>JAPQKP010000006.1:0-4887500 GCA_028974015.1 Penicillium cf. griseofulvum | reverse complement strand
CCATCCAATTGCCCCCACTAAACTCCTCAGCACCAGTCCGCACGCAGGTGTTCCGACCAGACGCCCGTGAAGGCGATGGCAGGCTGCGGCATGTGGCCCTCGGATGAAGGGTCCAGACCCCGTGGACAACGCCGGCGAACGGCGGATCCCACGGGGCGGCTCCCTCCAGGAATCTGAGTATCGGGTATGGCCAGCGGCCAGTGATCCACAGACTCCAACGGTGCCGGGGGCCAAAAGGCTCCCGGGCTTCAGTCACCCCAACGGAGATACCAAGGGCCCAGCGCGGGAAGGCCACCCCCATAAGGTCCAGGGCCGGGCACCGCACTTAAGCAGCACTACGCGGGGAGGACAGTATAGGGGGGGTCAGGCGTTGCTGGGTCCCAGGAACCACCGCTGCGGTGGGTGATCTCCCCCAGCGCTGAGGTGTGGCACAAGGCAACAACCATCAGAACCGGAGAGGGGATCAGCCTGGCAGGGAAGATGTTGAGACGAGTTGTCCTCGTCTCTACACAAACCCACCGACCCCATTTGGGATGTAAAAATGCAAACAGCAGTAAAAGTGGCTAGAAAATGCTGCGGGGGACAATTTTTGTATGGGGGTGGTCCGTGCACGACCAAAACACCATACAAAAAGTGGCCCACTTGAGAAAAGCTGAGTGACATTTCCGTTTTTCGTGGGACTTAGCCGTTTGAAAAGTAGTAAAGTCACGTGATGGGCCATTCGGGCGTGCCTTCGGGGTGAGGCCCCCAAGCGACCCCCGGGGGCGCCCAACTAGGGGCACCACTACCCCTATGGTTCCGGGGGTGAAGAGGCATGTGGATGGATATATATATATCGACGGACAGGTGGTCCATGTTGCTACCGACTTTCCCCTCTACAGTTCCAAATATATATAATGAGCGTGGATGTGTATTGTGCCTGGGGGGCCGGGCTGGGGCTTGGCGCCAACTGGTCAGCTCTACCCGCCCCCGGTATGCTCCCCCAGTCGAAGTTGCCATATTTCCCTCCCCGTCGAGGGGGTCGCTCTCCTGGTGATCCCATACGGGCGGGCTTTGTCCGAGGTGCCCCCCCCCCGTCGAATGGCCCGCCCCCAGCACCCCCGGGAAGGTGCCCCCCCCCCCCTGGGCCCCCCGGCCAAACCTCCCAGCGAACTGGCGAATGCATAAGGCCCCATTAATCCGCCCCCCCTCGACGGGGGCCTCTCCTCTGGCGCTACCCATGGACCTACCCATGGACGGGGCTCTGCCTGACATGCCCCCATCGAAAGCCCCGGCCCCAGTGCCCCCGGGAAGGTGCCCTCGTCGCCCGCTTCGCGCGCGTGTGCCTCCCCCTCGCATCTCAATTGCCCTCCCCCGGCCGCCACAGCGACCATCTCCCCCGCCGCGCCAACTGGCGCCCCTCCCCCCCCCATCGGCCTCACCCGGCCCTGGAAAAGGGGCCGCGACGCGCCACCGTGGGCCCGTCGCCCCGGGACCGGGGGACCAGCGACCGCCTGCAGCGCGTGGTCGGGTGGGCGCCGGTGCGTCGGGGCTTCCTACGCGAGGGTCACCCTGCCAGGGCCCCCACAGTAAGATCCCCCGCCGCCCCAACATGCCTCACCCAACACAACGCAGCCACGATGGCGAGCTCCAATCCCCCAGGCCCGGACCGTTCGGTCAGGTTCGCTTCTACACAAACCCACCGACCCCATTTGGGGTGTAAGATTGCAAACAACAGTAAAAGTGGCTAGAAAATGCTGCGGGGGGCAATTTTTGTATGGGGGTGGACCGTGCACGACCAAAACACCATACAAAAAGTGGCCCACTTGAGGAAAGCTGAGTGACATTTCCGTTTCCTCGTGCGACTTGGCCGTTTGGAAAATCGTTAAGTCACGTGGTTGATCCTTCGGGCATGGCGTCGGGGGCTGACCCCCCAAGCGACCCCCGGGGCACCACCACGCCTAAATTCAAACCACTCCATCTCCCGCCCCGTCGAGAGGGGCTCCCCCCTGATAATTCCCAGGGGGTGCGTCGTGCCTGGACTGCCCCCCGTCCGAAGCCCCGGCGCCAGAGCCCCCGGCCAAACCGCCGCCCAGCGAACTGGCGAGTACCCAAAGTCCCATTATTCAGCCGCCCGTCGACGGGGCCTCGCCCATGATGATCCCCAGGGGGTGGTCCTCGTACAAAGTGCACCCCATTCCCCCCCCGGGGGCCATAACTCCCAGGAAGTTGCACCCCTCGGCCCCCCGGCCCAACCCGTCCAGCAAACTGGCGAGTACCCAGAATCCCATATCCAGCCCCCCATGGAGGGGGCCTTTCCCCAGTGATACCCACCAGGTACGCCCCATCGAAAGCCCCGGTGCCAGAACACCCGGGAAGGTGCCCTCCCTCGGCCCCCCGACCAACCCGCCCAGCAAACTGGCGAGTACTCACAGTCCCATTATTCCACCCCGTCGAGGGGGCCTCTCCTTTGGCGACCATGCACGGGGCTCTGCCTGGCACGCCCCTTATCAAAAGCCCCCGGCCCCCGGCACCCCCGGCAGGTGGCCCCCTCAGCCCCCGACCGAGGCCCACCACCCCTAACAGATGTGTCCCTTCGTGCCCCGTTCGACCCAAGTCACCTAGCCAACTGGCGTACATATACGCCCGCCGAATCCTCGCCCCCTTCCAAGTTCCCACCACACCCTCCGTCCCCTCGCTCTCCATGGTCGTTGAACCAACTGGCGGGAGGAGTTGGCGCTCAGACACGGGCCCGAGGCCCGTCATCCGGCGTCCCCCCTCCAAGCGCCCGGCGCTGCCGGAACAATTGATGGGGAGGTGTAAAACCAACAAATCTAGCCAAGGTCGGGCTGACGCTCAGCGACTCGTAGCAACAAGGCTACTTGACCGCTTACACGACCCGCTTGGTCACTTCAGTCGTCTGCAGAGGATCTATCCCCGCGCGAGGTGACATTACAATCCGCTAGCCAGCTCCCGAGGGTTTCTCCCCGGGAGCCGTCGCCAGCCTGCTGAGGTGCATGGCCCGAAGGCCTATTCGTATCCAACTACGACGTGCGGGGCGAAATCGCCGCGTTCCGGCACGGATTCTGACTTAGAGGCGTTCAGCCATAATCCGGCAGATGGTAGCGTCGCGGCACTGCCTGGTCAGACAGCCGCAAAAACCAATTATCTGAATCAACGGTTCCTCTCGTACTAAATTGAATTACCGTTGCGGCGACCTTCATCAGTAGGGTAAAACTAACCTGTCTCACGACGGTCTAAACCCAGCTCACGTTCCCTATTAGTGGGTGAACAATCCAACGCTTACCGAATTCTGCTTCGGTATGATAGTGTGATCCCAAAAGCCCTTTTGTGACATAAGCGACGCAAATGGTCCCTATAGGGACCCGTATTTGCACTTATGGGATACCCTGGTACCCGTATTCTATAGTACTTAGCCGTTGGCTTCTCCAACTCATAGCAAACCATGCGATTATTCTCTGAATCACATCTGGTAGCATGTCGGTATAGGCTATCTCTTACGAATAGCCTAGGGAGGTTCGAGACAGTACCGCAAACACCCGCATAGGGAGGTAGCGGTACCAATACTCTCTCGCTCCATCCCGACCTCGATCCAGCGGACCTGAAAATGCCTGGTACAGAAGAGTATCTCTCAGAAGCTACTACCTTTTCCCCTATCTTCCCTTGAAAAGACGGAACATGCCAAAAAACCCCGAAAAAGCCAGCTGTACGGAACCCAACCTCCGTACAACCGACGCTAGAAAAAGAAACGGAGGAAAATAGGAAGGGTTAAGAGACGTTCTGGTGAGACACGGAAGGAAAGAACGCCCGAACACGAGGAAAAAGGACAAATTCTCCCCGTAAAGCGGGGCGAAGTGATCTGTGCGGGCCCGAAAACAACCCGTACAAGACACCGATACCGGGCAAGAGACAGAAAGGATCCGCATCCAGGCGCTGCCATTAAAAAGGGGCAGCCTCCTGAACCAACAAGAGGGAAAAGAATCACATTCAATTAGACCCTCTCAGAAAGAAAACACCCCGCACAGAGACGAAAGTATGTCCGAACAGCCACAACAGGGCCTCGCAGAGGCCCAAATTCGGTCTACTCTCTCGAACGAGGTGAATGATGCCCTTAACCTCTTGGAGGTTAACGAGCAGAACATGTACCTACAAATGTACAGCACGATGGACCACCAACAGGTCCATCCCCTTGTCCAACTGGCGTCAAGCCGGGTACAAGCCCTTCGCGCAAACCAAACTGAACTCGCACGTATCAACGAGGGCCTGGCTAAGACAGCCGCAGCGACTGTAGACGGCCACACGAGCCTATCAACACCCGCTACCACGCCAGCGGGAGGGACAAACCACTTCGAAAGACTGGATAAGGACACGCGCAAGAAGTTCCTGAACGACCTACGCCCGATATCCAACTACAAGGGCACGATCCTCAACGACGCAGTCCGTAAATGGACGCGGGACTGCGACCGCTACTTCGCAGGGCTAGCAAGGCTGACAGGGTCAGAGGCCCACGATGAAGCAAAAGTCCTCCATGCCGAAGGGAAGCTTATCGACGCCGCCAACGAACGATTGGACGCGCGCAAGAAGAAACGTGAGCGAGAAGGACTCGCCCCCTTCGAAACCTGGAACGAATTCAAGGAATGGATCGAATGGCAATTTGCGGAGCATCTTACCACCGAAAAGCTCTACGAACGATACGAGAGCTTGAAACAGGGGAATTCCTCCATCCAGGAATACTCCGGGAACCTCACACAGGTCATCGTGGACCTCAACTGGATGGTTCCGGACCCTATGCTGATCCAACGTTTCGTTTCGGGCACGAAATCGGCCTACCGGGCCAAATGGGCCGAGGAACCACACAAGCCCACGACGTTCGAAGACGTCGTCCTACGCTTTGCGCAGTACGAAGAGGGTCGCACGGTCGCAAGGAAACATGAAAACAGCGCCGCACGAGACCCAGACGCCATGGACATCGACAAGGTTGTGAATATGGCTGAAGCAAGGCCCGCACGACCAACTGCGGGTTCTCGAGAGACCCGAGAATGCCATAACTGCGGAAAGAAGGGCCATCTGGCCCGTGCATGCAGAAAGCCCAAGACTGAAGAGACGAAGCAGAAACAGAAAGCTGCGTTCGAACGGTCTAAAGGGCCCTCAAAAAACTAGTGCGGCCGCACGACGTGGAAGCCCTCGTCGGCCGCCTTCAACAGGCTCCCGAGCACCCGCCCATTGACGCAGAGGATCTCCTCGATCCGCACTACCCAACCAGTGAACCCTCGCGTGCTCGGCCAGAGTCCTTTTCGCAGATACAGGGACGTGACAATGATCCCCAGACTCTGAGCGGACAAGAAAAGACCCGCCCAGATAGCAAGTGTCCTAGTCGAAAGCCACTACAGCTACCCGCATCGTTGAACGTTATGGGCGACAGCCTAACGTTCTACCGGGGAAAAGTTTACTCAGATACAACTGACCCCGTGAGGGTCCGCATGCTCCTTGATAGCGGTGCAAGCGATACATTTATCTCTCCCCAGATCGTTAGGAGACTAGATGGAAGCACGCGGACCCGCAAACCCAAAGTTCCCCTCTTGGTTACTACCGCCAATGGCGAAAAGATAGAAACAGCTGGTTTCGTATACCTCCCGATCAAAATTGGAGATTGGACCGGGCGAATCAAGGCCTGGGTCCTCCCGACAGAGTACGACCTGATTCTTGGCCGCGATTTTCTACGCAAAGAGAACCCTAGAATCGACTGGCGTACCTCCGTGATGACCCTCACAGATCATCACTACCGTTCCTGCATTATACACCCTACGAACAACTCTCGATTGATCATGAAAGGGGACGCACACGCCAATTTAATCTCCGCAAGACACGTACGGAGGCTTATGAGGAAAGCAAACCGAGAGGCATTCCTATTCGTGATCCGCCCGACAGCGGGTGTGGTCGGAAAGGATACTCCAGGGACGTCAGAATACGTCGACACCCAGATCAAGAAAATTGTGGAGAAATACAAAGATTTATTCCGCGCAGAGCTTCCTGCAGAGCTTCCGCCAGAGCGCAACGTCGTGCACGATATCGATACAGGCGGACACTCACCTGTTAATATCAATGCATACACCCTCTCAGCCGAAAAGCTCGATGAACAGGCCAAACAAGTCGAAGAACTGATCCGAAAAGGCCTGATACGCCACTCCAACAGTGCTTGGGGATTCCCGGTGGTATTCGCACGGAAGCCACACGGAAAATGGCGTATGTGTATCGACTACCGAGCCCTCAATCAAATGAGCGAGAAGAACGGATACCCGTTACCACGTATCCAAGAACTATTGGATATCGTCGGCAACGCACGGGTCCTTTCTAAGATTGACCTCACAGCAGGATACTGGCAGATCCGTATGGGGGAGGGCTCTATTGCGAAAACTGCGTTCAACACTATATGGGGCAAATACGAGTGGTTAGCGATGCCATTCGGCCTCTGTAACGCACCCGCAACCTTCCAATCGATCGTGAACAATACCTTACGGCCATTATTGGGCCGTAATGTGGTGGTTTACCTTGACGATATCTTGATCTTTTCGGACTCGATAGAGGAGCATCGGAAGCATCTTGAACAAGTGCTGTCACTCCTAGCAGAGCAAAAACTATACGCATCTCCCACAAAATGCGTCTTTGCCACAGAAGAACTGGAATTCTGTGGCCATATCGTTGGGAACGGGAGCATTCGGCCCCTTCCCGCCAAAATTGAGGCCGTAAAGGCGTGGCCAAGGCCTAAAACGGGAAAACACATATCATTGCGCGAATCTAATTTTTGAAATTGCACCACAACGCCGAGGGCTACAGCTTTCAATTTAATTGCAAATTAAAACTAGCTTCCGGCTCCATCTCCTGATACCAATTTTATATTGGTAGACGGTATGGTGGCGCCAGGAAGCCAGTGGCCGCCCCTTTCAGGGGGCCGCGAAAATTCTGCACGCAACATTAACGAGCGCATATTGGATGCCAACTACGACGTACGCCAGTTGCTGAATCATATCAGCAGTAATAGCTCTGTAAAAGTCCCAAGACCGGTGTTGGGATACCTGAAGTCCGTTCAGGAGCTCACCACTGATCTCATCAAGAACCCAATTGGCCAGGACTGGAAGCAGCAATTTGAACAGCTGCGCCAAGAGACCAGCCAAATCAAACAGGACATCCATGCGGTGAGGATAGCGACGGCGACAGTTGCCGGACCGAGTACCCGAGTCAGATCATACGTTGACGCCGTTAAAAATGCGCCGCCGCCGACGCACTTTTTATCCAGCCATGGATCGGCATCGACCAACCCCGCAACGCCCTCCGATCTTATCCAGGACCGCCAGGTCATTGTCAAACTGGGTGATTCCGATGGCATTAAACACTTCCGCTCGCAAACCCCCGCAGAGATCACGAAGCTCGCCGAGAAGGCGCGGGTTAAGGCGGCAAAGGCTACGTACGGGATAACGGTGGCATCGGCTAAATTTGTCGCAGCCAGACAATTGAAATCGGGAGACATCTCGCTAAGCCTTCGTACTGCGAAGGAAGCGGAGATAATGAGATGCCACCGGACTGCGTGGGTAAAGCATTTGTGGAAGGGATCGGAAGTACGCTTGCCGAGCTGGGGGGTTGTCATACACGATGTCAATGTACGGTCTCTCGGGGTCAACTCGGCTACCGGTATCGGAGAGCAAGGCCGGAAGCAGAGTATCATAAAGCAACTGCTTACCGAGAACCTATTTAACTGGGGGGACACTGCCGAGATTACCCAGGTATCATGGCTTGTCCTCCCAGAGGGCAAGAAATCCGGCTCACTGATCGTTGAGTTCACCTCACCGCATACTGCGAACAATGCAATCGATACCGGCACTCTCTGGGACTCGGAGGTCCTTACCACGGTCTTGTACGACCGTGCTGCGCGTATACGCCAATGTCACAACTGTCAGAAATATGGACACATAGGAAACACCTGTTCTAACGAAACCAAGTGTTTCTTTTGCGCTGAGAAGCACCATTCTCGTGACTGCCAGCGCAAAAAGGATGCAACTCTTAGTGAACGAAAGTGCGCTAATTGCGGGGGCGCACACAACGGATGGTCGAAGCAGTGCCCCGATTTCATCAATGAGATTGAGAGGGTACAGGCTCTCGCACAGACAAGAGAGCGGCACCACCAGGTGCCGGCATACCTCTCAATGGCAGCTGGAAGGACACCGGCTGCCACAACAGTTGGACCCGGGAGTTCGGGAGGTAGCGGCTCCGGGACTTCCACCAAGGACAGCTCCGGGTGGGGACGACGGCCACCAGACCGGCCCGGAGTATCAACCAGGACAACAAGCTTAGCCCAACCGGCGAGCAGTGAAGGGCCAACAAGCAATGAACAATCAACGCCACCAGGGGACACCGAGATGCAGGAGGTTCAGCAGGAACCCCAGCCAGAGGATACTCCAACAATAGTCACCTTCGTAGTGGGAGAAGTCGAGGCAAGTGCAATTGGGGAATCGATCCGCCAGTCGGTACAAAGGCCAGCAAGGGGAGTTGACCGATCAATCCATGCACCAGCAGAGACACGCTCTGAACCTCCAAGGCGCAGAGCACCTAGCCGGGCATCGACGATATCGTCAACTACAACTAGAAGCAAAAGCCTAATCAGATCTGTACTTGATACAGACGTAGGCAAGGCACAGAAGCGAGCAAGAGACGAAGCATACGTCCTCGAGGATCAAGAGGCAGTGCTACCAGGTACACCATCGACATCGGCACCGGCGGCATCGGCTAGCGAATACCAGCCATCGGTACTATCCAGGACCAGCGGGAACGCACGAAAGGCTAGAAGGCACAGTGCTACTAGTAAGTATAGTGCTGCTGGTAAAGAGAACGCCATCTTCAAAACCACCACAACAACACACACACCTGGCCCCCGGGGCAAGAACAAGCGCACCCTCGACGGCCAAGTAAATCTCACAATGTCAGCCCCATCGGTGAAGTTCACCAACAGAGCAGGTATCCAGGAGGAGAGAAGGACCCGCCAATTCACTAAGAAGCACACCGAGACAACCTCCAATGAATAATACACCCCTCACGATCATCCAATACAACACGCACCGATCAAGAGATGTCGTCATGGCGGACTTCCTGGCGAAACCAGAGGTATCCAAAGCCGACATCATCGCAGTACAAGAACCATGGGAAAACCCATACAACGACACGACGTACCACCCATTGAAACAGACGCACGAATTACTCTTCCCGTCTAGTACGGAGACCGGCGGGGGAGAGCAAGGGTGTGTATATATATCTCCAAGAGAATGGGCACCAACTGGACGCACTATGCACATAGTGAGTTTTGCCAGGAAGTGAGATTCCAGACCGATCTTGGCGAAATCTGCTTCTTTAACATATATAATGAGTGTGGTACTACCGGTACGGTGGAGCTGCTGAGCGTTTTGTTGGAAGGCAGCAGAAAGCACACCATGATCGCCGGCGATTTCAATCTCCACCACCCTGCCTGGGGAGGCATTGAGGCCACGCAGGATTCAGGCTCTGATAAGGTTATTGAACTATGCGACGAAGCAGATCTGGATCTGTGGCTGGAGCCTGGTACAATCACTAGAGACCAAAACGGGGAGCGTACAACGATCGATTTGCTCTTCGGCACGCCAGCTCTGACAGAGAGATTGGTGGTATGCGAACTGGCTTTGGATTGTCACGCTGACTCCGATCATCTCCCGATTCGCGCGCTGCTTGATGTCAGTACCACGTCAATTGCAGAAGCGAAGAGACGGCTCTGGAAGGCTATGGACACCGAGAAATTCGACATATTTGTGGCCGACAATCTCCCTATACCACCGCCATTGACAACCCCCCGGCAAATTGACGATGTAGTAGATCACCTAATCGATATTGTACAACGAGGGGTCCACGAATCAACACCATGGGCCAGACCAAGTCCCCACGCCAACCCATCATGGACTAACGAATGCGGGGAAGCTGTCAAGCACTCTCGCCGTATGTTTCGCCAGTATCTTGCCACACACAGTGAGGAGGACTGGGAGACGTACAGACTGGCCAGGAACCAGAAGGGGAAGGTGATCAAGGCCGCTCTCCGGCGTGGCTTCCGAAACTTCATTAAAGAAGCCGTAGATCAAGGCCCCCAGGGTTTGTGGAGAGTGGCTAAATGGGCCAGGAATAGGGGCCAGCCACAACAAGGGAGTGCGATGCCAGTGCTAAAGGCAGCTGAAGGAGGGGTTGCAGAAACAGACGAAGAAAAGGTAAATTTACTCCGTAAGGTATTCTTCCCGCAGCCGCCAGAAGCAGATCTCTCCGACATACAACAAAGCCACGCCAGCTATCGAGAGCAATACCAGCTTCCACCAATAAACGACACCGAAGTAAGAGCTGCGATTAAGAAGGCACCACCTAACAAAGCGCCTGGGTACGATACACTGCCGAATAAATTGTGGCGAGTGCTAGCAGAGCCAGGATCACGATCGGAGAAGAGATTTGTGCCACTTCTCACTACGATCTTTGACGCCTGCGTCCGAATCGGCCATAACCCCCAGCACCTTCAAACCTCCGTCACCGTCACATTACGGAAAGCCGGTCCACGGGACTACCGAGCTCCAAAGTCATACCGGCCAGTCGCATTGTTAAACACACTCGGCAAGATCCTCGAGGCAGTCGTTGCTACGCGAATCGCTTGGTGTGTGGAGGAATACAAACTCCTCCCGGAGACGCACCTTGGGGGAAGGAAAGGGGTCTCCGTTGACCATGCAATCCAGTTGATTCTTGGCAAGATACACCAGGCATGGGGAGGAGGCAAGATTGCAAGTATGCTTCTACTGGATGTGGCTGGCGCGTACGATATGGTGTCTCACGAGAGATTACTACACAATATGCGACAAATGGGACTTGGTGCGCTCACCTCCTGGGTGCAGTCATTTCTTACCGGCCGGAGCACGCGAATCAAGCTGCCGAATGGCCATCTTAGTGAAGCATTCCCTACGCCAACTGGTATTCCACAGGGATCGCCAATCTCGCCGATCCTTTTCCTCCTCTTCAATGCACCGCTTGTGCGCGCCTGTACATTACGGGGGCTACAATACGGGGAGAGCGAGGCATATGGATGGGTTGACGATGTGTGTATTCTGGCGGTGTCAGATAGCTATGAAGAGAATATCAAAGTGCTAGAGAAAGCACTACAAAAGGCAAGCTTATGGGCTAAGAAGCATGCCGCCAAGTTCGCACCCGACAAGTTCGAACTGATTCACTTTGTCAATCCAAGAATTCCGGAAACCACGACACGACCAAGCCAAATCGCGATACGGCCGAGTCAAATCACCAGACGACAGGGAAATGACCAGGTAGATATCTGGGAAGTCCCGGATGATCCATCCGGCCATGACGGCATGCCGGTTGTCATTCCAGGAGACATACCAACTGTCCTCGCGCCCACAGAGACGGCCAAATACCTCGGTGTATGGCTCGACAAGCACCTGAATTTCACGACACACCGTAAGAAAATGCTCGCAAAGGGAGCCGGCAGTTTGGAGGCACTCCGCGGGATCTCAGGGTCCACTTGGGGATCATCATTGATCGCGATGCGGAGGGTATACCAGGCAGTCATCATCCCACAGATGCTATGGGGACTGTCTGCGTGGTACTGTCCAGCTGCAAGAGCGACACCAGGTCTCGAGAAACTCACAAGTGAGCTTATGAAGATACAAAAGCGTGCCGCGATCCTGATCAGCGGGGCTTTCCGCGGGACAGCGGGAGCAGCACTCGACACAGAATTACACATTCTTCCTATCAAACTACGAATCCAACAAATCGTCGAAGAAACTGCCATACGAATCCTCACCGGCCCACGATGGGCGTGCCCACGAGTTGCCAGAGAGGCTAGGAAACCAAGGGAGCGGAGACTCGGAGGATGGGCTCCGACCGAGGCAATTGCGCAAAAGAAGCCGTTACGCCTACAATTAGGCGAACAATGGGAGGAGAAACGGCCATTTGTGCTAGCACCATGGGAGGCACGAATGCCATGTCTTATTGAGAATCAAGAAGCCGCACTAGAGAGCCACAATAGTATTTACGAAGACGTTGCCTGCGATGACCACGGTCGCACCAGCATGATTTTCACAGACGGAAGCGGGTTTGCAGGGCATATTGGCGCATCAACAGCCAGTTACTACCCGGAGATAACGTCACAAAGACGATATCTTGGAACGGACTCCCAGTCCACAGTGTACGCTGCCGAGCTCAGCGGCATTGAGATGGCGCTCGCCAAAACTAGAAAGGAACAGGCTCGAGAAGTGATCATTTTCTCCGACAGTCAAGCTGCTATCCAGGCAGTTCAAAACCCACAGCGACCATCTGGCCAATACGTGCTCACACTGATATACGCGCACGTACGAGCCATCCGGTCGCGCAACCAGGACCAGCAAAATCCAACAAATATCACTATCAGGTGGATCCCTGCACACGTTGGTGTGGACGGCAATGAATTTGCCGACGAAGAAGCAAAGGGTGCAGCGCTTCTTGGTGCGGGGATGGGAGCTGCGACCGGGAGCGGAACGGGAGAACCGATAATCCGCCTTGCCGCAGCTGCTAAGAGAGCGGTACGCCAGCGAATCAGAGAGCGGTGGGAGAAGCAGTGGGAGCGAGAGAGAACCTCCGCTCCGACAAAGCGCTTGGTGCAGGCGCCCAACAAGAAGACCCTTCGTTTATACGAAGGCCTGTCGAAGCCACAATGTGCGATCTTGATCCAGATGCGTACAATGCGGATTGGGCTTCGACACTTCTTGTTCAAGATCAAGGCGGCCGAGACAGACCGGTGTAACTGTGACGAGGGCTCACAAACACCGAGGCACATCCTGATGCAATGTCCGCAGTATGTCATTCCGCGTACAAAACTGTGGGAACAGCTGGATAGAATTGGGATCGGAATCACGGAGATGGATTATGACAAGATCATGTCGAACCCGCAGGCCACCCGCTACGTGGTCAACTTTATGCACCGAACAGGTCTCCTCCAGCAGTTTCAACACGTCGGAATCGAGGAGGAGGACGACGACGAACCGACAGGCCTCGCGGCAATAGATCTAGGTGTGGAAGACGATGGGTATTAGCCAATGACGATAGATGATGCTGGGAAACGAGAACTCAGCCAGAGTCGACAAACATGCCAACCAACTGGCCACGATACCGTTACCATCAAATGCAACCGAGGCAGGGGGGTGTACAGAGAGAGAGAGAGAGAGAGTGAGTGAAGTGGGGGTTGGAAGGTGGAGGGTGCACTCCACAACAATCGTTATATATTTCTTATGTATGGGGTCGGATGGGCTTGGATTTATGGGTTTACGGGATACGGGAATGGGCTGATTCCACTCTTTACAATTAGCATCTGTATGCCCTGGGAGAGATCCCACTCGGCGTTTGGCTTCGAGTTCTTGCTTCAGATGGATGAAGCGCCTGCATAGTCATACGCAACTAGTTAGACTGCAACAGGTTAATTGAACTTTGATTGATTGATTGATTGATTGACCCAATGCCAACCGTTCTCGTACCATCGGACACAGCCAAATACCTCGGTATATGGCTTGACAAGCACCTCAATTTCACAACACATCGGAAGAAAATGCTTGCGAAGGGAGCCGGAAGTCTGGAAGCACTCCGCGGGATCTCAGGGTCCACTTGGGGGTCATCATTGATCGCTATGCGGAAAGTATACCAGGCAGTCATCATTCCACAGATGCTATGGGGACTGTCTGCGTGGTACTGCCCAGCGGCCAAAGCAATGCCAAGGGGGAACCTCGACAAGCTCACAAACGAACTCACTAAAATCCAGAAACGTGCGGCAATCCTGATCAGTGGTGCCTTCCGCGGAACAGCGGGTGCAGCACTCGACACAGAGTTATTCATCACCCCAATCAAGTTACGACTACAACAGATCGTCGAAGAAACAGCAATACGGATCCTCACCGGCCCACAGTGGGCATGTCCCCAGGCGGCAAAGGCAAAGGAAGCCAGAAAACCAAGACAACGAAGACTCGGAGGGTGGGCCCCGACCGAGGCAATTGCACATAAGAAACCATTACGCCTACAGTTAGGGGAGCAATGGGAGGAAAAATGTGCATCCGTTCTCGCGCCCTGGGAACCAAGAATACCATGTTACATTGAGAACCAAGAAGCTGCGATAAAAACCCATGACAGTATCTACGAAGATACTGCTTGCGACGGACGGAATCGAACCACAATGATATTCACCGACGGGAGCGGGTTTGCAGGGCACATTGGCGCATCAACGGCCACTCTTCAAGACAGGGTGACATCACAAAGACGTTATCTTGGAAAGGACTCCCAGTCCACAGTGTACGCTGCCGAGCTCAGCGGCATTGAGATGGCGCTTGCCGAAACCAGGGAGGGGAATACAAAGACAGATCTCAACAACGGACATTTAACGGCTCGAGAAGTAATCATTTTCTCCGACAGCCAAGCTGCCATCCAGGCAGTACAAAATCCACAGCGACCGTCTGGCCAGTACGTTCTCGCTCGTATTTATGATCACGTACGAGCTATCCGGTCGCAAAACCAACCAACCAATATCACCATCAGGTGGATCCCTGCACACGTTGGTGTGGACGGCAATAAATTTGCCGACGACGAAGCGAAGGGTGCAGCGCTTCTTGCGGGGATGGGAGTTGCGACCGGGAGCGGAACGGGTGAACCGATAATCCGTCTCGCCGCAGCTGCTAAGAGAGCGGTACGCCAGCGAATCAGAGAGCGGTGGGAGAAGCAGTGGGAGCGGGAGACGACTTCCGCACCCACGAAGCGCTTGGTGCAGGCACCGAATAAGAAGACACTGCGGTTGTACGAAGGACTGTCGAAGCCGCAGTGTGCGATCTTGATCCAGATGCGTACAATGCGGATCGGGCTTCGACACTTCTTGTTCAAAATAAAGGCAGCCGAGACTGACCGGTGTACGTGTGACGAGGGTTCACAGACACCAAGGCACGTTCTGATGCAATGTCCGCGGTATATTGTTCCACGCACGAGGTTATGGGAGCAACTAGAAAGGATTGGGGTCGGATTTATAGAACGAGACTATGATGAGATCATATGTAACCCGCAGGCCATCCGCTACGTGGTCAACTTTATGCACCGAACGGGTCTCCTCCAGCAGTTTCAACACGTTGGGACCGAGGAGGAAAACGACAACGACGAACCGACAGGCCTCGCGGCAATGGAGCTAGGTGTGGAAGACGATGGGTATTAGCCAATGACGATAGATGATGCTGTGAAACGAGAACTCAGTCAAAGTCGACAAACATGCCAATCAATTGGCCACGACAACGTCACCATCAATTGAAACTGAGGCAGGGGAGGGTTTACAGAGAGAGAGAGAGAGAGTGAGTGAAGTGGGGGTTGGAAGGTGGAGGGTGCACTCCATAACTATCATTATATGTTAATTTCTTATGTATGGGTTTGGATGGGTCTGGATTTATGGGATATGGGCTACAGGAATGGGCTGATTCCGCACTCTTTACAATCAGCATCTGTATATATACTCGGGAGAGATCCCACTCGGCGTTTGGCTTCGAGTTCTTGCTTCAGTTGGATGAAGCGCCTGCATAGTCATACGCAACTAGTTAGACTGCAACAGGTTAATTGAACTTTGATTGATTGATTGATTGAGTGAGTGAGATCGCCAACCAGCATATAGCACAGCGACTACGTCCTTATATTGAGCAGAACCAGGACAATTGGTCTGAGGTTCTCCCGATGGTTGATTTTGCAGCATCAATTTTACCTCAGGATACGACAAAGAAGTCACCTTTCTTCGTGGAGAGAGGGTACGAACCAGCAATGACATTTAATTGGAGAGATCAAGGGATAGTCACACCGAGTAAAGAAGAAGCAATACAGATGCTTTCTCAGCTACAGGATATCTAGACTGAAACCAAAGAGCAAATTGCGAAGTCACAACAGTTACAAATCCGACAAGCAAATAAACATCGGAGGGAAGAAGACTTCGGTGTAGGTGACTCGGTTTTCGTCACGACAAAAGACTGGCTTCAAGATCGACCAAGTAGGAAGCTCTCTCACCTTACCAGCGGACCCTACAAGATCATTGAGAAAGTAGGTAACTCCTACAAATTAGAACTACCTGAGACGATTCGAGTACACCCAGTCTTCCATCCAAGCAAGCTTCGAAAAGCCGCAACGACAGAACCCCTTCGAGGGCAACATGTTGACCCTCCGCCACCAATAAAAATCGGAGAAACAGACGAGTAGGAAGTCGAGAAGATCCTTGACGTCAGAACGTACTACCGGAGACTACAGTATCGAGTACAGTGGCTTGGACATGACCTCGACTTGCAGTGGTATCCTGCTAGTAATTTCAAGAATGCTCCGAAGAAGATTCAAGAATTTCACGAGCAGTATCCCACGAAGCCGGGACCTCCTATGCGCTTACAGGAATGGCTCGATGCTGAGGAAGAGTACCGATTCATTGAAGACCACAGTGACGATGATAAACCGGCATTCAGAGACTGAATGCAATTTTAGTCGGGGAGTATGTGACGATCCACGTGCTTCGTGCTTGTTTCCTTCCTGTTTGGGGTTGCTGCCTCAAGCGAGCAGGTTGTCTGTTTGTAAGGTTTGCACTGCTGGAGTCCTCGACCCACAAATCCCAGCAGCCCATCAATGCTTTCCTTCTCTTTCTTTCTCCTCTCTGTACTTAGTATTCTCAGTTAAATGCACTCTTTTGTTGAAAGAACTGGCTCGTAACAGGGGATTCAGCATATGGATGGAACAAAATGGTTTTGTATTCGATAGCGAATAAGGATAGCACGGAGGTCAAAGACTTTCCGCCTCTTAAAAATGCTGGTAGGAGAGATTCTGCCTTGAACTAGTGGAAATCAAACTGACAGTTTTTAGATACCTTTTCATACTGGGCTTGTGGTAAGTGATAGGTTACCCCGTAAAACTAGTATAGAATTAATATACCTCTAACTTGTTCCTTCTAGCTGTTTTCCTCAACATCTGCAATTGGGGCACTGGGTCGTGCCGTGATGTGAGTGATCCGCCGGCACCACAACTGAACGGATAGGGGCTGGATAGGGAGCGGGTACATCAAGGTACCTCGGTGTTCAAATATTATAGCAGAAATTTGAACGCACTGGGAAGTTCTCTCTCTGACCTAAGGCTTTTCCTTTCCTCGGCAGAACTTGAGAGTATAGTATAAGTTTGATACGCAGTTCTCGCGCTAGCACTATAGAGCAATGAAATTAGTTCATCGACTTCCTTATCCGCGTAAACCTCGAAGAACATGAATTTATACAATCATAAAGAAGATCATTGGCAGGCTATTACAAATTCCCGATAAAGGCAGTCTGATACGGACATGATGCGAAGCTAGCGCCAGTTTTTGTGATTTAATTACACGCATTTCAGAAAACATAAAGATCAACCTGAACCACTGGGTATTGTTTCTAGCATAGAATCACAACCCATCAAATTTGGGACATATAGAGCAGCTGATATTGTCCAGTCTTTTGCCACATCTCATCTTGCCTGCTTACAGTTCCAACCCCTATCGGTCATATCCAAAGCAGCAGCCCCTAGATACACTCTCGCAGTCACATATGGTGGAACTCTGTGAGCTGTTGTTTGCGGGTATCATTTTGTTGAACCATGTCTCTGAAAATCATTAGAAAATTGTTGGATAGCTACTCTGTCTTTATTTACTTGCTGTGATTGTCGTACGGCCACATTTGAATACTAGGTGAATCCAGTAAATGCATAGGGGTTAATTGGCTGATCCATTGACGAAACGAAATTCCAGCAGTTTCAGCATCAAAAACAGCCTTGTCGCTAGGTTCAATCGAGTCATCTGTGCTTTGAATAGAGATCTCACGGCTGCGGTCGGCAATTTTTGCCATAGAGAATCTCTGTAGCGACAGATTTTCTCCAAAGAAATTCCAAACCGACTTCCAAAGAACATCCTCATGATCCACGGAGGGTATGTAGGGGGATGAAGGGGTGTAAGTTTGTCCGGGTAGTAGTTGTCCGGCTGGTTGAGCATAAAACGGAGTTGAAATTGGAGTGTAGTCTGTTGAGGTTGGAGTGTAGGCTGAGGTTGGAGTATAGGCTGAGGTTGGAGTATAGGCTGCTGAGGTTGGATTGTAGTATACTGAGGTCGGGATGTAGCCTGTTGGAGTCGGAGTGTGGGTTGTTAAGATTAGATCATAGATATCTGTGATTGTAGAAATAGGGACTGGAGGTAAAGAAAGCCAGGTTGGAGTCTTAGAATACCAAAGTGATGGATGATCCGGCAATAATGATGGTGAGGTATCGTCTATGATCACCTCAAAAATCGTGAAAATAGCGAGGGTTTCCTTGGCTTTGAGGAGCAATGATTTCAAATGCTTAGAGTTGATGCAAGTCTTATGGAGATGGAGCTCTTTGAGGCGATTGAATTCGATTTCGCTAGAAAGCTCTCCAAGGGAATAGTCTTGGGAGAGAGCAAGTTTTTCTAGGCGGGGAGCAACATAGATAAGCAGAGTGATCCAGGTCGTTACACTCATAACATAAGCTGGCTTTGTGGTTCTGAAAGCTATGCAAACGTGGAGGTCCTCTAAATCACCCAGAACGGATTGAACAGAGCTGTATTGCTCTTCTGTAAGGATGATTTCGGGGGCAATGTTACCACAGTAATCAGGATTACATATATGTAACTTCCTGATTTTCCGATTGGTTCCACTAAGCGCCTGTAAAAGCCTTGACACGGCTAAAGAATTAACCTTGCCCATTACGCTTCCGCTACCACGAAGCGGCTCGAGGTTTTTACTCCCGAATCGGAAGTCGATTTGATTGATAAGGCGGCGCCAGCCAAGGAATCGGACTTTTTCTTGTCGCGGGTCGAGTAAAAAGCTCGTCGTGTAATGTGCAAGTCCAACCGTGTCAAGGTTGTCGAACCTTTCCAAGCATTTGCGTAGCCGAGTGCTAAAGACCTCCGATTCTAGAAGACTAGAATTGTCTGTAACCAAGGCTTTATATGTCGAAAAACGAGCCTTTAGTTCGTCGTTAGATACCGGGCGACAACTCCTCGATGACACGGCAAATTCGGAAATAGATCTTTCACTTTCTGCATGGGAGCCATCAAACATAGATGGAATCATCCACAACTCTTGAACTCGTTCCCGAATACCATCTGTTTCAGCGAGTGCTTCTAGTTCTCTAAGGCTATCGCTTGTCGCAATGAAGCAAATGCTCTTGAGGTATTGAATGGAAAATCCTTCGAGGGATATTCTGTGAAGTGCGCGACATGACAATCTAAGCGCTCGCCATTCAGAGAGCTGTAGAAAGCTACAGACCATCGACATAACTTCAACTGGCAAGGATGTGATCGACATTTTGACAGGAATTCTTGCCTTGGGTACAAGAATGTAGGAGCGGTGAAGTGACGAATCAGAAATCGATGATTGTGATGATTGTGATGATAGACAAGGATTCATGTAAAAGGAGAGAAAGTTGGAAGAGAGAAAGAAAGAACATTGGGAATTTCAAAGTCAAAACCAAAATCCTGAATTGTCGCGGTAAATACAGAGGTAAATATGCCCACTCGTGCGGGACTAGGCGGCCCCACCTCGATGGCCACATTGATGACCGCTAACACTAGTGCTGTTTCATAGCGCAGAATAGTAAAGCCATCCATAAGAAATATATAACGATTGCCATGGAGTGCACCCTCTATCCTCTATCTTCTAAATCTCACCCTCTCCTCTTCATTTTCATCTCTGCATTCTCCCCCTGCCTCAGTTTCAATCGATCGTGACTTTGTCCTGGCCAGTTGTTGATTAGCATGGTTGTCGACTTTGGCTGAATTCTCGTTTCACAGCATCATCTGTCGTCATTGGCTAATACCCATCGTCTTCGACACCTAGATCCAGTGCCGCAAGGCCTGTTCGTTCGTCGTCATCATCGTCCTCCTCGGGTGTCATATACTGGAACTGTTAGAGACCTATTCGGTGCATAAAGTTGACCACGTAGCGGGTGGCCTACGGGTTCGACACGATCTTATCGTAATCTATCTTGTTGCTCCCAATTCCCCACAACTGCTCCCACAATTTCGTGCACGGAATAATATATTTCGGGCACTACATCAGGACATATCTTGGCATTTGTGAGCCTTCGTCACAACTACACCGGTCTGTCTCTGCTGCCTTGACAAGAATTGTCGAAGCCCGATCCTCATTGTACGCATTTGAATCAGGATTGCGCATTGCGGCTTCGACAGACCTTCGTATAGACGAAGTGTCTTCTTGTTCGGCGCCTGCACCAAGCGCCTTGTGGGTGCGGAAGTCTTTTCCTGCTCCCACTGCTTCTCCTACCGCTCTCCTAGCAGCTGCGGCGAGACAGATTATCGGTTCACCCGTTCCGCTCCCGGTCGCAACTCCCATCCCCGCACCAAGAAACACTGCACCTTTCGCTTCCTCGTCGGCAAATTCGATGTTGATCGTAAAGAGTGTGGAATCAACCCATTTCCGTAGATCTTGTAGATCCATCCCAACAATCCCGTAATCCCACAAACCCATACATAAGAAATATATAACGACTGCCATGGAGTACACCCTCCATTCTCCATCTCTCACTTCTCACTTCTCATTCTTCCCTTCTATCCTCCATAGCAGCAACAAAATGCGATCTCAAAGCATCCATCGTGTACTTGAAAAAGCCAGCAGCAATAAGCCCTCGAAGTGATACTGTCAAAGCATGCTTTTTTCCCCCGCGGGACCTGGCTGATTATCGCGTGCTGCGCTTGATCTGAGTGTTCTGGCTCGGGTCGATCCGCTTCCTGGGAAGGTGCTAGTCCTGCCCCACGGCTTGACGTGGGTGGCCTGCAAATCTGATTACGTACCCCTCCTTCAGTTGAGAACCAGAGAAGAGCTTGTAATGAACTACAGACTGGCAAATTTATACGACCATGGCGTCGAAAAGTCACTCCGGTGTCAACTATGGAGCCCAGGTGGGAATCAATTATGGCACATTCACGGCAGACTTTCATCTGCCACCAGGTAAGAAGTCAGGAACGGAACCAAACATGGTCAAGATCAACTGACTAATTGCCGCTTCCCTCTAGAGCGGCCAGAAACTCCGCCCAGCCCTTTGTCAACTGTGCCATTTACGCGCGATCCAGATTTTGTCCATCGCGAGACACTGCTTGATCAGATCTATAGTAAGAACTCGGTCGCGGGGTCGAGGATAGCGCTGATTGGCCTCGGCGGTGTTGGGTAGACCTCCGCAATGGGCCGGGTTGGGCCCTACCTTCGAAGCCCAACTAAGCCCACGGCCCATTAGTGGGGGCCCATAAGGCCCCCAATAAAGCCCATTTCTATACATAAATCCAGTCTTGGCGCTCATAAACCTGCTGAATAATACCTTTTTTTACGCATGTTCTGGCCTGTAAGCTTACTTGGAATATCTCGGCCCGCCGGCCCTGGTCTAGCCTAATACGGGGGTTCAACAGGTGACAGATTATCAGTGTACAGATATATATATTTCATGTAGACAGAAGTAGGTGCATCTTCAATGCAGGCTAAACTTTGAAAGCTTCAAATGCCACTTTAAGGTTATTATATAAACACCACCTTCTTCTTATCAATCTCATTGATTTTATTAATCTCATCTATAGTCAATTCTGTCAATTGACTTAATTCCTATAAAGACTCGGTCAATTTGGGTCTTAGACGGTAATTTAAATACTCAAAAATACTAGAAAAATCTGCATTACTTATGTATCTACCAAGAATTGGCATGTTTGTATTGTTTGAAGCCCATTGGGCCCCCATAAAAGCCCAGCCCATTCGCGGGTTGGAGCGGGTTGGGCTTTGGGCTTTATGGGCCGGTGCGGAGGTCTAATCTGAGTTCTCGTTCTACAGCTTCATCTATCGTCATTGGCTAATACCCATCGTCTCCTACACCTAGATCTATTACCGCGAGGCCTATCGGTTCGTCGTCGTCGTCCTCGGGTGTCGTGTACTAGAACTGCTAGAGGAGACCTGTTCGGTGTATGAAGTTGACCGCGTAGCGGGTGGCCTGCGGGTTTGATATGATCTTGTCATAATCTATTTCCTTGATACCAACTCAATCAATCAATCAATCAAAGTTCAATTAATCTGTTGCAGTCTAACTAGTTGCGTATGACTATGCAGGCGCTTCTTCCAACCGAAGCACGAACTCAAAACCAAACGCCGAGTGAGATCTCTCCCCAAGTATATATACAGATGCTGATCGTAGAGAGTGCGGAATCAGCCCATTCCTGTAACCCGTAAACACACAAACCAATACATAAGAAATATATAATGATTGTTGTGGAGTGCACCCTCCACCTTCCATCTCTCACTTCTCTCTCACTTCTCTCTCTACCTCTGCACCCTCCCCTGCCTCAGTTTCAATTGATGGTGACGTTGTCCTAGCCAGTTGATTGTCATGCTCGTCGACTCTGGCTGAGTTCTCGTTTCACAGCATCATCTATCGTCCTTAGCTAATACCCATCGTCTTCCACACCTAGATCCATTGCCGCAAGGCCTGTCGGTTCGTCGTCGCCTTTGTCCTCCTCGATCCCAACGTGTTGAAACTGCTGGAGGAGACCTGTTCGGTGCATAAAGTTGACCACGTAGCGGGCGGCCTGTGTGACGATCCACGTGTCTTGCTTCTTTGGGGTTATTGTCTCAAGCGAGCAGGTTGTTTGTTTGCAAGGTTTGCACTGCCAGGGTCGAGGACCCACAAATCCCAGCAGTCCACCAATGTTTTCCTTCTCTTTCTTTCCCCTCTCTGTACTTAGTATTCTCAGTTAAATGCACTCTTTTGTTGAAAGAACTGGCTCGTAACACTTGGGACGTCTAGCTGAGATGATATGGAAGACAATGGCAAAGGAGGATACGGATGGTGGTCATTTTGTATTAGCATAAATGTATTATATTGTCCTGTTGCTATGTAACTACAGATGTTCCCTTTCCTCTCGTATATAACCAGCACAGAGGCAAGCCTCAGACGCCTGCCTGGTTGGCGTCTTTTGGAAGATCATCTATTTTGCCTGGCCAGAGTCAGAACTCGAGGTCCTCTTCCGATCGCTTCTGCCATCATTGTACCTCAGTGTCAAGCTACGCGTTCGCGCATCTCTGTATCAACAGGTTTCACATCCTCGAGTTTCTCGTCTGTGCCCACTAAGTCCTCTTCAACGTCAACATGATCCTTGATTTTGAGCCAGATCATAGGCGCAGCACAAATCACGGAACCGGCCAAAAGGCCCCAGTTGCTAGCAAATTCGGCCATATATGCCGGGTGTGTTGAGTCCCAGGCCCACATGACACCAGCACCGGCAGACTGAATACCTTTATAGAAGCCGACATAGTTGGCACTCTTACGACCAGAATTGCTGATCGTCCCAATGTACCTAAATTAATTGTTTCCCTGGTCAGATTTCAAGGTTTTGATGCATTGATATGAAGGCGAGGAAGAGGGAGATCACGTACCAGTATACTGCACCCTGCCAGACAACGTCATAGAAGCCATAGGAGAAGTACAAGAACATCGGTCCACCATAGTTGGAATCCGTCCAGTCCGTATTGATTGACGGCTTCACGCCTCCGGGTGGACGAGTGTACTGTTTCTGGAACACATAACCGCCACCATGGATAATCATCGTCAGGGCGAAGAGAATGACCAGCATTCCCCTAGCACGGATAGTGCGGCGGAAGTAGTTCAAGTCCAAGGTACTGATAAAGCAAGCTCCGAGGATGTGAGCAATGTAGTAGAGGAAGGTGTTCAACGCCTTGGTGCGGGTGTTGAAGTAAGCGCTGTTGACAGAGTTGGTCTGATAGGAAATAAACCAGTTGGACGACCAGAACATAGGGAAAAGCAACAAGACAGATGGCTCACTGCGGAGGGTTGTCCAGAGACCGACAAGTTCAGACTTCCAACTCGGATTCTTCATCAGAATGACCCTCGACCCATCCGACCGGACCACCTTTTTTGCATCAGCGACGAAAAGCCCAATAACAGAGCCCAAGAATGTCAGAACGACAAAAACGATGTAAGTGCTGTCTGGCACGTTGACATTTTTTCTCTCATTGATACTGTTGGCAAGCACAATCTGCCATCCGTCAGGAGTTAGTAGATGATCACAGCTTCTTTGTCGCGGAAATGCACAGGTGCGCAGGTGTAAGAGAGAGGATACTCAAAGACCTACCAGACTGCCAACGCACGATCCAACGTTAAAGATGGACCAGAATAAAGTGAAGAAGCGTCCCTTTTGGTGCTCCAATGGGTATGAGACCATAATGGTGCCTTGAGCAGTCCATAGCAGGCCTGAGCACACACCGAGCAAGAATCCGGCAAAGATATTAAAACCGGGAACGTGTTTGTGTAATGAGGTGAGTAAGCTGGCCACATATATACAATAACCGATACCTCCACAGGCGAGTGTGAGTCGCACACCAAGTCGGTTCACGATCGTACCGGAAAAGAAGCTGGTGAAGGCGGAGGTAACATATAGAGCGGTGTTCTATGTAATCCACGGAGTAAGTACCGCACAGTCAAAACAGGGAACGTGAATATGTTACCATTTTGTCCACCAGAGTCGCATCAGTCATTCCACCTCCTCCCATGCCGCTCAGGGCATTGAACATGCCAGGGCAAAGAAAGCAGATGAGAGCGACCAAAATTAGCTGAAAGAGAGGCGTGGCATACCAACTGCTGACTTTGGAGTAGATTGTACGAGGCGAGGCTTCGGCAGTGTGGTCAAACACCTCAGACTGGGTCGCAGGTTCCTTCATGGTCTCAGAAGCCGTCCCAATGGCAGGGCTCTCCTTGGCTGTCATGGCGAGAGGAGAATTGTGTGTAGGTCGAGTTCAGGAGGTATTGGGTAATTAAAAAGAAAGACTTGATAGCATTTCCTTTTTTCTCATTTCCTTTTTCAGGGGGAGGGGCGGGAGATCTCTACATTTATGTATTGGGCTCAAGATCATATAGAGTGTTATCAATTTGATGTTACACTGCACATGACTCCCCTAAGAAGAAGGCCTGGAGATTAACACGAGATGGCGTCATAAATATTTATTATTGCAAAAGCTTTGGGAGTCAAGAAGTTATCTGGGCAAGGGCGGTGTACATAAAAATCTATGTATATAATATAATGTAACCGAAGTGATTGTAACTCTGAAACTTTTGGCTTTCTATATTTCCTCATAATCTCCTGTTTAATTGTTATCTTTCGATGTCAAGATATGAGATTCTAGAATCTTAAAAAATAAAAAATAAAAAGTAAAAAAAGACTTTGGAGAAACTGGGGATATCCCAATGCAGTAATACGGACCGACTGCCGGACCATGGTTCATGGGTATCAAGGTTAAAGTTCAACTTGCATTAGCCTCGATCAGAAAACCTTGGTACCCTTGAAACCCTTCCAACCTTGGAAGATTCCGGGGGTTTGGCTTATGGCATATAATCTTATCCATAGATTGTATCCATGTTCACAGGTACGGAGTATGTTGTAGATAAATTGGATGGAGATACCCATGTGGACATATCAAATTGTACGGAGTAACCATATCTAATACTAATGTAACACAGTGGAATTCATTATGAGAGAGGCTCCTCTGTCAGGAATTTGGCTTGTTGCAAGACACTGTGAACGGCCAAGTGTTGCCGAGGTCGAGCAGCAGATAAAATCCGGGTGTCAGACTTCCGACCGTGATTAACTTTGTGAAATACTGAAAGACTCTCTGTGGCGGAAGTGCCAGATGAGAATGTTTCGATCAATTGGGCAATATCATCAAGGATCGGTTGTGACAAGGCTAGCCCATGGAAAAACCGCTTAATGGCTGCCAGGCATAACTCCGCCCGACTCACTGCGAATTCAAGACTAAGAAGATCTGGCTCAGTTGATGAATGAGCGATAAACAGAATTAATCGAATGGCGTGATAAACGCACACCCCGGTAGCAAATTCAAGCAGCCGTGGCTTGGTACAGGTCTGGTTCAAGTCGCAAAACAAATTGACCACTGCCAGTGCATGTTCAATACAGGCTCTGGTCGCCATCCGAACAAACTGGGCGTCGATGGTGCTCAGAACTATAGATGGCGGAGCTTCAGGGTATCCAGGAAGGAAAATTCGATACAGGTCAAAATAGCATCCATGCCATAAGGTAAACATCATAACGTGACGGGGCAGCCAGGAACTTTCAATCATATTCTTCAGCCCCGTAGTCGAGATTTCCGCTTGGTTTGGCATTTCAGCTTTGAGTTCACAGAGGATCTCCCCAAGACCTCCAGTCACGTCTTGGAGATGCAAATAAGGCTCACTGCAAACAGCGAGCTCCCGCGTCAACTTCATAATGTCCCGGCGAATAGAGGCCAACCGAATACACATATTCAGTGACCCCAGCTCATTCTGATCTCTCAACGCGTAAATAGCAAAATCTTCAGAGCCGGGCGGACATAGCAAACCAAAAGAGTCTTCCAATGATGGAGGGTGTAAGTAAATGCATTCAAAGGGACAGACTTCAAATTCAGTCAGCCCGATCGAAAAATATGACTCCAGCAACTTGAAACACCATACGGTGCGGCGTCTGGTCTCTTCCAAAATCGGGTCCAAGTGGGTTTGCTCATGATTAAGACCCATGGCAGAGGCCGCGCGGGCAGCTATAGCAGTCAACATGAAGGCCTTTTCGTAGCTTCCTGTTGTCATTCGATAACTGATCGTCAGCAACAGAGCTTGCAAACGAGGCATTGATGGATTTTCCAAGCGTTTCCAGATGGTCTCCTCCGCGTTCGACACCCATGCGGCACTCTTCTCCCGGTCGACAGCCACGTTATGTATGGGAACATGCAAAGAGGTCAAGGCACAAATGGCAAGAACGAGCGGTCGCTCCAATGTGCCTTCGTTGTATTTTCTCAAGGTCGTGGAAGGATGCAAAAATGCATAAGAAGGAACTGGATAAAGGTGCTCGAAGAAGTTTCGGATCAGTTCTGTCGCTTCACTATGGGAGGGATCTCCCTGCGCCATTTCTTTGCTTTGATCGGGCGGCAGTGAGCCAGCCCCAACTGATATTGTATCATGTACCGGAAAAGAAGGATCAGGAGCTCGAGATTCCGGGGGTGGAGCACCAGGTAGATCATGTTCCCCATGTGCCCCATGTGCCCCGGAATGTCTGTCACGTCGCTGGGCCACCATCGATGCAGGATATGAACAAAGTCTGTTATATTTGATGCAGTTGGCACATTGCGGATGGGTATTGGAGCAGCGGACCTTCCGCATTCGACATTGTGAACAGGAACTCCGCCCTCGTAACCGCTCGGGTCTTTCGTCGTTGCTTGGACTAGATCGCGCACCAGCCACTAGAAGTGATTCACTCTGGGTAAAGGAACATTGAAAACCTAGGCGCTCGCAGTTACGGCAAGTAGAAAGTCTGCCATCACAACCGACCTGATTCATGCGTCAGTAATTCATCATTTTTTGTTCTGAATACGAGAGGGAATACCTTCCGAGCTCGGCACTGCTGACAGACCTGTTTCGCTCGAGGATTTGGCGATCTGAAAACAGACAAATAAGGTAGTATCATAGGATCGGCAGTCGGCATTGTGGAAGTTTATAGATAAATGAAGCGACCAAAGTCCCCATACTTGAGGTTGAGTAACATTCTGATAGTGTCAATTTCATTTAAGTGGACAGGGGAGGTCCCGAGGTCGATGACAGGTGGGGTGACTAATCCAGATTGAGATAGATTGACCGACATCCGTCCAATAAATCTCCGACTACCGTCTTGTCCGGGGAAACCCTTACATCTTGCCATGTAGCATTGAATATTGAACCTCTTGGGGGGGATTGTGTCGTATGAAGGCACAATTCTTGACTAATAAGACACAATGCCCAGGTTCCTATTTCAAAGATTGCGAGCGAATTCGTGACAATTTCGTCTTTTCCCTACGCCTTCGAGTCTCTCTCTTCATTGCTTTGTTTGCATCTGCTAATACGGATGCCCACCATGGCCGCTAATGCAGGATCCACGAGACCCAACATCATCTTCATTATGGCCGACGACCACGCCTCGAAGGCCATATCATGCTACGGAGCTGGGATCAACCAAACACCAAACCTCGACCGGATTGCCAACGAGGGAATGCGCTTCGATCACTGTTATGTCACCAACAGTATCTGCACGCCATCGCGAGCAGCCATCTTGACGGGCACCCACAACCATGTCAACGGTGTGATGTCCCTCCATTCTAAAATCCAACGGCACACCCCGAACGTCGCGAAACAACTCCGAGGGGGTGGCTACCAAACTGCTATGATCGGCAAGTGGCACCTGGGGGAGGGAAAGTTGCATGAGCCCACAGGATTTGATTTTTGGTCCATCCTCCCGGGCCAAGGCGAATATCATGACCCCGAGTTCATTGGTCCCAATGGTACACAAGTCATGGAAGGATACGCTACAGACATCATTACAGATATGACCCTTGATTTCATCAAACAGCGAGACCAGTCCAAGCCATTCTTTGTGATGTGCCACCACAAGGCGCCGCATCGGAGCTGGGAATACCAGGAGAAGCACAAGGATTTGTATCAAAATCCCACCCAGCTACCTGACACCTTCTCGGATGACTATAAAAATCGGGCAAAGGCTGCCGCAATCGCGAAAATGCGAGTTTCGGAAGACCTGTCCTACAAGGACCTTGGCCTTGCGCAGCCCGATGGTGATCGGAGAAAGGTCGGTGAGAAGATGGCCGGTGGTATGCGGAAGGTTCCATCGCCTCCCACGGACGAGGAAGTTCAACTGATGAGGCTCATTGACAATGGAGATGGCACCGTCTTCCGCTTCGAATCCAAAAAGGAACTGGCTGAGTTCAAGTTCCAGCGTTACATGCAACGGTATCTCCGTACCGTTCAGAGCGTTGATGACAATGTCGGCCGAATCTTCGAACTCCTCGATTCGGATCCGGAGTTGGCTGATAACACCATTGTTATCTATACATCGGATCAAGGCTTCTTCCTTGGTGAGCATGGATGGTTTGACAAGCGGTTCATCTACGAAGAGAGTTTCCAAATGCCGTTGATGATTCGTTATCCCAAGGAAATCAAACCCGGCAGTGTCTGTAGTGACATTGTCTGCAATGTTGATTTCGCGCCCACATTTTTGGATTTTGCCGGCATCACCACGCCGACCTACATGCAGGGCCGGACGTTCCGCTCAATTTTGCAAGGCAATTGCCCCGCTGATTGGGATCAGCTGGCGTATCATAGATACTGGATGCATAATGATGCTGAGCATGAAGCGTATGCGCACTACGGAGTGCGCAATCATCGATACAAGTTGATTTACTGGTACAATGATGACTTGCTCGTTGACGGCGCCCGGCCAGGAGGCGAGGATTGTCGTGAATGGGAGTTGTTTGACTGCCAGGAGGACCCGCTCGAGTTGTTTAATTGTTATGCGGATCCGAAGTATGCGGAAGTCTTGATTGAAATGACAAAGTTATTGGAGAGGAAGATGATGGAGATCGGGGATGAACCCGCGCATGAGAAACTTGTTCAATAGTTTACAACCTGCTGTACTTTATACCATATAGAATTCTTATTTTGACGGAGACTTATGGCTAGATTATCTCCAACTTTGCTCGTCTTGTTCCGTGTTTGGAATACTATCATGTTCAGTACTATCACACATAGTCCTGCCTCCAACCTACACCAATCTACTAACTTCTCGCATCAACAACAGCATACATTATATGCTGCCTTCTCCTGGTCACCGACTCATTTGGAATTCTCAATTGCACTAGAGCGCAACACGTATTTTTTTTGATGGTTAGTACCTGTCCACCGTAAACTACTTGGATGGTTAATGCTTTTCCACAGCCCAGATAAGAGAGAATCAGTATCTAAAAATTAGGACATATGTTAGACCTGGTTCCTATATGAGCTCTCATATAATAGAAACCCACTCATAGATGAATTTAACATGAAGCGTCCGAATGACCATGAATTTCACAATCGCTCGGACTATATCTCAATGTTTATTTTAGAAAATGGATTAGAGAAGTAGTAGTCAGAGATGCCAACTGCAGGTTTGGAGTTACCCGAGCACATGTTACTACACTGTCATCAAATCACATTGGGAACACCTCAACTTCCCCTAAACTATCATTCGAGATTATTCGATAGCCCCACTACATGCTAGTTCTGCGCAAAACTCAAAATCCTCGGCAGTGACTGAGCCCGCGGAGTTTTGGCGAGCTGGCCAGAGTTCCTTTTTCTCGCGGTTTTCCTCTCCTCGGTGCTTCTTGGGAACACTTCTCACAATGATTTGGAAGAACAAAGGAGCGCTCTCGAGGCCTGGGTGAAGTTGACATTTGTTGGATGCAGGGGTCCCGTGACCATATTTTGTGTAGGGCTTCCATCCTCCATCTTCACCTTCTCTTCTCCCACTGGTTCTCTTAGTTAGTCAGTCATCACCAATATCATTCATATTGGCATTTTCCATCTCCATTATCGTAGCCTGTCCCGCCACCAATATGCCCTTGCGAGTTCGTACTGAGATACCAGTCGAGAGGGATGGTCTTCATCGAGAGTTCTCTCTTGTACCGCGACCACATGCTCAAGTAGCTCCACAGCCTGCTTCATCTGCCCGTTAGATTCGTATGACCTTGCGAGTTCGTGCTGAGATGCTAGTCGAGAGGGATGTTCTTCATTGAGAGTTCTCTCTCGTACCGCGACCACGTGCTCAAGTAGCTCCACGGCCTGCTTGATCTGCCCGTTGGATTCGTATGCCCCTGCGAGAGTGTGCTGAGATGCTAGTCGATCAGGATGTTCTTCATCGAGAGTTCTCTCTCGTACCGCGACCACATACTCAAGTAGCTCCACGGCCTGCTTGATCTGCCCGTTGGATTTATATGCCTTTGCGAGTTCGTGCTGAGATGCCAGTCGAGAGGGATGTTCTTCATCATAGTGGCTTCCTTTCCACACACACACTTTCCCAAAAAAAGTAACAGCTTCTTTCGCTCGCCCATCCGCTAGAACGCAATTCCCAACCTTGGAAAGCAAGCTATACCTCTCACTCACATCTTGACTTTCCTCTCTCCTCAGAATTTCAAGGGCGTGTGGTAGGTACATCCTCCATGTGTCACGATTTGTGTATTCATCAGATGGAAAACGGTTGTTTATATGTTGCGTTACGGTTGCGATAACCTGTTGTGTCTTCCGTGCCTCTGTTATCCACACTCGGGTGGATAACTGTACAAGGCTATGCATGTCAAACACATTCTGATTGTCCCTCCTGGTCAGAAATCCATAGCTACAGAGCGTTCCGATTGCAAACTCCATCTCCTCTTCCGAATCGAGGGCGGGGAGAATAGATCGCGGGATTGCCTTTGGCTCAAGGTAAGATATGAATCCTAACAGATCAGCAGCAGAGGAATCAGAGCTCTGGATCTGATTAAATGAGATAAGCCACGTGGTGGTCACTGCGTTTGACATTCTACGATAGCGAGTGCTATCGTGGAACTCCCTGCTCGCTAGCCTCATCCGGTCTTTTTCGGTTTTATGCATGAGCTCGAGGTACCGTGTGCTCGTTCCACCATTTCGAGACATATAGTAAGCCGCCTGTGCAATAGCCAGCGGTAGGAAGTTCAGCTCTTCCAGTAATTTCATAGTGGAGTCCTGGTCACAAAGCGAGTCCTCTCCTACAATCTTAGTAAAAAAAGCAACCCCTTCCTCCGTTGTCATCTTTTGGAGCTCAACGATATCCCTTCCTGCGAACGATAGTGCCACCTCACGGGAACGAGTAGTGAGCAAAGTAACGCCTTGGTGACTAGCAGGGAAATACTGATGAAGCTTATCGAAAAGCAAGTCCGCGTCGTCGGCATTATCGACAATGAAAAGCCACTTTCCGGCTTTATCAGAGCTTAGCTGTCGGTGTACTAATTCCATCGCACTTTCACTGTCTGCATTGTGATGGATTTGCAGATCTTTCGCGATTTGCGAACAAGCCTGCTCAAAACTCTCGAGACTAAAGGCAGGAGCCCAGAAAACTGAGCAGTCTGGTATATGCGCTTGCACCCAGCGGGCAAGCTGAAGGGCAACTTGAGTTTTGCCGATGCCACCTAGCCCGAATAAAGCTAGTTTTTCAGTATTCGCTTGGAGAAATAGTTTCTGTTTAAGCAGATCTAGCGTGAATTCACGGCCAGTAAAGTGACGATTTTCCAAAGACGGGATAATATAGTGGGCTTGAGGTTGATCGCCTTTGACAACATGGGTGAGTATGATATCTTAGTTGGGCTTTTCTGTTGACTTACAAGGTCTATGGTTTATCTCTTTCGTTTCTTTAGGCATGTGGAAGTGGTTAGTGACCGAGCCGTGGTTCACACCCATCTGAAACCCCGAATTTGAACACTCAAACGATATTGCGGACGTCATGCTCGCCATGTGGATCGGTTTCAATTCTTCAATGGGCATATAGAAAAACAAATGTCTGGCATAAGCTGCCGCTGCCGCCGCCACGAATGCAAGAGTAAATGGGCCGATATAAATTATATCGCTTGGCTTCGAAAGTGTCCGTAGGCTGTAAACTCGGCCATTCAACAGAATCAGGGACGGGAGGGGTAACGAGAAATACATGCGACCTCAGTGACGCCTTGCCGTCAGCCTAAGGCATCAGGAGTGATGGGGTGCATGGCCTAAGCCCCCGCATCAGCGAATGAGGTAACTTGGCGAATCATCGTGTCTATAAGGATGTCAAACTGCAGGAGGTACCACGTGCTATTGGCGAGTTGTGATTGCGCAGCAGAACCAACCAGCAGCCTGCAAGGTGGGGCACAAGAAGCCGGATTATCAAGCTTGCCGTCTCTGACGACGCGATAAGGCAGACACTACCAAGACGCATCCCACGTGAATCTAAGAAGCCTCATTATTGTGTTAGTGGGCAAAAATTCTATGTGACTTGAAGGCTTGTTACCAAATTGAAAAAAAGAATTAACAAAAATCAAACCATCCAAAATTTCTACTAGAGGGAGTGAATTATAGTAGAAGCTAGAGAAATACTTGGATATATTGAGCTCTCCACATATATACAGGTCAATCAATAATGCTCAATTGTCAGACCCCCCATGACGAAAATGGCCTTCAGCACTCTCTTCTCTTGCGCCCACCACATCTATGCACCACTCCAGAAATCTTTCAAAATTTCCATCTAGGTCATCGTCAGCCAACTGCCAGTTGCGTTTAATGAAAGCTTTTAGCTCCGCAAAAAATTCTTCAATGGGATTCAGATCAGGAGAATAAGATGGAAGATACACCAGCTTAACTCCCGCTTCTAGACACATACATTCGATCCGCTCAGAGTGGTGGAAGGATGCATTATCCCCCAATACCGATCTGGGCTCAGGTCATCTGCCACAGTGGTGGAGAAGCTCCCCAATAAAGTCCTCAAATATAGACGCATCCGTCGACCCCCGGAAGACGCGAGAAAAGGGAGAACAGGTGATGAGTCAGCTTCCCCATCCCCTCTCCCGAGATCTCTATGGTGAGGTTCCCGACCACCCTTGATCTCACGATAACTTATTCTATCATGCATCGATATTCAACAATATACATAAAACATGAGTTTCAATAGAAAACGAGCAGCCCTGGCTTGTGCTTTTTGTCGCAGTCGGTAGGTGACCTGTCCGATGTCTCAAGTCGTTGTTGCTAAGTGAAAAGTAGGAAACGACGATGTGATGCTCAAAGGCCATCATGTTCTCACTGCAGAGAGCTAGAGGTGGAATGTCATTATGATGATTTGCCCTCCCAGAGGTTTGTGTCAGTTTACTATTCATGGGCGAACGTCGTCTCACAAGGATAGGATCGACACCTCCGGTGGCACTCGAGAAATCCTCGGCCGCTTACGTGACATCGAGGCAATGCTCAAGGCCCAGTCACATCAGATCTCAGATATCACTAAATCCCGTATCGGTGCATATGCTGTCCCCGAGGCCTCGCCGTCAAGCCACGCATCTGCTCCTGCAAGAGAGCTTCCGAATGCTACCATGCCCTCGCCCTGGTCATTCTCCGGGTTGGACATACAACCAAATATGCCAACACTACCCCCATTGACAATCCCGGTCAAGCACAAAACATCCTCTAGTTACCTTCTGAGCTTACCCCTAGTAAAATCTCTCATCGGGGAGTATCCGACCGATTTGTTTTTCCTGTTAGAATCACGAGCCCACCTGCCCCCGGAGCTATCATTTGAGACATGGCGAGTACCAAATAGATCAATTGAAATCGATCGCGATCTTGCTACTAATTTGGTATCTGTCTTCTTCGCGTCGGCACATCAGAATCATCCTATATTAGACCTGGGCGAGTTTGAGGATACCTTTACTCGATTTTTGGATAACGGGGCCGATTCGAGTACTGCATCGGCTTTATGCATGGTTGTCCTGGCACTTGGTGCCGTCGCTGCTTCACCACCTGATGCTCATGCATTTCTTCATTCACCCCCGGGCATGCAGTACATGCACCACGCCATGCCAACCCTCCTCAGCCAGTCAGCATGGTCATTCTCATGTAGTCTCATGCTACCACAGGCGCTCGTTCTTGCTAGCGTGTACTTTGCATATATCGTTCGCCCCCTTCAAAGTTGGCGACTCATCTACTCTGCCACGACGATAATTCAGTTCAAACTTTCGGGGTAAGGTTTCCGACAGCCCCAAAAATGCAATAATTCTAACGATAACGCAGAATTGACAGTCAACAGAAAGAACCTTGGTGGCGAGAGAGCTTGATCCGTCTATTTTGGTCTTGCTTTCTGATCGAGTGCGATCGACTCGCCGAGTTGGAACTCCCACGAAGTGGTTTGCAACAACTGACCGACGAAACCAGTCTTCCGGAGTGTACAAATCTTGGAATGATGCAATCGACCTGCTACCTCGCGGAGATATCTATTCGAAGATTACTAAACCGCGTGCATAATTCCCTCTATCCGAGCAAGAAACACGTCTTGACTCTATCGTCCACCACATTGACCACACCGGAGGAGTTTTCCATGGATGATATATCATCTATGGGTGCGGTTTGTGATGAGCTACATTCACAACTCGAGTTGTGGCATTCTTCGATACCAGACATCTTTCGTCCCAACATCGAAGGTTCCATGCAGGAGTCGAATGATCGCCAGGCAATACTACGGATTCGGTATTTCGCCGCCCGTCATATCATATACAGGCCGTTCGTTCTCTTTCTTGTTACCCACGATGTAACCTGCATATCCCATGATGTTGTTGAGAAGGCTGGGATTTGCATCGAGAGCTGCCGATGTTACATCCACAGCACGACCCGGATCCTGAAGCGTCCGAGCCAGTATACATGGACATTCTCTCTATCGTATGTGACATGGACTAAAGAGAGTTTGACGAATACTGACAACCTAAATTCTACAGATCACTGGGTGCCATTGTGATTCTAACACTTGCTTCACTCAATCCCGCTTTGCAGCATTTGGTGACCGATATAGACGCACTTCAAACCCTGGCTTTGAATAATATTCGACCATGGGCTTTTTCCAGTCTTGAAGCTGTTATAACTATACTTGAAGACGTTCAGAAAAAGCAAAGACTTTTCACCCGTATGAATTGCTGACACGTGGATTGACAGCTTATGCAATGAGCCTGCAGTAATTCACCGAGTCGACACAATCGATACGTTGGACATTTCGTCTTTACAGCTCGCCCCCAGTGGGCTGAGCAATGATGTCAAGTCCAATATCACTCCCCCAAAAGCTCCCTGATGGATACGTATACTTCTCCAAAGCTGTTTCAGTATAGCCAGTTGAATATCCTGGATCGAGTGGTGTGACATAGTGTGCATTCTCAATCTTGGAAGGATAGCGTAAATTTTCCCGGTGGCTGTCCGCATTCTCGAGCATTGATTTGCGTCCGCTGATAGCGATGTAATCGATTGTGCTCAAGTGAGATGTCAATTCTGTGAGGCCCATGGCACCATTATGAGGCACACACGGGACATTGAATTTCAAAGCCATGAGCATAACGGCCTTGCACGAGTCAGTTAGAAAGAATAGCCATGGAAGGATAAGGCAAGCTGCACTCACAAGACATTCATTGACGCTGCCAAGTCGCACAGCATCGATTTGACAAACATCGGTCGCCTCCGCCTGCAAGAGTTGCTTGAAAGTGACGCGATTCTGTGCTGCCTCGCCTGTTGCGACGCCAACACCATACGGTTTGAGAGCTTTGCGAATAGTCGCATGTCCCAAAACATCGTCCGGGTTAGTTGGTTCTTCAATAAACACCGGTTTAAATTCCACCAGCTGTTTCATGTACTCGATTGCTTGGGGAACACTCCACACTTGATTGGCATCGATCATGATTTGGTGTCCTTGATCATATCCCAGAACCTCTCTTACTGCAGCCAGACGTTCCCGATCAGCTTCAACATTGGTACCGACTTTGAACTTGAAAGTAGTATATCCTGCCGCAATGGTTTCTTGGAGTACTTCTCGCATCCGGTCCCCAGAGAAGGCTAACCACCCAGGAGACGTGGTGTATGCTGGAACCGCTCGGTTTTCGAGAGCCTCTTGCAGGCGAGTCTCTTTGTCCTTCTGTGTTTTCTTGAGCATCTCAATGCTTTCTTCGGGTGTGATAACATCCGTGATGTATCGAAAATCAATACATCTCACGACCTCTTCCGGATCCATATCACAGACGATTTTCCAGACTGGTTTGCCCAAGATCTTCCCCCAGAGATCCCAAACAGCATTTAATACTCCCGCAACGGCCAAATGAGTGACACTCTTTTCAGGGCCGATCCATCGGTACTGCGAGTCGGACACCATGTACCTCCATGTCTTCCCCATGTCGCGGGTCAGTTCATGCATGGTTTTACCCACGACCCGTCGGGCGAATATGTCGAGAGCCATACAGATCAGCTCGCTGCCTCGGCCATTGCTAAATGCCTATGGTGATTTTGTCTCAGCACCGGAATTCCAGCGACAAGATTCGAACTTACAATGCCCTCTCCAATCAGAGTTCCTTTATTTGTTTTCAGCTGGATGTAAGGATGTGAGCCGTTGGTGCCTACATGCATAGCATCCGACCCTACACCATCTAGGCTTGTAGGGAATCGTAGGTCAATGACTTTGAAAGAAGTGATTGTGACATCCTGTACATGGACAGGGAAATCAGCACCCATGATGGAATATATCTGGAAATTTCAAAGAGAAGACTTGAAAAAGAATTGGTGAAAACACGGAGAGAATGAACAAGAAATAGTGCTTTTATTCCCACTATTTCTACTCCAAACCATCCATATAAACCCTGAAATAGGAGAGTGAAATATTGCACTAACCCCCAACATCCAAAACGACGCATCTCGCAATGAAAGCCGACTTGCGGGGATTTTATCCAGTGGAGCTGCCGCTTCCCCCCGTGGATGATCATTGGGCAGTGAGACAGGCAATATATACCTACACTTGTGGTCTATTTATTTCTACAGGCTTGGTCTCAGTTCTTTGTTTCAACAGAAAAATACGGTCAATTTTATTCTTGTCACGGGTGCGACCGGTTTCATCGGTGCCCACATCGTCGACGTGCTGCTCGCTCGTGGTATGCGAGTACGCGGTGCAACACGTTCACTGGAGAAAGGCGATGCTATGATCAAGGCTCGTCCACAGCATTCAGGGAGACTGGAGTTTGTTCAAATTGATGACTTTGAAAGGCCCGGGGGCCTAATGGAAGCTGCTCAAGGAGTAGACGGAGTGATCCATACGGCCAGTGTAAGCCATAGTGTCATTGATCTCCCCCCGTTTTCAGTCACTGAGAAACTTGTTCGCACAGCCCTTCACATACAATACAACGAGCAATGAACGCGAGCTTATCCTTCCCGCAATCAATGGTGTACGAGCGGTCCTCGAAGCCGCCAGCAGGAATGCAAACATTCGGCGCATCGTCATTACTTCTTCCTTCGCTTCCGTCCTTGATACTAATCGCGAAAGCCCTCCATATTTTACATACACTGGTGCGGATTGGAATCCTCTCACCTATGAGGAGTCCGTGGATCCATCTACGAATGCTATAATAGCGTATCGTGGGTCGAAGAAATTCGCTGAGTTGGAAGCCTGGAAATATGTAGAGGAACACAGCCCGACATTTGATATTGTCGCGTTATGTCCTCCTATGACATTTGGACCGGTGGTGCATCCCGTTGCTCATGTGGATGAACTGAATGAGTCGAATGCGATGTTGTGGAAGATTGCCAATGGAGAAAATCCTCTGCCTGTTGCACGAGTGCCATTTTGGATTGATGTTCGTGACCTGGCCATTGCACATGTTGAGTCACTGCTTCGAGAAGATGTGGGTGGCAAACGATATGTCCCTTCGTCCCCAGAGCGATTTTCCTATGGCTTGGCTGCAAAGATCATAGCGGATGAGTTCCCTGATCTAAGAACCAAAGTCACGCAAGAAGATCAAGTCATTGATGAAAGCTGTGGATTGGAAGGGCAAACTGCCGCAAAGGAATTGGGTTATAAGTATCATTCATTTCATGATACTGTGAAGGATCTAGTGTCGCAGTCAGTCTCGCTGAGTGAAAGATCCCCCAACTGCTGTTAGATGCTTACCTAGTGAAATAAATGAGCCTTTCTAAGCGTTGTCTAGTCTTGATTGTAGAATATTCTCTTATATTCTCTATAATATAGAGTCAACACCCAACATAGGCATTTTGTAAATTTATTTGGTATTGGCCTAGGTGCCTGGGGCGTTTTTCCCAGTGACTTCTTGCTGTTCTTCTTTCTTATTATTTTCTATCCTCATCTAATCAAGATCTCATTATTTTCCACATTCAATCAAAGACCTCTTTTCAAACTTATCTAACCATCTCTTTTCGAATTGATTTCTATTTTCGGCATCTTTTGCGCCGATCCCATGCCGCTTACCCCCGTACCGCTTTTCCCCGTCTTCCCCATGGGGAAATGCCGCGTTTTCCCTCCTCCGTGGGGGAATGAACATCATCGCTTCCTGAATTTCTCCTCTTTAACTACCTCGGTTTGAATCTTGGTTTTATGTGGCTGACAAGCAATGACAGGCGTTCCACTCCCCCTCAAAGCTTTGAATGGCATGGAAAGGATCAGAAGGGGTATTTAATGGATGAAATCCGCAGACCTCAGATTTGCCCTACGTCGTCTTCAATACAATCATATCAATTGAAACAATGGATATCCTGGATCTCTCAAGTCGGCTTAGTGGGAGATGGCTGATCACTGTTATCACCGTCGCAAATGCTTGGTGAGTCTTCGATCTAATCCTACACAGCGAACAATGGCTAATTGAAGCATAATTCAGCTCGATGGCATGGTTTGGCTATGACCAAGGAGTCTTCTCAGGTGTTCTAATCTCAGCCGACTTCAAAAAACACTTCCCACAGACGAAAGAGTCAAATATCTCTGGCATTACATCAAGTTGCTTCTCTGTGAGTTCATCTTCCTTCCGATAACTCCCATCGGGTGGTGTATTAATGATGAGATTTAGCTTGGGGCCTTTTTCGGTGCTATATTCGCTTTTACTCTTGGTGATAGGTTCGGTCGAAAGAAGACAATTGCTCTCGGCTTGGTGTGCAACACCATTGGTGCGGTCCTCCAAGTTGTCGCCTGGCATTTTCCACAGCTGATCATTGGCCGCATTATCAATGGCTTCGGGATGGGATTAACCTCTTCGACATGTCCTGTGTACCAGGCCGAGTGCTCCAAACCACGAATTCGCGGAAAACTCGTGGTAGTGGGTTCTCTCTCCAACACGGCGGCCTTTTGTCTGGCCAACTGGATGAACTATGGTTTATTCTTTCAAGGCGAGGCGCTACAATGGAGGTTTCCTTTGGGATTTCAACTCATATTTCCATGCATCGTGGTGGTTGCACTGATATTTGTTCCCGAGTCCCCAAGATGGCTTTTGCTCAAGGATCGACACGAGGAGGCGCTTGCAGTCCTGGCGAGACTGGAGGGTAAGGATAAGGACGTTCACGATCCAGATGTGGCTGCTCAATTCCTGTCCATACGGTCGGCGCTTGAGGTTGAGCGTCAAAGTCAGGTACCTATGGTAGATGTCTTGATGTGTCGCGACAAGACACAAAATCTCCGGCGGCTGCTCTTGTCTTGTGGTACTCAGTTCATGCAACAATTCAGCGGTGTGAATGCTCTCGGATATTATCTTCCAACTCTCTTGCAGGAAAGCGTGGGACTTGGAGAAGAGGAGAGTCGGTTGCTCACTGCTGTTAATGGCACGACGTATCTATTCGCCGCGTTTTGTTGTCTGGCAATTATTGATCGTTTTGGGCGTCGCAAGTACGGAACACCCAAAGAGGCGTTTGATCTCTCTCTCCAAACAACCATGTACTGACGTTATCTTCAAGGCTAATGCTCTATGGCTCGGTGACCATGGGCGCATGTTATCTCGTTGCTGCGATGTGCCTTAGAACTGGCGAGGGAGATCCTTCACGAAAGCAACTGGTAAGTGATTCCGTGTATTCAAATCAATGTTATCACTAATAGATGTAGATGGGACGAGTGACAACTGCCATGTTCTTTTTGTATTACTTCTTCTATGGAACAAGTTTTGCCAAAGTTCCCTGGGTCTATAACTCCGAGGTGAACTCACTAGGATGGCGCACCCGAGGCGCTGCTGCGGCTACAGCAACAAACTGGATGGGCGGATTTATCGTGACGCAGTTCACAAGTGTTGGTGTCAACAATCTACACTGGCGGTTCTATCTGAGTGAGTCTATGGAGGACCCTTTTTCAATACTGGAGGCTGATCTTGCCTATCTAGTTTTCGCCATCATTGCCTGGTCGTTCTTCCCTATAATCTTCTGCTTCTATCCAGAAACCTCACGGCGTACCTTGGAGGACATGGACGAAATTTTTATCCAATATCCCTCATCGATTGTGTGTGGCAAACAGGAGCTGACTCAACGAAAGAGACCACAAACATTTGTCGACGCAGAAAGGGATCGTATCATAGAGAACACACAATTTGGAGAAAAGGTTAAGGGGGTGACGACGGCACACTACGAGCATATCTAGTGAGAAAAAAAAGTGAGGTAGCTCAAACTATTTCAGCTCATCTCTAGTGGGAATGCAATATCTTTTGATTGTCCAAGTCCGAGACTGAGCTACATTATTAAGATAGGCTTTGTGAACTATGCAGTCCAGTGAATTTTCTGTGGTTGGTATCAAGGTATTAGTATAATCAGAGCTTTCAGAATGGCAGAGACAATGGCTCGTATGATTGTCGGAGATCTTTATCAAGAATGTCCTACTTCGTTTCTTGTCACAGAGGAGCGGATAAAGAAGCTAAAGCAATATCTCCCGGCAAAAGGCAAGTCTATGAATAGCTAAATTGTAATGCGACGCCATACTAGGGCTTTTATAATTCTAAATTCATATCGATATAAATTATTAATAAATATATATATATCTTAATTAATAGATACTAATATTACAAAGGTTGATAAGATAATTACAACGTTAAAACATAGTGTATTTTTCATAAAAGTGTGTTTGCACTGTTTGTAACCCAGTTTGGGGCCCCAGACCCATTACTGGGTCGTGCGGAAGACTATAGGATGGATCGAAATCAGTTTCACCATTTCCTCTCAGAGATTCTTTCTCGAACCCTGTTTCGAAACACGCTATACCTATTACGGTTACTCTGCCCCTGAACCCCTTTCTTGGCAGTATTCCAGTACAGTCGTAAGTAACAGCTTAAAATAGCTTCTGTATTAGACTCGTAAGGTCTCCAGGGTTTCTAGAACGTTGATCCATCCAGCAAAATAAGCCAAACAGACGAATGCCTATTTGGAAATGCACGTGATTTGAGGATCTCGCTGTTCCTGTGAGCTTGGTGGCCCATCTGAAAGTTGCGGACCTCAAAAAATGGCGGTTGCATGCAAGGACCGGAGCATCCTGTGCTAGCCCGACCATAGCAATAAACAGATTGTGACTTTGTATTGCTTATGCGGTGCATATGAGACAGCTGCTGTAGATTGATAATGTCAAAGTGCGCTCTTATCTAGAGGGATCTGGCTGGTTATCGCGTGCAGCGCTTGATTTGGGTTTTCTGGCTCGGGCCGAAATGATTCCTAGGAAGATGGTAATCCCGCCCCACACAGGACCTACAGAAGGCTCGATGTGGGCTTTCCGCCAATCTGATTCCCTGTCCGAGCACCGCAGAGTCACCTGATGGTGAACTGGGGGGTACCCCTCCTTTAGTTGAGAGTCAGACAACGGCCCTTGTCATTAACTAAACAAACGTTTATTTGATCATGGAATCAAAATCATTCCGCGGCAATAACCACGGGCTTCAGGTTGGAGATAACCGTGGCTCGATCAATGCAGAGTTTCATCTGCCTCCGGGTAAGTCAGGAACGGAACACAGGTCAAGGCAGACTGACTAATTGCCGCTTCCCTCTAGAGCGACCAGAAACTCCGCCCAGCCCTTTGTCAACTGTGCCATTCACGCGCGATCCAGACTTTGTCCGTCGCGACACACTGCTTGATCAGATCTATAGTAAAAGCTCGGTCGCGGGGTCGAGGATAGCGCTTATTGGCCTTGGTGGTGTTGGGTAAGTGTATTGCGGCTCTTACGTCGTGTGGTCTATTGCTCATAACTCGAAGGAAATCGCAACTTGCGATCGAATACTCCTATCAAGTCCGATCCAAATCACCGGCAACATGGGTTTTCTGGGTCCATGCGAGTAATGAAGCCCGGTTCGAGCAGAGTTTCCGGGATATCGCGGACCAGGTTAAAATCCCAGGTCGTCAAGATCCCAAACTTAACATTTTCAAATTGGTCGAAAACTGGCTTCGGGATGAGAAGATAGGGAAATGGGTATGTATCATTGATAATGTCGATGACGATCAGCTTCTTTGCTCGGTTCCGGTGGCAGGCAAAGGAGATCCAATGAGAGGCCCAAGGAACGCCTCGACAAAACCACTATTAGATTATGTCCCTAGAAGCCGAAATGGATCTATTGTCATTACGAGTCGGACCAGAGAGGCTGCATTGAAGATGATCGATCACAAGGGCCTTATTGAGGTTACACCCATGGAGAGCTCCGAGGCGTTGGAACTTCTTCAAAGAAAGCTTGATCAACCAGAGGAAATCCCAGAGAGCCAACAGTTAGTGAACGCGTTAGAGTTCATGCCGCTTGCGATCGTACAGGCCGCTAGCTATATTCGAAATCGGGCGCCTCTGTCGTCGGTATCACAATACTTGAAAGATTTCCTAGGGAGTGACCGTGAAGCAACAAAGCTTTTGAAAAAAGAGGCGGGTCACCTCTACCGGGACTGGGAAGCAAAGAACTCAATTCTGGTGACGTGGCAAATATCATTTGATTATATACGCCAAACAAAGCCGTCAGCAGCGCAGTTGCTTTCTCTCATGAGCTTTTTCGATCGGCAAGGAATACCAGAGAACCTTATCCGGCATCAGCCTAAGGCCAACTACAAATCAGGTTCAGAACTTCCAAGTGACTCCAGTGATGGGGAGACATCTGAATCTGATTCAGGTCCAGATTTTGAAGATGACGTCGCAATACTTAGGGACTATTCATTTATATCTGTCATTGAAAACAGCACTCTCTTTACGATGCATCGGCTGGTGCAACTGACTACGCGTGCGTGGTTGAAATCTCATGGACAAGTAGATCAATGGAAGGATAAATTCATTAGCATCCTATGCGACGAGTTTCCTACCGGTGAATACGAAAATTGGGAAAAGTGCCGGTTGCTCTTTCCACATGTGAAATCTGCGATATCACAACGGCCGGAATCACTAGAACCTTCACTAGAATGGGCAGCGCTACTTTATAAAGGGGCATGGTATGCTTCAGAAAGTGGTCTAATTGCGGATGTGAGGGAAATGGCATCGAAGTCAAAGAAGCATAGGGTGAAATTATTAGGGGCAGAGGATGAAGAATCCCTGAGAAGCATAGCGATGTTAGCAAAAGCATATTGGATTGAGGGCCATTGGGAGGAGGCCGAGCAGCTCGAGGTGCAGGTGATGAAGACTCGCAAGACGAAGCTCGGCGAGGACCATCCCTCCACGCTGACCAGTATGGCCAACCTGGCGTCGACGTTTTGGAACCAGGGTCGGTGGGAGGAGGCCGAGCAGCTCGAGGTGCAGGTGATGAAGACTCGCAAGACGAAGCTCGGCGAGGACCATCCCGACACGCTGACCAGTATGGCCAACCTGGCGTCGACGTTTTGGAACCAGGGTCGGTGGAAGGAGGCCGAGCAGCTCGAGGTGCAGGTGATGAAGACTCGCAAGACGAAGCTCGGCGAGGACCATCCCGACACGCTGACCAGTATGGCCAACCTGGCGTCGACGTACAGGAACCAGGGTCGGTGGGAGGAGGCCGAGCAGCTCGAGGTGCAGGTGATGAAGACTCGCAAGACGAAGCTCGGCGAGGACCATCCTGACACGCTGACCAGTATGGCCAACCTAGCGTCGACGTATAGGAACCAGGGTCGGTGGGAGGAGGCCGAGCAGCTCCAGGTACAGGTGATGAAGACGAGCAAGACGAAGCTCGGCGAGGACCATCCCGACACGCTGACTAGTATGGCCAACCTAGCAGTGATGTACTCTAACCAGGGTCGGTGGGAGGAGGCCGAGCAGCTCCAGGTGCAGGTGATAAAGACGAGTAAGACGAAGCTCGGCGAGGACCATCCTAACACGCTGACTAGTATGGCCAACCTAGCAGTGATGTACTCTGACCAGGGTCGGTGGAAGGAGGCCGAGCAGCTCGAGGTGCAGGTGATGAAGACTCGCAAGACGAAGCTCGGCGAGGACCATCCCTCCACGCTGACCAGTATGGCCAACCTAGCGTCGACGTACAGGAACCAGGGTCGGTGGGAGGAGGCCGAGCAGCTCGAGGTGCAGGTGACGAAGACTCGCAAGACGAAGCTCGGCGAGGACCATCCCGACACGCTGACCAGTATAGCCAACCTGGCGTTGACGTTTTGGAACCAGGGTCGGTGGGAGGAGGCCGAGCAGCTCCAGGTGCAGGTGATGAAGACGAGCAAGACGAAGCTCGGCGAGGACCATCCTGACACGCTGACCAGTATGGCCAACCTAGCGTCGACGTATAGGAACCAGGGTCGGTGGAAGGAGGCCGAGCAGCTCGAGGTGCAGGTGATGAAGACTCGCAAGACGAAGCTCGGCGAGGACCATCCCTCCACGCTGACCAGTATGGCCAACCTAGCGTCGACGTACAGGAACCAGGGTCGGTGGGAGGAGGCCGAGCAGCTCCAGGTGCAGGTGATGAAGACTCGCAAGACGAAGCTCGGCGAGGACCATCCCTCCACGCTAACTAGTATGGCCAACCTAGCAGTGATGTACTCTGACCAGGGTCGGTGGGAGGAGGCCGAGCAGCTCCAGGTGCAGGTGATGAAGACTCGCAAGACGAAGCTCGGCGAGGACCATCCTGACACGCTGACCAGTATGGCCAACCTAGCGTCGACGTATAGGAACCAGGGTCGGTGGGAGGAGGCCGAGCAGCTCGAGGTGCAGGTGATGAAGACTCGCAAGACGAAGCTCGGCGAGGACCATCCCGACACGCTGGCCAGTATGGCCAACCTAGCAGTGATGTACTCTGACCAGGGTCGGTGGAAGGAGGCCGAGCAGCTCGAGGTGCAGGTGATGAAGACTCGCAAGACGAAGCTCGGCGAGGACCATCCCGACACGCTGACCAGTATGGCTAATCTCGCTTTCACCTGGAAATCTTCAGCTCACGATGCCGAAGCCATTAATTTGCTGCGAGATTGCTTAATAAAGCAGAAGCAAACACTCGGCCTGAACCACCCCACTACGTTATCTAGTTCTGAAACATTGTTAGAATGGGAAATGGAGCGCTTAAATATGAATGCATAGATAAGCTATATACTTGAATGTCACATGTTTGCCTAGCCATTTCTGCTATATATGCTAACTTCCCAAAACAATCTTTCCCACAATAGATTGACTTAGTACTCCCTACGCGAAATGGGATTGACGTTACGGCTTTAGTGAACATCGCTGCCAAGAGATTGAGGGAAAGTAGATGGAAAGTCGTCAATGAGCGAGCTAGGGGCCTGCGGCATGCCAGTATTTTTTAGCAAGAACATTACAAGTAATTTATATACCATTATGTCACGTGATAATAATGTATTTCAATGCGTTTCAATACTTGAAACCGAGCCAAGCCAGAAATCGATTAGCACGTTTCGGATTAGGGTTCGAGAAAGATTCTATGAGAGTAAAGTGGTGAAACTGATTTCGATCCATCCTGTACTCGGGAGTACATCGGAACCTTTTTCTAGGTATCCCCGATCTGTAACCCGGCAGGAATACTTTCATGGACAAGGTTGCCTTCGGGTTGCAAACACAGCCCTTACGAAAGCTCGATGCCAGGGGTCGAGTGTCAGAAGTACCGCATGGATCGAGCATTAGGTATGGACGATTATACGATCATCATAAAGCTGTGAGCTACTCCACTTTTCTAGAGACACTTTTGTTATTATAAATATGCTTAGCGTCGGTCGAGGCTGTGCCGCAATCTCCTTAAGACAACACTAATGCACGGGTGTACATTTCTCGCTTAGTGCGAGCGACGATCTCCCGGGATCCGCCGAACCATCGGTCAGGGCCGTGCCGCAATCTTGAGACAACACTAATGCACGGGCGTACATTTCTCGCTTAGTGCGAGCGACGATCTCCCGAGATCCGCCGAACCATCGGTCAGGGCCGTGCCGCAATCTTGAGACAACACTAATGCACGGGCGTACATTTCTCGCTTAGTGCGAGCGACGATCTCCCGAGATCCGCCGAACCGTCGGTCAGGGCCGTGCCGCAATCTCGAGACAACACTAATGCACGGGCGTACATTACTAGCTTAGCTGTCTTCTAGTAAGATGCCAATAGGGGATATCTACTGAGGCTATGTATTTTCTTTATTGGTACCCTTCTCCGTTGTGCGGCTCGGGAAAAGGAGCCAGCGGCTAGTCCACTGCGGAGTTCCCCCATGGCCGTATACTAACAATCAGCTAACAATATAGCCTTAAGCAATTGGTTGATGCAGCATATTGCTTCTTTGGAAGGACGCTTGGCATATTGGAATGGCCTAAATGTTCCCATGTACCTTACTATTTTTGCGAGTTTGCCAGGTACCCAGCCTTCAACGACCCGTAGACCTCCGACTATTGTCCTGTCTGAGAGCTTCCACTATGGATTGAAATACAGACCCGACATACCGGAGGTTAGATAAAAACACAAATTCCTTTTCCAGAAAAACCAGTCCTACTTCTTAAGTAACTAAAAGTGCACGCCGTCGTCATGAAAGCTTTTACCTTTATGTCTTTTGGACTTGCCCTCTCTGCTGCTCTGGGAGCATTAGCCAGCCCAGCGAGCCCTGGGTCTCCTACATCAAATGACTTGGATGCCAGAAACGAAAACAATCACAGGGTTAAGTACAAAGGAGTAAGTCTCTAAGGTTCATTGAGGTACGAAACGAAGGTTCTGATATTTTCAATCTAGGAGTGCTATCCAGAAACCAATCAATGCCATTATAAATCACAAAGTGGGCTGAAAGCTATCTGTCATTGCGAGTTCAAAAAGGTAATTTGCCCTCGACCCCATTACTCCAGGAGTATGCTAACTTCTGCGCACAGTGCACCGACGCAATTAAGGATAAGGAATGCTATTTTGATTCTTTCAGTAGAGAGTGTATATGTTAGAACGCCGTGAAGCCCCAAGGCGGATAGTTCTGTGCTGCTGCTGGGTTGATGGTGAAGCAGCTACTGTAGAGGAACACGTTGCTGCATTTCAGTATATGTTGTCCTGTTTTCTACACCATCCTAGCATTAAACATGAACTGTTATTTCGACATCTATAATTTGCCTCATTGTACTCCGTATTTTCAACTCTGCTGTCGAGCGCTACAGCACTAGTCTAGTCTGACCAGCCCTGGAGGATTCCCCTAGATTATGTAGTCAGCGTATCTAGCCCGAGATATCGAGTCATGGACACGCATTCTGCTGATATTTTGCTGATCCCTAGTGGGTCTCACACCCTAAGCAGTGGTTGTCACCAATCGTATACGGGTCTGATTGGAAGCAAAAATTGTTGCTGCCTGCCACAGAGACATCTCCTTTTCTTTATCTACTCACCTTTTCTTATTTCATAAATAATATATTATCTAATCCCATTCCACTCTATCTCTCCTTCACGTCATTTTCTAGAGGTTCGCCCTGACACTCATCACCAATCGGTACTGCCCAGCCCTTTACGTTCCTGAACTCAGGATGCACGAGTTGCTAAGAGATTCACCGAGCTCAGCACCGCGAGATAGAATTTGCGGCCTCACTGCATGCGGCCTAGATGATTGGGCGGACCTAGAGGAGGCTGCTCGAGCAGGGGATTTTGACCTCCTCCGATCTGTGGCATATAATAGAGTATGGATCATGGGCCAAAGCTATTGTCGGAGCCGGAACTCAATTGATTCCTGCGAGCGGCATCTGCATTCTCTCTGGTGCGTCTATTACCAATGCGCCAGACATGTCTCCCACGAAAGCTTTGAGCAAGACAGATGGGTCCTCGACATCCTCCGGACACGGGGACGCGGGCCTCTAACTAGGCCGGCACCGGGCGCTGGTATCGATATTGCTAGAACTCTCGATGGGACAGTCTGGAACGACCTACCTTTTCTTGCGACGGATATGACAGAGTACTGGATCAACAGCTGCGCGGAAATGAACTCAAAGCAGCGCCTTAATGCTGCTTCCTTCCTTGCGAAGCTTGCGTCCACGCGCATTGCGAACGATCGGCTTTGCCAGATTGCTCTGGTCCTTTTTCGTCATACATTCGAGTCCGAGCGTCCCCTTGGAAGCTCTAATGAGCCGAATAACGAAAACGAAGACCGTCACCGAACAATGCGTGGATTTACTATTACTATTGCTTCCTTACTCCCATCTGCATGTGCCTGGATCCGAGAAGCCGGGCATAACATCATACTTTTATCCGATGTCTCATGGAATGATTGCTCTCAAAGTATCATTGGGACAGGTGGCTTTACCTTTGTCCAGTCGGAGCTAGGTCAACGGGCACCTGGAGGATTTAGTCCCTGGAGATGGTTATACTGGCTTAAGCGGTTACATCAGATTGCCGATGAAGCATCAAAAGCAGATGAGATGCTTCTTGCAGAGCAGGCCGCGAAGGCAATTGACATTATGTTGAGTGACGTTAAGGAGAGGAACTCTCGGATTCTCAGGGTGTTTGAGGCAGCGGGCGATGCTATAACCCAGGATAAGGATTTTACAGGTCTGAAGAGGGAATGGTAGATACAGCACAACCAGAGTTGACGTGTGATCCTATGTCTAAGAACTACCATGTTCTTCCGATTTCTTTCTATGCTATCGTGTTTTTCTTTTTCTTTCTCATATGTCAATCATATTGTGAATTGTTGTTCTCGTGTAGCATGTTTCTTCGCCCTAGATATCTCTTTGGGAGACGTTTTAATTTGATTTGGACATCATGAGCGCACGTTAACGGCCTGCGCCAAGAATTAAGTAGCCTTGTGAACTTAGGGACATTGCAGCAGGCCGCCCAGGTGTAGCTAATCCCCTCATGCGCACGGGTGAGTGAATATCAATAATAGACAATGCAAACTTCTGTTGGGCAATCCGGGGCTTCCTCTCCAGAGGGTGGTGATTCTTCCGAATCTTCACGTTCAAGTTCATCGGCCTCAGTGTCATCACTCTTAGCCCAGTTGATTCGGTTGCCTCGCCAGCTTGGTTCGCACAGCTTCCAGAGCGCAACCGTGTCCTTGGTACCCTGGATACGTCGTGCAAGTAGCTTATCCGCATCAAAGCACCCGGCTTCAGGGCCATAGAAATTCTCTACAAGTCGTGTTCGCTCCGTATTCCGGAATTGGAATATCCTGAGATTCTGAAAGGATCGCATGGTTTCTATTGGATAATACTAGCTACGCTATATATGTAGATATATTATATAATCCTGGGAAGACCTCGCTTCCCCACTAATAGAAACCCTAGATTTATGGGCCAGCTGTTCACTCGCTGGCCCCGCTTAGGCTCCCTGGTAATGGATGCCTAAGGCCGCCGGGGGATACAAACGCTATGAACACCTCTGGCTTGTAAACATGTTTTGGGCTGAGTGGCTTTGCGGCCACTGGGCTTCCGATAAACTTCTCTCCCACTGGAATCTGGAGACTTGGAATTGGTGAAACTACCTTTTTGTCAAAGCTCGTTGTCAGTTTAGAAACCTTGTGTTGCGAAGTGTGTTACCTACACCTCGTTTGTCATTGGCAGTAAAGGCTCTAACGGAGAATAGGATGGTAAGAGCCGTGGCGATCCAAGCATGAAATGTCAATTTGCTATGCATGTCGGCGACCCCCGGGGTGCGGTCAATGAAATCTCGCGGGCGTTCGCACATAGTGGAAAGCAGCAAAGGTTATTCGCATGATCAACAAATTTGGCTGCTCTTGTACGCATTTATATCAAAGGGATGATCATCATGCCCGGTTGACGGAGTCCCCCGGTTGAAGAACCTTTGATTGTTGGAGCAAGACGTGATACGTTGACAAGGTGATTGAAGATGCACCAACCTGTACGCTGAAGCCGAGTGATGATCCTATTGTGCTGACCATACAGCAATGCTCGCTTAGAGGCGATTGTGGACTGTCATGTTGATCTTCCCCTGGAACTACGTATGGTGCAATTCGGGGGGTCAATTTATTTCTGTTATATTCCATTCCCTCACATTCACGTGTTACTCTCCAATAGCAGCTCATTTCCAAAACTGGTGAGTTTTGACAGAAGAAATCAGAAAGAAAAGAAAGAAAAAGGGAAATCCCCCGTGGATATTCTCGCCTGAATATCAAGGCCGACAATAGACATCCAGTCACTTGAAAATTCAAGAACAATTGACATGCGAACAGTATAAATCATTGTCTTTGTATTTGGCTGGTATTTCTCACTTCTAGTCATGATGTGTTATAGACTAGGCGAAAATTATTCAAGTTTGCCGTGTCAATATAAAATTAAAATTAAACTGAGTGATAAGAGGATGGCGACAGAGGTAGAGATGCTGGCGACATGCTTTGTTTGATTTATTTTTCTAATTGACAGGCTCATAGGTGGTATTGACGAGGATTCTCAACAGAAATGCCCAGCCTCTCCCACATAGCTTCCACATTCATATCCTCTCGGCCACTAGTGAAGATGTTAGCTCTTAGAGGGGTGATGAAAGGGAAAAAAGAACCCACTCATTCTTGACGTTGATCCAAGGCTCTGTTTGACCCTCTGTAGCGTTAGGGTTGCGGAAGATCACATTTTGTTTCTGAAAAATAACAGTTAGTCAAATATCGATGGGGCATATAGGCTTGATTGACTTACCATGCCGAGCGTCAGATGAATGGCCCCAGGTCCCTTAACAAAAGTATCCTCGACAGCGTGGCCTTCAATCAAAGCCTGGATGTTCTTCGCAACAACCGCTGCCTGTGCCGAGCCTGGCCGAGCAGCCTTTTGGGCACCGGTATCTGCGATATCACCCACTGCAAACATGTTCGAATATTGCTCATCCAAGAACTGCATCGTCGATCTAACACGAATAAATCCATTGTCCGGATTGATAATCGCCTCGCCGTCAAGGCGAGAAGACTTCAAGTCAGTCACTAGTTGGTTATTGGGGGTTTGTCCAGTGGCTAAAATGACGAATTGCGTGGACTCGGTGGTACCGTTCGTGAGGTGAACATCAAAGGTGCTACCGTCATTGGGAAAGCCACCCGGTGGAATAGTGACACGGGAACCAGTGATGAGTCGGATCCCCAGCTCATCAAATCGCCGCTTAATAAGGCCATGGAGTCCGTGGTGGAAACTCGGCATCACTCGCGGCCTGGATTGCACCACAGTGACCTCCTTTTCTGGGTAATATTCTTTCAGATCGGTGGCCATTTGAACACCGACAGCACCACCACCGACAATTAAAATCGACTGGGATCTCTTCACGTCAGCTTGATGCTTTTGCAGATAATCGATCGATGATGCCTTGTCATCGTCGTCCATAGCTGCAGGCTTAGATAGACGGGTTCCAGTTGCAAGAACGACGTAGTCAAATGGAATCACTTTTGAGCCCTGCCATTCACGGTCCAACTCGATATAGGCAGGCTTGACTGACAAAACACGAGCCTGGACTACGCCATGGGAGGAGGGGTTGGGCGACTCATTGAAGATTCCACTGTAAGGAATAAATGCTTTGTGTTCCTGTTCCGGAACAATTGCAAACCGAGGCTATGGACCATCTGTTAGCTCTGCGGGTGTACTAGAATGAACATGCAGTATGAAAGTCAACTTACGAAGGTGAAAAGATGATGGAAGTGGCTGTGAGGCTCAGTCAAGAGGACCTAAAAAAAGACATTAGCTTCCTCATCAAGATAGATAATGGTAGCTTACTCGGTGTGTCGAAGGCACGATGCGTGCAAGCTCCTGAGCTGTCGTCTTTATTGATATTAATAGTCACACTCTCTAATCTATACAAATTGAACTCACACGGCCAACGAACGATCCACCAACAACAATTATATTCCGTAGTGAGGTTGTCATTTTGAATGAAGTTTGAGGGAAATTTCCAAGGCGTTGGACTTTTATAAATAGCCCTGGGTCCGTTTAATCTGATCGTATTATCAGATTAACTCCGAGATGGATTTCCCCATTGGGCTAATTCCGAGCTACCGGAGTAGTCCATATCCGCCAGTAACCTCCAGTTCCCATCTGAACCGGTTCAGGCCAATCTTGGAATTGCCGAGTTCTAGACTTTGTCCAAAAAGAGGATATATGTATGGATGCGGCATATGATTGTGGAATGGACTACGAGCCCCTTCTTTCATTAAAGAAAGGCATAATTGGTATGTATTCAACTACCCACGTCTGTACAAAATATGGAAATCGTCTAGTGAAGTACCATCTGAAAGACTACCCGCTTGCGCAAAAATACAATGAGTACCCTGGAATCAGTTTCAGACTCTCGATAGACTCCGGAGATCAAATGTCTACACAGGGTGCCAGGTAATCGTCTTCGCAAGGGGTCCCCCCGGTCATAAGTAGCTAGTACGTTGTGGTGATCCAATGCCATAATCCCAGGCCAGAAACTTGAGTCTGGGGAGACAAGGGTTGGCTGACTCCATTGAACACGCCCTTCAACGGGCGGGCCAGCAAATACAACCTTGATAGAGGCATTCTTTACCCAGCTCACATGCTCGGAGTCATCGTCTGTCATGAATATTGTGGCCATAGATCCATCCGCAAAGGAGGCAATTTGGGGAGAGCCCGCATTGTGACCCTTTCGGGGGCGGAAAACTTCATGGCGCCAACCCCAGGTGGCACCGTCATCATAGGATAGAAGCGCTTCAACACTGAACGGCCCGTACCTGGTGGTCTCGAATACCATGAGAAGAGCCTCGCGACCGTTGTCAATAGTCCGTGCAATGCCGCTCATTCCATCGCGAAGCGGATCTTGATCACCATGCAAACAGGTCGGTGGAGTCCAGGTACTTCCTTGGTCTCGTGAGACCACTAGCATGGTACATTGGTTGTTGTGGGCAAATTCCTGCGAGAAATAAAGCTGCACTTCACCCTGTCGCCCGACGCGCATGAAGGGTTCCCAAATACCCAAAGGGGGGCGCTTCTCAGCGGCCTGCGAAGCGAATTGCCAGACCCGGCCTCCATCCGTAGACCGGCAGACAGTGATTCGGAAGTGTGTGTGACCGTTTGGACCCTTGTCGTGATTGCGGAAAGCCGCCAGTATTGTCCCCGGAGCCACCTCACACAAAAACATGTTATCCACATCGCCAGCAGCGCGGGTTACCTCGGAGAAGTCCTCAAACGTGCGGCCGTTATCGGTACTTTTTGCGACGCGAAGTGAGCGCTGTCCATCGGGGAATCGGGTAAAGGATGAGAGAATGGTGCCATCTGAGAGCCTGCAAAGACGAGGGTATGTGCCGTTGTTGGGAGGTGAAGACAATCCGCGTTCATCGTTGTTCACGGCTGGTCTTCCTGGAAGCTGAACGCTCGAGTTCTGTTGATGGGAGTGATCCTTCAGACCCAAGGTCTTGAGGACCTTTTGACCCAAGTGACCAGGCATTTTAATGGAAATTGGAGAGTGACAAAAACTTGTCCTGCAAGGCTGCAACATTCTGTTACTCAAAAAGGCTCGAGACATCAAATGACGTCACCCTTACCTAATTGTTATGTTTTCTGCCTCAGGTGTCAAGGGGTACTCAGCTGGTTCCTGGGGAGTGAGAAAGCGTGTGGTGGAATAGACTTCCGCAATGGGCCGGGTTGGGCCCTACCTTCGAAGCCCAACTAAGCCCATGGCCCATTAGTGGGGGCCCATGGCGCCCCCAATAAAGCCCATTTCTATACATAAATACAGTCTTGGCGCTCATAAACCGCTGAATAATGCCTGTTTCTTACGCATGTTCTGGTCTGTAAGATTACTTGGAAGATCTCGGCCCGCCGGTCCTGGTCTAGCTTAATACGGGGGTTCAATAGGTGATAGATTATCAATGTGCAGATATATATATTTCATGTAGACAGAAGTAGGTACTCGGCCCAACGCACGGCCCAATTCGGGAATTGGGCCGCACGGGTCTAATGCAAAAACATGTCTACTGCAAAAATTCACCAACCCATTTTGAACCTCATATTTAGCAACCTTCCCCTATAGTATCTATAGTAAATTCAATTCCCTCCCCCAGATATCACGAGCACATGATGTGATCTGAAGGTGTAGACGTAAACTTCAACTAACGCAGTGGTCCATGGGTCTCAGGGCTGTCATGTACAGACAGCAGGTGGGCTGGACAGGAGCATTTTTCTGCTTTCCCCCGCCCCAATACGATGACCATGCCGCATGTTACCAGAGGTTGGTTCAAGAGCCCGAGAGCGCTTCAACCATTTCACTTCCTCCAGGTCAATGACAAACAAACGAACACCCAGGTCATCCCACAGCATATTGCGCCACTCACTGTCGCCGTGGACAACTCCATGCGACCGGAGCACGGTCAGAGCTTTGTCGCGCTCCTGGTGAAAGAATCTAGAATTCTCATCGTTTGTGACGAGCCAGGTCTTTTATGAGAAAAGAGTGCATTCCAACTAAGATATCAAAGCTAAGGGAAGACGAGGAAGAAGAAAGCAAGTGGCAGCTTCCTGAAGATTAAATAGCAGGAGCTGAGCTGAGCAAACAAGCTAAGCAAACAACCTCTTTCCCGATTAGGTTGGAAGCACAAACAAACAATCTGGGAGAGAGCAAGCAAATCGTAACATCGTTGACGACATGCTGAAGCCGTCTTCCAGATCAGCTTAGTATCATCATCTGCGCCATTGATTCGCCGTGCACGCGCATTAAATAGGGCATAAGACTGGCACGATTAGGCTTTTGAGCGGCATTCGAGGAGCTTGAGTCATTCCAGGAAGGGCCGCTCCAGAAACCAGAGACCTTCCACGTACAGGAGTACTTTTCTAAAGGCTTCGAGGTTGTGTGAATGAAGGCCTTTGCCGGTGCGATGGACTTCCGTCAGCTGTTGCAAAGTCAGTTGGGAATATACTGATTCCAGAATATCAGGTTCATTCGGTTCACAATCTTCAACTGCTAAACTTGGTTGCTCAGGCTCCTCCGATTGCTCAGGAGCAAAGCGGGACCTAAGGTTCCTGGAGGATTGGTCTGATTGAGATTCAACAGCAAGTGAAAGCTTCCGCTTGGAGCTTGCCTGAAAACCTCCAATTGGCAAGGGCAAGTGAGACGTATCTGAAAGCTTTTTAGGCAGCGCAGACAGGCCATTACTATTAAGCGAAGGAGAAATAGATGTGAAAATGCGACCTTGGGGATTCGAGGTAAAGTCGACCGGATTCTCGTCTTCACTCAGAAACCTCATAGAATCACCAATGGCCAAGTCAAGATCCGATTCCTTAAAGCTTTCATTTGAAATTGAACAACCATCAGGGTCACTACCCCTTGCATTGCCAGGAGCATAGTCGGCTCGTTGCTGTGATTCCAATGAGTATCGTTCACTCGAGGGAATCTGAATGCCTGACTGAGCCAAGTCTATGCCGGTGATATTCGTACTAATGTCGTCAGACCCAATTGGATTGACAGCAGCAATTTCATCCTTATCGGGAACACCTTCAACTGTGGGCTGGAGTCTCGACGAGGATTGTCGGAAGCGTTCGGGTGTTGCGCCTCTCGATTCAATTTCCTCTGATGTTACTTTCGTTGACCTCTCCAGTCGCCCGATCGTTGGACTCGTTAGGCTGACCGAACGAATGAGCGTCTCGTTCTTCGTATATCGGGTATCCAAGGCTTTTGAAGATCCAGGCCGAGTCGAAGTATATTGGTGGCCATCGTTCAAATCGATGGCGGAGTCGTGAGAAGTCACATCTGAGTTGTTTGGTGAGTTTATATTTGGGCCGTCCGGGTGGTGATCGTCGAAATCGTTAGATAAATATTGAGTACGGGTGTCAAGGGATACATCTGGGAAACAAAGGTAAATTAAGTTAAATCTTCTGAGACGTTATATTTTTGGGCTTGTTTACCGGACGACAAGCTTTCGTCGTTCGGTAGAATCACCGAGTCTAACAATACTGCAAGATGGCCTTGATTTGGGCTACCATCGATGGCCGATAAGAAAAATTGCTCAGAGCTGTTGTGCTTCACCTTATAATCGATTAGAAAGACTGCATCAGCTTGAATCCGCTCGTAAAGGCTTATGACTGTTTCCACAGGCAACATCGATTGGAGTTTAGAAGAGATACGGACTGCGTCTAGAATCTATGACAGTGTTAATAAGCGTCAGGTCCTAAGTAGAGTGAGGCCTACCTCTTGCTCTGCATTTTCTCCAGGTAAGCAGTCGAAGCTCCCTTGTTCTCCATAGTGATTGGCCTGGAGAAAGAGTCAGATGGTGCGAGTTCCGATTGAATGGCTAGCTCACATTGAGTGAAAACTTGATCTGAAGCATTTCAGGGGTAAAAGCTTCTAAGGAGGACCAAGAAGTCCTGTTAGATGATTGTTCTGACCTATCTAACATCCTTTCTAAGGGTCGTAGCTTTGAGATGGGCCTCCAAGCTCCCAAAAACTGTGTCATCCGAAGGGTTTGCAGGGTTTGCAATTACCCCGGGGCCTCAGGCAGCTCCTGAGGAACATTCGACTGTCTCTCTCGGGATTTAAAATTCACGTTCCTGTTGACGGTTCTATCAGCCTTTGGAACGTACATCTTAACCCTAGGAGCACAGAAGTAGTTCTGCGGAAGTCGTGATCAGATAATTGGAGCCGTTTTGAAAATGCAATCTATATCCATTATCCTACTAATCATTGAGCTTAAATAAGTATAATCCGCAAGTCAAGCAAATATTTAGAAACCAACGCCCTTTGTTACAATTTGCTTGCTTTCTCCCAGATTGTTTGTCAGTGCTTCCAACCTAATCGGGAAAGAGGTTGTTTGCTTGTTTGCTCAGCTCAGCTCCTGCTATTTAATCCTCAGGAAGCTGCACTTGCTTTCTTCTTCTTCCTCTCTTCCCTTAGCTTTGATATTTTAGTTGGAATGCACTCTTTTCTCATAAAAGACCTGGCTCGTGACACCCTTAATATACTTAAATGGGTCTCGTTCTATCTGAGCTTAAGAGTCGCGCCTTCTAGCCAGTTGTAGAAGTCGGCAATTTCACCCAGACTCTCCAAACTGGCGAAAATGCCGGAGCTTATCGCTCCAGTGAGGAGAGTCAGGGATGACAATGTAAGAGTCACCGTGGTTGTGAATGCCTTCATTGTCGTCGAGTAGCCGATCGTTGATAAGCCGCGTGAAGTATGTAAGAGCTAGCCATTTAAGAATAATAAGTCTATATTACTTCTAATTAATAGGGTAGCATGTGGTTATTCGTTATTAAGTGTGTATCGGCAAGCCGGAACTTCGAGATGACTGTAGAGACAAACGACAACAAATTACAAATAACTTAAAGCGCAGACCTGCGCCCTTTGAAAAGTTCCTTGCTGCAATCTGATTCAATAGAATACTACAGGATCACGGCCATGTTTACCAAATCATTCGTGATAACGATACTTTTCGGCTGTTCCAAATCCCACCATGTGTGACGGGGTATCAAGACACTTTACCTTGCGCATCCTTTCATTGGACAAAACATGTCAAACATTGTCATTGCGCGCAGCTTTCGGCTCAATCGCACACTCGAAAACCAGGAACAGTTAGACATCTCTGTGGCCAGCAACTTCGCAGCATGGTATCCAGACAAGTATGAGTACTCTCATAATGGCTTCTCATGCACCAATTTTCTGCAGAGCTACTATGCGATGAATGGAAGTACGTCATGTCACAACACACCACCATTTACATGTCATCGATTGTGGAACAACCCAGGGCTACAGGCAACCTGGATAGTTACTTTACGTCGGGATAGAATGCAGTGGTGGATTCGACGAAATGAACAATTTGTTGTAATAAGTTGAGGTGGATGTCTATTATAGTACTGGTACATGCAGAGCAATGAGATGATTTAGGTCTATTATATTCTCTATTGCGAGTACGGCTATTTATCGAACACAAACAGGTGCGATCAATTCGCTTGATAAACTGTGTCCAACCAGGGCTTGTTCATGAAGTCTATTGTTCGCCCACGCAAGAATGCTGACTAATACGAGTTTAATGCCCGAGGCAGGAAGTGATGTCCCAACGCTCAGTGCAGTCATCTCAACATTGTCCAACCGGGGTTTGAAGTAAACAGTTGTTTGTATTTACTCTTTACACACCGAATGCTCTAGGATCTCAAATATGACCGGATAAACCAAACTGGCAGGCCAGACCGGTTGGATGTCTGAAAAATAATTGTTTCCATAGAAATCAATTGACCAGGTTGATTGCCCCTCGAATTACCACTCCCCTCTCTCTCCTATGCAAGTTGGTTCATAAAAATATTCGATATTCCGCTTTCTAGTCACCCTGAAATGTTGCTTCAGTGCTTCATCAAACAGGCCTTTGGCCTGTCGTTTTTAATCTCGCGCCCCTCCGCGCCGGCTTGCGCGTTTGTAAGAAAGAAGAGGGCGTAGGTGCCATTTAGAGCATGGACAAACCTAGATGGCTTGTCCAGATCTGCTTCAATGATTAAGGCGCCTTTAGATTTGAGTGCTTGGACCTTGGAAATTGAGGGTGAGTGTGTGACGCCGCGAACTGAGGACTGTTGGCTGAGCTCTTCATCGCCAAGGACGTAGTTGGCAACGGAACCGCCCTGCTTTCCAGTGACTCCAAAGACGGTGAGAAGCTCCTTGGACATGTTGACGGTGCGAGCGATGGCTTGGAGGCATGACACCGGTTAAATGGCGAAGTTTGGATAAGAAAATAGTACTGACAGTTTCGAGCAAAATGTGGTGTTCCATGTCATCTTTTATATTTCTGTCTGCTCTGGTTTCAATGTCACCTCAATAGACTCGACTTGGACAACGAAGTGACGCAGTATCCGGATATATCCATGCAGATAGGAATGCATAGTCTCCGGGTTACTATTACTGGAACAACTTGGAAGGAATAATATTATCAGTGACGCAGACGACATATTGGCAACAATTGTGTAATGGCCTCAATGCTTTAGGGTCTGATATAGACCCTCACAGGCTGACCTATTAGGTTATGACTCAAGATCCAGCAATTTTGCAAATTCCCCATCCGCCTTATTCAATAAATCCTGTGGATGTCCAACTTCTATCAGTCGGCCACTAGCCATGACAGCAACTTGGTCAAAGTCGAGCAGACTGTGGATTCGATGTGCTACCATAATCACGGTGCAGCCAGGGAATGACTCCCGTATGACCCTTTGCACTTTAGCATCTGTTTCTGGGTCCAGACTACACACAATATCTCTTCAGCTACCACGAACACTGATGGAATAAAATGGAAACCAATAACTGATGAACATACCTGCTTGTTGGCTCGTCCAAGATCAAGATTTTGCTCCTCTTTAGCAGAGCCCGGGCCAGACAAAATAGCTGCTTCTGGCCCTGTGATAGAATGCTGTCGTCTAGGATTGAATCCAGAACCTCTTCGTCCGTGCTACCACGGCCTGCCGCAACAGAGTCCCAAATACCGACAGATTGCAGTGCATCGATTATTTGCGTGCTCGAAACTACGTTCAGTGGATCGGCATTCTGCCTGATGGTGCCGGGGAAAAGAAAAGGCTCTTGGCTAAGACAGCTGATACGCTGTCGGATTGATGATCGGGACATGAGGGAAATATCTTTTCCATCGATGAAGATTTGTCCCGAATTAATCTCGTTAAGACGGAGCAGTGATAGTGCCAATGTACTTTTGCCACTATTTTGTAGTAATTGGTTAGCCCTGCCTGGGAGAAGCGCGTAAATCAGGAGTCGATGAGAGTAAGATTCACCTCCCTGTTCTGCCACAAAGACCAAACTTCTTCCCGGCTAAGATCCGGAGATTAATGCTGTTGAGTAAAGGCGTTGTCTCGGATAAATTCCAAGAAATACTCGCACCCACAAATGTGATCTCCCCTTCAGTCGGCCATTCTGGGAGTTCGCTTTGAGTCTGAATGACTGTGTTGCTCTCTTCATCACAGGTTTCTTCAGCAAAGTCCTTGATGCGTGAAATTGCCCCCAATGACGTTTCAAGCAACGTCCAATTCTGAATCAGCTCCGATAGAACAAGTCCCAGATCCATCATCATGACAAGGGCAATACCTAAAAGGCCTGAGTCAACACGAGTGCGGAGAGCGAAAGAGATCCCAACAAGAAGCACTGTTATAGCGGCTACAATCAGATTTAGCACGAGACTCAGCCAGCGTTGGATGCATAAGAGAAGGTAGTAGGGCCTTTGGGCGGTGTCCAGCATAGAGATCATTCGAGACATTGCGGTGTGGGTCCAGGAAAAGGCACGGATAGTGGTGATCCCTGCTAGTGACTCGATGAAGTGGGTGTAAAGAGGACTCTTGAGCTCGATTCTGTAGGTGATGTGGATTAGCTCCATGAATGCGAAAATAAAGTAGGCAAGGTAGATCAAGGCGGAAAAGATATAAAAAGCACCGACGCACTCCAATAGCCGCAGTTGGCGAGATGTCTTGAGATAAAACCGCTGGATCAGAACCAGGACTCCAAGGAGAAGCGGCAGAGCTACTGCCAAGTAGGGCAGCGAAGCTATAGCAGTGGCGCCTTGGGCAATGGCTCCAAAAAACTCTGAAAGTTGTTTTAGTTAGATTATTGACCTTGTATTCATCCAGAATTTACTTACGGAATCCCGTAGATATAAAACCTCGAGGTAGGATCATGTCGACCAGCCTCATGTCCTGGCTAAAGCGGGTTACCAGTACTCCAGTATCAACATTCGACAAGAAGGACAATGGGGCACTGTAGTTGTTAGCCAATTACCAATGCGGGTATTTTATTGCAATAAACCCACCCCATGCAAGTGTGCAGCACAATAGAATGAAGATTTTTAGAAGCCGCGGGGACGATAATAACCCAGGTCCAGCTAGTACCAGACCAGAGACGTCAGCCAAGGTACGGGATCAAGGACCATACTTCTGAAACTTACAATACGGCAAGTGTCAGAGAAAGGGCTTGAATAACAGAGAATGCTCCATATAGTCCAAGCCAATAGCCTAGGTGTGAGGCTGTAATGTTGTCGCTGCTGGAGGACCAAAGATCGACCCATACGTCTATAGAAAAGTGAGTCATACGCTCATTCGTCAATAAGTCATTGAGGATATAGTTGCAACTTACAGCGGAATGCGCTTATACCGGCCTCGGTAATCAGGAAGAGAAGCAAGGCTACAATTCTGAGCCACCCCAGCGCAGAGAAATAATACTTGTATACAGCAAGGTCGGTCGTCTGCCGATGGACATCTGGGGAAGGAGTACTAATAGAGTCTGCAGTGTAATTAGAAGGGCTCTCTAGCTCATCAATTCTCTCCGTTTCATCTGTTCGCGTGAGTCTGATTCCATGCATCTCAGAGAGGTTGTCAGCGTGGTCTCTAAGTTCGGTATAGCTGCCTTGCTTGATGGCTTGGCCATTCGCCCCGAGAACCATGATCAGGTCAGCTTGCGGCAAGTGATGGACTAGGTCATAATCAGTGTGAGATCTAAATTTTGATTGATCAAGCGAGCTATCTGGCGGCAGGAATACACGTACTGGTATGTGTTGATAAGAACACCGTACATCCCAGCCGACGTAACAGTCCAGCCGGACCAAAGACGTTATTGAAAACATGTCGGGCGGTTGCATTGTCAAGGCCACTGAGAACATCGTCGAAGCAAGCGATTCGTTTGCGAGCATAAACGGCTCTCGCGATAGCCTATACAGGCGAAGCTGTTAGTGGATGACCAACACACAAAGGAAGCAAGGTACCAACAATTCTTTGTCTTTGTCCTCCGCTAAGTTTAGACCCTTTACTACCCACGGATGTCTTGTCGCCTGCCGCCATCTTCTTGAAGTCCAGATCCAGCGCACATGCGCGTACAACGGTATGATACCAGTTCGGATCAAACGTAGATAAGCCTTCGCCCAAAATATTATTCTGTATTGATGCATTGCATAACCATGGAGTTTCATCACAAAATGCCAGATCCGGGTACTTGATAAAAAACTCACCTTCCAACACGGGCGTTTCACCTGCGAGACCCTTCAGAAAGGTGGATTTACCGCAGCCTACTGGACCGACAAGGATAACAACAGTACCGGCGGGAGAGGATTCAAGCTTAAGTGTGATACCGGGTGTCTCTGAGGGAGAGGGAGAATTCCAGCCAAATCGAACATTTTGGAGTGAGAGAACCACTTCTTTCTGCGTTTGGGGACTTTTTGGAAGCGGGCATAGCTCGAGACCGGAAATGCTATCGGTCGAAATTGAGTGAGCCGATACCGGCTGAGGGAGCCGTCTCTGATCTGTGTATAACATTGTTTTATTAGCCCTCACTGAGGGATAAAATGAGTGATTCGGGATCTAGGTATAGTGAAACGTGGTACAAAAGAACATGGAGAGAGAACTGGAGTACTTACCCAGACGGCTTGGGTTCAAAAGGAAGTCTTGTATCCTATCCAGGCAGCCTACTGATGCATATGTGTCGGGAATTGCCATCAAAAGGTAGCTCAGCGGAGTAATCATCAAGCTTATAAGCGACAATGACGTGATGGCTTCGTTAACGGCAAGACCTCCCGAGCCCTGTAGCAATGCTAATATCGCATAGGCAGCGAGAGTCACAAGTTGTCCAACAATTATAGGAGAATTGACTAAAGGTCGGTGTCAGTTCATTGGTGAGCCTGGTAACACAATATAGTTAAGTTGGAATAAGGATTAAAGCACGCACCCATGCATACACGGATTGACTGGAGCTGGCGGAACTTTTTAGAAATTTCAAGCTCTTCCGTACGCAATCCTTCAATCATAGAGCTCATCACCTCGGTCAACCCGAGAACTTTGACGTTGCGAATAGAGCCTAGGATGGAAGTCGTGAAGTTGATACGCTTCTCGGTAGCCCGAAGCCAACTTTTTTGTCTAGCGGAAACGGCATTGCCCATGGCAAACGAAGAACCTATGAAGACTAGACTAGCGCTGTTAGACAATGAACACCGCAAGGCAATGATTGGGGAAACGGGCAGACTAACTTATCACTACCAAAATAGGAGCGATACAGACAACACCGACTTGGGTTTGTAGCAACCATGTAGCTAGTGCTAATTGTAGCACGTTAGCCCAAGTCTCGCAAACTACCGAATAGAAATATTCGGCGACCATTTCTATATCAGAGCCTAGAAGGGCCATGGCACTAGATTCGTCAGTGCTTCCTAGTGGCAGATCCATCATATGCCGGAAGACAAGAGCCATCAGACCACCACGAAGCATGGTTGTGGCACGATATCCTAGGTGTTCGTAAGAGGCTCTAGAGACCTAGAATAAAATGTAAGTTTTACTCTTCACGCTGCGAATAGACATCAAGTAGCTTACAGCGATCCCGGTAAAGACAATTGCGGTTGCTGCAATTAAGGCATAGCCCATGTCTTGCGACAACGAACTGGTCTGCTGTAAGACAGTGACAACTTTCCCAATCAGAAAGGGCTGCGCGATACTAAATCCCACGACACAAAGCCGTGGGAAAGCGATCGTCGCGATTTCCCATCGCAGACACTTGATCACCGCCAAGAGCAACGCGTTCTGTCTATTATGCGTACAGCGAGCCCACGAGTCTGCGAATCGAGTAGACAATTCTGAAGACAAGAGCTTTCTATGAACAGTAGGCAGAGCATCTCCAGTCAGTAACACGGAGTGCCCTTTCCACAACAGGCCATTCAACCAAGTAAATAAGCCTCGACTAAAAGGTCCGCTCAAACTTTCGGTAGAGTGGTCCTTTTCAGTATGCATAAACCATTTCAGTTTTTCAGTATTAATGAGAACTAAGAGAAGTAGCTTAACGGCTAGAGACGTAGAGAGGCATGCTGAGTAGGCCTGATAGCCGGGTAGCAGCCAGGACGTACGCACGCGCGCAAGGTCCAGAAGCAACGTGACGAACAAGTAAGCAGAGGCAAGAAATGATGGCCGGATAGACCGGAGATGCTCCATGTCAACTAGGATTATAACGACCAGCGCCGATATAAAATCGAAAATGGCACTCGCAAGTAAGATGCGCCCTCCGGCAAGGTGCTGCATCGCAACAAGTGCCAGGAGTCCAACCTGAATGGCTGCAAAAGTTACAGAGACAGCCTGTATGAGAATAGTTCTTAGAGGTTGGTCCTTTTTATACGAACCGAACGCCAAATGGAAGTAAGAATACTTACTAATGTTATCACACGGAATGCGGAAGAGAGCACCTTCGGTGACTGCCTAGACAACTGAAACAGGCGATAGGTTGCCGGCAAAAGGAAGCAAGCTGCTGGTAATATGTTTAAAATGCCGGATTCGAAAGCCACCGTGAAGTCGAAGCCCCCACGACAGTCCGCCGTAGAAACAATGGGCCCAAACTCGCTATCGCCGCATGCGCCCATGGGCGGGGTTGATGCTGATGCCATGGTAGAACCGGCGTGAGGTCAAGAAGAGGTATCTGGATTTGTGACGTAGGAATGTTGATGAAGTCCCGTTGGCGATAAGGAAGGAGGTTGATCCTGAGGCACAAACAGCGACTCTCGAAGCGCTGGTAACCAAAGGCCATTCACACGAGGGATATTGTAGTCTTAATTGTCGCCTTAGCAACTGCTGATGGAGTATTTTTCCAGACCTGCCATGGATATGAGAAGAGGGGAAGTAGGCATCAAGAGTGAGATTATGTAAAAGTGTAGCCTCCAGGGCTGACCCTGACAGGGTTCCCTAATCACGCAAGCTTAGCACCAAACGGGCTTTCTTTGTCTCGCACACCCTAGTTACTAGCCCAGGTCTGACTAGTGCAATAATATTTAGCTTGATTTTACAGTATTGAGACTAATACTAATTTTCTATGCTCAGAAACTGTGATCCTACAGGAGGGCTGGAGGCGATGAGATGAATAGTGAAATATTTATGGGTTGCCGTTGTACTCAAAGTGATTAAGGAACAATTACACCTATTTCACAATATGAAACTATCATGTGTTGAAGCGTACGGTACAGAGTAGTTGCCAGTCACATTCTACTGACCCATATGTGCCAAGATCACAATCATTGCTCATCGGCAAAAGATGAGCTTCGCCCTCGGAGATCCGCCGGAGTCCGCAGAGTCCGCGGGGCGGGCGCCTTGACAACCAATCGTTACTAATCTCGACGCACATCACCCCGGTTGAATTAGTGAGGTTACAACTCGCCTCCCGCATGCCCCTATCAGCAGCCTGAGGACATAGCTATAGTATGTTGAATCTTCTCGGATTTACTGACCCAAACATATTCTTAAGCGCGTGTGGTTTTGATATTATTCGATCAGAGAAGGGGCAGTCGGCCACGTACAGCCTAACGTTATATAGTGATTATCAACGGGCGAGCCGGTCAGATATGCACATATCCAAGCATCTTCCGAAGACACTTGGCATGTCTGCCATATCTCTGAGTCTTGGCCGATCTTATCCCAATAAGGACTATCACCAGCCAAGGATAAGGCGGCTGAGACTGACATTCTAGATCTCATTGGTGCGATCGTGGACTAGACCTCTTGACAGATCTGGTCGATGTACAATATAGTGCGTGAGACCAGGCTTGTTTGTGCCCAAAATCTCTGCGAAGTGTTGATGCATTAGAGAGCACATGACGCTCCGCAAATAAAATACTCTCTTGCATAAGTACGGAGTACAGCGGGGCCTGATAAATTCATCGGTGTAGTGAACGCAGCGTGAGCTGCACACTTGTGGCTTTAGGGTTCCACACTTGGCAACCATGCGACTGGTTTAAAACCAGAGCAAAGTCATGGAAGTATTTCATTATTCTCGAATCCACAGAGAATAAATCATGGTTTGCTCGATAGGAGTAGAATAACCCGAACATAGAAAAAAAATTCATAGATGATCTTAGCTTCAATTCACAACGATAAGAGATTTCGAAGGCATTCAAATAAAGAACAGAAAGAATAGCAGCCACGAACCTTATCGTACGTGGTGTTTCGGTTACTTTCGAAATAGAAAGGTCTGAGATGAATCGAACAGATAGCAGCTTCGGAAGGACATGTTGAATGTCGTCTTACCCAAGGTAACTTGAACTAGATACAAAAACTAAAATAATTCTTCCGTCTCTCCCAGTGACATGTACTACTTGAAGCCTATTTCATAGCAGCGCCTGCAATGAGAACCTCAATTAACCCCATAAAACGAATATGTCGATCACAAGGTACGGCCCTTTTCGCACCTGGCGAAAATTTCAGCCGGAATCTTGGAAACTAGTTGGTTTCAGTGTACTTGTTATAAAAGGCCTGGCCAACCGCCGAATCTTCCACGTCGTCCGCACGCTTCTGGGTGTACTTGTTGTAGAAGGCCTGGCCAACCGCCGAGTCCTCCGCGTCGTTCTCACGCTTCTGGGTGTACTTGTTATAGAAGGCCTGACCTACGGAAGAATCGGCATCCGCAACATCGCGTTTCTCGTCATATTTGTTGTAGAAGGCCTGGCCAACGGTGGAATCCGAGTCATGGGTAGAGTCTAGTGATAAGCTTGATTAGTAACGTATAGCAAGCCAATGAGGCATTCAGAGAGTGGGAGTAATATAGTACGTTGGACAGGAGTAGCCAGAGAAAGGGTGGCAGCGAGAGCAACAGTGGCAGTAAATAGCTTGAGTTGCATTTTGTAGCGAAGATCCAAACTGGAAGTGCGTCGGACTGAGGGGGTTGAGGTAGGAATTTTGAGATTTCTCCAAGTAGTTGCGAGCGGTTGGCCTTGATTTATCGATATTTGGATAATTTGGACCTACCCAAGGTAGCAGTCAAGATGCTGGCCTTATCCAGGCGAGAATCGTCTGTAGTCTCATCCCCACCCCGCTTTTGGTGCTAATCGGAAAGGGACAACAATCTTGAGGCCAGCGGTGACAAGATCATGCAAGTTTATCACGACATCTGAAGCTAGTTCCGAGGTTTTGACACGACTATCGCAAGGTGACGTGACGCTGTGGCGTACTGGAGGGGTGAGGGCGCCTGTAGGTCAATCTATAACAAGGACCGTGAGACAGGATATGCAAGATAGACACAGTCTATCACGTTGCTAGACCAAGGTAATTCAAGGCAATAATGCTAGGATGCCATTTCCGAGACAAGTGGCTACAGCTGACCTATGAAAACCAATGCATACAGGGATGTTGACTGCGGCCATGAGTCTTGACTGCGGTCATGAGTCATGACCGACATATATAATGTTTGCGTACTCATGTTACATCTCAATGGTCGGCTACTGCATCGTCCAGGATTGAGATAACATGCTTCCAAGATTTTCCCCTTTCATCTTAAGTGTAGCCATCTCGGAAGGGGGCAAGGCTAGAATGAGTCAATACAGGAGTCGTATGAGATTATACGAATTGTGCAAGGTCTCGAAGAGATATCGTATGTCCTCATCTAGTCGTCCGATTCCAATCACTGAGTTGGATTCCGCTTCTCAAGTTCATTCCATCCTATTGACTCCAATCTCCGCGACTACCCAACATCATGTTCCAAATGCGAGACAAAAGTGAATCAGTGCATATTTGTTTGAAAGATGAAGGGCGGGATCTCGCGGTCCACATTGATGCATCTGAAGGAAGATGGGTTCATCTCGGAGGAGAAACGACATAGGTCGACGCAAGCATGCTCGAGACAATGGTATATGCTCTGGGTAAAATGCGTTTTGCTTGCCACAGCATGGATTATCTCGATTTTCATTGCATCCTGCATCTCAGCACAGAGGCAGGGTTGCGAGGCTCTCTCCAGTGTTGTTCCCACGGAGCTACGTAAGTAAAACAGTCTATAGTCGGGTCTTTGGGTACAATCCTTTTGGGAACACAAGACTGATTATTCTCTAGAATCTGTACAAACGGCTATCGAACTTCAGAAGGTCCGTTTCAGTGGCACTCTCATCGCCACATACTGGGACCCTGAGACACCGAGGTACACCGGTGAGCCAAGTGAAGAGCTGGATGCCCGCTGGCATGCTCTTATTCAACGTAAGTAGACAAGAAAAGAAATACTTTGGATTAGAGCTTAGAATATTGACTGACCTCACAACAGCCGATGGGGTTGACCTTCGTGGAGAGGACGCCGACTCGGTACAAGGAAAGACTTTCGAGAAGCCCGGAGGATGGTCAATTGTCAGTATAGATGTCTTTCATCAGCTGCATTGCCTGGTATGTCTGTGCCTAGTTGCTATTTAAATTTGCTTGAGCGGGCCACATCCGACTAAGAACTCGCTATGTATAGAACATGCTCCGCCAAGCCATACGCCCTGACTACTATACCAAACATGATCCGGAGCCTGCCTATACAACACACATACGTAAGTCGGTATACCATGAAACAGATACTGGTAAACTGACATTCTCTCTCAGATCATTGTATCGATCATCTCCGGCAAGCGTTGATGTGCCACGTTGATGTAACACCGATCCCTGTCCTTTGGGCTGAGAAGGAAGATCGTCCCCTCAATGATTTCCAGGTGGAGCACACCTGTAGAAACTTTTGGAAGGTTAAAGATTGGGCTATCGAGCGTGATGCGCACAAACATAAGTACAAAGGTCTCTAGCCCCACTATCCTGTACAGCCTAAGTAGCTAGTTCGAGCATTTACATGGCGCACGGATTACTAGCCAAGCGAATGACAAGAAATAAAATTGCTTCAAATTGTTAGTCTCCTCTTGTTTTATGAAAATTCCCCTCTCAATGACAGGGATATCTGTCTGCTTTTGTAACGTTATATCGCATTCTCTTTCCGCATGTGCGGCCCCCTGTACGAACGGCCGAACCCCTGCGCGTGTGCTCAAGATTATCTCAATGAAGTTCAACCATAGATTTTTCATTGCATACAGTGCCTAGGGATTGAATATGGGGCCCTGTAGGGTCGAAACTGATGCGTGCGTACAAAGTACAATGGCGATGTCGTCGGCGGTTCACTATACCGCAAAGAGCGCAATACGACGCTTCTTTTCCCCTATCTGATGCAATGCATTCCATCTAAGTCTTTAGAACACTTAGGCTCGTGCAAGTACTTATGTTGCCCGCGGAGCTCCGGCTGAGAACGGCGAAGACCAGCTCCGCTGTCCGTGTATACTCAGATAACAAAGCCGGTAGCAAAAAAGGATCTCTCTCACTCTCTTGTTGCTGTACTTTGGATATATAACCTCAAATAATTTTGCTCTATTCTAAGCTTAAAGCACGCAAGAATGACGGCCTTGTTCCAGGATATAGCTTTGTGGTTGAAATCTCCCCACGCTTTCTGGGCCCGCCTTCCCTCCACCGATGAGGAAGCAGAGGAAATGTTCTTGGCAAACAAACAAACCAAGCGTCAAGCAATTCAAGAAGATACAGTCACCGCCTGGCCTTGGATCTTGTCAACTGTTGTTTTTGCAAGTCTTGCGGGGATTCTATCCATTCTCCTCCTAACCGGCAACCGACAAGGCTTTGCCCAAGCTTGTAAGCCATGGCGGAAGACAGATTTAGGTAAATGGCCCTCAATATGGATTCCACTGCAATTGTCTGGAACGCAGGCTAATATATAGAGTACTTGAAAGAGTTGGCGACGCAAGAATTAGTAGAGCATGAAAAGCGCTTCAATGGAGCCCTCGTGTATAATGAAACTGGGAACTTAGTGATAGAGTCTACTGAGGGAGAGGATAAGTGGGTTGGAAATCCTACACCTGAGATGGATGCCCTTTGAGATCGAGTGGAATCAGGTAAACGTCGTTTGAAAGTTATTCCATTGAACAGACCTGCTGAATAAATCACTAGGCTCGATTGTCCTGCTCGAGGGCCCGGAAGCCGACATGGTCAGGGATCAAACACTTCTTTACGATGGGTACTGGCTTACGGGCCTTGATGTGATTCATCAAGTGCATTGTCTTGTATGATAATTTCAATGGATGAAACTATCGAAATGGGGCTAACCGTCATCCTGGTTTAGAATATGATTCGGAAAGCCCTTTATCCTGAATACTACCAGCCCAAGCAGGCAGCGGGCGTCGAAATGCTTCATCTCGGTGAGTAGCCATATCTTGTGTGTAGCTGTACTCTTGATTAACCTTCTGTTAGAACACTGTTTCGACTACATTCGGCAGGCCATCATGTGCAACTCCGACATAACCCCAGTCCCACTGACTTGGTATCAAAGCGCAAAAGCCTTCGGTCCTGATTTTCGCACGACGCACACTTGTCGTGACTTTGAGGCCTTGCTACAGTGGTCTCTGAAGAGAAATTCAACGGCGACGAAGGAGAAAGGTGCTGGGATGGAACATGCAAAAGATCGTTTGATGGTGATGCCGGGCAGTTTACAGGGAACGAATGGGTTAAGTCATGGGGACCATCACGCGCATTGAAATAGCGAATTTATATAAGATTTACCACTCCACCATCTGTTCAGGTACTTCCCAAACTAGGTCTCGTCGATCTCCTCTCCCTGAGCAGGGGGGTGAACAAAGACAAGGCCCACCAAGCACAACATGAACGACCCTGCCAAACCATAATACGGCAGCCCAAGCGAGGTGCCTCCTAGTTTCATTCCAGTCTCAAACAACCACGCGAATGCCGGCCCAGCAAACAGCGACCCCGTTGTTTGAACTATACCTATGACCGTATTCAATTTTGACGTGTCGTGTGGTACCACGTAGCTAGTTGCTAGCAAGTGACACAGCGGGGCCAGACCTGACCCGAGGCTATGAATCGCTAACCCAGTAATCACCAATCCTATCTGTGACGAAGCCATGCAGAGTGCTCCGACGGCTGCAGTCGCAACAGAGACACGGGCGAGTGTCAAGTCCTTGACAGGTGAGGGCTGGTATCGCAAGAGTACCCTGGAGAGTAGAGGAAGTGTAAAGAGCAGGACTACCATGTGGATGACCCCGCGGAGGGTCAAAAGATACCCCGTTCTGGCGAGAGGCCAGTCAAAACGCTTGCCAATGTACTGTGCCAAAAACTGGAATGTATCAAGGACCTCCGGTGCGGCTGTGAGAAAGGTGGCCAGCCAGAGAAGAAGACTTCAGCAATGCGATGGAAGAGCCAAGTTGAAGGAGGTGAGAAAGGTATGATGGGAAGTTACGGGGCTCATCTTCTGACTCTTGCTCGGAGTTGGAGTCTTGCTTTAATGTTGACAATGTCTCGGGTACGAAGAAGAGTGGGATTAGAGCAACTAGGTTGACAAAGAAGGCGATGAAGGCTGAAACCCATGGTGAAAATGCCTCTATACAGATGGAGGAAATAGCTGGCCCAACAGAGGCACCGACTAGACTGGCGAATGCCAGGAGGAAGAATGTGGATGCTCTGTTTTATATGTTAGACATCACATGTTCATCGAAATGGGTGACTGTGAGAGCATACCGATCTGATTGAACCACCAAATCCGATGCAATCGAGTACAGATTGGCGAGGAGCACGGTGTTTCCACCCCCCGGCGACAGCAAACAACGGACCAGCCAGGACGAACTCAACTCGGATGAACCTGGGCAAACCAATTATAGCTAATTCCTAGGCCAAGGATAGTGAGGTCCCAGTCATTGAGAGAATAATAATGGGTTTCCGACCGACCTTGTAGATAAGTGAGTTTTGATTCCTTTTAACTTTGAAGTTAATTCAATGATCGCCCTCACCTATCAGCCAGAACTCCAAATGGAAACGCCGCAACAAGTCCTAGAGGAACCAATCAGCGCCGGACACTTTGAAGTAAAGGTAAACAATCACCCATATAGTACATACCAACCACGGCCTCCACAACAGGGAGGCAGCCATTGAGGTAAGCCAACCTGGACTGGATCTTATCAGTCTTGCAAAGCTCTTCACTTGGGGCGCCTTGTCGAACATATCGACTGCAGAGCCTGTCTTCGATGAGTCGCGTTAGGGGTACATTGAGAAAAGCCCCCGCGGCAGACAGGCAGAAGACAACAGCAGACAACCAGCAGATTGATAGCCACCTTGTGGCTTTCTGCTGCCTACCAAGTAATGGAGTGGTCTCTTCAAGCATCGCTACTAGGTGGGTAGTCGTGGTAGAAAATGACAGAGGTGAGGAAGGGGAATGTTGGCGAGTCATGCGACCGTGCTCATCTAAGCCAAAGGGCGCTACTCCGTGGCCAACATTGTAATGCAACCCTGATTGGAAATCGGATGTGTACCGGGTATTGATAGGATTAAGTTCAAGTCTTTGAGATTTACAAGAGTGACTACAGGTCAGCTCGCCGGGGCCATCTTTGAAGAGTGGCTTCAGTTGCTACGCGAAAGCGAGGCACGAGTTGAAGAGAATATCAACCCGGCAGGCAAACTGATCCATCACTACATATGAAATGATACATGGTGTCAAGTCTCCCATTAGGCAGAACGGGACGAGGGTGTTCGTGACGGACAAGGCTGAAAGAGACCGCCTGACTCTTACGCAGTGGTTTACAAGGGGGAGTTGATTATAAACCAGTACCCGGTAGAGATGAACCGAAAAATACGCAACGATTATTTAAGAGTTGGCCAAAGTTGCGGTTTCAACGATGCTTTCCACGACATCAGTTAAATAAATATAGTCGTCGACGAGTGGTGCAAGACCCATATTGGTGAAAGCATGAGGGTCAACGCGCAGGCAAACTTGCAGTAGGTGATAAAATGACTGGTTGTTTCAGAAAAGCAAGTACAGAAATAATGGTTTAAAAGAAAAATAAAATAATCAATGTATTAATTTTCATTTTAAACAAGATGCTTAGCCCGCTTAGATCCCAAGAGAGTAGACATTGCCTTATTACAAGCGTAAATCATCTATTTAGCTGGGCACCTATTGAATTTATGCCCAGTTTTTCTGCACCCACTGCACCTCGCTGGCGCCCGTGTACGTGGTCCCAAAGCCGGTTCTTCAGGTATAGCGGGGGTAGGAATAGGTGCTTCAACTGACGGCTCAGTAATCAATTGAGAAGCTTCCTGTACTGAGAGGCCTGCTTCTGCCTGTATCTGCTTCCAGGATCGAGTGCGCTTTTGCTTTTTCTTCTCGATTTCAGCCCGTAAATCGCTTACTTGTTTCTCCAATTCACGGACTGCATAGTAATCTCGCAGGATTTAAAAACCTGGTTTATAGCGGAATTAAACGGGCTCGGGGGGCTTCTTGGCCTCGTACGAAGCAATGCTTTGATTGACGAAGCTTTTTTTTTCAATTGGATCTGGTTCGAGGGCGTTTTTGGATCCCAATCACTACCCCGGCTAGAGGGGGGTAGGTGTTCGAAGCCGAATATTGAGCTTTGAGATTACTCGGTCAGGTCCAAATGGGACTAAACCGGCAGCTAAGAAGCTATTTTTAATAGTCTCCGATTTAAAAGCTTCAATTCGGGCGAGGGGGTATGCTTCGAGAAAGTCAAGTTTATCGATATGATTTATCCCAACCGCATTTTTGATTCAACCAGCCGGCCGTAAGTACGTTTTAACACCGCAAAACAGCCGATATCGAGAGGTTGTAAAAGGTGAGAGGAGTGAGGAGGCATACAAATTGGTACAACCTTATTTTGCTCACAAATCTCGTCGAATTTAGGGGTCAAATGGCTTCCGTGTCCGTCGAGTATCAAGAGCCGATACCCCCCCCCCCCCCGGGTGATATTGTGTTCGATCGTATTGTTGACAAGCCAAGGCGTCTGCTGACAGTAAGCAACATTTGATATTGGTGTATTACTTGACCCGCTAAGATTTCCCCCAAAATGCCCGCAATGAGTGCAGATTTTCCAGAGCCCACTGGACCGATGACTACTGTTATTTCTCTTTTTATATCAAACGTCAGGTTTTTGAGCACCGGTTCGGCATGAATGATATCACAACGGCCCCAATCTTCGACTGAATTTCGCCACCAGCCAATTCTATGGCCCTTTGTTGACTTGCCACAATCATATCTTTGGTTTCTAACTGAGGATTTTTAAAGTTGTCGGATGGGATGGCCAAATATACCTCGATTCTCTCAAAACAGCCCTTCGACTCGAACAGTGCGGGAACTGCTTGGACAAATGCTAACAGGGGCGCTGTTAACAATGAAATAAGAGAGAGTGAGGTGAACGCTTAAGAAGCTAAGAGCGATTGATCGTTTCGGGCAACAGAAATGATGGCCTTCATATTCCCCAAGAACGCTGAAGTCACCGCAAGTCTGATTTGAATTCGTTCAACCCAGGCTTTCTGCGCCGGTGCAGTTCGAGTTGACACTGGGCCAGCCCCAAAAGCACAAGCTAAGACCAAGTCAGCCCCATTGGTGGTAACCATATGAATATATCAAGATAGGAATATAAATACCCACCGAAACAGATACAAGCAGGCACAAGGCACGCCAGGAAAAATAGACGCTCTAAGAGAAATAGAGCGACGGCAACTTCAATGATTGATGCCCAGGTTTCATGTAGTGATTTGAGACTTTCCACTATACGTTCCACATCGGTGCCCATCAATGTCAGGGCTGACGTATCTTTTACATCACTACCATGTAGTTCGGTCGTGTGGGAATATATGATCGACATCAACCCAGCTCGTGCCATTGTCCCCAATCGATAAGTGAGACGCCAATAGATGGCAGTGGATATCTGGAATTTATGTTAAGCAAGTAACAAACACGCTTACCGCACGCACATACCGCCATTCCCAGATATACCAGCAGATAAGCCCCTATCAGTGCTCGTCCATACTCTTTGGTCCCAGCTGCTGAGTCTGGTAGACCACTTTCAAAGTAGTTTATGGTCAATGTGATCAAGAACGGTTGACAGAATTTGAATGCACTAAGAGCAAGACGTGGGATCACTGCAAACAGGGCAGTCCGAGAATATGCCCGAAATACGGTTTTGATAAAGACCATGGACTGAGCCTTGACAAGATCAACGGCATTTGGTTCATAGTGGAGCCACCACTTGGGCGAGGACACCTATCTTTACTTATTAGCGTCCATCGCCTGTCACACAACCCAAGATGCGAAGTTGGCGAGGTGTCGGGTCATTGGGAGAGAGGTAATTGGATCCAAAGCTAGAGTGATTGATATGTCAAACTATCTAGCAAGCTATGCAAGAAATACAATCCTTCCGCTAGTAAAATCTCATTTGGCATCAGATTCTAATGTCCACAGTGATTATAACATGTTCCAAGGCCATCAGGTTTCCCTCTATCCCTCCAGCGTGATCTTGAGAACCTTTGCGGGCTCGATGAACTTGCCCAAAACAGGGGCAATCTGACCACCGGTGGTACCAACATAGAGTATCTGCCGGTCTTTGCTCAATCGGACCGAACTTGGACCTGGCATTTCGGTGGATACTTGACCACCCGCAACGAGGGAGATCTGCCCCGAAGGTGTGATGCGCACAACAGAGTTCTGGGGATCTGTCGGAATGTACGCAGTGCCATCTTCGGTCATCTCAACGTTATCCGGTAAGAACCCACTAGCGATGACCTCGAAATCTCCGATTGGTTTGGCATCATTGTCCACCTTGACTCTGCAATACAACATTCGTGTCGTGCTGGTATAGTAGACATAGTCACCAAGCATTGTAAGGCCATTGACTCCCAGGGGAAGGACCTGGCCCTCTGCCGGAGCCATTGTAGTATGATTCAGTGCGACAGAATAGTCTCCTGTCTTGATATCTACCTTCCACATCACACCTTTTGGACTATCGGCAATGAGAACCAAGTTTGATTTCCTTGAGAAAGTAGCCATGCCATTCAAGGCCAGAGCCTCTGGGATTGCGACGATCTCCGAGGCCGTTGCAAGCTTCAGCGCGCGCCCGTTTGATTGAGCATCGGTGGTGAAGTCCAATTTCTGAACTGAGAACGAGCCTGCACCTGGCTGGTATGTTTTGATAGAGAAATTGCCCACAACAACTGCGAAGATATTGTCTCCGATTTCACTGATTCCGAAGGTGCTCGTGACATTGGGGAATGAGTAGGCAAGGGTCGCCTTTCCGCTTGTGGTGTCGACAAGCCAAACTTCAGGGGTATCCAAACGCGTTAAAAGAAGGTTACCGTCCGATCGAAGGGCCATATTTCCGATCCATGAGCCATTGTTGGGAAATTGAAAGAGGGTCTCGACTTTCACATTGGGCTGCTCATTGCGGTAGACCGATATCTCTTCGATATTTTCGCGAAAAGGCCAGTAAGCCAGAGCCACTGGAAGGATAACTAAGCCACTGAGGAAGGTCTGAAAGCGCATCTCGAAAATGATGGTAAGAACAACAATAAGGGACTACGTAGTCAACTATATTGTACTGCAATACGAACGCCAATAAGCCAAGAACTTTGCAAATGCTCGGCAAATACACCTGTTATTATTATTGTTTCTCTGATGACGCAGGAGGACCACGTTTAACATTCTTAGAAATGTTTTGCTGACGAAACTTGCCCCCTACATTCCCCAACACCCATTGCGATGAACCCGTCAACAATGAGGAACAGACAAGACAAGTGTATTCTCGATATTGTCAGTTGATCAGGATTTGGATTATAACTGTGGTATACTCCATGGTGAAATAAATAGACATATGTTAAATCCAACCTCCAATATATATATTTCATGACTCTCGACATCCCTTCCCTCAATGTCATTTTCACAGATCTTGGAAGGGTTCACCCTTAGGAAGCTGGGCATAACCGTACATGTTCATTGCACCGTCTTCCTGCTTCTGCTGAGCCCATTCCCCAAGACATTTCATGAAAATTTCCATGTTGGCATCGTTGCTCAAGTCAATTGGTTCTTCATCTTGTGCGATCTGCAGCATTTGTGCTCCAGCAGCAGAGCTTGTCTGGAAAAAGTCTTGGGGATCAATCTTCTGCTGGATTGCACCATAAACAGTTCCGGCGAGTAGCTCCTTTGGTAAGCGAGGGTCCTGGGTAATGGAGCGGCCAAGACCAACCCCATCCACAGTTTTCAGACCCTGGACCATTCCAGAGGCTGTGCAAAATCCTCCGGTCACATAACTACGAGTGCGCTTGAGAGCAGGGGCAATGAGGTCTGCAAATTCCAAGAAGAATGATTCTCGTTTCTGCGAAGACTCCCGTTTGTGCTCGAAAGCACTGGCTTCATAAGTTCCACCAGACAACTCAACAAAGTCAAAGTTGGTGCGGTCAAGAATCTCACACAGCTCCTTTGACTCTTCAGGGGTAAATCCATGTTCTTGGAATTCCACCGAGTTAATCTTGATCCCAATGATAAAGCCGGGATCTGGGAGTGCTTGACGGATCGCCTGGGCGATTTCCACGATAATCCGTGCCCGATTGGCCAAGCTCCCACCGTATTTATCTGTCCTCTTGTTCGTTGTTTGTGACAAGAATTGCGCAAGGAGATAGCCATGGGCGGAATGCAGCTGAATACCGTCATACCCGGCCTTTTGTAGGTAGACAGCGACATGAACAAAGCGGCGGATAATATCCTGAATCTCCTCTTCGCTAGCTGCGTGGGGTTTTCCAAATGTGCCAAATTTCGGCACGACGAGCTGGACATCGCTAGCAGAAACCGGGTTGGATTGCAACTGCTCTAATGTCTGACGACCAGGATGGCTGACCTGACCAACAATCAAACTTCCGTGCTTCTTGGCGGCTGTGGCCAATTGCTTAAACGCTTCAAATCGATCACCAGCAAAGGGGTTCTCAAGATCAATGATCATGTTTCCCGGTGATTCAAGTTGGTCGTATGCCATCATAATGTTGCCGGTGAGAATAAGACCAAATTGACCCTCCCCCCACCGACGATAAAGATTGATAAGATTTTGGCTGGGAATACCTCGAGCCGAAAGATCAGTCGGAGACCACGAGGCCATTCTTTCTGTTAGGGCGGCCTTCAGAAAGCGATTAGATGCCTTGCGCTGACTGAATTCGAACTCCAATGGCGCCCCAAGAGGCGATACATCGACATTTTCGCTGGGAAACCGTGTAGGCATAGTGAAAGAAGGGTAATATGTAATAATATGTGTGATTTAATGATCAATTATATTTGCGGCGCATAGAATCTTTTATCTTGGCCTACAACAAACAGCATCACCGATCCACTCAGTTTCACCGTGTCAGAAAATTCCAGTCGTTTCGGACGAAAATTCGGTATAAAATCCTGCCGATCATGATCCACCTGTTTCACGATATGTAAGCATCTCAAGTTTTCCCGAAGGTTGGAATATCCTGGGATATCTACGTATTGTGCAAATAATCTTAGAGCTAATGAATTAACGGGGAGTTAATTGCCCCGAAGCCTTTTCTCCTGAAACATGCTAAATTGATTTATAATCATATATTCCCTGATATTCCTGACATTGGCATGATATATCATTGGTCTAGTTGTCTAGAGCACCTGGTATACAGTGCCGACCGCCATCGCCTTCCGTGTCGAATAACACAGAGAAGCTCTTTCAACCCCTAATCATATGGCACGCTACATATACGGTTAGTCTCTGCTTTCTGGATCTGTTCCAAGGGTGAATCCTACGACTCGGAACAAGTAAAATACTAACTAGTTATGGTATATGTACATGTACTTTTACAGATCTAAACATACCAGGCTCACCATCCAATAGGTCTAATCTATCGCACGATATCCTCACCATTGACCTGGCGCTGGTGCCTTCTACATACTTCGCCACATGAATTGAAGACGGGATTTAGGAGAAGTGACGTGGTCGAGAGGGCGTTTGAAGATAGTATAGTTAACTGGCAGGACTTCTGAGCATGTTCCCTGTATCTCTCGTGCATTCTCTTTCCAAAAGATATTGTACATTTATTCAAGCTTGGGTTGTATGAGGCATTTCGCCGTGGCCTGCTCTACGGTGATGCCGCACCATTATGAGTACTGTAGTAAACTCATATAGAGGATATATCATAGTGACATAGCCATTCTTTCCAGACGCATTGTGGGTATGCAGTTGCTTCCCTCTTATTACTAGTCAAGCCATCTTTTAACTTTCTCTAGCCCGCCGTCCCCTGTTACCATTGGGATTTGCAACCTCCTGACTGTCTGGCGATTCACCCGAGTACATCTCTGCCTCTTTCAGCTTCCCCTGACGAGAGTAGAGAAGACCGAGGTTGTTGACTGTATTTAGAGTAAACGTATGATCTGGACCGAGCGCCTTCTCTCTACCTGCTAGTGCTCGCTGGTATAACTCCTCTGCCTCTTTCAGCTTCCCTTGATCGGAGTAGAGATTTCCGAGGTTGTTGACTGTATTTAGAGTAGACGTATGATCTGGACCGAGCGCCTTCTCTCTACCTGCTAGTGCTCGCTGGTACAACTCCTCTGCCTCTTTCAGCTTCCCCTGACGAGAGTAGAGAAGACCGAGGTTGTTGACTGTATTTAGAGTAGACGTATGATCTGGACCGAGCGACTTCTTATAGCCTGCCAGTGCTCGCTGATACATCTTCTCTGCCTCTTTCAGCTTCCCTTGATCGGAGTAGAGATTTCCAAATCCAATAAATCCTCCTAAAATGGCAACATTCCCAACAGACACTTGACTGGCATGCAAAGCAACTGTATGTGGAACAAGTCGTCGCTGCAGCTCTGTATAATTGCGGTCATTTGAGTGAGGGACCGAGTATCCAACGCATATCAATGCTAGTTCAGAAAGCTGGATGGGATCTACGTTTGCCTCTATGTGGTCCATATGGAGGCACCAATCCTGTACCACAGGATGCATCGCATAACTCCCTTCTTGTTGCTTTGTATGAAGGAGAGAGAAAGCTATCAGGTGCTTCACGCAAGCTTTGAACCCAAGTTCACTTGATATAGCTCTTTTGGCCCATTCCGGGATATTGGTGCTATTAGAAGCAGCGTTAACCAACTCATACCAGATGTCTCGATTATCAAAGCGAGCAAGTAGCAGTAGAAGCTTTGCTGCGTTCGGGTCTCGATTCAGAATCTTATGGAATGAGATCATCCATGTCTCTAGCATGTTTCCCTGCTGGTATTGACGCCCAGGAGTCGACTGCGACTGTAGCTCACGCCATGAATCCTGGTAATATTTCCAGTACTGAGGGATGCTAGTGCCAGTCTCGCGCATGAATGCCGCCGCAATGACAATTGCAAGTGGCAACCCATCAAGACGCTCGGTAAGCGCATCTATACATGTAAGAATCATTCTCCAGTTCTAGATCTCACATATGCTAATACCTAGGCTGGCCTGTAAGCTTTCGTCGGTACCTGATGATAGACCGCTTTTAGACAAAAGAAGTTGAATCGTGTCTGATTGGTTAAGCTTGTTGATTTGAAAAGGCTTTCCCAACTCAGCTAAACCTGGCAGTCGAGAGGTAATAAGAATGGAACCATGATCGGCAGCCGGGAAAAACTTCCTGATATCATATGCATCACCAGTGGCGCTATCGACCGGGGTGTATTGATCGATATTATCCAGAATGATTAGCCAGCGTGAGTTTCCACCCATTGCCAGCCACTGTAACACGTTTCTAGCTCGTTGTTCTACTTCCTCGATACTGACCACTCCAGGGATTTCCGGATGTTCTGGTAATCGAGGGAAGTAAGAACTGAAAGATTGGAAGAGTGTGCCTCGATCCTTGCCGCTCAGCCACAAAATCGCCGAGAAGTCATGCTGATGGTCTCGTGCAAAACGAATTGCTAGCTGCGTCTTTCCTATTCCTCCAAGTCCATAGAGAATTGCAACTTTTCGGGACTGCGATTGTGTCGGCTGAAAATGCTGCCATAAATCGTCCAGTTCATCTTGCCGTCCCAAGAAGCTCTCCTTCTCGATCTCCGGTATAGCGGTCAGATCAAATGGCACATGAAAGCGATCAACTATAGTAGAGAAGACAAGTCAACGATCAAGAACATGAAGTGGGAGTTTTATGATCAGCTGATGGCCTTCGTACATGGCTGTTGTCGAATGGTGCGGATTGTATATTTCTGCGAGAGTTAGTAAAAGAAAGGCTTGCCAGCAATGGTATGCCTACTTTTATGACAGTGGCGAAACTTTCCTCGGTTTTGTCTGCGAGCATCAGCTAAATGTTCATTCGCTATGAAAAGTCCTCGAGATACACACTCTCTTTGAGTCTCATGTTTTGAATGCAGTCCCGTGCACGAAACTTTTGTGCTATATGCGTGAGATATCCCTCCGTTGCCGCCTCTATCGCTCCCTTCTTCTTGTACTCCTCAAGCCCAATCTCCTGCAGCCCCTGATCGACATTGAACCGGAAGTACCGCTTCTCATCGTAATGCTTGGCCCACCTCGCTATAAATCTTTTCTCCGTGTTCTCTGTCTCAGTTGCGATCTGTACGACTGTCTGCCCGAGGAACTTGACCATATTATCCTTGAACGCTTTCTTACCTGGATTTCCTGTTCCGATCGAGATGAAGCATTTGACTAGCGGTTTCAATTCTCCCGTCGAAGAGCACCATATGTTCGACGCCTCGCCCTCCACTTCGTCCACAGGGTTATTCGCGCCCAGTCCACCATCAGCGAATAATCGATCCCCGATGCTAACTGGTTCAAAAAAGGTTGTAGCGGCAGATGTTGCAAGTGCGGCTTGACATATAGTTGTGCGGATGTTTGGCTCATGCGGGAGGCTGTAGCTTCGTAGGCGAACTATATCCTTTGTATATCGGTCGGCGGAGCAAACGAAACTAGCTAGGTTAGAGACATCTCCCCGGTTGGATATCTACTTACGTTCTACATCCGCGCGCAGTACTCTCTCTCAGTCCAGTGCTATCGTTAAAAAGATCCTGATTAGAAACACCACTGTCCTCAATGACCTTTTGGATCGCGCGCTCCAACTTCTTCGAGTCGAACTTGGCTTTGATATCCCCTTTGAAGTTCATAGGGATTGAGCGCAGCTTCTCACTAAACACTGCTGCTGCGAGATCGCTATAAGCGGCAATACAGCTATCGACATCCATCCCGAGCCGGCCGAGCATGATCGCAATAAGCCTGGCTGATAGTTAGCCAGCCAAATAAAAGATAGCAGGCCCTTGGAGGTTCACTCACCCACCGGTGCTTGTACCTCCAATAAGGTCAAACACTTCACATGGCTTTACAGGAGGGAGCTCGAGCTGGGCCCGAGCATGGTTGAGTTGGTCCATAATGCTCTTCAGGATGTAGAGTGATGAGAGGCCTCGCACACCTCCGCCATCAAGGGACAGTAGGCATAGGCCAGTGGTGTCAACTGGGCTTGGGTCCCCACCTTGAATAGTCGCTTCTTTCTGCATTTTGAGTCCTTTCTTCGGACTGGAACTTCAGCTTGGAAACTGAAGGGCTACGCATAGAAGAAAATCGTTTGTAGTTTGCTGGGCTGGAGATGGGCAGCGCAATAAAAGACGCTGGGCGGGGTAGGTACGGTATCTTATTGGGTCGATAGCTATGCGCCCGTGACCAACGCACCTCATCTCACACATAACTATCACATCGCTTGATTATTCCATTCTGCTCCATTTTGCCGTCGATGCCAAGTCGTTTCATGCACCTTCTTCACACATCCGGCGTGATGCTTTTTTAATGGATGTACAAGCACAGCCAACCTCTCCTGGCAACCATCCAGCCCCTCCTTTTCATGCCATCTGGTGTGCAATTTTGTTCCCCTTTCTGAATTGTGAGCTGTCATTCCCTCTGGCTAAGTCTCGGCCGCAGAGAGTTTCAGCTGGTGAGGCGTCTCACTTTGCCCAGTAAAAGTCAACCAGTTGATGCTGGACGAACCCACCTGAGTTGCGCCTAAACCTACACGTGTTTAGACCTCCGCGCTGGCCCATCGATGGGCCTTGGACCTCAAACAGTACAAACATGCCAATTCTTAGTAGATACATAAGTAATGCGGGTTTTTCTAGTATATTTGAGAATATAATATACCGTCTAAGACCCAAATTGACCGAGTCGTATGGGAAGTAAGTCAATTGACAGAATTGACTATGGATGAGATTAATGAAATCAATGAGATTGATAACTAAGAAGAAGGTAGTATTTATATAATAACCTTAAAGTAGCATTTGAAGCTTTCAAGGTTAGGCCCGCATTGGAGATACCCCTGCTTCTGTCTACACGTGTTCATGCTCAACAGAGGCCACATTGATAACTGCTTGGTAATATGGGTCGAGTCTCGTGGCCTTACATCGAGATACTCTCTCTGATTCACTCATGACTTCTCCATCGCTGATGATCACCATTATTATCAAGATTGCTGGCAGCAGCGCCGTTCAATCGTGTCCTGTAAGAGAAAGAAGATTGCACAGATCGAATGAATCGAGTTCGTTTGAGGGGGACCTGAACGGATAGGCTTCTGGACAGATCTTCTGCAAACAGGGTTAGAGCTGATTTGCGGAGACCCACGTTACTCCATGTTATTCTTTAGTAGTCAGATCGGACAGGAACGCATTAGCAAATGAACTGTGGCCTCTAAATGGAGCCCAAAAATGCTTGATATCGGATGTGGGGCTTATGACAAGCCGTACTATGCAGCCTTCTCCATAAAACTGGTCCCAAACAAACCACCGGAAAGCACCAGACTCTCTACGTTCCTAGGGGCGCGACATACCGTGACGTGAGGAAGGAACTGTTGACAGATTGCCTATTCGAAAGCCGCCGTGTTTGCAGGGTTTGCATAGAACATTCCAGGTTAAAAGGTCTTGGGTACACTGTATATTTCATACTAGTAATTTAAGATTCTAGTATTATTTACCACAAAACAGATTAATTACAGCTATTCAGATCTGGATTAGCGTATCACATGATTAGGGTTTGAAACAGTCCTTCTGTTTTTACAATATAGAAGGTAGACCTCTGTAATGGCCCGGGTTGGGCCCTACCTTCGAAGCCCAACCAAGCCCATGGCCCGTTAGTGGGGGCCCATAAGGCCCTCGATTTCTATACATAAATACAGTCTTGGCGCTCATAAACCTGCTGAATAATGCCTTTGCAAGTTGTCTGTAAGCTTACCTCGGAAGACCTCGGCCCGCCGACCCTGGTTTAGCCTAATTCGGGGGTTCAACAGGCAACAAATTATCAATGTGCAGATATATATATTTCATATAGTCAGAAGTAAATACATCTTCAATCCGGGCTAAACCTTGAAATCTCGTTCATAGTCAATTCAGTGAATTGAATCAATCCCTACAAAGACTCGGTCAATTTGGGGCTTAGACAGTAATTTAAATACTCAAAAATACTAGAAAATCTGCATTACTTATGTATCTACCAATAATTGGCATGTTTGTATTGTTTGAGGTCCATGGGGCCCTCATAAAAGCCCAGCCCATTTGCGGGTTGTGGCTGGTTGGGCTTTCGGCTTTATGGGCCAGTGCGGAGGTCTAGTAGAAGGTGATTGCGGTCGCTACTGTATTATATGTTGTACGGACTCCGGAGTAGATATTAAAGCTGGGAGCACTTTATGTATAGAGTTAGTCCCGCTAAATGGGATACAGGACTTAGGAAGCCCACATAGCACATCGTGTATCAGGGATTATATCACAAACCTAAGCTGAAAGGTTTTTGCATCTTGCATCGGGCGTGTTGTATCTGCTATTTATATGTCTGTCTATATTGCTGTGACAACCCTATGTCAAAAAGATAGAGAGCTATCAAGCAATCTGAAGCATAGATGTAAAAAAGAAAGAAAAGAAAGAAATCCAGCCAGTACAATAGATATCATGTCGGCAAAACGTCCAGGTCATATAACCGAAGAAGCCGAGCGCCCCCACCTTGCTCACAAAAGAATCCCCAACCTTTTGGTTCAAATATGATTTTAATCGAAACAGCCGATTCTTTTGTTGACTATGAATACAGAGAGTCCACATCAGCCACGCACGCGGGCAAAGAAAGCATGCCTGACATGTAACTCACGTCGCGTGCGGTGCAACGTGTTAGAAATGCAGCCCTGCCAAAACTGCGTGTCATGGAATCTTACTTGTGAAGTAGGGGTTTCACGCCGTGGAAAGTAAGGAGCTTATAAAGAATTGCTCGAGTTTATACTCATTCTAGGCAGGTATCCCCGAAAGAAAAAGGGATTGGCTCGGACATCCACAACGCCGAATAACACGGCAAATGAGTCGGATTCCCGGGTCAGACAGCGTCAATTTCCATTACCCGGACATAGCTCTCAATATCCACCCGCTCGTCCCACTATAGCAGATGATGCGATTCATAAAACCGTGTTCTTCGGCGAGTCAAGTCCTCTCACCTGCGTTGTGGATGAAGGGCGGCGCTCCCCAGACAAAGGGTATGCATGCAGTATCCAAAAAGGCAGACTGCACTACTCGATTTCTGAGATTAGTGGCGTAACGGAAAGTAGCCAGGACTCACTAGGCCCCCGCAAACTGATACATGATCGCCTTAGTCGCGAAGGGGCCCTCATATTCCCATCCCCTGCTGTCTGCGACGCATTACTTCAAGCATATTTCGACTGGTTCCACCCATGCTTTCCGATTCTTGATCGAGCAGATCTGCAAAGCGACTATGAAGATGGTACATTGTCACCTTTGCTGTTCCAGTCAATGCTCTTCATCGGAGTCAGCCTGTGCTCGGATACAGCTTTGAACACGACGGGATTTAATAATCGCTACCAAGCCAAAGAAGTATTTTATCAACGAGCAAAGGATATTTATGATTCAGGATGGGAGACCGACACGGTTATAAAGTTGCAGTCGTTATTTCTCCTGAGCTTTTGGCGTGGAAGCCCTACCGAAGAGCGCGATGTTCGATTTTGGCTTGGAGCTGCCATTGGCCTTGCTCAGAAAAAGGGGATGCATGTCATGTACGGCGTGTATCTCATTTCATTGATACCGAATATACACTGACATGTATAGGTCTAAATTGTCCTTCCTCAATGCTAAGGATCAAAAGATTTGGAAACGAATCTGGTGGGCTTTATATGTACGCTTCTGGTTCCAGCTTTACAAGACCATGAGATTAACATCCCATCAGGTTCGCGATCAACAAACATCGGCAGCTTTGGGGCTGCCACCACGAATACGTGACGAAGACTGCCAAATTGCTGATCTTGAAACCGCAGACTTTGATGATAGACAGCCTATGGGGACTCCCGTGATTTTCCGCACACCACCAGAAGTCCACATTCCCTACGTGATTGGAATGATTCAACTGGCTAGGCTACGTATGATACCCATGACAATGGTACAATCGTATTTCTGACAGTTTTACTTTTAGTGCGGGAAATAGTTTGTAGCCAATATCTACCCGGTCGATCGAAGTTGGATAACGAAGCTCGACCAATGCTCCGTCAACGTTTGGTCGATTGGGAGTCGCGCCTCCCGAAAGAAATGCAGTTTCAAATGCCCATGAGCAGAGATTCGATGTTCCTCGTTGGCATGCTTCATATGGCATATAAGTATGCAGTTCTGCGCTGGTAATAATCGAAAGCCTTGCCAGCTAATATCTATACAGCAACTTATACATCCTCCTCTACCGACCCCTTTTCCTGCAGCTTCCGGGCCAATCAGTCAACTCAGAAGGCAACGTCGCCCTGGAAGCAGCAACACGAAGCACACGCATTTTAGAGGACATGCTTTCAGAAAACCTGGTCCAACATGGATCAGTTCACCTGTAAGTTCTACCAACAATCGCAAACTAGACCCAGGCTAACCTCGAAAAAGAATCACCCACACCTTCTCGGCCTTATGTATACACACCATTCATTTTGGACGGACCAAAGACACAGTCCGCAACTTAGCAGAACACAGGGCAAAGTTATGCTTATTAGGCTTGAAGGAATTACAGAAATCTTGGGACCTGGAGAACTGGGTACTGGATCTTTTCTTCCGGTGCTTGGACGATCGTACTGCTCGCGATCTTCGACTAGCCGATACTTGCATGCCATCATTGATACCGCAGACAGGCGGTGGTCGTAATATCGAGGAGATATCACCTGTGTCTCCTGCTAGTGGTTCATATAGACCCCTTTCTCCGAACGCAGCGGATCATCCCTTACACACCCCTAACACGATGCCTCACCATAACCCCGGGGAAGAGGCAGCAATTAACATGGATTGGTACGACCTGTTTAACGTCGAGGGTGATGATGTTATGGGCCTTGCTGGCTCATTATCAAACCCGGACTATTTGAACCCACAGAACCTTGAGTTTCTCTATCGGTTCCTGTAGTGATGCAAATTCAAACAATATTCCTCTTACACGAGCTTTCAAGCATATTGCCTACTAGCCGCAATAGATAATTCATAGGACCTCGTTTGACAATTCAGATACATCAACCCATCTGTCTAAATCTTTGAGCTTTTATCATATTGGCTGTACATGGGATCAATTCGATAGTCCCAGCTCCGCAAGAATGGCTTCATTGTGCTCTCCAACCTGTGGAATTGAGCCCATCTGAGCGGTATATCCACCATTTCCGGCTGACTTGGCAGATCCAGGGGGCAAAAGAGCCGGAATAGCCCCCATGGGAGATTGGACCTTGGTCCATCGATCTCGTGCATGAAGCTGGGCATGTTCCCAGACATTTTTCATGCCATTAACACTAGCGTTCGCGATTGAGGCTTCGTCCAACCGAGCGATTGTTTCCTCTGTCGTTAACTTGGAGAACACATCGCGAATGATAGATTTGAGCTCATCTCGATTTTGAGTCCGTTGTGAGTTACTCGAAAATCTGGGATCGGTGGCTAGATCTGGTTGCGAGAGGACGCCGTTGCAGAAATTGACCCATTCCCGTTCATTCTGAATGCCCAACATAACCGACTGCCCATCGCCAGCCTCGAACGGTCCATAAGGGTAGATGGCCGCATGCGAGGCACCTGCTGGTACTGGTCCAGGGGCATTATCGAATGTATAGTACATGGGGAATCCCATCCATTCCACCATACTTTCTAGCATGGAGATGTCAATTTGGCAGCCCTGAGCATCTTTCCCCCGCTGCAGTAGCGCTGACAGAATGTTACTGTAGGCGTACATTCCCGCAGCAATATCGGCGATGGAAATACCAACCTTTACCGGCTCTTTTCCAGTGCCCGTGACCGACAGCATCCCAGCCTCACTCTGAATAAGAAGGTCATAGGCTTTTTTGTCGCGATATGGACCATCTTGGCCGTATCCAGAGATATCGCATACGATCAAACCTGGGTGTTTTTCTTTCAATGCCTCGTGAGAGAGCCCTAGTCGCGCACTAGCACCGGGAGCTAAGTTCTGAACAAGAACGTCGGCTTTCTCGAGGAGCTTCATGAGGACGGCATGATCCTTTTCACGTTTGAGGTCCAGTGCCAAACTCTCCTTGGAGCGGTTTGTCCATACGAAATGTGATGCTAGACCTCCGACTCGCGTGTCATAATGTCGAGCAAAGTCTCCAACCCCTGGTCGTTCGATCTTGATGACTCTAGCTCCAAGATCGGCAAGTTGTCGCGTGCAAAAGGGCGCAGCAATAGCTTGCTCGAGACTAACCACGGTAATTCCAGCAAGAGGAAGAGGTCTGTGTCTACCAGAAGGTGCGCTAGTGTAAAGCCGCGACGTGAGATATGACCCTCCTGCAGGTTGAATTGCGCCCAACAGGGCTTGAGACCGGGAAGCAAGTGAGAGGAATGGGCTCATTGTGAGTTGGGCATGGTCGATATTAACTTCAAATTGTATTGCAAATATTCAGCTGTCTTGCATATATAAACGATTGATCTAACGGTTTGAACTCCAGAATTCCCAAATATTTGGGGAGAGACCTCGGTCGAAATGCCGATCGACAAAGACAAAAGGACATGCCAAGCCCGATGAGTCGGCTTTATGCCCAAGTGGACAGAAGAACTGCAGCAGATTCGATTGTTCAGATCCCAATTCGCGTACTGTCCCTGTCGCACTTGGAAAGCCTTTACTAGATCGTGGCAGAGAGAGATATTACCCTACCAATAAGTAATTCTATAGAATTATCCTCCTTGCTGCCACTCCTTGTCTAAATTTTCAAGCAGAAAAGATATAGGAAAAAGAAAAGATGTTCCAATAAACCGGATGATACACACCGAAATGAATATGAAGGACTTGTGAGCAGAACTTTGTCAAAATTGTAGAATACCAGACGTTAACAAGATGAATATTAAAAACACATCTGAAGGTCTAAAAATAGGTCTTTTTGCTAAACCCCGATGCTGACGCCAAGCACAAATGAAATCCACACGAGGCGCCCAATGCACGATGGGGGGAAATGGTGCGAGTTAAGTTGTGGGACCCCCTGAAACGCCTCGTATTCTCGCAATGTGTCCCCTTTTGCACTTTACCCCATATTGACGCCAGTGTACAACACAGTATTGATGGTTGGTGTTCCACGGAGCAAGGGTTGCTTGGCATGTCTCCAGCGGCGGGTCAAAGTACGATATACCCTCTTACGCCCTTTTTTTTTTAGAAAAAAAAACACTCTAATCCAAGGTCTAGTGCGATGAAGCCCAGCCAGGATGTCAATCGTGCGAGAGAAGAGGAAATCCATGTCCTGGCTACACAAGGAACCGGAAGTTCTACCATTTCTCGGCAAGCAGTCAAAACGAGCCATCGAAAAATACATCCACACAATCATCGAATCTGACACTTGTCACCGCACAAGAAAAAAACCCCATTCCCCATGCATCTATGGATGAGGCTCTAATGCCAGGATTGGTTTCCAATGCGCTAGACCGACAATGCAAGAAGGGATTTTGTGATTTCGTGGACGCTGTATTTCCAAACATCTATTACAGCTACAGCACTCGGGTGGAACTTAATTGGTTCTCAATTGCTCATAAGGACCAAGGCTCAGGAAACCCATTGGCGTGGGGGTTTCGCAGCCTTGGGACCTTGCAGTTAGGCAGAGTAGATGGCAATCAGCGACAGATTCTTGCCAGTCGGGAAATGTACGGCCGTGGGTTGCGCCAGCTTGTTAAAGCCATCAAGAATCCTGCCACAGTTGGCAATAATGACACCCTTGGAGCCGCAGTTCTCCTAGGAATTTATGAGTTGATGAATGCAACAGAGGAGAACTCATGGCTGCTCCATTCAAGTGGGATATCTCATTTATTGCGCCTTAGGGGAGCAAAACGTCATGCGAGTGGGTATGGCCGCACCCTGCTTTTATCCTTTCGAGGACTCCTAGTTTATGAGGCCTTCACTCGGGGCGAGGCATGTTTCCTAGAAAACGAGGAATGGAGGTCAGCTCGTTTATTGACACTAGAGGACGAGGAACGGCGTGGCACAAGCTGTGGTCTGGGCCAGCTTACGGACTATGCATTCAATGAGATAGTTCGGTGCCCGGGGTTCCTTGCTAAGACTAAAGCCCTAGTCGCCTCACCTCACACTACCGATGCGGAGAGAGACGATTTAATGGATGCAATCAACAGCAGCCGGGAGATCCTGAGCGATGTGGAAATCCAAATAATGGCTGGTGTCAAGGCTGATTATCAAGGGAATAAGAAAGAGTCTCAGGCTTTCTTTGGATTGATTCCCCTTTTCATCAAAGATGCATCGGTGAACTCCACACTCGAGGGTATTCGATCGGCCATCGCACTTCTCCGACAGTTGTCGGTTTTGCTAGTCTCCGATCGGAGCCGACAAAAAACAGTAACACCGTGGTTAAATCTCGGTCCATGTAAGAATGAGCGGAAGGTCATAAAAGACATGGGTGAAATTTCCCAGCTGTCTCAAGAAGGTACTCGACTCCACCCAACAGGTCCACGGCAACAGGGCAGCCCCAAGATCTGGCATGACCGGATCGCCATGACAATGGGAATGCCAGAGAATGGTTGACCAACCTCTCAGGATAGTCTGTCTACCTAGCCTCGATTCGAATTGGGTTTATGCGCTTGCAATTCGGTTTCATCGTACACATTTGCTCCAGATTGAATTTACAACTGTACTCTGTATCCAAGTGTTATTCAAGTGACGTTCCGAGGTCTAAGCCCCGCATCTGTCGATTTTTTGTGTGACTCAATAGTTAAATTTTTGAAAGGTCGAAGGACTGAAAGTGATTGTACTATGAGAAACTGAGCAGTCACGGGGGATGTCGCCATGTGCCAGCGATGAACCCTACGTAGCGTCACAACAGACGGGAAATGACATTATTCCAGCCCCCCATGTGGGCTGGGGTCCACACTTTCTAATGAATCTGGAGTAAAAAACACGAAGAATGTTCGATGTTTGGAATGCTGGGTACTTTTCGAATCCGGCGATCACCGGAAAAGGAGGGCTGTAACATGGGCATGAAGTAATGCAGTATGAGCACGAAGTACTCCATACTCTATACCTATGAAGTACTCCGTACCAGATTTCTACCATCTGGTGTTCCCCTTCCGTTTTAGCGTTCAGACCATGTTGCTTTTTGCTCAAGCAAAACTGAGCACGGCCGTTGAGCGGCCCGGTCGGATCAGCTGAGCTACTTAGTGTTATAGTACTATCGCAAGTCATATAAAAGGTTTAAGAATAATATAGGGTTACCATACTATTTTATAAGAGCTAGTTGAGAATAGAGCTCCGCAAAGCCCAACCCCACCGTGGGGTTGGGCCGTCGTGGCCCATAAAAACCCATACAGGCGCTGACAAAGCGGACTCTGTAATCGCTGTATTACGATCTTCCACCTATCGTATGAAGTTCAAATTTCAAATGTAGAATAGAAGGGAATACTATAAGTACGTATGTTAATTTTGAACAAAATCCGATCAGTAGGGGTTGAGATATGACCGAAAAGGTAAATGTTGATATTTTGATATTAGATATATATCTGGGTTTTATAAGGAAGCACGACTACTTTCTAGTGAACCTCTGTAATTTTGAAAATCCCTAATTAACGCGGTTTCTCGTGTCTTTTTACGTGATATAGAGAGAATACTAGTAATTGATTCTAAATCATTAAATTTAATAAAATATTACCTTAGGGATTAGGGTAAGAAACGGATGTAAAACAGAGGTAATTTAATTAGTCCTAAAAGGGGGGTGAACTTATCTTGGCATCTAAATTCTCGGTATATTTGTATTGTTTGGGGCCTTGGGCCCCCATTAACCCACAGTGGGCTCGAGGTATAAGCCCATAGCCCATCGATGGGCCTAAGGACCGGCCCAAAGCCCAACCAATTTGCGGGTTAGGTTGGGTTGGGCTTTGGGCTTTATGGGCTTTGCGGAGGTCTAGTTGAGAACTGCCAGTGGTCATACCTGAAGTAGCTAGCATATGTGTGTCGCAAGCAAAAAGGAGCCCGTAGTCCTTCTCAATTGGAACGAATCTAAAGTGAACTAATTATAGAACGCGATGGAAAGGCTCAAGAACAGCATTTTTCAACCCCGAGAATTGTAGGCGCAATAGTCAAAATTGTTTGCACGATTACCTGCCCACGTCGGGAAAGCAACGGAGTTTCCAGAACCACCGAAAACAGCAAATGTAGCCAAGAACACCATCACTTGTGTACCACCGTCCAGTGCAGCAGATAAGAGGTAATTCCACTTAACAAACCAGTGCGGTCGGTAACGTCGTAGATAGAATTGACCGAAAGCTCCCAGAATGTAGTAGCTAGTGAGAGAAGCATTCAGACCAACAAAGAGTTCTCCAAGATACCACATAATTATGGCCGTGTTGAGGTATGACCAAATTCGCTGGTGCGGGAAGAGACGGTGCATTATATAGAAGGGTAATGGAGCAAGGAAGCCGATCAAGAAAGCTGCCGTGACCCACTCGTAGCGAGCACCAATAGAAAACAGCTTGGGAGCAATAGACCAAGCAATGGCGAGGGTGTTGAACTGCTGGATCTGGGTCCCGGACCAAATGTTAGTTCCTTCAGCGGACTTGAGGATAGTGGCTTGATTTTGGACAATACTGAACACAAATTAGACTAGAATAGGGAATCTCCAGGGCACACAAGGTCGACTTACGTTATCATCATGACATAGTTAAGAAGAGCACCCATGAGACAACCGATCATTTGAGTGACAAACGTAGCTTTAGGTGACAGTTTGTTCTGCTGGGCTAGTTTCAGATCACGGAGAAGTAGGAACCCTTGTGTGAGACCATTGTAGGAGTATGTAGTGAAGTACATGTTAGCTAGAATTTTGTCAGTGGGAGAATATCAAAGGGGTTTTCAAGGCGGAGTGCATACCCAAGGGACGTCCAGGCATCAAGTAACCAGCAAGCATTTGGAAAATCGGCTGCAAGTTGTATCCAAAACCCGTAATGGCATACTGTGCCCCAAAGAAGACCATGAAGGTGATAAGAAACAAGGTCGCGATAATAAACCCCCACCATGGAAGGGTGGATTTCATCACGTATAAGCATACCAGACCAGTGATCCAGCTGGCAGCAAAGACTAAGAAATACCAACTGCTTGGGACTTCATCATAGTCAAGCATCAACTTATAATGAGGGTCAATAGAAGGGTCCTGACGAATTTGGTCCTTCTCTTCCTCGGTTCGAACACCAGCGTGGCGCCAGAACATATAAAGGGAAGGATCCAAAATCTTCTTCAAATTGCTCAGTGTCATCCAAGCCCATCCAAGGCTGACTTCAGCGTAGTTCCAGAGCAACATGTGAACAATAGTGGCAGTGAGCCCGGCGTTGGATGTGATGAGATAGTTCACGTATGTCGCGGTAAGATAAGGTGTTCCAGCCTGATCTACCATAGTGCTGTTCACGGTGAAGTCTGGGTTCATAATTGCGGTCTCATTGTATGGGACATAGGTGGTTGTGTTTGAGCTCTGGTCGTAGAGAAGCTGAGACATGAAAGGGAAATCCTGGGCTCTCCAAACGTTTCCGTAGTAAAGTGCCATGGAAAGGGCAATTCCTCCGAGATAACCGATGAAGCTGTTTGCCAAAGTTTGAAGCGGCATCCAAAGCGGTGATCCAAACCCAGCGATATAATTCCAGTCAAAGCAAACTGACAGAAATCCCATGCCCTCGTTACCCTGGGAGCCCCCGAACAGGTTTGTGAAGACGGGGTTGTTTTGGTCGGCCAAGCAGAAAATGGAAACCGCAGACAAAAGTGGGAAGATATACTAGACATTATCAGAGCCTACAACGGTGATCGATGTGGTTGAGCAAACGTACCTCGGGGAACCATTCCCAGCAAAAGATTGCCGCGAATACGATCCAGAATACCTTGAATCTCTGCCTCATCAACTCTTTGGGCTTGTGCAAGGTCTCCATGACAGTCGTGATGGGTAGATTGATAGGATACAGCATTGAGGTGGGGTGAACCAAAACATTCCGCATCATGCCAGCCACGCCATACCCAATGAGTTGCGAAGAGATAGTTATAAATACTCCCGCAGCTGCATTAGGATATCCGCCGTAATAGAGCTTTTGCACAGCTAAAGCTTCTGTTGACAAGGCCGAAACAGATGCCGCCGATGCCATGATGACTGCTGCAGTGTGTTCCTTCCGGTTCCACGGAAAAGGGTTAAGAAAATGACCAATAACACCTCTTCGTGGAATGAAGGTAGACATAGCCGTACCCAGAGTTTGAGCAAGGACAGTCAAGAACATGACCGAGACGTAAACAACCTGAGGCTTGAAGTACATGATTTCTTGCAGGACCGCTCCGAATGCGGACAACCCAAGACCTGGCTTTGAGTAAGCGGACATACTAGATTATCACAAGAAAGGAAATTGCAATAAAAGGGCTCACCAATGAAGAACATGCGAAAGGTCCATGGATTGAGTGTTGGGTCATCATCAACATGAATGACATGAGTGACTATCTCCTCTGCAGTTTGGAGGGGAGCTGCATTCCCTTTGGAGAGAGCTTCCGCGTCGTCGTATAACGGGAGAGGCACTTCTTGAATAGAAGGTACCTTGTTCATGTCTACACCTTTTCCCCCAAGATCTTCGCTGTTGATATCCGCAGAGGGTTTGCGCTCGACCTGACTATCGCTTTTGGTTGGCGTCGCCGCCATATTGAAGAACTAATAAATGATGTGATGTCTCAGGCGTCAGGAGTGAGATATGTTCTAGCCAAAAGTCAAGAAATATCTGGGTCGTGTCTTCTGATATATCTTTCAAACGCAAGAACTGGCATCACCATTCTTTCCCCTGGTCTACTGGTGCCTGACCACAAGATTCTGTTAGACAAAGAGACCAATCATAGTCTTTGCGATAGAACTGTAACAACCACTTGTCTTAAAAGAGAAGGTCGCAATATGCTTTAGTTTGGGGCACCCACCTGGGCTTAGTATCGCCGACGGGACACCGTAGAGCAGCATTTCAATGTGCGAACTAGATATACTATTATAACCCCGATACATATCTAGGTCTCTCATCAGCGAGTAGTGTGGCATCTTCTTCATTCGTATTGGGTAAGAGAATAATCCGCTAAAATGCTTGTGCGTAATGTGGATTCAACGCTAGTCTATGTGCTCCTACACCACATGACATTGGCTAGAATAAATTGTCTTATCTATACCTTGTACAAAGCTAGGCAGCTCAGAGTGGCTAAAACCAACACAATCAGAGGCTGCTCCGGCGGAGTCCGCGATTCGATTAGAACTGGAAGGGGGCCATTGAGATATTACCTGGCATATCTGATTTCACAAACGAGTAGTTATCTACAGAGTACAGAGTATTGAGTACAGAGCAGAGAGAACTAAGGTAGGGAATATTTAATCTTATATTCGACTTGATTTATGAAGTTATAGAGGTTTCGTGCTAAGCTTTTTTCAGGTCTCCCATTTCCTTTTGAGCTAATCCAAGCTTTTCTCCAAGCTTTTCTGTTTGCCACCAAAACACTAATTGTGGAAAGGCGTTTCTCACCTCAGTCGATTCCACAGATTCTACTGGATTCTAAATAAATACAAAGCATTTTACCACTAGACCACACAAAAGCTAAGCTACTTGCATAGCCTAGGGGGCTTTCTTTGATTTCTTGGTCGAACAGCTTTAGACTAAGGATTCCGATGTTTTTTGTCTTTTCAATATTCGTTATGATGGATATTGTTATAAGGATATTTTAAGATGTATATTGCACTCGGAGTTGAAGACAAGCTTTTGCCGAGGTTTATGGGGGCCACTTACTCCATCCAAGGCACGGATACAGCCGGGGATGTTAGATTGGGTGTTGATAATTTCGCTTGTATCTTAGACCATTCCTATTGGAGCAATTTAGTTCTTCTCCCCTCATGGTATGTATTATATAGTTCAGGTAAAAGTGGAAATCTCCTGAGTTTCTGAGCTTGACGAATACACGTGACATTCAAGACCGGACTGAAATGTACTCAACAACTTAGGCTTACCAACTATCAGCCATTTTCGGCCGAGGCCATTTCGGCCGCCATCTGGTAATACGTGACGGTGCCCTTCCGACACGCCCACATCGGCGCGATACGGGTACTGCAGCAATTGTCCAGTGTTATGACGTCCTTGAAGGAGGCCCATTGAGGGGCCGGCCGAAACAGAAATCCCCTGAGTCTACTTCGCTGACTGGACCGATAGCTCAGCCGAAGGATTTACAGCAGACCCGAAATGATATCGACTCATGCAAGGTACCTGCCCCTGTACGTGGCAAGCCGTTACGTGCCACCAGGGAATACCTTGAAACTGCTAAGCAGCCAGAGGCATGCTTTCAATGCTTCCCAAGTAAAGGGCTTCCGGACAAGGTTCGCTTTCAGATGTTTCATGACCCCGGGTGTATTACGCGCTACTTTGATACTATTTATCTCAAAGAACCACTCACATGTAACTGGTGTGAAGTAGGCTTGCTACATCGAATGGCGTTCTAGCGCCATGCTTCTGATATATATCGCGTGCGGAGTCGCTGGCGATACCCGAATCCGATACAGGAACCTCAAAAACAAGAATAGGCCGGCCATGAATCAACAAAGCCATTGACTAGGTATCCGTTTATTTCCAATTTGGAATGGAATCGCATTTATCGTATCAAGCAAGAATATAGACCACAGAAGTTCCATACGAATCCCGCGCGTGAAAAGAACGAGCAGGAGCAGCGGAAAAATGAAGCAGTTGGCAGCATCTGTTAGCAAAAATACCCTCTAGAGCTTTCTATTCAATTTGCGTTAAGAAGGGTTTGGTTTTTGGTTCTGCTTTATTTGTTCGGGCCACCGAGAGCTGGACTCAGCGCTTTGCATCTCTTGGGAATAGCATGAAACTTAAATTAGTCAGTGATCTCAATCTGATCTCCATATGTACGGAAGATGTTATAGAGATCGCAGCATATTCAATATATAAACTCACCTTTATTCCCACATTGAACGAAAGACAATCTGTTCCAACGACAAGTTTCTCGCCAGGAAACTTTTGAAGTCGGCATACCGCATCAAAATCTCTACATTCCAGACCATGTAGTCGCGCAGGCCGAGTCAATTTCTTGGGCTCCCACAAAGTCTAACTTTGTGCCCACCTGGCACACTTTTGCAGCCATCAATCGGGGTCTACCCCTGAGTAAATGTTACATGTGACGTTAATGCAAGCTAACACGGGATCAGATACCGAATAGGCTCAAGGAAGTGTAGTCCAAAAACAGACTTATAGAATGCAGAACAGGCTAGGCCACGCTGACTCGAGTCATCCAATACATACATCCACGCCTTTCAACAGCCCCTAAGTACCATCAATCACCAAGGAACATCGGATTTTGTGGCACGGCGGTGCGTCTCGGAGTGAGAAAATTGGACGAAAACCTTGCAAAACTTCCTTCCTTGATAGTATATGGCTCGGCGAGCTAAGATTGGTACAGTGACAGTCGATGAGTTTTAGCACCCACTTTCTTCGAAATTAGAGTATCATATAGGTAATCAGTGCAAGTGTGTCATTGACTATTGAGGGTCGTTAACTAGTCTGCTGGGCAGTCCAAAAATTTGATTATGAGGGACAATCCCTAGGTCAGCCGCGCTAGTCAATAGTTATAGGGCTAGAGGCACGAGAGTTACTGAATAGATACCATATAAACCAAAAGGTAATTTTCTACATTCTATCTTTCTCTATTAGTGATTATGAGATAAGCTCTTTATAACGGGCTGAGCCCGAAAAGGTCGCGTCACGCGACCTTGACAAGTCCCGCAGCACTAGTCATAAACCGAGAGTCTTTGAGATTGGGTTTCAATGCCTGAATGAACACTTGACAACGAGGGTTATTGTGAATGGCACGAATGAAGAAATTGAGCGTCATAAACGGGTCAAGCTTTGTTCCACGCTGCTGAACTTCGGCGAGAGCTTCTTTGAAACGGCGAACAAAGTCCTGAGTATTGTTACCCTTATACTGGATATTGCATAGGGTCTCGAAGCGTTTGAAGTTGGTCTGCCAAGACGGGGAGCCGTACTCAGCTCTGAGAATCTTGAATGCTTCGCGAGCAGACTCGACTTTGTCAACATGTGACTGGGGAATGGGATTCAGCGTGCTGAAGATGAGGTTGCACGCCCGCGTGTTGCATTGGTCCCACGAGTCTTTTGCCTTATGATACTCATCACGAAGCTTAATGTTCTTGTGTTGACGTTCTTTCTTCGGCTCATGTACAACAGCCGAGGTGACGAGCTCTTCTCTGCCATCGACCTTGAGAATAGCAAGCTGACGAACGACGTCCTCATTGATATCTAGATAATCCGGTTCGGAGGTACAGGTATTATCCTCCTGGATGACCCTGACATGCGCCTTGTTGCATTCCTTGAATGCCATGTAGAGCCTGTGCTCCCATTTGTCATAATTGGATCGCCTTTGAGCTTGGGGACACGATCGTCGAAGTTGATGAGCTCATTCCGGCGGTCGAAGGAATACTCAAACGTAGGCGGGGATTCTGAGTCGGACATGATGATGATGGACTCGGAGTCCGATGAAAAACCCTCGAATTCTTCTTCAGATAGAGGTAATTGAGGGTAAGGTGCTTCCTCGTCGACAGACGATGGAAGTGAGGGTAAAAATGAGGGTAAAACCAGCGGTGATTCTGGCTGTGGCCACCCCCCAGGAGCTTTTGATTCCTGTGAAATCTTGGTGTAGACCTGCTACTGAAACAGATCTGTGACGAATTGAGCGGTCGTGGGACGGTCGACAAAAAAGAACGGTCGGTTAAGACGGTCGAATGTGAACGGTCCGAGGACGGTCAATTGTTAACGGTCAATGAATGAATGAATGAATTGTATGAACGATTGATATGTATCAACGGTCAGCCAATAAGAGGACAGTACTGTGCATACAGGACTGTGGAGATTGGGGTCTCAAGTCTGATTCTATCAGACTCGAAATGTGACCCACTTGGTGCGACGCAAAGCACCAATTGGAGGACTCAGTGTAAAGAAAAGCGATTAAGCGATAGTATTGCCTTTTTCCAAGGAACCTTCTTCCGAATCAGGCGTTTCTAGGAGTCTTTAAAATACCCAAACAGTCTGTTGTATAATTCGAATATATAATGGATAGTGATATCTTTAACCTTAGATAGTCCGATTGTCTATAAGAAAAAAGGCTTTGTGATGTGAAGAAGGTATTCAATCTGCCGCCACTCTTGTACACTTAGCTGGAACCGAGGCTAGTTATATAAGATACAGCACCTGTTAAACATGGGAGATAGACGATTCGCGCGCTGAAGTATTAGGTAGGTTGAATTCTAGCGGGTGTGAATATCTTGTATAGGTGCAAGCTTCGGCTCAGTGGCTTAGAGTATTAAAACGTAGGGGTTACCGGAAACGGCGCCCTCCCGGTAAATACGATTTGTACTAAGCTTTTTAAAGCCGCAGAGTAACGACATACGGGGTACTCCATACGGAGTATATCTCCAATTATATTAATTATGTTGCCTATTGTGTCTTACGTCTGAGTGGGTTCCCTGTTATGCAAGTGACCATACTGAGTATACGGTCAACATTTTTGTAGGGCAGAGAGGGCAGACGGATGGAAAAACCATGTGAAATCAGATCACAGGGTGTGATCGATTGTTCCTGGAGGAAGAATGCTGGGGCGCTCCTGTCACATTTTTGAAACCGGCGATCATCCCCAAGTCGTCATACAATACTCTGGGTACACACAAAATACATATATACGAATCATTTCAATTCTTCACAATGGTAGTAACGCACATAATGATTTATAATTGCTTGGAAACGCACTACACGGGTACCTGGGAATCCGTGCGGGTACCTGGAGCGGGCCAAGATTCCAGCCACCGTGCGTGCGCGGCCTTAAGATGCTCATTCATTGGGGTTGGCCATAATGAATGCTAAGCATTCTGCTGCGCAACTAATAGAAGCTTGGCTGACCATTGAGAATGCTACAGATGGACCCCCCCGACGTCATACGGAATTGCATTGTAGGGACAGGTCGCCTTTTGTTGCCGATCTCAAGATCGGCCCAATCATCATCGCAACTGATCCACAGATGTCGCCACGGTCTTGCGTGATGGTATTGATGTTTCGAGAAAGGCCGTCTATTCTTAGCTTGCCAACGTGCGCACATGACAAAAGTGACAAGGGATATATATATAGGATCGAATTCGCCTCCCGGTTAGATACCACATTGCTAGACATTCCCATCAACCTAGGCTCACCATACTACTTTTGATATACATTGTACACATTGTCAAATCATTTTTCACAATCAAAGTTTTAAAAAATTCACAATAATGCCATCCTCATTGGCCTCTAGCGAGCGCTCTGGCTCAGTCAAGTCGCATCACAGCCCGAAGACATCTCTCCAAACTAAGGCCGATCCCAATATGGCCCTACATGAACAAGAACCTAGTGTGTATCCCCGCAACAGTACTTCATCTTAGTCAAGGATACCCACTGACAACAAGCAGCCGCTGTCAACCTCCAACCTGGATCTCGGGATGCATTCTCACTCCGAAGTATCCAGCACAAGGACCGGGACGGAAAGATTATTAGTAAGTTACCAGTTATAATGAAATTTGGGAACTGCATGCCTAACCTAGCGATAGCCGATCCCGATCTCTCCAACCCCACACGCAGCCGGCTTGAGCGCCCGCTCGAAACTATCCGGTCGTTCGATGCAGCCATTGACGCACATCGTAAACAACAACGGATGTGAAGGACGGATCGAGACGGGTTACACCGGAACGAAACGAAGGAACGCTTTTTAATGCCAACCTCAATTCGAAGCCAGGGGTGTGTATAATTATTGTTTGTATAATGGAGTTACATGGAGATATCACAATTCGATGCTATTTTGTTTGGATCACTATTTCTTATGGTAATGCCAAGAGCCAAAGTGGTAGAAGTTCAGTCTCTAATATAGATAGCTATTGCTATTGAAATATCGTTTGAAGTATATAATTTTGGGGAGATTCTAGAAAGATCCACGATAAATGCAGGTACAGGGTTGTCGGAACTGGGGTTCTCTACAATTCCAACAGATCTGGTCGATCTGATCTGAATTGATCTACATGTCGATCTTTTCTAGACTAAACTGAACTATATATGCTTGAAGATTCTCCAGGTACAATTAATTTATTGGCTTATTCTTCATATCACCAATTAAAAATTTACGGTTTATGCAAAGGAACATGTACATAGAGTTATGTACGAAGTGTACGGAGTACATAAATATACATAAATACATAAATACATAAATACATAAATACATAAATAAATTTGTGGACTCGAGAAATCACCGAGAAAGTATTGGCTACTATAAGTCTAGACTAGAGATATTGGAAAAGTCTTCTTCCGGCGCTATCCTAAGCCCCACCATTTAAGATGATGTTTTTTATTTTTTCAACTTTGAGATACTTCTTAACGGAGTATGTCTGCCTATTTTAACTGAATATATTTCTGCAGATCAAACTACAGTAAAAAGCCAAGTTCTGTTAAGTGCGTGGAGTCTGTTCATCTTATGTTTTGATTCGCTGGGGATAGATGAACGGATCCCCTTTCCAGCCCTAATGCTCTTTTGGGAACTCTCCGAACCATTGGGCTAAACCTTTTGCTTCAAAGCACTTGACCATATTAGGCTTATTCGCTCGGCTATATGGGTCCTTTTTTGTGATTTCAGGCAAATAGGGGATTATTTTAAGACTAGGACAAGTCCTAACTGGATTTGAAATGAATCCTCCCCCTTTGATCTTATTCCCCATTCACTCGTTTGACTTCTTCATTTTCTCTTTATTCATTTGAATCCATTCTAACTATATACACTCGCTCTCTTTGTGAAACCATGAAGTTCTCCTTGGTGACACTGGCAACCCTGGCCGGGGTTGCTGTTGCTGATTTAGATCCCATCGTCATCAAGGTATGATCTCTATACATGTATAGAACCACTATGTATATTGGGTACTAAGACTCTCAATAGGGCTCTAAGTTCTTCTATTCTAGCAATGACACTCAGTTGTAAGTCCGAATTTGCCGAGATATGAATTCAGTGACTGACAGACAAGAACAGCTTTATGCGTGGAGTTGCTTACCAAAGTAGGTTATCTATGCCATCACTTCAACGCCTTGATTGACCTTTCACAGAAGAAAGTACGGGTAGCAGTAGCTACACTGACCCTCTAGCCGATCCCGTCGCTTGTGCGCGTGATGTTCCTATCATGGCCGAGTTGCGTACTAACGTTATACGTACGTACGCTATCAACGCCTCTGCTGATCACTCGGCGTGCATGAAGCTCCTGGCGGACGCTGGTATTTACGTGATCTCCGATCTGTCCGAACCCACACTATCAATTGATCGAAGTGATCCTTCATGGGAAACCGATATCTTCGCCCGATACACCAGGGTTATCGACGAACTGGCCCAGTACAACAATACGATTGGTTTCTTCGCTGGAAATGAGGTTTCCAACACCGTCGATACCTCCGACGCCAGCGCGTTTGTCAAGGCTGCTGTTCGTGACACCAAGAAGTATATCAAGAAGAAGGGCTATCGCCCGATGGGCGTTGGATATGCTACCGCCGATGTGTCCGACATCCGTGCAAACATGGCCGACTACTTCGACTGCGGAGACTCCGACGAGATTATTGACTTCTGGGGATACAACATCTACTCGTGGTGCGGTGAATCCACCTACTCGAAATCTAAATATCAGGATCGCACCGAGGAATTCGCCAACTACGCCGTCCCTGTTTTCTTTGCCGAGTACGGTTGCAACGAGGTTCAACCCCGCGAGTTCACCGAGGTGAAGGCCCTGTATGGCGATACTATGGCTGAGGTCTGGTCCGGTGGTATTGTGTACATGTACTTCCAGGAGGCCAACAACTACGGTAAGAAAGTCATTGCTTTCCTATATGTGGACATAACTGATCAGACTTGCAGGTTTGGTTTCCGTCGTCGATAGCACCAGTGTCAGCACCATGTCCGACTTCAAATACTATTCCAGCCAGATCGCCAACGTCAACCCCACTGGTGTCAAGAAGGCCTCCTACACTCCCACCAACACCGCCCTGCGAAGCTGCCCGACCGTTGGATCCAAGTGGGCCGCTGAAGCCTCCCCTCTGCCCCCTGTCGCCGATATCCAGCTGTGCGAGTGCATGTATGATGCCTCCGCCTGCGTTGTCACCGAATCCCTCGACTCCAAGAGATACGCCAAGCTGTTCAGCAACGTTTGCGGCTCCACCGACTGTAGCGGATTGACAGCCAATGCCACTACCGGCGAGTACGGTGCTTACAGCATGTGCTCGACCAAGCAGCAGCTTGCCTTTGCTCTGAACAAGTACTACATTGAGCAGGACCGTAATGCCGATGCTTGCCAGTTCGGTGGAGCTGCAACTGTCAAGCCCGTCACCAAGCCCAGTGGCATTTGTGCTACACAAATGAAGGAGGCTGGAACTGCTGGAGTCGGAACTGTTACTACCGAGAACACTGGTACCGGAGGCTCTAGCTCTGGCTCTGATTCTAGCTCTGCTTCCTCGTCCGCCTCGGCGACTACATCAAGCAGCGGCGCTATCAGCATGCACTCCAGCTCATCCTTCGGTTCTTTCCAGATGATTGCTTACATTGCTACCGCACTTCTGGCGGGTATTGGAATGATCGCTCTGTAATTAAGATCTTGGTTTATGTATATTCTTCGCATTCGGACCATTTGTCTGTTTTTCTTTTTAATCTGACATTTTTGAACGTAAAGCTCGGAGCCAAGTATATCCGAAGTAGCGAGAAGATCTTTTTCCTTGCATCTTTGGTCGATTGATTATTGTTTGAAAGAAGTTAATATTGTATTGAAGCTGATTTGTGTACCATTTGTTCGCAGGTTTTTGAGCTTTCCTTTCGCGATTTCCGTTTTTTTTTGCAATTCATTGTTTATTCCATGTGGTAATTCGGAGGCTTAGTTTGGGAGAAGGTAAACACAGAATCAGTCGGCACGAGGCCTTCTGAGGACTAGCCGTGGTGCTTTTTGTTCGCGCGTGGCCGCTGAGACGAGCTTTCTCTCGTGCAGCGCGGTGAACGTCGCGTAGAGTGACCACGAATGCCCATGCCCTGCTGTCATTCTTCCAATAACGAATCGATCCTTGCGAGCCGAGCGTTTGGCGAAGCTATGGATCTTTGTAGAGTTCTTCGATTATCCCCGAAACATGCTCCTCCACGGCCCCCTTTTTCTCAGTCTGACTTGACCCGAATGCCCGTAAATGGCTATCACCACGGCAGCGATCTTGAATCGTTTGAAACTTGTCCAATGTTGCAAGTTTAGTTCGGGATTCCTCAAGGGGTAATTTGGAGTACTGACATTGTCCCCACCCTTCTGGGCTTACAGTAGTACATCTATAGGATGCTCAGGTAGAAGTGCCGAGTCTCATGACAGTGTTTTCGGGTTCCCTTGATGGGAGTAGAGGTGGGTTGGAAGGATATGTGCTTCCACTTTGAATACAGTGATAGCCACTTTCCTGAGCGAATACTGTGTTTGGGTGTCCTAGATGGGTTGATTTAGTCCAGCAGGTGTCTAGTTTGCTAGAAAAAGTCCATATCTTCCCTTTCTCGCCTTTCGGCGTCCCAATACAACGTACTGTTATTGTTTCCTACAAGATTAACGTACGCTTTTCAGGATATGTGAGGGAAGTCATCAGGCTCCGATGTATTATTGATATCTATATATAACTATCATTTGGTGAAGTGTTTATTCAAATCGAAAGGAATCACGACTCGATTCTCGCCAGGTCATATCCCGCTGAACTCGAATGGAATTCAAAGGAACCTCATATCTAGACGCATCGTCGACTTGGGATACATCCAGATGTGTCTTAGTTTTGTTACGTGGCTCATCAGTAGGTCATAGGGCAGAATTGTCCAATTCATAACCTTTAGAGTTCTCCACATCTGTCGTTCGTGTTCTTTGGGTACTAGACTGGCTGGAGAACTTGGGTGAAATTACTAAGAGCAACGGACGCAGTGTCGGCATGCAGGCAGAGATAATTCCCGTTGAGGATTCAACAACACACCAGGTGCAGGACTTTCCGAGTGTCCCGGCAATGTCTGTCAGTTGAAATCAAAAAGGGCAGCAAAGCGATAGATACCAGTAAAGATAACGCTACAAGGAAGGCTCCAGTCAGTCTATTCTTGCAAACAAGTTCGGAGGTATAGGGAAAAGTTGTACGAACAAACTACCCAGCAGAAAGATTCCAATTACGGACAGTCGATGCGTAAGGCTTGCATGAAGCCTCCACACCACACGCACAGGCCGAGAGAGAATAAGAATATCGGTGACAATGTTGGGTACTGCGTTTCCGATGAACGAAGCTTTGAGGTTGATACAGGTGCCAAGGATTCGCGTATCCCAGGCTCGCGTAATTGGAGTGCATTGGAAGATGCTCACGAAAATAATAGCAATAGCCCAAGCGAACGATATCCCACCCAGGATCATAGAGGCAATGCGTATTTCTTTTGTGGGGAAGATGCGACAGTACATGAGCAAGATAGAAATTTTGGTGATTGCTATCGTTGTGACATAGGTGCACTCGAACACCACCAGGAGCTATATGGATGTTAGCGAACGCATCGACTTCATCTATAATTAGAATCAAACCTTTGCAATCATTGCGATATTTTCTATTGGCAAGATCTGTGAACGTAACCCCATGCCATAGTTAGTTACTATTGATTATTAGTATCAGAATTGAGAACTAAGGGAAAGTTTGTCGTAGATGCTAGCATCAAACCAACGAGAGCTAGAAAAGGAAGCAAAGCAGCCATAATCATATAATAATTCAAGCCAGGCTTCAATGACTTCTTCCACCGTGCCAAAAACCGCAAGATTATAAACGGGACGCCCAGGGTAGTCATCGCGATTGTCCCGGCCCGATACGACGCTTGGTAGCTATCCTGGGCATTGACTGTGGTCATCGTATTTGGACCTGCAAAACGGATAAAACATCTTTTGAACACAGTGGAACGACAATAGTGTACTTAGAGAGAACGAATTCCTCAATTCCTCTCACGAAGTCCCCAACATAGACAAGATCCACTTTCGTCAGAAGGATTCATGCTCATCCACAATTGAGCGACAGACTGTATACCTAAAATGAGTGAAAGGTTCGTATTGTGAGAAATCAAATCTCTATCTTACTATTAATGTTACGAGCCAGTTCTTTCAACAAAAGAGTGCATTTAACTGAGAATACTAAGTAAGTACAGAGAGGAGAAAGAAAGAGAAGGAAAGCATTGGTGGACTGCTGGGATTTGTGGGTCGAGGACCCCAGCAGTGCAAACCTTACAAACAACCCGCTCGCTTTGAGACAACAACCCCAAACAGGAAAGAAGCAAGCACGAAGCACGTGGATCGTCACAATTAAGACCTAGTTTGCAGCAAATTCGAGGTGCTTTAGTGGATCATAAAACAGGGCTGGGCTTGTTCGTTGTTGGCACTGAGGATTGATATGTACTCTCCAATCTGGTTGCTTGAACGTTCAATTAAGGTGCTGTCAGCCATGCACAGGGGTTAGGTACAGGAATTATTATGCTTATGCTTCTTTACACTCAACACCACAAAATACCGTGTAAGCTTAAAACCACCCAACGCAAGTTATTGAGTGGGAGGCAATTTCCTTCAGATCAACTTTGTCCTTTTGAATAAATAACCAAACTAGTAGGATACTAACTATATGAAAGGAGAAGAAATCCGAGTTATCTTTCTTTCATCGATATATGACTGGCTAGGAACTGGGATACATATGAGATATGTACTGCATGTCAATTTCTCATAGCAGATTAGGAAAAAGGGACTAAGACTCGGAATAAGGGAATAGAAGAACAACGGCCGTCTTCAATCCCTGCAGTGTGCAGCGAAATGTAGACCAAGCCAAATGTGGATCGGGACTTTGCCACAATTATTGGAAGTCGTTAGCTATGGCTAACTGTAGCCAGCTACCGCGTGGAGACTGATTCAAATACCAATCGGCGCTCTTTCGCACAATCTCCGTTCTCATTGTTTTGCTAGAGACACTGGGAACCTATAGTGAGGCGAGCCTTCGCCGAGCTCCACCGTTGGCGCCAAACAGCCGAAATCCTTCGGGGAAATAATAGATTGAAGGAGCCAACCGCCCCACGTGCCGGGGGATTGCGGGTCCAATAATAAGATGCCCAGTTCAGTATAAGGAGAGGATGATCGTTTCGCCGGGATTTGCTCATTCTCCAGTGTTCGGTTGAATCTAGAATTGGTATCCTCAACAGAGAGACAAGGAACTGCAAGATACATCATGACCATGGCTGAGAACCCGGTTTTTGTCTTTGTACCAGGCGCATGGCATGCGGCAGACACATTCGACGTCGTGCGGGATTTGATGCACAGGCGCGGATTTGCAACTAAAGCTATCTCTACTCCATCCGTGGGCGCATGCCCTCCAGATAAAGGGCTGCACGCGGATATTGAACATACTCACGCCGTCCTCAAGGAGATGGTGGAAGCTGGCCGCCAGGTTGTGGTAGTGAATCATTCCTATGGAGGGATAGTTGGCGCCGGAGCTGTCCAGGGCCTGGGGTACGCGCAGCGGTGCAAAGCCGGTCTACCCGGCGGCGTGATCATGGTAGTCTGGCTGGCTGCATTTGTGACGCCGAAGGGCAAAACTGTAATGGATATGCTGGGCGGAAACTTGGCTCCCTGGATGATTGTTAAGGTGAGTGGTGTATCTTTGTCTGTCCCCTTTTTACTCGCCACTGACGAACGAGATATAGAGCCCCGAAGATGGTTACTGCTGGTCCTCTCAACAAGATACCGTGTTCTACAATGACATGTCTCCGGAAGAGCAACAGAAGGCAATTTCCAAATTGAAGCCGCATGCGTTGAAGGCGTTTCATGAGCCGGCGACGCATGAACCTTGGCATGAGATGCCTAGCATGTATATGTTTTGCGACCAGGATGCAGCTCTTCCCTTACATGCGCAAGAGAGCTTTGCTGAAACTTTGGGCAACCCAGTGACTTACCATGTCGATGCGTCTCACTCGGCATTCCTGAGCGTGCCAGATAAGGTCATTGATGGGTTGGAGGTTGCGTTGAAGGAAGGTCAACAGCAGAGCGGAATTGCTGTGAACTGAGTTATATGATATATTATAGAAGGCAGACATCAGATAATGTATTTGTAACCCAGATTGATGTTATGAATTAAAGTAGATATGCCGTTAACCTGAGCAGATCTAACTAATTCGTTTGCGGAATATCTATGAATTCATTATTAGTCTTGCAATGTTCGAAGTGAGGGCTTTTTTGGTCCAACACACAACTTTGGAAGCAGTTTAATGGACTCGCCAGATCATATTTGGCTCATGGGTTAGCGAATGTGGCTATCTGACTCGCTCAGGAATATGCCTGTATGTAATGGTTGGTTGTCTAGGGTCGTGGGATAGGAGTATCTGTGCTCGGAAGTGTACGAACACGGTATGATAACTCTTAGAATAGAAAATTGGAACTGGCTGTTTATGTACATAAAGAGGGAGAGGAAGATGGCAGACTTTCCCAACGGCTTAAGCAGTTCGATTTCCTTCCTCTTCATTTTCATGTCCTTTCTCCTCCCCCTCCATCACTACCCTGTCTAGCTTCTCCTTCATCTCCTTGGTATACCTCGTCACGTTCATCCTCTTGATTTATCCCAAGGTGTACTCATTCGGGTTCCAAATGAAAAGACATGTGTCCCTCTCTTCAGGTTTCAGATCCACATATTCCTCCATGAGCTCGATCTCATCTGGTTTTAAGAGATGATGTCTCTTCCGCCATACATTGCAATTATTGTCCTCTTCATTTGCTATGCTTCCGAGCAATTGGTAATCGATGTTTCTCCAATATATCGCGTCGAAGGCAAGAACCATAGTTTGACCAAGTGCGGGCAGAACCGTACCCCAAAATGATCAGCTGGGCGCATTTCTGGGCCTTAGTCGCTTATAGAGGTGTTCTTCTAGTTACATGTGTCGTAAGGAAGCTCGGCGAGGTGAATCTTTTGGGGTTTCAAATGATGAAACTCTTTTGTCTCTCTCTCTGTGTAGATCCCCGAGTCCAATATCAGGTCAGGATTTGAGCTTCTGATGCTTGACTGACGTCGAATAGTTTTGCTATGACAGAGCAGGCAATAGGTGACAGATTTTTAATCCTCGAACGCGGTCACATTCGTGCGGCCTATAGTAGCTTCCACCCATATCTGCTCCATACAGTTCTCAACATTTCAAATTGATCCCCTGCCTCTTCTCCTCCTTCCTATGCTCAAACATGATCTGCGCGCTCACAAAAAGGCACATTACAGCCGCCGTGAGGAAGCCGGCATTAGACCACCCTGCGAAGATGCCCTTGACCACCTGCTTGACATCGTCGACACTCATTACGAAACCTACTAGGCTTGCCACCATCATCATGAGGATGTTTCCCACTGCCCCGATGCCACAAAGGATCCTAAACGTCTCTGGCCAGTCCTTCCACTTGTATTTTGGGAAGATAATTATAGCAATCACCTCAGGCAGGATGAACAATGTGGTTAACCAACCCCACGCCAACAGACGCAGATTGATATCGTGCCAAAGGGCGATGAAGGTGAATACTACTAGGATATTCACCATGGTTTTGACCTTACGATCTCCGTTGCCACCAAGAGGAACGTAGATATACCGGACAATCCACCTGTTCAAGCTTCGATGCCAGCCACGCCAAAATGCTAGTGTCGAATAATTGTTAGACATACATCTGACCATGTTCTCCGGCGCGTCAAGTCCATCAACCAAGGCCCACAGTCGGGAGAAACGCCAAGGGATAAGCAGCTTCAGCCAGACGGCATGCAGGTTGAAATATCCAAGCATGGCGAGCTGGTAGGGGGTATATTGTGTCCATGAAGGGGAACTCTTGACGATCGCCACTGCGTAAGAGTAGTGCAGAACCAGTTCCATACAAAGGAGGGCGACAAGAAAGCGCAGGCAGTAGAGGAAGGTCCTGACCGTGGTTGTGGTCGTCAGGCAATGTCGCGATTGAAAGACGAAGTCGTTGAAGCTCAAAATCGGACCAGCGAGGTAGAGAGGTGAGTATAGCGTATAGGCAAAGTAAGTTTTGAGGTTAAAGTCCCATGAAAAGGCGCCATATGAGACTCGATCGCGTTCGCTAAGGAGCAAAGCGGCCACATGTTTCTAAGGTTTAATCAGCAATCATAGTCAAGGCAGGCAAAAATGCAAAACTGACCTCGACTAAATTCGAGCTACCCTCTGCCTGAGCCCAATAGTAGTCCAAATTGAATGAGATTAGGCGTAATATTGAAATTTTAAAGAGCACCTCCCACCGAGGAATGAGACCGCAGTAGCTGTCTATTAATGCGCCAACATCTTGCGCAGCCTTAATATCTGGTAATATGACCCGAGCGACCACAGCGAAGGGATATCCGCGGCAAAATTCGTTCGCGAACAGGATACCGACATTGAAGACCCAGGTGGCGACAGGCACGTAGCTTCTGGGAAGCCGTGTCGCAATATTGAAGTTGATATAGAAGATCAGAAGAATTTTTACCGCCGAAACGCCGTGCAGCGCGATGAGAAAGATAATCCCGAAGCCAAAATCAAAGAGGGTCCGATGTTGCAATCTGGCATCTGCAACGGTCAACGGGGATGGATCATGGGACAGACCAGTGTTGCTGCCATCCAGAAACTTGTAACCGTCGATTCGCCAGAATATGCCATACAGCTTGCGAAACACTGGATGCAGTATAAGAAGAGTTATGAGGTAAGGGAGATTGTCCCGAAAATTAGCGTACTGTGCATCAGAGTTGTCAACCTGGCGACCAGGGATCCACCCTCGAGACAATCTCTTCGAGAAAGAGTCCCAGTCAGGACTTCCCGGCTTCGATATGTCATAGACCTGCTTCACCATCGTCGGAACAACGATGACGACGATAAGGTAGTAGATCCAGCGCTCGATTGTCCACCATTTGGACGGCTTCGTGTCGGGTAAAGGTAAGTGCTTGTCTAGCCTTGGAGCAGAAGTACTGGAAGGGTCTCTTGCGGAGTTCTGAGACACTGTAGTCGACCTTATAAAGCGCGTATCAAGGGTTTCTAAGGAGTAGAGCGACTTCGAAAGGTTAATCAGCCACTGCATCTTGTTATACTGGGCCGACAACTTCTTATCAGGGGCTCTGAGAATTGACTTTCTTTACTATATTTTGTTCTGTTTGCACTAAACGTATCCAGTAAGCAACGCCGCCGTCTCCTCTAGTTATATGTTGAAACGGTCATTTTTTCCTGAGAGCGCGCTCATTCGAAGCTTCGGTCTTGTCCTGTTTGTAGCCTTATTAAAATATGACTTGGAGGTTCAACATCATGCTCGTCGCTATCATCTCTACCTTTCTATCGACTCTCGGCCAACAAACCATAGGCCGCATATTTCCCATCAGTATCAATCCTATTTCGAATTATTTCTATCGGCGAACAGTAATGGGGGACTCGCGGAACGACTGGGCCTCATGCTCCAGGCTCCCTCCTCTATCGACGACTGAACGGACCACGTTCGGCACCGGCCCGGGCGGATGCGTTGTCTACGGCTACCCCTCTACTGGTGGAGTTCTCGTCAAAAAGGCTGACCTTCTCGGTATGCTCTTCTATCGCTCTCCCGCTCTTATGAGTCGCAGCGCTCTCCTAGTGTCGACGAAGAAGACAGATTCTGTAATCTCATGCGACGGACTGGTGCCAAGTGGTGGTCGAGTAGGGAGGATAGGCTGGAAGTGTGGTTAGGCGGGAGGGAGATGACGGAGGAAGAAGAAAAAGTGCTGCTGTTTGATGCTATGTACACGCAGTGCAATGCGTATTTGACATTATATTCTCAATGCTATGCACGCGGGATAAGGACTCAGTTTATCGGCCAACACAGCGCACTAACAGCCATAAATTGACCGAATAGGAGCAATCGCTTTCAAAATTGATACTTTCACTGGTGTACGTGGAAGGGCTTCCCGATATGAAGTTATGCGAAAAATGGCGAATATTTTACTAGCCAAGCGTAGGAATGGTGTTCAATGAAATAACGCCCAAAAGAGCGATCCTACTATTACAATCACCTACATCAATATTCGTTTATACTGATACGTTACCTGGGCTGAACAGATTACATGGCTCTGTCAGTCCGGGTCAATGTGTGATCCTAAGTCTTCTTTTACGTCGTAATTGCGTTCGGTGGTAAGATGATGAACATATTATGCGTGCCTTCGGATTCTATTACAGCATGGATCGAAATCAGTTTCACCACTTTTCTCTCATGAATTTATTCTCGAACCCTACTCCGAAACACACTAATCTACTTATGACTTAACTCGATATCAAGGATCGAATCGTATTGAAAGAGGACCTCATATGAAACTGTCCTCTATAGATTACAGGAAATCCCCTGTAAAAGACACTACTGCCTGCCACCTCACTCGTTTGACAACTTCCCTTATCCTTTCCATCAGCCTCTCGGCAGCGATTTTCGCCAAATTACCAGGTTGGGCCCTGCCCTTGGCTTGCACCGAGCCGCCAGTCTATGATACAGATATTGTTTAGGTAAATTACGTCATCAAGCGGAATCGCTGTGCAATGGCGGCGGTATATCAAGCGTTTGTGATCTATTTACAAATACTCAGCTGCTACGGTTTCTATGCCTGGAATCTTTAAGTAGATATTGTTTGGGATTATTAAGCTCGAAACCTGGTTACATTTGACTATACAATGTCGTAGTAAGTCGAAGGATTGTGCCCTGAAGATTTCCAGGTGAAAGCGAGACTAGCCATACTTGCAAGCGTGTCGGGATAATCCTCGCCGTTCGTCTTGCTCGCCTCCATAATCTGTATCTTGAGCCGCTCGGCCTTGTCTTGCCGACCCTGTTTCCGGTACGTCAATGCCAAGCTTGCTAAACTGGACAGCGTGTCGGGGTGATCCTTGCCAAGCTTCTTCTTGCGTGCCTCCATCACCTGTTCGAAGAGATGCTCAGCCTCTTCCCATCGGCCCTGCCTCCAATACTTCGATGCTAGGTTGGTCATAATAGACAGCGTGTTCGGGTGATCCTCGCCGAGCTTCGTCTTGCTAGCCTCCATCACCTGTACATTAAGCTGCTCTGTCTCCGACCTAACCTGTCCCTGGTACGTCGATGCCAAGCTAACGGTACTTGTGAGCATGTCGGAGTGATGCTTGCCGAGCTTCGTCTTGCCAGCCTTTAACATCTGCCACTCGAGTTTCTTGGCCTCTTCCCACCGACCCTGTTCCAGGTACGTCGATACCAATCTAGCCATACTAGATAGCGTATCGGGATGACCTTTGCCGAGCTTTGTCTTGCGAGCCTTCACAACCTGTATCTCGAGCTGCTCGGCCTCCTTCCACCGTGCCTGCCTCCGATATGTTGATGCTAAGCTGGCCATACTAGATAGCGTATCGGGATGATCTCTACCGAGCTCTGTCTTGCGAGCCTTTATAACCTGTATCTCGAGCTGCTCGGCTTCCTGCCACCGGCCCTGCCTCCGATATGTTGATGCCACGCTGGCCATACTAGATAGTGTGTCGGGATGATCCTTGCCGAGCTCCATGTTACGAGCCTTCATCACCTGTACCCCTAGCTGCTCAGCCTTCTCCCATCGTCCCCGTCTCTGGTATATCGATACCAGGCTAGCCATACTTGACAGCGTGTCAAGGTGATGCTTGCCGAGCTTTGACTTGCGAGACTTCATCACCTGCATCTCGAGCTGCTCGGCCTCCTCCCATCGGCCCTGATTCCCATACGTAGATGCCAGGCTGGCCATCATAGACAGCGTATTCGGATGATCCTCGCCAAGCTTCGTTATGCTAGCCTCTACCACCTGAAAACCTAGCCGCTCGGCCTCGTCCCACTGTCCCTGTCTCTGGTACGTCGATGCCAAGCTAGCCATACTCGACAGCGTGTCGGGGTGATTTTTGCCGAGCTTCGACTTGCGAGCCTCTACTACCTGAAAACCTAGCCACTCGGCCTCCTCCCACTGACCCTGTCTCTGGTACGTCGATACCAAGCTAGCCATACTCGACAGCGTGTCGGGGTGATGCTTGCCGAGTTTTGCCTTGCGAGTCTTTATCACCTGCAAGCCTAGCTGCTCAGCCTCCTCCCACCGGCCCTGCTTTCGGTACGTTGATACCAAGCTAGCCATACTCGACAGTGTATCGGGATGTTCCTCGCCGAGCTTTGCCTTGCGAGACTTCATCACCTGCACCTCAAGCTGCTCAGCCTCCTCCCACCGGCCCTGATTCCAATACGTGGATGCTAGGCTAGCTATACTCGACAACGTGTTCGGATGATTTTCGCCAAGGCTCGCCTTGCTCGCCTCCATTACCTGTACGTCCAGCTGCTCAGCCACCTTCCATAGGCCTTGCTTCCGGTACGTCGCCGCTAAGTTGGCCATACTAGATAGTGTACTCGGATGATCCTCGCCAAGCTTCGTTTTGCGTGCTATCATCACCTGCATGTCCAGCTGCTCTGCCTCTTCCCATCGGCCCTGCTTCCGGTACGTCGATGCCAGATTAGCTTTACTCGTGAGCGTGTCTGGATGATCCTCGCCAAGTTTCGACTTGCGAGCCTGCATCACCTCCGTACCTAGCTGCTCAGCCTCATCCCATCGGCCCTGCTTCCGGTACGTCGATGCTAGATTGGCCATACTCGTAAGCGTGTCGTGATGATGCTCGCCAAGCTTCGTCTTGCGAGCATTCATCACCTGCACACCTAGCTGCTCGGCCTCCTCCCACCGGCCCTCGTTCAAATATGCATCCGCTAAACTTGCAGTACTCTCGAGAGATTCTTTATTCTCTGTACCCAGTATTTTGACCCTGTGTTTCCTTGACTTCAATGCCAATTTTCTCGCATCTGCAAAGTTACCACGCCCTGACGCGTACCATGCACCTCTTTGAAGTAACGCCGCCCATTCCAGTACGGCCTGTTTGGATTCTGGCCGTTGTAGTATCGCGGATTTCACATGCGGAAAAAGCAATCGGCACTTTTCCCAATTCTTATATTCACCCGTTGGGAATGCATGACATAAATTGCTGGTATATCTCTCCTTCCATTGCTCTACCAGTCCGTGAGTTTTTAACCACATACGCATAGTCAACTGTACCAGTCGATGCATCGTGAAAAATGATCCATTCTCGCCAACAGATATAAAAGAATAGCCCCTCAGCGTAGTGATGTTATCTTCAAAATTGTAGTCTATATCTGAACCAGAGATCTCATCATCATCACTGGAATCGTCCCGAATCACTGCACTGAGATTCTGCACGTTTTGGCTTGAAACCTTGAGAAGGCTCTCAGGAATCCCTTGTCGATCGAAAAAGCTCATAAGAGACAGCAAGTCCGCTGCAGACGGTTTTGTTTCTTGAAGATGATCGAATGATATTTGCCATGTCACCAAGATTGAGTTGTTTGCTTCCCAATCCCGGTCAAGGTGACCTGCTTCTTTTTCCAGAAGCTTTATCGCTTCGCGGTCACTCCCTCGGAAGGCTTTCAGGTATTGCGATATAGAATAGCGAGGTGCCCGAGATCGAATATAGCTAGCGGCTTGTACGATCGCAAGTGGCATGAACTCCAGCTCTTCTACTAGCTGCCGACTCTCTTGAATTTCTCCTGGTTGCTCAAGCTTTGTTTGGAAGAGTTCTACCGCCTCGGAGCTCTCCATCGGGTTGACTTCAATAAGATCCTTGTGACTGACGATGTTCAACGCAACTTCTCTAGTCCGGCTCGTGATGATAATAGACCCATTTCGGCTTCTAGGGACGTATTCTAAGAGTGGTTTTGTCGAGGCGTTCGTTGGGCCGCTCATCGGATCTCCCTTGCCTGCCACCGGAACCAAGCAAAGAAGCTGATAGTTATCGACATTATCAAGAATACAAACCCAATTTCCTATCTTTTCATCGCGGAGCCAGTTTTCGACCAGTTTAAATATGTTAACTTTAGCATCTTGACGACCCGGGATTTTACCCTGGTCCGCGATATCCCGGAAACTTTGCTCAAATCGGGCTTCATTACTCGCATGGACCCAGAAAACCCATGTCGCCGGTGATTTGGATCGGACTTGGTAGGAGTATTCGATCGCAAGTTGCGATTTTCTTCGAGTTGTCAGCAATAGACCACGTAAGAGCCGCAATACCCTTACCCAACACCGCCGAGGCCAATCAGCGCTATCCTCGACCCCGCGACCGAGTTCTTACTATAGATCTGATCAAGCAGTGTATCGCGACGGACAAAATCTGGATCGCGCGTGAATGGCACAGTTGACAAAGGGCTGGGCGGGGTTTCTGGTCGCTCTAGAGGGGAGCGGCGGTTAGTCAGTCGAGTTGACCATGTCCAGTTCCTGACTCACCAGGACGTATATTGATCGGACCGTGGTTCACTCCAATCTGGAAACCATCGTTGTTGCCACTGAATGATATCGATGCCATGATTAAATGAGTGTCCATTTAGTTCATGACAGGGACCATTAGCTGACTCTTAACTAAAGGAGGGGCACACCCTCAGGTTCACCATCATGTGACTGCGGCGCTAAAGCAGGGGTGGTTTGCCATCTTCCCAGGAATCGGATCGACCCAAGCTGGAAAACCCAGATCAAGTGCAGCATGCGATAACCAGACAGATCCCTCTAGATAAGGGCTCGCTTTGACACTATCACGCTACAGCAGCTGTCTTAAATGCACAACATAAGCAATACAAGGTCAGAATCTGGTTGTTGCGATGGTCCAGTTAGCGCAGGATGCTCCAGCTTTTGCAACCGCCATATTCTGAGGTTCGCGGCATTAAGATGGGCCACCAGGCTCCCAGGAACTGCGAGATCAGTAAGACACGTGCATTTCCTAATATCTAGCTTGCCCCAAACCTTTTGACGAAAGTAATTTCATCTGCACACTGAGCAGAGGGATGAGCAAAGATGAGAGATGGATTTGCTTTCCATCACATTTTGGCAGTCTTTCGTCGCCACCCCCCACACAATAAAAACTTCTTCGATCAACGTCCTCATTTTCCCACTGTCTGTTTGCAACATGTCGCCAAGATTCCCTCTCTCAACGGTTGAAATGATCCAGCACATGATATTGAGCAAAACTTGAGTGCCTCGCAAATGGCTAAAGCTACTAAATGTAGTAAGCGTTTGATTATCAATATCAACAAGAACCGTCAGTCGACGACGAAGCATAATTCCTCCGATGATAGAAGCAATGCATTACCGCCTCCTCGTAAAGCCCGTGCTCTATGTGGACGAGATGACTATCTTTTTATGGGACGAGGGATTCTTCTCAGAATTGAAAGCATTCATTAAATAGACGGAACTAGGTACGGTATGAAGAAGATCCAGAAGGTTTCAAACTTTCCTCGAGTGGTGCATTAAGGTTGTTGGATCTCAAAAAAAAGTGCTTTAGGTTATACAATTCGTCCGTTCGCAGTGGTCACTCGGGGCAAGTAGTTGGCAGAATGAGGATTCGAAGTCCTGCCACATCTCCAAATGAGCAGGCATCCGTCTAGAAACCCTGGAGACCTTACAAGTCTAATACAGAGTCTATATTTTTAGTCTGTTATTTACAACTGTACGGAAATACTGCCAAGAAAGGGGTTCAGGGGCAGAGTAGCCGTAATAGGCATAGCGTGTTTCCAGATAAGGTTCTTGAAAGAATCTCTATGTGCAAGTGATGAAACTGATTTCGATCCTCCCTGTAAGTATTATGGAGAACTGTTATTGGCCAACATGGGACTACGAGAAGGCTTGGATTAGGGGCCAGGGCATAAAGTGGACCCGTCTCGGACTTGTCTATAAGGAAATCTAACTTGGGTAGCAGGGTGAAATATATTCTTACCGTAGACTTGGGGGGTGTCTGGGTACTAGGAAATGCGCGTGATATAGAGTGGAAACTGCTATCTGGCCAATAATATTCAATGAACACCGTACTTCTTCGATAAGTATCTTTGGTAGTATTTATCAAACCTGAATTCATTGGGGAGGGTGATGATTCCCCGTCTGCCACGGGGGATGTTGTGGATCTCAAGATGTTCCATGCGGAGGGTGCCAGAAAGGCCATGGAATTGATGTTGTGGTATGTTTGGACATTTTGACTATCCCCCTATTCAGACAAAATATAAGAAAGTCCTCAAAGCACACCGTTGTCTGGTATTATTGTCGTTGCCGGTTGCAAGGATGAATGGTATGTAGTAGGACAGTTGTCGATGCATTAATTGGGTTGTGGTTTGGTGGCCCATGGGGCTATGCTTATGGCTTCATTGAAATATCAAGGAACCTTTAGGGCTTAATACTATAAACTACCACAGAGAATTCCAAAAGGATATACCAGATTTTGACCGAGGCGTTGACGAACAGAATCTTGCGAAAGGGGAGATAACGCAGGTGTGACAGTGCTGAAAACCATAGGTATATTTAAGGGAGTAGTAGTATTTTATAACTCCTTCGAAACAAAGTATGCCTGATTCTGTAGCTTTTGCATGACTCCCTTGGGGTCATACCTTTTTGCTACTATGTCAATGTAATTGATATTCCTATCCCCAAGCGATTTCAGCGGCTTCTGATCGGGACCTGCGTCGTTGACGAAGATGTAAGGGAGGAAAAGACCCCGAGAGTTTGCGCTGGAGGTGAGACTGGCTAACAAGGTGTCCACCGTACCCGTCACCACCTTCTGGTTGAGTGTAGCTGGGAATTGAGCGAATATATTCACCCCTGTATGAGACATTTGTTAGAGATGTTTACCACATGGAGATACAGGCACAAGTGGACACATACATAGTTGAGGTGTGGCCTCCAGACCTAGGAGATTTCCTCCGTTTTGTGACTTGCCTTGGGTTACCAAGTTCGGAATAACACCCTGAGGCACGTAAGAGAGTACGGCCCCCGAAGGCAGAGAGGCAGCGGCCTCTAGATAGGTCGAGTACGTTTCCCGTAGAAATGTTGGCCCTGTCACCTTAAATGTGAATGTACCGCCGTAGGATACGCCCTCGGAAATCAGTCCGGCAGAGCCAATGGTGAGGAGAAGGTCGCTGAGCGAGCCGTTTGTCGGTGGGTACATCGTAGAGGCCACGGGTATGTTAGAGAATCGGTCAAAGGCTGTGGGCTTGGATACATGGCCAAGATAGCCGAAGAAGACCAAGGTGAGGTTGGGGTTAGCCTGGATCTCTATGTTGCTGTTAATGTCTGCATCCAAAAGATATGTCGCGTAGGCCGCAAACACGGCAGGTGTATTGGCAACGGTGTAGGTGTTTATCTGGTAGAAGACATCGATGCCGGTGTTGGTACTGAGGTCATATTCAGTCACGATGCCTGTACCGGTTAGTTTGGGGAAAGCATGATAGATAATACCGGTCTTACCGAAGTTGCTTAGACCTCCCCTCAGGCCTTTATATAGATCGGCATGCTCGGTTGCGGTGGCATTGACAATATTTCCATTGGGTAGGACCACCTGGAATCGAGTGACGCTGTCAATAGCCAACCCATGGGTATTGTAAAAAGTGCTGAGACCACCTAGCTCTGTCAATATATTCCTCTAGGATTCCGACGAGATTTCATTCACTCACCACCGAGAATATACCCCCCAACGCCTACAACAGCCGCACGGCCACCCAAGACTGTGACATTATATGGCTGGAGGTACTTGTATACAGACTCCCATTTATTACCAGGCCCGACAGTGACAGTTCCGCGGCCAGCACTTATGGAAATAGTGTTCAACTTCTCGAGAGCGATCAGAACTCCGTTGTGACCGATTGAACTAAATCCCGGGTTGGTATTGTGTCCACCGGACCGAATGGCAAACTTGGTGTTCATAATACCGAGGATCTGCAACAGGCGCGAGACCTCATGGGCGGAGTCAGGTGTCACAACGCAGGACGCATTCAATCGGCAATTCTGTGACCAGGCTTCGTCGATCAAAACGTCATAGTAGGGCGAGGTGTCTGTAAAGGTGGCGTTGTTGGAAAAGACTTGACTCAAGAGCCTACAGGTATACCCGACATTTCCGACGAGAACCTCGCCAGCTGGGAGAGAAACTCCCAGTGAGGAGAGAGCAGAGGATCGATTTGGGTCGGAAGTTGCGGCGGCTGTGGCCCACACACCCATAAGGGCTCCTATTATCATTATTGAGGCAGTCCTGACCATGTTGATTGATGTTAATTGACAGGGTTGGTGTTCATGCGCATTGCCGGCCCTTTATGGATTTGCCCTCTACGATCTCAGGAAAACCTTACATGAATACGATTTTAAACGAATGGCAAGGTAGACAGGTCTTAGATTTCGTTCATTTTTCTCAAGCCCGAGTTTGAAGATACACCAATCGATATTTCCCCGACTAGGGATGCACCTCTCGGGCTACCGACCTGGCTCGGACGACGGACCGGGATGATCCTCGCTCTATATCCCAACGTTGGAATGATATATGGAGGGCTAAGAGCAGGCTAAGAGCACACAAAATTTAATATCTCTCTCTCTTACACCTACTATTCATTTAACAATTTGAAATGGGGTTCTTTGCTCTTGAGGAGTGGGCAGCCGCCAATCGTGACTACAACGATACCCCAGCGCCCTACTGGCATGCGAAGACTGTACCCGATGGCTTCACCGCCATATCAGGAATCCTATGGTCCATCTCGTACGTCTTGATGGCCAAAAGGGCTTTCCAGGATCGTTCCTACGCCATGCCTCTTCATTGTCTCTGCTTGAACATCACCTGGGAAGCAGTTTACGGCTTTGTCTATGGCCCCGGACTGCTAAATCAGGTCGTGTTTGCGCAATGGATGATTGTAGATGCGATACTCTTCTACGCAATTATTCGCTCGGCCCCGTATGCCTGGAAGCAGTCACCACTGGTGGCGCAGCATCTCGTGGGGATAATTGTGGTCGGATGCGTGGTCTGTCTGTGGCTGCACCTGGCGGTTGCGGCCACGTTTATCCCGAGCATTGGTCGACAGGTTGTGTTCATGACTGCATGGCCCATGCAGGTCCTTATCAATTTTAGTTCAATCGCGCAGCTACTGTCGCGTGGAAATACCCTCGGTCATTCTTGGGGAATCTGGTGAGTGGATAGATCTTCAGTACAGTCACATTAATTTGGCGCTCACATCAGCAGGTGGACAAGAATGTTGGGTACTCTGGCAGCTGCATGTTGTTTCTTCTGGCGTGTGTATTATTGGCCGGAAAGATTTGGATATGCGTGGAGTCCGTACGGGCACTTCTTGCTACTAGGTAGTGTCGGGTCTGACATAGTGTATGCCATCGTCTACATCTATGTTCAAAGCCTCGAGAAGCAGCTGGATTCCCTGGTTAGTGTCGATGGAAAAAAGTCTTGCTGATAAGGGTACAAAGTATTATTCTCATAAGACAGTGGAAAATGGTAGTGGAAACAATCTCCGGAAATTGAGGTTCAGTGTAAGTATGTAGGATGTCCATCTGTCGGCGTAACCGTGTATTCCTGTGTATAAATTTCAATTAATCTGTGGAGGACTGTCTGTCTATCTGGATGTTTGAGTTACGCAGTTCCCTGCTCCCAAATTATTTTTTATCTACTCCGACTTCTCCCCCTTAGCTGATGCTTCCTGCTCTAACTGCTCATGAAATCTTCCTCGTGCTAGTTTTTGTGCCTGTGGATCCGCAAATTGACGATGAAACCAGCTCTGTTGCATTATCTCACATGCTGCATCCCAGTCGGTTGTCCACTCTGGATAAAAGGGCGCATAGCCTAGCAGCCCTCCGATCCACCGGCCCACCACAATGCCGAGGAACAGCCCGATCCACGAGCGGAAAGGCACCCACCACGGCGGAGATAGATACGTGCCTCCGGCATCAAACATCTATACCCTGTTAGTCTCTGGATATCTCCTAGGGAAAAGATACTTTGCTCACCGAGAGAACTTGGACGAAATCTAATTTCTCCCCCCGTTGAAAAACATCTTCCTGATACCCATACCAGTTCTCAAAAAACCGCTGGTCCATCAAGGTGGCAGTCTGCTCCTCCGCAATAGGATCACTGGCACTCACGAGAAACTCGACCTCGTTCATCTCCGTTCCCGGGGTTCCATAAATGACATGATGGGTATAGGGAGGCACTGCCAGTTCGCCATCACTGGGGGTCCTGTGAATGACACGCCCATTGAACTCGATAGTAAGGTTCCCACGGAGAACACGGAAGAATTCCCACTGGGAGGGGTGGAAATGTGTAGGAGGCTTTTGACCGGTGGCGATCAGCTTGGCATAGATGCCCCGACTTGGCCTCATGATACCCTGAAACTCAAACAAGCGGTCTGGGGGGCGGGGAAGATTACGGACCGAAATAGCTCCATCGAATTTGGTCAACGGATCCTGGCCGGCTGTGAAGGTACGAGGTTTGCAGGGAGCCATCTCTAGGTAAAAATGGAAGTATAGGTAAGGAAGGAACTTCATAGATAAACTGCGTACTTTACATATTGGTGTTCCTTTCTCATCTCCTAGCTATCTCCGAGAGAATGCGTTATAATTTAAACTGGACTGAATATCGATTGAAAAAGACATTTGATGTCCATTCGGGCGAGGTGTGTCTCGGTCGTCCCTTTGAACTTCCCTTTTAGGGTTGGCGTCGGCCGAATGCTGAGTCACATCATCACCTAAGCCATTGTTTGTCATCTCAGCTGAACAATCCAACAAAGAAGTATGTTCGGAGAGTATAGCAGGGTCGTGGAAGATGCAACTTGAGTATGATTTTCTCGGTACCTCTTCTTCTCTTTCATCTACTGTGCTCTTCACATTAGTGACCCCGTCCTAATCCCAACTCTCATCATGGTCAATATCATCCAGCCGAAAGTCGATCCCCTGCCTACGGGCATTGACCTGACAGGTAAAACCGTGGTCATTACTGGTGCTAGCGCTGGGATGGGTCTGGAAACAACCAAACAGCTGTTGCGACTGCGCGCCTCGACTGTGATTCTTGCCGTGCGCAATGTCACCAAGGGTGAGGCCTGCGTAACTTCCCTCCGCCAGGACCGCCACATTCAAACCCACAACCCCAATCCCACCATCAAGGTCATGGCGCTTGATGTGGATGACTACGCCAGCGTACAGCGGTTTACGAAGCAGCTCCGGGACGAGATTCCGGTGGTTCATCTCCTCATTCTCAATGCGGGTATCGGTCTGCTGAAGCTGGAACGCAGCCCGAGCGGCCATGACCGAACCACCCAAGTCAATTACTACTCCAATGTTTTGCTGATTGCTGAACTCTTGCCGTATCTCAAGGCAGGTGCAGAGAAGATCGGCTCTCCTGCACGCATTAGCTGGGTTGGCAGTCGCGCACAGGAGAGCACAAGCCTGGAGGCGAAAGCTCCAGTCAAGCCCGGTGAAGGTGTGCTAGAGCATATGGACAAAGAAGAGGCTTTTGTCCCGTTCCAGCGCTATGGGGACTCGAAGCTACTTTGCGCATTGTTCATGTACAGTCTGGCACCGCGGCTGGACCCCAAGAAAGTCATCATCAACATGATGTGTCCCGGCATGGTGAATACCAACATGAGCGACGTTCTCCCTTTGCATCTGCGGTTGATTGTGAATGTTGTCAAGTCATTCCGCGCCAGGTCAGTTGAGGTGGGTGGTTGGATCATCTTGCATAGTGCTTTGGTGGCAGGCCCTGAGTCTCATGGCAAGTTCTTGAGTGACAAGGAAATTGTTGAGTAAGTGATCTCTACGCTTCTCTAAAGAAAATTTATTACCAATAGCTAACCCATCTTCCCATATAGGAAAGGGCCGTTCATCAAGTCACCGGCAGGCCAGGAGATTCAGAAGAAACTGTGGGACGAGACAATTGCCGAGATCGGCAAATTGACGACAATCCCTGCTGAGTTCAAATAAACTATTTGGGGAGTGTGCTTTATGTTCCCGAGAGGGTCTTGGTCAATGTCTACCATATCCAAGTGGAAGCCCTTAAGGCTTCAGTATCTAGCACAAATGCATCCTAACTATTTCAACGTTATATATATCTCTCTACTGTCCCACATATGGTACCAGGTTTATACTAACAATCGCCGAATCAGCTCCCATGCCCTTGCCACGAAATTCCCTGGCACCGCTGCAGCAGATTGTCGAACGTGCTCCAACGCAGCTAACAAGTCCCCCCTCTCATGATGAATCCCCATTCCCAGCGCCACCGGTATGCCCTTCAGCTGTACCCGACTCCAGATGTACCAAGTCAGGGTGGTCGCATACCCTACCCACAGCCGCATCCCCCCAGGCTCAGTTGCCCGATCATCGACACCAAACACCCAACAACCAAAATCCTCAGCTATAATTGCCACCCCCTGTAACACAAAATATTTTATTTCTCCACCATCCGATAAGGGTAGGCCAAGCGCTCGTGTCACTTGGTATGACCCACACGCATGAATCAAACCCGAAACGAAGAAGGTCATCAAGAGAAGTGAGTACCGCCTCCCTAGCCGAACAGACGTCCGTTTAGATGTTCTCACACTGTTCGGCAGTAAGCTGATGAGATGTTCACCAGGCGCACCTGCTTGTCGTCGCAGCTGCTGGTGCCAGGTATATCCCCAGAAGCGGCGAATGCTGTATGCTTCACTCAAGCCAGCGAAATTCGGTGGCCAGGACGCAGAATCCTGCCATGAGCAAGGGCCAATTTGGAGGCCGACACAGAGAACCGATAACGGGAGCATGAGAATACCGAAATGACTGTATATTGTCATGGCGCAGCCACCTACTATCAAGGCATAGATTTTCAAATTGTCGACGAGTGAGGGGATGACATTTTGGCTTGACAAGACAACCTGACAGGTCATATTGACGAGATGTAGACCCGCATACATAACAGTCCATGTGATTAATTGGGCTCTCACGAATTGGAATCTAGTTGTTGGCGCTGGGGACTGAGCAATGCCGCCGACGCGCCAGTTCCAGCCGATCCCGCGGGTGACGCTGAAAAGTTCAAGGGCCCAGAAAAGGCGCCTGGGTGCTGAAAGACTGACTGCATCTTCGGGTGTTTGGTCGATGATGCGGTGAAATGTCTTCTCTGGGACGGTTGTGTATAGCCGGTCAAAGTAGCGTGCTAGCATGTTGCCCATCAGCACACCCGATGAGTAGAGGATGGCCCGGTCTAGTATTGGAGGTGGCGGAGCAAGGAATGCTTGTACTGTGCAGGTAATTTGGAGAAGAAACAGTCCATAGCGAAGTGCAGTTCCGTGGGGGTACTGTGGGATGCAGATGGCAAGGAAGAATGCTAGGGCTGTGTAGTGTCCACTGTCGAGGGAGAATGGCTTTGTTTCGAAGCCTATTGTTACCCAAGAGGAAGAATTCATTTCGGTCACGAGAGAAATTTTAGAGAAGCTGGAGGTCTTCTAACTGGGCCTGGTCGTATCTATGTGATGTTTTAGGGCTGTCTCGGCGCTTTCGGTCATCGGGGCTGAGCAGTATTCGGCCGATCGGGAGATCAGAAATGCAGTTAAATACGACTAGACACATACAGAAATGGGAAAGAGTTGGGTATTATTTCTGATTACAAACATATGGCTTTGTTTTCTGTATTTCCCGTGAGCCTCTGGCTCATCGCGGCGGGGACATTTGCTGTTTACCATGCCATTCGTGCTGTCTATCTGATCTTCTTCAGTCCACTGGCCGTTTTTCCAGGTTCACCATGGGCAGCCTTGGGGGAATAGTGTGTATATGATCTTTTATCCGAGCCTAGTTTTGCTAACCATATACTATAGTTGGGAGGCCTATTGGAATATTGGCCTCAGACCTGGCCATAAGGGCCAGACGCTGTTCAAGCTCGAAGAAATGCATAAGCGTCTAGGACCTGCACTGCGCATGGGTCCTAATGAGGTGCATATCTATGATCCAGCTTTCTACCATGAACTGTATCGACCAGGTAGTCGATACTACAAAGACCCATCGATGCACAAGGTCTTAGGAGCGCCGTCGAGCACGCTGGCCGAGAGTGACCCGGTGCGACACAAGCAGCGAAAGGCGCCATTGGAGTCGTTATTCTCCAAGAAGAACATGCTCAGTCTGGAGCCAATGCTGATGGAGCATGTTGACTACTGCTCAAAGCGATTTGATGAGCTTTTTGTTCAGGGAAAGCCTGTCTCAATGGAATGGGCTTTGAAGTCTCTCGCAATGGGTACGCAACTTCTCTTCACCCTGCTACCTTATCATTTTGGGTATCTAATATAATGGCTCAGACATGGTGTCTCAATTTGCCTTCGGTCAATCTCTGAATGCTCTCTCCCATCCAGAGTTCAAGTCACTCCCTGTGCGCGTCTTTCAACAATACTTACCCAGTCTACATGTTATTAAAGCTTTTCCCTTTGTGCGAATTCTCAACTCTCTGCCTCTATGGATTGCAAAACGTATTTCACATTCTGTTGAGATGGGCCATGAGTTGGAGCAGGTGAGCTCAACCTATATATTCCTTCAGCAACCTCATCTGTATTAATAAATTCTACCAGTTCGCCGCTCGCCGCATTGATGAGTATATTGCCACAGCAGCAGCGGGCAAAACCCCTGCCTTCCCCACCCTCATGGAGAAGCTACTCATTCCGCTCCCTGAAAAGGGCTATGCAGTGCCGGACAAACAGGGTCTCCGTGATGAGCTTCTTACCGTGATCTCCGCTGGGGACGACACCACCGGAATTGCCAACACAGTCACTCTTTTCAATATCTTCAATGACCGTGAAATTCATGACCGACTCCTGGCAGAACTGAAAACTGTCATGCCGACGCCCAATTCTCATGTCTCGTATATTCAGCTCGAAGCGCTACCATATCTTGTTCGTGTTTTCTATCTACTCCTAAAAACAATTGAATTAACGCTATATGGCACAAACCAGACCGCAGTGATAAAAGAGGGCCTCAGATACTCCTCTCCCGCAGCCTCTCGCACTCCCCGTCTTGTTCCACCAGGTGGCGTCCGTCTTCCAGACGGTCGGTTTATCCCCGCGGGAACCCGGGTGGGGATGGCCATTTACCATATTCACTACAATGAGACGCTCTTCGAGAATCCCCGTGTGTTTGATCCAGAGCGATGGCTCCAGAGGTCGGAGGTGACGGCGGAGAGAGCTAAATTCCTGGTACCGTTTTCACGAGGGAGTCGGTCTTGTCTGGGGATCAAGTATGTGCCCACTACGGTTCGAGAACAAACTGTGACTAACGAGTATGTTGTTTAGTATGGCGTATATGGAGATGTATATGGCCACTGCGTATATTGTGCGACGATTCGATTTAGACCTAGTAGGGACGACTGTGGAGGATATGAAGTGGGATGATATGGTTGTGCCCCAGTTTCACGGAGAGTTCCTAGCATTGACGAAACGGCGGGAGGATTAGGTAGAGATGGAGATGTCTCTACGTGGTTGATTCTATAGTTGGTGATGTTATTTCTACAGTTATAGATTGATATCCCTTTAATAGATCATTTGTCTTTATAGTTGGTGATATGGTTTATAGTTCTGCGTTGCAAGATTAGAAGAAGTAAATACAACTATATACATGTCTCCAACAGAACAATATCTAAACTATTCTTCCAATACCTGACAGAAATATTCAACCAAATGATGCACCGTAGGGTACTTCCACACCAACGTTGGCCCAACACCCACCATCAGCGTCTGCTGCAGGCTCATGCGGAAATTTACTGTCATGACAGAGTCCATACCCATCTCTGGCAACGCCACTGTCTCGTCTACCTCATCTTCAGGGATCGATAATGTCGTCGACACACACTTTTTCACAACGACGCTCAAATGTTCCGCCAATTCTTTGCCAGTCAATTTGTTCATTTGTTTTCCCTGTTCCCCATTCCCCTCATCCCCAACTCTCTCTTTCCTCGTGACAATATCTCTTAGAATCGCATGTGGTAGCGGTTCCCGAGATTCAAGCGGCCGGGCACGAAGCACAACGCCATGATCGGCACCCTCAACTGCAGAGATAGTACTCCAAGCCCGGAACGCCTCGTCAGGAGTCACATCCGTAATTCCACGAGCATAAAGTTCCGCCTCTAGGGCTCCATTAGAACTAGCCATACCCATGCCCCGCCAAGACGTCCAAAGAAGAGAGATGGAATTATCACCCTCCTTTCTGCGTGACCGCGCCAAGGCATCCAAAAATGAATTCCCACTCGCGTACGACGCCTGACCCGGGAACCCCAAGAGTTGGCCGCAAGAAGAGAAGAGGACGAAGAAGTCCAGCTCAGGGGACCTGGGAGGGAAGACGGTGTGCAGCACCAAGGCGCCTGCGATCTTCGGTGCAAGGACGGCATCAAACACATCTGGAGTAATTTTCCCGATGAGCTGGTCGAGGATGATGCCAGCGGCGTGAACTACGCCGGCGACGGGCGGGAGGTTGAGTGTAGTGAGCGCCGAGCGAAGGTTGACCACTGCGGATAGGCGGGAAATATCGATGGCCAGTAAGTGGATGGTGGCACCGAGGCGTTCAAGAGAGAGGATACTTTGAATGATAGACTGGGTCACAGGTTTATGTGAGGTGGTCCAGGTGGACCTCGGGGGTAGTGAGCGACGAGAGAGCAGCAGAATGCGTCTCGCGCCTTGAGTGACCATCCACTCGGCTACGGAGAGACCGAGACAGCCCAGTCCGCCGGTGATTAGATATGTGGATGCCGGGGAGAAAGTGAGAGCAGCGGGTGCAGAAGTGTGGTGGAGCGGGGCGGAGCGGAGGGGACGGAGGCGCGCAGTGCGCGGGACCCCATCTTGGATCTTGATGATATCAGTATTACGCACATAGCGCATTGCCATAAGCGGGAAGACCGAGGGCTCTTCAAGATTGATGAGGCTACCCCAGATCTCGGGGTGTTCGGTGTGCAGAATCCGACCGAGGCCTGTGAGGGCGCTGTGGCCTAGATTGGTTTCGGAGGTGAGAACGAAGAGGCGGACGGTGGGTTTGTTCGAGAAGGATAAAATAAACTGGGCTGCTGATACGAGACTACTGCAGGTGCTGGTGGCGGTCTCGAATATTTGATCAGTGACTTGAGGGAGGTAGACGACCGCCAGAGACGAATGAGCTGCCAAGGGCAAGTCCGAGGCATGCCCATGGATAGAGGTGGAGATACCTCTACTCTCAAGCTGTATCTGGTAGGTTTCCACGTAGGTCGTGACGGCATCTGGTGCTAGAAAGGCGACGTGGGAAAATTCTAGCGGCTCCTCAACAAGGGCGGCGGGCGGCCAGCTGATTTGGTGCAAGAGGCCAGAGGTAGTTTTCCTTGACAGCAACTCTCCCTCGACGCCCGCAAAGGCCATTCCCTGGATCTCCATCAGAACGGTGCCATCCTCACTGCTGATGATCACGTCAGCTGTGTCGATGGACGATTGTGCCTTCCTGCAGTGGATGTACACGGCTTGCGGGGTGGCTATATCAACGGCCACGACGCGACGAACAGCTGTGGGCATGCGGAGCCGGGGCGTACAGTGCCAGAGGGTTGACGCGATGGAGGTTGATGCATCCATGACGGACGCCAAAAGATCGTCCATGCCGGGTAGGTTGTCCGGATTGGCGTTTACCCTGGCTAGCATCTCGTTGTCACTGGCCACATGTTGAGTTACACGCCATGGAAATCCCATGGCAGACACGCCTACAGAGGCGAGGTAATCCATTGAGAAGTTGTCCGAGAGCTTCTGTGCCAGTCTGTTCCTGATTTCCGCTATGTTGATATGGCTGATGGAGGTTACTACATCAGCCGCGCCCCTAGTCGCGGTGGTATTGACAAGCCACGAGCCATCTTCATTGCTAGTGGACTCCTCCAGACGAGATGTGATAGCGATGTCACGCGTGTTATGCCGGATCTGGATCTCACGAGCCGGAGATACCACTACAGGCACTAGAAGCGACACATCCTCCACGCTGCTGGGAGAGAGTGCACGCAAGAATGTATGCAAGAGCACGGCAGCGGGTACTATCTCTGATTCGTGTAGTGGGTGATGGCCGGGAAAAGGTCGATTGTCTTCCTCGAGGCGGGTTTGATAAAGCACCTCGTCCGTTCCCCACAGCGCGGTACGAGTACCCAGCAGGTCATTTGCGGCAGGTTTGTGTGTTGGCGCCAATTGTGCAACCTTCATCGTGCTCACAGCGCGATAGAATGGCTGGTGATGCCAAATTGTACCGGGCACAGATGAACACCATGGCGCAGCTGGGTCGAGATCTGTGTATTTCACAGTGCAGCCGAAGCAGTGTAGACGGCCCACGGCGGCCAAGATGCTCTTTAGCACCGGCTGCTTACGCACCATTGTGGGTGTCGCCATGAACCGATCCGTCGTCCGGTCGTTGACAGTCTCGACTATCGAGTGCGTTACTATGGGATGACTCGCTAGCTCCACAAATGCGCGGAATCCGTCGTCCACGAGTGCGGCCACTGTCGACTGCAGTCGGACCGGTTGGATCATATTCGTCACCCAGTATTCGACATCGCGTGGTGCTTCTAAACGTGGATCCAACAGCGAAGTCGAATAGAGCGCCCGATGCGGCACTTGAGGGTGAAGCTCGCCTTTCAGCGCGTCTCGGAGGGGACCTGCTAGCTTCTCCAGCAGTGGTGTATGGAAGGGCACATCTGTGACGACAGGACGCACCTCGATACCTTCTTCACGCCATGTTTGAGAGATCTTCTGGACGGCGTCAACAGTACCTGATACCACGCAAGCTGTCGGTGATGTCTCGATTGCGACGGACGCGCCGAGGTGCGTGGCAATACGTGCACGGGCCTCCGACGCGGGCAGCCGAACCAGCGCCATCGCACCTTGACCGATGAATTCACGGTAAAGACGCGCTCGTCGACAGACTACTAGGGCTCCTTCATACCAGGTTAGAGCCCCAGCAATGACTGCCGCTGCAGCCTCGCCCAGGGAATGGCCCACGACAGCGGTAGGAGGACCAGACTCCGCCTCGAGCACGGCGGCGATGCCCAGATGCATGAGAAATGTCATCGCTTGAACAACATCAGTGCGATTCGGACAGCCAGCTTGCAGGGATTCAATTGCGGAGAACCCTAGCTCTGCTTGAATAATTGGCTCCAGGTTGCGCACCACTTCCCCGAATGCTGGGCTAGAGTGAAATAATTCGCGACCCATGTCGGGCCACTGCGCACCATGGCCTGAGAACACCCAGACCGGGCCTTTTGCTGACTCGGTTCCAATTCGATTGTTGATTGCCCAGCGATTTGGCACATTCTTGGATAGATCATCGATAGTAGCAATAGCGTTTGCGACGGAATCAGCAACAATGGCGTGACGGAAGCGATGATGCGCGCGGCGCTGTGACAGCGTCGAGGCGACCGTTGTCAAGGAAATCGCTCCATCAATTTGTCGCAGCCATTGGCTTAGGGCGTTAGCTGTTGTTGAGATTCGGTTCGCTTGAGGCAGGGACAAGAGAAGGAGGACTGGTGCACCATGACTGTCTGGAGGCTGGGCCAGTCGATCGGTGCACAAGGATCGTCCTGCGAAGGCCTCAATAATTGCATGAGATACTGTACCACTATATCCGTACGATGCTACAGCCGCCCGCAATGGTCGCGATGGGGTGCCATGAGGCAATGTCACCAGCTCGCGGGCCGGGCATAGTAAGCTCTTCTTCCATGCGATTTTGCTATTCAGCGTTTGCAGATTGGCCTGCGGGGGCACCTGGCTATGACGAAGCACAAGAACCGCCTTGATGAGACCGATGACACCGGCACCGGCCTCCAAATGGCCGATATTCGGCTTGATGGAACCGATATAGCACGGATTGCATGGATGCCGTCCAGATCCCGCACCGTATACTTCAGCTAGGGCACTTATCTCTGTGGGATCTCCCAGTGAGGTGGAAGTCGCATGTGCCTCAATATAGTTGATTGAGTCAGATGTTACTCTCGCCTCTTTGAGTGCCTTTTGGGCAACGAGAAGCTGTGCCTGTGCATTGGGGGCCATGATTCCTAGCGTCTTGCCATCTGAGGCCACTGCACTGCCCTTGAGCACAGCTATCACCTGGTCACCATCCGCAAGAGCTTTATCCAAACGCTTCAGGATGACCACACCCGCTCCTTCGCCTCGGCCATACCCGCTAGCAGAGTCGTCGAAGGAACGACACTTTCCATCCGCAGAGATGGCTCCCGCTTCATCCAGCACCCTGGTCAACCCAGGTCCCAGGAGTGCGTTGACACCACCTGCTATGGCTAGATCGGTCTCGCCAGCACGGATAGCTTGTCGGGCATGGTGTACTGCCACCAGGGACGATGCACAGGCTGCATCCAGTGCAACGCTAGGACCCATAAGATCAAGCAGATGTGATATGCGGCTGGGGATTCCGCAGTAGGCCGTGCCAACGCCCATATGTGCACCGACACTGGGGAGATCTTCCAAGACCAGCTTGCCATAGTCATCGGAGTTGACACCCATGTATACTGAAGTGTTTGAGCCCGCAAGACGGGAAGGAGAGATGCCTGCATCCTCCAACGCCTCCCAGGCAACCTCGAGGGCAATGCGCTGCTGGGGATCCATCTGTTCCGCCTCGCGAGGGGAGATGGCAAAGAAGGCAGCATCGAACTGATCGATATCGTTGAGGAAGTAGCCCTTGGCGGTGGTTTTTGCCAGGACAGCCGCATTGCGAGGATGCCGCTGTCGATAGGGATCCCAGCGCCAGGAGGGCATATCACCTGAAGCATCACCTTTTTGGAGGAGGAACTGCCACAGTGCGGAGGGGGACTTCACATCTCCTGGGACGCGACATCCCATCCCTATTATGGCAACGTCGTCATGGGTATCATTATGGTGGAGATCACCTTGTATCTCAGTGTCCTCGGTGCTGGTTGCGGGGGTCGTTGTGCCTTTGCTATTGGAATCCCCGGCAGGGGTGAGGGCCTCTATGCTGCTGGTTGAAGCAATCATTATGATGTGTAATGTAGACTCTATGAAAAATGATTAAATAGGGTGATGTGAAGATTTTAATATCCCTTGTGGTCAATTCAAACCAATAAATCTTCCTTTCTATGTATTAATATGAAGATTCTACGACCTCGCTATGTCTATACTTCGTCTGGCACCAATAGGAGCTCATTTCAGTATCTCACATGATTCATCAGACCACTATCGGCCGGTGTGACTCTAGCGACATGGTATAAATTCGAGTGGTTAGCTTGTCGGCCGAGGTGGAATTCTGTCTGCCCTAATTGGATGCCTGACGCGACTCGGCCCAGCCCACTAGACCGACCCCGAGGACAGGCCATACAGAGAGGTGGTGCTTTGAAATGTCTTTTTTTGATGACCGGGAATATGAACTTTTCTTCTTATCTTAATTCGTCTTTTATAAGGATCTTTCATTATACACAACTGCATGAAGCAGTCATCCAAATACCATCATCAGTATGGCTGTCTCTACTACCCAAAAGTCCTCACACAATGTGTCTCGCGGTATATGGGAACTAGCCCGGCTACACACTCGTGAAGCCTGGCTATGTTGGTATCCCGCCATCTGGGGGGCATGTGTGGCCGCGAGCATGCGAGATGTGTCGCTGGAACTCGCTCCATTTCTCCGTTTACTCTTCGGCATCTGGGCCAGTGTGACAGCTACACATTGTACATTCTGTACATTCAAGTAGGTCTGTAAATCATAGCGTGTCTACCTCTTACTGACCAATGTATTAGCGATATCTGTGACCAAAAGCTCGACATACACGTCGAGCGGTGCAAGGTCCGCCCTCTACCCGCTGGAATGATCAGCACCTCTGAGGCCGTTGTGGCTTTTATCTGCTGGTTGCCTGTCACACTCTCCGTTACTTGGGGCACACTGGGTCCAGCCGTCACAGTCGGTTTCATCCCCGTATGGGTGTTGAGTACCATCTACCCGTTCATGAAGCGCATCATGCCATTTCCGCAAGTTGTCCTAGGGGCGATAATTGGCGGTGCCGTGTTTCCTGGATGGGTGGGAATTACTGGAGATCTAAGAAATCTGGATCAGGCACTTCCTCTATTCTTTGCTACTGCGGCGTGGGTTGTCTACTTTGATATCTTCTATGCGACACAGGATCGTCCGGACGACGAAAAGATTGGTGTAAAGTCACTCGCCGTACTGATGGGAAAGAATGTCCAGGTCCTTCTAGCAGTTCTAGGGGTTCTGCAGGTATTGCTGTTTGCTGTCACCGCGCTGCGCGCAGAAATGTCGCTCATATTTTGGGTGCTGGGGCTCGGTGTGTGGATGGTGAGTATGCCGTGGCATATCTTGTCATTGGATCTCAATGATCGACACTCAGGGGGCCGAATTTTCAAATCGAACATTAAGCTGGGATTATATTTAACGGGGGTATCTTTGTTGGAGTTGCTTGTCGTGCGCGTATTTGATCTTTCCTTGGGAAATATGAAGCTGGAGCTGCGCTAAAGGATGGAGCACCAGACCAGGGCAGTATGCTATTGAGTGTGGAGTGTGGATTGATTTCTACATTAGCCAGGCCAATATTCAACCCTAAGCTGCCAGATCTTGCTCTGTGCCTTCTCCGGCCGAGCATGATCGGTCTTGTTCTTACTCGGCCGCGAGGACGCATTGTTGGTTTATGGCAGTACGAAGTTATGATCAATATATATTCTATCAGCTAGTCCCACTCATTCGTCTATACAGATTTACAGTAAAGCTGCTCATCACCATGAACCGCATCGACGTGCATCATCACTTCATCCCCCCTGCCTATGTGAATGGTATCATCTTTCTGATTCGTAACTCCTCTCTAGCGACATTATTAACCAAGCCATAGCTTCCAATTCAACCCCTGGTGACCCCTCCGGCTGGCATCTTCCCAAATGGACACCGGAATCGACCCTATCCCTCATGGCGTCTCACACCACCCGCACGGCCATTCTCTCCCTGACCGCACCAGGTACCTCTATCATATCCAACTCTCCAGTAGACTCGGCCACTCTCGCCCGGCAAATAAACCTCTATGGCTTCCAACTTCACCAAGAATACCCCACTCGATTCGGTTTCTTCGCCAGCCTCCCGCATCTAACATCTGAAACCATCACCTCAGCCATCGAAGAACTCGCCTATGCTTTGGACATCCTCCAGGCTGACGGCATCACCTTGTATACTCGGTACAGTGGAACTGGATACCTCGGTCATATTGCCTTTGCGCCGCTATGGGAGGAGCTGAACCACCGAAAGGCAGTAGTCTTCATCCATCCCACGAACACCGCCTCAGACGTCCAGATTCAGCCTGTGATGGTCAATCCAAATCTACCACAACCAATTCTTGATTATCCGCACGAGACATGTCGAGCGGCGGTCGATTTGATCACCTCGGGGACGATCTCCAAGAACCCAAATGTGAAGATTATTCTGTCCCACGGAGGTGGTACACTGCCTATTCTCGCTACTCGGGCAGCGAACCTGCTTTATGATGCAGGTCTGACCGATATCACTCCAGAGAGATTTCTGGAGCAGGCTAGGGGGTTCTACTTCGATCTCGCGCTATCTGGGAACCAGGGGAACTTGGAGTTACTGGTGGGCAAGAATAGGTTTGCAAAAACAGGTCATGTGCTATATGGCAGTGACTTCCCCTACGCTCCAGTTGAGACTATCAACAAGTATGTTGAGATGATGGAGGATTTCTTTGCGCATGGAGGTGAGAAGGAGGAGATTGCCCGAGGTGCGGCAGTAGAATTATTTCCGCGCTTTCAGATTGAGGAGGATAACAAGGAGCTATTGTGACAAATATAGGCCATAGACAGAAGCATTTCCATGTATATGGGGGAGAATGCATCAATTGTTCAAGAATCACATACGAGAAAGGGCGTATATGAGTTCGGTGCGAGTATCAAAATCTGACAAGACATGTAGACGCCATGTCCTTTGGAAACTAGAACTCAGTCGAGCTGGGTGATCTCGGTCAATACAGTCTCTCATCCGGACATCCGGTCATACTAAGTCGGCCGACTTGAATTCCTGTGGTGATCATATCGTATCCCAAGAGCATATATTGTCGTATCCCTGCCACTCTATACACCAGCATAGTATCTGTTTACAGCATACCCACTTTCATTTTATATTAAAACTCTCCATTGGTTAGATTGAGAGGTGTTAAACAATCTCATGGCGCTTTTTTATATAGCGAGTCTGGCTGTGGCGAGCCTGGTGTTGCTCACCCTCCGATCTGTCTTGAATAGCTGGAGAATACAGCGCAAACTACCCCCCGGTACCTAACCCATTGGTCTTTCCATCTCGATCGAGTAATAAAATGTCAAGCTAATGATGTCCAGGCCCACCTGGGCTCCCTCTTATTGGAAACATCCACCAGATCCCGCCAGTGCGGTCACATCAAAAGTCCGTTACTTCATCTAGCGACTCAGTTAACTGTACCCTCCTGACATGAACAGATTCACTGAATGGGCCAAGATCTATGGTGGCCTCTACAGCTTCCGTATCGGCCCGGCCACCGCCGCCGTGATCACGGATCGAAGTCTGGTCAAGGAACTGCTCGACAAACGCAGCGCTCTATACAGCTCACGGCCGGTCTCCTATGTCGGACAGAACCTCATAACCGGCGGCGACCATCTCCTCGTTATGGACAATAACGAGACCTGGAGGCTGTTCCGTAAGACAGTTCACCAGCACTTCAGGGCGGGCATGTGCGAGAAAGAGCACGTCAAGCTGCTCGAAGCCGAGCACACACAGATGATGCGCGACTTCCTCCTGTATCCAGAGAAACACATGCTGCATACAAAACGCACAACCAACAGTATAATCATGAGTCTGCTGTATGGGGTCCGTACCCCGTCATGGGATACACCACATATGCAGGAACTGTACGAGATCATGGAGAAATGGTCCAAGATGATGGAGACGGGGGCCACACCGCCGGTCGATATCTTTCCGTGGCTGAAATGGATACCACAGAAGTGGCTGGGCAACTGGATCGATCGGTCGGCAGAGGTGGGCAAAGGCATGAAAGCGTTGTACGGGTCCTTCCGGAGACGGGCGATTGAGGCACGACGACAGGCCGAGGAGGGTTCTCAAAGCCGAGCTCGCACATTCATTGACCACGTCCTAGACCTACAGGAAAAGGAAAACCTCACTGATAACCAGGTCGACTTCCTCGGTGGCGTGATGATGGAGGGTGGATCCGATACCGGATCCACGATGCTCCTCGTGATGATCCAGGCACTGGTGCAGCATCCAGAAGTACAGGAACGGGCGCGCGCCGAGATCGATGCCGCCTGTGGTGAAGACCGATCCCCGACATGGGCGGATTTCAGCCGTCTACCATATATCAATAGGATAGTTAAAGAGACGATGCGCTGGCGGCCAGTGACGCCATTATCATTCCCGCACGCGGTCAGCCAAGACGATTGGATCAATGGGTATCTCCTACCGAAGGGCACAACAGTATTTCTGAACGTGTGGGGCCTCCATCACGACGAAAACGTATTTCCTAATCCCGACCGATTCGACCCCAGTCGATACGAAGGGCGAAATAATCTGGCTTCGGACTACGCCGCCTCCCCGGACTACATGCAGCGAGACCACTTCATCTATGGGGCAGGACGACGACTCTGTCCAGGGATCCATCTGTCAGAGCGTAGCATGTTTCTCGGGGCGGCGAAGCTCCTCTGGGGGTTTCGGTTCAATCCTGAGCTCGATGAGTCAGGAAGACCGGTCGCCATAGACACCGACCCGATCACAGGGTACACCGAGGGGTTCCTTGTGTGTCCGCGGGCGTACAAGTGTAAAGTTTCTCCTCGCTCCCCTGCGAGGGCCGAGACGATTCTCAGCGAGTTCGCGCGCGCCGAGTCCGAGACCCTTTGTCAGTATGCGACGCCATAAGCTATGGCGAGTTCGAGAGCGAAGATCCGAGGGCTGCTGGAGCAAGGCTGCATGCAGATTATTCGGCCGAAAATGCGATATATAAATTGTACTTCAGCTGACGTTGGCACGCTGCGTGTGGACCGTGGATGCCAGCGTGCACGCTATACGGTGTTTCCGAGGGATGCGATTCGCTGAATCTGATTCAAGCTGCACGGGAAAGGGGATGGTTGTATCGGGATACTTGAATGCCCCTGTATGCATGCAATATGCCTCGTGATGCAGTAGCACAGTCCGTAAAGGGAGAATGATGCATCGTTCATTGCAGGTTCGCGTGAGGTCTGCATCTCTGATGAAATTAAATCATATAATTGGAGGAAGCAGGTCTATCAACATTACTCATAGAATATATACATTTATTTCTGCTTATAAGCAAGAGAAAAGCAAAAAGAAGACGTGTCATAGCGATATTACGCTGGGAAATCGAGTCCTTCATGCAGGCCACGGCCACTAGACGCTGTACTGTGTGCGCCTAACCCTGTTATTACAGCATGATCATGCGTTATATTATCAGGATGTGCGAGGAAGTTGTCAGATTCCAGAATCAATGAAGAGGACCAGGCCTCTAGGTCCGAAATGGTAGCAAGGAAGTCCATATCTAAGCCCGAGTCACTCCCGGCCACCAAAATGTTGTTCGAAGGGCCTAGTTTGTCACCAGTGACCACTAAAAGAGGTTCTGTAGTCATGGATGGGGTCTCACAAATGCGGTTGGTGCGAGTGGTAGAAGAGGATACATCAGAAGAGGAATGTTTTGATGTCGCGCGTAACTCGGATACCTTGGTAGCAAGGTGCGATGTAGGAAAGCGGGCCTGGCCCTCGATCACGTCCAATGGCAGAGAGGGCCGGTCTTCAGCGCCGAGAGACGAGTCGAGGCGTTCGTGAAGATCGACGAGAACCTGAATGACCAATGGCATCCGCGTCCTGCTCCCATTGGACTGGGTATCTTCAGAGCCGGTCCTAGTCGAGGAGCCATCTGGAGCGTGATATTGGGTCACACAGTGATGGATAACCTCATCAACGCAATATCGGGCCAGCAAGGTCTCTTCAGAGTCCGGGAAGGAATGGAGATATATTAGGGTGATGAATACGCATTGGAGAGAACCATAGTAGCTGCAGAAGAACCATGCGTATGGAGAGAACGCAGGGGTTTGATACAGCTGCAGGTAGATACGTAAGTAATTCACGCAAAGCTGCGCCATGCTGGACGTTCCAATCGCGTGTTAATAAGTGTGTCATAACGGTATCAAGTATAAATGTGAATGGATAACTTGAGCTGAACAGGATTCGCTGGAAGAAAAGCATATAGATGCACCATATTATGCGGCATAGGAATGAGATGTAAGGGGGAACGATTCATACCTGGTCCATGACTTGCGTGATTGCGCATTCGTACTGTCTGGGGGTGGCAGAAATGGTTTCCGAAGTAGAATTGCTATTTCCGATTTCAGCAACGTGAGCATAATTCGCGTCCATGCTGCAAATACGGTTGGCTGCCTTGCATCATCCTTGTACAACGAGGGATGCGTGGATGGTGATGCATTGGCCAGACGGGATGGGATATACCCCCTTTCAGGGATTCCCTGCGTAGGAATGCGTGCAATAATTGAGTCGATCGCCTGCAGAAGGTCCTTGGCATCTGTGACAAGTTCGCCAAATCCATTGTGGGTTTGACCCTGCGCGCTCTGCAGCTGCGCCACGATCTTCACTTGTAAGTGAGCAGTTCGAAAGCGTCCGATGGCGTATAGCATGGCCACCGATTTTCCATTAATCATAGAGTCAGTGCGGGAAAGCCCAGCAGGGATATCGCTGGGCTCTTCATGGTGAGCATCAATCATGCTCACAGTCTCCAAAGCCTCGTTCCCACAACATGGAGTCAGCCCCGTCGAGATGCTCGACTGCACATCGAGCCAAACAATATGCCACCAGACGCGACGTCGAATTTCTTTATCAACCCAACTCAGCGCAGACCATGTTCCTTCCCGATGTAAACCCATAGTCTGGGCAATGCGCACCGTGGTGCTCACATTAACCAAACCACGCATGGGCTCGAATGGCTGGTCCAGGAACGGTCCCGTCAGCAGCGTTGAAACTAGTGTATTTAATGTTGGATGCTCGAGATGCTGAGATAGAGAAAGACTCGTCGTATATGCCGACTTGAGGTGGCTCACTGTCGTCTCCTTCTGTAGACCCCGAAGGCTGGTGTAGGTCCAGCTGGCTGGTGGCGCGGCAGATGCGCCACAATATAGGACTGCAAAAAGAAGGCATATAAAGGTAGGATCATCGCGAAGTTTATCCGAGGGGAAAGCACTCTTGTTGTTCCGACACCAATTCCAGAACTCGTCGTAATCTGCCTGCAGGGAAGGCGGGTGTAGGAGAGGAACAAGGGGGCCATACGGCCAGGAAGAACGTCTCCAGCAGGGCATCGCTCACGGGCTTGGTGGGTAGCGACCGTAGGAGATTAAACATGCCCACAGAGGAGATATGTGGAAGGGGAAGATCGGGGTGAGCATGCCGGTTTTCGTCGAAGAAATCATCGCCTAGACTCTCCTACAAGATCAATCGAGGTCAGTCATGGTCCTGCTAGGTCACCCATCTCATGCCAGATTGCCTTTCCTCATTTTCTTTTCTTTTCTTTTTTTTTCATTCCCTCTAGACTCACCTTTCCAGCAACGAATCCCCAGAAAGTCCGACCAATATATCGCACGCGGCCACCTCGTCGTATACTCAAATAATCGCGGCAGAGGGGGTTAAGGGTCAGGAAGGAGCTCGATGGCACAGGGGAGGGATCGCGGGTAGTTGTCGCGCTACCAATAGGAACCTCATAACTAGGCTGTTGGATAGCCTCTTCCCATGATGGCACTGTTGGGTGTTGTGGGGAAGGACTGTGAGAAGGAGGTCGAGACGGTTTTGGATACGCGTCTCGATGGAGCCAAGGGAGGTCTTGGCGAGCATTGGAGTCTCTAGATTCTCTGGACTCTCCGGAGTCTCTGGGTGATACTGGTCGTACACGGCCAGTAGACTCATCACGGACCATCGTCCTATAGACACAATTTTCTTTCATGCGCACACAGTTGGCACAATCTGGCTGTTCGCGACCGCAACGAACCTTTCGTCGTCGACAGACAATGCAACTGAGGGATAACCGAGGTTTCTTGATCTGTCGCTCTGGCATATTTTCAGAGATAATCCATACCTGAGGGGGGTAAGGGGGGAGGAGTGGGTTTTTATTGGAATTATCAAAGAGAGAGAGAGAGAGGAGAGGGAGAGCATATAAGTTAGCCCCAACTGAAAGATACCAACAATATTATAGTCTCATTTACAATAAAATCAAAAATATATAATAAAAGCAAATATAGTGCAATAACCCTGTATAAGTCTCTTGACTATCTTGGACACTGTTTCAGCTACTTTGCAGTTCTGAGTTTGATTATATATATATATATATATATATACTATTTAACACCATATCACCCACTACAGCTTTGTGATAAAGTGGTAACAAAGAGAATAATAAAAGCATACAGTGGAAAATGGAATAAAAGTAGAGAGCCTAGATATTGAAAAATACATATGGCTTGTGGCTAGTCTAGGCATTATATCTTATACTACAGTAGTATACTCCAAAAATTGATATATGTAGGTATTACCAAAAGACACTTGGCTATTGTAACTTAGAAAAAAGACAAATACTCTTCCCGTTTTAAGCCAGGCCCTTACTCTTACGAAAAAAATAGAATTCGAGATCTCAACGTCAGCGGGGACCTTGCTTTTCATCCAGCTTCGCCAGAATCCCCGCGACTCCTACAGCCCCATACCCACCCTGCTTCCAGCAGGTCTCGATAATATCCCGGGCCCAGATTCGCGTGCCCAGCGTAGGAAATCTATCCCGGGGTGGAAAAACGGCGACCGATTCGTCACTGCCACTGCCGTGGTAGAGGCTGATACCAGTCTGTTTCCCAGTGACAATCTCATAGAACACGAGACCCAGCTGGCAAAGATCTGTCCAGATGGAGCAATTATAATCATCCACCACATCTGCCATGACAGTGTCGATGGGCATGACACTGGAGGCACCGAGGTCAGCAATTACCACATTTGATGAGCCATCCAGCAGAATGTTGCGGCTGAGAATATCACCGTGAATGACGCGACGTTGATGAAGATTGTGGAGGCCAATAGCAAGCTGACGAAACCAGCGCTTCTGAAGCTCGATGCTGGGTCGTACTCTGTGTTTCAGCCACTTTGAAAGAGTACCTCCGGACATGTATCTCATCTCGATTGTATCTCCAGGAAGATCGAGACAATGGACGATGCCTTCCACTGGGGTATCAAAGTTCAGCTGAATGCGCCGCCAGACCTCTTGCTCTCGTCGAATCTTTTCACGGTTGTCTTCCACTCTCTCCAGCGTGTAATGCTTATACACAATTGCCATTTTAATTGCCACATCATCCCGTTGGACAACAACTGTTGCCTCACCAGACGCGATGATTGTATGAACCTTGATGTAGTGACCCTCGTCGTCGATGAGGCAATGCATGGCGCTCAGTTTCGGAGAACAAAATAATTGCAGGTTATTGCTGCTGGTGATCAATATGTTCAAAATGAGGGGATACTCTGGGAAAGTACCTTCTTGCTGCAAGCTAGCAGGGTATGACTTGGTTAGCTTGTACAACTTGTGAGGCAGAGGGGGCCATACCTGTAGAGAACGTGTGTATGACCACAGTTCCGACACTGGCGCTTCAAATCTTGTGAGATAGGAATTTGAAGGCGAATAGAAGAACTGTGCAGCCTGAAGAGCTGGATTTTGGGGCCGTCGAATTGGTTGGATTGGGACTATGACCTCATAGAAAGGTTTGAAGAATCCTGGGAAGATGGATGATATGAAGCCTCGAAAACTTCACAGGATGTTTGATTAGAACTGGAAATAAGCGTCTCGACCGTGATGTTGGGCAGGATGGTCACAAAGAATGGAAGAAATGGAAGCGAGATGAATGAAAGCGAGATGAATGAAAGCGAGATGAAAGGGAGATCAATGAGGGATGGGCGCCTTCGGGATTCGAAGACGAAGCCGTTTCTTTTCTGAATCCCATTCCTCTCCGCCTTATGTGGTTCTGCAGACAATTCAGGAATGTCTTCTTTTCCATTTTGGGAAAGATCGAGGTTCGAAACAGCTGCCCGAAACATGTAAATCCAACAATACTCTGATGGGCATATTTGAATGTTTCAACTGGGCATGAAACCTGGACGAATATGGTGTCCTTTTTCTACTGTCATTGGACAGTATATAAATAACAGTAGAAGACCATTGAGCCTTTGTAACACTGAGTTTCAGGAGTGACCATCGTTACGCCCACAGATCGTCTGTTCGAAATGGTGTGCCTTTCTGATCTCAAAGCCGTAAAAGATGTTGTGAATCTTTCAGCATAAAGATGTAACGTATTGGGCAATATTCGAGCTGGGCCTCATTTCACTCAGGGGAACATGTATTTCCCCTGCTCAGGCAACATATCGGGTATGTACAAATAATAGAAGGCCTTTGAACCTTTGTAGCACTGAGGCTAGGAGTGATTGGTATATACATCGTTGCATCACCAATTGTCAGCCCGAAATAATGTGTTTTTTTAATAAAACCCTCGCAGCCATGAACGATACCTTGAAACTCTGCCCGGAACTCATCGCAATGCGTGAACCCAGAAATCATTGGACAGTATCTCGGTAGCACCCTACTAAGTTGTTGCCTGGATATGCGGTCAGTTAAACTAGCCATCATCTATGCACAATCAGCGAACTCCTTTGATGAATGGTAGGCTGACTTGGGTTCTATAAGAGGATATTGTAAGGTATCTGAGAGAAATTAGTTCGCAAGTTCATCCAGGAAATAAGGAGAGTGAAGGAAAGTCGATTGTGTGAAGCTGGAGAGATCAAACATTGGTCAGCGATGACATCGTGGTAAATCGAGGACCTTGCGAGACAAATTTATAACTTTCTAGGATATCTAGAACTTACTACTACTTTACAATTATTCGTGGCCCTAATATGCGTATAAAAAAACGTTTGGTATTTGAACTCCATTCCAAGTCTTAACTTCTATACATCATAATCGATTTACTGCTCGTTCGTGAGAACATAGCGGTATCGAGCATCACCATTCTCCATATCCACGATAGCCTGATTGGCATCTGTCATTGGGCGCTCCTGGATCCAAGGCTTGACTCCCTGGGCAGCAGCCAACTCCAACATCTCCCGAATCTCATCGGGGCTACCGATCAATGAGCCACCGAGCTTGATACCCTTGAGGATAAGGACGAAAGCCGGGATCTCCAGACCACCATCATCGGGAGCACCAAGCTGAATGAAGGTACCGCGAACACGCAAAAGTCCACAGTACTGGACAATCGGCATCTTAGAAGAGGAGGCAGTGGAGATGATCAAGTCGAGAGAGCTAGCGTGGCGAGTAGCCCAGTCTTCATCCTCACCGGTGGCGATGAAGTCATCCGCACCGAGCTTGAGCGCATCGGCCTTCTTATCCGACTTCCGAGAGATAGCGACGACACGGTCAGCACCCAGTGCCTTGGCGAACAAAATAGCAAAGTGACCAAGGCCACCGACGCCAACAACACCGACGGTCTTTCCAGGGCCACATCCATTCCGCTTAAGAGGGGAGTAGGTAGTGATACCACCGCAGAGCATAGGTGCCGCATCGGCAGAGGAGATAGCATCGGGGATCTTGATCACGAAGTGCGAAGGAGAGCGGTTGTACGTGGCGTAACCGCCATATGACTTGCCACCATTGGCATAAGTACCGTTGTACGTGCCGACCATCTTAGCGCAGTGCTGTTCGATACCAGACGCACAGGCTTCACAGTCGCCATCCTTGTTCTGACACGAGCCGCTCTGCGCGCCAACGCCGACACGGTCACCGACCTTGATATCTCCCTCAGCCTGGGATCCCACACGGACAGCTATTCCGACAATTTCGTGGCCGACGCAGCAAGGGTAGTCGGTGGGGCCCTATAGAAACAGAGACTAGGATTAGCAATTTGATTCAATTCTGATGATCTTCAATAGGAAATCGCCATACCCATCCACTGCGCAGAGTGTGAATATCCGAGCCACAGATACCACAGTGAGTGACCTTGATATCGACATCGGTCTCCTCCCATGGCTTAGGCTCGAATTCCTGCCAGACCATTTTTCCCTCGGCGGCGTCTGGGCCGAGGGCTACCCATCCTTCGAACTTGTAATTGGAAGACATGATGTATAAAGATGTTATAAATTTGGGATTCAATATGATCTACGATTCCTGCAGGGTCCTTTAAACTGCCCGAGCGGAGAGATTCAAGCTCCGTTTCGGAGGGTTCTTCAAATCTCGGGTTTATTGTGCCGTGGTCGTCAAGGCGAATAAATGGTCCACTTGACCCGAGTGGATTCTTCATCAAGTGGATTCTTCATCAAGTGGATTCTTCATCAAGTGGATTCTTCATCAAGTGGATTCTTCATCGAGTGGATTCTTCATCGAGTGGATTGTCGAGTCGGTTGTCATCGAGTGGATTGTCATCACGGCCTTAATTCACGTTATGTCCGAAGAGATTTCAGGCAAATATCAACTATTCCTGATATCAGGTACGGAGTACACAAGTCATTACTCCATATCGGGATAAGGTGCTTACTTCTACGGAGTTAAGAATCCTGTTATACTATACCCGACAAGCTTTTCTTTTGCATTGGCCAGGATCAATTGGCTTCAATAAGAGAGTTCAAAAATAAGTTGGAAATGCATTTCATTCGACAATCTCGTATTTGTGGAGAATCCACGTTCTTGATATCATATCTTGGTAATTTTGTCACACTTTCGCCTCTCCCGAAGCAACCGCTTTTCGGAAATAATATTGAACACAAAGTATAGCAGTGAGAACCCATGAGGCACCAGCAAGACAACTAATTGCAGTGAGACCATGCAAGTACTTCGGGGCATCGGAAGTGCGGAAGATCTGCGACCCAGCGATACCGGCACAGTTAGCAGCCATGACTACCAATGCCATAGCAACGCTTCTTTCTTGGGGTGTGCGGCAGTAGAATGAAAGCCAGCCAACATTTAGTATGCTATTATGTGGTCAGACTGAGTTATAAATACAGGGGGATAGGGAATCTCACTGCATGCTGCAATAGGAGATATTTGCGACCGCAATAACTCCATATCGTTGCCATTGCGAAGCGTGGGGGTTACTTGTACGAAGACAAGCGTAGGAAATCACATTCCAAGTGATAGCCAAGAGCACAAAAGGGCCACGGTGTCTGGTTTTGTCACTGTCAGGGGTTAGAATTTGTTTCCATGACCATAATTGGCATAATAGTCATAAGCACTTACGCAGCAAAAGACAGAACGACCAGCCAAACCATGCTACAGTAGACAGGAACTGAAGCCAAGGCGTTGGCCTTGACAGCACCGAAGCCTAGCCCTTTGATCATGCTGGGTGTGTATTGGGTCAAACCCGAGAAACCAGACATGGACACCAAAGTCACGAACACGTGTTGCAGGATGCGCGGCTGCTTAACGGTCTGCCAGATATCAGAGCCCGAAATCTGGATATGACCTGTGGCTTTCAGAGGGTCATCTAGTAGAACCCGGTTACGAATGATGTACGACTCGCGCTCGGTAAAGTAGCTCCAGCGGCCAAAGGAAAGCAATGGATAGCCGTCTCCAACCGATGCAGGCACGAGAAGAGTGAATACAATTGCGATGAAAAGGGTTATCAGGCCCTCCACTAGATGACCAATTAGTAGGGTTCAGGCGAGTGGAATGTATAGAGTATAATTCGGATCTGCACTTACCCAGAAAGATCCATCTCCACCCTTCCATACTATGGGTCCCATGCAACTGAAGCAGACCAGCGGATATCAAGCTCGATGTGGCTGATGCGAACATCTGCCCATAGAAGAACAGACTAGTGCGGAGACTAGTCTCGTCCTTCTTATACCAAGTAGAGAGGTAGTATAAAGCGCCTGCCAAAGATCAGTCGATTATCCAAGCACAGCATATAGATTAACTTACCAGGAATAAAACCACCCTCACAAAATCCCAACAGAATCCTCGTAACCAGGTACGCAGGATACGAGTTAACAAAGGCCTGGAAGGTCGCAACCAACCCCCATGCGAATAACTGACCTGATAACCAGATGCGGGGTCCAATTCGCTGCATAATGATATTCGATGGGATCTCAGATAGAACAATACCAGCGGAGAGCAGTTGTGATCCGACATTAATTTGATTTGTTGTGATATTGAGGTCTTTGGTGATGCTCGATGTCAGGACGGCGCTGATATTACCGCGGTCCATTTGCAAGGCGAAGAAGGCGACTGCGAGAATAGGAAGGAGAATAAAGTCGACTCTGACAGAAGCTTGTTAGTGATATGTTTATATTTGATGGTTGTATATGTACTCACTTCCGTCGAACGGCGGATTCTTCACCATCCCAGTCTTTGACGATACCATGGTCAAGCTCACTTGGAGGTGAGTCAATGACCTGCTCAGCTATCTTGTACTTCTCATCGAAGATACTTTGGTCTGACATAATTCAAGTAAGAGGTTGAAAAATCAAAACCCAAAAAGGCAAGTATATGGAGGGTGCGTAGAGTTTATAGAAACACGACTGATCGATCATTCTTATAGGGAAAAGGAAACACATAATGATTGCGTAGGCTAATTCACTAGAAATGTACTAGAGAAGATTTAGACTGCCAACGCGAGCATTTTGATGTCGCGACACATGGAGATATGGCGCAATCACGGCCTATCTGTATTTGCCGAACAGTTGGGAACCTTGTTATTGGCCTTGAGATTATTCTTCTCTTTCTATTAGATGCAATTTGACTGTTCATCCGAAAGTCTATATGTTAATTCGCACATATGTGTGCTCGTATTCACTCTGTATACAGTTGCCTCTGACGGAAATATCCCGCTAAACTGAATATGTCCTGAATCGATTTGGGTTTATGCAATTTTTACCACTCACTTACAATCTAAAACTAAATACACACTTGTTACACCCACACATCCCAAGACACGCCGTGTTGACTAGTCAATGGCACTTGCGGACCCTCAGCTTCAACGATATAGCCCGCATCACACCAGTCAAATGAGACCTGGGGCTGTGCGTCATAAAATCCATCATACTTCTCATCCAGAGCATCTTGGAGAGTGCTAACTGCATCTACCGGTTGAAGGACATCCCAAGGCCGGATGCAAGTCACACCCTGGCAAGACTTGAGGACCATCAAAATAGCGTCCAGTCGATTGATAGCCTGAGTTAAGCTGCGACCGAGAATTCGAGGCTCATTGATATCAGCCAGGGTGGCCGGATACAGATTATTCAGCTGGTACGGGTCGGTCTGGAGCAAGATTAGTTGCTGCTGTGATAAAGAACTAAGGTACTATTTACTCACCGACAGATCGTACAACTCGTGTTCATTGTTGCACCAGACTGAGTAATACAGATTGTAGTCCTCTCCGAGTAAGCGCACGGATTTGTATGTGTTGTTCGGAATGAAAGTTGAGCCTCCGGGGCCTGCGTTGAAATTAGTATATATCCCAAAATAACCACGAGAATGTTGCTTGGACTTACCAATACCGCTGTAAACCCCTTCCACCACAGCAGAGCCCCAGTATTCCACTGTAACATGCTCATGCCGCTGACCATCAAACTCACGCGTCAGAGGAATCGCAGTACCGTCGAAATCATCCCTCGCTGGAATACCCGCAAGATGAAAAAAGGTCGGTGCCATGTCCACATGAGTAGTCACAGCATCCTGCATATATCCCTTGGCAACACCTGGTCCACGAATAAACAAGGGAACACGAATATCCTCCTCAAACCCACAAGTCTTCCCGGGCGGCAGTCTATGCTGGCCAATGTGGAACCCATTATCCGAAGTGTAGATAATATAAGTATTATCCAGTTGACCACTCTCCTCCAGCCTGGTGACAAGACCATCTACCAATTCATCAACACCCTGTAGAGCGCGCAGACGCGAACGATAAAAGTGATCGTTATATTCGACAACCGACTGGTTCTGCAGGGGTAAATCACGAACCCAGCTAACTCCACTTGGCTACGCAAGCAAATCACATCAGTCAGAATTGGCGGTCACAAACACGTTAATTCAAATCAAGGCCGCGCTTACCTGGTCCGGATTGAAGTTCGCTGTGCGAGGTACCGTTACATCTTGGAACAAATTCTCATGTCGTTCGAGAGGGATGGGGGCAGACATGTAAATCTTTCCCGCAGCAGCGTCACCCAGATCAATATTTGAGTGCGGCGCGACTGGCGCCACAGCCAAGAAGAATGGTCTCTCGCCAGCCAATGCATCTTCGAGGAAACCTAGTGCCTTTCCTGTAATCACATCGACAGTATGCTCCCCCTCATGACTGACAGGTGGTTCATGGTTTCGCTGGTAAGTGGAATTAAGGTAAGAATATGTATAAGGGTCGAGAAGGAAATCAGATGCGTTGAACCCATTGATGTACGGGCTATGGTAGTTCTCGATAGTATGTGCGTTGAACATTTTGCCGGTGTAATAAGTATCATACCCCGCAGCTTGTAGCCAAAGCGGGAGGAAATCATCGTTGAAGCCGCGCTCGACAAATTTGGGATATCCGCCGTATGGCGGACTGACATTGGTTACATTTGTATTGTGTGCTTGGCGACCGGTCCATAAACTCACCCGCGATGGACAACATAAGGCTGTGGTGACAAAATGGTTTCGGAAAAAGGTGCCCTGGTCGCGAATGTGTTTTGAGATGAGGGGAGTGTAAGAAATGGAGTCCAGTTGGAGATCTTGATCGTCGGTGATGACAAACAGGATATTTGGTTGTGATTCGTGTTTTAGGACAGTTTGGAGAGTTGATTGTACGTCGAATTGGAAAGAGGCGATCACTCCATTGACAAGACTTAGAGCAGTGATTAATTTCATCGTGAGATAGTTGATATGAAGTTGAAAGAGGATTTCGTATATAAATTTTAAATGGCTTGGCAAAGAGATGATGCCATAAATGACCCCAATGGCGAGAAGTTATATAGCACCTCGCAGACCTGCTAGATGCCCAGGTATCATTTATAGAAAATAAATGAATGGTACTACCCTGTGCATGCATCGTCATAGAGAATCTTTCGCTTCGGAGGCCGATTCTATGATTCCCAGGCACTCAGGCATTCACTTTTCTACTTTGGGGCTTTGGCCTCGAAACGCTTTACTCTCACTTTCTCTCCAAAAAAAAGGAATTCCTCTTCACTCCAAGCTATAAGAGTTCTCACATTGAGAGGGCAGTAGTGGCTACTGTCTCTGCACTGGCAAATAAATACCGTTTGATCGAGATGTCTTGTTAGGTGTCTTTTTAGTCTTTTCGGAACCTTTTAGATCTGATTAGACAACATGAAGAACAGCCTTTCTATAGAAATAGAGGGTTCAAATAAATAACCCACGAAACAATACACAGAACTTGACCAAAACGGTATTGATTACAGTATTATAAGAAAGACCTTTCATTGTGCGACTGTTCTGCCGTATTGTGACAGAATGTGACACCTCATACAGTGGGGACCTCCGAAAAGGCATCTATGTAGGCATATGAATATGATTGCCCAGGTGGCTCAAGGTTCACTTGTATCTCCTTTTGATTCGGACTATTCCCCCTTATACCCTCTTTATATCATTTTGTGAGACGTACCCAAGCACTCGTATTGACAAGAAACTGCCAAGATCTCAAGCGCTGTTACTCCCAGCCCTACCCCAATCAGATCTCCTTGACAAGACCCCAATCTTACATGATTCTCAACTAATATCTAATAGTATTGGATTGGCTAGATTTATGAACTAATGTACTCTTAGGGGTTGGTGCCTGTGTTTTCCTTTTTGTTTTCCTTTTTTCAGGGGCTTAAGCATTTTTACATCTGACGATGCGTCCAGCTTGGAGCACCGATCGACAATCCCAGGGCCCAATATGTCCAATATGTCCAATATGCTGGGGTTTTCCCGTGCAGTGATCACGGTGCTAGTGGTGCTATGCTGCTCCAGTGAGTAAACTGTTTCTATGAACTCACCTAGTACTCCGTACTTGGACTTACGTTGTCAGATGCCTTCGCTGCCAATTGCAGCTCAACCTGGATCACCTCCGTGGCTGATGCAGATATGCTTCGTCAAAACTGTCGAGTGGTCACGGGCCATGTTGGAATCGGTCCATTTTCAGGCGATGACACAGTTCACATTAACCTCGACGGGATTGAAGCGATCGAAGGCACCCTAGGGGAATATCCTTATGCCCGGCATAACTATTTCACTCAGCCCTCTTACACCCTCACCAGTTCGTCGTTAAAGAAAGTCGACGCAGTGGAATTTGGAGAATACAACACTCGCATAGTGAACCTCACACTTCCTAGTCTCACATCCGTGAATGACTACGTTCTTATAGGGAGACTTGCCTACCAGCTCGCCTACCTGGATATCACGAGTCTGCATTCCGCGCGTAGCATTACGCTGGGCTCCCCGGATCTTAAGACACTCCACCACACAAACTTACGCAATGTGACAAGTCTGAGTATCTACCCGATGCAGGTCGACTCGCTGGATAGTTTGTCTGACAATGAGCTCAATCTGGATGATCTTTACATTAAAGGTCCATTCCCGAATGTGAACAACATTCCTATTGGATTCAAGTCTGTCGACTTTATCCAAATCTCTGACAATTCATCTGTCACACTAGGAGGGTCCTCGACAAAGGGAATGACCATCAAACGACTCAACCTCGACAATGTCACGGGTTTCAAGCGTAGCGCAAAGCTGAAGACGCTCGAGGTTGGGTATCTGAAGTTCTCAGATCCCGTTTATATCACTCATCTAGAACTCCCGTTTGATAATCTCGGTACTCTTATAATCCAGCAATACGATGCCAACCCTCTGAAATCTATCACTCTTCCCCCCCAACGCCGTGAATTGGACCGGTGGCTTTGCACTTGTCATTGACCGCGCACCCGATCTGAATTTAACCTCAATGTACAGTGCTGACGACCAAGGCAACCCTATTCAGACTTGGTACTGGCCAAAGAATGTTACATTGATTGATATTTCCGCTGCCACTGTAAAAAATACCTTCTTGTTTGTGTCTCTCCCTTGTAGTGGTCACAAAAGCTTACCTAAGAGAACAGCGATCCCTTTGTTGTCCAGCAAATGGGCCTGAACAAAGATTTCCCTCCTTCAGTTCTGAGTGCCTTCAGAATTTCACCATTAGAGAACTCTACTAGTTTCAACTGTACGACCTTCCGTGAGCTCCAGGGCATGGGTCGCTTGAGCGATGCAGACAATTTCGCTTGCTACGATCCGGACCTTACCAGCGGCTCTATTCGTGTGCATGTGCCAATCACTCTCAGCCTTGTCAGTGCTGTGCTTGGAATTTCTATATGGATGCTATGAATTGCCCCAAATCCAACTCAGTGGTGTATGATACATCGGGTAGCGAAGCCCTTTTTTAGTATGTACATTTCCAACTTTTTGTTATAATGAAGAATCATTGAGTTTTAAGTCAAAAATAGAGTATAGCTAATATGTTGAATGCCTTCTTCTTCCATCAATGCCACAATGTGACATATTGCTCTCAAACTATCACTTTAAACTTATCTTTACTACGCACTCTCCAGATCCATTTATTACAATATACCTGCGCCAACCTATGGCCTGGAATAGTCACCTATCGCACCAAAGATGAGAGTGATCCGTTTTCCTTGTGATGATGATAACATTAAGGTAGGTAATATCCTATAGCCAGCCGAGGCCAAGCTTTACCCTGTAGCTACCATACAGAGAGTTCAAAATAGAGGACATAGATGTGAAGAGTAGAGAATAGAACAGAAGGTCAGTAAAACCTATTTACCGGATAAAACGATAACCCGGTTATACCGATCGGAATCCGGTGCTTGAATTGATCCTCCATACAAATATCGCTAAAATCTCTTTTGTACGATGTATCGTAAACTTACGAGGTCTCCTCCGCAAAAGATCGCTATATCCAGTACTATACTAAGCAAAAAAAAAATGCCTCGCCGAGCCATCGAACCTTCCCAAAAGAGTCGCTCTACGACAGAACCATCGAAACCACCCCTTGCTTACGCATAAGCAGTTGGTTCGACGAGACTTATAACCATCGTCTTTCTCAATCTACAATCTCTGAAATCCTTTCCTCTCGATACCTTTACCTCGATACGGAGCTCTCGAATCACCAAGTTTGTGCAAAGCGTGCTCAGATAGCGCGGTGGCCAGACCTTGAAAAGGCCCTTGTTCATTGGATACAACTTGCTGAAAAGCATAGCCCTATAACCTAGGGGGTTATACGTGAAAAAGAGCGCTTTTTCTGGTGCCAGCTACCTATTTATAGCAGCGTTGAAATGCCTACATTTAGCAATGGCTGGTTGTATGGATTTCAGCACCGTCAATGAATATACAATCGCTTACAGTATGGTGAAGCTGGTAGTACCCCGGAGCTTGCTTCTAATACTATGATTCCCATTCGTCAAGCTCTCCAATCATATAGCCTTCGGGATATATTCAATTGTGACGAAACTGGCCTTTTTGGAAGGGTATCCCCGACCGAGGCCTTTCAACCCGAACTTTGCCTGGAAGAAAAGAGCAGGAAGCTAGAATTACAGCATTATTTTGCTGTAATGCAGATGAATCTGAGAAGCTAAAACCATGGTTTATTGGTATGTATGCTCTCCCTATACTATACTGGATATACTATGCTGGATATACTATGCTGGATATACTAACAATACTATAGGTACAGCTAAGAAACCCCGCGCTTTTACTGGTTCCCACGTCAATATTAATAATCTTAATATGCGCTGGTGCTCGAATAGTAAGGCCTGCATGGTTGGTGAGATCTTCGAAGCCTGGCTTCGGTGGTTTGATGCTATGATGATTCATAGGAAGGTAGTACTTCTTATGGATAATTTCTCAGCGCACAAATCTGCAGTGAAAGCTATTAATAATAGCACTTCACCACTTCCAAATACTCTAGTTATATAGCTTCCACCGAATTCAACTTCGAGCTTTCAACCACTTGACTAGGGTATTATCAATACGTGGAAAGCGTATTGGAGGCGCCAATGGGTTAAATTCATGCTTTATGAGTATGATAGCGGTCAAGATCCTCTGAAATCAATGAATATACTGAGAGCTGTTCAATGGGGTATCCAAGCTTGGGATCTTGATATATCAGCCCTTACGATCAGGAATTGCTTCCAAAACGGACTCTCGGTGTCGCTTGATATTCTAGATACTGATACTACTTGCTAGTAGTAGTATTCAGTCCCTAGAAAATGAGATAGCTGCTAATATACATATTATGCAGCCTTGGATACCAAATCCAATGGATATTGAGAACTTCCTAAACCCAGTTGAGGGGCTTATACAAGATAGTATGGATACTATTGATGATATTGTATTAAGCGGGTTCCTTGGAGAGGTCGATGAGGATAATGAAGTGGTTGAAGAGCCCCTGACTCAACATCATGAGGCTATTCACGCTTTACAAACCCTTCAGTTATACGAGGAGCAGCAGGAAGAGGGTCAACCCGAGTTGATTACTGCTATGTATAGATATAAGAGGTTGATTGAAGTAAGGAAAATAGGAGGGTGGAAGCAGAGAGATATTAGGAGCTTTTTTAGCGCCTAGATTTGTATATAAACCAGGAATAAATATTTCATATGGAGTATCTTGATTAAACCCTGGATATAGCGATATTATTGTTCTGTCTGTATTATATTGTTATAGGGCTTACTGGATAGGCTAACCCTAATTGGGATGCCCCCCTAAGAGGGAGCCGTAGCTATATGCATTGTTTATATAGGACATTCCTAGATGACAAGGAGCTATGTGTCTATTCTCTATGATATGAGGTGTTTGTTCGAACCTTATGAAGTATATACGAAATGTGTGAAATTAAAAGTATGAAAGTGGATATATTGCGTGCTTTATAAGTCCGATGAGCACAACCTTGTAAGCCTTGTGCTTGGAATATTTATCGGGTAAGTCCAGAACTTACAAATGCATAATCCCCCACTCAATACGTTTTCCTTTTGGCTTTCTTCGTTTCACAACATGGCTGTGATAGAAAACGACACGGTTGAGGTACCTCCGGGTATCATCAAGGCCAATGTCATTGATGCGAATGACCATATCGAGGACGAAGAAAGTCCATTACTCCCGCGATCTGATACAGAGCCTAAGCTCAAGACGTTGACAAGTGTTGGGACAATCATCGCGGTGCTTTTGCTCGGTAGGAGAATCTGTAAAGATGCACGACGGGAGATCTGATCGAATATAGGCGAATTTATTTCCAATGCCGATGCGACACTAGTTATGGCGGCAGCAGGCCGCATCTCCTCCGAATTCAATCGTCTACGCGATGCTAGTTGGCTCTCAACGGGTTATACGTTAGGTGTCTGCGCTGCACAGCCGATGGTTAGCACAACCCGCACAGGAGATATCCCAGGGACTAATTCGACTAGTATGGAAAATTGAGTGACATCTACGGTCGCAAGCCAATGTTGTTGTTCTCATATCTGTTGTTCGCAATGGGATGCGTAACGAGGTAGGCAGATATCTGATCCACTAGCTGAGATATAATTCTGACTCTTTATGTATAGTGGCATCGGTTCCCAGATGCGGGTGGTGATTTTTGGTCGTGCGATCAGCGGAATGGGCGGTGCAGGAATCATGACCATCAGCTCTATTATCATCACAGATATTGTGCCTAAGCGCGAGGTTGCTACTTGGAGAGCATATGTGAATATTGCCATGACACTTGGTCGTAGTCTCGGAGGTCCGCTAGGTGGTTGGCTAAGCGATACTATCGGATGGAGATGGTGAGTTTCCAGTATGTCTCACAACTGCATCTATCTTCTAATCACATCCTAGGTTGTTCCTCCTACAAGCTCCATTCCTTGCTCTGGCTGCAGCTCTCGTTATTCTGAAGTTGAATGTCGAAGAGAAGAAAGACTCCATCTCTAAGGGTAACAAACTCGCCAAAGTCGATTTCCTCGGAACAGCTCTGCTAGGCTCATCTATTGTCGCGATGATCACCCTCCTCGACCAAGGCGGGAAGTCCTTCCCGTGGACCTCATGGTGGACTCTCCTCCTAGCAAGCGGAGGAGTATCACTTCTAATCGCCTTCGTGCTCGTCGAAGCCTACGTAGCCCGCGAGCCAATATTCAACCTTCGGATTCTCCGGCGCACAAACGTCTCAACGGCATACATAATCGGTGCACTACAGATCGCCGCGCAGCTAGGCATGATGTTCTCCGTCCCACTGTATTTCCAAGTAACTCAGCGCGCATCTACGACAGCAGCGGGGATGCATCTTATTCCAGCAGTTATCGGAAATACACTTGGTGGACTGCTGGCAGGAATATTTATCCAGCGCACAGGACAATTCAAAATTCTCCTTGTCGTCGCCGGCCTGGTTGCCGGTATTTCCTACCTCCTCCTATACGTCCACTGGAACGGACACAGCGGCCTCTGGGAGTCGCTGTTTATTCTTCCCGGTGGACTTGGCACGGGAATTGCATCAGCGTCATCATTTATTGCCATGTCTTCTATGCTACCGGCTGATGAAATTGCCATGGCGACGGCGGGATATATGCTTATTGTGGGATTCTCCATTACGGCTGGTGTGACTACATCCAATTCCGTTCTGGGGATGGAGTTCCAGCGCCAGCTAAAGCTAAATCTTCACGGGCCTGGGTCTGAAAAGGTAAGTACTTTCTAGTAAGCATCTTCAGTTGTGGTAGTGCTAAATCTGCTAGGTTATTGAACGTGCGATGGCCGATACGAATTATATTGCGCACCTCAGTGGCCACCTACGGGAGATTGTGGTGGCTTGTTATGTCTCCGGACTTAAGCATACATACCGTGAGTTGGTTGATCCTATTATATTGAGTATTCCACTAATGTGAAGCAGTCGTTTCCCTTGGTTGCTCGCTTTTGGCGTCATTCAGCGGTTTGTTTATTGCGCGCCATCAAATATAGACTCGTCTATTGGAACTATATTACTATATCGGGTTAAAGATTGAAAATGAACTTCCTCGTGATATAAATGCAAAGTGCACGAGCATCTACAGTCCAGGTAGCTCAACCTTCAAAAAAATGCTTGCTCGTCATAGCCCCGAGGTCCCAGCATGAAACATTACAAATCGGCCAGGAAAGCGAAGATACTAGTTGATGGTTTATCGTGGACATCAACGTCTCAATGATAGGATTGATTCAAGCAATATTCATAGTCGTAAAGCTAGTGCTGAAATGAAATTTCATTCTCATGTTGCTATCCTCTACAGGTAGAACCAACACACGATCTGGGACAGAAGTATCCAAAACTTGGTTAGAACGAATGGCTGATACAGTGAAACCAAGATTTCTAGTTCCAACTCCTCTTGATTCCTTCCCTGAACGTCATCACCTCCAAGTATCGCTGATCGTAACAGCCGTAGTGCCACACTGGGCGGGAACAGTGTACGACAGGTTCGGGTCACTCTCCCACTTAATAGTGCCATCACTCGCTACCTGGATATACTTGTAGGTGAAACTAGTACCCGGTGTAAGTGGTACAGTCACAAACCACAGATGGTTGCTCGAAGTGTATGAGGAAGCGCTCAACGCAAGAGCACTGCTTGGAGACCAAGAGCCAAGCTGAGGGATAGAACCAGCAAGCTTGATATTCTGGCCATATGTGGTGGTGGCGATCACGTTGAAAGTCACTGCAACGGCGGTCGGGGTGGCGCATGAGGTTGTCGTCGTAGCCGTCGTGGTCGCAGTTCCACCTGATCCAGTAGTAGTTACGCTGCCTGATCCGCTGGTCAAAGTGGGAGGCCAGGCGGTGTTTGTAGCACTGCTGAAAGTACCAATAGCCGAAGTATGTACACATTGACCGGGGACACTACTGGCAGATGTCTCGCCCCATGGTGCAGGAACTATGGCATTTCGACGCTCGTTGGCAGTAAGTAGGGCTGCATAGGACCAAGTGAGGTCACGAGCTGAAAGTGGCGAGCCATTTGACCTGGAGAATTGCTCGGCCAAGGAGCCACTGGACGGAGCATATTTTTCCTAAGATAATTGTTAATCTGGTAGTTAACAAGCGATAGTAATGTACCACATACCACAATGCCGACATATCCATCCGCGTATGCCTTGACAGCGCTCACGATTGCGGCGTACGTATCACTGGACGAGGAGTAAGTACCGGTCGCAGCAGAGCCGTACAGATCCTTGAAGAAGTTCAAGGATACAGAGGTAATTGTCAGAGAGCCGATACGGTTCCACGTATATATAGCATCATACAGCTGCTCGGCTGCCGCTAAAGTGCAGAGGTACCAAGGGTTACCATTGTAGTATGAGTCCTCTGGGTATCGACCAACCGCAACAGCCTTGCCTGCAGCGATACCAGAGTTGACAGAGTAGATTGATCGGAACGAATCAGTCACGGCTTTGTGGTTTGCGAGCGCTCGAGCCGAGCAAGGCTGGAAGGTGGTGTCATCACATCCTGCCTCTGGGTCGAAAGTTTGAATGCTGCCGAGTAGGGTGTTTGCGTCTTTTCCAGAGCGTCCACCACCAAAGTTGGCCATAATGTAAGATCCAGTCCAGAAAGACTGCAGGAAACATAAGACCTGCGGAGCCTGAGAGTCACAGTACGAACATGAGGAACCAACTTGGCTTGCGAATGTACTTCCCTCCACCAAGGCACGGTGCTGAGCTGCAATGGTAAAGAACGACGAGCCAGAGACTTCCTCCCAGAGATCTGTAAGGTATTAGCACTGTGCGCAACCAAGTGCCGATGTATACTAACCAAATCCGGTCTGATTCCAGTACTGGGCAACATAGGAGAGATCGTTACGCACAACCGGCCAGACAATGTTAGTCGCATGGTTAGTGTACCCATTATTCTGACTTAATTAGCAATGCAACAGTAAGCAGGGTCAGAATTCATACAATAAGCCATTGGCCAAATGAAATCAACGCAGTGGCTCGCAAAGCTGGTCCATCACGCTGAGGGCGACCCCAAGAGCCAGTGAAAGCTGTCTCATCAGCGTTGAACTTGGGCTCTGCCAATCCACCGCTATACAGATCTCCCGATGGATTCGATACCGTCTGGATATACGCTTGGGCACTGATATATTCTTCAATCACGGTCAACAACGCGCTGTCGCTGTTTTTGAACATATCGACCAAAGTTTTGAACACCAGGGCCGAGTCGCGGGTCCATGTATAAAAGTCTGTAGGTTGAGTTAAATTCTCAGTTCAATACATAGCTGTGGAATGTCTTACAGTCCGGATCAGAGGTACTCGGGCTGGCTATTACAATGCCGGGCTTTGCATTCGCAGCATGCGCACCAGCCGATCCGATATTATCCAGGATACCCTGTCTTGCCACGGTGATCTCAGATGCCAACCAGGTATCCAAGCTACCTGTTGCACGAGGGGCTAACGGTATCTGGGGGGCTGCGATGACAGCATGGCCAAGAGCCAAGGCCCAAAGTGTAGTCCAAAATCGAGGAGCCATCATGTGGTCAGAAAGTGAGTTAGTTCGAAATCGCGGGGGGCAAACGTGCTCTTTATAGGGAATGCAGGTAAATCCTATTTGGTCACAAATTCCAAAGCCGATGCATTTGCATGTACATTGCATAGAAATTGCATGGACATTGCATGATCGTACACTATTGCAGAAACAATGAGCTCCGTGCTGACCCCGAAGAAATGCCATCGGGAAAAGATCGCCTTTTCCTTTCCGGCAACGCCGTTGGAAATTAACTTCTAACACTAGTCAAGAGCTTCATTTTTAGTTCTGCAAGTGTCAGGTCTATCATTACTCTCTTCAGTAGGCCGATCGAATATCTCCCGAGAGACATGTGACACATCTTACTATCCGATCATTGATCTACACTCCAATCGCTTATATCAACTCCTTTTTGAATCAACAATTAATTCCGGCTAAACCGAGGTCCCGTCATCATCTGTGATCCCGCTGAATCTCCGCCCCCTGTCATCTTCACCGTATAATGCGGGGTGGTGGCCACCAATCAGCCAGTTAAATGATCGTCACCAACACGCTAGACTTACCTGGGAACTAGCGCGTTGGTGACAAATGTCTTGAAATGTTAGTTTGATGTGACATTTCCTATCTTCGATGATGTTCTGAAGGTGTGAAAACCTTGAAGAATCCCCGAATATGGGGGTAAGGCTCCGGAGAAAAGAACTCTTCAAGACTAGTGCAGAGCTTAAGTACCGCTAATATCCTTCAACTTCGAAGTTGCCTAACCTGTCAGAGCGATATCAGCTTTCCCCTCAGTGTATTGACTCAACATCTCGGCCCGGAGGAGCAAATTCGAAGGAAATGGGAAATTTTACGTCTTGTGCTTTTAACCGATTGGATTGGAACTATGCAAACAAAAGTCCATCTTGTGCTGACGGCATAACTGTAATGTGTGGCATACAAGTCAAAAGATATAAATTGGGTCTGGCTGCTGTTCCCCGTTCCCTGAGACCCAAATGTCAACATTTGGCTTAACGAGGCAAGCATGAAGAGACTTATATTCACAGCAACCATACTGCTATGGCAGATGGTAATGGGCCTGACTCCTGCTGAATGGCGCAGTCAATCGATCTATTTTCTGTTGACGGATCGCTTCGGACGCAGCGACAATTCGGTCACTGCTAATTGTAACGTGAATGACAGAGTATGCATACTCTCTTATCCTCGGATCTGAATGTATAGACTCATCACACATCTTAGATTTACTGTGGTGGCACTTGGCAGGGAATCATCAACCAGGTATGCATCAGATTCCTCTATTCAGAACCCATATACTAACTTGATGACCAGTTGGATTACATCCAGGGAATGGGCTTTACTGCCATTTGGATTACTCCAGTGACAAAACAGCTCTCGCAAAATACTGGCGATGGCTCATCCTACCATGGGTACTGGCAGCAAGATATGTAAGGTTATTCAACCGTCAATGCTAGAATCCTGCTCACAGATTTCATTAGATACAATGTCAATCCAAACCATGGCACATCCGATGATCTCTTGGCGCTCTCAGAGGCACTTCACGCTCGAGGCATGTATCTCATGGTTGATGTTGTGGCAAACCATATGGTGTGTTATCTTAAACAATGAGGGAACTTTTCTAACAATCCCATAGGGCTACGCTGGGGCTGGAAATAATGTGGATTACAATGTTTTCACTCCCTTCAACTCGGCATCTTACTTCCACCCCTACTGTATGATCAGTAACTACAATGACCAGTCCAATGTCGAGAACTGTTGGCTTGGTGACACCATTGTCTCGTTGCCAGATCTCGATACAACCAAGAGCTCAGTGCAGACACTCTGGAACAATTGGATCTCTGATCTAGTGTCCAAGTACTCCAGTAAGTCGAATGATGTATCTTGAAAGCCGGCCTAACATTGTCAGTCGACGGATTGCGCGTCGATACCGTGAAGCATGTCCAAAAGTCTTTCTGGCCTGGTTTCAATAAAGCAGCAGGTGTTTATAGTGTCGGGGAGATCTTTGATGGAAATCCAGCGTACACGTGCGACTATCAGAAATACATGGACGGGGTCTTGAATTATCCCATGTGAGATGATTGCTATCCAGTTTCTCAGAGAAAAGGCTAACAGTCCAGTTATTACCCACTGCTCCGTGCCTTCCAATCTTCCAGTGGCAGCATTAGCGATTTGTATAACATGATCGGTACTGTGGCGTCCACTTGTGCTGATTCAACCCTACTGGGCAATTTCATCGAGAACCACGATAACCCACGTTTCCCAAGGTAAGATATTCGAAGCTTTCAGAACTTTCTGACACTAACTGCCATCCATAATAGCTACACAAACGACTTCTCACAAGCCAAGAATGTCCTCTCATTCCTCTTTCTATCAGATGGTATTCCCATTGTGTATTCCGGCCAGGAACAACACTATGGTGGAGGAAACGACCCAGCCAACCGCGAGGCTATCTGGCTGTCGAAATACTCTACCACAGCAGAGCTATACAAATATATCGCGACTACAAATAAGATCCGCAAAGCGGCCATCGCAGCAGATTCCAGCTATATCACGAGCAAGGTACGTATCTTCAGAACCATGCTGATGAAAAAGCACTGACAAGTTATAAGAATGTCCCCTTCTATCAAGACAGCAATACATTAGCCATGAAGAAGGGATCAGGCAGTTCGCCGGTTATAACAGTCCTTTCCAACGCTGGGTTATCCGGATCTTCCTACACATTGTATTTGAGCGGGAGCGGATATTCATCTGGCACCAAGCTAATGGAGTTGTACACCTGCACATCTATAACTGTGGATTCCAGCAATAAAATTGCCGTGCCAATGGCATCTGGATTACCACGGGTGTTTATGCTCGCATCATCCATGAGCAACAGCGGACTATGTGGCTCATCCGTCCCCACTGCTACAGCCACCACGGCGACTCAGACCACTACATCAACCACTACGGAGACAGGCTGCACCCAAGCCACTGCTCTGCCTGTCTTATTCAAGGAGCTTGTGACTACTGCATATGGCCAGGATATCTATATCTCAGGGTCAATCAGCCAACTTGGCACGTGGGACACGAGTAAAGCCATCGCACTGTCTTCAGGCAGCTACACTTCTTCCAATCCCTTGTGGCAGGCGACTATCACACTCCCCGTCGGAACAACCTTCCAGTACAAATTCCTCAAGAAGACGAACGGAGCTGTGACGTGGGAAAGTGATCCTAATCGATCTTATACGGTGCCAACTGGGTGTTCTGGAAGCACAGTCACTGTGACGGCGAGCTGGAAATGAACTGGGAGTTATGGATAAGGACATATTCTGCTTGGGGATAGGTTCATGTCTGTGATTTCCGAGTATCATTGATAGCTACTAGTTTCTATAAGCACAACCCTGCAGACCAAATCCAAGAATGTTGCGCTGGCTAGATTATAGCTATATCCTGTGGCATATAATTCGTATAAACGTAATTCGTAAAGTTTCTAAGCACTTGCATTCCCACTCAAATATGGAACGCAGCAAGATTCGCCTCGAGAAAGTCATAGCTATCCTGACGAAAATCATCCGGCAAAAGGGCGCCGCGATCGAGGAAAAAGTTCATCAGCGACTGGTTGTCAGCCCATTGTGGCCAATGCATATAATCCCCAGCCCTTGCGTTGGGATCCTGCTCATACACAAAAGATAAGTAGTATGAGTGTATGGATTTGGATCCATAGTTTGGCAAGATCCCATAGAACACCTGGATAATATCAGATCCGTGGAAGGTTCCTAGGAAGGGAAGGCCATGGTCATAGGATGAAAGATAGGACCAGGAGGGAACATCTGGTTTCGCTTTCTGGGCGTAGTCTAGGAAGATCCGACGTGCGAGGGTGAAAGATAGATCGCCCAAAATGGCTGCTAGTCGTTTATATTGAGGGTACCAGTTGTAAAGGGATCCTGTGCGGAAGGGGGAACCGTCTTCTTCGATATTTTGGTAGGTGGCGACAAAATCTGCAATCTGCTCCCGGGAGGCATCGAAGAAATATAGAGTCTGTAGATAGTCGACGATGTGCTCGGTTGTCGTTAAATTGTTCTGATATAGAGCAAAGATGGTGCCCTCATCTTCTTGGTCACCGATGATGAATGGCACCGAGGCGTATTTGCCTTGCATGGCCAGTTGTTCTGGTGATTCGGTCAAGATCGCGCCATCTGGACGAGGCAAATATGACTCCGCAACAGAATTGTAGCCCAATATACCCGGGACCGAGTTAGCGGCGTTGAGAAACTCGGTATAATCTAACCCGCGTAGACATGCGAGAGTGTCATTAGTGCCACTGCACCCGGCGTTTTGAACAACAGTATCATATACAGCCTGGCCTTTCGTGCCGTCAACTGCATTCGAAGACACAATGCTGCCAGAATTCATGATTGTACTCCGGAAAAGCGGCGAACCATTGTATATGTTGTCGCCGTCATACATGGCCATCTGATCAAACACTGAAATGGCTCCAGCAGACTCACCCCAGAGGGTAACCTTGGACGGATCCCCTCCAAATGCGGCGATGTTGTCTGCAACCCATTGTAAAGCAAGACGCTGGTCTACAAGTCCGAGATTCGCGGAGCCATCTTTCAGGATCTCTGCACCTGGTAGAAACCCGAATCCTCCGAGGCGGTAGTTCATAGCCACGAAGATGACTGGCATGCCCAGTTTCACAGAGCTTGTGACAAAGTTTGATCCATCATATCTTGCGGTGGCACCTTGTTCAAAGCCACCGCCAAAGATCCAGACCAGCACCGGTAGCTTTGCGTCTGGCCTAGTTCTGGAAGGACGACGTATATCGAGAGTCAAACAGTCCTCGCCAGAATTGGTGATCTCCTGGAAGATCGGGATATTGGTGAGTTTTGCAATTACAGAACCAGGCATGTCCTTTTCGTCGGTACTGAACAAGAATTGCGGGCAAGACCGTGCTGCTGAAGTCGCCTGGATAGTTCCCAGGGGTGTTTGGATTGGCTGAGGTGGTCTCAATCGAAGGGAACCAGTCGGAGGCAGTGCAAATGGGATGCCATTGAATTCATCGATCTTATTGAGACCCGTGGAGCCAATTACAGTGGCCTCGGGCTTGGAGATGATAACAGTTGGGTTGGCTGCTCTCTTTTGCGCCGGAACGGCCCAGACCAGAGGCAAAGCAGACAGCCAGATCAGTTTCACGATGGAAGGCATCATGACTCTTCCTTGAACTTGATGTCAGAAGGGCTTTTAATGCACTAGTGATGGTCTTACTTTGCCCTTGCCTTCACAATCCTCTCATGTCGAGTGAGTAACCAAGGGGTATACATAGAATGTTAGTGTTCCCCACTGTTGATCCCCAGACCAAACCTAGATGGACATGTTTCATAATGTCATAACACGAGAACACCAGCATGTGTCTCTTCGGTTGAATTCGGCTTTTCTTTTTTGGCTTTGGCATTCGCTGTCTCCCGCCGACAACTGAGGTGCAGTGCAGAAAGCATGGCCGAAACTCAAAAGCGGCAGATCAGCCAGTGCACTGATGAAGCGGGGATAACCCAGTGGAGAAGTATATTCCCCATGCATATTATGCAGGAGATCTAACATGGGCGGGGGCACAGTCATGATGATAAAAATGAGACAAGTGTGGTTAGACCACCATGGAGGTTTGTTGTGAGTGGCCGTTGAGAGGAATGTACCTCGGATCAGGAATGGTGTGGCCTATAATTTAGCCGACTTGAAGTAAGGGGCGTATATCGATTTTCATGCCCACTGGCACAGGTTGAACATGCTTTTCCGGGGGAATAACTCTGTTTTTCTAGGCAAACGCCACCTGAACTTGAGAGATCTCACTCAATGGGCTCAACACTTTGATTTGAACCTCTTGACGGCTTTGATATCCGCGAGTCTGCTTGAGGTGAGAGAATCCATGAACAAGCGGTCACGATCCCTAGGCAACATATCTGCCCCTGTCGCTCTGTCACTGTCGGAAAGTAAGATGACCCTTGGGAGTAAGATGACTGTCAAAGAGACATTGCAGAAAGTCAAAAATGAACATTTTTCTGTTCGTATGTGCTGTGCAGCTCTGAGTTTACCTTTTCTCTTTCCGTTTTAGTGCTCAGACCTCGCCGCTTTTTGATCTCAGAGTAAAATTGAGCACGCCACTGAACACCTGGGCACTCCCCAGATCATTACACAAGCTGATTAAGCATCTGCCTATCACCCCACGTATTTCCCCATGAGCTGCGCAGCCCAGAACACATAGTACAAGCGATAGATTACAATATGATATTTCAACAACCAACTCTTTAATTTATTTTAATTACTCGCCGATGTCAATTGATAAGCATTTTTAGTATCATATATTAATTTTGAATAAATCGAGAACTTGCATTGTTATGGTATCGAAAAATATATCGATGACCTCCAGAAATATATATATTTTAGTTAGTAATTTATTAAATTCCCTTAAACTCTAACAAGTGGCCAGATATCATATAAAAAGCATTAAGCTACAAGAAAATCTCATATAGACTACCGTTGTTGAGATATCATGTTGAACAAATAAATAAACAAAAGAAGAAAGCATCCAGAGACAGCCAAACCATAGTGACGTTCTCACAAGAAGTTGAATCACTTATTCTCTGCCTTTCTGTGGGGAAAGCGACAGACTCACAGAAGGCATTATAGGTTAAGGCTTAGACACTATTATGGTTCTCTGGCTCTAGAGATTGGTGCACCTAGGAGTTAAGGACTGGTCGGAAGCAAGGTTGGCTTCTAGGAGAGGACTTGCCGCACTGGACAAAGTCTTAAACAAGGTACTGATGAACACAGAACCGCAGAATCTCCTAACGCTTGGAGACTTACTCTAGGGGGGAGAAGTGGCTTGATCTATGTCCCTATTACTTCCGGCTGCCATCGTAGTGTGGTTAAGGTCGGGAGACGTTGTCTATCCTCCGGAATAGCAAGTAGTTGTGACAAGAGTGACATTTGTGCCCGGCTCAAGCATACCCTTCAGACGGAGTACGCTATGCCCCTTCGATTGATAGCCAGTATTGGGTAACAAGTGGTGACTAGGCAGAGTGTGACAAAGGATGAGCAAAAGCAGGCGGGCACAATTTCGCTTCGCTAGCTTCGATGCTTCTTTTGCCTTCTCAAGAAACCGATCGATCATACCGCCCGAGCCAACCACAGTTACTTCACCGATCTTTTTCCCCCCGAAGTATCGCGCGATCTAGGTAAACCTTTCGGTCTTGATATGGGTTGCCGTGGAGAAAGGAAGTATACCTCTGCACCTCTTTCACCGGGTTGACCGCTGTGAGCCAGATTTGGCTTCCCCAAAGGCCCTTCAGGAGAATATTAAACAGGTAAAAATCGGACCAAACCACCCGTCGCTTGTTGGATTTGTAGTTGTAAGGCTTGGATGTGTGGCGGCAAGAATGATTGTATTGTCGTGAATGCATGGTAGCGTATTGGAGACAAACATTGACGGGGGCTTCCTCAATAATCTAGAATGTCCACCTTGGACAAGAGGTTGCTCTTAAGGTTGCGACGTCATGGCGCACAGCATAAGAGCGAGATTGACAGACTGATTCACGAACCTGGTATTCCATCGTAGACGAGAGCTTGATCAGATCGATCTGGCTTCGAAAATTGCTTCCTCCTACGGGTGTGTCGGGGTAAGTTGACGTGCTATCTTGTAATTGTGCTAGCTGAGAGAAATCGGTCGGGGATGTCACGATGGAGTCTGTACGAGATAATTTGGGATGATGCGCTAATCAATCAGTGGCCATGGCATCATCAGGTGATTCAGCAAGACGACAGCACTGAAGATGCGAAAAAAAAAAAAAGAAACAGTGCTGGGAACTGGTGAGATTGTAGAGAAGGAGAGCCTTTTCCTTTGTTTCGCAGATAGTGCGGGGGATTGCCGCACCCTCGAGTTTAACATCGTCAGGGGTATGGACTCGACTGCTGGCTTTGAGAGCTTCGACAAAGGTTGAAATAGTGGAAACATGGAGATGAACTACATCAAAAAAGAATAATGAGATCGAGGTATAGATTGAGGTAGTACATCACAGAAAAGTGTCTATCGAATTACCTTTTGTTTCACCGGTCGGCTCGGTTTGATCTATATGCGATTGCGATATCAAGTGGGTTAATCCATTTAATTCGATCATCTGAGGCGCCAGGTTTCTCTCCCGTTACCCCGAGGTTCCGCCGTGAAGAAACCCGGGGATATTGTGCGATATGCACTTCAATGCTATCTGGACGTTTGGATTTCGACATTATTTTGCGCATATGTAGGTGTGGGATAAATTTCGGTGGCAAACGGGAAACTTGATGATAAAAAGGTTAGCAGATGCTTTAGCGGGAATTTCACTGTCCACAATCCAAAGTTAATATCCTGCATGGAGCCAGATATGATTTGTCGCAATAATGCAACATGCAGGCATGTGCTCACGCGATCGGATATCCACTCAAAACAAGGCAGGCCAAGCCAGCTTGGCTCGGTACTTGCAGTTCAGACATTCGACCCCATATGTGATGTTATGGTCCAATCAAAAAGAGTCAAGGGAACGCGCAAGGACACAATGGTCAATGCAAAGAAGCGGACAAGGTCCGGAATCTGGCCCTAGGCGGTGAATTGGATCTGTCCAACAGGGGGATGAGTTTGAGGCAACGCGAGCAAGGAGCTAGTGAGATAAACGTCTTAATGATTCAGAAATTACACACGAGTTCGAGTGCGGGTATCACTCCACCATACGACTTCCTCGCAACCCACCGATGTACTCGGTGGATGTAGTGAAGTGACGATCACCCGGCCGATCGTATCATAGACGAGGTCTTGACAGAATGATCAACTGGATGGCAAGATTCAAATTGCTCGTGGATATTGCCATGGGGGTGAAAGAGAAAGAGACCCTCGAATGCCAGACAATGTCTTTGAATTGGAAGGAAGTGCGAAGCGAAATCAGGAGGCCTAATCGTGTCAGACCAAGGGGGCGAAACCCGATAGCTCCCCATAAACAAGTAGTCAACTTTAACAGTCATGAGTTTATACGAGGCCGATTCCCGGACACCGACGGACCAAGACCCTGCCAATGTGCGGAAGGGTAAAGCACATCGGGTAATTTGATGGCAACATCACATGGCCCAGATGGCCCAAATAGCCCACACACTAAATGTCTCATTTCCCCAGGGGTGGAGGTGATAGTGGGCAATTTCACCTTGAGCCTAATCGGCTGAGGTCCCACATTTTTATCAAGCGAGGGGGGTAAGTTCTCTTTGATTGGATCAAGGCCATGTGCGAGAGATTATGAGTCGAGATTGGGAGATACCAGTTATCTCACCTCGGTTATCCATTCTGGGATTGTGATAGGGTAAAACAAGTAGCCAAGCAGACAGGGTTACAGTGTAACTTACCAGCCAAGCGGCATGGCGCGGGGAGATACTCGGACTAACCGTGCCAAGACATAAGAAACCACGCTAATGTACCTGGATAGACGCCAAGTGGGGCACGGTACCACCAAAGCTGGGGGGCCTAAGCCCACAACAGCTGATTGATTGGATGATGCAAGTCTTGGCGTTTATTAGCATTCCGGGATCTCTTTGACCTTCCAAAAGGTTTCGACCAAAAATGACTTTTTGCTTATCAAAAATAATAATAAAAGTAAACGTTGACCGAGGATTATCATTGGAGCCAACTAATACGCTTAATCTACTCCGTAGGAAAAGTCCTAGATGCAGGGTCTTTGCCGGCTATTGACGGTTTTTAGGATATCCCGCTATCCGCCACGTCCCAATGTAGACAATGCCCCGGGGTTCTCGAATGGGAAACGTGAGGGTGAAACTCTTGGAAAATGCCCAGCTGAATGGTTACGCTAATCACGCCATGTCCATATAATTGCTTCACCTCGCCCTCCCTCAAGTTTTTCTTTCCTTTTTTTTTTCTTTTTGTGTTTCATCTTCCCTTATCTCTGGAATCCCAGATCTGTCACCATGAATGCCAGCGACCCTGTCGATGTGGCTGAGATTGCCAAATCTAGGGCACTCTCACACGATGTTACTGTCAATGAGAAGGCCCCGATAGTTGATGAGATGACCATCGACAATGCACCTCTGCGAAATGTGTCAATCGATGGTGGAGATTCTCTAGACAAGACTGCTCCCACCGAGGAGGAGCTGGTCACTTTGCGCCGTGTTTCCGGCAAGCTGCCTATTGCAGCATACAGTGTTGCCTTTGTGGAACTGTGCGAGCGTTTCTCGTACTACGGTACCACTGCTGTTTGTATGTGACTATTATATCTTTGAGAGAAGGATAGATGGCTAACCTAAATCAGTCGTCAATTTCATTCAGCGACCTTTGCCCGATGGATCCTCTACCGGTGCCCTCGTTGCAGGTCTCTCTGACTGGAGCAATGATTCGCCCGGAGCTCTGGGTATGGGCCAACAGGCCTCCACCGGATTGACCTTGTGTAAGTGATATGGTTCTCGAGGGGTGCAGTTCATTTTGCTAATATGTCTTAACTTGCATAGTTAACGCTTTCTGGTCCTACATCATGCCCCTCTTCGGTGCCATGATTGCTGATCAATATTGGGGTCGTTACCGCACCATCATGTCCGCGATTGCCTGCGCCCTCGTTGGACACGTCATTCTCATCATTTCCGCCATTCCTCAAGTTATTCAACACCCCAACGGAGCTATTGGATGCTTCTCTGTTGGTCTTATTATCATGGGTATCGGCACTGGTGGTTTCAAGGCCAACATCGCCCCCCTGATCGCAGAACAATACCGTGATGACAAGCCCTATGTCAGCACACTTGCTTCCGGTGAGCGTGTCATTATTGACCCGTCTGCTACTGTTTCCCGTATCTACCTATACTTCTACATGATGGTCAACATCGGTTCTTTCGTGGGTCAGATTGCCATGGTCTACGCCGAGCGATATGTTGGTTTCTGGCTGTCATACCTTCTCCCGACCGCCATGTTCTGTATCTGCCCTGCAGTACTGCTCATTTGCAAGAAGCAGTACATCCTCACTCCTCCCAGTGGATCAATCTACACCAAGGCGTTTAAGCTGTGGAAATTGGCGATGACAGGCCACTGGAGTCTGAACCCTGTGCGGTGGTAAGTTACATCCTGTCAACACCGAGTGTTATCGCTTACTGACCTTCATTTATAGGTTTAAGTCCTCTAATACCGATATTTGGGCCGCCGTCAAGCCCAGCCACCTTGGAGCCAACAAGCCCGTGTGGATGGACTTTGATGACGCGTGGGTTGATGAAGTTCGACGAGGACTGATGGCCTGCAGAGTCTTTTTGTGGTTCCCTCTTTACTGTACGTGATCGAATTCCACTGTACTGTATTTGCACACGCTGATCATTCTCTAGGGCTCGCCTACAACCAGATGCTGAACAACCTGACATCTCAAGCGGCCACCATGAAACTTGGAGGTGTCCCCAACGACATCATCAACAACCTCAACCCCATTGCACTGATCATCTTCATTCCCATCTTTGACCAGCTTGTTTACCCCGCTCTCCGCAAGATGGGTATCCGCTTTACTCCCTTGAAGCGTATCACGGCCGGTTTCGTTACCGCCGCCCTCGGTATGGTCGTTGCCGCGGTCACCCAACACTACATTTACCAGATGGGACCCTGCGGTAAGGAGGCCAACTACTGTCTTGAGGTGAAGCACGAGCACACCAATATCTCCGTCTGGGTCCAGGCTCTGACTTACATTCTGGGTGGTATTTCCGAAATCTTTGCATCCGTGACTGGCCTTGAGTATGCCTACACCAAGGCCCCCAAGAACATGCGATCTCTCGTGCAGGCTGTGTCACTCCTGATGAACGCCTTCTCGTCTGCCATTGGTCAGGCTTTCATTGGTCTGGCTGACGATCCTCTCTTGGTTTGGAACTACACTGTGGTTGCCATTCTCGCCTTCCTCGGCGGTGTAGGCTTCTGGGCCACCAACTACAAGTTGGACGGACAGGAGGACGCCATGAACATGTTGCCAGACAGCGAGTTCACTCCCCAGGCAATTGTTCAAGATGAGGAACGGAAGTAAAGAGACGTTCGTATCGAACGAGATATGTAAGGATGAAGTAATGGTACATATGGATGGTTTGGGCTTAATATCCTGGCATGATTGGCCAAAGCTGAACATAAACAAGTATGGCTTCAAGACCAAGGATACCCATTTAAATGATATTTCATTTTAATCAATTTCTCTCTTTGGTAGACTTTGTATTCATTGTGTTTGTTGCCTTTCTTTAGGACCGTACCTGGGGTAGTCCCAGGAGCCGGGATTTTCTTTCTGTTTGATGGCTTTTCCATCGTTTTTTCTCCCTGCCTTTTTTCATCCTTCACGTCGCTTCTTAGATTCAGATTCACTCTTTAGTCGACCTTGTCAGATTTCTTTTCCCGCTCCGCTTTATCAGAAGCATCCACCAACGGACACATTAGGAGTCATCCGAGCTCGAATACCTTTACCCTATTACCGCCATGTTGTCTGCGGATCATCTCATTCATATCTTTCTATGTGATGCAGCCATTAACTCTCCTCCACGAGACCCCAAATAAATCATAAGTACATTCTCTTCGCAGCTTTGCATCCTGGCGCTGCCCTTCTGTTTCCTTTTCGGTGTTGCATCCTGCTTCGCACTGCGTTTGATTCCTGCGCCGCCTTTCTTGTCCGTTTTCCCTTCGTTCTTCGTCTTCTCTTTTTACTAGCCTCTCCATTCTCTCAAATCTCCCAGATCTCCCTCAACCTTATGGTCTTCATCCCCCACATCTGAACTGAACCTCCGGCTCGCCTCCGCCCCAGCGCTGTTGCCAACAAACTGCTTCCCACCATGTGACTTCTCTACGTTCTTCTCGTCCGGCTCCTCCTTTTCCTTTTTCACTCTGCTTCTTCTCGCCTTCCTGGCCAGGTACCATTTACCCGAGTCATTTTTCTGTCGCGCTGTGCCAGACTCCGTCCAGCCTTTTCCCTTGGTGTTATATTGTAGCTGCCGCCGCGCTTTTTGTCGGATACCATCATCATCTGGGTCTTCTTCAATGTCAGAAAACGCCAGTTAATGTCAAAAGATTGAAATAGGGGCGATATTGACAGGTACCATTCGGGCAGAACCATTAGCCCGGTTTCTCGCCCTTGTCGCTGCTATGGACTTCCTTTTTTGACTTCATCGCAAAATCTTGGGTCGGTATACTTGTTTTGGTGTTAGAACATAATATGTGGAAGGATGTTTAACAGTGAAATATAGTGTATTGGAAGTAAGAAGAAAATGACCAAGACATAGTTTAACAAAGCCACCCGTGGGCCTCATTCTCCACTGGTTAAGTTTAACTTTAAAATATTGCCTCAAAAGTTAAATTTGAAACTTTATTTATTCCAGAAACATCTATATCTACACCTATACTTTCACTATAAAGATTCATCTCAAATCTCAACAATGAAACTCCCAGATGCGGCACGCATCGCATATGTCTAGTTCTTTACTCACTATCCTGGGAGCAATCTCCGGCAGCGAGTCGATGTCTGCCCTGTATCGGCGTCTGTGTTAGGCTGAAATCCCGCTGAAGATAAAGCCGCTGGTCTCATCGAAGGGAGCGGAAGTCAAAGAGGTCTATGGACCAGGTGATTGAGGCGGTGGATGTTGGCTCAACAAGAGCCAGAGGAAGGGAAGCAGTGAGGGTCACCATTTGCGCGGTATGAAATACGGGGACGAAGATGAGGGATGGTGCTCAAATTGGCGGAGACTGTGGGGTACTTAATGACCAGGATTTCAAGGCTGGTTACAAGACGGATTTTGTGGTTTCGGTCATATCGAGCATGCTGAAGTGGTAGTTAGCATGTTCATAGACTCCGACGTTTCAGTAGTTTGATGATCCATGAAAGCCATGCTTGCTAATATGCATATGAATATCGGAAAGATTTTGGAGAGAGCCATGGAAATGGATATCACAGCCAATCTACATTCCAAGGAGAAGACTGATGTGGTTGTTGGTACAAGCCTGTTTGGAGAATCTTGAATTCATTGTAGCAATCGGTGACAATCCGCGATTGAGGACATTAAGAGTATCACTCGAATTTAAAATCGGTTAGGTTCGTCATTAATCGCGGGGACAATTGAGGGGCTTGATGGGCTTCCCCTCAGCTGAAATGGACCGAAAAAGCAATTATCGACGATCATGCAACCTTGCCAATAGATATAACAAGTACATCAGTTTATAGGTAGTGTACTCCATTCTCATGCACCGAGATGTTATTATGTGCATGGTGCAATAAAATAATCAGTTATTGCATGCAACTGAAGGACACTTAGTAGTTAACGAAGCCAGATCGAGTCTACATGTCCTAGAGGATCGACATGATCTGGATCACGCTGTTCTAGCACATACATTGCAGCCACACGCGTAAGCATGTCCAGCTACGATATTCTCAAGGATAAAAGATTACACTACATGAAAATGCAAGGGGTACCGTTAGTCACAATGAATATACTACAGCTATGGACGATGCATAAATATGTATACAATTGCACCCCCCCCCCCCCCCTTTACCCACTGCATCTTACCCGGTTTCCAGGCCATATACCTGGAAACAGTGTATCTTTACAAATATCTATTAAAAACCAACCGTTAATAAGATCTTTCTAGTCGATACTAAGAAACCTAAGGTGACGATATACGAAGTATTGACTTACAATTTAATGTCTTTAAATTTTAAAAGTTTTTCAAGTAAAAGAGAAGAAGAATTTAGGGTATACTAGAACAGCTATAAATAACAGTATTTTAAGAAGCTAAATCATCAATTTTATACGTCCGAAATAGGAAAGACGCAGAGGAATTATGCATTTGAGGGTCAGGGTCAGGGCTAGGGTCGGTGAGGTTCGACCCTGACCCTCTGAGGTGCGGGTGGAGGGACTGGACCTTGGACCCGCGGGGCGGATGAGTGCCAGGTCTATACAGAAAAGGGCCGGGGGGCTGCTCCACGAGAATCCATAGAGACTATCCATTTTTCAAGTGATTCCTCTTCAATTTGTGTCAATTTGCGTGAATTGGCGCGAGAAATCGCGAGGTTTTGTATACCACTAAGGCGGCAATGGAGGGTAGATTCAGGGACATTAAAGCGGCGTGCCACTTCACGAATTGAAGAGATTTCTTGGTTTTTAAAACCCTAGATAGCTAGTAAGATCCTACCCTCTTATTCTATTAAATTTCTAGAGCGTTGGGGGCGGATTGGTGGCATAGTGGGTGGTTAAATTGACTGCTAATTCAGGGACGCGTTTTTGGTGGGGGTGCGCCACTTGGGGGTGAAATACGTTAACATGAGTGTCCAATTTGAATGAGTTGCAATCTCCTTTTAAGTTGTTTCACACGCTTGATCAGGGAACATCATTCGATAGTGTTCTTGAAACAACGCAAAGCACTTGAAGAATTAGGCAACATGTTCTATCTGGGCTTTTCTGGTAGACTCCAAATTCCCAAGATCGATCATATCACTCTCTTTCGACTTTACAAAGGGCCCCCGGCTCGTGTGAGCAGCGGGGCCGTCGAAGACGACAGCAATCTCCTCCAGGGTCCGACCGTTTGTCTCCGGGAAGAAGAAGTAGATTAGAATCAGAAATACCGCAAGGCAGGCAATATAAACAAAGTAGAACTTCCAAGCCAGAGCCGCAAAGGCAATAGGGTTGACATACTGGTTGAAGAACCCAGCAGCAAATACCACTGTCAAGCAGAGCGACAACCCCTTTGCGCGCAAATGATAGGGAAGAATTTCGACCGGGTATGCGATTGACAGTGGGGTATAAGCAATGGCATAAGAGCCGAAGAATAGGAAGAGCATAGCCACAGAAGCACTACCAGCTGGTTTGATGTGCCTCTCTGCAAAAACGGCAGACAGTGCAGTTACTGCTGAGAAGAAAACTAGCATCGATGCGGTTGATATCATCCAGAGTGGTCGCCGACCGTATCTTTCAGTTGCAAATGCACCGCCCACTGCGCAGATGGCGTTCCATACTTGTAGCGAGAGATTTATCCCTGCCTGTTGGCTCGGACTAGTAATGCCCACGTTCTTGAGGATCGGTGCGAGGTAGTATGAAATAATACCTATCAGGAAAACAAAAGTTAGGTTCAAGTGTTTAAGTCAGGGCGATGAAGGGAGCGTGAAGCATACCGTTGCCAGCCCACTGGATCATGAACCCAACAAGGACGCAGATCATCAAACGGTGGATGGCACCGCGAGTAGCGAAGAAGGCTCTCCATCCGCTATCCTCGGCTACCAGGTTCTCAAAATCAATAGCTTCACATATCTCCTGGTATTCAAACAAGACTAGCTCATCCGTGCGATCTCCATTGGCATGATATCGAGCGAGAATTTCCAAAGCCTCTTCCCGACGATTCTTTGATATGAGCCATCGTGGGCTCTCGGGAACAATGAATAGCCCAAGCAACTGTAGAGCCGGGAAGAATGCTTGCATCAAGCATGGAAATCGCCATGACCAGGAGTTGAAGAGGTAAAGAGTTGCAAGGGTAATAATAGCAGAGAGGATTGCTCCAAAATACCAAACGGACTGGAACACAGCCGTTACTGTACCCCGATGTCGCGGATGGGCAATTTCCGCAGTCAACGGGGGAGCGGCAGTTTGCGCAAAGCCCAGCCCAATGCCCATCATGAGCCGGGTACCAAAGAACGCCCATCGACCTTGCGTGGCAGCTTGAATGACAGATGCACACACCATGATGGCTGAGCCAAGGGCGACACACTTTTTGCGCCCAAAGTGATCTGCAAAATACGATGCGGGGATGAAGCTGGGTACTCCGCCAAGGGAGACACCGGCAATTATCAAGCCCAGTGTGTTGGAATCGACATCCCCAAGATCTTGCATGACTATGACAACATCAGCTCTGGTAAAAGTATGGGATAAGGAAACGCAGCATACAGATGGGCAAAGCTTGGAGGCCGTTCATGAGACTTCCGTCATATCCGTTTGCCGCCGCTGATGTGAACATCAGTCCTATACCTAGGTTCAGACGGCGAAGACCTGGGTCTTTGATCCATCGATCTTTGGTGTTATTGGATAGAGCACAGTACACATCACCACCTGAGCTGGTTACAACTCCTACGGCAACCATGTTGATGTATAGAAAGAATCAAGGTCAGAGAAATCGACGGTGTTGCCTGTCCCTTGGAGTGTATTCGAGATGATTGCGGTCATTTCAGCTGCCATGGCGATCTTTATATGTGTGACTCCGGTGTTGCTTTGCTCGGCAAAAATTGTCAAAGGTGAGAAGGTTTCGGTAGGGTGGCAACAAACTCGGATCACGAGCAGCCTGGGAGTGCAAATTGGTCTTCCCCACGCGTCTGGCTGTCTCCTGATTCTCGTCTGGGGTAGACTGACCCTCACATCGAAAGGCGCTAAACTAGCATGGGGAAATTTTCGGTCAGTTTCTCGGAAAGATTCTCGGGAGGTTTGATTTTCACCTTGTGCTCGGATATCACGCGGTTGTGGCGCTGGTAAATTTCGGGGAAATTCTCAGAAAGATTCTCGGGCAGGTATATATCTTGTGGATTGGGATCTCTTCAAATATAAAGAGTTATTTTCAGTTGCGTCTAGTCGTGTTTTTTTTTTGTCGCCTTCAACTTGTCTCAGTATCCTTCTAAGTCTTTCCCGCATTACCCAGCCTGCACAATGACAGTCGGTTCCAAGCCCCAGTCATCCACTGCCAACAGCAGAACCTGGTGGAAAGAATCTTCTGTTTACCAGATCTACCCTGCGTCATTCAAAGATTCAAATGGCGATGGCATCGGCGACATCCCGGGTATCATCTCTGAACTGGACTACATCAAAGCCCTGGGGGTAGACATAGTCTGGCTGTCACCGATCCTACAGTCGCCCCAGGTAGATATGGGATATGACGTGTCTGATTACTATCAAATTAATCCACCCTATGGAAATCTCAAGGATGTGGATATGCTGATTGAGGGTCTCCATGCTCGAGGGTTGAAGTATGTCATGGACCTTGTGGTGAATCACACATCTGATCAAGTATGTTGGTACCTTTTCGCCTTGTTCTTCGATTCCAAGTGAAAGCTTTTTAATTTTTGTCTTTAGCATGAGTGGTTTAAGCAGTCGCGTTCTTCAAAAGAGAGCAAGTTCCGCGATTGGTATATTTGGAAGAAGCCCAAGTATTCAGCAGATGGGGTACGGCAACCACCGAATAATTGGGGCTCGTACTTTGGTGGTACGTTTATTATTCCGTGTTCAACTCATAGAACTTGAAGAGAAAGCATTTGTTCTAACAACTACAAAGGATCTGCCTGGGAATACGACGAGAAAACCGACGAGTATTATCTTCATCTCTTCGCGACTGAGCAACCGGACCTCAATTGGGAGCACCCAGATGTGCGTGCCGCCGTACATCAGATAATGCGCTACTGGCTCGACAAGGGTGTCAATGGGTTCCGTATGGATGTCATCAATTTCATCAGCAAAGACCAACGGTTCCCCGATGCACCTGTTGATCCGAGCAAGACATACCCCGAGGGATCAGAATATTATGCTTGTGGGCCGAGACTTCATGAGTACCTACAAGATATGGGAAAGATCTTGGAGGAATACGATGCATTCTCTGTTGGCGAGATGCCATCCGTCTATGATCCAGCCGAAATCTTGAACGCTGTGGGCTTCGATCGCCAGGAACTCGGCATGGCATTCCAATTTGAGATTATGGATCTTGATCACGGCCTAGAGGGCAAATTCTCTCCCGGAAAGCTCCGTCTCAAAGATTTGAAATCAGTTGTCACCAAGTGGCAGTCATTCATGTATGAAAACAACGGCTGGAACGCGCTGTATCTTGAGAATCACGACCAAGGCCGCAGCATTTCTCGATTTGCATCAGGGGAGCCAGAATACCGTGCTCTTTCTGGCAAAATGTTGGCCACATTCTTGGGTCTGCAGAGTGGAACGCCATTTGTGTATCAAGGGCAAGAACTGGGCTTAGTCAACATTCCAGACAGTTGGGGTATTGAGAAGTTCCGAGATCTCGAGGCCATAAACTTCTGGGAGGAGTTCATTCGGGAAAAGCCTGACCTGCATGAGCAGATATTGAAGGAAATGCGACTCAAGTCGCGAGACAATGCCCGATTGCCCATGCAATGGGGCCCTGGGAAGTTCGCGGGATTTACCTCTGGAGCTACTGCCCCCTGGATTGATGTGAACGATGATTATCAGACTTGGAATGCGGCTTCCCAGATTTCCGACCCATCCAGTGTCTTCCAATATTGGGCAAAGATCCTCGGTTTACGAAAGATGTGGGTGGAGGTGTTCGTGTATGGCTCATTCACTCTTATTGATGAGAGCCATGATGATCTGTTTGTGTACTCGAGGTGCTTTGAACAGACTACTGCGGTAGTGGTCACAAACTTCTCCTCAAAGGAAGTGGATTGGCTTGTTCCTAGCCAGTTATCACAGGTTCTTACATATGGGACTATTCTCGTGGATAATTACGAGGGGCGCAAATCGATTGAGAACACCGGGGGCAAAGTCACGGTGCGCCCATTCGAGGCTTTTGTGGTACTGGACAACCGATCTTAACCTTGTCTGGAAGTTTGAAAGAGATTTTATGAAGGGGTTCCTGTATTAAACTTGATACGGTTCATCGCCGTCATCCTCAATTTCACCTATGCGTTCGTTTATGGAATATCGTCTTTCGTAAGCAGTGTCAGGTAAATGCTGAAGCCCAAAGACAGGCTGTAATGGGACATCAGCTTCCGCTATTCTCTTCTGAAGCCAGTGTAGGCTGCCGGGGCTCTCATCAAATCTAGCAAGATAACAGCAGAACTCGTGGAGTATTTGGCGAGTCTGGATAAACATGTCAGGAGATAGCGAGTGAACACACGTAATCACATCTAGCAGTGTGTTCGTGATATCACACAGCTTTATTTGCTGATATTCCTGTTAGCCTCAAAACCAAAAGGTAATGAAACACGAAGTCTTACCATTCCCGGGCCATGAGCAACAAGGGCGTCCATAGATACAGATGAGATTGACTGCAACGCATCTCTTGACACGTGAGCTGGGTATACGAATGACATGCTATCAGCAGTCGGTTCACTTGACATGGCCACATTTCGCAATGAGAGCTGCCACACAAGCATACGTAGCCACTGCTGCGTAATAGCCACATCACTTCTCTGTACCTCATTCCATTCTGTTGGCCATTGAGGGTGTTGTCGGAGCTCACTTTGTATGCGAGACAGACTTTCTTTGCTACAGCTTCGCTGTTCTGTTTCGGTAAATTTGTTGGTGTCTATTAGAACACCATCAACGGATACGAAAAGATGAACAAGGCTATTGAAAGCCTGCAATACTTGTGACTCGCTTTGGTTGTTAGTCAATGGTAGCTTGATCGACTCTGAAAGACAAGTTCCGGTGCCATGCTGCATGGCATGTCCTCTTTCGGTGACATACAAAAGCCAAAATGTCCTTCGCCTGAAACTTTCCTCTTCAGAGTCCAGTCCAGAATATGTCTCCTCGTTATCCAGTCCCATCAACTGACACATTGTGACTGACTCTCGCAATAGCAACGATGTTGTCTGCTTTTTCAATTTTGTGCCATAATAAAGGTGAAGAAACAGTGGCACTAGAATCGCTTCGCGTGTGGAGCTTTCGCGATAGTCATACATGGAGCGATATCGCTCTGCTTCAGCAGCAAAGCGGTCTGTCAATGCCATCGCATCCTCTTGACGTGGAACAGAGAAGTTACTCTCTCGGTCTCTATCGAGATCCAATTTTAGACTAGCACCGGTACTTGCACAAACTGCACAAGCCAAAGCACACGTTTCGCAATCACTTGGGTCGTTTTGGAGTGCAAGCTTCAACCGCTGAATGTCGATCACCGGCCATACGGGGTACATCCGCTCATGATAGATCTTTAAATACACCAAAACATCGTCGAAGGAGATGACAGACTTCCATTCGCTTGTTGAAGAGGCCGAATGAGGAGAGATGCCCGATTCACGATTGTCGTTATGCGATGCCGGTAGTTCTGCTTCGCTGTGGTCATCATATTGGCTCCAAAGTTGCTTGCTAACCCTAGCTAGCGTGCTTTTTCGAGGCCCTTTCGGGCCTGATTTCCCACATTTCTTCGTGAATGCACATTGAAAGCCGGCCCTTGTGCAGTTTGGGCAAGGGATTTTGCCTGTACACCGGACCTTTCGGATAGCGCATGCATCGCAGGCCCGTGGCCTCGTCATGTCCGCTGTAGCAAGGGTTAGTTTGATGAGTTGGGCAAAAAAGCAAGGTGATGAGCAAGTCCAGGCTCGGGAGAATTCTCGGCAAAATTTGCGGGGAAGAGATGGAGCTCCCAGAGCTAATTTTAGCGGATTTGCAATTCATTCCAACTCATAGATTTCATTTTTGCTGTTTTTACTATAGAGAAGCATCTGATATATCTGACAACCCCTGGCCTGTGAGCTGATCTTGAGCTGATGGGTTACATTTCGCTCACTGTTTTTCCCATTGCCAAGAACCAATGCATTTTTTGTTGAATACACGCATGAGAAATTGAACGTATTTTGACAGAAATCTGGGTTACAACAATGGATGCATGAGAGATATGTATGACTCTTAACTAAACAAAATCCGCTATTTCTGCAATCTGTGCGGATAACCCCAATCTGCGGTCCGAGGATTTTCCGTGAAATACCCTGTTTTCAGCCAGGCATTGCAGTCACAAGCGTAAGCATGTCCAGTTACGATATTCTCAAGGATAAAAGATTACACTACATGAAAATGCAAGGGGTGCCGTTAGTTGCAATAAATATACTACAACTATGGACGATGCATATATATATATATATATGTATAGGATATATATATGCATAGGATGCAGTGCAACATTTCCCGGTGCTACCCCGACGACATCCTGGATGTATCGAGGAACTGGGGTTGTTTCAATAGCCCCCAATTGGTTGATCAGCCTTAAAATCGAGTTATCCGCCAGATGCAAGATGGATTTACGCTGCCAATGGAGTCAGCGAGTGGTTTTACAGTCAGCTCCACACAAATCGTATCACGGTGCATAGAACGAAGCCATGAAGGTATTACCCCTCCTTGGAGGTATCATTCCATAGGCGGGGTGCCATTGTCGATAGAAAAGGAATTCTATAAATATGAGCGTATTTCCCTGAGAGGACCAGAATAGACAAAGCATCACATCAATACAAGGTGTATCCTCCTGTGTATTCAACACAATATACATCACGCCTGATCCAAGATATGGTTGGGTCAACATGTGTGCTGGCAGTGCTATCACTCAGCATGATGGCCATAGCATCTCCTGTCCAGTTAGCGCGCCGGGGTAAGTCTCATATACAACAAATAACAATGTCCAATCTAAGGTTCAAATGTACTAGCAATATCAACCGAGCTACTGGAACAATTCAACCTATTCTCCCAATTCGCCAGCTTATCATATTGCGACCAAAACATCAATCACACGGGCCAAAGCCTTACCTGCGAATACGGCAACTGCAGACTCGTAGAAGCTGACAACACGACAGTAATCAACACATTCCACAGCGAGCACGGGCCGACAGGCTACATCGCTCTAGACCATACGCGGGAACTGATCCTCTTAGCATTCCGCGGAACGGTATCTATCAGCGACGGCAATACAGATACCGACCTTGATCTCACTTCTATTGATGAGGTGTGCAAGGGGTGCAGAGCCAATCATGGGTTCTGGGTATACTGGACTGCTGTAGCGAGCCAGGCGACGTCCGAGCTTCACGATGCAACCAGCTCATATCCGGGTTATAGGTTGGCCGTTGTAGGACACAGTCTGGGTGGGGGGCTTGCGACGTTGGCAGGGACTGTGCTTCGAACACAAGGGTTCAGTCTGGACATTGTAAGTGGAACTGCAAAACAAGAAGGAGATGTATGCCAGCTAACGTTTTCAAACATCAATGGACATTCGGAGCCCCGAAAACAGGGAACATGAAGCTGGCTGAATTCATCACAAATCAACAACCAAACAGCATCTACCGAGCCACGCACACTACAGACCCCGTACCGAAATTGCCACTCTATCTGGCATTATTGAAATTGGATTGGAGCCAGCCTTCGCCTGAATACTGGGTTACTCAGGAGACTGGGGTGCAGGCCACCACTGATGGTGTGCAGTATGTTGAAGGGATCAATAGCCATGCGGGGAATGCTGGTTCAGATCTGGACCTGAGGTGGCCGAATCCTGAACATGGGTGGTATTTTGGGAATTTGAGTGTCTGCGCGATTTCGATAGATGCACCGGCATAGGCTGATCAGATGATTCCATGGGAGACAGCCTTGCTGTTGTTTACCTCGTAACCCCAGATCGACGGAGATTGCACAGATGGAGAATAGGAATGAATATATTTATACCGAGTGTGAATACAAAGTCTCCTCGAACACCATACACCGAATCAGAAAACCCAAATAATAGCTAGGGCGGTATTATCTCATAAACATGCATCATCATGACATCTTAGGGCGTAGACGCAGACTCGGCCCTGGCATAAACTCCAGTCCGGTGTCAATATCACCGGCCTGAGCAAACTTCATGTCCTTCAGGTAGTGATCACGCGGCTGCCAGGGACCACGGTCAGCGGCCTTAGGTAAGACACTTTCAGCAACGGACACATAAGTGGATTTGAGGTTCAAGAGAGGACGCTCCTGGAGGGTCGCAGCATCCTTCTCCTTCAGACGGGCCACAGCAGCAATCAACTTCCGCGACTCAAGCGTCTTAAGCAAACGACAGACAAACTGCGCCGTAGCATCCGCACCCAGGGTCCACGAGGCATTGGTATACCCAATAACGAAAGCGGCATTAGGGACATCCTGGAGCATGACTCCATTCCACAGGTACTTCTCCCCAGTATCAATCTTCTTCCCGTCCACAGACAGCGCCGAGCCACCAGCGATCTGTAAGCGCAAGCCCGTGGCAGTAATAATAATATCTGCGTCGAGTTGCTCCCCAGAATTCAACATAATACCATTCTTTGTAACCTCGCGAATTGTATCCGTCTTGACATCCGCCTTGCCCTGTCGCAGACTGTGGAACAGATCCCCATCGGGACAAACACACAACCGCTGCTCCCAGGGGTTGTATTTGGGCTTGAAATGTGGGTCGTGGGGGATATGGGTTGGCAATTGCTTGCGCACATTCGACTTGAGCAGCCAGCGGGAGAATTTCGGGAAGCGCTGGCAGAAGAGGAAGAAGATGCGATTGACGTAGATGTAAATCATGCGCTGCAGTCTGATATACAAGGCATTGGGGAGGATGTAGGAGAGCCAGCGGCTGCTTGATCGGTTTGGGAGGGAGAGAATATAGGTTGGGCTGCGTTGGAGCATTGTGACACGGGCGGCATGATCGGCGAGATTGGGGAGGAGAGTGATGGCGGTCGCGCCGGATCCGATGATAACAATCTTCTTGTCCTTATACTGGAAGTCATTGGGCCAAAACTGTGGATGGACGATCTGGCCCTGGAAAGCGTCCAGGCCAGGGATGTCAGGATTCAGGGGATCCTGGTAGTTGTAGTAGCCCGTGCCAAAGATCACGTAGCGGGCGGTGTAAGTTTCTTCCGAGTCATTGTGATTGACAGTGAGCGACCAGGTGTTTTCATTGGAGGACCAGTCTGCTGATGACAGGCGATGGTTATAGAGGATATGTTTGTCAATACCATATTTGGTCGCTGTCTCTCGCACATACTCCTTAATGGCAGACCCCTCAGCAATGGGGTTATCACGCAACCAGGGATTGAACTGGAAACCAAAGGTGAAAAGATCGGAGTCGGAACGAATACCAGGATACTTGAAGAGATCCCAAGTGCCACCTAGATCGGTACGAGCTTCAATGATGGTGTAGGTGTAGTTGGGAAGTTGGGTTTGAATGCGATAGGCGGCATTGATGCCAGAGATACCAGCACCAACGATGATGACATCGAATTGTTTTCCATTTCTTTCCATGATGAATGTGATAAGTAACTAGAGTGAACGTTGAGGATATTTAAAGAAGTTCACACCTCGGTTTCATGCTGCGATCGGCAGATCGGCATGGGGTAGCTCTTCACGGGGAGATCGGGGAGATCGAAATTCATGCGGGATAAAAAAGATATAAAGAGAGAGAGAGAGAGAGATTCTTTGACTTATAGAAGTTACACAGATCTCTAGATATATAGACATCTAATTCATCTATTGGCCTATTCATCTACACATCTATACATATATTCATCTATATCTATATCCATCTACATAATCAATAGAAGAACTGAACCTCGGCAATTTCCCAAATGGGATATCTTTGCGAAGGATCGACAGTTCCCCAACTATGTATACTTATGGTCTAGCTTAGCCTGCTCATGGAAGAGAAAAAAACACCCAACTATGTCTCTCATTAAAACTAAAGTGAAGCTCTCCCTAAAGGAGAAACTGGACTTCCTTCCAGCCGTGGGATCCATCATCGTCGCTTGCATCTATGCTCTCCTAACCGGCTTCCGGCGCACCGAGCGCCAAGCCAAGACATTGTCTCTTCATTTGGGATATGCGCTGTTCCGTAAGGCGAGCGCACGATTGACCGCCACTCAGATGCAATACATCCTACCATCAGGCCTCCAGATCTATGAACGATACGCTAAGTCGACAGGTGAAGTGCCCAAGTCCGTACAATTGGGCGATGGTGCTTTGGGACACTGGGTGGGCGATAAAAATGCCGACAACGTAATAATCTGGTATCATGGTATGAATAATAGCCAGCCCAAAGACCACTCGGCTGACCACATCATTCAGGGGGTGGTTTTGGACTCCCTGCCAACATGGGCTATTTCAAATTCTATGCCCAGCTCGTGCGAGACCTCAAAGCATCAGGCAAAAGCGTCGCAGTCTTCAGCCTGACTTACACGCTAGCCCCAATCGCAGTCTACCCCACACAACTTCGACAAGCCGTGAATTGTCTACGATACATTCTCTCGTCAAACCGTGACCCGTCCACGGTTTTCCTGGGCGGCGACTCTGCGGGGGGGGAACCTGGTTGGAGGGGTCCTCTCTCACCTGGCCCACCCACATGCAGAGATCGATGCCCTTCCACTGCATAGCAATCTTGGAGGCGTAGTCATGATCGCACCGTGGACGCTTCTCGATAATGAGTTCCCAGGGATCAAGGTCTACGACGGCGGCGATATCATCACCCAGGCAGTTGCGAGACCGTGGTCGACAGCCTATATCGGAGCTGGTAAGCGTGACTATTACACTGATTTATCGACTGCGCCGACGGATTGGTTTACGACCTTCCCAGTGGACTCGGTTTTGATCACTGGGGGTGGGAATGAGATCCTGTTGCCGTTGATCCAGGACTTCGCGGGTAAATTTAAGAAGGGCTTTAAGAATGTGGAGTTGTTTGTTGCGCCTGGGGAGTGTCATGTTGCGCCAGTTTATCATTTGGAGATGAGGAATAATACCAAAACGGAGCAGGGGAAGAAGGTTGAGGCATTTTTGGCCAAGTTGATGTGATTCTGTATATAGCACAGCTGTACATACTGGATTGAGTACATATTGAAGACACTAGCAATGTTTTTATACAATGGTGGTCAGATATTCCGTGCCTAGTGACTTCCGCAGATAGTATCCAGGATAAAACCCATCAATGACATTATATAGGCAATATGATATTACACTATTACCCAGTGGAGACAAATCAGAATTCTACGCCGGCTATTCAAAAACATTATAAGTTCATAGACCAGCCGGTGATATTTGCTCGATTCTCAATGCCATGTACATTAAATCTGTATATGCGCCTATGCTTCATGTGCCTTCTCAACAATGCGCATCTTAATCAACGCACTCGACGCAAAAGAGCGCACACCCTCCTGCATCCAGGCTGGCATAGCACGCACCCAACTAGCCACAGACTGACTAGCAGGCAAGATAATCTGACCACTCGTCTGAGCCAAGATCTGTTTACAGATAGCGTCCGACACAACCTGGGTGGTCATGACAGGCTGACGGAAGTGCCCCTCTTGATCAGTGAGCATCTTGATCATGGGCGTACGCACCCACCACGGGTGAATAATACTAAAGCAACAATTAGCAGAAATCCACTATACAATCCAAGAATAACGCAGCAACTCACCTGGTGCGCACATTGGGCGCTTTATACCAATACTTCAATTCCTGACGCAGTCCCTCATGGAAAGCAAGCGCACTAGCCTTGGTGCAACAATAATCCACAATCTCGCCAAGCGCCACAAAGCTCGCCATACTAGCAATGGTAACAACATGGCCATGATTTGCCCTCACCATAGCCGGCAAGAACTCCTTAACCATAAGGAAATGGGAGAGGGTATTAACCTCGAAAGTCTGACGAATCTTCTCCTCGGGCTCATCCAGGATCGTCCCGTCGTGTCCCACACCGGCATTATTAATCAACACCGTAGGCTCGCCGTGGTTGTCACGGATTGTGCGCGCAACATTGGCGATATCGGCCGAGGAAGTGATATTCGCCTTGTAGAAGGTGACGTTGGCGGGTAGTGTGAAATTCGGCTCATTAATATCAAGAATGACCACGCGCACGCCTGTGCTCGCTAGATCTTCCATGACCTGTTTACCGATTCCGCTGCAGCCGCCAGTGAGCAAGATGAGCTCACGGGCTGGGATCCATGGTTGGTTGGATGTCCAGTTTTGTAAGGCGCGTTTCGAAAAGAAGCGGTTTGTGGCGCGGAGGAGAGCGAGGCCGGCGAAAACACCGAGAGCCTTTTGGGCTGTTGGGTTGCGTAAGAGATGCTGGGTGGGCTCTGGGAGGTGGGATAGAGCTGTTTGGGTGTATTTGGTGATAAGGTCAAGGGTAGACATTATGGGTGATGAAGTGAGGTTTGATATCGAAGAGTAAATGGATTATATTAATATTCAAGCTAGGCCATTGATATTTAGGACAGTTGTATTCAACCGAGGCTTCACATTTTTTCACATTCCAAACGGGCAATTAATGCGATTCCCCACAGAGATCGACAGGGGATCAACAAGTACTTTTTTTAGACTGTTGAATCTCTTTTTTTTTTTTCTCTTCGACTCTTTTTCCTTCCTTTCACATGTTGGCACCCCCGCATTCTTCCAGCCCTAATTTGAATCCATTGATGATCTGACATGTTCAGGTCATTTTAGCCCTGGCAGATTGATTCTCGGCTATTTGCACTGGCACTCGCATTTCTAATAGTAACAGGGAGTCTAAGCCTAAATTCACTAGTTAATATAGTGTCAGAATTCCCTTCATAACCTGTTGATCCAAATAATGGTAGTTAATAGGGCCGAGGTCTCGCATGGGTCACCTAAATAGGGAGTGTCGATCAGTGCGGGGGCATAATGGGGAAAATGAGAATATATCAGCCTCGACTGAATCCCCAACTTTCTTTCAACTCGTTTCGCGCCAAATATGGCCCTTGGTGACAGTATTCTGCCGCTCGGCGCATTCACCCTTGCCGAGGCGTATTTCCTCCAACGCACTATTTTCACTGACCCCTACCAAAATATCTGTCTCATCGCACTGGCAGTAAACATTCTCCTAAAAGCCTTTTACGGCATAATAATATGGCCATTTCTACTAAACCCGTTGAGGCATCTACCAAAAGTTCAAGTAGGAAATAACACAGAGCAATACACAAACCTGGGAAGTACTAACCTTCTATAGAGCTCGCATATCGAACTCATATTCAACTCCCCTCGAGGAACAAAACCCCTCAAGTGGATGAAAACCGTTCCAAATGAAGGACTCATTCACATGCGTGACACGTTCAATCAGAGTTGTGTCATCCCAACCAACCACCAGGCCCTGTTAGACGTGATGAGCACAAACACATACGACTTCGAAAAGCCATGGCGCATGCGCAATTTCCTCGCGCGGATCATCGGTTTTGGAATGATTACCTCGGAAGGTGCAGCACACAAGAAACAGCGTAAAGCGCTCACGCCCGCGTTCAATATCAAGAATATTCGCTCCATGTACTCTCTCATGTGGAACAAGACGGGACAGTTGCTGGACGAATTAGAAAAAGAAATCAAGGTAGACCCCATGGATGGAACGAGTCCAGAGGACCAAGAGGGTAAGATTGAGATGGCCGAGTGGGCGAGGTACGTCTTGCAAGCATTGCATTATATTCCCGAGGATATAGGATGTTAACAATCCTGCAGTCGCCTCACACTCGACATAATCGGCCCTATAGCAATGGGACGTGACTTTGGCTCACTTCACAACAAGAGAAACAAGGTGGCCGACAGCTTCGCGAAGATCCTCGAGCCGACTAAGGAGAAAATGGCGTTCCTGGTGATGAACTACGTACTGCCACAGTGGATGGCAAGACGTGTGCCGTGGCGTATGAACGATATACTGAATGTGGAAACGTCGTATCTACGCAGTACTTGCGATGAGATCGTGCGAGAAAAAAGAGCTGCTCTTGCTGGATCAAAGGTTTCTGCTCAGGACCTCGAAGCTGATATTCTGGGCACGATGATGCTTGGTGGGGATTTCTCGGATACGGAGTTGGTCGATCAGATGTTGACATTTTTGGCTGCTGGAGTGAGTATTCCAATACAGCTGCATTGCTAGCTGAGCAAATAGCTAACCCTCACAGCATGAAACCACCGCCAGCGCCTTGACCTGGGCCTGCTATCTCCTTCATCTTCACCCAGAATATCAAACTCGTCTCCGTGATGAAATCCGCACCAAAATCCCATCAGGCAACAGTTCAATAACCTACCAAGACCTTGAATCACTCCCTTTACTAAACGGGGTCTGTCAAGAAGTCCTCCGCCTGTACCCAACAGTCCCAACAACAATCCGCGAAGCAGTCCGCAACACCGCCGTTGCGGGGAAGTACATCCCGAAGGGGACTCGAGTAATTTTGTGTCCGTGGGCGATCAACCGCAGTCCACTTTTCTGGGGTGAGAACGGGGCAGAATTCGTGCCTGAGCGATGGATCGACACGGACAAGAACGGACACTGTACCCCGAACAATAATGGCGGAGCATCAACGAATTTCGCGCAGATTACATTCCTGCATGGGCAAAGATCTTGCATTGGGAAGGACTTTGCGCGTGCGGAGCTACGGTGTGCGATTGCTGGTGTCGTTGGGCGTTTTTCGTTTGAGATGCAGGATCCCAAGCAGGTGATTCATATTGCTGGGGCTGTTACTATTAAGCCAGTTGAGGGGATGCATTTGAGGATGCGGAGGGTTGATGGGTGGTAGTGATATCGGGTTGACGATTTACTATTTGTTATTATATGTATATTGGCTATACTATTCCTAAATCTGCAGTTCCAATATCAGAGATCTTGCAGTACATCCTTTCCATTTAATAAACTATTCCTACTCATTTGCATGATAAATAGAATATGAGACACAAGTAAATCAGGGGGTTATAGATCATAGCGGTCAAGGAAGATTGCCTCTGATGTTCTATTATGGCCTATCCAGGTCAGTCTAGGGTATGCAGCCCATTTGACATTAGACTGTCATATGCATGACTCGCCTTCTCAATAGCTTCTGGCCGTTTGCTTATCCCCGACTTAGCCCCGAGCAGGTGGGATATCAGACCGAAGATTGATAGTCATATCCAAGCCATTCACAGGTATAGGATGGCTTCTGTGCCAATAACAGTATCAACCTAGCAATCCACATATATTGTAATCTTAGTAGAAAGGTTGGATATCGTACTTCACAAGTATCAAGTTGATACACCATTGTACGAATACAGAGTACACCATATTCCAATAGTACTTGAGTAATTAAACACGGGTAACACTACTCTACTGTGTGAACATCTACATTCTCTTGTTTAGTTGATAAAAAGAGCAATTACATGTCCTCGACCACAATCAACGCCAGGCAGCTCCTCGACACTGCACCAAGATAGTCGGAATAACACTGACACCAACCATGAGAGCAACGGCAATACCAGCACCACCAGCCCAGCCAACAACTTCGAACATCTCAGGGAACCAGAAAGGACCAATAAACCCCCAGATCTGCCGAACAAAGGTGATAAAAACACCTACGCTGGCAGCATCTTCGCGGTAACAATCAACCGCATAAGTAATGTCAACTGTAGTAACAATCTGATTACCACCAGCGGCAATAGCGGCGCCAATAACTGGAGCGATATTCCATGCACCCCCAGAATCCCGGATCTCGATAGCAAAAACCACAATACCACAGATCGTCAAAGCATGGCCAATATAACTCAGCCAAAGACGGTATTCCGGTGGGGATGGTTCTCCCGTCCGCTTCTGTCGCATAAGCATCCAGCGATCGGAAATACACCCGCCGACCTGTTCACCGATGACAGATCCGATGATAATAGCGAGAAATTGTAGACCGACCTGCTGCGTGTTCAGGCCGAACGTGGAAGGGTAGACCTGAGAGATCTCGATTGTGAGCGCGATACTACCCCAGAGGAAGACCATTGCGTAGGCGGCAGCTGGAATTATCACGCATGGTTTCATCACGTAGCTCAGGGGCTGGAAGAAGTCCCAGAGTTTCAACGGTGCAGGGTCGATGCGGCTAAATCTGAATAAACTCTGTTTGGCAGTGGTGACATTATTGGAGGGATCATTGCTGCGGACGTAGAGGGATTCCGATCCGAATAAGAAGTAAGTAACAAATTGGACTGCGTTGACCTGTTCGAAGCGAATGATTAGACGGGTCTTACTCCCAGAGTCTGGGGTTAAGGAATGCTCACAATTGCCAAGATATAGTAAATCCAGCGGTAGCCCACACGCAAAGCAACGAATCCAAAGATAAACGGAGCAGCAGGCACTCCCAGAGTAACCATCAGCGTCCACCCACCCATGCACCGAGCACGATCTTTCCGAAAGAAAGTCTCCGCGACAACGGCGCTACCAATAGCAGCGGCAGGACTGATAGAGAAGGCAGTAATAGCACGGCAGAGAGCCATGGTTGCATAGGAAGGACTCTTTGCACAGCCAATATTTCCAATCAAGCTACAGATCAACGAGATCAGAAAGATGGGGCGGCGGCCATAGCGATTACACAGTGGGCGCCAGAAGAGTGGCGCACCACCTAGCACGGCGATGAAGAGAGAGACAAGGTAACTGGTTCGCTGCATACTGACGTCGAAGTCATCGGAGATAGGCGATGTTCCTCGGATAGATGAGCGATTCGGTCTTCGATGTAGAAATCCCATTGCTTTGCAGACTCCATCATTTGCGGACTAGCATTTGCACCCTCGATGTGCTGATGTTGGCTATCCATCTTCTCCATGTTGAATATGAAGGCTAGGATCTGTGGGAAGATAACAGCACAGACGAAGAGAAGAAGAAAAAGAAAAAGTCGAAAATCTATGCGTCGTTCTTATAGCAAAGACCCCATAAAATCTGGGATCCCGTCCTTTCCCCGTACTCCGCCTTTCCGGGGGATCTGGGGGTGGGGGAGAAAGGGGGGAGTGTGGATGCATCTTCCCCAGATTGGAGAGATTTGCAAGTATTGCAGGCATTGGAAGCAGAATACTAGGATATTGAATTATGGGCCATTCCTAACAAGTCATGGTACATCTGACCAAAGACAGGGGGCGGATATAGTCTCAGCCGGTATGCCACTCAGATTGTGGGAGAGTGTGAGTGGAGAGAAAATATCTCACAGTATGAGGGTGACTCTGTGAGGTGTCGAGAATGACGGCCTTTTGAATTTGGTTTAGAGAACGTCGGCCCGGTCGGATATCATCTATTTTCTCTCGGAGAAGCGAATGGACGATGCTTGATTTCATTTTGGCTGGGAGGCCCAGAGCTGTTGTCTGGACTCTCCACATTCTTAGCTTGGTGGCTGTGATGCCAGGGCCGAGGGTGCTTCAAAGCTCTGTATGGCCATTGTCCAGAAGAAGTCCAGAATACGCAAAATCAATGAAGAGACTGGTAATCAAGTGGATTATTGGAGAGTTGATGGATGTTGAAGTTATGTCGGATATGATTACTCCGTGTCTCCGTGTCCTCGGACTACGCTTCATAAATGGGAGTTTTCTTCACTTTTGATTTCTGACTTCCAAAACTAGTCACATTATATCTAAGCCGAGCTCGATTGGCATTCCACGCCAATATCTCCAGAGATTCCATCACAGATAATGACAGGAGGACCGCCAGCCGGGCTAGTAACATCGATCTCAGAGAGTTGAATACCCGAGCACACAGCATTGGGAGAGCAAGTCAAATCACCGATAACCTTCCCATTCTTGCCCGACGAAGTACCATGGATATTCTCAAAGTTGATGTTGGTGAAGTTGACGGATGATGGGTACTTGGCACACGTGGCGGCGTCGACGTCGAAGTAGCACTGATCCAACACAATTGGGGCGTCAGTGTTTTCGATGAGAACATCCTTGTAGGTGACATTGTTGATGCGACCAAAGCCGATGTTCTCTCCAGCCCAGGCCTTGAGACGGACGCCGTTCTTGAAGTCTGATTAGGATCAGTCGCTCATGAATCGATGTGAGGATCTTACCTGGCCGTTCAATAGAGTCACATTCTCAATCCAGACATTCTCAATGATATCCTCAACTCCCGAGTACTGTCCAATACTCCCCATGCTGACACCATGGGTATTGTTGCACCACAAGTTCTGCACGAAGATGTTGGTGGTGTTGGGCTTGGGCGAGAAGCAATCATCGCCGATATCGACACGGGTGTTGGTCACAGTGAGACCGTCCACGTTGAAGGAGTCAAATCCGTCGGTGTTTTTGGGCAAAGCCTGCGAGGTAGTGATTAGAGTTGATTGACAATTGTGTCCGGTACCCAACTTACAGATGCGTTGGTGGAAAAGGCGTTGATGAAGACATCATCGAAAGAGACATCCTTGGTACGGACGAAGAAGTTGGTCCAGCAGGGGGAGTTGAGTTGGGTGATACCTTCGACAGACACACGGGTAGCGTTGTCAGTCATAAATAGAATGGGACGGTAGAAAGTGTTGGAAGGGTCCTGGATTATTTATTAGGGCATATCGTTCCTCTTTTGGAATCATACTTACCAGAACTTCCCGGCCAGCAAAGGCATTGTACCACTCCTGGCCATTGCCATTGAGAGTACCCTTTCCGAAAATCTTGATATCCTGACCACCCCAGACCCAGAAAGTGATGGATTTCTGGAAAGAGTAGTAGAAGTGGTTTGCTTGCCAGTAGTCGATATCGTCGGTGAACTACTTCAGGTCAGCCTAGTTCAATCTTACAAGATTGGGGGTTATATACTTTGATTTCACCCTCAAGTTGCACCTCAATATTGTCCAAGAAGCTGAGGTCAAGCTTCTTGCCAATGACATACTTCTTCCCCTTTTTCAAAAGAAGTCTTCCGCCATGATTGGCAGCCTTAATACCCCAAAGGAAATCTTCCGAAATATCGTCGGTGTCACTCTTGGATGACCGGATTGTCACTGTCCGACGATCGTGGTGCTTGTGATGCCCATGAGCACCAATCTTCTTCAGTGCCGACTTATCGCTAGCCGGGATGATCTGGGCGCCTTTGATAATATGCTCTGTCGCAAGAGCACTAACTGTGCTAAGCAGGAGAGCACCAATGGCGAGGAACTTCATTTTAGCGATGTCAATGAGCTCAATTGATACTTCTTGGTTCACCGGAGACAGCAGTGTCAATTTATAAGAATACCCCGGAATGTCGGCCCTGAAAAAAAGGAGCTCGTCCCTTTCCCCAGATTAGCAATGTCTGGGGAGCACGGGCAGAGGAAACAGATTTCTCCGCCTGTTAAAAACAATTCCATCGTAGATTGGGATGATCGGCACTGTGGAATGCAAAGCGAGTTAGCCGTATACGGAGGGAGTATAGACAAGTGAATGGAGTCATTTCTCCGCATTTCGCCAAGGATATTGCGGGGGGGGAACATCGGTAGAAGCTTGAGCGAGCTTCTTAGATTTCTTTAAAATTCCTTTTTATTGCGGGCATTCATTCTCCCGTCTGGTTAATATGTGCCTTGAAAGAGGGTTCTTCCACCAATCAGAATAGTTCATCATTCTCACCATACGGGTTTTCCTCCGAGACCTCATTTCTTATTTGACATTGGTCCTGAATTGGAGGAAACTGTCAGTGTAAGTATTTCTCAATCTTGGAAGTCTTAGGTTAAGAGCGTCTCCTAAGGCCAACTAGGATTTGAATGTCTATCGTAACCATCTTCAGCCTGCCTGTCATCAATAGAGTCAAAGTTCCTGATACAAATCTCCGAGGCATATGTCTAATCTTTAGATATGATTGTATTGGATTGTCAAGCTCATCTATACAATCCAAGATATAGAGAGCAAAGGACATGTATTTTACAACTTCTTGCTAGCCTGCACCAGCGCATAAATACAGCTGATGTTCCCAGACCACCAAGCCACTGAACGCAGATAGCTCAAAGAATGAGATTCGATGTGCGAGTACAGCAGGCTGTACGCGACACGGGAAACCGAATACCAAGCACCGATGGTATTGATAGTCTCATTGGGGAGACCGGCGTACAAGGAGACAAGGACTAGATATAGTCAGTACAGCGAAATTCAGGTGCAATTTCATCCACTTACTCGCCGCAACAAACAAAGAATAACCCTCCTGGGCATTTGCATGCGCCGACTCCTGTCGCTTGAGTTTGTCAAGGGCGCGACGGCTAATCTTTCCCGACCGCACGGCCGCTTCGCCGTAGCTAGTCAAGTCTTCGCGTGGGTTGACATTGTGATCGAGACCCAGACGCATTTTCGTGCCGCGGGTGCTCATCAAACAGAACGCGAAGACCCAATTTGCCACCAGGAAGCCTGACGCATGGTTCGCGGGTACCTGGCCAGGGGCAGCTTGGAGGCCCAGAGTTGTCAAAAGGGCACTGTGCTGGTCAGTTTGAGTCTTTTTCTTGTGCATATTGGGCACTCACGACATTCTTGAATATTAGAGATTTGTGGAATTTGTGAGTTATTCCCGATCATTTTGATTGTGGGTTTGGGAAGAGGAATGAGATCATCGTCTGTCGATCCCATACTGAGACAATGTTGAAGTTTAATTAATTTTCCCCTTTTTCGGTATTCTTAGATTTTATATCCAGGGGAAAGCTATGGTGAGAGAATGGTGTTTGTTCTGATTGCGCTTAGTTGATCCTACTTCTTCGATAGAAAGAGTGCCGTTCAGGGCCTTCTAGGCTATCAAGGAAAGAAGCGATAACTGCCATATTTTGCTAAGAGATGTCAAATACATTCCTTAATACACAAGTTTCGTTATCAGACTACATTTCTGGTAGATACACTTTGCTCCAGTTCATGCGACGAACTTTTCGTGGATACCCTTTCTATCGAGCTCCTATAGCTTGTTTCCCCACTGCGGCGTAAGACAATTGTATCTGTTCCCTCACGGTGCAGATCACCATGACCAGAATGGGGGCGCTGGTTCACGGCACAGGAAAACCGGTTGTTCAGTACAACAGAGTGGCCACGGCGATCCACCACGCTGTTGTTAGGAACAGGCTCGTTTTCGGACAGAAGAAGGATTTCTACCGGGTGGTCTCGGATTGTAGGGACTTTGAACCATTTATAGAGGTAGTTCAGGACCGGTATAGACAGCCCGTGGATGACGATGGAGAAGAAGACAAGCCAATATACCACTAACAATGGTCAGTACACAATATCAAAAAGCAGAATGATATCATACCAGGAATCATCGCTGCAGTCAAGTTGTTGATCTCTGCATCGCTCTCTCCCGGATGCGGTAACAATCGTCGCGCATACTCAACATACGAAATAGCGCCAACTCCTAAAACCGGTAAGCAACTGCACTTTGACATCTCGTCTAGATAGCATACCAATTGGGGCAAAGTACCCCATAAACACCGCCTCTTTCCAATCTTTGCAGACCTTCGGCATGAATCGATATCCCATCATGATTGCTGGAATCCGACGGAATATCAGGATCAAAAATCCGAGCCCGACTAGTCGAGCGATAGTGATTCCATTCTGACTGGGCAGATGAAACTGGTTCCACGGCATGATAGCTCCGAGGAATATAAAGGTCCCAACGTTCAAGATGCTTTCGATTGTGGAATTGAAGGAGTCATGTCTCTCTTCGACTTCAAAGTGGTAAGACCCATCCCAGTTCAACGCACAGCCGGCAATAAAGCAGGCGAGAGTTTCGTCGGAGCCAAAGCAGCCACAGGTACCGACAATAAACAACTGCAAATCATCTTAGCATATGCTCTTCTGTTTTCTCAAGAATGACTTACCCCCATTGCAACAGGATATAAGAAGAAGCTCTCCTTGTCAATCCAACGTCTGCATGTAGCATTAGCCAGTCTGTTAATTTTAGGGCATATACATACCTTCTTGATGCCAAGTTCAAGGCTTTTCGGCTCAGGAAGCCGACCAGCACGCCATACCCAGCACCTATGACCAGCATGTACAGCACTCCCTCAACTGCCCAATGCGCCAAAGCTCGGCCAACATCTCCACCAAATCGACCCGTATCCGGTTTGCCAATCCAATCTCGACTCTGTTTCCCATGACCAGATTTTCCTATTTCTATACCCGGGGTATCGGCATAACGAAGAAGGGCAATGGAGAGAAGCAAGAATGGAAACCCGAATCCATCATTCCCACCCGCCTCAGCTGAGATGAATTCTCGAAGATGTCGTCGGACATACTGATCTGCGAAGGGGCCCTTGGCGATAGCCTGTGAGAGCACTGGGTCGATACATATGACACACGATCCGATAATGAGAGAAGTCAGCTGTGTGAAGGTTAGTGGGAGTGTGTGTCAAACATAAGATAAACGCACAAATGATAGATTGGGTATCATTAATTTGATACATGCCGACGTCGCGAGCCATTGGATGGTCATCAACGGTAGTAGACAAATGGTGAGTTCAACCAGATGAAGTCGAATATATCGTTTTGGTAGCTCATACCCGACTTTGACCATCGCAATGCCAATCACCAACCGTGTTAATTCCTGGTATAATTAGCTTGATGTTTTTCTTTTTGTGAAAAAAAAAAAAACGACTTACATAGGCAATGTCACCGCTATCGGTGTCAGTGTCTCCTCCCCATTGGCTAACATTGATCAACTTCGCACCGAAGGGCCCTATAACAGCCCCAACTATGAAAGAGGGTACTAAATATTATCAACCACTGATATTGAATGAGCCTGAAGGACGACATACAAGCTTCACCGAGATACCATCTCTGCTTGAGTTTCACAGCGATAAACCCGAAAATCAAGACATATATTCCTGAACCTATTAATCAGAGGAAATACCAGGCATGGCACTTCAGATCTTACCCGATAACGAAAGAACCACATTGACTCTACTAATATCCAGAATTGGGTGCAGCATCCTGTCCCCGCAAGTGAAGAACTTATATTGTTATGAACAGAATACACACTGGGTGATATATGTCTAAATCGCGCAAATGCGGGACAATTCCATAAAGAATGCTCCCTGCTTTGTGTCTGAGTCTAGTATTCGATGTCTGTTATCTTGTTGCCCTCAGCTTGCCTAAATTCCGGCGCAAGGGATATATGCTCTGTTTACGTGTCATAGATCAGGCGCAAGTACTTTTGCTCAAAAACAGAATCTCATAAAGTTTCTCACTAAAAGGTATAAGACAAAAATAGGGGACACAAGTATATACTTACGACTCCTACATACCCAATGAAAGCCATAACATGAATATATACGTGTCAACCCTATAGCCTTGCCACAATTCATCTTGCTGCCTTACTACAAGCATTCGATGTACCCCCTATCGGCATTTCGGACCGGATGCGCCCGAGAACGCCTCCGAGTCAGGGGCTGAACTATCTAAGCTATTTATATGGTAAAACAGGTTGCGTGTTTAGTATTTGCTATAATTGACCCTAAGGCGAGAATGTTATAATTTCAGGTACATTCCAAATTCTAGTTTTTAAAGAGTTCAATGTTCTAATTAGTAATATAACTATAGCATTTTCTAGAAGGTCTTGGCTTATCTTAAGTATAGTATTTAGATGATATTCAGCTACTCCGTATGGGGTACTCCGTATAGATATCAAGTGTCATATATAGATACTGTCATATCGCGTTGTATAACTAAAGAAAAGAACGTACGGTTACGTACCCCTGATGTAAAATGGCCCTTTTGTACTATAGCGCTAATTATAATATCTAAATAAATACCTTAGCTCTATTATGTTACGATTTGCTTGCTCTCTCCCAGATTGGTTGTTTGTGCTTCCAACCTAATCGGGAAAGATGTTCTTTGCTCATGTGGGTTATAGTAGTAACATATAGCCTGAAATGTATGAGAATCCGGTAGTCGGAAATACAGAACTTCACCCGGTTCAAAATCCCGTATATATATCTATCTACTATCATAGTTTAGATTGCGCATCTGTATTCCTACAACCACTTTCTGGCCTTGGTCAGAAACCATAGCCTGATTTTTAGTGATCTCCCTTTTCCCTTACACAAGCAATTCCCGCCTATCGATGTATTTAAGCAGCTCCCCCTACTCCTAACAAACCTTCTTCTATATTTTCCCCGCCGTTGAAGAGATCCCACCGCGTATTATCACAGCACTGATCGCTCGTCATTGACCGAGGTCAGAAAGCCAGTCCTTGTGGCTCGGTTCCCACCCCTGGTTCTCCCTTGTCTGCCTATATTACCTTCCATTGCTTACTATGCAAAACCTGGCTCTGACGCCCAATGTCTTGCGCACGAGATAGAAGAAATCGGCGAACGTGCCACAGCGCACGAAGATCAAAGACGTTCGTAGGTTCCACGTGTGGTGTAGAGAGGTCAGGAGGAGACTGTGCCAGGAGTACGCTGGCGTATTTTGCGGAATGATTGACAGCAAGTATGACCAGAGAGGGACGGATGGTACGGGAGGCGGGAGGTCATCCATCCGGCGGATAGTGGTAGTAGTGATGTTGATCGTACCGAAATTCTCCAGGGAGGTATCCTTGCCCTTTGAGTGAACTATTGTAGGTATGAGAGAATTGGTGGGAGAGAGGAACTAAAAGTAGGTTAGTAAAGTAATATTAACAAGGACGATCGAGAGACAATAGTATATAAACTAAGTATTCAAGCTCACCAACAAGCCACAAGCAGAGACTTTCTGACCGCGGTTACAGTCACTTGTGTGATAGCAGACGGTAAGAAGTAAGATAGGTCGGGGAAAAAAGAAAAGAAGGTTCGCTAGGGAGGGGACAGCTTCTTATATGCCCCAGAGGTCGAGGATTACTTCTGTAAGGAGAATGTAAAAGTTGATAGTCTCTGACCGGGGTCAGAAATTATGATATTGCGGTAGGATTAAGTTGTAGGTTCAGATAGATAAGTTTTGTAGGGTATAAGTTCGGACATTCGTCGCAGAGTAAAATAGAGGAGTTAAGCGTAGTCATTTTATTCCTACGTCTAGAAATATATTCTATAGCTATTAGTACCGCTAGACTTTCTACCTATGATTTCTGACCGCGGTCAGAAATTATAGTACTGTAGTAGTATTTGCTAGGTAAAGGCAACATTTGTGATTAGGTGAAAGTTGAATACTAAAGTAGTCCTGATATACGAGTTCGACGTAGTTAGATATCATAGTACTGCAATAATATTTACTACGTTAGGGAGATCAGCTGATAGTTATTATATGGCAAAATTGCAGTCTTATAACGTAGTCTGGAATATAGGAGGATAACTTGGCATAAAATGTAGGACTATAACGTGGTCTGAAATACATGAGGATCACCTGGTTGGAAATACAGGACTACAACGTGGTCCGAAATGCAGGACTAGAGTATGGTCTAAAATGTAGGAGCTCAGCGTGGTCCGAAATACATATCATGTCCTGCATTTTGGACCATACCCTACTGCTATAGGCAGTACTAGGTCTTCTACCTATATTTCTGACCGCGGCTAGAAACTATATTATCGCAATATTATTTGCTACAGAGGGGAAATCAATAGCTATTTATTATGTAAAAAAATACATTAGTTGGTATGGTCCAACATAGAGGACTTGGATATAGTCCAAAATACAGGAGTTCAATATAGTCCAAAATGCAGGAGTATAGCTTGGTCCGAAATACACATCTTGTCCTACATTTTGGACACCGCGCGGTTGAACCGCGCGCCTCTCACGCTTGCTGACGTGCGCGACCTACTCCCCCGGGAGGCGTCGTAAGCTTAATAAAGCCGTAAAAATAATATAAACCGTATAAACAAAGGAAATATGGTAAATAGTAATTTAAAGCATTTTGGGGGTTTTTTACTCCTCCCCTAGGTACTTTGAATAAGAGTCAGGTAGCTTCGGATACAAAATAGCTCTTTGGTATAGGTAATTGGCCTATTTTTATCGACAATAGCCTTCTTTCTTTACTTTCTAGTATACTCCGTACCGGCGCTACTACTAGACCCGGAGAGGGTCCGACGCCGAAGTTCCCCCCCCCCCCCCTGTAGGAATTTTTATTGCGGTCCCTCAGCTTGCCTAAATTCCGGCGCAAGGGATATATGCTCTGTTTACGTGTCATAGATCAGGCGCAATTACTTTTGCTCCAAAACAGAATATCACAAGTTTTCTCAAAGGTATAGGACAACAATAGGGGCGAGTATATGCTTACGACTCCTACATGCCCAATAAAAGCCACAAAATGAAAACGTGTCAACCCTAGAGCCTTATCACAATTCATCTTGTTGCCTTGCCCAAAGCATTCGATGTACCGAGTACCCCTATCGGCATTTCGGACCGCATGCGCCCGAGAGAACGTCTCCGAGTCAGGGGCTGAACTGTGTAAGCCATTTTATGTGGCAAAACAGGTCGCGTGTTTGGTATTTGCTATCATCGACCCTACAGCCAGAATGTTCCAATTTCACCGGTACATTCCAATCGTTTGAAGGCGTTCAATGTTCTATATGACTATAGTGTTTTTTCTAGAAGGTCTTGGCTTGTCTTTTTAAGTGGAGCATGTAGATTATATACCGCTACTCCGTATAGATGTCAAGTATAATATAGAGAGATACTGGGATATCAAGTATAACATAGAGATACTGGGGTATCACGTTGTATAATTCCAAGAAAAGAACGCACGGAATCCACCAACGTGAAACAGCCCCTTTTTTTACCATAGCCCCGATCATGATGTCTAAATAAATGCCTCAGTACTCTATCACACCATTTAGCTATGAGAGAATATTTATTGTAAAGAATATAAATTCAAGACAGTTCTAATGTATTATTCCAATTTGAATCTCAACTTGAATCTCAACTTGAATCTTAACTTGAATCTTACCTTGAATCTTACCTTGAATCTCAGTTTGAATTTACATCTTTCATAATGGGTTCTATAGAGGAATTACCCCAACTTGCTGACCAGAGCGACTGCTCTTATGTCTATGGCTCCCGATTCGCTGCCATGCCTATGCCATCGCATCGACTGCCGGACGGAGAGATGCCAAAAGAGGTGGCCTATCAGCTAATCAAAGATGACTTGGCCCTGGATGGCCAGCCAATCTTGAAGTGAGTATATATTTCTCACTCCCCAAAACTAAACTGACATATACCGTGCGACATATAGCCTCGCCAGTTTTGTGACCACATACATGGTATGTCAAACGTTTTATTTCCATCGTCGACCCGACATTAACACTACAACAGGAAGATGAAGCCCTCAAACTACTCGCCGAATCATCAAACAAGAACATCATCGACCATGAAGAATACCCCAAATCCGTCGAAATCGAGCACCGCTGTCTGAACATCCTCGCCGATCTATTCCACTCCCCCGTCTCTGATGGAAACCCAACCGCCTTTGGTACTTCATGCATTGGGTCGTCCGAGGCTATCATGATCGCTACCCTAGCAATGAAGAAGCGCTGGCAAATCAACCGCAAAGCCCAAGGGAAAGATACCTCTAACCCGAACATTGTCATGAGTAGCGGCGTCCAAGTCTGCTGGGAAAAGGCAGCCAGATACTTCGATATCGCCGAGAAGCTAGTCCCATGTACCGAGACACGATACGTGATTGACCCGGTTCAAGCAGTCGACATGGTCGATGAGAACACCGTCGGAATCTGTGCAATTCTCGGCACGACATACACGGGTCAGTACGAAGACGTACAAGCTATCAGTGAACTTCTCATCAAGAGAGGACTGGACACCCCCATCCACGTAGATGCAGCTAGCGGTGGCTTCGTGGCGCCATTCGTGAACCCCGATCTAGTGTGGGATTTCAAATTACCCAACGTCGTCTCGATCAATGTCTCTGGGCATAAATACGGACTGGTAAGCAAGATTCACCCCATCCCATCCTCCACTCAATATTCTAATCTCCACAGGTCTACCCCGGTATCGGCTGGGCCCTCTGGCGATCACCAGAGTACCTCCCCGAAGAACTAGTCTTCAACATCGACTACCTAGGCGCCGATCAAGTCAACTTCACCATGAACTTCTCCAAACCGGCATCCCATATCATAGCCCAGTACTACCAACTAATACGACTGGGCCGTAGTGGGTACACAAGCATCATGACAAACCTCACAAAAACAGCCGACTACCTCACCAGCCAGCTGCAAGAAATGGGCTTCGTAATCATGAGTGAAGGTGGTGGTCAGGGTCTACCAGTCGTGGCGTTCAGATTGAGTCCCGCGCAGAACGTCTTCTTCGACGAATGGGCGCTGGCGCGGAAATTGCGCGAAAGAGGCTGGATTGTTCCTGCTTATACTATGGCTGCTGATTGTGAGACGATGGGGATGATGAGGGTTGTTGTCAGGACGGACTTCAGTATGGGGCGGTGTATCAGTTTGGTGCGGGATGTGCAAGATGCGTTGGGGGATTTGGCGGGTATGGAGATTCGGAATATTCAGCGGTATCAAGCGTGAGTATGATTCTTTTTTCGGTCGATGGGAATTTGGCTAATCTTTGTTGTACAGGTTGGTTCAGAGTTACGTTAAGATTTCAAGGAAGGGTTTTGTTGATCGGGCTTATTCACGGGTTCTCAATCAAGAAATGGGGAAAGAGATAGAGAGGTTGTGAGGATTGGGGTTGAATTGCTCGTTAATAAGACTGATGTAGGTTGCAAATGTGGACTCATTTTTTTTTTCTAATCAAGTCTCTAAGAATATGTATTTGGTCATGAGAGTGGAGTATGAGAAGGACATTGAGTAGAGATATCAGGCATCAAGCGCTGTCATTAAAATTAGTGAATGGGGATATAATTCATGAGAATGTCGGAAGATTGCCAGACAAGCCAGCATCCCAATCCCACAACTCTGGCCCAGTGTAATCCAAGCCGTCAAACCAGCCTCCTAGATCCATTGGCTGTGAAAAAAAGTCAGCATAGCTCCATACATCATCCGCAGAATTATAACTTACCGTAAAATCACCAAAATCATTTAATAGAAGCGACGTAGGATCAATATCACTCGGTGTAGCAGAGGCCGGGGTTGTTCCCGAAGGAATGGAAGTCTGAATAGGAACGTTAGGTATGGTAAACACAGAGCTATAAGCAGAGATACCAACCTGTACGGGGCGATTATTAACACTAATCTTTGCCTCCTCATATGTGAGACCATTTAAGAGCGCCCTGCAAATGCGAACGGACCTCTTCGAGGCCGCATCAACATTACACAACGGATCCTCGCCCTTGACACGGGATTTGACTGAAGCGAGGATAACATTCAGAAAGAAGAAAGGCTTGCACCCCTTCCCACCGGAACCAATGCGTCTCCCAAAATTATCAGCGGTGCGCTCGACGGCCTGCATCATCACGCCTTGCTGGGATTGAATCATGCTCATGAGAACGCTGGAGTTGACGCCATCCATCCCGGATGTGGCGGATGTACTCATTTCATTGGCTTGGAGAGATAGCTCCACGCAAGCGGTGATTGCGGCATGGAAGGTTTCATCGCGGAACATACCGCTTCCCAGCTGGGTGATGTTCGGGTAGAGGATGTCCTCTGTCGAAAGGGGGAGTTCCATCTGGGAGAGAATGCCGAGGGATTCTTCGAGACAGATTTTGCGGGAGTAGGAGCATTTGGGGAGGCGGGCGACACTGAGTGAGAAAGGGCGATGGAGGGCGAGGAGGAATTTGCGCATTATGAAGAGATGTAAGGATTGGGCGAATCGGTGACGCCCTGATTCTCCCGGGGCGATGCTCGGGGCGTTGTCGTCGAATAAGGAGGATGCATGTTGCATGGAACGAGAGATTTCATCACCCATTCGCAGGGCGTCGTCGTAAGATAGATTAAATCGAAGACTGTTTATTTTCTTCGCGATTCGATAGCGTAGTGGGAGGGTCTTGGTGAGGAGGGTCTGGTAAAAGTTTTGGGTATAAAGGGCAGTACTGAGTGGATCAGGATCATTCTCCATGTCCTCTGTCAAGTCTGCGTCGTCCCAATTAGACGGTGGATCGCAATCGCATTCATCTAGGTCAACTGACGGCGGAACCCCGCGGTCGAGAGAGATCTTGAGGTCCAGCTCGACGATAGTTGCCCAAAGGCGACGGCGCAGTTCGGAGTAGAATGGTCGAGCCTTGCGGAAGCGAGTCGGGTCGCGATGTAAACCCATTGTCGTCGCAGATCGAATCAGCCACCCAGCGGAGGCCCAAGCAACATCCCCGTCACTGGCGACTCCGAGGCGAGCTATCAGAAGAAGAGATTGGGTCTGGAGCATTCGGAAGTCAATATCCGGGCTCACAAATGTGCACGAAATGTATGACTGGACGGCCATAATCCACTTCATAGCCGGTTTCTGGAATGTGTCTCGGTCGTCATGGTCTGGAGGTGGGACATAAAAACAACTGCCAGCAGCCATCACGGCGAGTAACTGAGCGACAAAAGCCATGTCGATTGGCTGAGTGTTGGCCCAGTAATCAGCATATTGTCTCAAAAAGGTTGGCGTGTGCAAGATTCGATATGTCGTCTCGAAAGTGTCGAGATAAAGCTGAAGCAGATGGTCGGAAACACTTCTCTGTGGTACCATTTCATTCAGCTTGAAAGCCTGCTCGCGGAAATTTCGCTGATGATCCTCTGTCTCGCGCGACCAAAGCTCCGTCTTAAACCGTTTCATATCGGTGTATTCTTTATCCTTGCCTTCTCCGCGACAACGACCACGGTGGATGAAGGTAGCAAGATCTTTGAACTAGATTGAATTAGCAAATCAATCATACAATACAATCTTTTTAAAAAAAAAAACTCACAAAAGAAACAGTCGTGGTATAATGACTGCGACCGAAGTAACGAGTCTTCGCTTTCTTCCCGCGGAAACTCGAATCCGGCAAGAATCGCACACGGTCATCAACACCCACATTCTCACTATTAATCATATCGACTTCAGAAAAGACATCACAAACCGAGGTCTCAGGCGTCTGAAGATGAGACTTGCCGAGCGAATTCTCTAGAACACGCAGCCGACTCCGGAGTTCATGTAGCTCATCGGGACGACCACGCTTCGAAATGCGGTTTGAAGTTGCATTTGGCCCCAATTTCGAGTCGAACACGAATATCCCACTTTTCCGGCCGGATTGTTCTTCCATGCCTGGTAATTGTGGAGGTGACATGTGTTGCTGAGACTGAGATACCAGACCGGGCTGGACTCCTACAAAAACGCATTGAGCTGTTGTTTTTGATCGCACGCATTGCCCGCATGGCAGAGAGCGGTCACATTTTAATTTGCGTTTGCGACAGACTGTACAAGACAGGGGCGGGCGACGACGACGCTGTGGAGGACGAGACTGATCTTCTTCTTCATGATCTATAGAGAGATGATTTTCCATTTTTGAGGTTGTTCAAGTGATTCTGATTTCTGATTTTAGATTTTCCTTTTGAAAGCCCGACCTTGCGACGGCGCTAAACATGGGTGAGACGTTGGTGCCTATCGGGGGCCAACTTTCCGGATTACTTCCCGGAAAATATGTGTCTCCGTAATAGTTGAGCTTTGAAACTGTGAGGCTTATTTCACGTTCATGGGTATATGAAGTTGGTTACTAGATACGGGTATATCCGAGTCTCGGAGATACCATTTCTAGTAAAAGATATTTTATCTCCGAGAGCTGATTGATAACTCGAGTCAAGCTTTGCCAATGTGACTCATTGCATATTTCGTGAGAAAGGCCATGTGTTCATTCAATCACATGATAGTCACCTGGGAAATCAGGCATCTTGCTTATATAATATACCCGGCTTTTGTAACTAACTTCACTAGTTATACCTAGTTAGACTACCAGCCCTGGAGATTAGTTATGGCAGTCACATTCTCCGAAATTCAATGAAATTCATATTGAAATGACAGGCTTCAGTTTCGATATATGCATGCCCGACTTTCAAAAGAACCCGAATATCCTACTTCGAACTCCAAAACGGCTTCATAACAGACCGCATATAAACCAACAAATAAACCATCAAGTAATTAGTCACCGTGAAAGCAAGGAAGATACCGAAATACGGCCAGATCTTCGAAGAATCCAGACCAATTCCAGACAAGTACTACCACAGGTTAGTATCAATTCCAGACACATCTTCCAGGGAACAAGCTCACATCGTCACCGAAGCTATATTCGCAATATCCACATTGGCCCATCCCATCCGGGTTGGAGAGATACCCAACACCCTTCGCATCAAGCCACGCGCCTGCATACTCACGGCAAGTAGTGTTGGGTGGACTCCCAAAGATGGTCAATTCAGTCTGGGCGCAAACGACAGGGGTACCACGGAGAACGGAGGCGAGCACTCCACCAATCCAGTACGTAAAAGGGGTCACGTAGTACATAGTATATTTCCAGAAGGTAGGCATCTGGGATTGCGGACGGAGGATACCGTTGAAGAGCTCGCACATGATAACGAAGAAGGGCATAAGGGTAGCGGCGATCATTGAGTCAGCACTATAGATTGGAGAGGATGTGTTAATTCATCATTGCAGGAAATGATTCGTGCTTGATTATACTAGACTCACCTCATCGCGGCAATCCACTGACCCCACGAGGTCGTGAATAGGAAGAAAAGGAAAAACATCAGGAAACTGTAGCCCGCTGCAAAGCCGAGTGGTAATCCCACCATGAAATAGTATAGGACGAAGAAGACGACGCTTCCGATGACGGAATAGGGGATTTCGGAGATGATCTGGGCTGTGCAGAATGCTACCCAGCCATATACACCACTTGGGCCTTCTCTTGCTAACCAGATATCGCGGTTAAGGATGAAACGCATGGATATAGCATTGATAAACTCGGGGACAAGCATCAACACAAGGAAGCAGGAGAAAGCCTTCGATTGGAGGTCCGTGGTACTATTTCCGATCTGGAGGTAGGTGAGGCCGTTAATCAGAGCATGGAGAAAGGAAGAGTAAAGACGCGAGTATGGGTACTCGGCGGTGCGCCAAAACTGGCGACAGGTCCGTCGAGTGAGAAGTTTGATCTGTTGGCTGAGAGGAGGCGGGGATGGAGGCAGGCCAGGGGAGCGGGTATTCTCGTCGGAGCGGACTGAGGCGATTTCGTTCTTGACCTTGGCGCATTCTTCCGAGTTGCGCCAGATGGCTGACCAGTTTATTTGGTTTTCCGAGGCTTTCATGCCGCCGACGACTACTTCGATGAGGAAATCGGCTGCATTGGTGACCTTTTCTGGGATGTTGCCGTGTTTCGCGAAATATTCGAATACTGCGCTGCCGGATTCGCCGACTGGGCCGAAGTAATATGTGCTTCCGCCAGGACTCAGAGCTAAGACGCGGTCGAACTATAGTCACGTTAATGTTGATTCATGATTCCATAATGGTGCTTGGTTCTTACCTCTTCAAACTGTTGCTGGTTAGCTTGGTGGATGGTGCAGAGGACCGCCAGTCCCTGGTTAGCCAGGCGTCGCAGCAGAGCGATGATACTAGTTGCTCCCTGGCTATCGAGTCCACTGGTCGGTTCATCCAGGAAAAGAAGCAGGTTTGGTCGAGCGCACAACTCAACTCCAATAGTCACACGCTTTTTCTTCTCGATATCCAAAGAACCGATGACTGCATCTTGCAAATCGACCAGCTCTAATGTGTGAATCACAGTTTCCACATATGCCAGCTTTTCCGCCGTTGGAAATTCGTGGCTTTGTCGGAGCAATGCAGAGAACTCGAATGCTTCTTTGATCGTGCTGCTTTCGTCGTGGATGTCCATTTGCTGACAATATCCAATCTGTCGATTGAAGGACTGATCAATTGACCGGTTGTCCACGAATAGAGATCCGGATAAGGTGCCGGGACTCTCTCTTTGGGTGAGTGCAGTCAACACTAAAAACTGTTAGAAATCAAGCGACGAGTTCATTCCACTGAGGATCTTACATGTAGACTTGCCGGCTCCCGAGGCACCAACGAGAGCAGTCAAAGATCCTGGCTTGCAGTATCCGCAGACGCCATCCAAGATCTTCCTAGTCTCCTTGCCGATCTGCACATTGAGCTCCAAGTCAGACCAGGAAAAGGTAGACTCGGTAGCTGTCAGTGTCTTGTCATGCTTTGCATCATGACCAACAGGCGGCGCAGCAGAATCAACCGAGACGGGCGATTTCTCTTCATCGGACTTGACATTCCTCTTCCGCTTAAAAAGCTTCCGCGAGCCCTTGTACTGGATAGGGCCAGCACTGTCCAGCTCCCACTCAAGTACCTCACTCAACCAGCAGGTCATCCCAATAAAAACAACGGTGAGGAGACACAGAATCCCGAAATTGCGCCAGACGTTGCTGTAGTAGAATCCAAACTTCACAGCCAGATAGTCATCGCCGTTCACGACTGTGCTACCAATCTGACTACCAGCGTAGGCACAGGTCTGGTATGCGAGGTCCGTATATTCCGAACCGGACGGGATAATGGATGCGGCCGCGCAGGTGAAGTTAACGTTGTGGAATTCGGCAGCCATAACTGCTTCGTATGTATACAGAGCAGGAGTTATATATGCAAGCCATCCAATCCAAGGAACATCTTGGATCATCTTGTCGACGGAGAGAACGTAACCGCCGAGCACTATGCAAATCATAACAGACACTCCGCAGTAGCGGAGGGCAACTTCAAAGTTTTTCGATAGAGCGGCGAAGACACGGAATTGTGCGGTAAGACAGACTGTGCATGTGTAAATGAAGAGGAAGTCGATGAAGAAGGGACCGACCTAGAAGAGTTAGCGTATATACTCGCGGCAAGGTTCCGGAATTACTCACATCAGGCCGTAGACCGGACAGGAAGTACGTGACGATCAAATACAAGAATGTGAAAAGAGCAGTTACCACCATATCTGAAACCACCCGGGCCAAGCACACAGCGCTGGGCCTCACAAAAGCGAATTTCTTCTGTCGGCTCAGGATATCGCGACCCTGCATGGCGTCTTCCAACTCCGACATCTGCAACCAGGCAAGCAAAATGGAAGAGTAGAAAAGTACACCTCCGCGAGAGTACATACCCTCGGTAGTTTGGGGCTGATCGTAGAACATAGATCCAATCAACAACCCATAGACCACGCAAGAGATCAACTTGATATACAGCGGGCCCATATGCCCTTTGAGCTGCCACATCTGACGCTTCGCGCAAAGAACAACCTGTCGGAAGAGCGAAATCGTATATGGCGACTTGGACGAGACGAAGCGTGACTTATCTCTCTGCACAGATTTCTTGAATACCTCGATGCTGTCGCACTCAGAACCTGGCGGGAACGCACCGGAAGATCTACCGGTGAGCTTCTGATCTTCGTAGCTTTCGACGGCCCTCTCGATCTTAGCGAATGCAGCACTCTGGCGAAAAGCGGCTTCAAGTTCGATAGGGCCCTTGGGCGCACGGTTTTCCCATCCAGCACGGAACCGCCGTCTCTCGGGCAGGGCGATGCTAGTCAGGAAATCAGAAGTCGTTTGCATATCGGCACACTCATAGCCCAGTTCTTCAAAGTAACGCTTCGCCTCGTTGGCAGGTCCTTGAAATAGCATACGGCCTTCATCAATGAGCAGCACCTTATCCACCAGCTCGTAGATAGCATCTGAGGCCTGGTATAAAGTAAGCAAGGTTGCTTTGCCACAGGTATCGGTCATGATACGCAGACTGCGTGCATAGTCGAGTGCAGAGGACGCATCCAGTCCTCTCGTGGAATTATCCCAACATGCTACAGATGAATCGGTAGCGAGAGATTCAATGATGGAGATACGCTTGCGCTCCCCTCCGGACACACCGCGGATATACTCATTTCCCACCAACGTGTTCATGGTATGTGACATACCAAAAACACGCCCATAGATCTCTAGGTACCGGGGAATCCTCTCCCGGTAGCGCTTAGGGGTCTTACTCTGCAGTGCAAACTCGAGGGTTTGGCGCACGCTCAGAGTAGGGAAATGCACATCGTCCTCCGGGACGTAGGCCACGGCGCCACGGTAGTGCTTCCTGACCTCATCGGGGCTGAGACCGGAGTAATCGATTGAGCCTGTGACGCCCAAAAAGAAGAGTGATGACCAGCAATAGTTCGAAGAAAGGTTGAGCAGCCGGCACCAGGACGACCCAGAACGCTATATTTCAAAAAGGTTAAATTCGGTACGGATGAGCTGATGTTGATTCCTGATGTTGGTTCCTACTTACAGCATGATCTCTCCGCTCTGCACGACGCCGGAAAAGTCCCTGATCAGCGGACGACCATCCTCGGGCTTCTTCTTTGCGATCCATGACTGGATGGTCCACTCGTAGATATCCTGTAGGGTGAGGGTACGCCACAGAGCTGTGCCGAGGGTCTTTACATCCGTGTGGGAGTCCCCATCACCCCAAGTTGAAAGGGATTGGAAACAGACGCCAAGGTTAGCTGGTTTCTTGCCCTGGACTTGTTCCTCAAGGAACTTGTCGAAGGAGGAATGAGGTTCCGGATATTTGGGATCCGGGTGAGTTTGGGCAGTTAACGTGTGATGGATTCCGGCGAGAATATTCTCATCTTCATGGGAGACCTGCACTCTGGGAGGATCACTGTTGTGTTTTTCTGTAGCAAAGGAAGAACTATGCTTCAGGTGGGGGTGAAGAGGAGCAGGCATATTCCTTTCTAGTTATACGCAAAGGAATCCAGGACTCATCGTACTATATAAGGAATTCCACGATCTCGACAGATAGAAAAATAAGAACTTAATCCAGGGAAAGAAGATCTTGAAAAGGAAGCCAAGGCTCATGAACGTGGAGTCAAGTGCCTGGGCCAAAGGCCCCAGGATATCGGAATTAACATCAAAAACCAATGACAAGCGGGAAGTGGATGTAAAGTCCCTTTTTTTTCGTTCTTTTCATCGTTTTGGGTAATTCTCTTTAAGAAATTCATTTTATATAAAATAAATAAAATAAAAAACCGGCACCCGCGGTCACCGCGCGATTGTTTTGCAGAAAAAGGAAGCCAAGACGAGAAAGGGATCCACTTGAGGATTTGGTTTAGCCCTATAAGATATCTATATGAATAGAAATATAAGATATGTACATGTATAGCCCACATAGGTCTACTACATATACTCATCAACTGTAGAAATATGATACCTTCGACTATATCTATCATCTACAAGTACAAGTCCTTCAGGGCTGAGTTGTTCCCCGCACTTTTTTTCGGAGATTTTCACACGTGGCAAATATGTTTGCCTCAGGTGTCCATGATCATTTTGCATTAATTGTATAATTATATAATTGTATAATTGTATGATATTATATACTCAATATTCAGATAGTTCTAGAATAAAACTTCCCTCAATTTGTACAGAGTACAAAGTACTACAAAATACTACAGAGGACAGAATACAACATAATTGGACCCGTTATTTCCCAATCCAGTCTAGCGCCATAAGCCTCACCTCATATCAGCCTCAACTTCCTTTCCAAGGTTCCCTCTCCTACCCGAAAAATGCAAACCCTTTACAACGCTCTAATCAGAACCCACCACATAACTTCTCGCAAAAAGGTAGCCGCCCTCAAACGCGCCGCAGACACACACCAATGCGCTGTCCTCCTACGCTCCGGGGGTGTCCTGGGATCATGTACGTGGAGGGCGCGAAGGAACGGGTAGAGAGCTGGGTGGATGTTGTCCGTCGGCTACGGTATAAGGATTTCCAATTGGTTACGAGGCCCGGAGTTGTGGAGGATGAAGGAAAAGGGAAGGAGAACGGGAACGGGAACGAGAAGAAAGATGGGGAAAAGTGGGATCTCGCGGTAGGACTGGATGAGGTAGAGAGTGTCAAGGAGTTTGGAGGTATTATGGCGAAGAGGGGGGGTGTGGAAATGGTGGAGGAGGGGGATGGGGTACACTTGATGTCTTGATAGGGATGGAGTTGCATTGTTTGGGTGTTTTATACTACTTTCTGGGATATCCAGTTGAATTTGATTTCTGTCTCAAGTTATATCATTAAGTCATGCTTTTCGTTTCCTAATCCTAATATCCCAAACGCCATAGTCTACCTATACATAAACAAAGTGTTTTCACTCAAAACGGCGCCGGATAACTGAGCAGCTTGCAGACTTCCTACACCAAGTTAGCACATCAGCTAATGCATCTCCATAAATAGACATACCTTTCGTTGTCTCCGATATTTATCATATATCATCTTCCAAATCTCCCGATCCCGACATCCACTCTCCTGTGGTGTGCCAGGGTTATTATCACACTTGGGCTGCTCGGCCGCCAACATGTCCTGCGGCCACATAATCCACGGCTTCGGCAGCGGCCAATCGGAAAAGTGCACAAACTTAGCCTGCGCCAGGACATGATCTGGATCCCAGACTTCGTCATCATTCCCCAGGAAATTCCGATGATCTTTCTTCCGGAACTCGCCGCTCAATAGACCATACTGCCGATGAGGAAGGACCATCGCCGAGTCCCCGTACCGTTTGTTCAATAGCTCCATATCATATCGGTGTTCCGTCAGGTTCATATCCACTTGACCGTTCTGAGCGAGCGTGGTAGCCTCGGTCAAAGCAAGGTATTCCCGGAGGGAGGGCTCAATGACGACCAACAGTGACGAGAGCAGTTTGTCCGGGAGAAGCCAGTAGGCACGTGGCATGGCGGCAGTGGTGGGCGGGAGGAAAAAGAGCTCGTCCATTGTCTGAAGGAGGATCACGTCCGAGTCGAGATGGATGACGCGGTCATATTCGTGCTCGCCGAAGGCCATGAGCTTGGCGGTGCTAGTATCCCATGAAGCCTGAGAACTAGAGGCTAAGTAACGAGTGACAATGTAAGTATCAGTCGATTCCCAATAGCGGGCAGCACAACTCACTCGATTGATCCTGAATCCCCTCAATCTTGATAGGGATCAACATCACCTTGTACTTGTGTTTAGCCTCAAGTAGCAACTGGCTGACGCGATCAAAGTCATCCTCGACAACGAGGTCCCACTCTTCAGGGTAAAATAGCACGCGGTCGGCCTTACTGCCGAGTCTGTGCAGAGCCTCAAAGACCATCAGGCAGTTGCACATGTAGACCTCGTTGGTTGCATACTGAGTATAGGCAAAGCGCGACCAGTCGACCTCGTCGTAGTGGATATGTGGTAGGGGCGGCGGCGGAGGACGTTCACGGCGTTGCCACAGGATAAACAGGACGATAAGGGCGACTATGACCCACGTTCGGACATGTCGTAGCTGGCGCTTGACTATGGAGAGACATGGTTCGTCAGGAATGTCGAAGAAGTCATCTTCCGAGGCATTGGAGCTCCGTCTGTGAGGGAATGGTTTTTTGGGCGACATTGTTGGAGAGTGAAGCTATTGACAACGCGGTGGGGATAATGATAGGCACACGTGATGGTTATGTCATGGCGATCAATGTTCCAAGGACTTGTATTAAGTGGGATTTATTTTCAACATGAACCAAGCCTCCAGGCTTGAGATTGTATACTCAGTAGGTCCACCCCAGGGCCTCCATTTACAGTTGGATCAACCATGGGAAATATCTGTCGTATTTTGATGTCTGGCTCATTTGGTTTAACAGTCTACTGACATACATCAACTAGCTCGCATGGCTTAGCGGTAAAGCGCATCACTAGTAATGATGAGATCCTCGGTTCGATTCCGAGTGTGAGCATTTCTTTTTTGTTTTTTCTTTATTGACGAACGAGATCAAATGATTTGCAGGCTTATTCAGACTACATACAATTTGTGACTTCATTCATAGTTACCTTGTTTTCCCTTTTTTACTACAATAGTTGTCCAATTGATAAGGGTGGTTTGAGATATGTATAATCAATCAATGTTAGGCTAAACAACATAGTTACGTACACTTACTTATTTATATGCATCATAGAAAAAGAAGTGAAATATTTGCTAACTACTTGCTTGAAAAGTACAGGGGGGGGGGAAAATGTTTTAGAAATGTAAAAAAATAGTTTCCCTGGGAATCGAACCCAGAACCTTTCCGGAACATCTGCTAGTCGCATTTGTTAACGGAAAATCATAACCGCTAGACCAGGAAACTGTTCGACCACTTAGGCCAATTGATGAATGAGAAGGGCAAAATTGACACTATAAGGTATTTCTTATCTCAATGTATGTAAATGTATGAAGTATACTTTCTCTCCAAATTTACGTAGGAATTCTTATCAATTATGCTACACTTCCCTATAACTTCAATTTACTAGCCTAGCTTGATCGAGAACTATCATATATGTGGAGTTGGTTAATATGATTCATGGGTGGTCCACGCAATATATATTCATCGAATATATAACATAGTATTCGTGACATCCCCTCGAATATTTTTGTTCGTAATATTATAACCCCTACCAACATATACCCCTCACCCACTCGCCAATCGTACGACAAGAACAGATATTCCGTGTATTGTCCCAGCTTAGTGTGGTTAGATGGCACACTGGCATCGCAGCCCCACGAGTCCCCATTTCCTAGAAACATCCACCCCATTCCCAAGAATAAATTCGACTAATAGAACAAGAACAGACTCCACCTGGGCTACCAACAGCATCAGAGGTAGAATGGCACGCCTTCCCTCGTAAGAACGAGGGATGCCTCATAGATACTAGAATGGTAGTTAGGATTATCGCCACTAGCCTGAAGGAGGCTGATCATCGGCAAGCTCGCAGGTCTGTCAGATGAAGCCGTGAGAATTGCACATTCTCTGTATAGAGTAGTAAGATAAATTGAAACTGTTATGAATCCATATAGCTAATCAATGAAAACCCCCGTTAGGTAACAACCTCGTCCCACCTGAAGAAGTTGACATCCTATTGCCAATCTGAACAACAATATCTGTCTTAACAGTAACAAATCTATCGTCATGATACTCCGGCATCTCCACCTTCGAAGCCCGACTACTCAATAGCTTATGCCCATTCCACCGAGTCACCGGATTCTCCTCATCGTGAATACAAGTGTTAGTCAGATTAGTCGCTGTAGTCGAATCCAGCCACTGATCCTTCCCATTAGCGCGGCGTTTCAGCTCCGTGTCTGAATCTTTGTGGTCTGTTGATGGCGTGCGAGACCAGTAGCCGTGAGTGCGGCCTTCGCGTCCCTGGTCAACAAAGGAGCGGAGGAAGAGACGGGCTACTGGGGCACATGAGGCGAGGAGGATGCTGTAATTTTCAATCCTGGGATTGTTAGTCAATACGATTCGGAGTCGAGTTGGGAGATGGCTGTGCCTACTTTACCCAGAGAACGAAGGTCACGATGTTATAAGTGAAGTCTTGTCTGTCACCGAGGGATTTGAGTTTCTGGTAAATGATATTAGCGTTGCTGTAATATTCTGGAAAAAGACAGCCTACTCACATATGTCTTTACTGCAGACGCACAGCCGGATAGGACCAGTGGTCCGCTGAGAGTGATGGTCTGCCAGATCCGGCGGGATCGGACGGTGCCACTGATTCTGCAAAACTGGGACCAGAACGTCGTGTTTGGATTGTGGTGGAGAGTTCGCAGGAAGAATTGCCAAAGTTCGACGGCAGCGAGCACGGCAAGGAAGAAATCGATGACGGTGTTGAATCCTGTGGGAACTGCAATTAGCCTTGAGCCGAGCTGAAGTATGATAATTTCATCTACCTCCTTGCACAAACCCGATAGTCATCTGGACAGCCGGTGATTGGCACTGGACGGAGCCATCTTCAGGGAGTGGCATCCACATATAGTGAAAGTATTGTACACGATCAGTCTGGGATGAGATTAGATTGGGCCGAGCACTAAGAAGGAGAGTACCCACCATTTGATATGGGTTCGGTCCGCACTGGACAATAATCTGGACAATGGCAACCATATTGACGATGGCCTGAATAACAGCGCAGATGATAATATATTTGCGTATCTTGTCGCTCGCCGCAAAGCAAGTCAAAAGAAACCACATCATGCCTGCGCGGGAGATCATCGCCGAAGTAACGGCCATTGGCTGTGAAAGAAAGTCCCATTTCATAGCATTAAGGCGCTCTTCACCAGTCAAGTAGAAGAAATGCCTCCCAAGGCCCCAGTTTGCACTATACAGAGTCAGTGGCATGGTGGTAATAATAACAGTAGACCTCACCTCATCTGAATAAATACCATATGGGTAATATCAAAACCCCAAGCCACGAGAAAGAACAAGTCCTCTATACCCCAGACTCGGCCGGGTGCAGTGACCTGCGGCAAAGCCCAGCGCACCCAGACCTTGATGGCGAAGCGGAACAACAATGCCACGCCAACTATGGCTGTGAGGACCTGCTAGTTGATCAGTATACACATATAGCGAAAGGTTGATAGCATACCCAGCAAGCCTGAAATGTGCCAGTTCCTGTTAAACGTCTGTGTCAATCCACAATTCTCTAGGTCCATTTGTTTGGCCTTGTCCTGAGGTAAACATACCGATATCAACATCGCCCTCAATAGGCTTCGGAATATTCATTATGAAGAAAAACACAAGCACCAGATGTGACAAGCAGCCGAGTATTCACCAGATTCTCGATTATAGCGCGGGGAGCCAATTCAAGTACCCATTGGCATAGATCGATGCGCGGGGTCGATTAGATGAATCAAAGCAAAAAACAGAATCAAAATCATTCCAAGTTGCCCTTGAAGGTTATCGGAAACGAAGATCAGTACAAAATACCTCGAACCGATCTACAGGTCAGAACCCCTGCCTAAACTCTGGTCCATCGGTTGGGAGGGCACGCATAAAAAGCGTAAAATGAGAGGAAACAAGGGATGTAACTTAAAAACCAGGGAATTCACACAAAAACAACCCAGCTACAAGCGGACTTTGCATTGAATGATATGGCGCAGTGTTCCACCTTGGGTACGAGGTCATGTAGGTCCAGTGATAACAGGAGTCCAGCCCGCATGGCTACTCCGCATTCTCAAAAATGCGATCTATTGATCATGTTGGCAATGGAGTTCGCATTGCCATGTGGATTAGACACAGGAGACATTCCTGGGGTAAGGAGGGGAGAAACCGGTAGCCATGCGCACTGCAGGAATGTGACAAGGAATGAGAAAAAGAAAATACACAGCCACATGGGTATGCATGTGGTATTGATGAATTCGATACGATCTAAGATCTGGGGTTCTATGAGTTCGAGAGATAAAAAAAAAAAACCTATAAGATTCAGGTAAGCGAAGCTGCCGATCTTGGGAAATGGGATATGATCTGTATGGGGGTAGAAATGGTATATCACATTGACAACCAAGGACTCCGTAAGTAATGTCGTGAACTATTGATCTGTTCTCCTCATCTCTACCAATGACTCTCCAGCCCTAGCATAAACCTCAAAAGTCACTTCCAGTCCACACAAACCCGCCATCTGCCTCCACTCCATCGAACTCCTCTCTCGCCCCCCATACAATGCAATCATACTCGCATGGAGCGAAGTATAAGTCATATTTTTTGCATACTCAATGATCAACACTCGCGAGTCAGACGTCATAGCACGCGAAATCTTCTGCAACAACGCCACAGCATCCAAATCAGGCAAATTATGCAAGATATGCTGCAGCGCATAAATACAGGCACCACAAACGGGCTGTTCAGCCTCCTCCTTGTAATTTCACTCCATGAAATGCACACCAGGCACGTTATCAATATTAGCATTGAACTCCTGCACGATTAGGTCCTCCGCGCCGAGATGCGGGTGCGCAGCCTGGACCTCGAGTAGGAGTTCGCCACGACCGCTGCTGATATCAACCATAGTAGCGGAGCTAGTGTGAGAGCCAGTGACAGTACCACTCGCTAATGCATCATCTAAATCATAACCCATCGACTTGACCCGCTCGGGGAAAGTCCCGAACTTCAGGAACTTGCGACCATAAAATGGTTGAAACTATCCATGCGACCCTGTGACTCCATGATCGAGTACGCATGTTTTTTCGCCAGCTCAGACTGACCCATTAGCCGATAGGCGTATTGCAAGGGGCCGTCTGCGTCAGCGAAGGGGTATGCAAAGCGAGTGTCCTGGAGCTTTTTCATCAAGAATGCGCCGGCCATTAGGCCTTCCGTGGTGCTGGGTGAGGTTAGTGCGTGTGCGGAAAAACGTGTAGATTATTTTACTCCGTATAGAAACTGGACATGTATGGGAAAACTGACAAGTGCAGTGCGCCATGCTGGGCAGATGGCATGGCGACCATGTGGTTCGTGATGGCATTTGCTGTGAAGCAGTCCTCGGCCACGCGATCGACTAGACCTAGTCCAGCCATGATGTACAGTGTATCGGCTATAGAAAGTTGTTAGCGTTTGTATACTGTGTGTACACTGTACCTGTATAAGCCTAGTAAATTAGGTGTGCTTACAGGCTAATCTGGCACCTACACTCATCGTCAGTATCACTGCCATAACAGCCACCAGCCATTTCAAACTCAAACACATACTCAGCTCAGGTCCATGACCCCCTCGGGCTTTGATACGTGAATTGCAGATCGCCGAGACTTCATCAGCTGTCGCAGGTCCACCATGAACCACGAGGATATTGAAGAGATCAAAATGAATCGCGACCGGGACAAATCCTAATGAGGCTGGCTATGACTGGATTAGATAGAAGACTTGTCGGGCTCGCCATACTCACTACTGTGACGGTTGCTGCGAGGGCGGCCCCTGGGGGTGCAACAGAGATCGGGGATGACAGGCCCAGTAGGCTGGATAGGCGGGTTAGAAAGGACATTGAAGAATAGGAATGTGTTTGAATATGGAAGTTACGGAAGTGTGTTTGTATAGTCCTTATTTTCTGAGTATCTACATGTTAAATAGAATATTGTACACAACCTGCTCGGCTGTTATATATAGATCATTGGTCGGATAGGTATGCGCAAGGGATATTATAAAAAGAATTAACTGGCAAATAGAAGAGCCTAATACTAAAAAGCGAATTAATCTAAGGAGTCAAGAACCCACGGCCCGAATCTACCTTTTTGATACATCCATTTATATACGAAGTATAGTCCGGAGACTTTTCAACAGATCCAAATCGGAAAATGGATGTCTAATCCCCTTTATTCTCTTTACAAAGTAAATTGTGAAAACATTCTATGCATAAAACCCATCTTCATACAAAAAAGATCTTCACTTCCTGACCTGACGCAAGTCCGCTTTTTCAGGGTTGCCTGTACTTATACAGAATATAGGCAAAATGGTGAACCTATCTATGGAGAAACCCTCCCCTGTCTACCTTACGCACGAGACGGCAGCTAGTGCGCCGTTTAAAACATAGAACCTGGATAAATGCGATTCCGATTCGGATGTTGAGAGGGATCGCCTGAATCCAAGAAACTGGTCCTCGAGGAGGAAGACGATGCTCTTTGTGTCACTAATGACGAGCTCGTTGCTAGCAGATGGGTATGTATGGCTAATCGATAAACTTATCACGGCTGCCAGCTCAAACGTATACTGTATGCATATGTGTTTTTCTGACGGAATGTATTGCAGAGCTATGGTATGGGGTGGAACGCTGGTCACGGAGCAGGCCATGGATTGGAATATTAGCATCTCTCATTCGGCGACGAGTATGAATTATGGTATTCTGCTGCAGGGATTGGGTGGGATTTTTGCTGTTCCGCTCATTGAAGCGTATGGTCGGTGAGTTGATTCTCTTTTTCGCCCCTGTTGGCTACCACACTGACAGCTGGACGTAGATTGCCGATCTGGCTGTGGCCTCAGCTAATCACCATGTTCATGGTGCTGGGTGCTACCCTCTCTAATGATTGGTCTACCTTCACGACGTTCCGCTCTTTGCAGGGTCTGTTTGGGACAGTGCCGCAGGTAATTGGGCTTCCGATCATTCATGATATGTATACACCTGCCGGTAAGTCCTTTCTCTGGGGGTTTGTCAGGTGCTTTATGCTGATCCGACAACAGAATGGCCGCGGATGATCAATATTTGGTAAGAGACTTGCTACCCAAGTTTAACCAGGTCAGTACTGACCGAGCATAGGGGAACCACCTTCCTCTTCGGGCCATTTCTTGGCCCAGCGATAGCAGGATACACCAGCGCCGGGTCGGACTGGCGCACCTCCTTCGGAGTCTTGACAGCCATTTATGGCGTGTCCACGGTCATGGTGATTCTCTTCGGCTATGAGACATACCATGAGTCTGGACGAATGACCAAAAAGTCACGACTTGCATCTTATTTTGGCATTGGCAATACAATGCTTCCTAAGGGATCGACCTTGAGTTATTGGAGCCGAACAGTCCTGGTCTATGTGTTCAAGTTCCCGTTGTTATTAACTGGTGGGTATGGGCAACAAAGCTCGCAATAGCATTCACTGACCGAGATTCTTTTCACAGGCATCGCTATTTTGGTAACATTTACCTGGCCAATTGGTAAGTAACCATCATCACACCGTTTTTTCACCCGTTGACTCTCTAGGAATCACAACCACTATCGATAGCTTCTTGCACAGTCCTCCATACTTGTTTGACACGATCGAGGCATCATCGATGCGATTCGCCGGTGTGATTGGGGCTTCATGTGGTATGCACCCTCACGCACCCCATATCTCCAGATCCTCACCATTTTCTCTAGGCTGGGCGGTTGGCCACTTTTTCAACGGCTGGATCTTTAAGCATCATAGCTCAACTTGGCGAACGGAACTCCGTCTCCATGGCATCTGGTTCCCGATAGGTAGCATGGCCAGCGGTCTCCTCACCTACGGACTAACCATGCACTTCGGCAAGCACTGGATCGGGATAGCCATAGGGTGGATCATGGTGAATATTGGCATGGTAGCCACAATTGTGTAAGTCTCAACATCGCTCTGCTGAGTATGGTGTCGTATCTCTTAACATAATTTGCATAGTGCCATCTCAGCTTATGCATTGGAAAAATACCCGGAGCAGGCGACCTGTGTGTCGGCCATTCTGAATATGTGGCGCACGTGCGGGGGGTTCGCAGTGGCATACTTCCAGCCTGCATGGATTCAGCGCAATGGCCTCGGATTGGTTTTTGGTATTCAGGCTGCTAGTTTGTGTGTGGCTGCTGTCTTGACCATCACTCCTGTGTTCTTGTGGGAGCGGAAAAGGTTGAGAGTTGAAGCTGAAGCTGAAACTTGAATTGTATAGTTAACTGTATCCATGAACATGTTGGGATGTATTTGTTTTGTATGTTATATCCATACAAGATGAGTTCAATGTTGATCAAGACAGTCCCAAGTTGGTCTGTGCTCAAGCACTGACACACACGTGATCCTTATTCCTCAGGCTACAAGGCCAAAACCGATCCGCCATGTCGACGCCCCCGTTTCATGCTTAATTTAATTCAACGCCATAACGCCATAACGGCTGGACTCCGAAAGAGAAGTCAATCTCAAACTTGATATCTCTGACCCCTTACGTCAATTTTCACCTCCTGAATCCCCCCACTAATCATACACCCCGTACTCCGTACACAGTCGATCATTGCCTCGCTATGCAAAGTCCCGCAAGCGATGACGCTTCCCGTGGGGCAGTCTGAAAAACGCCACAGTCTAGTTGGGTCCTGTGCCGCGTGGTTGCTGATCAGTCCCCAATGAACCTGTCGGTTGACCTATCAAATCTCCCCCGTTTACCCCGTTCAGAGGTTCGACCGAATCATGGAGCCTGTTCTACCGGCCCATGGATTGTCCGTTGACGCCGAGGTCGAACTGGTTTGGATTAGGGACAGCGATCACTGACCCTTTTTTCCCCTTGCTATGAAGCTTTTGTTTCAATCTTCCCAATCTTTTCTTGTCCTTACTCTCGTTAATTGAATGGCCTCGATTCCTGTTTGATCTTTAGATTGTCCCTGAGCGCCAACCCGACTATGTCTAGTTCTCCGCGACGATGGCTCTTCGTCGTCTTTCCGATCCTTACATTTTGCATGATATACTATCTCTTTCGACTGCCCGATTCTAACTCGGTAATTGTGAATAACTCAGAACAAATCCCTCAAGCTGGAGAGGAAACAATCGTGGCCGGGGAGGAGAAGCAAGAGACGAGTCCCCCGCCTAAGCAGGAGACACTCGAGGAGAAATGTGGCCACTTATTACACGCACTCGACGATGTCATGGTCGTAATTAAAACTGGCGCGACCGAATCCCTTGAAAAAGTCCCCATCCACCTCCGCACCACGCTGCAATGCGTCCCACACTTCGCTATCTTCTCCGACTACGAAGAAACCATCGACGGTGTCCGCACGTATGACGTCCTCCGCAACATTAGCGAGGCAACAATGGCAAAAGAGCCCGAATTCAATATCTACCGCCGTCTACAAGAAGTCGGACGCGAAGGCCTAACAGACGCAGAATGGGGCGACGACACAAACGGCCCACTAGGCAAGGTCAACAACCCAGGGTGGAAGCTCGACAAATGGAAATTTCTCCCAATGATCGAGGAGGCACTAGAAGTAATGCCCGACGCCAAGTGGTACGTTTTTCTCGAAGCCGACACCTACGTGGTGTGGCCGAACCTGATCAGCTGGCTGGGCCATCTTGACCCAGATCGGCAATACTACCTGGGCAGCCCCATGCAAATCGGCGAGACACTCTTTGGCTATGGCGGGGCGGGCATCGTCCTCTCAAGCTGGACGATGAACCTCCTGCACGAGTACCTGGTACGGTCAAAGGAAGACCTCGAAGAGATGACAGCGCATGAGTGGGCGGGTGACTGCGCGCTGGCGCGAGCACTGCACGATGTGCATGTCGATCTGACCTGGGCGTGGCCGATGATGATGACATCACGGCCATGGGAAATCGACCATTTCTCCGAGGGATACGGGCGCCAGCCGTGGTGTTACCCTGTTATTTCCTACCACCATATGGCGCCGACGGACATCGAGGAGATGTGGGAGTTTGACCAGACATTCTTTGCTAGCGGGAAGAATGCGCTTATGCTGCATGCGGACGTTTACCAGAAACTTGTCTACGATGGGACTTTCTCGGCGCGCAACGATTGGGATAACCTCTCTCAGGTCAAGATTGATTTTGCGGCTGGCACAATTCCTACAGTGGATATTTGTGCGGATGCTTGCGCGCGCAATGAAGAGTGCTTGCAGTATTCGTTTGATCACTCTGAGGGTGTTTGTAAACAGGCTTCTACTACCTTTGCTGGGGTTGTCAGGAATGGAACGCAATCTGGTTGGATTACACCTCGTGTGAACAAGCTTCTCAGGGCATTCCAGTCTTCATGCAATGAGGTACAATATATCTTGGATTGATTTTTTCTCTTTTGCTCAGCCATTCTTTTTCCCTATTGAGTGATTCTTGTACATATACCAACTTTTTTTTTTTTTTTTCTCCTCTTTTTACTCGATATATCCATTCTCACATTTGAGAACCAGGTGATTCCTTTTTTTTTTTTCAGAGAGTCATTGGCGAGGCGTTTTGTTATGGCGCTGTGTTGGCATCGTCCGGATAGACGAAGACATATTGCGAGCGGGTTCCAATATCTGTGGGATATTGAAATATTGACAAGAACTTGTGAATTCCTGGTGGTATACCTTTATTTAATATACTAGCATCCTTCTGTCTAATAAAGAACAGTGGTAACGGCTTCTCGGAGTATCCTATCCTATATATTGCATAGATTTTAGGGAGACAGATCACACGTCAAGTCATCAACTGAAGCTCAAAGCTCGACAAGCAATGGGCAAGAAGATCGACTGCACGGCACCCGGTTCGGCGAACGAGTTTCCCTTAACTTTCGCTTGGTATATCTGCCAACTCACTGGTTCCTCAATTGACGAAGATCGCCCTGATCGTCGCCGTACTATGCCAAAGAGTGGGGAAATACAAGGCAGATCAAACACTAAACCAATGCCTCGGGCAAATATAAATGCAAGTTCCCCCCTACCCAAGGGAACCCTTTCTCTGGAAGTAGACTGCATAATGTCAGCCCGACAGATTGTCCTGTGCTTTGATGGCACAGGAAACACCTTCCGTACCGATGGCACGGACACCAACATCTTGAGAATCTGTCGCATGTTAGAAAAGTCCGACGAGCAACGTAAGGCTTACCTCTTCTACTGACACCGAAATAAATACTCTAACACGCAAAGCTAGTATGTTACTATCAGCGTATGAGCGTATCCACCAGATAACCACAAGGATACTAATCCTAAGCAGCGGGAATCGGAACCGACATAACCCCGGGTTCTCTGGCCAGCACGACCATCCAAAAGAAGGGCAAACTGGATAATAGCAAAGCGCTCAACCTTGCACTGGGTCGTTCCTTTGATCGACACGTTCTAGGTGGGTATCGCTTTCTCATGCGGCACTATCAAGCGGGAGCCAAAGTGTATATTTTCGGCTTCTCACGTGGCGCATACACGGCACAGTTCTTGAATGAAATGATTGATTATGTCGGACTTCTCGGACCTGATAACGAAGAAGTGGTCCCGTTTATCTGGGATGCCTTTGTGTCGTGGAAGCTTGGCCGTACGGATAATGATAGAGAACAGAAGCGAAAGGCTTTTCAAATCATGAAAGACAGTCGCGAGATTCTATCGCGGCCTATGGCTCGTGTGCAATTCTTGGGCATGTTCGATGCGGTCAATAGTATCGCGAACTTTGAGGTCAACGTTGACGGGAACACCTCGGCCAAGGTAGTTCGACATGCGGTTAGCATTGACGAACGGCGTATCAAGTTCCGACCCGTTTTGTTGCGGTCGCCTAAAGATGATTGGGCTCATCAAGCGCCCTTGGATGCAAAGAAACCCGTGAAAGGGACCTCAACCAATGATTCCGAACACACATCTGGACCTCCCGTCCTTCCAGAAATTCCAAACATCAGCACACCAAGCAAGGAACAGGAGAAAGAATTGGACAATACGCAGGATATCGAAGAAATGTGGTTTCCTGGCGGCCACGCAGACATTGGCGGAGGATGGAATCTCGGATCTAGCGAGGCATGGCCATTAACGCACGTGCCTCTCGTGTGGATGGTACAAGAGGCGCGGCGAGCGGGACTGCGACTTAATTTGGAGAAGATGAAACAGCACGAGTGCATCGAGGGATTTGATTCTGATTTTGATTTGCAAGCCCCAAACTCGAAGAGGGATAGCTGGTGTTCGGAATTACCGAAACCCCACAAGGATTACTTGGAGGCGCTTCATCTGGCCGGCACAAAAGGACATATCCATGATCTCCTTGCGTATGGTAACGGTCTGCCACTGACTTCCGTTCTATCCTGGCGTCTGATGGAGTATCTTCCCTTGCGACGAATCGAATCGCAGCCTGATGGAGCGTGGAAGGCTGTGCGGTGGCCGCCGCCGCGCGGTCGAACTCGTGATATCCCTGTGAATGCCCAGATTCATGTTTCTGCTATCCAACGTATGAAGTCGGACCCATCTTACCGTCCTGGTAATTTGATTTTTGGTTCCTGTGAGCGGAAGGGGGATGCAAGTGGTGCTGTTGAGATTGGGAATTGGGCTATCCACTCATATAAAGGTGATCCGGTGCGGGAGAGGTATGCTCGTAGGTAGTGTAATCATGTTGAGATCAAAATGAGTTTGACGGAAAAGAGCTTTTGTAGCTACCCTGTATCATAACATAATATCTGGATTGCTTCTCAATCTCTAATATTCCTGTACGGTATACTGGAATTATTCAACTTTATGAAATATTAATGATCACAAGCAGAAGCAACAGGACTAGACTTTACTGTCTGACACTCCGATTATACATTTCAATGTACCACACCTGTGCGGCAGCCTTGATGCCCTAGACCCACGGATGCAACTACAAAGTCAAGAGAAAGAATGGAATAGGAACAGATACATTGATATAAAGTACATGGCGCAAAAAATAGCTCAAATGCTATCAAATATCCCCTACAATGGGCGCCCTGGTGAGGATAGAGAGACCTCGGGACGGGCAGCCTCCTTCATAGACCCCCCTGCGCTGCTCTGGTCGTTCAAGACCGCCTCGTTCATAACTCCTCTTGAAGTGAACGGTTGCTTGAAGTGGTTGTTTGACCAGTCTGCCGATTGTCCTGAAGCCGAAGCCCGCCACGGTCAGACTGGAATTGGATGGTTGATTGAGGTAGGTTGATTGAATTGGTTGTTCGTCCAGTCTGCCGATTGTCCTGAAGCCGAAGCCCGCCACGGTCAGACTGGAATTGGTTGCTTGAAGGTTTGATTGATTGACGTGGATGTTGGTTGAAGTGGTTATTGCCTGAAGACTTGATTGTTTGCAGGATGGGTTGATTGAAGTGGCTGGTTGAAATGGATGGTTGTCATGATGGATGGTTGTCATGATGGATGGTTGTCATGATGGATGGTTGTCATGATAGATGGTTGCCATGATAGATGGGATAGTGTTATGAAGGGAGTTCATCATAGACACAAGGCATTGTGGAGGTGCCAAAGCCATGAAAGTCGAGGTCCAGAGAAAAGTGAGAGAAGAGATGCGTAAGAGGAAGAAATAAAAAGAAGAGAAAAATGGGGGGAGGGGGGTATTTATACCCTTGGGGACAGGGAACTACAACTTATGAGATTGTCTAGCGACAGTTATATGAGTGATATCGAGAATGAACCTATCCATAAACTGTCCTAAGAGTATCTACCGATATAGACGGTTCTCCATTTGTACCGTACATACTTAACTGCTAGTTGACACCTCATATCCTCACACGGGGATGCTAAGAGGACCATTATAAGTGCAGCTCAGCTGAACACCGCTCTCTGGATTGTCCACACAAGACCACTCCGTCCCCGAACTCAGCAAAACCTGACCGTTCTCGGCAATTGGGCCGGAAACCCTCTCCAGCCCCAGTGTAAACTGGTTGAAGTCCACGGCACCATTGGGGAAGTGGATGAAGTATTGACAGTTGTTGCATCGGGCAGTTTCCTTGGGCGAAGACCCATATGTCCTAACAATGAAACGTATCAGTTAGCGTCTATCATGGCCAAGGAATCTTGTTCAACAAATTGGACTCACCATATTAGGTTGCAGTCGGTAGGGGTGTCGTCGGGGTAGTTTGGGTCAGTCGCGACGAAATGCATAGTAGCGGAGGAGCCAGCACTAGCTCTAGCCCAGAAGTCACTGATCTGGATAGAACTGTCTCGCTCGACGATGGGGACGGCGAGGGCTGCACTGGCAGCCAGAAGAAGGAAAACGACAGGGAACTTCATATTGACTTGATAGACAGATATCTGATATGCTATGACATGTGTATGTTCAATAAGAGAACCTCAGCGAGAAAACGCATTATTTATATCTCTCTACGGGTTCAAGTATACAAATCTGACTGAAACACTGCAGCATAAACAAAACCCAACTAAGTCCATGCAAAGTGCATCCAAATCCCTAGTTGGTCAAGTTGTAGACCGTCACACCTAACACCCGCGGCTGAGCAAGACAAATGCAATATGATGCAGCCTCAATACGAGCAGCTCAATTATATGTAACTAAGATGCGTGATCTATAATAAGACTTAGGCCGGCCACTTTGGGGGCCATCAGATCAGGTGACGGCTTTTCAGCCACAGCGGGGGAAAGCACCCCCACTATCAACGCGTGAACTACTCACAGGAACGTCTAAATGGCACGGATTTCAGATCTCATTCGAGACTCTAAGCTAGAAACGATTTTCCTCCCAGACACTGGTGTAGAGACAGTCCACAAGTTCCAGGAGTCAGACCCGACTTCTGGACTGCGCCTTATGACCAGGTCGGAGCATTGGCAGCGGCAGAAAAGGATCGGAGGTGGTGGATTTGGTAGCGTGTGGCTGGAAAAATGCACTAAAGGTGGACGACCAGGGAACACAGCTCAAGATGGTGCAGTCCGAGCAGTCAAGCAGATTGACACGGATACGCGACTCGGGTCGATCTCGTGAGTTAGAGGCAATTGCTAAGTTCTCCCACCCTCGCGTCAGTCCCCAAAGAAGCTTCATTATAAGAAGATAGGCTGATTAAATTAGTATGAACGATGATTTGTAAAATCATTCGGATGGTATGAAGGACCCAGCCAGCTCTTCATAGCAATGGAATACCTCGAAGTCGGCGACCTTTTTGTGTACTTATATAAAAGACCTCCACTTCCAGAGCCCGAGGTGAAAGAAATTGCATACCAGATTCTCGATGGTCTGAGTATGATGCATGAAAATGGATTTGCTCACCGAGACTTGAAACCAAATGTAGGTTTACTTTTTATCGCAGAAAAGAAAAAATTCACTAAAGCGAATGTCTAGAATATCCTTATCAAATCACACCCTCCAGATAAGTGGTGGATCAAGCTCGCCGACTTTGGTATCACCAAACGCATTGAAGAAAGCCATGGGACATCGACGACGGTAAAGGGTACCCCAAGATATTTTGCCCCTGAAGTTTGGGGTTTCGTTGAGCGAGGCAGTGCGTATGCGGCTGATATCTGGGCTCTTGGAGAGATCGTATTTGAAATCTTCACCAAGAAACCTGCGTTTACGACTCCTGGGTCGCTTGCAAGTTACAAAGCCCAGCAGGACTTCCCAGTCACTATGCTTACCGATGCTGGTATCAGTCAACCAGGCGTTGGCTTTGTGCGTTCACTTATGTGCCCGAATCCTAATGATCGAATGACGGCTACCTCTGCTATGTCAAGCGCGTGGATACAATCACTCGTACTTCAACCCCCTGAGTCTACGGAAGTTACTGAAAGCAATCCACTAATTCCCTCTCCGGTTATAATAATGATCGAAGAGTTTGCATCGTGGACTATAAAGCTTTCTTTAGAAGCACTGGAGGATGCCTTGCATGGCATGTCTAGTTCAACTATCATAGTGGATATGGTAAACGCTGCCCAAGGGAAGACAGTGAAGGCACAGAAAGGGAAGGTACATTCTTCTCCACGGACTGCAGTACCAGTCGTTGTGCAAGTTCAGGGTCCAATCGAGACCCTTGAGCTCCGTCGTACAGGACTCCAAAGCCAGCATCAGACTGGTGTCTCGCTCTACCGCCAGAAACAGTACAAAGAGGCAGAAGCCACTCTACGACGAGCTCTGCAGGGGCGAGAGAAGGTGCTAGGCAATGAGCATCAAGAAACACTTCGTTCTGCACACTGGCTTGGTCTCTCGCTCTGCCGTCAGAAATGGTACAAAGAGGCAGAAATCATGTCCCGACGAGCGCTTGAGGGGAGAGAGAAGGTGCTAGGTCATAATCACGAAGAAACACTCAGAACTGCACAATGGCTTGGACATTCACTCTATCATCGGGGTCAGTACAAAGAGGCAGAAGAAATATTCCGACAAACTCTTCAGGGGCGAAAGGAGGTACTAGGCGAAGCTTCTACACATACACTCTACTCCACACACTATCTTGGTCTCTCGCTCTTTCGCCAGAAACGGTACAACGAGGCAGAGGATATGTTCCGACAAGCTCTTCATGGGCGACGGAAGACACTAGGCCATGATCATGAAGAAACAATCAACGGCAAATGCCAATCTCGGTGGTCGAAATACTTAGCTTCACCAATATCATCTCTCAATCCATGCATTTCGGCGTCTCTGCGTAGACCTCTCACTTTAACCTTCGGCCAAAGTCATCTTCGATATTCTTGAGAAAACACGTGAAGTGATATGTGGGGAAGTCTGCTGTGGATTCGGGGAGGGATGAAATCGGTTGCTTGAAAGTCATATATGCATACAGTATAGAATTGAATCACGATTTTCCAAAGTACATCCTCTATCCTATTAATACCCAAATCTAAACTGACAGCTTCTTTCACAGGGTGAGACTCTGTCAGACAAGATATTTTGGTTTTTCCTATGGCCTAGCAGTAGAAATGCTGTGTTACTCTCAACAGATGCTAACACCTGTGGCCTCCGATAGGGTCAGGATATTGGACCATAATGTCCCATGAAACAATTTGGTAAAGAAATCTCGAACTCAGGTTTGAAAAAGCAAATACCGTCTCTCTTTCTCTTTCCAGTTATCATTTTATGCTGAAGCCTCGTTTTATGGCCCCCGGTCTCTTGGCGACGATCATTGCTGTGTACAGATTTTGTCTGAAACTAGGAAATAGTTTTCGATAATATGGACATACATTGTCAACATGCCCTATTCTGTAGTTCTACTGCCTTGTTGATCAACAAGTACGATAACCAAAAAAAAAAAACTTATATCAAAGACCATATTGAATCCGTCAACATCTCCAGACTTTCAGACATCAGAAAACCCGGTCAAGACACACAACTGATAGAAGCAAAACCAAGCAAAACCAAGCCAAATCATTGCCATGGCAGAGATTTCATCGCGAGATATCTTGTATTCATGCAAGATATACCGCACCAACCGCCTGGAATATCCACTTGCCCGGAGCGAGACTATCCCGAGGGCTAAGTCCAAATGCCAGATGAACACTGCAGATCTCTTCTGCTTGGCGTCTGTCTTGGCTTAACCTTAATAACCAAGTCACAATCCGATGAATTGGTATACTGACATCGAATTCATAAAGGATGTTAGATATCGTTTAGTGAACGTGGAGAGTCTGGTATAGATGGGATGGCACAATTTTCACGTCAAATAGGAGGTACACATCTGTGGATTGCCATTGATGAATGCACCTCTCTCATCCAAGTCCAAGACTTTGATTACCGCCGATATTCGCGCAATTTCCGAAGGCCAGCGGTTACCTCTGGAACGATTTCAGTGAAGATTTTTGTCACCCACATTCCGATATGTAATGTCAGAGAGACTATCTTTATATCGACACCGTGCAAGTGCAACTTCCAACCTCCAGCGGAGAGTCACTTGAGGTGAGAGCTGAGACCCTTGTCCGACTTGGCCGTCCTTGGACAACTCAGGGGACCCACGGGGTTGAAACCTTACAGTGACGCTAAAGCGACTGAATGCCTTGCTGATTGGACGATGAGAATGCGAAATTTTATCAGATGATCTGATAGGAGGTGATGGATGAGAAATTTTGGACTTGCTTGGGCAGTCAAATCCGAAAATTCCCCCATATAACATGATCGAGGGTCCCCCGGTGGTGCCGGCCCTTTGAATACATCTTTTCCTTCACAGTATAAGTGCACAATTTTCGATTGTCTCTATTTTACTACAATGGAAAAGACAACTGGGTCCGATCAGGTCACATCAGCCAGTACCAGCCGTGACGTTGAGAAAATGACAACATTCGGAGTCTACCAGGACGTCGACACCTCGGATGACAAGGCAAGCCTATCTCGTCGAGACTCAAGCGAGTTCCAGGGTGGTGTGCAGCGAGTAAGAGCCATTACATCGGCATGGTCGACCAAAACACTCATTCTCATGTTCATTCTGTGAGTTTGGATCTCGAGTCACAACTCCCCTCCTACCCCCTCATTTAATAGAGAGTAAAACTAATGTCCCATTGTAATACAGGCTCTACCTCGTGTCATTCGTAGATGCACTCCTAAGCTCAGTCGAAAGTGCATTGAACCCTTACATAACGTCCTCATTCCACAAACACGGCCTTTTGACAGTCGTCAGCGTTGTCTCAACCATTCTGGGCGGCTCATCAAAGTTAACACTAGCCAAGATTATCGACATCTGGGGTCGCGTTGAGGGATTCCTAATCATGCTCGTGCTCGTCACGATCGGGTTGATCATGAAAGCGACATGCACAAGCATGGAGATGTACACAGCGGCACATACTTTATACTGGGTAGGCCACATCGGTCTAACCTATGTTGTGGACATCATGCTGGCGGATATGACCTCACTCAAGAACAGGATGCTCATGCTTGGCCTGAACGGTACACCCGGTATTGCTAGTACCTTTGCGGGCCCGGAAATTGCCACGCTATTCTACACCAATCTCGACTTCCATTGGGCATTTGGTTCGTTTGCGATCATGCAGGTTGGAGTTTGTATCCCCGTCGCTGCGGTGATGCTGTTTATGCAACGTCGGGCCGAGAAGAGCGGTGCTCTTGAGAAGACTCGTTCTGGACGTGTCTGGTGGCAGACTATCATTCATTATCTCGTCGAATTTGATGGTATGTATCTATTTCCATGTACAGCCCCTTTTTGCATTTGATGTGTGACTAATGAGGTGTAATTTACCCAGTGATCGGAATCATCTTGATCACAGCCGCATTCTCCCTAATCCTGATCCCGTTTAGCATCGCCTCCTATGGGTCCAAGGGATGGGCGACAGGATATATTATCGCGATGGAGGTCCTTGGGGTAGCTTGCGTGCCTGCATTCTACGTCTGGGAGCGATACTGTTCACCGGTGCAATTCCTCCCGTGGAAGTATCTGAAAGAGCCTACGATAATTGGCTCCTGCATGCTGTACGGCGTAATGTTCGTCTCCTGCTTGTGAGTGCTAGTCGATTCCTGCCGTTATCACCAAAGCTAGTGACATACTAACACCCAGAAACCAGTACCTGGAACAGCTACTTCGGCTCGTATCTACAAGTCGTCAACAGACTCGATATCACGACAGCCAACTACGTGCTCAATGCTTTCTCCCTGACGTCTTTCATCTTCAGTCCTATCTTCGGCCTGTAAGCACACCCTACAACCCACTTACGTACCACATGCGTACCACTTATGTATCCCAAATCTAACAAACATCCCCCCTCCTAGGGTAATAAGCTGGACCGGCGACTTTAAATGGACCGCCATGGCCGGAATCCCAATCTTCCTCCTAGGGACGGCACTCCTGGTCCCGTTCCGCGCCCCAGACACACACGTGGGTATACTCACAATGATCCAAATACTCGTTGGCCTCGGCAGCTGCCTATTCACGGTGTGCGGACAGTTAGCAATAATGGCCACAGTAACACACCAAGAGATTGCGGTTGTGAACGCGGTCTGGGGATTGTTTGGGTCGATCGGAGCGGCGGTGGGATCTGCCATTGCTGGTGGGATGTGGAATAATATTCTCGAGAAGGAGTTGTATAACCGACTACCGCAGGAGAGTAAGCATCTTTCGGCGACTATATTTGCGGATTTGGTGAAGCAGATGTCGTATGCGGATGGAACGGGGGAGCGAGATGCTATTGTTGGGGCTTATGCTGATGTTCAAAGGAAAATGGCGATTGTTGGAGTTTGTTTTGTGCCGCTTTGTATTCTTTGTACTTGGTTTTGGAGGAATGTTAATGTTAAGAAGTTGGAAAGGGAGCAGACAGCTGGGAATGTTTGGTAGGAAAGTGTTTGGGGGATTGAATAGAGATAGAATAGCAATACGTCAAGTGTTATATAGAAAAGGTCTATTCGATAACAATCTTTCATTTGTAGCATGGCTTCAGCTACTGCACTTGTGTAGATGCGCTGGACTTCAAACATATCCTACAGCGCGGGTATAATGTACATAGTTTGGCATTCAGTCTCTTGGGGGACGGATATGAGTCTTCTTCCTGCACCGGGGGTGTGACAGGAGTATGTGTCGCCCAGATGAAGCTCACGGGCGATTTATTACTAATCATTGGACTTAGAGATCATGATGGGCGCTATTATGTGGCCAAACGTATCACCGTGGCCCCATTTAGGCGGCTAATGCCTCTGGAAACACAGTGACATCTATAGAGATCTCCGGAGGCCAGCGAGATACCCACGACCGATGAACTTTCAAGGAAGATCGAGTATACCACGATAGCATGGTTTCTAAAGGCTAGCTGGCGAGATCATATCGAGATCTTTCAGCCGCCCATAGACTCTTCGGGGACCTCCTGGAAAGTCTCCGGGAAGAACCCAGGCGGCGGCCATATGTCCGCTATCGAAGGCGGATGAACCAATGGCTGTGATCCGCCCAAGCGATCCGGGTCATGACAGAAAGCCTGGAATGTGCTATCGTCCAAAAAGCCGAAATCTTTTAGACCTGCCTCGCGGTTCGTGGACCATTCAGTGGTATCCAGGTATGCGAGGTCCTTGAAGATGGCGTCGATGTCACCGGTAGGAGCAATGCTTCCAGGAATTACTGGGTTCGAGGTTGCCGAGTCGGGAGTTTGGGGTTGTGGTTGTTGATGTTGTGTGGTGGCTCCATACACGGAATCTGCTCTACTGCGCGGAGTAATCTTATCTGGTAGAAGTGACTGTATTTCCCTTGAGCGGTGTAGTGACACGTCCATAATGCCGAGATCTGTGTTTTCCATTACTGTATCTTTGGGGGTCAAAGATTGCCCATCGGCTGGCATGCTGATGCCAAGGATAGAAGGGGTGTAATTTACTTCGCTGTTTTGGGGTAGGCTGCGAGCTCCTACTGGGGGTTGCATGGAGCCTGCCATAGATGCACCCGTAAATGGATAACCGACTGCCCCAGGCAAAGCAGACGGCCCCCCAACAACATCGTTGGAGTGCTGCCACCTCTCCATGGTGGAAACCAAAGATCCGTAGGCTGGCCATGTGGAGTTGAAAGCTGCAGTTTTGAGTCGGAACTCTTCTGCCCACCTGACAAAGGGAAAGGTGTCCGATGAGTCGGCGGTAGTCCGAAGTTTAAACGCTTGCTCCGCAATTGTGCGAAGACTTAGCTCGAATAGCGGTGGAAGACCGCACATAGAGAAGTTTTCTAAATGTTGAGTGACCATAGAGAGCCCTCGGTAGAGGAGCTTCTTGGCCCCCTCTGTGGCTGGACGCTGTGAGCGGTGCAACCCCTGCTCACCCGATATCAATTGAAGATAGAGCCAAAGCAGGGTGGCCACGTAGGTCAGCCCTAGGTAACTCTGATGGGGAAGTAAAGCTGAATGCCGTTCTGGATAGATGCTTTCCGGTCCAATCAGGCGGCATCCCAGAGGTAGGCAATCATCCCATTGCTTAAGCTCCATAACCAATTGCTGCGCAAAGGCCGCCATATTGTATCCCGAAGACATGTGACGGGAAATCTTATTGAGAACACTTGCCAACTCAACCAAGCGGTTGAAACAGCTGAGGGCCAGGAGTGGTCCTCGGCGCGGTGGGTTCTTGCTGCCTTGCGGAGCGCCAGTGGGTGGTAAAACGTCCACCCAGGAGTTCCACTCCTCTAGTCCATCCTCCTCCAAAAGGCCCACCGCAGCGAGGTCGCTTGGAGGCATGGATGGGCTCCGTGAAAGACGGAAAGAGAGCAATGAATCAACTACAAAGCATCCCAAAAATACCGCCTTGCCTTGTTTAGATTCATCAGACCGCCGACTGTCTGACACAGTTCCAAGTCCCACAGCAATCGCCATGCGCACTGCTTGGCCGCTCAATAGCCAAGCCGCGGTCCAGTCTTCGAGACCCATGTTCACCAAGGTCAGCAGCAACAATGCCTGAATATGACCGGGTTCATAGCGCTCTTTCTCCGTGGGGATGAGATTCCGCGAGACAGCATAGTATTCCTTTGCCAGGGCGATTGTTCCAGCGAGACCAGCCCGTGAATTTGTTCGCGATTGAGTGATAGTGTAACTTATGATTGCCCACAGGGCGGCGTGATCGCCGGACCCAGGCGAAGTCGTGGTAATAGAGAAAGGGCCGTTGGCGTAAAGGTAAGAAGCGCGGAGAATGTTATGCTTGGCGACGATGGGGAACCATGAATGCGTGGCCGCAAAGTATATGTCGAGCAGCTGCGACGTCTGAGGTGGCAATTGCAGTGTATGGGGATTGGGTCTAGCAATATCTCGACCATCCGACTCTTTCGACAATCGAGCCCGCTTTACACCCGGCGATGCGGCAAAGGGCTCAATTACACGTGGAGCACCCGGACCGAGCGGGGTGGAAGTGCGAGCTACTCGGAACCCCCATGGACCATCGGGGCCATCATCTTGTGAGTTACGCGTTCGCTTCCCAGTCGCGGGCCCTGGCGCATCGGAATTAGAGAGCATTTTCTCCAGCGCACCGAACAGCCGACTCGTTTTCCAAGATTCGTGTAAACTCTCCGAGGCACTCTCGTCCGACCACATGGACATCAATTTCTCGCGACGACCGGTGGACTCGGAGTTGTTTCCTAGCATGGCCAGCATGGTATCCTCAAACCCGTCAATGTTGCAGATCGACAGCGCCCACAGTTTTTCCAAGCCACGGACGTAGCCCTCAGGGAGACCGCGTTTCTTCGCATGGGGGTCGTAGGAGCAGGATTGGCCCAATGCCTGACAGGCAGAACAAGTGGGACGGATACCGTCGCATTTATCCTATGACCACCGATATGTTAGACTAGGCCGGTAAGATATACGAGAAAAGAACATAGCGGGACGCGACTCACTTTCTTACTGCGACAGCGATCGCAAGCTCGGGAGACCCTCTTGCGCCGAGGGGCCCTATCCGATCCCTCATTCATGGAGAGGGGTTATGAGCGCAGGCGACACGCCATGTAGAGGAAACAAGGGGACCAACAGCTCTGTCGCAATGTGGAGTTGGCTGAATTGCGGAAGACTGGAAGTAATGCAAAGTCGCGCGGGGCCATCTAACAGGCCGAGACTCGAAATGGGGTCGAAGAAGAGTAAGAACCCCCACGAATAGAAAAGTGGAGGAGCAGACTCTAATCAAACTAGTCTTCACGGCAAAAGTCACAGATAGGCAGGCCGAGGGAGAATCTCGGAGGTGAAGTTCGGGATGTGAACTCGGAATTACCGGGGGATCTCCACCCCCACAGATATCCCACATATGTTCCGAGGTCTTGTTAGATTTACTTGGATTCACATCTTGAACTATTCTGTATAAGTAGAAGTTCTAATACAAAAGGCCGCTTATGCGGCCGATGATTGTCTGACAATTTGCATGAGGCGGTAATTATGTGCTTAACAATTGTGGGATTTTGGCCGCGACAATCAATACTCAACTTCCTTTTCATTCCCCTTCGCCCTACAGATATTCACAATATTCATTCTAAATCTGAAGATAGATCCCTTCGCAAAGCTACCAACCGAAATTATTTGTCAAATTCTCGAATCTTGCTGCGACTTCACCTGCTTGGACGGTCTTCAACAAATATCTACCCGAGCGAAGGAAGCTTTCAACGGCTCGTTCAAAAATATCACCGAACACGTCCTGAGAAACTGCTCCCTCACCTTGCACGGGCTTCATTACTATTTCACACTCCTAGCCTCTATTCTATCGACATTATTTACCCTATAAGCCCTACTAGAAGAGCTCGCTAGCTTATCAGGGGATGTTATATGACCTATCTCCCTTTCTACCACGTACTCACTAGCTACGGTATATCAGACTATAAATATAGTAGCGAGAATACATCTTACTGCCTGTGCTTATCTTTAGCGTTTCATCAATCGTCTCGAGTCCGCAAAGCCCGGCCGTCTTATAGCTTCCGAGGCCAATATTGTAGATTGGGTCAATAGTAGTAGCGAGCTTATCCTATTCGATATTAATCTACTATTATAGATCGAGTCTTATTAGACATATCGAGGCCACTGGAAACTTAAGCTCTTCTACCAGATCTATAATACTGCAACAACCCACTGGCTATGATCTACGCATGATCTAGGCTGCTTCATTGAACAATATCTAGAATTTTGTCGGTATCCGGGGGGAATAGAAGAGGTCTAGACGATTTCGGAGTGCCTAGTCGATCTAAGTTAGCTATCGGGCTTTATATTTAGTTGCCGTTCCACTACCAACCGATTTAACGATATAGATATACTAGCCTCTGCCAAATATTCAAGATATATAAGTTGATTCGATATAGTATCGCGGTCCGAGAAATGCGAAGGGTAGAAACGGCGTACTTGGTTGTTTGAATGCCTATCGTGGCGGTAAAAAAGGACGTTGTTATCACCCTCTCTGGAAAGTAGATTTTAAAGCATTTCGACGATTTGGTATACCTCTTTGGGACTGTTGGCGATTGTACGCTATGAGACTCAAGCCCCAATCTCGCAGTGTGCTTTCACCACGGGGCAACTTGGTGGGCGGAGAGTCAGAAAGAACTGAATGGTCCCCTTGGATTATAGCCCACATATAGCATAGTCTAGCCGAGGAGGGTGATTTGATTGTATAGCTAGAAAATAAGTAACGTCCTGACTCCTGAGAGCTGATATATTTTATCAACATAGCATATGAACATAGTATTGAGAAATATAGATTATATCTCTAGAAAAGCGAAGATTGTTAAGGGATCTAGAGGGCTTCTACGGTTAAATTAAACCCCTGATCAGTTACCATTATGACTGCGTTATGTGCAAGAGGTGAGATCTTCCAAGCGCTACCGCCCATAACTAATGCGGGGCAATCTCGAAGCATTAGCATTTCACACCACTTCTCTCCCTAAAAGGCAGATGTACATCATTATTATAGACATCCATATATAATCTTATATGGATTCCCTTTCTATAACCACTGGGATCGCAGGTCTAACCAGCCTCGCTATCCAGGTAGCGCCCGCACTCCATGGTTATATTGCTACTGTCAAGGGAGCCGAGAAAGATATAGGCTGGTGACCAGATGAAGTTATCTCATTGATCGAGGTATGTATAAGCTTGGAGGACTTTCTGAAAGTCGACATGGTATCCCTAGAATCCCGTTTCAAGACAGAATCGGTTCTAGGCCGCACGGTATTTGCTTGCGACGCGTCCCTCCCTGCTCCGTAGTATGTAGGCAGAAACGAGTCATATGACTAAGGCTAACTTTTCTAGGCCTCCTACGGGTATATCTTGCCAAGACCGGCTTGCCCAGGGGCATATGATCTCATTTCAATATCTCTAGGATACCGAACTAATCAACTGACCCCTTTCCTAGCATTTGGGGCAGAAAAGTGGAGGAGGTGCAGATACCACCCGAAGCCGATGACGCTTAACCCGATTAGGTAATTCGGACTTTGTAACTAGTAACTAACTATAACTAGAATGAAAAGTAAGCGAATTTTTCTTTTTTTTTGCTTTTTGTTTTCTATCCTATAGTTAAATGTATAGTAATGAAGGTGGAATATATATAGCAGCTCGTGGAACAACCACGTCTATTCGTATGTCTGGAGCAATGTAGGTCGCTCCACACGCATCGATGTAAAGGTACAACGTGGAAGGCCCTGCATAACTTTCCCTTTGCCTTGCCAAATTTCTCTGACCAGGGACTTCTCTGGCCACGGTAAGGGGGCACAAAGAGTTAGAGGAGGACTGTTGACTCAAATGAATCTCCCCCCACATTATAGGCTTCAGTGCCGCGTCCACATCATCTTCTGGTGGATGACAAGCAGCGCTGATAGCAGCACTACAACTCCCTGCAAGTGGTATTACCGAGCGAAAAGGTCTCAACGCTAAACACAAAAGCACCATGACCATCAAAGACCCAACGATGATAGTAAATATGAGAGCAATTGGTGACCACGCGCATGCATCAACGTCAAGGCTTGGATCATGATACATGTCTGCATCATACATATATATTTGGACATAGAAGATAGCCTGAGATAAAAGCCAGTGCAGCACAGTGTAGGCTAACATGAGTGGGATACTGTATCGGAATGGGAGACTGAGGAAATAGAATGAGCGCTGAGCACCTCTCCGATTACTCGATACGCGAAGCCCTTTTGCCGGTGGCATCTCTAGTGTCTCAACTGTGTAATTGTGGCGCATCCCCTTAATTGCATAGTTCTCATATTCGTTTGCCATAAACATTGCAGTCAAAGTGGCGTTGTAGAAGTAGTATGAGGCTGAAAGAAGAAGTTGCGGAGTATTGGCCAAAAGAACATTGCCAAGTAAGGTGGAATGCAGGCGATATATCAATGTGTAAGGACTAGCAGAGCCTATTCCAAGGCTCCAAAGAGTAGGCCAATCTGTTCCACCAACGGAACCTAGCCTGGTGTCTTGAAGACCATAATGAAGTAGAAATCCTGCCACACCAAGACATGAGAAAGACCTATCATTTTACAAATTAGTATAATCCAGTTCACTTTGAGGGATGCATAACATACAGACTGAGTGTAAAAGCTCACTGGCTGATAGCAGCAGCTTGCCACCATCGCCGTATACGAGTATTTAACCTTTGTTGAGCAACACCCTCATATCTATGCTCAGCTGTCCCATCTGGTCGGCGGGAGCGCCTGATCCAATCGGATTTTGATGATGTACAGTATCCAGTGGTAAGCGGATCCGGGGCTGAGAGGAAGGACGAAATCGCATCACCAACAGTCAGAAGCCGGTGAGTTCGCTCACGGCAGGCGACAAACACAATACAAGCAACTTTGACTGTAGTACACACAAGTACCACAAGAGAAAATGTCGGGCTGAAAAGAAGCTGACATTTTTCCTCGGCTTTAAGACTTATACACCCATCAACAGTGTAAAGTCCAATGGAGGGATGATCATAGTAACCAATGGTATTGGGCGAGTTCAAGATTTGGTATCTGGAACACTGTGAGCCAGACTGCTGATAAGTTACTTCTTCTGCCCAAGTAATTTATGTCTCCCCATACAGAACTTGATCCAAGGTATCGTTGAAGATCTTGTCTTGTGACAGGTAGTATTCCACCCGGCGGAGCGATGGAGGTTTCCCAGAGGAACTGAGCCAAAGAGAACATGTTCCAGCAAGATGAGGTCTCGTTGCTGCACCTTGTGTAGTTTGCTTGAGTATATGTTATCGAGCCATTGTCAAAAGGTGCTGTGATGGTCCATGTTGGCTCCTCCAAAACAGATGCCATGATCTTCCAATCAGGCAGCTGCTTCTGAATTGTTGATGAAGTGCACACAGAGTCGTCGCACGAGGGACACATCCAAGAAAATGGGCTCCGGGCCTCGATTGATTCATTATCGGTTGGGGAGTTTGCATTCGACGCAAATTTGACGGGGTCTTCCAGGTCTCAGGTCAGATTCTTTGACAAGATAGCTAAAGACCGGTAGCCGTGGAGGTAGTTCACAGCGAATGTGTTCAGACACTGTTCCTTTGACAGGATATCAAATCTGCCATCTTCAATATCCAAGTTGAAGTCGGCTAGCGATTGATGCATACGAGATTGAAAGCATTCGGAATGGGGCAGACTCAGCGGCTGACTGCCAGTATAATCCGATGGTATGACAAGGACCCTGTATTCATTCGAGCTCTGAGAACTCAAAAGCACGGAGTTATAGCTGCAACCAAGTCATCTGTTAGAAGTACGATTTGTGTTTGGGAAACGGTAACGAACAAGGCATGGATGGGAGTTGTAGAAACCATCAAAAGAGTCCATAGGGTCTGTTTTCTCTTTTCTAAGTTGAAGATATTTCGGAGACTAGGTACTCCGATATCAAGCCAGGATCCACGCGCATGCGCTTCATCAATATCCTTTCTCGTGGGTGCAGCTAGAAACTGCGCACAGTAGTTGCTCGTGGATAGAATAAGTGTCCCCATTCCGTTGATCAACAAGTGCAGTCCAATTGACCATTTCCTTGTTGTCGAACAACTACCCACATAGAGTGGCACAGTTAAAAATCCACTCTCATCCGACTTCGAATAGCCGATGCTAAAAGCAGCTATTGCTAACATGAAATTTAGCCCCAGCACAACTGAAGCCACGGTTGCGCAGACTTGAATTCCTTCGTAAGATCTGAGTCTTTCCAATAACGACTTTGGATGCTCGAGGCCCCTGCTTGACCTGTCACTAGTTACCATCATGAGACACCATATATGGGTAACTTTGGAATTCTTTCAAAGATATGTCTAAGATCTGACGAGATAGTAGCGGTCCTGGCTAAGTGCTGATGCCAAGAAATTAAAAGCACTAAAATACTTGAGATCAGCTATAAATAGTATAAACTTCACATCTGTACATTTTACAAGTAGCAATTAGTATTCTCAAAGACATCTTATTACATACTTTACTTCCTGAATTTCCTTTTGCATCGTAATTGTCTCTTTCTTGGGTACTGGCAGCGATTTGGCTATGCGGCATACCAGGAATTCTCATTTCTCCCAAAGTTCCAATGGACTGATATGCTTTTGGTGTAATATAATTCTCCTTGATCCAGTGCATAGAGTCGATCTTAATGAGGAGGGAAATTAGCACTTTCAAGCAAAAGTAAACAATCCAAACCAGAATGGTCAGCTTCTGGGCCGGGTTATTATTGGAAAGGTGCCTCATGAGGTAGAATCAATTACACTATTCGGCCTATGCGACTTGCGAAATGACTTGGATGGGGAATGTATATAAATGATCTAGAGAGAAGAGAGGGCCGTATAAGTGGATGCCCTCGGCATCTTAGATCTCAGTCTCTCAGTCTCGATATTGTTATACAAGATCTGGAATCAAATGGTCTCTCCCTTGACAGAAAGATTGTGGATCGTCCAGGCGCTTCCGAAGAATTTGTTCTGCCCTAAGCTCGTCGTCATATCTTTTCTCAAAAACATTGTCTAATCCATTATACCATTCCGGCTGATCTATCGGACAGTAGTGGAGCTTAGTATACTTCCAATAGTCCGGGTACCAGCTGCCAAATTCCCAATCAACGATCGCCTTCCCATTATCCACCATGATAATTCAAGGGACATGATCTGCGTGTGTAAAGCAAGTTCGATAACGACGGGAGTGACACTCAGCGACCTCTGGACCGAATGCTTCCGCTTGAATATCTGCTCGTAGGTATGAGTGGAACCCTTCATGACTCTTGAACGGCCCCAAAGCTCAACATCCGAGTCGGTGATCTAAGGCCTGACAGATTTGTCGATGCAACTATTCCTTCTTGCGGGGGCTCTAGTCTCCGAAGCTGGCTAATATAGCCCGAAACCTGGTTGATAATGTACTTCTTCTGGTCTTGCGATAGGCCACAGTACCATGCTGTCTGGAGGCTCACTCCATGGATATACTCCATTTCGATATAGAGTCTATGATCATAATAGGAGGTGTTGAAGACTTTAGGGACAGGAATTGATGTATGCCCAGCGACATATCTCATGGCTTCTAGCTCCGACATAGGGCAAGGCCCTTTGATCATTCTACCACTGATTTGGACTCCATTTGATCCAAGTTTGTCGGCTCCAAATAATTTCTTGCCAACGAATAGTCGGAGTGAAAGAAGATAAGAGGATGGGCGGTTTCTCTCATTCGCCATGGCTCGCTTGGCAGATGATTTGAAAGAGTCCAACAAGACTGTTCACAGTATCAGGATTTATATAGTTTCAACAGCCATCTAAGTTTTACCTGAAACACCTCTTAGACGGCTCTATCCAGAATATGGGATCGCTTCAAAAACGCCCTCAGGCATGCAGGAAGAAAGGAGACTACAAGAGACAAAGGAGGGGGTCACATGACTATAGTTCTGTATAGACCAGGCCCTATGGCTATTGGCTCGAGGATTCCATTCAAGCCTTGAGAATATCCTTAAGATAGCTTCAGCTTTCCCGTGTTGGCAGTGAAATGAAACTACGAGACTGAGTTTAGTTTCTATAAAGGGGAATAATGTGCCTAGGATATCAATAATATATAGGAACGTACAAAGTACCTTAGTGATTTGAGAGAAAGTGCAGCGAACTACATGAGATGTATAGCGGAATGTGGAAAAGCCTTTTGCCGGAGACAATGTGGCCGGCAATTCCCAGTTTCTCATCCGGAGGAACTTTGGGGTAATCTTAGGATTCCAGACTTAAACCATATGAGCAGTCTTTTCAACATCTCGCATTCCTATGTATGCGACTGTGTGCCTTGAGTGCATTTGATCATGGCGCTCGTCCACTCGACATAGAACCCCACCCCCAATTGATCCATCGCTCAACATGCTCAATCATAAACCCTCCATTGCCACGCCCGACGGCAAGTCCGACATCTCCGCATGTGCCACTAAGGAATCCTCCTACCCCACGCTCCGTCTCGAGTCCGCTCCTCGCACCTTTGTTCCCAATGCATCACTCGTCCTGATCGGCATCCGTGGATGCGGCAAGCGCTCGCTAGGCTTCGTCGCCGCGACCGCGCTGAAGCGACGCTTTATTACTGAAGACCACTACTTCCGGGAAGCCACGGGTGTAACACGACAGGAATACCTCAAGCAGTATGGCAGTCAGGAGTTCCAGCGCCGAGACATCGAAGTCCTGAAGTCGATGCTAGATAACCACCGCACGGGCTGTGTCATGGAGTGTGGACTGGCCAGTCTGACGCGACCTGTGCAAGATCATCTGCGTCTCTATGCCCGTTCCAACCCAGTAGTCCATTTATTGCGCGATATCGATTGCATTCAGCAACTGCTCGGTTTGGAAGACCAGGCAGTACGGTTGTTCCGGGAGGGCGACCCGATGCATCGAATGTGTTCGAACTTCGAATTCTATAATATTGAAGATCGGACGCGTGCGTCGGACGATGGGAGCCCAGATCGCCGGTCTGCGGATTATTCTTTCAAGTTGCAAGAGGTGAAAGAGGATTTTACACGGTTTGTGCAGTTCATTACTGGACTCGATGTGAATTATTCGAGCTATGACTCGCCGTTCGTTCTGCTAGAGACGCCGCCAGAACTGCGCTCTTTTACCCATGCCATCTTCGTACGATCATCAGATCTAATTGCTGACAATGTCAACCTGACTGAGCTTGAGTCCGGTGGGGATGCCATTGAGTTGTGTATCGATCGCTGGGACCCAGACATGGCAGCCACTGTCAGTAAACAGGTCTCTGTCCTGCGTCGAAATGCGCGGGCGCCTGTGATTCTTTCTATTGACACCTCCTCCACTGGCATCGGCTCCCCAGAACCAGCCACCTCTTCTTCTCGACCTTACTTTGATATTCTCGAGCACGGTCTACGCCTGGGTGTGGAATATCTTGTTGTAGACCTGACTCAAGACCGATCCCGGCTGGCTGGGACTATCGGAGGTCGTGGGAATACTAAGATTATCGGCCAGCAGGTCTTTGAACCATCTTCCCCCACTACATGGGATAGCGCGGGCTGCGTTGCCATCTATAATGAAGCTGAAAAGCTCGGTTGTCAGCTCGTCCGCCTCCTCCGAGTCGCAACAAAGCGCGAGGATAATGCCGCTGTGATCGAGTTCAGTAATAAAATCAGGTCACTCCCCGGAGATCATCCCCCGCTCATTGCCTATAACATTGGTGCCCTGGGCCGCACCTCACAAGTGTTCAACTCGACCCTCACTGCAGTAACACATCCAGCAATCACCCAGTCCGCAGAGAATAAGCACGACCCGCAAATAACCTCTCGCGATGCTGTCCGCGCACTATTCCAAAGCTACACGCTCGACCCACTCAAGTTCTACATCTACGGGGAGAACGTCGCCTACAGTCTATCCCCAGCCATGCACAATGCCGCGCACGCACACTGCGGCATGGGCCACAGTTACAGCATCCCGGAATCACCATCTCTTGCAGTCCTAGACCGACTGGGCCGGGATCCGCACTTTGGGGGATCCAGCGTCGTGCAGCCATGGCGTGTACAGGTATATCAAAAGCTTGCCTCGAAAAGCCGACATGCCGAAGCCATTGGGGCAATCAACACAATCATGCCGCTCCGCGGACATGCAGATGGAACGATGTACCCACTCCAAGAACAAGCCAGCCGACGCAACCAAGCTGGGCGGGTGCTGGGCTGGTACGGTGAAAACACTGACTGGGTCGGTATAATGACGTGCATCAGGCGACACCTCTCGCCGCGTAACGCGATCAGCGCAAAAACAACAGGCTTAGTCATTGGTGCGGGCGGCATGGCGCGGGCCGCCATCTATGCTATGCTCCGACTTGGGTGTCGGAAGATCTTCATCTACAACCGCACGCAGTCACGTGCCGAGGAAGTCGCACGCCATTTCAACTCCTGGGCATCGTCGCAGGTGGATTCGGCTAAGGTGGTTTGTGTCTTGCAGTCGCTGAGTGAAGATTGGCCCGCGGACGCTGCTCAGCCTAGTCTCATTGCGTCTTGTGTGCCAGCTGATCCCGATCGTGATGAACCACCAGCGAACTTTGAGATGCCGGAGCAATGGCTTGGGAGTCCCACAGGGGGTGTGATACTCGAGGTGAGCTTCCCCCCGGGATACGTGTACTTCTTGTCACACGTACTAATTGAATATAGTTGGCCTATAAACCCCTCGATACACCACTTCTACGACAAATGCGCCGAGTCCGTAGCGAGACTGGACGGCCTTGGGTCTTGTCTGACGGATTGGAAAATGTTACCGAACAGGGCATTGCTCAGTTTGAGTTGATGACAGGTCGGAAAGCACCACGGCGCCTTATGACCTATGAGGTTCTTCGCAACTATGTGGGTGACAGTGGGCGTTTTGACGAGAAAACTATCCAAGCTCGTCTAGATGGTATTATATCTCTAACTTGGGAAAAGAAATAGAGAGGTATTGGTATGACCATAATATTTTTCTGACTTCCGTCAGTTTTGTGTATATATAAAAAAAAGCTCCGGCAGCTTATACGAGACTCGATCAATATAATCCCTCAATCGCCAAGACATGTGCCGATAACAATCTCCTATCGCACACCGCCCGGCTGGGCTTTCGTTTGTTTGGTTTCCTCAGTCAGCGTCACTTCACTTGAAGATTTACCCCGAGGTTTCCTTACGCTTCTAGACCATATACAATCTTTAAATTGGCTTGGAATACGGAATACCACCAATGCCAGGCTTTCCGCCAGAGCAAACCGACTCGATAACGGCATGGCAGAAGCGCAAGCGGGATCATGAGGAGCCGAGGACTCTAGCATGTCCGTAAGTTTGACTATGTAACCTTCGGCGAGGTGACAGATAGACTAACATGATCACTAGAGCAACATATGTCCCATCATGCCGAGTCGATCGGCCCGAATATGACGGTAGCTACTCACTGCCTCTATCACGACACCCCGACGGAACAGACATCTCATTCCGACCACGCTGCCTCCCTCGCAAGCGCCGACATGTGCAAAGCCCATATCTTACACTCCCATCCCAGCATCAGCATCAGTATCAACATCAGCATCAACATCAACATCAACACCAACAATCCTCAAGCCACCTCTCTCCGAACGTGTACGGCACACCAAACCAAGATCCATATTCACCCCCGGTCTCCCCCAAAACCCTCGTACCCCTTCATTACCCAACTCAACAATCAGCCTCCCCCCCTGCCCTCCGCCCCTGTCACATCTGCCACCGGCGCCCAACAACCCGTCAAGTCCTGGACGCCTACGCAGACTGCGATCTGTGCCACGAAAGGGCATGTTTCATCTGTCTCCGACAATGCGACAGCTCATCCTGCGGTGGGGCATTCGGTCTACCAGAAGATCCAGACATGCACATGCATATCCGTATGGGCTCAATTGACGACGCCAACTACGATGCCAGCGAGGCGCCGAGAAGGAAAATCTGCTCCAGCTGTGCTGTGGAGGAAGTGACTGAGACTGGGGCAGAGATTGTACGTTGTCTTGACTGCGTGCGTGGTGCTGGCTCGTGGGCTGCAGCCACTATTCCGTCTGGCTGGGCTTTGGATGATATGCGGCATGAGGATATGACTGGGTGAGGGTTATATATGGGAGTTGATTTACTCGCCAATGTGGGGAGTTGAGGGTGGATATGACACATGAAACTATGGTGTAGCATTCATTACGACCTCAGGGTTGTTTCTGCTGCTCCTTTTGGTGTGGAGTGGCTCTTTTTCGGAGTTTGATATTGGGACTGGACTGGAAGGACTGGCTGGGGTTGGGGTGGATATTCTTTTTGGCATTTATATTGGATATGCATGGCGAGTTATGGATCTTTCTATTCTTTTTTATATTGTGTTTTCGTTCTAGCATATAGCATAATGACATCAAAAGCCTGTATACTTCAGCTCTTTGTATACTAAACTACTCGTTACAAAGTGAAAGTAGGAGTAAAGACAGTATATCAAAAAGCATAGTCCCACAAGTATACTAATGTCCAGACTATCTTCGTACATTTATGTAACACTGTAAGCCATAGAAACATTGAACATTAAATGTCATGCTAGAAACGAAGACCATAGAACATAGAATATGGTAAGGGTATAGCCAGAATTAAGAAACTGCTCCATCAAAATCTAGTCTGCTTCCCAATCTCAATATATCATTATCAACACCTCCAACTATCCTACCTACCAAACCTCATCTGCGCCCCAGCAAAGTGCCAAAGGCCACGCATATACCCCTGATACTCGACCGCCTCTCCATCTCCACTAAGTCCATGACTGCGCCCACCGGTACAATACATTTCCGTTAGCCTCAGCTGCCACGGTGGATACCCATCAAGCTTAAGGAACGGTCCAAAAACAAGCAACAGATCTGGCTCCGATTTGAGAACCGTATCTGACAACGTGGGATCCATAGACAGTGGTTGTGTAGTGATTTCACTGATCTCCGCGTCAACCAGTTCCGGCGTGATATCTTCCGGTGAGAGCCTACCGTTCTGGCTCATCTCTGCTAGGGTCTTGGTTAGGTCGACGAGGGTCTCGCGGCCGTCCGTTGAGGAGAGAAGGAGAATTGTCAGGGTTGGGTTTGTTGTGATGGGTGTACTGCGGTGGACTGGATGGTGAGGGGCGTAGAGTTGGAGGTTTGGTTGGTGACTGGGGGTGCCGTAGTAGGAGGCGAGTTTGGTGGTGATTATTTGATGAAGGGCTGGAATGCAGGATTTAAGGACGCCTGGAGAGAGGTTAGTATTACATCGTACTCCTACCTAGTAGAGAAGTTATTCATACCAGACTTCTCGTATATACTGAGCTGGGGAATCCCCGAGCACGAACTCCAGGCAGCCAATTCAGCAACCTCATCCATCAAGACCGCGAGAGAATCATCTTCCTTCCGCAAGGTAAGAATTGTGCTCAGATGCTGCGGTAAGCGCTTGAGGTTCTTCACATCTTTCCGGATCAGCTCCGGTGTACGGTGGTGGTGATAGACAATTGCGAAAATGCGATCGACGACGGCATGGTACGCCTGCAAAAGACGCACGACGATACCGAAGATGATATGAGTCAATGCATAGGTGAGATAGTGGGTTTGCGACTTGAGAAATGTGCGGATGGGCGTTTTGCGCGGTGTCTTACGCTCGCTGACAGTCGGTTCTGGTTTCTGACCTAGCTCAGCAGGGTCGGGGAGATAGTTCTTGAGTAGGGCTTCGCGTTCTGCTACGCTGAGTTTTGTACCCCGAGCACGTAAATCGTCGCGCAGAATCTCACGGTCTCGTTGGGACACCATTTTGTGGGTAGTGAAGGAGGGAAGTGGAGTGTGGATGTTCGGCTTTGGCCAAATATGTATCTTGTGCTGCCTAGTCCTTTGCTTTTCATGTGAAAGAGTAGATAGAATGTATATAGATTATTTCCCAATATCTAATCAAATAATATCAGATATATCGTGTTAATATATACAGTTGATACAGAATTGATATAGAATTGATATAGTGATGTCTATAGAATATGTGCGTGGCAGTAAATCTCCCTCAACCATCCCTCTCTCCCGCAGCTTTCCCCGGATTCCTTTCTCAATTACTCCAACAAGAAGGGAGAGAGAGAATTGTCTAGCTCTACAGGCAGCCAATGTCTGCCCTGCTATCATGATGGACAATGCATCCATAACAACCAACTCCACCCGCACCGTGTTCCCTCAAGGCCCCAGTTTCACCCTCGAGGACTTCTCCAGTCGGGACTTCATTGTCAAGGAATTCATTGAAGCCCTCTCCGACACTGCCATTTCCAATCGTCGCTCGCTAGCTGGAACCGCCGCCGCCAACCAACCCTTCGATCCCAAACCCCTCATTCGCACCTTCGAAAGCGCCCAACGTCGCCTGAGCGAGCTCTCCGGAGACCTCGAGCTCCGCGAGAATGAACTCTCAGCAGCTGTACGACGTGCAGAGGCGCAGCACGGCCAAAACCTCACCACCCTCGGTCAGAAGCTCCGCCACACCATCGAAAATTTTCAACAGCTTGATACGTCTCTAAACGCGCCCGGCCGCGAGAATCCAGCTGGGACGGGGAACATGGCAGTCGAGACAGGAAAGCGCTTAGAGGAGCTAGACCGACAGCGACGACGAGCTCTGGACGCCCATTTCCTCATCCAATGCTGGGATGGCGTGTGCAACCGAGGCGAGATCTCCCTATTAGAGGGCCTGCGGCGATCTGGCACGGGAGAGGCCAAGGTGCGCTCTGCACACATTGCGCGCCAACTACTGCGCATTAGTCAACGGCTGGATCCGCAAAGCTGGCAGGAACTTCGGGCTCACTCGAATGGTGCGAATGGTGGGTACGGGAATAGCTCTTCGTCTGAGGATCTCAGCGAGAGTAGTACCCCGCGGCGGAATACGCGGGAGATAATTGAGAAGTTCTCCGAAACGCTGGAGAAGGATTTGCTGAAGCAGTTTGACGAGTTCTACCGCAAGGCTAACTTTGACGGTATGAAGGATTGCGCGACTGTGTTGCTGGACTTCAATAGCGGCGCGAGTGTCATCGCCTTGTTCGTCAACCAGCATCAGTTCTTTATTGAACGCAGCCAGCTGGTGACCGAGGAAGTTGGCGGGGATCCGGAGTCGTGGGAGAAACTAGCTGATCCGGATGCCGAGCTTCCTGGTGTTGAATCCAGCCTCCAGTCGTTGATCGATGAAGTTAAGGTTGTGGTTCAGGAAGAGTCAGCTATTATTCGGCGGGCCTTCCCCTACTATGAGCAAGTCCTGGGCAAGTTCTTACAGCGAGTCTTCCAGCAATCTATCCAGCAACGGCTAGAAATGGTGCTGGAGAAAGCGGCTGGTGTATCGTCACTAGCATTCCTCCGTTGTCTGCAGAGCTCCCGCGGCTATATCAGTGCCTTGATCGAAGATTTGAAATCGCATGGTTTGACCGAGCATCCAGAGCCCGTTTCTTCTCAGACAGCTGTGCTGCTTGACCAGCAGCTGGAGGAGCTTTTTGTTCCTTATTTTGTCGGATCTTCTTACATCGAACGCGAGAAGCGGACACTAGAAGAACTTTTCAATGCGATCCTGTTCAGATTCACCTCCTACCATGCTCGCCGCAAAAAGGCGGCAACAACTTTCATGGCATCATTATCCCGGGCTGGATCAGAACTCCTTTCGACTACACGCGATGCATTTATCAGCCGGTTGGACTCATCAGAACTTTCACCCATCCAGCGAAAAGTTCTACTCAATGTAGCCAAGATAGGCGATACACTGGAGACAACGCGATTGACCGAAATCAAGCTCACAGAAGAAGATGGGCAACCTAATCTCAGCGACGCTAAGCGGATGCTGAAGTGGCTGGCTGAAGCCGTGGGCCGAGGACTGGAGCTCAGTGTCAATAGCGACACACCCAAAGATGTCTCCGCCTTGCTCAACCTGCTTCTCCTCGCGATGGGAGAGGGATACGTGGATGTCTGTCTAGACGCCGCTCTGGAAGCGGCTACGTCGCAAGAATCCGCTAAGGTCGAGCCCGACTTCTCCTACCTCTTCTCAGCCCGCACTACGATTAGCATTACCACATTGATGGTGATGTGCATCCATGCAGTCCTTTTCCCTCTATCAGCCGCAAGCATCACCACTCGCCGGGATATGGAGAAGCGCACCAGTCAAACCACCTCGCGCATCGAGGACAAAATCAACAGTATCGAGCAGAAAACCATTGACGCCACATTTGCCTGGGTTAGCAGATTGCTATCTAACCAGAAGAAGAACGACTTCCGACCCAGGGAAAGTGATAACACTGCATGGTTAGAGATGCTACAAACTCCAGTACGTTCCATTCGATACCAATTCAAGAATCTTACTGATCCCAATAGACGTGTGCATCAATCACCTCATTTCTAACCCGTCTCCACAACATCGCGCGTAGCTCCCTCCCATCCAGCGGCGCCAACGTGCGCCAAGTGCTGACCGAGATAGCCCTCGGAGTCCGCAGCCTTCTTCTCGAGCACTTCAAACGGTTCCCCGTCAGCGGACCTGGTGGGCTAATGGTAACCAAAGACATGACGCAATATGCAGACCTCTTCAAATCTTGGGACATCGACGAAGAGACTAAAGGCCCCGGTGGCGCGCTGGACGTACTACTGGAAGTGGGCAGCCTATTCGTGATTGGGTCCGAGGCTCTCCGTGAACGAATCCGCGGTGGTGCTGCTAGCGGCACAACTGGTGGACCCGGGGGCTCGGGACGCAATGCTACCCAAGAGGGTAAGTTGAGTGTTCAGGAGGTGCGGGCTTATGTCTCACGTCGTGAGGATTCCAATACGTTTGCTATGCAACAGGTTCTTAATGCATTGTGAAAGGGGAAACCTTGTTCTGGGATGTTTATACCCCGTTTTTGATTTGGTGGGAGTTGTTTCAGCTGGGGGATATAGACTGGCGTAATGATAATGTATGCATTGGTACTTGATTGTCTTGATTACTTTCTATTCTTGTTCTACCTAGGTATGATTGATTCAACAGCAACTTCTTCCTATGAATATACATAGTGTATCATGCAGCTAGCCCAGGCACCGATGTGACCGGCCTTGTCGTCGCGGTTACGGCGCCTTCCGGAAAGCCGGAAGGGCCTATATAGAATTTCGGAAGACACCCCCAGACCATAAATGCCCCTTTTTCCTCTTCTCAACCCTTCCTCCTGTTACTCCTCTGCCATGGCCAGTTATATAACATCAGTTGCACAATCTCCCGGTGTTGGCATATTCCGGTGCAACAACCCTGTTGCCGGCGGGTGTTGGGGCATGGTTGAACATACTCCACTACTGCATATTTTTGATTTAAAACAACAGCCTAGCAGAGTTGAACCAAACATGACAGAGCTACATCTCTTCTATCTCGTCCTGTAACGCAAAATCCGGGTGTTGGCATGGCATCTGCAATGGCTGCCCAGTCATGAGACGCCAAGAGCACAGAGAATGGTAAAGGTCATCTCCCAACATCTTCGAAGTATGTATCGTCTTAATTTGTTCCCGGTTCTTTTAAGAACAACCGTTGCTAACTGTTTTACTATGACAGGAGAGGACAAATTCAGTCTGGTGTCCTTCCTCAGTTAGGGCTGGGTTTTCCCACAACGTTGCGTTGGATAATGAAGTATGATATTCCCTATCTAGATTCATGGAGGGTTTCATTGCTGACTATCTCCAAAGGAAGCCAACATCAAGGACTCTTCGTCTTCATCTTCATAATTCCAGTACCCATATCTCAGAAAACAAAGTCATTGGGCCTTCGATCCTTGGTTCTTCCCCCCTGCCATTATAGCACCTGGATGTGAAGCGAATATATCAACGAAGTCAATCCATGTGCCAGGAACACTCGCTACACCATTTCCCGTTTCATTTTGTCCCTTGGACTTGATTGCACTTCCCTACAACTGTGGCCACTGAGCCCATGGGAGCTTGGGAGGCCGTCGGCATTCTCGATGTACTGGCCCATTAACAAATGCCACTGGGCAAGTGTTCAATCCGATCCGGAATAGCAAAACCTCTGACAACCCCGGTTTCATGGGAGCTGCAAGATACATAGCGATCATCATTCTTCTCATGACTCAGTTCGGATTAGCACATTGCGCTTGGGATAGTTCCGACTCTGACGGAATACACAAGATAGCGTCTGTCCAAAACTGGTTCGCTCAGCAATGTGGGCAAAAACTATGGCTGGGTTGGGTCGTTATCAAAACCCTCCTGTCGACTTGCCTCTACGCAGGCAACTTGTTTCCTGCCATATCTCTGTCGGACCTTCCCTTTCTGCCGGGCCCTAACATAGGGTGGTGACTATACAGTGGATGAGGCAAACTTCTTACTTCTGGGGTGGACGATGTCCGTTTTGTCTCGGTGCATGCCTATAGCAGTACATCGGCAATCCCTAGTAACCAAAAGTCTCTGGTTCTATCGACCCTAGCAGCTAACGGACCGTCGGAGGAGTACTAGTCATGTTCCTCCTCGGTGGGTTCCAGTGCGACTGGTCGTGCACAAGCTGCATGTTTTTGTCTAGCGGAAATAACATCTTTCTCTGTTTTCGCGACAAGAATACCCATCAGTGACTGAGGCTGTTATTTTACCGGTCGTAGCAAACAAGGATGTGATTTGTCCAATCACATCAAATGCTAGTTGCAATTCGACCCCGCGAATATGTTAAGCTGTGAGCACTTGGAGCCGATATTCTCGAGTTTAGAATAGACTAACAGTTGTGATTCTTAGGTTCTGCCTGCCTTTCCCAAAAAAATTCGGTGTGGTACAGCTCGCCAGCTTCTGCACGGCTAGCAGGACGGGGAATATGAGCCGTATTTGAAGGGGAAGAAGGCTTCACTCGCCGCTTATCAACGGGAGCACCGAGGCTTCCTGCAGAAAATGCTGGAAGGGCGGGGCACAGCCTGTTTACAAAAGGCATCAGCTGGAACTCAAATCCAAGAACTAATGCTGTATTCGCCCCTTTCCCATACCCTGGTCCCCAGCAAGGACCACCCTTGATTGGTGATTCAACTACCAAATACAACAACTTGTTCTCAAATGCTATGCATGGGGGTACCACAGAGTCTCCAAAGAAGGACAGCTAACCCCACGACTCTCTTACACAAAGGCCAAAGTGAAGACCCGCATAATTCAGCAAAGAAGCTACTTAACCATTGGAAAGCAGCATATTTGCCAAAAGTCCATCCGTGTGCTTCGGGCACAGAAATCACCCTCATAGCACAAGAACTCTTGATCATTTGGCAAGCCAGACGAATTGGGGAGACTGGAAGCTGCGTATTCCCCGACCATCAGCTGAAACAGCTTGCTTTGGTGAAAGAAAAAAAAAAGTTGAAAGGAATCATTTTTTTTATTCGCAAATATTCGAAACCTCTCCAATGGGTACTATGATGTTCCAAGAAGCGCACCTCATACCGTCCACTTGGGCCACTCACTGCCAGCAACGTCTTGTTCTGGCGGGGCCAATGCATCTCGCTCTCCCTGGTCATCTTTTGATCAAATTAGTGGATAGCTCTCCCCGCTGATGCCATATATCCTCTACTGTCGGCATTGTCTGCAACTATCACAGAGACTTGAACATGTGTTCTTGGGGAACCCAAATCTCTACACTGCGAGTATCAGCACAGCTGATGGCGTTCAATTGCATATGGATACAGAATACTCCCACAAGAAATAAGTCCACAACTCGCAATCCAATTCAGAGAAAACGGTTGCCGCTTGAGTGTGTTCCTGGTGGCCATGACTCTGTGTTGAGACATGTCCATTCGCGGCTTCAGCCATCCGCTTTTGCTTTTCTTTGCTTTTATTGCTATCTGTGGCCCTGTGGTTTATTTAGTTAATATACCTCATCCTATCATTTTCCATATGGCATATTCTTTAGGAGAAAGGTCCGATCTAGTTCTATAAAATTATATGTTCTAGATCGTGTAGATCCACATGTCTCTAGAAAAATCAAAATCTCAACCTTGGGTCAGGTACAGGCTACGTAATTTCATGGCTCGAACTGAACTGTGCCATACTTATATCTCTTCTAATCTTACTATGTTCCTGTTTATCCAGTTTTTTTTTTTTTTTTTTTTTTTTTTGGCTGTCAATGACATATTTGATGTGTCAATTTCGGTAGCCAGGAGGGCTAGCACTTTTGGAGTAAACTTCTAAACTGGAGGACTAAGAACAATGAAATTCCTTATACTTCGTATAGAAAAAAAATAAGCGAAAGGTAAAGCGAAGGTTTGGGGCTGAAATCCTTGGAACTTTGGAAATTCTCGGCCCGAAACTCTACCGGTGAAACAACCTTGGAATTACCTTTGGAAGTTCCTTGGAAGATTCTCAAGATTCCAAGGTTCTATGGTTCTTTTGAGTTTTTTCTTTTTTTTTTTTTTTTTTTTTATTCTTACTACTCATAGAAATTGTTATGTGTATGTTATACCAAAAAATTTAGGCTGTTAAAGCACCATATACTCCGTACGGCAGTTGGTCTTCCATAAATTTCCCACTGTAGTTGGGTCAGGCCCTACCAGCAAGACAGCTTTAGCTCACCTAGGAAAGAAGCAATGACGATCATTAGGATCTCTTGGGGCTACAAACTTTGAGAGAGTACTCCACTGCGCAACTTGTCCGAGCAGAATAAAGAATAAGAGGTTTGCATTGAGTTGCTATGCTATTGTACTCCGTATGTTGTAGTCTGGTCATTTTACAGATGCCTTAAGCAGCTACTTCATAAGAACCGTGGACTATATGGGAACTTTGGTGAAGTCGATGATTCAGTTGATCCGTGGTTCACGAGTAGGCCTAGAGCATCCGGAGTAGAGAACTCGATACATACCCACATTGGAATATTTGGAGATATTCTTAGCCATCTCCGTATTTATGCTTTCTCGCTTTCTCGCTTTTCACCTTCTCGCGCTAAATCGATGGTTCATGCACCTCGAAAAGATATACAGTACATCCACAAACACAAAGACCATGGCAAGGCCATGCTGTTATACTACGATACTCGTAGTAACTAACCCTAGGTCTAGAATAATGACGATGATTCTGCCATCATTCTCATTTCCTTTCCAAGTTCTCTCGGGTTCCAGTTATACTAGTATGCCCCATCAGATCTAGTCTCACAAATGGAGACAGCCTTGCCCCCACAATCTTGGACAAGAGGATTGACTCCAGAGAGATCTTGAGTGATTCTAAATAAATAAAAGAAGCACCCTCGAATCCCCATTCGGAGCGAAATATTCACTCTTTTACTAGTAATCTCGGGTTGTTGCCCATTTGTTCTGACTACTATACCCTTGAGGACCGCGAATTGGATATATTCCTCATGGCTGAAGACAACCCCAGAAAATCCATTGTGGAAGATGTCTTCATCCCCAAAGAACTACTCACAACTGCCAGATTCAACTCGCCATGGGAATTGGCTCGCTGGGAACAGTCTCTCCCCGATAACAATCGTATATCACTTCCAGCTCGCACCTCTTCCAATCGTCCACTGAGTCTTTCTGCTTTGCGAGCAGTTGCAAGGCCGAAGTCTGCAATTCGATCTCGCGGACGCAGTGATCCTCCTGCTTTTCTGGGTATGAAATTGATACCCCAAATCTATGATGTAGAAATACAACGAGAGATTATATCAAGTTGATGTCAACATATTATATACATCAATAAGCTAATACCCATTATTCAGATACCTTGGACAATTTTGCAAAGCCTGCCACATTCGAGCCCGCCTCTCCAATCCCCGAGAAAGAACCAATAACGCCAGTTCAGAATGCATTCCTCAATCCTCAACCACTCAGCAAAGTCAGCTCTCAGACAATCAGCAGCGAGCAGAGCAGCCTGCAAGAAGTCTATGAAAAGGCTAAATTAAGAGGCGTTGCCCTCCAACGAAGGTATTGGGTGCGGTTATTGTTTGAATACAGCATCTATACTTTCCTCGTTCTGTTCGTCTATTTCGTCCTCGTTGGTATGCCACTATGGAAAGGTGCTATCTGGTGGCTATACTATCTTGTCCGAACCAAGTTCGTTATCCAAGGAGGATACGCAATTATCATTGGTCTGGCTGCACTGTAAGTGTCATCTGTCATCTCGAGACGCGGAACTCCTTGTCCTAACTAAATAAGGTACGCATTTTGTCCTCTGATGATCCTCTTCGAGAAGGATCCTCCACCCCTGAACTCTGAATCAGAATCCCCAGACTTGGAAAGCAACATCTCTAAGGTAAAATCAACAGCTCTCCTCATCCCCTGCTATAAATCAGCAGCAATCATCGGTGCAACCCTCGAAGCCGCCTTAAAAGTCTTCCCCAAAGAAAACATCTTCGTCATAGCAAATGGCAACTCCAAAACTCCCCTCGACAACACAGAAGAAATTTGCAAACCCTATGGGATAAACCACCTCTGGGTACCCATTGGCTCAAAGATTGTAGCACAGTTCGTCGGCAGCCACGCAGCCAGAGACTTCGAAAATGCTCTCCTAATCGATGATGACTGCCTCCTGCCTCCAAACTTCCCAATCGTCAGCGACAGACTGAAAAATACCGTCAAGTGTCTTGGATACACAATCAAAAGTGTCGGCCCCAATTCCACGAAGGGAACATTCTGCCAACAAGCCCAGGACCTCGAGTACAAAATGTCCGGCATCCAGCGTGCTTTTTTCGGGAAATTTGGAAGCGCTACATTCCCACACGGAGCTATCTCGCTCTGGAATATTGAGTTTCTCAAACAGACCTTCCATGAACATCCCGGGTTCTCTGTATCGGAGGATTGGTTCTTCGGCGATGCATGTCGACGTCTGGGTGGACGCATTACTATGTGTTCACAGGTCTTTGTCGAAACAGAGACGCCGGCTTCGGTGTTTTACAGTGGTTCCGGTGGTAGTCGTGGTGGGTTCGGCGAGATGACTGTGCTCCAGCAGCGGTTTAAGCGGTGGAATTTCTTCTTCGTCGTTGGTGTGTACTACGATATGAAATATATTTTGACTAGCTGGAAGTTGGGTTGGTGGGAGTTCGGTGCGAAGTTGTGCGTTTTTCAAGAGGTACAGACATCTCATCTGACATTTGATAGATATGTGAGCTAACCCTAACCCTAATAGGTCTACGAAACCCTCATCTATCTCCTCGCTCCCTTCATCCTCCCAATCTCATTTATCGTCAGACCCTCATTCTGCGGAATGTTACTCGGCGTCACGATCGGGATGTATATCCTCAACGTAATAATCTTTAACGAGATCCACCTCCGATTAAAGAAAGAGCGCATCGACTGGAAAGTCCTGTTGTTCTACTACACGTTCTACAAGATCGTGCTCACCTTCATCAATGTGGTCAGTTGCTACTGGTCGCTGTACAAGTATGCGCGGTACTTTGCGCAACGGCATCCGAAGGTCATTGAGGACCGGGATGCGGTTGAGGTGTTACTTAGTCTTGAAAGGGATTCGAATTCGAGGAGGACGTCGGTTGAAGATGATGTTGTTCCGATTGATGGTGTGCTCGGGATGGGCGTTGGGAGAAAATTGACGCTGACGAAAGTTAAGGCTGGGAAGAAGGGGGATGGTGAGAAGGGTGGGTGGATTTGATGATACAGTGATATTATAGATTATAGATATATGTAGAGTAGTGCATGGGGAAAATCATCCGATGTGACTCTCCATTTTGCACAGTCTCCAAATTAATATACGCATTGGAAACCTTTGGGATCGATTATCTCTCAATTAGAAGCGCTATGGAGCTCCTTCGCTAGACCAGAGCGAGAAATGCTCAGGTCTTCTATTCAAGTCTTCTGTCCATCTAGCTGGCTATTGGTATTGCATATTCCAACCCCGAACTGCGAGTAGTGGGATAATCCCCCTGAGAAGAGCCTGAAGTAGGACACGGGCACTTGCCTCAAATAACTATCCTTGAGGCTTCAAGAAGATCTACAGCGGTGAACTGCGCATGGAGTACAGAGTACGCGTTTGCTGCCCGAAATAGGAAAACAGTATATCTATCACCTGCAGATGATAGATACATAAAAGAGCAAGTCCGCATGCCACGAGTCCGGAAAAAAACAGAGGCCTCGTTTGTCGAATATGCATTCGGCCGATGCAAGGAGAAAATCTCGATTTTACATGTAAGATTCTGATCAGTGGGAAGTATAACCCCAGACAGAGATACAATGTACTCTGCAAAAATCTAAAAAAGAAATCATTGGCTCCTAGTAATCTCCGGATTACAGTCTCACCTTGAAGTAATTTAAGCCGATCATTCTAGAACTGTCAGGTCCAAGAAATTCTAGAATTAGGCAGTTTATCTAGTTACTTCTTACTGGTTCTAGGTTAGGTATCAAGGGCCTACCTTTGTAGTGGACTTGGAATATTTGATCCATCACATTCCCCAATAACCCCGCAACCAATATTGAGGAACAGGGTACAGGGAATAGTAAACAGGACAGAACACAAAGACCTCAACGTTTCCAAATTCCAAGGTCAAAATCCCGGGATTTGTGTGTTTCAGACTGGAAGGTCTAGGCGGAGCTGAGGCTGATCCCCTTACTGGCCCAAGGCGCGTAACTTGGTGGCTTGGTGACTTCGTGACTTGGCAGAGTTCATCCTGTTGTGTTTTGTACTAGAGTATATAGAATATGTAGAATGTAGAATGTAGAATGATGTAGATGTAGATATAGATATAGATGTATCAATATGTTCGCAGTTAACAATAGAGAGGTTCGTGATAGATCATATAGAGGGGTATAGAACATATGAGAGGTAAGATCTGGAAATAGAAGTCATCACACGGCGCTAATGTACAGCATCCTGTCACAGATCAAAGAGTTTAAGATATCTATGTTATATAGATCTCCTCTTTCCTCTTTTCTTTGAATTGCTATTCTTTCTCATATTGCTTGCTATATTGCTGTATTGCTGTATTGTTACTGCTATACTGCTATACTTGTATACTTCTATACTGCTATACTGCGATATTCCTCTTCCTATTCCTATCCCTATCCTATCCCTATCCCTATCCCTATCCCTATCCCTATCCCTATACGGAGCATTACAATGTCGCAGGACTTTGAATCGCTGCCTCCAGCAGTGCGAAGAAAAGTAAGGGCTAATTTCCTCTCACCGTCACACGCTCGGACTTCTCAATAGTCTCCTCCACAGAGGATCATCTTAACCCAATCAAGACTGATTTGCCCGTTTTCTCCATTTTCTCCGTATTTCCCATTTCTTTGTTTTGCCCTTGCTCTGTGATTGACTGCGATTTTACCCCTGAACCCCCCCCCCGGTGGAGGCTGACCACTCGTACTATCGTCTGTGGCTAGCAAACATTGGCCAACATTGGTCAATTCTGGCCAATGTTAGCGCATGGGATGTTATTTACTCCACTTCAATGGTTCAAGCAGCTGACTCGAACAGTTCTTCTCGAATGTCGAACGCTTGCGCATTCGGCTAGCCCAGTCCGATCACGGTTCCCCTACCTCAAATTATCAAGATAATTGGACGTACCGGACCCCTCGTCTTACGTCTGATCAACGTGGTTTACGGAGGAAGCGAGGGCTTAGACGTTCTTCTTCCAAAAATCAACGCAAATCCGGCTCTCTTCAATTAGCCTACCTGGCCGCCCAGGCGGACTCCCAGCGTTTCCATTCTCTCCCCGCTAAGATTCAACAAAAGCTATTCTCTCCTGAAGAACGTCGACGTTTGAGGAACGCTTATAGACAAAGTCTCATATACGACGCTGCCGACGAAGCTTACCGTCGAGATTCTAACCGACGTACCGGTCAAGGTTCTGAGACCTGTCGACCTTGCACTGATATTCACTCCGAGGCAATTGTGCCTGTTCAGCCATCGACTGTTTTCTATTCAGACTCCGAGTCAGACGAAGAAGACCTAAACATGGATCGTACATTCCATGACAGTTTCCGGTGGCTCGACGACGATGGGGATCTCGATTTATCTCTTGATGAATACCATGCTCATGTGGCAGATGCTGCCACAAGAAAGAGATCCCGTCGCTCTTTCCGTCGCTCCTTATCCTTTTCCAACCACCTTCGCAAAACATTAGAAATTACACCCATTTCACCTCGGGGACTCCCACCTGTTAGCCGCTCTCAACCTTTAACACCTCTCTCCAATCCAAACCCCGAATCGCGCCCATCATCCCGCCGATTCCAACATGTCCCCAAATCATCCACCTCGAGCATCGACCCCTGCGCACAATACTACCAAGACCCCGATGCCCGTCTGAAATTGCGCGTGTATCTGGCATCCCCACAAAAATTCGACGAAGCCATTGAATTCGGATTTCCCTCGCTAAATCCAAATAAGGAGAGTATCACCCCGGAACCAATTTCACCAAAACCAGCCTCACCCAAACCAACCTCCTCACCAAGACCAGCCTTGGTCAACTCGGACTTCGGCACGTTTTTCGAAGATGACGATGGAACCATGGTGGGGAGTCCAGGGGGTTCGGTGGAAAATGAACCAATCCCTTCGCCCGTGCTCGAACAGCGGGACGCGCCCCGACCCTCCGTGGAATCCTCAGCCCTCTTGCAACGACGCCAATCCTGGCTGCCTGGGACCAAAGGAGTCCCACAACGGCTTCCAGGAAATCGTGAGATGACTCTCAAAATGACCCTCACTCGGCCTGACCTCCGGACCGACTCTCCCACCCCGCCTGCTTCCAAAGAAAAAGAAGATCCCTTGCGTTTGGCCGCACTTCCCCCGCCGACCGCAGTCAGTCGATCTGGGACTCGGAGTTGGACGAGCAAGGTATGGTGAGGAAGATGTGGCGCAAGCTCCGACGCCGAGTTTGATTTTAAATATCCCGACTTCGGTTGACATTAGCTTTATTTTTTTTTTTTTATTCCTCGTGTTATCCCCAACACTAAGGTGCTCTTGTTCAGTACGAACTCATCTATACCATCGTGGACGTCTTTTCAGGCACCAATTCCTGCATTTTGAGCGATGTTTGCTTTCCACATGGGATTACCCGATATTTTTTACATATCTAATTAGCAGTGTTTTTGTACATATAACCAACTGCTTCATATCAGTACATTCACCTTCAGGGGATGTTTTCACCTATAGACACTAGTCCCAATTGAATACTATCATCCATGGTTGACCTGTCAGTAGTCTTGCTTCATACCATGGTTCAGTCGATAGGATCGATAAGAAATGCACGTGACAGGGAGCTTCCCAAGGCAGCCTTGGAAGAGAAGGCCACGCAGCTCCGTCATCAGTAGTTATCACTATCTGAACTTACGACATTTATACCTGCTTGTTCATTTGTTGATATCCTTCGTTCCTCTCTTTTCCAGCGAATTTCCCTCCCCTCTGTCCATCGATTGACCAATTCCCGGTCCGGTCCGCTCAAGCTCTCCCACATACCCCATCAGATGCCTACGCATCACCGGTCATGATCCCACGGTGGCTGCTGCTCACACTGAGCCTGCTGCTGGTATGGACTTCGCAGCCAGCGGCGGCAAAGGGAAACGAGCCGAACATCGTGACCCATGAACTCAACGCTGCACCCTTGGACCTGTTCTACTTCCGCGGCACAAACACGATCCTCTACCGTGACAAGAACTCCCTCACTGCGCATGTCTCCTTTGACGGTGGCGAGAAATGGGAGACTGTCAAGGGCAAGGATGGAACCATAGAAGGCACTGTCGAGTTGATTTTGGAACATCCGTTTGATGCCAACCGCGCGTACATCCTCGGCGAGAAGGGCAAGCACTGGATAACGACCGACCAGGCCCAGTCGTGGAAGCCCTTCCAGGCGGACGCCATGCCGTTTGCGTCGATGCGCGCGGCTCCATTGGAGTTCAATGGCTGGGATCCGAAGAAGGTTATCTTCATGGGTCTGGAGTGCACCATCCTTGGGTGCATGCCACAAGCGTATTATACCATCGACGACTTCGATAATATCCACCCATTGCGTGAGATGACACTCCAATGTATGTGGGCCGCAAGCCGCCCACAATTTGGGTTGGACATAGATGTGCCGAAGTCGACAGGAGATCGGATCCTCTGTGTGGTTCCTGGGTTGAAGGGGCCATTTGAGCATACCCGTACAGAGCGGTTGATATATTCCGACACCTTTTTCAAAGATGATGCGGAGGGCACCGAGTCAAAATTGGACCATGGAAAACCGCTGAGCGGTATCAGTCTTCAGGTCCGCTCCGTGTCCAAGTACATCGTGGCGCGCCTTCAATCGCGCGGTACGCAGGAGCAGGCTTTGTACGTCAGTGACGACTCGAATGTGTGGCACCGCGCGGAATTTGGCAAGCACCGCATTGAAGAGGATGCCTATACTATCTTAGAAAGCACCAACTACAGCATCCAGATCGACGTGCAAACTACCTGGCATGATAATCGGATGGGTCGCCTTTTCTCATCCAACTCCAATGGCACTTACTTTACACAAAACATCGAGCACACGAACGAGGACCTGAGTGGTGTGGTCGATTTTGAGAAAGTCACAGGTATCCAGGGTATCACGATCGTCAACACGGTGAAGAACTGGGAGGAAGCAGGGAAGTCTGACTCGGTTCAAAAGAAGCTTATCAGCAGTATCAGTTTTGACGACGGGAGAACTTTCCAACCTCTCAAGGTTGATAAAGATAAGCTACACATCCATTCGATGACCACCTACGCCGCGCTGCGCGAGTTGCCCATGCCAGATCACCGGATGTTCTCAAGTCCGGCACCAGGCTTGGTCATGGGCGTTGGTAACACTGGTGGACACCTCGAGGACTACTCCAAGGGTGATCTCTATGTTTCAGACAACGCGGGTCTTACCTGGCGGCGCGCACTCAAGGGCCCGCACCGGTACGAATTTGGCGACCAAGGAGGTGTGATCATGGCTGTCGTAGATGGCAGCCAGACGGACAATGTCCAATATTCTATCGACCACGGGAAAGAATGGGAGTCGATCAATCTGAAGCAGAAGATCAAGCCGCTGTACCTGATCTCGACGCCGGATTCGACCAGCCTCAAATTCCTACTCGTAGGTATATCCAGCGATGACACTAAAGTCCTCATGTATTACATTGACTTTGATGACCTCCACGAGCGCCAGTGTGGCCCTGAAGACCTTGAAGAGTGGACTGCCCGATTAAATGAAAAGGGCGAGCCAGATTGTCTGATGGGTCATAAACAGTTCTTCCAACGCCGCAAGGCAAACGCGGATTGCTTTATCAAGAAAGAATTCGCCATCAGCGGCCCTGAATTCAAACCCTGCAAGTGTTCCACTGAAGACTTTGAATGCGATTACAACTTTGTTCGCAGCGAGGACCGCAAGGAGTGTCTACCAGCTATCCCGCTGACACCGCCGCCAGGCAAGTGTAATGAGCCCAGCGACAAGTACATGGGCCCCTCGGGATGGCGGCTCATCCCCGGCAACGCATGCATCCGCGAAGGTGGCGAGAATCTCGACCATCAGATTGACCGCTCCTGCTCGAATGTCACAGGGCCTCCTCCCATCACCGATGGCAAACCTCGTGCAGAAAAGCCACAGACCATCTCTGCCAAGGAGATCAGCTACTTCTATCTCGAACGACAGGCCAGTAACAATGGCGTTGATGAGACTATCATGATGCTCACAGACAAATACGAGCTATATGTTTCACGCGACCATGGCCGGAGCTGGAATCAAATCCACGCGGATGAGAGGTTTACAGGAATGGTCCAGCATCCTTACTTCAGTGATGCGGCTTTCTTCCTCACAGACAGCAAGAAGGTATACTACACTATCAATCACGGTGATTCTTTCCACTTCTTTGAGGCTCCCAGTTTGCCGAACAAGGAGGGCATCCGCCCGCTGGCTTTCCATGAAAAATTCCAGGATTCCCTTATCTGGATTGGTCACAAGGACTGTGATGGTGGTGGGAAGAACTGTCGCTCGCAGGCGTACGTCACCGACAAGCGAGGCGCCAGTTGGGACCCGATGCTTATTGGAGTCGATGGTTGTTACTTCGGATATCACGAGGGCCGCAACAGCAGCGAAAAGCTGGTGGTTTGCGAGCAGTATAAAGATGAGGAAAAGAACAATAACCGGCAGCTGGTTGTCAGTGATGATTATTTCTCTACCATGGACGTTAAGTTTGAGAACATCGCCCGTTCCGCTACCAGGAATGATTTCATCGTTGTCGCCTGGTACGAAGGAGATCAGAAGGAATACCTGAATGCCAGCGTTAGCGTCGACGGCCGCACCTACGCTGATGCACACTTCCCTTTCAACATTAAGGTCCCTCAGTATACCGTCCTCCCTAGCTCCCCGCACGCGTTGTTTCTTCTTGTGAAGGTGAACGGGGGAAATGAAAACAGCTTCGGCTCTCTAGTCAAGAGTAATAGCAATGGCACTTACTTTGTCCAGAGTCTCGAGGGGCTCAACGTCAACGACCGCGGCTACACGGACTACGATGAGTTGCACGGCCTCGAGGGCGTGGCTATTGCTAATGTGGTTTCGAACCGGGAAGAAGTGCAAAACAATGGCGCGGTCAAAAAGCTACGCACTATGATCACCCACAATGACGGTGGTCAGTGGATGCTTCTAGCTCCTCCGACTCATGATGCCGATGGCAAGAACATCGGCTGCTCCGTTACGGAGAGCAAGGGCACCGAGAAATGCGCTCTCCATTTCCACGGCTACACCGAACGCCGCGATCCCCGTGACACTCTCTACTCGGGCTCCGCCATCGGCCTGATGCTCGCGCTCGGCAACGTTGGTGAGCATCTCACTAGCCCAGCCGAAGCCGACACATACCTCACCAGGGACGGCGGCATCTCCTGGACGCAAGTTAAAAAGGGACAGTACATGTGGGAATTCGGCGCAGCAGGCTCGGTAATCGTGCTCGTCAGTGACCGGAAGGCAACCAAGGTTGTACACTACACGCTTGACGAAGGTATGACCTGGCACGAGTTCCAGTTCGCCGAAAAGGAATTGGTCATCGACGATATCTCGACCGTGCCATCAGACACATCGAAGAACTTCCTACTCTGGGGCATAGATGGTGGCAAGCGTGTCACCATCACGCTTGACTTCAGCGGTATCTGGAGCCGCGACTGTAACGACGATGAGAGTGATTACTATGACTGGGCCCCCACTCATCCCTTCCAGGAAGAGAACTGTCTCTTCGGCCATGTGGAGGAGTACCATCGCAAGCGACCTGCCGCTCAGTGTTGGAATGCCTGGCGCGAGCCACACATCCATAGCATCGGCCGGAACTGTACTTGCACCCGTGCTGATTTCGAATGGTAAGCAGACACAGAACCAATAAACCCCCCCCTCATCCAATCTAAATACCCACTAACACGAACCAGTGACTACAACTATGAAATCCAAAATGACGGCAGTTGCGGCCTCGTCCCGGGCCTCCAACCGGAAGACCACATTGCACAATGCGCCCAAGACCCCGAAAGAGTCGAATACTGGGAACCAACCGGCTACCGCCGACTCCCTCAAACAACCTGCGTAGGCGGCCTCCTCCTAGACCAAGACGTCTCCAGGCCGTGCCCAAATAAAGAGGAAGAATACCAAAAGAAACACGGCATCAGCGGAATCGGTCTATTCTTCGCGATCGTGATACCCATCGCCGTTGCTGTCGCTGTTGGCTGGTACGCATACACGCACTGGGACGGCAAATTCGGACAGATCCGGCTGGGCGAGGGCGGGACTGCTTCATCGCAGAGCTGGTTATCCAGAGACTCGATGCTGGTCGCAGTACCTGTGGCGATTATTGCGGGTGTTGTTGCGGTTGCACAGTCTCTGCCGTTACTTGTTAAGAGTCTAGCGCGGAGCTCGTCTGGGTTGTTTGGAAGGCGGGGAGGGCAGAGACCTTATTCTACTCGTGGCTCGTTTGCAGCGAGGAGAGGGGATTATTCTTCTGTTGTTGATGATGAGGATGAGTTACTTGGAGCCGATGATTTTGATGACGAGGAAGAACAGGCTTAGGCTTAGGTTATGGTTTGAGGATGATGGTATGGTTTTTCTTTCAGTATTGAATTTTGATATAGCTGCCTTTTGGGGGGTTTCCAGTTGGAGATTATCTTTTGGTGTTTGCCTCTTGCAACATTATGAGCGTCCATGAAGCTTTTTGCTTTGTTTCTTGCTTTCGGTTTCGGTTTGTGTACGTTAGTGGCCCTTGACTTTTTATATAGAGGCCTCTAGGGCTGTGGGTGTATATCCCCTTGAACAAAACAGGATTTACCTTTTTTTTTTCATACATTTCCTTAACACCTGTTTCTTTCCACTAGATATAAAAGCCCAATGCATGTTTCCAGCGCTCTGGCCCTCTTCCATCCGGTATAGAACCCATATCTCGATTCCTATTTAAGATGTTCGGGACCGAAGGAATCGGGCAGCAACTAGGTTCATCAGCAGAGAATCGAAGAGATACAACAAGGAAACTTACCTCCTCCACGGTCATCACTTTATAGTTTCCCTCCCCGTCGTACATGTAGACAGGGAAAGAAGGCGAGGTGAACTCGCGAATACTGTATGGTCCAATGAGCCAACCACAAAAGGAAATAAAAAGAGAAAAACTCACAATTGCCTACACATCCCACAAGGAGAGCCAGCAGGCTTAACATCCGTGGCAACAGCTAGAGCCTTGAAATCTTTGTGGCCAGCGACCTGTAGGAGTTAGCAATGGTCAAAACATGGGTGTGTATGACAATGACAGTATGATAGAGAACAATCAAAGACCCCGGACCCGCTATGAACTAAATCAGGAAAACAATAAAACAGGACATACAACCGCAGTGCCTATAGCGACGCGCTCAGCGCAGGTTCCAACTGGATAGGAGGCATTCTCGACATTAGCGCCGGAAATGAACTCGCCCGACGTCGTGAGAATACATGCTCCGACACGGAATTTGGAGTATGGACCTGGGAGGTGTTAGTCCTTGATAATATATATTCGATGCTTCTTTAAAGGATCATACAGTAGGCAGCCGCTTTGGCGTCAATGGCCTTGGTAGAAAGGGTTGTTAACTCCTGGGCTGTAAGAGACATAATGTCTATGATAGAGAGGTGGAGAGAAGAAGAAGAGAAGAAGAGGGGAAGATGTTTTTTTATCCGATAGGCGATTTTATGTATAGACTGGACTCCGGGGATAACTCCATTGGATCTCTGTTTATATATGTGCTAAATATCATACTATATCTATTATAGGAATTACCTGACATAGCACTACAGACCTATGAAATTAAACAGTTCTCCTATATATATCCTGTAGATATCCTATCTATCCCATAGAAATCGATATCTTCTGTTAATTATATGGAGGCTCGTCGAATGACTAAGCCATGCCTCCCCCCCCCCTCTTCCCACGCAACATACGATCTCCATACTCATCAAACATGTTTAACCTAGGAGTTCAGGTCATCAACGGCCAAAAGACCTTTATACCACTAGGTAAATCTATTTTGTCCAAGTTATAAACACCCAAGCTGACTGTAGCAGAAAACAACCCAGAAGTTCATACGCATCTATGTAAGAACCTCGGAGTATCCCCGAGCCTCACCTTCCATGATATCCTCTCCACCACCCCAGAAATGCTCTCCTGGATCCCACGACCTGTAAACGCCCTTATCCTCCTCTGTGACAAACCCATCTACCTTGCCGTGCGTTCTGGCGTCGAACACAGCATACCCGAGTATCTCGGTAGCGGGGCTGACGAGCCCGTACTGTGGATGAAGCAGACGATTGGACATGCGTGTGGGCTGATGGCATTACTACATGTGGTTCTCAATTTGGAGAATGGGAAATATGTCACGGCGGGATCGGAGCTAGAGAAGATTGTGAAGCTCGCGGTTGAGTTGGGGCCGGTGGAGAGGGCGCAGCTTTTGTATGATTCGAGGTTTTTGGAAGAGGCACATATGGATGCGGCATCGGAAGGGTGTTCAATTGTGCCTTTACCACAGGAGGAGTGTGGATTTCATTTTATTGCTTTTGTTAAGAAAGATGGGAAGGTTTGGGAGTTGAACGGGGGTATGAATGGTCCTTTATTGCGAGGTGAATTGGAAGGGGACTTGTTGGAAGAGGAAGGGCTGGATATGACGGTAAGGGAGTTTTTACAAGCTGCCGACAAGGAAGTTCATAGGGGGATGAGTATTATTGCGGTGAATAATTGATGTACTTATATATGTATTTAACTACTATATTAGCATATATATGATTTAATATGCTCTTTATGTGTTTCTATGTTTTCTATGTTCCTATGTTGAGGTGTTTTATATGTTTATACTTCATATCATGTGACGTCATCCAGAGTGATATAAAATCATCTCTGACTGATTTACAACTGGTAATACTACAATGACTACAATTCTCATCACAGGTGCCGCACGCAAACAAGGAGGCTAGTTAAGCACCTTATAGATGAGTCCAGTAAACAAGGCGTCAAAGACTTCGTGTATAACCCCATCGGCTGTAGCAGCGAGAAATCAGACTAAAACTAGAGATCTATACAGCAAATTAGTTGACCCCTACAAAATACCAGCGGTAACCATATCTCACATATTTTCCCAGTGCAACAGAAACCTCGCCGCCGATGTAGAATCGTCCTCTCTTTGAGAACTAATAATGATAGTAGGTGGAAAATTGGTCAAAAGAAGATATTCTGCGGAGGTTAGTTTCATGTAACCTTTAGCTTCACGTAAGGCTTTGTGTGATAATGGGAGCATTGAGTTAGACATTAGAGTGAAGTTTTATTTGCAATATCTCAAATCCATTCTATACAAAAAAAAATAATAAACCCGAAATTTTTTTTTTGATCGAAAGATCACCAAAGTCGAATGAACACCTTCATTCTCAACGTGAAGAATCCCCAACACAGGGAAAATCATGGTATATCATCGGCTGGACTGGAGATGCTGAGCCTGGGGTACATGGAACCAACAAGCCCCGGGGCGACTCGACACACGCTCACTCACAAATAGAGCGGAGGCTGGAAGGCGTAAAACGGCGCTTAATGTTCAGCCTTTCAGATTTTCAGCTGAAATAGACTGATAGGTTAGGCGCCGGAGACTGAACAAGGAGAGATAGAAATGAAGATGTAGAGTCAAGAATCGTGTTTGAATGTATCCGGGGTATAGCGCACGATGCCAAAATCCAAAGAGTCAGATATGAAAAATTCAAAAGGAAAATGGGGAGAAATTTCTATATGCAGGGGAATTGTAAGGGGTCTCCTTTTCTTTCTTTATCCAAAATATTGCCGTAATCCTTCATAAACAGTGAAAATGAAGGCCGAGCTAGGTGCCGAGCGCGCACAGGTGATCCCGCACCCGCGGTACATGCCCTTAAGCCCTTGTTGTCTCCATAGAGCTTTGGTCACGCCCCAGAAGGTCTGTTTCTGGGCATGGATCGGCAATCGTGAGACATCTACAGTCTGCATGCGGGACTTGATTGTATCGGCCGGGTAAAACAGGAAGTTGTAGCTGATTCCAGCCGTTGCTCCTGCGATCATTTGTTGGTGGATGGGGAGCGAGTCAGAGGTCAATTGCGGGTTCGACTTGTTGTAGTTGCGGAAGAGCGATGATACACCTTCGTATCCGCCAAACCACGCTGCACTTCCGCCGGTTTCGCGGATCAAGGTTCCCATCTGGCCCCGCCAGAATCCTGCCAGCCCCTCTTGTCGGAAAATGCTTGTAATGATGGTCATGGGGCCAGTGAGCTTGAGGGCCGCTGACTCGGCGGGGACCTGCATCCTGCATTTCACCAGTTCAATAGGTGTGAGTACCAGCGATGTCACCGAGCCGGATAGAGCCCCGCAAGCAATGAGAGCGAAGAATGGTAGGTGCTCAACGCCTGGGTAGACCGTAGCGCGCAGGGTATCCTGAATGAGACGATAACTGAAGAAGAGACAGCTAGTCTCCACCGCAGCTCCAGTCATGGGGGCACTAATGCCTCTGTATAGTCCCCGGAAGCCATCAGCTCGGAAAGACTGGCGGAAACAATCCACTGGTCCTGCATATCGGAGAGGGAGGTGTTCGGGTTGTGACTGTAGTCGAACCTTGACGGTGTCAAAGGGGTACTCGAAGAGTTTGCCTGCCATGCCTGCCGACTTTAAGATACTGTCAGTCTAAATCTCTCACATGCATGTGCCAAGGGCTTCCTTACCGATCCAAATATGATATCCTTGATCGCCTCAAGGCCCTGATTGGGTGGGAGCGATGGTAGCTCCATCGGTTCACTTATGATAGCATGCTCTGTCGCCATCAAGATCGGTAGAGAAGAGAAAAGAGTGTTATCGTGGGATCATGGTATGGGAAACCGGAAGTTATAAGGAGTGGACTGGTGGGGGGAGGGGCGGTGTAACGAGGGATTTGATGGGCCTACAGAGTGTGCCAAGCCACCATGCAGAAAGCTAGAAGAAGAATGAAAATGATGGCAGCCCAAAATAAGGTGGGAAATGACACTAAGAATGTAAAATAGCCTGGGAGGTGAGTCAAGAGTGGGAAAAAAAGGGTGGAGTCAGGAAATTTGGGCCGAAGCAATTTCTCTGTTAGCGGACGCCAAGACATTTTATCAGATCGAGATAATCAATGGGAAAAAAAAACTCGGTCTCCGTCCCCGTCTCTCTTTTGCTTCACGTTTCCTCCACCCACTTCCTTGAATCTTCCCCTTGGAATTGCTTTTTTTCCAAGTCACATATTTTATTATGTCTACCTCAACAGCTACACCAGTTGTACCTCCGACTACCGGCGTCCGGAAAAATGGTAAGTGAAAAAAAATATAATACCCACTCCCCACTTCCCTACTGTTCCTCGTCACCCCGGCTAACCCCATCGGACCTTCAGGTAAAAACTGGCATGGAACCAAGAAGGCTTTCCGCCCTACTGCGGGTTTGACCTCATACGCTAAGCGTCAAGAGCTCAAGAAGCAAAGTGACGCTGTCAAGGAACTTGAACGTGAGATGAAGGAAGAGCATGAGGCTGAACGGAAGGTATGTCGATCTTATTCCTTTTCTCTTCCTTAATTCGTCCCAATTTCCTTATCCTTTTGTGTCTTTGTTTCATCTCCATCCCTTGTCAACCTGTCTCCATAATTAAATGACATATCCCCGACAACACATCACTTCCTCAGGATGGTCTCACTAACTGATGAACCCCTATAGGCCCGTATTCAGCGCATCAAGGACCGCCGAGAAGCTAAGGAGGAGAAGCTACGTTATGAGAAGATGGCCGAGAAGATGCACCACAAGAGACTCGACCGTCTCAAGCGCAGAGAGAAGCGCAACAAGCTGCTCAGCTCTTGAGACTATTCGCAGTCTTTCTCTATGTCTCCGCCATACTATCTCTCCATCTCCTCCAGGACTGCATTGTGTGTATATACATCGGCTTGTTGGGACTTCTTCCTTCTTCCTTGTCCCTGGCGGGAAAGACTGGGCACTCATTCCGGCGTGGGCTGTTCGATTACAGGCGTTTTTTCTGAGGTTAGGTCATAGGTCACTACTAGCGAGCAAGACAAGTGTTTTTCTATAATCACAATCTATTCTTTGGCGTAATCGTAAGGAACCAAGGGTCCTCGGGAGGACTGTATGATACTGTCCAACTGCAGATTCGCTGATCGGTCTTCGGCCTTGGCGTCATCGATCCCCAACTCCACACTTCAACCACTCCAAGCCCTCCAGCCCTCCAAAGCTTCCGAAGCTTCCCTAAGCTTTCTTCACAGAATGTACCGCCATGGAACCTCCATATAAAGCATCCTTCTCAACATCAAGAGGAGTCTCCGCCACATTCCCACCCACTCAAACTCCCACCCGGAGTCAGAACCAAAGCCAGCAAGCCAGCGACCTCCAGTCAAAGTCTGAGGACCTCTCCAAATTTGGTAGTCAAGACAGTCCCAAAACAGACCGAAGAAAGTCCCGCCGCTCGCATCACCATGGCTCCGATGACCCCCCAATCTCCCCAAAAGGAGAGCCCGCTTCCCGACATCGAACCCGCCCATCCCCATCCCCTCGCTCGCTAGATCCATCCGCCTTTGATGGGGTAAAGTCCTACCGCCACAAACATAGCAAGTCGCGAGATCTGCGCTTCCCTAATCCCATGAGCCACCTGGCTTCCTCGGCGAGCGCAAGGGGATTGCTCCCTACCTGGTCGGGCGGGAAAGATAAGGACCGTGAGGGCGATGATGAGTTGTTGAAGCCGGTTACGAGGGAGACCACCCAGAGTCGGTGGGGGTCTGAGTCGACTACTGGTCTATCGGATGGTCGGAATGGGAGTTTACTAGATACGCCTGAGCAGCACGAGCGATTGGCGCCTATCCGCCGGAATGAGATTCTGTCTATGGATGACCTGGAGAAGGTTAGAAAGCGGAGAAAGCTGGGCGAGGAGTATGTTCTCTTTTTTTGCCGGGGGGTGGGAAGGGCCCTTGTTTACGTATAGGAGATTGATTAATGGTTGTTCCAAGGTATCTACGGTCTGCATTGACTTCGATTGGGACGTTAGCGACAGACGTCACCCATCGGCTGGATTACACCTATTACAACCTGCTTGAGAAAATCACAGCGCTCAACTCGACTATCTCGTTATTCCAGGAACTCTCCGACTCGGCGTCAACACTTCTTAACGACTTCGAACGCGAAACGGCCGGGTTAGACCAAGATATCCGCAAACAGCTCAACGACTTAAAAGGCTTCGAACCACAGATCCAAAAAGCCGACGCATTAGAGCAACGCATGAAAGCAGGCCGACAGCGTGTCGAAGAACTAGCCAAACGTCTCGAGACCGTACGACACGAGATCGATAGCTGGGAGCAGCGGGAAACAGAATGGCAAACCCGGACCAGTCGTCGACTACGCATCTTCTGGGGTATTGTAACAAGCGCTATGCTAGTCCTTGTACTCGCTCTGGTCATCCAGAACTGGCCACTATTTTGGTCTCCCCACGCTGGGACGTCATGTTTGACAATGTCGAACCACTCTTCGCCCTCTGTGCCACCTCAGTCCGAAGTGTGGGATGAAGTCCTCGACCTCGGGGCAAGAAGCTCAGGGTCTGATGCAGGGCCTGCTCGATACCCATCCAACCTTGCAGATCGCCGCGAAAGCCTGGCCAAGGCTGGTCCAACTTCAACTGTCCGGCCAGGGTATGATGCAGCACCTGCGGAACCCGATCCTTTGCCCGTGCTGGATGAATTATGAAATGTTTCTTTTTGTGCTCCAGACCCTGGACCTAGACCTAATCTCGGATCCTGCCCGGGTTTTTGGTTCTTGATTTTTTTTTCTGCTTGAATTGTCTTCAATTTGTACTTTTATTTTAGATGTATGTCATGATACCCAGTCCGGAAAAGGATTCGTGTTCGTCATTATACCATGGGGCCCTCGCTCTTCTTCTTCTTCTTGTCTTCAATCAATTCGATATTAGACGCGGGGATCTTCTTGCCGTGGATCTCAAGGAGCCATTCACGCAGGTCATCACTGACATCGCCCTGAACGGTGATCTCCTCAATACCGGCAGGCGAGCGTGTCACTGAAGAACCTGTAGCAAACTTCTTGCCCAAGTCCTTTGCGATTTTCTTGTTCTCTAGTCCGAAGACCTCTAGTCCGATCACAACTGTCACGTACTTGCGCTTGTTACGCTCGACACGCTTGATCTGAACCTTGGAGGCGGCCTTGCGCTCGCTATCGCGTGCCTCGTTGGCGGCAGCTTTGGCCTCCTTCTTGGCGGCATCTTTGGCGGCGCGTTCTTGCGCTGAGACGGAGAGGGTGGAAAGGTTGGCGCTCAGAGCATCTGATAGAGAGAAGAAAAAAAAAAAGCACTGTTAGAATATCTGTCCTATTTCCGGGCTTATGGGATTGCCAGATGTAGATAATGGCCAAGTAGCATGGGAGCTTTGTACCTTCAGAGTATAGTGTGTCCCATAGATCCGACTCGTTTTCCTTGAGCCATTCTTCACATTTCTTAGCGGTGCCTCCAAACTCGCAGTACTAGATCAGAACCCCGCACGTCAGAAACATGTTGGATCTTCAATGTAAGGTTTATCCTAATAGCAATTTTATGCAGGCTCTGTGGGCGCTTTCCAATGGCTAAGAGCTATGCCACGCATGAAGCTGACGCCCCCATGATAAGAGTTAAGAAGCAGGGACAAGAGCGGGGAAAAGGAGTGGGCTGAGCTTTTCACTTCTGGAATTGGGATGAACTGGGGGCCAAGGTTCATACCTCGGGGGGTAATGTGCAGACTATGATTCTGTCAGCGCTATATTCTCAAATGGTGGTATTGGGGAGGTCCTTCACCTCCACAGTAGACAACCTGTCTTGCCTGAGCTGGTGTTTCTACCTCAGCCATGGTGTATGAAAAATAGTATGGGAAATGGTATTTGGTCTAGACTCTGTGTTTCTCTTCAGAATCAACATATGGCGGGGGGCGGAGGGGCAGTTCTGCCAACTAATCCTGTTTGGGATATCACGTGCTGAGTACACTGATTGCTCATCATTGGACTATTTTACATGCTCATCTCAGATTGGACAAACATCCGCTCATTGCATATCTATTGCCTCTCCGATGTGTCCAATCTCCAGAAGGGGCACATCCCTGATTGACTGAAATTGGAAAGTCGGGGGCGATGGAAAATCCCTCGGTATGAGCCGTTGCAGGTCATGATAGGGGGGGTTCGGACGCACCAATTGCTACTCCGATTGATCGCACAAACGTCTGATAAGATAGTTAATAGTCAATTGCCCTTGCAATCCCTCTCGCATGCATTATCCAATTTGCATCGGGGATCTCACAACCGGCCTCCGTCAGCTAGCTTATCCTGAAGAGAGGCAAGTTATTGACTGATACGAGCCAATGATTGTCAAATGTGACAAACATAAGAGGCCCGTGAGGAAGAGAGGGGGGTGGCACTCGATGATATAGAGAGGCTAGAACATGTGAATTTATAGGAATAGCCTGGGCATACTTTCATGTTTCCTTGACATAACATGCAGCGATGTGCGGGTTATCACTGGCTGGATGTCAAAGATGTCGATGCAAGCGCACAGACAAAGGCAAAATTCTGTGTACAACTTCTTCCTTTTCTTTTCTTCTGTCTTTTTTTTTGTTTTGTTTCGGTAGCTCTATAACGAACACTGGGAATCTCAACGTACTCTGGATACGGTGTACTATCGATTCAACGGTCTCTTCGATTTCCCCTCTTTTACCACATGAAATACTTAAAGATCTAGACCTTTTTATATGTGGATCGAAGGGGTCCGAGGAAGAAGGCGCTCAGACCCGGATGCATCGGCTCTAGGCCTCCGTGATACTCCGATATTGTATTCTATTCTATCAGTGAAATCAGTTATATCCGTTATATCTATAGAGGTAGATCTATGTATTGAATAGTACATTGGATTCGATTTACGGTAGATAGATAACATACATACATACATAGATCGAGTACGGAAATTCAAATCTTTTTACCAGTGTACTCTATGTACTTACTAGTTACTTACTATTTACTAGTTACAGTCTAGTTTCAGATCTAAAAGAACTAGAACTATTTTAAATAGCTTTTTTTGGGGGGGTTTTTTGGGGTTCTCTTTTAACTCCCCCAGAAACCGGAAACGGTTGCTCCACACAGTTTATCTTTTATATCTCATCTCCCCAGAAATTCCCGTTGAACTCTTCCTAATTTACATTGGAGACAAAAAAGGGATATGACGACCTTGTTGAATCCCCGCGAAACTCATTCGCCCTTCCCGGATCCTCTACGCTGTCCCACTGGTCCCACTGCCCAGCGATACTTCTTAGAAGATCACATCCCCAGAAAATCACCCATGCAAGATGACTATCGCGGGGATTCCCCAGTCGCAAATCCTCCCTCACCTTCTCCAACCTTCACTATCCCCGGGCAACTCCCATATAAGCCGATAAACAGGTCACCGAACGAACACATTCAACCTTCCTACACAGAATCCCTGCATAATGCCGAACCAGAGGATTTGAGCGACGCGTCGACAGAGTCACACCTGTGGACGTTACAGACCCCATCGGCAGATGACAGCTTAATTGAGGATGAGCCTTCCAGACATGTGGATTACCTTTCACATGACTGGAAGGAGGAAGATATCTGGTCCTCCTGGCGTTATGTGACAAGTCGGAGGAACGATTATAGTAATGGAGTGAGATTGGAGAATGCCTCTTGGAGGACATGGGCTAAGGCCAAGCACAACCTGAAGACGATATCGCCGGAAAGCCTCAATTGGTAGGGTTATTGATCTTATTGATCGTTCACCCCCTTTGGTTCACCTCCCCCCGCTAAACTTCTACCAGGCTGAAGGACTGCGATGTCACCTGGCTATACGGGCCACTAAAAAGTTCCGAACATGCAACCTCTCCATCTCCCCCTCCGAGTCGCTTGGACACCCCAAACTCCTATCTAGACCGAAAACCAATCCTGAAGAAAAAAACCGCCTCCGAGACCATCCTCCAGCGGTCGCTATCGCAACATACCTTACTCCAACATGCCGGGGCCATTCTCAAAGCCCAAGAAGCTGAGACCCACTGGGCTCGACCCCCTTTCCCGAGGTCCAACACAGACTTGGACCATTTGCATCACCGAACTGGAAGCTCGACCTACTCTCTCGGTGGCACTCTCACTACCTCTTCCTCGTCTGGGGTGACATCTCCAAGCGAACGGCGCCACATCCACTTCAACAATGAAGTCGTACAATGCATTGCGGTTGAGGCCAAGAGCTACGAGGACGATTGGCCGGCCACATTTGACGAGTCATCTTCTGACGACGGTGTAGTCATGATGCGGCAAATCTCCGGCCGGTCCTCTCTGAGCAACCGCAGCACCCCACGCAACAGCTTCAGCGGCGATGGGAAAACCATCGCTCCTCTCCCTTCAACTACGCTCAAGTATCGGGGGGATCCTCCTGAACCCCACGTTCAGACGATCCTTGATCGATGGTCCACCCCAGCCCGGACATTATCACCCACTCCCTCTGTGGAGACCATACGTCCGTCAGGCTCCTCGGAGCCCCCGGCTAACTTCCTTTTGGATGAATGCGAAGATCCCAGTCTGGACTTCACGGGCAATTACCCCGATCGTGATCGTGCATGGCTCATGGAAGATGATCCAGCATCCGATCGCCCCCTCCGATTGACTGCTTCGGGTATGATCATGCCGGAAGGCGAGACTGAGACTCCTAACAGTAGTATCTTGGACCGGGTTGTGGACACTGTGAACACCGCCCGAGACATTGCCCATGTGATTTGGAATGTGGGCTGGCGTCGCTGATCTTCTCTGCAATCTTCATGAACTTACGATTGATGGGCCGTACATAATGAAAGAAACAGGTTACACCCTGTGGCGTTTTGTTTTGTTTTGGGGGGAAGATGAGGGATTGGGATTTGGCGCATATTATATTTTATTTGTAGAGGAATCACTCGGGACTATAGGGATCATATTAACGACCTAATGCATTAAAAAACAAACAATTTTAAATCGAATATAGTAAACGAGGTTGCTATATACAGGGGGAACTCCCGAGATATGTTTTCTACGTGAAATTATCCCTTATAATTCATATATGCTTAAATTAAAGAGATCGACATCAATACCATCTTCCCTGCCCCACCCCCCTGATCTCTCCCTGAAACTTCCAAGCTTGAACCTTTTCAAAAAAGACATGGAGACCGTCAATGTCGCCGAATTGGTCGAGCGCCTGGGTAGTGATGAAGATGCCGTGCGAAAAATGGCCGTCTTCAAGCTCCAGAGCAACATCGGAGACCCTTCCTTCGCCGACATCTTCATCGCAGAAGGGGGCTGGTTCGATTACGCTACCTAACTCTTCACGCAAGCGGAAATACTCTGGCATATAGCTTAACGAGTTTCTCGAGGCTGCTTGATGTCGACAAAGGATGGGAATGTGTTGACCAGGAGTTGGTTGAGCGCGTAAGTTCCTTGAAACCATCTGTGTTTACTTGTCCCCTTTCCAACGGTCTCAGATGCTAATTGCGACTGTTCTCTAGATCGTCGAGTTGATCGTCACTCATCCTCTAGTCAACATCCTCCGCGGTGCCATGTCCATTCTCGTCTCTATTGTATCCCATCCATACGCCGGGAACCGTGCATCCCAGGTCGACAACTTCGGTTTCCGCGCCCTGAAGCCTGCGATCGCCATATACCCCCAGTTCCTGGAGATGCTCGTCAGCCGATTATCCTCCGCAGACCATGCGCTTTGTGCCAATGCGCTCCAATTGATCAACTCGCTCATGCGCGACTCGATCACCCACGACCCCGAAGCGGAGTGGCCCAAGTTCATTCAAAAGTTGCAGGATCTAGGCGTTATCAGAGCGGTTTATGTGCTCATGCAGGATTCTGCCCTTCAGGACCTAGCGCATCCACTCCTGGAATTCCAGTCACTCACCAAGATCCTGTTACGCAAATGGCGAGATATCCCCGTCCACCAGGAAAAGCCGGAGCATCGCCGTGCGCTGAAAGGGATCTATCTAGCCAGTAACCCCGAGAAGAACCCCGACGAAGCTACTGAGAATGGTGACGATACACGGCGCTCTAGACGACACCATCCGGAAAAGTGGAGGCGGCTTGGGTTTGAGACGGAGAGTCCGGCGAGTGAATTCTACGAGGTCGGGTTCCTTGGTATGATGGACCTGGCGGACTATGTTCGCAGTCATGGGGATGAATTTCAAAATATGCTCTTGGAGCACTCTACAAAACCGTCACGGCAGCGGTGTCCGATTGCTCGGGCATCCTTAGCTGTCACATCCATTTTATATGAGCATTTCGAGGTCGAAAAGTCCGACATGGATGACACAAAAACATATCTCATTTCAGAGTCCCGTACGGGCTTTGATAAACTGTTCCAACCATTGCTGTTACATTGGACCCGACTACATGTTGCCGGATTACAGGCCTTCTTCCGCCTGTGGAAGGCGACTGCCGCCGAGGAAGAGGACTTGGACAAGCTCATCGAGCTCGTACGCATCCTCATTGAGTCGGTAGTTGGCGGAGCTGCTCGGATCAAGGATGTCCAGGATGTTGAAGAGGAACTGGCCGATTTCGAATACCACCGATTGCGCGGGCTGCAGATGGAACTCCTTGAACTCACGTACGAGGATGCATGGGGCCAACACTTGCGACAGGTGCGCGAGGAACTTCACCATGAGGCTCTCCAGTTCGTCAAGGAGCAACGTATCCGATCTTTGCTCCAAGGTAGTTGGTTCGCTCTGGACTCTCACTCCAAATCGGAGTCCGGGACGGTGCAGAAGTCTACTGCCACGTATCAATATGCCCAGCTCTCTCATAACCGACGATACTTGCATTTCGGACAATTTGACCTGATGGGCGATCGACCTCCGGAGCTGGACACCCTACCAGATAAAAGTGAGTGTCACCCGAGTTGCTTATGTTTGCTGCTAACACCTTCGACAGTCGATCTCTCAATCGTATCATCTGTAGTCTCCAACGTCTCCACCAACCCAGATCATTCCTCCACAGCCACCGTGAAGACCGCACCACGGCAACCCGCAACCAAGATCACCATCCACAGCTTTGCCCCCTCCACGGGCACTGGACACGGAAAAGGTCATAGCCACGCCCGGTCCGGCAGCAGGACCACTCAAAAGGAGGTAGTCCTGCTCACACTGCGGCCGTCCTCACACAGTATTGCGTCCGAATGGCTGGATGGTCTGCTGATGCTTCTCAACCAGCAACCCATCACCGCAGAGACAAGCAAGTTGATTGACCTGGTCAGCAACTATGGGCTGAAGATCCGCCTGCTCAATGTGCGGTTTGATGACGCCACTTTCGCTGGTGATGCTCCCCAGGTCCCTCCAAGAGATGGATTGGATGAAGATTATTACTATGATGTATTTGGAGGCGCATAGGGAGTATTTGCTTTATGTCTTGTCTCTTTTATAGGATTTTGGTTTGGCGCTGCCGACTCAGATTCTGGTCAATATACCCGTTGTGCGATTTATCTTGTGAATATAATAATTCTAATATATTTTAACATATTAATATCTATATATATAATCTTATGTCCTTGTAAGATATCATCCAGATACATATTATGTCCTACATCGTCAAAAAGGCTTGGATATGCTTATCAGATCTCAACCTCTCCAGGTTTTTGTCCAACTCATCATGGACGGTCGTCCTCCTAAAAGACAACGCCAATCTAAGGATTCAAAAGAGCCGACAAAAGCAAAACGAAATCCCATCATCATTTCAGATAGCTCCAGTCCTATCGAACCAACAGAACCCTTCGCCCTCTCCTCACGCCCCAAACCCTCCTCCTACTTACGCGGTACAACACCAACCCGGCCTCCCTCGTCACCGTCTCCAAACAAAAAGAACCAATCGTCACCAAATCCAGACTCAAAATCCAAGTCCCTGCACAGCTTCTTTCAACCTGCTACAGAGGGACAGCGATGGGCACAAAAGACCGAGAAGCAGTCCCTCCCGGCGGTCAGGGAGACTGTCGACGTGGACCTGATTGAGGATGACTACGACTCCTATGATGAAATTTTCACACAGCATCTAGCTAATGAGCAGGCGGGAACGGGTCTGGTGGCCGTGAGCTCCAGCCAGACGCGTCAACCTGCGCCAAAGCCAGCGCCAAAGCCAAAGCCAAAGGTCCCAGTTAAACCACCGCGGAAGACAACGAAACGGTTCCTTCTATCTACGGACTCTACAAATGGCACTTCAAAGGGGCAATTGGCAGCGCCACCGGCTGGCGAACCGGACCGTCGACCTTGGGCTCAGCGGTTCGCTCCGGCCAACCTGAGCGAATTGGCCGTTCATAAGAAAAAGGTCTCGGATGTACAGCATTGGCTGGAAGATGCTTTTGCTGGGAGACGTTCTGAGGTGAGCTTTTGATCAGCTGAGAATAATTCGGGATTTTGGGGTTTGAAGGTAGTTCTGACAATATGCAGAGGTTACTTGTCCTACGGGGTCCGGCAGGCAGTGGGAAGACGACCACTGTATCCCTGCTCTCTGATTTACTTGGTTACGATATTGTCGAGTGGAAGAATCCCCCGGTTTCGGAATTTGGAGCTCGCGATTATCAATCCGTGAGCGCGCACTTCGAAGAGTTTCTTGGACGGGGTAATAAATTTGGTGGCCTTGACCTCGAAAATGTCAGCGAGCTCGATTCACAGAAAGATGAGAAGTCTCGGGACCACCGGATACTTCTTATAGAGGAATTTCCAACTGTGCTTGGCCGGGCGTCCTCCGCCCTCACGGCGTTTCGGGCGTCTCTCCAACAACATATGGCTGCCTCTGCGAATGATCATGCCCGGGGCAGTTCTGGAGCGAATCACCCTCCCATAGTGATCATTGTGTCGGAGACTCTGTTAGGATCTGCGTCCTCGAGCTCAGATAACCTGACAGCTCACCGGTTACTGGGGCCCACGATCTACAATCACCCCGGGACAACGATATTGGATTTCAATAGCATTGCACCAACCTTTATGCACAAGGCTTTGCGGTCTATTTTGGACAGAGAGGCGTTGAATTCCAGACGTGTCCAAATACCTGGGCCGGGTGTTATAGACAGTATCTCTGAAATCGGCGATATCCGCAGTGCAATCTCCTCTCTCGAGTTCCTCTGTCTCAAGGGGGATACGGGAAGATGGGGAGGCAGTGTGGCCAAAACAAAGAAAGCTCAAGGTGAGGTTGCTTTAACGGCGATGGAGAAAGAGTCTCTCAGGATGATAACCCAGCGAGAGGCGAGTTTGGGCATGTTCCATGCCGTTGGGAAGATAGTGTACAACAAACGTATGGACCCTAGTCTGATCGAGGGTGATGTTGAGATCCTTCCACCGCCACCGAATTATCTACACCATTATGCCCGACCAAAAACGTCGCAGGTATTGGTCAATGATCTGGTCGACGAGACCGGAACCGACATATCAACGTTCATCAGTGCTCTCCACGAAAATTACATCCCATCCTGTGATGGGGATAATTTTACCGACTATTTCAACGACTGCATCGACGCACTCTCCGATAGCGATATCCTCAGCGCCGACCGTCGACCGGGACAGGGGGCACGGTCTGGAACGGGAACCGGAATCACCTCTCTCGGTAGCGGTGTGGACGTGCTTCGGCAGGAGGAAATGAGTTTTCAAGTTGCGGCGCGTGGTCTTCTTTTTGCCCTTCCATATCCAGTCAAGAGACGGGTTGGGTCTGGAACTGGACGAAGTCGCGTAGGTGATGCTTACAAGATGTATTACCCGGCATCTCTGCGACTGTGGAGAGAGTCCGAGGAGATCGATGGATTGATCGATTCATGGATGAACCGATTACTTGATCCTTTTGGACAACATCTTTCTCGAAGTTCTGACCTCATGGGTGTCAGTTCCTGGAAAAATCTCGTGGTCGGAAGGTCGGTGTCGGCCAAAGGAAACAAAGACAGTTCAGGTGTGGTCACGATGATGCCCCGGAATGACCTACTGCTTCACCAACTGCCCTATATGGCTGCAATCCGGCATCAGGACCCAGATTGTTGGCAGTTGGATAAGATTACTAGCATTCGTTCCAACGAGAATCTTCGTAACGACAACATGGAGGAATCTCCTATGAAACCACCCAGCAGTAATGTCTTGGGACCTGGACTGTCTGAAGAGAAATTGATTCTCAGTGATGATGATATTGTTGATTGATAGATATACATAATTTAACGATTTAAGAGAATAGAAACAATATAGTGTATAGTATATAGTAGATATATGTAGTTGTAATCTCGTGACTCTTATCGTCTTTCACCTCTGAAGTCGCACTTTGAAACTTCTAAGTCAATTCATCTGCATTTCTCTTTAGGTCACTCACATTTAAACAGAATGCTCAATGATCATGAACCCTCAAAACGAGGACACGACTACTACATGATTCGCTCTCGAGTCTCTACTGTGAACCAAAATGAAAACGCGAACCTCACGACCCCTATGTCTCAATCTCGAAAATCCGACAAGATTGACTATGCTCAATTGAAGAAAGATACCCCGGGCATAGTTGCTGCCGCCGCTCACGCGGCGGTTCCTAGCTGGACAAGCATGGTTCTAATGGTCTCTCTCATCTTCGGGGGCTGCTGTGCCAATGTGGGTGTTTAGAGGACTAATGCCACGGGGATAAAACAAGAACTGACCTTGTGTATAGGTCTTTGCGCTAGAGGCGATTATCAAGTAAGTCAATAAACCAGGCTAATTCAAACACGACGCTGATCCCATATCTTCTCCAGGGAACAGCCTACTGCCGGTAAGCATCAGAACTAATCACAAAACTACGTCGCATATCCTAACCCAACTCGTTCCCCGTACAGGTCCCTTGATAACATTCGCCCAATTCACTATCTGCGCCCTATTCACCATTCCGAGCTTCCTGTCCCCCTCAGCCGGGCCACGGGCCCTATTCCTGAACCAGCGCGCCATCCCACTACGCTCATGGGTGGTATACACTGCCTATTTCGTGAGCGTCAACCTGCTGAACAACTGGGCCTTCGCATACAAGATCTCCGTCCCACTACACATAATCCTCCGATCCGCAGGCCCTGTTGCCTCAATGGTAATCGGCTACATATACAACGGCAAGCGCTATTCCCGTGGCCAGATTGCCTCCGTAGGTATGCTGACAATAGGCGTGGCGGCAGCCGCCATGGCCGATGCGCAATCCAAAGGCGTGTCTATCCATGCCGACTCGGTTGCGGCGGACACAATGACGACTGTGACAGGCTTCACGATCCTCGCCCTGGCGATGGTGCTCTCTGCATTCCAGGGAATCTATGCCGATCGACTATACGCAACTTACGGTAGGGATCATTGGAAAGAGGCGCTTTTCTATTCGCATGCCCTGTCTCTACCGCTTTTCTTGACGAGTTGCCCGCAGTTGCTGGATCAATGGCGGGTAGTGTCTTCATCGCCTTCTTTGCTGTCGCATTTAAATTCCGGGTTGTGGGTGTCATCCGGGCCAGTTAGGAGTACTGCTTTCTCGGTGCTGGCGCAGATTTGCCAGATTGGGGCTATGAAGACCTTCCTGACCCATCTTCCGGTTCAGGTCGCTTATCTGGGGATGAATGCACTGACACAATACCTGTGTATCCGGGGAGTTCATCTTTTGTCAGCGAAGTCGTCGTCATTGACTGTTACTATTTTCTTGAATGTCCGCAAGTTGGTTTCGCTGCTCTTGTCAATTTATCTCTTTGGGAATCATTTGGCTGGAGGTGTCTTGGTCGGCGCGGCTCTGGTATTTGTCGGGGGTGGTTTATATGGCTTCGAGGGTGCACGTCTACGAAGCGCCAAAAAGGCTCAGTGATGCATATTAGATGGGTGTTGAAATGTAAATCTAGACAGAAATCCCTTTTGCATGTTACATACTTTATCTTATAGCTTTTATAGGTTATACGGTTTGTACTTCTAATGGAAAGATATATCGATATCATGTGCACGCCGCAATAGTTGTACATAAATTGAGAGAAGCAACATCTTCCACAGTGGAAAGGCGTCATGCCTGACGCAGAATCAATATCACCCAGGCTAACCCCCTGGCCAGACCAAAAATAATAAGAAAAGAGAATTCTATAACACCTCGCCCACAATCTTGGCAGCTTCTTTGTATGTTTCCAATAGCCGCTCACACTTCTCTCTCTCAGCCTTGATACCATCATCCTCGTAGAGAAGCTCGCTGAAAAGATCTTCTTTATAAAGTTCGCTCACAAGTCTGTTCTGCACTACATCCTTGCAGTGGTTGACAAGGAGGTGCATAACAGCCTTAGGGACCTGGTCTGCAATGGTCTCTCGGACGATGTTAAAGTATGATGAAATGAGACGGCGAATGAGCTCGGTTTCGAGCATCTCACGGTCCGTGAGTGCAGGTTCGGTATTCTCATTGGGCTATAAGAGTTGAAGTTAGTCAGATGCATGGAAAGCCTAACACCTATGCAGTGGTACTTACGAAAATAGATACATCACCGCCATACTCAGATGGTGCGTTGTACTCCTCGGTCGGCATAATCGGAGCCCGAGCCTCAGCACGCCGAATGCTCTGGCTAATACTGGGCTCGCTAGCATGTGGGCCTTGCCGTTGAGTGTTCATGCCTGCCGGCGACATGGCCATGTTGTGAGTACCTTCCTTGCCGAAGAAGTAGTTCAGGAACGAATCCCGGGCAGTGTTCGAGGCACCGCCGCCGAACGCAGCATGGTTAGATTGAGCGCCATTCAGGGTAGCAGCAATGCCATTCTCGCCTGTGCGGCCAACATGGGGAGACATGCTCCGCGATCCCTTGGAGGAGTGGCTTCGAATGGGGAGGTTTTGCTTGTCAGCATATTCTTCTTCATCGGGACCTCCCGTATTGCCATTAGGAGCTCCCAATTCCTTTTGGCGTCGTTTTTCACGCTTTCGTTTTTCCTCTGCTAACACGGCTTTTCTTTCTTCGTCTTGCTTGTTCTGCATGATTGAAGACATGGCAGCTGCGGCACCGAGGAAGTTAGGGTGATTGGTGTTAATGTAGGCTCTTTGGATTGAGATCAAAGATTCTACATAAGTCGAGCAGGGACCCAGGCGTTCACGAAGAAGGTCAGATACGACCTCAATCAGCTTCCCCTGGAGACGAGGGAAACGCAGGAGTTCTTGATTGCCACATGTGTGGCAGATCTTGATAAGTTCTTCATAGACCAGCTCCACGCATCGCTGACTGGGCGATTCAAGGAGTTTAATTTGTGGTTTGACCAGCAAATCAAAGGCCAACTCAGGGACAAACAGGCTGGGGCGAGGACCTGTGGAGTTTCGGATGGCCGTTCGGATGTCGGAGACAGTAAGGTTATGAGTTGGATCAATCGTTTCCAATGAGTTTCCAAAAACAGAGTTGAAAATATAGTAAATCCTTGCTCCACCGCATAGCTCTTTAGTAGAAATCTCCGATGAAGTTCCGTCGATAGATGAGATGAATGAGGCGGCGAATCTGGTCATCTGCTGAAGAATCAATGACCCTCGGTGTTCTTCGCCGCTGAACTGTTTGTTCCCATAGCTGGCCAACTCTTGTTGAGTTTGGCCCATTAAGGTATTCAGCCGAGCCTTGATATCCGGAAGCCGGTCTCGAATGTGAGACATCAGGGTTGTGTTCAGGGTCTTGGCCAAGAAGTGTGTGCCGCAGCGGTTGGCCATGTTCCTGTAAGCTGGATGATGCCGGAAGAACTCAGACTCTGCCCTCAATGCATCGGCAAGAGGCTTTCCAGACTGGATATCCTGCTGAGACCGGTTGACAACGCCGATAAATCCAAGCTTCAGAGGGTACACACGTCCAGACAGGATGTCCATCGCATTGGTGCCATGGTCCATGAGATCCAGTTTTGACAAAACACCAATCGTCCTCCGGCCCATGGCATCCACCTGGCGGGCAAGCTTCAGCGCCTCGGAATTGACTAGATCAACATTGGCCGGAGAGACTGCAAGGATTATGCTGTTCGGTTTTGCGATATATTCCAGAATCAAGGTGCGAGTTTGTTTCTCGATGTCGGAGGGTTGGTCCCCGATGGGCACCTTTGTCAGTCCAGGCAGATCCACGAGTGTGAGGTTGAGCACGTGGGGCGAGAAGATTTTGAGATTGATCGGTTGTCTATTGATACCCTTGTTGCTTCCTGCGATCCTTGCCGTCTCCGCTTCAATCTCTTGCTTCACTTGTCCAAAGTCGTCAAACTTGCGCCCGGGGAGGTGGTGGAACTCGGCCCATTCGTGTTGACCGGCAACACTAGCAGCCGTGTGTGGGATATGGATCTCATCGGTTTCCGGCTTATCATCACGTTCACTGGGCACGTTGATAAGTTGCAGGATTAGGGGCCGTCGAGTGACAATTCCGCTACCTCTTGGTAGAAAGTCCCTTCCGACTATATTCTCTAAGACCGAAGACTTTCCGGATGACTGGGAACCAACAACAACCTAAGACGGGAGGTGGGGATTAGTTTTGGGATTGACCGGGTATCAAATAGCAACTCCTGCTCCAACTCCGAGAGCTCTATGTCCGACCAGACTCACAATTTGGGGCAAATCCAAGGAATCATTCCCAATGGTATTGAAGACCAGATCCTGAAGCTTGTTCACTGTCACGAGCAGATCCTCGCCCAGCGATGTCATAATGCCGAACTGAAGGCTCCTTGAGACGCACAAAAGTTAGGGCTCGGAGTTAAGAAAAGAGGAAAAAGAAAAAAAAAAAGGTACGCGCAAAGTGAAGTCGCGTGCAAACGGTCACCTGGATCCCTGTAGGCCTTAAGCAACTCTCCTTGGAACCTTGGGAACGTTGTTTATGGCCACTTTTTCGGAACACGTGATGCTGATGTAAGCTGGTACTAAGGCCATGACGTTGATGATTCATTGACTTTTTGATATATGGAGTTTATTGTAGAGATATATATATATATGTTATACATGTTCAAAACAAAACAATGGAAAGATGGAACAGATCCTTGGACAATGAATCATTCAATTGGAATTGAAATTGGTAGTGAACTGGGTATTTTTATACTGAAAAGAATCAAAGGATACATGGTCAGATCTACATTTGTAGTTAAGCGAATCAAATAGAATTTGGATTGGCTCTTTGTCGCATTGCTGGAGCTTCAAGAGTATCTATGCTATGATCCAATCACTGGTCCAGGCGAACGTAGTTGGCAGGGAATAGACCTTGCTTGCCATTGTACTCACCAAGCCACCAGTCATCATCCGGGAATTCCTACAACAGGGGGTTAGCTCTGTAGATAATAATGACACGAAAGGCCGAGAAAGACAGGAACTGTTCCACTTACCACATTAGAAATCTTCGCATCTTCGGGGAACCCGATCTCGTTATCCTCGGCGGCTTCGTAATCATACAAAGCTGTGGCCGTGACACGTTTAGAGCTTGGAGTAACCGCCGATGGTGCAGCAGCAGCGGTAGTGGTGGTAGGTGTGGGTGCGGCCGGGACGGGGGCAGTAGTAGGTTCTGGCTCTGGCTCTGCTTCATAATGATGGGAACCGGCTGGCGCATGTGACACGGGTTCTCTGTCTTCCACAATCTCCACATAGTTGGCCGGGAAAAGACCACGCTCGCCCTGAGCATTGACACCCACCCACCAATCCTGGTCCACCATTTCAATGTCGGTCACATACTCTCCGTCTCGCAGTTCAATCTCATTGTCCTCGGCTTTCTCATAGTCATACTGAACCTGAGCTCGCAATCCGCCTTGGGGTTGCTCAGATTGTTGAGGGGCGGTTGTTTCAGCCGCAGCGCGGCCAAGATCGTGGGAATCATCCTCAAGATCCTTTTCGTCTGGAACGACGTCTTGGAGGCTCCGAACAGGCATAGCAGGGGAGAGGAGAGTGCTGTTCCTCGTGGGCATCCGCAACGCTGTCGGCAACACTGTGGCCAACTGGCATGGCAATCTGGATCGGTGAGCTCTCACGCACCGGGGGAGTGGGGGGTGTCGGGGAGCGAGGAGGCTGCGGTGGAGGAGTAGGAAGAACCTGCTGAGCATCATGTTCGGGCTTGGACTCGACGGGCTCAGAGGATAGTCCCGGCACAGGAACAGGGCGACTAGCCTGCGGAACGGGGGGCGCTGGAGGAGCGATTGGCGCGGGAGCCGGGGTGCCATGAGCGAATTGATCACGAATATCACTCACATGAGGTTGCGGTTCATCCTCTTGTTGATCATTGGCCTTGGCACCAATAGGCTGTTCAGGAATATATGACTTCTCCTGTGCAGTTTGAACGGGAGCCCAGGACTTGCCTGCATAGGAGCTCTTCCACTCGCCTTGGCCACTAGTTTGGCTTTTAAGCGGGGCAGGGGTAGAGGCAGGCTCAGTGCTTCCAGATGACGAAGCCACTCCACGCTCTTTGGCCTTGCGCTCTGCCCAAATTTGAGCAGGTGTCTTGCCACCCTCGTCGGCAAAAGTTCGGCTTGCAGCTCCAATCTGCGCACTCGAGGTTGGCTTAGGCCCAAGACCAACTGGGAGAGGTGGCTTTGTTCCTGGGAAGGAGGGGCTAGACCCAAACTTGTTGGCAACCTTTGGTTTGGGTAGGTTGGTCAAACGCTCCGAGACATTGGAGGGCGCAGGTCGCTCGGGTAACGTTGTTGGCTGTTGGCTCACTGCGATGCTCGATGGGACATTCTCACTGGGGCCTTCTGGCTTCTGTGCTCTAGCTCGAATAGCAGCAATGTCTACTTTGCCAACGGGCTCATACGAGCCCTTGACAATTGCCGGGCGCTCATCTTTCAGCTGACCGGATGCGGCGGCTTGCTTCCGAATTGCAGCAATATCGACTTTGCCCACTGGCTGGTAACCACCTTTAACTACATCGCTAGAATCATCCGATGTAGTAGCGGCAGGTTGGCGACTAGCTGTGGGGTTTGCTTTGAGTTCTTGCAGGTTCACTCTAGTAGGCTGGTAAGCCGATTGTACCTTTTCCAATTGGGTGCGAGTCACGGGAGGAGCATCTGCACCCCATCCATCATCATTCACACCAATTCTTGAAGGTGTGGGCTGTACGCGGGCAGCTGGGCTGGGAGTGACACCCCCAGATCGAGTCGGTGTGAAAACAGGCTTACTAGCCACGGCGGGTCGGGGGGCTGGGGCCGGAGCAGAAGCCTCGCCTGCTGAATACTTGGAGCCTGAGGAATCCGCCACCCGCTGGACGATTCCCTCGGGGGTTAGGTCCCCATCTGCTCGGGCTGTAATCTGAACATGGTATCCCTATCCGGCCTTGTCAGTCTCACTGTTGCGTCATGAAAAGGAAACTCCTCACATGAAGGAACTTGGCAACTGTAGCCAGGTGGCTGGTGAAGTAACCCTTTGTTCGCTCCGGTACACCTTCTCCACACCAGCCAATGAGAACATTCTTAGGAAGGCCAGTGTTGGAATCTGTCACCTTAACAAAGGCGAATTGCACCCGTCCTTCAGAAAATTCCTCAATAAGATCGGCCAATTCACCCTCTAGCAGTATGAATTGTCAATATGAGATGATAAGTACGGTAGAAAATAATCACTAACCTCCGGTGCTCTGGACCTTAAGGACACTCTCCTTACCTCCATCTTGCTGGAAGGCACTGACAAGCGGGGTAGAAACCGAGTAGACAGCCCATTGACCATAAGTTGGAGACCCTTTATTCCCAGAAGGGGTTGCGTTCACCACTGTTTGATAACTTTTCGATATCGAGGGGCCATTGGACGAGAGATTGAGAGAAGCCATGACTTCCGGCAGATCGGATAGGTGGGGGAGAGGAAAGCGAAAGCTCAAGTTGGATGTGTCCACGTGGTGTGTTTGCTTTTTTGTTGTATAATATCTGTGTCTCTCATGCAGTGTCAGCATCAAAACAGTCAAAGCTCTATGTGTGATAAGTAGGGAATGGATAGGAGAAGAGGGAGTTTGACATACTTGCAAGAAAAAGGAATAGGATTTGGGTTCAAGATGATATCTTCTAATAAGTACAGATATAGAAAGAAGAGGAAATCGATGAAGCCTAAAGGTGGAGAGAGAGAGATAGGAGGTGGAGAGAGAGAGATAGGAGGTGGAGAGGTGTGTTATAATACGATACATAGTATATAACCATGTACATCATAATATTTAGGTAGCAACTTCATATAAAAATCTATATAATTTTAGAATATGTAACAAAAGGTGATAAATTTCAATTTAGTTTCTAAAAGATAGATCAAAACTAGTAAATATCATAAAAAAATCAAAAATCAATATAGCCTTACATAGTTCAAAATCTATAGAGAAGAGCTGTATTTATGTATGTAATTTACGAGATTCTCCGGGCCTGGATTTCCCCCCACCGAGGGGGAAAAAAGAGCTTTTGAGCTTTTGGAGATTTTCTCTTTTCTCTTCTCTTTTTCTTTGATTTGAATATCTACCTTCTAATTGATTTTGTGAAAAACTACCTATTTCGTACACTTTCTTTCATTCCTCAGTTATAATATAGGTCATGGGACAACCCAATATCAGTTCCAGTCGGAATGCCAACGCATCCGCTGATTCTAATGAATCAGCCACTTCATCCCTGGGCAAGGGTCCCGTGGACTCTCCCGTTGAAAGCTCCAATGCATTAGATCAGCCTGCAGAAGATATTTTGCCCAGAGATCAACAGCAGAAAACAGCCACATATGACTATGCCTACGAGAAGTCCATGAGTCACGCTGAGGCAAGACTCTTCTATCAGCATCATCAGCTATCTGCGCGGAACGACGCTCCTTTGAGTCCAGTGGCTCCAGCCCGCTCAGTCGAATCATACCCCGAAGAGCCACCGGCTAACCTGTCGGATTCGATGAATACTCAAGGCCGGATCTCTCGCGAGGGATCTATGGTCTTAGAATCCGAACCCTCGACACTGCGTCTGCAATCCGCCAACGACCCCGATCCCCCTGCGTCTCATTTCCTCGAAGATGACTCAGATGAGGTGAACGATTCTGCCCGAAACCAGGCAGCACTTGTAGGTGCTGTTCATGGGCAGGGACCATACTCGGCGGCGGAGAGTCTGCAGAGCGCGAGTGTGGGGATCGGAGGCCCTCAGGTTGCTAGCGGATTTTCGTCTAGCAACGATGCTGTGACGTCTGAACTCAATGCTATCTACTGCAAAATCAAGAAACTGCTTGATCGCCGATCCCAGTACATAGAGCTTTCTTTACAAGGATCCGAAAATGATCCTAAGAACCAACCAGATTGGGAGATCTATCCTCCGCCTCCAGAGCCAGCATGGGAGGATGGCAAAGAATATCAACCCGGCAACGTCGGTGGCGCATCAGACCATGCAGGAAAGAAGAGGAAAATGGGCCAAGATATTGGGGAGGATTTTGACATGGAGGAATTGATGCCTCTACCCAAAGAATCACCCTGGACGTATAAGCTGGATGGCAACAGCGTATATCAGGTCTTTGATTCTGAGTCTGCTGACCAGCAGACACCGATTGTCCAGATCCCCTCGTTGCGCGATTTCTATATGGACCTGGACGCCGTTGTGGATGTGTCGACCGATGGACCTGCTAAGAGCTTTGCGTTCAAGCGGCTATCGTACTTGGAGGGCAAATTTCAACTGTATACGCTGCTCAATGAATACCAGGAGATCGCCGACAGCAAGAAAGTTCCTCACAGGGACTTCTACAACGTGCGCAAAGTAGATACCCACGTGCATCATTCGGCATGCATGAACCAGAAACATCTTCTTCGCTTCATCAAGAGCAAGATGAGAAAGTCCCCGGACGAAGTTGTCCTTTTTCGAGATGGAAAACACCTGACCTTGAGAGAGGTCTTTGAAAGTATCAACTTGACTGCTTATGACCTGAGCATTGATACTTTGGATATGCACGTAGGTCTCTCATCACATCCCTCTTTGCCTCTTCGAAATCAACAAATGATGAAGGAAGATGCAGTGCACCAGTATTCACTCATCCTCCCGCCCCTACGCTCACTCTTTAAAAAAACCACAAGCATTACTATTACTGACCCTGACTACGTAGGCACACACCGACTCTTTCCACCGATTTGACAAATTCAATTTGAAGTATAATCCGGTTGGAGAATCCCGACTGCGTGAAATTTTCCTCAAAACAGACAATTACATCGAAGGTCGCTATCTTGCAGAGATTACCAAGGAAGTGATTTCAGACTTGGAATCTAGCAAATATCAAATGGTGGAATGGCGAATTTCGATCTACGGTCGTTCCCTTCAGGAATGGGACAAGCTTGCGGCCTGGGTGGTGGATAACAAGTTGTTCTCACCTAATGTTCGCTGGCTCATTCAAGTGCCTCGTCTCTATGATGTCTACAAAGCAAGTGGCATGATGGAGAACTATGAACAAGTCATCACCAACGTCTTCCAGCCGTTGTTCGAAGTGACAAAAAATCCTTCTAGTCATCCCAAACTCCACATCTTTCTCCAGCGAGTGGTTGGTTTCGACAGTGTGGATGATGAAAGCAAGCCTGAGCGCCGGCTGTACAGGAAGTACCCCATCCCCCGGGAGTGGAGCACCAAACAGAATCCTCCTTACACTTACTGGTTATACTTCATGTTCGCCAATATGGCTTCCCTCAACAACTGGCGGAAACGCCGAGGATTTAACACGTTTGTTCTACGCCCTCATTGCGGAGAGGCGGGCGACCCGGATCATCTGGCTGTTGGATTCCTCTGCTGCCACAGCATCAGTCATGGTATCTTGCTGCGCAAGGTACCTCTCCTGCAATACCTTTACTATCTGGATCAGATCGGCATCGCCATGTCACCACTCAGCAACAACGCTTTGTTCCTCACATATGATAAGAACCCCTGCGCTAGCTTCTTCAAGCGAGGGCTCAATGTGTCGTTGTCCACCGATGATCCATTGCAGTTTGCATTCACAAAGGAGCCTCTCATCGAGGAATATTCAGTCGCGGCACAGATCTACAAATTCAGTGCAGTTGATATGTGCGAACTCGCCAAACATTCAGTCGACCAAAGTGGATTTGAGCTCTCCCTTAAAGAGCGATGGCTCGGCTCGAATTGTTCCATGCCTGGAGTCGCTGGCAACCATGTTGCAAAGAGCAATGTACCAGATATTCGTGAAGCATTCCGACATGAGACTTTGCTCGGAGAATTATCCTTGTAAGTTGCCTAGGATGATACCTTTGGCGTCAAGGAAATGGGCTAACCACTCATCGTATCATCAGGATCGAACGATACTCTGAGGGCAGTGGAGCCGCAGAGCAGAAAACCTTGGCTCCAGGTCCACCAGGGGAAGCGGTGTCCTCAAAGCATGGTACATCTATCTTAGGACAATGATCGGAAATTAGGCAGCAGACTAACTTTGAAATGACCCATTCTTAGATCACCCTACACCTAACCTCGAGTCGCAAGCGGAGCTGCGTTCAAGTGCAGCTGGCACTGCGGATGGCTCACCCAGTGATGCCCATAGTACAAGCCAGATGGCTACCTCTCCATTGACTCCATCGACATACCTAGCTCGATCACCTCGCCTTGGAACCGGTGAGTTCTCATCTCCCGGTGGCAATCCTGCCCTCGGAGCAGTAGTTGGGGGATCAGATGGTCCTCCAGAGCAGAGGATCTTCCCGGGCATCATTCATGAGAGGGCTCAAAAGGGAAATATCCAATAGCATTACACGTAAAGCCAGTTTTTAGTGACACATATCAAGGTTTGGGGGAGAAAGCGAGATATTGGAGCAATTTTAATGGAAGTTGACAGCTTTCTCGCTCTCTCGAGTTAAAAATTAAGACCATTTTCAGACATCCGTGGACAATAGTGTCCTTGTAGTAGACTACTTACTACAGGCCGCTCATGTATATTCCGACCTTGATGAAGAACCCAACGTAAATCAAATTGGTCACAAGTTATGTGGAATCAATATGCACCCATCTATATCAAACATCAAATGCACGCTTCTCAATCATACCATACAAATTAGAATCTTCCTACTTCAATTGCCCCAGCTACCTCTTCGTTCTGGCAGTCCCCAGCCTTCGATATTGGTATCTTCTTCAGCCATGCCGGGCTCCTGCCTCGCCCATTCCTTGATATATAGACGGAGAGCCTTCCATCGTGCACATGCATCCGTGAGATCATCACCCTTGGGGGCTACAACGTAGCCTCTGGCATCAGTTTTCAAGTCATCCCGACGAAGATCCTTAACGGAGATGCCCGAAATTCGACTGAGTTCATAATCATAATAACGGGCAAGGCACGGGTAGCCCAGAGACAAGTAGTTATAAATCTGAGTCACAAACCCATCATGGAATTCGGACTCGATGGCTTTCTGGAGGTCAGGGCTCGCGGGCTTCCGGGAACTATGATTTCCAGGTGAGGCGAGACGATCCAGATGTATATTTGACGGAGATGGGCTGAGTCCCATGCTAATGCCAGCTTCATCGACACGAGGCATAGGGGTAACGATTCCAGGTAGACGACCATGCACTTCCCGGTCTTGGCCTTCGTCCTTGCAACAAGTGCCCATCCAAAGACCAGCGCCCTTTCCATCATCTCGAGGGGGCGCTGCATACCACAAGCCGCCACAGCCAGTACAAAGGTCATGTACACCACGAGAGGCTGCATCGTTGGTAGGGTGCTCACATATCGTTCCCTCGGGTGAGCCGCTTCGAGGGATAACGATGTCATTGCCAAGCATGGGCGGGCTCTTGCCATTTTTATTATTCTCTGGTGAAGGATTTGGTTGTCCAGATGCAACCATTGCCCGAATCCTCATCTCAGCTTCCTCCTTGTGGTGGCGCATGTACTCCAGTTCCCAGGACAAATCTGCTGAAGATTGTCGTCGAGACTTGACATGATGATACTTCATATGAGACACGTAATCATCTGAATCTTCATCATCTTCGTCCGTGGCAAAATGATCAACCGGCTCGTACACTTGCTCGTTGGGAAAGGCAGCCAATGCTTGCTCTTTCAACTGCTTCTGTGCAGATCGAGCGGCAAGAGAGAGCAGGAACTCCGAGATCTTCCCATCGCAACTTTCACGAGGTAGGTTGCTCGAGTATAAACCTCGTGTCGCTTTATTGGAAGGCCTAGGCGAAGTGCACGCCGAATGCGATCTGGAGTTATCCGATTCTTCGCTGCTGTCGGAGGGGATCGATGGGAGATCTGGAACTCGAAACGAGTGTCTGCGGGCTTGCTGTCGGCGCAGAAGATTGGAATATGAAAATTGAGACTCGGGTAGCAGATAGGTGCGGGCATGAGGATCTGGATCTGGCCCCGAGGTATCTGGACAAATGACTGTATGGGACGCTGAAGATACAGCATGTCGGGGAAGTCGGACAGGTTCCCCTTTTCGGACGGAGCGAGTGTCGGTTTCTATCAGATCGGGTTTGAATCTTCTTGGAGCCGGTGATGTCTTGCTATGAGACGCAGAATTCTTCTGTGTCTCAGAAGTAGAATGAACCCGTCTATTACTAGCCTTGCTTGTTTCAATTGGTTCAGGTAGGAATCTTCTCGGTCGATGTTCAGGCTCTTTTGAATGTATTTCGGGCTTTGACAGAGGTTGATCTGCTCTCAAAGTTGGCTGGAGGTTGGAGCTTCGTACGGTTTCGATTGGCTCCAGGAATCGAGGGATTGATACTTGACTTGAAATTGCGGAAGATCCGAGTTCCGAAAAAAGACACTCCCTTCCATCCATGTTTGGTTTCCCTTTTGAAGAGCCCATCCCCTATTGTTCGAGAATAAACAGGTTAAGTCTTATCGCGAAGCATGCGGGGTCGAAAAAGTGGTCTCGAGGAAAATAGCGTATCCCAAATGCATCTGAAAAGGGAAATGAAATATTATTTCAAGTTAAAAGAGAAATAATATCCCAAGTTACCCAGAGAGGGGAAAAGCTATACAAAAACAAAGAGAGTTGGTTTGACCTCACCGGGACCCCCCGTACCTTGATGACATCAGCTCATGATAAGTGATAAGATAACATTCTTTGCGTTTTCAATTCACTCCCCAGCAATGGATTCTAAAGACAAGCGAAAATTCGAGGAGACAGAACCTCAAGTCTCAAAGCAGCGAAAAGTAATCGGACCTTCTCTTCCTCAGGATGTGAACAGTGAGACTGATAGTGATGATGATGATGATGATTTCGGTCCAAGCCTTCCTCCATCTGGTCCACTGAAAGGTCCTGTTCACGTAGAGCCTACAGATTCTGGAATATCTCAACCGGAAAAAGAAACCCAGCGAGATCAATGGATGCTGCAACCTCCTTCCCATTCTGACTGGGCTTCCAAGGTCGACCCCACGCAACTACGAAATCGCAAATTCAATACAGGCAAATCGGCCACGGCACCTAAGAGCATGGATTCCTCATGGGTTGAGACTCCAGAGGAGAGAATGAGGCGACTGCAGGATGCAGTTATGGGTGTTGGTGCTTCAACAAACCAGGACCACAGAGGTGCTTCAAACGCAAAATTAATGGAGGATCAAATCAAGAGATACAAGGTAAAATCTGCCATATTCCTTGGAAAGGCACTTTCTATAATGGTTTTCTAACATAAGTGTAGGATATGACTGGGAAGAACACTCGCCTAGAAAACCCAGGTCAGGCTCAGAAAGAAGATGATCCGAGTGCGCGTGCGTTTGATCGAGAGAAGGATATGGCAGTTGCTTCAAAGATATCCAGCGCGCAGCGCCGGGAGATGGTAAAGAAGGCGGCGGATTACAACACGCGTTTTACAAAGGGGAACTTTTTATAGTCCTACTATCTATTGTCTTCTTCCAATGAGTGCATATAGTAACCCTGACCTTTCCACTTGTTTAATGCTTCTACACGATACCCATACCTCGGGCTGTTGGAGTCTCCTGTCTTTCTACTTCTCTCGGGCGTTGGCTCTAGGGCTTTGAGACACAGGAAAGGAAAATCACTTAGAGAAGGACTAGGCTGCGGCAACATCCTCAATATCTATGGATATCCGCATATCCTCTCTGTTACCAGCCAGTTCTTTAAGTAAAATAGTGCATTTCAGCTAGAATACTAGGTACAGAGAGGGGAAAGAAAGAGTAGTCTTCTCCAGAACCCAATTGGCCCCAAGCTGGGTTCTGGGTTATACTAGATAACCCAACGCAACCCCTAGGTATCCAATTAGGTAACAAATATAATAAACACGCTAAAGTTAAGATCCTATAGCTATATAACTTATATATTTTAGGGCGGTAATTTTATATATTTCGCTTTTAACTTTTATCTCGAATTTCGACCTTATGTCTATCTAGTTTAATATAATATTATATTTCAATTTTATATATAAAAATATAATCCGTACTCCGATTTCTTAAACAATAGATTATTTATAAATAATCCTAATAATAGTTAAATATATTATCCTCCTTATATTTCCGCTTTCTCCCTAAGACCCATATTTAGATATTAGTCTCTAGTAGTACTAGCCTATCCTTATCTTCCTTATCCTAGGCCTTATTAACCTTATCAACGTCAGTTAGGCTATAAGACCTATTATCTGTTATAAGCCAGTTCTTTCAACAAAATAGTGCATTTAACTGAGAATGCTAAGTATAGAGGGGAGAAAGAAAGAGAAGGAAAGCATTGGTGGACTGCTGGGATTTGTAGGTCGAGGATAGACTTCGCCATAAACCGCAAAACCCATAAACCGCCCCACCCCAAACCGCAATGGTTTATAGGGCCCTAATTGGTTTTTAAAGTAAAGTAGAATTATAGAGCATGTAACCTTTATAATTTATATTCTATATTTCATTTATATATCTAAGATTATTTTGATAAAAAAATAAGATTATATAATTGTATTCTCTCCCTAATAATAATTATATATATCCTTATCGCGTCTTATACGCTTACGAGCTCGTAAATTAGCCTATAGTTGAGTACTACTCTCTGAATTAGAAGGTAGTATAGGTTTAGCTATATAATCCACTATATTAACTATACTATCTAGATCCTCTATATCCTACCCTTCTTCGTAACTAGTATCTTCCTCTATATTACTAATTAGATTAATATCAACTATATTAGATATAATCCCCTTCTCTTCCTTAGCTTCTTTAACCTTATCCCGTGTAAAGAACTCCTATAATAATACCAAGTCCTATTCTTCTTTATCGAACTTCGATATATATAGATATATTATTAATTCCTAGATTGTAGACGTATATAGCCTACTACGGCGGTAGTAATAGATATCCCGAGCGGTATTAAATAATCGTTTAATACTAGTACTAGTAGTAGGGATTGAGAGAATATCCTAAGCGAGAGCTAAAAGAGCGGGGAAGCGAGGTATATTAGTCCTCTAGAACTCTAAAGGGGCTATATTAATAGTAGCTAGATTAGTTAGTTTAATAGAATAAAGGATAAAAGTAGAGGCGAGGGTATACTACTATCTAAGTACTATATAATCTTATTACCCGAAACTATAAGATATAGACGGTTAGGCTTTAATATAGAGGTAAGGCGGGACTATAATCCTATTAGCGAAGGCGCTTTAGAAGAATTTAGCTAGAGATTTAAGCGCTCTTTATATAGAGATAGGTGATCTTCTAGACCTTATCGGTATATTACTCGCTAATTATTATCCTAATCGTTAGTTTAAAAGAACTAGAACTTATTAATAGGATTAAGTATTAACGTAATCGGTAAGCGAGTCGGCTATATAAGCTAGTCGGCTACCCTACCTAACTAAATTTAAATATATTTATCTTAACTAAAACGCTATTAAATTAAATTAACTAAAATCATCTATCTAGCTAGGTACCTATTAAATCTATACCTAGTTTCTCTATACCTACTATACCTCGCTAGCGCCCGTATACGTAGTTCTAAAGCCGGTTCTCTAGATATAGCGGGGGTAAGAGTAGGTACTTTAACTGCTTCTACCGGCTTAGTAAGCAATTAAGAAGCTTCTTAAACTAAGAGACCTTCTATAGCTAGTATCTACTTCCTAGATCGAGCTCGCTTTTACTTTTTCTTCTCGTTTTTAGCCCGTAAATCACTTACTTACTTCTCTAATAATATTACTAATTGTATAGTAATCTCGTAGGATTTAAAAACCTAGTTTATAGCGGAATTAAACGGGCTTAGGGGGCTTTTTAACCTCGTACGAAGTAATACTTTGATTGACGACGCTTATTTTTTTAATTAGATCTAGTTCGAGGGCGTTTTTAGATCCTAATCACTACCCCGGCTAGAGGGGGGGGGGGTAGGTATTCGAAGCCGAATATTAAGCTTTAAGATTACTCGGTCGGGTCTAAATAGGACTAAACCGGTAGCTAAAAAGCTATTTTTAATAGTATCCGATTTAAAAGCTTTAATTCGGGCGAGGGGGTATACTTCGAGAAAGTTAAGTTTATCGATATAATTTATCCTAACCTATATTTTTAATTTAACTAGCCGGCCGTAAGTACGTTTTAATACCGTAAAATAGCCGATATCGAGAGGCTATAAAAGGTAAGAGGAGTAAGGAGGTATATAGATTGGTATAACCTTATTTTACTTATAAATCTCGTCGAATTTAGGGGTTAAATAGCTTCCGTATCCGTCGAGTATTAAGAGCCGATACCCCCCCTTTATACGCGAAGAAGTCGAAGGAATAAAGAGCTTTTTAAGCTAGCGAAGTCTAATTTTATCGGAAGTCTAGCCGTTAGGACTAATTTTAAATCTCTAATCCTCTAGAAGGCCGTAGAACTAGGATTTAATAAAGACTTTACCTTTAAAAATTATATACGGAGGGAGGGCCTAACCCGAGGTATTTATATATTTAATAATAGTTACCTATTCGCGATTTCTAGGTTGTAAAAGTAATCTCCGACCGTAGTATTCACTCCTTATAATAACCCTTATAGTTACCGTAAGTCCTATCGTAAAACTAGTCTTATTGAAGTTATAGATATTATCGGGGTCGATTCTAAATTGAAGGATCGTTTTTTGAATAAGATTAAACTACTCCCTAATAATTTTCGGGTCTTCGTATTTCGTACGTTCGTAATTATAGCGTCTCGAGAACCGGGAGGAAAGGAGAGGGCACCGGTTTATAAAATTATATACCTATTTTTCGCCGACCGAAATAACTAGGGTAGTTCCGCGCTTTTCGAGGAGAAGGTTCGCTATTTCTCGTACAGAAGAAGGCTAGGGGTAGTCTCTACGAGAATCTATAGAGAGAATCTATTTTTTAAGAGATTCCTCTTTAATTTCTATTAGTTTATAAGAGTTTGCGCGAGAAATCGCGCGGTATTCGAGGCCCCGTAGTCGATCTTAAAGAGTCGAACGCGGTATATTAAATCGGCGTACTACTTTACGAATTGAAGAGATCTCTTTATTTTTAAAAGCCTAGATAGCTAATATAATCCTACCCTCTTACTCTGCTAAATTACTAGAGGATTAGGAGCGAATTGGTAGTATAGTAGGTAGTTGAATTGATTAGGTACTAATTTATAGACGCGTTTTAGGTAGGGTAGCCGACTAGCTTATATAGCCGACTCGCTTACCGATTACGTTATACTAATCGTATAAAGATATCCCCGAATATTATTAGTCTTAGAGTAGTACTAACTAAGCTTCTTCTAGGATACTTATAAGGCCTATAATATCTATCGCTTCTAGCTAGTTTATTTCCTAATAAGCTAGGAGATTAATTTCTTAAGGTATTTAAATAGCTTATTATAAATTAGGAAGATATAGTATATTATAGCGTCTTATATCTTTAAGAGTTTAACTATAAAATCGAAGAACGGCTAGGTAAGAAAGAGAAGGTAATCAACCTAATACTATTCTTTATTACTAAGCGCTATATTAGCTCGCTTATACTTATTATAGAAAGGCTAGAAGATTAGCCGTAGGCGCTTTATACGTCGAAGTATTAGGAATATTAAGTTCTAACGCGTTTTTATATCCTATAAAGGTATAATCTTAATAGTATCGCTTTATAGGTTATAGAATATCTCTCGGCGTTAAGGGCTTACGTTTATATAAATAGTAAGATTTCGAATCTAATAATAGTAATAATAGTTAGTAATATATATAAAGAGAATTAAGGAATATATACTATCTTCGAAAGTATATAAGTAATATTAATCTTCCCTAAATTAGTACGTATAGATCGTAATCTCTACTTATTCTATCGCGTCTCTATTAATTTATTAAGTAGGTAAGCTCTAATATAACTAAGTAGCTTATTTAGACTAAGCTAAATTATATATATAAGGTATAGAACCCGAATAAGAGTAACGTCTTTAGATATAGACTCTTATAAGGTATTAACTATTGTTTGGTTGTTTAATATATTATCTATCGTAACTATAAAGACTCGGTCCTTAATCTTATACTATTATAAGATATTAAGGAGGTCGTACTTAGATTTATACTAGTATACAATCTATAAAGTAGTTTAAACCTAAGAAGAACTTTACGGTATCTCTAGTCTATATTAATAAAGTAGCCGGTAATAGCTATAAAGGCCTAGGTAAAGGGTAAGGTCTAGCAATTAAGGGTAATAGATATCCTTATACCTTAAGGAAGTATTCGTAAGATCCCTTCTTATTAGTCTTATATAGAGGCCTTAAGCCGGTACTATAACGTCTTTACTAAGGGGATAGATAGTATAAGAGGGGCGGATTAGACTTACTAAATTAATTTATAAAATATAGGATATTTAACTAGCTAAAAGGGAAGCCGTATATCCGTAATAAAGGTAAGAAGGCCCTACTCCTAGTATTCCTAAGAGAATTCTTCGACGTCCGGTATATTCTACTTATAGTAATTAGAGCCTAAGTAATTATAATTTATATAGAATATCTACGTACCTTTTATAAAAACCGAGTAATATCCGATTTCTAACCCTATAAGGCCTTAATACAAGCTATAGTTCTAAGGTATATTTTTATAGTCGAGGTTCCTTAACGCGATTTTCTTCTATCCTTAGTCTCTCGGACAAAGTTTAGATACTTAAGAATCTAACTATAGCGCTTATATATAACTTTTAGTACTCCGTCCGAGATATTTACTACTTATTAGAAATTATCCTAAATAATAGATTGATATACTATATCCTAGGGTATATTATACTTTTTCCTAAAGCTAGTTTTAAGCTACTAGCTTACCTATTCGTTATAAACTATCCTATCGTAAAGAAGATAGTTTTTTACGCGATTAGGGCTAATATAGGTTAAGTACGAGGGGATTAAGAAAGGAATAGCTAATCGGAGGAAATCCTTAGTTAGTAGAGTCTCCTAGCTCTCTAAGAAATCGGGGGTAAAATAATTATATAGAATAAGATCGTCTAAATTACTATTATAGATAGACGAAGAGAAGGTTAACTACTAAGTTTAAGATATAATAAGCTATAAAAGGTAAAATATAAGGGGAAAATAATAGAATAGAGGGAATAATACCTATAGGAATACTTTAGATCCTTATAAACGCGACCGATAAATAGGAGAAAGAAGAATTAGTTAATATACCGCGTTTCTAACCTATATCTCGCTACTAATTAGTTAACTTAGTAGGTTAAGCTCTACTATAAACCGTAATAAACTACTATAAACCGTATATAAATTATAATAACCTATCGATAAACTATAATAACCTATCGATAAACCGTAATAACCTATCGATAAACTGTAATAACCTATCGATAAACTGTAATAACCTATCTATAACCCCTAAAAAACTACTAACTCCTCTTAATACTTCGTAACTATATATAAATATTAAAATAGTAGCTTTAAACTTAGATATAGCCTTACCTTTAGTACCTTTCTAGTTAAAAATAATACTTGATTTTAAACTATAGAATTCCCTATCGAATAATACTAATTAAGCTATAATAATAAGGGAAATTATAAACTGTAGAACCCTAGCTTTTACTTCGAGGAAAATCACTTAGCTTATACTATATTAAATATATATCTCTATAGTAAAATATATAAAAAATTACAATACTTAATTTAATATACTATTTTTACTTAAAACTAATAGTAAAAAAGGCTAAATAATATAACTATAACTAAATTTTAATAATATCTATAAAGTAATATCTAATTCGAATGTTTTATAGCCTATTTAAGGTAATAGTTAGAAGAGTACCTAATATAAGGTTAAAAAATAGTAATTTGTAGTGATAAATAAGCTAAATTATATATACTAAGACCTTGATTTTATATAAAAATAGGTTGTAAATAGGTTTTTTAGGGCCCTAATAGAACCTATTAAAAACTATAGTACGGTTGCGGTTTGGCCCATTCTAAACCGCACCTAATACGGTTTAGGGGTTAGGGCGAAGGTTTAGCCCCAATTGCGGTTTATAGCGAAGTCTAGGAACGGGGAAGTAGGGACGAAGCGGGACTAAGATTAATTACAATAAGAATCTATATAGTCGTACTACTTCTAGAAATGAGAATGGTACTTAGTATTATATTACGAGCTAGTTCTTTCAATAAAAGAGTACATTTAACTAAGAATACTAAGTACAGAGGGGAGAAAGAAAGAGAAGGAAAGCATTGGTGGACTGCTGGGATTTGTGGGTCGAGGACCCTAGCAGTGCAAACCTTACAAACAAATAACCCGCTCGCTTAAGACAACAACCCCAAACAGGAAGGAAGTAAGCACGAAGTACGTGGATCGTTATATACTCCCCGACTAAAATTATATTCAGTCTCTGAATACCGGTTTATTATTGTTACTATAGTCTTCAATAAATCAGTCCTCTTCCTTAGTATCGAGCTATTCCTATAAGCGTATAGGAGGTCCCGGCTTCGTAGGGTACTACTCGTAAAATTCTTAAATCTTCTTCGGTATATTCTTAAAATTACTAGTAGGATACTACCATAAGTCGAGGTTATATCTAAGCCACTATACTCGATATTGTAGTCTCCGATAGTACGTTCTAATATTAAGGATCTTCTCGACTTCCTACTCGTCTATTTCTCCGATTTTTATTAGTAGCGGAGGGTTAATATATTGCCCTCGAAGGGGTTCTATCGTTACGGTTTTTCGGAGCTTACTTAGATAGAAGACTAGGTATACTCGAATCGCCTTAAGTAGTTCTAATTTATAGGAGTTACTAACTTTTTCAATAATCTTATAGGGTCCGCTAGAAAGGTAAGAGAGCTTCCTACTTAGTCGATCTTAATACTAGGCTTTTATTATAATAAACACCGAGTTACCTATACCGAAGTCTTCTTCTCTCCGATATTTATGTGCTTGGCGGATTTATAACTATTGTTACGAGCCAGTTCTTTCAACAAAAGAGTGCATTTAACTGAGAATACTAAGTACAGAGGGGAGAAAGAAAGAGAAGGAAAGCATTGGTGGACTGCTGGGATTTGTGGGTCGAGGACCCCAGCAGTGCAAACCTTACAAATAAACAACTCGCTTGCTTGAAACAACAACCCCAAACAGGAAGGAAGCAAGCACGCAGCACGTGGATCGTCACAAATAAGAGGTTTTATAAATTAGGTAGTTAAGATTTATTAGTATATTTATCGTATTTATAACCTATACAGGGCCCTAGTATAGGTTTATACTAGGTCTAGGTTAAGGGCGGTAACCTAGAACCTAGCGCTAGGTTGAGATTTAAGACTAGGTTAGGTCCGGGCCCGGTTAGACTATACGGAAGCCTAATACCTACTATTAAAGTTACTATATTTAAGTACTACTAAATACTAAATATAAGCGTATTATATTTATTATATACTATAAGGTAGAGAATCTTGAGATCTACTCTGATAAGATAGAGGTCCTAGAAAATATTAAGTTACGTAAAGAAGGAACTATATATAGTACTTAGGACTAAAGTACTAGGACCAAATAGGTAGAGTTATTTAACCCTCTATACCCCTATAACTAGTATATAGTCGAAAAACCTATATAGTATATCATATTTATTATCTTAAATCTTATAATTTATATATATAGGGGAATATAATATTAAGTCATAATAATCTACAACCATAAAATCATAATTATAATCTAGATCTATAAGATCTAAAATTATAAAATTATATACTAAATTGAACTACAACCCTATCTTAGATATAATTAGGGTTAAAACCCCAGTATAATTTAGTTTTTATCCTTTATAGTTTTTCTATCTTAATATATTAATTTATCTCTTCTTTTATCCCCTATAACCTCCTAGAGGTAATAAGCCCGGCTCAATTGTTTATTCTTTTCACTATTGAAAGGTTTAAATAAACCTTTCTATACTCTTTCTATCAAAATTGACTCTTTTCGAACCGCTAAATTATAACTATCTATATATATCGATAGTACTATATATAGAATCATAGCCTCTCTTAAAAAGAAATACAAATTTAAAAGCTCCGAGGATTAGAAAACTACTCAGTCTAGTCAATTAGAGTAAAAGCAATTCTTATAAAAGAAGAGCTTATTGAAACAATTCGTCAAGCTCCTACTATAGGTAGTAAAAATAATAGAGCTTTATCTATTATTCAACTACTATATAATAATAGCCTACTTCTATATATAAAAGATATTACAGATGTAAAAAGGGCCTAGGAAAAGCCTTAAGAAATCTATTACCTAAAGGGTTTTACTACTAAATATTTAACTTTAAAAGAATTCTTTAATACCTAATTGGATGATTTTAATACTATAGAAGAATATCTTAATAAAGTTAAGATATTAGTAGACAATCTTACAAGTAAAGAGATTATACTACCTAAATAGGTAGTTATTGCTTAGGTCTTAAATAGCCTAAGCGAGGAATATAAATTATTGATTCAATCTATTATTTAATCTCTAAGAAGAGATCTAAATTTATACAATTTAGAAACCCTATTTTCTAGCCTTATTAATAAATCTCGTAGAATTTAACAATCAAGTAACGATAAGCTTATAGCTATATAAAAATCCAAAAATTTGTAGAAGAAAAAACCGTTTAATAGTACTTATTGTAAGTATTATAAAGTTACAATATATATAACTACAAACTACTAGTTTTTATTTCTAGATAAATATCTAAAAGGCTTTATACCTCGCCGCTAAAACCCTATAATAAGCTTAAAAATAAAAAGCTATAAGGTTAAAAAACTTAGGATAATTTTAATATAGCTAAAGAGGTATATCTTCTATTAATAAATAATATAAGTAATATAGAAATAAGGATTTATCTATATTAAATATTAAACTAGGACTATATTCCTAGTTTAATATTTAATTCAATATTTAATACTACTACTATAATATATACAATTTATAATTTAGACTATTTTTGTATTAATATAAATATACTAATAAAACGGTAAAATAGGGTAATACAGATTAGATTATATATAAGTTAAAATGAAAGTAGTAGTTATTTAATAAAAACTAATACTAAATATATTCTAGAACTAAAAGAAGTATATTATATTCCTAGACTAGGAATAAATTTATTACGTATTTATAAGCTAGATAATATAACCTCTATTTTTATAAAAGAGAAAGTAATATTATATTAATCTCTACTATATTTAAAAATTAAAATCTCTATATTTTAAGAAATATAATAATATAAAATAATATAGAAGGAAGAATTATACTTTTAACTACGTATAAGAATAGAAGAAAACTATATTAAATAATAGTATGAGATTAGGCTATATATTATTTAAACCTTATAAGCTCTAAAAGGTTTAAATATAAATATAACTAAATAAGTATATATATAACAAATTAATACCTATAAAGTATATATTTTATCTAAAGATAATAGATATATAAATAGAGAAAGTAATAATAATATAAAATATAATTTTATTTAAAGAATTATAGTAATATTAGAGGTCTATAAATACTAATATATAATAAAAAGAAATATTATATTATATTTATAGATAAAAAATCTAGATTGAAAATAATAAAAATAGATATATAAAAGAATTCTTTACCGATAATAGAAAAGAGTATATAAATGGAATTTAAAATTGTACCTATTAAGTATAGTATTATTTATAAATTAAGCCCTAGTTATACTAAAGAACTAAATAGTTTAATTAAGAGAATTAAGTAATCTAACTCTATTAATTAAAGTTAGATCTATTCTATTTTAATTAGGAGTATCTAATTATTTATAGGGAGAAGCTTTAAAAGCTATAGTATATCTATATAATAGAACTCTATATAAAGTATTAAATTATAAATTACTATAATAATTAAATACTAAACTATGTATTAAAATATAGGGATCTATTACTTATTACTATACCAACAAATATAAAACTAAACTAGACTCTAGAAAGGAAGAAGCTATATTAGTTAGCTATAATAATATAAATTACTATAAACTATAGGATCTAAAAAAAATAGGACTATCTAGTTAAGAGATATATCTATATATAAAGGGGAATTTAAGAATCTATCTATAGATACTACTAAAAATATTAATAAAAGTGATATTAAATTAAAAAGCTATAATAATATAGCTAAGGATCCTACTGATAAAATTGAAGTTTAACTACCCTATAAGGAAAATAATATACTATATACTATACCAGATACTAAATCATATAATCTAACTCTTAATATAAGTATTTCCAATAGTTTTATCTTAACTACTATATTATTAAATAAACCTAATATATATATAGATGCTATAGAAAGTAATAAAATAAATAAATAGTATAAAGCCTACTAAGAAGAGGTAAAAGAACTAGAAACTTAAGGTACCTATAAAATTATAAATAATATTATACCTATAAAAGGGATATAGGGTTTTAAGAAAAAGCCTATTTATAATCCTAAATATATAAAGGTTTCTTATATAGTTAATAAAGATAAAACCTATAGATATAAGGCTAGATTCTATTAAAAATTATTTTTTAGAAACCTTTTCTACTATATATAGAGAACTAAAATATAGTAATACTTTTAATTGTAGTAGTTAATAAAAACTAGGCTATACTACAATATAACGTTAAAAATATATTTATATATACTAATATAGATATTAATATTTATACTATATTACCAATTAGTATATATCAAGATAAAACTAAATATTTTTATTTAATAAAAGTAATCTATAGACTAAAATAAAGCCCTAGATTATAATATAAATATATATTACGTATACTATTTAAATTCGATTTTTAAGTAATACCCTACGATAAAGGGATTTATATAAATACTATAACCGGTTACATTTTAATATACTATATTAACGATATTTTAGCGAAATATAAAGATATTAAATATATAAGAGATCTAATAATTAACTAAAGCCCTATATTAAAATTGAAGAAATAGGTCCAATTTCTATATTTCTAGAAAATAATATTACAATTGATAAGAAATATATCTATATAAACCAAACTAACTAACTATTTGAAAACTATTATCTAGATTTAATATTCTTAATAATATTAATTATAAGCCCACTAAAATCCCCGGTCAACCTAGTCTAAAACTATTTAAGAACTTTGATTAGGCCTCTAAAAAGGATATAAATAAATATTAAAAATGTATAGGCTTACTACTATATTTAGTTCTAAAAACAAGGCTAGATATAACTTTCGCAACTATATATTGCTTACGTTTTATAAGTAATCATAATAAAGATTATTTTAATACCTTAGCTAAAATATAGAAATATATTTTATATACCCCTACTAAGGGTTTATACTACGATTGTAATCGTAAAAATCATATTTTAAAAGGGTACTATAATACCGACTAGGGTAATAATCTAAACGAAAGAAAGTCTACTTCTATATACTTACTTATCTAGTCTATCCCTTATAATCCTATATTATAGAATTTACAGCTATAAAAAACAGTAGCTATTAGTAGCTCCGAAGCTAAATATATAGCTCTGAAAGAAGCTACTAAAGAAGCTATCTATTTAGGAAATATATTTAATTTTATAAATAATACTTTATCTCTACAATTTCTACTCCTAATATATTAGTTAATAGCTTATCCGCTAAAGAGCTAGCTAAAAACCCTGAATTTTATAAAAGATCTAAACATATAGAAATGACATTTTATTTCACTGGACAAGCTATACTAAATAAAAAGATTACTTTAATCTATATCCCTACTAAATATCAATTTACAATTATATAAATCCTTTATTGACCTAGCTAGACTATATAATAGCTAATCTGTGTATTAGATATCTTAAATATATAGATTAAGGGGGGATATTATATTTCAAACAAATATATATATAAATTACTATGATATATATTATTAAACTATGATTGATGAAACTATTATATTATTGTTTGTCAATTCTTTTAAAACTAAGAAATTATAAATGTAGGGTTATATAATATTAAAATATAATGATATATCTATATAAATGAAATTATATGAAATTATATGTATATTTTAAGTTTTTATCCTTTATAGTTTTTTCTATCTTAATATATTGATTTATATCTCTATCTCTTCCTAACTTTTATTCCCTATAGCCTCCTTAATATAGACATAGTATTAAGTTAAAGAAGGGAGTAGGAGTTACTTTCCTATATAAACCCTATATTAAAGGTAAAGGATAACTTATACATTACCTTTCGGAAAAGAGGTCTATTAGATTAAAGCCTAGTAAATAAATATATTTATCTAGATATTTAGGGTCTAATCTTAATTATTTCTTATAGAGAGGAACGCTATCTTAATAAATTTAACGGATAATATTACCCGGGTTGTTTCTCCTTAGATCTAGAGTATAGATAACCGAATAGTATATATAGCTAGAAATATACTTACTTAAAGACTTAGTTTAGATATATAGTAAAGCGTATATATAGCGACGATACTATAGAGTATAAACCCCTAGTAACCTACCTCTTATCTAAGGGAGTTATCTAAGACCCAACCCCGCTATATATAAAGTAGTTAAATAGAGTTACGAAGACTAAAAATCGTTATTTAGTAGAGTTACTAGTTACTATTATATCTAAGTATTAGCTTCCGAAATACCCCTAGGGATATCTTCTTAGTAGGATTAACTATACTATAAATAGACTCTATACTTTAACGATTAATAAGTTAGTCTCCTTACGAAGTACTTTATAGAAGAAAGTCTAATCTGTTAAATCTACGAGCTTTTAGTTATTAATACTAGTTTCTAATTCTTAAGGAGAAGCGAGCCATAAAGCTTAATCTATATATAGAAGAAGCTAAGTTAATTGCTTACGATAAAGGAGGTAATTATATACTTACTTTAAATATACGTCCTTTAATATATAGTAGAATAGATCTATTTCCCTATCCTATTATCCTAAATTTAGTACTTATCCCCCTACTATAGTCGAAGATAAAAATAACTTAGAGCTCTTTACTTTGATAAGTCCTTCGCTTCCTACGAATTATCTATTAGATCTTAAAGAACTCCCCCTATATCCCGATTCCTTTAATCTATTCGATAACGACGATAATACAATAGCGGGTAGCTTTAGAAGTTTCGTAGAGGTATAAAGGGAGGAGTATATATAGTACCTACTTTAAGGTAGGTAGGCGAGGGAGTCTTATCGAGTTATAGCTACCTTCCCGGGTAGTTATTAATATTAATACTCCCTAGAACTTTAATATTTAGGAATATAGTCTGATTATACTAGATTTCTAATAAGGTTTACTTAACGTAATCGGTATACGAGTCGCTACTATAAACCAGTCGCTACCCTACCTAAAAACGCGTCTATGAATTAGTACTTCGTTAATTCAACTACCTACTATACTACCAATTCGCTCTTAATCCTCTAGCAATTTAATAGAGTAAGAGGTAGGCTTTTATTAGCTATCTGGGCTTTTAAAATGGAGATATTAGTTCTGTTACTCTTACTACGCGTACTTTTAGTGTCCCGCGTATAAGTTTACGCAACCCGTCTCTCCAGCCGTACTAAACGACGTACTATACGCCTAAATCTACAGAAATTGACTGAAATTGAAGAGGAATTTCTTTAAAAATATATACTCTCTATAGATTCTCGCGGATAAGCTCCCCGGCCCTCTATAGTACGAGAAATAGCGAATCTTTTCCTCGAAAAGCGCGGAACTACCCCGGTTATTTCGGTCGGCGATAAATAGGTTTATAATTTTATAAACTAGTACCCCCCCCCCCCCCCCCCCCCCTTTCCTCCCTATTCTCGAGACGCTATTATTACGAACGTACGAAATACGAAGACCCGAAAATCATTAGGGAGTGGTTTAATTTAGTTTAAAAAACGATCCTTTAATTTAGAATCGATCCCGACGATATCTATAACTTTAACGAGACCGGTTTTATAATAGGATTAACTACGACTACAAAGGTTATTACGAGGAGTGAATACTACGGTCGGAGATCACTTTTATAACCTAGAAATCGTAAATAGGTAACTATTATTAAGTATTTAAATACCTCGGGTTAAGCCCTCCCTCCGTATATAATTTTTAAAGATAAAGTCTTTATTAAATCCTAGTTCGATAGTCTCCCGGGTAACTAGCGATTTAAAGTTAGTCCTAATAGATGGACGTCCGATGAAATTAGACTTCGCTAGCTTAAAAAGCTCTTTATTCCTTCGACTTCTTCGCGTATAAAGGGGGGGTATCGGCTCTTAATACTCGACGGACACGGAAGCTATTTGACCCCTAAATTCGATAAGATTTGTAAGTAAAATAAGGTTATACTAATATATATACCTTCTCACTCCTCTTACCTTTTATAGTATCTCGATATCGGCTGTTTTATACTACTATAACGTACGTACGGCCGGCTAGTAGAATCAAAAATATAGGTCGGGATAAATTATATCGATAAACTTGACTTCCTCGAAGTATACCCCCTCGCCCGAATTGAAGCTTTTAAATCGGAGACTATTAAAAATAGCTTCTTGGCTACTAGTTTAGTCTTATTTAGACCCGACCGAGTAATCTTAAAGCTTAATTAATATTCGGCTTCGAACCCCGACCCTACCTCTAAGCCGGGGTAGTGAATTAAGTGTAACGGGCCACTGCCCGGTTGATATCACGTGCGCGCACGTGACCTTCCCCACACCCCTTTTGTTTACGTTCGACCCCGTCAACTCTCTCTTCTTTCCTTAAGCTTTTAGATAACTGCAAACGGCTTAGCTAGTTTGAATCAAACCTAGCTACGTCCCTTCACATTCTAAAAGCTTCCTCTTCCGCAGAAGATCCGGAAGAGTACGGCCAAATAGGCTAACGCGCACCGACGAAAAGTCCTGGAAGCACCAGGCACGACGAGACACGAACATGGTCGAAAACGTGGAACCGTCGAGCCCACCCGCATGGGCCCGGCTGATGATGCAGCAGATGGCACAAGCCGCTGCCAACCAAGAAGAAGGCGCACGAGCGCAAGAAGAGAGAATCCGGAAGCTCGAAGAGCTGATCTAGGCGAACGTGCCCGTACACCTAACACCGGCAACGGGCACAATACACGAGACATATGGCTAGGGCCTAGAAGCCAACGAAGGCCTCAACCAAGGCCTAGTCGATACGAACCTAACCCGACGCCCCCGCGCGCGACTACCTGATCCCCCTACCTTTAAAGGGATTAGAACGGAGTGGCCCGTATTCCGAATGTCAATCGAGAATAAACTGATAATCGATACGGAAGCGCTCGGAGACGATCGAGCCTATTTGTTATACGTTTACTCCCGATTAGAAGGAAACGCGAGTAAGAATACCGTGGCGTTTATACAATATCGACGGGGAAACGGGACCGCGAGTGATTTAATTCAATACCTCGAGAACATCTATAGGGACCCGAATATTAAGAAACGAGCCACCTAGCGCCTTCGAGAGATACGACAAGGACCGAAACAATCCTTTGCCACGTTCCTACCTACGTTTGAGAAGGAATTCGCAGACTTAGGAGCGATAAGTTGGCCTAAAGATGCGAAAGTGTCTATATTGATAGGATCGCTGAATTTAATCACCCGTACGGCTCTTTCGTATAGGGACGCACCCGAAAACTTCGCGGATCTTATACTGCTACTACGGCGTATTGACACCGACCTCGACCTACTCTTATCTAAGTTAAAACGCGTGGCGAACGGGCACGAGAGGAAAGCAATCCGTCCTCGGTCCCCGGTAACCGACCGTATAGACTAGACCCCGACAACCGCCGTTACGGTCACTTCCGCACGAACACGGAAGGAGGACCGAGACCTCGTAGGGAAGCGAGCGAAATAGGTTAGGGAGGAAGAACTAGAACGTCGACGTCGGGAAGGAAGATATTACCGTTGCGGGCGTGACGGGTATAGCGTACAATCTTACCCTCTTAAACTAGTAAGAAGGCCAAGCCGCTCCGTAAGCCCCCGTTAGCGTCCGCGCGTGACTATAGCGATAATAGAGGAAGACCCTCTAAGTGGACAACGGCCCTAGCGCTACCACGAACAGAGAGAGAGAACACGAGTTATAAGATCAGAAGCACTTACGGAAGCGCCCACGGAAGAGAGCGACCGTTCGGACCAAGAGAGTGCGTACGAAGACTCGGAAAAAGAGTAGCTCCTACCTAAAGGCGCGGATAGGAGCTAAACGGAGCCGAGAAGTTGTTAAAGTAAGAGAACAAACCCTTTTACGTCGATTTATTAGTTAATGGAATTCAATTTTCAAAAGTACTAGTCGATTCGGGGTGTTTATATTACGTAACAGTGAGCGACTCTTTCGCAATAACCCTCGGCCTCCCGCGTATCTTAATACCCTCCCGGACGCTAGATGGCGTCACCGGAGACCAAGGAAAGATTGACTTTATCACCTATTTTGATATAGACGTACACGGCTACCTCCAAAAAGACGTTTACGCGTATATCATTCCCGGATAGATAGATCAGATGATCCTCGGGAACACATAGTTAATCGACGTGGACGGACGCTATTTAGTAAGGAAAGGTTGTCTCGATATCTTTACGAAAATAGGCGAACATATACGATATTAGAATAGAGCGAACCCTACGGTAGGCCCCTAGGGTATAAAGCCTCTACGAATCCAGAAGGTCTCCGCCTAGGATTTCTAAGAAACGTATATAACCGGGCCTATAGAGAGCCTTCGGATCGGAAAAGTAACCCTCGCGGATATCGAAAAGGTATTACGGAAGAAAAACCACGTTGATCTACGCACACGGCTCCTGAAACAGTACTAGCCGTGGTTAAAGGTGTTCGATACAAAGCGTGCGGAATAATTACTAGACTACCGTCCCGGAGTAGATTACCGCATCCCTCTACGGAAGGACAGCTCTAGTAGGGAAGCCTCGCCCCTATACGGCCCTCTTTATAGTATAAATCAGGAGGAACTTCTTATCCTACGGAAAACGCTTACGGATCTACTCGGACGGAACTTCATTCGTATTAGTAAGTCTCCGGTAGCAGCACTAGTCCTACTAGTTAGGAAGCCGGGCGGAGGAGTACGTTTCTACGTGGACTATCGCGGGCTAAACGAGATTACGGTCAAAGATCGCTATCCACTACCCCTGATTAGAGAAACCTTACGAAATATATCGTAAGCACGGTGGTTTACGAAGCTAGATGTAATCGCAGCGTTCTATAAGATCCGAATCGAGCCTAGAGAAGAATAGAAAACCGCGTTCCGAACAAGGTACGGGCTATTTAAATGGCTCGTAACCCCCTTTGGTCTCACGGGAGCCCCCGCAACCTTCTAAAGGTATATCAACTAGGTGCTCCGTGAGTACCTTGACGACTTCGTCTCGGCGTACGTAGACGATATTATTATCTACTTAAGCGGATCGATCGAAGACCATCGTTAGAAAGTGGCCGAAGTCCTCCGTAAGCTTCAGGAAGTAGGCTTACAGTGTGATATTGATAAGTCGGAATTCGAATAAGAAACGGTGAAATACCTAGGGATTATTATACGCGCGGGTGAGGGTATCTACGTAGACCCAGCGAAGGTTGAAGCGATACGCGTATAGGAACCACCGAAAACAGCTAGAGACGTACGGAGCTTTTTAGGATTTACAAACTTTTATCGGACCTTCATCCCTTATTTCGCGAACCTAGCAGTACCGCTAGTGCGGTTGATACGTAAGGGAGTAGACTTTCGTTGGGATACGGCTTACCACGATGCCTTCACGGACTTAAAGGAACTCTTTATTAACGCACTAATCCTAGTATACTTCGAAGAAGGACGTGAAACCGTGGTGGAAACCGACGCTTCCGGATGGGCCACCGGAGGTATACTTTTACAAACGTAAGACGACGGAATATTACGCCCTTACGCGTACCTTTCGTAGAAGCTCTCGCTAGCAGAGACGAACTACGAGATATACGATAAGGAGCTCCTTACAATCATACGCGGACTAAAAGAGTGGCGTCCGGAACTGAAAATAGTCCCTAAGTTCAAGATTATCACCGACTATAAGAATCTACGGTATTTCGGAAAGGCACGTGACCTAAGTGAACGCTAGATACGGTAGGCGGACGTGCTAGCAGAGTTCGACTTCGAGATCTAGTATCGGCCCGGAAAGCTAGCTGCACGACCGGACGCCCTCTTACGAAGGGAATAGGACCTTCTACGGGATAGAAGTGACGAACGAATAACGAATCGATTCCAGTATATCTTCGAAAAAGTCAAGATAAAAACCGGACGGGTACAAATAGCCACGGAAACCCCCGTAGACTTCGAAATACCTATGAAAGTCTTCGAAGAGGAAGAAGTACAAACGCTCTAGACTAACGCTCGGAAGACGGACACGAGCTACCAAGCTATCTTACGGGCTCTACAAGAAGGGGAGCGTAAACTTCCGGGTGGAATCTAGGTCAAAACGAGCCTCGCGGAATGCTACCTCGATGTAAGGGGCCTCCTTTGCTTCCGAGACCGGGTATAGATCCTAGATAGCGAGCCCCTACGGACACGTATTATCTAGAATATATACGATTCGTACATTATAGGACACCTAGGACGCGATACTACGTACGCAATCCTATCACGACGCTTCTTTTAGCCAGGAGCAGCCAAGGATGTACGATAGTTCCTACGGAACTACATAGTTTGTAGACGGAGTACAATATGGCGCGATACTAAGTACGGATTGTTAAAGCTACTACCGATCCTATAACGAATCTAGGCGGAAATTTCCGTCGACTTTATTACGGATCTCCCTACGAGCGGCCCCTAAAAGGCCACGAACTATCTCGTTATCATAGATCGACTTACGAAAAGTGTTATCCTGACCGCTATAGACTCTACTACGGCCGATTCCGTGGCTAAAGTATTTATAGACTACTTCTATATGTATCACGGACTCCCGCTCGCGATCGTAAGTGATCGTGGGTCTTAATTCGTGAGCGGCTTTTGGGTAGAAGTATATAAAAGGTTAAAAATCCAACGTCGACTGTCAACGGCCTTCTACCTACAAACGGACGGTGCGATAGAATAGGTAAATCAAGAAATTGAACGGATCTTACGGGCCTTTACGGCCTACTTACAAGAGGATTAGTTAAGCCTCCTCCCGATCGTAGCCGTCGCGATCAACAACCGAGAGGTATCGTCAACCGGTTTAGCACCATTCTTCTTCACTCACGGATACTATATCGACCCGATCGGGCTAGAAGATGACGGAAGCCTCTAGGGTTAGGAGAAAGGCCCCGAACGGGCAGGCAAGGATTTTATAGAGCGTCTCCGCGAGGCGTCTTCCTGGGCACAGGCAGCAATGGCCACCGCACAGGACAAACAACAAGAATAGGCGAATCGCTCTCGCTAGGTAGCACCGGTTTACCGAACGGGAGACAAAGTGTGGTTATACCTACGGAACGTTACGTCCTTACGGCCGTCGAAGAAACTAGACTAGCTGCACGGAAAATATACGGTCGTAAGCGTCCCGTCTCTATACACCGTGGAGCTAAGCGTCCCGCGCGGAATCCACTCGGTCTTTTACGTAGATCTAGTACGCCCTACGGCGATAGATCCTCTTCCGTCCTAGGTCGTGGACGACAGCTAACCTCCGCCAATCGCTATCAACAACGAATTGGAGTGGGAGGTTGAAGAGATCTTAGCCGCACGTATACGGAAGGTTAGGAGAGGTCGCCGACGCGAAGTCTTGGTAAAATGGGTTGGTTTCGCGGAACAAACATAGGAGAGATTAGACATATTGGAAGACTGCACCGCATTAAATGCCTTTGAGGAACGTTACGGAAACGCCCGAATGAATGATGGACCTCAGGAAACGCCCTCCCACGTGCGGACGGGTGTCCTCCACATATCACGGGGAGGAGGGGGGTATTGTAACGGGCCACTGCCCGGTTGATATCACGTGCGCGCACGTGACCTTCCCCACACCCCTTTTGTTTACGTTCGACCCCGTCAACTCTCTCTTCTTTCCTTAAGCTTTTAGATAACTGCAAACGGCTTAGCTAGTTTGAATCAAACCTAGCTACGTCCCTTCACACTATACTAGTTTTAGGAAATAAAAACACTAGAATCTAGGTTTGGGTTATAGTAGAAGGATATTTTAGTAGTTTATATATATTATAAGAGAAATATATATTTTACGGGTAACTCGGCGGGTAACCCTTATAACCTATAAAGATATAGCCAATTAGCGATATAATTGAACTAAAGTAAGTCGATATAATATAACGTATTTCACCACCGAGCCGGCCACCCCACCCAAAACGCGCCATTTAATTCATACCCTTCTTCTTCAACAAACCACCATACCACCAATTCGCTCCCAAAGCTCTAAAAATTTAGTAGAGTAAGAGGGTAGGATTCTATTAGCTATCCAAGCTTTCAAAAATCAAGAAATCACTTCCATTCGCGAGATAGCGCGCCGCTTTAATATCCCACGTTCAACCTTACAAGACCGACTACGCGGCTACCAAAACCGCGCGAATTCTCGCGCCAACTCTTATAAATTGACAGAACTCGAAGAAGAATCTCTTTAAAAATAGATACTCTCTATAGATACTCTCTATAGATACTCGCGGGTCAACCCCCCGGCCTTCTATAGTTCGGGAAATAGCGAATCTTCTTCTCGAATAGCGCGGAACTACCCTAGTTCCTTCGGTCGGCTAGAATTAGGTTATAAAGTTCGTTAAAAGGCGACCTCTCCTCTCTTCCCGATTCTCGAGACGATATAATTACGAACGTACGAAATACGAAGACCTAAAGATAATCTAAGAGTAGTTTAATCATATTTAAAAAATAATCCTTTAATTTAGAATCGACCCCGATAATATTTATAACTTCGATAAGACTAGGTTTGCGATAGGATTAATAGCTACTACGAGGGTTATTATAAGGAGTAAATACTACGGTCGGCGTTTACTTTTATAACCTAGAAATCGCGAGTAGGTAATAGTAATTGAGTGTATAAATACCTCGGGGTAGGCGCTCCCTCCGTATATGATTTTTAAAGGTAAAGTCTTTATTAAATCTTAGTTCGATAGCCTTCTAGGCGACTAGCGATTTAAAGTTAGTCCTAATAGTTAGACTTCCGATAAAATTAGACTCCGCTAGCTTAAGAAGCTCTTTATTCTATCGACTTCTTTACGTATAAGGGGGGTTATCGGCTCTTAGTACTAGATAGACACGGAAGCTATTTAACCCCGAAATTCGATAAGATTTCTAAGTAAAATAAGGTAATACCGATCTATATACCTCCGTACTCTTATCTTTTATAACCTCTCGATATCGGCTACTTTACGGTATTAAAACGTACGTATAGTCGGTTAGTAGAATCGAAAATACGGGTTAGGATAAATCATATTAATAAACTTGATTTCCTCGAAGTATACCCTCTCGTACGAATTAAGGCTTTTAAATCGGAGACTATTAAAAATAGCTTCGGGGTAGCTAGTATAGTACTATTTATACCCAACCGAGTGATTTCAAAGCTTAATATTTAGCTTCGAACCCTAACCCCCCCTCCGAGCTAGGGGAGTAAATCAAGCCGGAATTTTATACTAAAAACACTAGCTATAGAGAAAGAACTACGTCGATAGGCTTCATCAATTAAAGCTTTACTTCGTACACGGTCTTATAGCCTACTAAGTCCTTTAGATCGTATATTAAACCAGCTTGTAAAAGGCTTCCGTCTTACAATACAAGGTACTATCTTACTCGCCAAAGAAAACAAGGAATTACGCGCTAAAATAGAGAAGAAGAAGTAAAAGCGTACCCGATCTAAAAGGTAAATACCTTCCGAAGAAGGCTTCTTAGTTGAAGAAGCTACTGCATTAATTTTGCAGCAATAGGAAGCAACTAAAGCACTTCCACCCGGTACTAGTATATAGGGCGGATCGGCTATTCAGCCACGTACGCGGCCCCCGGGGGTATAGAATATACAGGTTACCAGGTCATAGAAGAGAGACGTGCCTAGATAGATAAATCATTTTAGCTGAATCAATTTAATAGCGTTTTGGTTGAGATAAATGAATTTAAATTAAATAGCTTGGAATAGGTGGCCGGCTCGGTGGTGTGGCCGGCTCGGTGGTGAAATACGTTATCTATCTATAGTAACTAGGATACTAAAATCATTAGTTAGTCCCGTCGTACATTTGTTTAAGGCCTACGGTTGTAAAAAAAAAAGAGTATATCCTCAATTCCTTTATCTATTACTCAATTATATTAGAAGTATATATAATTGTTATATCTTAGCGTTCGCTTTTCTCTGATTTATAGTTATCCCTCTATAATAATAATAATTAGCTTAATAATACCTTATTCGACTTTACTAACGATCTATTAGTTCCCTAGCTCTAGATACCCGAACCTATAGGGAGCTAAAGCTCCTTACCTCCTTTAGATTTCGCGCGACCTTCGTTACCCCTTCCTGTTCCCAACAACCTATAACGGGTTAGTTCTAATCGTATAAAATAATACGTTCTTTAGATAATAGAAGATAATACCGAGTTTACGGCCTAGTAGATCTATATATATTTTAGGAAGTAGAAGAAGGTAAAGTAGGATAGGAAATATTCCGCCGAATACTAGGGTAAATTCGACTAGGTAGCCGATATTCGTAATAGGAAACCTTGTATAATATAAAGGAACTACAACCGAGTCCTTGATTACCTAGGGGCTGGCCGTGGTAGAATATCTTTAACAAATAAGTATATCGAGGGGATTAATTGCCGGAATACTAACAGAAGGCCAAATATTAAGAAGGCTATAGAATATATACTAAGACTATTAAATCTATATAGTCTATTATATTCTAACTTATATACTAGGTAAGTAGTCCTACTACCTAGCTAGTATCTTTCTCCTAGGATAGATAGGAGCGATCGATTCTTAGGTTAATTACTACCTCTCGTCTCCCTTTCTAGTTTGTTAAGTATATAGCCTTCTAGGAGGTTATTTCTTATACTCGACTTCCTATAATACCCCTCTAAATACTATCTTCTAAGGTTAGAAGACGTCGGCTTAAGGACTTTATTCTTAAGGTATAATAAGGCGTTCTTCGGAAACTTCCCCCTAATACTAAGCTATTGCTTATATTAGATTGCTAGATATCGCTATTTTAATAGACTTTTATAGCTATAATAGGCTATTTTCTTAACTAAGATTAGGAGTATCGAGAGATCCCTCTTAGTTTTAAGCCTCTTTCTAGATCTTATTCTAGTATTAATCTTAGTACTATTCTGATATTACTTCTATAATAATACAATATTACAAACCGTATACTCGCTATTATAATAGATAACGCCTTAAAAAATACTACGCTAATATTAAGTCTCTAAGACTTAATTGACTTACTTAAGATTAATAATAATTTAGCTATTATCCGAGTGCTATATATTGTATATATAATCTAACTAAGCCTTAATAACCTTCTTAGTAAGATAAAAGTAATACTAATAAATATGATAGCTGAGTTAGATTGGTATAAAGGCCGGGGTATACGCCCTCGTAAAGGTCCTTCGATAAAACTATCTAAAACGCTCGAGATTATCTATACTCTAGATAAGGTAAGACTTTAGCCTAAAATCTATATATAACGCTAACCGTAATACTATTATAGATTAGGTAACTAGTAGTATTTATTAATATAAGTCTATAACGGCGGGATTTATTATATAAGCTTTAGACTGTAGAACTAAAGCTTGTACTAATTTAAGATATAAAGACCTACTAGAACTCGACTTTTTTTAATACTCCGACGTACGAAAAGGCTCTAACTATTTCTTAAGCTATTCTATAAGTAATACTAGATAGACGAGCTTATAATCACTCGCGAAGAATAGCGCTAAGTTGGATATCTTCTCTGGATTACCTATCCCTTCTACTAATTTACTACCGTACTTTCGTAGACGAAGGATATTACTATCTACTTAGTATTTAGTATATATAATAAGCTATTTACTTATCTTAAGTAATCGAAAGTACGGCTCTAACGGAAGAAAGTTCTATAGAAAAGGGTGATACTTAATACCCTTAGGGCTACTAAAACTAAACTATTATAGTACTATAGTATAACTGATAATATATACCGTGATCTTTATACAATTAGTACTATTATATCCCTATAGAATAAGCTCTAAGTCTTTACTAGTAAAGATTAGAAGGATCCGGATATTAATTAGCGAGGTCGGTATCGGAAGAGTCTTAAAGATCGCCTTAAGCTATATAAGCGCCGTTATATATATAGAGAGGAGCCTAGAGCGATATCCGAACTTAAGAAGATATATAGGTAGGTACTACCTCTATCGGAAGTATCCTTAGTTAATAACGAACTAAGCTAGTACCTCAATAGTCGTAAGTACTCCGGACCCCCTTATTATATTATAACTAACCCTAAATATAGCTACTATTGTAACTGCGCCTTATATTTTTTAGAGAGAGAATAAGCGTATATTCCCCGCGCTTACTACCTTAGCGCGGGATATACTTACTATTCCGGCTACCAGAGCTAGAGTTAAGCGACTTTTTAACTCTACGCGCGATATATATTACTATCGTCGGGGTTCTCTAAAACTATCGACTATTTAAGAGCTTATAATATATATATTTATATCTAAGTTTGAGATAGAGGATAAGGAGCGTCTACTATTATATAAGTATCTCTTATCCTAAGAAATATAAGCGGAAGGCGAAGAACGCTAAAACGGTATAAACGATCTAGAACCGATTAGTAATAATGAGGATAATATTGTAGTAGTAGAGATACTATAGCTAAGTGCGGTTGTATTAGGAAAATAGCGGAGAAGTATCGTATCTATTAACGAGGACGATCGAAATAGCGAGGATAAGGGTATTAAAGAAGATGATATTAAGAACGATATAGATCTTCTAGTTTACCGTACAACTAGAAGGGCGCGAGTGCGCTTAGTACGTCTAAATGGTTATAATATAACGATAAGATAGTTATTTTACAATTGGAATACCCTCGTTTTCGCTAAATTTAACTAGGAAGAAAATAACAATGAGAAGCTATAAGATAGTGTGATCCCAGAAGCCTTTCTATGACATAAGCGACACTAATGGTCCCTATGGGGACCCGTACGGATCCATACAGGACCTGTATTTGCACTTATGGGATACCCTGGCACCCGTATTATCTAGTACTTAGCTGTTGGCTTCTCCAACTCATAGCAAACCATGCGATTATTCTCTGAATCACAATAGAAAGTGAAAAATATAAGAATAATTAAAAATATAGACTGAGTCTTTATAATTAATACAACTATAAGGAATTAGGTGTTTGTCCTATTTGTAGACCCGAAACAAGTCTGCGGGTGACCCGTACCAATTCCCCAACCCTCCGAGTTCTACCCGCGAGTCCTAGATAAGGACTCAAAACCCGCAAAATACGGGTTGAGGGTCGGGTCGGTTCCGAGTCTATGCGGGTAAGGACGAGGTCTAAGTAAAAGGGTTCTAGCGCTATATATAAGATTATATCTTACAAGGGTAAGAAATTAAGGTACTACTAGCGGAAATTGAGAAAAAGAAGTAAAAGCGCACTCGATCCTAGAAGAAGATATAAGTAGGAGTAGGAATTTTAGTATAGGAGGCTTCTTAATTGATTGTTAAGTCGGTAGGAGTAGTTGAAGTACCTATTCCTACCCCCGCTATACCTAAAGAACCGGCTTTAGAACTACGTATATAGGCGCTAGCGAGGTATAGTAGGTATAGAGAAACTGGGTATAAATTCAATAGGTACCTAGTGTTACGGACCTACCCGTCACCAATCAGCGGTGACCTACCAGGGTACACAGATAGGCCACCAAGAGCCAACCAATTAATCTATCAGTAGATCACGTGCAGCACCTGACACTCTGGCGGTTCTAGGTGTTCAGGCAGCAAGGACTGTGACTATCTACTAATGCCAAGAAAGAGTAGACAGTCACCGTGACTCCGGTAGATATACTCCTAGGGAGTATATCTCAGGGAGTAGTAACGAAGGATATATAAGGACACTCGTTTATATACTTAGTTTAGTTCTTCGTCTTTAATTATATATTGTAACTTGTATCTACCTTTAACAATACGGTGACTCTTTTACTTGAATTATAACCTAACAAACCCTACGAGCAGACTAATACCCCGGTATAGATCTACTCGGCGCTCTACCTAGTATTAGTTCCTCGAACTCCTAAAAGGACTTAGGCTATAATAAGACCCTACGCGGTAATAGTACGGTTAAGGTAGATCGTTAACGTTAGTAAACCCGAGGAGGATTAAGGTAAGTATCCCCTAAACCGGCTAACCTAACCATAACTAGTTAGTAGTATATAATATATTAAAGACCGTCTTAAATCAAGTTTCGAGTTATAAGTAAATATATTATCCGGAAAAGCGACCTCGGCTAAGGTACCGGTCGAATAGGAACTAGATAACTAGGAGATAGCCTAAGAAAAGAAAGTCGAAGCCTTAGAAGCTATAATTAAGAAACTTACTAACGAGTTTAACTAGTTTAGTTAAGGTACGGGGAGTAAGTTTACTACTATCGACGATTACCTCGAGTAAATTAAGGCTTAAGTCGTCGGCTCTACCCCCGCTAGCGCGGTTTAAGGACCCCGACTACCTAAAGCTAAGTATTTCGAAGGAATACGAACTAAGCTTCAAGGATTCCTTACTTAAATAGATATATATCTCGATATAAATAGTACTAGAATACCTAACGAAGTAGGAAAGGTGATTTTTATATCTACTTACCTATAGGGATAAGTATAGAATTAGCTTAAGCTATACGTCCGGGACTATTACGAAAAATAGCCTTAAGAGTAGTCGGCTACTACTATAAGTATTTTTAGAAGCTATAAGAGCTTTAGGGAATATCTTAAGCGAACTTTCGGAGATATCGACGCTACTAGAATAGCTAAACGTAAGCTATAGAAAATTAAATAATAAACTAGCGTATCGGTATATACTTCCGAGTTCTAATAGATTATATCCTATCTAGATCTACCCGATCGAGCGTATATTCCGTACTTTAAGGTAGGACTTAAACTAGACGTTAAGGATAAATAAGTAAGAATCGATAAGCTAGAGACCCTAGATTAGCTTATTACGATAGTAGTTAAGATTAATAACCGTATTAATAAACGGCGGTACGAGCGCTAGGAAATAGATTAATAGAAGAAAGGGAAGAGCTATAGATTTAATAGATTCGGGAATAGGCGCCGCGACCGGGTACCCCGAGACCCCGATCTATATAGCCCGAGGCTAATAGAATTAGACGCTACTTAAGAGGAGTAAAAGAAGTATCGATAGAAAAATCTCTACTTTATATATAGGAAACTAGGATACTACGTAAGGGAGTATAAGTAGAAGAGACTATATAAGAAACGGTAATAACTGAAAGCGATACGCTAAGAACTACGTACGACGTAAGAATCTAGAACGGGTAACCCGAGGACGGAGTCCTTAGAAGATCTCTTAGCTAGGCTATCGAGCCTAAGCCTAGAAGAGATAAGTATAGGTAACCTATATATAGAAGGGTTAGCCGACGAGTAAGAAATCGATTATCTAGAGATCGACTAGGATACTATAGAGAGCTAGGGATAAACCTAGTACGTCTCGTAGGAATTATACTATCCTACGGAACGATCTAATAGCCTTTAGGAGTAAGAAGTAGATCCCGAGAGGATAGCTACTACGCTCTATAGAACGAATACTACGCTAGGGACAAACGAAACGTCCTATAATAGCGAATAAGTAATCCTAGAAATACTACCGGAAAGCCCTAAGAACCGTTACGATAACGAAGAAGCTAATAATATAGAGCTTATAGGATATCTCGAAGGAAAGATATAGCCTAGTAGACTAGACTAGTACCTTATTAATACAATTAAGGAAGGCGACGACCTAGTAGGATACCTTTATAAAGATTCTACTTACGCGTATAAAGGATACGTACGATACCTAGGATATAGTAGAATAGCTAGCGTTATATACTATAACGAAACGCATACTACTTATAGGACTAGTAAGGTAGAACGAGGTATCGAACCTTAGCTACTATAGTAGATAAAAAGGCCGAAATAGAGGCTAGAATACTAAGGAACGTAGTACAATAGGCGCTAGGTATACGATTATAAGGATCGACTAATAGAATACCTAGTAGTAACCTTACCCGGGATATATATAAAACTATATATAACTCTACCGATAGGAAAGGTATAGACTCTAATTAACTTAGGAGTAACGAACAATTTTATAAACCCTAGGTTCTAAGAAACCCGATAAGTCCTTACTAAACTATTACTATATAAGATTCCCGTTATAGGACTCGATAGAGAAGTCCTCGCCGGAGGAGTTAGCGAAGAAACTATTATATTACCTATATCTATCTATAGATACCTAGAATTAATCAAGTTCAATATCTTAGAGACGGGGGACTACGATATTATCCTAGGAATACTATAGTTAAGAAAATATAACCTAAGTATCGGCTAGTAATTAGGATAGATTACCTTCGATAGATACGAATATATAGAATAGTACGACGATTATAAGACGCGTTAGAAAAAATCTAGGTAAGAGGATATCGGTAAAAATAAGTAGTCTAGAAAGAAACGAATAAGAGTAGCTATCGCGGGCGTCGCCCTAGATACTATAGAATAAGTACTAGATATATCTAACTAAGAGTTAGTAGAATATATAAGCGCTAGAAGCGAAAGGTTATACGCTATTAGCGATAAACTAAAGATTCTAAACGAATATATAGAATTTACGGATATATTTATAGTACCGGCCGACGGAGTATTACTAAAGTATAGACCCTTTAACTATAAGATTAATACGATAGAGGATACTAAACCTACTTTTAAACCTATCTATTAGTTATTATAAAAGGAGTCTTTAATACTTAAGGAATATATCGACGAGAACATATAGAAAGGTTATATCCGGGCCTTAAAGTTATCGGCCGGATACCCGATTATCTTCGTACTAAAGAAGGATAGGAGCTTATAGCTTTATATAGACTACCGATATCTAAATTCGATTACTATTAAAGATCGATACCTATTACCTTTAATTTACGAGATATAGGATCGGATCGGAGGAGCGAAGTACTTCTTAAAATATAATATTACTAACGTATACTATCGTATTAGGATTAAGCTAGGCTATAAATAGAAAACGGTATTTAGAACTAAGTTCGGATATTATAAATCTAAGGTTATACCTTTCGGCCTTATTAATATACCGGTAACGTTCTAACGCTTTATTTTCAAAGTACTTAAGGAATATCTTAATATCTTCGTCGTTATATACCTAGATAATTAATATCTTAGTATTCTCGATAATATAGGAAGATTATATTAAATATAATAAACTAGTATTATAAAAACTAAGAGAAGTAGAGGTTACCCTTAAACTAAATAAATACGAATTCTACGTTTAAGAAACTACTTTCCTCGGATATTATATTAGCCTAGAAGGACTTAGGATAGAAGAAGATAAAGTTAAGAGTATTATAGAATAGCTAATACCTAAAACTATTAAAGAAGTATAATAATTCTTAGGACTTACTAACTACTATCGAAAGATTATCGATAGGTATACTAGAGTTATATTAGGACTTTACCGACTTACTAAGAAGGACTAGAAGTTTAAATAGGACGAGGTAGTAGAAATATTATTCTAATAACTTAAGTAGCTCTTTAGATAAGGAATGATTATAGCTACGTTTAGCTATAACTAACTAATTATTATAGAAACGGATATATTAGATTATACCCTAGGAGTAAGACTAATATAACTAGGATAAGACGGGAAATATCGACTAGTTATATTTTAGTTAAGAAAGATAATCCTAGCAGAGCTTAATTACGATATATACGATAAGGAATTATTAGCTATAGTATTAGTATTCTAGGTCTAGAGAGTATATCTAGAAGGAGCTAAATATATAGTAACGGTTAAGTCGGACTATAAGAACCTTACCTTTTTTACGATAACGAAGGTTCTTACGCGACGATAAGCGCGATAGGCTAAGACCCTTATATAGTACGATTTTAGAATCGAATATTATAAAGGAATAGAGAATAGCTAAGTAGACGCGTTAAGTAGACGACCGGACTACGAATAAGGAACTAAGGTAGCGGAACCCGCTATATTAAGATAAAACTTAGATAGAACTATCTCGTATAATAAATAGTTACTAGCTATAACCGTAGAACTTAAAGACGATAAGTTCTTATAGTAGATTAAGGACGCTCTATAAATAGATACGATTAACCTACTTACGGAGTAAGGAGGAAAACTCGTTAAGGACGACGAAGGGTTATTCTATATATATAGACTTATCTACGTTCTAGTAACGTTAAGGAACGAAGTTACTAGGAGACACTATAATAATATTATATATAGATATCTAGGGGTAGAAAAGACAATCGAATAGATCTCGCGAAACTATTATTTTCTAAATATATATCGAAAGGTTAGATTCTATATTCGAGGCTACGATACGTACTAAAGGAACAAGCTAGTACGATACGTACCTTACGGGGAATTATAACTATCCGAGATACTATCTATACCGTAGGAATAGATTACAATAGACTTTATTACGAAGCTACTAATCTCGGAAGGGTACGATATAATTATAGTTATAGTCGATAGGCTTACTAAGTATACCTAGACTTCGGTAGGACCTATAAGTACCTATTTAGACCTATCAAAAACCTATCGATAGGCTAGGTTTTAGGTCTAAACCTTCGACCTATTATAGGTTATAGGTTTTTAAGGAAAACCCATAACCTATATAGGTACCTATCGAAAACCTATCTATACCTATGTAGGGTGTAAACGGGACAAATATCGTGACTATATAAATAATACATTTTTAGCTATAATTCTAGGTATTCTATTTATACCTCGAAGGACTAATTTAGATAAATACTATAGTATATCTATTGATTCTATTCGTCTAGTATTATTCAAAATCATTATCTTCTCTATATTTACGCTTCCTTCTAGAAGTCCGTAACTAGGTCCTATTCTCCGGTATTTAGGGCTTATCTACCAGAGAATAAGACTTAGTTGTATCTTTACCCTCGATACTAAGATCTATTAATATACTATAAGTAGCTATCTTAGTAGCTACTTTATCTTCCTTATTATTACTAATTAAATTAAACTCTATCTTTTCTAGATTCTCTAGATTCTATTCCTTCGATACCTCAATCTTATCTAGAGTAAAGTACTTTTCAAGCTACTTTACCTCTATATCCTTAAGATTAAATCTTAATATATATAGATATAATATAGTCTCTTCGATAGTCTCTAACTTTAAACGGCTATACCGGTAGTAATAGATATTATAGGCGGTATTAAACAGCCGCTTAATACTAGTACTAGTTACTAGAATAGAGAGAATATCTCGAGTAAGTAATATAGTTATAGGGAAACGAGATTAGTTATTACGCTAGAATTAGAGAGGGTTAGCTTCTACTATATCTAATATCGAATTAGTATAGAAGATTAATAGCTAGGATTAATAGACTTACTACTATTAAGGTACTAAGTAACCTTATCTCTAGTAGGTTTTATTATAGCCTTATTCATATTTAGTATCTAATTAAGCTAGTATATAGACTTTAATAGTATCTATAGTATAGAGGAGGAGTAATCTCTAGTAAAACGCTCTTAGTATAGAAGTAATACTAACTAGAATGATTTATAGTATATATTATACTACTTTAGCTCCCAGTTATCTATCTAGAAGAACTAGAACTTATTATCTAGTATAAGTATAGCACTAATTACAAAGATATATCCTTTAATACTATCTATTTACAAGTAGTATTTATTAAGCTTTAATCGACTAGCTTTAAGTAATTAGAGTATCTACTATTTCTATAGAATACGCTTCTTCTTTAGCTAGTTAATTAACTACTTAAGATACTTAAAGAGTATATTATAGAGCTTAAAAACTAGATATATTGTAATATCCTTTATCTTTAATAGTAATATAGTATAGAAGAAAAATAGTTATATAATATAGAGGAGATAGTCGATTTAACGCTATTCTTCGTTATTAAGTAATATCTCTTTACAATTATACTACTTATAGAATAGTCTAAAATAGCTTCGTAGCCGCCTTATACGTCGAAGTATTAAAAATATTAAGTTCTATCGAGTTCGTATATCTTAAATTAGTACTAGCTTAGGCTCTTAGACCTAAAGCTAGAGGAATATTTCCTAGCGTTATAGACTTATATAAATATAAATTGTAAGGTAGCGGACCTTATTAAGGGTACCTAATATCCTATACTTCTATTATCTTATATTAGCTTTCGCTACTAATAATTGCTTATTAGTCTATCGTATCTCTATAGTATTATTCTAAGGGATAGCTTTAAGACGATCGAGTAGCTAGTTTAAGTAAAGCTAGATTATATAGGTAAGATAAGGAATTCGAATAATAGTAGTATTATTTAGAAGGGCTTACTAAATCGTCTCAACTAATATTTTATTATTTATCGTATTATCCGTTATAATCCCGAATACCTAGTCTTAGATATTATAGCTAATCAATATCTTAAGAAGAACTATACTTAGATTTATACCTATATACGAGCTATATTATAGCTTAAATCTAAGAAGAACCTCTTAAGAAACCTAATTAGCGTTAATAAAATAACCGGTAATCGCTAAGAAGGCTTAGTTATATAGGGATATCTAGTAATCTAAAGCAACTGATATCTTTAAGCCGGGCGGAAGTATTTAAAGGGTAGAGTATTATATCTCTTTAGTAATATCCTATAATTATCGCCGAATCGTAGTTATAGATAGTATTACTAGAGGAGTAGGGGCTAAATACGCCGATTAGATAAGGGTATAGAAGGATAGATATTCGATAAGATAGAAGTAGACGGTTTAAAGTAAGGAACTATAGAAGCTAAGTATCCTAAATTACTTGTAAGAAGGGCTATATTAAAGCTATTCGGTCCTAATATTATTAGAAGTTAGTATTAGATAGACGAAACTTAATAGTACGAACCACTATTTTTAAAAACCGAGAGATATCCTCTTTACTACTAGCTTTAGCCCTCTAGTAACCTACTATTTTAAGATACTTATTTAAGGTTAATATACTATATAGACTCTTCCTATTTAGTAAAGTAGTAGTAGGATACTCTAAAATCTAGGAGTAGCGCTTATATATAACCTTAGGCGCCCTATCTATATAGGAAGTAACCTAGTTAAAGTAGTTCTAGATATCTATATTACAACTTATATCCTATCTAAGGTTACTTTTCTATCTAAAATCTATTTAGAGCTACTAATTAACCTAATTAGAATAAGCCATACTATTAAAAAGAATAAAAGCTTTTCTCCGATCTAAGCTAATACAAGTAAATAATAGAGGGATAGGATTATTTAGTCGGAGAAAATTAAGCTTACTACCTTCGATTAGATAGGAGCTAAAGAAGCTAGGTATTAGTATTATAAGATATTATAAAGGAGATAGAAAAGATAATTAATTTATCTCTTCCTTATATAGAGAAGGGAGATAGTTAGACTACTAACTCTAGCTTTAAGTTATCTTACCACTCGAGGAGTAATAAAGACTTAGGGAGGGAGATTAAGAGAAAATATATCTTTATTAAGAAAGTCAATAGGTCTAATTCTAGCTAGTAAAAGGGAGATATAAAAGTAAATATAATATATTAGATTCGATTAGCTATTAGAGTAGATATAATCTACTAGGAACGTATTAAAAACCTATCGAAAACCTATTAAACCTATTAAACCTATTAAACCTATTAAACCTATTAAACCTATTAAACCTATTAAACCTATTAAACCTATTAAACCTATTAAACCTATTAAACCTATTAAACCTATTAAACCTATTAAACCTATTAAACCTATTAAACCTATTAAACCTATTAAACCTATTAAACCTATTAAACCTATTAAACCTATTAAACCTATTAAACCTATTAAACCTATTAAACCTATTAAACCTATTAAACCTATTAAACCTATTAAACCTATTAAACCTATTAAACCTATTAAACCTATTAAAAACCTATCCCTAACCTATTTCCTTCTATTTAGCTAAAAGGATTTTATACTTCGGTAAGAAATCTTAAGTCTATAAGTAGCCTTTATCCCTAATATATTAATAATATATTAATAAAGAAATACTATAATTATATAGCTACAATAAAATTATAAATAATTATATTCGGCTTTAGTATTCTAAGCTAAGACTAACGCTCCCTCCTAAAACTATAAAGCTCTCCTAGTAAATATATTAACTATAGAAGGTTTTCTTATTGTATATCTACTATACTAACTAAATTATATATCTTTATTAATCAAAACTACTTTAACTTATATAGTTTACAGTTTTCGTACTACTATCATATAATAATATAATAATAATCTAAAATTAATAATAAAATAAGTACGAAAATTCGTTTATTAGTTATAAAAAGTAGATACCTAGTAGAGAGAAAATATATTAAAATTATACTTTAGAAATATACTAAGTAAAGTTATATATACTAAGCCCTAAATTTATGTAAGATATAGGTTTTTTAGACCTATATAGGTACCTATCAAAAACCTATAGGTTACCTATAGGTTAGGTCCTCGACTTTTAAAAAACCTATAACCTATATAGGTTTACCGATAGGTCGTACCGAAGTCTAAGTATACCTATATAATTCTAACTACCGAAACTATTAACGTAGATTAGATAGCTAATATAGTCCTACGATATATAGTTACAAACCATAGACTACCGGCTAAGATTATATTAGATAGAGACAAGTTATTTATATCGAATATATAGTAGTCATTTGTAGATTAAATAGGTATTAAGCTTAGCCTCTCTATAGTATACTACCTATAAACTAACGGATAAATAGAAAGAGTAAACTAAACGCTAAAATAGTACCTAAGGTATTACGTAAACTACTAGTAAGACGACTAGGCGGGACTATTACTAATAGTATAGCTAGTATATAATAATATAGTACACTTAACAACTAACGAAACGCTATTCTTCGTAAATTACGGATACTACCTAGTAGTATACGGAGAACTAATCGGTATAGTAGCTATAGTAGAATTAGCGAGGCTAAAAGCTATAGGGCTAAAATAGTTATATACGTAACTATCTAGGGATATTAACTTCGTTAATCTATATATAAAACGGTACTACGATAATCACTATAGAGAGGGACCTAACCTAAAAGAGGGGGAAAAGGTTTACCTATTACGCTATAATATTAAAACTAAGCGATCTAATAATAAATTAGAGTACCTACAACTAGGACCGTTTAAAATTAAGGAAAAATTAGGACTAGTTAGCTACCGCTTAAAGCTACTAGAAAGTATATAAAAACTCTATATAGTGTTTTATATCTCGTTACTCGAACCCGTACTAGATAACGCTAAACTCGCGATAAACGTAGAAATCGAAGAAACCGAAGACAAATATAAAGTCGAAGAAATCCTAGCGGATAGATAGTACGACTATTAGTAATAACTCCTAGTTAAGTAGAAGGGGTACCCTATATTAGAAAATACTTAGGAACCTATCGCGAACTTAAGGGGTTACTATTAGCTCGTCTAGGATTATTACTAAGAGGCGAAAAGGACTCCCGAGTAGCGGAAGTTAAGGAAGAATCGCTGATTAGGAAAGAAAGGTCTATCCCCTCTAAGACGGAAGGGGATAAGACTAAATATCTAGGTTAGAGTAGGATTCTCTAATATAGTAGCGAGAATCTAAGTATCGTACTTATCGGCGAGATAATCTAGCTTAGTAAGATCCTTAGTAGACGGAGGATCTTTAGCGTCTAAGGTCTCTAGGACCTTCGCGGTATAAGAAACTATACTACGATTACAATCATTTAAAAACTTTTAGTATTTATATAGACGGTATAATTTAGCGAATAGTTCTTCGATTGCGTTTTCGGTCGAATTAATTTAGGAAGCTACCACGTTATAGGCCGACTCTAGGTCGTTCTACTCCTTATCGGAATAGAAACGTTTTACGTACTTTCGGCCGCGATAGGTATACTCTATACAATTTTTATTCGAAGGCTCTATTATATAGTCGCGATAATAATAGGTATAATACTTATATAGACTTTTAATGAGGATACCACGAGTAAGGATTTTATTATACTAAATAAGTCTATTTTTCTTACGAGTTTCGTTATTAATAGGTATAATACGGAAGGTATATAACCAAGGATAAGGAAAAGAGAAAAGAGAAAAAACAAAATAATATTACTTACCTACGGGGGTAAGCGTTAGCTTTAAGTAGCTTCGAGGACGAAACCCTAGGAGAGGGGGAGATAATATTACGGACCTACCTATTACCAATTAGCGGTAACCTACTAGGGTATATAGATAGGCTACTAAGAGCTAACCAATTAATCTATTAGTAGATCACGTATAGTACCTAAGTACCTAACACTCTAGCGGTTCTAGGTATCTAGGTAGTAAGGACTATAACTATCTACTAGTACTAAGAAAGAGTAGACAGTTACTATAACTCCGGTAGATATACTCCTAGGGAGTATATCTTAGGGAGTAGTAACGAAGGATATATAAGGACACTCGTTTATATACTTAGTTTAGTTCTTCGTCTTCAATTATATATTGTTACTTATATTTACCTTTGACAATACGGTGACTCTTTTACTTGAATTATAACCTAACAAACCCTACGAGCAGACCAATACCCCGGTATAGATCTACTCGGCGCTCTACCTAGTATCAGTTCCTCGAACTCCCAAAAGGACCTAGGCTACAGTAAGGCCCTACGCGGCAATAGCACGGTTAAGGCAGATCGTTGACGTTAGCAAACCCGAGGAGGATTAAGGCAAGTATCCCCTGAACCGGCTAACCTAACTGTGACCAGTTAGCAGTACGTAACACCTAGCTAGATAGATGATTTTAGTTTATTTAATTTAATGGCGTTTTGGTTGAAATATATACATTTGGATTTAATAGGTTATATTAGGGTAGCGGTTCGGGGATGAAATACGTTAATAAGTTATATAATTATCTAATAGGTAATTTATAAATTTAACTCTAGTTATATATACTTCGAGGAAATTAAGTTTATCGATATACTGTATCCTAACTAATATTTTTAATTCGACTAGCCGATATCGAGAGGCTATTAAAGATAGGAGGAGTATAGAGGTATATAGATCGGTATTCCCTTGTTTCGTTTATAAGTCTCGTCGAATTTTATTATATTTCAAATATATATAAATTATTAAGCTATTCAGTTAAACTATAATTTATAAAACTATTATTCTATTGTTTATCAATTATATATAAATTATTGATTAAATCTAAACCTAAGAAATCATATATATAAGGTTATATAATATTAAATTATAATAATCTATATAAAATCATAATTATACTTAAATTCTACTAATAGTTTATATAGAGCTAGAGTACTATTTTAAAGCTATTTTGTCGACTAATAAGATAGGATATTCCATTTAAATAGTTTAATAGCAGTATTCTTACTATTTAAAGAGAAGCTAATTAGTATACCGATACTTCGATATTATAATCTAAAGCGTTAGATATAAGTTAAAATAAATCTATCGAATTGAGCCTTTAGAGTAGTAGGTCCTTCTTAGTATTATAAAAATACTAACTTCTAGTATCTAATAGTCTTCTACTAGGAAATAATATAACCTATTAAGCTAAATTATAAAGTATATAATATAGAACTTCTAGCTATTATCTGTACGTTATATAAGTAGAGATATAAACTTAACGGCCTTTTATATAAGGAACGTTTCGAGATTCTTACCGATTATAAGTCTCTTTAGGTATTTTATAATAACTTAATATAGATATATTTATAATAGATTAGATAGAGTAAATTTCTCTTATAGTTTTAATTTATAATTATATACCGCTTACGGAAGAGGAATAATATTATATATATACTATTATAAAAGGAATCCTTATATAGGCGCTAGTCGGTATATTGTTATATCACCTTAGTACCACTTACTATCTTAAAGCAGGAGACTTATATATAAATATAGCTTCTATCTAACGTATTTTACTATCGAGCCGCTATCCCGAAAACACTATAGTAGATGCGATATTTTACAACCTTTATCCTAGTAACCACGATACTACTTTATCTTGTTATTATGCGATGGCTATCAATAAGACTTTTAGATGCTATATATTAGTTTTAAGAATATCGGAAACCTATATTATTATAGTATTGAAATTTACATTGCTTAAAGCTAGAAAAAGCTAGAAAAATATATATCTCGATTATAAAGTTGTAAGAGGCTATATATATATACTAAAATGTATTAACCTATTAGGAAATCTCTATATAGTATACCGTTATTAAGATTTTAACCTATAAGATATCCCATTTACTATAGTATTTTCGGGGTAGCGGCTCGGTAGTGAAATACTCTAAGTAGAGGAGTAGATTCTAGAAATTACTAAACGAGTTAAAAAAAGCTAACTATAAGAATACCGATCTTAATAAACTTTATTAGATTATAGCGAAGAGGAGCGATCCTATAGTCTATTTATAAATACTTACTTCTATTTAAAGAATATATTAAAGTTCCTAACAAAGGAGACTTTTATATATAGAGATAGATATTACTAAGTCCTTGCCTATAACCCTATATTTAAACCACCCTAATAACTACCTACTATTTTTTTTCCCTTCCTAATCCCTTTACCTCCCTTAGTATAGAAAATAGCTTATTATATAGAGTTTAAAGGTAAGCTTTTAGTTAAATGTATTTTAAATTAATAAGTTAGGTTAGGGTAGCTACTCGGGGGTAATAGCCACTCGGTGGTAAATACGTTAGTTAGTACTATCTTAAAGCAAAAAATTTAGTCAATAGGAGAAGATATTCTATTTAAATAGACAAGCGACTATAAAGAGGTATTCTTACTTCTAAAAGATAAGCTAGTTAGTATAATAGTGATTCGATATTATAAGTATTAGACTAGAGTAAAAATAAACGTATTAAATAGAGTTATTAGAGTATTTCTATCCTAGTATTATAAAGATAATAATTCTAGTACCTAGTAGCCTTTTACTCGAAGATAATATAGTCTATAGAATTAAATTACTAGGGATCTCGATAGCCTTAGGCCTCTAGATAGTCCTTACAGAGCGAAGTATATAGTAGCAATAGTAAGCGATCCCTCCCGGGGGGAAGGGGGCGGCCTAAGGCCGCCTAGGAAACAACTCTCTCCTCTATACGTCTTCTAGTCTTACCCTCTACTATTCCCGTACGTATTATATTTACTACCTTGTACAAAACTAAGATTATATTATATAATTAAACTATATAAATCATTGATTTAATTATATATGAATATTGATCTAGACCTATAAAATGTTACGAGCTAGTTCTTTCAACAAAAGAGTGCATTTAACTGAGAATACTAAGTATAGAGGGGAGAAAAAAAGAGAAGGAAAGCATTGGTAGGCTGCTAGGATTTGTAGGTCGAGGACCCTAGCAGTGCAAACCCTACAAACAAATAACCCGCTCGCTTAAGACAACAACCCCAAACAGGAAGGAAGTAAGCACGAAGTACGTGGATCGTTATATACTCCCCGACTAAAATTATATTCAGTCTCTGAATACCGGTTTATTATTGTTACTATAGTCTTCAATAAATCAGTCCTCTTCCTTAGTATCGAGCTATTCCTATAAGCGTATAGGAGGTCCCGGCTTCGTAGGGTACTACTCGTAAAATTCTTAAATCTTCTTCGGTATATTCTTAAAATTACTAGTAGGATACTACCATAAGTCGAGGTTATATCTAAGCCACTATACTCGATATTGTAGTCTCCGATAGTACGTTCTAATATTAAGGATCTTCTCGACTTCCTACTCGTCTATTTCTCCGATTTTTATTAGTAGCGGAGGGTTAATATATTGCCCTCGAAGGGGTTCTATCGTTACGGTTTTTCGGAGCTTACTTAGATAGAAGACTAGGTATACTCGAATCGCCTTAAGTAGTTCTAATTTATAGGAGTTACTAACTTTTTCAATAATCTTATAGGGTCCGCTAGAAAGGTAAGAGAGCTTCCTACTTAGTCGATCTTAATACTAGGCTTTTATTATAATAAAAACCGAGTTACCTATACCGAAGTCTTCTTCTCTCCGATATTTATTTACTTATCGGATTTATAACTATTATAACTTCGTAATTTACTCTTTAGTTTTAGTCTAAATATCCTATAGCTAAGAAAGTATCTATATTACTTCTTCTTTACTCGGTATAACTATCTCTTAATCTCTTTAATTAAATATTATTATTAGTTCGTACCCTCTCTCTACGAAGAAAGGTAACTTCTTTATTGTATCCTAAGGTAATATTAACGCTATAAAATCGACTATCGGGAGTACCTCCGACTAATTATCTTAGTTCTACTTAATATATAAATATAGTCGCTATACTATATACTAGTTAGCGATCTTACTCTATCTATCTATTTAAGGGTAATATACCGTTAATAACTTTCTTTTAATTCTAAGAATCCTATAGAATTAGGTCTAGAATTTAGAGATAAATTAACCGCCTCTATCCGATATAATTGTCTCTAGGATACCTATCGTCCGAATAATATTATCAATAAAAAGCCGTACTATCTTCTTCGCGTCTATATCCTTATAATAGGGAATAGATATTAGTCGTTTACTTAAGCGATCGACGACTACAAAGACTACGTCGAATCTATAACGATCCTTCGGGAATAAACGGAAGTCTATTAAAATATATTGCTAGGGTTAGACCTTATTAAAAATATTTAGAGGGCCGGTATCTCCCGCCCTCCGCCCGACCCTCCGCCCCCTAAGGGCCGCTCGAGGGCGGCCCTTATCGGCCCTTATTTATATAAAAAAAGTTGACCTTTCCTAATTTAGATATATAAAAGTGCTAACTTATCACTTTAAATTACGGTTATTTAACAGTGTTCTAGTTTGAATATTAGATTTACAATCCATTTCTTTATTAGTATTAAGAAACTTTATAAAATTAAGTATAGCCGTCTTACCAGCCCACCCCTACCCAGGGCGGGTCTGTCCCACTAAACAGAAATTTACCACAAAACAGAAGAATTTAAAAATCACTGTGTATTCAAACCCACCTACCTATATACTCCAGTAGTATCTATATACCAATTTACACCACCACTATCTCTTGCTGCTAATCTAGCTTCATGCTCATTTTCAGCGGCATCCCTAGCCAATTGAGCCTGTTGTTCCGATTCTAATTCCTTGACATGTTTTGCCTGCTGGCGCTGAAGCTTCTTGTCTTCGGTGTCCTGCCTCCTTTTTATTAGACGATTGGCCATAGCAGGTGAGAGAGCCATTGGGCCTGCATTGAGTATTGATCGTCTGTTTTTTGGAGTATTTGCCACTGATTTGTGGGACTGAGACTTCTTTAAAGATGCCTCACAGATCTCAAGCCGTTGGGATAGAAGCAAATTTGCATCTATGCTTCGACGAATATGCCTTTGCATACGCTTAGATAGCTCAGTAAGCTCAGTAAGATCACTGAGAAGCTTATAATTAAGCCTTTTGACCCGTACAATAGTATCTGGAGGAGAATTCGTTGCTGAGCTATATGGCTTAGGGGGTGATGAGGGCGTATTAATGATACTAAGAACCGGAGTATCATTAATCTGAGCACGTAAAGGGCCAAGAACCATCTCTGGATCTAAAGGATAAATACCCCGAGAGCTGAAAGAAGATCTAATAGTTCTCTGGGTAAAAGCATCCCTTCGTATATTGCCAATTATACGGAAAAAATCCCGCTTTTGACTAGCACTTCTACCCCACATAACAACCTCATTATTAGCCTTTCGGAAATAATGTTTTAAATATTGGAAAGCCTGGCTATCAAGCGGTTGGTATAGATGAGTTGTATGGGGTAAAAACTAGATCGGGATAATGTTTTTCTCCGTACCAAAGGTGGTAAATTCAAGTGTTGTATAAGAAGGATGATTATCTATAAGAAGAAGCCGGGGTCTATTCTTTTGGATCCGACCTTTTGTAGGTTTATGGAAACAACATAGCTATTCAAATGCAGTCTCGTCGTCAACCTACCCCTTAGGGGTTGGTTTAATTCGAAAATCGGGGATTGAAATCTTCGTATACCACCACTCTTCCATTTGCCGGGATCCTTTAACTAGAAACCAAGGTAGTATCACCCAGCCGTCGGCGGCAACACATTCAATGCTAGTAATTGATTCAGCTAGGCTACCGGTAGAAATATTACTAGTTGTACGAGAAGACACAACCTTGCGCGGCTTTCCCTGGCCAATTTGATAGCCGGTTTTATCCTAGTTATAGATCTTATGGGGTAGGAATTTATACTGTTTTATAACCGTTGAGAAATGGTAAAACCAGAGACAAAGGCTCTCTAAATTCTCACTATCCATACGGGCCTTTTCCTTGGGTTTTTGGGTATGATAGCTAATGTCGGGGGGTAATCTTTTAATGAAGCGATACACCCAGTTATAACCGACGGTATAGCTAGCACCAGCCTGTTGTAAAAGCTAGTTTGCAGAGCTCTCAATCTCCTCAGGGGTAGGTTGAATTAAACTGCTATCTAGCAATTCAACCCAGCTAATAAGTGCCTTTTCTTGAATTGGACTGAGCGTTTTGGTAAGATCGGTACGGTCAGAATGAGTTTTGCGACCGTGAATGCGGGCGTACAATGTCGAGTACGAAACCGAGAATTCTCGTGCCAATGGGGCAATTTTTGGGTTTTTTCTTTCATGGTAGGCTTTGACAGCCTTTTGAATTTCATCTTCTGAATTTTGGGTTTTTTTTGGCATCGTCTTATGGTATAAAAATGGGTAGGAAAGTGATGCAAAAATTAAAATCTTCTGTTTTGTGAGAAATTTCTGTTTAGTGGGACAGATCCATACCTGAAAAGGTATGGGGGCGGTAAGACGGCTATTAGTTGTTATCAATTGTAATAGTTGTCAATTTTGGATAACAGAGTTGTAGAAATATATATAACTATAGCTAGTCCTAAAGTATATACTTCTTATCTAAATCCTAATTTTTAAGGGTAGGTTAAAGGCGGCCTATATATTCCGAGGGTAGATCGAGGGCTAGATAAGGGCGGCCCTTAACTAGCCTAGTAAATCTAGCTAATTATAGAGATTATCCTAAGTCAAAGTAGGTTAAATTGTAATATATTTACTATTTACCGAGTAAGCTAAACTTTAGGGTAGTTAATTAATTCTATTTACTAGGATTTATTAATTTTCTTAGTATATGTAACGGATAAAGGTCCGTACAACTGGGGAACAAGGATATAGACTCTGGGCATATACTTGATAGTATCGTGGACGATCCGTGCGGGGTTCGTCAGGTGATCGCCACGTCAGCCTTCCTGATGATTTTCCTATAATCAGGAATCCCCCAGGATCCCTCTTAATTCTGCAAGAATTAGTCTTGGCACACAAAGACAATACAAATTGCATTCCCCTCCTTAGTCATTGTATCTTACCCGGTTGACAGGCTATACACCTAGGACAGTATATCTTTACACCTCGACCTACTCTCTTTAGAGTCTAAACGTACGACGTACGGATACGAGAGGAAGATAACCCGTCCTAGGTCGCTAGTAACCGACCGTATAGACTAGACCCCGATATCTAGCGTTATAGTTACTTCCGTACGAATATAGAAGGAAGACTAGGACCTTATAGGGAAGCGAGCGAAATAGGTTAGAGAGGAAGAACTAGAACGTCGACGCTAGGAAGGAAGATATTACCGTTATAGACGCGATAGGTATAGTATAAGATCTTACCCTCTTAAACCGGTAAGAATACTAAACCGCCCTAGAAGCCCCGGTTAACGTCCGCGCGTAACCGTAGCGATAGTAGAGGAAGACCCCTCGAGTAAACGACGGCCCTAGCGCTATTACAAATAGAGAGAAAGAACCTAGGTTACGAAATCGGAAGTACTTACGGAGGTACCTACGGAGGAGAGCGACCGTTCGGACTAAGAGAGTACGTACGAGGATTTAGAAAAAGAGTAGCTCCTACCTAAAAGCGCGGATAGGAGCTAAACGGAGCCGAGAAGTTATTAAAGTAAGAGAATAAACCCTTTTACGTCGATTCGTTAGTTAATAGAATTCAATTTTTAAAAGTACTAGTCGATTTAGGATATTTATATTACGTAATAGTAAGCGATTCTTTTATAACTACCCTCGGCCTCCCGCGTATCCTAATACCCTCCCGAACGCTAGATAGCGTTACCGGAGACTAAGGAAGGATTAACTTTATTACCTATTTCGATATAGACGTATACGGATACCTCTAAAAGGACGTCTACGCGTATATTATTCCCGGCTAGATAGATTAGATAATCCTCGGGAATATATAGTTAATCGACGTAGACGGACGCTATTTAGTACGAAAAGGTTGTCTTAATATCTTTACGAAAACGGGAGAATATATACGGTATTAGAATAGAGCGAACCCTACGGTAGGCCCTTAAGGTATAAAGCCTCTACGAATTTAGAGGCTCTCCGCCCGGGATTTCTAAGAAATGTATATAACCGGGTCCGTCGAGAGCCTTTAGATTAGAAAAGCAACCCTCGCCGATATCGAAAAGGTATTACGAAAGAAAAAATACGTTAATCTACGCGTACGGCTCCCGAAATAGTACTAGCCGTAGTTAAAGGTATTCGATATAAAGCGTACGGAATAATTACTAGACTACCGCCCTAGGGTAGATTACTATATTCCCCTACGGAAGGATAGTTCTAGTAGGGAAGCCTCGCCCCTATACGGTCCTCTTTATAGTATAAATTAAGAGGAACTACTCGTCTTACGGAAAACGCTTACGGACCTACTCGGACGGAACTTTATTCGTATTAGTAAGTCTCCGGTAGTAGTACTAGTACTACTAGTAAGGAAGCTAGGCGGAGGAGTACGCTTCTATATAGACTATCGCGGACTAAACGAGATAACGGTTAAAGATCGCTACCTACTACCCCTAATTAAAGAAACCCTACGGAATATATTATAAGTACGGTAGTTTATAAAGCTAGACGTGATCGTAGCGTTTTATAAGATTCGGATTAAGCCTAGAGAGGAGTAGAAAACCGCGTTTCGAACGAGATATAGGCTATTTGAATAGCTCGTGACCCCCTTTAGCCTTATAGGAGCGCCTACAACCTTCTAAAGGTATATTAATCAAGTACTCCGTAAGTACCTCGACGACTTCGTTTTAGCGTATATAGACGATATTATTATCTACTCGAACGGATCGATTAAAGACTACCATTAGAAAGTAGCCGAAGTCCTCTATAAGCTTTAGGAAGTAGGCTTATAGTACGATATTAGGAAGTTAGAATTCGAATAAAAAACGGTGAAATACCTAGGGTTTATTATTTATACGGGTAAGGGTATCTACGTAGATCAAGCGAAGGTTGAAGCGATACGTATATAGGAGCTACCGAAAATAGCTAGAGATATATAGAGCTTTTTAGGATTTATAAACTTTTATCGGACCTTTATCCCTTATTTCGCGAACCTAGTAGTACCCCTAGTACGGCTAACGCGTAAGGGAGTAGACTTTCGTTAGGATACGGCTTACTACGAAGCCTTTATAGACTTAAAGGAACTCTTTATTAACGTACTAATCCTAGTATACTTCGAAGAAGGACGTAAAACTATAGTAGAAACCGACGCTTCCGGATAGGCTACCGGGGGTATACTTTTATAAGTATAAGACGACGGAATATTACGCCCTTACGCGTACCTTTTATAGAAGCTCTTACTAACGGAGACGAACTACGAGATATACGATAAAGAGCTTCTCGCGATTATACGCGGACTAAAAGAGTAGTATCCGGAACTAAAAATAGTCCTTAAGTTTAAGATTATTACCGACTATAAGAATCTACGGTATTTTAGGAAGGTACGGGACCTAAGCGAACGCTAGATACGGTAGGCGGACGTACTAATAGAATTCGACTTCGAGATTTAGTACTAGCCCGGAAAGCTAGCTATACGACCGGACGCCCTCTTACGAAGGGAATAGGACCTCCTACGGGATAAGAGTAACGAGCGAATAATAAATCGATTCCGGTATATCTTCGAAAAGGTTAAGATAAAAACCGGACGGGTATAAATAGAAGCGGAAAACCCCGTAAGCTTCGAAATACCTATAAAAGTATTCGAAGAGGAAGAATTATAAGCGCTCTAGACTAACGCTCGGAAGACGGACGGGAGCTACTAAGCTATCTTACGAGCTCTATAAGAAGGGGAGCGTAAACTTCCGGGTGAAATCTAAGTTAAAATAAGCCTCGCGGAATACTACCTCGATATAAGGGGCCTCCTTTACTTCCGAGACCGAATATAGATCCTAGATAGCGAGCCCTTACGGATACGTATTATCTAAAGCGTATACGATTCGTATATTATAGGGTACCTAGGACGCGATATTACGTACGCGATCCTCTTACGACGCTTCTTTTAGCCGGGAGTAGCTAAGGACGTACGGTAGTTCCTACGGAACTATATAGTTTGTAGACGGAGTATAATATAGCGCGATACTAAGTACGGATTATTAAAGCTACTACCGATCCTATAACGGATCTAGGCGGAAGTTTCTATCGACTTTATTACGGATCTCCCTACGAGCGGCCCCTAAAAGGCTACGAACTATCTCGTTATTATAGATCGACTTACAAAAAGCGTTATTCTAACCGCTATAGACTCTACTACGGCCGATTCCGTAGCTAGAGTATTTATAGACTACTTCTATATATACTATAGACTCCCGCTTATAATCGTAAGCGACTATAGCCCCTATTTCGTAAGTAGCTTTTAGGCGGAAGTATATAAACAGTTAAAAATCTAATATCGACTATTAACGGCCTTCTACCTATAAACGGACGGTACGATAGAAAGGGTAAATTAAGAAATTAAACGGATCTTATAGGCCTTTACAGCCTACTTATAAGAGGATTGGTTAAGCCTCCTCCCGATTGTAGCTATCGCGATTAATAACCGAGAGGTATTGTTAACCGGTTTAGTACTATTCTTCTTTACTTACGGATACTATATTAACCCGATCGGGCTAGAAGATAACGGAAGCCTCTAGGGTTAGGAGAAAGGCCCTAAACGGGTAGGTAAGGATTTTATAGAGCGCCTCCGCGAGGCGTCCGCCTAGGTATAAGTAGTAATAGCTACCGTATAGGATAGATAATATAAATAGGCGAATCGCTCTCGCTAGGTAGTACCGGTTTACCGAACGGGAGATAAAGTATAGTTATACCTACGGAACGTTACGTCCTTATAGCCGTCGAAGAAACTAGACTAGCTATATAGAAAGTATACGGTCGTTAGCGTCCCGTCCCTATATACCGTAGAGCTAAGCGTCCCGCGCGGGATCTACCCGATCTTCTACGTAGATCTAGTACGCCCTATAGCGACGGACCCTCTCCCGTCCTAGGTCGTAGACGATAGTCAACCTCTACTAATCGTTATTAATAACGAATTAGAGTAGGAGGTTAAAGAGATCCTAGCCGTACGTATACGGAAGGTCGGGAGAGGTTACCGACGCGAAGTCTTAGTAAAATAGGTTGGTTTCGCGGAGTAAACCTAGGAGAGATTGGATAAATTAGAAGACTGTACCGTATTAGATATCTTTAATAAACGTTATAGAAACGCCCGAATGAATAATAGACCTTAGGGAACACGCTACCCCTACGTACGGACGGGAGTCCTCTACGTACAGATAGGTGTCCTCTATACACTATAGGGAGGAGGGGGGTATTGTAACGGGCCAGTGCCCGGTTGATATCACGTATGTGCACGTGACCTCCCCTACACCCCTTTTGTTTACGTTCGACCCCGTCAACTCTCTCTTCTTTCCTTAAGCTTTTAGATAACTGCATACGGCTTAGTTAGTTTGAATCAAGACTAGCTACGTCCCTTCACATTTATCCTTTTATGGTTTTTTCTATCTAAACACATTTTTGAATCAATTCTTTACTATTTTTCCTTCCTACCTTTTATCCCCTATAACCTCTTGGAGGTTATAAGCCTGGCTTATTCATTTATTCTTTCTACTATAGAAAGGTTGATTTAAACCTTTCTATATCCTTTCTGACAAAATTAATCCTTTTCGAACCGCCGAATTACAACTATCTATATACATCGACAGTACTATGTATAGAATCATGGCCTCTCTTAAAAAAATACAAATTCAAAAGCTCCGAGGATCAGAAAACTACTCAATCTGGTCAATTAGAGTAAAAGCAATTCTTACAAAAGAAGAGCTTATTAGAACAATTCGTCAAGCTCCTACTACAGGTAGTAAAAATGATAGAGCTTTATCTATTATTCAACTACTATATAATATAGCCCACTTCTATATATAAAAGATATTACAGATACAAAAAGGGCCTAGGAAAAGCTTCAAGAAATCTATTATCCAAAGGGTTTTACCACTAAATATTTAATTGAAAAAAAAAATGATTTTCATACTATAGAAGAATATCTTAATAAAGTTAAAATATTAGTAGATAATCTTACAAGCAAAGAGATTATACTACCTAAACAGGTAGTAATTACTTAGGTCTTAAACAGCCTAAGCGAGGAATATAAATCATTAATTCAATCTATAATTCAATCTCTAAGAAGAGATCCAAATTCATACAATTCAGAACCCCTATTTTCTAGCCTTATTAATAAATCTCGTTAAATTCAACAATTAAGCAACGATAAGCTTATAGCTATACAAAAATCCAAAAATCCATAGAAGAAAAAACCGTTTAATAGTACTTATTGTAAGCACTGTAAAACTACAACACATACCACTACAAATTGCTAGTTTTTATTTCTAGATAAAGTACTAAAAAGCTTTACTCCTCGCCGACAAAACTCGACAATATCAATTTCAATTTCAAAAATAAAGAACTACAAGGTAGAAGAACTACAAGGTAGAAGAACTTAAACCTCAAAAAACAATTGTTAAATACGATAAAAATACAGAATCTACATTAATATATATCTATTGACAATTTCAATCATAACGAAGCAAAAGATAAAGATACAATTCTTCCTAATTTCTCAACATTCTCTAAGGATAAATTTAATATAGCTAAAGAGGTATACCTTCTATTTATAAATAATATAAACAATACAGCTAATAAACCTAAATCAGATCGTTTAAAAAGATATAGAAATAAGGATTTTACTATACTAGAAACGAAAAAGGACTATATTTCAGGTTTAATATTTAATTTTATATTTAATACTACTACTACAATTCATACAATTTACAATCTAAACTATTTTTACCAATATAAATATACAGATAAAATAATAAAATAGGGAAATACAAATATTATAAATACTAAAATTAAAGGATCTATATTACTTAAAACTAATACTAGATATATATTAAATCTACAAGATATATATTATATTCCTAAATTAGGAATAAATCTATTAAGTATAGATAAGCTAAATAATATAACCTCTATTTTTACGAAAGAAAAAGCGATATTATACCGAAAAGATAAATGAATCCTTAATACTATTAAGAGCCAAAATTTATATATTTCTAGAAATATAATATTGAAAAATAATATAAAAGAAAGAACTATACTTTTAACTACGAAAATAGAGTAAAACTATATAAAACAACGGTATAAAAAACTATATCATATACCATTTAAACCACTGCAGGCTTTATTAAAAGACTTAAATATAAATATAACTAAAAACACATATATATAAGAAGTTAATAAATATAAAATATATCTTTTATCTAAAGATAATAGATATATATATAAAGAAAGTAATAATAATATAGAATATAATATTATTAATAGAATTTATAGTGATATTAGAGGTCTATTAATACCAATATATAATAAAAAGAAATATTATATTACATTTATAGATAAAAAATCTAGATATATATAGGTTTTTCTTTTGAATAGTAAAGGGGAAGCTTATAATACTTCAATTCGTAAAGTAGTACGCCGATTTAATATACCGCGTTCGACTCTTTAAGATCGACTACGGGGCCTCGAATACCGCGCGATTTCTCGCGCAAACTCTTATAAACTAATAGAAATTAAAGAGGAATCTCTTAAAAAATAGATTCTCTCTATAGATTCTCGTAGAGCTACCCCCTAGCCTTCTTCTGTACGAGAAATAGCGAACCTTCTCCTCGAAAAGCGCGGAACTACCCTAGTTATTTCGGTCGGCGAAAAATAGGTATATAATTTTATAAACCGGTGCCCTCTCCTTTCCTCCCGGTTCTCGAGACGCTATAATTACGAACGTACGAAATACGAAGACCCGAAAATTATTAGGGAGTAGTTTATAAGCAACCCTAATAAAAAATACTTTAATACTGTATCTAAAATATAGAAATATTTATTATATACTAATATTAAGGCTTATACAATGATTGTACTAGTAAAGACCTTATGTTAAAAGGTTATAGTAATATAGGGCAGGGAAATAATTTAAATAAAAGGAAATCAACTTTAGCCTATATTTTTTAGCCTATCCTCTAATATAGGTACTAATAATCCTATGGTATAGAATTTACAATTATAAAAATCAGGTACTATTACTAGTTATAAAGTAGAATATATAGCTTTAAGAGAAGCTACTATAGAAGCTTTGTTTAGTAAGTGTATTTAATTATATCAATACTAATTTAAACCTACAATATACAGGTTCAATTCTCAAAATATTACTTGATAGTTTATTAGCTAAAAACTTAGCTGTAAACCCTAAATTTTATAGAAGATCTAAAATAGAAATAACATTTTATTTCACAAGACAGGCCATATTGAACAATAAATTAACTTAATATATAATATACCTACTAAATATCAATTAGCTGATTTCTTAACTAAAAATGTCAATTTGCAATTATATGAATCCTTTATTGAGTTAGCTAGATTATATGATACCTAATCCGTATATTTAAATTAATATACAGACTAAGGGGGGATCTTATACTCATTATTTTCTAGGATCATATTTATTATCTTAAATCTTATATATATAGGGAAATATAATATTAAGTCATAATAATCTATAACTATGAAATCATATACTAAATCATAAAATCATACACTAAATTGAAATGTATTTAAATATAAATAGGGTATAAAAACCCAGAATAATCAAGTTTTTTATCCTTTATGGTTTTTTCTATCTTAATATATTGATTTATCTCTTCTTTTATTCCTTCCTACCTTTTATCCCCTATAACCTCCTAGAGAAATGAACATTTAAATACCATCTATTTTTATATATAAATTAAAAATCAAGATATAGCCTTGTAAATCGTTAGGCCTATTTACAAAACCTATCCATTAAATATAATATTTCCGAGGGGTTTCGTTAAACTAGTTCATTAGCTACTATTTTAATAGTCGGGATCTTTATAAAATTAATAGTTCCGGCGGTAACTTTATCGCGAAGTCGATAGAAGCAATAGAATTCTAGATTTAATACTAGTACAATAGCCCTATTATTATTAGCGTAAATACGAATAGGCCCTTTAAGGAAACTAGGGATACTAATCTTAGTTAGTAACTACGTAAGGTAAATCTTATATAGTAAGAGCTTTAGTTATATACGTAGATTCGGTAGTAGAGAGGGCAATATCCCTAAGGGCCACTTCTTCGATATCTAAGAGATAGCCCCGCTAGATATTTCAAAGATAAAACCAGAAATAGATAGGCTATTTTTACTATAGGGACCTGCCTAACCTATATTGTAGAAGCTATAAAGAGGGCTTTCTTCTAGATAAAATCAAATCGCTAGGTACTTCGATCTAGTAAGATACCGGAAGACTCTCTTTAGCGCTTAAAACTAGATTCTTAGTATATCGAGCTAGTTTAATAACTATATAAGAAATACTAGGCCTAGTCGATACTATTAGCTATATTAGTATACCGACTCTTATATAAAATTCCTTAATCTCAACTTTAGAAGCTATCCTATTAGAAGGAATTAGCCTCTACTTTTTACCTATAGGAGTAAGTACTAGTTTACAATTATTAAGACTAAATCGTAATATTAGACTAAGATAGATAAATAATACATACGTTATTAAACGATATCTTGCCTATTGGATATCGTTTAATAAGGCCTTTATTCGAAGTATTAAAGTACTTCGAAATTACCTACTTAAATACTATAATTTTCTTGTCGGGGGGGTAATAAGGCTAGGAGATTATTTACGTAAATTACTATATAGATAGGAACGCTCCATTACTTAAGAATATTCGAGTAATCTAACTAAGTATAGACGAATCCTAAAGAAAGTATTATATTATAATGTAATTAATACCATTCCCGAGGGCTCTACTTTACTCCGTAGATTATCTTTATTAATAGCCATATTGTTCTAGGGAGTTCTTCTTATTTATTCTCGGGAAGTCTAATTTTAATTAGCTCTTTTAATTCTATATAAAGAAATATAGTTATAATATTAATATATTATAAGAGCTATCCCTTGACTATAGTAATAGTAGTAAAAATCTTAAATAATATTAGCTTCGCGATAATAGTATAAACTTTATAGAAGTCTAGATCTTTAACTTATTAGAATCCCCGCGCTATATTATATATATTATTTTCTATACTCCTAGAAACTATATAATAATCTAGTATAAAATTATACAGATGTAACCCTATCTTAAAATCATATAAATTATAAAATCATATACTAAATTGAAATGTAACCCTACATTAAATATAAATAAAGGATGAAAACCTAGTATAATTTTGTATCCCTATATGACAATTTCTATCTTAATACATTGATATATACTTTATCTCTTTTATTCCTTCCTACCTTTTATCCCCTATAACCTCATAGACGCTATAAGGCGAGCTTTATAGGTACTAACTATTATACTTAATTTTTAAGTACCTAATAGGGAGAAAGAGGTTTTCGGCCCTTCTTCTTAGGCCTATTAATAACTCTCTAGGTACTATTACTAATCTAGCCTAGCGATATAACTCTTTATACGTAGCTACTAGCTATTTATCTTTTTTAATATATAGTATAGCTTCTTTCAAAATATTAGGTTTAAAGCCTATATCCTTTGAAGTTGATTTAGATAAAGTATACATAGCTAGGCTTTTTAATTTTTATAGATCGGTATAGTTCCTATTACTAAGGTCAAACTATAGAGACGAAGTCTCGATTATAGATTATATCATCCGCGACTAGATCTATAACGTAATCGGTATACGAGTCGCCACTATAAACGACTCGCCACCCTCACCCTATTATCCAATTTCAATTATATTTATATTAACTAAAACGCGATTAAATTAAATCAACTAAAATTATCTATCTAGCTAGGTACCTATTGAATTTATACCCAGTTTTTCTATACCTACTGCACCTCGCTAGCGCCTATATACGTGGTCCTAAAGCCGGTTCTTTAGGTATAGCGGGGGTAGGAATAGGTACTTCAACTGCCCCTACCAGCTTAGTAATCAATTGAGAAGCTTCCTATACTAAGAGGCCTGCTTCTACCTATATCTACTTCCGGGATCGAGTGTGCTTTTACTTTTTCTTCTCGATTTTAGCCCATAAATCGCTTACTTGTTTCTCTAATAGTATCACGGATTGTATAGTAATCTCGTCGGATTTAAAAACCTAGTTTATAGCGGAGTTAAACGGGCTCGGGGGGCTTCTTAACCTCGTGCAAAGCAATACTTTAATTAACGAAGCTTGTTTTTTCAATTAGATTTAGTTCGAGGGCGTTTTTAGATCCTAATTACTACCCTGGCTAAAGGGGGGATAGGTATTTAAAGCGAAATATTAAGCTTTAAAATTACTCGGTCGGGTCTAAATAAGACTAAAACGGTAGCTAAGAAGCTATTTTTAATAGTCTCCGATTTAAAGGCTTTAATTCGGGCGAGGGGGTATACTTCGAGGAAGTCAAGTTTATCGATATAATTTATCCCGACCTATATTTTTTATTCTACTAGCCGGCCGTACGTACGTTATAGTAGTATAAAATAGCCGATATCGAGATACTATAAAAGTTAAGAGGAGTGAGAAGGTATATATATTAGTATAACCTTATTTTACTTACAAATCTTATCGAATTTAGGGGTCAAATAGCTTCCGTGTCCGTCGAGTATTAAGAGCCGATACCCCCCCCCTTTATACGCGAAGAAGTTGAAGGAATAAAGAGCTTTTTAAGCTGGCGAAGTCTAATTTTATCGGAAGTCTAGCCGTTAGGACTAATTTTAAATCTCTAATCCTCTAGAAGGCCGTAGAACTAGGATTTAATAAAGACTTTATCTTTAAAAATTATATACGGAGGGAGGGCCTAACCCGAGGTATTTGTATACTTGATAATAGTTACCTATTTACGATTTCTAGGTTGTAAAAGTGATCTCCGACTGTAGTATTTACTCCTCGTAATAACCTTTGTAGTCGCAGTTAATCCTATTATAAAACCGGTCTCGTTAAAGTTATAGATATCGTCGGGATCGATTCTAAATTGAAGGATCGTTTTTTAAACTAAATTAAACTACTCCCTAATAATTTTAGGGCCTTCGTATTTTATACGCTCGTAGTTATACCGTCTCGAGAATCGGGAGGAGAGGAGAGGATATCGTTTTATAAAATTTATAACCTAATTTTAGCCGACCGAAAGAACCGGGGTAGTTCCACGCTTTTTAAGAAGAATATCCGCTATTTCTCGTACTATAGAGGGCCGGGGGCTACTCCACGAGAATCTATAGAGAGAATCTATTTTTGAAGAGATCCCTCCTTATTTTCAGTCAATTTATATGAATTTACGCGTATAGTACTTCGTTTAGTATAGCCGTTAAGACGATCGCGTAGAGTAGAACGGGGTATATTAAAAGTACGGGTAGCGGTAGCAATAGTAGGAATTTCTTACTTCTTAATAGCCTAAATAACAAATAAAAGCCTACCCTCTTACTCTATTAAATCTCTAGAGCGTTGAGAGCGAATTAGTGGCATAGTAGGTGGTTGAATTGAATAAGTGCTAATTTATAGACGCGTTTTAGGTAGGATAGCGGTTCGGTGGTAGTAGCGGTTCGGGGGTGAAATACGTTATATAGATAAATTTCAAATTATAGATATTCCCTTAGAAAGTAATAGTACTCCCTTATATATTAAAAACATATATCTAATATTAAGACCTCAACTTTACCCTTATTACTAATTCCCTAAATTGCTAACGTATTCGGTAAACGAGCTGCGCACCCCAACCAACAACTAAAAATTTAAATGCAATTTTTAGAACCAAAACGCCATTAAATTAAATAAACTAAAATCATCTATCTAGCTGGGCACCTATTGAATCTATGCCCAGTTTCTCTGCACCCACTACACCTCGCTAGCGCCCGTATACGTGGTTCCAAAGCTGGTTCTCCAGATACAGCGGGGGTAAGAGTAGGTACTTCAACTGCTTCCACCGGCTCAGCAATCAATTAAGAAGCTTCCTATACAGAAAGGCCTGCTTCTACCTATATCTGCTTCCTAGATCGAGTTCGCTTTTACTTTTTTTTCTCGTTTTCAGCCCGTAAATCCTTGTTTTCTTAAGCGAGTAAAATCGCGTTCTACATCGCGAGATAGTACCCTTTAACAAGTTGATTTAATATATAGTTCGAAGGACTTGGTAGACTTCGTGATCTTATACGAAGTAGAGCTTTGATTGACGAAGCCTATCGACGTAATTCTTTCTGTGTAGTAGGTGTTTTTAGTATAAAATCCTAGCTTGATTCGCTCTCCCGGCTCGGGGTTCGAAGCTAAATATTAAGCTTTGAAATCACTCTCTCCGGTAAGAAAGGGACTAAACCGGCTGCCCCGAAGCTATTTTTAATAGTCTCCGATTTAAAAGCTATAGCTCGTACGTAGGGGTATACTTCGAGGAAATCAAGTTTATCAATATGATTTATCCTAACCCGCATTTTTAATTCAACTAGCTAACCGTACGTACGTTTTAATACCGTAAAACAGCCTATATCGAGAGGCTGTAAAAGGTAAGAGGAGTACGTAGGTATATAGATTGGTATAATCTGATTTTCCTCGCAGATTTTATCGAACTTCGCGGTTAAATAGCTTCTGTATCTATCGAGTATTAAGAGACGATATCTCCCCTTCGTACGTAAAATAGTCGAAGGAATAAAGAGTTTTTCAAGCTAGCGAAGTCTAATTTCATCCGAGGTCTATCTATTAGGACTAACTTCAAAGCGACAATCCTCCGGGAGGCTATCGAACTAAGACTCGATAAAGATTTTACCTTTAAATATCACGTACGGAGGTAGTACCTAACTAGAAGTATTTGTATACTCGATAACCGTTACCTATTCTCGATTTCTAGGTTATAAAAGCGATCGCCGACCGTAGAATTCACTTCTCGTAATTACCTTCGTAGTAGCGGTTAACCCTATCGTGAAACCGGTCTCGTCAAAGTTATAAATATCGTCGGGGCCAATTCTATATTAAAGTATGGTTTTTTGTACTAAATCGAACTACTCTCGAATGATTTTAGGGTCCTTATATTTCGTACGTTCGTAATTGTAGCGTCTCGAGAATCGGGAGGAGATATTAAGGTATCGTTTTATAAAGTTGTAGACCTATTTATCGCCGACTAAAATAACCGGGGTAGTTCCGCGCTTTTCGAGGAGAAGGTTCGCCATTTCTCGTACAGTAGACGGGCGGGGGGCTGATCCACGAGAATCTATAGAGATAATCCATTTTTGAAGAGATTCTTCTTCAATTTCTGTCAATTTCTGCAAGTTGGCGCGAGAAAGCGCGCGGTGTTGAACCCCCCCCCCCCCCCCCCCCCGTAGGCGGGTCCGGAGGGTTGATTCGGGTACGTTAAAATAGCGTGCTACTCCACGAATAGAGGTAAATTCTTGATTTTTAAAAGCCTAGATAGCTAATAATAACCTGACCTCTTGCTATGTTGATTTCTGAGAGTTTTGAGAGCGAATTGGTGGTATGGTGGGTGGTAGAATTGACTAAGTGCTAATTGATAGACGCGTTTTGGTTGGGGTGCGCAGCTCGTTTACCGAATACGTTATCGTATATAGTTTTAAATTAGACCATATACTAATATAGCCTCTCTAAATCTATATATTGAATTTAAACTTTTTACAATAAGTAGAGGGTTATAATATGGCAATTACAATAGTAGTAACTTATTAGGGTTTTAGGCGCTAAGACCCCCTGATTAGGCCCGGAAAGGCTTTCGTATACTTAAATCTATAGGCTCTACAGAGGTCTAGAGGTAGTCTTCTTACTTAATGTTAGTACTATCTAATGTACTATATTTAGTCCACTATAGGAAAGGAGTAAAGCCGATAAAGGGATATATTTTCGACTTCTCTCTATAAAATCTACTATATTAACATCAAGAGCGTCTAGGCTAGCTAATATAAAATTGATAAAATCCTAAAGACCCTTCTAAAGGAATTTTATAGCTTTATAGAAGTCTTTTTAAGAAAAACTTAGATAAGTTCTATCTTATAGTATAAGAGTTAAGCTATATCCTATATAGTCTCCCTTTTATAAGTTACTACTAGAATAATTAAAGTAACTAGGAAGTATATTTTTAATAATCTTAAAAGGTATTTAATATTCTAAGTTTAGCCTTATATACGTCCCCGACTATAATAGTAAAGAAATCTAGCGGAGGTCTATAGTTTTATAATAATTTCCGGAGACTAGATATACGAAGCTCTAACTACTACAAAGGGGTATAATTATTCCTCTAGAACTATAATATTTATAATCATGAAATCATATACTAAATTGAAATATAGCCCTACATTAAATATATATATAGCCTTCCAGTGGATTCAGTCTTTATAAGTAGACGATTAATCTTACAGTTAGTGTAAAAAGGCTAGTTTTATACGACCGTTTTAGGTCCTATTTAAGGCGTCAATTTATCGAGTTTTGTGATAAGAATAATATCATTTTATTCTTCTTACTTTTGTATACAAGTCATATACTCCGGCCTCTTGATATCGGTGTTTTTAGCGTCTATAAACACTAGTATGGTAAGGCTGTTAAGGCTACAATAATAACTAGATACCGCACATTTTCAAAGGATGAATTCCTATCTTTAATCATTGAAATCCGTAAAAAGACCTTCAAACCACATACAATTAAGCTTGGATTTAAATTAATAGGCCTCTAGCCTATTAATCCTAAGCTTATTACCAATAAATTAGAGTCCTACGACCCATACGTTAACAATTTATCCCGGTCGTCTATACCATTAACAGTCTCCTACTATACCGAGATCAGTACCCCAAAAACTGCCGAAAATATCAGAATAAGCCTACGGCTTCATCAATATAGCCTATCAACTTAGCGGTTCAAAGAAGGGTTAGCAATGCTAGCAAAAGGTACTGAGGTACAGGTTATTTTAGCTTACTAGCTATAGCGTGAATTCGATAGTATACAAGCTATTATAGGAGCTCACCACGCCCGATATAATACCTCTCGACGTAATATACGTATTACTGGTATTATAAATGCATCCTAGGTCAAAGAAATAAAGCGAAAAGAGTATAAATTGAGTGAAAAAAAGGACTAAGAAAAATCGAAGCGGAAGTAGAAGTCGGTACTAGTCGAAATTAGGAAGTATAGAAGGGCCAAAAAACGTGGAGGAAATTAAATTGCTTTTGTATACTAGTAGTAAATTAGTCAATTTATTTATATCTTTTATTAAATCAATTGATTTCTTACGTGGTAGTATAGTAAATTGAAGTCAAAATAAAAAGTAGAAAAAAACTGCCATATAGGTGATCCATTTCATATGGGTGGCGGACCCTCGTAAACGAGGGTCCGTAATTTTTGTACAAAAATTTCAGGCGCCGGTTACTCGTGATTTCCGAGTTATAAAAAACTAAACGCCGACTATAGTTATTATTCCCTATAATAACTCTCGCAGTTACTATTAATCTAATTGTAAAACTAGCTATATCGAAGTTATAAATATTATTAGGGTAGATTCTAAATTGAAGGATATATTTTTTTAAATATGATTAAACTACTATTATATAATTTTCGGGTCTTCGTATTTCGTACATTCGTAATTAAATCGCCTTAAGAAACGGGAGACGAGAGAACGCCTTTTAACGAACTTCGTAACCTAATCTTAGCCGACCGAAAGAGCTAGGGTAGTTCTACGATATTCGAGAACAAGATTAGCTATTTCTTAACTATAGAAGGCTAGGGGCTAATCCGCGAGTATTAATAGAGAGAATAGATTTTTATAGAGATTCCTCTTTAATTTCTATTAATTTATAATAGTTAGCACTAGAATTCGTGTATCTTTAGTAGCCGCGTAGTCGGTTATAAAGGGTTGAACGTAGTATATTAAAACGGCGCGCTATATCGCGAATTGAAGTGATTTCTTAAATTTTTATTGGTTTAAATAGCTACCCTCTCGCTCTAATAAATTTGTATAGCTTCGGGGGCAGATTAGTAGTATAGTAGGTAGTTATAGGAGATAGGTATAAATTAATTAACGTATTCTAGGGAGGGTAGCCGGTATAGTAGTTAAATACGTTATAAGTTTATAACTCATATAACTACTAATTATTAGTACTTATTCCTAAAAAACGCTCTAAGAACCATTCTTCTTCGCTATTTATATACTCTAACTATAGGTCTAAATGTAAAGGGCTATAGGGCTAAGGAACCTATAAATTAAGCTCTAATAACCGACTCCGAAAAGAGTAAAAATTATAATATAGAAACTATATTAATCTCTTAATTAAGAATATAATAATTAAGATAAGGATACGATTCATCCTGATTATTTTACTATTTCTAAGGGTAATTTTTAATATTACTAATAAGGTATACCTATTAATAGATAATAAAGTATCTAGTAATTATTAATATATTGTAGGTAATTTAAATATATATAGAAACAAAGGAGTATTATCGAGGTTTAATTTTTAATAAAATATTTAATAGTAGCTACTATTCTAATTATATATAATTTAGATTACTTTTATTAAAATACTTATATAGATTAAAAAATATAATAGGTAAGTATAGCTCTATATATTGAAATAAGAGGATATATACGAGTTAGAACTAATATAAGGCTTATGGAGGTTATAGATACTAGTTTTATATTCTTACCTACTACCCTACTTTAATTTGACCCGGTAACTAACCTATATATGTCTTTCTCTTCCTATACTACCTATACTACCTCGAATCTAATAAAACTAGGACTAAAAAATAGTAAATTGGCGTAGCTTTCTATTGAGTAAAGAGTAGCTAATATATATACCTACAATAATAGTATAACGTAGGTTTAATTAGCCGATAAATTTAGCCCGTAAGACGATTTTTAATACAATTAAACGCTACTTATTAGAAAATCGTAAGAAAATTGGCTGTCCCCTTTACTTACTAAACGAGCTTATTATTATATTCTTTTATAGGCCCGCCGGTGTCTACTTTAGACCTATAAATAGCCAAGTACTACTATAGCCTAGTATCTATTGCCCTCTACTATACGTCGAATTTCAAAGCGATTCGGACTTAGAAAATAGCAATCGAGATAGAAGATACTAATTAAGCCCTCTCTCTCTTATAAAAAGGAGGCCTAAATTCGCGAGGAAATAGCGCCGGGAAAGCTTTAAATCGTAGATCTTTTCGGATAAGTATTCGGTACAACGAACCTCGAACGGAATTTATAAATACGAATATGTATACTGAAGATATTACCGCGGATTGCTAGGTTATAATACCTTAGTTTTTACCGAGGGGTAGTACTTAGATAGAAGAGTAGTATAAGAATATATAACTTAGCGGGTAAATAAGCTTAATTGCAAGCTTATCGATGAAATTAAGTAAGTTGAGGGTCTATCTCTATGTTTAAAACAGTATATATAGCGGATTATAAAAGTAAGCTCTCTTTTATCCCAAGAGCTTGAGTTAGCGAGAGAGGGTGTAAGGACTTCTTAGTTCTACAGATCATATACTAATACTCTAAGAAATAGCAAGTCGATTCTTAGTACTAGCAACTCGGTATTACCGCCTATTTCTGCTAATAAATTAATGGTAAAAAGGCGGGATGCTAATGCTAAGAAGGAGTAGCGGTTAAAAGCAAAACAAGCCAGGATTTTTAAAGCTGAACAGCGCGCTTAGGAAGTAAGGGATTTAGCTGAAGCCGAACGTGAAGCTTCATTGGCGGTAAGAGATAGCAATGGTGCTAATTGGTATTATGATTCTAGAGGGGGACTGTAAATATTGATTTTCATAGAAAAAAAATTGATTTCGTTTACGTCAGGTGAAAAATTTGCAGGGCGTACCAAGCAGAACCCCTTCTGCTTAGGCGCTTTAGTACGATTAGATAGATTTTTTCGTAGGGGTTATATTACGATCTGTATCATATTTATTATTTTCTATGATCCTAGAAACTATGTAACCTATAGGTTTTCAATATATTTTCTCTTATTTGATAATATATTGTCTTCTAACTATAATCTCTACTAGATATCTACTTTTTATAACTGATAAACGAATTTTCGTCCTTATTTTATTGTTGATTTTAGATTAGTATTATAAATCTAGATAATAGTAGTACGAAGAATATTTAACTTATTTAGTACTTTCTAAAGTCGGCTCCTATTCTTAGATACGCGCTAGGTTTACTAGTAAAACTCCTTCCTTAAGATAGTACTAGGGTAGTATAATAATTTATCAGCTATTGATTATATAGGGGGATTCCTTCTATAATAGTACGTCTATAATAATATTCCTATTTCTTAGTCGATATTTAATTTTAAAGTAAAACTATAAAAGGAATTTATATCTAATTTACTATTAATTTATTTATCGAGTTATTATAAAATATTTAAGGGATTAGTAATCTATAAGGATTTCGAAACGTTTTTTATATAAAAGTCCATTAAGTTTAGGTTTCTATTCTATTTTAACTCGAGTCTAATACTTTATTTAGATTATAATATTAAAGTACTATGATATTAACTAGCTTATCCTTTAGGAGTAAGAATACTCTTTTATAATCGCTTATCCACTTAAAGGGAATATCCTATCTCATTAACCGATATAATAGCTTTAAGATAGTACTATAGCTCTATATAAAATATTAGTAGAAGTTAGAGATCTAAGGAATAACTATACTCCTTTTACTATAATTAGTACTTACTAAGACTAAATTATTTTAGTTAATCTTCTCTAAGTTAACTATAATACTATCTATACTAATAATAAACCTAAGGAACTTTATCTTTATAATAGAGAATTTAGACATATATAGTATAACTTAAAGACCTAATATCTATAGTTATTAAAATACTTCTCGAACTTACTACTAATAATCCTTAGTATTTTCGCTATAGATTAAAATATTGTCTATAAATACTATAGTATCGTTAGCTAATCCTTTTATAAGATTATCGAGAATATATTTCCTAGCTACCTTTGATTCCTCTATTAATAACTTATAGAGAGGATAGTATCTAGGTTAAGGTTAAGCTTTAAGTATAATATTATAGTCTACTCTAGGTCTATAAGGTAGCAACTTATTAGATTTCTTTTTTAAAAAGACTTCTATAAGATTATATTATTCCTTTAGAAGTATCTATAGGATTTTATTAATTTTACGATCTCTTATCTAGGCCATCTTATTATTAATAATATAGTCGATTTCTCTAAGGGGAGTAGAGAGGACCTTGATTCCTTTATCGGTCTTACTCCTTTTCTTTAGCCGGTCGAATCTAATATACCCAATAGCGCTAATATTGATTAGAACTAGTACCTCTTTTTTTCTTTATAGTTACTAGTTATATTTTGTTATTAATATTCTAAGTTATTTTTCGCTACTCTATCCTACTAATATCTATATTATCGTTCTCTAGTATAAGGATAATTCTTCTTCTTTAGCTTCTCTTATACCTCTACTCTAAAAAGTCTATCTCGCTAATCTATATAAACTTAGTAAATCCGGCTATCTTTTAGTTTCTAAAGAATAGTAGTCGGTATTAGAACTACTATTTTACTTAATATGCTATTAAAAGGGGCTTATTTATCTAGCTATATTATTCTATAGTAGTAATAGTCGAGTAGAATATTATATTCTATAAACTATTTCTAACTTAAGATTAGGTTATACTTTCTAAGATCCGCTAGGAGTATAGGGACTTATCTTTATATTCTACCGTCTATATATATAGTAAGAAATACGATATTAGTAATCGGCTTACTAGGTGTTCTATTAAATCTTCGGACTAGATAGATACTCTTAACCTAATAATTCTACTTAGATTCTAAATCGTTTTTCTCGTAGAATAACTATTACTAAATTAATAAAAATATAACTATCTACTTTAATATTACAAAATACTAAAATAGAAAAAGAACGTCTATTATATATTAGCTAAGTATTAAAAACTAGGCTATCTTAGGGACCTCTAATTAACTTCTATAAATCTAGTAAATAGAGTAATACTTTATAACTACCTAAAATAGAAGACTTCCCTTAAGTACTAGCTTTTCCCTAATTAACTTTAAGTTCCTAGATTTCGATAATATAAGGGGTTAGAATAACTACTACTATAGTAGCGGTATTTAGTTTCTTCTTAGGATATTCCTAAGTTATATATATCCCTATTTCTTATAGTTAAAGTATCGACCTTCTCTTATAATAGTTTCTTATTTAATAGTAGATAGGCTAGTGAATCTAGAGCTCCCTTTACGCTTTATATAGGGAGTATAAGTTAAACCGGTAGTACTTCTTACTCTAACGCTACTATCTATAGAGGGTACGCTAGTATAAGTATAGGAAGTAGTCTTAGATTCCTCCTAAAGGTTAATTTCGTATATTATACTCTAATAGTTCTAAGTAGAGATATCGAAGGGGATAGAATCTTAGTTAACTACCTATATAACCGAACTCTTAAGTAAGTAAGGGAGCTTCGAGTATAATCACGCTTTTAGCTCTCCTTAACGACGATAGCTTCTTCGGCGAGCTATATTGAATTTAGCTAAGAAGTTAGTAAAATTATCCTTCGGGTTTACCTTTAACTTATAGTATATAGTATATACTTTAGCGCGGCGATTCGGATTTATAAAGATGGTATTTAAATAAGCGATTAGATTATCTAAAACGGTATATATAGTACTAGTATCGATTCTTAGGCGGGGTGTAATATAGAGTTAGGTCTTCCCTTTATAACGGCTTTAAATATAGAACTTACGGTAAACTAATAAAGGGTAATAGTCGGTATTTGCTTCGAGCTTCTATCGGATAACGGTCTCCTAGGTCCTAAAACGGACTTCTTTACTATCGCTACGTATTAGAGCTTTAGGTATTTTTATAGACTTGCGAGTAGCTATAGTCTCTACGATCGGTATACTAGAGCTAGTTATATTTAAGTTCTATAGATTTATAAGGCGGAATATAAGGTTACCTTATTTACGGATTGTATAGTTACGATAAGCGATTGCCTTATCGTATTCCTAAGTAATAGACTCGATAATTATATTAGTCTTAACTCTTTTTAGCTTAGAGGACTGTGATTTTATCCTAGAGGTCCTAAATTGGTATTTGTATTGCTAACTAGTTCTTTAAATAAAAGAGTATATTTTAACTAGAATACTAAGTATAGTAAGGGGAAAGAAAGAGAAGAAAAGTATTACTAGACTACTAGGATTTATAGGTCCTCGACCCTAGTAGTACAAACCCTACAAATAAAAAACTAGATCGGTTAAGATAATACCTCTAAAGAGGAACGAAGAAAGGTAGTTAGGACGATAACGGTAGGATAATATACGTAGATCGTTATATCGAAGGGGAATATATCTAAATGGATCAATTATATAATTAATTTAATTTAATAGGGTAGGTAAGGTAGCTAGCTCGCTCATAAACTACGTTAATAGAGATTGTACGGGGAGTATAAAATATTTAGCTAATGTAACAATAGTATATATATTATAAAATTATATATAGGTATATTAAAAATTGGTTTAATACTCTAAAAAGAATTGGAAACTGATTAATAGGCGTAAGTATTATATATATTATAAAGATATACGCTCGGATATTATTAGTATAAGAGGTATCATATTTACTAAATCATATATGACTATATATGAATCATTGATTTAACTATACATATAATCATTGATCTAGATCTATAAAATCTATATATATGAAATCATATACTAAATTATGAAATCATATACTAAACTGAAATTCAATCCTATATTAAATATAAATATAGGGTTAAACGCAACATAAGCTAGTTTTTTATCCTTTTATGGTTTTTTCTATCTAAACACAACTTTGAATCAATTCTTTACTATTTTTCCTTCCTACCTTTTATCCCCTATAACCTCCAAGACCGCCCCACCCCAAACCGCAATTGGGGCGGGTTTTGGGGCGAGGTCTATAAACCGCAATGGTTTATAGGGCCCTAATTGGTTTTTAAAGTAAAGTAGAATTGTAGAGCATGTAACCTTTATAATTTATATTCTATATTTCATTTATATATCTAAGATTATTTTGATAAAAAAATAAGATTATATAATTGTATTCTCTCCCTAATAATAATTATATATATCCTTATCGCGTCTTATACGCTTACGAGCTCGTAAATTAGCCTATAGTTGAGTACTACTCTCTGAATTAGAAGGTAGTATAGGTTTAGCTATATAATCCACTATATTAACTATACTATCTAGATCCTCTATATCCTACCCTTCTTCGTAACTAGTATCTTCCTCTATATTACTAATTAGATTAATATCAACTATATTAGATATAATCCCCTTCTCTTCCTTAGCTTCTTTAACCTTATCCCGTGTAAAGAACTCCTATAATAATACCAAGTCCTATTCTTCTTTATCGAACTTCGATATATATAGATATATTATTAATTCCTAGATTGTAGACGTATATAGCCTACTACGGCGGTAGTAATAGATATCCCGAGCGGTATTAAATAATCGTTTAATACTAGTACTAGTAGTAGGGATTGAGAGAATATCCTAAGCGAGAGCTAAAAGAGCGGGGAAGCGAGGTATATTAGTCCTCTAGAACTCTAAAGGGGCTATATTAATAGTAGCTAGATTAGTTAGTTTAATAGAATAAAGGATAAAAGTAGAGGCGAGGGTATACTACTATCTAAGTACTATATAATCTTATTACCCGAAACTATAAGATATAGACGGTTAGGCTTTAATATAGAGGTAAGGCGGGACTATAATCCTATTAGCGAAGGCGCTTTAGAAGAATTTAGCTAGAGATTTAAGCGCTCTTTATATAGAGATAGGTGATCTTCTAGACCTTATCGGTATATTACTCGCTAATTATTATCCTAATCGTTAGTTTAAAAGAACTAGAACTTATTAATAGGATTAAGTATTAACGTAATCGGTAAGCGAGTCGGCTATATAAGCTAGTCGGCTACCCTACCTAACTAAATTTAAATATATTTATCTTAACTAAAACGCTATTAAATTAAATTAACTAAAATCATCTATCTAGCTAGGTACCTATTAAATCTATACCTAGTTTCTCTATACCTACTATACCTCGCTAGCGCCCGTATACGTAGTTCTAAAGCCGGTTCTCTAGATATAGCGGGGGTAAGAGTAGGTACTTTAACTGCTTCTACCGGCTTAGTAAGCAATTAAGAAGCTTCTTAAACTAAGAGACCTTCTATAGCTAGTATCTACTTCCTAGATCGAGCTCGCTTTTACTTTTTCTTCTCGTTTTTAGCCCGTAAATCACTTACTTACTTCTCTAATAATATTACTAATTGTATAGTAATCTCGTAGGATTTAAAAACCTAGTTTATAGCGGAATTAAACGGGCTTAGGGGGCTTTTTAACCTCGTACGAAGTAATACTTTGATTGACGACGCTTATTTTTTTAATTAGATCTAGTTCGAGGGCGTTTTTAGATCCTAATCACTACCCCGGCTAGAGGGGGGGGAGGGGGTATTCGAAGCCGAATATTAAGCTTTAAGATTACTCGGTCGGGTCTAAATAGGACTAAACCGGTAGCTAAAAAGCTATTTTTAATAGTATCCGATTTAAAAGCTTTAATTCGGGCGAGGGGGTATACTTCGAGAAAGTTAAGTTTATCGATATAATTTATCCTAACCTATATTTTTAATTTAACTAGCCGGCCGTAAGTACGTTTTAATACCGTAAAATAGCCGATATCGAGAGGCTATAAAAGGTAAGAGGAGTAAGGAGGTATATAGATTGGTATAACCTTATTTTACTTATAAATCTCGTCGAATTTAGGGGTTAAATAGCTTCCGTATCCGTCGAGTATTAAGAGCCGATACCCCCCCTTTATACGCGAAGAAGTCGAAGGAATAAAGAGCTTTTTAAGCTAGCGAAGTCTAATTTTATCGGAAGTCTAGCCGTTAGGACTAATTTTAAATCTCTAATCCTCTAGAAGGCCGTAGAACTAGGATTTAATAAAGACTTTACCTTTAAAAATTATATACGGAGGGAGGGGCCTAACCCGAGGTATTTATATATTTAATAATAGTTACCTATTCGCGATTTCTAGGTTGTAAAAGTAATCTCCGACCGTAGTATTCACTCCTTATAATAACCCTTATAGTTACCGTAAGTCCTATCGTAAAACTAGTCTTATTGAAGTTATAGATATTATCGGGGTCGATTCTAAATTGAAGGATCGTTTTTTGAATAAGATTAAACCGTGAATAGTATATTATTATAGAAGTTATATCTAGCCTAGTTTTTAAAACTAAGTATAATAATAAACCTATTTATTTTTAATAGTTATTTATATTAGTTTTAGAGGCTTATTTAGTACTTTTAATTGGCTTTAAACTAGGTTGACTATGTATTTTAGTAGGTATATAGTTTTTATTAAATATATTAAATATAGTTAGTTGTTATATATATTTATTTTAATTTATATATATTGGTATTAATTTTAAATTTTAATAATATTTCTTAAGGAATTATGCCTATTTCTTTAATTTTAATATAGGGTTTTGGTTTTAATATTAGATTTCTTATATAGCTAATGTATTATCAATATAATATATTAAAATATACCTAGTTTTAGTATTTATATAATCTCCTTTCTTATAAGGTAATACTTTAACCCTAAATTTAAATAGTATATCTAATAAGTATTTATACTATAGTCTAGGACTTTATTTTAGTCTATAGATTGCTTTTATTAAATAATGATATTTATATTTATCTTTATATATAGCTAACTAATTATTCTAGGTGCTAATAAAGATAATCTATATCGATTCTAGAGACCCTACGAGGAGTTCCTAATACTTATAGCGCTTATACGAGATATCTTCTCAATTCCTACTACTAGTATAGATATAGAGCGCTTATTTAGCTCCGCTTATACTATCTATTACTACCGATAGAGGTCTCTTAATATAAGGACTATCTAGGATCTAATGATATTTATTATATAACCTAATTTGATATAGAAAGTTCTAGACCTTAGCTTTCTATAAGAAGTAAAGATCTAACTAAACGAATAGAAGCTAACAAAGAGGAAGAGGAATAGCTTGTTAATTGTAATTTAACTACAATTAGTAATAATAAAGAGGAAGGTAATAAGGTTAATAGTAATAGCGATAACGATAATACTAATAGTACTAAGGATAACTCGACTAGACTCCTATTACTAGGAGTTTTAATCCCTTAAGTATAGGTTCTAGTAGCTAGCGTCCCTAGAGAGAGCGGAAGTAAACTTTAGGAATTGAGATTACTAAGAGTATTAAATCATATATATTGGAACTATTAGCGATTTTGAAGTTGTAAGCTAAATACCTAAAAATATAGAGATTTTCTATATAACTTATACAAGTCACGGGATCTTGTAAATTTAGCTATATTTATACTATTTATAGTACCGTAGAGACCGGAGTAGACCCTTAGTACTACTACGGTACTAGTACTGCGTGACTTGTGAAGGCCTAAAATAGGGAAATCCCTAAAGTTGTTACGAGCCAGTTCTTTTAACAAAAGAGTGCATTTAATTAAGAATACTAAGTATAGAGGGGAGAAAGAAAGAAAAGGAAAGCATTGGTAGGATACTGGGATTTGTAGGTCGAGGACCCTAGTAGTGCAAACCTTACAAACAAACAACCTACTCGCTTGAGACAATAACCCTAGATAGGAAGGAAGCAAGCACGAAGCACGTGGATCGTCACATAAAATCTATAATTATGAAATCATATACTAAACTGAAATTCAATCCTATATTAAATATAAATATAGGGTTAAACGCAATATAAGTCAGATTATTATTCTTTTCTGGTTTTTTTCTCTATATATATACTAAAAACTATATTGAATTCCGATTCAATTATCTTATATCTTTACCAATTCATTTTTATCATCCTATCTTTTGTCCCCTATAGCCTCCTAGAGTACGCCTACTCTAGCCGCCACTACACGCTTCTCTTAAGGTAAATACCACGTCCCTACTACTCTATTACAGAGTCTAACGGTCTTACCGTTACTATTATAGCTATTCCTAGTGTGATCCCACATGAGTGGGACACCTATAATATATATACCACTACCGTTGAACTGAGTTTCATAACTCAGTTTGGCTATGCCTTTTGGCTCAATGGGTAAATGCTCGGAGTAGTGGCCGACTGAATCTCACTAGTAAAGTCCTACCTATATAGGTTCTAGATAGTTAATCCGGCGAGCCCTCCATATAGATATCTATAGCTAGAAATAAGAATGTAAGGGGATCTAGAGACGACTCGATTGGAGCCGAGAGACCTCCTCGGTAGGTAGAGGGTTTATAGAACGCGTACTAGTTCTAGCCACGGCGGTTAGGCTATTTTACTGGTTCTTACCGAATAGTTTTTTTACCGTGTAGATACTATAGATTTAAGACCTATAGGGCAAAACAACGGTCACGTGATATACGAGGCCCTTGTGATATATATTACTTCGCTTCCCTTGCAATAAAGTATATAATAAAGAGCTTCTAGCTATTATTTATACTTAATAGGAATAGAGACTTAAGTTTAAGGGTATTTTATATAAGGAGTATTTCGAAATTCTTACAGGTTACTAGTCCCTCGAATAGTTTATTATAACCCGATAAATAAATTAATAGTAGGTTAGATAGAGTAAAATCCTTTTATAGTTTTACTTTAAAATTAAATATCGACTAGGAAAGAGTAATATTATTATAGACGTATTATTATAGAAGGAATCCCCTTATATAGATAATAGCCGATAAATCGTTATACTACCCTAGTACTATCTTAAAGGAGGAGTTTTACCTATAAACCTAGTACCTATCTAAGAGGAGAAGCCGACTATACAGATTACTAAACGAGTTAAAAGGGTAAATTATATGAATATAGATCTAATAAATAGTAGATAGAAGTAATTCTAGGTAGTCTCTATACGATAGTTTACTACTATTTACGGAACGAGTTAAGGTTCCCAATAAAGGAGATCTTTCTATATATACTTACTTAACAATATTTATTAGTAGCTATTAACCGTATACCCTAGTATCGAGAACCTAGATAGATAATCGATATAAGCAGATATATCGATTCGATAATTACTTGATATATAAATGAATAAAAGTATAGAGAGATTATATACCTAGACTACTGTGATGCCACATAAGTGGGACACCTATAATATATATACCACTACCGTTGAACTGAGTTTCATAACTCAGTTTGGCTATGCCCTTTGGCTCAATGGGTAAATGCTCGGAGTAGTGGCCGACTGAATCTCACTACTATAACTACTTTCTATTCTAGTAATAAATATATTTTAATAGACTTCTGTTTATTTCCGAAGGAATATTTATTATAGGTTCGACGTAAAGGTAGTACGACTTTTTATTAATAATATTATTCGGATAATAAGTATCGAAACGATTATATTAGATAGAGGTAATTAATTTATCTCTAAGTTCTAGACTAAATTCTATAGAATTATTAGGATTAAGAGAAACCCATTAATAGTATACTACAATAGATAGATAGAGTAATATCGCTAACTGGTATATAAGATAGTAACTACGTTATATATTAAATAGAACTAGGATTCTCCCGATAGTTAATTTTGTAGTATTAATCTTACCTTAAGATATATTAAAGAAATTACCTTACTTTATAAGGAGTAGATATAAACAAACTAGTAATAATATTTAATTGGGAAGATTTAAGAGTTAGTTATATTAAGTAAAGAAGAAGTAGTATAAATACTTTCTTAACTATAGAATATCTAGACTAAAACTAAAGGGTAAATTATAAACTTACAATAGTTGTAAATATTCTTCTCTAAAACCCAATCTATATAGGTTTTAGGTCCGACCTCTATAACCTAATATAACCTAAGACCTAATACTAGGTACCTATTGGGGTCCTAGGAAAACCTAACTTTATATAAAAAGCTCTTAGCGTTTATATATAGACTTAAGATTAGTAGATAATATATATACGAAGATTGAGATATCCTTAGAGTTCCTTTTATTAACTAATCTTTCCTAGTTTTAACGTATTTCACCCCCGAACCGCCCAAACCCCCGAACCTATTAAATTGGAATGCATATATCTCAACCAAAACGCCATTAAATTAAATAAACTAAAATCATCTATCTAGCTAGGCACCTATTGAATCTATGCCCAGTTTCTCTGCACCCGCTGCACCTCGCTGGTACCCGTGTGCGTGGTTCCAAAGCCGGTTCTTCAGGTATAGCGGGGGTAGGAATAGGTACTTCAACTACTCCTACCGACTCAGTAATCAATTGAGAAGCTTCCTATACTGAAAGGCCTACTTCTACCTATATCTACTTCCGGGATCGAGTACGCTTTTGCTTCTTCTTCTCAATTTCCGCCCGTAGTAGCTTGATTTCTTACCCTTATAAAATATAATCTTGTATATAGCGCTAGAACCCTTTTACTAGCTAGTCTAGCGTACGATTTAACGGGCTAGGTAGGCTTCGAGAACTTATACGAAGTAAAGCTTTGACTAATAAAGCCTATCGACGTAGTTCTTTCTACGTAGTAGGGGTTTTTAGGGTAAAATTCTAGCTTAATTCACTATCCCGGCTCGGAGGGGGGGTCGGGGTTCGAAGCCGAATATTAAGCGTTAAAATTACTCGGTAGGGTCTAAATAGGACTAAACCGGTAGCTAAGAAGCTATTTTTGATAGTCTCCGATTTAAAAGCTTCAATTCGGGCGAGGGGGTATACTTTGAGGAAATCAAGTTTATCGATATGATTTATCCCGACCCGTATTTTTAATTCAACTAGCCGGCTATATATACGTTTTAATACCGTAAAATAGCCGATATCGAGAGGCTGTAAAAGGTAAGAGGAGTAAGGAGGTATATAGATTGGTATAACCTTATTTTACTTATAAATCTTATCGAATTTAGGGGTTAAATAGCTTCCGTATCCGTCGAGTATTAAAAGCCGATACCCCCTCTTTATACGCGAAGAAGTCGAAGGAATAAAGAGCTTTTCAAGCTAGCGAAGTCTAATTTCATCGGAAGTCTAACTATTAGAACTAACTTTAAATCGCTAATTACCTAGAAGGCCGTCGAACTAGGATTTAATAAAGACCTTACCTTTAAAAATTATATACGGAGGGAGGGCCTAACCCAAGGTATTTATATATCTAATAACAGTTACCTATTTACGATTTCTAGGTTATAAAAGTGATCTCCGACCGTAGTATTTACTCCTTATAATAACCCTTATAGTTGCCGTAAGTCCTATTATAAAATTAGTCTTATCGAAGTTATAGACGTTATTAGGGTCGATTCTAAATTAAATAATCGTTTTTTAAATAATATTAAACTACTCCCTAATGATTTTTCGGGTCTTCGTATTTCGTACGTTCGTAATTATAGCGTCTCGAGAACCGGGAGGAAAGAAGAGGACGCTATTTTACGAATTTCGTAACCTAGTTTTCGCCAACTAAAATAACCGGGGTAGTTCCGCGCTATTCGAGGAGAAGATCCGCCATTTCCCGTATTATAGAAGGCCGGGGGGGGGCTACTCTACGAGAATCTATAGAGAGAATCTATTTTTTAAGAGATTCTTCTTCAATTTCGGTCAATTCAGAGCAATTGGCGCGTATAGCACTTCGTTAAGTATAGCCGGAGAGACGGTCGCGTAAGGTTGTACGGGGTATATCAAAACGGCGCGCCAATTCACGAATTGATGATATTTCTTGATTCTTAAAAGCCTAAATAGCTATTAAGATCCTACCCTCTTGCTCTATTATATTTCTAGAGCGTTGAGAGCGAATTGGTGGTATGGTGGGTGATTGAATTGACTAAGTGCTAATCCATAGACGCGTTTTGGGTAGGGTAGGCGGTTCGGGGGTTTGGGCGGTTCGGGGGTGAAATACGTTAGAGTCTAATTCCTTGGCTTAGCTTATATAAATAGACTAGATATTAACGTAATCGGTAAGCGAGTCGGCTATGTAAGCCAGCCGGCCACTCCAAAACACATAGTAAATGCGATAAATTACAGCTTGATATCTCAACAACGGTGGCCTGTAGGGACTTCTCTTTATAGCATAGTGCTTTATATATGATATCTAGTATATATAGGGAGTTTGGGGAAAATTCATGTCTTTATGACTGCGATATATATTTTTCTAGATTTTAGGAACGTAATTTTCGGTAATTTTTGAAATGATAGTAAGATAGTATTCTAATCTCTTTGAAATTGATATAGAGCGCTAATAAGTCTTATCAATAACTATCGACAAACGGGGAGATAGAATGAACGTATGGTTGTTGAGATATAAATGTGGAATTACTATGTGTTTTGGGGTGGCCGGCTGGCTTACATGGCCGACTCGCTTACCGATTACGTTATAGTACTAGCTAGAGCCCTACCTTTATCTACTAGCTAGATGTTCGGCTAAAACTAGAAGTACTCTTTAAGGTAGGATATAAAGAGCTTCTATACTTATAATACTAATTCCGGTTATTACTAACCTAGTCTTTGCCTTTAAAGTAGTCTAACTTATATAACGGGGTAAGAATTATACCTATTGTATAAAGATATCTATAAGCTTCCTTAGTATTATAATAGTAGACTAAGAGTTTATATTTACTAGCTTTTAAAGCCTATAATATAGCCTATTTTCAAGGGACTCTCTCCCGAGCTAATAGACGCTAGGCGTCTTCGAAATAGCGAAATAGTATATTGTATACTTTAAAGACTAAGGATATAACTATATCCTTAATCTTGGAGAGTCTAATAGGCTATATATAGAAGAGGAGGGCTTTATAATATAAAGAAGGTAATCGACTTATCGCTACTTTTATATACTAAGTTAAATTAATACTAGTTACATACTAAGTAGTATTAGTTGAATACTTAAAAAAGGCTGTTTACCTATCGGAGTATTAGATATATAGAGTTCTATATTGCGGACCTACCCGTCACCAATCAGTAGTGACCCACAGGGGTATACCGATGGGCCACCGAGAGCCAACCAGTTCAGTATCACTAGACTGCGGCATATCCGCAAAATTTTATCCTCAAGAGGCTTGAGGATAATTTAAGGATATCCGCACTAGTGTATCAATGTAAGGTATTTTTTAGTATTAAAATTTGTTCTTTATCTGTATTCTCCTCAATATATTAGGTGATTTTACGTTTTTAAATGGAAAGCCATATTATCATAAGATAAATATATAATTGTAATAATAATTGGTATTAGATATTAGGTTAATAGAGATACAGAAGCTTTTTAGATACTAATGGTGAAGATATATAGGTTGGGATACCATATTTAAGCCGGGAACACCAAAATAAATTATATAAAACGACCTCCCTAAATTCACAATTTTTACTAAGCAAATATATTCTATTATTACTTAAAAAGTAAGTAAATACAAAAGTTTCATTAGTTTATTTAATAATTCCTAACATTAACATAATGAATACTGCCAAGACTATAAATTACTTACGTAATGCGGTTATTTTGCGGATATGGTATGAAAGTGATATCCAATATCCTCAATTTGCCGCAGTCTAGTAATATAGAGTAGTAGTACAGTGGCGGGCTCTTAGGAGTCTAACGAAGTATCTTACGGCCCCAGAAAGAAGGTTTAGACCGTTATCGGAAATAAGTTCGTTAAATGCTCTATAGTAGTAGTAGATATCGCGGTATAAGAACTCCGCGAGGACTTCTTCGGTCGCGTCCGGGACTACTCAGGCGACTAGCTAGCCTATTATATAGTCAATCGCTATAATAATCTATCGATTTCCGTTAGGGGTGGTTAGTAAGCGTCTAATTAGGTCAATTCCCTAACGCTTAAATAGACGAATCCCGCTCGTCACTATATATTAAGCTACCTCTCTCTTAAGGCTTTTTTGAGAGCTTTATACGGTCTAGTAGTTCGGGTAGGACTTGATAGAGTCCTCTATATCTACGCGGATTGATAGCTACTATCCTCGCGGGTAGATAATACCGTTAAGGCCTAGAAAGCCTAAGTGGCTAAACTCGTAGTAAATATTATAGAGGAGATCTATTCGGAATAGGGCCTTAAGATATAGTGATACTACTCTATCCTCGTACGTAAAGACGAGTTATTAATTCTCCCCTAGGGCGGCCCGTATAAATATCTAGGCGTCCCTTAAGCTTAAGCGCGTAGTAAATTTCTTTATAGCTCGAGTAACTATACGGTCGTCTAGCTCCGTTCTATCCCCGAGGAAGTAGATAGTAGCTTTAAGCTAGCTTTCTTTTAGTATACTATAGACTAGGCTTATAGTAGCTAGGTATACGTCCTAGACTAGGCGTTCGGTACTTATATTAGCCGGTATATCCCCGATAAGGTCTAGTCGGTAGCCAATAGCGTCTATAATAATATTTTCGGACCCTTTTTAGTAGTAGATTATTAGCCTATATTACCAGAATTCTATAACCTAGCGCGTAAGCCGCTTACTATACTCTCTTATAGTATTAAGATACTATAGATAGGTATTATCGGTAATAATAGTAGTTTCGAACCGGTCTCTATCGATATATCTATCCTATATATAGATCGCTTCCTTAATAGTAAGGAGTTCCTTCTTATATACGGGGTAGTTTAGTTTAGCTCTATAGAGCTTATAGCTATTATAGGCGATAGGGTAAAGGTTTCCGTTATTATCTTCCTATATTAAGACTATACCGAGGGCCTATTTAGAGGTATTAGTCTTAATTATATAGGGCTTATTTCGATCGGGTTATTTTAGGACTAGTATAGAGGCGAGTAGCTCTTTTACCCTTAGGAATATACTCTTATAGGCCTCCGATTAGGTGATTAGTCGGAATAATGTGATCCCACATGAGTGGGACACCTATAATATATATACCACTACCGTTGAACTGAGTTTCATAACTCAGTTTGGCTATGCCTTTTGGCTCAATGGGTAAATGCTCGGAGTAGTGGCCGACTGAATCTCATCAAACTGAGTTATGACTGGGTCTTAGAGGGTTGTGGTTCGATCCCGGCACGTGCGGAATTTAACCACCTATTATTTAATCATGCCTTTGGATTGATTATATAATAGCCTCTAATACACCCCCAGAAAAGGCCCACTGAAAGTAAGCTGCTCCGAGTTCCGCCTCGCTCTTACTGTGGAATTAACCTTTATGGCGATATATATTGTACACGTGGCCTCTTTGCTAAGAAACCGGAGATAGTGATCTTCCGGCGTGGTTGACTGATTCCGGCCCGAGGATTGATAAGCAGATCAATGCCTCAAAAATCAGGCAAAAAATCCCAGGAGTGATTTGAACTTAGTGGGGGAGGATGTGATCCCACATGAGTGGGACACCTATAATATATATACCACTACCGTTGAACTGAGTTTCATAACTCAGTTTGGCTATGCCTTTTGGCTCAATGGGTAAATGCTCGGAGTAGTGGCCGACTGAATCTCACCTAAAAAGTCCTTATAGCTACGAATTTCCTCTACGCTATATATAAGACTAAATAGGCGTCTTATAAGCGAAAATACCCCGAAGACGCGAATAATTAGGAAACCTTTAAGGAATAGACTAAAAGCCTATTATAGAACTCCTACAATATCGTCACCGACGTCCTTATTACCTATCAAAAGGCAGAAATACGCCTATACTAGGACCCTCGTACATTCGAAACCTACCTCGAATCGCTAGAGAATCACCTCCCAGCTTAAACCGAAGAAGTAAGGGCCCAAACGCTATTTATAAAGCTATAGAAACCCCTAAGGGATATAATTATTACTAATACTAATAGATCCCTACCGACTGTTACGCACTGCCAACTGGTCACAGTTAGGTTAGCCGGTTCAGGGGATACTTGCCTTAATCCGCCTCGGGTTTGCTAACGTCAACGAACTGCCTCAACCGTGCTATTGCCGCGCAGGGCCTTACTATAGCCTAAGTCCTTTTGGGAGTTCGAGGAACCGATGCTAGGTAGAGCGCCGAGTAGATCTATACCGGGGTATTGGTCTGCTCGTAGGGCTTATCAGGTTATAATTCAAGTAAAAGAGTCACCGTATTGTTAAAGGTAAACACAAGTAATAATATATAATTGAAGACGAAGAACTAAACTAAGTATATGAATGAGTGTCCTTATATATCCTTCGTATCCTAGAGTCGACGACCCCTTAAGGGTATACCCTACTCCCTAGGGTATATCGTCTTCCTAGGGTATATCCTACCCCTATATAGGGATATACTCCTGCTAATATCACGTGATCTCTTATCTTTCCGTAAGGTTGACGCGCGATCTACGTAACCTATTAGTGATACTGAACTAGTTAGCTCTCGGTAGCCTATCGGTATACCCCTATAGGTTATTGCTAATTGGTAACGGGTAGGTCTGTAATATCATCTCCCCCTCTTCTAGGGTTTCGTCCTCGAAGCCTCTTTAAAGCTAATAACCGCCCCCTAGGTAAGTAATATCTTATTTTTCTTTTTCCTTCTTTTTCTCTATCCTTGGTTATATACCTCTTATATTATACCTATTGATAACGCGACTCGTAAATAGAATAGGTTAAAACAATATAACTTAATTCTTCTAAAAGGTTCGCTAGCCGACTTTCCCTATAACTTCTATTCGTCTTATAGTATCTATTATATTATAGCTCCGAAGAACTACAACTGTACGGAGTATACTCGCCGTAGTTATAAATATAAGCGTAAGCTCTATAGTAACGCGGAATAGGATACCGTTCTCCGAAATAAAAAGAAAGTAGCTAAGGAACTAGCTTTAGCCGAATAATAATAAATAGACCTTATACTAAAGATTATACGTTTACGGAAATAATAAAAATTCCTAAAAGATCGAAGTAGTCGGATACTTGGTCACGACTCGGATATAATAGCTTAGCTAGATAAGGAGGATCCTCTATCTACTAAAGACCTTACTAAGCTAGATCGTCTCGCCGATAAGTACGATACTTAGATTCTCGCTACTATATTAGAGAATCCTACTCTAACCTAGGTATTTAGTCCCTTATCCCCTTCCGTCCTAGAGGGAATAGATCTTTCTTTTCTAGTCGGCGATTCTTCCTTAACTTCCGCTACTCGGGAGTCCTTTTCGCCTCTTAGTAATAATCCTAGATAAGCTAGTAGTAACCCCTTAAGTTCGCGATAGGTTCCTAGGTATTTTCTAACGTAGGGTACCCCTTCTACTTAACTAGGAGTTATTGCTAATAGTCGTACTATCTATCCTCTAGGATTTTTTCGACTTTATATTCGTCTTCGGTTTCTTCGATTTCTACGTTTGTCGCGAGTTTAGCGTTATCTAGTACGGGTTCGAGTAACAAGATATAAAATACCGTATAGAGTTTTGGTATGCTTTCTGGTAGCTTTAAGCGATAATTGACTGGTCCCAATTTTTCTTTAATTTTAAACGGTCCTAGTCGTAGGTAGTCTAATTTATTACTAGGTCGCTTGGTTTTGATATTGTAGCGCAATAGGTAAACCTTTTCCCCCTCTTTTAGGTTAGGTCCCTTTCTATAGTGATTGTCGTAATACCGTTTTATACGTAGATTAACGAAGTCAATATCTCTAGATAGTTGCGTATATAACTACTTTAGCCCTGTGGCCTTTAGCCTCGCTAATTCTACTATGGCTGCTTTGCCGATTGGTTCTCCGTGTACTACCGGATGGTATCTGTAATTTGCGAAGAATGGCGTTTCGTTGGTTATCGAGTGTGCTATATTGTTGTATGCTAGCTGTGCTATCGGTAATAGTCCTATCTAGTTGTCTTGCTAGTAGTTTACGTAATGCCTTAGGTACTATTTTAGCGTTTGGTTTACTCTCTCTATTTGTCCGTTAGTTTACGGATGGTATTGTTACGGACCTACCCGTCACCAATCAGCAGTGACCCACAAGGGTACACCGATGGGCCACCGAGAGCCAACCAGTTCAGCATCACTGACAGGTCACGTGGATCGCGCGTCAACCTTTCGGAAAGACAAGAAGATCACGTGACAGCAGCGGGAGTATATCCCTACATAGGGGTAGGATATACCCCGGGGAGACGATATACCCCAGGGAGTAGGGTATACCCCCAGGGGGCGTCGACTCCAGGATACGAAGGATATATAAGGACACTCATTCATATACTTAGTTTAGTTCTTCGTCTTCAATTATACATTGTTACTTATATTTACCTTTAACAATACGGTGACTCTCTTACTTGAATTATAACCTGATAAACCCTACGAGCAGACCAATACCCCGGTATAGATCTACTCGGCGCTCTACCTGGCATCGGTTCCTCGAACTCCTAAAAGGACTTAGGCTATAGTAAGGCCCTACGCGGCAATAGCACGGTTGAGGTAGTTCGTTAACGTTAGCAAACCCGAGGCGGATTAAGGCAAGTATCCCCTGAACCGGCTAACCTAACTGTGACTAGTTAGTAGTACATAATATATTGAAGACCGTCTCGAATCAAGTTTCGAGTTACTAGCAAACATATCATCCGGAAAAGCGACCTCGGCCAAAGCACCGGTCGAACGGGAACCAGATAACTAGGAGATAGCCTAAGAAAAGAAAGTCGAGGCCTTAGAAGCTATAATCACGAAACTTACCAGCGAGTTCAACCGGTTTGGTCAAGGCACGGGGAGCAAGTTCACTACCATCGACGATTACCTCGAGTAGATCAAGGCTTAAGTCGTTGTATCTACCCCCACCAGCGCGGTTCAAAGACCCCGACTACCTAAAGCTAAGTATTTTAAAGGAACGCGAACTAAGCTTCGAGGGTTCCTTACTCAAATAGACATATATCTCGACGTAAACAGTACTAGTATACCCAACGAAGTAGGAAAGGTGATCTTTATATCTACTTACCTACGGGGACAAGTATAGAATTAGCTTAAGCTATACGTCCGAGACTATTACGAAAAATAGCCTTAAGAGTGGTTAGCTACCACTACAAGTATTTTTAGAAGCTATAAGAGCTTTAGGGAATATCTTAAGCGAACTTTCGGAGATATCGACGCTACTAGAATAGCTAAACGTAAGCTATAGAAAATCAAATAATAAACCAGTATATCGGTATATACTTCCGAGTTCTAATAGATTATATCCTATCTAGATCTACCCAATCGAGCGTATATTCCGTACTTCGAGGTAGGACTTAAACCAGACGTTAAGGATAAATTGGCAAGAATCGATAGGCTAGAAACCCTAGATCAGCTTATTGCGATTACAGTTAAGATTAACAACCGTATCAATAAACGGCGATATAAGCGCCGGGAAATAGATCAATAGAAAAAGGGTAAGAGCCACAGATTTAATAGATTCAGGAACGGGTACCGAGATAGGGTACCCCGAGACCCCAATCTATATAGCCCGAAGCTAATAGAATTAGACGCCACTTAAGAGGAGTAAAAGGAGCGTCGATAGAAGAATCTCTATTTTACCTATAGGAAACCAGGACACTACGCAAGGGAGTATAAGTAGAAGAGACTATACGAGAAACGGCAACACTTAAAAGCGATACGCGAAGAACTATATACAACGTAAGAGTCTAGAACGGGCAACCTAAGGACGGAGTCCTTAGAAGATCTCTTAGCTAAGCTATCGAGCTTAAGCCTAGAAGAGATAGATATAGGTAACCTATATATTGATAGGTTAGCCGACGAGTAAGAAATCGATTATCTAGAGATCGACTAGGATACTATAGAGAGCTAGGGATAGACCTAGTACGTCTCGTAGGAATTATACTATCCCACGGAACTATCTAATGGCCTCTAGGAGTAAGAAATAGGCCCCAAGGGGATAGCCACCACGCTCTACGGAACGAATACCACGCTAGGGACAAACGAGACGTCCTACGATAGCAAACAAGTAATCCTAGAAATACTACTAGAAAGCCCCGAGAACCGTTACGATAACGAAGAAGCTAACGATATAGAGCTTATAGGATATCTCGAAGGAAAGATGTGGCCTAGTAGACTAGACTAGTACCTTATTAACGCGATTAAGGAAGGCGACGACCTAGTAGGATGCCCTTGTGAAGATTCTACTTACACGTACAAAGGATACGCACGACACCTAGGATATAGTAGGATAGCTAGCGTTATATACTACGACGAAACGTATACCACTTATAGGACCGGTAAGGCAGAACGAGGTATCGAACCTTAACCACTACGGTAGATAAAAAGGCCAAAATAGAGGCTAGAATACTAAGGAATGTGGTACAATGTAAAGATATACTGTTTCCAGGTGTATGGCCTGTCAACCGGGTAAGATATAATGACTAAGGAGGGGAATACAAATTGTATTGTCTCTGTGTGCCAAGACTAATTCTTACAGAATTAGGAGGGATCTCGGGGGCTTCCTGATTATAAGAAAATCATCGGGAAAGCTGACGTGATGATCACCTAACGAACCCCGCACGGATCGTCCACGATACTTCCAAGTATATACCCCGAGTCTTTATCCTTGTTTCCTAGTTGTACGGACCTTTATCCATTACAATTATCCCCTCCTTTCCAAGCGGATACCCTCATCCGCAATTAGATCAATAAATGCCAAGGGATTCCCATTCAAGGTAAGATATAGGATCCGAGTATAGAACAATAAAATATCGGGGAGAAACCGGGGGTGATTCACGATAAAGAAGAGATGTTTCAGAACAACCTAAAAGACTTCACCTATAAATAGTGAGCCTTTATATACCGTAGCATATATATAGGTCTAGTATTCTAGTCTTATCGGTTAAAATATCGTCTCACTCTTTCTTCCCTATATTATGGTTCCTACCCCTCGTTCAACCCAGATTCAGTTGAAGTATATATGGTATATACGATATCTTCGATCTGCTATCAATAACTAGGATACTACAAACACCAGCGAACCGTTCTCGATTCAATACTTTCTCGGGACCGAAAATTCGAAGAAATACTAACAATATATCTAGCGTTATATATATTGTAAACGCCCTACTAAGGGTATATAGGGTAACACCCGCGATTTAGTAGCGATTCTCGACTAGGCTATATAGGTTTATTATAACGATAACGGATACTACGCCTAGGATACCACTTATTTATAGAACGTAAATAAAGGGGTCCTTAAGTTCCTAAAGGACTTCGTGGCTATACACCGGGCTTATAAATCGGAACACCGCCTAGGGGGTAATAATAGAGCAGGGGTAAATAGAGTCGAGTCACGAGGAATTCGGTTCCACTTCGCTAACGATTCGGTAGCCTCTCCCAGTCGCTTATCAACGACATCTAGAAAGTCGACGGGCTATATATCCGAATCCTCTTACGCGACCATTACTTTCTACGACGTCGAGGGAGTAGTACCGATACCATACCAAATCAGGGCAGCGTCTTTAGCTTAGAGATAAGGGATACGTCTTATAGACACAGGCGAAATATAATCTATTACGTTAGATCTAGGAAGCCTATATTGCCGCCTATAACCCCGCAAGTATTAGTACTACTCAGGAGTTATCGTAGGATTTCGAGGACGTATTTCCCGTTCCACTATATGAATTGTAAGCGGCGAGGGGCCGATTCAGTGGTATTTTAAGGTTTTAGTAGCGCTTAATAGAAATAGCAGGTACGAATTTATTTATTCACGTCCTCGGTCGTAGCTTCCTTCTTAGTACAGTCCAATTTTTATCACGTCACGTAGACGACTTAGGATTTATTTACTTCTTCCTAAATCTCTCTCTCTCACTCTTTACAATCTCTCTTACTTTTACAATTTTCACAACTTTTTAGTAGGTAATCATCGTATCTATAACAGATCGACCACGAACTAACCTTAGTTTACAGTCTCTTCTATACTTATCCGCTATACCTCGAGATACGGCTACTAGTTCTCCTAGGAACCGTCGCAAGAAATTGGTAGTACCAATTCTACGTTAGTAAACCTAGTATATAAGCTACCTACGTATTTCCTATAGGGACTAGCCGAAGCAGTCCCCCGTATACTATAAACCGTTTACTATATAGTACTTTACGGATAATATTAATAGTAAGTCCTATAAGGACTATACTACGAAAAGGAGGGTATACAAATAGGTAAGTATCCTCTCTCTTCTCGGTAGCGATTCGGTAGAGATTCATACTGACCCTATATAATAATATAGGTTCCCTCTAGTCTTTCTAGCAATCGTTTCGAACTACTAGCAATCCTTTCCTAGGTTAAGAACTTCTAGGCTAATACCGTTAGGGGTTTTAGCGTCTTTTCTAGCTAGGTTGATAATAATAGCGATAAGGTAGTCTTCTAGGTTCCTAAGACTCTTATTAAGGAGGTTACAGTAGGGGTACGTGACCTTCTCGCTGGTTTTAATAGCTTGGTCAAGAGTCACCGGTATCTTTATCATTTAGCTAGAACTTATATTACTCTAGTAAGTCGTTATCGATCTACCCTCGGTTTATAGCCGGACTACTAACCTATCGCTCCTAATTTAGGACATCTATACCCGTTACGATAGCTAGGTCGCTAAGCGTAATAACCGTATCGTCAGGGATACCCGTAAGGTCGAGATACCTTAGGATCAGCTGGCTATAGAGGCCTCGGAGCGGCCTCGTCTTATCAACGAAGAGGAGTCGGTTACTACGTGGCACGCGGCCGTTTCGGCCTTTCATACTCTATATACCCTAGCTATTAGAGCTTATCTTCCCGAGGGCTATATCAATTACGATACTATATCCTCCTACTTATCGGACTTCCCTTTTAATTAGAAGCTTTAGGTATTTTCTCTATATTTCTAGCTGTGGTAGGACGGTAGCAGCTCGGTCCTTTTCTATAGGTTCTTCGGCCTCGATTCGAGGGGGGTTCGGTAGACCTTAGTTTTTCCAAATATATACTTATTTTGACCTTTTCTAAGTCTTTTTGTACTTTATAATAATTCGAGGGGCATTCGCTATTACTTCCTCGGGGACCTATTAATTGTACTCTAAGGGCCATCCTATCTATTTCACTAAATAGTATAGCTCGCCTTCAAACTTTTAGTTATCTTTAATCTCTTCCACTTCCTATTTATTATTATCCGCTAGCGCTAGTAGAGGTAGGTTTTCTAGTTCTCCTTCTCTTTATCGCCAGGGCTATAGTAGGGATATCGGGAATACATTATAAATCGCTATATACTCGTCAGGGAGTAGTAGGCGATATACTTATTTTCTAACACATTCGAGGATCCTAAATAGTCCGATCTACTATAGGGAGAGTTTCTTAGTAGTCCCTTCTTTCAATCGGAGGTTCTTTATTGATAGGGCTATAAGATCATTCTTTTTAAAGGTCATTTCTTAGTAGCGTTTATTATATTAAGTCGCTTGTATTTCGGTGGCTTTTCGCCACAAAATCTATAGTTGTTCTCGAAGCTTTATTAGCTTTTCAAAACGAGATACTACTACTAGTGCCTCCCTCCTTACACTGCCATCCTCGGTACGCATTTAAAAGTTAGGATTATACCCTAGTAGGGCCTAGAAAGGGGATATTCTAGTTATTACACTCGTTACATTATTATATACAAACTCAGCTGATTTTAGCAGTAAGGGCTACATTTTTTACTATTTATCGATAAAGTAGCGGAGGTAATATTCGAGGGTCTAGTTTATCCTTTCCGTTTAACCATCGGTTTAGGGATAAAACGCTATCGAGAACCTCAATTTTATCTAGGATAAATAGCACAGTTTTAACTAAAACCTACTTATAAAAACAGATCCCCGGTCGGATATAATACTATTTAGTAGTCTATATCTCAGTTTAACTTCTTAATAGAATAGCTCGGCTAATTCCGCAGCGTCTATCGTAGTTAAAACTAGGAAGAAAAGGCACTATTTTAAGAAACGGTCTACAACTACTAAAATCGTATTAACTATCCTTCCTTTCTAGATCGATTAAAGTAATCCTATAATAAAATCTATAGATAATTCGGTAAAGGTGTAACGGGCCACTGCCCGGTTGATATCACGTGCGCGCACGTGACCTTCCCCACACCCCTTTTGTTTACGTTCGACCCCGTCAACTCTCTCTTCTTTCCTTAAGCTTTTAGATAACTGCAAACGGCTTAGCTAGTTTGAATCAAACCTAGCTACGTCCCTTCACATTCTAAAAGCTTCCTCTTCCGCAGAAGATCCGGAAGAGTACGGCCAAATAGGCTAACGCGCACCGACGAAAAGTCCTGGAAGCACCAGGCACGACGAGACACGAACATGGTCGAAAACGTGGAACCGTCGAGCCCACCCGCATGGGCCCGGCTGATGATGCAGCAGATGGCACAAGCCGCTGCCAACCAAGAAGAAGGCGCACGAGCGCAAGAAGAGAGAATCCGGAAGCTCGAAGAGCTGATCCAGGCGAACGTGCCCGCACACCCAACACCGGCAACGGGCACAACACACGAGATATATGGCCAGGGCCTAGAAGCCAACGAAGGCCTCAACCAAGGCCTAGTCGACACGAACCTAACCCGACGCCCCCGCGCGCGACTACCTGATCCCCCCACCTTTAAAGGGATCAGAACGGAGTGGCCCGTATTCCGAATGTCAATCGAGAATAAACTGATAATCGATGCGGAAGCGCTCGGAGACGATCGAGCCTATTTATTGTACGTTTACTCCCGATTAGAAGGAAACGCGAGTAAGAATACCGTGGCGTTCATGCAACATCGACGGGGAAACGGGACCGCGAGTGATTTAATTCAATACCTCGAGAACATCTATGGGGACCCGAACATTAAGAAACGAGCCACCCAGCGCCTTCGAGAGATACGACAAGGACCGAAACAATCCTTTGCCACGTTCCTGCCCACGTTTGAGAAGGAATTCGCAGACTCAGGAGCGATAAGTTGGCCTAAAGATGCGAAAGTATCCATATTGACAGGATCGCTGAATTTAATCACCCGTACGGCTCTTTCGTATAGGGACGCACCCGAAAACTTCGCGGATCTTATACTGCTACTACGGCGTATTGACACCGACCTCGACCTACTCTCATCTGAGTCAAAACGCGTGGCGAACGGGCACGAGAGGAAAGCAATCCGTCCTCGGTCCCCGGTAACCGACCGTATGGACTGGACCCCGACAACCGCCGTTACGGTCACTTCCACACGAACACGGAAGGAGGACCGAGACCTCGTAGGGAAGCGAGCGAAATGGGTTAGGGAGGAAGAACTAGAACGTCGACGTCGGGAAGGAAGATATTACCGTTGCGGGCGTAACGGGTGTAGCGTACAATCTTGCCCTCTTAAACCAGCAAGAAGGCCAAGCCGCTCCGTAAGCCCCCGTCAGCGTCCGCGCGTGACCACAGCGATGATAGAGGAAGACCCTCTAAGTGGACAACGGCCCCAGCGCCACCACGAACAGAGAGAGAGAACACGAGTCATAAGATCAGAAGCACTTACGGAAGCGCCCACGGAAGAGAGCGACCGTTCGGACCAAGAGAGTGCGTACGAAGACTCGGAAAAAGAGTAGCTCCTGCCCAAAGGCGCGGACAGGAGCTAAACGGAGCCGAGAAGTTGTTAAAGCAAGAGAACAAACCCTTTTACGTCGATTCATTAGTTAATAGAATTCAATTTTCAAAAGCACTAGTCGATTCGGGGTGTTTATGTTACGTAACAGTAAGCGACTCTTTCGCAACAACCCTCGGCCTCCCGCGCATCTCAATACCCTCCCGGACGCTAGATGGCGTCACCGGAGACCAAGGAAAGATTGACTTTATCACCCATTTTGACATGGACGTACACGGCCACCTCCAAAAAGACGTTTACGCGTATATCATTCCCGGACAGATAGATCAGATGATCCTCGGGAACACATGGTTAATCGACGTGGACGGACGCTATTCAGCAAGGAAAGGTTGTCTCGACATCTTTACGAAAACGGGCGAACACACACGATATTGGAATAGAGCGAACCCCACGGTAGGCCCCCAGGGCATAAAGCCTCTACGAATCCAGAAGGTCTCCGCCCAGGATTTCCAAGAAACGTGTATAACCGGGCCCGTAGAGAGCCTTCGGATCGGAAAAGTAACCCTCGCGGATATCGAAAAGGCATTACGGAAGAAAAACCACGTTAATCCACGTACACGGCTCCCGAAACAGTACTGGCCGTGGTTGAAGGTGTTCGATGCAAAGCGTGCGGAACAATTACCAGACCACCGTCCCGGAGTAGATCACCGCATCCCTCTACGGAAGGACAGCTCTAGCAGGGAAGCCTCGCCCCCATACGGCCCTCTTTACAGTATGAATCAGGAGGAACTTCTTGTCCTACGGAAAACGCTCACGGATCTACTCGGACGGAACTTCATTCGTATTAGTAAGTCTCCGGCAGCAGCACCAGTCCTACTAGTTAGGAAGCCGGGCGGAGGAGTACGTTTCTGCGTGGACTATCGCGGGCTAAACGAGATTACGGTCAAAGATCGCTATCCACTACCCCTAATCAGAGAAACCTTACGAAATATATCGCAAGCACGGTGGTTTACGAAGCTAGATGTGATCGCAGCGTTCCATAAGATCCGAATCGAGCCTAGAGAAGAATGGAAAACCGCGTTCCGAACAAGGTACGGGCTATTTGAATGGCTCGTAACCCCCTTTGGTCTCACGGGAGCCCCCGCAACCTTCCAAAGGTATATCAACCAGGTGCTCCGTGAGCACCTCGACGACTTCGTCTCGGCGTACGTGGACGATATTATTATCTACTCAAGCGGATCGATCGAAGACCATCGTCAGAAAGTGGCCGAAGTCCTCCGTAAGCTTCAGGAAGCAGGCTTACAGTGTGACATTGACAAGTCGGAATTCGAACAAGAAACGGTAAAATACCTAGGGATCATCATACGCGCGGGTGAGGGCATCTGCGTAGACCCAGCGAAGGTTGAAGCGATACGCGCATGGGAACCACCGAAAACAGCCAGAGACGTACGGAGCTTTTTAGGATTTGCAAACTTTTATCGGACCTTCATCCCTCATTTCGCGAACCTAGCAGCACCGCTAGTGCGGTTGACACGTAAGGGAGTAGACTTTCGTTGGGACACGGCTTGCCACGATACCTTCACGGACTTGAAGGAACTCTTTATTAACGCACCAATCCTAGCACACTTCGAAGAAGGACGTGAAACCGTGGTGGAAACCGACGCTTCCGGATGGGCCACCGGAGGTATACTTTCACAAACGCAAGACGACGGAACATTACGCCCTTGCGCGTACCTTTCGCAGAAGCTCTCGCCAGCAGAGACGAACTACGAGATACACGATAAGGAGCTCCTTACAATCATACGCGGACTGAAAGAGTGGCGTCCGGAACTGAAAATGGTCCCTAAGTTCAAGATCATCACCGACCATAAGAATCTACGGTATTTCGGAAAGGCACGTGACCTAAGTGAACGCCAGATGCGGTGGGCGGACGTGCTAGCAGAGTTCGACTTCGAGATCCAGTATCGGCCCGGAAAGCTAGCTGCACGACCGGACGCCCTCTCACGAAGGGAACAGGACCTTCCACGGGACAGAAGTAACGAACGAATAACGAATCGATTCCGGCATATCTTCGAAAAAGTCAAGATAAAAACCGGACGGGTACAAATAGCCACGGAAACCCCCGTAGACTTCGAAACACCTGTGAAAGTCTTCGAAGAGGAAGAAGTACAAACGCTCTAGACCAACGCTCGGAAGACGGACACGAGCTACCAAGCTATCTCATAGGCTCTACAAGAAGGGGAGCGTAAACTTCCGGGTGGAATCCAGGTCAAAACGAGCCTCGCGGAATGCCACCTCGACGTGAGGGGCCTCCTTTGCTTCCGAGACCGGGTATAGATCCCAGATAGCGAGCCCCTACGGACACGTATTATCCAGAATGTGCACGATTCGCACATCACAGGACACCCAGGACGCGATGCTACGTACGCAATCCTATCACGACGCTTCTTTTGGCCAGGAGCAGCCAAGGATATACGACAGTTCCTACGGAACTGCACAGTTTGTGGACGGAGTACAATATAGCGCGACACTAAGCACGGATTGTTAAAGCCACTACCGATCCTACAACGAATCTGGGCGGAAATTTCCGTCGACTTTATTACGGATCTCCCTACGAGCGGCCCCCAAAAGGCCACGAACTGTCTCGTTATCACAGATCGACTCACGAAAAGTGTTATCCTGACCGCTATAGACTCTACCACAGCCGATTCCGTGGCCAAAGTATTTATGGACCACTTCTATATGCATCACGGACTCCCGCTCGCGATCGTAAGTGATCGTGGGTCTCAATTCGTGAGCGGCTTTTGGGCAGAAGTGTATAAAAGGTTAAAAATCCAACGTCGACTGTCAACGGCCTTCCACCTACAAACGGACGGTACGACAGAACGGGCAAATCAAGAAATTGAACGGATCTTACGGGCCTTTACGGCCTACTCACAAGAGGATTGGTCAAGCCTCCTCCCGATCGTGGCCGTCGCGATCAACAACCGAGAGGCATCGTCAACCGGTTTAGCACCATTCTTCTTCACTCACGGATACCATATCGACCCGATCGGGCTGGAAGATGACGGAAGCCTCCAGGGTCAGGAGAAAGGCCCCGAACGGGTAGGCAAGGATTTTATAGAGCGTCTCCGCGAGGCGTCTTCCTAGGCATAGGCAGCAATGGCCACCGTACAGGACAAACAACAAGAACAGGCGAATCGCTCTCGCCAGGTAGCACCGGTTTACCGAACGGGAGACAAAGTATGGTTACACCTACGGAACGTCACGTCCTTACGGCCGTCGAAGAAACTAGACTGGCTGCACGGAAAATATACGGTCGTAAGCGTCCCGTCTCCATACACCGTGGAGCTAAGCGTCCCGCGCGGAATCCACTCGGTCTTTCACGTAGATCTAGTACGCCCTACGGCGATAGATCCTCTTCCGTCCCAGGTCGTGGACGATAGCCAACCTCCGCCAATCGCTATCAACAACGAATTGGAGTGGGAGGTTGAAGAGATCTTAGCCGCACGTACACGGAAGGTTGGGAGAGGTCGCCGACGCGAAGTCTTGGTAAAATGGGTTGGTTTCGCGGAACAAACATGGGAGAGATTGGACATATTGGAAGACTGCACCGCATTAAATGCCTTTGAGGAACGTTACGGAAACGCCCGAATGAATGATGGACCTCAGGAAACGCCCTCCCACGTGCGGACGGGTGTCCTCCACATATCACGGGGAGGAGGGGGGTATTGTAACGGGCCACTGCCCGGTTGATATCACGTGCGCGCACGTGACCTTCCCCACACCCCTTTTGTTTACGTTCGACCCCGTCAACTCTCTCTTCTTTCCTTAAGCTTTTAGATAACTGCAAACGGCTTAGCTAGTTTGAATCAAACCTAGCTACGTCCCTTCACAAAAGGGCTATAATAGTATCGGTAACAATTCGAGCTTACCGAATAGCCTATACCTTAGGGTTTACGCTATTTAGCATACCCTATAAGAAGCGATATATCTTTTTACGTCTTCTTATATATAAACCTAATAGTAGTTACGCCGTAGTAGTTCTTCTATCCTTACTCGGCTAAAATATCCCGCGGTAGGGTTATCGTAGTATATTTATAGTAGTTTTCTACGGATACCCTCCTTTTTTAGGATATATAACCGCCCTCGATACCGTAGTAATCCTAAGGTATCGGTCTCCCATCCTTTACTACCGGGTTTCTAGGTCGAAACGTCACTTTTTCGCCGGCTCGTTTCTTAGTCTTTATTTTAAAGCCTTATAACCTATTAGAGAACGTCTTTAGTATCTATACTAATAGACTAGACTACTACTAGTATAGTATCGCCGACGTCGAATAGGATATTTAGTTCGTCGTATAATTTTCTCTATTTAGACCACTCGTCTGATTCGGTACCGATACGCTCTATATTTATTCCCGTAGGTATACCTAATCTAGGGGTTTCCTAATCAATTCCAATTTAGAATTCTAAGTCAAGTTCTTTTAAATCATACTTATAATCTACGTCCAGATTTTTTATCCCTATAATACTCTGTATCGTAAGGGTCGGTACTTCCTCAAGCCTATGGTTCGGGAGCCCTTCGCCTACAATTCGGTCTTAAATCGGGGTCGTCAATTCTATTCCTAAAGCTACTTACTCAGAATTTAGAATTCTAGAAAGCCTATCTACGGGGTTTATCTTTCTAGGCCTATACTTTATAATAAAGTTAAAAGGCGTTAGAAATATATACTAGCGTACTTACCAGCCGTTTAGTTTCTACTACGTTATAAATATACGCAGATTTGTATAGTCTAAGAGCACTTCTACGGGGTACTTACTACTATTAAGGTAATATCTCTAGTATTAGAAGGAGTATACGATAGCGAATAGCTCTTAATCTAGTATCGTATAATTAAGCTTAGCCCCTAAGAATTTTCGCGACTAGAAGGCTATAGGGTACTAGCGTCCTTCTTTATCGGGTTAAGAAAGGATACCCCCTATACCTTTATTCGATACATCTATTTCTAACCTAATATATTTTTCCGGGTCGAAGTGGTATAAGAGAGACGCTAACTAAAAGGCCTCTTTTAGGCGCCGGAACGCTAGCGATTCGGCTACGTCTAGGGCGACTTTACTAGGTTTTTTCCCATTTTTTAACCCTTTTAGTATCGAGGTAAGGGGTAGGGATATATATAAATACCCTTTAATAAAGCACCGATAAAAACTGTAAAATCCTAGGAATACCTAGATATCGTGGAAGCTCTTCAGTTCTTCCTATTCCTAGATAACCTTAATACGGCTTTCGTCTATATAGACTCCCCTTCTATTCACGATAAACCCTAGGAATTCGACTTCTTTTCGATAGAAAGTATATTTTAACAGTTTCACGTAAAGCTCTAATCTCCTAAGTCGTTCGAAGACTTATTATAGCGCTTTTGTATAGGAGTCTTAGTCGGGCGAAAAGATAAGGATATTATCGAGATACGCTATATAAACGGTATCGATTAGCCCTCCTAGCGCTATATAGATATAGCTTTAAAAAGTAGCGGGGGTATTAGATAAACCGAATAGTATAACTATATATTTAAAATAGCTATATCTTGTTCGGAAGGCGGTTTTCTATTTATCTCCTTCGCGGATACGTATACGATAGTAGGTATCTTTAATATCTACCTTACTAAAGTATTAAGCCCCTAAGAGCCTATTAAGGATCTCTAAAATAAGGGGTAATAGGTACTAATTCTTAACCGATACTCGATTGAGTCCTCGATAATCTATATATAAGCGTAGGCCTCTATCCTTTTTTAGAACGAAGAGAATTAGTGCTCCTATAGGGCTCTTTAAAGGCCTAATTCGCTTTTTCTTAATATTATCGACTAAGTAGGCCTACAATTCTTTAAGTTCTACCCTCGAGAGGGGGTAGATTGGACCGTAAGGCGGGGTTTTACCTTCTTCTAGTTCGATAGTATAATCGGAAGCTTTTAAGATAGGTAGGTTTCCTACCTTCTCGTGATCGAATATATCAAGATACGCCTCTAGTTCGAGGGGTATTCGTAATAGGTCTAGATTCGGGTAATCCCCGTTTTCGTTAGGGAGCTATACTTATTCGGGTATTTTTATAAGAGCGTAGATTACTACTAAATTCCTCGCTAATTTCGCGAATCGATAGGGTTTTACTAGCTTAAAGCTCTTAACCCCGAACCACTACTAATCTACTCTAGGGCGTAAGATCACGTCGAATTTATTTATAAAGGTTCGGGATAGGAGTATAGGGCTTCCTTCTATACGGTAGTCCCTATCGATACCTATATATAGTCTTTTAATTGTCTTTTTAGTTCCCCTAGAGTCCCTAATCGTAAATAAGACCTAAAATACGCTATAAGTACGTACGTATTTAGGGGCGACGCCCTTTATAGACGGGGATAAAAAGGGGGCGGCTAGCAATTTATTTTTACAAGTAAATTCCTTACTAACTACGTCGTATTCTATACCGGTATCGAGGTCCGCGTACGTTTCGATACTATTTCCGAGGATAATCGGTATATAAAGGCGTGTTATAGTCCCTATTAGTAGGTATAGAGCTAGCGTATCGGGATTTATTCTAGCTCTTCTACTTTTCCCGCTTATACCGGTTTTTAGGAGCGTACTACCTTAATAATAGACTATATTATAGTCCCCTACGGGCATTTATTTACCCAATGGTTTTTATCGCTATAGATAAAGTAGGTAGTATTCGGCGTAGAATCGCTAGCGTTTCCTATTTTTATCGGCGTCGTATTTTCACCTGAGGTGTAGGGCTTTCTTAATCCTCTACGTCCTCGGCCACGACCTTGTGGTTAGCCTCTACCTCTTAGGGTCGAGCCTCTTCCTCTTAGACCCCCTCGTCCCTTGTAGTTCGACGACGAGGAGCTAGCGGATTAGGACTAGTTCGATACCGATTCGGTATAATTCCCCTTCTTTTTCTTATCCTACCCTTAGATAGAATATTCTTTTCGCTTATAAGGTAGGAAATAGACTAGGAATAAGGTAGTAGCCTTTTTCGATATTTTATCCCTAGTAGTCGGTAGGGATCTATTAGTATTAGTAATAATCACGTCCCTTAGGGGTTTCTATAGCTTTATAAATAGCGTTTAGGCCCTTACTTCTTCGGTTTAAGCTAGGAGGTGATTCTCTAGCGATTCGAGGTAGGTTTCGAATATACGGGGGTCCTAGTATAGACGCATTTCTACCTTTTGATAGGTAATAAGAACGTCGGTAACGATATTGTAGGAATTTTATAGTAGGGTTTTAGTCTATTCCTTAAAGGTTTCCCAATTATTCGCGTCTTCGGGGTATTTTCGCTCGTAAGACGCCTATTTAGTCTTATACGTAGCGTAGAGGAAATTCGTAGTAGCGAGGACTTTTTAGGTGCCCGAGATATATTTCTTCGGGGCCCCTTTAAAAAGGGCATTTAAATCGTTTAGCTATTCCTCTCTCTATTTAATACTAAAGTCCTCCTCGAATTTATTAACGTATCTCTTAATTTCTCCTCTTTAACTCGGCTCGCTGTCCGATAATAAATCGTAGGAGGATCGAGGGCGATTCGTTGATTTTCTTCCGTTTAGGGTTTTAAGTTTTTCCTCGTTAGCTGTAACGAGTTCCCTAGCAGCGATAAGGCGCTATTAGAGGTCTACTTCGGCCTCGAGTCGCCTAAGTTCCGCTTCTATTCCTCGGGTCACCGCTTCTAGATCTAGGGTATCCTAATACGGGTCCTCGGTTCTAGTGGATTGTAGGTCTTCTACTTCTTAGGGTTGGATCCCAATAGATTGATCCGCTTCTACCTCGATCTAAGGGGTTTGCCTAGGCGATTCGATATCGTTCCTAGTACTACGACGAGTAGTCGGAGGAGCCATTGTATCTCAGGCAGTTGAAGATAAAGAATTAGAATTGTAAAGATATACTGTTTCTAGGTGTATGGCCTATCAACCGGGTAAGATACAATGACTAAGGAGGGGAATGCAAATTGTATTGTCTCTGTATGCCAAGACTAATTCTTGCAGAATTAGGAGGGATCTCGGGGGCTTCCTGATTATAAGAAAATCATCGGGAAAGCTGACGTGATGATCACCTGACGAACCCCGCACGGATCGTCCACGATACTTCCAAGTATATGCCCCGAGTCTTTATCCTTGTTTCCCAGTTGTACGGACCTTTATCCGTTACAGTCTGACAATCCTAGGTGTATCGGGTATAGTCGAGGCACTACCGTAGACCGTCGGTAGGTTGATTGTCGAAGGCGTGACTAGCGCTTAAATAGGAATTAGCGTTTAATTCGTATTTATTTGAGCCGATGCTTACTATATAGCTAGCTACAGTTGTCGAGTCTATTGTCGAGGTATTTCTTATTACTTACCCGACGCTAACAGAGCGGAGAGTTTAAAGGTCTTATCCCCGTTAGACGGTCCATTCGGACTATCCGGCGAAGGCTGTATGGGTGTCAAACCTAGGCTGTCCTCGTTATTATTACTAGGCTATAGAAAGCTTACGTCTCGAGACGTAGTTAGCTTCTTGCTTTCTGGATTCCACACTTTAAAGACGTGACCACCGTCCCCCTTATATCCAACGAGTCTTCCTTTCTAGGCCCGAGGTGCTGATTTGTACGCAGGAATAGGACAGGTTGGGGGTTGTTGATCTGTGAGGGGGATGTTGGGTGCCTCAGGCACCTAGGCTGCCTTAGGCAGACACGGCCAGATCTAGTAGTAGATAGCTTCCCTCTCTTCTCTTTCTTTCCCTCTTCCTCTCCTTGTCCGCTTTTCATCTAATACAATTCAGTGCACTGCTTTCCCAATCATTGCATCAGTATTTCCGTATTGTATGATCCTCCGAGAGCCTCGTCCTCTGCCTCCACGACCGCGCCCGCGTCCTCGTCCGGACTGTCGATTGGAGTTGGTAGTACCATCACGTTCAGCTGCAGTTAGAAGGCTCCTAAAGTATTGGTCTATCTTCTCGAGCGTGATCCGTTTAGGTTCAATGTTGCCGATTTCTTCAATAATGAATTGTACCTTTAGGATTTCCTTCTCGACTACACTTAGTACTTCGACTAGGGCGAGGAAAGGATAGGGAGCGATCTTAAAACGGGCGAGTGCGTGAAACTGCTTTTCGTACTGTATGATAAATTCTCTGGCTGTATTGAAGTCCGATCGGGAAAGCTTATTGTACTTCTTTACTTTATTAATGGCATTCTCTACCTTATCGCTACCTTGAACTAAGAGTATGATCGTGTCGAATATCACGTCGGCGAATTTAGGTCTCTTAATAAGATTCTAGATCTTTTCCTATATAGTCTCATCAACCTATATAAATAGCTAGCTAGCGACTGTTTTAGACTAGTATTCCTATTAACTAAACCCGGGGTCTTTCTTTCCTAGTCGTAGTAAGTCACTATCGATTAATTGATCGAGACGTAGTAGTGTAAGCGCGAATTCGACTCGCATTGCCTATCCACGGGGATTCTTTAAATTATATAGGAGATCCTTTATCTTCTACATCTTAGCGCTAGTGATTTTAGGTAGTCTATCCGCCTAGTTACTATAGCCACCTTCGAGGCTATCGTCACTGACAGCTTCGTTATTACTATAAATTAAGGCGGGCTTAGCCGGGTTAGGCATAGCGGCGTTATCGTTGTTGTTATTGTTATTAAGGACCGGCCTAGTTATACTCGACGAGGTAGGTAAGAAAGTTAACTGATTCGTAGGGTCGTTATCCCCGGAGCCGTCGTTGTCAGACATCGTAAGAACGTCGGGTCGAGTATGTACTCTTATTAAAGGTTTCGAGGATCAGTTCCGATTGGCGAAGACTTTTGGTCGCGTCGGTAAGTGGGTCCAGGATCGGCTTTAGGTGGAAGAGTTGCTAGTGGTCCTGACTAGCAGATGAAAGGCTTATAACCTCTCGGAGGATCATACAATACGGAAATACTAATACAATGATTGGGAAAGCAGTGCACTGAATTGTATTGGATGAAAAGCGGACAAGGAGAGGAAGAGGGAAAGAAAGAGAAGAGAGGGAAGCTATCTACTACTAGATCTGGCCGTGTCTGCCTAAGGCAGCCTAGGTGCCTGAGGCACCCAACAGAAGTCTCTCGGTTAATAGTAAGGATAAGATAAGCCCTTATCTACCTTCAACTATAGATAAAGGGGGTAGTTAGATACGCTCTAGACTAAGAGGTATAAGGAAGCGTAGTAAACCTAATAATAATAATCAATAGCTATAGTATTAAGGAATATATAAATAGAAATCAATGAATAGAGTGTTTTAAATAGCGGAAATAATATATTATTCAATGATTAAAATAAATACTGTAAACTAAATACTTAAAAATATAGAGTTAAATAGTATAAATAATACAAGTCACGAGGTATACAAATTTTACTTACTAAAAAGGCCTACAGGCGCCTAAGACGCCCAAGGCCTATAGGCCCTAAGGGTAGGGCCCGTCCATAGGTACGCCTACGTTGGGCGCGCCCGCTTATATAAGGCCCATGGGCCCCGCCCACCGGCCCGTCTATGGGCGATGTCGCAGTCTAGTCTTCTGTAGGGTCGGTGCGCGATCCCTACGTGACCTATCAGCGATACTGAACTGGTTGGCTCTCGGTGGCCCATCGGTGTACCCCTGTAGGTCACTGCTAATTGGTGACGGGTAGGTCCGTAACAATAGGATTGGACCCAAAACCCATTTTGGGTTAGGTTGGGTTGGGTTGGGTTGTACCGAAGTCTACCTCTGTCATTCCTATAATAGAAAAAGAGGTAAATGAGAGAGAGAGATGGAGGATCCTCGAATAAGCCTACTTACCTAGATATAGCTTAGCGATGACCTGGCGACTCTGCTGGTTCTACTTAGCTCCTCGTTTCAATCTTACACTTCTCGGTATCCTACTGTTTTATGTATCTATGTATTTTTTCAGAAGGAGATAAATGGACGTCTATGGTATATGTAGTAACGGCCATTAGCTAGATATACTAGCCAATGTCTCTAATCAAGGATTAAGTATGGATGAGTGGACGGGAAGCTCCTATTTTCTACGCTCCATGACCATTTGTGTCAAGCCAAGGGTTGTGAGGTATTATGGAATGCAACTGGTGGGTAAGTGGGATGACAAGAAGTTCTGAGAGTGATTGACATAGAGATGCTTAACGACAACGTCTTACGGAAGACCTAGATACACTCGAGGTTGTCATTACGTTTGAATCATATATTCTCAAGACTTTAATACCCATTGCGCTACTGGGGTTTGGTTGTTTACGGGCCCTTGCCCGCTCGCAAGTGTGGCTACATAAAACATGCACTGTCTCATAGAGGCAGAGGGACCGGACCCATGACTCGGAGAGTCAAGGGGGTCATATACATCAGTCGAATAGATGACCGGTGAATATTCTACATGCCATCGCCCACTAGCCAGCTGGATCTGTCGGGGAGAAATTGTCTCGTCGTAGGTACTAACAAATCCCAGTACACCGAAGGTCGCCCGTATAGAAGATAGGTTTACCATACGCGCGGCCTAGGGAATGATGCGGAATGATCGATGGAACCTTTAGTTTCCCTACAAGCCTCAACTCCCCTTGACCTTGAACGGTAGCACTTAATCCCACGATATCTGGAATATTCTTGTATTGTAGGCCGGAGCGTTTAAAGTCCTCAAAATGCAAATTTACTGCGTGCACCTCTAAGGTCGCTCCAAGTACTTGGCATATAGCCTATTAGAAGCGACCTTGGGGGCCATGTTTATCCCCAATACAAACGATCCCAGGATCTATATCGTGTTAGCCGGGGCTAACAGCAGCTGTAGATCTGCGACTGAACGCTTGGGAATTATACATTGGCTGGACTGAGCCCTTGAAATTAGGCCACGGGCTCAATGTCCCGACATACTCCAGGTTGTGAAGTGTAGGAGAGGTGGTCTTGTAAGTTCCCACATTGAAGAGGGGAAGCAGGGCTTGTATGATTTGTTTCGTACGGATGCGGGTTGTAGCCATGTTTTCAAAGCTTTATACCCAACTATGAGTCAGTATAGGTCGCTTCCTTTCACGCATGGGGTGTTTCGTACCGTAGCACGTGGGAAGAGAATGCTGGGAGGGGTTGTGACAGACTCAAATAAGACTATGCCTAAGTATTTCGCTACTAGGAACAGTATCAACAAGGTTAATACAGGATCTTACTCATGGACTGGATTTGCGTGGAATGCAACTTACCTTTTCATTACTCGCCAAGCAATACTAGCAGGAACTCGATGTCAATGGGCCAATGTCGAGTGCTAGGAGGTTGTTGTCGAGAAAGGGAAGGGAAGGGAAGGAGACAACAATTTCTACCTAGTCACCCGGGCCACCTATTTACTGCGCATGCCTCTTCCGCAACATGACAGGTATTGACGCTCTCATTTCCCTCGGAGCCAATGCCAACACAGTCTATCATGGCTCAGACCTATCAACCACCTTGCCTGCGCTGGTAGCTTGATTTGGCGAGTCTACCATAGCCAAATATCTGACATTCCATGGCGCGGACAGCACTTTGTTCGACTTGATGCGACGAAATAACTTGCACGAGGCCACCAAGTATTTTACTGACCGGCATGGCTACCTACGTCACCATTGGCATCTTTGAGTCCGTCATGGGACTTGGGCGCATTATTTCGCCCAAATCATGGATTTGGTCAAGATATTGGCCGAGGCTGGTGCAGCCACCAATGCCGAGGATAGGAGTACACCCTATCTGACTTCCATTGCAGCGGCAGCTGATCGAGGATGCTGGGATAGCGGTAGGTTGTGTGCATTGCTGGACACTGTAGCTAATTTGGAAGTGATTACGGGAGATACAGTCCTACATTCATGGGCCGCTATCGTTGGACCACGTTTAGACTATCCCGATTCACCCTTACCGACCCTAAAAAATATGGTCAAGACCATGCCAAATATTGACGTCCGTAAACAGTATGAAGAGGCTGCTCCACTCCATGTTAACAACCATCTACTACCCGGAAGATGAATTCGAGCATGCGAAATTTTCCTCGGCCACTCCTACTCAAAGACTCATCGTGGTGAATCTCCGTTATCTATAGCCCTGGACACAAACCTCAACCCGATTCCTACTCGAGAAAGGCGCCGATCCCCTCGTTCTCAAATACCGAGGGCGAGACATTATCTATTCAATTGCCAATAATCTTGTCCTTATAGACCAAAGCAGTCACGACCTCATCCAGCACCTTCTACCCCATCTCAGCCCTGAGATCCAACATGCCTATACAAACCACTCTCTCCACAATCCAAACAGCAACAAACCTCTCTTTACCGCCACAGAGAGCGGAAACCCGCTCATGTTAAGCCTCTTCTCTCTCGGTCTTGCTAGTTATGTCAATAAGCCCTAAAAAACGAAATATCTACCATGAGCACACTCCACCGAGCTTGGTTGCCGCGCGCACATGTGGAGACTGGCATCTTACAAGCCTAGTGTGGCACGAACCATAGTGCTGGAGCAGAACCTCGTCTACGATGAAATCCAAGGTCCCCCGACATGTGTGGCTGAGTTGTACAGCTTATTTCCAGAGATCATCCGGATTCTTCGACATGCGGGGGTTAACGGGCATATGAGTTGGAGGGTATAAATGAGAACTTTATTGAGCAACCAACAGAGTGGGATCAAGAGAAAATTCAAAAGTACGGATTTATAGTGGAGACTTAACCGAATGTTGAGGCTTTGGGGGAATTGCATGAATTGGCTAGAGATCAGAATGGGTGGAGTTGGCGTAAGTTGTCGGGGAAGGGGTAAAAATCCTGTTGTATACGCAGCGACATAGGTGCTAGCTGCCAAAACCCGATTTATGGTAAATACTGATGGTCTAATGCCTGGTTCTTGACCGCTCCTTGCGCTCTATACAATGTAATGTAATTAGGTGGTTTTATTGAAGTATTTGACACCCATATAAATAATGGTATCTCCATATTTCTATGGGTTTATAAGTCCAAAAAGAAAATGAAGCATTTCATCTCTACACAAATCATAAAGCCTCAATTTTCTTAAATTCTAAACTCCTATAAATATGGAGATACTATAACAAGAATAGTCGGCAGTATAAGCAGCCGAGTGTGTCTTTTGAGTGGTCTTTTGAGTGGCCATCTCAGATACTATCCTGTTTAGTTTTAGTTTTAATTCCTCTGCCGGTTCTGATTTAGGCCCGAAGGCCACAACCAGGAATTAAGGCACTAGTATTTACTAGAAATGGGGGTTTGGCAGCTGGCGCCTATGCCGCTCCGGAGTTATACATAGGGCTAGACTGATCACATGCGTGGTTAGTCATTTACCATTCCCCCGCTGGCGACCTCGGGTCTATTGGCACCTCTCTTCATTTTCAAAATTCCAGTTGTAATACTAAAAAATACATCCCTCGAATGATACATACAAGAATTAGTTGAGTATACGTTTTTGGTTTTGACGTAGAGTTGAATGATAGCGCAGACTAGATATGGGCTTATTAATAGGTACAATATATGAAGGTAGTGAAGAGCATCAACTAGAAATTTCCTAGACCAGTATAAGGACTATATTAGTATCCATGGGGGGATATCGCCATGGGGATATTACTCTGGATACTACCCTGGATACTACCATGGATACTACCATACCTTAATGTCTTTCTAATCTTTCTCCATCGGGATATCCGGCACTCGGAGTGGCAAGCTGAAAAGGCTTAGTCAACCAATCAGATTGACTGATATTCGCCTTATCCTCGGCCTCCTAATTCCCTTAAATTCCACTTGGATCTTCCTTTCTACTTATCCCTCTTTTATCTCCCTCAAATATGTCTTTCTCAAATTTGGTCTCCGACATTGCCTTTCGTGATGCTCGGGTGGATGATGGTAGCTCGCAAATCTCTCACGCCCGATCTCACCGGTCTCACGCGACCGCTCGGTCATATGCCAGCACTGCAGCCACAAGCGTCAGCATTTCTGGCGAAGTTTCCAGCCAGCTACAATCTGGATACAGCCATCCCCTGACTAGAGCATGGCAGGCCGATAGGCAATTGACAAAGGTTCGCCCTCAATGGTGTTATGAGACACATACATTACTCATCACTAATACATTGTCTCTATAGGATATGCTCATTTATCCGTTGTTCGTCACAGACAACCCTGATGAGGAGACTTTAATTCCTTCCTTGCCAAACCAACACCGTCGTGGAATCAATCGCCTGGTTCCTTTTCTTGCCCCCCTTGTTCGGAAGGGCCTGCGCTCGGTAATGCTGTTTGGTGTTCCGCTTCACCCGTCCGCCAAAGATGCACTCGGAACAGCCGCAGATGACCCCGATGGTCCTGTGATCCAAGCTATCCGTCTTTTGCGATCCCGTTTCCCTCAACTTTATATCACGACCGATGTATGCCTCTGTGAGTATACGTCGCACGGTCACTGTGGTATCCTACGAGAAGATGGAACTCTCGACAATGCGCAATCCGTTGACCGGATCTCCGATGTAGCCATTGCTTACGCGGCGGCTGGAGCTCACTGCGTGGCCCCGTCAGACATGAATGACGGTAGAATCCGAGCTATCAAGCTCAAGTTGATTGAAGCTGGTGTGGCACATCGCGTACTTTTGATGTCTTACAGTGCCAAGTTCAGTGGCTGTTTATATGGGCCGTTCCGTGATGCAGCTGGCTCCTGTCCCTCATTCGGGGATCGTCGGTGCTACCAGCTTCCGCCAGGCGGCCGTGGTCTTGCCCGACGTGCCATACAGAGAGACATGGCGGAAGGTGCAGATATTATCATGGTGAAGCCAGCCAGCAGCTACCTTGATATTATCCGGGACGCCAAAGATTTGGCGCCAGATTTTCCAGTGGCCGCCTACCAGGTCAGTGGTGAATATGCGATGATCCACGCCGCTGCCAAGGCCGGTGTCTTCAATCTTAAGGATATGGCCTTCGAAAGTACCGAAGGCATATTGAGAGCAGGCGCTGGCATTGTGATCAGTTATTTCGTCCCAGAATTCCTCGACTGGCTTTAATTTATCCAACTCGCCGTTCTCTCGTTCGCTATACTTTCTCCACTCCAAAAGTGTGATTTTCGGGCCTTCCATTTTGCGAGTGATTACCATGAACTACATTTCTACATCTGACTTCTATCTATAATGGGGCTCTGATGTATTGAACATAAAATGTCACTTGAATGTGGATAGATTCCCCTTATGTGATATGATGTCTCCATTTCCTTGATAACGATTACCCCTTATTACAATGTTATTAATTTCTTTTTTTTTTTCATTCTTTTTCGGTCCAACCGATAGTGCATAGTATATTTGCTCTCTAGTAATTGACATGGAAAATTCTGTACCAGAATTGAGATTGAATTGAGGTAAATAATGCAGAAACATTGTGTATAGACTGCAAGATGACACCTGGTTCGCCGAGAACGCTAATAACATACCAATTCAAGAAAAACCATTCGTCAGCGACAGTGGATATCAAAATAGAAAAATAGAAAAGAAACATGATAACATCAAATCAAACAAAACTAGAAGAAAGCCACGGGGAGTCATAATTTCACTCCTCTACATATAGTTATTGGTAGACCAGAACCGTAGCGGAAGGTCATGCGGCATTTCCACATCCAAAATCAATAAACGTCACTTCGTTCACATAGCAAAGCTGGGTTTTGACCCCTGAAACATGTAACCGGCAATGTTCGCGTTGACAATCTCTCCTGGGGCTACATAAACGCCTCGGGCAAGACGAACCCCTGGGTAGATGATGCACCCTGCGCCCACATAACAATCTTCTTCGATGATGACCTGACGACCTTGATACCGACTTTGTGAACCTTTGCGCTCTTGCATGTTGGGATGAGCAGTCGAACTAATTATTTTGACGTTGGGGCCTATCCATGTGTGAGCACCAATGCGGATAACACAGTCATCCACAAACAGGCAATTCTCCGAGATCATGACGTCTTCCCCGATGTGGATATTGTAACCATAATGGCAACTAAAAGGAGCCTCGACGACTGCCCCTTGGCCGATGGATCCGGCAGAGCGAGGCACGCCGGTTCCAGGGGAGTTGGTAATAGAACCTGCCGGGGGTACGATGATCTCCTTCAGCAGGCGGTTTTGCTCTTTCGAGCTAATGCCGGTGAGGGGATTGCAGGCGTTGTTAAATTTCCATAGTGCGCCGCGGCAACGGTCCCTTTCTTCCACGAGGTGGACGTCAAATGGTCGGTAAAGTTTGCCTCTAATCATCTTTTCCTTTTCGGTCTCGTCACTCGAGACGGTCCTGCTGGAGAGCTGATGTTCGATGCTAAGTGCCATCCGAGCCTGCGCCTGGGGACTATGGGTGTCCACAGCCGCTGCGGGTAATGTTCGTTGCTCGGGCCCATTTTGAAACAAGGGCATATTCGATTTAGGATGAGATGGATGACTGAGGTCCCGAAGTGAAGAGATGACCGGATAGTCAGGTTTGGGACGCCCTTCCCGCGATAGCTCATGGATAGGTGGAACTTCCCGATACTCAACGACTTTCGCCATAGGTTCGGATGGATAGGGCGGATGACCGGTGTTGGGCCCTGGTCCCGGGCCGGCACCTGGCCAAGTTTGTTTTGACCATGCATGATTGGATGGTGTATGTGTTGGGCTGGTGTTGTATTGTTGGACAGGGCGGTCAGCCTCCTCCACCAAAGGCCTGATTTTTGTCGCGTCGACATGTTCCACTGGGTTAGGTGGTCGCTCTTGATGCCGAGGTGTTTCTTGCATATATGGGCCATTGATGTCTGAATAACCTTCTTTGGATTGCAAAGGGATCGGAGTTTTTGTACTAGATGGCTTTTGCCAGGTGCTTCGGGATGAATATCCTTCACATAGGAAGCCTCCACGAAGACAGTTGTTGCCTACGATACACCATTAATGTCGCTCTTTCGATTGAATTTCGACCGGGAAGAATTTTTTTTTAGAAAAAAAAAAACAGGGGGAGCTAGAGCCAGTAGGAGTGGACTTACATGCCGGATGTTGCTCGTCGCATTTCTTTTTTCTGCGTCGACAGGTCATACAACCCGTCTTCGTTCGGTTACTAAATACCCGCTTCCTCTTAGGAGCCACTTGCATTGCCCCATGTCGTTCTGGCGCATAACCAGGAGAGGATGGCTGTTGAGTGCCGGGAGTGGAGCGATTTGTTATGGACCTTTCTTGGCCTGCCTCGCGTTGAAGAGCGTCTGCTAGGTGGGCATCTGATGCATCCATTTGCTGGGCTCGTTGTGCCTGGGTGACCAGCTGAGAATCATATTCTGACCAAGGACTATTGGCGGAGGTCTGGCCGGCATCATTGCCCTCAGACCGGTGAGATGGTGTTGCAGAATGATTGCCACGCTCTATCTCCGAGACCGAACCTTGCATGCTGCCATTCAGATTAGGTTGGTTGGTCTCGGGACGGTTCACCGGGCTCCTGGAGGCGTTCCCGACTTCGGGATTCGGAGAATCTTGTTCTCGAGACTCTGATCTCTTTCTCTTATTATTGTTAGAGCTGGGTGAGGATCTTTGTGACCACTTTTGATCATTGGCAGGATCATCCCGGTCATCTCGCTGACTAGGATCTAAGTTCTTTTCCTGGGCCTGTGCCCGTTCTCCATTGGGGATGGAACTAGGCGCTGGCCCATGTCCATTCCCATTCCCAGGGATCACGGGGTCTCTGCCATTGACTGCGGTAAATCGGGATGGGCTATGTTCTGTGCCCGTTTCAGCCCCGGAATCTTGACCGTTCACGGGTGCAGCAGCAAGAGCCGTCATCATAAAGGCCAAGAAGCAAAGCAAGGGAGAAGCCCAAATACCACAAAGAATAGGGCTGAGGTTACACTGAGTGCAAGAGACTATTCAAGTATATGGTGAATAGAGGCAAGTTGCAACTCAATTGCCAAGAAATTCCCCAAATCTGGATAATCTCAAAGAGAAGAGAAAGTTTTCAAAGCTGAATACTTTCTAATATCTCAAAGCTCTTTGTTGGCATGGAATTTGCAAGTTAATGTCGGGTGGGGCGAGGAGATCGGGAGATTATCAGAGATAGTATACAAGGTGTTGAAAAAGAGCAACCTTGGGAAGTGAATACAGGTTTTGTCTCTCTCTCCTTTTTTTTTAGAAAAAGTAGAACAGAAAGAAATCATAGAAAAAAGAGTAATAAAATACTCAAATATAAGAGAGAAAAAAAAGAGAGAGAGAGAGAGAGAGAGAGAGAGAGAGAGAGAGAGAGAGAGAGAAAGCCGGAGGAGACAGAGAATGGGGGTAAAAGAGAGAGAGAGGGGGAGGAAGAGAATAAAAGAGAAGGGGAAAACACCGAGCTAGGACCCTTTCTCTCTCTCTCTCTCTCTTTCTGACAAGAAAGTACAAAATAAATAAAAATAAAAATAAAAAGAGTAATCATTCTAAAAAACTAGAGAGGAAAAAAAAGAGGGAAAGGGGAAGTTGGCGCGCGATCGGCAATGACGGCGTCACAGGCAGCACCAATCGGAGAAGCGATCAACCGTGTCCTAGTGAGGCGCGGGTCTGAGACATTTCCCATCCGCTTACTCTTTTCTGCGCGCGTTCCCAGTTTTTTTTTTCCCTTTCCTTTTTCCCTTGGCGCCCGTGTACGCCGTGTCCCGCGTCCCCGCGCATAATGGCGGTTATGCGCTTAAAGAGGTTTTCGACCTTTATTTTATTTTTTTTGGGTATATAATATATATATGTAGATTTAATTTCTATTTTATTCTTCTCATATTTTCTTCTCTTTTTTCCCTTCCTTCCCCTCAAAAGGAGTTTTCATGGATCTGGCGCCCATCTCGGGAATTATTTGATGACTGCAGCGTGCCGCGGCGCTAGGACCAAGGAACTAAAATCACTAGAGGAGTCGGCTGAGCACGGATACCTCATGGCGCTGTGAGTTTAGACGACTTTTTTCTTTTAATCAAGTACGGAGTACACACATATATATATATAGATATATGTATGTATTTATATTCCATGTTCGATTCTATCTAAGGATTAATTATTACCTTGAGGTATTATCAACATTTATATATGAACTATTAGCAGCTGATTCAGCCCAACTCGCACAATTCTATCACTATCACTATCACTTTTCTCACACCTATTATAAAGAATGAAAAGTAAAAATATATCTATACATTATATATATAATTAATAATATCCAATGGAATATAAATGTAGTTGTGTACTCTGTATTCCGTATTTCGTGGGTAATAGCTCTTGGCCCTCCCCAGAGAAAGCTTGTGCTGACTAAGCATCAAGAAGAGCCAGATCAAGTTCAAACATTCAACGCGCTCTCACCGCCAGAGTCTGCGATAGCTTCCTTTTTTTGACCCCCAATTTCAATCCTTTTTTTTTTTTTGGTCTTCAGAGTCTGGTAAGTCTTGACCTGGACTCACCTCCCTCCCCCTCTCTCTCCTTAATACCCCCAGTCCAATCATTTCTCGTCCTGACATCGTGCTGACCCCCCAACCCCTCCAAAGGATCTCTACCCCACCGATCATAACTTGCTTCTCATATCCCCCTCCATTATTCGATACTGCCCTGCAGCCGCCCTGGCACCCCATATCATATCCAGGCGGTTCCCCATCAATATCCACTTTGGACTTTCGTGTCTTGAACCCCATTCCGTCATCAGAGGCGATATCGCCAGCCTTCGCCGGGATGTCGATTTCGGTACAAGAGCTGGACAACACGGTCCGAGCTTTGTTTGAAGGCAAAGGTGCCGTGGTAAGTTGAACAGTCTGCTCTACACTGCTTGAATTGCAGATTTTGTAGATTCTCCATATCCATTAGTGAAAGCTCGGGGGCAACACTGACATTTATAACATCTAGCAAAACCAAGCACAGCAGACTCTGACAGAAGTAAGCGCGCAAACCTCTGGAACCTTATATGGAATTGAAAGCTAATCACTCCTTCTCTCCAGTTCAAACAAAATCCCGATGCCTGGGTCACCGTGGGCAACATCCTCCAAGAGGCTTCATACCTCCAAACCAAATGTGTGTTTTGAGTCTTTGGCAATCCCCTCCCCACCATTCCTCCTGTGCCTTCAAAAGCCCGGAAAAGACTTGCTGACCTTAATAGACATCGCTCTCCAAGTCTTGGACAATGTGATTATGACCCGGTGGAAGGTCCTACCAAGAGACCAATGCCAGGGTAAGAACTACAGTAACCGGATGTTGTCTCCCACCCATACTAAAAGTGTCCCTAGGTATCCGCAATTTCATTGTGAGATTCATTCTCGAGAACTCCGAATCCGAAGAGAAAATCCAATCGGAGCGCCCTCTGTTAAACAAGCTTAACCTCGTCCTCGTCTCCATTCTGAAGCAAGAATGGCCGCACAACTGGCCCACTTTCATCAACGAGATCATTTCCTCTTGCCATGCCAGCCTTTCGATCTGTGAAAACAACATGACAATTCTCCGTCTTTTGTCGGAGGAAGTCTTTGATTTTTCGCAAGATCAAATGACCTCTGCCAAGGCACGGAACTTGAAGACCTCCATGACATCGGAATTTGCCTCAATCTTCCAGCTGTGCTCTGAGGTTCTCAACACTGCGAACCAGCCCAGTTTGGTGAAAGCGACCCTCGAAACTCTCCTTCGATTTTTGAACTGGATCCCGTTGGGCTACATTTTCGAAACCCCCATAATCAACACTCTCCTCACCCGATTCCTCGGAGAGCCCGAGTTCCGAAATGTCACTTTGAAGTGTCTGACTGAGATTGGTGGCTTGCAAATTGGCTCTCCTTACAACTATGACGAACGATTGGTGCATATGTTCACCGAGACCCTCACCACCGTCTCCAACGTCATTCCTCTCTCCCTGGACTTGAAGCAGACATATGCTATGAGCAATGGAAGAGACCAAGAATTTGTATCAAACTTGGCCTTGTTCCTCTCTAGCTTTTTCAGTGCTCATCTGGATGTATGCTCCTCCTTTTCTTCAACGTCTTTTTCTTGCTTTCTTTTTGGGGCGTTTGGCTGACTTTCTGCTTTCTTTTCTAGCTCATCGAAAAGTTGCCCAACCAAGATTACCTCACGCACGCACATTTCTATCTGATTCGGATCAGCCAGATCGATGATCGGGAGGTGTTCAAGATTTGCTTGGACTACTGGACAAGGCTGGTGCAGGAACTTTATGAAGAGATGCAGCAGCTCCCAATTACGGACATCAACCCGCTGGTATCCATGAGCGTTAGTGGGCTGGCGAACGGTGGCGCGCCCAATCCTACTACCCTAGCGAACTACCCCTTGCGCAAGCACAAGTACGAGACCGTGTTAACAAACCTTCGCACCGTGATGATCGAAAAGATGGTCCGCCCAGAAGAGGTCTTAGTTGTTGAAAACGATGAGGGTGAAATTGTGCGCGAGTTCGTTAAGGAGAGCGATACCATCCAGCTTTACAAGACGATACGCGAGTGCTTGGTCTACCTGACCCATCTTGATGTGGTCGATACGGAGACCATCATGATTGATAAACTGGCCAAGCAAGTTGATGGAACTGAATGGTCGTGGGTGAACTGTAACACGCTGTGCTGGGCTATCGGTTCTATCTCTGGGGCGATGAACGAGGAAACCGAGAAACGTTTCCTGGTAACCGTAATCAAGGATCTCCTTGGTCTCACAGAGCAGAAGCGCGGAAAGGACAACAAAGCCGTGGTGGCGAGTAACATCATGTACATCGTGGGACAATATCCCCGGTTCTTGAAGGCTCACTGGAAGTTCCTGAAGACGGTTGTCAACAAGCTTTTCGAGTTTATGCACGAGACACACGAAGGTGTCCAAGACATGGCTTGCGATACGTTCATCAAGATCGCCAACAAGTGCAGACGGCATTTCGTGGCACTCCAACCCGGCGAAAGTGAACCTTTTATTGAAGAAATTGTCCGAAATATGAGGAAGATCACCATGGACCTTTCCCCGCAACAAATTCATACTTTCTATGAAGCCTGTGGCTACATGATCTCAGCCCAAGGCCAAAAGGGTCTTCAAGACCGCTTGACCGAGAACTTGATGGCTCTCCCTAATACTGCCTGGGATCAGATTATCGCCGAGGCAAACCAAAACCCAGCGATTCTCCAAGACGCTAACACCATCAAGATCGTCGGAAACATCATGAAGACTAATGTCGCGGCTTGCTCCTCGATTGGCACCTACTTCTATTCTCAGATTGGCCGGATCTATCACGACATGTTGAATATGTACCGTGCTGCCAGTCAACTGATTAATGATGCTGTTGCAAGTGATGGTAATTGATCCTTCATCGTTGATGAACACCCTAAAAATACAACCAAAAACAAAACCGGACTGACACAGACAGGAGCTATTGCACCGAAAACCCCCAAGGTCCGAGGACTTCGGACCATCAAGAAAGAAATTTTGAAACTCATCGATACCTATGTGGACAAGTCAGATGACCTCGAGATGGTCAATGCCAGCATGGTACCGCCGCTCATGGAGGCTGTACTGATTGATTATGCCCGCAACGTTCCCGATGCACGCGAGGCCGAGGTCTTGAATGCCATGACCACGATCATCCACAAACTTCACGTAAGTCCCTTCTCTCTGCTTGTTTGGCTTGATGACTAGAATTTCCGTTTATCTTATGGCCTGGGCACACCTGCGTACTTGCACCTTGCTAACGAGTTAATTAGAATCTGATGGAGGATAAGATTCCAGCCATCATGGACAGCGTTTTCAACTGCACTCTTGAGATGATCAACAAGGACTTCCACGAATACCCTGAGCATCGGGTCGAGTTTTTCAAATTACTTCAAGCTGTCAATCTATACTGCTTCCAGGCACTTCTGAAGCTCGATGCTGCGCAGTTCAAGTTTGTTATCGATTCATGCATGTGGGCATCGAAGCATGACAACCGTGAAGTCGAGAACACTGGTCTCACAATGTGCCTGGAGCTGATGAACAACATGGCCGAAACTGACCAGCAAACCTCGAGCATTTTCTTCCGCGAGTTCTACATTCCAATTCTTCAAGACGTCTTCTTTGTCCTTACGGATAGTGATCATAAGGCTGGTAAGTAATTTCCTTGATATTTTCAACATGAAACAAGAAGCTTACTGTGTAATCTTTTAGGATTCAAATCCCAAGCCATGCTTTTGTCGCGCATGTTTTACTTCGTGGAATCCGGCAAGATCCAGGAGCCTATCTATTCCCCCGACCAAGCCCCGGCTGGAACTTCAAACAAGGATTTCTTGCAGGAACACATCGCAAATCTGCTGAAGAATGCATTCAGTAATCTTCAAGAGTAAGCATCCTCGCCATCAGCTGAATTCATGCAAGACCATACTGACTTCGCCCACCAGAGCACAAATCAAACAGTTTGTTCTCGGACTGTTTGCATATACAGATGACCTGAACAAGTTCAAGACTCACCTTCGTGATTTCTTGATTTCTCTGAAAGAGTTCTCCGATGATAACGCGGAGCTGTATGCGGAAGAACGGGAACAGGCGGTACGCGATGCCCAGGTCGCCGAGCGCGACCGAGCTATGAAGGTCGGAGGCCTGTTGAAGCCATCGGAGATGGATCAGGAGGATGAGCTATGACTGGACCAAGAACTGCGCGCCGAGTTTGTTGCTGCCTCTACTGGTTCCCCTGGACATGAGCAAGAATCAAGGTTGACCTCCCGGAATGACGCCCTTGACGGCTGGTCCTTCTACGAGCTCTAGATCATGAGAAGCCATGTGTCACTGCAACATAGGATTGCTCTGGAAAGATGTGTGTGAATTTATCCTTTTATCTTTTCTTTTTTTATCATCCCCCTTCCCTTGGTTGGCTATCGGGCATGCGAGATAGACCCATTCCCTGGCTGAGCGGGTTCTTCGAGGTTGGTGCATCAAGGCTCTTTTCACGGAACGGATTTCACAATTTCATCCTACGTGTACTTCGCCTATCCAAGGCGTGAGCTTGTTTGATAGCTTTTAACGTCAAATGATTCAAAAATTATCTCAAAGATGTGAAATGGACAATCTGTAAATCTAGACTCTTAGGGGTTTTAGCCTATAATAATTCCAGCCTTAGGGTGAAAACAATCGTGGTGAGATCAAAGGCGGTGAATCCTTATCAATTGCATCATCAGAAAAAGTATTCTCCTTTCCAAACGTTGATCCTTTGGATTATTTAACCTCAATTCCATATCACCATGTCTCGAACACGCCCAACTTCAAATCCATTCCAAACCACCACAGAGACCGCACAAGACTCCTTAACAGTCCACATTCCCGCAACTCTCAGATTGCGAGCAGAGGAAGCACCAACTGACACCAGAGAAGACACCTCGTCTTCTAGGCGAATCAGATGGAGTGAAGATGTTGTAGACAATGAAGGCATGGGCAGAAAGAGCTCAAAAGGTATGTGTTTAATCTATCAATTCTACTTATCCGAATTATTCCCTGCACCAGCAACAATCTAACCGCCGCCAGTATGCTGCATCTACCACAAAGCCCGGCCAGTAGGAGAAAGTAGCTCAGAGGAGTCCTCATCCAGCTCATCGGAGAGTGACAGTGAGAGCGAAGACGACCGTAGCACTGCCAGGGTCAACCGGGCTCGCCACACACACTCACACAATAGAGCGCACGGCGATCACACGTCCCACCATGATGAAGGGTGTGGCTCCGAGGATCACAGATCTAAGCCAAAAAGCAAGCGCAGGAAGCCGAGTCCGAATGCGTACGAGAAGATGCCTAAGCCATCGAAGAAGCAAAACCAAACCCAAAACCAACACCATGCGCGGGGTACTTGATCTGGTTTTCTTGGGGTTTTCTGAGTGGCGAGGCAATGCAAGACAAACCGACGAGGCAGGAACTGGGCAAAGCCCGAGCCTTGGGTTCAACCTAATTCATGGCCGTACAAATCACCCCGGTTGGCGTTGTATATTCTACGTCTCCATTGGTGGGGGATTGTGACAGACCTATATCTATGCGCAGTGTGTATGACATTTGCACGACGCTGGGACAGAGACACCCCATCCGGTGGCATGCAGGAAACGTATTATGGCATGATCAAGGACCCAAGAGAAGGGCATGTCGAATTTATTTACGGCGCGCTGCATACGACGCGTTCGAATGGTCCTTGAAAGAGCTACTTGGCCTACTTGAAATATGTCGAGTTGAGTAGACAATATATTGAAAATCTGTATTGAGAAGATCGGAATCGCAGCGAGGGGTATCTGAAACATAACTGCAGCCCGGTCCGATCTATAATGATTGTACATAGGTGAATGATAGAGAAATGCTGATTTTGCAAGCGCTAAAGCGGATATCATACCATCATGCTTTTTCTCCTTGCAGCAACGCGCTGACCACGTCTGACGTGGCTGGTGTCCATTATAGAACCGTTTGGTCCCAGTCCAAACGAGCCTTCATCTTCCGGAGAATCGGCGATTGGGGATTGTGGTTCAGCCTGGTCCACCTCGTATTGTGCCATGCTTGCAGTTGTACTTTTGGGGTTTGACGAGTGACGTCTAGTCTGACGCCTCGAATTCAATGATTCTTGAGATACTTGGGCAGAGATATCTGCGAGGCTGTCCTCAATCTCTTTTTTGAGGTCATTTTTGAGGTCAGAGCTTGTTTCCCCGGCATCACTGTCGTCCTTTGGAGTTGCCGACACCTTGCGTTTTCTCCGGGAGACCATTGCTAGGAGCTGTTCTGAGGATCCATTCACAGAAAACTGATCCGAGCTCTGCGCGGCAAGAGTGAAATCAGCAGGGAGTCTGCCATGAGACTGGGTGTGGCCGCCATCTCCTCCGTCCAAACTTTCCTGGCCTGTTTGGAAACTGGAAGACCTTCGCGATCCAAGTGCAACAGCATCGATCATTTCCTTGGTAGGGCGGCGCATCTTGTCCCGTAGGTTGGGCTCTGCATAACTAACCACAGCACCACGACGTCGGGAAGGCCGAATTGCAGACTCTTCCTCCGTATTCATCGCATTCGGATGCGGGGACAGCGCTGGCTGGCGTGGGGCTGGCTCTTCCAGCTGGGGATGGGCCGGGCGGCTGGCGCGCTTTTCTTTGTTTGAAGGGGCGATTCTGGCCACACGCGGTTTTTGATTGATAGTCTTGCCACCGAGTTTCTCGACATCCTTGACTTTCTGGGGCGAATTCTTATTCTCGTCACCCTTAGTAGGCCTTTGTAGAAGATTGGCGTCCTTGTACGAAGACGTGCGGGCTTTCTTGGGAGAGCCTAGATTGGAATTTGCACTCTCTGTTCCGGTTGTTAGCTACATTGATTGTAGAGACGAAACTAAAAGGTAGCACAACATACTTGGTTCGAGAACCTTCCTCATAGACAGAACAGGGGGTTTTGACCCTCTGGTCAATCCACCATCGCTTTTGGTGGGCGACTGATCTCGCTGTGCATCTTCGAATGGGTTCATTTGCGTTTTTGGGCTGTGGCTGGGTCGGGTGAATTGGAATTCATCATCGTCAATATTAAGGTTGGACGTGAACCGGTCATCGTCTTCGGGTATGTATTTGCGCTTCGTCGAAACCGATGCTGCGTGCTGAGTGGTACTAATGGGTGGACTTGGTTGGCGGTCTGTTGGCGCGGGGCTTATCTCAGGCGCAATCATCGAAATCGACTTCTTTTTCTTCTTGCGTGTCTCGAGAGTGGGAGGAAGTAATGGCTCGGATTCTCCAGGGGTATCATTGTTAATTTGACTCCTGAATGTTGTTTCTGGTGGCGATGGACTTGAATGGTCGATGGGTGCATCTCCTTCCTCCGGCATGAAGCTGAACTGTGGCGGAGAATCTAGAATGCTGTGGTCGCTGTGAATCAAGCTGTCAAGCTCTTGGGACCTAAGGAAGGTGTTAGCACCTGGAAGCGGCCCGACAATTTCGAAATATCCTTACTCCAGAGTCTGCCGAGGGTAATATTTGTCCTCAATAATGGCGGGAAGCCTTCCATTTTCGCCTCCCATCATGTCTTCTGTCCTAGGTCTCGACTCTGCTGCTTGCTTTGGCCGATCCAACTGATGGTCGCAAAGCTTTCCCACCTTACGGGGCAACGAGCCCAAATCTGCCGCCAAGTTGCTCAACTCGGCTAGTTTGGCATCCAGCTTAGATTTGATATCGTAGATTCCATTGTGTAGCAGTTTCCCTGCTTCTAGTCTTTCGGTTTCCTGGGTGAGATTGATGACCTGTTTTCGAAGCGACACATTTTCCGAAAGCAGATGCGATACTTCTGACTCTAGGCTGCGAATACGAAGAGATTGCAAGGAATTCACTCTCGCGATCTCACGGTTTTGTCGCACAAATCGTCGTTTCACTGGATAAAATCAAAAGATACACGTCAATCGCTAGCTCCAATACTGTAATATAGTGATAGATTGCGAACTTACAGGCATCAATGGACTCGGCAGGAGCTGGGTAGTCATTCAACCGAGCCATGGTGTAGGTTGGGGCAGCGACCACTGCGTAGTATGGGGCTGAAAGACAATCCTGGTGTGTAGGAATGAACTTGAATTTAATATCGAGTCCACGGATCACACACCAGGAAATGACTTCTGTGGTTTGGGGGGAGGGGGAGGGGGAGGGGGGTTGGAGTCCTGAGGGGATACAAAGAGAGAAGGTAAACAGCGACGAATGCCAAGCCCTTGTTGATGTTTGTCCATTTTTGGTTTAGTCTTTGATGAGTCAGCTCGAGTTGTGCCCAGGGGACATCAGGTAGGAAGTTTGAGAGATCGCATTCTTACCTCTCTGTGCTTCTTACAACTTTTCCATAATGGCTTACTCCTCACGACCAACCTCAATGCTTCCAGGCGCTTCTGGATCATCTATGCGCCCCGGTTCGCAATCGCAGCAATCTTCGGCGTTGTCGGCCCGCATTGCAGCCAAAAAGGCCGAGTTAGAGAATTTGCGACAACTACGCGATCTAAGTGGAACCTTGGCGATTCAGATGCAAGCTTTGGATAATAAAATCTCCACACTGAAAGATGGAACCGAAGGTTGGTCCTCTCTCCCCCCTTGATTCGGCTTTGCTAACTCTTAATTAGCTATTGCATGTGTGCTTTCCAACTGGGATAATGTTCTGAGGGCTATCACTCTCGCCTCGAGTAAGTACAACTTTTCCAACCTTGGAATTCTACTGATTATATAATAGGCAAGGCCGGCGGACTCTATGAATCTAAGTCAGATAAGAAAGAGAACCTGCATCTGCCATCAACGCTGGTTCGCATTCCAGCTGAACCACATGAGGAGTGAATCAGTGACGTATCGTATCCCTTTCGACCTGAAACATCCCTCTTACCTGGAAGTTTTGTAGGTGTCCTGGGTATGTGTATTGGGCTACAAAATTGGTCTGATAATGCCTACAAAGTTGGCAAGACAAGAGAGGTCCGATAGGACTTCTCCAATTAATTCAACAGCTGAGATAAAGATCATATTGAATCCTTTTATCAAAATATGATTGGATATTGATATATATATAATAGTTAATACAAATCATGAGACCAGGTACATTCTTACCAATTTGAGGTTCCTGCAGATTTTAGTGTTATTCAGAAATACTTCAATGGAAAGTACTACTACATAATATGATACTTCATGAGGTACCTACACTAAAGTACCATTCTAACTTTTCTTTTTTATTTTAAGCGCCCGAAGCACAAGAATTCCCCTTCTTTGCGTATATTTCCCCGCAATAGCCGTTGTACATATCTTAGTGGCATGATGCGTTAATAAGACCTTTCTCTTTTTTCTTATATATCACTACCATTACCATTATCATTTTATCTTAATCTGGGAAACTCTCTCACCATGTCAACTGAATGGTCTTTGGACTTCTGCCTGGTCTGTGACCGTCAGACCCTGGGCGCTCCCTACTGCTCCCAAACATGCCGTCTAGCGGAGCTGGATGAGATATCGGGAACCTCACGAAGATCGAGCGCAGCATCTACACATTGGTCTGAGATCAACCAAGCCCAAGTCACCGATAACTCTCGAATCCTATCTTCCTCCTCATCTCAAACCTCACTCTCTTCACTAAAGAGTAATACCTCCAATTCCTCGGCCGACCGGCTGCAGGATGAATTGCGTGATTACGCATCTTGCTTCGACCAAGTCCGTGACCTGAAACGGCGCATGACTACACCATAATTTCAATTCGACAAAATTTGTGCTCGACATATGTCGCGCACAAAATGCATGCTTTTCTGATTGCATATGGGAATCAGGCGTTGGAAAATAAACTATTTCCCCTTCTGTTTTGTTTTGGGGATCAACTCTCTCCTTGGTCTTCTCTTTTTTTTTTTCACGAACCTATACCCCCCCCTCAGCTGTTATATATATATCATGATCATTGGAGTTGGATCCCTGGACCTAATTAGTTATTCTACCAGATTGCCTATAATGGAATTTTGGATCTTTTTGAATATTTACATATTTTGAAAAGGAAATTTAAGATCTCGAAGACTTGGATATGTTCAATGTGTCAAGTTGGGAATTTCCCTGTGAGGAATGTGTCCACTGTTATCCAACCGGGAATGTCGGAGATACCAGAAACCACCCCCTTGACACAAGCCGTATGGAACCAACAATCTGAGATGCAAGTACAATAAGCCCAAGACTGCCTGCCGTATACCCCTCGGCTATGCTTCAATCCCTCGACCGCATTTGGCTCTGTGCAGAAGTCCCTTTCTGCCCAAGTTGATGCCAAACAAGTGCCATTCACTGAGCAAGAACCTGTGACAGAACCTTTTCATTCTTCGGTACAAATCGGACCTTATATTTTCGAGGAATAGCTACCAAGCTAGTCGGATCCGAGTTACCACGAAGAGGGTGGCAGTCTGTTTTGTCATGTGGTTCGAGGCGGAAGCTGTTGAGGGTGCGGATGAAGACGAGGTAGAGTTCACGATTGGCCAACAGCGAACCGGCGCACATCCGGTAGCCCATACCGTACGTAAAAAGAGGCGCGTCAGGCTGCTCGAGCCAGCGCTCGGGACGGAACTCATCCGGGTCAGTCCACACGTCGGGATCTATGAAGGGTTAGATGTGTTTTATGGTTTGGATAGTCAAGATTCACTCACCCATATTACATGCCCAAGCATTCAAAAAGAACACCGTGCCCTTGGGAATGGTGATTCCCTTATAGGTGATATCCTTGATCGAGGTGCGAGGAAGTGCTAATCGCAATACAGTGAAGAATCTAAAGGCATTGTGGTTTAGCTCAGCATCCATAGCTCGTTCGCGAAACCAGAACGTACCGAAGACATTCCCTGACCAGGGCTGCAATATACGCACACTTTTGGTCATCGCCAGAAGAGCACATGGGCTCATCCTCGCCATACATCTCCCGGATGGCCTTGGCCGCTCGATCTTGGATATCAGGACGCTGAGCCAGCAAACCCAGACTCCATGCAACCAAGGTGGTAACAGTATCAAGACCACCAGAAAGCATAGTCAGGCTAATTGACGTCAGCTCCTCGCTGTTTAGCTTAGCCTCCTTATCCAGAATAACATTGGCCTGGATACAAGGTTTATGCGTCCCCTTTGTCATGCGATCATCCAAGTCACTATTAAGCGCACCGAGATACTTATCGCGACGGATTCTCATCTCGGCGGCTTTCTTCGAGTTGGAGCTAAACGGATTCAGCCGCAAAAGAGGGATGTAATCCTGCAGGTTTCCAGTAGTGCTTCGGAACCGACTGATCTCGTCTTCCACCTCGGTGATCTCATCAAACAAGTCCTCTTCCTGCGACGCAATACGCACACCCCAGTTCAAAGTCAATGCCAAACTCAAGCTCAAACGCTGAATCATGGGCATGGGGTCGACCGGTGTCTTCCCGTGGTTTCCATATCTGTGAAGCTCTTCCACAAAGGCCTTTGACTCGACGTCCAGGTGAGACACATACGTATCGACAGAGGGGCGGTTGAGAGCCGATGCGGCGCCCTTTCTGCGTCTCTTCAAGGACTCACTATAGGGTGAGGTACCGATAGTCGTTCCGGCAGTATTGGAAACAATCTAATTGAGTTGATCTTCAGCTTCAGTTAAAGAACGAAGAAAAGAATAAGCCACATGACACAACTCCGATAACCAACCTTGTGGAACGTATAAGTCTCAGGTCTGGAGCTCAACGCCTGCGCATTATGACTGAAAAGCACCTTTGCCGATGCAGCAGAGTTGACCACGACGACGGGGGTATTTCCAAGCTGTATCTGATAAACGGCGCCGTGCTTTTTCGACCAGAGGCGATACTGCTCCGCGGCATTTGTGCGAATCTGCGCCAGATTTCCAATCAACGGCAGTCCACGTGGACCCTTCATACCCTTCACGCGGGCAGAATGTCGAATGAATTCATTAAGAATGACGTAGAGGATGGGGACGAGGAGGGCTGCGACGGCTAGCGAGTGGTAGGGATACTCAATCACACTGCCTTGTAGCGATGTCAAGACAGCGGCGATGGCCATAGTGCTGGATATGCGATAGACTTGTTTTGTCTTGGGAGTCTATACAAACATTAACCATGAACACATCATACATAAAATGTAACCCTATCAGGGCTGGGGGTATATAAGTATGTTAGGAACAGCCCTAGGGGTCTACTGAATGGAACATTTCCGTGCTGTCAAGGTCATTCAAGCCGCGATGATCCCTTGCTGCCTTTTTACCCCACACCACCCCAGGTATTGCCAGGTCTTTGCCAGCCCTGGTAGACATGCGATGTACATCCTCAGCCGAGGTTGTTCCGCACTGCGGAATTCTTCCGCTTAGTCATCATCACCCTCGCCCGCCGGCCTGTGTGTTGATCATGTATGGTATATACATATATCAAGTTATTAGTATTTGGCACTTTTATTGATTGGATGTTGGGTATTATCTTTACATTATCTTTATGTCTAGATAGGATAAATGTATACCCCTATACGATGAACTTGGGATATTCAATGGTATTTTGTCAGATCTTAGCCCTTTCCGAGCATCAGAAAACCCTTTTTGAATAGTTAACTAGCTAGTACATATATAGTTGTGTATAGTATGATATCGAGACTACACCGTTGGATAAGGGGCTAGTGAAGATCATATCCACTTGCGCAATGACTTGTTTTAAGACCTAGAAAGAAGAGCCTCATTCGGCAAATTTTCCACGGATGAAAGATTCAGTAAAGCAGTCGTCGATGATAACATTTTTGACCAAAACCGGAATCCTCTCTAGTGGACCAGTGGGGCCACAAGGAAATATGTACACAAGGGGAATTGAACAATTCCAGTGGAGTAGATCCAAACAAGGCGTTCATAACGGGCCCCCCCCCCTGGGCCGGCTGGGGCAATATGACGATCTATGACTGGTCCATATTCATGGAGCTCTCAGTCAGGTGGCCACGAAGAGATTGATCGAGTCCAGACCCTTCGAGGTAGATCTGCGGTCCCGGAGATAACCCGCGGCCTGGAATGGCTGAATGCAGAATCGGCTTCCCGATATTCCAGAATACACAAGAGAAGCTAGAAGGTTGAAGTTGGAATCTTCCTAGGAAATCTCTTCGCGTCATGTGTCGGAGTAGAGATCCGGATAAGAATTTCCCACTTTAAGCCAATTGGTGGGTGAATTAATGGATGAGAAAAGAAGAGGCGCATGGAAAGCCTCCACTGCCAAGTTGCTCCAATGATGAGCTGCTCTGTACCCATGACGCAGAGCTCTCTCTGTACTCGTGACACCCCTGCATTCGTAGTGGAAGGTGTAGCGATCAGGTATCTGGTACCTTAGAGAAATTATCGCAAATCTTGCCTTTCATAGATAGGTGTCGACTTTATAGTTAGAAAAAAAGAGAGGGATAAAAAAAAGGGAAATTTCCATAGCTACCTGGTCTTCCCGCCTTTCGTCTCTCCCGGTATTCCTCTCCCCTCAACTTCTCTAATCTCTCCTCTTCAATCTTTTCTTCTATTTCTCCCTCTTTTGGCACATATTTCTATGGAAAAGAATTCCCGTATTTGAAACATTTAAACATATTACATCATACATTCGGAAACAGATAATGGCCGCTCGGCACTCACGCAAGCTCTTGAGACCTCTCCTCTACACATCCGCGGCTGCCGCTGCAGGAGCAGGTGTTCTCTACATCTCTTACCGTCCGCGAAATATTCCGGGCCTCGAAGCCCCCGCCGTTCCCCCGCCAGGCTACCGTGAAGGCAAGCTGGTCCCGCCCAGTTTCCCATCAATCAAGTCTCGTCTCGAACAGATCCAGGACCTCAAGCGCAGTGAGGACGAGGAGGAATATGATCTGCTTATCATTGGTGCTGGAGCCACTGGAGCTGGTATCGCACTAGATGCCGCCACCCGAGGCTTAAAGGTCGCGGTGGTGGAAAGAGATGATTTCAGCGCGGGTACCAGTAGTAAGAGTACAAAGCTGGTACACGGTGGTGTCCGTTACCTCGAAAAAGCTTTTTGGGAATTGGACTACAACCAGTCAGTTTTTCCTTTTTTTGTTTTTTTTTCCCCCTTTGGATAAAAATGACCGCATACCCAATCATCCCTGCTAACAATCGCACTGCAGATATGCGCTGGTCAAGGAGGCTCTCAGAGAGCGCAAGTATTTCTTGAACACAGCTCCTCATCTGTCATCATGGCTGCCAATCATGGTGCCTGTTCAGAAATGGTGGCAGGCTCCCTATTTCTGGGCCGGCACCAAGGCCTATGACTTCTTGGCTGGTTCCGAGGGCATTGAGACCTCGTACTTCCTGACCAAGAGTAAGGCAATTGATGCATTCCCCATGTTGAAGCGTGACAACATCATTGGAGCAATGGTGTACTATGGTGAGTGAACTACCGTTCAAAGAAATGATTCGGGCTAATTTTCGACCAAGATGGTGCACACAATGACTCCCGCATGAACGTCTCTCTCGCCATGACTGCTGCGCTCTACGGTACCACTGTCGTGAACCACCTGGAGGTCACCGGACTGAACAAGGATGCATCTGGCAAGCTTTGCGGTGCGCGAGCCAAGGACATCATCGCAGAGAAGGATGGCCAGATCTCCAAGGAGTTCAACATTCGTGCTAAGGGTATCATCAACGCCACTGGTCCCTTCTGTGATTCCATCCGCAAGATGGATGAGCCCAGTGTTAAGGAGATTGTGGCCCCTAGTGCTGGTGTCCACATCATCCTGCCCGGTTACTTCAGCCCCTCAAATATGGGTCTAATCGACCCTTCCACATCGGATGGACGTGTCATCTTCTTCCTGCCATGGCAAGGTAACACCATCGCTGGTACCACTGACCAGCCCTGTGAGATTGAGGCCCAACCCCAGCCCACTGAGAAGGACATCAACTGGATTCTTTCGGAGATTCGTGGCTATATCGCCCCCGATATCACAGTGGACCGAAGCGACGTCCTTGCTGCCTGGTCTGGTATCCGTCCTCTGGTGCGCGATCCTAAGGTGAAGAACTCGGAGGCTCTCGTCCGCAACCACCTGGTGACCGTCTCTCAGTCGGGACTGTTGACTTGCGCCGGTGGTAAGTGGACTACTTACCGCCAGATGGCCGAGGAAGCAGTCGACGAGGCGATCGACGTGTTCAAGCTGAAGCCCCGCCAGCTCACTACCCTTCCCGACATCAGTGGTGTCGGCGGCAGTGGCCTGGTTGCTGACGGTGCCGTTCTCGACGGTAGCTGCCAGACTCACCAGGTGCGCCTCATCGGTGCCCACGGTTTCTCCAAGACCCTCTTCATCAACCTTATCCAGCACTTCGGACTCGAGACCGACGTGGCCAAGCACCTCACCGAGTCGTACGGTGACCGCTCATGGCAAGTCGCTGCCTTGTCTACCCCTACCGGTGATCGTTTCCCCGTGCGCGGCTGCCGCATCTCCCCCATGTACCCCTTCGTTGATGGTGAGATCCGCTACGCTGTCCGTCACGAGTATGCTCAGACCGCCGTTGATGTGATTGCCCGTCGCACTCGTCTGGCGTTCCTGAACGCCGAGGCCGCCCTCGAATCCCTCCCCACTGTTATTGACACCATGGGCGAGGAATTGAACTGGTCCACTGCCCGCAAGGATCTCGAGTGGAAGGAGTCATTGACTTACCTTTCGTCCATGGGTCTGCCCAAGAGCTTCATGGGCCTTTCGCGCAATGATGTCCAGAGTGGCCGTGTTAAGCAGGTCGACAACGCCGAGCGTGCGACTCTCTCTCGCAAAGGTATATTTTTGAAACTTCAACAAGATTCAACCACAGTGCTGACCATTGCAGAACCTCCCGCGGACATGGTTGAGAGTGACGTGCGTGCTACTACCCCTGCTCCTGCAGCGAAAGTCACGCTCAACTAGATGATGTTTGGTATATATAGAGCGGGCTTGTATAAATAGAAGCGTTTCTTTTCTTTCTATCTTTTGTTTCAATATTCGACTTTCCCATGACACTAAATGGGGGACTTTGAAATAAGAGAACCCAAACCCTCAAATCTTCCTAAATCATGACGCATTCCAAAGAAACACCCATTTACATTCGGCAAGTGCCACCCCGAGTGTCTGCTTGTAGTTTCAAGTTCAAATTCTTCAACTTTCTCAACTTCCTGAACTTCTAGAACAGCTTCAATTTGCGTTTTGTCATTTTGTCATTCACACATCATGAAGCAAAATCAATCTGATGATCTCCCATCACTGGGCTTCGAAAAGCACAAGTTGGATTCAGATAAAGATTCTGTACTAAAGCCAGAGTCGGAGAAACAGGATCCATTTGGGAATGAAAGCCAAGCTGGTGTGAAGTACAAGACCATGGCATGGTGGTGAGTGTCTCCTTCCACCACAGGCAGAGCGAAGCTCATCCTTTCAACAGGCAAGCCGGCATGAGTAAGTGTATAAGTCTGTATGTCTTGCATATTGCCCCATTTTCTCTAACAAACTTGGTCAGTCATGATTGCAGAGACAATCTCGCTTGGTATACTTGCACTGCCCAAAGCGCTTGCGGTACTATGTCTTGTTCCGTACGATCATATCTTCCTCATTTACTGCAAAGCTCGAGCTAACGTGTTTGTTCCAGCGGCATCCTAACCATCCTTGGGGTTGGGATAATCTCGACCTATACTGCATATACCATTGGGCAATTCAAATGCCGCCATGTGCAAGTGCATAGCATGGCTGATGCTGGTGATATCTTGATGGGAAGGCTTGGACGGTGTACACTGGACGTGGCCCAGCTCATCTTTTTTGTGTTGGTGATGGGGAGCCATGTCCTCACTTTTTCGATCATGATGAACGTCCTCACTGAACATCGCTCTTGCACTATCATCTTCTCGGCTGTCGGTTTACTCGCTTCCTTCATGTTGACACTTCCACGGCGACTTGAGAGGCTTTCTCACATCTCATCCGTGAGCTTTGTCAGTATCGTCGGAGCGGTTGTCACCGGTATGATTGGGGTTACCCTTGTCAGAGACGGACCAGTGCATGTCCCGGCCTTTTCACCTTCACCCAAAGTGCATGATGCGTGCCTCGCTATTGCAAACATCATCTTTGCGTACGCAGGACATGTTGCATTCTTTACCCTTTTCTCTGAGCTCAAGGAGCTCAAGGACTTCCCGAAAGCTCTGGCGCTTCTGCAGATGAGTGAAATGGTCTTGTATACGGTGGCTGCTATTGTGATATATGCCTATATTGGACCGACGGTCAACTCACCTGCTCTCAATTCTGCAGGACATTTGTTTCGCAAAATTTCCTATGCAATCGCAATACCTACGGTACGTGTCTTTCCTCGGACTTCTTCGGATATGAGCTAACCACTGGATAGATTTTGATTGGGGGTGTGGTAAATGCGCATGTTGCTGTCAAGTTCATTTACGTTCGTGTCTTCCGGGGAACCAATTCGATGCATAGCCAGTCATTCATGGCGCGGTTAGTGTGGGCTGCGATATGTGCGACGCTTTGGATCCTGTCGTGGATCATCGCCGAGGGAATACCGGTTTTCAACGATGTACTTGGGCTTGCGGTATGTACTTCCTTATCTAACCTTGAGCCTGATCATGACCCGCAAGTACTAACCATCCCTATTAGAGCTCATTATTTGCTAGTTGGTTTTCGTTTGGTCTCCCTGGGCTATTTTGGCTCTATTTGAACCGGGGTTGTTGGTTCCTGACCTGGCGGCAGAAGGGACTGTTTTGCTTCAATATCTTTCTGGTGTTTCTTGGATTTCTCATTGTGAGTTGCGTCCCACTGTGATTTGCTGGAATGAGTTAACTTATGCCACCAGTGCATTATAGGCTTGTATTCGTCTATTCGGTCGATCTTTCATAACCTTCGCGAGGGTGTTGGGGGAGGCAGTTTCTCATGTGCTGATAACTCCCTATCCTGAGGCAGTCTCTCAACCACAGAAAATCTGATTTGCGGGGGAGGAAATGAGTAATTACACTTGGGGGCCCAGTATTACCGTGGTTGCAGGCACGAGGGACATAAATCGCAGAGAACTATCCAGCTGCATTGTATATGAATAATGAATTGAGTTCTCCTGCACAGTTTCTTACCGGTATAGGCGACGTGCAGGTAGCCGAGACTCTGCGGCCGCTACTCTACTAAGTGGACATGTGCCAGATACCCAGTGGTCCTTTCCCCCGGAGCAGAGTGTAGATCGGGACTTCCAGGGAAGATAAATGACACCTTTTGGGGGATGATTGGTGCGGAGAAAGAACAAGATTAGACTTCACTCCAATTGTCCGCCATTCAGGTTGTCCTGTAATACCGGAAATTAGGCGAGATAGTATGAAGACGCTAGTAGCGATGTTACTATACTATTGTGGCCATCACGTGACCGGGGATCATCTAGGGCTTCACATATCATCGAAGTACACAGGCTTTTAACCATATATTTTATGAACCGAAGCCGTTCAGGGGGGACTACTAAGCGAGATTTTGACTAAAAATAGGGGGGAGGGGGGGAATAGGGACAAGCCAAGAACAGTGGATATGGAAAGTCCGTACGGAGTACGGACATACTAACACAGTACGTGGCTCATACGCGCTAATGAATGACTCGCAGCCGGGTCCCCCTGGGGGGTCTCGGGGAATTGGCTGCAGCTAGTAATGTCACATACCCGTTAGTGACACCATCTCGGACTAAATTACTATGTTAATATAAGTAGAAGATGAAAAGAATTAAATAAGATTGGTTAACAATACAAAAGAAAACGAAAAAAAGGAAAACGGGGAGAGACATAAATGCCAGCTAAAGATCTACATAGCTAGGATATAGTAATATATCGAACGTCTAATAAATGAGTCTCATTAACTATATTATAAATTTTTAGCACATATTCTTATATTGGGTTCCCCTCTTTTTCTTTTGCGTAGAAGCCCGACGCATGTATTGTGTCCCAATCAAGACAGGGATCAGGGACCAGCCCACACTTATTCCCTGTACAATCGTGCAGAGGCAAAGTGGAATGAATAACAGCAAGGCATGCATGCCGTCATCCCACCATTCCCTTTATTGCTGGAGGGGAAGGGTGTAACTAGGAAAACCGGTTCAATTTGGGGATTTGCCGTTCAAAGTCACTTGGATCCAATCCCAATGACCAAGGCAAATCCCGAGTCCATCGAGTTTTTGTGTATGGACTGTAGAGCAACCGTGTTGATCGTGTAGATTTCAACAAGGGAAATAAAACGATATATCCCGGGATCGGATCTGGATCTGGCTTTGGCTTTAGTTTCCGCTCGAAGCTGGAATGCGGGATACCAGTACCAGCATCACCAGTACTATGCAAGTATCATGAGATTGACAATGGCAATGAGTCCCGTGATGTAGGGCATTGGGCACCCTCGAACCCACACCTGTACCGCGCAAGTTCCAGAGACCTGTGGAACCCCGGGGAAAGAAAATGGACCCTCTCGGTGCAAAACATCATGTGCTGATACAAGAAACAGGCAATTCAAAGGCTAGTTGGCGACATCACAATTCGTGACTGCTTTGTAATTGTCCCAGAACCGAGCCACGGCTCTTTGGGCGACAGGTGAACCACGGTAGCGCGTAGCGAGGAAGTAATTAAAGAGGGCGAACTCGTCTCGCGTGAGCACATAGCTATCCGGTTGGGCCTGAATGCGATTCCAGAGTTCGGTAATGGCAGCCTCTAAAACGGTGGCGGATTGGGCATTCATGGGACCATCTTCGCATTCCCGAGCATGGTCTAGAGCCTGTCGAATCTCTGGCCAGCTTTTAGATAGAGGAAGGTTGGGCATATCGGTATTTATGTATCAGCTGTGTATGTTTTGGGAGGCGAGGGAGATAGATTTCACGGGGGGGGTTTTTATGGGGAGAGGAGAAGGGGGGAAAAGAAGAGAGAAAAGGGAAGATGTGCGCGAGGGCTTAACACAAGCGAAAAGGGTTTCAAGCCAAGTAGAATGCGGAAGAGATGAGACTGTGCATAAGACTAAACAAGAAAACCCGAATCTTTTTTTTTTTTCTTTTTCCAATTAAATGGGAATAGGTGTGGAGCAACGGGAGAGGGAGGGAAGGGGGGGGAAACCGGGTTAGGTCCGAAATACTATGTTCATAAGTGAAAAAGGTATATGAAATAGTCGGTCAGATGTTCAGAAATAGGTCGAACTTTTGGAAATTGGAAATGTGAAAGATGGGTTTCCCTTTGAGATAGGAGATAAATGAAGTTGCAGTTGGCATAACGGTTTTCTCGGGCAATTTTAATATGACATGCTCCGGCTAGGATCGAACTAAAGCCGTCTAGGACTCTGAGATGAGACGGTGGAGACGGTGGAAACCGTTGCGAGAGGCTATGATGATTCGTTGAAAGGTATAGGGTTCAAGGGTCAAGGTCGCTTACAGCCGTAGATTGTGAGAAGCCAATTGCAGTTGAAGGAAATGATAATGGCCCCAGAAGTGGGAATGCGGTTGCGGGAGGCTCGTGGGACTCCGATATAAACCCTTTAGCCTGATTTTTATTTTTGTTTTCGGCATTTCGGCATATATCGTGACGTTGGAATCTTCTCTCTCCTGTAACATTCTGTATATATCCCATCACATTCAGTTTTAATTCAAATTTTTTTTTTCGCTTACCCCTTTCACAGACATGAATACGGCGATACTCTCTGGCGAGTATACCATTGTTTTGGTTCAGTTGAAGTCGATATAATCTGTCCATTGTCGAGATGAATATTGAGGGGGATGTGATTATCCCGAAGCCCTAAGAAGCGCAAGAGACCAAAAGCCAATTTCCGATATGCATTTATCGAAGGTCCCACGATAAACCAGGCTCTTCTGGGAAGAGAGTCCGAGAGACTTCAAAGAGCAGAGAAGAAAAAAAAAAAAGAAAAGAAAAGTGGGAAGTGCCTGGTCTAAGACGGTCACGGTCCACATAAAAGCGCAACTCTAAATGTTCACCCCTGTCTCCCCCCCCTAACCTCTTCTCTTCTCTTTTCCGTGCCTAGGCCGAAAGCATCTACTCCGATTTTCCCTTGCCCGAGAGACTTTGACTTGGGCACCACTCGGGAGAATGTCGGGTGAAACTTTTGATCCCTATTCGGAGCTTGACCTTGGATTACATTCCAACTTTGCAGTCATCTGGAAGTCCATGGAAACACATAGCTAAAATAGCCTACTCCTGTCATTTTAGAAATGCCTTTCCAAATGTCTTAGCCTGGAACAATTTTGACTAAGATATAGAATGATACTGACATTACAAATTATTGTACCATTTGCTTTCTACATAGTGTCATTTACCATAGAAGCTAATATAGAAATATCAATGAATCTTCACTTCCCTCTTCGTTTTTGATTGCTTAACCCTACGAGGAAGACATTCCTTACATATCAAACTCTAGATTATTTTATCGCAAAGCCTGACACTTTTCGTTCTAGAACTGTTTGGTCATTCTATTCCATTCCAAAGCTACTAGATATACACAGGTGCAGGTTCCGTACATAAAAAAAAACGTATAGATTGTGAATTCATACATTCTGGACAGTATCAAAGGCGAACGTCTTCCCGACACAGTTTATATTATTTGAGTAAGTTCATACTCCATCTTCAAAAGAAAGTTATACGGTGTACCCGGTCTCTTTCTCTTGCTTTTTATATAAGGAATAACTTCTCTCGTAGTGCCCGGATACGGCTGTTTCTAGATTATATCGGCATAAAAAGCCAACCTCAATGAGTTAGACTAAAAAACAGCAATACAATTTTTGCAAGTTTATTTTTCGACATCTCCGAGACGAATTGGCCTTCACCTTCGAGATCTATACTGCTGACTAAGCCATAGATAGTGAGGTCCCTCGTGATAAAGATTTCCCCCACCAGCGCCAGTTCAACTTTTGACTTGCGCCAATCACGAATTGTTCGAAGGTTTACCCCAAGGTCATTTGAAAAAGGAAACAAGAAAGGTTCGACATTGTCATGGTTTTTTATTTCACATCGACTGTTGTCGACCCCTCCGCCTTTATTTATGTTGGCAAGGACAAATTCGAGAGTATGCCACGCTTGATCAATCTAGGTAATAAACTTTCTAACAGTGCCCAGACGAGGATCTCATCAAATATGGATTGGACAATGATGTCTGGTATGTCCCCCGGTGTATATTTGTAGAGCGTTGGGACTGATATTCGTGCGCAACAGGGTCAGTCTTTCCCCCTCCGGCTTGCGACAGTGCCAATTGCCCTAATACCTCTAAACACTTGCAGTTCCACGTCGACAATCTATCAAGCGCACACGTCTATGTTCGCCTTCGAGAAGGCGAAACATGGGACAACATTTCCCAGCCTCTTCTAGAGGACTGCGCCCAGCTCACAAAAGCGAACTCCATTGAAGGTCAGTCCTCGACATGAAAATCATTTTCCACCAGTGGGGGCTGACTTCCTGAAAGGAAACAAGAAGGATAATATCACCGTTATCTACACACCATGGTCAAACCTGAAGAAAGACGGGTCAATGGCGGCCGGTCAAGTCACCTTCCATAATCACAAGCTGGTCCGCAAGGTCTATGTTAAGCAGCGTGAGAACCCAATTGTCAACCGACTAAACAAGACCCGAGTTGAGAAATATCCCGATCTCCGAGCCGAGAAGGAAGAGGACATGAAGAAGAAGCAGCGTGGTGACCGCAAGATCCGAGACGAACAGCGTGCGAAAGAAAAGAAGAAGCAGCAAGAGTATGAAAAGCTCAAGTGGCAGAAAGATCATGCATATGATGATATGTTCACGGACGAGAATCTGGAGGCCAGCAACAACCAGGACCGTGATGAGAATTTCCTCGACGACTTCATGTGATGGACATTGCCGTCTCTTCCTAATGGAAGATAACCTTTTTCCTGTCACCTTGAACAGCCAGCGAAGTGGAAAATTATACCCTCAATATACTACATAAAACCTAGGACATTCCATGGAGGACAGTTGATATGAGTACGACAAAGCAGTCCTACTCCTTCTCCCTCTTGATATCTCTTTTCTTTTTCCTTATCTACTTAGGTCATATGAGATAGAGAAATGGCTTTTAATAACTCTCGAACTCCTACATAATGTTAGAAGAGCCCTAGGATGCTTTTCCAACGGACATACACCATAGGCAAAATCCCTGGCACACTATGGGAACTACATCCATCGTACACAGGTTTGTAGTGTACCATATACATAAGGACACAATGAAAGATCCGAACATGTGAATATAGATACAGATTAAATCAAACCGGATTAAAAATGAAATAATTGGAAAGATAACCTTGAAGGTGAATGAAGGTAGATTAATCATCTGGGCATAGGGCGGAAAGGGCGCTAGCCGTGTTGACAGTTTACCTTGTAACCTTTGGAATTCACCAACCCCCTCCCCCAAGGTCCTTCCAAACACCACACAGCATGAGTGAGGGAAACCCACCGCCGGCTACTTCTAGTAAGGACATCCCTTTTGTGAATTGGAACCCGCTGACCCCGCAAAAGGCGCAAAATCTAAGAAGAATAAGAAGAAGGCCGCAAAAGCTAAAGCCGACTCCAAAACCAACGAGCATCCGGAGGATGCGCCAGACGATAACACTGATACTGTATGCGGTGAACTATTCCCTGATTATCATTGTACCTTTGCTGAGACCCCGCAAGAACGAGCCCCATGATGCCCACGAGGACCCCATACAAGTGCCAAAGTCCAACGGCGCCAAGCCCAACACGATAGATGACAGTCTACCAGATCGGTCTGTCCATAATCAGAAGCCCGCGGCTACCAGCGATGTCCCCCCAGGAACCAATGTCCAATCCGACCCCGCCTCCGATGGCACCGAGCCAAAGGACCGATTCGATGCACTTGTTCGAGATCGCGACTCGTTGCGCGCCGAAGTAGCCGACATGCGAAAATCATTGGAAGAGATTCAATCTAAGCATGTGGCAGACATGGAGGCTCTGCAGCAGAAATTGGACGACGCGGAGACCAAAAAGGAGGAGGCGGAAACGCAGTTCCAGAAGCTCTTAGAACGAGTTAATACCATCAAATCGCAACTAGGGGAGCGGCTTAAGGAGGATGCTGTGCGTGAACCGGAATTCACTTCTCGGGCTGTTTTGACTAATCTTGCCTTATAGGAGGAATTGGCGCTAGCGCGATCACAAATCGAAGACCTCGAAGATGAGAACAACAACCTGAAGGATGAGCTCGATTCAAAGTCTACCCAGCTGGTTGAACTATCGGGGGAATCAGCGGAGAAGGAGAAGGAGCTGTCTACTCTCCGGGAGCGGACGAACTTATCCCAACAGAATTGGTTGAAGGAGAAGGAAGAATTGCTGGAGCAAGAGTCATACCTCCAGTCCGAGTTTGAACAAGCGAAGGAGGCTATGCATAATTGGGAAATTCTTGCGATGGAGGAGCGATCTATTCGGGAGAACCTGAACGAGAAGGTCGGGGATCTAGAGGAGCAACTCAGCAGCCTGAGAGATGGCTATGAACGAGCCACGGATGAACGTGACACCCAACAGTCAACTGTTGACGGCCTCCAGCGGGCTTTACAGGAAATTCAATCAGCGCGAAAGCAAGAGCTACGGGAGCTTGTCGAGAGCTCTGATTCTCAACTAGAGGACCTCAGACGCTCTCTGCGGGAAGCACAGAAGCAGGCCACTGATGCCGATACGGGTCTCCAGAATGCGCTGGAAGAGATTGAGCGAGTCCGACCATTTGAGAAAGAGGTCAAGGAGAAGAACCTTCTCATTGGAAAGCTACGGCATGAGGCCGTTACCTTGAATGACCATTTGACGAAAGCCCTACGATTCCTTAAAAAAGGGAAACCGGAGGATAATGTTGACAGGTACGTTCTTGTTAATTCAAGTGACCTCAATTGCATGCTGACTCCACACAGACATATTGTCACCAACCATTTCCTGCACTTCCTCGCTTTAGACCGATCTGATCCGAAGAAGTTTCAAATATTGCAACTGATCGGTGCACTCCTAGGCTGGAACGATGGTGAGTACTGCAAACGAATGGATTTCTCAAGCCCATCTGATTGAAAATAGAGCAACGTGAACAGGCAGGTCTTGCCCGCCCAGGGACCTCGAATATGTCCGGGAAGCTCCGAGTCCCTGGCACTCCCCTCCGCACTCCGAGCACAACCAACCTGGCGGCGGAGTTTATGGACAATGGTGCCTCTAGTAAAGAGACGTTAGCCGAACTATGGTCTAATTTCCTGGAGCAAGAAGCGGAGATGGGTAATATGAATCCATCGCGACGAGGAAGCCACCAAGGGCCTCTCAAATGATAGAGTGCAGAAATGTATAAAGCAGGAAAGTCATAGAACTTGGATATTGATACTTTGATCTTTCCTTTTTTTATACTATACACTATGTACATCCATATACTTTACTCTGTAGATTGGCCCATTGCCAAGAAACCAATGATTTCTTCCGCCTTCCTAATAAATAAGTAGGCTAAGCTGTATTTGGACGGAACGAAACCATTTTGACCTAAATAATCGCTTCATTTTTATTTTCAATCCTTATATGCCTCTCTCGTCCTTCACTTTCTCAGCGTTCTTTAGACCATTCGTCCGTGCGACTCACTCTGCATTTACAATGGCCACTGGTAAGGATGCTACATGGCAGAACATAACCCCCCGCCATGCGATACAGACAAACTGACAAGAGCACTTTTATACTGTAGCCTATCGCCCTATTGTGATTTCGGGCCCATCAGGGACTGGAAAGTCGACTCTACTCAAGCGATTGTTCGCTGAGTATCCTGATACGTTTGGATTTTCTATCTCGGGTTAGTGCCAGTGAGGGGAAAGTAATCTGCGAGCGGCTTTTGCTCACTCGACTGAACAGAAACCACACGATCCCCGAGACCCGGCGAGCAACATGGCCGTGAATATAACTTTGTCACAAAAGAGGCATTCCTCGACCTAGTGGCTAACAATGGGTTTATTGAACATGGTTGGTTACACTGCTCTAGGAAGAAGTTTCGACGGCAATTAACCGGTAGGACAGCTCAATTCGGCGGAAACTTCTACGGAACATCAGTTCAGGCCGTCAAGAACATCGCCGAGAAGAAGCGCATCTGCATACTGGACATTGAGATGGAAGGAGTCAAACAGGTGAAGCGGACGGATCTCCATGCGGTAAAGTGTCCTAGCCAATTCGATAATGGGCCTTAACTAATGATTTATAGCGTTTCTTGTTCCTTGCGCCACCTTCTCTCGAGGTGCTGGAGCAGCGCCTACGTGGCCGTGGCACTGAAACTGAAGAATCTTTACAGAAAAGACTCAGCCAAGCTCGGAACGAGCTTGAGTACGCTAAGCAGCCCGCGGCTCACGATAAGATCGTTGTTAATGATGATCTCGAGAAGGCGTATGCTGAGCTACGCGATTGGGTTGTTGACGGTGGTAAGTTCGGTGCTGCACAATAGTACACTACGTTACATACAGGTAGTGTGATTTAGTGGATGTCATACTCAGCGAGACGACAGCCCCGGTTTGTATCTTTTAACCCAAGAATAGAAGTTTCTCTCGTCAAGTTAATTAAGAAAACTAAGTACATGGAAAGCACCAGATAGGGCACGAGCGCTGGAGTGCCAATTCTCTTTTCCCCCGGCAATACAAGCTCGATGGTTCTCCCAGGAAGAGACAAGATGGGATGTAGGATACAAAACGAAAACAAACGCAAAAGAAAGGAAAAAAAAATGGATATCTGCAAGGGCCTGCTGGCGTCAAAAGAGGACAGTAAGTTTTCGGAGAGGGCCGTCGCGCAACGGCCACGCTCGCATCAGACATGAAAGATCACGGGGTTTAGTATCCGTTCATGGCTGCGCGCTGCGAATTGCGGCTCAGTTCCCGGTCCGCGGAGGGGCTGATGGGTCGGCTACCACCCGTGTGGCCACCAGCAGCGCTGCTTTCCTTCAGGGCAAGCAGCTGCTTGGCACGGAAGGTCTCGTAGTGGATCTGGCTCGTGGTCTCGACCAGATCCTGAAGGTGGGTGCGGGTCAGGAAGTTGCGCAGGTAGACAAATTCGCAGTGGTTCTCGTCCTCGACGTTGATGACACCCCAGCGGTTCTGGCGGCCGCGAACCTGCTTGCCGTTGACAACAATGGTCTTCTCGCTGCCGACAACTGAGAAAGGAATGATGTCCTGTAACCAAAAGTTAGTATGGAGTCATAATAGCCCTGTCTGGGTCTAGCATACCTTGATCTGAGCGTTGATAGCACGCTCCTCATCATCGAGCTCGTCATTATCATAAGGATACATCTTCAGGTTGTGGAAGGAGAACTCCTCCTTGATGCGCTCCTTGAAAGCCTGACGCTCTTCAAGAGTGAGAGAGTCGGACTTGGCAATAACGGGAACAACGTTGACGACATCGGACAGCTTCTTCAGAACAACAATATCGATGGGCTTGAGGCTATGTGGTGTCAATGGATCAGTTACACAGAGCTGGAGGGAAGGTAAAAAAAAATGGGGGCAACCTTACGCGTGACCGGAGGGCTGGATGAAGAACAAGCAGCAGTGAACACGGGTATCTTGGATGTAACGCTCACGCTGAGCAGTGAGTTCCTTGCGAAGGTATGCCGAGTGCTGATCCTTGATGTACTTAACAATGGGGTCCCAGCTGATTTAAGATTAGCTTAGACCTAGCTCCAACGTGATGGGACTCAAATTACCATCGGTCGTTGTTTACCTGGTCACCGTAACCAGGTGTGTCGACAATGTTCAAGCGGAGACGCACGCCGTTCTCCTCGATAACTAGTCACTCATCAGCCATTCTGTATGTAGAATAAGTGATCAGAAACGTACTGTGTGACTCTGTCTTGATCTCGGTGGTGGAGCGAACGGGCTCGGAGGGAGTCAGGCGGCCCTTGGAGTCAATCAGGTGGGATGCGAAGATAGTGTTGATCAGAGTGGATTTTCCGAGACCAGTTTGACCTACGGAGAGATTAGTTAAGGCTATAGAGAAAATATTGCACGACACATACCGACACACATGACATTGAACTGAAAGCCACGCTTCAATAGCTTGCGCTCGATTTGCGAGGTAATGCTGTCAAAACCGACATGGCTATGGGGGAAAACAGTGGGCTGTTGAGCCGAAGCTGCTGTAGCGGCGGCCATTATGAAAGAGAAATATTGAAGCTTGAAACAGCCAAAGGAAAAACCAGAGAAGAAGTATGTTGTATGTAGTTTTGAAGCAAGAGCACCCCCCTTATTATCGTCTTTCCGAACTCAGGGGTGGCCCATTCCTAATTAGGACTAGCGTCTCTCCACGAGAAAACTACGATCTTCTTCTTTTGCTTCACTTCTTGTGATAGCTCCCATCCACTAACCCCTCTCCTTTTTATTTCACCTGCTTGAAAACTATCATAATGGCATTGCGCCTTCTCCCTTTTGCTCCGGCAAATATGTCGCGTTCACTTCTCTCCGAGTCCCTCCAATTCCCCCGGCTCGCTCGATTCCTCCCGATCACACCCATTGCGACCAGCGAATTCCTACAACCGGTTTCGATCTCTCTCAATATCCCCTCCCTTCTCTCCGATCTTTGGGATTCTGTCTTGCGCGCCGTTCCTAAGAAGAAGACCTCCCACATGAAGAAGCGTCATCGACAAATGGCCGGCAAAGCCCTCAAAGACGTGAAGAGCCTTAATAGATGCCCAGGCTGTGGCCAGATCAAGCGTGCCCATCTTCTGTGCCCAACCTGTGTCAAAGGTAGGATTCAAGCCCCAAACAGGAGGAATATATTTGGTTTGCAGTGAAGCTGACTATTCAATAGACATCAAGGAATCGTGGAGGACCCTAGATATGGCATGAGAGAAGACTGAAATAAGGGCTTGCCTTGAAAGGGAATCAAGATCAACATTCTCGAGATCCCAATCCCGAGCCCCAAAAGAGAGATTGTATTTCTAGAATTGGTTGTGGATATATGCTGCATGGCAACTGGCGTCTGGGTTTTGCGGGGGGAAATGTTTTGATATGACTTATAACAATTCGATCTAGGCCGAATTTGAACGCTGTGATCTTTTCAATTTACCTCTTCTCGTGTAAATTCGAAAGTCGGGACTTGAATTGTAGATGTTATAGTTACGGCTATCGGACTTGTTCTACTATGACTTTACTGCTCTATTACTGCTCTATATAAGGACATGTCTGTACTTGGCTCATTCTTTATAGCTATGTAGTTAAGACAAGAGGTACTATATAGATATATGTCAATAACGCAATGACTACTCCGTACTCCGTACTCCGTATTTCCTTAGCTTCAACAGTTTAATCATTTTACTTGGTATCAGATATTACATTGGTTTGTTGTAAACAAAATGAGTCGTTAAAAAAAAAATGCGATAAAGGCGGAACGGGCCTTCGGGCCCCAACGTCATTGCTCCTCCGCAAGTAAAGTCTCGACACAGCCGAGAGCACGGCATCATCAGAATGGTATGATCAGACTAGGAAATAAAGAAATAAAGAATCTCATTGCTAACTTTTTTAGTCGAAACAATACCTCTCGAGGGGTTCTGCGGACAATGGTAAGCCTCTCGTGCATATATCGGGCACAATTTGGCTAATATTTGTTTTGTAGCGCACATTGTTGATATCTTCTCGCTGGCTATAACAGACAAGCAAATTCTGTCTACCTCGGGTGCCTCATCCATCAAAGTCCATTCCACCACGGACGCTGACTTCCCGCTGGTGCAATCCATTGATGGTGCCCACACTATTGGCTGCCATCACATCGTGACTAATGGGAATGGCTCCCGTGCAATCACCGCTGGGTTTGATGGTGAAATCAAGGCCTGGTCTTGTCAGGACGGCCACTGGGCGGCAGACAAAAAGGTGACTGGTAAGTACTGCCCCCTCTTTGATAACAAAGGTGCAATGGGGCTAATAAGAACAGCCGACCTCACAGGTGCCGATGCCTGGGCCATAGCTCTGTCTGAAGATGGCCAGTATCTTGCTGGTGTCACACAGGAGGGGCGCATTAATGTATGGGATTTAGCTGCCGATGGCACTCGGATTCGAGACCATGAAACCAAAGGCAGCTTTGGTACTTGCATCGACTTGGTGAGATCTCAAATCCTCGCAGCCGAATAGTGACCCCTGCTAACTTTGGCGTTTAGTCTCCCGATGGTCGTTTGATTGCTTCAGGCCATGAAGATGGCGCAGTCTACATGTTCACCACTGAAACAGGCCGCATGCCATTCTCTCTCTCAGGTAAGTGAAGTTGAGCCTAGCAGAAATGCAATTTTTAATTCGGTCTAGGCTTGGTGAATCCCGTACGAGCTGTGGCATTCTCGCCTAAAAGTAAGATCTTAGCAGCTGCTGGCGACTCCAAGGTCATTGTGCTGTACGATACTTCCTCCGGCGAACAAATCGCCAATCTCTCAGGGCACTCTGCCTGGATCTTGTCCCTTTCCTGGGGCAATACTGGCGAGTACCTCCTAAGCAGGTCAGTCAATATTCCATGCGTTTATATGAGCTGCAAGCTGACATTCCCAAGTTCGTTTGACGGCAAAGTCAAGGTTTGGTCCATGGAGACCAAGACCTGTGTCGCTACGCACTCAGAAACAGATAAAGCCATTTGGAATGCCAAGTGGCTTCCCAAGGTCGGCAAGACAGAAGGGTTTGCCACCGCTGGCGCAAATCGCAGTATTGCATTCTACCGCGAGGCTACTGGGTAAAAGAAGTAGGGCATGGGGTGTTGCAGAAATGTCCTTCCAACTGCGTTATGACGAATTCAATGGAACCTAGGAAACTTTACTGAACAATGCATAAAAATCATGAAATTCGTATAGGAATAACCCAAATACCCTTGATACTTGTTCTTAGTTCATCGCCTCAACAAACAACTTGCGTATCCGCTTCAGAAACGCCCCAAAATCTCGGTCATCGTTGACGAGATCTACCACATGCTCCAAACTATCCCGGTCAACCTTGGGGCGCGTATGGAAAACCTCGTAATCGCGACTGGCGGTGCCCAATTCAAACCAAGCCTCCGCCTCCCAGTCCTTCTCCAATAGATGGCTGTAGACAAACTTTAACCGATCCTCACGACCAGCGCCTTCAATTCGAATACAAAGGTAATCCTGCCAAAACTCCAACTCTGGAAAATTGAGACGAGCTTGCGCATCTAAATGCTGTGTGTGGGACTTCTGTGCCTCGACCTTTTGACTGATGGCCTTCTGTGTCTCGGCGATCTGCTGCTTCAAACGGTCACGTTTGGCAAGGCGGGAATCGCGTTCCAAGGTGATAGATGATATAGCCGCATGCATTTCAGCAGCCTCGGCCGCTTCCTTTTGGAGGGTTTGTTCATGGGTTTGTGATTTGAGGTTGAGAATTTCGATATCACGCTGTCGCATGCGCTCATCCTCTAGCAGACTGTGTTAGACGCAGTTGTAAGTTCAATTAATAACTCATACCTTCATATTCAGCCAGATTAATGTGAAACTGGTTTCGTTCCTCCAAGACTCGTTTGCGACCGCGCTCGATAAACGCGTCAAACTTTACTGTGAATTGTGCCATGGTATTGCGCAAGTCCTCGAATCCAAAGTTGATGCTAGGCAATGAGTCTGCCATTGACGGTGCATCCGCCGAGGCGAGCGGTGGTCGCATGCCACTTGTCGAGAGCGACGGTTCAAATGAAGAAGTCATAGTATTTGATTAAATTTTGAGTTGTGAGTCGATGGTGAAGTTGAAGTTAAGGAGACAATGGGGTAAGAGTTGTTTTGGGTTGCGGCGCAACAACTCCGAGTCTTATCGATAACGATTAAAAAAAACTTTCCCTTCCCAGTTCTCTTGCTACATCACAATGATGCGCATATTTATATGACCGATCTCTTGCTATTGCAATATCGACATGGTTTGGTCGGGTCCTGAACTGATCGCAGTAAGCAAAGAAAGATCCGATGGGTGAACATACAGGCAGTGCTCTCCACTATGGGCACGTAGGACGAGCTGTCTACCTTCCGGAGGAGGAGGCCTGGACATTTACACGCTCCTTTGATAGGCGTAAGTACTTGAGTCTATTTTCTCTTATCCGCTAACATGTTGCAAGCCCCATCCATTCAGTATACCGGAATGACCAAAACAAGAATCCCGTCGCCCTTTCCCCCAGCCAAAGTTCAACCAATACCCAGAGCACCTCCGAAAAACTCCAGGAAACTAATCACAAACGCGCATCCTGATCTAGCAGCATCATGGTCCTCCATTCGCGAAGAACCTTTGTCCAGAGCTGTTATAAGAACGGTCGAGTATTATGATCCAGAGATCTCTGCGCTTTTCGATATCGGTTATGCGGTGGACCAAAGGCGCCATGACAAAAGGCTGCGCTCAGTTCCAATTGCGGTAGCTGTGACCGGAGAAGGCCGTAATATAATCTCATTCCGAACTCTGGAAGAAGAAATTTTGGAGTTGACATCTCCACGGAAGTTAGCATTTCGGGCTCCATCAATCAATGACACTGAAATGTCCGAATGGTCCAAGGATGGTGCGCCGATACGCCAAGTACACTTTGCACGTCCCTTGGACGAGAAGCCCATGTTCATGGCCGCTCGTCTCGCCACAGGGACTACAATATTCCGACCTCTTTACCACTGGGATCCTGTGCCTAGGCGCATACCGGAAGGTGCTGTGCCGGGATACTCCACCCCCTTACAAAACTCTCGGCTGGATGCGAATCCAATTGTGGAGATATCTGTGTCGCGAACAGGTGGGGTTTCACATGCCGATGTGACATTCAACCCCTGGTATCAGAGACAATTCGCCATTGTAGATACCAGAGGTAAGTGGAAAGTCTGGGAGATCACCGGCAGGCAGAGACTCCATCGGGCCACTTGGTCTGCCACGCTCGTCAAATCAGGCTCGTTGCCCTTACGGGATTATAAACGGAGACATAGTTGCCCTCGGCTTGATGGCTGGGCATCTATCGAGTGGGTCCATAATGTTGGATCGGTAGTTGTCGCCAATCGTCACAGTGTCATAATCTATGCCATCACAGACGATCAGATTCAACCACGCACGGTTGAGCTGGGAATGGCAAAGAAATCTGAGTGGGTTTTGGGCGTTCAAAGAAACACACGCAAGCCATCACAGTTCTTCGTCCTGACGACCACTCGAATATTGTGGTTTGATCTCGGAGCACTACCAGGCGAGGATGATACAAGTCTTTCTCTATATCCCCAAGTGTCCTGGAGGCACTTTCGAGACCCCGAAGACACGACTTTGCAACTTAGCGACATCGTCGTATACAAAGGTATGTGCTAGTCCGGTTGAACACAGGCTGAAAATACTAAATTACTATCTAGATTTGTATCTTGTCCTGTATTCCCAGATCACTCGGATGGTACAGGTATTCCCATGTCCTTTTATATCCGACGATCGGACCGAGTCTATATCTGTACCCGATCCCCTGGTGCTAGATACGCCTCTGTTGGCGGATATACCGCCTAGTAAACGCGATTCTGTCTTGCGATTCTCGAGATTCGTGTTTAAAGAGATTGCGCACTCTGTCACACCACGCGGTAGGAATTTCTATGACGCCCACTTGCCATTGTTCAAACTTTTCTGGATGGATTCCGATCTTGCCGTTCACGAATCTACTTTCACGGGTCCACGGGGAGATCTAGACGAGCCGGACTCATTTCGTGAGACTAGTATCTTGCGGTTGAGAAGGCGTTATGCTCCGACATCGTACATCAGACCCACCGATGACTTTATTGTGGATGATTGGGACGAATCAGCGACACAAAAAACCATTGTTCGTCGTTGCAAGCCTAGAATGGGCCGTGGCATAGGGTCAGACTTGCAGTGGACCTTGGATTTCTCTGGCGTCTACAAAGTAGCGACAGGGAAGACGAAACTTAGCCGGAAACATCAAAATAACAGACAAAAGCCGAAGCCAAGGACACTTGCTGGATGGATGGCAATTCTACAAAGTGAAATGAAGAATGGATCGAAGCGACCTCCAGGCAAGACTATGGTTGAATTGACTGGCAGGAAAATTTTGGCAGATGGTCTTGAAGAAAGTGCAGATGATATGAAACGACTCATTTCAGCACTCGTGCCTGAACACCCTGACCCCAATGCTCATTGTCGGTATATGCTTCTATCAGTCCCATTCTCAAACAAGAGTTATATCCCAGCCAAACTGTCAGGTGAAGTAAGCAGGGATCTTCTAAGTGCCTATGATCGAATGGTCGACGATTGGATGTCTACTTTGCCTCGCATCATTCCTGTGCATATACGACTCATGAAAGAGAGAATCATTCGGGGGGTTGCTACCGATCTCATCCTTTCACGCCTAGTCAAAATGTCTACCTCCTTAGATACTGTCATGCTATCCAAGCCCGCAGATCCCCGTGAGGAAAAAGCAATTGAGAAGGCAAATGAGAAGGCCGCGGCACATAACAAATACCTGCAATCGACCTACTTCGCATTATTATCGTCACAAATGTCAAAAAGCCAATCATCAAGGGGCAAGAACCGAGGCCCTGGATCCAAACGGGACAAGATGCCAGTCCCACAGTCCAAGTACAGTGCAGTACCCGTCTTGGGTGGTCTTTCAGCATTCGTCAAATTCAAGACCCCACGTCCAACACCACGAAATGTGGCGAATCTTCTCTCCCACTGGCCGGTGGGAACCAGTCCCAGGCACTATGAATGGGACAGGATCGAAGACGAGGAGACGCGGAGTTCAAAGGCATCCAAGAACAAACGGAAGAAGCGCTCCCAAACTCGTGACCAATCCCTCCCTCCGACTCCGGCAGTCCCCATGGTCCGAACATGGGGCAGTCAGCCACTCGCACCTCCTCGTATCAACAGTAGTCAGCTGGATATATCGATGACCCAAATGGAGCGGGGAGCTTTTGGAGCTCGTGCACACAAGAAGCCCAAAAAGAAGAAGAGACAAGCTGGATTTTAAATTATATCAAAAATATTTCAATACATATATAAAACACAACCAATCGCGAATATGGCTCATAAAGGGATGAAATTATGACAAATGCAGAATTACGGAGAATTGGTAGAATTGGTAGAATAGGGAGAGTAAATATATAACCTCCTTTTTTCCCCCTCTCTTAACTGTTTTCACCTTTGTCTTATATTTCCCCGAACACCAGTCCCTCCGCCAAGCATCTTCCCTCCTTCACCCCACCACAAAAATTCCCACCATGTCTGAACATCAGTACAAATTCAATGTGACCATGACCTGTGGCGGATGCTCCGGCGCCGTGGAGCGTGTTCTCAAGAAACTCGACGGTAAGCGACGCGCGGCCTGGTTTTTATTAATCTTATGGTCTAACATGGTCTAACATGGTCTCTAGGTGTCAAGACCTTCGATGTCAGCCTCGAGACCCAAACGGTCAATGTCACCACCGAGCCTTCTCTTCCCTACGATGCTGTGCTGGAGAAGATCAAGAAGACTGGCAAGGCTGTCAACAGCGGAGAGGCGGATGGGGAGAGCAAGGAGGTTTAGAATAGGTGTTTCCGGTCTTATATACCCTTTTTCTTTCTTCCCGCATGAGGTTTAGGACTAGAAGTCCAAATTCACGAGCCCACCTATCGTGGAACTCCCAATGGTCCCAAGACTATAGACTGGACTGCTAGGCAGTGCTAGGTAGAACATATCTACTGCGTTTCAACCTTAAGAAAGGTCCATAATGAAATAGACATAAAATGTGAGGAAACAGTAGTTCCCGATTCAAATTGGTATTGAGACCCACAAGAAAAGGTTCTAATAATATGCAACAGGGTATCATGAACAATGCAAGACAATGCGAATACAAAAAAAGAAATCGCGAAACAAATCAGCTCTCCCCAAAGGGGGATACGATAGAAGGTAGAATGAATTAATCAACAATGACAAAATGTCTTCCATCAAGGATGGAATAGGGTGGGTGTGGTTCAACCCTTTGAACGTAGACTGGGCGATCTTGCTCTGTAATCTGGGATGAGGGAGGGTTGTAGGATGACCTGTATCTGCGTTAGTGGAGATCTTCTCAAGGTAGAGGGAAGTGTTGTGTTGTTAAACTGGTTGGTTTCCCCAATGAAGGCTTACCGTGAGGATTTGAACCCGCCACTGGCTGGTCTTTCACGAGGGATCTGAGGGGGGGACACGCGAGGCTGGATATTTCCTACAGAGTCTGAAAAGGTGCGAAGGTGGTCATGAGAAGGGGCCACTCGCGGTCCTGTGGGCAATGGGCCACGTGGATCTGACGAAACCTGGGTCTGGGATAGATTCTTTGTGCCATAATCAAGATTTCTAGTCCGAGTGGACGGAGAGGGGTCTCCAATGGGCTTGGCCTCGGGTTCTGCACGCCTGGCAACGTATTCAAGTGGAAGGGGCTCACGGTGGTCAATATGCCGGACGAAGTCCTTGGCATACAGGTTTCTGTCTGGGTGGAGGTTCTCTGGTAAAGGGCGACCATCAATGCGGCGCCGAATGGCCCGCGACTCTTTTGGAACACGGTCCGAACGGAGACTACGATCACCACGGTAAGGATGCCACGGTCCAAAATTGGAAACGGCTGGAGCCGCTCTGAAGGTCCGATCGCCTTCCGAGACAACGATACTGGTACTGGAAAGTCCAGCCTGAGACTGGGGCTCATGTGGTCCGCTGACATGCTGTCGACCCAAGACTGACCTTGTTTCTAGGCCACGCTGTACATTGGGGTAAGAAAGCGGGTTCCTTTCCCGCTGGTGCCCTACAACAGGGGGTTGTTCCACTGGCAGATAGTCCCGACGGAACTGAGGCTGATCCTGGGCTCGGTGGTCTGGGACAAGCTCCACACGACGATAGGCCTGTGGTTGCCCGTATCCTTCGGAAATGGGGAGTCCCATAGGCCTTGCACTCCATGGGTCTGGGCGGGACTCGATTCGAGAACCTTCACGACATGCCAAACGTCTTCTTTTGCTCGCATGTTCGCTGTCACCTTCCTTGTCCATGACACCGGGTTGATGCATCATCTCTCCTTGAGGATGTCCTGGCGTGACCGATCGGAGGGACATATTGTTGGTCATATATACCAAAGGATGCGCACCGTCAGTCCGCCGGGTTTCTGATGGCCTGGGATTTTCAATCGAGGGCACGACGGAATCCTGTGTGTTTGAACCTGGCCTGAGGAGAGGGGAACTGACGGAATCAGGGCGGCGTCCCACTGGGGTCAATTTCTGACGATTTTCCTTTGGTCCGCTGACGAACACAGGTGCGTTGGTCCTATCCGACTGAGGAGGCAGTCTCTCCTGCCGAAATCTAGGCTCCATCTTCAAGGGAGGAACATCCTGCGAGTGGGTCATGTTCACATTTCTAGGTCCAGAGAGTTCTTCTAGGATTTGCAACTCGGGTGATTCTTGATTAGTTAGTCCAGCTGGCCTGGCGTTCAGTTCATGGGTTGAGTAATTCTGTTTGTCGTCCGAGTGATGATAGTTTTCCTGGACACCTACATGTCTTGTGGCCACCTGTCGGTCCATTAGTGGAATAGCGAGTGTTCGATGTGCTTGGTTATCATTACTGGCTGAGCCTGGAACGACTCGCCGATGAACCTCGGCGTGCTGGGAAACTATATCTTGGCGCCTAGCAGACGGTACTTCCTGAGCAGTAATACGCTGCTCGGCATATCGTGGGCTTTGCTTTTCAGCCAGGGCACCAGAGAACCTAGGTTGTACTGTGCCCTGTATACCCTCTCTATATTCCTTGACAGCGCGTGCCCATGCTTTGTATCGGTTAAACCCGCGACGGTCGATGGCCTCTATGGCTGGGGCTCTTGTGACAAATCGGAACCCAGGCGGCGCTTCTTCAGATAGTTCCCGTGAAAGATCCGGACCTAGAGGATTGGTGCTGATAGGCTGGCACCGGATCTCATGGGCCCGAGTATCGCTTGGAAGTATTTCCACACTGGCGTTCCGATGACCTGCTGAAGCAGCCGTATCTTCTTCTGATTCACTGTCTTCGTCGTCTGAAATAACGATCACCTCACGGAAAACATCTTCTAGAACGGTCTGGCCATTCTCATCGTCCCCTCGCCACTCAATGACTTTTGCTAGAGTTGTGTGTTCAACAACCCCCCTTGCTTCATGGAATGAAGTGGTTTTTAGGAGGCGATCGTAGTCAGTGTAGACATGCCGAACGTGAGCAACCACAGCGAGTTGGGCTCTGCGAGCCAAAGGCAATTCGGTGGCAGTCCCAACTTTTTTCTGACCCTTTTTTTTTTGGAAATCAGGTTTTCCACATCCTCATTTCTCAGATCAGGACTGGGTATATACGTACCTTTTGAAAAGCAGTTTTGATAATTTGATTCAAATCTTTGTCTGGTATGTTTGGAAAGAGATCCTTCAAGGCATCCCGTGCTTCTGTGTTGAGGGTTATTTGAGAAACTTCAGAATCAGCCTGCTTGGGATTCTCTATCTTGTCCGTAGGAAAGGTACTAGGCACTGTTTTACCAGTGCTTGTGAGGTAGAAACCCAGCTCTGAGCAAACAGCTGCCACCACAGTACTAGGAAAATGATACCCTATCCGATGAACATGCTGGGACAGGTTATGATGGCGATGGTGTGGGGTAGTCTAGAAAGAAAATAAGCAGTGTTGATCATTAGCGATCAGATGGGGGTTCTCACCGATACTGCGTATATTTGAAGACCCTCATCTCGACACCGCTCCTTACACGTTGAAGTAAGTTGCGGGTTGCCTGCAGGAATGAAGGTGTAGCCACTTGGAGCTTGCGCTTCGAAACAGATCTGTGTATTCTTGTTAATCATCTGGTCAAGCTGAAGAAAAAAGAATATACATACGACACTCCGGAGCTTTTTCTTTTCTTGGGTTACAGATTCCATGATAACTTTGTGTCTTCTCGCTCTCCTTTGAATAGCCCGGCCGGGGCCATGCCTGGCCGAGGCCGAAGCAGCCCTTCTTATGACACGGGCCATACTGGTTCAGCTTATCGCAGAACCTTGCGAAAACAAAGGTTTCAACACATCATTCACGATATGTATCAGACCAGTGATATAAAGGGGGTAGATGGTACGTGTCTCCTTGTCTAGGACAAGACAAATGGCGTGATCAAGTGAAGATGAAACCACGTCTAATGCACAGCAATGCAAAGGGTACGAGGTAAAGGCACCCCGCGGTCGCTCGAAACAGAAATAAAGCCTTCAGTGAGCTTTTTGACTTAACCCTTGAGGAAGAGCAAGGAGCATAGAATAAAAAGAAGAAGAAAATTAACGTGACGAAAGATGGAAAGATGAAAAGATAGACGAAAGAGAGAAAGAGAGAGAGAGAGAGAGAGAGAGAGGGATTGATAAGATTGCTGTTGCGGCCCAAATCACCTCTCCCGATCGGGCTAGTCATGCCTGAGGCTTCAACCTTCCCCAACTTTGACCGTCTTTTACTCTTCTTTACTCCAATACCACACATTTGGATTCAATACTTCGGATCTCCGTTGATTCCGCCGATTCCGTCTGATTGCACATCTGCCGCCAATTCGTTGGCTCGGACTTGTCCAATAGATCATGAGCGCTTCAATCCAGGCCATGAAGGTGGATCAAAGAGCGATGGTCCACGCATACCGTCACCTCTACCGACAGGGGTTGAAGGCGATTCAGTATTCGACACCAGGTCGCCATATGCTTCTAAAATCCTTGCGCAAATCCTATCGTTCCACCCCCTCCGAAGAGTTTGATCCTGTCAAAATCACCAACACCCTTCGTTTTCTCGAACGAGCTACCGAGGTTGCCGGCATGGAACACAAGATTTTGAAGAACCTTCTGTTAGCTAGGTATTGGGAACAAGGTCACCTTGTGAGGGAATCTCGCGTGTGAGTAACCATCAACAGAAGTGGAGAAGAAAGCCGCTGACTTGGCCTCAGTCCACGATCCCTGGGACTCGGTCATGTAGAGAACCAGTTGCGGACAAGCGTCTTTGACCATTACAATTTGGCACTTGACCGTTTGAATGAGAGTCTAGGGACATGTCTCAGATGATTCGGACTCCGCACTTCTCGACTTTTACGTCGGTGCTGATCCGACCTGCCACGCCAGATTATTGTGCATCCGTTAGGCCTCAGTGCTTCCCTTGGGCATGAATCCACATCCACGCGAGGCAGCTCGCCCAAAAGGGGATTGCACATACGGGTAATTACCATGGCCAGAACACCGGTACATATCCCAATCGCATCAGGATTCTGTAGGACACGACGGCTGCTTCTGGGTCAGCATCGTGTGTTGTATTTCCAGGCAATCTTACGGCATACGACACGTTAAGCCAATGCCAATGGAACTATACACGCCTTGTTGTCTAATACAACGTTGTAGAGCCAATCCTCGTCTCCAGAATTTTGAGACTAGTTCATGGTAGGATTGGCTACCCGCCTGAGCATAATGGCGCGGCAGGAAGACAGGATGGATGAGAGACTACGTGTTAGAATATTATCAGCAAATTCTAAACCAAATGATAGCCCATTAAATTTCCCAGTATTCCCTTGTTTTCGAGTCCAATACCTAAAAATCGTGCAATCAGCTCAGGCTCCAGCCCCAGAGCATGTGACGATGATTCAGCACCGGAGGCGGCGCCCGTGGACGTCACATGTCACGATGTCTGCTGTTTCAGCTCCAACTTTGGGTTTGATTTTGCTTGATTTCAAGCATCGAAAGTGATTAAGTGAAATGCTGGTCTACAGCCCTTCATGAGTGGTTTCATCTCCTCGCTGCTGATCCATATTGGAATACGATCCCCCTCACCACCTAGCCAGCCAAATGACGACCAAGCTAAAGTTCACCTGAACGAACAGACATACCCCTCGAGTGATAGTGAAAACAATAAGTTTGTTTTTCAACCGGGCCAAGATCACGGACATAAATCGAACTGCGGAGATGCGGGTGCGGGGTCCCTGCATAGCCCTCCTTTCTTCACAACCTTACCTAAAGAGATGGATGGCCGAAACTTGCAACCGGAGGGCACTCAATCAGTGACCCACAACACACCCGGAACAATCCAAAACATACCTGCAACCACAGCCGGCCCTTCTGATCCCACACATGAAATCGACGTCACCGTGTATCCGAACAGCTCAGGAAATTCACAAGCTTCACATCCCAGCGAGGCGCTCAACTCGCCCAATGAGCCACAATATGTAGCTTCAGAAATAGCCATTGGTGAGCCTCGGGGATCTTTGGGCAGTGCCTTTGATCCAGAGGGACTGGCACAGTCTTCGCTTCCAGCAGATGATGGGATGGGAGTTCTAAGAAGCAAGATCATCGCAATCAGAGATTTGCGGCTCACTAATGTTGAAAAGGCGCGAATGGTCCACAGCCTGATGACGGAAGGTTATAATTCATCCCGTGACCGTGACTTGCTAAACGCCCCTGGTACGGGGGTATTATCAACCCCGTCGAGCCCACGGAGCTTGGGCCTATCAACAAGCCCGAGAACTCCTCGAGCCTCAGAGATCAATGCTTCTAGACCTGGTTCCCCATACTCTGAATCAGCTTCTCTATATGAGAACACGTTCAATCTCACACCTGAAGATCTCCAGCCCACTTTCGTACCCAAAGCAGAATCAGAATCACCAGAACTTGAAACTGGGGATGAAGACTGTGACACAGAAGAACAAGATGAGACTACTCTGGGTTGTGTGCATTATCAACGCAATGTCAAACTCGAGTGCCACACTTGCAAAAAATGGTATACCTGCCGCTTCTGCCATGACGAAGTGGAAGACCACTCTCTCATTCGTCGAGACACCGAACACATGCTTTGTATGCTATGCGGGCATGCACAGCCTGCGGCGCAGAACTGCCGACGGTGCAACGAACAAACTGCACAGTATTACTGCGAGATTTGCAAGCTCTGGGATAATGACAGCAATAAAAGCATCTATCATTGCAGCGATTGCGGTATATGTCGAATTGGGCAGGGACTGGGGAAGGATTTCTTCCATTGCCAGGTAAAGACTCCGACATAGCTTAGACGATATTGATACTGACATCATCATAGACATGCTCCGTTTGTCTTCCTATGTGTATTGAGAACACCCATCGTTGCATTGAACGGTCCACCCAGTGTGACTGTCCCATATGTGGCGACTACATGTTCACTTCTCCAGAAACTGTCGTCGTCATGCGATGTGGCCACAGCATTCACCACAAGTGTCTATCAGAGTACTCCAAAAGCTCCTTCCGTTGTCCCATCTGTAGTAAGACCATCACCAACATGGAGTCGACATTCCGAAACCTAGATCGCACCATCGAGAGCCAGCCTATGCCTGAGGAGTTCAAGGATACCAAAGGCCTTATTTACTGCAACGATTGCGGTTCAAAGTCAGTTGTCAAATATCATTGGCTCGGCTTAAGATGTGATTTGTATGTATCCTCCGAGAACAAATATAGGCGATCGACATCTACTGATGACATCTAGATGTGAGTCGTACAATACGGCCCAACTTCGCATTTTGCACGGAGATATGTCTGCTCAACCTGAGGAAGACTCCAGGGAAGACGTTCCTCGGCCTCGGTCGTCTTCGCTCATTGAAAACGATGACTCGATGTCATCTTCTTTGGCCACATTAAATGTCAATAACACATCGGTTCCTCGTTCACGGCTCAGTGTCCCTATGTCTCCCGAACCCGTTAGACGATTCTCATCCTATAATATCACACGAGGTCGTGCTGTCTCGCCCGTCGTCAGCAACTACTTTGGACTGCCGACTGAGCGTGAATCAGAGAAACCTTCATCTATGCCCTTCTTTGGAGGTCCATCTCGTGGCGAGAATGAGGACTACGGTGCATTAAATTTCTTGAGCAAGAAGCTTACATACCGCTATGGACTGTTTGGCGGTGAGACTAAATCGACTGAAGACATATCCGAAGCTGGGAACGAAGAGGATGACGGAGAGTCTTCTGACTCGGCTGAATCGGATGGTTCTCGTGGTAATGATGATGACGACGAAGAGGAGGAAGATCAAGATCAAGATAACATCCAAATTTTCGGCCATCAATGAGGCCGATGCAAATCCTTCCGCGTGAACCCAGATGGCTGGTGGTGACTTGAATTATCGTCCTGGGAAATGTGACCTACCAGCTATCTGTTTGCATTCATCAATTACTCCTAGTCAAACGATGCACCGAACAATGAACACTATTCAGCCCTTGGCCGCAATCCTACCCGGTTCAAGGGTTCGATCTCAGAAGCATTTCTAAACCAGTGTCCATCCTCGACTGGGTTGCACCGAAAGAAAGATAAGCTCCTTTCAGGCAGTTTTCTGTGCTGAGATGATAGCTTCCCTCATTTGGTGTACATTTACACAGATGATGGCTACCAAGGTGCTTTTGATCTGATGATTCATGGTTCAACCCAGTTGACCAAGCAAAGGCCAACAACTCATCGCCTTTGGGGAAGTTGGTTTTACATACATCAAGCAGCCGGCTTCGCTACAGCATAGCATTTACTTATTTTTTTCGGGTTTCAAGGCCGTCATCATGAAACGATAGAAATTTGATTGGAAAATTCTATCTTACTTGGCTTGTACTAAATTTCCTCATTGGTCGTGGCATGACGAATTCGGAACAGCTAGATCGTAAAGGATATCTCTACCTGAGGAGTAGTTGCGGAACTCGCAACTTTCGTATACAACTTGTGACCAAGCCACATATGATGCAGCCTGTAGCACCACGGGGCCAATTGGGTATGGATGCAGGTCACTGGGCCATTTCAAGGTAAAGCACTTACCTCAACTCATTTAGTACATGACCCTAATCACAGATGCAGATGACGAGAAGTGACACGGTGGGGAGTAGGGATTTTTGCTTGCCGTATTTGCGAATCGATGAGAGTTGGACTCCGTGGAGATATCAGAACACCAATAACCATATAATATATGTAAGATATACATACTCCCAGGCTATAAATAGGAAAATTGAAGCCCTCCAGATCTCAAGGGCTTATCACGCTTACATCAGCGCTGACGTTTCTGCTTGCAGCCACGAGATTCCATTTCGAGGCTCTACGTTGTATCAGGCACGATGTCTGGTTTCATCACAGGCTGTTTTAGCTATTTAGCTGTTGACCTATTGACCTATTGAACTGTTTCATTTCCTTTTTTTCCCCCCCTACTAAATCTCCTGAAACAAGGCACGGATCCCTCCCCCAGCCGAGTGATGCGCATGTGTTTCGCTCCTTGATTTCAGCTACATTGCTCCTTTTTATCTTAAAGAAACATTTGAAATCACTCGACTGGGAATCCTATAACCTATTAAACAAGTGAAACTCTTGTGAACAAGTCTCTTCCAATCTCTTATCAGTGCCCCGCCGATTCTCTCTTCGCTTTTATCAGCTCCGCGTCGCACCGTGTACTATGATCCGTCGCAACTCCGATATCGAGATCCAGCTCCCGGATGCTGGTCCAACACCTCTTTCACCCGAATCCCTGAGCGATCTCGATGTGGAGATGCTCCTGGACGAGCCAGCACTTCCCTTGAGTCTCCCACCACACATCGCAGCCCGGTTCTACCGCAAAAGCAGTAAAGCCCGCCGTTCCTCCGCGTCATCTCGACGAAGCTCAGTGTCCTCCTTGCACTCCCAAACTTCGAACGCGTCCTCGAATGCCTCGCCAAGCGCGGATCATATTGCTCAACACCTCCGCCGCACGTCCATCCTGGAGAGCCGAAAGGCACGACTCGCTGATCGTGCATTGCATGCGGAGAAAGTGAGGCTGCGAGCCGCTCTGGCTAAAGCAGCTACAAGAAACCTACAATTCGAAGAGAGAGCGTTAGCAGCTCAACAGGCCCGGGAGCGTCTGCTCGCCGATATCACCGCCAAGTGCGAGGACCAGGTCAAACGGGCTAAGAAGAAGGCCGAGGATCATCGGGAGAAGAAAGCTGCTGAACAAGCTCGCTTGCGTCTGGAAATGGCGGAGAAGTTTGCGGAGGCAGAGAAACGGCGCACATTATACCAGCAAACCCACCGTCGCCAGCGCACTAGCAGTTTGCCAGCCACGGAGGAAAAGAAGATGTCCCGAGAGGTCACCAAGTCGTTGACACAGGATGCGGCTGCGCGGAAGATCCAACGTGTATGGAGAACCCATAACGCGAAGATGATTATGCAGCAGTTCCAGTCGTTAAACCTGTCTGTGAACCGAGTTCGCGACATGACCTTTGAAGAAGTTGGCGCTCTCCTTTCTAATAACAAGCTGCTCGATACTATGACGAAAGTCATACAACTCTGTGGTCTGCAAGATGTGGAAGGCGGAGCCATGGGCCAGAGGGGTGCAGTGCGCACATTTCTCAGCAGTTATCTCATTGTCACTCACCCGAAAGAGGTTTTGAGCAGCAATGGAGATCAGGAGCAAGATCTGATTGCCAAGGCCCGGGAGTTGCTGGCAGCCTTTGATCAGGTCACGGCGCTGCTGTCGTCAGGCTGTTGCTCTCCATCTGTGATCACTGCGGATCTCCAGACTTTGTGTGAATCACACAATGTGTTTTTCTCTGCTTTCCATGCTTGGAAATCTCACGACTCTAGCGTACTGATTGAGATCATGGTTGCGCAGTTTGTCGAATTGGAGTTGATTTGGCAGACGGTCAAAGATGATAAAGCTGGAGGTGCTGCAGAGGACTACAGACAGGGTATCCGGCAGAACCAGGTCCTTTTGCTTGCTCGTCTGAAAAGACTTGCGGGGCCTGACCGCCACATGGAGATGATTCGAGATTCATTGAAGAAGGCCAAGCGGGAGAAGAAGAGGGCTGCCTCCAAGCAAGCTATTCCCCGGTCTGCTGGGGCTCCACCTCCAACCACAGAAGTTGCGCAGAGTGTTACATCGCCTCTTAGCGAGCCATTCGCCAACATTGATGCTGCGGTGTTTCAAGAGCTGGACAAGCAGCGGACGTCTCCCCACGAGAGATTCACCAAGATCCTCACCCCTCTACCTGAAAACCGGGAGCTGGTGCATGAACTTCTCATCAACAAAGAGTTCAAGATCGAGGAAGCGCCGTACACCGAACCGCGCAGACGGATTATGAAGCAGATGTGCGACACCATGAGAAAAGGAGTGGAAGCTGGACACGGCACCAACTGGACTGTCGCCATGGCCACAGTGATTCAAGATCGCTTGCTGCGCTCCCTCCAACGGGGCAATTCCCTTTACGTGATAATTAGTGAAGCCTTGGACCCAAAACTGGTTCAGGGACAGTGCGAGGCTGGCACATTCTCCTATGATAATTTCTTCGACTTCATGAACAACATTTTACCTCGCCTATGCGCTCCTTACCGCGACCCTGTGGTCACGGCATACATTGAGGACACTTCGGGCGATGCGATCGACCGGCTGGCTCGATTGATGAGCATTATTGACCTGCTATCACTTGACCAGACTAATTTCATGATCCAGCTTGCTGCACCCCAGCTCATCGAGGAAGCTCCGGGTTATGAGCAGCGGGCATTCGACCGCGATATCACAGACGGGATAATCAATCTAGGCAAGACCCGACGGTTTTGGCGGACTCATCGCAAGATCATCGTCGATGAGATGAAGAAGCGAGACCCGGAAGGCATCCAAGGAGAACCACGCCCACTACCAGCACGAGTCTACGCCCAAGGTCTTGCCGATACCGTTCTGAGCAATGCGATTGTATCCGAGGATCTAGTCCCAGAGACTCTGAGCCTCGATCGCCAACGCCTCGAACGGCTGCACGCCAGGGCCTTCCAAATTGTAGCAACAGCTTCCATCCTGTTGACGGCAAAGAACCTGCTCAAGCGAGACGCACGGTCTCAATGGAAGCCCGAAGCAGATCGGATCCTGTCTCTGGACTTCAACGAGATCAGCGCAGAGCGAGTACAGTCTATCCTCGAATCGACGCATCCGATGCCACCCACTGCAAGCGCCCAGCTCGCAGCTACGATCAAACGAGTGCTTGGACCCGTCGCCACGGCATGTCTTGCAGCCGTACCCCAGCTTGTGGTGACTTCAGAGACCTCTGCCTCAGACGCGTCCTCGGCGGACTCACAAGGAACCACCGCGTCTAGCTTCTCGGACCCAGTAACGAAACTCATTCTCTCTCGCCTTCGCAGCCACGTCCTATCTCGTCTCAGCGCATCCAGTGCCTCTGAGCGGGTGCGGGCTACCACCACGGCCAGTCAGAATCTAGCTGGAGCGGGTATGCCAGAGTTTGTTAATGAGGTTGGAAAGCTGGTGGAAGAATTGGAAAAAGTCCGGGAGGTGGATTGGCTTTGCCACGGGGCGGTATATGAAGGTTTATACGAAGAAGGCGTTCCAACACAGTAGAGGGTGTTCTAGAAGGGGATAGATAGATATATATATATATGTCTTTTTTTTGTTTTTATGTTATTTCCATTTTGGGATTTTGGGGTTGGACTTTGGACTGGGCGGATTGGTATACTAGTTTCTAGGGCTTTTTATGGAGTATTCAGAGCTTTTGAATTATTTGTTATATCCAATCATAGATTATTCAAATTTCCACTCTATAAAACCTCCAATATAAAATCTCCATAAAAAGTCCTTGGAGGCCCCTATCTTCTCTATCTAATCAGCAACTCCCCCTCCACAACCAAAAATCCAACCTACCTCAACCTCACCCTACTCCCTTCAATCCCTTCAATTCTCCAACGAGGAACACAACTATGTCTCCAAAAGTCACAATAACACATCTATCCGACCTAACACCCCCCTCCCAAGAGCGAACTTGGCTCACAGCCCCGCACCCAACCCTCCCAATAGTCGCAACCTGCAGTTCAGACAAGACCATCCGAGTCTACTCCCTCACAAACTTCACCCTCCTCTCCACAATCACCGGAGGCCACAAGCGCTCCGTCCGCACAGCAGCATGGAAGCCACACATGACGGGGGAGTCCGTCCTGGCGACGGGCAGTTTCGACGCAACAGTCGGCATTTGGCGGCGGTGGGATAGTTATGGGCAGGAAGACGGTGTCGGGATGGGGATGGGCAGTGGCGATAAACAGATCCCAACCGATAGTTTAACAGCTCCTACCGGTGCTGGTACTGGTATCGACCCCCCAGACCGCGAAGAAGACGAAGAAGAATGGCGCTTTGCAGTCCTGCTTGATGGCCACGACAGCGAAGTCAAGTCGGTATCATGGTCTGCATCAGGGATGCTGCTTGCGACATGCTCACGCGACAAGTCAATTTGGATCTGGGAGGATCTCGACGACGGTGATAACAACTTCGAGACCGTTGCTGTGATGCAGGAGCACGGGGGCGATGTGAAGTGTGTTTCGTGGCATCCTTCCGAGGAGTGTCTTGCTAGCGCGAGCTACGACGATACCATCCGGCTATGGCGGGAGGACCTAGATGACTGGGGCCAGGTAGCATGCATCAAGGGACATGAGGGGACAGTTTGGTTTTTGGATTGGGAGGGGGAAGAAGCCGAGAATTGGAACGGGCCAATTTCCCATTCCGAATCCGTTTCCGAGTCTGATCTGGGCGCTTTAAGAGCTCAGTGGCGTTCCCAAACAACGCTTTCCGGCCCACGCCTCGTATCCTGCTCGGACGACCGCACCGTGCGCGTGTGGCGGCGCCAGCCGAAGGAATCACAGCAGAACGGGGCACTGTCTTCTGCGACGACAGGGATCCCGAGTATCATCCGGCCCAGTGGGACGGATGAGGTTTGGGAGGAGGGTGCTGTGCTCCCGCATGCGCATGAATTACCTGTTTATGCTGTTGCGTGGAGTAAGCGGACTGGACTTGTTGCTTCGACTGGTGCGGATGGGCGAATTGCGATTTATGAGGAACGGTTCGTTACGCGAGAGCAGGAGCAGAGAGATTCGGATGCTATGGATACTACATCTGATGTATTGCGGACGGAGTGGGTGCTTGTTGGTGTTCAGGATGGGGCCCATGGAATTTATGAGATTAATCATGTTGCTTGGGCTAAGAGGGCGGATCGGGAGTCTGGGGGTGAGGAAGTGCTTGTTTCGACAGCTGATGATGGAAGTGTCAAGGTTTGGACTGTGACGCGGTGATTTTTGGAATTGGCCTTGGGTCTGGATAATTTATAGACAAAGGATATATAATGTCACTTGGGCATCGTTAAAGGAGCTATATAGATGAAAACACATACTAAGCAAAAGCTACTTGGAGACCATTTAGGTACCCAGGCGTAATTATAATGATTTCAAGTAGGGAGTTGGCACATGAACTTCGTCAATAATCGAGTAGAGAAGTCAGGCTATAGCAGATATCAAAATGAAAATCATATGTAGAATAAGATCAAAACTCCCAGAACACCGTCTACTTTATACAGATGTCAAGCCATTTCAAAAACCAAAAAAATAAAATCATCCCTAGGAAGACTGGCGATTTTCACTTCCTGGATGCGAGGCATTGTCATCACTAGCTTCACCAACAGCGTAATCCTCCCGCTCGATCCCAGGAGAATGAAGCTGGTCAAGCTCAGATTCATCAAAATCACCAACCTCAACATCACGACCAGAACGCTTGCGCTGGAATCTGTTGAGAATAGATGCATCGTCCAACGTATCATTCTTTGAGACACCCTTGTAACCCTCGCGAGCACGACGACTGCGCCAGATGAAAAAGCCCCAAGCGGTCACTCCGATAATCACAACGATGAGAGCAGCCTCGCCGGACTTAGTATATGCGTGTATCTTAGTCTGTTTCAGCCTCTCCTGTTCATTCTCCTGCGCAGCAGTACTGTTAGCCTGTCCCCCAACCGCAGTCTGGGGTAACTTCTCGCCGTCGATGCGTGAATCCGAAGGCTGGCCACCGATGCTGGCGATATCGACCTTCATGAAGCGATCGAGCATGTCGCGGCTCTGGCGAGGATTGTCGAATGGAACCATGTGGCTGGAGTTGTAGAATAGCACGTAGGTGAGGTTACGGGCAGATTGGTAGATGCCAGCGGGTTCGTCTTCAAAGGACCAGTCGTGGCGCGGGGCCCAAACGCCCGGGGACGTTTCAAAGCCGGTGCCACCCTTCCATTTCATGTTGTGGATCAGAGTCTCTGTCCCGATGTGGTTGCAGATAAGGTCTTTGTCGCCGCTGAAGAGCAGGACGTTGATGCCCGATTCGATCAGACCTGGGAGCAGCTGGACGGAGGGGATGGAATTCTTTGCAGTGAAGGCCAAGTGAACCATACCAGCGCATTCTGTCCAGCCGGATTTCTTTGCTGGGTTAATGTTCAGGGCTTTGACGACGTCCGGTCGCTGGAGATACGGCTCAATATTTTTCAGGTCGGGGGGCCAGTTCATGCCACAAGATTTAGCCTTGTCCTTGAGACGGACGTCGTACATGTTGTAACACTTCTGATCTTCGGTGGTGAGATCGAGGAATTGTTGCAAGACTAGCTCGCACGCGTCTACATCCAGTTTATTCTTTGCGCCGGGGGTTTCTAGTTTCGAGAGACAGACTTCGTTGAGTGCGTTTATGTTGTGATGGAGTGATGTGCCTGGTTTGATGAGACCTTCTCTCTCGATGTACTTAAAGTACGAGGGGTACTGGTCTGCAGGAGAGATCCAACCGTTACCGATCAGCAAACCCTTGACAGGCCACTCGGTACCTCCGTTCTCTGCGACGCCCTTGTTGCGATCTTGAATAGCCTTTGCGATATATGGGATGTGCTGGCCGGCATACGATTCACCAGCGATATATAGCTGCAACACAGTTAGAGATATAATGTACTAGAGGATAAGGGGAAACGTACGTCATCGCTGGCATATTCGGGGAATAGCTCAAAGAACTTGTCCAAGAAGATAATGAAGTGAGAAGCCATCTCGTCCAGCTCGTGGAGATAGCTATTAGTATTCACATAGCTGAACCCGGTACCGACGGGGTTATCGACGAAGAGGAGGTTGGCAAACTCATCCCACCTGCCCTCATTGTACTTCAACGTATGGTCGTCCTGGAGTCGATAGGGCCCAACTTCCATCAATGCGCCATCCATGGAACTACATCCTGGGCCACCATTTAGCCAAATGACAGTGCGCTGTCGATTTGCGATGTGACGGTTCTGGAAATGCCAGAAGAACAGGTTGCCGTTGGTGTTAGGATCGACCTCGATATGTCTATAGTTGTCGCGTTAGAAAAAGGCCCCCAAGTTCGAAGGAATGCAGGAACTCACCCAGCATGCATCTTCAAGAAAGGGCCTTCCGGCGCCCCAGGTAATGAGTGCACATAATAATCAGCCGCCGAACTAGACGACACCGAGGTCGGGTTTAACAGCAGCGATAATGCAGATAATAATATTGTGGCACCCTTCATGGAAGGGAGGAATGGTATTGGGAGCATTTCAGCCAGTGGGGGTATTAAGAGTAAAGGTGTAGTAGTCGAGTAGATGCCCGAGGAGGGACTCGTAGATGCGGATTAACAGATCATCGAATTCAAGGATGGACAGGGGAAACAGTTGAAGTGGACAGGTTGCAAAGCACAACCCAAAGGGAAATCCAAGTTAAGGTCAGGAGTGTACGGATTAGAATGACGAAGTTCAAAGGGAACATTGAAAGTTCCAAGGCGTGGCCTGTGAAATGATACTGTAATTACAGGTAATTAGAGATGTCCACTTGAACTGTATTTATGGTTTTCCTCTTTCAAGATTATCTCTAAATACGTACATGTAGTATACATGTATATACAGTCATATTTCATGAGTATTTGCACCCCAGTACTTCCTATTTTCTGCCGGAAGAACTTTGCATCCACTCACATCTAATCCTGCTACGCGGGTGGGGTCTATACTAGTAGTAATCGAAAGGCGGTATAGACAGGGCGGTCAACCTTAGAAGTATTGGGGTGCAAATACTCATGAAATGCCACTGTAGATGTTAGACAGATGTATTGTACTGTGTGTATGAGATTATATAATCCGATGTCTCAGGCTAATTTCCCGTTCAAGTTTGAGTTACTATGGATGTAGAACTTCGTATATCATTTTGGATCTTGAATCCCTTCAACTTTACTGTAGAATATCATCTGAAACTCCCTGAAACCCATTGAAACAGCTCCAGCCACTTGCCGATCTTTAATTTTAGATCGCTAGCGTATTGTATTAGAAATCAAGAGACTTGTCCGCATCATTCTTAATCAGATCCACCATCCCCTAAACTGTTAGCTTATTTCTCTCTGGCAATTCGATAGTCTTACATCGGGCATAATAGGTTGCTCATTGGCATCCTTGACATAACGGAAAGGCATCTCGGTGCGCTCATGCTCATTGATGATCAATTCCGGGTAGTCGACATATTGAATGTCATCGAGGGGGACTAATACAATCAGCGTACTGCACATATATCTAGATTTGGTACTCACCCTTCTCGTGAACAACCAAGCGAGTAACTCGCACAGCAGTATCAGTGGTCATCTGCTTAGGCCCCAATCGGCGGCCGACATATCCTTTCTTCCTCAATTCCGAGGTACGATCTACCAAGGTCAGTCTCTAGCCGACATGGAATAAAAATAAAAAAAACAACAACATACCTCTAGGCGGGTCGTCGCCTGCAGATGCAGTTAACAGTAAAAGGTCAGCCTGAACTCAATACTAATATCGCGGGGTAAATAAGTTCTCATACCAAGGATACCACCGAACAAAAAGACTTCAAAGGTATCACCATCCTCGGGACTCAATTCAACCTGAGCGGAGGGATCTAGCAAGCAGACCTTATCCTTGCGGCCGGCGAAGATCTCTTCGACACTACGCTGCTCAACCTCGAGACCCTTGGTCGCGGCCAGTTCTGCGGGCATCTGCAGCTCGGCGGGCACAGAGCTGAGCATGAATCTTGCCCCCCGGTCGTGGGATTCACGAGCAATGCAGGCATATTCCAGCGTGGACCATGGTCCCAGTTCAGGATCCAGATGTTCAACTACGAAAGTTGGTTGAGTCATGGTTGGGATGTGTGAGGTCACGGGGGAAGATTTGGAAAAAAGTTCAGACTCGGTTCCACTGTGCAGGTGACGGTTACGATCCAATACTGTTTTATATTTAAAAGCCTGGGAAGGATCTTGGGCATTAATATAAGTGACATGTCATGTCACTGATAGTCACTGATATTTGGAAAAAGGGTCAATATATTTAGAGTAAAGAGATAAGTTGGTATAACTCAGGTATATCTACATAGTTGTAGTGTGTATAAAACGTCGGTATCCAAGTAGAATCCCACAGCTACATGAACATCTCCCATGATTTAGAAAGTGTTCCTATTACTATCACTTGTTACGGACTTTTTTTTATTTCTATTCTATATTCTCTTGATTTCATTCGATTCTATATTCTCTTTATTTTAAGTCCCGTCTCCCGGTCACACCTCAACTTCTCCCCGCCTTATCTCTCCCGATTCCCCTCCAACTTCAACTTACTTTCTTCAACCATCCATCATGAATCCCCACCAGCAGAATAAAGTGGATATCAATGTAAGTACTCCTACTGTTTTATACTATTATAACTAACAAATCCCCAGTCCCTGAGCCCAGAGGAGCAGCGCCTGCTGCGCCTCTATGGCAAAATGCCCACCAAGAAAGACGTCCTCCAAAACAAGCTTAAGGCAAGCCAAATACCCCAACCCCCAAATACCCATTCTAACATTTACTTTCTTACAGGAACGCAAATACTTTGACTCAGGTGATTACGCCCTCAGCAAAGCTGGCAAAGCCTCCGACGTAGGCGTCACCAACATCGGATCCCGCCACCCAGTGCCGGAGAATATCCCGCACCTAACGTCAACCTCACCGGGTGCCAACAACTCTGCCAACAATGGCAGTATCAGTTCCCAGGGTGGACAGCAGATTCCTGGCAGCATCAGCGGACATCCCGGATCGATCGGGTTCCAAAGCCGCGGCTCAATCAAGGATGGGGGTAGCTTCCTACACCGTGGTACCAGTGTCAGCGAGGGTGAAGCAAGCTCTGGTCTGGCCTCGGGGTCAGTGCAGGGTGAGCAGGAGCTTAGTGTCAGTCCCCCTGCTGCAAGAGAAGGTGTCCCTATCCGTAAATGATACACTATCCTGCACTACACTAGCTGTGGCTGTTATGACGAGGGCGATGGTTGCATGCATATCTTTTGAAGGGGGTCTGTGATTTCACTTTCAAAAGCCTGGCGCTATGGGAATTTCTTTTCTTTTCTTTTTCAATTTGGCTTTCGTGAATGGGGATCGCACTGCCGGACAGAGCAAGAGTGGAAGCAGAGATTAGTGCTTGGACTGGTCATATGGGCGGTTGTTCTCTCACTGCTTCGCTCTTTACTGTCTCGGCTTTTTCTCCCATGCCATTTACCATCAACTTATCATCTGTGGCATTTGATTTTTTTCTTTCTATTTTTCTTGACTTTTACTCTCCTTGTCCATATCTAGTTCAGACGACAAGACTCTGGTGATAGTTTACTTGCGTTTCCATTCTCGCGTTAATTTGTCTACATTATGTCTACCTGTATCCCTATTTGGCCATGCTATGTAGGTAGCCAATTTGTGATTCCGATACTTCTTTTATGACTTCTCTCGTGTTATACTATCCAATTTGTCCAATGGAAAAGTCATTTTACACATTTTACACGTATATTCCACCGTCTCTTATCATTTCTATAGTATGTTATGAGCAATGCCCATATAGTAGGTAGGCGTTACACTAGTTCAGAGGTACATATCTTTTATCTCTACGGAGCTATATAAGCGTGCTATTCTGGCATATATAAACATTTGAAATAATTAATAACGGTGGGAAACGTATAAAAAGCACATCAAAAATATCCATAATATCAACCAAATTAATCATATGATTATAGATAGTTATATGGCCTGAAATTGGAACTTCACAAAGCAAAGCTAGAAATGAGGGTGTACTGACTTAGGTAGCAAAAATCGAATGAATCAATGGTTCTCTATAACGTTACAATTGCAAAGTTCTATAACATTCGAATCAAATCAAGAAAACGAATATCTATTAGACCCCAGCGCCTGGCAAGAAATACAGAAGAAAGAACCAGGTATCCTATGTACAAGTAATGGCTTCAAACCCATGAGACTGTTTGTGGAGTAAGGTTCGGCTGAGAGGGAAGGGGAAACTAGGAAGCTGCGAATGGGAAGATTGAGCAAGACAGCAGAGGGTATAAGTGTCGAACTGGATAAAAGTGGCAATTCAGGATGGATATGGAAAAAGGAAAATGGAAAAAGGAAAAAGAGAAAGGAAACAGGTTTATCTAGTATCGTCGAGTCATGATAAGGGTGGCATAGTGAACAGAGTGTTGTCTGCATCGAGATACGAGGCAAACAAATACACCCACATAGCAAGAAGGGTATGCTTGGAGAGGCAGCGAGGAAGGACTGGGGCGGGAGTGACGTGAAACCAGGTCCAATCAAAAGCAAGACTGGTGATATATGGCGTCAGGGCAGTCGAAACTATTCCAAAGGACTCGCTCTCCTGTAGTTGTAGAATAGGTGCCAAGGTCATTGGCGAATTTTCCAGACAAATCGCCGCTGAGTGACCTTTTCGTTGTCCAGGTTGCTGCAAGATAGGTCACTCGGTAGGATTCTGACCGGCTGGGCTTATGCAGCAATATGCCACAGCAAAAGAGGCAAGAAGGCCGATTCGATTGGCCTTCGGTTACCTGCCGCGCTGTTGTTGGAGCAATGATAAGAAGGAAAGTGCAGGCATGTTCACTTGTCGTCATTCAGTCGGTTTTCCAGTGACCTGCCACTCCGTTGTCGAGATCGTTGGTTTCCCCAAGCCAGAGCTCGACCGCATATAGAGAAATTGTGCAAGCAAGATTAATCCAACGCCATGGGTTACCACCGCCATTGCCGTGGCTGCTCCACCATTCGCCGCTGCCACCCATTGCTTGTGATGTGGATGCGAAGTGCTGCATGAGGAGACTAGTATAAACGGCGATGAGAATGCTCGGGGCGAAGTAGCTCAGGAAGCCTAGAACTTGACCTGCTGCGTCGGTATCATCAATGGAAGCCTCCTGGGAAAGCGCGCGGGCGCCAGACTCTCGGACAGCTGGGATGATGCGGGTCGATGCATACAGTACGAGCAGACGATACGCGAGGGAGATGAGAACGGAGGGTGTGACAGCGCTGAAAACGGCGGTAATAACGTTGAAGCCTGCATGAATAATCGACGGCAGAGTAGACAGTGCGTGCATCAGGGTTGTGTACGACGCCATGATGATAGGAGGGAGTGGAGGGAAGTCTCCGACCTGGGGGGGCGAGGGTATTTGTTCCACGGGATGCGATGGCTGGTAGTCCGTGAAGATTTGGTAGATGCAGAGCACGACGTAGGCGAAGAGGAGAGAGCTTTCGACTGGGTTACCGCGACCACTTCCAATACCCCAGGCACACAGAATGACGGCGCATGTGACGGAGACTCCAATCAAGGCGGCATCGACATTGGAGATTTCGGGGAATTGCAGAACACGCCAGAGGAAGTAAACTGAGCTGGAGATGACCGTAGCGGACAAGACTAAGAGGCCGATCTAAGACAAGGGTTAGTTTCTATCGCGACATCCATGGGAGATCAAAGAACCATACCATCCAGCTATCGCTGCGTCCTCCTCGGTTGACGAGCCAGCGGGTAATTTGCCCAGCGGCTTGAATTACCAGTAAACTGCAAAATCCCTCTGCCAGCTGGAAGACCGGGGTAGACCATCTCAGGAGTCGATCCCAGTTGCCGAGAGTCACAGTTTCCACCAGACCGTCGCGACCAAATAGCCATTCCTGAACAGAGGAATCCTGGGCCCTCTTGCCGCTGAAAGTGCGCTCGACCCATCCTGTGCTGTCGGAATCAACCGAAAATCGATTCAGCGACCAAATCAGAAGGACCAAGATTACGGCCCATTGTATAAAGCGGAGAACGGCGATGATGGAGGAACGGAACCACGATCGGTCAGGAGTGGTGACCTTTAACAGCGAGACGAGGAAGTAAAAGGTAGCTAATGACAGCGAAAAGGCCAGGCCACATGTCTTGCCGCCCACATCGAAGGCTAGTGGGATTGACGAGACAGTGATGGCGAGGAACAAGGCCGACGAAAAGACTCGAAAGAGCCACATCGGACTGCGGAAGGGGTATGTCTGAAATCGAGAGGGTGGTAACTTGATGTGTTCAGAGCTGGATGAGGAGAGAAGTTAAGGAGGGGGAGAGACTGTTTTTTTCTTTCTTTCTTTTTGGAGCTTATCGTTTTTGAACTTCACGTGGGTGAGAAAGATTAGAATTCCTTTTTAAAAGAAAAGAGATTAAGACCTGAAAACAAATAAAACAAGAGAAGAAAAAAAAAATAGCGGAAGTCTCTTAAATGTTAGACTGGCGGTCGGAGCACCACTTTTCTATGATATACTAAAGAGGCCTACGCTAGAAATGACAGAAGCTAATAGCTTAGCTATTTTATTTGATTGGAAATTAGTATGTTGACAACAGATAGACAGCTCATAAAGAACAAGAGAATAACACATATGGCCTTTTGAGATCTTCCGTACCCTTTAATATAGCCTGACCACATTTCTATATTTCTGTGATGGCACCACCACCATCACCCAATACGAGAGAGTTGTCACACAGAAAAGGAGATTGGCAGTAAGATGGTAGGAAAGACATAGCATTCCACACCAACTCAGGTTACTTTCGAGGGGAAAAGCTGACAACTCTGTTGGATAGTAAGAGAACGATGAACAATAGGCTTCGAAACAAGGGATTGTTGGTTTTGGGGTTGTATACATACAATATTAATATGTCCCAAAGGGGGAAACCTTTTACAAAGGAATGTTGATATTCAACGTTCAAGCCGAATCTGTGGGAGTTTCAAATATATTCCAGATATTTAGATCAAATTCATCTTCTTTCCAGAACCTTATAGATCTATCTGATCGATCTTATAAATCTTATAGATCTCATTCGAAGAGAGCTTCTAGTCACATGCTAGCTTCCAGCCCTATTATAAAGCCCTGATAACCCGATATGGCAAGGTAGATAAGAATCTTGACCAGAGCGTAGCAATCAAGACGTACCTTTAAACATTTCATTTTGAATGCTCAGATTCAATAACTACTTCAAAATGGCTGAAAACGTTGCAAAGAAGCTCAAGACATCGTCCCCCTTGATTGGGACACACAAGTGAGTGCAATGTCCTGAAATTGTTACTCTAGCTCAAATGCGCTGATACTGACTAAAAAACAGCGGACACTTCCACGCCGACGAGGCTCTGGCCGTCTACCTTCTCCGCCTGCTTCCTACATACGCCTCTTCCCCTCTCATCCGTACACGCGACCCAGCCGAGTTGGAGAAATGCCACACCGTCGTCGACGTGGGTGGCGTGTACGACCCCGCTAGCCACCGTTATGATCACCACCAGCGGACCTTCTCAACAACCTTCCCGCAGCACGCCACTAAGCTCTCCTCCGCCGGCCTAGTGTACATGCACTTCGGCAAGGCGATCCTTGCCCAGAAGCTGTCCTTGCCCGTAGAGCACGCCGATGTAGACCTGCTGTACGAGAAGCTGTACACGGACTTCATTGAAGCGATTGACGCCAACGACAACGGCATCTCCGCCTACGACCAGGCCGCGCTTGCCGCCGCCGGAGTAGAGAAACGCTTCAAGAACGGCGGCATCACGCTCGCCTCGATGGTCGGCGACATGAACAATCCAGACCCCACCAGCCCGCCCGGCGAGCCCCAAGACGAGGACAGCCTCTTCGGACGCGCCAGCACGCTCATTGGCAACGCGTTCGCTCGCAAGATGCACCACGCCTGCACATCCTGGATGCCGGCCCGCACCACCGTCGGCTCCGCTTATGCCTCGCGCAAGGACACCCACCCCTCCGGCCGCATCATTGTTCTTCCCCAGGGCGGCGTGCCTTGGAAGGAGCACCTGTACAACTTCGAGGCCGAGGCTTCGGGAACCAAGGAGATTGACCCTGCTGCCCAGGCCTACTATGTTCTGTACCCTGAGAATGCTACGGAGGGAGCCAAGTGGCGCGTGCAGTGTGTTTCCGTCTCCGAGAGCAGCTTTGAGTCCCGTAAGCCTTTGCCTGAGGCATGGCGCGGTGTCCGCGACCAGGACCTTGATAGTGTTATGGCTGCGGAGGCCGAGAAGAATGGCCAGAGCAAGATTCCCGAGGGCGCGGTCTTTGTTCACGCCAGTGGGTTCATTGGTGGCCACAAGACGAAGGAGGGTGCTATGGCTATGGCTGAGCGCAGCCTTGAGCTATAGGATTTTTGTGGTTTGATGATAACTGAAGACTAAAAGAAAAAGTAGAAGTTTTTAATGAAATGATCTATATTATGACTTCCAAAGGACATCTATGATTTATCTTGACATGAACTTTTTTTTCCTTTGCAACTCTGGGTCTTTAGACATGATGGTGAATAGTATGATCTTGCATGAAATCGCTGGACACCACAAACATCTGTCAGTAGAACGCCCGGTAATACCCTTCGGGTCTTTTCAACTTTGGTGTCCAAAGATATAGTAGACGGGTCTTGATATATCTGGCGCGTCAATTCGGACAGTCTATTGAGCCCGATTCTTGTTTCTCAGTGGCAAATGAGCGAGAGGCCTTGGTATTCGGAGGGTCTAAAACCAAGCCTGGGAGAATGAGCCTCGAATGAACGTTCTCGGGCTTTCTGGAATGACTGGAGCACTTTCCCGCGTGCTGACTGAAGTGAGTGCTTTGTTTCTAACAAATGACAGTCCTTTGGCGCTCTAATCCGAGGGCATCCGTAGAGTCCGGGAGTCGAGCGGCTGGTATGCCTACCGATCTGGTGAAGCATGACCAAGCCTTCAGTGACGGATGCTCAATGCACTGATATCTTCAATGCTTCCACTACCATCTCCGGAAGTCGACATGTCCTTGGGTTCAACCTGAGCGGCCGAATCTTCACGCTCGCCCATTGCGCGTTGGATGAGCTTCGCCTTCGTAGCGGCGCCTTTGAGACGCTCGTCCACGTCATTGACAGCTTCCTCCGTATTACTCATATCCAGCGTAGCAGGATCGACGAGTTCAAGAAGCGTCTGGAGATTCCTAGCCAGTCGAGTGCTGTGTGGTGGGAGACTAGGCATGTCTTTGCAGATATATGGATCAAGAGAAAGAGTATCCGTTGTGGTATTCGCCTGCGATGCGGCACCTTCGGACGATTTCATGTCGAGTCTCTGTGCCCAGACTAATGCCTTGCCATACAAGCGCCCCATCTCGACAAACTTCTCGAAGCCCCTCTCGACGGCGAAAACGCTGCCTTCAGTATATCCGGTAGCCGCTCCATCTGCGGTGCCCAGCTCATATCCCTCATTGTAGAATTGCTCCTCCAGATCAAGGAGACTGTCCAGAAGATTGTGCTCCATGGTGGATATAAGGAATATAGATATGAGTTGAAAGTGAAGAGTCTAATTGATAACGTTTTATTTTCTGATATGCGCGGGGCATGTGACGAGATGTCCACTTTCTAATTTTCCCGCCTTTGCCCCTCCAACAAAGACGTTCTCCTCAACAACACAAGATGACGGATCCCATCTTGCCCAAAGCTGGTGAGCGCAATATCCTCGTGACGAGCGCTTTGCCCTACGTGAACAATGTTCCTCATCTGGGCAACGTCGTGGGCTCCGTGCTGAGTGCCGATGTATTTGCTAGGTATGACTCAACCCCACACAGAATATATAGCATTGCGACATGAAACTGACAATTACTACACAGATACCACAAGGCCTGTGGCCGACGCACACTCTATATTTGCGGTACAGACGAATACGGAACCGCAACCGAGACTAAGGCGCTGGAGGAGAAGCTGTCGCCAGAGGATCTGTGCGCCAAGTACAACAAGATCCACCAAGATGTGTACGAATGGTTCAACATCGGCTTTGACCACTTCGGTCGCACCCCCACTCAGAAACACACCGAGATCTCGCAGTCGATCTTCAAGCGCCTGCACGAGAACGGCTTCCTCGGTGAGCGCACCGCGGAACAGCCCTTCTGCGAGCAGCACGGTTCATTCCTGGCTGATCGCTTCGTGGAGGGCGAATGCCCCCGCTGCCACTACGATGATGCCCGTGGAGACCAGTGCGACAAGTGTGGTCACCTCCTCGATCCCTTTGATCTCATCAACCCCCGCTGCAAGCTCGACGGCGCTGCCCCCATCCGTCGCGAGACGAAACACATCCACATCCTGCTGGACAAGCTCCAACCAGAGATCGAGAAATGGGTCCACCCCGCTATTGAGAAGGGTAACTGGCCTAGAAATTCGCGCATTATCACCGAGTCCTGGTTGAAGGAGGGCTTGAAGGAGCGTGGTATCACCCGAGACCTGAAGTGGGGTGTTCCCGTTCCGCTGGAGGGATACGAGAACAAGGTTCTCTACGTGTGGTTTGAAGCTTGCATCGGCTACCCCTCGATCACAGCCAACTACACAGATGACTGGGAGAAGTGGTGGCGCAACCCGGAGGATGTGCAGTTGTGGCAGTTCCTGGGCAAGGACAACGTGCCCTTCCACAGCGTGATCTTCCCCGGCACGCAGCTTGCCACGAAGGATAAGTGGACCATGCTGCACCACCTGAGCACGACTGAGTACCTCAACTACGAAGGCGGCAAGTTCAGTAAGTCGCGTGGCGTGGGTGTGTTCGGCACGAACGCCCGTGAAACTGGTGTCTCCGCCGACGTATGGCGCTACTTCCTGCTGAAGAACCGCCCCGAGACCGGCGATACTCAATTTGAGTGGGGCCCCTTTGTGGATAGCAACAATGGCGAGCTTCTCGCCAAGCTGGGCAACCTTGTCAACCGCGTCATCAAGCTCGTCGTCGCCTCTTACGGCTCCGTCATTCCAGAATTCACCGTGCCAGAGACCTTCAACCCATTCCTGGAGGAAGTCACCGAACATCTGCGCCAGTATCACGAAGATCTGGAAGGCGCTCATCTGCGCGCCGGAGTGCAGACCGCCATGCGCATTGCCGAGGCAGGTAACGGACTGATCCAAGCGAACCGACTCGACAACGCGCTGATTGCTAACGACCCCGAGCGCGCCGCTGCCGTCGTCGGCACAGTGCTCAACCTGATCCAACTGTTGTCCAGCGTGTTCTCGCCGTATATGCCGGCAACCTCGAAGTCGATTCTGGAGCAGCTGAACGCACCCTTCCAGTACATCCCCAATTTGGAAGATATCGAGTCCGGCTGGAAGCCTACATCCCTGAAGCCGGGCCACAAGATTGGCAAGCCGGCTTACCTGTTCACGCGTATTGATCCCAAGAAGGCAGATGAGTGGCGTGAGATGTTCGGTGGATCGCAGGCGGACCGGAAGAAGAAGGAGGAGGATGCTGCCAAGCTTGCTGCGAAGAAGGCTGCTGCTAAGGCTAAGAAGAAGGAGAAGAAGGAGAAGGGCCGTGCTGGTGCTCCTGAAGGTAGCGTTGAGAGTTCTGCTAAGGGCGGTGCGGAGAAGGTCTCCGCTACTGCTGAGGGCAAGAATGATGAGGCTGTTGAGAAGATTGCCGATGGAGTAGCGCAGGTTACTCTGCCTACCTCGTAAGGTCTTCAACGGGGTGATCTAGATGAGAAAATACAAAGGCGCGTTGTGGGGGGTTTTCTTTTTTATGATTCTCTATGAGAGATGTTGTGCATGGGTCATGAACGGCATATTGAACTCGAATCTTAGGGACTTCCTTTTTTATAGCTATCATACGCATGGATGCAATGAAGGTGTTTTGTTTTCGATGGTCTGATAGAATATTATGTCTTGATCCTGGAGTCCCCGTCTAATTGTCTCTGCTCAGCTCTACAATCTATATCTACAGTGAACTGTCACAATACTGGAACTACATCAAGGTCATAGCAGATCCTTCCAAGAAAGGAATTTTCATAGTTAGGCTAGCAAAAAAAATCCCATTTGCACTTAATCAAAACACGCCGATGTGGTAAAAATTTCATTACATGCTCGTTGTAGCGATGGGACACGAAAGCGATCGGCGAAAAAACCCCCCCATCCCACGCAAAAAACAAAAAAAAAAGCTCAGGCCCAAATCAACGCTTGCGCGTGCTCGGTCTGGGCTTTGTCTCATCAGGTCCGATAGGGTGCAGCATGACCTTGTTGGTAGTTTGCTGGGTATTGGCAGAGTAGCCCTTGCTCCAGTCATAGCTGACAGAGTAAGCGAAGATATTTCCAGTACGATTGAAAGCGGTAGCAGTGATAGGGCCTCCGACAGCGGGGTAACCCTTGAGACGGTGCTTAGCATCCTTATCCCAGAAGTGGAAAGTACCGTCGGAACCGGCAGTGCTGAAGGTACCGTGAATGGGGTGGAAAGTGATAGAGTTGACGGAGTAGATATTGCAGACATCGCGGTTTGCAGGCGGGGTTTCACGGTGGCACTTGAAGGAGAAGTTTGAGGCGGAATCCTTCTCCTCAACGTACTGAATAGCACAGCGGCCCTCGACAGAGCCAACAGCGAAGCCCGAGGCATCGGAAAAGCAGCTGACTACCCGCGTCTGCCACTTGAGGGGTGATTGCATCGTCTTGTAAAACTTTGTTGGCTGGTCGAGGTTGATGATATTGATGTAGCGGTCTGCGGTGCCGATGACGAGCAGCTTGTTCTTGACATCCATGGTATAGACACGCTCCTGGCACTCAACGGAGGCGATTGCGGTCGACTGGCGCAGATCCCAGTATTTGACGGTTTTGTCCCACGAGCCGGTGATCAGGAGTGGAGTTCCGCCCACGGAGGGATTGGGGATCATATGGCAGCTTCGGATAGGGGCGTCGTGGGCAGCAACTTGGGTTGTTGTGCCTGAGCCGAGATCGATCATGCGGGCTGCCTTGTCGGCACCAGCACCGACGACCTTGGTTCCATCCTGTATAAGAAAAAAAGATGTTAGTTGCTGTGAATGGGGACTTGGGTTGGTGGGAGTATGCGGGGGTGAGTGAGAGGGGTGTGAGCTTACTGGAGACCAGCAGCAGTTCAGAACTGGAGCTTCGTGCTCGAAGAGTGCCTTTCCTTCACTTTGTCCCTGGTCGTTAATTTCGTAGATGCGGACCTTCTTATCCCACGAGGCCACGGCTAGGTGCTCACTGGTGGGCGAGAAGCGGAGATCCGAGATGCCATCCTCGGGGGGAGTGTTGAGGGCGACGTCCTTGGATATGTCGCCGGTGGTGTTTGTCTGGCCCGCCGCAGCTGCCGTCGCGCCGGCGCCGAAAAGTGACATTGGAAAGGGCGCGAGAGGTGTGATACGGCAGAGGGGTATCGAGGGATGAAAGGATGCGAAGAAACAAAGGCAAAGCTAAATTCACTGAGGAATCATGCAGAAGAGAAAGAAATGTCGAGCTCAGTGGAGGAAGGGAGAGACAGAGAAGTCGATGATAATTGTAGCTCGACAGAAAGCGATGCGCGACACCGGCAGAAAATATACCTCACCGCCTTTATGTGGATTTTATACTTGTGAAGTTATAGTCGCATTTAGTGTTCTTTATGCTTCGACTTTGTAGATTGAAATTATTTTGGCCTCTTGATTTTTATCTGTACATTTTATAGGCAGCACTATAGCCATGTAGCTGTCCATAGATGCCAGAGTTCATGCCTAATAGGCAGCATTGCCGGACTGCAGTTATCCGTTTGAAAATAATTATGATAGATGATTTTACTGGTTTTACTCAATGCTCATACTCAAGGTATTTAGAGTGCTGGCAAAGAAAATAAGACTCGAGTTGAGTTAGCCTTCGATTTCTCGGCATCACTATACTCGTTCTATATATCTCTTTATACCGAGCATAAGCCATTAGCCTAATACTTCTGGGGGGGGGGGGGGGGGGGGGGGGGGGGGTAGCCAATGGAGGAAATATTGTTGACCGTTAACTCTGTATTTATATTTATCTACAGTGCTGAGCTTGAATGAGCTGAAATGTCTTTATATCAGGCATCGTATTATATCCAGTTCTCAAATTCGGATAGTTTGCTACAAATCTAGTTTCGAGGAATATGTAAGGCCGTTAATATATATACATTAAGCCTAGTAATACGAGAAATAGGTAACATGTATTTTGCCACCCCATCCTAGGGACTGATGGCCTCGAGTGGGCAGTTTATGTGTAAAAATGGTATGATTGTGGTATAATCAGGCGATGGAATCATACGATGAATACTATACCTTAATACAGGTAATATAGGTAATATAGGTAATATTATAATATAAAAGATATAAAAGATATAAGAGCCAATATAAGAGTGATCTGCCGTGAAATAAGTGGAGATAAATGCGGGGTGCAGCGCTAAGATTGGCTAAGATTGACGTTGATGTCAAGTCCGGGGAGGCCGGATAGTTATATTGATATCGAAGTACTCGTGTAGAGGAATAGAGGAATAGAGTAGTATTGTAATTGGATCATCGGATCATCGTATAAGAGGATATAGTAGAATGGTATAATAGTATCATAATAATAGGATGAAATAATATGGTGCAATAATATAGAAAAAGTATAGGTACATATAAAAGTAACATGACATCCATGACATTGTACCCCCTCAACCTTGGTCACCTGCTCTATTTCCCCTCTCTTCTCCTGATCTCTTCTTTCTTTCTCTTCCTCCCATCTTCTCATTTTCCATCAACTTGAGATACACCATGTCTGTTCCTTTAACTAAAGTCGATTCTGCCATCGCTGGCTTGGATATATCCAATGAGAAACCTGAGCCTATCGAGAAGGAGGTTAAACGTAAGACCCACAAGCGGACCTCCTCAACAGCTGAAGGTATCTGGAACATCAAGGATCTTGGTAAGTACGTATCTCAATAGGGGAAAACCCCAATACTGATATCTCTTCAGAAGAGCAAAAGCTGGACCTTACCCTACCAATCGAAACACAAAAGACTGGATGGTATCTTGTCTCCATTCCTCCATCATTCTCTCACTGACCTCTTATCTAGGAAACTCAACACCTCCCCCTCAACCATCGAGGACAAGGACATCCTCAAAATGTTCCTCGTCACCCCACCGGTCAAGAAGATCGACCTACACTTCCCCCTTGGCCTAGAGGTTACTGCCCGGAATCTCAAGGGCGTCACAATCAAGGACGCACTAGATGCTATCTACAAGCAGTTCAAGAAGAAGGTCAGTGGTTCTACGATAGAAAGCACAAAAAGTCCCATGATGACTGACGTGACACCGCTAGGCGGATGACGAACTGGACAAACCCTACCTTGCTGGCTTCGAGTGGGACAAGGAAGAGTGCTGGACCCGGTTGGTCGTGCACCAGAAGAAGGAAGGTGCACCACAGCCAAGCAAAAAGTCCAAGAAAAAGGCCAAGGACGAGGCATAGGTTGGCATTAGCCCATCGACCCGGGTGTTTCATACAGACAAGTGTCCCCGGATGCCCTAATTTCTTCTTATCCCTTTATCATGATAATGGATGTTCTTACCGGGGACTATTGACTCCCCTCTGCAATATGCCATTTGACTTTCTTATGCTCTGCTGTTCTACAGTCTCTGTGTGTTTCCGTAGAAACAAGATTTGGGCGCGAGGGAGATTTCATTTTATTTTCTCTTTTCTTCAGTCGTTTCTGTCTGGCTCGGCTTATGTATCTACCCTGGGTGGACCGGTATGTGCCGTTCACTCCTTCGAACACCTAGTGGAGATCAAATCAAGTAATTCCTGACTCTATTTTATATGTATATGGGAATATCTAGTAATTGAACAGCTTTGAAAAGACAATTGAAGTCCCAGACTGGGTATACTCCATGCCCATGAGACCAACTAATCCCAAAGTGACCCCCAAGACTTCCGTCCCCTCAAAAAGTCCCTATCTGAGTATCTCGGCTTCATGCCCAGCCTAGTATACGTCGCCTTAACATTCTTCGCAATATCAGATTCCTTCGCAACATAACCACCTCTGGACGTCTCTCCTAAACTAGTATAAAATACCAAGTCCATATCCGGGACACCAAAAAGCTCCAAGTCGGCACGAACCCGTTTAGGGAGGTATTCTCGTCCCCAGACCATCTTCGTCGCGGAGTACTCATTCTGATCCCAGCCATCACCGAAGACGAGTGTCTCAAAAATGATATCCATTCGCAGGCCACCGGCTGGTTCTTTGTGGTCGTCCTTGGGAATGAATTACGAATGTCAGCTAGGGTTCTTTTTTTCCCAAATGATACACGAGGTATGTTAATGGTAGCAAGATTGTGTATGTAGGTATAACTATATGTATATATGTAAATAAGTAGAAGCTGGACACTTACCAACGCCTCATAAATATACAGATACTGCCCGCCATGGCCGACATTACTTCTTAGTAGTGACACCGTATACACGGGCGGCTGCTGGACCAGCATACGGCGCCAGCTGGCTTCTGGTCTGATGTATGTGTCCCATTTGTGCGGGTTTCGGACCATATCGAAGGTGGTGAAAGTGAGATGGGTGGTTTTTTCTTTTGAAATATCGGTATCGGTATCGGTATCGCTATTTCTATTGGGATATCTTCCATCGCTAGACCCGGATTGGTGGAAGATTGACGGGAAGGTCTCTGCTAGCAATGGGTTTTGGATCTTTCGTTTATTCAATGCATTGTCGAGAGGTCGGAAGAACAGGGCCCATTGGATGGGTGGGGACGAGTCGATGAAATGGGACCAGGCACGGCAAATTCGGGTTGCTTTTGTGAGAAGGGTGCGGATGTCCAGGTGTAGAAGGATTAGTTCGAAGATTTCCGGGATGGAGAGGGCGTGGGATTGGGCTGGGGTTAAGGTAGGAGCCATTAGGAAGAAGAATAGAGAAAAGAATTCAGGGGGAGCTGAAATTTCAGCTCTTTGTTACCAGGTTGGGACAGGTCATTTACTTGGCGGATTATGACATATTTGGTATTAAGTGGTAAGTATATACAGTAAGTACCACGGTGAGGACATGGTCAATATGCCTATAATCAAATTATGAATATTCACTTCTCTCGAGAACGACCTGTACTCCCAAAGAGAACCAAGACGATCTCGTCAAGAATCGTAAAAACAAGATGAGTATTGAGATGCTGGTTATTGAGGGTAGCAAATATGCGACGGGCAGCAGCCTGCGCATTAGCTCTACCGACGACATTACCCGCCAGATCCGGGATGAGGGTAGCCAAGACCACAGTAGCCTCGGCACGACTATTGAGACGGTCTGCGACTGAACGAGGAGGGGCTTTGCGGAGCACACCGCCGGGCCAGAGAGTATCGCGAGCGAGAGAAAGGTACTTGAGAAGCGAGTCATCCTGTACTAGGCTCCGCGCTCCGTCGCGGACCTTGCGCTCTATTGTTCCGCCAAGGAGTTGATGGAGGACTACGACGACGGCACGGCCGCGCAGCCAGTTGTTGCCACGGTTCAGCTCGAAGGCTTCGAGGAAGAGATCGCAAATGGGCTTGATGAATGGCTCGAGCTCGCGGTCTTCGAAGGCGTTTAGCTCCGCTTCAGCTTCGGCGGCCGTGACAGCGTCTTCGGCTGCGAGGCTGGAGTCTGGGACTGTCGTGGTGTTGGCCTGCTGGGTGGCGGCTGAGATGAGGTTCTGGCCTGCGGTAGATAGTTGGTCTAAGACGCCGAAATTTCCGAGAAAGTCATCCATGCCGTCTGCGACGGAGTTGTAGATGCGTGTGACAAGGTCTTTTGTTTCACCTTCGTCGTCACGGGCGTTGTCCTTACGGGGTAAGATGGCACGTTGGGAGAGGAATGCACGCAGATCGCGGCTGCGACAGACCTCTGGTAGGAGGAGGAGTTTCTGCAGATAGGCTTCAAGAGCGAGTCGCCGTTTGTCAAGGAACTCTTTCTGTAGCTTCATAACGACGCGTCGCCGGGGGAATTCCAAGTGTCGGACGGAGGGATAGCGTTGGCGTAGCTTTTGGTGCAGATCATGGAACTCGCTGTATCGTCGTGCAACAACCCACGATGCAGCGGGCATTTGCTCGCCGGCATTTCTTCGAACTTCTATGACATCTATAATAACTAGTTAGTCGGGAACAAACGATACTTAGAAAGTTCTCTTACACATTGCGAATTCACGGCCGTCGTCCTCATCTTTGCCCACAACGATAGACTTGATGCTAACGGTTGATCGCCCAAACAAGCTGTTATCACTTTCTTGAAGAATGTATTGTTGCCGCTGCATTTCCTTGCGGTGCATTTCGCGCTGAATGCTGGCCTTAGACTTACGCAGGATTCTTAGTTCCGCGGTGTTATTTGTCAGTTCTGCTTTGCGTGTCAATGCTTGGACCACGGAGTCCTGGGCTGCGAGCTTGTCGATATCCACCGAAAGCGCCTCAATCGCTTCCGTTAGGCCTAAGTCACCAGGTGCAGCTTCGTGCACTTCATCTGCTGAGTCCTTTTCATCCTCGCCGTCTGGTTCTTCGTATTCGTCTTCGATAAATTTCTGTTGGTCCGGAAATAAGTCATCGTCAAATACACCAAGTCGTGACGCATGATCCACCAGACCAAGCGATGCGATGCTTTTTTTTATTCTTTCATTCCGGTTGTCAACCTGGGGAATTTCAGACGAGCTGCGTGACGAAAGAACAGGACGCTCCGGCCCGAACAGACCGGCAGCATCTCCTTTGAGGTCTTCGATTCTTCCGTTTTTCGGTTCATTCGTAATGATATCGTTAAGCGCCGCCTCCATCGTCTCGAGGACTTGGCTTTGGCTCTGGCTAGCATCATTCTCGCCATTATGGGAATCCTTGCCCAAACTATGGGTGGACGTGGCGAGATTGTCAGTGTCGTAGTCATCGTCAAAAAGATGAGAAGATCGTTCTGAATCTATTGATCGTCGTGGTGAATCGTCATCATCAAACAATTTCCCCATCCCCCGCAGATCACTCGACGATGATACAGCGGCTCGTCGAAGGTCTTTGGAAGGTCTCAATCCCGGCTGGGAGGTCGTTCGTGATAACAAATGGGGGAGAGTTCGCCTTTCGGGAGTTTCAAAGGTGACGGATATGGGAGAAGATTGACGCACAGGTGCCTGGGCAGCAGATGCTTCATCGGACGCAAGATACTTCCAGTATAAATCAGACTCCTTAAATTTCGGATAATAAGTGCCTTGGAGATGCTCTAGAATGGCAGACTGGGTTGACAAAACCACCATTCGCGCTTTTCGGTATTGTTCCGGGGTTGCGCGCTTTCCTGCACTCAGAAATGTTTTGACTGCTCGGCGAGACTCTTCAGAGACTTTCAGCTCTGGCTTTGAGAGGTAGGATTCACTGATGAGAGCTAGGTCGTTTCTGTCTGCTGGCTTCCATGCCAATGAAGTAGGGACTGCCTCGTCTCCAAAGTCATCTTCGAGTGGGTTGCGGAGTCCATCGACGACAATCCAGAATTGAACAAGCGACATCAACTTTTGACGGTCCATAAACTCCATGAAATAAGAAAGGCCAGATGCGCTGTGCATCACGTCAACCAGTGACGATTCATGCATTCTATATGGGATCTCAGGTCGAAGGTCTAATGCCGGAGGTACATGGGAGTCCTCGCCAGGTTTCGCAAGTTTCGCCACTTTCTGATCAAGAACACGTTTGCCGGTTTCCAGACGCTTCAGATAGACTTGATCTTGGCCCTCGACGACACTCTCCTGCTTCAATTGGCTGGAAACAAGGGCACGGAACCGACGGGCATCGGAAAGGTTATTACATTTCCTAATTGCCCTCACAAAACGCTCAAAGGCTCGTTCTGAATCGGTTGCTGACAGTCGTGGGAATGGCTGCCCACGCTTGGACTTGGGTGCGGGTGACGCATGTTGGTCCAAAGCGGCGCGCAGTTTGCGTACGGTCTTCCGATCCTGCAAAGCTGTACGGCCATATGCTTCCATTAATTGGTTCCATGTGTCTGGATCAGATAATGAAGTGACTATCGGAGTAAGCACGGCGCATGAGATAATTTCGCGAATCAGAACCGACACAATCCGACTGTTTAGCACGCTTTCCGGGAATAGCTGGGGTAGAAGGCCAACCGCTAGCTTGCGCAGGTACTCCTGTTGGACGGTCTTTTGATCGGATGCAGAGGCTGCAACAGCAGGATGCAAGCGACCTTCACGGTATTTGTTTGCAATGGCCAGGTCAAGCTCTCCAGACTCGGTCACATTTCGACTGAGGTTGCGCCCCCGAACAGAACGCTCGGCAATGTCAAATTCCTTGAGGTGCAATGTCACGATAGGAAAGATACGCGATACTATCAGCGAGATCATGTCCTCCGCAACCAACCTATCCCGGAGGTTCTCAAGGGCGACACGGATCGTTCGATCAACCTCATTGGCAAATATGGGATTCGGACTGATACTGTGGTACCACGAGGAAACAAAGTCTCGGATGATGAAAGACAGAAGTTCGTCGAGCCCTTCCGATACGACAAAGGACTGAGGATAGAGTGGCCGGGGCCGGTATCTCGTGCTCCGGCGGACATTCAGCACTTCCTTTCGCCATTGGTTGGGTTTTATAAAAGCCACTGAAACTTTCTTCGTGTTGACTTTGTCATTCTGATGCCGGATTGTCAATGTGATAAGTCCTAAAAGGCCCACCGAAGATAGGACGGCGCCCAGCGTCACGGCATATCCTAGATACCGGAGGATCGGCAGCCAGCGAACCACAAGACCCCAAGCGATGAACACGCCGACGCCCGCCAGAACTAGGTCGCGTCGACTAAGGGCCATTCTCCCCACACTCTTGTCAGATCTCCACGGCTCATAACGATCACTCCCGGGAACTTGGGAGCGAATAGCTCGGCATCATACGGTCACGGTCAACTGGGTTTGAGTTGCGGAGAAGTTCTCGTTTTGTATCGAGCGTACTGGAGTGAAGTCAATATATGGAACAAATTCCCCAGCAGTCAGAAGAGATAAAGACGTGGATCTCAGCTGTAAAAGCAGTATCAAAAAGAAAAGCCAAGCAAAGAGTCGAGAAAGACATCCCGTGACCGTTCGGGAGGAACGTCATTTTTGTTTACTTAAGCTGTTAATCCGGGGCCCAACTGTCAAATCCATTTTCCCCTCTTCCTCTTCTTCCTCTTCCTATTCTCTTCTCTTCACTCTTCTTGGTAAAGCAATTTCGTCATGGCCTCTCTCACAGATTTTGTCGATTTTTCTTCTAAGCCTTTGCTATGTGAGTTGGTCTCTACAGGATCTCAACAATTTGCATGTGATTGACCCCAACAGGGTCTGCCGCGACTATTGCTTTTAACCCAATTTTCTGGAAGTAAGTGTCCATAGTTAATAAACTACAACGGCAATGATTCTATCCATGAGTAATAGCTAACCTGAACTTTCTAGCATTGTTGCCCGCGCAGGTGCCGACTCCACCTGAGAACTGTTGCGTTCGACCGTAGCTAACCGGTGAACAGAGTATCGCAACCACTTCTTGACCCGCATCTTCGGAGGCGCGTACAATGGTTGCTACTTCCTTGCAGTCACCATCTTCCTGCTCGGAATTCTCCGTGACCATGTCTACCAACTCGCTCTAGCTGACCAGCCCTTCTACGCTCCTGTCCACCAACCGATCGTTGGAGGTGTCTTATTCGCCACCGGTTCAGTCCTGGTTCTCTCCAGCATGTGGGCTCTTGGTGTGACTGGTACCTACCTTGGTGACTACTTCGGTATTCTCATGGACGCTCCCGTCACCGGGTTCCCTTTCAACGTGACCGGCTCACCGATGTACTGGGGTAGCACCTTGAACTTCCTCGGTGTTGCTCTGTACCACGGCAAGGTTGCTGGTATTCTTTTGACCGCCCAGGTCTTTGTCCTGTACTGGTTCGCTCTTGGCTGGGAAGAGTAAGTAGTCATTTGAAAGCATTCCTAGACCTAAACTGACCGTCTCTAGTCCTTTCACTGCTGAGATCTACGCCAAGCGTGAGCGCGAGCGTGCCAAGAAGCAGGGCGGCAAGAAGCAATAAGCGCCCTGCATGTATACCAGGATTGGCCGGGACATTCAACATCCACAATCCTCACACCAAAAGAGAGCCAGAAAGAGAGGCTGAGAGAGGCCAGGTTGCTCAGCCCACTAGGCACCCAAAAGTCTGGGGTTGCCCGCGACAAGTTTCCAGCACTAGGACGCATCCGAATCTTCAACGATGCTGGACCTGTAGACGATAGACTTTTTGCCTTGTCCTTGATACTGGTGATGAGTAGAACAGGACAAGGCCCCCCCCTGTGATTTCCCTTACGCGACTACAAAAGATATTATTCAATCAACCCATCGCGCCAAAACTGCAGTACAACTGTGAATCAGTAGACCTTTGTGACTTGTGAGGATGTACAGGGAGCTATAGAAGGGTTTGCCTGTTTGAGGCCAAAGTGAGAGATCTCTACGGAAAATAATGCTCCAGGAAATGTCTAACATGCTTAATTATGTTGTATCTACATCTTCCAGGGTTTTACTATGACCTAGTAGCTTCCATACACTACTTCTACCATAGAGAAATGTGTACGATATTCACCAACGATCTAAGTAATAAATCGCTGCTTCATACCGGGATTGATCGATAACTACCTATATGGATAGCGTTAACTAATCCTTCGACTCCTTCTCAGCAGTTGTACAGCGCCATTACCAGGAACGTACCGGTGGGAGCTATAGTCTCGGAATAATATCACTCTGAGATCCAAAGTGATAAGTTAGGGCAAATATATATCATTAAATTGTAAAGCGGAAAAAGAAAAAGAAATTGCATCTTCTCGGGCCTTACTAGATAAGGAGACATAATGATCGCCTTCTTTCAGAGCTGCACCATCTCCGGCCTTTTATCGGCGAGTCATCAAATCATGCCCTTTTCCACTTCCCCCCGCAATGGCCCTTACTATTGTCATACAAATGATCGGCCCTGCCATATGGATTCGACCAATAATGCGCGGGTTGTTGTCATTTTATGGCATCTGGTGCCTTCTTTTCACTGTATATCTCAATCAAACAGAAACACACCTCCGAGGTCGCCCTGTCGATCCCTTTAACATCCCTTTGATGAGAAACGGTGCGGTCTAGCATCGGTCGTGCCTAGGGGTCCGAGTGGTGTTCGACGTTAAAAGATGTCTATTCACCCTTTGTTATCGTAGGCAACTTTCTCCTGACGGCATCCTACAACATAGACACTGTGAAGGAAGCCGAATACCAAGATGAGATTTTTCCATACTTTTGCCGCAGTTGCGGCCTTTATGCTGTGTAAGCTTTCGCCTCTTCATACTAAAAGGTGCGTTAATCACTAACCCGGTTTTGTCCAGTCTCATCTACATCTGTGGCCCAGAGCGGGACTCCGATGGCATACACAGACCCGGATACAGGTATCACCTTTGATACTTGGACTGTTTCGGAGACCTTGAGTAAGGGAGGGTTCACATTTGGTATGGCTCTGCCATCCGATGCTCTGACCACAGACGCTACCGAATTTATCGGCTACTTGGTGTGTAGCTCTGTCCACCTGTAGTTTCCACTCTGTCTTTTTTACTAAACAGTCTCGCAGCTATGTTCTTCGCAGAATGCTACTTTCACAGGTTGGTGTGGTGTTTCTCTCGGGGGTACAATGACCAATTCCCTTCTCCTACTGGCCTATCCCTATGATGGAGACATTCTCACGTCCTTCCGTTACACCTCAAGCTACCACATGCCGGACCTCTACACTGGGGATGCCAAGTTAACCCAAATCTCGGCCATCATCAATGCAACACACTACAGCTTGATCTTCAGATGTTCAAACTGTTTGCAATGGACTCAGGGCAGCGCGAATGGAAATGCCTCCACGAGCAATGGTCTGATGAACTTAGGATGGGTCCAGTCCTTTCCGGCTCCGGGGAACCCCGGCTCTCCCTCTAATATCTCCCTCCATTATCATGACAACGGACACAATATCTGGGCGGCTACACTGAAAAACGCGCCCAACCCGTCATACACAGACTGGACTAAAGCGACAGTCACGGGAAGCTCCACGAAATCCGGATTAACGACAACCCCGACTTCCTCAGTCCCAGCGAGAGCATCAACCACTCCAAAATAAGACTTACATTGGTATATTCAATTCTGTCAATTGAGAATGCCTCTATCCACACGTTCTATTAGATGAATATTGTAGTTTACAGGGCATTGGAATCAGGATTTGGTGAAGCTGGATGGAGACTCTAAGGAACGAAGGTGTCAAAGAGGGCATATTTACTAGCGCTATTTGTTTTAGTTAACTAGTGTAAGGTCGTCAAACAAGGACTTGAGACGAATAGTACTCCAAGATTATAGGAGTACCGTGAGGCTACTAAGTAGGAAGACAACATCAAGTTACGGATAGGCCGCTCCTACAAAATTGTGCCAAACAGCGATCTACGCGCTATTAGATGAACTATTGGATGAAATCTACCGTCAGCCATGGCTTAACCCGGGAGAAAACTAGAAGGCTCATCTTTTCGCCTTACTACTCGGTTGAACAGCAGATATGAAAAGATATGTCACTGTCAAGTCTGTAATAGGACGAAAGTATAGAGAGAACCGCACGGCCTCCTACACTATTAGACTGTGATATTTCCTGGGCCTGTCCACTGAAAGGATGATCAGTCCTACTCAGTGAGAGTGAGCAAAAAGCGAGGTCTGGGCACTAAAACGAAAAAGAGGCAGAGGGGAATCCGGTATTTAGGCAACTGGGAACTCCAAGCTTGGTGTGAGAAAGGCAATCAAGGACCAACTAAAGTGAGAAAGACTTCGATGTCAAACTCGCTAGGCATGGCATTTGGTTTCTTGAGGTAGACTAAACCAAGAACGTACCTCACACGTCGCCTTATGCAAGATACCCAAGTGATTAATCTCAACTACCGATATTTTTCGCCTGGATTTCTCACTCCAAAGTACAAGGAAGATGTTCACAGCGAAGATCAGGTTAGGCAATTTGTCTTGTGCTTTGGATTCGTCTGTGATGTTCCCGGAACGACCTCTGCTCCAGCTACACAAGCTCGGGGAACTGGATCGATTGATAGGAAAGTCTCCAGTTGCTTGCCCGCTGTGCGTTATTTACAACTCTTCCCTATTCCCAAAGGTGCGAGCAACAGCTTCATATCGAGGGTCGGCTGGGCGGGTTTGCTATGCGCTGTGAATTGGTCTAGGATGACCTCAAATCGAGGTCGGCCATGATGACTGCAGATTAAACAAGCCAACAAGACCAGTGTTGTGTTCGGTCAATACCAAATATCTTGGTCATTGACTAGGATGATCCGGCCTAGAATGACTGAAAATCATGAACTTGCGTTGTTGAGCCAGACAGCAGCGGCACCCTAGAAAAGCACGATGTATCGGACTCAAGAAATAGAAACGCTGGAGACACGCAATCAGAGAGCACCGAGAAACCACTTCTAAGGGCCAGGGTGGTCTTTTGAAAGATGTGCAGAAGTGACCCTGCCAAATACATCCACGATGATACGATGCACTAGTCACCGTGTTCAACATCTACTCCTGGTAGATGAATTCAAAAGAATTCCAATGTGAAAACATTAGTCCATGGTGTCACAGTATATGCCGAAAAGCCTCGACTGATATTGATGAGTCCATGAACCTGGACAAAAACCGCTTTGGCATCCTCGGGAACTAGTAAGTAGCCTGACTGTGAAAGACGCAGATCTAAAAGACCTGAAACAGATTGACTCCCTCAGATGAGACTGTCATAACCACTTGCCATACCCAGACGTGACATTGGCAACTCTTTCGCCGAGTCTTGGAAGTCCTGGAAGATGAGAAACAGAAATGAAAGAGAGTCGGGAACTGTCAATTTAACAGCTTGAAACTCATTCCTCTCCAGAGGACATCTTCACCTATGCCAGGGCAAAGGTACAGAGACCTGGGTATCAATACCCGTTGCTCAAATACCAAAATGTCTGCTATAGACATCGTGATGGTTATGACCTTCAAAGTTGTGGGCAGAAAGAATTGAAGGCAAAGTATTACCTGGACAGTCTCACCATGCACGTGTTGTCCGCTCTCCAAGTGAACTTGCGTGCCCTACTGGATTGCCCATGGACATTCCAGTTGTTATTTTTTTTTTACGTCTGGATCAAATGAAAGATGTCTTGGTAAATCAAATAGTAACCAAAAACCATGTTTATTATAGAAATGAGGGTATATACCGACGCCACATGAAAGACCCCAAAGAGACAGAGACAGGGTAGTATGTAGGGTTCATATCACCATAGAGACCAGATGATGCCAGAAGACCCAAGACCAAAGAGAAGCAAAAAACGGCACTGCCAACAGCCCATATCCCTTACTGTCGCCTTCCCCTCCCCCTCTTCCCCTGTGTCCGACTCTCATCAACAGTCTCAACCTCATCCTCATCAGTCCCCTTCTTCAAATCCTCCCCCTCGGCGAGACCCCACTGCTCACGATCATACCAGTCCTCGCCATCACTCATCTCTCCAACATGTCCCTCGGCCTTACACCACTCTAAAACATCAGCTTTCATGCGGCAAGATCTATTCAGTGAATCGAGCATGTGCTCGACCCCTCGAACCGTCTCTTCCTGCTTCTGGATGTACGACCAAAGCAGGCGGCGGGTTTCCTCAGCTTCAGAAGCGGGGAGGCCATAGTTCGGATCGGGGCGGATGTTGTCCGGGACGAGGAAGAGAGGGTGCGGGGTTGGGAGTGGGAATGCTGTGTCAGAAGAGTGTGGGGAGCCGTTTTCGTTTTCGGGGTTGACTGCGTTGGCTTGTGCGCGCGTTGTCATTCGCCGGGGTGGTTCTGGTGAGGAGCCGTCGTGCATTTCGAGGTCTTGTTCTGTGTCGTCGTGGAGTTCGGTTGTGTCAACAGGTTCAACATCTTTTGTTGTGTCCGTATCTTGTTTTCCGTTGAGGGGTGGGATTGTGCTCGTCCCAGATGCGTTGTTATTGCTGTTGTTGCTCTCTTGGGCGGGAGCCGAGGTGTTGGGATGAGGTGGGAGGTCTTTGACGGTAGCATCGGTCTCCTCTGATTTAAGCTGCAGGCCGTTCTTGGTGGGTTCACCTTCTGCTGGGATCTCGGCCATTTCCACATCATTCGGCGTTGAACTGGTCTGGGCTTTTGTCCCGTTCTGTGGCGGCTGGGGGTCCTGTGTGGCCGTTGGTGCAGGTACCTTTTGTGCTGCGTCCTGCGGAGCATTGGGATCCTTAGTGGCGGACGGAGTACCAGTCCCAATTGCACCCTGTTGACCGGCATATACGCTCGGAGCATTACTAGCAAGCCTGGGGTCGAAGATCAAGTGATCATTAGGCGTCTCGAGCGCACCGCACGGCATCCAACTGCTATCACCCAGGAATTGCCTATGCAAGCTCCTGGCGCGCCAGAGCAAAGCCCGTTCCTGGCGGAGCTTATGCTCAACTGCCGCTGTCATGTTTTCCAGGGCTTGCGACGTGTATGCTTGGGACATGGAAGGATGGGTAGCGAGTTCGGAGGGATGCTTCAGGGGACACAGAAGAGCTAGAAAGAAAAGAAAAGAAACAGATTAGCATGAAGCCATGGACAGTACTCAAAAAGGACGGGAGGAAAACTCACTCTCAAGCGCAATCCCAGAGAACGGGTTCTCTTCAGCAGCTGCAGCATCAGCCTCGGAATCTTCATCATCCTCATCAAGCTCGTCTCCCTCTGAATCATAGCGAGTCGGATTCGGCTGAAGGATATAGCGCGTGTAACCAGCGTGTTCGACTCTCTAATTACCATTCAAAAGTCAGTTTTTTTATAAAATTCCGGTCCCATATTATTGCCACAGCGCTCAAGTCCGAGATCAGCAAACCACGCACCTGCTTGTAGTAATCCTCGGCGTGGATGTAGCCAAGTGCACCCTCGCTCACATACTTAGCATTAGCATGCATTTTGTTCCCTCGGTTCGTCGGTGCCATGATCGGGTCGTCCGGGCCGTTATCTAGTGAAAAAAGAGATCAGAAAATGATTCTACTTGAAAATGTAGACTACTTGGTTTGTAACTTACCCTCACGCTCTCTGCGCAAGGCTCGCTTCATGCCGGTGATGGTATCGGCGATTAACGCCGCTTGCGCCGCCATAGTTACGGTGTTGGCAACGAGACTTGTCGGTTTAGATACGTCGGTTTGCGCGTTGGAGGAAAGTTTCTCGGGCAAACGGGGGCGTGGGAACTGATTCCCGAGGAAAGGGAAAGTAAGAGGCCGGGTGTTTCGATGTTGGGGCCTCAATTATAAGCGTAGATGCTGCGGAGATCAGGGGAAGTGAGCTGTAGTGTCTTTGATGAAGCTCTCTGACGGTAAGACATGCGGAAGACCGATCTCCGCTAGCCTAATTAGGAAATTTGGGTTATGTGATAAGGGCTAGGCACGTGACATGTCCCCATCAATACAGAGCAACTTATAATTGGGAATGCTTAATTTGTATAACATTTGCTCATTATGAGACAGTCCAATTCATCTACAGCATATATCTCGGATTATAGTGATATCATTCAATCATCGGCATCAACCCATACCAGGATTCCCTTCTTATCCGACTTCATATCCCCTGTTGGAAGGACACGAAGCGTTTTGTTGAAGTAGGTATCAATAACCACCAGTTGCGGCTGAATCCATAAGCCGCGCTTCGCCGCAAACAGATTAAATTTCACTGTATGGCGACTCAGTGGCACAAGCTGCACAACGGTGGTCTTCGGTCCGCTAAAAGCAAAGTGCTCGCTGGCTTCCATGACTAGGTTGAAAGTGAGGAAGTGAGTAGAGGAGTTCTCCAGCACGTAATCCATATAAATTAACCCTGCCATATTGCTGGATGGGGTAGCCGATGCAAGGACTCGAGGTTCGCCCATCGGGACGACAAATTTGGGGATATCGAGGACGGTGGTTGTGACCAAGCTCTCTGCGTCGGAGGAAATGGTAGATTCAGATGACTGCCGACGCCAATTAACCTCCAATGCGCAGGTGAGCGCAGTTGGTCGACGGTCTCCGAGATGGAGCTTCTGGACATCGAGGCTGAAGATGGATTCTCGAAGTTCTTCTGGTGCAAAATGGGGCGTTTCTGGACTGACAAGCTCCTCCGAGTGAACCTCGCAAATGGCACCCCCGTTAGCTTCGAGGAGAATCAGGGAGATCTGCTCAATTACCAGCGGCTCCAGTGCAAAGGAAACTACCTTGGAATTGAGGCACCACTTCTGGAACAGGCCTCCAGGTGTTGGGGCAGAGCCATCCTCGAGTAAATTATCGCTAACTGCGAAGAAATTGGGCCATGGCTGAGGGTGAATTGCTGGCAAGAATTCGTAGTTTGCTTCAAACGGCCGAATAAATGATAGATCCACAGTGATGTTCTTCATAATCGGGGTCTGGATATCAGACACCAGATGGTACACAGCAGACACTTCCAAAGTGAAATCTGTAGCCTCCTGGGTATCAGCCAGCACGATTGTAAGAGTCTTAGTAGAAGAGAGCTCCAGAACGCCCACAGCTCGTTTCAAGAAATGAGAGGGCCCCTCAATCGGGGTGCTGGAGCCTGAATCGAGGGGTCCAGGGTTGTTATCGCCGTCAAGCCACTGTATTTGAGCTGTGAGCTCGGTGCCGAAGAGTCTAATTTCAGCAGATACATCGGCAGCTTCGTCTTCTTCGTTGTGTATATCAATCTGAAGCATCACCCGTTCATTGGTATAGTAGGTCCCTTTCAGGTTGGGAGTTGTGAGGCGGATCTTGGGAGGCTTAGGCATAATCTTGCAGCTGCCAGTGTCCCGATCCTTGCCCACTCTCCTGCGGGTCACGCCCTTTTGTGTCTGCTGCCACCAGAAGGATTCACGCTGATCTGGCACAGTGATCGCGTAACCCAGATCGAATTGGTCTTCTTCGATCAGCATAGTGATTGAAGCAACCCTGGCTTGACCAGCTTCACGAGGAACACAAGTGATATTGAAGATCTTGGTCTGGGAGGGCCCCAGAGTCAGATCTGCTATACCGACCAATGCGGTCAGTCCACCGGCTGGGGATTGAACCGTGGTATCGGGGTTGCTCGGCTCGCGGAGTGGGAGGGCTGCGATGCAACATGGGGTTGTGGTGTCAGCATCCTGATTCTGGTCAGATTGTACCTTTACTGGACGAAGACATCCTTCAAAAACCAGTTTGACCTCTGAAAGACGGATAGGGGCCGAGGATTTAAGAGCACAGGACGTGATGGCAAGTTGAGCCTGTAGAGGTTCCCCAACGTTGCCATCGGATTTCTCGAACACCAGCGACGCGGTCACTTTGGAGACAGGGGTCAGTGCAATCTTTGCAATTTGGACTCGCCAACTTACGGCTCGTTATGACATCCTCTGCGCGAAGGATAAGAGAAGGTTTGGGCTTTTCTGAAGGCAGACTTTCAAGACTCCTGTGGATGTCATAATGCCACGCAGGTCTTGGCTTAAAATCTATCGGAATGGATATCAACGTTAAAGACAATACGCACAAGGTAAAAAGAATTGACTCACTCCTGTTCAGCAGCTCCCAGTCCACTCGCAAGACTGTCTCACTGTCTTGTACCCTGAGGGCACATTCTCTGAGTGCCCATCCAAATCTGACCATCAGATGCCACCATCCTGAGCGGCGCCAGCTAAGAGTAGGCCACAACGGTTGAAGAAGGCTATGCGCTTCGGACCATGAGCCAATGCGCATATACTCCTCGGCCGCCTCGAGACTCAAGCTCTCAACTTTCCTTGTTTGGTGGCGTTTCGCGAATTCCACGATAGCAGCCTTCAGCGTGTTCAATATTAGACCGGAGTGGTCGAAGCCAGTTCGTCCTTCTTGTGGCGCTTCGGCATGAGTATCAGGAACAAGATATGTGTCATACAAGTAGGATTTGTTAGCCAGTTGTGAGGCGGGTGATTGCCCAGGGGACTTGCGATCTTCCATGGGAATTTCCTGGGCAAGCGCACGTCGGATCATTGTATGCTTCGCTGAACGGTGTAGCCAGTAGCCCTCGTGGTGAAGATTTTCCCAGGGCCGGACTCGTTCTCCGGTTGGAATCGATTTCTCGGGTAAAATATAGATCTCTCCGGGCTCTTCAGAAGAGGTTCCGCTGGAGAGAGACGGAATTTCCGCTCGGCGGATAAGCTGTGCCATTACCATCGACCAACGCGCCTCCCAGGCCTCCCATCCGTAGTGTTTACTGCCCTTTCCTCTGCGGTTGACAATATCCTTTACACGGATTCTGTGATCAACCCACAGCCGAGCTGCGGCGGTGGTCTGACCCGTCCACAACAGGCAGCGTATAATCCGAATGGCAAGGGCGTCTGCCAGGAGGCGCGCATCATTAAATCGAGGATTCCAGCCCGCGATATTTTCGAAAACTTCATGCCCAAATAGAGTGTCATACGCACTCTCATAGTTCCGACAGGCTGCATCCATTTCTTGCCGAAACTCGGCAAAAATTCCGAGCTTGAATTCATACCGTACATTCCAGCCTTGGGATGATAGGGTCTGGGAAGTTCCGGTTGTTGGTGGTGCAGTTGGAGGAGGGATACTGCCCCTGTTTCGTTTGCGCCTGGCATGTTTGGACAGATCCCGATAGTATTCAACAACCGACGGTTGCAGTAGAGAGAAGAGTGATTTCACAAATTCTTGTAATTCCGATGAATTTGCATCTGGTGGGATCACAAATATCGATTTGGGGTCAAGGTTCGTTGCTCGCCGAATCCCCGCAATGCGATCATCAATCTCGCCCTCGTAGCCGCCTTCCTCTCCGTCTTCTGATATCAAAACGACCACAAATCGTGTTTTGTACCCGGAGGATTGCCATTCTTTTTTCAAGCTGTTGATCTCGATCTTGAGTTGATTGTCTCGTAGGGAGTTCATATTCGGGTCCAACGAGAATGGGAAGAAATTGATCGCTGCTGCTGGAACCAGGTCTTGGTGTTTAGTCACCCATAGAGGGGTGAGCAAGCCATCTGGGAAGGTTGGGGAACCCGGTGACAAAGGTGATATTGGCGAGTGGAGGACAAAGTGTGTGGTGGGTTCCGAGTGTTCACTATCCTGATCATCGCTGGGGGTAGTGGGTGGTGAGGGGATAGGAGGGTCGGCCTTTCGTGGAGGGAGTCTGCATGACTGTGCTGGTGTTAGCAAGTAGTCCGCAGTACAATATTGTGAAACTAATGGGGATTGGAATCATAGAGTATCAACGTACCCGGCCAGAACTTTTAATGCGGTAACCAATATTTGCAGCTGTAGTATTCCCGCTTACAGTAACTCTGGACTTCCATGGCGTCTGAGAGCTATCTTCCTCTAGAAGTAGGCTCCGGAGCTCCTCCGCAACAGCCCCGCTCAGAGGTGGAAAGTCTGAGAAGATATGGGTACCCTTCTCTGATAGCAAAGGATAGCTCGAGGATGTCTTAGGGTCATTTTCAGGATCTGCCTCTAGTCCTGAGAGCAGGACTAAAGGCAGATTGTGATTGACGTAGTCTTCGGGGTAGGCGTCCATTGCGGGCAATGGCTGTTTTGCAGTGCGGTCACCACATGACTAGAGAATCGAGAAGGCCTGGGGATTTAAGGTGCAAGATATAAAGATCTCTAACAAATTAAGGCCCGAATATTCGGAGGTTCAATGATGTTTTGGGTAAGATAGGTAATGGCTGGGGGGGGGGGATATTGCCATGGGCGGTCAGCTATGTTTAGGGGATTAGCCATAGATGGAATGCATATCAGAGTCCTTTGATTTTGACATTACGGAGTAATAAGAGTAGACTCTATAAAGAATATACCGGTTGAATATACCGGTTGAATATATCGCTACGCTTATATATATATCAAAATATGCGTTAAATAACAATAATTGAGTATATGTCCGAATACTTCTTTCTATAGATCCGCTATATATATTTGTTTACTTTTTACTGTTTACTATTTACTATTTAGTATTCACTATTTAGTATTTCGTATTTCGTATTTCGTATTTACCATTCTACTTTCCTACTTTACTATACGTTCAATTTAAATTCATACCTGGAACACATTTAAGATAGGTTAATAGTATATAGCCTTTTAAGCCTATAAGCCTATTAAGGGGTGAAGAACCCACGTGGAATCTCAAATACTTTTTCAGCTGCAAGGAATTTGTTATACGGAGTCATAATATCCCATACTTCATACATATTCAGTTCATCTGTACTCCGTACATATATTGCTCCTACTTCGATGGCAAATTAAGATCCCTCTTGTGGAGCAAAGGCGTCAACGCTAAGAGATCTCGAAAAAAATAAAGTGAAACTCCCTTTTCTTTCTAAACTTGCGATCATCTTTTCTTTCTTACTCTCTTTCTATTATAACTTTCTTTCTTTTTTATATTCTTACACTCACTCTCAATTCCTTTTCTATCTCAACTGTAAGGGGCAACCAGAAACCCTTATCAAAACATCTTTCGCATGCAAGTAGATCATGCGTGTACCCATTTTACCCTGCATCCGACCCTTGAAGTTTGTTTGGGGAAACCTTTAGACTATTACCATGTCGAACGAGGGCCCCGTGGCAGAGTCGGCTCTGCTTAATCGTCGCCGCCGTCGTAAATCGCTGCCTTCGCGCAATGGAACCGATCCAACCTCGCCTGAAGTTATCTCCTCCCTCATTTCCTCTCTTTCCACCATATCTGTCCCCCTAAACTCGCACTTTGATACCGTCCCAAAGATCGACAACGAATATGCATTGCCAGTACCGCGCACAGCGCCAGCCTATTCCCTTCCGTCCGAGCATGGGTTTGGAATGAGTTACGGCGCCTACAAGCCAGCGGAGCCATCCGCGGCACCTGAACACCCATTTCTACACCCGAACGATGCGGCCTCGTCGCCTGTTATTCGCATGGCCAGGGCGCCCCCGTCACCAAAGTCGCCCCGATCGCCGAGATTCAAGTCTTTCAGAACAGCCGACTCATCGTCCACCCGCCCGGCCTCGAGGGAGTCTTATACATCTGTGATAGCTGCCCCAGAGCCCTCCTCATTCGGAACGATCAGCACGGAACCCGGACCCCGTCAGTCAACCCCAAGCATTGCTTCGAATAGTTCCGCCGGGCGGACAAGAAGCCTAAAGGGTACATTTAGTCTATTGAAGAAGTCATCACGAGAATTCATGGGCGAGAAGGATCCACAAGCTGAGCGCCTGCGAAAGACTACCAGCTACAACGACAGTCTACGACACAATGTCCCGCGCAACCGAGCAAGTTTGCGCTCATTTCATTCTATGGCGGAAGTTACAGAGGAGGCTCGTCCTCCGGACGTCAAGGAAGAGCCCTACGAAGAGAAGGTCGCCTGCACTCCACCATCCAAAGATCACCAGTCATTCAACGGTACTCCAGATGCTAGCAATCCTGGCGGAATTGGAAGCGGTAGAATCATTCCAACTCGCGACTCATCTTTGCGACATCGGCATAGCCAGTCGTCGAGCTCGAAAAAGCACCGGTCTGCTCGTCATAGTAGATACCCGTCCACGGCTAGCAAAGAGTTCAACACAGATAATGGATTACCGGGAACAAGCAATGATGCAGAACAGGTGACGCGCCGGATCCAAGAGTTGAAAGACCAGCAACAGAAGATCAAGACCGAGTTAGAAGCGGAGAACAGCCCTGAACACTCGACTAAGATGAGCCCCGTAAAGCAGCCAAGAGCTTCAAAGGCATCGCGCGTTCTAGGTTATGATGTCAATGAAACTATGCAGAATGGACCAGGCCGCAATCATCCATCTTTGCACGACAGTGCTCCTTCACCAAGTGTGATGACAGGGAAAAGTCGCACCGGAAGCCGACCAGGAGCACCACTCGCGAAGTCTACTCACCTACCAGCGCAGTTGGCCAAGTCATCTCCGGAACACACGGATTCTGAAAGAGCTAGATACAGACAGTCCCTTGAGCCAATCGCACCAACCCATCGCCGCACCCCATCCGGTCATTTATCCCATCTGTCAAATGGGCGTCCCTCGTACAGCACCGAACGACCATCCAGTGCGGATTCAATTGATCTTGCTGTTGACGACTACATCTTTTCGCCCAAGCTGACCCAGAGAGTGATTCACCCTACCACCGGCCGCTCTATCGCCTTCTCTGAAGTCGGCGATCCTAAGGGCCATGTCGTGCTATGCTGTGTCGGCATGGGTCTCACGCGGTATCTGATGGCATTTTACGATGAGTTGGCTCGGACGCTCAATCTGCGACTAGTCACATTGGATCGTCCTGGCGTTGGTGAGAGTGGTCCACACCAGGGAGATGAGCCGAGCACCCCTCTGAGCTGGCCCGGTAAGCAAGACTGCCGAGATATTCTAATCATGTGCTAATCAGTAACAGATGATGTTGCAATCGTTTGCAACCACCTCCGAGTGACCAAATTTTCCATCCTTGCCCATTCTGCCGGGGCGATTTACGCTCTTGCAACGGCTCTCCGAATTCCGCAGCATATTCGCGGCCGTATTCATCTCTTAGCCCCATGGATTCCTCCATCCCAATTGTCTACAATTGGCTCCCAGAAGGATCCCGCGCCCACCAACGCGGTCCCTTACTCCCAAAAGATTCTTCGTGCTCTTCCCACATCCCTTCTCAAAGTGGCCAATTCAAGCTTTATGAGTGCCACTAGTGCCAGCATCACCACCAGTCTACCCAAGTCCCCGCGACGGGCCAAGCGCAAGACTGCTGCCAAAGAAGCTTCCAATGCGAATGCCATCCCTCCAGTACCACCTATACCTTCCGTTGAAAACAATCCGCAGACCCAGCGAGTGGACATTGTGACGAATCTCAATCCGTCGGCCCCGACCACCGCTTCCTATAGAAAGAGTGATACGACTCTCGGGTCTTTCACAAAGTCTCCAGAAGACGAGGTCGAACGGCAGCGTGATTATGATACTCGTCTCACATACAAGATTTGGGAGCTGGCTACCACCAACGCCAACCCGGCCGTTGATTTGCTGACCTGCCTCGAGCGTCGCCAAACAATTGGGTTCCGCTACGTGGACATCACGCGATCAGTGGTGATGCACCATGGTAGCAAAGACCCCCGCGTTCCGGTAGAGAACGTCCAGTGGCTTGGCAAGACGATGCGCCGCTGCGAGGTCCGGATCCTCGAAGGCGAAGGCCACGGCCTCATGGCATCTGCTGGTGTCATGGGCGGTGTCTTGACTGAGATTGCCAAGGAGTGGGAGGACTGGACGATTCTTGTCCAAGGCAAACGCCGAGCCACTGCCAGCCATGCTGCACGTCCTGGGCTGTCGATTCATACTTGATTTTCCCAATCCGCTGTATTTCCCCTTTACCCGATGTCTTTTGATATAACACCACGTTTACAGCCCTGGTGGCTCATATTCCTCTAATTACCCTCTCATTTTCGACAGGCCGCAGCTGGTCTGCGGCTCCCATTCTGATCTACACCCTCGAACTTCTATATCCTATCGTTCATCCTTACCCTTTTCTTATCTATCTACATACACCTACTGCGAGGTTCATGCTCTATGATTTACTATTGACATGGGTTCTGCCTTTGAACCTGATTTAGCATAATACCCAATAATGCCATATTATAATAAATATTGATAATTTTACCTAGTAAAAGTAGAAAGTATAAGATATCAAACAAGCATTATGTACATCATAGTTCCGCCAAGCATCAGCGCTCAGACGGGGCCGCAAATCAGGGATGACATACCCTTGGCCCCTTCCAGGATCTTGACCCCACTTCTTCTCCTGACCTTGGAGCTTTTGATCTTTTTGTTAGTTTTGGTTGAACATTTGAATGTTCTTATACTGTCACTTCCGAGAACGGGGGAATTCTTGGCTTCTGGAACAGCCGATGTCACGTTAGCGCGAACCCGGACCTGACGACTGGAACTTCCTGATTCAACTTTTTTGATACAAGCCACAAGCCACACTGCTATAATCACAATTTCCCATGCCTTCTTCCCAACAGCGGCTTCGACTGCTCGTCGTTGCAGTCATCGCGATTCTTTTCATGGTATTTTACTACACTGTACGTCCCCAGATCTCTTCTCGTACTGGGTTTCCAGATATCTAATACCCAATCCAATCTATAGGGCGATGCAAGCAAAATCCAAAACCAAAAGTTCTATCGTTCGACCCTCGATGCAATGAAAGCGAAAGAGCAGGCCAAGCAGGCCAAGGCCCAAGAGAAGATCCAGAATGCCATGCATGCGCATGCACCCGGACAAAATGCCGCTGCCGGTGCCGGTAACAAGGCACCCGTCGTTGAGGTCGAGAAAGCCGATGTTCTCCCTGGTACAGGGAATGAAGATACGGAGGAGATCCCGATTGCAGGACGGACGAAGATGACCGTTCCTAAGAAGGGGAATCAGGAAACGCCATTAGAGGTTCAGGCGGAGGTTAAAAGCGAGGAGGAGAAGGAGCGCGAGCAAAAAGCGAAGAAAGAGCGTGAGGAGAAAGAGAAGAAAGAGGCCGAGGCGACAACAGAGCTTAATGTGATTCTTAAGCGGGCTCCAGGTATGTCTTCCCCTCATTTTCCATTTCTTATCTGTATCCAAGACTAACGACATCCAGTCATCATCTTCTCTAAATCCTACTGCCCATACAGCAAGAAAGCCAAGTTGATCTTGCTGGAGCACTATTCTATCGAGCCGAAACCGTTCGTGGTCGAATTGGACCAGCACCCGCTGGGGCCGTATCTGCAGGCCCTGCTTGCTCAGAGTACAGGGCGTCGCACTGTACCCAATGTACTCGTGAGCGGGAAGAGTATAGGTGGTGGAGACGATATTGCGGCATTGGATCAGAGCGACGAGCTGGCTTCGACGCTGCGACAAATGGGCGGGAAATGGATCGTGGATGTGTCTCACCAGGATATTGAGAAATCACTGTGAATTTAGTATTGTAAAACAAGATTTAATAGTCATAATCCATAGCCCTGGTAGAAAATTGGGATATGGTTGCAGTTCATTGCATTGTACGGAGTATACATAGTAGCGAACTCGCTCAGGAACTCCAGGCTTCAGCTTTAATACCACATGTACCTCTACTTGCAAATCACTCAATTAAGACTGGTGGGGTAAGTACTGGTACAAGCCATGATAAGACGATAAGCTGATAAGGAACCCTAATTGCGCTAGACCCAAAATGGCTCTAAGCGACGCACAATCCCGTGACATCCAATTTCGCTCCACCACCAAGTCCATTCGAATTTTGAACCTCCCCGACATCGACAATCTACACCCCCGGCAACCACCAAAAGTCACGTCAAGATGCGGTACATTCACTCCGAGGAACGGCTGCCCATTCTGGACAATGGTGAGCGAATTTCTTTTTTATTGGAGGATCGAGGAAGCCGGTCGCACACAATACAACTTCTTTTTTTTGGACGCACGAAAGTCAACAGCATAGCACGACACACGATCAATATCCCACCAGCACAGCAAAAAAATGGACAAAATATTGTGTGGGATCGGCGACTCGCACACCTACCAGACAATTCTTGATTTTGATTCAAAATATTGAATTTCACAAGAAATGCCATCAACTAACCCAAATCTTTTTTTGCTATATAGTGAAGGTCCACATTAAGTCCCGCGTCGTGACTGTCGAGGGTCCCCGCGGCAAGCTCGTCAAGGATCTCTCCCACATTGCCGTCACCTTCGGTCGCCCCGAGCAGAACGTTATTTCCATCGAGCTGCACCACGGTGCCCGCAAGGGTGTTGCTACCCTCCGTACCGTCCGTACCATCATTAACAACCTGATGATCGGCGTTACCCGTGGCTTCAAGTACAAGATGCGTTACGTCTACGCCCATTTCCCCATCAACGTCAACATCGAGCCCAACCCCGAGACTGGTCGTGCTATTGTGGAGATCCGGTATGGAACTCTGGAACCTACGTTTTTTTCGAGATGATTTACAAAATCATGTTGTGAAATTCAATTGTGATGGGGACTAGAACTAACGTTTTGTTATCAGCAACTTCCTCGGTGAGAAGTACGTCCGCCGCATCACTGCCCAGCCCGATGTCGATATCGCTCCCTCTGCCAACGTCAAGGATGAGCTTATCCTCACCGGTAACTCCCTCGAGGGTGTGTCCCAGTCCGCTGCCGACATCCAGCAGATCTGCCGTGTCCGCAACAAGGATATCCGTAAGGTGAGTTATACACAATTCTACTGGGAGGATCTGAGACTCTTGAATCCATACTAACCATTCCCAGTTCTTGGATGGTCTTTACGTGTCGGAGAAGGGCAACATCATTGAAGAGTAAATGTGCCGCTTGGGAATGTATGGGGTGTCCGGGAGAGGTTTCTTTAATTTCGCCTACTTGCATATAGGGAAGCAAAGCGAAATGTCAAAAACAAAACGACCCTTTTGAAATTCACTGATTCCCTTACGCGAAAATGTTGTGACATGTAGAAATGTGCGTCCGTGATAATTCGATGTTCCATTTATAAAGTATGAGATATTTGTATTGTCGTGGGGCAGTGGGAGATCCGGGGGGAGTCTGGAACTACCAAACTTCCAACTTCCAAATTCTAACTCTTCCAACAATCCCTCAGAAATCTCCATAATACAGCTACCCTCCTGAGTTTGAATCCATTATCACACTTGAACTACTTACCTGATCTCAATCTTCAATCTTTTAGCGCAAAGCGGGTGACGTAGCATGTGAAAGCGAATCTCGGGCCCGCAAGTACACCTCCCTCCACAACGCATATCCCTCGATTGAAAAAAATGGGGTCCTGGTGGCTCGGTCTGTGGAGCATCGCTGTTGCGATCTGGAATATGGTGCTTGATGTTACTCAGTTCTGGAGAGATGTGCGTGTTGTCCAATCTTCAGCCCGAGAGAGTCTTGCATGTGGGGAGAGGTCTGAGCCTGAGATGGCAAAGATGGATGACGCACAAGACATGACATGGGATGTAGTTTTCAGTTTGATCTTGAGCTAATCAACGTCAATTAGAAATTATTATCATGGTGGCATTCCAAATCCCCTCGGGATCGACTCTTTCATACGCTAGCCAACGCGCAGAGCTATGAGGAGTGGGAAGAGGCGGCATTTGAGCTTGACGAGCTACAAAGTAACGATATATGGTATGAAATCAAACCAATCAGTTCAATTGAACCCGGCTCGAGATTCGATATACCGAACACACCCTCTAATTACCTACGCAGGCGCCAAAACCCCGTCAGCCGACACTACGACTACCGACTAATCCTCGGCCGACTCGAAGCGCTGATGAGCGCGCGCGAGTCAGAAGATATCCTAACACTAGTCAACCTGCTCCGATCGGGGTTAGTACGCAATCTGGGCAACATAACCAGTACGAAGTTATTCACGCACGCGTACGCAGGAACCAAGCTTCTAATCGATGACTACATCACACAAGTAGCACTGTCGATTCAGTACGTGACATCGGTGCCAGGAGCACCAATGCATCCGAGCGGGTTTAGCTCGCAAGCGAAGTTGGAGCTGTTGCACGATACGCGACAGGCGTTCGGGCGGACGACACTGCTGCTACAGGGCGGATCTGCGTTCGGGCTATGCCATCTTGGTGTTGTGAAGGCGCTGCATTTGCAGGGTCTGTTGCCGCGGATTATTACGGGCACTGCTACTGGGGCGATGATTGCCGCGCTTGTGGGGATTCATTCCGAGGATGAGTTGCTGCCGTTGCTTGATGGGGAGGGGATTGATCTTTCTGCTTTTGAGAGGCGCAAGGTGGTTAATTGGGGTGGAGGGAAATCTGATTCGAGTTGGGTTGGGACGTTTTATCGAAGGATGAGAAGATTGTTGAAGAAGGGATACTTGTTTGATGTGGGTGTTTTGGAGGAATGTGTTCGGGCTAATGTTGGGGATCTTACGTTTGAAGAGGCGTATGCGAGGTCGAAGCGCATTTTGAATATCACGGTTGCGACAACGGGGAAGAATGGGGCGCCGAATCTGTTGAATTACTTGACTGCGCCGAACGTGGTACGTATTTCACCTCTTCTTGCCAGTGTGATATCTAACACCATTTTTTCAGCTCATCTGGTCCGCTGCTGTAGCATCCAATGCCTCTTCTTCCTCAGGCCTCTATTCACCGGTGACGATCTACTGCAAAGACGAAACAGGCGCAATAATCCCATGGCCACACACGCAAGACGCAATCTTCCGACCCTGGCGACATGTTCACTACAACGAAGGCGAATCTCCCCTCTCACGAATCTCAGAACTATTTAACGTAAACCACTTCATTGTCTCCCAAGCCCGACCATATTTAGTCCCATTCCTGCGGTCAGAACTGAACCTCCTAGACCGACGCCAAACAGGCTGGAACAACCTCTCCCGCTCGGTAATGAGACTGATAATCGTCGAACTGCGCCACCGACTCCGCCAACTCGACTACCTAGGCGTGCTACCCGCTCCACTGAGCAGACTACTCATCGACGAGACAATCCCCGGACCGAACCTAACTCTCGTCCCGGACTTGTGTTTCTGGGATCTGAGAAAACTGTTCCAGAGTCCCACAAAAGCCCGCGTCTCCGAGTGGGCGCTTAAGGGCGAGAGGGGAGTTTGGCCGGCGATTAGTGCTCTGAAGGTTCGGGAGGCGATTGAGATTGAGCTTGATAGGGGGTATCAGCTTGTTAGGCGGCGTCGACCGAGTGATGCTTCGCTTTCGGTGTCCGTGCCGAAGCAGGTTAATGCTATGAATGAGGGGATTCCTAGGCGGAGAAGAGGTGGGAGTGAGAATGAGGAGGGGATTCTGGCTGATCGAGAGTGATATTGGGGGTTTACTACAAGTAATGCTCATAAATTGACGGTGTATTTTGTACTGTGTTGACTTGGACCAATCAAATGTTGGATTGAGCACACCGACCTTTTAAGAATCTCCGTCTAAGATCCATTTTATCTCATTTATATTGAAAGGCATCACAGTATGTTGATCCAAGCTCTTTACTCCCAAGAATATCCCATCATTCTGAACAGGTTACTAACAGCAAAGGCTTTCAAGACATGGCAGCTCCACCATTTGACAACCCACAGCTGGATATTCTGGAGATGAACGAGACTTTCGAAGACATCAATGGCATCTTCGGTTTCGCTGGCACATTAGTCGTGTATCGAATGAATGGTGAATTATATCACGGAATACTGAAAGCTCGCTACTATCCTTCCACAATTGTCAACCCAGCGGACCTCACAGATATCATCCAAATACCCTCCTCAGCCTATAGCCCTCTATATACACCAGAGTTGACACGAGCACAGGATCCACCAACAAAAGACATACATGTGAAACGACCCCGATTGATCGGCTATGACCGGCTTTGCAAGAGTCCTCATCCAAATGCGACTGCAGAGTCCATTCTGGCAGAAGCAAAAGTGTGCGAGCTGTTACTGCAACACCCGCATCCCAACATCGCCATCTAACATGGTTGCCAGGTATCCGGCGATAGAATTAGAGGACTTTGCTTTACGAAGTACTCGCACACGTTGATGAAGCGAAAGTCGAGAAGCATGCGGAAAACAAGCAAAGACTACAGTGGTGCCCTGGTTGGCGTTGAGAGTGGTATTCGGCGTCTTCATTCTTTGGGGTTGGTTCATAATGACATCAACCCTAGCAACATTATGTTTGATGGTGATGAGCTGGTGATTATTGATTTTGGCTCATGTCGGTCTATTGGAGAGAGTAAGGGATTTGGGACATATGAATGGTATGATGAGAAGGTCCAGCTTTCTCTTCCTGAGAATGACTTGAATGGTTTGAAGGAGATTCGGATTTGGCTTGGGGATGACTTGGCTTTTCAGTTTGAGGCTTAAGTTCTGTGTTGTGAGATGAAGTTGAGTTTGTTGAGAATCCTAATTAATTCGCAGTAATTAACAAAGGGATTGGAATTGTTTCAACGCCAAACCTCATTCGATATCCAGTCATTCTCATATACCAAGAATGCTAGTCTCCTACGCAATTAGAGCTAGCATAACTGGCGCAGCCTTGACAGCTTCATCGCCCATTTATGTGCATCCAGGTTATGTAGAAGAATGGAATTTCAATTCGGACTGCAGTCAAACTGCTTCATCTTACCAACACGGTGAACTTGCTGTGTTGTTCATTCCATTCCATTCTACGAAGTAAGGGGTATCCTACAGGGGAAAGAAGGCCATAAATATGGGCTTCTAACACATTTGAGAGATTAGACAGACAACTTTTTATAGTTCATACTTCATAGTACAGAATTCATCTTTGTAAGATATCTCCATACCGTCAGTGCCAAGTATTTTGACAAACATAGGGTGATCTTCTTTCTTTGACTGTCCGACATATATTAACTATCTCTTACAGGCAAGTGGATAGTTGAGGACTGTGATATTCAGGTGAACGTAGATATAAACATCGGATAATAATTTCGCCGAATCAGCTGATATCAGTTCCACCCGTTCCACTTAGTGGGTCTCTTATGGATCTCCATCTTATCTGCAATTCTTCCATTTCTTCTCCATGGCTACCGGTTCACCAGACTACAAAAAGCTCTTTTTAGAGGAAAAAGAGAGACGGAAACAGGCAGAAGAGAGAGAGAGGCAGGCAGAAGAGAGAGAGAGGCAGGCAGAAGAGAGAGAGAGACAGGCAGGAGAGAGAGAGAGGCAGGCAGAAGAGAGGCAGAAGCAAGCAGAAGATCAAGGAAGACTGGATAGAGAGCGCAACCGTCAAACGACTTTCGCAGAGTTCATACCACTTTGCCACAACTTGTTGTCGCGACCGTTGAGAGCCGCATTGCCATCTATCTCGACTACAGGGAAAATACCCGTTCCAATCGGAAAATATTGTCCTGCCCGACTGGAATTGTGGACAGACTGTTCAGCCCAACAGCAAGAGATTTATACTTCTGTATGCAACTATCTACAGGGGGAGCCTCAAGCACGATTGTTTACACCGCTGAATGCTCTCGAAGAAAACGCAAAACAATTAGGCTACCAGTCAATGAGCAGCGAGCATGATGTCGAATACTACGAGCGATATGCCGTGGAGAACTATGTGTATAATATAATCCAGGAGTTATGTAAGATCGACGCTGCTCGACAGGAGTTTAAACTTGGAGATGGGATCAAGTTTGAAAATCATACAAATCTACTCGAAGCGGATGAAGGCGTCGAAGCGACAGATCAGCTATCGAAAATCGAACACCCTAAAGCTGATTCGTACTTTTTCATCCATCGGATCGACGGTGACACTCACACCCTCCTCGCTTCAGCCGAATACAAGCCGCCTCACAAGCTCCCTGTGGAAGCCTTTCGTCGAGGACTTAGGGATATGGATTTGTACAAACATATGGTCAGGTCAAACAAAATCCCCACGGACAAGGAAGCAAAGCTCAAATACGATGCAGAGCGACTCGTCTGCTCCGCTATTGTTCAAGAATATCATGTGATGATCCAGGAGGGATTCGAGTACTCCTATGTGACGACTGGGATTGCCCGTGTCCTTCTCCGTGTCCCTCTTGATGACCCTAGCACACTTTACTATCACTTTTGTGACCCTAACTCCGAAGTGGACCCAGAAGATGAGAATGGGTTTCAAGAACCAAAGACTTCTGTTGCCAGGGTGCTGTGTCTATGCTTAATGGCATTCCGTTCATCGATACGTGACCATGAATGGAGATATCGTGCTCGCAAGGATCTTCAGATATGGAGCTCCAACTTTAGCCGTTCTGAGATTCCTAAGGAACCACGACCTCTTCCCAACTCCGATAGTACCTATCTGGAGTACACGAGTCCAGAATCATGTTCGTCTTATGAACCGCCGTCATCTCTGCCTGCATCACCAGAAACTCTGACAGCACCTCCAGCAGAGGGCCACCGAGTGACTCTAAGGTCCCGAGGCACCTGTGCGCCCTCAAATGACCGACGTGCACAGTCGCCAGACTCGTCAGGCTCTGACTCCAACCAAGCAGTGGGACGAAAACGGGGCTTCAGCCAAGTCACATCTTCCCCATCTGCCCAACGAGCCGCTCGACAGGAGCACGCTAGGAGATATGAAGACAGCCAGTCTCGACGTGATGCACAATTCTGCACCCAGCGATGTCTCCTTGGGCTGCAGACCGGCGGTAACTTAGATGACGGCTGTCCAAACGTAAAGCTTCACCGTCGGGAACAAGATGATCAACATGACTTCAAACATCCCATCACATCGGAGGATTTAGTACGTTTAATTAACGAACAGGTCGACGACAATATCGACCGATGCATACCGTTCGGACGTTGCGGGTCGTATGGTGCACCGTTCAAACTGACTTGCGTCAAATATGGCTACACAGTCATCGGGAAAGGAACCACGTCGAACCTATGGAAACAAGTCTCTAGCGAAGCACAGGTGTATCGAATCCTCCGGAAAGCCCAAGGCTCAGCGGTACCTGTTTTTCTCGGTACAATCGATTTGGCTAAAATCTATTTTCTGCACGGGGCTGGAGAAATTCGTCACATGCTAGTCATGGGTTGGGGAGGAGAGAATACGGCGGAGATGGAGATAGAACCGTGGCTTAGCCGGGAGATCCGGAGGTCGACGAAGGAAACAACTGCGTTGGGCGTTATTCATGACGATCTTCGATATGACAATATCCTTTGGAATAAGGAACTTGGACGAGCATTGATTATCGACTTTCATCGCGCTACTTTGAATACTCGGCCACTTAAGCGACGACGAGAGAAGAAGTCGAGACCAGAATCGGGGGATGTAAAGCGTTTGCGCTTGAAAGGCTGATTTTCAGTTTGCATGAGATACCCATTTGATTTGGCATGACAGGAAGGTTATATGGAGAGATTAGATACGTTGATACTGCATAGATTGCATGAATATCAATATATGAGAAAATGAGGACTAATACAGCCCTCATATAGTCAAGTTATGATCCTCAAGAGCATCCGACTCAGGAGGACCCTTATAAGCTATAAAATGTCAGTAAAAAAATCCCCAAAGCCAGTCCAATAACTTACATTTCCTCGCATAAACCAAAAACCAAACCGCTGAAATAGCCATAAACCCAACAAAAACAACCGAAGCGTAATTCATCGAGACAGCCGTAACTGGCAAAGCAGTCGGCATACTAAAAAGAACCAACTCAAACGCAATCCAAGCCAATGCAACAACATTAACAACCCTCCCAACCCTCCCACAATTCCAAGGCGCCTTAGCAACCTCCTCACGACCATACCACAGACTCAAACAGATAGGAATAGCATAAGCCGCCGCAAGTCCAATAACCCCAACAGAAACAAACGCAGTAAACGCACTAGTACTTCCGAGATTAATCAACCCAAGCAACATCTGAATCCCCGTCAACAAAACCAACGCCCAAACCGGCACACCCCAGCGCTCGTTGACACGCGCCCACAGTCTCGCCAGCGGTATGGCATCATCACGAGCGACGGCCCAGGTGGCGCGGGAGGCGGCGACTGTAATACTTATCGAGCAGAAGACTGTTATAACCAGGACGAGGGAGATAAGGCCTAGACCGCCGGCGGAACCCATTACACGGGCCAGGATGTATGGGAGTGCCTGTCCTGCCGGTGCATTGATTATATCTTGCAAGGGTGGCAGGGTTGCGCATATGGGGATAATGAAGAATAGACCAGCTGTTCCGCCGACGGGGATGGAGAGGGCCATTGCGCGTGGGACTTTGATAGCTGGTGTTGTTGATTCTTCTGCCATTGAGGAGATCATTCCTATTGCGGAGAAGGTGTATGCCGGTGGGAGGAGGCCGATGAAGAAGGTGAAGTTTCCCCAACCGGCGAAGGATTTATCGTAGTGGGATAGGGTGTATGAAGGTGAGTGGCGGGCTGTGTGTGGTTTGATGGAGATGGCGATGAGGATGATTATTATTGTCAGGAGGGTCCATGTTGCGCAGATGGTGTCGAGTAGGGGGAGGTGATTGTTTGCGAAGATGCAGATTGCTAGGGAGGTGAGGCAGACTGCGTAGAAAATTAGGAGGAGCTGCCAGGTTGATGCTGACCAGGTTGGGTGGTAAATTGAGATAGTTGCTGAGAGCATGGAAGCGAAGCCGAAGTTTACTGAAAGGGTTATGGTCCAGTTTCCGATTAGCCAGATCCAGGCGTTGATGAAGGAGATGGTTGTTTTCTTTCGGGAGATTTGGAAGGTCCAGTAGTAGGGACCTGCGGAGGTTGGGTAGCGGGAGGCGAGCTCGGCAAGGGAGAGGGCGACGCATTGGTCGAAGAGGCAGACGACTATCCAACCTACGAAGATTGAGAGTGGACCGCCGCCGTAGATGGCGGAGAGGAGGGCTGAACCTTCGCCGTAGGGGATTGCGGCTATGGCGAGGGTTTGAAAGAGTAGAGTTAGGACTGAGCGATTGCGGCGTAGTTCTTGTTTGTAGCCTAGACGGTCTAGTTCGATATTCTCGATTATGCCCCTTTCATGATCTTGGGGAGGCGAAGGGGTGGTCTCCTTTTCCAGAGTCATGATGATACCAGGTCGACAATGATGACAATCTGCCGTGATAAGGAATGTACTCTGATAGAGAGGTAAATGAATAGGTTCCCCAAGATATTCGAGATAATAGAAAGGAGGATATATGCATGGGTTATATGTGCCGTGGAACCTAAGAGGTGCATCCTTGCAGCGAATAGCAACCCACGTTATAAAACACCAAAGTAGATATGCAAATGAAGTCCAAAAGGGGAGTGAGTCTCGCATTCGGCTGATAGGTAAAAGATATAGGTACGAGGATAAAACCTAGAGAGACAATGGGGATATAATTCACCGATTGGATACCTTTCATATAAAAGATAAGAGGAACCTCTAACCCTAAAAAGCAACAATATCCAGAGGGGAAAGTATTCCGCATTTGACCAGATTGTCTGTTATTTGGAAAATAGAAATTCATTTCAGGAGAAATCAAAATAGAATGAGGTATCAAAAGAAGCGCATAAAAAAAATAAAAAGACATCTGGAGAACCTCTCTGAAAACTAAACATCAAACATTATGAACGGTAACATATATATGGTATACGGAGAAAACCCTAGATAGAAAAAGACAATTACTGCGCCGTAGACGGCCGGCCCTGCGACCTGCGCGAGTGAAGACTAAGTCGGTGACCGGTGGACGGGGGACCCTCGATAGCCAACAAGGGTGGAATACTGAAACCGTATCCCTCGGTAGCAGCGCTGCGATCGTGAGGATCGATCTCGACACGGACGGCAACATCAAGTCCGCCATACATGCCGCTTGCACAGGTGAACCCGTCAGCGGCGGTGTGCGTCGTTCCAGCACCGACTTCGCCCTTGTGCAGAGGTGCGTGGCCATCCTTGGGAAGGTGATCCAGTTTCACGGGATTAGCTTCGAGGATACCGGTATTACCGGGACTCGGGGCAACTACCTCGGTGAGGATGGCATAGTTGCGGGATGGCATGGTAACCTTATTGAAGGGGGCGCTCTTTTCCTTACCGCCGGGCTGTTGGTTGAAGAAAGGCATGAGGGTCTCGTCGCAGTCACGGTCAAGGTGGTGAATTTTGTTTCGGCGAGCGAGGAGATCAGCGACGGCCTTGGGTGGGGGCTTGTTCGTGATAGCACTGCTGACGATGTTGACAATGAAGCGGTGGTCGTTTTCACCTGCGAGGTTAAGTTTCGGGTTCGAGTAGAAGCGGCCGATAGCGGCGAGGTGAACGTCACCGCTGAGGATAGTTACGCGCACGCTGTGGCTGCGGGCAAACTCTTGTAGGCGGTGGACTAGCATCTTGCGCTCGCGCTTGTGTTGGCGCGCGGTGTAATGATCGTCCAGGTCGTCGAGGAGATCGATTTGGCCGTCGAATTCGTTGAAGAGGCCACCTGCCACGCCGAAGCGCTTGTTCAACAGCCGGATCGGGGCGATCAAGGGGGATGTGAGGATGTTCTCGAGCCATGCGAGACGTGGGTATGCGATTGGCACACCTAGTAATACCACCAGGTGCTTGATGTCACCGTTGGCGGCAACGATCTCGCGCTGCAACCGGTCAAAGATCATATCATAGGTTTCCTCGTAGTTGATCTGGTGGCGGGTGCGCTCTGTTCGCGCATCCAGACCCATAAAGGCAATGCGCTTGCCGAAGCGCATGTAGAGACTTCGGCTGCGCTCTTCCACGTACGGACCGGGCCGTTTGCCGATGATCCAGCTATCGTCCTCGACCTGGTTCTCCAGAACGTAGGTGTTTTCCACTTGACGCGGGTCAATGCCGGAAGTTCCATTCACGGCGTGCATAGTCGGTGTTGAATCGGTAGTGTAAGTTGACTTAGGAGGAGCTATGTGGTGTTGGAAGAGACAGTAATACTTGAATGCGACACCACCAATACCGCGGAAGACAGCACACTTCATGAAGTGATCCGTGTACGAGCCGAAGCCATCAATGATATCATGATCATCCCAGATATTGACCTGGGGGATACGGCCATTGGCGGTGCGGAATGGCTCGGTGTTGTACCAGCGGACGTAGTTGGCATAGTAGTAGTCATCGCACTCAGCGCGCATCTGATTATCGAAGTCATGGGTACGTCTCTTGTGCGGGTTTACAATGGCAGTCCAAGGCTTGAGCGGGCCATCCACACGAATACCGTCGTTGTAGATCTGGTCACCGCCACCAACCATAACGTGGAATGGCTTCTCGTTATGCACGCGCATCACATCGTTCCACAGGTTCGGCCCCACCCAGGCATTCATGTCCGTGCCGACGGAAAAGCCATTGCACGAGTGGAACATGATACGCATGGACTGCTCTTCTGCAGGCACCACAAATTCCCACGGTGCCTGGACCTGGGCCCCCAGACTCGTTGTACAGGCCGGGGATATCGTACGCCCAGCGCGCCTCGAATGCCGCGACTGGCACGGTTAACGAGAATCGCCAGAATGCTTTCAGGGGATCCTCGTAGAGCTTAAGGCCTTCGACTGTTTGGTTTGTTGGGACCCTGCTGTCGTCGTTCCGGGCTTCGCTATCCACGGCGCCTACCTGGCGCAGACGCAGCTGGGGCTGCTCCTGGGTTGGCTTTGTGACAATCATGACACTGCCGTGCCAGGTGGTCGAAGCTTCATAGTGCATGTTCTTGAGGTTGATCAAGGGACCAGAGACGAGTTCAAAACGATCGTTCGAGCCTCGCGTGATATGCTGTCTCGTCTCCCCATTTTGAGGCAACCCTGCGATTGCAAACATGCTTGGTTAGGCGAGTTTCAGATCCAGGGCCAGGTTGCCTCGACATACCATTGACGGGCTGCGCATTATATTCAGCCATAATAAGGACAAACTGATGCGATTGCGATTCAGGGATATCCCAGAGGTTTGGAGAAAATAAGAGCCGTGGACTTGAGTCGCACGGGGGTTATTAAGACACAATTGAGTGACAGGGAGGGAAAAGAATTAGGCAGACTTGAATGTGATAGGGCTACAGGGCTGAAAGGGGAAAAAAAAAAAACAAGAAATGAAGCGAGATTGGGAGCTGCAGATCTGAACCTTGGGGCCCGCTGACTTGGCAATTAGGGAGGTTGCAGCTCAGCCCAGACGAACAGCTCTGACGCTGCCAAGATATGCCAAGACCACCCGGGGAATGGTTGACCAATCAAAAACGACATAATTTCAGCCATGGCCCGCTTAAGCCACGTAACGCCACATATAACATTTTGACTATTCCTGATTTGGTGTATATCGGGTGGCGGTGCATTTTTAGCCTCGGGTTGAGCCGGTTGATTCGGTGGGTTTTGATTTTCATTTCCTTGTGGGCACTTTTACATGTAAAACTCGGAGTTTATAGGTCATTATGAATATTGATTTACTACGGAGGACTCCGTATGTATATCAAATTCTTCTCTTATGACCCCGCTTAACGGACCGCCTATCAAACCTTGTTATTTACCGATCTACATGTTCCCCTGCTTACTGCATACATGAGACTACAGCCCTTGCAATTTGTTTAGAAAATTTGAAATAATATTGACCAACTCACTGATTAAAACATCCCCACACAAAGAACCTTCTCGCGATCGAAGACTGAACAGAAGCAAAGAACAAACATTGCACTCACCAAGAGGCGGATCCGCAGCTTCGACCACGACCACCGACCCGGGTGGCCTGGGATGACCTTAACTTGACGAGGCACCTTATTCTTTTCGGTGCTTTCAATGTCATCTCGAAGCACGAGCATCTTCTGCCCATGGAACAAACCCGAAGCAACCACCTTCTTCAGCTGCTTCTGGCGATACTGCTCGATACTGAGCCCATCTCGAACAGCAAACCAAGAGTCCCGCGAGCCAGTCGCAAGCAATTCTCGCAGTTCATCCTGGAAAGGCGTATAAACCTCTCGAACCTCCTCTGGCTCCTCAGATACGAGCTCAGCGAAGTCATCCAAAAACTGCAAGAACTGCACAGTAATCACCATATCCAAGCCAGCTTGGAACTCGCGCATAGTCAGACCATAGTGGCGCAAAAGGCCAATCTCCAGGATCTCAATCTGTTGCTGCATGGTATGACGAATGATTGCCAGGAAACAGTCGACGGGGATATCAATAATAAGCTGGCCCTCACCCTGGGACCAGACTTTCCAGAGGTCCTCATAGTTCTTGATCGGGGACTCAGGCTGGAAGTAATAACCCTGTAAGCGGCGAGACTCTAGGTCGAAGCCGAGCACCAAGCTAGCGATGTTGGATTCTTCATGCACGTCGGGGGCGGGCAGGCTGGCGAAGACTACTGTGGGGTGTGAGTGGGTAAAGACGTTTTCCAGGACTGTCTCATCGTGTAGGCTAACTTGTGTGAAGCCGGTGGTCCCTAGGAGGTAGCACTCTTTCTCTCGATGGAGCTTGTCGCGGCGACTTTCGATGTCTGTGAGATAGATGTGGTAGTCGATTACGCCCCAAGGATGGCGCATGTAGCGGTTCCCATGAGCTGCGAAAGATGGCTCACCGGGGTGTGTAGGTTGGGGTTTTGAGGGCTCGGGAATCGTGGGCTCAGGATCCTTGGGCTTGGTATCCTTGGGCTTGATGTTCTTAGGTTGGGAATCCTTAGGAGGGTTGGGGTTAGTAGACTTAGCAGGCTTTGCCCATTTCTTGGGATGAATGCGGGCCATCTCGTCGGCGATCTGGGAGAACTCGAAGAGCTCGGAGAGCTGGGGGCTCTGCATGGCTATTAGAATATCAAGTCGTGATCGCTTTTGGTTGGGAGAGTAGTGCTTTATTTTCGGTCGTAGGCGTTGATGAAGGACTTGATTCGAGACTCACGCTGCTTGGGACAATCTACAATGATAGTTGTGTTTTGCGCGAGAAACTTCTTATGGAGGACAGAAGCGATCTCCTTGATAGAATGATGAATGGCGAAGAGTATGTACAGGAGTAGGATGAAGCTCTTGAGTTCGAGGCGTGAGGTAAGGATATTGGAGATAAGGTCGATGAAGAACTCTATGCTTTCCTCCTCGTAGATGAAGTAATAGAGGATGTCGAATAGGTAAAAAGCGGCAGCTGCTTGAAGGATCTGCACGGTGCAATGTACAACCACCAAATTTATGGATCCAAAGCACAGAACAAACCAAAAGCACACGAGAAATAAGATCCAGTCAAGATATGTAGAAACGTCCTGGATGAAGTTAGTATAGGCCATAAGGGGAGCTATAGACAGGGCAGCTTACAATATAGAATGATGATTACTTGCAGAGTGTCGAAGAATAAAGTTGTGTTAGATAGTCAATTGAATTGTTTGCTGTATGGAGATGGTTGTATGGAGAGGAGGTTCCTTTTTATACTTTGGTTGGAAAGTCCCTTAGCAAGTAACTATGGTCTCTCGACAAACAAGAAAGAAAACAAAGGCATTCTGAAGATGCTTGTCTGGAGCCCTCGAAGGAGATTTCCTTCGAGATTTGATAATAAAAGATACAAAGAGCACAAGGCCATTCGCCGACAAAGTTATTGTCTGGAGGGTTCCTTTTGTCAGATTCTATATTATTGGACTCGGAATGCCATCCATAATGCCCTTGTTGGTGCTTTATGGCCATTTATCAAAGGGAAATAGAGAATGATGAAACACAGGAATCAAGTACACAAAGACTCGATTGAATATTGTAGGGGAGAGCGTAACAAAGAGTCTCTTATACCAGTCAGATGTTTCATCCATTGTGGCAGATTGATTGTATCAGATCAAAGCAAGCAGGATGGCGTTGAGTCTTTGTCGAGGAAGTAGGGGATTCATGTAAATATAGACTCGGCCTGGGGTCGCGTAGACTCGACTAAAAATAGGACAAGACCATTCTGGCAATAAATATACTTTGCTACCATCCAATTATATCTGGATGCTCACAATATAAAAGATCTTGTCTCAGGCTCGTCAACTAGAAAAGCATCAGCTAGAAAAGAATTCCTTAACAGAGAAAACAATAGACTTACTATCCAAGACAGCGTCATGAACAAAGGCCAAGTTCCGTCAAATTCTCTCGACATTCCATTCTCGACTAACCCATATCAGCAAATATGGGACAGGACAGTGTATTCATCGTACCCTCCGAATCTTTGGAGGGTGAAGACAATGAAACCTGGCTCAGCGTGGGCTCACCTAAGCCCTGGGAGGATCCGAGCAACGGCCACGCTCAGTAGATCACCGTGATTATTCCATACCGACGAAGCTATCATGGAGCATGCGCTTCATATCATCCGAAATCGTCAGGCCGTTGTAAGCGAAGTGGCACAGCATAACCTGGAGGGGATTTGCATCTCGACTCCGGTCCGGGTTAGTGCTGACACGGCTACAATTTGGGCTCACGCCGAGGTCGCAGCGAGAAAGTGGCTCGACGTGATTCGTACTGGGACGGTTACTCTGAACCGGGAGGTCATCTTCAAGCGTCCCGCAGGCTATTATGCCGTAGCCTAAAGAGAGAGAGATGGTCAAGTCAGAACTGAGAAAGTTGCTGATGGAATGTGAGGATTATGTCAAGATACGTGTAGGAATATAGAAAGGATTTTTTTTAGGTCGAAGGTGTTGCTGTGATTAAAGAATTCAGGTCAGAATGTATCTGTAACTAATTCTCACAGTATATCCAAGTAGCGAATACCTAAGTAGTCATATAAATCATATACAATTCCCATGTACCAAGTACCTATGACTTTAATGTTATTCACCCTTTAGCCAAGTATACACCTCCCACTTCTTTCTCTCTCTCTCCATCGCTCTCTCTCTCTCTCTCTCTCTCAGTTCCATCTGTTCTGCCCCTTTCCTGGTTCCCGTCAAAAATTGTTAAACTTCGATCTGTCATTTTCCTTTGTCCTGTTTGTAGTAACGAGGTTCTATAATCCCCATAGTTTTTATATAGATAGATCTGTTGTTAAGTAGACAAAAGCCTCAAGACCCTTCTTCCCCTTGTCCTTCCAGAGACTTCGATACGAATAAATGCTTTCTGCATAGCTTAAATTAGTGGATTACCAGTCACTACACGAGTTAAGACGAATCCATGAATATCCGCTGAAATATAGGGTCATAAACACACCTGGGAACTATACATAGGACAAAGACTATATTTCTAACAAAGACCAAAGTCATTGAAAGAATGAAGAAAGCCATTGTATAAATGAAAGCTCTTTGTAATTTCCTATACAATACTCCAAATATACCACATCTTAACTGACATTTTATAACCCCTCGGTACCCTCGCGCGAGTTATTCTATCTCACTGTTACCAAGAAAAGCGTTCTTCTATCAACAAACGAAATCCCTCCACCAAGGACACACCCCCTCGCAATAACGGTGAGTCCCCCAGGCATATTCAAACCTACTAATCAAGATGTCAAGCGAGTTCCACCCAAGCGTGTACAAAAGCACGAGTGGCCAATATTTTGCCGAGCCAGCTGGTGACCGAAGTGACTACTACTGGATCACCGTACATTTCCCCGAAGACGACGATCACCTTGGCCTTAGAGATTCAGAAATCATGGTGTATGTAAAGAATATGATTGTAAAAGGCCACTTTACTATAGACGATCGAGCAATGCATGGTTTAGGGAAAAAGTGTCTTTCAACCCCTATCAAACGCGATCCGGACATTCCTCTACCTAAGTCATATACGGCTGATCCTACGCATCCAGATCTTCTTCTTGCTGCAAATCTTGCAGCATATTGGAAGGATCAGATTTACTTCCAGAAGGTTACTCTTGATCAGCAGATAATTTTTGCTCAAGCTCGTCGTAAGCTGGTGAGTTTGGATGATATGTTGGATGTGGGAGAAGTTCTGATGGATCCCTGGCGTATTTAGCTAGTTTGTTATTGTGGAAGCTATTGAGACAACTTCAAATATACTAGATATTAGAGGGCTAATAATCCAAGTCGAAACTATATCCAGTTTTCTGAAGGGACTATAAGCACAAAGTGAAGTTAAACAAGATTAATATAGAAGATCATGTGAAACAAAGAACCTATAAAGGTATTATAGCCATGAAAGGACGTTATTCTCTCATTGTTCCCAAGAAAGATGGATTGTCCCTCAGTATATAAACCCTCGGTGTCCTCACCTCGAGTATATCTCACCATCAGCATCATCCAGAAAAAGCATCCCCTCGCAACGCAAAAAGCAGAATACCCAACCGCATTGTGACAAAAAAAAGACCCATTCATTCCAACTACCATGCCCTTTTATCAGCCGAGTATCTTCCAGTCGAGCCAGCTCGAGCACGGCCGGCGATTCCATTTCAGGGACCCCCACAACAGCCAGCTAGGTTGGATCTGGGCCACAGTGACTCTTCCCGATACCATGGGCATTGGAACTAGTGACAAGGAGATTATATGCCATATATGTGAGACTATTGCAGCGGGCTTGGTTACTTGGGGCTATAGTGCAAGACATGGCTTGGGGAATATGTGTGTCTCATTCCCAAGGTCAAGACACCTGAGCAAGATCTAGATACGCTTATGTTCCAGGTTGAGGACGCTGCACTGTGGTATGTGAGATTCATCTGCGCAGAGACTATTACTATTGACAAGGAGATGCTTTTCCTGTCCCGTCAGCCGCCCTCGGATCGTGAGAGTCAGCTGCTGATTGAGCCATTGTATTGGGATAAGCCGGATCATGCGATTGCGAATCCGTGGTCTACGGCTACTAAGCTGCGGGATTAGAGGTGGAGTTTATGAAGATTGGGGTATTTGATTCTTTTCTTAGTTTGGTAGATTGATATAACAGATCTTTTGAATGGAACAAGGAGGAAACATGGTAACCCGAGTAAACGAGGAGTATAAAAGGCTAGAATTTGCCGTAGTAACGCCAGTATGATACAATTGAAAACAACCGATAGGCTGTCAGGTCTCAATATGACTTCAGATCCACCTTGACTGTCTCGCCTTTCTCTGACGCTCTTTCTTTTTCTGCATGAGGTTATATCCACACGCGGCACCAGCCGCATACCCACCCAGATGGGCAGCGTGGTCCATCTTCGTCAGCCGGGAGAGGGGCCAGGCGCGGAATAAGAATGCGGGAGCGAGCAAGCTGAAGATCTCGGTACCGACCAGACATGTAAGGAAGACCCAGCCGTAAGTCCAAATATTCTCCTGGAGTCCCTGGGGAAGAATCCACATGGTGAGTTTGTCACTAAGGAGGATTAGTATAGGTATCGCGTAGAATAGCAGACTGAGAGACAAACTTGAAGTGAGACATGCACCACGCGGCGACGATACCACTGGTTGCGGCACTAGCTCCAAGGGAGGTCATTCCCAGGCGGCCGAGGATGACACTGCGTGTCAATGAGAAGACAGAGCCCATGACGCCGGCAGCAAAGTAGATGGACAAAAAGTTCCCACGGCCGATTTCATCGTGAACTGTAGAGCAGAAGAAATTAGAAACCATGTGTTCTAGTGGTTCTACTAGCTATAATGCATACCTCTGGTTCCCATAAGTCCCAGAACTATCATATTAGTTCCAAGATGTCTCCATGTCTGATGACTGAATGTGCTTCCAATCATACCCAATGAACTGGGATAGAAGGGAACAATCACGAAGTATCGGTTGAGCAGTTTCCACGCGGGAGGTACGTATTTCCATAGCAAAGTCACTGCTACGTTAGCTGCCACAATGGCACCCACAGTAGCCACAGCAGGAGGCACATCCGGCATGAGGCGGTCCTTGCGTGCTGGGAACTCATACTTCTGAGCAAAAGTATAGCAAAGGGCGAGAACCACGATCGAGAACAGAAGCGGAGCGAGCAGACGTTGAGACTGCCAGTTTAAATATGGTTAACAACCAAACAATTCCACAGAGTGAGCCATCCTTACATTGGTGATGTTCATCGACTCAGGACTCTCGTTGGTAGCGGCAATATGATGCTTTTGGACCCAAGCGAGATACGGCCTCTCGATAGGATCCGCACGAGGACGAGCTAAAAATGTCAACACCAATACCAATGAGCCAAACTAATCTTAGTACACATACCCTCAGTAAGCGCAGCCTCCTGATACTGTTGCAGGGAAGTGTTATTCCCAAACTGACGCTTCAGCCGTTCTTGTTCTTCTTTCTCGCCATCGAGCCACTCCTGCCTTTTCCGTTCCTGTTCAGCCAACAAGCGCTTCTCATTCATCTCACGAGCCTCTTTCAGAACACTCTTTCCGTAAGGAGAACCTTCCTCGCCAAGCTCGGCGTCATAAGAACCACTTTGCGGCTTATACAAACCTAGCTTCTCAGCGCGGCGCACGAGCTTCTCTTCCTCCGCGCGCTCCTCACGCTCAATGCGCGCGAAGATAGCAGCATCCTCATCGAAGGGGTACTCAACGCGGAGCCATCCCAAGGCCGTATCAAACTGCTGCTTGGTGATAGCGCGGGCAATGTCAACTGGCAAGTCCGCATCAAGTGTGCCGGTCAGACGGTGACCGTGCAAGACGGCCAGGATACGATTTCCCAGCTTTGCGTTAAACTTGGCGGGACCAAAGATGGCTTTGATCTCGGCATCTGAGAAGGGCTTTTGACGAGGGGGGACCTCCAAAGGATCCGATTTAGCCGTTGGCTTCGGAGATGCGGCGGAGGTACGTTTGAAGCGGCGGGGGGTAGAGACCGGGTTGAATCTTTGGGTGAATATCGGGGTTGGACTTGGTCGAGACGGGCGAGAGAACAGTTGGGATAGTAGGTTCGGGGTTGGCAACATGGATTGGCGCGATGTGCTGTACATGCGCCATGTGGTAATGCGGAGATCGCGACTGGTAGGGCGGAACGTTACCGGGGGCAGTACGGAGGTACGGAGCCCTGGGCATGGAGCCCGCCATAGGGCCCAGACCGCATTGCTCATATCCTGTGACTGGAGAGCGAGGGCTCGGTGAGGACCACGGAATATGGTGTGGTAGTTGATTGTTCGGGGATCTTTTTGGTAGCATCATATGGGCCGGCTGCAGAGTTGTTCCGATACCGCGATTGCAAGTACAAAGCAAGATAGAGAAATGGTAGGAAATATTTGAATATGCTGTATTTTTTTAAATATTGTATTAGCTTGAACCATAGTATGAGAATTTCTATCCATCCCTAATCCACCAATATTCAAAACCAATCTCAACATCTCCCATACACATCTTTCTAATCTGATCTATAAACCCCCACGTGATGATAAGACGATAACGACAATCTAAACAGATCAGCCCGCATTGATCTCAACTCTACCTTCCACCCCTCACAAGATAAACATCAAAATGTCAACTGAATCCCTACCCATAACCCCAGGAGCTTTTGCTGAAGCAATCAAAGAGCTCCCCCTTGCAGTCCTCTACAGCAAAGTCTCCGAGCTCACAAACTCCATTGCACACCTGCACCGCTCGAATGCCGAGCTCCGCACATTCTTAGCAGAGAGCAACAACTCGGAAGAAGACAAGAAGGAGCTGGAGGGATATGTAACCGAAAATGAGGGCGTGGCTGTGTCCATGATTGAGCGGATCTCGCTGCTGAAGACCGAGGTCGAGAATCGTGGACAGCCTTGGATTGAGCTTGATGAGCTTAAGATCGACAAGAGACAGGACGCTTTGACAGATGTTCCGGTGACGAATGGAAATGCGACTGAGACTGAAACTGAAGCTGTAACTGGAGCTGGAGCTGGGGCCGGGGCAGGTGCAGGGCGGGAGTCCAATGACCGGGAGGATGGGGATGGGGTCTATCTGTGACCAATTCGGTGGGTCATCTGCGCGCAGCTGGCTTCTTTAAGCTGGCTTCGACTGCTCAATTCTTCAAGGCATTATCAAAAGTGTGCCTGTGGCTCTCGGCCACTGCTATTTGCGGGCGCTTACTGCATTTGCGTGTGGGTCGAAGATAGACCTATCTCAATTGGCTATGTTTCACAGCATTTATACTTCACAATACGATGTATACACCTGGATCATAGCGACGGTCATCCCAATGAATGACTACCACCAAGCCTTAGGGACTGCTCACATCTTTTGCAGCCCTAGGCATGCTCAAATCACCAGGTCCACAAACGGAATGTACAATATAGTGGATCATCTACAGCCCCAAGTATTATGTGTTATGGAATTATGATCAGATAGATGTATTGCATGAGTAGATAAAAAACATGCAATGACCAGCTGATGCTGGATGAGAATATGCAAGATCATCAAGTAGAATAATTCACAGCGCATGCTAAATGCTCAATCAAAGCCCCGGCTCTGGGTCATATCATCGAAAGTTCGCCCATTTTTTGTTTGAAATGGCAGAAGGAGAAAGCAGAATACGAGCACAGTAAGACAGCGCGGTCCAACGCCAGGTTAGCGGACATGTCATGGTCGTCAATGTAAAAAACAAAAGGTGCAACTCCAAGCCTGTGGAGCTTAAGTGGCGGCCTGCTGGGCCCAGTGGCCGCCGTTAAGCGCCTCTGGGGGAACCCGCTGCTGCTTGATGAACAACTCAATCAAGGGCTGCATGGGCTCCATCTCCTTGTCGGACACAAGCCCGTAGTACTTGGAGACCGTGACAAAGTGAACGAAGCACATGTTCAGGACATCGTGCTTGTTAATGTGCCAAAAGGGGTTGAGCCAATGAGCATGGTACAAATGGGCGTAGCAGCGGAACATCTGCTTCATGATACCCTGGCAGTCCTTATAAAAGGTTGGTGGGAAGCCACTGGACTTGCCGATCCAGTCATCTGGGTTGGCGGGATCGGAGGGAGTTGCTGATGCGCCATTGGCCTCTTTGATGGCCGATGTCTCAGGAGTGCCGTTGACCTTTTCGGTAGGGAACATAACAGGGTCGTGGATCTTGCTGACGATCCATTTCTCGACGCGGTTGATGAACTTTGGGGCGGAGATTTTGGCGGCGCGGCCATCAACAAGCCAGGTATAGGTCAACCTTTGGAATCGTTAGCACAGTTCAGAATTTACCCCGCCATGTCCACATACCGTCCAGCGGACATTGTTGGACAAGTATTCTCATTGCAAATAGGTAGACCGGTCACACTGTTCACCTCCTGAATAACCTGGAGCATGCCATGGAGGAGACGATATTGTTCAACAACTAAAGCAGAAACACATTAGCCTCCCAGCTCTCGAAATAAGCTTTCACGTTGCTTACTCTGGTGAGCCAGCCACTCGCCCAGCTCCACATTCTTCGGACAAGCACAGAGGGTCAAGAAGTTGCCCCTCACATTCAGCGGGGCATACTTCTCCTGGAAGAAGTACTTAGGTCCCTCGGGGTCGTTCGCTTGAGTCTCCACTGATAGACTGCTGGAAATCGAGGGCGAATTCGACATGGTGGCTTGATGCTGAGGATTTGAGGACTGGGCTGGGCTTTTAGGGGGATTATTGCTCTTGTTGTTTCCTCCCCGGCCAAATCCTTGGCGACTGTATTCAAAAATAGAGTTAGCGGGCTATCGTGACAAGGTATAGCTGCGTAAGAACGAAGTAGAAATATATAAAAGAAGCAAGGGTAGATGCAAACACAAAGAAACCAGGGCATATATTAGACTTTGGGGGGATGGAATGCTCCTTTGTATTTGTGGCGCCGGGGGGTTCTTCGTGCAGTATGAGGGGGTAAACGTAGAAAGGAGATTGAACAGGCGATTGCACCAAGTCCACAATGGCACAACATAACTTACACGCTCTGGAAGAAAGTCGCCATCTTTGAAATTGATCTGCAATGCTTCAAATCAAGAAAATAACGGGGATGAGGGACGAGACGGTGAGATGCCCACACGTTGAGGATCCCCTTTTGGTCTGGGCCATCGAGACGCTAGTCCTGTTTGGGTTCGGGATCGGAGAATTTAAAGCCCCGCGCGTCAATTGAATTATGGGAGCTCCGTCGTGAATGGCTGATAGAACAATTGTCAATACACTACTGACAATATATCGGATCGCTCACTCCTAATATAATATTAAGAACACCTTCAACTCTACTTTTTATTGCCACTTCGCATCTCCACACATCTACAACCTTGCAACAATAAATTACATACCATGTCCTCCGATGAGGAGGGCGTCCGACGCCCCAATGGCAATGAGAGCCCTGCGCATAGCAATGCCAATGACTCTGGCGCCGATCAAATGGATGAAGGCGATGATCTCTTCGGGTCCGATGGGGAAGGTGGACTCGATGATATTGAGTATGCAAACCACACCAAAGCGACAAGGGCTAGATACTGATATAATACTAGACCCCACCGCAGCCTGGACGATGAACACCTTGACTCGGGTGACGATGAGCACCGCTATGATCGGCGCGAAGACCGAATGGACGATGTGGCTGAGGAGGAGCAGGAAGTCAATGTTGCTGACCAGGACCTTGCTCGGGCGCCAGTGCCATTGACCAACGATGGAGAGGTAGGATGAGCTTTTACCCCGAGACCTGTGATGTTGATCTAACTTCTACTAACAGGTCTACACAATGCGGGTGCCTGATTTCCTCTCAATCGAAGGAGAAGAATTCAATCCCGAGACCTACGTCCCACCACCTTACCAGACCGCTGCCACCTCCCTATGCTGGCGCAAGGATCCCGCGGATGGGTCTCTTTTGCAGTCCAATGCCCGCATTATCAAATGGGAGGATGGCTCCATTACTCTTCAACTCGCCTCCTCCCCCCTTGAGCAATACCGCATCGCATCCAAACCCCTCGCACCTCTCACCAAGTCCGGTGAATATGACCACAAGCTGGACTCCCATGTTTATCTCGCAGCTGGGCTGGAAACAGCCCAAGTGTTCCGATTGACCTCACATGTCACCCAAGGTCTGACTATTCTCCCGACCACCTTGGAGACGGACGATGCCGTTCAGCGACTGCAAGAACAACTGGCAGCTGCTGCCCGTGGCAGCAAGCAGACCGCAGCTGGCACTGCGCCGCGCTATGAACTCACGGAGGATCCTGAGTTAGCTGCCAGACGTGCCGAAATGATGGAAAAGGAAGCCATCAAGGCCGAGCGTCGTCGTCAGCAGCTTGCTGATCGCGAGGCTGACCGTGGTCGCCGCCATGGTGCTAGTCGTGCTGGTCCTAGCGGTCTTAGTGTCGGTGGTCTGGAAGATGGCGGTTTGCTTACAACTCGTCCGCGTGCTAAGCCTCGCCGCCAAAACCGTCGCGGTGAGATCTACACCGACGACGAAGAGGACTACTCTCGTGGTGCCCGTAACAGAGAAGACGAGTACGATGAGGACGATGGATTCTTGGTTGGCAGCGACGAGGAGCTTGAGGAAGAAGCCGAAGATGACGAAGAGGAGTTGGAGGATGAAGACATGGACGCTGAAGGTGAAGATGACGTGGAGGCTGCACCTGCGAAAGCTGCCCGTAGCAAGCCAGAGTCTCAAGCTAGGGCCGGTACACCTCCTGCCCGAAAGAAGAACCGCTACGTGGTGGACGATGAGGATGACGAGTGAGCTTGTAGTCTCCTTCTCTCAAAGGTTCTTTTTCTTTTCACGCTTTCGATACAGTTTTCTTGTTACATATCCACATGGTCCGGCGTCATCTACATGGACAGGCATTCGAGGGACAATGGGGCCCATTTCACTCTGACTTGATGCTTGTACAACAAAATATAATGAAATGGTCAATGACATATCTAGCCTCGTACCAGCGAAGCAATGTAGATTTGTATCGTATCTAATGTCAAATGGTATATAACAATAACTCCACGTAGTCTCGAACATATCCAAAGTGAAGAAACCAGATAACCAAACCCAGTCTTTAATACAAGTTTTCATGCATACTGCCCACCCCTACGCGCTTTGTTACGCGAAATGACCGGCGCAACGCCCTCGGGATATTCCGAAGGATCGAAGTTGAATTTCGCGATCACTTCTCTGGAATTTCCAATTAGACGAAGGCATAAAAACTTATCTTCGCCGGGCTCATCATTATCTTGACACTGAAGTGGATCCGAGAAGGCCGACATTGTGTTCCACTGTCCAAGCTGATTTTGTCCAAGTGGATGATTCCCAGGTTCATGCCAGCGGCGTTGCCGATTTTCGAGTTCTATAATCATAGACAGCAGATCTGGCTGCTCAGAACAAGCGATCATAGCACCTGGTTCAACAGGACCACCAATGACAGCACGACGAACCACTTGGTGGAGCCATGATTTCCAAACTTGTGCTGGGTCAGGATTCTGATGCACCTCAGACACGAAGTGTGGAGGCGCAGACTGCATCCCCAATTCGATGGCGTCGGCTTGCGAGACGCGCAGCCACGAGTCCGCAACGACAGTTAATAGAGTCCCTATGAACATCATATTTTGAAGACCCGTCGAGAAGGCCTTGGGACAAACTTGGCAGCGGATCACGTCTCGCGCTGTTCGTGCAGCAATATATAGCGAGCATAGAGTGTGGGAGTTGACGGGGAAAGAGGAGATTGATGTCATGTGGCTAAGGCTTAGGTAGAGATATGATAGACACGTACACCCAGGTGTTGTGGAGTCGGAGGAAACGGATGCGGCAGGAGAGAGCGGAAGGGAGTGTGTAAGGGAGTGTGCGGGAGGAAGAGTTGGGGGGTAAGGGAGTGGCATTGACATTGGCATGGCAGTGGCTTCAGAGACGGCCGAGAAATCAGGCCAAGGGGAAGATGATGGGAAAACGGGAAGGCTTGGCTGTTTCAGACGGTCTGGCCTCCAGGTATGGTTGTGGTCTTCATGGCCTGACAATAAATCTGCAGGCTGGGGCTGTGACAAATCCATGTTCGTACTAGGCCGCCAGAATAGTGGCGGACAAAGATGATCAGAATCTGGGAAGGCGCCTGTGTTTGGACTAATTCCTAGTGAAGATTGTTGCGAGTCCTCTGGACTTGGCCAAATTTCAGCTCCAGAGAGCGGTGCGAAGTCGGCCCCCTCACCGTCTGTCCGTGTCCGTTTCTTAGGCGGGCGGCCCATCTGTTTTTGTATGGAATAGTTGCAAGAGAGTGACTGTTTAGTACATCGCGAACAGCCTGTCAGTTCTCCGGAGCATTTGAGCTTCCGCTTTCCTGTCGAACAGTAGACTGGTCAGAGTGAGGGTTGTGTTACATCGGTCTGTGAGACTTACTACACTCGTCGCATGCTGCATGTCTTTTTTGCTCTGAGGAATCATTCATAGACAAAGGAAGCACTCCTTCGTACTCAGGCGGGGGCGACATGGCTTGACAATACTCTCGATAAAAAGAGCCCTTCAATAGAAAAACATTCCAGAAGGTCGTGTCATACATAGACCCGATAACATGGGGGCGGTCATGTGGGCGGTGAGCGGTGAATGGCCGCGAGAAATTATCCAAAAAAAAAATCCATGGATCTACAGCAATAAGACAACACCCGCTAAACGACACCATGAATCCTAAGGCGGCTTCAAAGAAGCGCAAGGCTGTCACTCGCGATGTTGAGGAGGAGGCTGGTGTGTTTTCCGGTGACGAATTGAGCAAAGGCAACATTGATGGATCATTGTCGGACACCGCCAACGATCTTTCGGAGAGCGAGGACGATGACAGCGACTCGGAAGTCGAGCTAGTTGACGACTTCAGCGACTCGGAAGATGGAGAAGAGGAATTGGACAGCGATGAGATCCCCTCTGATACAGAAGAAATTAAGCCAGCTGCCGGTGAACCCAACTTCCGCATTGTGAAGGACGCCAACGGAAACGATCGTTACCTCTGGGATGAAATTCACCCGGACGACAACTCTGAATTATCCGAGGTCGATGAAAATGCCAACACCATTGGCGACATTCCGCTGAAGTTCTACGACGAATATCCCCATATTGGTTACGACATCAACGGAAAGAAAATTATGCGTCCTGCCAAGGGCGAGGCCCTGGATGCGTTGTTAGACAGCATTGAGATCCCCAAGGGCTGGACCGGTCTAACTGACCCCCAGACCGGCAAGCCTCTGGAGCTCAGCCAGGAGGAATTGGAGTTGCTCCGCAAGGTGCAGATGAACGAGGTTCCGTCCGAGGGCTACGACCCATATGAGCCTTTAGTAGAATGGTTTAGCAGCCAAAAGGAGATCATGCCATTGAGTGCCGCCCCCGAGCCTAAGCGCCGTTTCGTGCCATCTAAGCACGAGCAGAAGCGTGTGATGAAACTTGTGAAGGCCATCCGTGAGGGTCGCATCCTTCCTTACAAGGCGCCAGAAGAGAGAGAAGAGAAGGATGAGGAACTCATCAACTACGACCTGTGGGCTGACGAGGTTGAGCGAGCTGACCACGTTATGCACATCCCGGCGCCCAAGCTCCCACCCCCTGGTTACGAGGAGAGTTACCACCCGCCTGCTGAGTACCTCCCCGATAACAAGGAACGCAAGGAATGGGAGCAGACAGATCCCGAGGATCGCGAGAAGGATTTCCTGCCCAACGACTTCGGCTCCCTGCGCAGAGTTCCTGGATACGACAACTTCGTCCAGGAGAAGTTCGAGCGTTGCTTGGATCTCTACCTCGCTCCCCGTGTGCGCCGTAGCAAGCTGAACATTGACCCCGAGAGTCTCTTGCCCAAGCTTCCCAGCCCCGAGGAGCTCAAGCCTTTCCCCACTGCCTGTGCCACAGTCTTCCGTGGACACAAGGGCCGTGTGCGCTCCGTTAACGTGGACCCAACTGGAATCTGGCTGGCCACTGGTGGCGACGATGGTACTCTCCGCGTCTGGGAACTCCTCACAGGTCGCCAACTCTGGAGCGTGAAGCTCAGCGATGACGAAGCGGTCAACACTGTCCGCTGGCGTCCGGGCAAGGACGCTGTTGTCCTCGCTGCGACCGCAGGAGACGATATCTTCCTCGCTGTGCCTCCTATTGTCGACCCCGAAATCGAGAAGGCCAGTCTGGACCTCCTCGACGCAGGCTGGGGTTTCGCGGCCTCTCGACCGGCCCCCAGTGTCTCAGAGGAAGGCAAGAAGAACACAGCCCCGACCTGGATCCGTCCCGAGTCCGCTCTCGTGGACGCCGGTGTGTGCGTCGTCATTCCCCTCCGCTACGTGCCCAAGACGATATCGTGGCACCGCCGTGGTGACTACTTCGTGACAGTGTGCTCGGGCGCCTCGACACCCGCCTCCGTCGCAATCTCCATCCACACAGTCAGCAAGCACCTGACACAATTCCCCTTCAAGCGCCGCCTCAAGGGCGGTGGTCCTCCTCAGACTGCCCATTTCCACCCGTCGAAACCCATTCTTTTCGTGGCCAACCAGCGCTCGATCCGCGCCTACGATCTCTCCCGCCAGCTCCTCGTCAAGATCTTGCAGCCTGGTGCGCGCTGGATCTCGTCCTTCGACATCCACCCGACCTCTTCCAGTGCATCCGGCGGCGACAACATCATCGTCGGCTCGTACGATCGTCGTCTGCTCTGGCACGATCTCGACCTCTCCCAGCGGCCCTACAAGACCCTCCGCTACCACCGCAAGGCTATCCGTGCCGTCAAGTTCCACCCCAGCGGTCGCTACCCGCTCTTCGCGGATGCCTCCGACGATGGATCCCTGCAGATCTTCCACGGCAGCGTTACTGGAGATATGCTCAGCAATGCTACCATTGTGCCGCTCAAGGTTCTCAAGGGCCACAAGATTACTGGCGAGCTGGGTGTCTTGGATATCGACTGGCACCCGCGCGAGGCGTGGGCTGTCAGTGCTGGTGCCGATGGAACCTGTCGCTTGTGGATGTAATCTTGAGATGCCGTTGCATGATGTCTGACATTTTTCTGGGCGTTTTTCTTCTTTATTTTTGTGCATAATCTTTCTTTTGTATAGGTATCTTACAAAAAAGTTGTTTAACATTTTCTACTTATTATATCAGAATAGATGGGATATATTGTCGTAGTAATCCAAGGGATGTAGAAATGAATGATCTAATGTTCGATCAAATAGCAAATGTTCAAGGTATCTATGTCCACGATCCTAAGCAAGAAAAAAGGGAGAAAAAAGAAAACTAGATCCAAATATGTATATCCCAAGAGAAATGCATATAAACTCAGATCACACCACCACTCCAGTCCCTCCTGAGCTTCTCATATTTCCTCAAATCTGTAACACTAGGCCGAACGAACGCCTTAGCAGCAACAAAGTCAATGAGCTTAATAGTATCGCGACGCTTGATAGCAGAGTAACCAGCACGACGCAACAAACTGCCCAAATCAGCACCACTGAAGCCCTCACACTCCTCAGCGAGTTTGCGCAGATCATCACTGAAATCAAGAGACAATTTCCTGAGAAGAGTCTGCAAGATGTCGACACGTTCGAGCGCCGTGGGCAAGTTCACAAAGAGAAGGGTCTCGAGACGACCGGGACGCAGCATTGCAGGATCAATTATATCAGGCCGATTAGTAGCAGCGATGACATAGATGCCCTGACGACTGCTACCGAGACCATCAAGCTCCGTGAGGAGTGTGTTGACAACACGGGCAGATGCCTCGGAGAGCGTATCGTCACGACGGGGCACGAGGGCGTCGAGCTCATCGAAGAAGATAACACAGGGCACGGAGGAGCGAGCGCGGACAAAGACCTGGCGAACTGCGCGCTCAGACTCACCGACGAACTTGTTGAGCAGTTCTGGGCCCTTGACGCTGATAAAGTTTGCACGGGACTCGTTGGCGACGGCCTTGGCGAGGAGAGTTTTACCGCAACCGGGCGGGCCCCAGAGGAGGACACCAGTCGGGGCGGTGATACCGACGTTGGCGTAGATATCGGGGTTCTTGATTGGTTCAACGATTGCGGTGACGAGCTCTTCGCGGATACCGCCGAGGGCACCGATGTCAGCCCAGGTTGTGTCGGGGATTGTGGCGAAGCCTTCGCGCTTGGAGGAGGGTTGGATCTTGGGGAGGGCTGTGAAGAAGTCTGCGTTAGAGACGAGGACAACTTCCGCTTCATCGCCAAGGGGTGTTTCCTTGGCGTGAATGATGAGACGGCGGAGTTCGCGAACTCGCGGGCTGATATCGTCTTCGCCTTCGATTTCCATTTCCATTTCTTCGCCACTGTTTGACTTGAGGATCGCGAGGTATCGCTTGATGGCGGCTGAGCCGGCGGTCGAGACGAGGTCATTAAGATCGGCGCCCACGAAGCCGGGGGTTCGTTTAGCTAGGGTCTTAAGGTCGATATCGTCTGCCAGACGCATTTTGCGGGTGAGCGCGCGTAGGATTTGTTCTCTGATTGGTTCCGAGGGCACGGTCATGTTGATTTCCTTGTCGAAACGGCCACCGCGGCGCAGAGCGGCGTCGAGGCTGTCTGGGCGGTTGGTTGCCGCAAGTACGATAACGGGTTTGCCATCTGTCTTTTCAAGGGCAATATCGTCCATGCAGGTCAGAAGCTGGGCGACAATTCGCTTCTCCATCTCCCTTTGAGCGCTTTCACGCTTCGGCGTAATCGCATCAATCTCGTCGATGAAGATGAGGCAGGGAGCAAGACGCTTAGCCTCTTCGAAGTACTCACGCAAGGCTTTCTCGGATTCACCCGACATTCCTGACACGACCGAAGGTGCTGAGATTGAGATGAAGGGCACACCCAGCTCCGCTGCGAAAGCGTTTGCAATCAACGTCTTACCGCAGCCTGGCGGGCCATGCAGCAGTACTCCGCGCGGCGGCTGCACGTTTGATGATAGATAGACCTGTGGCCGGGTCATGGGTAGAATGACCAAATCCCCAAGTTCCTGAACAACATCATCCAGTCCACCCAAATCGGCGAGACTGACATGTGTTGGTGGCGAACGGTCGGCGGGCTCAGCCTTGCGTCGCTTAGACACAGATTCTCCGCCATGCGTTCTTCTCTTGGAGGATGTGGGTGCTGGGCTAGCAGTGGATTCGGCGGTCTTTTTAGCCTTCGCTACTGCCCACGAGCCGACCACGCTCTGGTTCATTCCATTGGGTTCCTGATATGACAATTCCGATTAGAATTTCCACCGCATTCAAGCAAAGTATGCGCAATGCATAACATACCGCTGCGGGAGGCTCCTCAAGTCCCTCAAAGTCCCCCTCCATGGACTCTTCATCATCTTCACCCATATCAGCCTTGACAACCTCCAACACCCGCTCAAGACTGTCCTCAATGAGTCTCTTCGGCTTCCGGTTCAAGCTCGAGTTGGATTTCTTAATTGTGTCATAAATCGTTGGGACCGATAGTCGGATGCGACCAGTCTCGGGCTGGTCGTCAATGATCTTGCGCACGACTTGGTAGACCTGTTTTGGTGAGCGAAAGCCAACAAGACTCAAATTTGAATGTATACCTCACGGTCCAGACCCTGACTGAGGGTCGGCCTGCCACCCTTCCTAGGAGGCATGATTTGATATGGTGCAAAAAAAATGGCCGGCCCGAAATTTCAATGTTCGGAGATGGAAACATTTGAAAGATCGGCTGAAAATTACATGTAATTACAGGCTCATTACATAACGTCATTCATGTCTAGGCCCGCATCTACATATGCTTCTTCTCTTCAACAACATGGGGAACTCGAGTAGTTCGCAGAAGATCTCTGCCCAGGATCGGTAAGTGCAGATTGTATATTGTACACAATGTCCACTACTCATTCTCAATCTGGTCTGTGTGAGCATACTGTTGTCCTCCTCACGAGACCCCCTCATCCCCGCGCCCAGCAGGCCCATTCAAGAAATCTCAATAGTATGATTCCCGCTAATAAACACCCCGTGATATCTACAGGGCAATTCTCGACCTCAAAAACCAACGCGACAGACTGCACCAATACCAGCGACGAATAACCGTCCTCACAGACCGCGAAACGGAAATCGCTAGGGAATGTCTCGCGCGCGATGATCGGCGGCGAGCACTGCTCGCCCTCCGACGCAAGAAATACCAAGAGTCGCTCCTTGCGAAGACAGATGGGCAACTCGCGCAGCTGGAACAGTTAACTGGACAGGTGGAGTTTGCGCTTGTGCAGAAGGATGTGTTGTTTGGGTTGCAGCAGGGAACGAAGGTGCTGCAGACCATCAATAAGGAGATGGGTGGTATTGAGGGTGTTGAAAGATTGATGGGGGAAACCGAAGAGGCGAGAGCTTATCAGGAGGTATGTCCCTCGTTCTTGTCACCTGTTCTTATGCAGAATGCTGGGGTTGGAGTTATGATTAGGGTTCGGTTTCGCTGACGGCTGTTGTAGGAGGTGAGTCAGATGTTGGCGGGTCATTTGACGAATCAAGATGAGGATGAGGTCGAGGATGAGCTGGAGGCTCTGCAGCGGGAACTTGCTGGTCCTAAAATCCTACCTAATCCTATCGTACTACCGAGTCCGCCTACTGCTGATTTGCCTGTCGAAGAGCCAGTGCATGAGTCGACCCAAAGAGACAAGGCTAAGGCCCAGGCTCGGACGGCTTTGCCTGCTCAGTAGGGAGTATGTTGGGTCCTCGTTGCATAACACCAGACATTGCATTATATTGATTCAGAGCATTTTGCGGTGTTGGGGCTTATTTGTTTTTTTGCTGCCCACACTGGTATATTTCATGCGTCCATGGCGTTGGCGGTTGATTCTATTACTTGTAAAATCCATGGTTGGCATTTGTGAATACAGAACATCCTCAATCCAAGGTTTTTCAAATGATACTCAATATAAGAGCTTGACTAAAATGAACACCAGAAATCAATAAAATCCATGTAGAATACATAGCAGAATGGTACTGTCGTTAATCATCATGATACCTCAGAATACACCCCATCTACTGCCCAGGCATAATATTGCCAACACCACTGACACCAGGGATAGAGACATGATCCTGGGGGTTCGCCGCAGCCTCATAAAGGAAATTGATTGGCTCCCGGGTTAACTTCATAAACTGCCCCTTGAAGCCTACATACCCAACCTTAGTAACATCCTCCTCACCATCACTCCAATTATCTTCGAAGAAAAGGGTGATAGAGGTAGTCGCGTTCCAATGAGCGCGGTTCAATGGCAATTCAAATATATCGGCGCCAGGTACAGGCTGCGGGACCTCGATGGTTTGAGTTGGGTGCAACTCCGATGCAGTTGAGAAGTCCATATCGTCGCGGTTCTTGAAAAGCTTTACTGTCTTCGGGGCGGAGTTTGTAGGCGCTGTGTACAGGAGGAGGGAGTGGACGTTGACTTGGCCGTTGAAGCTGTTGGAAGATATCGGGTTAGTTTTCTGGGGCGATAACGGTGAGGGGTAAGATTGGTGGGGGTTTGGAAATTTTATGACGCGTTGCAAGGGAAATAGCCACTATAAATTGTAGGATTTATGGAATAAGACTCACGGGATGGTCATGAGCAGCTGTTCGTCGGCATCGCTCTCGAGTTCGGGCTTGTCGTTTAGTCGCTCCGCCCAGGTTTTCTGGACGACAGATGCGCCAGAGTTCGGGGCGGCCTCTGTTGAAAATTAGGAATTGTCACCAGTAGTTGCCTGGTGATCACGGGGCTTGTGCATACCATTCAGTGTCGTGATCAGGTCGAAGTTGATCTGGGAGTAGAGGAGAGATTGGATGGCTGGAGTGATATCGTTGGTATGGTCATGATCTTCGCCATGGCAGTGACCATGACCATGGTGATGCCCGGACATTGTAGGATATGTATGTAAATTAGATAGTTGTACAAAGCGTAAGATGATAAGGTGAGGTTCCAAGTTGAAAAGTGTTTGGGGAAGCTCTCCACTCCCGTGACGTCGTTTTATTACTTCCGAGAACTGAGTACCTTTCTTTGTATTTAGTTCAATGTATGTAGTTTCAAGATATCAGTGATTTTTTTTTTTTTTTAGTGCAACTTTACAATGTAGGATACTATTTATATCTTAACTGTATATTAATCCAAATTGCCTCACCTTTATGGCCTTGGTTTACCTCGATCTATAGAATGCATACTATATCACAATTCCACAGCCTTCTTAAACGCCTGGGTATTATTGTACATATTCCTTTCTAGCTGAATTCCAAGTATCATTTCCTGACTCGGTAATAAGCCGGAGCATACTCCAGCAGATAACTCTTCTCGATCTTAGTGACATCGCGGATATAAGTCTTTTCGCCCGTTTGCATAATCTCATGGAATATGACCCAGTCGGCTTTTCGGTTCTATATTCAAGTCAGTGAACCAAACATTTACTTTCCGACACATGGTCCATGAGCACTTACAAACATCAACGAGGTGGGATGGGCATGAAGAGTCAGACCACCGCTGACAGTCTTGAAAGTTCCATCCGGTTGCATCTTCGCTGCGTGGGCAAAATAGCCCGTCGTAAGACACCGCCGAATCTGCTCTGGCCGGTTGCTCAAATCCGTTGGGCCATGACGGGATGAAAGTGTCTCATCGACTTGAATGCCAAAGCGTTCTAGGTACCGCTTTAACTGGCCTCGGATGCTCACAGCCCGTAGCAGTGCTCTGTAATTCAAGAGATTGTCGCGACACCATTTTGAGTCTTTCTTCCCTTTGGTGACAAAGGCTTGGTACACATTCAGGTACGTCAAATGATCACCCTCTTCAACGGCGAACTTTCGCCGGTGGCTCTCGGCAGTCCTTTTATCACCGGAATGCTGAACCCACACTGTCCCCTGGAGGTTCACCATGGCCGCAATTGTGAGGATTTCACTTAGACAGTTGAAAGATGGCGCAGTGAGAAGGACTTTGGCCATCATAGGATCCAGAGCAATTTCTGCCATCCGAGTTCCAAGCGGTTTTGTGAGTTTGGCATAGTCATCAATCGCACCGAGAGAGAACAGGAGCTCAAGTGCACGGATGATAAGTTCTGCCGGCGGAGGTGTCAAGAAGTCGAATCGGACAATGTTGTCGATGCCCAGTGCTTTAAGCTGCATAATAACCGGTGCGAGATTTGACCGCTGGATTTCAGGTACGGTTGCTTCCGGCATCTGCTCGAACGCTTGTTGCGTGTACAGACGGAAACATTTTCCCGGCCTCGTTCTTCCAGCGCGGCCAGCTCTCTGGGTGGCGGATGCTTTTGATATTGGCACTGCAGTTAATGTATCAATACCAGTATTGGGATTGTATGCTCTGAGCTTGGAGAAGCCGGAATCAATCACATATACGATCCCGTCGATTGTAACCGAGGCCTCGGCAATATTGGTCGAGACGATAACCTTTCGGGTGTTTTCTAGAGTCGGCTCGAAGACGTACATTTGTTGTTCCGTGGTGAGCCCAGCGTAAAGTGGGAGCGTAAGCAGAGAGGGCGCTTTTGGATGGAGAGTTGCAGCCCTTTCCGATATCAACTGGATTGCAGTGTCGATCTCTTCCCGGCCAGTCAAAAAGAGCAGAATGTCACCTTCTGCTTCTTGAGTATGGATATCAAGCACGGTCTTGGCTGCTCGCTCTATGTAATCTTCTGCCGGAGAGTCAAGGAACAACATGTCGACTGGATACATCCGGCCTTCCAGACTGATGATCCGACCAACGCTTCCACCCAAATCCGCCGGCTCTGCCTCAGGCTTGTACTCCTCGCCGGCGAAGAAACGCAGAAAGTCCTCTGCCTGGAGAGTTGCGCTACTGACAATAATGCGAAGTTCAGGGCGCTTTTTGCGGATCTTCTTTAGAGTCCCAAGGAGCACATCCGTACTGAGAGATCTCTCATGTGCCTCATCAACCATGATCACTGAATACCGCGAAAGTAGAGGATCCACTAGGGCTTCTCTAAGCAGCATTCCATCTGTCAAGAATTTGATCCTTGTTGCAGGGGATGTCAAATCTTCAAATCGAATGGAGTAGCCCACCTCTTCACCGACTTTGCATTGCATCTCCTCGGCGACTCGGGTTGCAACCGTTGTAGCAGCCACTCGCCGGGGCTGAAACAGGATTAGTCGTTACTTGTTTTGAAATAGAATGGGACCAGTGCTCACCTGTGTAACAGCAATGGCCTTCCCGTCCTCGCACCATCCTGCCTGGTCTAGGTACTGCGGAAGCTGGGTTGTTTTCCCGCTGCCTGTCTGGCCCACCACGATGGTGACGGGGTATTTCTCAATCAGATATAGCAGATTCTTCTTGTGGCGTGCGATAGGCAGTAAAGCAGCTGGTTTATACAGGGCTGGAATGAAAGAGGTTGAGAGCTCCTGTTCTGAAGCCATTTTAGACCAAATTTTAGTTGAGAACAAACTCTGCTGTATTTGGGCCTAGTTGTTCAAGCCCAAATTAGGATAGGGCCATTCTTGAAATTTCAAGCTTGCTGATGGGCAACTTGGAGATCGGACAGAAACATCCAGATCTGTATAAAGCTCGCTATCACGTGCGCCCCACGTCACTTGGAGCTTCCCCGATATGTTCTGCTCTCAGACATTCTCAGGCAACACTGTTTTTGCAATTTCCTTCCAGTCACTTTCTGTACTGTGCAAGATCCTGAAGACACTTCAAGATGTCAGAGGAGGACAAAATTGTATGTTTGCTTTCTAACCGGATATCACTTGTCGCATGAGGCTCACGTTCATACACAGAACACTCCCAAGCCGTTGGCTGCGCTCAACTCTCCTAACAGCCCCCGAGCCGAGTCGCCGACTACTGCACGCCCGATGGACTTTGACGACGAACCCCAAGAGAGCGGAGTTATTACTTCCTCCCCTGTGGCTCCTCAGCCAGCTACCGAGACAGCCCCGCCACAGCCGCCCCGGCCCCTGAACCCGAGAGAACAGTCGGAGAACACCCTCAGGGAGGCATTTCCAAGCATCGAGCCCGGTGTCATTAAAGCGGTCTTGACCGCGAGCAATTGGAATGTCGAGCGAGCGTTCAATGCCCTTCTGGGTTCGTGGGGATTCTACTATCTATGAAATGAGTACAAGCTGACCTGGACCTCTGTTTGCAGGCATGACCGACCCCAAGGCTCAAGAGGAAATGACACCACCGCCAAAGCCGCCACGCCCAACCCAGCAGAGCACTGCTGCACAGCGACAACTGGAAGCCGATGAGATGTATGCGCGTCAACTATCGGAGCACTACAATGCGACAGGACGTCGCGCACCGCCCCCGAACTGGGAGAGTGACCCCCGATACCAGCGACCTAGAGGAAGCGAGGAGTCGGATGAGAGAGAATACAGTTTCTTTGATGGTATGGACGATGGTGGCTTGCCGAATGAGCTCGTGCTAATTGTTTACAGATGATCTACCTGTGATCCGCGAAAACCTCCGCAAGGGCTTCCTCGAGACACAGAATAAGGTTAACTCATGGGTAACAAATCTGAAGAAGAGAATTGATGGAGATGATTTGGATGAGGAACCTATCCAGAACTCAAGAGAGACTCCGGTCAATGCGCGACCCCGGCGTAGTGGTGATATGGGCCGTCGCAGCGGAGATCGTGAGCGCTATGACGCAGATCCCCAAGTTCTCAGCGATGATTTCTCTGCTCTCGAATTGAGGGATGGCGAAGGTAAACAACCGACCTTAAATCTGGCGTTGAATTTTGCTAACTGTGCCACAGCTCCCCCGCCTCGCCCCCCTCGTCCGGGTCAATCCAGCTTTAAACCGTCCGCATCTCCTTCGCCAGACAGACGCAGGGTGTCTTTCCAGGATGGACCGCCCACCGAGATTGACAACCTTTACGATTCCTCCACACCATCCAAGCGTCTCAGCTCAACAGGCAGCAAGGCGAGCAAATGGCAACCATTGTCCACCGTCGCGCCTTCTCCCGTCGCGGAGAACGACCCATTCAGCCTCGGTGATAGCGATGACGAGAAGGAAACCAAGACTAAGGAGGCCACTGGCTCAGAGGGCGATCAGCTCAAGCATGCTACTGTCGAGTCAGTGCCAGAGCCAGTTTCCAAGGATCAGGAGACCAAGGGGGCGATCAAGCCCGACGAGTCAAAATAATTGCCTATGATTGGAATTTGAATATCCTCACTGTCACCTGCGCGAATCCACTTGTCCTTGAATCGTTGCCACCCTACCCATCATATTTATTTCCCTCATCGTTCTATTCCGAGAACCACCTTGCTGTGCCTCACCTTGCTATGCGCTACCCACCATCCACGCGAGTTTACGATACCTAGTAGAGATAGCCCATGACATTTTCCAACTTTTCTAATGTCTGCATAAACCCAAATCAAATTGAATTTGTATTTGTACTGGAAAGCAATAAAACAAAAGGGTATATCTCCGGCCTGTATAGTAGCAAATACAAGGCCTCAACGCCAAAACCACCACAAATAGACCTCGTTCAAATGCATGGGCAACAGGCTAATCTCCCTTACACGCCGACTCTCCAAAGCCATTACTCCACGGCGGGAGCATTTCCCACACGCTTTGAAGAACCAGTCTCTTTGCGTAGATCCTTGATGACTGTCTGTAATAGCAGAGTCAGCTACTAGGCACCTATCAACGCCGAATGACGCCGAATGCTATTTTGGCGGGGGAAACGCGTACCGCCAAAGCATCGGGGTTAACCCCGTTTTCAATGAGAGACACACAAAGCGACAGCTCTGTTCGGTCTAGGTTTGTATTCTATTCGACATGTTAGTGCATATCTTTGCTTTCTAAAGAGAGAATGACGATAGGGAATCCTGAATCCCGAATCATGTTTTTTTTTTTTTTTTTGGTGAGGGGCACGCACCAACAGGTCGGAGATCTCCTGGAGGATATCGATGACTTCTCTGGCAGCTTGGCGTTTATCATCAGCCTGGTCTTGGGATTTTGGGGGCATTTTGTTTTATTTGCGGGGATGTTGGAATGTTAAGGTGATTGAATCTGAATCGGAGTGGGAACTTTTCTAATTAAGGAAATCATCTACGGACGCCGTATTGGCTTTTTAGCTATTCGCTGTACATCAATTTACGGTAAAGGAATGTGCTTCAATTATTTCTTAGATATTCTTAGATATATAGTGCTAGTCTATTGAGAATTACGAAGGTGCATTGATGTTGGAGGATTCATATATTCTCTCCTACACTAACTGAACAAACCCAGATAGATAAACATATATATATAGATAGATAGATAGATAGATAGATTTATATCAAACTCTTTATTTTCCTACAATAGTTTAGAGGGAATAAAATAGACCTATAAATTTATGCCTATCTCAGCCTTCCAGGATACCTCTATAATTATCGATGTTTACTATGTGGCGTTTTACATCAAATGAAACAAAACTTCCTTGATCAACAATCAGGAATACATTATTCATATACCCGTAAATGATCTACTTCATATACCAAGTCAGGGTTGATTCTCCGGCTAATGTCCCATTTCGCCCCCAACGGTCATCCCCGACGGCACAACGTGCAATCTGTGCAGAAAGATCTTGCCCTAATGAAGAAAGTGGAACGGTGGAATTAAGTACAACACAAGTACACTTAATCCTTTTTAGGATGCTGCCCTGATACTGTATATCCAGCTTAGATCAAAATGATATCCCCCATGCTCACTTAAGACCTTTTGCCTTCACTTTGATTCTGTTCAACGTTTAACACCCAGAGCCTCAATTTTCTATATTCCAGGGCACAACCCAAATGGCAAATATGAATATGACATATGTTTTCGGTCCTCCACCGGAGGGGATCAATCTTGACGAAAACAGAAATGCGGCAGATACTGCTATTGTCGTGACTATATGTGGGCTGGCAATATTCACTATTATCTTCCGACTCTTTGTGAGGATCTATATGCAGGGAGTAAAGCTAGAAGTCGACGACTGGCTGATTGGGATAACTGCCATTCCATTGATTGCATTACTTTCATCATCTATTCTTGGTACGTCTGAACCCAACCAATCTTATATGGAAAAAGACACTAACAGGATCTACATCAGGAGGCAAATACGGGTTTGGTCTACATGTCTGGTGTGTAACAGTGCCCAACATGGTTATAATGAAAAAGGTATGAACAAAATCGTCCTATATCCCAGAGCTAAATCTAACTAAATAGTATAGATCCTCTTTGCCTATCTCATTGTCTATCTCGTCGAGCTCCTCCTCATCAAATTCTCAATCCTCATGTTCTATCGCCGAATCTTCGGCATGAACTGGATGATCTGGTCCACTCTTGTGGTCTCCTATGGCTGGTGCATAGGAAGCATGATCGCAGCCCTATGTGCCTGTGATCCAATTTCATATTTCTGGACCGAAATCACCCATCCGACAACTGGCTCATACCGCTATGATTTCTACTACTACTACATTGGGAATGCGGCTGCCAATGTCGTGACGGACGTTCTTATTCTCCTCGTCCCAATGCCTATTGTCTGGAAACTTCAGATGCGGACAACACAAAAGCTTGGCGTGTGTGCTGTGCTTCTTCTAGGTGGATTGTATGTGTCTTCGAACCAATCTCCAAAAGCCAATGCTAACACAACTATGTAGTGTCTGCATCGCAAGCGGCATTCGAATCCACTACCTAACTTACCTCAAAGGCAACGTCGATATCACATGGGCCTTGGGCAGTGTATCCGTGTGGTCCACCATCGAGCCATGCATCGGGATCATCTGCGCCTGTCTCCCCATCCTACAGCCCTTCGTGCGCTCAATGGTCAGGAAAATGCCTAACCTACCGGGCACGCATTTTGGGGAGTCGCGTGTACTGTCTAGTTTTATACAGAGAGTATCTCTCCATGATCGTGAAAACGACAAATACGATATGGAATGCAGATCGAGTCCTACGCCCTTCCACCTAGATGAAGACTTGGATCCTCTTACGTCGATCCGGACTCGGGTAGAGATAGATCCTAAAGAGAGGATTAGTGGCGAGGATAATATGGATCCTATGGCTATTCGTGTTAAACGAGTCGTGCATTGGAGTATTGATTAAACTGGTTATTTTCTTTGTTCGGCGTTATGTGGTTATGAATATATATGTGCACGTTTATACGTTTATACCTTTGGAGACCTTTGATTGTGGGCTTTAGTGTATGGATATACCATGTGCAGACAGCTATAAAAGCAATTCCCTTTGACAATTATTTTTCCTCACTGCTTTTTCCCTTTCCCCTTTTCTTATATTTGCATTGTTCAAGCTGCATTGCTTTATGCAACGGGTATTACCTTTTGCTCGAGTTCTGCCTTCATCTTGCTATACATACCCCTCCCTATCTTTCTATTCAACGAAATCTCCTTTGACATGCACTTTTAAAAAATAACTCAACTCAGTGTAATCTACAAAAGCCTTCACTTGTCTTGTCTTTACCATGTACAGCCATGAATTTATGTGGGAATTCCGGATCATGTATCAACCTAGGGAGACCATGAGAAAGATTGCCTCAATAGCAATTTGATTCTTGGAATTTTAGATGCCTTATATTTTATCTTCATATGCCTATCCGAGATAGGCCGCAAGTGTAGAAACAAGTTCCCCAATGTCATTCCTCGTACCCCTGGTCTTTCCAGGCACCCTATCTGGCACATGCAAGTTCTGGGGTATGTCTCTGTTACCCTGCTTCTCAATGTTTATGAGCGCTTCTATTCTAGACGAGTAAAGCTTAACCCTACGGGAAAAAAAGGGACGTAAAATTATACTTGTGAAGCGATGGATTTTGGGACCGGAGTTGAGGCTCTTTGATGCCCGCAGTAGCTTAGTTGTGGGGTCGTTGTTCACTGGGGATGGGAATCGCAGTAGACCCAATGCTCAAATAAAGGAACGAAAGATATATCTGGACCTTAAAACATTCAAGCATAGATGTTACTATCATTGATGTAGAGAGAGAGGCAAAACTCTCAGAAAGATAGAAGAGAGAGAAGCTATCTTTGAAGGAAACACAGCATTTTGAGAGAAATAGAGTCTCTATATTATCAACCTATCAAGCAGGAATCAAACAAACAAGTACATGAATAGCCATTATATAAAGAAAGGTTGAAACAAATGTGAACGCAGTATATCATCGAGTGTTAGGGTTCGTATCTGGACGGGATATACGAGCATAGACGGAGGGGGATGTAGCGACATCAGCGCGAAGCGAACGGCGACCCCAACTAAAAGCTTAAGGCAAAATGAGTCTAGAGAAAGATGGTCTAATTCAAAAACAAGTCAAGCTGCAAACACCATACTTCAACCCTTTCTCTTCTACTACAAGCGTCGTCATCTACAGCCCCAGCCCCATATGGCTAGGATCTATCACCATGTCTTTCAGAATGACTGCACTCGGCAGCAACTCGTCATACATCATCCCACCGCCGGAACCGCCATCAGCCTGGCAACAGTTCCGAGATTGACCTTGTCTCTTCCTCGCCCGCAAGCTCTACGCGTGGCGACCAATCAATCTCCCTCAGCTACCCGAGAACCCCGTCTCTATAGTCTGCATCTCAAACACCTACAGACAGCGCCCAATTATCCCCAGAGGCGATATTCTGATCCACGCCGGCGATTTGACATCAGATGGATCGCTCGCCGAGCTCCAGATCACTCTGAACTGGCTACAGGCCCAGCCGCACCACGTCAAGATTGTTGTGGCGGGTACATATAACCGGTATCTTGATAAATGAAGAGGGGAACACGTCGCTGGAGAATTGGGGATCTCGAGAGGGTGTACTGGGGCGACATCATCTATCTGGAGCACCAGCATGTCATTGTGACCTGTTGGAACGGACGCCGACTTCGCATCTATGGAAGCCGATACTCACCGATGACCATTCCTTCCTCGGCCTTCCAGTACCCAGAGTGTGATAACATTTGGGACCAAATTCCCGACAATATGGACGTTCTCATCACTCACACGCCACCATACACACATCGCGACTCTCTCGGAGGTTGCCGGCATTTGCTGAATCAGATATGGAGGGAACCTCCTCATCTGCATGTCGTCGGGTGCTCTCTTGAGAATTATGGAATTGAATTTTTGCACTATGATGCTCTCCAGGAGGCTATGGAGCGCATTGAGGCTGTGGGTGGGGGGTTTTTCAATCTTTTGATAGTAGTCAAAGGGTTTGTGCAGGCCATTTTCCGCCCTGATATCAAAGCCAAGTCCCTACTTGTAAATGCATGCATTAATGGGGGATTGTGGGATCTTGAACGCGAACCGATCACGGTTATTATGTGATTTGGCCTAGGGAGGTCAACTACATATGTGTGCATCCAGGTGCTTTGCGGGGAGGTGTGACTGTAATTTACCAATAAAAAAACCCCCAGCTTCTTGTATGACGTGCATAGAGCGTAGATGAAGATTGTCAACTCTGTAGACGGTTCTTATATGGAAGCCTTCAATATGGAGGTCACGCTAAACTAAAAAAGGTTAGACCAGTAAAACTAACTCGAAAAGGGAATTCACCATTTACACATAAACTGACATAAACTGACAACTGACATAAACTGATACAGTTACAGTGTCAAATATCTGCAGTGTTAAAAGCCGTGATTTGGAATGGCTATTCAATACGAGAAAGGAATGGGAGGTATGCCCCTCACTATCTCGGACATTCATTCCTTGAAGAGGAACGAGGCACTGGAGATTCTTGCCCAGATTTCACGCGTCGAGAAAAAGACCTTTCCCACCAATGAAGCATTCCCGTTTGGCGAAGACCTGTGGAGAAAAAAGCCCAACACGAGAGTCTTGTACGCAACTCGAGCGAAGGGATCACAATCTGATCTGATTGCCTACGCGGTCTATGTCCGACAGAAGGGTGTTGCGCTTTTGCACAAAATCTGTGTGACAGAGCCTAACCGCCGTCAAGGTGTTGGCCAGGAGGTTCTGTCCTACATTCAGCGGCGCCTACGAAAGGAGGGCTGCCAGTATATTCAACTCTGGGTGGACCAGGCCAGGCAGCCTGCACGCGCCTTGTATCTCGGCATTGGATTCGAGGAGCGTGAAGTCATCCCTGATTACTATGCCCCTGGACGAACAGGTATCAAAATGGTCCTAGATTTAGAAGCTTGACGGTTTGAGCCACTGTCGTCAATGCTGCACCCTTCGGGCCTTATTCCTCTTCATAAAAATGTTCCTTGCCTTATCGGTCCCTTTCAAATAGGTCCGAGGGGCAATAAGTCATGATGGTTGGGCACGTCCACGCTCCTTGGCTGCCGCAGGAGCCACCTGTAACTACCCCTTGCATAGACCGAGCGTCTTCGAAACGTGAGATTATAGCGATCGCGTCTACGTCCATTCTCCGCTATCATTCTGCTACATACTTCCGTGCTATTTAACATATCCAGGCATGGCTTTTTTGAAAGGGCACGCCTTGAATGTCTCCCTGGTCCCTTTAGTGCGAGAGGGACCGGGATCCTTTTCTGGAAGATCATGCGTGATACTCTTTCATCTTCGTCCTGAATCTCTCTTTCATTCCATCTTGATTATTTTCACTATCTTTTACCGTGAGATTGGAAGCGTCGTTGGTGATCGATGAGCCAGCTGTATCTTTTCCAGCTATATACAGTCCCAGTGTGCTCGCGTTTTCTCAACCATGACGGTCTTTTTCACCATCGTACTGGCTTTCCTGTCAGCCGTCAGTGCAGCAGCCTTGTCTGCCAATTATCCCATAAACGCGCAATTGCCACCTGTTGCTCGAATTTCACAGCCTTTCCGATTTGAATTCGCCCAAAGTACTTTCTCTCACAGTGACGCGAACATTAAATACTCGCTATCAAATGCGCCATCATGGCTCGAAGTGGACAGCAACAGTCTCACCCTGTCTGGAACGCCACAGCCAGGCGACAGTGGCGCTATCAAGTTCAAGCTTGTGGCTTCGAACGGATCGGAAAAAGACAGCATGGACGTTATTTTGATCGTGACGGCAGACCAGGGACCGACGGTAAACAAACCGCTTGTACCTCAGCTGCAGAGGTTGGGACCGGTTTCCTACCCTGCCAAGCTATTCATCCATCCAGGTCGTCCATTCTCAATTGAGTTCGATCAGGATACCTTCAGCAACACGCATCCTTCTACGATCTACTACGGAACCTCGCCGAACAACGCCCCGCTACCTTCCTGGATCAGCTTCGACCCGGCAGCCCTGAAGTTTGTTGGAAATAGCCCTGCTTTTCCAGGCACAGGGCCTCAGACATTTACTTTCCAGCTGATCGCATCGGATGTAGCTGGGTACAGTGCGGCCAACATGACTTTTGAACTCTCGATCGGTCCTCATATTCTGACATTCAACGAGACTGTTCAAACCTTCGACCTTACGAGAGGAGAAGAGTTCAACAGCCCCAATTTTATTGATATTCTGTCTATGGACGGTTCACCAATCTCTGCAAAGGAGCTAGCAAAGGTCAATGCTGAATTGCCAGACTGGTTGAAGCTGGATGAGGACAATATCTCGTTGAGCGGGATACCACCCAAGGATGCCGTGAACCAGAATATCACTCTTGCCGTTACGGATTCTTTCCAGGATGAAGCGCACTTGATGCTTCGCCTATATTTTTTGAAGTTGTTCCTCGACACCGTGGATGGCTGTGAGGCAGCCATTGGTCAGGACTTCAAGTTCGTGTTCAATCAGTCTATCGTCACCGATGAGTCTGTGCAACTGGAGGTCGATTTGGACAGGGACCTCACGTGGCTTACCTACTTCCCGGACAACAAGACTCTGTACGGACACGTTCCGGATGATATGGATCCCAAGAAGTTCACCATCCCTCTTACTGCATACCAAGGATCGACTGAAGACACAAGGGACTTCACTCTCGATGTTCTCAAAGCCTCGGAGACACATTCGAACCCCACCGACCCGTTCACCGATTCTAACAGCCCTAACCACAAGAAGGCTGGGATCATTGCGATTTCGATCGTAGTCCCATTCGTGGTAATTCTGAGTATACTTATTCTCTTCTGCTGCTGGCGTAGCCGCAAGGGCTCCCCCACGATCGAAGAGGGTCCACCCGATGGCAAGCTTGCTCCACCACGACCTGTTAGGCCAGATGTTCCTATTTGCCAGCCATCCATGACAGAAAGACCTTCTCGTGATCGTGATGACAATTCCGACGATTGGATGAGTCCTATCTCCCCATCATCGATTCCCAAGCTCGAACTTGGACCCGCGTGGGACGTGTCATCATTTGATAAACGAGAGCACCCAGTTAGTTTTGCTATCCCTGAGCCTATTATTCCCCCTCGCTCTCCTGCTCGCAATTCTCCCACTCGTGGGGGATTTGTCCCACTGCGAGACTCCATTGCCCAAGAGAATAAACCAGTTCAACCCGTCTCGCCGTCCAAGAAGCAAAACAATCGCCTCTCATATACGAACAGCCCAGTGCGTCGTAAGACCACCACCCGGTCCCGACGAGAGCCATTGAAGTCAATCCAGCCGCGAACCATGAGGCGAGAATCTATCCACTCATCCAAGTCGAAGAGATACTCGAGGCGCTCGAGCGGTATCTCCTCCATTGCCTCTGGACTGCCCGTACGATTCAGCGGAGCCGGCCATGGCGCTGGTGGTTTCGGACCTCCCGGCCACGGCGTGGTGCAGACATCATGGCAAAACGCGCGAGCCTCGATTATGAGCGATGAGACCAGCATGACCAATATGGCAATGATGCTCCCGCGTCCGCCAACAGCACGCATGCGCCACAGCATGGCATCCAGCATCCCCGAAAACTACAAGCGTATGACCCTACGCACCGTCGAGCCAGACGACTCCACCCACTCGGAAGCCGACTCCCTAGAAGCGTTTGTTCACAGCCGAGCCAAGCATCGCAACTCCTCCAACCCTCTCTTTTCCGCACAAATCAGCCGACGCACCTCCTCGGGCATGCGCGCGCTCGACCGAAACCGCAGCATGCGCAGCCGCGCCGACACCGTCTCTGTATCAACCTTTAGCGATGATTTCCGCCAATCCGTCCACGAACGGCCCTTGTCGACTGCGATCTCAGCCTCGGAATACGGCGATGACAACAACACCAACCCCACCAACCGCTTCTCCCAATATCAAAACCTACACCAGGGCGGCCTGTTTCCTCTTGCCGAAGGCAGCACATATGGCCAGAGCCAGCTGAGTCTTGCACAAGAATATCGCGGTGCTATCTCTCCGCTACCGCGCTTCTGGAGCGAGAATAGTATGGGCAGTGGTCGGCAGTTGGAGAGCCAGGGCAACTCTCAGCCTAAGAAAGTGAATGATGAAAACGCTATGCCGCAAAGCTCGTCTATGATCTCGGATCTGGATGAGCATCTGTCGCGCAAGGCCCCTAACAAGAGCCCCAACCATCCGTGGTGGCTGTCATCACCTGAGCCCCCGCGGCCGCTGAAGAGTGCCGATGATCGAGGTCTTCCTATAGCTAGTAGTGGAGAGCTGGCATTTGTTTGATCTTTGGGTTCTTCACTCTTCATCTCTCCCCGTTTTATATCTCTATCTCTTTCTCCTTGTCTTGTCTTTTCTTTGTTTCTGGCGTTCTTGGGCATTGCATGATATCCATTGGCTTTTCTATGGTTGATTGGTTTCTGGACTTCTAGTTATTGTTTTGGAGCGAATAATAGTATCTCATGATTCTAAGGGTTATGCGTATGCACAGTAGCAGAGCTTTTACCATTCACCGCTTGGACCTCCCGAGGTCCCGTAATTTCCTGGAATGATACGTAGGAACACTATATATCCCATGAGTTGGATGAGAGGGAAGGGAAGCTATTCCCAAATATTATATTGTTTTCTCAAGTTTGAAAGTCAACATCTGACATGGCATGAATGTATGACCATAGGGACTACCTGTTTACTTTCCATTCGACCTCAAATGAGATATAAGATGCAAGATACTAGATTCCAGAGACTATATCTATATAAACTACAAATTACTTTACCAAAAATATTCTTTCCAATTCAAAATTTGATCAAAAACTCCCAGCTGATCCCCCTCACGTGACTGTATAGAGCACAGCATAACAAAAGCGGTAAACGCAATACCAGGAAATCTCTGCGAGATCTCCTCTGTACTCGGACTTTCTCTCTTAGCTTCCTTAAAATTGTCTCTCCAATTCTTCAACAAAACTACTTCAAACATCCGTACAAAGGCAAGAGATCTATCGTCATCCGTCGTTCCCCACTTATCGCGGGACCCAAAGACGCGCTGAAAGCCCTGCGCCCTCATCTGACCCTTTCCACTCCAGCACCTTCAGCACCTTCATTTCCCACACTTCGATCCGACCTCGATCCCCATCACCTCCCCCGAATTATTCAACATTTGCCAATATGGGTCAAACCCTATCGGAGCCGGTGGTCGAAAAGGTGAGATATTTCGCTTCCTTGATTCCACACCCCACACTGGCCATTGTGATGCTTTTGTCTTTTCTATGACTTCAAAACACCCCCCTTTTCTGGCCTCTTGTCATACTCCCAAATCAGGGGTCATGGACCGAGTCCCTCAGAGGCAGGTCTTCCAGTTGAACAAATAGTCCGTGCTGTCGCTCGGAGGAATCTTCCTCAGGTTGCCATGCGGGGTCTTGGGTAGTCTAGCTGGGTAGTGGGGGTGGTTCGACCAGCAACGAACTGGCGTCGCAATCCGACCAGGCAGCCTTGCATATATGAAAAAGTATCGAGTGTAACTAACGTGTTCATTTTTGCTTATAGACATCGTCCGAGGGCGGGGATGACTGCTGCGTGTATGGTGTGTCGGCCATGCAGGGCTGGCGAATCAGCATGGAGGACGCCCACGCTACAATCCTTGATCTCCAGGCAAAGTTCAACGGCACCAACGAGAAACCGACGGATCCGGAACACCGCCTCGCCTTCTTTGGTGTTTACGATGGCCACGGTGGAGATAAGGTGGCACTATTCACCGGCGAGAACTTGCACAAGATCATCTCCCGACAGGATGCTTTCGCCAAGGGCGATATTGAACAAGCCATGAAGGATGGTTTCCTCGCGACCGATAGGGCTATTTTGGAAGGTTTGTGTAGTGTTGTTCCCGAGGTACCGCGTGATGGATCGCTGACTTTTGGCCCAGACCCCCGTTATGAGGAGGAGGTGTCTGGATGCACTGCCTCCACAAGCATTATCTCACAGAAGAAGATCTGGGTTGTATGTTATGATCTTGAAACCAATAGCGGATTGAAGAGATTTAAACTGACTGGTCATAGGCGAACGCTGGTGATTCACGATCCGTCTTGGGTGTCAAGGGACGTGCAAAGCCCCTTTCATTCGACCACAAGCCTCAGAACGAGGGTAAGTACAGAAAATCTTACAGGTCGCTACATGAAATATGGAGTTCTAACAATTTATACCAGGCGAGAAGGCCCGTATCACCGCTGCTGGTGGATTCGTCGACTTCGGTCGTGTCAATGGCAACCTTGCCCTCTCCCGTGCTATCGGTGACTTTGAATTCAAGAAGAGCCCTGAGCTTTCCCCCGAACAGCAGATCGTCACTGCATACCCCGATGTGACCGTTCACGAGCTGACGAATGACGATGAGTTCCTAGTGATTGCCTGTGATGGTATGTCTTCTGTTATTGCTCCCTCTTGCCAGTCTAATTGCTAACCAATCTACAGGTATCTGGGATTGCCAGTCCTCCCAGGCCGTGGTTGAGTTTGTCCGCAGAGGCATTGCTGCCAAGCAGCCCCTCGCCCAGATTTGTGAGAACATGATGGATAACTGCCTTGCCTCGAACAGCGAAACTGGCGGTGTCGGATGTGACAACATGACCATGACCGTCATTGGACTCCTACAAGGCAAGACCAAGGAGGAGTGGTATAACCAGATTGCAGAGCGGGTTGCGAACGGGGATGGACCTTGTGCTCCGCCCGAGTACGGCAAGTCTCCCGAGGAACCCGAAAGCATCCCCACTTCTTCGTGCTGACGGTCAGTTCGTGCAGCCGAGTTCCGCGGCCCCGGGATCCGGAACCAGTTTGAGGATAACCCGGATGAATATGACCTAGAGATGGAGCGTTCCCGTGGCTTCAGTGTCCGTTCGGGCCGCATCATCCTCCTAGGTGATGGTACTGAAGTCATCCCGGACCAGAACGACGAGGAACTTTTTGACCAGACTGAGGAGGACCAAGACCTTACCAACCAAGTGCAGCACGAATCAAGCACCCGGAACGACCGCCAGGCCACGCCAGGTCCTCAGGGGAAACAGGATAATGTCGGGACTTCTGCCCAAATATCCGAATCCCCGGCCTCCACTGACGCCGAGAAAGAGAAGCCCTCATCGTAGACTCTGAACTTATAGTCTATCGATTGGCTCTTCCCTGCTTTGGTTTCAATCTGGTTTTGCTTTCCTTGCCCACTTGTCAACGACCCTTTCCCCCCCCTGATTCCACGATCTATGCCCTGTTTTTTTCCCTCCCCCTTTGTTTTGCGCTTAGTTATCGTTGGGCTCTGGTCCCGAGCCTGTTTACACCTTTTTTTTACTTCCTTCGTCTTGAAATGGATATTTGTTAGAGACAGGACATGCGGCAAAGAGACCCACAGGGAATTGAATGAGATGAAAGACAAGAGCTTTGAATTTCCATGGAGGGTGTTGAAAGAGAGCCCTTCGCCGGGAGCCAAATGGGGCCTTATGAACACGTTTCTTACTTTATGCCATCACCACAACGAGATACCGCAGAAAATGCCCGCTATTGACGAGCCATTTACACACTTCCCTATCCTCTTTTCGGCTTCTTTTTTCCCCCTAATCCCCGGTCTATTCCCTACCTCCGGTCATTGATCTGTGGTCTGGTCTATACGAGAATTGAATACTTGCTATGCAAGCTGGTAGAGCTGGGTATTGAGATTTAGGGTGAGTGGGCAATGGCAATGGTCATTTACATACCCTTTGGCGTATATCTGCATTGAGCGTTTTGTACCGTAGATGTTATCTTTTAAGAAAAGGAGCTCTGATCGATGTTTTTTTTTATCTGTATGGAAGTAGGCAAATATCAGGGGGTGAAATTTCGATTCTGAGACGAAGAGCTATGGGATTATATGACCTATGATATCCCGGAGAGAGTGAATGTCCACTTTTTTTTTTACCCCTGTACCTTCCCCTACAAATCCACACGTGTTAAGATGCCAAGACATATTTTTTTAATACCATATATATATAATTTGCATTTCTTTGTATTGTAAGATTCAACCCCATACACTCTTAACTCTGTTCAGGTGGACCTTGGGCGCTTACGACAGCGGAGTTGTGGCCCCCACTATTTCCCCAAACAGAAAATTACCAGTCTCCCCTAAAACCGGGTTGCCGTCATTAAGGGTTCTCTACATTCTCTCCCTAATTCTCTCCATCCCCAACCTTTTCACTCATTCCCCTCGGAAGAAATCCCTCTTTATTCTCCAGGGTCAATATCATGTCACCATCTACCTCTCCCACCGTCAAGCGCAAGCGCAGCGCCTCCCACCTTCCCGCGCCCGTTCCCAAGAACGTCACAGACCTCCAGCCGTCCTCCCGCGACGCGTCCGGCGAAGAAGGCGGCGACGACTCAGCTCCCAATTCCAACTCTCACAGCTCCAATGGTACCCGCCACATTTCTAAGCGTGCCCGCAAGTCTGCCGCCGATGCTGGAAGCCATACCGAGGTGAACGAAGCCATCAACAAGGAAGACCCCGGTGAGCCATCTGAAACGACTGTGGCCAGCAGCGATATTGAGGGCCATCGGCCGCGCCCTGATTTACATATCGATTTGCCCGAAGATGATGAGCCTGTCACAGAGGAACAGATGGCGCCCCCGGTCTTTGGGCGCTTGCAGGATCCCGTCGGTTATAAGACTAACCCTCCCCCCACGGGTCGCCCGGTACGCGTGTATGCGGACGGTGTCTTTGATTTGTTCCATCTTGGGTAGGTGATCACACGAGCGGATTGAGTTTTAGATTCAGATTCAGCCCCTTTCCATTTCGGGCTTTAGTGTAGCTCTCAATTGGGTAATAGTTGCTGACTATCACTATATAGTCACATGAGACAGCTCGAGCAGGCTAAGAAGGCTTTCCCCGATACTTATCTTATTGTCGGTGTTACTGGTGATGAGGAGACACACATGCGCAAGGGTCTGACCGTGCTCAGCGGCGCTGAGCGCGCGGAGACTATCCGTCACTGCAAGTGGGTCGACGAGGTTATCCCCTGCTGTCCGTGGATTGTAACACCGGAGTTCCTGTCTGAGCACCAGATCGATTACGTTGCTCACGACGATCTGCCCTACGAGGCCGCTGAGGGTGATGACATCTACGGGCCTATCAAGTCGCAGGGCAAGTTCCTGGTGACCCAGCGTACAGAGGGTGTCAGTACCACTGGTATCATCACACGGTATGTTCCACTCATAACACTGAAATCAACCGATCAAAGCTAACATATATTTGCAGTGTCGTCCGCGATTACGACCAGTATATCTCCCGTCAATTCAAGCGCGGCGCTTCGCGCCAAGAACTGAATGTATCCTGGCTGAAGAAAAACGAGTTGGAGATCAAGCGTCATGTCGCCGAGCTGCGTGATAACATCCGCAACAACTGGACCATGACCGGTCAAGAACTCGGCCGCGAACTGCGCCAGATCTGGCAGAACAGCCGCCCCAACAGCCCCGCGCCCAGCGGCCGCAACAGCATGGATTGGGGCATGCGTGGGCCCCTCACCAGCCCTACAGGTGGCAGCAAGTCGCACCTGTCGCGTGTGGGAGCGGACATTCCTAACCGCTCAGATAGCCCCATGGGCTCGCGTCGCAATGAGGATTTCGCTACTGGTTACAGTCTCGGATTGATTGGAGGTGTGCGTGCTTGGGTAAGTCCTACCATTGCTGGATATGCGTAGCTGTACCTAGTGTATCCCGTACTAATATGCTTCATACAGATGGCCCGCAGCCGCCAATCCCTCCAGGATCACCCCAGTGGCATGCAAAGTCCCACCGACGAAGAGCCCGAGTCCGAGCACGCCAATGGCTACGAGGAGGAGGTGCGTGGCCGTGCTGGTCACATCTCTGCGAAGTAGATGACTTTGAAGACCGACAAAGCTACAAATTGGGTGGTGAATTGGCCCATTCTTCCCGTAGCCGCAATTTACCTCCCCCATCCCTTCTATCACACCCTTCTATTCCTTTGCATATGTATCCATCTTTTCATCTTGCATTCGGTTCGTGTCTTATACTTTACAAATTGTGCCGTAACTGGCGGTTTTTCCTATGTCGGGCGCTTGGTGTCTTTTCTCTCTTCTGTGTCTTTCTATGAAGGGGCTGTATACCGAACTTGGATTCGGCGATGCAGTTTTGTTATTTTCTTTTTTGACTTGCTTTGGTTCGGTTTCGAATCCTCCTCCCTTCCCCCTAATACTCAATGAACTTGTTTTCTCTTTGATATCTTTGTATATGGCCTTTGATCTGACAGATCATGATCTTGGTCTTTTTGATCTTGATTCATACAAGGCTATGCTATATCCCCCCCCCCCCCCTGTTTGTTTTTTGTGTACAAAAAAGTGAAATTGACAGTTGATCGGAGGTATACAACCTCGATCGTGTCCTGGAATGCACATATAAATTGAGATGGCTTTGGTTCAGTTTCAGTTTTCTTCAATTGAACCTTACAGTTACTGGATTTGATGGACTCCCATATTAAAGTAGCCTATAAGCCAGTCCTGTACACGTCTGAGATTCGCCACTTAATCGCCTCACTTGGAAGTTATCCGACCTAGTCAGGGCATGGAGGAGCGCGAACACTAGGAGAAGATGTACGCAAGTTCAATCATATTTATCATTAATTATGTCCCTGTTCTGTGTAGATCTCGTATTGTAGCTACTATTAATAATGGTAGGCTCGGGGTGTTCCTCGTATTATACTCAGAGTATACTAGAAGTTAGAAGTTTAATGCCTTCATCTACAAGCAACCTAGGTATTGTAGAGGTAGTCACTATCACATTTGGCACATACGTGCTGGATATATACATAGTTCGTAAGATTAGATGTCAACATCAATCCTATGCAAATGGGTATAGTCGGACAATGTCAAAGTATGAATCTCTTATGACAGAGTATCCCCGTTCTCGCTTGTGCACATAGCTTGTCCAAGAAGAAACCAAGTCCATCAGAGAAAATCCAGGTCCAAATTTAGACTCGGGGTCATGGTAAAGATATACCCAGCATGGCTTAGATATCCCAGTGGAACATCCTAACCCAATGCTAGTCCATGCTCACCATTACGCATACACTGTTCCAGCGATGACCATTTGAGCCCAGAAATAAAGCGCATAGCCCACAAAGATGCTGATAATCCCCCTATTCCTCGGTGCAGAAGATTTGCCGAAAGCATTCTTCGCAACGAAAAGGTCGCTTACAACGAACATCGCAGCCCCCAGGGCACGCGAGTGGAACCAATCGGTTGGTACGACCAACGGGGCGGTAGCGGTAGCAGCTGCAAACATTGCACCGATGATAACCGCGTAAGCAGAAACCAATGGCTTCATATCAGGAGCAATATTGAGGTCCAGTACATTTGTCTGGAGTGAGGGATGCGGCGGGGGATATATGACACCCAACCATTTTGCAGCGGCCAAAGTAGCTACGAAGGTAGTGGCAAAGGCCTTCCAGGATGTGTGAGAGGAATCCTGCAGGAAAGCTACAGTGTAGGCTATATGAGCCGCGGCGAAGGCGACGATACCGAGTTGGAAAGAGATTGATACTTTTCCCTGGTCTGATTTGTTGGATGGGGAGTTGTTCAAGCCGTGGAATTCACGGTGCGAAGGGATCAGGAAAAAATCGCCCAGCAAGGAACAGCTAAGGCCGATGGTGATGAGCCGGCGATAGTCTGACCATTCTGTGGATGGTAGGAGTAATGGGCTGCTGAGGAAAGCAACTGAAGAGAGCATTTTGAATACCGCGGTACCCGTGTGTGATCTGGATTTCCATTCTGAGAGAACTAATAAGGGCAGCGAAGCCAGTAGGAGGCATGCTGAAGTTGAAATTGAGATATCCATATCTGTGGAGATGGTATGAAATGACACGGAGTAATGAAGCTGGAGATATTGAGGGGGCTAGGATCTGCTTAATAAGCTATACCGAGGCACTATATTTGCTTGTGAGACTGTTCTTTTTGTTATAGTCCTTGTTTAGTATACAAATATGGAGGCATTTGAATGCTTTTTCACTAAAAAGTTTTTTTTTTCTCCGGTAGTAGGGAGATTTGGGCTTGTCCAGAGTGACATGAAGAAATGTCACAAGGGAGGATCATCTGTCATCTCTATATTAGTAGTTGTCGTAGAGCAGAGAGGTTGACTTACTGTCTCCTCACTCAAAAGTAGCAATACAAGAGGGATCATGAGAGAAAAGAGGGGGATGCAAAGGATGCAAACCATGCAAATTGGGTATCAAAATCAAGCAGTAATCGCCAATCTAATCTTCCTCTGTATATCCATCTTTACTCTTTTCTCCCTCACCCCACACAATATTCCCCTCAACTCCTCCCTCAACAGTCCAACATCCCTCACCAATTCCCCCTCAACAACCCCCTTGGCCAGAAGATCACACCTAGCCGTAACAGCCAAATCAAACTCCTTCACCCCCCTGACCCCAAGAATGGGCTTCACCCATCCCTCCCCAATCCCAAAGGGAATCCTCTGGCCAGAAACAATTGCCTCCCCAGTACTCCCAACAACACTCGTAAACCTCCCCAAATCCAAACTCAACCCCAACACCTTCAACCCCTCCAACGAAGCCACAGTATCCCAAAACCGGACCCATAATTCATCACTATGCGTATGGGCATAGATCGACCCCTTATGATCCAACCCAGCCATGGGCACCCAAATCGGCATCCATTGGACAGTGAGTCTCGAAATAGCCGCACGGGCAGTATCCGACAACGACGTCGCGAATGCAATAAAAGTGTATAGATCATCGACATCAAAGTGCGAGGATTCGTAAAGTATCGTCTCAGCTTCGAAATAGATACTCCGACACACGCGCAGCAGGGCGGTATTGCTGTTACTTAGCATTGAAGGAAGATGGGAGTGAGTGTGTGGGTATAAGAGTCTATCACTGTGACCTGGGACGCGGCCATCGTAGATGCGCCACCGGGCTGGGGTGGTGGGGCAGCAGTGACGGTTTTGAGTTAGGGATGGGTTTGGATGATTTTTGTTTTGGTTTGGACAGCGAACATGACGGATTTTGCCTTTTAGTTGGACTAAGTGGATGGTTTGGGCATTGAAGACGTAGGACCAGATTATTTGACGGATTTCGGCGGGGAGACGGAGGAGGGGAGATTGGGCTTGAGATTGATTTCTCCAGTTTATAGGTGGCTGGAGATTGTTCTCTGGGGAACAGATTGCGCGTGATTGAATTAAATCACGGACTGTGTCTCGCCAACGATGACCGGTTGGGTAATAGTGCCAGATAGAATAGGGGTCCCGAAGGACCCAAGTATCGAAGTGACGCATCTTGAGAGAGAAATATGGGGAAAATATGGGGCGGAGTGGGCTCTATATATAAAAAAAGGTACTAGACAAGAAAAATTGGAATATCACAACGGGACTTCCCGGACTGTAACCCAATGACGTCGAAGTTGTAATTTTGATATGTGAGAGAGCGGAGCAGAGTGCTCCAGTGGCAAATGCCTAGGTCAAAGCACATCAACATATTTCCTTGTATACTTGTAACTTGTAACTTGTAACTTGTATACTTCGTATCCTTCGTATCTACCATAGAAACTCAATTCCCCCTCTCTTCGTCAGTGGCGTCCTTATACCCCTCAACATCATAGTCCCTCACTTCAACATTCCTAGGACTTTCATGGGCAAAAGCCACATAAACGGCACAAACCAAAATAATCCCAGATCCAACCCAACTAATCGGACTAAGGGTACTCCCCCAGACGACCTTATCATAAAACACCGCAAAGAGCATCTGCATATAAACCATCGAGGTAGCACGTGCACCCTGCGCCATAGGCTTCCCATCCGAAACAGATGCAGGCGGCACATACGACAACCCCGCCGTTAACAAAAACTGCAATAAGAACCCACAGACACCCAATCCCGTCAATAATGTCCACTCCACGACCGTGTTAGGAATCCGGAAGGGCACTGAAGGCACGACGAGCATCGCAACGAGAGAAATAACCGTAGTGACAGACGAGAAGTACGTAACCGAAACCAGCGGGTGCGCACGACGACCGATCATACGAATAGAAGTATATGCGCCCGAAGCACCGAGCACACCCACAAAGGCGACAATAGTCGCCATGACATGATGGTAGGAGTCTGTTTCAGAAGGGGGTTTTTCGACATCAGTAGCGGACAGGCCGAGGGCCCATGCTGCAGCGGCGGTTGGGGTAGCGATTGCGGTGTGTGAGGCGCGCACGCTGAAGGGACGGGCGATGAGCACGACGCCGCCGAGGGAGATCAGGCCTGCGAACAGCTGTTTCCGGGAAAAGTTCTCGCCGGGGATGAGGAGAGAGCAGGCGTAGCAGGAGATGATTGGGGAGAGGAAGGTTATTACAGTTGCTTCGGAGAGAGGGAGGTATTGGACGGAGTAGTAGAGACCGTAGACGCCTGTGAAGCCGAAGATGGCGCGGAGGAGGAGGAGACCGCGGACTGGGCGGGTGCCTAGTGGGGACGGGGTTGAGGCGAAGTACATGTATAGATAGCTTGCGATTGCTGTTATGGACATGCGGGCGAAGAGGATCTTGGGGGGGTGTTAATGGTGTAAGATGGGAGTGGGGGTAGGAATATAGATGGATATCTTTCTATCTCTTACCTGGAAAGGATGCATAGAACTATGAATCTCCAAAACTTGCGTCATGACATTCATCGTGGCAGCGAAAGCCTGCGCCAGGAGGACAAGTCCCATACCCTTATTGCGCAACCACCAGATCTGCCATTTATGGCGGGGTCGGGAAGCTGCCAAAGCGATGGCGTCCTCATCGTCATCGTCGTCGATAGGACGAGGTTCTGATTGAGCCAATACCGGTTCTGTATCGGCTTCACTACCACTTTCACAGTTGTAGTCATGTTCGTATCCGGCTTGAGTTATCGTGTGCGTTGAAGACGATCCCTGCTCCGACGAGATCGATCCCGATTGCCCCACCCGGATCGGCAGGGGTGCATCTGGGTGATCCTGATATTGGCCGGCATCCGAGGCCGAATAGTGTGCAGTGACCATGCTGGGATGTGTGATTCTGGGGTCGTTATTGGAGAGGGCGGTCCCTGCGGGGATTTTGTGGGGGATCGGAGATGAAGAGTGTAGAGGACTTGGTTTCTTCTTTCGTTGTCGTATTGCTTCGTGTTCTATAAATTCTGTACAGTTTTTCCTCCTGAAGAGAATAAACGCAGATAAATATATTCAGGTAGAAGGGAAAGTCCTTATATGTGAAATGTATTGCCGATCTGAGATTTCAGCTGGGTGAGTGGACCCGCCGTGACCGCCGCCTTTCTTCTTGCTTTTCTTTTTTTGCTTTTTGCTACTTTTTCATGACTTGCTTCGTCTTTGAATCGACTTGACTCGAAATGATTTGCAAATTCAGTTGCCTAGTATTCCGTACATGGCTGCGTACATGGCTGCCTACCATGTACCCCCGAGCTGTGTGCGGCACAAGACCTACTACCTACATGGACTAGTTGCTAGCTACATGTAAACATATATCTAGCACGGATATTTATCCGCTCCCCTTAACTTCCTGTCATGTTTTGCTTCTCATAATCTATTTCGCTCTTAGCCCTCCAGGGCTGGCCCCGGGGCTCTCGGCAATATCGCTTACTAATCGTCGTTCAAGTCGAGCTGCCCAGAGATACTCGTATTTATTAGTTTATGGGATATTAATAAGGGCATTCATCGTGAGTCTGTGGTAGACATAGCGAAGTAGACCATCCATGTTGTAGAAAGTTAGGGTTAATATCTCAGAGCCGAAACCACAGGGTTTGTCAGTATTTGTAGATGCTACTATAATTTACAACTGAGAAGAGTCGGCGGCTTATGCAACCTTTGTCTTTTTGGTGGCTCTTTTGGTCTGTCTAAGGATCGGGTCAATGCTTCTTATGGGAGCCGGTTGTCAGATTTATAGTCCACCACGATAGTCGCTGCTTTGCTATCTTCATCGTGAGCAGCCTAGAATGACAAAACAATATGAGCTTCATGGTATTGCTCCCTGATTCCATGATATCATTGCCGACTCAGACCTTTACGTAAGAGAGTTAGCGTTGCTTCTTCTTTGTGTGGGTCAAATAATGATCGGGTGCATACACCTACAGTGTAGTATTCAACACAACTGTAGTAGGCGACTTCAATCCAGCAAGAAATGAACCTGGGTATATCCATGGAAATGTTGTACAGCCTCTTCGAGCCGAGCCAATCATAATAGAAAATGGGATGAAATAGTTACTTCGGTTCGAACTTTAGACCCACAGTACTGAAAACGGCATATCAAGACCCACTTCTAACCGCACCTTGACTCCTCAATACATACAAGGACCTGTAAGGAAGGGGAAAATATTGGATAGCTTCTCTTTGATTGAATACGTCATCCTTAGTGCAGGGGCCATACTAATCTCCCCTGTATATTTTCATTTTATATGTCCTGAAGGGTAATATATCATTCCTTAAGTTTGCTATAACCTCAGATTCGGATGAGAAAGTGCATGGAGGTGGGATATACCGAGTCCTGATTGGTCAATAAATGTGGACCCGCTTTTGCGAGATAGTGGGCCTCGAACTCACGTTGTTGGAGAAAATACCACGTGACTTACTAATTCAGTAAGACCAATCATACGCCGGAAATGGACCCACTTATGTATACCCTCAAAATGGACCTGTAAGGAATAAAAAAAATGTGTAGCTTCTCTTTGATTGAGCGTGTCATCCTTAGTGCAGGGGCCATGCTAATCTTCTCTGTATGTTTTCTGCCAACCATATGCCCCAAAGGGTGAAAAGATATCCTTAAAGTTCCTTATAACCCATGTTTTGTTGCAGAATTGTGCCGCCTATTCTTTCTAGATGGGTAGGGGTAGAAGCACGTGATATTGGGTTATAAGACCGTCTACAGCTGGGGGTGCACATCATTTACTCCGTACATAGTAGACCAGTTGTTAGGTCTACATGTTCAAGCTTTATTGGGCACAAGGTTAATAACAGCTTGATTATCCATGGCTACATTCTCTAGATGTGATAATCCCCCTCACTGCACCCGCTTTCCTCGAACAAATGATGCAACCCCATATCACCAAAGAACGGTAACAACAAGCGGATGGTACATATCAACACGATCCCCATCCGTTCTAGTCACATCGATATGAACACAAACCGACTTGTGGTCCAAATCAAAAGTGACAGATCCCTTTGTGTCTGGAATATTGAGTGGGCATTAGAATGATAATCCATCTGCAACGACGCCGCTGAATTCTCCGACTTCATTGCCATCGAAAGAAAGGCTTTTGATGTCCACTTTTGTATCAGATCCAACGGTGATGGATTCTTTGAGCTTATATTAAGGGTTAGAAATGCCATGATTCTCAATTGTATCAACAATGAATGAATATGCACGATGGAGTGACTCATGATGTAGGTTGTATAGACTGTTAGACTTGGGCCTTCAATACAGGTCCTTCGACCGGAACCTTCCAAGGTTGAAAAGCAGCCGAATCTTATCAATCTCTTCCCATCCCTTTTTTGGGGTCTTTTCAGATCTCTTTTTTTCGAATATATAATTATTTTCCATGTCAGTATTATAACCAGAAGCACTGAAATATTAGGTGGTCGCAAAAGATCGAATATAGGTCGTGGGAAAAGGGTCAAATATGACAACAGCACAAATGAAGTGGTATGAGAGATAATCCAAAAGACTAAGATAATATCTACCTAGAAAAGAGTAACACAAGCCCTATTCATACAAAGGTAAACGTGTCACCCCCCTTCTCCCGCAACATATTCCCAATCCTAGACGTACCAACAATACGCTCCAACTTCAGCGCATCCCACTTCGAGAACAGCGCACGCACACCACCCTCAGCGGCCTCAATCAACTCCGCAGGATCAAGACCCAAGTACCCAACAATCTCGCTATAGAACAATGCGTTATCTGGGAGCCCGTACATGACTATACGCTTAACACCACGGACCTGGTAACGGCGGAAGTGGTGCGCACGCTCGGTATACAGCAGCACGGAGTGGCGGCCGGACAGGAAATGACTGCGGGCCCGGTTAGCCTCCTTCGGCTCAGTGTACTCAGAGATAGCGCCAAAGGCGACGTTGGTTGTCTGCGTAGAAGTGGCGAAGTGGTTGCGCACGCGGACGAAGTCGAGGTAGGAGGGGATGAAGATGAGAGTTCCGGCACCGCCCTTGCCGCGGCCGTGCGTGATGTTCTTCACCAGGGTGGACAGGATGGTTGTTGTGAAGTGCTTGAAGCGCGCGTCCGGGTCCTTGATGGGCGACGTGCTATCGATACGGGTGAAGGTTTGCTTGACGGGAACTGGGAGCGGGAGCTCGGTGATGGCGCCGGCGTAGGTGGGGGTTGCCTTGAGGCGGCCCGAGGCGTTTTGCATCTGGGATGAGAAGAGGGCGTTGATCTCGGGGGTGATACAGGACGAGACTACTACAGTTTGTCGGACGTGGCGGGCTTGGTTATCCAGGTACCAGTTACGGACGCGGCCGAAGTCGCAGCCGTGCGCTTGCTTCGGTTGCAAGTTCAGGTGCTGGAAGATGTAGTCGACGTGGTCCCAGTTTTGCATGAGGAGGGCGTCGGCGTGATCGACGACTACCAGTTCGATTGAAGAGAGGAAGTCGTGGTCGCGCTTCTTGACATCGGCTTGGTCCATGATCGTACGCAGACCCAGTGGACTGGCTAGGATGATATCGGAGCTGTAGAATTGCGCGAAATATTTGACTGTCTTGCGCGTGAACTTGAGACCCAGTCGGAACATGTCATCGTCATTTCCGCCGAAGAGCTCCTTGAAGTCTTCAGTCTTGTGCTCCCACGATTCATCATTTGGCGCCGAGAACGAGTCGGTGAAGCGCTTTTTGTTTTCTTGCTGTTCGGGCTGATAGATCCGAGTGATCGCATCGAGAACTTTAACGCATGCCTGTCGAGTGGGCAGAATGTAAAGCACTTTGGGTCGGGTAAATCCCTGATCACGGCACTCGATGTCGGTGTCCGGGTCCTTGGCTAGACGGGCGTTGTTTTTGAGGACTTGGTCTCGGGTCTTCAAGAGGTGGTTGACGGTGTGCAATGCGAGAATCTCGCGCATCTCATTTGCATTGGAAGCAGTGCGGGCACCGTAGAGAACGTCTTGGTAGTCGAACACATATGGCGCGATGATCTGGGCTTGACCGGTGATTTTAGGCAGGATCTCGGCCGCACGAGACTTCAATTTTTGTTTAAGCTACATGATTGCATGTTAATACTGGAGCGAACATAGATCTATATCCGTTCCACATACCTTGATATTAGTTGTGCTCTTCAATGGCGGAAGGATTGTCGCGCCGTTTGCTCCCGTGTCGGGAACAGTATGTACTAGCCGTAGCCCATCCACCTCTTTCTTAACGGTGGCCCATTTGTTCGATTGGATAGGCTCAATCTGCTTGGTCAAATCTGCACTCTCGCGGAGATCGAAGTGCTTCTCAAAAGCGGCAATTGGGTCCTCGTCTTCGTCTACTTCTTCCTCCTCGTCATCGGATGGGGCTTGGGCCTCCAAGTCATCATCGGCCTGCTCTGGTTCCTCTGCGGGTTCTGCTATTTGAACCTCAGCATTTAAGTCGGTAGTGATCTTGCGTTTCTTTCGAGCTGGTCCACTTGACTCATTGGTGTGAAGTAGCTGAAGAAGTTCATTGTAGGGGCGTTCGGTATTCTCGTCTTCGTCGCTGCTGGAGCCCTCATCCATAAGGGTGTCATCACCCAATTCCTCTTGGGATTGCACGCTAGCATCATCTTCTTCACCAGAAGAATCATCCGATCTAGTACCAATTAGATACAGTGAAAGACTTTTTCAAACTGAGGACTTACTCAGATTCATTCAATCGCGAAGTGGCAAAGGAGCGACCACCACGGCCACGACCACCTCTACCACGACCACGACCTCCACGACCTCCACGGCCACCACGACCTCGAGCTCCTCTAAAAGAACCACCACGAGGAGCAGGCATATTTGTGTGTATAACTAAAAAGGGTTGAAATTCTCCAATACAACGGGACCAAAATGAGAATTTCTGGTTCTTATCTTATCTTAGCGCGAAATTTCCCACACACAACAGAATCGGAACAATCAGAGCGGCTCACTCCACTTCAAGGAAAAATTGAACCTCCGAGAAAGGCTGAAGTTTGGATCTTGAAACTTGCCTATTCCATCCCCATCTCCAAATTAATCATGGCCGAAGATTCTTTCCTTCATCTCGCTCGCCCCCTCGGCCCCGTTAGCGTGGGAACCGCTCCTACCACTGCCCCTCTGAACGTGGTCATTCAACCCCAGGTATGTTGCGATGTGTATGATCTGAGGGGTAAAGCTCATTCCTCCCCAAGGCAATCTTCTCCGTTCTCGATCACTCTCTTCGCCGCAATGTCGACCAGGAGCGTGTTATCGGTACACTGCTCGGAACACGATCTGAGGATGGAAGTGAGGTCGAGGTCCGATCTGCCTTCGCCGTTGGCCACTCCGAGGCTGAGGACCAGGTCGAGGTCGATATGGAATACCACAAGCAGATGCTGGCTTTGCACTTGAAGGCCAACCCCCGCGAAGTCCTGGTTGGCTGGTACGCCACTGCTTCCGAGCTCAACACTTTCTCCGCCTTGATCCAAAACTTCTACAGCGGCCAGGGTGATGGTACCTGGCCTCACCCCGCTGTCCACCTGACTGTCTCCACCGAGGCTGGAAAGGATCTCGAGACCCGCGCCTACATTTCCGCCCCCGTTGGTGTCACCGCTGAGCGTGCTGCCGACAGTGCTGCTTTCATCCCCGTTCCCTACGAGCTCCGATACGGCGAGGCCGACAAGAGCGGTCTTGAGTCTATCGCCAACGCCAAGGATGCTGAGGACCGTTCCGCTTCTGTCACTTCCGACATTGAGTCTCTGGAGCGCGCTATTGAGGAGGTTCTCTCCATGGTTGACCGCGTCTCTCGCTACGTCGAGTCCGTGATCGACGAGGAGACCCCCGCTTCTACTGCTATGGGCCAGTTCCTGCTTAACGCCCTCGCTCTCGCTCCCAAGGTCGAGCCTGCCGACATTGAGCGTGACTTGTATGTTGAATCCTGCATTATTTTACTTGATGTTACTTATCACTAACTTTCCACAGCAACAACCATATCCAGGACGTCCTGGTCGTTTCCTACCTTGCCAACACCGTGCGCACACAGATGGAGCTTTCCACTCGCCTAGCAACCGCTCAGCTGACTCTCGGCGGCGGCGCCGAAGGCCCTGCCACTGGTGAGGGCAACCAGCGCAACCAGCGTGGCGGCAAGAACCAAGGCGGCCGCCCACGCCAGGACCGCACCGAGGAAGCCCGCGCATGAGAGGTTTCCCACAGCAAAAAAACGCTGATGCATAATGTGACCAATTGCGAGAGGAGCACTTCCCTTCAAGTGAACGTCGATATCTCGTCTCACGTTCTCTTCCCTTCCTATCTCACCCCTCCCTGACGTTATTACTTTTGGGTCTTTCGCTTCTTTGTTTACTATCCCTCTACCACCTTCTTCCCTTTTTCCCTTTTCCTTTTTTTCCGGCTTCCTCTTTTTTTTCCCTCGCGAGGCTTACATGTTCTCTCCGGAGTTCACGGACTGCAGCCTAGTCACGTCTCGTCAACGGCTTCCGGACTTGGTCTGTCGAGACGTCCAAAGACGGTATTCATCACGCGGTGTTATGGTGTTGAGACCGATTTAATATCAATACCATTGGTATAACGTGTGGTTGATGAGAGTGACGATGTTGTTACCGTTCGATAGAGAATATTCGGGGGTGATGAGTCTAGACTGTTGAAGATGAGAGATGGATCTGCTGAGAGTCGATCTCTCCGGTTTACGAAGTCGCATCTTACTAGGCGCGGCGTTTTCAGTTATGATGAAATGGACATAAAAGTTCTAGAGCTTCTTCGTATCTCCCACTATTTACTACTCTAGCCATGGCCACCACTATATACACATCATAGACGACTACATAATCGTATGGTAAGAGTGTCAACAGTCAACCCAATAGCATGGGATATATCTGAGTTACAGATCAATTTTTCCGGCTTTAGAATCAGGGGTCTCAATCACGGGGATGTCTTCAACATCCTGCTCAATCTATGTTGCTTATCGCACTACACGGAGTTGGCAGCTATGTTTTGTACATCCTCGGGTCGTCAGGGAACTCTCATTGGAACGGAGAAATAGGAACCAAGATGGCTACAGCAATTATTCAAAAGGTCTAAGAATAATAAGCTCAGATTCCATCGAGGAGTCATAAAGGTTCTTGGCGACAAGAAAGTCCTTAACACTCACTGGCTCGTATTGTCCTCCCAGAGACAGATAGTGGACCATCGTATGTCCCTCAGTATCAGTCAGCCTGTAATCGAGGCCGCTTTGAATCAAGAAAAGAACCATATTCCGCAGTGAGCTCTCCGCAGCTAGGTGAAGCGCTGTCTTTCCGTCTGGGGTAGTGCGGACATGAATATCTGCGCCAGCTGATAGAAGTGCTTTTACTCTCTGGACAACACCACTCATGGCGGCATAGTGGAGTGGATAGACGGTGTTATATCGGCTAGTATTTCCCTCTGGGTTCGCGTACTTATTCTTTCGGGTCGCGTTTATGACCCATCCACTAAAAGTCAAGGTTGTGCCTATGGGCAGCTGCCAGGTGGAGAGGTGTATGATCTCCTGGGGTTGATGCGATTGATGGATCCGCGCCGTGTTCAAGCAAGTACTTGGCCATCGCCACCTGGTTCTTACACGCAGCATAGTGTAATGGGGTCCAGTTATGACAGTCCATATCATTAATAGTGAGGGTGCTATTATCGAGGATCCATTTGAAGGTCGAAATTTTGCCAGCTTCGGCTGCTAGATGTAAAGCAGAAACCTTCAACTTGGTGGTTCGAAAGTGGATGTCAGCACCTGCTGCAACGAGCAATTGCACCGTTCTCGTAGAACAACATGAGACAGCAGCAAGTAAAACTGTCTCTCCAAATTGACTTTGTTGGTGAAGGCCCGGGCCGGCCGATGACTTGAGTAATTCTTTCATGGCGGCCTCATTACCGACACGAGCTGCCATCAAAATAGGCGTGTCACCAGTAGTAGTTAAAGCATTGATATTTGCGCCGATGCGAGTAAAAACCGCAGAACTGGCAATCCATCGCTTATTCCAGTCGGGAGACTGGCAGCAAGATGCAATGGCGTCTCCCAATGGGAATTCTCAAGGTTGATTGTGGCACCTTCCTGCACCAACAACTGAAGGCATTCCAAGTTGCCCCAACTGGCAGCACAGTGAATAGGCTCGTTGCTTCGGTGACTAGGCCAAGCAGTGCCTTTGTAGCCAAGCCTTTTGCGGTACTCAATGAGCATCTTTAGGATCTCCACTGGGCCCTGGCCGGCTGCCCTAAGCAACTCGTCGTCATCTAAGTACGGGCTGGGGTTGCTCGGAGACTGGACGTTGTATTGGATAAGTAGCTGCACGATCTCACGTCTGCCCAACCAAACGGCGAGCTGCAATGGGGCTCTTTCTGAGCCACCATCAGGTGAAACCCCATCTGCAAGGAGTGCGTTGACCTTGGCGATACTGTTTTTGCGGATGGCTTGGCATAGCTTCCTTTCTCGCTTTTCTTGCAGCCTGATGGTATCGTGGTTATGGCTTTCCTGGTCAGATATTCCAATAAAGAGGTCTGACGTGCTGGCAAAAAAAGTCTGACATTCTGATAATGGGGATTTGGTTTAGGGAAAGGGACAGCAAAAGATAATATAATCATGAACGTCACATAATAACACCTATACAAAAAGTACACTATTGGCAAGATTAATGTGGTGATACCATAATAAATGACACTATTGAATAACCAAGAAAGACGGGGACCTAATTGGGACTAGGCCTTGTGCCAGTGAAATCGTTGGGTGTCCTACATACAAAATGGGGGGCAATCTCTTAGGTCTATATGAACATGTATCTATAAATTCCCTCTTAGACTCTCTTTGATATCTTACTCCTATTTGCTCTATACGGGATCAGGTCTAACTCTACTAATATCATTTCCCAAACAAACTATCCTGGGACACAGTATAGATTTGGATGCCACTTACTTTCTGCGGCAGCAGTTTGTTAATTATTACCCTAAGCAGCCTGTTTAAAGCATGCGTGTAGGTGGCTGAGATAGACCTACTCAATATCCCTACTCGATATCCGCCGACTACTGTAGATTGTTTTAAGCGCCCCTTAGCAACTAGCTTCCGAGCAAAATTGGCCGTGAATAAATCAACCACATATTAGCCCCGTAGGAATCGGAAATTGCCAAGCATGTGTTGATACTCATGGATAGTCGTGACCATCTCATCATAGGCCAAAATCTTGGAGGCTAGGGCTTTCCCCAACCACCAGCTGATTCGCAAATGCCTTTCGCTGGACCACCTAGGCTGGCTTTGCCTAGACCTCAAGAAATTGCACAACTCGGTGCAGTAGTTAGAGCACTAAATAGTCCTTCAGCAAGTACCTGTTGGAGCTTTCTCACGCTTAAGTCGAAGTTAATTATCCCCCAAGCTAAGATCAAAGGCACGGTAAGGCGGGCTGTTTGTTTGACATTATTGTTTATGTTTTCTGTTCATGTACAGCCATTTTCGAACTCGGCTTGACCGATGCACACCGAATAAGTCTTTCCTGGTCCCAGCGCCAAGTCCTTAGCGCAGATCAATCATTTCCAATTTTGTACGGAGGTAGCTTTCAAAAGTATTGCACATCCCCCTATCTCCACCTTCCATATTTGGCTAGCTGACTATTATACGGTATTTATATCGGTTTTTCATCCCCTCTGCCTTCTTGATATTCATTCCCTCCCTCTAAAGAAATGATCCCCTTGATATGACGAGGGATACGCTCAGTCTACTCTTGAATACGCTCTGTAGCAGCTCCTCCCATGCTTCATTCCATGCCCTAAAGGCTTCGGCGCAAGACTTCGGTGCCCACATCCAAGGCCACGCATGTTCAATAGCACTCAAATCAGGGGAATTCTGACACCAGAGTAAGCGCTGCACCTCCGCAAGGTCATAGACGAAGTTACCTAGGTAAACTTGAAAGTAAAGCAAAGAGTAATAAAAATGGAAGGCACAACTGAGCAGAGATGGTATTACATCGAAAAGGATCTCGCGTAGATAATAATATACTATCCTTTGCCATCGCCAGTGTATTATACAAACAGGTAGGTCAGCGCCTCAATACCTATTGTGGTCCGCATGTAGCAGCAAATGCTAACAAAACCTTAGTTATATGTCTTTCCTCTTCTTCCTTTGCTTGTGTAGCACTTTTGGTAAATTCAGACCTTTTGGCAGTCCAAGACTCTACTGACATGGGATAATGTAGCAAGCAAGCCAATCCTCCCCGGGCCCTGCCCGCATCCAGTATATACTCCAGTGAGTCTGCATTTGTTCCTATCGCTAATAGTATAGAGATGCTAGTCAAGAAATCCGCGTCCGAATTGACCTCATTCAGACCGGAGATGCTATTGAACGGATCCATGCGACAGCCCCCTTCTTTGAAGGGTCTGTTGCGTCCATGTCGGACTTATTGAGATTGAGGGCCATGACGGTGGTTGATCGTGGGGGTGATGGAGAAGCTGAAGACTTTCGATGGCTGCTGTCGGAGGTAGCAAAGGCGGGTCAATTGCTTCCAGGGCTCGATGATCAAGAGCTGAAGTATATGCTGGATGCCTGCAGGTCTTGCCTAGGGGGATTGAATTGTTTGGTTTTGTATTCTGTTCTTCAAGAAAAAGATGGCAGAGTTTTGGGTCTTGTATAGATATTGATGAGGATTTTGAAAATTGATACCCAGCGAGCGAGTACTTTGAATAACTTTTTGGCTCTCTCTCCTCGCATGCTGTGTTGTGAGTCTCTATTATGGAAGTTAAATACTGTGAAAGGTGATGTCGAGCAGCAACGGAAATTCAATTACGTGACATATCTCATAAAAGGCTGGTTACAAAGTTCACTTTTCCCGCTCGCTTGTTTCTTCTGCTCGTTAGGGAGAAGATCGGAGTTCAAGGTCAACAACCCATGGTAGCTGCATCGATATATTCTCTTTCTGGTTATCCATGCCTTGCGGCGTCCCCTCAATGGCAGCATTCACAAACAGCGTTTGAGAACCCCAGTTCAGTGGATGAGTATCCCTAGAACAGTGGCTAGTAGCAAAGTACTTTATAAGCGCGCTGTCCCCGGTCAAGCTTTGTCCTGCTCCGTCTTTCATATCAGAGAGCTTCGCTATAGGATAAGACTGTCCATTGTCGATATCCGTTAGGTGAGAGGGTGTGGCGGTAGTTCTGTCACGCCACGTAACAAGTTTCGCACCCCAGCCTTCATGAATGTGACCGAAGCAATGCATACGTGGTCGGGTGCGAGCGAGAGCGCGAAAAAGGTCCGGGGAGCCTGCCCGTTCACCAGAGTGAGTATAGTCCATGATTCCCTTCGGCGGCCCGTGTGTTATTACAACATCCACGGTATTAGTACCACTGCCATTGTCGATTATAAAGTCATGGCCTTTATCGGGGTGGTACTGAAACCCCCAATCTCCAAGTGAAGGCGTATATGGACTGGCATAAACAGTCAGCAAAGCGCCATTCTGTAAATAGAAAGAGTGTACGCCTTCGTCGAGAAAAGTAATCCCTGTGCCTTCAAACAATCTCCTAGCCTCCCCGTCATATTCATACGCTTGCTCAACGAGCTCACGCTCTAACGACTGGGCCTCTGCTACTTTTTTGTGAAACATTGGTATGTCCATTGTGAAATCGTGGTTTCCGGCTATAACAAGCTTTAAAGGTGCGTTGATGGCCTGGAGCAAACGGATTGACGCTTTGTATTCATGGAGTTGAGATTGGGTGGTGAGATCTCCGCAGTGAATAGCAACGTCTGCATGTTGCTTCGCGGACGGAATGAAGCCGGGTAAACTGTCGATTCCATGGGTGTCCGAGCATATCAGGAAGCGTGTCTTGATGTTTGTTGTGCTAGTGGCATTATTCTGTGTCATTTTGGTAATGTGTTTGATGATTCGTATATTTCTCGAGGTTGAATGCAATGAAAAGCGGTGGGAGTGACTGATTGGGCACGGAAGGTTTCACGTTTCCTACAAACTTTAAGCGGGAGTCAGGGAATTCCAGCCGTGGCCTCAGGTATAGTTACAGTCCATGGCCTAGAATTTGCCTGAATCATGTCTTTCTACATAGGTTTTGCTGTAATCGATACTTCCGAAACAGGTACCCGTGGAAGGACTACACTTAACATGACAGAGCGTGAGCGGTCAGCTCGGCAGTCTCGTACGGTGAGATAGATTGCGCAGGTGGGCTAATTAAAGTCATACTAAAAGTGCTATACGGCCGAAGTATACTCGCACTGGGAATGATTCGGAACCAGTGTATACGTGCATTCTAAAATGGAAACGCTTTCTGTCTATTGATCAGCTGCAAAAAAAATCTACATATTAATCCTGGTCTAGATGCCTGGTGTTCAAGACTAAACGATCTCAATCAAAGTCGCGCACTGGAGCTCAGAGAGCTGCACATGTAGTTTGGATCACCGCCATAGTTTCGGGCTATGGTTCTCATGTCGTCATGTCCGAAGGGATGGTAGATAGAACGGTCACTAAGTAATCACCCTGTGCTGGGAAATACTCGGTGAGCAAGACCCCGAGCACCCTCATAAAGCGGCGGCACCCCGATCGGGAAAATCGCGACTGCGGCCTAAACTCCGGTACACACAGCTATATAGGTTGATACTTATACTTCCTTGATACTAAGCCTATTCTAGAACGTCGATCCAGGGGACTATCTGTGACTAGAAATATCCTTCCAACCTTCTCGCTACTTCTTTTTTTCTTCCTCTTTCCTCGGAGTACTTGATCTGTAAGCTCTTCCTTTCTTTTCTCCCATCTCACTTTGGTTTATTGAGGACCAAGATGCCCTCTCCAACCGAAGAGATGAAGCGCAAGTGCGGAAATATCTCCAATGTCTGTGAAGAACTTGAGGTTAAACCGGCCTCTCCCTCTTCACAAGCCAGTGCACCATCTACTAAAATCAATCTTGCCAAGTCCATCCGCCATTGTATGCAATCAACTTTTCGCATTGGACAAGGAACTGTCTCTCCTCGCAGTTTATATGGAGTCGAATCTCAGTTTACAATTTGCATGGATGAAGCCTATGATTGTAAAATTGGCGCACAAGACTTCGACCCGGACACCATTTTTCCTGAGATTGTCACTCTCTGGAATCAACTCTCCGCCACTCTGCAAAAGCAACTCACTCCCAGGCAAGAAAGGGAGTTCGAAAATCACATCCTTCATTGCCTTGCCGCTATGGTGTATGGATCCAATATGATTGAGCGCGCTGGGGGTGGTTCTAGAATCACACTCAAGCTTTGCATGGCCATCTTCCGCGGGGAGGAAATACCAGAATATATTGGAGAAGCGGAGGAAGAGTTCTTAGGGCTGAAACAATATCTTCTACGCAACGAAATGCCAGCAAACGTTTCGGCGGTTTTGCAAAGTCGCCGTGAAATTGTTCAACATGCTAAGGCTGCCTCACACATGATTAGTCAACTTTGCGTTCATCATGAAGATCTTAGTGAAGAGATCATCCTCCAGACTCATAAAATTCTTACACACAAATTTGACGCTGAAACCACTCCCTGGGATAAACAGTGGTGTCTATCGTACGGATGAGGTTTCTACGGGCCTCCATCCGTTTCCTCATCACAGCCTTGCCTTATAAAATGAAAGCAATGGTCCGCGAACTCCAGTTTGACCTAAAAGAAGCCATTACTAAAGGAACGGTTGACCTATCGCCATTGCTTCAAAATATGCTCACATCTTCGTTAATATCCATCCTTTTATCAACGACAATGGACGCATGTGTCGTCTGATCTTGAACTCGATACTCCTCAAGCTTGGCAGTTTTCTTGTGTGCATCGGCGAGAGGGAAGAAGACCGCTCCCTTTACTTGGAGATTGCCAGCAACGGAAGTGCACTTGAGGATATATATGGAGATCTTGATGAAAATGAGACACCAGTTATGCACAAGGAGCTAGGAAGTTTTGTTATGTCCCATGTTAAGAAGAGTATGTGTAAACTGGTTACGATGCTTTCGTGAAGTCTCTTGGTTCTAAAATGGAGTTTATCGTTTTTTCTATAAGTGGAGGCTTTCCTGGCTACGTGTCTATGGATGCTGTGTATTGATGGATAAGGAGTCAGGACCCTTGGCATCTTCTCTGGCCTAGAGTCTCTATAGGGTGCAAGTTGACCCGCCAAAAGGCTGAAATTCCCGCTCAGCTCCATTTAGGTGTGGAGTATATATATTTCCCGCGTCCGCACATGTATTACCAAAAGTGGCCAATTTGCATATTTGAACACAACTTTGAGTAGAACGTAACTAAAAGCTTGAATAGCCAACCAACCTATTGAGCCAAAACCGAGAGCTGGAGTTTTAAGGTACCTAGACACACATTCCCGAAGCGTCATACAGAAGCTGAGATGGACATCAGTAGCTCTTGCTTCAAGGACATTAGCAACAAGGCACTTTGGCGGAGTGGCCTAACGCGGTGCCCTGCTATGCATGAAAATGTAAGCCTAGGCATTTCCTTCGGGAGCGTGAGTTCGAATCTCACAGGTGTCGTTTTTTTAATCCATTTACACACCGCTAGTGTGTTGGTATAAGAGTTGTTGCAATCACGAATAGACATAGCAAAAGGCACTTTGGCGGAGTGGCCTAACGCGGTGCCCTGCTATGCACGAAAGTGTAAGCCCAGGCATTTCCTTCGGGAGCGTGAGTTCGAATCTCACAGGTGTCGATCATTTTTTGTTTATTTTTTGTCCCTCTCTTCCCTCACACAGCCGTCCAAGAAATCACTCCCTCCCTCCTTCTCACCTCACTCAGCATTAACCCACCGGCCTTTATTACACTTCATTTTTTTTTTCCTTACAAGAATTACCGGCCCTCCTAATGGAGGGTGCGCCTATCCATATACAATTGTACCTGTTACTAGGCGGGCCATACAAAAGGTACTATATAATAGTTTCCTCGACTACATTATCTCTCTCCTAGTCTGGTGTAGATAACTAGAGGTTTAAATTTCAAGTCGCAATGATATCCGAGGGCTCTCTGTAACTTAGGCTAAACTCAAATATGGTACTTCAACAAAGTAGATTCCAAGCCATATAGGTTATAATAAGGGTTAAAGACTGCTGTAGTACTAAAAGCCAGCATTTAGTTATGTACTTTCATATTCCGTCTGATCCATCGAGTAAAAGGTACAAATTGGATATGGGTGGACCCTGCACGGTGCTTGGCACGCACGGTTAATTGAATGTTCTTAACTAATCCATATACAGAAAGCGGTCTGTAGCGACAAACTGGATCCTTATGTAAGATCAGATAACACCAACGACCCTGAATTATTGAGGTGTGACTGACTGTATGATCATCTGGTTTGATTAAAAAGTTAACAATCCAAGCGACCCAGTCATGATGGCAAACACCAATCAATAAAGGGAAGGAAGATGGAGATTTGACAATTACAAAAAAGCAAAAAAGCAAAAACACAAGCGACACCTGTGAGATTCGAACTCACGCTCCCGAAGGAAATGCCTAGGCTTACATTTTCATGCATAGCAGGGCACCGCGTTAGGCCACTCCGCCAAAGTGCCTTGTTGGCCAGATTTAGGATACCTTCAATATATGAGGGCAAACAGTCTTTCTACCTTCGCCTTAACACTGGGAACTTTTTAAATCCACAAGGACTGTGGTCATTGCAATTCTGCTGCATATGGTGTAATGACTAGGGTCAACATTCCGTTCTTGCATTATAATCATCGGCATTTTTCGGTTGTGACTAGAAAGAATCTGCGCTGAGGTTGCAGCACGCTAGCATTTTCCTTGGGATGCGAGAAAAAGCTCCACAAAACGGTTGTATGGCCTGGAACCCACAGATTCGCTACCTGGCCAAGGAAATGACCGAGAATCCGAGGAAGAGAGCTACTCCGTTGGAACCAAATTTGATAATTCGTTTTCTCTTACAGGCTGTTTTGTACACATGTTTCGCATCGCTTGTCAGAGACATGTAAGCGTTTGAATACAGGTCATAACTCACTAACATAGTTGCAAATGTACTAACTACAAAGTAGTTAACTAACCAATGGTTTATTTGCGCCTAAGCTTCAAGGGTGCCTGAAGAAGAACATGCACGAACTTCACGGTAGCAGGTCGTTTAGTAGGGCTGTGTGTTGCTCGATATCAAAAAGTGGACGAAGCATTATGTCAGCATTAAGGCACTTTGGCGGAGTGGCCTAACGCGGTGCCCTGCTATGCATGAAAATGTAAGCCCAGGCATTTCCTTCGGGAGCGTGAGTTCGAATCTCACAGGTGTCGATATTTTTGCCCTTTTTCTTTCATTATTTTTCACTTGTTACAACATACTCAAGGAATTGGCTAGACTATACACAATATCTGGTTCTGTACCGAACAATGTGGCCAGTCATGCTAGAGTAGCAATTTTATGTAAACAATCACGTCAACTGTACAAGAGCTTTTGACTATTGTCGCCATCGCTTCGGTGTCATACGAGGCAGTATGATATTTTCCCCGAGACCCCTCACCTCCACTCAAAAATTCGTGTACCGACTGAAGAGTTGTCGAGAGGAGATCAGGAAACAACTTTTCACAAAGGATTCCGATGTTGATTGTTTGGAAATTCTTGTGGCCTTTGTGGGAGATCTTGTCCTGTACCAGCTCATTGCACCCAGTTAAGATCCTGAGGAAGCACTGCATGTCTTGGGTAGCAAACCATGATAATATCTTAACATCATCTGGGTTGCAACTGCAGACTTTGATGATTTGGTCTCTAACCTGAAGTGATGTCTCTCCGTTGGTACTGAGCCCACCATAGCACCTTGGAAAAGAGTTCCCATCATCCCATGCTTGTTTGGTACGTACGAGGATGTCACATCCATAAATTCCTTCATGGAAAGCCCGTAATCGATATTCCCTTGATATAGCAACTTCCCATCCAGCTGTCTGATTGCAAGCTGCAGTGGAATGGGTGAATACCGTTTCGGCATAGATATGTACTCGAAATCCAGAATCCAAGTCTTCTCAGGCCGCCCATACAGTACTTTCAGTTGCTGTAAGATGTCGCGAGTTTGATCTGTAATATTTATCTCTCGTCCTTGCTCTCAATATGTTGGTGGATTTATTGGCTCGACGGGGTTCATCACATAGTTGATGAGCGATTCGGAATGGTAACGACAGTAGTAGGATACTGGGACCTCTGGTGGCTCTGGGCAGTGTAGTACAAACATCTTTTCTTGCCATTGATGTGTTCTAGGCTCTTTCAAACACTGAGTTTCAATGCATGTACGAGTTTCTTGCGAAACTCGCGTTCGCAGGTGGTATGAGCATCTTGTTTGAGCGTCTCCTCGATGGATTCTAATCTCAGTCCCCTACCTGGACACGGGTCGGAAACTTCTAGATGTTTAGAGAACTGAGAGAGGACTGTAATTTCAGAAACCTGGGGAACAAGAGTGAAGTGTTCGAGCGAAACAAGCTGGAAAGCCTGCACTGCTGGGACGGAGAAAGACACTTTTGGCGCCTTTGTGACGATTGAATCGACAATTGATTCTATATTTGTGTACTTCCCGTATATCGGAGTCAAGGTGTCTCCTGAACGATAGCTGGAATGCAGGATGGCGTTATAGAGCGTCCATGTTGGGGAGAAGCGACGAGGTCTCCATGATTGTGACCCCAAGAAGAGCATCTCGACGTCTTCAATATAAAGCGCCGGACACAGCCTGAATTTCTCAAAAATAGGCTGAGATTTGCGGTAGAACTCTTGGGAGTACCTGATTGCGTTCTCTCTTTCTTCATTCTTTTGCCGTTTTCGCGTCTTGCACTTTAGCATCTCATAATCCATCGTCCAACCTTGGAGCAGGAGTGTGTTTGGAACTACTTCATGCTTGATCGAGCCTCTCAAGCAGAGCGACAGAGGTAACATAATTTCGGCTCTTGTCCCGAGTAGCAGTTTTATGGCCCAGTGTGTAGGCGCGCCTTCGAAGGGCTCGTCATAGTCGAACCCGATTCGAACCGGAATGGCAGAGTCAACCTACAAAGAAGCATTAGAGGATGCTATTCCCACATACGGGACTTATAACCCACCTTATCGCTGGCTGCGACCAAATGCTCACATACAAGACTGACACATGCTCCCAGTTGTTCATAGCAGGGTGTACATCGCCCGAGCCCAAGCTGTCGGAGACCGTAATTGGGCGCAAGGTGGTATAATAAAGAATTGACTTTTTGTACTGTTGGGTTCTCATTTCTTAGGCCATGTCCTGGTAAGCTCTCAAGACAAGGGGCAGCAGCTTCGATAATAGGTTTTTGGGACTGTATCTCCAAATCTGAACCAGGTTCACGAGGGTGCCCAGGATGCAAAGTGTCCTCCGCATGTCCGAGAAACTTATAGGCGTCTGCAAAGCTCTCAATCTTACCTCGACGGCCCCCTTCGATGCTTATGAACGGCACTGGATGGGTGATGGGATGTAACTAGGCAGTTCGATTAGTATACAGCCGATGAGTTTAGGAACAATTTGGGGATACTTTGTAAAAATATTTTCCCTTTACGTATTTCTTTGCAGAAAGTTGCTCGGGTGTCAGTCTGAGAAAAGGATAATTTCTAGATTTGAACTGCTCAGACACGGAGACAGATGCATATCTTTCGCCGTCATCTCTGGAATTTCCGTATTTCATTAATGTGATCTTTGTTTCTTCATTGACCCATCTCTCCAACGTGTATTCGCTGATATGAAGTGCCTCGGAGGCGTTGGCAATCGAAAGGCTGCGTTCTTCGCCTGTCTGAGGGTTGATATGCACATGTGCCCGGTAGAACTCAACAGCCTGTAACCGCTCTTCCCTAGTGAAGATTTTCAGTGTGCGTTTGTGGAGACGACTTGCCAGTTGTTTGTTGCCAATGCTATCAATAAGCTCATGCTGCGTTTCCGTGAGTGTTCCAACCTGGCTAGAGCTGTTGGGGTAGTCGCGCTCTTCTAGTAGAGTCGGGCTCAAAGATCGACTCTTGCTGTCTTTCATAATGCGGCTGCTAGGACTCTTGCTTTTAGAACACCACTTTTGATGAGTCTTTGGGTTTGGATTTCGTTGTGAGGTGATGAAGGTGCTAAACTCGTCCAGCTCGAAAAATTACATTAAATTACACCAAGACAAACCATTTTCCTATTCTTATCTTTATTGATTCCTTCTTTATCTGCTTGAACTTTTATCTCTACACAGCCAAGACAGTGTGCTGCCTATATTTATGCATATCTTCACAAATCTGGCGTTCCAGTATCACAACAATTTATCTTTGCAATAACCACCTCCCTTCTGGGATCGAACATACCTCTCTTACCAGGAAGTCAAGGGGATAGATTTAGGGCATACTGGAGCCCTTTCTGGAAATGTTCAAGAACTCATTAGAATCTTTCGTAACTCATAGCCACAACTGATTGGAACACAATGCCCGGGGTATAGGTCATATGCTACATAATTGAGCCATTTATGCACTTCAGGCTTTACCTAATGTCCACTTCAAATAGCCAAAGTAAGAGAAAAAAGAGTACTATATCTAGAAGGGATAACTTCTCTGGCGTAGGAAATCTCAACTGAGCTCAGTGCTATTTGTTTGTTGGACAGTAAGGGGCACAACCCTAATTAAAATTCCATTATATGAAGTCTAACCTGAAAGAACCAAAGCAGACAATATTTATCCACAGATATCCTACCGTATTCCCTCCAACTTCGAGCAAATCGGTACAGCCCCCGAAGAGCCACGAAGGTGATGCCGATTCCTACCAGAGAAATAGGATTGACCAAGAGCAGTATTACCATAGACGAAATGCAGTCAAACAAGGAAAGCGGTAACAATGGAAAGAAATCTACTGTGTACGGTAAAGATGTTATCTTTACAGGAATAACCGTGAGAATGAAACAAAAGATCGTTCCCCAAGGGGGTGATCGTGACAAAGTCAAGCATGGCGTTGATGCTTCACTGGAAGCAACTGTGTACGAGATACAGCAGCTTTTGGATCGTCGGCTAGTAGTAACTGTCAGGGTATTGCTTGACTGGATGAGCTCTACGAGTCGGATAGATATCGAAAGAGCGCTACCGTTATGTGGATTCATGTTCAAGAATGGTCCATGGAAGAAGGCGTTGATCAAATTTGGTATCGACCCAAGGGTTAGACCTGAGTTTCGTTATTATCAAACAGTCACCTTTGAGATGAATTTCAACCCCATTGTTGAACGAGGAGAACATGACTGGAAAAATAGTGGAGAGCTTGCCTTTCCACAGTTACTTAAGGGGGATGATAATGTCCCCTATGTCTTTAATGGGAGGAAGTTTGTGCCGGACGACAACAGCTGGCAGATCTGTGACATTAGCGATGTGCTTCTACAGGGCATTGTAGCAACAAGCGACGTTCGGTCGGCACCCACTCTCAATGACGGCTTCTTCTGGAACGGAACAATGGCAAAACTGGAAGGCATCATGCGTGATAAGCTTGTATGCATAAGGGACGGTGGTGCGCCTGATGATGAGGACTACGGGTGTCTTCTATCTTTCCCAGACAAATACCAGCCGCCGACCGGGCGTGAGTATTTTAAGTATGGCTTAGAGTTTGGACAGCAATATACCCAGAAACAGGTTTATCTGAGAGGTCGGATAGTAGGTAGGGCAAGAAGAGGTGTGCACTAAAGGGCCGGCACTGCACTTTTACCTGCTTTTCCAGAATATCAAGGCTGTTTCACGGTGAATGATTCATTAACACATTAGAAATTATTGTCGAGTATGGACAACTTAGGGTAAAATAAAGGAGTCATAGCGCTGGCTGCTTGCTGTGTTACATCTTTCCCCTTTCCTATACATATGGACGGAGTACTCCATAGATTGATGCTCGGGTGTTTATATAGGTGGGGGAGGCGGATGGACCTAAAACTATATAATTACTTTAATTTCACCACAGGGACAATGTAGTTGATCTTAGCTTTCTTCCAGTAAATAACTAAGGCATTGGCAATTTGAGTATCCATTTCCATTGGATTTCTGGTTATATCTGGCTAAAAAAATAGTGGTACATATGTGCTTTGAAACACACGTTGGGGCATTAAGTCATGTTCGTCGTGACCCGTGGACCCACAACAGGAGTGGGTGGAGGGTGATTAAAGGGTACATATTCAGCCATTGGTCTTGCGCTTCTTCGAAACTGACTCCTCAGTAGCATCGGATCCACGGCGGACACCTCTCTTTCCCTTGCCCTTGCTCTTCTTGACAGTAGCAGCCGCAGCGGCTTCAGCAGCCACAGGATCCTCACCAGCAGCAGCCGCAGCCGCAGCCGCAGCCGCGCCCTTCTTTCCAGCTTCCTTAGCAACCTGATCATCATTCTGGTCAAATGCCTTGCGGGCTTCCTTCAATTCACGTTCCATGCGCAGCAGCTCCTGGACACGGCCAAGTTTGTTTGGGTCGCGACGCAGTGCGAAGCGGAAATCTTCCACTTTGATCTTCTGACGGCGGGCATGATGCGCGACTTGCGCAGCGCCGTGACTGAGTTCTAACACGAAGTCGGTGACAATTTCGTCTAATACACGGACTGTCTCGGGCAGTGGTTCGTTTGGGAAGCTTGGGTGTGGGCTGGGGTCACCGTAGGCGAGAAGTAGTAGGCGGACTGTAGAGATGGTTAGTATTCAAATTAGTTTGGTAATGTGCGTGTGCTGCAGGAACTTACGCTCATTCTGGAAGTTCATTTGGCCCTTGTGTCGGGCCATACGTGCACGTGGTTCAGCCATGGCGGGCTTGGTTGTGGAGCCTTTCTTGCCCTTTGCGGTTGAGGTAAATGTTGTATCGAGTGGTTTGGGAGTCCACTGAGGTTCGTATCCGGCGCGGATTAATGCTGTGTCTTGCTCATTGAAATTCCAGTTAGGCAAGAGCTGGGAAACAAGACGTTTGGAGCTAGGCTGGTGCGATGGACTGCGAGTCGGATTGAACAGGTCAGTCTTCTGAGTCGGCGAGGAATTACTCGGGTTTTGCAAGCGAGAGTTTGTAGTTGGTGTGACGGTGTTTGGAGTCCGAAAGGATGTGTTCGGAGTTTGCAAGTGACGGTTTGGAGTTGGCGAGATGGGGCCTGGAGTCTGGAAGCGCGCGTTTGGGGTTACAGTTGACGGCGGAGTTTGCAATCCAGTGTATGAATTTGGCAAGACACGCGGAGTTGGCGTGGAAGGTAGCGGAGCTGGGCTTTGGCCCGGCAAGGAAAACGATACCCGCTTGGGCGTTTGGTCTGTGCGCTTGGCGGACATGATGGGCAGAATATGCTAGACTGGGGTTGGTTAGCAACTTGGCACATGCAAGCTACCTGGCAACTTACTGTCGCAACTCTTCTTTGCCCAAGTAACGGGCGAAGATTTCACTGCACAAAATGGTGAGTTTATGCAAATGGATGGATTGATGGGAGTAATTGTTACTGCGGTAGGGAGCACATGCTACTCTGCGTGTGCGTCGGAACCAAAATGGCAATATGATCACAATGTGCTGACTGTCACACCCACCTAGTCTGCTCTTTTCAACTTTCAGTCGTTGCTTCTTGTGATCCTCTTGATAATCTGCACGAGCAGCTATGCACACTCGATAATGCCAGGGATCATGGACCGGAACCAGAATGGGTATGGGCTCACTTGAGGCGGATCCGGGATGAAAGATGGTGGTGACTGACGGTTGTTTAATGCAGAATCTTTGGGATATTCTGGAAGTGTGCCAGAGTCGGAGAGAGACTCAGTCCCTATGTCAGCATATGTTGCGTTATCATGGCTGTAAGTTCCTTACTCGAGTCCAGATGTATTGAGATACTAATGTTGTATGTAGGTCTCTATCTTCTTCGGTGGATAATCTTGCTTGAATCTCAGTCAGTGTTTGAAGGGGAGAGTTTTACCATGGGCATCAATGGGTTGCAGTATCTAGTCTGACCTCGTGACAATCAAACCTCAAGTAAGTTGAAGGTGAGGATTGCGAGATTACTATTTCCACTCCATGTGACATTACCAGATGCAATGAGATATTCAGATGAACAACAAGTCCATGATGATGCAATGTATAGTACATGATATCCAAATATACAAAAAAAAGTTCAAAGCCACTTCTTCAACACCAATGCGTCAAATGCTTCCAGGTTGCTTAGCCCACAAAAGGCGACAATAAAAGACAAAAGGGTATCCTATCCTACATCTTGGGTTTCAACTTCGATTCCAACTTCTCCAAGCCACTGTCGATGAGCTCGTCGCGCTCCTGCTGATCACTGTGCACATCGGATATGCGCTCGAGGGTGAGAAGCTTGCGGGCTCCATCTGAATCGAGGCCCTCATCCATCTCCTCGATCGCCACCCAGAGGCGCTCGGGGTCGCGGAGATAACGCAAACTCTTCATCGTGTAATGGTCAATCGCAAATCCTTCCTTTTCCATCTTCGTAATTGCATTAGCGGTTTCGGGGATGTCTTGTGCATTGGCGAATCCGTTGATTATGGTGTTCCAAGTCACCTGGTTGTACTCCACGTTGTGCTTAGCCATCATCTCCTTGACTTTCTCAGCTGCATCGGGCTGGCGACTGTAATTGAAGGCACTGAGAAGGATGGTCCAAGTACGGGGCGTGGGCGAGATATGCTTGAGAGGCTTGCCAGCGGTAGTCTCTTTCGGCATGGCAGATGTATCAAGCATGTCTTCAACGAGACGTATGCTTGACCGCAATCCACGGCTGCTCTTGCGGAAGGCGATGAGGAATTCATTATAGACGTGGTCTGTTTCGACCAGAGGGGCGATGGATGGGTGGCCCTGCTGCACGAGCTCGCGGAATCTGTCATACATGTGATGCACTTGTGAGATCCGATTCCTACAGCGGAAGAATGTTGCGATCATAAGGAACAAGGATACCGGAGAAGGTGGGATTTTAACTTCAAGTCCTTGAGTTGTCGGCTGTGTATATTGGGGAGGGAGTAAAAGAAGTTCTTTGAGCGGTGTGATGTCGTGGATTCTGTTGTACATGTCGAGCATAGAGTAGAAAACTCCCGAGGGATCACTCTCGGGGTCAATATGCTTGGCGGTGAAAGTGAAATGGGCGTGGAAGATCTTGCTGAAAATATACGGGTTGTTTCGCAGTTCCTCTTTCATTTCAACTTCCCGTACCAACTCGTCCACACGACCGCGGTCGCCCCGGGATACCGCATCAGTGAGGAGAGTCAAGTATGTATAAGAATCGAATTCGTGGTGGTGATTCTTCATGAACTGAAGCATGTCCGACCCCAATTGAGGATCACCGGTTTTGTAAGCATTGGCGAGCACGAGATTCATCATGTCCCGGTCTGGCTGGACACCCATCTTGAGAAGCCGCGGAAGGATCCGGAAATTGCGTCCTCCGGCGTTATCCTCAACAGTGTCCAGGGTGAGGAGCTTGCAACAGTGCCGTAGGACTCCTCCAGAGTTCATAGAAAATTCAGGGTCATTGATTTTGGGGATAAATTCGAGGGCTCTGAGGGCATATTCCACGTCATTCAGCTGTGTGAATCTGTACATGTAGCAGAGTGCTGTTTGCGCTTCCATCGTAATGCCTCGCTCGTTCATTAAACGAAAACTCTCGTAGACACCTAAAAAGCCTGCTCGGCGAATATAGAACCGTATACCCCTTTGTGGCGGCGAGACAATAGGCCAGTCTTTTGGATCTAGGGAAGTTGCAACAACCGATTCGAATGTGTGGGCACCTTTCTCCCAATCCCGGAGCTCTTCGTAGTGGAATCTCTCCAAGTACGCCAGGCAATCGACGACCATAGTCAAATCTGGCTTATCCCGTGGCTCAGTGGTAACGAGTAAAAACTCCAAGGCCATTGCCGGGTTATTTTGCAGCAGCCAGATGGCCAGGCGTTGCCAGGCCCAGGCCCTGGTGGAACGGTTCATTGCCAGCCATGCCTCTCGAAACTTCCCTTGACAGTCATCGAGAAGAACACCTAGCAGTTGTTCGCCATCTTCTCTCAGTTTTGGCAATGAAGATTTCTGCAAGACCTCACGGCCATGTGTCTTGGCCTTGTGAATTGCTCCATATGCCTCCTTCCACTGACGGAGTCCCAGCTCACGCGTGTATAGTGAATTCATTCGCATAGCAAGCGCCAGATATAACCCTCGATCGGTCAAGTGTCTACCCTTGTTTAAGATTTCACGGTTGACTCTCTCAGCCGCCATGGCCACAAGCTTGGGATCAGCATGTCGCACATAAGCGACCTTCTTCATTTTATCAGTCGTTATAATCGGTGTCTGTGGTGACCTTCGTGGTTGGGATGAAGGTTTTGATCGGCCATCGCCCATGCCATACCGATTTGTTGCGACCTGATCTGATTGTTCATTTGTCGGCGGGTGTGAACTATCGGTTGAGTTGCGGTTGTGTTGATATGAAATGGGGTCGGGAGAATCATTCGCCACGCCAGGTTCTAAGATAGCTGGAGCATTGTATGTGGAGAGGCGCACTCTATGGCCGACATTCGCCGTCCCCGACTCCCGATACAATCGGCCTGAGGTCCGACATTGTTGTGAGAGCAACCCGTTGAGACGGGACCGAACGAGTTGGTGTGGACACGATGACATTCAGGAGCTTGTATTCGCAGACATTTGTGGGGGGAAAGACAAACACAAAGAAAAATAATTCAAGTATGGCGCGTGGAGAGAGAAGTCAATCCAATGCCGGACAGAAAGTTGAATTCCGCCATTCCGCCCGATTTTGCCGTGGCTAGTGTGTGGCGCACCACATCTACTTTTATCGGCTCCCTCGTCCTTCAACTTCCAAGCAGCGGAGGAGCCTGGGATTTTCTTCTGGTCACTTCAGTCACTTTTCTTCCTCATACCCAAGCCCAGATATCCTCCCCGTCGTCATTTCAACCATCACTCGAAAACATGTCGTCAAACCATGCCAATCTTGATGCGGCATCTATCGACCGCAAAGCCCGGCTCGCCAAGCTGGCAGCTCTGAAGCGCAAGCAACCCGAGCCAGACACAAAGGAGACTAGTGCAGAAGAACAGGAGCTACCAGACGCCGATGCCAAGCCAGATGTGACCACAAAATACCTGTCTGGCCGCAACTACGATCCCGAGACCCGCGGGCCTAAACTAGGCTTCGAGCAAGGCCCACAAGAGGGCCAGGTGACGTTGGAGGCACAAGCGGCTGAAATTGCAAAGGCCACTGCGGAACAAGCCAAGCAGGATGCAGGCGCCGATGAACCCATTGATCTGTTCAAACTACAACCCAAGAAACCCAATTGGGACTTGAAGCGCGATTTGAACGAAAAGCTCAAGACTCTCGATGTACGGACGGACAATGCAATTGCCCGGCTCTTGCGACAGCGGGTAGAGGATGCGCAGCGTGCTGCAAAGGCACGTGGAGCTAAGTCTAACGGAGACGAGCAGGGAGAGGAGGTGGGCATGGAGGGCGAGACGCTCGTTGAGGGCATCCATATGCGCGAACGAGAGGAAGAGAAGAGTGATGAAGAAACGATTTGAACGTGATACCCTTTGTTGCAGGAATGCGAGCGTTGTCTAGGTCTTCTGCCCCCACCTGTAATTGTCTATATTCTGTTCCATTTAACTTATTCCTTTTTTTGGTTGTCTTGGTTAAGGCGTCCAATTGATGCCATGGGCATATTGCGCACAAAAATGAGGCGTTGGGAGGTTTACAACTGAAGATTCTCAATAAGCATGTCCATCTTAGTGTCGTTTAGAAATCATTATTGTCTTTTTTTGGGTTCCATTGTCGGGTGACAGATATTTTCAAACTCCACGACGGAGATGCTAATGATACATTTGGTCATATATTATATTGATGAAACATGAATTGGCATGCCTCCCCCATCAAGATCATGCGCCGTAAAAAAGTCCCGTTGTTGCAAAGCAGTGTTTTCATTTCAATTTAACGTCCGTTATTCATGGCTTGGGTCAAAGCAAGGCGCTTACTGAAAGGACTCAAGCTTCGTTCACGAGGAGGCTGGTTCTTCTGCGTTACGGGATCAGGCCTAGACCGTCCAGGCTGAGACTGACGTGGTGGGCTTGCTCGATCACGGTATGAACGGTCCCGTGGAACATCCTGAGTCGTAGCACGTGATCCTTTCACTCGTTCCTTATCCACACTTTTGCTTCGGCGGTCTCTTCGCTCGCTATGTCTTCCTGCTCCACGGTGCCGTCCTCGTTCATCGGGACTAGATTCTCGTCTCCGTCGCCGAGTGTTTCGGTCGTCAGTGCGCTCTCGGGAGGGTGAGCGGTTCTTTGGTCCTGAGTGAATTGACCCGGAAGAACCCGCTGTAGAATCACTGTAACGTCTCTTTCGGGACTTTGCAGGTGGTGATGAATCATCTCGACGACCTCTGTCGGCTGTGCCGTGTTTGTTACGGCGGGGAGATGAGGAATAGGATCGATTTGTGGATATCGTTTCCACTGAGATGGACCTGGCCCGCTTCGGAGACTGAGCGTTGCGATCTGTCATATCCTCAAGGTCTCTTTTCCGGCCACGCTCTTCCTCCCGGGTAGCAAGTAATTCATCCGCAACACCCTCTCTTCACACAAGTCAGCGAGTATTCTCAAAAAAAAGGCGCAGAAATGACAACTGTCGATGTGAACTTACTTCCGCAGCAGCTCATTTGGATTTTCGCTGGAAAGCTTGGGCATCAGTTCTGGGTTCAGTAGCTGCTGAGTCCTTGAAGGTCGCGGGACATATGGGCGTTCTTGCGCGGATGCCTTGCAATCAAAGCTATAGTGTCGTGGATCGGAGTTAGTCAAACGTCTGAAGAGCAAGTGAAAGAGGGTACATATCTCGTCCGAGGCATTTTTGGCACAGTGTGCTCGCGGTGGCCTTGTTGGAGTTGGAGCCTCCGAGCTTCGGGGCGTTTCGATATCGGTTCATTGGAGTTTGTGATGTTGTAGGTTCTTGTAGAATCCTAGATTGGGGGGTACTTGAAGTCCGAAATAGGGATATTAATACGCCGAAGATCAGAAACACAGGCAAAATTCGAAGTAAAGTTGATCGGCGCAAGTTGGCGGCTGTTAACGTCTTAAGCCCAAGGGAAATTGTAGGCGCGCGCCAAGGGCGGTCGGGCGCGGCATAATGCCCACGAATCTTCAGGCAATCAAGAAGTCAGAATTCGGATTCCCAACGCTCCTTCTCGATCTCGGAGTTCATTGTCAACATTCACGTCATCCATCTCGGACGGATGATCTAGAGTTGATCGGCTCTTCGACTACCCACCGGATTTTGAGAATCCCCCTCAAAACTCAGTACGAGGTCTTCATCTCCCTGACGATGAGCCAGCTTTAATATCATGTAAGGCACCGTTGCTTGATCTGCCTAGATATTTTGCTTCGAAGAGAAATTCTCGTCGTTGAACCTATGTACCTCCCTATGTTCTACCATGCACGGTGCTAATGCGCATTTCCCACAGTTTTCTCCATGGCGATTGCCCTACCCCAGAGATATGTCTTTCGTTTTGGGCTTGTGTGAAACGAAATTACGCAGCGACTTTACTTTCAATAAAACAAACTTCGACCTTATTCACATTTGCGAATCCGAAGCGTGCTGAGTGCAGCCGCCGCTTGACTTGATCCCGGATTTTTTTTTTGGTGAAATTCAAATAGTTCCAGCGACCATCCCGCGGAGTGTTGTCATGGCATCAAAAAGTCCCCCAGGTGGAGACGGCCCCCTCTCCTTTGCAAAGGTAAGCTAAATTCCGCTCCACTGCCTCGTGGCTCGTCGCTAATTCCATGACAAGATTGTCGCTATGCCCGCATCCCACAACCCACATTCTTCCTCGGTACACGACGAAAACGAAATATATCAGCCAGCAGAACAACCTCCTTGCTCAGAAGCAAATGGCTCTGGTGCAGATTTGCCCAGTCAGCATAATCTCGATAAAACACCAGAGGCTAGTTCCATTGATCTAGCTGTTGATGATCTAAGGAAAGGCGTGCAAGATATTGGCCTCACCTTGAAGAAGCACCATGATAGCTCAAGCTCTTTCATTGGCCAAGACAATGACTTGCTCAAGCGGGAGAACTCCTTTGAAGATGATCGCACTCACCTTTCTACGTCATCTACAAAAATGACTAACTTCGATTCCAAGAGTCTCGCCTCGGTGACGACATTCGCCATGGATGAAAAGGACTCTGTACGTCCTGATGACAGTGCTAGTGTCCAAGCCATTGATGAAGAGGAGTCACTTTCCGGGCTTGCTTCTGGGGCTCCAAACTCAGTGGCAGGCTCCGAAGCTGGCAGTCGCGTGTTTCGGGATCAGTATCGAGATGGCATTCCTACACGCCCACGTGGTATCTTGCCCGTGCCCCCTCTCTTTGACGGCACCCAGCCAGTGAATGGTGCGATACCTCTAGGCTCCGTCGCGAATAACTTCGTGGTTCCAGCCAACTCCGATGGCATTGAAGATGGTCAGATCTTACATGGGTTTCCCCTAGAGCCGGATGAAAAACTCCTAGAGGCAATGAAATCACCGAAAGATCGCCTCCTGATCCTGCAACTTGAGGAAAAAATTCGGTACTTCATCAAGGACTGCAATGAGCAATCCCTGGAGTTGCCCCCGTCAAATGCGTTTGGGCGACTTCTTGCACACAAACTGGGGGATTACTATCACTTAACACATTTTGTCGACAATAATGTGACGTCGGTCAGACTTCATCGGACACCATTCTGCCGGCTACCTACCCCTTTGTCTGCTGTGCATGCTGCTTGCAATAGCACTCCACCCCCAGCTGTTCCGGCAATGAAAATCATGCGCAGGAATGATGGAGGGCAATTCGAAGGAAGTATTGGAGGTTCTTCAAATCCATCAAAGGCCAATTCAGAAGATGGCGATAGTGGTCCAGATGGAGAACGCCACGGGTCTTCCTCCAGCGCTACGCCCGCTAAAGATCGAATGGCTTTGACGAGGGAGGAAAGGGAGGCAAAATATCATGAAGTTCGTGAACGAATCTTCCGTGATTTCCCCGACAGTGCCAAATCGGATCCGGCCAGCGGTGACTCGAATCCCAACATGTCACGCTCCAGCTCAGCGAACGGCCGCAAGAAGAACCAGAGACAGCGAACTCCTCATGATGACAGCTTTGAGGTTCGCTCTCAGTTCAACGCCTATTACCCAGGGATGCAGTATGGAAATGGTGCTGCTCAGTACAATGCTCCTGTAAATGACAGCTCATACCCAAACCAAGTTCCTTACCTGGTTGGACCTGGCGTGCCGCTACCCTCTGGTGGTTACATGCCATCTGGTCAGAATGGCGCCCTCTACCCTGGGCAACTGAACATGAATATGAATGGTGTTGCCCAATATCCAGTGGCAATGTCGCCCCAGATGGCCTCCAATGGCTCGTGGCAAGGAGGAAGCATGCCGCAGCAATCCCCGTATTCCGGGTACGCTTCAATGAACCAACAAGGGATGATGAACCAGCCGTCCTCGAACGCGTCCTCGCCGGCAATGAACAACTATGCCGTGCCCAATGTGACGCCATATCAACAAAACCCGAATTGGAGCTCGCCTCCTTTCCCCGCAAATTTCCAGCAGTCCCCGCACCAGCGAAATGGACCGCCTGTCCACTGGCCCAACTATCCTCAGCAGCCAATGGCTTCCAATATGCCACCCAACATGGGCTCTAACATGGGCTCTAACATGGGCTCTAACATGGGTTCCAACATGGGTTCCAACATGCCGCCCAGCATGAACTCAAACATGGGTCCTAACATGAGTACCAATATGCCGTCCAATATGGGCGCATATCCTTATGCTCAATACCCCGGGCAACATATGAATCCCGGTCTCCAGAACAGTGCTGGATCCCACGCAGCAATGCAAGCAGGATATGCCAGGTCACATTTCAACCCGCAGACACGATCATTCATCCCCGGTGGCGCACCTCCCGGGCGTCACCCGAACAAAGGCCAGCACACAATGCAGCCGTATGGTAACATGCAACCTAGTATCCAATCACAATCACAATGGCACGGGTATGCGGAGTCTGTCCCTAACCGGACCATGGACCAAACCCCCGCTATGGTTCCCAACCGAGTGCCCACCGGTCCTCGAGACTCGATCGCGAAATGGGGGACGCCAGCTCATCTTCCCCCCAAACCCCCGCCATCCGAAGTCCCGTCTGAATTTGACCTGAAAAACCGGCCCGCTCCGGCCTCGGCCCCGGCACCAACATACAGCGGCAATGGACCACTTGTGGTCTCGGGAGGCACAACTGCCTCCAAACCGAACTAAAAAGCATTATGGTTTGGTCGCATTTCTACTACTATCTGTGTTGTATCTGTTTGTGATGTGGTCCTTGGACCTTTGGATGTTGTGGAGATAGGAACTGTTGTCCCATAGTATATGGGATATGCGACAGCTGTGTCTCCCATTGCATCTACAGCAATACAATGCATGGCGATCCGGGTTCTTGTGTATGTACCTCGTCGCTCTTAGCTAGTCATGAACCAGCATGTTCAACTGATTTTTTTTTTCTTACTTGCCTACTCTATATCCTAGCGTCAAAATTATTTAAAACGGGCACCCTAGGCTTGTAGTTGTAGATCAAACCAAAAGTGTCTCTTACCACCCAGTCTATATAAGTTCTAGTAGTTGGGCCTGGTATCAGGGCTTGACAGCAGGTTATGTCTATATTGAGAAAATGTTAAGCATTGAACCTTCATTTAAATAGCGTACACAGTTTTTGGCTTTAACTAAATCATAGCATTCAAAAATGGTTATCAGGGGATGCCCGAGAGAGCCTTCTCAGCCCCTATTCCCCCCTCTCCGTTTCTTCCCATAGTACATGCAGCAAAGATGTCGCTCTCTCATCTCTACCTAGCATTCTTTAAAAGTCTGCTGTAATAAGGAATGCGCTTCCTCATTCAAAGCATCCATACTATCATATTCTTCACGCCAGCACTTTCCGACGATGCGGCCACAGAAAAGATCATCCGTAGGAGGAAACGATTCAAGAGTTGGCCAGGATGTATTAAGCCGATTGAAGAAACGATAATTATGAACCCGCCAAGTAGCAATGGAGTAGATGATCCAACCAAGTTGAAGGATCTCAGTCTTAGCAGTCAACTCATCCTCGCATACAGTATCCATTTGAGCTGTTGGTGGTAACAAGATAGACTCGGTAAAGTTCGTAAGCTTTAGTTCATCTTCAATAACCAAAATATTGCTCAGGTAGATTTGATTTATAAACACTCTGCGAGAGTGCACATATGAGAAAGTCTTGGTGAGAGAGAGAATCCAATTTATCTTGAAGGACTCTTCTGGCTCCGGGTGGGTAGCGAGATAAAACTCAAGATTGTTTTTTTTCGCGAAGGTCGCCCCAGTCCTATATTCAGAAGGGCAGGTTGGCGGCATGATTCCTTCATTGTTGCCCAGGCGTTCGTGGACCTGTATCTCATGTCTCAGGGAGTCATAATATTCATCAATCTCAATCGGACAATGAGTCTCTGCGACAAGTCGCTTGAGCAAATCTGGAGCCGATACTGACAATTGAAGGTTCTTGAAGCTTGCGATACTACCATTGTAGGATATACCGTCCTCTTCGAGGTTTGGGCCCGAATCTGCAGAGTTTATCCACAAGTGTGATGGTGGATGTTCGAACATCTTCAGTTTTCGTGGTATCTCGTACGTGACCCCGCGGGGAAAAGGTTTGTAGCCACGCTGAGGGATCTTAGCTTCCAAGTCCTGGATATAGTGGGGGTTCCGGCTATCGCGAGCCTCTTCCATGATTTCGGTATCCGGATCTGCATCAAGGAGGTCATAGAGATCCTCGTAGTCGGCGATGATGCAAGTTCTCGCAATGGCGGGTTTCATCGTCGGTTGACGCCGGAACAGCTCTCGGAGTACCGACTTTCGTGGGATGGATGGGTACCAGATAAGATATGGTAGCTCGTTGTCAGGAGTGTCTGGGGTGATGCGGGACAGATCACCATTCATGATAAAGCGGGCATGGATAGCGGCCTTGATGCCATTGTACTGGAACGTGGAGTTCTTTTGGAGTGAGCACCACATGGCAAACATGGTGTTGTTATAGATTCCTCGTAGCAAACAATCCAGTTCTGAGCGGACCGTCTGGGGTCGTCGAAGCCGAGCATATCGATCGACATCACCGTAGAATGCCGCTGTTAGAACCAGCAGGTCTTTGTTGAGAGTTGGAAGGTCGGCGGGAAGTGGGTTGTAGAGCATTGGCAAGATCTCCTCGTCTTTAATCGCGAAAGGTGTTGTCTCAGGGTCCGTATCGGACTCATCCACACGCCGGTCTTCAGTGATATCGCAATTATTATCGTCCATCGCCCAGTGGAGGCCATGGTAACTCGAAGACATCAACCAATTCGTATTCGAGTACCATCCCTTGTCAAACGTGAATCGAATATTGAGATATGACCGAATGGCCGTATCACCGTTCAAATTTCCAGGAACGGGAGTGAGGATCTCTCTGGTATAATCGTTCATGGCATTATACTTGACACTCGTTTTCATGATAGCATCATAGATAGCCATGTGACCGCTCTCACGTGCTTCTTCGGCAATATGACATTCAGGTAGCAGATCCAATTCGTGAAAAAGCTCTGTATAACCTGCCACAGCACATGCACGGCCAACCAAGTACTTCATGTGAGGATAGCGCTTGGCTAGCTCGCGATAGGTTGCCACTGACGCTATATTTGGATGCCAGATACAGTATGGAAACTCTTCGGGGTATTCCGGGTTCATATCAGGTATTTCATTGCTCATGATACTTCGTGCATTGAGGGCGCGAGTGAATTCCGGAAGGAGCCCACGGAGCTCAGTCCCGAAGCCATGGTGATATCGGATACCACGAATTACGCATCTTCTTGTTCTCTCCTCACCAAGGGCTCGAGGGATCTTCTGACCCCGCAAGGCTTGCACAAGGTCGTCATTCTTCACCTTCTTGATGCGAAGGTTTATGTGATTAAATGTTTCCATTTGAATTTGATAGACAAAAAAATGTATGTTAGAGCTTAAAGAAAAACCATAAGGAAAGAAAGAAAGGAGAGAATCCTATAACATAGGTGGGGTCATATGTGCGCCTAAGGCCGATGTATAAAATCCAAGATAAACAAAATCTCATAACGTTACATCGTGAATATCCCCCTGCCAAGCGCTTGGCGGGGTCCATGGCGTTCTATGTCCTCCTGCAGATCTCACTTTTACAACGGCCTGCTAGTTCCTTTCGCTACCCGGGGTGTGTTTCGTCGCCTTTCGCTAACCGCAAAGGGCTTAATATAGACCTATAATAATGCCAGCCTCAACTCTGGACCTGATATCTAAAAATCCAATTCGACGAGACTTATCCCGCTCTTAGTTGACTATTTTTGGGTTTGGCCCTAACTTTTGCACATGGTAGGTGATAAAGCTCTAATTACATACCAAGAGGGAGAAGCAGCAATTCTAGTAGGGATCTAGGTTAACCATCAGCTCAATAAACTGCTATAAAATATGTAGTAACCATGAAATGTTTGATATATCAGAAGAATGAAGATCTTCCCACTTTGTAAACTTATTCTAGACACTGTGAATTGGGAACAAATCATATCCCACATGCCCCAACAAGATGAAGTGCAGACTTTAGGATTTGCACGGCCTAACAATAATATTCTCCATGGTCTCTTTCACAGATAGATAAAGTGCTGCATGAATTCCTAGCTTTGAGCCGGAGCCCTCCTGCCCAGCAGCTGGCTTTTTGTAGAGCTTCTTCAATAATTCGGCCCATTCCGCATCAGTGACTTTAGGATTTGCAACCCGCGTCCCTTTGACATCCACGAAATCCGCAAACTCATCGAGCTTGTACCTGAACTGCTTCTTCTTCGTTCTCACGGAGATGCCGTTGTCTTTCAATCCCTGTTTGAAATCGTTTGAATATTCCACACCTCTGAGGAAATGCACGCGCTTGATGGCCGTTCTCATTTGACTGAGGTTCACCTGACTTTTCTCTTCTGCCTGCTGCATGAACGCTTCTTTCCGGAATTTTGTACCAATCTAAGCTTGTCAATACTGAAGAAATGACGATAAATCAATTCTAAGACTGACCTCTTTCATTAGCCTTGTGACAACCTGTGCATCATCAGACTGCCCTTGAATGATTCTTGTGCCCTCGTATGTGCCCGTAAATTGCTGATCGAAAAGCTTCTGAGCTCTCACATCGACAGGCATATCATCGGTAAAGCCTGTCGGCTTAACACCTGCTTTTTCCTTCTCAATGTAGGCGATGAATTCCGCAAAGTTACACCGTTTTTTCGCGCCTTTACAAGCCGGAGCAATGATTTGAGGAACCCCATTGTGGACGTCGGCATCAACCTGGTAGGCGTACCAGTAAAAGACTCTCTCATAAGCGCCATAGTTGCTGTACGCAGAGACCAAAGTCACCGCATAGGCGGCCAGAAGCAAAAGAATAGATTTCATCGCCCAATTGTTGCCGAGGGGACTTTGACACAAAACTTCTTGAATATGAATAAATCGAATATTAGGATTGGCATAGGGTGATATAGCTACATCGCCCCTTTCTAATTTTTCTCTCTCTGACTCTCTAAAGCACTGCCAAGAGCACTAAGAAGGGGTCTAACGCTGGCCCCCCTTTCTGTGATATTGTATTCTCGATATGAGATGTTGAGAGGCCGGGGATTGAATCCTCACAGGAACCAACGTCTCTTTTTTCCATTTCGGTTCGCGGCAATAGACCTAATTTGGGAAAGTATAGCGGTGATTAGCCCCCAAACTTGTGATATGATGCATGTGGACGAAGTACGAAGTATAGAAATAGCTATACGAGACAATGCCGAGGCACTATAACTCAAATAGGCCACATTCCACAGGAATCGATGTAACGCGGGGGCCAGCGTACGGGCGCTTTTAAATTCCTGCCAAGATTAATTAAGCATCCCCGAAACTTGGCATTTCTATTTAGATCAAAGCCAATTGGATGTTATAATATAATTTCTATATGAAATGTTAGTATGTGCTTTGCCAAGCCTCATCTTGAAACAGCCTAAGTATACATGGGGATGGTTCCTTACGGCCCCCTAATAAATGATCGGCGCGGGATCAAGTTACCATATTTTATCATATGGTGCCAAGCCTTAAACACTGTAGGCAATACCAATGGGAAAGGAAACAACATAACAGACACCCAATCTAACAGGGGGTTTTCGGGTTGCAATGGATGCATGTGCCTTGCCCAGATATGTACGGAGATGAGATCAAATCCTGTTGCTGCGGAGTACACTCCGGACAAGCACCGGAGATGAGCTACTAACTTAGTGGACCAATAGTGAACTGAGCGTAAATGAGAATTTGGATTATATTTGCCTCTTAAGTTATGGTCTTTGGGGAAAAAGAAAAAGGGTCACCCTAGACCCCTCTCTGCCGACTATCCTTTCTGGGGCTGTTTCTTTCTGTCTTAAAGTCGTCCTCTGTCTGTTATATTTACAGTTTATTCAAATTTTGAGCTTTCATTTCCCCCGGCCTCTAAGGTCTGAACTTCCAATCTCAACGAAACCATGCTCGTCCGTTGGTTGGCGTTGGCTACAGCCCTCACCTCCGTGGCACAATGCGAGTTCTTATCTGAGCTTCATGCTTGTCCAGATGTTTGTCATGTGGCCGCCGACTCGTCCGGCTGGACATTGTATAATAGAGTGGACCGACTCAATGCATGCAACGAGACAATGCTTCTCGAATTCGCATTGCACAGCCCGCTTGCCAATTCCGAAACACCCAAGTTATTTGCATGCACACTCGACAACACCGCAAATTCCAGGGAAAGCACATCTGCAACTTGCGACTCTGGCAGTGACTTTGACGCTTCCCCTGACCTGGTGTGGTCTGGAGATGTTGCCTCTGAGAAGTCGGATATAGCCATTTCGCTTGTGGAGACGATGCACGAGCAACTGCAAAAAGGCTCCGACTGTGGCACTACTCTCAAATTTGCCTATTCGCAAAAGGCCGTCGTTGGTGTCTATGCTGGTGGGGAGATTCAACCTCAGAGCGTCACCGATGAGTTCCTTCCCAAACTTATCTCCTATCTGAAGGGCACCCAAGTTCCTCAACGACTTGCCCTTCAACACTGTGCTACAGACGCAGAACATACCGTTGGAATTGTCATTGACACAACGGGTGATCTAGCTGGCGTGCAAGATGTGGTCAAGGGCTGGAGACTTGCAGACTGTTCCTCTGACTGGGAGCACAAGAAGGAAGGTTAGAGTCAAATGACTCTCCAAACTTCCCAAAAGTTACAGAAACGTCAAGTGAAGTCATCAGCCATCGCTGCGCGAGACACCTGTAAATATATCGAGGTCTTTGCTGGGAATACATGTGCGGTACTGGCGAAAGAGTGTGGCATCAGCGGAGCTGATCTGACCAAGTTCAATCCTAAGAAAGACCTCTGTTCAACTTTGAGCCCAGGACAAGTTATCTGTTGCTCCAAGGGGAATGCTCCCGATCTCAGACCCCAACCGAAGCCAGACGGTACCTGTTTCACCTACAAAACCATTCACGATGATACCTGCGATAAGATTGCTGCCACCAACCGAATCACAATCAAAGATATCATGACGTTCAACAAGGAGACATGGGGCTGGGCGGGCTGCGGCGATGCTCTAGGATCCAACCAGGTTTTGTGTCTCAGCATAGGCGAACCCCCAATGCCCGCAGAGATCTCTAATGCTGTATGTGGTCCTCAAGTACCTGGAACCAAACGACCCACTGGCAGCGAAAAGCTAGCAGATTTAAATCCCTGTAAGCTGAATGCCTGCTGCAATATCTGGGGACAGTGTGGTGTCACAGATGATTTCTGCACTGAATCTAATTCAACCACTGGCGCGCCTGGAACTGCCGCTAAGGGTAAATCCGGCTGTATTTCCAATTGTGGGAATAAGCCAAAGGCAGGTAACCTCCCCTTAGCGGATTTTAGGAGCGTCGTTTATTATGAGGCATGGAGCACCACCCGACCTTGCATGAACCTGAATGTCGCGGACGTTCCGAAGAAAGGAGAACCAAAGTATGTTCATTTCGCCTTTGCCAATATCACAGCGGATATGGAAGTCGATATCTCCGATGTCGAAGCCCCATTCAATACCTTTGTGGATATGAAAGGAGAAACCAACCGCATCCTCTCTTTTGGTGGATGGGCCTTTTCCACTGCACCCGAAACATTTCCCATCTTCCGCCAGGCTGTCACGGACGCTCAGCGGCAGAAGTTTGCCGACAATGTTGTCGCGTTCCTGAAGCTGCACGACCTTGACGGCCTAGACTTTGACTGGGAATATCCTGGAGCTCCAGACATCCCCGGTATCCCAGAGGGTAGCCCAGAGGATGGAGCAAACTACGTCAAGTTCTTGAAAATGGTCAGGGACCAGCTGCCAGAGGGCAAGACGTTATCTGTTGCGATGCCAGCTTCATATTGGTATCTCCGTGGATTCCATCCCATTACCGAGTTCGAAAAGGTTGTTGACTACGTCATCTACATGACCTACGATCTCCACGGGCAATGGGACTATGACAACCCCTGGGCTGTAGAGGGATGCCCAGCTGGAAACTGCCTCCGATCCCATGTCAATATCACAGAGACGAAGTTGTCTATGAGTATGCTCCAAAAAGCGGGTATGCCTGCCGAGAAGATCGTCATTGGTATCGCCAGCTATGGTCGGTCCTTCAAGATGACCAAGGAAGGCTGTTCAGGCCCTATGTGCACATTCACAGGCCCTGAATCGGGTGCTCGGAAGGGCCGCTGTACGGACACAGCAGGATACATTGCCACGGCAGAAATCAACGAAATCATTGATACCAACCCAGACATTGAGCGCACCTTTGATGAAGATTCATATTCGGACATCCTCGTTTATAACAAGACTGAATACGTCGCGTACATGAGCAGGGATCGAAAAGCAGAATGGGAAGGCTTGATTATTGGCTTTGGTTGGGGTGGAGTGAGTGACTGGGCCGTCGATTTGATGGATATGTACACCCAACCCTCCGACGAGGAGATCGAGGTGAAGTACTGCGGTGACAGTTTTGATACTCTGGATGACCTATCCAAGGCCAGTGACGATGTTCCACACCTGTGTGTTAATATCTACGCACTGGGTATTATGAGCAAAAACTTCAAGACGGCGATGTCAGCGTACAACGATCTCATTGATGATGGTTACGATGACAAGTTCAACGTATACGAGAAATATGTCAACGAAACTATGTACGATGAGGTTAAAGAGTACATGCTGGACCATGCCGATGACCGTTTCCACTGCCTCTACGAGGCTGAGGACGACAAGACGGCGCCCTGCCCAACTATTCTATCCACCGATTGGATCCATGCGCCACCCAAGGTCACCTATGTTCTCGATGATGAGAAGGGATTTTACAAAGACATGATGGACAAGTATGGAATTGATGAATCCTGGATCAAGTTCGGTGATCTGCAGGTGTATGTTGACCCCGGCTGCCGCCCTCTGGATGGGGACGTAACAGGCTGTCAACATTACTGGCACGGCTGGCCAAATCAAGACGAAGAGCACATGAAGGTTCCAAACCCCAAAGAGACAATTTCAGGAGCAATGAAGAACCTCACAGACTTTGGCAACCAGCTCGACGAGTCGGCATATGACGCAAGCGCGTTTCTCTACACCGAAGAGATCTCAGATGCGCTCGAAGCATCTGAGATGCCTGTTTTCATGGTTGAGTCTGCTATTGAGCAGATGAAAAAGGTCATGGAAACTGCAGATAAGATTACTGCGGAATACAAGAAATCCATGATCATCAACTTCGCAGCTGCCTTTTTGATGTTGGTCCCTGCGGTGGGCGAAACCATCGGGGCTTTGGGACTGGCCACTATTGGCCGGGTTGTTATGCTTGCAGGGGAGGCTGGAAACGCAGCATTCGGTGTGTATGGGATTGTTGAGGACCCCGAAAGTGCTATTTTCTCGATCTTCGGTGCACTGATTGGGGTCAGAGGAGAGATGGGCTTTGCACGCGCTGCTGAGTCGAGACGCGGTATGTCAGAGAAGGAAACTTCTGCGCTTGGAAAGTTTGTCCAAGGGCGCATGGACAGTGCAAAATCAGTGCAGGCAAGGTCTTGCAAGGTCTAGATATACTTACGAGTTCTGCAAGAAGTTAGGGTTTATTAATATCATGTGACTTCACGGATATAGTCTTTTAATTGGTCGACGGGGACTCAGTCAGTATAGAAACTATTAACTTAAAGGGACAAGCATGTCCAATCTAGCATAGCTTCTTAAGTTGCATATAATCATGATAAACCATTAGACGAAGAAACAGCACTTTGATCCTCCATATTGACATCCAGTTCTCCAGCCCTCAATCTATATTCAAGTCCTATCAGATATATTCCACCGTCTCATGCAATATACAGACTTGTCGGGGGCTTATACTCTGGCCTAGAATTACGAATCCCGAATATCACAGAAGGAACAATGATGACAACAAGAATTACAACCCCAAAAATCGAACCAAAGATAATCCACTCCCGCCGATGAGACCTGTGACGCCTGACCGTCCCTGTCTCGGACTGCGACTCCGGATCTTGTTTCCCGTCTGCTGCAGAGTGTAGTCCCTTCGCATCTGCCTGGTCTGCGTCTGCGTCTGCAGTCTCAGCTCCAGCTGTGACCGCAACCTGCTTCTCTGTGTGTCTGCCGTCGGCATATTGATTGAGTTCCAGGTTGCAGTCTCGGTCACTAAACTCAAGAGTGCAGTCCCGGTCATTAACTTCCAGGGTCGAGTGCCCATTCATGCCGTGTTCGATGGTTGATCGGGGTGGGTATGACGCTGCGACTTCTTTGTATGTGTCGGCATGTAAGGAAGTTGGAGCATTTTGCCGGAGCGGGTTCTGTGTTTCCAGCGGCACTTTTTCCATTTTGAGTAGTTGTTCTGGGCTATGTGTTTTCCGTCCTGGTGGGATGTTAGCAGATGGACCCTGGGGACCGTAGATGGGGATATAGAGTGTTGCATACTTCATATGTGAAACTTGCGGTGTAGTAAGGAAGGGCATCGAATGTTAGACAGATAGGGAACTAAGGACTTTATCCCATTTGGCCAGAGCACAGATCCTGCTGAGCACTGGAGTTTTGTAGAGGGGGAAATTCAGGCTTTGGGTATCTCGTAGGACTGAGCTATGTAGATGAATAAATGACCCCTTGGGGGAAAAAGCGGTACCAACATGCGCTTGGATCATATGCTAGAGAGTTTAACTATTGATAATTCTGCATTGGAATTTGAATCTTATTGTCCCTTGATTGCAATTGCCGTGTGGGAGTGACACTGCTGCAGCTGATATATCAGATCTCGTCGACCGCCCTAGTAATTGCTGAAACTTTGCAGGGAACTTTGATCGCTCCTGGGAGGTTTAACGATGGATGTCTTTTCAAAATGACAATTTGAAGTCTAATTGCTGGAAGTAACTTTCATTCTGGTTAAGGATGGTGTGGAGTCTCGTAGTTATATATTGTTCTTCAATGCCATTGGCAACAGAGTCACCAAACCATGCAAATCCTATCTGGTATCAATATCGATGCAATGCGGTGAGCCTTTAATTTTGATCTACATTGCAGGCCATGGCGTTTTTGTGAAGACTGTTGAGATATGAGGCCTGGATCGTCAGGCATCAATATCGACAAAATGCTCTGAACGCTGTCTACTTCCTATGGATGAGTATTCGTTGACAATGTCCTTGATCATGGTTACGCCATCTACCAGGTAGTGGTTGAGCTTCATATCTATATAAGCCCAGGATAAGATATTATACTACGGCGGGTCTCCCCAGCATGACTCGATACTAGCCTTTACCCAATCCAACAAACCAACGCAGAAATGCGAATAAAGAGGTATCAAAATCTTTTATACAGAGGCTATGTCACATGCGCAAGTGCAAACGAAGACGGAGATGCCATAATAAACAGGAAGAAGACAGAACTCCTGGTAAGAAAAACAAGTAAAGAACAACCGGAGTCAAGCCCGGAGACCAAGGGGGATGGAGTCAACATCATGCACACACATCAAAGCCTAGGAGAACCATCTCCCAGACAGATCGCAGAGATCATCCCCAGGTCGAGATTCCGAAACAGAAACCCCACAAAAGAGAGCTAGCATTTCCAACATCTAATCTCTCGACTCAACCTCAGACTCCTTCTTAGCGAGCTTTTCACTCTGCTTCTTGGCAAGGCTGAGCTTGGAAATCGCCTGCTCCAAGACCTCAACACCATCCTTCCGGAACTGCGTGACTTTCTTCACATTCAACCTCGTGAGCGAGTGCACGAGATCCCGACCCTGCTCGCGCTCGCGTGCCACCGTGCGCGCCGTCATAGCGAAACGAATGTCCTTCGGCCCATCGACCAGCTCGAGGATGGCGGAGGGAGCCTTGACCTGGGGTTTAGGCTCTCGGACGGGGTTCTTGACGCCCTTCTTAGGGGAGAAGTACTCGTTCTTTTCGCGGGGTTCTATGCGGAGGACTCGTGTGTAGCCACCTGGTCGGTCTGCGTAGCGCTCACGGAGGGGACCGAAGAGTTTGGGGAGCAGTTCGTGCGGTGTCTGGGAGGTGTTAGTGTTGTCATTGGTTTGTTGATTTTTTTTTTCTGGGGGAGGATATATTGGAAATTGCAGTGTTCATCACGGAATTGGTAACCCCATGGTTTTTCGTAACTAGACTGATTCCCGTCGTGACTGGAATCGGGGTGGGCTTGTTGTCCGGGAATTCAACGTACGTAGAAAATCTCCAATGCTCGTCGCCGACTGGCTTCGGTGTTCTTCTTTCCCAGGGTAATCAACTTCTCGGCCAGGCGCTGGGCCTCTTTGGCCTTGGGCCATGTTGTAGTGATTGACTCGTGCTCGAAGAGGGAGGTCACCAGGTTTCGGAGCAGGGCTTGTCGATGCGCGGAGTCGCGGCTCAAGTGGCGGTATCTGCCTCCACCGCCAGCCATGGTGAGAGTTGTTAAGGGAGGGGAGAAGAGGTAGAAAAAGGGCGAGTTATTAAAAGTAAACTGGGAATCGTGAGGTCAATGGCCAAACCAAGGTGTTCCTGAAGAAGGAGAGAGGATGTTCGGCCCAGAAGAATTGTCCTGGCCAATCGGAGCGCTTCCAGCGCCTGTCCGACTTCAGTTTTCCGCCTTCACTCTGCTTGTTCGAGGACATTCAGCCTTTCGAATACATTTCAACTGATATTTTGATTGCCGGGCAAAGAACATATCTATAATCGCTTGTCACATTTTCCATCCGTCCCCACGAATAATCCGGCAATCCGGCGACTCCAAAGACCACATCAAATATGGGCTTCTTCACGGGCTTTGTATGATTTACCCTCGGATCTATACTAGGAAACAAGGACTAACTTAATTCGCACTGGAATAGCTTGGTGGCTTTTCCTTTACCTCATCCGTTCTGTATATTACCATCCAAGTCCACCGTTCAACACGCATATCACAACGCAATGCCATCCACGCGCAAGTCGAGCAAATAGACTGGTTGACCTCATCTTCAGGCGCCTATGACCGGCGCTTCCTACCGGAAGATGTACCAAACCGGCGGCGTGAAGAATTGGAGGCGCAGAAACAAGCCGAGCCGACTATGAAGGAGATACTCAAGCATAAATGGAATAAGGAAGTGGAAGTCTTGACAAGGAAGGCTTATGAGACTAGATGGGAGGATGTGAGAGGTGCTGCTGCAGAAGGCTGGCAGGCTGCTGTACGAGTGGTAAAACGGGAGTGAAGGATCATCTCTGGGAATATAGCAAAAGCTTGGCTTAAAGGAATCCTTGGATCTATTATCATGTCTGCTTGTTTGGGTTTGGATTTGAGCACCGGAGTTTGGATACCCTTGATTTAGTTATGTCATAATTTATGTGCATTAGTATTATTATTTCCCCCAGGGGTATCATAAATGCGTCCAGCGCATTCACAAATGGGATAGAGATATGAATGCGGTGCGGCAAGACTCAGAGTGATGACCGTGATCAATCCTGGGCCTTTTGCAATGGCCCGCTAGAAAATAAATAAATAATTGCAGCAATGGCGGGGGATGCAGCTGAGTCAACTAAAAGACTCAAGAGCTCAACTTGTATGAGTTGATGACGGCGCAGTTGTTGTGACACTCTCCGAATCACTCCAGATATCCTTACTTTCCCGCTCAACAGTGCGCATAGCCTGAGCCACCTCTTCCAGTTTGGCAACGACATCCAAAACACCCTGATTGACCCGATCAAAGTACCGGTCATTTGCCTCGCGGCGCTTTCGCGCAAGACGAATGTCTTTCTCGGTCTCATCGTCCAGCGTGCGGTGTAACACCGAACCGCGGCCTGCGCTAGCTTCCGTCGCTGCATCATACTGTTGGTTCGACTCTCCAACACCTCCCCGCGCTGAGTTGGCTTTTCCACTGTTTTTGTCGGTACCACTGTGGCCGGGATCCACAACTTCATCGTCTGCCTCACTGCGCGCCCAGGCTTGAGCGAGCTTCAACTGTTTCATGCGTAGATCTTCCAATGCTTCAGAGTGCTTTTCACCGAAGACATTCTCGTTCGTCACAGCGCTGAGTTCCACTTCTGATAGGGCGCTCTGCATCTCCTGCCAGATGGCATCGGATCCGTCTACATCATTATTGAAGGGGCGGCGCGATATTAAAGGTGATAACAAGCTCGAATTTTCGGGAGTTTCGCCCTCGGCTCCGCGAGGTGACCGGTTCCGATGCAGGGGTGGCGGTTGACTGCCGGAGGCAGTGGATAACGGTGAAGCTGCAGGTGGTACGGATAAGGAGATATTAGAGGCATTATGTGATGGTGGGCCTTGAAAAAGGGCTGGGGGAGGCAGGCGCTGAGAATTTGTATTCGTGGGTTTTCTTGACAAATCCATTTTCAACATACATTGGAGTGAACAACAGACATCGAGCATCTGTATGGGGTCCACTGATGATGCGACTGATAATGTTATCGTTATCAATATGCTGACATAAGCAGAGGTGGGGGCTATGGCTGTCCCGTGACTCGCTTAGGGCTAAACGCACAAAGTCACCTGAGGTACATCCAAAGCGTGTGGTAAGGGAAATCCGGAACTCTTCGACTTTTCGACAATCGACCCTCAGCCCCTTTGGCCGACAACACCCCTCCCAGTCGGTACGTATTCGATATCCTGCTGTTTCCCTACATTGTTTGTGCTTTTCCGAAATATTCTATTCGTGTCACTGCGAGATCCTTCAACGATCGCATCCATTTCTACGCACAAAAAATCGACCTTCTCCCAATACCGAATCCGCATCGAAAACACACAAACAGCACAAGCACCGTTGCACTCGACACGAGGCTAACATTTTTCTCTCTCGTTCAGTTGACCGTCGAACACATAATCCGCCAACATGGGTAAAGGACAACCCCGTGGTTTGAACGCCGCCCGCAAGCTCCAGGCGCACCGCAAGGATCAGCGCTGGGCTGATGACCACTTCAAGAAGCGTCTTCTCGGAACCGCCTACAAGTCCTCCCCCTTCGGTGGTGCTTCCCACGCCAAGGGTATCGTTCTCGAGAAGGTCGGTGTTGAGGCCAAGCAGCCCAACTCCGCTATTCGCAAGTGTGTTAAGGTCCAGCTCATCAAGAACGGCAAGAAGGTCGCTGCTTTCGGTGGGTAATCCCCTTCCTTGCTGTTTTGTTATGAATGTGTTGGAAAGGTCTCCGAGTTGGACTCGACAAGATGGAAACCGCCACACAAATTTCCACAAACATATGCTAACTAGCATGTTTCTACAGTCCCCAATGACGGTTGCTTGAACTTCATCGACGAGAACGACGAGGTCCTGCTTGCCGGTTTCGGTCGCAAGGGTAAGGCCAAGGGTGATATTCCCGGTGTCCGTTTCAAGGTCGTCAAGGTCTCCGGTGTCGGTCTCGCCGCTCTGTGGAAGGAGAAGAAGGAGAAGCCCCGCTCTTAAACAACTCGACGCGTTCTGTTCGAAATCAAAAATGCAGCGACCGGGAGCCTTGGAGTGTGGGAACGGTGCCGGACGGAAAGCCCGCCTCATCAGCGCCTTGATTTCATGAGATATTTTCTTTTTGGGGAGTCCCCCGGCGGGCTTTCGTCCGGAATGTGGTGGATCCGCTTATTTGCGAATTAAACACGATTGATACAACCTCCAAAAGATTATGGCGCCATGACTTTCTATCTCCTTCCCGGGTTTCAGACCTTCCCGTATACTTCAACTTGGTTCTTGGATCCTTGCTAGAGCTGTCTGTTGGGGACGCCGTGTAAAGCGTAGGTTAGAATATTGGCGTGAACACGGCATTCGTGGACATCATAGATCTATAAATATACCAGCTGTTCGGGTACATAAGTCGGTCTCCTATGCTCAGGTGGAGCTTTCAATGTCTGGGGATTTGATCCTTAGGAGGCATGTATGTATCTATCCCATGATCTAGGCCTTAAAAGTCCATTTCCTTTGCGGAACAAAGGTTGTCCACATGTGGAGTTGTCTAGTAATTGTAATGACTACTGCATACAACATTTATATATCCAACTTTGCATAATTGGCCATGAATATATCTAACCACGCCTTCTTCAGTAGCGATTAGGATTTCCTTGCTATTACCCTTGAAAGGCCATAATGCTGGCATCGTTCCTGCACGAATCAGTTGGTCTATATCGACAAGGAGACATCCAAAAGTCGTCATATGAAGGTCTATTGTCTTCTTTCTTTTCTGTACAGTGGTGATTGAAAAGCTGGGGGTTTCAGGGAAATGTATAAAGAAATATAAATCAAAGGAATGGGATGTAATTGCGATTTATATGCTTGCAGAGCCATTTTATGAATACATATATCGACGGCTTATATTGACGACTTTCATAGCACATAAGGATTCTGCACCCGTCCAAATAGCTATCTTATACTGCAAATAGTGCTCAATCAGATCTACATGTCAGGTGAAGCTCAATTACATTTCTTCTTGATATGTGTGAGAGAGTCTAATGTATTGGCCAACGCAGGGCATTCTAAACATTGGCGGAAATGGAAAGAAATTTTGTTAATCTTATTCATTACTTCTGCGTCAATCGTCAAAGTAATTCTTTGGGTATCGTTCGTGCAAATGTCCCTCAAATGTTTTTTTGTTGATTTTCATGAGTTGTTTTCACACAATTGCCTAAGCCGACTACCAGCTTAGAAGCTGATATCTTCTTTGCGGTAGTGGTCTGAGACGATGCGGTAAAGGTATGATGGGGCATGGCCGCCGCTGGAGTAGGGAAAGCAAGGTTAGCATTATGAAATGAGATCAGCGAGTGGGATGTGTGGTTGCAACTTACATGTTAGTGATGTAAAGATCGACGAGCTCGGCAGGAACGTAGTCATAGATGGGGTTTTGGACATCGACCAAGTCGACGAGATCGCCTTCCTCGTAGGAGAGAACTTTGCTTGGGTCACCGTATTCAATCAGAGAGTCGAAGTCAAATGGGTAGACAGGGCTGAGCTTGTAAACACCACTCACGACCACGACAGGGGTCTGGTGGACCTTGGCGGCACGGGCGATGACACGGGTACCAGCTGCGGCGACGAGGCCGCCGTTGGCAAGAACGGAGTGTGTGCCGAGGATGACCTTATTGACTCGCGACATAATAGCAAAGACGGCAGAGTCTGGGATGAGAATGACGGTGATGCCATGCTCGATTAGTGGCTTCTGGAAAGCCTCCAAGCCGAGATAGTCATCGTCGCTAGCGCTACCACTGACGGTGGCATGTGTAGCCTCGTGATTATTCGGGTACGACTCGGCATGGATGACGGTGAACTTTCGCTTGGTGGCAGCCTTGAGCAGGAACTTTTGGACAGTGGTCGAGGAGGTGTGGGTGAGGATGATTTCGTTGGAGTGAATGTGATCCAATGCGTAGGCTGCGATCTGGTCGTCCACCTGGCCGAGCTCATCAATGATCTCGCCAATACCCTCCAGCACTTCAGCCCGTACGTCTTTGCTTGGGCCATGGCCAGGGAGGCGTCCGCTTGGAGAGGAGGCTCCCGGGGTGCTGGGAAGTGAGTTCTCGGGTTCGGGATGGGAGAGAAGGCTGAACATAGAGGTCAGAGGGGGGCGAGAGGATCTATCTTCGGGCCGGATGGAGGGAGAGTCGCGATCCAAAGGCAATGCTGGATCTATGAATTTATGAGTCATTGCTGTGTATATATTTGGACCAGAAGTTGGGACTCACCATCATAAGCTCGGGGTGTTTGTGGCTGACTTTCGGAACCAATGTCGCTAAGAGCAAACTCCGCGTCGCGATCATCTTCCGCTTCGTCACGAATAAGACCTAGGACCCGGCGCACGATATTGCCCACAACCATCTCGCGCGGCTGCGCGGCCATTAGTCGTCTGCCCACACTCTGCACCCGCTCAATAAGCTTTGCTGAATCTGTTGTGCGGCATGCGGAGATCACGCTCCGTAGCAAATATGCGGTTGCTGTGGCACATGATCGCGAATGGCGGATTTGGCGTCGCTTGAGCAATCTGATATAAAATATACTATATTAGCAAGTTTGTCGGTGGGAGGTAGCGGTTATGGCTAGAAGACTTGAGATACGCACGAAATCAGAGTCTCAATAGAGGTATCAATTGGGTTCGTCTTGAGGCACTTGAGGAATGACCCCAGGCCCGGCGTCAGAGCCAATGAAGAAGGCATGAGGAAGTGGGATGTTTGGAGGAACTCTGCGTGATGTCAGCGGGTGTTGAGTAATAGAAGTGTGCAGTGTTCAAGTAAAAACATACCAGGTCTCAGATCCAAATCACACTAGGTATGAAAAATAGAAAGGGTTGTATCAAGAGATTCTCAGGTTCTCACAGAGCCAGAGAGAGTGGGAGAGACAAAGAATGATTTTCTGCCGTTTGATTTTGTCCGCTTCCCCACACTCATTGATCAGTTCTATTGTCTCGGCTTCGGCTTTCCTATTGGTGTTATTTCAGTTTTCGTATTATTCCATTTTTTTTGGATTGCTTTCAGCTTTGAGCTTGTGGTATAAATCAGATTTGGAGTTGCGGAAATAGCTCCGGAGCACGGGTGACTGGCGCATTGAGGTTAGAACAGCTTACGCCTCCCTGCGCATCCCCCTCTTTCCCTCAGACAGCCCTCATCCTACACTATCTCATGGACCGCGTTAAGTGGGTTTGATGATTTACTCACGATCCGTTTGTCACTAGATCGCTGCGCCCCCGTCTCCCGTGACGCCTTGAGGGAAGATGAACTCGCTGAATATCCTGTCCTCGCGAGTCATTGGCCAATCTTCCAACTCTTCACGCCATAGATCAAAATCTCAAGGCGATAGCAAACGTGCGCCTTTACCGGCAGACTTCTCGAAACTTCGGTCTTATAGCGAGGATAACTTTCGGTCCCTCGATCATACCGAGAAGAGCTACGACGGTGGACCACCGCCCGTGGACGAATATGGAGAGGAGGATGTCGCATATGGCTTAGATGAAAAGACACCGTTACTACAAGAAGCTCACAAGAATGGTACCCTCACTGCTCGAAGTACTTGGCGACTAATTACCCAACGATTTTTCGATGCGATCACGGAAACGCTCAAGTTCATTCTGTCTACATTTGCTGCACCCGGTGTGTATTTGGCGCAATGCTTTCAGGCCGACGATGGTCGATACTCGCTTCTTGCACCTGTTCGAAAATTGCGGCGCTCCTCTGCCGCCCCAACGATCCGGTCGGATAAAGGGGCCACCCGGATAGAAGGTCGGCGTCGCAGTGGCTCCACCCGGAAGCTTCGACCTCGAGGCTCTCACGAATCCATAATATCGACAACATCAGAATCCGAGACGGATCGACGGCATATCAAGAATCTCTCAAGTGGGAGGAACCGACCCACCAAGACGAAAACCCACGATCCAGGTCCAATACCAGAAGGGGAAGAGCACACGCCCCGCCGGTCTATACGCATCAAGCTCCATAATGAAGAATCTCTCAAGCGGCAAAGACATCGAAGAACCCAAAGTTCAGATTTAGGACATCCAATGCCCGAGGGTGTCTCTCGAGTTCAGGGTGCTGTCCACCTGGACAGCTTGAAGTCCCCAACATCTCCCAACATCCATCGCATAACAAAGTACCCACACTCTCCAACTCCACCGCGCCCACTCCTCCCGCCACGAGTACCTTCATATACTGCGGCTCCCCGAAATGCCCGACCGCCGCAGAAAACTTTAGTGTTGGATCTTGATGAGACCCTAATCCACTCGCTCGCCAAGGGTGGCCGGATGTCCAGTGGTCACATGGTTGAGGTTAAGCTCTCGATACCCACGACTACTTCATTGTCCCCGGGCGGACCGCAAACAACACTGGGCCCTCAGCATCCGATTCTGTATTACGTCCATAAACGGCCACACTGCGATGAGTTCCTGCGCAAGGTCAGCAAGTGGTATAAACTCGTCATTTTTACGGCCAGCGTCCAAGAGTACGCTGATCCTGTCATTGACTGGCTGGAGTCGGAACGGAAATACTTCCAAGGCCGTTTATACCGACAGCATTGCACATTCCGTAACGGGGCATACATCAAGGACCTGAGTTCTGTGGAACCGGATCTGAGTAAGGTGATGATTCTGGACAACAGCCCGATGAGCTATATCTTCCACGAAGGTAATAATTACGTTTATCTATCGTTGTGCGCTCGAACTAATAATCATTGCCAGATAATGCGATTCCCATCGAAGGTTGGATCAACGACCCCACCGACAACGGTCTGCTCCACTTGATTCCCATGCTCGAAGCTTTACAATCTGTTACGGATGTCCGGGCTTTATTGGCACTTCGCCGCGGTGAAATCGAGTCATGATCGTTATTCGCATTTGGGTTCACGAATGCGCATGTAGGTGTATAAGGGTTTTGTGTTTAGAACCGATGTCCAACCTTACATGAAAATAGAAAAAGAAAAAAAAAAAACATCACGGAGCAACGGGGGGAATTGGGGACCAGCACTATCCTGCAAGCGCAGTTATTCATAATAGCATTCAGTGTCTAGTTTTGTTGCTAGGAATGGAATGGAAATCCGTACATATGACCTTACTATATGGCCCTGTTCAAATGTACTTACTCCACGGAGTCTTTTAGAGGTTGTTCGTACCTTTAGTCAGTAGTATAATCCTGGAATGGAAATTGACTTGACTGCTTTTGTGCGAGAAGAACTAGATAATCCATAAAATGGCAATCCAGCACAACATACAAGAAGACAATGTCCTAAAACTCCACAGAAAGCGCCATAACCTTCCCACCTCTGGTACTCGTGCCACGAACAGGAAGCTTGGTCTCCCCTCCAGTAGTGATATAAAGAACATTGCTATCTCTCTGTGTTCTCCCAAAAGCCGTCGACGTCGCAGTCATTAAATCCGTCGAGCCCTCCGAACCCGCAATAACCTCATGATGCCCATTAGGAAAGACCCTGATAACCACATTATCAACAAGACCCGCCAAGTATCCAACTCCATGCGGACCGATAGCAAAGTCATCAGCTCGTGTATCGTTGCTGATAACCTCATAAGACCCCAAAGCACGACCGGTGTGTGTATCAATTCTGACACGACAGAAAATCCGCTTCGGGCTGTTGCTGTAGTACATATAGCCATTTACAATCTTCAACCCGTTGACCCCGAGCAATAAACCCATATCATTATTTGCGGTCATTGTCTCGTGCTGGTGGATTACGTTGTAGCTACCAGTGCGGATATTGAGATACCATACAATGCCGAGTTGGGAGTCGGTGATGGCGACTGCGTTTCCTTCATCTAGAGCGGCAATGCCATTCAAATAGCCAGCGGGGAGTTTCGCGATAAGGGATGGTTTCGCAGGTCCGTGACCTCTGAGATCGATTGTCCAAGCTGAGTTGGATGCAATGACTGCATAGATATCTGGTGAAAGTTCCGTGATCCCATCTGCGTCTTCGGCGCCGTCGAAGTGATGGACCAGACGGGCTGAGCTGGGACCTGATGGGATGGAGGGGTCAATTTCCCAGAGCTCTGCTGTACTCAGGACCGCGACAAGGAGGTTGCCGTTGGGTCGGACTGCGATGTTCTCGACCCAGGTTCCGTTGGGGAATCTGTGGATTTCGCGGAGATTGGGGGAGTGGGCGAGACATAGAGTTTGGATGATTGTAAGGAGTAATAATACGGAGTTAAGAATATTAGCCATCTGTGGAGGATGTCGTATAATGATCTGAAACACCCGTCGAAATGGGAGTCTTTGTCATGCAAGAAATTGGCCGATGTGCTGGATCTTTTTGTACTAAGTTGGTTTCCTTGGAAACCGAGTGGTGTACATACCGTAGTAGGCACATGGATCCAGTAGTACTAATTATTGGTAAGCAGAGAGCCAGACCTTCCAAGTTTGGAATATTGTACTCCGTACTCCGTACTGCACCGATGAATATCCTGGAGCTTCAGGTAGGACTATGCAGAATATTGCAAACGAGCCCAAACCAATGAAGGTTATGTAGGCCGAAATACTAGATAGAGGTCTTGCTTGGCCGGTATGATCTAGAACCCCTGGTTTACCTGTGTCTCACCTCGTTTATATCTCATAAAATTCCACTTCTATCAATAGATCAAATATAATAGATTTTTATACTTTAACTTCCGATTCTATTTAGGCTCCTACATTACAGAACCCTCGGAATTAGAGTATAAAGTCCGCAGTCAAAAGTGCGCCAAGGTTCATCTGCGTGGGTAGATGTAAGCCATCCCTTGGCGTCAGCACCACCCGTATGCGGCGTGCTTGGTAATACGCCTGGTCTTGGCTGCCAATCTTACCTCCTTGGAGGGTATGTTGTACAAGGTTCTTGATGATACGATCTTGGCTGCATTGCTGTTGTAGCGGGGTAGAGCCCCAGTTTTACTACCAGTACTCTAGCCACTGCAGCATCAAAATAGCAGGCCTAGGAATTGAGTCTTAGGTACTCCGTATAAGGCGGATATTATTGCGGAGAAGCGGAATTCTTATCAATTCGGATTTAAGGCTTTAAAGCCTTTAATTTATGCTTCATGCTTACTAAGTGGGGCTAAAATGTAGAAACTTGATTGGTGAATCAAGCTGATCTACCAATGACCAAAGGCTGAAAGATCACGTTGTGACCCACTTCAATAGTACAGGCAATAAGGTTGATCGCGTATCCGTACAGTAAGCAGTCTGTTTGATAGTTCTAACAGCTAACAAAATGTTCAATGAGGGGCTGTGCTCGTATCCAAGCTATGGAGTTTACGATATTTCAGCTCTCCCCCACTACTGGGACTTGCGTGGCGCCGTTTCTGTAAGGTTACATCTTACTATCCACAACAAGTCGCCCTCATGATACATTTCATTGGGTCTGGGATAAGGTACTAGAAAATTGTGCAAAATCTGCGACATATACAGAGAACGCAGGTTCTTCGTTTCCTCTGATTGATTTTTCGCTATTGCGCATAACCTATACTCGAGCTTGAGTATATGACAATGTCAATTCTCAGGGCCTCCGTGTACCAACGTCGTGCCAGAGACCAAAGGCTGCGACTTACTGAGAATGGCACATTCCAAATCTCAGTTTTTAATGACTTGCACTTTGCTGAAGGTACCATGACAAATTCAACCGTTGTTCCAGGATGCTAGATGTTAACTATATTAAAGATGATGAAGCGGATGACAAAACCTCGGAGGTAATGAAATCCGTTCTTTCTTCAGAGATAGTGCAACTCGTGGTGCTCAATGGAGATTTAATCTCTGGAGAAGCAACACAACGCTCAAACTCTAGTCTCTACGTTGATCGGATTGTTGCACCACTAGTCGATCGTGGTTTACCATGGGCATCGACTTACGGGAATCATGACAGCGAGGTTAATCTGGATCCTGAAGAGATCTTTCATCAAGAGACGAAATATGAAAACAGCTTAACCCAGAGAATGGTTCGGAATTCCACTGCCGGCATCACGAACTATTACCTTCCTATATTCCCGCATGAGGGTTCAAATGATAATACACCTGTGTTTATATTGTGGTTTTTTGACAGCCAAGGTGGTCATTATGCCACTACAGAGAATGGAGATGGAAAATCAAGACCGAGACAGAATTGGGTAGATGACAGCGTAAGTAGCACGCTGATGAAACTTCGGGACTCTCAGATCTCCTATGCTTGATCCAAGGAACTGAGGTTGAGTGAAAGCATACTAACCTCTTACAGGTTGTTGAATGGTTCCAAACAGCCAATGCAAACTTAACATCTACCTATGGACAAACAATCCCATCTTTAGCTTTCGTCCATATCCCAGTTCATGCAATGCGCGCATTCCAGAAATCCGGTGTTAACCCAATCAACGAGCCAGGGATCAACGGAGAACGAGTTCAAGAACAAGGCTATGATGCCGAGTCCGGCTATCATTCTCAAGATTTCCCATTTATAAGCGCTCTACTGAACACCACGGGGCTGACAGCGACTTTCAGTGGACATGACCACGATAATGACTGGTATGGACCACGCTATGCTCTATGCTCTGTTCTCGGTACCAAGTCAAATCGCACAAAGATCCCATTGGTCTAATCTTTTTCTTCTTCTAATAGGTGCTTCAAATGGGATCGTAAGCTTTCTGGCCTCAATGTCACAGGAAATGGCATGAACATGTGCTACGGCCGGCATACGGGATATGGGGGGTATGGCGAGTGGGCACGTGGTGGAAGGCAGATTTTGTTAGATGAGCGGTCGCTTGGGGATGATATGCGGACTTGGATTCGGATGGAAGATGGGTCAATTTCAAGTGATGTGAATCTCAATGCCACGTACGGTCAAGATCGATATGGGTTGGCTGAGAGGAGGGGTATCAACGGGGAAAAGGTTATCAACGGGCAAAATGGTGGTCTTTCTCCTGATTACTTGGGCATTATTTCTTTGTGGATATTTGTATTTTCTGGGCTTATATCTGGCTTTCACTTATGATAAATGATTGGGTTAATTTTGTCAATGGAAGTGTGCAAGGACTATAGGTCTGTTGAGTTGAGAGACTGGTTGTAGTTCGCTCTCAGGGAATGTTGTGAGCGTGTAGAATTTGTTGGTTTAACTTGCCTTGAAGGTGACTGGCAGGGTTCCAAAACATCTACTCGGAGCATAATGTGAGAAAAATAGATATTTTAGCAGAGCTGTGATTGAGAGGCAGCTATTGGCTTTGATGTGGGGCTGAATGGCTGTTATTTGATGTGTATTGTGCCTGCCTCAGCTGTTGATATAACAAATCGTCATTTGGCAATATTAGTGTTATTGTGTGATCATAACTCAGGGGCCTGCAGCGAAGACAATAGCAACTCAGTACGCGTTCGCCCCTCACATAAACCTGCAAGTGGCTTATCCCCACTATCGCAATTTGGGTCTGGAGGGTTCACACCATTTAGGACGTCATGGGCCTCAGGAGACATGGATGTAGATTGTACTCCGTGACTTCGTATATATGATCTGGAGATGATTCAATGTAAACCCCTGGTGTTAGTGGAGTCGAAACACACAGCCCTTTTTTGATAGAAAAAGAACTTTCCCGTCTCTGACGTCAGTGACCCCTGGGACCCACTACTTCTGCCCCAGGCCCTGATTACTAAATACGGGAGAACAGAGAAAATATTGGGGAAAATATTGAGATCAAGTCAATTAATATTGAAAAGAGAATTATATAGAATATTAATCACTATGAAACATTTAAAATGTATAGGAAGATAATTGAATATAAAAAGCCAAGTCCAAGTTTGGATCCGTGGAATTGCTTGTCTCGTCTTTACACGCGTTTTATGGCTTGGCGAGTGGACCCTTAAGCCCTAGGAACCAAAGACCATCCGACATCTATCGCTTTCTTTATAAATCGTTATAAAGATATTGAGAATTTGGACTGCAGATCCTTATTCTTTCTGGGAGTAACCCTTTAACTGTATGTTGTACACATACAATCACCATCGGCTTATACTCGACCGGTGGCGAACATGATAGATCTACTGGTTGATCGTCGGTCAAAAGTCTTTCGCGAAATCAACCAAAAGCTTGCAATTTATCTTAACCCCACAGAAAAGTGGATAATGCCCTGAAAACTATTTTTAATTAAGAAATTTGGCTTGGGGGTCTTTGCCCATACATCATTGCGCATCCCCAACCCCCAAACACCCTTCAAGATCTTGCCCAACTTTTACCTCGTTTCTTCGTTTAGATATATACTATCTATGATTGATTCAAGTCCGAAATGCACTTGTCCGGAACATGGTCCATCCTTAATGGCCTCATCGCAACACTTATCTTTTCCACATTAACGCCTGCGATCGAATTAGACGTCAGCGATGAACGTACGTCATGTCCACTCGAATTTATTTTCCCATCACAGTTGGCATAGGACTGACTTTTTGTGACTACTGGACAGAATCAATCAAAGATGCCGCGAGTACGAGTACCTACTCCATGATGGGATGGTATGCCGGCAATGAAACTGGCCAAATCCCTGGTTCTTTTCCTGAAAAATGGTGGGAAGGATCTGCTCTTTTCCTTGCGCTGCTTCAATACTGGCACTTCACGGGCGACGACAGTTATAACTCTTTGATGAGCGAGGGAATGCAGTGGCAATCGGGTGATAAGGGTGACTACATGCCCAGCAACTACAGTAGTTACCTGGTGAGAACCACACGCCGATTCAAAAATACTGCCCAAGGATACCTCTCTGACTATTCATGAATCTCCAGGGAAATGACGATCAAATGTTCTGGGGCCTCGCAGCTATGATGGCCGCCGAGCTGAAATTCCCTGATGTCCCGGACAAATTCTCGTGGCTTTCACTCGCACAGGGTGTATTTAACACCCAGACCGCTCGATGGGATACGACAACATGTGGTGGTGGTCTGCGTTGGCAGCTATTCCCTTACCAGGATGGATACACCATGAAGAATGCCGTATCAAACGGTGGTCTATTCCAACTCGCCGCTCGTCTCGCCCGCTACACGAATGACGATAAGTACTCAAAATGGGCTGAGAAGATCTGGGACTGGTCTACTTCATCACCCTTGGTGAACAAAAAGACTTGGAATGTTGCCGACTCGACGCAAATGAGCAATGACTGCGCCGACGCTGGCAACTACCAGTGGACTTACAACTATGGCACATACCTGATGGGTGCTGCCTACATGTATAATTATGTGAGTGGGACCTCTATATTCTCTATACACCAATTCCGCGCGATCAATTCTTCTATTAACAGACACTAACAATCCACCTGTACAGACAAACGGAGACGAAAAGTGGAAGACCCCAGTCGACGGTCTTCTCGGCCGAACCCTAAAAACCTTCTTCCCTCACGGCGATGTCTTCGAAGACACAACTTGCGAACCGATCAAACTGTGCAATTTCAACGAAATCCTCTTCAAGGGCCTCACATCCTCGTGGCTCGCATTCACCGCACTCCTAGTCCCGGACACCGCAGCGCTGATCAAACCCAAACTCGCGAGTTCCGCACAAGCCGCCGCAAATTCCTGCACGGGAAACAACAACAACTCATGCGGTATCGCGTGGTATCAAAACAAGTGGGACGGGACAACTGGTATGGAGCAAGAGATCAGCGCAACGAATGTCTTCCTTGCGAATATGATCAACTTCGACACCGGCACTTTCGGACCTGTCACCTCCAAGACTGGTGGAAACAGCAGCAGTGATCCCAATGCGGGTGAAGGGAACAGGGATGAAGACAAGGAGAAGCCTATTACGACTGGTGATAAGGCCGGTGCCAGTATTTTGACGTTGATATTTGTCTTTGGCTGGGCTGGGGCTATGGCCTGGATGATGCTGGGTACTTAAACTGTATATTTTATTTTTTCATTGGCATTGGGTTCAGGAAAATTGGAGTTTTGAGGGGACTCGATGTTTTGTACATACTATCTCAAATTATTTTTACCCGGTGAAATAGGATACCTGTCTATATTCAAGTAATAGTGAAGATCTTGGATGAAGTACCTTGACGAAATATGCATAGGATCTCTGTTTGCGAGCACAGAAACAAAAGCTCATATCACACCGAAAGACAAATTTTGAAATAAGCGACGCTATGTCTCTTATCGATCTGTCCAACATCCCCGGATCATGGCACCACCACTGAGACCATCGACCGAAGGATACTTTTGAGATGCAAAGAGAGTATCTACTCTTTCTTCATATTCATTACTCTCTGCCACAGATCTGAATGGCCCAGGCGACTTGTAGGGCTAGTGGCCGGTCATCATCGTGCAAAAGACTGACCCAAGACTGAAAATATCTACCGCCTCAGTTGACACCCATGGCTTGCATCCATGGCTTGCATGGGTTGAAAAAGCCCGAGTCGGGGAGATGCCCACCATCTATATCGCCGCCATTCGTCGATCCCCTAAAGTCATATAGTAGAAGATTGAGCTTGCTTTTAGAATTGGAGTGTACTAAAAAAGTTGTCTGGTCGTAAGTCAGAATGAATGACACCTTTTTGGAGGATGTAGTATACAGCTTCTGTTGCTATAATAGAACGGATATTAACGAATTTGACCGCATGGAATTCGGCTGGCATGCTGTATTATTCTAGGGTATGTTCCTAAGATTCGAACCTACCAAATTGAACGAACTCTTACAGATGACAATTGAAATTTACGAGAAGAGCCAACACGAGAATGACCTTGAAGAGAAACTAAAACCCCTACTGGAAGATATAACCGACAACAACGTGGTGCTCGTTCACGATTTACCGCAAGCCATTCCTCAGCTTTGTCAACCAAATTTGCTGCTACTGTATCTCTAGATTTACAAACTATGAGAGTCCTTACAGAATAAAAAATTTTGCGTGGACAAAACGGTCGGCCTTTGCATTCGCATCACAATATGGGGAAAACCCTATAGTTCAGGGCCAAAAACCCAAATCAAGGCTTCCATGTAATACTAATTGAAGATCTCAACTCGTGCATGTTTCCTTCTCATAAGACCAACTCCTATTCGTCCAAAACTTCCAAACGCTTTCCAAATTCTGTTAAATCAGTCATATGTTAAGAGGAAGGTAGTAGGATTAGGTCTAGGGTCCATACCGTATCCTTCAATGACCAAAGAGTGACCCCCACTATCGGATATAGATTAGTATTGTCTGATAAGGTATTTTGCATGGGATAGGTCACTCACTAATTTTCTAATCGTCGAACTCTTGGCGATGGGGTGGTTATAGACCGTTGTCTCTGCATTGTTTAGTTCACCTACCACCTTTCCATAGTAGTTTTGTTAGTTATAACCCAATGACGGGTTGTGATATGCAGCATTTTGCATTAATGCTGTACTCACATTCTAAATCGAGACTTCGTTAGTTCTCTAGCCTCTGATTAGATTCGAACACTCTCACCTCCTGTTTATCAAACATATGTGAGCCCTGCGTGGCAGTAGTTTTCGAACTTGGGTGCATGAAGTAACTCACAACCTATATAGTCAGCGTATGCAAGCAAAAAATTGTTGATGCAACTTACTCCCTGATATTCGTAATTTCCGTCAGTCCTGTATACCAGAAGTATCCCATAAAGACTGAAGGTCATGACTCACGTCCTATATGAGAAACCGTTGTCAGTTACATCCGTATCTCAACCAGGCATCTGAGAAAGTACTCACTCCCTGTTGATTATATAAACCATAAGTATACTGTCAAAGCAGATATACCAGAAATGCTGATACTAGCACTTACCAACTATTGGTTCCACTTTGTCAGTTGAAGCCCCAAACCAAATCAGTAATGCTGGCTACTTACTTGCTGTTTTCCGTAGATATTAGCTCCATGTTAAGGTAGCGGCTGAATTATCCCGTGACTCACATCCTAGATTTGGCACAGATGTTAGAGAATGTGTTCAATAGAACCTTCCATTCCCTCGGGCACTTACAAGCTGTTCAAAGCAGTCTTGTCAGGACATTATTCAAACAATAGTTCGAAGATATGGCGGGCTACAACTCACAAACTATGGTTGCAATACTGTTAGTTCTATATTACAAAATAGTACATATGTAGAATTCGGTTTACTTACACTCTTTTTAAGTCCATTGTAAGCACTCAACTTCGCGTTGAGCATCGCTTCATGCTTCATCTCACTCACATCCTGATCTGTGTTAGTAACAAGGCCATAGATTCACGCAGTAGCCAATCCCGAATAACTTACTAACTGTTGAGGTACAACATAATGTCATTAGCCTTCTATCCCAGAAGTCGTGATTAGGCAATTATTCACTCACAGCCTAACGGTTGCAAACAATGTCAGTTTATGTCTTAGCAGATATCCAGGTGTAATTGGTGACTTACGGGCTTTTCCATAATCGAATTAGTCTTCTAGTCAGTCAAATAAAAACTTGCTAAAAGGACCTGTTTACTCACAACCTAGATATATCCAGACTCGTGAGCATCATGTCAGCTATGCAACAGTAGTAATAACTCACAAGCTATTTTCTGTCAGCCATGCACACATTACAAAACATGTATTCCAAGCGTTTGGATCAATGGATCTCACCTCGTATTCTGTTTCCGTCACATCACGTGAAGTCGTTATAGTCGGAGCGGCGAGCGCAAAGCTGAAGAGCAACGTAATCATGAAGAAAATAAACTGCATATCTGCGGGTTATAGGTTACGGGTTATCTGTGATGTGTTAGAAATACCAAGAGCAAAAGCTGTCGTAAAGCTGTCGTAAAGTTGTCGTAAGTTGTCGATAAGTTGTAGATACGATTAACTCGAAGTGGTCTTGCATTCTCTTTAAATATTATTTGTTTACTATATCTCAATCAAAACAATAACAGTCTACCCCTTAATGTGGCTTATATTGAGGTATAGAGGAGACGAATAGAACCGGAGGATAAACGCCGTCAGGCTTTGGTTTACACATTTTTGAACGTTTAACGTGGTGTACCGACACTGAAATGCTAGAGCTGGCCTTTTCAGCCCTAGATTTGAAAAACGAGCATAGTAACTATACATCTGTTCTTGAGGCATTCCTCAAAACCTAATATTGGACGAACATTCCAACGGCTACTACCTCTATCAGTGTATCTGGGGATATCCTTGGATGCATTCCAGACCCATTTAAGATTGAAAGAAGCGATTTGTTCAACCACGCCTACTATTCTACGCTTTCAGCTAGTATGTTGCTAATACTGAGTTACTGGAACTCGCTGAAAATAAATGTCTTGCAGGCTTCTCAGCTTGATTAAGCAACATAGGCCGTCAAATTCAATTTAAGAACGTAATAATGAGACTTCGAGAAAGATGGAAGCAAAACCCTTGGGGAAGTGGCTGTAAAGCGTGCTTTAATATTACCAGGGAAGCAGAGTAGTAGTAACAGGACCTAACATAGCTCAAAACATTATGGAGGTGGTGGCGCCTTATAAGAATTTCACTCGGGTCAGAGTAACCGAGGGATGCTTTTGCGTTGCTAGGTATGGTGAGTGTTGGTAGGTAACCATGCCAACACTACAAAAACCCCGAGCCGGTCTATCGGCATCTCTTGATCAATCATTTTTGAACAGAGACTGAGATTCTCACCGACATGCGCAATGGTACCCTTGACACCATGACACCCTTGATACGGGGTGACATAATTCATATATAGCCTCCGAGGTCCCGAGTATATCCATTCAACGACCTGGATATTGGAAACATCCATACTATTTAGTAGCAGACAAGAACTCGTCCACTCTCTCTGCCACCCCCCAGCTAATTTTGTATCCACTTGCACCGGCACCGTAACAAGAGATCACCGGAACACGGACGTCCTTTAGGGTCACTGATGACCCTAAGACAAAGTTGAGTCCACCGCGTCTCATGGGGCGCCGAGCAACGTAGACTTGCATGACATCGAACCCATTTGTCGAAGCCAGTTCATCCGCCTGTTCGTCAATCATCTCAGGGCATAGATCTCTCACCCTCTGCAGAACGTCTTTAGTTGAAGCATCGTCGATATCCTCAGACCTGGTGAGTGTTAGCGTCACTCCAACTTCGGGGATAAGTCAAACCATACCAGTTATTAGGCTCCTTCGTCCCACCAATAACAGTCCCACCACCGATAGGCCGGGGTATGATGACCGTAGAGGAGCCATCACTCCAATGATGACTGATAGTTTTTTCACAGTGATTCGAGACGATGATGAACTGACCACGTGAGGGGAAAGAGTCGGGATCATTAAAACCCCTACCACTTGCATCGACAATAGCCGAAACCTGATCGCTGTCATCATGGGATTTATTCTCCCGATAGACAGACACAGCCTGTTCCAGGTCCGTCAAATGGGCTCGAATGAAACGAGTCCCTTGCGCCTCAGTTCGTGTCTGTAACCACTTCAGATAAACTGGCGAATTCAAAACCCAGCAACGGTAGGTAACACCTAATTGGATCGATGGATGTTGAGATGGGTATTCCGCAGGGTCGATGATATGAAAATCCGGCCACGTGATATAGCCGTTTTCTTCGGCCAGGAACGAGATCGCGTCGGCAGTGTCGAAATACTCGACTGCAGGAATAAAATCCACGCCGGCTTCCGGGTGATTTTTCGCAATTTCCTCGAATTCTTGGTAGGTGTGCCGCATCCAGGCCTGTTCCCTTCGTTCTTCGTCTGTTTTTGCGGGGGTGGGGCGGAAATGGGCCCCTGCCCATGGGGAGGCGTAGTCAATGCCAATGTCTCCGGGTAACTCTCTTGCGATGATGGTGACTTTCATGTGTTTGGATAGCTTGACTGCGATGCTGAGACCGATGACGCCGGCTCTGTTGAATTATCGTTAGATAGAAACACGAGGATGGACTTTGCTCTTACCCGACGATGATAACATGGCCGTCGCTCATGATTTCTTTTGGTCTAGTGTTTGAAGCTATAATAGTTTGTGAATCTGAATCTGAGTTACTACTCATGTTCAGTGAGTCACATAAATTCTTGAGGCTCTAGGGCAGACACGGGAAGTCACACCGAACAGTCATATTGGGGACGGGTATAGTAATTGAGGAAAAATGGCGATGATTGGATAACTTCATATATACATCTTTGTGAAATTTAATACTACCTGGGCATTGCATAGAATGGTTTTGTTATGGACTGTGTAATTGTGGCTTCGATGGAGCTGTGTAACATAGGTTAAAACATATAAAGCGAGAGAAAGAACTTAGAAATGAGATTCTAGCCCAAAGATAGCCTTTATAACAGTACATTCAGTCTCACTCTGATATGTAATGTCTGAGGTGAAGAACATCATAGACCCCGCGTGAAAGCGGTGAGGATCAATTTACTTAGTCCCCAAATCCCAAGCTTGTCCCGACACGCCACAGCTCCCCCAGATATGGTTGTAACTACACGGATAGACAGACAACCTGTCACCGTAAACGGCAACGATAGGGATGTAGATGAGACTACAGCCCTTATAGGGCCCAGCAAGATCAAGTATGCTGGCACACCAGACACTTTGGGCAATTCGTCAGGGTCAGCGAGCGACTGCGACGAGGAGGAAAAACCCTTGCCCAAGCTGCAGATCTTGCTACTCTGCTATGCGCGTGCAATAGAGCCCCTGGCCTTTTTCTCCATATTCCCCTATGTCAGCCAGATGGTACAGGAAAACGGAGGCTTGGCAGACTCGGATATCGGCTTCTACAGCGGACTCATCGAGTCAATGTTCTCCCTAACTCAGGCCATTGTCATGATACTCTGGGGCCGGGCAGCCGACCATCTCGGCCGCAAGCCGGTTCTAGTATCCTCCTTGTTCGGAGTGACTGTCGCGACGGGCCTCTTTGGCCTGGCAAAAACCATACCACAGATGATCATGTTTAGGTGTCTTGCTGGCGTCTTTGCTGGGACCATCGTCACAATCCGCACCATGGTAGCTGAGCACAGTACACCCAGTACCCAGGCCCGAGCGTTCAGTTGGTTCGCCTTCAGCGGGAACGTGGGATTGTTCCTGGGGCCTTTAATGGGCGGTGCACTTGCAAACCCAGTACGACAGTACCCTGGTGTTTTCGGGGGTTTCGGCTTCTTCGAAAAATATCCCTACGCGCTCTCGAGCTTGGTGGTAGCGATGATAGGAGCCACCGCTGCCGTGTCTAGCGCCTGCTTTGTTGAGGAGACGTTAAAGAAGGAGTCGGTTGTGGTGGACCGTGATGGCGAGGCAACATGCGATGCGCCAGCCCAGAGTGGTGACCTATCGACACGGCAGCTTCTCAAATCGTCAGGAGTTGGTATGGTCTTATACACGTACGGGCATATCATGGTCCTTGCCTTCGCTTACACGGCCATTATTCCCCTCTTTTGGTTCACTCCCATACACCTCGGAGGGTATAACTTCACACCTCTACAGATTTCGATGATGATGGGTCTAAACGGTGCCGCACAAGCTGCATGGCTCCTCTTGGTGTTTCCCCCATTGCAGAAGAAGATAGGGTCCAATGGAGTGATACGTCTCTGCGCTTACGCCTATCCGTTATTTTTCCTATCCTGTCCTCTTGGCAATGTGCTTTTGCGGAGGGGCACAGATGGATCCGTTACAGCCTTTTGGATTCTCTTACCCATCACCCTGGCAATCGGCTGCGGAGTCAGCATGAGCTTCACGGCGATCCAGCTCGTGCTGAACGATGTTGCACCCTCGCCGAGGGTACTGGGCACACTGAATGCGCTGGCCTTAACTAGCGTTAGTACACTGAGAGCCTTCTGCCCTGCCCTCTTCACCAGCCTCTTCGCTCTGGGAGCAAGGACACAGCTGGCAGGGAGCCATGCAATCTGGGTACTCATGCTCATACTTGCTTCAGGCTTATCTGTTACAGTAAAATACCTCCCAGAGCCCCGGGCCGCTGTCCGGCGCCGGAACAGCCAAGCTAGGTGATGTACCGATTAGCTGAATTCACAGCACGATCAAGACTGACCCAACGCTCTTTTGGGAAAGCCATCTTGATGCAAAATTTTATGATTCCATCTGAAATTTGTTTCATGTGGTAAGTTTAACTGTACATACATGGGCCTATGTCAATAGGAAAAAGCGGAAGAAGACATAATTGAATCTCAAAAAATCAGAATTGGCCCATATTTGTCATTTAGCCAGGTTTAAATTTTATTTCGGTATTATATCACACTCATCGATACATCTCTTCGGAGCTTTCCTGTTATACTAGTTATTGGTTTGTACACAAATCTGTATGAGAAGTGCAAGGAGTAACCATCTTTGTGCGCATATCACAATTTCAAATCCTGGTAGAGTCGATCTATCGAAGATCATTCACAAAGTAAACCCCTTACCCCGGCTAATACACTATTTTATAGATCCTGACCTGAGCTTACGACTATTTTTAAGATCCTCGTCACCCACGCCGATCCTCGTCGATCATGATGCACATAACGCCAAACAATGTCTTTCTTCCAGAATGCAGGGGCAAGGAATTCAGCCCAATGACAGTGGTGCTATCACTACAAATTTCCATGCATTCACTTCCATTTGGGAACCGATTCATTCCCAGCCATACCAGTTCTCGGCGCCTCCCGTACGCCAACGCCATAACGCCAAAAGCAACAATGTCGACATACGAGAAAGTGGTAATGGTAGATTTCGATGGTGACCATCCCCAAGACTGGCCCGCAACACGAAAATGGACCATCATGGCTACCATCGCAATCCCGCTGTTCCTCATGCCTTTATCATCGACCATTACAACACCAACAGTTAATGCAATTGCGGATGAATTCCACCCGGCTTCTACCATCACAGGCCCACTGGCACTATCGTTGTTTCTGCTCATGTACTCCATGGGACCCATCTTACTCGGCCCATTCAGCGAACTATACGGCCGATGGCCAGTGTTGCAGATTGGGAGTTTCTTCTACCTGGCCTTCAATCTCGGCGCTGGATTCTGCACAAGCATGACCCAGTTGTTAATATTCCGATTGCTGAGTGGAATAGGGGCGAGTGCATCATTAGCTGTAAGTTCCGATTCCCCTTTGGTAGACGAGATTAGTCCGAGTCTAACAATCTGCCAGGTTGGCGCTAGTATGGTGGGCGATGTGTTTCGCAAAGAAGAGCGCGGACTACCCGTCGCTCTAATCAGTCTCGGCCCAGTACTGGGCTCATGTCTTGGTCCTATTGTCGGCGGGTTCATCGCAGAGTATACCACATGGCGGTGGACGTTTTGGTCAACCTCCCTAGCCACAGGTGCATTTCTGGTGCAGTGTTTGATCGTTGCGCGAGAGACATACGCACCTGTTATACTGTTGCGTAAGAAAGCGGCTCTGATCATAGAGGCAAACAGACAGGGCAAACACGATGGCCGTGTCTGGAAGACGCCGTTTGAAAAAGACGAGACAGTCGGCCAGCTGTACCGACGCACTATTTCCCGGTCCTTGCACTTCCTCGGCACGCAGCCAATTATCCAAGCACTGGCTTGTTACTACGGTTATCTTTATGGAATTGTTTATCTCCTCCTTTCCAGCTTCTCGGAGCTCTGGACGACGCATTATCAAATGAGGGTCAGCACCGGTGCTCTCAACTACATTGCTCCGTGTATTGGCTACGCCATCGGGGCTCAGATCTGTGCTTTTCTGACCGATCGGGTGTATCGGTACCAGGTAGCTAAGAACAATGGCGTGGGAAAGCCTGAGTTCCGGCTGCCGATTATGGTGCCAGCTTCGTTACTGGTTCCTCTTGGATTGCTGATTTACGGCTGGAGTGCAGAGTACCACACTCATTGGATTGTGCCAGATATCGGTATTGCCCTCCCACTCATGGGGGCAACTATCATCTTCCAGTGTTGCAGTCAGTATCTGCTAGACACATTCCCTGTTTATGCTGCCAGTGCCAATGGTGCAGTTTATATTGTGCGAGGATTCACGGGCTTTGGATTCCCGCTATTCAGCCCGGCGATGTATGAGACACTTGGATATGGATGGGGGAACAGTCTGTTGGCGTTTTTAGCTTTGGTGATTGGATGTCCTATTCCTTTCATCTTGTGGAAGTACGGGGAGAGACTGAGAGCTGTGAGCAATTTTGCAGATCAAACCAAATAGTTAAGTAGCTTGATATTCACTGTAAAGTAGATTTTAGTAGAAATTGGCTTGATGTTCACTATAAAGTTAACCTTCATAAATACTCTATATCCCTCATTCATCCTCATTCATCCGCACAATCTCCCTCATCATATCATAGCACACCCTTTCACCAACATAGCTATCCTGTCGATAATCCTCATGCGAGCGGACAAACTTCCTCATCCAAGTCGCCGGTGTAGGATTCTCACCACTCGCCCTCTCACTAATCAACTCCAAATACGGAGCAATCTTCTCCTGCTCCGCCGTCGCCATCTTGCTTTGCTTCAGGTAATAGCGCACAATAGCAACCAACCCAGGGAACCCATCTTCCTCAGATTCACCATTAAAGATCTCATCGGCAGACATGAGGGCAAATCCCTCTCCCTCGCCACTCAAACGCTTATGAACCTTCTTCTCCTTACACATCGACTTCACTCCCCCAATGGAATGAGACCACCCCGACCTCTTGAACCACATCTTCCTACCACGAACCGCATCCCGCTCCTTCGCAAACTCCATTGACTCACCCACCTTGTCAATGGGGATGTAGAAATTCAAATGCATAGTGACAATAGCTCTGGAGAGCAAATACGCAAAGATAGCAAATGCCGCGTTCGCCTTATCCGTGAGTTGGGACTCCATTGTTCGGAACTCAACACACCACCCTGGTCCAGTGTCTGTGATTGGGAGCTTGAAGCGAACAGCATGCCAGACGCAGCTCTGGAGGAGCTCGAAGAGTTTAGTGTTTGACGTGTTGAGGTTGTGCGTGTCTTCTTCTGTTAGGATGAGCGGGTCACGCGAGAGGATGGAGGCGAAGTGCGTTGCTAGGGAGTCGTCCATGCCACCGTCTAGCAAGCGTTGTTTGATTGCCGGGTTCATTGGCTGGAGTGATGAGTCGCTCTCGAGACCGGGGGGCTTTTCTTCGGAGAGGTAAGTGCGGTTCCAGGTCCAGCGCGGGGGCTGTGAAGGTTTTGTTAGTTGGTATTTTATGTTCTTTTTTTTTGCTTAGGAGGGTTGACATACAATGCTTTCCATCTCTTCTGGTCGACGGTCGTCTACCAAATCTCCGAATCGCTGCCACCGGATATCCGTGTCGACCAGGTATCCCTTCCAGATTGGGACTGCGGCGGTCATGGCGAGGAAGATCGGTGCGAGGGGTATGAGCTGGTCGTGTAGCCACCGAGCTTCTGTTTCATTTGGTGCTTGGAAGGTTGTTTGCAGACTGCAGCAGCCGATTCCGACCTCGAGGTCATCCAAGCAGAGGTGGTTTTTGATCTTCTCTCCCGAGGGTAAGATATCATGGAATATATCTGGTGTCTCGATGTCTTGGTAGACTGGGTAATGTGTTTTCTTGTGACTTTGTCTGCGGCCTAGGACATTCTCGGGGAGGATTCTATACCGCGGGATAGAGCATACTGAGTGATTTGTCTGGGTTCGGCCATGAGGGGTTGTCCATTGACCATCCGCTCCAGTACGGGGAAAGAAGGATAGTGACATTGTGTGCTGGTTTGGCGAAAGAGAACGATTGATAACTTGTCGTCTGGTTTTGGTTAGTTGCTGGTTCCCAGATAACTGAGAAAATTACTTACCTTCTCTTCATATTTTGCTGGACACTCAGGAGATCCTCGATGCTCTCTGTGTATGGCTTTGCGGGAGTAGTCTCGACCACATACTTTGCCCATTCCCATTGGAGAACAACCCTGTTTGGGGTTAGATGAAGCTATCTTCATGGTCGGGTTATACTGACGGTTCTTCCTTGCTGGCCGGGCTGTTTTCCCATTGGCGAATTACCTTCTCCTGATCTAATAGCAATGTCGCCCGTTCAGAGGTTGAGTTCAGATCAACCAGATTGTATTCAATCTTTGATTGGATCAGCATCTTTTTTTCTTCATGGTCTAGGTCCATACATACCTCATCACCCCATGAAGGAACATTGTCCCTGCGATGCCGCTGTTTACGCCAAAGGCAGAGCAATTGCTGCAGTGCATTAGAAGCGACCAATCGGTAAAAGAAAGAGAACAAACTTCAGTCGCCCATCTCTGAACATTTGGCGCAGCCTGTTCAGTCTCTGGCCAGCCTATCGAGGGTCCTTCCACGCTTTGTAATGTTAGAAACCGTGAGTACGTGAAATAATGAGTACATATACATACGGTAAACCCATCTTTGACACGATTTCAAGTTAAAGTGAGGGAACTTTCGTAAATGTGAATAATGTGCTGGAACTACGGTGTACAAGAGATCCAAAGTTATTTATAACCAATATAATTTCGACCAGAGTATAACGTCATTTCCAAGGGTGTTTTGCTGATCTACAGACTTGCCGGGCGATCACCCGCTTAAGTTCGTGGAATGCTCTTGGCTGTTCTTTCTTCAGTGCCACATATGCTTCGCGCTCAGGGAAACATGCTTGGCAGAGTCATGCCCTAACCTTGACATGACGACCCCATATGACGTGCGCCCTGTAGGGATGCAAGGGATAGATCGGCATCTTTTTTTTCAAGGGAATTGCCAGACCCCGCTGAGCAAATGGTGAAGGTGACTAGATACTGGTGAATGGGACCCCAGGGATTGGGGCCTAGAAACTAGGCCTGAATGTGTTCAGTGCTGGGGAATTAGAATGAGCCATCACAATAATCGTACAGAATAGACCTCTCCAGTTATGATATCTTGATTGGCCTAACTGATTTGATATATTGAATGAGTATCTGCATGCTTCGCACTTCTGTATCCACTTTCTGCAAGCTTGCGATGTATCAGGTACAGGGTCGCGTAAGCCGTATTCGTCAGCCTTCAGACTTCAATGCTTGAAGCTCATTCCTCCTTGCGATGTGGCAATTGTGCTGAGCCTACCACCTACGGAGTGCTAATGGGTTGCGCCGGATAGCATATTGTGGGATTAAGTACCTTTTGTGTAGCAACTTCACACAAAGGGTACATAAGCACAACATACGCATAACTCTGATGTTTCACGTTTGTTAACCCTCAAACTAGCTTGAGGAAAAAAGCAGAGGGTTTAATACAAGTTTTGTTCAATTAAGCCACTACTGAGATTAACTCTGAAAATGTGATATAGAAGTGTAAAGAGCATCTTGAAAAGCACGATATATGAATATTATATGTAAAAGTTTAACCATTCTCTTACTTCAAGGATTATAATTGTTACTAAGGTTGACGCTAGGCAATGAATACCACATATGTCTTCCTATATTTCCCCTAACTAGTTTAAGGGTAAAGGAAATTGGGGCCAGGCTTATAATATGTTCGCGTACCTTTGGTATTGAGTTGCGGTGCAAAAAATAACCAATTCTACAATTAGCTATCCTTTGCAGCCTATCAATATCTACCGAGTCTTGATGGGATTGCTGAGCTTTTCAAGAGTTTAAAAAAGTTAAAACTGATCCAGAAAGGCTCCAATATCACTATTCGATGCCGTTGTCTCGATAAATGTGGCAAAGGACCGGTTAGCAGATGGTACGACTCAGTCCATCGAGAACTAATCGAACCATCTATCCATAATGTCTCTCATTTGTTCCGTAAATCCATCAATAATGTTGCGCCATTTTTTCGAGAACCTCGATAGTTTCTTGGCATCGAGGACCTTGAGAGGTTAGGGCTTGGCAGTTACTGACCATAAGGATTTACTGGATATACTTTCCACCCACTCGTTTTTAATTCTTTAATTCCGAGAAAATGCTGCGTGAGATATTCTTTATATTGACATGTATTGCATGTGTGGAATTGGCCATTCATTTCCCACCGTGGATGAAGGTCAGATCAATATCCCGAGAGTGTATCCACTTAGAACTAACATCCTGTAGGACATCTCTCACAGTGTTGAAGCTGACACTGGTATATTTCACTATCCAGTGCCATTGTCTACACACAATGAAGAATACACGCGTCTACTGCAGAATCTGGAGCGATCTAATGGAAAATGGAACTCTGTCCATCCTCGACATCGATTGTTAACTGCCCTGCATGGGTATACCTGCTACAAAGACAAAAGCCTAGCTGAGGTGAATCGATGGAGGAACCTTTATAAAAATGTCCCCAAGCAGCAGCGAAAGGCTTGTTCTTTCTTTCTTTCTGTGGGTGTTGGCAGGTTTAACTGACTGGCCTAGTTACTCGAATCAACCGTGCACTACACGCGTAAACTCAACACAGTGGAACATCTGTTTGAGACAAACAACGAGATTGCCAGATCTATTGTTGATTACGGTCTTTCGTTTTACAATATTAGTCAGTCTGAGCTGGATGAGTTCATCGAAGAAAGTGACAGTCAGCAGCGGTCCGTTGATAGGACTAGCGTCTCCCAGGGAATGAAGCACTTTGTGCGTGACTGGGCAGATGAGGGCGACGAAGAACGTCAACAATCCTTTGGTTGTATTTTGAAATCGCTCTCCCAGACGCCACGAATGAATGATAAACCCTTGCGAGTGTTATTGCCTGGGTCAGGATTGGGAAGACTAGCGCATGAGGTCGACAACCTTGGAGGTGAGTACATAATTTCCTATCTGGGTTTCATGGGTTGATTAGAGAGGCATCAGGGTTCGAGGTCACTATGAATGAATGGTCGACATACATGAATCTAGCATACCGTTATGTATCCAGTCTCTCCGTCCCCAACAGTGTACCATTTCACCCGTACATCGACTGGTGGTCTCACCACGTCACGACCAATGACCTCCAGCGATCCATTACATTTCCGAACCAAGTTATTCACCCATCATCTGTCTTACTCATAGAGGGAGATTTCACTACGGTATTCACAGAACACACAGGCCAATACGATATAATCGTGACCTTGTTTTTTATCGATACTGCACGGAACCTAGTCTCATACCTTGAGACTATACACAGACTCCTTCGTCCTGGTGGCCGTTGGGTGAACCTAGGTCCTTTATTGTATGGCACTGCGCCATTTGTGCAGTTATCACTGGACGAGATTGTGGCGTTAAGTGTTGCCATGGGATTTGAGTTCCAGGAGACAGATCATGCAATTGGAAATATCACATTGCCTGACTTAAAAGTGCGAGGGCTGGAGGTAGCATATGGTCGAAATGGGCGGGGGTTGAATAAGAATGCATATCAAGCGCAGTATTGGGAGGCTGTTAAGCGCTAGAGCAGACAAATCCATTTCATATTTTGCTCTCCTCTATTAAAGAGTAAAGTAGCTGCTTATTACTAAAATATCATCTGAATGTAACTCTGCGCCGGAGACATAAGACGGGATAGGGCTACGAGCCACTTGCGCCTTTGCTGAGCCAATACAATATCTCATATAATACCCACCTAATTTTACCACATGGAAACGAATTCAGTTTTTCCTCGGGCCGAAATTTATTCAAAGTCAGAATTATATCCTCGGACAATAAAGTATCCAACGCTGTTGGCAAGTTGGGATCGGCAGGGACAGAGTCCGTCTAACCTTGAGATTGGTCCAAGTCAGCCAAGATATATCCGAAAGGCAAAGCGCTCAGTGAAAAAGATTTTATCCACAAACGACCATCCAATCGAAAGCTAAAACATAATTTGCCCGATACAATGAGGCATAATCCGCCGCCAAGCTGAGAACCTTTGGGGCACCAAGACTTCCACTTTTCTTGGCACCAAAAACTACTGCCCGGAGTGGCAGGTATAAAGCTGCGGACCCTGTGCGACAAATCTCTGATTTTGAACCATTTTGCATTATACTGTGCACAGTTCCATCGCCAAAATGAGATTATCCGTCTATTTCATTGCACTCATGACTTCGGTCTCATCCGGGGTCTTGGCCCAGGATCCAGGTCCATCTCCTACTGCTTCAGTTGGTTGTGAGCCACATGGAGACCATTGGTTTGTTCTATCATGATCTGTCTAGTACTCGGTGGTTAGTAACATCTATACAGGCACTGTGACGGTCCGGCGTCAACGGATGTGTCAGCTACATCAACGGCAAGCGAGGTCGCAGTGACTACCACTTCCCATGCTACCCCCACAATGCCTAGTCCTACCGAGTCTGTTGGTTGCGAGCCGCATGGCGATCACTGGCACTGTGATGGCCCGGCGTCAACAGGTGTGTCAGGTACATCAACGGCAGGCGAGGTCGCAGGGACTACCACTGCCCATGCTACTCCTACAATGCCTAGTCCTACCGAGTCTGTTGGCTGCGAGCCACATGGCGATCACTGGCACTGTGATGGACCGGCCGAGACGGCTGGTGCCTCCGCGAGTGCCTCCGCCAGTGCCTCTGCGAGTGCTTCTACTAGTTCTGGAGATGCGGGAAGTGGTGCTGGTACAATTGGTGTACAGATGTTCCTGCTTGTTGGATTGTCGCTTGTTGCTGCTGGTGTGAATGTTTAATTATCGTTAATCTTGGAGATATGTGTGCGTATGTGTGCGTGTGTCATAATACCAGGCCGACGGTCTCAAACTACAGTAATCTTATGCTGGACTGTATTTTCCATTTGAATTAGGGAATATGTTTGATTATAGTTTTGTGATGTAAAGAAGTCCTGCACTTGAAGTTGCTAGTAAGAACTAGGTATAAATTCACCCTAGCCAAAAGGTGTTGGGGGTGCCGCTTAATCTCTGAAATATGTCTAAGCATAAAACAGGATCCAGATGATTGACGAGTCAGACAGATATACTCTAAGTGTAGTCTTGCTGAAATCCACAATTCAAGTGCTGACAGGAGAGTCGTGAAGTAGATTCTGAAGTAGATTCTAAGAATCAATGCACCCTAGACGTTAACAGCAATTCTATAAGCTTCGCATCCCTAGAACCACTGATTCCACGCAATACCCTTTCTATATTGTACATATTGTAGGCAAACCCCGAGGCACTAACTGTCTACAGAGTGAACCAAAATGCATTGTTAGGAGATGAAAGTGTTGACCGGTAAAAAAAAGGATATACCGAGCGCGAAACAAACAGCGACTGTGCGACTCACCTGAAGCTAAAAAAAGGAGGACATGCTCGACGGCATGGAACCTAGCGGCAGATGACTCTCCACCAACCGTATGCTACTGCAGAGTAGTATACCGCTAGGATCCATCCCATCTAGCATGTCTAGAGGGACATTCTAAAGATGACTTATATACCCTGATATCTAAATGCGTAAAACTGGTTAGTAGAGGATCTATATGCATATTGATTTTTCATTTCATCTCTTCCATAAGGTACTATGTACAGTATGTACCTAGATGTATGTATGCTGTATCTCACACAGTCTGCTTAGCCGGGCTTTTATAACGGGTAGACCTTAGAATGTACCTGAATACTCTTGTCCTTAAGGATTTACTATAGTAACTTAATACAACGATCAAGACTGACGCCATAACCCTTTCGATAGAGAATGGGTTTATATCCTTCTGGTTGATCCATTATGCGTAGTCAAGGTGTCAGGCTCTTTACACTTTATAAGAACTGACCTTACGATCTTAACCTACGACCTACGTCCATACGACAACGGCACTAGATGATCGGTCGTAACATAGGTGAGTAAAGCAATGTGACAACAGATGACCCGAAAGTCAGTCACTACTATCAAAGGAATTACTATAGATTTATAAAAGCGAAGTTCGATGGAAGTCCAATGATTTCGTTTTATTTGTTACGTAGAATATTGAGTACAGAACGAGTGTGGGAAGAGCCAGGATGGGTATGTATAGCCAGTTCGAGGGGGATGCAGACAAGAAAAGGAAATGCGGATTCTCTCTCCAAAAGGAAAAGGACAGCCGGACGAGAGGAACAGAATGGGATTAACCGTGATGTTCCAGCTCTAGATCCTATCCTAATCCAGCGTAGAGAATCAAAAATTGAAAGTTGGTTTGGCTTGTAAAAAAAAAACGAGAGCTTCGTGAGTAGTGGGTTACATTTAACAAAGACCAAGAATCCAGAACAGGAGAGGGAATAAATCCTGCATTGCACGCTCAAGAGGGGAAGAGGTAGAAAGATCCAGGTACAGTAGAGGCAGAGTAGAGGTAACAGTAACAGACTCTCTATTCCTGTCCAAAGCCAAGCGTTTCCTCCACCGCGATAGACATTTTGTGCTCGAGGGCCTCGTGCGTCTTGTAAGGAGGAAGATCAAGACGGTTGAAACTGAAAAAAAAAGGGTTAGCTATAACACACCAGATACAAGAACTAAAATTGAATACATACCAAGTATGCGATTTAGGTAGCGCAGAAGGATCACCAGACTTCTCAATAGTGAACCGTCTAGGACCATCAGATCCCTGCAGATCCTTAAATCCGTTGACAGGGATACGCGAGGTACCAGTAGTGAACTGGAGAAGGCGAGACTTCTGCTCGGCATCCCAGGTGCGGACGATCTTCCAGAAGTTCTGGATGACTTCGTCCTGTTCCTGGTAGCCGCGGTAGTCGGTGTGCTTCTTCCAGTCTTCCACATCGATATCGGCGATACCACCGATGAGCAACTCGAGTTCACGCTCGTCGAAGACGTTGACGAGATCGGGGGGAATAAGCTCGTTGAAGCCGGACATGAAGGCATCGAACTGCTCTTCGACTCTCTTCATGATTTTCCATTCCGTAACCAGCCTGCGATGGTGTTAGTAGGGCTTCATCAGGCTGAAGGCTAAGGTGGTTCCACTCACTCAATGTACTGTGGTTTGTTCTCGTTGGTGACGGGAATATCCCGGCCACCGGGTATCAAATCAATAGTGCGACGCTCGCCAAACTTCTCATCGTCAACCGAAAATGTGAGTTCCACAATTCCGTCAATGTCATTATCCCTACCATGGTGTTAGCGCGATTATTTCTCAAACTGAGATTACATGTATTGAACTTACAGTGTCCATGCCAAATTTCGGTGCAGATCCTCATCCACTCCTTCCATATCTTGAAGACTAACCTTCTTCCGCAACATCATCTTGTAGAAAGCTCCAATGAAGAAGGAATCCAGGAAACGACGGTGGAAGATAGCCAGACCAACCACTCGGCCGATGAACTTGAAGTAATTGAGATGCTCGGGGTTCACGCCCGAGTGGGGATTAATCTGCAAGGTATAATTATCGTGGGCCGAATATTCGAAGAGACAGTAGAAAGGATTGAACATTTCGTGAGAGAGGAGGAAGAAGAATTCACTAAGAGAGTCAGCAAGCTTTGATCAACGCCGGAAAAAGGCAGAACAGAACATACCGTGAGAGACCACCATAATCAAGACCATCTTCGCCATCGAACTTGATCATTAGTCGCTTCTTGAGATCGGACGCGCTCTGGCGCATAATCTCGGCATATGAATCCTCGAAGATATTATTACGACGGACTTTAACGTGGCACTGTCCGGACATAATGCGCAACGCGGGTTGGGACCGGAAGTAGATCAGTTTGCGTCGGAAGTCACGCTTATACTGGGGTACGCCCTGATCCAGAGAGGACGGGAGTCGCGGATCATCCCATGTAGTCGTCTTGGTGTTGTGGTCGACGAAATATACTCGAGCAGTGTTGGTAAGACGCATCTCCCAACCACTGGGTAGAGGGCCCAATTGGGATACGGGCTGCTGTTGAATGGTGGTATTGTTCGCGCCACCTGTGGTCTGTCCCTGACCATACATGCGGATGTACTGCTGCCGACGAGGATCGACCCATGTCGTCGTGCGCGTGTTGTGGTCCACAAAGTAGGGTCGTCCCTCGGGCGTCACTCGTCGTTCCCAGCCTGGTGGAAGCTCCCCTGTGCCAGCAGTGGTGGCTCCCGTTGCCATCATGGAGATCGCGGCGGCGTTGGATCCGGCTGGGGCTCCAGTTGCGAGCGAGGTTCCTGCGTTAGGCCCGGGCGGTGGTGTCGGTATCTGCTGGGCATCTGGCAGGTTGGGTGAATTGGCGCCAGTTCGATCTTCTGGAAGCATTCGGCTTTGGTGGGCCCGACGTTCGAGCTGCATGTTGGCTTCGCGCTGCGAACGCTGGGTATGCTCATTGTAGTTGGCCGCTGGCCGTGACCATGTGGTGGTGCGCGTATTATGGTCCACATAATATGTCCGTCCCAAGTTGTCTTCACGCCGTTCATATCCTGCGGGGAGTCGACCCTGACTGTCTTCAAACGAGCTGAGATTGGCACGAGAGGGGGCGCCGGGTCCAGGGGGGTTGGCGGGGGCGCCATTCAACGAGGGAGGAGCGCCGGCCGGTGGAGCGGTAGTTGGAGTGCGTTGGCTCAATGATGAACTTGATACTGCGGCAGGAGCTGTATCCATAGTGCTCGGGCCAGCTTGTGTTTGGGGTGTGGGTGCTGCAACCTGGGGCACAAGGCCGCTAGAATTCGATGTCTGGGCCTGTTGACGTTGGAGTCCATTCTGGTTCGGATGGGGGGTGGTGAGATTTGACGATAGGTTGATGATCAATTTTCCGTGGACCACGAGGTTATCATTGGATTTTTTCAGATCCCGAGTAAGCATTTCTGTGGGGGGCACATGGCCGTCAGCTCAGTCCACGTTCCTACGCGCGATCGGCGTTCTTCGGACATACCATCACCACCCATCGACAAATCAATGACATCTCCGATGCGAACATTGATGACTCCGAGGAAACCCTGGTCCTTCTTCTTGAATTTCTTTTGATCGAAGATCTGAATCGCAAGAATGCTATCCTCATTGACTCTCCTGTAAAGATGGTTAACGAGATTCACCCTTTTCCCCCCTGACAGCGGAGGGGCACCACGGCACGGCAGCACAGTATCACGTACAAATCGAACGGCTCATTCCAATAGGGATTCAGAGTCTTCTTGATTACAGAAGTTGTATGCGTTTGCTCTCCTCCAACAGTAGCCACGGCGAATGGATCGGGGAATCCTAGAAATGGTCAGCTTCGACCCCGCAACGTCCGATCTGGAGATAACATACGGAAGACATCGCGTTTGTACAAGCCATCGGCCGCGATAACTATAAAGAGAAGATTAGTCTTGTATGGCGGAACCCCGCAGAGTCCAAAGTCGATTCGGAAAGTCTTACTCGTAACCCGAAGATTTGGCTGGCTGCAATTCATATTAGCAATCTGAACCAAATCGGAGTGAGAGTTTCGACTTACGCTGGGAGATTTGACGCCATGATTTACAAGCGCCGATCAAACAGCGCGGGCGCGCACATTCACGAGGAGGAGAAGGACCAAACCGAGTTCACCCAGGTCAAAGCCTGGAAAGAGTGGATAGGTTGTGTGATTTGCAGGTTTTGGGGGTGGTGGAAGAGGAGAAGAGAGAAAGGAAGGGTTAGGCGGGTTTGGGGGGTCTGACTACGTATTCACTATGTACGAGATACCCGGTCACTATTTCCTGGGGCTGAGTAAAGATTTATTAATTTGTATTCATTATTTTAACCTATAAATATGATATCTAATAAATTCACAATTCATTTTTCACCTGGGCAAGTTTCCTACGTAATAGACGGGTGTGGGCGGAGTGGCAATTTGATATTAAGAGGGAAATATAGCTGTGAAGCCATTTTTAGGCAACCATATAGAATCTATATATTCTATATAAAAAGATATAGATAAAGTAGTTTTATATAGACCTTTAAAACAGCTAATCTTAACTCTTATTTTTCTTGCTATTTCTCTGCCCGGAAATTATTGTACACAGATCCCACAACTCCAAAGCCACAGAGAAAAGGAGATCATTTCAGCTTAGAATAGACACTAGACCCGGGATTTCCAGCATCAAATAACACACTTAGTAGGGTGAGAAACCACGTCCCCGTCCACGGAAGCTAGCACCACCTCGATATCCACCCCGGGGGAAGCCACGGCCACGACCGCGGCCAAAGCCAAACCCGCGGCCACGGCCACGGTGCATACCAGGGAGGTTGGTACGCTTGGGAACAACCTGTTTTTCGACATCAGCGACGTGTAGAGAGGGCATAGTATCAGCACTTATAAACCGACCTTCAAGTTGCGACCGCGGAAGACACTCTCGTTCAACACCAGAGCCTGGGCGACCAAGCTAGGTTCCGCAAATTCAACGTAGGCATAACTACAGCACATTGTCAGCACATTTATCCCATGTATATTCCTTCTGTTCAATCTCACCCTTTTGGCTGGCCAGAGAACTTGTCCAGCAAGATGGTAACTCGGTTGATGGAACCACAGCTCTGGAAATGAGCCTGGATCTCCTCCGGCGAAGCACCGTAGTCCACATTGCCGACGAAAATGCTACGCGCATCAATATCTTCCTTGTTCTCTTGCAAGCTCTCGGTTTGCTGGTCAAGGTCGGCCTGCATCTCGCGTAGCTTAGCCGCTTCAGATTCCATCTCGGCCACTCGTCGCTTCATGGCCTCAATCTCTTCCTGTAGGGATCAATCATCTTAGCGGGGTATGTCTCGTATATGAGTGAAATTACGCGACGTGGGTATGAAAGAAATGACCCAAAGAACTCGAACAAAGAGTGAGATTGTTTCAGTGTAACGAATCACAACCTACCTCGTCATCTGCACCATCTTCCTGGGGTGGAATCTGCTCCCCCTTGATCTCCTCTGGGATCTCCTGGCCTTCAGCAGCCATCTTGTCGGGCCAAAAAAAAAAGAGAAATGTGTTGGAGTTCGGGTTATTCAAAGGGTCGGTGAAAGCGCCGGGGATACCGATGAGGGGAGCAAGTCAGAGCTCTCTGCCGAGGGTTTAATCTTTGCGCGTTAAATTTGGTAAATAAAAACGAATGTAAGTTGTTTGAAGTTGGGAACTGTCCAGATGGTTTGTACGAGTTAACGGAACCCTCTGTTCAAGACCTCTAGGCGGTAGAGAATTGAAGTTCTGGGATTTGGCAATGAGAGGCTTTCTACTTTGGGAATAGCGCCATTTCCGCCTGCGATGAACTGGTATACTGCCGGGCGGTGTATACAGCCTCATATGTTTATGGTTTGTTTCACTTTGACCTTCCAAAAGTCCGGTATCTTTTGTATGGTATGCCCGTATAAAAAGTACTTAGACATGATATTCCTCTAGATTCTTTGCAAATATATTTCATTCAAATTGGGCTCAATTTTAACAAAGCCATAGGCCATTGTGTTTATATACACTCCTTTTTGAACATGTATTTCTTCAATTATTAGATATAAGATTAAACCAAACCATATGAGCAGATATATATTATATATTAGAAGTCTTATTTAGCCCACAAAATGAAAGGGATAACTTAAATTTTATCAGATGACTCCTGTTTTGGGCAATGGAGGAAATCAGAGCTATTCAGCTTGTAGCGATAGATAGCAACATCGTAGCCGATGTTGAGGAAATGACTCGATTCAAGGTATCATGTATCAAATTGAAAAAGCACGGGATCTGTCAAAAAAAAAGGGAAGGAGAAGAACATAGGCTCAGGCGAACATCAAGGCAATTATTTACACGGAGGAGGAGGAGGAGGAGGAGGAGGAGGAGGGAAATAGGCATAAGGATAGCATCACGAAGCCGGTGGGTGGTTCTTGCGGAAGGAGACCTTCTCAACAGCCACATTTTCTATCCCATTGGCATCGGTCTTCAGCTGATAGACGTACAAGACAAGGACATCACCTTGGATCTGTTCAGGGTCAGCATATATACTATTCTCCCAAAACGGTGAGGGCAACTCACGTCCATCAGGCAGAAACTCGGTGTAGGCTCCTCGCCATCAGGCCAGAAGCCTGAGCTCATGGCACCTGTTGCGCTTCCTGGATTGATAAAGAACCGGCCCTCCATCTCAAACGCCTCAAAGCGGTGGGTACCACCCCACAGCAGGACATCTACATCCATCTGGCGGGCTGCGATAAGCAGTGCGTCAGCATCGGCGGGTGGCACGATGGTATGGCCATGGGTGAAACCAATTCGTAGACTGCCATGGTTCACAATTTTGGAGAGAGGGAGATTGGGAGAGTCGACGTCATAATCGCCCTTGACCATCTGTAGGTCCGGGGCTACTTCGCGGAGGAAATCATAGGTCTCGCGGTCAGTCAGGTTTCCCAGACAAAGGGTCTGGCCGATCTTGCCGGGTGTCAGGAGTTTGCGGAACTAGAATTGAGGGACAGTGTCAGCGGGCTGGAAGAATGTGTGACGCTGAAGAAAGACGGACCTTGGCTGGAAGATCCTAGACGATGTGTTAGCGGATATAGTGAAGCTGAGCTGAGGACAGCTTACAGGAGCTCGGTCAGGGATGAACAGGTCACCAATGACCAAGACCAATCGGGCGGTCATCCTGGATTGTGCGTGTGGGGTAAATGGAGGTCAATGGTCCATCCACGATGATCGGAAATTGGAGCAAGCCAGATAGAAACAACGCCTGTTGGCTTCAGCCTGATGGAGCTTCGCGGGGAAGAGCAGCTAATCTATGCCCTAAACCCTATTTTATATCCGGATACGGTTAGCGTTATCAGTTCTATGAAGCCATCACGATCTTTTTGTTTCGCATTGGCTCATCAGGCCGAGTGTCTCGCTTTCGGTTTGATGAGTCCAATCCATGCACATGGGTTATCCCCCGTGTTTTCTTCGAAGGTTTCCTAACTCCTTGCGGAGGTCACCGGATATCAGGGAGGGGGCATACGGAGTACAGTACATACATACTACGTTGGGGTTTGAATGAAGTACAGGACAGCAATTGCCGGCAGACATCGGCATTGAGACATCCGATATATAAAGTAGTATATCAAATTGATGGGATATTATATACGCATTCAAAGAGAGCGAGTATACATAGTAATTGAATACTATCACCAACATATAAACAGTAAGCTACAACATTTATAAACCTCAATCTTGCTAACAGAATATAATATGACATGGACAGATATATCACAAATAGAACAACACGTACAGCGTAGGAAGTAGAATGTTGGGAGATCGGTAGGGTCCGCCCGGATTTCCTTTCTCCGACATCAACAACCCCGAAAACAACATATCCCTTCGGAGAACAAGAGCGTGACTCAATTCATAAATAGCCCCCCATCTCACTCTCACATGTCCTCGGTTCAATCGTCCGAGTGAACAAATCATCGAATCCCAATCGGTATCCTGGCCAATCCACTCGGCGGCGATCCCCGAAAACTCCAGTTACCCTCGGGAACTCCTCCAATCCCCTTTCACGCGAAATACCCCGCGGCGCGCCGCAATCGGAAAGCTGGCGTCCAAATCTACGGAGCGATTGAGCCTGATTTCCAGACACCTGGATCAGCGCCTCCCCTTACCTGACCTCAATACTCCGTTCTCGACCGAGAGAGATTCACTATTCCCTGACGACGTTGAATATAAACCCATTGATCGCTCCGTTCCTCCTGCCCCTCTCACAGAATCAACTCCCACCATGTCTGCTCAAGCCCCTCACAACACCCTCCTGATCCCAGGACCAATCGAATTCGACGATGCCGTCCTCCAGTCTATGTCCCACTATGCGTGAGTTGTCTAGGTCACAATGTATTATCTTATGAACCACCAACTAACTCCCCCAGTGAGAGCCACGTCGCTCCCGGCTTCGTCAAGGTCTTCGGCGAGACCCTAACCCTCGTTCGCAAGCTTTTCCAATCTACCAACCCCGCTGCGCAGCCCTTCATCATCTCCGGAAGCGGCACCCTGGGCTGGGATCTTGTTTCCGCCAACCTGATCGAGCGTGGCGAAAACGCCCTCGTTCTCAACACCGGCTACTTTGGCGACTCCTTTGGTCAGTGCCTCGAGACATACGGTGCCAACGTGACGCACCTTAAGGCGCCCATCGGCGATCGCTCCTCGATCGAGGAAGTGGAACAAGCCCTGAAGGAGAAGCCATACAAGCTCATCACCCTCACACACGTTGACACCTCGACCGGTGTGCTCTCGGACGTCAAGGGCGTGGCACAATTGGTTCGTCGCGTCAGCCCAGACACCCTGGTGATCGTGGACGGTGTGTGCAGTGTTGGCTCTGAGGAGATTGCCTTCGACGAGTGGGACCTTGATGCGGTCGTCACAGCTTCGCAGAAGGCCATCGGCTGCCCGCCCGGTCTGAGCATCGTCATGACCTCCGGCCGTGCCATCCAGGCCGCACAGTCGCGCAAGACCCCTCCCGGTGCTTACTACGCCTCCATCGCCAACTGGCTTCCCATCATGCAGAACTACGAGAACAACAAGCCCTCTTACTTCGCTACCCCACCCACCCAGCTTGTCCACGCCCTGCACACTACCCTCCGCCAGATCACCGCTGATGTCCCCGGCCGCTTCGCTGCCCACACCGAGGTCTCAGATAAGGTTAAGGCTGCTGCTGCCGAGCTTGGCCTCAAGCAGCTCGCTTCTCGCCCCGAATGCCAGGCTCATGGTATGACTGCCATGTACTTGCCTGAGGGTCTGTCCCCGCCTGATGTCCTGCCTGGTCTGCTTAAGCGCGGTGTCATCTTTGCAGCTGGCCTGCACAAGGAGATTGCCACCAAGTACATCCGGTTTGGCCACATGGGTGTCAGTGTCACTGACCCCAAGCGGGGTGATGTTGACAAAGCCCTCGCGGCGCTCAAGGAGGCTTTGGCCGAGGCCAAGCAGGCCAAGGGTCTGTAAGGGCTACACTCATGTAGGTTCGATGTAAATAGAATCACTTTAACTTGCCGAGAGTAAGTCTTGTGGATTATCTTTTGGGTAAAACTACAGCAATGAATTATTGATTATAGATAATGTTTGTTATATTCCAGTTGTAAGACTGCCTTAATTGGTAGGATAATATCGTGACTTGGGTAAACGTATTATCTACATACAAATGCGATAATCTTGCTGCTTGCTTTTACTTTACTCCCATCAATAACATTCAATCCTATATAATCTGCTATGTAGGACTACCTGCCCCCCAAAAAACTAACTAACCTGCAGGTACCCGCGGATCCTCCACATTCTGGAATCCTCCCTATTGGCGCGTCTATCCAGACCCCAAGCCCATAATCGAGCGCAATAGACTCGTAGGAATGCAAGATAAAGGTATAGCATGCATTTTGAACAGTCAGTCGTAGTCGAGAATGTAATATTTGTACAGTTTTCTATCTCCCCTTACCAGCTCCTAGTCGCTGGAAGTATGTCAAAGCCCTGCCATACCCCTTGATAACAACCCATTGACTAACAGTCTATTGCATATACGTGGCTGACCTTCAATATTTTAATTATAGCAGCATCGTGTAGATAGACATGATCAAGAAGGCATTCTACATCGTTAACCGACCTGGGACTATATTTCGACATGGAATGTCCTCGTATGGTTTTCAATGGGGTTTCGCCATAGATGGAGACAGTAGGAGTGGAATGTTTTGTTTTTGATAGCAATGCAGCAGGGGATTTTATTTTGCATATATCTATATGCCCATTCATCCCGTAGATGTCTGTTTTCTATTATGCCCATCCATCTTATAAAATCGCTTCAAAATGCATTACTCGAAATCCACCCTCCCATTTATCCTAGTAACCGCTACTCTCGCCTCTGCGGACACAAAAGCTACATTAGCAGATAGTGTGATGAGTACTACATGTGCCTCAGAGAAGTAGGTAAAAGTCAATCCACGTATGCACGTCTGAGGACAGTTATACTCAGTGCAAGTTGAACCCAAATACTGACTATTTCACCCAACAGCATCCTACGGCAATGCATTCAATCAATGCAATCCAACCTAGAGAACTGCGCACCGGACGACTGGAGCTGCCAGTGTGCTAGTAGCACAAATATGGTGTAGTATGTCCAAGCTAATTCCCAAAACTTACCCCATACACCACCCCTACACATCCAAATAACAATTGACACTAATACCACCCTAGCTGCTATAAGAACTGTCCCGAGGACTCATCTAAAAAAGATGTCGAGTCCACCCGTCAGCAAATCTGCGCTAATGCCAAAGCATACGCGCCGACATCAACAGCTGCATTTGGTGTAAGCTCTAGCATGAGCTCTGCGTCTACCGTTTCTCCTACTGCTCGAGATGTGGCTATTATGAGCACCGATATCGATGACGGAACGGATATCTCCGACTCTGAGGAGAATGATTTCCAGGAGGGACATCCGAAAAAGCTGTATAGTGGGTTGGAGGCTAATAGCATCCCCCGTACGGAACAGGGGACTGCTTCTGGTTTGAGGGTGACAGGTTGGTTCGGCTTTCTAGGGCTTGCATTAGGAGTTATCTTTTAGATATGGTGTTGTGTTGAAGTTCTGCTGTCTTGACATCAAAAAAATTACCATATAATACCCGTATCCCGTATAAAGATCGTCCTAGGAAGTAATTCCACGTAGTAGCATTATCCACTAACCGATGACTGACTTTATTGACCTCGGTTTTACCCTAATAAAGTCCTCTCTCATCTCTGCACATAATGGTGACCCAGTCATCCAAGTTATTTTGGATACCGTCCGTAAAGTTCACGATCTGTGAGGAGCGAACTTGGAGAGCCTCGGGGTTCTGTTTGTCGTGCCAGATCGGAAGGTTGCGAACTTGTAAATTCAATATGGAAGATACGGTAATAGGAATGTATCAGTGATCGTTATATCCTTCCTCGAGTCGGTGCTTAGCGATCAAGCCATAGGAAATAGATACCTCACCCGTGTTAAGCCGATTAACAAGGTGGGGCTGTGAGTCGGCTATGTGGGCCTTAATGTGGGGGTGAGAGGTATCCTTCCAGCCTTCAAGCTTCCATTGGCGTTGGTTTCGATATATGGAGCCGAGGTGGTTACTAGATAGTAAGGTTAGATAAAAAAAAAGAAAGGTATTGGAGAGAGTATATAAGCCCAGCGACGTACTCCTCATCAGCTATCCGATGGCTGTCGCCCCGATAAAATTGTCCAGATTAAGGTGCAAATCTCCAATCATGTGAATCGTGTTGTGCCATCGCCAGAATTTGTACAACTCTGGAGTATCGGTGACATTCAGACCGTGGATGTCGAATTTATTCCAAGGATGTTCACGGTTCACATATTCTCTCATTTTGTGACGAGGAAATGGCTTCATCAAGCATGGGCCATAGTCATTGGCATCACCGGTGATTAAATTTAGTTCGGTGGAGGTAATGTGCAATTTTTTCTCGTTTTGGCGAGAGAAGAGGTAAGCAAGGAGCTTCCTAGTAGCGACGTGGCAGGATTTGACAAATCTGGCCCTCGTCGAACTGTTTCCTTTTGTCCTCATGCTTTGAGGTAGTGGACTCCATACTGTGAGACAGTCAGGATCACGAGGTAAGTCGAAGTTTGCTGAAGAGAGGTTAATCGCGTTGGTGTAGCGCGATTTAATGCAAGGCTGGTCACATATTAGGGATATATATAGCGATACGCTGGCGATAGCTCTATAAAAGTGTGATCAAGCTCACAGGTGGATAGAGCTAATAATACCAAGCAATTGACGTTGCGGATTAACCGCGTTGGTGCACTATTGCGGGGCCAACTGCGGTATGCGACACAACCAACACCGCCTGGGGATCACACCAACCACTAACTATCACACCAACCAAAAAGACGCGCACAGAGGAATAATCAATAACAGCAGGTTCTGGAGTTATACATTAGCCGTAAAAACTGTGCCTAAACCCCTAGCTCTCATCCCTCTTTCGCCCGCAACGTCGGTTGCTCGGTATTATTAGCTCTATGCACCCTATAAACTTGATCACACCTTTATGTAACTAGAGCCAGCGTATCGCTATGTATATCCCTAATATGTGATCAGCCTTGCATTAAATCGCGCTACACCAACGCGGTCAATCCGCAACGTCGATTGCTTGGTATTATTAGTTCTATCCACCTGTGAACTTAATCACACTTTTACGAAACTATAGCTAGCGTATCGCTATATTTAGCCTCCAACGTGATACGTGATTAGCCTCACATTAGCATCTACGCGCTGAACAAACCCGGTTCACCCACACCGTCGATCGCTATGTATTATTCGCTCTATTCACTCAACCATACACATGTTTACGAAACTATAATCGGTTTGTGATAGTGGCGTTCGATTGCTCAATGTGGCCCTTTTATTCACAAAGCGTAGGCGCCTCCTGAAACTTCCAAGTGTTCCAACTCAACATGATGACTCAAATATCCTTCGCCTTCAAGGATGTCACTACTTATATCTTGCCGCAGAAGGCATCCTGATCACTCTGGTTCCCAGATTACAAATGTGCCGGTATCCCCTGAATATACATCTACCTACTCCCAGGTCAACAATTCCTATCCTCCCTTTTTTGCTGAAAATGCCACTCCTGCCAGGTAATCAAAGATCCTAGATCTGAATTTCTGAGAATGAACGAGTATGGGCCTTTCTTTGTTGGAAATATGGACTCACTTGGGCAGGTCTTACTGGCTTTCTCCATTCGGGAATTTGAGATCAGAGAGTAGGCACTTTCATAGGCACCAAAGCAGAAGCAGAGCAATCACAAAGCTGTATCGTGTTCATTGGCAAGAGAAACAGGAAGGGGAAGCGGTTGGTTAGTAGAACATAGTGAGGCTTTCTATGTTGCTTTTTGTTATTAAAAAGTAGATTTGACGAAAATTGAAGATTGACAGGTTCAAGTTGGGGTGGCCAGAGATCATCTAAGCGGCCCGTGGGCGGACCGAGGCTAGACACGTGGACCTCAAACGTGTTATAGAGATGAACTTGGGCAGGACAATTTGCCAAAGAAAATCAAGATAGGGAATTTGCCATTCACAGTTCTTGATGTTTTTCGCAGTAATGAGTGAATGAATTGTGGGGCTCATCGGAACGCTCGGGAGAATATTCGATGGCCCTGGGTCCCTTGCAGTTAGACTTGCTATCATCGTGTGAAGAGGACAGGGGAAATTATGAAAACGGCTGTGCGGGTATCTCCGCATTGCCAGAAATAGCACGGAGGTAAGACTTGTCTGCAATGTGATAGGAGCTTCTAAATTCCCCGTATCCGTATACCAAGCAAAATGCTTTTGTTGACCTGGGGGGTTCGGCCCCATTTGAGTGGTCCCACTTCCTGCAGTTACTCCAATGAAATCGACTGACATAACGCTTCGCCTCGTTGGCTTCTAGGCTGACATCTCCTTGCCTAGGCCCCAAGAAAAATCTTGTCTTTGACAACACACCCAGCCAAGAAACTTGTTCCCTTGGGTACTCTGGGCTGTCCGAGAATGAGGTTGAAAGGTGCGGGGCATATCGCTATAGCGGCCTTGCATATCCTGTCATTTACCAATGTCTATGCGCTTGACTTGGATGTTAATAGTGAGGGTAAGAGAGGGAATCACAATATATATACTCCTTCAAAAAGACTGAATTTGCTAATTACATTGTCTTTTCAATGAATAGAATCAATAAAAAATGCCGGGAGCACCGCCGCCTTCAATATGATGACATGGTACAAAGAAAATGGAACAGACAACCCAGGTTTTATCTCAAGGTCCTGGTGGACAGGAGCTGCTTTATTTCTGGCATGTCTCAATTACTGGCATGCGACGAACGACACAACCTATAACGAACAAGTTAGCATCGGGATGCAACACCAGGGAGGTGCGGGCTCAGATTACATCCCTTCATGGGCGATAGGTGTAGTAAGTATCTATTTCAAGATATGTACTCCGTAGTTACCATTCTGACCGTACTATAGGGAAATGATGATCAAATGTTCTGGGGCCTCGCAGCAATCACCGCAGCAGAATATAATTTCCCAAACCGTCCAAGTGGTGACACGTGGCTCACCCTTGCAGAGGGTGTCTTCAATAGCCAGATAGCGCCAGATGGGAAAGGCTGGGATACGACTATCTGCGGAGGTGGCCTTCGCTGGCAGAAGGAAGTGTGGCAAAGTGGTTATACCATGAAGAACGCAGTGTCCAACGGCGGCTTTTTTATGCTTGCAGCACGTATCGCTTGGTTTACCCAACAGGAGAAGTTCGCGACGTGGGCCGAAAAAGTCTGGGACTGGTCTACCTCTGTGAATTTGGTCAATAGTACTACCTGGGAAGTGGCGGATAGTGTCAGTGAAGGCACTGGGGGTCCCAATGGCTGCAGCCTTCCCGATCACACCCGGTGGACCTACAATTACGGTACCTATCTGTCTGGTGCTGCGTATATGTATGCCTATGTGAGTATTGGTCTCTTATATCTCACATCCTGTATTGATGCTAATAACAAACTTCGTAGACCAACGATGCTAAATGGCTTAATATCACAAACAACCTAATGGACGCATTGTTTACTACATTTTGCCTACCTGAACACGGGGGGGTGATCACAGACTGGCGGTGTGAAGGTGTAGGCCAATGCTATAAAGATGCGAATGGCCCACTTTTCAAAGGCCTTACAGTGTCGTGGCTTTCAGATATTGCATTGATCATCCCTTCTCTCCGAGACAAGATCATACCAAGACTCCAAATATCTGCTGAGGGTGCGGCAAAGTCATGCACTGGGGATGGCAAAAACCTCTGTGGTAACCGCTGGTATGGCGGTTATGATGGACAAAATTCAATGGAGAATGCCATCAGTGGTAGTCAGATGATGAGTGCTATTATGGTGAAATTTCAAGACTCATCCTCAAAGCCTGTCTCGACAGCAACAGGAGGAAATGGAACAAGCGATCCGAGTGCTGGTAGTAGGGAAGGTTCGGAGCCTCCAGCGTCGGCCCCTATCACAACAGCAGATAAAGCAGGAGCTGGAATCCTGACAGCGGTCTTTGTGGCCAGTTTGGTAGGTGGGATGGCCTTTTTGTTTTTTGGCAGCTAAGACCTAGAATAAGAGTCTATCTGGATAGTTTCTTTCATATTTTTCCAAATCATCACTCTGTATATTGCCCTTTTCATGCACAACATTAAAGCGGTTACTTATAATCAATTGCTTAGGTGATTATACCACATAGTGATCTGTTGATAATCTACAACTCGGAGTGCCCCATGATTTCTAACTCTGACGGGCTTTCTAATCCTGAATCGCTTCCCGAGTCTGATGGGCTTTCGAATTTCGACAGTCTGTCCGAATCAACTGACCCTTCGCGTGACTCTCGGGAGACTAGGGGTACCTTAGGTTTGAAGAGTTCAAAGCTGCAAAGGAGAGTTTCCGACACAGACATAACAGCCCCCCAGTTATCAAACTCTCCACAATACTGTCATTGGTGAGCAATCTGACCGCAGGCCCAAAGGATACTGTGCGAAGGATGTAGGTAGTACTTACATTTGTCGCAGAAAAAATAGTCACTAGGAGCCGATCGGTATAGAACTCATACCCATCCTCGACCACCATATGCGCCCGGCATATCAAGTCAAAATTATGGCGTGAAAGAAAATCCTTGATAACACTACGACCGAAACAAAAGCTCACACCTCGTTCATTCGGTTCCCAATCCTCTTCCATTTCAGCCGGGTCGCTCCAAGCAAGGTCACAGAGCAAGCCGTGCTCAGGGATATCAGTTGGACGTTGAAGCTGGCGAATATTATCCATATTCGCGGAGGAGGGGGATAAGCCACCATGCACGCAAAAGATCTTGTCCGCGACGATACATGCAATAGGCAAGCAGTTGAACACATCAATTAACGTCTTCCAGATCTTGAGACTGCACCGACGTTTGCACTCGTCATAGAAGCCGTAGATACGGCTGACATTGGCGCATTCATGGTTTCCACGGAGCAGCCACATGTTGCCTGGATATTTGAGCTTGTAGCATAGAAGTAGAAGGATTGTTTCAAGACCCTGCTTCCCTCGGTCCACATAGTCGCCCAGAAATAAATACGGGGTAGTCGGTGGGAAGCCGCAAGTCTCAAAGATTCTGGTCAGGTCCTTGTACTGGCCATGAATGTCACCAACTATCTTCACTGGCGGTTCCACCTCCAAAAGCATAGGCTGGGCGAGTAGAATTTCCCGCGATGCAGCGCATATACCGAAGATCTCCTCGTGGCTAACGGGTAGGCGTTGTTTGGCGGGTCCGGTGGAGTTGCGTAACCGTGAGATTATATCATCTAAGTCAATATCTTTCACAGCATCTGTGTTCAGCAGCCCCTGGAGTCTGTCTTGGGCCACTGAAGTACCTGGATTATCGTTCTCAACGAGTGTATGTCCGTAGGTCTTTTCCTGCTCCGGTACACTGGAAGTCTGAGATCCATCACTGGCACTGACTTCATCGATATCTAGCCTCACTGGCGAAGGTGGTGGGGATCGTAGTGACTGGGCTACTGTTGATGTGGAAATAACCCTTGGTATATCCGGAACTGATACAGAATCAAGAGTTTCCTGCTCAATCATCCCAAGATTGCCGGTCTGCACGTTTGGGGAGCTACTGATATGTTGCTCGCCACCTACAGGTAAGTCACTTATTTTTTCAACCTTGGAGATATCCTCTGAAGACCGCTTCCAAACAGAAGAAGGCACCTGGTCGCTTTGGTGGTCCGATTCAACATTGCCTTCGCGTTGCGTGCCATGTTCGCCAGGAGTGTGATCCTGATTTACAGAGCAAGCACTGGAATCATCTTGATTGGGACTGAGAGTCAATGTAGTAGAGACTAGCTGCTTGGACGCCAGGTCTTGAAGGATAGGGTCACTCCCAAAATGTGCAAATGGTTCAATACGGTCGATCACAAGACCCCATTCAGCTTGTCTTTGGTCTCTGGTGGAGGTGTCTTTGATTGAGGGCCCTTCAGCAGGTATCTCGGACAGCGGTCCCGACTGTAAGCCTTTGTAAGACTCCATCAAACCATGACTTTCAGGAAGGATCATGATGGAGGTATCAATGTCACCAGACACCTCCGCGGTCGCATACTCCCCGTTGTCTTCAAAATATGGTTCGACAGACCTATCCGGGTCATTGTAAATTGTGCTTCTCTTATGAGGCTTCGAGGCGCGTGAACTAGCACCCTCCGTATCGGAGCACTCTGCCACCTCGTCTTCATAGGGGGTAGGGACTTCAAAGCCAGAAATCTCAAATGTCCGACAATATGTTCCTCGATATTTCCGTTGGTAGCTTCGGTGATACCGCATAGTGGACATGATTCAAAAAGGGGCTTAATTGGTCGCGCATTTTTTTCAGCGAGGACCCGGACCTGTGCTTCGCTGAATTTTGCTCCATGAGCATCTCGTATATGATTGGCATATTTCTCTCTTGAGTCGAATATCAGCGGTACATGGGACTTGGAGTTGCAGCGCCAACGCAGTGCATGTTCACGCATATGTTTTAACCACTCTTCACTGTGATGATACAAGAGATCTGGACTGTCGCATTCTGTGAACAGACAAATATAGGCGTCAAGGTCATTGCGGACATGGGCCCTGACAAGGATCAGTATTTATCGCATTGACAGTAAAAAAAGATCTTTCGAGCGATGGCTTACTTCCATTTCGTATTGTCGTTTGCTTCTGATGCCGGGATGGTGTATAAACAGAATGGACATGCCACCTCTCCCATAGCCTGAAGACATTCGTCCCAATCTCGCTGCATAGCCTGCCTCAGGGTGACTTCGGCCTGGATTTTGATGCTAGCAAGGTCTGCGGGTGACTCAGAATCATTGGATAGGATAAGAAGTGATATTCGATACTCTTCCTCCCTTGCCCGTTTCATTTTCTTGTACCTCCGCCTTACATCACCTAGAGGCGCAAGAGGGAATGGTAGATCCTCATGACTATTCAAGGCAACTGTCTTCGTAGCTGAAACTCTTGAAGGGGCAGAGGCTTTCCTGAAATTATCCACGACTAAGGTAGTCGCGCTAATCGCTGCATGCGATTTAGCACTCTGTTTGGAAGCGTCTCCAAGCCCATCACGGCGTTTTAGCGGTTCCTGCTCGACAGCAAACTGTGCGTGATGATTTGTTGGAGGTTTTACAATTGGTGGAGGGCCTGTCTGCTCAACACGGAGTGAACCTTTTCCGAACCGCTGCCTTCTGTACAGGACTCTTTTCCGCCGCAGGACCATCGCCGACCCAAGCCGTTGCAAGAGAACCTCATCAATTTCGCGAAACTTATCACGGATGTAGTTAGCGAAAACGGCCTTTAGCAACGGCTCCGCATCGTTTCCTTCCTCGTCCAAAATTCGAAATGAGGTGGCCGCTTTATCATTTCGAGTATTGCTGCTAGCTTTTCGAATGGTATTTGAAAGACGATGGAGCAGAGCTATTCGGTTGGCAATATCCTTCATAATCGCGCCTATCTGGTCGACTGCGTCTTTTTCGACGGCATCTTGCTGGGTTCTAACGCAGGCCTCGAGACAGGAGGAGCCTATTTTGTCTTAGCAAGCCCAATCGGTATTGCGGAGTTTATCTCATATACGGGCGTTAACGCACTCTCCTGGATTCGATCACCTAACACCTCCAAAAGATCGGCTATAATTTCATGAACCTCTAGTGCTTCCCGGAGGCGGTGATCTAAGGACGCTCGCCCTGGGGCAAAAACTCCGATATTGGCCGTCCATAGAGAGAATCTAGCCAGTTGATCTTCTACCAGCGATATTACTCGTGGAGAGATACATGCCGACTGCTGCAAACATTGCTGGAACAAAGTGAGACAGAGCCTAGCTGCGCCCGCAATTGTTGTCTTGGTCATTGCATTGACGCCCTCTGCCAGCACTCAATAAACTGACTTGAAGGTGACCACGAATCGAATAAGTCTTTATGGTTGAAATGGGAAGAGATGATGCGATCGGCCCCCATATTAATGTACGGAGTACCATGAGCAAATTGGTTCGCACTATGTCAGCATAACCCGCATCAGCAACCCCGCCAACCTTCTCGTAAGCATAAAAATCCGACCCATGGATCCGACCTCGGGAGGTTATTATGTCTCAAGGTTGGATGCATCGCCTACCATGGCTAGGATGATTAAATCAGACCACGGCGACACAAATGTCGCTCTACTTCTGAGGACAACGGAGACGATTAGAGAGATCCTACGCGACCTTCGGAACGATGGGGCAATCAGAGAGTCCAGACACTTCTACAGCAGCATCATGGCCCATTGTCTGGTGATTCGAGACCATATAAACCGAATAAAGCTCATTATCCTAGATGACAGTCCTCTGGTGGCCAGTATCTTGGCTCGGTTCGAGGCGACCGTCAACGCGCGTATTCTGGAAGCCCAGCCAGAAGTATCACAGACCGCATATCCTCGGTTGTGGGCGCTAAATAGGACATGGGAAAGAGCACGGTACGATAGTAATACCACAGAGAGAGACTTGCTCCTGCGGGTGATCGATCTCACTAGCGACCCCGACGAGTCTGACCGATTGATTGAATTCTTGGAGAGCTGGGAAGATGATATCAACCACCAATATCCAGACGACCCTGCATCATGGCCTCAGGATGATATTTACGTTCAAAAAAGGCGGAATGGTCAACCCTTGTATGCCGCCTGGAACGCGTCTCAATCACTATTTCGCGCTTTCCTCGAATTGAAGGACTGCGGGTGTCAGCCTATGCACGACTTTGGCGTGCGACTTTGTCTGGGGACATTCCAATACCTTTCCAATGGTGGTGGTGAAGAAGCAGCCGGCCCCCTCTGTGGGTTTGAGATGTTTCTCTCTATGCAAAAAGAGTGGCACGAGGCTGATGTGCATTTTGCCAAGGGCGCAGCGGTGACGTTCACTGAAAACAACGTCCCGGGCACTCGGAAGCCCAAGGCTCATGCGATGAAAGTGAAAAAGCTATGCGAGCCTATCAAGAAGCGAAAGCCCTTTGACCGAATCAAGTTAAAGATTGACGAAGATGGACTCTTGTGGAAGCTGCGGTCCGAGAAAAGTTTCTTCACTATTGACCAGACCAAAGCTCCAGTTTCTCTGCAGCAATTGATCCAGGACCAATATCGATCGCTCACAGACAAGACAAAACGTATCCTGGCGGTGCTACTTAGCTATGCGGTTCTTTATCTGCATGAGACTCCGTGGCTCCCTCCGACATGGGGACCTTCAAGTATTTTATTTTTCCATACCACATCCGCAGCCATTCCCTTGAAACCTTTCATCCAAACGCAGCTTGCACAGCATGTCAGTAGCAATCGCCAAGCAAGCTATCCCATGGACTGCGACGCTGGGACTCTGAGTCCAGATGATCTTGACCCAGATGATCTTGATCCGGATGACATTGACCCCGACGATATAATGCTTCATCAGTGCCCGCAGCTTGTCACTTTAGGAATCATGTTAATGGAGCTGTATCTCGCAACTACATTCGATAACCTGGCGGAGAAATTTAACGTTCCTGTATCAGAACATACTAGTCTCGATGCAGAGTTGGTCTTTCAACAATGCAAATCTGAGATCCCAGAGAATTCTCAGTTCTATTATGCCGTTGAAAAATGCCTGGATTCCAAGGTCTGGGAAGATGACAATGGAGTCAAGCTTGATGGTCAGATATTGAGGACAACGATATACCAACAAGTAGTACGACCGTTAGAAGATGAGTTAAGTCAGGCATTTAGCTACATCTCCATCGAAGACCTGGATCGCATCGCACAGACCTTGGATCTTGGTAGCTGGGGACAGGTCATCCAAAATCAACAAAGAGGTAGTCGCCACCCCGACCACCCTAAGGAAGACGTGCCTAAGCCCCCATTCGCGTTCACTTCGCATTACGATGTAAAGGATGCCTATCCCCAACAACAACAACAACAACAACAACAACAATACTTTCCACTACCTCCAGATCTTTCCAAAATGATTCTATCACCTACCCCCCACATGACGACATCGCCATATAAACAATACCCCGGGGCATTGGAATACAAAGCCATGAGATTTTTTGATGATGAAACGGTCTCCGAGAAGCACTTCACGGAAGGGTGAGTGCTCCAAGGTGACAAGACAGGTCAGCTAGGTCAACTTAGAGACCAGCACTAACCCTCATGAGCAGGGGGAACAACTACTATCATTGGCGTCAGCGATTCAAGGACGTATATGAGAAGTATACAACACAGCCTCCTAATGATCGGGTCAAGATCGCCATCCTGGACACAGGTATTGATTATACTCACCCTGACGTGGATGCATGCGTTGAGCAAGTCAAGGGTGAGTATAACTGGACGAACGAGAAATTCGTCAAGCGGGTCGACGACTATAATGGACATGGCACTTTTATTGCTGGTCTACTCTTAGAGTATGCGCCGGATGCAGAATTATACATATCGAAAGTATCAGACGGCAGACCATGCAGTCCCAGTATCATTGCCAAGGTGAGTGCTGCGAACCTTTCTAGATCATGAAGAAGATTGACACCAGCGCACAGGCGATCGACTATGCCGTCAAAGAGTGGAAAGTTGATTTTATTTCGATGTCATTTGGATTTCCTTCTCGCGATATCGACGGATACGATGAGTTAGAGTCCGCCATTCAGCGTGCGTATGCGGCAAACGTTCTTTTATTCGCAGCGGCTTCCAACAGTGGCGCAAACTTGGACCGGGCATTCCCTGCCCGCGACGAGAATGTCATCTGTATCCATTCCACAGATTCCAACGGGAACCGATCCCCATTTAGCCCCACTGCTCTCGCCGACACGCTCAATCTTGCAACCGTGGGTGAGGATGTGGAGTCTTCCTGGCCTAAGCATTTATGTGAGGATTCCTCGGGCATCAAGCATAGATCTGGTACATCATATGCAACGCCCATCGCCGTTGCCATCGCGGCGTTTATTTTACAATACGCCCAATTATATCTCCCAGACAAGGCTTCCATGTTGAAGCGGCAGTCAAAAATGAAGGCTGTGCTGAGGAGGATCTCGGAGAAGAGCCTAGATTCGCGAGTCCGGGACGACTATCACTTCGTGGCTTTGAATGGCTACTCCGATAACCTGTTTGGGAAAGACCAAGGGTTTATCAATCATGTGTTGCGCGATATCCTAAGTCAGTAGCTAGTCATCCCAGGTCACACCAGGGCTGTAGCGACTGCATATTCAATCCACAACGTTGTATATACTAGCAACCATATCCGCCCTCCAATCGATGAAGCACTCCAGATCGTGGCATCCCAACAACCAAAACTTCATCTCCTTCCGTCACGTCTACTCCTTCCCATTCCAAATCTTCAGACCCAACCTCATCATCCTCAACAACACCCACCCAGTCTTTCTCCTTCTCCTCGACATCAGCCCCCAGCATTGCCCCTTTTCGATAATCATCCATCTTTGCCACATCTATATTCTTTCTCCCAACCCTGAAGCGCTTCACCCGAAAAGCAAGCACAAAATTCCCCCCATTCTCCCACTGCAATTCCATCTTCCTAGACCGTGTCCCTTCAATCCCAGGGCCCCCACTTATAGGAACTGCACCTCCACTGAAAACCGTCCCATCGACACTAAGTCCCAAACTCGCACTCGCCCCTTTTGCCGTCTCAGAACTCCCCGTTTTGGCCCCCATCACAACCTTAATCCCCGTAATGACATACAATGGCTTCCTGTACCGGGACCGTTCAAGCCACCGCCGCACCGCAGGAGAAGCATCAATGCACTTCTCTTGAATGTAAGAGGGCTTCGGGATAAACTGTGTGGTGGTGATAGTATCAAAGGTTAACACCTCTTTAACACTATATATATGTCAGTTCATCCGTACATGGTTTCGAATACGTGAAACATCGCCCCCAAACAGATATCCGGTACTACAAGTAACGTCTAAAGCCGACAAAATCAATCCCTAGCCACGATACCCCAACCACATCCACATCTGTAAATACATATATACAGTACGTACCTACGCTCCATGCCCATCCCAGCATCCACCCCAATTCCCAAGACCATTGCCATAAATCGGGTCATGATCGACAAATTCCCTCCATTGTGTTTCTCCCGCGAGAAGGTCACGTTCCTCTTCTCAGAGGAAAAGACATCGGAGTCGGAGTTTGGTAAGCTGGCGGTGTATATCGGTTGGTCGGGTGTTTGGAGCGAGGTGATGACATTTCCCAGCTGGATGGGACCGGTAGGTGGGGGCGGGATGTCCCAGGTTGGTGCATAGAAGTAATAGGGGGGTTTTGTTAGCCATTTCCAGGGGTGTTATTAAGTTTGGAAAATGTATGCTTTTTCAAGGTAGGAAGGAAAGCCTTGATTATAGAGATTTGTATGTTATATTTGTTGCTATTAGAGGGGCATCGGAGGCCTGGAGGGGTTGTCAGCGACTAACGTAATCAGAACATCCGAGTAGGTATCCAAAAATGAAGCATTTAACAATATTTGTATGTATAATATGTTTGAATATAGGATTTACTTGTGATAGGGAGTAGAATACTGTAGTTTAATATTATGAAAAAGCATGATAAGATGGGGGTTTTTCCCTATTGAATATAAGATAAAGTCTGTATATGTACATGTAGTTTTCTAGATCTAATTCACATGCTACATAGCATTAAGATCCTCCTGGAATGTATTGCGAACAACTTTGAAGGTTATATACTTTGTCAGATCCACAGTAGGTATAATACATAGATTTGAAATAAGGCTAGGCTCTATCCTTCCTTCTTTCCACTACAATGTCCTCCAAGCCAGCGGTCACCTTGACATAAACAGCGTGGGTAGCGGTCGCCTAGATCGTGATTGAACATTTAACTAAGGAGTGCTGTCTAAGAACTGCCGAAAAGGGGCGAATAGGGCAGTTGGGTGGACCAATAAAGCGGGCAAAATTCTGCGCAGCGATGAATGCAAGATAAAGCAGAAGAACGGAAAACCGAGAGAAAGGAAGAGCAGGGCAGACCAGACGGGTCATGTTAAGTCAGACATCTGGAAGTCATTGAAGGTTACGTGACGGCGTATTGGCTAAACCTAAAAGGGCAAGACTAACTAAAAAAAGGCAATTTACCGGCCGTTTACCAAGTAAAATACAAGTAGCTTATCAGCTTGCGATAACAGCTTATATCGATCTCCAGCAACTTTCATCCTTCCAACGTACCTACATATCCCTAGAACGAATTGTCTTAGGTACTTTGGTAACTTATCGCTATGGCAAAAGAAACAAACACAAGAACATTACATGTCAACCACTCCAATGACGGAGAGGACAACAAACAAGCTTCATTCCATCCACGCCATATCACCCTCAAAACATTCCGCAATCTACTATCCCACTACCCATCAACGGTAGAGCGAGTGCGCCGCGGTAAACTAATTCAGAAGCTGCAGTCAAAAGCAGTTAAAGGACCAAAGCGCAAGGCAGAGACGAATACCAGCACAGCACCGACGAAGACAGAACTCGATCCACCCCAGGAGAAGCACATTCTCGAAGAAACAGAGAAGTTCCTCCAACTTGACCGGTGGCGATATGAAGAACTGCCGAAAATCATCGCGAAGAGAGCGACTGAAGGCCAGAACGGAAGTGGGCCGGAGGGGACGCATTTGCTCAAGGAGGAGTTAATTGACATCATGGAATGGAAGACGTGAGTAATATTGTCGTATTCATAAATCTCATATCTGACTTCCTTTCAGAAAACACGGAGTCTCGCGTCCCATGCTCATGGGAATGGTGAAAAGCAACCCAGTCGCGACGATCACGAAGTCTACATCTACGGCTTTTGCCGCCCTCCCAGATGCGGATCCTGTGATCTCACCGACTGATACATTCCCGAAAGCCAGTCTGGATGCCCTTACTGCGCCTATCCGTGGCGTCGGCCCGGCTACCGCGTCTTTGATTTTGTCTATCGCTACGGTCTTCGGTGCGAAGAAAGAAGTCCCCTTTTACAGTGATGATGTATATCTTTGGCTATGTTTGATGGATTTCCCAGATGGTCGAGATGTCAAGGAGCAGAAGCCTTCTAAACATAAGAAACCCAATGGGGAGTTGATTGTCAAGTACAACATGAATGAATATCGAGATCTGTGGAATGCTGCACAGGAGCTGCGGGCGCGACTGAATGATGGCGCTGGAGAGACCGGGGATGGATCTGTCTCTTTTATTGATATCGAGAGGGCTGCTTATGTGCTCCGGAATATTGCTGTCTCGGATTACTATACCAGTCGAGATCCCGAGGCTGGTTTAAAGACTGTGGAAGTTACGGAACAGGCGAATAGTCAGATATCAAAGGGATCAAAGGTTGATTCTGGTGAGCTTGGTACGAGGCGGAGTAAGAGGGTGAAGCAAGGAGCCATGTGATGAAATCTGTATATTATTGAGGATCGTGATTTCACCCCACGTCCTGTCACTTGCGTGCTAAAATGAGAAGGCAAGAACATGTTCAAAGGGACATGACATAGATATGAGGTTCCTACATTTCCTTGGAATTCAAACAAGTGCCCTCGTTCTCGACGCGCGTATGCAAATCTCAATTTCAATGGTCACGAGCAACCATGCATTTCGATTATCACGGATACTAGTTTGATATCGCAGTATAGTGACTTACTGCAGGATAAATGCTTTATCCCCACCCCCCAATGCTTCCCGAGTAAATTTTTTAAAACTACCTTGTTTGAGCCTCATCGTGGTTGGAGTGGGGACAATTTAGGGATGGAATGGTGTAGATCTCGTCGCAGATCTCTATGGAGTATGTACTACATCCCATACTCCATGATCCCATACTCCGTACCCGCATACTACCTGGCGATGTTCAAGTACACCGTGGACAGTTGTAGATACAAGGTCTACTACACTACGCTAGATATTTACGACATACAGTACTCGTACACAATCAAGTGTAGGTATTTCGAACGATCTATGCCAAACCAGTCGCATTTTGTTTTTCAAACTCATCGCTATGTACAAATTCACGGCCGTCAAGTCTTGATTAAAAGCAGATATCAGATACAGGAGAGACGCATGCATCACAAGAATAAAAATGGGTAGGGGGTAGACAGAAGAAATTCGTCAGATCATCATGCAATCCATGCATCACGGGCCATCGTCAAGATGGCCGGTTTTTCCAGTGAATTGTGTTTCGACATGACGGATAGGGCTGGGGGAGAAGTAGAAGTAATGGCGAGGAAATGGGTGGGGGAAGGAGACGCAACGTCTACCGTTGAAGGGAGAACTGAAGAGAAGAGATGAGAGAGGTCGGAACGGTAATGACACTGGGTAAACAGTTGCAGTACAGATCGGATCAAGGCGCGTGTAATAATATTCGGGTGTTGGTACCCTGGGGCTTTTTTGTAATTTTGTCATACAGCGAATAGTGATATCGCGAATTCGCGATATCAACGCTTAGAGGGATTGGGCTTGCGCTCGGCAGCACGCTTGGCCTTGGCGGCATTCTCTGCGGAATTAGAATGGAGAAAGCCCACGTGCTGGTCGTCGTTGTCACTGAACGGGACTATGGACGAGATCTTGTTAGAGCGACCACGCTTCAATGGCTGGGACAGAGGTGGCCCGGATTGCGGCGCAGGACTCGCAAGCGAAGGACCAGGCTTAGCTTCGGCGGCAGCGGACGGGGCAGCGGCGCGCTCGTCGTCCTCGACCTGGATGTGGCGGAACTCCTGTTCCTGCTCATCTGCTTCAGATGACGCAGGACTGTCGGAGTCAGAGGCTGCCTCGTAGTCATCTTCGTCATCACTCACCAAGCTGGGGGCTTGGTTGGATTCAATGGCATGAGGGCTGAGAGTTTGATGATCTAGGTTGTCCGATTCCTGAGACTGCAGTGATTGGGACTGGCCTGCGAGGGAAATGTCTAAAAAGGACTGCGGGCGGGACGGGGTGGCCTGCTCGATGGGCGGGCTATGTCCGCGGTTGAGGGCCTTTCGACTCTCGGACTCGCCAGCGGTCTGACTAACAGGCATGCGCATCGGCTGGCGACCGGCGCGAGCACCAAGTGGGGCATGGTTGGTTCCCGCCGACGGTCCTCGAACGTCATCCGTTTCCGAATCATCCTCGAAAATACCAAGATCTATAGGCTTTCGGGATTCTTCCACCAACTTCTCCATATCTAGACCAGCACCACGTGATTTCATGAGAGCCGACAGATGAGGAGTTGCAGGGGAAGCCAAAAACTGTGGGTTCGGAGGCTGTTGGATGTGTTCGGCGCGTCGTCGATAGGTCGGCTCAGCAGTCGAGGGAGGCGTGGCAACGGACGTGGTAGCAGCAGCCGGTTTACGCGGGGTGATCAAGTCCTTAGGGTTCCGAAGAGATTTCCAAGGGGTCGTCGCAACGTGAGTCGAGCGGATCAGAGGATGCACATAGCCCGGGATTGTTGGATTGGCAGTGGGCTCAGCAGAGCCACCGACCACAGTCCCGGCGTCGTCCACCTGAACCGATTGACCACACGCCATGGCAGCAGCATCGTGACTGGCAAAGTTGCGGTTGTGCGCAATGCGACAGTGGTTAATAAATCCCTGAGTGCTGGAGAAGTTATCGCGCCGGCAGTCTAGACAGACCAGCTTGACTAGAACACCATCCGACTTGCGCCGGATGAGCATGGGCCCGGACTTCTCCTTGACCACAGGGTAACCAGTCGACAGCGCAGTATGCTTCGCGCCAGTTGAGCCTCGCTGGGGACGAGATTTGCCACCCAGCATACCCATCTCACCGGGATTCCCGCGTGTCGACCGACCTTCAACCATCGAATTTGCCAGCATTCCAGAGTCGACGTCACCGCCGTCAAAGCGAGGGTCGGGAAGCAACCACCGTGCGTAGTGACGGGCGTAGGGGCCTTCGGTTACTCCCCACGGCGCAGGCGACATCGGCGCGGGACCATTTCCAGGTGCCAGCACTGATGCGCCCGTTCCCGAGCTCACATCCGGCGAGACACCTGTAAGACGGGATCCGGGATAAGGGATTTCGCCACAGCGTCGCAGCTGTTCCAGAGCGACTTGACACTTGGCGATTTCCTGATCGATGAGACGAAGTTCGTTGTGCTTGAGTAATACCTCCAAGCTCAGCTGGGCGGTGATAGTTTCCCGAAGTCGGGCCACACTAGGTCTGGCGACGGCGTCCTGCGCCGAGTGCGCAGACGCGACCGGTGAGTTTGACGAGGCAGTTGGAGTAGAAGGGGGAAGAACCGATTCAGTGATCAGGGTCATTGGGCGCGTAGAAATCGATTCCAGGCAGACTTTCGTCGCGGGCGCATCGGTCGCATCGGAATCGGAACGTTTGCGTTTGAGGGGCAACAGAGTATTGATATCTGTGCAGTTTGGGGCCAACATTTTGACCTCTTCCACCTTATTCCCTATAGCAGAGGGCCAGGGAAGCAGTCGGAACATGCCATGTGAGTGCATCTGGTTTTGAATTAGGTGGCAGGTGGTCCATGCGTTCCAAGTTTATTACGGGAAAAAAAGGAATGGACGTCGACTGCGCGACCGGTTTACGGAAGGCGTAAAAATCTATTAATAAGGAGGAGAATACAGAAAAAAGAGAATAGGGGGTGGGAAAGAGAATAGGTTTAGAGAAGAATGGGAAGATGGGAAAGGTGAAAGGGGAATAAAGGGGAAAAAAGAAATGGGAATCTGGGAAAAAGGGAGTGGAGTTATGATGTGATACTTGTTGTTCAAGTACAAATTATATGGGCAGATCATGTACCCTTGTTGGATCGGTCTTAAATATCTGCGACACGTCATTATTTATTTATTTTTATTCTCTGAACAATCGGCTATTAACTATTCATACTATTCACTCTTCATTCTATTTAACTATTCATTATTCATAGCGATTCCCTATTATAATTAACCATTCGGATGTACACGGCTGATACCCAAGCAACTCTGACCGATCCCATTGCATATGCCAAGACAATACGTCCCTATTTCTGCCTAAGCATCGATCTATCAATCACAACTGGAACGTATAAACAGGTCCTGCGCCTCAACTCCATTTGGAACACAAAAGTACACTCCAGACAGGTCACAGACGTGGCAGACGTGGCCGAGAAAGCAAATGGAAAGTTGTGGAACGTTATCGAATGGCCTTCCCCAGGTTCTTGAACATCGCCACTATAGATTACCCCTATTTATAGCGCTTCTAGCCCTTTGCCTCTCTCTCAAATCGGGACCTCCGAGGCTCTGATCGACAACCCTAACTCTTCCCCGTCTTTTTAATTTATTTCATTTGCTTCTCTAACTACATAAGTTGACGCGTAATCCAGGATATGGAGTCCGTCGTAGTTTGTAGTACAAAGACATATGCTAGGGGTTACCCGATTCCTCCACGTTTCCCACAGTGGGCTATGCACAGGTGGGAGACTTGTGGTATCCGTCAATGTACATAACCTCTGCAACTACGGTTTACGTATATCCCTTGAGACCGTTATCTCCCGAAGTTAACATTCCAAAAGAATATCCCCTGCGTTAGATAACCCCAAACTAAATCGCTTATTATTTTGTTTTCTCGATAACCAGGTCTTCCAACACCCGACTCTTTAGCGCCCTAACAAAACCTACAATACATACCATTCATAACCAACCCCAAAAATGGAGATATTGACCAACTCACAATTCACTTTATAAAATTCACACTCCAAACCTAGCCGAGTGGCTTAAATCCAAATATCAACCTAGTCTGGGTTTTTCGAGGAACATTGTGTGTACTCTGTAGTGCGACCATTATCCGGGCCATTTGAGGACAATTATTTATCCTGATGCGAGGGGGTGATGGAATAATTCCTATTTTGAGCTATCAACTTCGGGTGGTAATAACAATGTGCTTGCACTGAGGGTTTGGCAGTAGTTTACTTATGGGACTAGACAAGGTCCTATAATATTTCGCTTACTAGGGAAAGGCAAGCTTATCGGAACTTTGACTTTATCCGCTGAATGGGGCCAAGAGACTGCCTGTCCACGGATATATATAGAGATTCAAGTTCAATTGATTCTTTTTTCACTTATCAGAGCAAAATCCCAACGCCAGTTGTAATATCAACAGAAACGACAGACGCTCGACTCGAGCATGACGTAAACAGCACTTTGGCCTCATAAGCATAAAGCAGACCAACATGCGCCGAATGAATATATAAAACAGACATGGTCGAAATAAAGAGAGAACGAGAATGGGCCAACGTAATGGTATAATGGATATTCAGATGGCCAATCGGGAATCAACCCCCCGATCCAAACCAGAAAGATAAAAAAAAATAAAACAATCGTATCCATCCAGACTCCTAGTTCATCTGCCCGTCCCGAATACGCAAGATGAAGTTAACAACCACAGCGGCGAGTAGGGCAATGGCGAGGATTGTAGGACCGAATCGATCATCGATACCGCTCTGCCCGCGCCGACGGATGCTTTGCGCCCGCCAGTGGAATGTCACTAGTGCGTAGATCATTGCGCCCATTGCGATGACGGTGAAGAGGGCTGCGGAGATGCGACCGATGCGATCGCCGAAATTGAGGAGACCGACGGCAAGGCCGCCCAGGATGACGGTGAAGTTCAGCCATGAGAGGAAGGTACGCTCGTTTGCGAAGAAGACTTTAGGCTCGACTCGGGTTGGGAGGGCGATTCGCTTGCCTGGTGCATGTTAGCTGTGCTCGAGGTGGAGACCGGTAGTGTTGGTTGGGATGGGGGGGGGGGGGTGTGGTCGTTCTGCTTCTGGTTGGTGATGTTATCGCGGTGTAGGTCGGCGTAACGCTCGCACGCCAACACTGCAATGACAGACACCACCTAGAAAAGCAGAATGACCGCACAATAACTAATACTGTGCAGGAGGGGGTCCAGGTGGAATTGACTCTCTTGCTGAGCTGTGGAGATGCTGAGGTCGGAGGCGTCGGACTTACCCGGAGCGGTTTGGAGAAGAGGTTGGCTAGACATTGGATGTGTAGATGTTGGAATTGAAAAGATTGGAAATTGAGGTATGAATAGTATCAGAAGAAAAATCCAGGGAGAATGGAAATGCAAATTAAAGCGGGCAAGACAGTCGAGAGCTTCTTGTTCCGTCCTGGGACTAGCGGATACAGCTCTTTCGCACGTGCGCCCACGATTTGCTGAGAGGATCAGGTGACTCTATAAAATGGCCCTTTAGGTTTTTAATTTCAATTTATATAAGTAAGGAAGGAGGATTATGTTGCATATTAGATTCATTGAAAGCTTCTTCTGAAAACTCCATACTACTTAATACTTGAATGCCCCGAAAAATGAAGCACGCGACTAAATTGCGATCAATGCATATCATCCGAATATCCTCCGAATTAATAGTAAAATGCATATATGACTCAAGATTTCATCAACAAGATGCTTTCTCGCATCTTTTCCCGATATCGCCCCGAGAAAAATGGGTCGGAACAAAGGTTGTAAAGAATTCCGAGCCGATTCACTAGGCCCGAGCAAGGTCTAGAATAGGCCCACTATTACTCTTCGTATTTAAGCCTTTGGAAAATATAATATTCGCGATCCATGTCTTGCTCAAGTATAAAACACGAGAGCTAGAATATCAACAAGACTAAGTCATAGTCGCCTTGCCAGCCCTAAAATCCCAATCCTCGCGAATTAAATCCGCTGCTTTCTCCGCAACAGCGTAAACACTACTAACAATATTCCCAGAAACATTGTTTGGGAACACCGATGCATCCGCAACCCGCAGTCCCTCGACACCCTTCACCCTCAATCTACTATCCAACGCATCACCCATAGCAACAGACCCGCTAATATGATACTCACCAGCAACGAGGTCATGCACTGCTTGTCGGGCCGCATCCATATCCTGCAAGTTGACACTGGGCTCGGGGTACCTGCGCTTCAGGATGGAAGACTCTAAGTGCTTTGATTCCGCGACTTTATCACCCCAGCGCAGAAACGCCGCCAGGAGGGAGACATCGGCTGGGTGGCCGCCGTAGTTGGGGTTGATGACGGGGGGTTTGGTCGGATCTGGATTTATTAGTATATCTTGTTCTGGGATAAATGGATTTATTTTTGGTTGCAACCCACCTGCACTCGAGATATGGATAGACCCTCTAGCCACAGGGTACTGTATACAAAGTGCCAAGGTCAAACCAGCCGACTGATCAGCTGAACGCGGTTCGATTATCTTTGCCTGGTGTTGTATGGCTTGCGGATCCATGGAAGCTGTAACGGTAACAATCTGCATATTGGCAGAGTGGTCGCTCTCGAGGTGCGCGATAGTCTGCGCGAGCTGTTTCGCGTGGAACGCGCTGGTCGGTTTGATATCGCGAATGCTCTGGATGATATCTGCCAGCTCTGTCTCGGAAAGGATTTTCTTCGCTGGGAAGAAGCCCTGCATACTGCATACAGAGCTGAGTGGACCGCCGCTGGTTTCGGCATACTGCTTGCCGGCAGCTTCCATTGCCTCGGGCACTTGGGACAGAGTGTCAAGTGTAACAATACCGGGCTGGACATCCAACACGCTGAGGGTAATAGCGTGATCTAGAACATTTGCGCCGATGCCGCTATTGGCGACCTTGCACTCGACGCCGGCGGCTTTGAGGATCTCCGGGTCGCCGATTCCCGATAGCTCGAGGATCTGAGGGGATTTGATTGTCCCACCGCTGACGATTACTTCGCGCCGTGCGGAGACTTGGTACTCGACTCCATCGTGTGTGAGGCTTACGCCGGTGGCTTTGTTACCGTCTAGTACGACACGGTTGACGAGAGCTTCGCAGAGGACTTTTAAGTTCGTACGAGTCGCGCGGTTCGCTTCATAGTATCCCCTTGCGGCGTAACTGCGCTTGCCCTTGTTTGGGCCGGTACGAGCGACTGCGCCGAGGGTGTGGTAGAAGCCGATGTGGTCTCCACTCCATGGGTCGATGGGCTTGCTCGGGATGCCGGTTACGTCCTCGCAGGCTTTGATAATGTCATTCTCGACTGGTGGGATTGTATCATTGAACCCGGTGCGGACAGGTCCGCTAGTGCCGTGGAACTCGCCTACTAATGGCATTGTAGAGCGATCGGTAATGGATTCGTCGATTGGCTCCAGGGTCTGTTCATTGTATCAGTTTTTTGACCGGAAAGGAACCAGATGGAAAATGGAAGTTATAAGATTGTACCTGATGCTTTCGCATATATTGCTGCATATGCTTTCCGGACCACCCATCGTCCTCTACAATCTCCGCCCAGTCGTCATAGTCTTGTGTCGATCCTCGCACGTACATCATATAATTGATGCCGCTGGATCCACCGAGGAGCTTTCCCCGTGGGATATGGTGAGACAGGCCACGGTTGCCTTCCTATATCCCCAGTAATGCAGTCAGCATATTGAAAACATATAGATGCAGTGGAGTTCAGAATAAACCTACCTGTGGCGTTGTATACATACACCAATCATACTCAGGATTCTCAAACATTTGTGAAAACGTAGCAGGAGTATCAACCAACGGATCCCCAATGCGATACTTGCCCGCCTCAACAACACCGACGGTTATATCAGGATTCTCACTGAGGCGCGCTGCGAGGACGAGTCCTGCAGTTCCGCCGCCGCAGATGACATAGTCAAATATCGTGCGGGTGAATTCCTCGACGCTGCAGGTTGGATTTTCGGCCATTGTGTGTATGCTTCAGAATTGTTGGAGAGTAGCATTGGGGCGATCTACAAGCTAAATAAGTGCGAGAGGGGTAATATATGCCAAATTCAGGTTGGATCAACAGCGGGGGTGAAGTTTCAGCTCTATGTATACTAAAAGAGACTAGGAGAGACTAAGAAACACTAAAAGATACTCTAAGGCGCCCATCTAATAAGATTCAGTGAGGCTTAGACTCCGCAGCCGTCGGGGACATGTCAATATTGCGGGGAAGAGCCCTATGTTGTACCTATGTTGTGTGTTCTACAGCTATGCCATACTCTGATACCGATTTGATATCTCTTCACTAAATCCCAGATCAAGATCATCCTAGACCCCCACATAGTTACATCCACAGGCGTGCAGCTGAAACGCCCACTATACCCCTTGGGTACAAGACTCGATCATATCTATGGATATACCAATGAAGTAGTCAATACGGAGTACTCCGTATTGACTCCGGATTTAAGCCCAATGCAGAAATTGCTATAATTTTCTCCAATTGACTGAATTGGCCATGAACTGGCCACGTATTCTCCGTAAGAAACATTGCCAAGTTTCATTGTCAGCCGCGTAGTACAGCTGTGCGGAGGCCCGCTAATTGCCCACTAGAGCCAATTGTTGTAGGATCAGCGGTGACTGTGTGGCCCGCAGCAGTGCAGATCATCCCCGTTGGTAAAGCCATTTTTAAATTGCGTCGATCCTGTCAAAGCAAAATGTAAGTGGCCGGAAAACATATTGCTAAATGTGACAGGTCGCCGATCAACCGCCCATATACTGACGATAGATGCCATTGATGCTATGGTCAACGAGAGTGGGGGAATCTTCGAATCTGTCGTGCTGTTTGCGGCTGAATAAATTACTCCATAATCTGGGCCGTCTTGTTGTTTATCAGCCGTACGGTCTGGTTGCACAAGTGGGTATAAAGATCCCGCTGCTCGGAGACCACCTCATCTAGGTGAGCTTGGCGGTTGACAGCCACTTCTGCTGTTGGTGTACACGCTCATTGGCAGCAATTCTCAGTCCCGACCAGTCGAGAAGAAAATGATCGTATGTTTGTGTAAATCGCTTCAAAAATGCTATATGTGTAATGTATTAGTCCCGCGAGTCATCCATGCGACTGCGTTCCAAATTCCTGGATGACCCAGTCACCACGCCAATTCTCAAAGTCTCATCTTCCGCTGCACCCAAGCAAGAGCACGCTCCCACCTTGGATCTCCAGATCTCAAAGCATCAAACAACTCCAACACCAGAGCTCTACCCGAATCCCGCGCCCACCACCGCTGCTCATCAAGCTCCCTCAACAACACCCCCCAATACATAAGAATCAGCAATGAAAACGGCTGCCGACACCGGAGATTCTCGACAAAGTCCTTGTCAACAGCTGCAAGCCAAGCAAGAACCGGCGCCGGATCTGCTGAGTGCGCAAACTTAGCATAACAGTGCCTCAAATGCGCAATGACATTCTTATTAATGCGATGCTGATTGGAGTAAATGCCAATCATAACCTGATCATTCAGCGCCGCCAAATGCGTCAGCGCAGCCTCCGTATCTGGATCAAGCTCGGTAGGTGTCTTCTTCCAATACTCGCCCTGCGAGAATAACTCAAGTTTAATCCACGACTTGCTGACTTGCATGATCTTCTTCACACCCTGCAGGAGCTGGAATAGTATCACGATGTTCTCTGTGATACTGGTGCACTCGTCTTTCGTGACAATTAATCGGGGTGACGCGATACTGATTGCGATCATGACGATCGAATGCGCGAATACCGCGTCGCAGTTATGCGGCGTGATGCTATCGATCGCGTTACGGAACGGCGTCAGGCTGCGGTTGTAATACTGCAGTCCAGTTTCGTAGTACTGGAGTGCTCCTTCTGATGGCTCGCATGTTGTTGCAATGTGCATTGACGCTAGCGCCAAGATCCCGCTCATCAGGTAGCTATGTTTGAATGCGAGTTTTGGGACGGTTATTTGCCAAATTTTTGTTTCTGACTTGCTGATACAGAGACTTTCATATGTCTCTGTTGCGAACTTGTGTATTAATTCTAAATTGTCGATGCCGAATAAGTTTGATTGGGTCGGCGTCGGGATTGTTGAACCGGTTGGACCGGGCATCGCTGATACGGGCGAGCCATGGCGATCTAGAGACCGGGGCTCGGATGTTGAGCTGGGTGAGGTAAGGTGTGGTTTAGTGCGACGAGCGGCGGCGACTTTCAAGTATGTGCATTTTAACTCGCGGGTTGTGCAGTTTGAGCATGGTGGGCCCTGCTCGTCACATTTGACCCGCCTGGCTCTGCATTGATCGCACCCGTTGCGGGATTTGGTGTGCGCGCGGAGAGGCATATTTAAAGTTCATTCATGCTGAGTCCAATCATGAAGACAAGTGCGTACTTCGTATGAATGGGAGAGATTACCCGGGACTTTGGCATATTCCCCCTATCATGTGACTCGGGTCTAGAACAATTTGGGAAGTATATGGGTCGAGTTGGGACTTTGTGTTTGCATTTTGTGGGATTTTATGTGATCTATCCACATTCTCGGCAATATTGCCAGTACGGAGTACTGAAATTGCATTGTTATATGCATGTGTTGTTGGTATGGAGCAGATAACCTTGGAATATATATATCCAAATGCTCAGACGTGCATTACCAACAAGTGTATTATCAGACATAATGAACATCAAATTCCAACCGCTCTGATAATTCGACTGTAATTCGAAAAGAAACCGCACTCAAATCAGAACCGCAGCAGAAACAAGACCAGCAGTCACAGCACCAATAATGCCACCGGACATTTTATGAGCACCGCCATCGTAAACAGGAGAAGCAGAAGCAGACCCAGTAGCAGAAGAGCTACTCCAGGGGCCAGTCATCGACTGAGAAGGAGTAGGCCTAGTGATATTCTTCTTGCCACCCATACCAATAGCAGCCATGCCACTCGGGGTACCCATAGCAGTTTTCTTTCCAATCTATCAATACAAGCCAACATCAGCCCTGCGGGAAGGGGTGAGGAAGTACCCAACAAAAGAAAAACAACACGGAAGGCAATTTAATTTACCTCGACAATAGCAGGACCAGCAACAATATTGTCATCAGTCGCCTGCTTGTTGCCCTTAGTCAGGACGACGTAGCTCTGTCCAGAAACGCCCTTAGGAACAGTGACAGTGAACTTTCCATCACCCATAGACTTTAGAGGAGCCCAGACTGGACCAGTGACGGTGACGAAGGCGGCGTGGACGTCACTGGTGCTTGTATCGAACCCGCTGCCAGTCATAAGATGTACTTGTGAGCCTGTCATGACGGCGTCCATCGAGATCATCATAAGCGAAGGGAAGGCCTTCACGGGCAGTGCACCGTTGGTGGAGGGGCATGAGGCGATGAAGGGAGAGGCGACCGTGTACACCTCGTTGAAGCCGAGGGGGTTATCGAAGGCTTGGGCGAAGGGAACTTCGCCGACCGCGGCGCGCAGGTATGCGCTATGTCGGGCTTCTGTGGTGAGGATGCTGCCAGCAGCTGTTAGGTAGGTATCGCTCATGATGGAGGCTGCGGCTCCGAGGTAGGCGCTGACTCCGACACCTGGAGGGGTAATTAGTGATGATCATTGGTATGATTGGATGTATTCTTACCCTCAAGAACGCTGGCAAGGGCTAGGAACCCGCTAACATCGGTGGATGGGAAGTTGTAGGTGCATCGGGCAACGGGAGAAGCACCGGCAGCTAGAGAATGTCAGAATGTCCTTCTTCAGTTTGCGGGTTGGGCAACAGAGACCTACTCCTGAGCGCGGAGGTCAAGAAATCCACGTGCTCATTCTCATCGGAAGCAACCTCCTTCAGGTTGGCGTAGAAAGGATCCTTCATGCCGGCCTTGATAAAGTCCTCCTGGGTGTAGTTCTTGAGGCCCTCCGCGTAGAAAGATGCCTCGAGATGCTCAAGAGTGAGAGCGTAGTTGAGGACGTCGGCTAAAGGGGAAGAATATTAGAGGATAAATCATCCATTGGTTAGGAAGTTACGTACCATCGCTGATAGCACGCTTCGAGACAGGGCCAGCGTTGGCAAGACCGATAGCAGCACCGGTGAGAGCTAGATTAGTGAACTTCATTATGTGATAGTAAAGCTTTGAAGCTTTTGCTGTGCATAGATTGGAAGTATTGCTGTAAATGAAGGATAATCAAGCTCCTTCTCAAGTAGAGGGACATGTCTTTTATAGCTGCCTCGCCGGCAATTTGGGGATCCGAGGTATGAGCCATTGCTCTGAGCACAGGTATTATAATTACCTAGCCAAGGAGAAACTAGTCATTCTTTTCCTTGTTTTGTAGGTTTCCTAGCTGATATATGGTTGACATCTCAGGCCCAATACTGAGATCGGCGGTAGGGGTTCCAGATCGAGAGATAAAGGGTTAGCGGAATATTCAGATCGATGTCAATAATAACTCTGACAGAGAGGAGAGGAAGACCTAAGCTCCACAAAATATCATCTGCAGGAACCGCTGTGGATCAAATCTGGGGTGCCTAGAGAGCTGTCCCCATGTCGATCATGCCTAAAGGGTAATATGAAGCCAGAGCTTTGAGAATAAAAAAGGTTATAGAGTTCTCGCACTTTTAGCGGCATGAACTGATGGCGATAGCGAGACCGAGATCGCGAGAGATACAAAGGCTGTGGATAGCTAGAGTAGGATCGTAAACGAGAACGAGACCGAGGGCGGGAGCGAGACCGAGGCGAGGGCTCAATTCGCAGAATTACTTCTCTAACAGAACAGGTCTTATCGCATACTTAGGTATATTATGTTTTTTAAATATGTCGGCTCCACGTAAATCTGCATACAACTTGAACCTCTTCTAGGCGACCCCTTATACTGATTTTTGCTTCCTCTTCTTCAAAGGCTCCAAGTCACCCTTAGCTGGCCCCTCAACACAAATTCCATCCTTGCTGAACCGACTCCCATGGACAGGACAGTCCCAGCTTTTCTCGGTATTATTCCAACAAACAACACCTTTCATGTGAGGACAAAGCGCACTGCGCTCGTGTACCTCTCCATTTTCGTCTTTGTAGACCGCGATCGGCCGAGAAAAGCCTTTATTCAAGACCCCGCCTGTGTTGGGCACCAGATCTTCAATATCCGTGATATCAGTTTGTAGAAAGCGCTTGTACTGCGAATTTATCTCAAGATCATGGCTGAGCAACGATGGAAGCGATTTTGCCAAGCTGGCCATGCGACGCGGGCCGTAAAGTTGACTCCACGGATTCGTAAACCCTCCGATTTCGTCGGCGATGAGCTTCCCAGCCAGAACACCGTGCGTGAGTCGATTGCCACTATAACCAGTGACAATGTACGAATGTTTAGAGCCTTGATTTTTCCCAATGTACGCCATGTAATCAACAGGCTCGAATATCTGGCCGTTCCATGCGCAGTCCACAAACCTGGTGCTCTCTGAGTTTACCGGTGCAGCAGTCTTCATGAAGCACGGCAGTCTGTTGTTCAAACCTGCTAATGCAGAAGGCCTCTCGAATGCACTTTACGAGGCTGTAACAATGGAGAAGAAGGATAGAAAGAAAATGTATGAAGAGTTGCGGGAGTTTGTCACCACTAACACAAGGTTAGTTGTTTCCTTTCTATCTTCCTACCACCTTCTCAAGTTCCCCATTTCCCACATAATCAGCAAAGCTAACACCCATTTTCCTTCAGTGCGGAATGGACGGAGACGTTCCTTGGAGAGCTGAAGAAATAGCAGAAATAGATAGTTTTTAGAGTAGTTCCAATTCTCCTTTGATATGGCAACTGGCGTGGTCGGATCCTTAGGACTGTTTCACCGGCATATCTGACTGTCCCAGGACGGCCAAGCTTACGTCCAGACTCATGACCATTCTGGCGAGGACGGGGTACGACATGGGCATTGTCAGTTTTCGAAGTGGCATATCATAGACAGTGCAATGGAATGTCCCATATTGACAGACTCTGTTTTCGACTTCACGCTCCGATTCCACTTTGGAGGTGTCTCTTTAGATATCTCTTCTTGGTTGTATCGTAGTACTTATCGCTACGTGACAATGTACGAAAGCGGCAAAAAGCATAAACCGTACAAAGCACTTCTCACTTCTCTATGTATAACCAGAAATGATAATTCATTTCATACTGAGAATACTGAGATACTAATTGTCCGTATAGCATGACCCCGAGTATCATATATAAAGGAAAGATGAGCCACAACTTGCATAAGTTCGCAGCAATCCTACATCATACTTACCTACCACCACGCAAAAGGCTTCATAGACATGCATGAGAAAAACTAAAATCCCATGACTTGACTAGCAATTCTCGATAAAACCACTACCAGTAGCGAAATATTTTTATCGTTATCTACAGCCTTAGTACGGAGTAGATGGTATGGGAAATTTTGACAGTTCCTCTCCATCGTCTGAAAGAACTGTTTCCCGGCATTCGACGCTTCACGGCTATGGCTGTCACATTTTCCTACCACCCCGATAGCCCAGACGAACTAAGAGTTTCATTGATCAAGCGAAACGGCACGGAAAGCTCATGGGGTAATACCTGGGAGCGAGCAGGGGGGACTCCAGACGAGGGGGACCCGACCATCATCCATTCTGCAACCCGGGAAAGCAAGGAGGAGATACAAACCCGGCCTTTGAGAATTGCTGGCAAAGCTTTCACTTGTTCTTTCTATCACAAATACAGAGAAACCGGCGATATAGTCCTCATGCGCACGCGCGGATTCATCGCCATCGACCATGAAGTGACGCGGGACAACGGCGAGACGATCAAAAACGAAAATACGATGGCGCAACGAATCTGGTCCGGCAAGATGCAACAGGCGGCCGGCCATAGTTCCGTCAAGATCAGTGATGAGCACCTCGATCATTGCTGGTTCACCGAGTACGAGGTTCGCAGCGCTGCTCTATACGAGCAAGACACTCCACAGGGTCCATTCGCTACGCTTCGGGCCAAAAGGGACACGGTTTTACTTGCCTTTGAGTTGTTCAGTCAATCCCAAGGCCAGAAGTTGCCTCCTTCAAGAGATATAGTGCGCTAGGGCGTGGCGACAATGTAAGCGGAACTGGGCAAAATTAATGATTTCCTTAGGCGCCCTAATGATGCATCCGGACATGAAGCGGTTCCCAACTAAATCAATAGCTTTTCGATCAGGAAAGAGTGCATGAAAAATTCAGCATGATACGGTTGAAGAATTTGCGTGAGGTAATCCGTCCAATCACTTTGCCAGCCCCAGGTAAGTAGAGCCTCTGCGAATTCCCAGTATTCTGGATACCAACCACTTAGCTCCCAGTCGATAATGGCGACCACATTTCCATCTTTCACCATAACATTCTGAGGCCGAATATCACCATGTGTGAATAAGATGCGGTGGGATTGAGGAAGCATTCCACTGAGAAAGCTTCTGATGTGGCGTTTTGGCGCATTCTTCTGATAGGCGTTGATGAGAGCCGTGTTAAAGTCTTGCTCCGAATCGAATGGGCCTTGAAAAGGAATTAGTTCAATTGAAGAGGTCCCTGCGTGTTCCATTCCCAAGGTCTGGGTGTTGCACCTTCGTCAATAGAGGTCGATAAACTGTGGTCAGTAACAGGACCATGATCTATGGAGCCAATATAACCAATGTTCCCCATATCACGGATCTCTTGGATATAGCTCGCAAGTTGTCTTGAAATATGGGATTTGGCGGAGACGCCGAAAGTGTCCCAAGCTGTGTGAAGTGTTTCACCGGCAACGAAACTCATGAAGATGTAGGTATCGTAAAGGCCTCCGTAATCGCCAGCATCACGATCAATTTGACCGTACGTATAATATGCGAAAACTTTAGGTACAGGAACCCCTGTACTCTACGCAACATGAATCATGGTTTTAGCCTCGGTAAGGTCGACATGAGCACCAAACTTGACGACGACTTCAGGTGATATCCTCACGATAATGACACCTCGGCAGAAGATTAGATTGCTTTGGTCCCGACAAAATTGGTTGACAGTATCAGGATGCGGCAAGCAAAACCCAGGGACACAGTATTGCACATTCAACTGAGGCTCGGAAGTCGAAGGTTGAGAACTGCTCAACGTTGTAGTGGACGCCATGTTTCTAGACTCAAAAGGAACATTTTCGGTACGGATGACAGGCGCGGGTGACAGGGAGAGGAAAATATAAAAGATCTCAGAGTCGAACATGGAAGAGGTCAAAACATACGACTCGGGCTATGAGTCACGTGCGAGCAAGCTACTCGTCACAGTTCGCTTTGTGGTCCCCTGGAATCGCCCCCTGTCCTAGGACCCATGGTAATGTTCCATGGCAACTATCAGCATGGCTCCTAGAGCACAAGACGCACCCATAAGCAGATTGTGTCGTTCCCCGAACGAGAACTGTGTTTTTGGCTCTATTTGTTTCTCCGTATGTATCTTTGGAGGAAACTAGCCTCTCTCAATGTCATTCAGAGTGCCGCTAGGCTGGATTAGTTTTGCTATCATGCGGGCTATCTAAAATAGCAATAATTGATGTATCACGTGCAACGTCTAATGCCCAGACACCCTCAGGGATTCAGGAAACAGGAGGGAAGCAATTTCTAGCATGATATTTATCATATTATGCAGTATACCTTGCGAGCCGCACTTCTCTCAATTTGAACGTTGAACTTGCGGCGAAACTACGGATCGACTCTTGCCTTATCACTCGTACCATCTGAATCAATAGCAAAGGCTTAAAGGTCGCGGTTGATGATGTTGTCAAATACTAAGGTCGAATACCCGGAATATCTTAGGCCCGACGGCCTGAGAAATGCATAAGAAAAGTCCATTATTGCTTAGTCATTTTAGTCTATTTACCTGCGTATAGATTGCATGTTTTATTAGTTAGAGAATTCCATACCTGGGTGAAATACCATACATTTGATACCGCCAGATTTCTATTAAAAGGAAATAAAACGTTGATATCCGGTGACAATCAGCTCCCCGCGCCAACCCAATCGTCCGAAAGAGTCTGGACCCTATCTTTCGGCCTACGCGACCACAATGATTTTCTGAACTACCAATGACCATTGTCTATACCAAAATAGTGGGGAATATTTATGTACGGCAGGTTTTCAGAGGTTCTGACACTTCACGTGCGATACCCGCCCATGGGGAATTTGAATCTTGATTTATTGAAACCTTTTTCAGCGCGACTTGGGGACTAGATATGAGCCAGTGACTATTATGAATTCTGCAGGCGTAAGCGCCTTTCATACCCCTGAAGAAGATCCGGAGCGTCAGCGCATCCGCGATTTGTCGAGGTTTGTGGCGTTCGGCCTTCCTGTCCCACTGATCATCACTAATAAATGCCATAATAGATATTACTGCACAGTGGTTCAAGCATTCCCGGCACCTGATGCTACGAATTCCGAGGAGCAAGAGACGCCCGCAGCACCGACAGGAGATGAACAGCCCACAGGTTGCGAGTTAGCAAAGGACATTACCCTCAACGCACTCGCCCAGCTAGGCGTCCTCCGCTTCAATGCCAATCGCTGCTTTGTATCCATAATTGACGGAGAAACCCAGCATATCATTGCCGAAACGACGGGTTCGGTATCGCTACGAGATAAGAACCACCACAAACCAGGAGATGGTATCTACCTCGGAGCACGGTCTCTCGACCTGGTGTGGGGCGTATGTCCTCATACCGTCCGCTTGTTCACAGGCCGTGCGACGGAAGATATCGATACCAGCAATGTGACCGCCAATCGCACACGCTATATTATACGAGATTTCACCCTGGAGGATTGTTTCAAGGACCGACCTTATGTTCGAGACTGGCCGCACATGCGCTTTTACGCTGAAGTTCCCCTATTCAGCGCATCTGGTTACGTTCTGGGCTCTTATTGCATCGTCGACAACAAACCATGGACGGACTTCGGAGATGATCAGGTCAATGACCTCCAGGAGGTGGCAGATGCCATCGGATTGCACTTGGAGAATGTGCGGATGAGGCAGGCTCATATCCGGACTGAGAAATTGGTCAAGGGCTTGACGAATTTTGTGAAAGATCATGTAGACTTTGATCCAGAAGAGGCCTCTAATCATGGCCGTCTTCAGTCCAGTGTCAACGCAGCGAATCTCGTACCACATGAAATTGCCGCCACCACTGCGGACGCCGGTGACGACTCTGACATCACCCCGGTTCTTGATGCGCCATTGTGTCCCGCTGTGCAATGTGTTTCCCACAAATCCGGACAATCGATTTCCTCGACCGTTGCCGGGGAAGAATCTATGTTCTTCTTGCAGGATCAAGGGACCACAACTGAGCCTTCGTCTCTGTACTCGGGTTTCTCAGATCGACCGTTGGTGCTGAGCCCCGGTGAAGAAAAGTCTATGGGCGAAGCATTGAAGTCAGGAGAGACCGCTGCATCTCAGGCTATCGATCAAAGCTTCTCGCAGTTATCATTGACGGAGAGCAAACCCATATACGAACGCATTTCGTCTATCTATTCGCGTGCAAGTGTGTTGCTCCGGGACTCCATGGATCTGGACGGAGTTGCATTTCTCGATGCCTGTCCAACTAATTTTGCCTTGTGAGTACCTCGCTCTTGCTATCGAGTAGTATTTAATAACCTTTGTTTCATCAGTGTACCCGAACAGCCAGAAACTTACGAGCCATTGGCGGCTGCAGATCCCAGTTTCCCCGCCGCACCACTGCCTAGTCCCCTCGGAATGCCTCGGGCTGCGTCGCCTGAATTTGACCTTCCGTGCGATACTTTGAGTTGTGCGCTAAAGTTGCCATCAAAAGGAGACAATTCTGGTCCAAATAATGAACCTAGTATACCGCAGGGATTGCTTCATCAAATGCTTAAGGCTTTCCCCCAAGGCCAGATCCTGAGTCTAGACGAGACTATTGAAGAGGGTGATTATCTCTCAACCGATCACACTAGCACCTTTGATTCCCGGCTTGATCACAGCACCCACACTTGTGCAAAACATCTTGCAGAGTGTCTTCCTGGTGCTAAATCCGCCCTTTTTCTTCCATTGTGGGATTGGAATAAGTCTCGTTGGCTTTCCGGGGTGTTGGTATGGACGACAAGCAGCTTCCGAGCGCTTGGGCTCGAAGAGTTACACTATTTCAAAGTTTTCGGTGATTCTTTGATTTCTGAAGTTTCCCGAATTCATTGGGCAAGTACTGAGAGATCCAAATTTGATTTCATATCCTCTGTCAGCCACGAGCTTCGTTCACCATTGCACGGAATACTGGCGAGTGCTGAATTATTACATGCCACCACCCTTAGTCGATCACAAGAAGAGATGGTGACGATGATTGAAAAATCTGGATTGACCTTGCTGGATACTACAAATCACATGTCAGTTGATCCGAGTAGAGCTTGAATCTAATTTGTGCTAATATGTTCTAGGTTGGAATTCTGCAAGGTCAACAACTTGAGAAACACGAACACCCTTAATGAAATTACCTCGGGAAATGACACGGCCAATCTTGTTTCCGATTTCAACATAAGCCATTTGGTGGAAGAGGTTGCAGACATATTGTACACCGGCCAGCGAGCACCTGAGCAGGTGAGCCAGCTTGCTAAAAGGATGTCGTCCAACAAAGAAGCAACCGATTCAATCACCAAGGATTCCAGCACCCAAAACCAGATGTCGATTGTCATACGAGTCGACCAAATGGACAATTGGATGATTCGTTCCTTTCCCGGTGCCTGGAGAAGAATCGTGATGAACCTTCTCGGCAACGCAATGAAGTGGACCACAGCTGGCTTCATCGAAATAGCTTTATCAAAGGCGAGGGACCGATCGGACTCCCAGTCACCCCTTGTTCGCCTTTCAGTCACTGATACCGGCCGTGGAATCGCGCCCGATTTCATCAAGCACAAGCTATTTGCCCCATTCTCGCAAGAAGACCCGCTGTCTGAAGGTGTCGGGTTGGGCCTGAGCACGGTACAGCAATTGGTCATGTCGCTCGGGGGCCATGTGAATGTGAGGAGTGAACTGGGCGTTGGGACTCAGGCCGATGTCTACATCCCCGTTCAATATCTACCGGCTAATCTTGGTCCGGAGGATAGCCTGGCTTCATCAACTACTCAGCCAGGAACCGCCCCGATGCATGCATGCCTGGTAGGCTTCAATGGTTACCCTGATCTCACTGAGGCGCCCACTGGAATCCTCACCGTCGAAGGGAAACGAAATCTTTCCATTCAGAGTGCACTGGCAAACATCTTCATGACAAAGATGAAGTGGAATATCTCTTTTGCCAACTCCATCGAGGAGGCTCATGGCCAGGTCATTGTCATTGAGCAAGAGCTGCTCAGACGAGCTATGGATGAAAATAATCAACGTGTCTCCGAACTCGCGGCTCAAAATGGAATTGACTTTTTCGTCGTGCTGAGTGGCAATGTCCCAATCATACTGGACAGTCTCTCTGTCAACGTCATCCGCGTCGCTCAACCGTAGGTTGCAATTTATCAATTCTTTTGGTATGAAATCTAATTCTTATTCTGCAGATTCGGACCACAGAAAATTTACAATGCCGTTGAAACGATCATGAGGTGGCGCGAAATCCAAATACCAACCGCATCACCTACACCCGACACAGCTTCCTGGCTCATGTCTCCGCAGATACAATCGGAAAACAGCTCAGACTCGGGTTCAGGCTCAGATATCCATGAGAAAGGGATTTCCGAGCATTCAAGTGAATTAATGAGCTCATGCAAAGGATTGAACACCACCACACCCCGACCACCCAGCAACCAAGCACTGGCGCATGTACTCATTGTGGACGATAATGAAATTAATGTCAAGGTACTGTCCCACGCCGCTTCCCAAATCCGAATACCACTAAACAAAAATACCAGATTATGGCCACCTTCATGCGCAAAATAAACTGCAGCTACGACACAGCCCACAACGGCCTCGTTGCACTGGAAAAATACAAATCCTCCAACTTTCACTACGACTTCATCTTAATGGACATCTCAATGCCGGTGATGGACGGTCTCGTCTCAACGAGCAAGATTCGCGAATTCGAACGTGAACATCGTCTCAACCCCTCTTGCATCATGGCTGTCACTGGAGTTTCCTCCACTGGCTTCCAGGACCAGGCTGCTACGGCTGGTATCAATAACTACCTCATCAAACCCCTCTCCCTTCGTGCGCTTAGAACTCTTATGAACATTACATGATACCATTTGAATTTCGGATGGCTGGTCTTATGCCCTCATTGCATAGCATGGTGTTGGTTGCTTTTTCTCTAGATTTGTATACGATTAATATACGAGAATATATTTCGGCTCTCAGGTTCAAGACATATTTTGACTGATTTGTTCTAAAGTTGCTCTAGCCCCCTACCACGTACATGTATAACGTAAATTTGATAAATGTGAGACATATCAAGGATATCCGTACAACCTTAGAATAATCCCTGTAGTTCTAATGTGCAAATAATATCCCTCGGAGTTCTCTACTCCGTCTTGGCCTTGCCAATACTTACCCCTCTCCCGTTAGCCATGCATGTTGTGTATGTTGGACATTATTGAGAAAGGCTCAAAATGAACTACATACCGGCTTCAACAGCGGGTTCATGACGTCGGGAGCATAAAGTGGTGTATAAACGTATGCAGAGGATTCCCCCCAAGTATAACGATATCATTCCATTTAGTTCGTTGTCATTTATTAATTTAAATACGGTTCTAAGAATGAAAAGCTTCTTCCACGTAGCTAAAGTGGAGCCTATCGCAGTGTTGCATCGGGCCAGGGTGTTGAAGTCCCATCATTGTCGCATTGGAGGAGTTGAAACCCAATCTCAATTGCGTTGCAAGGGGCTGTGAGTCGCTCGGGCTTTGCGTCGTGGCATGGGTCACGTTCAGGATCGATCAATCTTCTCTAAAATGAGCAGCACTGCCTTGTCTCCGTGTCCCTTTACATAATCTATAAGCTCCTCAGTGACGACCTTTACCACTCCCTCCGCCACCAACTTCTCAACCTCAGCTTTAAACCCCGCAGGCACCCAGATCTCTTCCAAAATCGTTGAGACAACAACGCCCTGAGTCTTGGTGACCCGCACAAGTTCCCGCAAAGCAGGGTCTGGTCCAACATGACCGAGAGTGAAAGTTCCCACGCAAGACACGAGATCGTATGTTCCGTCCGTCTTTCCAATCGGTCGGTTCATGTCCGCAACTGTGAGATCTCGATAGATGCCCGTCTTCCTCGCGACGGAGAGCATAGCGGGTGATAGATCGATGCCATCGATTGCTTTAGCATTCGCCATTGAAAGTGCCACCCCAACTAGTCCGGTCCCACATCCGGCATCTAGTATCACGCTGTTTGTGGCGCCGTCTGAGAGCCCGTATTTGATGGCGGCTTGGGCGACAAGAACGGGGGCAACGTAGTCTTGAGCACTGTCTCCGACCTCGTCGTCATATGAAGCTGCCCACTTCTCGTATAGAGCCATGCAATCTTCGGTGCTGCTGCTGGCACGGGCTTGACTGAGGTATAGTTCGCTGGCCGAGCTTGAGGCCTTGGCCTGGATTGGGGTTGGGGCCAGCATCGTGTGGAATCGAGGTTGATCTAGAAAGTAAAGTTTGGATGTTGCGCTTTCTTGCGAAGGGCTGGTGGGAATTTCTGGTCTAAGAGATTAGAATTGAGTGAGTAGTTGTCCGTTTCCAACTTTTTGCCGTGGCCCTTCTTATAGTGAATGTCAGTGCGGACATGGCTTGGACGTTGGACATGGTCCGGGACTAATGGCGTGATGCGGGGTTACTGAATGAGCCCCGAAAGAGTGATGTTTTGTCGATCGATGATGTCGGTGGAATATAAGTTTCAAGCGAGCTGAGCCTAGGCCTGGGCACGATCCCTGTTCCCCTCTAGACTGCTGGTTTGCTCCCGAGGCAATGAAGATACCTCTGTTTTATTCAATGTATCCCCAGCTTGAAGATATAGCATCCGGATTGAGGTAATGATTATCGCGCTCGATTTGAGTCCCTGACTTAGGCCGTACGGAAAGACCAGGTAAGTTCCATGGAGTAGATTGTAAGTCTCACATATCTCTTTGAAACACTTTCCCGCCAGTCATACCATGCCAAGGAAGAGTTTGTCCAATAATCAGATTTGGTCTCAGCATGCAAGTCTGTTCACACCCAGTTATCCCCCATCAATCAAGATGAGATTGACGTGGATGAGGCCCCACTGGGGTTACCACTAGAGTGACGATCCATTCCTGGATAGGATTAGTTCCATCTTAGCCCAACCCCAATCAATGGGGTAACTGTAGAATGATCAACCTCATCTCTTTCCTCGTTCTATTTGCACGTTCCGATGCATCATTACCTAGTTGCCATTGGGTATTATTTTCTCTAGGTTTTGAAGTTGGCATTGCATCTTGTTTAATCCAATAACAGCGAATCCATCAGTCCGGGATTTGGGTGAGAATAATAATTTGCCGCGGTAGCCAGTGAAGATATATGCTCAGTGACGATTCCAATCTGTCGGACTCCGCATAAGCCCTATTTGTTGATTTGCAGATCACGTGTAACTAGTTAACTATACCCATCTATGTAGTCAGTTACGGGAAATTCTCCTTGGCCTTGACTCTAAGGCTTCATGGCTTTCCTTCCTTTTCGGGAACCTAGAGATTTGCCAAAAATCCCCCTCGACACTCAGAGAATATTGACTATGCAGGCTATGTGAATGCGCATGTGACAGATCATGCCTAAATACTGAGCGGTGGGAATTGACGGCCAGTACCTTTCTAAGTTAGAAAGCACATAACAATCGGCAGATTGTGGGTGTGGTGAGCGATGAATGGAGGTGATATAGCTTACATCTCACATAGATATTGTGCGCCTTACGCGTCTACTGCATAATTAGCCTGTCCCTTCCAGAATAATCCTTTTATCGGGCCAACATTTCTAGTTCCTCAAATCCTCAAATCCTCGCCTATGAGACACTCCCATTACAAGACACTATAGAACCACCAAACTTTTCTTGTAGATATGGCCAGTTAGGTGTATCTTTGTCTACCTGGTAGCCTTACCAAGGTACACACTGCCAAGGACTTTTGACGCTATATGACAGATTTGGGGGGGGGGGGGCTAAAAGCGGCTAGGAGCATATTCAGTTGAAGTCCATCCTGCCGAGTAAAAGTCTAGACACCAGAGGTAAGTTCGCCCGATATTGTACCCTCTCATTGAGTACTGGTCAACAAATAAAGGACACCTTTACTTATCCTGCCTTTCAATTGTTTCCTTCAGATCGTAGTGCAGATCCAAAGGCGAGGGGCGTATGAAGAAGATGTGTCAATTTAATGGAATATTCACTGGCCAAAATTTGAGGAAGAGTGAGCCCTTGGACAATATCTAAAATGATCCCAAAGTCTCGTTATCCGATGAGTCTAATGGAGCCAACTTTCTAGCTGGGAACCTGGAGCATCCAGCTCCATACTGTACTCCGGTAGCTGATATTGTAACCCCAAAGTGTTAGCTCTTGGCTGAAGTCCGAAGGGTGGATTTACGACCTGGTGGCCTTGGTCACCGGTCCCTTCGGTAGGAAAAGCCGCCACCGGCCTTTGGGCATCACTGGCTGGGCAATGCTCAGGTGCCGCGAAGATCGGGGAGGGGCAACTCTCAATGCCAAACCAAAAGTCGTTACTGTCGAGGTATTTGTTGATGTCTAGATCTGTAAAGTGACCGCTCATCAACCCCCCTGACTTTCTTCTTGCCTTGGTCTCAACGAATTTGTTGGCAACGTTGCATAGAGGGCTCAAGATTTGTAGTTGCTTACTGCAAGCGGAGTAGCGTTTGGACCGTGCCATCGACTGCAGGCCATCAACCAATCTTTGCAGATGATCCAGGTCACCTAGGTCGGAGGTCTCGATGACATTGCAAAATAGGATCAAAAATGGCATGAACGGTGCTAAGAAGATAATCTCGCTGGTCCATCGGTCAAGGCTGGGAGACTGCAAGTCCATGTCTCCTAGCTCTCCTAGCATGGTGATGCACAATTCCACCTCATTTATTGCAAGCCTTGCAGATGAGATACATTCTAGATAAAATGCCAAGCGGGAGGATTGCCCCGACGGAACGCCTCTGTAAATGCAAGCCAAGATTGAGTAATCCGTAGCTCGATAGGCATGTATGATAAACCTACATAGAGTAGGATTTATCACATGGCTAGTCCACTGACTTGGCCGTTTCTGGGAAATATTAGCCCAAGCGTCAAGGTAGCGATCAGATTTTGGATGTCTGCCGTTATCAAAATGGAAATTACGGATGGAAATAGCTTACATAGAGCTCTGCCCTCATCGCCATTATACCCTCGAACTCGGTAGCCAAGGACCTGGCATGAGATGCTCTAATGGAGATAGGCTGCGCCAGCGCATTGGGACTATATATATTGTCATATACTCGTCCGTATAGACTGGCCACATCAATCCAGTCAGGCAGCCTGTGGTATATTAAGGAAGTCATCTTGCGGTCAAGGATCAATCGAGGTAACGTGATGTCGTGGTCTCTAATGGTAGAAGACCGACCAAGACGTAGTGAAATTTCCTTCTCAACGGTGTAGATGGCCCAAAACAGACGTATCTTGCGATCCGTTTCCTCTGCTGTTTCGTATAGCATAGCATGACTGATATGCATGCCCAGGGCCTGGCTCATAAGGGAAGCCTTGGATATAAATGCCCACGCCGCAAATGGTTTACCTTGTTGGAGGCAGTAAATAGTCTATTTAATTTAGATTTGCGAGTCAGAACTGGTGTAAAACAAAATGAGGGGAAAACGAGGGAATGAGAGTTAAGCATACCGCCATGTACATAGCACAAACAGAGTCTTTGTTCGTAGTGATGTGGAAGGATAGGTTAGATAGGATCATTTCGAGAGAATTCCTACAAATGAGAGCTTGTGCCTCGTGGTCCTGCTTGGCTATATCATCAACAGTGGCAGTAGCACACCCGGTGAAAAGACAATTGAGACCATAATGAACGATGATCAGCTCCATGTCTGTCACTGGTCCGGGCGAGCACGCCTTGACGACGTATTGGGTGAAGTCGCCCAGAGATCCAAATTCAAAGGGCCAATAAAATTGGGTGGGCAACCGTTCTTTCGTGGATTTGGTGAGAAAAGTGCAAATCCAGAGTCATATGCGGCGCACTAACCTTGAGCGACCCTTAGGCATGCGAGGATTCGATCCATAGAAGGTATAGGTAGATCCCTATGGTTGAAGCCTGGAGGAATGGGTTTTGAGAATGGGGGTGAATCTTCTACTGTCTCATTTTTCTGCTTCTGAACGTTGACCGTGCTCCGCAGGGCATCCAGCGCTGAAATCATTTCGGCGGCAACATTCGATTGCGGGTCATCTGCTACAGCTCCTTGTAAAAATCTGGTCGCAAATATAACATGGGCAAATAACGTAGATTCGATGCCTTGGACTTCGTCGAAGGGCTGACGGCGGTTTGTGGCAGCTGGTCTGTTGTCACGGCCAGCAACTCGGGACTGGCTAGACTGAAGCGGGGGATTTGATGGCGGTCCCAATCCAATAGGAGCCGCAAACCCATTGTTGCTCCAGCATTCATGACTTAGCCGCCTCATCATCTTGCTGAGATCATCAATTTTGTCTGAAATGTGCTCTATTCTATTCTCGCTACCGATGTCGTAATTCAATGATTTAGTAATTCAACAAACAGACATGAGTCAAAGACTCATAATTAAATGCATGGTATGAACTCACTATGCACTCGAGATGAGAATCCGTTGCCGCTTTGCCCTTACCTTCTGGCCTAGCTGGTAAGTACATTGCCATCCTGTTTTGATGCAATGCGAACACGGGTGAGCCCGATCACACTTGGTCTGGAGCAAGAAGAGAAAGTCAGCAGCAGGATCACTGGACTTTCATAGGTGTAACCTTCCTATACCACTAATTCAGCTTAGAAAAACATACCTTTCGCTGACGGCAACGATCACACTGTAGTAGATATCAGCACTGAAACACCGTGGAAGATCATATATAATAGAAGGAATAGAGAGCCCATACAGACAATTTCTCGGGTACCGCAATCTGATTCTCTTCTTGATCATTTTGCCTTGAAGACCCGTCCTCTTCCAGCACGAGATCGTCATTATAATCTTCTCTTGGCGCCGGATCGGCGGGGCTCTCGCTGTGGGCAGTGCATAACATCACGAGCAGATCTGTAAAAGCCGCCAATGCGATGTTGGAAGACGGAGTGGAAGCTGATCAATGGTTTAGAAAATAGTGCGGAGATATCGGGTAGGTAAATTCCCGACAAGAGATGGAATGAAGAGAAAAAAGGAAAGAGCCTTGACGGAGGTGCGGAACGCCAAGACTCCGTCCACCGCGTTCACCTTCCTATCAACATCCATCTCTTCATAGTATCGTGATGGCCTAGCTTTATCTGTTCTTGCTTTCGGCGTGCTAGGATGTCCTTGTTTGAGATTTCTGATACAATGTGGAGCTTTTTGTAATAATTGAGATATATATTGCTGATTCCCGGCATGCATTGGGGTTACTTCTTCTTACCAAACTCCTTCCTACATTTTCGCGTTTTTCCTCTTTCTATGAGCCAATTTTCTTCTTAACACGTGGGCTTCGAACAACTTCCCTCGAATATTGGAAATAAGCAGCCATGAAGTATCACGGCGTTGTTTATGATGTAGGCCTGAAGTTCAGCGAAGAAGGATTTTCGGTCGAGCCCTTCAATCCTGACCAGGTAACATATGACATGCGTGTTATTGCGAAGGAACTGCATGCCAATGCTGTTCGGATTGAGGGGGAGGATATCCATCGACTTGAAATTGCAACGCGGGTTGCCCATTCGATGGGGCTGACAGTGTTCTTCAATCCGTGGAAAATGAACGACGGAATAGACGGGACGCGATCCTATCTTCAAGACGCCGCAAAGACGGCAGAGCGCCTACGGAAGGAAGGCGTCGATATGGTGTTTGTTGCCGGCTGCGAGTATACGATCTTCAGTAAGGGGGTCTTCCCTGGCGAGTCGTTCATGGAGCGTGCAATGTGGCTCGGCAGTCAGCTCGGGGGTAGTCATATATCGGGAGATCTTCCCCCGGGCTTAGGCGAGAAGTCCAAAGAGCTGAACAGAGTCCTGCGGTCTTTCGTCGAGGATATCCGTGCCAATTTCGGTGGGCTGTTGACGTATTCGGCCGGTACTTGGGAAGGGGTAGACTGGTCCATGTTTGATATTGTTGGTATCGACTACTATCGCCGAGGGGAGACCGAAGAGCAATATGTCGCGGGCCTCGATCGTCACAGGGTCGGCAAGCCACTCGCCGTGATGGAGGTTGGTTGTTGCGCCTACGAGGGAGCCGCCGAGCGTGGCGATGGCGGCTTCATGCTTCTGAGGGGCACGAATTCAGACGGTAGCGGCATTTTCGAAGGTGGCATAGTTCCAACCCGGAGTGAGCGGGAACAAGCCGACTATATCGGCACACAGCTCAATCTCCTCGCTGCTGCGGATATCCATGCGGTCTTCGTTTATGTGTTCTCTTTCCCATGCATGCGAAAGGGGGAAGGAGCGAGTGACCTTGACATGATGTGTTTCTCCTTGGTCAAACACTTTCCAGATCGGGACCCGAGGTCGAATTCTATGCCGCCTTGGAAACCCAAGGTATCTTTCCCCCAGGTCGCTGATTTCTTTCGGTCCCTGGTGCAGCCACTGTGCCCCGCTCCAACCCCACAGAATTAGCACATCTCCAGTTCCTGTCGTGGCGTATGCAGATGGGATCTGGTGCTGTGTTGCGGTGTGCCTATTGTGGCCTTGTGGGTGGATCTACTTCCTAATATTTTACATCTTCTATTTTGCCTTCGAATGCCGGTTTAGATATTTCTAGATAGCAAATCTCGTTTAGCAAGTCTGGCGAAACTGTCAAATATCAATTTATCGCTGTCTATCTACACTCCTTTTCGGGGCTAGTAAAATATATCCCAGCTAGTAGATATATCACAGCTATGCAATAGATATTCCAAGATACCTACCTACTGTAATTCTCAAGGTCTATCCTCTTAAAATGAGTGGAGTATAACCGACTTGTATACCCCGCTCGATGCACAGCTCCGCGCGGACTGCTCCACCAATATGACGATTTCTGGCTTAGATATCCTGTTTCTGTTGCATATCGGCATCAAACTTCATGTTTGGTGGAGCTGAAAGGAACCTGATCATGATCAAAGGAGCCATGCTTCCAGGCTCCCACGGTAGCCAATGGAAACGAGGTATAACTAACTAACTGTATCAATTCCACCTAAGATTATAATTCGTCACAAATTGGGGTAGAGTCCCAGTTATCTGACTGGTGAAATATTCTCTGAAGTTGCTAGCCTCAGCTACAGTGGATCTGGTGGGGAAATGCGGTGTGATTATGTCCTTCATGCAACAACAATGCATCAAGTTGCCCCTAGCTCCAGCCAGCCAAGTCAAGAAGTTTGATTTTATCAAGGCAGTAAGGTTTTCGGTCTCAATTATGTAGAGGGAAGTCAAACTCCTTCAGCTTCGCACTGTCTTGTGGGTCAATTGATCTCTTCTGGCCCACCGATCTGCGTTGGATCTATCGAAGAGTTCTAAATCCGTCAGCTGAGATTTAGAACAGGTGAAAATTGTTTTTCTTTCCATTATAAAGGTACAGTCTAGCCCACTCGTACATTTTACTTTGAGCCCATCTCTGACAGATATGAATTGAATCTTGGACACTCAAATCGTCAATATTTGCACCATGCCTGGAAGTGAAGATGACCTGTTCAACGTCTGGACCTGTGATAAGGCTGGAAAAATAAAGATCACCAACCGTATCTCTGTCAAAATACCCGTTGACAAAGATAATTCTGCGACATTGGAGACAATCCGAGCCCTCCTTATCAAGGACAACAGGCTTGACTCTAAAAAGTGAGCTATTTGCTCATCTGCTGGTGAAGTTCATGTTCTGATAGTCACAAAATCACAGAGCCAGATTACCTTTCTGCACCAAGGATGGCGCCCGCATAGGAGATGACGCTAAATGGACCCTTTATAAGGGCCTCGTCGCTGAGCAGCCTAAAGCCGTAAGGGCTCATCCGATGAATGTAACCAAACATTATTAACTCTCATCCCAGGACACAAAAGACGGTGCTAGTGGCAATGAAAAGGCTTCCACGCAACGTATCACCGGTTTTGATGTGTATTTCGAGCTGCCTGAAGAGGAAACCGAGCGGTCCAAATATATTGAACTTGCCGAGCCAGTCAAAAAGTTCCTTGAAACTCCGTTGGACATGAGCTTCAATGTATGTTGAATACTTATGCTTCATGTCGTTGAAACTGACAACCAGAGCCAGAAAGACAAAGTGGATTTGCTCACCGCGAACATCAGGGACTTTAACTTGGGTGGTTACGATCATTCAGAGTTCAAGTCGAAGGCTACCGCCGACGCAACGTGAGTACATTAGTTTTCACAAAGTTCTCGAGATCCCAATAGCTGATCGTGCATCAGCTCGGCGGGTTCCCTATCAGACGAAGACTGGGACATGGTTTGTCGAACCACCCATTTCTTGAATGGTCAGAGGCTTGTTTTTTCGAAAAATAACCACAAGGTCACAAGGACTTTCCAAAGGATGGATAAAGCCCCCTATTCATGTATGTATATATTTCATGTGCATATTCGAACAGCATTAATCTCTCCGGTGAAGGTTTTTCTATTAAACCGAGGGAGCTTAGCGAGTTGGGAACAGCTGGTCCCAATATCAAGCTTCCAAAAGATGCGGTAAGATATTAGACTTATCTTTCCTTTCCTGTCAGATCTAACAATAAGCAGGCCATACACAAGTATCCTCTGTATATTGTCACAGATGATTCCTATGTCAATGTGTTTGAAACCGCCAGTGCGCTCTCCAACAGTCTTGCATCGAGCAATTTTTCGCAGACTGATATTGAGGCTTCAATGTGGGTCAACTGCAACTTTGGTGTATTGCAATAAGCTAAATATCTGCAGCGGAGGAAACCTTTTTGGGATAAGTGCCGGCGCCCAGGCTGGGTACAGTGAGAACGAGAGTGATGCCGTCGCTAGCGCCAGCGAAAAGAAACATCGGACCATGAACATTAATCTTTCTTCATTATCTTTTCCAGGTTCCTCACTACATCATCGTTACCGAAATGAGATACATCGCGTTCTTGTGCAAGGGTTCGACGTGTTTGATATGGGGCTGTACCGAGCGAGGGCGTAGCTAAAGAGGCTCCAGAAGTTGGATGGTTTTTTCCTTCCATAGAGATCGGGGACGGCTGTTTTGCTAAGCTGCCACAGTCTGCACATCCGAGACAAATGGCGGAGGTGCCACCCATGTCGGGTAACATATGCCTCGGAACATGTTTCTCAATATGGCGCAGCCTTACCGTTGACAGGTCGGCTTCTATATTGCGGTCCATACTCTTGAGCAGTTTATACCGTACTTTAAGTCTCAACCAGGCTAGCGATGGGAGGTCGAAGAAAACAATGTTCAGACTCTGTCGTGCTTCAGAATCGTATTCAAAGCGTGAGGGAAAAGTGTTGTCAAACTCAGAGATGCGGTGGAGTGTTAGGTGCTTCTTGTCCAGGTCGGCAAAGTTGTCGTTGTATAGTGGAGCGCATTCCTCAACTAAACATTGAAGATAACCGGCCATATCTTGCATATTTTTATGACAAAGTTGAGCCAAATCTTGTAGTTTAGTGAGATGTGCTTGAGGGGTGGAGGGGCCTTGAATGAGGCATTGAAGTATGGATTGCTGTAGATGATAGTCTCCAATCTCTTCGGCGCTGTGGGCAACAACTTTCAGCCTGCTCTCTATGGTCGTATTGGAATATGCGGTTGTTTGCCCCAATTGGGAGAGGTTCGACTTAGTCTCTGAGTTGCCCGGGTGAAGATATTGCCTTGTATGCGCAGATTCCTGAGACCATATCCGAGAGGCAAGTCTTGATTGAATGATTGCCGGCTGAAATGGGATGACCATCCAAAGCCCCCGTGTAGCTTCAAGAAGCACCCAACCTAAGTATGGTCGAGTGTTGATTAAGAGGGGATGTGTAGAAACTATGGACGTTGCTAGGTGAAGTGCTTTCTTCGAAAATTGACGTTGAATCGCTAGCACAGGTTCGGGAATGGTCTGAAGGTTGAAAAATGCCGTGAATAGAGATGCATTGGCAAGCTCGGTGAGAATAAACTGTTCATCTTGTTCGATAGATATATCCGGTGCTCTGGATAGCTCGTTTAAATCGACTAAGTCTTCTAACGTCCCATCCGCGAAGTTGTCTAACGTTCCATCTCCGGGATATTGGCCACAAAGCTCATCCCCAAGTAATGGCAATATGGCTCGTAATATCCGGTGTGAATCCCACAGAAAGCCCTCTTTGATTAAAAGGCGATACCATTCGCCAAGTCGAGCATATTTTCATTTTGGGGTGTCCTTCACAGGATTCTGTAATATTCCTGCATCAATTGTCACATTGTTATCATGAGGGGACAATGGCTTCTTTGGATGTCTCCTTGGCGATCCATGGGACTGAAAGGTTCCCCTTAAAGTCGACGTGACTGGGGGTGTCGGATTCCACTCTAGCAGAATTTGAAAAGTTTTGTTTTGTAAGTCGAGTGAGCGATCGCATATGTGATAATCCGCAAACAAGCTTCTACTAGCAGGATCTAGGAAGAAATTAACCCAATGATCACTAATGTTAAACCTATACCACCCACCTGAATCCCTATAGTTGATTTGGACCAGGGTGGATCATCTTTTGATTCTGTCTCCTGGAGCCCAAGTGCTTCCATTATCGTTTCTAATGCGGGTATCAATGCACCTCGAGTGTACATATCCGCGAGAGATCTGACGAGTCTCATTAATCGTACCTCTTCATCGGAATATTCCACCCGAGAGTCGTTCAGCCGGTCGGATAGGAAATTGTAGAGATGACCGAAGCTTCCTTGCTCTAGGAGAAGGTCTGCATATTCGGCTACAACGGGGAAAAAATCCATATAGTTTACCAGTCGTTCCTCGAATAGGCGGGACGCCTCCTTGAAATTCCCCAGTCTGTTAAGTCGAGACAGGCATTCTAGATCAGGATTGATGTCTACGGCTGCATCCAGGTCAAGGTGAACCGTGATGTCTTTGGCGTGGTCGCCGGAACGTAGTATGAAATCGGGAGGTGCTGTTTTTGGCTGTTGCCATTCCCTCCAGTAAGCTCGTGATCGTTGAAAGCGAGAAGGGTATTCATTCCATTCGTCAGAGGAACTGGGAGGATCGGGAGCTCGTTGACTTCGATCTCGAGAGGCCGAATATCTCTCTGGAACTATACGGTATCTTGGTGGACGGCCCAAACCGGGGCGTGGAATGTGCTATTTGAAATTCTTGGTCGGGAGGCCGAATCAGACGGTTTCACTTCGTCTGGATAAGGCAAACGCTCCCACTCATCATAATAATCAGAATCCTGATAGTAATTGGTCCCTCGTGAAGGTATCGTAACATGTTCACCAGCAGGCTCCTCGGACAAAGAGTGATCTGAGCCGTGAGAATCAGAGTCAGTCGGAATTGAGAGCCTGGTCGCGGTGAATAAGGATCATCGGGGGAAGACATTGGAATCAAAACATACGTCATATTGAAAACATGGAGTGTAGATAGAGAAGTTTCAGAGGGAAGAAAAACTACAAATGAGGGGCGACGCAGCTGAGAGATCAGGCTCCGTAAGTACCTAAGTACCACCTGATGTTACCACCAGCAGGCTAATGTGTATTGTGGGGAAATAATATAGCCATTTTTACTAGACGACCACAAAAACCACGGTGTCAAATCTGTACAAGGGCCAGGCGCCACAACCCCGTAACTGAAGGCCCAGGCCTTTTCACATAATGCCTTAGTAAGCTACTTAAGTACCTACCTAGGTATCTAGGAAGGCTGACCTGATGAAAAGAAAAGGTAAAGTAGAGGCAGATTTCCTCTCCACAACAGTGATAATGCCTTCTACACATACTCGCTCACAACCGATGAGATATGTCGATGTGTGCCAAACACAATCGAGTGTCAGTCTCTGTGACGTTAAGGTTGAGAGAACTCGGATCGACTGTTGTTTTCTCATGTCTAAGACGCGCTGGGGGGAGTTGCACAACAAACCCTCCGGTGTGATCTATCTAGATCTAACCTTCCACCAGCCTACCGACTGCAAACTCGCGCAAGCAACCATCACCATGAATTTTCACAATTGACAAGAGACCGTACTTTCACCCGCCACAAAGCTCGAAGTCACGGAGTTCTTTGACCCCCAAATCCTGAGCGGGGAAAAAGAGAACGACAAGTATCCACCACCCAGGTCAACCCTAAAGTAGGAATCGGCAGTAGCAACCTTGAAGGAGCTGGCTGGTCCCAAAGATTGGATAAAAGCTATGCATCTCGGTGGAAATTTACCGGTTCGCGTTTTGTCGCAGCACCTTCCTCGTCTTCCGATGCATTCTATTCTCGAAAGAGTCGATACCAGCAGCTCGTGTGGCATTTGGAAGAAAATGAGCTGGAGAATCAGGCCGTTCACCACTCGACTGTGCACACCGCAGTTGCATTTCATCATGACTCTGGACCTTTTTACCTCGATCTTCAAATACAAGTCAAGTTGCATCGGTGGCATCACCCACTTAAGCAGCGGTTGGTCTGCCCCCCGCGCAGTCGAAGGGCATACACCAGAGCCAGAATCAACACTACATCTAACGTAGATCCGGATCTCAACTTTGCACAACTCGCCAGAAACCTGGATCATGACATGATAGAGGCAAATCTGCAGCCCGTAGTTGGTACGTTCACATAATCAACTGCCTCCCAGGTAGTTTGCAACCACTAACCACCCGTCTCATAGAGGTGCCAGACCCGAGACCTATACTGGTTGATACTTCTTGTGGAGACAAGGATAATGACGCAGAAACCAGTGCCATATGCCCCCCCCCCCCCCCCCAGCGAGCATCTTATGGCCTTAGTGGGGCAGCTCACTGGCCAGGATTTACCGCTCTTGTGGCAATGGAATCCAGATCGTTCAGGGATAGCTCGACCTCTACGCTCCTGGACTCGAATACTGTGACGATCCACGTACTTCGTGCTTGCTTCCTTCCTGTTTGGGGTTGTTTTCTCAAGCGAGCAGGTTGTTTGTTTGTAAGGTTTGCACTGCTTGGGTCCTCGACCCACAAATCCCAGCAGCCCACCAATGCTTTCCTTCTCTTTCTTTCCCCCCTCTGTACTTAGTATTCTCAGTTAAATACACTTTTTTGTTGAAAGAACTGGCTCGTAACATAATACTAAGTACCATCCTCATTTCTAGAAGCAGTACGACTGTACAGATCATCATTGTGATTGATCTTAGTCCCGCTTCGTCCCTACTTCCCGTTCCTCGGTATCGTATAGCTAAGACCTGAACCGAAACCCGAACCAATCAGAATGGCTCCGCTAAGAAAGGCCCCTACTAACCGTGGCAAGCACTAGGCCTTGACAAGTCCCGCAGCACTAGGCCCTTGGTTCGGTACTGCGGTGCTGCGGCGGGAGTGCTGTAGCACTATAAACAGTGCAAACATCAATTATGCAAAAATACTGTGTATTATATAGGTAAAATATTATACAACTTCATAGTTAACCTTATAAACGCGTGTTTTATTAATATTTAAATTGTAATATATATTATTCTTTATTATTTATATAAGAAAACGCGTAAAAAAATGCGTTATTAGTATTTTTTAAAAGAAAGTGTAAAGTAGTATAGAATTTATAAATGTGAAGTTTAAATATATATATCTCTACTATACTTCTACTACTAACTTTATAAAATGAATAATTATATAAACGATCTAGTTATATATAAAGTAAATAGTACAAATAGTATAAATAATTAATAATGAATAATAATTCCTAGTAATAAATAGTATATAATAAGATTAAGGTAAGGTAATCCTTACAGTACAATTTTATGCTACTGAATCAGCATTTTATCCATCCCAAATAGGTAATTACTTGGCAAGTTATGCTAGCGCAGTACCAAAACTGGTGCTGCGACAGTGCTGCAGCATACAACAGCACCAAAATTGGCTTAGTCCCGCAGCACCTCGCAGCACCATATCGCAGCACCAAAATTGCCCAGGTGCTGCGGGACTTGTCAAGGCCTAGTCTAGCTTTAATACCTCCGACATAGAGCTATTAGGCTACCTGGGTTTAATAGTGCGCCACTAATAGAAGTGTACTTCGCTTTAGATTCCACTTTCTGTTATACCGATCTAGGTTATATAGGTAGTGTTTAGAGCTAAGATCGTCGATTATGGCGTTGGTTTTGGATAAATGGAGATCAGTAAGAAGCCGATACTACCGCCACCAGTCTAGTTAGGCCTGCTTAACCCTCATCATCTTTACCCTTTCTTCTCTCTTTCCTTGTCACCTCAACTTCTAGAATCTTTCCTTTTGACACTTTGTATCGCAAACCGTTGTCGTCTCGGTCAAAATAGAGGGCCCATGACCCCCCCCCTCATCTTCCACGGCCATAAAACCCTCCCAGCCTTCCAAAGTAACTCTCTTATCAATTGGAGTACAGTCCCATGGACCAACAAGTTGGTGTTCTGAGTCTTGTCGCAGGCCGTACTTCACCTCGTAAGTTTCTTGGTCCACGTATATCCAATTTAGTTGTGGGGGCTCATCGGAGACTGTAGAGACCAGTCCTTCTCCCTTGCGACCCCAGTCTTGGTCAGGATAAGGCAAGAAATATCCTGCGAATAAATGCTGGGAGCATTTTGTCTGACCCTCAGTCGTAGTCACCGCAATATATAGCTAGTTATCAACGTCATCAGCCAACAAAAGGACAGGTTTGTTGGGTTGCCGGTAGTACGTACCTTGTTGTTGCGCAACACAATAGAGCATCCATCAACCTTGCTGTCTGCGCATGAGGTACTGGCGCAAGAAACGGTAAGATTCGATTTCACGCCTCTGTGCTGTTCTTTCGAGTTCTTTCTTTGGCCTTGGCGGACTGCTTCAGTGGTACCAACGATGGCAGGACATGCCGCTATAGCAGTAAGTAGACCTAGAACCATGGTTTATTGATTGTTGTTTCGATTTGAAATTATCTCACAGAGCGATTCATTGAAATATCATCAGGGAGTGGGGGTTCGCTGATTCTTGACGTGAAACGCGTCACTGAAGATAATTTCGTCTATGTCATCCGCATAGATTGTTATGGATGACACTATGACGCGTTATGCCCAGCCCATGCAGCTTAGCGCAGGTAAAATTTCCTAAATACCGGTTATACAAGCAGACACGGTGGCGTATCGTAAGGGTCTCTACCTGCGGTATTTCTCTCGAGGTGAAGCCTGCCTCTCATTAAATTCATATAAAGTACTACAGCTTTCCTCCTTGTAATTATAACATTTCTGTATCAATTCTATATTTTTATCCAATTCTTAATATTTTATCCACATCTATCCACCATCATGTCCCAGGTGTAGGTCTCCATCTTTTCGTCTTCATGCCTCAACTCTCCATTCATGAAAATGAAATTAATGACATCTGCAGACACCAGCAAGAAAACAGCGTCGTAGATTCCGAAGAAGACCTACCACAATCGCACCTCCCTCCCAACCCTACAGGCGGCCGCAAGCCCGCGAAACTCGGGGCACGGAAGGCAGCCGTGGCAGCTGAGCCCGCTGAGCCCGCTGAGAACGATGTACTCCCAGCCGCAAGCACTGGTAGAAGAATTGTTCCAGTTCATCAATCGCGGATCAAAGATCGACCAGAAAAAGTGGGCGAGAAGGACAGCAGCTTGAAGATCAAAATTGAGTTGGATCTGGAAGTCGAGGTAGAGCTCTATGCGCGAGTTAAGGGCGATGTAACAATTGGGTTGATGTGATAATTAGGTTGAAATCTATGCGAGAGTCAAAGGAGATGTTACCATTGGACTACTGTAAGATGTGAGTTTAATCTCAGCCCTAAACAACGTCATATTGATAACACATAATACAGCACAACATAGCTTGGCCTGACGCTCTCCTTGCGAGTGTGAACTCCGCTGTTGCCGCATCGAACGGATGTGAAAAAGGTGCTTTTTGACACTTACAAATATACAGGCGTTAGCGAACCAAGGGCGAGAAAATACATATCCGTGATGGAAATTATTATTGCGACTGGTTTTGGGAGATGTCTTAACAATTAACTTTGTCGTATTTGTGAGGGTTTTCAGGATAGATACAGTTTGAGGGAAAAGCAACATACATAATTTGTAATTTGATGGAAATCAGACAGTACGACTGCCTCGGGACTCTAGAATTAGACTTGCTGGAAAGTAGAGTTAAGAACTAAAGGAAGTGGGTGCTCTTATAGTCGTAGGCTTGTTGGTTAAGGAGTTGCTTTGAAATATCACCCACAATTTCAATGACAGTCACATTTCCTATGACATCGCGACATAAATATAGACCAACATAGACAAGTCCCGCCACAGGATCTTACACCTATAATTTCTTGAACATTGAAACATCCTTCCCGCTGATAACCCAGGAACGTGCATATGTATATCACGGGAAAGACTTAGACGACGGGGGAAGTGAAAGTGACATCAGTAGTCGGGCGCGCACTTACTAAAGATGAAACTAACTATTGACCCGAATGAGTCACCAAAGCTTTACAGTAGATGTTAGGAATGGCCAACTAATTTCACAGTTGACCCACGAAGATAAAAAATGAATGACCAATCCTGGCCGATGATCTGATTGGTTTCGAGCTCAGCACTAGGCATTAGGTCCGTGCATTTCCTATTACCTTTCCAAGACTCGATGGAGCCAGCTGGAAATCACTGGCCATGAATATTGGTTACGCCCCCATCATTGGCTCAGAAAATTACGTAATACAACCGGACGCCCATTTCAAGAATTCATCACACGCCGCCTCATACGTATAAAGAAAGAAGGATACCGGTATGCGACTGCCCGCAATGGTTTGGAGGCGTCGAACACCTTCAAAGCCTATCCTCAAAAGTTCGGAGTGGTACTGATGGATAAGTTCTTTTTCTTCTCGTATATGAAACACTATCCTAACGTGCACAGATATCTCTATGCCTATAATGAATAGATTCGAGTCTACTCGGCTTATTCGTAAGTGCGAGCGGAAATATCGAATCACGCTCAATGTTTCAGCAAACAAGTCGTTTAGACCTACGACTATTGTCGCTTTGACTGGCCTTGCAATGCTAGTGCTCAACATGAAGCTTATGGGTCAGGTATAGACCTCTTTTTGGCGAAACCGATCCGACGAAAGGATTTATTCACGGTATTAAATGAAAGATGCTTAGGCGAGGTTGAGAAAATCTCCCAATGATGTAATACAACATCGTCGGCTATCATGTATCTATTTTTTGGTGAGGAGGATATATATGGTTTTGATTTTTTCTTTCCGATTCTATCTTTTCATCAAGATCGAGCCAAATGTTTTATCGTTTATGATTCTTTCGGGTTGAGATTGGACTTTTAGTGAATTGAATATGGATATTGGGAAGTAATCTTAGGTTTGCCTGGTTGAAGATCAGTATTCTAGTCTAGAATATACACCTGCCTCTTCCTTCGTTTTGAACACAGAATATGTTGGTAATATTCTGATCTCGAGCCGGTGCATACGGATTTTGTGCCAAACGTCGGGGACATATTTCGTCCTGAAGTTTGTAATCATAGACTAATATGTCGGTCGAACACGACAGTCTCAGCCTGTGTTTTAACATACAAACATCTTCCTGATGACTGACCGCCTGATGTTCTCATAATCAAAAACCTGAGCATGATCCAGGGCTTGATTTTGCATGCTCGTGCTGTCTGTTGTCAACTGTTTGGATTGCTGATGAACCCACAAGTACTGCCCCACTGTTTCGGTGTCCATAAGCAAATCCTTACCACTTAAAACAACTGTAACATTTCGACCCTCCTGTTTTTTTTGTCTTCATCCCGAGGTCCTCCTTCCAAATGATGTTCTTAGTCCACGAGAATCTCCTTACCATCATATGCGCAACTCTAATCTATTTACTTCCGAAAAACCATAGCTGGTACCTACTGGCTCGTGCTAGCCGGCGGTCTATGAAGTTGTAACCATGTTAGGTACAGTAGGTGGAGAAGCATTGATACCGGATCAATACAGACCGTAGGCCCGATGAGCGGAGCAAATCTATCGACTTGAGAAGGCGTGCAGCAATTATGGAACTATAAGTATGAGACACAAGCACGGACTTGCTCCATCCATGATACCGCATGATCTCCAGGATTTTACAGAACATCAACTCCGTTTTGAGAGCAGGATGAGTTATCCGAGAGCTAGGCATCACCTAGAAAGCAGGAAGCTATAAGGAGAATCCCCTTCAGACAAATCTCATTGAGATATCAAGCTGTAATCTATCGCATTTACTATGTGTTTTGGGGTGGCTCGCATGTTAACTATGTGCCTGATATGTGCCGTGCCAGGTTTGGTCATCTTGCCACTTGGGTAGCACATTAAGCCAAATTGCTCCAGGTGCTTGACCGTATGCAAAGAGTTGGAGAAATACAGTCACTGAGTGCCATTTGAACGTAAATAGCATTATTTAAAACTAAATCACTAAATAAATAACCCCTTTTTCCCTACATAACATGACGTATGTGGAGAAGAAACTGTCATAATGAGGTCGGGGTGGGGTGTCTAGGCTCGGAAAATATTGATGAAATCCTGATTTATTACTTAGGACATCAACCTAAAAAAAATAATGGTTAGGTCCCCCAAAGTTACTAAACCCCGGTTTTGCTACTTCGAAGCTAATACTATTTAATAGGAAGCAAATATTCCAGACAAATGTTCCATTATCTTTTCCAATTCATCACAATGCAGAGTCTGCCTCAAGTGAGTCTTAAACGAGGCACCCAAAAATGCGTTGCGGTTACTCTCTATCATCAATTTGATATGTTATTTCCTGGAATAAAGAGTATTCCATTTCAAAACAAGCAAAGGGGTCTAGCAACAAAGACAAAAAATCCCGAAACCAGTATCAAAAACCCACCTAAAGCCGATACACAAATGGAAAACTCAAATGTTACAGAAGGTATGTATGATAATACTCTTTCCATTTCGGTTATTATGGATCTTATCGAGTGTTAAAATGCATAACTTATTCAGAGCCTCTAAATTCGTCAAATGGCAGTCTCAAAACGCATCGTGAAGGGCCTAATACTGAAAGTGGCGAATTGGACTCTAAATCCAAATCGAATGATGTCAAGGGCCATAATAAAGCAATGGCCAACCGGTACGATAAGCGTTGAACATATTCAATTCATTGACGGGAATTTATCATCTTGGACCGCTGTCTTGGGCTTTCCCATCGCATCCGAATATCCATTAAAGATCCCCCAAATAGCCTTGATAGCTTTGTTCGTGGTTGCCGGATATCAAATATAGCGGTACTACCTGGTCACGAGGGACATCATTCTCGGGGTGCGCGACCAGAGTGTGCTACTTATTTGAACAGGTGACAGGAGAGGATGAAAGGAGGTCGGCTGAGATAAAGAAGTGTGGTGGGTTGTCAGTTGATAGATGAGCAATGCTGATAGGAGAGTGAAGAAAAAGAAGCTGGAGCAAGGTCTGACCTTTTCTGTATAATTCTCTTATGTTATTTGCTCTTTATAAGTGAAGTATTTGGTACGCTCCCCATAAAAGACATGCCGCAGCGCTGAAAATGACCCACTAAGTGTGGCAGTGACAAGAGCTGTGCTAGAACTTCTTGGGTCTCAAGGATATTCAGGAGGAACCATCACCACGATTGTTACCACCACTTCAATTGTCTTACCACATTCTTAGTACCTCTAGCATTGTATCTTGACCCTGCCTAGGCGGTAATACACCCACGCTTAGAGACAAGTTGCGTCCAAGCAGATTTATTCTGTGTACTATCGTTCTAGTCACCCGAGTTATGTATCTTGTTCGCAACATTTGAGCCGTGAGAGCTAGCGGCAGCTCCAGCTCCGGCGTTGGGATAGCTATTGCCCGCAAGAACTCTATAACCAGCCCAGGTATCCACCTCTTGAGTCAACACAAGGGTCTAAGCTGTTCGCTATATTTGACGTTTTGAGGAGCAGCGGTTGTAGGTTAGACGCTAGGGTTGTCGTAGGTATTGCCTGTAAGACTTGTGACGAGCATTATTGTCCATTAATGGACGTGTTTGTGATATAAGGGTCCACAATTGTCACTCTAGAGGTGCCAAGGCTATCATTGTCCACGAGTGGGTCATTACCAGCGCGACTCTCTCGGAGTCAAACCGAGGGTCGAACTTAAACAACTAGGCTCGCGCTCAATCAGTAATTGAAAACTGTACAGGTTTCTTTTGGTGGGGGTGAGTTTGAGCATCTCTCAAGTCACATGACCACATCAGTGGATTAAAGGACTTATAGTTTACAGTCCTTTCCCTTTCCTCCCCACTCCATAGCTCTCGATAGCCCAATGCACTGCATTATTTGTCTTATATTCTGATCTGCTACCTAGTAGTATATTACAACACCTCAGACTACCACAACGATGGCGCAGATGGTGGGCAACTTCCCTCTATTCTTCGAGCTTCTCAAAGATTATGTTGGCTGTCCTTCTCGTTTTGATCTCAACCATGATACTCTGTCTGGGGTACTGACCATTTCAATAGCTGGACCTTGGCGACCTAGCCCTATTAGCTTGTGCGTGTCGCGAATGGAATGCCTTGATAATCCCATATTTGTATAAAACAGTACGATTTCACAACCCCGGCCGTATCGACGGGGATGACGCACTCCAGCTGAAATTGGATATATTCGGAGACCCACGGTGCACCAACCTCAAGCACACTCAGCGGGTGTTGGTCACAGGGTCCTGGTACGATATTTACCACGAGATTGAATCGAACCTAGGCTCCCAAAGCATGCTTTCACCAGCTGCAAGAATGCTTAGCAATATCATCGCATCCTGTGTCATCCGAATGCCGAATCTAAAGGAATTCAAGTACAGTTCCTTGCTTGTGATTTCCTACCCCTCACAGGCAGCCATAATCACTGCTCATTGTCAACGCCGCTAATTGCATCGAACAGTTGGGATCTAGCTGTATCTCCTACTCAACACCTCGTTACCACCGTAATATTCACGCCGACTCTGGAGCGAGTGCAATTGCGTTTAGGTACTGACAGCACGCCCTCGCCTTATTTTCACCCGCCACTGGAATTCTGGCCCCCAATCAATGTCGGGATCTTAACTCTCATCCAAATTGACGATGAGACGGTCTTGCGATCGATAGGATCGGTTCTCCGAACCGCCACTCGTCTGAGAGAATTGACTATGTGGGCTGATGGAGATAGAATGTTACACTTCAGTGAAGTCTCCAGCACGTGGTGTGGCCAGGTCCCATTCAAACTGTCATTTCTGGATCTCCGAGGATTTGTGGATTTGGGGCGGCCATCATGTGCGCTATGGAGCTTGCTTTCACCGGTGAAGTTGAGGACATTAAACTTGAACGTCTGTCCGGGTTTCGATCTTGCTGATTCCTCAGAGTTCTGGGGGATTTCAGTCGTGGCCGATCTTAAACCCAAACAATTATCTACGAACCTAGTGGTGCATGGACTGGAGGGCTTCATACACTCATTTAGTGGTTTAGAGGCTTTTAGTATCACATCACCGGCTGCATGCGTGCCGGAGCCTCTCGATCTTCTCCTAGATGCCCTGGAGAAATTACATTCGGCGACACTCAAGGTACTTTCGATCGACCCGCAAGGCGTCCTGTCAAAGCACCTCCTAGACGATGCATTTTTGAATGAATTCGCAAATCGGTTCCCCAATATCGAAGAATTGCGATTTGGAATGGTCGAAGCTGTGCCAGTAAGTAGAGGCCCGTGATCCAGTTGCGGGGACTTTGCTGATGACCACACTCTAGGAGAATACTATCCCAACAATATTGAAGTCTCCGCTAATTCGGCTACTCTATGTGAACTTGGTCCAAAATTCTACAGAGGGGAGTTATGTCGGCCTAGAGCGATACCTGCTTCATTTAATGCAGAAAGGAATGGCCAGAAACCTCAAGTATTTCATGTTTGATGACGGTCCCCTGTTCAAGGTCCTTCGGAAACCGCTCCGGGTGAGTAAGGAGATCTTGCCAGTCGGGTTCATTCACGATACTTTCCTGTTTCGGGAAAGGGTCTTTGAGTGGGCTGGAAGTACAAAATAGACACTCTCAAAATGCGGTATCGGAGGGAACACGGCATAACGAAATGTATGTCTCATAGACATGTACTATTTTAACACATATCAGATTCTTTATTGAAGTTGAACATCAGATAATCGAGCCAATTAATCCCAAGAGGCACATATTCCTCAGGAATGCGTTGAAAATACATACTCTTAAATAGTATTGTCTTGGGTACTCTGGGGTATCTATCACCTACGAATGGCAGTCCGAATGGATAATGAATGTCCCGGTCACTAGATGCACTAATTATCGAGTAAGACGGTTAAGAAAGCCTAGATTCAATTCACAGCAGTCAACTTTTTTAGTGGATTTGATTTGTAGACAGATATATTGTCAAATTTGAGTATGCAAATAGTCCGGTGTCTCATACGGCCTATGATCCAGACGCGTAGAACCGTATCCTTGGAATCCTGGATTGGTCAGTAATCAAGACACAGCTAGCTGTGGGTTGCCAATTAAGGACCATAATCTATTAGTAGGTTACTCGTCATCTCGTCGTAATTTAAAGTTTCGAGAGCTGGTTAGGCCTTTGGTGCGTTGGCGCACATGCACTACCTTCCCATTTCGGCCATAATCTATACGTACTATAGGTGACAATGAAAGCATCGGGTGTATTTGCTTGAGCTGGCAAATTATTGTTTTCATAAAACTCTCTATCCGTTTCGCTAAAACCTCCCGAAATGGTACATCGCCCCTAGATCGTTTTCAATATAACCTCAGACTCAACTATCGTATGACCAATGGGTCATCCTTGATGATACCTGTGTATCCGAGTACCTGAATCAAGGACTTGGTAGATAGTACTGGTATAGCAGTTCCATGTAAAATATATTTCTATTCCGGGAAGCAAGGGGTCAGGATCTAACCCATATTTAAATTAACGCGTTCTGGATTCGTTTCACGAATAAGACCGTGAGAGTCTAGAGGTACAGTGGCATTTCATGAGTATTTGCACCCCAATACTTCTATGGTTGACCGCCCTGTCTATACCGCCTTTCGATTACTACTAGTATAGACCCCACCCGCGTAGCAGGATTAGATGTGAGTGGATGCAAAGTTCTTCCGGCAGAAAATAGGAAGTACTGGGGTGCAAATACTCATGAAATATGACTGTAAATATGGTTCCGAATATTACTGTAAAAACCCGAAAAGCGACTTTAGGTAAACTGAAAGCAATTGGATGCCGCATACTCTCACGTTGTTAACCTTTCCCATTTCACAGTCCTCGAATCCATCTTTATATTTTTCACCGAGTACACTCAGTTGGCCACAATTATGATTAACAGCAATACATCTTGTCAGCCAAAAAGGAGCGAAATACCGCTAATTTTCAATTTACTGTGGAAACTATTATTTCAACTTGCCGCAATCGCAGCACTTACAGAGAAGTTGGATACTTGCCATTGCTTTATTGAGCGGTGACGTACTATTAGGCTGCCGTCGGGACAGGATTTAGGTATGAATTGACCCCTCTATTCATACTCTAATCATTCACACATCGACATATCTGTAGCGGTTGGTTCTTCTATCTTCGTGCTAACAGGTCCCATCAAATAACACCTAGGGGCGACCGTCGCCGGTGGTAAATTTTGGTAGCATTGAATACATCGCTCTATTGACCCACCCGCACCCGCCTTTTATGGAATATGAAAGAAAGAGGTGCCTGCCATTTTCCCTTCGTCTTTCTTCTTGATAGAACAACTTTGTTGGCATATCAAGGCTTCTCATTGAATTCATATGTGAAGGAAGCTGAACTGTCCCGAAACGACAAAACGATCCTTGCATTGTTTCCTATATCAAAATGTTAAACAAAGTTCGTATTCCGCGTCTAAGACGCGAAAGACCCGAAAGTGATGGACGAAACCGAACTGTGCAGGCCTGCAACACGTGCCGACAGCGCAAAATGAAGTGCAACGGCAAAAAGCCTATATGCGCCCAGTGCCATGCTCAGGGTCTAACGGCATGCGATTATTCCGAGGCGAAAATTGTTATAGAGCGGAAGCAGTTAGAGTTGGCTCAGGTAAAAATTGGAGCCTACGAGGACTTACTTCGGAAACTCTCCCTCAGGGCCGACGCGTCCACTGCGAAACAAATTACAAGCACCCTCAAAGTACGTTTAGGACTACGATGTATCACATGTGATCTCCCGCTAATCAGATACGCTAAATGAGTATAGGACCCCTATACAACAAGGAGTGAACGCCAGAACAGTTCTTCTAGTGCTTCATTTTCGTCGATAGGCTCTCTGGATAATATTGATACGGTGGGCGAAGATCTCAATAGGAGCAAAGAAAGCAGGGCTACAGGATACATAGGGAAGGATTCTGAAATTGCGTGGATGCAACAGTTGGAGTTGAATGCTACGAAGCAGAGTGGCAACTGGGATTCTTTAGAGAATCCTTCAGAATGCCGGCCTCTCACTGAAGACTCCATCGGCCCAATGAACTATCGTCTGGATTATGATCATCTGTCCGACCCCGAAGTGACGAATGCTTTCGTCCTCCCACCGAAAGCGCTGGCAGACCACCTACTCCATATTTATCGCAGTAACGTCGACACTTCCTTCCCAATCATCCGCTGGGGCTTATTCATGGATCAGTATCGCCGCCTATTCTCAGGAAGCTCGATAAATCCCGGAAGGAAGTGGTTGGCTGTCTTTAATATGGTCCTTGCTATTAGCAAGAAATTTTGTCGAGTCTCTAAGCAAGATCTGCGGGGTTACACCGATGATGATGTGTTCTTTGCTCGAGCGAAATCCCTGAACATTTCGGATACTGTTCTCTATGGCTATGAGGATCTGCAACAAGTGCAGGTTGAGACGCTTATGGCATTATACTTCCTGACTGTTTCTCGGGTTAACAGGTATGTTTCCCAAAATTGTGTTAGAAGAGGGGGGGTTCGTTCCCGTGGATGTTGTTTTGTGTAATACATTTCTAACAAACTCATATGTCCTGGAAGATGATCGGAATTGCCACGCGCTCAGGCATCGCATTGGGACTTAATATTCGAAGAACAAATAACACACTTGATCTGGAAGCAAACGAAGCGCGGAAGCGGCTCTGGTGGTCGATCTTTTACTTGGAACATCTGCTCTCTGTCATGACTGGCCGAGTCTCTTGCCTTGGAGATGGTTCCTGCTCTGCACCTCCACCGCTACTCTTTGGAAACTCTAATTATAGGCTCTCTGACGTCGGTCGGATGGGGTATGGACAATTAGCCCAGACCGGCGACGTGCAATGGACGATATTTCAGCGCGACGAGCAGATCGAAGCCCAGCATACGTGCTTAAAATCTATGGAGCCCAGTGCGTCCCTTTACTTCTTCTATCTGATAGACTTGACTTTGATCACGCACGCCATCATCAATCGCGAGCATAGTACAAGCATCTTTCAAGATGGTTGGATTCAGATCGAAAGTCGTATTGAGGTTTACAGTCAAAAGCTAGATCAATGGGTATCTAGCTTACACGCTTCCTTGGCCTTCGAAGACAAGGATGGTGATCAACTCCTCAGGAGTATATCATATTATCAGGTCTCATTAGCATTGCACTATTACAGCGCTCGCGTTATACTCAATCGGCATTGTCTTACACGCCCAGAAATTGTTGGAAACAACGGTATCAGGATTCCACGATCCCGTTTTCACAACAATACCTCTTCGGCCTTCATCCTTGCGTCTTTGGCGCTCATCGCTGTCCTACCAGATCAACCAGATACCGGTTGGGCCTACAATGTCGCCCCATGGTGGGGTTTCCTGCATTTTCTGATGCAAGCGACTATAGCTTCCCTTCTACATTTGTCAGTTCTCTCAGTACCAGCGAGGGCCGAGGCTAATGGGGGCGCTCCTAAGTCTGTGGAAATGCCTGAAGTTGTTCTTACCGCGACAAAGAAAGCGCTCCACTGGCTGTATTGCCTTGGGCGATCTGATACGGCCGCTCGTCGAGCTTTTCTGCTTTGCAACAGTTGCATTCGCCGTATAGCCCCTAGCAAGGGCCTGGATTTGAGTGACATACCCTCCACGATTGATTTATCCCAGACGCCTAGCACTGCCCATCATCCGCTGCAGTGGGGTATACCAAGAGAGACAAGCAACTCGACGCTGCAACAAGATCAGGGCAGCGATAACCATCAAGCACCGAATTTAACGGCCTCCCAGGCTTTTAGTAACAATAAAGGAAGCGAGGATATACTGTTTCAAGAGTCCGAAGAGGCACAAACATCTCGAGACAGCTTGCGGAGTCTTTCTGCGGTGCTTGACACTGATATCGCCTTTTCAGAGTGGATTTCGCACCCAACCGCCCCAAATTTTCAAGACTTATTATTATTGATGATGGGGCCCAATGTGTAGTTGCTCTCACATACCACGCAGGTTATAGTGGGCAATTTAGTAAATTTGGTGGAATGTTGTGCTTTTAGCCCCCGCAATGCGACTGACTGGTCTTCCCAGAAACTAAATATAGTCAATCCAAAATGTCAAAATTTGTGCGCAAGCCTGAAGAGGTTCTAATCAAAGCCATATGAAGACGCCCTTACACGTGAGTTATTCAATGAGCTTGCATATGAGTAAATAGAATCTCCCCGTTATTGATTATTTCATCGGAAATCGGATGTGAGGGTTTCACGTATCTATTTACCTGCGCACAGATTGCATGTCTTATGAGTTAGAGAATTCCAATACTAGGTGAAAAAGACCATACATTTGATACAGCCAGATTTCTGTCATTATTCCTAAGTTTGACATGTCCCAAATAGGCTAGCGTACCTTAATGGTACTAACAGTATACGATGTTATGCGACTATGCGAGACCGCGAGACCCTACTCGCTAAGTCGGGTTCGCTACTTCGCTCAACAATGACTCTAGGAAAGCTGGGCTATATAGCCCCGAGTCGGACATCTTCGGGATATTTCTAGTCAATGCATCGGTGTCAACAAGGCAACAATAGATTAAAATAATTGGGCTGAGTACGGATACCCAGAATAGAATAGAAACTAGCACTTTCTCAACACACGCGTTCCTTTCTCGCCCTACCATGTCATCCCCATACTTTTCCAGCGTCCTCATCTTCGGCGCCACTGGCGAAGTCGGCTCCGCCGCTGCACTCGAGGCCCACGCCCGCGGCGCCCGCGTCACCATAGCCATGCGAGACGTCGCCAAACCCAATGAGCGGATCTCCTCCGAACAGGAGCGAGCTGCCGGCCTACAGCGCATCACCGCCGACCTGACCTATCCCGAGACCGTGACACGCGCCGTGCACCAGACTGGAGCCCAGGCGGTCTTCATATACGCGGTACGCTCCAGCGACTTGATGCGTGGCGCCATCACCGCGCTCCGGGACGCTAGCATTCAGCACGTCGTATTCCTGTCAACCGGGCAGGTGAAAACCGCGGGGGCCACCAAGGGTGATATCCGCTCCATCAAGTCCGACCACTTTATTCCCTGGCAGCACGCGCAGATTGAGATAGGGCTGGAGGATATCGGTCTTCCGCACACAGCATTGCGAGCGGGCTTTTTCGCCAGCAATCCGCTACGGATCTATCTCGATAAGTCTATAGAGCCGAAACAGGTTAATCTACTAGCGCCAGACGTGCTCCATGATCCTATCGACCCCGCGGATATCGGCAGAGTGGCTGGTGCCGTACTAGTCAACCCGCGACAGTACTCCAACGGCTACCAAGCTACGAATGAGTCGACTCCCCGCAAGGATGTCATTTATCTCAACGGGCCGGCACTGCTATCGCAGGCTGAGCAGTGGGATATCATCAACCGGGAGCTTGCCGCGGTGGGCAAGTCACCGATCAAGGTCAACCACGTCACCGTCGAGCAGTACCTCAAGAACATGGCTGCGCTGCATGTCCCGGATGTGGTGGCCAAGTCCCTAGCTAAGTCCATGGTAGAGACAAGGGCGCTGTACGCGGTCGAGGACTTCGAGAAGGAGAGGGGCAACGTCGGGCTGCTAACCGACCAGGAGGCGACGAGCTTTGAGGATTTTGTGAAGAGGGAGATTCCAAGATACTTGTAGTACTGAGATTGAATTACTCTTGGCAGTAATTGTCCGGGATGAAGTGGAGAGGCTGCGCATGACTGGCATTCACTCTTATAGCGATACAGCAGCAATTTCCATGTCAGACGACTTATCTTTTAATTTGATTTTCTTTTCTCGAGCTCATCAACTAACGGAATTACATACCACTAAGCCATACCATATATTGTCGCACTGCCATATTTCTGTCAATTTTGTTCAAATTTTGCCATCTGTTATCTCGATTATGCAAGTTCGTTACATGTATGTACATTATACATATCCAAGGAAAGGTTTATACCGCTCGCCGCATTGCAAACCACTAGCACTACGTTGATCACCAATACACGTCATGAACCACGTACAGCCTTGGCTACAACACATCAAAACAATCTTGAAGGGAGATCAAGATCAATGCCCGGAAATAATGAGGCAATGTCACCATCACCATCTCCCCGAGGCCGGTCTGGAAGGAAGTCTATGAAGGGGCTAAGCGTTTCGGTGCCAAGTAGTCCCTGGAAAGCACCTGGAGCCCCCTTGCTATTCGGACCCGAGGAAAACGCAGACAACGAGGACTCAGAAGTTGGCATGGTACACATTGTGGGTTGTGACGTTGCGTACCAAGCGTTGGTGTGCGGCGTCTCGGGATAATGGGACAGAAATTCTGCGGCGGGCGGGCACGGGATAGGGTCATAATACTGAGCCTTCCGGTCAGCCTGTACTGGCCGTCCCCGATCTGTCCGTTGCATCTCTCTCACATAGCGGGCCTTGGCCATAAGCCGCCTTATTGGCCGCCAGAGGGCGAGACGGCTCTCGTCTTCTTGATCTCCGCTGGCTTTCCATGCATCATATACGGTTGTGACGCAGTCCCACGCGCGGTCGCACTCGGGAGAGTGAGGCCGGGCGCATAGTTCGGAAAGTACAAATGCCATTCCGCCCCACTGGATGTGTGTCGTTGAGTACCAGGTCCATTTCGTAATGTCTTTGTTTGTTAGAAGCATGCCCGAAACTTCTAATAACTCAATGGAAGTTCGGAACAGCCCGTCGCGAATGTTGTTGTCTAACTGGCCAGTGCTGGCAGGCATTCCGGGGAATAAACTGCCCTTAGCCCTTTTGTCGTCTGCTTTATTCTCGGATGACGCAACAGAGTATTGTGTTGTGAGCCAGAAGCGTGCCAGGATGACGCGGGCTACCGCTGAAGATAGGAATTGGAATGGCACGGAGGAATCACAGATGCGCAGATATTTGTTGCGGAAGCTTGCCTCTAGATTCTGGATCAAGACTCGGCATTTCTTGGCAGGTTCTTCGGAGCCATCTGCTAATTCAGCATTGCTGCTACCTGGCTGTCTGAGCTGCCTCTGCTTTGTAAGACTTAGCTTCCAACCTGTCTGTATGGCTTCACACCGGACTAGGGAAAGCGTCATATCTGTTACACGGTCCCATCGCTCAGCTGGAGGCTCTACCATGTCAGGCGACAAGTCAACATCGTTGACGTGGAGGGGTGGCTTGGTGTCCGAGGAAAAGTGCTGCGCGATAGGCTCGTTGCAGTGATACTCGGACGAGCGGCTATCGATGATGCAAATCTGCCACCATAGGCGTCTACGTAGCTCTGTCTCGAAGGGTTTGAGCTTGAACGCCGTCCCGTCACGGTGCAGACCCATGGTGCGCGCAATGTGGTAGATGAGTGATGTCAGCGACCAAGCGGCACGCGAGTTGTCCTCGTTAGGCAATGCGGATAAGAAGAGCACTGCCGCCTGTAGCATCGTCATTCTCTGGGTGTTGAGCAGGTTACCACGAGCGAGTGCTTGTTGTACGGCCAACCGGTACCTCTCTAGGGCAGCTTCACGCGTCTCATGAAGGATGACAAGACATTGTTCCGGAGTAAGACTAACCACGGACGAGTAGTAAATAGCAAAGATGAGGGCCTCGGTGTGCTTGTCAAGAGAGTCAAGAGAAGCAATGGCGTCCCAGTAGACGTGCGTCAACGTAGGCATGTGGAAAATGCGGACTAGTGGCGCAACGTTCTCCGTGAATGCGGCGAAAAGCGTGACACCCTGGGTCAAGGGAGGGTGGAGATGTTGGAGGGAAGTGGCAATGGCTCCATAGTGGAAGATGGCGGTATTCAGCCCCAGCCGAGAGGAAGCATGGCCGGCGGCAGTACTAGTGGTGGATGAAGAATGCGAGGAATATGTTGACGGCGCCGGTTCGGGGGCCTCATCTTCGCTCGCGGGCTCAAATACGAGGTCACGGAGTTCCTCAACCTAACATTGCCGCGTTAATATATAAGACGCGAATTTAAACGACGGTGAGAAGGACTCCGAGAGTACCTCATTGGACAATGTGATCCAAAGGGCATTGTGCACGTAGTAGCTTTTAGACTCATCAACCTTAAGGCGACTAAATTCTAGATCAAATAGATGGGCTTCGTTCGCTTCTCGGACGTGAAACGTTTCTTGAACCTGATTCTGCTGGGCTGACGTTTCGTTGTCAGCAGCTGGTTAACAAGAGCGTTCGTTTTATAGACCGTACCAGCTGCATCAAATTGGTTGATGATACTCTCAAGGCGGGATAGACGTTCCGGGAGCCGGGGGTCCACACCGTGTCTTGGCCTCTTAGGCGCCCTGCCTCGACCGGGTGGGTAAACACATTTACCTTCAGACCGCAGGCAGTTGGAGCATCGTGGGACCTGACGGTCGCACTTGACTCTGCGCTGACGACACAGGTTGCACTTGCATGTGTGGGGGTGACAAACCTAGTGCAGGTGAGGAGGTTTCAGGCGTTGTGGCCATATCGTAGGAGTCTGTAGCTGTCGGTGTAGAAAGGTATCCGTTCACAAAACAGAACGCTCCTCGTTATCCTGAGGGACTCTCAAGATAGATACTAGACACTCAAGGTAGGGAGCGTGAGCAGGATGTAGAACTGGAAGTGAAGGAGAGCTGGAGAAGTGGGGTGGGTCCGGCCAAGCCTGATGTTCCCGGGCCGCGAGCTCGGAACTCGGGACCCGCATAGCTTATGCGAGACACGTGGTGTAGCGAGCAACACTATGCGAGACCGAATGGGTATCTTCAATATCGGTAATATGTGTGCCCCAAATCCCAATCTTGTAAGGGAGGGAGAAAATATTAAAGTCAATTGAGATCTTGCAGATATATTTAACCAACATGAACCGAGTATACGAGGGCCTTCCTACATTTTGAAGTCCCAAACCTCACCCTTTCTCCAACCAGTACGCAACGAGTCAGGGTACCTGATACTGAAAATGAGCGAACATCCACCACCCGATTTTGCCCCAGACGGGAACGAGGACTTGAAAAGTTCCACATTCATTGCATCATTGGGAAAGTGAAAGTGGGCTGTGGTGAATATAAGATTGTTCAGAGTGCATAGGAGACTGTTAAATCAGCAGATGAGCGAGCAATTCGATACTTTGAAAGCTTATCAATCCGCAGAAATGTCCAGCGTGCTGAAAACTATGGCTCCTGGTGACCCAACGGGATCAAAGAAATGCGGACTATTACATGGGAAATGTAGTAAGATTGGACGATTAGGTCTCGTAGTAAAAGGGCCTATGCACTAAGTGGTTGGTTTTCCCTAGCGCAATTCTATTAAGATATAGCAAATTTCAGGTGTACCGATTTAGATTTCTAGTAACTATTTAGCTAGTTGAACGATTTCGATCAACTTAGAGAAGTTAGATTTCTGGTAGCTAAATCTTCGCTTGGGCGTTTTGCCTTTTTGATCTCGGCTATCCTTCTACCTGCCCAAATCCTTGCCCTCTCTAGGACCCAGCTTGCTAGAATGGGAGTCAGACCTCACTTCCGTGGTCGCAGGTGTTTGAATATCCTAGGCATTTCTCTAGGTCCCCTAGTGTAACGGATAAAGGTTCGTACAGCTAGGGAACAAGGATAAAATACTCTGAGCATGTATTTGAGAGCTTCGTGGACGATCCGTCCGGGGTTCGTCAGGTGATCGCCACGTCAGGCTTCCTGATGATTTTCCTATAATCAGGAATCCCCCAAGATCCCTTTCAATTCTGCAAGAATTAGTCTTGGCACACAGAGACAATACAATTGCTTTCCCCTCCTTAGTCATTGTATCTTACCCGGTTGACAGGCCAAACACCTGAAAACAGTATATCTTTATATCGTAGCTACGACTCGATATTTTATAGATCCGTCTAAATTGTAGACTTTACTTGTTAACATATATCTTTATACGCGTCGTCCGATTCGGTTCGAGTTACGCGAGGTAGAAACTTTACTCTCGAAGTGACTAGAGAAAACTAACGATAAAGATATCTTGATAGCTGATTGTAAATGCCGATTAGTAGGTCGGTCGCGGGACGGGCCGAGGTACGTTAACCAATAAGAACCTATGACTCGTCAAAAATGAGGCTTTTCTTACTCTAAGTCAAGAGCAGAGGGATGTATAACCTGGCGGGGGGACAGGCTATAATACTAGAGATAGAACTACCAATGTGAATACTATTGGTGATAACTACTGACTAAAGAGAAGGGGAGAAGGGAGAAGGTGAAGATACAAGCATGGAAGTCCTGGACAAACAGGGTCAGACCCCACATCCAACAATATCGCGCGCGACTCGTGTGACTTCAGTAGCGAATGTCCCGAGCTGATCTACTATGGTATTGATCGTCTGTTGCAGTTCCAAAATTTCGCCCTGAGCGCGAATTTCGATCTTCTGACTCATATCACCGTGGGCAACAGCAGTTGTAACAACCGCAATTTCTCGTACCTGATCCGTCAGGTTCTTGGCCATAATGTTGACGTTCTCCGTGAGCTCCTTCTAGATACCGTGGACACTAGTAATTTGAGCTTGACCGCCGAGTATACCCTCCGTTCCGACCTCGCGAGCGACTCGAGATACTTCGCTACTAAAGACTTACAGTTGGACTATTATGGTGTTGATCGTACGTTTGAACGTAACAATTTCCGGGTCCATCTCCAAGGGCTGGATCTGGACCTTTATGGAGAGATCACCGTTGGCGACTTGCGTGATGATGCCCCTGATTCTCGTAAGGCTTTTTGGAAGGCCTCGTTGGCCTGCTGGTACTTCCGGAGCTCCCGTTCGAGTAGAACGACATTCTCGTTTTCGACCTTGGTCAGCGTAAGGCAGGTATGCTCCTCCTGCTTCTACAACTCGTCGCGAACCTGCGCTATGATATCCGTCTGGAAGCTGATCTCCTCGGCTTGCTTTTGGACATGATTGCGGAGGATGCTGATGTCTTCTTCGCGCACCACACGCGTTGCGCACGGTTGAGGTGGATGAGGGAATTTCTCTTCAGGGCCCGACGGGGTGCTCTGTCGCCGATCGGGTTGATTCAGTTTTTGCTGCTGTGTAAGGCAATAAGAAGAGCCAGAACCTTGACCAGACAACAGGCGATCGAGTCCGAAGGTCCACAAAAAAATCAGGGTACTTCTCGTTGGATCCGATAGCAGACGGGGTGGTCAGCTGGGGGTTGTCGGGGAGTTTGTGATGACTGACAGCTTGAAATTCCAGGTGGTGCACGCGACTCATCAAGGCCTCCAACTCGGCTTTGAATGCGACCTTTGCTGGGCTGGGTTCCCCGGGAAGTTTGGATGATTTGGCACCGTTGGTCGCGCGGAATTTGAAATCAAAGGGGGGGGAGACAGAGCTCCTGGTGGGCTCGTCTCTAGCGACAGACTGCAGCACCGCTGCTGCTGCCACGAGAGTCTCGTCCGCACCAGTCATTGTGCCCTAGCACCTGCTTAGTCGATACGGTCGTGATGATATGCAGAGCCCGAAACCCCGAGTCCCCGCGCCGTCTGTCCGGTCGTCCCGGCAAGATACGAATCTAGAGTGAAATGTCTCTCCTGATACCTCGAGGCGTTCGTGAGCCAGGATGGGAGCTATCTCCCAAGGAAAAGGAGTTCGGGACGGTCGAACGCCGAAGCGGCGTCAGGACAAGCACAACTTACTGGGAGGGGTTCCTGACACAACAAATCCAGCAAGCCGGTTGAAGCGACATGGGGTGATTCCACAGGAGTTCTTCGGGACGGATGTGAGGGTATGATCCAAGGACGTCCCGACTGACTCGGGAAATCGGGGATATCGAAAAAGAGACCATGAAAGAGTGAGTTCGGGTATCCAAGAATGTTCAGGTTGAAGGGGGAGGGGAGGACAGCCGCCCGGGAAGGCAGTTATGTAAGCGACGCGTTCTTTTGCGGGGGAAATAGGCCGAAAAATGAGATAAAGTAGTTATGGGAGGAAAAAGGGAGTTGGAGATAAGGCAAATTACGACACTGGGTATTCCAAATTAGCCCTGTTTACCGTACAAAACAGTTTGAGGTAGTATTCAGGAGCACTTCGACAAGCTGGGGAAACTTGAACATTGTTCCTCGTTGAATCATTTGCGTCGTTCGACTTCCTAGTTGGACGTGTGAATTATATCTACTGTTTCCGTATCTCCGCGAAAGCGACATAATGAGAGTGTCTAGTGTAGGAGCTCAGCTCCCTCTCGAACTTATCCTCCTTTTCGCCGAATATCTTATGCCTGTTGACCTGCTGTCTCTTTTACGTGCGTCTCCTGGGCTCGCATGGGTCCTAACTTTTCAACACACCACGCTTCAGGACGAAGGAGGGAGGACGATCCTACATCTACTCGCGAGGGAAGGGGAGGGCGAATTGATGAAGCTACTGCTCGCAAACGACAGTATCAGGCCAGACCCGAAGGATAACTGGGGTCAGACACCGTTGTCCTTTGCAGCTAGAGGCGGACATGAAGCGGTGGTCAGGCTACTGCTGAACCGACAAGATGTCGAGGCGGACTCGAAGGACAACGATGGGTTGACTCCGTTGGCCTATGCGGCTCGAGGTGGATATGAAGCGGTGGTCAGGCTATTGCTGAACCGACAAGATGTCGAGGCGGACTCGAAGAATAACGATGGGTTGACTCCGATATCCTGTGCGGCTGGAGGTGGACATGAAGCGGTGGTCAGGCTTCTGCTGGACCGGCAAGATGTTGAGGCGGACTCGAAGGATAACTTGGGTCGGACACCGTTGTTATATGCGGCCTGGCGCGGACACGAAGCGGTGGTCAGGCTACTGCTGGACCGGCAAGATGTTGAGGCGGACTCTAAGGCTAACTGGGGTCAGACACCGTTGTCCTTTGCAGCTGGAGGCGGACATGAAGCGGTGGTCAGGCTTCTGCTGGACCGACAAGATGTTGAGGCGGACTCGAAGGATAACTTGGGTCGGACACCGTTGTTATATGCGGCCTGGCGCGGACATGAAGCTGTGGTCAGGCTACTGCTGGACCGGCAAGATGTCGAGGCGGACTCGAAGGCTAACTGGGATCGGACACCGTTATCATGTGCGACTGAAGGTGGACATGAAGCGGTGGTCAGGCTACTGCTAGGCCGACAAGATGTCGAGGCGGACTCGAAGGATAACTGTTGAATAGGAAGGCGCTCGATGGCAGTCTGACAAGCAGACGGGTCGAGATAGCGGAGGAATCGCACACTTTTGCAGTGCTCAGCACCGAGGATATAGCAGGAATTATCAAAAGAAGGTCATAGCGAGGCAAAATAAGGTCATAGCGAGGCAAAAGAATGTGTATTCGAAAAATCTCGGTATGCGCGAGTTTTACTCTTAGGAGGGTTGGAAAGCCCCGAAAACACCACCCACAGCTCAGAACAAATTTTTGAAAACGCGTCATATTTTGCGATTTCCACAGTCTACCTGTATCCTCGTAGGCATTTACTTCAATTAACGCGTAAATACGCGTCTAAATTGTCGTGATGGCGCCTAAGTGGCCACAGGTAAACAACGGCCCCGAAAACATGATTGGCGAGATCCTCTAGCACGTCCAAGACGCGGCCAACTGCACAGAGAACATCCAGAAGGACATCACCTTCATTAAGAACTCTGTCGGACTAAGTACTACGCCAATCAGCACAGCCAACTTTAGCGGTGGACGAGCTGATACTGCGACCTAGGCGTAGATTGCGGTGTAGGCCAAAGGCACGTTGGGTAAGGAAGCTCCTAGGATACACACTAGAAATTGCTTCCAATAGGTCTCCATGGGATACTTTGGGGATTAATAATGATTTCATTTCGTTGTTATATTGGTAGATTGAATTTATTATTGTTCTTAGGCCCGAGCCATGTGAGTCTTTTACATCCCTTCCAAACTTATTGGAGATAATTTCATTTCAATCTTGTAAAGCTTCCCCAACCTTAGGAACGTATAACTCGGCCCTAGGAGCTTTATTGCTCCTAGAATCCTAGGTACAGTTCCCAGAGATATAGGTTCGCTGGTATTGAGTGGAGGGTGTTCACCAGAGCCTTCGGCTTGGCATACAAATGCCCACGAGGAAAAGCACGGTTTTACTTCGGGAATTAGAAGTTCTCGTAGGAATAACCACTACGTTTTTTCTTTATTGTACCACAGTTTTCCCCTCGTGTTAATATTTTTAGAACGACGGTTTTCCTCTAGGATAACAGGCAGACATCGCTTGATAAGATTCCTCATAGGAATGACCACGGTTGCCCTTCGACATCACCGTGGCCATGAACACCACTCCACAACAGATCCTCGATATTGAAGACGTCCTAGTATCCGATGACAACCCGGCCCGTGATGACGGCACTCTCGACTATGAGCGATGCGCCAGACTACACAATTACCTGGTCGCATATGGCTGGATGGCCCGCAACGGAAGAGACACGCCCGACCTTGATGCGCTAGCCAGCGAAAAGTGGTTTTTCCATGACGCAAACGAGGAGGTCGAAGCTACTCGGAAGCGTCTCGATGCGCCACTTAACAAGTTTCTGGATTTAATCTATGATCCTAGACCGCCTTTCTTCTACTGGATTGATGGTCTTGTGATGGAGCTCAGCGACGAGTGTTTTATTGATGATAACGAGATGGAGGAGGACAAGGAGCGATTTGTTTTAATTTATCGCACTATTGCGGATCTGGGCGGGCATAACCTCGGCGTTGTCTATGACCAGCAGCTCAATCGGGCCTCGTTCCCAATGACTACGGACAATATAGAAAGCGTAGAGCCTATTGACGAGCACGAGGAAATGTGGTTCCCACTGGAGACTATTCTCACCCACTGGATCTATATGACTCGGATTGGTAAAGTTGTTCCTGGGCTTCCTGAAGAACTCCCTTCTGGTGATCCCCCGACGAATAGATCGCAATTCTATTTGTGGTCGTGGCTCCCTTACTGCGATACCCAGATTGATAGCACTATAGCTGCGATAGAGCGCTACTCGGCTGCGGTCGAATCTCGAATGCCTCCTGACTCACTTCTGCCCATCTCTGCACCGCTCTTTACCAGTGCAGAACTGGACGTAGCGGCTGTGCCGCAAGACTGCTTCATTCGCTCCCTCTTAACACGAGTTAAGACCCCGCGTTTCAAATTCATTGCACCCGGGCTAGAGGTCCCGCATGATAAGGAGGCGTTTGCGAGGCGTCAGAGGTTTACCAACATACCTTATGAAGAGGATAGCATCCCAGGTGTCCTACTATTTGCAGCTCCAGACCGGTTGGTGGACCTCAACCTAGAGATTCGTCGCTTGTTCTCCACCGCACATGACAATGTGAGCATGAACGACAACGATCCTGTTCCCACTGGACTCTACAGTGAACCTGTGCGTCGAAGAGATTATGATATGGAGGAGGCAGGCTTCCGTCTCGTGCTTCCATTTGCACTACGACCTGGTTTCTTCCGAGATGAGGACGGGGCTAGAATGAGTGATGGGAGACCAGTTCCCTCGGGCTCATTCACGGAACTGTTTCAACATGGTTACTTCCATCCGTTTGGGGGTGAACGGCGATCGCAGAGATTGGAGAGATTGTTTGAACGGTGGATAGTGCTGGTTGAAAGGGGTATATGGACAGTGGGTGAAGATGGCGTGGAAGGAGGGATCGAGAAATTCGGAGATGCGGATAGGGGTGCCTGGAATGAATATTCGATCGCACCAAGCTGGTGAGATTTCTATTGGTCTTATGTGTTATTCATGAAGATATAAAGTACCACGTATGTCATATCCCGCGGGGCTAAACGAGTAGTCCGTATATAGTACTTACCTCTCTTGCCTCCGCAGTGCCAGACTAATCACATGTAACTATATTGCTCGGTATTTCAGGATTTGAGAGACTAGAGCTACAATGAAGGAATGTAGGTAGTCTGGAAACAGCCACATATATAAACTCTTCGTTTTCTATACTAACAATATTTGAGTATTGAATAAGTAGTTGCAAGGTTCAGATCAAGCGTTTGTTTTTGCTTTGTTAAGCAAGTAGCAACCATGGCCTCGGTATCATGACTTCTGCGGCATCGCTGTTTTAACATGAGGAAAGAGCCGTCGGGTTTCTTCCCATGTGATATGTTAACCGGTCGGAAACTTGTAGTAGATGTAAATGAAGACCCCTTCTCTTTTTAGTGCTCCGTTTGACCATGAGTCCTCAGCCGTATGCGTGTAGTCAGTTGCACTAGCTTATATATCGTGAGAAATGCACTGTTTTCGTTAACAGAGATGAATGGAAAATCTTTCGTGTTCTAAGATCTCAAGTTTGTCGAATGTATCGGAACTAGATATATTCCATAGCTAGGAGGGTATGTATGGTCACTCCAATCGAATAGTATATGCATCAAATTCGACCTACGTGCCGATTCTTCGCCTATTGCTTTTTCTCGTAAGGGATATGCCGAGGTGGCTTTGCACTCTTTTGCATTTTTCGTGGCTCGACAGTTGCCTCGTTACTTGATTGATTTATCGATCACCTTTCTAGGTATTGCGACATATGTTATCAAGATGTTGATATTTCACTTACGCGTACAACGAACTGGCTAGTGACCATATTAGCAATATGACGTGGTTATCCTACATCATGTATAAAGCTAAAGTAATAATGAAGCCTTCGTCGAACCATTGGTCCCCACTAAACCGAGGCGAAACAATCAACATAAAGATTTCCTATCTCAAGACCTTTTTTTCCCGAAAATTGAAAACATTGCTGATCGTCGCTGTGGAGAAAGACCTCGTCGCTGTCCATTCTCAAGGTCTTGCTCTGGCTGGCGTCTTGTTAGACGATTGAATCGACGCTCTATACTGTCCTCCAGCGGTATATTTTGTTAATAACGGACAGAGGTTTAAGGGAGTTTAAACTAACATCACTGTTGTGCTTGAAAATCAACCATACAGCCAGCGTCAGCAACGTAGTAGCCATGGCAAAAAGGATATAAAACCACCAAGGTGGGTTGGACGCCAAGATATCGATGTTCATACCAAAAAGACTCTGTGTCCACGTTAGACATTTGTCTTGCACAGCAACACATAAACTGAGATATATACCGCGATGAACATCAGTGGGAGAAAAACAAACTGGCAACAAAACTCGTCAGCAACTGATGCGGTCGACAGTACTTTCGACCTACCGTAATCCAACTAAGGCGCTTCATGCTCTTGTTTGTCGATGCTGACTTCTGTGCTTCGGAGATTGATGTAAGATTGAACTCCTATCACAAGTTAGTCGATACAGTTCTTAAAGCTGGAATGGATTATTGATACTAATTGAATAAGATCCTTGGAAGTTTCCATAAGAGCTTTCAACCCTTCTGAATAAACCTCTTCTAGTCTTCTGATATGATCTTGAAATATCACCATGCTTTATTCTCCTCTTCACTTCCTGTAGATTGGTTGTCACGGAGGATAACGCATGACTGACTATCGTACTTGTTCCGAAATTCCATGAGCTCGGCAATTTGCTTGTTGCAGCTCCTTCGCGGCAGATCCCACAGTTGGGCATCGCCCAGTAGGTCTCGAATTAAGCGCGGGTTTCTTCCATTCGCTCTTAGCAACTCCGTACGCTGTTTAATGATTAATGGGAGCCGTATCGCGAACGAAATTTCTCTCACTTTTATTGCCAAACGACTCTCTGCCGCCTGAAAGGTACGGTCCCACTCTTGTAGGAGTTGCTGAACCAGGGGAGTGAAAAGATCAGCGGCGCGAGGGGACACTTGTGCATATTCGGAGGTGCTGAAATATATTTTAGATTCTAGAGCACTCTCCGAGGCCGTTATATCCTGACGCTTGGTCATCATCCATAGGATACCATAAGTCTTTTCGAGCCCCCGTATATCCAAATCGGAGGTATCAGACAATCTAGGCCAGTTATAGTCGGAGGGGATAGGCAGTGCAATTGCACGAGTAGTGCAGCGGCATTCAATAAAGCCTTCACGTATCAATATAGGAGTCGCTCAATATGGACTGTATCAAAAGAAGACACTTACAATCTTTTTTTGGAACTTGAGTCAAAGTAGCTCGACTAAGTATTTTATTAGGCTGGACTCTCCATAATGGGCCTGCCTCTCTCATTCATTGACCAGTAAGAAGCTCGACTGGGGACTGCTGTCGTGGTGTTGGCAATGGTCGTTTGACTCATTTCAAGGTGGCCCGGAGAACCGGGCAAGAGGGTCCTCCACGTGGAAGCCTTCACGAAGTTGTGACTGTCAGTGCTTCTTAAAAGAAGTAGTAGCGCAATTCGACAGTCCCCCCTTTGAGTCGCAAGTCCAAGTGGATTTAACTCGTTGAAATCTCTTATGTTGGTAAGAGCACCTTGTTTGAGAAGTTGAGCAACAGCGGATATAGAGCCTACCTCTACCGCAAGATGTAGCGGCGTCCGCCCCTCGCTACTATCCCGCGAGTTGATGTCTGCGCCTTTCTCAAGAAGCAGTTTCACGATTTCGGGGCTCCCACTCCATGCAGCGGCCTGCAGAGCATTTCCGTGCTCGCCTCCTAAAGCCTTGACATCTGCGCCTTTTTCAAGAAGTAGTTCCACGATTTCGGGGTGCTTTTGCCATGCGGCAGCGGCGGCCTGGAGGGTAATTCCATACCTACCACCTTGAGCGTTGACATCCGCGCCTTTCTCAAGAAATAATTTCACGAAATTAGGGTACCCTTCCGATACGGCGGCTTGGAGAGCATTTCCATATTGTCCTCCTTGGGCATTGACATCTGCGCCTTCTTCAAGAAGTAGTTTCACGAATTTGGGGTTCCCCGTTGATACGGCGGCCTGGACAGCACTTCCGTACTCGCCTCCTTGAGCATTAACGTCTGCGCCTTCTTCAAGTAGTAGTTTCACGGTTTCGAAGTTCCCCCTCGATACAGCAGCCTGGAGAGCATTTCCGTACTCGCCTCCTTGAGCATTGACGTCTGCGCCTTTTTCAAGTAGTAGTTTCACGGTTTCGAGGTTCCCCTGCCATGCTGCGGCCTGGAGGGTATTTCCATACCTACCACCTTGCGCGTTGACGTCCACGCCTTTCTCAAGAAGTAATCGCACTTCATCTTCCTTCCCTGCAGTTGCAGCTTCATAGAGGTCCGTTGGCCACTGCCAGTTTTGCCAATCGTTCTTGGGGCGAGCCATGCGTTATGGTGATATCAGAAGGGGCAATGCGAGGGTTCTTATCGAGAATCTGGATGGTAAATGTAATTCTAGTATTGTGGATATACCGTAAGAACCAGTATGCCCGGAACCGATCGAAAAGGAGACAACTTGATGGTCTCGTATATCTACCTATGACGGGTACAAGTAGACCTCTCAGGTGGTAGCTATAAGGAGATTGTCGGTGATAAGTGAAGCTCTCCCAGCGGTGATGTGAGCTTTTAGCATATCAGCTTATGCAATGCACGAGGAAGGTGGGGTGTCTGTGTGCAGATATAAGGTCGTGTAAAATATTTCCATCCAATAATCATCAGACTAATTTTAGTTCAGGAGGTCAGAGCGGCGCTTACCCTCTATTAGTACTTATCTATCTCACCTAGCGACCTTATTATCGCAAGGGCAAATTATCTGTGAAGGTAAGTGTTAATTTGATAGGATGAAAATCTTGGTGAAAGTTCAGACGGTCGCTAAACGGGCTACTTTGTCCAAAGAGCTTTATATAATTAATTTCCCATAGCAAAGTCCCCACAGCTCAAGAAATAGGATTCAGTTACATTCTGGTTCGCCTCGTGGCATGTATAGGGCAGGACTAGGTCCCATTGAAGCAGGACACCTTGCCCAGATCCTCGAAACTTTCTATTACTCTTTGAGCGGTGCGCACTCCCATCGAAAATTAAACCTAATGGTCAAACACTTTCATCAGGAACGATCATTTATCGGCACAACGATCAAGGTGTCGTTTAATCTTACCTTTCTTTTACCGGGGTCTTCCCTCCTACTAACTTCAACTTACCCTTCAGGGTTATTGGTCAGTATGCACTCGGAGCGAGAGTTACCGGCCGCACATAAACCCCATGCAGAGGAGTTAGTAGTAGTAGTAGTAGTAGTGGGTTCCCACCAGCGAATTTATATTCAATGAAACATTTGATTCTCCTTCGAGGCCCTTCTTTATTTTCGTTTGAATTTTAGGAGGGCGTGTCAACCGGTAGAAGCTAGTACCAAAGAGTTGTGAGAAAAAAAATCAGCATGGGGGGGAAGGACACGTCAGCGGTTCAGAGGCGTGTAGGATATTCAGGTGTAGAATAGTGGTGTTCAGGGCATTTAGTTGAATGGGCTGAAGGGATTGAAGAAAGAGTAGGGCGGCAAGATGGTATAGATTTCCTGACGAATTAAAAAAGAAAACCCCCCGGGTGAACAAAAACATACAACAGTGAGGATTCGCTGGTGGTCACCCACCCAACTACTAACTCACCGGCGTGTGGCTTAAGTACGGCTGAGCGGACGGGAAGCCCTGTTTTCCACACCCTATGGTCGTATGTGCTTGGTATTACACTAGAAGGGATGATAGAATGTAAAGAGGTAGTGACAATAGGAGGGTGACAAGTGTGGTAGATTGGGGTAACGAGTGTAACGAGCCAGATCTTTGGTGAGAAAAAAGTGCATTCCAACTAAAATATCAAAGCTAAGGGGAGAAGAGGAAGAAGAAAGCAAGTGGTAACTCCCTGATGATTAAATAGCAGGAGCTGAGCAAACAATATGAGAGAAGCAAGTAAACAATCTGACATGTGATAGCAGATCGGGACACCCGGTGCCTGAGTCTGCACGGCTCACCAAAGGTGGGATATCGGATGACGAAGCTTGGGACTCGGTGGAGATGACGCCGCTGGATGAGTTCGAGCGACTCCCCGAAACAAGTGGAATTCTGAATCTCGACATGGTGAGGGGGAGAAAAGGGCTGTGAATGAGTTAGAAGAGGTGGAAAGAAGTCAGGTAGAGGGAAGAAGGTGAGAGAATAGAGAATAGAGAATGGGAGGCGATGTCAGCGATGACTTGGTAGCGCTTGGTCTAGTTTGGGTGAACTTGGATTGCTTGCGTGGAACTTAGACCTTATGGTATATATCTCGCTCCGATCTTTTATCTCAATTTTGATAAGGATAGTCGGCCGCATAAGCGGCCTTGTGGGGTCTTTTCAGTAGTCTTTTCAGTGGTCTTTCGGGTGGTATCTTAGTCGTCTTCTTAGATACCATTCTGTCTTGTCGAATTTATATATCGATAGCAAAAAAGGCGGGAAAAGGCTTAATTTGTACAAACTACTTTGCTCTATATTTTCTTTGATTTGCAATTCTTCAATCCTAGTCTTTCAACACAAGAATGCCATCGCTGGTTGACATTTTTACATTCATTGCAAAATGACCGTACCACCGAATAAACTTTTTAAGGGGAGGAATTATGGTATAGTGCCCTAGGTAGAAAACTATAAGGAAATATACTTCCTAAAGGCGAGGACAGTGACCTAGACTCCGATGGTGATTCTATTGCCATTACATCAAGACATCTCTGTCCTCGTTCATAAGCCCCCGAAGCGAAAAATCAACAATTCAGTCCGACATCAGTTATGCATAATCCCGATGGTCCCTCCGAGATCCTTCTTGAAGCTCTCTGTGCGTCGTCCAAAGTCCCGGTGAGAGATTATCAGTGATCATACAAATGTCTATATCCAGCCCCAGCGCTTCGCACGATGACCTAACCCCCGTGAAACTGTCTGTGTGAATTTGCTCGGTCTCGATATCGAAGGTTCGAAAGGTAATTGTGTTCAACGAAGGAGTGGCGGACTGCGCAAAGGGGAGGAAGTTTTGAATTGCTTCTGCAACTTTATCTGTCTCCCACTCGAAATCCTCCTCAAGGCTCAAGTTGTCTCGAATAGCGAGCTTCTGGAGTGTTGGTGGTAGAAGTTCAGACATAACTGGAGAGTCGTCGTGACCCCATCCGAAAAGCATGACTGCAGGTAGCTCCGCGGTTCGAAGACGCGGGAACTGCTTCAATATTCCTTTGAAAGGCTCGAAGCTTTCTCGTGGAGTTCCATTGTTACGTTCAATTGCGCCCCAAACACTAGGCCAATAAAGTGGACAAAGCTCCATGCCAATAGAAAGATTTTCAACGGTATCCTTGACACTCATCAGCCCTTCAAGAAGCACGCCTTGCTTTTTCAGAGGAGGTTGCGGAGAACAACAGTTATAGCCAAGTTCTTTATCCTGTGACCGGTAGACAAGGCCCAGGTGAAGACTCTTCAGCGAAGATAGGTGCGACAAAAGATTTCTGACCTCATCTTCCTCAACAGAGGATTCTGTCATCACAAGCCTCTCAAGCTGGGCCAGATGCGCCAGCTTGCTTGATACAGCAGACTTTGACAACTCGTTATCGATGCCTTGGAAACTTTGGATCCAGATTTCCAAGGATTTCAAAGAAGGTAGATAGAACCAGCCTGCAAATTGTTCCGGGTTACAAATGGGGAATGCATCGATGAAATTCCATCTTGTTTCGTTAAATAATCTAGGACCTGGGACATTCAGGCCATATTCGACAACGGAGAGATCGGAAAATCGAGATAATGTATTCTCAGGCGCAGTGAGAAGCGCATGTCTCATCATCAATCCCGGGAACCCAGTTTGCCACACAAAAGTGTAATCAAGTTGCAGCGACCGTAGGTTATGAAGTTGAGAAAGAAGAACAGCAACGAATGCGTATGGGTCGCCATGTTCCAGGGCATAGATCCACTTCTCTGGTGAGGGAAATTGCGCCTTGATGATAATATTTTTTGCGGCGCTCACCTCATCATCGAATAGAGATGAAAGCAGGCTCCAGTCCCCATCGATTTGAGGCAACTCCCACTCGTCTTCCTGGTCGGCTGCTGGATACACCAGTTTGGAAGATTTCATGCTTACATGGTGAATGAGCGCAGCCAGATCTGGACGTTCGTGAATAACTCGGAATAGACTTAGGACTCGCTTGAGGGGAGGTCTAGTCCAGTCAACATCGACTTGGCGATATAACGAGCTCTCTGAGGAGACTTGCAAGCCTCGAGATGTGGCCACCACGAATGCAGTGTCGGAGGGTGAGATTTGATCTAGAATCTGCACCCAGCAATCTTTGGGGAGGACGTTCAAGGCGCTGTGGTAGGTTAGCCTGAGTTATTCTCTGATATAAGGAAGGACCCACTTCATTGTTCCCATAGTGAATTTCCGGCGTATAGCAGAGCCAAGTAGCGAAAGTGTTATCGGGGCGGATGTTTGCAAGAGAGAAAAACGAAGAGTTAAAAAGGGAATTCTATTCATATAAGTAGTGGGATCATTAGAGGGAATCCTGATTTTCTGTCATTGCAGCCACGTGGAGTTGGGGGCCAAGACATTGTGAGGATTGTATATTTTGGGAATATTCATATTCTATATTTTTAACGGATTTTACACCCAATTCAATGAATCAAAATCATACCTCTTATAGTAGCTGTCTTATAGTAGCTGACCTAGGGAATTGAGGGGCAGCTAGTTAGGACTTGTAAAATAAGTTAACACCTCTGTAATACATCGAACAATTTATATACATTTCTTGCCATAAATTATTCTATGAAATCTTCACCCCATTAATAGACACCCCATTCAAACATCTCCTCATTTTACCTGGACTTGGCCCTCCTCAGGTGCAGCCACAATTAAGCAGGATTCTAGCGCGAGTGGCACACAAATTCCTGCAGGGAAATCATCCGGAAGGGTTGCTATATTTTGCACAACATTCAAGCCCATTACAGGTGTCCACTTAGCGCATCCCCATGACACATCATCCTCACCACTCGCTGAGCAAGGGGGGAGGTAGCCTTTGGAATTGTACGCAGCAACCTTGGGGTTGTTATCTCTTGGGATTTCATTCGGGTGGTCCGCCATCCATAAAAGTGTTGACATAATCTCGCCACATGATGCTTGGTTCTTGTGCTGCCTGCTCTCTTGAGTGGCACAAGCGTTTAAAGTGTTCGTGACCTCTTGAAATCTTTCAATGATTTGGGGGTTGAATGTGCCATCACCACCACTGTAAGACGCACTTTCGTAGATAATTTGTCTTTGTCCCTTTGCGGAAGAAGAGAAGTAGACTTCGTTACCGATAGCGAGGCCAATCATCGCGGCTGGCTTTTTCTTCTTTGACACAGCCGTACTAATACTCATTTCATTGTAGGCAGACTGGATCATCTTCAGGAACTGCGCATCGGTTGGTGGCGTTAAGAAGGTGCACTTCGAGTTGAATACCACGTTGCTGTCTCCGACTGATGCGTCTTTGGTGATCCCGAGAGAGGGTACTGCCAAGGTACTGCCTAGCAATGCTAGGAGGAAGAGAACGGAGAGGAAGAGTTTTGGAAACATGATGGCAAGACCCTGCCAGGATAATTGGGATGGAGGCGAGGATGTAAAATGAGATAGCTAATTATGCCAGAAAACGAATCAGAGTGAAGATCGAGTCAGTGTGCTCGAGTAGTTGTTGTCAAGTACTCTGTGATGGTTTGGGAGGCAAACGGTCGTTTAAATATCTAGATGATTTGCTATTCCAGGAGTATTTGCAAGCAAATTGGACATTCAGAAAGCTATGCTACCCTGTCAGGGTATTCCAGGCTGTTTCAGCCATTTCAGCCATTTCGTCGACTTCAGCCCCCAATATCCATGCATCCATAGTCCTAGATTGTATTATTTTATGTTTTACTTGCCTATATAGGCCAATGGTTCCGCCAAATTTATTGGGTAAGGTCATAAGATAATTTTTTTCATTGTAGTTGTAGGACCCTTGGTGTGGCATACAATATATGGAACTTATATTGTACATCTTTACGGACTGGACTTGCCTAAGACATTGCTACTTGAAAATAGTTCTTCATATCGCTATTTTACCGTTTAGAGATGCTCTCGGACCTCTTTCCCCTTGTCCATGACAATAGGTATAATATGATCATGAAAGCAGAGACAGATATCTCGTCCTTCTAGCCTTCCGTTGCTTGTCAGAGCGATGAATATAACTGACTTGCGAAGTATCTCCATAATTAAATTGCTATTGAAGTCACACTACGAACCTCGCAAGGGATCAAATGTCTATCTGGGAAATAAATGACACATTCCGCCCCTAGATATTTTCAACGCTAAAGACGCAAAGATGCATCAGACGATGTACTAGGAGTTATATGGAGTACATAAAGGGTAATTGGTACTTTTTTTAGTTTCTAACCGCGCTTATATACTATCGTGTGGTATCAACCTATTCCAAGTTCGGAATGTGGATACGAACGGGTAATACTCGGGATTTACGGGATGACATGATGAAGAGCATCATCTTACTTCAAACCCCCCGAATTAGTTTGGTAAACATTAATATTTGGTGGAAATTGACTTGCTTGAAAGGGTTATTGAAACTTTCATGTGAAATCTTCGTAATGTAGTCTAGAATAGTTTGAGGTCGGATAGATCGTATATAAGAGCTCCCACTAGAGTTCCCTCCGAGATCCAAGTCAACAGCCTAAACCATGAAGTTTTCTCTTACTGTCTTGGTGGCAACGCTTGCCTTGACTTATCCTATCCAAGCAAGGAATGTTCCATTGGATAGACGCAATATAGGTTAGTTCTTTATACCAGGTCACTTCAGAACGCATGGTAACATCTCTTCTAGTTCCCGCCTTCAATGAAGCTAGCAGCTCTCAGGACGATGTGACCTCTCACAAAAGCACTGTGACCCCGGTCGCTTGGACTAGTTATGGGGTTTCTACGACTGCTACATCTTCTGCCAGTACCCGTCGGACCACCAAGCATTCAAAGACCACCCAACGTCCTCGGTCCTCAGAGGCATCTAATGAAGGAAATTCCTCAACACAGCCCTCAACTACTACAAAGAAAGGCGGTCAATCCATGACATTGACAGGATCTGGAAAACATAGCTCGAGTCAGTCTAATTCCAGCACTCGATCTCACCCTTCAAACACCGTAGTCTCATCGAGGGCAACCCATTCAAACCAACCAGGTCCTTCTAGGACTCGCACTACTAGCTCATCCAAGTCGCGTACCTCAAAGTCTAGTGGCTTATCGGAGACAAGCTCGCCTCCTAGGCGCTCCCAATGGAGCACTACATCGAACTCTACTACGTCTTCAAAGACTTCGGGGCAGACAGGCTGGCCAAGCACTACTGTCGCTCGTCCACCTTCCAGCTCATATTCAACAAGCAAGTCCTCGTCTATAGTTCCCATTATAGGTGGTGGACATACTACAAGCACATCCCTTACTAGCGAACATACTACAACTGCATCCCATTCAAACCAACCGGGTCCTTCTGGGACACCCACAACCGGCTCATCTGAGATAAGCACGCCTCCTAGTCGCTCCCAAGGGGGCACTACATCGGACTCTACTACGTTTTCAATGACTTCGGAGCAGACAGGCTGGCCAAGCGCTACTGTCACTCGTCCACCTTCCAGCTCATATTCAACAAGCAAGTCCTCGTCTATAGTCCCCATCATTGGCGGTGGACATACTACAAGTGGGGCTGTGCTTGATTCTCAAACGACAGTGAGTAATTGCATAGCAGATTAACTGTTATTCACCGTGATATATAAACTAACGCACTTTTCAGATCGTGCCAATTACTAGGGGCCAGGAGACCAGCACGGCCGTTTTCACCGCCACCCAAGTTGTTACCGCAGATAATTCGGAGCCAACGGCTGCATGGGTCTGTGCTTCGGGTGACATTTGTGGTGTCTGTGATGTTCCCCTACTTTGTCCATTGGCCGTGGGCTGGGGTCTCATCGGTGGATGGATCCCAGTTACAGATCCTCTTCTGCCTGGTGGCCCAGTCCCTCTTCCACTTGGTGGTCCAGCCGCTCCCCCTGGGCCATTCGAACCCCCAGTTGGTGACACTACCACGTCGGCAACCACATCCACAACCACAACCACAACCTCCAGTACAAGCAGCACCCCCGCCCCTACAATGCGACTTTGCATGTCCTATGTTCAATCTGGTTCAGTAGGACCCACTCAGACACCGACTGCAACTCCAACCACCACCCCCGGCGCTACGATGCACCTTTGCATGTCCTATGTTCAGTCTGGTTCAATGGAACCCACTCAGACACCGACTGCAACTCCAACCACCACTCCCTCCTCTAGGATGCGCCTTTGCATGTCCTATGTTCAATCTGGTTCATTAGAACCCACCCAGACACCCACTGCAACCCTGTCCACGCGCGCTCCTAGTTCTTTTGCTACAAGCTTGGCATCTACCACAAGCTCGGGAATCGCCGGAAGCTCTGCAATCACCGGAAGCCCATCAGTTTCTAGAAGCTCGGTAGCCGCAGGGAGCCCGTCAGTTACCAGAAGCTCGGCAATTGCTGGGAGCTCATTAGTTACTAGAAGCTCGGTAGCCGCAGGGAGCCCGTCGGTTATCAGAAGCTCGTCAATCGCAACAAGCTCGTCAATCGCAACAAGCTTGGTAACCACCACAAGCTCAGCAACCACCACAAGCTCAGCAACCACCACAAGCTCAGCAACCACCACAAGCTCAGCAACCACCACAGGATCAGCAACCACTACAACCACAGAAATGCCTACTGCTACACCTGAGGTTTCCCTTACCGAAGTGGATCCTAGAGGGAATGGAACTACTATCGTAGGTGTCGCCCCTGCATACATATAAGAAAGCTAACTCGAATTGTAGCACAATGAGGTCGGTTGTATCTCTGTCAACGAACAAATTCTATGCAACAGCTGGACACAGTGTAAGTATTCACTAGTATTTCAACCTCCATAAACCGGGATAGTTCAGCTAACCAGTCAAAAAAGCCACTATACGCACCGATTCAGAAACCACTACAGTGAAGATACACGCGAAGGTTGATGGCAGTAATTCGGAACACAAATTTATCCGACCAGGCTGTGAACTAACTGCCAGCTGGCCGTCCTACTATGGCGATGTTTACTTCAAAGGGGACGACTGCCTCTATGACGGTGAAGGTATCCATCCTATATCTATGCTTTCTATCTCTTAACATATTATATACTGATGTCTTTCAGACAATATCATCGGATGCTGCACTCAGCCCACACTGGATTTCGTTCCAAACCCATACGCGCATGTCTGTGAGAAGGAATACCAGTTCTGGTACGATCAGTTCACAATCTGGACCGACTCCTTCCCCCACGGTGATGTAAACGCTCTTAGAAGTGGTGTTTATGGCTGTGGGGTTGTCACTAAATGGGAGGTCGGCATGGATTCCCATGACGAGCAAGGGGGTCTGTCACTATTAACCGAAGTCATACATTTCAGACTACCATTGCAGGCGAATAATTGTGTTGGGAAAGCTATTTATAACGCGGGAGGGCCTTATGTTAATTGTTAGTGAATTGTGCCATGTTAGGCCTTGTGCACTGCTCGCCCATGGCTATAGTTTGTTCTAATGGAACTTTGACGAATGCTACTGAGGATGTATATCAGAACGATGGATGATGGAATGCAAGATCTCTGGACTTCCACCAATTGGATTTCGTTTAAATTGCAATCTATACTCATACAGCTGCTATGATTTATATTCTAAGTTTCAACTTCCTACGATCAGTGGAATGTCGTAATATAGCAATCACAGAGGTCGGGCCCATTTGTGGGCTTTGCGGAGGTCCAACCATGATGGTAAATATGCATCCGTAGATATTCGATGGTGGCCCGCATATTCAGGCCTGTTGGCAATGTGATACTTGCGCTGTAATGTATTGTGCATAACTCCGGGACTCTGCATGATACGAGCATCTGCTTTCTTGGCAGACATTTCTCCCACAGTCATAGGTGGCAGAAGGCATAAAAGCTCAGTCGATGAGATAAATACTTTAGCTTGATAACACGAGAAGCTCAGGGCTCATACAACGTAGCATGTTGATATATTCACCCTTCTCCCCAAAATACGCCACAAAGTATATCTGCACGAGACACGCGTACTAGAGTCCTTCTGTCCAATGACTTCCTGGCTACACAGTTGAACATTCGACTTGGCGCAAATGAAACATAAAGATCGGGATTGAAGCTCAAGTGCGTGTATAACTAGCTTACAAACATGGTAAGCATGTGACGGGCCCGGGGTCATACATGCTCAAATGTCCATGTATTTTTCCAGACTAGCTGGGTATGTGTGGTGCCTGGATACGCAGATATCTAGTTGGATGAAGTAATGTGGAGAGGGTTGTCGAGAAACTAGGGGCTATCCATGGATGAAAACTGGCATGTATCTATGGATATGTTGTGACTGAACCACGTTGATTATGTTCAGGCCACTTCTTATTTCTACAACATCCTTCAAGCACAATGTATCCAATAAAATAAGATTCACAATTAAATTATGATGTAGATAAGTTGCCATTACCTAGAAATGTTGTACATATAGTTCAAATACAATGGTAGATGACATCTTTATATCAAAGTATGTCTAGAAAGTGCGAGTGACGGGAGCACCATTAAGCTTAAAGTAACCAGGCTGGAGAGTCTGGTAAACTCCCCTGGGGTCGTACTTCTGGGCAATATTCTTCAGCTGATTCTTGTTGGCAGCACCGTATCCAGAGACAACATCCTGGAACATGCTGGCGTAGTTCATGTAGATGTACTCATTGAAGAGGCCACGGACCTTCGCCTCAGCAAGGACCTTCTCCAGGAAGTTGTTGACAAATGCGTAGACGGTGTTATCGTCAGACCCTTGATCCCACATGAAGGCAACGTGCAAAAGGTGAACAGGGCCAGTGGCGTCAGCTAGTCCGAGAGGGTTGCCACCGTAGTTGTTCATATTCTTCAACATGGGCTCGGTGATGGCCTGGTAGATGAGCACGGGCTGGGCGCCGGCAATATTGGCCATCTGGGGGGTTAGGGAGAAGAAGAGTTCCACGATCCAGTTGGCGAATTTCTCGTCGAGAGCTGCGCTGATGGGCCAGTATACCTCGCGGTGGTGGAAGGGGTTCTCGGCCTCGAGGTACTCGACGTACTCAACAAGAGTCTTGGCACTGGATGAGTCGGCGATAGCCGAAATGTTCCTGAATTCCTTGAAGATCTCGGGGTTGGCGTCGTTCTTAAGGTAGGTTAGCTCGGCAGTGGCAAGGTTCATTCCTTGGGTAGAGAGGAAGGCGACGTATTGCTGGGCGTTGGGGTCGACGGTGGCATTGTTGGCCACATTGATAAAGGCTTTGATGACAGCGGGGAACTCGGTCTGGAGGAAGATTCTGGCACCACCGTACATCTTTTCAGAGGGGATGGTGTACAGATTGTACTTGGTGACAAGACCGAAGTTGCTACCGCCACCGCGCAGAGCCCAGTATAGGTCAGGGAAGTGAGTTGCACTCGCAGTTACAATCAAACCACTAGCGGTAACGACCTACATGGGAATTGTTAGGATCCATTTTCTGGGGGGTATGATAGGTGTAGAATCTTACCTCAAAGCTCTGAACATTGTCATTAGACCAACCGTACAGGTTGGAGTGGTAGGAGATTCCACCACCCAAAACGAAACCACCAACACCAATGCTAGAGGCACGACCTCCAACAACCGCCAAGCCGTAGGGCTCGAGGGCAGAGTAGGTAGTGAGCCAGTTATTTCCAGGTCCGATAGAAGCGACGGTCTTGTCCTCGTTAAGTGTAACAGCCTTCATATCCTTGAACCAGATGCTGATTCCGCCAGGGGCGCTAGAAGCCCCGGTAAAGGCAGCATGACCACCACTGCGAACAGCAAACTCGCAGCCAGTCAAACGGGCAAGCAAAACTGCAGTGCTGACCTCAAAGTTCTTGGTAGGACGGAAAACGCAACGCGGCAAGACCTCTTCTTGCTGCACGGACCAGAATGAGCTAGTGAAAGTGTTGTACCCATCAGAGTTTTGAGCAGAGACTTTGGGGCCAAACACGAAGCTCAAACTTGCGCACTAGGAGTAAATTGGAATCAGCCATTGCTCAAAGCCAAGATTGGATATATCAGTCTTTTCACTTACAGCAGCTGCACAGGCATATTCAGTTGATCGTGTCACAATGTCGGCATATGACTCCAATGCAGGAATTGTCGACACATCCACACCGAGGTCCTCCAATGCGGCGGTGACATTAAAATTGTCGGCTTCGATTGGGTTGGTCACAGCGGCGTGGGCCAGGGACAGCCCACCAATCGCGGATAACCCGCCAATGAGGGTTGAGAGATGCATGATCCCAAAGTTAGATAAGCAACCAAAACACAAACAAATCTGAGGTCTAAACAAATGTAAAGACTTGGAAGGGGGGAAAAAAAGTAAAGAAAAAGAGGAGAATTACTGTCTTTTTAACTTTCTCCAACGTTAGTTGATAAAAAAATCTCTAGTCCGATGAGGTCGGGGATGGTCCCTAGTGTCGGGGTTCTTAGTTGTAATTAAGGGGGTCGTATAATTGGAGTATATTGTGGTATTAACTACCTTCAAGCCCTTGAAGATGCTGTTCGCTCTCGTAAACGCGTAAAACAATTTCGCTTCTAATTCTAAGCGAAGCGGTGCAGCCCAATAGATTAAGCTAGTGGTGTAGCTCATAACAATGGTCTTGTGGTTTTGCCGTCTAGATTCTCAGTAGCGCCAACGCTTGTTCGCTCCCCATGTTATTCTTAGATAAAGTTCTTCCTTTCGGCTACAAACGCTCTCTTTTCCTCGAGGGTTCAGCCAGACAGAATCTTGAAAAAGGGGGGGATATGATAAATTTCCTAAGCGAGCACGCTATTCAGAACGCCACGTAGAACCGAAGGCTCCGGAGGTCCGAGGCTCATGCAGGCGTCAGTTTAGTTTGAGACATAAGGCCAGAACTCAATTTACAATATTAACCTCCGTACTCCGGACTCCATACTCTCCACCAGTATTCACCAAACCTACCGTGCCTTTTGTTTTTGAGGGGGGGGTTTCCATTAATGACTATCTAGGCATTGCAATGGATATTGTTCAAAATGTCTTGAGCCTTAACTATTTTAATATTTTTTTTCCTTCCAAGATCTCTCTCCATGGATGTGTGCCCTGGCCCGCTAGCGGCTTCCGTGGCCCATTGGGAGGACAAGATGAAAGAACTGGGGTGAGAAGCGGGTCATCCACCCCACTGGGTACTATATATGTCTTCGGCGATTGGCCTAAGACACGTGGGGGCTGCAACTCAGTAATCCCTGCAGGAAGACGAATGTGTAGATTGCTGGATGTTTTACAATCCCTGCTTACCTTAAAAATCTAAGACTAGGTGGTGGCTGCAGGTTCTCATCTGCCGCTAAAGAAAATGGGCTGCCATGTGGAGGAAATTCTGGCATGACTTTATATGGATGAAGTGGCCTCACGCGGCTCCTGGTTCCTAAACTCCAGTCTCACAAGAAGGAATGGGAGATGCTACAGGCACTTTTGGGCATGGTACTATCAAAGGTACTGGCATTGCCTTGATTGTACTCACCTCGCTGGTGATCGCTGCTCGCTTTGCTGGTTCCATTCGAAGTTTCAAGGACATCAAGACTGAGGACTACCTTCTGCTTGTCGCTTACATATTCTTCTTGGAACTCTCCATTCTCTACATCTACATCTCGCCCGTCATCTTGCGGATAGCAGAGGTCACCGCTGGAACGATTCCTCCCTATGCCACCCTCCCGGACGACGGACTCAAATTACAGACTGTCTTCTTTGTCACGACATCTTCGTTATGGATCTGTTTGTGGATGATCAAGTTTTCGCTCCTGGCGATGTATAAGCGATTGTTGGTTGGGAGAAAATACCTCATCGCCTGGTGGATTATTATGGTATTTTGTGTCCTGGTATGGATTTTCCGTCTAAGTACGAGGCTTTAACTGACAACGTTCTGCTCAGTTTATTATTGGCTGCATTCTCTCATCATGGCTCTCATGCTCGAGCTTCCAGAGCTGGTTTACTGCAGGCAAATGCAACACTGAACGCGATCATCGGGCGGCCGTCATCAGTTTATACTATTCATACGCGGTGGACATAATCACAGATCTAGCAAGTACGTATTTTGCTCCTTCGTTGAAAGTCGTTGACCTAATACCTCACCCAAGTCATGATCCTCCCCATCCGCCTTATCTGGAACCTGCAGATGAAACCCCGCCAAAAGCTGAGCATTGGCGGGCTCTTCTGCTTCGGCTGGGTTTGCATTATTATTTCCACTATTCGCGTTGTCCAGTTAGGGGATACTGCGAACGGTGTGCCTGCTCCGTCCTGGCTAGCCCTATGGGGAACTATCGAGGGCTCAATTGGTATGCTTATATTTCCCGGTCTCCCCACTTGCATATTGAACGACTTTGCTAACTATCATTATCCTAGCCGTTATGATCGGTTGTTGCCCCGGCCTCTATCGCGTAGTTAAAACCGCGATCTCGCCCTCCAAGACATCCTACCCGTATGACTCCTACAACTTGCGGGGCCGTGGAGCCAGTGGTATGCCATCGCACCGCTCGGGTGCGTACGGGGCAGATGTTGCTTTGAATAGCTTCAGGGGAAAGGAGGAGTCATACCAGTCTGCCAGTGCATACCGCTCTACCAGTCCGTCAAGCAGTCAGGAGAAATTGGCGCATCCAAGTGACAGGAGGAATATCATGGTTAATTATGGAGTTGCCGTGACGGTAGAGGATCGGCCAAGTGATTATGCCCGGACGGGACATTTTGCATAGCAGACAAATGTATATCGAATAAAGTCTCTATGCAATAACCCATCATGAGAATGGGAGATGAAGTTCAATCTCCGAGAGTAATTTAAATGTCTACGAAGTCGTCAAATCAGGCCGCGTAATATTACAAGTCAGAGGTGAGCCTCCCGCTACTACTTGAGCTTTATGTGTATCTCATCGCTGAGAGGGTTTGATGTTCCTTCTCCTATGTAGAGAGCCGCATCCACCAGGGGATATCGTGCTCGGTAACTTCAAATTCTTCACCAGAACAGTGTGCGCGGGCCTCCAGGTATCTCTCCCGCCTAGGCTCTGAGCCGTGGGAAAGTTCCAGGTATTGGAGAAGACAAAGGCAGCGGTGAAGGGGAATCATATCTGGCTCGTTAAACCGTATAGTGGGCCGAAGTATTGGGTACGGAGGTAATTCCTCCTCCTCCATGATGTGGTCCGGAATCCAGAAGCGAGATGGCACACTGCTTGCTGCTGCAATAGTGCGAGTTCTGTTCTGCTGAAAGGTGTTGGTTGAGTAAACACCGACATTGTGCCGCAGGACGATCAACACGCATGCCATCCAGCAGTTTTGGATATATTCACTGACGAGACTAACTGGGTGGTTGCATTGTAGTACTTGGGTACCTTCGGTCGTTCTCATAAACACGAAACTCTCGCTGGTGAGGTCGGGCAGAGCAGACAGCAGCCACATGGCTTCAAGGCATGGCCACATGATGACGAACCGCTGGAGATCGATGATATTGCCAAACCCAAGGTAGGCTGTTATGGTGCGTTCAGCTTGCTTTAGGTTAAATGGGTAAATGTCAGTGCGACCTGAGGCCCCGGTGTTTCATCAAATATGTCAATAACTTACCAAGGTCATGGGGAGACCAAGGCGACTGTGGGATGACATTTCTCTCACCGTGTGACAGTACGATAGATAAAGGAAGGAGAGGAGAGGAATAGCTGAAGATGAGCGATGGTATACGAGAATGATAAAGTGAGAGATATCTGAAAAATATAGATAGACGATGTTTGCATAGAAAACTAAGTGAAAGAAAGACGTGGGTGGAATATTGCAGTAACAAATAGAAAGACTGAAGGGCAAAGCTGCGCCCCCCATCCAACCTATTAAATTCAAACGCATATATCTCAACCAAAACGCTATTGAATTAAATACACTAAAATCATCTATTAAATCTATATTGCTACCCGGGATCAAGCGGAAGAGCTCGCTGGAAACCTGTCCTCGGCTTGTTTTTGAAAGAGCTATATCTGGAAATTTTTAAATCGCATGAATAGATAGATACACCGGGAAAGAATCCCTGTTTTTCCGAAATACAGCACCATTGTTTTTCTAAAGACTTATAAAGTATAACTGATACTGACCGACCTTCTAGGTGATCCCAAAGCTATCCTGAAATTACAAATTATCCTACAAGGGCCGTGAAAAGTCTACTATATACGTAGAGGGCTTGGCAATAGTTGTTGAAACTACAATCAGTACTACAAAAAAGAAATTCGGATATAGGAGGTATTGTATCGAACTCTGGCTCTTCTTGCAACTTTCTAGCCTCACTGCCAATCGTCCCTGGGCGATATTGAATTTACTGTACCGTTATATTCAAATTATCCTACTCTGAGATCCGCAAGGTGGCATATATAGAATCGTGATTGAGTTTATCTTCGAGCTTACAAAAGGAATCCTTGGTACGAAAGACGAGTAAGTAGACGGATAAGGAATCTACTCTAGTCTTTAGGGTGACTAACAATTATATATAAATACCTATATCCTTCCTAAAATTATTTCTGACCTATCGCTTAGCCTACTCTACATTACTTCCGTGGGTCAAAAGAATTAGAGTTATTACTAGCTTCCGACAAGTTGCGCGCCCTTACAGCTTGCGATATAGCGATGCTACAGTATAAGATAATAGCGGTAAATTAATCTAACTATATAGGCGTATCGTATACAATTTTAAGTTGCTAACTATAGCTGCTTATACTTTATGTTCCATAAGCGGCTCTCTTCGTAACCTAATTATATACTATACCGATACTTGTACCTTTTTAAAGTAATACCTTGATAGGCGAATTGATAAGAACCTACCTACTGTTACGATCTGCTTAATCCGTAGTCTTAATCCGGACGAAGATATCATATACGCAGCCTACCGGTTGAGTAGGACTATCAACCTAAACCGCCTATAAGACCTAACAACTGTACAATCCTCCTCGGTCAATCAGTGGCTAGAGATACTAGTACTAGTCTAGCGTTGTCACGAGCTCCATCAACAGTTAGGCTGTCAGGAAACGGGAAAGAAAATGTGGAGTTTTCCCAAGTCAGCTAACCAAGAAAAAAGTACCACTATGGATCCACGAGGCCATAGCCGTTAGTTAGAAGAACACATCCATCACTTGCTGGATGCCCTGGAGCACAAGTGCCGTGGCAAGCAAGGCGTCAGAATTCCTCTTGGGCCGATCAAACGGCCCAGAACGTCCTGGCCGACTTTGAAAGCTCTCACTGCTCGAGTGAATCTTTCGAATGGACCTATTAATTTGCTATATCCTGCACTAACTTCTGCACATTGTTGAGTCTAACTGTTGACACCATAACTTTCCAGCGCTGGGCCGGTGTCCAGTTCAGCCCAATCCCATATTTAAAGATGGGTGGATAGACCAGGGATTCGCCTGGTCACTCTTTGAAGCTAGACCTTCCTTTATGTAGAGACCTCTCTCTGATGTTAGTTCAGGCGTAGGCAGGTGCGATACAATTGGTGATAATGTTACAAATTTGACTTCGAGGCTGAAGTGTAACTAAAGAAGCTTATATATCGTACATGTTTACTGTGTTCGTTACTATTGACCCCTAATATTCGTGTGGCCTCATCTGTCCTTTGTTGGCTACATAAACAGCGGTGAAGACTTATTTCTCACATATATTCTTCCTCGCAAAAGTCGTCGAAAATCCAGTTTTCTTGGATTCTCATCTTCTCCTCTTCCGTTTCGGCGGCATCGAGAGCGTCCGCTTTCAGTTTTCTCTCGCTTCTTTTCGCCTCATCGTAGTTTTCTAAGGGCACCCAGCCCTCATGCCCAACTCCAATCGCTTCCTGACAAGCCTGGAATTGTTCGTCTGCTCTAGACTGTGCGTGTTCCAGTTGTAGACATTCCGTCACCTCGTCATCCGAAAAGGATATTGGGCAAGGTGTTCTTATATCGTGAGTCAAGTCTGTCCACTTCCTAGACACTTTAATTAAATCGGCTGTCAAAGTCACATTGTTACCTTGCGAAGGGTTACTTGTATGATGAAAAAGCCGCCGCCTTAAGGTACTGAAATTAAGAGTTAAGGCCTCGTAATGTTCAGGATTTCTTTCTGCTGTTAGTTTGATATAAAATAGTGGAGTTGACGCCTACGTAGGAGTTCCGCTTGCTGGAATTGCTCTATTTCTTCAAGTTTATTAAAGTTGTTCGGTAAAGTCGGGAATTGTAGTGATTCCGAGATCTCGTCGCTATAATTCTACAAACTCTCCGGAATACTACACTGTAAAAATAATGGTAAAATCGTACTGTGTTGCCAATCAATTAACCCGCTGACTTCTAGGTTATCAGAGATAAATATATTGTTAGGTTGAAGATCGGGGTGTCGTATGGCTGGACGATAAAGGACCGGGGAGTTATGTGGTACAAGGTAAGGTGCAATCTGAAGGTATTTCTCTAGAGCCACAGTATGTTCGAGGTGGGACTGAGGCTGATAGTTGTATACCTCTCGGCGAAGACGCTGGAAGGGCTGGAGAGGTCGCCCGAATTTCTCAAGATAGGCAACCTCCTTTTTAGCACCGGCGGTAAGAACTGCTAAAGGATCTCGGTCTTTATAAAGTTAATCTTCGAAGTCTTCGACGTCCCGAAAGACACTTACAAGGTCCGCGCTTAACCGACAAGTTTCGTCTTTTCCTATACTACATCTATAGCGAAGTATCAGGGCCGATACAGAAGCGGTGGGTCGATCCGAGGCTTGTGACAATAACTCGGGGGTAATTATCTGGCAAATCATTACAGTAGTAAAGACTTCCACTTGCTGGAAACCGCAAGCTGAATAAACGAGACTCTAGCTGCACGATTCTTGCAACCAATTCTCTTCTTTCCCGTTCAGACAAGGTATACCATACATCCCCTAGATTCTTTCCTTAGATATACTCTATAAAGATATATTCTGTACCCGTACAATTATCTGTAACGGTAGAATAGCCAAAAACCCTCGGTACCGGGATACCATAAGCGCGTAAATAATCCAACGTTGCGACTTCACTCGCGACCAATAGGGATTTTGGTTCGGTAGCCGGGTATGGAATTCGTGCAACAAATCGGTAGCCATCTCGCATAGTGATCAAAAAAGTTCTGTTAAAGCCTCCCTTAGCAAGTTTTTTGAATTCGATTATATCGGTTTCTTTTTCTGAACAGCTAGGAAAGCAAGGCGCTTAAGTTCAGAGATATTGAAAACTCGTCTTCTCTCGCGTCGTCTCAAATTGTCAATATAGCTATAGTCATATCAGCGGAGCAATTTAAGATGAATGACTTGTCCAAGCTTGCAACATACATCCACCGTCCAGACGTGTACTCGAACAGATCACAAGGCTCAGGCATTTTCTGGAACGTCGAAACAGGGCGTACGAGGATCAGTCTTGTGTTGGGCATGATTTTGCATGAGTGGAGAATATGAGGAATTGTTCCGAGTAGACCCTTGGCCATAGCTTCATCAAGAGAAAGAAGCAGGGCGGAGGTAGGTAATGATCATCAAGGGGATTTAGATTGCCCCTTAATGTCACCACCTCTTTACGTTCTTCTATCATTCCCTCCAGTGTAATACCTAGCACATACGACCATAGGGTGTGGAAAACAGGGCTTCCCGTCCGCTCAGCCGTACTTAAGCCACACGCCGGTGAGTTAGTAGTTGGGTGGGTGACCACCAGCGAATCCTCACTGTTGTATGTTTTTATTGTTTTTTGCTGCTTTAACAGTTAGTCAGGATCATGAGAGTGCCCAGAGTAGACATAAATGCGTAGTGTGTCGGGTGGGACCAGCAGGTTCATGAAGTGCTCTAGGAGAGCCAGATGTGGATCCGTGTTTGGGTCGACGGGAATGGTAAAGGTCGAGGTGTCAAACCTGTAGTGCTCTTGGAAGGATAAGAGTTCAGTCTTGAGACATAGCGTTAAGATTGTCGTTGCCCAGTGAAAAGCGGCAGTACCACCAACGTTTGTCGTAAAAGCGTAGGTATGGTTATATATATGTGATTGACTCGAGGATTAAGAGAATTAGGCGCACAACTTGAACTTAATTTGTACATCTTTGGATTTAAAAAAACAGAAACATATACAACAGTGCGGATTCACTCGCGGTATCACACACCCAACTACTAACTAGCCGGCGTGTAGCTTATCTGTGGCTAGAGGAGTTGGGTGCCACCGGGTGCGCCTGGGCGAGAGCCGCTTCAGCGTTGTGCCAATGGGGCTAAGAGAGGTGCAATCAGGGTGGGAATTAGTGGTCGTGCGACGGTCGCACTAACCCCCTCAAGTGACAAGGACCATGATATGACCGGGTTACAAGTTGACAAAGCGTTCGGCTATTACGGCCGTGATAACTTCATCTGACGGTTCACGTCCTTGTAGAGCAGGTAGCGGAATTTGCCAGGGCCACCTGCGTAACAGGCCTGTGGGCAAAAGGCGCGCAACCACATGAAATCACCCGCTTCCACCTCGACCCAGTCCTGATTGAGCCTGTACACGGCTTTACCTTCCAGTACGTAAAGCCCATGTTCCATGACATGCGTTTCAGCGAAAGGAATGAGACCGCCGGGCTCGAAGGTGACAATGGTGACATGCATATCGTGGCGCAGATCGCTCGGGTCAACGAATCGAGTGGTCGCCCAAGCACCGTTGGTGTTCGGCATGGGTGTGGGCGGAATATCCTTTTCATTGAGGAAAAGCGGCTCAGGCTGATCGAGTCCCTCCACATATTCGTAAGCCTTGCGTATCCAATGGAAACGGGCGGTGGTCGCGCCTGTGTTGTGTAGGGTCCAGCCGCTCTTCGGTGGTAGATAGGCATAGCCGCCCTCGGCAAGCGTGTGTTTCTGGCTACCCAGGGTAATCGTCACTTCGCCCTCGACAACGAACACGACACCTTGCGCAGTGTCATCGGTTTCACCGCGGTCGCTGCCACCCCCGGGTTGTACTTCCATGATGTATTGCGAAAATGTTTCGGCAAAGCCCGATAACGGACGGGCTATCACCCATAACCGCGTCTTATCCCAAAATGGCAGGAAGCTCGTCACGATGTCGCTGAATGTGCCCTTCGGAATTACCGCGTACGCTTCGGTGAACATGGCACGATCGGTCAGGATCTGTGTCTGTGGTGGCAATCCGCCTTGGGGTGCATAATAGGCACCAAGCTTCTGGTCGTTACCCATGGCTGCCAGATGTGCAGGTATGGAACTGGTATATTTTTTCAAGGAGTATTGTCAGAGAAAAAGGAATTGAGAAGCAATTGAAAATCTGAAGTTCTTCCCCGCCCCCGCACATATTCCTTATCGATCGGGGAATTCCGATGACGGAGTTGTTTCGGTTCAGACGGTGCCGGCCGACTGCGATTGTCAGTTTTCATACATTAAATTGTCTCATTACCTTAGTATCCTGCTTTGATCCTTTTCAAATTGATCAACTGCTGAGGCTAATTCGGCCTAAAGAAAGGAACAGATATAGTATATGGTAGAGGGGCATAATTGGCATTAAGAGAGGATGTGATAAAAAAAAGAAAACAAAAAGACATGTAGGCCTATTGTGGCGATGCTCAGCGTCCATCAGTGCTCGGTTTACGTAGAGTCGGCCTTCAGACGAATTCGGGCGGCTTCGGCAGTTCTCCCAGGAGCCGATCTACTGGATTACGTCAGGTACGCTGAACCAGGTTTCGGGTTTAGCCTCTCGGACTTACCGCTCCTCTTTTATACTTCGATATAATTTGGAGACTTGAATAGCACTCGCTTAAACGGCTTTCACTTCAATTCCACCGCCTTTCCCCTACTTTAGCAGACCCTTAGACTATGCTCTGTCCAACTAAACATCTACGCTTTGCCTTGAATACTACCCTCTACACAGGAGTTATCTACTGAATGAATGTCGCAACAACCGCGAAAGCTTCAGCGCGTTTCCATGGCGTGTATGTTCCCCAATGTTAGATCTGTTTGTTCTGGAGTACTCCACTCTTTAGCTTGGCGACCTAAACTCCAGGCATGAGACGTGCATTTGCTAAGTACACAAAATCTGATGTAGGCGACTTTTGCAACAGACGCAGCATCAAATGTAGCGAAAGTGGGGACCCCCTAGACCGCTGTCAAAATTGTATGGACTTCGATCTGCCATGCACCTTTGATCGCCCCATGAAACGCCGGGGCATCAAGACTCGCACTCGGGCGAGTGGTCGCGGTCCTCAGTTTGTGAGAGCACCGGTCAATTATGCTATTCCTACGGCGGCATCGATTGCAAGTGGTGGAAGTGCCTCTGGCCCCTCGACTTCTCACAGTCCGTACCGCGCATCGATCTTCGCTGACTATGGTTGGTCCGCAACTGAGGTAGATGACCATGACAGGGTGCTGGACAGTTCTTGGAAAGCATTTGCCATTGCCTGTGACCGCCAAATAAGGAATCTAGTCCAGGTTTATCTCGAAATCGTCTATCCAATGTATGATGAGTTCCTAATTTCCTCGCTGACTACATTGGCTGAGCATAACACCACTAGATTTCCCTTGTTTCATATGCCGTCATTTATAGAGCAGGTAAATAGCAAGAAGCACCTCTATGATCAAGGACTCTTCGCCTCCACGATGGCTGTGTGCTCTTTGGTCGCCGGCCGCGCACGTGACGGTGCTTTGTACTCTACTCGGTGGGACCGAGAAGAGCTTATAGATCCACCGTCCGAGACCTTTTTTATAGCTGCCGAGGAGTCGATTCCCCGGGACCTTATCAAAGCTAGAGGTATTCACTATATGCGGGCATGTGCCGTACTTGCTATCGCCAGCATTCAAAACGGCCAGATCAAAAATATGCAGAAATATTCCGGCTTATATCACACCTTGACTTCGATGGATGGCCTTTATGACGAAAAGCTATGGCCAAACGACTTAACTCCAGTCGAAACAGAGGAGCGGCGGCGACTTGTATGGAATATACCCTTTATCTGTTATCACCTTACTAAATATAACGATAGTTCTGGTCTATCTATACGCTCGACCTCTATTCGACTATTGTATGGGGTGGCGTTGTTCGATATCGGGAAGCTCATTCCTTAGTGCGCTATCCTACCGAATTAGATGACGAATTCATCACACACTGCGGCTATGGCGTGCCATCTGTATCCCTGGGATTGAATTCGCTTCCAACGGGCAATGTGACCGTCGCCTCCCAGCCTGCACCCTGGCTGCGTGGTTGGAACTTCACCACAGACCTATACCGCATCCTTGAGCATGTACTCGATGGAAGTAGACGCTCTTCGGCTAATAAGATGACACAATTTGGGTCGCTATTTAATCCTTTGTCTATATCAGAGCCGGCGGTCATGGATCAAGTCCTTACTATGTACTTAGCTCTCCCATCACAGTTTCGGGAAACGCCGCCCATTACAGGAGACACGTCTAAGGATTTATTCGGATTCCAGTCAGCCAATATTCAGGCAACACTACAACTCCTTCGGATGGTGCTCTTGTCTACAGAGGAGATTGGCGTGGAGCGAAAATGCGATGTAGCAGGCGAACTGCTAAGCGTTTTTTCGAATGTGCCCATCGAGTACTTGAAAGCGATCAGCTCCCCTTTGGTATATACCGTCTCTACATTCTCTGGAATCCGTACTGATAAATCCTAGCTCCATCACCTCGGCGGGATTGGGTACATTCTTGGCTCTGTCATGGAAGGGAATTTGTCTGAAGTATCCTACACACGAGCTCGCACATTACTGTACGTTATCCCCAGTCCATGATAGAGGTCTAGCTGATATATCTGTATATAGACTTGAAATGGCAGATCTCTTACAACGTCTCGAAACGGGCCTACACCGTGCCTCCGGTGTCGGGGAACGACTGCGGTCCCAGGTTGAACGAATAGACGGCTACATGCGTACCTCGTTTCTCCATCGAACTTCATCAAGTAGTACGACGCAAGTAATCGACTCAAACCCCGAGCTTGCTGTCCCAGAATGTGAACAGGGCACCCCCACCCTCGGAGCCTCACCTGGTGCTGGTCTCGACCAGATGTCCCTATTTCAGCTGCCACCAGAACTCCTCTCAGATTGGCCGTGGCCGTTGTAATCGCACCATGCCGAGGGGTTTCTGCGTCTGGCGTTCGAATAATTTCAATCTGGCACTACCGATGATGAGATACAGCAGACACTGCTCGCCGTGACGAGGTTGTTTGGGGTAACGTAAGCGGCGCTGCGTGCGACAGCCATACGTGGAAGCGACTGAATGGGCTGGTAGTGAAAAGAACATGACCAGATTGATTAGGGTAAACAGTGACGAAGGAATTGTGAAGGGTCCGGTAGAGAAATCAAGCTCGGAGGAATGGGATATTGAAGATCCCAAAGGATATTAAGGATCCTACCTGTTGGAAAGACCGGGGTGAGAAATAGGGTGTCCACCCCAGATAGTCGTATCTAGAAAAGAAGATAATAGTATTTCCAGTATCTGGGATACCGGGAAGCTGATGAAGATGAGACTTGATACAGATCAATGCATCAAAGATGCATATGGATATAAAGAAACCCAGAGATGCAAAGGGTGCTGCGTAAAACCTGGGAGGAGAGAGAGTTGTGTAGCAGAAAACCTGTTGGAGGATAGTAAGATAAGGCAAGCCAACACCAGTTTCGATACCAAGATAGTGGCTTTCCTTCCCAGCAACAAAATATCTGCAATAACCAGGGTCGACGACAGCAACAAACTGTAAGTCAAAATTGAAGCTATTCACAGACCCTAAAAAGGTATTCCTCCGGGCTTGGCGGAGGTTTGGACACTCAGTTTGTTGTACCGTCCCGATGGGGCTCTTTTACTGGCTTGTACCACGTAGAAGACTCCCGTGCATATGCACACTACCAAGGATATTCAATGACGAGTCCCCGGGCTCATGGCATGTTAGGGAGATCATGGAGATACAATGCCGTTGAATTGATATGAAAAAGATATCGAAGCTATGTACATAAAGACAGGAAAGTAACATAATCTATGAGAGGTTCAAACAGCCCTTAGCGCTAAAAATGTTAAATGGACGGCTAAGTGGAAGAATGGCCGGCTGGGCGGGAGAACGGCAACACGCTTATTATCTCATGCTTTGAGTTGAGGCCGAGTGAATGCCGAGGTCGACGAGACAGGCATAAAATTACTCTATAGCACAGCTTCTATGCATGGCTTCCATGGCACGGCTACACGCCTGAATGAGAGTTGGACGTTCTTTGCCCCGCGCTTCTCCAGGATTATGTAGCGCCATTCTGACCAACCGGGGGCGAATGCTCCACTTTATAAAAGAGGTATGAGCCCTCATGTTTTCGATGTAGGAGCTAGGGCAAAGAAACAACGAAACATGAGCTATACAACGTTCTGGAAGCGGCTCTCGCCGCGGCAGCTAAATGTCACTATCCAGGTCTTCTCGCTCATCTCTATATTCTTCGAAGGTTATGACCAGGGCGTCATGGGAGGCGTCAATTCCTCGCCCAAGTATGTGACCGAGGTCGGCATTGGGAAGCCAGATGGAACCGTGACAGACACCACGCACCAGGGGGGTATTGTCAGTGTCTACTACCTAGGTGCCATCTTCGGCTGCTTTGCTGGAGGGTGGTTGGCTGATCGATTTGGTCGAATCAATGGGCTGCTAGCGGGAGCGTTGTTTGCCTTGGCGGGCGGTGCATTACAGGCTGCTGCTCAGAATTCAGACTTTATGATTTGCGCTCGAGTGTTGACGGGAATTGGTACTGGAGGTCAGCTCTTTATGCGGTGGCCGAGCTTTCTAACTTGTTCTAACTCGTGATGGTGCAGCCTTAACTGGGACCACCCCTGTCTTGGTGTCGGAAACTTCTTCTGCAGATCACCGCGGCGGGTTTCTGGGATATGTCTTCATTGCCAACTGTAAGAAGGTCCGGAGACATTTCAATTTTCTTGCTAATACCTTCCAGATCTTGGGATATCAGTCGCATACTGGATATCTTTCGGCCTCGCCTTCATTGACAACGGATACTCGGACGTGCGATGGCGATTCCTACTCGCCTTCCAATGTTTCCCAGCCTTAATCCTTGCCTGCTTTATCAAGATGTTGCCGGATAGTCCCCGGTATCTCGCTTCAGTTGGTCGGAAGGAAGAGGCGTATGACCTGTTAAAGCGTATTCGCAAGCACAGAGCCAGCTCAGAGGAGGTTAATCGGGAATACTTGGAGATTGTTACCTTGGCAGAGGAAAGTCAACTCAGCTCACCTATGCAATTTATCAAGATCTTGCTCGGGAAAGGTGGAAGGCGGCACCCAAATTTGGGTAGGCGAGCTTGGCTGTGTATCTGGCTTCAAATCATGGCCTCCTGGACAGGTATCACGGTAAGTGCATCTTGATCAGCATTACTCACTCTATAACTGTCTCTAATCCAGACGGATACAGGCTGTCACTGCATATTCTCCTGTCCTCTTGCACCAGGCTGGATATAGCACCATCACGCAGAACGGCCTAGCTGGGGGGCTCAACACGGTTGGCATCGTCGGTACAATTATAAGTACCCAGATCGTCGATCGCCTAGGTCGCCGTGTCTGTCTCATGGGTGGAGCAGCAATACTATTTGCTGTCAATGTTATTGTATGTCTCTACTATCACGGAAATTGCGGTATTTATTTCTAATTGGACGCCAGGCTGGAGCTGTCTACGAGGGCTCATTGCGTAATCCCAGCAATGCTGCTCATTATGCTCCCGCGGTTGTTACAATGTTGTTCTTGTTCAATATTGGGTTAGTCTACCGCTTTCAATCTTACAGTGTCCTCCTACATCAATCTGACACCTAACAGTTATGCTGCTACCTGGGGTACTGTCGCGTTTTTGGTGCCCACGGAGATCTTTCCCTCTGACTTGCGTGCCCAAGGTAATGGCTTTGGAATCACTGGGTGGGCTATTGGTGTGGGCATGACCACTTTGGTCAATCCGATTATGTTCGACGCCATGAAGGTAAGAGGAACTTATCCGGTTGTAGATGAAGCTGACCACTACTTCCCAGAGCCGCACCTACTTCCTCTTCGCTGGCCTTAATTTAATTTGGATCCCCACCGTTTTCCTCTGTACGTTCGTACAACCACAAGGGCCATAAAAAGAGCGGAGCTAATAATAGTTATAGTCTACCCTGAAACCCGCGGCCGCTCCCTGGAATCGATTGAAGCACTCTTTTCCACCCCTAGCCCCTTCTTTTGGAAGATGGAGCAGGCGTACACTCTACATGGTGATGTCTTGGTGGAACATGGAGTCAGTAACAGCGATGTCGATACTGCTAATAACGAGTTGACGTCATATGAGAAACTGGAGGAACAGAGAATTGTTTAATACTCTGGACCTCCTGTACGATTTATTCAATCAAGAGCTTACCGAGGCAGTGCTTTGATCTATGGGAATGGCAGATATTTATCCATCAGGCAACAATCCTAGTGGACAAAATAGACTAGGTACGAGATCTTCACTACCACAGAGCGCCGCTCTAGACGAAGAAGTCATATTAGATATGAAATTGAACTTTTCATCAAATATGCCATATATGACCATGTATAAAACATCTAGGGATCGTCTAGCGGTAATATACCCACTCGAAAGTTACCGCGGAGATTTTACCAAGCTGTATAAAAGACTATAGCTTACAGATATCTACAAAAGAGTCAGCTATATAATTGATTTAAAGGGGCAACACGCAAGTATATATATTTAATCGGAGGGGTAAAAACATAGAGCATAGAATCAATTACGAAACATCAACAACAGGGGTAACTAAGGCGCATAGTACAATAGAGCGGAGAAGGCAATCGGGGCGAGAAATATCGATATAAGACAACAATTGACCAACTACCTATACCTGAATCTCATGGACGGTTCGACTTAGCGATGAAGATCCATATTTTCTCAATCAGCATCCCCAGCGGTTGAAAAATAGGTCCCGCGCTATTTACAACCTGGCCAAACAACGCTCTGACCACGAAAGTTGTCGTTCGCTCAGGTTACCATAGGCTGCTTTCAGAAACTGAAAGGACCGGAAACTCTTCGTTGCCTAGAAAGAGCTAGTTCAAGGATGTGGGATTTGAAGTCAGGGATTTGAGCTCCATGCGGGCATTACTAGATCTTGTAAGGCAGATACAGTGAGATGCTTTGTGGAATAGCAGTGTACTGGCTTGATATTGGTGGATAAGAGATGGACCGGGAAGGAAGAGAAGGAGGGAAGAGGAGAGGAAGCTATCTACACATAAAGCCTGATCTCGGGCCGAAATTGGTGCTTCAGGAATTCGGCATCCAACACTATACCATGCTACGGCAGCTGATTCTCTCATATACTTATGAATAATTAATGGAATTTAGTTTGAAGTTCTTGTCGTAGGCGTGAGAGACGAACTGCGAGCAATATGTATGGATAGCCTTTTCCCCCGAAAACACTCCATACAGCTACTCTTCCTCCTGTCTGGTCTATATTGACCACTCATGCAGAAAGAAGAGTAGGGCGGCAAGGACCACTATGAAAAAAAAGATAAAAACCAAAAACATACAACAGTGAGGATTCGCTGGTGGTCACCCACCCAACTACTAACTCACCGGCGTGTGGCTTAAGTACGGCTGAGCGGACGGGAAGCCCTGTTTTCCACACCCTATGGTCGTATGTGCTTGGTATTACACTCCGGAGGATTATAGAAGATATTTGGTGACAATAGGAGGGTGAGAAGTGTGGTGGATTGGGGCAACGAGAGTGAATGTACTAAGTCTTATATACCCTAGCTGCCAAAACCCTATTTCCGATAAAAACTGGTTCGTTACTACCTGATTATGGCATGGCGACCTGGACTAGTTAACGTATCATATAACAAATTGGTATTTCAGATATATATCTCCAGCTCTCTAATAAACACAAGGAACCAAAGTATCGTAGAAACTATGAAGGGATAGGGTGTTTATATTCTATAGTTCTAGCAAACAAGCTAGCAAAATGTTATTCAAAACAGCAGGGATAGTATCATAACAACTAGAAAAAAAGACAAATCGGAATGGCTAATATTTTCCACAAGCCGTGATAATGGGATTAATATCGTGGAAGCGAATGCACTTAGTCTAGGGGCTATCCATTTATAAATAGTTTATGTATTCTTATAGGATACTTCTCCTATAGTCTAGATTAGGATAGATTTTACATTCAGGGCTCTACTATCGACATGCTTATCGAGACACCAATGGTTCTTTCGGCGGTCTCTTTAGTAGTCTTCTAGGATATTCCCTTCAAAAATCTTGTCGTTTTATAGATCAACGGCAAAATAAATGGTGGAAAAAGACTTAATTTATGAAAACTACTTTTTCCGTGTATATATATCCCTACGTAAGAGACCTTACTTTACATTCCGTCCTCCTCCATACCACGTCGAGTGATGCAAGTCTCGATTCTGGCCCGCGATACCACCAAGTTTATGCATTCTTTAATCCTCCGGAGTGTAATACCAAGCACATACGACCATAGGGTGTGGAAAACAGGGCTTCCCGTCCGCTCAGCCGTACTTAAGCCACACGCCGGTGAGTTAGTAGTTGGGTGGGTGACCACCAGCGAATCCTCACTGTTGTATGTTTTTGGTTTTTATCTTTTTTTTCATAGTGGTCCTTGCCGCATAGTAGTTATGTTGTTTTATGCGAGTGTCGTGGGTGAGAAGTACGAAATATGATCATAGCGGCCACTTAGGGCCTACGCCGACTCCCAAGCTAAAGATATAATCTAACCTCACAGGTCGTGCTTTTGCTTTATCTCTAGGACTGCTCTTTCCGAAAGTCAGAACGGAGAGATTTAGGTCATCTATATACATATAAATATTTGAACATGTGGTTCCTGACTAGAACACCAACAAAAAACAAAGAGAGGAAGCTTGGGCAAAGGTCCACCGGGTAGGTTAGAGATCTGTTTATGTAACATTGAACCAAACACTCGGCCATCTGCTATGTTTAGAGCACATTGCGCGGGCTTTGCCAATCAAGAGGCAATCAGATCAGCTCGAGCCACGGAAGTCGGCCGCATATCGACAATGGTAGTCATGGCGCGGGAACTTTCAATGCCGATTCTCCAGCGAGTAGTGTCTTGCGTTTTCTTTAGGTTGTCCCAACCCGCAAAACCTATCGCTTAGAAACCACCTGTCCCGTCTTCGAACCCATCACAATATGCTGGGCGGTCAGCACATACGGGAACCCGTTCAGCTTCGCCTTCCCCATCCACTGCAGCATATCCATAGTCGGCAGCGATGCCCATGCGGAATTATCGCTGATAGCAGCAGTGGAGCCTTTGATATCAAACCGTTGGCTGGGGGCGTATAACACGGTCTTGAAGACGGGTGCATCATTGTCGATATCTTGATTCCTGTTAAGAATGGCCTCGGATGCTATCGCAATGAATCCGGTCGTCTGACTAAGATCCATATAGCCAGATGCACCCTCGAGATCGGGCCGTGCATCAACGCGTTGGGCACATTCGATAAAGACTTGTTGGGTGATGGGGTCGACTGTGAATGGCGTGTCTGCGGATGCTGCGCTTGGCCTGTGAATATGCACTGGTAGACCAAACTGCTCGGATATATTGTGAAGGAATTTTTCGGCTGCCCATTTGCTGGTCAAATAGCCATCATGGGCATATCCAGATGTTATCTCATTCGCGTGGTCAGTAACAGCGCCGGAAGAAAAGAAGTGAAGTGGCACGCGGCGCGGAAGACATAGACGGGCGATGTCACGGACGGATTGGAAGTTGACGGCTCTCAGTGCCTGATAGTCATCCCAGAAAGACCGGTTGGCGGCACAGTGCACCATGATGTCGGCATTGTTAGACAGATAGCTGAGCTCTTCGGAGGATAGACCAAGATTGGTCTTGTCGAAGCTGCAGGAGATGGCGGCGACTTTCTCAGATTCGATGACTAGTTTGGTCTTGTCACGGACGAGGCAGATGATCCTAGACACCAGGGGACTTTCGAGAAGAGAAGGGAGGAGATGGCGCCCGATATAACCAGTTGCGCCGGTCAGAACTACCGTCATTTTGTCATTTCGAGCAGAGGTCGTGGCACTCTGTGCAAACTTAGCCCACGATGCCGGAATAGACGTTTCAGCCTCCCAGTCAACCACTTTAGCACTCGTATCCTCCAGGAGGAGAGCCATATCACTCAATATACTAGAGTTCATGAGATCGGCTAGTCGTGGCGAAAACGCAAACCCTTCCTTGAGACTGCGTTGGAGTTTGACAAGCAGGAGCGAGTTTCCACCAACATGGAAGAAGTCTGTCCCTGTGCTGATGGCAGTACCGGATGCCGGTAATATCTCCGCCCACAATTCACAAAGTTTCTTTTCTTTGTCATTCATCTGACCTGGCTCAGATGGGGCCGAAGTCGCAATGTCCGGCAGAGGAATATTGTAAAGAGCCTTGCGATCGGTCTTTCCATGTACATTCATCGGCACACTGCCGATGGGAATGAAGAATGAGGGTTTCATATAGTTGGGAAGGGGGAGTGCTGCTTTTATGGCCGTAAGAAGCTCGTCACCGGACTCTTCTCCCTGCGATGAAAAAACAACATAAGCCACCAAGAATTTGTTAGACCCTTCGCCGTGGACGGCGACAACTGCCTGAGAGATCTTGCCGTCTGCGACTTTCAAAATAGCATTCTCGACCTCTCCCAGCTCGATGCGAATGCCACGAAGCTTGATCTGATCGTCACCATTGATCCGACCCTCATAAATGAGAGTGCCGTCGTCGTTCAAACGTCCACGATCACCGGTCCGATATAGTCTGTTCCATCCATGCTCTTCAGAGCGTTTGTCCCGCAAGTTGCTAGGGATGGGGATGAATTTCTCTTTTGTGAGCTCTTCTTGTCCAAGGTATCCCGCCGCGACTCCGGGTCCACCGACGACAATCTCTCCGGGGACACCGATCGGGAGAAGCTGCAGCGCTTCATCTAAAATGTAGACAGAGTAGTTGGGAAGCAGGCTTCCAACCGGAATTGGTTGTTCAGTATCAGCGAGCGCGAAGTCGACTTCGCCTTTGGTAAGTGCAATAGTAGCCTCCACAGGTCCGTAAAAATCGAAGAGCTTGAGGTTTGGCGAGTTCAAATCCCGGAAGCTTCGAACGATTGACTTTGGCAAGGCCTCACCACCAACAAGAGCCCATTTCCAGGAAGAGCACTGAGATAGAATGTCCGACCCCGCGTCGAACCACATACCATATTCGGTTGGGGTGGCCAGGGTATGGGTGACTCCCTCTTGCTTCATAATCTTGGAAAGTTCATATGGGTCGCCGCGATCCTCGGACGAAACCACATAGAGGGTTCCCCCGTTGGCAAGAGCCGTGAAGATTTGATGCAGGGAGAAATCAAAGCTGAGAGCGATTTGTTGGAGAACTACGACTGGGCCGACGTTCCAGGCTTTTTCGACTGCTTCAGCATGAGTCGCAAAGCAAGAATGAGGCAGTACAATGCCCTTGGGAACACCCGTCGATCCACTGGTGAACAGAATGGCCGCAGTAGACTCTGCCCGAGCCCTGTTAGGTACTTTGGCATCGGACTTCACGTGGATATCTGACACATTGATGATAGCTGCCTCTTCCGCTCGAAGATCAGGCACTCGACCCTCTGTCGAATTATCATGGAGAATAACTCGCGGGCGGGCAACATCAACAGCACCCGCAAGCCGCTGTAGGCCATTCTTTAGATCGAGGGGAACATACGCTGCCCCAACACGGAAAATGGCGAGTAGCGAACAGATCCAGTCAGCGCCTGGCTCTAGGAATACGGCAACACTGTCGCCATCAGAGATATGGCCAAGGAGTGTGGCCGCGATCGTGTTGACCCGATCGGCCATCGTGCTATAAGTGAGCACCTGTCCATGTCCATCTTTGATAGCCATGACGTTAGGGTGTGCATCCACCACCGCATCGATACGGTGTGCGACCGTCGCTGGCCATTCATAATCCAGCTCCGGGCCTATGAAATGTTAGCCATAATCTCACTAATACAGTTCCGGGTGCGACAGACCCTTTCCCAAAGATAACGCATCATCAATATCCTTGCTCGACCACAGAGGAGGCGAGAACAGATCTACCTGATCGGCGGGTGTTTGAGTGGCTAGTTCTATGAGATTGACGAAAGCACCAAGTAGCAACTCGGCTGCTTCCTTGGAATAGAGAGCCTCCTGCACTTTCAAAGCGACGAGTGACTCCCCAGCAACGGTGTCGAGCACCTCAAGTTGTAAGTCATACCCTGTAGCGGCATTGTTCCACGAAAGCTCGGCGTCGCAACCGGCGAACCGCGACTTCTCGTGGTCGCCCAGTCGATAGTCCATGAAGATCTGGAAGATCGGGGTATGCATAGCGGAACGGTTGATACCGAGTTCATTCACAAGAACATCAAATGGCACTCGAGAGTGCTCGAGAGCAGAGTATACCTTGTTTCGGGTGAGCTTAACGCTTTGGTCGAGCTTGGAAGAGTCCGTCCGGTTAAACTTGAGCGGTAGCAGATTCACAAGGCACCCAATCGTGTTGATTGAATCTTTATCCACTCTGTTCGAATCCGCAATTCCCATAAAGAATTCGTTCGTCTCGGGAAGCAGGCGGAAGACGAGCGCTTGGAGAATAGCCAGATAGAAATGGAAATTTGTGCTGTGAAGCTTGCGGGCAATTTGCTTGACCTTGCCAGCTAGCCCAGCTTCCAACCGGGTTGACACGCGATGGAGTCTAAGTCAATGTCAGCGAATTATCAACTCGATTGCATTATGAAAATCACCTGTAGGTATCCAGAATCTCCCGCTTTGGGTGATGCGAGAATGAGAACGGCTCAATCACACTCGGACTCTCACGGATGATGTCGCGGAAGAAATCGATGTCAGTCTGCAATAGGCCAGATTCGTAATCTTCTTTCTGTCTCGCAGCAAACTTCCGGTATTGCGAGGCATCCGCGATTTGAGGAAGATATTTACCATTATACAAACTGTCCAGCTCTGACAAAAGGATGTGCATACTTTGTCCATCAAGGGCAATATGATGACAGCCGATGAGGAAGTAGTGTACAGTATCAGAGAGGGTGAGGAGCATTACCTTGATAGATCCCCAGTCCTGCAGATCATATTCATGATTCTGCAACATCTCTAGTTCGTCAGCTGCCTCGGCATCGGAGTATATGCGCTTGGTCTCCAATTTGAGCAGAGGGCGGGAGATAATTTCCTGCATTGGGGTGCCAGTGTCCCCATCTGACCAGAGGTATCTAGTACGTAGACCCTCGTGCCGTTGAATCACCATGTCTAGGGCTCGCTCAAATGTCGCCATTCGGAGTGGACCCGTCAGGCGCGCTGAAGTCGAAAAGTTAAACGGGGTCTTATCCTTCAAGAAGTGATGGAGAAACCAGAATCTGGCTTGTCCAAAGGACATAGGCTCGCTCATAAGACGGGAAGACTGAATTACCAAGTCTCGTTGCGAAAGGGCCAATCCGTCTGGGGTCCCCAGTTCCTTGGACTCAAGGGGCAGGTCGGGAGTCAGCAGCTCTATGGAGGATGCTTCGCTTTCGCTAGGAGTCTGCAATGGCAAGTAGCTAGATGTAGAGTCGCTAGGTGTCTCAGAAATGGCACGGTTGAAGATGGGCTTTTCAGGTAGTGGCGGTGATGACAAGCTGGGGGTGTCAGGCTGGCTCTGCGGCTCCTCTGCACAAATGATAGACGCAGGTATCTTGGAAACAGCCAGTTGGAGGAGATCAGAAATAGAGCTGCCGCCGAGGATCTTCAAAACAGGAATATCAACCTCGATCTCTTTCAAAAACCACGAGCGGACCATCACAGCCACAAGTGAATCCAGTCCCCGCTCCACGAGAGGCGTTAAAAGATTGATGTCATCTTCAGCTGAGATCTGGAGAACCTTTCTAAGATTCACCAGGAATGAATCTGTTACACAGTTAGTCAAGCTGTTAGTAGATGTGTTCAATCAGTGACTTACCTTTGACGATCTCATAGATTGCGTCTTCGCTTGTCACTCCCTGCAATTGTACTCTCACCTGGGCGGCAGCCTTGCTACCGCTGGCGCTGGACCCCTCTTCTGTAGTTAGGATGTAATGGGAGAATTTGATGTCTCTAGTATGAGTCCGGGGAACATCCAAGTCGGGCGACACGTAATTAACACCTGATACAATATCAGCCTCATCAAGCGAGTCCGGGCGCCCTGAGAGAATAGCCTCTGCAAAGAGTGTACAGACGTCCTGCTCAGAGACACTACTGTAGCCGAGTGAAGTGAAAAACTCAAAGTCGAAGTTAGACTCTTGGGCGGCGTAGCCAATACCATGCACAGCCGTGATACCCATAGCGGAGCCAGGGACACCTCTCTTCTTGCGCTGGTACATAAGAGAGGTCATGAAGGTGTTCGCCGCCGAATAGTTGCTCTGTCCGCTGAAGCCAATAGCGGCTGTGATGGAGGAAGTGACGATGAAGAAGTCCAGCGGTGTGTCATAGAATAGTTCGTCCAAGAGTTTGGTGCCTTCGACCTTTGGCTTGATCACTTTGAGGAATTGCTCATACTCCATGTTTTCAAAAACGCTGTCTTGAAGGATCATGGCGCCGTTGATGACGCCCCCAACAGCGGGCATGGTGTGGCTGATCTCTCGATAGCAGGTCCAAAGGGACCTTCGGCATGTAATATCCCTGTTTTTTGTTAGTTGCTAATATAAAGGCCGAAGGGGATTTTACTCACAGCGGCAATGTCCTGATTGTAGCTCCTTGGTGCGCCATTGCCTCAATGAAATTTGGGTTGACCTTTGGAGACCGACTACACATGGCAAAGTACTTGGCTCCGTGTAAAACCATCCATTGACACAGGGACTGACCAAGCTCGCCAGCCATACCGACGAAGAAATACGTTCTGTCTGGTCTGAAGATGATGCCAGAGTCGATCGGCTGAACCTTGACGGACATAGATTTGATCGACCAGTCAACCACGGTTAAAGGTTCAAGCACGGAATGATCGGACACATCGCTAATAGGAATCGTAATAGATTCCGCAGGATTTGTGGAAGTCTCGACTGCCTGCTGAAGAAACTGACTGATCATGTCACAGAAAAGGGGATGGGGATCAGTGATCTCATTATTGAGAAGAGAGCTTCTCTTGATGTGGATACACTGAGATGGAAGACACTTGCTGATCAGTTCGGACAGGGCATCTGTTTCGGCGCCCTGGGAGAGATTGGCGTAGACGGAGACATCTGCAGGAATGAGCTGCTTCAATTTATGCTGCGAAACCCTGGGGTGGACATATAAGCTGTCGGGGGTATCCATGTTTTCTTGACTGGTGATAAAAACAGTCTTGACACCCACTTCCTTTGCTCCACGCAGAAGGTAATACCTGCAAGCCTCGTCTGCCTCCCGCACCAGAAGCACTCCATTATCCGGCACAGAGCTCAGAACAGTCTTCGCCAAGATATTGGTAGCGACAGAGGTAACGAAGGATGACGGGCTAGGGCCAATGGCATGACCTGCAACTGGTACACACCACTTTGACGGCAGAACTGCTGGGGACTGAGCGGAGGATGAAAGGGCAACGACTGTCTCAGAGGAAGAAGTCACACCGTAGATAAGACGGAGGAAACCAGAATTTCCAATATTGAGAGATTGTAATGAGGAGAGAGTGCTGCGAACTGTGACAGAATCCGAGGACAGCGCTGTCACAATTTGTAGCGGGGATACTTCTTGGACGTCAAATGTCGCTCCATTCTGGATCATCTGTATAGTCGCCTCTCTGGGGTCGATCTCGTTGGCTATGGCGCGTCTTTGAGAGTTATAACGCTGGTTCTTTTCAGTACTGGGTAAGAGTCTCGGAATGAGCGCGCGTCGATCGTGCATAACAACCTCAGGCTCCGAGGACCATAGGAGGGCTTCTTTTCTCGAGCGCCATTGCCTCAGAAGATGGTGTCTAATCAGCGCTTCAGACACCACATCGGACGTTGAGTCATTGATGGATTCAATGTCGAGCAGTTGAAGGTTGATATTCGGATTTTCGGCCTTAACTGTCCGTCCGATGCCCACCAGCATCATGGAGTAGGGTTCATCTGCCCTGCAGCCGCGGGAAACTAAGACCAAAGTTCCTGCTACATCGAACATTCTCTGTAAGCTGGTGAACTTCTGCGATGTCAAGGCCTTCATCAGTGGCTCGTCGAGCTCAGTCAGGCAGAGAATGCTGGCCCCAAGAGGTACTGCGCAGCCAGCCATGAACTCTTCAACAGTATCAAAGACCATGACCTCGGCAAATATAGAAGATATATTGACCGCAACATCTTCCACAAGATTGAAAACTGGTAGTGTCGTGCCACCGATGATAACCAGGGTGCCTAAATTATCTCCAGCTGACAATGAAAGAGGGTTGCGGAGGAGAGCGACTCTGTCGTCAATGGCCTGGGAAACAAAGACCGACACTGGAAGAGACACGCTGACATCAGGTGTCATAGTATCAATGCCCGAGAACCCCGTTTTACGGAGCACAGAGTCCCACTGAGGCAGCGTCAAGCAGGGACCCCATGGTCGTCCAGTCTCTGCAGCCACCCACCAACCTGGGAGAGTTCCCATGGTCATACCACTGAAGAGAAGTTCACAATTTGTCACCTCCAGGGTAAGTAAGTAGCCACCAGGCTTGAGCAGCCGGCGGACATTTGCCATAGATTGCTCCATGTCTGCCGAAACATGCAGAACATTGGCAGCAATAACGACATCATACTGACCTTCGGTAAATCCCTGCTCGCTTGGTGGGAATTCAGTGTTGAATGTTTTAAAGATCATGCGGTTAGAATAGTCCTTGAAGCGTTCCTCGGCTTCAGGGAAGAAACCACTGGACAAATCAGTGAAAGTATAGGTTCCAAATGCTGAGCCGACTTCAGGCAAAATTGTCTTTGTCGAAGCGCCCGTTCCAGCTCCTACAGAAGGTCAGTTCTATCGCTATTAGTTAGTGTAATGGGAAGTATCAACACTGACCGATCTCCAAGATATGCATTCCCGGATAGCGATGCGCAATATGGGCGACAAGGCGACTCAGCCAGCGGTTGTTTGGCCCAGCTGCCAATCCATTTTCGTAAAATGTGAGCATTAACCCGTCCTGGTTCATATGTTCCAGCATGCTGGTACCGCTGCGGATGACTTCAACCAGGTGGTCGCCGACTACCTCGACAAATCGGATATCCTTGCGGCCCTCATACCTAAATAAGACAATCAGTCACTTATCCGATGTGGTGGATGTAAAGAAATCCTGAACTTACTTGCTCAACACTTCAGTGATGTCTTTCTTCTCATCGTTGAGACATTCATGAGGCACCTTAGGATGTTCATCCCGAGATACCATGTCAATCATTCGTTCACACCACCGTAGATAGTATTTGAAATGGGGCAGGATTTGATCACGCTCTTCTGAGGTAATAGTCTGGGCCACATTTCGGATATACCAGAAGGCGACACGATCAATGTCCTTGTAAACCTGGGCCTCGTAAGGCGAGATTGTCTCGCCCATTCCCGCAAGCTGTCCATCCGGAACAGCAGGTCTCATCTTAAAGCTTGAGAAGAGCGGCAGGTCGTCTCTAGGAGAGCCCGGAGAGAATGGAACGAGGCATGCACCTTCTATCTGGAGACATGTGTTCTTACCGTCTGCGGTGTAAAGGTGAATATCGGCAGTCAGGCTTCCTTGGGCGTTGGTGCGAATAAATGTTTCGTATTTGAAGGAGCTTTGCTTGCCCAAACCAAGAGGGCTGAAGTGGGGATTGAACACCAGCGACTCAAATCGAGTGGGGACATGAAGGGACCAGATCTGGCCATCACCGGGGAACGACCATGCCGCAAATGCGGTTTGTAGAGCGGTGTCAAGCATTCCAGGATGGAAGGTAAGATTATCCTCCCATGAGATACCAGACTGGTCCTTGATAAGACCGGTGGCATATCCGGGCTTGCGCTGAATCTCGAACACTCCTTGGAAGGGCTCCGAGTAATCATAACCAATCTTAGTGAGGCACCGGTAGAACTCGGTCTGGTCAACGGTAACCAGGTTAAAAGGATCTGACTTGTAGTTTGCAAGTGTCGCTGGGCTAGAGCTGCCCAAATCTGCAATGACCCTGCCTTTAGCGTTTAGTACCGCATTTCCATCGGTATTAGAAATGGAGTAGCAGGCAAACTGGGCGGTGATAGCTTTCTCGGTTGTTTCAATCACGTTTGCATTGAAGACAACCTCGATACTAGCACCATCATCATCGAAAGAAATTGCGCGCCCTATTTCCAGATCGGCAATCTTGATGCAAGTAATATCATTCTGGGTACTTAGCTGCTTCATTGCTTCAATTGCCATAGAGACGTAACCTGTGGCCGGGAAAACCACTTGACCCTGCAGTTGATGTCCACCAAGCCAAGAGATCTCACTCGGACGAAGAATATTCCTCCATTGTAGTTCTTGATTAGTGTTTGCTTCGGAACATTGTGATCCTAGCAGTGGGTTTGGAGGGTTTTGGCGGAATTTGTGGTGATTAGACACGCGGGACCCAGCCCAGTATTCGCGTTGGTGGTCGAAGGGATATGACGGCAATGTGCTGAGCACCTGCCTGTTTCCCTCAAACCCAGACAGAAGCTTGTCGACAGTGTCGAACTGAATGCTACCGGACCCAAGATGCATCCAAATGAAACCAAGGGTTGCGGATAGTTCTTCAACATCGTTTTTGGTTCGAGACAGCAGACCCGTGTAGGGGGCTTCACATCCAAACTCTTCAAGTGTAGCTGTCGCCGGACCCTTGAGTGCCGGGTGCGGACCAACCTCAATGGCCATGTCAAATGGTCCGGCCTCCGAAACAGCTTGAGCTACTGCGCTAGAGAATAACACCGTGTTGCACATGTTATCAACCCAGTAACTTTCAGTGAGAATCTCCTCGGACATGTTCCGTCCCTCGGTAACGCTAGAAAACCATACAGGTCCTGTCTGTTCGTTTGGCTGTATTCCGCACGACTTCATGGACTCCAGATAGGGCTCTGCGCAGGGTAGCATGTGTGCAGAGTGATAAGCAGTGTCAACCTTCAGCTTCCTCGCAAACTTCTGCTCAGTCTTCAATACCTCAAAGACCTCATCAACTGCACCTTTGTCGCCGGAGAGTGTGATACTGGAGCTAGAATTCACTGCCGCAACCTGAATGCGGCCCTTGAAGCGTGGGTTGGCACACATCTCCAGAGCCTCTGCATGCGAAGCACCAACAGCCATCATGGCACCCTTCTCGCCGTTCGGCGATGATGCATGCTTTGCGTGCAGGCCACGGTAGTATGCGATCCGAAGGGCATTCTCGGCAGAGAGAATACCAGCGGCGTACGCGGCTCCAATCTCACCAGACGAGTGGCCTACAACAGCTTTGAATTGAACGCCCGCAGCTCGGAGTATATCGACCAGCACAACCTGAATAGCGAGGCACAGAGGCTGCGATACTGCTGCTTCTGTGATTCGTGAAGTCTCGTCACCAGCAAGCAGCTGGTCTTTGATCGTCCAGGTGGGGCGGTCCTCTGCAGGTAATCCTTGGAGAATCGAGTCGAGCCAGTCAATTTTCTGTTGGGCGAAAATTGAGGTCTCGATAAGACCCGCTCCCATTCGCGGCCACTGAGCTCCCTGTCCAGTGAACACCCCAAGAATCGCCGGATTATTGATCTGAGAGCGGCGAATGCTGAGCTCTGACTCACTAGGGGCGGCATCCGCCATAGTCTTCAGCTGCTCGGGTAGCCCTTCCCCGATGCGGGCTGGAACGGAAGCTCGGTAGGGTAGAGTGGAGCGGCGCATGCTCAGCGTAATGGCTATATCATGGACGTCCAATACAGGGTTGGCGGATAGGTAGGTTGAGTACGTGGCGAGCATATTCCGAAGGCTCTTCTCGGAAGCTGCGGAAAACACCAGTGGGATGAAATTTGCAACCGAACGGAGCTCCAGTGTCTTTTCAGAATCCTGCTCGAAGCTCTCGATGATGGCATGGGCATTGGTTCCACCAAAACCTGCAAGAGTCAGTAAGTAATATATTATTGAGAGAATTAACCATACCAAAACTGTTGATACTGGCCCGTTTGACCTGACCGGAAGTCAACTTCGGCCAAGGCACGGGCTCGGTTGGGATCTTTAGATGCGTGTAGAATGGCGCGACTTTGTCGCTCAATTGACTGAAGTGAAGATTAGGCGGTATGATACCATGTTTCATGGCAAGCGAGGACCCAATCAAGGAAGCCAGCCCAGCAGAGCCTTCAGTGTGCCCGATCACAGTCTTGATTGAACCCACAAAGAGCTCTGTGTCAATATCTGAGTCATTGGGGAACAGTGCTGCCGAGACGGCCTCTGCCTCTTGAGGGTCACCGGCCTGGGTTCCAGTTCCGTGAGCATGAAAGAATTGAGGTCTATCGCGAGGTTCATTGATGTCTAACCCTGCTCGGCGGTACGTGTCGCGAATCAGCGCCGTTTGCGCGGTATTACTCGGCATGGTGAGTCCAGTAGTACGTCCGTCCTGGTTGACTCCAGTCTCACGAATAATGCACTCGATGTGGTCTCCATCGGCGAGGGCTTGGCTCAAGGTCTTCATGACCACAGCAGCGACACCTTCGCCACGGGCATAGCCATCGGCCGCCCGATCCCACATCGCACACCGTCCATTCGGAGACAACATTCGTAGGTTCGTCTCGGTCACGTACATGGCTTGGATGGTCAGTCGCAACTCCGTGAATTGAACAGTATGTACTTACTCGGACTGAGAATTAAGTTAGTTCCGGCCGCCACGGCCAGGGAAGATTCACCGCTGCGCAGGGTTTGCACAGCTTGGTGCACAGCAACAAGACTCGACGAGCAGGCTGTATCAATGGTCATCGAAGGACCATGCCAGTCAAAGACGTACGAAATCCGGTTAGACACAACACTTCGGGCTAAGCCAGTAGCCGTATATGTTGGCAGTGTCTCGACATCGCTCGCCACCATGGTAGACCAATCATCACACATCATACCAACATAGACAGCCGTAGACGATCCACGGAGGTTCTCCATGGGCAGACCCGCAGTGCAAAGGGAGTCATACACAGTCTCTAGGAGTAGACGCTGCTGCGGATCAACTGCATCGCTCTCCATTGGTTGGATATTGAAGAACTGCGCATCAAACTGAGCAATGTTCTCCTCAAGAAAGTAGGACTTGGTGGCGTTCGTGGTGCCATGATGGGTCGCCTCGGGGTGGTAGAAATGATCAACATTGAACCGATCTAGAGGAACCTTTTTGGAGATGTCACGAGGGTTTTTCAAAAGCTCCCAGAGCTTGCTGGGGCTATCGCACCCGCCTGGAAAGCGACAGGCAGTTCCAATGATGGCAATTGGTTCAGGCATAGTCGGCCTGCAATGGTTTATATTGATTCGTGTTGAAGAAATCGAGGAGCTCTGAGGATACAAGATTGTTGAGGTAGTTGATTCAAATTAAGAGAATTGTGTCCATTAAATATGCTTTCTTCATTGTCCTCGTGTGTATACTAATTGTGTTGTTAGGGCTTGGACTGACCTGGGGCCATATCAGCTAAGCTGATATTCCACCGAAAAATTCCGAACGCAAGACGCCGAACTCCACACTCTGTACGGATGCTCTAGGCTGGATCCTGCGATAATTCTGTTTCAAAATACTATTTTCTAGTGAGTGGCATGTCTGCAGAGGATCAGAGTTGTAGCAAACCTTTTGCCATTGCCATGCGAGGTTCGGATCCATCATCATACCTGAGCCTGGGAACATCTGACTAGACCCCATGAAAGGGAATGGATAATACAAGTTCTCTTCCGGACCATTTCCATTGAGCCCTCCGACAGAAAAGGGCATAGGCAGGCCTAAGCCATCGTAAGCAACCACAGGGGAGAAAGTAAGACAGCAGACTGACCTGAATTCAGGGCAAAATCGCTGATCGCAACCTGGCCCTCTGCGCCCATACTAGAATGACCTGGTTGCCTAGCTAGGACAATGTTAAGAGTATCTGCTGCCGTTTTCGCTTCCACCGATGAATTCTTTGACCTCGTCCAGATACTATGCGCCCTTGTTAGAGCAGCTATGATTTGGTCCAAGTTGTGCCCATCAGTCAAAGCATCTGGCTGTCGCGCGAGAAAGCACAGTAGCATCGTGGCTGTCAGGAACTCATGTGTCATGAAGGAGGAAGCCCTCCATCGCATCATATAAAGCTGACCATCAGGGTTGGTTTCCTCATCGCATATTTGCTGGATCTCCAAAATACCCAAGGCTGACTTTATGCAAGAACTACGCGAGTAAGAGTATGGTGTTTGTCCGTCGGAAAATGTGGCTGGGTCCGGGTTTAAGTATTTGCAGTGCAGCATAATCTGACCCTTGTGAAACATCAGTCTGAGGAAGAGCCGATGCATAATCACCTGTGGGGGATCGGTCACCGCCCCGGCCATAGCCTTCATGCGGAGATAGGCAGGGATCGTGGCCTCCGCGTCATTCAGAATTCGATCTAGACGCATTACCTCGTCATAGTTCACTGGCCTCACCGATGCAGTGAAATCGACGATTACACCTAGGGCACCAAAGATACGCCGCCGAGCGACTAGGTGCGAAACCGTGGTAATCTCCGTCTCCGGCCTTGACAGGGGAAGCTCGGAGCAATCCTCGTCGAAGTCCGAGTCATTCAGGTTACGTGGTTCTACGGTGTCACATTGCCAATCCTTGATCATGCGTGGCATGCCCATTTGGGTAGAAATCAGGATGTCCCCCTGTAGGATGGTCGCCCAGGCGCGCCGTCTCATCTCTCCCGCAAATGGGGAAATCCCTGGCAAGTGCGACGGATCCCGGTGGTAACCCATGCGCAGAGCTATATTGACTGAGATTCCCGAAAGGATCCAGATGTCCTGGTCAGCATCCTTTCGAATAGAATACTCGATGGTCAAGTAGTGGTATAGCGTTTCAAACACGTAACGCCCGGATTTGGTGTACTCGCCCAAAATGAGGCACTGTACTATCTTTTCACGGTATGTATCCACCAATGGATTGCGGACTCCCGGAGACGAGCTAGAATCCGCCGCACTTGAAGCTAGCACTGCGAGGCATATCATAGAGAAGAGGAGACCCAGCCACATGACCGAGGTCTGGGATGGGTTATCCCAGAACCGTTCATACTACATTCATTCATTATTGTTAGAATTGCAGTCTACTCATGTTATTTGGCGCAGTCGTTCGCATACCTCTCGTGAAAATTGACCACTGTGTAGACAGGCTAAAGAGTATGGTGCCGTGTATTAGCCAAGGTTCACATATCGCAAATTAGAAGCTTACATGGCGCCAGGTCCAATCGATTGAAGTACTGGGAAATATAACGATCGACAGCGGGTCTATCGGGCAGAGCTGCCAAGATATCTTCTTTACTCGCCGATTTACATCCATACAGCAGGAAAGTATGCAGCATAGCAGGCTTTTCCATGTTTCCATGGTCTTCCCGTTCAAGCTGCTCCTTGAGGTCGGCGATCCCATCCAAGATGGCAGTCCAATGGGTTCCTCCGACATACTGGGCGTCCGAGGAGCTAAACAATACATTTCCGCCATCGGACTGGGCTGGAGAGGCTTCGGAATTGGTGACTTCTCCTGGTGAGCCTTCTTCGGGACGATCTCGGGGAACCGACACGACTGCATTCTGGCCCGACCAGTCTTGGCCATCGGAGGTGGTCTTCTGCATCAGCGAAACAACAATCTGCTCCAACTGGCCTAAACGGTCCTGAACGGTTGCTTGGGGGCGACCCCTGTGGGTCTCATGTGTCCCAGGCGCCCGTCGACGCTGGGCAATAGTAGTCGCCGGCGAGTGTGGGGCTTGATTGTTGGGATAGGCACACGAGAGCGCTAATCCACGAGCAGTGCATGTCGAACATGGCTCTTTGCGATCGCATCGGAGCCTATCGGAGAATTTAGTCAGATTTGATTCGGAGGGTTGAAGATATTTCGTACTTACTTCCTCCGACGACATAGATTACAGGAGAGCTGGGGTTTGCTCCGACGATTGATGGACGCCGGTTGGAGGTTAGGTTCGTCCGCGGGCGGAGGATCCATCGTGGCTGTTGGTGATATGCAAGTCCGCATTTTCCAGCTATGGACTGCGTGGTATTATATACGATATACGAAGGCCTACTAGGCCAGACACTTGTCCAGCAGGTAGGTCGCCTAGATTAGAGATTCTCCATGACGCGTGTGGTGGGGGTGGGGTATGATTTCGCCGTACGGAGTAGAGCACGCTTGTATCGCCACATGGGCCACGAACAGCAAGGTTGAGTCAATAGAGTTTTCAGGGGCAGAGGACTGCAGATAGAGAGGTGGTCAGATTCCTCACATGATGATTGACCGGAAGTAAACACTCATCCGCCATGATCTAACCAGATCAGGCAAGGTGCGGGTGATGCGGGAAGGATCTGTGGATCAACAGCTCTCTGACCAATCGGATGAATATATTCCTCCGCTTCAGCTACTCCTTCGATTCCTCTATCTTAGTCCATATACGACTCCTCAATCTCCGTCTGTTCATCCGCTCCGTTCTTCTCTTGGTTTTCATCAGAACAACCAAGTTGCGTAGCCATGAAACTTCTGAATCCTGATCCTGGCTTCAAGCCAGTCGGCTCGGTCATTATGCCACGGAGGAAACGACGTGTGATTAACTCGCCGGTGGACATTGATCCCTAAGAAAAAACCCACCATCCACCTCCTTTTCCTACCAGTGGGGGTGTTCTATATTACTACAAAGGCACAAAGCTCATCCTTAGACCACAGTTCGTCTTCGTTCAATCACCAAGCACAGTCTGCAGAATGATGAAGCTCTCCAGCAATGACGAGACCGAAGTCAATCTGAAGGCGGCAGATGAGGAGGCAGCCAAGCCCCCATTGCATATTTTTGAAGACGATGTGGTCGACTGGGACGGCCCAGATGACCCCAAGAACCCTCTCAACTGGTCTGGCACCAAGAGTTTTGGTCATGTCGTTATCGTGGCCGTTTTGTCGATGGTCGTGTAAGTAAACCTCTATGAGAGACAAAATAACCGACCATGCTGATCCAAGCTACTAGCAATATCGCCGCAACCATGGTCGCTCCAGCGATGAAAGGCGTCTCCAGGGACCTGGAGATCACTAACACGACCCTAGCAACCTTAGCTGTCAGTATCTATCTGCTGGGATTTGCATTGGGTCCCCTTGTCATCTCCTCGCTCTCAGAGATGTACGGGCGCCTGATCGTTTACCACATATGCAATACCATCTTCGTCGTTTTCGTTGTGGGCTGCGCCCTGAGTAACACTTCCGCTCAGTTCATGGTCTTCCGATTTATATCTGGCTGTGCGGGAGCGGCGCCGCTTTCTCTTGGTGGCGGTACAATCGCCGATGTTATTCCGATCGAGCAACGCGGTGCCGCAGCAGCCTTGTTTGGCTTGGGCCCCCTTCTTGGACCGGTATGTTACCTCAACCCACTAGTTGAATGAACTATATTAACTGATCTAGGTTCTGGGACCGGTAATTGGAGGCTTTGTTGCCGAAGGAAAGGACTGGCGGTGGACCTTCTGGGTGGTCGCGATCCTCGTAAGTGATCTTGCTCTCGGCTGATATACACAATTCTTAATACTATGACAGGGAGGAGCAGCTGGCATCGGGACGTTCATCTTCATGCGCGAAACACATCCCAACACTTTGTTGGAACGTAAGGCTGCATCCTTGCGTCACGCAACCGGGAACCCGCACCTCAGATCGAAACTCGATCGCGGCCTAACAAAGCAGCAAATCATCGTCGCCGCCCTCGTGCGCCCTACCAAACTCTTGATTTTCTCGCCGATAGTACTTGTCTTGTCAGTCTATGTGGCTCTCATATTTGGCCTTCTATACCTCCTCTTCGCCACCTTTAGCATGGTCTTCGAAGGCCAGTACGGTTTCAGTACCGGCATATCTGGCTTGGCCTACCTAGGCGTAGGTCTTGGCGAATTAGTGGCCCTATTCGCATTTGGCATTCTGAGCGACCGTCTCTTGAAGGCAAAAATGGCAGCGGAGAATGTGCAAGAACCTAAGCCCGAGTACCGCCTAGTGATGATGATGTGGTTCCCCCCAGTCATTGGGCCTGGATTATTCATTTACGGTTGGACGGCATATCACCAGGTTCATTGGATAGTTCCGATCATTGGGACGTTCATTGTCGGGTTTGGATCTTTCTTCGTGATCATGCCCTCCCAGCTGTACTTGGTGGATGTATTCGGGTCAGAAGCAGCAGCATCTGCGCTAGGCGCCAACATTCTCCTCCGCTCGTTGTTTGGGACCTTTTTACCACTTGCTGGGTCGCATATGTATTCGACGCTCAACTATGGTTGGGGTAATACGCTGTTGGGATTCTTGGCACTCGCATTTGCGCCCGTGCCAATTCTGTTCTATCGGCATGGAGAATGGCTGCGGAGTCGGACGACAGTGAAACTGTGAATGTCCACAATATCTAAAAAGACTACATTAGGCTGCATTGGCCGAGGATACATATTATAATTGAGGCTTTGTATAGGGGTGGTAATGAGTAGATAATAAATGTCGGTGCTAGATTTAATTTGTTACAGCTAACATTGCCCTGGACCCAACTTAATTTCTTGCAAGATTTTCTTTTCCTTTTGACTAAATGGCTCCACTTTTACGGAAGCAAACATTTAGGTGTTCCAGCCTTTCGACTCGTCCCCATCCGTTTTCTTACCAGAAGCCCTTCACACCGCACCAAATAATTCTCAAAAGCAAGTTCCTCACGCATCCCCGATTATGAAATCGAAGAAGCATCAAAACGGGATCCCACCATGGAAACATGCTTAAACGCCGCAGACATCCTAGCTCTAGTCCGTCATAGAATATCTTGAGGCTAGCAGGGGTCTAGACATGCTAGAAGGGTTTACTCCACCGGTCTTTGAAGACCCCCTCATTTAATGGTGTGACTACCGCTGTTCTCCACACCTATTTCAGGACGTTATGTATATAACAAATTTTCACTATGGGACAATCGCAGTGCCGTTCTGCAGCCAAGAGGTTGGCAAAACACGAGGGGCACTATACTTTCCTCCGAGCCTACTGCTTCATCTCCGTCATACTAATACCTACACCTACTGGCTCTCGGTACGAAGTGCGGAGAAGAACAATGATATGCTCGGATGTGGAATCTTGAACTAAACTATCGGGACCCAGATAAAAACGGAACAAGAATACAACAAAATAGCGCTAGACCTATTGGTGGACATTGGTGGGCACTCTAGGACCGAGCGCCCTTTTCTCGCGCCATGAAGCTCGATTTGATGACCGATACAGGATTGCCAAGGCGCTGTTGGAATCCTTCGGATGGGGGCCAACTTAGATCCAGGTGCGATCACACGTCAGATTGCTTGCAGTGACTTGGTCGATCACACGTCAGATTGCTTGTAGTGACTTGGTCCAAGGCTTGTCCGTAAGAGTTTCCCTGTATAGATGAGGGTGTTAGGTATATACTGCACACACATTCAGCAATTTTGGAAGAAGCCGCCAGCGGCTCCACCCGACACGCTTCCATGGTTTGCTGCAAGGTCTTTCCGGTGCTCTATGCCATGCAACCTTGGGAGGAGCAATTCCCGGGTGCCAAGAAATACGAAGTGGATATCCTGCAGACTAGGCCGTTTTAACCTTTGCGGCAGATGTCTACTCTGTATTCAATGTAGCAAATGGCGAAAATATCTCTGTTCGGTGAACACAGATAATCTGACACGATGTCACTTATGCTGACCCCTGTTTAGTGGTATGGTGGTTGGGGGCGCTTTCATTTTTCCGGTGCCTGGCAGTCACGCAAATTTTCCGATAGGCGAAGTGAAGTAAACCTGGTGCCTAACACGAGATACCCCAAGCCCAGGCGGGTATAAAAATCTAAATGCAGGGCCTCCGAGCCGATGAGGCTGACATGTAGATTCCACGAGTAGGGATCATTATCATGCCATGCACATACTGAGGACACGTGGAAGGTGGCTTGACGGGCAGTGATATTATGCAGCCTTCAACGAGATGGGAAATGGGGCGCCAAGGCTGTCTTCCACTTTCAATCCAAGCATATATAGATAGAGACCAGGCCTGCTTCACCGAAAACCCTTGGTTTTAGTCCATGCTAAATTTTGCCAAGTCGTGAGACCACATTGCTCTATCACATCTAATCGACGATCAGACAAGCCAAGCATTGGCAGTGTGCCATGATCAGCCTTACCAGCTCTACAGTCAGAATGTCAGTCTCCGCCAAACCTGCCGCGCAGTCGTACCGCACGTCCTGCGATCGATGTCGACTGCAGAAACTGCGATGCGTGCCATTATCTGATGGTGATTGGCTGAATGCATGTCAACGGTGCACTCGCGCCCGGGTGCCATGTGTTTTTAGTCGACGAGCCCGAAGTGGGCGGCAGCCTAAGAAGCTTGATAGGACGGAAGATATTTCCCACACGTACTCATCAGGATCAAATGCATCGACGCCGCCATTAGAATTTCCCAGCTTTCCCACCTCGTGCGCCGATCCATTGCCGTCAATCGCCGGTGTGGATCTTATGGCCGACCCGCACGACCTGGCCGATCCACCGCTAGACCCAATGCTCGCTGAGATCTTATTTCACACGCCTGAAGAAAACACAACCATGCCCATTCACATGCCATTCCCTGTTCAAAAGGCAGAATGGTGGTGTTCTCCTGAGTCGATGAGCCCAGAGCTCGATCTTACAAAACTAAACAACCTGGTAAACCAGACATACCTTAACCAAGACGACACAGACTACACAAATAACATAATCTGTGACAACCTAAACCCCTCAGACCAAACCCCATCTACCCAAGTCCAAGGCCTCTCTTCGATCCTTGTCGCAATGACAAACTACACAAACGACCTCCATCGGTATCGCACATCAAACATCCACAACAGCAACATACACGACTATCCGATTGGCGGAGCAACTTATCTCGCCCAGTGGTTACGAGAAATTGTATGCCGTCAAACATGGGGCCGAAGCGAATTTCCCGTTGACACCCCAACCCTCCTCATTATGATGTCTTGCTACATGTCGCTAGTAAACATCTACGACAGAGTTTTCTACGATCTGCGCCAGCTACTAGCCATACTGCCAGACTCAGCATCAAAATCACCCAGGGCCGAGCTACGATGGGACCTACGACTAGGTGACCTGCCTCTAACGAACGACGGGTGCGTGCGAATTCTTAATGCTGTGCAGATATTGCTTGATGCGTTGGATGCTATTGAAAATGATCTCGGTATGTGATGTGACTTGTATTTTTGTCATTAATTCCTTGTGGCTGACAAGTTCATAGAGCGTGTTCAAAACTCAAATGACAGCACTGTAGAGTCGCTTTTTAGAAAGAATGTCAGCGCTGGCGCGGCAACCGGAGGGGGGCTAAGTGGGGGGTTAAGGGCGAAGGTTGAAGAGCTGCAAGAGCTCTTAAAGCAAAATTTGAATTTGTAGAGGGAAAATCTGTAGATATAATAACACGGAATAAATACAATATATTATGGCTTGGGGTGCGGCCAGAATACTGATTGAGATATAATAGACGCCAAGCTGTTGAGATATATTTTTGTTCAACATCACCCACCCTCAGTGCGACGCATATTAATAGCCATGTTGATAGACGTTGGTCGCTGTCGGATGACACACACCGTGTTGAATACATACGCTCGTATTCAGCTAGATCTAATAAAGTAGTAAGGGTAGTTATTTTTAAATCGTCGAATCCTATCTCGATCGATACGAACCGCCTTGGAAAACACTGCAGCAGCGACTGGACGTAATCACCAACGCACATTCCTTTGGTGCAATAGTTGGTCTTCCGCCGCCAACTATCCAATAATATGATGACCGGCGGTGGTAACAGCCATCATTGTTGGGGAATTGAAAAAGTGTACGACTCCCGGAGATCACCGCCAGAACGGAGCGAGCCGCAAAGCCATTGCCCGATGGATCGCAGATTTTTTTCTCCTTGCACGCCGTTGAGTCTACATCATCGTTCGCACAATCTTCGTGAACCAAGCGTCGAAAATCAAGCAGGTCCTTCCTCCTTCGCTAGCAATTGTACGCTCACACACACGGATATGAATGTAGGCTAGCTACTCATCGATTGTAGTGAAACGAACACGAGGGTTAGAACAAACCCGCTCACTCCACGATCGTCCGGCTCAACCTCCAGTGATAAAGTTTTCAAACAGTCCTTTTGGAAATGACGCTGCATAATGCTGGAAGAAACGTAATTCTCCGAGGAACGATAATATGTTACATGAACCTCCAACCGATTGGACTGATGTCATATACAGACTAGACATTTTCAGAATATGATATTCTATATAAATTAGTTTGGGCATGGTATAATGATTTTCCATACTATCCAGCCAACCGCCGACAGATTCAGAACACCAAACTATAACGACACGTTATACAACCATTTCAAATGCTAAGGCCTCCGCTAACAATCGACAAGCTCTAACACCGCGCAAATACACCCCATTCCCACTCACAGATGTCCAGAAAATGGGTGTTTTAGGATGCAGTATGGAGTAGTTCACCCAATCATGTCAGATGTTAGCTCATACGATTTGCCGTTCAGTGGCGTAGTGACGATTTCGTTCTAGGCGGGCCGTTGAGGAGGTGAAGAGAATGCAGCAGGCGACATCAAGTTTGGTTTGTGAAGTCCGGTGTAAGGTGGAGGAAGAAAATGAATGGACAAAGGGGATGACATCAACACCATGGCCGAGAGAAACCCTGTGTGGGGTCGCGTACTGCCAAGTAGGCTTCGTCGTCAGCGAAGGTTCCATCCATGGATGCTGGGCGAGAGCAAAAACCGTGGTTCTTCTCCGAACAGCGTTGAGGGAATGTACCAAGGCAGAGCAAGCTTGCTTTTTCGCCAAGTAGCTGGTCATCGCTTGAAAAAGAAGGCAATCAGAAAGAGTAGAATAGTGTAGGCAAGAACATGAATTGAGTGACGGTACTCCTTATGCAGATAAATAGAAACTAGGAAATTGATGCACAGGTAGGGCCAATGAAGGCTGATCTACCGCCTTGTCTTCCAAGGTGTCTCTCGTGCCTTCCCTTTTAGGTTGTCAACCCCCATCGCCAGGGTATAAATACCTGCCCCTTCCCACTTTTCAACTTTCTCCTTTCTTTTTATTCCTTGAGAATACTTCGGGGCTTGGCTCTGGGATCACATTGCACATCGTGGTCCTAGTATTCGGTGACGGATCCTGAGGACACCATGGATCTTTGCTGCGACCTAGGTTAGTCTGAAACTAGATGGAACTCCTGTCCCGTCTAACGACACGAAGCAAGCCGTATTACCGCCCCTACAAGCCTCTGCGGATACAGACTGTGCTTTCTTAGGTTCTCCATTGGACGGGACGCTGAGAGCCAAAGCCAACCTTCCCCTTCTTCCCCCAACCCAGCTGCACGCGTCCTGTGTGCGGCACCTGAGCAAGACTTGCACCTTTACGTGGTGTTCAGGATGAGTAGCCCTTATGGTGAAACTAAATAAGCCCTCTAGAACTTATTAGAGAATATATTCACACTCCCGCTGAAATTTCCTCCCCCCCCACCGACAAGCTCACTGCCAGTTAGATAATACTTAGGAGACCCCCACTGAATTGCCGTTACCCATAGCCACGATCTCACAAACAGACTGCCTAACGTAAAGTCATCCTCCTTATTGTCACCACCACCCATCTGTTCACATTCTATCACCCCTTCCAGTGTAATATAAAGCACATACGACCATAGGGTGTGGAAAACAGGGCTTCCCGTCCGCTCAGCCGTACTTAAGCCACACGCCGGTGAGTTAGTAGTTGGGTGGGTGACCACCAGCGAATCCTCACTGTTGTATGTTTTTTGTATGTTTATGTTGTTATATTTTCGATTCCAATTCTCAGAAATTCCCTCTTGCCACCCTACTTACTCTTCAGGCCCTTCAGCACATTCACCTACCTGAATACCCTGAATACCACTATTCTACACCTAAATATCCTGCATTATTTAACGGTGCTTGCCATGACAACTTCTTTGCCCACACCTACTACAGCAGGACCTCAGAGAATATTCTACTATACAACAAATTGCACCGATATCTTGAAATGGCCGCAGGTATTGTATCTGCAGATGCTGATCTTGAAGAGCTGGAGTGGGAATATAACCACTATAAATACCATCACTATCTCAAAGTATTGGCTGCGTTTTATTTGGACAGAGCGTTTCGGTTTCCTCCCCGTGGTTATCACTAGAGATATACGGATGATACGAGTGATGCCGAGCCAAGTATAAAAACTTTATAATTTGATGCCTTACGGCCTTCGGAGTATTTGAAGAAACGGTACATATTGTTCATATGTATTTTTATTGTCAACCTACTAATTTGGATTACGTGAAAGAGGTGGCCAACGGTGTATTGTTGAGATAAATGGCATCCTCGAGGCGAGGGGAACGAGGTTTGTGATGTACTAATCTCTTTAGTGGATCCTTTAGGTAGAACTCTAGCTTCAGCCCCTTTATCAACTCATGGGGATTAATCGAATGGTCGAAAAAAAAAAAGTTGACTTGATTATTAGCTGCCGAGACTAAATGTTAGCTTATTCTAACAAACTACGAATAGATTTCATACCGGTATAGATAAGGTCCCAGCTGCAAGAGCCTTATTTAGTACGTAATAGAAGGTAAATAGCTCGGTTTACCCATTTTACACAATAGATCCGTGTCATAAGAGACTTAGATTCGGAATCAGACCGGAAAACAGACTGTATAGCTTCGAAGACAATTTCCTTTAGAGTCTCCTTCAAGGCGACCGCACACATTGAACAAAATATCAGCTCTTGGAAGCGTGCAAATAGACAGGTTTTTGCTGATTTCGCAGAGGCGCACTTCGGTTCTACCGGATAAATCGATATAGTATATTACAACAGTATAGATATAGAGACAGGCAGCTCAGGTACTATCAGGTTATCGCCATTCGGGAAGGGTAATCCAGATACCAAGCTAAGAACTATATTCTTTCGTTGATCTTCACAGGTAGAGAAACACTATTTCCAATCAGAAGTTCTAGGCAGATCAAAAAGTGAGGATGTGAACAAGGCCAAACGATTCCATTGCTGTTGTACGGAATGGGTGAGCGTGGAAGAGCCTGTTGTGACAGGGGGTTCCGTTGTCACTGGTGGATCGTATGGGATGAAGGTGAATGTATTCCCTAGGGGTATGCTGTTGTGTTGACTTGATTGGATGTCGTCACAACTTTCAGAGGACAGTCGTAGATTATCGGAATGTATTTCTTGGGAACCACCGATATCTTGTGTGTTAGGATTGAGGTTCCGGCAGACATCGCAAGGTCTGTACTGTCCACTTATCTGCTGCTGACTTCCTGGGGACTTGGGATAACGGGACGAGCAGGCCTCAAGTTCCATGATACGTAATTCTAAGCGCTTGATATAAGTGAGATTATGGCCCTGGCATTGAATCAGGCGATTTCAACCCATGTCAGGCAAGTATATCAACGTGGGAAGACTGAGAGGTAAGAGATTGAAACTCCTCTCCGCAACTGATGGCAGCGTTGGGATGGGAGAGGAAGGGCAGAACAGGAAGGGTCCGTGCGACGCGCCTGTGGCACCGGGGCATACCTGGGCTGCGCATTCATCACATTCCAAAGCTGATCTGATCACGCATCTTTCCACCGACAAGGCTCTCATTTCCCTTCTTCCCTCTCTTCCGCTGCCTTACCCAAAAATTACTTGCTAGCTCTCTCTTTTCCACTATCTGCGATTATGATATCCCAAACTTGCCAACTTGCTCTGTGTAATAATTAAAATATATATGGGTCAGTATCCATCTGGAATTAGGAACTAATAAGTGGAAGCGGACATACTGACATGGCTACCTGAATAAAATACTATCGCTCTGGCTTCTCGCTCTGGCTTCTCGCTCTGGCTTCTCGCTCTGTCTTCGGTGGGACTTAGTGTTGGTCCTATTATCCCCTAACCAGATTTGGCGACCCGGAGTCCGGGTCGCCAAATCTGGTTAGATTAATTTCCATCTGCATCTTGACGTATATCTGCGCCAAAAAGACTCCACTAGAGAGAAAGCTAGCAAGTCTAGAACTAGTAGGTTTGGGCTTACGGCCGCCGTACAACCAAAGTAGAAAATATTAACTGTATCCTCAGATCCCGAGCTAGACAATTTGTGATGTTGTAGTCAAATATTATGAACCTACAGTGGTATAGATCGTCGGCGGTTGACAGTTCAATCTTAGTCTTCGATAAATTTAGCCTGAAGTGTTCAAGTACTATGGCTAGAGAGGATTGTCACGAAACATTGCCCTCGTTGTTCTTATCCAAATTTTGATAGATATAGGATGAACTGATGGCTATATCCATCGATAGCTATAATGAATATCCATTGAGGTTTTACCAGCCCGGCAATTTCAAGAGAACGCGATCGCAGAGACTATACCGAAGTAGAAGAGTATTAGGTATAACATAAGTAGGGCGACTATCCCACTTGGAATACACACACCCTCAACTGTTTATCTTCAAGTTTCATTCCTTATTATCTTAATCTTCTTACTTGTATACGTCAGTTTCGCGCACAACCTAGACGAGCCTAAAGCGAAGCCCAACCAAAACGTCAAAATATGTCTACCGACGATGCTGAAGCCCGCAAGGCTGTTACTGCCGCTATAGCTTCGGCAGGATCTGCCGCAGTGGGTCAAGTGGTAGATACTGGCCGTTCCTGTCAACAAAAGCGCCTAGAAATCCGTGAATTGAAGGCAGTACAGTTGGCTAGGGAAAAAAAGGGATCGCGATGCTGAAAAGGTAAAAGACTAAGGCCCTGTTAGTTGGCTCCTATTGTTCTAAGAAACGGAATTTCACTCGCTAACAATCTTGAGTAGAGCAAGTAAGACTGAAGATGATCTCTTTTGCTCGCGTCAACCAGAGGGTGATTGCGATATGGAAAGGAAGTGCAACCACGGATATCTGTCAGTTTTGTGACTTAGGAACTTAGTTCTTCTAGCTTTAGTGGTAGGACCCTTGGAGATAATACTCCTTTGTATATTCAGCTTTACTTGTGTAGAACTAGAACCTATTTCTATTATATATAGACCAAAATTGTTGCATTTCAGCTATTGATACAGACTTTTGACATTGAACGGAGAACCTGCCCACAATAGGATAGAGTATGAAGTAATAACTAAGCAAAGGCATATAATATATAAATAAAAGTATGTTTTCTATTTTCTAGTATTTTAGTGTACTGGTCCTGTATAACTATTAATTTTGCGTCGGATGGAGTGAGGCGGTCTACGCAAATATTATATAAGTTTCGACGATAGCTAAATAGGAGTCTTTGAACCCAGCGTCACTTTCACTTAACTTACCAGCCTATTCCATTTACTTTTATAAGCCAGGCCCCTTTAACAAGGAACTATAACCAGGCGAGATGACGAGGGATGAGTTTATTATAGCTGTCGATGGACTTTTTGTTGTGAACTAGTAGCATCGTTGTTATCTCGTTACTACATATGCTCAAGAGCTAACGAACAAGGCATATGCTTTAAATTTGGGCGTCTAAAAGCTTCAATCAAACAAACAAGTTTGTTCGTTTGAGTTTCATCTATTGTTTGACCCAATGAAGAATTTGATTGCTTCAAAACTTAGTAAACATCTATACGTATGGCCACAATGTGGAGGTACCACTTACACAAAGAAAACTAGAAACAAGAAATTGTGGGCGGACGACGATACTCTGTCTCCCAAGAATAACCACGCAAGTAATACCAAGGAATAACCATCACACCATCAAAAGGAACCTGTATCCATCCTATATCTTCCAAGGTGCAACCCTCAATCGCCTCCTGTTCCTCCTCCAACCTCTCCCCCTCCTCGTACAGATCATACTCCTCCCAATCCCCCCGAATCAAGCGCACAAACCCTTCCTCACCAGCGAGAACCGAGTCTAACACGTCCTGCGTAACCTGAATACAGTACAAGTATCGTTCTGACATTCCCGGGCCGGTGCCTTGTTCCTGCTGCGCTGCAGTCGCTGCCCACCGCTTGAAATGGTCCCTAATTACCGCCGTAGTGGCCCCGTCGAAACTCGAATCCTCAAACACGGTCACGGCCAGATTATCAAGTAAATCAAGGCCCCCCTCCCCTTCTAGCGTCTCCTCAGTGTTAGTGAGTAGACGACGCATAAATTCCTCCCAGTCTGTGTTGCTCTCGTAGGTACACCGGTAGATGACGAACCCCCACGCGCGATGGCCGTCTTCGTGGAGATATTGCTCGATTTGGTCGGCATTGTTGAATTGGGCGCTCCTGTTTGGGATGCGTGGAGACAGGTTCTGCACAGGGGGGAATTGAGCAGGGCGAGCGTGTTTTTCCATTTGGCTTAGGAGGTTGGCAGTAGTATCTGCTGTAGAAAAAGGTTGAGAAATGATCCGACACCAGTTTCTTTGCCTGGGGAAGGTGCGCGACGCAACAAAAGGTGAGGCGAAGTTTCGGAATAACCTGGGTACACTTCTAGCAGAACTCATTGCTATGTGTGAGAAGGGAAACTACAGCTCAAAAAAGAGTACCTAGTTACGTATATATAATCAATAATCGGAAGCCAAGCTTTTTAATTTGCAAGGTTGGTTTGACGATTTTTCTTTTGCTACAAGAATTTTTGTACAGTTTGCGATGGGAACCTTTGTTTTGCTAATTCTGTCGTTCTACACCGCCTTTCTATTGACACATGTGATAGAAATCTGGCTGTATCAAATGTAATGGCATTTCACCCAGTATTGGAATTCTCTAACTAACAAAACATGCAGTTTGTGCGCAGATAAATAGACTAAATGACTAAGCAATAATAGACTTTTCTTATGCACTCGGGCCTGAGATAATCCGGGTAATTTACCCAGTATCCAGGCCGGTATTCAACCTTAGTATTTGACAACATGGACTATCATATCGTTTCCTATCTTCAAGGTCAATATAGTAAGTATAAATCAATATAACACATCAGCCTCAAACATCCCACTGGCTCTAGCTTGATGGTGTCTTCGTAACCGGAATCGCAGGCATATGCAGATTGCTGATCTTACTCTGGAACGAACTCAGAGCCGAAATGACCTCCTCATGCGTTGCCAGAGTCTTGCCCACCACACGAGCATTGGTGTAAATCCCAGCTGCTGCCTGAATTGCCTCAGCAGCCCAACCTTGCCCGTTATCCTCAACTAACTGTAAGTAATCCTGCGCCCATTCCCACCACCATTCCTGCAGTCCCGCCTGCCCGGCGTCCTTTTCAGCGTAGCTCCACTGGAGAGCAACCTGCTGGAGTACCGTATTCCATTTTCTGGTGACGTGTGGGTCGTTTAAATATTCGAAGACGGAGAAGCCCTGCACATATACAACCGGTTAGCATTCTCTCTCTTTTTTGATATCTGCGCTTGGTAGGAAGGAAGACGAGGTTGAGGAAGGTTAAGCTTACGTCTCTAATAGCAGTTAGCAAATTGGCGGCTGACTTGGTGTCATCATTCTTCACTGCCATTTCTGCTAGGGTTCTGATCCGGTTGATGGACGCCGCTGCTTTGAGGCCCATGAGCCGACCCTTGGGACCGTTGATATTCGTATCCGTCGCTAAAATGGGACTTGGGTAATATCGGGACCCGAAGGCCTCCATGACACGCGCATTGGGAGTGTTGGGGCTAATCCCGTTACTACTACCAACAGCAGGACGTGCCCCGAGAGCAGCATTGCCAGCTAGCCACACGGCTTGCCAAAAGGAGATTGGAATGGGAGTTAGCTTCGAAAGCTTTCCTGATGCGAGAACGTCACTAACAGCTGCCTTGATGAAAGACACTATGACTTGTCGCTATTTGAGTTTGCTGTTAGCAAGCAATCCCTGAGCCCTATCATTGGAAAAGGACGGCTGGGGTTGGGGTGGGGGACCATACATCGATAACATGTTCCGAATGCATGCCTGACAGGCCGGAGGGGGTCTTTCCCGATGGAATGGTGAACTTTGACAACCCAGGGACTGTGCAGTACCTCTCGGCAAGCGTGAAGCCTACCCGGAGGATCTGGTTGAAGTTCTTCACTCCGAAGAGATCTCCGATGCTGGGATATGCGGCGGCCAGAATTTCGACGGTCACTTTGCCGGCGATCGCGACGTACCTCGCGGCTGCACCGCGTTTCTCAATCGCTAATGTGGCAGGCCACTGGGTAGGTGTCACGTCTACCATGTCTCGTTTGGTCCGGTCATTGGCGCTTTCGTCGTCGTTGTCGGTCGGACAGTAGCCTAGGAAGAGCGTATACATGTCGGAGCCGCACACGGCCGGCTTAGAAGGTGCGCTGCGGACGGTACAGCAGGCGATCTTATTTCTCGTCCCTGAAATAGGGGTAGCTTACGAGAAACAAAAGAGAGAAGGAGCGCGCGCGGGAGTTATACAATCGCAAGACGACCAAGAATCTGAAAATGCCGGGGGGACACTTACAAATCCATACTCACTGCAGCAAACGTTGAGAGGACATGTCGCGTTGACATGTGCCGCATCCTTACCGCACTGGGCGGTTGCATCGCAGTTGGACATACATCTAGCGCCGTAGTATGTATCGCTATAGCCACAGTAGCCGCCTACTCCGCAGCATGCCCCGTTGCTGCATGGATTAGCAGCGTCGCATGAATAGGCATCTCGCCGGTTCAAGTCTCTAACGCTTCTCGCCGCAGGTGAGCTCGTATGTTTGGAATAACTGTGCCTGGCATGCAGATGACTGCCGTGATGGGAGGCAGAGACGGCAGGCGCAAAGACACAAATCAGTAGCAATACGGCCGCAAGGGTCAGCCGAAATTGTCTTCCAGAAGCTCCTACTCGCGCCATGATTCCTAAACTAGAGCAACACCGTCCCATGGAAAGAAATAGATGCAGGAGAAAAATTCAGGGAATAATTCGAGGCGAAATGGCTTGTTCTTGAATTGTTATCCTAGACTTCTCGGGCTTAGTACGCTTGCTTTTGCTATTTTCTTAAAAAAGAATTTAGACTTGGAGGTTACTCTACACCGAGCGACTAGTATCCATCTAGGGCTCCATCAATATAAAAAATAAAACCATATTCCGCTGACCGAGCTCAAGTGCATAGGATATCACGTTGACTCTACAAGGCACTAGTCTCCTGAAGGCGCATGAACTATGTTTTAACCAGTGGAGAATCTGCGACTTTTAGTGAGTACCGATACGAAGGAAGGAATGAGGCTTTTATATGGCCCCGAAGGTGAGTCAATAGCACGATGCCTCGATCTATTAGTGGAGAAACGGTCATATCCGGTATATCCGCGAGGTTAAAACAGCCCCCGGTGGCGTCTAGCGCAAGCTTAACCTGTTAGCCTGTAGCTTAGCCCACTTCTATTGCCTTTAGTCTTGTTTTGTGCAGAATTTTTCACGCTTTCTCCGTTAGCGTCGAAATTCGCGAGGCAAGATACACCGAATAAATCCACGAATACCACGTGCGACTCATGCCACTGTTGATATCGCGTAGTTTTCATTCGAACAGCCTCTAATTTCACTGGACCCCATTCTGGCGCGATGTGGCCCCTTCGCTTGAAATTTCCCTTCTTTTCTGGCCTCTACAACTGAGCTGCCTAAATACTAGTATCGCCCAGCATCGTTCACCGTGAACTCAATATCTTACCATCTTCCGGTTGGCTTTTTCTCTGAATTTATCCTTCAGACCAAGTAAGCGTGATGGCAGGATTCCGGATGGTTGTGACTGCAGCCCTGGCAGGCCTTGTGCCTCTGTCGTGGGCACAGCAGTTTACCAATACTACGATGTTTACGACGTATGCAGGGCTGAGCCCGGCGTGTCAAGAGGCCCTGGCAACCAATGTCACTTGTTCGCCCACTTTAGGCGTAGTCTCGGAGAGGTAAGTGAACGCCCATATATCCATGTTTCTGACGAGTTACTGACCACCCTCCGGATAGCAATGAAGTCATGACATTAGATGAGGTGGCTGTAGTCTGCGTCGACGGCTGCTATGCATCTTTGGAAAGCGCCAGAACGGTCATTGCAGCTGCGTGCAAACTTGATACTGATGTTATTGTAACTGGGGATGTCGCATATCCAGGTATGAATTATCCAGATCTTGCTGCCGAGGTAGCTAGATTTAAAGGGCAAAGCTGACATGGTTGTAGCTACCTTCATCATGGACAACTATTTATTCACGTACCAAGTCTCCTGCAGGACTGACAGGTTAGTACAGCTTTCAATCCACTCGCGCTTTTGTGCAGCACTGAATAAGTTGACAGCTCGACGGGCGAGTACTGCGATCCGCAGATCGCGTCATGGTCCAACCAACCTTAAACACGGACCAGCAGTGCTCTGATTGCTGGCTGGGTGGTCTTGCTCTGCAGCCATGCAATACCTTGGGCTATGAGGACAGCTTGGCAACCAATTTTGCGTCGTTTATTTCCAGCTGCAATGCCACTGTGTATAGCTATACGACACCCACGCCGTATGCGATCAATGCAACCGCAACGGCTACTCCGACGGCTGTCACGACAACTGCAGCACCCGATTGTACCGGAGCCTACACGGTTCAAGCGACGGACGACTGCAACTCGGTCGCGCAGGCCCTGAAAGTGTCCACGTACAGTCTTCTGCATAGCAACGGGCTTGATCTCTACTGCCAGAATTTCGCTGCTGCCGTCAACTCGAGCTTGTGTATCCCGCCGCAATGTAGCACTTATGTCTGGCAATTGACGGACGATTGTAACAGCGTTGTTAGTGGGCTCTCGGGTGTGACTGTTCCCCAGTTCTTGTCCTGGAATCCGAACTTCAATTCCCTTTGCCAAAACGCTGTGAATTACGTTGGATATGCGGTTTGCATTGGGTATGTCCCTCCCAGGAAAGGATATCTTTCTTTAAGACCAAGAACTAACATGTGTATAGCCCACCAGGAGGATACCTCAACCACACCACGGATATGACAAGAAATTCGACTTCACCAACTAATATCACCACTGCCGCGGCTGTTCCAATGAACGCCGTTAATGGCACTAACACGAACTGCGGTGCATGGTATACTGTAAGTGGTGGATGCATTCCAGGCAACCGTGGACGACGTCGACTAACACGCGTGTAGGTTGTGGAGGGAGACACATGTAGTCGTGTATCTGTGGCTAACGAAATATCTCTCATGGACTTCTATTTCCTAAACCCCGAGATCAACAACGGCTGCACTAACCTGATCCTTGGCGAGGCTTACTGTGTGGCAGCCGTGGGATCCATCACTACATACATCAGCTATCCGGTTACAACGCCTCTCTTCACAGTAACTTCGGCCACCTTCGCTTCCGTTGACACATCAATTCCCACCACCACCAATGACCTAGGGTATATCTACGTCCCGACATACCTCCCGACTGCACCCGACACACTCACGGACTGCGTGGCATATCGCGATTACTCTAACACGACGCTTTCCAATTCCTGCATTTATAAAGTGTCAATTACCAGCGGATATCTTGCTCAGCTGAAGCTTACGAAGAAAACAGCAACCACGGACAGCGATTCCACCAGCCTCTGCCTGGGCATCAACGCCACGGAGTCCACCACAGTGTCAAACTGTAACTGCTTCAACCAAGTCTATGGCTACATGAGCGATGGTAAGCATCCCCCGAAAATAGATAAGATGAACTCAGGACCAAAGGGTGTTCGGCCGGCTGACGTACGCGCTAGATTATACTTGTGCGGATCTTGAAGAAGATGTGAACATGACAGAAGCTCAATTGCTCGCGTGGAATCCCTGGCTAGCCGGCGACTGCGACACTGAAATTTACGCAAACCTCAATACGAGTGATACCCGCGCGGTTTGTATCGGGGTAGACACCTCTGCAACGGCCACCACCTCAACTACCGTAGCAGCTCCAACCCCAAGCGACACTATTGCCGGCTGTCAGGAGTTCTACACTGTTGTCTCAGGAGATGACTGTTCGACCATCGAGACCAAATTCGCAGTCACCCTTGCAGAGTTATACCCATGGAACCCGAGCAGTAAGCCTATCTCTCTCACCAAATTACCCCCCGCGAAAGAAAAAGAAGGGGGAAAAGGAAAAAAATGCTTACCACATCGAACAGTCGGCAGTACCTGTACGAACCTCTGGCTTGAAGAAGCGTACTGCGTCAAGGGTCCAGCGACAGCCACGACGACCATCGCGACGACCACCACGACAACAAGTGTCGTCCCCACACAGACTGGTATCGTGTCCAACTGTGACAAGTACCACACTATTGTTGCCGGTGACTCGTGCGCGAACATTGAGAGCTTGTATAGCATTACGTTTGCGGAGCTGTATGAGTGGAACCCGGCTATCGGGTCGAATTGCGAAAGTTTGTGGGTGGGATATGCTGTTTGTGTGGGTGTTTCTTCATAGTATATGTATATTAGCCATGCGATATATCTATATGAGAAATTGGGTGTCTAAGCTCGAACTTTAGCCACTTCGAACTGAAAATGGATATATACATATGGACAATTTCATCTCCAGCGATACCAAAGAGTAAGCATACGGAGTACTTAATATCAAAATGAGCATGGATAAGTGACTGGCTTAAGTGTACTAGAGAGTAATGCTGCAAAAGTAGTGGTATGTGATGAATACTGCAACCGTGTAAAACATATATTAGGTTAGCTAATTTCTCTTGTTGCAGAGCGATTGTGAGTGTAGAGGACACTGCTTGTCTCCGTTCATTCAAAGTCAAAGTCAAAATTCCAGAATCTGCTCGTTGTATAGTAGAAATGTTTTAGGACTAAAATTCAGGTTCAATAATTGAAGTTGACTTTAATCTCAAGTTCACCATAAGCTCCATGCAGCTATCACCACCTCCAACACTCAACTCAGATTATATTACCTTAAACTCACTTGATCAAGATCGGGGTACGTTGGCAAGAGCCTCATGGAGTTGCAAGAAGTCAATGGCCCAAGACGCACGCACTTGTACTTCTGATATTTTGAACATACACCCATTCTCAAAGATCTGAGGCTCAGTCACAAGCATAGAACAGATTATATTTGAGCCAATACTTCAAAGAAACACCAAGAACAACAAGCGCAAAACCGTCGACGGCAAGGCTTTCAATGGCCAGATTGCACAGTTCTTATATACCGCCAAGGCGTTGTTAGCACACGCTGTGGGGTAAAAGCCTTCCGCCGACTAGGCCTGCACAAGCTGCAAAAAGCAGGACGGAACATTCACTTCATGCGTCTTGGTTCCTGGGCGATCATACTGCACCAAAGGGTGGAGGACTCAAGTACCCAGCCCCCACACTCGAAGTCGGCGTCTCAGAGTCATACCGAAAACTACAGGGAGATTCTCAATGGTGGGGTGCCAATACTGCTGGTTGCTGCTCCTAAGCCTTCCTTATCAAGGTTAGACGGTGACCGGTTTGGAGAGTAGACTTTGAGGTCTGGAGGCACTTAATAAACCCTCTCCCTAGCCTGAGAACCCGATACCGTCTTTCAGTGTTGTGAGCACGCCTTCTTTGAGAATGGTGTGATCTACGGGGCGCCGCTGATACTAGATTTTGAGTTGATGATGGGTCGCCTCCAATAGGCTCCAAGGAGCGTGATATTGTATTCGGCTCTGCAAAGCTCGCTCTGATCGGTACTGAGGTCTAGGGTTAATTCTTATCTTCATTGTATATTTTTATTCTACTCCCTTTTTCGCTTTTGTCTATATTTTTATTGTTACAATAAATTGAGACAATACTGTGTTCTTTGGCTTATGATACTAGTAATATGATCTCTAAGTTATGTATAGCCGGGCTATACGCTTTTTTTCTAGTGTTATTGTTGACAAGTGGAACCATGATTTCTACGATTAGAAGGCAAGCAATGTTACATCTTTTCCCTTATGCGTAGCGGGAACGGAAGTCCTCCACATCTTCCTTGATACCGTCTTGTTTGAATGCGAACACTTCGCTTGTAGCCACGGCACTTAGGGAATACCGGCTCATCAACCACCACGCACAAAACAAATATTCCTCGCCCTGACAAACAGTGGTCGCAGCGCACGGATGCCTCGCATCTTACCATCTGAACAAAAACAGCCTCAATGTTTTGGATGTTTGAGCCTATGTCCTCATTCTAGCGCTCTGATTGAAGGCCCATTGTAGGCCGGACGACTGACTCCCGTTTCTTCTCCTGGGCCATTATGAACTTTATGAAGACGTATTTAACAAGGTCACCTTCCTTCGCCACGGACCAAGTCAAACGTTCGGTATGCTTAGACCAAGAGCCAGCCTGGGGGTAGATGGGATGCCAGGGATGCTACGGAAATATTCTTATTAGTCTGGCTCTCATTATAGTTAGTCAGATTGATACTCTTACCTTTCACTTTCAGTGTCCATATTTCCTGTGGGTGTCGATTAGGTGTACAGTAGAGAGGAATGGAGGAAGAGGAAGAAAAAAGAAAGTGGGATTGAAGTACTCCTACGCGATAGGAAATCTGTGGTAAAATAAACTAACAAGATATTTTCTAGTTCACCTTCCACCCACTGTATCGTTATCTTAGCGCAAGATGCTCTTCCATTTGTACCGAGCTTTGCCCTCTGGGCTTATAACCACTTCATAGACCTTGCAAGGTAGCTTCCACCGCCCACAACACCCGTGACACCCGTGAAAACAATCAATGATCCATATCCACTACCATATCCCCATCCCACATTTCCCTCCCACGGCATGCCTTTGACAAGTGCTTCACTAAGGGGACCGGAAACCAAGTTCCCAATACCCCTTCCAGCTGCAAGAGACGCGAAGACCATGCTCGATTCGGCCGAGGGCTTCTTGCTAACCACCTCACGCATAATACCGGGCCAGGTACTAGTGTAGGAGCCAGCGGAAAGGCCGTATACAATAGAGAAGACGTAGAGTGGAGCTAGAGACTTCGAGAACCCCCAGATGAGGAAGACGGCAAGAGTGGATGCGATAGTGTTGACCAGAATACAAATGGTGACGTCAAACTTGTCGATGATAGCGCCCATAAGAACACAGCCGGCGACCGATGCCGAGTTGAAGAGGATAACAGTCAGAGCCTGGAGGGATGTCGAAGCTCCAAGCATACCGGCGTACGTCGGGAGGTAAAGCGACGGCAAGAAGAAACCAAGAGCCTCGATAGTATTGCACACCTGAAAGAGAGCAAACGTGGATGTAAACAAGAACCGGAAGCTCGGGGCAGGTGGACTGGGTCGACTCGCGGGGATCGGCACGCGCGGCTTCACGAAGTAGACCAGCGGTCCGGTCAGGACGAACAACACAACTGCGAAGCCACGCAGTGTAATACGGAACCCGTACTTGCCAAGCAGCTGTTCAATGACGATTGGTAGGACAGCGCCGCCGAGTCCAGTGCCGGCCCACATAACGCCGAAGGCGAGGCCTTTTCGTCGGTCGAACCACTCTTCCATCAGTAGGATACAGGGGGCGTAGGCGATGCTGCCTCCAATGGCGTAGAAGATGCCTTGGGTTATAATGAGGTGGTTGGTGTTTGTGGCTAGGGAACTGAGGCCGAGAGCAGCACACATCATTAACACGCCGAGACCACAGCCGAGGCGTTGATATCTAGGCCATTGTCTGTAGGCGGCGAAGACAAGGGGGATGTCGAGATACATGATTCCCTGGATATGTCAGCGTATAGATGCGGGGCCACAAGTATGTATATCCTTACCATAGCGCAAGTTCCGACGACGGCGATATTCCCAGAGTCTTTGAATTGGGGTATATCGCTGTAGTATGCTTGGAACACACCGTATGTGAATGCAAATCCCCAAACGAGAGCCTCCATGGCGAAACAGGCAGCTAGGAACAGCCATGCGTCCATTCCGCCATCCATCCGCGGCAGTGGTGTGTCATCGTGGATATTCGATAGGTGAGTACCATAATTTATCTCATCTGGCGGTGTCTGGACCCCCTTTTCTGTCTCGTTTGCTGCCAAGTGTGAGCGTGTCACTTCCTCCATTTTCAAAACCAGTCCACGACGTAGAGCCAACAAGAAAAAAAAAAGATGTCTAAGAACTGGCAATGATGTCAATTATAGGTCGAAATTTTTATATGTGAGATTCAAATAAAGACCGTGCGGGGAAGTCAACCGCAGGGCGTACCCAAATGGAACGTATCATGTCATTGGGCCAATCAATCGTCAATAATGGACCAGTCTACCAGGATGTCCAGTAGTAGCCAGTGAGCGTGGAGAATCTCTCATCGGACGGGGCCAGGTGATGACGCTAGTAGATATACTTCTTTGTTATTCATCAGCGTTCTGTGGTTGATTCTCGACAAGCCCCACTTAGAATTCCGACCTAATCCTATTAGGGAAATTTCCGAATCTTCCAAGGTTCCACCTCTGCCCAGGGGCTCGAGATCGTACGTTGTAGATCTAACCTCACTAGCCGATGTTCCTAAAATTTGTCCAGGGGGCTAGTGTTGAAATGTTTGAGTACAAGAATTAGCTTGACTTCATCGTAAAAGCTAAAAATTCACCATGAAGTATGATACGAGACATCAAATCGACTTACACATTTGAAATTTCTCAACGTGAATTAGGTGTGAGATGACCCGCCGATGATCGGCCGAACCTTAAGCGGCATTCCTTCCGTCAAACTGCCCAGGCTGAATATACCTGTTAATATGGGTTTTTTATGTGAGCAATCACTTCAACCCACGTATACAGTCTTGGTATCTCCGTATTCTGAGATGACGTGCTCCGGCAACCCCGATGTTAAATTAACTGAATAATTAGTTAAATTTAGCGCTGAATCAGCTGTCAATATACACGTGGGGGCAGGAAACAAACGGCTCGGAGTGCAGCAATCAGCCCCGGAGGCTGTGGAGATTCAAAGGTACCGCCAAGACTACATATGTTGTAGTATCCGCTTTCCGAAATAGGTTACCTGCTACTCCGTACTCCTGGGACCTATATAGCGTTGTATCTACTGTGTAATGTAGGCATTGAAATTGTGGTGATTGTATCGTCGTTGCACATATTCTCATAATGGCAGCTGTTTTAGATGCCACTAAGCTATGCATTTTTCAAAATGAACAGCCTGCTGTAGTCCCGGATCCCGACAAGATACAGTTCGGAAAGAGTGTCACCGGTATGTTTCCAACAGCGAGGCAACAGAAAAAGGCTGAACACCGTCAAAGACCATATGCTTCAGATACAATGGACAGAGTCTGAAGGCTGGCACACACCCTGCATCGTTCCCTACGGAAATCTGAGCATTGATCCTACCGCCGGAGTCTTTAACTACGCCTTCGAGTGCTTCGAAGGCATGAAGGCATACAAGGACGCACAGGGCCGAGTACGACTTTTCAGACCAGAAATCAACATCGCACGACTGAATCAATCCGCAGCTCGAGTCTCACTCCCAACGTTCGATGCCAAGGCCTTTCTAAATCTTCTAATGGAATTTGTGGCGATAGAGTCTCGGCACATCCCAGCGTAAGTAACCCAAGATATTGGCAGTGGCGAAATCTGAATGCTGACCATTACCGTTATCAGCACCCGAGGGTACTCACTCTACCTTCGCCCAGTCTTAATTGGCACAAATCCCGGGTTGAGCGTATCCGCGCCGACCTCGGCTCTTCTATACGTCGTCGCATCACCCGTCGGATCGTACTTCCAAAACGGACTCGGAGCGATCACGCTAGAGGCAGCCAGCAGCTCGCAGTGGGTGCGTGCGTGGCCTGGAGGGAGCGGAAGTCACAAAGTCGGAGCCAACTATGCCCCCTGCATGGTGGCGGAAGCAGGGGTCCGACAACGGGGCTCTGATCAAGTCCTCTGGCTCTTCGGGGAAGACAATTTGCTGACAGAGGCTGGAACAATGAATTTGTTTATCGTGCTCGGAGGACCGGATGGGAGTCGTGAGCTTGTAACACCGCCGTTGGATGGCACGATTTTACCCGGTGTCAATCGTGATTGTGTGCTGCAATTGGCTCGGGAAAGATTGGAAGTCCATGGGTGGACGGTTCAGGAGCGGAGTATCTCTATGCGTGAGCTGGAGGCTGCTAGTGCTGATGGAAAATTGGAGGAAGTATTTGGCACAGGCACTGCGGCTGTTGTCAGCTCGGTTAAATCTATTCGGTGGAACGGACGGACGATCATGTGCGGGGTGTCAGCACAGTGGGAACTGGCGGCCAAGATGAGGGGATGGATTGAAGCTCGGCAATATGGTGAAGATGAGCACGAGTGGAGTGTCTTGGTAAATGAACCCAATGTGAAGAACTCAGATTAGACCTATCAATAGAAGACTATTCCTGCTCAGGCGGTTTCATGTTTACTTTAGTGGGTCGTGCATGGACGCTAAACCCAAGTGGGCCTACGGGCCGCTCCGAATGCGAATCGCTCCGAATGCCTCTCGCCCAGTGATTGGATGGATGTTTCTACCCCCGTAGCCCTCAGCTTGCACTGGAGACTTGTACCTACTTGAACCTATAGTATCTAACGCTAAAATAGTACGTAAATCCTGTATCTCTCTGAGACGATGGACTGTGTAGAAATTTGAGAGTTAGGGTATACACCATACTAGATTCCATATGAATTCAGGGGGTTGACTTCGGGACTGGCAGTACATTATATAAGCAGGATGAGGCCCTGTAAGACTTCCAAGGTTGAATTTTATTTCAATCTTTTCTTCTACAAAAGTCCCATGCATATGCATGTCTCGCTATATTTGATACAGCACCTTATGAGCCCCAGAAACACGTGGCTCTTATCCCGGTCGTCCTCAGCTAAATACAACGTTGTGCTTCGAATTTTACTCACTCAGTCAAATTTATATGTGTGTAGATGATTCCATTTGTCAACTATCAGCTTAACCAGGGTAATGAGCAGCATTTCTCAGAGTCTGATACTCCAAAGCTGTTAGGTCCTCGTACATCGGCTTCTGATCTTGAAGGAATTCCTTCAAAGGCCCCACATTCACATGTCGGTCGGCTTTGTTAAAGTAAACTAGACTCCACCGCTCGGGAACTGTCTCCTCGTCGCACTCCTGCGGACGGGTTACACGGTGGAGACCACCTCCAATCTGGCCATTTGTCCAGCGCTGCATGGTCTCAGAAACAATGACAACTACTTCCTTGTCTGAGCCGTACGGCATTGGAATGAAAGTGCCAGGGTTACTCCGATCCTCATACTCCAGTCCCGGAGTCACATCTGGGAACACGAGCGAGATAATTCCGAAGTCCTTGTGGGGCCAGATGCGGCTGATTTTGCCATCGTCCAGTGTTTTGCGCTCAATCGGCGGGAAGTGATTGATGCGGATTGTGCTAGCCTCATTGGTGCATCGTGAGGTGAATACCGTTGGGTCGAGACATAGTCCCTCCGCCATGGCTTGCAGAAGTACTAGGGTAAGGTCTCCGCATGAAAAGAAAAATCGATCCATGGTGTCCTGGTACCCAGGTAGTTCAGACTCAGGTGGCCATACGTTGGGGAATTGCTTATCGTCAGGGTGTCCGCAGTCAAAGCTCTCCTAGAATGTCTATGAGTACTACAAGAACTTTTTTTTCTCAGATATGGTGCATACCTTGTTGTCACCAAAGTTAGGCTCCTTTATCTCCCCATTGTTGCTCTCAAGCCACCATGTTTTTTCCTCTCCTGGGACACTCCATCCTCGCTGCTGTCCGTTTTTGGGATCATTCTTCAAAGGGCCTTTGACTGCGTATGAGAGCTTGAAGAAGGCTTTAATCTATTGATTGCGCATGTCAGTTTTCTTGCTTTCCAATGATAGAACGTTGGAACTTTACCTGATCAAAAGTCTCCTGGACAAGAGGAACGGGAACCGTGTGATTGACAAGCTTTGCAAAGCCATGCGTGATGAGACTGTCCAATAGCTTGGTGGCAAATTCAGCGCGCTGCTCAGCCGTCCCTTCAGAGAGAGCGGATGCGTCAAGAACAGGAATCGACATAGTAACAATGAATGAAAAAAATGAACTGGGCTTCTTGGTGGGCTCTTCCTGGACCATAGAATAACTTATAAGCTTACAACTGGTAATCAGCCCACCCCGCGGTCTACCCCGCCAACAGTCTTGGATAACATGAGGCCGATAGCGCAGTCGCCAATAATCCAATGTCTTGCTGTATCTGGTTTTCTCTAGATATCTCGTTGTCATACAACTGACAAAATCGAAGATCCGCAATATTAGGGCTTACGCCCAGCTCAGCTGAAGACAAAATTACATGATCTGGCTAGCATTGAAGTTCCTTATTCGTGGAGATATGCATGCTGGAGCTACCCCTGCATGCCTAGTGGTGGCTATGTCCCGAGAGGACTTGTTTTGCTTACACCTGCCCTGCGTGATATGGCTTGGCATTAAATTGGCTTGGCGGACAATAGGTTACGCTAAGGCTGAACCAGTGTTGCAATACTCCAACGAGGGCCTAGAACAGTAAGTTCCGTGTATATTGCCATAATTGGCAAAGTCTATTGACCAATGAGCCAGTCTGCTTATTACTAGCTCAAATGTCCAGATGTAGCCCCCACGGAGCCTACCACGGCGAAAGCAACTAACATGGGATTATCACTATTTCACACCTCGTATAGCCTACGGGGGAACTAACACTGCCTCCCCGACAGCGATATCGGAAACGGCAGGACTAGTACAAGGAATGAAGTTGCATCTTGGCGATGCACGGCTGAAAGAGTCCCGAGTTTACGTATTGCGCGATACTAAGATGCATGATGATTGGGAAGATTACTGGGAAGTCTTTGTTAGCATTTGACATGAGGGGTAAAACCAGCAAAAGCATGCTTTAAATGAAGATAAGTACGCTGGGAGAAGGACGTGAAAAAGGCCAAGTTCTGTTATTGCTGTTCATCATGCCTATGTATGTTTGGGGAATAGAAAGTCATTTATGAATTCAATTGACCAGATTTAGGCTTCGTAATCCCTCCGATAAATACGATGCTTTCAGTCCTCCAGACCTCCCGGATAGGACATGGCCCTCCAAGCGGATCACAAAGAAACCGCGCTGGTTGGCGACGGACCTCCGTGATGGAAATCAAGCTCTTGCATGTCCAATGGTATGTGGATCTTTGGCCTTCGGATTTTCAAGACATTAACATCTTCCTAAGAATGTAGAACAGAAGTGGGAGTATTTCAAAATGCTCCTACAGGTTGGGTTCACTGAGATCGACATCTCATTTCCCAGTGCATCCGACACGGAGTTCAATTTCACTCGTAGTGTCGTTGCATCTGCACCTTCAAATGTGTGGCTTCAAGTTCTATCGCCATGTCGAAAGGAGCTCATTCGGCGTACAGTTGACAGTGTCACCGGCGCAAAGAAGGCAATCATAAGTCTCTACATCGCTACTAGTGATAGCTTCATCCAAACTATGTTTGAGTCGACACAAGAGGCTGTCTTGCGTACTGCAGTTGAATGTGTCGAGTATACCAGGTCGATCACAAAAGATGATCCAACCCAGCAAGGGACCACCTGGAACTTGATGTTTAGCCCTGAGGCATTCTCGGACACAGAGACTTCTTATGCGATTGCTGTTTGCAAGGCTGTCAAAGAGGCATGGGGTCCATCAGAAGATATCCCAATAATCCTCAATCTTCCTGCCACCGTGGAGCGCTGCACACCCAACACATATGCAGACCAGGTGGAGATTTTCGCGCGTGCGTTTAAGGACAACGACGTCGTGGTGTCTCTACACCCGCACAACGACCGAGGCTGCGCTGTTGCAGCGACAGAACTTGGTCAGCTTGCTGGTGCCACGCGTGTCGAAGGCTGTCTTTTTGGTAACGGCGAACGGACCGGTAACGTTGATCTCGTCACCCTTGCACTCAATCTATACAGCCAAGGAGTCGACCCAGGGCTCGACTTTTCTGATCTGCCTGGAATTCGGGAAACAGTGGAAAGGATTACTCAGATTCCTGTTGCCGTGCGTGCCCCTTATGCCGGTGAATCTGTATTCACGGCTTATAGCGGGTCACATCAGGACGCTATAAATAAAGGGTTCAAAAAGTGGCGGGACGCTGCATCACTGGACGGTCGCGGTATCTGGAAAGTGCCTTACCTTCCTATAGACCCAGAGGATATCGGTGCTACATATGAGGCTGTGATTCGGGTTAATTCGCAGAGTGGCAAAGGAGGTGTGGCATGGGTGCTACAGCGAACCTTGAACCTGGAGTTGCCCAAGGAGTTCCAACAAGCGTTTTCGAAAATCATCAAATCCGAGTCTGAGATGAAGGAGCGATGGCTTACAGAGGCTGAAATCACACAATCGTTCCTTCGACACTATTCCATCTTGGAGGCGGATTCTCGGATTATTAAGTGTGATGTATCACCCAAGCTGGATGGTACAGGCCGTGTCATCATGCGCGCCATTGTCTTGGTTAAGGGTCACCAACGGGAAGTCGTAGCCGCGGGTGAAAATGCAGCGGATGCGGTCTCGTTTGCATTTTCCTCTTTGGCAGGGCTGAATTTGGAGTTTGAAGTTGTACTGCGCAGTATTCAGGGTAGCCTTGGGGAACCTCTGGTTATTGCACTAGTCAAGTGCCGGAATGTGTGGCGTGCTAGGGCTGCTCAACATGGGGATGTTGCTATCGCTATGGCGTGTCTCTCCTCTGCTCTGGTAAGTTTACGCTTGATTGTACTGCCAAATTTAGGTGCTAACGAGAAACAGGATCTGCAAGAGGAGCTGCCCTCCAACCGACAATTTTTGAGACTTCTGCCAATCGTTCATGTTAACTGAAGAGATATCGACCAGGAATCATGCTGGATTTTCTTGTTTTGCTTACGATATTTAAATCCAAATTACTCATCTGCAAATGCGTGAAATTTCTGTATTCGCCGTGTTGCGAAACTAGGATGGACAACATCCACTCCAACTTGTACCTTTGGCCAACAGCTAGCGAAACACATTCATGGTGAGCGGGGCGAATTTTGTAGAAAAATAAATAAAATAAACAAATAAATCAAAAGCAAATTAATCAAAACACAATCAAACTGCCCGACATCGGATTCGCGGGGTATATATACCGGCATTTCCCCAACCCAAGAGGGTAGATAGATCCTTCAGATTACGTACGCTCGTCATATCGCCCTTATGTCTTCAACACAACTACGCTCAAATCAGATAAACAGACTCGCCATTGTCTCTGGTGATGAGCCCAGCACTCAGATGGCAGCCCTCGCCAAGGAGGTGCTAGGTTTCATTGAGACCTCGAGACCAGGGGTTAAATTCGATATTACGGAAACTCCATCTGGAAAATCTACTCAGGCTGGCAACCAGCAATCACTGATTCCTTCCACCTTGGAGTCATGTCTGGAGTCAGATGCCGTTGTAGTGTGCGGGGTTGGAGAGGAGCTTGTCAGAGAAACCTTGGACTCGCTTGAAGACGTCGGCGCTTTTGTAAACGTCCAACCTTTCTTCTTTCCAAGCGTTGGACTTGTTTCTACAGAGTTGTCGAGAAACGGTGTCCAAGGGTTAGATATCACCTTGGCCAGTGATGCTACGCATACCAAGATTGGAAATGAGGCTTCCCGCGAGACCATCGAACGGCTAGCGCATTGGGTAGGAGCCTACGCATTGCGATTTTCTCCGCCGAAGCATGTGCATTGCATTGAATCATTGCCACTTTGGAATTCTGTTGTTGCTGAGGTTTTCAGCAAACAATTTCCACGTGTCCCACTCCACCTTCTACCGATACAAACGGCAGCAACAGCTCTGGATTCACACGCGACTAGGTTGAACGGCATCGTCTTGACAACTGGTCCTGATGGAGACATGGTATCGGAAAAGGCACGAAAGCTCATCCAACGCTCACAGAACCTGCTGGCGTCGGCGGCCATTGTGGAATTATCAAACCAGACCCACAGAAGAAACTCCGTGATCTTGAGATCGGGTGAAAGTAGTGCGAATGAAGCAGCTTCGGACCCAGTTTCAATTTTACAGGTCATAAGCCTGATGCTTGACTTGTCTTTTGGGTTAACTGCGGAGGCTGTGGCAGTCCTTAGGTCAATTCGACGCACATTGGATCCAATTGAACTCATCGGTTCCAATATCCGGACCCCCAGTACTGGTGGTACAGCCTCTTCGGAGGAGTTCATGAGCACATTTATGACGCATTTGGACTATTACTTGGAGGCCGCGAGTTCATATGTAGGTTCTCGGGGAGCACTGAAAGCCTCGCTCTCCCCTCGTCCAATGCATCAAAGACGCCCAATGGGTATAATCGAAAAGATTTTGACCCATGCCGCTGTTGGGCTAAGCAAACCAGAGGTCCAACCCGGCGAGATCATCTGTGTGAAGGTTGACTGGACGTTGACTTCCGAGATTCTCTGGGCAGGAATGGAGAAGACATATGAGCAAATGGGAAGACCTCGTCTGCATCGCAATGATCGTATGTGGCTGGCAATCGACCATACCGTTGACCCACGCACGAATCATCGACCCCGACAGCGAGGCTTGATTGAGAAAGCGGAAAGCTTCCAACGGGAAGCCAAGCTTGTCAACTTCCTCCCTGCCAATACAAGCATTCTTCATACTGACTTTACCCGTGACCGAGCATTGCCTGGTCAGATCATTGTGGGCTGCGACTCTCATTCTTGCTCTGCTGGTTGCGTTGGAGGATTAGCCGTTGGCCTTGGAGCTGCAGATGTTGCCATGCCGATGGTAACGGGAGAGACTTGGTTTCGTGTGCCGGAAATCTGCCGTATCAACTTCACCGGTCAATTGCCTTTTGGGGTGGGTGGCAAAGATGTGATTCTTCACATACTTGGCCTTTTCAAACGTAACACGATCGCCTTTCAACGCGCGGTTGAATACGGCGGCCCAAGTTTGAAGGAGTTATCCATGGATGCCAGGTTCGCCATTGCAAATATGACGACTGAATTCGGCGGGATGGGCGCGTGTTTTGAAGCTGATGAGAGCACCGCCGAGTGGATCTCGAACAGGCCGCATCTAGAACATCAGGGAGGCCTCTATTTCCGAGCTGATTCAGGTGCTCAGTATGCTGAGGTTTGCACTGTCAATCTCTCAGAGGTTGAAACGACCATCGCTTTGTATCCCGAGCCGGATAATGTTGTGCCCGTATCAGAGAAAGTTGGCACCAAGCTGGATGGATGCTTCATCGGAGCCTGTACCACCACAGAAGAGGATCTAATTGTGGGAGGACTGGTTCTAGAAGCTGGGCTGCGAGCGAGTATGGTTCCCAGTGACGGGCAGAAGAGAGTTACACCTGGAAGTCTCAGCATTATCAGTAACCTGGAGCGGCACGGCATCTTGGACATTTACCGGCAGGCAGGATTTGCCATCGGTGCCCCGGGCTGTTCTTACTGCGTTGGAATCAACGACGTTGATGTTGCGGGGGAAGGAGAAGTTTGGCTCTCTTCACAAAATCGCAACTTTCGGAATCGAATGGGCAAAGGAGCCATTGGTAGTATCACTTGCGCCGCGGCAGTTGCTGCCTCGAGCTTCAACATGGTAATCACAGACCCACAGCCACTTCTGGGTCAAATTGATAGAGCGAAATTGGCCAAGATTCTAGGAAGAGAGAGAGTCTCGTTGAGTATTGCCCCCGAGATCAGCGAGCCTAACCCAGTACTTGTATCAAATATCGCCTCCGTCGATTCCAGTAGTATCTTTCCTATTCAGACTCCTGCTCCGACTCTGGATGTGACAAAAATGTCTAGTGACGGAGTTATCCGGTCGAAGGTTCAAAGATTTGGTGAAAATGTGGATACGTGAGTCGATCATCATTATTTCCGAGTCTTTTTCTGACAATGCATATATCAGTGACGCGATCATTCCGGCTGAGTTTGTACCTGGTGTCGACAATGCAGAACTTGGAAGTCACTGTTTCGAGTATGATCGTCCTGAGTTCCGAAAACGAGCGACAGAGGGATCAACTATCATGTAATTGAAACCATTACCAACCCTTAAAGCGGAGATACTGATCAATCACAGCGTCGCAGATCGCGGGTTCGGCAGCGGGTCGTCCCGCGAGGATGCAGTCAGAGCATTGCAAGGAGCAGGCATCGAAGCAGTGATTGCGCCTAGCTTTGCATTTATCTGTAAGTGGCGACAGTTCTAAGACTCACCCAATTTGGTTAGCCAGAGTCTCAGAAGAGAATGCAGATGACCGGAACCAGCTGAACATGGGCCTGTTCAACATCACCTTACCGGGTCCCGAATTCTACACGCTTGCAAATGAGGGATCTATTGTCATCATTGATCGAGAAGCCCGAATAGTGCAGGTTGAAGGTACTGATAGAGTGTTCCACTATCAGCAGTCAGAGATGGAGAGAACACTTCTTGAAGCCGGGGGTGTGCTTCCACTGTATAATCGGTTTGGGCGATCTGTGTTCAGAAAAATTGCCAGCGCAAATACCGGGCAGGCGATGGGCGATTCAACTGGCAAAAGTGCGCAGATGTCGAAGAGAACTTTAGATTGGTGATTTTTGTCTTCGACCAGTTGGGATCGAGAGTAGCCAGTATAGTGCAGCTTTATACCATCGAGCTTTGTGTTCTTGCGGAGTTTGGTATTTGAAATATCATGCATTGCCGAGAGAAGATTGAATTTAATATCATAACCAGACTTCAAGAAGATAAACGGACAAGCTACCAGGAAATTTCATTTGATTCCTAAGTATCACCCAATAAACGAAAGCGTCTCGGTGAGCGTATTGGTAGTAAAGACCCAGGAGTGACATTACAGAGTATTAATAACAAGAATAGTGGGCCGCATAAGTGGCCTTGTGGTGTCTTTTCAGCTGTCTTTTCAGAGGTCTTTATGAACATCTCCTTTAGAGTTGTCAGTTTTATAGCCGACGGCAAAAAAAAGGGCGTTGTGAAATGGACTTATCTATAACCTTTGATATATGGGGTACAGGTCCACCCGTGGAGTGGACAAGGTTAGACCTCCGCACCGGCCCATAAAGCCCAAAGCCCAACCTGCCCCAACCCGCAAATGGGCTGGGCTTTTATAGGGGCCCAATGGGCCTCAAACAATACAAAAATGCCAATTCTTGGTAGATACATAAGTAATATATGTTTTTCTAGTATTTTTGAGTATTTAAATTACCGTCTAAGACCCAAATTGACCGAGACTTTATGGGAATTAAGTCGCTTTAGAATTGACTATAGATAAGATTAATAAAACCAATATGATTGATCAGAAGAAGGTGGTATTTAGATAATAACCTTAAAGTGGTATTTGAAGCTTTCAAGGTTTAGCCCGCATTGAAGATGCACCTACTTCTGTCTATATGAAATATATATATCTGTATATTGATAATCTATCACCTATTGGACCCTTGTATTAGGCTAGATCAGGGTCGGCGGGCCAAGATCTTCCAAGTAAGCTTATAGACCAGAACATGCGTTAAAAAAAGGTATTATTTAGCAGGTTTATGAGCGCCAAGAGTGTATTTATGTATAGAAATGGGCTTTATTGGGGGCCTCATAGGCCCCCACTAATGGGCTGTGGGATTAGTTAGGCTTCGAAGTAGGGCCCATAGCCCACTACTGGTTGGGCTATAGGCCTGAGGTCCGGGCCCAACCCGGCCCATTGCCAAGGTCTAGACAAGGTTAACAATGCCGTAGACAGAAGTTGAAGGTAAAATTCTTAAATATCGCAGAAATTTACCTTCTAAGAAATTTATATTCAGTGTGATATTACTAAGCCATGCTCACCGTGTGTGCGCTCTGGCTTTGATTGCTTGACAACATCAGCACCCTTACGGTAGGGGTTCTCCGGTTGTGAGACGTTGCAGGGGCTGAGGTTCTAATACGCCTGTCTGCCTTAGGAAATCAAAACAAACACAAAAAAGGAGCGCCGAAAGGCGCCGCATTGCCAACCAACCGCGCTCTCATCTACCTGCCCCATCAACAAGTTCTCTGCTTTCCGAGGGACCCGGGCGACCCGTCAATAGCCCCCAGACTTCTCACAGCCCGAGCAGTTACCGAGATGGCTACCCTGAATCCCTTTCCTGGCCGCATAGATATGCGCAAGTATCAGCAGTCGAGCTGACAGATGAGGTAACCTACAACGTCCTACGATATGCTTATTACGAACGTGATGTTGAGCTGAAGAACAGCTTTTTCGAATGCATAACACAGCATCTATAGTATCACCGACAGAAACCGACAATACCTCCGCTCTGCCTGGGGGCGGATCTCGCCCTACTCGAAGCCCCAATGACCAAGTAAATGAGAGAGGCGCTCCTCTTACTTCCCACTTCCACGGATTGGTTCTCCCTTCCCGACAAATTTGTGACTTCCTGCTGCAATCATATTGGAAATCAGTGCACTGGTTTATGATGATTTTTCATCGATCGTCATTGGAAAAGCAGTATGAGGATATCATAGGTAAGCAAATAGTCACGCCTGGACAAAATGGTGTGGCAGTGCTGCTTTTGATGGTACTTGCCCTAGGTGCAAGGTATCCTTCGGAAGAACAGGGATCACAGATTGGCCTCAATGAGCAAGAACGATCCCTATTGCAAGGTAACATGTTGAACCAGGTTCGAGCTCACTTCTTTGAGATTCTGGACTCAGGAGGGTTAGAGTGTGTTCAATGTTGCATCTTGTTAAGCACATTTGACCTTTATAACGGCAACCCCAATATGGCATTGCCCATTCTTGGCGCAGGAATTGGCAGCGCGCTGGCGCAAGGCTTACACAAAGAGTCCCTTTGGCGCCCATTACCGGAGGGTATTCTTGAAGTCCGCAGGCGAACTTGGTGAGCGTTATACGTGCTCGACAGGTCTCTACTCCCTTAGCCTGGTGAAAGGGTATTCTCCAATTGAAATCAATGCTTACGATCTGACAGATTCGCATCAATAACTTATGGACGACCGTCATCTATAGTAGACGCTCATTGCTTGGTTAGCATGCCACGAGATATGGAGGATGCACAGGCAGTTCATCCGTTATTGAACTCATTGGAGTACTCGGCAACAACTCACCCAGCACGTGTCACATTGGGCACATATCAGCGCTGCAAATTTGAGCTTTACACCATTGCCTCTCCGATAATCGGTAGCATATATAACCTTGACTCACCAAAATTAGGAGATGTGAGACACCAAGCTGCAGTTATCAACATGAAGCTGGTAGATTGGTTTGAAAGGCTCCCAGCGGAGCTGAAGCTGAGAAACAATTCCGAAGTGCACACGAACAACCTGTCGAGTATTGAGCTCGACGTGTGCCGACTTTTCGAGTTACAGGCTTTAGTACTCCAGTTGGCGTATGATAATATCCAAATCATCCTGCATCGCCCTTTCCTGCGATACACTGGTCAGTTAATCATGGGCCCCAACCCTCGCAGCCCAGAGAATCGACGCACTAGTTTTGATCAATGCAAACATTGTGCTCGCCGCACGTGCGGTATCTTGCCCGATATGGACCGGTTCTCCTTGCTGCCAAAAATACTCACGTAGTAGCGTACATTGCAATGCAAAATTTTACTGCAGGGGTGACTCTTGGTATGGTGGCATTGTCGGATCCAGGTTCTGCACAATCGCAAGATGCAAAGAAAGGAGTTGCAAATTCTATCTCGTTCCAGAAAAACCTTGCTGAGTCCTCTATCGTTCCATCACAGACAGTAAAAGTTCTCGAAGGACTTTTCCATCTTATCTTTCAGCGAGAAATGCGAGCATTTCTAGACAGCCCGCCGTTTGACCTGACCTCTGTGTACAGCCTTAACCCTGAAAGGGACTTGGCAGCCAGTATCGGACAAGAGGCTCACGTCTCGGATGGAGTAGGCCGCCTGGAGGATGAGAGGATCAACTCGGCGCAGTTGTCTCGAGGTCAGCATAGTACAGGATATCCTCCACAACATCCCGACGCTGGAGGTAGGCTCCAAGTTGCCTCTGAAATTGAGACAACAACAGACCCAGACTTTGGTGCCTACCCGGCTTCTCCGTTGCCTCTTTATGCTGGTGTCGATCAAGCGCTTGACTCGGTACAACAGGGTAAGCTATATGTTCTATTCACTTCTTCAGCTGAACAAACTTCCGGAATTGCAAGCACCAGAAGTTGACTTAACTAACTGTTTACGATCTCAGTTCTTTGGGAGTGTTCGGATTCTACGACACAGAATAATGGAATCTGTGGAGATCGAAGACTCTCAACTGAAACTTTACAGCGTTCCACTGATGAGGCGCCTTGCAACTCGCAGAACCCGTCAATCGACCTTTTTCCCGACAGGTTAAACGATCTGAACTTATCACTTCCCGGCCAGAGCTGGGTGTGGAACTGGGCCAATCTGCCCTGATACGGCCCCTGCACTCATGCCTTGTGCACACCATTCCATAATAAGAATTATACTACGACAAAGACCGGATTCGCAAGACGGTGTGAAAAACTTTAGTTGGATCTAAAAACCTTCAGTTGTGATGCATTCAACGAATAAACTTATCAGCGTAATTCGAACCAAGCCCAACCTTCTCGTAATGTGCCTTTGTGCTAGCCAATTTTGAGAAAACATCTTCCACGCCAACAGGGTTGCCCTGAGGATCGACATATATGTACGCGCCAGTCACGTGGAATAGTGTGACCATCTCCTCGACACCGTCTGGCACCTCAAGGGTGTGAATATCACCGGGGGGCTCAAAGGCGTGTCTTCCCTCCGTTGCCCACCAATCGTGTTCGAGGTAATGCCATTTACCCTTCAAAACTGTGGCGTGAACTGGACCAGAATGGCGGTGGCGCGACAGAATTCCCGAGCGTCGCACACGGAGCAGGTTCACAAAGTAACCTTGCGAGACATTGAAAAGAATTGGTCGGAACCAGACGTCTGGGGCCTGGGGCACCCAAAGCTTTTCCTCAAAGTCCAGGTTTAGGATTCCGGACACCACTAAGTCGTCTGCAACGTTGGGCAGAGGTTTGCCTTGGTAAGCAACGGCCTCGGCGGCAGGTCGCTGGTTGGCAGTAGCCCCGTTCTCAGTTGAGTCGTTGGTTGTAGCTGATCCCATATTGTAGAGTTAATTTTCTTCGCCAAGAGGGTGAATTGCAACAGAAAAATCTTCTGCAACTTGAATTTAACTGCGTAGAATTCTGCTGCCCATCGAGCTTTTTCATGCTGTGCTATATAGTCCCGAATCATGAATGTGACACGGAGATGTGGGGAACTAACTGGTCCGGTGGAATATTCAGATAGTTCCTGGGTGAGCGGACTCCACCGGACCGGACCTCCGGTGGACAGTGGGAGAGTTCGAGTCAAAAGTTCGTTTCACAAATAAAGTATTTTTCCCGTGTTTTTCTGCCGTCCCGCAAAAAAAAACTTAAAAAGTGGGGATTGACAAAAATAGGCCTCGGAAAAGACGAAGGGAACCCTAAAAACCTAAAATGACCTCGTAAAATAAATTACAATATATTTGAGATTACCATCTAAGCTACTAAGGAAGAACTTGCCGAGACCGAGTGGTCGGATTTCTTGTCTCGTATTAAAAGAGAGGAATACGTTTCGTATCAAAATATATCCACAATTCCTAGAAATCTGGTACCAAAAACTGGAATAGGCTACTCAAATGTGCATTTCTAGAGTTCCGCTGAAGCCAACATAAAGTTATCTTACTCGTTGACAATGGCACCGTCGATAAATCTCGATAATATACCTATCTGTATTATAACACCGTACTACTAGCTCAGCTAGGATAAGAACTTCCTATGGGCCTCTTGTCCGCCAACCTAAACGAATTCTTCCCCTGGTCAACCTAGCTTCGCGACTTCAACCTACCGACGAACGAAGCCTTAGTTGATCCGTAAGCTTATAGTCGAAGCTATTGTTTTACTAAGAACGAAAAGCAAGTCTTACCCTGAGAGGCTCTTAGGGATATCACTATCTTCAGTAATAACGCCGGTGAGAACATAAATAGGGCTATGAATAAGACGACGCTCGAATTCGGCAGCCTCGCCACTAGTGGTAGCTGAATATCTTATTAATATCAGCGGTAATCCGCACAAGGATCTTTAATGATATGTGACAAGGTTTTTGGGAGTGCACGTTATGTGTACATGCAAGATTATATAGTTCTGGTAGCCCGTTCATCACCTTGTGATGTGTCAGAATAAACAAATTGCAGATACTATATCACGGTCAGACGAGAACTAATCACAGTCCCGGCCATATGTTTTCAACATGCATGCTATGTTTAGATGCATTTAGTGTGCAGTTAAGCTCTCATACAATGCAATTCATTGATCAATATCTGTATAAGCCCAACAGACTGCAAGAGAGTCAGATATTTACATTTGATCCGCATCCTCAGCGTAAGGAATAAAATACATAAATTTGAAATAGTTTAACCACGCAATTCCCGTATATGTGACGGGAATATATCTGGCACCTCGTCGGATCCACCACATTGTAGTCTTAGCTGCCCAGGCTGCAGGAAATATAGAATTCCCCATGGATGATTGAAATGCGGATGGAACGATATGGCGGTAAATTATATCAGGGTCATCGAACAAGGAACGAGCCTGCGGTAGAAACTTTCGTTTCGACTGAGAGTAACGTTGTAGATGGACATTTCCCCAGGCCGGATGAAGCTCAATCTCGCTGCCAACATACCATATTTCGGGGAGCGTCGGGTAGGAGGGGTTGGCCGCTCTGTGCTTCTTGAATAATTTGACAAGTCGAATAGCTGAATTGCAATTCGATTCAACTGCGTCCTGGCCTTTGGAGCCGTGAGCCAGGATTAAAACGTCGGAGTTAGAAAGCACTGGGAGTGCTTTTTCAAAGTCATGATGATCCCAATCAGTGCCAAATTTCAACTTGCGAATGCAGCCTACCCCTTCCTCACGCTCGAGCTCTGTCACAATTGCTTGGCCAAATGCTCCGCTTCCCCCGGTGATCGCAAAGCGTTTGCGTTTGAAGGAGTAGGCAGTACCCCAAATCCAATCGAAGGCTTTAATGAACGAGCCAATGTAACGATCCGGGTAGACATGATGGAGCGAGTGAAACTCTGGGCCTACAAATATCCAGTTGGGGTCCTTCGGAGGTATTTTGTAGGTGACATGGTTTGAGTCGCGGCCACTCATGAGGATCACAAAGCTAGTTCTCAGAATTTGGAAGCTAATCGTAGACCAAAGGTGATTCCTTGTTGTCCACAGGAGGCCCTTGGGTGTCACCAAACAAGCAAAGATATACCCCAGTGCAGTTCCAAGGATTTGAAGTAGCAACTCGAGCGGCAAGGCTTGAAATCGATTCTGCTGAAGATACTTTTTGTCGAACTTCATATGCCGTGTGAAATAGAGGTGGTGGAAACGGTGGACCCGTGATAGGTATTGAAGAAAAGGATGAGATGATTTGTTGCATCGGTGCAGCATATGATGGATGACATCGAAAAACAGGGAACCTATGCAAAGTAGGTAGAACAAAGATAGTAAAGGTGGAATAATATCATGTCTCAAGAGACTGAGGTAATGAACTACCAAGTCGGCAATCACATCAGTAGAGCGGACGTAAACTGAGTTGCTCATCTCTGAGGTGGATTTTTAAAAAAAAGATAAAGAAGGATTGAATAGTGCTGGACAGTAATCCTCGGAAGGGTTGAGCGATACAAATTGTCCTTGGTGCCTTCAGAGTACCGCAGGCCAGGTCTCTCTTTATATGAGGATGCCTATTTGGCTCATTACGATATATACTGATAATTCCATTATTATCTCTATCTATAAATAATTGGCAAGATGGCAACTACCCATATATGGCTTGACACTATTCGCTGTGTTTTAAACCAAACAAAACTGGCGTTTCAAGTAGTTAAAAGGGCACTTTGATCTGCGTATATTCAAATAGATGTACCCCACGTGCATTGGGAAAATTTCGGGAAAATGTAAACTTTGTACTATCAAAGGCACCTGAATTGGCATTTCACGATCCCTAACATTTGACTATGAAGCTCCGGACTGACGATGATGTTGTCAAACTCATTATGTGCAAATACGCCTACCTACTACCGACTTATATGGGGCATCCTCACAATATCCGACAAACCAAAATCCCCAGACTACTCAAAGTGACTGAACATAAGTAATTGCACCCCCTTTGGCCCCACCCGGTTAAGGTATGTCTGGAAGTAAGAGGGGGGGAGGGGGAGGCTGCCATGATGTTGAAGCGGATACTAAAACGAAGAGAGATTGATTTTACTACTTGAATAGCCAATTAGGGTTAGATTGAAACATTCTCCACAAAGATATTTCCGAGATAATCATGATCACATGATTTAAGCTGGTAGCCTAGCTAGCATGGCAGATGTTAAGGGTCGCATGAATACTAAATAGTGGATCATACGATCTCTGGTACGGACTTTCGTCGCAATACGAGAGAAATAACTGGCTGCCTATATTACAATCGTACGAGAATTTTCTAAAATCTCAGGTGTGGGGCTTCTATGCCATTGGATAGGGGCGAGCTGCCAAGCTCCGCAAGTAGTATCGCGTAGCGCTTGTCTCCCGATAGACGCAGTACCGTCGCTACAATAGAATAAGGCAGAGGTGACGACCAGGATACGCGAAAGGAAGCTGTTACGCTGGCTACTTACTAGAACGGATACCAACGAAAGAGTAAATCCTCGAATCGAGGATCACAAGGTTACCAGGCGAGGATAGATCTGGTCGGAGAATCCAAGGTCTGGAATCTCCACCCGCCAAGGGACCCTAGATGTGGTTAGTAAAAACGGTTATTAATCTGCTATTCGTGTTTAAAAGCGATTTATAAATAGTCCGCATAAATCAAATGCCCTAGGCAGCCAAGTATATCTTCAGATATAGTAAACCACTCGTATGTGTGGTAGTCTCCAGATGTGCTAGACGTAGCCTATTTCCCTAGCTCGTGCTAATACGAGTACAGCTATAACGCCAAGGCTAACTAACAATGTATTCATACCGAGACTTTCCATTAAGACTTTTTAGCTCTTAGCTTTTTATTTTATTCTATTTTGTTCTGTGTTTGTTTTAACCCTCCAAATCTGGTAGACACGGAATATGGACTTCACCACGGAGCCCCCGAGTACTATGCGAAATTATGACAGCGACATAGCAAGCGAAGAATGGTATGTAATAATTCTTTTAAAGAAGAAGAGGGCGTATCGATTCTTTCATCCTAGTGAAAATAATATCTAATTCGTTCGCCCCCAAGCTATCATCTCAGCCTGTCAGCGCCAAAATCCAGGCCAAGTTCCAAATAGCCTTGCCACCCCCAAAATCAAGCCAATTACTTCGACTCAGTCCCAAACTACTCCTTCAACTCCAACAATTACCTTCAAACCACCGACCAGTGCCGGTGCTAGAGATATGGCAGCCACCACTTCGCAAGTCAAAATTAACAAAACGTTTCCCGCAACACCCAAAGCTCGGCAAGAGGGATATCTACGCAACCCTCAATGAGCCATATATTACCAATAAGCAGCCAAATAGACAAGACCATCTCCAAGAGCAAGACACACAATCAAACAATATTCAGAAGGAGGATATCGTCGCTGCAATGTGCCAGGCGTCAAGCAGCGACAACCCCGCCTCATCAATCCACTTCCGCGACACAAGATGCATCTGGCAAGTAGGCGCCAACTCAGCAGGACCTGGGAAAGGCACTTGTTACAGATTCGTCATTAAAGAAGAAACCACAACCGGCTCCGAGCATTGCAGGATGATTATGCAGTGGGAAAAACGGGTAATCTCTGCAAATGGAAGTGCGGCATCCGGTTCTCGAGGTAACGAAGAGTTCGCTCTTCTGATAGTTGACTGCGAAACTCGCCGAAAATATCGTATTGCTACGATGACTCGGGGCGAGATCGAAATTACTGTGAGGAAGAGTTCGATCTTGGATCGACTTCGGACTTATATGGCATTGACGGAGCCCGTTTCTGAGGGCACTATAGAATTGGAGACTTGGCTGTATACCCTAGTGTTATCTTTGGGTGTCTCAGTGGCTTTTCAAGAAGGGTGGTTAGGTTGATTGTTTTTAATCACTTGGGGGAAACATGCTTGTACCTTGAACAGTGTCTGGATAATGCATCGAGATTATCTATACCATGGAATTTTACTTGTGATACCTAGGAATGTAATGCACTGGGGCTATTGGTACTTTTGTTGGATTCACTGACACTGATTTTTCTAATTTTATCAGAAGATATAACGTCAGTCTAACCCACCCGCCAAGACACCGACCCAAGACCCAAAGGGGTACAGGTTACAACCCTCAAAAGCAAAGTTGACCTGTCGACTTGTATTTGATTATACTGTATTTTTAATCCCCTCGTTCAACCTATTATCGTGGGCTTGGGACTATTATGCTTGATTTATTCTTAGTTTCCAAACTATACGATATATTGATTTAGTTTTCAACTAACCCTGCTCGTGATAATTAACAGGAGATAATTTTACCATCACGGTACCAAACCGACCGACCTCCTCACCTGCAACGTCATGATCGTCAGTCACCTTATGAGCGCTTTCTTCATCATCACTGATAGGATCGAAGTCTTCATAATTTGCAGTTTGAGCTTCATTTTCTTCAAGAGTATCTTAATCGATCTCGATCAGCAATTTCTCAGGGTTCTCGACTGCTGAATATCCAATTTGATCTTTTCCGAGCACGTATACATCATCAAGTCTTGGATAGTTGACTCCTTGAGAGACACTCGACGGTAATGGTAAATATCTCACGCACTGTTGTGAAGTTGTCCCACCCCTACTTCTGTAGCCAGGACAGATAGTAAATCACGAGCCAACCGTAAGAGCACAAGGTATTCATATTTATACTATTTCTAGTAAGCTCGCGGTAAAGGAGAAAATACCTATGCCGAGTCCGAGGTCGAAAGAGCCAGCTCTCCTACGTGCTCTTACCTTTCCTTATATGTTGCTCTACCTCATTCAACAAAATCTCCCCGAGAATTTGGGGTTCTTTTGTCTCCATATTTGCATCTACGAAGAAGCTTGACCTACCACAAAGATCCTCATTGGGTGGTTGAGGAGACAAGATTAGCAAACTATGCAAACATTGAGGTGATAACATTGAGGTGATATAAACTCCGAGTCCGGTGGACTCGAACGTGAAAAGTTGAAACCATTTAGGAAGCCATCTTCCTCGGCAAATTCTGCTAGCGGCCCAGGCAGTCAGTGAGACATGTTACCGTTCAATGATCACGCCGGTAAGATTCATAACAGAATTTTGGTCACCGTTGAGCGACGGCTCACACTACCGGTCGAGTCGAAACGACATGAAACTCTCCCCAGAAGTACGTCGATCCAAGCGGCCTTACAATAGTCCAATACTATTCGCATTTACTTAAACTCAGTCTATCCTGAGAAAGACGAACTATGATCCTGCTATTGAACAAAGGGGCCCTAATAGTTTGGCGAATTTTCGGAAAATTGTGATGTAGGCAGCACGTTATTTCCCTCGTATTGCAATGATAGTCCTATCCAAGGCCACAACAGGAATGATCTTCAGGAGCGACAGATGGAATGGCCCACTATTTAGCTATTTAGTATTTATGCGATCCTTAACATCTACCAAGATGGCTAGGCTCTGTGGGCTGGTAAGGTATGGGGCTGGTAGGACTGGTAGCTGGAGTTATTTCGGTGTCAAATTCGAACACAAAGTAAAAAAAGGCTTCTGCGCATCCTCCTGATAGGATCAACACCATAAGAAACTGGGCCTGGTGGCCTGGTCGACAACCCCGATGCTCCGCTTAAGTTGTCTGGGTTGAACCTCGGGTTGAATCCTTCAGCAGTACTTCAAAAATTGATCCGTAATCTATGAAGCAGCAGTCGTCGTTGGGGGTGCAGTAGTCTCATTTCTACAATAAACTAGGATGGTGGGCTTCTCGAGAAATCCAATGAGCAGGCTCCTCCTTGCGATGGCGCTCTCTCTTGCCGTCTTCGTTATTCATCAGCTTAGCTACGCCGAAAACGTTGCCCTCGCCGGGCAGTTGTCTGAGTCTATAAAGATAGTCAACAGATGCACTCCTGAGGCCCTCGGGCCTCTCAACACCTTCCATCCTATAATCGACACCGAAATACTCAACATTGTCCACCAACTATGGTACACAAATGAAAGCATCTCACGAGTCATGGAAGACCATGCTCGAGCCCCAAAATTACACTATCAAGCTATGGATTGACGACGACGTCCTCCATCTCATCAAGGCCAAATATGCCTGGCTACTGCCGACATACATGGGATATCCTCACAATATTGAATGAGCCGACATCGCCAGACTGCTGATCATCTATACTGAGGGGGGCATCTACGCAGACCTAGACGTTTACCCTAGGTCAGCCGAGCGGATACAATGCCTCCAATACCTCGGCTTGAAAGCCATATTCTCCTCCACGGCAGGCACACTCGGCCTAATAACCACTTCTTTATGGTTCTTAGTCGTGTAGAGCTATGCTGCTGGCACAAAGGGGGGGGGGGGGGGGGGGGTCCTTGACCTGGTATTCGGTGCCAGCGATCACACTTCAGGCGAATGAACTAAGAGGGCTAAAGAAATTAAAAATATAAACAAAAACATACAACAGTGAGGATTCGCTGGTGGTCACCCACCCAACTACTAACTCACCGGCGTGTGGCTTAAGTACGGCTGAGCGGACGGGAAGCCCTGTTTTCCACACCCTATGGTCGTATGTACTTGGTGTCACACTGGGAAGATTAATCAAGCGTAAGTCTCCGTTACTAAAGTGGGTGCTTTACGAGGCCAAGTGGCGGGCTGGTGTCGCGCCGGATATTCCTCCCATACATACAGGTCTTTTGGTCTACGGGGCCGATGATGTTGACGGAGGCGTTCAGAAAATACACTTGGATATATGGCACTCTACAAGACAGCATAGGGCTCATATACGAAAGGTATGCGGCCGGGTGATAGGTCATGCCGCTGGACGGACTTGGCACGGGGTGGATGGGCAGGCGTTGAATTATATCGCAGATCATGCACAAATCGGGACGCTATTAGGTGGTGCTGCATGTGTATTCACAACGTTGGGGATTATTTATGCAGTTAGGAGATACCATAGTATAATCGCCATTAAGTGAAATCAAGCGCCCCGGGATCATCCTAAACACTGCCATATTGTATCCATCAACCGATCACTTGACTTACATGCTACCAGAAGAATCATGCCCGGGCGCGCTCCTGGAGTCTTACCCACCGAGATCCCTTGTCTCGGAGACTGAACTAGTGACTGAAAATATCCGGCCCATTGGTCGACCTCTGAGCCCATAAAGGATCGCAACCTTTCGTGAGTGTAGATGTTTTAGCTGTAATTAGCGCCAAAGCCAGTCTAGCTCGTCTTGCCAGCTCAAAATATCTTCAACCACTGGTATAGCAGTGAGCTAACGGGACGTCGAAGCGGTGTACTGAATATGTGAAAAGGTTGATATTCTTGGTCTTTATTTGTATTTTTTTTTTAGACTTGATTGGAACATATCTCCCACCTACTCCATCTACACTAGCCAGTATATATATATATATATATATAAAATAAAATCAGTTCTCTCCCTCTTCTCCCAAGACAGTTGTCGATCATGTTAGGGGGCTTATTCAGTTGGGTCTCGCTTCTTTTCGAGCCACTGACCTTTCAAGTTCCTCTGATCGAGCCTCAACCCAGACCCAAGTCAGAAAATGGTATAGCTATCCCCGTACAGGGCCCCTGGCAAGATATTATCACCGGTCATTATACAGTCCCTCCCGTATTGAAAATTCATGGCCGGAACAGTGTGGTCAAATGGAGTTGGCAACGCGAAGATAATACACAACATCCACCTCCTTTGATTCGGAGCGTTATATAGCAGTTACAACGATGCAACCGATATAAAGTGGATACGAGGCGGTAGAAGCGTAGCTGCCGTCTATAGTGCTCTCGTCGTCGTTATCAACCATACCCCCGATCAACCCTCTATCGATAAGAAGATCACCTTGCCCTCAACAGAGCCAATGATATCCTACACAATACCGATACTATCGAGCCTTTACCCGGTAATCGACTCGCCGTTGGAACTACCGGACAGCGACCTTAGGATGATATTTTGGTCTACAATGTAAGCGAGGCTCTCCCCCTCGTAGATAAACCTCCCGTCTTACAAAGATCGAAGGCCTCCTAGCTATCTACGCTATAATCTAGGATGAATAGGGTTAGATATTGTAGGCCACCGGTACCGATACTGCTGTAGATGGTTCTGATCCTATTCCGGCTTACGGTATTATTTAGGGATACCCCTTCGATACCGAGACGGGCCTACTTAGTATCGATAAAGCCTATCGATTCCGATTCCCCGAGTATTACGATATCGACACCGAATGGGGGTATGGATATAGCTGGTGGGCGGGTCCCTATAATCTCGTACCCGTCCCGAACGAACGGGTCTTACTCGTCTCTAACGATATCGGTCTCTACGCCTTCGATATCGATACAATGGATTTCACCGCTGAATACGATGGAGAAATATATACCCGGCTTCGAGGTTACCACCAACGATCGGCACGGGACCAACCGCCAGGGAGAATACGTGGAGTTGCCGCAGTCGGACCTCAAGGGCTTCAGTCTCGCCCCCGATGGAAGCTTCCTCTACACCCAGTCTCTGTGGCGACAATTCCGTGGGAACTTTACCAGTCTTGTGGTCGACGGTGTGCGTCACCAGATCATGAAAGGGAATGAAAACTACCGGTCGCGATGGTTCGGAGACATCGATGGCTGGCCCAAACCAAAGACATAGAGTGTTTTATGGAAGTTCAATTGTCTGGTGAGTGATAGTTCCACCGGTACACTGTCAGTACTAACGAATTTCTAGGTCTAAGCATGGTATTCGTAAGGACTGCTTCAAGCTCGATGTGGGTGCATGTGGTAATACAAAGGACAACAAGCTTGTTGCATGGAAGGAGATAAACGATATTGGAATGGTTACATTCTATAACCAAAATGGAGACGAGACGGGGTGCAGCTCGCTCGTTCCTTATCCTTCACCTACCTAGCTCTTGGTTGGAACGATTATTTCTTCTTCCTCTTCTTACTTAGATAGAGTTGCGTTAGACTACCCTATAATGTACAGATAGATTATCGATTTATATATCTCTCTTTTAGGTGTGGTTTTGCCTACCGGGTTTTCCACATCACTAGCATGAATGTTACGAGCCAGTTCTTTCAACAAAAGAGTGCATTTAACTGAGAATACTAAGTACAGAGGGGAGAAAGAAAGAGAAGGAAAGCATTGGTGGACTACTGGGATTTGTGGGTCGAGGACCCCAGCAGTGCAAACCTTACAAACAAACAACTCGCTTGCTTGAAACAACAACCCCAAACAGGAAGGAAGCAAGCACGCAGCACGTAGATCGTCACAATGAATGCGAAAGATATTTTCTTACCTTTTGCTTCTCCTTGTATGCTATAGCATTCGGGCCTAGTGACCTCGTTATATAAAACCAGGTTTTGAGGCTTTGAATGTGTAAGTGATTGATTAGCGTAGCCTGTTGATCTGGTAAATTTTATATGTTTTGACACTTAGGCCTCTTCTCTAAGTACTTAATAAATCACTAAAGTCCTTAACGGTCCTAGTAGTCGCCACCGAACATTTCGAACTTCTGTGAGCTCGTGTCGGAATTGCCACGACTCGCAAGAAGAGAGTCGATCTCTCAGGGAATAATAAGATTCTCAATGAACAATATTGAGATACTGAACTTAGTATGTTAAAAAGCAAAGCAAAAATGTATTGATTACTTAAACTTCGCATCATGATTGCACAATTGTGATTACATAGTTACCTAGCCTCTTTCAGGGGAAGTCTCTCATGGCACTCAGGAATACAAGCGCGATTGTTTATGATTCCATATAATTCCGTTTGGAGGAACCCCCTACGATTCGGTGCCTATCAAGCACGAGGTGGATGGCTAATAACTTGACGCTAAGACCATCACTGCTTCTCTTCCAATAAGTTGTGCAACGTGCGTCACTACCCTGAGGATCCCCACACAGTATGTTTCTCACGGGAGCAGACTCTGATCTGAGCATTCGCGTGAAAGTTAAAGTACCCTGTCCCCCCACTCTGAGAGCTACACTTTTGTCCAACTATCCGGGGATTTACCCTAAATAAAGGAGTCAGACGGGCAAACAGCTCGGTAGTCATCACCAATATATACTCCACCTGAGAGTAATCTCTAATGCCAGATGAGAAGCACGACATGCCCCCCCATCTCTGGGTCTGGTTCCAGCCCATTAGGCCAGCCAGCTCACACCCTCATCGAGCCGTGATCAAGGAACTCGGAACTAGGGTGGACGAAAGTCGATCCCCAGTAACCTAGGCTCATTGACGTCAATGGAAGCCTGAAGCTATTCACGGCGTCTAAATAAGCAATTCTCCGCAGAGTAGGCGATGAATTTTAGCTTGTGGCCTGCCGTACAGTGGCAGTGGTCCCCGCGTAACAGCTCAAAACACTAGGATATTGAGAGATTGTGAGAACAGATATTTCCCATAACACCTCCTGGATAACTGAGAGTGCAGAAGAAGACTATATAATTAAGGGACCAGAAGATAGATGTTACGGAATTAATATGACAACAGCAAAGCAGGGATTCATCGGTGCCATAAGCATGAACAGCAGGTTAAACTATGTATCCTAGTTCGATGTATCCTCATATATACACAAAGTATCAGACTCTCTTGCATCCCTTCCAGAACTTACTTTTTAGATCGCGTTGACATGGTCAACTACACCACATTGCCAGTCATTGGACTCAAGGTAGATGGTATAATGGTCATTGGGGGACGGTCCAGTAGATAACTGCTGGCCATACTGCCAGAACATGTCACCGGCCATTCCAGTGGTGGCAAGGCAGGTATCCTGCCACTGAAGTGAGTCAGAGCAGTGGTTATCCTTGATACCATATTCTTCGAATAAGCACGGCTTCCCGGCAGCTTTGCAAGCAGCGGCATGGGCCTCAATCCAACCGTTGCCCCAGCTGTTATTAGAGATGCCCCCTTAAACAAGTTAACTACTGCATAGCTGAGGCATAGAGAGGGGGTTTGTCACTCACAGTCAGCCACGTATAAGTGGAATGTTCCGAAATCAATCTCTGGGATAGAAAGAGTCTTGGCGAAGTCGTTTCCTTCGTAGGTCGTGTAAGGGTAGGAGTTATCTGAGCCGATGGTCAATCCCATGCCCTCTGTAAAATATGTTAGTATCGTAACTGATTCATATCAACAACAAGGATATACCTTCGCCAGTAGTCACCATATGGTTAGCGTCGAGGGATTTGATATATGCAGCAGTTGTTTTGACCCAGTTGTAGATAACGTCAGTGCTGCAACCCTGGCAGCGAGCTTCGTTGGCTAACTCCCAGGCAAAGATGGCAGGAGAGTCCTTGTACCGAGAAACCACGGCCTTGATATATGCTTGATAGACACCTTGGATCTTGGTGTTAGTGAACCACTCGACCTTGCTGCCACCATAAGCATTGATGTAGGCATTCATGCCACCATAGTCATTCCAGTTGTTGACAAAGGAATAATCAGTTTAATTCCGTACTTCTCCACCACGGATACCACATAGTCAAGGCGTTGTAGACCGTTCGCCCCGGTGTTGACAGTGGTCGTACCGGTTGATTGGTCATGGTGCTGGAAGTAAACCGTTCCAGAGCCGGGAATGCTATTTACATCATTGAATCCCCAGGTGCGAAGGACCTTGAGTCCTGTCTCCTGGAGATGCTTGAACACGGAATCGACATCTGCATTGTTCGTCAAGAATGGTAGCCAGTACCCATTGGTGCCAGCAAAGTACTTAGTCTCGCCGTTGATGTCGAATTTCAGCCCATCGGCTTTCGGGAACGATGTACTGCCGGGGCTTGTAGGGTTTGCTGAGGCCGAGGTAGTCGTAGTTACAGACGAGGTGGTGGTCGAAGTGGAGATGGTTGATGTAGTTGACGTAGTTAACTTCGTATTGCCTTTAGAAACGGGTGTAGCACTCCAGGCTGCTAATAACGTGCATCCGAAATTTCTCACCAGGCTGGCAGTTGCTAAACCATTCGTTCATATAGATGCATGCCCATCCAGGCTCACAATTGGCTGGGCCGGTGTAGGACAAGCCTCCACACTGTCCCCAAGAACCTGCCTGGGCTGATACATACGGTATCATACCCAATGCCACGACAGAGGAGAGAGCACGCACTGTGAGAAATTCTCGGTTGGTACTAGATGGGGTGATGTGTTGTTGAATTTGAAACCGATGCTGCGATGGAAAATAAAAGACCACAGAATCAGGGAAAAGGTAGTGCCTTATATATCCCAAAGCCACAACATGGACACTGATTCCGGTTAACATTAAATCCCCTTCCAATGTCACACGATACCAGTTCGGCTGTCATACTTCCAGTCTTCACAGAAGGGGCCAATCATATCAGGAGTTGGAAAACTTGGCATATACTAGTCTGATTGAACTACTCCGTACGGGCGGAAACCATAATCGGGTCCCTTCCGAATCGGGAGTAAGTGATTTTCGAATTGCTCACCCCACTAATAGGCTTGTCGGGAATTACTTTGTGCCGCCGTGTCATTTTCGGATAGGTTCGGTCTAGTTCTAAGGAAGCCTAGACCTAAAATGACTGCAGAATCTCCTAGATTCTTCTTGTCCAATCCGACCTTGTCGTTGCTCCGAGTTGACACGGTGCATGGCAAGGTAACGTACCCCACGATTCTTCCCGGCTCCCCGTGCTGAATGCAGATGAGTTTCTGCACAGCATAGCGCAAAATCCGGGGTGAATTTTCTGGGGAAAGATCCAAAATTATTACTAGTTACTGTTGTTTCCCTCGCTTCTCTATCCTTCGAGGTATTCGCAACACTCTTGACCCATTGTTCAAAATTGTTCAAAATTGTTCCACAGATGATAATTAAATCTGCTCCTTGACACTTAAAGCCCGGGTTGTATCGGCGTCAAGCGAAGCTATAGCAGGCTATGTCTCACGTGCTAGCCAGAGAAACACTATTTTCCAAGGTAACTGCAATTGGAACGGATGTCCATCTCGCTATACCCTACCGGCTCCTGAGTGCCTATTGTGGAAACACTCTGGTTAAAATTGAATGGTTAAGCGTTACTATTTCCAACCCCCTTGACAGTTTCTCATGCGTCTAAGATTAATATACTTATATAGAGACATCTATCTTCAATGAACTGTGTTCCCATCTTCCTTTGCCTTCTCATGAATGTCAAACTTGACACGCTCACTCTCAATATTACCATCTAACATCTGAAGAAGACAAGAACCAGCATTGTCCGAAAATAGAATTCTGCCACTCTCAGAGCTGCGACAAATAAAATCTTGACCACGTGTAAACATATTCTTTTCGTACGTGGCCAGTGCAGCTTCGAGCTCTACCTCCTCCACATTAGCTAATGCGGTGTTTCTCCCGCAGTGGCGGCCAAGGCTCTCCACCAACATAACCGCATCGTACATGCTGCAATTAACACCCTCTCCAACGAAGGGAGTAGAAGCATGAGCAGCATCCTCTACTAAGGTAACGCTGGGAGCTACACAGCGATCCCAGCCAACTTCTTCTGGGTCGATGTAATACAATGGCCAGGAACGGAAGGGACCTTCGGCGTTTTCCACAAATCCCTTCACGCGCGTTGTCCACTGTGCACTGAACTCATTGGAGGACAAAAGACAGGAACGCATTGTCTCGGTGGTTTCGCGGGGATCGGCGTTGGCAGAGGTCTTGTGTTGGTAGAAATCTTCAGGTACGACCAGCACGAAGTAAACGCGATAATGCCCGTCGGATAGCTGTTGCACTGCTATCATCTTCTGTTCGCCTAACACAAGCATGTTTCCAGGTCCGACCAACTCATGGGCAACAGAGTAGCTCGGATTGTTGTGCGAGATTTTGCCTTCGATGAAGAGTTTACCGGAGTACTTTGGCTTTGCGGATGTGAGCTTGTAAAACGATGTTAGGTACACTTTAATACTTTATGTAGATTCCTAGCTCAATACTCACCAGAGGGCGGACCTTGCTCCATATTCCATCAGCACCCACAATGAGTCGATACCCAGTAGCAGAGGAACCATTTGTGAAGTGAATGATGCATCCACCATCTTCAACAGTCTTCTCCTCATACCCTCTTCTCTCAACAGACTCGACACTATGTCCCCAGCGAATCTTGTGCGGAGAAATCGACTGGAGCAAAAGCTGGCGAAGTTGCAAGCGATCGATCTCAGGACGGTCCCCCACATCAGTGAAGTTGGCGATTGTCTTTCCAGCTGGGTTGAGGAGACGGAAGCAGGCAGCGTCCCAGCGCGCCAGCTCGTTGCTGAATTTGTCGAACAAGCCCGCTCGCCTGAGGGCTTCTTGGCCAGAGTCTCTGTGCAGGTCCAGAGTTCCACCCTGTTCGTTCGGACCTGGTGTTGAGGACTTATTTCGCTCAAAGACGACGTAGTCTGTAATTCCATTGACTTCCAGAAGCCGAGCAAGGACTAGACCGCTTGGTCCACCGCCGATAATTGCGATTGATGGAGGTGCTTCCATTGCTTCTTTCGTGGTATAGGTGCGGGATAAATGCGGGGTATTATAAGATGGATGGGTAAGGCGAGTGGCTATAGACATTGACACACCTAGGTCTAGGGGACTATTTATAATCGGAGGCAGCTTTGTTACGGCTCTCAAGATCTTGTTCAAAGGTCCACTTGGACGGATACTCCGGCACAAAAACATCTCCGGTCGGCAAAACAACGATTGGACAAGGCCGACCATTCTCGGTATTGGGTACCCTATACTGTTTTCTCCCTCAGTCAAATTCCCGAGGTTTCAAGTCGAGATGACAGAGTCGGGTCGCACACCGGAGTAAGTTCCGAAACAAACCACTGTTATTGGTCAATAACGGGAGTCTCCGGGATCAGCCAATCAACAGCTTGTTTTTCGGACGACATTCCGGGTCGCTCTCTTTGCTCTCTTTCTATCTTGACAGATGTGAAGTTAGGTATATGAACAGCCAGAACCTTGTGGCCTGCCATTATGGAACCGAAATTTGCTCGATTTGCAGTACGTTTTGCCATATTACCTCCTTGATTGCAACTGACTCGCACAGTGTACCTTTTGCCGACAGAAGAAACTGAAGTATTTCACACCTACAAATCAAGATTCTTTTAGTTAATATTGCTAAATTGCTAAAGGTGCTCGCGGGACCTCCCAAAATGCAGTAACTGCAAGCCGTGGCCCAGTAGCTGCGAATACTCGCGAGATAATTCGACCTCCGCCCAGCCAACTCCAACTCCCAGTCACATGTGAGATTTGAGAATATCAAAAGACCTGTTTAAAGAGCCGGGACTGACAATCCCAGAACAAGAGACTCAGCAGAGGGAAACAATATCGAAGGCAGACTGGAGCGACTTGAGCATACAGTCCAGCAGTTGACAGATTCTGTCAATCGAGCCCTGCAGTCTATCACTCCCGCGCCACCTCGGACAAATACCGGGATATTGAAGCGGACTTATCGGCCCGTTAATACAGAAAATGTGGATTTTGAGAGGAGACTATACGTTGGCCCCTCGCATTCTTTCTCCTTCCTGAAGGAGGCATCGGCCAACATTGATACAATCCGTCTATCACCAGGCAGTTCTACTAGTCAGAGCGCACACTCGGAGCTTCAATATCTCTCCGGTCGATTAACCACCACAGAAGTTGAGCAAAACAATGCAGAAGATTCGACTACGTTCTATATACCTTCGAGGGCAACCGGCTACCGCCTGATCAGCAGTGAGAGTGAGACCCCGTTCCTTCAGAGACACGGATAATTATTGTCACTAACCTTTCAAAACTAACTTAGGATTCTTAGAGTATAATGAGCTCGGTGAACCTTTCTTCACCCTTCCATCAGACGACGTAATAAGACAAGTTGTGTTTGAACCCCACAAAGTCCGCGAAAGGGCATGGATCGCCTACTTCAATTACATGATTCTATCCATCGTCTCCAACGAGAACGGCGAGAATTGCGAAACGAATAATTTTCGGCGCAACGTGCAACTCGCGCTGAATGATAGCCGTATTTTCCTAGAACCACGTTACGCCAACGTGCAGGCTTTATGTTTCCTGGCAATGCATGGCGAGAATTGTGCGGCACCGAACCTATCCTGGATGCTGTTGGGACATGCATGCAGGCAGGCCGAAGCTCTGGGATTGCATTTGCCGGCTCACCAGGATTTAGACTCGCGACAGCAACGACTCTGTCTCTTCTGGTTCCTTTTCTTATTAGACAAATCATGCTCCCTCGCGTTTGGTAGACCGGCTTTTCTTCCCACGGCGTTGTATCAGAATGTTCCCATACCAGACCAGTCTTTCTTGCTCAAATTCAATCCGCACGAGCGTGTCAGATTTGGGGATGGGCAGGCGTCCATATATGGCTCGCGCTTTAGCGCTGAGGTCATCACACGCTCTATTCAGTGGGCAAATCTCGGAGGGTCGGTTGTGGATCTTCTCGCAATGGATGCCTCGGTGCATCGAAAGCAAGAGATTCGATCAAGCCTCGAGGCTTGGTATTTAGACACCAAACAGGTATGTTGGAGATCTTTCAATGAGATAAAGTCTCGTATTTTTAATACTGGAGAACAGTCCCTCACAACCACCTTGGATGTCGAAAGTGCCTCGGCAACTGCCAGTCAGATCCGAGAAATGACCTTGGGAATCGCCACTATGAAGTTTCAGTATTTACATTCCCTTATTCTTCAGCTCAGGGGGGATGAGTCTTCCTCAGTTCTACGGCTTTCGTTTTCCCGCGAGGCCATCTCTACCCTGAGCTCCATGGTGTCAAATTGGGCCTCTGTGTATAATGGAGTAGTATGGTAAGCATACACATCATAACACCCTCGTTTTGGGAACAGGACGACCACTAATATAACTCGATAAGGCAACTTCTATATTGTCCGTTTACCCCTTTCTTCGTAATATTCGGGAACATCGTCCACGACAATAGCGCCCATGCATCTACGATCGAACAAGATCTGAACCTCTTATCGGCCACGGTGGACTATTTCGCAGCAATGAGATCACAGATGCGCTTGCTATCCACTGTTTGCTCCAGGTTGCAGCACACTGCATCTGTTTTCCTCCAACTAGCCCAGGTTCATGTTTCTCGTTGTGCCTCGACGCAGACTATTGAAAAGCCTACTGAGCCACTTCGACCGCCTGTACAACCCATGGACAGCCATTTCCAGCATCCTTCAGATGTAATGGAAGTTGATTTTGAGGAATTAGACGTGACCAACTATCTCGAATGGTTACCTGCAGATATGGGCTCCCCATGGCCTATATTTGACGCCGATCAACCGGGGCTGTCTTCTTCTCGTCTTGATGATAAGAGACCCATTCTAAGGGACACTTATTATTCGGGGATTGCGACCTGAAACAGGATGTGTGATTATAAATAATTTTTCCAAGGCCATATGACAATACAGTTCTTAGGACAAAATATATATCACCACTTAGTTTGATTGATAACTGGGATACGAATAGTTCAAACCCATCATTTAATGAAGTCAAATGCGCCAGCTTTACAGATATAATAATATTAACAGCCAAACCAAGTTTGGAGAAGCAAGATCATGTTATGGGTAAGGGAGGTGAAGGAGGGGCAATAGATTAGTATTTCTAAGGTTTCTTTCTTAATGCATTAGTTGGCACAACATATCAATCAACTGGGCTTGTGGTTTAGTGGTATAATACTCCCTTAGCATGGGAGTGGTCCAGGGTTCGATTCCCTGCAAGTCCAGATCTTTTTTGTTTTTTGTTTCTTTTTCCTCCACTCGGCTACGGCCGGTTGCCGAGATGCCAAGACATAATCACCGCCCTGCCAAGAAATACTAGTCCTAGGCGTCCATCGTCTTAAGGCTAGATGTGTTTGGACAGCAAATATCATCTCTTTTCTGTTATAATTAGGCCTAATTCGTACAAGCCAACTCTTGGAACTTGCAAGCCCTACGAACTCTTTGGTTTGTCAGGGGGAAATCAAGTATTTCTTTCCACCCCTTATATTCATCCTTTAGCCCCTCATATTCCCTTTCCTGTCTAAGGTATTATTCTTCTTAACTTTGATTTGCCCAAAATGCGTTATATATGGGGATGGGCCTCGCAATTTTTGATTTTATTTCTAGCATCAGCCGTGCTTGCAGAAGATGACCCGGACTATAAGCCATCGTCAAACTTTCGGCCTAACAATGTCACAGGTCTGAACCAGCTTTATACCTGGGTTGGATCGTACGTTCTACCCAGCAAGTTGCACGACCTAGGTGATTAACTATGTATAGTTACTACAACGGGACCACAGAAGTTGAACTGAACCCAACAATCGGATATTCACAAGACGATCCGGTGTGTCCGAATCAGAAAAACCGCACCACAATCCTGAAATGGGAATCGCAATTAGCAATTACTCAACGAGGAACATACAGCTCGGGACTCAACTCAGTCAATCTTTGGCTGATCATGTTCCCACCGAATCAGAATATTTCCGAACTGCCATATGAAAGGGCAATGTTTGGATATAAGAGAAACATCATGTTCCCGTTACTATCTTCACTGTGAGTCACCTACAAGCTAGTCTGTCCCTTCTTCTCGCAAATACAATCCTGATTTGACCAGACCCACCTGGAAAAGCCGGGAGAATGTAACTGCGCCCGATTATTTCAACATGACTACGACGAAATACCGCGAGTCTTTTACTCTCAAGGGAGTAGTTTATAACAACATAGACCGCTCTGAAATGGCATCCCTATGGTACGACGTCAATATGCCTGCATGCAACACCTCCCGTGAGTACGGCAATTGGAGTATTCGTGTCCCCCAGAGAGCATCGTGGGACACGGAAAGCTGGGACGACTTCGATGTACCAATTATGAGGGCGGGTTTCAGTGCGCACGCGGCGAGTCTGGTCATGGATGGGTCTTTCGTCGCGTCTCCATACCTTCGATCAAACGTCTCTAACTACCAGGGGCCTAAAATGCTTTCTAGGACTACTATCCGTGGCAACATTCAAGTTCGCTTCGAGGGTGTTTTTGACGCTTATCATTCTGATATCCTCGATGTGAACTCCACGGCCCCCGCCTGGCTGCGGACTGTCGGGTTTGGAAATAATTCGTTGAATATTGCAGATTCATCGGGGGAGCGTCATGTTCGATCTGCTTTGTTGAGTACTCTGGGAGTTCCTTTCCTTGTTGCCGCCATGGTTTATATGTAGATGGAATTTTAAGAAATAATGCATAGCATGACTACTAGGGGTTTTTGAATATTGAGGAATGGGCCTTTTACTTGTGGTTTACTTCATCGGCTCGGGTGGGATATTGGGCCTTCTCTAATCTCTAAGCCGAAGTTCGATCGTTTCGCGTAGCTTATGTCTAGTAAATAACCGTATAAACTCTTATAAAAGTGAGTATTGTCTACTTATTTAGTAAGGATATATTTTAAAATTTATATTAACGCTAGCCCCTAGCGTCACGATGATTCCTTTCGTTTATTATAGCCTACAGGACTAAAACCCACTTCAATGTAAGATATCGAATATATCCGCATGTACTAGGAGTTAACATTATAACACTTCGTCCTGCGAAGCGTTGTGCTGGGCTTTCAATTGTGCAAGAATGCAAAAACAGTTGCCGAATTGGCGTTAGTTGGATTTTGAATCTATTCTGTATGACGTTAATAATACATTGACTTGTTCTCCCATTTATCACAATCCTTCTTTGGGTGCGACGGCCGGTGATATCGTAGTTCAACTTTGGATTCCTCGGTTCGGATCTTCACGTCGATACAGTCGGCCCGAGCAGCTTCAGGGATGATATTACCTTGCTTCACCCCATTTGACTCCACACGGACCAATCTCTTCAAGGATAGAGTTGTCGCAGACACCCAGTAGTCTTTTCCTGTCCACTCATCTAATAAAGAACATATGTCACGACGCACTAGCCAATTGCGACATTTGGCCGCAGACCACAAAAGCGCAGGCAGGACAGAAGCTCTGTAGACGAACACCGACAATGGGACATCGTTGGAGCCCGACCCTGCCAGGATATGCGCCAGTTTTGTAATACGCTGGAACCGGTCCAGATAACGATCATATGTCATCTCATTTGGGTCGCGACTCGACGCCACAGCCAACTTGATATCGATGATCCCGCCCCATAATGCGATGAGTTTAAGCGCATCACAGTCATCTGGCGCTAGACTGTTGGCCTCGACTAGAGAAGCCATAAGGCGACTTCCCCAGAGCCGAAGCTTCCTCAACGCCACTGCTGCGCCTCGGCCGATAGAGCTTGCGGGTTTAATGCTACATCCAGTAGGAGAACCCTCGAGTATTAAGCCCCCAACAACAACCACAAATTGCTCAACACGGTGCATTTGGTCAATACCGGTAGAAGGCGGAGTCACAATTTTTGGTGGAGCGACTGTGGTGTTCGGCGAGACCCAGTGCTCGTCATGGAAGAGTTCGGGATCCTCCGCAAATAGCTCGGGATAAGTGCAAATAGACCAATGGACGTGGATCTGGGCAAACAACTGTCTCAGTGCCATGCCAGCGGGACCTTCATCTTTGTGCATGTCCCATTCTTTGAAAAGTTTATATCCGGAAACAAGATGATAACGAGAAGCGGAGAGATCGCCCTGGAACATAGCAAGGGTGGTCAAAATGACACAGGTGACTAGCACTACATGTTTGTGTGTTCGGCTTGACTTGTCCCGGAGTAACAGTTCTCGAGCGAGACTTTCTCGAAGGCAGGTGATCGCTTGTGTAGAATGATGGAGAGCCAGAAGGTTTTCTCGATTTTCAGCAGGGCTCGGTTGGACCCGTTCAAGCTGCTGATGATATGCACTAATAGCAATCGCAGCATGGCGGACCGCAGGATGCTGTTCACATATCTGAAGGACTAAGCCATCCCAGAATGAGTTTTGAAAGTATTGCGAACATCGAACAGCCGTGCGTTTGCGGTAGAAATCCAAATGCCATCGCTCATTCCAAGTGAGATCAGTCTGGTGGATACTGCTCAAAGGAATCGGAATAGCAGCGACATATGGGTCGATTGTTAGGCCAGATCTGGTTTGTACAGCTGATTTTTTGTGGTAATTGATGAGACCACTGGCTTCGGAATCACGCCATTCTCGCGTCCTCTTATCGATGACCTGCAGGTAGCCATCGCATTGTCTGCCTGAGCTTGTACATCTGAGACATGCCGGCTGGGTTTCGTCACATTTTTTATGTCGGATCCTTTCCAATGTTAGTTGACAGGTCACAAATTGTCTTTTGAGTAACTCACTTGCACGTTCGGCATCCTGAGCGCGAATTGGAATGCTCCGATCTAATTTTTCGCTTCGATTGTTCTTCGCCATGCATTGTTCCGTGTGTTTCAGGATACATCAAAAGGTACAGGTAGCAATGTACCTAGTATTTAGCCAGAAGTTCTCGGATATTTAATGTTCTGTAGGTGATCTGAGGTGAAGTTGAAGACTCCACTCTTAGCGCGATCAACCTAGTCTCACCTGGGCAGGAAGGTCAGGACATGTACTGAACGCTATCGCGGGATTGGCCCGGAGTTTCGCAACAGCGGGTTACAGGGAAACACTAGAGATTGAGAAGAATAGAAATATAGATTCGATGGGAATACCGTATTCTCCATAGTTCTCACATATATTCTTCTGGACTGGTCTTATGTAGTCGGTTGGGAAACGGGGGTCGTCGGGTTGATCCCTTCCATATTGTACTATCACGTGACCTATTAGCATATTATCGGAAGAAAGTCGTCCCGATCCCGAATCGGTGTCCGGAGGTCTCATTTCCGTTGAGCCACGCAGGGAAAGCCAGAGTTTCAGCAGACAGAAATATTGGAGTTTACTAGCTCTGCTGATGTCGAGATGAAAAACAAAAACTCTGTTACCTCATTGGTGTGGTGCACCCTCTTGCGGACATTGTAATTATAGTATTAACCTTTGTAATATTAATATCTATTAATTAAAATATATATATCCATTTATAATTTATATCTATGTGAATTTAGAATTCCAAAAATCCTAGTTTTAAAGTTGAAAATAAATTACATAGTATATGGAAAAAGTGGTGTACCTTTCAATAGGATATATATATCTCTTTAGAATAATAAGAAAACCCACCCACTTTTTGAATTCTAATCAGATATTCATGTAATATATAGATATAATAGGTATATATATAAGCTTATAGTATGAAATCTCTATTAATTTTAGTATAGTAAGTGATAGTATGTGTATTAGATATTACGAAGACATAAATTAATGCAAAAATTAAGTATAAATTATGCAGAAACTGGGTCGAACTGGGCCTAAACTGGGTTTTCTGGGGCCCCAGTCACTGGGTCTGGGTTGGGTTCTGGGTCGAGACCTTCGACCCAAACTGGGTCGTGCGGAAGTCTAATCCCTACACAGGAGTAGGATATACCCCAAGGGGACCGTCGACTCCAGGAAACGAAGGATATATAAGGACACTCGTTCATATACTTAGTTTAGTTCTTCGTCTTCAATTCTACATTGTTACTTGTGTTTACCTTTGACAATACGGTGACTCTATTACTTGAATTATAACCTGACAAACCCTACGAGCAGACCAATACCTCGGTATAGATCTACTCGGCGCTCTACCTGGCATCGGTTCCTCGAACTCCCAAAAGGACTTAGGCTACAGTAAGACCCTGCGTGGCAATAGCACGGTTGAGGCAGATCGTTGACGTTGGCAAACCCGAGGAGGATTAAGGCAAGTATCCCCTGAACCGGCTAACCTAACTGTGACCAGTTGGCAGTGTGTAACACTTACCTTTACCTTTTAACTTATAGAATAGTAACTTCCTAGCTAGAGAGTAAGCCTAGATATTTTCCTTAGGAGTCTAGTCTTCGTAAATTATCTCTTCGAGAAGGTAGTAATAGTTCTTAGCGGGATAGCCTTCTAAACCGTAGTAAGAGTATTAGTTCCTATTAAAATACCGACATATAAAGCCTCTGTTATTTACCTAGAAGCCTTCTCATTACCACGATCATTTTGCTTCCCATCAATATACCATTCCTGTTTACTCTGAATAGGTGGACGGCTTGTTAAACAATTTCAACAACCGAAACCTCCGGCAGGCTTTGGTCAAACTTGAAAAATGCAACGCATCGACACATCCTCGTGGGACATCTACATTGCATATGGCAATCGAAGACGAAATGATACATTACATTGGATCCTTCTACTAGCCAATCCCGGATCAGACCGCTGTACATGGTACCACGTTGTTGGGGGTCCTACCCAGGGCCGACCATACCAGCCGAAGATCGAAGCCAACAAGAGAGTGAACAATTTTGGTATAGCGTCAAAAGTATGGATTTCAAGAATTCCGGCAAGTGAAATCAACAAAGTCAAAGTAACCGCACAATCAGTGCCTGCCAGTGCTGGACCACAGAAGTACTGGCTGGGCTTGAACGCAAACACCTGGTCCCTCCTGGCACCAGTGCGTATCACCGCTCCCAAATCGAGCCCTCTCGCTTTGAGCAATGTGGAAGCTTAGGGTCTTCCCGCACTTAGCCCCTTGTTGGACAACATGACTCTCGACATCAACACCGCGCTCTTCTTGGAGTCGAATTACCGATCGCCCATCTGCGTCCTCCCTTGGATCATCATCTTGACCATTGGATAGCACGGGCTTATTAAACGTATAGCTCTTATGTGCTCATTTAATTGACAAAGCGATCTGCTTAGTTTATCGTCTCCTTATATCACATTGATACCAGGTTGGGAAGGTACCTCAAACACTACGGCAGTCCCACATGCGGGTGAAAGTTGGGGTATCATGATACATTGGAAGACCGACGGCTTATGTATTATGTATTCTATGTTCATGTCTTGTTATTGTACGATTGCGATTGTTAGGTTCATGTTTGGGATGCCCTCGTTCGTATTTCATTTCGCTTGTCACCCTTTCTATTTGTCTTTCACCTGTCTTTCTCGAAATGGTTAAGCTTTTTTTCTTGATTTCCACTTGTTGCTCTTTTGCTCTTTTACTATTTTTGCTTTCTTGCTTTTCTATGTTATCTTTATTTTCTTTTAGGAAATTGATCATGTATTTACACTCATTGGTTACCTGCCCATTTTACGTGGTCTCTATTCGGAGTCCGCATGGAATACTGTTTTTGATTGATATGCATTTTTACTTACATTCATGTGTTCCCAAATACAAATATTTCCCCATTCCCTTTGTCTTGTGGATGGAATATAAACTTGAAGCCGGCATTTGATAATTATTCACCAGACGACTTCTTGCATATGTAACATCACAGCATGTTCAAGATAAAATGGTTTAAGTACAGTGTCCACAATGCCATCCTCGACCCACCGGCTTTGCCAGTCTGGATGATACATAGCCTTAATATATTCCCAGTACTCGGGATAAAATCCGGCCATCTCCCAATCGAGTATTCCAACAATCTCTTCGCCTCTGATAATGATGTTTCGCGGAGAAAAGTCCGCGTGAGTGAGCACTGTTGCATGAGATGGCATGGCTCGAATGAGTTTGGCAACATGATCAACCCACGAGTTTGTCTCATTTATCGTCATTGCCCGGATCAACCCCTCATTGAATTCGTCCTCCGTCTCATATGGGCCAAACCCGCCCTGTTCGGCACAAAAGACAGGATCTTCACAAGCGGAACCATCAATAGAGCCAATGAAATCGCCTTCAGTAGATCTTAGCTCGGACATGAACCCCTGCAGTTCCGAGACTATCTTTTGGCGCCGCGTGTCATCCATGTCTTCAATAACATCGCGAAGAACCTCCCCCTCAATGTATTCCATAACAATGATTCCACGGTCGATGGTCTCATCAACATAAGCGTTGTAGACCTCTGGAACCGGAATGGAAGTTTTAGAGCGGATGAATCTCAAAGCTTCTGCCTCAGCGAGTCGGTTTGGGTCGCATAATTTGACTACCGTCTTATCATTCACACGAAAGACGTTGATCATGTTATCTGCAACGAGACGGTTCGAGTCCGTCAATTGTGACAGTGATATTCTGCGATCCATGATAGAACAAAGGCAATGGTTTGTGGACAGATGAATAGGAAGACCAGAGATCGCGTCGAGGAACAATTCGTTTGTTTTTGATGCAGAAACCCCTCGTAAGTCACATGATACGCATAACCGACCCTACTACAGGTGTATGTATTTATAGACCAGAGCGGCTCTAGATTACCCTCATTCAGCAATTTGCGTAATATATCTTCAATAAAACCCGAGGTGATTTGACCACTATCACACTATATCTACCACAAATTGCATGTGTACTTACTATACAGGAGGGATAAATAGGTAGTTATATTAACCGCTACTATACTATTCTAAATACTTAATACATACTACCTCTACAGGAGGTTGTAGTTATATGAATACTGGGTCGTTCGATTCCGCCTCAAACCCTGAAACAAATAGCATAAACCGCACCCAAACCATAAACCGCACTGGGCCCCTATTGGGGCCCCAAGAAAAACCATTATTGCATAAAATGTAGGTCTTAGCATTCATAAAACAGCTGATTTATTATATTAGATTACTATTATTTACCGCTGTTCCAGTCACTATTCTACTCGATATGATAATTCTACTAATATAAAGGAGTAAGGAGAATACTAAAAAATACAGAAGGATATTGTATACGTTATAAATATCACGGGACTCCTAAAAGTTACTCTATATTAGAAACCATTGGGGCCCTATAAACCACGGTGGTTTCTATACCAAAAACCAAAAACCATAGTGGTTTCTAGAACTCGCCCCCAAACCCGCCCCAATTGCGGTTTAGGGCGGTTCGATTTTACGGTTTTGCGGTTTTTGGCGCAGTCTATATATTAGTTTTGAGCCCAACCACCAAAACTGCTTAAAGGTCTCGTATTACTGAATCCTGGACAACGTAAGGCTCAATGGCGCTGAAACCCAGATAGCTGTCTGCTTTGTATCAAGGTAGATCCGGGCAAAAGCAAATTAATCCTCCTATGCAACAATCATGGATGAGTTACCCCAATCAAATACCGAGGCTGCGAATATCTCATTCTTCTTTTTCCAGTCTCCCGATGTGCGCATAAATAGCGCAACCGCTCTTCTGTGTGACCTGGCTATTCGCTTGTCAACAAACAGTCATCTCTTATCTTTCACGCGCGTCGACCGTACTATCGCAGGCAAGCAAGTTTTTGAAGATACAAACACGTCGGAGGCTCTGTCGAGAGTCCTTGCAGTTATTCTAAAGCGCTAGACTCGAATCTGCTGAGAACTTATCTAATAATCGATGCGCTCGATGAGTGTAACAGGTGTAACACTGGTCTTCTCGCTGTAGTTGTTGACCGGCTATTAGAGATGTGCGCTTTTCCCTTTCCGGTATTATAAACAGAGTGATGTTTTAATTCAATTAGGAAATAGATCTGCAACCTGAACGTTCAGCATAGAACCACTTCCGCTGGTCGTGTCTAAAAAATAACGCATTTACTAAATAGTTTGTCCCTTGATCGGCCACCCCTCCAAATGCCGAGCCTGAGGATGAGCAATCACCTTGGAACTGAACGCTTTCGGACTATTTAGTAACCCTCGACCCCATCGTAAAGGTTTGTTCCCGCCCTTTTCAATTATTACTATATCTCTATCCACCTCCTCCTGGTCCTGTGCTTTGTTTTTTCAACACGAATGTATCACTTATCTCTTTTCTCAAGTGGGCCGGTCATCTGATTTCCGAGGTAAGACCAATTCCTCGCCATGGGAGACAACGCCGAGCTCGAATTGTTGCGCCGACAGTGGCGCGAAGAGGTCGCACGTCGATCGAAACCTAAGGTCTCTCCTACTCCGACTCCGACTCCAACTGCTCCGCCTATGACTAGGAAAAAAAAGCCTATCGCGACATGGTCTATGTACCCAGATCTTCACGATGAAGTATCAAGTTTGCTGGCCGAGGCAGATCTTCATTTCGGATTTTGTGAGGATGATGATGAGATAACTTGCAATCAAACGCGTGACACAAACATTATGGGCAGCTTTGTGTGCCATAACCGAGCATGCAAATCCAAAGGATGGTCGAGCAAGATGATAGCCATCACGATACGTCTATATCCAGGACAAATATACAATGCGAGGGTATATCACCAACGCTGCAAATTTTGCCGCGGGCTCAGTCGACCAGTGTTGGATCAGTCATACGCCGAAAGAATTGTTTACTGGATTAAACAATGGAACGGAATACGGGTAGAGAGGCCTCCAGTATCCAACGACAGCAGAGGACCGCACAACCGTCAACTTTGTGAGGGATGTAGAGCTGGGCACTGCTCCCAATCTGGGGAGGATTGGGTTGCTCTACTAGATAGGTTTGTCAGTTCCAAGCCAACACATATGATTGACTTACTAACCGATTCTCAGCTTGACTCTGTAGCAAGCCGGAAGTCTATCGCCGATTTAAAGAATGCAAACAATTGGAAACCCTTTCACATTATTCCGATCTCGCAGAGCCACACTTGAATATGAGTTAGACGATCACTAGATGTCGTTATGACTGGACCTTTTCTCTTATAGTGGACTACTTTGGAGCATACAAGAGATCCCTAGAGCTTTGAGCTCCCATGATTTACCGAAGCCCCGTTTTCTAGACGTTGTCACTCAGATATATTATGCCGGTAGATGCTATTGATACATAGGTTTTTCTTACCTTACAAAGGCGATCAACGAAAGTGGAAAAACTCTAAGAATTGCTCGGGATATGATTTTAGAGTAGTATTCACATGATAGCATACTTGTTGAAGCCTCTGAAGATTTTCGGATTCAGTAGAATAGGTGAGTCCCTCGTTTTAACCCCTTGCTCACTTTCAGTCAATGTCTGTCGCCTTTTCCCCAAAGTGAAGATGCCTAAATATTCCTGCTCGCATTAGTGAGGCAGATAGTCGACACCTCGAGCCTGTCTGGTACCAGGCGGGGTAAATTAGATAATCTTTTTCTTTTAGTTGCCAAGATGAGAGCCCAATCAGTGGGAGGAAGTGAGTGGGGTTATACCAAACTAATCCGTCAATCAGCGGTGAATGTTTGGGCTTCTTCTTATAACACATCCTAAAGTCAGTTTTCAACGATCTCCATCCCTCAATTCTGAGATTATCTGCCTCATACCATTCAATTTATTACGATGGCCTACATGTTAGAAGTGGATCAGCCTACAGCTGAGTTGATCGTTCAGATACAACTCCAAGATGCTGGCCTTTATTCAGAAATATCCAAAGGGAAATCTCGGGATCTTACCGACGAGGAACTGGCCTTTCAGTTACAAAACGAGCAGTTGGAAGCAATTTCTAATTTTCTCAAGGATAGGCGAATGGCCATGAGTTTCGCAGCCGCGGTTCAAGCTGATGGGCGCATCCTTGCTCAGACACAAGTGGAAGAAGAGAGCGCATCTAAAGATCGAGGTATTGCGCGTCGATGGATGGATGGTGAAGATCTAGTTTCGGGCAATGACTTGGAAGCAAAAACAACAGGTTTAGACGATGAGACTCTTGCAAAACTCGAGATCTTGTATGTGTCCGGTGTGGAAGGGTACTACAACACAGAGGATAGGGGTATGACTGGGGCTGAAACTGAGCAGGCCGAGTCATCTACTTGAGCAGCTCAACGACCCCGTAAACCACGATCGTAAACTCGTCAATGTGTGGCTTGTGGAGAGGATACAGAATTTTTATGGTAGCGCGTGTCCCCTGTCAACATGAGTACTCTACTAAGTGTTCTATCTTCATCGGGGAATCTTATATTGATAGCGAAGTAGCCACATGCCCCGACTGCGAGCACAAGACCTGCACAAATTGCAAAGGGCGAGCGCATACGGGCGATTGTCCAAACGACTCTGCTATACAACAGCTCTTGTCAGCCGCACAAGAGAATGGATGGCAACGCTGCTATTCATGTTGGCGACTAGTGGAATTGGACCATGGTTGCAATCATATGATGTCCGTGTCCCCCTTCTTTTCTTTCACAACTCTGGTTTCTGACGGAAAATGACGATAGATGTCGGTGTGGTGCCGAATTCTGTTACAATTGTGGGGGAAAGTGGAAGAATTGCGCATGTGAACAATGGGACGAGCATCGTCTCCTTGCGCGTGCATACCAATTAGTCGATCGAGAAACTGGTCATCTGCCTGCCGCCAACCCCCCACCAGATATTGATGAATATCGGCTGCAAGATCAACTTGTACCAGACATCGACGAACCTCACATTGAAATTCAAGAGACACAACCAGTTGAACCTCGTGTATTTGCAGAAGGTTCAACCTTGTCTTTTATGCAGAGGCGTCGAGATACTTTGATCGCAAGAACAATGCAAGAGCTGAGAGACAACCACGAGTGCGGGCATGGTCGATGGAAATATGTACGAGGACCCCATCAATGTGAAGAATGCTCTCATTATTTGCCTCAATATATATTTGAATGTCGTCAATGCAGGCTCCAAGCTTGCAACCGTTGCAGAAGGAATAGACTCTAATACAACCTTTTTGTGACTTAATTTCCGGCCCGCACATAGATAGGTACCTTCACCTTTAACAATTACGCCTTCTTGTCAGGAATCGCACGGTGATAGATCTAGAAGCCGCTTTTCGCAACTCAGAATGAGAGTAGTGGCCAATAGAGTATCATTATCTTCATGCTATGGCTGCTGCTTAACTACTCAAATAAAGCAACAATCGAGTCCTGAAGCTAGGGCCCTTGAGTCTCGCTCACTCGAATAATCCAAGCACTAGAATAAATCATCCTTACCCAAGTACAAGTTGAGACAAGCGTTAACCGATTATGCTTTGGGTTTTCTGAGCACTCATTCCTGTCAGCGACTTATAAGTAGACTATGCTAAATAAGGAAAACCTAGGACTCTCAATCTTGAAGATTGAGTCTGAAAATGCCAACCCAAGGACACCACATCGCTCAAAAATGGGTCATGAATTCCGTCGTGGATTGGAAGAACAATGGGCTTGTTAGCAAGGAAGAATGGAGAGGTCTGAATACCGGCTTCGGGACTACGTTGAAGCTAGCAGTTTGCGCTGTAAAATTTATTAACGGCACCAACGAGATGAACATATAGCCCCTTATTCTATAGCAAATGTTCATTGCTAGATTGATATCAACGACGAGTCACCCAAAAAGTCCTACGCCTACTTCACCTAAGAAACGGTTTCCTCTAAGCGATTTGGATATAATGTCTTATATTAATCCGCCGCTTAGTAGGGAGTGAATATAACTAAAGGCAAATACGGTAGGAACCAGAAACAGCGATAGCGTTTTCCTCAATGGCTATATCGTTGTTTTATCTCACAGACTACCGGCGGTGTATAGAACTAGATTGCTATTCCAAACCTTACGAAAGGTTTCGGCTTCATGAATTCTCCTTTATTACAAGTGACAAAACTAAACTGCTCAGGTGTATCCGATAGACTAGTAATACAAGGGACTTGATAATCAACGCTAGTGGAATTGGTCTCATCAATTCTTCCTTTACTTATAATTGATTTCAAGTTCGCGACAAAAACGACACCGTCTCATCGGCGGCTCGCACAAACGCTTCAGCTCTTGATGAACAGTGGTTGATGGACGCTACTTCTTCACCCTCTATCCAAACAGAGATATCGTGCAAACCATTCTCGGTTTCTTTCACTCGAAAGTCGGCCTTGCGTGTACCCATGATGCGATCCATAGCACTCTTTGGGTGTTCTAACTCCACATCATGCGCCGCGAAACGCTCAAGATAAGCCATCAACTCGATACGTTCCAAGAAGCGTTCACATGCTTCCAGGTCGCCTCGACTTTCAACGAAAATTGCCCCAATAGTGCTCTCAATAAGGTCTGAGTAGAACTTGGATGCTCCTAGCTGGGCAAGTGTGGACCAAGGATATGAGCGCCCACTTTTTAGGGGTTTCTTGACCGAATCTCCAAGCATGCGATATGTGTTGCTGCACGATGTCTGGATCTTAACAATATCTGAAGCGTCATGTCGCATGAACATCCATAATGCGGTATTCCTTGGTTGAACGGTCGTCCCAAGATTGCTTGCCGTTATCTCCTGCCCGTAGTAACATGTCTCGGTGAGAGCGAAATCCATGCAGAGGAATGCCAAGAAGTCGGCATTTACCAAAGCGACTCGAATTTCCGTCATTCGACCTTCCGCAAGCTTTGGAACCCGAGCGTGCAGTCTTCTTGCAACGAGAAAGTCCAAAACCGCATCTCCCAGGAACTCAAGTCGTTGGTAAGACCCAGTTGATTGGTCTCTTTGCCATGATGGGTGTGTGAGCGCCTCCCAGATCAGAGCCCTGTTCTTAAACTTGAAGCCAAGAAGCTTGTCAAGTTTGATTTCCAAATGGACCGGGAATTGGCAGTTTTTCTTTGATGGTTCTTGGGGGATTGACGTGAAGTTGGAAATCTCCGGTAGAAAAATGCCAACAAGATTTCGGGATAGTGAAATTCCACCATGTTCATAAGCAGCGGCTACGAGAGCTTCTACCACATCAGCAAATACCTTTCTCGGAATCGCTTTGTTCACAGCGTCTCCTTTATTCTGCCAAAAGATTGGATGTTTTCGCGTGATGAAATCAGCGCAGATAAATTGTTCCAAGTGAGCACTCACGGCCGCGCTCGTCAGTCTCTCGTTTGAGACCAGCAAATCCTTCATCTTTGATAGGTAGCCTTCATGCCATCGAGGATAAGTATGAAAGACATGCGTAGAGACGAAGAACTTGATCAGAGAGTCACCCAAAAATTCTAGTCGCTGGTAATTGACTGGCCATTGAGAAGAAGGAGATGTGATTGCCTCCGCTAGAGAACTCAATCCGATTTCAGGCACATCTCCAAAGATTTCAACACGTATAGACTGCGCCATCAAGTGCTGATGCAGGATTTGTATGATTGGCGGAATCAGGAGGCTGGCCCGACTCAGTTCCCAAGGCAGGAAATCAATGGTGCATTCAGTGGCAGCTAAACAGGCTTTTTTGGTGAAAGTTTGTGTAGAGATTTGATCGGCCAATGTTGCTTGCTGTATGAGGTTCCGCCTTTTTTCAAATGGCCGACATTCGATCGTAAATCCCCTTGCATCCTGGTTTCGAATCCACCTCACAAAGATGTGAGGAGTGAAATGAAGCTTCGGGCTTCGGATGAAACCCCTAGGAGAAAGAAGGGGCAGATGAGTTTGCTCACCCCGAATCGCAAGAGATCCTCGATTGTTATCAAGCCATTCTTCTAGCTCTTCTAAGGGGAGGTCCGGAGTAAAGAATGGAAGAAACTCCGAATAATCTTCTTGTGGCGATTTTCCGCGAGTCGAATGGAATAATAAGGCCGTTATCTCCCGTATGACGGACCTTAACACAGGTGATAGCGGTGTTTCAAGGTTGAAGGGCTGCAATGTTACCGTAAAGGTTGTTTGAATATCCCAGTATAAGTCCACATTCGTATCAACTGGTAGCTTTACTGGTGTAAAAAGAGCCATCGCAAGATCTGATTGCACTTCCCCATTCTTAGAGACCTCGATGCGACATCTGTACATTGTTCGTTTGGTCCAATGGCCTGGAATGCCTTTCCAGAAGCTGATAAAGTTTTCCACTAAGGGCAGTTCGGCAGCAACTGTTTTTTGTTGACTCATCTCAGCCCATGAACCATCTTGGAACAAAGGAAGGAAATGGTCATTGATGAGATTGTGGCGATGTAAAGCATGAACAGCCTGGAAAGCCGCATCCTGTCGTGCTGACTGCTTTGTGGCCCACCAATGGAGCCCTTTTGCTACTCGTAATGAACTATCAACACCACTTGGCAGATAGACTGTCGATCGAAAGCCTTTCTTCTCGTCACTCCCACACGAGAAAGAAGGAGAGGTCTGGCCTGGTGTATCACTTCGCAGAGTTGTGCAGAAATGGTATAGATGAGATACGGCATTCTCTGCTGTCAGCAGCGCCCTGAGAATGGAATTACCTTGCGTTAGCCATTGGAACAAAGATTATGGCAGAGAAGACAAACCCTGTATCCAGAGAAAACCGGAGAACTATGTTTTCAGATTCTCCATCGTCTATCTCCACTATTTGACGATGTCGATTATGGTCTAAACATAGCTCCTTCATTTTCTTCTCAAGCACATTCCATTGACGTAGGGATTCAGAATTATCTTCTTCCATAATGACGAATTCAGAGGTACTTTGTCGTGCTCGGCCCCGGCGTTGGATGTAGGATGTCATGTTGTCTGGAAGTTCGAATGAAATGACTAGATGACATGCTGGGATGTCAATGCCTTCTTCGAGCACATTGGTGGCAATAATCAAATTATTTGTACCGCAGCGGAAGTCATTGACCACTTTCTCGCTCTTCTTTGAGATCGAAGAGTTATATGTCGCCCAGTGTTCAGAATGAGTAGAGCTGCTCACACAAGGCGCACATCGAAACAGGCCGTGTGTGAGTGGGTGCTCATTAACCAACGCTGATAGAACGTAAGCAGTCGATCGCTCTCGAACAAAAATAATTCCCGAAAGGTTTGCACAGGCTTTTCCCTTCAGGAACAATAGGAGTCGCTCCACTTTATTGGACATATTACCGGGCGCTTGTATAGTGGCGCTAGTATCGCCAGAGATATTTCTCAGCAAAGTTATCAAATTTGAATATCTGTGGTTGGGCCACCAAACTGAGAAAGAGTTCGTCGGTCCAGCAATTCGCCCGGCAATGTGATGCCAATTTCTAGTGAGGAAGTAATGAGAAGCCCAGTTGCCCAATTGATGCCAAATCATACAGGCCTTTGTATGGAGGTTGGAAACCTCGTCCGGGAGGGTATGGCCCCTGGTTTTGCTGTCTTCACGCAGTTCCATGACAATCTTTTCTAATCTTTGTAAATAGAAAGGTATGTCTGCTGCGTGGTTGCGGTGTCGAGAATAGACAATCCTGCTTAGATTCTGGTCAGAAACATGCTCCGCTAACTCCTGTTGCTGCATCAAGGGTGAGCGACAAGTTGCATCCAAATTCCTTTCAAGTTCCCTTTGAACCTCATTAGTATGCTCTATATTTAACTATTATCAATTTCTTTTTCATTCGCTCACCGGACTTTCTTTGGATCAACGGAAGCCGTCAAGCCAAGAATGCTTGGAACAGCTGCATAGCTGTTCTCGGCTTTAACTCTGTGATAAAAATCACGCATGATACGGTTCCCTGGATGCGATTTCACACAATGATGAGCTACGATAGCGTCAGTTTTATTATATATCAAAATAAGTTTGTATTTCTCACCCTCATCGAAGACCAACAAAGCCAAATCTTGTAGTTTAACGAAGCCATGTGTGAGCGCATCGGCGAGGACAGCATGAGTAGCAAATACCACCTTCAATCCCCGAAGAGCAGCATCCCAGATCTCTTGGTTGCTCCAACATTCCACTCCGTCGTCTCCTGTCAGCATTCTCATGCTGACTGCGGGCATGTGACGCGAAATGTATGTCAATTGTTGAATACATAATACCTTTGTTGGAACCAAAAACCAGACCATCTAAAAGACATATTGTTTAATGGCAGTCGTAATTTGGCCGCAAAGCATTAGCTTACCTGATTATCTTGGCAACGCTCCAGTTCTGCCATGATCCTCATGCTAGCTCTAAGAATCGTTAATATCTTTGAGGTCGCCTAATGGATATCGAGTAGTTCATACATGTAGGTCTTTCCACTTCCAGTTGGCATCTAAATTAGGGAATATTAATGCGGGGCTCAATGATATACCTACGAGTTTAGAATGCAAGACTTACCACGGCGATGATATTTTCTTTCATGCTCATCTCAAACATTTCGAGTTGATAGCTACGTGGCTGGAGATTATCCATATTTGGGAAAGCGTCAGTGAGTCTGATTTGTTTTGACAACGGTGACTTGATGCCTAAAACTGCTGGGAGTTGCTCCTCTTTAACCTTGACATATACTTGAAACGTGGTTATCTTCCATAGTCTGATTTTCATGGGATGTGTGCAGTCATGCATATGATATGTCGAATATACATTCACATTGCCAGAACTCCTCACCCGAACACCAATCAGGCTATGCGACGTGGTGTGCACTTTTATAAATGATAAGTTATCGCTGTTCAGATGCACGGTCCCCTCCATAGGTCACGTCTTTCGTCAATAGGGTGGGAATGTTAATATAAATAATTTATCGACTCTTGTCGAAAGTATGATGAAATGTGTTAGATTATTGTCATCATCAGCGACAACACTATCCTCTCCATTGTCGTCTTCTTCTTCACTTATTCAGCATGGGCGAAGCATCTATTGATTTCATCCGAAGGCTAGTCCGATGTCAAGAGTTATCGGAAACAGAAATACAAACTGCTCTTACCGCAGCCGGAGTAGACGAACTTCTGCCGGACGGGAACAGAAAACTATCTCAGTTGGGCCTGGGAATCACTGGATTGCTACTTGATTACTGCTGTGCTTTGATGGCGTTATCTCGAGGTAAAGATTGCCCAGTCTACTACGTGCCCTACTAAACTGACACCCTCGAGATTTTATGTCGAAGCTTAAATTCCGAGTCAATAGTGCCCAACACCGCGCAGATATAGCAAAACGGACTGGCATTGACCAGCACTTGAGGTTTGATTCTCGGCCCGGTGGACGCTCGTCAGGTGTTCTCGCTCTGGCGACAAGTGCCATTATTGGAGCTATATGCCTCAAAACAAGAAATTTCAAGTCGGTGGCCAGGGGCCTGTATGCTCTTGGGTGAGTCCGTTCTGAGAATCTCAAAAGATGTGGAGAATAAATTTCCAATGGCAAGTAGTGTCCTTGATGAGCACCTCGACAACTTCAACTTGATGGAGATTTTAAAGGATGAGCACGACGATCTGCTGCCTATTACTCCCTTCGTTGAAAGTGAACCTGAACCTGCTCAGACTAGCGAAATCGGTCTTACGAGTCAAGATGCTACCCCTTTTCCAGAGTTTGTAACCCCCTCAGACCTAGGGGGCGTATCAAACTTTGAAAGCTTTTACAATGAAGACGGGGAGCTTGAAAATTATATTTCATACGGAGTTTCCATCATAAACCCACTTATACAGTCCCCTTTAACTGAGAAGCCAGATCAACCGGTAGATGGGAGGCAGGTGCCTGACATTTTTGATGGCTCGGTTTATCGAGAAATGCATGTAGGCAATTTGCCTGACTTCGGGAGATTGCCCCGATTATCTGAACAGCATGCTTCCCCTGCCAGATTTGATATCTCTCCTATGGTCAATGAAGAGTTGTCCCAACCAGATGGCTCCTCGGGCCAGTTTATGAATCAGCAGTCCTGAAGTCGGCATTCCCCAGGGAAGCGAAAACACACGAGCGGTATGGAATTACAAAATAGAAAATCCAAATGTGTTGACAGAGAATTCAGATCATCACTGTGTCGAGAAGCTGCAATTAGTCAGACACTGGGGTTGCTACTCCCAGAAGAAACTTATTTTACGCCTGATATTGAGAACAAGCTGCTATATCTGGATCCAAAATTGTTTTCCAGCTTGTGTATATTTTTAGTTCAGGTGGGCAACTCTCAATCACTTGTTGCTCTTCGAGCGGCCCTTAGACACACAAGAGAGATGGGGGTCCAACTACGGAGCGTGCAAAGCCGATGGGTATCGCGTGATCTCACCAACAAAGAACGGTTCAAAGTCATCGGTGAAATTGAAGAGAACGCGGCTTTTCTCCAAATATTGCGATATAACCACATCTTGCATTTTTATCGATGCAGCGCCGGGCCTGATGAGCGCACCTCGGCTTTCGCTATAAGGGCAGCATCACACAATGAGCTTACCGGACAGCCAAGAACAAGAGGCAATCCAAGGAACATTGGAGTGGCTACCGCAGTTGACAAAATGATGAGGGATATTTTCCCCGACCTGGAGAGCAGCTCAGCTATTTACAGAAGGAAGCGTCGAGCTGTTTTGGCTTGTCGCAAATTTGGACAACGTCTCCACATTTTAGCTGAATGCTTTGGGGAGGCTTTTCTGAGCCTAATTCATTTTGGTCAGTCCAGTGAAGTGGCCAGCCCCGTAATTAGCGAGAAAATGTGAGTCAATCCCACCAATGGGACCTGTGGCATAATATAGACTGACTATTTAAGTATCATTGCTCCGCCGGATGAGGTGTTCGGGAATTTCGTGAAGATCCTCGAGGATTCGCAGGGAAGTCTTCTTCGGAAGATGAGCGCGGCAGCGAAGCCAGCCTTTGAGCATATCCTTTATGAGGATACGAGGCAGCAGAAACTCTTTGCATTGGAAGAGCAGACACCAGAAGATATCCTCAAATTTCCAAAAGGGTCGCAGGAGCTCCGAAATCTCTTGCAATAGCCAAAGCTCCTTTTAAGAGGGGTAAATACATTAAATAAAATGCTTATTGTTGCTGTGGGGGATGCACCGAGCGGAAGTGATTTGTTCCATAGCCAAGCCGCCGATCTATCTCCTGATTGAATTAAAACATCATCCTGTTTATAATACTGAAAAGGGAATAGCGCAAATTGGGATCTTTGTCAATAGCAGGTCAAACCTATAGATAAAGAAGGATAATTCGGAACGTTGTTTCAAATAAAAACACGTCACAAAGTGTTGTGTGCTTCACGATGTGTGTATGGTCTCAAAAATATTCATTGTAGGGTGGTTTTCTTCTCCAAAATAATGCCCAAATATATACCAACCACAAATGGTGGTTGACAATTCTTCGTTAATTGAATGAAGGTAAAAGGTCTAGAATATCGAGACGTCTCTGAAGAACAAACACACGAAGTAAACCTTGCTAAATATCAAATTTATTTGACTCATTGATCTTCGAAAAGCTTATGACAGTGTGGATCTACATAATGTGGCCAAAGTATACCCGAGGAGTAGTGAATTAGTTATCTTCTGTCCAAGGACGCGAAGAATTCTTGTCTGTGGCTTGCAAATGATCGCATGCATCCTAGCATACATCTGGTGGTTGTGATGCTGCCCACCTTCTGTACACCGCGCATGGCCATACAAAGATGGGAGGATTGCATGACAACACCGACACCCTGGGGATTCAGTACGTCAGAGAGAGCTTGAGCAACCTGTTTAGTCAGGCGCTCTTGGACCTGGAGTCTGCGAGAGAACATCTCAGCCAGGCGGGCCAATTTAGAGAGACCGAGGACGCGGCCACCATCGGGGATGTAACCGATGTGCATCTATCTCACATGGTCAGCGTTATACGACAAGGTTAGACGTAGAAATCTGTACCTTTCCAGTGAAGGGAACCATGTGGTGTTCACAGAGTGAGAAAACATCTATATCTTTAACAATAACCAATTCGTCATGGTTCTCATGGAAAACAGCCCCATTAACTAGGTCTCGAATATTGTCACCGTAGCCCTTGGTAAAATAAAGCATGGCTTTGGCGTATCGCTTTGGAGTGTCACGTAGGCCTTCTCGCTCTGGATCTTCACCAACGCATTCAAGAATTGTTCGCACAGCCTCCTTAAGCTTCTGGAGTCGTTTCTCATTTTCTCCCACCGTCGACCCCAAACGCTGTCTTGTCTCAAGGCCTGAAATGTAGGTTAGAAAAGTCCAATCCTCCAGGAGAACGATTGGATAACTTACGAGGCCAGTCAAGGCCATCAGGGTAGGTTGGTGATCTCAGGGTATTTGAAGTTTGTGTAGGACAGCTGATAGTTGCCACTGTGGTATTTAAACTACCTTCGTCACACGGTTCGCGAAGGGAGCCGTTCACGGTATTCAAACTACTCATAATAATTCAATAACCCGACATAGCAACTAATATATTCTAGTGGCATACATACCGTAGGGTCTCTGTGGTCTGAATATCTTCGGTCTCGTCAATCATGATATCAGACATGGCAGTTGCGGTGATGGTGTAATTGTTCTCTTCGAGTAGATCAAACTCCTGATGGTGGGTACGAAAATAGAGCTGGGGAGCCATCCCTTCCTCTTTATAGGGATCGTAATTCAATGCATCAGAGTGGAGGCTGATGGATGCGTCGGCAAGAGAGCTGCCGCTTACCTCAGAAACCAAAGGTGTTGGTGGCTTCGAGGATCCAGAGCTCATGATTTTGGATCAGATGGTAAGTGGTTGGGTAGATCAAGAGGTCAACCAGGGATCGCGTTTTATCTGCGAAAACTTCTCAACATGGTCTGGTCAGCCCTCCCCATGACGACTTTACTTGTTCGGAAGCAATCAAAATACGATCTGCAATGACGCTAATCATGAGCATCAAGGCACCCAATAATATCTGCTAATCGCTATAGCCTAGTGTCTTCATAGTGAGCATCCTGGCACTGGGTCTGTTAGCTGCTTTTTCTAATCATATGCATGAAATTACTTTTCTCGGCCTTGGGAAAAAAAAAGAAATCTGGTTATCATGCCCAACGCTGCAATGTAAAAACCAGCCTCACCATGGCAAGCTGCATGTCAATACGAAAGAGTTGCGGGAGGGGGCTAGTCGGTGGAGGCAGCAGCTATATCCTAGAATTCTGAATGGTGAATGAGTTGCCGAAATCCTTGCACAGATTTACCACACCAGCATCAGAAGACCAGCCTCGCCGGTGCTATATATTCTTTTACCAATTAAATATACTGGCTTACCATGGTGGTGATGTGTTGGCATAGGGGCTGTACAAGGTAGTGTTCGTTTCACCTCATATTCTCGCACTTACTGTTGCCTGTTATTTTATTTTAATTTTTGATTTTCTTCTTTTTGAAATTAAATGTTATTCTGTCAATTTAACGCGGCCGTGGGATTCACTTGGGGTCTTACCGTATTGCTAGTGGCATGCGTTGGCATATTATAGCAGATTTCGATCCATGACCCGACCTCAAGTTACTTTGCGCTTCTGTCGGCTAGTTTCCACTATAAAATACCCTGCAATATCCAAGAACCAACATTACCAACTTTCGTCTTAGAATACTTTTGCCGAATTAACATGGCGACTCTCGACTCCCTGAAGTGTGCCCTTAGGCAGAGGGCCATGGAAATGGCCTCCTGCCCAAGAAAGCCGCTGTCAGACAAACAGTACAGCCTTGGCTTCGACATTTTGGTGCGGGGCTCAGGGTGGATGTCGTACCGGGATTTTATCATTCCTCACCTATCTCGTCTGCTAGCACCGCTCGTCAAATCGCATGGCCGGATCTCAGTGCTAGAGATCGGACCTGGCCCGAAAAGTGTACTGGCATGTCTTGCCAGGAATTTGAGACAGAAGATTCGCAGATACACTGCATTTGAGCCCAATGAATTGTTTGCTACAAGCGTCGAAGATTGGCTTTCCTCTGTCTCGGAGATAGAATCTCCACTGCCAGATCTGGAATACCCGCCCCGCATTCATCGGATGCCATTCATCCCACATAGCCACCAAAGGACCGGTATCTGTACCAGTGGGTGTGACAATGATGAAAAATTCGACATCATCCTATTCTGCCACAGCATGTATGGCATGAATCCAAAAGCCAAAGTTATCGAAGAGGCCATAGGAATGCTTATTGAACAGCCAGAAGGCGGAATGGTAGTCGTTTTCCATCGCGAGAACGACTTCTACCTGGACGGATTAGTGTGCCATCGAACCGCCTCTTTTCCAACCGGATCTGTTTTCGTGGTAGATGACGACGACGAACTGGACCGTTTTGCTTCTTTCGTTACAGGGGTTCTTGCAGAGGATGTGGAAGCGGATAGGGCTATCCGAGCCGAATGGCGGAAGGTGTGCCGTACCTTAGCCCGTCGGGAAGAAGCCCACCCAAACCAGCTCTTTTTCAGCTCGCCCGCTATTATGGCAGCCTTTACCAAAGATGCGACGGCATTATCAGAGCTCACGACACAAGTGCCGTTATTGAATGGGAACAGACTAGTCAAAAACCGTGAGGCTCGTCTCCACCATCCGGCCTCAATTGTAAGGCCGACAGATGTTAAAGACGTCCAGCAGTGTGTCAAATGGGCTTTGAAGCACAAGCTAAGCCTAAGTATTATTGGCGGAGGTCACAGTGGCCACTGCCTATGGCCTAATGTCGTTGCAGTTGATATGGGTGCCTTTGACCAAATACACATTCTCACGGCCGGAAACGATAGAGAAGGATGGTGTTCTAGTTCCGATTACCTGGTCATCGCTGGAACTGGCTGCAAGACGGAGGATATCATACGCAAAACAATGGCAGCGGGTATAACAGTACCATTAGGTGCCCGCCCAAGTGTAGGCGCTGGGTTGTGGCTACAAGGTGGCATCGGACATCTGGCTAGAGTTCATGGGCTTGCGTGCGACGCCATTGTGGGTGCTGTAGTGATCAGCGTTGAATCTAGCCAAGCTCTTTGCATCGGATATGTGCCAAAGCAATATCGACCGGCGGGTGCCGTGTGCCCGGACAACGAAACCGATCTGTTGTGGGCAATAAAAGGCGCTGGGACGAATTTTGGCATCGTAGTCAGCGTTACTTTCAAGGCATTCGTGGCTCCTACTTATTCAATCCGAAATTGGGGTTTTCCACTGAGTGACAAGCCCGAAGCAAGCCTCAAGCTTTACAATTTCGACAGACTTGTGGCCAAGAATCTACCCCGAGGACTTTCTGCGGACGCGTATCTATACTGGGATATCGATCAGCTGCATCTTGGCATCACCATATTCGAACCTTCCACAACTAGGTCCACCTCTGAAAACCCCATATACACAGACATACTCAAAGTTCTAGGACTGGAAGATGATTATAGTATGGTGGACAGTATCGGTTTGTTCGAAGCCGAAATGTATATCTCCAGACTGCACGGAGGACACGGCAGAAGCAAGACGTCTTCATTCAAGCGATGTGTATTCTTGAAAAACATCGGAGCACTAAACATCGCAAATATTGTGGTTACAGCTATTGAGACACGCGCTACGCCACTCTCCTATCTCCACTTCTTGCAAGGTGGCGGGGCAGTCCACGATGTGGCACCCAATGCCACTGCTTTTGGCTGTCGAGACTGGGACTTTGCCTGTGTGATAACTGGGGTATGGCCTCGCGACCAAGATGGAACTAAACTCGCGCGAGATGCCATAAGGTGGGTATACGACGTCGCCAAAGACTTGTTGCCATTCAGTGATGGCGTTTACAGCGCAGACCTTGGGCCAGACCCTAGAGATGCCGCACTGGCAGCCAAAGCTTTTGGACCGAACAGGCCGCGTTTAAATCGTCTTAAGCAAAGTTCGGACCCGTGCAATGTGCTGGCTTACGCCTGTCCATTCCAAAACACACCAATAAGACAAAGGCTTATCGTACTTATCACAGGTGATATATGTGCGGGTAAGGACTATTGCGCCGGCATTTGGGTTTCTGCATTCACCTTATACACTCAAAATAGCCTCATGGTGCGTGCAGTGAGCATTAGCGATGTGACCAAGCAAGAATACGCGGTGGCTACCGGGGCGGACGTGAGTCGCCTGTGCCAAGACCGTGCCTACAAAGAGCAGCACCGGTCAGCGTTAACAACGTTTTTCCAGGACCAGGTGCAGCGTCGACCTTGCCTGCCGGAGGAGCATTTTCTGAATTTGGTAAACAGTGCTATGGATGTGGATTTGCTATTCATCACGGGGATGAGAGACGAAGCGCCAGTCGCAAGCTTCTCGCATTTGGTCCCAAACAGCAGACTGATCGAGGTTCGCATCCGGGCCAGCGAACAAATGCGGAGGAATCGAGGAAGCAGCTGCGACAGTGATGATAGTTATCATGAGGAAAGCAAACATAGAAACCACATCAAGTCCAATTTGGCGGCCGTTGACTATTGTCCTAGCCTCATCTTCGACAACGACACGGCTGGAGACGATGCAGCAAAAGATTTTGCCAAACAACACCTTCTCCCTTTCTTCGCCGATGACCTCCAGCGTCTTGCTAACATGGTACGCCCGGTACCTGAATTTCCACGTCCGGGTATCTGTCTTCGTCATGTGCTCAATATCTCCCAGCAACCAGGTGGATTGACTCTATGTACATCTCTATTTCAACGCCACTTTACCGGAGAATGGGCTCAAGTGAATGTGATAGCGTGTTGCGAGGCTGGAGGCTACGTCTATGCCTCAGCATTAGCATTGCAAGTCGACATACGCTTGGCGTTGATTCGCGAAGCTGGCAAGCTACCTCCACCTACCATTTCTGTCCCCAGATCTAAGTCGAATATCTCGAAAACCGATTCTTCAAAGAATAATAGCATTGAGATGGAACGGTATTTGATCCCTAGTGGCTCTTCGGTATTGGTGGTGGATGACGTCCTTGCCACAGGGCAGACACTTTGTGCCGTGCTACACCTTTTGCAAATTGCGGGTGTCCGTACTCAGGATATCAGAGTAATGGTTGTGGCCGAGTTCCCCCTTCACCGTGGTCGGGAACTGTTGCGCCGATGTGGGTTTGGTGTGGTTAATATTCAAAGCCTTTTGGTCTTCGATGGCGCCTAGGTTAGAAACAGATGCATCTTGGTATGTCAGCCTTGGGGTCAAATGGACGAACTTCAACTGTATGTTTTGCTTTAAATGAATAAAATAGGGTTGAAAATCAATCATATCTTAAAAATTTTGATACCTCAAAGGGAGAGCTGATTTCTGCTAAGAAAACCTAAGACTATTCCCCGGTACCTCCCTATAATAGATAGACTTTATACCTTCTAGTTTTACGTTATTATAGCTAAACGCGTTATTGTTAAGAGTGGAATCAGACTAGAAGATCATACACCCCTAAAAATAGGAGGACCATGGTAAAAATTGAGGGCTATCAAAAAGTAGTCATAAAGTATAGTATTGTAGAGTAAAATGGTTCTTGAGGTATGGTCTGAGTGTAGACTAGGTTCTCAATAGACGATTCTAGGCAGTCTCTGAGTAATCAGAGAATACTCAGTGAGCATCCAATTAAACTCATTGAGCGGCCACTATAGTATATTATAAGTGATTATACTAAGCAACTAAGCAATGGGATTGGTCATCATCCAAAAGACCGTGTTTAACATTGTACTCCAATACAAATACCCAGGCCCACGAGGATTAAAGGTTTCAATGCTAGAGAGGGTGGCTGGTCCGCAATATTAAACTTAAGTAGTTCCGGCCTAGCGAGCTACTCGGTTGAGTAATGCTACGAACTTACGAACCTCGAGGGTCGCGGGGGCCGCAACTAGTTGAGGAACAACCGAGGGCCAATTAAAGCCCGGATACTATACATTAGCGCCATCAGACAGTGCATGACTATATCTATTCGGAGAATGAGCCCCCAGCTAAACTGCTGTTGAGTAGATAGTGGTTCGCTTGTTACTGTCTCTGATATCGTTGCGCCGTACTCGGGTAGCGGTTGCGACTGTGCACATGATACACATCAAAAGCATGGCGCTAGAACGTCATTCGATGTAGTAAGGTTACTAGTGCTATCCGACCTGCTGGCCAACCTGCTAACCAGCCTACGGTCTACACAGTTTATATGGACAATTACTTCTCTACGGTTAGCCTATTCAAAGCACTACATGAAATACACTGTGGTGCATGTGGTACTACATGTAAGCAAGGCGGGATACCCTCTCAGCTTATCGAGCTAAAAGACCATATTAAATCTATATCTCGGGGACAATTATATCCGTCTGAAGCTAAGGGGGTTCTCTGTCTCACATGGCAGGATAATAACATAGTATCACTACTATCTACTATTCATTCGCCATATCTCTATGTCCTACTGAGAGAAAGCGGCCAATGGCAACCTCAGCCAATGCAGCTATTGCGCGTGTCCTGTTTGGTACTGATATCAAGAAGGAATTAGAGATTCCTATTGCTATCAACGACTATAACCATTATATGGGTAGTGTTGATATAGCGAATCAGTACGGAATGCTTATGAGGTTCATCGGAAGACTAATCGCGCATGGTTTCCAGTACTTGACTTCTTTCTTGATGCAGCTATTGTTAATGCTTATCGCATGCAACATATTTACAAGCAGCAGGAGCAGGCTAACCTTCCTAGCTAATTAGCTTTTCGCGAGAAGGTTATACCAAGAACTCTGTTTATTTGCAGCAGCCGCTCAGTCAACACGACCTAACTAGCAAATAGAGCCTAGAAATCACCAGCGAATTAGCCTAGCTAGGCGAATGGCTTGTATGTGGTATAAGTATAAAAGAGAGAAAGGCAAAAACGGCCAACAAGCTCCACCAGGGAATTCTGGTTGCGGAGAGTGTGAAATAGCGATATGTATCAAAGGGCAATGTTGGGATGAATTCTATAGTTCCGACTGATTACAATAATTCTTGATACTGCGATATTACAGGGCCTAGCCAATAAGATCGCGTTGTTATAATACACTAGTAAACTGCGCGTTCCCGGGACGGACGAGGGGATAGACTTGACTAAATAAAGGCCCATCAAGGAATCAGCAAATAAGTGTTCTGCAGCTGGGAACTCCTTATTATTGTTGTTAAACCTCGGATGTTAAAGATACTAAAAATAGTTGGATACGAGAATGCAACCTCGGATAAATCGCGCTACTTGCGTATGAATAGCAGCATTGGGCGAGAACACGAGGAAGTGGGCTGGGCAATACGAGGATATGAATAGTCCAATGTATAAGTACACCATTATTCTACAACAGCCTCTCACGATAGACCAAGCGTCAGATAACGAAACAAGATGAAGTTCCTCGGTTTTGCAGTTGCCTTCCTCCCCCTCCTAGCCGCCGCTGCCCCCGTCGCGGACCCCGAACCCGGAGCAGATGGAGAGCTGGACCTTGAAAAGCGCGCATCAGCGCAGACTTGCAAGATCGTCAATGTCGACCACTACGTCAACTGCCGGTACGATGCGACATTAGATGCAGGCGAAATCTTTGGGTTTCCCAAGGGAGATAAACTCACCTTTGCGTGCTGGAAGCATGGCGATTGCTTCAATGGGGTTTGGTAGGTTTGATACTGGTTTATGACGAGCTGGATGCTAATGGGAGTAGCTCCTGGGATCAAATTACATACCTAGGGACGACATGCTACGTCAATGGGTACTTTACGGATAGTAATTGCTCGAGCAGTATGTCAACTCTTGCTGGTATTTGGACATGACTAATTATGTTAGAAAAACTCCCCAAATGCAGATAGGCTGCGGCAATCCCCGATGTCGCTGTGATATGCTGCTAGAGACATGATATAGCTTTTGATTATGGATTGAAAGTCAACATGATCGTTGCATTACTATGCACGTCCTTTTTGTGGTCCATATTCTTATACAGTACACGAGTGATGGAGAGAGAAGGCGGGCAAGCCATCTTGCCAGATCGCCATGACGTCTGCTTTGTTTGTGCTGTTTCCAGAGCATAGAGCATACAATTCAAGCAGAATTCAAGCTTAGGGATTCGACTATTCGAGAATTAGACTTGAATTTTAAGCTTATTTGTTGTAGCATTGATGTATTCAGGTCTAAAGTACTCATATTACAAAGTTAACTGCAGGCAAAATCCGATATGACGCACTGGCGCTTCATACTATCAATGCTTCGTCATATCAAAGCGCATGGTAACATGCGAAAAGAGTTGATTCTTGATGAGGCTAACTTCGGAACGAACTATCCAAGTCGAACACCTCCCCATAAGCAAGTATTTCAAGAAGACCCCCCAACAAATGAAGTGCTTAGTTGGGGAGAACGTTGTTAGGCTTGACAGGCAGCTCCTCGGTGAGTGTGCGTTGAGCGGGGGCCGCGGGAACTTTAGCCAAAGAGCCCTGGGTTTGATTGGCCGGGTTGCGGAAGCAGTTCTCAGAGGAATGGCCGGCTTGACGCTTGTGAAATTGACAAAAGAAAGGCAGAGGATTTTGATGTTTGTTCAAGCTAAAAGAGTGAGCTTGATTGAGTGTGTTGAGCCGTCGATCCTCGGAAACGACGAAATCCACGAAGGTTGATTCGATAGTTGTATCGGTGGAAACTTTCGAATTGAGAAAGCCGTCGAGCCATGGGTGCGCGGCCGGATTGGCGCTGACGGCATTCAGGAAATGGTAAAAGATGAGAAGGGGCGTGAGCTTAGTCGAGTTACACTCTTGCAGCACGCCGAGTGCAATGCGCCACTCGTTGACGAAGGCCTGAGGTTTGTTTGTAGTGTATGTTGTGTTGATAAACTTGAGGAAATTGGTGAAGCTGGCTTCGTAAGACCGGGCCGCGAATGCGCGGTGGAGGTTGGCGTACGCGGTACGTGCGTTATTGGCGTCGAGGATGTAGAACTTGACCGTCTGATGAATGGTGGCGTTAAGTAGTGGGAGAAGGTAACGGCTGGCAGTATCCCACTTGGTACGAGCCTCGACTTCGCTGGGGGTGAGCTGTGTTGGGTCGGCTGCACTGGGTTCGCTCCACACGCCAGTGAGGAGTTCGTAATATCGAAGGTCCCGCGAGTCGAGTGTCCACTTGAGCGAGGTGGTCCATGTGGAGAAATTGGACTCGCCGATGAGAGTTGGGACAAGTTCGAGGACAGTGGGTTCGGCAAAGCCAATGGAAGCCATTTTGGCGGTGAGATTGGCAAAAGGAAAGTTGAAAGTGGATGAATGAAGACGGAAATTGATAAAAAAGGGATGAACACGAGCGATGGAGTTTTCTGGATGGTATCAAAATTGGGAATATGGTGGGTGCTGGTGCGAAAACAGCTGGACGATAAAGAAAATTGTGAAAACAAACATTAAGAAGGAGCGAAGGTCTCACCCACTGTGAAGCTATATATCTCTTAGAACATGGAATGCCAAAGTACATAGTGACTCCATTATTGCTGAAACTAAGATGCCAACTATCTCCTGTTAAACCAACTCAATTCAAAGAATACTCGAGTCCTATAATGTCAAGTATAGGACGTATACGTGACCAACTATTCCTGCTCTATGTAAAGCACTAACTATGAATCTGGAAAAATAGATTGTCGCATGGCATTTGACGCTGTCATCAATGATTTCGATACGCTTAGTCTGTACAAAGCCGGCGTAGTAAAAACAGACTAGTTGCTATGTTGAGCATCTGCAATTTGGCATAGAACACAAGGCAACTGATATTCTCTTGCAAAGGCTGGACTCCAAACTTTGGTATTGTCGAAAGTATTCGATATCGCCTATATATTGACAACCCAATTCCCAAAATCTTCCAGTTTGTTTACATGAAAGCTCTTTTGGTCTATAATAATCCAGATTTTCACGGATAGAGGCCAATCTCTCACTAGATGGAGATCTAGTGAGACTTAAGCTATACATATTATAACGTTCATGAGTTTCATAGGAAATAATCCTTGGCAAAGAGGTTCCTGAAATCTCCAACCAGACAGTCAACGCCCTGGCTTCCAAGCTTGTGCACGTCATAATGACCTAATATGTTTCTGCCATAGGCCTCTCTGTTCCCATTCGCGCACTGATCCACTGACGGGATATATATCAGGGCGCTTGTAATGATGTGTAGGAAAACATAGAGGGAGCCTCTAGAGAGCACGCTTCTCGACTATAGGTTGAATTAGACACAGACCTTCAGCATAGTGGGGAGTTGACGGCATATTGACAAGACCAATTAAGGCATTTTCTTCAATTAGTCCTGCTCCACAGTCTATAGATTGAGTGAAAAGAGTCATTCAGTAATGTTTATATTGTGGGGCCTAATGGGAAGCCTTCTGCGGCATAAGATTGAAGACCGGAGACCGGAGTTCTGCGTTTTACCATTGTAATGGTAAGAGTCTCCCATCCCTGTTGTTTGCCAATTTGATCTCAGACTGAGATCATCATCCTTTGCTAGATTGTTTGTTAAATCAACAGGGTATAAATATCCTGCTATTCAATAGATTTTACAATCAACAACTCTCTCCTTCTTCATCTCTCTCCCTGCACTCTTAACAGTGATCAATACTTCTCCAATGCCAATTGAACACTGCATAGGACATATTCAACATAGACTAAGTTGTCGTCGCATCCAAGGGCTGTATTCACCTGGGCATTATACCTTGGGGTTTGTCGTGTTCCTTGTCGCTAGATATCGACGCCTAATCAAGTCTGAAGAGGATCAAGATGAAATATGAGTGCATATGCGTGACGCCCGTTGGATTTGCAAGCCGAGAATCGGCGAAATCCCCGATTATCATGACTGTTCTGACCTCATTGTCTCAACAAAGAATGCTGTCAGTAGTTCGGGCCGAGAAAGGATCGTTTTTGGAAAAAAGCCTGTTCCGATCATGTTTTGACTCATCTGGGCCGGAATATCGGCAGTGCTACACAAACCTAAAGTTGGGCTAGATTCAGCTGCAGCCGTGGATGATGCAATTTATAGCAAGATGCTCTCGGCGATCTCTCGGACCGAGATTTTACCGCTTATGTCGTCATTTCCATGCCGGATTCCCGGTGATCATCCGGTCTATATCGGAGATCGGTCGGCCTTGCAAGTATACCTGACACCTTCGGAAGCCTGCTTGGGAGTATAAGTATTTGACATGTCACCTTCATACATCTGGCATAACCATTTCAATACTCTCAAGGGTCCTTCCATCCCTCTGGGCTCTCACATTCATCATTATGTCTTCACCAATACCAGAAGAAGCCTCTGAGGCACCAGAACCATTGCATTCCCAGCATCTCTCCAGGACCGAAACCCAAGAGAGTCTCCGCGACCGGGGCATCTCTGAAACTCCTCCAACATTGGATTACAACTACCCAGCTATTGGACATGACACGGACCCTGTGTTTCCTGAAGAGTACACTGTTGAAACCAGTACTGGTCTTGTTCCAGAAAAGACCCTTGAGCAGATCCGATCTCGTACTTCTACCTCATCCACCAAAGCCTGCACACCCAACGAGGTCGATACCGATCTGGAGAAAGGAGGAAAAGGCGCCACGGAGTTTGTGACCTTCACCATTAATGACCCTGAACACCCTTACAATTGGTCCCGTGCTTATCGCTGGTACATCACTCTTGTAGCCTCGAGTCTTGTGGTCTGTGTCGCATTCGGGTCCTCCATTGTCACCGGAGGATTGGGCTTGATCGAAGAACAATACAATGTCTCTCTTGAAGTCGCAATCCTGACCTGTTCAATCATGGTCTGCGGATTCGCAGTCGGTCCCCTACTCTGGTCTCCTCTCTCTGAGATCATCGGCCGAAGACCTGTATACATCATCTCTCTCGGTTTATATGTCATCTTCAACATCCCATGCGCTCTGGCCCCAAACATCGGTTGCTTGCTCGTGTGCCGATTCCTATGTGGTGTCTTCTCTAGTTCAGGCCTTTCCCTCGCTGGCGGCACCATCGCCGATATCTGGAGCATTGAGGAGCGTGGTATGGCGATTGCTTACTTTGCCGCTGCACCATACTGTGGTCCTGTGCTTGGCCCTATCGTGACAGGCTGGATTAACGTTGGAAGCGGCCGCCTCGACCTCTTCTTCTGGGTAAATCTAGCCTTTGCCGGTGCTATCATGATCATGGTTGGCCTAGTGCCGGAGACATATGCTCCAGTGATTCTCAAGCGCCGCGCTGCTAAACTCCGCAAGGAGACCGGAAACCCAAACATCATCACCGAGCAAGAAAAGACGAAGCTCACATTCCAAGAAATTGCTCGCACAAGCTTAATCAGGCCTATTACTATGATAATGACCGAGCCCGTCCTCGACCTTATGTGCATGTATATCGTCCTGATCTACGCAATGCTGTACGCCTTCTTCTTCGCATACCCAGTGATCTTTACCAAGCTCCATGGCTACAACGACGGACAGATCGGGCTCATGTTCATCCCCATTCTAATCGGTGCCGGCTTTGCCCTTGTTATCACCCCAGTCATCGAGGGCAAGTTCCGGAAAATCTGTAGCATGCGGTCTCCAACACCAGAAGACCGACTTCACGCAGCTTTACTCGGTGCACCTTTTATCCCAATCGCCTTCTTCATCTTAGGCGCTACTTCCTACAAGCATATCATATGGGTTGGACCTGCTTCGTCGGGAATCGCCTTTGGCTTTGGCATGGTGTTGTGCTACTATGCAGTGAATAACTATATCATTGACTCGTACCAGAAATACGCTGCATCGGCTTTGGCTGCCAAGGTATTCCTGCGCTCAGGTGGTGGCGCAGCTTTCCCGCTGTTCACTACGCAGATGTATGATCGTCTTGGATTGCAGTGGGCCTCTTGGCTGCTTGCCTTCATCGGGGTTGCTATGGTCTTGATTCCATATGTCTTCTACTGGTTTGGAGGAAAACTCCGTGCAAAACTTACCCGGGACTAGAAATCTGTTGCTACTGTTCTTTCTCGTTGTGGAAAGAAATGTTAGAACATTGGGAAGCTCAGGTTTAATGAAGTTTGATGGATGGAGAGAGGGAAGTCCTGATTGGATGTAATTTGGTAATGAATTAATAGACTAATGGATAGAATATCACAATAATAATATTTTGGATCAATTCGTGCTTAATACAGTGCTAACCGCCCTCCTTATAGTGCTCCGCATAAGAGCTATAGTGTAGGTATACGTTCAAGTAATCAATATGCTAGCAGTGTTATTACAGATACTGGCTGGAGGGAGGTAGTGGGAGGATCTTTATTGAATGCATGAAAAATCAAGTGTATTGATTACCATGAGGTGTAGCAAATAATCGGTCATTCTATGTTTGCATTGTTTAGGGCCCATTTGGGCCCCCATTAACCCACAGTGGGCTCGATGTTAAGCACATAGCCCATCGACGGGCCTAAGGACCGGGCCCAAAACCCAACCAATTTGTGGGTTGGGTTGGGTTGGGTTGGGCTTTAGGCTTTATGGGCTTTGCGGAGGTCTATCTGTGCCGCTCATTGGACTGTCTTGTTGCTGACGGAGAAGAAGGTCTTAGTGTCCTTACTGGTTTTCCTCGTGTGTTAGTCTGCTCCCTCACCCGGTTGTCACCTCGATTCTCAATCCGTTTAAAAAGCTCATTAATTGATATTCTATTACTTTTCCCAGTGAAATATCAACTACATACGACCATAGGGTGTGGAAAACAGGGCTTCCCGTCCGCTCAGCCGTACTTAAGCCACACGCCGGTGAGTTAGTAGTTGGGTGGGTGACCACCAGCGAATCCTCACTGTTGTACGTCGGTGTTCACCCTGTCTCCATGCTTCTTTTTTGATTCGTTAGGAAATCTCCTCTTGCCGCCCTACTCTTCAGTCTATTCAGCCTATTCACCTGAATGCCCTGAACACCACTATTCTGCACCTGAATATCCTGCACGCCCCTCAACCGCTGACGTGTCCTCCCCCTCCCTCTATGCTGATTTTTTCTCACAGGGTGTTGTTGCAGTCACAACTCTTTGGCCTGATCTTGGCTACAATTTTTGTCGGGAAGTCGTGACATTTTTAATAATTAAGAATGGAAACGCAGGACTTATTTTATAATTTTATATAATTCGGTCGGACTCTTCTACAATTATATTTCTCTCCGCGCCTTACAATTACTCCCACTTAGAAACAGGTGTAGGAATCGGATAATAGCTTTACCGAAATTCTGATACGCGAATAAGTAATACATAACCAATGAGAATATTGACCGGTATATCCCATTCGGGACTTGCGATCATACGGCGCCCCCTTAAGCTTACATGCTCTCCTTTTGGGTATACTATTGTAGGAAAAGGGACGACGTCTGGTCTATGGCAGCAACATATTTCTCGCGAAGCTAAAATATACTAGATCCTACGAAAAGAACAAGAGTCTGCCGTCCTAGTGTTCCTCGGCAAGATAGATCTACAGTCAGTGGACATAAGTATTTGCGTCGCCTATAGACCCACCCAGCTGACCGCCCCTCTATACCGCCTACCTAAAACGCGTAGTCTACCTGATATGGCGAACAATGACACTACAAAGGAGGTCCTGGCTACTGCGCAGCAGGTATGGGAGGAACTAGATGCGGTACTTGGAGCATCTCTCTGAGACTATACTACAAGGGTAGTAGCCTTTATTAACTCATTCTAGATTTCATAGTTTGAATTCATAGGGGATTTGACCGGCATTATATTATATAATCAATGGGGTGTGGGTCCAGGCGATGCAAATACTTCTGTCCAGTCACTGTAGGCATATGCTCGTCATAGGTTGAGTCGGCGAGAGTGGCGTCTTGATTGCTGCCTATCCAACTATTGTCATTCGCTGGCTATGCCACAATGGTATTGATGAATCAGTATACTTCGTCTTTCTCTTTTTGTGATTCGTGGCTGGTTAAAGGACGCACTAACCATAACATGCCTCAAGCGGATCATTGTATCTTTACTGGCGATACATCGATCGCCCAAATGCCACTAATAACAGGGTGAGAATTAGGGGGAGAATCACCCACGAGTCGCGTGACTGCTGCACTGACTGTAAACTGACACTTCACTAGGCTTAGTGTGAATATCTTTTTGATGACACCAATTATCTCGGATATGGTCTCAGACAATGAAAATTAGTGGCTATGATGACGTCTCTTTTTGGTCTGACGACCGGCCCGATAGAATTGTTTTATAGTGTTATGTGATTTAGTGCCCAACCTTAGCTGTGGTGATAATCACTTATTACCCCTCTTAATCGCAGCGTGAAGACAACAAAATCTAATCTCTGCCCTCGCAAGGTATTTCAAACTCCCCGCTATATTGGATTCAAACTAATATTACTCCTAGGAGCTCGATTTAGAACCGTTCTTTCGTACTCGATGGAACCTCAACGGTTGGACGATGTAACCGATGCAGCCGAAGGAATCCGAAAAGATATTAAGATATTACTATTACAAGTCTCAACATTTGAAGAGGATGAAAATGGAAATAAGAAGTACGGCGGGGATGCGCTTTTGATGTTGTTTTCCCGTATGAAAACCGCCCTTGGTATTGATGAGGTAGGCACGAATATTATTTGTTCCTAGATAGACTATTTTACTAATCCAACTAGAACTGGGAAGGACGCTTAAGGTATTGGAAGAATCCTACAAAACTAAATCTTCTAAACTCGGTATACCTTATTCCAATACTGAAAGGAATTGAAGTGAACGGGTGGTTATTGAAGGAAGGATGGTTTGTACAAGTCAATGTTGACCTAGTTGTGGTGGGTGCGGGTACGACTACGCTGGTTGTTGCGCCTTGCTGATATAAACCCGTGGCCTAAGTAAGAGATAAATTCGAGGAAGTTTAAATGTTATTATCATTCTGTTTTATAGTGTACATTACTAAAAGTCTTATATTACTAAAAGTCTTACATTCGGGGAATAAGAATCATTCTGGTGAATGGCGTCCGAGAATCCGAGGGCGTGGTGACTATTTTCCAAGTCCTAAGAAGAACTGCCCTCTCTGGATACAAGTGAAGGACGAGATAATAAATGGTAACGGGTCTTCAGAGAATTACCCGAGATAGCTGTGGCGGCCTCCTGGTCTAAACCTAAAGAGGGTAGTGGCGAGTGGCTGCTTAGCGAAAGATCCTGCTGCAGAAGGTCGAAAGAGTATTGTTGCGACCGGTCAGTCGACGATGGCAGTTGACGACCATTGGCCGAAAGGCCTTGCTGCAGTATATTATCAAATTCCCAACTATATTGTTGCGACCAGTCAGTCTATGGTGGCAGTTGAGGACTAGTGGCCGAAAGGCCTTATTGCAGTATATTATCAAATTCCTAACCGTATTGTTACGACCAGTCAGTCCACGGTGGCAGTTGACGACCATTGGCCGAAAGGCCTTGCTGCAGTATATCATCAAATTCCCAACCGTATTGTTGTGACCAGTCAGTCCACGGTGGCAGTTGACGACTATTGGCCGAAAGGCCTTGCTGCAGTATATCATCAAATTCCCAACTATATTGTTGCGACCAGTCAGTCTACAGTGGCGGTTGACGACCATTGGCCGAAAGGCCTTGCTGCAGTAAATCATCAAATTCCCAACCGTATTGTTGCGACCAGTTAGTCCACGGTGGCAGTTGACGACTATTGGCCGAAAGGCCTTGCTGCAGTATATCATTAAATTCCCAACCGTATTGTTGCGACCAGTCAGTCGACAGCGGTGATAGACGAGTTTGAGAGATATGTTTATTCCCATACTCGTGTGGCTCACACCCACTATTGTAAGACACTTTCTTCGAGTAAGTTTGCTCTATCCGAGAATGGCTTTCTTCAGTATCGGTGTGTACTGTATCAACTTGCAAGTTGTATAATCCAGATTTGCTCCCTTGCTGCTGAGTGATATTATTGGGGGAAAAGGTCTGACTGAGAGTCGTGCTAGCAGATGATGTTGCTATGTTGGATGATGAATTAGATTCGAGATCTAGCGTCCCATACAAGTGGAGGAGAGTATCAGGATCGATACGCTCGCACGGGAATAGTCCTAATTGGATATCGAAGGCACTTTTAGGATTGGCAGGCTCGTTCAGGAGTGCAGGATTGGTAGGCTCGCTCGGGAGTGAACCTATATGGATATCGAAGGCACTTTCAGGATTGGCAGGCTCGTTCAGGAGTGTAGGATTGGTAGGCTCGCTCGGGAGTATAGAATTGGCAGGCTCGCTCGGGAGTATAGGATTGGCAGGCTCGCTCGGGAGTATAGGATTGGTAGGCTCGCTCGGGAGTACAGAATTGGCAGGCTCGCTCGGGAGTGAACCCCTATGGATATCGAAGGTACTTTTAGGATTATCAGGCTCGCTGGTAAAAAGCCCTGTATGACTGTCGAGGGAGCTTCGACGAGTATTATGTTTAACTAACGAAAATCCCTACCTAAGAAACACGAGACGACTTGGTTCTTCCTAGTGATTATCAGGGGAAAACTGCTGGTTATCGGGCGTAGTGGTGTCAATTTCATGATATCTTAATGGCGGATTGATGTCGGTGCGGTTTGAGAATATTGTGGTGTCATTTTTGTTACTGGCAAGTTGGTCGAACTGCTCGTCGAACGTTTCATGAGGATGATTATCTCCGGTAGAATATGATAACTGTGGTGTTGGTAGATTGGTATTGCCTCTCTAATCACCTGTATTGAAAGTTGGAACGGTATGCCTTTCTATATCTACCATGAAAATAAGAACCCTGGCTATACTGGTTTGAGCGAGAAATTCACAAACATACCTGTGACATTCAAAGCGAGGTTCTGTGTGGTAGGATAATATACGAAGTTGAAAACCTATAGAGCTAATCTCTATAGACGTCGTTTGATTTCCGTGTTCTTACACTCGTGTTGCTTGAAATTCCTAATACTATCTTTTGAAGGTGAGACTTTTAAACTTTTTAACCTAACAAAATTAGCAACTAATCATGCCAATAAGGCTTTATTCTGGAAGTTATACTAACGAAGTTTTGCTGATAGAATCTAAAAAGAAGATGAAATAGAGATGTGAATTAGTAGAATTCTCAATTGAACTCTCTCCTGCAATACCCCGGTATAAGGCGTCAATACGTTCACCTAGCCTTGCCTGTGTAGACAGTTCTTTGGTGCTTTGGGAATCGAGTATGACTGTTGAAAGTCTCCGTCGTGTCTTTGTAGATAGTCTGTCGTACAGTTGTTCCTTTAATCGGTGACATATTATAGCGAGGAAGTACTGTTGTGTCTTGTTTATACACTTATTAGACAGATCGCGTGGCCGTTTTAGAAAGGCTTTAACTCTATTCTAAGGTGAAGAGACAAAGTCCGGCACTGGAGAGACAAAGGCGGGCGCTAGAGTGCAATTCTAGAATGACGCGATGTTATTTTCCTACTGATATAGTTTTATTAACAGTTCCTCGTTTTCCTCCTCCTCTTCCTTATCCTCTTCCTCTATTCCTTCTCTGGTAAGTGAGTCTCGTATCCTTCGTTTTTTATTGGGGTGATTATCAACCTGTAGTGACCTTTTCTTCCCTTGCTGTACCCTATTGGCAACCGGCTGCGGACTATTATTATCTATGTGCGTTGTATCGTTGTCGTTATCGTTTGCATCGTTGTCGTTATCGTTTGTATCGTTGTCGTTATCGTTTGCATCGTTGTCGTTATCGTTTGTATCGTTGTCGTTATCGTTTGCATTGTTGTCGTTGTCGTTTGCATCGAGTCTCTCCTTAAGAACGGAAGGAACGAGACACTAAGCCCGCTGGAGAATATCTATATCCTATAAAGGTGAATAAGTCGGTGTGGATATACAAAGACTGGCAACCGACCTTTACTAAAAAAGAAGAGAGATCAACAACAGTTTTTCTATCTTGAAACCCCTTGTTGAATGCTTCTATAAGTATTGGCAGAGTAGATAGCCTACTCTCTATGGTACCTATCGCATCAAAAAGTATATATATTGTTAAGAATGTAGAATGAAAGATTGTTACAGGTTTTGACGGGGTACTTGGGAAGCTGCTTTCCTATAAACAAGAAACAATTCTGGTTTTGGATCTGTGCGCTAGGTTGTATATATATATGCAGGGATCCTAATCTCACAGCAATAAATTGCGTAATGGTATTGATGGCGCTTCTAGATGATACGCCATTGGCTACTAATTTACACTGATTGGCATTTACAATAGTCCTAATATCCGCACTTTATGCGCTTGGCTGATATTAGGCAGCAAATCAGAAACCATATACCCCCTTACAGCTATAATACTTTGGCAAACCTGTATAAGTTGATAGTCTGTACATCTTTTTCGTCGTGATTACCCCTCCCTAAGCTAAACCTATCTGTACTTCGCCTAGGTTGCTACTTTTTACTTCACTCTTCTATAGGACCACACACTTTTCCCTCTTCAAATTATTAAGCTATGTCTGCTACTGCTGTCGTATCACAACTACGGGGGCTTTTGGAAAAAGCCAATCTGTTGATACCAAAAATAGCAAAATTATACGCTAACGAAGAGTAATGGGAAGCTCTTGGCAATATGAGCAATAGTCTTGCAACGACAGCGACCAGGATAGAAAGCAAGGTCCGAGAGTTAAAAGTATCACGTGTAGAAAGAGTATGGAAAGAGAGTGAAAAACTCAGGTCTTATGCTTTGGCGTGTAAGGGGGAGCTATTGACTAATGGTCTGTTGAAACAACAACCAGTTTTTAGACGAAATATTGTTACTATATTCTAAGGCCCGAAAGACTCGATGTTCGACTCCTAGGATATCAAATTTCGAAAAGCATCGACCCGACAAAGATGTGAGTAGATTCGGCAACTTAGTCCTAGCGGCGTGGTTTTATGGGCAATGGCCTTTGCGCTAAGCATCTGGGTAGGAGGTTCAATGTCAATGGATATCTTTACTTGTCTTCTGGACGATATCGAGCTAGATCAAAGTCTACTATGGCTATCAATCGTTAAGACAATTTTATATATGCTCCTCGAGGACGAAGAATTCCTGTCCGTATCGTTGCAATACCGGGAATTTCTAAAAGGTTTCTATACCTACTACCTTTATGGCTAGAGATTAACTTTTTTAGCGTATGACTGTCCACCAGATGTTTGCTAAAAGCTTCCAAGAAAACGGAGACGACTAGACAATAAGCTCAATGAGGAGGTTGCTCGAACGAGCTAAATTTCTCCTTTTGATAAGAAACGAGGTATGATAGTATTATTCGTAATTGTCGTACGGCTAATGATAACTTAGAAATGAAGTATATGTATACAAATCCCGAACTCGTCTGTATAGAAAGACTTCCAGAGCCATTTCAGACCGCTGTGAAAGAAAGCCGGCTCTGGAAGTGGGAAAGGAGTAAGGGCATGGAAACAACCAGCTGCCTGGCTACTCTTTTCCCGAGGGACAATACGCAAGATGTCTCTCTGACAATTTGGTGCGGAAATCATGTAGCCTACTACCTCAACGATATCTTTGGGCTAGGACTTGTACACTCGTCTTAGGGTTTGAAATATACGGTTCCCCCTCTGACGTAGGTTGTGTACTCTGGGGTTACTATATAATCGCTGTATTCAGTCGTCGCGATACGGTTGTCTATATGTTTTTCGTATTTGTCCGTTTTCTGGTTATATATGGAAAGATAGAGGCCCTTGAAAGAAATCGTTCTTGCGTACTCGACTGGGGGGAAGAGATGGCTCGGAATATATTCCTCTTGTCCAGCGAGTGTATCGTCGCCTCTCTAATTGTATATACGTTAGCTAGTAAAAAAATAATGTTCTGAATGATCATGTCTTACCGCTATGGTTTAACAATGTGATCTTTAGTAGGCAATACGAGTGGAATTTAACCGTACGGAAAGAGGGACTCGCTTTACAATTCGATCGAGGGCTTAGAATAGAAGGCTTGGTAGATTTTGTAGCTTAGACAAAGGGATAGATGAGCAAGCTGCGGATAACATATGTTTAAAAAGGGGTGAGGAGACCGCGACGTCGTTGATCTCGGGCGCCTAAGAGGTCTGTCTGTCTTATGATCGGGTTGGGCGCCGGAAGAAATGCGACTGTACCCGCTTAGTAAGCCCGAAATGATGTAATCCACGGTTTATCCGTGTCGCACGCACGATGCTGTGTTGCTATTATTTGACTAAGTATTTTTTTAGACAGCCTTAAGCGCTTCAGCAACGAATATAAATGAGATGACCGCGGGATTCAATAGGTGTTTATGGAGTATCGCAGATCTCTCCACTTTAATCAAAATATGTCAGTTGCTCCTAGCATTGGCAATATGTAATCTAATGGGGAGATAGGATATATAGTGTGAAGATCTTCTTTTTCTAATCCAATTATAAGAAGACGGGGTTTCCTAGGTCGAGAAAGTGATCAATCCTAAGTTCTCAATATTGCTCTTTGGGTTAAGGGGAGGACTCGGCCAATCCGGACCTCTTAGTTCGCGCTAATGCTCTTTGCTGAATTTGGAAATAAGGACGGCTGCCTCCCACCGCTAATCTACTTTTGGATTTAAGAGCTCTATGAGTCTCTTAAATCCATATGTAGATTAGTGCGCTTCTTAACCATATCCCGCTACTAATCTGCTTTTGGATTTAAGAGCTCTATGAGTCTCTTAAATCCATATGTAGATTAGTGCGCTTCTCAACCATATCCCGCCACTAATCTGCTTTTGGATTTAAGAGCTCTATGAGTCTCTTAAATCCAAAAGCAGATTAGTATTGGCTGTAAGGGATGTTTCTGTCATTTGATCTTTTATAAATGTGAACCATCCCAATCCTTCGAAGGTAATTACTTTGTGAACTGCCTATACTAAAGCCACGAGTACTTGTTGGGTCGGATATTTTAGAAAGGAAGATAGTTGACTACCAAATAACGATGGCCTATTAGAAGCGATACCTTAAAGGTGCTGCTATTATAGGAGAGTTTAAAAGACCCCGGGTCATTAGGAGAAGAGAGTGGATGTTTGAAAGACTCCCATCGAGTACAATAAAACGTCTTATGTAGGAGATTAGAGGGTATGCCCTATCTACTTTTTAAGAATTGCTATGCCCAATTAACCCCTAAAAAGATATGCTTATTTGTACAACTGCCCGCAAGCTTTTGTTTTCTACTCGGGGAGCCTAGTACTCTTACAGTTCCGTGCTAAGGATATAGAGGCTATTCGTGACCAAATGTATCCTATTGATATTTGTATATTCCACGGGAAGAGCTTAAATACCGTGACCAGTGTACGATGGTAGAAGGCCTGCGCGTACTCGCCTTGAAGGGTTTCCCTCGTCTTTGTATAACTGGAGACTCTGCGCCTATAGATTCAGGGAATAATATACGGATACTAACTGAATCGAACCTCGCTGGGTTTGACCGTTATTACGAGTTCTGGTCTGGTCGACCTTTCTAGGTAGAGCGTCCTTACTAGATAAGCGACGCCGTTAACTACAACTGTTAAACTGTTTTTATTTTACCTCCCCTTGTATCTGTTTGTTGATTACATAACGTGGAGGGTTGCTAAATATCGCGTTATTTCCTAATTTCCTCCGTGAACATCTCTTAATACTCAATACTTCTATACAAGTCCACATCATACCATACCTTCCCTTCCTTTTCGGGCAAGGCTATTATAATAGACTCCCAGCACTTATCTTATCCGAGGTTGATAGTGCTACTCTCTATGAACTGGCCCGCGGTAAAAACGACTTTTCTAGAGAAACTTTGAAGACTTATCTTAAGGATATCTTTCGTTAGCTTTTAGAATATGATGCTTTGTATCGAGATTAGAGATTGGACAATATTCTACTCTGTGATCAGGGTAGCCGACGATGCAGAGTGATGGTTGTTGATCTTGAACAAGTTGATTTTCCTGATCACCTTTACCCCTAGGAAAGGCTGATTAACTCGGACGGTGCAAGGTCTATAATGTAAGATTTCGAAGATATGCTAGTATCCGTGAATCATCTCCTGTACGAATCTGGTAGGTTAGCGGGTGATTTCGATTAGTTTTGACAAAATGGGACTTTTTCTACCCTAAGGACTGGTTATTCTGTGCCTCTCTCCCGCTGGTATAGAAGATTGTACGGACTAGAGATTGGATAATTTTCTACTCTGTAATCAGGGTAGCTAAAGATGCAGAGAGTGATGGTTGTTGATATTGAACAAGTCGATCGCCTTTACCCCTAAGAAAGGCTTATACAACTTGTATGCCCGCCTTTAATCGCTTCCTTCGTGTAAAAACGAAAGTTGACGACGTTCCTATCCGTAGTAAAGGAAATATTAACGAAAAAGGTCGATTGGCTAGTATAACTTTACTAGCCAACCCTTTCTATATCTGTATCACTAGAAATAACTACCAGCTTGCTAATAAACCATTATGGATTGTATTCCCATTTCCTCGCTACGAAGACTTCTTCCTAGTTGGATTGATTCCTTTTTTTTTATTTAAGACGATTCCTCGACCGCTAGGGGAAATTAAGAGCAGAGTACGAATACAGAAACTGTGAATCTTAATACTAGATATCACTAGCCTATATTTGACGGTATGCTCCACTGCTCGAGATATATATTACTAATGTGCTCCCTCGTATATGCTAAACACGGGTTTCTTCCTTCTAGGCTCTATCTCTACCTCAACTTACCTTTAAATCCCCGAGAAGTTATCTACGGGGCTAATGTCGCTACTAGTTGGCTATTTTAATTATATAAAGCCTTGTAAGTAAATATCGGAGGGTATTCCTGGAACCCTGACACTGACAATGTAGATATAAGCGATGGCCTAGCTACAGGGACCAGTGTTGAACGTTCAAATTCTTGGCGAAATCGCTGAATTTGAGAGATACGACTGTATAGTCTGGACCTCACAATCCGTCTTTATGAAGTTCTATGTTAGATACAATAACGACTTGAAAGGCTATGTTTATGGTAGTTCTTTTATTCTTGGAATAGTGTCGTCCGAGCTCTACCTGTTAAAACTTTACTGTAAGATAGGGATTGCAAAAAGTCTTTTGGGAAAGGAAGAGTGGGACTATGTAAAGCGCAAATACAGTATTGAAAGAGATAGGTATCTGATTCTGAGTCGTGATATTAATTTATATTAGAGAATTTAATCTGATGCAATGAAAGTTGAAGCTACAAATCTATACGATAAAGGATGAGTTTTTAAATCTAAGTTGGGTTACAAAATACGTGTCACTAGCTAGGTAGTCTAATAGTCTTATAGAGCCTGTAAGTATAGTACGTACGTCCTGTTGAGCCGGGGTTATATTCGCTAAGATGGTATTCGTGGGCAAGTATGTTATGAAGAAAGTGAACGGCAGCCTATAGCTAAACTTTTAGACTTGTTAGGGGTATTTAGATAAGGATGTATAGGTAGGTTGACGGTGTAGATTATTACGCTAAATTTAAACTGATTAGGAAGAGGGTGAACTTGCTATATGTATACAAATGGGTAAGAGCCAATTGGGTCTATTATAAAAGGCCTCTGCCCTTTTCCCTCTACCTATACTCACACAAAATCTTAGCAACCATGTAAAACAATATTTTTGAGGTGCTACTTGTTGCCTTTGAGTCCTTTTTCCTAGGACTTTCTATATTTACCCGACTTCTCTTATCTTATTTACACTCCGATGTTTTCTTATACTCCGGTTCTCTGATTTTATTCGCTATTTTATCTCTATTCCTCGCCTTCCTACTTCTACGATTTCTCTAAAAAGTCCAAAATGTGCTCCTTTACTTTACCGCTTCTATTGAAATTCCCTACTATGATATGCTCTACAACCAGTTTATACACTGGATGGAAAGGAAGGATTTATTAAGCTATATCCGCTATGCTATTGCTAAATCAAAAAATGCTTTCTCTCTACCCTGGTAAAATGAAAGCGATGACGATACCGATGAAGATGCCTTAGCGGAGTAAGATCGTTTTGAAAAGAGCAGAGTAGACTTCTGGTTTTCTTTAAGAGAACGGTAAAATATTAGGCTAGCCCGTTGCACTCCTTCTCGAGGGAAGCTTTATTTGTTCCTGTACTAAGGGTGTCTTGTTGGTCTTTATCGTGATCCCTACGAGAAGTAAAATAGTTGGATCGCGAATCTAGAAGCCTTTACGATCTACTTATTCTTTTGGAGTAAAAAGGTACTCTTTATACTTTTAAAAGAGGTACAACAAGTATCGATCCAACGTTATAAGTATAAGATTACAATCTATCGCGGTTTCAATTAATAAAATACAACTAGTTGGGTTTCGACTGTATTAAAACCCCCTCGTCTATTATCAACTTTGGTCTTACCTCTACAAATTAAAGATAATATGCTGAAAGACATTGAGAAGTTTCTAAGTCTAAGAGAAAAAGTCTGGTATGAGTCTCGTGGTAGGCCGTACCGCCGAGGTTATCTTCTCTATGGTCCTCCCGGAACCGGAAAGTCAAGTATATGCTTTGCAATTGCGGGGTATCTTTGGCTTGATATCTATACGCTTAGCTTGAACTCCCGAAAGCTTGATGAGGATAGTTTGGTTAGCCTCTTTCGAAGTCTTCCAAAATGTTGTATCCTGCTTCTTGAAGATGTGGACAATGCCGGGATTAGCTAGGAGGGCGATCGGCGAAGGAATGATACTGGAAATACTAGCTGAGAGGGAGACTTACTCCAACTTGATTGCGCCGGTATCTCTCTATTAGCCCTTTTGAATTGCATTGATGGTGTCGGGGCACAGGAGGGCCGTATTCTGATTATGACCACCAATCATCTCGAAAAGCTTGATCTAGCCTTGATTCGACCTGGTCGGGTAGATTAGAGATATAACTTTGGCTTTATGGATACTGAAAGTGCTAAGGAGCTCTTTCACCTCTTTTTTGACAAAGGCTCTTCTGAGGCGATATGGGAGGATAGTATATCAGAGCTCTGTGATAAGTTCGTAGATATTGTTTCCTCCTCTAGTGATTTAACTGTAGTAGAGATTAGTAACTATTTGATGGATTTCAGAGACAACCCTGAGCTGGCTGTCTCGAATGCCCCTGGATGGGTGAGAAATAGAAAGGGAATTGTTATGGCTACCGCGGTTGCGCAGTGAACAGATATATTATATTTAGTCGCTGAAATATTTTGTATTTGAATTTTAAAACGGTGGCTATTATGCTATCTCAGATTATAACTTTGATTCTTTGGTCTCGATATTTATCTAATCTTTAGTTTGGTAAGTGAAACTATGCAAGTTCTATGGTTATCTGCCTTATTTTATCCTAGAGAGGTATAGGTTATTCGGAAAAACACAGAATGTAAACCACTTGAGGAGTCGTGTAAATAGGTGACCACTAGGTGTTTAGTTGGGGTAGGTTCGGTGCAAAAAGAATACTAAGTTCTTTCGTATTGAAGGGTCGCTTCGTGATTGTCAACATGACGGAGCTATAGAAAGCTATAAAAGTATCGCTACAGCCATCGAAGTCAGTTGGTATCCTACCTTCTTAGCCCTGCAGATAACACGTATTATGAAACTCATCACTGAACAGTTATTACAGCTTATAAGCCAATACTGTACGCTATTTATGATCTAACGCGTAGCAAATATGCCGCTAACTACTCAGTTCGTGATTTGAGAAACCCTCAGTTCTTGATTGAATACAACGATGTTACTACTTACATCGCCTCTATAGCGCTATGTTTGGATGATGGGCCTATTACTACCCGTCTGATATCTGATGTTCTATTGGAGAATATAGGATATGCCCCTTCGAGTTTTATCGAGAATTTAATAGAGCCGAGTGTTGTTGATACCGGCTTGGAATTTATAGTCGGCTTGGAATGTATGGTCGTGCTATATAGTCTTTTGATGATGGATATGTTGCCCCCTTGTAATATGTGTATGTCAATTAACCGTATGCTTTATTGGAATAAAGGGGAGGACCTAAAGAGTTATCTTATGGATAATTTGAGTGAGGAGAACGGCGTATGGCTAGAAATTCAACTAGGAAGAATTGTATAGGCTAGCTGAGATATCGCCTCTATCAACTCTTCTATGCTAAGATATCTTATATGTTATGTTCTTATATCTCCTCTTAATATAATGACTCTTTACGTGTTTGTTTGTTTGTTTGTCTTATTATTTTCTTATAAATTGCTTTCTACCGTCCTACAACTTACCTTACCTCGTACTTCTTCGATATCAATTCTGAATCACCATATCTTCCCTCAACTACCATCGCAACACCAATACAGCGTTTAAGCCGCCTTTTATCTCCTTTGGGTAAGGAGTAGGGTATCAAGCCTGTTCTGCCCTGTTCTTCCCGTACTACTAAAAGGCCTCGCGTCGAAGATAAGATTATCTGTCTCGGCCTAGTACCTCTATCTCAAGTATGCTTCTAGGTACCTTTTTAACCTATATATACTAGTACTAACAGTCAATTCGCTCGCCCAGTCGGCTCCTCAGTCCCCCTGTGGGTCTGTCGATGATGATGATGATGATGTCGTCTTTATGAAGAGTATACCCCTCTCGGCTACCGGTAGGTTGACCACACTCTATGCCGTTCCGCTCTGTAGTATCGTTAACGGATATGATTTTTAGCCAAGTATACAGTAGTATTCTCCAGATCTATGTATTAGGGTAAGGTGTCGTCCGATTGGCATGGGATCTATCCTAACGTTGCCCCCCCGCCGATGTTAACGGTTATACGTTACAGCAGTCTTAATGACGCCTCGTTTACTAACCAAGCGACCTGTTATACACACTATAAGGAGATACTCGCTGCGCTTACGCGTCTCGAGTATAAACGTGATAACCTTACGGCCCGCCTTTGGTAATTTATCGATGAGGTCGGAGAGGAAATACCTGATACTGTGCAACTAACGGTCATATAGCTTCTACTCTACATTAGATACATTTTCTTTTTCCCTGAATAGTACCTACTCCGTCTATATTTAGGTCTAATGAATATATCTCATTCCTACCAATCAATTTCCCGGCCTATTTCAATCTAGTATAAACTTATCTATCGTGCAAGTAGGGCCCCGTACTATAATATTATTCTTCTTCTTCCTCCTCCTCCTCCTTCTCTACCTCCACCACTCGTCCTCGTCGTCTTCTCTACTCTCCATCACCTCGTCTGCAAAGGACTGCACTTCGCTTAATATCTTTTACTATCAGCCTTAGCTGAATACCTGCACCGTCTAATGTTGCTTTATATAGCCCTATAGTAAGATACGTATGTCAATCAACCGTATACTTTATTAGAATAACGGGGAGTACTTTAAGCGTCATCTTATAGAAAATTTGGATATAGAGAATAGCGTATGACTAGAAACCCTAACTAGGAAGAATTTAGCTACCGCATCTCGAGCTTATCAATCGCCCAAGTATATAAGTAAGTAAATCCTGCTTATTATATAGAAAAGAGATATTATATTTCACTTTGTCTCTACCATAGGTCATATATAGCTAGCTGCTGCCTCCTTCCTTTTTAGTTGGTTTGTTCTTGCTCTATATGTACTCTGCTGTCGCCTATAGCTCCACCTATAGCTCCACAACACTTAGGTATATAAATTTACGCGCCTTATTGAGATACAAACTAAACTATATCTGTAGAAGGATTATCTCGCTTGAAAAATCTAAGCGTAGGGAGTATATTCAATACTATGTAGGTTCTATAAGGCTCTATAATTTTTCTGGACCAAGCTAAGCTAAGCTTTATAGACGAATATATGTATTAACGGGGGTCCCTCCTCTACCGCTAAAGTGGTTCTAAGAAGTTAGCCTTAGTTAATAATCACGGTTTAGACGGCGACGGTAGAGATATGTTATACATCCTATCCTAGATTTATATGAATATTGGGGGTCAAAGTACAGCTGCAATCAATTGTTCGCTGCGGCACGTGGAAACCGAATTCTGTAAACCATTATTTTTTGTTATATATAAACTAATGCCGAAGTACTCGCTTGGGAATAGAAAGTAAGTTAGAAAAGATAGTATCGTATTTCTTTCGCTTACCGCGTTAAAGAAGACTTATCTAGTTGAACTATTTTGTCCGGACTTTTTGGTATCTATAACTTGAATATATACTGCCTAACTCTATTCGCCTCCTTTACGCGAAAGCGAAAATTTACGTAGTGATATACCCAAAAAAAGAACTAAACTTGAATGAGAAAGGTCGATCGGCTAGTATTGATGCTATTCTGCCGTCCGAGCCCTCTCGGCCTATTAGGAAATTCGGTCTAGAATATAATGTCAGCGAAAATTAACTAAACTTACTTACCTCCACTACGCTTTAATATCGAACAAGGTCTGTTGGGCATATCTAAACTGCCGCCATATTACTATTTTTCTAGACCTTACCCTATTTAAGACGCTAAACCGACGCACATTTTATCATATTAATCCATCTCAAGTTCCTTAACTGAAGCCTTAGCTATATTCTTGAATATCAGCCTAACTTTGCGACCGTATCACGTTTAAATACAATGTCTGATATCGATCACAACGCCCGAAGAGAAGTTAACAATGCGCTTATTAGCTCGGGCAGCGCTGTTGTCGGACAGATGGTTGACGCCGGCAACTCCTCGGTTTAGAAGCGTTAGAAAAACAAAGAAGAGAAAGAAAAACGCGAAGCTACTGAGAGAGCTGCTAAATAGGAAGCAGATACTGCTGTTAGTCCCAAACCCTTTATCTCCCAACCCTCCAGGAAGCTAAAGTCCTAAGTGCTAACGTTATCAATTAATAGAAGGGTAGCGTCTCTAGATAGAAAGTTGTCGTTTTACCTACGGTCTTCCTTCCTATCAGTTATTACTGCTGCTATTTGGGCTTTTTCGCTCGTAGGTTAGGGTATTCAGATCCACTAGTGAAGGGGGTATTGCTACGGTGACTTTGTACTCTTGTATCCATTTGCCCTTCGTTTTTTTTATACTTTTAGTGGTATTTTAACAATACTATTATCAAATTTACCTCTTAGTAATTACTACGTATTTTCTCTGTTTTGGATGAGTTAGACCTCTTTAGAGGTGTAAGTAGAATAGCCTGTTTGATTTACCTTAAGAATAAAGATCTAAATAATTGACTATTTTACTACTGAATGCAATGTGTTGTCCTTAACTTTTAAATGTAGCTACCTGAAGCAAAGTTTGAAGTTACGTTGTGATATATATTCTATGAATTCCGACCCGCTTTTAGTGCTTTATTCAAATATTATAACTAGTGGCTGCGGGGCCTTAATAGCCTTGGTAAAAAGTTGTGCCAAGTAGCTGCGGTGACACCTAAGGCGTTCATTTCCTATAAACCATAAATACTAGGTATAACCTACTCAATTATGTCGCCTATTTCTCGACTAGCTTACTTATCGAAGTCGGAACTACTAAGTACTTATCCCTTACTATTAAAACCTGCCTTAACGTTATGGATACTAACGCGCTTCTTAATCTCGTCTATATGGCGTAGGGCTAGCTTTGGGTGGATAAGGTGAATGAAGCCTATATAATAGGCCGTCTTTGCTAATGGGTGTCAACTTTCTATCCGGATAAGCTTCCCTGTGTACTTGACGGTACTTTTTACTATGGCGCATTTAACGCTGGTATGAAGATGGTCTTTAGTGATAGTACGATCTGGATGGTTCGCTTCCCTCGTTTTGGGATGGTCTGTGAAGACTATATAGATGAGAAGGTTGCTATGGAGGTGTCTGCCCTAAATCTTATCCGCGACAAGACTACTATTCCTGTCCTAATAGTCCGGGCTTGGGGTCCCGCTGCTAGTAATAGACTTGGTCTAGGTCCTTTCATTATGATGGACTTTATAAACGGTGTGAGCCTTAGTAGCCTTCTCTAGGACCCTAACGCCGAGTAACCTAGTAGAGTTATGAGGGACGATATCAGCGATAGTGATATTGAGGTTATCTATAGGTAGTTAGCGAATTTCCTACTTTAACTTTACAAACTTGATTTCGACCGGATCGGTAGCCTACTATCGCCACAGACTGAAAGTTAAAGCCCTATACTACCGCGGCCGTTAACATTCAAGGCACAAACTATCCTACAAGATGGGGGAGTCAATACTTTCGGTATGTATTGTTATTATCTTTTTCCCTTCTTATCCCTATTACTCTTATTTAGTACCCTAACTAAGTAAACGATATCTAGGTGACCGAGCCGAAGGGTTTGCTACGATAATAGAGTACTTTCGATATATCGTCGGATAGGATTGGAAGCAGCTTGTTTATCAACTAAACTCAACTTTTGGTTTCTATGATGCTTAAAACAAATATGTCGCGTTCAAAGTTCTAGAGAGTCTGATACCTGAATTTATCAATGTAAAGTATGACCGTTGCAAGTTCAAACTGATCTGCGACGACCTCGGCTTGGTAAATTTGATTGTCCGTGGTATAGAAGATCTTACTGTCGTTGGATTAGTGGACCTTGAGTGGTTATATATTGGACCCGCCTAACTGTTTGGTTCGGCACCGTGGTGGCTTCTCTAAGATAGGCCTGTTAATAGTACGTGGGATTGCGAGGGCGAAGAGCTACCTGAGATTGGCTCCCGGTACTTTAGATACTTAGAGATTTATATACGTATCTTGGAGGAGGAAGAGTCGAAGATGTAAGGGCACGAAGAGAGAGAGCTCTCCAGTCTCGTTAAGTGGTTGTAAACCTCCGGGGCTATGTGGCTACATATACTTCTCTCATCTGGATTCAACGACTAATATAGCTTTCCTTTTACTTAGCTACGCGTATATCTGGGGGCTACTGAGTGGATAAGGCGTGGGATGGAATTCGACGACCTAAAAAAGCTTAAGGAATTCGCGGTATAGAAAGTTAGAGAGATGGATATGTACGAAATAGCCTTGGAGGAGATAGAAAAGAGTAAGGCGCTTGTAGATAGTGGGGCTATGATAAAGGAGAAGTTTATTACCAACCTCGAGCAGTATTACTTATAAACACGCTAAAATTAGATATTTTTAAATGATATTGTGCAGGAATATCTAGAGTTCACATATCTAGAGTTTACACCTTAAACTACTTTGAAATGGAAGTACCTATAGGAGCTTTATAGGTATCTGTTGGAAAAATTCGCGCAAATGTTGACAGTCTTGGCTTTATTAAAGGTTCGGTAATCGGGCGTACTTCTTCCTAAACTTGTTTTACTAGATCTGACGTCGGTAGATGTTAATAAAATGGCTGGTTGCAATTATAGATATTGGTGCTATTTATGAGAGTCTCCGTCTAATGGTGGCTGAATAGCGAAGGGGCTAGGAACCGGGCTTTCCTATAGTATACGCTGTATTACTCTGTGCTATCTATTGGACAGTTATTGAAAATGCAGAGACTAGTTCTGCAATGGTCCCACTTTATAGCGGTCGACCTGTTGAAGAATATAAAGCTGGCTGCTTCCCTAATTTATTTTTTCTTCTACTTATCTTAGAATCTCCTCGCGATGAATAACTCTCTAGATACCGAATTTGAACTTATACCAATGAGTGCAACTTAGGAACTTAGAGAGTACTATCGGAATGCGCTTAGAAAGCTACGCCTTAGTGAACTCCGCGATATTTCTAAAAAGTTGGGCGAGTTGAAAAACGTACAAAACAAGGAAGGTATAGAGCCTCGCCTCTACAATAGATTTAGCTTCTACTAAGCTTCAAAGCAGAAGCAATTACGTCTATTCTTTTTGTCTTACCTAGGTACCTTATATCTCTTTAGCATTTGGAAGTATCTCCTATACTATCGGTAAGACTAAGAAATATACTGAGCGCAATTATACCGCTTATGAAACTCGAAGAAGAGTACGTGAATAAAGAATTGGGTAAGTTCTTTTTCCTACTCTATAAAATCAGAACTAATCTATGTAGGTGACAATATGGCTGTCAAAATTACGAGAGATGGCGACGGCTATGTATTTTAACTATGTAAGATGCGTGAGTGTCTACCTTTGCCGTGGGTAGGTATAAGTAGTTAAGATCGGCGTCCTAGTATGGCCCGGATGATCCCAGCTTTACAACCTACAAAAGCGTTATCCCTTACGATGGAAATCGATAAGTCTTTGGACTAGATACTCTGCTCTTTTTAGCGACGTCGAGGCAGCTTGATATCTTTACCACCAGTTTCTGTATAGAAACTGCATCTGCCCGAGTTATACGCCGGCACTATACTTTAGCCTGCTTTTAAAGTTATTAGTGCTAGTATCAAAACAGTGTTATAATTGAGTACTTGTACAATATTCCTTACGTAGACGTGTAAGTTATTTTCGAGAGAGTTCGTATCGTTATATGATTCTTGGGATATTCTGCTTCTCAAAGTCTTGCAGAGATCCAGCAGCATTCTAGTATCTTAGCTAGGATTTCCCCGGGGCCCCTATTCCTCGAGTGACGGAGATTCAATTCCTAAAGAAGAATTGTCTTCAAAGATATTTCTGCAGGCCTATATAGAAACTATATAGGAATCGGTATAGACTTCTAGTGTGAGCATATTATCACCAGCTGAGGATGCGGGTACTGACTATGACTAGATTTTCGGTCTAATGACAAGGTGCGATCAATAGTACCTTGGAAAATAGTAATAGGCACCATTTTATAACCTGCTAGACCTGGACCAAGAATCATAGCTAATATTTGAGGCCTTTATGAAAAAGAATTGTCGAGTGAATGTATTGTAGAGGATAGGCGATGTCATATTTACATACCAGGGTCCTCGCGATGGGATCAATCAAACTAGTATTAAGACCGGCTAGTCTTCTAGCAAGCCGTAAAAATAAAATGGGTATTTATAGTACGTAATAAATTAATCTTCAATTCTGCCCTTAATTTTCCTCTAGTTATAGAAAGGGTTCTCGTTTACGACTCGTCTACCAGTATGAAATAGGCTCTTGTGTCTTGTACTAGAACAATCCCGGTCACGGAAATCGTAGTATGCGGATTCTCGTTGGTAGGAGTTAGGTAGTATAGTTTATAATATTATTGGAAGAGACATTATATATATGTGTTATGACCTCCCTCTAAGATCTAAAATTCTTTTCCTATAGTTAGCTATGTCAATTGCAATATATAACGCCGGTCCCCCTTTGGGGTACTACTCCCTTCCTATACCGATCGATTTAGCTATTGTCAATATTCCTCTCGATCGTCTGGAAGAACTGTATCCCGATATCTAACGCTTTACAGCTATAGCTGTTAAATTTTCCTACTACCCCGATACCCCATCCAAGCTCAGAGTCTTATTGATTAAGCGAAACGGTAAGGATAGCTTATAGGGTAATACCTGGGAGCTATTAGGAGGAACACTAGATAAGGAGGACCCAACTATCGGCTATTCCGCGGCCCGAGAAAGCAAGGAGGAGACGTAAATTTGGCCTGATGGATTTTCTAAAGATGCTATCACGTGTTCTTTCTATTACGAAGATAGAAGGACGCGCGAGACAGTCGTTATGCGTACGCTCGGATTTATTATAAACGACAATAAAGAGATGATAGTGCAACGGGTCTGGTCTAGCGAGATACAACAACCAGTCGGTCGAAGTTCTGTGGAGATCAGTGAAGAGCATCTCGATCATTGCTGGTTTACTGAGAACGAAGTTCGCAGCGCTGCTCTCTATATAAAAAGTATCCTACCGGGTCTATTCGCTATGCTTCTAGCTAAAAAGGATATGGTTTTACTTGCCTTTAAGTTGTTTAAACAATCCTAGGCTAGAATGTACCACCTTCAATCGATACTAGGATATGGCGACAATATAAGGGAAACTTAGCAAAATGAATGAGTCCTCTTCGGAGCCCTTAAATGATGGCCATACAGAGAAAGCTTAGCAACTTATTTCGGATTTTGATTATTTGCTTAGTTAGGATGAGAGTGATAGGGATAAGAATAGAAAAGAAGGGTGGTAATACGTACTGAAAATATCGACTCCTCTATCCTGTAGGATAGTTTGTGCCTTAAATTCTAACGGCCGCTGTGGTGTAGGGCTTTAATTTCCAGTCTACGGCGATTGCCGGTTTGGTCGAGTTCAAGTTTGAGAAATTCAATTATAACATTGCTGATATCGTCCCTTATGATCTAGGTCGCTCGGCGTTGGGAAGGCTGCTAAGGCTTACACTGTTTTTGAAGTCGATTATGATGCTTTATCTTTGGAAGTATTACGGGACTTGATTACTTTCTTGAGACGGCCTCGCTCTAATATCGTGAGGAGAATTGTAAGATCGACACTAAAGCATTATGTCTAAAACGGCCCCTTCAAACTTCGAGTTTTTGCTTTTCTTAAATTGAGGCCAATCGAGGGATTAGTGTAGGTGCAAAACATAAGTTGAATTATATAGCCTTTAGTTAAATGTATCGAGTTCTAAGCGTCTTGTAATGTCTCGGAGACAGTTATTATACCACTCCTTCAAAGACCTGTGTATCTCGTATTAAACATTCTGCTAAGACTCGCCTTTTTTTATACTCCTGCTGGTATTTTGAGTGTAGGCGCTGGTAATAGAGAGATCTCTTCGAGTTAGGGTCCGTTCCCGATTGTCTTGTAACAATCGGGTTATCGCTGCTTAAGGGAATAAATTTTATAATCCCATATTCCCTTCGAACCCTTGAAATACTAGCCTCGAGTACTGTAAGGTCCACTAGGAATACTTTATTCGTGTTGCCATAGTCACCTTGGGCTTGATGCTGATCGCCAAGCTCTTGAAGAGCAATGGTATTAAAGACCATATTATTGAGACAGCTTCTTTTGATATCTTCTATAAGTGTGAGTCTATTGCGATGAAACCAAATTCGTACCGTCTTGTTAGTTAGAGCTTGGTGTTAATGCGGAGAAAGGGGTAACTTATATGTAAACGAATCGGTGCTGAGATTTTGGTAGAAAGATTAGTCTGAAGGGGGAGAGAAGGCCGGCTGTCCTTTCAATATCGTAGGCGTGGCCACTTTTACAGATTTATGTATACTACTCCGATTGGGATCTGGACCCCCGAATAGAATTGTATTGCGTGAGCTGCCTGGAGGAGTATATAGGCGCGACACGAGGCTCGGCGTCTAACGAATCCTGTCTAGGCCTAGGAAGATTATACTCTCGCCACTGTGAGACCCTAGACTCGAGGAGTAGCGAAGACGGGCTTTTTATGTCGGCGGCGAAGGTAGGTTACGTAATAGCGTATTGGGGCGCTAAACCTAAATGTGTAAAACTAACCCGATACAATAATTTACAGTTATGTATAAAATGATTAAATAGTTTTCAAATTATCTTTGGTACTATTCCTAGTTCCAGTCGATTTATAAAAGATTCGAATTCCTAAATTTATATGCTGCTTAGTATACTTTATTGTACTATTCAATACAAAGGGTACAATTTCGCGGGGTACATACCTAACTGTGTATTGGATTTGAGTAACGCCCCTTTACGCTTATCTCCTTATACGCTTGGTATGGGTTGAGGCTATACTATTCCGATACTTTCTTTTGTGTAATCTGGAATACGTTGAGCAATCTTGGATCTTCTGGCTACTTCTATAGCCGGGAAAAGGAGAGTCGAGGCCTTGTCGTCTTTCAAACCATTGTATACTTTTGGGAAAGCCGCTTATCTTCCTTTCAGTCCCCTTTGCCAAGCGTAGCGATATTATGATACTTTCTGTAGGGTGTCTGACATAAAATGAAATATGTTTGTTATAAAGGGAGTACATTTGACAACCTTGTAGATCTAGCGGGGCGAGGGTCTCGTTCGTAGTAACAAACTCTAACTTCGTCTGATATAGAGCAATGAGAGCGGTGACTATGTCGTTATAGACGCCGCGACACCGAATTGAGCCTTTATATAAGTAATATCCTCTATTATAGGTAGGCGAAGTATCGAGTTGGAAGTAGAAGTTGGAAACTAATAGCGCTGTTGCAACTTCAATAAGCTGACTTTGCGGGCGTAGATGTATCTGCTCTTTCTGTAGCGGTATACTTTGAATATCGTCTAGCCGAATTGGGAATGGTAGCTCGGTATTCAAACGAAAGAAGTCTTGCCTGCGTTGCTTATCTAACCCATTTCTGATATTACCATATCTAGTATGTCTATCGAGGAAGTCTATAAAAGAAGTCTATAGCCTCTGTAGGGAGTGGGTCTTTCTCTTAGGTAGGCCTTTAGAAGCCTCTCCCGTCCCGAGAGAGATGGTGATATCGTGGGATATATCTTTGCCCCAAATACGGGAAGACTCCTATATTACTAGCTCAATCGGGTTGGGGAACCTAAGCCTACCATCCCAAAACTCTTGACTGGCTACTCTAATTGGTTTAAAGAAACTAGACTGATTATTAGTGGAGAGAAGTAATATATAGATATGGATGTATGGACGTATATAGGGGCTGCTGTTGTTGTACGGGCTCTATCTAAGTTTAGTACAATCGTTTAAGAACAATGATTGGACTTCAACTTACGCTTGCTATAGCAAAGCTTTATTATCATTGTTTTCAGGTCTAACGACTGTATACCCTGAAAGCCATTAGGAAGATAAAGAAGGGTTGTGGAAAGCGTACATACCCATCGGTTGTATTGAACCGTTGTAGTTTGTGAATATTGAACGTGCGTTCCCCCTAGACGTTGTAGTAAGTACCACCTTTGTCCTAGATGCTATACCAGGGACGTAACCGAATAAATGTCCTGGCAAAGTCTCTTGAAGGGTACCTTCTAGAAATCGCTCATCGTATATTGTATCGCTAGTTATATACTTAACCACTGCTTTCAATCGGCCTAATGCGGATCTAGAGGTTGAAAAATATCGACGGGCAAGAGTCTCGAATACACTAGCACAATGGGAGATAGGCTACTTTTGGTGGAATTTGGCTAGTACAGTCAGCCCCCCTGGTATATTAGTCATATATTGTGTATCCGATATCTTATTGAAGAAAGACTTACCGGAGCTTGTACCAACTGCAAGATCAATTATGTCGTGGATTGGACAATCTCTAAGTAATCTCTATAATTTACTTAGGAACTCGAGGGGCGTTACACCTCGCGCACTACCACTATCAATCCCTATAATCCTCACTCTAGCCGTTGGTGGTTTGATATTAACTAGTAATTCGCCACTATTATCAAAAAGACAATCTATCCGGACTTGGCTATCCGATTTTGGGAGATGAATGCCAAATAGAGCGGCGTATGTATCACATATCGAATGACTACAGCTTAAATGTCTTTCGGGAGGTTGGCAAAGGCACCAGATACAGACTGTGTTTGTTACAACCTGGTGTAGGAAACTGCTATACCTTTGGGCGTTTTCTTGGTGAAGGTGTGTAGTATCCGTATATCCATCCTCTAGGGCCTCGAATATACGCTTACATTGAGTTTGAACCTCTCGATCTAAATAGCTAGAAGACTGTGGTCTATATAAAAATTGAAATGCCTTATCGCAATGAGACTTGTATAGGCTACAGTATATCATATATGGGTTAAAGACTATAGAAAGTTAGAGATTATATGTGTGTAGAATCCAACACTTACGATGCATCTGTTTCGGGTACGTATCCATTATAATGCTTGAGGTAACAAATGCTGCGACTATGTTGTATGAAATTTTGAACCGAACGCAGAGCTTGAGAAACTTCTGTAGATATATATAGTGGTCTGCTTTGACGGGATTTGCGTCTCTCGAGACCTTAATGAAGTCGAATGCCTCTGCTGGGTTATACGCTATATGCTTTACTGCAGAGTTGAAAAAATATAGAAGGTGAGAAGCGGAGAAAAGGTATCTGAGGCTTGATTTTATCTCTCTCGATTCTTCTATATGATATCGAATCTCTGTATGGAGCCGTTGATAACGGGTGGATGGGGAAAGGTATTTGCCCGCTAGTTGGAAGATTTTGAGTGCGGAAAAGCTTGATGAAAGTTGGTATCTAAGGTTAGATGAGGTCAAGTAGTCCTCTATATGAGCCTCGCTGAACTTGCTATCCTCCGAAAAAATGATTAGTAATCTAGGAAGCGTATCGGAAGGTAAGGAAGAAGCATTTTGAATCTCCACCTATGCTATCAAGCGCAATACAATTGCTTCTAAAGTCTGAAAGTTATCCGCAAAAATGTATATTACATCGCTGAAAGTAAAGACTAGTCTAGAATATAGAACGTCGATAACGGTACGTGATATAGTTGTGTGCTATGTTGTAGTATAAGATGTAGTTTTATGGCACCATATATGACTCTTTTCGGAAAGAGGAATTTGCAATGGGTTGCTATCGGCAAAAAGCATAGGATGATCGCTCGTTAAAGACGTCGTATCAACCCGTAGGTTGATATTTGCTCGATCTCCTCGGCGTATATTATTTTGATTGAAGATATTCCGTATGGCCTCATCTTTCGTTGAGGTACCCAAAAATAGACAAAGCTGAGGGCGTTGAAAGTCCGGCTTAGGTATTTCGCGAACTAGAGCGCGCAGTCGATCGGTTCTTTCTATAATAAGCTCTTTCGAATCGCGGTTCTCTATGATACGAAGCCATCCAGCATGTTTATAAGAAGCCATTGTTTGGTACCTCATACTTTGCGTGTATTTACTTTAATTTATAGAATATTAGAAGTCTTTTATTGTAGTAAAGGGTATATGGTCAAATGTAAAATTGTTCCAATGTACAATCGAGTGGGCTAAAAGTAACATATAAGAACATGCGAATCAAATCCTTTCGCCCTTATAAAGATTATCCAGGATAGTAGATTGCTGTTGGTTTAAGGTTTCTATGTTTGAAATGTTGTTCTCGAGCTGTTTGATCAGTATAGTCATCTTTTCAGCCTATTGGAGGAAATCGTTGGCGATTTCGATGTATTCTCGACGTTCGTTATATAGAGCTTTTATAAAGTCCACTTTTGAGGGGATTGAAGGATCTGGCTTTACTAGATTCTTTGACTATTAGATATGGAATCTTAGCAGCAACATCTTAGAACTTACATCTATTGAATATCTGAATCTCTAGTAAACTCCAATTCATATTGGCAGGTATAGAACTCTTTAACTTACAAGCCCTTATACATTAGCCGCCCTGATTATAGACCGTAACCGGCAAATGAAATGCGCTAGGTGGACACTAGAGAGAAAAACCAAGAAAAGGCCTATCAATATGACTCCCATAAGCGGGACTAACTACGAAAGGCCGCCACAGGGTGACGCCCACGAGGGGCCTATATATGGTGACGCCCACGAGGGGCCCACATATAGGGACGCCCACGAGGAGTAACGCCCACGAGGGGCCTATATGGGGTAACGCCTACGAGAATACCCCCAAACGATGGTAAAAGGGGACCGTCTAGGAAATGTAACCGAGCAGTAATATCACCGTATGACTTATATATACCTTCGGCCCCACTTCGCTAGTTCCGATACACTATTACCACACTAAGGTTTACGATAAGACCGAAGAAAAAGTACCCTGGCGAGGAAAACTCGGAAACGAAGCGCCCTATAGGGGAAAGGAAAGAGGTATTTCTGCCATGTCACATCACGCGGGGCAATCTCGATTGCGTAGGAGGTTCTACGTAGGACGCTTGATAAGGCAGACTGCTGCGCGAATCAACGCAGAGCCTATTGCGCCTACGCTATATAAACCCTGTCTCGTCTAATTTAGCTCGTGGGCCGGATCGTTAGCCAAGACGCTAAATTGTAGGCTAGGCTATTCATAGAAACCCTAAAACTCTCTCTGCGCCACAGCGAGGTAAGACCGACACCTAGGTGCCTATAGTGTATTAGTGTGGTGTATTGCCCTGCCCGTAAGGTCGATTGTAGGATCTAGAATCTGGAACTAACTTCTCACTAGTGTGTGTGACGGGCCAATTTACGCCCAAGACCACTTATATTTGGCGGTATAGCTAAATAAAACTATTATACAAACTATTTCTACCAATCAAAAATATTATCGCCTTATACCCAATTCTACCCCCGCTATCCGGATACTACCGGATTGAACAATTTACTTTGGAGCCTTAGTCAGGAGCCCCTCGATAGATGTGCCAAGTTGTAAGAGAAATGGCTGAAGGTTCTCGAGATAAGCCTCCAAGTCGGCGATCCTTCTACCTACAATTAGCATGGGGCGTGGAATGTATCTATTTAGGTACACTAACTTTTGCTTCTCCGTAATTCTAATATAGTTAGGGTCTGAATAATTTCAATTGTGAGATAAGAAGGGGTACTATACCGGTCTTCTAGCCCATTGACACGGTCCTTAAGCTTAGTGATGGATTCGCTTAACATCTGAACATCGTATTGTGGTGTAGGACTGGGTGATAGCTCGGGGAGTGCATTAATCGCTTCCGCTTTCTCTTCGATTGGAGCTAGTGGGCTAAGTGGAAATGGGTCGAGATACTTATATGGCTCTAGGTATTTATCCAAAATTTGGTCCTATGAATATGTTTCGTCGCTGCCTAGGGTATACTGGAGATCGGGGAACTCATTATGATCTTCGCCCTATCTAAGAAATTCATCGAAATCTGCGGATTCTATGCTGGCAATTGTGTAGGATGAGAAATGGCGCAGTGGGCTGAATTTATCTTGTTGCTCCTGCGCAACCTACCTCAGATAATTGGCGCTTAATCCGCGGCGCTGCGCCTACGTATGATTATAAATTTAGAAACTTTGTTTTAAAAGGAAGATCTCGCTAGCGAGACGCTCTTACTCGGATTATCCATTTTCTTCAAGCCTATTACGCCTATATTGTTACAAAGCCGCCCCGATGACCACCGAACCGAACGCTGTAGGTTATAACAAACAATACTATCAGGAGGAAGAAGAACTCCTTATTGTCCTCAAGCAGCTAGGTGGACTCTTATGGTTAGAAATTGCATTTAGATTCAACGAAAGTGTCCCGGAGGAGCGACACAGAACTGTATCGGTACTGGAGAATAAGTGGCGACATCTACAAAAGACCTACTAGTAAGACGATGTCACTCTAGTTTGGATTTTTGTTTCTAATTATAGTATAGCTTGGTCGACATTTCCTATATCTTCTTAGGGCAGGGGTAGTAACTCGGGGGATGAAAGGGGAGTAGGAAATGATCGACACGGAAGAGGATTTTGTATTATATAGATTAATGTGCACGCTTCGAATTTAAGTTTTTTTCTGCGATTCAATAGTACCTCCGTAGTTATAACTATTTAATCCCCCCTCCTACCGGGTATTTGCGTTCTATAAATCAATCTCTCCGATCTATCTACTACGATGGAACATCAAGCGGTATGCAGATACAATGAGTGGTTAATCTATAACTCCCTACTAATAAGAGTTAAGATAAACTCCGAAAACGTCGTCCTTCCTTTGAGCGTTGTACGCTGGTTCTTCCAGCGCGAGCAAGCAGATGCTCACTCTATTACAAACCTTCGAAAGTATAATTCATCTCTCGAAAGCTCGCTATATACTTCAGGTTGGAGAATACAGTATGTTATCATTGAAAAAAATGCCCTATCTGCGTACTATGACCAACTGCATATAGACTATTTGAAACTTTTCGAAGCCTACGAGCACCTTGAGAAGCAGATCAATTATACCGGATTAGGTATCACAGATCTCCCCCTAAAAGAGCGCCTTATATCTGCGGATATCGTTACCGAGGGGGTATGATATTTTCTTCTGGAAATGTTTTATACTGCCTGTATGCTCGAGGTTCTCTGTTATATGGTTTTATTATTTGTCTTGAAATACGACTTAAATTGAAAGAACCTTATCTAATTATTGGTATTTTAGGGTATTTTATACTCTGGGATATAAAGGGCCTAGATATAGCCAGCCATCTTTCGATACATATAAATAACGTCTGCCAATGAGACCTTTGGGTTGGTTTTGGCATCGGCCTGTATATTAGGTTGATAAGCACTATCTTTACTATCTAACGTATTAGACACCGAGGATTTGATTTGAAATTTGGTGATATGGTATTGAAACTGGCGCCTTGTGATAGCCTAGCTTTCTGGATAGTTTCTGTTCTGGATTCTCTCCCAGACAAAATCACGTATATCCTTATAGCGCGCAGTTGAGCGGTAGAACTTAATATCTCTGACAGCTAGATCTAGCTGAATACCTGTACGATGAAGATTATGCACTTCAATACAGCTAGTGCTAGGAGGACGATTCAGCTCCCTCTCATTCTGTCGATCAATTGCGATATTTATCGATATTAACTGTTCCTTTGCTATTTCACGTTGATTATTGGATTCCTAAAGAAGGGATATAACAAATCTAGTCGACTGATTCTATAGGTGCTCGTAAGGGCTAGTATCGATGGCTGGGTGAACTCCTTTATTGAGGTACGTGATGAAAACACTATACGGCCCATTTCGAGGATCGCGTCGGGAGAAGCCTCCGTCAGTGGTTACTTTCCGGCGAAGTCCTATAGGGGGCGCCAAATATGTAGGGGCTAAGTCTATGGAGAGTCTGTTTGATAGGGCTTAATTGAGAAATTATGAATATTTGAATAATGCAAAAACGCTGTTTAGTACAAATGATACTTTACCCACTGTACCTTCTGTATATAGCTACCTTCGAAAATAGTAATTGCCCCAATGTACATTCCGAAGCTGGTAGTTATAAATATTCTCTTTTTACGGAGACAGATAACAGCTAGTTACCTACTTCTATCGTTAATTATGTCAAATCGCAATCATAGGAGTGATGACTCGCTTGCTGACCTTGGAGGTATAGAGGGCCAATATATTTAGACTGTATAGATAGGCGAAAATAATAAACGTAACAACCGCCGCCGCCACTATCGTAATAACTCCGGCTACCGCCGCCTAAGTGATGATGACCCTCCTGGTATTGAGCGTAAGAGCGATGCCGAAGAGGAAGGTGAAAATATTCCAGTTTACGAAGAAGGTTTCTCCGATGAGGATAGCGAGGTACAGTTGTTCCTTCAACCTATGTGGTTATCACCGGAGCTGCTGGAGTATACCGCGGAAATATCTGGCTTGCCGATGGAAGGAAGTGTCCTTGCTTGGCGCGGAAATGGCTCCGGAAAATCAGTGATAGTAGGATATGCGTGTGACGGGTTCGCAACTGTACGATTAATCCTAGCGGCCCGGCGCCGTATTCCCCCTCGAGTACCTAACATTTCAGAAAACAGTCTTGGTCGCCGAAAAGACTATATCCGGACTGAACGAGATATTTAAGGTTGGGGAATGGTTGTATGGCGAGTGGATAAGAAATCAGTCGACTAGGACCCGATATCCTTATTAAAACCGATGGATAGAGCGTGGTATCCAGAGACGTATGTCTATATCTTTTGGTTGGGTGGAGAGTCGAGCTGGGAATCGCGGTAAACTATTCGATTCGTTTGTGCTAGTAACGACCTAAAGGCAGATATGTTAATCTATAATGTGGCGAAGAATCAAGAGGCCAATTACCGTGAGGCGCTTACTGGAGTGAGACCAGAGTATCCTCCGGCGAATACCCATATGATAAACGAACACTGGAGAAATGTGAATGTATACTAAGGTGTACACTGGTTTCTGCCACGTGCCCAAAAAAATACGCGTATAACGAGCGTTAGATATGAACCAGTTATCCCGAGAAAGGATAATTTCGATAACGGTATAAGTATGAATACCTACCAAGACGTTAGTGAAGAGTATTAAGAGGGATATTATGAGGGGTTTAATGAAGTAGAGGAGATGGACGATGTTGAGGGGAGAGATGAAGTTTAGGACGGTAGAGAATAACAATATGGAGATATTCAGTATCCTCGGTGTGAGTTGAGCCCTATTAATAAGGAAGGTAGTAAATCTGAGGCCGGATCCTTCTTTACGCCTAACGGTAGCCCTAGCCGAGGCCGATGGCATGGTGAGATACAGCAGCGGTATGGTATAATTACTCCAAGAGCAACTAGGTCGCCCAGCACTGCCTATATACCTTAGGGAAATAGAGACTAGGCCCGGGGTATACCGAAAACGCTAAAGAACCGGATACTACCGGTCAATCAACCCAACCAGGCTAGTCCGCGACAGACACCGCAGTCAAACCGCTCCAACCGCTCCAACCAGCCTAATCAGGACAATCAACCTAGTTATGGCAACTAACAGCGGATACCACAAGGCAACGTACCTAGCTAGGGTAGTCAGCAGCGACAGACACCGTAGTCTAACCGCTCCAACCGCTCCAACCAGAACAATCAACCTAGTCATAGCAACTAATAGCGGACACCATAAGGTAACGTACCTAGCTAGGGTAGTCAGCAGCGACAGATACCGCAGTCCAACCGCTCTAACCGCTCCAACCAGAACAATCAACCTAGTTATAGCAACTAACAGCGGACACCACAAGGCAACGTACCTAGCCAGGGTAGTCAGCAGCGATAGACACCGCAGTCCAACCGCTCCAACCGCTCTAACCAGAACAATCAACCTAGTCATAGCAACCAACAGCGGACACCACAAGGCAACGTACCTAGCCAGGGTAGTCAGCAGCGACAGACACCGCAGTCCAACCGCTCTAGCCGCTCCAACTAGGCTCACCCGGGCAATCAACCACAGACACCGCAGTCTAACCAAGGCAACGTACCCAATCAGGGTAGTCAGCAGCGACAGACACCGCAGTCCAACCGCTCTAGCCGCTCCAACCAGGCTCACCCGGGCAATCAACCACAGACACCGCAGTCTAACCAAGGCAACGTACCCAATCAGGGTAGTCAGCAGCGACGGACACCGCAGTCCAACCGCTCTAGCCGCTCCAATCAGGCTCACCCGGGCAATCAACCACAGACACCGCAGTCTAACCAAGGCAACGTACCCAATCAGGGTAGTCAGCAGCGACGGACACCGCAGTCCAACCGCTCTAGCCGCTCCAATTAGGCTCACCCGGGCAATCAACCACAGACACCGCAGTCCAACCGCTCTAGCCGCTCCAACCAGGCTCACCCGGGCAATCAACCACAGACACCGCAGTCTAACCAAGGCAACGTACCCAATCAGGGTAGTCAGCAGCGACAGACACCGCAGTCCAACCGCTCCAACCGCTCCAATAACATCGACCATCGACGTGCGGAATTAAGCATAGCTATACCTGAGGGCAACCGTGGACCGGCCCAAGCGCGACGAGGTCGTGGTCGCCCCCGCCCCAGTGACCGTACCGATATACGAAGCAGTTTGGGGACACGACGTAGCGCTCGACTTGCTAGTGTCACAGGACGCCCTTAAGTATATTAAACATTCGTCATTAAATTTTTGATACCACAAATTGTTATAAGTTCATATTAGTTCAATTGTATTATTTTGACTTCAAATTGTAGGTTTTGGTCAAAAAGACCCAAGAAGGGACTTGATTCAGGAAATCTATCTTTAGGGTGTACCACACCATCGGCATGCACTACATCTCTAGTCTGTCTGGTGGTTTGAGTGAGTATGTACATAAAAGACCATTGTTAAGGAGCGATGAATGTCCCCTGGACCTAGTTTACTAGCAAAGGATCCCTGTCCCGGCGGTATAGGTATTGAAGGTGTTGCCACAAGTCATTTGATACTCCCGCGGCAATATATTGACGACTTTCGATATCGTATACAATAGTCCGACTATATTTATATTAATGATGATAATATACCAATATTAAGTAGATTTATACTCACACCCAAAAGCGACAGCCAGATCCGCTACTAGAGAACTGATATTGATGACGGAAATTTCGGTAAATTGTATCAGCGATATATCGAACCTCAATGGCCACAGTAACCGGATAGTCCCAGTGGCGTATCGCCGAATTTGTGAGAAGATACGCGAGATTTGACCATTCAAGACGCCCATCTATTTCTCCATAGCCTGTCACTATATTCACACGTACTGATCCACCGGCCCGAAGGAGGAGATATATCGACCAATAGTTGTCCGACCTATCTGTTGCAGTACCAGTATGAACCACAACTCTAATATAACTAACAGGTCGGGTATCTGCTAGAACTTGAGTTTGACTCAGATTTACTATATTTTCTCGAATTCAAACTGGTCAGGAATGGAAGAGGGAAGGTAGTAGTACAACTACATCGCTTAGCGAGCTATTATTTTGGAGGGGTTGGGAGATACCGGACTATCTATCATCCGAAGCCGATGTATTGGAGTAATCGTCTCTCTTACTCTGCCTACCCCGCCCTCTAATATCTGATACCACTATATCTGTTCAATTAGACAATCACCAGTCGATTATTGACTATTGCCGTTCTTATCCAGAGGATCAGCTTACCGGAGGCTTAAGGTCTGGTAACTAGGTCGTTAAGCTACCAGGTTGTAACTTGGTAGTCAAGTTCGGCCCATTTGTCTCCTCCTATGAGGTAAAGAATCAGCAAAAAGCATACAGTATGATTGATCCAGATATCATTACAGTCCCGCGGGTTTACAACTTTTTTATAGACGATGAGGGTTGGGGCTACATAATCTCGGAATTTATTTAGGGCAAAATCATTAATCCTCTTTTATGCTCTTACACCGAAAGACTCGCCTATATCCTTAAGTATTTTCGCTCTATTACCGCTAATAGAGCTAGTAGCCTATGTAGTGGCCCTTCAATTGGCTTACTCTAGCCAGATACAAACGATATAACCATTAGCAATATTTAGCAAGTGGAAGAATGGTTTAATAGCCGGCTTTTTCCTGGAGATGGTAAGGTTCGTTTTGATCATACCCCACTAGTGCTCTATCATTTAGATATAGCCCCCGAAACATTATCTGGTTGGATGATGGCCGTGTCTGTTTACTAGACTGGGCCTCAGCGGGATTTTATCCGAGACTGTTGGAATTCGCTAGCCTATTCTTTCAAGAATACCATTTTAGCGAGATGCTTCTGAAAGCAGTCGGTTTCGGCTCTGGTTGTGATAAAGAAGAACAGCAGAGGATCTGCCAGGCATTGTATAACAATGAAAGGTACTCCTTGTAAGTCAGAACCCACCAGAATTGTTTATCTTTGTCCAGTTGTCTGACCCAGAAAATAGTCGTTCGCGGGACATTCGAGAAGGATCTTCGCACGATACAACAGCTGGTTGCATCTTTCCTCTTCCATCACTTCCGGAACCACAAAAACTTCCGACTTGACAGGGGGGAAATGGTACTAGTGAATTATAGAATCCCCGCTGATTTGGATTGGGGAAATATATTTACAAGTATATACAACAATCGATTAACGGCCTGGGAAATCGAAAGGGAAAATTACGTGATGACACTATTTGGGATCATGATATTCTGGCAAGGAGGGGGAGTTGGCTTTAGAAGAAGGAATAGTGGATGAGGACTTTACATTCGCAAAGCCTCTACCTAATCATAGGTATACATGTACTTGTAGGCTTCCCACCCCCGCCCCTCCATTAAGTATCAATAATACTAACTGTCGAAGTCCAATACTATATAAAAGTGTATAGTCATCGATATCCGTATAGATTGCTGAAAAGTGGGTTTTGTTATATTATATATCCGTATACCATTCCTTACGGTCAGATTTCTATCACTAGTCTATCAAGTGCCAACTTGATAGGATTTCTGGGCACTTGTCAATACCAACGGAGTATATAAACTGCAAAACCTACCAGTGCCTTAAGCAGCTGAGGCTTGGCGCTGGGCCAAGCCGGCACTTCTCTAAGTTGAAGAGTAACATTGGATCAAGCGAAGGCTTGGTAGGTGATATAATCAATGTATCATACGACCCTAACTGAATCTTGTCTAATGCCACGTGACGTAGGTAACAATATACAATGGTAAAAATGTATAAGGGTAAAAATGTACAAGGGTAAAAATGTATAAGGGTAAAAATGTACTGAGGTAAGATAGAGTGTTAAAAGCTTTGGAGTCTACTTATGTACATATAAGACCATTAAATGCCTAAACTTCGTAAAGTATAAACCTTGGAAAAGACTTCATTTGAGTATTCATAGTATTCTATGGATCATGAGGTCTTCTTTGAGACCTTCCCTCAAATCTGGACCTACCTCTAGGCTTACTGCCAAGCCTACATTGCGACTACCCTAGTATACTAAGGAGTATGATATCGTAGAACCACTTATTGCGTCAATCCTTTAGGGTCGCTCTAACGAAAAGTAATAGGCCTCCGTTTAGCTTGACTCTATTAATAGCCAGATTCAAGTAAAGAATATCAGATCTAAGATCCCTAAGGCAAATAGATGTATCGATATTACCGCCTTTAAGGCAGCTGCTGAGCAGCTAGGTCAAGCTTTAACAGCCTTTGCGGGAAGCAAAGATACCAAATTGTTTTTGTATGCTAAGTACGACCTAGATGAATGTATCAGAATAGGCAAATTGCTTAAGTCTTAGAATATTGAATGGGACGTGTTTTTGGATTTCTATTATGAACGAGTTGGTATGACCTTCTTTACTGCTAACCTAATCCTATAATTCGTAACTAATATATATATAGGTCGTTCGAATACAAATCGTAAGCAGTATAAAAGAACTTCGAACGCTTAAAGGGACCTTTTTGAGGAAGAGGAAGATGGATACAATGATGAGGATGACGTGGTGGAATATCACGAATACTCCGGTGTCGAGGAAGAGGAGGAGGAGAAAGAGGACTCTATCTAGAATGGGTACGAAGAAGACAATGGATACAGTGATAAATACGTTGATGATGACTATGGGGAAGAGGAGAGGTATGGCGGATATACCGACGAAGAAAATGAAGAAGGTGAATATAGCGAAGATGATAGCGAAGATGATAGCGAAGATGATACCGAAGATGATACCGAAGATGATACCGAAGACGATGATGAGTATAACGATTCTAAGAAGGATTGGATCAACTAAGAGAGTCCAGACTATGATGAAGGTCCAGAATTTTCCTACCATACAGAGCGTGAGCTATAGTGCATCGATATTGGTTTAATTAGACGCCGAGCACAAAATCATTATGGGCTTCTTTTGACCTCGGGATCCGTACTAGGTTGGCGAAAGACTAAGTCGGGAGGTCTAGTAGTAGTGATGGGATATGAGTGTCGGGGTAATCGGACTGCCCGTGTGAAGTAGTACAAGGATACAAATGGTGCGCAAGAGTCTGTGATAAAGGACCGCTCTTTATCAATTCTCGGTGTTGGCCTGATAGCTTGGGAAGTGGATTTAACGTCTATCTTCGAACTAATAAAGTCCCTGTACCCAACTCCAAGCGGGATATATCCGGCTACATTTATTGTAGTGTGTTGGGAGGGTGATGTCTGGATATGGGAATCTTGTGAGGATTTTTATTCTTTGATAGACGACCTTAGTTAGTTCGAACTCGATATCCTGTTATACTTTATAGTAATATCCTAGGAAGGGGATTATATCAAGGCTGTGACTGGGAAAAGGCCGATATTCCTAGGTATCGTAAGCCCCTAAAGAGGCAATTGAGGGATCGGGGTAGTTGCTTAATTGGTAATAGGCTTGTTGCGGTTAGGGTAATAAATTGCTTTGCGCTACTTAATATCCTATTTTAGCTATGTGAAATCTAATCGGGCTACATATATATGCACGATAAATTATAAAGCGTAGCGTCCAATCGTCTCGTATTAGTAGTCTACTCGATCTGTTGGCTCTTGGGTATATAATGACTACTGTGCCCCAACTCTGGCTTAGTTAGATTTCTACTTTTCTCCTACCTCCTACCTGGTTGACCTAGCACCTAGGTACTACGTCTCTTGTTTCTAAACCACGATGACTAGCCCTTCGAGTACGATTCTGATCGATGATGACGAACTACCCCCGACCTGGCCGCTAACCGATCTACGAGTCTAGAGGACCTCTCCGCGTATATCTCTTTAGGTCCTAGTTGAACTAAATAATGCTGCGGGGGGTAGTATAGAGCTATCCCGAAAACGTAAAAGAGCGGAAGGAAAACGATCTGACTCTCTGGTATAGCCTTCCTAAGACACTGCGCTTTACTGGGCTAATAATTTTGGACTAGGATACCTGTTTTAAGAAGCTGCGTAAGATAGTTGACTAAGCGGTTGAAAGCTGCGACTAAAAGGTTGAAAATCTGGAAAAGTAGGTCCGGGAACTTTACGGAAAGCTTCTACTATAGGAAGACTAGTATAAAGAAGAGCTTTCCCGACGACGCACTTTGTACTGTAAAATTTGCTACGAATAGCCTGATTGTTGGTATATTCTACTATGCGGGTATTGGATTTGTGAGCTATGCGCAGAAATACTTGGTTAAAATGGGTGCCCTTTCTGTAGAGTAGGTTTTTTAGGGTTTATTAAATGCTATCTATTTGCAGGATAGATTTATATATATTTTCTGTTTAGGACTAAATTTGAGCTCGACGTACTTAGTGATTTAACTCAAACTCCTCTTTTATGAGCTTAATACTGATTGTAATTTGTGAACACTGTGACGTCTAACCGGAGAATAAGGGTGGCCCTATCAGTCGTAGACCCTTAGGTACGTTTCAACTTTCCCTTCGATATTAATATCGTCTAACGGCTCAAATATATCACTCTATATCTTACGGTTAGTTCGAAATCCTATATTACTGTGGGTGTCTTATATGAGGTGGCCAGATAGAGCGAATAATCCGTGTTTGTCTATGAGTATGGCGTACTACTACTAGATACCCGCGCACAAAACCTAGTTTCCGGGAGATTTTGGAAAGAAGCCCCATTCTGAGGTAATGTAAGATAACTAGACTTGTATAAACAAATATTATAAGGGGGAGTGACTATATCAGTATTTATATTGGTTGAGTAACGCTTGTGCTTATACACTTTGTCTATATTACGCTTTTGCGCTATATAACTATTAAGCCAATTTCCTATATCCGGTTAACACCGCCAGAGTCGAAAATTATCGACATATAATATTTAGTATTATAGAATATTCTGAGCGCCTGAAAATTTTGGGCTATAGATTTTATAATCACTTGAATTATACGGCCTCTTAAAATTTGCGCACTATAATTTTCCGGAAGGTCAAATATTCTAGATATAAAATTTTAAAGGGATCTTTTATTTAAGCGCCTTTAAAATTCAAGGTCTTTAAAATTCAATTCTTCCTTTTTTCTCCTCACCTTTATCATATCCCAGGAAGATGTTTTCTAGGAACGTTAGAGATGGTACAAAGGGAGAGCGAAGATATACTTACGCTATTTCAAAATTAATGAATTGGGCCCTCGAACTATTCGAGATTCGTATGTGGACCGGCTTGATAGAATCTTTCAGTCGGAGGGGCTTTCTCACCTGAAGCCTGAGAACTATGTGAAGGTCTCGATAAGTAATGATATTCTTCAGCAAGCTCTAGCTGTCCAAAATGAAACTAAGGCCTTCCTCAACGGCCCATTGAACTTTTTAAACCTCCCAGATGAAGTATAGCTGAATATCCTGCATGGGAACCACCGGGTTCTAGCTGCAATCAAGAGGTCTGCGGGGTGGTGGGTGGCTGAATTTTATAGTGAGGGTAGGACTTTCCCTCTGACTTTAATATGTACAATCGCTTATGTTACAAAGAGATGAGGTCAGAAATAAAACAGGGGATTAGAGATGAGCATCCAAATGGCCAGCCGTATTACAACGGTGATATTTACCGCAATGTACAGCATTACGAAAGAATTGGAGATATAGATTTAGAACTCAGATGGAGGGGTAGATTTAGCAAAGGGGTATATCATGAGCTTACACGAATGGAGAAAGATTTTAAGAGAATTAAAAGGGCTTTTGATAGGTTATTGCCCTTCTTGGGGTTATGGTAAGCTATTAAACTATCCTATCTTAGCCGGTGGCTATCAGTGAAGTGTGCCGAGGTAAGTATATTTGGTTATACAACTTGACGTTACTAATATCTGAATCTAGGAGATTACTCGGTATCTAGGATACGTCTACGATTAGTAGGCATTTATTATGGAGGGCTATCCACCAGAGCTCCTAGACCCTGATACGGTGAATGAGCTTGAGACGCTTATACCTTACTTATCCCTACATGATAGGGCTATAATCTAAGATAGAATACAGAGTCGGAAGATTTTTAGAAAATTAGAGTCTGAAGAAGATTGTACCCTAGTATTAAATAGAATTACAAAGGTTAGTGGGAGGGTACTATCGTTCTATACCTTCTCTAGAGACTTTATCTACTTCGAGGCCTGTATGATTTCTCTCAAAAGCTTGCAGCCTGAAGGGTATAGGGGAACCATGTTTGAAGGGTTTTCGGAATGTTATATACACGATTAAACTGGTTCATATAACGTTTAAGTTGCCGAAAATATATTCGAACCTCGCGAAGGAGATGGATATGGTATGGAAATATGCTATCAACAGCTTTTCCTTGCCGTTATGTGCGACTTTCCGTCTCTTACTAGCCTTAGGCCCTACCAAGATGATAAGAAGGGAAGGGCTAAAACATCTAGGGTTCCGTTAGAAAGGCTTATCAGTTTAGCCTAGTTAGCTGTTAAACTGGGATTCGAGAGCGATAAGATCATAGCCTTATATATATAGGCTGCGATAAGCCGATACTAAATCGCTACTGAAGAGTTTCTTAACCAGCTACAGCCTATGGATCGGTATCAGATTGATGCCGAGACTAGCATAAGTATCGCTTAGAACGTGTCCGATAGAATTAGTAACGCTTCAGCTATACCTATAGAAGAAGCAGAACTTAGCACGGACTTGGAAAAGCTACCGAAAAAATTTCGTTGTAGCCGACCTTCTTACAAGAGATACCTTAGCGATCGACAGCTCTTATTTCTCGAGAATATCTACTAATAAGAGGTGGTTCCGAGGTCATATACGACCTCCTTTGCAATACAGCGTGATATATTTCTCTCGTTCTTTGGCGAGATAAATCTATATTCCGAGGTAACGGAAGATGACCTCTTTTCTAGCCCTAATTCCCTTGAAAATAGCTACTACGGCGATATATCCGAGAGCTACTATATAAATACGGATGAGCTCCGAGATGGGCCTCAAGATGAGATTGAATATTAAGAGTATAAGTTGTCTGGAGATTTGGAGTCTAGGTTGAGTGAAAGCGATAATCCACTGACCTAGTCGTAAGCCCATCAGCCAAGAGCCAATTCCTGGGAAACTTACTCTATATCAACCCTATCAAGCTTTTAGGCTGTTGATGACCAGTTAACGTCACTTAACCCTTTAACGACGCCTTCAATCTTTCTTAATGACTTACTTTTACAAACCGATAATATCCTGCTCTATTTCTAGCAAACCAGGTAGTATATGCAGCTACCAAGTAGGCCCCAAGATAAGCAATTATTTGATAGCAAGATGTATCTGCTGGTAAATTAGATGTGTATATCTATAAGTCGTACTAAGCCACACTTAATCCTTCCTCGGCATCTCCACGAAACGGCGATACGTGAAAAGCTTATTCTAATCGGACTAAAGCATGATCGAATAGGTTTAAGTAGAAATTTCATATCTCAAGCACAAAACAGGATTTTTAAATTTCTTGATAGCGTTAACTTGCACGAACAAATTTCTTGAATTCTAATTATTGGTTCACTATTCGTAATCATACAGAACTAACCCTCGGACCTTTATAACGGGTACAACTAGGTATCCTTCAGCGGCTGCATATAATATAAAGATATGCTAGGCGGGAGTTAATAAACGTAATAAGTGGGGCCTATTGCGATCATACATACTTGCAAAAGGGCTTGTATTGTTGCTGTTGTAGTTATAGAAATAAATGTACGTAGACTCTCGCTACCATGGGAGAGAGTGGTATAACAAGCCTGAAGGTCATAAGCAGAGAGCCCTAGCTCAAGCACTTTATATATTATAATACCAATAGACTTAATATCGAACTATTCGGACCCTTGATGTCGTTTAAGTAGACAAGCTACTATATTCGCTGCTTAAATTTAGCCTCAGTCATTATATTTAGTATAATCACTAACCAATCTTTACGCTACCCTACGATAATATAAACACATTGTTGTAGGTAAGGGCTGTATAATAAACACCGAGATCTCGGTGAATATACCAAAGCCCATACAATAGCTACATAAATATTAGTAGGTAAGAGAAATTCCTAGTATACTTCTATAGCTTACCTCCTTGCAAATAAAAGCAAGATCAGACTCCTTTAGTTGAATACCAGACTGAAGTTACTCCAGCGAGAGATCCATAACCTCGTACGCTAGATACAAAATCCTAGACTGATCGAATACATCAAGGAGATTCACGATATTTGCATAACTGATTATCTTCAGATGGTAAGTCTTGTCGATACCACTCGTCGTCTTATACTCCTTAATTGCAACTACCCTTCCCAGGGAGTCGGTAGCGTAGGCTAGACAGGTTTTCCCCGGCTTCGCTCCCTCTTTGAATTTTTAATACTCCATCCAGGGCGTGCGATCCTTACAAAATAATAGCGCTTGGCGTTTAGGGCATAGCTTATCATCATTAGTGGTCCTCTTAACCGGAAGCTGGAGCCATTGAGCAGGCAAATGACGTTTTTGAAGGCGCCGCACTTCCCTATTTTATAGCTGACTGATATTTCTAGTATCAACTTTACTGTCGCCTATTTCCGCACTTCTCGGAAACACTGTAATTCGATTGTCAATGTGGCTCTCTATCTCTCTGCTATCGTCATGATTGTTTTGGGGGATATTTCCGGATGCTATATCCGTACTTCTTAGAAATAGTGTCCACCGGTTATCGCTCATATTAATCTTTTTTTCTCCTCTTTGTGTCTGTGGAGGGGGGATAGAGCTTAAATGTCCCTCAGTAGCCAAAAGGGGGAGGTTATACACGTTGTATTTTTAGTACTACTAGCGGAATCGTAGGCGATCCGCCTACGACTATAGCGCCACCCACTAATTGAATTTATCAATATATTTATCCTATATCTTATTGTTTATTATTTATCTGACTATACTCTATACACTAGCTTTAACGCTCAGAAAAACCTAAATATAGCGAAAATATACCCTAGCCCTATAGTCAACGTTGTTCGTAGTGAAACTTGTTTCGATTCGGTGCTATTTAAGGTGGTACTCAATGAAGTCGATCTAGGTGATAAAGTCGATCTAGGTGATGAAGTCGATAAAGAACTTGAGGATATAGGAGCGGGTATAGAGGGAGTGGTAGAGGTAGAAACAGGCGTAGAGGTAGGGAAACGGCTCCCGCGGGTTGTTAGGTAGGTCGCTGTAAGGCTTCCTATTAAACTATACCACAAAAGACCAGTAGATGGTGGAGAAGCGCCCTAAGGCTGTATTGTTCGCGTTCGAGTAAGACTATTTGAGCTCTTCGGATTCGTCAGAGGAGTGTACAAATATGTAGCTGAGGATGTATTTTCTAAGACTATAACGGTCGTATAACGAGTCGCGGTACCTATAGTAATTATAGTGCTGCTGATAGGGGTATTAATCGCATATATATCATAACTCGCCGCACTCCCCGCTGCTAGAGTACACGCTTGAAAGTAGGCTAAAGCAATAATAAGCAGCATCATATCTTGAGAATAGATTTATCATTTTGTATAGAATTTGAAGGGGTTTTAAGCGGAATAGAGATTCTGAAAAGTAAAAAAGGTCCGAATGTTTCTTTTCTACTTTTAATCTTCGTAACATTTCAACAATAGTACTTTACTAGCTACGCTCTCGAATGAGTTTACCCACTAAGCTATTATTAAGCGGTCGGGCCATCATAACTAGGTGTGACCACGCCTACTTAGGCGAACCGCCCACGATAGCCCTACTTTGTGATGAGCCTTATCACCTGCCAAATTTCTATTTCCGTAGTGGGCTACCCTTAGCAAGGATCGAGGAACTCTCTACAGGATATCCGATATATAGCTATATACTGCTAAACTTAGCCTTTTTTAACTATATAACATATCAAACCCTGCTAATAGAAAACGTGCTCTGGAAAGGAGGAGGTGTCGAGAGGTACTCGCAAACCACATTAGTAATTATACCCAGCGAAGATAAAAGGGGAGGACATTGCTAATCAAGAACAAAGATGATCGACTTGGGTTATACGTGCGACCGTCGGAAGTCCGCCTTCATCCATCTAATAAAGATACCTATACTTGGCTTTTTAGCAATACGACCAGCTATTTGTTCGATAGACAGCTTAGCGATATATCGACCAACATATATATTAACATATCGAACGGGCTAGAATATAGGGATATTCGAGCAGTTTGTAACGATAAGCAATCGCCTTGTCCTCTCGAAGCGCGGACAAGTACCCACGACCCGGAAGTAGATACCTACAACCTTGAAAAACAACTATAGGACTCCATATATACCATTCAAAAATTGGAAACCGAGATTGAGGAGTACAAGCGTAGGGAGGGAACTCTACTATCTCAAAACTGTCGCTTACGCCAGACTTTTATTGTTTATCTTAGAAAGGCCCACAGTATTGGCCGGTACCTTAGAGAAACGGAGCGGCAGATTCATAAGTTTCTAAATAGTATAAAGTTAAATAAATGAAATTACTACCATCATCTATAGAACTGTAACGTCTCTCCCATTGGAATCATCTAACGAGATACCTAGGGCCTTAAGAAGATAACTCTCTGACTCCGAAAGTCTGTAGGATACTCGTTGCAGATATTGTCGAAGAAGAAAACTAGTATACTGCGCGTTATTTACCAGCTCTGAAAAACAGTTGTCCCTACTATGCTAGACCCTGGCTTTGAGGAGTGCCTTTTGAAGGAGGCGATATACCTCCCTTGTATCCCCAAAAAGACCTAATATAGCTTCCTTTGCCTTCTGATGCCAGGCTAATTCTTGACGAAGGCGTAAGAGTTCTTATTGGATATCACCTAAGTCAGGTGCATTCGTGTTTTTTGGCGCTTCTAAGTAAATTGGAAGACTCCCGGTGTTCAGCGTATACACGTTACTCGGTAGGGTATGATCTAGTTAGTTGATATCCATTACACGCAAGGCTAGTAGACTTGAATGTGATTCAATATAACAAAACGGTATTAAATAGAATAAAATGATAAGGAATAAACGTCCTTTATACAATAGCGCCAAGGCCTACGAGGTCTTTAGGGCGACTCGCTTACGGCAGCCCCACCTTAATCACGACGAAAGCTTGGCGGTGCTAGCATAGTAATCTGGCGTTAAGATGACTACGTAGCTGGAACCCGCCGGCCGGAAGGAGGTAAAGTCTTAAAATCATCGTAGGTGTGAGTCTAGGGATACTGTATGGCCTACTATAAGGGTCAATTGATGGACTTAGGGATGAAGAGTATAAATCCTACCTGTTCTAGGTCTGGGATATCATCATACGTTTTGAATATCCATTGTTTATCGGATTTATCAACTAACACCACTATTGCTCTCATTCGATACAGATCACAGAGCTGACGAATTTTTCTAAAGCATGTTTTTCGGCGGCGGCTTTCACCGGAGCGATCCGTAGGTTGCGGTATTGTATAGAGTAACTTAATAAAATTAAAAGTCTCCAGTGGCGATATATATATTATATACTTTGGGTACTCTAAAAATAACTTAATTCGTCGTATCGCCTATGGGTGATCTGCGTGCTTGGCTATTTTTAGTTAATAGTCCACATACGCTCGTACATCTATAAGAACCCCAATACTGATTTCTACAACTAGACAGGACGTTGCTCACGCCTTCAGATACAGAATGTGGATTACTGATCCCTCCACTCTATATACTATTATAATCGGGGGGTTATTGCTCTTGTTCTTCTTATAGACTATTACAAGTCGTGCCTTCAACCTTTTACCAGCCGCCCCGAAATAGGCGGCAATAATCATCTTAAAGTACCTTATCTATCCGCCCATTGTAAGGAGAAAATCGAGAGCCTGGCTACTCTTACAGCTGATTTATTGGCCGGGCAATATAGTTAGCATGTTTATAAAAACGCATAGCCTAACTGATATCAGAATCCGGTCAGGGTATATGGCAATTATAAATTTGTTCCCCCTTCTAATAAGCGATCGATTGAATTTTCTCGCCGACACTCTTGGACTTTCAATTCAAATATTCACAACTATACACAGTACTTTTGGTATAATATCTACTCTGCAAGGCGTTCTTCACATTTCCGTTACAGTACACTAAGCTAGGTGGCATATAAAGCGGAATCTGTAAATTTATAGGCTGCTGGTAAGAATATTCCGTTATTCTATCTAACATACTGACGTTCACTAATAAGGTATTTTCTGGCTTTACACTTGCCGTTATCACACATCTCCTTCGAAGGGTTGCAATAGAAATCCTTACCAAAGTCCACAAAGTTACTGCCGTTCTTATTAGTATAACTATTATTTGCCACCTGTTATAGTGTAAGAACTTCCCGCAATTAGGAGTTCTGATTTCTGGCGTCGCAATCGCTCTCCTCTTTATACTTCGATGGGTATTGCTTCTTCTTCGGAATATCAAGTACGGGAAAGTCGCATCTCGCGCAGTTATCGTTCGGATAAAACATACCAATGCCATTCGAGTCGTGATCCCGATTAACCGACCATTTCAAGTTTAACCCGGAATGTATATTTATATTTGGATACCTGGAGTTAGCTTGCGCTCTGCTCTTTAGATATATTCTTTTCCAATATCCTAGTAGGACAAAGATATAAATAGAAATACTACAAGCATCACGCTACTAGTACGTAAGGAACGCGGCTTCGCGGAAAGACTAATGAGTCATCCGAGAAGCGAGTTCTTAACGTGGTTAGATAGACCGTATAGTCGTCCAGAGGGACTCGTAGATTATAGCCGCGTTCTTTTTATTGCTACTGGAATTGGGATTGCTCCTTTGCTATCCTATATTAGGCTTTCAGTTAAGAGTAATATCAACAACCGTACAAATTGCGACATATTTATTGTATAGGAGGTTGATGATAAGTGTAAGTTATCTCCCGACATTTGAACTCTCTTTTTAGATTCTAATAAAGGAAAAGCCAATTTCGACTAGATATATGATTAGATAGATGAGCTTCTTTAGAAGGACAATGGAACTTATATAGGTTGAATCTTACTTTTTTTAGGATAGACCCTTGCTAAGAAATGGCCCCTCAGAACCTTTATTTCGCCCTACATATACCACACGCTAGGTATGTTTAGGACACTCATAAAAAGTAGAATAGTAAACACGGGAGGATTTTTAGGATCTATTTAGCTGTTAATGCTAGAGATGCTATACCTAATCTCTTTTTTAAGGATAAAAGAAAAGGATTGATTGCTGGTTAGTATAGAAAGACCCTATATATTGGCTCTGACATTGATTCCGCTTCAGTTTGTGCAGAAGGAAGTATTATCACAGAGCTTTTTAGGCTCGTAGCCAATGAAATGATAGGATTAGTAAACATTGTCGATCTTTAATTTCCGTCTACTAGGATTGAAGGAGGTTAAGATTCACTTCATAGGTAAATATATTCTACGGAGAATGGTGGTCTGGTGTAGGAAGGATATTCCCTAACGACTGACGACGGGATGGGAGATTCGTATACGGAAGATAGTTGCCAACTATAATTATCTTACTAACAACCAGTATCCGCCCTCTATCTAGCAACGTACGTATCGATGTTTCGGTGTTCTAAGTCTCTATCTCTACCCTAGATGTCTATAATATACTACATAAGCTGTGATTTTACTCATTGAAGCAAATTCTTACGATATGCTATCACATATCAGATTGTTTGCTTGCTTCTAATCTAATAGGGTAAGAGGTTGTTTGCTCAGCTCCTGCTATTTAATCCTCGGGGAGTTAACACTTACTTTTCTTCCTCTTCTCCCCTTAGCTTTGATATCTCTCTTTCCTCATAAAAGACTTGGCTCGTTACACAAATAATAGAATTTTAAATTTTACCTACTACGCCAAAATTTGCGGTTCTTAGATTTAAGATCTGCCCTCTAATTGATCGATACATTTGGTAGTAAGTATCGTGATTAGGGTAGGATTTATCACGTATTTTATCTGAATCTCGGCCCGTTTACTTCGATCTAGTAAATCGGCGCGGCGGTATCGAAATCTAGCTGATCGCCACGCGACTGCATAGTTATGGTTTATTTTCTATACCTTTCTATCAATCCTACCTATCTTCCGCGGCGTTACTATATAGAGCCTGATTCAGATAGGACGGCGGGCGACTCTGATTAGAAGCGCTAACCGCTTTAGGCTAGTATATATACCTGAAACGTGAGACCTAAGTCATTTTCCGGAAGAAAGCATTTTCCGGAATCTGGGATCTACTAGCAGAAAGCTGGTCGGACCAGATCGTCAGCCGGGTTCTAACGTACTTACGTCAAGGCATGACTCACCCTTTTTAACAAATCGATGGCCGATCACAGCTCTCCAAACTACAAAGAACTTTACCTTAAGGCAGAAGAAGGAAGGAAGCAGGCGGAAGAACGCGAGAAGCAGGAAGCAGAAGGGAGACGGCAGGAAGCAGAAAGGAGGCGACAAGCAGAAGAACGCAACCAATAGACCTCTTTCACAGAGCTCTTACAGCACTACCATAACCTTCTCTCCCGCTAGTTGCGAGTCGAGACACTATCTCGCTCCACCACTGGTAAAATACCCGTTCCCACTGGAAAAGACTACCCAACTCGATTAGAACATTAGGTCGACTGCCCGGAGTAGCTGCTAAGGGTCTACAGGTCTATCTATCAATATCTACAGTCGGAGCTAGGGTAGGCGCCACGTTTATTTTCGTCTCTACCGGAGCTAGAGGGACTTGGTCGTCGATTTGCTCGCAAGCTACTCAGTAGCGAACAAGATCTCGAGGTATATAAGCGGTTTGGAGTAGAAGAATACGTCCATAATATAATAGCCGAGTTATACAAAATTCCAGCGGCATATAACGAGTTCGGCCTCGGTGATAGAATCCAGTTCAGCAATCACACAAATTCTTTAAACAGGAATAAAACCTTTGAAGCGGATACAAGCCAGCTGTCAAGCACGCCTCACCCACGACTAGATCAGTTCTGTATTCATCGTATCGACGGTAATACGACTGCCGTGCTGACGACCGTCGAGTACAAGCCGCCTTACAAGCTACCCGTCGCAACTCTTCGCATAGGACTACGACTAATAGATCTATAGAAGAAAATGGTCAAATTAAATAAAACCCCCACCGACTAGGATACGAAGCTGAAGTACAATATAGAGCGGCTTGTCTGCTCCGCTATCGTCCAAGAATACCATATAATAATCCAGGAAGGACTCGAATATTCCTACCTAATAACTGGAATTACCCGTATACTACTTCGTGTTCTATGAGACGAACCTACTACCCTATACTACTTTTTTTGTAACCCCCACAACGAAGTAGACCTAGCAGGCGATATAACTCATCAGCTATCGAAGACCTCTATTGCGAGGGTATTATACCTTTATTTAATAGCCTTCGGTTCATACGCCCGTAGGTAAGAGTAGAGAAATCGCTTGCGTCCTAACCTTCATACGTGGAAAACAAGCTTTAAATATACGCGTTTATAGATCCCGAGAAGTGAATTACAGCAAATTCCTCACTCCGATAGCACTAACCCTAAGTTCCCGAGCCTAGGGTCTGGTTCGTCCTATAAATTGCTGTCGTTATCTCCGCTACCGTCTCCCTCAGAGGGCCGTCGAGTGCCTACACGCTCTCAAACAAGCTATACACCTTCGGAGATCCGATAGCGCTCGCAGTCACCTAACTCGTCCGAGTCCGATATAAATAAAATATCTAGCTATAAGCGGAGGATCAGTTAAGTTACGCCTTTACCGTCCGCTTAACGATCAGGCCGCTAGTAAGAGTTAGTACATAATCACGAAGATCATTCCCGACGCTACGCTGCACAATTTTGTATACAGCGATGTTTACTCGGTCTGCGGACTAGGAAATCCCTAGATAAGCTATATCCAAACGTAGACTATCACCGCCGGGACTAAGATGACCCGACTTAGTATCCTATCTCGGCCAATGATTTGATACTTTCACTTAAGGGCCAATTGGACGAAAATATCGATCGTTGCATCCCTCTTGGCGGTTGTGGCTCCTACGGAGCCCCGTTTAAATTGACTTGCACGAAATATAGTTATACGGTTATCGGTAAAGGCACTACTTCGGGGTTGTAGAAAGAAGTTTTACGCGAAGCGCAGGTATATTATATCCTATACAAGGCCCAAGGATCTGCTGTTCCTATCTTTTTGGGAACGATTGACTTAGCAAAAATCTACTTTCTGCATAGTACTGGATAGATCCGCTATATGCTCGTAATAGGCTGGGGCGGTAAGTGCACGGCCACGATGGAACTGATGTAACGGCTTCGCCGCGAGATTCACAAATCGAACAAGGAAATAAAAGCTCTCGGGATACTATATGAAGACCTCAGGCGAGACAATGTCCTTTGGAGTGAAGAGCTCGGGTATACTCTAATTATCGACTTTCACTATTCTACTCTGAGATGCCGACCGGCTAAGTAGCGACCGGGGGCCGCCGCAAAACGACGACTATGTCGAGTAGAGGTAGGAGATCTAAAACGTCTTCGGGTTTCGTGATAAGGAAATATTTTCTACCTGTTAAATTGGCGATCTTAAATTCCCGTGGTTACCTATATATTCCGAGGCGAAGTGCGCTCCTTATTCATATACATTGACTATGAGCCGGACCCGAGAACTTTCGGAATGATATGACTATTATAAGAGCATTGCAGACTATCATTCAATTCTAATACCTAAGACTGTCGTATATAAACCGAAAATATCGCGGTAAGGTCCCCGGGTTGCTGAAAACCCTGACAGCAGAATTATCTGCTCAAGTTTGCTTTTACTTTACATATCGTTAGATATACATCCCGTCACTTGCTGACTGCCATCAATCAGATTAAAAATATCGCTACAGTTATACACGCTCTCGCCTAGGCAGATCTAACGCAAGTTAGCTATAAGTACTTAGAATTGGCCGCGAAATCAAATAAGACATTTCCCAAGGAGTTTGGCAGGTAGGGTCCTAATATATACCCGATAGTACGGAACTCACCTCTTGTCCATTGAGAGCTAAAGATTCTATTCGCTGGATGTCCTCCTCCTTAATCACGGTAGGACCTTAGAGTTTTCGGGCCTTGAATAAAAAGGTTCTCTAGAGGCCTCTGCGGAAGTCTTTTGTTAAATCTCTATACAATAGTCAAATAGATTTATCGTTAAACTGGATACCCCGGTTCGAAGTCAAGAAAAGTAGTCCCCGGTAATACTCTGGCTTCCGGAGAAAAACAGTGACTAGACGATTATGGCTATCATAGAGCTTGGTACGACTTACCATAAACGCGTCGGCTTCGTCCAAAAGAAGAATAGCGTTGAAATGCTTTTGAGATACTCCGAGGTTGCCTCGACGTTAAAAGTCTTCCCGACGCCTGGCGGACCACTAGCACGTATCAGCTAAAGACTTATGTTAGGCAGATACAATTTACCGACATACTTTAGCAACATATTGAGCCCTTGACCTTTTCCGTTAATCACGTCGTCTTGTTATTGGCGAAAACCTACCTAAGTCTGATACCGACGATATCGTTTGGAGTGTCTTGGCCTCGGAGGCTATTTGCAGGCAATCGAACGATTCAGGTGACCAAACCACGTCCCTAAGAGTACTAGCTGTGTACTCCTAGAATCACATTAGTCGGATACCAATTGGTAGAACATTTTCTCTAATCCTAATAACCTCGGATAACACCCCTATTGGCCGGGAGTACGACTGGCCTCCCTACGTAGAGCGCAATACAGACCGTTGGATCCTACCCGATTACTAGAAGCAGGTAAAGACTGCCGACCCTATCCCGCTTACGGCCCACGCCTTTTCTTCGATACTATCGTCGATTACTTCTAGCGCTCTCTAATAGGCGATACTAACCCCCTCTGAGTCAACCTCAATGGTACTAGTAAGTCATATATCATTCTACTCCTCTACCACCCTCGCTCGTATGGCTGAGGACGTAGGGTCTAGACCCCATCCGTACGCTCTATTCCTACCAGAGTAGCCGTACTATTCCGCCTCCCGTTAAATAATTATACCGCCCTCCCGTATAATACCCTTAAGGCGCTCCAGTCGGTCTTTTGCGGTGTTCGTCTATGGTCGGGCTTGATTGCCGGGAATTGTCCGTACTCCGAAGGCATGTTAATGCTTTAACAGTCGCGCTGTGGTTCCCATTCGCTCTTGCTCCTTGAATTCCTCGAAGCTTGCTACGTTATATATTATTATACAATCTAGACCCTGTGAGGGTGTTAACTAATGTTATTCGCGCTATTCTAGACGAGTAATAATTATAATCTATCCTTTTACACAAAGGCCCCTCTAGAAAGCTAGCAGACAACGTCGTGTACCTATGTATAGGTCTCGATTCCCTTTAACTACGTCGGTTCCTTGTACGACCGTTTACTTCCAGAATTCCTACCCTACCTTATATATCGCAGAGTGCGCTTTGCTGCCTCAAATCTCGATAAGCTGGACAGATATCCCGTGGTAACGACGTTATAGAGACTAGGTTTAGCTATTTGAGTGTAAGCCTAGGCTCAGAATACTTATCTTAACTGTGAGACGAGACTGAAAATAGAGGAACAAGTCAGTACAAGATACGGAATAACAAGTGGAGACCAATCTACCAATCATCTCCATTTTTAAGGCGCTGTTATTGGGACTACTATACACTTGGCTAGCATACTCATTTAATTTACCTATTACGTCAACGGCGTGACTGTTTCTATATATATCTACACCTGCCTACATCCAGTGTAACGCTATGGCCTAGAGCTGACGTCGTTATCATAGGCTATCAAATATATAAAGGGCCTTCCCCAGCCGGTGTCATGCTACGATTTTCTCTTCCTCTCTTACCTAGCCGAGTCATATCAGCGTTTCTTCGCCTACAAGCACGATAGCAAACTATTCCAATGTTATTATTATCCCCGATAACGAAGAATCGCCAAGCCTTGGGCTAGGTAGCTTACGTCCTCAACGGTATCCTCGGCGTGATTACACATACCAGGAGTTTAAGAGTATGTTTCTTGAAGTAATCGATAATGCGCCCAATATGACGCTATCACGTAAACGCAAACGAGTTGAAACAGAGCCGTCTATTTTAGTACTAGTTCCTTATAATACCTTCCTCTTCTTTGACTAATAATAGACTAGGATAACGCTTTTAAGAAGGCCCGAAATACAGTTGACTAGGAAATCTAACTACTGTAAGACGAAAACAGAATACTTAAGGAACAACTTCGTCGAGAGACAGAGGAACGCTAAAAGGTAGAGGTGGAACTTCTCCAGGAAAGGAACAGGCCTGTTTTGGAATACAAGATCTGCTACATGCAGCCACATCGCTAGATGACTCTTTTATATAGCTACTTGTTTTGCAGGCCTTGCGCTGAAACTATCAATGTATCGAAGACGTGTCCTACCTATAGAGCACCTATCACAGGATACGTAGGATGCTACCTATTTACAGGGTAAAGGATATATATCGTGCTATAGGCCTAGTTTAAGAACGCGAGATTAACACGAAACTACTCCTACCCCGTACGGCCTCTTTATTGTTTAAAAAAATCGAATGACCATGATTATGAATAGATGAAAAGAAAAGTATCCTTAGGAGGCTAAGCGTACCTTATCGCTCGGAAAGATAGGTCGTAGGATCCCAGAGGTTAGTAAAAGCTATAGTTGGAACGGGAGATTACTAATAGGGATAGAAGTACCTCTCTCCCTCCGGTCTCTACTTACTGGGATTAACGTCACTTATAAATTTACCCGAAGTAGAATAAACAGAACTAAGGTGGAAGGAAAGAAGAAAATATGGTTGAGAGAGAGAGAAGGAGATATGTAACATTTAGTTTTAGTTAAAACAGCATTTAATTAGGTAGTGCGGAGTATAAATAAAGTTTGTATGTATTAAATTTAGTCTTCCCGCTTTCGTTTCTTAGGCGATTGCCGTCTGGGGCGCTAACAATGTGTGTCGACGAGATGGTAGGTAAGCTCCTCCAGGCTTCTAAAGCTTGTAGAGTAGGCTGGATGCTTACAGTCGAAATCAAGTTTGAGTTCTTTCAAATAATCTTCAATATAGGAGTGCTATTTTGGTGGCGAGAGGACGAATTGTAATATTCTCTTTGATGGATTTTTTCCCTTAGCACCTAGGTAAAACGGATATAGCCCTAGCTTTATAGGTGCGTTCCGAAAGGTTATAGGATTACAACGGAGCAAATCGCTAGGATTATTAAGATGCTCCTGGCAATGGTCCTCCTAATCCGATTTATTGGTAAACTATAGGTCGCATTCAAAGCACATTTCCGTAAATCCATACGAGGTTCTGTAATACCTTAAATAGCAACGGTAGAGATATAACCATTTTCGGTGATTATTAAATCTATTCAAGTTAGTAATATAACAATTATATCTTCCTATTGCCAGCTCGATATACTCTTCAATAGACTTTCTATAGAGATAGGCCTAGCCTAAGGGGCTAAGGCTATCGCGGTATGAAACTGTATCTGTCTCACTATAGAGAGACTCTAATGCCTACATTAATCTTCTTCCATCTAAACTCCGGAGGCTGAGATTGTAAGGCAATGTACTAGCCAAAAAGTCCCTATAAGGTATTACCTTTCTCCTATAATAGAACATGGTTTTAGTATAGATACTTCCGTGTTGTCTCCCTAATACTGCTTAGACCTTTCGGAGCTCTTTATTATAAAGCTTCCGTTTCTCCCTGTAGGCTGTCTTTTGTTTGAGTTAGATTTCGTGTCTTTCTTCCGGTGTAGCATCTGAAAGCAGCAAACTCAAATTTGCTATACTTTGGTTAAGAGTATAAACATCCTCCCGGGTAAGAAATTTATACTCAGCTTTCGTAGGAAGAAGCTGTAATAAAGAGGAATTGCGGTAAAGACCTATTCCCCGACGATTTTAGATATATTCTTGTCGGCTGGCAATTCCGAGGTAGTTTGCTGGTCTATCAACCTTACTAAGAGGATGCGCGTATAACTTTCCGTATGTATTCCGGTTAGTTTGCCTAGCGAATTTTATTCTCGCAGACTCAGAATATATCTTATCTATTTTATTATTAGCTAGCCTATAAGTCTATACTTGAAACAAAGTCCTACCTGCTTGCTGTAAAGCCTATCTTCGATATACCCGAATAGTAATATTCAGCGTGTAGCCACTTCTATAGCCTAGATTGACTAAGGCCTTACCAAATAAATCCGCTCCTCTAGCATAGCCTTTGAACTTGTCGATATTATACTCAAGGTATTGTCGAAAAACCGGCAGATCTCTTATTTCTTGCCGGATATAAATCACCTCGAGGATCTTATCCTCCGAAGGACCGGCTTTCTTATACATTTCGACCGCATTAAGGATCTCGTACACTGAACCGTAATCTCTAAAAGCTTTATCTGCGGTCGCTATCGGTAAAAAGAATGTTAAAAGGTTTAGAAAGATAGGTACTTCCTCGGCGTATACTTCGTAGAATACGTACTTAGGAATCTCCCATTTTGTCTTTCGCCAATATCCTTTTACAAATTTACGCTCGTACGTAAGTACAAGCATTATTATACCATCCACGGTCTCGATAGTCAGTTCGAAATGCTAATACAGTCAGCTTCAAGCGTTAGCTTTATTTTTCCTTATCTCAGCATACCTTATAGCAGGCAGCCATCACGCAGGACTCTAAATCAACATCCTCGCTGTCCTCCCCATTTTCCCGAGCTTCGTATCTCCGAGCGGTTGATTTATGAACCTCCCCTGTACGTACAGAGGTAAAGCAATATAGGAGCATTGCGGCACTCAGTTAGACTCTAGCCCGGTCGGCAGGGCTTCTACGATATTTATAATAGTCTCGACACTATAATTGAGTCATCAAGATAGTTAAATCATTTGGGGATACACCGGCATCTTTATTCATTTGCTTAGTTGAGAGAGGGATCTTGGTCTTAAGTTCTCCCACGATATACTGCCTAGTATTAGCCCTGATTGATCTGGAATAACGCGAGTACAGACCTCATTAACTGTAGTCATAGTGGCTAGTGGGAACTCAAACTTTCTTTTTCTCTTCATACCAGCGGCGAATTTCCTAAAAAACCCCTAGATCGTCTCGACTGTAGGCGTTTCTTCGATACGACCTGTCATTCCTCTTGCAACCCACTCGAGAAAAGCCCTACAAGTTCTGATATCCGGTGGAATAACAGCCAGTGGATGTAATTTGACAAAACTAGGAAGAAGGGCACAATTTAGCGATCGGCTTCTCTGCTCCTAGGGCTGACACTTACTGGTCGAAAATAAGTAACTTGTCACTATAACTGAATTCTGTTCGTGGTAACACTGTTCGTAGGATTTCATTGTTGCTATGTTCCCCAAAATCTACAATATTGGCCATGTATTTCAAAGTTGGGTCATGCTTTGTACGCATCTTGCTCGTGATAAAGCGAGGTTGGGCTGGAGTGACGGAGTGAGTTGTAGTAATAAACCAAGGCTGGAGAGATCAAAAGGGATAGGAAAAGAAGGGTATTTGTAGCTTTTCGCTTACGATACAAAATGTACCTTTTCCTGTACGGGCTGAATATTCGGGTGAGGAATATTCAGGTGGGTGAATATCTGCCCTGAGTGCCCTGAATAGAGCGGCGAGCCGCCCACGCCCGAACCGTGGGCGCTAGGTGACCACCACCTTAGACAAGCTGTTGTATGTTTTTGTTTATATTTTTTTAATTCTCTAGCCCTCTTAGTTCATTCACCTGAAGTGTCAGCGCTGGCACCGAATACCAAGTCAAGGAACCCTCCCTTGTGCCAGTAGCATAGCTCTACACGACTAAGAACGGTACGCAGAATAACGTGGAGGTAGCATTTAAGTTAACCAATTGACGGATAGCATCGAGTTCAGAAATACTGAATATCACTCTTAGACTATTAAAGTTTTCATAGAGACGAGAGAACCGAGCCAGCAGACCATTTTCAATAGTGACTGGTTTTTGCATTGATACGGTCACTGGATAGATGTTTCTATACCAGTCTACCCTTAATACTCTATGATAGGGTGATACTAGGACGGAGGAAATATGACCATGGCCTATTCCCCCAGTAACAATTTGAAATATCCCGCTAGCTTCTCAAACTTCAACCATTTCTCCGGCACCTTATATGTCTGCCCTGCTTCCGTTATCTCCGAAAACCACTGCGACCTTCCCAAGAGAAGGAATTTATCCGGCCTAAGTGCCATGAATAGAGCGGCGAGCCGTCCTTGCCCAACTGTGGACGCTTGGTAACCATCTTAGATATGCTGTTTTATGGTTCTAGTTTTCTTTTTGTACGTTCAATCATTAGGCTAGACTTATCCTTATAGCCCACATATTTATCTTGACTATTATTTGTTTCAGCTTATCCATCGCCAAAAAAGGCTAAAAATCACGCTTGATTTCCCGTACCCACCTGGGCGTTGTGGAAGTCATCAGTATGGGTGACTATACAGTGTGAAGGTGCCATATTTTCCACATATTTATTTATTCTCCGTTCATTAGCGAAGAGAGGCCCGATATCAGGAGCAGATTGATTACATTAGTGGGCGCTGACGGAGAAATAATATTCTAGTAGATTCATAAGCCCATTTCTAATATTGCGACATGATGGCGTGTTGCAATAGCGTGCTACCAGATACATATCGCTCCAAGCCATTCCCCCGCATATATAAGATCTAACAGTAAGCCCTTTTTCTTTTTCACTCACCTTCAGAGATAAAATGGGTAGCATAACAGCAAATCCTTTTCAAGATGTCCCAGCGGGCCGAACAGGTAAATGATCGAATTGACAAATTCACGAACCCAAATTAACAAATCATGTTTAGAGAGCCTGGAAGCTCTTATTTTGCAGTTCCGAGCGGATACTGATCCCAACAGAACCGATCTCCTAGTGGGCGTCTATAAAACGGACGAAGGCAAAGCGTACGTGTTACCAAGCGTGAAAGAGGTACGTATATATACCTCCCCAGACTTTATCATTCTACACTCCCAAGTACATCACTAAATATCCAATATCCCTGTTACAGGCAAAGAAGATAATTTTCAACGACCCTGATTGGCATCATGAGTATCGCCCCTCCTCTTTAGGTTCCCAGCGTTATAGGGACTTGAGCGCCAGCTTGCTTTTTGGGCCAGATCATCGCCTTTTGCGGGAAAAAAGGTAAAAGACCGATCTCTTTACAAAACAAACCCAGAGCTGATGTTCCATCTTAGGATAGTTTCAACGCAGACACTCGGCGCATGTGGCGGATGCCATGTCGCTGCAGTTATGTTGAAAAACCATTACGGACCGTGGAAGGAGAACGGGAATCCCGAGATTTTCCTTCCAAGCGAGACCTGGTGTAAGTTGTCGTTTGATCGCACATAAGAAAGTAACTCTGACTTGGTTACAACAGTGAACCATCCTTTCCTATTCGAATCTGCGGGAATTAAGACCAGTTTTCTTCCGTATTTTAACAGCAAGACGAACACATTCGATTTTTCGGCGTTTTCCGAGGCCATCAAATTGTTACCTGCTCAATCCGTCGTTCTTCTCCAGTCTGGAGCCCAGAACCCAACTGGATGTGATCCATCACTAGATCAGTGGCGAGAGCTAGCCTCGATCTTCTCCCAGCGCGGTCATTTGGCGTTATTTGATGCTGCGTATCCCGGTTTTGCCTCAGGGGATATTGACACGGATCTTGAAAGCGTTCGCTTGTTCGCCGAGCAAGAAATTCCGCTTATTTTCGTCTCAACGTACGGGAAATCATTTGGCCTTTACAGCGAACGCGTTGGAATCCTCTTTATTCTTGTTCCAAGTGAAGAAGTGGGAAAGAGAATAGAACGACATATGAGTCTACTCGCACGAGCAGAGTCCGGCGCGCCGCCCGATTTCGGGTCCAAGATTGTTGAAACGGTTCTATCAGATGATACCTTGGAGCGCCAATGGCGACAGGAAGTGCGCCATATGGCGGACCAACTCAAGAGTCGTCGAATTACGCTCAGACAACGATTGGAGGAATTGGAAACACCCGGTGACTGGAAGCATATCACTGATCAAAACGGAATGTTTTCGTAAGTGTTACCAAGATCCTACTCCTCCAGACTCCCCATATTGACCTTATTTAGATATGTCGGACTGTCCGACGAACAAGTCACTCTTCTCCGAAATAAACACCATGTTTATCTTCAGGACTCCGGGAGAATATCTATCGCGTATGCTTCATGGTTATATCTTTGGTATAAGTATACGCTAACATGTCTTTCCTTTAGTGGGCTCAACAAATTCAATATCGACTACACTGCTCGCAGTATCAGCGCTGTTATCAAAGCTACAACAACTAGATGACAGGGGTTGTCTCATCTATCAACAATCTAGATGATGAAATGTGACTTTATAGCGTGGCTTTTCTAAATCATATCACAAATTCTCTGGCCCTGCAATTTCCAGCCTCGTTCTTGTCGCTATGGTTTAATGCTAGAAGGCGAAACAATACACGTTGTAGTTCTTTGAATAAACGATCACTTTTATTTCCCTTAAATCACGGCCTTTTATTTCGACATCGCTTGTGATCGTTTCCTTTCGGTTGATGGGTTGGGGGGAAGTGTTACCTTAATTATGTTATAACCTATAGGAGTAGAATAAGGTAGTGTGGTGTAATTATAGTGCAAAACCATGTACCATTTCCTTTTCAGGCTCTCTAAGGATACACTCCGGTTGCTCTATGTTTTTGACCTGATCTTTTCAACATATGTAAACCTTGAAGAGATAGCGCTAGGTTTATAAAGTCGGACGGTAACGGCAACTTCAGGAATGCTTCAAAATCCTTTCTGTAATCTTAAATAAAAGATCCGCCAAAAGACACTTCGCTGGCTGATTCTCATCAGCTATTCCAAGTTTACTACCACTATTTTACAGGTGGAGTATATTATAGCAACAGACCTTGAAGATGACTACCATAGGTTAATGCAACCGTTTTTGAACTCTTTGTACCTTTCGTATGATAGAATTTAATTGTTGACTAGCGCACCAACACGGTTGGCACGATTATAGCGCACTCCACCTCCTATTGTTACTACCAATTAATAATCTATCATCTTCTCCAGCACTGAAACCGATACATACGACCATAGGGTGGGCATTGCCCACGGGCCTTATGTAAGCGGGAAATGGGGGCCGGAGGTCAGGTGACGACCTCACGGTGACACAGACTAGAATACTAATTCAGGAAAGAGTGATAGACACTTTTTTAGGTTTTTTGGTAAATTTTATCAGTGCTTGCGTGTCATTTCTATATTGAGGGATCGGAAATCGCCATATAACTTGGGTATTGGGCCCATAACAGTTCGACGCAGATTAGATAGTTCAAATGAGGTGGGTCTGGTTGCAACCCTGATTTATTGGTCGAAACCAGATTTTGGCTTTGATCCTCCAAAATCAGAAATAGAACCATCAAATGGACAGTGATCAAACGGCGGGTCTCTACGCCATATAATTGGCCCTTACCACAATTTGTACCCTCTTAGTCATTTCAGGCTTCACCACCAACAAAATCGATAGTAAGTATTACATTGGATGTCTAGGTACACCAAAATGTTTTCCTAGGATCAATTATAAGACGATACAAGGCTTCCCTTATCCCCAAAAGAATATTTCTCGTGCGTCTGAATGGTTTGAAGAATGGGTTGGTCACTAGAGGCAATTATCGCGCTTATTACTATACTGATTACCGGCCCTCCATCACTTGTACTACTCTGGATTTATTTTCGAGAACGCAGGGAGTCTACTCCGTCTAGTAAGTTACACTTTTGGCTAGAAAAAGAGAAATAGAAGAAAGAGAAGTTACCTATATCTAATCCAACTGATTAGATCGAGAACACTCTGTCACTCTTCTGTGGATGTCAGAAAGTGAATATTTCGGATACAACGAGCGCATTCTCGAAGGCGGTCTTGTCGACTATCGCACTCCAGCTAGTTAGTGTTCATAGCCCTTATATGGCTATATTATATTTTCAAAAGTTAATATTTGGGCAACTAATAGAAACAAATGAATTTTACAGAGAGGTCCGTCTGTCGAAGAGCCATTACGAAAGTCCATATGTTGTATAGGTCGGTTGATAATCAATAAATTATCTCCACTATATGAAAGACAATGATAGAACAAGCCTAGGGAGATAACAGTTTGCAGTAGTGAAAATATAGCATTACGTCTAAAGACTTCACTTATATATGTTTTATCTTAATAGAGACCTACGATAAGATAGCTTAGTTTGTAGAAGACGGCACGAGTATAGTATAGACGTAATTTGATCTATCAATAGGCCTAAGTCCGAGTACAATCCCCATGACTATTTTATAACACTATAATGATTCGAATTCATAACTGTGATAGAATATTCTATAGAAGTCAAATCAGCGCCCTTAGCAATCAATTATGCTTAGATGAGGCACGATATATCTCCATTTGTTCGCAAGGGCGCTTAAATGTTTATGATGGAAATATCAATATTAGACATCGCCATAAACCGCAAAACCGCAAAACCGCTACCGCCCTAACCCAAACCGCAATTGGAGCGGGTTTTGGGGCGAGGTCTAGAAACTGCATTGGTTTATGATTTTTTAAATAGAAACCGTAATGGTTCTTAGGGCCCCACATGGGTTTTCAGTGGTTTTTTAGGGCCCTAATAGAGCCGAGGAAAAACCGCAGTGCAGTTGCGGTTTGGGGGTTAGGGCGAGGGTTTGACCCCAATTGCGGTTTATGGCGAAGTCTACTCCTACCTTCACTCTACCTAGTCTGCGATGATACCTAACAGCTCGAGGGCGCACCTCTGGTTCTGCTATTCTAATTATTTTGTTACCTAACCAGTCGAAAGAGATGCGCCCAGGAGCCATACAAAGGAAACTTGACGAGATGAACGCACGTTGTCGCCATCAAACCCCTACTGGTGGACGAGAATTGTTATTTCTTGATATTTCGCATGTTTGTTCGGTATAGTTAACCACTGGAAAGGGACATTGAATACTAGAAATGCGGTATGACAGGGGTAGCGAAAAAAGCAAATACACAGAATTGCCCCTGGCAGAAATTAGAATCAGCTGTTCGCTTCCAGCCATCAGCCACCCCCTAAGGGCTTCCACCAATAGCAACCCGGTACAAGATGGAAGGAAAGGTACATTAGTGTGCAGCGACGTGGTGTGCAGTCATTCGTCGAGACCATAACCAACACAAGCCATTATCACTGAGAGCTGTTTCATGTTGTCCCTGTTGTCTACTTTCGTACGTTCCTCTTTTTTTATTTTCTACTTTTGCGGATCAAGGCCAAGGCGCAACGCAGGGTGGAATGTTTTTTTCTGTATCTTATGGAAAGATCCAATAGGAAGCCGACTGAAATATCTCCTCTCTCACAGCACTGTTTTCGAGTATAAATTCGGTATTGGTAGTTCAGCTTTGGGCAAAAAAATCTCACCTATCAGTTACTATTGAAGCCCATGGCACTAAACAAAGCAAAAAAAGAAACAGAGGAAGCTTGGGGGAGACACCGCGAGGAGCTCAAGTCATTATGGCTAGAAAAGCGGTTGACTATGAAACAGGTGCAAGACTACATGTCCCAGATGCACAATTTTTGGAAGGAGTAAGTTAGCGACGGTGCTAGAAGCTTGTTCAAACCAACTAATACTTGAATGGCCGATCAGGGAACATCAATACTCTCGACAGTTTAAGAAATGGGGATTCAAGAAAAATCAGAAAGAAAAGGAGTGGATGTTTGTTGCAAGCCGCGGCGAGAAGCGGAAACGCGATGGGAAAGATTTCGGCCCTGTCCGGATGCATGGTCAACTTATTCCTGAATCTAAGGTCAGGAAAGAAATTTCTCGTCATGTAACTTTGTCCTCTCAATACTTCGGAGACCTTAGTGAGTCGAAAACCCTAGTAGTTTATGGCTTTTCCGGTCAAATTACTTATTGATCTTCTAGACCCGAAGACACCTGATGGGATCATCGTGGGTACGCCTAGAGCAGAGATAGAAGCTATCTACGATGGTGCCACAGACTGGCCTCAAAATGAAAGTTTCGACTTTGCGACTCTTGGAGATATTTCTCTGGCTCCATCGAGCTATGAAGGTCTTACGTGGCAGTCTGATATAGAAGAATTGATCCCATCAGGTTTTGGGCATTTCTCTCAATCGAATGAGCTGCCAGCCGTTTTCTCATCCCCGGGAAATGTCGCCTTGGAGCACCAAGTCTTATCTCCCAGACTATCGCCGTCTGCCGTCACCAATGATTATGAAAGCTCTCTCAGTTCCGACCGTATGATCGAGGAGGGCCTTCGAATTATCTTGACACAATTTGGTGGAGACAGTAGCAGCGGCCCCAGTGATTTGGCCACGGCCTTGGAGTCCGTTACGACAGGAACAGAAGACGCCTTTCAATCCGCCTCTTCAAATAATTATTCCAACTATCTCCAAACATATGTGTATCTGGCATCTAATAACCTCCTCTCTGATCTTTCAACACGAAAGCTCATTTTACTTATCGATAAGACCCATTCTCACTCAATGTTGAAGGTGCTTCTGGAGTCACTCACTACAACGATTGAAATATTTATGACCACTCTTCTGGTCAGTGCAGCAGCCATGGGAAACGCCAAAATTTGTCGAATGCTCATCGAGGCCGGGGTAGACTTGGATGCCCATAGTGGACTGGCCACGCGGACAACAGCACTTCACCGAGCAGTTTCAAATTGCCGTACTGAATGTGTAAAAATGATACTAGAGGCTGGTGCAGACCCAAATTTGGTAGTTGACGGCAAGACACCCTTGCATAATGCCTGCTCGTACATGCCATATCAGTCAGCATTCGAGAGTGTGGATCTATTACTCCAACACGGAGCCCGTGTCAATCCACCCCAAGATTGCGCCCGACTTACTCCGTTGCAACTTGCTGTGCGAACCGGGAATCCTGAGCTTGTGCGGCTCCTTCTCGACAAAGGAGCAGATCCGAACCTCTTCACAACTTCCAAAATTGGCACTGCTCTGCAGATAGCGTGTACAATGTCAAAAAACGCGATAATTGTTGAGCTTTTGATAGATGCAGGGGCTGACGTTGACTCTTACTCTGGCTACCAATTCCATGCCCGAGAGGAGAAAGACTATGCGGATAGTGATGCAGAGTCTTCCTCAAGTGACGAGGATGAGGATGATGAGTTTGATTCTGTGTTTGGGAATGCAGTCAGGCCTCCTATTTTGTTAGCAGCCGAAAATGAGAATTGGGAGGCGGTGCAACTTCTATTGGAGGAAGGGGCTGCCATTAATGCCGGTCTAAAAAAAGCCCTTCTAGAGTCCTCCAAGAGGAACTAGAAAACTTCGAGACACCAGTTCTCACTCCACTGCAGGCCGCTGTTCGAGCAGAAAATATCACTATGACCCGCATGCTTTTAGCCAATGGGGCTCATGTTAACCAGAAGATGGAGGGCAAACACGGCTTTACAGCGCTTCAAATTGGCGCCACCGTTGGCAATGAACGGCTAGTTGACATCCTTTTGCGAAAGGGGGCAGCTATAAATGCTCCTGCTGGTGTCTATTATGGAAGAACGGCGCTCCAGGCTGCTGCAAGCCACCTGGATACAACACTGATGAGTCTCTTGCTTCGAGAAGGAGCAGACGTCAATGCACATCCGGCTCTGTCTGAAGGTAGGACTGCTCTACAGATAGCAGCCGCGGCAGGTAACATCGAAGGCGTCAGAATACTGCTTGATGCAAATGCAACTGTCAATATTGACCCTAGTCTCACTGGGGGAATCACAACTCTTGAAGCGGGCTTTATGGCTACAGATCAGGAAGTAAAAAATGAGATTGTACACCTTCTGCTGCGCGCTGGTGCGTCTCCTGTGGCACACCAAATCGACCAAGAGCAATATGCACCTCTTCACTCTGCAGTCAGACGCGAAGATTTGAACATGACAAGAATACTTTTGGAGAGAGGAGCAAGCCCAAACATTGGTTTCTGCGATTCCGGGGTGACAAAAGTAACTCCACTGCAGAGAGCTGCACTCCAAGGGAATAACGATATTGTCCAAGAGCTGATAATGCATGGCGCAGAGGTCAATGCTCCACCTTACTGGGAAGGTGGGCACACATCATTGCAGGCTGCAGCTTTGAGGGGACATGAATCTACAGTCAAGATCCTTTTAAGCTTTGGCGCAGATATCAAGTCAGGAATTGCAAGTGTCAATGGAGTTTCTGCGATAGAAGCTTCTGTTCGTGGAGGGAATTATCTGATTACTCGACTTCTTCTCGAAAAGGAACCTGACGCCATATCCTCTCATCCCATCACGAAATGTCGAATCATAGGTGAAGCTTTGGCATCTTGGAAATGCGATGTCTCTCTGCTCGAACTTCTCCTCAAGGGGGGAGCATATGCTGGAGAAGCAGCAAGCTCTGCTTCAATGTCATTTCTTCAAAGAGCAATAATACAAGGACACAGTTTCCAAATGGTTGAATGTCTAGTCTCTGCTGGTGCCAATGTGAACCACCACTGGAAATGCAAGGTTTGGGGCCTCGTTACTCCCCTTCAATCTGCCGTGCAGATGAAGCATGATGACATTGTCGGGTTGTTGCTTCAAAGAGGGGCCGATATCAATGTCCCAGCGAACGAGAATGGTGGACAGACTGCGCTACAGATAGCAGTTTCCCAAAACAATCATGCTATGGTAAAGCTCTTGATTAGCCACAAGGCAGATTCCAACGGTATACCAAGTCCAGTCCGAGGCCGATCAGCCCTCCAAGAGGCTGCAAGCCGAGGTTTCGTGGAGCTTACTCAGTACCTACTGGATTGCGGGGCAGACCCTAATCTACCAGCAGCACGACTCGGGGGCTTTACTGCGCTACAAGGAGCTGCGATCGAGGGAAAGATACGCATTGTGATCATGCTAATTCAAGCTGGGGCACATGTCAATGCAGCGCCCGCTATTAAACAAGGACGCAGTGCGACTGAGGGCGCTGCAGAGAATGGCAGACTTCATACTTTGCATCTCTTGTTGAACCATCATCCTGACACGGAAGAGTTTGATATCATCAGAAAACGAGCGTCAAGACTAGCTCTCGCCAATGGCCACTTAGCTATTGGGAGGTTTTTGATGGCATATCGCAAGCATGCCTGGAGGGCATGAGCGATCTTTTTGTCGCTTCGCGATGGTATTCACTGGGGTTGATCTTAATGTAGGCCTGTAATTAAATCTATAGAGTTCTCCTTCTCTCTATATATGGTTACCGAAATAGTTGAGTGTAGAGTACGTTTTACAGTTAGATCCCGACCTCGGTAGAACGTATTAAGCACTAATGATGGGAACGGAAAAAGAAGGGTCGACAAAACAATAAACAATACGGCAAAGAGGAACGAGTGAGATGAAAAAGAAAGATTTATCTAAGGAGGACTAACCAAGTAGAAGCATGATAGATGCCAGTCAATCGTGAACGACGTGGGAAAGGCCTAACGCTTCCATCGCGAACACGACAGAAGACGGAAGAGCAGTAAAGAAGAATACACAAGTACATAAAATAGCGATAAAAAGGCAAGCACAAATCGTACATATTGCTAAACTAAAACTACATTATGCTATTGATAACAATATCCATGCGCGCCAACCCAATGCGCAAGCTTTTAAGACTGATACGCCTAATCACTCCCACCTCTTCCACTCCCACTTCTTCCACTCTCCAACAGAATCCCTTATCTCATTAGAAGAACATTACAATAATAGTCCTTCCTCTCCGCCTCAAACCGCATCCATAAAATAGACTTCAACCCCGCAAGACCATGATTCGCACCAAATCCATCCAGAATAAAGCTGGCAGCACGCCTCCCGACAATATGGACAACGATAGAAGGTGGACAGAGGTACGGAACATCCGTGCAATAGGATGGTGGGATTTGACTAGTGGCCAGATCATTTTGTCGGAGCAGTCTTTGCAGACGCTTAGTTGTGGTAAGGAAGGATGCAATGCCATGTCCCAAGAGATATACTGTCGCGACGACATTCGCGGAGAACGCCTTTTCTGCGTGCGTAGTTTGGGAACTTGCGGATGACGGGGATTTGCTTCTGCACGTGAAGATGCGTCATCGACGAGATCAATGAAATGGACGAGGCGCGGCCTTGTAATGACGAAATCCCAGGCGTGTTCTGAGGGTTCTAGGCAGTATTGGAATGGTTCTCGGAAATGGGGCGTCAGGACGCGGACATTGCGGGCGCAGGTGCCGCAGCTCTTCCAATGTAGACGGTCGCATTGATACCCGAACCGAATATTTGATTCGGTGCAAATTATCACCTCAATAAGCGGAATAATCCCTATAATGTGAGTCTTCTTATCTATACTGATAGATAATACAAGATTGTAGAACCGCGTTCTGCATCCTATGATAGCCCCTCGGACAGAGCGGTTGAAAATATACCGCTACCGCTGGATCATTTTAGTCTGAACAAATACCATAACAGAGATCCGAACTACAATATTGTTAAAAATAAGCTAAACGAGCTCATTTCCTCACTAATGTCCCTGTAAGAGGCTCGTCTCTATATGGTCCCTTTGAAACCTGTCTCTAACTACATTGAGCGTACAAAACTATCAAAAGATATTGAACGAAAACTACGTATCAAGTATGAGGACAGCCAAGTGCCATACGCTGTGGTAATTCGAGGTTTAGGAGGAACCGGAAAGTCTCAGCTCGCCCTGAATTACATCAAAGAACACAACCATAAATTTGATACAGTCTTTTGGATCGATGCCGATAATAAAGAATCCATACACAGAATCTTTCTAGAGTTCATAAAGGCATTAAGACTACAGCCGGATCACAGCTATAGTTAGTAGCTATAATTGTTAGATTCTGTTAGCGTTACCTATATCTTAAAATGGTTCGAGAAACGCGTAGACCCGAACTAAAATTGGCTAGTTATTATTGACAACGCTGATGACGTTCGATGGGGGATCAAAGGTTTAACTCCTCAAGGCTAATAATCATAAGCTAGGATTCGAGAGCGAAAGAACTGATTGATAGACCATGTGAAGAGATCGAAGTGGGCACACTAAATCACTAAGAGGCTAAATTGCTCCTCCTAAAAAACTTAGGGGTCCGCTTAGACTTCATCACCGACAAGATACAGCGCGACTGCAATACACTACTTCAGCGCCTAGGTGGGCTAGCTATCGCCATCGATCTTACCGGCGTGGCGGTCCGAAATTATTATGGTCCAGAAACCGAGGCCCTAAGCGAATATGTTGCTATATTTGATGAATTCTAGGACAAGATCCTTTAAGACGAAAGCGCGGCTGGACTTTCATTAGCCATAAAACCGTTTGGATAGTCTAGAACACTGCATTTCATAATATTGCCTCGTACTTCTCCGACGTTAAGCCTAGCTTCTTACTTGCATTCCTAGCACATTTTCGGGGTTCGACCATTCAAGACAACATTTTTCGATATACTACTCTGCAGCTATATTGTAGCCCCATAAAATGCTAGAAAGAAGAATTGCTGCCTTCTGAGCTATATCCCCCTTTTACTGTGAAAGATGACGAATAGAAGTCATTCTATTATAGAAGGGCTAAGAATACACTAATCCGCTATCATCTCCTACAACGAGTTGATGGCGAGGATGAAGGAGTCATAATGCACAGTTTAGTGAAATAGAGAGCACGCTTGCATAGTCCAGACAAAGACTGGTCTCGTTAGAACCTAGAAGTTCTCGTTAAAACGATTGATTTCGCCTATCATAAGAATACTAAAGCCTCTTCGGCTTGGTATCTGACCGACTATTTGACTATCGTTGATAAGATCATCGACACGAATTGCTTCAATTTTAGGGATATAATATTATTCTGACTAAAATTTGCGATCTATTACGTGTTAGTGGGCAAATTTTCGAAATCCGAGAGCATTCTTCTCCCAGCTATCGGTATATTTCAAAAGAAATTCTAGAACAGCTAGACTGCCACTATCGATATATCCGATATTAATTGTTATATTAAATCTCTAAATAATCTATTAAGTGTCTATCGAGGTCTAGGGGAACTAGAAGAGGCTAAGAGAACGGGAAGTGCCGCTTTAAAAATGCACTAAAATATTAGAAGTGCAAATGGATACTAATCGCTCGACCTAATGAACAGTCTTGCATTAACATACGAGCTTTAAGGAGAACATTCCTTAGCATTGAATATGCAAGCTGAAGCCTTAGAAAAAGGGAAGGAGTTCCTCAAGGATGACCACTCTTAGTGGTCGAACTTCAATGCTGCCCAGTTGACCTCAGAGGAAACATCGCAATAAGCTACTTACAGCAGCGCCAATTGCTAGAGGCGTAGGAAACTATCATTCCAGCGCTAGATGAAAGTCGAAGACTTCGTAGAGATAAACATGTCGAGACGCTACAGTTCATATATCTTCTAGGCCTTTACTATAGCCTCCGCGAGCTCTATAATGAAGCCGCGCAGCTTTTGGAAACTACTTTGGAAACTGCGAAGAGAACATTAGGGCCGCATAGCCCTTTGGCCTTACATGTGATAACCTCCTTGGTATCACTCTATCGCCTTTTAAATCAAGACGTGAAAGCAGCAAACGTTCTTTTCTCTATTTTACCGATAGAAGAACAAGAGAAAGAATTTCGAAACCTAGGCCCAGGGGCCTCCATTTTACCTATATACCCCGTTTGAAGTCGGATAGTGATTACAGTTAGCACTTCAATTAGATTACTCTTATTTTCGTAGAGTATTTTCTGAAGTCCGCATCGATTGACCAGACACCGGATGTTGGGTGGGGGCCCCGGAGCTATATTATGTAGGTATAAGCTCAGGAATCTAAGAAAAACGTATATAATAGTGTTAGTGATTTCCTTCATTTTTTTTGACTATCACTTACTTGTCGAACAGATCCAATGTGCAATTATATCCCTTCTTGGTTCGGGGCAAGACATGTCATGCAATTCAAATCTGGTCCGACCTTCGGGGCTGCGAGGTGAGAGTGCATGCAAGCCCTCTTTCCCCTGCCCAATGACAATTTGCACAGTGGACGGGGGCTCCGTTTACCTTGCCAACGACACAAAGGGAGAATATTCCTCTCCCTTCTGCACATTGGTGACATAGCACGCCTTGAACTACCGTCCTGGTTGAGTAAATGAGGACGGCCTCGGCATGGGAACGTTGCAACACCCAGGCGTGCAGACCGCCCAGGCAAAGACCTAGTATGACGAGACATCGCCATGCCTGGGACCGGTATATAAGTAGCGCACTGTTAGGAGGTCCTGACATCGTCCCACCATTCACTGGAGCGGTCACGTGGTAGCCATGCACGAGACGCGCAGGCCGAGGATACCAGAGTCTGTACAATCCTGCCCGCAGACATGGCCGCAATTGTTTTGTCGCCATAATTTCTATCTTCAATGTCGCTCTCTCCCCAAATAGCTGTCAGGCTACGTTTGAGAATATAGGAAGTGTTGCGGAAATCCAAAGTATGCTGATAGGCCAAGATGCAGTCAATAAGCCTTGTTGGTCATTTATTGCACAAGCACTTGGAACTTCACTGAAATGATGAATTGCTTTGAAATTTAAAAAACTGTATCCCCAGCAGACGAAAATTATTCACTGCTCATAGCTGTAAAGTATAAACTACCCCTAAACGTCCACATCGTTCTTGGACGATTAATGTTTCTAATGGATATCATAATTAATATAATTCGAGACCTTCGTTAAGGAATGATTTTGAAACCATGTATAGTAGTTTTATTCGTAGGAGACATCGACTCGAGTCAAGGGCGCAGAGATAGTGCGGGTAAATCTCTTTATTCGTGCTTTTGATCATTCCAGAGAGATGGGGGATGAGGCCCTGACCGCGAAGCAGAACATGATCATAAAGTAATTGACCAAATCGATGTGGGTAGTACATCATCCGAAAGGGCGAATAAGAGAGGCGAATCTGCGAGAGCTAAGGAGTGAATTGAAAAGAAGAGCCCAAGAGGCCAAGCAATATAACCATTGTGTATGGATTTTATTGATCTTCTCAAAACCTTTATTGACAGACATACTGGTAAATCACTTTCATGTATGTATCCGTTTGATTGGATCACACGAACGTTGGTCGCGCGACTCGCGGTGATTCTGACCTATATCTCACCCCTACCATTAAGCACTCATCATTCTTACCCTTGGTCGCGCGACCACAAGGCGGCGACCGGCTATTTCCCCACTAGGCTAGACCATATCATTGGCCAGCATGGCCATTCGGCGTGCGGCTTAAATACGGCTGAGCGGACGGGAAGCCCTGTTGTCCATACCCTATGGTCGTATGTATCAATTTCAGCGCTGTAGAAGATGATAGAATGTAAATTTGCAGTGATAATAGGAGGTGAGTGCGCTGTAATCGTGCCAAGCGTGTTGGGCCATAGCAGCCAAGGATCAATGCACCCAAATTATAGAAATCAAAGACCTCGCTACAGGTTTGGCTAAATGTCATGAGAATCTTTGCATTGTGTCTCGTATCTCACCTTAGTCAGGCGGGGGTTGGCGCTGCGCAGGCGCTAACTGAAACCACCTTGTAGGCGCCCTCACTGGATTATAAATAACAACCGAATCCACTACTGGATATCTGGTCCTGACATTCTTCCCCTCTCCATCAGCACGATAAGCTTATAGCCCACTGATGAGGCCAATATGGTAAGCTCGCAAGGAAAGTAGAAGGCATGCGGAACTGACGCCCGTATAGCAAATTTCGGCATTCGAAGATTTACCACCCGAGCTACTTATCAAAATTCTAGAGATCATCCAGGACAGGGGTACCTTGAAAGCTCTGGTCCTATCATCTCATGCATGCTACAGAGTATATTGCACATACCGGGATAAATTGTTGTGTTCTTTCGCAGCAAATCTGTGGGGCGACCTGCTAGCTGAAGCGGTCTATGTTTGTGAAAGCGAAAAGCTCTTAGAATACAGAACCGCCACCCAACAAAAGGCCATTGTAACAAATGAAGTTGTGGAACTGTTGGACCGCTGGCGCTATTACAGAGAAACAGCGAAGCCCGCCGAACAAGACGCGCCGACCAAGGCATCGGATGCCCTTAGGTTGCTCGATCTTCACAAGGAGATGACCTACTTCGTGCAAGGGTTTTCAAAGCACAACAAAAGGCCTAGATATGTAAATCCTCATCAATGGCAGAAAGTGCAGTTCCCTGTCGTCTTGTCTAGCACCGAAGAGCACAGGCTACTTAGAGCCTTATGTCGACTTCAACTTCATTCAAACGTTTTCGCGAAAGCCCCAAGCCGCAGCGAACGTCCTTTTGATCGCTATGCTCTCTGCTCACAGGAAGTCTGGCGCTTGTTTTTTGCCACAATGCCCCCGTGGGAGTACGAGGAAATGGGATCTGTCTGGGCATACCTCCAAACAGAATTTGATCCAGTGCTCTACAAGATACGGCATGAATTCCGGGAGCATGGGGATGAACTATTCAAAGACTTGCCTGAGGGGCGAAGAGCCTTGCTTGGTCCAGTCTATTCCCAAGGCCTAAAATTGTACAAGTCAGATATTGACAGGTTGACCTTTCTATCTCTCGGACCAACCTTTCTTCATCTGGCTTTCCATGCTCGCCTGAATATTCGCTGCAGTATGCTGCTTGTAAATTCAAGATATGAGCATGAAAGTTGGATTGGTCACAACTTGAACATATCATGGGAAGAACAAGTGCCTTTAAAATATCCTGCCGACCAGTACAACGCTATTGAGAACTTCGAGCAGCTCTTGACTTTGACTTCCTCAAATTCCTCAACACGAAAGCCAAATGCTGCATGGACGGGAAGAGCTATGGGACGGCTTAAGCGAACACAGAATTTCAAGAAAGCCTTCGTAACAACACAGTCTAGACCACAGCCCGGGGACTGGGACTGGGGATATGCAATCTGGGACGACGAGAGGTTAGAAGAATGGAGGGTGCATTTCAAGTAGACAGCTGTCCATGTTCTTATTTGTTTCTGAACTTGTGTTTCCCTTGAGGTACCAATCGTCTCTTGACGGTCTGTTCGCTTTCAACTTTCCCATTGTGGGAATGGCTTGAATATTGAATAACATTCGGAAGGGCACTACAGCCGACGCTCATGAATACTTATATTTTGAGCTGAGGTTAGTAGTCTAGTGCTTGTTGTTTCTTCGTGTCTGGTCTCTACTCACTTTTAGCCGCACAAAGTGGTTGTTGGTTGTGGCATAGAGATGTGAATACTATGGGTATATATAATGTCTCTTTTAATCGAATGTACTAATAAATGGGTTAAGACCGATCAGGTCGAGGAAAAAAATTGAAACTTATGATAATCAAACCAGATACAAAAGAAATAAATTATAGATCGCGTGACCTTGTCATAACTGAATTCTACTAATACTACTTACTGGCCATCTATTCATCGTACTGAGAGGATTCAGTAAGCAGTGAATGGGGAGTTAGAGCGTATCTCTATCGAAGGTTCTAGGAGAAATGATAGGATATCTAACTTGATTTCCGACCTAAAGTAAAAATACTCGGAAAAAAATTGAGAAAAGAGGTTTGAACAAATGCTCAGCAATATGACAGTGCTTCCTAGCCTACGAACCACAATTAGCACTTAAGAATCTCCGCGCCTTAGGCGAGAAGACCAGTCGTGAATGAATTCACGATCTTCTGTAGTCACGGTAGACATGAACTTCCCCTGAAACAAGGCCCCGGTGGTAATCAAGCGCAATAATTTATTACCTAGACGCGGTCGATTATCGAGGTCGGAGCCGTCAAATACAGCCAAGCAATACTGGGGGTAAAGCGGCTTGAGTGAGCTGTCAGGTGTCTTGAGAAGAGCAGCCCCGTGAAGAAGCTGGTGGTTTCCTTGTTTGAGAAAGCCTTGCAGGTCAGAAGACTGGGGCTCATCGCCAGCGGGAATTCTGCGTAGTTCACTGGAGTGCTCGAACATAGGAAACCGAAGAACCCCAGGAGAATAGTATTCTAGCTTGTCCCAGATGCTTGATACAAATTCTCCTTGATAGGCTTTCTCCTCCCAGTTACAGGATGACCGCGTAGTGGATGTCCTTTGAGTCACCCATAATGTGAGTCGTAGGTTCCTAGCAGCAGCTCGCAATGAATCCACGCCAGATAGTCTTGCCAAGGGAAGGAATTTTCTCCGGTGGACATTTGGATACACCGATGGCACGGGAATAGTTGTTCCAGCTAGATGCTGCAGAGAATTTATTGCACTGAATGATGCCGTGATGCATGAAATCTTTCGTACGATACGGAAGTCGCTTGGCCGAATGTATGATTGGAATGAAATGTGAGCACAGATACGCTCGTCACTGTAAATAAATGGATGCTTGCTCGTCGCCCCTGTCCAAAGACCCTGTAGGATACGAATAACAGATGCCGTGATCAAGAGAGGACTCTCTAGATTGAATAAACTCAAAAGTCGGATGGCTTGCTGACTGGTATCTTTAACCCCCGATCCAGGTGGATTGAGAAGTGCAATCAGCTCACTTGCCACATCAGGGAGTGTTAGATGGCGGAATGAGAAGAACACCTTATTTGTGTCTCGAATGACGGATTGTCGCTCCCGCGAGGGTGGATGCTGAGGCTTCGTTTCATGAGTGTCACGTCCATGAGGACTAGACAGAGAACTGCTGATTATATCATTCGTTCCGCCAGAAAGCAATCGAGTGATCTCATTTCGATGGATATTGAAGGCCCAGTCACATATGAAGTCGACAATCAAACATAGTTGTAGTGCAGAATCATGCCGCTGAATGCATCCGTGCCAAAGGTCAAATATACGCTGCCTTCGTGTCAGTAAGGGATTTGGGCCTCTTCGAAGAACCTTACAGTTTCATCTCCTCTGGGAACACACCCATAGAGTCTCCATTCATCCCCACTGAAAGCCAAGAACCAAACTAAGCTGTGTCCTTCCGGCTCTTGTCTTCTTTTTCTCAAATCCTTTTGAATATCGAGAAGCCTTTTAATAGGAAACGCAGTCTGCTTCTCGATAGCCGTGAACCCAGATGTTTGAATCTCAGACTTGGCTTCAATTATCAGGAAAGGAAACATAATATGGTCTGCGTCCTTTACTGGACAGGCAACTAGGTTTGCATGACCTTGAAGGGCAGCGCCGAGTATTGGTGTTCTCCGAAGCCCAATGACCCTATCGGGGTACTTTGTTCTGATCTCAGGTACGGAGATATCGGTGATTCCTGCGTGCGGCTGTCCCGCAAATATGGCATTCTTGTCGATGGCCTAATAAGCAATCATTAGCTACCTGATGCTCTGTAATGGATTTGATAATATTGACCTCGTATCCATCGATATCGCTTTCACTGCACTGACAAATATCCATTTCTGCATGCGCTGTTTGCACTCTTCCCTCATTTAGCGTGGTCGCACAGAAATCGGGCACCCATCGTCGCTGTTGACATTTCCGACTGCATTATTATCAGCGTTGACCCAAAGTTGTATTTTCGATGTTTGACCCACCACTCTATGTCTTCCTCAAAAAAGGATAGTAGAGGTAACTCCGTCTTGGACCTCCAGGTCCACTCATTAGCTTCAAGACGACGGCAATCATATGCAGCAGAAACAAGACGGTTAACCTTGTTTACCGTTTTCGCCTTCTGAATGCCCTTCGGGGTATTGGATTGTGTTTGCTCCAGGTAAGTGTTATACTTAATACCTTCGATTTTGCGGATGATGGTGAATATGGCTAAATTCTGTTCCGGCCAACAAGCCGGGAAGACCGGCCCCTCAAACTTGATTTTGTATTTATCAATCAACGCTCGTTCTTCCTGGCCGGAGAACTTCTTCTTCCTAGGCGGTTGTTCCATCGGGATATAAATATTGGGTGAAAAACAAACTTGAGTCAATAGCCTACGGAAAATGAGACACCTCCCGATTTTGAAGGATTCGTAGTGAGGGGGAAGGCCGCGCGCTATTTTTGAGCACACGCTAAATATGGCGCAGTGCATCGCCCATGCAGCTAAACTTCTTAGTTCATTTTCATCAACTCAAGGTTGCGGCAGTGCAGAGATACATCCTAGTGAAGCAGAGCACCTATTATCGGAACGCCGTGTCCTATGATATCTTGATCTGTATATTAGTCTTTAGTCGCATATATGATGCGAGCCACAGCGTCACCTGCCCTTAAATATTTTTACCAAAATACCAGGTAATGGCATCGCGTTTTCATGATCCTAGCTACGAATTAAATACCTGTTTCGATCACTTTTTCAAGCACCTCCTGTCCATTCAACTCCAATCTTATAGATGCTAAGTACATCTAACAATAAACATTTTCACCGAACCTCACTAACAGTTCTTGTCTATCCCGGTACACCTGTAAACTACTAAACTACCGAGTCAGATCCTGCCTACCTAATCTCAACTTCCGAGTTAATTGAAATAAAATCATGCGTCATGTCGCACGTCCAATAAACTGCCTCATCGGGATAATTTCTTTAGACATCCCATGCCTCAAGTCCACGATAGTCTCTAGGTCTTCTTTCTCCATGATCTGCTTTATCCTTGCCTCGTCAACGGGCACCGGTACCCCGCGATCCAAGAACTTGACGACCTCAGAGCCATCCATAAAACTCACAGATGTCTGCTCGGCGATGATAATACCCTGTCTGGCAAACGAGGTGTCGAGAAGCGAATATCCGAGTGCGGCCAGAATTCCAGGCCAATTCGAGTCTAGTCCGTATATTCCCCGTCTTCCAGAGCGCTGAGCGTGTGATCACCAGCGCAATATGATGAGCTGCATCATAAAATGGTGATCTACGCACCCGAATCGTGATAAATTTCGATGCACCCTCGGCGTCCCGTACAACCAGCTTAGCCATGTCAGACATAAACCCGCAAGAACGTGCTGCAACGCGAACGCGACAAAGTCAACCGTCGGTGCTGGGAAGATGTTTACCGCGGGCTGGCTAGAAGATGCAGCTGCTCCATTGGCAAACATGGCGACCATGTCATTGGTCGAGGTGTGACCATCGATGGAAATACAGTTGTACGACTTGGATGCAGCACCTCGAAGGAGGAACTGCAAGGTCGGTTGGTGTAACTGGAGCGTCCGTGCAAATGATTCCTAGCGCAGTGGCCATGTTCGGGTGGACCATACCGACGCCTTTAGTGAGGCCAGCGAGGGAAAATTTGGGTTTCGAGTCAATTCAGGTATATGATGCAGGATGTTGTCAATAGGCAGTCTGCTCGGTCAGTCGGCGTGTCTCTTGGGTATTGACATTTGAAATGTAGAATCTAGCTTACCGCTGGGCACCTGCGCCTGTATGCATAACCATCAGACGTAATCCCTCATCGGCAGCGCCGGTGGATATACATTTCGCTGCTCCGTGGCCCATGGCAATCGAATCATCAAGTCCCGCCTGGTCGTTGAGGGTATTGACGCCCCCTAAATTCGCAATGACGCCTCGTAGTCCAGCACTATTGGTACGGCGCATAAGCTCGGGGTGTCACAGAAGGAGCACAGATTTCATTCTTAGTCAAAACTACAGCACCTGAGGCCGGCGTATCTGAGGCGACGATGAGCAAGTCTGGCTGAATAGTACCGGCAGGCTTAATTTCAGCACGAGTGTTGCCCACATTGAACCCCTTTGGCCAGCTCCCCGAGGTCGGGATCAACCGCTGCTTATTGGCGGGAATGGGCCGGCCCCCATAGAGTCCGAATTTGTCGAACTTTGTCGAAAAGGCGCCGCACTGCGGGCCGGTTAGACTAGAGCTCCGCAAAGCCCATAAATGGGCCCGGACCCTAGGCCCACGGCCCAACCCACGGTGGGCTATGGGCTCAACCTTCAAAGCCCAACCCAACCTACAGCCCACCGTGGGTTGGGCCGTGGGCCCCCATAAAAGCCCATCCAGGCGCTAACAAAACGGACTCTGTAATCGTTGTATTACGATCTTCCACCGATCGTATGAAGTTTAAATTTCAAACGCAGAATAAAAGGGAATACTATAAGTACGTACGTTAATTTTAAATAAAATCCGATCGGTAGGGGTCGAGATATAACCGAAAAGGTGAATATTAATATTTTGATATTAGATATATATCTGGGTTTTATAGGGAAGTACAACTACTTTCTGGTAAACCTCTGTAATTTTAAAAAATCCTAATTAACGCGGTTTCTCGTATCTTTTTACGCGATATAGAGAGAATACTAGTAATTGATTCGAAATCATTAAATTTAATAAAATATTACCTTAGGGATCAGGGTAAGAAACGGACGTAAAACAGAGGTAATTTAATTAGTCCTAAAAGGGGGGTTGAACTTATCTTGGTATCTAAATTCTCGGCATGTTTGTATTGTTTGGGGCCCATTTTGGGCCCCATTAGCCCACAGTGGGCTCGAGGTATAAGCCCATAGCCCATCGGTGGGCCAAGGAGCGGGCCCAAAACCCAACCAATTTGTGGGTTGGGTTGGGCTGGGCTTTGGGCTTTATGGGCTTTGCGGAGGTCTAGGTTAGACGGAGTGGCATGCTGGGTGGAGGAGAGAATCTGAAAGCGACAGGCGCCCCTAAATAAGTAAAATACATGTGCGTGGCCAAACGCCGCCCACTGCGGGCTTGACCCCGGAGTAGGTGGAGTTTCTGACTACAACAGCTCGGGATACCCGGGGACAAAGTAGGGGGATATAGACCGTCCTCCTACAGATGACAGTGATGAAAACGGGTATTGATTGACGGAATCAGCGTAAAAGAAAGATCTGCGGGGAGCAGAGAGAGGAGAGAGTTGGCAAAGAAAACTCCGATTGTGAGATTTTTTTAAATAATAAGGGGTAGATAGGGATTGTTTTTTAGGCGATTTCCTAAGCGGTTTGCCTAGCATATCCCACATACCAAGTCGATTTGTCCCAAGGTGACAGCCTCATATAGAAAAAGGGATAAATGCTAGTACGTAGGAACGAAGGTTCGTAACTCCGAAGCTATTCAGACTTCCTGAATAGGTAATGTCTCGAGTAGGTGGGAGGTGAAAGTGTATCTTCAAAAGTGAGACCGTGGGTCCCGTACGACAGTACAGTATTTGAGGAATATCGCGAGATCGGGTCAATAGCGAGTCCCGGGCTCATAGCCTATCAGAATCTACGATCTAGTATATGAGATCATGAAAGCACAATATGTAGTATTATGGCAAGTCTGAAAGTATTTTAGTAAAGAGATTCCAGAAAGACAGAGAGCGAAGGTAATTGGCAAAGATCGACGAAATACGAACTGTATACCTCGCCGACGACGGGGCAAACCGACCACAGGCAGCGACGTTTTGATCGATATGACACATTTATGACGCAGAAGTGCATGGATTATTTATATGGCTGAGTAAGCTAATAGGAATTGGACACATGGCCCGAAAGTGGGATTGAGGCTCTTCCCTTCCTTAGCGTGGTAAATTAAAATATTAATATAAGAGTAGTGTAATGTCTTGTTCCAATGTTCCCAAGGACTTCGAATCAGTTCAGCTATTGAGGCTGTTTGACAGCTACCTCCCGACATAGCAAAATACTGATTATTGGATAAATGGCGTCACAGTAAGTACTACTGCCCAACAGGAAATTTACCCTAAGAGGTAGACGAGAAGGGAAACAATATCAATGAACAAAAGTGAAACCTCATTTAACGATATTCGCTAAAACTTTTGAAAGTACTATTCATGATGGATCTCACGACATTGCCATCGTGCGGGCAACAGTAGACGATATTCCGGCAGTTCTTCATCTCCTAGATACTGCAGTCAAATGGCTGGTATCGCATGACAGAATTGGGCAGTGGGGAGAAGGGTCGTTTTCGGAGAATCCACGACGCGGGGAACAACTCAAAGAATTTGCAACAACTGGTGTTGGCCTTTGGCTCGCCATCAAGGTTGCTGATAGCACAACAATAAACCAAAATCCACCTTCCGGTATACTCTCTAAGACTGTGAATGGAGAAACTTCGGGGTCCATCATAGGAGCAATTGCTGTTGGAGACAGAATGCCTTACGTGACACCTGTGTCTGAGCCTGAGATTTATGTGCGATTATTGATCACTGATCGACAATGGGCTGGTCACCAGGTTGGCAAACGCCTTTTGGAACATGCCCGTGATCTTGCCAACGAGGCTGGAGTCTCATTGCTACGGGTGGATTGCTATGCAGGCGGCGACGGAAAATTGGTCCAATACTACGAGTCTCAAGGATTTAAGCGATTCGAAAGGATGGATCTCGAAGGAGGCTGGCCGTGTCAAGTGCTGGCTCAGAATTTACATGAGGTAAAGGGAGAATAGAGGTTTTGATCCTTTCTTTCCCGGGCCTATTTAGTGGCTCTAGAATAAGGTGCGGGATCAACTGGAGGGCAAAGGGAAAATCAGACATTAAGGGACCAGGATTGACTAGAGATGGAGGTTTGGCAGCTGGCGTCTATGCCACTGGGTATCACCCGCCTTGGGTTATTGAAGATAAGTGAACTAGTATGGATGTCAAGTAGCTCCGTCATATCTATGCACTGGGTAATTCATTAAGCAAGGCTCAACTTGGCGTGTTCTCCCTTGTTAGGGATTCTCCAAAATTGTAAGGCACCAATAAGTTATATTTAGGACACGAAAACATATATTATTCACGGTACTTGCTGTTTCAAGTCTGAAACCTGAGAATAGTAACCTGAGCCCTGGGCTGAGGGATGGTCCCACGCCCGGTAGCCTATAAATGCTACTCTGCTGATCCATGGGCAACGGAAGTTGTGTCATGCAGTTAGAGTAGACAAATATCGTTGCTCCATCGATAGTTCCATCGGGGTATCGTAGTAGATCACCTACACAGTAATTCTCAATGGTTTGCATATCATCTACGCACTGATTCGCTTCGGCTTATTGGTAGGACATTGTTCCACTGACACGAGTTAGTTTATCTCCGTCAATTCTTCGTCTATTAATCGGATTACCAGAATTACAAACTTACCACACCATTCTCTTGATGGACACCCAGGTCCAGTACCCACACTGTCCAGCCTTTAAAGGTTTCTCATGGGACATGCCCTGAGGTCCCACATCAGCCGTGATCTTTGACTGCCAACCCCCACTAATCCCATCATCCAGCCCCTTCTCGAATTCAGGCTTTATATCCACAGACCATATCATTCTCTTCGTGAAATCGGCTATTTTGCAAGGATGCCCATCGCACCAAACTTCTAAAGAAAATTCCTTCCCATAAACAAAGCGAGTTTGGAGTTGACAGAACGCCACGCACGAATTCGATTGGTAATCGGCGTGATCGCAAACCCCACTCGAGCTATTCAAATAATTCGGTCGGCATACGTCACTCAAATAATCGTGGTAGAGAATCGGCATATCGTCAATCCCGTTACAAGCGTCCCTACGGACGAGCGCGTGGTCATGATTCTGAGACGCGGCAATCGTGAGCACAGAGAGGAAAGGTAATACCAGAGCAAATGCTTGATACATGAGGTGAATTGCAGGATGGTGCGAGTGGTGGGTTACGTCGGGTCCTAGAGGCGGAGAACGGGGCTCGCACGGTTGCACGCGCGGCTGGTAGATCCCTGTCGGCCCCGCTGCTTCGGCTTAGAATTGGCTTGTAATCCACTTTAATCTGCAAATTAATCGCGCGTGCGGTCTCTGACCGATGGGAATTCGATATGGTTTTTTCAAAGGCACAAATAAAACCCCGTATTAAGTAGCCTAGCTGGCTTAGTTATCCGCAGAATTTTTGTCATTAAATGAGGAAATATAACAAAAGGACCAGCTTGATAACAAGGGCGTGACTCCTTCAGGCCTCTTCTTTGATAGCATGTTATTCCCATTCTAGTATAGGTTACATCCTTGAGCGAAATCTTAGTCCGACGGAATTCATCGGAATACGGAGTCCTAGCGCTCGGGGATCAAACCCCTATGGGGGTAATTTTATGCCCGAATGCCCTAATTAGCACCGCTTTAAACACCGCTCTATAACTTATATTCTAACCTTCTGCCATTCTAAAACAGGGCATTTAAGCACCAAAGCGTAGTAAGCTCGTATATTCTAGAAACATAGTAATGAAAAGTATATGTACAGTCTAGTCCCACCCTGATAATAAGCAAGCTATTAGCAAATTTTAATACCTCCAATTGCTTCCACCTTTACTTCCATATTCAGACCTTGGAACTTCAATCATCCCTAGCATAAGGCTTCATCATTGGGCCTTCCCACTTATGCCGTCCGCGAATAACCCAATCCACACAGGCAAGTACCATAACAAACCCAAGCACAGGCCCGGCATAGTTCATATTCTCCGCGGTAACTGGTAAGGTCGACGGGAATGGAAGGAAGATAACGAAATAGGTGGCGAAAAGAATGGCAAGAAGATTCATGGGAAGACCGAATTTCCCTAGAGTGAATGCTCCCTGTGGGATGTCCTGGGGCGATGTAAAACGCCTGTAGACAAGGAGGACGAGCGGGATAAGATAGGAAATGTAGAGACCGAGTGTGCTGAGCGAGAGAATAGCGTTGAATGCAGCCGTAGAACCAATCTGGATGAAAGAGAGCGCGAAGATGCATGACGCCACTAGGAATAAAGCACGGAGAGGAATCTTGTAGGTGGCGTCGACTACAGCAAAAAAGTCAGAGAAGGGGAGTCCGTTGTCTCGAGCGAAAGCCCAGATGAGACGTGTGACAGAGGCGAGACTGTTGAAAAGGGCGATCCAGGCGGGCATCATGCCCATTGCCATGAGGACATAGGTGGCTGCCTTGGATCCAGTTGCCTGATAGGCAATTGTAATGATTGGATACCCAGTAGGACTCATAAGGGCCTCTTGATAGTCGCCCATGCAGTAGAGGACGGCAATCAGGTAGCAGAACGCAAGGGCTCCGTTAATTATGGTGCCGAGGATCATGGAGCGGGGGACAATGACTCTGGCATTTTTAACTTCTTCAGACATGTGAATTATGCCGTCGAGGCCTGTTGGTATGAATTAGATTGTTCAATAATCCGATAGTGGAGGGACATACCAGATAGGGGAGTAATGACACCAAGAAGTCCGACGGAGAATAACACTCCGGGATCCTTCCAGCCACTCAAGCCGCCCACAAAAGTATCCCACACAAATGAATCGGGGTTTCGAGGGGCAAGGATAACGAAGACTGCGATGGTGACAGGCAGGAAGACGATATGCATGATACCCGCAGCAACCTCGACGCCTGCCAGAACGCGACGTGCGAAGATATTGATAACCATTGGGACGATTGCAACTGCCCACATGAGCAGGGTGCCGCGCCACCTCACAATCTCATATTCAGGGTTCGCCAGCACAAGCATGCCTTGGATTTGCGTACCGATGAAAAAAGGAGCTATACTAACCAATGCACCCCAGGCGCCGCATGTAACCCAGCCTAGGATATTCAGCATAAAATTATAAAGGGAAAAAGAGATGGCATGCACTCACCCTGAAAGAAACTGAGGAATCGACGACAACCAGGCGGCGCGAGGAAATAGGTCCAGTGATATTGAGCACCCGCAGTTGGGTGTCTGTCTCGATGTCAGCTCTGTCAAATCCCAGTCATTTGTGTACATACATCGAGGCAAGCTCGGCTAAAGAGGATGCAATGGTCAGATTACCGAAAGTACTCAAGATCATCCCATAAACAATCGATGAAGGGCCGCCGTTGTACAGCCCCGCCATTAAACCACCACCAGCAGTTTCCCACGTGGCAAGCAGACAAGTGGAAAAAGCCACCGACGAGAAGAAATTGAGGTATCTCTGTTAAAGAATTAGAGTCTGTGCAGGTCAATAGAACGTTGAACACCTACCTCCAGTTGTTGCTTCTGGCGCACTGTAGAGGTCTCATAGCCACCATTCTCACTCCCTACTGGTCCTGATCGCACAGCGCTTCCACTTTTCATTTCCATCTCTTTCTGCATATTGAAAGTCGATTAAGTATAGAAAAGAAGGGGGGAAGGTCGACAGAAAATATACCACTCGGCTTGAAGACGGCAAGAAGTACTTTGTACTTCCTATTCTTGCCTCCTCATTTCCGTAAACAGAGACTAGACAGGGATTTCCATTGCACAATAAATGAATGTGAAACAAGTAGCCGACCACATGCGAAAAGTTGTGCTGTGTTGGAACGGTAGTGCTCGCTTCGCCGTGAACCCTTGTCGTTTGCACTCTATTAACGAGGCCAGTGCTATTTAGCGCCGTTTAGTGCTGTTTAGTTCTGTTTAGTGCTGGATCTGGACTCTCCGGAAATTCATCGGGCGCAAATTTAATAATAAAGCCAGGCCTCGGTTTGTTGTTGGTTGCTAAGATTATCTAGTCAAAGAGCCGGTCTTTTGCTAGTGGCTGGGCGACCTATAGAATCCTTCGGCCCCCGCGATTTCGGGTCTATTCTGATTGTGGGCAATGCTATTGATGGGAAACATATTGTGACCCACTTGAGTAGTCTCAGGCCATTGGTATGTGTTCGATTTAACACAATGTACTTGACCAGCATCCCATGCAGGTGAGATGTGGTAAACAGCGCCCCTTTGAACAGGGGTCGGACTTGAAGAGAACAAGGATGGTTAAATGTATAGAAGAAACTTTAGAGTAGTGACGTGAGAAAAAAATAAGCAGTCTTTTATTATGTGCTTATGCCCACCTCATGTTCTAAAAACTTGCGATGGATCAAAAGAATGCCTTTCAGGCCTTGTCAAGTGATAACCGTGGTACTTTCATCACCTTGACCTCGGTTGCGCTTCTGATTGTGGCCATAATTTTTGTGCTGGCTAAGATTGGTTCGGTGATTTATTTCAAGCAGCGACGGACAGCAATCAATACTCCCATCTGGGTCGCTTTGATTCTTGCAGTTGTTCAAGTCGTTGTCTTACAAAAGGCTGTTGATCATGGACTGGGAAAGCACCAGGACCGGCTTAGCGAGCGCGATATTCAAACCTGGAGCAAGTTCGCCTTCGCAGCTCACATTCTGCTCATCCTTGTCTTGTCGCTTTCGAAATTTTCAACTATCCTTTTGGTTTGGAAGTTAACGCCGAGTAAGACTCTCCGTCGCAGCTGTGCTATCACCGCTGGTATAGTTGTCGGGTGGTCGGTATTCGCAGTGTTCAGCATAGCTTTCCAGTGTGAATTGCCCGAGGTGTGGCTATACTCTCCCGATCGATGTGCTGGAAAGGTTAGTACACACCAGGAACCGGGACATAATTTGACACCATCTAACCCCGAATAGGGAGCCCTACTATACCCGATAGCAACCTTGAACATTCTCACAGAGATTATTATTGTGGTCTTGCCGTTTATTATGATGCGGAATGTCCAGATGGCCTGGCACAAGCGGGTGAAGATCCTATGCTCCTTCTCTTTGCGCCTAAGGTATATTACTACTAATTCCAAAAAGCTTCCTTCAAATTCAATAGCTGACTGGTCAACTCATCATAGTATCGTCGGCCTCGCAATCACCCACCTAGCCCTCTTACCTTCATTCGTCCACTCAACCGACATCTCTTGTCCGTCACACCCCATTCTCCTTTCAGCTCCCGCCAAACCCTCATTAAATTGACCTAACAAGTATATAGGGGACATTGTCGTTTGGGAAACAGTCGGCCAGGCAACGATGCTCGCAGCCATCGTAATCGCCTGCGTCCCAACCCTTTACCATATCTTCGCCGGCCTACACTCTGGCCTAAATACGACTCAGATTTTCGACGGGAACGGGCTCGAGCTCCCGCAGACGAAGGGCAGTGGGGGGTGGATCAACCAATCTTCCTCGGGAGCAAGTCAGTCAAATTCGCGACCTCGGTCGCGTGGCCGCTCGAGGACAATGTTTAACGGATGGGGAGGTCAGACCGGGGTTGTCACTCAGGTTTCATCGGGTCGGGATCCGAATCAGAATGACAGTGGCAGGCAGTCTAGTTCGAGTGAGGGGACTGAGAGTACACGGCATTTGACGCAGGAACTCCACGGGAAGGGAGCCGTACTAAGGACGGTTGATGTTACGGTGGAGATTGAGGACCACTATCATCGGGACCGTCTTTGAGGGGTATATATAATATGAGGTGTTTGGTAGATTGAAGAGGCAGATCAATGCCGATCGTGGATATTATGTGCCACGAATACGTTGATCACCGAAACAAAAGACATGAAATAGATTGAGTAATAGATCTGAAGTGAGAGGTTTCCAGGTCCGTGGCCAGTGCATCTTATATCTGAAGTCGGATAGTCTGATTACACAAAGGACAAAGACGATACCGGTGAGAGGTCAAACATCCATGCCTTGCCCATACGCTGAACTCCAAACATATCTAATAGATACTCTTTGTTTGGTAACCTAAGCTATAAGCACCAGCTCTACGATTCCAGCTCACTTGACTTCAAAGCTGGCGAATATTTAACCTATAAAATCCGGGCCTGGATGTCACTATAGATTTTACTATCTACAACCATACCACATGCCCCTACAAAGATCTTTCAGGGCGAAACTTATTTCCCTACCAATAGTGAGATGCTATAAGAAGATATAGTAGGAATTTGCTGGCAGTGACCTATATAATGAGAAAGTACCTCCAGTATTCCTCCACTCCCGGGTCTTCCCTATATGAACAGCTGTATCGGCTTTTTTGTCGCTAGATCATAGCTTTTTTATAATATTGGAAAAGCTACCTTTTTCATCCACCCATATCTCCAGCCAATTAATAACAAGTTACAATACCAAAGTAACCTGCCCCTTTCTTCCCGCCTTCTTGCGTGACCGCACAGACGTCCCACAACCGCTACCTCCGAGACGGAGTCAATAGGGAGGAAAGCTTCCCAACCTATCTTCAAGTACTTCGTAAGTACATATCAATTATAACACACGTACCAACCCGCTGAAGCCTTTGAAAATCTCTTCGGCTTATGAAACAATTGTAAAGCACAAGCAACATCTTTGGAACACAACAGATATTGGTGCACCAAACAATTAAAATCTCGATATTCAAATATCAATTAGTTCAATGTATAATGCAAATTATCACCTATCACCCGTCAAACCCTAAGAATCCTACAAGGAGCCACCCCGATGCCGGCTCTTATAATCACCTAACACCCTAACAATATCCTCACTCAACTTCGACGGGGCAAAAGCACACGAAATATTCCTCTTTGTCAAGTCAAAATCAGCCTGCACCCGACCAGTAGAAAGCAAAAGCTTAACTACCTCGACATGTCCCCTCACAGCAGCGGACATAAGCGGCGTACTACCCTCGCTGTCTTTCACATCCGGTTCGACCCCCTTCGCAAGCAGCAACTGCATAATATGCGTCCGTCCTTGTTGTGCAGCCCTCCCGAGTGCCGTAACTCCGTATTTACCCGGCAAGCTCGGATCAACCTTCTCGTTGGCAAGAAGCACCTCCACGACATCCGTGTGCCCATAACTGACGGCAGTTAATAGAGGCCGGTCTCCAAGACTAGGCAGTTGGTTTGGGTCCACGGTAGGGATAGAAAGAAGCAATTTCACGATGTCCGCATGTCCCTGCCACGCGGCGGCCAGGAGAGGGCCATTTCTGCTCTGGATACTGGCGTCTGTGTCCACGCCTTCAATTTCCAGGAGGCGCTTGACGATCCATAGATGCCCTTTCTGGGCTGCTGCCTCGAGCGGCGTTTGCCCGAACTTATCCTTTGAGTTTGCGTCTACCTTCCCCGTGCGAAGCAACTCCTCTACTATATCGTTTGCACCCGCAGCTGCCGCAGCCGTAAGGGGTGTTTCGCCGCGCTGGGTCCGGCAATCAGGCTGGATGCCCTTCATCGATAGTAATAGTTTCACGATAGCGAGGTAATCGCCCGCCTTTGAATGCACGGCTTCCGTTGTCAGCCTGGGCGAATTCCACGCCGTGGAAGGAGAAGGTTCGCCGTTCCCTGCCGCCCAGACGAGAGGAGTTTGGAGACGCACGTCGGGCGCATTTGGGTCTATCTTCTCCGAGCACAGAAGAATTGAAGAGACCTGTTTGTGGCCGTTTCCGGCTGCCCATGAAAGGGGCGTTCTGTGCTCCGCATCTTGGGTGTTGGGGTTGGCGCCTTCTTGCAGTAGGCGGTTGCAAGGGTCCGGTTTGCCGTGTTTGGCGGCCCATAGTAAGGCCGAGCTATCTTGATGAAGGATTTGGTGGTGGTAGAGAATGGGGTTGATAATTGCGTACATGATTTTAGATGTTTTGGCTAGAGAATTCACATCTTGTACAGATGGGAGGAGGTTGGTGGCGATGCATGAGAGTAATTCGGTTGGGAGGGTTTGTAAATACATAGTTATGTTTAAGGATTTGAAAGAAGGTGAGATCAAGCCAAGCTAGATCAATGGAAGCAAAATAACTTATTGTCAGCCGGAAATACCCTATCCCGTACAATTAGTCCCTAACTCTGACAACTAAGTCCCCACAGCCCAGGGGGTACTTAATAAGTGTTGAACTGGAGGAGCTGGTATGACTTGATACCCAAGGCTTACTGTATGGAGTAAGTGGTAAAATGAGTGTTGTATTGCAAAATATGACCAGGTAATGCAATCAAATAAAAACGTGGTAGAATATATCGCATTGGGGTGGCCGGTTCGGTAGTCCAATACGTTATCGAAATGCAACTTGAATTACTAACCGATCCCTGTAATTCTTTTTACAAAAAATACGGACCCTCGCATAGCAAGGGTCCGCCACCCAAACGTAAGAAACCACCCATATGGATTGTATGTTTTACTAGGCGGGCCATATAAAAGGTACATACAATTTGCTGATTTTTTAGTACTACAAAAGTCTCTAAAAACTTATTATAACATAGCATACAATTATTGTTATGCACATTATTAATCTTACCATACCTTCCTGGAATTTGTCAAATTCCGTGGGATGTCAATGCAGAATTACTACTATATACAACGTATCAATCTCTACCACTCACAAGTCACCAACTCACTCCAGGTCTGATATCCCTTCGCGCAAGTCCCTCCCCCAATGCTCTTTATACAATCAGCATTGCGATATTTATCACAACGTAACTCTCCCGTTTTCTTCCCTATAGCAACAAAGTTCCCCTCGATGTCCCCCGAGGTGTCCTTATAGGTACACTTGGAACCGAAAATTTTGAACGGCATCCCGTCCTGCATCCCGTTATAAGCACCATCTGTAATCACCACAATGGGCGCTATACTCGTCACCTCCGGGCATCCAAGATAGAAGCCCTCAGGCATGGGAAACTGGTAATGATTCCACACGTCCCATTCACCGGAATTTTGACTGCCACCATTGTAGTAAGTGATTACGATATAGCCTGAGTTGGACATGCCAGTAGGGGCAGGACGGCTGTCGCTGGATGTGGTCTTGGTGGCCCATTCGGTGGCGAAGTCGGCTTTCTGCCTGCTGGAAATGCTGCTGGCAATGGATTTCAGCACGGAGTCTGGTTCCGCCGTGGCGAAGACATCGACGGCCGTCACGGTCATCGGGTGGATCTCTTCGGATGTCGTCTTGGTGATGGTCTTCGTGGATCCAGTGGGTGAGCAACCAGCGGTTGCTACGCAATAGCTCTCTGTGGTGGTCGTCATTTTGGCTGCGCCGGCGGCCAAAAAATCTAAGGAAATCAGGTGCACACTATATCAAAGTGATCCGGACATTTCCTATCGAGATCCTCTTGGGGGCCAATTTGTGCAATGGGCTCAACTAGACCTGATAGTATCAACACTATAACCAGCTAGCATAGTTACAATATCGTTAATGAAGAGTTTTTTATCGCCTTCTCCACCCTGTTAGCTGATTGTACTCAAGAGCTAGCACAAAATTTACGCGGACAACGGACAACGGAGATTGATACTATTTGGGAACAACGTCAAACCTGGCCAAAATCCCAATATCTTCTACTGATTTTTCTTGAAGAATTCCCGTTGAGAATGAAGTAGACTAGTATATGAGTTGAACCATGTCCCTAGCTTGAGCGTATTTGCTTTGGATTTTTTCAGCCAGGTGCCCTGAGCAATATCTTCTCTCTTAAGAGTCGTACTTGTGTTTGATTCCCATGGCATTCATTCTGTTTTCCTTCCTTCTTGTTCTCATTTATATGCAACGATGCGTTGGTTTCACCTGGTTAACTGCCTACTGATGGCCCTGGCCTGGAGTAGCAATGCAGCCACAGCGCACCCGGCCAATTCCACCTCGCACTCCTTAGGAAAACGCTTTTCTAAGGCAAATATTGAGTGCTCTGCATATTATGGGCACTTCGTGTGGGCGCACTTGGAAGAAATAGAGGAAATAGTGAGAAAGCATCAAAAGCGAACTCTCGGTCTCCTTCGTGCTAATGACCCGGTACTTTAGCTGGATGAAGTAATCCAAAGGACTCAAGATCTTTACAACTTCCTCAACGGTCAGCCGACAATCAAGATTTTGGACGATGACGCAAATGAGGTCTTGCGATCAACATTCAATACGTTTACGTCTATCTACGGCAAATTCTTCTGGGGTCCGCAGGATAGCAAAAGCAAAGACGGCAAAGACCGCGTCAAGAAAGTCCTCGGTGAGTATACCCACCCTTGACGCTTTCAATACTTAACTGACAATGTTCCACCTTTAGAGAATTTCAGCGCTATGCGAAGCCGAGCCTCCACCAGTGGCTACATCTCCAACGTCGAGATCCGCTGCGATGACACCTGGCTCAGTAAGGTTGATAAAAATGGTCAATCTTCCACTGGTAGGTTGTCTTCCAGTTCCCATTAGCTCTTTTGCCACCACGAGCTAATCAACCACCCTCTCCCCCAACATAGTACCTCTTCAATACTTTGATAGCAGGCATCCCGAACGTGAGGCAAAATGGCTTGACAATGGCTGGATTGACTTTACGGAGTCTAAGGGGGCATGTAGCGATGCTGGTCATACCCATTATGCCTGGGTCAATGATCACATCCATGGGACCGATGAGAGTGTCTTGACACTCTGTCAGGACTATATCGAATATTGGATTGCGCAGTGGAACGCCGATATCAGACTGCCCTTCCTGCGTGGAAATGAATATTCTCCTGAGAAATATAAGCTCGATGACTTCAGCGGGCCTTTTATCAGTGTGGCCCTATTGCATGAGTTGACCCATGTGTCTCAGATCTTTGGGAGTCCCCCAACCGGTAAGTCTTTTACCTTGGGGAACTGAGAATGCATAGCTGACAGAACCAGAGGACCAACCGTGTCTCAAGGATGGAAAAACCGTGGGCGGATATGGATGGTTTTGTATCACCCAGATTGCATCGTTGTCTACGGAAAAGGCTTTGCTTAATGCAGGTGAGTGATTAGTCTCAACTTCTAGTACTCATATTTTACAGAGCCTAGCTGATCCCTTTCTGTTTCAACTGATAGATTCGTATGCCTACTATGCAGTGGGTGAGTTCAATTCTTTTCCTACCTGAAATGCTAGAATTACCGCTAACCTTGTTACCAGCTATGTACTTAAACAAGAACGACTGGTCCACTGGATATTCCGAACCACTTACAGAATTGTGATTAGACTACAGGACGGCGGATTGACAAAGGAGACAGTAATATATTGACAATATACGAATGGCTGCTGCGCAACATATACTGATTGTAAACCTTCGGTAGTGTGACGATCCACGTGTCTTGCTTCTTTCCTCTTTGGGGTTATTTGATAGAAATCTGGCTGTATCAAATGTAATGGTATTTCACCCAGTATTGGAATTTCTCTAACTCATAAAACATGCGATCTGTGCGCAGATATCTGGACTAAACTGACTAAAAATGACTAAGCAATGATGGACTTTTCTTAGTTATGCACCGGGTCTGAGATAATCCGGGTAATTTACCCAGTATCGAGGCCGGTATTCAACCTTAGTATTTGACATTATTGTCTCAAGCGAGCAGGTTGTTTGTTTGCAAGGTTTGCACTGCCAGGGTCGAGGACCCACAAATCCCAGTAGTCCACCAATGCTTTCCTTCTCTTTCTTTCCCCTCTCTATACTTAGTATTTTCAGTTAAACGCACTCTTTTGTTGAAAGAACTGGCTCGTAACATCTTCGATTTTCTTAATATTCATATATAGTATTTAAATTTCTTATCAATAGCTATGGATAGGTAATGGAATCAAGTAAAAACGTGGCTGTTGAGATATAAATGTAGAATACATCGCATTTACTATGTGTTTGGGGGGTGGCCGGTTTGGTGGTGTGGCCGGCTCGGTAGTGAAATACGTTAGATAAATGCAGTTATATAATCTGTGAAGGTAAGACAACGCAACATAGGATAAAGTTAAGCAGACAGCGGTTAATGACTCGTAAGCTTCACCATTCATCTTTGATTTCGACAGCACCAACTAAGATACCTCTCAAGTATCCCATTCAACATAGCCCAAATCCCGGAATGCTCTTTCTAAGATATTATGGATCGTTTTATCTTTCCGTTGGTTATAATCCACCATCGAATCTCCGGCTACAGCCGTCTGTTTAGCCGCTTCGCGTTTCACTTTGGCATAGAGTTCTAGATCCGCTGGTGTTTTAAGTAACCAGTCACGAAAGATACGGTGTCGGATAACCTCAGGCGAGTCGGGACCCCACACATGAAGATTGACATGATAAGCTTTTGGCCAATTTTCCACGAAGAACCGATGCTGGTGCCATCGCGGCTCGCGTATGAGGAACCGAAATCCTGCCTCTTCTAGAGGCCTCACATAGGATGATTCGTCCGTGGCATCTTTTAGTGTGAGATCAACATCAATGATGTCTTTGGCTGGTAGGCCAGGAACACTGGTGGAGCCGGAATGAGCGATGTCTAAGACTAAGGCCCCAAGGGATTTTTGAATTCGCTCTTTGACTTCTTCGAACCGTTGCGGCCATTCTAGGTTGGGCTCAAGTATGGTAATAGGAGGTTGTACCGTTCGTGAGCTTATATGCTGCACCTGCTCCGGTTTGTACTCGTAAGGCTCGAGAATCTGCGCAACTGTAACCGGCATTGTAGGAAAGATGGTAGTTGACACTAAGTGGAGAAAAGAAAGAAAATTAAAGACTTAAATAGGTGGAGTCTGTATCGGTAGATATTGATTCTCTGGCTTTCACTTGCTTATGGGAAGTGGCAGAAAGTGAGTGACCCCGCCTGATTCTGGTCCTCTTCCCCACCCGGGCACCCATTTGGGTTTAGTGCCGCTTACATCGCGCCATCTATAAAATCATCTCGACTATAGGTCTTTCTTTGATCCGTACATTCGGCTTACAACCTACTCGAGAAAAGCTCTACATGTTCAGCATAATGGCCTATAGATGTATCCATAGCCCAGTGGTAGGAGATCATCTCCAGCTCGTTTTCAGGAAACGGGATATTCTAAATGTACGTATACGTAGTAGTAGCCTGCGTATCGCGAAGTTTATTTGACCACTCGACCAAAACCGATTCCTTACCCGCTCCAGTGAGTAGTGGTTTGTAACTAACTAGGGGTCAGGGTAACTAAATTATACTACGAATATACCTGCCTTCATATGTATGCTCCAAGATTAAAAGCCTAGATTGCCTCCAGACCTAGTAATTGCCAATGATGGTTAGCACCCGGACAGACACGCACTATTTCAATGGTTGATCTAGTGATGGTCCCTAGATTTGAATTGTCTTCATTTTCTCACTCCCCCAGTACGGCCATTATTTGCTTAATCGTGGCCGGCTTTCGGAGGAAGACATTAACACCTGCCGCATAAGCTTTCGAGATATGTTCATCCGATCCTAGACCAGTGAGGGCGATTATACGTGCAGGAGACAAAGTCTGCCGCTTTGTTTCGATTAATCGAATCTCTCTGCTAGCCTCAAATCCATCCATAACAGGCATAGACATGTCTGCGCGTGGATTTATTAGAGCTTGTCGAAGTATATTGGAGATACTGGTGTAATAGGAAATCACTCACCCATAAAGATATAATCATAGCCATGTGGCATTTTCTGCACTAGTTCGACGGCGTTTGCGCCGTTCACAGCGCAGTGCAGAACTTGCGTTCGGACTCTTGATATGGACTTTTTGAGGAGAGCGAGGTTTATAGCATTGTCCTCTACCAAGAGGACTCGGAGACCATCTTTTTCTTCAGTTGGCGTGGAGGCATGGGTTTCCTGGATATCTTTCTCAATACGAACTGGCAATTCACGGTCTATAACAGTGGGCTTTGTGATATTTTCACTTGGGATAGACGATGTGACCGATAGAGCTGTGTTGGTTGATTTAAGCCGTACTTCATGCTGCAGATGGAATGCCCTTTTCGTTCGCGGATCAGTTGAGTTTGAGTCCAGATCTTGATCACTCTGATTAGATTTTGCTGTGTTGTGAGACGTATCGGTTTTGCTTGACTGTGAGTTTTCAAGAGAGCCCAAAAGTATCCTGGCTAGTTGATGAGGCCCACACGGGAGAGTCAACCATATCGAGTTGAGCAGTTGCTCTTTCGCCGATGTCACCTTTGACCATAGGCTGGGACCTCGATGAGATAGGACCAAAAGGAGGGATGAACGATATGCACTCGGGAGTTGATCTAAATGACGCTCATCAATGACCACTAAGTCGGATGTGGTAGGCACAGCGTGATCTCCATTTGCCATGCCGAACCATTTGGTCAGATATTGTTTGATCATATAAGACGATAACGGCTTGCTGGGATGGAAATTATCGGCAGGGTAAAAGAATACCCTGCGCCCTTCGAGCTTCGTGGTAACACGGTCGATAGAAGTCACAACGGGTGATGACAAGCTCGGGAAAGGAGATTCGGTTTCAGAAAGCTTTTGTTGTTGAGGGTATGTGAGAGGGAACATTATCTTGACCACAGTACCCACGCCTAGTTGACTTTTGATTGCGATGCTTCCACCCAGCGAACGAAGTATAGTACGAACGAGTGAGAGACCAAGTCCCGCGCCTGGAGACATTGGGTCCTCTTGTGAAAATGGGGTAAAAATATGGGAACGAAGGTAGTCATTTGAAATACCCCTACCAGTATCGGAGACTGTCATCATGAGCACTGGGAAGTCGTTTTTTGACGTCTGAACCTCAATATGAAGCGAGACAGACCCGGATTCTGTGTGCTTCAAAGCGTTTCCGAATACATTCATGACGACACGCCTTAGAGCACCTGGCTCCAATACATAGAGCCAGTTCTGGGGTGCAGCATCGAGATACATGTCCACTTGTTCGCCGTCTGTGGTCCGCGATTCTCTAATAGTATCATCCATTGGATCCAATTGCCATAGTCGAGCAGACGCGCTGCCGCCGTTCATGATACTTGACAGGGCCTGTCCCGAGCAGACGCTTTCAACAGCTTCTTCAACAACTGCAAGGACATCAACCAGCTTCACTATGTTTCGTGACTGCAGTGGAGCGCGTTGGACACGCTGATGGGGGGAGCGAGATCTCGTTAGCTCCCTCTCAAAGGAGTTAATTTTAGTGAAATCCAAGATCTGCTCGAATGTTTCGAGGAGAGTTTGACCACAAGCACGGATAGTGTCGAGAAGACGTTTAGCAAACTCCGAGTCCACATGCTCGAAGAGTAACTCGTTGGATGCTAAGATGCCGTGCAGTGGACTTCGTAATTCATGGCTTTGATCATCTTGTGGTTAGGAATGAATAGCAAAGAAAGATAGAAAGAACCAGCGTACTCACGACATAGTACTAATAAAATCGCCCTTTTGCTTCGCCGACTCTTGACTCTGAATACGACTATACTCGACCATCAGGGATGAGCCAAACCCAAACAGTCCTCCGAGATCGACATGTGCACTGAACACTCGATTTTCAGCTCCACTCCAACAAAAAGCGCCACCAAACCATCGCGAATTAAGAGAGTCCCAGAGAGGAGTGAAGATAATCCTCGTCGCATTGGGAAAATTCTTCTTCATCGACTGGAGATCCTTCTCACGCAATGATCTGAGCGATTCTGGATGCAGCGACAGTGGAGGTTGGGAAAGGTTTTGAGCACCCTTCATGCTCCCTGAACTTGTTCCATCTTCATCAGATGAAGAGGCCACTCCATGAAACTTCAGATACCATAGTCCACCGCGCGGGTGATGTCGTATCATTCGGCGCACAAAACTTGATTCCATTTGTGATACAGGGTATGAATCAAAGTCTTCCCTGGTTTCATGAGACTGGTTGGTGTCCGACACCGCCCATAATTTGGCCAATTTCTTCTCCTTCTCAGGAGAATCCTGGTCGCTATCTTGGCCATTGCCGACAATTACCACACCACCGTTTGAACCCAGATTCAAGCTTTCTCGCATGATGTTGGCAGCACGCTGAAATGTTCGCTGTGCTCTGTTGTCTTTGTAATCTGGGCGCGTTTCTGTCTTTGATCGTGGTAAACATTTGCGTGCTCGTGATGGAATGATCCCAGAAGGCACGCTATCAGCACCATCGTCACTATTCGGCCGAGACGACGAAAGTAGCGGTGGGCTTCTGCTTCTGGCCTTGAACATATATTCCTCAGGCTCGGTGTCCGGTGATCGCTGGGAGTTTGATGAATATGATGTGGGAAAGTCCGGTCTGCCGGGGCTGTGCCTTGAGTCGCGCGGTGTATCCGAACTGGCCTCACCTTGCACAAAGGTATTTAAACCAGCCAACAGCTTAGTCAAGCGATTTGACTCTAATGAATGACGGGAAGTCTCCAGATATTCCATCACCGCATCCGCGATATTTCCAAGGGTTTCTTTGTGGGAATCGCCCATATGGAGATTTGGTCGAGGATCGATCACGTACAAACTACCGATATTGATCCCATTACCAGTTCTTAGTGGTGTGCCGGCGTAGAACCGGAACTGCGGATATCCTGCGACACAGGGTAGGGTGGAAAAGGTCGGATGCTGCTTTAAATCCTCTACAACGAAGAACGCATACTTCTCGTCCGAGGGCTTTAACGTGACGGTTTTCTGCAACCATCAAGAAATATCAGTAGCAAATATACTATTCAACCGGGCATTTTGGAGCTCCAACCTCACACAAGGTTTCCGCAAGTGGTCCTCGTGAACAGCCTAACCAAAGACCGTCATCTCCATCATGCTGGTCATTGTTTACCAAATTCAGCGACCGCGATGATTCCGCTACCACATAGAGTGTTTTCCGGTCGATCAGGCTAGACGATTATCGGGTAAGTTACTATCTTTTTGGTTTCCAAGGTTCGCGTGATGAGAAAGGTATAATAATCCAATGGGACGATCTTAGTTGACTGATTTGAAGATAGGTCTACTATTGATAGAAAGTCTCCAATGCATTGGGACCAAAAAAATCGTACCTGATAACTGTGCGCTGAACCCCCAGCTTCAATGCGGCTAACTGTGCTAGGGCCGTCAACACCAGATTTGGACTTGTTTTTTTAATAGTGGGATATTCGCATGATAGAGTCGCATGCTGGCCAACTGGCATCAGGGCCGGGTTGTCTGGTTGAAAATAATGGAACAACTCCCGGGCACGTAAATCGGCAGCATCGCGATCTTCCTGCGTGCTCATCGTGAGTTCAGTTAAGATGGGCAGCAGAAATAGTAGAGAAGGCACTTGTGAGAATTAATATATGTAGTAGAATATAAGGGGATAAAGGGTAGAAAGGGGATGAAAAAATCTGCACAGTGAAGTCAAGAAATAATCAAGAAATGAAGAAGCGAAGACGCGAAGACAATGGCAAATCTCGCGGATAATATGTATTATTCGGGTTAGAACTTCAGTAATGAAACTTGGAACTCTTCTAAAATATCCAACCTGATTCGCCAGACCATGAAATTTCGGGTATTGAGTAGTTCCTGAGATCTTGTTTCGCCTGTTTATCTTTTGCATTCTGCCACCTTGTGGGGTAGTGACGTCTGACATCAATATCCCCCAGTCACATGACCATCTGTCCCATCGATATTGTTCACCTGTATTCCCTTTGTCTTTAACAATGTTATTATTGTATCATATTCATAATCTCATCTATGGACTCTAACTCTGTATCTTTGTCATGGATTGTAGTATTTGAGATAAAGCAGTTTTCTAGATGTCATGTACGGGGTATAGAAGCACAGCAGACCCCTGTGGAGACAAATACCAGAATAAGACGACTGTCAAGGAATTCAACGGGAATACACAAAAAATCCCGAAATATACCCGAAATGACATTCTATAATCTGCCGTTTAGTCCATACCACGTGCATAACTCCTAATACTAAAACGCAACATCCATGTCCCTGTATAATATGTTGTTTCTATCGCAGAAGTAAGTAGCCACTTTCAAATTTAGAGATGACTTATCTAATCTAAATTGTGTAACTTACACTATTATATTTCATCAATGTAACTAAGATACGGTATCTCAACAAAATAGTTAAGCTAGATATTGTCCAGATTCGCCAACTCCAAACGAAGAGGACTATCCATATAACTAACAGTTTTGCGGGATTCACAAATTAAATATGATCTCCCAGGTGCACTTAAACATGAGGACAGCTGGTATGTAGATCTCCATCGCCCTCGACGTGTATACTCCCCCAAAAAAGACTTCGCAGCAAAGTGTATGGCGCCAAGGGTATGTCTCCACTCCAATGTATTTGAGGCTTGAACCATAATGAAGGCCGCATTTTTGAGAAATGCGCTGTTCCTATGCATCCTACGAACTGCCAAGCCCGAACGCAGCTAGGTAATGCAAAACCTCGTATAAGGGCGATCCCTCGACTGAAAGATTTCCCAGAGTAGACTATTTCTGCCTTGTTTCAACATCTTGTATTTATCCCTGCATCAAATAGCAATGCATCGCAAGAGCCTCTTTGCCTTGCCTTGGTGGTTATATCTTCTATTTGTTCCGTTCTCCTGATTAGAGCAGGGTGGGGTCCCCAGTAGACCTCCGCAATGGGCCGGGTTGGGCCCTACCTTCGAAGCCCAACTAAGCCCACGGCCCATTAGTGGGGGCCCATAAGGCCCCCAATAAAGCCCATTTCTATACATAAATCCAGTCTTGGCGCTCATAAACCTGCTGAATAATACCTGTTTTTTACGCATGTTCTGGCCTGTAAGCTTACTTGGAATATCTCGGCCCGCCGGCCCTGGTCTAGCCTAATACGGGGGTTCAACAGGTGACAGATTATCAGTGTACAGATATATATATTTCATGTAGACAGAAGTAGGTGCATCTTCAATGCGGGCTAAACTTTGAAAGCTTCAAATGCCACTTTAAGGTTATTATATAAACACCACCTTCTTCTTATCAATCTCATTGATTTTATTAATCTCATCTATAGTCAATTCTGTCAATTGACTTAATTCCTATAAAGACTCCCAATCTGGGTCTTAGACGGTAATTTAAATACTCAAAAATACTAGAAAAATCTGCATTACTTATGTATCTACCAAGAATTGGCATGTTTGTATTGTTTGAAGCCCATTGGGCCCCCATAAAAGCCCAGCCCATTTGCAGGTTGGGGCGGGTTGGGCTTTGGGCTTTATGGGCCGGTGCGGAGGTCTAGTCCCCAGTTCATCCTTGTGGGGTAACTAGTCATTTCAGATATCACAAATCTGATGTACAGAATATGCAGCTTGATGATAGTGTGACTTAGGGCTGTCTTAGCGTCGTTAGCCCCTTACTGTGGCCCTGCATGGGGGGCCTTATTTGGGGGCCGTTGATAAGGCTGAATATGTCCAAAGATCAGTATAAAAAGCGGGTCTATTCTGATTTTGAGCCCTCCCATCTTCTTCAGTGAATTATATCTCAATCAAACAATCTTATTCGATAAAGCCAATTGCATCAACATGAAATTTTCAGTTATTGTAATCTTTGGCCTCCTAGGCCTTGTTGCATCATCTCCGTCTAGCAGCAGGCCCGAGAAAAGGGAACTCGGTTATGACGTTGGGGTAGGAACATCCTATTCTACCCGACATACGAATCATTAATGTTAACCCCAAACAGGAGTGCAATGGTACTTCATGCTACCGCAATCTAGTTAACCACCGGTGTGGTGTGGGATCTGTAAGTCTTTCTCCGACATTTCAGGTCAGCTTGTAGGTACGACACGCTGACCCTCACTTTCTCTTCCAGTGCGTCGGCAAAGGTGGTGGTGATGGTGCAAAGTGCCATCTCCAGAAGAATAGTGGAGCAATTTTCTGCCCGGTTGGCTGCAAGGATAGTCATGGACTTTGCCCCTAAATCTCTGGAGTCACATATGTACAGCGAATCCAGGGTACATATTCCGCAGAATAGGTAAATGCCATGGCGATATGTGTTGAGTTCGATGGAATATATAGGCCTTCTCGGCAGCAGCTATAGGAGGTAAACCCGTCTCTGAAGCAACATTGTATTTTGGCATTTTATTCTTGCTGATCTGATACTTTTTGAACCCCCTAAATAGAGATTTCCACAATAGGGCCGTTGTACACGTGCCGGGCGCGCACAGCGTAATATATAATGGCAAGGAAGATACTCCCTCCAATTGCAAGAACGCTCCAGTTCATCGTCTCCACTGTTGGATCCATTGTACTTGGCCAGAAGCTGAAAAAGATGACGATAGTGACGTAGATAATCGCATACCCGTTGATCGCGGTACCTATGATGCCAGGGCAATAGAACGGTCCCCAGACAAGCTTTGCACCGGGAACGTTGACAATATCATCGTCGCTGTCATTATATCGGGAGATGTCGCCACGGACTCGGCGGTAAAAGAGCAGGACCGAAACCATGAAGTAAGAGAGGTAGATTCCCGACACTGCCATGGACACAATGTCCTCCATAGCTGTATTGGAACCAATGTTGATCAGGGAAAGCAATACAGCAACCGTCACTGTAACGAGGATGGCGAAGACGGGTAACTGTTTTCCGGAAGAAATCTTGAACAGCAAATGTTAGACCGCGCAAGACATCTTAATGGGGAAGTACTTACCTGACTCCACAATCGCCACCCGGGAACTCCTCTATCTCGAGAGAAAGACCAAAGCTGCCGAGACGCCGCAGCCAGTAGACCCATGAGGGAACAAACATAAATAGTGATGACAATAGCACACATGGCCAATGAACCCGGCACTGAGTTTGTTGCTTCTATGAAGATGCCCATAAAGTTATACCCAGTGATACTCCCCAGCTTACCACCGAGGTCGGCGTCAGCGCAGAACATCATAGCAATTATCATACCAAATCCGAGGCTACCGTTGATTCCAACACTAATCATAAGGGCATGAGGAATGACGGTCGAGGCATTTGCGACCTCTTCAGACATCTATTGGAGGGCTTGTTAGCCAGAAGTGGATAGAGGGCAAGCTTAACTCTAAGGAAACTTACATGCACGGCAGCATCACCTCCAGCGAAGGCAAAGGCACAGCTAGTCATACCAACGAACCATGATAGTCCCTGGGTGGCAAAGCCTCCTTGATTCTGAAAAGTCAGAAAAACCTGTTCCTTTGTGTTATGATCCGCCATATAGACGAGAGGGATTAGGATGCCGAAGAATCCAATAATATGCAAAACCAAAAGCCCCGCCTCAACGCGGGGCAGCAAGTTGCCACCGAGCAAGTTCACGGCTAATGAGAGACTTAGCGAACCCCAGACAATCAATGTTCCTTGCCAGGGCAGAGCATTGTATAGGTTATTCCCTAGGATCGCAGCACCCTGAATCATCTTTCCTGTTAAAAAGGCACAGGCGGCGAAGGCACTCTGCCAGCCGAGGACAGCGAACCACCCTATGGGTTCAAGTGTCAGCAATAATAATAGTTTGAATCTGCATGAGGTGAAAATTTACCTGTAATGAAACTCAGAAACTTATGGTGTCCGATAGGGGCAAGCATGGCAGCCCAGTGGTATTGGCCTCCTGCTGTAGGCGCCCTATTTGACAGTTAGCTCTTCCCTTGCCTTGTACCAACCAATGACGATCAACATACATGGAGGCCAATTCCGATAAGACCACGAAATTGGCAAAACATCCAACCCAACCGAAGATGTAAGCATAGATCGCACCGCCGGAGCCACCACTGATATCTGGTTAGAGACTGTTGGAAGACAGTATGTGACACATGAACAAACTTTGTGAGAGGGCCAACGAAGGTACTAAGCGACTGATTAGCGATAATTTCCTTGTAACTTAGGAATTAGACTCACCCAAGCAGGCCTTCCCAAGTACCCAGAATTGTACAGCTGAAGCCGAGTATCGATAGAATGCCGAAATTTCGCTAATTAGATAGAAGTGTTAATAGCCTGGCCATGTGAGCCTTGTAACCCTGAAAGATGCACTGCCCACCTTAAGGACTGGCTTCTTTCCCATCCGCTGAAGCTGCACATTGTCACGCTCCCGGGTGGCAGAAGTTCCCTGCTCCCTGCCCCTGCTGGTGATGGAAGTATTGCTCTTCAATTCGTAAGTCCCCATGGCCTTTTTTTCTTTCCTTTTTCCTTTTGAACGAAGGGAATAGAGATAAGGGGGAAGTGCAAAGCAAGATAAATACGGAACACAAGGAATGCAGCCAGGTCAAAAGTACAAACTTGGATTTCGAAAAGTCCCGTCAGCGAACCATCGGAATGCGGGTGGAACGGGATCCAATTTGAAACTACATGGATATAGGTTACATCGACTAGAATTGACAATAGAAAGTGCATGGCGCTAATGCATATGATTTATTGCAATTTTATCTCAAGCGCGCTCTGTCCGCTACCCAAGGAGGTTTCCGGGCCAGAACGCACTTGTCATCCGAGCAATGTCGATCCTGTCGATCCTGTCGATCACACGCGGGAAGCATTGCCCAGGATGCGCGCCATACCCAACTGAAATATGCCACAATGATTCTATGTGGTGCGTACATCGGTGGGGGCTACTCATAGGGCAACAAGCAGTTGGGCGTTTTGCTAATGCAAAGGACCGGGAGAACCCGCAGCGAATCCGAGCAAAGCCTATTGACAGGGAGAGGAGAAAAGGGGTGGAACGTGATAGGGTTCGATATTATCATGCCATTTTATAACTGATATCTTGAATGAGGGAAAATTACTAGTCAGTGACGTCCTTGGAAGACAGGCGAAATCTCTACAGAAAACCGACTGAACTTATATAGAACAAATATGGAGCTAGACAGAACACCAGCGTGACAGATGGTATGGGAAATAAACACAACCTTAAACATATTTACACATAGTATAGGTGCTGAGAAAGGATTCGCAATTTGTATCCTGGTCACTCTGTTCTGGGCACTAAAAAATCAAAGCACCACAATCGCATAGCAATATAATAAAAAGTATAATGCATGCCTCGTTGGCGTGATTATACTCTTTAACACTTTCTTTTCTCTGTTTTTTTTTCTTTCTGAGTAACCCACATATTTTTGCTCAATGGGAACACGATTCAAAGGTGACACGAAAGATCCAGCGGTGAATGTCTGCACCTGGTTTCTTCTAGTCGTGAGCATTTTTAGTGTCTCTGCTCGGCTGGGAACTAAAGTTCGACTGTTTAAAAGGCTTACCACGGACGATTTCCTGATTGTTGCAGCTCTAGTCTTCAGCATCGGCCAGTGTATTGTTGTTTCGCTGGCAGTTGGGTCTGGTTATGGGAAGCATTTCAAAGATGTTTCTAGCGCGGAGATGGAACTGGTGATGAAAGTACGTATCCTTCCACTTCTTGTCGCTCACTTATTCTTTTTATGGCATCAAAGTTGATGTGCTCATTGCCAGAACCTCTTTGTAGGGTCTCTTCTATACCTCCTAAGCCTCATATTTTCGAAACTATCCCTGGTTGTGTTTATCCGGAGTCTTACGCCATCCGCCAAAGATAAATGGCTCGCTCGAGGCGCCGAGGGCATCGTATATACCTGGGCAGTTGTTGCGATTTTTGGGACTGCATTTGAATGCTCCCTGCCCCGTACCTGGGACTTCTGGAACGGCCAGTGCTTCAACCTAGTAGGTAGTGTTTCTTTTGATTCTGTCACTCCCTCTGCTCCCAAATACGAAAAATACTGATGTGATTTAACGTGATTTATCCAGTTAGCTTGGCGCTACTTTATCGCCATTTCCAACATCGTTACCGACCTCATGATTGTCGCTCAGGCGATGATCCTGATTTCTAGCGTCCAAACAACACTGGGGCGACGCCTAGGTTTTGCGGGTATATTCCTGCCTCGACTCTTGTGAGTGGCCTTGCTCCCACGGAGTACACTCTTCCTCATTTCTATAAACTCAATACTCACCCGATTTCTCTCGATAGTGTGCCGATAGCAACGATCGTTGAACTCGCTTTTCTTGAGAATGGCACGAAAACAAACGACCCAACGTTTCAGATGTGCGAGATCACCATTTTCGAAGTGATCATTCAATGTCTCAGTATTGTGACGGCCTGCTGGGGACAACTGAGTCCCTTCCTATCCTGGATGCGATCGAACGGGCTCAGGCTCGATGGTGTGGAAGACCCGACTTCTTCGAGCTACAAGATGCACTCGCAATCACAGGGGCAGTCCAGGTCGCGGGACCCCAAGTTTAGGTTCGAAAGCCAAGAGACATTCCCTCTGCCAATGCGACGAGATCAAATTCTGGTCACGCAGGATTGGGAGGTGAATAGTCAGTCGAGCCAGGCGGACATGATTGTGGAGTCGGAGACACACATAAACCACTAGGTTATCAGCAGTGGCAACTCATTTCCCGACTAGCTTTAATGTCTATGAATCCACACTGGACGCGACATGGATATGCTTTGGCTCAGTTCGTGAATCCTAGAAATTGAGACGATAGCTCCCGATGTACATACGATGAAACCTACATAAGTATTTATAATGAAGTAAAATCCCTGGTTTCTACGATCGTATACCGGCGCTTCATCTAATCCGCCATAAAATGAACCAATTTCTCTCACTTGCTACAAACTTCCTCAATTACCCACCTCTCCAGTATTGTACAAAGTTTGTGCATGTGTCTACGTATATCAAAGCTGAGTCAGCTAATCTCACCCACGGGTCAGTTAAGCTTCCCGAGGTTCTGTCCAAAGTTTGATCTCCACTTTTAGATGCTCGGACCACCTCTTAGCCGCTCCAACCTCTGGAGAATAACGACTGTAGCCTTTCCTCTCGGGGTGAGTATTATTCAAATATAGGACTTTTATATAAATGTGAGAGGCCATTTCAGGTAAGAACGCTGTAAGTATATAAATAGAACATTATTAGGGCCTTTGAAAAAGTTGCATGTAAAGATATATGTAGTCTGTATGGACGTTTTCAGTTTGATAAAAACTCGATTTAACGATTATTTTACTAAAGTGTCTTTTTTGAATTTTTAAACCAAGCCTTGAGTGCCATGGGGCGTCGTATGATAGAAAACGGGTTACTGGGGTCGGAAGCATAACTCCTCATCCCATTGGCCAATGCAAGTGGCTTGGCCTCTTGTTATGTGCTTTAAAAAAGTTATATATAGTGGAAGGATCCAAAAATGCAGGGAACCCTTGCATCTCCCTTATTTTCCCGCACCTATTCCCTCCTACGAAGGCTCCCGCCTTTTTAAATCGCCCCTTAAAGCCCATTTCAATACCCCTGTCATTAAGCGGGATTTATTCCTAGGTAACTCCGAGGCCGTGTTTCACCGAAAGATAATTCCCATCATTTCTTTATATCACATCAAACAGAACCTCCTTGGGACAAGACTTCTAGTCAGTACCATTTCGCTAGGCCCCTGAACGCGTACCCAGACCAATTCCAATATGGGATCAGCAACCAATTCCCTTGTGCTAGAACCAGCGACACTGGAAGATGTCTCCGCCATTACCGAAGTATGGTTCGCTTCCTTCACACAGCCGGTGATCGGAAAAATTTTCCCGAACACTCCCGGTATGCATCAATGGCACCGGGATTGGCACCAGGGGGACATTCAGAAGTCACACTACAAATACCTACGAGTAGTTGACACCGAGTCAAAAGATGGGCACGGACGCCCACGGCTGGTTGCTTTTGGCAAATGGGACCTAGCCATGCCGAATGAACGAGGCCGTCGCTTTCCGATTTGGCATGCGGACTCGCCTTATCAAGAATGCGAGGATTTCATTGCAGAACTGGAGCAGGCTAGGAAGCGTGTCATGGGCGATGAGAAACATTACTGTATGAATCAGATGAGATCCCTTTCAAATTTATTAGGAAGAAATTGTGACTGACATCCGAAACCAAAAAAGACTTGGACACACTTGGCACTCATCCTGATTATCAACGGCGCGGAGCTGGCTCTATGCTCGTTCAATGGGGTTGCGACCTGGCGGACAAGGATGGCGTTGCTGCCTACGTGGATGCCAGCAAGGAGGGCGCATCACTATACCTAAAACACGGCTTTGTGGATTTCAATCCGCCCGGCTCGGAAGTGGCTGCGATGGCTCGTCGTAAGGCGACTCCGAGCGGCCGCTCTTAACATGGGGGCTATGCTTCCATGCTGCGAGATCTGCTGTCAGTGAGAAAAGGAAAATATATTTCCCCTTACTGGCTCATATATCTTTATATGTACATGTGAAGCACACAGTTTTATGAGAAGAACTTGGAGCCTTGTCAAGGCCTGTCAGACCAGCTTGCGGCTTCGAATATTGAAGCGGGCCCATCGACGCGCAATTCTGAGCCCCTTGAAGTCTATAGGCTAGTAGATGGTATCATGAGATATGGAGTACAATATGTCGTATTTAAATAGTCGCACCTTACGGTTGTTGACGTGAAGTCATGGGGTATGTGGAGGCGAATACGAGCAGTCTATTTAATCTCGTTAGTACAACCACCTTACCTAGCCCTATAAATCAAGAATAGGGGAGGTAACACTACGTTAAAGGGGGTAGGAAACTGCAAGCTAATGACAAATCAATGGATACCCACCCTCAAATGTCCTCTATATCAAACCGAATGTTGAGGCGTTGAAGGTATTCACCATCGTGAAACGTAACGATCCTTGCAATTCTCTTCACACCTTAGCCCCACGCACACAAAAGAAAAGCCGCAATAATCGTACCAATTTTTGTACCCAGCAGAGCATCATACTCGCGCTCGGGGGGCGTCCAGATCCCCAGATCTCTACTAGAGTATTGTAGCCCTTTAGATCTATATAACTCATTACGAACACACTGTATCGTGTCAATGTCATAGATATCAGTCACAAATACGTATCTAAGGCTTCTTAGAGGGAAGTCCATCTTGTAGGCAGCCTTGGTAAATTCCGATATGTGTGGAGCGGTGGTCCGTTTCGATCGGCGGATCCAGTCAAGGAAGACCACCCCTGGTCCAGTGCGTCCTTCCCAGCCCACCAGTGGGCCTCGACGGTTCTCGATTTGTATCTCATTAAGCTCACCAGGTAAATCAGGAGGGTAGATTGAGTCATCCCACGTTGTATGCAACCGCACGACTTTGTGGGTGACGGAATAGTCCTGGAGTTGAGGACTGTATGTCACGGCGAATGTCGATATAGGGTATGGGCAACCTGGTTCATTATGGTGGTCGATCCACTTTCGTAGGCTTTGGCCTTTCTCTTCCCATGGAGGGTACCAAGACATTGTGAGTCAAGGTTGGATAGTGGGGTTAAACGGGAGAAGAAAACAGGTGTAGAAGAATACTACCCAGCTTGTGAATTTAATATAGTTGAAAAATATGTTGTCTGGCACCGGGCGTTATACATGTGCAATCACAAATTGAGAACAAAGAAGGTCAAGCAATAACATTGTTTGAATAAGGTCTAAGTAAAGGAAGAGTATATAGGCAAAGTTAACAATGAGCCTTAGCAGAAAGGAAGACCATTAAGGGCAAATAGTAAACACATAAACAAAGGGAAAACGTGCCGCAGCGTCAAAGAGGTGTAAATCAAAAAAAGCAATTGTATGAGAGATAAGGGGTAATATCAGCCCACTTTATTGCAACCCTACTGCACTAATAGTCCTAATATGGGTCCTGAGCTGTTTAAAAACAGCATCTGCTTTTGGAAACGGGAGATCGGCAGCCATACCGAATATAGTGTGCTTCAAATCAGGGTTCGGTGGTTAATCAATGAGAGTATTGTGTTAAAACTGATTTCGAATATTACTGTAGCAATATATGGTGTGCTTCTATTACCGAACAGGCGAGAGGTTGCTATTCTTAAGTCAATTGACTTGATTCGAGAGGGCTTGCTATGGGTACACTCGACGATTGGTGACATCTAATTTGGGAAAGTGAGGTCGGACCAACTTCCTGATGGCTGTAACGATCTATCTAAGCGTCCCGCGGAGAGCATTGTCTTACCCTACGAGTATTAGAGACACTAATAGGACAAAAGGACTCAACAGTCATCAGTCATGGCCATTACCCCCTAAGCCAGCCCCATTTCCTTGGTCTCTAAGTCCACAATAGACGGAATCAGTTTCATTAAGCTCGGCTTCGAAGGCGACCCATCTCAACAACTTGCGCACACGCAATGAATGTCAGCGTGAGCTAGTCCCAAATGCATACAACCTGAACTTATCCGGCTCCGACGCCTGCGTATCACTCAGTGGCTCCAGCGTATCACTCAGTGGCTCCCACCTCTGGCGAAGGAATTAGCTTCTTCTCATAGGCGACCCGCGCCACTTCCAGCTGGATATCCCCCCAGATAAACGTCCCATTTTTCCGCGAGGTAATACCCTGTCTTTCTCGTTCCAGGTAGCCTTACCCCAACCGGCGGCGGCAGCATCACCCAATAGACGGTACGGTACGGATCGCTCAGGTTTGGATATGCACCTGGTGCCAGATTTTCTTGCCCTCACCAATGAGGAGACCATTGCGGCGCTTGAGCACGGCTGCAGCGAGCCAGTAGGCCTTGGCACTCTTGGTGTTTCCAGTACCGCGACCTGAGCCATATATGATAGGCGGGCAGATTATTGCAGTGTGCACGCTCATTGGGTTAGCAGGGCCGGGGGCGAAGATTATCTCGTCTACGTTACGGTGGAGAGAGTCCGCCGGGAGGTAGACGAGATCCTCGACGCCATCCCAGTCATTGTGTTATTTGGTGTGCGGTAGAGGCCCTAGGTGTTGGTGCGGAAGTCCTCGATGGTGAGAACGCCCGTTCCGGAGGTGTGGATTAGCCAGACGGGGTTGCTAGGGTGTGGTGGGCGAGGGCTTTAGCGATGGGTTTAGCGCAGGCGACGTGGTCGCAGTCTGCGGTATCTGGGAGAGTATTAGATGGGAGTGTGAGCTCCATGGGGGACGACAGTAGGCGTACGGTAGACGATGTCGGCATTCTTGACCTCCTCCTCGATTATGTCAAGTGAGTCGAGGTCGCCGTAGACAATTCGTGCGGAGGGATATTGGCTGGCAACTTGCGCACCTTTGTCTTTGCTGCGGATGAGAATTGAGTATTCCCAGTCGGGGTGGGCTTGGTGGATGGCGTAGAGGAAATCACCGCCGATGTAGCCGGTGACACCGGTGCTGAAAGTGGTCCATCGTTTGTTGTTAGCAGCGGAGAAATTGGAGATGGAGAAGATGTACAGGAAGACCTTAGTTGGAGCCATATTTAAGCCTTTAATGCTGTATTGATAGGTGAATCTCCTGAATCCCCGGATTCTGCCTTCGTATAGAATATTGTGCGTTGCATACAGAAAGCTATATATGATTGCACAGCTCTTAAGCGATGGGCTCCCCGCAACCATGGAACTCAGAACTGATTAATAATGATTTATAATGTCCAGGAGCACATGTAGAGGAGATACATGTTAATTGCGGACATTGAGCTATACTCTACAGTGCCTGGGAAATTAATCAAACGATTACTAAAGAGCGCAATCAACATTGGATAGACGTTGAGCAGAGCTCTCATCTACCATGGATGATTATTTTATACGATCCCAGGCTGTCAGCACATCACAATGAGTAGTAAGTCTTCGACCTGAAGACTGACAAAGACAATACTGTGCAAGAACTCAGAGCTCGATGGGTGATTTGGGGCAACCGCACCAACGGCTTGTCTGGTTTTGCAAGCGCCATACGGACTACGACAAGCAGGTCATTTATGGTACAAATTAAGAAGACTAAAGGATATATCATTAGATTATTTTACATATGAAGTTGACATTGAGGTCCTATATCTTGGTCGAGGGCGTTGTTATCTAGTAGCTAGCCCATTGTCTTCCTCTCCTATAATCTTATGTATCTAGTCCTACTGATTTTATATTAACTGCGCCCTCAATAGCCAGACCAGTAGAGAAATTCAGTAATAAATTTCTCCATATCAGATTCACCCCGAAGTCTATCAAACTACGAGGTTTATACTCCTACACCGCCATGGCAGAATCAAACTCACGCCAACCCTCTTTAGGCCAAGCGCCCCAATGATTGCCAAACATCCAAACAATCCACGTACAGTGCAAGAACAGTCCTACAAGCATTCCACAAGCATAATCCTATCTATCATCCAGATCCAATCAAGGTATGTGGATACCTTTTACCTATTCTAAAAAGGGTATCTGGGCCGAAATTTGCCACCAATTGCGCCCCTTCTCCCCGCATTGCTCCGGGGTCGCGCATACCCCGTGGTGTTTGGGACATGATGTCAGGCCAATGGAGTCTGTTCGCGTTAAAAAGTTTTTTAAGTCAATCTTTCGTATACTAACGAGATTCTCTATGCAGCATCTTCAAACCCTTCCAAAATCATCTAGTTCAATCTATTCACAATGTCTGTCGAAGGCGCTTCTGCATCGGTATGTTGATCGCCATTGACACCGCGGCTGTGCCATTCAGTAGGCAATCATGCCGTGAAACTACCCTGCACTACCATCGCATTGCCACAAACGATACTAACAATCCTACAGCCCATCCCCATTGAGGATCTGAAGAAGATCACCGTCGAGGTACGCCCACTCCAAAAATGCCCCGTGGAAATAACCCCGCGCTAACATTTCGCCCTAGGCCTGCGAGAATGCCCTTGAGAAAACTAAGGGCTACGAGCACGACAATGTCGGAACCTGGAACTCCCAGATTATCGTAAGCGACGCCCAACAAACCAGTACCCAACTACACATGACAACGCTGGTACTAACAATCTCCCGCGTAGAACTCCGTCCTCAAGGCCCTGATCGCCGCCACCGCACCCACCGAAGCCTCCAAGCCCCCTCCCTACCGCTTCACCGTGAACAGCACAATCGTGCAGCAAGGCGTGATTGACCCGTCCGTTGCTGCAGATGGCGCACTCAGCAATGCTGGTAAGCGTGGTATGCACTCCGCCTCCGGTGCCTTCTGGGATGTCAACCGTGACGGCATGTGGACTTTCAAGTACCCCGGTGCCGAGGAGCGGGGAATGGATGTTGTTGTTTGTGTGACATGGTTTGCTGTCGTATAAGGATAAGACTGACTGCTGGTTGGCTTGTTTTATCATGAACATATCCATTGACGGCATAAAAGTCCATAAGCGGAGGTGGTGACTTTGTCTATGAAATGTTCCTTGGACTTTCTATCGGATTTGCGTCACGGGCTTTATCTTTTTTTCATGTGCTTGGACATTTGTTTTTAATGCTCTGGGTATTTTCAGATCTGTTCTTTTTCTTTTCGTGTGATTTGATTTGAGTTAGGTCTAAGCGTGGTGTTATGTTTTCTTTTAGTTTATGGAGACTTGCCTGCGTTGTTCGAGAAATTGAATAGCCTTGGAATCGTGTATTGGGTATATATTGAGGACAGTACATCTTGGGCCTTTTCTTGCCTTTTTTGCAACCTACAAAACTGAGAAGGGGGAGAAAATATCCAAAAAAATACATCCAAAGGTTTATTTGAGAAGGCTATCAAAAGCCCTGGAGGACGCCACGAGGCTACATAACCGGCCAGCTACTCTTATGTAGCGTAGTTAGAGAGAGAGAAGACTTGGAATAAATATTTAATATTGTTATGGTATCTAAATATCCTTTATAGGATGAGAAATGGGAGCGAGAAATCAAAATAAGCCAATGACAACATTGAAAGGTCTCCATTGACCAATCGGAAACACGCCAAGTCACCAGAGAAAACATGAAATACCCATCATTACTTGCGCCATGCCATGTGTATATTACCCAGAATAAGATCAACGCCAATAGAGACACCAACTAACCCATGAAAACAAAACGCCGATTAGCCGAGGCACGTCAACTTGGCATCTCGGCCCTAGCGAGGCTCGGAGTAGTCATTCAAAGCAACACAGACGGCACCGCGATGGTGGCCGCTGTACTGCCGGATAATATTGCCAGTGCCGAGCTCCCACAGACGAGCGTAGTGATCACTAGAGACAGTCACGAGGTACGCGGAGTCCGCAGAGAACGCGCAGTCCCAGACCCAGCGTTGGTGATTGGCCAGGGTGGTCTCTAGGAACAGTGTGTGGTTAACTGGATCCATAGGGGGCCCATCTGGGGATGAGGTGAATGTCTGTTGTGGTGTCTCTTGGCGAGGGGGATTGTCGGTAATACGGAGGAGGTCACGGTCTTGGACGGGTGCATCAAAAATGCGCAGCAGATCCCGAGATTGGGGAGGAGCCTCGACGGGGGCCACCGGAGCTTCAACTGGTGTTTCGACTGGAGGGTTCAATGCCTCTTTCTCCTTCCATTGCTTCAATGCCAGCTTGGCAGGCGGAAATTCGGCATCGAGGTTCCAAACTTTGGCAGTATGATCCGCAGAGCAGGTTGCAAGGTGCTTGACATCGGGAGAGAGGAGAACACGAGTGAGGTAGTCCTTATGAGCTTGGAAAGTACAGACAGGGATAATGCGGGTGGTGTCGTCGGTTTGGACCATACGCCACAAGTAGACATTGCCCTGTCGAGATATTAGTAAACAAAGCCGATACCTTCTATGCAACCAAGTCACGAACCTTCTTATTTCCTGCGCAAAGCAACGATCCATCACTGGCAACGCTGACACTGAGAACCGCAGTATCCTCCTCCGGAATCAATTGATGAGTACAGACACTCTCGCCCAAGTCCCAGACACGGACCATACCGGCGTGGTCACCACTGATGAGCTCGCCCTGGTTGGGATGAATGACCACATCATTGACCGCAGCCCGGTGGATATAGTTCCGCTGTAAGCTGCCGGTACGGGTATCCCACACCTTCACAGTTCCGTCTTCTGAGCTGGTTACCATCCATTTTCCCTCGCAGTGGAATGCCACGCCAGTGATGTTGTTTGTGTGACCTTCGAAGGTAATCACGGGGTTAGGATTGGTTGACTTAATATCAAAGAGCTTGACATTGTTGTGTCCCGCGGCAGCCAAGAACCTCTTATCCGGGGTAATGCAGAGACGATTGACTTGGGAGTCTGGATGCTGGATTGTACGTGAACAGATACCCGAAAGCGCTTCCCAAAAGCTATCAGAGAGATAGTCAGCAGAGCCCTGGTAGAATTTGCCACTCTGCAGGTGCTGTATGAACGCTGCCAGCGGCTAGTTGAGCCTGAACTTACCGGATGGTATGATCGTACCCAGCTAAAATATGCAACCAAGGTAATTAGCTCAATGCCTCGAAGAATGCGGGGAGCTTCTTGTGATGTTCCACGTACCAGTGCATAGAATGACACTCATATTCGACAGGGCTGAGGCCAAAGGAGTATAGTGGGAAAAATAACCTGTCTGTATTATATCCTCGTTTTGGGAACCACCTGAGTCCCTTGAGGCGTTAGGGGAAGCTGGCAAGGCGAGACGGGCCAGGCCGAACGTCGGATGGAGTCCCGTTTTCTGCCATAGCCCCACGTGATTAGAATGCCACGTGAGCAGAGCGGTGTCTTTGCGTGACGATAAGTCGATAGGATGAGGGCGGTGGGAAGATAAGATGAATGATGGCACGTAAAGGGGAGGCGGTCAGTAGGTGAACAGAACAACAGTTGGGGCTATTATTTGTCTAGTGAGGTATATTCACAATTTTATAGATAGAGTGATAGATCTAGTCTACTGGTGTCTTTCTATTTTTGCATTTACTAGGTCAGGATTTTAGGTTAGCTCTTTATGCTGTCCAACTTGGTTGATCGCCAGTCTTGACTAGATTGGGCGGTACATCTGGCGGTAAGTCACATGCTGGTACACCACATGTGATTGGCTAAAATCAATTTATATAATTGGCAAAATAATTGATTGGCCGGCAGAAGAAAAAAACATCCCAATGTAGTCAAGTATATCTTGCGTTTGTCGTCTCTATTGATCCCTATTGATCCCTATTGATTGATTCAATACAATGGCAATGTCAATTTCTTTGTTCTTGTCTGCTCTCTTATTTCCCATCTATGGGCCCTAATTCCTTTCCCGGATGGTTATTGCCCTCCCTCCTCGACGCTCTTCCTTCGATCTCTTCTTCCTTTTCACACCTCTTCATCTCTTCTCGGACTATTTGTCTCTTCTCTGTCTATTTGCCTCTTCTCATCCTATTCATCTCTTCCAATTTTAATACCCATTGTTGATCAATATGGATCCCAACTACGCTGCCTTCGGGTCTGACCAACCTGCTTTCGACTCCCAGGCTTTCAATGGCTTTGCTAACCTGGATTTCGGTGGGCCTTTCAATACCGCAAATGGCTTCACCTACTGTGAGAACCCTGGTCTCATGAGCAGCTTTGACGAGTACTTTGCCAATATGCCTCTCAATGGCCTCGATCAGTCTGGTTCCGACCTCGTCCCCATGGGAGCGGCCTTCAACTCTGGCCAGCCCAATTTTACAGCGCTGCCCACGCAGTCACCCGTAAATGTCCTCAATCAGCATTTTACAAACACACCTGTCAATGGGACCGCCCAGTTCGGTGATACCACATCTTCCAATGGCTCTGGCCAACCTTCGCTGTCGACTTTGAACAGTTTCGACAAGCCTAATGCAACCACTCCACTCAACCACTCTGCCAATCCAGAATCCAACAACTTATTTAGTCAGACTACGCCTCTCAATGGCTCTGGACAACCTACACTGTCTGCCTCCACTAGTTTCGACAAGCCCGGTTCAACCACACCGGTCAATGGCACTCATCAGTTCAGTGACAACGCATCTTCCAACGGCCCTGGCACAACTACACCGTCGAATTCAACCCGCTCTGCTCAGCCAGTATCCAAAAATTTCCCCCTGCATGCACCGCACAGGCAGGTTCCCTACGACCCATCGATTGCAATTCCGTACACCCCAGAGGACACTGATGCCGACAAAGTCCGAAAGTGGGAGAACCTCATCGCCCATGCCAATCTGGCCAATGCTGGCGTGCCCCCATCTGCTTCTCGGATCATTGAGAAAGAAGCAGGTGGGCAAAGCCCCAAGACTGTGGACTCGCCCAACTCTCTATTTGACTGTCCTCGCTCCCCGTCTGTCGAGATCATTGAGACACCAAGCACCACTCCGCCGACTTCGTCCCCTCCCCAAGCTCCTGCAACTACGAAGGCGCCTCCCCGGGCTGCGACGAATGTTACTGTAAGCCCTGACTCTGATGATTGACCCACTTACATTAGGAAAATGTGCTAATTTTGTTTAATAGGCACCTTCCACTCCTCGCACTGTGCAGCTGCCGCGTGCCTTGACAAGTGAGAAGGGGTATGCCCAACATGTGTCTCCCTTTGCTCCCGTTACAGTTCTTCCCCCTGGTCCCTCCGCATCTACATCCCGCGAGCTTGAAAAGGCCAAGTCGCGTATCCAGAGCTTGGTTAAGGAACGCGACTACTACCAACGTAGTTTGCGTAAGGCGACTAGTGTTGACGCCAAGTCGGGCAAGACGAGCCTCCAACTCCTGCAGACACAGAATACAGCCCTTCGTCGGACCAACGCCAAGCAGGCACGAGAGAATGAGGAGCTGAGGCAGAAGCTGCAGGCAGCTACCCAGTCGTACGCTACATTAGTGGATCAGTACAATCGGAACATCCAGCAGCTTCATAAGGCACAAATTGAATTGAAGCAGCTAGGAAAGTAAAGAGTCAGTTTACATAGGACTTTCGATTCCAAATGAATTTAATCCAAGAGCGACACAGCTCTATCTTTGATACCATCTCTTCTAGGCTGCAATCAATACTTACCGTATACTAAGGGTTATACCTACATAAAAAAGTCCATTTCAAAAGCCTTGTTCCGCCTTTCTTCTTACCGTCGACTATAAAATCAACAAGACATCTAAAGGCAATATTTGAAAAGATATGTAAAAAGACCACTGAAAAGACGTCAGAGGGCCACTTATGCGGCCCACTATTCTTGTATATAGCTCAACAAAGATGAAAACTTAGTCACTGGCCTACTTGTATGTGCCAGGCCGGTTCATACATGCTCACCCTTCTCTATTATCCGCTCCTTCCACTCTCCGTTCTCTGTTTTTTACTCCAACGCGATGGAATTTCCAAAGGCTGGAAGCAAAGTGACTGTAAGTCCCCAGTACTCGACTTACTAGTATCAGAAGCTACGCTGTTTTATATAAACGAGCTAGTGCGCTTATCTCAAGCTGGACAACTTCCACGGGTTCGGGGAGACCAAAGTTCTAGGCACAATATATCAGGACTATTACTGGTAGCTGAGACTCGGCACCCACCCTACCCATATGATGCACAAATTCTCTATCCACGGCAGCGTCGGTACTGGGCTAAGGACTTGTAGATAACTACCATAGGGGTTACTAAGTCTTTACCCACTCCCTATTTTTCCCACCAAATCTGATCGACTTTGAACCCTATTCTTCCAATAATTTATACAGTAATAATTTTTCTGATAATTTTCAATGAAAGATTGTTAGCAGATTAGCAAAATATTTCTTTTCGAACGATCTAATATATATGGCTATTGAGTGGCAATTGATTGAAATCCAAATGTCGAGATAAATCATCATTATATATATTGACTCCCATACTAAACTAGCGATTAGAATCTTTATCAAGAGTTTGAAGATTGATCGTACTTTTTCAAAAAAATAATAGATAAATAAATCCTGATGTAAATTTATAATAAACGATAAATAAAATGAACAAAAAGGAATAGGTTACAATATAATTTCATCAAAAGAATAGGTTCCCTTTAGTCCATTTACCTGCACACAGATTGCATGTTTTATTAGTTAGAGAGTTCCATATCTGGAAAAATACCATAAATTTGATACAGTCAGATTTCTGTCAGATGCAACTAAGCACTCATTCCCTGAATTTACGCGTACATTGCCATCTTTCTCGTTCGGTGATATTAAAACCTATTGTAGTCTCAATAGATTGAGACTTTGGCTCTATAATATAGCCCCGGATCCACTTCATGTTCCGAAACCCTGGGGCACGCGGTCTAGTTTTGACGCGCGTGACTGTCTTTCTGACGTTAAATAGCAACTACCACCTCTACTACTACTACTACTACTACTACTACTACTACTACTAAGAATCAATATCTCTTCATTTAACAATCTTCAACTCACATAATCATGCTTGCCCGTCTTACAAACATATTCACCCGCTCCACCAGTCCTTCCGTGCTCCTTGTTATTGGCAAGTTTGGTGCTACAATCCATGTTCTTCATCTCCTACCCGAGAACGGCACCATCGAACGCTTCAGCCTCACAACCCAATCTTCCACTACCACCTTCCGCCACCGCGGAGCCAGAGAGCTGGCGCACGAGCAGATCGGCACAGTCACACTCCACGTTGGAGATGGCGAGACTGCCAACAGCTTCCTCGACGACGTTGAGGCACGAATCCGTAAGCTGCGGAATGATTCCCTGGGCTCGAGCCAGGCGCAGGTGCAGACAGGCAGTGATGAGGTGACTCAGCTAGTGCAAGATGTCCTTCAACCCGCGGCACTCGATGCGATTCATGAAAGAGAGGAGCGAGATCGCTCTATGAGCGCGACGCAGACGTACCCTGTTTTTGTTGTTTACATCATACGCTCGAGCGCAAGGAGGAGCCTGATTGAGATGACAAGCCTTCCTTAATGAGATTCCATCAGTTCTTGTGCTCAAGATATGAATAGTAGTTGTAGTGTTTGAAATAACATTACATGCATCACAGTAATACATTGACACAATTTATATTCTGTATGTGGCTTGCTTTTTTAGAATATTGTATGAATAAGAGTAGTTACGCATGTAGTACACCTAGTCAATAGAGTAATAGCATGCAGTATTTAGTCTCTATATCAATAACCATTGACATAGAGACTAAAGCATAACTATACACTTTGGCGTTTAGTTAATGCGGGTAAAAAGCACAAAACTCCATGGATAATTTCATTCACATCTTATGCAGGCGAACTCCTAGGACCTTTTATATTCAATTTAGGGATTGGCAAATAAAGCGTCTGTTATAGTAAAGTCTAGGTGTTGCATAAAATCAATTTCGTCAATGCATAAAAGTCCCGATGCGAAAATAAGTGGGGCGTTTTCCTCGAAAAGTCTGCTTCCGCTTATAACGCACATTTGGTCCAGAACTGATATAACAGCCCGGCCGGCTGGCCCAATGGCAAGGCGCTTGACTACGAATCAAGAGATTGCAGGTTCGATCCCTGCGTCGGTCATTTTTTTGGTTTCCTGGCTTCATACGACTCGCTATGGTTGGTGTCATACCTACATATCTGAAGCATTCGACTTCGACGATCTAGTTCACTATTTCCGGTGTGAAAATGGCTTATTTGAAGAGATTTGTCTCATTTAATGGCTCGAATTTTTGCATCAAAGGTTAACTCAGGCCTCATGGTATAGTTCTATAATATATCTAACACTGTTGATATAAGCTTTGAGTGATATCAAACCTAGTGTCCAGCCTGGAATAATTTTGCTGTAAAACATTAAACGAAATATAGAACATTTTTCATGGCTCCAATCGGCACAGTAAGCACCCAATTTCAACCGAGAAAACGACGCAGCATCCAAATATGACGACATTAGCCTGCAGAATGTGAACGATACCGGCGGAGCAACTTCGGGCATATAAAAACAAGGCAGAGTCTGGCTAGATCTGGTTCGTCAAATAAAGACCCGAAAACTGGGACGAGTTGGAACCCATATATGTCAGCGGCGTTATTAAAGAAAAAGAAAACGCTCCGTAAATCCACATCAAGTGGGTATGAACTGAGAGTGGATTCAAGGGGCGCCAATCAACGTTCATAGACCCGACCGGGTTCCCGATGTGGATGCCAGATCTTTGATTTCGGCATGCCGGTTTACTCGGTTCGGTTCGGATTTAGATACTTCCCACCTAGACAAGCCCTGGAGGTTCCAGGGTTCTATAATAATTATGTAAGGATGTATTGCCGCCCGGGCCATCTGTTCCGATAGTGATTCCTGTTTATATTTGTGCTTTGTCCTTTTTTTTTTCCTTCTGCTGATAGGCTTGATATTTCAACCGGTTGAGCTAAGGGAAGATATAGCAGTTTGCCCGTCATGGCGGATCAAGATGAGATCCGCGGCAATTCGGTCTATCAGGCTGAACAGCCTGTTATCCGAACATCCTCACCGGTCGAGAAGCCTGTTGCTGCGAAGGAACAGAAGAAGACCGGTTTGATGGCTAAGTCAGTATTCCCATACCTCATGCTCCATGCTTTCCATCTGCATTCCAAGATATGTAAATAGTACTAACCCCACCATAGAATCGGAAGAATGTTGAACCAAGATATCGGGGAGGAAATGCCTGCATACAAAGATATCGAAGTCCATACCTGGGACGGGCCGGACGACCCTGATAACCCATTCAACTGGAGTCTCAAATATAAATGGCTGCTAACACTCACCGTATGCTTTATGTAAGAAATGCCATCTCAACACATTACACAACCTTGAAAGCATCCAACTAACAACCCCCGTCAGCTCCATCTTGACCGGTCTCCCCGCAGGAACCTACGGCTCCGGCAACGACTGGATGGAGAAAGAATTCCACGTCCAGAACGACCCTTTCCCAAACCTCTACTGGGCCACCACTTCCTGGAACATGGGTGCCGCTTTCTGGCCACTGATCTTCGTTCCTCTGACAGAAGCATCCGGCCGCATGCCAGGATACTTCGTCGCATACGTGATCCTCGTCATCTCTCTCTTTCCGTCCGCGTTCGCGAAGAACTTCGCGACATTGGTCGTGACGAGATTCTTCGGCGGCGGTGCTTCTTCCGTTTCGATTAACATCGTCGGCGGAAGTATCTCCGATGTATGGTTCGGCGATCATGCTCGCAGTCTACCGATGTCTATTTTCGGATTCACCAGTGTTGTGGGTATTGCACTTGGCCCTTTTATTGGGTCTGCTATTGTACAAATCCAGAGATCGCAGCCGTGGCGTTGGTAAGCAGCATCCTCTTTCTTCAATATTGATATCTCCAGATATCCAAGAAAGCAAACCCGTCATACTAATTCCACCTCCCCCCCATAGGATCTTCTACGTACAAATCATCTACAACGCAGCCCTAATTCCTGTCTTCTGGTTAATCCTCCGCGAAACCCGGCCAGACGTGATCCTCAAGAAGCGCGCACGCAAGATCCGCAAAGAAACCAACCGCCCCGTCTACGCGGCCTCCGAAATCGACGCTCCAAGCAAACTACGCCTCCTCAAAATCTCCTTCCAACGCCCGACAAACATGCTCCTCACCGAACCAGTCGTAATCTTCTTTACATTATGGATCAGTTTTGCCTGGGGAATCCTCTACCTCTTCTTCTCCAGCGTCGTTCAAACATACTCAACAAACTACGGCTGGGGCACGCTCTCAACAGGCCTAGTACAGCTCGCCATCTCCGTAGGCGCAATCATCGGAACAGCCATCAACCCACTACAAGACTGGTTCTATCTCCGCTCCGAGCGACGCAATACAGAGAAACCCGGGAAACCCATTCCGGAGGCGAGACTGTACACATCTATCCCGGGTAGTTTGCTCTTTGCGGGTGGATTGTTCTGGTATGGCTGGGCTAGTCAACCTGATATTCACTGGATCGTGCCGACTATTGGAATCACGGCGGCGGGTATTGGCATTTATTCGATCTATATGGCTGTTATTAATTATCTGACTGATGCTTATGAGCGGTATGCGGCGTCAGCTTTGTCTGCTGCTTCGCTGGGAAGGAATGCTTTTGGTGCCTTTTTGCCGCTTGCTTCGCCGCAGTTATTTAGTAAGCTCGGATTTGGGTGGGCTGGAACTTTGCTTGGGTTCATTGGGGTTGCGTTATCCGTTGTTCCTGTTGTTTTGGTTTGGAAGGGAAAGCAGATTCGGGCTAGGAGTACGTTTATGAGGGAAGCTATGTGGGAGCCTGAGGAGAAGGTTGAGGTTGATCGAACTGGGAAAGGGGATATGGGGCATACCGAGGGAATTGCGTGAGTTTGTGTATGGGGTGTTGCTTTCTGCATTGCGTGTTTGTGTAGTTGTGCTACTTGTTTCGTACTTTCAGTATACATGAAATTTATATCAGTTAATATAGATGTACATGTACCTGATTTTAGGCCTCCTCTTAATGAGGGTGCACAGGGTCCTGCTCACTAAGTATCTCATAGGGATGTCCCCTCGCTGAGAAGCCCAAGGGCGCTAAAGACAGGGTGAGAATCCTGCAGGAAATAATCACATAAACGACAAAAATGATCAGGTATAGTTAGTTCCACGAGAATCTCATTGAATCTCATTGAAACCAAAAGAACCAGAAATCCTAACCATCAATCCTCAAGTTAAAAGCAAGTGGCCTTCAATTTATCGACCTGAGCCATTCCGCCCTTGATTTCAGGTCCCAATGTCGCGAAATTCTCAGCAGTCATTCCCTTTCTTGCTGTGGCCGCCTTGCTGAAATACGACGGGGCTTTTATCATATCCAGAGCGCCAATGCCACCAAGCAAGGCCAGGAAGATGGCAGTTGGCCCACCATCCTTCGAGCTCACAATATCATAAGCAGCCATTCCTACATCACCAGCCTCACCAATGACCCGAAGCGTGTTTGCAAGGACCGCCATATCGGCCGCTTCAGCAGCCTCGCCCACCGCAGGAATAATCATGAGGACAGCAGAAACAAACGTAATGACAATGATCTTGATCCAATCGTCCTTATAGTCCTCACCAATCTTCGCAACTTGCTTCATACTGGTCACAGACTGCGACACCATGAGCGCAAGGGTTGATGCGCCATCCACGACATCGCTGGTGTCGCCATCATAGGCATCGTTGGTAGAGAGCGTGCTGATGACGCCGAGCTGGTTGTGGAAGTTTTTGAGTTTCGGCAGTTGTCCCGAGATGATGTCCTTCGGGTTGCTGATTGTGAAACCTCCCTCGAGAGTGGGAATGCCATCATTCACGCTCCCGGAACATTGGTTGAGACCTGTCATTGGGTCATGGGTACAATGGCTTCCATCGTAACCATACATCAGCCAGTCAGGGGCGATTCCTACTGACTTCATAAGGTCTGTTTCGAATTTATCTTTGTCTTTGGCTTCCCATTCGTACTTGTAATAGGCTCCTTCCTTCGGAGCGTAAGGGCAGTCACAAGTCTTCGATTTTGCTCCTTTCATAGGGGCTCGGGTGGTGATGTCCATCGGGACGCAGGTGCAGGCAAAGTACTCGTCAACGTGTGCCTTAAGGAACTTTTTCAGAGATTCAGGAGCCGATTCTTGAATCGCTTTCTTGTACCAGCCGAAGTCATCGTCATAGCCATCGTCCATGATTTCTTGATACTTGTCCAGCGAGGCAGTGAGATTGCCTTGGATGGCTTGGATCAAGTATATGTTCATACAGTAATCGTCAATTCCTGTAGCAACTTCTAGATCGTCAAGACTGTCGAATGAACGCGTACAATCGATTTGTTCATAGTCCGAGGGCAGACGCTGACCGTTTGGAAGCTCTGTAACGAACTCAGTCAGGTCAATTGCCCAGAGACTGGTGCCGAGGACAGTTTTGTCATCATGCCAGGTGGTGATTCGATCATTCCTCTCGTCTTCGGTATTGTAGGCAACCCAAGTACCATTGCTGGAATAGGATATTGTGGATCGGCTGGGTTCATCAAAGTAGGTAGTGATGTCGTCGTTCTCATCCAGCCATTCCTGAATCTCTGCGTTCGCAATGTATCCGGGAGTCTTGGTACACCTTCCAGCAATGGCACCAGACTCCGGGCCAGTAAATTTGCACTCTGGTCCGTGACAGCTGGGGTCTTTCATGCCGAATGACCGGCCGTAGCTGGCCAATCCCGCAACTATTTTGCTGTTGGGAACGCCAGCTTTAGTGATCATCGACAACGAATTGGTAGTCTCCGTCCAATTGACGTGGGATCGAAGACAGTTACTGCCATTGCAGCCATCAAGTGAATCGGTACTGTTGTAGTCCCATTGGCCATGTAGGTCGTAGGTCATGTACACAATGTAATCCACAACATCTGAAATCTTTTTGATGGGGAAACCCTTCAGATACCAATAAGACGAAGGAGCAGCGATTGATAAGGTCTTTTCAGAAGGAAGTTTCTCTCGGACCTCTTTCAAAAATTGGAGATACCGATCACCATCATCCACGTCGCCCTTGGGAATACCTGGGATGTCAGGAGCACCAGGGTATTCCCAGTCAAAGTCCAGGCCGTCTAGATCGTTGTCATCCGCGAATTTCACAACGTTTGTAGCAAACAATGAGCGCTGCTCATCTGTAACTCCCTTTCGGAAAATGGCGTACGAGTCTAGATCTGTTGAGAACGACCAACCACCGAAGGACAAAACCTTCGGTTTTTTGCCTGGCGACGAGTACCCTCTGAACTGATCAAACTCCTTTTTCACCGTTGAGATATCGACATCAAAGTCCTCGGTCACATTGGCGAAAGCGAAATGAATATGGTCCCACGTTAGAGCAAAAGATTTTCCGATCTTGATCTCGTTTTCAATACCTGCGACATCCAGGTTCAAACACGGTCGTGTATTTTGGAACGCTTCATAATATCCAACCATGACCGGTTCATCATCAAAGTTGGCTGGGAATCCGTGATCGTTATGAACGATGTCAGTCCCACAGTTTGAGATGCATCCATTGGTTTTTGCTTTGGCAGTTCCAGGTGCGCCCGTCGTAGACTGTTCAGAAATTAATGTTAGTTATTTGACGGTATTTCACTCAACCAGTGATTTGGACCTATTCTTCAATGAGCACATACATTTGTTTTTGTGCAAAACGCATCAGTTGTTCCACATTGGCTATAAAACACGATTAGCTTTTGTTCACTTTCAATGGGGCTATGATCCGGATAACTCACCCCCAAATATTGCAGCAAGCATTCAGCGGGCAAGGGTTCTGACTCGAAATATCATCCCAATTATCTGGTCTCTTGGTCCCAGGCATTTGTGGTCCGCAGACAGCGTTTTTAAGAACTGACGGCATTGGTGGATCACCCTTGCTAAGACAAATTGTAGCTATTGAAAGTTGACATGAGCTTTAGGTCAAAAGAGTATGAAGATGTGGCACGACACTCACCACCAGTCATGAGCATCCCACATCCTGTCCAACCCCATGTTTTCTTGTTCCAGTCGTAGATATCATCCTCAGAGATACTATTGGCAGCCGCTAAGCCCTGGCAGGTATCCTGGGCTTGAATTTTGTAAGTGTGACAGGACCCGTCCGCATTCGGCTTTGGCGAGTAGTCAGTGAGAGTACCAGCAGAGCAGCATACATGCTGACCTGCTTTCAAGGACCCGCACAGTTGTTTGTCCGGATTGAATTTTGTGAACTCAGCGGGTGTGATTCCGCAGCGAGTAGCGAGTGTTGGGCAGATGTTGCCGGCTTGGACTTCAATGTCCCTGCACGTGTCACGTCGGTGAATACCCGAAAACGCTCTCTTGCCATGGAATCTGCCATGTCCAGCATGCGAGCTATTTGGGTTGCTTGGGCTGAATTGTTCTGGGGCCTCGCCCACTGAGATTTGTGAAATTGAGCTTCTGCTGTATCCCTGAACACATTTTCCTTTGGTCCAAGTTGCAAGCGCATCCTGCACAGCGCCAAGAGCCTCAACTGGATCTTGACCTGCCTCGGATACAATACCGAGGTCATAAGCTGCTGAGCGGTCGCTGTTGCAGACTTGCATCATTGAACCGGATTTATTCAGCTCTCCCTGGTGAAGCTTTTCAAGGAAGAGATGCAACAAAGTCTTATCATTGTTTTTATCCATCATGGAGCCAAAGAATGCCCCCAAAGCGACTCCATTGGAGTATGCCAATGCGATAGTAATGTTTTGACTGGCAGGCAAATCCAATTGATCTTGCAGGATTTGAGCTGCAGCTTTGACATGAGAGGAGTATTGACTTGCGTCGTCACCGCGCCATGCCGTCTCCATCTTGACGCTTTTGATGGAGTAACGCGCGGAACTCGACACACTAGAGGCTTGAACCTTTGAATTTCCAAAGCTAGTCTCCTTTGATGCAGTGCAGGCGTACAATGGCGGGTGGGTGCTAAAGTCGATTCTGGGATTGTGCACGGCAAAGTTCAGTAGCATTGGCTTGTCGCATGATTTGAGAATGCTTAAGTCGGAGTAGAAGCTCCAATCATCAGGATTGGCGCTATCACAGGCTGCCGGACAAGCGTTCCAAAGGGTTGCAACGTAAGGATCTGTCACAATGTGGGAGGATGCGGCTGCGGCTACCAAAGCCACTTGGCTTATTGCACCCAAGCGTGTCAACCAGCCCATTTCGGATTATGGGGGTACTTCAACACATGTACTGGTTGGAAGTACTTGGCACGCAAGATGCAGAAAGAAAAAGAAGAAAATTGTCCCAAAAGCAACAGTTTGCAAAAGGAGTGAGGGTCAGGATGTTACAATGACTATAAGGTGCCAATCCTCGGAATAAAAGGATAAAAGAATGAAAACAGACACGATGAGGGGAAAACATATGATATCCTAGCTGATAAGTCCTTTAGTAGTCTGCATGAAGGACCTTCTTCCGCGATCGGAAGAGATCACTCGGAATCTCGGCGTGATCTTTTGGTTCCCTAGTTACATGGTGTATAATTCTGAGAAGGAGTTTCAGTCTCTACAGAGTAACTACTCCGTATACAAAACAAGCTAGAAATTTCGGCCCCATGGGTCGATCCACTATGGCGATCCTTATATATTGTTTCATCCACATTGAGCCGCTATGCCAGGCCATTGGATCCACCAATTAGACAAGCAAGTCCATGCCAATGTCCAAACTTCCTAGATGGTACATATGAGCTTCTGATTTTTGGCACGGATAGCATAGCAAGCCATATAATCTTTTTCTGATTCGCACTGGTCCATTGTAGCTGACGATCATGATTTGTGCCAGAGAAATATTATTATTCAATGGGGTGTAGAATGTCCTAACTCAGAAGTGAGAATGTTTCAAAAATAAGATAAGCTAAGACTATTGCCATGCCCTTGGCGATCTTCACATGAATATCATTTGTCTACTCAGCAAATTAGTTTTACTGACATGAACAGCGTTGTTGATGCCGAGTATGCCAAGTATGCCAAGTATGCCAAGTCCAAAATAAGATTATAGTGGGTTTGGGGCCAGGGGTAGCCTTGAACTGAAGAAGTTCACGAGCCAATCAACCCATGCGAGTGCGAGATTGCGGTGGGTTTAGCCTCTCACTTCTTGCCCAGTCCACTCGTACCGGGGGCCGCCCCCGAAGGGCCGCCCGCGGAAGGCCCGGGTGTGGCGGTCTGAGCCTGACGATCGGCGGGAGTTTCTGTCTATAGCGATGAGACAGTAACTTACACTAGTACTGCATTGAATTCAAAAAGGCCGAGACATTAATTTTCGAGGACGATCACGATATGTGTATCCCAACTATACCGAGCCGATGCCGGATGTTTAGAGATGCTAGCGTAAATCACAAATCCGAGCTCGTGGTTATAACTGAGGCACTCTTTCATATTGGGCCGAGAGATTCCGTTCTATGCGGACGATTGTGAAAATGAGGCCTCCTATTTTCGTTTTTCTGGCACTCGTCATATCGCAAGCAGTTGCCTTCGGTCTTTATGGCGCTTATGAGCGAGTTATGTACTGGAATGCATACCAGTTGGATGCTGAATCCCCCGAAAGAAAAGTGGCAAAGGCGTGCGCAAAGAACCCCGGCGTCCAAGGAGCCAAACTTGGTAACCTTGTGAACGGTCGTTGTAATTTCAGACAGTTTCTCTATTACATTTCCGCTACCGACAAGGAGAAAGCCAACATTAAACGCCTTGATGCAAATCTAGGCAACGAGAAGAACATCAACATAATTGCCAACGAGCTGTATGATAAGGGTGTTGTTGGACAATATACGACGGAGACTTTGTACGAAGGGGTAAAGCGAAATGATGTACCTGCCCTTTTCAAAGCTATGGGCTAGTAAGTTTTCTCCCCCTTTTTCGTTCCCTTCAACTATTGGTATGCTGTAAAAGTACTAACGAGTCCAAGTTTGATCGGCCAAGATAAAAACAAGGAAACCGAACAATGGAAGTTTGCCCTTCAAGCCCGAGCCAGAGTTGAGGAGGGACGAACTGCGACCAGAAATCGAAATGTGGGAAATCTCCTCCGCTGGGAGTATGACAAAAGCAATCAGAAATTCGACCCTCATATCACAGACGAAGTGCCCAGAGACCCAAAGCTGGTCACGGAAGGAGACCTCCCCGAAACCATGAGCAAGAGCGCAGGGAAAGGTTCAGCAAGGGGATGGAAAACCATTGATCTATATGAGGCAAAGAAAGCGTATGTGACATCATCCCCAGAAAGGATAACGCTAATACACATTCCAGAATCGAAAAGAAACACAAGATCCAGAAACTCGATATACAAAGTTGGATTAAGAAGTCAGATGACCTGGAAGTTGAGCCACGGCAGGAAGGAGAGGATGAGAAAGCTTACGAAGAGCGTAAGAAAGAAGAGGAGAAACGCGGTCACAAGGCAAATATCAATGCTATCAGAGCAGCGAGGCCGAACATGTTGAAGTGTGTCAGAGGATAGGGGGAAGATATGGACATATTTCATGTTAAATACCATTCATTTGAGTTTAACCGCCTCCAGCAACTCATAAATTTCATGAAGGTGGAAGTAAGGTGAATTTTGCTTCTTCATCTCTTCTTCCCAAAATCCTCGCCCAAGGGAATCCATAACAAACACAGCACAATCCACATCGCCAATACAGCCATCTATTCCATCGTACGGACCTTCACCAGAGGATGGCTGTACTGGTCTATCAACACACAGCATCGGGTTCAACAATGGAAAGTACAGAGTGTTTGCGTCGATGTAGTCAGACCAACGGGTACTCCCAGTTTCAGGTTTATTCGGCACCGCAGTCAACATTTCTTGCAGAAAGTACTGGTTGCGCGATTGCTCCGCCTCTCTCCAGAAATCGGCGGCTATGATCCTGGAAATCCGCCACAGTTTAGAATCCTCAGGCTCATCAGGCTCCTTGGGAGACTGGAAGGAAGAAACATTTTCCGGTGGAGCAAGAAGCAGGTCGTCCCACGTGGAATGATAGTTCGCAGCAATGCAAGCTCGAAGACATGCTCGATACATGTGGGGTTGGATACGGGCAAGCTTGTTGTAGGTCAATTCTGCTGCGAGGGCGGGATACCAGATAATCTCGGGTAAGAGGTGACGTGGGGTAGTTGGCGTGACCCAAGATAGATCGTTGGACATGATACGGCGGGCATTGATTGCGCGGCGAATATGGCCGTGATTACCTCCCCGATATGGGTGCTCGGAGATCTGCGTATCCCACCATTTGGCAAAGAAGGCATTGTGGTAGATACCACGTATGACGATACCGATTTCATCTTCGAGCATTTTTGGTCTTCGGAGACGTGCGTAGCGGTCAATATCGCCCATGTATGCAGCAACATAGATTAGACTATCCTTGTTGATGAGCGGAAGGTCTGTAGGCAGAGGGGTATATACCAGTGCCAAAGCATCATCTGGTGTCTTGGGTGCCTCGCAGTCATGATCATCTATACCGAAGTCCTCGGTAATGTTGAAGTAATTTGAATCTGTAACCCATGGCCTTGCGTCAAAAGTGTCTTCAGAGGCAGAGTACTTTGATCTGGCTGCAAGGCTAGAATAGACAGCAGTATCGCCATTCAAAGGTGCAACTCGACGCCCGGCAATATCAACCATCCGAGTATAGTCGTTCATGATTGCGAATTTCACAGGTTGGGAGAGAATATGCTGATAAATCTCCTGGCTACCCTTGCTGCTCTTCTGGATGCTTGCGTAGCCAGCTTCCTCTGCGACATGCACCTCCGGAAGAGGGTTAAGCTCTTTGTACAAATCAATGTATCCGGCGACGGCACAGGCACGAGCAGCTTGATAGATCATATCTGGGTATCGCTGGACAAGGGACCGCAGAGCATCCTCGCTTGGGACATCGGGATGCCAGATACAGTAAGGCACCTCATCGGGCTCGGAAATAGTTGGAATGATACCACTCATGATATCCCGGGCATTTAAGGCACGGGTGAAATCCGAGGTCACGCCGCGGAGCTCCTGGGCAAATCCATGGTGGTATCTGATGCCGCGAATGATACATAGTTGATGTACCCGGTGACCAAAAGTCTTTGGAAGTCGTTGGCCGTGAATTGCGTCGTTGCAATCATTTTCGTCGTATTTGACAATCGCGAGTCTCCTTTCAATAGGTAACTGATCGAGCGGAGTTTGGGGCTTTCTTGGTTTGTCTGACTTGGCCATGTTGAGAATTGCTGAAAAGTAGATGATAATTTGGAGATCTCTCACTAGAATTGGGAGTTCCAGTTCTTATAGCCATGATACGATACCTGGTGGAGCAATACCGCTAAGTGGAGTCTCAAGCCCGAAGGTTCGCGGTGGAGGCCGTGTGATGCAACCCCGTCAGTACATGTATGGATCGTCGTAGAGAGACCCCTTTAAACACTTTGTACTATCTGTTAGTCAGATTTTCCACCTCGGGTTGCTCAGATGTCGTAATTTCTGTCAATTCGGATTGTATCATTGATTTGTCCCATTGTATTTCCAGATGCCTGGCCTTTTTTCCGCGTTATGTGATCATATCTTGGTGTTTGAAACAGGCAGAATCCCGGCTACTCAACGGAAGATATAGGCCAATGGAATTGATCAATCTCCCCAAGTCACGTGTGCGGTTCAGTATTAAAGACAGGTCACGTTCTAATGAGAGTAGCATCCAACTGGATTGCCTCTGAGGTTAACCACACGCACTATCACAGTCGTGGGAATGCGTGGCACACCGTAGGCATTATCACCAGCAAGGCCCATGGGTCTATACAATCTAGGACTCATACCACTAGCAACGGTCTGAGTATTCCAGACAGAAATAGTTATATGAAGATTTATAATCTGATAGAAATAGACTAAACACATGAATTTATTTTGTTTTTATGTCCATCTAGCCATTCTCTATATAATGCCAAGAGGCTATAGAAAGGCAAGAAACCAAAAACCGAAACTTCCTACACATGTTCTATGACTGAATCCAAGGTGGAAAGGATAGTGGAAGAGGGTATCGGGGCAAAGAGGTCAGGGTCAGAGGTGAAATGGCCGTTTCACATGGATGTTGCTTTTGGGAAACACTTTCGCTATCAAACATTCAACCACAACAAGCACCAAAATTTTACTTTTGATCGCGCATGTTGCGGAAGAAATCCATGACACCAGTGTACACAACAAGCAGGATACCACCACCAGGACCGAGACGAAGGACCTTAGGGGTGAAACCCTTGTACAGGGCAGCAAAGCCCTCCTCCTTCATCACGGTGCCGAGAGCAGGCCATGCCCAGTTGTACTTAGCAACCTGACCGGGGACCTTAGATGTGTTCTGAATGCGGGACTTGACAACATCCATGGGGGTGTTGAGGATAGTACCGGTGATACCACCAATGCTACCGGCGATCAAGTCGTTGCGGGTCTGCTGGTTCTTGTTGCCGGGCTCGACGGCAGGCAGCTGTGCGCGGACCTGGAAGATACAGCCGAAGTATCCTGCGTTCCACAGGACGTGACGCCACATGGTCGACTCAAGGCCGTTGTACATTGCCAGCGGGCCTTCGGCGGCCACGATCTTCTTTACCACGTCGATCATGCCGTTGTACTTGTGGGCCTGGGCCTTGTCTTGCAGACGGATCTTCACCAACTCGAAAGGAACAACCACGAACGCTTCAGTCGCTCCGGCTGTGGCTCCGGTCAAAGTGGCCAGGCCTTGGGTTTGCTTATCCACGCCGAACAGGTTGCGGTAGAACGCACCCCAGCTGTCGTTGGCGGCGAACTTGGTCGCACGCTTGGGTGCCTCCATCAGAATGGGCGCGGAGATACCACGGTATAGGCGGGAAGCACTATATACGTCGTCGCCTGTTAGAGAGTGTGTGGCTGCTTCGCTGGGGTGATGACATACCCCTCGTTCTTAACGATCTTACGGAAGCAGTCAAACATGCCATTGTAGTGATCGACACCAGCGACAGGGGCTCCGGTCTGAAGCTGACTGCAGGAGGATATCGTTAGCTCATGTCATATGAGGTCGGCGTTCATTGCGACCGGCGGTTTGCTTACATTCGAGTCTTGAGCACGTCCAGAGGGTACCTGCGAGTCACACATCGTCAATTGAGTCCAATTTTCACATTATACCAACAATATCTCCAATAGAAGCAGTTATGCGACCTAGAAAATCGGGGTGGGGAGCCGTACATGATCAGGATCTGCGTGCGGGGAGAAACATGTTAGTCAATAAAGAGCCTCGTGGGGGGTTCCGACACAACGAATCAAGTCGGAATCGCTTTCCAAAGCAACAGGCTGAGACACATACCTCTGAGACACCAGCCACCGCACCGGCGGCGAACTGGTAGATGAAGGGGAGGGGTGCCTGGGGAGTTTCGGACATGATGGCGGCTTAAGCTGTGGGATGTCAGTATGCGGCCATAACAGGACAATATTGGGATCACGAAGTCATCGCAAAGTCATCGCAAAGTCATCGCAAAGTCATCGCAAAGTACAACTTTGCTATAAAATCACATATTCACTCACAATTAAAAGAACGAGGGTTGGGGGAAAAGAAGAAGTGAAGGAGGAAGAAAGTTACCGGTGTCGGCGAGATTCGGTGATCGGGTCCGAGTGCAGCAGTCGGTAAGTCTCCTGTTTGGGCAAGTCTCCTGTGGTCCCGTCAATTGCCGATGACTAAAACCCCGTGGGGAGAGCTTTTATATTAACATTATGTTCAGATGGTCATCAATTTATGTTTATCGTATCTTCTATCTCTTTCATAATATCAAAACTCCTACAATCATTCCCAGCATCCCCAACATCATTTTGCTAACCCGATGCATCATGCCATCTCCGCTAGCCGCGGTCGCGTGTTCCTTGGCGACTGTCGTCGCAAACGCAGTGTCCCTTGCAGTACAGCTAGAACCACAGGCAAATCCCATAGGACAGCATCCTCCACCCACAGTGTCAGCACAGTGAAACCAGCCCTGAGCGCACCGGTTCCCGCCAGAGTGTTCGGTCGTTGTAGCGACAGGGGCTACAATGGTCACGCCATTCGATATAATGGTCGTAGAAGGTGTGATCGGGCATGAGGTCGTATCGCAGTCTCGTCCGGTGCGACAGCAACCACCATGGTAAACAGCGGAGCAGGCATAGAAACCAGTCGGACAGACATCTTCGCCGCGGGTAGCACTGGTTACTGTTGAGATGTTCGTAGGCCGTGCTGGGGGTGCCAAGCTATCGTTTGTTGAGGTCTTGCTGCTACGGGAAGAGGTCGTTGAGGAAGGGCTGGAAGTGAAAGTGGAAGTGCTATCCTGCGGTTTGGTCGAGTATGTCACAGTAGACAACATCACGGTCGAATGAATCGTCACCGTAATAACAGTAATATATGCACCTACTCAACGATTAGTAAAACGCCCATATACCTATATCCCATTGATTATATGGGAACGAGAAAATGAAAATAGAAATCCACTCACATCCCCCTGGAACACAATCATACCCCGGAAAACAACATCCACCCCCCAGAGCCTGCGAGCAAGCCGTATACCCACTCCTACACGACCCAATCATCCCAGAGCACAACTTCCAGCTAGGACAGCAACCCACATCGCCGTGCCCTGTATCAGCGACGATCTCGCACGTCTCCCCGGCCCCACAGCAGCGATCGGATCGACCGATAGATGTACACGCCGATGTCCCAGTCGGGCACTTGAAGTCTCGTGTCTCGAGCAAATTGTTCGCGCTGAAACCGTTTCCCCTGGGAATAACTTGGTTATCTCCATCTGAGCCCAAGGAATAAGATGGCCCGAATGGGTATGATTGGGCCACAAAGCGGGCAGGGGAAAATCTATCTTCATCTGCGAGTTGTCGCTCAGATATGTTGCTATATGAAGGAACATCACCGAAACTCCAGTAGTCGAGGAAGAATTTCTCGCCTTCGTCGTCGCTCATTTTCTTCACGCCGGAGGCTGGTCCTGCTGCGAGCTGGGATGCAATAGCGGCGTTGCGCTGTAGGATCAGATCTGCGGGCAGTGGGGTGTCAACCTCTTGGGATACTAAATCCGCTGAGGGGTTTGTATTTTCTGCTATGACTAGTGTTGGAAGCTGGGACAGTGAGCCGAACACGGTGAGGGCGTGGAGGAGCTGCATGCTGCGGCTGAGCATCGAGAATATAACTCGATTTTGTTGAAGGTGAGACTAGTGGAAATAGTCGGGTTGAAGGCTATCTTGCAGTTAGATAGTTGTTTCAGATGTTTGTTCCACTAAGGCTGTGGATGAGTTGGTTGGGAATGGAATATCCAGTTGGGTTGGTGCAATGCAGGTATATATTTCTATTTCCCTCGATGAGCATACAATTCAGAGTTAGCTTTGACAGATTCAAGGGGAAAAGATACTTGTCGACTAGAAATAAATCAAGGGTGCATTGGGTTTCTATAAATCTGTGAAGCTGCATGGAAAGGTGGCTGGGAGTGCAGGTGCACACTATACATTACCTTGCATTAGCTCGGACAAGTCACAGGTAATTAGTATACTGTAATTAGTATAGACTACTCTGTGGGTGCATTTATATTAGCTGTGAGTATTGGAGATTATTATATTGGTCTACGTAGTACGACATCAAGAGACTACATATACTTCCGACTCTTCAAACTAGATTCAACACTAATTCAAAAGTGCCATATCATTTGCAAAATCAAAGACCAAATGTTGGTAGCACACAGAGTCAGGGTATCGTCAGTAAATGACATAAAGGGCTCTCGCACAGGAAACACGCCAAAAGGTATCGAAATGAAACAAAACCAAGGCCCCAATGCGATGCCAAATGCAATAAAACAAAAAATAAAATAAAATAAACGTGTGAGACCAATTTCACTTGCCGGCAATAAGAGATTCGACATGAAACATCATAGGGCGGGAAATGACCAAGCTGAGAATGAGATAGAGGATAAATGAATGTCCTTGGATCTATACTGAATCAGGCAGAGGGCTGTTCGGAGGCGGTATTGTCTTCCTCCTCCCGGGCTCTGGGAAGTGACTTCCCTGTGTCGGAAGATGGCGACATGGGCTCTTCTGGCTTATCTGCCTCATCTCCACCCTCCAGGCTCGCCTCTTTTTCACCTTCCTGCTGTTCATCATCACCCCCACCCTCGTTGTTCTGCTCCGCTGCCTGGGCAGCAGCAGCTTCCGCCTCTGCCTTCTCCATCTCGGCATTGCGGGCCTGCTGTCTATCCCAAACTTCTTTGCGGATGCGCTCGTCCTTCGCAGTACGGAGGCGCTCAGTCTCTTCGAAACCACCGCTCTTCTTCAATTTGCCTTCGTCAACGAAAGCACCCAGTTCCTTCTGGAAAAGACCGATCCGCCGAGTCTCAAGCTCAACTTTTCGTGCTTTCTCGGCTCGCTCAATGGCCTCGAGTCGGCTTTCGTGGTTGGGTCGCAAAGCGCGGACTTCGCCCAGGACACCATCCTTGGCTTTCATAGGATCAATGGTTGGGTCGATTCCAAGAGTCCTAGATGGGGCGCGGACAGCGGTGCCACTGGTTGGAGTCGTCAGGACCTGCTCCTTTGTAGCCTGCTCCACCAGGGCGAAGGTCTGAGTTGCTTTCTCGAGATCATCTTGCAAGTCAGCAGCGAGGTCCTCCTGCATGGTAAGCTGGTCTCGTTCTTCGCAAACCAGCTGTAGCTCCTTCTCCCAGATCTTAGTCCAGATGGGCTTCTCGCGAGCAAGGAAGTCCTGCATTTTCTTAATTTCTTTCATGACCATGCTGATGTCACGGCTGACACCCTCCAATTGTCGTGGGAGAGGACGAACGCCGCGGGTCACGACATCCTTCCGAAGATCCTCAACCAAATCTTGGAGATCATCGACACGAGCAACCAGCCGCTCTGATTCACCCGCAAGTTCCTTTTTGCCAGTGTTGACGCGAGCACGGCCAGCGTCACCTTCATAAGAGGGGGTAGCAACGTCATCAGCAGCGGCCTTGACCTTGCTTGCCTTGGCACGGACTGCGCTCATAGAACCGGTGATATCGGCAGTAAAGTTGGAATAGGTCTGTCGCAGAACAGCCAAGTCACGACGCAAGGTCTGAAGCTCGGCAATTTGACTCCCACTGCCGGCAATCAATGCCTTGGAATTCCCTCCAACGGCAGCCGGACCAGAGGCAGCTGGAGGAGCAGCAGCCAAGCGAGCAATTTCTTTGGCAGCTTCAAGCTGGCGATCCGAAACCCGCTGGATGATATTTCCCTGACCAGAAAGGGTCTCTTTGACACCTTCGACCAGGAGACGCACACTTCCAAGGCTGTCATCGAAATGTTTCTTGACCTCATCGAGGTTGTCAACGTTGAGCACCAACACAGACCGATCTTTAACGTCGGTAAGATCTTCCAGTTCATGTCGGATGCCTGAAATGGGGTCTTGGATATAAATTTCCGGCAAATCAACGCCGTTATCGTGGGTATTCCAGGCAAATTTCTCAATGAAAGCAAGCTGCAAACGCCCAATGGTGAGCTCTGCAATGCCATCTGGAAGCACATACTTCTTAATTTTGCTTTTATATTGAAGGAATAGCGTCAGTTCTTTGCCCGGCGAGGGTTGCTCAGTAGCAAATTGAATAGCTGATGTAGGTGTTGCGATCTCGGCAGAAGTTCCAAAGGATTCCGCCTTCGGGGTTTGGGGTGCTGGCTTTGCAGGCTCAAAAGCGCCTTCGAGCGTTGGCTTCTCTTGAGGCAGTGGAATAATCGGAGGAACCATGGCATATTCCACGGTATTGCCTTTCTCTTTAGGAGCATTCGCTTCGCCGGGCGCCTCGAATGATCCGGTAGCAATCTGTTGTGGTTGTAGTGGAGGTGCAGCAGATGGATGAGTTCGTTCTTCTTCCACGACATCCGGAATATCGGGTGCGGGAGCATGCGCACCCTTGGCAGCTTCCTGCAAGCGGTTGTTGGATCGTTGTCTTGTATGAGTAAATGAGCCCCGCAGACGGACTGCATTCAAGGATTCGCGGACATCACGGCCGCGATTAGGGATGGGAGAGTTTTGAGTAGGCAGAACAGGGACGCCATTGGTAGATGTGCCTAAATGTTTCTGAATTTGATAAGCAGAGAATCGACGCGAGGCACGTCGCTCCAGCTCTCCACTTCTTTGCAAAGCCCCCAATGCGTCATCCTCCTTTGGCAGGGGCGGGGGTGGAGGCGCAGAGAATCCGGTGGGTGTCATATATGTTGAAGGCGCAGTTGTATTGGCTGCGTTGGCTCGAGGTGTTGTATTATTATCGAAGGGGGTGGGTTGAGACAGCATTTGCTGGGCCTCTCGTCGCGACATTTCTCTTTCGGCGTAGTTTGTCGCGCGCGGTTCGGTCATGGAAGGTGCAGAGGAGGTTCGAGCAATGGCCGGTTGATCCTCCAGAGAGCCTCCGCTGCCGTACCGTCGGTTTGATCTTCTGGGGGACTGAGTATTCGACGGCATGGTGGATGCCGCAGCATCATCATACAGCTGACCAATTGCCTGCCCATTAGCGATGCTTCCTGCACTGGCTTGCCGTGCTGGTGCGGGCCGGCCATCCTCGCGCTGGTGCCGCGACCTTAAGCGAGCTTGCTTCTTCTTCAACCCTTTTAACAAGTTGATGATTATATCTCGAATTCGGGGGAGGTATCTATCGAGGCTCTGGGAAGATGCGTCTTGGCTAAGAGTGTCTTCAAGTATGGTGCGGAGCAGGTCTGGTACAGGACCGAGGTCTGAGGTGTCGACTCCGATGGCACTGAAGGCCCGACAAGCCAAGTTAAATTCATAGCCCAATCGAACATATACATCCGACACGTCATTCTCCGATGCTTGCTTCCGAGACCATTGAGTTAATGTTTCGAGGAGTTGTTTTGTCGCAACCAAGAGATGTGTCACGCTCTTTTCGATTTGGGATATTTGCTTATCGGGCTGTGCGTGGGGGAAAAGCACCGGCTCATTAGCGACTGGAATAGATGCAATTGGGAGGCAGCCAGAGACCTACCTGATTCTTGGATTGGGATCGAGACGAGGCGGAGGAACTGCGACCGGACTGCTGGGTAGCCATGGATATATCGGCACTGCCAGACCCGGAGGGTCGCTGAGGGGAAGTTTGTTGACCCAACCGTTCGGAATAGGGGAGTTGGGTTTTTGGGACGTCGGAGGACTGCATAAGTACGAGCTTAAATCAAGGGAGTGAGAACAGAAAGTGAGAAATAAGGCAGAAAGGTGCCAAGCATGTGTGAAGATGATGCCCAGCCACCTGTCACCCGAACCGAAGATCAGTCAATACGCATAAATACCATATATTACTGTATCCTGTATTAAATGTTCAAGCAACGCGTCGAGTATTCAGTACATGTAGTCTACATATTCACATAGTATATATACAACCAATCCGCCATAGAATTCACTATTTACCCTTTTATACTTATATTATACAAACCATTTGAATATAAAAAGAGCTCTTCCGACATAAAAAAGAACAACATCCACTGATAAGTACCCGATTGATAAGACCTCTCTCTGTTCTTTAACTGTTCCACTTCTCCACTCTATTTATATACATTTTGGTGTAGGATGTATATTCGTATTCACATCTCTTGTACCATCTCTTCTCCAGGGAATATCAGGCCAAGCACAGCCACAGCACTGCTAATCAAGAATACGGCCCAAGTAATCGCCTAACTCCATCCCCGTCTCGAATACAGAAGTAGACTCTAGCAATGTCATTGTAGAGCTAAGGACGTGCAATCCGAAGGTATTAGGTTGTGAATACCATGAGGGAGGATGCTAATGCCCTGCCAATATCGTATTTTCCCCCAAGATGGGTGTCTATTAGAGTGTACCCGCCCGGTTGGTACATCGAATGCAACTGGAAATCCACTCTATCAGGAATACATAGATCAAGTCAAGATCCTGAGATTTGCCTTAGGCCACAGTATCTGATATACACCTGTGTGTTGCCTCGGGTTTTATATCTCGCAGTTATAACCATCCACAATATCTTCTTGCTCGCTTCTCCCATGGTAATTTACACCATTTGTAGGTATTTACGTAGGTACCTAATACCTAACCTAGACACAACCTTGGAGGCCCTAGGACATCGGTGTAATAAGCCAATTTCACCACTCAGCTAAAAGATCACCTCAATTGAGAATGATATATATGGTAGAACCCAAAGCTCTGCGGAACACACTAGAATCTACATGGGCCCTGGTCTCTTATAAAATGGCTAAAATAGGAAAAGTACTAACTTTCGTGGAATTAGATATACTCCTATGATCCACATATGTGTCCAGACTTGAGCATACCTGTACATTAAAGAGGGAGCAAGATACGAGGTGGTATACTATCTGAACAACGCAAGTCCGTGAATGACCGATAATGTGCTCGTACAACATGTATACCTATGCAGGTTGTTTCTATTGGTAGTTCATGTTAGCTTATGCATCCCGAGGTAGGTAAATAGTATATCTAAATAGGTGGGCTGCCCTACTTCGCACAAATGGCATCATTCTATATAAACTCTACGGGGGCTACCTCAGCCTGACCCGTACTCTGTCAGTAACATTGACAATTGCCTATAGGATGCCCAAGAACACTTACTTATAACACATATTCATTTGAAATCATTATTCTCATTGGAACATTTGAACATCTGAAAGTCACTTCAAAAACAGGAAGAAAAAGAAAAAAGGGTGTAACACACAAATACAATACCATACGCGTGACTTCCTCTCCCCCATCAACTTGCGACAAGCCCATCTCTTCTTTCTTTTATCTTTTTTTATCTGTTCTTTCCCTTTCATTCTTCTCTTATTTTCCATTGACATTCTCCGGTATCTCCACATTGTGTGGTTGCTTATCCTCTCCCCCTCACTTTGCCCCCCTAGTCCTGTTTGTGCAGGCGGTGTGTTGTGACATCGTGCCTCATCCTCGCGGCTTTCCGCCGTGTGAAGTTCCACGACGCAAGCTTGCCCTGACTGACACCAAAGTCAATCAATGGCTTCTGCTCTCAACTCTGTGCCGGCCAATAACGCGTCTGGCAATGCCAGCGCGGGTGCCCCGAACCCTGGCCGATCTACTCTGAGATCCAGTAATAGCAAGGGGTCCGACAACCGACGACAGTCGGGCAGCCCTGGAGATGGTGGACAACGGTATGTTCAGCCCTTGTTAAATCAAACTCGTATTTCCATCACCTCCGGAAATGTGATACCCCCCTTTGTTCTTATCGACTTCCCTTGTCCTCTTGGTTGATTGAACTCGTGCACGCGCCTTCAAACCGGTGAGCTCTGTTGCAGGGCATCGAGTTGTGCACTACCAAGAGCCAATTGAAGCTGTCGGATTCGATGGCAGAAGTGTTCTGTTCTCTATTTTGTGACCAGTGACCACTAACGCAAGCATGTTCTACGGCATAGGCGCACAAACTCCCATAAGGCCTGGACCCAAGGGACTAACCCCATCACCCAACGATCTTCATACACTTCGTCGAACGGCAACGTGACCCACCAGAAACAGTCTGGAACCCCAAGACCCAACCAGAAGGAGTCGAACACCCCTGATAGCCATGCTCATGACCGCCTCGTCTTCTTATTCGCCAGCTTCATTGTAAGCCCAGTTGCACCACCATCCTATCAATTAATTCTAAACTGCTACCTAGGGCCTACACACCACAATTACCACCAAGACCGGAGAGAAGTTTACTGGTATCTTCTCTTCTTCGACTATGGAACCCAACGAACTTTCGTTCCTGCTCAAGATGGTCCAGCGGACCTCGCAAGAGGGCCAACCCCGGGCAAATGGCGTCAGTGATGTAGCAACTCCATACATAGGCCATGCGCCCGAGCACATCATGTCGTTCGATATTAAGGATGTCGTCGACATTGCCGTTCCAAACGTTACCACAGCTGAAGTTTCAGCCAAGGAACCAAATGGTACGCCTTGCTTTGTTTAGTCAGATTCGTTTGTGTATATACTAATCTAGACCACAGGTGCTTCCCAAGGTTTCAGAACCGACAGTGATATCTCTGGAAACCTAGCTATGCGCGAGCGCACCTTGCAGCGCTGGGAACCAGCCGAGACTGACATTGATATGTCACTTGATACCAGCAACACTTCTGCGGGATGGGACCAGTTTGAGGCAAACGAGCGTCTTTTCGGCGCCAAGACCAACTATGATGAGAATATCTACACTACTCGCCTCGACCGGTCGGATCCCAACTACAAACAGAAACAGGCGGAGGCAGCCCGAATCGCCCGTGAGATTGAAGGACAAGATGTAGAGAACTCCCACATGCGCGAGGAGCGTGGCCTCGTGGCACCGGATACTGGTGATCAAGACGAAGAAGACAAGTACAGTGGTGTTCGCCGCGAAGAAAAAGCATTCCCTCCTCTGCTTTCCGGCCAACCAAACAAGTACATGCCCCCCGGACGCCGCCAGGCAGCTCCCCAGCCTGCCGCGACTCCCGGTGCATCCGCCAAGCAGCCTATTGCTTCTCCGGTGCCCAGTGCTCCTATCCCCATCACCTCCCAGGCCGCAGAGGAGGCTGCACATTCTGAAAAGCAAGCTGAGCTGGTCGCGTCGCTGCAACCCCTAGCAGATATCGAACAAAAGAATGCCCAGGGTAAGGGTGTTACACCCTCAGTACCTACTCCACCCGCTGTATCAGCTGCAAAGCGGGCTGCACCTGAAAATGCGACTGCAAACGTGGAGGTAGAGGTGCTTGATCATTTCCGTCAGTTCGCAAATAGCGAGAAAATCAAGATGCAGGAGCGTCGTCGCAATCAGGCCTCGTATGACCGAACCATGAAACTTAACGAGCTGATGAAGTTTTCCAAGAGCTTCAAACTCTCGACTCCCGTGCCGAAAGACCTCGTTCCAATCCTCGCTAAGGACCGACTCAAGCAGGAAGCAATCATGCAACGAGCGCTGCAACAGGGCGATGACAAGGCCACCCCGAAGGTCACCACACCTCCCACAGAACAACAGCCTCCTGCTCGTGGCACTGGTCCCACTGGAGCTGTGCCCCCATCTGCACCTGCTGACCGTCAAAACTACAACCGCACTCGTCAGGGGTATCCTCCCACCGGACCGCTCGCTAGCGCTGGTGGAAGATTCCCTCAGCAAGGCGTTCAGCCGGGACGCCCTGGTGTCAGCATGCTCAGTCATCGACTAGCAGATAACCTGCAGCAACGAAAGGGCGCGGGAATGGGACCTGTTCCCACTCCTCTACCCATTCAAGATGCCCGTGTGCCCCCGACAGGTCCTGCCAGCGATCAGCAAAGAATCACTAGCCCTGTCAAGTCGCAGGCTGGGTCTTCCGCAGCAACCAAGCTCAATGTCAAAGCTATGGAGTTCAAGCCCAACCCCGCAGCGAGCACTTTCACCCCTGGTACCTCTGGAGCTGCTGCAAGCCCTCGGTCTTTCTCTCGTAACCGCTCTGTGTCACGCGCCACAACGCCGACTGCATTCTTTGGCCCAAGGAAGCCACTGCCTATCTCTGAACGACCATCGATCAGTGACCAATTCAATCCCATCAAGCGCATGAAGAAGGAGAACGCAGAGTCCGCCGAAAGGTTGGTTATATTGAATGGAGGTATCCCACCACCGTACAAGACTTTACCAACTTGGGACATTGCGGATGGCACCGAAGATAAGACGTACGATCAAATGTTCAAACAGCCTGTTGGCGTGCCGACGGTGTCGCCCCAGGGCCGCTCCACCTCCAACAACAACAATATTCCCCAGCAACATCAGGTGCCCTTCCACTTCCAGCAAGGTAACCCAGCCATGCCGCCAACTACTGGTCCTGCGAATGGCCCCCATGGTCTTCACTCTCAGGGCGCCCATGGCCCCTCTCATGTGGATGATCATCACCGCATGCAGCTGTCCGCGTCAAACTCCCAGGTTTTCCCGTCCCCGCGGATGCAACATGGATACCCATCCCCTATGGCTCCCCATGCCCAGCTTTCCTTCGCACAGCCGATGCCTCAGTTCTACGGTGGCCCTCAACCCGGCCACATGAGACCTTTCCAGGGTGGTGGTCCTCAGTTTGTGAATGGCGCTCCTATGATGGTGCAGCAGGCCTCAAATGGACCCTACATGGGAGTCCCGCAGGGCATGACTCCGTATAACGCACAAATGCCTATGTACTCGCCGAACCCAGGCCACGCCTATCCCCAGCATACACCTCAGCCGCATAGTGGTTACCCAAGCCCGAGCCGTGGCGCACCAATGATGATGCACCAGAATTCGCAATCTGGACAGCCTCCTCAATCATTAATGTTTATGCCCGGACAACCCGGATATCCCCAGCAGTCGGGACATAGTGAGTGTGGCTACAGTCCCCCATCAAGCGTCTCCAGTTTTTAACCAACACAGTGCCTCCCAACCGTGGCAACTACCCACAGCAGCCTCACTTCTCCTCAAGCCCCCATCAGGCGCATCATTTCCCTCCTAACCAGCATCGGACACCCAGCAACGGCTTCAACCAAATGCCTCAAATCCCACCCCAGATGTCTGCCAATACCCCAGCACCAACCCCTGGAGCCTCCCACCCGGCTGAGGCAACGGATGAAGGAAAATGAGCTACACGAATCATGAAGCCGTGAGCGGTTCTCTTGCATGATGCTACATCTTATCGCTTAGCTGTGACTTCTCTGTGCTCTGCATTATTCGCAACCGCCAACTCAAATACCCCGGTTACGCTTCAATGACCGCGCCTTCATTTGTTTCCCCGTCATCGACGCGGTCTCCAAAACATTTGAATTCCGCGTTCGACTTCATGTCGTCTCAAGACTTACTCGGTGAGTGGACAACTTTCGTGACCTCAAACAACATCCGCTAACGCTGTGATCAGACATGACAGATCAATCTATCAATTATGCCTATTTATTTCCCAGATCTCGATCTGGAGGTGTACATGAAGACTGGATTTCTAGGCGATGAACTCGTTGAAATCGAGCACTTGATATGCAACCTAGCTCATCGTCGTATACCTACCCAGTGCACAACATCTCCACGTACGTCATCATCGAGTTGAAGTCTTGAGGGTTTCTCTTTACCCAAGATGGTCTCTTCCTTCTGGTTTTCTTATCTTGTTTCTTTTTCTTTTATCTCTTCTTGCTTTCTTCGATGTTGGTTGAGGTCTGTGTGTCCCTGCGTGGGCTCACTAGCCTTTGAACCTTCCATGGATGGAAATGAGGTCTGCGGTGGGTTGTGTCTCACCATGGTGACGATGGTTGATCGGATGGTGATGTGAATGAAGGTGAACGGTCTGAGGGAGCACGCGGAGCAGTGAGGTGTGGTTGAAGATGCGTGAACTTGACAGTACAGATAGCTCCACGGACCCTGGCCACATGGCAATGAAATAGTTATATCATAAAAATTCCCCGTTATTCCGCGTAGATATGCTACAAGAATAGTTGGCCATTTATGTGGACTTGTTGGTAACATTCAAATGATATAGAAACATCTCAAAGTCACCACCCGCACGCACCACACCACTTAACATCTAAATCCCATAATAAATCTGTTCAATATCCTTGCTGCTAGTCTTATATCGGACTGGGCGATGATCACATCTGTCGTTTGCTTGATTGCTCCATTCACCGGGTATAATTGCATTTGTATTCCATAGATTTGGCAATCAAAAACTCTCCTTTCCATCATCTCTCTTTCCGTATGGCCAACATAATCCAATCATACATCTTCAATGCTAAATAACTGTGGCATGTGTCAGCAGCTGCAAATAACATCAATTCAAACGAGTTAAATGCAAGGGGAAGAATCTCCTCAGGTTAAATTTCAACAGTGACAGCATCCAAGCCACAGACACCAGACATCAAGCCACCGCGGTGCTTCATCGCGCAAACTCCTCCACCCACACTCCAGCCATAAACAAGCCCCAGAACAAACCCCCAAAACACCACCAAGCATCACAAAAACCAACCACCTCCCGCCCACACCCCAACAAACACTTCCCTCCGTCTCCCAACTTCCAACCCCGCACAGCAACATGCCCACACCACTCTTCACAGCAGATGAAAAAGAGAAAAGGAAGAAGTGAGAGAGAGAGCAGCCATGAATGTCACCCCCAAGCAGTTAGAGAAGACCACAGAGAAGTCCGTATCTCGCATAGCTGACAGAACGCCGCCAGAAAGAATCCGTCCAACTCAAAGCCACCCTAACGCCAAAAGAATGCCATCAAACCACCAAACTCCCATCTTCACCTAATCCCCAAACCCTCGTACCCTATACGCCACAGCCATTGGTCGCCCATCCGTCCTCATGGAAGCGAAGCGGACATGGCAACCCCAGATAGCGGCGCTACCTCCCCGTTTCCCGTACTTTCGCGCGCCATAGACCTAGCACCGTACACGCTATCACCCAAACACCCCAGGATACGAGATCCCGAGGCGGACCTCAAGCAATGCAACACCGCAACATCAATGATATCACAGTAATTGAAAGCGAGTTCTAAGCGACAGCACGCAAGCACCAAGCCCAGTTACGGTATTCGGGATGGACAGAGGTGTAAATGTACACAATGTCTCCCATGATCCAGGACCAACGCCGCTTTGTCTCAGCGTGGTCGCAAGCCATGGGGTATCGGCTAGGATCTGGATCTCGCTGCAGCCTGCCAGCGGACCGATGGGAGACGTATGTGTTCTGCTGGAAGAGTGGGGACAACGCTGTTATGTGAGGTTGGTTATTGAGAGTGTGATCGGAGAGGGTGTCGCCGTGGTCTGGGCACAGCTGACAGAGTGGCGCCATGGCTGGCCCAATAGACGGGAAGGTTTATTGGAAAGAGATGGTTCGTTCGTGCGCGCCAGGTAGTTGCTCTTGAAGTTCGCTCCACGGCCGGTTTGTGGTGTTTTGCATGGGTTTCGGTGTTTGAGGGAGTACCTTCAGTGCTGAGTCTTCTTTGGTGGTGTTGTGGTCTTGTCTGACCTTTTACCAGAGTTTGCATCATTGGAGAGCGCGACTTGTGTCGCTGGTGGAATTGTAGACTGTGGGTACACGTGTGAAAGGAAAAGGAACGACTTACTGGTTACTTAGTAGGACTGTGGATTGTGGACTAGTGTGTGAGCGGGTGTTGACTAGAAGGTGATAAGTGTAGTAGTATAAGTATCATAAGTTTCAGTCTCATTTGGCGACAAAATTAGACGCGTGGAACAGCGAAGAAATGAAAGTCGAAGCGGAGCTTTCATTTATAACAGCACATAGTGGCCTCAGGCCGAAGTGTTTATCACGATAAGGCGGGGGTGAAAGGAGTCGAATGTGTCTGGCTATTGCGACTTACAACACTGTATCTGATCTCTGATTATTTTCAGTCACTCTCTCGACCTATTGATCTAATCCTGACAACCAGCCGCATATTCACCCGTTGCCATTGGCCCCGACCCGCACCCCGGACACAACAAACAATCCCCGAACTGACACATCGGTCACACCGCGGCCATGGATTTCCTGAAATCAGCCATCGGATCCGCCATCGCGAAAGGCGGAGGACTCCCATTCTCTCTCGGCGACAGAGTCGACATCGGCGATTCGGTCTGGGCACTGCACAACGGTACGAAACGGGTACGGTGGCTTTTTGGTTCTTTCTCCCATGCAGGACGAGCTTCAATGGCTGACGATGTTGGGCACGTATAGGATGACGGTTCAGCTTGCAGTGTTTTCGCATTTGATGTCAATGCGAACAAGTCACGCCTCCCTCTTGCGAAAAATGCGGTGCGCAAGTCTAGGACGTTGCGGCATCCTGGTGTTATCAAGGTTTTGGATACGATTGAGGTATACCTGGCTCCTGACCACTGAGTTACATATGAGAGTATGGTGCAGAAGCTTACGGCTCGACAGACGGAGCACACTCTTTATATTGTCACGGAACGAGTCGTGCCACTCAGCTGGCCGGTGAAGCGGAAGAGCTTGAGCGAGGAGACGGCTAAGTGGGGGTTGTATACTGTGGCGGTATGGTATTCTTGCAAGCTTGGTATCATGGCGCTGCTGACGGGATTTGTCTGGATAGTCTACACTCAAATTCATCAATGACGATGCTTCCTCGGTTCATGGTGCCGTGCGCGCATCCTCGGTGTTCATTAGCGAGAGCGGCGAATGGAAGCTAGGAGGATTCGACATTTTGAGCTCTATGAAGGAAGACGATGCGATCATATATGTGAGTTATCCTGGCTGGGGGTTATTCAGGAATTTCCCGAATGATGCCATATTCTGACCACATGGATAGACGTACGGAAGCAGTGTGCCCGATGCCGCTCGATACACGCCCCCAGAGATTGTAAAAGCAGGATGGGATACTATCAAGCGCAATCCTCTGGCAGCAGTTGACGCTTATGGGCTTGGTGTCCTAATCTTCGAGGTATTCAATGGAGGCTTCTCAGGCGGCGACCAAGCTGGCAAGACGACGAATATTCCCCCTAGCATGCAGCAAAGCTATAAACGTCTTTGCACCGCCAACCCGAAGTTACGACTGAGCCCGGGGCATTTTGTGGAGCAGGGAAAGAAACAAGGTGGATTCTTCCAGACACCACTCATTCGAATGACTGAAGACATCGACAGCTTGGGGCTCAAGAGTGACGAGGAGCGAGAAGAATTTATTAAGTGCGTAAATTCCGAACATCTTGCAATGATTTCTCGACTGACATGTCACGGCTTGCAGTGAGCTTGATAATCTTTCCGACGACTTCCCAGAGGAGTTCTTCAAGATGAAAGTGCTCCCCGAGTTACTTAAGTCCGTCGAGTTTGGCGGCGGTGGGCCGAAGGTTCTTGGGGCTACCATGAAGATTGGAGCAAAACTGTCTGCAGATGAATTCAACGCTAAGCTGACTCCTGTTATCATCCGCTTATTTGGCAACCCTGATCGAGCATTGCGCGTCTGTCTCTTGGATAACCTTCCGTTAATGATTGATAACCTTCCTCAGAGGATTGTCAACGACAAAATCTTCCCTCAAATGGTAAGCTATCCGATTTTGGGAAACGCGGATTGTACTGACCTGTTATAGACTTCTGGTTTCACCGATGTTGCCCCGGTGGTTCGAGAACAGACAGTGAAGTCTGTTCTGACTATCATCACTAAACTCAGTGATAGGGTTGTCAATGGAGAACTCTTAAAGTTCCTCGCACGCACTGCTAACGATGAGCAACCTGGAATCCGGACAAACACCACTATTTGTCTTGGCCGGATTGCTAAGAACTTGAGTCAGAGTGTAAGTGATTTATCCTCAATGCTGGATTATGCCGCTGACGTTACGCGCAGACTCGCTCCAAGGTGCTTATTGCGGCATTCACGAGAGCTCTCAGAGACCCCTTTGTCCACGCTCGGAACGCAGGACTTTTGGCTTTATCCGCGACTATTGATGTATTCACCGAGGAAGATTGTGCTGTTAGGATTCTACCTGCCATTTGCCCTGGACTTTTGGACAAGGAAAAGTGAGTAATGCGCTTAGTCGCTATCCATGACCCGATCCTTACCGTTTAACAGGTTGATTCGCGATCAAGCGAACAAGACATTTGATGCGTATGTCAATCGGATACAGAACCATGCCGCCACAATGCCAGCTACCGTCATACCTGCCGCCGCACCCGCAGAAGTCAACAAACCCGATGCTCGTGTTGGAACCCCCAATGATAACTCCTGGGCCGGCTGGGCCATTTCATCGTTCACAAACAAAATCGCAACTGCCAATGGCGAGATTGAACCCACCGCCAACGATAGCAAGACCGTTGATCCTGATACTGCCCGCTCAGCGTCAGTTCCTCGTCCCGCCAAACCATCATCCTCAACCCCACTCGACCTACAAAAACAGGTCTCCCGTCACACAGCTCAGCCGCCCTTGAACCGGTCAGTGTCAGATCGCCCTGCCCCGGTGATCCACGACGAGCCCGAAGAAGAAGGCGATGACGTCTTCGATGCCTGGGGTTCCATGGACGACGACGAAAACGACGACGATCCATTCACTGCCGCTGTAGCCTCTCCCAAACCCACATCTCCTGTTCCTTCATCGAGCAAAGCCCCCGCGGTGCCCTACGATGATGGTGGCGAGCCTGATTTCGCCGGCTGGCTAGCTGCGAAGTCTCAGACTAAAGCCAAAAATCCCCTCCCAAAGGGTCTGACCAAGGCCGCTTCTGCCAATTCCGTTACCACACGATCGACGATAAGCACCGCTAAGCCCCGGACTGTGGTTGCACCTAAGAAGATCGATACTAAACCCAAAGACGAGGAAACTGACGATTGGGGAGATGCATGGGATTAATTTGGAAACACACCTTTCTCTTCTTTTTTGGTTCATGTCCATATCTCGTCTAACGCAAGTCTAACGTGTCAATATCTAAAAACTTTGGCATCGGGTGTTTTGGAGTTTGTACCTGTTCTGGTGCATTGATGATATCCCCTGTACTCATCCCTAATAGATCTATCAATACTACCCGATCATTCTTTTGCTTACCTAGTTTGACGTCCTATTGTACATATTATTTCTCGAAATGCTTCTTCTCTTCCCTTTCCACCCTCAGCCACCTCCAATTACGGATAGGATATCTTTCCTAAGCCTCTCCAGTTGTGCATTACTCTGATTTCCTTTGAGATCAGACCGAGTGCGACCACTCGAAAGCTTCTTCCTTTCCCTGTCCAACAACTCCTGCAACTCCTGCACCCTCCATATCGCGTCTTTTGGCTCGCTCTCCCCCCCTCTTCTGGCTCTTCTTTTTCTTCTGCTCTTCCGCTTTCTTTCGCGCCTCCCTCTCCTGCATCTTTTGCTCTTCCATTCGTTTTCTTTCTCTCTCCTTTTTCTTCTTATCCCTATCCACCTTTTCAATCCTCTTTCTTTTAGCTTCCTCTTCTTTCTTCCTAATCATGTCCTGCCTGTACTCCGCCTCAACCCTCTCCTTGATCTCTCCGCCCCTCGCATATTCTTTCATCCATAAACCACCCCAGTGACTAGGATTCTCTTCCTTGTCCCTGGAAACCGCCTCTTCGATCTTCTTGTTAAGTTGCCGGACCAGTCTTGTCGGTAACTCATCCCGGATGGAAGTAGGAGTGCGCAGTTGTTTACCCTCGGGATCAGATGATGCCACCGCGGATGGGCTTTCAAGCTCAGGCACTAGCTCGAGCTCTGACGATGCTATAAGATCTAAATCTGGCTCGAGATCTAGCCCCAGCTCATCCCCTGACGATTGCTCGCGCTCTGCTGATTCATGAAGATCTGGCGTTTGTTCGGAGTTTGACAAATGCCCCGGATTTGATGACCCTGGCTCTGTCGACTCATTTGGCTCTGGTGAGTCTACAGATAACCCATATCTAGGCCGTTTAGCCGTTGGAAGCTCATCATCAGAATCATCCTCTGCTTCCGATTGGGATTCAGATTCAGATTCAACGTCAGCTTGCGATGGCTCGAATAATTCAATTTCGGATCCCGCCTTTGACGGAGTCTCCAATCCTATCTCTGCACTCAATCCTCGGGGCCATGCGGCTGGCCTTGCCCCACGGACTTTGCGGAAAGGCTGAATTCGGTTGCCTTGTGTGAATAACCCCGACTCTGCGTATCTAACAAATAAGGCACACATATCCTGGACGAATTCCAATGAAGTACTAGGCCCAGGTTCAAACTCGTGCAGACTCTCCGGTGTTGAGGGCACTGGAGCTTGTACTGCCTTGCGCCTGGAGTCATGGGCGCTTGGTCTGCTTCTTTTTGGGAGTGCTGACGTGTATGGCGAGGGTGATGACAGGAATGGTTCCCGTGCTAAGCCCGACCCTACTTCGGATGAGAGCTCATACTCATTATCAATATCCCATAATATTGATTCATGAGTCTGCTGCTCATAGTCAGTGAGAGAAGCTGGGGTGACTTCTTCGTGGTCCACAATTCTTTCCGGCGATGGTGGCGATGGTAGCGAGATTTCACGCCTCGATTCAGATGAAAAGACTGATTGTGACTCTGATGTCGACTCCGATTCCGATGTCCCACGGCTCTGCTGCCGATGGCCAGGGCACGAAGCTGGTGTGGCTTCTTCGCGGCCCACGACTCTTTCTAGCGATGCTGGTGATGGCAGGGAGGAGTCCCGTCCCGATTCAGATGGAGAAGCCAATTGTGATTGTGATTGTGATATTGATTCCGATTCCGATCCCCCCCGTGTCTCTTGCGGGGGGTCATGGTAAGAGACTTGTGTGATGTTTCCGAGATCCACGTCCATTTGAGGTGGCGAGAGAGGTTTGCGTGCCCTTTCAGATCCCCAATCTTCACCCAGTGGTGATGTTTCACGGGTCTTGTACCCATTATCTTCAGATTCTGGTATGGTCTTTCTCAATCCGGGCACCCTTGGTGGTGATGATGGAGGCGATCACAAACTCGATTGTGACTGCAATTGTGACTGCAGTGGCGCCTGAGCATGAGCCGGATCTTTATATGCAAATTCAAATTCAAATTCAAATTCAGACTCAGACTCATAAATGACTTTCACTTTAGGTGCGCGTACACACTGTAACTGCGTCGGTTTAGATTCTCCTGGCTCCTGAATCTTGATTCGGGAGCTATTCACGCATGGCTTTGATCGCTCATCTTTGGTGATGGAATGATTTGGGGACCCTGCCTGTGGCAGGTTTGACTGCAATCCGCCATTATTAGGCACATTGTAATGCCGTGGTGGCCGCTTCTTGTTCTTTTTCTTATTCTTGCACCAGTCTGGCTTTGTGACTCGAGATGATGGTGATGAAGAGGTTGGTGGTGACTGCGTCTGCTTGACTGGCTGTCCATTGCCCTTCTGACGTTTCGACTTGGATCTGGACATGACTTTTCGCAAATCTCCGCTCAGGGACAGAGATGGTGGGGATTGTTGATTGTATATAGTTCAACTTATTCAATCCGGAGATGGTTAGCGTGACGCCGGGACTATTATATATTCTCCGGTTCTCCTGGCAATCAGAAATGAAAAATTAGACGTTAGACCTTTTTTTAGGAAATTACTTTAAATAATAACATACTTCCATATACGGTAATTGTATAGATCCCCAGTGGATCAGTTTGTTCGTATTGGAGTAGATCCCGAAGTTCAGACACATTTGACAGCAAATTTATGCTGCCCAACTTCTGCACTTTTCATGTGGCCGAATAAACCTGCTCTAAGCTTCTTACTCTTTTCTTCCTTGGCCTTGAGCTACTGCATGACATTGACGTCTTAGCCCTGACGAGTAATCGCCTTTCTGGGCACTGCCCGAAGACCCAAAGTGAAAGTGGGGATGCCAAACTCTGCCTCGACGGGGCTCCAGAGACAAGTCCAAAAAGCGTCTAGAATATGTCCGAAGAATGACATTGATTTATTTAAATGAACGTTTCAATGTGACTAGCACTAGAATAGTCCTAGTCAAGTCATAAAACAGTCACGAGACCCCAGACAGTCCGATATAAAATTCAACTTTTCAGACACTTTTGCCAAAACCTCACGATACCCACCAGGAAAAGCCCCTTAATCAAGCCCCCATTCACCAATTCTCTCTAATATCTCCCCAGCAACCCTTTCCCCCGAACTAATGGCGCCATCAATATACCCAATCCACCTTAGCGAAGTCTCTGTCCCAGCAAAATGGATCCGCCCAACCGGCGTACGCAAATAAGACCCGTACTGCGTCAAAACCCCCGGCGGCATGAAAGCACTAGGACCCCCACGCGAGAACTCCTCAAGATCCCACCTCTGAACGAGAACATCCGTAGCAGTTTCCACGCGCGAACCAAAAAGATTAGCAAAACTCTGCTGAACCTGTCTTTTGACCTCGTCTTCGCTCGCAGTATCCAGCTTACGCATTTCATCCGCCTCGATGAATCCCATCATCGCCCCAAATGACCCATCAGCCGGTGAATTGTCGTATGTCACTCTGATCGCCCCGGTGTCACTCACACCCGCGCCGTTGAGACCCTCGGTACGCCACCAGGCGTCCGGGAAGATCGCGATGGCTTTGCCAAGTGCACCCAGCGGCATGCGCTGGTTTAATTGGTCTCTGCTGGCAGGGAGGGGGGGGATCGAATGTGATGTGGTTTGTTAGAGGCGGGGACATGGCGAGGACGACATGTCGTGCTGAGATGGTGACTTCGCCTGACGAGACTTGATAGCGGGATTGTTTAAGTTGGACTTTGCGTACCGGTGTGTTGAGGTAGATGTTTTCAGACCCGAGACTTTCGGCTAGTAGTGTTGCTAGTAGTTGTGTTCCACCACCCACACGACTGTCCTGGGCACCCCCGTCGACTCCAATAAGTCGGTTGATGGTTCCAGGTCCGGTTTCATCGCCTGCAGCGGCTATACACCATAATAAATACAGGAGAGACGGCTCGTTTAATTCTGTTGATAGGATTGCTGGAATGGCGACGTCGAGGAGGGCGCGGGAGTCGGATGTGGATAGTCGGGAGTTCACGTATGTTTCTAGAGTCATTGAATCCAGTGCTGTGGCGTTCGGGGTATTCCATGGGGATATTAGGTCAACTTTGCTCGCTAGCGTATTGATGTCGACCATGAAGGATGCTAGTTCGACGAGGGAGTCTACTCCCACGGGAGGGATACCGCCTACGTTGTCTTGATAATGATGTACCGTGCCGTTTCGATAAAAGGTTGATTTTCCCGCCGTGTATGTCTTGTAGGTTGGTAGACCGAGTTCGGCTGCGAGAGCTAGTACACGGTTTTGTGTTGGTGCGACGTAGGCGCCACCTAGTTCTTGAGCGCCCTTTCCTGGGAGGTTGGCATTGAGGACGCGACCACCGACTCGATCTCGTGCTTCTAGTATGACGAACGATTTGTTGGCTGCTGCGAGATCTTTGGCAGTGGAGAGTCCGGATAGTCCACCGCCGATGATGGCGACGTCGACTTCGCGGGAGGGTTCTGCAACGAGTGCATGGCAAAGGGGGAGTGCCAGTAGGAATATGTGCATTGCACTGAAGGATAATCTGGTAAAAATTAGCCGCATACTCATCTTGGTATTCGAACGGTCGGTTCTTTTTCTTCTTGGGATTGGATATTCAAAGGACGGAAACTACACACCCACGTATTTATCACTGGGCTTTATTGGCGACTACTACCCAACGTCGGAAAGTACAGAATACTACAATTAGTCCAATTCAGTAGGCTTAAAAGCAAATTCTTGTGATTAGAGTAGTGCAAGTAACAGAGGACGGAGTAGAGAATATCGTCCTGTAGAAGTAGCTATTCAAGCAAAGTAAACGCCAGCAGGCCTTCTGCATACCTCCTCATTACATTATTATTCCTGGCATGAATCGTGGTGTCATTGTTTCATCTTTAGCTTTCTCGTCTTCCGAAATCACATAACCTGATGGCAACGGACAAGAGGAGTAGTTGATGTCTCATTCTAGTACACCAAACATAAGTCTTCTGAATCTTGCTCCAAGGATTCATCACTTGTTATTTCGATCAGTTCTTGCGGCTTTTCTTCGCGTCTCTTTTGAGGCTCTACTATTGTTGGTTGGTTCTTGGGAGCTCTGCTTCCTCTGGTTCGTCATCTGACTCTTCTTCCGAAGATGAGGGTGACTCGGACTCGTTACTCTCCTCTGGTAGGATATGGATCGCTTGCAACGTCTGTTTAAATTCATCTTGCGTAACAGCTTTTGGTCGCAATTGGTTCTTTAGTTGCTCTTCAGGTTCGGCCTCTTCGTCTTCTTTTCCTTCAGAGGAGTGGTCATAGTTATCCTCTTCTGGTGATGACTCTTCCTAGGGCTGCTCCTGTGTCAAAGTAGAGTATCTTTCATTCTCTTCCTCTTTGCTAATGGGTCGGTCTCCGGCTGAGCTTATTCTCCAAAACCCACTTTCAACATTAGATGGACTTTCAAAGGCGTAATTAACTGAAAGAGAACTGGAGAGAACAAAGAGAGAGGGGAGGAAGGAGAAGCTTTCCCCCCACAAACAAACAAGCAGCACCCTGACAAGCCAAGCACCACGTAGTTTGATCTCAGCGCCAAGTCTCATTTTCACGGCTTTGATAATTACTTCGTTGCAACGGATTTCATAAGAAGACTCATGACTTTTGTCCAGCATAACCTGTTCTATGTAAAGTTCACACCTAATCTGGATAGTCCTATATGTAAAAGAGTAACCCCAAAGAAAATACCCCCCGGGTGGCCGTGGCCTTGCCGCAACCGCCCCATCGCTTTCCGCACCTGCGAGTGGGAAAATGGGCAAAAGCTCTCGTCAAAACTGACAAATGCTCGTCCGTCGAGCCTGCGGAGTGGAGGCCTTTTATTTCCTAAGGCCCTGCATAAGGCGATTTAACTCTTCACTTTCCGCCCACATCTCATTTTTTGCTCTTGATCTCCCCATATAAGATTGACCTCGATATTTACCTAGCCTGGACGTATGAAAGATCATATAAAACTGCTATAGCCCTAGAGTATTCTGTGGGGTTTCAAGTTATAGTGCATCCGGTAAGCAAAGGCATATTTGAAAAAATCAACTCTCACAAAATGTATTTGTTAGGGATAACTTAGAGAGACGTCTAATTGCATAGGGGAATGTGAAAGTTCTAGACTGTAAAGTCACTAAAGTGTGACAGGCGTTTTGGTATTTGTTAGCTTATTAGAGATGTATAACTTGATTACCTTATGAGAAATGGTTGGGTCAGAGTGGTTGACCTTTTTATTCGATCTTGCCTTGTTCATCTCTCACTTCTCATCCCTCCATCTTTTTCCTCCTTCACCTTCACCTCAAATCCTTGTGTCACACTACAAATGACATTCCACACGACCTAGACTATGCATTTCCCAAAACTACCACGTCTTCCCACCTACTTCATCATCTATCTACACAAACCCACATTCACTATGATTCCCCTCTCTGCTTTAGAGAGCCCGTAAAATTATAAATTACCGGGCACCCAATTCCTCCACTATATTTGAGTCTCCTTGGGGACTATCCCAATTACCAGGCCTTCGAGACTGCCAGACAGATGATTTCAATCAACCCTTGCTGTTGCTAGAAGATTCACTTGAGAATACCTTTCTCATCACACTTCATCACATCTGAATGAAGCCTTCGATAGGGGAACTGTGGTACTCGGTTGCTGGGTTGCTCATTGCTTTGAGCCCTTTGAGCGAGACCAATCATTGGAGACTGAGTTGGTCCAGGCAGTAAGGCTCTACTACCTGATCTCAAAATCGTGGGATGCCAGTCAATGCTAACCGGCTACTAGAAGACAACACCTTCCGTGTATAGCCTGTGATTAGCCGGAGAGGAAGGCATACCGGCTTCAAGCCCAGCCAGTTACGGATTGGGGAAGGAACGCTTTTTCAAGCCCGTCAACGTTTTCGCCTTTCGAGACATCAATCGACGCGTACTCAACTGGAGTATGACCTAGAATATGGAAAATGGGGCCTTACATTACTTGCGCGCCGATTCCATCAGCGTGCAACTGATACTGGATCATATACGTGTGAACCACTGGGCATGTTACCAAATTTGCTGAGAATACAAAATTCAAACAATAGTTCACGATTTGCGAGACCGGTAGAAGCAAGGGCACTTTGATCCACAACAGAAATCTCAAATTCAGCCACAATTGCCGACCTGGGGGAAATATGTCGTCTTTTTAATCGACGCAGTCATGTTCCAGCGTGACTTTCTTGACCCCGACGCACCACTAGCCCGCTGTGTTTCATCTACTTTCGTCCTGACAACGAACACTTGGGGTCGTCCAAATTAGGGATACTCAGGAATATCATCCACTAGGCAGGGCTTTTAATAGAGCCATTGATGATGCGCTTTCACCAATGCAATTCCTTTGCAAGTCGGCTCGCAGAAATTCATGTCTATTCTGGATGGTGAACTAGGCGATCGTAATGGGACCTTCCATGTGATAGTGGAAGTCAATACGGCCTGTTAATGCAACAGGGACTTGAGATGATCGCCTGGATAGCTACAGCATTAGCTATTCTGGAACTCATACGAAAATTAGCAAATCACGACAATGAATTGGTAAGCTCTACCGCTATAGTACCTATGAAGCACAGCTAATCAACACCCTATAGATGGATCATGCTCACACAGTGTCGTCTATCATTGTCGTGGAGGTATCCGTAGAATACCCAAAGTACTCGGCAAGTGACCAAGCCGAACTCCACTAGACATGACGGCTTCGTCGACATGCGAGAGGCTATTACCCTCCGTACAGATCAAAGCTTTCTCCAAGAATGTTCGTTGGACGAGCATCCCTGATTTCCCATTCTGCTATTCTAGCATCGCCATATACGTTAAAAATATGGCTTAGTTTTGCAAATGGTGAGATAATGCGGATGATGTGCTTTAATCTGGTACTCGATGGAATTCCAACGAATTTGTCAAAGCTTGGTATTACTGATGGAGCATACTCACGGAATTACCACCAAGACAACATTGTTAATCCCGGTTGAATCCCAATCAAGTGGTATTGACTTTCGGTGCTGTCAAGGCGCACTCAATGAGCTCATCATTTTTTCTTCGGGGTTTCTTTTCTACATTTGTAACCATGTATATAGCTGCTCCAATTGACGTTTCAGAGGACGTAAGAGATGTTTATGACGATTATATCACCACTCCAAGATGTGAATATGCACGGAAAACGTGCCAGCCCATCACTAAGGCCCTTATTGCCCTCACCACTCTGGGTACTTAATCGTTGAGATGGTCTTACGATTGGGAGATACATTGATTGTACAGGCCAACAACGTGAGAAAAAATCGAGGCAACAGTTCGAAGGTATGTCTCACAATCGATGTTGAGATCTCCATTTTGATCTTTAAGGCCACTCGCATTGTGAAGGAAGCTAACCCAAAAACGCAGATATAGTTGACCGAGAGAGATGTAAGAGCCCTGCCTACCAAGGCCCGTGTTACAAGAGTTAGATCGATCCATCTCATGTCTCATGCGTGCTGAGAGAGAGAAATGGGAAGTATTAACACTGCTTCTAGTCGCCGAAGAACCCCAAAGCTGCTCCTGCTGCGGCCGCCGGTTCTGGTATCTGGGTGAAGTGTATACTGCAAAGGATAGCACAATATCTTTGATATTTTGGAACTATGAAATTAGAAGGGATAATATATAAATTCACGGGATCATATCGGTCAACGGAAATTGTATTCGATGGTGGCCTGCATGTCCAGGCCAGGCGAGAGATCTACAGGAGATGTCTAATTCACGTTTGTTAGAAGCCGGAGAGTATAGCCAACTACAAACCACCAGCTTCACTGTTGTCAAATCTGGCCCCCACCGTGAATGCACTAGGCTGATCATCGAAGATGTTAATTTTGTAGTTCACGTGATGAATCTTACTCCTCTCACCACTAGCGGCTAGCCCCTGATCTTCAACGAGAGCCCTAGGCCGAGTTCTGATCCATATGGCCGCTTCCAACTCAACAGCTCTGGTCAGCTGGCAGTTAGAGGACGGTGGCCGCTCCACATGGGCTCTGGTGTGGTCCTGTTTGGTAACAATATTCGCCTGTACCTGGACAGTCCTACACCCGGACCTCCCTCGGCGAAACTCGCCCACAGTGCGAATAATTATTGCGAATTTTGCATTTTGGCTCCTCGCTATCTTTTTCCCAGAATATGTCTTCGTGCACGCATCGTGTATGCTTTACCGAGCAATTCTATTGAAGAAGGTGTGCAACGAAGCACAGCAAGCCCGACATCTTGAATCAGTGGACCGGGACTCTTGGTTGTCTAAACGGGCCAGACCACTAGACCAAGTGCAAAACCAAGACTCTGCTGGTCCCCATCCAATTCGCACTGAGTGGACGCTTCGAAAATGTTTCTGTATTTGTGCTGGTGGGCTTTCCTTGCAGACCCAGGATGGGTGGACTTACATCTTCCGACAAAGCGATATACAACCGTTCATTCAGGCTGGCATAATCGAAGATGTTGACTTTCATGATCGTGATGTTGAAGATCATGCTAAATCGGATTCTTTGGGAAAAACATTCACTGTCATTCAAACTTCCTGGTTTCTGGTCGACATGATAGCAAGATGGGCAAATTCTCTGCCGGTTGCACCGATTGAACTGGCGACAGTCGCTTATATCGCCTGTGGCTTACTGCTGTATGCCACGTGGTGGTATAAGCCTAAGGATATGAGCACACCCATCACGATTTATATCAAATGCGATCGTGAGAATTTGCCGACCCACCTGCTCGACCGCACCGCGACAAATCCCCACGGTTGGGTTCACATTCGTGCTCAAATAAAGAAAGCAACTGTGTTTTCTGTTTTTGCGCAGGCTGTTAGATTCTTTCTTGATGCACTTTGGTTAACGGAGGAAGAGGTACAGGACGGTGTCCCATATACCAGTCTCTATAAGCCGTCTCATTTATGCATTGTGACCGGTGTCAATACCTTTGTTGCATTTCTTTACTGTGGTATTCATCTTGCTGGGTAAATACCAATCTACTCTTAACTATATTGACTGCGATTGGCGTACTAACAAAAGACTGTTTCTTATAGGTGGAATTTCCCGTTTCCTACTGAAGCCGAACGAATTACCTGGCTTGTCTCATCACTAGCTTGCATTGTCGTGGTGGGTATTTACAGCATGGCAAGTACCATACCTACATATGTGGAATGGTTTGAGTCAAGGAACTTGTTTTCCTTCTATACGAAGGCATTCAATGCTCATAAACTCTTTCTGTGTCAGGTTTTTATGTTTGTTGAGCTTTTTTGCTTCCTCATATACATTTTTTTACGTTTGATCATCATGGCTCTGGCTTTTACTACATTGAGAGCCCTTCCAGCCGGTTCCTATACGACTGTTGAATGGGCGATGAGCATTCCACATGTTTAAAACAGACTGAGTAGATTGAAACCAGTTGTTTGGGGAATGAGAAGAGGGTATAGAGAAGAGCTGTGGACTATTTAACCCACGCTATATCCACAAGTCCATGGGTATCTGAATTAATGCTGCTCATAGAAGGATGAGGAGAACTGGCTGCAAACAAACAGGGAAATAGCAAATTGTATCTCACGATAGATGTCAGTCAAACAAAAGTCCACGAGTTACGCACTCTCTCTCTTGTCACAGTTCTTTCCTCTTTGGGATTTTATTCTTTTGAATCTCACCTTGATTCCTCCACACACCTGCTTTCCTTGAATGCTACGTACCTTGTTGTCACAGACCTTCCTCTATCATCAACTCTAGAGGTCTCAGGCTTCAGCCACTCACCCCCAACCCCAGCCAAGAAAGTCACACACCTATCAAACTATCACCATGCGTCGATGGGGATGGCGTTAGTACCCCAGCCACTAGTCCCTTCACTCCATCCCAGGTCTAACTAGCATCTGTTCAAGGTCTCTTCGAATGCAATCAGGACCTTGACGCTGTTCTCACCTTAACCAGAGACCTAGGCGACTACATCGATTCCTGGAAGCACAGTTTGAGCGCAATGGTCCATCAAACTGATATGCTAGCACCACTAGAATCGATTGCCATGTACAACACCGAAGAATATGCCGATCGACTGGCCAACGACATCATCCCATACATCCGCCAGAAGCTCGATACCGATAATCTCGGAGAAAAGCTTTTCGCTGCCAGTCGCGCCAAGGAAAACGAGTCGGACGACATGTTCCGAGAACCCAAATACCAGACTATCATCCTGGGTGCTCTGATGATGCGCTGTGGTGCTCGTATCAACGCAGCAGATCTGCAACATCTACGTGATCTAGTGCCCCAAGTCGTCTGCAGCCCACACTGGACACCTTTCGGTGACCTTAGCTTCAGAACTCCAGGAAAGGCTCAGTTTCTTGCGGCGTTGGATCACTACGAGCCTGGTGTTCCACGTAACTTCCAGGAGCCTAGGTGAGTTTTGCCTTGGAAGGCTGAGAATTACATACACTTTACGCTAATGACCTTGAATAGCTGTTTCACGTGTGGAAGGATCAAGGCAGAAATCGGTCATAAACCTCTGAAATGCAAGAGATGCAAAGTTGCGACGTACTGTGACACAGTATGTAGGATACTATGTCTTACCCAGCTTTCTAAGTCATCCCATGGATACTGATTCTTCATAGGACTGCCAGAACGAGCAGTGGACTGAGCACCGCTCGAGCTGCGTTCCTCCCCACCAACGCCGTGTGTTACACGTCTGATGGCACCTTTCGAGGGATTTGAATAACGCGGGGAATGACAAAGACCAATAGTTGCAACTTCGGACTGCTTTGTGTTCTGGGTCGCCATGTTCGCAAACATATTGACCGAATTTCTTATTCGGAGGGCTGGTATTTGATATTCTACAGATTTCTTTAGGAATCAGTATTATCACAGCTATGAAATTTCTTTTAAACCATTCGAAAAGTCTCTTTGAAGGTATCATGTGACATAGAACAATTAGGGAAGGTGCAGGGGAGGGTCGTCCATTTTAGGAAGGTACGCGGGATGTGAGAATATAAAAGGGCTCCCACCCCCTTCATTCTCTTCTCTTCTTTCTCTCTCCAACCCTCTCGACCTTCATCTCTCCGTAGCCCACCTGAGTGTTGGCAGAGGGTTGTACCTCGAAAGATATCAACATTATCAAGTTGTTGAGGTCTTCGAAGGTCCGCACCCAAATCAAACTGGTCATTCTCGTGGATGTTCTTTGACAACGTCATTGGCTGAACTTGGGGTTCAATATCCTTTGGCAGATCCCACGGAATACATGGGGGGTGTTTAAGCACTCCCTTCATTCTTGTAGACTAGTCACCTAGATGATTGTCAGCATTAGCATGGCTCATTTTCCATCCTCGAGACTATCTCAACCTGTATGTGTGAACTTCTAAATTCAATTTACCTACTGTTTCTATCCTGATAGGGAACAAAGTAGAAAGTGCATGCGTGTCACCAGTGTAGTTCCTATATGGTGTAGAAAAGCAATGCGACTTACATATATGTAGCCTTTTAAATCCCTACAATCACCCTTATTAATATTGAGATCGTAAGTTTTATAATTAATAAACCACTAGAAGATAGGTCTTAGAAGCGTCAAATATAAATTTACATGCACCATTTATGGAAAATCAAGTTAGGATCGCGAAACAGGAACCTACCAAACAGCGTTAAGGCTTTACGAGCTCCTCAGGCGAGACCTTCCATCCAAACCACACCTCAGTAGCTGCCGCAAATACTGGTGATACCCGACAATTCCACGGATGTCGCATACTCAAATTTGGATATGGGACGGTCTCAGCATTCAACTCTCTCCACCGCCACCCGCCCTCACAGTATCATACGGGTGATCATCAGTGGGAATGAATCCACCTTTCCCTGGTGCAACGATGAGAATGCGCGCACACTATGTCGATGGCCACTGTTGGGGTCTCCCACGATACAATTTCCCCACATAACTCGAGCGTGAAGGCATTGGTATTGATGCAACGGATATATGCACCATCCGTTGCCCAGCTGATCAACGGGAGGAAGACAGTTTTCCACTCTGGGCATGCCACATGCTGCGTATGCTATATATGGTGCAATTGATGATTGGGGGAAGATCTCGAAGCCCGAGATGAAGACGGAATTGACCACGTCGGGATCGTTGTAGGCTAGACGGATAGCGACATGCGCGCCCAGGCTGTGACCAATGATATGAGCTGAGCCACTTATAGCGTGCAGGTCATGTCGGCGATGGGACGGACTGAGAGACCATCGAGAGCGGTGCTTGGGATTTTTCATGACCGGGGAGATCTGGTACTCGGAGGTGGTAAGAAATGCGGAGGTTGGAAATAACTAGATCCCAGTCGAGGCCGGATACTAGGGTCCTATGGATTAGTACGATGGTAATTTGTCCTGCTGGGTTTATACGTGGTATGGTGCAGCTGGAGAGGATCGATAGTATGGCGACAGAGGGAGAAATGATACAATACAGATACGTTGCTTTGAGAGAAATGCGATCTCGCTCCATAATACACGTCCGGTAGTCCAACACCGCCAAAGCCAATCATACGTGTTACTCTGTGCCCACTGAGATGCCAAGATTTATCGTCGATAACCGTGTAGATCCCGCGTCTGGATATCTATATTTGTTTTCAGGTAAGAAAATAAAGAACGGGAAAGTGGAGAGTACTTCGTAGACCTTGGCATGTCCCCCTTACATGTATGTACTGGGCAGTAGAGACCCAGGCACCATGACACATGAGTAAGCACACAGTTCTTTAAAGCTCCCTTAGACTTCTTTCTTTACTATTTCACGTCTCCCAATCTTACTGTCAACTTGGCTGGTGTGAGAGTTCTGATGAGTAAAATTAGACATCGACGAGACCCAGAGCGTCTAACGACGCCAGAACCTTGTTATTAGGCTGCCAACAAAGAGGACACATCGGAAATCATTGGGCTACGGGGGCCTGTAAGCCGGATGGAACCCCAAAGGGCCAGGTTAATCCCAATGAACCCTGACGGTGACAAATTGGAGAATAAGATGACAAGAAATTTTAGTTATAAGCAGAGAGATGAGAGAAGCAAAAGCCAGCCAGATATAGAGTCTGCTAAGAGTTATCCGGCCTATTATGGGAAGACATTGAGGTCTTCCTGTCACAACCCAAGTCCGGCGAATCCTATTCACAGGAACTGCCATATCATCTCTGTCCCGCGCATAGTGCACGATACATTATAGTGTTACAGGTGTTGATTGTTAATACCGAAGGCATGAATATGATACATTAGTCACAGATTTACTCCAGCCTAGAGGGCCTAGGTGGAAGCTCAAGAGACCTTCTACTGTAGAAATGTAGATATGCCTGCAAGGATAGTAAAAAGATGAAGTTGTCGATATCTGCATAATGATTATGCATATCCACTTATGCCGAATTATGCACCCGCACCCGTGGACCCTTAAATCTGCCGATCCCGTCGTTCTACGACATCAAACCATCAAACCATGTCCTCCAATGAGAAAAAACGCCTCCGGGATCGTCGCTCACAGCAGACTCTCCGCGAAAAGAAGTTGAGACATGTAGCCAAGCTCGAAGAACAGGTGGCGCACTGCGAGCAGCATCACAGCGATGAAGGCGTGCAACACCTTCTCCAAGTAATCAATGGACTCCGCAAGCAAAATGAAGCTCTTATCACGCGCCAAAGGAGCTTGAAATCCCTAGTTAACTCCTGGGAGACAGAACTGGATGAACCAGCAGCCACCTATGACTCCCCCCATGACTTGTCATCTCTATTTGAGGAGATAAGCAACCGAGAAGCCCAATTCTCTCTGCAAACGAACTTCAACGAACCAATGCCCCAGTACGGGATAAGCAGCCTTCTCAACACCCCAATGTCCACTTCATCAACGCCACCGCAAATCCAATCTCAATTTATGGAACCTCTTTCCGCCGAAACCACACCTCCGTGGAAACAGATCCCGCCACACACTGACAACTTCAGTACACGGACCAATATCTCCTGTCCTTGGTTCATCCCAGAACTGATACTCCCATGTCCGGATGTGCCTGATTCCCCTCTGGACTTGCTGTACGGCACGGAAACAAACCCCCTAGCAGACATGATCCACAAGGCCCTGCAACGTCGCCCAGTCCGCGATCCGGAGCGGCTGGGTACTGGCTGGCTGACTTATCACTTCTCAAGATGGGTCCTTGCGCCAAGTCCGGAGACTTATGGTCGACTCCCTGTCTTTCTCCGGCCTGTGCAGGGGCAGATGACAATTCCACATCCGCTTGTGTTAGATTTTCTGCCGTGGCCAAGGATGAGGCTAAACCTGATTCGGTGGTGGCATGTGTATGGCAAGGACCGGGATTATCTGTTTGGGCTCCTCGCTTGTTGTGTGAAGCTTCGTTGGCCTTGGAACGAGAAGATTCTTGAACGGGATGAGCGGAATGAGTTGTGTATCAAAAACTCGTTCTATGAGTTATTCATGAGTGAAAGTGGGTGGGGGCTTACGCCGGATTTTATTAGACGATATCCTGATCTCGTGGAGGGGATGGATATTAACCAAATTGTAATTGAGCTTTTGTAAGGAATGGCAAAGATTAAGTACAGGAATTCATCTTCTATTATGCTCTATTATGCTCTTTTATATGAATTGTGCTAGTTAAACTTCTCACGCGAGTCGTTAAACATCACCTCGATGATGGAGACAGACAAGGTCGATGCGGAGCGAGAAGAACGCCCTTTGAAATAGTAACTAAGCCTTCTTACCATCAAGATCAACCGGCCACTTCTCCCGAATCACCTTGCCGTACTTGATGAAGATAAGAGGAACTGGTATGAATGCCAAAGCCAGGAACCCGAGCAATGAGTTGCCCCATCCGAGACCCAAAGCCTCAAACATCTTAGGGCCAGCAAGCGGAAGCAGAGCTCCAACCAGGGAGCGAGTCGCTGTCAAAGTGGCATTGGCAGATGCTGCATACTTAGGATAACAATCGATGACATATGTCTGGAGGGGCATATACACGCCCATCATCCCGACTCCGAAGGGGAACATGCCAATGATAGGCACGATCCAAAACACGGCCTTGTCGGCTGACCAGCCGTACCAGAAGAAGCTGATTGGCAGGATGCAGGCAAAGATTGTCATTGTCGGGAGGCGCATCTCGGGTTCGAACTTGTCGCCGTTCTTTGCTGTGGCCGCCATGACCATCCGATCGCTCGTGAAGGCGATCATTGCGAGACCGCCCATGAAACCGAAGCCAATACCGAAATATGCAAGTCCTGAAAGGCCAACGGAAAAGCCGTATGTCTTGGTGAAGACGCCCGGGATGGTGGTGAAGAAGAGGTAGAGCAAGCCGTAGATGAAAGACTGGAGATAGATAGTTAGTAAACCGAATTTTGGAACGGATCTTGCGTGTATCGGGGCAGAACTCAGACTCAACTCACCATATAAACACAAAGGAGGAACACAATCGGCGACTTGAACAACAACAAAATCGGCCTCTTGAAACTGAGCACCAGTGTCTCTATCACACTAACAGGCTTGTTATTGGTATCGTAAGCACTGCGCAGGTCCGTTCTGCCGGTCTCCTTCGCGAGTTTCTCAGTCTTCCAGCGAAGAAGAACATCGGCATATGTCTCTTTGTTCAGAAGCTCAACACCGAACGAGACGATACCACCCACAATAAGCAGTAGCCAAAATACCCAGCGCCAGCCAGCTTTCTCTCCGAGGAATCCACCTGCGATAGGTCCAACCACAGGTCCAATCAGTGGTCCCATAGCCCAGACGGATGTTGCCATACCACGCTGCTCGCGCGCGAACAGATCGGCGATCACACCGGCGCCGAGTGTTAGACATCCCGAACCGCCGATTCCGGCGAACAGGCGACAGATGATGAGGGTTTGGATGTTCGGTGCAAGTGCGCAGCCAATTTGCCAGACGACGAAGAACCAGTTTGCACCGCTAATGACGACGCGGCGGCCGTAGACTTCGCTCAGAGGGGCGAGTAGAATGGGGCCGAACTAGATCCGTCGTGTTAGATGGATTGGCCTACATAGATGATAATTGCGGGGTAGACTTACTGCATAGCCAAGGACATAGATGCTGATACTCAAAGACAAGATTGTCTGATCCGTTACTCTGAACTCCGCTCCCACATATGAGACGGCGGGTGAGAACATGCTTGAGGCAAGCGGAGAGATCAGAGTCATGACACTAATCAAGGACAGCAAGGCCCATTTTTTGTTGGCGGGGAAGTTCTGGGGATTATTGGGGTCATCTTGTCCGTCCCAGCCTACTATTCCACGGCTGAGGTCTGTCTCTGGGAATAGTTCCTTGGTTGGTGCTGATGTCTCGGTAGGTTGGTTCGTTGTCTGTTTTTCGAGGTCCGGGGTTAGGGTTCTGACACTGTCCCCTTCATTGAGGGTTGCGTTGGCTGAAGTGGACTCCTTCTGGGGGGTATCCATGGTGGGTGACAACCTTGAAGGTGTTCGTGAATATAGAATAGACACTTGGCGAGTGGGAGTATAGAGGGAAAGAAAATAGATGAGCGTGCTAAGGAAAGGCAAGGTTAAATAGTCTTGAACGAGTGGAAGACAAGAAAGAATCAATCAGATATAAGGATGAAATTTTAAAGAAAAAATTAGAACAGGTTACGATCAGCGAAGAGATATCCGTTGTATAAATATCCACTGGAGCATTTCGCTCCGGTCCGGAGAAGTCCACCGAAATTGGCATTACTATTGGCGTTCTATTGAGTATAACTGCTACTATACTCACAAAAAGGGTTCATAAAGACAGGATTCGGATATGCCGACGAAGTAATTAATTTTGGACCCCCAAGCGATGATTCAGTGCTCCACTTCTGCCCAATGACCAACCAATCACACCACTTTAAATTATCTAATCTCCAGGCACTGAATCATTGCTGATCACAAGTGCCCCGTGGTTCCAGTGGTGGGGCCACTTTCATCTCGCGAGGAACCTTATGTTTATTTTAATACTTTCAAGGGGGGATAGACTGAGGAGAGAGATTTCATTGGATGTAAAACTACAATTAATTGATGGCATAAGCCTTGACCTCACGGTTCGTCCCATACTGATCGACTGCTCGAAACAGTCTTTGTGAAACATCCTCCATATCATGTTCATTCTCTTTTCAACGTCATCGAACACATTTCATGTCTTAGCAGCTGAACAAAGCACTTCGTTGCCATGGTCACCTTACAACAAAGGCTAGCCATGTAGTCCCTATGCTCTTGCCTTTTGTTGCACTCTCAGACTTCTTCAATCGAACGACGTGGCTGCTCCAGCGCCTCGAGGTACTCCAACACATCGAAGTAAACGTTTTCAAAGTACCCCTTGGTAATATCCTCGGCGATGTTATTCATATTCTCAAGCCGCTCATATCTCACATTAACAAAGGCTTTTCCCACATCACCCTCAATTTCCGCCAACAAAATCAACATGGGGATGAATGGCGGAATTCCCAATTTCATGTTCAAGGTGTGTGTGTACTTCTCCATAATGCCATACACAAATGACCGGGCACTGGAATAATCGCTTCGCTCGCACTGGATAAACTTGAACAGAACACTGGAGATATCCTCATAGTGTGGCGGGGGACTGCGGTTAAACTGTTGAAGAAACACATCGGCACCCGTCATGAACTCATCTGCAAGTTGAGCTCGAGGTAGTTCTTTCACAATCATGCGCACAAGGATCGGATTAATGTTCCACGCTATCCAGTTGCGGACCTCGATCGACATCTGTTGCCATCTTCTAGCATTGGGCGAGTCCTTGTAGGGGCGGGTAATGCTAGAATCAATGAGCCGGTGAAGGTTGTGCATTTTAAGCGTGTAGAAGATCTCCTTTCGCCACTCAGTATAGTGGGAAGGGTGTTTCAGAACGCAGGGAAATCGGTACAGCGTAAAGCACTCGATTTCTGGCAGCTGAAATGCCTGGTCCATTTGTCCATTTGGTCTCTCAGCTGGCAGTAGGGTCGACCAATCTCGAGTGTGCTCAACAGGCATCTTGGCGTGTTGTTGTAAAGACCTCTATCGACTGGTGCCAGTTGCGGTAAAGTGAGAAGGTACTCCGGCTGGAGCTATACGCAAACCCACCACATTAGCTGATGATTATTTCAAAATGCTCACAGTGGGAATTCAAGCACTTGCTGTATTGGTGAATTGAGTCAAATATCCGACTATGTCGCGGGGGCGTGTGTCGGTCGTGTGGGTGCCTCTTGTTGTCTTTCAGTCAACAGCCGAAAATCAGATGACAACAGATCACTTACCGCAATGGACACGACCGAGTAGCCTGGTAGATCAAGAAGGATCTTTCAAGCTGCTCACAACTGTATTTGACTGCAAATCGATAAAAAAGAAAGAATCGAGGTGCAGGGAAAAGAGGAGAGGAGTAAACAGGAGATGAAGGTCGAAGGGTCCGGGTGCATGTATGACACCCAGAGTATAGCTTCACTTACAAGTAACCCCGCACATGCTATGGATTAAGCGAATACATCCAAAGGTGCTATGTATACTCAGTCTAAGAATGAGTATACCGACACTAGCAGTGTACGCACACTGACCGAAGCAAAAACACCAATTTATGAACTGTAGATGGCTGCCATCCAAAATACGTACATTTATAGTATTAATACATCTATAGGGGATGAAACAATAATGGAGACTTGTAAATACTTCCGTTGAATGTATGCTTCAACATTCCAACCTTGGAAGCTACCTATCTAGCCCTGAAGGCATATGTCAGTTTACCTGACTATCTTTTTCTCTAAAACTGCTTTCTAATGACGAGGCTGGTGATAACTTAACATGAATTTTGAACTTGCAGTTCTAGAACAATTAGCTTGCTTCATGTCTATGGCCGATGAGAATTTCAACGTTGACCATTTCCTGGATTATATACTTTCTCAGCCTCAACAAGAATATATCTTCAGAGGCAACTGAGATTCTACTTTGTCGGCGTGAACAAGGACGTCGTGGTAAACATTAATATCTCATTGATATTCAACTCTCCAAGCGTTCGTTCAATCTTAGAAACACGTTCCATTTGTATATGTCCACGCATATCTAAAGGTGAGGTCGTCCTTGGCAATCAATAGAGCTTATCAGACTTATCGGGCTTATCGGGATTATCTTATCGTCTCTGCCAATCTCCCGCAGTCAGGTTGTCACTTTCTTCACTCATCCACCTGGTTCGTCTGTCCCCATTATTCGGGTCTTATATACTCTTTGTTGTCGTGGCTACCACTCGATTGATATCCATGTATGACATCCCGTCTTTCAAAAATGATGCGCCAAGACTTTTACGCTGACAGTGCCCTGTTTACAGCAATCCTGCTGCCTTCCACCGCTCCTAGGTCCTTGTTATCTTATCACGGGCATGGGGATTCAGACCTGACAAGAGATCTGTAGCCCTCCCTAGGCCACTACGTTCTTGTCGCCCTTTGATATTTCCTGGCCGACCGTAACCGCCCTCTCAAAATGGACCAAGAAGAGGCTCCACCACCCCCGTACTCGCCTGTCGATCCATTACTCGCGCCAGCGAACAGCCGAAATAACAGCTCTTCTCAGGCCCCAGTTCCTCCTGGGGCTAGCGTCTCCCCGACGCAGGATGCCAGTAGTTCTCGCGTCCCATCACCGCCGACAGTGGTGCCGACACATTTCAGATCCGCCGCTGCGTACTTTGAGGAACGGCTTCCCTCAGTGTTAGACGAGAGCCGGGATATTCTGCACCATCATATGACCATCTACCCCCGGAGCCAAGCCAAAGATTTCCCGCGACGGCCGCGGTGCTGGGCCTCACGATTAGATGAGATTACCCAGCAGGACTGGGATACCTTCTTAAAGTATCTATTTCCGCCACAATTAGGGCTCGCTGCATCCTCTCAGCATCTCCCGCGCCAATTACGAGCGGAAATTAGACGAGACCGCAAGGACCGCCCACAGGAGACTGATGAGCAACGAAAGGCTCGAATCGCTGCCGTTGTCACTGAATGGAACGAATGTTTCTTCGGGTACCGCGCTACCCAGATTGTCTTTATCTATGTAGGCGAGCCTGATTCTGCGCCGTCGTCCGCTTTATGCCCCCGATGCTATCCAGCGGCAACGGGGTCGATAGACAGCCAGCCAATTCGAAATTCAAATGCTCCGTCGCCGGTGCCTGGGCAGCACGTTCCTTCGCCGACCCCTTGGTCGATGCCTCGTCCTATGTTCCACGATCCCCAAGTACATGTGCCTCCTTCTCCTTCCCCGTATGGAGTATATGGCGTTCCTCCATACCCTCCCCCCATAGCTCCTAACCAACCACCTCAATATTACCCCCATCCACCACAAGCCACATGGCAATGGAACAATTGGAACTATCCCCAGCAGCAACCGCAGTATCACAACAACGGCATCTCCAAGAGTGGATCCCGTGGATGGATTTCACAGCTCGCATCACAAGCCCAGAAATATGGAGAGCGATTTAGCGAACAGGCGCAACAATATGGGGACCAAATCACTGCACAGGCACAACATTATGGACGGCAGGTTGAGGAGCAAGCTCTTGCACATGGCCGCTGGATTGAAGAACAGGCAAGACTTCATAGCCGGAAAGCACCAATAGCTGGACCTCCATACGGTGGTGGCTACTACCCCCGCCCGGCCTGGGATAACTCGCCTCGTCCCGCAGCCAACATCCCAATGACACCCATTCAAAGCCCCAGCCCTGTGACAAGTCCTAATTCGACGGGGTGGCCTGAGACAAACAGTCAGATCGATAGCAACAAACCCAAGCCCCCAGCAGAACAATTTCTGATAGAGCCTCCGGCGACCGAACGCACGAGGCGGTTATCAGTGAGCTCCGTCTCATCCGAGTCCTCCTTCAGCTCAATTGACTCAATCTCGACAACGTCGGACTTGGGTGTTTCAGACCTTGCTACAGTACGCACCCAGCTGGAACTTCTAGACGATCGTCATGATCGGGTATTATACGATGCCGCTGTCGATCTCCGCCGGCAACTGTCAGTCCTGCAAGAGTCCCGCCGAGAAGCTAAGTTCTCCGGTAAAAGCAACTGGCGAGCTGGTTTCAGCCAAAGCCAACAAAACAACCAACAATCCAGCGACGCTGACTGGGGTCGCTGGGACTCGCCCGAGCAGCAGCAACGCAATTCGATTGACAGACGCACAATGAAAGAAGAAATGCGCGCTACTAAGAAAGCGTTCCGAGATACGCTGCGCCGGGCACGGGAAGAGCAGCGCGAACGCCGACGCACTCGACGCCGCCAGGTCCGACAAGCTCGCGCTAATGACGGCGATAAGGCGAAAAATATGTATGACCCGCCGCTAGATCGGCAGCTTGAGACGTTGCGGCTGGAGGATTCTCGGCAGTCTAACCCGCCTTTGCCTGCGCGTCCAGTCAACACACAAACGCAGCCTAGTCCGGTCTCTACGCCAATTGGCTCAAATGTCGGCTTTGGATTTGCTTCAAATCCTCCCTCCCCTGCTAGCTCACGGCCGAGCACGCAGGACTTGACACCTACTGGGGACTCCGCCACAGGGAAGAAAGCGAAGCCGGCTGATACGCCGAGTCGGTTAAAGGACATGCTCTTGCCGCACAAGGTGAAGAAGGATGATGCGGGAAGTAAATGATCTGGAAAATTTGTATATTGTTGATATTTTCTTTTCTTTAGTTCTGTTTTTAGCCTGGTGTTCGATATTTCTTTGGGAGGACAGCAAACATGATCTTACTTCTCGATATATAGTTCGAATATCGACCACATCCACGTCGACGAAGTTACGATTCACATTGAGCATTGACACATAGTATCGCGAATTCCAATTCACACATCCGTCCACACATTCCAAATATACTGAAATGAAACTTTTTTCAAAAAGATCTATACATACAAAGGGCACTCATCCCCATTTGCATCTATATGCACCTAAGCCTTCGCCTCATTCTTCTCAACCAAATCACCAACTCCAAGTCCCCTCCCAACCTTAACCCGAATCATCTTTTCCGCATCCTTCTTCCCGAGATCCCCAACCTCCTCTCCCTCATCCTCATGTCCCTCGTCCCCATTCTTCTCCTTATTATTCTCCGCATCCCGCTTCTCAATAGCCTTCCAGTCAAGCCACATGTTCTCAAGATTCAACCGCATAGCATACGCATCCTCACCATCAGCATAGTACCCATCCTCAACCTTCTCAACCTCAAACCCAAGCGTGTCACGGTAAAGTCGCAGCGCAGCAATGTTCGACATGCGCACGTGGAGCGAGACGAAATGCGCGCGGTGAGATTCGGCCATTGCGCGTTCTAAAGAAATATTAGAACCGATACATATGCAAACTCAAAACACAATGCGAATGCATCTGTGTAAATGCAAATGCAAAATCATTCAAAATCATCAAATGAAGAATTCCACTCACGACTCATCCGCATCAACTTCTCCGCAATCCCAAGCCGTCTATGCGTGCGCATAACACTCAGACTGGTAATATGACCATGCTGTTTTCCATCCGTAGGCTCCTCCTCCATCTTCGCGAGAACATATCCAACAACCTTGGGATACTCGCCGGAGACATTGCCTGCCATGCCGGGGCCGGTGCTTTGTTTGTATCCCCCGCGCGGACGCATGACCGCGACGAAGCTTAGCTGCGGCCAGGTCAGGGCATGGTAGAGGTAGTATTTTAGGAAGTAGTTCTCGGGGAGGTTTGTTATGTTGCAGGTTTGGATTGACGGAAGGAGGTCGATGTAGGAGGGGTAGCTGCTTAGGGGGACGATGTCGACCATTTTGGCGTGTGTGTTGGTGAGGGGGTGGTTTTGTGAAGGTGGAGAGTTGGCGGTGCGGTGGGGGAGGTCATGTGATGTCGAGATGGGAGATAGCTGAACTACGTGTAGGTAGGATAGTTGGTATTTTTGTTTTTTCTCTTGAAAAGAGTTGAGTTTTTGGAAGTTATGTTATCTTATTTGTTTTCTAGGGAACTGTGTACGTCTACTTGACCATGCTGTTTTATACATCGAATAACTACAACTTTGTATGTAAGTACTATATCCAAATCATATCCAGAGCTGTGATATGTATGATAGAAAGGAAAAAAAAGAAACCTAGCGCCGACGACCGGTCTGGTCATGCACCCAAAATACAGTCATGGATATCGTGGAAATCAAAACGCAGACATCATCATCTGCACTCCCACTGCCACTAGAAGCACTGTCGAGATAGCGGCGACAGAAACCTCGCGCAGCGCGCCGGACGTGTTGCCACAGCATTTACCGTTGTAAGTGACATTGTTCATCTCGGCAGCAACCTCGAAGACTGAGCCGTTGACATTTCCGTAGTTATAGTAATCAACCAGAAGGAAGTTGGGAGGACGACCCCAGGTTTCTGTTTAGGGTTAGCGATGCAAACATAAATCGGAAGAAATGCATCTCAAACTTACTATTACACTCCCTGGCCATTTCGCCGAGACTGCCACTGCCATTCACAGCATTTGTCTCGCTAATCTCAGCAGTATTGGGAATCAACAGGCTCAGACTCCCGAGGTTCAACTGTAGGTTCAGGTTGTGGTTGGCCATGTACATGCGGTTCATGGCAGCTTCCTTGGACAGGCCCGGTGGACGTTGCTGTGTGCAGGGGAATTTTGGGTCGGTGGGTGAGAAGGGCGTCTCCCACACCTGCGAGAACTGATCCATCAGCCATGGGTACGCGGTCTGATTGGCCTCATAGTCCATGAAGAAGACCGCGCGCTTCTGCTTGAGGATCATCTCCGAAAGCGTGGGCCAGTCATCCAGAGCCATTGGGATCTTGGGAGGAGTGTAGATGAGGTCCTTCAATCCGGAGTCGAAAATCGGGGCGGTGAAGTTATCGGGCTTGACATAGTCGAAGTTGCCGATGATGAAGGTCACCACGTCGTACGGGTTCTGTCGCATCCACTTGTTGACATCGGACAGGTATGCTTCGAGGGTACCGACGCCGAGCAATTGGCAGCTTGTGTGGCACAGGTACATTGTGCCATTCTCGTAGTGAGTTTGGAATTGCACTAATCCATAGGTTAGTAATTGCTTATTTTGAAAGATTATGCACTGCCACTCCACTTACGCGTGCGAACTCCGTCATTTAATTGTGTTGTCACGTCCAGCACCTGGTTGGCGGCGACGTTGTTCTTGCGCACGAACGGGCTGTTGTGCGCTGCGACCATGGTAATGTTGGAATACTTTCTCACACAGAACTCCGGGTAGTTGTTGCAGGGTCGTGTATTAACGATAGGCGCCTTCGTAGCTGTACCAGTGGTGGTCGCAGTCGCGTTCATGCTATTGTTCCCGATCACTGTTGTTCCTCCGCCGCCCACTAGCAAAGTCAAGGAGTCGGAAGTTGTGGTGACTGCCGTCTGGTTGGAGGCAGTCATTGTACCATTGTGATGGGTGGTCACTGCAGAGATCGACTTATCGCCATCACTTAATGTGATTGTTGTGCTAGGGTCTAGGTAGCTACCCGAGGGAAGGGCCACGGGTGTTGTGACCGATATAACGGTAGGTTCATCGGTAGTTTTACCCGACTCCGTAGAGGATACGGAGGACGAGTCCTCGGCCACGGCAACGGTGAGGAAGGCGAGAAGAATTGTCGGCCACCTCATTGTGATCTGGTATGTGCCCAAGACAGGAAATTTCCGGGGGAGTCTGAAGCCCTGGGAGGTACTTCCAAGTTACCTAAGCGGTGGAGTTTTCCCAATACTAACAGTGACGTTGATCAATACAAAAGAACCAATTATATCTTCATATCATTTAGGGGGGCGAAGTAGAAAAGTGGAAAAGTGGAAAAGTGGAAAAGTGGGCTGAGATCTTCCTCTTAGCTGTGCTGCCTACTCTTATAGTTTCCATGTCTCACTTACTCCTGGCGACACACTAATTTTAACTATTCTTCTACCTAAATCTGCTTGAGATTTCCTATTTTAAATGAATATCCTCACCCATGTGATGATTGTTAGATGAACGTGAATGAACGTGGATGATCGTCAATGCAGACCAAGGGGCGCCACTAGTGCCCAGCCACTGACGATCTTGGGAGACAACGACGATCTGGGAAATTTCTTAATTTTGAAACTCATAAAATCCAATTAAGTCCAGTAAATCCACAATAAAAACAAGCTATATATTTTGCCCTGAAGGTGATCGGGATTCATCTAACGTCATCCCGAGGAACCCTAATTTCTTTTCTCGCTCGAAACTTCTCCTTTCTCTTTCTACATATCTCGTTATCATGCATGGGACTGAGCGAAAGCTTCCCTTTTTCAAGTCCACTACTCCAGTCGACCGTCAGCGCAAGTCCACTGTACACTGGCATCGCTTGTTACGGTCGCTGTTGTATTTGATCGCTTGGATCTTTTTAGTCCTGGTAGTTATTGGAAATATCTCTAATAAACCAGTCCTACGCAGTACATACTTCCTGTACCTTGATCTTTCCAGTATTATCCCAGTCTCTATTCCCAATGCCGTCCTTATCAATTCTATCGCCCAAACAATCGGTCTGCATGACTTCTACCAGGTCGGCCTATGGAACTTCTGCGAAGGATACAATGGACAGGGCATCACCCACTGCTCCAAGCCGGAGACTCTCTATGCCTTCAATCCGGTTGATATCATATTAAACGAGCTGCTAGCCGGTGCTACGAGTACGTTATACAAATATTCTCGAACTCCAAGAACCTCTCCCCCTCCCAGGGAAGACTAACAACCCTACAGTCGCTCTCCCAGCCGATATCCAAAGCCCATTGAAATTAGCGCGCGTCGCCTCCCACTGGATGTTCGGACTCCTCCTCTCCGCAGCAGTCCTCAACTTCATTATGATCTTCGTCAGCCCACTCGCCGTGTCCTCACGACACCCACGAAGCATCAAAGCCTGGGCCGCAGGCTACAACGGCGCCCACCCGCCCGCAGGGAATCCGCCCCACCGCCGGCGCACCTTCTTCTGGCTACGCGCCCTGCCGATGCTGATTCTGACATTTTTCGCCGCGCTGACGACAATCGTCGGGTCAGCCGTCGCGACGGTCATGTTCGTGATCTTCGCTAATGTCTTCACAACCGCCGAGCCGAGCCTCAACATCCAGGCGCACGTCGGCACCCAGATGTTGGTGTTTATGTGGATTGCTTCGGCATTCAGTCTGCTCGGATTCATCCTCCAGATCGGCTCCTGCTGTGCGGCTTGCTGTCGTGGCCGTAGAGCTCGCAAGCAGCTCAAGTCCCAGGGTATTAAATGGCATGAGAAGAGCGAGGTGTCACCCGATGCGGTCGAGAATCGCGGGGTCTCGTCCTGTAGAGACTCTGCTGTCCCTGTGGAGGAGCGTCGTCTCACCTCTAATGGGCAGGTGCTCTTGAATGAACATGAGCAGAAGTTGGGCAATGGACATCCCTCGAACCATGACTCGTCTTCGACTGAACCTCATGCAATCTCGAACTGACTTGATAGCGAATTTCCTCCATTTTGGTCATATCCCCTCTGCGGGTGCATTTTCCTTCCTAGCATTTTCATCATATTTTTATTATATTTGCGGGGTTTTGTCTCGATATCCAACCCTGTGCTATTGTGCTCCCATTTCTGGACATCTACCCATATTTTATCTACCATTATCTACCCAGGCATGATCTTACGATTGGACAGTAAAGAAATAGAGGCTCGGCATTTACACTTCTCATGAAACTTGTTTTTCGGCGTGTATCTTGATTCAATACATAAATTCTGCCCTTTCCCCTCATTGGATACGTTCATAAGAGTTTTGAGCTCAAAATCGCCATAATTCCACTATTGGAGTTCTGATTCGTTAATTCTCAAGATCCCTACGGATTTCCTATAAACCGAGTCATGGGCAGCTCCACTCCCGTGTCCCGTTTCTCTCGCATATCACGTCCTATCACACAGCTCAGCCTCAGGGCATCAAACCAACGATACTCCGTATTTGTAGTCACTCCACCTAAGGACCATGCCCTGGCAACCACCTAATATCTTGAAGGTTTTAGGGGCTAGATCGATTACATCGATTATAGAGCAGCGCCAATACGCAACAAACTTCCCTCCCTAACATCCCGAGAAATTAGTGAAAATGGCACAAAGGCCTTCGACCGTTCTTGTTGATCTATTAGGCCGAATCTCAATCTGATGTACAATATATACCCCCGATCGGCCAATTCCCCCGTATAAATCGCGCACAACTATAAACCTCCCAGTACTCCGTACCCCCATAACCATATCCAAACTAAAATGCCAAAAGCCACTCAACAACCAGAATCCTATGATATTTCCCTTCAATTTCTGATATTCACGCGACCTAATAGCCAGGGAAAAGTCGAATCTATCAAAAGTTATAAATAGATCTCGGTCCACCGGTTCCATGGTTGAGGTCTGGGACCTCAGCGTTCTGATATCATCCACTTCTACTTCCAACATTACCCCAACAACCATCTACAATAAGCATTCCCTCAAGATCAATGTCAACAGAACCCGATACCCATGCCTCCCCCTCCCCACAACCCATCCCCCCGGGCCCGAGCCCCGGAATACCCGACTTCAGCCTAGCCAACAAGGTAACCCTAGTCTCCGGCGCCGGTCGAGGCCTAGGCCTAACCCTAGCAGAGGCTCTGCTAGAAGCGGGGGCCAAAGTATACGCTCTAGACTCTCTCCCAGAGCCGGTATGCGTGTCACATCAGTACTATCTCCATCTCCTAATAACTCATTCCAAAGGCACCGGAGTTCATACAAGTCCAGCAGCGCGCCAAGACATGGCATACAGAGCTGCAGTACCGCCGTGTCGACGTGCGTGACACGGGACTTCTCTATACCATCATCGAGGATATCGCAAATCACGAACGTCGTATAGATGGTCTAGTCGCCGCTGCTGCTATCCAGCAGGAGACGTCTGCTCTGGAGTACTCTGCTAACGATAGTAATGCCTTGCTTGAGGTTAATGTGACAGGTGTGTTCATGACAGTTCAGGCTGTTGCGAGGCAGATGGTTCGTTTTGGGAAAGGGGGGAGTATCGCTATAGTTGCTAGTATGAGTGGAACCGTTGCTAATAGGGTAGGTCTTTTTACCTTCGGGTTGTCTTGGGTTTTTTATGTTTTCCCTATAACTGGTTCAACATTCCTATGCCCAGAAATCTAAACTCACCAGCCGTTATAATATATATCCACTAACCAAGATTCAAACAGGGATTAATCTCCCCAGTCTACAACGCAAGCAAAGCAGCTGTCGTTCAGCTAGCCCGCAGTCTTGCTGCAGAATGGGGCCAGTATAACATTCGTGTTAACACGCTTTCCCCGGGTTACGTTCTCACTCCTATGTTGGAGATGCTGTTCGTCGAGTACCCGGAGCGCCGGGAGCAGTTTGCTAAAGGGAATATGCTAGGCCGTCTGTCCAATCCTGTGGAATATCGCGGTGCAGCGGTCTTTCTGCTTTCCAATGCTAGCAGTTTCATGACTGGTAGTGACCTCCGCATAGACGGTGGCCACACTGCGTGGTGATAACTTCTGTTCCGATGCGCTGGTTGATTTTCCGAGCTATTTGTTGTAGTATATTCTTTGGCACTCTCTTGACCCTAGGCTCAAGATTGTAATCTGCGTGCCAATTGCTTCATTCATTCCTAATTCATCTCAGCCCCGAAATTCTATTTTCCCAATCCCTTCAAGTATCGATGTAACTGCACGAAAGACTCAAGCCATTCTTTCTCCATCTCACTATGAGGTTCCCAGTTACACGAATGAGGTCGTATGAAATCGCGGACAATGCCCGTTTTGAAGGGAGTGAAGAAGGCGCCATCGATGGAAAGAGGGGTTTTCAGTTGTTCGGACCATGCTGTATTTCCTGTACGGAGAATCTCCCCTTCCACATTTGCAGTTGACCCCAGCTTCTTTTTGGATAGTTCGTTGCGTATTTCAAGAGGTGACCGGTAAAACCGAGACATCCCGCATACAACGATGTGGGCCAGTTTCGTCACTGAAGGAGGAAGGCCATCTGTAACAACTTGATTTTCCACAACTATACCCTGACTTTGCATCAAAGATAGTATCTCAGTCAATGCAGAGTCGAAGGGGATAACCTGAACGAACACATATCCAAAGTGTTCAGAAGGGACGAACTTTCCATTTGGAGACCGCACAATTTTTGCCGCGTCACGTCTCATCCGCGACACAATGTGTGCCGTGTTAGACCGTATCTCTTGTGCCGGATCCAGAGTGCGTTTAAGTATATCCGGATTTGCCTCTAAGATATCGGCACCCCAACGGAGCTCCGAGGCCATCTGGCTGAAAAGAGTAGCTTTGGCACGTTGAATCTCCTCCCAATAATCTTTCATCTTTTGAAAACTGTATCTGCTTGATGGATTTGACCTGCTTTGTGGATCTGGCCACTCTTTGAACGAAATGAGATTGGATGCACCGAATCGCGTTAAATCGAGTTTTTCCCAGTGCTCTCTGATCTCCCAGTAGATGCGTGAATGCACGTGGTCCAAGACTTGATATCTTCTCAGTAGTCTTGCAGAGTATATGTCCTTGGCCAAGATGGAGTCCTCTTCTACAAGCCTTTTGCCTAATTTTGAGAGGAACTCTCGGTAGAATTTAACGGCGAACCTCACAGTAGAAATGGTATGAAGGTCGACCCCGATAATGACGCGGGATATAGGATGTGAACTGATGCACTCGTCTACCCGGTCATTGTCGTAGCATAGCAGCTTTAGAACGTCCCATACTCGCAGATCGTCGATTATCTGATGGGCGAGTTCGGTGGGTATTTTCTCGAAACTGCGGACGATGGAACTTAAGGGAGTTATTTCGTTCATTTCGGTATTTGAAGATAGAAATAAGAGAAGAGAAGAGAAAGAGAAGAGAAAGAGAAGAGGGAAAGGGAAAGGTGTTCTATTTGCCTATGACTCACAGAGTGGACTACGCTAGGGCTTAGGGCCATATAAACACAATCTCACAGCCCCCAACCCCTCCCTCAATTAGATACTTCAGATCAGAGAAAGTTCTTTCTATCTAACATATATCTAAAATGAGGCAAAACTTGGAGGATCTGCAAGCTGAAGCGATTGCAATTCAGCTTCGAAAAGATCAACAACTATGCAGAGAGAAAAAAGTACCTACTACACTAGCATTGCAATTATCATCTGCTTCGAGTTCTCTATTAGATGAGATAGCCTGGCATCTCACCCCTGAGGACGAAGTATCCAAAGCCTTACGATCCACAAGATGCAACAGTATCATCAAAGGCATCCAAACATACTTGCGCAATCTCGATGGGACAGACGAACAGAGGACCAAAACCACCATCCACGTACCCACAAAAAGCGACCTGCAAACGACCTTGAAAGTATTGGATTACCTCAAGAAACACAAGACGGTGTCGCAGACTACATCGACAGATCCTCTCTCAGATGTAATACGTACTGTCCAAGCAGAACTCTCAGTGGACAGCGCTTATCGCTCTGAGCAACACAATCTATTTCAAAAAGACCAGAGCCGCAATACCGAGACCAAAAAGAGATGCTACATCTGTCGCTATCTCTTTCATCGCTCTGATGCCCATGAGTTTTACCCTTCATTATGTCGCCAATGCGGCATGTTCAACACGAGCTGCTCGCAGCTGTCGCTGCCTGAGAAGCTGAACCTCGCTGGAAAAACAGCCTTAGTCACTGGAGGAAGAATTAATCTGGGCTACTCAACTGCCTTAAGACTTCTACGCTGTGGTGCCAAAGTCATCGTCTCATCTCGGTATCCAGCCGACGCAGCCGCACGGTACGCGGAGCAGGATGATTTCCCACAATGGAGCGGAAGATTAAAAGTCATCGGCGCGGACTTTAGAACTGCAAATGATGCGTTCCGTCTTGTGCATATCGTCAAGACATTGCTATCCGATTGGAATGACGAAATAGTATCTGACACCCGACAATATCTCGACATTCTGATCAATAACGCCGCACAAACATTGACAGATCCTATTAAAGCAGAGATGAAAGCAATTTCCAGGGAGGAAGACTTAAAAGAAAGACCCGAGACAAAGCTTTTACTTACCGGCCTGGACAATGGATACCAACCACGTGTCCGCGGCGGACTCCATGCATCCTGGATACCTAGTATCGAGCAGGGCCAAAGCCAGCTGATCGAAAACGGAAGTACAAAGAATGATCTATGCAAAGATCACGTAGTCCAAAAAGGCCTCCGAACTACCGAACCAGATTCCTCAAAGTCATCTTGGGTACAAAGTCTAAACGAGATACCCTACGAGGACCTGATAAGCGCGCATTCAGTCAACGCCTTCGTCCCACTGATTCTATGTCGAGAACTCCTCCCCCACATGGGCACAGAGAATTCAAGTTCGTCCAAGCCGCAGGGATATATCGTGAATGTTTCATCCAGGGAAGGAATTCTCGAAGACGTGCCTGGTTCATGTAGTAAGGCTGGTCATCATGTTCATACGAATATGTCCAAGGCTGCTATCAATATGATTACGGAGACGGAGGCACAGTCTGCGTGGAAGAAGCGGCGGGTTGCTATGAATTCTGTGGATCCGGGGTATATGAGTGCTGCACCGGAGTGTCAGCGGGAAGAGGGGTGTCCTATTGGGTTTGAGGATGGTGCTGCGAGGGTACTTTGGCCCATTGCTGTTGGGGAGATTGAGGGTAGGGTTATAAGTGGACGGTTTTTGAAACATTTTCAAGAAGGGATTGCGCTTACGCGTCGGGCATAGGGGTTTTAGAGTCAGGAGATGCGAAGCTCGTTTTAACTACATCGCTTTTGTGCTTGTGGTGCTTGTTTCTCTTCTTTGTTTCACTTGTAGATGGTCCTATGTGGATCAGGCTCCGACCTCGGTCTTGTGTTGTCTCTGGTCGTAATCCTCTAGGGGCCTCTATATTTATTAAGGCTAGTTATCCAGCGATTGGTTGATATCGACCTTTCTCCTATTAGGATGTACTTCAATTGGCGATGTCTGACTTGCCCTTCGTCGTGTGTTATGTATGACACGAAGGTCTGCCCAGAGAGGATCTGTAGCTATGTTCATAGACGGCTCTATTATCTGTAACATTTCATTACAAGATTATCATTCCTTTATTGTTAAATCATGTGTAAGGTGTTGATATATATCGGCAGATAACATAACTGGTAGTGTACGTATTAAGCGTAATATATATATTATAGGTGTATGACGAGTTAGTTGCATCTATTATAACATTCAAATGTTTATAGCTGGTGAGATATCCTACCGTTGTGGTGCGATGGGCCAATAGATTGGATTGTTCTCCATTGTCCATCAGGCCTAACTTAACATTGCCTTCCTACAACAGCTACTATGTATCTGGGCCTAAATATGTATGCTGTGGAATATAGAGTCCATAGATTGATTGATAGAAGGGCATTAAGGAAGACGCGGTCACGTTTGTTGTGCAACAAACGCCAAATCACACAGAATTAGAAATAACGAACTGATGGATTGAAGAGAAGAATTCAAATTTCAAAGTTCAAGTGTTCTGAAGTAGATAAACAAGACACGCACAAGCCTGATCAAGACCATGCCCGCTAGCCGAAGATGCGGTATTTGGTGTATTTCAAGCCGAAAAAGATGAAGGAAACCAAGGAAAGAAACAGGGTATCGATATGGAATAATAATAAAAGCAAAGTAAACCGAAATAAAGACACAAGCTCCAGAGAATTTCAAAGCGAGGTGAGAAAAGAAGAGAGCTACTCGTACCGACATGAATGCAAGCAGTAATGACACGCAAGAGAAGAGGGAAATAAAAGAAATAAAAGAAATGATGAGCCCGTTGTCTTTCACTCCTGGTACGCCGACTAGTCGGTCCCCGTATTAAAGCGCCGTGTATGCAAAGGTCAACTCGAATGACCAAACAAGAAAGGCAGAAATGAGCCATCTAGCCCATCTCCATGCCGTACTCGTCCTCCTCCTTGAAGCTCATCGCAGCATGGCCAGCACTATTCCAGTACTGCGGTTGACCAGCGCCGTTTGCACTGCTGGTGCCACTATGGAACGACGGACTCAGGCTGGGAGGGGTCAGGCCGGACATGTCACCGCCCTGCACGGCATCGCCGGCGATGTTGGTGTGTTTGGGGACGCACAAGCCGCTACCCGGGCCGCGGGTGTAGCTGAAGGAAGTTGGATCATTCTTCTCTAGAGCATCAAGGATCTCGCTGCGCATGCGTTTCTCCTCTTCGGTTTGCTCGAAAGGCCAGGTTCCACCCAGGCTGCCGATCAGCTCAGCGAGCTCCGCTTCTTGTTGGTATTTAACGTGCAGGGCCCACATCAGATCGCGAGTCCAGCTGACGGCACCGTTGAGGATGTCGCCCTTGTTGGGACCCTTCTCCTTTTCTTCAATTGGGAGACCCATTGTGATGTTACCCGGTGTCGCACGGCGGCCGTTGCCTCCAGCGAGAAGAGAAGTAGCGGCACTTCCGCCTGCACCGGCCATAGAAAGAGCGTTGCTGTTCACAAGTTGCTTCCGGACCTTGTCATCTTCCAGTCGGTGCTGGGGAACCAGATGAGAGAGATCCTGAATGCGTTCATTGATGTTGTCACGTCGGCGGCGTTCAACCAGATTGTGGGAGGCGCGGCGACGTCGGCGCTTGGCTTCCTGGGATTCGAGGTCTCCACCGCCGCCAGGGAGGTGGGTGTCAACCTTAGCTGGCAGCGAGGCGTGCTTCCCAGACTTGAGGATCTCGGAGATGCCGGCGTGATGTGATTGGTGAGGAGGAGATGAGATGGGAGAGGACTCGACGTACGACTGTGCACTGCCGGGAGTTCCATCCCATTGGTTGGACAGGGTCTTCTGGTGACGAGCCTGCAGTCCAGTCCGAATAGGCTGAGACGGGAAGCTGCCAGACTCCGGAGTACCCAATGTTAAGGAACCCAGTGCCGGGGTCTTTGGAGTCATGGGGCTGCGACCGTCAGATGAAGTACGGTCCATGCCTTGCAAGCTCTGGCGCTTGGTGCCGAGATAGGTCTGGTCGAAAGAGCTGGCATTGTGCACGTGCGGATTTTGCTGGTTCATGCGGTACTGCTCATAGTTGAAGCTGTTCTGAACGAACGGGCTAGCCATGGGAGCATTATCCGGGGTGTTGGAGTACATATGCGACATCTGACTTTGGTGACTCATCGCGATACCTCCAGCAGACTGGTCCTGGAGGTAGTTCACATTATCGCGCTGATGACCGTTCTGACCGCTGATCTCGAGATCCAATAACTCGTCTGTATCGATACCGGAGTTTCCGAAGTTGAAGCTGGATGACATGTTCTGTTGCGAACCATAGGAGTAGGGCATGAAGCCATTATGTTGCTGCATCGTCAAGTCGGATGGGTCGATCCCATCAGCGGGGAATTGGTTACCCATCGAATAACTGGAGTGTGACATGATGAAAGGGGTGTGGTCGTCGGATTCGTGTTTGATGAAGAGACTCGCTTCAGCCATAGGTAAAATAATATCGGGGGGTTTGGGATGGGGCGCAGATCGGCGAGGGGCGAAGGGAGGAGTCGTAGTGCCGAGCCCACTAACTCTCCGCGACAGTCAAGAGTTTAGGTCTGAGACGGATAGTGAATAGTAAGGAGATGGGATGTGCGAATGCCACGATCTGTGGGAAAATGTTAGTCAAGACTCGACCCCGCCCGTAGGCGATTTGAAGATGTCGTGGCCTCCGTGCGCAAGGCAAAACAGGCAACCTAATAAAATGGGAAAACAGACGGAAGGGAGAAAAGGAATGCAGATTAAATTTACCCTTGAATCACTGATGGAGGAATGAAGTCCGGGGAGATTGTGAGACGTGCCAATAAAGCCGGGGAAATTTCCCTCGGTCTTTAAGCCGGGATAAGTTGATAATCGGGGGACGATTGTGCAGATCGCGACCACTAATGTGTCTTGAGCCAATCACAATTCGTCAGTGTAAAGGTAAAGTGACCGGAAAAGTTCTAGAGAACTGGGTAAGCGATGGAAGGCCGATAATGAAGAAAGTGGCCGAGGCACACGAGAAATGAAAGAAAATCAGTAAGAAAGACGAAAGATCAGAGACGAGGGATAAAACCAAGCCCAGAATCAGGCGCTCAATCCCAGTTGGTCTCAATAGATCTCAAGTCTTGAGTTGGTTCCAGTTGATGTCCTTGATGTCCAGATGCAAAACAAAATCCGGAGAAGGGGGAACAAGCGGTGGGAGGGCGGTGAGAAGTGGCGATCTGGAGGGGCTTTATATGTTCACCAGTTCACCTCTTCTCTTGAAGTTTTATCTCCACGGATTTGACCTCGTCTTTTGCGCCTTGACCTCTTGGATTTGCTTGGGGTCTGATTGGGGTTTGGTCGGGATTTGACCACGCTCGGATTGCAATCGGAATACGAGTTGGCGCAAGCGCTTACTCGCAACAAACGAAAAGAACATGGGCTTGGTTTTGATGAAATGAAACGTTGGAACTTACCAAGGAGCATATATGAAGTTGGTGTACGAAGATGTATGTCTTGTCTGAAGTGAAGTATACCCTTGGAAGTATACGGTATAGTCCTGCGTTTGACGTTAGCAGAAGATCAATAAGCATGCAGGTCAAGACAATTATATGTCATCAGCAGAGCCCCATTCACACGTGGGAACCTTGTAACAGCATATAACACGGACGCAGGAACAAAGGGAATATGCGATATATGAAGGAAGACTTAACACATACCTTGATCTGTATAGGTAACAAAAGTCTGATACTCAAAGTTTTTACTAATCACAAGATCAAGAAGAGTATGCAGTGACAAGAGGAAAAGAAAGCACTTGCATGTTTCGTAGACATCGAGGGAATGGAGACTTTATGAACTCAAGCGGCGCTATCCTGCATCTCTCATTTGATATATTACAACATCGGTCATGCAGCTCCGTCGATCGGTGGGAATCGATGAGATTCACCTACGCCATCGGACATTGGATTTATTTTTATTTTTTTTAAGTTGACTACTACCATCTAGATGAGAAAGGAAAAAGGGTGTGCAAGGGTTTTGGGTGGGTGGCAACGGTAAACCCCCGAGCCTCTTCTCCTTTACAATACGAAAAATATAAAAAAGAAAAATCCTTGAAGGGAAAAAAAAGATATATAATCATATTCACCTCAAAATAAAAAACAAACTTGGACAAAGGGGGGAAGGGTGATACAGCCGGATCGAGTAAAACGGCCATCCCATGATACCCGTTGGGAGATTTGTCACCTGTTACTATCATGACTCACAGGTGTCTTGAATCAAACAAGAATGTATCAGATGAGACGAGGTTACAAGCATACCAAAACATATCTTCTGGAAACCCTAATCTACTGTTTAGAGTGGAAGTCTGGACATATCCAAGATCCAAATGAGACCATGTGGACGTCCGTGGATAGTTGATCTCCGTCAACTATGCAGAAAACTAGCACTAAGAACACCGGAGAGGGTAGAGATCGACTAGCATGCGAAAATGACTTGTAGTTGCAAATATCATCCGGAGAACGTAACATGCATAACCCCATTACCTTGGCAATACTAGAGAGAAAGGGACAAGATCCTAATATATATGTGAAGGAAGTAAAATAGAAAATAGAAAATAGGGAAAAAAAAAGAAAAAGAAAAAAAGCAAAAAGCAAAAAGAAAGTACACAGACCACCCATAAGCAATATCAACTCTGCAAGAGGATCAATGCGTTACGTTCTTCATGTGGGATGTCGTGCAGAGGAGACTAGAGTGACGATCCTATTTGTGATCATCAACAGAGCTTGGACCTTCATATTGCTCGGCTCCAGTTGCACACTTAGAAGGCTGGTCTTTTTGTTCTAGGGGGTTGTGGTGATTGATCTGGGTTACAGCGGCAAAGGGAAATAATTTTACAGTTCAATATTCGACCCTAGAATGTTGAGGGGAGTTAATCTTGGATTTCACACTTGACCATTCGTTCGGACTTAATCCAAAGCAAAAGTAGAATGGTAGAATGTGGCGGAGACAATTGGAGGGGTTGGAATGTGTCTTCAGACCCCTCCACCAATAGTGAATCAAAGCCATACACCTCAGTTTAGTACTATACTAACTAAGCCACACATCGCCAAACTTTCCTCTCTTTGCCAGCTCCGGTTTAGGGGGATGGTATTCTAGGATCGACGGATAAGGACTGATCTCCGTTTTTGAGGGGAAATATATGGATCTGACGTCCCGTCCCGTCAAGGTTTGGCGATACACGGTTGATGCAAGGGAGTAGTTGTATTCCAAGATCTATTTTGATATCTAATATATACTAGACTATCTATATTTTGAAGTGTGCACAGGACCCTGATATGACGACATTGTACGTGGTTAAGGTCGCACTCCATTCCGGGGGTCTCAGATAAACCAACTCGTGTGCGTCGGACATTCTGTAGAGTAACAATACAAAGTAAAGTAGATGAAAGCCAGAAGGAAAAAAAAAAAAAAGAAACCAGAAAAAGTAAAAGCAGAAGCCAAAATTGGAGAAATATTGAGGCTAGTGCCGATGTTACCCACGGCGCAGTCCGGAGTGCATATTAACGCCCTTATGGTTATCGGGATAATTCCCCTAGGTAGTACACGGGTAGCTACATAAATACAGTCAACAGGGCAAAAGGTTATATAATGGGTATGCAACATTATCTGGGGTTCTTCCGATACGACTGTCGGCAACTATAGCCGTTATAGCCGTTAATAAATGCTTCTGCAGGGCTATCCAATACAAGTTCATTATCACTCTACACTCTATTGTTACGGTTACGGCCGATCGCCACAGGGTGCGCATCAGCCAGGAAGGATCGACAGTGGGCAACTAATAAAAGTTCAAGAGAGGGGGATATCCATAATGGTCATGAGTCCCAAATCGAGTGTAGTAAAAGAATAACCTATTTGTAAATTAACACGTAAATACACAAGTCATACGGTAACTAACTCTTAAAGCCTGATTTGATTCATTAATAGAGTGATCACCAGTTTTCGGACCTATAAGTAGAATACAGTTCTGCATGTCTTCAAAAGGTTTGACAAATTACAGCGGGTATAGCGGGAAGGAAAGAAAAAATTATAACATAATTTTTATTAAGTTAACTAAGAATAAATGTGAAAATGGACAAAAATAACTAAAACAATTAAAATAAGTGAAATATATGAAGTTGTTTATAGGTGGGTTGTATACTTGCTATTGGCGCTATACCCAATCAGGCACTAGCCCCCTTTCCCCAACTTCATTGCATAACTCGGAACTGCCACTATACTATACATCTTCTCTACACGTCTAGGCAACATTTCACCCACCTGGTAAGTGACATGTATTTCTTTTATTCCTCAAGCTATCTTCCTATGGAAGGGATAATCCTAGTCAATAACCCCACAGGGCTCGGTCCGAGAGCTTTGTACCCCAACCACTGGAAACCATCATCTGACAGCTTCAGCACTTAACGTCGATCGGGTTGGTCGCATTGGTAGCTCCACGCCATCTCGTCATTTTCCTTGGTTCCCCTCGTCTTTCCACCCCCCTTTATCGATAGCACAGCGCTTCCTTGTCCAATCAGCTCCCAGGCGACTCCCACGCTGTGTTCGCTCATCCACTTCTCGGATCGTGCAAGGCTCAACGCTCCCCAACTATATTCCGTTTGGTTGGCCTATCTCGCCACATTATTGCAAGACGTACCCTGATTACGATCCACCTGCGCCCCCCGGAGGACTTCTAAGCCACCCCCCCGGTAGTCATCACCGAGTCCGCAGAGCTGCAGATCCCGTTGGTTGACGCCTTATCACAGTCCAATAGGCAGCCCTTTTCTTGGTCAAGGAGGTTTTCCATAAGCTTTTCTATCAACCTGGCATCTTCAAACCCTTCTATTTCTTGATATTTCCCGCATATCTTCCAGTTGGAGAACTTTCTTTGCAAGTGGTCCTCATTCGAAACGAGTCACGGCGTATCCTAGCTCATCGGAAGCCGAATCCGCGTTCGACGCAGTCGTCATCTGCTCCTTTGTTGGCTTGAATAAGTCCCCGCTTTTAGCTAATCCTCGAGGATCATCCACCACCCGCGCAGATCATCTGCACCCCATCTATCATAGTCCCGACAGGCTGTTCGCTCTGTCTTGACTTTCTATACCACGGACCTTCTCTGCAGACACAGCAGCGCACGTCCCTCTATTTGATTTATTTGGGATCGAAACTTGACTAAAACTAGTCTCAAACATGGCGAATACCTCGTTCCGAGACTCTGTCAACTCACTAGGGTGGTCGCGTAGAGATCCTGATCTCCCCGTGCGCACTGGCGCGTCATCAAGCACCCCATTCTTATCTCGTCTACAGTCTTATAATCCGTTTTCAGAAGGCGGCTATGTTCAACTGCCTACTCACAATGATGGCCCTGGGGCCCCATTACCGGCAGCCACTCGTCGGGAAGAAGAAGAGGGCTTCTTTGCTTGTAAGTTTGTTTCTTCTGTCGTGTGACCCTCCGATCCCCAGATTCTCCACCCTTGCGTAAGATCCAGGTGATGAGAATGCAGTTCCTGCGCCGGGAGGATTCATTACCTCTATGCTTGTTTATGTGTAAGCCGATAGAAGAAGAGGGAAAGATACTAACACGAACTTTTCGTATAGTGAGTCGGTGGGACCGCATGCTGATATTTGGCGCATGTAACTTGGGCGCCGCCGTCTGTTTCATGCTTTGCTTCTTCTTGTTTCCTGTCTTGTCACTCAAGCCCCGCAAATTCGCTATCTTGTAAGTTGCCTCCGCAATGGTCCGCATTAATGTGGCTATTGTATCCGCCTTTCTATGCCCTTCCTAGCCTTCTTTCTTTTTGCCCCCCCCTCCCCCAGCTATTTCATGCACCTGTATGGGCAAGAAAATCCCGGTCTGGGATAGACCAGGTCATCGGTCAATTTTGGTTAGGGCCATGTGCGCTTTTATACTTCACAACTGCATCCTGATTGGTCCTGACCTCAACCTATATCTGCGCCTCATGCCAAGAACCTTCGTCTCTGGTTTTGAATATCTCTTGCTGACAGGTTTCTTCACTAGATGGTCCGTCGGATCAATGCTGTTTTTGATCTCATGGGCAGTTCTCATGGGACCGTGGACTTACGCTAAGCATTTGACCTCGGGATCACGGTTGCCATTCACAGCGGCCTATTTCGGGTCGATCGCCCTGACACTTTACTTCGCCATCGGGGTAAGTAAAATCGATTTCTTATCTTTCCATTTTTAATTTTCGTTTTCGGGGTTTGCTTTTGGTCTTTACGCTTTATCTCGTTGCACGCCGCCGATCCCTCTCCTTCTCATGATACCCTCTTCTACATTTCCTTGTTTGTTGCACATTCGGTTTCCCTCCCTCTACCCAAGTCCGTATGGTTGCACTGCACAACCAGGAAAAGGGGAATCTTGCAGCCTTTACATCCATCGCGCAGTACAACCTGAAACCACGGGTTGTCATTCCTGCTGCCGCAGATATTTTAGCTCCTTCCATTTCCTCCCACCCTACACTCGGTCGACCTCTGTGCTTCTACCTGCGTCTGTACCACGTCCCACCACGGCGCGGGACTTGGATGTCCTTTCCCTTACTTCACGTTGTCCGACATATCCCGGTGTCACAGAGCGCGGAGTCCAGAGCCATTGAGATCAATCTATGTCTCACCGTCCCTGACTACTCGGTCATCTTGTTCTACCTGCATATCACAACTACACACCATCCACTTGCCACATTCGGCAACACATCCTCTTCCAGAAACTCTTGCTGACTTCTCTTTTTTGGTGCGCTGTAGCTTCAGAATCTCCTCCTCACTCTCATCTCCTCCATCTTTCAACTCGCTGCCCTCGTCTGGTACCTCGTCAGCTATTTCCCCATGGGCAGCACTGGCCTGCAGTACGTGGGTCGTTTCGGAGCATCACGTGTTACCTCATGGATTAGTGGTTGATTTGTTCCCTCGGGTCTGATATCCTACGTTTTGTTGGACCTCACGTACATCGCACGGTGTGTTTGTTCTTGGATATCGGGAGCAGTTGGATTTCCCTTGTGTATATCTAGTCGGAACTACAGTCTCTGGCGCTTTGAATTTCTTTTCTTTTCCTAAATACTTACCTTTCCAGGCGTATCTTGGTAGTACAATACTGAACGTTGATACTGGACAAAAAGGGAACTTGTAGGTTACCACAAATGTAGCTCGCTTATGACAGGGATACAGAAATGTCTACACAACCGTCCCAAAAGGGTATGGACATTACTGCTTCCTAGATATGAATACCTTTCCATTCATTCCACGTTAAAGCTAGTAAAGGAATAAGATATGAGCACTAGATATAAGGTCTGCAAAAAGCATAAAATGCAATCCAGCAAAGTCATAGCCCTAGCCAAATCAGTATAAAAAGCAACCAGACCCAGGACCACTCTTTCAGTCATCCACAACAAATCAATACTTCCCCCGACTCATAACTAATCCAACAACGCCGTCAACAACCTTCACACCTTGAACCTCCGCCTCGAAAATCCCCGTATTCCCACCAGACCCAACCTCAAGCCACCGCTGAAGCAAATCATTACTCTCCTTCGGCTTGACATCCGGCGACGCCGTACCGACTGTGATATGCGGAAGAGGATTCGCACACGGCCATTCAGCAGAAGTTGACTGGACACCTTCCACCTCGCCCTCGGCGGGTAAGATACGGGCGACGAATGCCATGATGCGGTTATCCCAGACGAGACGCTCTATGCGCACGCGTGCGGAGCCCAGGGTCGGCGGGGACTGGATTGGCTTTGGGACTGGGTTTTTGGTCTGAGCATCGATGTAGCGGGATGCTAGGTGGTCCCAGGTTTCTGGGTGATCTTTCTTTGAGGCGCGGTGGATGAGGGTTACATGGAAGGATGGTTGGAGACGGCGGGAGTTTATGAGTTGGTTATAGAGACGGGCTGTTTCGGGGCTTGTTCCTGGGGTGAAGAGAGAGTGGAGGATATTGGTTATTTCGGATGTTGGGAGGGAGATGTTGAAGTATTCGATCTTTTTGGAGAGGGCTTCTGGGGAGAAGGGGGAATCTGTTGGTTCGGGGAGGAGGTGACCAGTTTCTTGGGGTTTGTTTTTGTTCTTTTGCTTCGGTGTAGAGCTGTAGCTGTAGCTGAGATCTGTTGTCACGGTGTAGTCGTCTAGGGAAGCGGCGATGGCTTGGTCGAGTTCTGCTGCCGTTGGCATGGTTGGAACCAGGCGCGGGTAGGCGGCTTGTAGGGCTTTGACGACTGTTTCGAGGTTATCGCGAGACGAGGCGCATACGTCGAGGTCGATAACGTGATCGAAGTTCATATCGGGCGAGCGGGTGCTGTCAATGGCTTCGAAGCGGCCGAGGAATCCCTCCATGATTCCGACGATCTCATCCCGGGCGTTGCTACCAGCCCGGATGGTTTGGTGGTTGTCGCCACGCTCGAGCACACGCTTTCGGGTAACTTCTCGGATGGCAGGGAGCATGTCTGCCTTGGGCTCATGGACGTAATGCAGAGCGACAAACTGCGCATCCGGGAGCACAGGATAGATATCCTCCATGAGCTGCGTGCGTTCGCGCCGTTGATGGTTGTTGCGATCGGCAATGACAACACTGTGCTCTGTCAGAGCATGGCTGACTTCGAAAGCGAACTTCTTCGGCTTGTTCTTCTGTTTGGGGATGTTGTCATTCTGAATATGTCCCCAACCGAAGAGCTTAACTAGAGCCAAAGCGACTGTCGTCTTTCCACATCCTAGCGAAGCGATCGGTTCGAGGATAACATTTTTGTTGATCTCGTGCGATTCAGTCTGCTTTTTGGCCTCTAGAGCAATGATCTCAGGTCCATTCAATCCTCGTTCCTTAAAGAAGTCATTCCGCAAAGAGATGATACCGTGGTTATTCATATAGTCGGTTGCCATCTTAGGGTTCCTCATCAGAACCCGGCGAGCAAACTGCAAGTATTCTTCAGTGATCTGCTCATGCTTTCTGATCTTAGGGTGTTTCCCTCCGATGACGGCTTTGGTACATTCACGCCACTGGCGGTACATCAAGTACGGCTCTTCGAACTTGTACTTGAAGAACCAATGCCTATAGGGCTCAGCTCCGTTGTCGCTCAGATGGCACCGGATGACGAAGCCCTCAGTCTCACGTCCATCCCATGTTCCTGTCTCCGCGCATCCCTCTAGGAAGCTCTGCACTCTGAAAATGTCATCAAAGACCTCGAACTTGGCCTTCTTAAAGCCCCAGTCGTCAGCGAACTTGTGCACCTCCTCAGAAGGCATTGTCTGAAAGTCAGGCTGGTTATAGTTGAGACCGTGGATGTAAATTCCCGATGAAGCCTTGTCGTAGGCCAGCACATGCTCCTCAAAAGTGTCATCACACAGTTCTCCAACAGCTGTGACATTCATCCGGCGCAGAGTCCGGGCCAGGTCCTTGACAGATCGATTCACGGACGAGACATGGCGTTCTGCCCAGCGTTCGCCTGCCTGCGCGTGGCTCAATTTTGTATCCTCGCGGGCTCCAGTCGAGTGTTTGCTGCAGACTAGCAATGTGTCGTCTTCCAAAGCAGAAATAAAGATAATGCATCCATTCTCCTTCACACTCAGCTCGTAAGGACCCCTTGTGTTTTTCTCGATGTTGCGCCATTCTGTGGTCCTTGTCTCGCCTACATTGAAGAACTTGTCATATCCACGTGTCGCGATTTCGGGAACACCGTCTTTCCGTTTGGTGGTAAAGAGACCTCGGGCATATGTCGGCAGTCCGGCGCGCTTGTAGTCCCAGTCCTGGAACTTCCATGAGTCCACGGTCACATTGTTGGTACCAGCTACCACAAAGCTGTTCTTTTTGCAGGTGAACTTTGTCTGGCCCTTTTTAGCCTTGCGAGCAGTCTCTAGGGCTTCCACCAGCTGTGAGATGACGTGTGGATCTTGAGTCGCCATGTCTTGTGTATCTCAAGGATATTTGCGGGAGAGGACGGAGAGGAGGGGCAGAGAGGGGCAGAGAGGGAGATTTCGTCCCTGCCTGAAATATTCTAGGGGTATATTTAGAAGAAAAAAAAAAGAGGAATAGAAAGATGTATAAAAGCACAAAAGCAGAGAGAAAGAGATCAGAGTCAGACAGAGCAAATGTGTCACAGTGCGGGGAGCCGAAAGGGAAAGGCGGATATTTTTTTTCTGCTTATTTGACTTGACCTTTGCCTTATTCTTTTGACTCACTTGATTATACGAGTTTCACTGCGAATTTCATACTTTCCACCCATAATGACTCAAAATCCTTACCTCTTGGCTTGCGATAACCCAACGGCCCTTCTGGACCTGCTGCGCTCTAACCCCTCGATCGCATCGAGCCAAGATGAGTCCGGCTACTCATTGCTGCACGCCGCAGCCTCCTACGGCCATATTGATCTCCTACGCGCTCTAGTGAAAGAGTTCAACGTCGACGTTAACCTCCTTGACGAAGATGGCGAGACATGTCTATTTGTGGTCGAGGATAGCGACATCGCGCGCTGTCTAGTCGAGGAACTGGGCGTGGATACCAATAAGAAGAACGCCGAGGACTTTACAGCCGTGGAAAAGTTTGAGACCGAGGATGAGTTCCCTCAGGTCGCTGCCTATCTCCGCGAAGTCGCCGGTGGTGCTCCTGCTCCAACACACGCTCAAGCCGCCGAAGTTTTGAACTCGCCCGGACCCATCCCTGGCAGCGATATGAGGATCAACGTTGGTACAATGACGGAAGAGGAGGCCACTGCTGGTGGCGAACCTGATCCAGAATTCAAGAGGCGCATTGAGGAGCTTGCGACCCGTGAGGATTATTACAGCGAGGAGGTGCAGAATGAGGTGCGCGAGTTGGTCAAGGATGCTATGGCTGGATCGAATATCGAGGCTATGGAGCGGGATATTCGGAGGAGAACCGAGTAGGCAGGAGAAAACGGACTGTTAAATTCATTCTACTGTCATATCGGGCTCTTGTCTGTACAAGAGATCACCCTCGCGTTTGAAGATGCGAATCACTAAAAGAAACTCATACAAGCATTCTCAGTCGGAGTCCCAAGGTTCCTGCTGATTGAATCGAGCACTGACGGGACCACCACCGGTGTCTCGGGGATCTTTTGTCTCTCACATGAAGTTTTGAGTCTCGCTGTGAAGGCTCGCTTTTAAGAGATCCTGTCGGGTTATCCGAATTCTTCGGAAGAGAAGCTTCTATACGATCTTGTAACTAGGATTAAATCACGAAATATCACGAGATATCCAAGCAATCTATCACAGCTGTTACCTATGTTCACATGTAGTCGTATTATCACGTTGATGCAACTGCGTAGGCCGGCCCAGTCCCCGCCAAGCTCGAGCCCCCCAGAGCCATCTCCGACGTAACAACATAGCTTCCACCTACAACATCCAACCTGATATCATGTCGCAACCACCGTCTCCCTTTCCCCCACAATCGAAGTTCTACTCTTCCCAAACAATGAACCCCGCCCACTCCGACACACCACCTCCACCACCCCCAAAACCCAATAGCCATGAAGCCAGTCGACACGGCACTCCGCAAAATACCTCTGCACACTGGCAGCCAGACAACCAGACAGGCACACATCAAGGCGCATACCCCAACAACCCCCAACAGGCAGATATCCCAGACCCCCCAACAATCGAGGAAGGCTGGCTGCCAGACCTAGTAACCGACAAATCGTGGGTTCCCTCAAACCCCCAAAACCAGCACCTCTAACCCAAAACCCAGAACAACCGACCTCCAAACAATCCTTGAAGACCCATCCCTAATCTCCGCCCTCTCGAGCCAACACCCCTCCTACACAGCCAGACAACAACACCTCGAGGCCCTCATTAAATCAAACAAAGACCTCGCAACCCGCCTCCTAGAGATGCAGAAGCACCTCGCTGAAGTCCGCGCCTCCACGGAAACAATGCTGATAACACACCAGTCGCTGGAGGTTTCATGGCGCAAAAAGCAAGCCGAGATGGACGCCGCCCTAGCGCCATGGTCGCCGAAGGCGCTCTACCAGCGCTTCAGCGCAGCAATTACAGAGCAGGAGGCTGTCTGCCATGCTGTTGAGGAGAGTTTCCTCGATGAAGATCATCATGGCCGGGCGACGGAGAAAGAGATTGCAGATTGGGTGCGACGCGTACGGGCCGAAGCGTCCAAATTGGCTGCTCGGAAAGAGGCCAAGGCACGATGGGATGAAGGACGTGTTGGGGGTTGGCGATGAGGTATGAAATCAACCTCAAATATAAATAGTCACTGCCTCTTTACGATACCATGCTGTCTCCGATTCATGATCTGTTATGCACTATACAATACAATCTAAAGCACTTTCAAGGTCGTGCTTCATCCCAATCGCGCCCAACAGGAAATTCCATCACTCATCCCTCAAGTCGAACAGCCATGCCCTCACCACTCTCCGGCTTAACATGTCCTTGTCCCTGACCCCTAACCATTATCTCCCGTCCCGCACTCTCAACATCCAACCCCCTCTCACCAGCCCACCCATCGGTCCCCAGCGAACTAGGAACCCCAACCCCACGCATAAAAGCGCGTCCACGACTCCGCGCACCCCAAGCCCATCCGGCGCCGCGCCGAATCGGTAGATGGTACATGTTAAAGCCGATATAAGCGAAGAAAATGCCCAATGCCGCGCCGAAGAGAATATCAAAGCCATGATGTCTATAATTGAACCAGCGGGACGCGGCAATAAAGGAAGCCGTAGCAGTCGGCACGAACGCAATGAGCATTAAATAGACTGGCGGTGCGGCGCCGCGTTTTCGCACGGAAGTATCGTCATCGCGGTGGGTTTGGTCTTCGACCGGGTAGCGCGGGAGATAGGGGAATGCGACGGAGAATTTCGAGCAGAGCCAGAGGGTTAGGTAGCCTAGGCCGGCGAAGGAGACTGTTTGTGTTAGCTGGGATTTGAATTGCGTATATTGCGGCTCTGTGTGACGTCCGGTCGGATGCATAGATAAAATGCATAGATAAAATGCAAGATAAATGCGTATATATATGAAATGTATGAATGAACTTACAAGAAGCATGTCCACTTGGAAAACTGGAAAACCCATCAATGCGCAACGCATCACTTCTGTCACGGCAAATCTCCCACGAAACGAGGGTCGCAGCACCCCGCACAGAGTCCCCGAGTCCACCAACTGTGAACTCCGCAATGCGTGTTATGTCTGGATCGCAGCGTGCCAGTAGGTCAGGTCGCGGTTTGCCGATTAGCACCTTTAGACCCTGTGTTGCTGTCCATGTGCTTGCGAGGGCCAGGGCGAGGCCCATCCAGCCGACGTTCCATTCCCAGAATTTGCGGCGGATGTATTGCGCTGCGGGGGGTTTGGGGGTGGGGGAGGTGGAGTCGGAGGTGGAGGTGGTGGCTTTAGCTGGGACGACTAGCCATGAGATCAGGAGGATCAGAATTGCTGGGGCGAAGAGGCAGACTAGGAGTAGAGTCTTTGTTGATACGGTTTCTTTGGTGTATGGGTAGCTGATTGTTTGGTCGGTTAGGCTGAAGGGGTGGTGGTTTTGGGGTTGTTCGTAGAAGCCGTAGCCGATTAGGGCGGTGCCACTGGTTTGTTAGATGGTTTGGATAGGTTTGGATGGGATGACGCGTACATGATGAATATCCAGTCGACTATGTAGGATAGTAGTAGGAGCTTGGAGATGGTGGCGAGACGGGTTACCGTCTCTTTGATGGGGATGGGCATGGCTACGCGAATATACTAAATTGAGAGGGTAAAAATAAAAACATTGTGCAATGACGTGAAATTTAAGTGAAGTCCAAGGGATTGTGGCGGAGTACTGCGAAAGAAGCTTAATATCGACACCCCTTGATTCCCACGGCATTCTTGTCATTCTATACATTGTTTTCTTCAAGTTTATATCTCTATAGTATTCACGTTCTGCTACTCCACTTTTCTAATATTGTTTAGACACGGCACTTATATCCGATGACGATGGCATACTTCAGTTAGTCTCAAGCTCAACGCTTACCTAGTGGCAATCTCGTGTATAGTCTACTTGAACTTTCGAACAAGATAGAGAGTTCAGAATGTCCGAAATGAAAGAATGGTTCGATGTTTCTTTAGCGGTTTGTGTAGAAGCAAAATTTACAGGAATCGCTAAACTCGATCGCTTACGACGCACTTTGTGGTGTATCATCAAAGTGTAATTCTTGATAATAAGCAATGGGGTTCATTTGATCTTCATAGAGATACCAAGCTATGCAAGGCGAAGAATTGTAAAATCAATCTGCTGATAAGGCCATCCATCCTAGTTAACAAATTCAATATTGACCGAACGCCTGTAACACCCCAGAGAAATAGACAAAGAACTAGAATCCAGTGATCATCCGGCGGCCCATGATAGCATCGTTCAACTGCTTGTGAACCTGTTGAACCCCATCGAAGCGAATGAATCCGCACTTTTCACTCTCAAGGTGGTTGAACAGACCAGCCAAGGAGTGGAACTCCTTCGGACAGCCACGCTTGAGGCAGTGATAGACCTTCTCCTTGTGCACGGGTGAGTTGACATGCGAGTTCAGCGCTTTCCGCGAGTTGAACCCCTTTTTGCAAATGTAGCATACCCAGGAGTTACCATTGTACGCACTGTCGGTGACCGAATAAGTCACATTCTCTTCGTCATGCCACCCGATCTGCTTCTTGCAGACGTAGCCGTTCGGGTCAAGCTGTTGGATAATGCGGTGGATTTTGTCGCGGTTCAAGCCTTGTGCTTGAGGGCAGGATCCACTTTCAAGATGATGAGAGACACCGCTAGCCGTGACAAAACCAGTGCGACAGAACGGGCAGGGAATACTGGTGCCACGGTGGGTCTTGGAATTCAGATGCTATGAGATAGAGAGTGAGTCGAATGGGTTCGGAAAGTTTCTTTCGGATCATGTTAGCTTGCCTACCTGGCGTAAACAGTTCTCATTCATGAAGGTACGATTGCAATCGTAGCAGTAGTTCCTGTAATGTCTCTTGGCAATCATATGATTCTCAGCAGCTTGGTCCGAATGGAACTTCATCGGGCACGTCTGGCATGGGACGGTTGGGAGCCAATGGCCCTTCGCATTCATGTGGTTGTTGGCGCCATTTTGAGTACTGAACGTGCTGGTGCATGTTTCACACTCGAAGGTTGGCGCCCAGTGGTCTACGGCGTTCATGTGCTGATTGCAAGCGGCCTGGGAGCGGAACACCCGAGAGCATGTTTCACACTCTATCCAGTGATCGTAGTCATCCATGTGCTCATCGCAATCCTCTCGATACGAGAATGTTGCGTCACAGGCGCAGCATTCAAACATGACGAAAGACTGAAGTACCTAGTACCTAGATACCTAGTCTGGGAGATGGGATATGAAGTTGGAGAAGAAGAGGAGGTGGGGGGGGGGAAGAGGGAAGGAGATGAAGGGGAGTGATCGCCGAATAAATTGACAGGTCAACTTTGGGCAGGGATCGAACCAGGGGAGTGCGGGGGATTATCAGCTTATCAGTTGAGCAAACAGTGAACGTTGGTCCAGGGGTACACGGGTGTACCTGATATATTCTGGACGTATTGCTACGTGTCTAAAGATGAAGAGAACAATATGATCTATCTACTGCCATGAAGCTCTCTAAATACCTTCATAACAAAGGTCTGAAGGAGGCAAAGAGAGGTCTGACAAACTGCATGTAAGGGCAATGATTCTATGCAAGAGTATTCATGTCTAGAGGGAATGCAATTGACGATTACGATAGATGTCTCTGAAGCCATTCGTCTTCGGCTAGCTCTCTAGCAGAGCTGCGCTTCCCCGGTACCCACTGCAACATCTTCCGCATCAAACGCAGAAACTCCACTTTGTCTTGGCCCTCGAGAGTAGTTTCTCTCTCCTCGAGTGGAACATGATTTTTCAATAAATCTGTGGTGCTGAATTCATCTAGAGATTCATAAATGGTTAGTAAATTTGAACAGAATGATTCATAATTTGGCTCACTAACATTCGTCAGTAAAGAATTTGCTGGTGGCCTTCCCTTGTTTAAGAAGGCTAGTAGGCGGAGGACCAAGGAGATTGATCATATCGGCAAGATGGGCTCGACTGCGGTACTCTTTGAATTCCAGGTCGTAGGCATTAAATAAATGTCCGCCCTCGAAAATGTCCCAGGTCTATAAGCGTTAACAGATCTTGTATGAATATGCATGACCAGGCTGTCTTTCTTACCATGCACCCCACGTTCCATATATCGACACTGTATGTCCACGGAGCTCCTAAGATTACTTCAGGCGCGCGGTAAAAACTAGGTTGAATGTCTTCCGAGTGCTCCATGTCACCGGGCACGGCAGATCCAAAATCGCATAGAATTGGATGGCCTATATTTTTCGGCACTCTGAGATCCTGGGACAGGTAGATTGTCCTTCCATCTGGATTCACAACCTTTCTAGGACAAGGATCTTGCATTTCTGTCTCTTCAAATTCACTGAAGACCGATTCATCCTCAATACCGATCATGATATTGTCCGCACTGATATCTGACACAAACTCCTCGTTAGTAAATGATCGAAACACAAGTATAGGACCACAAACCGGTATGTATAATCTTACACTCTGTGTGTAGATAATCCAATGCCAAGAACAAGGACCGCAGAACACCTGCTAGAACAGCCGGAGGAAGTCTCCCCACCGGGTTGCGGTGTAGAAACGCCCAAACACTTTCCCATAACGGAGGATGCACGAAACATACGTGGTTGCTAGAAGCTCCATTAATTTCAAAATTATTCAGCAGCGTTCTGACACAATCACGGCCTTGGCAGCGTTTCGAGCTTTTCTCCATTCGTTTATACATGTTAAGTTCGTCATCCAAATACTGTCCCATGGACGTAGCATTGGTGAAGATTTTAAGTGCAACATGACGCCGGCGGCTAATACGTGAGCATATAGATCCCAGATGTTTCTTTTCCAAAATATCACAAGGCAGAAAGAATCCTTACTCCATATCCCGTGCAAGCCACACCGTTGAGGTCGTTCCGAATCCCAGTTTACCGACAACTTGGTATCGATCCTTAATGACCTCTCCTATTCGCGTGGGATAATAGTGAGAAGCGACATAGCCTGGAACAGTCTCCTCTTCGATTTTTTGACACTCAGATATCCGAGCAAAGTTCGGGCTGGATAAGTCAAGGGGCTTCCATTTTCTTCCCATTCGCGGTAAATACCGCTGTAGGGACGGGAACATGGGTGAACGACTTTCTCATGCAGAACTTAGCGATTGGAGGAGGTAACGGGATCGAGATCAGACGCGATGCGTAGTTTTTGGTAATATGTGGTTGCGAAGGGGTTGACGGTAGGGGTGTGGCCGAGGAAGATTCTTGCAACATTCGAAGTGAGCCACATCTCTATACGTACGTCAAAGGCAAATACTAGTATTTAACTTACATCGGTGGAGACCTTTAAAATATCCCATAAAGGACTTATCGACCGCTTCATTCAGCTAAGTGAAGTCACTGAGTATGAAATTTATCTATGAGCTGGATGCAAAAACATATAAAAACATTAACACGCTTTTGGTTCTCATTCGTTGCCGACAAGACCACGAACATAAGGCTTGTCATTGGCATAGCACTGGATTTCCTGCTCCGTAGGAAGAGTCCCATGTAGAATATAAGCCTTAGCAACTCGATCCGTGCAGTCCGAGCTGTCACGTCTCGAGCTATGCCCATAAGCATTATGAACAATTAACCGGGCATTTTCGCCCATCTCCGCTAGCAGCCTCCTTCCATTGCGCAACGGGGTTGCAGGGTCATACGGGGAAGCAATAAGCAGGGTAGGAGTCTTGAGAGTGTGGTTGAGATCGCCACGATACACCTCCGAAGGAGGGGCCCAATAGGTATTATAATATCGACAAGGCAGAACTGCGAAGAAGCGGGAGTTGCCAGCTATCCAGCTCTGGGTGGACATAGTCTCCCACAACCGGTCCCACCATTCGAGTCCGTCTGGAAGAGGCGCATCGTATGAATCGGCACATATCACGAGAAGATCGAGCTCGCTGGAAGATGGGACATAGGGATATGACGGCTTGTCGGAATGATCGCTCCAGGAGCGGTCTAGGGAGCTGGCTGCCATAGTCGCATTTCCTGCTTCGAGTTCATAGAGCATTCGTGCGGTTCTCGGCCAGTCCATTGGCCTATACATAGCCGGGTAGAGAGCTCTATCCACGAGCGCTGAGTACGTGATCAAAGAAGGACCAGCTAATTCCGTGTATGCGGACCGTGGGCGAGCTTTGAGCGACTCAAGTAGCTGGGTCATTCGCGCTTCCAACTGTGCGAGGGTGACGGGCCCGTCCTGGCCAGGAACAGGATTGGCCAATGCACACCACTTCGGACCGGCGTTGATACACTCCCCCAAGAACCCGTCGCGCCATGCATCTGTCGCATTGTCGAGAGCAGTCCAGCCAAAGCCGCCTAAGAGACGGTGGTCCTTGACATATTCCGTTCCATCTAGGATCACACGACCCGCTCGGGTGGGGAACATGTTGACATATGTCTGACCAATACCTGTACCATAGCTAACCAAATATCCCGTGAGTTCTTCCTCATTAAGTGCTTTTCGGATCTCGTCTAGATCGCGTGCCACCGATGCCGTGCTGACGAAGCGACCGAAATCCCCCAGCCGTTGCTGGCAGGCAAAGAATGTGGCGTTGTTCATGGCATCTGCAGCCTCTAATTGTGCGTTTGGGGCCTCCTCGCGATATTGGTATGCTAGGAGTGACCATCGGTCCCGGAACCCGTCTTGAGGGAAACATGCCGCGGCGGGGAGGGAGGAATTCACACCGCGGGGGTCCCATCCTAGTACATCAAACTGCCCGTCACTGAAGCGGTTGGTCGTCTCCTCCGCAGCCTCCCAAAGGAAAAATGTCCCGCTTCCACCCGGGCCTCCTGGGTTTATGATGATAGTGCGCTCACTCTTGTAGCTCTTGGTTGAAATACTAGGATCGTTCCTATGGGCCAGACCAGCAACTTGGAATTTGGTAACTGCAATGCGGACGATACGAGGGTCTGAAGGGTTGTGATAATCGAGTGGGAGATCTAAGTACCCACACAGGTAGATGCCCCGGCCTGTGCTCCCCCAGCTCCAATGCTCGGGGTTGGGGTCGAAGAGGGCGGCCCATGACTGTCGTGGAGTCGGGTCGTCCAGTAGTGGCAGGCGACTAGCATTTGTGCAGGGGAGAAACTGGAATGGGTCGTTCTCTTGTGGAAATAATCCATAGGGCAAGTCTTGGACTTGGTCGTCCCGGCATGTCCAGCGTGGAGTTGGGATAGGGGGTTTACCGTACCCCACCAGGCCCACTATCCCTGCAGCTACCACCGTCCACACGATGTTTCTCCAGGGCCATGTTCGCTGAGGTGTAGGGATTAGTTTTCCTTTCTCCATCACCAAGTTCTTAAAGGTGTTCCTTGTCCAAGCGAACTTCTGAGGTTAGAAACCCCGACTAAATGCTCAATAATCTAATATTGCGACCAGGGCGTAAGTATAGCGCGTAATTTCGTGTGACTATACGAGAGCTGTGAGTAGAGGGCCGTGAGGTCAAGGAAGAAAGGAGCCTGGCGTTCCAATTATGTTCAGTAGTAAGCATCGTGAACCGAGCGTTAGCATTGGCCCCATTAAGGGGGCTGAATTGCTTAGTGAAACTTTCCTAAGGCTAAATAAATTACCCGATCAAATAAGGGAAAAACACCATCTCCAAACAATTCTTCCTCAGCTATAAAATATGTATACCTTTTGGAATGACTTCTGACCTGCGGCATTTTGGATTGGTATCTAGTAGACTAGAGCATCTAGGGGTGATATACACCTGAGTATCGTCACTATTCATTCAAATTTTAGAGAATTCTCGATTACATAGGTACTTCAGCTGCAGTATAATCCCAAGATATGTCATCAGTTTAGCTTACCTAGGTAATAACAATCGACCAAGTTATCGCCTCGTCGTATTTCAAGGTGGTAGTTCAGAGGAACCCACCCTAAGCCTGATGGGGACCTCGGGACTGCGAGTTTGTCGCTAATCAGTACAATATTCGTTGAACCAGTAACTGCACGAAGTGGATTCCTCGATGATTTGGAGAACGACTACGGACTCTTTATCTTGCGACGCACCCCGGCGCTAAAATACTTCGGGTATGTCTGCTGCAAATTATAATGGTACGCCCATAGTATTCCACACATACATTACTTAGGACCGTACGATGACGCCATCCAAGTACCCTTTTGCATCCTACTCACTTCTATAATCCTCCACAGTGTAATATCAAGCACATACGACCATAGGGTGTGGAAAACAGGGCTTCCCGTCCGCTCAGCCGTACTTAAGCCACACGCCGGTGAGTTAGTAGTTGGGTGGGTGACCACCAGCGAATCCTCACTGTTGTATGTTTTTTGATTTTTGATTTTTCAATCAGATCGATCAATCTGGGATCATCTCGGATCATCTAGGTGTTCTAATCCAGGCAGAGCGGAGAAGGGGGGATATACTTTTAACTCCCTGCAAGTAGGAACTATAAACTTCAATCATCGGCCTCACACTTTTATGTGGATAGGGAGCATGAGAGGGATCGACGGACTTCGCCAAAGGAACAGATACGTGTCAGCAAAGAATTGAATTCTTATCTATGCGGGTTAGGGGTGGCTTGGCGGAGCAGATAGTACATATAGCGCAGTTAGGTATATTACAATTCTTCCCAAACTTGCAAGCTGAGGTATGATAGGACAAAATGAACTAACTATGGTGTGATATGAATCAACATGAGTCACTATTACCGGCCAGCGGGGGCCGCCTATGATTGGCCAAACACATATATAGAGAAGGGACGAAACAATACTTCAATATGTTCATCTGCTTGTCCCTTCTAGGGCATCCTTTTCACTGCAAACCTGTGTTCTTGAGGGCCGTACCATCAAAATGGCAGACATAGACACAGGTTCTCCCTTCTCTGTGTCGCCCAGTCTGCAGTTAACAGCTCACGAAAAATTGATTCTCAAGCGCCAAATATACACCCCGGAGTCGCAGATGAGTCGATTGGGACTTTTGTATGCATGTACAACGACCTACGAACTGCTCATCTTGATCATAAGCTCAATGGCAGCGGTAATTGGAGGGGCCCTTCAACCCATATCGTTTGTGAGCCGCTCTCCACCGACATTCAATATCCCATGCTCATTTCCGTACAGGTCCTTCTAGGGGGCTTGGCCCAAGCATTCAAAGAGTTCTTCCTGGGAACGTCTTCGGGTTCTCACCTCTCATCCCTAGTCGCAAGATTCGCTCTATATTATGTATACATTGCCATTGGCCAGTTCGTTTCGGTATATATATCTACAGCCGGATTCATGATAGCAGGGGAAACCATAACCCAACAACTACGAGAGAAATACATCGCCGCTATCCTCCGCCAAAACATAGCGTTTTTCGATATCCTAGGAGCTGGCGAAATAACAACCAGAATTACTGCCGATATGAAAAAGTTTGCCCCTGTACTCCTGTGCCAACTTCGGGACGGCTTTCGTCATCAGCTTCGTGAAAAGCTGGCGCTTGGCTCTTATCCTGATATCTGCAATCGTGGCAGAAACTGGATCTATGAGTATATGCTCTTCGTTTATGGTCAAGTATACCAACATGTCTTTATCCGCATATGCAGATGGATCGACAGCTGCAGAGGAGGCCATCAGTTCAATCAGACATGTTACTGCATTTGGGATTCAAGACAAGCTGGCTGATCGGTATCGGAAATTTCTCACCATGGCAGAAAGGTATGGCCTTAGAAGTCGCATTGCTCTTGCGGTCATGATGGCCATCATGAATGGTGTCATATTCTGGACCTACGGACTGACATTTTGGCAAGGGTCTCGTTATCTTGTTGTTGGCAAGATTGAATTGGGAGCTCTTATAACAATTCTTCTTGCTGTGTTGACTGGGGCGTTCACGTTTGGAAACATAGCACCCAATTTCCAAGCGTTTGCAACCGGTGTGGCAGCAACAGGGAAGATCCTTGCAACCGTGTCCAGAGAATCACCAATAGATTCATCATCCACCACAGGAAGCAAGCTACAAACTGTGTCTGGGACAATAGAACTGAAGAATATACGTCATGTTTACCCTTCTAGACCAGACGTACTGACTCTAGATGGGATAAATCTTCTGTTTCCAGCTGGAAAGACGACCGCCATCGTCGGTGCTTCTGGGTGTGGGAAAAGTACATTGGCAGGTCTGATTGAAAGGTTTTATGAACCAATAAGTGGCAAAATATGTGAGCCTTCTTTTTCTGCGAAAGATGAACCGTGCTAATAACCAATAGTACTCGATGGCCACGATATCACATCTTTAAACTTGCCATGGTTACGCCAGCAAATAGCCATCGTCACACAACAGCCCACACTCTTCGCCACAACTGTTTTTGAGAACATCAGATTTGGTCTGATAGGCACTGAACACGAAAACTCCCCTTATAGTGAGGTAGAAAATCTCGTGTTTGACGCCGCAAAGACAGCAAACTGTTTTGAATTCATCTCCGCCCTGCCCGATGGATTCCACACCAGTGTCGGTGAAAGGGGCTCCTTACTTTCGAGTGGACAGAAACAGCGAGTTGCCATTGCACGGGCTATTATTAGCAATCCGAAGGTCTTGCTACTGGATGAGGCTACTTCAGCTCTAGATGCACAGGCCGAGCAGCTGGTACAGGGGGCGCTCGATGTTGCTGCTAAAGGCCGGACAACAATCACAATCAGCCACCGGTATGTACTTTAATTGATCTTATAGATACAAACTGACGATTTAGATTATCCACTATCACAGTAGCAGCAAATATTATTGTTATGTCCCACGGACGTGTTGTTGAGCAAGGAACCCACAACGATCTACTTGAGAAACGATCAGTGTACTACGAGTTAGTCGAGAAGCAGCGCATGTCGACAGAAAGAGGTATCACAATCAGTGAAACAAAGTCTGCTCTCGACACAGATGAGCTTCCTGACTTCAAAGATGAAGGCGATGACTCCAAGTCCACTTACGAGATAGGACAGCTCCGGAGATCCGAAGACCGCGACAGAGAATCCAAGCGGAAGGCTGACCGTGAATACTCCTTATGGGAGTTGATCAAGTTCATCGCCAACTTCAACAAGGAAGAGACGCTTACCATGCTTTGGGGTCTGTTTTTTTCAATCATCACAGGCGCTGGAAATCCCACGTAATTATTCCCACGCACTGTGCAGAATATTGATGCTGACCATTCCCTAGGCAGGCCGTGTTCTATGGCAAGACAATTGCGGCAATGTCGTTACCCCCTACTATTTACGAAAAGCTACGTCATGATGTCAACTTCTGGAGTCTGATGTATTTGATGCTGGGAGGTACTGCATTCCTGGGCTGGGGAGCATCGGGTCTCTGTTTCGCCTACTGCTCCGAGCGTCTCATTCACCGTGTCAGAGATCATTCTTTCCGAGCAATGCTCCATCAGGACATTTCCATGTTCGACAAAGCCGGGTTCTCAGCCGGTTCACTTACATCCGCGCTATCCACGGATGCCACCAATCTTGCAGGAATGAGTGGCGTGACCCTAGGCTCCATCTTCATTGTCTCAACTACTTTAGTCGCTGGCATCGCTGTATCAATTGCTATAGGCTGGAAGCTGGGACTCGTCTGCACCGCAACCATTCCCATTGTTCTTACTTGCGGTCTTGTGCGACTCAAAATCCTCGGGGAAATGGCTCGACAGTCGAAGGCGGCGTATGCAGCTTCAGCAACCTATGCGTGTGAGGCAAGCTCTGCGATAAAGACGGTTGCATCGCTGAATCTTGAAAGCCACGTACAGGAAGAGTATCACAGCATATTGGAATCCCAGAGACGAAAATCGGTCGTTTCAACGCTCAAGTCATCGACGTTTTATGCAGCCTCACAGTCGGCCAACTTTCTCTGTATCGCGCTAGCTTTCTGGTATGGGGGAAGGCTAATCGTCCACGAAGGTTATTCTATGGTGCAGTTCTTCATCGCTTATGCAGCTATTGTCGTAGGCGCATTCAGCGCCGGGGCTATTTTCTCCTTCGCGCCAGATATGAGCAAATCTCGCCAGGCGGCTCAGGATATCAAAACATTGTTGGATCGACCTGTCAACATTGACGCACGTCAAGAAACTGGCGAGTTGTTAACTAAAATGGACGGCAACTTGGAGATGCGAAACATATATTTCCGCTATCCTAACAGACCAGAGAAGGTGGTTGTTAACGGTCTAAGCTTGAGTATTCAACCTGGACAATATATCGGTCTTGTAGGAGCGAGTGGGTGTGGGAAGAGCACCATTATTGCTTTGCTGGAGCGGTTCTTTGATCCTGAAGTGGGACAGATATTGGTTGACGGGAAAGAAATTTCCAAGTTGAATGTTAAGAGTTATAGGAGTCACCTTGCTCTGGTTAGCCAAGAGCCGACACTGTATCAAGGGACTATCAGGGAGAATATCACCCTGGGGACCAATGATGAGGATGTTTCTGAGGAGAAAATCACCAGAGCATGCAAGGATGCTAATATCTACGACTTCATCCAATCTCTGCCGTAAGGCACCCCTTTTCTTTACACCTTCCCTATCCTTTGATTTTCTAGGCTTCTTCATTGGAAACGAATACCTACTAACGCTCGGCTCAGTGATGGTATCTCAACGGTCATAGGAGCGAGGGGCGCCATGCTCTCTGGCGGACAGCAACAACGAATAGCCATTGCGCGAGCTCTTCTTCGCAATCCACGCATCCTCCTCCTAGATGAGGCAACTTCTGCGCTCGATTCGGAGTCCGAAAAGGTCGTCCAGGATGCTCTAAATGCGGCGGCTCAAGGCCGGACGACGGTTGCCGTTGCGCATCGAATAAGTACAGTGCAGAAGGCCGATTGTATCTATGGTAAGAAGGAAATATTTCGTACACAATAATTGAGACTAACTTATGGCTTTAGTGTTACATGAAGGTAATGTTGTGGAACAAGGGACGCATCAAGAGTTGATGGAGCTCGGGGGGAGGTATTTTGAGTTGGTGAAGTTGCAGAGCTTGGAGAGGTCAAACTAGGAAAGAAGTCTTGCATAAGAGGAAGCAGAAATCTAGTACTGTGTCTTCTCAGTCTGCTAGATGAGGCGTTGCATATGTGGCCGTTTCAATTTTAGTGCTCTGAGTATGACAGGGGCCGGGTGAACTTCCAATCTAGGAAGGTTACGAGGTCGCTCAATTTATGAGCCTTGGCCTATTGAAAGGCTGACTGACAGGCTGATTAAAGCGCCCTGATTGGGGCTAAAACCTGGGGCCAACCCCAGACTTTCCACTATTTAAGGATTTAGGGTCCTGGAATTTGATGGTGAACATATACCTTTATCATGACTCTTACATCTCCCGTCTGCTCTAGACACTCGCATGAGCCAGGCCAGAATGAACGGAACAACCATCATTATGAATCAATTGCAACCAGCGAAGGGAACCAAAATCGAGAAGTTTCGCCTGTTTCGCGCGAGCGCTCACGAGAACCCAAACAGAGGCAGCAACAAACCGAGCAACTGGAGACAGTCGATAATATGAAAAATGGGGCGGTAGATCAGTCGGCGAAGAAATATACAGATCCACACAATATTCCATCAGAAGACCCAAACCCCACCCTGGAATATAGCAAATGGCCCGTACCTGCGACCATGTTCGGCCTTATTTTACTTGGGATTGTCATCGGCATCGGTCATCATCTGTGCTACAACTACTTAAATGGAAAACCAGTTGCCAACTATTCCCAAGCCTGGATCCTGCGCATTGCGACTGGTGCAGCGTTTCTTGTCAAGGTCATCTTTGCGATCTCCGTTGGAATTGCTCTCTCTCAGGTCAAATGGTTCACTCTGAGACGACGACATTTCAAGATAGGCTCTTTGGACAAAATGTTTACCCTCGAGTCTAGCCTGCTGTCATTTTTTTCAAGAGATCTGTTAGCGGCTCCCTTAGTCCTAATTATGGCTGCTCTATTGTGGTCATTCGGCATCATTTCAATTCTGACCCCTAGCACTCTTTCAGTCACCTATACAACGCACACGTTATCCCGGACATGCAAGGTCCCCATATTTGGAGTCGGGTCACCCAGCAGTCTCACTGTTTGGCAACAAGCTCCCGGAGGCACTCGGACACCGTACGGGGGCCCAGCCCCTTCGATGAACAAAATTGCGGCGAAAACCATAGTTGGGGGTTCTCCAATGGACTTCTCGTCCCCTTGTGGACAGAACTGCTCGTATTCAACATCATTTATGGGCCCTGCAATGAGCTGCGACACTCAGTCTTTCGAACTAGGCCGGGCGGTTCTCGGACCCGGCGTTGTACATGACATTGAACATGGCGATTTCTTCTACTATTATGCTTCTCCTGACGATCAGTACAAGAGCATGTTATGGGTCTTATCGAACCAGATGAATAGTCCCGATGGTCAACCACAGATATTGTTATGCAGTACCTCGAATACCACATACAATGTCAACGTGACCTTCAGTGCTGGGATCCCCACGTTCAGAACGGCGATTGGCAACCTCACCGAAGCCGAAATGGTCGACTGGGGCGAGAGTTTTAATAATGCATATTACGCATATGTTGGTATAGAAAATAGTACCGTGCGGCAAGCACTCGATATGGCTGCAATTCGGGACTCCCTATATGACAACCTGGCTGGAATTATCTCCATGCGGCTCGACGAACAAAATGCATTCGAATCCAATACATCTTTCATCCTCTCCAACCTAGTCGATATGACAGTGAATGAGAGCATGAGCACCTTCCGTTTAAACCGCGATATAAAGACCGGCATCCCGGAGCTCATGCAGAACATTACTTTGTCAGTTATGGGGACAAATAATCCCACGTCCACTACTGAATGTACATCTTTCCAAACTGAATTGGTGTACCGTTACTCGCCGCTCTGGCTTCTGGTCCCGTATTTTGTGGGCTCTGGCCTCTCTTTTCTATGTGTCAGTATAGGGTTCTATACCCTGGTTGCCGACGGTGTACCTGTGGAAGACAATTTCAGCCAGATTCTCGTGACCACTCGAAATCCAGCCTTGGATGAGATTTCTGGCGGTCTTTGCCTTACTAGCAACCAGGGAGAACAGCTGAAGGAACAAAAGATCCGCTTTGGTGAATTGATCCGTGAGGATGGGCGGGGAAATTGCGGCGTCTACCACGCTGCGTTCGGTCTGGAAGGGCAGACTATCCCAATTCAAAAAGGGAGGAAATACCTTTGATGAAGTGGCACCTTCAATCATGAATTTAGAGATCAAAGTGATTTGGCCTTCAGAGAAAGTAGAGGGCCGTCATCACGCTCAGCTCAGCTCTGTTATTCTGCTCTTCTACTTCTATAATTTGTGCAAGAGGCCCCCATTCTCTGCATCAGAGTTTTAAGCAGAAGGTTGCACCATGAGTATAGTATGTAAATTGAAATAAAGAATGATTTATGACTTGCTCCTTGACTTGAATCTAGTGCCTATAGAAAGAAGAGTAGCCAACTCATCATCCTTCCCCGGTTCAAGTAAAGTATGCGGGAAATTCCCGAGGTTTGAGGTATAGGCCAAGAATACTTTCTCGTCATTCAAAAGTGTAACGCAATTAGATTTTAGGGAGACAACTGTTGTATGATAGTTTGACGGTTTGCCTGTTGTCTTGGATCAATACCCCAGGTGAGGGATGCCAGCAGTGAGGATTTACGCAGTATGATTCATTCAAATGCTTATTCAGATCAGGTTTACTTTCCCTAACTTAGCGCTAAAATGGTTGCATGTTCCGATGTAGTATACTAGTTCAGACAGTATAAATAGAGTCACAATATTCATGGTGTTCGTTTCTCATTCGAAACCACCCATACATCACTCACAATCCCCGAATAGCACCAGCAAGATCATCCATATTCTCCAAAAACACATCAAATTCTGTCTTAACCACCTCCATATCTTCATCAATATCGTCAGTCCACCGATGAACATACACAGTTCTCAATCCACACTTCTGCGCACCCCGCAGATCATACGCATGAGCCGCAACCAGAACTACCTCCTCAGGTCGAAGCTTCACAAGCTCAAGCCCTTTCTGGTACGCTTCCGGGCGAGGTTTATAAGCACCCAACAACTGACTAGAAAACAGCATGTTGAATTCCAACCCGGACGACCGAGTCAAGTCCAACTGGAGTCGTGTCGTACCATTCGCATGGACGAAAACTTCCAACCCGAGGTCATGTTGCAAACTCTTGATTGCATCGGAGACTTCGGGCCATGCTTTCTGCGAATGCCACGCTTCGATGATTTTCTTGTTCGTCTCGGCGTCGAAGTGCGGTTTATAATCAGGTGACTGGTCGAGGAGGGCTTCCAGGGTGCGGGCAAGGGTAATATCGATATCTTCTGGGTGGAGGTTGTTGCTGACGCGCTTGCTGTTCTCTAGGAAATATTGCCTGCGCCATTCCAGGGCAAACTTTGAGGCTTCATCTTTGGGGATTGCTGCGGGTAGTGCTTGCACTACGCTGCTGTGCCAATCGAGGCATGTTCCCATGAAGTCGAAAAATACTGCTTTGATTTTTGGCTGAGGCATTTAATGTGGCTCTAGTACTTGGTACGAGGGTAGAATCAAATTTTACTAAGAAATGAGAAATCGGGTAAGCTGACATGTAGATCTGAGGCTCTTGGCGGGGAAGGTCTCGATTAGAAATCCAAACGCTTCATCCCCCACCCCAGCTCGGGGGATAATATTTACTCCGCCTTTTTTTATTCGCTCTGCTAAAAGCCTACGATGCAAGAGCTAATAGCCTACTAGAAAGACAAATATGCAGAGATGTTGTGAAATTAAGAGAAAACATCAGCTATATCGTAAGATATATAAGATCATAATAAATACACACACAATAAATCACTATTTACCAGGCCAGTGAGCATTTTTCGTTGAAGATCCAAGACTTATGAGATCCCGCGACCTTCTACGAAGAATATAACTCCGATTAACGACATATTCTCCTGATTTCACTTTCCTATAAAGGCGGTCCACCATCGCTTCTGCCACTTCATAGATTGCAACCTCGTCGGGGAGGTCTCCAGCAACCCGGACTGATATACAGTGAGAGTATCTGTGATGCATAGGTAAATCATTCACTGTAACCTGTTGGTTCACGATGCGGTACATCATACAGCGGACCAGCTCGAGATCATTAAGCCTGGCCTCATCTGGGTCGAAGTAAACTGTGACCCACACAACTTGATATCCTGAAGAGCCGTCAGCTACAGGCTCATTGTCTATGCGATTTATAAAGGCGGTTCGTGTAGACATGGTGGTTTTTGTTAGGTTTTTTTATTAGGGAATGAGCTTGAAGATTGGCTTTATCCGAGTGGTTATGGTTTCGTCCGGGTGGTAGTTGTACGTGTGTATTGGGGGCGGCGATGAATAAATATCTGTCACTAAGATAGGATAATATGTCTTATTTTAATAAGACTGCTTAGGCTGCTAATAGAAACAAAGAGTCTTGTCATTTGTACCAGATATAGGAATGGAGTCGACAAAGCACATCTTTCTTTCTTAGGATTCAACATGAAAGATATAACCTCATCAAATTGGTTTTAGAGAGCTCTTTATTATCAGAATAGACTTGGAATATACCAAAATACAGGAACAAAGACCTTCAATCTTTCACTTCTCAGACTCAACGGCTATACGTACCGGTTCCATTCTTTGTCTACATCCCTACCGTATCAACAAAAGAACCTGATCCATGTCGATGAAACCCCTCTAAAAAGCGTCCGACCTCAAATGAAAAAGCCGAAAAAGCCTCACGCGATCAATCTCAATATTCCCCGCCGCACATTTGGCCTGGTACAAAAGCGCCAATTCCAACGCATCCCTAAGAAAAGCATTAAGATACATATCCCGAAACCGAGCAAAAGCCCAATAATCCCCACGAGCCGGTAACGATAGACACCCCATGACTCTATGGTGCATAGGCTCGGGAGTAATTGAGACACTGGCATGAAGTGTTTTCTTAGAGATTCCCGCGTGGATGGTCTCTACCACTAGGTCCATGAACTCCGCGTCTGTTTTGTTGCGGTTTTCTGGAGTCGCGATGAATACGTTTACCCATACTATGGGTCCGCGGATGCGACATCTCTCGTCTGTGTAGATTCCATTGTGCATGAACATACCTTCTTGTGCCATATTTGATAGGTTTTTGGGTTTTTACTGGATTGATTGGTGTTTAGCGGAGGGACTGGGGCCTACTATAAACAAAGCCATCCTGGTGCTTGATATGGGAACTTATGAGATATTCTCTTACTATTATAGTAGTTGGAAAGTTGCTAGGGCTTTGTTGGGATTGAAGATCTATCTTTCATTGTTACAATGGCTTTCTCAGCTCAATTCAAGGCGAGCTACGAATGGCCTCAATCAAGGGTTGCTAAGACAAAGGGCTTTAGAGGGCTCGTCCTGATTTGTAGCTGATCAAACAAGGGGCTGTGCTCATATAGTATTGTACAACGTACGTGGTACAAAGTACCTATGTTGGTAATGGATCCTTCCACTTCATTATAATGGAGAAACAGAAGGGAAAGCGGACTGGTTCTACTAAATGAATAGCCCATGAATGGGATCTCTCAGCTCATGAAGTTTTTACGCTACCTTGGGAGCCATTTGAGGTCAGAGTAGCTCTCGCATCAATAGATATCGCGAGCATCTTTTGGAGGGTTTACAACCTATGCGGACACTATGAGAATGTGAATATGTACTTTGTAAGGAGAGTTCTATACCTCCAGGGCTATATAGAAAAGTAAATTTTATTTAATAACGTTTCAGCTAACATATAAATTAATGCATCAAGACCAAAATGGACACGGCTGAACTGTATAGAGAGCCATACTAACCCAAATAAGCAGCACTGGAGCACTGGTGAGTATTCTCGCTATTCTGATTGGGGTGCCTGAGCCGCCCCCACGGGCCAGAACCGTGTGGACCCCATGGACCCGGAGTATGGCTTTTACCAACTGCAGACTACCTCAGCAGTGTACTTCAGCTAAAAATACTCCAATCTAATTAACTTGGCAAGATACACGTCAAGTCAGCAAATTCTACCCATGCATTAACCCGGAGCGGTCCTGGAGGCTGACACCTGCTTGAGGTGGAGGATGCCAAATGCTATTCGTCTAACGCAGGCGGCTAACTAATTTTAGTATACTGTCACCTCGTAAAAGTGGATCGAATATGAAAGCGCTAATATATTGTACAGTTCCAAGTCATTGCTCATAGGCTGGTCAGGGTTGAAACGGATATGTCCGAATCCCAGAAGAATTATAAGAGGTTATTTCCCACCCTTGTCCTCGTCGAGTTTGAGAAGGACTGGCAAAAAGTTCCCAATCGGAGTCTAGGTACCTAGGTACCCCAGTCAATATACTGTCGTCATGTTGGGATTAAACGGTGGTCACACTGAAAACGACCCTGTTCCTGTTCAATCACCCGCCAATCAGACCCCCGACCAGAAAGCACCCGAAGCAACAACATACGCCTCTCCTCCTAGAGATGGGGTTACTCCGGCCGCATGGGGGACTGGATGGCAGTGTCCGACCATGATGGTCGCATTGGTGTTTAGTGGGGCGATGTTTTCAATGGGCCATCACTTATACTACCAGAGCCTCGACAACACCCGTGTCAACTCAGTCGACCAACAAACCTGGGCAATTCGAATCGGAACCGGGTTTGCTTTCCTGATCAAGTCTTTTTTTGTTTCGGCGATTGGGATTGCAGGGGTGCAACAGATGTGGGCCACTCTCCGCCGCAAGTTTGTGAAGATTCGCGGGATTGATGGCATGTTTGCCGTCTTGACCAGCCCGCTTGCTTTGCTTACCCTCGACCTTTGGATGTGTGCAAAAACGCTCGTCCTACTTTCAATTATGTCATGGTGCGTATGAGGTCATTTTCTATGGGGGGCGCTTATTCACGGTTCGACCAGGCTTATCCCATTAACGGCTATTGTTACACCTGCTACCTTAACCATCAATCTCCTGACAACCACAAATATCACCAATATACGTGTTCCCGCTGTGAACTTTGCCGTTAACTCTTTCTGGTATCCGTGGGCAACATTCCATGGAGCGGGAATGATTTCGTCGCCCGCGGCCAGCATCGACCGCTTGTTTACGGCTACTTACTCTTCTGCCGAAGTGGTTCCATTCTCTGCACCTTTCCCTAACTCGTCCTACACCCTAGAGTTCTGGGGCCCTTCATATAAATGCCAAAAGCTGAGTGAAGCTATCGTGGAGATGAAGGGGATGAACCTTTCTGATTCGTCAATGAATTATGGTTCCTTGCAGAATGCGTGGGATCACCAGGTTGCCAACACAAGCAACAAGTTTCCCGTTGTGTACTCTGCAGCTGTTAGTACAGCCCTTAACAACACCATTTTCGTGTTCGCCACCGGATCAAACCCCCTATGGAACGACAATGCCACACAACCGACCGAGCTTGTCTGCCAGCTTTGGAATACCTCATACGTGGTAGACCTACATTTTACCAACGGTATCCGAACTCTTACGCCTATATCGACGAAGCATGTGGCACGCGCGAATTGGGACGAAAGGTCTGGCGAGCTCACTACAACTAATTTAAGCCCTCTGGCGTCAGATGTCAATGGTGGCTTCTACCTAACACATTTGTTATTCTCTGATCTCTTAAAAAGTACCATGCTTATCAGCTCTATCGGATCATTGACAACCATCTTGACCTCCACATTGCAATCCTCCAATTGGGGATCCCCCACGAGGTCAATACAGCAGACCGGCCTTTTCTCATGTCCAGATGTGTGGAATAGTACCGACTACATAGGGCTACGTCTTGCACCTCTGTCAACTACGCTTTGCCGGAATAAAACACTAGCCCGGGCAATAGAGGATCTCTCGCACAACTTCACTTACAGTTTGCTCAGTCTCAACGCCGCGAACGCCAGCGTGCCTGTGACGATCTCGTCGCCGCAGAATTTCTACTCATACGACAGTAGAAACCTGCTTGCGGCTTATATGACCGCGCTGGGTGTCACTGTTGCATGTGTGATCGTCGGATTGTTCGCTCTGCGCGAGAATGGCGTTGCCCAGAGCACCTCGTTTTCCAGCATGCTCATGACGACTCGAAATCCAGAATTGGATAATTTGACCAAAGGGAATTGTCTGGGATCTGACGTGGTTCCGGATGCAATTGGTGATGTCAAGTTACGATTCGGGGAGGTCGAGGGGTCGGAGCAGTACAAGCATGCGGCATTTGGAACTGAAGAGACGGTGACTCCTTTATCTAAGGGGAAAGAGTATTACTAGTCCGGAGACAAGTCTCCGTCATTAATGACAATGTCATCATTGTCTTCCTAAGCTGGGCTATCAAAGATGTTCTTGTTGGCGATGAACTACCGTCTACCAACCGATCGGCAGCAGCATCAAGTGGTGCCCTTCTGGCTAAAGGTTCTTGCACACTGTTTCAATTATGAGAAAGGGGAAGCATGCCTTTTGTATATATATATATCTTATGTTTTCAGAGCAAATGACACTTTATGATTACTTATAAATCCTATCCAGTACCTCCTGGCTGGGATCAACCTTGAATGACGGCTCTGCACTAAGCCCCATCCCCTTTTGATACACAGGCTCTAGACTGTCCATTTTAATATGTGCATATATTGTCGTCTCGTCTAATGTTATGTACTGCAAAATGCTAATAGGCTACTCTTTCAAAATCACATCCCCTCACAGCTTAATCCATCTCCCCATCCAAGTCTCAACAATCTCCTTCGCCTCATCAACCAAACCAAGATCAAGTAACAACTGCGTCGTTCCACGCACCGCCGAATCCAACGCCGAGAAGATCCAAGCATGGGTATAACTAGTGTGCTCCCCAATAAAGATAGTCTTAAACTCCGTCTGATAGTAAGCAGGCAAAAACAACTCCTGCTGTCCAACAAGCGGACTAGCCCAAGCACCCGCCTGATGCTGATCAACCTCCCAACACTGTCGCTCATACACCCCCGTAAACTGCTCAGCAGCAATCTCACCATGCGCCTCGACCATCGCACGTTGAACCAACGCAACATGCTCTTCCACACTCAGCGCCGCGGTTGACCGCGCCGGCGTACCAGAGATATACGACGCGAGGATCACACCGGGCCCCGTCGCATTCATGTTGTAGGAGGGATAACAGACATTCCCGACACCGGCGACATCAACCGATCCACATCCACCGAAGATAGGCTCATCCATGTGTTCCCAGAACCGCGTCTTGTACAGCAGCGAGATCTTGCACGAGGGGCTGTAGTTCATTGTTGAGATTGCACGACTTAGAAGCGACGAGTACCGCGGCAGATCCCACAGTCTGACCTTGCTGAATGGTGTAGCGACGACGGCGTAGTCGTATTCCTTTGTTTCGGGCACCATCTGGAACAGATCGTCGCGCCATGCGACGGCGACTTTACCGGTTGTCTCGTTATAGATTAGGCCGTCGATTGTGCGGTTGAGGGTTGTCTTTTCTGCGACGTGGGGGTAGAATGCACGGGGGAGGGATTCCAAACCCTTGTCGATTGTGCGCCATTTTGTCGCGGCGAAGTAGACGTCGTCGTATAGTCCACCCCAGATCGGGGAGTTGTCTGCACCGGCGACGTAGTTGGTTATGTTGGAGTCGTAGCCCATTGCGTATCTCAGGTATCCGGCTTCGGACCAGTGGAACATGCCGTCGTCAACGGCTTGTTTGTGGGCTTGGTACATGTTTGTTGCGAGTTTGCGGATTGTTTCGCGGTCGTTGAGTTTGGTATAGTTCTCAAATGCGGATTCGGCTTCTTCGACCGCTGTTTCGTTGGATGAGGGGGCCTTGTAGACTAGGGATGAGTTGGCGGCGACTTGGGCGACGGTGGGAATTCGACCGTTGGGAAGACGGTTGCCGCCAGAGGCTGTAGGGACATTGGGGCTGTTCTGTATAAAGGGGATGAAGTTGACCTGGAGATCTGGTTTGTCGTTGTTCATCTTGTTGAGGACGTTGGCGAGTTGGAAGACCATGCGGTGATCTTGAATTTCGAGGGTCTCATTTGTGTCGGCATAAGTGATGCTAACAGGGAATCGCATTGGTCCCATTTCTTGGTATTGATACTGCTCTGGAGTGGTGTTGTTGAGGTATTTTGTACGAATACGACCACCGACTCGCCCGGATGATTCGTAGATGTGCCAGTCATGGATACCAACAGATTCGAGCAGCAAACTCGTCATCAAGCCAGACATTCCACCACCCAGAATCGCAACCGAGGCTTTCTTCGCTTTGGAGACAAATGCGTTGCTATGCTTCTTTGACTTCATGTACGCCACTCCGTCAAACCACGGTCCCGTGGCATCTGCCACATCGGCGATACTCTCGCGCTTCTGAACAGGTGACGAGACCATGATAGGGGAAGAGCGGCCCACAAGTGTTGATCCGGAGAAAGCATGGAGACAATTAGAATGGGGTGCGTCAGATGGTGTGGTCCAGACGAATCGCTCCGGGTGTGCTTCGCGTTTCACGAACGTGCTCCCAATCGAATGGTGACTCTGCATCGGATCTCGGATCCCGCATTCCCCGTAGACAAGCTGCAGATCCCCTTCGAACTGATCGTCCAGGAACTCGACGTGAATGTTGTGCAGAGAGTCGGTGGTTACACTCCCGAGGCTGTGAAAGCGTATCACCTCGATGTTTCTCCCTGCGACCCCGGCTAGGCTTAGGCCTGATAGACCCAACCCTAAGAGGGTATGTTGTAGATAGACCTTCATTCTTGACCCGGACAAGAGTAATGTGGAAATGAAGTATGAGCACTCGATAGTCCGTTTGTCTCCATACTTGCCGGGACATTTTATATGTCTTTCTTTTGCTTGTATTCATTATCTTTCGGATACTACCCAGTATCTCGAGCTGTCACTATCTTTGAGGATGTACTCTAAGTTCCTTATCTAGTCAAATTGAAGCTGGGGAAGATAGCACCTTGTATCATACCCGGGTAGTATAGCCTCTACAGCTTGACCAATATATCATAGCTTCCGCGGGTTTTACGTAAAAGCATAGCATCTCAAGTATTCAATTAGCAGCTCACTTGCGCCCAACTAGAAGCTCTGGGTTAGTACTGCTGCTGTCGATTTCTCTTATCAAAGGCGGCTTATTCCGCTATGCGTTATCATAGACCGGGGTGTTGCGCCTTAACTCCCGGGGGCGGTATTTGATATTAATCGCGGGGAAGAAGATTTATTGTCCACATAAGATATGAATTTGATTTAGATCGACAATCTCTAGGGCTTATTATCTGAATTGGTAATCCATGGATATCGGAACACTCGGCAAAAGGGTGTCTTGGCACGCCCTTTGTCTGAATACCTTCTAGAAAGACGAATTAGAACTCTTAGATTGAATATTCTGTTGATTTGGATTACCATGAGTCACTTCCTTTCTTGCTATGGTTTGTATCTATTTCCGCACCCTTTTGATATCTTTTTTTAATAGCAAAAGGACAGGGTTACTCCCCAATTGGACTCTATATCAGACAAGACTATGGGGTTTTGATCTATTCTCAACGTTCTAATCCAACATGTTTGTCTACATTAATATGTATGAATCTCCATATCGAAGAGAAGAGATAACAATAATATAGACCTATTAAACAAAAGAAAAAAATACTACTCGCATACCAGTACCTAACCAGGCCAAGGCTTAAACGGTTTAGGTATGCAGATGCGGAGACCCGCCACGACCCGCGTCACGTGAATATCAATACATTTCTAGCTGTACATTAGTTCTCGCTACAGAATTTCCACTCCTAGGAAGGACGGCTCAAATCCATTCAAAAACAACTAGAACGGAAGCCTGGCTAAGAGACCTTCCAACCCTATACAGGCAACCTGAGCACAGTCATCATAAAAGCACTCGGCCAAAATACCTCGAATATCATCCAACCCAGTCTGAACACCACGACAATCGAACTGGAATTTATCGAGGAAGTAGAATCGGGGTAATCCATGCAGAAAGGCCCGCTGTGGAGTCCCCAATGCCATTTCCGGGCCAATTTCCTCCATATCACCTAGGAGGGAATCAAGAAGATCGAGTTGGTCGCAGATTTCCCAGCAATTCTCCATGCAGAAGCCATCCTGTTGTATTGTGTGCATGATGGTCTTCAAGGTGGCTGTGAAGTGTTTGTGTACCTCGTTAAAGCGTTGTTCAAGGTCCTGGGCATCTTCGGATGAATTCATATCTGGGTGGAATGGAGGTGTTGCTCCCAAATTCATGAGTATAGGGAACTTTTGTAGGGGATCAAAAATGTAGAGCTTGGTAGATCAACAGGGGACTGTTCCCAAAATGATAGCTTCCAAATGTGGGCGGAATTCAGGTAGTTTAAAACCTACTAGCCAGCTGTAAGAGTCACATTAAAAAGACAGTAATTGAAGACATGGAAATGAACAAAAGTCAGAATCCCATTGTTAGGATTGCTTCTTTGTTTATTCTTCATAGCTAAGTGCAAAAAGGAAGAAATTCATTGTTCTTGAGAGTAACAAAAGGGAAAGTCCCGGTATATATAAAACGGTAAAAGAGATAGAAAGTAGAGGATATCAACGCTAAAAAAGAAATATCAAACATTAATCACAACATATCGTTGTCTCCTCCAATTTCCGTGTCTCACCCTGCACGTCATCTATTCCCACCGTGACAACCATCCAATCACATAAAAATTTGCCCAGCCCCGCACCAATAAAGATGCAAATAATCACATAAACATTGAAATACATGGCTAATAACATAGTGATATAAGCCCCTGCAAAAGTGACTGCATGAATCACAGACCTCGTCAACTGTTGCAATGGCGTTGCGCGAAATGTCACGGCCGTTCTGGCAGATTCAAATTTCTTGGCAAATGTGCTGTGCGCGGCTTGGCGCTCAAATTGGCGGGTGAGAAAATTGTCATATTCCCGACCAATGCGTCGAAAGAACTCGACTAACACAACCAGCAAAATTGTGCCTATGCAGGTCGCTGCAAACATGCCATTATTCTTGATCTGCCATCCAGTGGAAAGAAAGCAGGCATCGATGGTGTGAAAATTGAAGAGCATCTGGCTTTTATTAGCGAATCCACATGGATTCAAATGTCTTGGCACTCACTGAAATCTTGCAGCTGGCCTCGCTGCTGCCATGGTCCATGCCCTCCATCTTGACTGGTGTGTTTGGTATAAGATGATGGAGGTTTGAAGAAAGTATGTCGATATTAGCGATCGAGGCCCCTGGTCTTATAACCTGATGGCCTCTCCCCACCTACGCTAAGGCGAAGTGGAGAAACCCAGCGATGGCGTGGTAGAAATGTGCTCAAATCGACTCAAATGTGAGATGCCACATTGTCAGTCGGACAATTCAAAATCAGGGCTTCTCCCAATTTCACACTTCTGTGCTTCATATATTATTCGACTAAACGCAGAATTCGTACTTGAGCTGCATCTTCGCTCATCGGAAGTGAGCTGAGGCTCATACTCGGTTTTCAACGTCAGACCACTGCATAGGGCAGTTCAAGACATAATGTCGTCCCCAAAATTGGATGTTCGCCATATCCAAGATATGAGTGCGGCGACAGCATTAGAGCCTCATTGGGGATACGTCGATCGCGCCCTCCCTTGCACCAACGATAAGGGGTCGTGCGAGTATCTCGACGTTGTATATGAATCTCATGACCTAGGAATGTTATATTCAGGCATTATGTGGTGTGTTATTGGCACAATTTTGCTCCTCTGGGTCATCCTGAAGCAGTTCAATACACCAACGATATCACCAGCACTAGCAGCGCCAAAACTAGCCGGGCTATACAGAGTCCGCCGCTCTGTTGCCTCATTGGCCCGGAAATATCTCCTGCCTGACGCAGCTCGGCTGATCTTCGGCCGTACAACACGCCTTCAAGTGCTCACCCTCGCTCTGTTGGCTGGCTACCTCTTGATCTTCAGCTTTGTCGGCATTCTCTACAACACATGGGTCACCCCCGTCAAAAAGATGCCCGGTGTATATAATACCCGCAGCAGCATCGGCCCGTGGTCAGACCGCATCGGCACCCTGGCCTACGCCCTGACCCCACTCTCCGTCCTTCTGAGCAGCCGAGAGTCCTTCCTCTCCCTCATCACTGGCCTGCCATATCAGAGCTTCAATTTTCTCCATCGCTGGCTGGGCTATATTATCTTCGTGCAAAGCTCCCTGCACACAATCAGCTGGTGCGTCGTCGAACTAAGACTGTACCAGCCACAACCCACCGTCGGAATCGAGTGGGTCACTCAGACGTACATCGTCTGGGGCATCGTCGCCATGATCCTCCTCCTCCTACTCGTCATGCTAAGCACACCGTGGGGAATCAGACTCACCGGCTACGAGACCTTCCGCAAACTCCACTACATCCTCGCCATGGTCTACATCGGCGCCTGCTGGGCCCACTGGAAACAACTTAAATGCTTCATGTGGCCCTCCCTAATCTTCTGGTTCCTCGATCGCGGAGCTCGCCTCATTCGCACAGCCTTACTACACTACCACCCCGACCACACCGGTACTCTCAGTCTCGGCTTCAAGCCCGCCGACGCAACAATCACCCGCTTCCCAGACACCGACCACGGAGACGTCATCCGTCTCGACCTACACAACAACCAAGACCCCTGGTCCATCGGCCAACACTACTATCTCTCCTTCCCGAAATGCAGCATCTGGCAATCCCATCCCTTCACCCCACTAAACCTCCCAACCGTATCAAACGGCACAGTCCAACACTCCTACATCCTCCGCGCAAAAAGCGGCGAAACGAAAAAGGTCGCCGACCTCGCTGCCACAACACCCACAACACCCGTCATCCTAACAGGCGCATATGGCGAGTCCATCACAACCCACCTAACACCAACAACCAATATAATCTGCGTCGCTGGCGGGACCGGCATCACCTACGTCCTCCCGATTCTCCTCCACCTCGCCCGCGAACAGCCCTCACCAGACCGAAAGGTCGAGCTCATCTGGGCCATCCGTCACACAGCGAATACGGAGTGGGTAGCTGCCGAGCTGGATCTGCTCCAGAAAGCGCGGAATAAGTTGAATCTCGAGATTAGAATTTTCGCTACCCGAGATGCGGGGAGTAAGACGCCCTCGATTGAGAACTCGGATGAGGAAAACTGTAATCTGGAGGTTCCGAAGGTTGAGGAGAAGGTGCAGATCTCGCCTTCTAAGTCTGTTTCTGCCTGTTGTGGATGTGAGAAGCCTGCTGGTATTGAGCGGCTTGGGGGTGCTGAGGATGATGTTAATAGACATCCTGATCTGCCGCGGTTGGTTAATGGTTTCTTGGATGATACGGTCCGTGGACCGACTAGTGTTTTTGCTAGTGGGCCTGGTGGGATGATTAGTGACCTTCGGGATATTGTTTCTTCTTGTAATTCTGGTGGAAAGGTTTGGAGGGGACAGGAGAGGTTTGATGTTCGTCTTGTTTGTGACGATCGGTTGGAGTGGTGAATGCTTGGATATTTTGCAGCTGGCTGCATTTGTGAGTATATAACCGTCAGGAGTCATAATTCAATGTATATATTTTTCTTGGGTTCTATGAAATATATCAACAGAAGATATCCTCGTAGTACCCTCTTGCGTGTAGAGCCCTCGCATACTGTCGTATGGGAGTGCAGAACAATGTATCACAAGTCACAGGTTCTACTAACATCCTTTCAGGGCAATCCACACTAGAAGGTCCATTAGAAACAACGATATTGATAATGATACGGATATGCTCACTGAGCTGCCGGATGCACCTGTAGTACCGACGGATGACGAAGGCGACGACGACAACATGAATGGTACAAAATTTGAACCGACTAGATCATGAGCATCTCTCATACGCTCAACAGTATTATAATAGTTGAATGATAGTCTCATATTTAGGAGGATAAGCAGCAGGTTAAGAGGAAAAAGAGGGTGTATATAGTTTGACAACGTCATTCGTAGTACATTTACCCAACACCCACTCGCGCAGAACTCAGAACTCACTACAAGCCCGTAGTCTGACCCTTGATTTCTACGATCTCAGTTCTTACTGTTCATGATGGATGAAACTCAAGGTCTGTACCTTCCCTCTTTCCTTAACACATCCATTTCCTCTTCAACCGACTTTCAACATGTGTTCATCTTCAACCAAAATGGCATCTCTAAAAACTGTTGGCTCTGCAGGCCCAGATGTTTCTCTTCCTGGCCCCTTTCCTCCTACTGCCCCTTCATCGTCTATCATGAGCGCTCTCCCAGATGGATATGTCGTCCACCACTTCTCCCGTTTCAAGTTACTACGCACCTGTGCCGAAGTCCTCGCCGAGTCCCTGCGAACGGAATCAAAATCAGTAAGCCAGTGGCTTGTCGTTCTCGGCCTATCCCAATCGGCTATACGAAGACTCAATGAGAATCACAAGTGTTTGGAGGGGATCGAGTATCGGTTTGCATGGGAAGGACAGGCTGGGCTTATCAAGATAGTCCACTCTTTCGACCACGATTCGGTCACAGATGGACTTACTAGGGTGATGGATCTTTATCTTATCAGAATGGGACTTGTATCGATAACCAGCAGAAAGTGGGTGGTCAACACGACGTACAAGCCAACTGCGAACAAGGGGAAAGAAGCCGACCAGGGATTTCTTCCACCATCTCGCCTCCCACCTACTACAGGGAGCCCTCCCGGTTGGCCAACCCTTACCATTGAGACGGGGCTATCTGAATCCTTATCTCAGCTCAGACAAGATGCCCGATGGTGGTTGTCTAACTCTTTGGGTGAGGTCCGAATCGTCCTAGTTATCTCTATCTCGAAACAAAAAGATAGAGTCTTCATCGAAATGTGGCAACTGGCGCCACCGAACAGCCCGCGCCCCCTTACAAGAGCATATGTTCAAACCCTATGCCAACGGAATCCGAACGTCCCCCCGCTTATCCAACAGCCAGCAAGTTCGCAGACAGCATACTGCGCGCACGAGCTCACAATTACCGCTAATGGTGTGACTGGTGCCCCACTCACGCTACCATTTGCTGCACTGTATGATAGACCGCCGGCACAAGGGGAGGGAGACATTGTCCTTACAGCGCAGGATTTTCTGGATATCACCAGTGTTGTATTTTAATACTGCGGCCGTTTGCTTTCTTGTTATTCTTCTGGGGAGACATTTGCTGTGCTTGTCCCATTTTTTTCGTTTATTTCTAATACTGCCTGGCTTGGCCGTTCCTTTTTCGCATGTAACCCCAATTGAATCTCTCGCACGACAGAGAAATTCGTGCAGAATAAAAAAGCTGCATTATCATGGTATCATATCGTAACTAGCGGGTGAGCTCCTTAGATACTGGGAGGAAGTATTGAAATGCTAGTGTAGCTCTCAAATTTAAAGGAACATATGCTTCCGAAAAGGGAAGGTGCGTCCATATGACGTTGTGATGCCTTGAATAAATATGTATCTATCCATTTCTGCCTGGATAATCTAACAAGACCCCAAACATCTCTACTTTGTCTGACCGTTGGCACTGTCATTTAGTCCAAGCTTACCGCCGGGCAAAAGCATCCCAGTCCGATCAATGAACGACCGCGCTCGAATATAAGGGTCCAACTTCCAATAGTTCACGCGGAACTCATCAATAACAGCAGTCCGTCGCGACTTGATTTCCAGCACTTTCGCCACATCTTCCCTCCCCTCAATGTGCGAGCTGGCAGAGATCCACGCTGCTGTCGCGCTAATCATCCGGATGCCGATCATCATGCGGTCGTACATGAGCGTATCGCGCATCTCGGTGTCCTTCATGATTGCGTTTTCATCTTTCACAGGCTCGTCGTATGTGTAGCTCCAGTCTCCCTCGCCGGCAAACTCTTTGGGGATCGTGTCGCGCGGAATATACTTGTCCAAGTCCGTGACTGACCGTGTGAAATGCACTTTTGATGCGACGACGGGGTCCAGCCAGCCTTGGATGAGTTTCCAGATGCCTGGTTGATAAAAGGTGATGCCGTGAGTATACTCTGCAATAAAAAAAACAGGATTTCCTAGTGAAATGACTTACCGGAGAAAATCCAGGGTGCGTTATGGATGAGCAGTTGCCCCAGAGACTCCGGGTAGTTTGTCTCAAAGCATTTGGAAATGAACTTGACCGGGGGGTAGTCCTATTGTCGTGATTAGTACAAGATCAGTAACTTCGATCTAGCCACACTAGGGTGATTTACCATGTTGGACAGCCCGAATCCGGTCATATCGAAGACAATTGTCTGTGGAGGTGTCAGCATGAGTCAATATCTCAACAATCTGGTCGAACATACACCCGTTTCAACTGGAGGACCAACGATAAGTCGTGCTGACTCTATCATATGAATAATATACCGCTCGAGAACTTCCTCGGTCTGAGCGTCTGGCTTGTGAATTTTTACTCTAATATAGATAACAGGCCGTCCCTCCCTGTCAAAGCCATGAATGAAGCTTTTGCCCGTTCTGAGTTGATGCATAAATTGGGTACCTTCCTTCTTCTCCATCGAAGTAGCGGTGGCGCTGCGGGATTGCTCCAAAGCGTATTCCTCTCCCCGGGGCAGAATCTTTTCGTCAACCTCCACTTCCTTTCTCCACAGGATATTCGACGCCATCATCGAGAATGCTTTTCCGACATCCCATTTCCTGGCGCGCAAGAACCGGAGCAATAAGGTATCTGGATGTTCTGCCTTAATCATCCTCAAGATTGCAAAGCACATTTCTTGAGGTGTCAGCCTAGACAGGATCTGCTCCATAGACTTGATTTCTTCCTCCTTCACGCCTAGCTCTCGAAGTCGCGAGAAAATGGAAGCAAAGTGCGCTGGGGTGACCTTTCGAGTGGCCATTTCCGAGATGATAGTGTCTTTGGCATGTCCATTCATGAGCGAGTCCACCTTGTCGAGTGATTTCTGCTCTTTATTGCCGGAGTTGCTTTCCGTGTTGGTTTCTCCGTTGATCTCGTTATTTGATTTCGTCGGTGCGATCCCGTTCGAAGCTTCTTTATTAGCATCTTCACCCTTCAATGCGCTGATAATAGCCTCCACCGTCAGCTCATTGATCTTATCCAAAGCAGCAAACAGCTTGCTGGAGGGGCCATCTGGAATCGGGACATCATATACAGCCGACAATACACTCGCAATTGAGGTCAAGATGATGATCCAAAATTCGATTAACTTTGCTTCTTGCTCAGGAGTGAGGTGGCCGAGATACCCGGACATTGGGTCGGTAGTAGGAGACATGGCGTGAATTTCGTACACTGAAGAGTCAATTTGAGGAAATTAACTCACATTTTAGTATCAACCCCGCTGGTAATGCGGCCTTCTTCAATTATTTAATGCTTACGGGACCACATGAACAGAATCTCAGCCTCGGTCAGCCTCCGGATTCATGCGCGAATCAAAATCGATACCTCGGTGTTTGAGATCAGTCGTTTTATCGACATATGGGCGCTAGGCCCTCAACTGTCTTATGGGGATCTTGAAACCGATGGACAGATGTGAACGGACCTATGGAGGGGTGGCGATCCCCCGCATTGCGGAGAAGATCATCGCTCTAGATGGTTTGTCCATTTCCTGAATTTTGGGCTTCGAATCCACTAAGAGGTGAGATCTTAGCGGATGACTGTATCGCCACCGCTGCATATGGCGCTATCCAAACTAGGTATGCAGGTTGTTAAAAGTTTATATTTCCAGGGGTAGAAGCTGCTTATTCCTACCACACGCATTCACGTCTTGACTACCCTCGGTTATCCCATGTAAACTCCCCTCAAGAACATTCATATGCATTCTAGACTTGGAAATACTTCGCTTCAAGAAATAAAATGTAATCTTTCTGAAAGGCCGGAAACTAGCACTTTCGCTGCAGGTTATGGCTCCGCTAGGCGCTAAACAAGTGGTAAAATACGGGCGGTATTATTTCCACATACAGTAGTAGTCGCGAGTACATAACAGATTGTTGCATGCAGTAATCACGCCAAGCCCACCTACACATAGTGAAAGGCTTTGCATAGAATCAAGAATGAGCAGTAGAAGCCAGTTAGGTCAAAATCTACTAACCGGCCCCATAATTTTTTTACAAAAAATACGGACCCTCGCAAGCGAGGGTCCGTATTTGCGAGGGTCCGCCACCCATATGCAACATTTTTTCTACCTTTCACTTTGACCTCGATTTACTATACCACCACGTAAGAAATCAATTAATTTAATAAAGAATATGGATGAATTGACTAATTTAATACTAGTATACAAAAGCAATTTAATTTCCTATGCGTTTTTTGGCCCTTCCATGCTTCCTGATTTCGACGAGTACCGGTTTCCATCTCCGCCTCGTTTTTTCTTGATCCTTTTTCTCACTCAATTTATACTCTTTTCGCTTCATTTCTTTAACCTGAGAGGCATTGACAATGCCAGTAATGCGAATATGACGACGAGAAGCGTCATATCGGGCGTGGCGAGCACCCATAATAGCACTTGTTGAATCGAATTCTCGCTGTAGCTAGTAAGCTAAAGTAGCCTGCTCCTCGGCACCTTTTACTAGCTTTGCTAGCCCTTCTTTGAACCGCTCAGTTGACGGGCTATATTGATTAAGCCGTAGGCTTATTCTTCGTACTTTTTCAGCCGTTTTTGGTGTACTAAACTCGGTATTTTGGGAGGTTATTGATGGGGTATCCGGCCGGGGTAAATTGTCGGAATATGGGTCGTAAGACTCTAATTCATCGGTGATAAGCTTAGAATTAATAGGCCAAATGCCTGTTAATTTAAATCCAAGCTTAATCGTATATGGTTTGAAGGTCTTTTTGCGAATCTCGCCGATTGAAAATAGGAACTCGTCCTTTGAAAATTTGCGGCATCCAGTCATTGTCGCAGCCTCAACAGCCTCACTATACCAGTGTTTATAGATACTAAAAACACCAACATCAAGAGGCTGGAGTATATGACTTGTATACGAAAGTAAGAAGAATAAAATGATATTATTCTTATTACAATACTCGATAAATTGACGTGTTAAATGAGACCCAAAACGGTCACATAAAACTAGCCTTTTTGCACCAAGTGTACGATTAATCGTCCACTTATCAAAAAGCCGAATCCATTGCATTGCTAATGAATCATTTATATAGCCAGTATCGGTGACAGCTATATATTCGTCTTCTTTTATCGAGTCAAACCAGCGTAATAAAGCCTGCTTTCTACTTAAAACAATAAGTGGTAGACAGGCAAAACCATCCGCAGAAACAGCCTCTAAAATGGTCACAGACTCGCGATTTGTAGTAGAACCATTGAATAGCTTCTTTTTTAGATGCCTGGTAATGATAAATTGATCACTTCCAACACCAATTTGGAACCCAGTTTCATCAAAATTATAGATATCTTGTTGGCAAATCCCATGTTTATTGACTATCCGCTGGTAGTCCTCAAACCACCTTTTCACCACTGATTTATCGAGGGCAGCAGCTCTTTCAATATCAAGAGCTCTTCGCCTACGAATATGGTATTCAGGATGACGTTTAAGAAAACGTTTTAGCCAGTGGTCCCCGATTTTTGGGGGTTTTTCGCGGCTATTCGGGTAGGCTTGAATGAAATCTTCCTCGAGAATTGAATCGGCGGCTACCGCGATTTGGCGGCGGTTTATTGATGCTCCGACCGTGTCGAAATAATCAATATATTCACATAAAGCACCCTCCTGTACAGGAGTAAGCTTCCGGCCATTGGGTTGTCGCTGAAAAAGCGATTTTCCACCATTCCACCGGCGGCGAAGGCGGTGCTCAGGAACCGCGAATTCTCGCGCAGTTCGCCTAATATTGGGTTTAGATTGCTCAGAGAGAGAATCGAGTGCTTTCTGTATCTCAATCTCTATTTCTTTATTGGTTTTAGGCATGGTTGGTGGTGTGGTTGATGGTCAAAGTAAAAATGAGGGTTTAAAAAAAAATGTTGCATATGGGCAGTATGTTGCATATGGGTGGCGGACCCTCGCTTGCGAGGGTCCGTATTTTTTGTAAAAAAATTATGGGGCCGGTTATAGAGAAATTCAATGTTCGGTACGGCAATATTGTCTGTCAGATGTATTGTGCCGGCAAAAAAATAGTTTCCCTGGGAATCGAACCCAGAACCTTTCCGGAACATCTGCTAATCGCATTTGTTAACGGAAAATCATAACCGCTAGACCAGGAAACTGTTCGACCACTTGGGCCAATTGATGCCAAGCTCAAACGTAATGTGATCTATCTCGTGACATCCTTATTTTTAGGCTTCTCAACCTCTCCCCGAAGCCATAGCGTGGGATGCAGTAAAGTTGTCGAGCAGTAAATTACGACGAGAGCGTCAATTGGAACACCGAGGAATAAAGCCTGCAATCCAAGTGTACTTTCTAGGGGAAACTTAGGTTGGACTACCGTATACGGCTATAATAGCTTTTTATATTTCTGGGAATGTCATGCTTGCGGACTATATAGTATAAATGGGATAGCATCATCACGTCTACGGAGATTGCCGGTTATCAGCCCAGGATCAATATAGCGTTAACGGTAAACTGGGAGTATGGGTATATATGCTTGGAAATTGATTTTTTGCGCTCTAGGGATTTTCCTACTCTGCCATATTGCCCCCCTTAAACAATACTATATAAATTCTGCTGCCATAATGCGGTCGAATACTCAAGAGCCTTCGATGTAATCACCTAAGCAGGGGATATTTTATATACTAATAGTTGGCCTAGGGTCATCAAAATCACCAGCCTAGATGCTGATCGGGGCGGTCTTTCGGTGCGCTTGTAAGACAACAGGAGATATATGACGGTCTTATACAACTCACATATACATACGATTACATCCTTCCGGGGTCTCGGGCTAACTAGCTGTATATTGCCTAAAGTCCCGAAGGATGTCATACGCCGACATCAAGGAGTACATGCCTGAAGCCGTCGCAACCAGGGAGAGTGCCGCTGAACGGAGTACTCCACACTAATGTGGGTTTTGCTTTTGAACTGTACCGCGTACTCCGTACACGAGCCCTTAACCTGGGGGAAATTGCAATCCAAATACGATGGAAATAATTTTTACCAAGAAAGATGAGGTACAAGCTGGGCCAAGGCTCGTAAGAGACAAGCATGAGCCGAGGATGATTCTCACCCACCAGGATCCTAATGACTAAGTTCTCAAGGCATCTCTCAAGTACAGTACTCAAGGTTGCAACCAAGAGGTTATCGCATCTGTTACAAGCAGAGAAGAGTTCTCAAAGGAGTATATCGTTCGTAAGAAACTTGTTTATTAGGCCCTCCTAAAAGACGACCCTAATATCCTAAAATACCTAAGTATCGCCGAAAGAGGAATCCAGCTCCCCTATTTACAGTATAGGGATGTCCGGAGTAATCTCCAAAACCATAAGATTGATATAGAGACCCGAGATCGGTGGATTCAGAATGCTGTTGACGCCATTGCTACTATTCATACATGTAGTATCGTCTACTCTGATATCAGTCCGCGTAACTTTCTCGTTACTGATAACCTTTCAATTCAACTATACGACTTCGCTAGATCGAGAATCAATGATCTTTTTTCTTTTTCCTGTCTCCCATCCTCTTCGGCTTGCTTTCTCCGTTTTTCTTTTCCTTTAGAAAAAGCGCCTTGTGATCCATATGGCTGTTTGTATCCATCTTTGAAATAGAAGGGTGTAGAAAATCACTATAGGTCACGTATTGCTTATTCGCGTATCAGAAGGCTAAAGAGTTGTGACTGCAACAACACCCTGTGAGAAAAAATCAGTATAGGGGAAGAACATGTCAGCGGTTTAGGGGCGTGCAGGATATTCAGGTGTAGGATAGTGGTGTTCAGGGCATTCAGGTGAATGGGATGAATGGACTGAAGAGTAGGGCGGCAAGGGGGAGTTTCTAAATGAACTAGAATCAAAAAAAAACAATAAAAACATACAACAGTGAGGATTCGCTGGTGGTCACCCACCCAACTACTAACTCACCGGCGTGTGGCTTAAGTACGGCTGAGCGGACGGGAAGCCCTGTTTTCCACACCCTATGGTCGTATGTATTATTTCGAGCGTTAAAGAATATAAAGAATGATGAAAGATAGGCAGGTGCCGCATCACGCGGTATAGAATAAAAAGTGTAAATTCGTAATAAATATGGTGTGGATACTCTCTAACTAGAGACAGAATTAAATGGAGCATTCCACAAGCACTGGAGGGTAGTATAAATTCCCCCTTCTTCCCAGGCACTTTTTTGTTAAAGGGATCGAAGATATAGGGACGAATAAGATATAGTTAATGGTCATAACCTCTTAGAAATTCCCAGGATTGATCTGTCTGCTTGACGGACATTGATATCCTGTCCCCAAGGTGCTAATTCTGCTCTAAAAGAAATGGTAAATTACGAGGTTATCGCCGTATGTGCAAGCTAGCGAAGAACTTCAGAGAAATATTCATTCTTCCACCCGTCACGGGAGAGTTCGAAACCCGAACAGTTGTGCGAATTTATTATCTATTTCTTCGCAGGCTCTGAGTATCCTTCTTGTCTGGTCAATCGCGGGATTCACGTCAGAAACTGATGATATCTCTTTCAGCTTCTCCAGTCCAGTGGCCAACTCTTTGGTGAAGTCAAGAGTGAGATTTTGACCAGACTCGTCTAATCGATGTAGCATGTTCTCCACGCCATCGAGTCGCTCTTCAGAAATGGCTAGTTCGGAAAACCTTCGAGTGATATCTACTTTATTTTCAGTAGTCAGACTCTGCATGTTATGGAGTAGCATTTCCCTGGAGTCTGACGCGAGATGTGGTGTAACTTCAGCCATTCGATCGCATAGTCTTTGAGTGTGAAGGACCATTTCATCGTTGAGAAAATCTAGTATAGCCTTCTCTCTAGCTTGTTTCTCATAAAATACTGCCATTGAAAGTAGATGATATTCGCCCGATGTAATTTTGGGGCTGCCGAATGCAGAGCTTCGCCGTCGATCAACAGCGAAAGAATGGATTTGAAAGATACTCGGGGAGAGTACGCGGCCTTTTGCAAGGTCTTCAGGGGTCCTGAACCTTCTAGGGAACTCGCGCCGAAGATTGTTGATAAATTGCGTATAATAGAAGTCGAATTTGCCCAGCTGCTTCTTAAGCCACGCCTGGGTAATTAGTTGAACCAGTCTATGCATGGTAAAAGATCTGCTGTGGACTATGGTCACGAAGGCAAAATCTCTCAAAATAGCAACATCGGCCACAAATTCTTGCTCTAAATCCTCCATTTCTGAGTGCGATCGTTTTTTGCTATCGCTTTGTAAGCCTTTCTCCTCTGAGGTACTCTTCGGCGGCAAAAAGAGGACACATTCTGGGATTTCATTGCGATCGAAAAAGCACATCAATGATAACAAATCTGCCGCGGAAGGTCTTACTCGCGCAATGTGATCGAATGAAATTTGCCACGTCATTCCGATGGAGTTCTCTGCCTCCCAGTCTCTATTAAGAGAATCCTTCTCATGGAGTTCATGCTCCAAAAGCATTATTGCGCCACGATCATTGTTGAGGAATTTCTCAAGATACTGAGAGACTGAGTAACGTGGTGAAAAATAGGTAATGAATGCGGCTGCTTGAGCGATGGCTAACGGCAGGAATTCAAGCTCTTTCACAAGCCTCTTTGAGCATTCTAGATTGCTTGTCTCGGTTTGATCCTGGGGTAATATGAGCTTCTTGTTCAAAAGCTCCAGAGCCTCAGACTCCGGCAGGTGCTTAATCTGGATCAAGTTCCTGCGACCAACTATTTTCACAACGGCCCCTTCATTTCGACCGGTCACAAGGATTGAACCACGAGAAGTCTTTGGAATATAGTTTAACAGTGGCTTGTTGGGCCTGTTTTGCCTCTTCGGATCGGGTGCTGGGCGTTCACGAAGGAATCGATCATCATCAACGTTATCAAGAACAAGCACCCACTTCCCACTCTTTTCGCCATTTAGCCACGCCTCGACCAGTTCATATATATTAGCTTCAGGGTCTCGCTGACGACGGATCCCCGCTCGAGTCGCGATCTCTTCGAAACTCTGTTCAAACCGGGACACACTCCCTGCATAGACCCAAAAGATCCATATATCCGGGTTTTGAAGTCGATGTCGATATGAGGTCTCGATGGCCAGTTGAGACTTCCTGATCCTTGGTTAGCATACAAATGGTATCTGGTTAAGGAGGCTTATGGTTGTTCACAGGTCACATACCCAACGCCCCCAAGCCCTGATAGGCCTATTCTTGCTCCTGGTTTAGATATACTCTCGTGAATTTGCTTCAGGATTTCTGGGCGATCGACAAAATCCGGGTCTCGGTCAAATGGAACCGTCGATGATGGGCTTGGAGGAGTTTTCTCACGATCTGTGCTCATATTTTTAGCTTGACAATTAATGAGCTCACTGAGAGCCCCGTGTGCTGGCTACTGTGCTAGTCGTACCTGGTGGAGTGTGGAAAACGGCTGAGATATTTCCGCTATTATGTCCTACTTGAAGCCCGAAGTTAGGACCATCAATTGAAATCGAAGTCATGGTACTCGTGAGTAAATATAGCATGTGAGTGTTATTAAATCCCCAGGATCCTACGCTGGGGTGGAGCCAAGGGGGCGGGGGACAATTCGAAGAACTTTGTCGGAGTGGGCAATTCCTCTGGATGACTAAGATCAGCGGTACTTGTTAGGATTCTTGTTAGGGTTCTCCCTTTTCCCTTCGGGTTTAGCGCCCCGACCTAGTCAGCTATATTAAGTAGCCAGATAGCCCAATAGGAACGCGGTGTGCCTCTCGACTCTAACAGGTTATGGCCCTATGTTGACAATTTCCCTACACAGCATTGCTATTTCGGAACAGAACAAGGTCTAATCGATAGGTCTCGACCACCCTGTCATTACTCTCACTTTCGACGGCGATATTTGAAGGTTTGCGTTGACAACTGCGCTAACTATGCCACGAGGTAGACAGCCTTCTGGGCCTAGGCTCAGAAACCAGAACACAGCCCCTGAGGGTGAGGATGAAGACCTTGATTACAGAGGGAACTCACCTCCCTCAACATCTCTTAAGGAGAGAGACGCCCGATGAAGACATCAGGGCGATGTTAAACTAACTAATAACTAGGTTTTCGGTTCTTATGAAGAACTAGACCGATCTCATATAAAACTAAGTAGAATAGGGGCGTAGACTTGATGTGTTATCGCAGTCTACGGCTCGCGATACCCCTGAATAGTCCTATCCGACTCTAGATTCGGAAGGTCGAGCGGTTGATCCTAATCTACGGATTGTCCGGGATTGATGATACGTAAAATCCCAGGTCATCATTAACCGGGAAGAGACTCTTATAGAGCAGGAGCTTCAGAAGCTGCGTCGCAGCATTAAGGATTGATGGGCTCTGAGGCCCATGACTTTAAACCTCTAAAATTCTCACCCCTATCATCCTCACTCACCCTAACAGGTATCTCATCGCCGCTCTAAGGTTCCAGGGGTAATAAGGGCAAACGAAGAATTAGCCGTGCGGAATATGTGGCTTAAGTACGGCTGAGCGGACGGGAAGCCCTGTTTTCCACACCCTATGGTCGTATGTGCTTAATATTACACAGCAGAGGATTATACAATGCAAATGGACGGTGACAGTAAGGAGGGTGGGCACCACTTTCGGGGGTGAGGCGTTAGCGCACGCTATAGACGGGGTGAGGGGCCAGTGCAACCGCCGCCCACCTTCCCCCAGCCGCATATTACTTTTTGGTCCGCCTACTGCCTAAGGCAGGTAGGGCCTTCCCCTCTTCCCTTTGTTTATTCAATTCAACAAATGGTTTCTTTCTTGCCTTTCTTTCTATACACAAATAACACCGCTGACGACGATGTGCTAGCCTCGATCACCTTAGGTATCACTGCTCACATTTATGTTGCCGGACTGGTACAAACTTCGGGATCATTAGGATAAAAGGAAGGCGGTTACACTGGCTTACATCGCTCCTATTATAGCAACTCCTCTAGCATAAAGGCGGAAGAGGATACCGAAAACATACCTAGGAAGCCACCGACAGGACACCGCTACACTCTTTAGATGCTACGAGGGCCTGAGGACACTGTAAGAACATGAATATCACGAGGGCATGGCTAGGCTACGACGAGGACAAGGCGAAGATAATCCAGCGAGGACACTACTAGGCTGTGACGATCCACGTGCTGCGTGCTTGCTTCCTTCCTGTTTGGGGTTGTTATTTTAAGCAAGCGAGTTGTTTGTTTGTAAGGTTTGCACTGCTGGGGTCCTCGACCTACAAATCCCAGCAGTCCACCAATGCTTTCCTTCTCTTTCTTTCTCCCCTCTGTACTTAGTATTCTCAGTTAAATGCACTCTTTTGTTGAAAGAACTGGCTCGTAACATAGGCCTCGGTATGTGAACGCAAAGGCCTGTCCCGCTAAGAGCCCTACAAATAACCTTACTGCCTATGTAGCTATATTGTATATATATTTGTTTTCCCAACCCCTAAATATATCTACTCCAAGGCTCGTTTTAACAATCAGCATCAGCAAACATCAAAGGTTATACTTCGAAAACTCCATTGCACAAATTAAGCCTTTTCCCGCCTTTTTTTGCCGTCGGCCTTGAAGCTGAAAATGTCACGAGCCAGGTCTTTTATGAGAAAAGAGTGCATTCCAACTAAATATCAAAGCTAAGGGAAGAGAGGAAGAAGAAGAAAGCAAGTGCAGCTTCCTGAGGATTAAATAGCAGGAGCTGAGCTGAGCAAACAACCTCTTTCCCGATTAGGTTGGAAGCACAAACAGACAATCTGGGAGAAAGCAAGCAAATCGTAACAGAAAAGACATCTACACAGAATGATATCTGAAAAGACCTCTGAAAAGCTTACTGAAAAGACATCACAAGGCCGCCTATGCGGCCGCCTACTGTTGCTTCCGCAGACTACCGAATTCAACAGAAACTTTTGAATTATGGACGTACGGAGCTACCAACTGGTCTCGATTTCAATGATTGCGACTATCTTTGGTACAAACTTGCCGCATTCGAGGATTGGGTCGCGCTAAACCTCGCCGACTGGACGAAACTTCACGTGAAAGAAGTAGCCACATGTCGCCGGCTCCTTGAAGTGATCCTTGAAGTGATTACTCGTTACCACCAAGCGGCTTCTTCGTTGTACTCAGGGAACCCCGAGGCCCAATCAGTCATGCTACTCACTCTTCTAGAGTTGTGGATTGCCTGTGATTTGTCTGCCACCAGGATACAAGGTATCCTAAGTGACTATGACCCGTGTATCCCTGTCGATTCCTTGCAGTCACTTTTACTACCCTCCAAGTCTCAAATTTCCAGGCTAGCCAATGCTGAAAGATACATGCGTGATCGTGAGAAGTGGATCAAATATGGTGGTCCCGGTATTTTTTCGAGACTTCGGTACAAGATCATGCTTCGCGGTCCGATACTTTGACCACTCCGATGATCATAAGCGGCTATACAAAGACATTGAAGACCAGGCAATTGACGAACGGGGACAAAAAATATCCGAGTTGAGCCAGCTGAGACAGAAATGTCAGCAGATGAAAGACTCGCTCAGTCAGATGGAAGGCAGCTTCTACGTGCGTACTTATGAGAGCGGTGAGCAAAGATCGTTCCATAGCAGATACTGCAGAAAGTGTGAAATTCGGGATGCAGCCGATTTGATGGTCATTAAAATCCATGAATGGCCTTTGCCTAGCGATGTGCTCCAGGTCAAGTCAGTTGTCTTTGAGCTAAAGGTACCTGCATCTTTTTGGTCTTGGCAAGATGCCACTGGCTTCTTCATCAATGTTTTGGGGATTAAGCATGACTCCTAGGAAGAACCGAGAAGCAAGTATACGCTTCTGTCAATTTGGCCGTTATCGTCCGTCTATTCTCCTATTGAAGGCGTCGAAAGTCAACGTATTGGTCTTCTTTCGGAAGACAAACCCCACGAAGTGACACACAGATGCACAGTAAGGGTCATAACTGCGATTGAGAGTGACGTTTGCCTCCAAAGTGGGGTGCATTTCAAGTATTTTGATTTTAATGTCGGATGCTTCGTGAGGCGTTTCAACCCCACGCTTCAAGTTGCAAGGCTGTGCACTTACAAACTGCTAAAACAAAGCTTATCTCTATAGCAATTCCTCCTCCGCCCGGCGAGTGAGCCAGATGGACCTTCGCCAAATGTTCCCATTGCAACTCAGTCTGCTGCTCCGAACCACATCCAACTGTCCGAATACAAGTCTCTTGCAGCAATTCCCCTCGGAGTAGAAATACAGTGGTAGAATATCCGCCTGGAGTTGTGCTCGCCGTCTGTGGATTTTAAGAAGATTGAAACGGGGATATTTTCCGTCAAACAATAAATCAAGCTGGTCCGCCAAAAACAGGCACTGAATTAAGACAGGGACATTTAATAATGGAAAGTCGGCAATTCGCTGCAACAATGTTGGCTCGTGTGGAGGATGTTATAGGGAGACTCAAAGAGAACTGGGAGCTTGTCCAGGGGCTCAGTTGCCTTATCTCTCTTGTTCTTGGGATCTTAGCACTCTCTCTATTTCCGGATATCCACACTCTATGCCATGAATGTTTGCAGTTTCTTCGATAGACTACTTGGTACTGGCTCTGTCTCCTTAGAGAGAAAGCTAGTTAAAGAACGGACGATACACGGAAGACTGATTTTATTGCGAAATGTGTTCATATCGCGTTAGTATGTATGGACACGTTCTACACGGAGGACCTAGTTCAAACATTCGCGACGTCCTCAGATGTTTCGACATTTATCAAGTGTTGTATGATGATTTAATACTGGAGACATGCAGTGAATATGCGATCAGACAATTTGCTTTATATCTTGGATTACCGATGGCGAGTCTTGATATATCGCTACCATTCGATGCTCGCGGATAAATTCGTTCTGTAACATGACCTAGGCCTAGTCATGGCTATTCAAAGTGTTTGGGCAGCATACCACGCGGGAACAACATGGTCTAAGGCGCTAAGCGAAGCTGATTGTTGGCTCGTGGCCCGGTCGGCGTACCAAGAAGGTGAGGCTACTGGTATACTTGTGCACTTTAACTTGGAGAGCTCCTTGTGAACGGTCTTCCTCTGGCTCGCCTGCCGTCAAATTATGAGCGCAACGAATCATACTACAGTCTCTTCGGCAAGTCCTAGTTAGAAGTGATGCCTAGCGACTCACCGGGTTTGCAATTTTCCTATCAAAAGCAATGCATGGCCCACACCGTCCATTTTGGTATGCAACCAATCCCCAATTCGAAATATTCTAACCTTTCAGTCAAGGCGATTGATGAAACAGGGATATGGGAATTTCTTCCACCGAGGTTCTTTAAGGACGTATTCCCTAATACTTTCGTCAATGACTACGTGCATTGGTACGCCGTCGACGAAGCGTACGTTGAGTTCCGGCTAACGAAGACCCCGTGGAAATCATCCAAGCACAATTGGCGACTAAAAAGAAAGCAATCTCAAGGCGGCTGGTATCTCAAGCAAAATAGCAGACGCTTGATCAGCGTGGAGAGTCGGACAGCAAAAGTGATATCCAAGATCTTTCAGCCGATCGAAGGTGAACCCCTGGAACTTTACTGCTGCATTCGCCGTCCGACGTCGACTTTGGGGATTGATCTGCCGTATCTCTAAATAGGCTTCAGTCTCAAGCCGAAATCCACTGAGCTCCGGTCTCGACAATACCCTAGTATGTCAATCGATGCCAATCAGTCGCTGGGGACATTAGTTGGGTTAGACAGTAAGCTTATCCTGCTTGACTTTGACACCCAAGATCGAGTGTTGCTCATTATTAGTGGTGAGGTGGCTTGCAAGCGGAGTGGCCATCATGTGAAGGTAGAGACTGAATGGCGATCTAAGAGCAAAGTCTATGCCTACTCGATCGAAGATAAGTTGGGAAGACTGGTTTATCATGGCAGTCTAGAAAGCCTGCTACTTCTGAGCTACTTGCATGCTCTAACTTCATTATATCTTCCCGACCCGCTGACTCGGAGGACTGGTACCGAGCAAGCTCTGTCGATCCTTCGCTCAGTATCAGTGAGGTCTTTCAACAAAATTTACCAGGAGTACACAGAAATTATCGCAAATATCGCTGCACTCACTCCCAAAAGATGCTATTATCCTGAGTATATACAAGTGATGCAAAAGGTATACTGGAACGAAGATCTGGCCTCCCTTATTCAGTATAGCGACTTCTATAAAGAGGTGAAGGAGATATTTGATCAAGATCGCCGTATGGCCCTCTTTAATCCGGACACGGTAACAATTTATCTACCACTGCCGTTGGTCGACCCAATCCTTTGGTAACGTGATCGAATCCGCGCTTCTTCGTTCCGCACCTCAGGATTTGGGGCAGAGGATCACACGTTAGACCACGATATGTTTTATCTAGGTCTTGATTCTACTCGTATATCTGATGAGGCGTCCCGTGTTTTTGCTTTGTGTAAGATGCTTTATGATGGGGTCCCTCGTATCCGAGATACTAAGCTAAGGAAGTTAGCATGTCATATTTATGGCCTTCTTTCGAGGCAAGTTCTTGTGCATGGTAGTGATACTCAATTTGACTCCGCTACAATGATGAAATATAGTGTAGGTTTGGTACTTGAACCCATAAAATTCATCGCTAGTCATTGGTGTACCTTATATCGAGTCCTTTGCTCAGAGCGCTTATAAGTAAGTAAATTCCAACTGATGATTTAGCTCTCAGCCATGGCGTTTTCTAAGGATGCCGATATGATTTCCCTAGAGGTTATCGCGTCTCTCTTTGTGATACCCGAGAACCCCGCTGTATATCCACCTGTGCGAGGGTCATTCTACCCAGCTGAAGGCTGGGCGATCAAGGCGGATGAGATAGGAATATATATCAAATACGCATATCACAAAAAGACGCCGGATCGGTTTATACAATACGGTAAGAATGAGACAAATCAAGTGTTCCAATCTCGCGTCGACCATTCTTGAACGATAAATCGTGAGCTGGTTTTTTTAAGAATTCTGGCCCAATATGTATAAGCAGTGGCCATGTACATCACCTTCATTGCCAGATAACCGAGACCATCCAAGAGTGGCTGATTATGTGGATATCCAAAGGGCTCAAGCGAGTGTGAAGAAATCCTATACAGTGTGGTACAATAACTCGGAGCTGTGGTGGTATCTTAAAGGTCTCGGGGATGAAATTAACAGCAACAATATTCAGGAGATTGAAATACCCCCTTACGTCATTCGATTGTAACCACTCAAGGCGTAACAAAAAAGAGGATTTTTGCCCTTGATGACCTACTTGGCTATACGCCGACTCTCGAGTTACCGCGGCCGGAATTGCGTAACCTACTCGAAGATTGCTCATCGAAGATAACGTCGACCCCTCACCTGTTGGCTTGGTAGAGACTTTGGGATCGCAAGCGAAATCTGATTATGAGAAGTGGTACGTTAAGCAACTACAGAGCAGTTTTACCTCACTACAGCAAGGAAAGAAGACAATATACATTGCATTAGACTCCTACGAACTAGAAGATGTGAATACCGATTACCTCCAGCGGTACCAAGTGTATCACGACAGAATATACACTGCTATCATTTCCCAAATATCTCTATCAAATACGTCGACTAGCCTATCTAAGTCAACAAAGCCTATCAATATCAAACTTCTCGAAATACTTACCAGCGTAAATCAATTACCAAGACTATCGCCCATGCTTCTCCTCGAGCAATTATCAAGATATCGACGGTACCGACTATCAATCGAGTGGCGAGATTAGTTGTCCTCGTTCGGTCGTTCAATTACAGATTTACAACGGGCAAAGCGGCTCGTCAAGCTTATCGGCAACCGTGATAAGCTTTTAAGAGAACTCCAAAATCCAGGCCACGAAAGCTAGGAACCCTTTAATTACCCAGAGTCTCTTTTATTAGAGATCGAGAATGGTATCATGATTCGGGACGTTCAGGAGCAAATTGCCTGCCAGATAAGAAATTTTGAAGCGGGAAAGAATACTGTGATGCAATTGAATATGGGCGAGGGCAAGTCTTCTGTGATTGTACCTATTGTTGCCGCAGCCATTGCAAATGAGTCATGTCTGGTCCGTGTACTTGTGGCGAAACCCCAATCCCGACAGATGTTCTAGATACTGGTATCCAAGCTTGGCGGACTCCTTGGTCGCCGTGTATATCATATGCCTGTATCACGTTCTCTCAAACTTGAACAAAAGGATGCAGATGAAATTGAGAAGATGTGTCGGGAGTGTATGGCGCAGGGCGGAGTTTTACTCATTCAGCCTGAGCATATTTTATCCTTAAAGCTGATGTGCCTTGAGTGCGTCAGTGTTGGGAAACATGCCGTAGGCCGCTCTCTGCTTCGAACATTACAATTCTTCCGAGAATATTCGCGTGATGTTGTCGACGAAAGTGACGAAAACTTTGACGTTAAATTTGAATTGATCTACACGTTGGAAACTCAAACCCCCGTCGAGTTCAGCCCGTACAGATGGTTTCTGATCCAGGAAGTACTGGGAGTGCTACGAGAATACGTTTATTCTGTTATGGAAGAATATCCTCTCTCAATTGAGGTAGACAAGCAGCAATCAGGTGGAGTTCCTAGGATACGCTTGTTACGTCAAGATGCCAAAGAAGTACTCTTTGAAGGTGTTGCCACTCACATTTGCGAGAAGGGAATAGGTTCTTTACCAATTTCCAGACAGCCAAAAGAGGTCCGAGATGCTGTGCTGAAATATGTTTTGAACCAGAATCTGACACCGGATAGGATCGCTGCCGTTGAGCGCAACCAAGGTTTCTAGACAGAGAGTACAAAGACACCACTCCTTCTGTTGCGCGGCCTATTTGCTGGAGGAGTATTGGCCTTTTGCTTTAGCCAAAACAACTGGCAAATCAATTACGGGCCCGATTCGAATAGAACCCCCCCGACGAAGCTTTGTGTGCCATACAGGGCCAAGGACAATCCTTCTCCCAGGTCTGAGTTCAGCCACCCTGACGTTATCATCATTTTGACGTCTCTAAATTATCACTACGCCGGACTTGGCGATGAGGATCTGTTCCTAGCTTTCAGACACCTCACCAATTCAGATCAATCCCACACGGAGTACCAAGAGTGGGTCAACGATACACCAGCGCTTTCTCTTGCATACCACCAATTGGTAGGGATCAATCTCGAAGACCGATACCATTGCAAGAATCATATATTCCCTACTCTTCGATTCTCGAAAGGCGCGGTTGATTACTTCCTCTCCCACATTGTTTTTCCTAAAGAGATGAAGGAATTCCCCTACAAACTGTCTGCATCTGGTTGGGACATTGGGGAGCTAAAAAGGAATCCCACTGTTGGCTTCAGTGGGACAAACGATTCCCGGAAAACACTGCCTCTAAGTGTTAAGCAACTGGATCAACCGGAGTAAAACCATACCAATACCTTGGTCCTCGGATACTTGCTCCAGCCCGAAACCTCCGTGGCTTTTGAGCCAGATAAAGTCGATCCTAAGCATTCCCATACACTACTGCTTCTTGATTTGGTTTCGTCCTTAGACCCGCCAGCTCAGGTCATCCTTGACGTCGGTGCCCAAATCTTAGAGCTGACCAATCTAGAAGTGGCGAAACACTGGTTGAAAGTGTTACCTAAGGATGGGCCGATCCAGGCTATTGTTTTTGTCAATGACAACGATAATATCTGCGTTATTGACCGAAAGGACCGGGTTGAGCCTCTGCAAATCTCACCTTTCGCGCGGCAGTAACATTGGAGCCCGGAATCACTAAGGATAAGCTTGTTCAAGGTAAGATTGTCATAACTATTTTGATTCATGACTTCAGCGCTAACGGTATTGTTAGCATGCAATGAGGATGAGGAAGCTGGGCAAGGGGCAGTCCGTGGTCTTTTGCATTCCAAACGAGATTCAGTTCAAAACCTTGACACTCACTGGGAAGCAAAGCAAGTCAGATGTCACAGTCTCAGATGTTCTTTGTTGGGCGGTTTCTGAGACTTGGGTTGAACTCCGCTGTAGCATGCCCCTCTGGGCAGTTCAAGGCAAGCGGTTCGAACAGCAACAAGAGATATGGGATAATGTTTGCTTGGACGATTCCTTGGAGCTATCCAAAAGTCAAGCTGAGAGCTTCCTCAAGCCGGAATCTCAGACTCTCCAACGCCGATACGGACCGGGTCACGCAGAGAGCTTCACATTGGACTCTCCAGACAATCAAAACCGAAATTTGAGCTTGATTTCTGATCGATGTCGAGAATTTGGCCAGCTCAACTTTGCATCTTCGATGCTTCGCGAAGAACAAGAACGCGAACTGGCACCCAGAAATTGAAGTCGAGCGCCAGGTTGAGAGGCCCCCACTAAGGACTCCAGTGGAACATCAAGTGGACGACGATATTCGTGATTTTGTGCCCTCTCAGGCTTATAAACCGGCGTTCCAATCCCTGTCAAAGACATCTGTTGCTTCAATCACAGATTTGAATCAGCTACCGACTGAGCTACTTGCCACCACAGACTTTACTATGGTTGTTAGCAAGCCTGTGAAGGTGAATGGAGTATCTGGCACTCTAGATGCATTCCAACGACCAGTCAGATGGATCTTGACGAGCTCGTTCCCCTCGCCATCCGGCACTGCAAGGACCGTGGAACATATGATAATCATCAGTCCTTATGAGGCGAATTGTCTTCTTCCAGACATCCGACGCTCAAAGTGTGTCACGCTCCATCAATATGCGCCGCGCCAGAACTTCGCTTTCGGTTCCTTGGATAAACTATCTTTGTACAATGTTCCTGAGGATTCTGGCACAATCGAAATACCAGATGAGCTCCGAATGCAGCTTAACCTCTTTGCGGGACAGCTGTATCTAGAGTCATATGCCGAGTATCAGCGCCTCTGTGCTTTCCTCGGCGTTGCCTCTGTTGCAACGAGTGGTGACATTTGTGTTGATACGCATGGATTCATTGAATCAGAGGACAATAAAGGATCAGCTTTCCGTCAAAGTCCCATCGAATTCCTAAAAGTTCTGATGTCACAGATCCGGAAGGATGCTCAGGATATTGATAAGACTCATGTCGGAAGAATCCTCAATGGTTTGTTGCTTTTCCCCTCCGACTTTGCGGATCTGGCATAGGCGATTGATAGATCGCAGGTTGCGAGCTTTCTGGTAATGATGCATGAGTACCTTCAAGGGGTTTCCTTCCTTGGTTTCATCTGACTAGTTTAGACTTTATGTTTGATTATAAATTCAACCGTCAAATGATGCTATACACATGTATCTAACGGAGCCATCCATATCTACATCACTTGACAGGCACTTGATAGTCAAAATAAGCTTAAAATTCAGAGTTTGAGCCCCAACCGGAGTTGGATTGGGCCGCCTGTCGGAGATATTATGTAATAATTTTTATACCAAAAAAGATCCCGAGGTTCGGGTCCTTGTTCGACCGGGTGGAGATCCCTCGGCGACTTTCGATATTTTCTTTTCTTCAGGGCCGTTCCGCTGCTTGACGAATGGATCCATCTATCAACAGTGGGATTGGTCCAAGGCGGAATATTAAATTCCGTGGATATTTCCTGATCCATTCGTCTCCAAAACCAGATGTTAATGGATATCAAAATTTTCAGATGATAAATCAATCCTCAAGTTCTCCACTGTAGATCAATACATAAATCAACCCAATCCTACCCCTGCAAGATGGAATTATTCACATATATAATAATAACTATACCTGAACACCATCATAATGACCTGGCCTGACGTCTCCGCAAAGCCCGCCGAGGGCATCTCATACTTCACCCCTGCCCAGAGCCCCCCGGCAGGCACAGCTCGCAACCCTCAGACGAGCGGAAAGCCCATTCCCAAGCTGTTCAAGCCTCTCACCATCAGAGGAGTGACATTCCAGAACCGCCTGGGTGTATGTGCAATGCCCTGCAGTTTTCATAATCACGCAGCTAACAATAACCCTCCAGCTTGCACCCATGTGCCAATACAGTGCCGATGATGGCCACATGACCGCCTGGCACTTGGCGCACTACGGCGCCATTGCCCAGCGCGGACCCGGAAACATGATCATCGAAGCAACGGGTGTCGTCCCCGAAGGCCGCATCACTCCCGGCTGCGTCGGTCTCTGGAAAGACTCCCAGATCGCGCCGCTCAAGCAAGTCGTTGAGTTTGCACACAGCCAGGGCCAGAAAATCGGTATCCAGCTCGCACACGCCGGCCGTAAGGCGTCGACCGTGGCACCTTGGCTTGGCGGCGTTGTCGCGAACAACTCCGTCGGCGGTTGGACCGATAACGTCAAGGCTCCCAGCGCTATTCCCTTCGCTGAGGGTGATCCTATCCCCATTGCTATGACCCAGGATGATATCGCCGAGGTTAAGACTGCTTGGGTTGCTGCTGTTAAGCGTGCTATGGCTGCTGGATGTGATTTCATCGAGATCCACAACGCTCACGGTTACCTTCTCTCGTCGTTCCTTAGCCCATCTGCTAACCACCGCACCGATAACTACGGTGGCAGCTTTGAGAACCGTATTCGTCTGTCCTTGGAGATCGCTCAATTGACTCGTGATACGGTCGGTGATTATGTGCCCGTCTTCCTGCGTGTGTCGGCTACCGATTGGCTTGAAGATAGCATGCCGGCTGAGAAGGGCTGGAAGCTTGAGGATACTATTGAGTTTGCTCGTGCGCTTGCTGCGCAGGGCTGTGTCGATCTGATCGATATCAGTACTGGTGGTGTGCACTCTGCTCAGAAGATTACCTCTGGTCCTGGTTTCCAGGTTCCTTACGCTGCGGCTGTTAAGAAGGCTGTTGGAGATAAGATGCTTGTTGCTGCTGTTGGTATGATCAACAACGGAAATTTGGGAGAGAAGATTCTCAATGAGGATGATATTGATGTCATTCTTGTTGGTCGTGCCTTCCAGCGCGATACCGGTCTCGCTTGGCAGTTTGCTAAGGACTTGGATGTTGAGATTGCCATGGCTGGACAGATTCGTTGGGGTTTCACCAGCTTCCGCAATGCGTCTGAATATATTCAGCCCAACTCTATGAAGGCTTGCATTTTTGATTAGATTTAGATACACCAGCTGTTTGGCTTGCATTACATTATATAGACCGTCCCCTTTGAAACAGTGAAAATATCTATGCCGTTTCTGCTTGAGACCCATAATTGACTACAAGTACGAGAATGATGAGGAGTAGAAATGAACTTCACCAATACGACGCATGTTCGGTTCGTCTACCTCACATCATGCTTTGAGTATCTTCTTCCATAGGCCCGATCGGGAATTATACATCAAAGATAAGAGTATCGAAATATGTTTTCAACAAAAAAAACATACAACAGTGAGGATTCGCTGGTGGTCACCCACCCAACTACTAACTCACCGGCGTGTGGCTTAAGTACGGCTGAGCGGACGGGAAGCCCTGTTTTCCACACCCTATGGTCGTATGTATCAGGTTATGTGTGAGAGAGAATGATAAAATGTATGGGTTAAATAGTAGTAGGTAAATATGTGAGAAATATATAGATTTAGAGATGTAAAGTAGGGTCTAAGTCAAAATTTATACTTAGAAAAGTCGTTTGTGTAACGAGCCAGGTCTGTTATGAGAAAAGAGTGCATTCCAACTAAGATAACAAAGCTAAGGGAAGAAGAAGAGATTCTATATTTAGGGCTCTACTACCGATATACTTATCGAGATACCAATAATTCTTTCAGCGGTCTCTTTAGTAGTCTTCTAGGATATTCCCCTTCAAAAATCTTGTCGTTTTGTAGATCAACGGAAAAAGAAATAGTAGAAGACTTAATCTATAGAAACTACTTTTTCCATATATATATCCCTACGTAAGAGACCTTCCTTTACATTCCGTCCTCCTCCATACCACGTCAAGCGATGCAAGTCTCGATTCTGGCCCGCCCATACCACCAATTTTATGCATTCTATAATCCTCCAGAGTGTAATATCAAGCACATACGACCATAGGGTGTGGAAAACAGGGCTTCCCGTCCGCTCAGCCGTACTTAAGCCACACGCCGGTGAGTTAGTAGTTGGGTGGGTGACCACCAGCGAATCCTCACTGTTGTATGTTTTTAGTTTTTGTTTTAGAATTGAAAAAATATTTTAGTAACAGTATCTATCATATTCGCCAATTAGACTAGGACCAAACCGATTACACTCTATTAGGGCTTACTAGCGAAGACTCAGTTGCAACAATGTGACAAGTATAGTTACCAGACCCGGTCGTATTTAATGACAGTCGCCAAGTATGGTCGAACAGTAAGGGAACTACCCTTTTAGCAACGCTTGAGACCCTATCGCAGGCTGCCCAATATCCCTAGAAAAAAAAAAGCCGAGGCCTATAGGAAGGACATACGAGATAAAAGAAAGAGCCTCGAGGACATATAGAATTATCTGGAGGCTAGAAGCAAATCCCTCGAAGAGGCCTAGAAAGCCCTTATATAATATAAGCTGACGTTCGATATATATATAATCGAGATACGGTCAGCTGTGCCTGATTAATAGTCCGGGAAGCCTATTACCAGCACTAGAAAGTCTCGGCGGAATACTGCTGCTCACGGAGGTAGTGTCACGAGCCAGGTCCTTTGAAAGAAAAGAGTGCAATCCAACTAAAATATCGAAGCTGAGGAGAGAAGAGGAAGAAGAAAGCAAGTGGTAGCTCCCTGAGGATTAAATAGCAGGAGCTGAGCAAACAACCTCTTTCCCGATTAGGTTGGAAGCAACAAACAAACAATCTGGGAGAAGCAAGCAAATCGTAACAGTTTGTACAAATTAAGCCTTCTCGGCCTTTTTGCTGTCGACCTATCCAAAGAGAACGATATCTGAGAAAAGTACTAAAGATACCACAGGAAAGATCACTGAAAAGACTACCAGAAATACATCGGAAATTACTTCCTGTCATGTTTTCTTGTTGCGGCTTGTTCGTCGTCTCCATGCCCTCGAGGTAGGCAATCTAAAAGGTAGATCCTGGGCAAGAAACGTGGGTTTCCGAATCACAAGGCTACTTTCATGTGGCTAATAAATACGAATTGAATCCTACATATAGGCAGTTACTTGTTCTGTAAAAAGCAAAAGTTAAACATAAACATGGGGCTCAGAATGGCCGTTGGACTTCAGGGAACGCCATCGAATTCATATGAGAAACTATCCGAACAAAGCTGTGCAGTAAGATTATTTACTTCAAGTCAAACTTCACAAGTCTACATGTTCACAATTGAATATAGTTATTCCGATGGAAAAAAGTGTTGATTGGATTATAACTCGTCTGAAGCTGTGACTGGTCTGTTTTTTTTTTTAGATTGGAAACATGGTAAAGAGTGTTCTTTCTCCCTGAGACCTGATGATGTTCGGAGCTCCAGTTGTATGACCCCTTCAGCGTACATCGAAAACCAGTTATGCGGTTCTCAACGGACGCTGAAGGGGCCATAGAACCACAGATCTGAACATTCACCAGGGTCGTCGCCGAGGTGAGGTGAAAGTGATTCACCGTCCTGAGAGCAGCCATGGCTTCAACCAAAAAAATCACTTTAGGATGACCTAGAGGTATAAAAGAAAATACGAGACATCACTACCGCACTGCACACCCGCTGAGGGTTGCGATCCCTCAAAAGGGAAGTCCAGTTCTGCAGTTCTGCCACGTACCCGCCGGGAGTTTTAGCATACGGTTGCGACTCGTGATGCATCGGCCTCGTGCTAGGATTTCTCTGCGCCTCCTAGAGCGCGCTAGACTCGGATCCAAGTCTACGAAGTTTCCAGGTTTCCACTTGGTATTACCCGCAGATGGTAAACCTTGACTCTCTCCGTGCTCGCTGGGCATCGGAAACATAATTATGATGTTTCACAAGCGGTTCCATAAGACGCCGTTGCGGCTGTTCTCTGGTATCTTGACGTTGCTACTTTAACAAAGCGAAAGAAATCGTTTATCATTGCTTCAACTTGAGATCGGATTGTTCGGCACAAAGAACAGTTAGCAGGTTCGAACCAGGCGAGAGACTGGTTCTTCCCATGACTTCCTTCGTACAATCATCCTAGAAAGTCCACTAACCTCCCGGGAGGTTTGCAGATGGTTCCAGTCAGACTGCAGAAGTCGTAGCGATGGCCTCGCAAATCGTAAATCTTTTCGCTTCAGCTCCGATCAACGAGTTTGCTGGGTTAAAACGTGTTTTAACCCCAAGTCCGCTCCATAATGGAGATGGATAAAACTCCTATGGGCACCAATCCCATAAGAGGCGCCTAGGATCCCACCATTAATGCAACACCACGAGTATCCCAATGCGAGGATTACGCGGCACGCATCAATAATGAGACCTTTCGACTTAGACTCTTGTTGACACTGGGATAGGACTCTGTGGCCGCCATCGTCGTGAAAACTCTTGATGTCACTGATAAAAACCAGCGAAATCACAATATGACGTCCATCATCAGGTATTCCGGCGACACTCGGTCGCAGGACAGGGCGACCAAGAGATCAAGCAAATCCCTTTGGGCGAACGTCCCGCGGTTGAGAAGAACTCGTTCACGTGCAGGTACCAAAGAGCCGAAGGGGAAACTCAAGGACCCGCTGCTTAGCCTCATCCACCAAGCAGGTACAGTTGGGAGAGCTCTGGAGGAAGGAAGGAGTGAGGATTTGGAGGGAATTTATATTCGCTAGACGCGTGTCTGTGGATTAATTAAATCGCCCCCACTTCCCCGTGAACACGTCCAACGCGTCTTTTAGGGCTTCGGTCATGTTGATCCTGTTTCTGTTATTCTTTAATCATTGATAATTTGATACCCGTAGTCTTCCGACCAGACAAGATAGCAAAAATTGAGTAGCCTACAAAGGATATTGCAGGTCATTCGCTTATATATCATCGTTTTTTCCCCCCGAGGTCCCTGCCCTAGGTCTTTCGTTTTGCTGCGACCACAGTCGATCAACTTCAGATCTGTACGGAGTAGCTTATGGCTTCTGTGTCTCAGAATGAAGTTCATCTTGCTCACAGAAACCATTTCCAGGGGAGTCCAACACCTCACGGCAAAATCTCCTTCCCCATCCAATCCCAGCACCTCCCTCTCCCTCCTTCGGCCTCAGATGGCAACCCCACAAGCACCTCCAACAGCTTTTCGGCCGCATCATCCGGCTCCAGCATTACCTTGCTTCCCCAATACTCCTTGGTAAAATCCGTGTGTACAGTCCCAGGATGCAACGCCACAGCAATGGCCCTCTGAGCACTCTTCGCCCGCAAATGCAAATCAAAAGTCTTAGCCAATTGGAATACAGCTGCCTTGCTTGCACGGTAGGAATACCATCCGCCTGAGGCATTGTCGGATATTGAGCCGACTCGAGCAGCCATCATTGCATAGATGGAATGTGAGGGCAGCCACAGCGGTCCTGGCGAGTCGATTGCAGAACTGGTTTCTATTGTCGAAAATTCTGGGGAGGATTTCAATGGAATGAACTGGGAAAGGTGCTTCATGAGTAGCAACAGGCCGAGTGAGTTGACTTTGAAGCTGTCTAGCGCATTGGCGGAGTCGACTTTACTGGGTGATTTTTCCGTATGTAAAATTCCGGGGATCGTTAATCCTATCCTGAGTGGTGTGTTTGGATATTCCTGGCGGATTGTGTCTGCCATTGCTGATATCGTAGACTCATCTAGACAGTTGGTTAGCCTTGCGATGCCGAGAAGAATATATTTTGGGGAATTGAGTTTATTTCTTTTACCTGTTACATCGACCTGGAGAATACGGAGTCTCCGCTCTGCGTATTTAGGCATGCCTTTGCTTGACAGCAATTGTTCTTGGAGTTCATTGCAGTTCTTACGGGCAGTTGCGATCACAGGGAGCTCGGTCCGGGTCAGGAGTTGCTGTGCGAATGCGAGCCCCAATCCTCTCGAGGCAGGGGTTACTAAGGCAAATCCATGGGCTGCAGGTAGCATGATGCATTTGCTGGGCCAGCGTATGTTATTTTTTTTAAGTAGTGAGAGATGGTGGAAGCAATTACAATGGGGTCCTGATGTCCAACCTACATATGACGTCACAAAGCATGTCCATCAGCGATCTGATCTCCCGGGCTTATACATCGTGAGCTTAGTTCAATACTAGAGCAATGGCAAAACCTGTCTACACCCAACAATTATGATTCAATTCTCTTAAGTGGACCATATCTCCCAATGCCCTCAAATACGACCACCATACCTCAACTCTTTCCCTCTAGATCATTAAAGAAAACCCTGCCAAACTCATCGCTGCTATCATTGAAACGAAGCTTCTTATTGAGTTTCTCAATCTTCTTCATGTCCTGCGGGCTCAGTTTGAAGTCACCTTGCAGGTTGGCTCTGATCCTCGAGGGTGTTTTGGACTTCGGCAGCACCGAGTGGCCCTGCGAGACTCCCCAAGCTATAAAACACACTACAATCAGCACCATACAAACTAAGCTCAGGCAGATCACACTTACCAAGAGCAACCTGGGCGGCTGTTTTGTTGTACTGCTCGCCTATCTCCGCCAACACAGGCTCCTCGATCAGCTTCCCGAGTCCGCCTTTTCCCTTCTCGCCATAGAGACTGTTCTGGTTCCCAAACGGCGAGTAGTGCGTGACATGTATACCATTCTCTCGATGCCATGCTGTGAAATCATGCTGCTGCAGCCACGGATGGCATTCCATCTGGTGCACAGCGGGAATGATGGAACTGTTCTTGACCAGGCGCTCCATCTCAGCCTTGTCGCAGTTCGATACGCCGATTGCCTTCACCTTTCCGGTTTTTAGAAGCTGTTCCATTGCGGCGTAGGTCTTCTTTGGTGTCAGCGCGCTTGAGTGCATGGATCAAGAAATGAGAATGCAACATACGTCGAGGATGTCGATATTCTCCATGATCGGCTTTCCATCCTTCTTCGGAAAGAGATCCTCACCTGCTTTCCAGGCTACAGGCCAGTGCATCAGGAACAGATCAACGTATTCCATTCCCAGATCGTCCAGAGATTGCTGCAAAGCCGGTCCCACATCGTCTGGGTGGTGCTTGTTGTTCCATAGCTTGGTTGTGATGAAGATCTCTTCGCGCGGAATGCTGCTTTTCTTGACGCCTTTGCCGACAGCCTTCTCGGTTCCATAACTAGTATACGCTCAGTATTGAATCCATATTGAACTTGTCGCTCGTCTCGGTCAGGAAACAAGGATACTTACACACGCGCGGTGTCGATGTGACGGTATCCTGCCTTTAGTGCCTCCGCTACGGCATCTTCCTGCGCACCCTCATCCTGCCAGGTGCCGAATCCAATGGCTGGTATCTCTGCTCCGGTGTTCAATTTCAATTTTGTGGGCATCTTGGGTTGATTGATGTCAACAATGATTTAACTGTTTATGTGCTGCTATGACCTCCAGGTCAAATTCAGAGCAAATCAAAAGTGAATAGTTGTTGCAGTTAAAAATCTCGTAGTTGACAAAAGATTAACACTATTGGACGTTAAGGTGACGAAATTCAGGTTTATAGTTGCTCGGGTTGAGCTTGGGTTGATGACATGAAAATGACGTCTTCGGGGTCTCATCCATGGATGCCCAGTATCACTTGAAGAGTGCAGAACACGTAGTCTAGGAGTGTGCTAGGAGTGTGGAACTTATTCAGTTGGCGAGTTGGCGGCTTTTCTAACGCAGCTAGCTTTTCTGTCTAGAATACGAATGAGCGGCCTAGGACATGGATATGCTAATATTATGGCGGCGATGGGTGCTAGTCAGCTTTGATGCGATACCCTCCAGGGCTGCCTTCTACTAGCTCTAGGGACAAACACACATCGCTAAATACCAACAGTCTTCGCCTTGCTGGATCAGAAATCATGTGTCGACGGTACCTCGTGTTCGTGACGACGCTGCTCGATCTTACCATCAAACTTACTTGTGATACACTCCCACCAGCAATCCACGCTACGCACCAAGCAGTTTAGGATGCTGTTCGCCAGGAAGACATTTTGCGCGCCCAACACTTGCATGCCGAGGGTTTCCACCTCCTACAATCCACTTTGTCCTTCTATGTTGCTAAGTGGGGTCACGAGGAAGGTATCAAGGTGCTCTTCGCCTAATAACCTTCTATAGGTGCTCAACACTCGAGGCCCAGGCCCTTCGGCATCCTGCAAGCAGTTGTGATACCAGTCTATCGATGCGAAAAGCCATATAACTTGGTGTACTTGCATCATCAAGCATGGAAGACACTAGGTGGAATCATTGCCAAGCAATGCACCTCTCCTCCGCCCTCGCAATAGTATCTATTGCTACATGAATCTCCAACCATCCCTTCTTTGACTGGCCATTCTACATGCGAATACAATTCCCTTCACGATATCCACTTCAACTCTCGGCCCTGCTATTTCGCCGATGTTTGATGCCAAGACAAACAGCGTCAAAGGTCGTACGCGTCTACCGTAGCCTACCGTATTAGTTTATATAGCGAGCTCCACCCGCAAATTTTTTTCTTTCCTTCTGCATCGCTCGGAATTCTCCAGCCCTCACTTTTTCTTTTTGTTTTCCTTTTACTCAGCTTGAACTGTGTCTAATGATGACACACACTTCAGCTGTGCTCGAAGCCTGAGGTTAATCCCAGCGCTGCGAATGCTCGGTTTCATATTTTTCAAAAGGTAAGGAAAATGTTTTTCTCTCTCAATCCCAATCCCCTGGGGATGATTATATTATAGACATGCAAAGGCATTCCTCAAGCAGAAGATCCATGTTGAATCTGTCATACTTTTAAGTTTCAGCCTTGTCTGACCCATCACAACAACATCATTACTTTATAAGGCATTAATTGAGTGATCCTTGACTAACAATCTCTCGCTCAGGTACATCACGCTTTAATTCAATCCCATCACTCCATTGCGGCTGTTGCCTTGCATGAAGAAATTTGAACGAACGGGCGGACATAACGTACCCATCTCCCGCACCCAATAAAACCAGAGCGTACAAACTCTGTGGGTGTATGGAGGTGGATTACTTGTTGAGAATTCGTCACCTGACCCATTGCCCTTGTCACAATTATTTTATGTCGCGTCGACAATCTGAGACCAGTATTCCTAACAGAATTATAGGTAAACCATCACTCATCTCTCTGCCCCTCCTCGACATGGTCATACTTTATATGATGAATGTGTTATTCACACTGTTGGACTTGGACTTCGGTCCGGGAATGAACATTTATACAAAAATCTGATTTAATGAGGTATGTGGCTCCTATGGATCGGATAAATCGTATTTCATGCTGACTGACCTTAAGCCTGACTTAGATGCCATGTCTTGATTTCACTTTTGACTCGTGCTTTTTTGCTTGAACGCCATCGCTGACTCGACATAAGGGAATAAATACGAATACCCACGAGTAGGCCCTTTGGCTCGTTGACCGTGAGTTTACTCTACTTCCATACCCTACCTCATATTGCATGATGAATACCAATATACTGTTCTATCTCTGAACTATCATGTCGATAAAATATTTTCACCTTGGAGAACTGATCTTTTCCTTGACTGCCATCAATTCACTCACATCGTGATATGATCAATTGCTAATATGCATTACAGGAGCCAATGGCCATATTATATTAGCTTAATACCAAATTCATTTTTTTCTTTGAACACATTCACCTTCGTAACTTTAGACTTGTCTCTTGGTCTTTCGTCGCCATCTCGTAAATCCTTTTCTAGGCCACCATGCTCCCATTCTCAAGGGCTTTTGCCTACTCAATGAACAAACCATGCTTCTTGTGCCATCCCTCAAGACTATCATCACCATACACCTCGTGCACACTCTTCTTTCCCTCTGGCCACCGTGCCCAGGCCGGCTTCGATCCACTCATGATGCACACCATCTCGTCGGGCACTGGCAACTCTGTATCGATTGCAGAGGCAAACGGATGGATCAATTCAGGCCAGTGGTGGTCCCAAAGCCACAGCATAGTACTGCAGTTCGAGCAGAAGTTCCGCTCGGAGGAGCAAACCTTTTCATCTGGTGTGCCACGATCTTTGATGGCAGAGTATTTCCTGGTCATGACGTTAATATGTTGTATGTATGGATTATAACATGATTTGCGTATTCAGTGTATGATACGAGTATTTTTTCGGTGGATCTTGTGCTTGTGAGTGCAGGTGAATGGACATAGATGGGTCGTACTTGATGAGATCTTTGCCCTTGATGATATTCAAGCTATCGGCGATGCCGCCTAGGTTCACAGCACCGAGGTGTCCGCCTACTTTGCGACAGATGCTGCAGGCACATAGCTGGTAGGGGACGGGTGTTTGGGACTGAAGGGTAAATTCGACGCCGCCGCATTGGCAGCTTCCTTCGATGTTCCTGTAGACCCTGTTAATATGCCTGTGTCGGGGATTCAAGGCGGCTACGAAGCTCTACCTACATAGGCATGGTTTGGTGTGTTTTTAATAATCCAATGGGCAGCAAAGCGATGTAGGTGAGTTCGTTGGAAAAAGTTGAATTTATCCAGAGTTGAGAGGTGGTACTCGATATATATACTTCAACAACTGAGGGGAGAATCCAACAACAAAACCAACAAAACAAGCAAACCGCACAGGCCTCGTATGATCAAAGAGCATGTCCCACTTCAACTAACCTGCTTTTCACTAATAAACCTATATCCGAGCACCCGAGTGCTATTCCCTAGACGCCGGAGTGATCTCATGCATCATCGACTGTGTCACGTAGCTGTGATTGGTTGAATTGGTGTTTGCATAATTTGTCTTGTTTGTTTCTCGGATGTTTGGATTCGCTTTCGCCGACTGATATTCACCTGCTGACCCTATTTCTCGTCTGTACCAATCAAGAACCCTGTCGTGTTGAATTTCAGAGCGGATATACGCTCATAATTGTTGGAAATGAGTTTCGGAGCCCCTGGCGGTGGATCGGTGAACTACAAGCCATCACCGTGAGTTGAATCCTTCCAAGTGTGCATATCTGCGCCAGCGACATGTTGTCTAGCGAATAAACGAGATTGGTCTCTTGCTCTACATAATCGCTGACCCAATGAAACTGTCTCCAGACCCGAGCGTGGTAGCTTTCCTCTTGATCACGAAGGTACGCCAGTCCGCAGCCACACGGCTGAATATCCCGATGGAACTCGGCAAGTCCAACAAATACAGAGCTAATCACAATATTGGACGCCACAGGGGAGTGCAAGCATGTCATTGCGGGGTATTTGAAGTGTATCAAGAAGAATCAAGGCACCAACGATGAGACGTGTCGCAAATTGGCCAAGGAATACCTAGCCTGCCGAATGGACAAGTAGGTCAACCCAGTACATGGACACACCGTATATTGCAAATCGAGGAATTGTGGCCGTGACGAATGTCGGAGCAAAATGCTGATCAAGATAACTTGGGTGATTAGGAACCTCATGGCGCCGGATAACTTCGAGAACCTCGGATTGATCTTCAAAGATGGAAAAGAATCGACACCGGCTACACCAGCTGCAGGCACAACAAATCCAGAACAGAAGAGCTGATCTGGAAATACCAGACGTTGCATGATATTGTATGATATGGAAGAGTGGCGTTAGCCCGTGATATTCGGGTAGTGCTGGCATTATTCAAGGCGTTGCACATAAGAAAATATATTTGATACCTACATATTCAACACATGAAATATGATGTGTATAAATGAGTAGGCATCGAATTCGCAAATTACTCCGTACGCCAATCTGAATCGTAGCGACACGTTGCTCTCGCTCTATGCGGTTCCCCGCATGAGAAACCGTTCCCGCCCAGCCACTCTCTTACAATCTCCAACTCCTCCACGGAGCCCCAAGCCACCAAATGTCATCGATCGCTCGGCCACCAGACCCGTGCCTCGTGGCAATAATTCTCATCGTACGCTCTCGCACCGGTCCGCGCCTTGTCTTCCACTACCCTCCGAACCCCCTCAGCGAGAACCGCATCAAGACCACCACCAGGGGCGGCAGGCGCGTCTCGCGCACTCGAACGCGATCCAAGAATACGGATTCAAGCTCGAGCTCCGAGAGCGGCTTGAGCTCTGACGAAGATGATGATGAACGGGAAACCCAGAGCCATGCTGGTGGGAGTTCCGTGTTAGCGGGTCGTCGCGCTAGCAATTTTGGCCTCGATGATCATCTCCCCGCTGCGGCATCGCCTGCTGCTGGTGAATCCCAGCGTCCTGGGTCGCTAGGCTCTGGCCGTGGCTCGTCGGTTAGGAAACGGGCTGCGGCGTCCGATCCGGATGCCGAGGACGATGCGGGGACGGCGTCTGATCGACCTGATGATGGTCCTGGGAGCTCTAGACCTCCTTGGGAGTCGCTTTTGGGTGTGCCTGGGAGTGTGTGGGAGAAACTGCTTAGTCCGTCCCGATCATGGCATAAGCGGCGCTTTGAAGTAGGGATTAATGATTTGGCGCTTATTGGTTGGCCGGTCTTTGTGCGCGAGGATGGGTCATGGCGCAAGCAACGACGCAAGAAGCAGAAGAAGTCTAGTCCCGAATGGGACGGTGGAGAGTTAGGTCACAATGAGAGTGCCGAGGAGGGCAAGGAGGACGAGCAATTTGTTAATTCGCCTGATCTGGGTGCTAGTGTCGCTTCCATTGCGGAGTCGTTGACATCGCCGACAGACAGCAAGCGTGGGTCAACCAGCGGACGGCCTGGGAAATCAGACGAGTCGCTTGATCCAGAGGACAAAGACCATATGACAATGTTTAATGTGGTGTTTGTTGTGGATCCTCCTTTGCTGGAGTACTCCATGCGTGTGAAGGAAATCTATGAGAATATCATCAAGAAATTCGCCAAGGCTCTTAAATGGGAACAGGCTCGCACTGACTATGTATGGAAGGAGTCTCAACATATCCTACAAGTGAGGAGAAGAGCGCGAGAGACAAGTATGTTTTCTGCTAATAGCCATCCTGCGGGAGCTGACTGTGACACTGGACAGAAACATCGACCCATAATCTTTACTCCGAATTGATATCTCAGTCTTCTCTAGCTCGAGCCATCTATACGGTTTACAGCAGCATATCGGCATCAAAAATCGCATCTGTATCGCTCAGCCCGGATGTTTCCATCTCGCTCCAGATTCCACCTTTGACCTCCACACCATATCTTACTGGTCCTATGGATAAAGCATACCCAGGCCTGTGGCTCACGACTGCAGACAGTGCAACCTCTGTTGACGATCCAGGTGCAGATGGAAGCAATACGCCACATCAGATCCTGGCAAAGCACTTTGCCCTACTTCTGTTAGATAGCGAAACCGCCATTACCAAGGATGTCGAAGCGTCTGGGGGAGCACTCGCGCCCGCACTTGCGCATTATATCCGATGCTCCAAGCCGACCAAGTCATTTGCGCAGATATCAGTGTCATCAGGAATCCCACTATCACATATTCAAATGCTGTCAAGTCATCTTGTGTACTGGCGTCGTGCTCGCGCCATCCCCCCCCATTCACCAACGAGACACATACATTGTCTCCCCAAACTGTGACTTGAGCAAGCTTGAAATAGCTACGATTGCTTACCAGGCAGCATTCCCAACATACCCTAGTTTGCCCAAAATGCTTTCCACCCTCAGTGGTACCCCTCGCCCTTATAGCAACTTCATCCCCAGCAAAGACCACAAGGAGATATACTTTACTATCCTGGCCTGGCTACTACGTGGCGGATGGGTCACCCAGCTCCGCACTTTCGCGTGCATCAAAGTTTCGCCCGAGATCAAAATGGCTGTGGAGTTGGCGATGCGCAAGGAGGAAGTCGAGCGATACCTGGCCAAGGGCAACTCAAACTCAATCTCGGTCGACGAGGACAGCGACTCCGACGATGAAAATGATGACGCGAACTCTTCCTCGTCCTCGTCCCTCGACAGCAACGGCAGCGGAGATGAAACACCCACACCTAGTCGACTCGACCCACACGCCCAACTGCGCTCTTCTCACAAACTCCTCGATCAATCGACAGCTCTCCGGCTGTCCTCTTTCATCCTTTCCCCGCACCGCGCATCCCCACTCGAGTCTCGCTGGCTGGACGAAATCTTCTCCCGATTCTCCGACAACCCAACCGTCCAGGGAGACGAAATAGCCAGCCCGGATATCACGCCCAACGATAACCAGGCCCTGCACAAGAAGTACTGGCCTGTCTTCCTCAAGTACTTCAATGGTCATGATGCCCTGGAGAAGATCTGCGTGCGCGAGAATCTCAAGCGCAAGCTCGTCTGGCAGGTCCTTATGCGCCTGGGCTTAGGAACGGGTCCATTGGGCGCGATGGAACTGGATGCACGTGAGCAGGTGTTGGTTAGTTTTCGACATTGGTAGATGGTCCTTTTTTCGGTGTTGGTCTGGTACATGGAATATGGAGTTTTTCTCTACAATGATATCCCATACATAGACGTCTATTGTCTATTTCCATATCACTCAAATCCTATAGATCACCGACACCTGAGGCATATTAGTTTCAGGGATAATACCGCCCGCTCGGCCCCGAGCGTATTAAAATTACATACCCACTCTCCCATTCCGATGGTTTCCGTGTGCCCTCAGCCCTAATCACTGCCGAAAGTACAAGCTATTAGGTAAAAAGGAATTGAGATGGTTTGTATTTGAGGTTTGGATTGGATTCATTGGTATACTTTTTATATAAGAAATACGAAAAGAGTGATAGTATTAGTATTAGTAGCAGTTGGGTAGGGGTAATTCACGTGTTAAGAAGTATACAAAATCACATTCTTTTCGCACAATCAGAGGTAATTTATTTATACTCAAACATTGGTATTAATTTGTATTACCAAGATTTCATCACGGGCCCGTATATCCGAATTAAACAGTCTTCAGTGGGCTGAAGATTACATGTGGGATGTTGGGTATGTAGTTAGGATATACCCAGTATATACTGAAGTTACTAATATCTGAATGTATCCATGGATGAATAATCCCTGATATTTTAAGTTAAAAGAAAAACTCGACTCGATATTCAATTGTGCGCCAAAGCCGGAGGGGCTCCGGTGGACCCCGCGATGTTCAGATGCAGCTATGTATTTTTGCTTCAAGTTGATGAGCCGAAAATCAGTATTATAGGTATTGTGTTGTATTAGATGTGATATCTATTGTTAGTACTTGAATAGAAGCTCTATATATAAAGCAAAACGTCTTTCATAGAAGCTTTAGAACGAGAACGCCATAGTGTGATCCAATTGGCTGGACATTTGTTGCTTGAGACCTCTGAATATCGCCACTTGGACAGCTATTTTAATCATGGGTCGCCTGAGCTGTGATTGTTATTGGGCCAATGTTATTGAAGCATGCGGCTCAATTATATGGGCTTTGAAGTTCTTTGTCGACTATGTATAAAAAGAGTACAAGAAGTACGAGATTAATGACCTCGGCAATGGAAATATCAAGTGGACATAGTGTGTATAAGATGTATAGGGATTCATCATATGTTCATGGAATGCTTAATAAGTACACAAGTACCATAGGGATATGCTTCAGTACACCTCTGAGATGTCATGGGTAGGGTGCCTAAACAATAGATAGAAGCGAGTTATATCAAAGAATCTATAATTAATATCAAAGTATTTTAATAAAAAATTGCAAAATTCCACAAAAAAAATGTGCCTCAATTAATTACGTGTAAGGAAAAAACCCCGCTACCAGTTCTGCCCTGAACCAAATAATTTTTGTCTCTTCTCTCTTCTCTCTCCTACATTTCTCCGTGTTTTTTTTCTCCTTCCGCGACTTTCCTTCTCCCTTTTCGGTACCTCTCCGTCTCAGAGAGAACCGAGACCTTCATCTTCGTATCCCCAGCGAATCGCGGCTTTTTCAAGGGACATCTTGTGCTTCGCGGGAATTACACTTCCTGTCCCCTCAGCCGTTCCAACCCTTTTCAGCCTAACGTCGACAAGGCAGTGCCTTCGCAGCGTCTTCGGTGGAATTTTTTTCCCGTCTACACCTTACTCTTTGTTCTTTGACAACCTGTGTGCTCACAAGCAACGGCTGTTGAGATCACTTACCGAGAAATCGACGGCCCATTCATCAATGCGATTTGTGGTCTAGACGATCCTCCCAGCAGATACAACTCCTTCGACTGCCCTTTGCGACCCGTTACCCCCCGCGGTCCTTCGTCTCGCTTACGCACCCGAAATCGTCCCTTCGACACACAATTGAGAGCCTCTCTGAAAAGACGGGAAGCTGCAGATTAGTGGGGTACAAAAAGCTGGAATTTTTCCCTTTCTTGATTTCCACTTGCGCAGGTGCCATCTCGCCCCCAGTAGGCGCAGACTGATATCCAGTGCCACCTAAGGTCGTCCGGGTAAAATTTCCCGCACTTCAAATTTTTTCCCCCCACACACTCGATCAGAGCTACAGCTCTCAATCCGACATGTCTACGTTTTCGTACGCACAAGCCGCCAAGGGCGTCTCCGGGACACCTACCCCATCCAAGACTCCGTCAGAATCCGACAAGATCGACTCCAAACCGGAGGAGCAGACCGCTGTTGAGGCTACAACTGATGATGCACCTGCCCCTGCTGAGTCTGAGCCCGCCCAAAAAACCGAGGTAGTAACGGAGGAGAACAAGGATGATGATTTCACCACCGTCACCAGCAAGCATGCCGCCAAGACAAAGGCCATTCAGTCTCGAACATCAAGCCCGAGCGTTCGCACAGGCTCAAAGTCCCGCAAGTCAAAGGAAGATGACTCAAATACCTCCAACGGCAACGCAGATGCTACCGCTGAGAAGCAAGTTTCCAGTGAGGGACAGACCGAGAAGGCCGAAGGTTCTGCAGAGAAGTCTACTGAAAAGTCCGAGGATTCCGAGAAAACCGCATCACCACCTAAGGAGCTGAAGGCTGCTCCTCTCCCCTCAGTCAACATCTGGCAACAGAGAAGAGAGGCCCAGGACGCCAAGGTCAAGGCTGTCCCGAAGTCCGCTTCTGCTAGCAAGCCCGCCTCCAAGGCTGCCTCTACTGTTGATGAGACCCAGCAAGACTCCAAGACCGGCTCTAAAAAGAAGGGTGCCGATGGTACACAGGAAGGTGCCAAGGACCGCAAGAAGACCGATGGAAAAGGACGCGACGCCGGATCAGTTCCCCCAGTAGAAGACGCTACTGCTTGGCCCACTCCCCAAGTTGCGGTTGGCGAAGAGAAGAAGAAGGTTCAGGAAAAGACCGATAAGAGCCCCGTCATCAGACCCCATGGAAAGGAAAAGTGGACACCCGTTCCTTACGTTCCAACTGCTGTTTTCAACACTCCGCTCCCATCTGCCGGTGGCCGTGGAGGCAGACGGGCTACTCGTGGTGGCCGGGACAGTGGCCGTGGCGCCCATGGAAATGGAGCCGCTGCCGACAAGGCTGCCTCTGGACAGGCTGCCCAAGGCGCAAAGCCCACATCTGGAGATCGCGGACGTCACGAGTCTGGCACTGGACGTGCCGCTTCTCTTCCCGCGCAGTCGAGACGTTCCCCCAGCGCCGACGCCAGTGCTGCAGCTGATGCACGCAAGGCTTCCCAAGCACCCGAGCGCGGCCGTGGAGCTCGCAACGGAGAGGAGAACACTAAGCAGGTGAATGGCGGAGAGAACGTTCCCCGCTCTCAACGTGAGGGCAAGGCCTTTGGAAGAAACCAGGATGCCCGCGCAGGTGACCGCAACCAGAAGGGTGGAAACTTGGCTGTTGACTCCCAGGCTGCAGCACGCGCCAACGACCGTCGCTTTGAGGCCGGCTCGAAGTCTGCTGACGCCACCGGTTTCAACGAGTTCAACCGCGAACGCGGAGAGTTCCGATCTGAGCGTGGAGGTCGTGGATCTAACCGCGGCCGCGGAGGCGCTTACTCCAACTTCGGCGGCCAGAACGCCCAGTTCAATGCGTCTATGTCCAACTCATTCGGCGGGCCCAAGTTCGGCTTCAATGACCGTCAGCGGTCACAACAGCATGGCCTCCCCAATGGATCTCAACAAGGAAACCGTATGCCCCTCCGTTCGCCCTCTTTGCCCACTCCCGCAAACATGTACGGTGTTGTTTATCCTTTCCCAGGTGATATCAACACGATGTATGGCTACCCAGCTGCCCCGATGAACGCCGTTCCCTACCAGCAGCAATACGTTGAGCCTTTCTCGCTTATGAATATGCTCTCCATGCAATTGGAGTACTACTTCTCCGTTGACAACATGTGCAAGGATATGTTCCTTCGCAAGCAGATGGATTCTCAAGGCTTTGTGCCTCTGAATGTCCTTGCCAGCTTCAAGCGTGTCAAGTCCCTCACTGAGGACTTTGAGCTCCTCCGTCACGTGTCCCGTCAACTCCGCAGCGTTGAGTGCCAAACTGGTGAGGATGGCGTTGACCGCCTGCGCCCCAGAGACAAGTGGCAGCAATGGGTCCTTCCCGTGGACCAGCGCGAACCTGCCGCCCAGCATGACGGTGCCGCCCCTGCTAGAAAGACCGATGAGAACATCCCGGTTCACAGCCACTCCGAGAACGTTATTAACGGATCCGCTCCTCAGTTCGTCCCTAACGGAGTTGCCCATGATGTCAAGACTTCACTTTCGTCTACTGCCCCGGAATTCATGCCCTCATTGCTACCCACCGCAGTGAACGAGATTGCCAATGTAGGATACCCTTGGAACCCCCCTGTCTCCCCCGAATCCTCGACAACTTCGTTCTATTCGTCGTCTTCGTCTTTTCCCGTGGACTATTCATTTATTGACACTTCTTGCTCAGCGCGCGGATTAGATTCGCAGTCCGAACCTCCTTTCCCCTCTGATTTGGATCCGACGGTGGCCCCAATGAGGTATGCTGAACTCTCTATTCGATATTTATCTCATGCGAGACACTGACTAACCGTCTCAACAGCTTTGACACAGATAACTCTCAACACCAAATGGCCGGTGCTGATTGGTTGATCAACAAGTCTTTTGCCGAAGCGCATCACCCGGCGCCCAAGTCGAATGGGAAGGGCCGTTCGTTCACAGAAACGTCAAACAATGTCCCAAAAACTTTCAATATGTCTCACCAAGAAAATTTCGATGGCCGAGCCCTACCGGTGGCAAGAAGGTATAGCCTTGGAATGACCCAGCCCTACCAATACTGGTCATTCAGCTTGACAAAACATTTCAATTCGCATTTGTACAATGAATTTAGGCGTTCAGCCCTTGACGATCTTTTGACTCGACACATTGACAACGGTTTCATCGAGCTCATGGAATTTTATCGGAACTGTCTGCTTCACCGTCGCCCCATTCCTGACCTCGTGATGTACGACTTGGTCAATCTTTCACAAGATCAAACATCGCACTATCACACCCTCGTCTCCAATACGATCCATGAAACCATTGCCAGTGGAAAGATGACTTCAAAGAACCGGGGAAAAATCAGCAAATATTTCAATACCCAGCACGGCAAGAAGGCCAGAGAAAAGTTATCATGAGCCCTTTTTGCATTTTTTTTTTCCTTCTTGAATTTTGCTTCTTTGCGACACGTCTACTTCCTGCTGCTTGTTCATCTTTCATGGCCAACATTATTCTTTTTTTTTTTTTGTTTCAAAATGGTCATTTTGCATGCATATTCGCCAACTTTTCTTCTAGAGTTTCAAGTGACCCTTTCATTTCAATAATGTGGTCTGGCTTCTCGGTCAACTCGAAGCTTCGGAGTTTTCTCATCTCCTTTTTTCTGTTTAATTTTCATTGCTTTTCAGTCATGGGAGGTACTCAAAACGTTCTGGCGTCCGGGCATGATTTTACTGGCAGTCTCTCTTTCTTTCAATGCCTGCCACTACGGTGTGCCGGGCCCCAAAACTCGTTTTCTTCCCACCCTTGTCATAGATATTTCCACTACGTTTCTTGTTCCCTGAGGTTGTGGTTTTCCTTTATCGATCCAGTCAATTTCCGATCCAGGCCTTTCCTCGGTTCTGGATCTTAACAAGTATCAGCATGGCAATGACCCAGAAAAAAAAAGCACATGTCTTAAGAAACTCTTGTCTGAGATTATCTGTGTGTTTCGAGTTTCGTTCATGGTGCCAATCGGAGAAAATGAATCCAGCATATCTACATTGCCGATCTCTTCTATGGGTGACCGTCCCTTCGGTCTATCCAGTTCTTTTTTCGACAACTCTTCCGAAGTGGATTGATCCATTTCAGTGCTTTATTCTTCTGCTGCTATGCACAGAAGATTTTGATTTTCTGTACTTTGCTATTTGCATAAACTGGGCTGTTCAGCTCTTTGTGGAGTAATATGATTGACACGATTGATATGCATACTATGTACTCTAGGATATTAAACATGTTCTGTAAGGTAGCGGGAGAATGTTATAAGACGTGTATGATACTACATAATAAGAGTCATCTACATAAGGAACCTTGGAAGTAAAAGTCGCATCTGATGGAACGAGGTCGATCATTCCTGCCTCAGGCAGCGAGATCTTGTCCAAACGGAGATAATTCAATCCCGATCCGGCTCTAACAGCTCCCTTTCCCCTCTCTAGCTCTGTTCCAGACGTTCAATCCACTGTTCTTTTCATTTAAACATCTTTGCATCTAAATTCACCTTGTCAAGATGGAGGGTGCATCCCGACAAACGTCACGGCTACTCCGGCCTCGTGGCCAGAAGCTCCTTCCTCAACGTCTCACACGAACCTCCACAGTCAGCGCCACACCCTTCACCCAGATTCAACGACGGACCCTGTCAAATTCCCCTCGGTCTTTTGCCCCCGAGTCTCTTTTCAACAGCTTCAAAAGTGGCGGTTCATACAACGAGGGACCCACCAGCTATTTCTCCAACCGACAAACCCTCCCCGCGAACACCGTTGTGCGATTCGTGCCACAACAGACAGCATGGATTGTCGAGCGCATGGGAAAGTTCGACCGTATCCTGGAACCCGGTCTTGCGATCCTTGTGCCGTTCTTAGACCGAATTGCCTACGTAAAGAGCTTGAAGGAGGCGGCTATTGAGATCCCCAGCCAGAACGCCATTACCGCGGATAACGTCACCCTTGAGCTGGACGGTGTGCTATATACGCGTGTTTTCGATGCGTACAAGGCAAGGTGAGTGGTTTTTGGTTGTGTGGAATTGGACCAATCGAAATAAAGCAATCGCTAATACATCGATCATTCTAGTTACGGAGTCGAGGACGCCGAATACGCTATTTCGCAACTCGCGCAGACGACTATGCGTTCTGAAATCGGTCAGTTGACCCTCGACCATGTTCTTAAGGAACGTGCCAATCTCAATACGAACATCACCAAGGCTATCAACGAGGCCGCTCAGGAATGGGGTGTCGTCTGTCTTAGATATGAGATTAGGGATATCCACGCACCGGAAGCTGTAGTTGCTGCCATGCACCGCCAGGTTACTGCTGAGCGTTCCAAGCGAGCAGAGATCCTCGAGTCTGAAGGTCAACGTCAGAGTGCGATCAATATTGCTGAGGGTCGCAAGCAGTCTGTTATTTTGGCCTCTGAGGCTCTGCGATCTGAGAAGGTCAACCACGCTTCTGGTGAAGCTGAGGCTATCAAGCTTAAGGCTGAGGCTACCGCGCTCGGCATTGACGCTGTTGCCCGGGCCATTCAGGAGGGTGGCGAGAATGCTCAGAACGCTATTAGTCTCAGCGTCGCCGAGAAGTACGTTTCGGCTTGGTCGAACTTGGCACGCGAGGGTACAGCTGTTGTTGTTCCTGGAAATGTCGGAGATATGGGCGGCATGATTGCTAATGCCATGGCTGTTTATGGCAAAGTCAGCGAAACACAGGCCCGGAGTTTGGCAAAGAAGTCTCTCGGAGTCGAAGGCAACTCTCAGTCATCAGAGGCACCACAAAACAGCCAGGCGCCGACCTTTTTTGAGGAACAGGTTGAGCAGAGCACCGCCTCGAAGATTGCGGATGAGGGAATTGAGATAACCGCCAACGAACACAAGAAATAGGCGTCTGTACTTTATCCAGCCGACACGCGAACGACGATTCCTCTCCTGATGTGACTTTTATTCCCTCCATCTTTTTTCTTCCTTTTTCTGGCACCCCACTCTGCTCTTCGACATTCTTGGATCGGGCTGCTTACATGTATCCACCACTTCCTATTTCCATTTCTTACTTTTCGTGCTCTTACTGTCTGTTATCTTCCCATTGTTTTCTGGCATTTATTTAGGAGTCTTCCAAAACGCACGAGCTTTGCTGTGCATGTGGCATCGAATTCGCCATATTGGTTTCCTGTATGTGTACATAAAGGGATTGTTGTTGATCAGGGAGTCTGCGAGGAAGGAGAATAACTCAATGTACAAGTATCAGTATCTAACGTTGCTTTCAAGGAGTTGTAGGTCCCCCGTGAGATATTGGATGTAAACGATGGACCTGTGGATTTCCTTTTACATTCTCCCATCTGTAACACATCCCGCCGCGGGAAAGCCCTAGCATGTTGCGTGACTGGACAGAAGAAGCTGACCATTAGACGACCCAATGACATTTAATCGTCAACTCTGAGACGACAGCGGACTCTCAAGCTACAACGGCGTCCTTTTTTCCGGAGCAAGCCACACGAGTCATTGTGCCTGCAATGGCCCATGTGGTCTACTGTACGGGGAATAATGATTCCAGAAGATTGATAACACGTTTACCTACGTCTATACCGACATCAACGGGTCATGCCGCTGGGTAATTCTCATCAGTTATACAAGTTCTCATGGCCATCTACTAAATTTACTACAGATATCACAGGTGCTATAGAGGTCACTAAAACAACTTTGCAAATGCATTGCTAACAGCTCTTAATAAAACAAAGTAGTCTACTTCAAACCAAAGACAGAGAGGAAAGAAGACGTACCCGAAAACAAAATCAAGCAGCAGAACCCGATGCACGAATAGGTTCAATATCAAACCTGATCTCAAGCGAACAACTTTGCTCCCAGGTCACGACCCTAGCAATATAATACATACCTCTAGGAAAAATCTCCAAGACCAGATAAACCGCACACCTCCCAATACGCGTACCCAACAGACCCTGGTACTCGGGTGTATTGTACTGCCAGATCAGCGGTGCCCTACAAACCGGAGGCCAAGTGAGCCCATTGCTCGGGGAATACAGACTATTCTGCACGAACATGCTGGTGTCGATATTGACGATATCACAAACATAGAAGTGTCGCAATGTTTGGGGGTCAGCAACCTTCTGCATTTGAGCCCGGGCAATCTGGGAAAACTGAGGCCCGTCAATTCTGAATATTCCCTCGGCGATGATGAGTCCCTTCCCAACTAGGAGGGTGTATATGTTTTCGGCGCCAGCAATCCCGAGAGCGCCCTTGGCATAGTTTTGTGTTGCTGAATAGTTGTATATCGCTTTGTTGGTGTATCCGAGCGCGAAGGCGTCCTCAGAAACTTGTAATGGGATCTTGCGATTTTCAGAACAGACGTGCCAGTGTGCTGTTGTGAGGTCGTCGACGGTCAGGGTACTGGGTTGGATTTGGCATGTAGGATCTGTGGGGTCTTCAATCCATCGCTGTCGAATAGCTCCTGCGTCTTGGATTGCGCCATATCGTCGTGCTGGGGTAGAAATTGCTGGGGGTGTGTCTGGAGTCGTGATTGGAATCCCTGGGGGAGGAATCGGGGGAAGCCATGGCTGCTTTGAAGGCGCCATACTGGTCTTTTGTTGTCGTTTGAATGAGGATGAGGATATAAATAGTATGTCGGTGTAGTGTAGTCTGGTTCAACTGGTTTACACATTCCATGTAAAGAAGAAAAAGATGAACAAAGACAACAATGACTCGGTAGAGAATAAGGACAAAGACAATGTTAACGACTGATCATAGAAGACTCCTCCGAAAGTTGTGACAAAGAATGAGCCACTCTGTTTCAGTATCTTTGTGCTTCTTTGTGCAAATCCATGTTTGTTCAAACACAATCCCAACTCAGATGACAATAAAAGCCTGGGGATTTCCACCTGATCGAGTCTTTCTTCCCATCTCTCACGCACCATCAGTTTTAGATCAGAGGGTTCATATCTTTAGACCATCCAAACCACTGTCTTATTCTCACCCGCAACAATGTCTTTTATCAAACCCAACCACCTGACCTATGAACAGCACTTCGAGCGTGACTGCGAGTTCTTCCAGCAAGCTCTAGAAAGAGAGGCTTACTCGCTCCATCACTTGGAAGATCGCCGCGCAGATACCATTCAAGTTATTTGTGACTTGATCGTTCAGCTGGAGATCCTCGGATATCTCGCTGAGACTATGGCCAAAAAGTCCCCAATGTGTCCAACAGTCCTGATTAGCCCCCCTGGTTATTTCCTTGGTGAATTTCAACAGTTCTGTCGTGGAAGGCTTCTGCCTGCTTTGGTTAGGTCGCTTACTTGCCTTAGAGAGTCAACCACTATCTATCGCGATATCAATTACACAGTGGCTAGTCAGTTGGAGGCAATCCACGAGGACCTGACTTTTGTCTTGGATTGTCGCGAGTAGCCAGGATGTGTTTTTGGATTTTGTTTTCTATGGTTAAGCTGCTGAGCTAGCTCGGCAAGATCGATTAATCTATTTTGAGTTAGATATATAGATGCTGCTCAATATGATGATCCCAAGAGGGTGTGGCCTTTGAGTAGTCACGAATAGTCCATTGCATTGGTTAGATGAATAAAATGGTTCATTATGGTTCATGTTTGAAGTTAATGTCAGTAGCTTAAGAAGATCTCTAGCATAAGATATGTCTTTATCAGATTATTTGTTGTCAATAAGCTGGCAATTCGTCGCCTATACATCGTACATGGCCTGTTGGTTCTGCTTTTATGTCTTTTGTAGTCATGTCCGTAATAGATACATCATTTCCCCGCTTCTATATTACATGTGAGTTTAATTAAGTTGAAAGACTACTCAAGTGGCGGTCTATACTATTAGGCATACTTTATACATTGAGTAGAACAGATCCAGAAAAATACCAGCGTCAAACGGGAAATACTGAAGTGTTTCAGTGCTGATCTACTGCCGATTCCCCCACATCCCAACCAAAGTTCACGGGTGTTTGACTATTTTAACCCCCCCCCCCCCCCCCTTTCCCTCTTTGCCTCTTGTTCTTCTTCATCTACTCTTCATCTCCAAGACAATACCAATCATCCGCCAAGACAATACCATCCACCATGTCTAGCTCTGGAAAGGGATACACCACTAACAGCTCCGGCACCAACAGCCAGGTATGCTCCCTGATTTCCTACTCCAAGACAAGATACGCAGCATTTTTATGGATGCCAGACATCAATATGATGACACTTACAAAAAATCAAATAGGGCAACCACTATTGCTCTCGCGACTACGGCAGCAGCGCGTCTAACTCGAACAGCTACCACTACTCCAACACGTAAGTACCTGGAAGCTGCCATGCATATGCAATGGAAACAGTTCTGACTATTTCTAGTAATGGGTCTTACTACTACTCCAACCCCAATGGAAGCACCTACTACAACACCGGGTCGGGAAGCTCGACCTACACTCCCCCATCTGGAGGATCCGGCAAGAAATAAATATCTCATATCATGTCGGTGATTGACGTATCACGAATGACTTATGGGAATAACCAATGAAGATTTTTGCTTCTTTTATTAATATGTTGTGTTGGTGTAGTTGTATTAAGCATATCTAGTGCTCTGTAAGATAATCTTCACTCAATGTTTACATAGATTGAAGTATTTCCCTAACGAACCTTTTAACTACCTATTTCACAGAGATCCTTTTCTCCGGAAGATTTAATCTGTATTGTACGGCTTCTTTGCTATCATAGGGAGATTTTGGTGTTTCACCCCTCCTTCACCAAAATATGACGCTCAATGACACTGAGACCCTCCAGGGCTAACATGACTTTATACTTGAACTAGGAACATAGTATAGACTGATTCTTGAGGAATGTTTGATCTGCGGATCTTTTAAATATAATCATCCATTAACGACAAGGTTGTCTAGGTATACACTACGTGATCATACTTTCTGGTATAAAACCATGTTTGCCTATAACACTTTGTTCCGTGAAATCACAAAGCAGAAAAAGATGTCACAAAATAAAAGATACAAAATGATAGCATTTCCCCTTGAAAAGAAAGCAATAAGTGCTAGTTAGCTGCTCGCCCTTACAGTTGTACTTCAAAAGACTATCAACGCGGGAGCTCGGACCAAGCAAATCTGGAGATCGCGACTTTTTGGATTCGCGCCCTTTTAATCTCCGATCTCATCTCTCTGTGCCTGAGCTTTATATTTTTCTCCCTTGACTCTTGTGAGGAACCATTGGTTTTGGCTCTTTGGTGCCATGTTATACGTCAAATCCATATAATTACCCTAAAAACCAGCCGCGATCCGACACGCCGGGCTCCCCTCCTTACCCACGCTCGGCGCCGCACATTCGTGTTGCTACGTGTCGCACGACCTTATCTCAAGACACGGCCACCCAACCCTTCCAGAAACAAGCAGACAAACGTGACTCTGCTCCGGGACTGGCGCGATGCATATCATAAAGCCGGTTTGGCTCACCCATGGAGGTACGGAGCTTGATCCTGGTTTTCTTTGCTCGACACCGTTGGGACGGAGACACGGTGCCTCATGAGAGCGGAAGCCAACCACCCCATGAAAAGGCCAAATTTGCTAATGTGATTGCTCTGATAACAGGTGAGCGTAAAGATTTCGAGGTTTACAGCTGCGATGTGTCACCAGATGGGAAGCGACTTGTTACAGCTGCTGGAGGTGAGCCTGGCCCTTTTTGCTTTGAGGCGGAGGTCACAAAGATCACGCCCCGTTGAAAGAATTCTCGCTGATATCCTGGCTCTTAATCCGCTTAGATGGATACGTACGAATCTGGTCAACAGATGCCATTTACGGCACCGGGACTCCCGAACTTGAGGACAAGCCAAAACAATTGGCGTCCATGAGTAACCACTCAGGCACAATTCATACCGTCCGTTTTTCACCCAACGGGAAATACCTTGCGTCAGGCGCAGATGACAAGATTGTCTGCGTTTATACACTGGACGCCAACCCTCCTACACACTCAACATTTGGTATGCTTTGGACACACTGGATATGGAGAGATGGAGGCAGACACTGACAGCTGTGGGAAATTAATTAGGTACCGATGAAGCACCCCCCGTTGAAAATTGGCGCACGATTCGGCGATTGATCGGTCACGACAATGATGTTCAAGATCTCGGTTGGTCTTTCGACTCATCGATATTGGTGTCCGTTGGGCTGGATTCGAAGGTCGTGGTGTGGTCTGGTCATTCATTCGAAAAGCTGAAGACGATAGCGATTCACCAAAGTCACGTTAAAGGCATCACTTTCGATCCAGCAAACAAATATTTCGCAACTGCTAGCGATGACCGGACTGTCCGCATCTTCCGATTCACCTCCCCCGCCCCAAATTCTTCAGCTCACGACCATATGAACAATTTTGTTCTTGAGCAAACAATCACAGCTCCATTCGCCAATTCTCCTTTGACAGCCTATTTCCGTCGTTGCTCTTGGTCACCTGATGGGATGCACATTGCAGCTGCAAACGCTGTGAATGGTCCTGTGAGCTCTGTGGCCATCATCAACCGTGGATCATGGGATGGCGATATCAACCTGATTGGACATGAGGCACCTGTTGAGGTTTGCTCGTTCTCCCCACGACTTTACGCAACAGAGCCACCCAATAAGAAGCAAGCAGATGGACAACCTGTACCTCAACACCACATTACCGTCATTGCTTGTGCTGGTGGAGACAAATCCCTCAGTATTTGGATTACGAGCAATGCACGACCGATTGTGGTCGCGCAAGAAATGGCCGCCAAAGCTATTTCGGACCTGGCATGGACTCCTGATGGAAAGTGTCTCTTTGCTACTGCTCTAGATGGTACAATTGTGGCAGTCAGATTTGAAGATGGCGAGCTGGGCTGGGCCACAGAAATGGAAGAGAACGAGAAATCACTCACTAAGTTCGGTACTAATCGAAAGGGGGCCGGTATCACAGAAACTACAGACAGCTTGTTGCTGGAGGAGAAGAGCAAGGCTGGTGAGATCAAGCACGTTGAAGGGAGAATGGGTGCGCTGATGGGCGATAGTGCTGAACCTACTGCTGAGCCTACTACAAATGGAGACAAAGCCACACAGCCATCAAATGGAACCACACCTGCTCGGGCTGCTTCGCCAGCTCCCGAGGCTGCGAAAACCCAGACGAATGGAACTCCTTCGACGCCCGCCGCTACAGAATCAGAAAAACCTGACCCTTACAAAGCCAAGTTGGAAAGACTTAAGCAACGTCCAACATACACCAAAGAGGGCAAAAAGCGTATCGCTCCATTACTAGTCTCCGGAGCTGGCGCCGGCGAGTCATCTCTCCCGCAAGCCCGTTTGATGGCATCTGTCAGCAATCAGGTTAAAGCTGACGCCCCGACTACCATCGTTGACCTATCAAAACCCTTCGATGGTCTACCCAAGGGTGGCCTGACTGCTCTTCTTCTTGGAAACAAGCGCAAGCTGGCCCAAATAGAAGGCGATGAAGATGGCAGTGTAGAAAAGCGTGTGGCACTTGCCAGCCAAAACGGTGCAACTCCTATCATGGCCAACTCCCCCGACGGCCTTCTACCCGCTCAAGTTCAATCTGCTGCGACCGGTCAACAGCCGACTCCTGAATTCATTCGTCCCGCAGTCACAAATCCTTGCATGTCGGTCAGCCAACTTCGTCTGGCAGTCCCCAAAATTCGCAGTCAGATTCTCCGCGCGCTAGATTCGAGCGGGAAACCGACCGAGCCACCTGGCCCTAGTACAGACTCGAGCTCTACAAAGAGTAGGGCGGACGTGGTTTTCGAAGCTCGGAATCCATCACCAGCAAGTCTGACCGGTCGTGCTGTGGACCGCGAGCCAGTGCGCCTGACATTGTTCCGCGGAGATCAGCCATTGTGGCAGGATTTCTTACCACGGGCCGTTCTGCTCGTGACCGGAAATCAGAGCATGTGGGCAGCTGGCTGTGAAGATGGATCAATCTATCTTTGGACACCGGCAGGTCGTCGTCTGGTAAGTGCGCTTGTTCTCGAGGCACAACCTGTCATCTTGGAGTGCAACGGACCATGGATCCTATGCATATCCTCTGTGGGCATGTGCTATGTCTGGAATGTGAAGCATATGTCTTCTCCTCACCCACCAGTCTCTCTTCAGCCAGTCCTAGATGCTGCGATTCACACTCTAGGCGCCAACCCCACCGCCGCTCCGGCAGTAACAGATGCCCGCATCAACTCGGAGGGCCGAGTTGTTGTTTCTTTATCCAACGGTGAAGGATACTCCTACTCCCCATCCATGTTCACATGGCAGCGCATCTCGGAAACCTGGTGGGCCGTTGGCAGTCAGTATTGGAACACCACAGACGCACCCGTGAGTAACTTGCAGGCCAAGGATGCACAGCAAGATAACAAGGATGCGAAGGCAGCTGTCGCAGCCGGCATCATTCCTTGGTTGGAGCGAAACACCACGAATGAGACCCTCCTTCGCGGAAGAGCATACTTCCTCCAGCGTCTCATCAAGGTTTTATTGTCACGCGAAGGATATGAAACCTTTGAGTCCAGCGTATCCATTGCTCATCTTGAAAATCGTCTTGCTGCTGCTCTGTCCCTGGGTGCCAAGGAAGAGTTCCGGTTGTACCTGTCCATGTACGCCAAGCGCATCGGTGCCGAGGGTCTGAAACTGAAGGTCGAGGAGCTTCTCAAGGGTCTCATTGGCGGTCTTTTCGAGGACGAAGATGATGCCAGCGAGGGAGTCTTGAAATTACAAGCAAATGAACGTGAAGGTCGTAACTGGCGCGAAGGATCTGATGATCTGTGTGGCTGGCCACGGGAAACATTGTTGAAGGAGGTGATTCTAGCACTTGGTATGTTTTTTTGCTCTCTGGTTTTTTTTCTCTCCCTCAACGCTTCAATTACTAACGAACGTCTAGGTAAACACCGTGACCTTCAACGTGTGACAGTACCTTATGCCAAGCTACTGGATATGGTCGACACTACATCAGAGCATGGCGATGCAATGGATCTTTAATGATGTTTTCTTGCTATCTATACCTTTTCTTCTGTTTTTGCTGGCGTTCAACAAGTTCGGGGCTGGGTTACCCAAAAGGGTTTGCATTATTTATCTCTGCTGAGGCGGGATCGGAGATGAAATATCTCATTTGGTGTTTTTGTATCATAGGTTCTCTAAGGTCGTTCTTATTTTAAGTCAACCTGTTCCCATCTTGGTATCTTATAGGATCAACTCATAACCCTCTAGGGCTTCACAGTGTTACGTATGCGACACCCACTTCAGGGCTCCAGGGGCAGTGACGTCGTCAGGGCTTGACTCTCACGTGGGCGGTATATAGCTCTGCAGGCAGAAAATTCGATATCTGGCGCGAACAGCATCAACTTTGCTTTTTTGATAGCAAAAACACGCATTCATTTACTCCCTTTTTCATTCATTGACCTTGTCCACAATTTCTGTGGGCAACCGCCATCACGTCTTCCACTTCTTCTATCCTCTTCCTTCGTATCGTCGATCGATCCGCAGCTGGTCCTGCATTTGGCGCGCTCCATCCTTGTTCCCGCTTCCGCCTTTCTACTTCCCCCCACCTCCCACCTCTCTTCTGTCGCTTCTACTCAAGCAAGAAGAAAAAATCCAATAAAATGCCTCCCAAGAAGCAGCAAGTTCAGGAAAAGGTCCTCTTGGGCCGTCCAGGAAACAACTTGAAGAGCGGTATCGTATGTGAGCTAGGCCCCCACCCTTTCTTTTTTTCTTCCCTTTTTTTCCACACAGCACAGTCCACTTTTTAATTCCGGAAAACTATTTAAACCCCCTTGCCCCCTTTCCTCTCACCTTTTTTTTCTTCTTCTCTTCTCAACCATGATTGACTAACATTATGGCCTCAGGTTGGTCTTGCCAATGTCGGCAAGTCGACACTCTTCCAGTCCATCACTAAGTCCTCCCTCGGTAACCCGGCCAATTTCCCCTATGCCACCATTGACCCCGAGGAGGCCCGCGTCATTGTCCCCGATGAGCGGTTCGACTGGCTCTGCGAGCACTACAAGCCCAAGTCGCAGGTTCCCGCTAACTTGACCGTGTACGATATTGCCGGTCTCACCCGCGGTGCCTCGACCGGAGCCGGTCTGGGTAACTCTTTCCTGTCGCACATCCGCGCTGTCGATGCCATCTTCCAGGTGGTTCGTTGCTTCGATGATGCCGAGATTATCCACGTTGAGGGTGACGTCGATCCCTGCCGTGATCTGACCATCATCAACGAGGAACTCCGCATCAAGGATATCGAGTTTGTTGAGAAGGCTCTTGACCTTCTTGGCAAGCAGACTCGCCGTGGAGGCCAGTCTCTGGAGATGAAGAAGCTCAAGGAGGAAGAGGCTACTACTGCCAAGGTCCTTCAGTTCCTTAAGGATGGCAATGACATCCGCAAGGGTGACTGGAACCCCAAAGAGGTATGTTGAAAAATCTTTCCCTCTTTCTCCCCAACCCAACCTGCCCTTCTATCCACACCAACTCCTTACCTGATGAATAAGAGCACTGCTCGAAATTTAACCCAGCTCGTTGAGTGCCCTCATTAAAAGGATACTCACAATCCGAGGGCACCTTGAGAATAAAAGTTATATGCTGAAATTTGGAGTCCAATTCTACGTGATTGCCACACTCAACTCTTTGAGAATCTCATGCTAACCAATTTGGTTATAGGTCGAAGTTATCAACCCTCTGTTCCTCCTCACTGCCAAGCCTGTTGTGTACCTTGTCAACTTGAGCGAGAGAGATTACATCCGCCAGAAGAACAAGTACCTCCCCAAGGTCTTCGAGTGGATCAAGACCAACTCTCCCGGTGACCCAATCCTTCCCGTCTCGGCTCAGTTCGAGGAGCGTCTGACCCTCATGCACGATGATGCGGCCGCTGAGGCTGAGTGCAAGACCCTTGGCACTAAGTCCGGTCTGCCTAAGATCATTACTACTATGCGTCAGTCCATGAACTTGGGCAGCTTCTTCACCACTGGTGAGGATGAGGTTCGCCAATGGACTATCCGTAAGGGCATCAAGGCTCCCGCTGCGGCTGGAGTCATTCACACCGACTTCGAGAAGACCTTTATCCAGGCCATCGTTTACAACTACGCTTCTCTCCGTGAGTACGGTGATGAAAATGCTATTAAGGCTGCTGGTAAGATTATGACCAAGGGCAAGGATTACGTCGTCGAGGACGGCGATATCTTGCTCATCAAGGCCGGTGCTGCTAAGCACTAAGTGCACATAGACAATAGTTCTCTTAAATGATACACTACTGTGGATGTTGTGAATATGTTTTTCAAACTGTAGATTTTTCTTTGATCTCCTATAATTAAACCAGTTTGACTTACTTGAAGCAAATCATTAGCTATTTTGTATTCACTAGGTTCGAGATGTTTGTTGTTGCCGGATATTCCTAATTTCCCCTTCTGTATGTTGTAGATGATTCAATTGCCTTGATATTCGGAGACCACATGCAGTCCACAGCAGCCATATTTACAGCACAAGACCATCCACTTCATTCTCTTCTGAACTGTTTCGCATCAAGTAGAAAAAAATGCACAGCGCTTTATCAGTCACGTGACCACATCCCCCGCGCATCCCACTTGCGTATCAAGAGCTTGATTCTCATATTATCACATCCTCAACCAGCATCATGTTTAAGAAAGAGTGAGTTAAATCCTTCAATCGATGTGCAACAATCCAACAGCTGGTCCAGTGACTTGATCGGAGCCCCATGCCTGTCAAATGGGACCACAAATCTCCCTCCGTTTTGACGCACCGCAAAGACCGCAGGAGCTGTCCAACACCCTCGGTCAAGATATACACACCTCCTACGGGATAGTTCTTGCTATAAAAGTCTGTGAAACACACCAGCTAACATCCCTGCTCCATCTAGTATCCCCCCAAGCAACCGGTCTAAGGTGAAGTCCTCAGTGCAGCGCGGCCTACGCCAAAAGCTGCTGGAGACATACCCAGGCTTCGAGCCCTTCATTGAAGATATCATGCCCAAGAAGGCCTCATTGGAAGCCGTGAAACTGTACAGTTCCCGACTCCCCCCTTTGTCCGATTCCAGCAACATCTCCGATCTCGACTTGAATATGCCATGCATCTCATTTTCCAGACTCGAAAGCTAACCAAAACCGCCCAGTCCCGACCGCGTGACCCTCTACACAATAGACTCAACCCCCCTCTTCTTCCAACCCATCGACGGACCCCCAGTCCCTCACCTCCGCATCATCCACGCCTACCCCTCTGCCATCCCGACAATCCAGATCGACCGCGGCGCCATCCGCTTCGTGCTCTCCGGCGCGACGCTCATGGCTCCCGGTCTCACCTCGCCTGGAGGCCGTCTACCTGATGCCGAGCATGCGCTTGAGGCCGGGCAGATTGTTGGTGTCAAGGCTGAGGGCAAGGAGGAGATTTGTATGGTTGGTATGCTGAAGGTTGGAACTGAGGAGATTAAGAGTAAAGGGAAGGGAGTTGTTATTGATGAGGGCCATTATCTTGGTGATGGACTTTGGAGAATGCATTTGGATTAAATTTGCAAAAGCAAGGGATTGGGCTGGGGTTGCGGGTTGTGTTTTGACTTGGAACTATACCTCTCTGCACGTATGGTGATGATTACATGTATGTGTTGGATGATTTGAAATGAAATATTTCCCCTCGGGACGAAGATCTAGATTGGGTCAATTGGATAAATGGATTGAATGTAGATGGCTTCTTCTACTTATTCTTCTATTGAGGCTCTAAAAGTGGCTCTTAATGTAGTGTTTTACCTTTTATATGTTGTACCGGAAGCGGAAGTACGTGGCGCTCGGCCATGTCATGATCACCGGATTGCTCGGAGGTTCTTAGCTTCAAATATCTGTTTCCTCTTCATCGCTGTCTCCTCGTATTTAGTCAAAGTATATCGTACGATGAATTCCATCGATAGAGGATACCGGCTGTGGTTTGAGCCAGTGAGTCAATGCCAGTGAACTTGAACGCACAGCATAATAATCTTTTTCGACTCAATCAGAGTATAGCGCAGAGCTGGCAGCCATCCCGGAGCTTTGATAAGTTATATGGGAGATACCAAGTCGTGAGATCAAAGTACAACCCCAGGTGAGAGATCATGGTTCTGACCTTATTCTAGGAGGACTGGTACTACAAGCATGAGTATCACGATTATCCGGGCGTTGAATCGTACTATTACGTCAATTTGTTAGTGTTTGCCTTGCATTCTATGGGAATATCTGATTACGACGTGCTTCGTTTCTAATATTTGATCTGGACACATAGGACTGGCTGGCACTACCCGTTTAACCTAGATGGTAGTCGAGTGCAACAAAAGAGACCCGAGTACTTCCCACTTAACAGTTTTGCTTGGAAAGCTTGGTCAGATAACTTCCCTTGGGACAAACTGCCAGATATACCTGGTCGTTGTATTGAAAACATTAGCCGTCCTGTTCCTTGGTTTCGGAGGGAACTTGAACGCCGAGAGCGACAGCGAGGTATGGGTTGAGCTCTGCTAGTATGTGGCATAGCTGACAGCAGAAATCCGCAGTTGAGAGAATCGGGCAAGAATATGAAGGTAAGACTGAATCACTGACAGCATGACTTATGGCTAATATTGAACAGAATGGTGTGCAAATGACGTCTTTTACCAGGGATGGAATGATCCAGATTACTGGTACCAGCATAGTGAATGGAATGTGCCGAATGTCGACGAGGATGCGATGTCTAGATCTGTGAGCAAGACCTCGGTGAGATTCGAGGGCGACACATCTGGAAGGGGCTCATCTACCGACCAGCTGCCCCGAGACAAATTACCCGAGAAAAAGGCGCCTAAAAAGAGGAAAAGATCGAGTGCGGCAAAGTATACCAGCGTTGAATGTAAACCCTGTCATAAGAAGACCGAAAAATCAGGGAAAGAGCCCGAAGAGCGCAATAAAAAACAGAGACGAAAGAGACAGAAGAAATCCGAAAGCAACCAGGCCGAGGTTCAAGAGAGCCCTCGAGCGAACAAGATGGAAGCCAATAAACGAAAGTTTGAGGAGCAGGAGTCCCAGGAGAGACCCGAAGAAGCGAAGCTTGGAAACAAGAAACATAAGAAACAGAGACTGCTCGAGACGAAGCCTAAGGAAGCAGGCCGGGGAAGTCCTGCGGATCTACCAAATCAGAAGCGGAAGGCCAACGATGAAGGTGAAGTCGTCACGACTGCAGTAAAAAGAAGAGAGATTACAGGTCTCAGGAGAGAGACATGACAAAAGGGGTCGAAATATGCTTAAAGGACAAGTAATATAATCTATTGATACATTCTACACAGGGAGACTGGTCTCCCGATGCCTCATTCACAACAATGAGTCTTCAATACTCGTGTGGTTTAGCAAATACCTGAATTATATCCTTCAGAGATTACTTGAAGCTGAAGACCATTCTGGAATGTACTTCTTATAATTCGAAGATGTAATTCAACAAGTAGATCATCACTATATATATTCCCACTATGTATACACATACACCCGACCACCTGTTCTAGTCCTAAAGAAAAACCGGAAGATTTTCCCGGAAATTCCGTCTTCAGTGATTCCCCCTGAATAGCTTTATATTTTCTATGCTTTGAATGTGTTATATCCAGAATAACCATGGGGGTTGCTAGTTCTACCTTATCGGGCAGACTAATCTGGATGCGGGCTCAACGTGCCGACCACTCGGATCATAACATGCGCGCGCTAATCATCTGAACTCCATGAACCGTTGGGAGAATCCATACAGGAAATCCAAAGACACGAAGGTTGGTTTTAAGTGGCGCAAAGTAAGTTCGTAGCTAAAATAACGCAGACAAGACCGTTGCGAATGGTCAGTGGAAAAGATTGAAGATTTGGGCAAAAATGCTGGAAGGAAAGGAATATTCCGATATGGCCACCGAGGACGAGGCCGAAGAGACCGAGGATGAGACCGAGAATGATACCGAGGAAGTGTCAATCGAGGAGCCCATGAATCCAGGTGAGACCGAGGGTAGATCTTCTCAAAAATGGAACGCCAATGAAATGGATGGCAGCGAGGACGAGACCATCAGGACTCCACCCACGAACAGGGGGAACATGAATAAGAGACGCGAACCTACGCGTACTGAGCAAAACGCCAATAAGACGCCAATAAGAGGAGGCGAGAGCGCCGCAACAATGCCAAAAAAGCAAAGCAGGAGATGGAAGAGAGGGCCTCAGAATCCTAGCCTCTCCAGATATTTGCCCTGTTGCTCTTCACTTCAAGCTTGAGATATTGGCATTGTGTGCGGTGCATATCGACGATAAAGTACCACCAGTGAGGCCGCCAAGCGGTCGTTATGCCTAAGGTCTCATGGGTATTTCAGTCCCAGGTTCGATGTTATGGCAGCAAATCTGGCATCACATGCTGGGGTTGAATATCGGAATTTCTCTGTCCTGGCCAGTCTAGCTGAGCCGAGTCGGAAAGAACTGTGAACATGCCCACCTGTTACCAGTTCTCGCGGTAAGTATTATATGGATGGAGGAAGTAGATGGATATCACGGGTGTGGTGATTCCAAATCATCGTGCAATTTATTCATCTGGAAGCGGCATTTCGAGCTGCTGCCGTACTACATGCCTGCGAGTCGAATTTCACCGAAACCCCAAAGTTGTTAAAGCAGAATGTAGCATGTGTATCTTAAATGCCACAAATCCGTTTGGTGGGTGGGGAATATAAGAGTGTGAAATAACGGCATAAATAAGTAAAGGAAGCTGAATGTAGCAAAACTTGGAGACAACATCTCTCGGGCTGGGATATCAAATAACAACAATAAGTAGAGACCTAGGATGGATTCATGGAACATAGCAAAAAAAAAAAAAAAAAAGCAAGCTCATACATGCATCATTGATTACATCCCCGGTCTACATCCATAGATGAAACCTCGAAGGGCCGACCAACCACCTGCAAAAAAAAAAAAAAAAAAGTAAAGCAAAGAAATCCATCCATTCATTACCCTTCCTCCATATATATCCCAATTCATACAACATAGTTCTCAACTCTCCACACCTTGAAACTGAACTCGTACCGAGCCTCGGCAAATACCAAAGCTCGCCACATCAGCCAATCTTCAAGCTGCAATTTACAGGAGAGCCAGGACACCAGCGATAAGGCCAGCGGCAGCAGCGGGGGCAACAAGGGCCATACCAGCATTAGGAGCGGTAGTGGCGGTGGCAGAGGCAGAGCCGGTAGCGGAGCCGGTGGCGGAGGTAGTCATACCAGAGTTGGTCTTGGTGCCAGTAGTAGTTCCGGTAGAGGTAGATCCAGAGGCTGTGAGGAAAGAGATGTCAGTGATTTGTTCTATGGTGGATGCTAGTGGTCAGGGAGCCAGAGGTAAAGTTTCCGGTGGAGAGGTTGATAATAGAAACGCCTGGGGTGCAAGTACCAGTAGTGGAAGCATCAGTCTCAGTGGTGTGGGCACCAGTAGAGGTAGAAGCAGAGGAAGTGGTACCAGAGGTAGAGGCAGAAGAAGATTCAGAAGAGACAGTGGAAGATGTACCAGTAGTAGAGGCGCTGGAGGAGCTCTTCTCAGGCTCGGTCACATCGAACTTCTGGGACTGGGCGAGGATGCCAGTGTTCTGGGCCTCGGTGGACAGGAGGTTGATCTGGAAACCGGAGCTGAGCGCATTGAGTATTAGTGAACTGCATAGATATATAATTGACGCGTCGCGTCTTACCCGTTGGTGACACCCTTAAGACCACTGGCAGTGTAGGAGCCCTTGGAGGTGTCGACGCCGGAGGCGATCTTCTCCTGGACGTTGGGGTAGACATTGTTGTTGATAAGGACGATGTCAACGGTGGAGGCGTCAGTGCTATAACGGGTTAGCTTTGGCTGTCATGACAAGGATAAGGTGGGAACATAGTCGACATACTTGACGGAAGTCCACTTCACGGTGAAAGAGTCGGAGACATCGAGCTTGTCACCCTTGGCAGGCTCGGTGACGTTGATAGCTAAAATTAAATGTTAGAAAAAGTCTCACATCATACGGTGATCTACATACCTCCAACGGAGATGGCCAAAGGCAGGAGAGACAGAAGGATAGAGAAACGCATCTTGACTTATTTAGCGAAAGTGGTGGATTAAAAAAACGAATGGACGTTGGAGCTTGAAAGAGAGAGTGCGAGAAGTTGAAGATGGAAGTCAGAAAAATCTTCAGATTTAAGAGATCCTTGTCATTAAGTACATGGTGACCAAACAGTGCATCTGATATTGCACAACCTTGGATGAACCGTTTAACAATGTCTCTGACACCCAATACAGGAAATACACCTGAAAATAGAAACTGACGGTAGTTAGCTACCCGGTTTTAAAGCATTCTAATAATATTTTAATAGATTTATATTACAAAACGTGGAAAATCAGGGTTCGAGTGAGGTTCCATTGTTGGAAGGAGAAGATCTTCATGGTTCGCCGACGAGCTAGTTTCAGGCACGAATCCCACACTTCCATTTATAACATATTACTCCATTTTTTATTGAGACCACCCTTATGTATTAAACACATGTGCACTCGGAGTATCGCCGTCTATGGATATGTACACCTACCATGGATGTTGGACGCCGATAGGGCCGATAAAGAAGACGCTAGACAGGCTTGGCAAGGTGCTAGTGAACTTTGCGTAAAAACATGAAATGGGAAAAAAACCAAAAAGTATTTTCTTTTCCAAGTTTTTTTTAAATATCGGTATTTTACTTTGCAAAATCTGCGGTAATTTATCTCGTTTTAAGGGCCTGGACCCTGATCTTCGGGAATTCCCACACATTTTTGATCGACTGCCATTTGAGCAAAGATCATCATAGCCTAATAATCTTGCATTTCCAGGAGAATTAAAGGGGCCACGTTCACTTGAAGTCCCTGCCCAACATATTATTCCCGTGTCTCAAAAAGGAACTCGAAAATAGCCTGTGAGAACGATTTGATGTCTCAAGGACCCACTCCGCCACAGTCAAATTTCAGGCATGAGACACCTCTCAATAGGGCACTCGGACTGCACGCTAAATGAACCATAGGTGAAAGTACGAGACCAGAGGAAATGAGTGTCTCACCGAGAATCAGCCGGCAAATTATCATCGCACTGCAGACAGAATGGTGCCATTTCCACAAAGTCCACTCCAGGGCTGAATCGTATACGGAGTGAGTACATTAGTCAGATTCGAAACGGGTAATTTTTCTTTTTTGAGGCGTTCAATATCTATCGAATACGAGATTGGAAGACAACGCATAGGGTTATCACAATTATTATTGTACATAATTTACGCCATAAAACCCCACAGAACCCGGATATCCTTCTAACGTTGCGCCCGAATCCAACATATTAGTTCGCGTAGATATTCACATTACTGGGGTCGCACAAGAAAGTCAGTCAAGCCATGACATAGGCGAAGGATGGGAAATACATACAAGTCCCTTTTAAGACCATCCCGGTCCACTGTGGCCGAGTCAACCCATACGCTGGCATTCATCCCCTGAACAGGGAATTTTCCATAACCCTTTTTGTCGATAAGAACAGGTTTTATGGTGGGATGCAAGAGATCGGTCCATTGTTCGTATGCATGATGTTGACCGACAAACATGCGCTGTACACTCGGACCGGCGTTGCTGATAACACACGCAAGTCCGGAGTGACGGGCGTTTCCGTAGCGGACAAATCCTGTATCGCGGTTAGATGTGTCCAAGAGGATGACCCCATAATGGGGCTCAACAATCTATGGAAAAGGGGTCAGCGGACCTATGCAGTTTGGTTGGTTGAAATAATCTTGTTGTTCGCCGTAGGCGTAGAGTTTGCGGGCTTGTGTTAGTACGGGCAGAAGGCCGTTGCAGCTTGGCACCATTGGTTTCTCAACATTAGCCCGTATTCCGTACAGGTCACCGTAAAATACGCACGGGTGACCGTCTTTGCGGAGGAGAACAAGGGAGTATGCTAGTAATTTGAAGGATGGCGATACCGGGGTCTAGGATGATTAGCCACATTCAGTCCTTCTGAAAGGGGAATAGCCGACTTACTTCGAGCATTTGTCCTGGTGCCTGTAAAGAGTTAGGTATATAAATATGCCAAGGTCAAGTCACAAGTTGGTACTTACCGTATCGTGGTTTGCAACAAGGGTCTTGAGAAGTTAGATTCGTGACTAGTTGGGCATCAGGCGTTGAGCAACTTACCACAGCGTGGTCCGGCTGACACTGTACCAGTGTATCCTTAAAAATATCGCGAAGGTCTGGTGCATGCGCATGGGACAACTTGGAGAACCGCTCCAGGAGAGGCACATCATATGCAATGAGGTTGTAATCCACCTTCTCGAGGTAACCCAAAAGTGACGGTAAATGTCCAGTCCAGTACTCTCCTATGGCGAAAAAGTCCGGGTTGGCGGTGTTCCGAATATGTTGTACGAAGCTGCGTTGGAACTCTGTTGAAAAATGCTTGGCAGCATCAAGTCGCATCCCGTTAAGGTTCAGTGTATTGGTGATCCACGTTCCCCATTGCAGAAGATCAGCCCGGACTTCTGGATGTGCAAGGTCCAAATCGGCGAACATCAGATAATCGTAGTTTCCATTCTCCGTGGACACATCTTGCGCCCAGTCCTTGTTAGATTCAACGATCTTATAGATTGCGCTTTGCTTGCTCTTATCGTCCCAGTCGACACCGCTGAAATGTTGCCAGTGGTACTTCATTGAGCTGTACATGTTACCGCGACCAGCGAAATCAAAGCCGGTCCAGCCATGGACTTCTGCTGGCTTGGATATGTCCAGATCTCTTCCTGTTCTTTCAGTCAGTAAATGGCCAAAGATCCGCGACGAATTCAATATCAGCGCAAAGAAGGATAAGAAGTCTCACGTTTAGGATCGACCTTGACAGCCTGAAAGGGCTCCGGATAATCCGCGCCGGCTTTATGATTGAGCACAGCATCCCAGATGACACCAATGCCTACGTTTTGCGCTTTGCGCATCAGGTCTTCAAGTTCTCGCTTGGTACCCCATTTCGTGGGAATTGTGCCCTTCTGATCGAACTCCCCCAGGTCATATAGGTCATAGATGTCATATCCATTACCATTCGCATCCATTCCCTTGCACCCAGGAGGAATCCAGATCTGATCAATGCCAATAGCCTTGTACTCTGGTAAGGCATTCTGCAGACGGCGCCAATGCTGCCGATCGGCGGGAACATGCCATTCAAATGTTTGCAATATGAGCGAGTTATCTGGAGCATTCCATGATGGGAGCTGTTCTAGGTTCGCCGCTGCTTCTATATCATGTATTCATGTTAGAGGTTGCATATGTTTTCTAGTGGAGGAGACTGACCTTCAATCTGTTTCCATTTCTGGCCTTTCTGTCGAGATCCACACCATAGGAACGGCATCGTTTGATTGTTGTGCAAATGATACTCAACGTATGGGATACAAAAGCAGAATATGGATATGAACCCCTTTTGGGTTTAGGGCTCGGATGTGGGGGCGACTATTTTTATTCGGCGTTGTAAGATACAGGTATGGTGGATCATTACTAGTAATTACAGTTAAGATGTCTCAGCTATTAGACGAAAATTTCATTTCAACCGTGGATGGAAATTTTCTAGAAACAAATTCCCGAGGTCCACATAGGTAATCTCATTGGCTTCCCATAATGCATGATATGTAACGAATTAAGAAAATAGAAACGAAGCTCATAAAGATACAAAGACCAAACACCGTATCAATAAGAGAAAAAACCCCAAGAATATCGCCAATGTAAAACAAAAAGAAGAAAAATATCGCACATAAAAAGGATATCTCTGCGAACCAAGCCGAGCCGTCAATACAGCCCATCAGAATGGGAAAAAAAGGCAAAAAAATAGGATCCGAAAAAGAAAGAAGGAAGTAGGCGAAGAGCGAAGAGAAGTTTTTTGGAACTCTTCTTTCAAGAGAGCGTAATGAAGATGCTGGTCACGACTGCTAGCAGGAGGGTAGCTAGACTAGTACCACTTGTAAATCGGATGCCGGCCGACGTCAACCCACTGTGAGTTTTCAACATCGCGAGGGAAACGTTCGCAGAAGAATAGCCACAAAGACCACTACCTTCCATGTAGTTTGTGGGAAAGTAAACTCGGGGCTCTCCCTTATCCATAGGGACGCTTAACACACCCGCGTTGTCGACAGTATAGTTGTTACAGCCCAAAATTTCCGTCACCTTCGTCCCAGCATTAAAGCTGACGGCCAAGTCCAGTTTGTACGCTGTACTGGCCGAGTTTTGGCTGGACAATACCATGACAATTTGTCGACCCTGAACACCTTTTGTGAAAGCAAGCTCACTGCCGCCCTGGTAGATTGTGTGGGTGTCGTCCTCGAAATAGTCTGCGCCTAACAAGGCTGCCTGCTTGCGAAGGCGGTTCAGCTTTGCGATCAGCTTGTAGAGCTCCGCGTCAGTGTCATAGTTCGTGAGCCAGATGGCTTCTCGGTTCTTGGGCACTGAGTTTCCGTCCAGATGTTGCTCTTGGCCTTGATATATCATCGGGATTCCATCAAATAGCATGGTAAACACTAGGATGTTTTTGGCCATCTGCAAAGCATTTATGATCAACAAAAGTGATCACTCACACGGAAGAGGATATACATACCGCCATGTCCTTGGAATAGCTCGCAATCCGCGGCTTGTCGTGATTTTCAGAGAAAGAGACCATAGCATTGACATCTGGGATCGAGATTCTCATATTCTCCACTGTCCTCGCCAAGATGGAAGTGTTGCCCTTGGTAAAAGCCTCCAGGATTTGGAAATAGATCGGATAGTTTGGCAAACTGGCGATGTAGTTGCTCTGATAATCGTTCATGATGCTAACTGCCCCTTCAAGGACTTCTCCTGTCATGAAAATGTTGTCGAGACCCTCGGCAAAGTTTTTTAGAAAGCCTGGGTTGACGTGCTTGGCGGCATCAATGCGGAGCCCGTCAATGGAATATGTCTTGATGGCGTCTTTCGCCCATTTGATCAAGAGCTGTTGGACATCTTCGTGCTCTGTGAAAAGATCTGGTAGCGGGACCGTCCAATCACCAGTCGAGCATTTCTGCGCAATTTTCATATCATTCCAGTCTGTTATGTTGCAGAACGGATGGTAATAGTCGGCGTTATTGAAGGGCGTCAAGACGGAGTAGTCGATATGTGTGGCGGGATCGCTACCATTCGTGATGTAGGCCATGTTGTTGATCACCGTGTCCAGCATCAAGTACATGTCCCGGGAGTGGAGAGCGGCACTAAGGTCGAGCAAGTCTTGATGCGTCCCAAAATGAGAGTTGAGTTTATTGAAGTTCAAAGGCCAGTACCCGTGGTAGGCTTCGCCATACGAGACTCGGCCATGGATATTCTCCATGATTGGAGAGATCATCACAGCATCAAATCCCATTCCTTGGATGTAGTCGAGTTTGTCGATAGTTCCTCGCCATGTTCCTCCGCAGTAAAGACCATCCGTGGTGTTGCATGGTGCTGTTGTCGACCCGTCTGTGCGAGCGAAACGATCTGTCATGGTCTGGTATACTGATCTACGCTTCCAGTCGGCTGTACTTGCGGCTGATGCCGAGACGATGAGCCCCGTAATCAAAAGGCCTACCAACGAACGAATGGTGCAGCGTGACATCATGGCAGCTCGTATTTGTGCGGGTCGATTAAAATAAGAAAGAAAGAGAGTACGAGGTTTCAGATAAAGAGTGATTTGAATAGCTCACGAAAAGGGCAAAGATGGCCGGAAAGAGGAATAAACGAGTGACATTTGGACTTCAGCCAAAACAGAAAATGAGAGGAGGCAAAGAAAGCAAGAGGTTCAAGAGACAGAAAAAGGTCGAAAAATGGGGAAATTTGCCAGGTTCCAAGCAAGGAGGGCCGAGTCAGGTGGTCCAAGGTTCTGCCGGCGATCCAAACATACAGTAGTTGGAACCATCACCCCACAATCCTCTCGCTATAATACTACATTAACCGGACAAAAATGTGTTTTAAGCACTTAGTGGAGCGTGCACGTACTTCACCGTGAATATGATTTGCCTCGGAATAGCTACATTAATGGACCTGATTGAGATACCTGGATTACTCGCATAAATTCGGTGATATACCCCATGATTTCGAAAGTAATATATAAATGTGGCTTCTAAAACTGAAGAACTACACTGGTGGCTTCATAGACTATCTCGACATCAAGCGGGGGGCCGGGGAGACTGCAGAAATCCGAGATTAGTTTTGTGCATATGGTGAGGGGAAGAGGAGAAACCTGGCGCACCAGTAATAATATCGTTTGAACACTCCGTTCCTGAACGGGTCATTTTGAGTGTCTGTCAGGTACCAGACACCCCTGGGGCTTTCTGGGAAACCACGGCTATTTGGTTCGATGTTGTTCTTGCAGGTCACGTGGAGACACTACCCTAATTTCAGAGCCACCTCTTGCTCTAATACAAGACTAGAAATGAGAAACTTTGCATGGTCCAATCACCTGAGACGAGGTGGCATCAGTCCAAGAAACTAGCGATGTTGCCCTGTATCTCCACAAAATGAGCTATACATAGATACAGATTACTCGGTATTACATTAGTGCCGTACGCAGCACACTACATAATTTGATACACTAAACGCTTTGGCCTTGTAGCTGTTGAATACGAGATAGTGAGACAGAGGTCAAATATTTTAATAGCGGACTCCGTGGTGAAAAATTATATATTACAAGATTGATTTTTAGCTTGATTCATTTATTCTGCTAGCACTCCACAGATACACTGCCTTGTAATGACTATTATATACCATATCCAAAAAAAGGGAAAAAATAGTCAAGAGGAAATGAACGCAGATAAGTATTACGGAGTACTCCGGGAGGACATTTTGGTGTGATAGAGAAAGTCATTCTGGCTAGTATGAACTTTGCTGCGCCATGCTCGCGTGTTGACAGCTTCCCGGATTTCCGTGCCAAGTGGTGTTGATAACAGGCTCACATCACAGTAAATACTGCAGGGATGTCTGACCATGTGGAGATTAAGGCAGAGATTTATTTTCTCTCGTACGAAGTACAATTTCAAGGGTTGACTTAGAGATGAATACAGAGTAAAATATAATCGGTAACTGCCATAGCGGACATGCCGGATGTATTAGTATTCTGTGGTTGCTGTAGTTGCTGATCTTTTTCGCCGCCATTGGTTTCCCTCTGAACCTTCCACGGTAAGATTCGTATTTAGACTTGCACTATCTTTTCAGTTCCAAGGGAACCTTTGATACCAAGAAAAGAAAAAAAAAAAGACGAAACGAAATTCTAAAGAACAAGCTGATGCACTATTTCGTATTTGACCCCCGATTATAAAATACCAGTGAAATACCGAGTGGGCGGGTCTCACTTTACCAACCAATCGGGCGGATCGGGCTACCAGTCACTCGGCCACAAATCCACCCGGATCATGACCGAGATATATTTCGGCATTGTAATAGGTTGATATTTACGGGTCTGGAAAATCATCGGTGTATTAAACAACATTTCCCTATAACAGTCGGCAGAAGTGAAAGTTATCTTATATCTTTATTCAAGAGAATAGACTTGTAAGTCAGGCAACAACTAACAATCCCGTATACTATAAAGAGTCTGTGTCCGTGTTGCAAAGATACAGGGTCTGCGGTGTACAACATAGCAAGTGGTGTGGGTCAAATTCATTTACATATATAGAACGTGCGAATCGGGTAGCCCGTTGTCAGGCTCCAGTTACTATTTTTTTAAAGAACGGTCACAGAGGGGTTTCCTATTCGGAGAACAATGCCGACCTACTTTTTTTGGTGTATTCTTGTATTGGCTGAACCGGTCGCATTTGATAATAAATTTTCAATTACATTAAAATTTTCTTTTGAAAATTACCGAGGCTGAGGCGTTAGAATCTAAGAATACTCCAATACTTCAATACTGGGGCTCTTAGAATTTGATATGGGGTTTGTCTCATCTGCTTATTTTTATCTAGAGCTTCAATGCGAACTAGCCTCTTAGCATTTAGCACTTAGCACAGTTGTTATGTGATAATTTCTTTCTCCTTTTCACATTTGATTCCTCCTTTCCATCCCTTATCCCCAGTCCTTCGTTTGCTAGCTCAGCCCGTCTCTCGTTATCTCTTTTTGGCAGACTGCCACCTTTTGACGCCTTTCGATTTACGTGACGTCCACCAGATACCCACACTCCACCGTTACATTTCAATTGACAGCTGCACATCTCCATATCTTTCACAGGGTGTCTCAGCCTCCCATCCCAGCGGGGATCTCCGCACTGCCCGAGGCGTGCGACTATCACCCAACAGCTCCGAGCAGCCACCAACCATGAGGTGGTTACTCGCCAGCGGACTGGTCTCGCTTTTTGCGACGACTGTCACAGCTTGGCCCTACGACGAGGCTTATCTGGATTACAACCTCAACGAAAACAAGGATGCCAAAAACCCAGCAGAATATTGGGGAACATGGCCTGGCCATGAGGGGAAATATAATCCCTCCCCAGAAAACTGGCGCTTCCCATTTTACTCTCTCTTCTTGGATCGCTTCGTGAATGGCGATCCTACCAATGATAACATAAACGGTACTACCTTCGAGCATGATGTCGATCATCGCATCCGCCATGGTGGCGATGTCGTTGGCCTTGTTGATACCTTGGATTATCTCCAAGGAATGGGAATCAAGGTTTGTCCCATCTGTGATTTTCTATTGGCAAGTGAATATATGCTCACAATGCCTAGGGTATCTATATTGCAGGTACCTCATTGCTGAACCAGCCGTGGACTTCAGACGGATATGGAGTTTTGGATACCACGCTTCTCGACGCGCATTATGGCACCATCCAGACTTGGCGAAATGCCATCACTGAAATTCACAAGCGTGACATGTATGTCTTGTTCGACAATACTATTGCGACGTAAGTTGTCCCTCGTATGAGCAGATCAAAGCGCAGAGCTAACTAAATGTATACAGAATGGGTGACTTGATTGGATTTGAAGGCCATCTCAACACGTCGACTCCATTTTCGGAGAAAGAATACAAAACGTTATGGAAGAGCGATCGCCGCTACAAAGACTTCGACATCGGAGTTGGGGACTACAATGCAAGCTGTGACTACCCTCGGTTCTGGTTCGAAGATGGAATGCCCGTGACTGAAGCAGATACCTCCGGCTTGGTTGGATGTTTCAACAGCGACTTCGACCAGTACGGTGACATTGAGGCTTTCGGTGTGTGGCCTGATTGGAAGCGACAACTGGCCAAGTTCGCCTCCGTCCAGGATCGTCTCCGCGAATGGAACCCAAGTGTACGCGAAAGGTTGATCCGGCACTCCTGCCTGATGATCCAGTCTTTGGATATCGATGGTTTCCGTTATGATAAGGGTACCCAAGCTACTGTGGATGCTCTTGGAGACATGTCCGCTGCCTACCGAGAATGCGCGCGGGCGGTCGGTAAGGAAAACTTCTTCATCACTGGCGAAATCACGGGTGGAAATGACTTTGGTTCTATCTACCTCGGAAGGGGTAGGCAGAAGAACCAATGGCCTAAGGATGCAAGTATCACGATAAAATTGACGAATGAGTCCTCTCCCCAGTACTTCTTACGCGAAGCCGGACATGAAGCCATCGACAGTGCAGCCTTCCACTACACGACATATCGTGCCTTGACTCGATTCCTCGGCATGGACGGGCAACTTTCTGCTGGTTTTGATGCGCCTGATGACTGGGTCGAGGGCTGGAACTATATGTTGCAATCAAATGATTTGATCAATGCCAACACCGGCAAGTTCGACCCTCGACATATGTATGGTGCAACGAATCAAGACGTCTTCCGTTGGCCAGCGATTGCCAACGGCACCCATCGACAGTTACTCGGTTCTTTTGTGACTACATTGCTGCTCCCAGGAATCCCACTTCTTCTTTGGGGCGAAGAGCAGAATTTCTATATCTTGGATGCCACCGCGGAGAACTACATTTATGGGCGACAGGCAATGTCACCTGCTACTGCGTGGAAGACCCATGGCTGCTTCCACTTGAAGTCGTCACAGTACTACAAATGGCCCGTTGAAGCCGCTAAACACGGCTGCGAGGACGAGACAGTTGCTTATGATCATCGCGACCCTTCGCACCCTGTGCGAAATATCATAAAGCACATGTACCACTTGCGCCAGCAGTACCCAGTTCTCAACGATGGCTATGCCCTTGGTAATTTGTCAAAGCAAACCGACTGGATTCTCTACCCTGGTTCCAACACAACGGAGACGGAGACCGGAATGTGGTCAGTGACCAGGGATGTCAATACGGCTGTGCAAGATTTGGGCTCTAATGCCGACAACCAACCAGTCTGGCTTGTTTATCAAAACCTCAACGACACAAGGACATACCACTTCGACTGCAACTCCGCAAACTCGAGTAAGACACTGACCGCTCCATTTGCAGGCGGCATCACAGTCAAAAACCTTTTCTACCCGTACGATGAGATCAAACTGGAGGAAGGAGTACGAACGCTCGGCTTCAATGGGTCGAAAGAATTCAATGGCTGTGTGAAAAGCATGGAAATGAAGGCATACGAGTTCCGTGCATACATCCCTCTCCCTGTGTACAAATCACCTCGGCCCACAATCACCAAATTCACCCCCGGCCATGATTTCCCACTGCTTTCTACCGTTGAGCCCAACCTTCCTGAGGATGTGAAGATTGAGCTTTACTTCTCCGAAGAAATGCTCTGTGACTCGGTGACCAACGCAATTACCTTGCATTCATCCACAGAGAGTGGGAAGGTTCCAACTATAAATTCCAAAACCGTCGATTGCACAACGATTCCTCCATTGCTCCAAACAAATTGGACTGCTGAGATCCCAAGTGTTTGGAAGTGGACAGCAAACCTCACTGGAGTGTACAACGGTGTTCATAAATTGACTGTCACCAACGCAACTAACTCCGACAAAACTTCGTCTACCAACGCTGTTGATCACTTCCTTTTCCGTATCGGCCAGTTTGATAACCCTATGGTGTTCACGTCTGCCAACTACTCAAGCAGTCTGCTCCACAAGTACCAAAACAACTCCCTGTTCATCCAGCACCACGCCGCTGGTGCTGACAAATACCGTTACTCTACCAATTGGGGGTCGTCATACTCCAAGTGGATAGATTATAGAGGTGGAAATGATACCATTGAAAGGCTCCCATGGTCTGGAACGAAGGACCAGGAGTGGCCTGGTGAGCATTTACGTGTTGAGTACTGGAGTAGTTTGACCGGAAGCAGCGACTACGTGCAACAAGGTGACGTTGACTGGAATCACCCAGTCACACGGCGCTTCCCCCATGCTTTCTTCAATGGGCCTTACAATCAGTTTGGATTCGACGCGGGCCTCGATAACAAAATCAGGCTCGACACTAAAACCGGAGTCTGGTTCTACCATTTCACGTCTGAATGGCCAGCAGTCGGGCAGCTGAACATCTGGGGAATTAACCCAGACGGGAAGCCCGATCAAACCTGGGTTTTGGGTGACACCGACAATGATACAATCTTAGACCGAAGTCCGCCATCATCTCTGAGCGCGACCTTAATCAATATCACCCTCGCCCCAGCTAAGGGCTATATCTCCCACAAGCTCTACTTTGACGATGCATCTCTCCGTTTCTGGCTTGACCCGGTTGGATCTCAGTCCACACAGATTATCATGTTCGTGTTATTCTGGATCATACCCTTCCTCACTGCTGTGGGGTGTGTGTACATCTTCATGAAGTCGTTCTACAAGGTCAAATTCAACCAGGTCGGTGTGAGTGAGAAACAAGACTTTATTCCACTTGCCCTTTGGAATAAGATAAAGGACTCCTCCCGCGGTCGCAGGGATGCTTCAAACCCATTGATGCGCTTGGCCAACAAATCCGGCTTCATGCAGAGCACCACCGCTCTGGGCGGAGCTCTTGCGGCCGGCGAGCGACGCATGGTTCTAATTGCCACCATGGAGTACGACATTGAGGATTGGGCCATCAAAATCAAGATCGGTGGTCTCGGTGTCATGGCCCAACTCATGGGTAAGACCCTAGGCCACCAAGACCTCATCTGGGTCGTTCCTTGCGTTGGAGGTGTCGATTACCCAGTGGACCAGCAGGCAGAGCCTATGGAAGTTACTATTCTCGGCAGCCCCTACCAGGTTCAAGTCCAGTACCATGTCTTGAATAATATCACCTACGTCCTACTCGATGCTCCAGTGTTCCGTCAACAGTCGAAGACCGAACCCTACCCTGCTCGCATGGATGATCTTGACAGTGCGGTGTACTATTCAGCATGGAACCAGTGTATCGCGGAAGCCATCAAGCGATTCCCAATTGACGCCTACCACATCAACGATTACCACGGTTCTCTCGCACCTCTTTACCTGCTACCAAGAACTATCCCTGCTTGTCTTTCGTTGCACAATGCGGAGTTCCAGGGTCTTTGGCCTATGCGTACTATTAAGGAAAAAGAAGAGGTTTGCTCCGTCTTCAACCTGGACGAAGAGGTCGCTCGTCGTTACGTGCAATTTGGTGAAGTGTTCAACTTGCTGCATGCCGGCGCAAGTTATCTCCGTGTTCACCAAAATGGATTCGGTGCCGTCGGTGTTTCTAAGAAGTACGGAAAACGGTCTTACGCTCGCTATCCTATCTTCTGGGGTCTCCGCAAGGTCGGCAATCTGCCTAACCCTGATCCATCTGACGTCGGTGAGTGGACAAAGGAGCCCACTAAAGAGCAAGATATTACTGTGGATAAAACATACGAGGCTGGCCGTGGTGAGCTTAAGAGGCAGGCCCAGGAATGGGCCGGCCTCGACCAGAACCCTGATGCCGACCTGCTTGTCTTCGTCGGTCGCTGGTCTATGCAAAAGGGTGTTGATCTAATTGCGGACGCAATGCCTGGTGTTATCGAATCTCGCCCTAACGTGCAATTGATTTGCATTGGCCCCGTTATCGATCTCTACGGTAAATTCGCTGCTCTCAAGCTTGACCACATGATGAAAATTTATCCCGGACGAGTCTTCTCAAAGCCTGAATTCACTGCACTTCCACCATTCATCTTCTCTGGTGCCGAGTTCGCCCTGATCCCATCTCGTGACGAGCCCTTCGGTCTGGTTGCCGTGGAGTTCGGCAGAAAGGGTGCATTGGGTATCGGTGCCCGTGTTGGTGGTCTTGGTCAAATGCCAGGTTGGTGGTACAATGTGGAATCTATCTCGACGTCGCATCTCCTCATGCAATTCAAGCTTGCAATTGAGGCTGCGCTCAATTCCAAGACATCCGTTCGTGCGATGATGCGTGCCAGATCTGCGAAACAGCGTTTCCCCGTTGCTCAATGGGTTGAGGATCTTGAGATCCTGCAATCGACTGCCATCGCGATTCACGAAAAGGTTGCCAAGAACCATGGTAGCAATACCACTCGGCCTGGCACTTCTTCTGGAATCAGCAGTCTCAGTGGAGCCATGTCATCTTTGACTCACTTGCCGGGTGGACTACCTTCACCTGGCATGAACTCTCCATTCACGCATTCCAGGGACAGCAGCTACTCTTTCAATCATCAGATGAACAACCTCGCTCCGCAAAAGAAGGTCAGCTACAGCGCAGATCCAAGCCCGGATGATGTGGAGAAACCCAAGTCAGGACTGAGTCGTTCTCTCTCCCTGGGCGTCCGGTCAGGCCCCGGTCACGCTGGACGTCGTCGCAGAGGAGCAGGGGAGGATATTCCAGAAAGCGACGAAAATGGAGCCACTGATGTTGAAGGCGATAGCAGCGACGAGGACACTGCCCACAACATGTTTGCAGATGACGATGAATACACTCTCACCCCGGCCCAAGTCGAGGCAGGACGACGAGCGCAGGCTGCTCAAAAGGACCGTTCTCAAAATATGGCTTCTCTAAGCAGACGCGCCAGTCAAGACTCTTTGCAGCCCAGGTTCATGATTCCTTTGGAAAGCCCGGGAAGTCCAGGCACACCACCGAGCTCTGAGAGCCTCCTTCTTCCTCCACAGCCATTTGGCCAGTCGAACCGTTTCAGCAGTGCATCCGTACTCTCTCTGGACTCCGTCGTAGGCAACAAGACCGACTTCAAGCTGCAGAAGGTTGATCCTTTCTTCACAGATAGCACGGGAGAGTACTACAAGACTTTCGACAAGAAATTAGATGTCTTGAACGGATCCAACTCTGAGTCGCAACTTTGTATCGAAGAGTTCTTGATCAAAAGTGAGCAACAGTGGTTCGACAGGTTCCGCAATGCCAGACTGGGTCGCAACAAATCTCCCACACCATCCATTCGCCACTCTTCAAGAAACACCGACACCCCGGAGAATATGTTCTACAATGATGATGTGGCCTCCAACCATAACAGCAACGACGATATGCCTCTGCAAGATGATGAGTTCCTCCTCGGAAAGGACTATGTCCCTCCTACTGGACTTAAGAAATGGATGCAGATCAAGATTGGAGATTGGCCGGTCTACTCCATCTTCCTCGCTCTCGGCCAGATCATCGCTGCGAATTCCTACCAGATCACTCTTCTCACAGGTGAAGTTGGTCAAACTGCGGAGAAGTTGTATGCAATTGCCACGATATACGCCGTTACATCCATATGCTGGTGGCTCGTGTACCGGTACTTCAAGTCTGTCGTTTGTCTTTCTGCTCCGTGGTTCCTGTACGGTCTTGCATTCATCATGATTGGTTCTGCCCACTGGCAAGGAGATTACTTCAGTCGTGGATGGATCCAAAATGTCGGCACCGGTTTCTACGCCGCGGCCTCATCCAGTGGATCCATTTTCTTCGCTTCGAACTTCGGTGATGAGGGCGGTGCTCCAGTTGAAACCTGGATTTTCCGCGCCTGTGTTATTCAAGGTATCCAGCAGGCATACGTTATTGCGCTCTGGTACTGGGGTTCCACAATGACTAAGGCTTCTTCTCAGGGTCTCTTGGACCCTGAGACCAGCATTTCTAATACTTGGAAAATGAGGTATATATCCCTGCACACTTCCCTTCTGACTTATTTTACTAACCTTTTTTCAGTGCGATCTGTTATCCCATCGCCATCTTCTTGTTTGCCGTTGGTGCTCTGTTGGCTTTGGGACTTCCCAACTACTACCGCCAGAAGCCCGGCAAGGTTCCGTCTTTCTACAAGTCCCTTTTCCGGAGAAAGATCGTCTCTTGGAACTTCGTCGCGGTCATCTTACAGAACTTCTTCCTCAGCGCACCATATGGTCGCAACTGGAGCTGTAAGTTGAATCCCCCCTTTTCTCGCACAACTATAAGTACTAACATTCTCCCAGTCCTATGGGGTTCCAACCACACCCACCCATGGCAGATCGTCCTCCTCTGCATTGTCTTCTTCGGCGTTGTCTGGTGTATATTCCTCTTTGTCGTCAGCAAATTCTCCAAGAAACACAGTTGGTTCCTTCCCGTTTTCGCCTGCGGCCTAGGCGCACCCCGCTTCATCCAAATCTGGTGGGGTGTCTCCGGCATCGGATACTATCTCCCCTGGGTGTCGGGGTACACTTCCGGTGCGCTCGTGTCTCGCAGTCTCTGGCTGTGGCTGGGCGTGTTGGATTCCATCCAAGGTCTTGGATTCGGTATCATCCTTCTGCAAACTCTCACTCGAGTCCACATGTGTTTCGCTCTCATTGCATCCCAGGTGCTTGGTTCCATTGCGACTATCTGTGCTCGAGCTTTCGGCCCTAACAACACGGGCCCTGGCCCAATTTCTCCTGACATGACCAAGGGCGTCGATGCCTTGGCTAATGCCTGGTTTTGGGTTGCTTTGGCCTGTCAGTTGTTGATCTGGTATGTTATTATTTACTCTCTGTTAAATGCACTGGTTGCTAACATTTTTCTGCAGTGCTGGTTTCTTGCTGTTCTTCCGTAAGGAACAACTCGCCAAACCATAAGCTCCCTTCCGTTTTGGAGCATTTCTGTTTCTTGTCATAGAACGGCTACGCCATCACGACGAACATGAATGTCAAATTAATCTCTGCATACATGAAACATGTAATTTCCTTCATTTGTGACCTATCTGATTTCTTCTTCCGGCATCTTAATATTAATACTTATTATTGTTGTACCGGGTTCTTACTCGGTTGAAAAGTACATAACGTCCTCGCGGTAGCGAAAGAAAATACATAAGATGCCATTTCCTTCTACAAAGTTTTTTTCTTAATGCTGCTTTTATTACCCAATTCGAATGATATAGTCTTCGGTTGGAGCCAAGTTTTGAGGCCAGGGTAGGGGTAAACAGCCCTCACTATTTGAGTTCCAGTTTGCACTACAACGACGCCGTAAGGCATAATGCACGACTCAGCTCTCTGCTTCTCAACAATCTATACTAGGTCCTTGCACAACCCTGATTCTTATGTCCATATGTTTCTTCGCTCAGTCATTTGCAGTCACCACCCGTAGACATCATATCCTCGATGTACCCTTACAAAGATCTCGAGGATGTTTAGCTGCTTCGTGGGTTTTCCGCCTTTGGAAGCCTGTTTCATTTTATTTTTTGGCTCGTATCCTGTCGATTGGAGTTCGGCGTAACATTGAAAGAACTTTGGGCGACTGCGTTACTTCATTCCTAGTCCCTGGTATTTATTGCTACGGTTCTAACTGCACTACATAATTTAGCACTAGTATCCCCAGGCTACTATATCTTCATAGACTAGCTGATTCATAGATAGCAATATATTGATTGATGTAGATATTGAAACGCAAAAATATACCACTCCAACATTTGTTTGAAAGGCGTGGGAAACCCCAGCCGGGGGGAAAAAACCACACCTGGAGCTGGACAAAAAGGACAAGGTGGGCGAGTCGACCTTTTCAGGTTGTCAAGGTTCGAAAATGAGAGTCAAGCAAACAATAAACAGCACCTTACGAAGTGAATGGTACCCAGCCCACTGAGCGACGCCTGAGTTAAGGGTGAATTGGGAAGATACAGCGAGTATTCGTGACACCGCCATCAACGCCACCGTTATCACCACATCTTCCATCCTTTAGGAGGCTATCTGTAGCGATACTAGCGTATCTTACAGAAATGTGTGAGCGGTTCTTCGTGAAAGCACAGCCTTTGATTCCGACCGGAATCAGCCTGGTCGAGAACACGTATGGAAGCCACGAGTTGAACGCCTGGAAGCTGCTGCTGCAAAGGAAAGTATGGCGTTGAACGGGGTGGTGCTATATAAATTAGTTTTGCGGTATCATCAACTGTCAATTACCATTGCGCAAAACGTACCGCTCCGTAGAGGTAGACACCATTTGAGCCGCTGTAATGGAAAATGACTGAAAAGAATGCGCTATCGAAGCAGCCGATCTCATCACAGCCAACATCGCGTTTGTAAAGTGATGTGTACCTATCGACATCTGTGATGTTGTACGGGTCCTGGTGCACCTCTGGAGATCGAGTGGCGAGTTGCTTGATCTGGTGCAGACTGAACGGTCCATCTTCGCTTGGCGGGGATACCACATCTGCGTTACCTTGATCGAATTCAGGGACTTCGATGGCAACCTCTCCCGTGCTGTCGCTGTCGAGGCCAGCCTCCAATGGCATAGCCTGGGCAATGCCACTGAGGACAGCAGATACAGCTGCAATGATAGGAAGACGCATTTTTGTCTGTGATAGGGAAGGGAAGATGTTTGAAGACAGAAAAATGATATCTAGATTCCAGGAATTCGCGAAAGGATGGGGCCTTTTATAGACTAACAAGAATCGCTGTTGGGTCTTGCCAATGCTACTCTATCCAACCACGTAGCGATATAACAACAGATACGAGATTTCCAGGCCGGTCAGACCGCATATACGCAGTGTCCAATTATCCTGATACTGGAAATGATCTGACATGCCACTGCAGGAAAAGGCCGAGTGAATTCTGTCTATACAAGTAAGTCAAGCTCCATCAGACTATTCTTATTTAACCAACCGGATATACAGCTGGTCCTTTTAGCGTCTCGGACATGGATCCTACGAGACCTAGCGTACACCTCGTTATTTACTAAAATCACGGCTCTATCATGCGGGGGATGCGGACGCTGTTACATCGGACTCCGGCTTGGTCGGATTATTCCCGCTATACTAGGTTATCCCAATCATAAATTGGCATTTGCTGATGCATTAATCAAAGGATGCGTGGCAGAACTGGCTCTTCGTAGCTTTCATATATGTTCTAGCTTAATGCGTGGACACTGTGACGATCCGGGAACGACGACCGGTCGAAACACAGTCCAGGGGGAAGACATTCGAACGGGACAATATCCGCGTTCAAAGGGAGAGAGAGTGGAGAATGGTTGACTCAATCCGGTTGCTTCTAAGAATTGACAACAGTCTGGCGGATGTACCCGTCTTAACACCCAAAATATCTTCTGTCCGCCATGCCTACGGCCCCAAAATATGCCCAGGAAGGCATGGACCAGGGACCACCCGCAGCACGTGGAAGATTGCTGTCAATATGGCGTTATCCCGTCGGACCTTGTACAGCCACCAAATGAGGCCCAATAAGGAGTGGGCTTTGGTACACTAGCGAGGTCGTACCTATGCAATTGGGATATGTCAGCACCTCTAGGCTACTAGAAGCCGAGGTGAATCAGGCACTTTGCCAATTAGCAAGATATAAGCGTATCGCTTTGTGGACCGTCTTCCAGAGGACGTAAAATCATGCCCTATAAAGCAAAGAACGAAGGAATTGAAGGGCACGGAGTATTAAGGCAGAATATGTACCTGGGCAGGCCTAGTTACTACTATACAATTAGCTTGTGATTAGCTTGTGATATCACTGAAAGTTGTCCCCGCTCTAATGAGACTTCAATAGATGTAGCTTTGGCCCTAAGTGTCAAGGTCAATGACCGTGATTTGCTCAAAATAATCTTGCACTAATCTCGCAGGAAGCTTAAGAGCTACCCAATTACAAGCCGCACCGTTTGAGCGGCAAGGGCCGCTCCCGTACCACGAGAAAATCAGGACAAAAACCATTGTTCATTCGAAATTCGACACTTTTAGTTTACTAGCCGCAGTGATACCTAACTACCCAGCAACGGGATTCTATATCTTCCTGCATCTGAAGATAGCTCACCAAGCCAAATGACCTCAAATCGTACACAAGGTGATTATTCATCTAAACAGGAGTACAGTCGAAATTAGACGCTAGTATTTTATCCGTACTCAGTAATATACTAAACTCGAGCTCATAAGCCCTATACCTATTTGGCACCCTCTAGCAGTTCGGCCCCCGGAAACCCTCTATGAAATTTAACCCCCTGGCGTCTTTAAGCAATTTGGCCCCCGGACGCCACAAATTGAGACAACTATAAGCGGAGCTAATGTTGGTTTGTTATCTATGAGACATTTACATCGAAAAGACAAATGGAAGTGGGGTACAAAATAAGTCGGCAGGAGGCAGAAGTAAATGCCATTCTCGACACTAACTAGTGCGATTGTAACATTTTCTAGTGTGTTGGCGTAAGGCAAAATTGGACTGAACGGTTCATGCTACGCATTCCCGTCTAGATGAACAAACCTCGCGATGCTCACTCTTCGGTCCTCACGACTGCTTCTCAGACGTGGAATCTATATATCAATCCCCTTATTCATTTTGTTCATATTCGGTCTCAGCCTCTTGGTCCATCAACAACAATACGCATTTCCCCACGATGTGTTCTCCCCGAAGAAATCACCGTACTACTCCAAAGGAGGGCACCACTATTATTCATGGACGAATACGCCTTTCTTCCCACCGCTTATCAATGCAGACGGAAACATGATAGCCCCCGAGCTCTGTGCAAACTTTCCCACGCACCTATTAGATCGCATCCAAGTCATCCTTAAAACAGGTGCTGGCGAGCCCGAGAAGAACAAAGCACATCTTGCCACAGTTACTTCCTGTATAACCAACCTCATTGTCGTTTCCGATCACGACGAGACCATCGGTCCGCATCACTTCATTGATGTACTTGACCACCTTCCTCCAGAATATACCTCTGACAACCCAGATTTCGCGACTTACCATGCCCAGAAGCAGGCCCATTCTCAAGGCGAATCGGTTGGCTATTCGCAGGAAGGCTGGCGACTCGACCGCTTTAAGTTCCTACCTATGGTCGAGAAGGCGTATGAGATGCGCCCGCACGCCGATTGGTATGTCTTCATCGAAGCAGACGTCTATTACTTCTGGGACACGTTGTTCCGAACCCTCGATCAGCTCGATCCATCCATGATGCATTATATAGGGTCGCCAGTTCCGGGATCTCGCGGTCGATCTTTCGCGTATGGTGGCGCAGGCTTTGTTCTGTCAACGGGAGTAATGAAACGCTTGGTTGGAGACTCTAGCAGTGATTCACGGCTCAGTGTTAAATATATGGACTGGTCTAAAAAGGACTGCTGCGGCGATGCCGTGCTTGCTTATGCAATTCTAGATAAGACTGGAGTCAAGTTAGAAGGTCTTTATCCTACGTTTGCTGGTGATGATATCGCGTCCCTGAAAGTGAACAAGGAGAGGTGGTGTGTTCCGCTGCTTGCACTTCATAGAATGACGCCGGAACAGACGACGGAGCTGTGGAAATGGGAGCGAACCAGGCCATATAATGAGGTATTTGTTATCCGTTCTGTGTCTATGTTCCCTACTAAGGCTTTTAGAAACCATGTCTTCACTCTTCACTCCTCGCATATACTCATTCTCATCTCCGTGATGGGCCCACCCGAGACTTCTGGGATAACTACTCGGATATTACTCGACCAGAGAATTCTCCTGACCATTCTTCTGCTGCGGCGTGCAGCACTGCCTGCGCTGCGGACTTGGATTGTCTGCAGTTTTCTTATTCTTCCAAACAGTGTCGATTTGGGAATTCGATACAGATGGGAAAGCCTACGCTTGACAATCAAGATTTCATATCTGGTTGGGACATGGAGAAAATGTCAAATTTGGGGTTCAGGATGGATACAGACTTTAGCGACTCATGCAGGGAGGCTTCTTGGCTTAAGCCGACCATTCAATAATCATCATGTAATAGACTAGATATATGAATAGAACAATAGACGATTTCATTGACGATCTGATTCATATTAATCCGCACATCATCGATCCAGATTTGTCTAGTGAAACACAAATATCCCCCTGAACATGTGTAGCAGACCCCGTTACATCCTAGCAAAGATTCAATTGTTAAAGTTCGCTATTTCCGATGCCATATCCGCATGTCCGTAGTAAAGAACTCTCATATGCACGGCTCGACATTGTGTTTCGCGACCGAGTTCATGAGAAGGGCGACGATTAATCCGTATAGGCCTTATACAGGTATTAGCTTCCCACTCTTCGTATTTCTAGAAGATATGACCTCGTTCTCACCAAGAACTTCAGCGAAGATAAGTATCAGAATCATACCGACATAGAGTCTTGGCTGCTGAGCTATTCCACGAACTCCCGCATCGCCAACGACACCAATAGCGAAACTAAAATCACAAAGGATCATCTTAGCTGCATCTCAGGACTTATCTATTACGCACATAGCTTACCCAGATGCTAAGCCGGTAAGACCGACGGAGAAACCTATACAAAGCTGCAACATGCCTGTATATAAGGGCAGATTCTGCTTTAGATCATTTGCCACAAGAACAGAAACAACTAAGCCATAGATCGCGATAATGCCAGCCATCACGACTGGAACTATATCTATCAAGCCACGTCTAGATTAGTGTGGTTTTCTTAATAAAAATAACTTATCCTTCTAACTAGCATCGGACATGACTTACTCTTTACAACCAAGTCGGGTCGTAAGACAGCCGTTGAGCACACGCCAAGGCCGGCCTTGGCAGTTCCGTAGGCAGCACCGAAGGAAGTGAAGACAATTGCGCAGACGCAACCCATAGAGCCGACAAATGGCTGGGGACATTAAAGTTAGTCACTTAGATCATGGTAGTGAGTTTAGACAAAGCGAGGTTAGACATAGTGAGGTTAGACATAGTGAGGTTAGACATAGTGAGGTTAGACATAGTGAGGTTAGACATAGTGAGGTTAGACATAGTGAGGTTAGACATAGTGAGGTTAGACATAGTGAGGTTAGACATAGTGAGGTTAGACATAGTGAGGTTAGACATAGTGAGGTTAGACATAGTGAGGTTAGACATAGTGAGGTTAGACATAGTGAGGTTAGACATAGTGAGGTTAGACATAGTGAGGTTAGACATAGTGAGGTTAGACATAGTGAGGTTAGACATAGTGAGGTTAGACATAGTGAGGTTAGACATAGTGAGGTTAGACATAGTGAGGTTTAGTTGATGCTCAGGTCCTTATGTTTGGACCATCCACGAGGGAGGGCGAACTCACGGCATAGACAGGACTAAGAGAAGAATCAGTATAGATCAAATGCAGGGAATTAAAAGTGCAGAGAAACATGTAGTAGAAAGGGATCAGAAGAAATTCCCGGCTCGAGGTGTACTTACCAGAACTCTGAAACCATTCTGCTACTTGGTTCGATTATTCGCTTGAAGTGGACAGAGAGATGTTAGTAGACAAGAAAGCAATCTCGAACGGATTCTGTCTGCTGCAAGTAACCAAGAGGAGAAGTCAAAGTTGAATGGCCTAGGTGAGGCATAATTTCTCAAGCTAAGTCTACCGGGGTCCAACGCTTGGCTCCGCGGTCAACCGGAGAGCTAGTGTGATTACTCCCCTGTTTTCGTATGTTACCATTGTGACCGTAAAGTTCAAGTATTCTAAATGTGTTTTCCCATAATTCTGTTGAGTGCTGGAAGTGGTGCGACTGGGTTACCTGGGTATGAGGTTGAAGGTCTGCAAATTCAGAGTTCACCGTCCAAGCAAACTTCCACCGGAGCGGAAGTGAATGGACTTTTGAAAATTCACAATTAAAGCCTCCGTAGCCTTCAACTGTGTCTGTCGCACGTGGAGACAGTGATACAGGTTTCTCGCGGGTGGGACCATTTTCTATATCGAATCCGGCCCCAAGATCCATAAAAGAGGGGCCAGGTTAGATACCTATCCATCTATACCCATCTTCGATCAGTAGCTGTAACTGACATCAGATATCTCACCCAGTTTTACCTTATACTATTCTTTCTAATCTCTGAGGTATTGCGAATGGCGTGGGAAAATATCGTACAGTCCGATCTATTTATTATATTAAATGCTGACGCTTAATGCTAGTACTTCTGCGAACAAAGAAACATTCAGTTATCTAACAAAAACACCCGTGGACCGACCGTGAGGTCTTCGATGACATCAATAAACGGCGACGAATATATCTTCTTGGGCTTCCAAATTGTATTTTATTTTCATGCCATTGACCGATTATGATCTCTTATTTGACCACATCTTCGAAGCTTTATCGCAAAATGCATCAAAAACACAATGATACACTTTCTTCGAAGCAAAAAGAAAAAAAAAGATGAGGGCCCGAAGCGCGATTCGAACACGCGGCCTCTCCGAATTTGAGATGTAAACCCAAACGGAGAATCATACCTAAGAGGAGTTAGCGGGAAAATTGAGTGAGATGAGATTCGAATGAAACGTACCACTAGACCATCCGGGCGATAGATGAGATAAGCATCAGGAACAAGCCTTGTGATGGAGGATATTTAGCTCCATGTAAGTTCATCACCGCGTTCATCTCGTTCATGTCTTGATATTTTCGTCGTCATTTTTCCCGATTGAAATCTGCGATTTTGGTGATCAGTTTCTTTTTCACATGCATTAGCAGACTGGCTTGCTGATTACGTTATCCTCGACTGAACCTTGAGCGTCCAGGCTACTCCACTACATCCTGTCATTCAATTCGCAGATTGACCTGGATACTCTGATACAATAATCATTCGGGATTTGCTATTCAATTGTTGTTGTGGTTGAAATGCTTCGGAAACGGGCCGCCATTGCGTGCGGGTTCTGTCGGACCCGGTATGTGTAGCTTAAGCAATATTAACTACGGTCCAGGCAAATTGTACCTGAAGCACTCTGTATACATACTGAAATATAAATAGGAAACGGAATTGTGATTGCAAACTACCTAGATGTACCAACTGTGACAATGTGCAAGTGGAGTGCACATATCAGGAGCAAGCTCAACCAAGGTATGCTTTACCACAAGGTTAAGATACCCTCTGCTTGACAATACTATAGGGTTGATGAAACGAAAAGTCTGGTCAGGATTGAGGCATTACTTCAAGCACATTCCGATGCCATCGCAGAGCTGTCAAAAAACCGGCAACCCAAAAGGTCCGATATTAGTGCCGACGGCGAGTTATACGGCGTAAATACAAATGCTTAGATTTTAAGCAAAGAGTACAGAAGTTTAAGACCGTGCCATTCTGTCAAAATGACCTCCCAGCCTCCATTGCCGTACATTTTTTTAAATGTAAATTCTGTAAGCAACTCGCGGGTTGAGTCGGCAAGCATCACGTTGCAGATCACTTGCTGATTTGAGGTGACTAGTGATACGAAGTTAGCCTGGCAATCAGAAAAGAAACGTGAGTCGGTCTAGCGGTTATGAGGTTTGAATGGCAAAGAAGTGATAAGCGCAGTATCAACATCGTTAACGTCGACATTGCAGAGCCTCTCGAGTCTCTCCAGCAAGCTTGGACATATTTAGCTGTTAGTAGATTTTCGAACTATTAAACTTGTGCGTTTAAACTTGTAGTGCCAATGAAGAGGCGGAGGGCAAAGGGGACGCATGGCAGCTTTATAAATCGACTCAGGCACATCCAATGAAAGATGTGGGGGTTCAAGTTGATCGACGATACTAAATATCTGAGGGCCGCCTCACCCACCAAAACACATAGGGGGCCCCTAAGTCCCGGCGATAGTGGAGAAAAGTGATGTGTAGAAATATTAAATAATTAACAACGCGGGCCGCTCGTTCTAGAATAGAGATAAATGCCCCATATGTAGATACATTCACTGAGTCGTTCTAGAGTTGACAATGCGAGCCGCTCATCCCGTTAGGAATGCCTTGGAGACTCATCTGTCTACAATGGCCAGGTCTAAGTTATTTACCAAGCCATTCAACAGGATATAAAACCCTTACTTACCAACACCTTTTCGCCAGACAGTCAACAGTGTGATTCCTAGTTTGGCGATTCACCATTGTTGAACTATCTTTTATCAAAGCTGTTCCCACAGCTTCAGTCCATTTCTTTTTGCCTTCCAGGCCTTTTCATACTCTGGATCTTGCCCTTCTCTCATCTTACAACCACCAAGATCGAATCCCGATATGGGCGAATATCTCGAGAACCGCAAGGTCGGACTTCGACCGTCGAAGGCGTATACGTGTGGTTTATTTAGCTTAGAGAAGCAAACATACATTGTTTGAACTAGTCTTCCTTTAACCATTATAGCATTGATTAATCATTACAGAAGGATGGGGTAAGTAGCAAGAATAATGATATTTCCAGCTCCAATTCTAACCAGATTACACTTCCCCCACGAAAATCTGCAACTCCTAGCGAACACACGTAGTACGAAAGCGTGGTATTATAAGTGTGACATCACAAACATTGATACTACCTGAGCACTGTTTCAGGAGGCCGTTACAGTAGCTCGTTTCCCCTTACAAGGCCTCGTGACCTGCGCCGGAAGATCCAGCATCCGTTAATCCATTGATTTCTCAATCGATGAAATGAGACGTATAATCAACATCAACCTGACAAGTACCTTTGTCTGCGCGCCCTCTGCAGCGCGGGAAATTTCCGAGCAAGGCTTCCCTGCCAGCATGGTATTCATCGCCAGTATGAGTGGTTATATGGTTAACAAGGTGAAGATGGTCTTGGACAAAATGATTGATTGAAACAAACATAGCTATAGAGATTTGAAACTGCCGCTTATATCTCTTCCAAGGCAGGAGTTCATCATGTCGCACGGCACTTGGCCTCTGAATGGAGGAGTCTGAAAGGTGGTCCAGTCATTCGGATTAACTCTCTGAGCCCTGGATATACCCGCACGCGCATGACAGAAGATTTGCTGAAGTATCCGATGCAAGAGCGTTTGATGTCTGAAGGTAGTATGCTTAATCGTATATCTGCGACGGATAAGTACAGGGGTCCGGTTATGTTTTATCAGATGCGAGTAGCTATGTAAGTGGTGCGGATTTGTTGGATGGAGGGCACACGGGATGGTAATTGGCGCAAGAAGATGGTGGTTTGATACAAGACAGACCCTGGTACTATATACCAGCAATTCCTGCAGGGTTTTCTGCTATACTATACAGGAATTCATCGTAATTTACAATCCATGGTTTCTTTCCACAAAGTGGGGCGAGTTTGTGTCATTGTATATATTGCGTATGTTATGTTATTTGTTAAGGCAAGTATTCGCATTCACTAGTCTAAACCGAAGGGGTTTGACTGATAAATCTACTAAATAGCTTTACTCATACATTTGATACTGATAACAAGTATTGCTTGAGGATCTACCAGGCCGTAAATATACCTACCCTGGCAATATGGCCATGTAGGCCCTGAACCAGCCCCACAATGTATACTCCGCCCGGATGGTCTAGTGGTACGTTTCATTCGAATCTCATCTCACTCAATTTTCCCGCTAACTCCTCTTAGGTATGATTCTCCGTTTGGGTTTACATCTCAAATTCGGAGAGGCCGCGTGTTCGAATCGCGCTTCGGGCCCTCATCTTTTTTTGTTTTTGCTTCCTTCAGATCGTACCGCCTTACAATGAGCATCGTCTATTTTTTTTTTGTCCTTTGCAATCGCTCCATCAGTATCATGAACACTTAATTTATAGGTTTCGGAATACCTATCCTCAGGCAGTAAGGCACCAAGGGGTCGAAGTTAAGGTTGTTTTCCGTCTTGGCTCTCACATTCTACCAAGCTTAAAATGAAACATTCAGTCGAATTTTGGGAACTGATATGACTTGATACCGAGAACTTACTATGTAGAGCAAGCGGTAACATGGATCTACCTGGTGACCCTGAACCCGAGCGTCCTTAAAAAGCGACAGCCCAAATAGGAAAGCGGGAAAGTCCAGTACGTATAGATACATCATGTACACATTATGAGGTAACCCAACCACATCACTACCTCCTAGGTAGGTACCCATATAGACCTCCAGGGCTCCTTTTCACATCTTAAGTCATCTGCTCCTTCCTGGATACACTACTCATAATAGGAAACCAAGGATCCCTCGAAACAATGACTGGGTCCAAACGCGTCAGTTATGGAATGGACGTGGAAGGCTTCCTGGACGACCTGCCTCCTTCCACGAACATATATACATACGAAGGGAAAGAAAGATTTGAGGAAATCGCAAGACTTGAATATCACCGCCTAGAACGCTCGTTACGCCATCTCCAGTCTGAACCATTTGACAACTCTCTTGACATATCAGAATACTTTGTTATAACCATCGACACAACCTCGTTCCGGAGAGATTTTTCCCTCAAGCCAAACGTTGGCGTTCGTCAGTTCTATAACCCCACACTTCATATACTGATTTTGAAAATGATTTTACCCGAGCATTCTGAGGTTGCCGGGGTGTTTCACGATGCAGTAATGGAAGCTTTGCGGCCCATGGGGCTCAATAAAGCAGCAATCCTCAGATATGGGGGGGCAAGTATCAATGTTGGCGGCGGAAATACGAAAGAGCCGGATGGGGGCTGGGGTCCTAGGCGGCGTCCTCGTGGTATTGCGAACCGGCCCTCGGTAGTCCTAGAGGTTGGCCTTTCAGAGCCCGAAACCAAATTGCGCAACGACGCAAAAATGTGGGTGGATCCCGCCAGGGGGGAAGCAAACATAGCCATCACTATCAGAGTCAACCGCCGGAAGCCCATGATCACAATCCAGACGTGGGAATGGAATTCCAATTCCCAGCGGCCCTATGTCACGCAATCCTGTGTGATAGAGAAGACTGGTGACAATATCACCGTCTCGCAGCACGCCCTAACCATCCCATTCAACCTACTCCTCCGACGACCTCCTTCAATTCCTCGAGAGACTGATATCCAATTACAAAAGCAGGACCTTGTGGAAATTGGAACTGGAGTCTGGGAGATGCAAGGGCTGTGATTATTATTTAGTATATATTTCTGATATTCTGATATTCTGATATTGGAATTATTCAGTATCTGTATCCTTGCAGAGAGCGTCGAGGACTCGCTCAAAGACCGATACCCAGATATCACCTTGGCCGGCAATTCAACACCCCAAGTAATCTTACAATCCAACTGTGTATGTTCCTCACTCCCTGGAGTCGAATCAAAGCTCTGATACGGCTTGACAATATCTCAGTAGACAGACTCGCCCACACCACCTTCACCTAACAGAACCCATTTGCGAGCAATTTCCATCGCCACCTCATCCTCAACACGTTCCGCATCCAAAGTTAGGAGAGCCCCAGACAGTATCCAGGTGAAGGTAAACATAACTCTCCAGGCATCGGCCAGTAACGCCGTCCGTGGATGACTAGATGTCAAACGAGAAAGGAATGAAGCCATAGCCTGCTTCAATGCACCCGCAAGAGACGGTGTGTGCGGACTAAAGACACGACACGACCGAGCCAGCCTGGCAGGATCTTCGAGTCCTCTTCGTTGAACCTCCCTCTGACCGCAAAAAATATCGATTGATGCTATTCCCACCAATCCGTGGAGGCATTTTGGCGGTAGGAATACCTTCAATCTGATGATTTGTGTGGTAGGAATAGCTTCAACCGTTGAAATGTACAGTATGAATCCAGTACAGACGTATTATAGGATATATAGTCTTGCAAAGATGATTTACGAGAAGTATAGTACTAAGAATTGAATTGTAAACTGTCTCTTCTCCCATTGCCTGGCGAGAAGCCTATATTTATGGGTTTCTCACCCCTGTAGATACAGATAGAAACCCCCTTGGAATGAATGAATAACGCATCATATTCACTGTAGTGAAATGCCGTCCTTCGATACGACCTGGATGCAGGTTGTATGCAGGAGGTGATGAGACTGTCGATACTGCATCAACCACGCTAGTCTTGATTTAGCAGGAGAGCAAGATTCTTGGCATGCATTGAAGAATGAGTTGATACCATCCCAATGTCGGTTGATTACTGCAAATTAACTGGGACTGTCAATACCTTAAAGATCACATCTCGATAGTATTTTGATAATTTCGCTACAGAGGCTCCCCCTAATATCACGAGTTATTCTTCCTCGCTCTTCCTATTCCTAACCCCCTTTTTATTTTGCTTACACAAATCATAATCGACTTGGAGAAGAGGTAGCTGCAAACTAACTCACTGTCATACTAAATCTATCGAATAACTTCAGGAATGGGTGCGAACAAGTCTCGACTCTAAAACACTAAGGCGCTTTTAGTGGATAGGTACTTCTCAGTATAAAAGTCCTTGAAGAATGGCCCAAGACTATCCGGGAGCTCAGAAAGCTGGCTTTAACGGGAAGGCGGAAAGCGTCAGTTGATCTGGTTTCCATTGTGTTTTCTTTTTCTAGACAATTACGCTGACTAGGGGGCCTCACAGTGTGAAGGGCTGGAAAGAGCTTGAGTTTAGAGTGTCGGATCTCATTTTCCCTTGTTTTTCTACATTTGCATTATATTCTTAATACGAAGATGTTAAAGTGGAAGTTATCAATTATGTTCTTCAAGATGTTAAAGCGCAAGTTATAGTTCTGGCCCCCGGTTACTGTTCTGGCCCTCGGTTACTGTTCTGGCCCCCGGTTACTGTTCTGGCCCCCGGTTATAGTTCTGGCCCCGAGAATGCCTGAAGATCTGCCCCACACTATGTAGGCTGTCACCAGTGGAGCGCGATCGTCAACTTTAAAGCTTCTTTCTAGTTCGAGCATTTGGGAGATTTCTCAGTAACAGGGAGAGGACATAGGCTGAGCGGATATAAATGGGTCCAGTACAGAAATTAACATTATCTTTTTAATTTAATAAGAAAATTAAAAGCCTGTGAGCCTCTGCCCACTGACAGTCACAGGTATATATAAGTTCCCCCATGAAACACCATATCATCTCCTCGAAGCTCTATCCCCAGTAGTAGGCACCGGCTTTGCCAGTCGCAGACACCAACATAGCGCATATTCAAGCGGAAGTAGCAAGATAAGTACTCTGTTGAAGCGGTAGGACAGGGTAACCGTAAAAATAGCCACAACCGCGTCGAGCCAGTAGTGATTTGCCGTAGCAACGATAACACTGAGGACGAGAATCGGGTAACAAATAGCGAGAGCCAAAAAGCCAAACTCCGTCAGACGAGACTTCTGCGTCGGCTTACGTTGGAGCCTTTGTAGGAATCCCGAGTGGTGGAGAAAGGTGCAGCCGATCACAAAGGCATATGTAAAATGTAGACTGGGCATGGCGGCGAATTGGTTCACAGATTTTCCGCCAACCCAGATGCTTTCGGCGTTGCCTTGTCGTACGGTGTCGTAGAATCCATACGAGTCTGGAAGTAGGCGGGGCGGCATGAGGGGGTAGACGCAGAATACCAAGAAGGCGGCGAGGTTTCCAAGTGTCATTGTACGTCGTGCTAGGGCGAATGATGCGTGGTTCTTGGCGACGTAGTAGTACCAGGAGAGGAATCTGTTTTTGGTTAACTGATTGTTTTGGAAACATATCGGGTCAATGGGTACTCACAGTACTGTTCCGGGGATATGAATTAGTGAATAAATGCGATTGAACATAGTCAGGATCGATGGGTGATTGTGGATGAAAAAGGATTGGAAATCGGCTTCGTTGATCGGGAATATCCAAGAAGCGGTTTTATGTTCGAAGTCGAGAACGTCGACCGCATGGCCTCGTGCTACTGCGACAACACCGATGTCGGCGGGGGAGAGCCACTGCGCTGTGGCTTTGGTCACGGAATAGAACAGGTAGTTCATAATCCAGTAGAACATCTCGACCAAGAAAGGGAGTTTCTGCAGGATTCTACTGTGGATGTGGTGTGCCCAGCGAGAAGAGTCCCGATTCTTGATATTGATCCCGTATACATTTTCGGATTTGGTAGGTAGATCGTTGGTGAGGTGGGCATCGCTGAAATGGGCTGTTCCCTCCTCTAGAAGTGTATATTGGTTTTTGCTGGAGTCTCTGCGACGGTTCACAATCAACGACCCAACCATAATACCCACGACCACCTATTCACGAGATTAACACATGTTTGGCAATGCATGTGGTTTAAACTTACAATGGGCTCAAGCCATGCGTGCGACGCTAACTGGGGTTTCCCCAGATCTGGTGTATCTGCCCGAAGAAAAAGTGCCATATTTGCGGTCAAAAATATCAGGAGACAGACTCCCCAAAGCGATGGAGGAAGCAAAATCGAAGCAAAATTAAGAAGACATGAAAGGGGGGAAAGAGAAGCAAGTCGCGTGCCTGGAAAATATGTGCCAATTATGCATAAGATAATACAATACCGATGTAATAAATATACGATTACTGATCTTAAAAATGGGCGGAATACAATCCCGAGTGGAGATAATAGCCAATATTAGCTTCAAGAACTGGATCTCCACACACTGTGTATTTACCATAATTGTCTCTCTACCCTTATACTGTACATTTCAGAAATCCAGGAGTCCAGGGTGAAATGGACAAAGGAAAAGCCGCCAGGGCTTGGAACCAAAGTAAGGGATAACCCTGTCGCTTAGAATTAGCGAGTGGTTTGAAATATGCGTCTCACCCCTTTGAACGTGAGGAATGGAGTCTGGACCTATCTCGTCTCGGTATCCAAGAAATTGGCCTTGGCAATCTGATCTCCTCAGCTGATTAGGTCCAGCCTCAACCGTATAAATGAGACACGGACAAACTGCTATCCGAAAAAGCCGCCGTACTCGTATAGATAGCTATATCCAACCTTATTTTGTAACATGCTTTCTATTGTCTTTTGAACTAAACGAATCAAATATGATTCAAATAATAGCTAGTCTGGACAGCCCCAGCGCCATTTCGAGATTTATCCTAGTTGGAAACCAAACCAAGGTAATGTTGGCATTTATGAATACTGTATACCCAATCATGCCGATCCCTCCAGGGCTGCTGAGTGGAGTGACAAAGAATCAAGTCTTGGGACATTTTCAACCTCGGCTTCAAATTTTTATGCAAACTCGATCGGATACTCCCATACCGAATTTATATGAAAGAGTGAAAACTTTTTACTCCATAGAGCGGCCGGGATTCGTGAAGAACCCATAGTTGGAATCAACGCCCAATCACCAGCCACTATTAGCGCTCGACGTATGCGAAACTTTCATGTGCAGGTTATCCACTTTTATGCAATTTAATCTCGAGATCTCAATGGTGCCATTATGGGGACATGACCTTGTTCCGCTTAGTAAGAGTGTGCAAACAAAGCAAAAATAGGAGGGCGATCCGCCGAGTTTAGGAGTTTGTGGACATTGTCATCAACGCCATATTTCATATTTGCTCACCGGTATCGGCAGGCCCCGGAAGAGCACGATTGGAAAGAGTTTAACACATAGGCCAAATACGACTGATCAATACACTCTCAGCATCTTCAAAGGCCAATTGTATATTGTCATGGTTAAGACGTGCGATGTGAATGTTTTCTATAGTAACCATCATGGAAGAAAAAGACTCTGTGAGAGGAGGGAATACTTTGTGGATAATCACTACGTTTCCGATACTGGTAGCTTTGGTCGTCAGGGCACTTCGGAGATCAACATCACATATGACTGAGTGTTGTGCTTTTCATGATAGTGTACGTTGAAATTAGGGTTGAAATTTGGGTCGAATCTAGCACTTGCACTAGTTAGCACTAGTTAACGAACGTTGGGGCCCGAGGCATCAAGGCTTTCAACTTTTTGAACCTGACAACTTGGAAGACACTGTCTAGCTGTTGAGAAACCATGTTAATGCGATCATTCTGTATTTGATAGCTCTAGTGCTCCAGGCATTCAAACTTATGAAACACTAAGTCTCAATGAGGCATGTCCATTTTTATAGCCTCTATACCAGCTCCCTTCGTATATACTAAGCTGGGTGATTTCCCCAACCTTATATAGATTAGAACGATAATTGTGACCATTATAAGCAGATATAATAATTCTTCCCATTGCAGGGGTCGATATAACCCCATAAATTTGTACCTATAGTGGTAGTTGCCCAAGCCTTACATCGCACCTTCTTCATTTCAGAATTGCACTGATGCCAATGTCATATACCCCATGGAGTCTAACTCCCTCTACAAATCACCAGCCTCGTACAGCAAAACATTCATTCGCTTCCAAACTTCCATCATGAAGACCTTCCATCAAACACGGGGATCAGGGGAACACTGGGACTATGGGAAGCTCGCCATTGCCACAGCCTCCACTCTCGGAGTCATCACACTCGGGGCGCTCATATACTTACTACTCTGGTACGCACAACGAAGACTCCGTGCCCGACGACTTCTTCACCAGGAGAGTCACGAGAACGACCAATTCGACCAGTCCGCAGTGTCCCTAGCCGAGGACACAAGCAGGACCCTAGATGACTTCCTCATGAAGGATATCCAGCCTGAAAGAACCTCAATCATGTTCAACAGAAGCCGGTCTCCATCCATCACCATAATCATTGACGACGCAGACACTGTCCACTGCAAGTCTCCACTCCGGCCTTACCTCACACAATATGATACAACTTCTTCATTCGCCGATACAAACACCTCACAGACCCTAACCCGGGAATCGAGTCCCGATGAACCGCGGTCAGATCAGATTCAGTGGAGCACTTCGGGACGGCGTTCATCAAGCACAACCCCAAGAGCATCCACCTCATCATCCGTCATCCCAACATCGGGATCATCTCAAATTTGGATTACAACTACCGGCACGTCGGAGCAGACTCAGACGAGCAGCTCGGAACAGCGTTCGTCAACCTCAACACCCAGGGCATCTATCTCCTCATCCGTCGTTCGAACAGCCGGATCCTCCCAGGTTTGGACTACCACCTCTGCCGGGACTGAGACGTTTTCGCTCATTAGTCAATCCTCAAATTACCACACTCAAAGTCCAACTAGTCCAACTGCCCCTCGCAACTCGCAGGTATTTACGCGTCGTTCGAATGCTGCTTCTGGTGCATCGAGTCGTCCGTCCAGTGCAGGTGTCTTACAGGCTGCATCTCGCATGTTCAATGAGGCGGAGGCTGCTCGGATCGCTTACTCGAGGAACTTTGGATCTGTTGGATCGATGACTCCCACTCCGCCCGTTTCGCCGGTGTTGGTGGACGTTTCGGGTGAAAATGATTTGCCGCCATGGACCTCTGTTCCCACGATTCCCTTTCCTTTCAGCTAGCTCTGACTGCTCATGGCATACAGTTTGTTGCTGGCTTGGTCTTGCCTTTTTTTTGACAGTTTCAAACATGGGGAAGGATTGGGATATATTCACATTCCACCATTAACTAGGAGACTATTCATCTTGAATATCCCCTCACTGTTAATGTCTGAAAGGTTATGTTCTTGGACTCGATTTCTTTTTGCTGACACCTCTTATCCATCATGTATAGTCTCCTGGTCTTTTCAATGCTCATTTTTGATTAATCCATTGTTCAGTCGCATGCTAATCCGACCCAGAATTTAGGAGATGCTAAGTTGAAACCGCATCAAATATTAGCAGCCCTCCATTCATATCTTTGGTCCTGGATGATACAGACAAATAGTATTCTCTGAGAAATGTGTTGCTAGAGGACTGTCCTCAACATTATTTTACGGAAGTATAGGATGGTAAGTTGAAACTGGAAACCTCTAACAATATTTAATTGCCAGTCGTTTGACGTGGAAGAATTGAATGAACGATATAGAAGTAATACCCAAGATACTGGGCTCATGTGTTGATCGTGTTTCATTTCCGTTTCTGGGTCGCAGCCTTCGTCTTCGTATGCTGGTCTTAGTCGATGTTTTCTCCTTTCCTCCAGCTATCATGACTTCCATCACAGACGCTGAAGATCCACCTCCGAGCTCTAGACAGGACCATCACTGATACCAGGAATGTCAGTGAACAAATGATGTCTTTCCATCAAAGCAGCCGATTTAGCATGCCGATCCGCTTTCGTATTCCACTCTCTCGGAATCCTCCAGAACTGCACAGTCAACCCCCTCTCCTGCCACATCTCCACCTCCCCAAGCAGACACTCCCAAAGATCTCGATTCCTAACCGGTTCCCCAGCAGTCGTAATCCAACTCCACTGCAACCATTCCCAAATCCAGCTCGTGATACCATTAACCACATATTCGGAGTCCGTTGCAATAACCAAACGAGTAAATCCCTCCGCAGCCCAGTCCCGATATCGCAGCGCTGCAATAACGGCGCGAAGCTCGGCGCGGTTGTTTGTTAGCGTGTGCTGTTGACCTGTGGGTCCTTTGTACTCGAGAGCGAGACGGGCGAATCCAGATGTGGAATCGTTGAAGACGAAGGAACAGCCTGCTTTGGCGTTTATTCTGCCGTTGTCGTAGCATGCTCCGTCGGTGTAGATGAGGAATTCGTTCTCGATGGAACGGTTGTTGGGGGTTATGCGGATGAATCGGTGGACTCGGTCTGTCATTGTCACTTTAGGGCAATGGGGGAATAATGACTGTGGTGTGTCGTCTGGGTTTGGGGGTTTGAATTCCGTGGGGATGATGCGGCCAGTGCCGACTCGGAGCTCTGTGTACAATCGTGGGGGCATGTAGCCTGCGAAGATTGGTCTGGGGTTCGGTTGGAAGGACATGGTTAAATCTCAAGTTGGGACTTGGATATAGAGTCAGTCGACATTCGTTGTATAAGGCAAGTATCATACCTTCAAAAGCTGACTTCAAGGACAGATATTAGCATGCAAGAGTTAGAGGGGAAGCAACAGAAGGAAGGATAGGGCTATAGTATTGCTCCTTCCATATTTGTCCTGGATGCCTGAGGCCAAGATAACAACCAATGATCATGATATTTCATTGAATACATAGTGAGCTACGGGGGAAAAAAAAACAAAGGGGAAGTCCCACCTCCACGCGCCTCGCTATTCCAGCCCAGGAGACGCTTCAGACATAAAACCGACAAAGATTAGAAAGCAACACATAGGCAAAGTACTCGAACACATGTCCGCCATGAGATGTACAGGAAGTAGAAAACGAGAGACACAAAAAAGTAAGGTGAAAGTCCTTTGAATCTATCCGGATATATCCTCATCTTCACATCTTCATGAATTCATATCGCGCACGCTGCGCAGACATCGTTCAAGGCGTTTTCCGCGCTCTTTTTCGCGCACGAGGGTATCCTTGACAAATGCCCGGATTGCGTCACGGCCGATTCTTTCCCGCCACGAGGTCCAGCCAGCGAGTTCGCCGACGACGACATCCTTGTTCCACGAGATCTCCTTCGCCAGCCGAGTGGACTCGGATTCGCCATCGCGGATCTTTTGTTCGAGGTCACGAACAGACTTTTGGCGAGACTCTTCAAACCCTGGTAGGTTTATATTGAACTTGCGAGGGAGGGAGGAGGAGACCAGAGAGGAGCGAGAGCGAGAGATGTGACGGTTCGTTGAAGAGAGGGAGGACATGAGAGCCAGTGGACGTGACAAAGAAATGAGGATTGCAGCCGTTGTGTTGTCGACTGAGGAAAGAGCTGCCAAATATTGCAGGAGAGGGGAGGAGTCAGACCTAGAGGTCGACAGGTAGGTAGCGTAACGAGCAAAGGCCTCGATGTGTGAGACCGGGAGTGCATTGGTGGGTGCTCGGAGTGTAGTAAGGACAGATGAGCATATCATCACCGCATCTGCGAGATCGGATGCAGCATTCTGCAATGCATGCCCTCGGCGAATAAGAGAACGCGTGTTGACGTGTACACCGCGCACCATATCCTGAGCGTGGGTGATGAACTGTTCTGTGTCCCGCATGCCCTCCAGTGAGACCGGAGCGTATTCGTCCGCGATGGTCTCTGTGAGCACAGCAGCCTTACGGTGCGATCGGTCGGCCACCATCTCAGGCTGAAGTTCTGGAACGAGGAAGAACTCCCACAGCATTTCGTGAGTTGAAAAGGTTGGATGGGCGAGAAGCGTCTTCAGGAACCGGTCCAGCTTTTCCTGGAGATCATGGAGTACAGACCGTGATGGCTTCGAGTGGATCTGGAACGGATTCCGAAAATCCGAGAGAGATGGCATGTAAGATGCTGGATGTTCCACTGCGAGCCATTTAGCCAGATTTTCAAAGTCGGAGAAATTGCGGCGACAAGTCGTGACGGTGTATGTTGTCGATCCGGGCCGAGATGATGCCATAGATTCAGAGGGAGGAAAGGGCGCGCCAGATTTGAGAATAAAGCGCACGGTTGCGTCCTCAACAAAGTACGACCGCACGACCGTTGTGACACGACCCGAAGGATCTCCACAGGCTGATGGAGGATGTGACAACAAGATCATATCGTCGATGCGATTTCGCACCTCATCATCCTTGGCCAATTCTACGGCTGTTAAACCACGGGCTTCTTTAATATGAACGTCGACCCTTGGGTCTAAAAAGAGAATGCGAACTTGATCAACTCGCCCGTACTTGCTTGCCATCATCAATGGCGTAAATCGCTTGTCGTTGGTCGCGTTGGGATCGCAATCGCTCTCCTGCAATATGCGCCGCGTAATCTCAGGATCCCCAACAATATGAAGCAGTGTGTTCCCCTTCGTATCGACATGATCATCAAGCTGAAGTGGTTTGTTGTCGCCTTGTGCCCATTGCGCTGCAGTCAAAGCGGCTTGAACCATTGGTGTGTATTCCGGATGATCATACGATCGACAAAGTGCAAAGAGTGGTGTTTGTCCATGCTTATCCCGTTGTCGCCATGGGATAATGCTACCAAGTCTCCCTAGCAGCGAGGGTGTGCTGAAAAGATAATGGGCAACAGTGCGACCATGGACGTCAGATTTTGTCAGGTAGAATGCAACCACGCTTGTGTCTGTCTTTGCAAATAAGAAGTCCAACAGGATATTGACTATCTCACTGTGTGCCAGTTGCACCGCAGCGTTTAATAGCGTGGTCCCATCGACGTTGGTGTCTTGAATGATTTCTTCCAAGGGGTAATATTCTTCTAAAGTCAACAGGTACTTCAAAGCCTCGGCCTGACGGGCCTCCACTGCCATCATCGGTATGGAATGACCGGCAGGATCTTGGGTTTTTGCCAGCGTCTCAATCGAATTGCCACCTTCAATCCCACTGGCCATCGACCCGAGGGTTGCGGTCCTAGAAATGAATGAGATAGCTGATGATTCCGATAGGCTGCGAACGTCCATTGAAACCTTCTTAATTGGTCGGTGCGGGTGTGATTCTTGGATAATCGAAGGATCGTCCCAGGTTTGGAATGGGAACACATGGGATAGCGGCGGTGCATCGACAACAGCTTCATCCCGGTATGAGTCGCCATTTGTATGACTCGTGTAAGAGTGCTCGAGAGGGAGATCATCCAGCTCATCGGCTTCATCTGTCTGGAACAAGACAGACTTCCGCTCCGGCTCCGGTGGAGTCATGTCGTCCATTGATTCGTGATCCCCGTTCGGTTCCAGTATAGATTTCATATCCGATATTTTGCCGGCTTTTGTTGCTTGCCACAAACTTCTGTTGCGAGCGCTGGCGCGCCGTAGTCCGGCGGAGTCGGTTACGAGATACATCAAAACAGCTTCAAACGTGCTTAGGGCATATCCCATCTCGCCATTATCAACGTCATCGATGTAGATAAAGTGCTGCATGTACAACAATCGAGCTTGGAGATGCCGTACTTGAGAACGAATGACAACAATAAGCAACAATGACACCAAGACATCAGCGTTGATCGTGACAGAGGAAGTTCCCTTCTCAGATGGCGTGCCATCCATTTGGTCATAACTTCCAGGGAAGGAGATAACCTTCACTGTTCCAAGGAGAGTATTCAGCATATCATGGGGACATCGAGCGTCATTAATCTTCCGAAATTCTTCCACGGCTCGCCCAAGTCGCCGAATCAGTTCTCGTTTCCCATCATGTCCACCTTCAACGGAGATTCCGACTTGAGACACATCGATGCTCTCCATCTGGCGAATGCGGGCATCCAGCTCTGTGTCCTCTGGTTGCCGGAACGAACAAAGACGAGGAAAAAGCAGAGGCTCGTGGACTTGCTCGGCAACATAACGTTCTATTAGCCGCTCCACAAGAGGACCGGTAAGGTCAGTAGTCGCACCGAGCAACGACAATTGCTGCTTGTCAACGAGGCGGAAAAGATCAATAGCAGCAGTCACCGCAGTTTCCAAGCTTCGACGCATGAGATCTTCATCGTCCTCGAAGTATTCCTCGGAGTTGAATGGTAATCGCCCTCTGTTGCGTGACGACCAGCTGCGGATAGAGGAGCTTTCGTCTGTCCAAGACTCGGCCCGAGACAACTTATGGACGCGTTCACTGCCGGATGCAGATGGCGATCTTGAAGGAGGAGGCGGCAATGGTCTACCAAGTTCCTTCCCAAACTCTTTGAATAGTCTTTCCAGGCCCGGATGCATTTGCCTGGCGATCATCGGGTAATTGGCTAGCAGTTCCCCGAAAGATTTGATATCTTGTTTTGGCGGAGTTCCAATTGAATCTCCATTTCCATATTTCTTGTCCGGGGCAGTCGGTGTAATCCCGGCGTCGGTCCCAGGGACTGCGGCTGGTAAAATCTTGCCAGGGTCATATGTTCCAATCAACGGGCGAGAGATGTAGTAAATCAGCCATGGGCGCGAGTCATTGGACGGGGTGTAATAGAGCACGTCGGAGAGCAGTTGGGCTTGTGTAAGTGACTTGAATCCTGATAGAAAGTACCGGTATTAGCCAACATATTTGGGCGAGCGCATTCACCAGCAAGGGCTCTCACCTTTGTTGCTGTACACTGAGTTGTCCTTGATGATCACCGTCCTTCCATTGAATGTGGTCATCTGCTTTGCTTTCCCCCGATTTTCGCGCACATTGTTCTCCTCTTTGGTATTCGTAGACCCAGTATGAATTGGAATGCGAAGCACATGGCTTCCTAGAAACTCCTCTGACGCGACAAGATCGGAGTATAGCAGGTTGGACTCCCGGTCGCGTGAACCGATGAGAGATTCTGTCGTTGGAACAAGCAAGACCTGATGGGAACAAACAGTAAACACCAATTAGCCACTCCGGATGATCCGACAACAAATTCACAGCCTCCACCTACATGATTCTCGACCGGTATACACTGGCCAGGAACAGTGCTTCGAAAGAAGGCACGGAGGAATGGGTTTAGAGGGTGCATCCAAACGGTTTTGGACGGCCCAGTCCTTCGACTCCAGCAATCATCAAGCCGTCCGTCTCAAATCTCCGCAGCAGAGGATATGTGCGCCGTCAGATTTCGCGGGGAAGGGCAGCTTGCATGCAACAGGCAGCAGCTCAGTATGAAGTCAGAATAGGTCGTTTGATTCAGTGGACAGAGCTACAAATAAGCTTGAAAAAAAAATCACCATGCTAGATCGCAGAAAACAAGAAGCCACAAAGATAAGAGTTGAAGCAGAAGCACATGTGTCGCGGGTGAATCGAGAACGTGATCGACAGGATGATGGGCGCTATGCCGCATTGGGGAATTCTTCCCTTCAATACACGGCAGCTTGCGCTTCCTCGTAAACAGCTTCGGAGATTTCTTAATGCATACCCTATTTTGTCATGGCAAAGTCTCTATTTACAGAGATATTACAGGTGGAGTTTATGTAGTCCGGTCATGATAATTCTAGTATACAGATAATAGATGGCGACAGGCACGCCATGTAGATAAAAACACAAAAAGGACTGCCGTGGTCTCTCCGCACAATGCAATCAAGTACAACTATGCCGCACACAAGCAGCCAGCCCAAAACAAAAACATGATCTCTCCCGTGGAGGGAGATTAGCCCAGTCTACGCACGTGTCTGCTGCGAGTACCGCCGAACTTCAGACGAGTGGAGTCGGTCACTCGCGCAACAAGCCCCCGAAGGTGTCGTCCCTCATTGCCCAAGAGGACCTTTGTAAATGCCTCACGGCCCTTTCCAAACCCACGGTAGATAACCTCCAACCGTTCGATCTCCATCAGGAAGCCCTTTTCTTGAATCTGGGTCATGAAATGAGCGGACAGTTGGTATGCTGGGTCAAAGCCAGAGCGACCAGCTTTGCGGAAACCGATCTGACCGCATCCAATGGACAGAAGGGGGTTGCCATTCGGTCGGGTCAAGGTAAGGATTGTGTTGTGCTTGTGGCAGTAGACGTGCAGGTGGTAGGGAGGGGCTCGGTCGGCGTAGGGATTCTTGATCATGTCGGCTTCAAGGCTTTCGGCCATCCTGGAGTAGTCAGAGCTACCGCGCGAGGACGGTGGGCCAGATCTCTTGCCCTGCATCATTTGTGTGATCGCAGAAAGCGGCGAGGCGGAACTGGAAGGTGTCTCAGGTTCTCGATTCAGCATCTGGTTCTCAATGTCGCTACCATCGTTGCGCGCAGAACGTGTGCTTTGCTGGGAGAATAGACGTGTGGTATTCAAGGAGGTTCGAGGCTGAGATTGGCGGCACACTGAGGGCAATGCCTTGGTCAACGTCCTCATGGAAAAGGAGCTCATCGTGGTGACCGGGATTTGCAAGAAAGGACGGATAGAAAATGAGGAAAGCAGCACTGAATTATAAACTGCCGATCAGTTGAACATACGCCAATTCAAAATGCCGAGATGACCACAAAGCGCGGGTGGTGTAGAGCCGCTGTCGGACCGAAGGGAAACGCTGGAAGTTTTTCGAAGTCTTGGCATCTGCACTTTTTCCCTTCCCCGAGATCTTTGCCTCTCCCCATCACCTTCTTCATATCGCGTCCAGGCTGGGCTGGAATTTATCTTTCCTCCACCCTCATATTTAATTCTATTTTTGTTCTCCTATCGTGTCAACTCTCCAGAGCATGATTCCGGCCAAGATGTCTGCGGCACGAGCCGTTTCCTTGCGGTCCCAGGCCCCGTCTCTCAGAGCATCATCTCACCGGTTGCCTCACGCCGGATCATACTCGACCGTCTCAGCTCAAACATTTACGCACTCCAAGAGCCACCGAGCCATCCTTCAATCCCCTTCCCACCCTATTTCTCAACTTGTCTCGCCGTTCGCCGCTCTCCCTTTGACTCGGTCTTTCCACGCCGCAACTTCCCTTTGGCAGCAACAGCAAAAGCAACAAGAAGGAAAGCAGGGTGAAAACGAAAAGTCCGAATCACAGGGCGAGGAGTCCAAGGAGGACAAAAAAGAGAAGAACGAAGAGAAGGTTCCACCACCACCCCATGGAGACAAGTCCCCTTGGCAGGTCTTCCGTGAGACTCTGCAGACCGAGTTCAAGGCCTCCAAGGAATGGGAGGAGTCCACTAAGGCTCTAGCGTCTTCAGCTCACCAGTTCACTGAGAATGAGAATGTGAGACGTGCGCGCGCTGCCTATGAGGCTGCGTCATCTGCTACGACCTCCAAAACCTCCACAGCCATCAAGACAACCGGTCAAGTCATCGGAAAGGGAGCTGCTTGGACATGGAACACCAGTGTTGTGAAGGGCGTTCGAAAGGGTGTCAACGCAACCGGAGAGGGCCTTGAGAAGGCCACGAGACCCGTTCGGGAAACCGAAGCCTATAAGAGTGTGAAGGAAGCCATTGATGATGGCAGTAGCTCACGCTACGGTGGTTGGGTCGAGAAGGAGGAACGCCGCAAGCAGCGGCAGCGTCGGGAGGAGCAGGAGCTTAAGTCTGGAAAGTCGCTTCGCGTTGAGGAGAGAGTTGAAGACCCCAAGTAAGTTTCGATGATGACGAGGTTTTAGTCTCTGCGTTTCTGACTGAGTTATTTCCAGTGCCGGTACGAACGTCACTCTCCACAAAGATTCCGCCTGGAAGGATTCCTGGAAAGACTTCAAGGACTCCAACCCCTTGATGCAGAAGCTCTTCACGATCAAGGAGAACTACAACGAGTCCGAGAACCCCCTGATCAGCACAGCACGCAGCATCTCCGACCGTGTTGCTGGCTTCTTCGCCGAAAACGAGACCGCCCAGGTCATCAAGAAGTTCCGGGAGATCGATCCCAACTTCCAGATGGAGCCTTTCCTGCGCGAAATGCGCGACTACATGTTGCCGGAAGTCCTTGACGCTTATGTCAAGGGAGATGTTGAGACACTCAAGCTCTGGCTTTCAGATGCCCAGTTCCATGTCTACGCTGCTCTCGCGAAGCAATACACTACTGCCGGACTGAAGTCGGATGGTCGCATTTTGGATATCCGTGGCGTTGATATTTCTCACGCCCGTATCTTGGACCCCGGTGACATTCCTGTGTTTGTCGTCACCTGCCGCACACAGGAGATCCACGTTTACCGCAAGATCAAGACCGGTGAGCTTGCCGCTGGTACGGATGACAAGGTGCAGCTGGTCACCTACGCCATCGGATTGACTCGTATCCCTGATGAAGTCAACAACCCCGAAACCCGCGGCTGGAGATTAATCGAGCTGCAGAAGGCTGCTCGTGACTACATCTAAGAGCGCGATCTAACCCTTTTCATTCTATATTGCCGCACCTTTCTCTATCTTATCGTGGGCATACTCCCTCGTGGACCTCAACTCCCTCTTGCATCTTGACTTCCACTCCACCCCTTTCAACTGTACAATACAACTGTTTGATATCAAGCCAGGTGGATCCTGGCACCTGTTACGGTTATGCCTGTTCCAGTGACTGCAACTTCGGGCCTTCGCTGGGTAATCGGATTTTCTTTTTTTCATGTATTAATGCTTCATTTGGTCTGGTATATTGCCTCAAGTCTTACGAGGACTCACGGCTCTCAGTCCGCTCAAATCTGAATGTTCCGTCCTTCCCATAGACTAGGACGCGTTGGATTTTATCTGATGGCATTTCGCTGGTTCTTGAGGTGTTCTCCTGGCGTTTGTGCATTTTCTTTCCACTCTCCCCTCGCCACCGTGTATGACTGCATTGGGTTGTTGGTTTTGGTTTCTGTTGGGGCTATAATAGGTCACCAACATAGGAGGATCCTAAAAATCATGTAAATATATAAAGAGACGTTTCTAACCTGAATTATTTTCCCGTGTGTTGTAGCTATCTTGATACTATCATGAGACACCAACTGTAAAAAGATATATATCTGCGGCCTCTAGGGCAACATGCAACCTGAGAGCCTTTTTGCTCTTTTCTATCAATATACGATTCCTCTATTTACTTGATTTAATTGTAAAGCATCTGCTGGCTATTCCTCATCCGGTGTAGTCCCTTTGTTGTTCCCATCGCGCGGATTTCGGAGTTCCTCGTGGTTCGATCATGGGTAGTTCCATTCACTTTTCTAGTGTGTGTTGGGTTATGATAAACTGGGCAAGGTCTATGTCGCAATCACTTGTCACTTCTCACCTCAAGGTTCGACCTGAAAGCTCTCTGAATGTACCCGCTAGGACTTGTCTGGTGAGACTGCCTCTGGAATTCCTTGTAGGTAATGTCTTTCGCGACTCTCTCCAAACAGCTTTCTGTGGGAAAACCAGCAAATGCCAGAGAATCGAGCATCCTTAACCATGCCGATAGCAGGTTCGAAGAAACTTGCCACAACAGCAGCACTCATCGCCTGTAGGCTACTTCATGCCAGGCGCACTTGCGGGTCTTGGCGGGGCTAAACCCACTGTTCCACAAACGCATACATGGCTATCACATAATGCGAAACATTGTCATGCTCGTCAAAAATGATTCTGTAGCCGCGCAGACAGTCGGCGGGCCGGGGGGTACTTGGTTGGCGTTGGGACCTTTCAGAGGATTGCCTTGGTCTTTGGTTTGCATCTTCGTCCAGGCATTTTCCATTTGATGGGCTTTCGCGTCAACTGCATTGCTGTATTGGCCATGGAAGACAAAGTCCGAAATTGACTGGCGGTTCAAGCTCAGGAGGGAAAATGAATTCGTGAAGATGTCTGCATCTTTATCTTCGGGTGCCTCGGATTCGGGGTTTGTCTGCACCAGCCACGAGTCTCCTAGGGTATTGAACACATTGATGAGACCATGGATCGAATGGCTGGGAGTCTCGGATACTGGAGTCCGCATGGGTCGCAACAATCTCCAGGAAAGGAATATGTATATCCTGGTGCCTTGGCGGATCAAACAATCGATAGGTCGCTGCTGGAACCGGCTTGTTGTGCCGTGCTATGAGATCTGCCAGCGATTTGAGTGTTGTCAGATACACCCTTCAAGTAGGCACTGGGACAACAGACGCTTCGAGCAGACTTGTATGGATGTTGTTATTGGAGGGATCGGTGATTGAATGCACGACGAGTCTTTGGTCACGGTTATGGTTAAGATAGATAGTCTGCAACGTCAGCCTCGTGAAACTGCGCAGAGAGGAAATTTTCTAATGGGATCTCTCGTATGGTTGTCTGCCTGGTGATGGGGTTCCTTGAGATTCCTGTGATGTGTTGGTGACACAGGGAGACACTTCATATGAGGATTGCCTCGAGATCTCTCGCTCTATCTGATGTCATCTGCCTCTCTCTTTTATGATAACCTTGAATCATAGCAGTCCTTTTGGGGCTTTGTGACTCGAATCAGGTGTCACCAGAGCCGCACTTGCGAGATTCCAGGATTATAGGATTATAGACTTGATATAGTTAATTATAAGTCTTGGGTTACCAAGAGGGAATGAAGAAAAGAAGAACTGCAGCTCTGTTGAACATTCTATTTGAACAAACATGGCTTCTTATAGGTCTCAAACGAGGTCTGATCTCAGGTAGGAGGCCTAAATAAACAGGCACCAAGAAGACAACGAGGAATGTTTATTAGACATACAAGCGTCTCACACGGCGGGCGACCCCTACAAAACTTGATCTGGAGGACGAGAAGGAAAATAACGAGATGGAACATAGTGAAGTAGCCGAGCCCTGATTCACTACATGAATTTGGAGGGTTATATCAAATAACAATAGTATAGCTAGATGGATTGACCCTGGGAGATGTCCTCAGTCGACGTCTGATCGAGGGTGAACATGGCGATCGAGAGATTTTATCTACTAGTGGAACGTCCAAAAGGAAAGCAAGCAATTCTTTTTTCTTTCTAAGGAACGCTTTGAAAAGTGAATTTGCTACATGGTATATCAGATTGCGTCTTTCGATTTCATGGCATCATCGAACCAGAAATTTATTTCTGGCCTCCAGCACCACCAGCACCACCAGCACCACCAGCACCACCACCGCCCATCATGTTCTTAGCCCTGTGAGTCAATTGTCAGTAATGTGATTTTGGAAGCCCAGCCCTGGAGTTATTTCATAGACTTACATATCCGCGATGCTGGGATCGCTCATCAGGCTGGACATGTCAGGCATGCCACCACCCTGGCCAAAGCTTTCAGCCATTTGGCGGAGGCGGGGGTTGCTCATCAGGTTGCCAAGCATATCGGGGTTGCTCATGAGATTCTGTGCCATGCTCGAGAACATCGGGTTGCTCATCAGGGAGCCCAGGTCGGGCATACCACCAGCACCGCCGCCGGCTCCACCACCAAGCATGCTGGCCAGGGAAGACAGGTCAGGCATGCCACCGCCACCACCACGGGAGGCACCAGGAGCAGTGTCCAGTTCCTCAGATGGAGGCTCGGTGGTCCGAGTAGTCTCTTCGAGCTTCCGTGTCGAGGTCTCCAAACCACGCTTCATGGCCTCACTGCCACCGTTACCCTCTGCCTCAATACCCTTTTCGTATGCCTCCTTGGCGGCATGGTAGTCACCCATATCGAAGCGAGCGAGACCCAAGCGGCTCCATGCCTTGGAGTACTTGGGATCGGCGGCGGTAGCAACTTCAGCATCCGTAGCAGCCTTCTCGTGCTGGCCAGAAGCGGAAAATGCGGCGGCACGGTTGGAGAGATAGATGGGGTTGGCCGGGGCGATCTCGAGAGCCTTAGTGTATTGGGCAATGGCACCGGCGTAGTCCTTCTTAGCCATGAGAGCATTGCCCTCAGACTTCAGCTTATCGGATTCCGGTGTAGGCACACCGGCCTTAGGCTTCTCTTGCTGGGAAGTCTGAGCTCCTGCGGCAGGCTGCGGGGTCGACTTGTTGCGTAGCTTCTCGTAGACGCTGTAGATTCCGGCCAACGATTGTCCGCCTACGGCATCCTTCACAGCAGCCTCATCGGTGGGGTCGACTTTGAAGGTATCCGCGATACAAGACTGGGCAATCTCAATTGACTCGGCATCGTCGGCGGTGAGAGTGCCATCTTTCAGGCTGGAGCCGAGGAAATCAATGACGGCCAAGGCCAGGCGCTTGTTGCTTTCTGTGGGAGCCTGCCATACATTAGTTCCACGAGTCGATCACGACAGGCAAGAAGCCTACCATTATAGCAACCTTTCAATGAATATTTAATGAAAGATAGACAGCGTTCAAGAATGATCGAGATGAAAGAAAAAAACTGAGGAGGCAATGCGGGGGAAGAGCTCTGGCACGTGATCGTAGCTTATCGTTTCCCCAGTCCGTTTCCATCCAAGTTGTTTGGACTTTGTACCTTTACATTTGAATTTGTGCTTTGGGGATTCGTGTCTGCTTTGCTGACGGAGAATTGGTTCCCTGGAGATGACTCCATGTGAGCTTCATTGTCCAATTTAACCCCTGTACCCGACCTGAGCCATGTACTGGCCTCATGGAGTTCCCCGGGTCTACGCGGTCAATGGACCCGATATTGCCTATGTATCCTCTGGCGAGGATCACGAAACCCTGAATACCACTCCGACGAATGATCGCAATACCTTTGACGAAGACGCCGCAGCAAGAGGGGCCGACGGTCAACATGAGTCCCCAGACACTCAACCCCATGAGTCGCAAGCCAACTCCCCCCGGACACTGGTAAATCAGAATGGGGAAGTGAAGCTATTAGGGATATCTGTGTCTCTCGATCTGGTCAGATGTTTGCCACATTATCAGAGTCATCAATTGCTCTTTGGCAGACTCGGGTATGTTGACAGTGATGTTATTGTTCATGGGGGTAGTCTGAACTGGAGACTGACAATTCTGGCAGCCCACAGCAGTCGTTACAGCAATCACTCGATCTCAATTCTCCTTGGAAACATACGGCCCGAATGTTGCACTCCTTATGCGCCCAGATTCGACGATCCTGGTTGTACAGACCCTCAATGGGTACCTACTCACATACTCAGTAGCATCGGATTCAACAGCTCAAGTCTACCAGCAGCGATTTGATCATTCCACACACCATCGTCGTCAACAACTGGCCCAGTTTGCAGCAGTTGAAGAGGCCAATGTGGTTGGCGACATCAGCATCCGCTTCCGCATGGCCATCAAGATCGAGTCGGGAATCGTCAAGGCGCTGGCGCTAGATCAAGAACTTGTTGTCGCCACCGTGAAACCACCAGCTATACAATGCATTCGGTGGACGGCCGAGGCGGGAGGAACACAAACTACATCTGAATTATTGAGTCGCATCCTAGGGATCTCGAAGAAGGTCTCGATCTTGGACATGGTTTACGATCGTGCGATGAATCTCCTTATCTGGATTACCACCAGTGGCCATGCATATGCCGTGCAACGAGATACGGGCTCACAACAGGATTCTGAAGCAGCCAAGAAATTATTCCACGGACATTGCTTCCATAGCCCGAAAGATGACAGCGAAAAGGCTGTGAAGGTGACCGTAAATGCACGCTTCTCTCTGTTGACTGTGAGCTGCTCCAACGGTGATATCTTGGTTTACACTGCAAAAGATTATATGGGCAACGTTCCACTTTCACAAAAGCTTCATCTACCGGCATCACGCACAGCTACTGGGGATTTGACTTTCATGAGTTATTCCCCGGATGGATATTGTCTCTTTGCTGGTTTCGAAAATGGCTGGACAACATGGAGTGTATTTGGGAAGCCTGGAGGAAACAGCTTTTCGGTGGACCCAGCGTTAGCGACGGCCAATTCGGAAGATTGGTTAACTGGGGTGTCAAACGGGTGTTGGATTGGCGGCGGATCGGACATCATTCTCTCTGGACATAACGATCGTCGCCTGTGGGTTCTGGAGACAGCTCGTAGTGCTTTGACTGGCTGTTTTTCGTCTGCAAACTTGGCTAGAGGCCTGCTGCAGACAGGGACTGAGTGTATCCTCTACCGCGGTCACGATCTTCCAGATCTCATGACAATCTCTGGAAAGGATTCGTTGTGGCATCATGCCCAGTATCCTCCGGCATATCTTCATTCCCAGTGGCCGATTCGATCCTGCGTCGTGTCTCAGGATGGACGGTATGTTGCAATTTCAGGCCGGCGTGGCCTTGCACATTACAGTGTCAACAGCGGCCGATGGAAGGTATTCGAGGATTCAAATGCCGAAAACTCCTTTGCTGTGCGAGGAGGCATGTGTTGGTACGGCCACATACTGATCGCAGCGGTGGAGAGTGACGGGTCATACGAGGTACGATATTTCTTCCACTTACATTAGTTCCGGGCATGACTGATTTCGATTGAAAGATTCGTCTTTACTCGCGCGAGACTTCCCTCGGTAACAATTCGATTATGTTCATCGAATATCTCCCATCACCAGTTGTGTTCATTGGAACTTCGGGGGAAGACTCGCTCTTGGTTTATACATACGATAACATTCTGTACCATTATATCATTAATTCGACACAGCCTCAAATCACTCTCGTTCCCGTTGGTCAGATTGCTTTCAATGGGATTGTCCGGGCACCCAGTCGCGTTCGATCAATCAGCTGGGTACTGCCCGAAGAGCAGATGCGTGAGTTAAATTGTTTCTTACACTGAGCAAATTATTAACAACAAAGCAGGAAACGGTGATCCATCTCAAGACGTAAAGGTCGCATCGGTGATTCTTCTTGTCGATGGCAACTTGGTATTGTTGCAGCCCACGGTATCAGATGCGGGCGACCTCAAATATGACATGCGTGTTATATCCCACGATGTCGAGTATTACATCTTGATGCGTGACCAGATTTCGTTCAACTTTTCCTCGCAGGTTGATGAATCTCTACCCGCTAGTCCTTCGGTTGATATGGCATTGGAGCCACCTCACAGAAGTCTGTCGCTCCGGGACTCTCTTTGGATGTTCCGTGGCCAAAACTTGCTAGCTTGGAATGATGTTGAAGATATTTTGCAGGAGGAGATGGTGCCGGCGCCACTCGACATTCCCCTAGACTTTTACCCATTGTCTGTTTTACTGAACAAAGGCCTTGTGCTCGGCGTTGAATCGGAAATGATGCAACGACGTGATGTGACATTCACTGTTCTGAAATTCGCTATCCGGGTAAGTCACTTTCCTCCATTAGTAATAATTTGTACTGACCTGTGCACTTCAGACACACCTTTTCTTACCATATTTCCTCCAATATGGCCTGACCAGTATTGGAACACCTGCGGCTCTCGCTCTCTGTCGCCACTTTTCCCACTTATCTTATTTCGCTCATGGATTGGAAATCCTCCTTCACCACGTGCTGGATGACGAAGTGGATAATGAGAGCCGAGCAAATAAAAGTGAGGATCCACAAGCCCGACCGGAACCACTACTCCCAACCGTCATTGCTTTCCTCCAAGCCTCGCTTCCCCCGAGGGATTACCTTGAGATTGTTGTACAATGCACACGGAAAACAGAGCTTCGATCATGGCGGACACTATTCGCCTACCTACCCCCACCCAAGGATCTATTTGAACAGGCCTTGAAACTTGACTCCCTCAAAACTGCGGTTGGATACCTCCTCGTGCTACAAGCCTTCGAGGATGAAGAGGAAGGGCATGATGGCCGCATCGAAGAATACGTTGTTCGTTTGATTGCTTTGGCCTCCCAGAAAGGGGACTGGGAGCTGTGCGCTGAGCTGGCCCGCTTCCTCATTGCTCTGGATGCTTCAGGTGAGATGCTTCGACGCGCAATTTCTCGAGTTGGTCTGCGACCCGACTCTCAGTCTCCCACGAAAGGCTCATTTTCTGGCTCGACACCCCGGTTTGGTCCGGCAGGTGTCCAAGGTCTGGGCTTGAACCTCCCAATGAGGCCGCCATCATGGACGTCTCTTCCCCCAACATCGTCTCTATCGCCCCTTCCGAGCCGGCAAAATGGTGATGTGTCGGATGAAAATCCGCATTCAGCGGATGAGTAAGATAAATAATTAAGGATACTTTTGTTGATAGTAAAGACAGTCAGATAATAATTTTACGGTGATCTCCCAGTACTTCCTGAAAGTAGACGTTTCAGCAGCAAAGAGAATCAACAAAGAAAAGGCAATAGTACTACGAGATGTAATCCCTACCGAACAGCTGATATGATTTTATACTATTGGTTAACATTACCTGTTCATGACAGAGGTTTCCTGAATGCATGAGGGCCTTACGATATCCCAAGCCCAGGTTCAAGTCCAGATGAGGGAGGTATAAGGAGGGCTAAGCCGGTCTATAACTTTCCTACATTTTAGAATCATAACAGTCCACGGAAAAGTTACATGTAAAAGTTACGTATACACAACGTGAACTAATTACCGTAGCTACTAGATTCTATTTCGTCGTTTTCCTTCTCTAATTTCTCCCAATGTCATCCTTCAAAATACTAAAAATACTATTCCCAAAACACTTCGCGGATATCAACCATTTACCGTAGCCTATATTCGCCGAACGAATCTATATCATACTCCCATGTTAGAAAAGCCCAATCCACGAGTCGAAGCAGTTCACGACGCAGGAATTGCCTCAATATCAAACCGTAGGTGAATTCTGAACGTACGGCTGAGGGTGTGAACTCTAGCAATGCGATACGTACCTCTATCCCAAGCCCCTAGCACAAGACATGCCGCTGCCTTCCCTAGCTTTGTACCTAGAATCTCTTTATACTCATCTGTATCATACTCCCATGTTTGCCTCTCAATTCGATTACTCCAAGGCCAACGCACTTCATGTCTCGGGTAAAGTATCTGTTGCACGTAGTGCAGACTCTCATCGTTCTCGACATTAGTAAAATAAAGGTAGTGGAGGGTATCAATGGGATGATCAAACTTATACTGAGCAATAGCAATATCCGACCAATGAGGTCCATCGAATCTGTAAATGCATTCACCGATCATAACGCCTTTCATGAAGGTATGTCGATACTCGGTTTCCCTTCGGTAGCCTTCCTCGTCACAACCACAGAGCAAGAGCCTTGTGAGTCGGTATTTGTGCTCTTTTATTGGGAGTCCTAATTCCTCCAAGTCCTCGTGGATAGGTGCAGGAGGGTCGTCGAAATGATTGGTTGGACATGTAAATCTTTCACTTGTATTGCTGTTGTTGAATAATTCGAACATTGTAGTTGTTGATTGCTCACATTGGCATCCGCCTAGATTTGGGTCGGCAATCCATCCTTGGTATTCAGTTCCCTTTCGATGGAACTCATATACTTCTTCGTCCGTTAGTGGGGGTTTCCCGTCGCTTATAGAGCTGGTGGGCGTAGGGGGTGTTTTTCCACGACTGGATACACTGATGTCATCTGAAAGGGGATATGGGGGAGGGGATCCTGGGGAACTGGGGGCTAGACGTCGTCGAGTTGGGGAACGAGAAGAGTCACTGCCGTCATCTGCACGACGACGCTTTTGTGACCCCCGCTTGCGTAGACCCGCCTTTGCTGCCGATTGCTCGCGGGATCTTCGCTTGCGTGTCCTTGGCTTTTGTGGTGATGGTTTGCGTATTTTTGATCGGTTACTCTCCATTGTATAATATTAGTCTTGTTTCGTTTTATGTTTTGTAGAAAGAGGGGGGAATGTTGGATGTGGCTGATTGTATTTTGTAATATTGTATATCGATTGAAGACGCGAGAAACCGCATCATTATATAGTCCTGGTGGATTGCTCTTTATAATGGAGTGAACAAGGGTCATTAAAAGAAGAAACAAACAAGTCGATACAAATAGCATATCTAAGAACCAGTGTGGGGCCATGAAAATCGAGGATTTAGCACAAAGGGAGTAGTGACCGACAAAGAGTACAAAAATACATTAACAAAGAGCTCGAACACAAAGAGAAACAAAAATTGCGATGTGCGAACAATGGCATTATCTATAGGTTATTGTCAAGAGAGGCCTACGTAGTGACCATATGCCTCGGTGAGTTTGGCGTAGTAGGTGAGTTCGGCGTAGTAGGTGCGCTACGTAATTACGAATTGCTGAGGAGTGATTGTCCATCAGTATGATTGTACTTAAAGGTAACCTACTTGTGGAAGTTGTCAAAGCCGGTGTTATAGGTGTGAACTGAGTCATGGAGACTTTAATACGACACGAAAGCGATAGAGACCGTAATGGTATACGGCCTAAGAGAGGCGTGAACGGTAACGTGAAGGTATGGAAGGAGGTGACGGGTATTAAGACTCTATTCTCCAGGGCTGGCTAAGATTGCCTACCCGTGAGAATTTCTGAGATATAAGAGTCAGGCGTATCGAGAGCGCACTTTAGAGCGGTGGACCACGAAGCGAAGTTGTTGTCGACGGTAAGAAGTGGAAAGAGCTCTAAGAGCTTTGGCTCCGCGAAGCTGGGAGGGTTAGAAGTTAGAAGTCATGATGATGACGAGGGCGTTGATAAAGAAGCACTGTGTACGTCGATGAAGAGATGCGATGATGATGAAGTGATAACGATCGAGAGATAAGGTTAAGATGATGATGAAGTGACCATCAAGAGAGAGAAATGCGCGATGAAGATGAAGATGAAGATGATGATGATGAAGAAGTGACCGTCGAGAGTATTTGCTAGCATGTGATACCGTAACAGGTAAGTGGCCTGGCCGATGTGTTGATGACACAGGAAGAAGTTCCGGATGATGAAGCCGATGATGGCGATGACGCTGCGAACGAGGAAGGTTGAATGAATAGAGCCTCCGGGCTCATTATCTGTCAAGTCTAAACACTGTCATCTACTATGACCCCCAAAATTGCCTATTCGGGTAATCCTAAAGTTTCATCCAAGGAGATCTAGCTTAAAAAAAGGGAAAGATAATTAGCAAATTCAAGGAATATTATTCAACGGGGATACTCTGGCAAAAATTAACAGCCCAATAGTTGACCAGATTACTCTGAGCCAACTTGTCGGGACGTGCAGTCATATCTGCATAATCGGTTTCAATAGTACCACAGGTTGTCAGCGTTGAGATGTTCAGGCTGCTGATGAGCCAGTGAGCTTTCTTGAGGTACAAAAGCATCGCTGGCCCTGTGGTACTCCACAACATTCGAATTCACCCCCCCCCCCCCCCCCCCCCCAATCATCGTCCCTGGGACCTGTATCTCCTCACCAAGATGTGAGATCCCTCCACCACATCCATCCCAGTTCCACACTTAGTAAGCCGGAACATGCACATTTCTCAATCGTGTGAAGGCATCCCTGGTACGCGCGCCTCCTTCTCTGCCAGTGCCAGTCGCCTTCGTGTCATTGTGTCCCGCGCCGAGCTCACGACCCAGCGAGCAATTTCCCCATGTCAGTTCTGCATCAAGACGTTCTCCGACTCGGCGCATGCGGGAAAGATCATTGGTCAAGATAACAGCCCCCATTCCGTTGGGATTGCCGTTGCACAGGTTGATAACTTCATCTTCGGTGTCAAATTGATACGCAATGGTGACAGGGCCAAAGATCTCCGTGTGAGCGAAGGCACTGTTGGTGGGCACGTTGCTCAAGACGGTGGCATTGATCCAGAAACCGTCAGTCGGATCTTCTGCCGGAATACCACCAATCTCAAACCGGGCACGCATTTCTTTAGCGTGGAGAAGGTGGGCTCGAACCTTGTCGTAATGCTCGCGAGAAACAACAGGGCCAAGATCCTTGGCAGCCCAGTAATGCTTACGGACGGATCGGACAAGCTTGGCAAGGAACATCTTGTAAACCGATTGGTGAACATAGATTCGCGAACCGCTCAGGCAGAGCTGTCCGGTATTCTCAAATGCTGCTTTGGCTGCGGTAGAAACGGCGTCATCGACATCGACATCACCAAAGACCAGCACTGGACCATTGCCTCGAAGCTCGAAAGACAGGCGTTTATGGACATGGGCGGCAGTGTTCTTTCGAATCTGGATAGCTGTCAAGTTGCCTCCATTGAAGGAAACTCCTTGAACAAGAGGAGAGGCGACGAGACTCGCACCAGTGACAGGTCCATTTCCGAAAATGATGTTCATCACACCAGGGGGTAGCTCTGCCTGGTGGAGCACTTTAGCGAACACTATTTTTTCTTGGTCAGTGCTATTATTGGAAAAATTGAGCGCATATAATCTCTTACAGAAGGCAGTCATGCTGGTGTATTCGCTTGGCTTGGCCACACCCGTACATCCGAATGCGAGACAGGCGGCAACCTGCGAAGTCAAAAGGTAGAGCGGCATGTTAGAAGAGGTTATCATGGCGTAGACGCCAACTGGTACTCGGTGTTCGTATGTCAGAGTAGTCTGTCCTGAGCCTTTGTTGATATGCATCGCATTGTTCTCATCCTGTAGGATAAACTTGGCGTAATACCTGGTAATAATAAGTATATGAACAGACTCATATGTAGAAGGCTGAACGAACCGGAATTGTTCAATGGAACGGTCAACTTCAAATTGAGCACGAACGAGCCGTTTACCCTGGCTAATGCTTTCCCAAACCGTAAACATATCCTTCTTTTCCTCAAGAAGAGATGCAATTCGGAGTAGAATTTCAGAACGCTGCAGGGGAGTTGTGGTGGACCAGGTTGTGAAAGCCCGGGATGCCACAGTAACAGCATATTCGACCACGTTCTCGGGACTAACAGGTACCTTCATCAGCAGATCACCTGAACGAGGGCAAACTGAGTCTATCCATCCCGACGTGTGCTCAAGATCAAGGAACTGATTTTCAATAAAATTCTGTAGACGAAAAGGCTCGTTATCAGGGTTACTGATGTGATCCATGGCTCGGGCCAGAGTGTCGAGCTGCCACAGTAGAAAGAGAGTGTCCATGGTGAGATTTGGCAGTCACGCGAACTTACAGGGGTTCCGGGGGGTTACGCGCGTTAGCTGCGTTCGACGACGAGGTCAGCAACCGTGGAAACCTATGTAATGGTTGTGGATTTCCAATGTTTGACTCAATTGAGAACATACCTTCTGATGAGACGCACAAGAACCGGTTTTAGTACACCGGTGATTGCGATATCTAGACCTAAGAAGTTGATGAAGTGATTAAGGAGAGTTATTTTTTCAAGTGGTAAACAATTCTATTCATTACATGGCACCGCCTTATTTAATTGTCAATACTTAGCGGTGAGGGTATAGTATTCTCTACAATGACGGGCAATTCTGGTGGATGGATACTAGCACGTGGCGTGTGCCCACTTCCCCTTTCGTAAGTATATGTTTTTGGAAGGAACACTTGCCCTCCACCAGCTCCCCTCCCCCTTTATATTTATTCTTTTTACTATTATACCCTATTCTTTTCTCTTTGCTTCTTCGAACCTTTTAGCCTTTGACAACTTATCGGATCTACCGTGCTGTACAATGCCATTGATCACGCTTTCTTTGTTCCTTACTATGGTTATATACGCCTGTTTTCTCGACGCCCACTCGACGGCCACTTAACGTCCGCTCAACGTCGCTCGATGTCCGCTGGATGCCCCCTTTTATTATATAGTCAGTCGCCATACCAAAACTCTTCTAAAAATGGCTTGTAAGTACGCTCAGTTTGAGCCTTACGGGGATAAGCTAATCCAATGGATTGAAAATGCCAATGAACTCGGATGTCCAATTCAACTGTCTACAGTCAACTCAGGGATTTTCCAACCGCCTATCTGGACGAATGAGTATGAAAGACAATGGTTATCACCCGAACATATCGCCTCCATAGTGGGTCTTGGTATGCCAATTGGAGATCTAATTCCCCATACTACAGATCCCGCAGAGTCCCCGTCTTTCCGGCACTCAATTATCAAGACGAAAAACGGAATCACAGCATTAGTCGCGACAATTGGACCTGGCGTGCTTTTTGTCTATTCTATGCGAAGACTCAATGGCTCGAACGATCCGTATATATCCGAGCTTATTAAGATTGCCTATGAAACGCACTTTCAGTTGGGTAGTATCAAGCATATTTTTATGGGAGAGGTACAAGAACGTGAAACTGAGCCGTTTATTGAAGAAGAGGTCTATCCTTCCCGTGAGGGGCTTGATTATCCATCCGCGGAGACTCAGATCTGGGACTATGATTCACATGAGTTTAGCGCCATTATGGGTACCCCTGTCGGTCAAGTCGTCGGATATTTTATTCTAGGTGCGTATGGTCAAGGTATAAGGCGGATTTCGCGAATTGCTACTTTCCACACTGGCCTTGATCTCCACAAACTACATATTCGTTTTGATATTGATGATGCTTAAGGTCGTCATATGTTTAGGGTCGTCGTCGAACCATAAAGGTAAAGGTCGTCACAGGGTGATGAAGACGACAGGAGCTTACTAACCGTTTTTGCTATCAAGTGAGATAGACAAGCATACTTTAATTCAATTTGTTAGAAGTGGATCGGAACCTTAGACTTGATCGGACGCTTCTATTCATGAATAGCGTATTTTATCCTATCTATCTTTCCCAGGCAAGATAAACTCAGTGTGTAACAACTTTGAAGACCTTTTCCTGCGGTCTAAGACATTATTGATCGTTGCACATATTTATCAACCAATTGGATTACAAATTGTAAACAATGTGATAACATTCAGCGTCTTGAATCAAGAATCAAGACTCGTGTCTGCACGTAGCCACTACCACCATGAGCTATCTTCAGGCCATTCACTATATTTAGGCCAGACGCTGTCTTCAGTCCACGCGCTCTCTCTAGGCCACTCGCCATCTCCAGCCGAGACGCTGTCTCCCCACTTGTCACCACTAGGCGACACGCTATCTCCAATCCACTCGCCATTTCCAGGTGCAGGTGAGCTCGGCAACGCGGGCATGTTGTCTGATTCCTTGTTATCACGATACGTATTCTTTCTTCCCTTTCTCCAACCCCGCTTACGATTCTTGCTGTATCCATTCCCCAGAAGACCAGCTTCGTGTGCACAAAGCTTTGTAAACTCGTCAAACGTGACATTCTCACTGAATGCTGCAGGCTTGACCGCTCTTTTCAGGTCTTCGGTTAGGCGGATAAACAGTTCGTTCTTCAGGGACCCGAAGGATATTCTGTTGCCACCGGACTTGTACAAGAACATGGACAGGAAAGTATGAAAATCATCCGTGGACTCCATGTTCGGTATGTAAAGCCCGTCGCAAGCTTCAACCGCCTCGTTCAAATTGCCGAATCGCCATTCAAGGTCATCGAACATCTGCTGGGCTGTAGTGTACGGAGTCTTGGCATCTTTTCTCAAACCGGCGTTCAAGTACACATGCGCAGTTCCAGTAGTTCGGCATGCAATGTAGATCATCTTGTGCTTCTCGGTTGAGTAATGGTCTGCGTTGAAGAAAAGCTTGCCTTGCATGTCATGGAGCCAGCTCTCAAATTGAGGGCCGATTCCATCGTCCAGTCTTTCCGGGTCTGGGATGTAAGTGGACTTGCTGATCCGGGGCTCAATGGCCCCTGCAACACTCTCGGCAGATAGGGTAGATTTATCGGGATTGCCTCGGTCTGCAGGTTCAATGGAAGCAAGTACCTTAGAGCCCGCACAAGTTGGTTCGTCGAGTCGGGGGCGCCGCAGTCTGTCGGCGTCACCGTTTTTTCCTTTGGCGGAACGATAATACTGCATATTCAAGGCGTCCCATGCGGCATCTTCAGCTTCAGCAGCCTTGGAGGCATCAACCACGGCACGAGCTCGGTGAGCTTCAAGTGCCTTGTTGAGTTTCTCCATCGTCTGTTCCTGAAGTTTCTCGTATTCCGCCTGCGCAGAAACAATTGTGTAGTACACAGTACTGGGATTAAGGTTAACCCGTTGTATGAAATGTTCGTAGTCCGCAACACCCTGCTTCAGTTGGTGAATCCAGGACAGACAGTGACGGCGACTGGCGTTGTAGGAGTCTTCTTCGACTCCAGGTTTGTCAAGATCGGATGTAGTGGGATCATGTTTGGATACCTGGCTCTCGGAGTGGATGTGCGACTCGGTAGTGACGACTTTCCTTGCCATCTTCGTAGGGTTTAGGTCAATTGTAGATTGAGTGACGCTCCGCCAGTCGGACGAAGCGGCAAGTGGGACTAAGGGCTTCGGTTCGGGCCGGGCCTTGGCGTGCATGAGTGGATACCAGATGACACAAGTGTAAAGCTGTGCAGGAAATGATGATGATAGGAGATGTAGGAAGATGAAAGGAGAAAGAGAGAGAGGTGAGGTCTGTATGTAATTTATACCTGATCTTGTTTTCTTCGCAGCATCATAAGAGGAAATCGAGGTATTTACGGCTCTGTAGATCATCGTAGCTCGGGGCCCGTGGCTTACTATGTAGTCATCTTATGGTGATACCTACCCATGTCTCATATAATCTGCTCCTCACTTCTGACTATTGCATTAAAATGGTCTTCAAGCCTTCCCACTATTCTTCATTTATATTTCTCTCATTTCGCGATATGGACTATACAATGTCACTCATTCTTTCCGGCGCATCCGCGGCCTACTATTCCTACTAGCTTATTCGAACAAGGTGCCCTGTACGCAAGATTCATGCCCTTTGCAGCCAATTGCGACAAGAATTGACGAGGAGAAACTGAAAATGACATGGATAAAGGCAGTCGCTTCTACATCAAGATCACCTGACGACAGAGACGGGGTAGATTAAGGAATTAGCGTGCAATGGAGACATCTCTGAATCTGGAACCACATAATATCGTGTCTCTCACATCTGAGAATGGGACGTCGGTAAGATATCATCCAGAAATCGTGAATGCGATGGGTGATAACCTCAAATCCCGAGGTGGGCGTGAGGCAGTGTAGTGACAGTGGAGAAACAAGTCCTACGAAATGCCATATCGACGTATCTATCATGGATACTTTGTTACTAGATCGGCGTTTTAACGCCAGAGGATGATACTCACGAGCATTGTGTTATCTTTAATCAAGCTTTTATTGTAGCACTTTGATTCATTGACTGGTCTTTATAAAAGAAATGCACAAATGAAATGGCATGCGACGATCTAAGCTAAGACCAGACCTCCGTTATTTAATTTGTAGAACCGTTCTCCCGTTCCTGCAATGTCTGACGAACTTTGGGAAGCACGAACCGTCCGTAATCAATGGCATCGTTGAGATTATCATATCCTCGAATTGAGATAAGATCCGCACCAAGGTCAACGTAGTCAAGAAGAGACTCAACGACAGTCTGAGCCGATCCAACCAAGGCAGTAGACGCCCCACGTGCATTCGTCGCGGTAACAGTGGGATACCAAAGAGCCCGGTCCTGAACCTCACCACGAGCAGCGATATCAAGAAGCCGCCGGGAGCCTGCGTTCTGAGGGGGCGGCGCATCAGCAGGGACTTTTCCTTGTCCCTTTGCCCGGTTTGTATTCAGTGCGTTGAGAGTTTTGTGCGCCTTAGCCCAAGCGAGCTCCTCAGTCTCAGCAATAATAGGACGGAAAGTAACCCAAATACGCGGTCTGTCTGAGTCCGGACGACCGGCCTTTGCTGCTTCCGCATAGATGCGATCAATTTGGTCCTTTGTTTCTTTCAAAGGTTCGCCCCACAGTCCAAAGATGTCAGCTAGGGATCCTCCGACGCGGTATGCTTCGTCAGATGAGCCGCCGACTGAGACGGGGATTGGGCCGTTGGTCGGGCGAACGCGGTTGCTGAATTGTTTGAACTGGTAGTATTTGCTGTCCCAGTCGAATGGCTCGTCGGATTTCCATGCACGACGGAGAATCTTGATGTAGTCCTCCAGGCGTCCGTATCGTTCATCCTTGCTTAGGAAGTCTCCTTCTCTGGCTTGTTCTGCGTCGCTTCCACCTGCGATGAAGTGAACGACGACACGACCGGAGCTGAGTTGGTCGAGGGTAGCTAGTGCCTTTGCTGCGACTGTGGGGTACAGTGTGTTGGGTCGCAGGGCAATGATGACCTTGAGCTTTTTGGTCACAGAGAGAATGGTGGCTCCGATGGTGAATGGATCATATGATGAGGAGTCGTAGGGAACTAGTGTGTAGTTGTAACCATAGTCATCAAGGTTGCGAGCGTAGCGAGTCAGATACTCCGGATCGATTGAGGCGTTGGGAATGGGGTTGATCTCGGTAGATGCGTTCGGGAATGTGAGGCTGATGAATTCCGGCATAGTGACTTTCTTCAACCTTGACGTATTTGATTTTATTGTCAGATACTGTTTCGACTGTCATATTGTGGCAGATGGGTCTACTTTAATACTACAGCATTCCAGTATCTCCGGGATGATTTGGCATCTTAACACATGACGCAAAAAGGTAAGCAATTGCGTCTTAGCACGCAAGTCGATAACTATATTCTTCTGGGTTAGATCGGATGTTTTGCTTCAAGTAAGCGCTATTCCTTCGGTCGCATTAACAGTACGAGAAATAAAAGGTATTGCGCCAGTATTGCGCAAGATGATTCATGAGAATCGCAATATGATGCTGACTACTACCAGGTAAGCCTGGAAAACTGGCCGAGATCGCAGTTCACGAACGGGATTAGTTTATCAAGCTCTTAACTCCATAGATAACGGGTTTGTAGATCGCATGATCACTTGGCATAATTCGTTTCGTCGTGATGAGGTACTAGGCCTGTGATGTTCCCTCGGCAGCGAGTACAATATATATATATATATATCCCGTGATCTCGAGTTCATTCCAAAAGCAAGTGGAAGGTGCCCTTCCAAAAGTCTCCTATCAACAGGGAGTTCTACTACAAGGTAGTGTTAAAGGTTTGTCGGCCTCGCGTCTCAACTACAACAAAAACAATGGCCGTTGGGGTTGACCCGTCATGGTTGGCTAAAGACTCAGCAGATTAGGCCTTCGAGACCTCTCAAGGTCACCTGTTGCCCTAATTGATGTTGTACTTCAATACCCACAAGTTGCAGGATCAGCCTAAGATATGCCTCTTAAAATACCGACATAGTTATGTTATACACTTGTTGGAGTGTCTTATTATGCCCATGAACATATTATGACTCAGCTTCATACAATTTCAAACTGGACTCTACATATGCCCTCAATTTGATTTACTATAAGTTCTATCAAAAAGGTTCATGTTTTGAATGAAATACCTGACATCATTCCTATGTCGAGGCCAATAAGAAAAGTGATAACCTGAGAGGCGCAACATGATAGTGGATATTACGTCATCGATGGGGGATGGGTTGTATCCCCGGCCTCACTTGCCATCTTTCTTTTGTACACACAGATTTCAATTTGAATAGTCTACTTTAAATCATTATGCCACTTGTTGTTCCAGGAATTAACTCTTCAATGGGCGACAAGACTGAGTGGATCAACAAGCTTCTGGGCAAGACGATCTGCGACACCAGTAATGAGACAGTACGTCACTTTAAAGACATCGAAATGAAACATGATATTCTGACTATTAGCTAGTGTTTTGCAAAGAAAGACCTTCCTCCATCTCACAGGATACTGAAGCCGGGTGATTTGCAGACCCAGGAGTACAATCCGGAGAGGTAATGCCCCATTGGAAAGTCCCACGAAGTCAAAGACCATGTTGCTGACTGTTTACGGCTGAAACTAGACTAAATGTCTATGTTAATCAAGATGGGACTGTCCATGATGTGAAATTTGGTTAGAGCGAAGATAGCATTACTGGTCTTGACCCAAATCACAATCGATTGAACCAATTCAATGTCTATTGCATGAAAGTCTATTTATTGCTGTGTCCAGAGTACCTCGTATGGGTTTACTCACTCAGCCTTCCATCTCAGTAGAGTAAGCGAGTGTCGTGGGAACTTATACAATCCACTTCCATCCCAGGTCGACTCCTGGATCGCCACTTCCTCCTTGCCCTTCATATTAGTTACGAACAAATCGCTCGCGGTGACCGTGAACACAGAAACCTCTCCCTGGGAACCCTCAACGCGACTTTCCAAGTCTTCAGTGTCATGAATATTTACCACAGCAACATTGACAAACCCATCATCACCCAGAGTGGCACTGACATCCAACCAGGGCGTATCCTTGACACTTCGCACCCACTTAGGAGCAGTCTCACCCTTGTATGTTCCACAGGAAACATGGCTGCTAACAGTCCAGCCGCGCATGTACCGCGAGAACAGCCAGAGCGGCCACCATGTAGTCTGCTTTGTAATTCCCTCTGGGGTGGTCATCAGGGGAGAGATGACGTTGACGGTCTGTGCGATACATGCCATGCTAACATCCTTGCTCTTTCGGACAAAGACGTTCAACCAGACGGCTACGGCGAGCGCGTCGGAGAGCGTGTAGCTTTCTTCGGCTCCTTGGCTTCCCTCTGCGCGGATTGGATCCCAGACGTTCCACTCGTCGAAGCAGATTGTCGGTCGAAGTTGCTCGGGGGGAACTTGGTTCTCGACCCGGGCAAGATCGATCAGGGAGGATGTGATTTCAATTGCGCGCTCTGCTGCCAGTGGTGCTGTCACGTTGGGCAGGTGGGATGATGAGGATGTGTAAAGATGGATGCTGTGCATGTCAATCAAAGGGACTGTGCTAGTTGACAATGCGGAGTGAGCAGGAACGAGACACTTGTTTAGTGTGTAGTAGTCCCATGAAGCAGTGCCATCTTGGCCGCAGAGGATCAAGACTAGGGTGGGATCCAGGAGTTTGAGAGCTATGAGGAATCATTTAGCGCGGGTTCTTACTGTGATGAAATGAAGTGTTACCTTTGGCCCATTGAATTGCCTTGTGAGCATATGCTTCTTTGGTCATCTGCTCCACCTGCCAGGGACCCCAGCACTCGTTTCCGAGGGCCCAGTACTTGACCTGCTCATTGTTAGATTCCAGCTCATAAAAGGCTGCACTCTGTATCTGAACTTACATTGTAGGGCTCCTCGCGGCCATTCTTTCGTCGCAGATTGGCATAGTAAGTGTTGCCTGTTCCATTGCAGTATTCAACCCAGCCCAAGGCTACCAACATCAGCATCTCTTCATATCAAATTTTAGTAAGAAACATACCTTCATCCAAGGTACCGGTACCAAAGTTGAAACAAAGGTAAGGCTCCGTACCCAGAGCCTCGCACCATTGCATGAATTCATCCGTGCCAAATTGGTTTGTCTCAGTTCCGACCCAAGCGAGCTCGGGTCTTTTGGGAGATGAACATCAGCAATATTCTAACGAAATGAATAACCACACGATGTAATCATACCGTGCTGGCCGCTGATCTCTAGGACCGACACCATCGAGCCAGTGATAGGTTGCGCAGAAGTTTCCGCCGGGGTACCGAACGACAGGGATGTTGAGCCCCTTTAACGCCTCCAAGACGTCCTTGCGGAATCCTTTCTCGTCTGAGAGAGGGTTTCCAGGATCATAGATGCCACCATAGATACACCGTCCCATATGCCTGCGAAACTAGTTAGTTCATGCCATGAAGGGAAATATTCCGATATGTCTTACTCGGTAAAGCCGGCGTAAATGTTCGGGTTGATTTTGGAAATGCGCCTCGAGGGGTGCACCGAGATGAGAGGCGTCTCATGATCCTCCAACTTTGTAAAGGTCGTCATCTTTTGTACGAGATTTGTTTCTACTGTTAAAGTTGGAGGTGGCGTAGCTAAATAGGGAGATTCAACTGAATCCGATTCACAGGGGAAATGTGTCGTTAAATCTTCAAAGGAAGACAGTTAAAGAACCGAGAATGTCTTAGTCACATGGACTTTATAGAATTAACCGATCTGAGACTTGAAGCGGCAAAGCTCCTGCGGGGAGTGGGAGACGACGACTCCTCTATTTAGCGCCAGGCTGGGAAACGACACAAAACGGGCTTTGGCCATCCTTGTAAAGTAAATGGACAAATTGACCAATCAATTAGCAGTTTATCTTACGATGCCCCGGCATTGAAGAAGGTTTGAAGATCTTCCGTCAATCAGAGACGAGATCCTCCGCCACAACTTCTGTGTTATCCACTTGAAAACATCTCATTCTCGGTCCATTTCGAACATCAAATTATGAAGATGAACTCTCCACATTTCCTCCGTTGGGGAAGTTTAATCCTTGAACTCCACATGAAGGGCGCGATTCTCCGAAGTAATTTGATTAGTTCATTCGTGTACATTTGTTCCTGCGTTCTGTATATCTAGAGAAGCTCCCCCGGAGACATGTGGAGATAGATCTTCAACCCCATACTCGAGAAAATACCCACTTCTCCAAATCATGCGTCTCTCGCCGTCATGGTACCAGGTATGAAGGGACACATCCCATTAGGAAGACCGAGCTCATGTTTTTGATATAGTTCCTGGTCGGTGTCTTTGCATCTCTTGGATCATTCCTTTATGGATGTATGATTCTCCAACCTCCCTTCTTGAAACACAGAATCTAATATAATCGCAGATGATCTGGGTGTTATCGCCGAGGTGCTTGTCTGTGACTCATTCAAAACCAAGTTTGAGGCAGATGATACCCAAAAGTGAGTCTGGAACCATATGAAAATAGAAATTATCTAACAACTTCGCAGAGGATTAGTCGTGTCTCTATTCACCGCTGGCGCATGTGTCGGTGCCGGCTTTGCGGGTCCCAGTGGTGATTACCTGGGAAGACGACGGACTATCTCATTGGGGTGTCTCATCTTCACTCTTGGAGGTGGTCTTCAAACCGGTGCGGTAACAATTGACTATCTATACAGTGGACGATTCCTGGCCGGGTTAGGGTATGTAAGATCTCTAAAAACACCAAAATAAATACTAATCACATCATTAGCGTCGGTTTCCTCACTATGATGATTCCTCTCTACCAAGCTGAGATTTGTCACCCCAGCATTCGTGGTCGAGTCACGGCCTTGCAGCAATTCATGCTGGGTATTGGAGCTCTCTGCGCTACATGGATTGGCTATGGAACGTACACCGGCTTTGCGAAGACCAACTCTGCACAATGGCAACTGCCTCTCGGTTTGCAGATTGCTCCCGCGGTGTTCTTGGGTCTTCTGATCTCTTTCTTCCCTGAGGTAGGTCTCATTGAAATCAGGGTCAATTACAAGAACTAACGGTATCCAGTCACCTCGCTGGCTCATCGATCATGGTCGTGCCGAAGAGGGATTGCGCACATTGGCTAAGCTGCACGCTCATGGAGACGAAAACGACCCTTGGGTCCAGGCAGAGTTCGCTCAAATCCAGGAGAGCATCGACTTCGAGCATGAGAATGAGGCGAAATCATATCTCGAGCTGTTCACCCACCGCTCCTCGTTCCGTCGGTTGTTCCTTTGCTGTGCATTGCAAGCCTCAGGCCAAATGACAGGTGTATCCGCCATCCAGTAAGAGGAAACTGATCTCCACGTCAACATAGAATCACTCGGCTGATTTCGTGAATAGGTACTACTCACCCCAGATCTACGGTCAAATCGGCATCTCCGACCAAGACACATTGAAGTACCAGGCAATCAACTCCATCATTGCATTGATCGGACAATTCCTGTGCATGATGTACATTGATCGCTTCGGCCGACGCTGGACCCTCATCGGCGGAAATCTCGGTAACATGGTGACTTTCATCGTTGCAACCGCACTCCTCGCAAAGTTCCCTCCATCGAATAACAACAACGGCGCTCATTGGGGCTTTATCATCATGACTTGGCTGTATAATTTCTCCTTCTCCGCAACCTGTGGTCCTTTGTCCTGGATTATCCCGGCCGAAGTGTTCGACACCCGCACACGTGCAAAGGGTGTCTCGATTGCCACTATGGTTTCGTTCGCTTTCAACACGATGATTGGTCAGGTTACTCCCATTGCGATGACGAGAATTGGGTATCGTTTCTATATCCTCTTTGTCATCTGCAACTTCACCAATGCGGTGTTCTTCTGGCTTTTGCTTCCGGAGACAAAGCGCGTGCCGCTCGAGGAAATGAACCAGATGTTCACTAATGCGCCTTGGATTGTGCCTGGATCTCGCAAGGAAGAGTATATGACTCATGATTTGGAGCGCAAGGTTGAGGAGCAGGAAGTGAAGCAAAATGCGATGCATGTTGAGTAGACAAAGTCATGGGAGGACTTTGTAGGGAGCTTTCGTGTTGCATGTGTGGAAAGTTTAATTGATTTGGCGTTGAGATACAATGTGAAGCTGTTACATGTACTCATGGAGATGTAAAGATATAGAGTGGACACCTAATATTGAAACATACGGTAGTTTGGGGAACCACGGTATTTTGATCCTTATTCTCTGAATATATCAGTTTTACAGTTTCAGCTCGTTCCTTTAGTTCCTTATTTGTATTCTATAGCACAAGGAAAGACACCAAAATATACTTAGGTCGTTGAAATTGTGAATCAACGCGCGATCTATACCGGTGAGAGGCCAAGCTATGCCTTCTTATACTTGGAGAGTAATGTGTACCTTCAATCAGTAATTTGATCCATATCATACACTCCTAACATATGTTTATGCTAACTAGTTCTCGAGGCCATGGATGTCTGGTCAATTATTCCGAGTCCGAGCTGTATCCTCCCAATCCAAGCGAAACTGTGGGTTTCGTCGGGACTTTCGTCTTTAGTTGCCCCTTCTCCGCATCTGTACCCACCTTGGGCTGTGTGGCTGTACTTGTAGGCCCCGATGCTGTGGCAGAAGCAGCAGGTGCGGCGTCATTGGACTTGGAAGCTCCTTGGTCCACCTTCTTGGTACTTGAACCAGCTCCAACCTGTTTCTGCGAGTCTTTCCCATCGTGTGTGTCCTTCCCCGCGGCGTTGTCGGCGACCGAAGATTTGCGCTTCTTCCCTGGAATCAATGAGTCCCTCTGTTTATCACGCCGCCTCTTGCGAGCCAGTGCGGCCCAATCTTCTCCTTGCACAGGTGGCACATCCGACGAGGTTGATTTAAGCAGTGCTTTCTGTGCCTGCTCGCGTTGTCGACGGAAGGCTTCAAGTTGCTCCGCTGTCTCCTTCTTCACAGCGGCCTCCTGGGCGCGTGTTGACTCGAGGACAGAATCTAGGAATTCGACTTCATCTTCATCGAGAGAGCGAAATTGGTTTCTAAGACGTGATTTCTCTTCAAATGCTTCTTGTTTGGCCACTGTATAATAACCGAGGAAATCACCCTAACATGTTAGCCGGATGCCCTGGATGAGTTGTCCGCTCATTTCTCCGTTCGTACAGACGAGACAAGCAATGCAGGAAGGGACCAGGCAACGGAGTTGAGCTCACTTTTATTCCGTTCCAATACCTCAAAGAGACTTTTGCCACCATCCTGCTTTCCTATCTCGGCCTTCCGCCTCCGCTCCTCCTCCAACTCCTGCTCCGCTCGGAGCCACTCATCATCCCTCTCGATAGGTTGCTCGTTTGTTCCGGCTGAAACGAAGCCTGATGACATAGTGATGGGGCTGGGTAAAGTGGTATGGGGTACGGGATGGTAGACTCGGGTATAATGGACGGTCGGAGTACGAAATTATCCAGCGACAGGGGGGCCGGGATGGGATGTGGGGTTGTGAAATGGACCGAAACGCGGGCGAATAATAAGTTGAAACCGAGAACTTTCCGAAGTTCCACGTAGGAGAATTGGATGAATTGAATTGTCGATCACAACTGAAAGATGTGATTGGAAAGAAATATGTGGAAACGTTGCATTTAGCCAGAATGGAGGTATCTCGGTGGTCCTTGGGTATACCCTCAAAATCCTCTCCGGGGCTCCAGTATGACGATTCTAAAGTGATGTTTTCACTAGAGTGGATATGGCCAGTCGGGTAATTCTTGGTCACTTCTTCCACAGGTCACTCTCTGTTGGACGCAAAGGAGGAATCACAACTAATGCGGCCAATTGCCCCGCCACCTCCCCTCCTTTCCCCTCCAACGACATCATCGCTCTTGGACCTGCCCGCTTTACTACGGATATCTGGACATTATATAAAGACCCCCTGACATCGTGGTCCTCTTTTTTAAAATTCATTATTCCATTTCACTGTATCAAAATGTCGAACCAACACACTCAGTAAGTCCTTGGAATGCTGGAGTGCTTTACAATGCCCCAGATCATCGCATTAACCCTTTTCTCCCTATAGGAAGACCTACACCCTTAACACCGGCGACAAGATCCCCGCCATCGGTCTTGGAACATGGCAGTCCAAGCCCAATGAGGTCCGCGTGGCCGTGAGGGACGCCCTTCTCGCTGGTTACCGCCACATTGACACTGCACTGGCTTACGGCAACGAGGCCGAGGTCGGTGCTGGTATCAAGGACTCCGGCGTGCCCCGCGACCAGATCTGGCTCACCACCAAGCTGGACAACCCTTGGCACAAGCGCGTCGCTGAGGGCATTGAATCCTCTCTCAAGGACCTCGGCACTGATTACGTCGACCTCTACTTGGTTCACTGGCCCAGCTCCACCGACCCCGAGGACTTGTCCAAGCACCTCCCCGACTGGGACTTCATCAAGACCTGGTAAGTGAATAACCGACCTAAATAACTATCTAGTGGGGAACTGTGGCTGACTCAATGTTCGCTACAGGCAAGAAGTCCAGAAGCTGCCTGCCACTGGCAAGGTCCGCAACATCGGTGTCTCCAACTTCGGCATCAAGAACCTCGAGAAGCTCCTGAATGACCCTAGCTGCAAGATCGTGCCCGCCGTCAACCAGATCGAGCTGCACCCCAACAACCCCTCCCCCAAGCTGGTCGCCTACAACACCTCCAAGGGCATCCACTCCACCGGTTACTCCTGCCTGGGCTCCACCGACTCTCCCTTGTACAAGGACCCTACCCTCCTGAAGATTGCTGAGAACAAGGGCAAGACTCCCCAGCAGGTGCTCCTGGTTTGGGGTATCACCAAGGGCTGGAGTGTCATTCCCAAGTCCGTTAACAAGGCTCGCATTGAGGGCAACTTCGATATCAACGGCTGGGAGTTGACTGACGATGAGGTTAACCAGCTTGACAACCTTAAGGACCGCTTCAAGGTCTGTGGTGACGCATGGCTGCCCATCAAGGTGTTCTTTGGCGATGACGAGTAAATATGTCGAAAATGATGAATGTTTTATGAGTACATAGGCTTTAGATACCAAAAGAATGATTTTGACGTGACATCTATAACTTCTGTGTTGAGAATTCCGTACATAAGCTTTAATTGCCAAAAGAGATTCAATGTGGGAGTAAAAGCAATATTCCGCTGCAAGGTACAACGCGACCAGGATTCCAATGTCATCATAATCAAACATAACATAAAGCGCAAACATGACAAACAAAAGTACTTTTTGGTCACGAGGGTGGCGTCACACAGCCACTGCGGAGCCTCGTGTCTGAGGCGGAGAGATAAGGGTCCATACCCCGTCATCAGGCATCCTTCCTTTCCTCATCTGTTCCATCATCTTTAGTGAGCTATTCGTCTTTGAAATATCACCATGGCTCCTTCAGCAGGGCACCTGCTGCTCCCTAAAATATGGAGGGTAGCAAGGTATGTCTCCCTTTTTCTGACGCCATATCGGATTACAATGGAGGCATTGACTAACATCCGCCTAGGTTTGCTTACGCAAAGGCCTCAAAAGCTATACGTTCCAAACTACCAGAACCTACACAATATCATCCGGTGCGATACCAACCCGTCTATGCGCGAATCAATCCTAGCCAGCCAATTAGCCGTGCCGCTGCCATCCGTCAAGCCCGCAGTCGCCACTTCTCGACCCGTGCTGCCGGCGCCTTCACCTCTGCCATTCGATCCGGACTAGGATCCAATGCCGCTGCCCGCAACACATCTCGCATTGCGTCAAATATCAGTCGGCTCAGCAGCCGTGCACCTTTTGCTTCTACTCTTCGTCCCAATCTGACCGGGGGCACCCTTGGTCGGACTGCAGGAGGATATGCTGCTGGAGCTGGCCGTTTTGGTGGAGCTAGATACTTTTCCCATGGGCCTGCTGCACCAGCACAAGTTATTCAGAATGTGTCGCAGGGCGTCCGTGCTTTCTTTCTGTCTGGGCAGAAAGTCCGCTTTGACGGCATCGATCCCCGCACCGGAGAGAAGCGGTATAAGTCTGTCAGCACGCTGCAGGACCAGGCAGAGCGAAAGATGAATGCCACCTTGCACAGCGCACCTGGCTCGTACATTGACTTCCAAGTTTCCCCGACCATCACTGCACTTAGTGCTGTTGGTGGTCTCGGCAACCAGGACCGCTCCGCCTCGTGCGACTCTCTAAACTCTGAGGGTCTCATGGATCTACTTTCTGCCGATTTTGCCCGTGCGTTGAAGGATTTCTCCGCAGTGATGAACGACCTCAAGCGCCTCTCATCACTTGGTGATCTTCCGATCTCCCTTCATGACCGGTCGACCATACGGATACGCTTCCCTGGCTGTGATGCGGAAACTGTAGAGCAGCTGTGTTGTGAGGCCGGGATTCAGCGAGGCCGAGTTGCACAGGATGCAGACTTCGATATTCGCACTGGCGCTGATTTGGCTCTCTTGTTCCCTTTCGCACCAAGCATGGCCCCTTCCTCCGACACTGACTATTACTTCGAAAAAGCCCCAAAGTTGAACCAACAGCATCCACCGGAGCTTGACTGGCAGGGGATGATGACACCAGAAAGCTGCACGCCATCATCACCAGCTGGCAGTCGGGATTCGGGAAATGCCATCAGTTTCGAGGACAGTGAGCTATTTGGTGCCAATCCATGGAAATCTTCTACCAAGAGCTACTCTAGCATTAACATCAGTGAGCTTGGAGATCAGCATTTTTTCCCCGAAGTCTCCAGTGCGGGCGAACCTGAGAGTAACTCTGCATATGATGGTGTGGAGGGAATTTACAAGTTCTTGGCTGAGTGTGATCAAGCTAAGCGTTGACCGAACGCTGAAACCGGGTCATGCCATTTTCCTTTTCTTTCCGGCATTACTCTTTCTTTTCTTTCCGGTATTACTCTTTCTTTCTTTTCCGGCATTACTCTTTCTTTTCTTTTCTTTTCTTTTCTTTTCCAATATCCCAGGCTGAAACCGGGGACTACATGATGATGATACAGATACCACTCCACTCTTTAACACCTCTTTTTGTGTTATACTTGCTTAATTTAATGAAATTATATTCAAAGCTGCGAGCATGCTTTCAAGAAATCAATGTCACCGACATTGTAAGAATAGCCCTAGAAGCAGCCGCCCTTCATGTTATTCCCTGAATAACTTGATTTATATTTGATGACCATCTACAGGATTGTACGGTAAAGTTGACTATGGGCTCACCCTTTTTAATTTCCATATGAAATATACTTGTTTCACCTAAAGACTAGTCTGACCCTGCAATAATTCGGCTGAAGAACATGCGGTGCGGGGTTCGGAGGTCCCGTGAACAATGTGGCTTGTCTAAACGGCCTTGATCCTTGACACTACCGGAATTTCAATGTCCTATATGTCATCTATTTCAATTTCTCAAGTATTCATGCCAATATCCATTCCATTGGACCAGTTTCTTGAATTTCTGCCTCCTTCAACTGGACAATATCAATGTGTTTTTGAAGCTTACTCTACTTACAGCCAACCTTTGGAAGTAACCTGAACTATAATATCATTGAATAGCCGAGACGAAGAGCTTAAACTCGCAATGTGGACCGAGCCTAATATGGTCCTCCCGCGCTGAGTCTGGGGAAGATCGACCATGAGTGTCCTGTTTGGGGGCGGAGGATCAATGCCGCGGGGGCTTTGAATTACATTACAACCCCTCCCCTTGACTATCTAGGCTAGTTATAGTGGTTTCAAGCCTGAAGAATACTTTCTGTACGGCACTGTATTCCATCTACCCCGGACGAGACAATATTTACCCACGTTTAACCACTCCTAAAGCGGAACAGGCTATTCTCTGACGTCTCTGACTTACATGTGTCTTGGCAACGTCTGAAAATGGCCAGGTAAACGGAGACAGTTTTGAGCCTACTCAAATCGAGATAGTGTGACATTGTTTTCGGCTTCCCGGCTTCAATCTCCGCAAGGATGACAAGACATCCATCTCGCTGAGGTATATAAAGAGATCCAATTCCTGCTCAATTCTTCACAGCACCACAGAGCAATCAGCAACCTTCAAACCCACTCTTTTCAAGACTGTCAATATGCGGTCTTTCATTCCTTTCCTGCCTCTGCTGGCTTCCTCCGCAGCGGCAGCTGCAATCGAGGCCCGCGCAACTCCCACCGCTGCTGGGAATCCCTTTGAAGGACACCAGCTTTATGCGAACTCGTACTATGCCTCCGAAGTCTCTGCTTACGCCTTGCCAGTTATGACCGGGGAAGCTAAAGCCGGCGCAGAGGCTGCCGCTAAAGTGCCGTCCTTCTACTGGCTGTGAGTTTATTGTATTGATATCCGATGCGCGTTAGTAGATACTAACGTTGGCTTTACAGGGACACTGCAGCCAAGGTGCCCACTATGGGCGAGTTCTTGGCTGACATCAAGGCTAAGAACGCAGCCGGTGCTAGCCCACCAATTGCTGGTCAATTCGTCGTTTACGATCTGCCTGATCGTGACTGCGCTGCTCTGGCCAGTAACGGAGAGTACTCTATTGTTGATGGTGGTGTTGCCAAGTACAAGGCATACATTGATTCCATCCGCAAAATCCTGGTCGAGTACTCTGATATTCAGACTATCCTTGTTGTCGGTGAGTAAACTTGCTGATCGATAGCTTCGGCCGAAGACATCTGGAGCAATTGCTGACAGATCGTTTCTAGAACCCGATAGTTTGGCTAATCTGGTTACCAACATGAATGTGCCTAAGTGCGCTGGCGCACATGATGCATACCTGGAGTGCACTAACTACGCTGTCACCCAGTTGAACTTGCCCAATGTTGCCATGTACCTCGATGCCGGTAAGAATCTAACCACTACAATCATTCTTGTGTAAATATTCTAACCATTCACAGGACACGCTGGATGGCTCGGCTGGCCCGCCAACCTGGGCCCCGCTGCTGAGCTCTACGCCGGTGTCTACAACAAGGCCGAGAAGCCCGCCTCTCTGCGCGGTCTTGCCACCAACGTTGCCAACTACAACGGCTGGTCTCTCGCTACATGCCCATCATACACTCAGGGTGATGCCAACTGCGACGAGAAGAAATACATCAACGCCCTTGCTCCTCTGCTCAAGACCGCTGGCTGGGATGCCCACTTCATCACTGACACCGGTATGTAATCAAACCTCAAAGCAGCGTCATATCTACCTCCCCTCGCATGAGTCAAAGAATCACACACTAACTATGTTGTTCCAGGCCGTAACGGAGTCCAGCCCACTAAGCAAACCGCCTGGGGCGATTGGTGCAATGTCAAGGGAACAGGATTCGGTGTCCGACCCACCACCGAGACAGGTGATGCTTTGGCCGATGCCTTTGTCTGGGTTAAGCCCGGTGGCGAGAGTGATGGTACTTCCGATACCAGTGCTACCCGCTACGATGCCCACTGTGGTCTTGACGATGCTCTTAAGCCTGCTCCTGAAGCTGGATCTTGGTTCCAGGTAAGAATTCCTTGATTGAAGGTGGTTATTTATAAAATGCTGACGACTTCGCAGGAATACTTTGCCCAGCTTGTGGTGAATGCTAACCCCTCCCTTTAAATCGGTGGGGCTAGTACCGGATTAGAGTATAGGGCTCACTGGCAGGTATACAGAACAGAGATGATGTATTGAATTTAAGATTTCATTTATGATAGTGGAATAACAAGGACCGATTTTCGATTCTGTATGTAGTACCCATCCTACTACGCCATAGAAGTATGACACATGAAAGATCTGCATTTCTCATCGATCCATGTCTAATTGACACTTAAAGACTGAGACTTTGCATTTGTTTGGTAATCCCTTTCTATAATGAGCCAGCGTTGTATAAGTTCGTTTCATGTTCCCGTTTCTGAAGCATGTCGTATTGATAGTAGGTATACAAGCAATAACATTCCTCAATTATGCCCTCATAGGTATATGATAAATGCTGGCAGACTTTTCCCTCAAGGAGATGTCGGTCATACCTCGGTGAGGGAGTATGTATCTTGCTACATCTTGCACTCGTGCCATATTTACACTGTGGTCTTCCTTTTTATTCTGCGACACGCTTGTGGAATCGAGAAGCAGAACTACCATGTCCAATTCTCCTTTTGGATGATTCCATCTTTATGTTGTTTGTTAGTTTGCTTACAAACTCAGCTCTTGCTCGCTGTATGCTACATTCCCTAGGTATAAATACCTGTCTTTTCCCAGATTCTACAATAGAAACTTCTTCCTTCTTTCTCTGGTCGCCTTAACAGATCTTCCAATAATTGATAGGAAATTACCTATTAAGCTAGCTGACTACATACTTTCAAGCATCTGCACAGGTTACTGTCGGATCACAAAGTCTAGTTTCAGCTTTCGAAAATTTTCAACTCACATTGTACTATACACGACATCTCCGATGAAGCTTCTAGTAGTTTCAGATCTTAGTTATGCAGTAGGTAGTACCATCGGGAAGTATATGAGAGCACAGACCACACTTGGCAGTTTTGCTTTATTTTGACTTCATATCCCAGGAGGCATATATCACCGGCTCCCGTAGTAGTGGTACTTGTAAACCTCTGCAGCGGTTGAATATGAAAAGGCTATAGCGTGATGCGGTTCACACCTCTAGAAGCTGTCGTGGATTAACGAAAGGATACGTGCATAGTAGGCCTAGAGAGGCCATGGTAGCAACCTAGGCCAAAACTGGAGTAACTGCAATGAAGACCAAGATAGTATATATGCATTAGAAGTATTAGAGAAGATATCTTGAAATCATCCTCATATTACAACGAAGTTGGACGGCAGAATCCAAGCTCGCCCATGGGCGGTACGTAACCGCCTGGCACGTGCACGTATACATTGCTCAAAGGCGGTCTGAATAGCGAGCAGTATTTTGACCGCCCACTAGGCGAAGAGCATCGATAACGATTGCGGGATATCCCTACCCACTACATAACTACCACGACTTCGATAACCACCGCCAATTCCCTGACAAAATCTTCCAAGCTTCTTGAAATCATTCCTGAAAACAAGCTATCTGCATTCTCCAGCTCACCAGGTTTGGGTGCTTCAGTGCCCTGGGCTTGATCACCCCACCTACTTTTCCTACCAACAATCTAAGACAGAGAGAGAGCGACAGTGCGCAAAAGCATCTGTGACTTCACCCTCAGATTACAATGGAGGACTTCAACAGTGAAACGGATAGTGACTATACCAGCTACTGGCGAGACTGGGTGAGTGGATTTCCTTTATCATGGTTTACTTTGAGATGAGCGAGACGTTATGGGGGATGGGTGGGCTACCTTGGGTTGGGAGCCGAATGGAGGAGTACAGAGAGGCCACCATTCGCAACTGGAATGAGCCAAATCTCAGGCTCTGCTGCTGCCTTTGTTGCCGCGGCGATTTTGAGCAACCATTGCTGTCGATGATCTTGCCTTAACCACGTTACGTTTGTCGCCCCGGCGATCTGGATACACGTACGTGTGGTGCCTTCCCCAACGGAAATACAAAACCAGCACGTTTTTGATTCTCTCCGATCTCTTCTTGCAAGTTGATTCTCTCCGGTCTCGTCTCGCAATCACCTCGTCTTTGGCTCTCGTTCTTGCTCTCCCGGGCTCTGCTTCATCATGGAGTCCATCGTGGGGTACATGATTGAATTTCTCGTTGCTGTCATCGCCAACGGCTTGCTGGTCTTCTTGATGGCGGTTTCGCTGATGTGTATCCAATACTCGATCGCGGCCCGCTGTAATAACGACCCTGATTATTCGGTCCGATATGCCATACTGGCGATTGGTACAATGTATTTCTTCTCCATTGTGCTGTTGTCCTACCTTAAGGCCCTCTTTTATATCGATATGATGCGGGGAAATTTCCCACCCGGTCCTCCTGGCTCTGGCGGTCCTCCTGGCTCTGGCGATCCTCCTGGCTCTGGTTCTAACCCCGGTGGAGACGCACACCAACCCACGGGACATTCGTCCAACCTCCCACGTCATGGCTCTGGACATGGAGGGTCCTCGACGTCTCGCTCTTCTAATCACTCCTCGAAAAGCTCTGCTCGAATTACTCGCAGAGTCTTGATCATGGCCGTACTAATCGCAATTGTGTATTTGCAGTTTGTCTCATCCCGCGGCAACGAATACTTTTGCGAAATCGACGAGGACTACCTGACCGATCGATTCAACCTCACCGGTTTGAACACCGAAGTTTCGTACTATCAGTATGCTCTTGATCTTGTGACCGATGTTTTCGACCTTGATGCCGATGACGACCTGCGTGAGCAAATTGAAAAGTCTGCCCGTCACCTCTATGGCTTGGTTCATGCCCGGTACATTGTTACCACCCGTGGTCTTGCCAAAATGGTAAGTTGGTAGCTTGGAACCTTATTGTTCCTCAGGATTAACGTACTAACCTCCTTGTAGCTCGAAAAGTACAAGAAGAGTGACTTCGGAAAGTGCCCACGTGTGATGTGTGATGGACACGCGCTGCTTCCTCTGGGCGAGTCAGACCTTCCGAATATCAGCACCGTCAAGCTGTACTGCCCCAAGTGCGAGGACATTTACAACCCCAAGTCTTCGCGCCACTCCTCAATTGACGGCGCATACTTCGGCACCTCGTTCCACTCCATCCTATTCCAAGTTTATCCTGCGCTCAATCCCGAGAAGAGCAGTCGTCGTTATGAACCCCGGATCTACGGCTTCAAGGTACACGCCGCGGCTGCCCTTGCTCGCTACCAGGACAATCAGCGCGAGGAACTCAAGTGGCGTCTCGCCGAGGTTAATATCAACCACAGGTTCATCGAGGATAGTGAGAGCGATGACGATGCCTTTGAGTACGACGAGGAGTACACTGAGAGCCACACGGAGCCAGCCAAAGGCGACAAGCTCCTTGGAGACGCAGCTTCCGCTCGCATGAACCTCGCCAAGTAATCCCGAAGGCAGGGATCCCATTATCCCACACCAATCTTTCATGGGCGAGGGTTTGGCGCAATGGGGGATACGTGGTGTGCTTATGCTTTTCTTGAGATGTTTACACGAATGATGGCGTTGTAAGGCTCGCATGGCCCTTTGCGATGGTTTTTTTTTTTTTCTTCGCCTTCATTTGTACTTAAATTACATGTCTAGTCCATTCCCAGGGAAGGGGGACTCAATTTAAACAACATAACTTTTATTTGGCCTTTGCAATAGATGTAGTTCTAAGGTTTGTATGACCGGATACTAAGAGATGATAAACTCACTACTGAACACCAAACCATATATTTATTCCGTATGGCCTATCTGCAGTCTCCTATTGGAATGCTCAACAAGTATGTCTTTCTCAGCATCAGAACTAGGGAGCCAGCCCCATTTCCTGCAATTGCTCGAATGCAAATGTTACCGCGCGAGCGAGTTGCTCACCATTCTCCCATGCCTCATCATGAGCACCGCTGATCGACAAGACGCGGACCCGCCTATCACCGTGTAACAACTCTTGCTTGGGTATCTGTGCCTCTGTCTTCTCCCAATTTCCCAAAGCCTCCTTCATGACCTCAGTCTGAGAAGCGTCCACCAACTCATCGTCCTGGGAATACGCCAGGACAGCCAACCTCCCAGACTTCCACCCACAGTCTACTCCACGAGAGCCAGCCATCTGGGCAGGTGATACACCGTCCCAGAGCACCTCATCCATCCCGAACGCCCCCTCAATAAACTCCTGGTAAGCAGAGATATCAGCATGTGTATCTCGCAGCCGTCGCAGATCGTAGATGCCCGCCACACCGACAATGGCAGTGGGTTGCGCCGTCAATGCAGGTGGCAAGGGACCAGGAGAAGCTGATACAAACCCGACACTTGTATCGGGTTTACCCGTAGACCCAGGGGATGCCTGTTCACGATGACCTGAGACTGCGCCCATCACGGCTTGGAAGGCCAGCGTTGCACCACAACTGTGGCCAACCAGGATGTATCGCGTACCGAACCCGTATGTATTCTGGAGTAACGCGAGCGCAGCCTCGACGTCGCGGATGTGATCGGGGTGTTTCGCATCTTGGAAGTCCTTCGGAGCGGTATTTGGGTCTTGTGGGTGATTTGGGTGTGCGCTGAGACGGTATGAGATCGAGGCAAATCCGGAGATAGGTAGACCTTTCTCGCGAAGTATGGATTCTGTGGCACCAAATGATTCCGATGTAACCACTGGATCCCGCCAGGCACCACCGTGGATGAAACTAACACGTTAGTTACGGCTGTCGGATAGGACTGTGCTAGTGACTGTACATCACCCAGTAGCCATCTTTGCGTGGAGGTAGAGTTGTGACAGCGATACTTTGTAGATTATGGACTTGGCCATAGGTTACAGTTCGTACGATCGAGTCCGACATGGTGCCTTGCGGAGGTCCATCTTGATTTATGGGGAAGTGGGACATGTCGATAGATTACGGGCTGGTTGGAGCATCGTGCAGAAGTTGTGACCATTGGACTGTCTAACATGTTGTAGGTACACGTATGCTTCACCTCTTGTAGTGTGCTGACTTCTTCTAGCTATATTTGGCTTGCTTCCCCTGAGTGATTCTGTAATTTTCTATACCAAAATATAACATGAAGAGTCTCAGGTCGAATGAGAATTCCTCGATGAAGTTCATAGAACCGTAATATACATGTATTGCCCCTCCATCCACACAGTGGAGGATTGTAACATATTTCGGTGTGTATTTCTGACGCGCTAAGCCCAATTAGGAATGAATGGTCCCTTTCACACAAACCCTCCAAGTCCATCCGTCTCGACCTTAACAACCGTCCAACTGTTGCAATCTTTGACAATGGCCGAGTGAGTGATGGACGTTTTTTGATCTGCGATGATATGATGCTAACCGACTTGCAGAATTCCAGCTCCCCTCGCGGCCGTTCAGGTCGAGGCCTTGGTATGGTCTCCCCGACGAAAATCTCCCCCAGTCCTCGCCAGCCAGAAATACTGACGTCGGATCTTCCAGGTGGTGATGAAAATCATCAAGCACTGCTCCCAGACCTTCCCCTCCACCGCTACCGGCGCCATCGTCGGTATGGATGTCGATGGCACCCTCGAGATCACCAACACTTTCCCATTCCCCGTCGTCGAAGTCCCCGCTGAGTCGCACTTTGACAACGCCGCTCCCAACCCGGCCGCTGCCGCTCCTCGTGCCAAGGCAAACGCCGCCTACTCTGCAGAGATGATCCGCATGTTGCGCGAGGTCAACACTGATGCCAACAGCGTCGGATGGTACACCAGCGCCAACATGGGCAACTTTGTCAACATGAACGTGATCGAGAACCAATTTTACTACCAGAGCCAGTTGAACGAGCGCACAGTCGCCCTCGTTCACGATGTCAGCCGCAGTGCCCAGGGTAGCCTCAGCCTCCGGGCCTTCCGCCTGTCATCCAAGTTCATGGCTGCATTCAAGGAAAACAAGTTCACCTCCGAGGAGTACGTGCAATGATTTGGGAAATTTGCAAATTTTCATGAAGTCCATAAATACTGACAAGAATTACAGCCTGCAAAAGTCCAACCTGCGCCACCCCGACATCTTCGAGGAACTGCCTGTCAAGCTCCACAACTCCCACCTGATCACCTCTTTCATCCACCAGCTGCAGTGCCCGACTTCCACAGCTTCCACTGAGCTTCCCCCCCTCCCTGGCTGCCCTTGAGTCCAGCCCCTTCGCCAAAACCTCCACCCTCACCCCCAACCTCGACAACCTGTCCCTCAGCATCGATCCCTTCCTGGAGAAGAACTGCGATCTCCTTCTGGACAGCATCGAGACCCACAACACGGAGGTCAACAACTACCAATACTACCAGCGTGTGCTCGGCCGCGAGCAGCAGAAGATCAACGCCTGGAAGCAGAAGCGCGCACAAGAGAACGCCACCCGTGCCACTCTCAACCAGCCTCTCCTCCCCGAGGACGAGTGGCAGCGTCTGTTCAAGCTTCCCGCCGAGCCCAGCCGTCTGGAGAGCATGCTCAACACTCGCCAGGTGGACCAGTACGCGCGCCAGGTCGACAGCTTCGTCTCGTCCAGCACGGGCAAGATGTTTGCCATCAAGGGCAACCTTCTGCCCAACGAGACCTCGAACTAAACGATGATTGCGAAGGGGAGAGACGACGCTTCTGGGATTGCATGACCTTTTTACGGCGTAGGGAGGGAAAATGTTCTCTATTTTGGATGTTAATATGACTTCCTGTTTCTTTTTTCTTCTATGAGCGGAGCTGAGTCTCTGTTAAACTCCTGCGTTGTATCGACTTATATTCGATCATAGAAGGAAATCTTTATTTTGTTTAGAATATAACAAACACATTGAACAGGTCAAAATCTTACCTACGATTTGTTTTACAATAGGAGAATTTACAGATGGAATGGACTGATCTAAGACGAAAGGTTTGATTGATCTATGAAATAAGTCGAAATCAACTTATGAAACAAGACGATACTGACCTAGGAAATAAACGGGACTGGCCTATGAAATCAGACGAAAAGTTTGATCTATGAAATCGGACATGTATGAATGCATCTGCATGCATCACCACCACGAAAGTGGAGGGATGTAGGGGTCTCGGCGAATCTCCACAGGAACAGCCTCCAAAAGGCGCTGGGAAATCGCAGATGTAACGACGATATCAACACACTCGCCAGTGAGAGAAGCGATGGCGCTGTGGATGACAGGCAGAAGAGCGCAGAGAGTGCCATGGAACAGCCAGTCATCGAGGAAAATCGCAGACTCAGTAAGGCCGGGAGTCATCTTGGAAAGCTCTCTAAGGCCCTCAATGATAGTGGTAATGTCAGGCTGTCGAGCGAGGAGCTCCAAGACCTGGCGCCGTACAAGGTCGAGGTAGTAAAAGCGGTCCCTAGAGTAAAGACTGTCAAAAGCTACGCCACTCATGATGATGGTGATAGAGGTTATGGGGGTAATAGAAGGTTAGGATGGATCTGTTCTGTGAGGTCTGTGTGGTATGTGAGGATTGTTGGAGATACTGTTGGTTGGTTAGAAAGGATATTAAGGTGGGATCCGGGGCTATTTATGCAGTTCGAGTAGTCGAGTTCGAATACTCGATGAAGTACTGTGTGGAAGATGAGAACAATGGAAGTATGAAAGATTCTTTGTTTGTATCCTGTCTTCTTAGTCCAGTCGATTTTAGCACAAAGGTCTTTCTAATATGCAAAGGACGAGAAGAAGGGACTACACAAAGCAAAAAACAATGACTTTACGATTATATAGGACATTACGGGGCATTGAGTACTTCGTTCTCATCTCTATGGGTGACTGTTATGAGATGGAACGTTCAAACTTGCTCGCGTTACAGAATCCACAACCCTAGTGTAGTTCTCTAAGCAGATCGGGAATCATAGGTACTCTACACATGCACCAATGGAAGCTTGTCATTAGATGAGCAAGACTATCGAAACTTGGAAGTATAACACGAAGCTATTTGATTTGATGTCACTTGAGTAATATAAAAATACATGTAGTTGAACAAGAAAAGCTTTTGCGGCCTTGACATATGTACATCTTTTTCGTATCTTACAAGCCATGAGTCGATGAGTATGTATTCAGTCCCCTTTGTTATAGAATATAGCAGTTACCATTCTTCCCCAGTGAGCTTCAATGGAACATGAAGCATCCGATGACCGAACTTCGTTGGCTCAGGAAGGTGTCCAGCTCGAATGTTGATCTGCAAAGATTGATGGAGCAACTTGGGTGCAGCCAATAATGCATCGCGTTCCTTCCGCAAAGTCACGAACTCTTCTTCGGTAATAGTTTCTTTAAGATGTTTATTCAGCTTCTTGTGGTCCTGGACACTGACCCAAGGCATGGGGTCACTGCGTCCGTCCGGCGGGTAATCATGACCTGTCCAGATCTTGAAGTGGTCAGGGAAGCTCAAAAGCTTTCGACCAGATTGGTAGAGATCGTTAGCATCGCCACCGGGAAAGTCACAGCGTGCAGTGCCGATGTCCACATGGAAGAGAGAATCGCCGCAGAATAGATTGTCTGGAAAGGTTTTGTAAGTAATTATGTAACAAGATCATCATTTCGGATAAATAATTACCTCCAATCATGTAACCAAGGTGATCCGGGGTGTGCCCGGGTAGGTGAATAGCGGTTCCTTTCAGGTTCCCAATCGTAAAAGTCTCATCGTCGTCAAAAAGCTTGTCAAAAATGCCTTCATATTCCTTTGGTGGAACATAGTATCGTTCGGCGAACAATTTTTGCACTTTTTCAATACGCTTTCCAATGCAGATGGGTGGCTTGTGATCTTGATGCTGGGCAAGACGTTTCTTAAGGTAACATGCTGCTGTCAAATGATCTGCATGAGCGTGTGTCTCGAGAATCTTGTCGATCTTGTAGCCCTTTTCCTTGATAAAAGAGAGCAAGGAGTCGGCTGATTCGGTAGTCACGGCCTGAGTGGCAGGATCATAGTTCAAAACCGGGTCAATGATGACAGCTGCTGATGTTGACGGATCGGCGATGAGATATTGCCATGTTCCAGTTACGGGTTCGAAGATGTCGTGAATCACAGGCTGAGTAGATATGGTAGATGCAGTGCTATATGAAACTCGGCCTGGAGTTGAATGGTTGGTAGAGATGCGCCATAAATACGGCGAGGACGGCTGATTCAATCTCTGAACCGGTTGTCCTTTTTGTGATCGATGAACTGTCTTCTCGCTTGAAATGCCGTTTCTTGAAGATTTAGGAGCATGATATACACCTATCTGTCCCACTGGTTGTATATGACGCAATTGTCCAAAACCAGCCATTGAAGTTCGAATTGGCTTGCTAGACCTGAAAAGATCTGGCGACCATTGCCGACCAATGCTTGATGACTGCTGTCGAAAGCTGATCATGGTATATATTTGAGTAACAAAAATTGGTGAAGAATGCAAGAGCTGTGGTGGCCATACTTGAAAGGAGTGGGTCGGCGATTGGCGATTGGAGTCGGCGAGCATTGAGGTCGCCGATTGAAAGAGTCATTGACCTTAGTCCAACATCATCCGTGGATATGTTCGGACATGGGATATGTTCGGGTTCCTTACGGCGAAATTCGGATTCAGGGGAAATGTGATAGTGAAGTACATTTGAGATGTCTCGGGTTGTTGTTAACACTTGAATCAATAAGGTCACGAATTGATTCGAGTACACATGCACAACTACCTCCTAAAGTGAGATAGATATGCTTAACATCAAGTGAAACAGATAGTAAAACATGAAACATGCAAGATGCAAAGAACTAGTTTACTATTCTACTTCAGTCCTTCCTTGTGCTTCAGGGGAACCCCGATCGGCGAAGAAATGCCGATTCCCGATATCGGAACGGGGTTAATCCGAAATCACGACATCGTAAGTTTATCTAGTTATTTTTATATGCTTCAAAGTTACTTTTCCATCACATTTTATTTTCCAAACATGTTTCAGCGTCGCACAGCAGTTGCTGCCAAGCGGTTCGTTGCTCAATGGAGGGGTCTCGCAACCGCGTCTCCCGTGAGCTCCACACGAAACCATAAGATTGTAGTGGTCGGCGGTGGTTCTGCTGGTCTCACCATCAGCCATCAGCTCCTACACTCCGGCAAATTTGCCCAAGATGACATTGCGGTGATTGATCCAGCTGCGTGGCATCACTACCAACCCGGCTGGACACTGGTCGGTGGTGGCCTCAAGGACAAAACGGAACTGCGCAAGCCATTAAACACCTTGGTTGATCCCAAGTTCAAGTTCTATAATGAGGGTGTTGGCGCCTTTACCCCCGCTGAAAATGCGCTCACTCTTGAGAATGGCGACAAGATCAACTACGAGCATCTGGTCGTGGTGCCCGGTATTAGCATCAACTATGGCTCTGTCAAGGGTCTCCCCGAAGCTCTTGCAGACCGAAACTCAAAGGTTTCGACAATCTATAGCTACGACACATGTGACAAGGCTTTCCGCTGCATTGAGAACTTCCGCGAAGGGAATGCCATTTTCACTCAGCCAGCCGGTGTAGTGAAGTGTGCGGGCGCTCCGCAGAAGATCATGTGGCTTGCGTTGGATCATTGGAAACGAGCTGGCCTCTACAACCCTTCCAACCCCTCCGCCTCGCCTGTCAAAATTAGCTTCGCAACCGGCCTCCCAATGATGTTCGGTGTGCCCAAGTACAACGCCGTCCTCGAGCAGATGCGGAAGGATCGTGGTGTTGAGGGATTGTTCCAGCATGATCTCCTCGCCATTGATGGCAAGGCTGCCATTTTTGCCTCCCCCGAAGGAGAGGTCACCAGAGAGTTCGACCTCTTGCACGTCACCCCCAAGATGGGTGCTCACGGCTTCGTCAAGAACAGCCCTCTGGCCAACGAGGCTGGATTCGTCGATGTTGACGATAACACCACCCAGCACAAGGCGTTCTCCAATGTCTGGTCTGCCGGTGATGCTTCTAGTTTGCCCACATCCAAGACCGCTGCCGCGGTCACTGCTGAGTCACCGGTTCTCGTTCGCAACCTTTTGCAAAGCATGGAGGGCAAGGAGCTGGATGCTTCTTATGATGGATACACCTCGTGCCCGTTGTTGACCGAGTATGGCAAGGTCCTTCTTGCCGAGTTCAAGTACGGCGGAGTGCCCAAGGAGACATTTGGAGACTGGTTTGGTATGGACCAGGGTGAGCCCAGTCGTATGTTCTACTATTTGAAGAAGGACTTTTTCCCTTGGGTCTACTATAACTACATGATCAAGGGTAACTGGGGTGGCCCGAAGGGCTTCCTATAGAGGAAACTGTGGAGACCATGTATATTATCCCTGTGTTGCGATATGATGGTGATACCTGAAGGCTTTTTCGTGGTTAGAGGTTTCAAAATAAATATACAACCCTCAAGTCAAGCACCTTGAAAGTTTTAAGAAGTTTTCCGTCATGCCAATACAAAATTAGCTAGTTAACTCGGGAGGTGTGGTAGTTGAGGCCTCACATGCACCTTCTGCTAGAGCCACTCGACTATGGATAGATGACGTCATTTCTCATCATATCGATAATCGATAAGCGTTCAGCGAACCCTCCAGGATTGTTTACGAATGACTTTCTGATCTTCGATTTTTAAATATTTACAATGCCTTTACCACTCGGATTCGAGCTCTTTTGTTCTGTATCTTCTCCATGTACAACACTAGTTCCGATATCTGGGCTGTGAGTCTCTAGTCCAACTGGACGCATTCCTACATCTGACACATGTGAGTTCAACCACTAACTAGCATGCTTTAATAGGCAGGTGCATTTGCTGCAGTCGTAGTTGATTTTATTGTTTACCCCTTCGATACCCTCAAAACACGTGTCCAATCCCCAAACTATGAGAAGGTCTTCAAAGATGCACGCACCGGAGCAGTTCAGCGCAATGTACTATTCCGAGGATTGTACCAAGGCGTCTGGAGTGTAGTTTTCTCAACAATTCCAGCTTGTAGGTGTTGTCGCTTATTGATCAATCGGAAACGAGGAACATCACAGCTGACGATCCTATCTACGTCCATCTAGCCGGTGCTTTCTTTACCACATACGAAGCTGTTAAGAGCATTATGTACAATTCCTCAGCTCAACGCCCCACGAGCATGGCAAATGGCAAGCCTATTGCCTCTGAGGGTTCTCTAAACAGTCTTCGCTTGCCCTTCACACATTCCCTCCCTACTCCCATTATGCATGGAATAGCCTCTTCAACCGGGGAGATGGTCTCATGTATCATAATCACACCGGCAGAGGTACTTAAACAAAATGCGCAGATGATTCAAGGTCAAAAAACAAACAAATCGGTGATGCGACAAGTACTTAAGCGCTTTCGGCGTCATCCTTGGCGCCTATGGAGTGGGTATACGGCACTCGTTAGTCGAAACCTCCCAACCACAGCGTTACAATTTCCGCTCTTTGAGTATGCGCGATCACGCCTGATTGCCCGACGGAGACAATGGAAAGCGACTCGCAGCAACACCCACCGACCACCATCAGAACAGTCAGAACAACTAGTCAAACGGGCCGGCTTGACGGGTATAGCTGCAGCATTTTCGGGGACGGTCGCTGCGACGGTGACTACTCCAATTGACGTGATCAAGACCCGTGTCATGCTATCGGCAAGTGATTCTGGCGCTAGTTCTCAAGATCAAATTAGTCGGGCTGGTACTCGGGGCAGTGAAGTGATATCTTCGGCGCGAACAAAGACGAAACCTACTAAGTCTGTCATTTCTGTCGGTCGTGACATCATGCGCTATGAGGGTATACGTGGGTTGTTCAAGGGCGGACTGATACGGGCTGGTTGGACGGCGATTGCATTGGGCTTGTATCTCAGCCTGTATGAAGGAGGACGGTTTTATCTGGAGAACCGGCGCAAGGAGCGGGACCAAATCAATGGAAAATTCGGAAAGCAAACTGACGGAGAGGAAGTAATCTAGTGAAAAGAGACCGTGGTGATAAATATTTTTGCCATGCTGGCATCGCTATCAGTGAAAATGTTCATAGATGCTCGACTCACAAATTTCCATCATTGACACTGTCAGCTCAGGCCTGAGAAGAGGATCATTCTTTGGTTTCAAGGGTTTCTTCTGTGTCCCTTTGATTCCATTGTAAAGACAAAGTGGGCTGGTATCGAACAAAGAATAAACCCTCACTTTGCAAAGTGCATTGTATTTTAGTCTCTCGAGGATATCTTTGTCTCTCGAAACTGTTCTTTGAAAGAACAAAGGTCGAAAGAAAACAAAGGGTGTCTTGAGATAATAGTGTGATCGAGGCTTTCTGTTGCATTCAGGTAGCAGGGCATTGCTTGCTTGCGTACACTTAGACCTCTCTTTGTCCCCGTAGAGCTATATAGGAAGCTTCATGGCAGTAGGTAGATTATCTCCTCCACTATCTAGACACCCAGCAGAGCACTTCCATCACCTTCAAATATATATACCATTTTCCCAGCCTACAAGTAACCGAAAATCAAATTCCTACTTGTGTTTCAATTCCTCTACCCAATCCATTCAATCTATCGCCAATCCAACCATGTTTTTCAGATCTAAGAAGCAGGATAAACAGCGAGATTTGCCCATCCTTATGGACACTGATGAAAGTTGGGATGCAGATGACGAGGACTCTGGTCCCGATTCTTTTGACTTGTTGCCGATGTCAGAGGTGCTAGGACTGAAATCCAAGAAAGACGTCCCCCGCCTATTTCGTTTCAGAGTCCGCCGCGAAGAAGACAAGTTCCTAGGCGCCTCAGGTAAGTCTGACGGCTGGATTAACATTTCTCATTTCCTCTGGGACATGTGCGCTACACTCGCCGACGCAGGCACTGATCGGGAATGGACGGCGACATTCGAGAAATGGCGACCCCAGTGGAATAAAATCCAGGTGCAGGTAAAGACATACGGATATACTCAGTTCTCTTCTGAGATCCCTCCTGCGCCTGTTGATCTCGCGTTGGTCCAATTCTTTGGATCCCAATTTGATGGACAGGTTAGGGGCTTTGAGATCGAACAAGAGGATCTCAATACTGTCCCCGATTCTCAGGATATCTGGACCCTCTGGCGATATATTATCGAGACGCCTGCTGGTGAGATTAAGGAGTTTAACGTTACTCTTAGAGATACTCCGAGGCTTATGGGCTCTCAGTAGATTTTACTCTACAAAAGTTCATATGTAAGGAAATATCTTTGTTCAGTCAAAGTTGTTTCTGATACTATTTCTTCTATGCAGACATATATAGAGTTCCTTTCGTCGACTTTATAGCCCAATACAGTTTCGCATGTTTCTTTTTCATTACATTATACTATTCCCATGTAACCCTTTCAATACATTAGATTTCATGATAGCTGGCATAGTACTAATACCCCAGACCTGGAGGTGGCCCTCGTCTGCCCTCGTCCCTTCCCATCCCACCAGTCCCAGGTTGCCACCTCCCCTCATTCTTTCCCATATACAGCTGTCTTCCTCCATCTCGTTGAGGGTACCGCACAACCCCCCATTTGAGAGGTAATAAAGCTGATCGCTCTATTGAGTATCGGAGAGCCCGTAAAATGGTCGAGAATAGACAAATCTGCATTTTTTGCACTTTCGGCACTTCTTGTCAAGAAATTGCTGTTGATATCCCATCTCGATCAGCCCCATATTCCTGAAATTTCCCCCTCAGAGTTAAAGAAATTATTTACCACAATACAATTGCAATCGTAACAATAATCTGTTTTAGCCTATCCATATCCAATTATGATTAGCTTATATCCTTGAACCCCATCTTTTAGGGCTTATCAACCACTTACTTTGTCGGGGTTCTCTTGGGTCAGCTGCGTATTAGGTTCTTCGACAGGCATCGCAATCACCATGGTCGTAAACATGGCCGTAAAGAGGATAGAAAAAATCTTCATACTTGGTCCAATTTTCAAGACGCAGGCAAGTAATTGACAAGAGAATAGAAATGATTAGCATTTTTCAAAGAACTAGGAGGAAGTACGTCCTCTTTATACCTAGAGACCTACTAGAGACCTGCCACAAAGTCCACACTTTCTAGGTTATTTTCGGAACTCTATCGACGATTATTGCTTGGTGGGGTACCTGAAACGGAAAATAGGTTCTCGTGACGGATTGCCGAGCACTCCTTGTAACTTGGCCAAGGTTATAGGTATGGAAAATTCTATACTGAAGGGAAATATATTCTTGTATACCTGGTACATGATCCCGTGGTTTGTTACTCCCTAGGCAAAAGTTTTCAATATCCTCACTTCCACGTCTCACCATCCTATCCCACCAGGCCAACCTGAGAAAACATTATCATAGTAAAATTGTATAATATTATTAGTTAAATGATGAAGTAGTTATAGTTAGAAGGGATTATAGTGCGTCAAGTGAAGATATTGAAAACTTTTACGTCGGGGTACGCCGTACGCATGACCGTGTGGTTTGCGAAAATATATACTCTATAAAGCATTTGACTAGGGCTGTTTTTACTGAGTGATCGACGTGGTGATCAATATAGTAATCCGGGTGGAGCATATTTTCCAATAAAAGCTGTCGGCTATGGCGGGAACATAACATGGCGTTCACTAGAGCATAGCTATTGAAAGTTAGTATAGTGGGGAAGCTCAAGACAGCCTGGTTGGCACAGGTCGAGAGAGAAAAGGCGACAGGAGCATAGAAACAACAGCAAACCAGTAAGAGAGGGACCAGAGGGACCAGAAACACCAACGCCTTTAGACTTCACCCATTTTGGGTTGATCTCCAGAACCTAACCCAGTCTAGGTCTAGGTCGAAAGCTTATAAATAAGGGTCTTGGCGGTCCCATCAGCTGGTACATATGGGTAGCCTGCTTATATAGTTTGTCACTCAATTTTGGGGTAGAGCTAGTACTTTAAGGATTTCGACCTAAAACTTAGACTGGGTTGGGTATGGATTTTACTGTGGAAGACTAACAGGCCTTCATATTATGGGAATGGTATGAGGTATTATGTTGCCAGAAATCCTTTTAGCCAATGAAAGTCCTACTTCTGAAAAGAAAGTCCCGATCAACAGAGACGTCCCCAGACATGATATCCTTCCTATAGCAGTCCACAAGCCTTATAACGATGGCAACACATTCGCTGCGGCTAGCGCCGTAAATTGAGACTGGAAATGATATGCAAAACCCCCTCCCTTGATGTATAGGCTCGGAGTCGACTGTGAACTCTCCAGCTTGAAGACGTTGAATTGTAAGATCCATCAATGCGTTATCGGAACAATGGCGGTCTTTGTTCAAGAATCTCACTGTCAGCCACAGCGTGCCTCGGAACAATCCATACTCATCGACGGTAGGAAGGCCCTCACGGAGAAATACGGTTCGTGCGAAAGACATGTTTCGGTCCCTGCTGGTAAACAAGGACTTGAAAATGGTCGACTACTCGCAGTGCTGGGTAGAGATAAGCGTCCAGGAAGTTTAAACACCAAATAGTCAGCGGTTTCTTTGACTTGATTAGCAACATGGACTTTCATTGTTTGGCTTTTCAGATCGACGTGTATGCAGTAAATGAAATGCAAGGCTTTGTTATTGTATCTATATATCAACGTCTCAAAGCGAGAAATCCACCTCAAAGATATCAAAGAAATGCATTATAAAGGATAAAGACCTTGTTCTCACCCCATTCAAAGACACCACAAGCCAAGCTATATAATGGTCCTCATTTCTGTTGCTTTTGAGGAACATTCCATTTGTCCAGCTCAGTCATCCAGTCCGTCTAGGTAAGGCATACAAACTAACTATCTTTTGCTAGATACATAGGTCTTCTCCACGGTCGACATGGCTAACGCAGGCAACAAACCCAGCAACGGTTTCACCACTGAGCGCGAAGTTGGCGGCGAGCGTCGTTCGATCCGCCACTTCCACGATGGCCGAGTATCATCGCAGCGCGAAGGCCCCGCCGGCCCTGTTCGACCACCGAACAACCCCAGCCTCCTGTCTCGGACAAACAGCAGTAAAGCCAACTCCAAGGCTGCTACCCCCCGTATAGTCAACGTACCCAAGTTCGAGGATCTAAAGTGCGATCCCGCGACTGCCGTCGAGATTGTTCAGTTCTGTGGGGATCTTGATAAGATCCTATCACAGCTTCCCGCGGACCAGATTCCCTCCGACAAGGATACTAACACTATTTCGAAGCAGTGGGAGCAGATGGGTGGTAAGGACCACACTGGAGATTCAGACATTCACAAGTAGATGGATGTCGGCAAGGCGATCTACGCGAGTCGCCATCTAGGAGCTAGACGTAGTATTAACGTAGTATTAGTGTAGTGCCTATCAATGTAGGAAATAATGTCGAGGAACAGAGTGCCAAGTACTGCTACTAATATCGCAATGTGTAGCGAACGTTAGGAACTTTTGGCCACATGGACTTCTAGGATTCACCTCAGCTTCCGGGAGAAATGGATTTAGCCTCGTGGTGTCTGGCAGGAATGATTACCGGGTTGTGGGGTTCCCTTTCTAAGAGCCACTGCGACTGTTTGTCGCGCTGTTTCAGTTTCGGACAGATGTGGGATTCTGTCCAAAGAACTAGAAGCATCATTTGCTCTCGGTAGTGGTTGTATAGATCATGCCCTGATGACAGGGGAGGGTTCTCTCGGTGGTTGATCATTCTTCCCGAGTGTTCTCTAGAACTCGAAATAGACCATTAGCTGTTTGAACATGAAGTGTCATAGCAGATATGTGTTCTTACATTCGTAAAATAACGGGTTTCTTTTAACTCTCTAGGATCGACGGCCTCCTCAGAATTGTCATAGAACAACCAAGGACCATGAGACATGTGAAGGCTCCAAGGTGAACGGACATTCAGTGATGATAAGTCTATTTACGCAGTATATCCAGAGCAGGATACAGGCACTGTAGCTGTGCAATCGCTATATCCGGTTTACATTCACTATCAGTGTCAGCATCTAGTCTTGACGACTATACAAGAACTGCTTGAAGAGAGTTGTATCGAGTTTGCTCAGCAAGATGTGTATCCTGATTCGTTGGATTCGGAGGAAGAGGTTGTGGATGCTGCTTTAATAACCCCCCAGTTTTAACGGTTGATTTAGAGAGTTGTGTTACTTGTGTATGTACCTTCGGTGCCTCTGGTATGGAGCTTGTTCATTGTTTCCCACCTAAAGCGAGATGCACAGTTCCGCGGTAGTCTTTCAATCTCATTGATTTTGAATGATTAATTTGGGCACAGAGCGACCGCAACATGAGGTATAACTGGCTATCAGAAAAACGAACTCTGTATGTTTGGCATTAGAATGCTCGATAACCGCTCAAGAGCTCGAATTGCCTTCTCCCCTAATGCATGCTTTGCTTTTAGTTGGACTTCATTCAGTCTATCTTCCTCCACACGGGCAAGGTACTTTCATAAATCAATCCTGTTAGTTATCTTACTCCGAATGGGTAATCGAGACCAACTTACCACGTCATTCTGCCAGCGTTGAAGCATGGAGCTTAAGTCATGTGGGCTATTCAATGCTTGTGCACTGGAGTCGAGGTATTCTTTGAATAAATTCCACTCGGACTTGTCATCCGGACCTTCACTCTCATTGGGAGCCAAGGTAGTAAGAAGATTGCAATACTCAAATTGATCCATGCCATCGGGGGGTTTGGAGCCCTGATAAACGGCGGATCCTGCTTGGCGTAGCAGAGAGTCGAAATCTGCGGGAAGTCTATCTTCGCTCTCGTCATACAAGCCGTCGCGCTCGTCAGCCCACTTCCCATGGGTGACTTTCCACTCCAGAACAAGTCGTTCTACTCCTCCAGAAACGAGATAGTTACCGTCCAGGATTCCTCCAACTTTTACGCCTCGGTATCTGAAAGTGTTCCTTGTTAAAGGTTGAAGGCGATCAAGGAATTCGACTCGGGAGAAATCGGCGATCTTCTCGAAGCAGACTATATGGTATAATGCTGAGATAAAGCAGCGTCAGAAGTCCAGTGAAGTTAGCTGATGAGAAGGGTTTGCGTACATGCATTAGATCTTCCCCAGGGCCCCTGGTCCATTCCCGGATACATGGCGAAGCGTAGGTCACCCGGTTGGATCATTCGATCACAACCCGGAAGTCGGCATTTCGCACCACGTGTAGAATTCGGGGCAGACTCGATGAAAAATAATGATGGTTCTCGACTTCGTGTGGTTTCGAGGTCTATATGTCTAATGAGGCGCATTTTCTCCAGTGACACGACGTCTTCTAGCGTAGGAGAGGCCGGTGCTTCTTCGCTTGAAGGTGATTGATACGGCGCGAACAGATCGATCTCAACGCTTTCTACATCCTCGTGAGATTTTAAACGAGCCATGAGGTCCTCGGAAAATTCAGCACTGTAAATACCATAGTAAAGTTAGTACTGTGATATGTATGTATCACTCTGAAAACTTTGCACCCACGAGAACCCATTGAAACTCTCAAAGTCCTGCTGAATTTCGCCTCCGTTGCCTCTGACGAACTCTTTGATCCTACAAAAAAGAGAGTTAGCTCGTGATTTTAGAGCCGGCTGGATTGGAAGGCGTACTGATTAACGTTTTCAGACGGAACGCCTTCGTAGCATTTAACCTGTTGGTAAATCGAATAGATTAAATGATCTGAAAAGACACAGCTATAAAGGAACACAGCTACTTACCAGATAATAAGGCATTGTGGTTGATATGAATGTAGAACAAGGTTGTCAGACGTTGTATGGGAAGGCTGGATGTTTCAAAGCTTGAATAGGTAAAGAAACAGCGACCTTTAAATAGTTTATGGTTGAATGGGCTTCGCTGCGACCTGCCCTAGCTCCGACTTCAGCCACAGTTAGTGTCCGCAGGGGAGTCTTGTCGCCCAAGGACAAACCAATAGGAGGCCACTGCGGTAGTGGCTCAGATCACTCTCGATCGTGACCCGCTTCAGCTAGCAATGAGCCTAGCCAATGGAGTGTCTCACTAGAAGCAGGATACCAAACCCGTCAATGCTCCTCAGGGGTTATTTGTGCCAGGCTGATTGTGCCTTCGGGCCGTTCGGTCTAGGCCCGCAGGTTACCCCGCCCGGGTGAGCACCACCGAATAGAAGACCCTCAAGATGCGTGGGCAGCCATCGAACGAGTTTGAAGGTAACGGGGAACGGTCTTGTACCTCTTCTCTCTGGTATCATTCTTTTAGTTTTAACACTATTGAAGTGTCGACACCTCTGATACAGTAGTGTCTCGGTGATATGTGAGGCACATAAAAGAAAGGACCATAGAATCCCTGCTCACTGGCAACAAGTGAGCAAATCCAGGAATCCACCTCATGGTACACAGCCTCGTATCTGCCTCACGACCAAGCTAGACCAGGGCTGAGTGTCATAGGACATATACGGAACGAAGAGGGGTTTCCTATGACGTAGTCTCTCTTTTCCGGCATATACTCTCCGGGCCTCACAGGACGGATTTCCTCTCAAGAGGATTCTCTCAAGAGGATTACACTCTCGGAAGAAAGGTTTTATCCCCAGGTTTCCAACTACCCCACCTTCCCAAGAAAATCTACCTAAAAAGATATTTCTACGTCTTCCTACGACCGAGCTTACAAGAAGCACTGCATAGTTCAAAGATAGACACAAGTATCAATTGAATCAAGCCGAGCGTTTTTCTCTCCAATAAACCCCAAGAATGTGGTTATATGGAGCACCGGAGTCCAGTCAGAGGTTCATTGTGAGTAAAATACAGGCAAATAAAGCCATGCAACGTTCACGCTTGCCATTTTACATCAGTAAAGAGACGGCGTTTCCATGAATCTTTCGCTAAAGATAGCTGTCGTTTGCTAAGGTTTGTGCTCCAGTAAACTTGTATGGCGCCTTGCCTCCTTCCGGAAAAGACTCGACCAAACCGCTTGATCACTTCCGGCCAAGTAAGCTTTTCTTCCTTTCTGAACTTCACCAGTAGCTGATCCTCGTCGGTGGACCATTTCAATCCTCTTCTCGAGGAACGAGTGTGTTCCACATCAGCCAGTCTGGTACTCGTGCTTGGGAGTTCAGACATGGGTTTCGAAACTTCATCCTGTCCCGAGCCACACGTCGATGCTGAGGCGTCATTTGTGCTGGGGGGCGTTTTGAGGAAATGAGGTAGGGCACCTTCGAATAGCCACGACAAGAACTGTAGTCAGTCTTCTACCGAAAGGGCAGAAAATTGAGCACGGGGGGTAGGAAATGGCACATTCTTGCGGTAAAGTCCGTGAGTGCAGCGACCACGCCGTTTCCCGCGCCCCGCTTGCCGTCGTGTAGAATACTGATATTATATATAGTAGATGTATATATCTACGCTATATATAGCTCTAGTATTTCTTTCATACTTGCCATCATTACTCCCACATACCTGAATGAAGCACTCAAAGGGAATAGAATTATCATGGTGACATATCACGATGATATGAGGAGAATCCGTTTTGATACCTTTCCTTTTGGCAAGTATACATTGTCCACCAATCATCGTCTTGCCTAGCCAACAGGTTACTAGCCTGACTAATCAGTATTCCTTGACAATGGGTTCCACGGAAGTCTAACTTATGTCCCCAATTATTCTACGAAAGTCCATCCTTATTTGATCAAGTTAACTCTCTTTCTCCACATATTGGCCTTGGTGTCTGTTTGGCCAGCCGGGTCAAGTCTCCACTTCTCTTTTCCCGAGGTCCCATATCTGCACTCCGATATCGCGTTATTCTATGCACTTCAACTCTGGCTCTGGCAGTCAACTGAGTCAATATGGACAATCAGAACGCAACCCTCTTGAATGAGCTCCATAGCGACCTTGCTCGGAAATACCAAAAACATGCAGCCGCGGTTGAGACCATCTGGAAGTCGTTTAGCCCTGACGAACGAGCAAAATGTTTTAAAGCCGGAGCTGCAGATGGTGCTGTGTTGAAGCACCCCTTGGACCGGTCTCTGGGAGATGCCTACAAAATCATACCAGAGTTGAATTTAAACGATATCATGTCCAATCCAGACTTCCTTTTGAACATCCTCAAATATCGAGCCACAGCGACCCTCTTTGAGCAGTATTGTGCAGGCGTCAATGGCGGCCCCGGAGATCATGCCATGATCGAAGAGTCGATGCGCAGGGGACTTAAACACACCAACCCCTTCAAAAACTGCTACACTATGTTCCAAGGCTCCATGTACGCCACATCTTACGAAATCGTGGCTAAAGAGGCCCTCGCCGTTTTTGAACCCGCTATTCGCGCGCGCGTCTGTCTTCCACAGTCGGTCGGAGAGTTTGTTGTGCAAAGGCAGATCTACACCTTGCAAACCCTCAATATTCTCATCGAGGATATTCTGGAGCGAGGCTCGCAAAGTCGAGCCCCAAAGGCCCCAAAGAAAAAAAGGCCCACTGACGACGGAGCGGCGGCTCTGTCGAAAGTAACTACCCAGAAGAAACGTACACTTTCCGACCTGGTCGTCAGTGCTCGTGACCACCAAGACACACTTGAAGAGTACATTGGGTTGCTCTCCACTGAGCCTATTGTGCTTGCTCACGATGTGAATATTTGGTTTTTCAGCCGCCCAGAACTCGTTCCTGACGAAAAAGGACGTCGATTGCCCGTTCACACCGACAAATACATCAGTGCTGCTGTTTTCGAGTCAGTCCACAGTTCAATTCAGGCGGCCGCCGTCTGGAAATACATCGCTAGTATCCTCGAGCTGCTTGAGAAATCGGCTGAGGATAAGGCCTCTCGAGCTATTCTCCTTCAGGAGATTTCCAACATATGTCAACTCGAATTGATTCGTGCGCAAACTCTTTTCAAGCGCCATGTTCAAACTTCGACGGGATCTAAGTGGTTCAAGCGAACGTCGAATGTGTATGATAACGCCGGAAATCCGCGCGTTGGCATAAAAGGCAAACCGGAAGACATCGCCACATCTGACCCGCAGCTTCATTACATGCTGCGTCTCTGCCAACCAAAGCTCACTATTCCCAACGCCACAACCTGTATCACGAAGCTCAGCGAGTATCATAAATCCCACCCCCAGGAGCGGGAGGAGCTGGAGGATAGAGAGGCCGACGCATTGGGTGACCTGGCTATCATTATTGGCTTTATCCAGGACTTGGCGTCGGTGACTCCTATTCCCTCCTTTTCCAATAACAAGGGTCAGATGTTTGCCGCGAAAGCACAGGAATTGGAATCCGAGTTCAACCAAGTTAAGGATCAACTTGACTTACTCGATTTTGTCGTTCCTATCGACAACCTCCTAGAGCCAGGAGTGGCTAGTGGAGCTTTGAAAAAGCTGGACCAATTCGCCATCGAAAAGTCCGGTACAAAAATGGGTTTCTTGTACCAAGACATGGTCACGGACTGCCTGTCTCGTATTCAGGATCAATGCAATGAGGCCAAGGCTAAATTGGCCCAGGGATTGAAGGCTGAGTTGTCTTCTGCTCCGGTAAAGACCCCGGAGCCGACAGCGGTCCGAGTCGAACAGCGGAGGCAAAAGGAAAAGACACGTCCCTCTCATTCGTCTATCTACGATATTGTTACGCCCAAGCCGCCTTCTCCGCAGGAGCCTGCTTCGCTCCCACAGACCTTCAAGATCGACGAGTCGACTGCAGAGATTTTCGCGAGGTTATTCAGCAAATCTGAATCGCGTGGCCCAGTGGCCTGGGCGGCCTTTGCTGAAGCGATGGCAAAATTAGGATTCTCAATCTCGCCCAAGTATGGCTCGGTTTATACCTTCTATCCACCGGATAGCATGACTGCAAAGAAGTCATTCACCGTGCATAGACCACATCAGTCTAAAATGGAAGGATATCGAGTTCTTATGGTGGCCCGGCGGCTGAGGAGTTTGTATGGATGGAGCGAAAAGACCTTCCAAGTTAAATGAGTGGATTAATAGGGTACCATGTTCAATACAGTTTCAAGTTCGTCTGAGTTAGCTATTATTCTTATATCTAAAGGGCATGTAAACTGAAAGAAATAGCAAATATTCCATAGTATACACCGTACGTATGAGACGTGAATGCCGTGGCTATGAACGTCCTTTCATTTTTGGGTTGCTTCCCATCTGCAACTTTCTCTTTTCACTGGCACCTATTCTCTCTCTTCTTCTCGCCTCATTCCCTCCTCCACTACTATTCTCTTCTTCAGCCTCCGCTACGATCCCATCCCGAAAATTTACCTCTCCTCTTGTATCCTACTGTTTCAGTCAACTACATCCAAATCGAGGACGACGAACTTCCCCCGAGTCAACGGGCCATGCACGCGATTTGCGACGTAGATTATTTTACGCCGCGATGCCAGCTTGCTGAACGACAAATAATCTCTTACGTCAGATACCCGCGGGGCTATGGAGCTGAAAGGCCGGTGGACTCCAGTGACTGAATACCGAGAAATTCAGTCGAACGAAAGTTCTATCTACATGTCACTCGTCTTTTGTAACTCTGGCTTACAAGTCGAGGTCATGAAGATTTATTCAACGGCTACCGACCAGACGCCGATGTCTTCAAACAGTGTGTTGCAACTGGAGATTCGTGGGACGAGCGAGAGTCCCCTAGCTTGGTTGATGTCCCTGGAATCTTCAAGAACACAACATTGATCCGAGAAGCGAAGAATGATATCATACTGGCCAGGGACATGGTTCCTCGTTATATGCAAAACAACGGTCTATCATGTTAGCTGATGTCGAAGTATTATGAATTTCTCATAAGATACAGCAGCAATGACTGACTACAAAATGTCATGGCCGGTGCCACATCTCTATTAAATCGAACACTTCAAATCAACAAGATATTCGTAGTCTACACGTACAAGCACACCCATAGTCCCTGGACCTATCTACACGACAAAAAAATGAATCAAAGGATATCCATTGTTACTCACAACTATTCCTACCTCAGTTGATAACCTAGAACCCGGGCTCGGCCAGAATATTTTCAATAACAAAATGAACACACATGTCACATTTAGCATTGACACCAAGTCTCATCGCCAGAAATGCCAGCAATCGCTGAAGCGCATCGCACATATTCGGAACCTCGACATCGTAAAAGCCAGGTGGCTTCGCTATCACGCAGATATGCTCGCTTGCCTCGGATGCCATCGTAATCGCGGCTTTGGACAGTTGATCTAGGAATTGAGTACCTTGTTCGCGGAGGTTGGCTTTCACTTCTGCCAGGGTATCGGGCTTCGGCTGGTGTCTGATAAGATGGGATTGTTCTCCCAGCCATTTGAGGAAATTTGTTCGTTGGTTTGCGAAGTCAGTGACGGCATCGGCCCTTGAGGGTGCGGACATTCTGAGAGATTGAGATGTGAGATGTGAGATGTGACTGGGTGATGGATATTAAGCGGGATTTTCCGACGCTTTCACTTGCCCAGGTTAGGAGGATTTGTGGTTGGTTTTGAGAAATGGGGAGTTTCACGACTTTTGGCGTGGGTAGTAGAGTAAGGTTGAGACTTGGGGGATTGGCCTGGTGAAGTTAGTTAGGTAGGTTGTATGGGATGGATATAAAAGATTCATCGTACCTCGATAAGGTGATCTGGAGATATTCATCCAACTAGGGGATTCTGACGATGAGAGTACATATTTTGAGATTGGAGGGATGAACATTGGGGTTGTTTCCTTCAGATTCTAGAGAAAGAGGAATATCAAAGAAACCATGACACCTTGGGGATCAGGCACTCTGCACTTAGAATTCGCCTTAATGGCTGATACTCATGCAGTTATCCCAAGTCCAGACGCAGAAACTACGTATATCACAAAGATAGCCTCATTACCGTAGCCATGACATCCAACCTGAATATACAAAGAATCCAAATTGCGTATATTGCTGGGTCATAGTATCATATGAGCTTCATACATGTCGTCACATCCGGTCAGTTTGGAGTTTCATCACCTTGTAAATAAACAAACACGCTATAACCAAATATCCATACAAAACAGAACAAGTTCCCACACAAACAATGAACAGATTTTTGGTTTACAGGTTCGTCAACTTGCGGAACCAACTGGGCTTCTTAGCACCAGAACTCGGCGGAGCATCTTGTCTGCTCCCCGGCTGGGACCTCATCCCACGATCACGATCATAATCACCACTTCCAGAGCTGCTCTTCACACCTTCACGACGAGAGCCACGATACCGAGAACGGGCATCATCGATATCTTCCTCATACCTAGCACGACGACGTGCCTTGCGACGAAGAGCGCGACGGGCTTCCTCATCAGATGAAAGAGAATGAGCATTAGCTCCTTCATCCGCTGCAAGAGGAGGCATATCCATAAGAGTTGGAACAATTTGCGGTGGTTCCGGAGGCTCATCACTCTGCGAGTAAACCCACGAGGAAATCTTATCTTTACCGCCGCTGCCCAAACCACCAGTCATGAGCGGCTCCCGAATCGGCTCAGGAGCGACCTTAGACTTGCGACGACGAGCGGTCGGCTCTTCGAACGCGCGGGAGCTACGAGCCCCCCGACGGTCTGCCCACCGCTCATCGGGATAGACCTCACTAGGTATCCTTTGCTCACGGTCACGACGTCGACTCGCTCTCGCGGCCATCATTTCTTCCTCGCGTATTCGCCGGCGTTCGCGGCGCTCTGCCGCTCTAGCTTCGGCTGCAGCTTCGGCTTCGGCTTCACGAGCCGCTTGCTCTTCTCGAGCGCGACGTTCCTCACGTGCAGCGCGCCGGGCCCGCTTTTCTTCTCGTAGACGGTCTTCCTCGCGTAGACGTTCTTCCTCTTCCTCCTCGCGAGCACGTTGTTCGCGTGCCCGTTCTTTTCGTCTTGCGCGTCGCTCCTCTGCTTCCCGAGCTTCGTTTTCACGAGAGTCAGAAAGTGCCTTGCGGGATCCGCGTCGTGCCTGTCGTGCGGCGCGGCGAGCTTCCGCTTCTTCGGCTTCTGTGTCGCCGCCTGCTCCTGCACCGGGGGCATCGGTCACGAATCCTTCGGGATCAGTGTCTGGGCGGACAGATCCTCGGCGTCTATCTTCGCGACGTGATCTTCGAGCCATGTCGCGGTCCATTTCTGGCAGGTATCTTGCATCGTCATCACGATACGAGCGCGATTTCTTTCTTTCGGGTATCTCTGCGCGTTCTGGACGATCTGGGCGTGTGGTCTTCCTTAGAGAATCCAGGAGGCCCATAAATCCACCGGATTCTTGTTTCTTCGGCGGCGCCGTGTTGGAGCGTTTTAGACGGCGTTCTCTTGGAGGCGCATCAACAAAGGCCATATCCTCGGGCCCTGACATGACTTCTGCGGTGGGATGTGCTTGATATGGATCAACCAGGACAGCATCATACTCGTCGTCAGGTCTGGAGCGAGACTGTAAAGGATCGTCAGTTAGTACAACTACACGAAGAATACTCGGTTATCTCGACATACTGGTCTTTTAGACTTGCGTCTTGAGCCCTTGGAGCCCTCCTTGGGTGAGTGACCATCGGCATCCTCCATGTCAACCATAACTAAGTCATCATCCTCGTTCGCATACGGATCTCGAACTGTTTCGTAGGAAATCAGCGACGATAAAATGAGAGATGGGAGGGAAGTGAAACATACCCGACTTCCGCCTGTCCGTGCGCGGGCGCTCACGTCGAGACTTGGAGGGATCCATGCCCATTAGCTTGGCTGCTTTGTTAGAAATCTCAGGCTTTTCATCCGGCCCTGGATCAGATATTCTGTCATCTATATCAAATGACGGTCGCCTTGATACCGGTTTCGAAGAAGAACCAGGTTTGCGAGTCAATTTGTTTTTGGACTGGGGCGTACCCAGTACCATATTGGCCAAGACGACGCCACGTTGGTTCTTCGAGGGCCGCCCCTCTCGTTCTCGCCGCTTTTCCCGATCTGACGAAGACCTTTCCAGTTCTGGCTCAGGGTCTTTAGGGCGGGATTTGGTGGATTTAGAGCGAACTGCAGGAGAACGCTCTCGAGTAGACTCTTTCTTCTTTGGCGGTTCCACTTCCTCTTCAGTCTTTTCCTTCTTCGGCCTTGTTGGAAGCCCTGCTTCCTCCTGGATCTTTTCCTTCTTCAGCTTTTTTGGAGGCTCTGCTTCCTCCTGAATCCTTTCCTTTTTAGTTAACTTTTTTGGTGTTTCTGCTTCCTCCAGAATTTTGCTTTCCTTCTTACTCGACTTCTTCGGGGGTGGCGCGGTCCCCCAAAAGCCCCATGAGGAGGTGGTCGTAGTGCGTTCAGGGCGTGGTCGCTCCTTCTTCGAGGATTTTGGGGGCTCTTCGGCAGCCTCCGGCGGAGGCATGTGGGGAGCACCTTCGTCGTTCTCTGGCTCCTCGGGCACAACCTCGGGCACAACCTCGGGTTCAGCTTCAAGCTCAGGTACTGGCTCTGGTTCTAGTTCTGGCTCTGGCTCTGGCTCTGGCTCTGGTTCTGGTTCTGCTATTGGCTCCGGCTCAGGGTCTAGTTCACGAGTTTCCTCGGGAGGTGGTGGGGTAGGCTCCCTGGGAGCCGCGGCGGCTGCGGCGGCTGCGGCGGCGGCTTTCTCAGCTTCGGCCTTTTTATACTTCTTGAGTTCCTTTTTCGACATTTTTGAAAGATCTGGGGCCGGTGGCTCGGGTTCCGGTTCAGGCTCTGGTTCGGGCTTTGGCTCTGGTTCTGGCTCAGGCTCAGGCTCTGGTTCAGGTTCAGGTTCAGGTTCAGGCTCGGGCTCATCTCCAAAGTCTGGGAAGCTTCCAGGAATAGAGTCCTTTGAAACTTTCCTTTCTTCGGACTCAAGAGCCTCTGCTGTCTTAGACTTGGATTTTGAACTCTTCTTCGTCGGAGCGGGCTCCTCTACGGGAGGTTCTGGCTCTGGCTCTGGCTCTGGTTCCGGTTCGACCTTCTTTTCCTTGGATTTGCTCTTTGAACTGGATTTTTCTGCCTTTGCCTTCTCCTTCTTGGCCTGCTCTAGTGCCTTGATGCGTTCAGCAACACTCAGCTTAGAAGCCTTAGCCTTAGTCTTTTCAGGGGCAGGAGGCTCGGGTTCAGGTATGGGTTCCGGCTCAGGTTCCGGTTCTGGTTCGGGTTCAGGCTCAGCCTCTGGTTCAGGCTCTGGAGGATTATCGGCAACATCAATAAGCAGGTCATCTTCCTCTTCTATAGGCTCATCCTTCTTCTCCTCTTTCTTCTTCGTTGACTTGGTTTTGCTTGTAGATCCCCCAGTCAGGCTCGACCAGAAGCTTTTAGATGCCTTTTCCTCCTTGGGTGGTTCGATGGCTTTTGTGGCCTTCTTTGAGCCCTTGGATGTCTTAGGGGCTAGCTCTGCCCAAATATCATCTGTAATGTCATGGAAGGCTTCCGGGTCTGGAGTCAGGCCCTGAGCAGGAGGTGTCGGCGCACGTGGAGGAGGAAGTTCTTCGATATCCTTGTCCTTCTTCTTCTTCTTCTTTTCCTTTGGTTGACCCCAAATGCCCCATGATTCTTCTTCAGTCGGGTTCTCAGGTTCAGGCTCAGGCTCAGGCTCGGGTTCAGGCTCATGCACTAGTTCTGGTTCAGGCTCTGGCTCCGGTTCTGGTTCTGGTTCGGGTGCTGGCTCCGGTTCAACAACTGGTTCAGGCACTTCTTCGGGCGGCTGGTCGGACGGGAGCTCAAAATCCTTGCCAGGAATAGGGAGACCCTTGCGCACCAATTGTTTCTCTCGCTTCTTGCGTTCTTTGGACGATATCTCGCGCCAATTTTCGTATAGAGGTTCAGCAGGCACTTTTGGCGCCTCGGGCACAGGCTCGGGCTCGGGCTCTGGTTCTGGTAGTAGTACTGTTTCTGGTTCTGGCTCCGGTTCAGGTTCAGGCTCCGGCGCCGGCTCTGGCTCAGGCACAGGCTCGGCTTTGCCTTTGCTTTTCTTCTTGTCCCTTGAGATTCCCCAAGTAGCAAACGCATCAACTGGCTCTTTGGGCTTCGGTGGTTCATCGATGATAGGTTCCGGGTCCGCTAAAAGGTCAATCTTCTTCTTTTTTTTATCTTTGGTCTTCACTGGAACACCCCAGCCCCAGTCATTATCAGCCTCGGCTGGTTTAATCTCCTCCACCACCGGCTCAGGCTCAGGTTCAGGTACAGGTTTGGGTTCAGGTTCAGGTTCAAGTTCAGGTTCGGGCTCAGGTTCAGCCGCCTTGGCTGCTTCCAGCTCTGCTGCCAACTTTGCTGCCGCTTCGTCCTCGTCTTTCCATTTCTTCTCCATCTCCTTCTTTGCTTTACGCTGCTCTCGTTTGTTGAGATTTAGAAACCAGGCTTCCTTCGTGAAATCGACTCTGGGTGCTGGCGCAGGTGGAGGAGCAGGAGCCTCAGGTTCGGGCTTTGGGTCGCCCCCTCCCCAGTCGTCTTCTTGCTTGGTTTCGGCGGGGGCGGAACCCAAGTCGAAATCGAAACCGCTAGTCCCTGATGCTTTTTTTGTTGCTCCCCATGGGTTGTTGTCTTTGGATTCATCCTGAGGATCGCCGCCAAGAGGATCAAGCTTGCCACCGGTATTCCAATCTTTGCCCCATCCTCCAAAACTAAATCCAGTTCCACCGGTCTTCGGAGCCGAACTATCGAAGCTCAAGTCCAATTGCGGTGCGCCTTCATTCAGACTTACGTCCTGGAATCCCCCGGGGGTGCAACTTCGCCCTGTAGTTTATTTAGAATCCCATTTTAATACAGTGATGGAGGATGGTCTTACCTTTCCTTTCTTTTTTTTCCCTACATTCGTGAAAGCAGCCCATGAGCTACCACCCCCACCGTCATCCTCTGCCCAGCTAAGATTGTTGGCAGCAGAGGCTTCAGCGGCCTTTCGTTCTTCCTCCTCCTTAGCTTTTCTTTCTTCTTCTTCCTTTTCCTTCGCCAGTCTCGCCTCCTCTTCCTTGGCTACCCGCTCTTCCTCCTCCTTGGCTTTCCGCTCTTCCTCCTCCTTGGCTTTCCGCTCTTCCTCCTCCTTGGCTTTCCTCTCTTCCTCTTCCTGCTCCTTCTTCTTTTTATCCTTCTTTCCGCTCACATTCCAATCATCGCCCCAATCATCGCCTCCGTCTCCCTCGCCACCTCCAGTGCCATCGCCGCCAGCCCCACCGGTATTTTCACCATTGGAATTGTCATCTCCTCCATCAGCCCCGCCTGCTGGTGCTGGTGGTGGGGGCGGACGGGGAGTGGGAGGCGGTGCTGCTTTCTTTGCGGCCGCAGGTTTTTTCTTCTTATGTTCCCGAAATCCAATAGGATTCTCGAAATCAATGTGTACATCCAGCATGCGATCTTTCAGCAGCGAAGACGACTGACTATTTGATTTCTGACAAGTCTTTCGTGCCAAGGAGACATCAATCGATTTTTGCTGCGCGAGCGGAGGCAGTGCAGAGTATTCAGGAGGAAGATCATAGATCACATCATCGTAGGGAGGCGGAGGCTGGTCGTACGACGGTGGCTCTAGCGAGCGAGTCGGAAAGCGATAACTCAATCCGGCGCCCAAATCTACTTTTTGGTGCGCCCAGTTATCTGGCAGGCAGAACCTTTCTCGCTGACTGGAGGAAGTACTCCGAAGCTCGTCGAGAAGTTTCTCTGCCATTTTTATGTTTCTTGTGTAGTATGCGTCATCCTCCGCGGTGCTATTCTTCCCCGCGCATACATGATAAGGCCCCTCAATTGTTTCCATATCGAAAATCACATGCGCCGAGTTCACGGCCGATCCGATCACTGATGTAGCAACTCAGCGATGTTATGTAGCGTACTCATCGGTGGGTGAGTTAAATTCGAGTCCTGGTGGGGGATGTTGTCCCAATCGATCACAGACAGTGCTTTTGGGGCGCGGGGTTGCGAGAGTGTGGTATCGTTGTGGCAAGGTTGCGCGAGCGGGTGCTGTGAGACTATTTAAGTAGTAGATCAAGTCAAATTCAAGTCAGTTAGCCTCCCTGCACGACCGGCGCGACTTCAGATGTTTTTGGATGCTGATATGGGTGATATTTAGGCGGATTAGGGAACGGTAAAACAGTTTGTAAAAGTGAGCCTGCTGTAAAGTGAAGACAAAGAGTTTCAAGAGGTTAAGGGAGTCAAGGGAGTAAAATAGGGAAAAGTTCGACTGGGGAGGGGATCTTCTGGAGAGGCAGGGATAAATAAGTTCAGGCGGTGGAGGTGAAGATCATCCCATTTAGCCCGCAAAGTCCAATGTACTCCCTCCGTACAATGTACTTGTTTAATCTTGCTATTTAATTAATGTAATCAAGTGCATTTTGGATATTAACATAGAAGTTACTCGAGTCATTGAAACTTTGACAACATACTTATATGAACACTACGGGGAGGAAGAAAAAAACATAGATGGCTGGGAACATAGATGGGCCAACTGCATACTCCGTACTCCGTACAGAGTAGTTACCGCTAAGAATGGAGCAAGTACACTTGAAACTGACGATATGTACAGAGTACAAATGTATACTAAAATATGTACGTGTAGATTTTTCTAATCTGCATGCGCATATACTCGAGAGGTCAAATGTCGCACAGACCCCGCGATAAACAGTTTCCCGATTCCATGGTTCCCAACATCGAGTCCATGGATTGTGAGAAGATAAATTGTCTAGTACCATGGTACTCTGATATACAATCCAATTGTATAGTAAATAAAGCGCCTGATATATAGTCCATACAACATGCAATATGTATGTATGGTGAGACATAAATGCAGGGACTCTGTTCTGCTGTATATAGTTCCGTTTGTACCTGCAATATTCGCATTTCAACCCAGTTATGCCCACAACATTTGTTTTACCGAAGTTGCATGGATTACTCGTAGATGCTAGAAAATTCTCCTCGGGGCCCAACTACTCAATGCAAGTCCCCAGACCAAAAGGCCACCTGCAAGCGCAACACATCTTTTTACACCGCCACTTGAGCTTCGGAGCAAAAAATAAAAGGCCCAGTGCGGGGTTAGTGGAGAGTCTGCGGCGTAAAGGAAGGATCGTAAGAGTCTTTTTAATATTACTATAGAGGGTAGTGTAGTATTTAAGCGGGTTTTAGTCCCTATTCGGGGTAATAGAGCTAGTATATAGGGACCCATTGAAATAAACCAGCTACTGCTCTGACAGTTACCCATTATGCCAAAAGGGTATAACCAAGTCAATTCATGGAATTGACTTAGTTGCAGTGGTGTATGTATATATGTAGGTGTCCACAACCACGGCCACACAATCATGTTGTTCTGGGATCACACTGTCTACAGTGAGCTTGGCAATTTCTAGAGGCCGAATCGACGCCTCTCCTAAACTATCTCCGTTAAAAAGGTGTCTTTTTAATATGAATTCTGACAGAAATAGATGATCGACGTAATAGATCAGGATGGTCTAAGAACTCGAAGTATAGGAAGGCGGGATTATCCCCCCCTCCTTCCAGCGGAACATATTCTGCCGGCCTTTTTATCCCATCCGTCGGAAAAATAGTTTCTCCTTCATAACAATGCACCTTTCTCTTATCCACGTGACTGCGGATACGGGTCCACAAAGTTGCCCCACCCACAACTCCACAACTCCACATACCTCCTTCTCCTTACAGTCTCTTTCCGTTATAGTTCCGCGACTCTTAAACCACATCCCTTAGTCCAAGCCGATCATAGGGCACCATTTGGAGCCTGACTCTCCAGTAAACCCTAGCCACTTCCTCTAGCAATGACTAGCACTTCTGGGACAGAATTCCTCGACCAGTCGGACTTCGAAGATTATGTCCTGAAAACAATTAATCGCGCGTCGGAACCTCAGGTATTGGTTTTCACTGATATTGACCCATCGTGGGGAGAGCAGATAGTGGATTTGATTAATGAAACCGATGACGGATATTCTCGCAGGTAAGCTACATATGTACCTCTTTTGTCAAATCAAAGGTTATAAATAGAAAACCCCCGAGGTCGTTTGCACAAAATAAGCCTTTTCCCGCCTTTTTTTGCCCTCGACTTATGAAACCGGGAAGGCGTCTAAACAGGATGATATCTGCGAAGACCATGAAAGTGACCACTGAACAACCACTTATACGGCCTCTATTCTTGTTTCATTAACACAGATTCTCTTAGGAAAACTTACGATTCGTTTATGAAAGTTCTACGAATCAAAGTCATACCGACTGAAGTACAAGATTGCTGTCAGGACTGGTGGCGTCTGTCGGAGATCAAATTACGGGATATTGGTGACTAGACCAGTGATGAACAAGCACAACTTAATATCCGCGTTGGCACGAGTAAGATACTACATATACGCTTCTCTTGATTGGCTCCTCGTATGCCAATTCCCACAGCGCTTCAGTTCGTTGGAGGCCCGTATCGCTCCTCGAGGAAGGAGCCTGATCTCTTTGTACGCTCGATTCGCGACCATCTGCCGTCCTTCATTATTGAAATAGGTTGGAGCGAGTCCTGGAGTATATTACTGAATGATATGAATCTCCTACTAGTCGGCGGTAACGGCGACATTCGGGCTGTCGCAATTCTTAAATGGAACTTGAACCGAGGAACAAGCGTTGTTCGTGGCTGCGTAGAGCTATACGTACGGGACCGACAAGGTATGCCAGTACAGAGGCAGAGGGAGGTATATTAAAGCACTCAAGCTTTAACAGTCAATGTACTAATGGCGTTTAGGAGATCTTTCCCGTACCTCCTGGGACCACCGTACCTCAGAGACTTACATTGACTCGCCAAGAAGTACTCGGTCATTTCCTCTCGCCAGATCCAGGACGCACTCAACCTCCGAATGTTACATTGTACCTTGAGATAGATACCTTGCGGACAGTAGCCCGTCGGGCACTGGCCCGTATGAATCTCTCACCCGCGGCTTAACAACCTCAGATACTGTTCTCTTTGAAACGCGTCCAGTCCACGGATACGAAAATTGTTGCTGTTGATGGGCTACCATTTCCCCGACGGATGGGAGGCCACCTTCGTAGCTATTTTATTTATCTGGTACTTTCTAGTTCTAACTTGTACTCCCATTTTCTACTATATCCCTTCACGGCTTACCTTCTACTTTCTTCTTTGTCTACGAGCTCCGCTAGGTAAAGACGACAAAGGCAAAGACAAAAAGAACTCCAACTCGTTTACGTAGTCGCCACCTAGGGGGTGGTTTTGAGGCATCCGACCTAACTATTTGGGCGCTGCGAAACGAGAGATGAAAGAAGAAGTCAACCTGAGCGGCCGGTGTGTCTAACGCGATATCTACAAAGATAGCTGGACATATAAAGGAGTCTTGATGGCTGGATACACAGTAATTATGGATGTTTATGAGCAAATCCAGCCCCATCGAAAATGGTGCAACAAATAGCAGCAACCGGTCGGTACGGGTGCTGGACCTATACAGTCAAAGGAACACGAGCATCTTGATTTCGGTTGCTCTGACTCGTTGGTTTAATGGACCCCGGGAGACATTGTCATAAGGAGGAATTGAATTGGGCTGCAGGCGGTAAACTCTCCATTGATTCATTACGATCTCCTAATGCGGCGCTGCCACAACTCGACCAAACAAAAACAATCAGTATAGATATCCAGTTTGATAGGGTAAACTACAATACAGTAAGGAAACGGGAACCAGGGGAATTGAAAACGACATATGAGAAACAAGCTAAAAAGTCCAGCCTGAGCTAACCGCCTTCCGAAAAGAGCCTCAATTTGGTCAACACCATGCCAATGAAAATCACCGGTACAAATCAAGTTCAGGTTCAGGCTCAGAATCAATTGGAGGCTTCCAATTCATCCACGGGGGTTTTGGGTGCCGGTTGACCGTACACCTGCTGGTACTCTCTCACATACCGTTCGCGATCTTCGACTTGCAATTTGTGATAGCGCTAAATTTATAGTCAGTCCCTGTAATCCGGCATTATCCTTTCTGCTGAGGGACCTTACATCTTTCTCCGACTGGGGCAGTGCTTTCCATTCCTCGCCAATGGCTTTGAAGCTATCTCTGCCGTGCATTCCCTGGTAAATACCACTTTCCATACGGTCTGCCACGAATAAAACATAAGCGGACCTAGATTTTGTGGGCAGACGGTCATCTTTGATGGGAGAGTAGTTCTTTTTGACAAGACGCGAAAGAGCTTGGCGGGCAGTGTTGGCCTCCTTGATCTGGAGAGGCGTATGCGACTTGACCCACGCATCATAGGCAGCGGCGTTCGCAGCTATGTTCGCCTTGGCCTGAGCTTGGAGTCTCTGAATATGGGGATTAGTATGCCAATGTTAACGTATACGGAGATGCTCAACGGGACATACTTCCAACTCATCGCCGCTGATGGATTTAGCACGCTCTGCAGCGACCAGAAATCCTTCCGGGTGCTTGTATTCACCTTTGATCTCGCGCATCTTCTCACACACAGCAAGAGTGTACGCGGCGGAGGGCAGCTTCTTAGGTCGCTGGATCAGAGCAGTCGCCTTGAGCTCTTTGATATGATTGCTGAGTTTCTTGAGCCTCCGAGCTTCTTGTTGCTTTTCGGTAAGAGGTCTCTTTTTCTTCGTTTCGCTGTCTGCCTTTTTGGAGCTCTTCTCCTTGGGCGTCTTGCTCGGCTTGGGAGGGGTAGCAGCAGTTGCGAAAGAATTCGATTGAAATAGGGATTGGATGGAAGAGATAGGTTGGACTTGCGGACGCGCGACACCAGAGTTGGCTGCCAGGCAAACGCGACTGAGCTGGTTCTGCAAGTCGATCACGCCAGTACGGCGAGGGAGAGCACTGCGTTGCAGGGTACGGAGCAAGCCCCCCGAGCTGCCGACTGCCAAGACATGAAGGGATTATCGAGGCTGATTGAACTGGAGCGAGTAGAAAATATAAGCAAAGATGAAACAAATCAGGAATTGAACCTTCAAAAGCTGAGAATTGATAGAGGAGCTGTTGACGCAAGCGGAGCAGGAGTCGCGCTTGCTGCGGTGTACCTATCCGCATCGGGCTTAGCTCAATCACATGGAATTACATAATCTGTTTCTTCGTTCGAACGGTTTGCGAAAGTGACGATGCGATAGACAAATATCTCACGCGATCTTTTTTTCCTCTGCGGCCTGAGGCCTGAATTGTGGTCTCAAAATCTTCTTTCACGTTTCACTTCCTCTCCCTCTCCCTCTCTCCTTTCACTCCGTGTCCCGGGTGCTTTTGCGTTCCAGTAACACTCACTAATCAGCCTGCAACAATGGCTCGCCACGGGGATACTCGCTCACCATCACCTGTAGGCAGCACATACTCTTCATCCCGACGGCCTCGCAGAGAGGATGATCGCTATGACAGAACCAGGCGGGATGATGGGCGCAGTTACCGCAGATCCCGCAGCCCAGAGGTACGTGTGGCGGTGCACCACAAATTCACATCTTACCTTCCAATCCCTGACCATACTTGCGATATTCAGAGACGGTACCATGGGCGTGACCGCCCTCGCGACAGGGATGGTTACCGACGACGTGACATCCCCATAGACCGCCGCGATGAAGATACTTATCGGCCAGCTCGAAGAGACCGATCCAGAGAACGGCGACGAGATGATGACCATGATGTCCGTCGCAGAAGTCGTGATAGAGATTACCGTCCCAGGCGAGATGACTCCCGTGATCGGGACCGCAGGCGGTTAGATGATTCTGCTGACTTGAAGCCCAAGTCTAGACGGGATGACAGCCGTGATCGTGCTCCAAGCCGACGGTCTAGGTCGAGAACCCGAGAGGTAAGCTCCCCGCACCTTGCATCATGCCGAACCCTTGATACTAATCGCACCCCGCAGCCATCAAAGCCGTCCACACCTGCCCCCACTGCCCAGACAGACGAGGAAAAGAAAGCCGAGAGACTTGCCAAGCTCGAAGCTTGGAAACAGAAACAAGCCGCCGAACGTGAAAAGAAGCAAAAGGAGCAGGCAGCAGTTGATCCCAAGAAGATCCTCGAAGCGATTGACCGTAAATCCGTTGTGTCTCCGGCTGCTCCTACCGCATTCCCCGGAAAGTTGAAGTTTGATCCAAAGGCGATAGTCAAGTCATCAACCACGGCTGCAGCTGCTCCCGCCGTGCTTGGTACGGATGTCGCTGTTCCAGCATCTGCCAAAGGTCCGTCTGCGGTAAAATCCACTATACCCCCTGTTGCGCCGGCCACGCTGTCTGGCCCATTGAAGGCCAAAGGTAATGTCAGCGGGTTTGGCCTGGGTGTGAAACAAGTTTCTGAAACCGAAAAGCCATCTGCTAAAACTCTGGGCTTCGGGGATGCGGATGAACAATCCACACGCAAGAAGCTAGAAAGATTGCCGACCCTACCTCTCGATGTGAGTGCGCAGGTGGAGGATGCCGGTGAAGAAGACGATGTAGACATGCAAGCCGACGAGACAGACGAACACGCGGCAGCGGTGGCGCATGCCGCAGTCGAACGCCGAGACACACGACTTCAGAATGAACCTGATGACGTCCATATGGACGAGTCGACAACTGCGCAGGCCGATTCTACCCCCATGGATGTTGACGATGCTGAAGAAGTCGATCCCTTGGATGCGTTCATGGCTGAACTCCAAGACTCGTCGCCGCCTGAAAAGAACATTGGGGCCACGTTTGCTAAGAATAAGACACAGCAACAACCCGAGGCTATGTTTGGCGATGATGAGGACGTGGATGTGACTGCAGTCGGCGACGAGAAGGCCGAAGATGTCCTCGCCATGGCAGCAATCAAAAAGAAGAAGCGGGAGATCCCCGATATCGACCACAACAAAATCGACTATGAGCCATTCCGCAAGGAATTTTACACTGAACCTTCCAACCTTGCAGAGATGACCGAGGAAGAAGTAGCAAACTTGCGCCTCGAGCTGGATGGCATCAAAGTTAGGGGCACCAACGTCCCTACACCCGTTCAAAAGTGGTCGCAATGTGGTCTAGGCGTGCAGACATTAGATGTCGTCCACAAGCTTGGGTGGGAAAATCTCACATCCATTCAGGCGCAAGCAATTCCCACGATCATGTCCGGTCGCGATGTCATCGGTGTGGCAAAAACTGGCTCAGGAAAGACCGGTGCTTTCCTGGTTCCGATGTTCCGACATATCAAAGACCAACGGCCTTTGGCTAATATGGATGGCCCCATCGCTATGATCTTGTCACCTACCCGTGAACTGGCTACTCAAATCCATAAAGACTGCAAGCCTTTCTTGAGGGCATTGGGACTTCGTGCTGTCTGCGCGTATGGCGGAGCCCCCATCAAAGACCAGATTGCCGAGCTGAAGCGAGGTGCAGAAATCATTGTCTGTACCGCTGGTCGTCTCATTGATCTGCTGGCCGCAAACCAAGGGCGGGTGCTCAATCTTCGCCGTGTCACGTATGTCGTCCTAGACGAGGGGGACCGCATGTTCGATATGGGCTTCGGTCCACAAGTCGTCAAGATCATGGAGAGCATCCGGCCGGACAGGCAGACTGTCCTTTTTTCAGCCACCTTTCCTAAGAGTATGGAAGCATTAGCCCGGAAAACTTTGAATCATCCAGTGGAGATCACAGTGGGTGGCAAGAGTGTTGTGGCCCCCGAAATCACGCAAATTGTTGAGGTCCGCAATAACGACCAGAAGTTCGTCCGCCTGTTGGAGCTCCTGGGGAATTTGTACGAAGACGACGCGAATGAGGATTATCGCACGTTGATTTTTGTGGACCGTCAAGAGGCCGCAGATGACCTACTTAAGCAATTGATGTACAAGGGATATCCGTGCATGTCGATTCACGGCGGAAAGGATCAGATTGATCGTGACAGCACGATTCAAGAATTCAAAGCAGGTATTTTCCCTATCCTGGTCGCAACATCAGTTGCTGCTCGTGGGTTAGATGTCAAGCAGCTGAAGCTTGTTGTTAACTATGACGCACCTAATCATTTGGAGGATTATGTCCATCGTGCCGGCCGCACTGGACGGGCTGGTAATACCGGAACCGCTGTCACGTTCGTCACCGAAGAACAGGACCGGTATGCGTTGGATATTGCAAAGGCTCTTAAACAAAGTGGACAGGAAGTTCCGGCGCCTCTCCAGAAGCTGGTTGATGGGTTTAATGAGAAGGTCAAGTCGGGCAAGGAGAAGAACTTCTCCCGACATGGATTCGGTGGTAAAGGTCTGGATCGTCTTAATATGGAGCGTGAAACTGCACGTCTCCGTGAGCGGAAAGCGTACAAAACCGGCGATGATAACGATGACGAAGATGAGAAGCTTGAGACCGAGCAGGAGTCAGACGATCGATTCAACAAAGCTCTTTCGGCCGTTCGCTCTGCTACCGACCCAGTTATTACATCGCCGACAGCTTCAGTTGCTTTGCCGGGTGTGCCGAAAGGTGTTGATCTTGATGGCAAGATTGTCGTGCATCGTACAGAGAGAGCACCGGCGAATGCCTCAAAGAACCCATTGGATAAGGTGGGGTCTGCAGTTGCAGAGATCAACGCACGTTTGAGCCGTGCGGGTGTGATGAGATCAGGTGTACCTATTGACAACCGCGGACCTGATGCTGGAGCCTTCCATGCAACGCTGGAAATCAATGATTTCCCTCGTAAGTTAACCCATTTCCCTCCCATTTGAGACAGTTCCTTACCATTTTTCCGTCATACAGAGAAAGCACGCTGGGCCGTCACAAACCGCACAAACGTAGCGAAGATCTTGGAAGCCTCCGGGACCTCCATCACAACCAAGGGCAATTTCTACGCCGCTGGGAAGGAACCCGGTCCCGGAGAGCTTCCCAAGCTGTACATTTTGGTGGAGGGCGAGACCGAGATTTCCGTCACCACCGCTATACATGAGCTTAGACGCCTCCTCAAGGACGCAACACTGGCAGCCTCGGAGGGTGAGGCGCGCGCTCCGGTGGGTGGCCGCTATAACGTTCTTTAGGTCAAGCTTTAAGTTCATACTAGGCCCTGAAATATGGGTTCAATACCAACGATTGTACGATACCCTTTTGTGTTCATTCTCGTAGAAGTTACAGCTAAAGAGTCCTTGATGATTATTCTCATCCAATAGTGAATTGAGTACCATCGGCTGACCATGGCAACTGGCGCGGCCAGCATCATTACATCATTTAAAATACACATCAAACAGATGCTTCAATATTGATTCCACAAATTCCGTCGACAAACGAGTCAAATAAGTATAGCAAAAAGAGCAAAGATACGCTACATAAAAAAAATAAGCCCGCAAACAGAACGCTAACAAAAAAGGTCGCCAGGATATAATAGCAGTCATGATTCAATCGAAATGCCGCATGAGTATGCCTATTCCCATCTCCTTGCAGCCTCGGCCCCATCTACATCTCGTGCAGCCCTCTCTGTGCGACTGACTTGATCCAATGTCTGCGCTTGAGTCTGTGCCTTCTGAGCAGCCAGTTTTGAGCCCAATTTCCCTTTATTGGCAGAGGCGCTTTCAGCGCGTTTCTGTCAGACCCACTAAGTTAGCAATCGCAGCTCTACACAACATATGTTTAGGGAAATGAGATGTCATACCTGTGCAGCAATTGCAGCATTTGCACGTGCCTCGTCTGTTCCAGCAGTACTACCATTTGTATTGCTCTCACCCAAAGTGCGACCTGGTGTAGCCTTCCAGTTTGTCTTGGCCGGAAGTGGGGCGCGGGGTGCGGCACCCTTCCCTGAAGTTGTGCCGACTACACGGCCTGGTTGGCTGAAAGGTTCTGTCTCATTTGAACCACGGGAGCAGATGTTTCCCATTGTGAATGTGTAGTGAGCCGTAGTGATGGGACGGTTTGTTGCGCTTAGTCTGATGGGGCGTAGAATAGGGGAGGATTGTTGATGAAGGCGTCGGCTACGCTCCTAAGTTGAGGTTAGAGGAAGCCAATTAAATCCAGTAGCCTTCTGTGAGGTAGGATCTCTAACCGCTATGCTGTCTGTAAATTAAGTGCGTTCTTGTTGGCGGGTCATCGCAAGTGGATGTTGGAGCATTGCGATAAGCTGATAGTAGATCCGGGGCAAAGGCGGTGACCAAATTCTGCCACTCATTTCAATAGTCAGGCGGTCCAATTGGGTATATCAACATATATTGAAGGTAATATCTTAAAATGTATCATTTGATTCAGCTTATTTCTATACATTGGGTAGAAACTGTAGACATATTCCCGGATTATGGCTGTCGGGCGAGAGGGGCAGAATAAAGCTTAGTCAGAATCTCCATTTGGGAGGAAATTATCTCCGCGGGGGGAAAGGAATTCTTCGTCGGAATGCTGGGGAGCATTCTCCAGCTTTTATTGATCTCAGCTCTATATTTCCTGCAGATTTGACTTTATATCACATATATCACAGAAATTTCCCGAAGTTGATAACCAAAGCTCGCTCTACGATTCGCTCGAAAATCATGACGCCTAACCCCCAAGGTCCCCATCCTCTCCTGCGTCCCGAAGGTCCTCACGGCAGCACCTGAGGGGTCCCAGTCGACATCAAGTTATGCCCTCTGATCATTTTAAAATACTTTTGATCTGATCTTGCATCTGCGACTCCAAGGTCCTCCTTTTTTTTTGCTTTTCCCCGTCGATCTCGGTCAATTCGCCGATTGCCCTATTGTCAACCACCCCAGTCCAAGCGCATGATCCGATTCTGAGACACAGTGAGAGGATATCATTCGTCAGTACAACCTGAACTTCCTACTGGGAACGGCGCACACTGTGTGGCGCTTTGCCTCGTGGTTACGTGGTGTTTGCAGTAGGGTATCGCACCTGGCTAGCATTCGCTGTCCTACTTGCGGTCGCACACTGATCGGTTCCTCGACCGCATTTTCCCCATATCTTTCGTTGTATACCGTGTTGTGACGACACTGTTCCTGGAGAACCCGATTCGATTACGACCCCAATATCTTCCCTTTATCACCTGAAGTGAACCGTGCACCATGACGTCCCAAACTCAACAAGGCGATTTCTGCCTTGAATGTAACTGGGAAGCTTTCCACATTGATGGCAAGGATGGGGTAGATTCCACGGGTAATGTTCTTCAACATCGTTGGGACTGTTCAAGTCATGAGACCCCGACACCGCTGCCGCATTGTGAAGTCGATGAGGCCTGCTGTGATGTAGACGATTGCGCGCTAGACTGTGGGTCAGTGTGTGGCGGCTTTATGGGCTGTGGCACTTCCACTGTATGCTCAGTTACTCACTGTGAGAATGACAACTGCGGTGATGATAACTGCGACGATAACCACTGCGGCGAGGATCATTGTAATACCAACTGCGAAGAAGATCACTGCGAGGACAACCACTGTGAAAATATTGACACTCTGTGCTTCGAAGACCACTGCTGTGACGGTACCGCGACTCAAGACTGCGGCTTTGACGGTCTGTTCGGACTCAACGCTCCACTATCGCTAGACACGGGGATTTTCTCTTCCACTGTAATGGGAAATCATTCCGTTAGTCATACGACAAAAGCCATGCAGCATCCTCTCCCTGGTCTTGTCGACCCGTATCAACAGGAAAACTTCCTATCCTCATACCAAGCCCATGCCACCCACTGTGAGCAAGAGGTATCCAACCATTTCGAGTGCCATGATTTCCAGAAAGATTGGCAAGGGATGTTTGTGGCGCCTCCTGTTCCCACACAGACCGAGGTCAATCCAGCGGATGTTTTCCACATGCTTGGTATGTGTTCCGACTTCTCGATATGCCAAGATCAACACGTACCTCAACCCCAGAAAGGTCCCAATGGCTTTGATAAACCCAAAATCGACACATCAGACGCATTCAATTGCTTCCACCCTGGACATCATCATGTCCACAGCCATTTCAAAAACCCTAATGATTTCAACCTGCAAACAATACGCAAAGGACCTCACCGCAACCATCATCGCTGCCGACCCCACACACATGTTCATTCCCACCCATACTCCCCTTACTCACGACAGTCTCGCTCAAGCATAAGCTCCCATCTGATTTCCAGCCCAGGGGAGACCCCGCCGCCTCTTGAGGGTGATGCCTCGTCCGTGCTTACCACACCGGACTTTTCTCCCGCTGACAGTAAGCTGCATATTTGCAAGTGGGCAACGGAGATTCATGGAATCAAGGCTACCTGCGGGGCTACATTTGCCGATTGTGGTGCCCTTCAAGAGCACCTCGTTGCCAACCATATGAATACCGTGAATGGTGCCAAGGGAAATGGGTACTACTGCTGCTGGGAAGGATGTCATCGTCCGGATGAGCCCTTCTCGCAGAAGTCCAAGCTTCAAGGCCATTTCCTTACGCACAGTAACTGTATGTCATATCTATCATCATGCTGTCTATTTATAGTAAGAGCAATATACTAACACGAATGGCATCTTCACAGATAAGAACTTTTCTTGCTCAGTGTGTGGCAAGGCTTTTGCCAGGCAAGCGACATTAGACCGACACGAGCGCAGTCATCGCGGTGACAAACCGTATACATGCAAACATTGCAATAAATCATTTACAGATAGCAGCGAATTGAGTATGTCGTCCTCGAACTCCTTGCCGACTCCAACGCTAACTATCTCAGAAACACATTCGCGAACCCACACTGGCGAAAAGCCTTTCAAATGCACCTGGCCAGGATGCAGCTTCACCACGGGCGACGTGAGTTTCTCTGTCTCTGTCCTATATACCCAGTTGTGTTCTAACATCAAACCAGTCTTCGAATATGTCTAGTCACAGACTTAGTATGATACTCCTTCCATTCCAAATGTTTAACTTCTTTTACTGACTCCATCCAGCCCACGGAGAGCGAAAACATAAATGCCTTTTCCCAGGGTGCACTAAGAGCTTCACACGTCCTGGTAAGTTCTATTATCTGAGCCTTGTTTTAATTACGTGCTAACATCAATTCTCTAGACCAATTGAAACGCCATCAGAGAACGACGCATAAACAAGAATCCTGCCTGTCAATCTCATCACCGAGCACCGACCACTTCACTATGACCCCCTTCACTTTGGTCTAACGAACCATACCGTTGAACACACTATTATATGCGATTATCATGTCTTACGACCCAAGAGATTACGGCGCTATTCGCGGCCGGACGTACTATGGATGGTTGGGAAACACTTTGTGTTTGGCGTTTTGCGGATTTTTGAGAACCAAAAAAACTTGATACCACCTGGCCTTGATGCTGCCGGGATTTTGCACCGATGAAATAATTGAGATATTGTATTAGATCCTGTGCCGATCAACCCTCTGATTGACCCAGGTGATCTATTTCCTAGGTTATTTATATTATATTATTATTTCCTTTCACAAACTCGCCTACCAGAGAAGGTATTTACGATTGAGAATAACAGAGCCTGCAGATTCAAGATGCATAATGCCTTTATTTATTTCCTGGTATAGACCACAACCTACAAAGGTACCAGTTAGACCTTAAAATATACAATTGCCGCATCCCCATATGGAAGCCAGATGATCGCACCTCAGTAGTGACGATCTAGTTTCGAACATCCATACAAAAACACACTTAGTCTTCCGTAGCCCTCTGCTCAAGCGCCTCAACAGCATTCTTCAACTCCCGAATCCGATGTCCAACCCGCCGACGCACCTCGTCCTTAACACCCTGCGGGACCTCCGCCGGATTGTACTGCGTCTCGACAATAGCACTCTCCTCCGCCTCCTCTCCCGCCTCCAAGGACTCATCTGTCTCATTCTCGACTTCCCCAGGACGAGCAGTGTAGAGGGCGTACACAGTAGACAGCTGGTTGAGGGCATCGCGGGCAGACTCTCGGTCCGAAGCAGCGTAGATGGTAGATGAGTCGGTGCTCTCAGTGGCAATTTCAAACTCGTCTTTGGCGACTTCATACAGCTCTTGTAGTTCCTCGACTAGGAGATCGGCTTCGGCTTTGCCGGTGGATCCTTTTCGGTCGGCGTAGGTTCTAGCTGAGGGTTTTGGGAGTGGTGATCGGATAGAACATGCCAGTTGAAATGGGATTGGGCTAGCTCGTGCTTGTCTAGAGCATGACAGGCTGTGCAAAGTGCGAGAGATTGGTTGCAGTCGCTGTTTGGAGAGTCGGTTGACGTGGTGCGATTGGAGGTCTCCAAGACGGAGGAGTGGGGAGCCACGTCCAGAACGAATACATTGTATGGCCGACATTTTAGAAATTGTTACACAGGAAGTAAAAGAAGGAGTAAATTGGGAATAATTTTCAAGAACACAGCTGAGCTCTCATGACAGACCAATGCTCGGTGATGACGTCGCCAACGATTTATCGTACCACGTGGTGATAAGGAATTGGTTAGGTAATGTTTTTCTACAACCCTCCAGGGTTCCCAGACCATCCATAATTCTTCAATTTCCAGAAGATCCGTTTGCTTTCTGCAAAGGGTACAAGGCTAATATGTCATAGTATAGGGTAGCTATAGTAATTCCTCAGGATTCCAAGCTCGTCCATCTAGTTTTCATCATCTCAAAGTATATAACCTCTATCCAAACAATTCCTGGCTCTCTGGCCGTCTATATCTCTTCCCAAAATGTAATCATAATTCATGAGGGGTCTTCAGGCTTTGCTCATACCCTGGCGAAATCTGCTCTTTGATCCTGGTGACTTCCCCTTGAAGGCGTCGTCAATCTCCCCAAAGGTCCGACCTTTTGTTTCATGCATAAAAATGACGCCAACAACGACCGTAATTACACAACATCCACCGAACAAAAAGTACGCACCGAAGCTGCTCTTCGCAAGGAGAACAGGCGTTGTCAAAGCCACCAAGAAGTTGCAAACCCAGTTGCTTGAATGAGCCAATGTGGTAGCCGACGCTCGTGTTCGCTGCGGCTGAATCTCGGCAGCATAGACTTTGACGGAGATACCCCAGGTGACAGAGTAGAGAGCAGAAAACAGGTAGATGCAGACAATGACGACCCAGCGACCAGCGCCAGTAGCCTTATGGACGGCATTTCCAGCATACAGACTGCCCATCAAAAACATCAAGACTCCCATTACAAGCCCGCCATAGATAATGCTGGCTCGGCGGCCCCATTTATCGGCATAAATCAGTCCCGGAATAGTGACAGCGAAAATCACAAGCGCTGACACACCAGATGCCAGAAAGCTTGCTTCCGAGGAGGCAAGGCCGGCCTTTTGAAATAACTGTGGAGCATACTATCGTGTTCAAGTCAGCGACTGTCAGTTATATCGAGGAGACTTGACCGTACGTAAAGCACACCATCAATACCACTCATCTGCTGCATGCCCATCAAAAAGACTGCAAGGATGGTCCGGCGCAACACATCTTTGGAGAAAATAGCAAGAAGCTTATCCATCGTTCCATTTTTGGCCTCATCGGAGTCAACTTCCTGTGCCTGCACTTGCAGCACAACCTTTTCACGCTCTGCGCGACTAACCCCCAATTTGTCCCACGCCTCTTCGGCCATTTCATAGCGACCGTGAAGTCCTAGCCACTGAGGCGACTCGGGTAAATAAAGAAGTGAAAGTCCACACAGGATCATGGAGAAGGCGGAAAGAAGGATAAACGGCATCCGCCATGAGAGTGATGAGTGGAGGCTGGAGGTTCCGTAACTGATAAAGTACCCCATGACCAAACCAAGGGTAGTGGCAAGTTGAGGGCCAGTTGTCAAGGCGCCTCTAGTGTTCGTTGGCGAGGTTTCACAAATCAGGACGACAAGATTTCCAAGGAAAAGCCCTTCTCCAAGGCCTTCAATAATCCGGCCAACAATGAACATGGATAGAGTTACAGCTCCTGCTTCTATTGCGGCTCCCGCGCCAAAGATAAAAACGCCAATGCAGATGCCCTTCGGCCGACCAAGCCGATCGGCAACATAGCCAGCGAAGAAAGATGAAAGTGCTGCTGGAATCAAAATACAGGAGACGATGAGACCGTGGACTGTGGAGTTTTGACTACCAAATGAAGTCTTGAAGTCCTTCATATCAGTGACGGGGCCGATAATACCCGTATCCATTCCGAAGAGGATTCCATTTGCCGAGCATAGAATGCATGCGAGCACATATTTCGGCGGATTTTTGAACTGGAAGGGAATCAATCCCATTACTTCGGCTTTGGGGGTTTGGTCGATAGGTCTGAGAAGATATTATTCAAAAGCTCGAGATGTTGAACGTGTGAAAGTATTTACATAAATAAGAAGAAGAGAAAACTCTTACCCCTCCAGAGGTTTTGATTCCTAATAACCAGACCCACGTAGGGCAGACATTATTGTCTACAAATAGCTATTCATTATATCATATGCAATGTACCCTCAACTACATTCATTGCCTATTTCTATGTAACGTGACTCGGTGTTGAACTTGCAAGGGAGAGTCTGATTTATATTGAACAACATACACAAAAAAGTTGTACCAGAAGACTCAACTTCGGAGAAGGGTCCTCCGGCGAGATTACCATCTGGGCTCTTCGCGGCCCGAATCGACTTGTGAGAGGAATAAGCGCCAAAGGATTTGTGGGCCGTCTCCCCCATGTACAACCTCGGAGCATGGCGGTTTCCCCCTCGTTTCTAAGTTTTTTTTATGGGGCTTCCGGGGTTTGGCCGGTCATTTTTATGGGGCTTGGAAATTGGTTGAAAAGAACATGTCGGTTGATAAAAGCCCTAAGCCGGACGCCAAGCCGGCCCGGGTGATTTGGTCATATCCGAGCAAGTATAAGTCTTTTGCATATGATCACACCCATATCTTCTGCCTCACCTCCGTTTAATAATTGTGTGATGTTAATCTCGCTTCAATATGTATCGTTCTCTATCCTGTATGCGGTAGCAGTGTACTACGGCCTGTGTCGGTGTGTTGGTTGTTTCTGTCCGGCTTACCAGTGTTTAGCATAGATAGCCTAGCCTCCTCTCATACATCTCTATCTTCCTCCATAGGCAAGTATCTGCATATCAATACTATTTCTGCATTCTCATGATGTATGGTTACTAGCACCTCAAAGGGCCAGTGTTTGTCCCTCTTGAGTAGCTACGTAATAGTAACGTATCCGACTATATTTAAGCTCCTTCGACGTAACCTTCAGATCCTTACGTTTGCATCTTATTGTTATCCTTCTGGTTGTGCCTTGCAAAAGTTTCAGATTTAGCCTGAACTTGAACTCAATATGGCTGCTTGGGATGAACGGTTTTCATGGTCTACGGCCTTTTTGTCCTCGCTTGCCGGGATAGGCATTGCAGCATCTATCGTGCTTCTAATTCTTGCTATACGTCTGCTTGTCAGGAACTATATCGCATGGCGACGTGGTCCAGATGCGGATACAGGTGCAGATGATGACAGCAATTTGCCTAAAACTCCGCACGATACTCTTCCTTTCGCCGACATCCCACCCATCACAACCGTAGCAACCATGCCTAGACACGCTGTTTCTGATATGGATCGAGATATCAAGTTCCAAATCGCAAATTGTCAGGAGCTACAGGATCTTGAAGCTGCAGCACATTGGAAGCATACCGGATAATCGAGTGGGACGGGTTGCACTTTTACGCACTCCACTGAAGAGCCGAGGCTCTCCCTGCCTAAGTTATGGGGTTTCCTTTCGATCTCCCTTTTCAAGTTAGTTCCTAGCTGAGCAGAAGCCTCATTCTATTATCAGGTGCTAACCTCTGCTCATTTTGAATATATTCATTTTGTTAAACAACAAAGCCGGCGTCCCCTTGTCATAGGGGTTCTTTGTTATTCACACGGCGACACCAATAATACTTCTTTTCATAGACGTGAATAATAACCTTTGTCTCATATTTCTTCTTTCAATGCAATTCAGCAAGCGCCGAGTGGCGTAGCATAAATACTGTCGATGCTCCCTCCCTTCTCGAGTACCCACCAAACTGACATTTGAATTGACTTCCATATCATCCAAATGCTCCAGTGTGCCATTTACCGGATGTTGCGAATTTTCTTGATTACCCTTGACTTCTGGTTCAACACTGATCAATCCCCCTTTCCACCCAGCCAAGCCCAAAGAATCGGTAAGCCTTCGCAATCTATTCCGCTTGAGAACCTGACTACTCCGCCATTTAGTGCTCAACCAACTGAAATGCCATCCTCTGACCTAACTGAACTTGACACCTGGGAGGAAATCTACAAAGAGGAATGCCTTAGTTTCAAGGCCGGGCTAGAGACTCAAGCCCAGATCCTGAGAAAAGATCCAGAAAACCAAGGAGTAAATCGTATCAATGATGTTCGCAAAAAGCTAATCTCACTCTCTCACCAGGCAGAGCGAATCAAAGAGGTTGCATTTGAGATGGTCGACCAGACCCCAGACAGTGTGTATGTCCGCACCGCAACTCCGGAGTGGCTCTCCTCCCGGTTTGGAGATCCGCAGCTAGAACAGGTATGTATTAGTATGGAATACAGCTTGGACCGACTAGCATTTGAACTTAGATCCGACCCGTCAATGGATCTGATGGTTGCCGGACACCTTGAGCAGATGACCGATGATATTGAAATGGACTTTCTTTAGATGGTGCTAATGCATTTATTTGTTTGCGACTCTAATGTTTGAAATTGTAATAAACAATAATACTTGGCCGGTTATGAGTCTCAAGATAAAGATATCACTTCGATTTCATGTCCCGCTTGCGTCATAACCAGGTATTAACAGCCGTAATAGTATTAGTAGCTTGTATACTTCAGGCACCTACCTCATACGATGGAATAATCAAATTAAAAGGTCAGAGGATTGTGGCCTTGTTCGGCAAGTCTTCATCATTCATCGTCTTTCATCTGTCTCTCATCTCTCTCAACTCTCACCTCTCTGTCACCTTTGTCATATCTCTTCTTTCTCATCTCTCTGCTCTCTTTATTAGTACATCCATTCTTCTTTTATCCGTTTCTACCATTCCTAGCTGTTACAAGCCTATCAGCCTTACCTCTATCCTCCTCTACATCCAATTCCCACAGTAGGATTGATGTAGCCAACCGCAACGCTGTATCTCCAAACATTCAATCTTGTAGGGCCCCGTGTAGCTAATCACAACCCTCTTCTTCAGCCATCCGATGGCGATGGCACCGGAGAATATCCCGGCAGGTGGCACCGAACCTGACCAAGACATCGAACCTGACCAAGAAGAACAAGTCAACATTCCAACCAAAGATCCCGCTGTGAAAGAGGATAAGGTTGATATCAAAGTCGATGACCTCGATAGTACGGACATACGCACACCAGACACACAAGGGTCTAACCTACCAAAGTTGACCCAAGTCATAATCACAAACGTGCCGCGTCGACTAAAGCACAACTCCAAAAACCCTGACCAATGGATTCTACAAGTGAAATTTGCACTGGCACAACTCCCTCTGGAACACTTGCTCAACAGCAGTGTTGCCCGACCAGCAAAAGGCCATCACAACTACAACAGATGGGTGCAATGGTCTCGTACTGTCGCTAACTGGTTGTATCTCCAGTTGGATGAAAGGCTCCAGCAACGGCACCAGGAGTGTCGCAAGATACACAGCAAAGCGGACAGCCTGTTTGACACAATCGTGAAAATGGCCCGAGAAAGGGAAAACATAAACGCTAGGCTCGAAAGTTATCACGATAGCTGGAAGAGGTCGGACAGTGAGGTCGTCAGACAGTACATTTCAGTACCCAAAACTCACCACTTGCTCGGCTCGAACCTACTTCCCATCTCGTCTCTACGCTAGCAAAGTCACCGGCTACATCCTCTGGTTTTTGATCAGCACACTAGTCGACCAATGCCCCGTCAGACAGCCTACCGTCTTCACCTCACATGCGTCTCAGCCCTCTTTCTTTGCGCCACAGGGCATACATCAGCCTGACCTCGCTGTTTCCACAGCCCTCACCATAACCTGACTTTAGGCGCCTTGTACTTGATGTTCTGGAGGACCCCGAGCTTCGAAACCGTCTTGGTATATCTCACCAGGACAATGACAAATGGAAAGCAGAAGCCGGAGAAAATTTGTGAAATTGAAGATGGGTGTCAACACCAGAACCTCATGCCGTAGATTGCCCTTCGCACATCATAATTTCCGAATTCTTTGGATGTGATTAAACGAAAGATGGAGGACACTAGGTAAAATTGTCAAGCACAGTCGTAGTTGACTTCTGAAAACCTCGCTTTTTTTCATACCCAAAATATACTAATGACCAGACAAGGTCCTCATTCCTATCGGATCGGTCAGTAGAAAGTATGCATGTGAGAAGCCCAGGAGCTAATCTAGAACAAAACTAGAGAACAGCGTTGTGATAGTACGTGGAGGGATTAGGTAGTTACAGTTTTGCGGGTTGTGATCTCACTCAATTCATCAATCAAAAATCACTAATGAGCGTATACAGTTCGTGTTCTCATGCAAACCATGACTCGCCTTAAACCAAAGCGAACTTTCCGTGCAAAATTATTTCCTCCAAATACAGACCAAATAAATCCCATGACAATCATCAAAAACATCCAAGCTCACACATAACAATTTTACTCCTACCGGCCAGTGATAGCCAGTATACCCTTGTTCTGAGCACGGTGTAGTTCTAGTAACAGCCGAAATTCTTGTAGCTGCTATAGCTCTCATCCTAGTTTTCTAGGAGCTGGAAGCCGCGTGCCACTGGCCATTGGAATCTGTCCATCCATTCTGGTTGTTCGTATGCCACTGGCCGTTGGCATCAGTCCAGCCATTTTGGCTTGGATCGTATTGGCCGTTCTGGTTGTTGTTGTTGTTGTTGTTGTTGTTGTTGTCGAGCCACTGGCCTTCCTTCTCAAGTTGGCCATGTTTGGTATCGCCATTGTTGGGAACGAACACACCGTGCTGCCACTGCCCCTTTCGGTACAATCCGCTAGGGTCCCACTGACCGGCCAGGTCGTTAGGGTCAATGGGAAGTGCGAGGACAGACATAGGGGAGATAGCCAAAAGGAGGAGGCTGTTGATTATGGAGTAGCGCATTTTGAAGGTGAACTCGAGGGGATTTGAATGAAGTATAGATAATTTGTTGCTTTGGTGCTGATCTTGTGATCGCAAGGTTCTCGTTGTTTTGGTTTGAGAATGATGATTGAAACCCGGTTGATCTGCGCGTATTTATATCTGAGAAACTCCAGCTCCAAGATCGAGGATTATATACGTAGCTGCTCAACAGCGTTGAAGCCTTTCACAAGAATGTCTGAGGTGGGCTTTTGCCATTCCTCGACGAGGGTGGATGAAAATTGGCGCTGTAAAGGACACTGGGTAAATGTGTCGATAACCATACTGCCTTGTGAGGGATACGAAATCGGATGAGCGATGATATCGACTATGAAAGATGGAGGTAAATATAATAAGCATTAAAGCTTTTTGTAGATCTTTCAAGAGGTGCATGATCAACCTCGCGTGAATCTTAAACCCGTCGATCCTGTCCGCAAGGGGAGTAACCACATTCCTCAAAGATCACTCAAGCCAACCTTAGAAATGCCAAACATGCAAGACACGCTTACCTAACTTGATGACATCCATAGACCTCGAGATGTGTCTTCTGAGTTTCTTGTATGTATTTACTACACATAGGAGGTAAATATTTAGCCGGGTATGAAATAGCATGAAATACGAAGTTACTCGAAAGGAATAAGTATCAGTTCCCCGTATAATGACAATCACCTCAATTTAGTCAAGATTATAAACACTCAAGTCCTCACTCATCCCCGACAGAACATACACAGCACTATCCTCTCCACCAAAAGCCTTCAAAGGCCTCACCCCCCTAAACTCCATCCCAATCTTCTCCAAAGCGCCCCGACTCCGCTGATTCGTGGGCGAACAGAATCCAAATACAGCATCTACCCCAAGATCCTTGTTTGCATATTCCAAAAGACCCTTTGCTGCCTCGGTCGCATACCCCTTCCGACCTTCTTCAGGTAACATGGCAAACCCGATATCCGGGGCAAGATAACCCGAATCTGGTGGCATTCCCCTCATAAGCGATACGGTACCGATCGGCTTCAAGCCATCATCGGTGTGTCGCGAGACTAGGAACATGCCGTAGCCATGGTAGGCGTAGTGTGCTGAAACCCGGCCTTGGAGGAACGAAGATGCCTTTTCCGGTGTGGTGATTCCGGTTTTCCCGCAGGAACTGATGAAATCGTCTGTATTCCAGAGTTGGACTAAGAAGGCGCTGTGGGTTGTATCGGCGGGGTTGAAAGGGGTGATTTGGAGACGCGGGGTGGAGATTTTGAAGTCTGGGGGGAAGGAGAAGCCTGGCATGGTTGGGTTCTGGATTGTACAACTCCAGATAATTGGGTATATCCTTTTCTTTGATGTCTAGTTTCATGAGATAGCAGATAATTTCCAATGACTCAGAGCTGCTGATGGGTTTGGCGTCAAAATGGCCTTTCCTATTTAGGCGTGGCGTTCTCTTAAGATGAGGAGCTGATCCGAAATGATATTTCCTCAATATCCATCATTTTGTAATCTCCAACACAGGCCCAGTATAAACTTTCCTAGCCCGCAGCATGTAGTATATCACAGCCAAGATGACAGTTCCAAACGTCCCAACAACGCTCCAGTTCATAGTCGTGACAGTAGGCGACATATGCGAAGGCCAGAAACTGAAGAATATAATGATGATGATGTAAATTACTGCATATGTATTGATCACCGCACCTAATACACCGGGAATATGGAATGGCCCCCAAACCAACTTGGCGCCGGGGACATTAATCGCACCATCACTATCATTGTGTCGATATATATCGCCCTTGCAACGACGATATAACAGCAACGCAATGACAACGAGGTAGGACAGGTACATTCCAGACACTGCCATCGAGAGGACATGGTCGAGGGCCACGCGGGAGCCAATGTTGATGAGTCCCAGCAGCGAGCAGATGGCAACTGTCAGGAGGATGGAGTACACCGGGAGCTGTGCGGACGCGAATATCTTGAACATTATGTTAGCATATCAAAATGTAATCGTTGGGTGAATACATACATGGCTCCACAGTCGCCAACCTGGCACTGCTCGATCTCTGGCGAATGACCAAATTTGACGTGATGCCGTTGCCAGGATACCGATAACGCCAAATATACCTAAGATCAGTACAATGGTACACATAACCACAGTCCCCGCTGTGGATCCTGTTTCCCGATACAATATTTCGATATATGGATATCCGGTTGCACTATGCAGAGCATCTTCGATATTTCCGCTGCAAAACAGCACAGCTATCAACATTCCGAATCCAAGAATGCCATTGATAAGTACACTGAGCATCATAGCGCGCGGGACAACGATAGCGGCATTGTTGATTTCTTCGGCCATCTTGATGGGAAGTTAGTCGGAATTCATCATACCTTGCGTTGGGAGACTCACATGTACTACAGCGTCACCTCCCGCAAAGGAAAATGCACAGCCGGTAATTCCCACAAACCAGGAAAGACCCTGAGTGGGGAACTCTCCGCTGTTCAGGAACTCCGTGAAGACTTCGTGGTTGGTTTTGTGATCAGCCAGACAGACCAGTGGTATGATAATTGATACGCAGCCTAGGATGTGTAGAATAAGAATGCCTTTTTCCAATCGAGGAAAGATCTTTCCGCCTGCTAAGTTCACAGAAAGTGCAACTAGGAGACATGCCCACATTATTAGGGTACCTTGCCAAGGTTGGGCGTTGTAGTGTTTGTGGGCGAGGACTGCGACGCCCTGGATCATTGTACCGGACAGATACGCGGCTGAAGCAAATGCGGCCTGCCATCCAACAACCGCAACCCAGCCTTTGTTGTGATGTTAGTATCTTATGGTTGGGGTTTGTTGTGGACAGATTGTACCAGTTATGTAGCTCAGGAACTTCATGCAGCTTATTGGAGCAAGCATGGCACACCAGTGATATTGACCCCCGGATGTCGGTGCCCTGAGTGGAGGTTAGTAGGAAATCCCTCTTATCAAGTATTTGATACGCTTACATTGAGGCTAACTCTGAAAGAGCGACAAAAGAGCATGCAGTGCCTGTCCAAGCAAATATGAAGGCATAGACTGCGCCAGCCGAGCCTCCACTGCGACATATTAATTTCATATTCAGGGCTTCAGACGAGAGATATACTTTTTCAAGGGTGTAATAAATGTTCTATGTTGATATCAGCATTCTGGGGTCCTCAGTTCAAGCTGTGGATGTTCACATACCCAAGTAGTCCCTCCCACGTTCCGAGAACAGTACAACTCAATCCAAGAGTTGCGAAGATGCCAAAGTTTCGCTTAACAGAGGAACGGTCTCATTAGATCATGTGCAAGTTACACCGAGCCATGATTTTTTACCTTTAGTACTGCTTTCTTCCCCAGTCGCTCTAGTTGAATTCTATCATAATCACTGCTAGGTGAAGCAAGGACATTGGTAGATGCTAAAACATCTTTCGACTCATGGGCCATGGCGAAAGGAAGTTTGTCAACTTGCAAGATACTTCAGTGGTCACGATAATCAACCCCGAGGAACGAGAAAATGGAGAGACAGCGGAGGCTGAAAAATATCTCCAGAGCCTTCGAGATTTGCCTGGGGAGCTGGAGATCAGACAGCATTCTTCCCAATTGAAATCCAAGGGGTTTAGCAATATTGCCAGGGATGAAGTAGGGGGCATTGGATTAGGCTCCTATTGGGGATAATGGGGTAGCACAGCGCGAACAGCTGTATTGCAGTAAGAAGGTAAAGTGGTATTCGATTGATTATATCTCTTATTGTCCCATCTTCATGCCACCATTGGCACATACCACACTGCCAGTACACCAAAGACCATCTGGTGTACATAGCATACCAACAACACCCGCAATTTCACTAGTGAAAGCCGGTCTCCGACCACCCATTTTCTCTTGAATCAACCGCTTCTGCTCATCAGTCAAGCGACTCATAGTGTCCTGATTATTCACATCCAACTTGCTCAGCGGCGTGTTATCCTGGTACCCTTGGATATCCTTCCAGAACTGCTCTCCGGTCGCAAAGTACATATCACCAACAACGGGGCCGGGGTTCACCGCATTAACAGTGGCACGGTCTGCCAGCTCACGTGCCCAGGTGCGAGTCATCGCCTCAATGGCAGCCTTGGTACCGCCGTAGATCGACTGGCCCACGAATCCGAGCGACGAGGATACACTAGAGATGCTCACAATGCGGCCGCTTCGGTCCGTTGGGAGGAAGGGGTGGCAGGCTTGTGTAAGGAGGAGCGGGGCGAGGACATTGATCGAGTATTGCCAGTTGAAGTGCTCGGCCTCGATGGGGCCCTTGGTGGCGTCGTTCAGGTTCCGGTCTTGCGAGACACCGGCATTATTAATTAGGATGTCGATCTGAAGTTTTCCCGAAGTGCTGAAGTGCTCTTTTGCGGCGGCGATTATGGCGGTCACGGCTTCGGCGGGTTGGCTTAGATCGGCTTGCACGCTCTCGCATTTGATGTTATGAGTTGCGGCTAGGGAGGAGCACAAGGCTTCGGTTGGGGCGCGCGAGGACTCCGAGGTAAAGTTCAGTAGTAGTGAGCAGCCCTTTTCGGCCAGATTGCGGGCAATTGCTTCGCCAATTCCTATATGAAGTATTGGCTTAGTGTGGTATGCGGGGGAGTATGGGGGTGCAATTTACCCCGCGATCCGCCAGTGACGATGCCGAATTTCCCTTCAAGAATGCGAGCCATTTTGTATGTGAATGATTGAGGAAGATAAAGATAGTATTGAAAGGATATTCCCACCTCTTTAAGGTCTTCTCCTATTTAGCCGAGAGTCCGGAAAACTGCCCGTTCCAGAAGAAATGTGGAAATGCGGGTAAATTGACCCTTTCGGCCCGAATCTTTCAACCGGTACATCACAAACTTAACCCGCAATCTCCAATCTTCCGATCGGAGTAGTTTCCCCATGTTAAGCATTGATGCCTTGCTTCCTTAGGCTATTTGGCTAGGCTCGGTTTGTAGAAAGAGCATACATGAGCCTTTATCTTAACCTAATTGCGTATGGAGATCACAGAGTTACACTATTGTACTCATTATCGTCAGTATGGTGAAACCTAACCCACACATATATATATATATATCGCAAGTGCTTCCCGTTGTTGGAACATGTAAATTCTGTGTATGATCCCGGGCTTATACTCCTGGTGGCTACAGCTAGGAGCAATGGTTCATCTTCCCGATATTCTTCCATATCTAATATTATCAAATGTTATGCTATACTTAGAAAAGGTCGTTTGCACAATTTAAGCCTTTTCCCGCCTTTTTTTGGCCGTCGACCTATACAGCTGGCAAATATAAACGGAATGATATTTGAGAAAACCGCTGAAGAGACTACTGAAAAGACATCACGAGGCCGACTATTCTTGTCGCTTGTAGCTCTGAATATCATTCTCGTATCTCGTGCCTACGTAATATGACAATCTATTGCCGTAATAGGTAACATGGTGCGCTATATAATACTAGGTCCTTACCAAGAAACACAACACGCGATGTTACTCGCAGAAACTAGCAATATACGAATATATGAGCAGATAAATGCAACCTCATCAGGAAATATAGCTCCATGTCTTATAGCTAGCGTATATGTTGATACAGCGCTATGTATCGCCCTAACGTGGCGCAGTCCCGAGTCCCCAATGCGCCCCACATGATCTAGACGCCATCTCCAGCTTATTGATGAGCAGCAAAATTCACAATGTACATAGATGTGCCCAGGTTCTGTCACCGCCGTTTGCCTCACGGCTACCAAGCCTTTCAGCCTTTGAAGATAAAGTTCACCATCACGAACGCCAAGAGCGCACCAACTTGCCATATCCGTAAGGACTGTCATAGAGCTGGGGCCAACATGGCTCAGCCTTGCTTATTATAGTACGCCCATTGACCTTTCGCCGGAAAGTATGGCGGAATGGCGCTGCAACCAACCCTATTTGGACAACGGGATGGCTTGGCATACGTTGATACCTCTTAGATCAGTCCAAAATCCTTCATCGATGTGTGACGGCCACAATGGACATCAATATATAAGACGTAGAGTAATCGTTGGAATTCGGACAGAATCAATCCAACCCTCTGAGAAGCAAGCCTCCTCGTGTTTACCAGAATCCTAAACCTTCACAATGCTTCTTCATAAACCATTACTTATATCCCTACTAGGACTTGCCGCTACGTCAACAGCGCGCATCATCGCCACAGATGAAGTCCCCTTCATCGGTCCATCCTTCCTCTCTAACTTTGATCCCTCCAATTCAACCGCGATCAACCTTGCCAAATCGGAATTCCCTGGCCTCATCGACAACCTCTTTTCAACTGGTGATCTAAATCGCACGGACTTAGCCTTTCACATTGACGTATTCTCGGCTGCTACCAATAAATCCATCTACAGCTACTCGCATGTTGGAGAGAACTCAAAGCAGTCTTTGACCTCCGGAGAACTGAATGACAAGACCATTTCACGCATCGGTAGTGTGACCAAACTCTTCACTGTCTATGCAATCATCATCAAGGCCGGCATGGAAGTATTCAGCCACCCTGTGACAAAGTACCTCCCCAAACTGGCGGGTAATTCGGCGAACGATCCTTTGGGGAGTATACGCTGGGAGGACATCACCGTTGGAGCGCTGGCATCTCAGCAGGCTGGCTCTGGGGGTGCTGCTGGTTGGTGCTTTTGTGAAATCCTAAATCACTGGTGCTAATTTCCCTGCTAGACTTTCTTATAGACTACGCGGATCCCGAGAAGCCATTGCAATATGCACCCGAAGGTGAGAAGAATAATAGATTCCATCAGAGGAAGTTCCCTAATAGTTGTCTTTCCCAGATCTTCTAACGTTCTTCCGCGACAAGAGAAAGCCTGTGATCTCTCCATTCCGAAATGCCGTCTATTCTGATGGTGGCTTTGCTATCCTGGGGCAAGTACTTGCGCGCCTTTCGGGTAAAACTTATAGGGAAGCTGTCCAAGAACTTCTCTTTGATTCATTGGGCTTGGATGCTATGTCGACAACAGTGCCAACGGGCTCGGATCTTAACGTTATCGATCGCCGCAGTATCGACAAGAACACATCATGGGCTGGTGATGTCGAAATTGTTGCGTCGTAGGTATTCTCTCTTCTGTTTATGCCATATGATTTCATAGCCCGACTCAGAGCTATGTACTGAGTTGCCCTACAGAACAGGCAGTTACTACTCCAACGCCGCAGATCTCCGCACTGCAGGTCTCGCCATCTTGAACTCTGAGCTCCTCTCGCCAGCCACAACATCGCAATGGATGAAACCCAGTAGTGGAACTGGCAGCTTAGTTGAGCTCGTCGGTGCCCCATGGGAGATTTCTCGTCTTGAGATTCCCGTCACCCCGGGCTCAAACCGCACCCGCATCTCCGATCTCTACACCAAGGCCGGGGGTAACATCGACTATACATCAATCTTTGCCCTATCCCCCGACCACGGCATCGGGTACTCTATTTTAGTTGCCGGTTTCACTGCGACACCCGCCCGCTGGCCCCTACGCAACCTGGTCGGCGAGACATTCATACCCGCCGCCGAACGCGCAGCAGTCGAAAACGCCAAGCAAAATCTAGCCGGCACATTCGTTGACGAGGCGTCACCGGATACAAACCTCACGTTGTCTGTTGATCGGGGCCATCCCGGGCTTGGCCTGAAATCGTTCTGGATTAAGGGCAACAACGCTCTCGATAATGCACATTGGCGTCTCTACCCGACTGGTCTCAACTCTTTCTCGAGGTCCTTGTCTTCTTTGTACAAGACTAAGGGTACTCTTCGTGTGGCACACCGTATGGTGGAGCCGCAGCCCCCGATGAAGCCTCGTGCTGCTGTGGAAGGTGGGAAGGGTGGCTTGTTTGATAACTCTTTTGTGTGGATGAACCTTGACTTTGCTGGCCCTTCTGACGAGTTTATTTTTAACCTCGTTGATGGAAAACTTGTCAGTGTTGAGTATCCTATTACCAGTTCTGTTCTCAAGCGAGTTTAGGTACAAGTCATGGATCAGTCAAATCCCCTAGGTAGAGAGTTCTGAATGGGGGAGCTTGAAATGATAGTGTATAGGCTACATGTTCTCCTGTAATGTCTCGAGTTTTGCCAAGTACCGTTCTATCAGGGTTAGTATAATCCATGGTTTATAATGTGCTCCACGTACTTGCAGCTACCCATCTCATCCCAAGATAGCCTAGTAGATCTTTCAAGGGCCGGATCGACGGCTCCGGATCGACACACCCAGATACCCTAGCATCGCCAAGATACACCATAGCGGCCTTGTATATGTAATGGGGGAGAAACACGGACAAATTCATCATCTTAACCGAGGGAGAGATTTCCGCTCCGCGCGCAATCTCGTGGACGAGGGACTTGAGAATATTGAGTGATGTGTTGATACAATACTCGTTGTCAGGGATATTGATGTGTGACCCAACTTCGAGGGTTTCGAGCATAGCACTGATTTAAAAGTTAGCAGCATTAGGATTAGTCACTTAGTTTTAAACTTGTGCTGCGCAGCGTTACCTTCTACATAGTGCTAATGCGCTATCTGACAGAGGATGCGGCGGGTCCGAATCATCGCTTTGGAAGGTCACCAAAAACGAGGTTAGGGATTTCAGAATCTGGACGGCCTCGACGCTTTCAAAAAGGGGATGCGATTGGGTCCCATGGATATGAACGAGTACCCGGTCTAAGAGGTGGGATGCGTGGGTCAGTCTAGTGAAATCATCAACTTCTACCTTCGCCCAATCTTCAAAGTCCTATTTTCGGAGTTAGTTTCAGATGTTATTGAGTGGGCTTGGCAGCAGCCAGTCAGCCGTCACTCACTGTGGCTATGGATTGACCACTCTGAGTATAAGATAATTGGCCGTTTTCCAGCGAGATATATCTACCACGGGCTCTTGATTCAGTACTAATACCATTTGGTGTGTATGCTTTGGTGCCAGATCTGACCTGTCAGTGATGACGATGCCCCGCCAAGTCTGGTGTGCCTCCTCAACTCTCTGTGGATCCTGAAAAACTTTGCTTAGATCCTCACAGGTTGCATTAATCCCTAGGGAGACTGCGGCTCGTATATTGGCCGCAGTGGAGATGTATGCGGAGGGATACATGGCATGACCAATCTCGAAGACCGTTAGGAGAAGTCGGCTCTGCAATATTTCCAACGAGTTTGTCCCCATCGCCTCAAGAAGAGCAATGTAGCTCTTGAAAGAAGCATACATCGATCGGGTCGAGAGAGGAAGCCCTCCTTTCACGGGCTCCTTACAAACGAGGGCTATACAGAGGGTCAAGAGGCTCAAGTCGGATGGGGCACTGGCTGTCTGGACGCGTACTTTTGATAACCGGGTATTATAACAGGTCTCCGATATGATAGGGAACCAAGTATGTACAGTTCGGAAATAAACGGCTGCGGCAGTTTGCAGCTGCGGTCCATCGCCCACAATTGATGAGACCTGAGCTTCAAGGGTATGACGAAGGTTGGAAGGGGTCAATTCGGCCCAATCTGGCACAGGCAGTAGACGAGGGGCCTCAGCTGGAAGGAGATAGTCACAATGCTTATTCAATCTAGATTCTGATCAGCATGCATCGCCTACAATTATAGGCGAGTACGCACCTTTTACAAAGGGTACAATAGGGAAGGATCTTGTCACATCTCCGTTTCTGTCTCCTGCAGCGAAGGCAGGCCTGATCGGCAGACATTGTTGCGGGTGCGGGTGCGGGTGCGGGTGCGGGTGCGGGCACGCCATTTAAATAATCAGGCGTGGAAATAACCTTGGCAGGAAGGGCCCCTATGTTAAGCCTAATTTGGTTTGGATCCCGCACCCGCATCCGCACCCACACGCATCGCCAGGACTTCGCCAGGACTTTGGATGATCCGTAGAACCACGTTGATCTTTATATATTACATCCAGATCTCTATATATTGTAAAGGCAGGTCTTTCAATATCTCCAATAGCCTTCCTTTTCACAACCATGGAAGTGATTCGCAACGTTTCCATTGCAGGGGTATGTCAAATCATTCTCCGGTCGTAATTAAGACTTATAAATTATGTTTAGGCCTCTGGAGCTCTGGGCTCCCCTATTCTTCACGCACTTCTCCAAAGCAAACTCTTCAATGTGACTGTTTTGGCACGCCAGTCGTCTCAGTCACACTTTCCGGCGTCTGTCAAGGTAATCCGTGTGGATTACACCTCAGTTCCAGACCTAACAGCAGCTCTGGCCGGCCAGGATGCTGTCGTCTCGGTCCTGACAACCAGTGCCATGGAGACACAGATCCCACTGATCGAGGCCGCAGTGAAAGCTGGAGTGAGAAGATTCCTTCCTTCCGAGTTCTCTGCCAACATTGGCAATCCCAAGGCGGCCAGTTTGCCTGTCTACCACTCTAAGCTTGCGATACATGAGATCATCGAACAACAGGCTCGGGACCATCCCCGTTTCACCTATACTTTAATTCGCAACGGGGCTTTCCTTGACTGGAGCCTGGCCTATGGCTTCTTTTTCAGCCTCGATGGGGGATCGACTCCCTTTTACGACGGCGGCGACCATCCGTTCAGTACGACCACATTAGCCACGATCGGCCGTGCCGTGGTGGAGGTCCTGCGGCACTCGGAAAATACACGAAATAGAGCGGTATTTGTTCATGACCTAATCACCACCCAGCGAAAGATGCTAGCCATTGCCCAGAAGGTTATGCCGGATCGCACATGGAATCCGAGTGATGTGAGCACCGCCGACATGGAGAATATGGCACGGGACAACTACGCCAAAGGGATGAACGATATGGCAGCCTTGATGGGATTTTTCTGTCGCTCAGTCTTTGGAGAGGGGTACGGGGGGGAGTTTCAGGAGGTGGACAATGAATTACTCAGCATACCGTTGAAGACGGATGCTGATCTCGAGGGACTAATCCGGGGAGTACTTTCTGGACTATAAATTACTTACCTATTTTACAATAGTAAGCATTACTAGGACATACTAGTACCTACTAGGTACCACATATACATCCATGTCCATCCATGTGCCCAGGTGACAACGTTTTATGTATACCTACAGAGTACTCCGTATGTAGTCCCCGAAGCCTCCACTCTCCTGGAGCCAGATTTAGATGACTTCGGGAACGGCGGCTTGCACGGACTCCGGTGACCAACTGACTTACCTATGTATCTCTACAGAGTTCATACTTCCAATCTTGGCAGGCCCGTCGCCCCATCCAGGGCTCAGGCCACTGAGTACCGAAGCTTGGCTTTCCTTACAAGTCCTCGCGGTCGCAGAGGCTTATGATTATATGTAATAGGAGAGATGAGAAATATTACCGCCTATAATGAAACTATTTAAATGCCTCAAGACACATGACAAGGGTAAGTAACCTTTATCCTAAGTTGAGTGTGGCCCCATTGATATCCACATATGTATCTTTAGAGTATGAGAATGAGGATCCCAGTAACCCAGTGTTCGGCGCCTTTTTTTTATTTTGAAAGAATTCGAACAGTTCAATCTTGAAACAAACAGGGCCTAACGTTTCCGGGTAAGTACAACTTTGGATAACCAATAGATTAACTCCCATAGTGTCTTCAATTAGTATTTAGACTGCCTCTTCAATCAATCTCTTATAATATCAGTGGAACATATTGATACCCGAGTGGATGATACGGGGAAAGCCACGAGCCGGTTAGACGAGCATTATAGATCAATATGGACAGTAGCCCTGCTTAGGCTAATAATGCCAAGATTGTACCCAGGTACATATAACCGGGTTCCATAACTCAGTTGGTTAGAGTGTGGTGCTAATAACGCCAAAGTCGAGGGTTCGACCCCCTCTGGAACCACGTTTCTTTTTTTATTTTCTTTTATATATTCTATATACATGCCATTCTATACCTATCTGTGGAGTTGAAAGGTTATAGAAAAGTCCGTTTCACAATGCATTTTTTCCACCTGTTTTTGCCACATATAAAACTGACAAGTCATCTAAATAGAATGATATCTGAGGCGGCTATGAAAGATACCACTGAATGGATATTCACCGGCCCCTCGCATACTGGCGATGAGACTTGGATCCCATTTCATTGTCAGGAGCTCCTATGATGGCAGTGGGTGAGTCACTGGGTTTGTGGTCGTCACAGTAAAAATGTGCCCAGAGGGAATGACGCCTAGCGTCTCAGAATAGGATAGATATTTGTTTCCGCCTAGGGATGTGCCGTATCCTCGGGGTGACTCGGATATAGGTGGGAGGTGATATAGTCAGTCCGTCTTTCATTTTTCGCAAAGACGCAACAAATGGAATGCAATGTCCATTTTGGTGTTCAGCTTGTATCTCCTGAAAGGACGGAAAGCAAATACGCAGCTACCATAGTAATTACGCTCTTGACTCCCTAGTATTATAGATTCTTGACCTGTGATTCAGTCCACCGAGCGCTTAGCTTTCCAATTAGTGACCTGATCATTACCCCAGAAAGGTTCAAGCCATTTCCAGTTATTATCAAGGGCGCTGGAACCGTTTAGCTTAAAGGGTATGGTATGGGCGCACTGAAGGGCAAGGAAGTCAACATTATTCTCTAAGTTCTCAACTAGCGTACCTTATTCTTCACATTGTCTCGCTTTTGCCATTCTGGCTGAACAAGAGACAGAGTATTCCGAGTTGCTGTTTGAGGCAACGATTGAAATTGAGTTTGTGATATAGGAATCAAAGGTTATATATATACTTGGAAAAGTCCATTTCACAGCTATTGGCCTATCCTGAATGATATCTGAGAAGACTACTAAAGATATCACTGGAAAGACTACTGGAAAGACTACTGGAAAGACTACTGGAAAGACTACTGGAAAGACTACTGGAAGGACTACTGAAAGTAATGTATATTTTCTTGAACTAATATAGTTCTCTACTAGAACCTGATTAGCCCTTCTTTAGACCATACTGTATACAGTGGGCTGTAGGGGGCGATCAAAGTCGCCACGCATAGCATTTGTCTTTTTCTGTGCCAATAGCGTTAGCCAATATCAGCTATACGCCTCCACCACCAGTGGGTGCTTACATGTAGTAAATAGGGCGTGAACTAAATCGAATTCCCAAATTTACCTACTTTGCTGGTATACAACACAGAGCGCCCGCAAGAACGGACGAATGGATAGATCGTGAAGAACAAACGGAGGCAAATATATATATTGCGTTTTAGAAAACGAGATAAATATGGACAAGCATATTGTGACTAAAGATCTGGATATCGCTAACTACCTTCTCTGAAGGGTCTTAGTATAGATCTCCTATTCATGGATATCACCTCTCACTAGGATACACAACTATCCGATCCAAATCCGCACCTTTGTGATCAAATCCATTATATAGTCCCCCGACTGTAATGGTATTCTTCTTTCCCTTCTTCAATGTCAGTTGCAGCGGAGTGGAAAGTATGATCCCCTTGTGCGTATCTCGTTGGTATAGAGTTTGCATGCTTGAAGCGTCTCCATTGACTACCACACTGCTAACCCGACGTAGCTGCCATGAACCGCCAATTCGGTCCGGGGTACCTCCAGCTATTAAATGCGTTAGAATGTCCCTAAACCTAACTCTAGGAAATGGAAGTCTACTTACGTTGGTCGCCGAAACCCAAATCGTCAGTGTCTAATAGTAATGTTAGTATTGTGAAGGAGATAGAAATTAGAAACCGCAAACGCACTTTGATAGTAGAATGACACCCACTGGGGTTTGCCAGATCCCTCAACATTTTCAAATGTAACAGTGCTGTCGTTTCCGTATATTCCAGTGAGAATCACGCCATCAGTAGCAAAGTTCTTTGAGAATATCATATTAGCGGATAGTCTGTGTGAAATATTAGAACTATACTCACAGCTTCCTGCTTATATGTATCACCGTGCGTCTTCGCCTGCTTGGCGCTGTATGCTTCTCCTTTAATAGGTTTCCACTCGCCCGTTTTCCTAAAGTCAGTTAGTATTCCACGGTAAAAGTAGAAGACAGCATGCGTACACGCTAAGATCGTAAACATCGTGCCACTCTAACTCTAGAGTCTTCTTAGACTCATCAGTGTGAATAGGCAACCAGATATAACGACTGTCCCAGACAGAATTGGAGTCCCATTGGTCTCCAATGTATAAGTGCGTCGTCTTCTTCGTCCCCTCAATTCTGAGTGTAAATCCAGACTGCGAATTGAAAGTCCGCATATTTAACGGGGCAACGATAAACGGCTGCGACCAAGGACCGCTTAGTGAGTCAGCCCGGAATGCCACGACATCTGATACGTGAGTCAAGGGACCATACACGGTAAAGTGGACTGCTTACTGTTTGGCCTATATCCTGTTTTGTGGCTCATAAGTGCCCAGTAGCTCTTCTCTGTCTGCATAATAGTAGGCGCCTCAAGATCGAATTTGGGGAACCGATGCACGACCTTATCGAGCGCCGTGAGGTTATTGTTCATGCTTGTGAGGTAAACATCTCGTCCGTCCTGACTATCTCCGTTCGAATAGAGGGCATAGGACCGGCCGTCCTTGTAGTCGGTGAACAATCCGAAATCCTGGGACCAGTTTCCAAGGGGCGATGTTGCGTCAACGAAAGTGTACGGCCCCGCGATTGTGGAGGACACCGCGTGACCTTGGAGAAGGAGCCCGTAGGTAGAGTTGTCCGCATGCCACCACATCTGTTCAATTAGTGAATGAGAAAGCCGAGGGAATCTCAACGCATACATGATAATCCTCAGTCTCGGCGCTGTAAGCCACTTTAGGTCGTTGGATCACGCCACCAGGAGCGATGTATGGGTGTCCCTCAATTGGAGCTGCACCTGTCAGGATACCTATCTCCAGCACCGCCATGGCGACTTACCTAGGGCTAGTCCCCCCGATTTCCAAGTAGTCAGGTCCTCCGAACTATAGACAGAGACGCCTCCACCTTCCGGCTCCTCTTCTGTCTTGTGTTCGCCGAACCACCAGAAGCGGCCAGACTTCTGGTCGAAGGTGATCCCAGCACCATGTGCATTGATGAACTTCCCGTCAGTGTCGCGCCATCTACCTCCTGGGACAATGTATTTAGTTTCCACTGAGATAGCCAAAAGGGTCGCCAAACAAGCTGATAACAGCCGCATCTTGATGGTATCGATTGATTTAGTTAAGATATCAGAAACCACATCAACTTTCAAATATAATTTATAACATCGTCTAGTCGGTCTCTATTGTACCGATATTGCGGGGTAAAAGAAAGCCGATATTCTCTTCGTCTTGGCATGAGTACAATGTGGTTGGCTTTTGAAATATTCCCCATGATATTGCTATACCCCTTTTTGCACCCGGGATGCAGGTAGTACATCACCAATCTGATTCACCCAGGTTCGCGATTAATGCATGTTGTTATCCTGCTTTTATAAAACCACAGGAAAAAGTGCCCAAATGCCAAGAACTAGTATACGTCTATCTCCACAATAAAGCTTTAAAGTACCAATGGGGTTGCCATTATATGGTGGCTTACGGGCGACGGAAGGTGATTTTCCGCTACGCCATCTACTTAAGTATTGCATGAGAATACGAAAGATCAGAGCACGAGTAATTGACCACATTTGATGCTAAGACGCTTAAGGCGGGTGTTTTCACCTCCTTTTTTTGAGTAGGTCTTGACCATCGTAGGTAGTTAACGGCGAAGCCAGTGGGAGAAAATATAATAAACCGATGTATTCGCCAAGGCCTTAAGCAGAGAGTTTATAAAGGGCCAAAGAGGTAGAAAGGGTGTTATTATAGACATTTCGGCCTTTACAAAAACTTCGTTCCAGTTTTGAACCAAGCTTTACGTCAACCACTTGACTAGACTATGGGTATTCCCGTCGGAATATGGGAGCTCCCATATCTCCTCCAAGAGACAATCAGTCTACAAGTGGCGGGATACTGTAAGGAGGAACAAGGTAGGGTATGAGCTTGCGTTGGCTTCACCAAAAAGGCTACTAGTCAACAGCACCACGTAGAGGTCCAAGCTCGCGGCTGTTGGATCCCCTGGGACGCCCACTGCTGTCCCAGGAGACCCCGGTCTTCGTGGAAGACCGGCCGAGTTACTCTCCATGAGAGCTAACCCGGGTTATCGTATATAGTCGCTCTTTCAAAAGCCAACTGTCGGTAGGTCGGGGTCGGGCTGCAGACACTCGTCTGGCAGAAGCTCGGTCGGGCTCGGGTATTGTAGATACTCGTCTCGTATGAGTAGGTTGGCTCGTGTATAGACACTCCTCTTGTAGAAGCTGAGTCGGGTCGGTACTATAGACACTCGTCTCGTAGAAGCTGGGTTGGCTCGGGAATAGACACTCGTCTTGTAGAAACTGAGTCCGGTCGACTACGGTAGACACTCGGCTCGTAGAAGCTGGGTTGGGTTACTGCTAGACGTGTCACACGTCTAGCAGTTCTCTGTTGGCGCGAGTAGGGTGGTTGGGGGAGGGAAAAATCAAGGGAAAGAAAGGGAGGGATGGGAGCTCATTATATGTTACCTTTGCAGATTGGCACTATGCCCCATTCAGCTATGGTCGAGTCCGTTTACCTAAGGTAAACGGAATATTGAACCTTGGAAATTTCTCCCGAAGCGTACTAGTACATATTAAGCCTAAATCAACGGGATTCTAGGCGTTTGGGAGCCAGAATTAGAGCGGATTCCCCGTATACTTCAAAGTGAGTGTTACTCTTTACTACATAAGTATTCGGGTTCGATCCAGTGTGTACCTGCAGACCCAAGAATCCATATAAGTCACAAGGACGTGCACACTGAAGTCTATAGATTGCGTTAGGACAACATGATCTTAGTTAGAAGGTACCATTCTCATAGAATTAGCTTCCTTTCTTCCCCCAATTCAAAGCTCTTTTGGTCTGGGTCTTCCTTTTTCTTGTCCTTGTCAGTCCCCAGTTCTGGATCTGGTGTCGGCCTCACTTCCAACATAGGCGGATGCAGAAGCACTGGCTACGGAAGGTAAGTACCACGACACCTCGTTGCTCATTTAGCCATGTTGTTGCATGAGGTCATATTATCTGGTTCCTCCTTTGCTTGTAGCTGCTTCTTATGGGTGCCTCACAGACAGGGACATTAATTCCAGGTCGATCCAACGTGTCGTACATCCCACAGTTGATGATCCTTTTTCTCATAATGCTTGATCCTCCCGGCGCTTTTGGAGCGACACTAACATTGGATCTAGCAAGACCTTGCCGTCGGCTTATAGCCAATGAGAGCCGACAGCTCCGTCTGATTGATCTGCCAAAATCGGAGTAACCCCACTATAATTCCCCCACCTCCACTCACTTTGGACTTCTTCAACTTCAACTTCCTATGTTAAATGCCTCTCAACTTTCTCCCTTTAATCCCAATAGCTCAACCCCAAGATGTCTTCAACTCCCACAATTCTCCTCATAGGAACATGCGACACCAAACTCCCAGAACTCCTCTACACAAAATCCCAAATTGAATCCACAAATGCCACAGTCCTCCTAATGGACATCAGCCGCAACCCAACCACCCACAAAGAAATCACCATCCCCCAAAGTGCCCTATCCACCCAAATCCCAGATCTAACAACCCTCCCCCGCGCCGAGTACATAACCACCCTAACACCCCACGCAACCAAAAAAGTAACCACCCTCCACAAAACCCACCAAATCCACGGCATTCTCGGCATCGGCGGCTCATGCGGCACCTCCCTCTCCGCAGCAGTAATGCGCGACGCGCTACCAGTGGGATTCCCCAAACTGCTCGTATCAACAATGGCCTCCGGAGATGTGGGGCCGTACATCGGGGAGACAGACATCAGCATGATGTACAGCGTTGTTGACATCGCGGGCCGGAACCGTGTTTTGGAGGGTGTGCTTGATAATGCGGCTGGGGGGATTGTGGGGATGGCGAGATCGTTTTTGAAACGACAGCAAAAGGAAAAGATAGAGTCTGGTGTCAGGATTGGGATATCCATGTTTGGAGTTACGACGCCTGGTGTTATGCGTGCGCGGGAACGTCTTGAGGAGGTGCTGGACGGTTGTGAGGTTTATGTTTTTCATGCCACGGGGTCTGGGGGGAGGGCTTTGGAGAGGCTTGTTAGGGAGGGGCAGATTGATGCGGTGCTTGATTTGACGACTACGGAGATTGCGGATGAGGTTGTTGGTGGGGTTCTTAGTGCTGGGGACGGACGGTTGACTGCAGCTACTGTGCGGGATGTTCCGAGGGTGGTTAGTGTTGGGGCGTGTGATATGGTTAATTTTGGAGAGGTTGGGAGCGTGCCTGCTGCTTTTGAAGGGAGGTTGTTTCATGAACATAATGCGAGTGTTACGCTTATGCGGACTACCAAGAAGGAGTGTGGGGATATTGGGAGGTTGATTGCGGGGAACTTGTTGCGGGATTCGAGGGATAAAGGAGAATTGAGGCGGACGAGGGTGATTCTACCTATTGGTGGGGTGAGCATGTTGGATGTTCCTGGTCAGGCATTCCATGATCCAGAGGCAGATGAGGTATTGTTTTCAACTTTGGAGGGCGAATTGAAGGGCAGTGGGATCTCAGTTGTGCGAGATTCGCGTAACATCAATGATCCTGACTTTGCGGTGGCGGTAGCAGATGAACTTGTCAAATTAATCCGTGGAGAATAAATCAACGTGGCCAGAACTAACAGGCGAATTATCTACAACTACACGAGAAATAAATGTTGACGTATAGCTTCGATTGTTGAAGTACTACCGTCACAATCGGCCCATGGAGGCCTACACACCAGAATAAGGTATCAAAGATAAAATCCCATCCGCAAAGCAGTGTTGAATGCAAGACCATCCCAGGTCATCCCGCGCCAAAACAAAACATTAGAAACACCATCTCCAGTGCAGGCCACTTTTTATGCCGTTGAAGGACAACCACTTTTGAGTTCTAAGTTGATGGAGAACCCGAAATGCCAATCATAACATCGTCGAATCATGTTGAAAGTCTATTTCCCAAGAATATCATCGATCGCAGTTGAAAATGTAAATAAATTAGTAACGGTAGATCTCGGGCTTGAAGGGGCCGTTGACATCGAGGCTGAGGTACTCGGCCTGGACGGGGGTCAGCTTGGTAAGCTTGGCGTTGACGTGGGCCAAGTGGCAGAGAGCGACCTGCTCATCGAGCTGCTTGGGCAGAACGTAAACACCGACGGGCTTGCGGCCGCTGGCACCGAACTCGATGTACTTCTTGCCGAAAGCAACATCCTCAGCCTTGAACAGAGCGATCTGGGCAAGGACCTGGTTGGAGAAAGAGCAGGACATGACGAAGGAAGAGTGGCCGGTAGCACAGCCAAGGTTGACAAGACGACCCTCGGCGAGGAGGATGATGTTCTTGCCGTTGAGCTGGTAACGGTCAACCTGGGGCTTGATGTTCTGGACGGACTGAGCGTTGGCCTTCAACCAGGCGACGTCAATCTCGATATCGAAGTGACCAATGTCTAGAAGAGTGGTTAGTACTAATGTCCAACCTAACGTTTACGGTCGAAGTAACTTACTGCAGACAATGGCGTCGTTGCGCATGGCCTCGAAGTGACGGCCAACAAGGATGTCACGGCAGCCAGTGGTGGTAACGAAGATCTGACCGGTAGGGGCAGCATCCTCCATGGTGGAAACCTCGTAACCCTGGACGGCAGCCTGGAGGGCGTTGATGGGGTCGACCTCAGTGACAATAACACGGGCACCCATGGAGTGGAGAGCCTGGGCGCAGCCCTTGCCGACATCACCGTAACCGGCAACGACAGCGATCTTACCAGCGATCATGACATCGGTGGCACGCTTGATACCATCGATGAGAGACTCACGGCAGCCGTAAAGGTTGTCGAACTTAGACTTGGTGACACAGTCGTTGACGTTGATGGCGGGAACCTTGAGCTTGTTCTCCTTGAGCATCTTGTACAAGTGGTGGACACCGGTGGTGGTCTCCTCGGAGACACCGAAGCAGTCATCGAGCATCTCGGGGTACTTGGTGTGGACGAGGGAGGTAAGGTCACCACCGTCATCAAGGATGAGGTTGAGCTTCTTGCCATCCTTGAAGGCCTGGAGCTGCTGGTCCAAGCACCACTGGTACTCCTCCTCGGTCTCACCCTTCCAGGCGAAGCTGTAGAAAATAATGGTCAGACGAAGCTCAATCACAACAAAGATCTCAGAGCAAAAACTTACACAGGGACACCGGCGGCGGCAATGGCGGCGGCGGCGTGATCCTGGGTGGAGAAGATGTTGCAAGAAGTCCAGGTGACCTCAGCACCGAGGTGAGTGAGGGTCTCGATGAGGACGGCGGTCTGGATGGCTGGAGAAGCGGTCAGCACAAGCTTTGCTTTTCGTGACAGATGAACCTACTCATGTGGAGACAACCGGCGATACGGGCACCGGCGAGGGGCTGGTCGGGACCGTACTTCTCACGGATGGCCATGAGACCGGGCATCTCAACCTCGGAGAGCTCGATCTCGCGGCGACCGAAAGCGGCCAGGGACTAGGGGAATGGTCAATGGTTGAAGAAGAAAAATAGGTGAGAGAGACATACGAGGTCAGCGACCTTGAACTTCTGTGCGGGGGCAGCCATTATGTAGTATGTATTCAAAAACTGCTAATTATTAGTTGAAAATTATCAGAGAGAAGGAAGTGTAGGAATTGACTGACCAAAGGGTGTATGAATGGGAAAGGAAGAGAAAGAGGGAAAAGGAGAATAATAGAGGGGAAGGAAAACTCTCCGCTTAGTGAGGGATCGCCAAGGTTTGTGGAACGTGGCAAGTACTGGGTACTTCCTTATATTAGAGCTTTAATGTGTATAGCTAGGTACCGGTACTTCTCAACACTTCGGTCTCCGTAGTGGGCTGACTGATGGCGGGGTCATTGCTTAGTCAGAATCAGTAGGACACCAGTGGACCTTCAGGGCTGACCCACGACAACCTTGGGAGAAACTACCGGAAACACATGGACAGCTGAAAGCTTTCATTGGTCAAGCTATCTAGTATTCAAATCTTACTGTCATTTCCCTGCTTTGCACGTGCTAGTTGCTCATGACTTTTGGAGAAGGTGTTGTTTGCCACGGCCGCTGCAGTACTAATGTCAAGCGCAAGAGAAAAGGTGGCAATCAGACCCGCTAAACGGGATTTCCCACCGGTACCTTTACATCCCATAATCCCAAGAGCTTCTTGCTGCGTGTCATATGCGGTCCCACCCCCAACAGTGCCAACGGGTAGAGATGGGAAATAGAGGGTCAATTTCAACTGGCGAGACTCAAAATCATACTCCGGGGTTACATGGGCCCAAGGCCCCTCAGCAACCGATGCTGCATCCTGACCAGTTGCAATAAAGATTCCGGTAATGACGTTGGCCACGTTTATATTCGAGCCAAACTGACCGTTTCGAATCCCTCCCTCTTGCATTGCGCGGAAAACGTGGTATAGGCTCTCAGCCGTGCACCTGAGAACGGTACGGCATACCGTATCGGAAAGGGTGGCCCATGTGACAACCTGAATACCTCTAGGTGAGCTAACAACTCCCCAGGATGGCTTTTTGTCCGGCGCCATGTTGGCTTCAACAAACACACCCGTGATGTTCAGCTTCAGTTCCTATGTGGAACCAAGAAGCCAATCACAGGCACGCTGACTAGCAATTGAGACCATATTCTGGCCCGCAGCGTCTCCACATATGTAGTCAAACCGCACATGTACATTAGAACCCACGATATTAGGGGTCAATTTCACAAGACGGGCGTAGCGGCTTGAGGATTCCGCAGCCTTGACGATCGGATCCCAGAGATCCGGCACGCGATGGGCAAAATCAATCGCATCCTGGGTATAATTGAATCGGAACACTGGACTGCGAGACATTGCTTCGCCCAAAACGTGAAACTGCCCTCCGCCAGATTCATTCAGAGCCTTGCAACCTCTGCTGCAGCTTGCGATAATGGCAGACTCGGTGGTAGCAATTGGAGCATAGGTCTTGGTACGGGTGCCATCGGGATTTTTGATTGAAAGAGGACCGGCTAGTCCAACTGGCACGGAGGTATATCCGATGAAGTTTTCAATCGATATTTTCGGGGCATCGTTTATGCGTTCAGTTATGTGTGTTGCATCTTGCAGAATATGTCCAAACTTCGCCATCGTATTTGAAGCCATCTTTACGGTATAGATTGGAAATAGAAGTGAAATTTCGTTGGTTGCTCTCTGTTGTAGTGAAAATGAGTCGGGCTACATATAATAGGATATACATCCAAGCTATATAACTATATGATATGCAAAAGAATCCCGATCTATTACACGAGTATCATTTTCACTCTCACGATAATCTCGGCATTCAGTATCAATCCTACCAAGCGCGTGTGCTAGTATTTGCAGCATCTTTTGCTCATAGCGCATGCCATATTGAGTCAAGGTCCTCGGGTCACACAATCTGTTGTCAACCCCCACAACCGGAATGTACTAATGTAGATCGTGTAATGCACAATAAAGAGAGGGAACTTGTTATAAGATAACAATATTATTAACAAACGGATGTGCATTATGACGCCATAATCGGTTTGGATGATTGGCGACGAGACCTTGTACATATAACTGGAATTACCATGTTTGTAATGCATAAACGGCAAAAGCAAAGAAGTGTTTGGTTCGCTGTTCACATTTTCATTTACTATATTGCCGAGTATCCGGTCTAGAAGTTTTGTTGAATATGTGATTGGCCCGTAACAGCTCCTGTACAGACTATGCAGAAAAGCAACCTTCAGAGTTCTTGTCCGGTGACTGCTTTCGGTGAGGATTTGAAGTATAGGGAGTAAGTCTTATAGTTTAGATTTACATAGAGGTTTGACGAGAGATGATGCCTGTTAGAGATAGATGCCATGAACGAGCTATAGGCAAGCCACTCAACTTGCCACAATCAGGTGTGACTCCCATCATCATCAGTAGCTAGCTCGTAGCTTGAAAACAGATATCCTCGATATTATGGAATATAAAAATACTGTTTGACAAAAGATTCCTTGTCACGCAAGGAGTCTGGATCCCAAGCAAGCAGCTACATCGATCATGCTGACGTGGACCTTGTGTAACAAGTCATGTCACGACACTCCTCAACAAACCGCTGCATTAAACGAGGTGTGAACCTTTTGTTGAAAATATGCCGACTATCTGTCTAGAGATATCCACGATATGAAAGCACTAAACACATAAGAATTACATATAGCAACACAGCCTCTCCTTATGAAGTAGGCTATCGACTACGACCATTCGTGATAGATATTATAGACGACGCAGAGTCATAGCGATAACCACCAAACTATGTCTTCAATAACTTTTCCATCCCTCGAATTGCTCCAGCTACCCTTGTTCAAGCCTATTCCGGACGAGTATGTCGACCATGACAGGATCTATCTCAGGTATCAGCGTGCTGCTGCGGTTGTTAAAGCTTACGGTTAGAAAGCATACTCCCAATATGCAATCCTCAAGCCAGGCCACCTAACCTACCAATACAGAACTGACACCGACGGATGTTCTTAAATGCACTCCAAAGTTCTGGAAAATCCACATGGATCTCATTGGGGCTCTAGACGGTGGTTCATTTACGCTACTAACCATTCAAATCAATCTTGCAGCAGGGACCTTGGCGCCTTTTGCAAAGAAACAACCGCAGTACCGAGAACTCTTAGATCAGATGTTGAACTTTGATATTTCGTTAGTATAAAGCTTCCCATATCTACTGACATATCAATACTAATTCAGCTGGCTAGTGCGCAGTATATGCTCACTGAGGTTGGACACGGTTTAGATGCGAAGAATTTGGAAACAACTGCAACACTGCTTCCAGATGGAGAATTCGATCTGCATACGCCTAGCCCCAGTGGAGCAAAGTAAGTCAATACATGATCCTCATATTGTATCACTGCTCTGATAATTCCAGGATTATGCCACCATCTTCGCCAGTAACGAATCTCCCGCGAGTTGCGATTGTCTTTGCCCAACTTGTTGTTTCCGGCGAAAAACGTGGCATCAGACCATTTATTACATGGCTCAGCGATGGCAAGCAGATGTGTAAAGGTGTGACTGCGAAGTGCGTATGAGAAAAGAACATTCAGATGGATAACACAAGGTAATTACTTATATACCCACTTTCATTCTAGGTTGCTCCCCGCACGAGCATCGTCGAAGCCATTGGATCATGCCATTACCAATTTTAATCATGTTCTCCTACCTCATTCAGCCCTCCTAGGAACCCTGGATATTCCAAAAGACATGCGCCAACACTTCTTATCATCCATCTGGCGCATTGCAATTGGTACTCTCGCATTGCCTCTAAACATGGTTGCGGGAATGAAACGAGGGGTTTTCGTCGCTGGGAAATATAGCCAGCGTCGACATATATTGGGGCCAGATCAGAAGCCCAAGCCCATTATCGATTTCCGGACTCAACACGGTCCCATCCTGCACACATTAGCACAGATCGCTGTTCTCGATGCCTATACTGAAAAGAGCATTCAGTACTTCAAAGACTCTACTCTGGCATATCCGGTGCAACACGCAATGGCGACTACCTTCAAGGCTGTTGTGTACACATCATCTCAAGCCTGTCTGTTTAATCTCTCCGAGCGATGTGGAGCACAGGGGTTGTTTGAGAACAATCATATTATTGAAGCGATGATGGAAACGCGTGGATCATCAATCGCCGAGGGAGATACTCTAGTATTGAGCATTCGTATGCGGACCTTGTTCTTTTCGTATCATTTTATTTGTACTAACGACGTTCGATTCTAGGTTTGGCATCGGAGCTTCTCCTAAATCGATACAAAATGCCGCCTGCAAAGGACCCTACTTCCTATATAGCACAGCATGAACAAGGACTACTAGATGAGCTTCACAGGATGACCAAAACCATTTCAGGTGGTCACCGTGGAGAGGATTTCAACCGATTGATTTTGCCAAGATCACAAGAACTCGTTCAGGCTATAGGGTATCGCATAGCCTATGAAGCCGCTATAGAAGCAGGGGTTCATCCTGAATTATTGGCCCTGTATGAAATCTGGGTTATTTTGCAGGATATGAGCTGGTTTGTCGAGCATCTCGGTATAACCCGTGAGCGTATCTTTGAGATAGAAGCTGAGAGGCACAGCGCTGTGTTGCCTCGGCTAGATACGTTACTGGATGCTACTGGCGCTGGACCCTACTGTACTGCGCCTATTATATCTCAGACATCGTGGGATAATTTCCTCGGCCAGTTGGAGACCATGACACGAAGTGATACAGGTCTCTCAGGGGACCGGGCCATGCTGTGAACATTATTTGATGTTTGTCACTCTGGTGCAAAGCAAATGATTTAATACCAAGGTTGATGTGTTTGTCCCTGTGACGCTACTTTCGTTTCGAGTTAGAAATCTAATTTCTCGGAGTTGAATGCCTCTCTATTATCTTATTCTCTATAAAATGATCTGTAGATACAGGGCCGGCGTTCAGCACGAAGCAACCCTTCGGGTCAAAATACATACCTGAATTTGAAGCATACCATGTACAGCCATTCTTCGGAGGGTGGTACAAGTGGCTATACACAAATTGACATTATAGGTCAGATAAGGCCCATGATGGATGCGGCTCGCTCCAACCCGTGTTAGTGAATATGTCCTAGTTAATATTTGTTGGATGCCCGATCAATTGATTGCTATGGCAAATAAGGCAGAACTAGTGAGACAGACACTACTATATGAAGTCAGAGCTCTCTCTCCTGTCCCTCATCATCTATTATTAGTGAATCAACACTGCTTCCTCCGTCAGATATTCCATCAGTACTGGTATCACTAGGATATTCCTGCAATCGCAAACCTAAGCGGAGATACCGATCAATCGCAGGATGAGAAACGGTATTCGAACTAAGTATTGGTTTGAATCATCTGAGTAGATACCGGTTTTGTTTAATGCATGGATCGGCAGAGAATCACACATGTCTGAGTCTAGGTGCATGTGCATATGTTTGGCAGAACTAAAAAGGACATATGTTCTACGAAATGAGTAACCGGGCAATACTCGACTTACACTGTAAGCATTCACCTTACCTCCCAAGGAAGGAGCTACAGGAGTAGAAAATAGCCACGGATGTAGGTAGGTACGGTTGTACACAGATGGTGTAACCTAACCTTCAATTCCCACTAGTAAGTGGACGACCTACGACAATTGACATTTCAATCTGAGTACTACGCAATTCAAAGCACGAAAGATAGAAATAAAACCACTCTATTTGACATAAACCCTCACATTTCCATCATCTAAATAAGGCGTTGCAAATAACACCAAGTTTGCTTCCAGACTAGAACTTGTCAATATATGATCTCGGATCCTAATTCCGAAAATTTAGAACAGTGTAAAGTATCCGACAAGTCGAATTGTCCCTATCAACCAGTAACGATAGTTAAGACCGGCTGTTAGATTCCAGTTTCGACACATACTCGTCATTGATAGGCTTCATCAGTGCATCGTTCCTAGAAACCTTTCGCAACATGTCTAGCTCAGCGAATCCAAGAGATAGCAACACCAAAATGAAATATCTTTCAACCATATCCATGCGTGACCGGGCCTCAGATCTTTTCATGAAGTTAGAACGGATTCAAAGAAGAGCGGTATACCATAACTTACGCCTGCAAGATTCTTGTTCTATGCGTCACCCACTCATTCAATTTTCCAACATAAGCGACTACAAGAATAAACGCCAAGGACGCACCACGAACGCGGCTTTCATGAATACTGAAAGCAGCAGCGAAGGGAATAGCGAGGGAGTAAATTGTGCTGTCCGAGTGCCCGCGTAGATAAGGTGTGTATGCGAAGAAAAAGATCGCCAGCCGGGCGTAAAGGAAGGCGTCGAGTGCAGATATAGACACTTTATGTAGGCTGGGAATTTGGAGTAGATATGATGTTATGGAGACGAGTGGACGCAGAATTGCACCAGCTTGGTAAGGGGGCCGAGTTGTGAGTGGATCGCCGCGGCGAAGCGTCTTCACGAGAACCACAGAGGTCCATGACCAGATAAAGCAGGACAGCACGTCTATCGGCTCAGGCAGGATATCGTCATGACCAAGCCAGGCTTTGGTGACATGGTATCGAGCCCATTCCATGATCCCAGTGCCAATATGCAGGTAGAGACAGGCTTTGTTTTTGGAGAACTTTGCGCTATAACCTGGAACGTGTCGTCGAGAGTGATAGAGGATTATGGCTAGATATGCAAAAGGATGACCGATCAATGGTACGATATCGGATTTTCCAGACATGGTGACGGTTGCTGAATCAATCATTGGAATTTCTTTGTGTAGTTATTGCCTGAGATCAATTGAGGGTTTAAATAAAAGTTCCAAATATCTGGAAGGACGTCTTTCACGTGGTTTCTTTTGATGTTATCAACAGCCAGCTCACTATTTTATGAAGGTGTATGCATTCTCCAAGACATAGTCATACAACTCTGCAGGAATGACTCAAAATAGATACGATTTGGGTCTCTGGTGGCAATTGTGAAAGCAATTGTTACACGAAAACCCTAGTAATAGGATAACATTGCCATTCCATATGTAGTCTGGGCAATCTGCCGCCGAACCATTCTGATAGTGTGGGATGTATGCGTTATACTTGACCAGTCGTCCGTCAGGTCATCATATCCTCGGATGTAATTCGCTGGGGGTTACTACAAGTGTGTGTGGATTCATCTAGGTGTGCCATCACTTCTTGGTCTTCCTCATTCTCCTTTGGTTGGTACTGCACCATTTTGAACAGGGAAGAAGATCGGGGCCGAATGGAGGAGGTCGCTCCCTCTACTCCTTGGGTTGACTGGATTGCGATTGGACTTCCGGTGATGCACTTGTTCAATGTTTACCTTCGATTTAGACAACTTGGCTGGATTTTGTAATTGGGTTCTTTCTTTTTCTTGAAGACTATCTCTATTAAATCACTTCAATTGCCTGATCTCTACAGAGCAAATACGCTGTTTAGGGGGTATATGTAAGTTTCACTTGTAGGGTCATGTTATAGACCAATACAGTAGGTAACTAACAACATGGCGATGCACTCAGGTATCAAGGCCTGCCTGCTGCAGATTCGTCAGACCTCTCTCTTGCCCAGTCCCCATGGAGCATATAAGAAGCTCCATGGCAGTAGGAAGATCATCGTATACATCCATTATTGAATCCTTCTTACCTCGTAGTATCGTTAGATGCGAGACTCATAGGGAAGCTTCAAGTATGCATACCAAGATGATGTAGATGAACGCCTGAAGAAAGTGAACTGGAAGGACTGAGCTTTTACTATAAGAATTCTCACTACAAGGCAAGGAATTACTCTAGCTATGGTAGTCATTCACGTCCCGAACATTAGCGATTCCCTCTTATGCAGGATCTCGGTAGTGTACGGACCCCATGTACGGGTTCATTCACTACTAAAAGCCATTGACACAAGCATATCCTTGATCGTGTATAGGACACGCTAAGTCTTGAGAAAAACTAAAACTACCGATGTAGAATTGAAATAACCCTCACCGTCCTTCGTGTCATCATGTCCATAAAACGCTGAAAAGAATGCAAGACCAGTGATACCATGGGATATTCATCAAGGAGCGAAAATAGAAAGAAAATATCAAAATCACATAAACATGGTCTCATAAGTCATGAAAGAAGTAAAAGCTCGTGATGGCTCGAAATATAATAACCCTAGTAAGAGATCTGGGCCGTCTCGTGAGCCCCGTAAGGATTCCCATCACGGTAAAGGGGGGTATTGTCGTTCCGGGATTCGTTTATCGAAGGCGCAGATTCGATCTCATCAGGCCAGCGATGATGGGAAGGCGCACCCTGGCTACGAGCGCGACGACGCTCACGCCTAAAAGCACGTTGTGCACACTCCTCCCGGAAATGTGTATTTTCTTTTCGCTTCTCCACAACCTCCTTCCATTCCTCATAGGCGCCCTTGATACCGAGTGCAGCGAGACCAATACTCACAGCGTCCTTGGTGTTAGCTTTCATGCGGCGTTTGCGAGCCTCCTCGGGTGTAATCTCTCCCTCTTTCAACTGCTTCATCCGCTCTTTCCTTTTCTCCATGCTACCGTAGAGACCGTGCACAGCGTGGATGGTGGCCACACTGGCCAGACCTCCCGTCATAAGCATATCCCGTTTCAGCTTTTTTCGTTGCTTCATTTCATCAGAACTGTCACCTAGGTCAGAATCACTTTCGGAGCTCGACCCGTGGCCACGGTCTTTAGAACCGGCACGTAGTTCGCGCGCTGCGGGTGCATATGGGGGTGGAGTTCTGCCGTCCAATGAACGGTGTCGACCTACATCTCTCGAGCCTTTGCCCCGTCTCGAGTCCCTGTTGTAATAATCGCTGTCTGCATCTGAGTCCGTGTAGTCGTCGTTTCGATGGCTCCGGTGATGGCGCCGTTCTCGGTCGTCCCGATGCTCCCGATGGTACTCCTTACGACCGTCTCTGCTGTCGCGGCGACCTTCCTCTTGTTCTCCAAGACCCAGGGCGGCCATGCCCTTGCTGATGTACTCCGAGACACTCTTGCTGCGCTTATGGGAGCCACGGCCATCCTCGTCACTACCACGGGAATCGCTGCGGCCGCGAGGCCGAGAACGTGATTTGGAGTATCGATCAAAGATTTCCTTTCCTGCGGCAGCAAGAGCTCCCGTGGCAGCGAGGTTCTTAAGACCACCGCCCGAAGAGTGACCACTATCTCGTCCACGAGATCTTGAGCGTGAACCGCCACCCATGAAGTGACTGGCAGCTAGACCTGCAAGCGTGGACTCGACAACATGACGTTTTCCGTGCTTACTGGGATCTTTGTCGACAAGACCATCGGTTCCACCAGCAGTCACAGCAGCAGTGAGGACGCGCTTTCCTTTCGTACCGGTCCATTCGCCGGGCTCTTTGCGCTGTCTGAATGCCTCAACTGCGCCGGCTGTCAAGGCCGCACGAGCAGCCTGTATGATGCGTTGCTCGCTTTTATCACGTTTACTGCCCCCATCACGTTTGCTGCCGCGATGGCGACTGCGACTGCGTGAGTCTGACGGCGACCTTGAATATGATCTATGGCGACGGTGGGACGGGGAGCGGCCACGACCTCGGTCTCCGCGACTGGCTGAAGCAGCGGCACTGCCGAGGCCTAGAGCGCCCAGGGCTTGCTCACTGAATGACTTGCGACGTCTGTGGCGGGGTGGAGAGCGACTTGGAGAAGAATCAGAATCGTATTTTGGGCGACGAGAGCCTGAGAGATATTAGAATCAATTTCAACCACATCAGCTCTCTGTCACTCACGTTTATCCTCGTAGTGTCTTGATCGACGAGGGTCGGAGCGTCGGTAGGAAGCATCGTTGTGTGGATCGTAACCGCTGACGGAGGAGGCACGGCGCACATTTTCGTAAACAGGTCGCCTTGGCCGCCGAGAACCATACGAACGCTCGTAGACATAGTCTGACCCTGGTGGGTATTCGCGCTGCACTTCTTCAACCGAGTCAGTGCTGGCGCGGGGTACATATGAGTCTCGCTCGTGTCTTCTATAACGGCCACGAGGGTCATCATACGGATCGGCATGACTGGCTGGGCGTGTGTAGCGGTCGCGCGGCTCGCGATAGCGGCGATCCTCGTAGTACGCCATGGTTGAGGCGAAAGTGAGAAATTGAAAGATAAAAGTCGACAGTTGTGAGCTGCTACCGTTCACTAGGAGAATATGTGTGGAAAAAAGAAGGTGATCAGGGATGTATGGCGGGGCTGCGGCTGAGGGTGGCGTGACGTTGATGTGGATTCAGATGATACTGGGGGGAGAGACTTGGCAGTGGCTGAGAGAGAAAGCTGTTCGTGATACATAGAAAGGTACAAGGCAATAAGGTCGATTCTTCTTTATATTGTGTGTATATATACCAAAAATCAAGATTATGCCAATGACGTACAAAAGACAACGAAGGAATGTTTACAAAAGCGGATATACCCCATCGAATGAGCATCTGGACTGATGTCGTGTATCAGATCTCAGATATTCCTCCGACGTCATCCTGCATCTTTAGCCCTGCCAGTGAGGTTTTTAACGGTCCAGCCCTATGAAACACAATTTGATAGATTATTTTGCTTATTTAGATATATATCAAAGGTTATACATACATAGGTCAATATACAATATACAACACGCATGTGCAAGTATAAGAAATAAAAATAAAAATATCGGAGATTAAGATTTATGGAACGTAAACAATGGTTCCACGGATCGGGGGGTTCTTACGATCTGACCAACAAGATGCTTCGGATTTAGAAGTGGCACATCCCCAAAGGGACATTTTTGAATCTGATACACAAGGGATATAAAACAGGAAAATAAATAGTAACACGTATGGTAGCCCTAGACGTCTCATTTGAAACGTGTGGTCATGCAAATCGCTGAGATATGTAAAAAAAAAAAGAGAGAAGATAGAAATAAAAAGACACATGTTGAGAGCCCAGAATTGACAGTCCAAAAAAAAAAGGACCAAACAGACAGAATCGAAGAACACCGCACAGCAGTGGCCAGACACAAGGGACCAACGAAAGAAAGAAGAGTCGTATACTAAACAGCAAATAGAGCGGACGGGGGAAATGAGAGAGCTTTCTCTTAAGGTACCTGCGGACCAGCCCCGGGGGGAGGCCGTACAGCTCCCTCCATGGGTTGACTGACATTGCGCTGGTGAGAAGCCGAAGCGTATGCGGAGTCGGGATGAGCCATTGCCCAGCGAGCATCAGCCTCGGGCTCCGAAGTAGAGCGCATATCATCCGAGTGCGTGCGATGTGTCCGAATGTGCTGTTTCATATTGTCTTTCCTCGTAAAGGCTTTGTTACAAATCGGACAATGCACACTTTTTTCGCCAGTGTGTTTTTTCCCATGGCGCGCAGCATGGCCCGAAGTCGTAAACGTTGCGGAGCACCCATGGCTCGCGGCATAAGGGCACGGGTACTTGTTCTTTCTTCCTGTGCCACGCGTCGCTCCGGTCTGAGACGACGCCGTTTCGGATGTGCTCGAGCGTGTCTCAGGGGGTGTTCGAGGAGCTGGGCCACGACCAGGAAATCGGTACGGGTCCCGTCGCGGTTCCTGCCGGGCATACGGGTGATAAGCTGATGGCTGACTGGTGGTATAGTCGTATGCCGAGCCATCCGATGATCCGGGGGAAACGGGCTGTACTTCCGTCACCGCGTCCAAGTGACGCCTAGTCCCTCGTGGTGATGCAGCTGGAGATTCGGATGATGCTTGTGGACGGGAGTGCTGTGGGTCGGGGACGGGCGGGGGAGTTGGTCTGAATGATGTGGATAATGTGGTGATCGAGTCCGACTAAGTCGGGGCGCGGAACGGACCGCAAAAGATGGATTATCGTCATTATTCAGGATGGACACAATACTCGTCCTACAGCTAGACATATCCTCAATGCCCCAATGTGCGGTCACCGGGGCTGGAAAACTATACTAAAAGGCAGAATCCAAGTTAGTTTAGACTGATGGCAACCGGCTCAACCGGGCTCTAAGTGCTTGTAAGAACTTGAGAGGTCACCGAGCTGGGAGAGGGACAGAAAGGAGAGGGTGAAGAAGAGAAAGATCATCTCGCTCATTTCTTGCCCGAAAGACAAACGCACCAGCGGCTCTCGAAAGATGTTTGTCCTCTGTGTCGTGTAACACGTCGACAACATTAGACCCTAAATCAGCACTCGCCTGCAGACCTGAACAGAGGCCTGATGACTAGAGCTTGTGCCGCGCTTCGTATGTATTTTTTGAAGCACGGAGGTGACAGAGAAGTATCTCCAAGGTTGTGAAATGGAGATATGACAACTCAGCAATAGGGCAAGATGAGGTCTGACAAATCTCCTTCCCTTTGCAGTGGAATTCGTTCCGAGGCTCAGGTTGTGCTATATTCCGTTTTCTCCCTGGGATTTCCCTTTTTTCCCTTTTCTGATTTTGCAATTGGATGTGGGGAACACAATCCTCAACGGCAGTTGCAAACTGGCCTGGGGATGTTGCAGAAAAGTCGAAGTTCAACGCCGGTTGTCTAACGCAAAATAACAGTTCTTCCAGAGAAGTGCTAGGCCGTCTGGGAATAGAAAATGCGCTCTGCGCGTGCCCGTGATAGAGGATGAAGTGGAAATGAGATCCCCGATAGGAGATAAGATGATGGATAATCGAAATGAGATTGATAAATATAAAAAAAAGAGGTAAGAATCCAAATAGGAATACAGATCAAGAAGTAGAGAAAGGGAAAAGAAGATGAGCAGGCAAGTATGGCTATTGGTAACTAATTATACTAAGAAGGGCGAAAGAAGCCAAGCTCCAGGGTCTGTCGAGGCACCCCAGAGGATACACTTCCATACCGAGCACGCTATTTGGAGAATTAAAAAAAAAAAGAAATATAAAAATCCCAAAATATAAGACACAATACAATACCAAGACCCCTAATCCACCTGTGCAGACCCGTTTTCTTCTCCGTTTCTTCCGGCCCGCCCGCGACTCCGTAGAGAAGAGGTCTGTGACTTCTTTTGTATTTCTTTATTTCGGATCTCATTCTCAAATTGGTATATATATATTCACTAGCTTTCTATTACTTCTAAATATATATATATATATATGTTGCAGTCGGAAGTTATTAATGTGTTAACTCCGTTAAGTTGTCATCCAGACTAGGGCTTCGGCTGGGCCAAGCGAAGAAAGGAAATGATCCACCATTCGGCAGAACTACGGGCAATGGGACGATTGGACCCTGAGCAAGTTCAGTATGTATTTTATTTTCGAATCTGAGATAATCATAGGACAAGCTTTTAACCCACGTCAAGAACGTATCACTAATATTTCCTAAATCCGACATACGTAAGTGATGATGTTAGTACTTTGGCCTGTTTGGGAACTCACCTCCGGGGATTCAAGAGCGGGTATTGGTTTCAATTCGGAGATTCTTAGATTGATTGGCTGATTATATTCTTAGTTTCTTACAAATTACAGTGTGATTTCATTCATTTTTATTCCTTTACTGCAGGGCGAGATCCCCTAAAAAAAGATAAGAGGTCCAGCCCTGAGAACTTTAACGTTTTCAACGAATCTCTTTCCCCTTCAGGGTTACAACGTGGTGCCCTTGTCTGGCTTTTTCTTGAAAGAGTACTTTACACCGAGACTTGTATTTTCCAAGACCATGATTTCACCCCAACATTACATGACGTACCGTGCAATATACATATTGTCGATGAGCTCTACAAAAGATTAGCATCCACGTGTAAAGATAATCTAATTAACTTAATCTAGATCTTGTCTACGTCAACATTCCTAAACATCTAGGGGGTGAAAATGGCTGGCCCGTGCAATTTATTCGTATTCGCGTTCATCCGCCCCGCCCTGAAATTATTCGCGGGGACTCTACAAGGCTTCTCTTGCCCCTGCGTTGCAGTAAACTTATAATGAGATCAGTTGGGTATTTCTGAGATATGTGATCTATTTGCCAGCACCTGAGATACCTTGATTACACGAATCAACTGTGTATTCTAACCAGTCATTTGTCAAAATTGCATCGTTCTTCCCTTTCCTCGGTATCTCCCGCAAATGTCAGACACATGGCACGGCAGATCAAGCCAAGCTTCAACCCTCCGATCTGCTGAAACTCTGAAAAACACGCGGTTCATAGGCTGACGAACTTTTTGGGCTTTTCCTGCCGAGCCTTGATTTGCCTATACTTGATCTTCGACGGGGCATACGTATGCAGACTACGTATAGCCACGGGACTCCATGCATAGTTCGGGCTGGCTAGTCCTGCTCTAGCAAATACGCTTCCATGCTTGTCTCAACGAAGGATTTAGTCTTCGAATCAGTTTACTCGTTTCCAGATTACGCCACAAGCTTGATTCGTCAGAGCCCTGTACCCGTCGCTTTAATTTACGTTCCTGGAAAGACCCTGTTTTTTGGGTTTTTACTTCTTATTTCACTAGGACGCAGGGACTCGTGGCCCGCTTGCTAGTCTGCCTTTGACCAATAGTATAGCTTCGTTCTAATCCCGAAGTCACCGTTCCCGCTGAATGACATGGATTACCCCCAATTCACTCCTGCACCCGCCACTTTTTTTTTTTTTTTTTTTTTTTACCCACGCGGCCTTTTATGATTTCAATCATCCCGCAAGAAAGTTTAGAGGCGTATGTTGTAAGTAAATCTCTAACTTGAGTGACTTGGATTTTTGTCCGGAGATATAAAATCTTCCCGACTCCGGTCGGAAATTTTATATCCGAATGTCCGAGCCAAAAAAAAAAAAAAAAAAGTTGATATCCACTTCCCATTTTCCTACTCAGCCACTGCACAAAACTGCTGCCTGGTTTTCAGAATGTATACATCGTAAATATACGAGTCAATGCTCATAAGTCGGCATTTATGCTTAACTCCATAGAGACGATCCGGCAGATAGCGTCCCAGTCGTCTCTCAAGCGTGGAGACTTCGCTTTCCACACTAACCTTCTCTTGTGGCTCGTGTTCGGATGCTTTCGCGCTATTGATCTTTTGATCTATTTCTAGCCGGAGGCACTGCCATCCCTGGATAATTATGGATCTGGGCTGGGTCATTCATATCAAATTATATTGCCTGGAGATGCTTAATACCATTTCGTGGACTATGTGCTTACAAAGCGGAGCAAAATTGCCCCGGGCTCGTTATAAACGGGTTAACTGTTTCTGGATGCTAAACGGAGACTATAATCCAAAAATTGGATCGACGCTGGAGTCCCTTATGGTCTGAGCGTTCACGTACGACATCCCCAGGTATCGTGGTCTAGGCTACAGTCAAACCCTAGCTTCCAAGAATTCGTTGACTAATCTCGGTAAAAAGGTTTCGTCCTGAAGTCGCCACCTTTTTGTATTACAAACATATTTCAGATATCAAAAAGTAAATATCAAAACTGTGTATTATAAGGATGATTCATCCTCAACAATTCCCCTCTGCCCCATTTATCTAAGTTTATCTAAGCGGATGTTCCCACTTCGCCCTACAAGTTCACATCTTTAGTTGTCTCCAATGTTTGTATTAGTACTCCGCAAATAAGAAACACAATAACTAGTCCAACTTCCAAGTCTCCCGAAAGAAATCCGCTATATCGGGCCACGTGGAAGAGACATGTGATGTGGACATCTAGTATGCGCCACCGATAAGGGCTCGGCCGGATCTAGTTTCTCAGTGGAGTGTGTAAAAAACGTATGACGAGAGAGTACTCCGTACCACGTACCCTTAAGTTCACTAGGTACTCCGTAGTGATCGGTGGCTTAGGCAAGGCGCAGTTCTGGATACTCGAGATGGTCAATGCATACGGACAGAAACGTGACTCAGAACGGAATAGTACTGACCCGGTTTTTATAAGACTAATCTATCTTTATTTTTGTTTCCCGTCTACTTCCACACAAGCATTGAGCCTATAATCATCCTAGCGTGTCTAGTATGCATGAGGCTGCGTAAGCAGAAACGTCACGTTGGTGCGCTATCCATGCTCCATCCTGGCATTGAGTGCAAAGATGCCAAGCAAAAGGGAAATTACTTCGAACACCGATAGGTTAGCCCCTGCATATTCGGGTGGGGAGTCCGATGGTAAGGTAGGTAGCTACTCCGTAGATGGGATATTGTTGGTCATCCCAGAGAGTTTTTCGGCATCCCACCGAGCGGAGAGGGTCGGGTACGCGGACGAGATTCGTAGTGTTACTACTTCTGGTCCTCGAGATATTTCATGCAGGATGATTATGCACTTTACCCGTGCCAAAGGCTTTAGATAACGCGTATGGTGGCTGGGCTGGTGAATTATCGTGGCTAAGTGAATTGACGATTATCGCTAGTGCGTCGGTATTGATGCAGCCAAAAGAAAACTTTTGCAAAACCCTAATGTTACACCGGAGACTGAAAATCATGTCATACATTAGCTTTGAAAAGCTAACAAGATGAGAGACCTAAGTCGTTTGAAGTTAACAGCTGCGGTGCTCAGGTCCGAGAAATATCATGTCCTCGCGACCATTCATCAACTCTTGTCTCGTCATGCCCACTTCCCCTTCGATGGTCCTAATAGACGATACATGCAGAAGCCATCTAACGGAGTAAACTTCTTCAAACGTAGGTACTCGGTACAGTCCCAAATATATTCGAGAAACTTATTGGTGAACCCCTGCTGGCATTCAAATTCATTTCATCGATCTCGTCAGACTCCTAAACGTACTAATTTCTCCGCCCTATCCATATTCTCTTCTCCAAATCTCCAATGCCGCGATGGAGGCTACATGGGTTCAGGTGGCATCGATCAAAATATGCAGTCGGCCAAATCCTGTCGCCAAGCCTGCCACTCCCTTTCCTCATTGTGATTCTCCATATGCTCACCATTCTCTCCAGAGCTGAGACAAATACATATTTTATCCAAACTCGAATTGGAAATGATGCTGCAAGGTGCGACACACGGGCGCCAACGCCCGGGTCCTGCGTGCGACGAGTGGCCATGCCGAAAGCTGCGTTGCGATGTACAGCAAACACAATGCAGGGGTTTGCCAAGAGACAGGGACTGTGTGTGAGGTTACACGGCCTGAGGGTTGGGGGCTAAAACGGGTCATCTGGAGATATAGGAGAATGAATTTGTGCATTTAGAGACTATGCCGAATACCTTTTCTATCGCAATAGGAACAAGAAGCATAAGAAGGCTTCTATTGCTCTGCAAATGGCAATAAGTTGGCAATATGGACATCAACAATTTCCGCTGGACCGGTAACTATGCAAACGGTGTCAACTTCTGTGCCAGAGCGCGAGGGGTTCGGATTTCTGGCTGTCTTGACTTCGCTTCTTCATAAACCATCTTTTTGTTTGATGTTGTCAATCATAGGTATAGGTATATCCTAGCACAAGGGGGTTGCCGACTAGCATGTAGGGCGAAAAGAGAGGGAAGATCGGGAAATCCCATTCAAGGTCATCCAATCAATATCGAGATATGAAATTTAAAAAAAGCAAAAAAACCCTCGACTTTGGCATTATTAACACCACGATCTATAACAAACTGAGTTATGGAACCCCTATTAGATGACTATTGCGGGTTTTAATGACCTATCAGGAAGAAACAATATTAGGGCTATATAAAACAAGTGATATCTGCAAGGCAAAATATGTAGTTTCCCTGCCGCTTGCTAAACTGTTTTGCTAGTACCCGGTTTCCGACTGATATATTTGTTTGCTAGTTTGCTAGTTTGTTTGCTATTTACAGGGGTTTAAATACCCTGTTCCATCATAGATTCTACAATACAGATCGTTCTTCATCATCTCAAATGCTCAACAGTTTTTGTTGCTTGTTCTAGAGTCATCACCTAGTGTTTTTGCTAGAATCGCCGACATTCTCACTTGAATACTCCTCTCTCCTTCCTACCTTCGGTCCCTCCAATCTCCATACAATCACATCTCCCAGGGTCTTCCTTCTCTACATCTATGTCATCAGTCGGCGACACCCAGGGATCCTGGATCCCAGAAGAGGTTGTAGCCAGCGTGCTGCCTGAGACCCCAAAGCTTACCATGAGTATGAGCCCTACCGAGTGGTGTGGTATTGTACTCAATGGTCTAAGCCAGACGGAATGTCTTCATCATCTGATTGACCCTGGAGTCAAGCGCCCAAAACCATCCGACTCAAATTATAAGCGCTGGCATGAGTGGTCGACTACTGTTTCTCGGTGGTTATATTCGAACATGGACAAGGATGTTCAGAGTATCATCGATAACATGTCTGGCCGACCTGAGTCTCTTTTATCCGATTAGATTTTCTCCACCGTCCTCAAAATGGAAAGCACCCACGATTCCATGCGCTCTGCCATTCAATGGCGCAAATGGCGCTCCCTCCAACGAGACAACTACCCATCCGCCGCGGCCTACATCGCCGCATACCGAAAACAATTTGACAATGTTCACCGGCGCAGACAGGGTCCTAGTTGTTTCGTTGCGCATTGGACTCTCATGAAAGAATTGGAAGATGAGCTTCCTGAAGCCAGATGTGCTATTGGTTATTTAAATTTGCACCAAGATCCGGAGGGACTCAACCATGACACTTTTGTCGCACACTGCGACCACATGATTACCAAATCCAATAACCCAGATCTTGTATTCAGCAACGATTCCCGGGGTAAAGAGAGAGATGCCCCTTGCCCTCGCCCTCGCGGTTCTTCTTCCAAGCGACAGAGGTGCTAAGTCATGCGTCAAGGATGGTACCCCCACAAGCATCAGTGCTGATTCCACTTCTGTTACGGTTACTGGCGAAGGGAAGGAAGAGGAAGAGGAATCATTGTTGTTCATTCTAGCAAAGAACGGTGTATTTACACCCTGCTTCTGACAAACAAGCTGCTCAGTTTGCAAGCAAACAACAAGAGACGAGATCATCCAACAACTTCTTTGGCTGCTACTTTCACTATTACTTGCCCTTCTACTTCTATTTCCAATTCCAACAGTGCTTTCAATCGTCTTTGTATTTCTTTGTATAAATTGCTCAGTTTTGTTCTTGCTTACTCTCATCAAAACCAAACGTTTCTATGATGATAGGTCACTAGTGTACGTAGCCTGTGCTTGCAGCGACGTTAATTGGTTCAAGTATTATAGCTAGAAGACCCTTGCACTAGTATCGACCTAGAAAAGTCAATTATCAAGAGATGGAAGCTTTCGGTCTTTGAAGATACTCTCCCGGCTACACGGCATATATATATATATATCTGTCTATCACCTATTGAAAATAATCTAGTTCATACCAAACACCACTCATATTGATACTATTATGAGAGCTAAGATGATAGGGTCTCAGTCTATACTCTTAACTCTATATGGTAATACACTAAGCGAGGTAAACGTAGCAAAGCTGACAGATTGGTATATCCATCTAGATCCACCTAATTACCGGATATAGAGAATCACATCTTGGGAGAAATTAAGTACTTGCATGGGCCGAGTATATATCAAAGCTCTCGACCAAACAGCCTGTGCTCGCGGCTACGGAAGCGTTTACTTCCATCCATCCTCGGATGCAACTCCTTGAGCCTGGTAACGAGTTCAATTTCGTTGGAAAATACAGCGCTGCAGACTACAAACTCCTTGATTAAGTTGAAAAGTGCAATTCGAAGTTGGCTATTGTTAATTCTGCTGTACAGAAAGCCTATTCTAGATCTTATCCCAAGGTTAAACAATTTCCTATGCGTAACAATGCTAGCTTCATTGATTCAGGGCATCAGCGTGCAAAGCACACATCACGATTTATTTTGGGAGGAGGGCCCGGAATATGCTGAGAACTAAGAAATACACATGACAGGGCGTAGTTCCTTTGCCATCCAGTGTAAAGAGAGTAGATGCCGCTAGACAGCTTCGAAAATACACTAAGGAATGCTGGTGTTCTTACTCGCGACGTTGGTATCGGCACTTTGATCCAGCAGAATTTGGACAACCTGTTTATAGCCCCGTGATGATGCGGCCTGAAGTGCACTGCCATATCGCCCACCTTGAGCGTTAACATCGGCACCTCGATCGAGTAGAATCTTCACAACCTGTTCATCGCCCGATGATGCGGCGGCCTGGAGTGCATTGCCATATTCTCCACTTTGGGCATTGATGTCGGCACCCTGGTCAAGTAGTACCTGCACCACCTTCATTTGGCCAGCAAGTGACGCGAGCTGTAGTGCATTGCCGTACTGTCCACCTTGGGCGTTTACATCGGCACCATGATCTAGTAGCAAATGTACTAGCTTTTCTTTACCTGCAAGTGACGCGAGCTGTAGTGCATTGCCGTACTGTCCACCTTGGACGCTCACATTGGCACCATGATCTAGTAGCAACTGTACTAGCTTTTCTTCGCCTATAAGTGATGCGGCCTGTATTGCATTACCATACATTCCACCCTGGGCATTTACGTCGGCACCATGGTCTAGCAACATCTGCACTAGCGCTTCTTTACCTGTAAGTGATGCGGCCTGGATTGCATTGCCGTACATTCCACCTTGAGCGTTCACATCAGCACCGTGGTCTAGTAGCATCTGCACAACCTGTTTATAGCCCCATAATGCGGCAGCCTGGAGTGCATTGCCGTTCTGTCCGCCTTGGGCGTTCACATCTGCCCCATGATCCAGCAGTATCTGTACTAGCTTTTCGTATCCGTTGATTGAGGCGGCATAGAGTGGGTTGCTATACTCTCCACCTTGCGCGTTCACATCGGCACCGTGATCCAGCAGCATCTGGACTAGTTTTTCATATCTGTTGATCAAGGCGGCGTAGAGTGCGTTGCTATACTCTCCACCTTGCGCGTTCACATCTGCCCCATGATCCAGCAGTATCTGTACTAGCTTTTCGTATCCGTTGATTGAGGCGGCATAGAGTGGGTTGCTATACTCTCCACCTTGCGCGTTCACATCGGCACCGTGATCCAGCAGCATCTGGACTAGTTTTTCATATCTGTTGATCAAGGCGGCGTAGAGTGCATTGCCATACTTCCCACCTTGCGCGTTCACGTCTGCCCCGTGGTCTAGCAGTATCTGCACCGCCTTTTCATGGCCTAGAAACGATGCTGCCTGAAGTGCATTGATTAACCGTCCACCTTGAGCATTGACTGTTCTCAATAAACTTCCACCTTCAGTCGCGACTGCCAATATTTTGGTCAAGACGGATTCTATGCCTAACATAGCTGCGTAGTACACAGGCAATGGAATATTAATATCAGGACGATCATAATCCACATGAACATTCCATTGGGCGTCCATGTCATATAACCGTATCCACGTCGCGAAAGACTTTGTTTTGTCTTTGAATAGCCTTAGCATCAGTTTTTCAAGTCCAGGTTTCTTTTCACCGGACTTTTCATAATGATGAAACCAATATCTAGCAGCGAAATGAGCAAGTGGAAACGCTGTGGGCTGTGTCGCTTCCAATACCACCCTAGAAAGACCTGGCTCTAAGATGTAGACAAGACAGATCTGCGCCATCTCGGTATTCGCGGCTGCAGTTTGGATGGCGAACCCTCTTGAATTTTGATGTAGGATGCGATCTGATTGAAGATACTCCTGAACGGAGAAATGCGCTATGCGAACGGTCAAGTGGCTTTGTCCTTTGTAGTGCTCTGTGGCCACGATTTCGATAAGTCCAAGGCAAATGTCGACAAGATCATGTTGCTCGTAAAAGCTACCGTAATCAAGATACGGCGGCTCACCAAGATTAACAGCGTGTGCGTGGATCAGCTCCTTGACCGTGAGCGGTCGGGTGGAGGAGCATAATATAGTCAAAATTCGCCGTACATCCTCAGTATATTCTTCGTCTATACTACACAAGATTCGCTCGTATGTTTCATCTAGGTCGCGGGGCATTGAGCGTAGGCATTGGTCGAGCTGGTTCTGGTTTCGTGCCCGTCTAAGGGCATTGAACTGACATTCGATATATCTGAACCTGAGAATGTTTAAGTTAAAAGAATTAAAGTGTTCTTCATTGTTGGATACTTACACTCCCTGTGCACTAGTTGCCAATTTTGTTCGAATCTCTTCATGACGCGCTTTCCACCTCTGGAGTTTTGGATCGTTATTGAGCTGGTAAGCGATAAAGTTTACTATATCTTCGTCGGTTTCCGGATTCCTCATCGAAAGGTCTTGGTTGCAAGATAGATCCAAATATGCTCGTATGTCAAGCTCATTACGACTCGTCGCCAAAATATGAACACCAGGTATAGACCAATTGCGTATCGCCTGTATCGCTTTTAGAACACCCTCCCTATTGCGGTCTCTAGGGCTCTCATCTAATGCATCGAGTAGAATATAGCTATCGTGAAATCGGCGGAGGAAGCGTGCAAGCAAGTCGAGTAACGCTTCCACTGGAGGTATACCCGACGGATACAATACATGCAGTTGCTCTAGATTCTTTTGGCCGTCTTCTAGCTGTCCTGATAGCTGCAACAGCAATGCGCGTAGCATGCCGTTATCAGTTTGTTTTGACTCATCGTTAAAGGAAAAGTAAAAGAAAGCGATCCCCACTTTATACCTCTGCTTCATCTCCTGAGATATATGTTGGATTGCCATTGAGCAAAGGACCGACTTGCCACATCCTACGAAGCCGTTCAGCCATAGGAAGGAATTGCGTTTCACTAGCCATGTCGCAAAGTGATGACCATTGATGAACCACAGCCCTGTACTTTGATGGCATTTCGCATATGCCGTGTTGTGATCGAGAGATGCATCTGGTGCCATAAGCCAGGCACGAATCTTATCAGAGATCAGACTAGCATTTATTCGCTCGACAAGCGATTTGACTTCCGATACACTGTGTTGGATATGATTATGGCTTCTGAGCTGCATAACATCTAGTGCGAACGACAAGTTTTCACGTATCTCGCCGATGTCTTCCTCAAGCTTCTGCAAGGTACTTTTCCGAAATGGATATGCCGCACGACGCCCAGCAACTAGAATCCGACCCTTAAAACCGGCAACCAAGTGTTTGTGAAACTTTTGGCACTCGGTATCAAGCTCTTTGATAATTTCGTCGCATTTCTGTGTTGCCTTCTCGACTTCTTGGAATAGCTCTTGCGCGTCGGCCTGGGATCGGCGATCTTGCACTGCGACGTCAAGGGCCCGAAAGATACCCTGAAGACTATCAAGATTCTCCGTGATTTTTGCCAGATCGGAGTCCTGGTCCTTGTATGCGGTGTAAAATCCGATCAAAGATTGGGTGACTTGAATACCAAATGAGAGCAACCCTGCCACCCCTGCTGCGATTGAGAGCGGATCGGCCATCGTGGTTGATAATAGTCGCTTGAGATGGGAAATATAGTAATTCAGATTTCGTTAAAATATATGGAATAAACAAAATCTCAGAGCCGACCTTCCACCTCATCGAGAGGAGCACAGCTAGTTCGATTGATGCCCAAAGTTGGGCCGCGCACGAACGATGCGGGCAATCAAATCTTGTACGAAAGACTTCGGTTATTTATACAAGACAAAACACTCCACAGCGGAAGGGGTTTGGATTATTTATCTCCAGAATACGCTTGTGTATCTTGGTATTAGATTTTAACAACGATCGAAAGGCCCGAGACGGCGATACCGGTCTTGCCTTAAAACCTATCTGATGCACCGCCTACAATCCGATGCGATTCACATCCCCGACTTGCCCATTAGGCCCATATGGTTGGGTAGGTCCAATGGGAAAAAAGCATTACCAACTGGAAACTCATCGTCCGAAGCGTCCGAAGCGTCTGGCGCACGTTCATGGCGCCTAGCTTCGTTTTGCTGAGCAGCTCTAGATTCTTGGATATGCAAGTATGACCTCCACTATCCTTGGTATTCTCTTTTTGCGACAGCTACATGGGTGTCAACGTACCTCTTCTGCCACATTTGCAGTAGATCTCCAACGTCTCTCACGTTGCACCAACTGAGTAATGCTGATAACGACAGGTACTTGGATCCACGAATCTCACAACCATTGTGCGAAATCCTCCACGGCAGACCAAGTGCTTAAAAAGCCTTACCTACCTTGACCTCCTTTGCACCCTTGGTGAGCTAAATTCGATTGCAAATCAGGGTACGAATGGAGAGACCAACGTGTTGGCGATACTTTCTGGCTAATCGACTCCTCTCCCATTGGGCACCAGTACACGCATAAGCCACCCCTCTTTCGAATAAACCAAGTCACTGACATTTGAGTAGAGTATCACATGGCTGCAATTTTACCAGGGGCTAGACTACCCCGGGCCGTTACGCCTCGTCGTACTCAAGAGTAAAGGGTCTTCCTATAACTAGATCCCCGCACTGTCAAAGTATTTTCAGTGCCATTGGAAAACCTAACACACTAATTGTCAACATTCCTCTGCCGGAGGACACTAGGTCTGGATATGCGACCTATAACGGTTAGTTGTGACAAATCTGCGGGCTCTCAACCAGACCAGGTTGTCCTGGGAATACAAATTCCACGTGCGTGTATAACATAATGTCGCCAAGATTAGGCACCTGATTGGTCTAGGCTGCGCTTGGTAATATCACTGGGATTTTATACGAATTGAGGGGAAATGGCAAAGAGACAAGGATTAAGAATGAGCTTACGGTGTTCCGGACTCTTCCGTCCTTTATAATTATCTCCATTCAGGTCAAGGGAAACTTGAGCGCCCCAGATATATTTGGATACAGAGTAACACAACAGATATAACAAATACATTGCGGCTAAGAGGCGCAAAGTTTCGAACAGCCGTGAGAGACCAGACTCTAAGATAAGCACTAAACAAAATAATGAATCTAATCAAATCCCAAATCAGCAAAAGCACAAGCCCATGCCAAGCAGCTAAGCAGGTCACGATAGGGCTAAGGAGAGGCTAGACGGGTCCCTCTCAGCCTTGGGGCTGAAATCCTCCAGGACCCCCCTTTTTCTTCCTATTTTTAACTGACATGGTTGCGACTTCACACTTAAGAGGGTAATCGCGAATTTCTTCTTTTTTCCCCCTTTCTTTGCGTGTGCGTTTCACTATGGCTTCGTCGCGAGAGTCACAGCACTCGCTACTATCCAAAGATTTGGCTTCGTCGCAAGAGTCACAGCACTCGCTACTATCCAAAGATTCACTCGACACTCAACCCCAACGTTCTTGGAATCCTCTCAGTAATCGCCTAACCGACCCAGACTACCATTACCATACTCCTTCAGAAAGCACCTGGTCTGAAGAAGTTCTGCGCGATGTTGGTCTAGGAATCTCGAATTCATCAGGCGATGCAATTCCTGCAAACAAGCGCGATTCAACGGATAGTACCGCCACTACGACGCCACATACCTATAAAATTCCCGAATCTCCCCAAACTCCGCATTCTCCACATGCCACCCACGTGCGCTGCCCTAATCGAGCAACGGTTCTCCAGAAACGGCTCTCCTGGGTCCCGTTGACAGTCTTGGTTCTCGCTATCTATGCCACCATATTTTCAGGTATCTATCTCGGCATTGCGCTGCGCAAGCCTCGATGGCACACTGTCTCCAGTAATGGACCGTTAGCTCCGTCTACGGCAGCTTTGCTGAGCGCGTTCTTTGCGAAAACGATCGAGTTGGCCTATGTTACAATTTGCGTCGCGTTTCTGGGACAAGTGCTTAGTCGGAGGGCTTTGATGAGGGATTCGCGAGGAATCAGTATTTCAGATATGAATATGAGGGCCTGGATCATGCAACCCGGATCTATGATTGTGCATTGGGAGGCGTTGCGATATTCGGCTCTCACTTTTCTCGGGTCGATTGCGTTGGTTTCAACGTTCGTCGCGATGCTATACACCACCGCAGCGCAAGCTCTAGGTAAATTATTTCCTATTCTATCCATGTAGTATGTCACACTAATCAGCGGCAGTCGCCCCCACACTCACTCTTGGTCCCGTTGAATCAACAATCCTCCAGGGCAAAGTAACCTCCAGCTTCGCAAACCCCGGATACATCGCATCAGACTGCGAGACACCCGTAACCACCGAGATGGACATCTGGAATCGCAACACAACCTGTCTTCAAATTGTCCACGCCGGCCACGCATATCACAACTACCAACAATGGATAGCCCATTGGGGCCAGCTAGTGAGCAGCAAAAACGAAACCTCAAGCCAACTCCAAAAACGCCCACCGCCAACAGGCTCACTCTGGGACAACACCACAGTAACAGGCAGCTGGATCAACATTCAAGACATGTCAACTCTATCCAAGAAGCACGGCCGAATGATCAACAACATAACAATGGCAATGCCTCACGGTGGTATCCCCGCCGCAGCAATGAACACCAAAAACAACCTCAAACAACCCACTGACACCTCCGGTGAAGGAAAATACAACATCGAAGCCTCCGTCCCTTCACCAGCAATCAACGTCCTTTGCGCAGGAATGACCAAAAAAGAACTAAGCCCCCTAGTCTACTCCTCCTGGCCGGGCCATAAATTCAACGCAACAGCCTGGCCCGCAGGCGACATCCCCCACCCACCATCCTGGCTAAACCGCACAGTCGTCGACTCCCTCTTCCAATTCGGTCCTAAATACGGCCAAGTCCCCCCGGTCTTCGGAAAATACCCTCTCCCATACAACACAATCCTCAACGGAACAGGAAAATGGCCCGCAAACGCTATCTACCTCCTCGGCGCAACCCCACCACCTATAGATAACAACACTGACATCCCAGAATACGTGTTGTGTTCATTACGCGCGAAACAAACAGGCGTATGCTCTACAAAATACACAGCCGATAAAAGCGGCGCATTCCTCAGCACAGACTGCGAAAACCCCTCAAACGACCTCCGATACGACCTCCGTCAATCCTCCTTCATAGAAGGCCTATGGAATGCAGACTGGAAGAATCTTGCCTCCGAATGGGCGAACTCACTCAGTCTAAACGCCGGTATCACAGACGGCGCAGCCAGTAATGCCAGACTGCTAATGCAGATGATGCCGGCGTACAACGAAACATCCTCTACATTCGCCCTAGACCCGACATTACCATCCATCGCCGAAGCATTAGCAGTCATGGCTGGTAGCACGTTGATCCTGAGTACACAGAATGCACCGTTCGCACCATTCTGGAACTACAGTCTCTCGAACGAGAATGTTCTTGCAGAGCCAGTCTACCAGATTTTCAACGCGTCCATTCAAGTTTTTGAATATGCATCGGGAGGGACGGAGCAGTGGCAGGGGATATTTTATGTGATTCTTGTATTTGCGTTTTTAACCAGTGCTGTTTGTCTTGGATTTATGATTGTTGAAGCGCGGGGTCGACAAGTAACGGATTTTACGGAGCCGCAGAATCTGTTTGCGCTTGCTGTTAATAGTCCTCAGACGACGCAGTTGGAGGGTGCTTGTGGGTGTGGGCCTTGGGGGAAGCAGTTGAAGGAGAGGTGGTTTATTGGGATGGAGGAGGATGATGAGCATTATTATATTCGGAGCAAGAGTGAGGAGAAGATTCCACTTTTAAGGAAGGATGATTCGCATTTGGAAGCTATGGAGATTGATGATGGAAAAATGCTTAGTCCTATGGTTGATGAGTTTCGGAAGGTGTCGAAGAGACATTCGTTTTTGGCGAAGCTCTATTGAAGTGGCATGGGTGCTTATGATGCACGATGTACAGATAATGGTAATGAATGTGACGTTTCGAGATATGAAGCATGCGCTTGATTTCAAGTGATTTACACTCAGAGATATGTACAAAATAACACACAGCATACAAGAATAAGTAGATCGGCGCAGTACAGACACGGCCGTGAAAACGAATCAAAGAATCGGTTCAACCATTGTGGCACAACGCTAGGGAATCGCTCATACACACAAACACGAAACAAGTAAGATGCTGAATGCGAATGAAAATGATGTCAAATGCAACGAACACAAAGCAATAGGCTTTTTCAAGACACTAGTAGCCATGGAGACGCTATGGGAGGAATGGACGAGGAAGTAAGAGAGTCGCGGAATGACCTGGCGAGATGAGGTAGGTATTGTTTGAGTCAAGGAGAGTATGGGAGATTTGCGCTCCAAATGGACTGTAAGTGGGAATAGTGGGCGAACGTAAGCTAACGATCAGCCTTGAGATTGAGCCAGCTCATATCTGAATTCGTAGTGTTCTTCTGGCCTTGCATCGGAAGTTCGTGGATATCATGTGGTATGATAACGCTGGACCGTCGCGCATTAGGCTGCCTTGGCTTTTCCGCAAGGCTTGGATTCGATGATTCCCAAGGCATATCTTGCGTGCTGGTTTGGTAGAAGCTGGTAGTGTAGTTGCTGCTTGAGGGACGCCCAAGCCAGCTGCTCTGGCCTGCGCCTTGCCACTTTGAATCATCGCGGTCGTCGTCCGAGGCGATACTGATTGAATCCGCGCTGGAGATTCGTGCGGATTGGCTCTCCGGGATCACTAGGCTTCGACTGCCCATGTCAGGGGGACCGTGTTCCGTGGTCGGGCTGCCGCTTGGAACGCGACCCAGTGGCTTGGGCTGTTCAAGGAAGCCGAAATTCAACGGTGTCAAGGTACTCATTGGCCAGCCGCTTCCGCGGTAATCGGACTTGGTGTATGCAGAACTGACGGTCGAGCGGTCGGATTGGAAGGTAGTGGTACCGCCGTCCTCAAAGTACTTCCCCCACCCTTCGTCCGTCATTCGGTCAGCGGCCTGGTGTTCACGCCCGGTGTCATCACCAGCCCGATTTGTGTCTTCCGTGTATACACTTGATGCGCCCATGACACCACTGGAGGGAATTGTAGAGAGCGGACTGCTGCTCTTGGGCTGAGGAGACAATCCATAGCCCGTACTACCAGGCGGTTTGAGGGATTTCTCTCCCTTGTATTTGCCGGACATGATAGCCAACGAGTCGACTGAAGTAGCAGCGAGTGGGACAGGAGATCTTGCCATGGGGTAAGCGCCTTCGGTCAGGGGTTCTATGCCCTGATCCTGGAAGCTTAGGCGATCTTTGTTATCGCCACCGCCGCCGGGTTGGGCTGCCTGTCTCTTCTTCTTCTCACGTCGCAGTAGGAAAAGAAGGATGAGTAGGATCAAACCAAACCCTAGAACGCTCCCCAGAGTTGCGCCGAGAATCAGTTTGCCATGATCACTCAGGCCGCTACCTACAGCAGCAACTACTGGTGATGAAGAAGTGGGTGTAGCTGAGGCCGAGGTCGATGTGGATGTGGATGAGGTTGATGTTGGAGTAGATGATGTGAATGATGTGGTGGATGCTTTGAGAACGTTCTGATCTGGTTTTCCATAGAACAGTTCTGTAGAGTTGACCCATGAGTTGGAAGTCTGATTGAAGATTGCCAATGAATCATTACTTTGGCCGCTGGCAAGAACGACCAAGCCACTACCCTGGGCGAGCGTGTAATCAGACCAGGATGCCGTCGGGGCGAATGTGCCGTTGTAAGAATCGGTGATATCCCTTTTTTCCGAGGGTGCGATGACCGTAGCCGGGTTCTGAATCTTGCCTTTTGAGCTGAGAAGGTAGCTAGTAACTGTATTTGGGGAAGCAATCATTGTAAACTCTTCGAGAACCTTGGTTTTACCACCGGAGTTGGAGGCGAGCGCGCATCGAGATGAGGATTGGATTGCAGAGGGAAGAGTCGCCTCTGATTTCCCGAAGCCTTTGTTAGAGTCATAGATAAAGATATCAGTATTGGTGGGAGAGCCTCCAATCATGGCGACCTCGGAGGAACTCCAAGGCAAAATCATGGGCTCATACAATGCCGGCGCGCCCTGGGCGGTCACCGATGACACGTCAAAGGATCCGTCTTTTGTTGAAATAATGAGTGTCGATTGTGATATCTGTGTGCTCCCATCTGTGTTTCCTGCGTAAACCAATATTCGCGAAGTTGAGGGAATGTACCCGGCGCCATGTCCAGTCCGGTTTTTCATATCCGGTGATGTGCTAGTTAGTGTCTCCCACTTCCCTGTACTGAACGAGAAGCGTTGGAGGCCGCTATTATCGGGGGAGCCGGTCCCGCCGACCAGATAAAAATTCTCGTCTCCCTCGCTTCCCTGAACACAGGCAGGGCTAGTAACCATGTGATCTGGGGAGGGGAGCGATTTCCAATATTCACCCTCTTTGAGAGATATTGATGCAAAGCCATCAGGTGAATAGACGTAGAAGGTATCACTGTGGATAGTGGAGCAATCGCCCTCAATCTTGATAGTGGGTTTGGGGCCTTTCATGTTGAAAGGTTGAAATTGAATAGTTTAAAGTCACGATGGGTGTCGGACTGGTAGCGAAGCTGGATATCCAGCCAGCAGGGGAATTGTATGTCCCGAATTAAAGAAGAAAAGGTGACTGCCAGAGCACTATCTCATCTCGACCGAGGCAGGTGAGCCGAAAATGTCAACAAACCCCAATCCTAACGCGAGAACAGGTAATGTGAACACGGGTTCTCGATTGCTTTCTGCGCGGTCAACCGCGATTTCAAGCTCTCAGGGCGAAACTGAGGTGGGTCGCGTACCGGATGATTCGGCGACTCGGGATGACACAATCAAAGTGGTTCACGGGTGTCAACAATGGGATCACAACACGCGTCGGATCAAAGAGGATGTCAAGTAATCAGGTCTAAGGCTGGGGGCGATCCAGTCGAAACATGAAAAGAGAAGCAAGGGCCAGCAAAAGCCGAGTAAGCGAATGGAGGGGTTAAAAGAATGAATGCGAATATCAAAGTGCACAGCACGAGGGTAGATTCAGAGAGAAAAAAGGGGAGGCAAACAGAAATCATCAGGTAAGACAGAAAGAAGGGCCCTCTCAACCCCCTAACGGGAGGAGGTTAGCAGGCTTAGGGGGTTAGCGAACGACGCCATCCCTTAAGGGGAATGAATAATTTCGTCATTTTCAATTCGTTCCCAGTTTTTTTTTTCATTCCAGTTTCTTTCCGTTAATTTGGGTTATTTTCAGTTTGATTGGATAAACGAAACATCTTCGTGACAGTGTTCGTTCTTATTGGTTCTTTTCAGCCTTTCATCTATTCTCTTGATATTGATCAGGGGCTCTCCCGTGAGAGGTCCCGATAAAGTGGGGCCACAATGTACTTGGACCCCCGTTTTGACATTACACTTGGATTTTCGGGATTTCTCCAATGCTTCGAGGGCGGATATATAGAACATAGACAGCAAGGGCGTATATTGTTATGCATTTGTCTCTATGTATATAATAATGTAAAATACTAAAAACAAACACAAAACTTCCATTCCCCCCCTTCTCTAGCTCTACACCCGTGGTTCTTGCCCATTGGACCCACGGGAATTCCCAAACTTTGGCGTGCCGCTTCCAAGGTTCTCTTTCCTCTATAATTGTACATCAAATGTAGATCTTGTACTTCGTCGGGTCTTAAATATTAGCCCAAAAAGGTATATTCCTTCTGACTTTGACTTGCATATTAGTGAAATCTGAAAATCCCTTGGTGTAACCGGAGGGCTCTATAACTACGGAGTACGAATTCCCAATTGTGATCGCAACCGTACTAAAGACACCTACATAGGTACTAGTTTCAAATTCAACTCATTCTCATATCGATGTCTCCACAGCTCTAGAATATCGAGCTTCTGCTATCATTCCATGCCCCTTACCCCAGTCCAATCAGCGTTTAACGCACGAGCATGGTTGGTTCGTGCCATAGAAATCCTTCTTGCAGATTTCACAAATATCATCGACCGGCTGATCTGCGATATTGCCCACTATTTACAAAGAGGTGTTAGTTAGGGTTGAGCAATTGACAATTACAAGGACTTACTGTTTTTGGTAGGACTGGAAGGTAATCAGGTATAGAAGCGATGCTGATCGGAGCAGGAGTGTAGTCTCGAATAAAGCCAAAGATATCAAGGTTGCTTGGAAGATGAGCTCGTTAACAGAGAGTCAGGTTAGGAATTAGTAGTATTCTTATAGATACTCAGCTAACTACAGTGACTACTCTCAAAAGACGTTATTCGAATTCCACTTTATTCAGTGGCCATATCTTCAATGAACATGATTGTCACGCCACCGGTTTTCAAAGACTACCGAGATATCCATCTTAACTTCAAGTCTTGGCGTCTACAAATATAAATTCTCTGCCCAAGGTCCTATTTTTACCCATTTGTTTTCCGTACTACTTATCTATTCAAGAAACTCCGAAGCTGCATATCCTCGCATACCCCTTTATATATGGAGTAGATCGGCCTATTAATTGACTTGTTGTAAACGAATCCCCCAAAATTCACCCGGACGATCTTGGATTTCCTCTTCCCGTGTTCCATAGCACTTTCTACATAATCTACAAGAATGTTTCAGATTGTCGTTTGATTCAATGAAGTATCCAAAATTTCTTAATACAGAGTTTCCCTGAAACCGGGGTCGCCACGAAGGACTTGATCGACAAAGACGAATCAAAGACTCGAGTTGGCAAGTGGGGTTTCTGGCAAGAGTTTAAATGATTTTCTCTACATACAGGTTGCTTTGATACATTCAATTAAATGTCCCATGTTCCATGAAGTGTTCAACGTGCTAGGGAAATATCAAAGCGGACGGACCTCGGGGGCTGGGCCGTGGAACGTGGGGCTGTGGGACTTGTGGGTGAGACTTGCGAAAATGTCTTAGTTCTTGTTTCGAATCTTAGGGAATATATTCAACATTACATCTAGTCCTATCTCATGATCTATTAGAAATGCAATTAAGCGGATCTATGGAAATCCTCCTCAGCTTCTGCAAAGCATTCGCCCAATCTCTACTTGAACCACAGCTATACCACAGGTGTCTACTACAGAGTCAGCCCCAGCCCCCGCTGAAGGATCGGGGATGCAGCCGTTGCTCAACAGGGAAATATACAATAGGAACTGGGAGTCAACATGCGCAACATCCATCATACTTGCCTGGATGCAGGGGGCAGTCTCATTTAGTTACTACATAACGGTTCGTGCCGCTTAGCCGGCAACACCAATTTGATCGAATGAGGGTATGTGGTCCGGTTTCATTATCACACGCAGATACCGGATGGTATTCTGGTCTGATTATTATAACACATGAAGTCCGTCCCCAATGGGGGTTTCATGGATTTTTTCATGAAATTATCCAAGTCGAAGGGAAAGTTCTGGGAATCAATTTTGTAAATTACCTTTTAGGGTTAGTGTTACCTTTTTTGGTTGGATTCACCAATAGCCCGACATAGAGACCAGAGACCTGGACAAACGAGGTTTTTTGTAGAAGAATGAATAGCACGTAGTTAAATTACGGGGATTAAAGTAACTACATTGCCTACTATCAAAATGATCCTAAGAATGCAGACTTTATCGCAAGGTTGTAGGTTACGGTTACTGACTGTGTATTATGATTATCACAAGCAATATTAGTGATCTTAGTGTGAATCCCACAGATCCTCATATTCTGATTGTAAAATAAAAGCTACACACGCTCTAGGACTGGGTCTGCTTCCATTGGTGTGCCTTTTGGAGCAGACGAGAAAGATTGGCAGCAGATTTGTCGTCTGCAGGGAACACATAGTCCATGTACTCCTCGTACTTGTCGTCCTCCAACTTGCGGCGCTTCATGACACGTCGGGGCATCTGTTTTTCGACATTTTCGATATCCTCGGGCGATCCACTTGAGTGTTCGAATTCTCGCCATGTGTTGAGGAGTGTCACACGCTGTACGCAAGTTAGAATATACCGAATAGTGTGTGGATCGTGGAGATAATAACTTACATCATCCTTGAGATCCTTGTCTTTGAGCACCTTGTGTGCCCGAGTAAAGACAGAACGTGCGCGAAGCACTGCATCTGCGCTGATACCTTCATCCTCTTCCTCCTCTTCCTCGCCCGGCACAGAGGCCTCGAAGCGGGCGTAGTTGAGCCATACCTTGACGTGGTCGGTCTTTTGGAGGAGACGTTCGTACAATTGTCGGACTCGCTCATACTCGCATTCCTCTTCTTCAAAGTCGATGTAAGCTTTCCACACAAGCTCGGGCATGTCAAGTGTCGGCTGCTCGATGCCAAGCTCGTAAATGGCCCGCGCTCGTTCCGCGTCATCCAGATTACGCTCCAGCTCCGCAAACTGCAGCCATGATTGGCTGTTGGAGGGGTTCCATTCAATTTGCTTCTGGAACAAAGTACGGCATCGCCCGAACTCGAACAACCGGTGTTCAATGTCGATATAGCCACGGAAAACTTTGTCTTTCGGACACATTCCAATCGCCTGACCAAGGGTCTTCCGTGCTGCTTGTAGCTGCATCTGGCGAATCTCGAACTGTGCCTTCATGAGCCAGACTTTGGCAAATGTGAACTTCTTGTGCGGGATCATTTTCAGACATTCCTGATAGATTTGTCCGGCGCGTTCCATCTCCTTCGCTTCCATTTCTTCCCACACGGCGTAAAAGATCCAGAGATAGATGTAGCGGCGCCAATGTCTTTTCTCTTGTGATGGAGGGATTTGTGCAATGGCCCGTTCGTAGATGTCCCGCACCCGGTCTGGGTCACCCGAAATTTCCTCCAATCGTGCAAAGTCGAACCAGATGTCATAGTTGCGAGGGTTCTCCTTGAGCTGCTCTTCATACTGCACTCTGCGCTTGGACAGAATCACATTCTCCACACCTTCACGATCACCGAACTGTTTCTCGAAGGTCGTGTAGGCCTTGTGAAGGCCCATAGACTTGGACCGAGGAAGTCGGTCTAGGGCATACTTGTAAATCGCTCGTGCGCGCTCATACTCCTTCAACTTGGCCTCGAATTTGGCATAAGCGGAAAAGAGCTTCTCGTCCATGAAGTCTTCCCCTAACGTTTCAATAGCCACACCATAGACCTCGCGAACCAAGTCACTTGTCCCGTACTCTTCCTCGAAGCGGGCCCATTTGATCCAGTTTCGGGGTTCGGGGTGAACGACAGTAAACCGCTGGAAAATATTGCGTGCTCGTTCGAATTCGCTATATCTCTTTTCCATTTTGATGTATGTGCTCCACGCCCCCTCTTCGGGCTCCCATGACATCCATCGCTCAAACACTTGACGGGTACCGGGAATGTTGCCCAGTGTCTCCTCCATGTAGACATACTTATACCAGAGCTTGTCGATGCGGGGGAGGATAGTCACGGCGCGGTCGAGGAGGTTTCGGGCGTGGTTAATATTTCGGGTCTTCATCTCAGCTTCGATGTAGCGAATCCAAAGCACCACCGAGGTCGGATCGACGTCGAGCGCGCGCTCGAAGATGGATCGGGCTCGACGGAATTCCTTTTGTTCTAGTTCCCAGGCGGCATAGCGCATCCAATTGTTCATGTTAATGCGGTTACGGCGCACATAGTCTTCGAAGTCTTTTCTTTTCCGACCTTGATACTCGTGTAGTTCTTCAAGATCGGCAAAGCGCTGTGTGGGCGCCTCAAGGCCAGGCTCTTGCCGGTCAACAGCCTCGCGGAGCAGTTGCTCCGCAGAGATCTGAACCGGCGCGGCGGCCTTGTTCTTGACCCGGGGAGGACCACGAGAGGCCTCCATGCTGATGGTACTGTATTGACTGATCCCGTGAAAGAGGTGGTCTGCGACTCAAGATGATGTAAGGTGAGGTTCGGGGACGTCGAAATTGTCGGGCAAGCAATGCGGGTTGGGCAAGAGGGGGGTTGTTGAGAGTTGAAGCGGGCTTCACCAAACCGCGGCGATCGCTTAACTCAGAAATTGGCAGGAAAGTTTCTCACGCCCAATCCAGTGACGCCGAGAGTAGCTTGGACCCGTAGCTCAGAGAATCCGCGATGAAATCGCAGAGCTGCGTGACTGGTCCTTATCGCCACCCGCACATCTACTTAGCTTCATTCTGACTAAGCACAACTTTTCTTCCCAACCTTCAACTTTGGGAATATCATTGCTCTTCTTTCCAGTTTACCCAGTGGCGTCCTGGGTCCACGATCACACGCACGTCAATTTACGGGAGCGCACCCGTCACACACAATATTCTAAGCCAAAATGTCGACCGCCGAAGAGCTTCTACGCGACTTTGAGGATGACGAAGACTTCGATGTGGACGAAGAGCAGGAAGTCGACGAAGAGCCCGAGCAAAAGGAAGACTCGAAAGAAGGCGCCGGGGTCTCCAACGAATTCGATCGCTCTATTTCTACCGCTGATGAGCTGACACGTCTACACAAAATCCTGCGCGACCATTACTCCATCCGATTTCCCGAGCTCGAGAGACTCGTCACCACTCCTATTCAATACGCCAAGACAGTCGCCATTATTAAAAATGGCCCTTTCAACGACATCAAGACATTGTCCACATCATCGGAGAACATGGTTGGCGTCCCGCTCAAGTCAGTCTTGAACGGACCATCTCTGATGGCAGTTGCGATGGAAGCAACTATCACTAAAGGCCGAGAGATGACCGAGTCTGAGCTCAAGGTGGTTCTTGACACATGCGAGAGGATCTTGAAGCTTGATCAGGAGCGCATTGCTCTTACCGCCAGCATCCAGTCTCGCATGAATCAGATTGCCCCTAACCTAGCAGCACTCATCGGAGCTGAAACAGCTGCACAGTTCCTTAACCAAACAGGTGGCTTGCTTGAACTAGCTAAGATCCCCGCCTGCAATTTGGGCGCACAAGGATCTCGGAGATCAGAAGGATTAGGCTTTGCGACTAATCACGGTGTTCGAGCGAAAGGTTTCCTCTACGACTCGCCACTTCTCGAAGATGTTCCTGAGGACCTCAGAAAACAAGGAATCCGAATTGTTGCCGCCAAAATGGTACTCGCTGCCCGCGCGGATGTCTCCAAATATGCCAATGACGGCTCTCTAGGCGAAGAACTGAAGCAACAATGCTTCACGCGACTGGAGAAACTGACTGAGAACTCAGCGCCAAACGCTGGTACAAAGGCTCTTCCTGCACCTGATGACAAACCCTCCAGAAAGCGAGGTGGTTGGCGAGCCCGAAAGGCCAAGGAGGCTGTCGCTATGACGGAACTACGGAAGGCACAGAATCGTCTTGCATTCGGCAAGGAGGAGTCGGAGGTGGGTTACGGCACGGGCTCTGGAACCGTTGGTTTGGGTATGCTGGGACAACAGGACGATGGTCGCATCCGCGCAACCCAGATCGACCAGCGTACCCGTGCCCGACTCAGCAAGAACAACAAGGGCTGGGGCACAAACACCCCCGCTAGTGGCACTGCCTCGTCATTGCGTGGCTTTGGCCAGGGTGGTACAAGTGGCACTGCATCCGTTCTTCAGGCCCGAGGTCTTCGTGCATCTGGCGTCGGATCGTCTCTACCTGGCGCCGCTGGTACCTCCAGTACTATCGCATTCACACCCGTTCAAGGCCTGGAGCTGGTTGATCCAAAGGTGCAAGCTGAACTGAAGCGCAAGCGCGACGCTGAAGAAAATCGGTGGTTCAAGTCTGGAACCTTCACTCAAGCTCCTAACCAGAATCCTGGCAATACCCAAGGCGAGAATGGCGGCTTCAAGGTGCCTGCCATCCCACTCAAGAGAAAGGCTGATACAGGCGAGGGCAAGATGGGCCCCCCACCCAAGCGTTAAAAGTTCTGTTCTGCTTGCTTTTATCGGATCCCAGCATTTTGACGGCGTTTCAAGGGGAAGATCAGGAGGCCTGAGCTTCTATGATTTACGTGATACCAAACTGATTGTACATTAAGATCTGACTACCAAAATGACAATTTTTATAAAAAGAAAATCCCTTAAATCATTATATTAAACAAAAAAAGAAAGACTGGGGTTGCCAAGCATTACATCTCCTCAGGGGAATTGCCCCAGGATTTTTTAGGACTTTGGGGTAAACGGTTTAGGGCTCAGGATGTTTCAGGACCCAAGGCTGAGCAAAATTTAATTCCATGGTATAGACATGTATGCTTAATAGACCTAGGTAGACTTAATGCCTAAATAGTAATAACGGGGCTCCAAATATCAAATTCGGCCACATGGCGTGCACTGTGTTGCAAAGCACACAATCGTGGAATGTGGTACAAAATCCTGCGCCATGGTAGCGGTCAGGATAAAGTACATAAACGATCTTCTGGTTTCTTTTTGATGTCTATGTTTTATTTCTTATAAAATTTGTATAAAATTCAGATTCGCCTCCTCCGGATTCCGAAATTTTCCCGATATAATTTTTTGCTCTTGGTTTCACTTTTTTTATTTCTCTTATAATTTGGCATATTTTGACTCAGATCCATAGAGATCTTGCAAACATGACGTTCAGCATAGCCAACCCAGCTCCCATCAACGCAGTCCCAGTTACCAAAAACCTCCCAAACCAGGGCAAAGAACAAAAGGTCCCAAGCACGACTCAACTCCTACACCATAGCCATGTCACCACAGAATTCGATCCCTTGAGATTTGAAGCTGCGGCATCATTGCAACTAGAGTTACCGCTCGAAAGACAATACCCAGATACAGAAACAGACACGCGACTCATTGCATCGCCATACAATAGCATCCCCCATCTACTGGATATTTCCGAACTAGGACAACAAGACCGACTCTTCGCATTGGCATTGACATACCTAAAACCTATCCGCGACGACTATGCTACCGCTGAATACACGGAGTCATTCAATTGGACCGATGTATTTGATTTGTTGAGGACTTTCTCACAGGCCGAGGACCACACGTGGACATCGCAGTCGTATTATGTTGTCATTTTCCGGTCTATATTGTTGCCGGATATCGACTCGGAACATCTTTATGATCTGGATGCGCAATCTCACCAGGAGGCTGTTGCCAGTGGGGGGTTGTTGAAGTATTGGTTTGGGGCAAAGAATGACCAGCACCGGAATTTGGCAACTTGTGAGTATTTGACTATTCTATCTTGGTTCTGACTAGTGGCTGATCTATTGAATAGGCGTTTGGCGCAGTCGAAACGATGCAAGGCTTGGTGGGAGGGGACCTTGGCATGCTCAGGCGAGAGCGGCTGCTACAGTGATGTATGAGCAGATTCGGTTCACTACGCTGAGGTTGGATATTGAGGATGGAGTACAGTTTTGGAAGTTGAGTGATTGGAAAGAAGATATGGCATAAAGAGCGTTGATATTGACATGATTAGATCGTTGATGTATTTGACTGGAGTCTGGAACGACATGACCTTAGGGCTTATATATCTTCATATATAGAGTTATATTTATAGGGCTTTATTACTTCTATTACTTTACCTTAGAAGGCTTGTGTAGTTATATACTACCTACTCCCAGTGATCTTTACATTTACTGATATCCGGCACCAAAAAGACATTTCAGACATGCAAAGCCAATCTCATAAATCAGTTTCCTCTTTCCTCGCTCTCTCCTCACTTCTTTCTCACTTCTTTCTTCACAACTTGTCTCATCTCCCATCCCTTCTACTTCTACCTCTGGGATAACCATCTACCCATTGCAAACAGATTTGCGCATTGGTGCTTTTACACCCCGAGGATGCCAAGGACTTGACTTGCCATTCCACGATATGATGACATTCGACATCGATGAAACGGAAACTAAGTCCTTCAGGGACAGAAGTCAGACTGTCGGACGCAAACCTACTGTCACCGTGAGGTCACCTGACCTCCTGCCTCCTTAGCTAGTCAGTCGTAGGTAGGAATAGACATCATCTTATCTTCCCCTTAGCTATCAGTGCTCACAACTGGTAGGAGGTGCTCGCTGATTGCGATCCTATCGATGCAATTGTCGATAAAGTCGCTACGATCGCACAAAAGGACGCCGAGCTCAATACCTTGGAGGCACAACGTATCATTCGCCTGAATGAGGAAATTCTGCAACACCATCACGAGTACAACGAGATGGGTATACGAGATGACGCACCGCCTCATGAGAAGAGCGGATGGCAAAAACATATTCTACAACAACCATTCAACCTGGCCCGTCGGGCCTATGCCGATGCCTATGAACCGCAGTCGGATGAGTGTACAGACGATGACACTACCCTTCCCGGCGATATCGAGTCCCCAGATGATACCCGGAACTAGACCTCCGCACCGGCCCATAAAGCCCAAATCCCAACCCGCCCCAACCCGCAACTGGACTGGGCTTTTATGGGGGCCCAATGGGCCTCGAACAATACAAACATGCCAATTCTTGGTAGATATATAAATAATGCAGATTTTTTTAGTATTTTTGAGTATTTAAATTACCGTCTAAGACCCAAATTGACTATAGATGAGATTAAAATCGATGAGATTGATAAGAAGAAGGTGGTATTTATATATAACCTTAAAGTGGCATTTGAAGCTTTCAAGGTTTAGCCTGCATTGAAGATGCACCTACTTCTGTCTACATATATCTACACATTGATAATCTATCACCTATTGAACCCCCGTATTAGGCTAGACCAGGACGGGCGGGCCGAGATCTTCCAAGTAAGCTTACAGACCAGAATATGGGTAACTAACGAACGTATTTCACAAGCGGGTCGGCCATACAAGCGAGTCGGCCACCCAACCCAACCTACCAATTTTGAGTGTATTTATCTCGAAGTTATAGATATCCTCGGGGTCGATTCTAAATTAAATAATCGTTTTTTGAATAAGATTAAACCACTCCCTAATAATTTCCGGGTCTTCGTATTTCGTACGTTTGTAATTATAGCGTCTCGAGAACCGGGAGGAAAGGAGAGGGCGCCGTTTTATAAAGTTCGTAACGTAATTTTAGCCGACCGAAATAACCGGGGTAGTTTCGCGCTTTTTGAGAAGAAGATTTACTATTTCTCGTATAGTAAAGGGCCGGGGAGCTAATCCGCGAGAATCTATAGAGAGAATCTATTTTTTAAGAGATTCATCTTTAATTTCTGTCAGTTTATAAGAGTTTGCGCGAGAAATCGCGCGATATTCGAGGCCCCGTAGTCGGTCTTGAAGAGTTGAACGAGGGACGTTAAACCGGCGCGATACCTCGCAAATTGAAGAGATCTCTTTATTTTTAAAAGCCTGAATAGCTAATAAGATCCTACCCTCTTGCTCTGCTGAATTTCTAGAGGATTGGGAGCGAATTGGTGGCATAGTAGGTGGTTGAATTAACTAAGATCTAATTCCTGGACGCGTTTTAGGTTGGGTGGCCGACTCGCTTGTATGGCCGACCCGCTTGTGAAATACGTTAGTTAAAAAACAGGTATTATTCAGCAGGTTTATGAGCGCCAAGACTGGATTTATGTATAGAAATTGGCTTTATTGGGGGCCTTATGGGCCCCCACTAATGGGCCGTGGGCTTAGTTGGGCTTCGAAGGTAGGGCCCATTGCGGAGGTCTACCCGGAACGACGTCGACAGTGCCGAGCCCCTGTGCGAGGATGACCAACCGGCACCGGAATGAGTCCTCCTATTCTTCTTTCCTTTTTTACGCCGTTTATTTTCTTTTATTTTCTTTCTTGCTTTTCTCTGCGTCCGGCAATTTCTGGGGACTTTTCTTATTCACTTATGATGTATCTAAATCTACGGCGAAGATGCCCCGCCGACCGGGGTCGGTCGACACTTAGGGAGCGGCAGATGTCACCGTGAGGTCACCTGACCTCCTGCCTCCTTAGCTAGCCAGTCGTAGGCAGACCTCCGCAAAGCCTATAAATGGGCCCCTATAAAAACCCATGTAGGCGCTGACAAAGCGGACTCTGTAATCGTTATATTACGATCTTCCACCGATCGTATGAAGTTCAAATTCCAAATGTAGAATAAAAGGGAATACTATAGGTAAGTATATTAATGTTAAATAAAATCCGATCGGTGGGGGTCGAGATATAACCGAAAAGGTGAACGTTGATATTTTGATATTAGATATATATCTGGGCTTTATAGGGGAGTACCGTTACTTTCTAGTGAACCTCTGTAATTTTGAAAGTTTCTTTAATTAACGCGTTTTCTCGTATCTTTTTACATGATATAGAGTGAATGCTAGTAATTGATTCTAAATCATTGAATTTAATAAAATATTAGCTTAGGGGTTAGGGTAAGAAACGGACATAAAACAGAGGTAATTTAATTAGTCCTAAAAGGGGGGGGGGGGTTAAACTTATCTTAGTATCTAAATTCTCGGTATATTTGTATTGTTTGGGGCCGCCCCCATTAATCTACAGTGGGCTCGAGGTATAAGCCCATAGCCCATCGATAGGCCTAAGGACCGGGCCCAAAACCCAACCAATTTGCGGGTTGGGTTGGGCTTTGGGCTTTATGGGCTTTGCGGAGGTCTAGTCGTAGGTATGAATGGACATCATCTTATCTTCCCCTTAGCTATTAGTGCTCACACCTACTTCTATATATACTTAGAAGAAAAGGAGGAATATAGCACGCCACATAATTCCAATACACTTGTTGGAGAATGGGAACACAAATAAGTCAATATATATGTACATATATACGGACAGACTAATACGTATAAATAATTTACTTTAGGGTCCACAAAATACACGTATATAGAACCAACCACCGGGATATTGAAAAGGTCCTGTTGTCAGAAGAGAGTTTTCGATGGTCACTGCAACTGTACGTACTTGCGTAGGAACGAGGACGGAGTCGGGGAGCTACCACCACTGGAGAAAGTGGCCGGGGAGACGGGGATAGTGACGTGGACGTGGCCCAGAATGGGAGGTGAGCAATTTGTATAGACCTCCTGGGCTCTGCTTCAATGCTTATTCATGCAGAAATGTACGATTGTTTTACTATGTAAATCAGAATTATTATGGTGGCAGAATACATGGCAGTATAGAAATGTTTCCCCTACAATTGTAATATTTAGTGTAATAACTAGTCTTGCCTACATGGACATTTCCATATTTCCTTTAGGAATTATAGTCCATCAAGAGAAAAAGAAAAGAGGAACTTTCCCCGACCTTGGCATCTCCACATTTATCAAAGGGGTAATGAACTCCTCCGCGGGGAATATTACTCTTTACTGTAGTATGGAGCATCAAAGTCGACGTATTCGGTTTCTGGATAGTCTACTTGACTATACCCCTCCATGACCACGGACAACGAAGGATATAAAATGGCACACCTCCCCCAACTACCAGAACCCTCTTCCAACAAATCCCATTTGAATCGAACTTACTCATCACATCCAACATGGTCGACATCCAAACAGATAACCTCGTTGTCAACGACGGCCCCTTAACATCAGAGAATGCCACCCTCCTCCGCTCCTCAGAGCCAACCCTCCCCCTCGAGGAGCTCCGCAAGCGCTACGAAGAAGATGGCTACCTCTTCCTCAAACAAATCCTTCCCCGCCAGGACGTTCTCGCCGCCCGAGCTGCATACTTCTCCTCCCTAGAACAAACAGGAGTCCTGAAGCCCGGCACAACGCCCGTCGAAGGTATCTTCGACCCCACCAAGAACCACCTAGACTACCCTGGTATTGGGGCAGCACACGCTGAGGGGAACGGCAAGCCCGGTGGTGAACGAGCCGCAGCCTTCGTCGACCTTGCTCTCGATGCACACTACCAGCACTGGTACGCGGAGAAGTTCTGTAACCATCCAGCACTGTATGATTTCATTGCGCGCTTCTCAGATTGGGGGAAGAATACAGTGAGCTTGCGTCGCACGATTCTCAGGAATAATATCCCAGGATCGAAGCCGATTGGCGTGCACTATGATCAGATCTTCTTGAGACATGGAGATCCGACTAGTGTCACTGCTTGGGTTCCTATGGGAGACATCAAGCTCAATGGGGGTGGATTGATCTATTTGGAGGATGGTTTGTGCCCCTGTTTTTGGCTAGGTCTTGCAGAAAATGTTGTATACTGACTGACTTTGCGCAGGTGACAGCATTGGAGTTGAAATAGAAGAGGCTTTCTATGCCAAAGCGAAGCAGGCTGGGCTGACTGATGAAGAGGCCAAGTCGGCTTTTAATTCGAATATGATGTCCACAGGTCTGCTCTCTGAGCGCCCGGCTGAGTTCGCTCGGGAACATAGTCGACGATGGTTGGTGTCGGCGTACGAGGCTGGTGATGTGGTTTTGCACAAGCCGCATATGGTAAGCTGCTAATTCTTTACGTGGCAAGCTCAATTGTACTAATACTATGTTTAAGATCCATGCTTCCACTGTCAACAATGATCCGGACAATGTCATCCGTCTTGCGACAGATCTACGGTTCTGCGACTCGTCTAAGCCTTATGATCAGGTAAGTGTCATTGAACAGGCAAAGTCTGAGGAATTAAGGACGGTGGCTTACAGTTTCTTTGCAGAGATGGATGACCTTTTATAAATTTAATGATGGTGTGTAGGGTGTTATTTGAATGGAGTGAACATCTACCCTAGGGTCAATAGTTCTTGCATGGCTAGCAGTCTCTTCAACGATTGAACTTTGAAAAAATATGCGAAAGCCTCCGATCGCAATTTTATTTTATTTTGATAATTTCCTGGAAGATGGCCGACGTGAAGACACTCGATTTGAACTTACAAGTTATGCAAGCATGAAACAGTATCACTCTCTCATTCCAGTCACTTTAGATTGGACTTCCAGCGCGTCCTTTCTTCTTGGCAGATTCATTATGATCTAACAAGGACGCGCTTGATTTACAGGAGTGTTCGTCCGGAATGTGTCCTGTCAACATTAAGGATCGACACAGGCCCCTAGATCTACAAATGAACCCTTGCCCAAGGGAAATCCAGTCTGCTATAGTTTCAAGCCAACTGTAAATAAGAGAATTAGGGTGTTCAGTCTATTCCAGCTGAAGAAAACAAATTCTGAATCGACCTACAAGAGAAAAAAAAGAGGAAGATACATACACTAGGGATATAAAACATCGGCATTCGAGCACTGCAAAATCAACCTCATTCCAAACGATAAGACCAAACAAAGTATATGAAGCATTTGTAAATTGCAGATCAGCCTCTCAGACAATAAATCTTATATTTGCCTGTTCCCCATCATTAGGGGGAGTAACCCTTTCAAGCACTTCGACACAGCATTCGCCCAAACCCCATACAACATGTCGCAAGTTATTTCCAGGGCATCATGGCTCTCGCTCCTATTAGTAGCATTGCTAGCCGTGTCAACTGTCAACGCTCACCCAATCCGCCAGACAGATGCAGAGAAAGAAAGAGGACTTGAACTTCGATCACCGGTTAGTCACTCAAACACGGCACTTCAAAGAACACCCTTCTAACAGAAGCGCAGAGAATTATTCCAGATACCCAGAACTACCTCAGTAAAGTCTTGCAAGAGTTGGGCCTGGAAGATCCAGCCCCATCACCAGCCCCCGCCCCATCTCCAACCGCTGCCGTCAAGACTGAGAAAGACTCGGAGAACCATGAGCCAACACAAACCACGCATGTTATCTACTCAAACTCCGTCACTTACACACCTACTCACGGCAGCAATGGGGCGGGATACACTGAAACCGTAAAACACGAGCAGAACAACGACATACCCGTCGTGAACCTCCAGATTGGGCACGGTTTTACCGGGAATAAGCAGGTTACTGCCGAGGATCTCCCTATTCTCTTTCGGTTTATGTGGAAGTTGATGGCGCATCAATTCAGCAATATGTTTCATAGCTCTGATGAGGTTGGATTGGAGAAGTTTATGGACCAAGGGCGTTGAGTGCTCAGGAGAGGATTATTCCGGAAAAGGTGAACCCAAAAGAATGTTTTTAATTCTATAATATGTACTACTATATTGAATGTAGTTCTATTTTTTCTTTCAGTGATTTCTAAGCCATTGTTATATCAAAAGCATTAAGCTACAAGGAAAAGTCCATAGAAACAACGTTGTTGAAATATTATGTTGGGATTTATCGCTTTTACTATGTGATCTGTGGTGCACAGCTCGGAAGTGTGCGCAGCTCGGTAGTGTGCGCAGCTCGGTGTGTGCGCAACTCTGTGGTGAAATATGTTAGAGGTCGGAAGCTTAGCGGTAAACTCCGTTAACTCCGTGCATGTTTTGAGATTATCCCGGATATCAACATAATTCCGCCTATGTGTAGTGCCTGGATATAGAGTTCGATATCATTAGGAGGGATCTACACACTACACTCAAGTAGTATCACAACGTGGTTAGGATATAGACGTATATCCTTAACTGCGACAAATCCGAGCGGGCCACTAGCTGGAACCCGATAAAAGACCCATCACAGCCCACTAAGGTCTACATTTTGCCAACTCATCTACCAAAAGCTTTCACACTCACCTTCTATATCAACCATGCCTTCTCTAGTCGGACAGGAAATCGGCCCTATTGGCTATGGCACGATGAGTGCGATTCCCCCAAACACCATAATTGGACATGCTAACAAACTCAGGAATGACCTGGAACCCACAGCCTCCATCAGAAGAAGTGTGCTTTGAGACGCTGAATACTAGCCTGGATCTGGGTGCCAACTTCTGGAACGCTGGCGAGCTGTACGGCACTCCGGAGTACAACTCTCTGCACCTGCTCAACAAGTACTTTACCAAGTATCCCGAGAACGCAGAGAAAGTCGTACTCAGTGTCAAAGGTGGCTTGAAGGTGGGCTCGCTTGTCCCAGATTGCTCCGAAGAGAATGTCCGCCGTAGCGTGGACGAATGTCTGCGTCTGCTTGATGGCAAGAAGAAGCTTGACATTTTCGAATGCGCACGACAAGAGCCCAACGTCCCAGTTGAGGAGACCGTCAGGGTGCTTGCAGAGTACGTTAAAGAGGGCAAGATTGGAGGAATTGGATTGAGCGAGGTTGACGCCAAGACGATCCGTCGAGCGTATGTGCTTCCTTTTCTTTTTTATATGGTACGATCAAACCCAACTCTAACTGCTTCACTAGACACAAGGTACACCCAATTGCTGTTGTCGAGGTTGAAATGTCCTTATGGTCCACCGATATCCTCCATAATGACGTTGCCAAAACCTGCGCGGAGCTTGACATCCCCGTTATCGCTTACTCGCCACTAGGCCGAGGTGTTCTGACCGGAGCTGTGACCTCGTTGGCTGATATTCCCGAGCATGATTTTCGACGCCACATGACCCGGTTCCAGGAAGCGCACTTCGAACACAATCTGAAGCTCATCAATGAGGTCAACGGCCTTGCTACTCGCAAAGGTGTTGCCCCTGCCCAGATTGCACTGGCGTGGATCCGGACCCTGAGTGAGAAGCCTGGCATGCCTACTATTATTCCCATTCCTGGCGGTACTACGAAGGATAAGGTGGTTCAGAATATGGGCACTGCACAGAGGCTGACGGATTCTGAAATGGCGGAGATCGATGCTATTTTGGAGGAACATACGGTTTCTGGGGCTCGATACTAGGGAGTTCCTGCAAAGTAATATGGTATTTATTAGCTATAGACCATAGAAACTGGGAATTGTTCGTGCGACTGGGTTGTCTTTAGGTCAGATCAAGTGTAGGAGTCAACATCCAATCTCACATTGATTGGTGATTGTCAGAATTGCAAATTCTTCAGATGATCATCACGTAGTTTGTAGGTTGCGTAGAGCTTATGATGCAGGGTAGTGTGTATAGGCAGAGGCAAGCTTACCATTGCGGTTAGTGTCCACAGGTGGTGGACTGATACAAAGAAGGTCAGTGCATTAGTAGATAAATTTTGAATAAACACAGGCTTCTAAGAAAATGTAAATAACATGATAAATAAATCATGCTCAATATGTAGTTAGGACAATGGAGGAAGAAACATATCAGAGAACAGTGTTGTGGTAGTGGCACGTGACTGTGATCATACTCGGTCACGTGGACACGATGCGATGGCCTCCCTGTCGCGATATCCCAGTGTCGTCTCGGTGCAGCTATTAAAAGGCTCATTCGTCTGTGACCACTTTCCGTCTCATATACAAGCTATATCATTCATAATGGCTTCACGAGACTCTCCTGGTTCCCCGCTCTCCTCAGTGGGATCACTCGAGACTTCAGATCACGAATCCATGAAACACGAGAGCCGCGCGCATTCACCCTCGATGTCAAACATGCCGCCCTCCAAACGGCGTCGCACCGGCGTTGCCTCCTGGGACCGACAGACCCCCCTCTCCTCTGCCCAAGACGAAAACCACCCACCTCCATCCCCGACTGCCTCAATCTCCTCCGATAGCTCTGGCGAGATCCCAAACTCCCCCAGCATCCTTACTCTCCTTGGCACCAATCAAGAAGAAGACTACAGCGGACAGAGCACTGACCAGGTCACTATTTGCCGATGGGACGGATGCAGCGCTGGCGACCTCGGCAACATGGATGGGTTGGTGCAGCACCTCCACAATGAACACATCGGGAGCCGACAGAAACGGTACTCATGTGAGTGGACCGATTGCACACGCAAAGGTCAAACGCATGCTAGCGCTTATGCCCTCCGCGCACATATGAGAAGTCACACCCGCGAGAAGCCATTCTACTGCACTCTGCCAGGTACGTTGTCTCAGACTGGGACTCGAGCCCTCCAAACGGGGTTGATAGATCTCGAGTACTAACAAAGAAAACTACAGAATGCGACCGCAACTTCACCCGTTCCGATGCCCTCACCAAGCACATGCGCTCTGTTCACGAGACCGACACCATGCGTTCAATCGACTCCATCTCAAAAGTCCACGGCGCCCCGGGCAGCACTACCACCACCCCAGCCTCGAAGTTGCAACGCATCCGCTTGAAGCTCACCCAGCCCCGCGAGCCAGGAACAGAGTCCGAGCCACACACCGAAGCAATTACTATTGTTCCAGCGCCCGTCACAACTACAACCGACGCACACGATCCTGACGAGACCTCGATGCCAGAGTTTGGCCCGGAGCTCGACTTCGATGAATCAGAGCTCTCTCTATCCCCGCGCGACCTCTACCGTCTCCTCCGTCGCCAGATCACCTGGGCTGGCAAGGAAGCCGCACAGCTACAAGCCGAGTGGGAGACGATTCGCCCGCAGCGCGAGCGCGCGTGGCGCGAGAAGGAAGCTATCTTTGATGACCTCATTGAGGCTGAGGTTAACTTATTCAATGCAATGGTCGGCTCCGTACCCCCCGCACACCTCACGACTAGCCTTGAAAAGCTGCAACAGCAGCAGCAGCAGTTCCAACATCAACAGGAACAGCTGGCGAAGTCGGCTGACATGCCAACTATCGAGGGCAGTACTTAGCTGGCTCGTCTCTCCCTTTTCCCTCACTTCACTCCCTTTGCGGTTCCTGTTTCTCCTCAATCTCGGGGGAGGTCAACCGTCTCTCCCCCGACGTTGAGATGAGTCTCAGTAGCGCGTCACTTTGTCATCACCGTTTCTTTTCCTCTCATATCCCGGCGTGCATGGCGTTGGTGAATGCGTTCTTTTATTTGTATCTTCAAACCTGGGCAGAATGGAACCTGCAACGGAATGTATGAATAGCCTCTTTTTTCTTTTTGTTTTTCGGCCTGGTCTGGCCTCGCTCAATGACAGTTCACCACTATGGGTGATTACTACATTTATCTTGTCAGACAAGATCTTCTTAGGTATTATAATGTAAGGCTAAACGGAACGCTACGTTTTTTCTTGGTTACTTTCTGCATGTCTTTGTTCTTCCGCAGGGAGCGACAGGGCAAGGCTATCGATGTGGTTGGTATGTTCCCCAGCGATGTTATGTCTTATTCCTCAGCATTCAGTTCCTCCTTAGACACGGCTGAGCAATGAACTTTTGAAGAATTCACATCCTCATGTCTATTAATCTGGTGACCAAGCCAATATGAACAAATTCGACTTTGTTTAGGGCTAAGCTTTGAGGTCGGGTCCACGGGGTGCCCTGGGCGCCTGGTCCCGCCACCTGCAAGGACCCGCTAAGGCATGTCCTTCAGCCTGGGGATGTCTGGGTATATATCCAATTGTAGATCTTTGGAGTATTAGAGGAATGATAATTCATAGTTTATAGCGGACAATCTATTCCACTCTGGACTTAATCTCATTGGGTTATAGTCCCTACCATGAGAATAGTCGGTGGATGTGGTTTTATGTAGTCTTTTTAGGAGTCTTTTTAGAGGGATTTTTTGTTTAATATTCTCTCCTTAAGTTTATAGTTAGGTAAACAGAACATCTAGAAAACGTGGAAAATATGTAGACGGATTTTCCATGTATTAGGGGTTAGGATCAATGATTGCCAGAATGAAAGTGAGACTAGCATTCAGGGAATACCGTGAAGAATTATCGCTGTACATAGTAATAAATGCTAATAAGAAATAAATCCATATAGATCGTTATACTACGTTCTAAGAAAGAAAAGCGAAAGAATGTCAAATTACACACTCTCAACTGATCCATAAGGAAAACAGTTGACGCCACTCCATAAGATACATGAAAGAAAAAACAAATTGCTCTTGATTACGGATTCCTCCATAGAAAAGAATCCTGGTATGCTCACAGCATACAAAGCAAACTAAAAGGGGATATGAGATGATTGGCTCAATCCAGGAAAAAGTCCATGGAGAGCCAGCCCAAAACTCCCCCATTGGAAAACATTGAAAAGAAACCCCAAACACGCCATGCAGTGATCATCCAAGACCGTAGGTCATGCTCATTTCGAAAATTCTTTCTGTTTTGGCAAATTCGACGCCATTCGCAATGCCATGCAAACAAGTTGCATCCATATGTACCTTCAAGAGCAAAAGAGAGAGACGGAGTTCACCTTGATGAGGGCAGTTCAAAGGAATTGTGCGAGAATTGTGCAAGACCTCGAGATGTCTGAAGATAACGATAATGACTCCAAAAAAATCTCGAGTCCAATGCAAGAATACTGGAATAACGTAGTCCAAGATTGGGAGTGGGAACATTGTAGAGGGAGTAGAAGCAGAGATCGCAAAAACATACGCTGAGTGTCTATCATCAAAAAGAAAGAAGAAAAGGATAGGTAAATATCCGATATCAGAAACGCTGAACATGCATGTCATCAAACCGTGCTAAAGTGAAGTTGAACTGAAACAAAGAAAACCTGTACCCATTGTGATGAGCTACGGGAGTCCTTAAGCCGAATTGCCATTAGAGGCCTTGGAAGCTTTACTGGCTTCCATGACCTTATTGAACATCTGCTGCAACTTAGCACCACTGGCGTCTTTGTTTGGCCAGTAGTTCAGTGAAACATAATCCCTAGAAATCAAGTCAGTACATGAAATATAAATGTCACAAAGAGAACTTACCAGAGTCGAACCTCCAAGGAGGGCATCGATTGTGAGCCCTCCAGATTATTGCGAATGAACTCTCCAATCTTCACAAGCGTAAGACGGAGTTTCTGGGCCCGCTCGTTTTTGCTTGGGTAGTTTTTGGCAGTAATCATTGACACTTGCTTCAAGTTGGCAACAATAGGCTTGAAGAACATGAACGCCATGTCTTCTTTATTAGAACCGCCGTTCTCGTGACCTTTGCGGCGGCGAAGCTCGTCATTAGAGGCATCAGATAGACGATGGCGTGGACGATCAATATCAAGACTAGACCGTGGGCGAGATTCATGGCTAGGAGTATGATGACGGTCAATGCCCTCCCGGCTGCTATGGGGACGGGGCCGGGATCGATCAGAGTCACGATGGCCCTTGCGGGGATTCTCAGGCCTGCGAGAGCTCGAGGGTGCTGGAGACGCAGAGACACTGCCACTACCGGAGACCCGTGAGCCACGCTTATTGTTGCGGTGGTGGTTGTCCACTGCCCTTCTTGCTGTAGCGTTGTTATTGTACTTGTTTCTCAAAACAGACATGAGGTATTCAGCTCGTCGAACCAGGTGGACAGCGCCCGGTGATTTTGTTGCTTTCTCCTCAGTTTGCAGGCGTTGTGTCTTTCGCTCGACTCGGTGCTCCTCAAGGAAGAATTTATCGCCGAGGCCAAGCTCAGTGTCATCGCGAATCTGGGTCCACGCACCAAACCCGTGGCGTGCAATACCCACAAGAAGCATTCCGTCTTCACGCGCACCCCACTGACAGCTGTAGTCTGCTAATTTGGTAGCCTCGGGGAGTCGGAATGTCCTAAAATCGGATAATGATTTGATGATGCTTCGGATAAGGCGCATATCTGGTGGACGCTCAACGATAGTCCATGCGTTGAGTCGCTTGACACCGTGATGGTCGAACAAAACGGCCTTCTGCTCTTTCTTTGTGGGGTTCCTGCCAGATTGTTTCAAGGCCTCTAATTGATCTAGACTTGCTTGGACAAGCGCGTTTGCCTTGTCGGTAATTTCATGAAGAGCAGCACGAACAGTGCCCCGATCGCGGGATTGTAATCTGGCATCCTCGAGAATGAGGTCTTCAGAGTCATCCATATCGCCGTAGCGAAGGAAAGCTCGAGAGAGCGCACGGTATTCTTTTTCTCCAAGTGGGCGCTTGGGATCCAGCGAGGTACTCTCTTCCTCGCCATCGTCGATATTGACTTGAGCTCTTGCAAGTCGTTTAGCCTTGCGTTCCTCTCGTGAATCTGTCGTGTCCACGGGGGCGTGACGCTTGCGAGGTCGATTTTGCTCAATGACTTCAGCAAGATAATGAGCATCATCTTTGCGCTTTTCCTCGGCCTTGAGGACTTCAAGCTGTTCCTTGGGAATAATGTCGTCCCAAGAGAGATCGTCGACTTTGATGTCGACGAAGTCGAACGCTTTCAAAAATTCTTCACCGCCGTCGGCTTGAATTTGCTCGGCCTCTTCAGTTTGGTGTAATTCTGCGTTCGCGAGCACAGAATCGATATCAAGCTGCTCCAGTTTCTTCTGGTTGTCGGTTTGTTCGAACATTTTCTGACCGCGACGCTTGAGGATCCGAGAGATATCGTCTGTGGAATTAGGCTCCGCAACAACGCGAGCCATCTTGTTTTGCATCTCCGATGCTTCTTTGTCCGTAACACCACGCTGAATGGTGATGAATTCGAGCAAGAGCTTGTTGCGAGCTCTTTCAATGACTTCTTCTTCGATCGTATCCTTTGAGACGAGGCGGTAAACACTGACAGGCCTTGTTTGGCCGATTCGATGAGCACGCGCCATAGCCTGCAAATCAGCCTGGGGGTTCCAATCCGAATCAAAAAGCACAACAGTGTCTGCAGTCATAAGATTGATACCAAGACCACCTGCGCGGGTTGAAAGAAGGAATGCAAAGTCGGTGCTACCAGGAGCATTGTAGTGCTCAATTGCCAAGCGACGGGCGGCAGATGGAATAGTTCCATCAAGCCGTTGGTACTTATAACCACGGTACTCCATATACTCACTCAATATGTTAAGCATGCCAACCATCTGACAGAAAATCAAAACTCGATGGCCATCAACGCTCAACTTGCGGAGGAGTTGATCGAGAAGCATCATCTTTCCACTGCTAGTGATCATGGCTCGAAGGATATCTTCGCGACGACTACTGCCTTCCAAGATCTTTGCTTCTGCGTTGGGGAACATGAATGGGTGGTTGCTAGCCTTTTTCAATTCCATCATGATGTTCAAAAGCGACTGCTTCATTCCCTTGTTCCCGTCGTTCAGCGCAGCGTAGTTTTTCGTCAAGATGTTCTTGTAGTATTCCAATTGGACGTCGGAGAGCTCCACTCGAATGATTTTCTCAGTCTTCGGGGGAAGATCCGACTCGACCTTAGACTTGGTACGCCGCAACATATAAGGTTGAATGGCGTTAGTTAATTCCGCAAGTTTTTGAGATGCAGCTTCGGAATTCAGATCCATGTCGACGTCGACTTCAATGAGACCCGGATTGAGGAAATCCATCAGCGCTGAAAGCTCTGCAAGGTTGTTTTGGATTGGGGTGCCGGTAATCAAGAGGCGTGCCTGGCATTTCCATTCGAACAACTTGACGTAAAGTTGTGAGTCGCGATTTTTGAGACGGTGTGCCTCGTCCACTCCCATGAATTGCCACTTGAATTGGCCGAGGAAAGGTGAATCATTCATTGCATACTCGTAAGTTGTCAACAGAACATGGAATTTTGGACGTTTAGGATTCCCATCGACCATCAATTCATAATCGCGCAAAACGGAGCGCGCCTTTTCACTGCCATTGTAAACAACGTAGTTGAGGTCTGGTGTCCAGTGATCAAAGGTATCAGCCCAGGCTGGCATAGTAGACAGGGGGACGATGACAATGAATGGCCCTTGCTGCCGTCTGACATGGCGCATCCAGTTGATGAATGCGACTGTCTGTACTGTCTTCCCGAGACCCATCTCATCTGCCAGAATCACATTGCGACCCCTGACCCAATTGAAAGCCAAGAAATTTAGACCTTTGACTTGGAAGTCCTTGAGTTCTCCATTCTGCAAGAAACTAGGGGTTCCGTGGATGGGCTCGAAAGATTTACGCGTGGCGACATTGATCTCATTCTTGTCGGAGATGGGTTGTCGAGCAGTGCGGTCCAAGAATCGATCAATCTCACGTTGTGCGATCTCACTAATCAGATCCTCAGGTTCCCAAGTACAGGAATCGTAAAGGAGACGTTTCCATTTGACAAGGTATTCCGTAGTACCATCCTCGCCATCACGTACACCAATGACTCGTTCAACCTTTTTGTAGTCTTCTATAGCCTCAACATCACGTTCGCGATCAAGGTTCCACTTTTCGCGGTCTTCAGGAGGAGCGTCAACACTATACTGCAAGCGAATATCCTCATTGAGCACCTTGCGAACATAATTATCCACGCGCCGCGTGCTGCGGAAGTTGGCAATAGATTCATTGCTTTCCCATGTAGCATGATAGTGTGATTTATCCTGCCACTTGATACAAAACTCAAAGTCGTTGCGACCGAGATCGTGAGATTTTCGGTCGACACCTTCCTTGAGGCGGTGATTCAGAACGACGTCGACAGCAGGACGAGTGTCCTCCACATAACTCTCCGCCCAGTAGTTCGGTGGAAGATCTTCCGGGTCTTCCTCAAACATGGCTTCGTCTTCCTCGTCATCCTCGTTGTAGTTTGACACCTTTTTGGCGGTTCGCGTTGAGAAGCGAACCTCGCTCAATGAGGGTTCATAGCTGGCAGTTTGTTGGAGACGTCGTCTTCTCACTTTGCTAGCACGAGCGCTCTTACCACCATACTCGTCACTGTCCGACTCGGACAGGGACGACACAGTAGCCGATCGGGACGCCTTGGAGGGTTGTTGGGATGGGTCTTTGCGCCGACGCTTAGTACGTGGTGCCATAACATCTGAGTCGGAATCAGATGAGTCGGCGAGATGGCGCGTTGTGCGAGCACGGCCACTTCGTCGAAGTCCATACAGATCGGGATTTTGTCTGATTAGGTCGGTTTCGCTAACCGGTGACGATTTGCGCTTCGCACCGCGGTCGGGATGAGGGGATGAAGAGTTTTCACGGCTGTATGTGTTCGCGTCATAATCGCTATTGTCCTCGGCTACGTCCTCATCTTCCGCATCTGAATCGGCAGACGCGCCGTTATATGAGTCGTCCGCGGCATCGGGTTCGGGGGAGGACTCGGAAACGGGATGAGACTCAATGGGCTCGGACGGACTGCGTCCACGTTGCGTTACCGCATCGCCATCCGCGTGGGTATCGTTGGCGACGGGCGAAGCAGGGTATCCATTAGACATGGTCGAGGTAGAAGGAGGTTCCTGAGCAGATGGGATCACCATGCCAGAGGCTATTACCGAGGGGCAGTCAGCATTGAAGCTCGATTCGGGCTAGGAGAGGCATGAAATAGACAGGAATGGGTAAAACGATGGCACGCGACCCAAATTGCGGTCAAATGGAGCTTAAAAACTAGCAGAATGGGACAGGATATTGACTTTGATGAAAGAGTATGTTTTTTGATAACGGGTGGGATGGACGCGGCCAGGCTGGAAGGCAAAGCAATGGACAGATTGGTACACACAACCAGAGTCAGAGAAAGCAGTGGCACGCTGCTAGATCAACGAGAGTTGAAAACTGTCCCGATCGGCACAGAATAGAGGGATTCAAGGATTCGTGCAGTGGGTCGACAAGCGCGGAGAAGTACCGCGGCGAATGCTTCGGTCGGCACGTCTGTGCTTGAGGAAAAGATTAAATCACTTACACTCCATAGCGTGGTGACCCCGAAAGCGGGGGATCTGTCGATCAATGTGGGAAAGTGAATGGTGGGGGGAGGCGTGAAGCTGGAATCTTGGGGGAGGAGGAGACGAGAGACTTGGAAGAACTAAGAGTTGGGGACTGACTGGAGGGTTTGCTTCGGTTTGGTTTGCAGGGAAGACACCCGATCTATAAGGCAACAACGCGGCTTGGCCCTATTGGGACTAGCGTCTTCGCTTGCCGCCTCACACGACATCCATCACGTGGTTGGCGGATCTCGGATAAACCCCAGATCCGAACCCAGCCCAACAGCCAATCACCGCCTTGATAAATAAGTGATGTATATGCTGCCTCAGGCATCACAGCCCACAGAAAGCAAAGTGCATTCAATTCTGCCGCCCCTCGTTCGATCATAGTAGTGTTTCTTCCTGTCCTATTTCTAGTCAAGTTTGCGCAGAGATACTTGGTGCTTTTGCTGAGCCCAGTTCATTTACCTGCGACAGCGCTTACTTGGGCAATTTCAACCGGCCGCCCCTCCTCCACTTAGTTCTGATTCTTTTTTTCAACCCGCTCCATACACACGGTTTCTTTAAACCACATCCACCCATCATGTCTGACAAGCTTACCCGGTATGTTTATGGAGTCTTTCAAGTGTCATATCACCAGCTAACGGTATATTTCTCTCCATAGTATTGCGATCATTAACAGTGACAAGGTCCGTTGCGAAATAACCCCACTAATAGGATTTTCTCGATTTACGAATACCTGGCTTACACCACGTCTTTCCAACTTTACAGTGCAAACCGAAGGTATGCGATCCGACACGATATTCAATAGTGTTCACGGAGGCTAATTAGTTATAGAAATGTCGTCAAGAGTGCAAGAAGTCTTGCCCCGTGGTCCGCTCCGGCAAGCTTTGCATCGAAGTCGATTCCACTTCTAAGATCGCCTTCATCTCCGAGCGTCTGTGCATTGGTTGTGGTATTTGCCCCAAGAAGTGCCCATTCGGAGCCATTCACATCATCAACTTGCCCACCAACCTCGAGACCCAAGTCACCCACCGCTACTCGGCCAACAGCTTCAAGCTTCACCGTCTTCCCATGCCCCGCCCCGGTCAGGTTCTCGGTCTCGTTGGAACAAACGGTATCGGAAAGAGTACCGCGTTGAAGATTCTCAGCGGCAAGCTGAAGCCTAACCTCGGTCGTTATGACAACCCTCCTGACTGGGAGGAGATCCTGAAGTACTTCCGTGGTTCCGATTTGCAAAGTAAGCAGTATAGCCCAGGTATCACGATCTGTACTCAGGTTTGCTAACTGTAATAGACTACTTTACCAAGGTTCTGGAAGACAACCTGAAGGCGGTTGTGAAGCCCCAGTATGTTGATCAGATTCCCCGTGCTGTGAAGGGACCTATCCAGCAGGTGCAGCAGCTTATCGAGGCGCGCGCTGCGATGGGTAACGAGGATGAGATCATGGAAGTTCTCGGTGCGTTTCTGAATTCCAATATTTTGGAACTTATTTACTAATCTTTGTCCAGAGCTGAGACAAGTTGCGCAACGTGATATCGGTCACCTCTCTGGTGGTGAGCTTCAGCGTTTTGCCATTGGTCTGGTTTGCGTGCAGAAGGCCGACGTGTAGGTTCTTCCTTCGTTGTATTCATCCCATTTAAGTCCATTCCGTTACTAATACTGATATAGGTACATGTTCGACGAGCCTTCCTCATATCTTGATGTTAAGCAGCGTCTGGCTGCTGCCCGTACCATCCGCAGCCTCCTCCGCCCCGATGACTATGTTATTGTTGTCGAGCACGATTTGTCTGTGCTCGATTATTTGTCCGACTTTATTTGCGTGTTGTACGGTCGTCCTGCTGTTTACGGTGTCGTCACTCTGCCTTCCTCCGTCCGTGAGGGCATTAACATCTTCTTGGACGGTCACATCCCTACCGAGAACCTGCGATTCCGTGAGGAATCTCTCACCTTCCGCCTTACCGAGGCGGGCGAGGAATTCATTGCGGACAAGGATCGTGCATTCGCTTATCCCTCGATGGAGAAGACTTTGGGTGACTTCCACCTGAAGGTTGATGCCGGAAAGTTCACCGACTCCGAAATTGTCGTCATGATGGGTGAGAACGGAACCGGAAAGACCACTTTCTGTAAGATGCTTGCTGGTGCATTAAAGCCCGATGGCCTTATTTCCGTCCCCAAGATGAACATCAGCATGAAGCCTCAGAAGATCACCCCCAAGTTCACCGGAACTGTGCGCCAACTCTTCTTCAAGCGTATCAAGACTGCTTTCCTGTCTCCTCAGTTCCAGACCGATGTCTACAAGCCCCTGAAGATGGATGACTTTATCGACCAGGAAGTTCAGAACCTGTCCGGTGGTGAATTGCAGCGTGTTGCTATTGTCTTGGCTCTTGGTATGCCCGCCGATATCTATCTTATTGACGAGCCCAGTGCCTACCTGGACTCCGAGCAGCGTATTGTTGCTGCTCGTGTCATCAAGCGTTTCATTATGCACACCAAGAAAACTGCTTTCATCGTCGAGCACGATTTCATCATGGCTACCTACCTGGCTGATCGTGTCATTGTGTTCGATGGCCAGCCATCCGTGAACGCTCGTGCTCAGACACCCGAGTCTCTGGTTGGTGGTTGCAACCGGTTCTTGAAGAGCTTGGATGTCACTTTCCGTCGTGACCCCAACAGCTACCGCCCTCGTATCAACAAGTACAACAGTCAGATGGACCAGGAGCAGAAGCTGGCCGGCAACTTCGTAAGTTATCTACCTCATCTATGGATGCTATCGATTCCATTTATAAAAGCTGTGCTAACTATATTCAACAGTACTTCTTGGAAGAAGAGAACTGAAAAGGGCGTTCACAACGAGCATCGTCGCCGCCGTCACAGACGTGATGGCCGCGACTTTGACCCGCGGCGCAACAGGCGCCACGGCGATTGGAAGATCATGTGGTTAATGGGGATCCCAGGCGTTTGCAGAGCCTCGGCGGTTCAGGGCAAGGGATTCCGTCACAGCGCCGGGCCCTCTTCCGGTACCGACGACGGCCTCTCGGACGATGATGGCGATGATGACGATCCAAATGGCAACAGTGACCCCGATTAGAAGGTAGTGACCTGCTTCACCCTGCTCTCCCTGGTCTAGTACGCTCATTTACTTCTGCGACGTGTTGTCATTCATCAGTCAACAAATACCTATATCGTTATTGGCCTTGCAACCTGCCTTGATCTCTGGTTTGTTCCAGAGTCATCGGCCCCCGGTTGGGAACACATGTCTACAGATCTTCCACTAGCACCTGTTAAAATTTAATGGTGGATTGGGTTCGGCATGGTTTATTGTTCAAACGGAGTTATGTTTGCATTAGGTTGGAGGGTTTGGGTTCCCAAAAAAGCTCTTCCATGAATTTTATGATTTTAAAGATGGACTTCCTGTCGAAATTGGTGATGTTTTCAGACTGGGCACATTGAACAGGTCACTGCTGAAAAGCTACCGGGTCCATTGCCTCTACGACGTGTAGATAGTTTTCAACTCATTGTTTTGCTGCTCAAAAGTTCATAGTTTCTCTTTTTAAAATCCATATTGGATTCAAAACATCTTTCCAGCGGGTTTATCATCCAGCCCTAAGCATCAGTACGCGTCGTCCAGCCATTCCGTAGCCACCCCCTCACCCAATCTGTTATACCGTTTACCACGTATGCGGAATCAGTCGCAATAATGATGTCAGTCTCCTCCGCCTACCACCATCGGAATCGCAACGCCGCAAGAATGGCACATAGCTTGGTGCGATTGCTCGTTTGCGCATACTCCCGGCCAGTGGGTCCCTCTAGCTCAAGAGGAAAACTGATCTGGCCTTTGATTCCGGGGGTGCAGGGTCTGAAAACAAAGGACCAACCGGCTCGTGGCCTGGCTTGCCCGTTGGATACACATGCACGATCCATATAAATGAGGGATTGGGTGCGGTTGTTGTCTTCCTTGTGTCGACGGATGAACTCGTATGTGCGTGGTATCTCCTCGGCTGAAATGCCAGGTGCGAAGAGTATCTGCGGTGTATCGCGGCCCGGGCTTGGGGGGTTTGAATCTTGTCAGAACCACGCGACCTGTGCCGATTCGGAGTTGACCCCGTTCGATTCGTTCCTCTTCAGCTTCGCGTGCTTCAATTTCATCTTCACCTTCTTCGTCGCCCGAGAAATAATTCGGGGTTTCTTTTGGGGGATCGACGGGCATGATCTATGAGGGTAATGAAATGTTTCGTCTGGCATATATAGGAATCACTCGCCCTAGCACCCTAAATGTCCTTAGGCAAATTATGAGAAGCGTGCATGGGAAACAGAAGCCCTTTGAAGCTATCTCAACGGGGGAAGTTTCGAGCGAGGACAAAAGGTTCATTCTATAGATCATGAAACTTGACCCTAGGGATAGACCTTCGGCTCGACAGATTCTGGATGATGAATTGTTTGAGTCAGAATAGTGTACTTTGTTGCACATGAACCAATACATGAGTGTATTTCATAGTTGTGGTAATTGTCTCCAGACGTGTGAGAACCACCTTTACCGCTAGGCGACTATGAAAGAAATTCAGTTTATCATTCATTTCTATCATAGTGCGATGTCATCAGCGTAGGCTGTTCGGAACGGACCAAATGTCTTCATCGCAAAGAACGCATAGCAGGTCCCGTTCCGTAGGTGGTATTCGTAGGACTTCTGCCATGGCACAAATGTGATAAAAGGTTGATGTCGACCTTGTGAAATCAACATGAAGGTAGACAGGACGTGTGGTTAGTTACGCAAGTCATGTGAAGCCATTGATTGAATGTTGAACCTCGATCAAACTTACTGACCATTAAAGTGTGCCATCAACCACCCGAGGCAGATGCTCCTCTTTGTCACTGGTATGTAATAGTCGAGCCTTATTGATGTGTGTGGAGATTAAGTGTCTATACAGAATGTTAGCAGGCATTTTGTTAAAAGAGAACGTATGATCTGGGAGAAACTGACCGTATCTTACAGTGAATAGAGAGTCTAATAGGGGAGAAAAATGAGTTAGAAGAGAGAAAGATGAGTATGAAAGCAGAAAGGAGAAGTAGGAAGGAATGAAGGAAGACGATATTGAAAGGAAGAAAAAAGAGAGGAGCGGTCATCTCGGCCTCAGGCCCTCGTCTTGACTTCTCTCATGAATAAATATACCGTAAGTTTGTCTTTTATGGGTTGGTTTAAATGGCAAGTCTCTGATATATGGAATCAGTCACAAATCCGGTCTAGGGGGCAAGATGCTAGATAGCTACGAATTAATTAACTGCAGAGCGATTCCCAAAAATGCAATGACAATGAACAGGCCACGAACCAAGGATGGCTGGGAGATATATAGTCCAAAGTTCCTGGTAAAATCGCCTATCTGAACGGCCGTCTCTGCTATAAGGGCAATTAGTGCGGCATTAGAGTAGGAGACTGGAACATTCAGATATCACCAAGCGTGAATGTGAGCTCAAGCTATCTTTAATGTGCAACTTGGTGTAATAGATGCCTAGAGACATTACCAGGACTAGAAGAAAGCAAATGAGATTGCAACGTAGATTCAGCTCAATATCCTACATGTGTGTTGAAGGGCAGAAATTACTTGCATATGGAGTCAAGTGTGAATGAAAATATCCCTTCCCATCTATTCCTCTTCGATCTCTCCTTCCTCGCTGCCAGAGTGAATGGCCTTCTCATCCTTCTTCGCATCCTCGGTTTCTTCTTCTGGAATTACAGAGCGTTCCCGTCGGGGCGCTCTCGGCCCTTGCTGCGCTCTCGCTCACGGCTATCACGTCGGTGCCGCTTGGCGGAGCGGCTAGCCACACTCTCGGTATCACTGTCACGTCGGCGTCGGCGGTCACCGCTGGCCACACTGCGAGTGTCAACACCACCACCATAATCAAGCTCATCGCGACCTCCACGGGGGTCACCACGAGTGCGGTACAGGCGCTCGCGCTCGTCTTCACGTCGGTCTGGGTCTCTAGTGCGGGGACGGTCAAAGTCACGGTCTCGGCTACGATACCGGTCTCCACGCTCATCGCGACGGTCACGAGATGGGGAGATACCGCTAACCTTGCGGTAAGTTCGTTCACGGTCAGCCTGTGCCTTGCGACGGTCTGCTTCGTATGCATCCATTTCCGGGGTGCGGTTGCCCTGGCCGCTGGGGCCTCGTCGTTCTCCTCGTCCACTGCGGTATTCACGCTCACCACGGTCATAATCCCGCCGACCTCCACGGGTCTGAGAGTATGCTTCACGGTCCTTCTCTGCATCCTCGTCTCTTTCTTTCAAGCGGCGAATTGCTTTTTCAAAGGCAGACTCCCGAAGCTCATCGGACTCCAGGGCCTTGTATTCTTCGTATTTCTCAAGACGAGGTTGCACTTCAGCCCAGGTGTCGGTGACCCGGACAGGCGGCTCCAGGCGCTTGATGCGGGAACGCAGTGCGTCCATTGCGCGACGTTGTTGACGATCGGCGGCATGCTTCTCATCCTCCGTGCGACGAATCGCCTTTTCTTGAATACGCTGGAAGATGAGGCTGAGGATATCAGGGTCGATCTTAGAGGTGCGGCGGTCAGCGGACATGATAGACTTGAATTCATCAAATGTCGTTTCAGTCGTAACTTCATATCGTTTGTCCTGAAATCAGTTCGTTAGTATAGATAGTCAACGATTCGGTTCAATCCGAGATAACTTACATCCAGAACATCGAGCACGTCGTTCCGAGGCCCACGCAAAGCGCGCTCTTCTTCTTCCACCATATCCCAGAACAAATCAAGAGGGGTTGAACCGGGCTGGCCAAGGATACCATGGTATCTGGGGTCATCCTTGATGAGCGGGCAGATATTCATCCACTTGGCACCCGCCTTGATCTTACCTTGAGCTTTGAGCTCCTTGAGGAGGGCCACAAACTGCTCTCGGTTCTTGCGCTCTTTTCTAGCCCTGGCTGCCTTGTGCTGCTGGCGAGCATCGTTGAAAGCCCGCTCTAGGGACTTGATATGATTTTCAAAGGCAGTCAGAATGTCACATTTAGTCAGAGATTTAAACTTCTCATCGCTTTGGAACTTGCTGTCAGACTGAATGATAGCCTGAGCCTCAGACCAACGCGTGTATGGCTCCAGGTTAAGCGAGCCCAATATGTCCATGAGTTCATCCATAGCGGCCTTGTGTGTGAGAGATTTTTGCTCAGCGTGAACCTTTTTGAGTTCAAGGATGTACTCTTCGAAAAGCTGACGTCTCTCGTCTTCCTCGTTGGTAGACCTGAATGTGGTCTCACCCTCAATGATCGGACGAATCGTCTTCCAGCGGCTGTAGTATTTGATTTCAGGGTGTCGCTTCAGCATCGTGTTGAAATCTGCGCGAAGCTTGGCGAATCGTTCTTTCGCCCGTTCCTTTTCCTGCATGCGAACTTCGACCACGTATTTTTCGAATGCTGCCTTACGGTCTCGGGGGTCCTTGAGAGCTCGGTATTGCGGGTCCTTAATCGTAGCGCGCATTGTATCTTCCCAGGTCCAATCGGGCTGCACGTTGTGGCGTTTGAGAAGCTTCATGAAGGCGTTTTCCGCCTCCTCAAGAGAATGGTAGTCGGGATCCATCTGCGACTTGTAATCGGGAGCAGCAACCATGCCGCTCGTTTCATATGATCCGTATCCACCGCGTCGGTCACCGTATCCACGATCACCGCGGTCACCGCGGTCACCTCGGTCAAAGTCTTCACGGTCACGTAGCTGAGGTTGCGAGAAAGAGGTCCCGCCGGCCACAAAAGCAGGAGCACTACGGTTGGATTAGCACTGAGGGAAGTTAATTCGGGAAGGCACTTACGCGGGGGGTGCTTGGGGAGTAGGCGCCTGCGCAAGCGCATCTTTGTAAACTGCGGGCATCTCCCATGTGCTCTGCTTGGTCTCTGCGTGGTACCAGTACTTGCGTCCGGTATCTGTAGTGTGTTCCTTCCATGGTTGATTTGCCAGAGCAAGCTGCAAAGAGTTAGTTGAGCTCATAACATTTTAGTATCAAGTACAAACCTCAACCGGAGTCATCAACTCTTTAGGCTTGGTCCATTGTGTGGCTTTGGTCTGTAGATTGTAATAATAAACGCGACCATCCGTATTTCTCGCCTCCTGCCATAAGGCAGAACCTGGGTTGCCGCTTGGATCCATTGTGAATGGTGTGGAAGATGTTAAGAGAGCGAAGTGAAAACGGAGCTTCATCAATTATCTCCGCGGTTATGCGCTTTTGGCACTTCGCGTCGACCGTATCAACACTTATCGGTTATCTCCTGAGCTCCAAACACCCATTCTATTGACTCCTTTGCGACATCCGCTGTCGCAATGCCCGGCCTGGAGATCCCAGGTGAATTCTTGCGTCATGCTATTCTTGATACAGTTGTGCCTCATTCCCCGGCGCTCGATATTGAGGGCTCCCTGAGTTCAGCCCTGGAGGATGGAGCTGATGATCTCCCCCTCGGTCCTCTCATCAATCCCCCAACGGTCTCTATTGTTCTTTGGTATGCACTTTCAAAGGTTTGGCAGGGTTTGCGTCTTACTTATTGATAGTCATTAGATGAATATTTGCCTGTTCGTATCGTCTTGAGACAGTCTGATTGCTCAGAAGCGACCCTGAAACACTACCTGCCACGACTTGAACTCAAGCTTGATGTCTTTGCCGTGGATCCAGCGGAATCTGTCGGCGAGAATACAACGCCAACCCGAGATATAATATTCTCGGGAATTGTAAGCGGAGAAGAGGATCCCCTAGTTGTCTTCAATGAATTCGAGGGCGATGAAGGCAGTGGGAATCATGTCTATTTGGTTTGGAACATTGAAACTATACTGAGTGAGTTGTTTGAATTATGGGGTTAAATATCATGAACCGGACATCACTAATTGGCTGATAGGGCGTCCCCGTATTCGAATCCAACACCCGTCACTCTTATTCATTGCCTCGGCCAGTCTGAATCCCGCTGATGGTCGCCGTCAAGATGATTCAGAGGATGACTATCTCCCCTCGCTCGTCCCTGCATCGACCAATATGCTGCAATCTCTATCTATCGACAAATCTTTCAATCATAAAGAGCCTTTCCTCCCTGCTTCTAGACTGTTGAGGGTTGTACCGACGACGTATAACGAAGACCCGATTTACAATATCCAGCAACAACATGGTCATCCCTTCCGCGTTGTGCCCGCCGCAAGTGCAAGAATTCGATACTCTCGGCTGAGTTCATACACTGGTATACCAATGACCGTGGCTAGTCTTGACTTTGAGGTCACCCCTTACCTAGCTTGCGAGGTCTCCTTTGAGAAAGCGAATCTTCAGCTGTCCGATGGAACGATCGAGTCGCTGTCAGACACACCGGGCCTTATTCTACCTATTTCTTGCCGTCCGCGAGATGATGTGACCCTCATGTATAAACTCACACCGGAATATGGCCCAGAGACCAATCCATCATCTACTGCGTTGGTCAGCACGCTGGACATATCTCTCGAGGCAATAATCCTTGTGGATAATGATTGCAAGCCACGTATTTCTATGCAGTGGAGAACCAACGTTGATTTCTCAGTCGCCCTAAATCCGACTTATGGGGGCCCCAGTCCAGCGCTGCAAAGGACCAACCGCCCTACCAGTTTGTCGGTGTCAACTCAAGTGGGTGTGACCCCTTCCCATCGAAGCTCATTACGAGAACGAGCATATTCGGTCACCGACGTGGGTATCACGATCTCCTTCTCTGGACCTGTTCGTGTGCAGGTGGGCTCTGTCTTCACTTGGCACGTTTTCATTGTCAATCGATCAAATGTTCCTCGCAAGTTTGCCTTAATTGCCATCCCCAAACGGAAACGCGTGGACCCGCGAGGACATGTTGCTCGGCCTTCATCGTCATCTATCACGAGCCGGAAAGAGGACCAAGTGGCCGAAGCAGTGACTGACGATAATATCGTGCATGCGAGGCAAAAGAGTGTTGCTGGCCAGGAAGTGGAACTGATCAGCTTGAGCACGGATATTCGTGTGGGGTGAGTACTCGCTGCTATTCTTCTTTCCCTTTTCTTCTCTAACTAACATGTTTATTAGCCCTCTCCTTCCAGGAACTTGCCACTCGACCGAACTAAAGCTTCTTCCTCTGGCTACAGGCCCACTTCACTTGGAGGCTGTCCGGCTTGTTGATGTGAACACGAACGAAACGACTGATATCCGAGATCTTCCGGACATTTTGGCGGATGACCAGCCTCGCTCTAGTTAAGAGCAGCCCAACAACTTGTACATATATATGACATAAATATATAGCCATTTTCAAAGTGGCCTTTCCTCAACATATTATCTTCCTATAGCCTTTTACAGTATCATTTCCTTTTTCTTCCCAGTTCTTTCATGCTACGTGTATTCAGTAGCCGACAACTCTTAGAATCCAATGATTTTGTCAACTTCCCAAATACTTGGTTTCGCCCCGTGTATTTTCATGCTGAAGTGAGCCGTCTCCCAGGCTTTGATGGCCTCTTTCGTATTTTTCATCCTCATAGAAATCTTCCCCAACGCTTGCTTTATCCCGAATTGCTTCTCTACAGGTGCAAGTCATCTAAGGTTTAAGATAGTAATCCTCTTTATTAATCAAAATAACTTGCCACTTTCTATCTGTCGTTGTATATATATCCCATATTGAAATAGCACAGATTGGAACTATACTGCATTACACTTCGGGCTGGGTTAATGGCAAAGATATTGATATCAGAAAGCATCCGAAATAAACTGTAAATCTGTCTAATCCGTTCAGACTTAGAACAAAAACCTATATTTATGGACTTCTCTCCCACCCTTGTAGAAGACCTCAGCTTGTAATTTGTAATGGAAGCAGAAAGAATGACAACCCATTGAATTTCTATTGATCCAAAGGGACTAATTGCAGCCCGAACTGAGACGTTTTCCTATGTACGGTATAACATAGTGCATATTGTATGTGAAGAAAGGTGTAAGTGATATCAAACCACATCAGCAGCGCTAATCTTTCTATCGCCTATAGGTCTGTAATATCACTATGAGACGCCAAGTTAGCGCCTAGGTTGCTAACTATCTACGGAGTATAGAAGGAGAAAAAAGAAATAATCATTAATGGTAAATAAATGATATATTCTAGCTAACATACTCGGAGATTCGTGAATATAGCAGTAGTTCAACTTTTTTTATACTGGGTAAATTACGTTTACAGAAAGTGCGTGCGTGGTGTATCTCTATTATCCAGTTTTACTATAGATACATGTCATTACTAGATAGGGTGTATACTAGCACCCTGTTGTCCACAGTATGAATGTATGCAATATACAACATCGATCTACATGATCCACTCTCGGAAGGTGGCCCGAGAATGCTAAGGCTGGCCCCTGGGGGTCCCGGCCCCAAGCGGTGTTGACAAAGAAACATATTTATAACTGCTCAAAGTGTAATGTGGCTGAAATATGGCTGAAATAGAGGTTATATCCAAGTCAATATAATTATATAGATCGTAGAGTGGATATAGCAATATGTCCATGGTTCATCGAATCCATTGATGTGATTGGTGGAAGGAGATCACGGGGTAATTGACTCGGGGCCAGGTGACTGTTACTCAAAGGAATTTAGATTTGAAGGTTATCTTCTCTCCTCGACATCTTATCGAGGATTTTCTTATGACCATTGGAGGCTGGATTCAATATATCAGATTTAGGTATTTTCAACTGCCCCGGTGTCCCTGAACTTTGCGTCATACTGGCGCACCTAGTCCCTTCCAAGAAGTCTTGCCAATCCACTCTGCCACAGTCGTCATCCTTGAATATGATCTGCTCTGCGAAGCGGAAAGTCCTGGATGGACTGAATAAGAGATACATATACGGTCGCGTGGTATGTTAGACGCTCCTTGATGACGTCTGGCATGTTGTTTCCTCCCAATTTGTTTACAGCGGCTAACCCTGTCATTCATTCCCTTCTAGCCTTTATTGCACACGATCATTTTCCTCGTCGAGATGGCAGTAGCAGCACGTCTTGCTGCGAAATTTAATACCTACTATGCTGAAAGGCCAGGTAAGCCTCTTGCCGCCGATTGCCGCGGGATCACAGACTGACATCATTGCTATAAATAGTGCTCACGACGATGGTCACTAATGCTGTAAGCTTGTCGCGACATTAATCACAAAAGTATGAGCTAGAAGCTGACAATATGGATGCTATAGGTGCTTGGTGGTGTTGCCGATACCGTTGCGCAGCTGATTACGGCCTTCCGGTCCCGCCGACCTCCCACAGGCGACGATTTCCTTTCGATAGAGATCCCTGACTATGACAAGCAGAAGCCCCCTGCTGTAGGGGAGCTGGGATATGCCCGGAGCTCGTCCCCATCCTTCGATTTCGAGCGACTGACGAGATTCATGGCATATGGCTTCATGATGGCGCCGGTGCAGTTCCAGTGGTTCGGATTCTTGTCCAGAGCGTTCCCGCTCACCAAGAAGAACCCGACGGCTCCTGCTTTCAAGCGTGTCGCGTTTGACCAGTTGATTTTTGCGCCATTTGGTATGATCTGCATCTAGCTGCTTCCGAATATTTTTGGACTGGACTGACTTATCTAGGTCTGGCGTGCTTCTTCACCTACATGACAATTGCCGAGGGTGGTGGTAGAAGAGCCTTGACAAACAAGTTCCGTGATGTCTACCTGCCGACCTTGAAGGCCAACTTTGTGCTCTGGCCGGCAGTGCAGATTCTCAATTTCCGTGTCGTTCCCATCCAGTTCCAGATTGTGAGTTTCCCAGGTTCTCTTGTTGAGTTGAGGCTCCCACTGACTTGTTAACCCAGCCATTTGTCTCAACTGTTGGTATTGCGTGGACCGCATACCTTTCTCTAACCAACTCCGCCGAGGAGGCCCAATAGAAAGCTATTCATAGCGAACATGATGATAACGATTCGGGCTATAAATTGCACTCTTTCTTCCAATTTCTCGGACGACTCGGTTGATTGGTCTGGCTTCTATGTAAATGGCTATGGTATTTACCCCACAGGTTTTCATTTCGAAAGGTCGGATTTTGCGCATGTGGGAAGACCTGGGGGTTTGCTGTTAAGTATGAGATTTGACTTGGATGCTTCAGGAAAATTCCACTTTTCCGCCTTTCATCCATCTTTGAGCTTCACATGATTTCGTTGGGACTCGGAAAACACCCAAGCATGTAGCGGCTATGGACATTGCCATCAGTAGATGCGATCTCCCCAGATTCTCCCGAATCCGAGGCTAAAAAGGATCTTTTTGGTCCGGCCTTCCCCGTATCAAACGGTAGCTCTGACATCAGTCCCGCGTCAGCCCGATCAGCTCTCCGGGGATAGTTTGGTACGGGTAATTGAGGTACCGATTTTCTAAAGATACTTAGAGAACACTAATTGGATCATATTTAGATCAAGTACCTTATTCGGTCGAATACATCACCAGTAGGTACACTGATTGCTTGATGCGACCTCTTCACCGGCCTGCCCCACCAAAACTAACCCCTCCACTCTACTGATCACGACTCACCGTGTGGCCTGATTAGTTCTTTCTCCTTATTTCTTCTCTCTCTCTTTTTCACCATTGTCATACCACAACCACCTACAATGTCTCTCTCCAACAAGCTCCCCGTCACTGATGTCGACCTCAAGGGCAAGCGTGTCTTGATCCGGGTAAGCTCTCTAGCCAAGTGAGCTTCACTCGTTCCTAATCGCTGACTGTAATAGGTCGACTTCAATGTCCCCCTCGATGAGAACAAGAACGTTACCAATCCCCAGCGTATTGTCGGTGCCCTGCCCACCATCAAGTATGCCATCGACAACGGCGCCAAGGCCGTTGTGCTCATGTCCCACCTGGGCCGCCCTGACGGCAAGGTCAACCCCAAGTACAGCTTGAAGCCCGTTGTTCCCGTGCTTGAGAAGCTCCTCGGCAAGAGCGTCACCTTCACTGAGGACTGTGTTGGCCCCAAGACCGAGGAGACCGTGAACAACGCTTCCGATGGTCAGGTCATCCTGCTTGAGAACCTGCGTTTCCACGCCGAGGAGGAGGGCAGCTCCAAGGATGCTGAGGGCAAGAAGGTCAAGGCCGACAAGGCGGACGTCGATGCCTTCCGCAAGGGCCTCACTGCCCTCGGTGACGTTTACGTCAGTATGTAACACCACGAGTATATTCCGATTTCTTGATGTTCTTTTCTAACATCAATTCAGACGATGCTTTCGGTACCGCACATCGCGCTCACAGCTCCATGGTCGGCGTGGACCTCCCCCAGAAGGCCGCCGGTTTCCTCGTGAAGAAGGAGCTGGAGTACTTCGCCAAGGCTCTTGAGAGCCCTGCGCGCCCCTTCCTCGCCATCCTCGGCGGTGCCAAGGTCTCTGATAAGATCCAGCTGATCGACAACCTCCTGCCCAAGGTTGACAGCCTCATCATCACCGGTGGCATGGCCTTCACCTTCAAGAAGACTCTTGAGAACGTCAAGATCGGCAACTCTCTCTTTGACGAGGCCGGCAGCAAGATTGTCGGCGACATCGTCGAGAAGGCCAAGAAGTACAACGTCGAGATCGTCCTCCCCGTTGACTACGTCACCGCTGATAAGTTCTCCGCCGATGCCACCGTTGGTGCCGCTACCGACGCCACCGGTATCCCCGACGGCTACATGGGTCTGGATGTTGGCCCCGAGAGTATCAAGTCCTACCAGAAGACTATTGGCGAGGCCAAGACCATCCTCTGGAACGGTCCCCCCGGTGTCTTCGAGCTCAAGCCCTTCGCCAAGGCCACCGAGGCTACCCTCGACGCCGCTGTCAAGGCTGCCCAATCCGGTTCTATCGTCATCATTGGCGGTGGTGATACCGCTACCGTGGCCGCCAAGTACAAGGTTGAGGACAAGATCTCCCACGTCTCGACTGGCGGCGGTGCCTCGCTCGAGCTTCTCGAGGGCAAGGAGCTGCCCGGTGTTGCTGCTCTGTCCAGTAAGTAAATGATGAAAATAGATGGCGAGAGGAGGGTCTACGTCGGCTCTTCTTTCGTCTCGCATGTTTATGAAACTGTAATGTACACAGCCAATGAATTTCCTTTAATTACAAACACATTGCTTTCAAAAAAGACATCCATTGTGCTCCTAGATCGGATAACTAAGTGTTGTACCTAGGTACGAAACCGAAGCTTTAGTCACGCCATCGAGAGATATCCCGTGGTCAATTGTATATAGACGAGAGGAAATCCCTATGGCGAATATATAGAACATCAACGTCCGTGGCATTTAGATGGGATTTAGCCATGCCAATCCCATTCACGACCCCACCTCACAACAGATACTTCCGCTCATCCTCCTACAAAATACCAATTTTAGGCTTGCGCAGAATCAGAAGCTTGGATATTGGTGGAATATCAAAGAGAACATCATGATAGTAATCCCGAAATCAAGATCTGCACTCCGAGTAATGAATCGTAAAAAAAAAGATCAAAAGGACCATGTCTCATTTCCTCCCCGACAAGCTCCCGACAAATGCATATGGCAATTATTGTTCTGAATCCTCCCATTGGTTCCCAAGACAGGGGGGTATAGTGTGCGAGATGAAATGGCCAGCCAACTCGATAATGAACCCATCCCGAAACCCGACGCGGGGGTTATCTCATTTTGGTGTGCTTGTCCAGGTTCGTCTAGCTTTAAGCCGATGCTTCGACTTTCTTCAATTCTTCCCTGAATGAGGTGATTGATGTTAGTGGGTGTGGTGAAAGAGGGGAAGCTGACAGCTTCGGAGAAGTGGGATGGGGGCGAGTGTCGGTGGCGGTGTAGATATGGAGATGAAAGAGAATTTGCAGGCAAGGAACATAGCGTGGATGGTATTTAAAGTGTAAGGAGGGCGAACTCACTGGAGCTGCTTTGAGAAGTCCTCCGCCGCATCATCGTCATCCCAGCTCTCTTCCCACAGGTGCTCGCTACCGCCGTTTGCTGTCGAGCCAGAGGTCTGCTCGGCTTCTTCTTGGGGCCAGTCTGGGTGTTGGATAGTTAGCTTCGTTGCTTTAGGGAAGCACTTGGGTGTCTGGTCGATACCTTCAACGGGGAAATCCTCGAACTCGTCATCTTCCTCCAGGACTTGGGGCTTTGCTTGTGGCGGGGGCTGCTCTGTGGCATCGGCCTTCTGGGTAGTTGGGTTTGACATTGTGGAAGATATGACCGGAGGATTAAAGGTAGATAGGTTGGAGATGTGTGGATGTGGCAGCTTTGAGGTTGGAGGTCGGAGGTTTTACTTAGTAAGACTGGCGATAAGGCGATAACGATGATGTAGTTGGGGAGCAATCTTGGAAATCAGTACAGTGATGGGATTTAGGTGAAAGAAATGATAAAAAAAATAGTGATACCGAAGAAGATAATAGAAGGGAGTAATATGTAACAAAATATCTCAAAATAATTAGATCGATGTCGAATTGACTACAAAAGAAAATGATTGCGGAGCTGCCGGCGAACATGGAGAGAGAGCCTCAGCCTAGACGTGTTGTTATATTACTTCCCAGGTTTCCCCTCAGTCATCTTTTCCTCCCTCTTCCCTCTCCACTTCCTTCTTTGTGTTTTCCCTTTCCCCTTTGTTATTTTCTCGTATGAGATGTTCTCGTCCATCGTGTTTCCGCTATCGTATCGTTGACATTCTTCCCGATCCGGTGCTTTCTCTTTTCGGCTTGCTCGGATTGCCCTGACCCTGACTCAAGACAATCGTGGATTTTGCTCCCTGACAAATCCATTCTACATACTCACTGCCAGCGAGTTTCGCCATGTTGCGAGTCGGGTCCTGGCTGTACGGCAAGAAGCCGGGGCAGTCTGTGGACTCGCATGTTGAGTTGAAAGACTGTGAGTTGTGCGATATACTCTGGGAGAGCCCATTGTGGTCATTTTATTGCGTGCTGACCGTGGTATTCTGAGCCAGTGCATGATGCGATGACAGGTACGTCCTATGGAAAATATTCAACCTTCAGGCACCGACACTAATGCCATGCCCGACTAGCGGCAACGCTGATTCTCAATGATGATGTTGATGGTGCGGAGAATGGTCTCTCCACGGGTACTTCGTCTTTTCACAATGTGGGTGATGGTCGCACTATGAGCTATGACGTAGCACAGACCTTAATATAAGATGCTGACTCTCGATCGAATAGTTGGGTAAAGGTGTGGTCGCATTCGTCCGGGCGACTTTAGGCTTCGAGCAGGAGATTATGCGACAAGGTCCATGTTTTATTCATCTTCTAAATCCACTGTTTCTGACAATCCCGCAGCATCCGAGCGCCTTTATGAAGCAGAAACCAGCGCGGCCAACGACCAAACCCGGTCCCAGCAAAACGCGCAAGCGCCCAATACCTTTCACTCCGATATCTATGCCCCCGGTACTGAATATGCGCTGTGCCAAGCAATCGCCCAATTAATGAACGCGGTTGTTGGGGTACTGAATGAAAGCCTGACGGAAAGCATCAAAGCATTCTATCGGCTGAGAAAGGCGTATATCGCACTAGACGCTATCATGAAGATGGAAGAGAAGTTTATGGAGCAAAGAGATATACACAAAGTTCTACTGCCAACTGCGGGTGACCTCTCAAGTTCGAGCTCTGCATGCCCAGATATGAAGTCGGAATCAGCCAGTCTTTCATCGAAAAAAAGCGCAAAAGCAGCTACCGTCGACCAAACCGAGCTCAATTCGTCAATGAATGGATTGGCGATATCCCCCGGAGCGAAATCTCCAGCCACCTCAACAGGCACTTCCACACCTGCAAAGCATATCCACCACGACCCCGACTCGGACATTTTTAAAAACGAAATCGATGTTTTTGTGCACTCTGGTGCCAATTTCTGCTTCGGTATTCAACTCGTACTGATATCCATGGTCCCACCCGCATTCAGCAAGCTTCTTTCCATTATCGGATTCCACGGCGACAAGCAACGAGGGCTGAGAATGCTCTGGCAAGCCAGCAAGTTTCACAACCTTATCGGCGCCATGGCTGCTTTGGCTTTGCTAGGATATTACAATGGCTTTGTCCGATACTGCGATATTATGCCCGACCCAACTCCTGGCGAGGCCGATGTCGAGGGATACCCGCAGGAGAGGCTGGCTGTGTTGCTGGCGGAGATGCGGTCTCGGTTCCCTAACAGTCGACTTTGGATACTCGAAGAATCGCGGATGTTGGGCGCCAATAAGAAGCTGGACAGCGCTCTGGAACTGCTGTCAACGGACAACAAGAGTCCGCTGAAGCAGGTCGAGGGTTTGTGCGTGTTCGAAAAGAGCTTGAACGCGCTGTTCCTCCACAAATATGATGTCTGCGCTGAAGCATTCCTCGAAGTAAGACTTTCTTTTCGAAGATTTTTGAATCATTAAGTTAACCTTTTCAGTGCGTGGAACTTAACTCGTGGTCTCGTTCATTGTATTACTACATCGCTGGATCATGCCATGTTGCCCTGTACCGGCAATCACTCCACGACCCAAAGCTTGCAGCGGAACATGCGAAGAAAGCCACCGTGTACATGCGGAAGGCACCTGAATTCGCCGGGAAAAAGCGATTCATGGCCCGACAACTGCCATTTGATATCTTTGTGACCCGGAAGCTTGCTAAACTGGAGGCGCGCGCCAAAGAATGGAACGTGCCATTTGTAGATGCGATTGGAGTCGACCCCGTTGAAGAAATGATCTTCTTCTGGAATGGACACAGCCGCATGACCAACGAGCAGCTGGAAGAGTCACTGACTCGGCTGGAATGGTGCGAAAGCGAAAACAACAAGACATGGTCTCGCGAGGGAATCGAAGAAAAAGCGATACTGGAGCTTCTCCGGGCTGCCGTTTTGCGATCCATGTTCAGACACGATGAGGCGAAAGACATCCTGCAGACCCGCGTCTTGAACCACGACAAGGCTCTGTTCAAGGCCCACCTGAAGGATGACTGGGTCCACCCAGTAGCGCATTTCGAGATGGCCGCCAACTTCTGGATGGAGCGTCCCACATACCAAACTCTGCATGGGATTACTACTTCCAAGGTGTTAGACGAAGCGTCCGTGACATCTGGGGAGACGAGCCTAGAGGCCGAGAGAAAGCAGGTAGCCGAGTGCAAGAAATACCTCGATCATGCTGCTCGCTGGGAGACCTACGAGCTTGACGCTCGTATTGGACTCAAGGTTACTGCGGCGATCGAAGCAGTACACAAATGGGAGAGCATGCACCCGACAGTCTAATAGCGATTATTGTGTTTCTTTCAATCCTTGGGCATGTCCCTGTTAATAGCGGCCCTGGATGCCTTGTGTAGCATTTACGCATAGAGTACGAGATGTTAGCGTTAGATGTTTAACGAAGCTTTTTTTTATATCTCTTTTCCCTTTCGGCACGATGATGTCAGGTGATATACAAAACGAGGATAACTGGATAACTCAACTTCAACCTCCACCCCCTATTTTATACAATTCAGCTCCTTCGATCGACAAGGCAGGAAAAGTCAATACTTCAACGTCAATGTCAGTGGCTCTGTCAGACCCAGATAGTTCCACTTATGAGAGCACTTCGGCGTCTTGGCCACCCAGGCCGAGATCCCATATCCCTACTTCGTATACAGTCCTTGATCGGAATAGCAGACCTCGGTGTTTCGGTGGTGATGCCGAGAAAAAGCCATTGAGCTATCTCCGAAGAACTCATTGCGCACCGAAATCGGCAAGGTGACGGATCCTGCCACAATCGGATAACACGGCTTTTGCCATCGGAGGTCCGAAAGCTTGAAGAAAACGAATAAAACGAACTCAGATCCCCATATCTCTCAGCCTTACAGTCCCTAACATATTTCCCTCTTTGAGATTTTTCATCATATCCACCTCTTATCTCCGAGGTACATTTTTCCACCGACTTCCCGTGACATTGTCTACTTCATATTGGTTTCGCATATTCCAATTTCCAACCTTCCCCGGCGCTAGCGCTGGTCCTGTGATATTTCAGCCAATGACCTGTAATAATGGTCGAACAGACAGAACATGACTATCCCACCAGCATATCTAGTGCAGATATCGAACCGCATCGCAGCGCCGACGGGACAGAAGGAATCGCATTGGAAAAGCAAAGCACTGCGGCGTCGGGATATTCCGCCTTTCAAGAGCACACGCAGTCAATAGTCTCGCGCATTCGGAGTCGAGACCCCGGCCAGACGGCGCAATTTCATCACCCACTCACTCATACCAAGACAAGCCCTGACGTCATCGTCGATTTTGAAGGACCGGATGATCCTTACAGACCGTTGAATTGGGGTTTCAGGAAGAAGGCTATCACGACTGTGCTGTATGGATTGACCACTATGGGTATGTGAGCAATGTCGGGCGAAATATCGGGAAAATAGTGTAATTCTGGAGAGTGACGCTAATCGTTATCAACAGGTTCGACGTGGGCGAGTTCAATGTAAGTCCATTGTTTTGGCTTCACGGTTTATACATTATTGAACTAACTAGGATGCTAGTTACTCGACGGGACAGGCACAGATTAGTGAGGAGTTCGGTATCTCGAATGAGGTCGCTACACTCGGCACCTCATTGCTTTTGTTCGGCATGGGATTGGGCCCGTTGATATGGGCGCCTCTATCTGAGCTATATGGACGCAAAGCGGCAGTTTTACCGCCATATTTTCTCGCGGCGATGTTTTCATTCGCGACAGCCACTGCGAAAGATGTTCAAACTATTATGATCACTAGGTTCTTTACGGGCTTTTTCGGCTCGGCTCCTGTTACCAATACCGGCGGAGTCCTGAGTGATATCTGGACCCCCGAAGAACGCGGAGCTGCCATTGTCGGCTATGCTATGGCCGTGGTGGGCGGGCCTGTCATTGGACCTATAGCGGGTGGTGCCATCGTCCAGAGCAATCTGGGATGGCGCTGGACTGAATATGTGAGTTTTCCACGCTTCGAGGTTGAAACTATGCTGATCTCTACTAGATCACCGGTATTATGATGATGTTCTTCCTGGCCATGGACCTCCTCTTCGTTGACGAGAGCTACCCGCCAGCCCTGCTGGTCTACAAAGCGCGCCGACTCCGCTTCGAAAGCGGCAATTGGGCCCTCCATGCCCGCCACGAAGAGTGGGATGTGACACTCAAAGAAATAGGCAACAAGTACCTCATCCGTCCCTTCCAACTCCTCGCAACCCCAATCTGCTTTCTCGTTGCCCTCTACGCATCATTCGTCTACGGTATCCTGTATCTCAGTCTAGCAGCCTTCCCAATCGTCTTTCAGGAAATCCGCGGCTGGAACCAAGTCGTCGGCGCTCTCCCCTTCCTCGCATATCTAATCGGCATTCTAATGGGCGGGGTCATCAATCTTGCCAACCAGAGGTTCTACATAAAGCGCTTCAAAGCTAATAATAATCGCCCCGTCCCCGAAGCCCGTCTTCCGCCCATGATGATCGGCTCTGTGCTTTTCGCTGCGGGCATGTTCGTCTTGGGTTGGACAAGTCCAAAACACATCCACTGGATCTGTCCGAATATCGGTGCGGTCATGATGGGGTTCGGCTTTTTCACGATCTTCCAGGCCGCTCTCAACTACCTCATTGATACGTTCCAAAAGTATTCCGCTAGCGCGATCGCTGCGAACACTTTCCTGCGCTCTATGTTCGCAGGCGGTTTCCCGCTATTCACAACTGCCATGTTCCATAACCTAGGTGTCCCTTGGGCGGCCAGCATACTGGGCTTCTTTTCAGTTGCTCTCATCCCTATTCCATATCTGTTCTACAAGTACGGGAAGCGAATCCGAGCGCGCGGCACTTGGTCGCGAGACTCTGTTTAACATTCTGCTAAATAATTGTTCTCGATGGTTTGATTGTACATGTTTTTCTAATAGCTGCATCCCACCCCCTGCATTGATGATACCCGAGTTTCAGGCATCTCAGATTAACTCATATTATTTCCTACAAGCCTATTATATCAGGACGTGGTCTAAAAGATTCTACTTTACTACATACTTCTCTATAGGGAGAGTATTCAATAGACAAGATTCCGCGTATTATAGTATAACAAAGAAGCAGACAACAAAAAAATGGCAGAGTAAACATAAAGAAAGATGTAAAGAGCGAATGTAGTGAGTATCCAGCCATATATACCCAGTCTAGAAGCCAAAATAGCCAAAAGCCGTACAATACAAGACATCCAACACATAAAACATGCAACATAAGCACAGAGACATATGAAATGACCGAAGGGCCTTTTTTTAGGAGTTTCTTTTTGTTTTCTTTCCCTCTTGAGACCAACGCCTGTTTTTTCTTTCTGGCGTTTCTCTGTTTTTCTTCGCGGGTTCGAGCTAGATCACCATAATATCAAGCTCGACTAGAGATTACGCTGGTGCGTCCAGTCAATCTCCGCGCAATGGTCATGGCCTTCTCCCAAGTCTTCTTCTTTTCGACACGAGAGACAGGATCAGGCGACGCTGCACCGGTAGCAAGAAGCTCTGTTGGGATATCATCCTGGTGCTTGGCGTTATGCAAAGCCAGCACAGCCATTTGACCCAGGAAAGAGGGGTGTTCAATAAGATCCTCGAGACGGACTTTCAAACCCTCTTGCTCAAGAAGCCAGGTAAGCTGAGCCAGATTGAAAACGTCACCGCCGAGATCGAAGAAAGAAGAGTCCAATTGGAAAGTAGATTCTTGGGCGGGCGTTTCAGGCTCTGGATTGACGCGGACCAGGGTGTTGCGGCTGGGCAGGACCTGGTGCCATGAGCGAGACAGAATGTCCGAATGCACAAGTAGCTCTGCGATGGAGCGTGACTTGAGGTGCGCGCTGAGGAAGTGCTCGTCTGTTGGCCGAGGCAGGTCGTCAATTGTCTGAGGTGGTAGAGAGCGCAGCATGCCGGCGGAGGGCAGCGAGGCGGTTGGGTTTGCGACGAGAGATTGCGCAATCTCACAGGCCATGTCAAGAACCTTGGATGCGAAGAATGGCATTACAGGTCCCTTTTCGGAGTAGCCCAGGGTGACATCGAGGCCACGTTCACCGGAGGGGCGAGACACCATGGTTAGATCGGCTAGGTTGTCATTGACGCCGACGCCACCCATGCGGTACTTGTTATTGTCAAGCTGCATGGTTCCCTCGTAGTCAACGTTCTGGTGGAAGACCGAGGTAGTAAAGTAGGTCCAGTCAGGCCAGTCGGTACATTGCCTGATGATCTCGCGGAAGCCTAGGGACTCGAAAGGCATGTTGGAGACTTGCTGGTCTTGGAGGTAGCGGAAGAGATCGACACCGGTCCAGTGCTCGCTGAGATTCACGCGCACCGGGATGACATTGACGCAGGGGCCAACGGTGTTCTCAATACCGGGCACTGTGGCGTTGCGACCGCTGATAGTCAGACCAAAGACAACATCGGACTGAGCGGAAAGTTTCGCAAGGGCCAGGGCCCAGGCTGCTTGCATGACAGTTGCGATAGTGACATTCCCAAGGGCAGTGGGCGAGATCTCGATCTTTCTGTGAATCTCGGTGAATGCTCCAACGTTTTGGAACATGCTGGTACCCTTTCTGTGGACAACTTGGGTCATGTGAGAGCCCTTGAGGAGATTGGTCCAATGGCGGTAGTGGTCTGGGGTGATCGTGCCTGGCAACTGTCGCAGGTAGCCAGCGAAGGGAGTAACCGGGGGCAGCGGGGTGCCTTCATATCCATGCTTAATGGCAGCCATAATCCTTGGCAGGCACACTCCATCGTATTGAGTGTGAGAAAGGCGGACCAAGATACGGTGCTGGTCGCTGCCCTTCTTCTTGACAACGTAGAACTGCACATACTGCTCGCCTTCGCGCGGTCCATATTCGCGATCTCTCTGTTGAAGGGTCATGGTAAATTCGTCAAGGGCGCGGTCGGTCTCATAAACAAAGATGCTGGGACGGATCTTGCGCAACACGACCTGGAAGAACTGGCCATGGAAGCATACAAAGACTGTGCGCAGAATATCAAAGGCAGCGACAACCTTCAAGCAACTCTCACGAAGGCGTCTGAGGTCCAGAGGACCGTTGCCCTCAAGATAGAAGTAGTTAAGCATCCATCGGGACTTGAAGAGAGTTGCCGTCAGAGACATCGCCTGGAAGTCGGTGACAGGGAGAACATCGGCAATGCCACCCTTGAAAACACCAATCTTGGGACAGATACCGCTCTGTACCGCGGCATCGTCGACGCACGATGGCCTGAGAACTTCAAGGCTCTCAGAAGAGGGGCTGGGCCCCAGTGTCGTTGGCGTGATATTTAGTAAATCACTATCAACCTCCTTGTGGCCGCCAGACTTGAGGTCGGCATTCAGCATCTGCTGAGTGACATTGGCGGCCCGCACTGTTGTCAGCATATCCTCAAATACAGGATTGTTGAAGACATCTGCAACAGTAAGGACCAGGCCCTCTTCGCGAGCGGCACTGACCATCTTCATAGCCGTGATACTGTCACCGCCCAACTTGAAGAAGCTATCATGGTGTCTCACCACGTTGGGTGAGAGACCAAGAGCTGTGCTCCAAAGATTCCACAATTTCCTTTCCACATCGGCCGACATCCCGTCCTCACTGGGGCGGGAAGCCGCCGAAGAAACACCCGAGTCATCTTCTCCTTCTATACCTAACTGGTACGGTGAGCTCGCTATGGTGTCTGTAGGACCACCATAGCTTGACAACCCATCCGTACGAATGGGAGGCACCGTCAGTTTCCCTTCCCTCAACATCCGACCAATAATCTCATGAACACGATCATCGATAATTTTCTGAATAGCAACGCTGTCAATCGCGTCTCCAGTCGACTTTGCCTTTTCAGCCAGTGTGGATTGGGAGCGGTCCCAATCCACTGACTCAGGTTCAGACTGGGAAGCGAATGTGGACTGCGACAGAGTCGCAGCCGGGGATTCAATGAAGCCGGTAAATACTTTGGCGATTGTGTCAGCCAAAGTCTGCGCCTCATCATCCGACACAATATCGTTCCAATATCTCAAAAGAATACCCTCCTGCCCTCGGGCAATCTCAACGTTCACAGTAACCGCATACTGAATTATGTTAGTTGCTAAAATGTAGCATCAATAGGATTGTACTCACCTCGCTCGGGTCATGTGCATGTTGAAGATTGAAGGACAGTCCCTTGTCCCTGGGACCACCCGCAACCGAGTGGTTCTGGATTGACAAGGTAGTATTGAATAAAGGCTGTCCCTGCCAACCAAGCTCATGCTGGATGCTCGCTAGAGAACAGCTTTGGTGAGGTATGCATCGAATATAATCATCTTGAACATTTTTAGACACATCCGTCAGGGTCTGCTGGTCGGAGAACTGGACTCGACAGCAAAGCATGTTAATAAAGATTCCAACCATGTCCTGAATTCCATTAACAGGGGCATCGCGACCGGCAGAAAGATATCCGAAACAGACGTCATCGGAGCCAGTGAACTGGCGCAGGACGATGGCCCAGGCGGAGAGGGTCAGGTTGGCGAGAGTAACGGAGCTACGCTCGCAGAACTTGAGCAGCTCAGGAAATCGCTGGAAGTTCATCATGACACCCTTCAGTTCTCTCTTGGCTTCGAAGACAGCGGACGGAGCGAGGTGACATGGGTGAACTCCGCCGAGGTATTGTTTCCAGTGACTGAGGGCGTCACTCTGGCTCTGGGTTCTGATGAACTTGATGTAGTCGCTGAAGAGAGGTCCTGAACTATCGGAAATCTTTCGCTCGTAGGCGAGAGTCAGGTCACGGAGAAGTACATCCACTGAACCACCATCGATAATGGCGTGGTTAATCTCTAGCTTCAGGATTACACGACCGGTATCCGTTTTGCAGACAGTCAGTTGGTGAGAAAGCTTCGATTGGCGCATCCCGTTCATGTCACGAAGAGAGACAGCAGCCAGTTTCTCCTCTACCTGCGAGTCGAGACATTCTACCCGGAGGATATTATCGGAAAGGCCCTTGAGCACCAATTGATCGAAGGATCCACCAGTATAGTTGCTATCGATGAAAATAGTTCGTAGAACAGGATGACGGTCGACGAGTATTTCCCAGGCGCGAGCAACTCCTTCAGCATCGACCTTTCCAGATTTCCCATCCTTGATCTCAAACACAGTATGGAACATGTAGGCATTGGGATCACGGAGCTGGCTAAGCAAGAGGCCCTCCTGCATGGGAGAGCAGGGATATATGTCCTCGACTTGATCCTTGTTCCGAATGCCAGCCTTGTGGAAAGTGCTGGTAGTAAGCATCTGCAGGCCGTGATAGTTGATTGGGAGCAGGGGGTAGTCGCTGAGAGTGGGCTCAGGAGTAGCTGTTTTCAATGTGAGTATATCCTTCTCAAGGGTCTGCTTGCACTTGAGAATCCAGCAGCGAATAGAGCCCTCGTGTTGCATTTTGCTGTTGTAGGTGAAAGCAACATTAAGGCGTTCTTTTATGACAATGGCAGATACTTCGAATAGGGCGAACCGAGCAGTCTGGGGGCCCATGTCTCCTGCGACAGCAAAGTCCGAGCTGTCGAAGACACTACCATGGTGATGGAACAGCGAGTCGGCTCGCTCAAGTTGCTGCATTTTACCCAGGTAGTTGAACAGGATTTCCAACGGGACAGGGAAATCGGCAGCCTGATCCTGGAGTAAACTTTTGGCGAAGTAAGGACGTCCATTGTTAGCGATCTTGCGTCTGGTGTCCTTGACACGCTTGATAATGTCGTTGAGGGTACCTTTTCCTGTTAGGCTTTCATCACCAAGATGAGTTATCGAAAACTTACGAGCTTCAGATTCCACTAGCAAAGGCGCCATGGTGGTAAACCATCCAACTGTTCTTGAAAGATCGATGTCGGCTTCCCATGGTTCTCTACCATGCCCTTCGTTGTAGATAGTCGGCACCTTGCGATCGGTGAAGGTGTGACTAAAGGAATAAATGATGGCAGACAGTAAGATATCAACAGTGTCAGTCCGGAAGACACTGTGGCAGCCATCCAAGATAAACTTGGTCGTATCCTCGCTCAATGTGAAGGATTCCATCTTGATATCCCCATACACGTTAGGCGCGTCTTGCATGCCCCAGTAAAGCAAGTTTGGCCTCTCGGGGGTGAATGGCAGAGTAATAGCAGCATCATGCGTCTTGGCTCTCTCGGTCTGCATGGCACACCAGCTTTGGAAGGACAATGCCTTTTCGAGTGAAAGAGAACCTGAAACAACGAGCTCTTCGAGGTCCTGGAGCACGATGCGCCACGATACCATATCAATACAGAGATGGTGAGCGACAAGGAATAACACCTGACCACCAGAACGAAGGTTAAAGAGGTCGACTGCCAGAATAGGTCCATTAATAGGATCCAGGCAAGCTTGACTCTCGGCAACCTTGGGGACCATGTCCCGGCTATCTTTGACAGAGTGAACGCGGAATTGGAAAGATTCATCAACCTCCTGTGAGATTGAGTTAGAGCATGTTAGATGAGAGTCTCGTTGTGAGCTTACCGCGGTAGTCTTCTGTTGCCAGGTGCCGTCACTGGGTTTGCTGAAGCGCGCCCTGAACATAGCATGTTGGCTAATGACAGCCTTGAGAGCGCGCTTGAGGACTTCACCCTCGCAGCGGCGAGCGATGCGAACAGTGATGCTCTGGTTAAAGCGAGCGTCGCCCTTGAAATAGTCCGAGCTCTGGAAGTAGAGCCTTTGGACAGGCGAAAGCGCAAATCCTTCACCGGACTTCTCTTCGCGCTGAGAGACAGGTGCCTTGGAACTCGCTGTTTGAGCAAGTTCCTTCACAGATCTGCTCTGTAAAATGTCGTGTAGTGTCAAAACAAGTCCCTGCTTGCGAGCGCGAGAAATGACAGCCATTCCGGTAATGCTGTCACCGCCTGTGAAAACCAGTTAGTATGTTCACACTGTTTCAGAATGATAGAATACTTACCCAAGCTAACAAAAGAACGGTCAACATTGACCTTCTGTAGGGAGATATTCAACACCTGTGCAAAGATTTGGCGAACGATATTGAGTGATCCATTCTGCTCTTCCTTTTCTTGTGGCTTCTCTTCAGTCTTGCCACGCTTGATGCGATCGTAATCCGCCATGATGCGCTCGTAAGATACATCGTCAATATCTTCAACCCAAGCGGTAATTTTCTTTCGGTCAAGCTTTCCAGAAACAAGCATGGGAAGCTTCTTGATGAGAGCCCAAGTCTGCGGGACCATGTAAATGGGCAGCTGGTTCTCAAGGTTCTGCTGGACTTCGACTAGCTCATTATAAGCATGACGCTCAAGCTCCTCTTCATCAACAAGCTCGCAGGGCTTGTCAGAAATCAGCTTGGTATCAGCTGCGACACTGTTCAAAGACATGACGGTGACCAGGCGCTGCTTGAGCGGGCCATTCTTGGGGAGAACGACGACAGCGTGGCGAGTAAGAGTATCCTCAGAAAGGCGATGCTCGATCTCACCAAGCTCCATCCGCTGGCCATGCAACTTGACCTGGTGATCCTTCCGGCTGATGTACTGAATAGAGCCATCTGGGTTGTAGTAGCAAAGATCACCAGTCTTGTAGATTCGGCGAGGACCCGGGACCGCGGGCGTGAAGTCCTCGATCCAGGCAGGGTCTGAGGTGAATGCTTCTGCGTTTTTCTCGGGGTTTTTGAGGTACTCCCTGGCCAAAGGAGCACCTTCAAGTGCAAGTTCACCGACTGCACCAAGGGGCATCAGCCGATCGTGGTTGTCCGGGTCCACAATCCAGGTGAGAGTGCTGGGAATACCGTAACCGATACGCCCAGGATCACGGTTGGCGGCCACTGCAGTATCAACCACAGCAAAGACACAGGTCTCGGTCGGTCCATACCCGTTCATGAGGTGAACAGAATTGGCCCACTTGGTGATCACTTCATTGGACATTTTCTCACCGCCACAAACGAGGTGTTTCAGAGAAGGCACCGAGGATGGCTCAATGATGCTTGCGATCGAAGGGGTGAGGAAAGTCCAAGTGACATTTAGTCTACGGATGGCGCCGGCAACATCGTTGAGTCGGTCATCCTCGCTGGGCACACAGATGGTACCTCCCACCATGAGGATCGCAAGAGTCTCCATAACAGCAGCATCGAAGGTGAGAGAAGCAAATTGGAATACTCTCGAGGTTGCATCCATGCACACCCAAGGCGCGAATGCCATGATACTGCTGACCACATTGCGGTGCTCAACAATAATTCCCTTAGCTCGACCGGTGCTGCCAGAGGTGAATAAAGCATAAGCCATATTGGAGGGCTTGACTGCAGTGCGACGACGGGCAGCTGACTTAAGGCAGCCATAGGCCTTGATGGTTTCCTTGCTGATGGGGATCACAGTCTTCACAACCCTACTGTAGCGGTTTGTATAGTTGGGGGTGCACAATATCATGTTGGCGCCCACGTCCGCGAGAATCTCCTCGTGTCGCGAGGTTGGGTGGGAGGGATCTAGAGGCACGTACCCACCACCAGCGGTGAGAATGGCGATGAGGGTGACCATCGCCCAAGCCGACTTGTCCAGACAGACTGGGACGAATACTTCTGGGCCAACTCCGCGAGAGACCAGGTAGTTGGCAAATCCTGATGCAAGGCCCCAGAATTCTTTGTAGGTAAGATCGCCATCCCAAGCACACACAGCCTGAGCGTTAGGAGTCTCATCGCACTTCTCACGAATGAAGTCTTGAACGGTCCGTTCCACTGTCAGCGGGGTGCGTTGATTCCATGTACCAATTTCAGCCTTATCTTCGGGGCTGATGACCTCCAAATCTCCCAACGTGCTCGTACTATTCTTAGGCATGTTGATCAATTGCTGTAGAACATGCGCAAACTGTTCGGTAATGCGCTTGGTCTGCCATCCATTAATTACGAGCTCATCATGGTGGACGGTGAATGAGATGCTGGTCTTCGTAACACCACATTCGACGACAAGGGGGTGAGTGAAGAAGTCTTCGCTTGTTTGACGTTTCTCGTCGATCCAGATCTTGTTGTCCAGCTCCCCATCACCTGGTTGGATCACAAGGAGGTTCTTGAAATTGCAGCCTGTCACGGTGTCCTTGTTCAGCTGCCGGATACGCTGAAGACCAGAGTGCAAGTGCGGGATCATCTCTGTGGTCGATTGGTGAATCTTCTGCAAGTACTCCATAGTGGACATGGCATTGTCAATCTGGACTCGGGTGGGCACAGTGGTCAGAACAGGACCTGCAATATCTGCAACACCGGGAAGATCGATATTTCTGCCCGACAAGGTCTCGCCAAAGCATACATCACCAGAGGCAGTGTGGGTCGCAATGATGATTGCCCATGCAGCGCGCATGAGGACAGGGATTGTGAAGTCGACGCTGTTGCGGGTGCGAGAAATTTTCATGCTGTGGTGCTGGGTGTTACCAGCACGCATGGCATCCGCCACCGCACTCTTATTATGAGGGAAAGGAGTGCTCGACAGGTCAGCCAGGTATGACTTCCAGAAAGCGTCGGACTCCTTCATGTCCTTCTTCACTAGGTAGTTTATGAACAAACTATAAGGTGTGCCAGCACGCTTGGTCTGCGAGCCAAAGTAGTTCTCTTCAACCTTGCGGAATACCAAAGGAATACTCCAGCCATCGTAAAGGGCGTGGTGAACAGACCAGACAAAGTAGCTATCAGAGGAGCCACGGGGTTGCACCATAGCATAACCAGTCAGAGGCGCTCCATTCTGCTTGGGCAAGTGAAGGATGTCGTTGGGAAGCGCATCGAAGGACTCAGCTTGGACCCAGGCGATAGGACTATCCTTCAAGACAACTTGCGCAAAGTTCATAGCTTCGGTGTGGACGATGCGAGTGCGAAGAATTTCCAAGTCTGCCACGGTTTGTTGCCAGGCCTGTTTGAATTTACCGACATCAATGCCAGCAGCAAGGCGGAACGAAGGTTGCGCAACATAAGCACCGTTATGCTTGATGGAGAGCGTAAGAAGACCCTCCTGCACAGCGCTGCATGGGTAAACATCGCTGATGAGGTCCTTGGACACTTCACAGCTGTCAGTTATTTCATCCATCAGGCTCTCGAGGTGGACTCCCGAGGGTAACAGGGAGAACGCCTTGATGTTTTCCTTAACTTCAGCAGCTCCATCAGACACGACACAGCTCTTGGCCATGTCGAGCAAGATTGGGGAATTGAAAATGCTGGAGACGGTGAGTGCAATACCTTCGGCTTGAGCAGCGCCGACGAGATTCATGGCGGACAAAGAGTCACCACCGAGACCGAAAAAGCTGTCATCGGCCGTCACAGAGCCTGCTTCAAGCTCGAGGGTCCTTTCCACAAGGGCTACAAGCCTCAGCTCGAGGCCTGTGGCTGAAGAAGCCTCCCTTCTGTGAGAGGTGTCGAAAGTTATGTAAGACTTGAGAGTCTCCTTGGACAAGGTTTGAACCATGGCCCGCAGTCGTCGGCGGTCGATCTTGGCCGAGGATGTGAACGGCAAGTTGCGAATAGGGAAAAACAGTCGGGGCATCATGCTCTGAGGGAGAAGCTCGGGCAGAGAGCTCTTCAGCTTCTGAATGGCATCCATGTTAGACACAGAGATGGGCAGTAGCAGTGGGTCAGCTCCAGGAACAGTGGGGATAAATTGATCGCTGCTGCCCCCGTTGGACTCCGGATCATGGACAGTAAAGAATGCGGCGAGGCCCTTGGCGATGGTGCGTTCCTCGGGCACAACGACATCAACAGCTACCTGCGAGTCCCCAGGCAGACATCGGAGACATTGTTGTTCGATCTCCTCCAGTTCAATTCGCTGGCCATTGAACTTGATCTGAGTGTCTTTACGGGAGATGAAGGCCAGGCTGCCATCACTATTGTAGCGAACAAGATCACCAGTGCGATACATGCGGTCATTTCGTTTGAACACATCCTGCAACCCAGCATGGCGGTTCCAATCAGGATTCTGAAAGAAAGACGCCTTGGTCTTCTCTTCGTTCGCAAGGTATCCACGGGCAATGTTGCTTCCTTCTAGGATCAGTTCGCCGACAGCGCCAACAGGCAGCAGGCGGTTGGAGTTGTTTGGATCCACAATCCATACTCTGCAGTTTGAAGATGTTCCAATAGAGGTGGGGTCATTGTTGACGCGGTTTCCATCCATATCAACCTTGACACCAACCGTGGCAACGACGGTGGCCTCGGAGGGGCCATAGGCGTTGATAACGCACCGGTCTGCCCAGCGGTCGATGTGGTTTGCGGGCATCTTCTCGCCGCCTGTGATAATAACCTTGAGGGAGGGCACATTCTTCGGCTCTAGGGTGTTGACAATAGCAGGAGGTGCCGTCATGAAGGTGGCTTCCATACGGCGGATGGCACCACCCATGTTGTTCATACGTTCCTCCTCGCTGGGGATACACACACAACCACCCGTCATGAGAGTCATCATGATCTCGAGAATACTGACATCAAACGTGTAGTTAGAGAATTGCAAAGCACGTGTTGTGGAGTTCATGTGAAGGGCATCGATCATGGCGATGGCGGTGGTGCTAAGGGCCGTATGCTCAACAACGGTCGCCTTCGGCTTTCCAGTGGTGCCAGAGGTAAAAATAGCATATGCAGCATTGTTCGGAGTAGAACGGAGGCCAGGCAAGGTCAAAGGCGAGTCAGAAAGTTGGGAGAGCGAAGTCTGGCAGACAGCGAACGATTTCGCGCACAGCTTCGAAACTTTGGTGTGGACTGAAGATGAGCACAAAATAAGTTTAGTGCCAATTTCATCGATGAGCATCTTCAGTCGAGAGTCGGGGTGGGTTGGGTCAATCGAGACAAAAACTCCGCCCGCTTTCAGAACAGCCAGCTGGGCAACTACAGCCCAGGCTGACTTCTCGAAGCACAGAACGACGAAGACTTCGGGCTTGACTCCAATACTGGAGAGATGGCGAGCCAAGCGACTTGAGACTATCTCAAGCTGTCCATAGGTGAAATTCTTGTCCCAAGAGCAGATGGCTTCTGCGCGAGGGTGAAGCAGGGCCTGCTGCTGGATGAGCTCGTCGGCACACTTTTCGACTCTAGGAGGGGATGCGGCATTCCAATCACGTATCTGGCGGACCGAGCGTTCAGGTAGCACATTAATGTCTCCAATGGTACGGTCATGGAGGTTGTGAGCTATCAGGTCGTCCAATACCTGGTCAAACATGGCCATAACATGGCTGACCTGGAAGGAGGAAAGGGTGGATGAGGAGTAGTTGAAGTAAATCTCCGCATATGAATGAGAGACCTGGGCTTCAACAACGATTTTATAAGCACTGGAGATGGTTGGTTCACGAGTACTTCCTTTCGGGATAGTGGAAGCTGGGCGATAAATCAAGGAGGTGTTGAAGAGGGCTGTATCATCAAGTCCAAGCTGGTGCTTGACTGCATCCAAGGCGGAAGCATACAATGCGCCGTTCTCGGAGTCTTTCTTTGCTTTTTGTAGAGCCTGCTGCAGATTTTGGTCGTTCTGGACGAGGAAACGGCAGGCAGCGACGCCTTCGGCCTCCAATTTCGTCTCCAAGGCAGAGGTGGAATACCCAAAGCACACATCATCTGCGCCAGTGTACCACCGGAGGACAACGGCCCACGCAAACTGGAAGAGAGTTTCAGCAGGGAGGCCAGCCATTCTGCTGAATGCATGGATATTGGCTGTCTGCTTGTTGAGCGTGCGGGTTGAGCGACCATTGTCGATTGCATCATGAGAGAGGGCGGGGAAAATGCAGGGTTCAACATCGCCGAGATATTCCTTCCAGAAAGCGATATTGCCCTCTGAGAGGCTGTCATGCCGTGAAGTCCGGTAAGACGCCTTGGATCCGTTCCAACGCTTTATGTCAAAAGCCTCGATGGCACTGCTTGAAAGGGCTTGTGTTTCGTTTTGGAGGGCCTGGCGGTTTAGCTTTCCAGATATGGTCAATGGGAGGGAGGAAATGGGGATGTAGATACTCGGAACCTTGCTACCAGGAAGGCTGGTACTCAGACTGGAATACAGGCTGGAGATGCCGTCTTTCAGCTTGGGTGTCGGGGACTGGAGGACAATGACATGATCTCCGAAAGTGACCGGGGTTGTGTCCGAAGAAACCACAAAAGCAACGAGAGCATTGGTCTTCATATTCTCACATTGCAGCTGGACCCTCTGTACAACGCATTTTTTCTTGTGGTCCACGAAGGCATCGATGCAGGCCTGAGTCTGAATAAGGTCGCTAGCGAAGGCGGATACATTCATATCGTTCTTTCGGCCGACGAAAACTAGGGACCCGTCGGAATTGTATCGAACTAGATCCCCGGTCTTGAACAGACGGCGTTGACCCTCTGCTTTGAGCCAAGGAGCGTTCTCGAAGAAGTCGCAGCTCTCAACGGACTGGTTGTCGAGATAGCCGCGGGCAAGAACGGGACCCTCGAGCACCAATTCTCCAACACTACCGATGGGAACAAGACAATATTGGTTGGATGGGTCAACAACCCACGAAACACAAGAGGTGCTCTTTCCAATGAGGGCAGCCTCGTTTTCATTCTGAGAACAAAACAAGTGGAAACAAGCAGCAGAGCTCTCAGATGTTCCATACAAAACCTGCAGTTGGAGATCATCAGTCTGCCAGCGGTCGAGAACGCCCTGAGGAATTACTTCACCGCCGAGGGCAATGGATCGCAGCCCTGGGACATCCTCGGGCGAAAAGAAGTTTGCGGCTGTTGGTGTGATGCTGGCAACATTAATATGGAGTGTATTGATAGATGTGGCCAAGTTAGCGGGAGCAATATCAACCGGGATGCACACGCAGCCGCCCCACATGAAAGTACCGAATGCCTCGAGGATGAATGCATCGGATGTGTGGGGTGCGAACTGCAGAGTCCTGGAGACATCGGCAATTGCCATTGTGGTAGCGAACGCCTCGGCTCGGGTCATAACAGCGGAATGGTCAAGGATGACACTCTTAGCTGGGCCAGATATGCCCGCAGTCATAGCGACGTATGCAATGTCGGATGATTGTGCCACGGGGTTGAGGACCTCGTCTGTGAGGTACTCGAGAAGAGACTCGCTCACAGGAATCACGTACGGTACCGCATCCTCAAGGACCTGAGCGTTTTCCGGGGAGGCTAGAGCGACTTGCACGGCGTTATCGACAATCCATTTCTCAACGAGTTCCAGACTCTGGGGGGTGTCAACTGGCATACAGCCACCGCCGGCTTTCATGACTGCCAGAGTGGAGACCATATTCCACACAGACTTCTCGAAGCAGATGGGGACCAGGGTGCCAGGACCGACGCCGAAGGTGACGAGATAACTCGCCAATCGAGAGGAGAATTGATCCAACTTGGAGTAAGTCAAGTTTCCATCCCAAGCAGTGACAGCCAATGCATCGGGGCGCTTCTTGGCCATCTCTTGGACAACTTGATGGGCACATTTCTCAAAGGGCTTTGGAGACTTGCTATTCCACGCCATGATCTGGGCTCGGTTATCCTCGCTTAAATTGTTCAGCTGGCGAAGTTCACCGTCGATATTTGAAACAATGTTCTCTAGGCAACGAAGATAGGTATTGGCCACATTCGCAGCCTGTGAATCAGATAGATTAGTAGTCCAGTAGTTGAGGTCAATGCGAGCGGTGGTGTCCATGGCCTCGATATTGATGAAGACCGGGAACTCAGCGGGATCGTGGATCGAGCCAACCTCGACGCACTCGATCTCACTGCTGACTGCATCCTTAGAACTGGGAAGCCGACGGTAAGAGACGCCAGAGTTGAACAGATTGGTGTCGGACAGCTTCAAAGCATGTTGAATGTCGATGAGTGAAGCGTGACGGTAAGGAAGGCTTTCCATATAGTCATTCTGGACTTGGTGCAGCAAATCGCTAAGCTTCACATCATCATCAACCTTCATGCGGCAGACTAGAAGATTGATGACTGGTCCAATAACCCACTGAACGCCGTCAGCAGATACGTCACGTAGGGATGCCATGTAGCTGAAGGAAACATCGGCGGATCCGCAGAAGGCACGGAGAGTAAGACCCCACGCGGCATTGAAGACGTTTGCGAGAGTGATTCCGCGCTTCTCACAGACCACTTGTAGTTCGCCGAGTGCCCCGAAGTTGACGGGAATGGACCGAAGTGCCTTGGCCGATTGTTGGCCGTCAGTGAGGGCGGGGAAGTGGCACGGCTTAGCTTGATCCAAGTACGAGCGCCAGTAGTTAATACTAGCTTCCTTCGGTGCATCCTGGAGGTACTCTATATAATTCTTGAACAGAGGCTGGGAGGTTTCCTCGAGTCTTCCGGCGTATGCGAGCTGCAAGTCACGGAAGATGATTGAGATCGAGTTACCGTCCATCGCAGCATGACTGAGCTCAATACGGGCAAACAATCTGCCAGTGGGTGTTTGGCAAATAGTAAAACGATACGCTGGTTCGGGCTCGCTGTAATCCTTAGGGTGTTCCCTGTCAAACGTGGCAAGCACATCATCGTCTCCTGAAGACTGCAAGAAGACAGGAGTAGCGTCATAACTCTTCAGTACGACTTGACAGAAGGGGTCGCGAGGAGTGAGGTTCTCAACGAAGATCGTGCGGAACATCGCATGATGAGAAACGACTTGCTGCCATGCATTTATCAGGCGATCTAGGTTGGGCGCGCTAGATCCAGTGGCGCGGATTTCAAAGGTGTCGTGAACAGCGTAGTAGGAGCTATCTCGCTTGCGACCAAGGAGGATACCCTGCTGCATGCGGGAACAAGGGTAGATATCTTCAACAAGGTCTATGGACTCGATACCCATAGCAGGCAACTTCTCATTTAGCAACTTATCCAAGGTAGGGTAGCTCAAGGACAGCAAGGGGTACGAGCTGAGAGTCAAACGGGGGGCGAGAGTAGGAAGCTGCTCAGCGAGAGTTACAAGTAGCTCCTGGCATTCAGAAACCCATCGGTGAATGCGATTCTGGTGCTCCATGAACTTGTTAAAGGAGAAGTTGAATCGAACCTTCCCAGCCACGACCATGGCGGATATCTCGAACAGACCAAAGCGGGGAGTATCAGCTCCAAAATCAGCAGCACCGCCTCCTTGGCCGGCTTCACCAGCCATATGATCAACAAGTTGGAAGAGACCGTCTTTCCGCTGCAAGTCTCGATGTTGACCAACATAGTTGAACGACATCTCAAAGGGATGGGGGTGATCAGACCCTCGTTTTCCCTGGGCTGGGAGAACGCGGCTGGTGAAATCGGCGCGACCATTGTCCGAAACACGGCGGCGGAGGTCCTTCACCTGGATGAGGGTATCAATTGGGTCGTCTGACTTGTATGCAGAGACGAAGATTGGTTGCAGAATGGTGAACCAGCCAACAGTGTGCGAGATATCAATGGACGGGTCCCAAACTTCTCTTCCGTGGCCTTCATTATAGATTGTTGGAAGAGATCGATCGGGAAACGCTCGACCAAATGAGTGGATCATTGCTGCCAGGAAAAGGTCAATTGGCTCGGTGCCAAGAGCTTTGTGGCATTCGAGAAGAATTGAATTGGTATGGGCCGGGTCGATCTCAAACGAGGAACAATCGACATCGCCATACGTGGTTTGAGTGTCCTTGAGACCCCAGTAGCCAAAGTTGGGTGCAGCGAGAACATCTGTTGCAACTTTCTGCTCAGCGCGGAGGGCGTTGCAGTGCTCATTCTGCAGGCGACACCAGGTTTGGAACGGCAAGGAGCCATCACTGGTTTCTGTCTTCTCGGGGTTTAAGATGATGTCTTCCAAATCTTCTAAAATAATTCTCCACGAGACAATATCGACAACCAAGTGGTGGGCTGTCATTGACAGGACATTGGGCTCGCCCTTGAACGAGAAATAGTCAACTGCAAGTAACGGCCCAGAGAAGCAGTTGATAGAAGACTGACTGTCGGCGACATGAATCTTGAGCTCGTCCATGCTGTCAAGAGTGTGTATCCGCCATCTGTAAGAACCCTTGATATCGCGAATAATATGTTGGCTGGATGCGGTCGCGAAGCCTGTGTCAGTGAATCGTGCACGAAGCATGGAATGCCGAGATACCAAAGTTTCGACGGCTTTGCGGAGAGCTCGTTCATTGACTGGTTTGTTCAAACGTGTAAGGATCCCTTGATTGAAGTGGCCTTGGCCCTCCTTGCGTACGCCGAAGTGAAGGATTTGGATGGGTGACAGGCTAAATGGTTCATCAACAGCTTCTTCGTAAGTCGTAAGGTGATCGATTGTCTTTGCGCGAGTTGCAAGGTCGCGGATTGATTTGCTGCGAAGCAGCTCCTGTACAGAGAGGGAAAACCCTCGCTTCTTGCAGAGCCCGATACATGTCATAGCTGCGATGGAATCGCCGCCGAGGGCGAGGAAGCTCTCGTTCAGATTCAGTAGGTTGAGGGGAATGTTGAGGACACGGCTATATACAGCAGCTAAAGCTTCCTCTCTGTCGTTGGTGGGCTGCGAGGCCTCTGTGCCGACGACTGCGACAGAGGCATTGTTCTGGAGATCTGGATCACTCTCCATCCCTGCGACCCAAGTGGAAATGCCCTTGCGGTCTAGTTTCCCTGAGGGCAGAAGTGGCAGAGCTTCAACACACAGCCAAACTGCAGGGACCATATAAGTAGGGAGGCGAGCTGACAGATGATCTCGGATGCCTGGGACAAGCTCTGCCTTTTTCGAGGCTGAGACGAGTCGTAGAGGCTCCAAGTCCAAATCAGACTGCTCTGCAAGCAATCCCGTGGATGAGACAACTGCTGCCAGCCGTCCCTTGGAGAATCCAGTCTTGGGGAATAGGACAGAGCAGTGAGTGACATTCACAGCTTTGCTCAGCTGATTCTCAATTTCGCCTAGCTCGATTCGTTGTCCGTGAACCTTTACCTGCGTATCTTTCCGACCGATGTAATTCAGGGCACCCGTGTCGGAGTTGTACCTGACAAGATCACCTGTCTTGTAAAATCTACGATTAAAGCGAGTTTCAGGGTCCAGGGTAGTCCAAGCAGGGTCGTAGATGAACGATTCGTTTGTCTTTTGTGGGTTATTCACGTAGCACCGGGCCAGGGGTGGGCCTTCCAAAAGTAATTCTCCAGGGCAGCCCACGGGAACCAGTTCATCGTGGTCATCAGGGTTCACAAGCCAAGTTCTCACGCCAATGGGCAACCCGATATCTTTACAATCGGTTTCAGGTGTGACTTTGGAGTTGAGCACGGATGCGACACTGGCCTCGGTAGGTCCGTAACCATTGACCAGTTTGATTTTGGACCAAGTGGTCAGCTGCGATTGCGACATTGCCTCTCCGGCCAGAACCAAACTCTCCAGTCCTGGGACGCTCTCAATTTCAATAAAGCCGATAAATGATGGCGTGAAGCAGGCTTGAGTGACTCGCATCTCGTTGATAGTGGTGACAATATCATTGAGGCGAGCCTCTTCACTCGGAATACAAACACACGCACCATGAATGAGGGGCGTCAAACTCTCCGCCAAACTGGCATCGAATGTGTGGGCCGCAAATTGAAGGCATCGTGACTCGCGGTAAATCTTTAGACCGGGACCATGCACCATAGCCCCGGAGAGGAACGCGCGGTGCTCCAAAAGGGTTCCCTGCAAAACACATGTGAGCTCAGGTCAGATTTTACTGCAAATATATTTAATTAGAAATCACTAACCTTGGGTTCTCCTGTTGACCCAGAGGTAAATAGAACATAAGCTGCATTTTGACTTGTGACACCCGATGCGAGATTGACACTATCGCCGGGGTCAGACAGAGGATCTAGTGTATCAGAGCAAAGCGGTATTAAAGTCTTCACTATAGGACGTAGTTTTTCAGTCAGATGTTGCGAACATAACACAACCGGTGCCTGAACCGATTGGGTGAGAGCTTGTAGTCGGGAAGTTGGGTGAGTCGGGTCCAATGGGACGAAGGCTCCGCCGGCCTTCATCACGCCAAGCATTGCGACAATGTTCCATTTCTATAGAGTCAGTATGCACTCAACTCTCAAGATCATTCAACTCACAGATTTATCGAAACACAAAGCCACGCGGACTTCCGGTCCCACTCCTTGCATGCGGAGATAACATGCGAGTTTCGACGCTTGATGGTCCAACTCGGCGAACGTCAAACTTCCATCCCACGCACATACAGCCTCACGATCAGGTCCGCTCAACATTTGATCGTAAATAGCCTCGTGAATGCAACGATCGTGCAGCTGTGGGATAGTGGAATTCCACTTCTGGATGCGTTGCCAGTCGTTCTCGGAGAACAAATTAAGCTGGCTAATAGCGGTGTTCTCGGCGGAAAGGACTTTGGCAAGCAGCTGGTCGAAAATATTTGCGATACTCTTCATCTGCTCCCCAGACATGTCACCCTTGCGCCATTCAAGGAAGATGGTGATGTCTCCACGCAGCACCTTAACATGAAGACGGACTTGACACTGCGCGTATTGTTAGCGACCTCCTTTCTCGTCTGGATCAAATCCCGACAATGTTGTTCTGGGTAAACTAACCTCGTCCGGGAGAGCTGTCGCAAGCATAGGTTTTGAAGGAGAAGCAGGTGGGTCGTATGAGCGCAGCATGAAGATGGTGTTGAAAGGAAGATATGCCTCGGAAGTAGCCTCCGAGCTTCCACGACGGTTTGGACTTTTTTCGCGCATTTTATCTACAATTTCTGTGAGAGAGTCGTTGTCGCTGATGGATATGCGGATTGTGGAGATGTTGACGCCGGTAGAACGCTGTACATATGATTTGGGAGACGAGTCGCCATCGAGATGTTGGTAACCGAAGCAGATATCCTCGGAGCGGATATAGTAATGTAACAAGAGGGCCCAAGTAGCTCGTAGGATAGGATCCAGACGGCCTTCATTCCATGCGGTTAATAACTGCGCATGTTGAGCAGCTGTTGGCCTCGTCTTCATCGAGACTGGGCGTTTAGGCCCGTCCACCGTTGAAGCGAACCGAGGAAGATAGCATTTGGTGGATTGGGCCATGGCATCTAAAGACCAGAAGTTTCCGTGCTATCTTCTATTTTTGTTTCGCGTTTTCCGATGGAGAGAGAGAGGACCTGAGGTAAAGGATCAACGACAGTATTAATTCAACGGTCGACTTCAGCGCGCGCGGGCAAGGATGAGCTCGGTTATTTTAGATAACTAAGTACATGCCCAGCTTTTCTTTTTCCTTTTTTTTCTAAAAAAAAATGTATTATTTCCCTAAGACCTCGAAAACCGCTATGTCCGGTGGCCTAAGACTGCATGGCCACACTTTCCACAGTATCCAGTAATAGGGCGCCAGTAGCTTAGGTCACTGGCAAATGGGCTATATTCCTTGCATAGGATCGAGATTGAAGGGAGAAAGAGAGAGACAATACGTGGATCAGGTGTATACTTGGCCCCCCCCTGTGGAACCAAGTCAGACAAGATATTTTGCCTTTTTATTTCCTTATTTCCTTTTTTATTTCCGAATTTCTCTATCTATTTTCAAATGTAACCCTCCGTAAAACGACTAACTTGAATAGAAAGGTAATGCAGGGGAAATGTCCTACTCTGTGAACTCCGTGGGTGATTCTTCCAAGTGCCTGCAGCTCCCCCGATCAGGATCCCTTGCAGTCTAGAACGTGGGTGTAGTAGTGAGCAAGGCATCGGGGGATGCCCGTTTAATCCCGAATGTTGAAATTGGATGTCATTATTTTTTGTTATTCTTTTCCTGGATCTTACAAGGTACCAAGGCTGACGTTACTAGCTTTGCTGTCTGTTTCAAACCCACTTATGGCAAGCTGAAGAACAGGTACATATCCCAAAATGGGCATATGTCGTATACCCTCACTTCACATTGTATAGACTTTGGCTTCTCTCATAGATCGGCATCACTGCAGGTATACGAGCCTCGTGAGGCGTTTATCGTTTACGATGTACACCGACTGATGCGCACATGGCACCGACCCCAGAACACTTAGTCCAAGCTCGCTTCTCCTCTCTACTCTGGGGACCTCTAGTGATCAGTGCGCGTGGCACGGATATCCGAGAATTCGGGCCTGCATCAGCAAGGTGTGGCGAGCTAGGACGGGGCTAACCAGGATTTACCGCGCAGTTCAGGCACTACCGCAGTGAGGGTGCCAGTGGCGGTGTCGATCATGTATAGCGATCGTGATCAAAAAGCTAATTTGCCGTGTTCTTACACCATGGCTTGGATGCCTTTTGAGATTGGGTATTCAGGCGAAGAAAAATGCTGTGGATAACCCGAGCTGAGTTCATCGCCATAATTCCCGAGGTCGGACATATCAGATTTATTATCATCGGAATATACAAGGATAGAATACGGAGCATGATCAGAGGAACACTTGGCTTAAAGTCAAATACTAAATCCTTTCTGAAGAGATTCGATCTCAGAATCACATTTGAGCTATTTTAAAAGAATTTTCATTTACATCACATAATGTAATGCGAACCTGATGTGTACAGAAATCAGCCACTAGTGATCCCTACTGCAAGGGTCATCAAGGGATGGGGGCTTAAGCGAACCTGTTGACTTGGCATGTATTTTTATACATTACTATTCAATACGTAAATGGATAAGAATATGGGCATGGAGTACAATTTAAAGTGAAAAAGGGGAAACAAAATATCCTACAGTTCCTCCCGTCTGTAGGTATCCAGAGAAACATGCGCTGTGGTGTAGGATGTGCTTTGCTTTAGAATATAATTGCTTTTTCTGCTTTCTTCAGATCTTTGTGCGATTTGCGTTTTTCGCTTTCCCACTTTTTCCCACTTTTTTCTTCTTTTCTTTGAATCTCGTGTAAGCAAGCCCAAGGATCTGGATCGTACATTTGTGTTCGCACTATTTACACTAGTCAACACTTGAAGCCTCGGAGATTGTACCAATAGGAATCCGAGTTTTCCCGAATATCCACACGGGAAAGGCCGAGAGGAACTGGTGACGGGCTAGCCCTAGCTCCCGTTTCTTTGCGAACAGACAATGCAGGCAGTTGACAGGTTAATTCCATTGTCACCAGATACATGAATTTACTGCATTTGAGCCCCAAAGTCAAAAATCCTTTTCTTTGGGAGTACAAATACGGAAATGTCTCTCGGCCGCAGGATTATTTGGAATCTGCTGCACACGTGAGCATTGATGTACATCAGTGGAGAGTATGAGGATTCGATACCCATCAACCACGCTTCTGAGACAAGGGGAAAAAAAACTAAAAGTAAAAACCGGCTTACCCTGGTCAGTTCGGTATCTCGGGGACAGTTTCTCGTCAGGGATTGCAGTAGGTACAGATCCCGACTCATGCACATTGGCCCAGCGACCGCCACGCGAACTACCACGTCTTGGAATATGCAGATTCCAGGTCAGGCTCAGTTGAAACGAATACCCATGACAGCCGAAACTCCGAAAGGATTCAAGGTGGGCCATGCAGTAGTTTGGGTTAAAAAGAACGATTGGCCCGGATGGATCGAATCCCTACCGCCACTGCCGAGTTAGTAGAAGCAAAAAAAAACGCCATTTCAGCGGATGTATGTGTTGGACTTAGGAATTATCATTGTAATAATTTTTAGAACCAGTTGGAATCAATATCTGTCAAAGTTTTCTCCGAATGCAGAAGATCCAACCGAGATTCTTCACCGTCAGCTTCTGCGGTCAAGCAGAGTTTACACAGATATATATAGTGCAGGTCTGCAGTAAAGTGAAAATAAGAATGGAAAAATATAAAGTAAATAATAATAGTAACAAGTAGTATTACAACCCTAAAACGCCAGATCTCCCATCATACAGAGATTTCTCCTCACATGAGCGGAAAGCTATTTCTTTGCCCTAACTCGACACGGGACTTCATATACAACCATTAGAACTCATATTAGAGGTCATTGCACTATGAAGATTTTAGTTCTGCAAGGTAACACAACTCCCTCGTGTTGCTCGGGGTTTACTCGAGGTTTCCTTGCCTCGGGAAAATAGACCTACTGCCAATGATATCCCCCACATCCCCAAGGGGTGGTAGGCTCTCCGCGATTTGCCTGAATCAAGGCCACTATGGATGTTTGAAGTGGAGTCATGAAATTAGAGAGTAATCTCCTGTCTTATACTTATAAAAAAACATTATGAAATGAAAATAGAACATAAAAAGAAAACAAACCAAAATACATGCAGCTGAATGGATCCATACTAGCCCAATTCTGGATCAGCTCACAGGGCATTGTCAGTAATAACCTTGTAAGATGGTTGCATTGAGTCTTGTATTTTTGTCCACTTTGATGCAGCCCACCAGTAACAGGGTCATAAGGGTGAGCTCAGGTTGCAGTGCTCCTAGATGTAGTTCCTAGAGGGATACAAACCTCGTTTAGCCCTATGTACCTTTTATTATGATGATCTAGTAGTAATTCTGACTGTTGTTATGTCACTTTCTGATCTATCTGATCTAGACCAAAAAGCGGCAAGTTCCCCAAGTCATGCACGTTCTTCTAACTCATACACTCTTTTGAATTCTAATTCCCCGTTCGTTGCAGTCTTTCTTTTCTTCAACCATCCTCTGTCGCCAGGTGGTTCAAGGTTAGACATGACATCCTCTCGCTATTCAGGGCCTTTGTGCCACGATCTAGATAATACTCTACGTATTGATGCTAGAACTTGTCGGGGAGGATTCGATTTCTCTCTTTTGTTTGAGGAGACTATCCTCCGCATTCTACCTATTATATTAATGCTAATCATTATTCCTGTTCGTCTCTGGCATCTCTCACAAAGACGAAACAAAGTTGTGGGATCATGGGTGGTCCTCATCAAGCTTGTAAGTTGACAGCGTTTACTCTACCTTCTGCAGTTCGCATGCAACTCCCCGACACCCCTCTTTCAAATTGGTGGGCGATTCAATTCTGAAATACTGTTATCTAATAACCATTCTCGGAACAGACAGCTTGGTTTGGACTACTAGGTCTTCAAATTGCACAAACAGCCTTATGGGCGTTGCCGGCAGCCGACAGCACTAAGGTATCGGTTGCAGCCAATGTGATCCTCACAATCGGTGTCCTCGCTCTCGTTCTGCTTTCATATGCAGAGCACACGCGCTCTGTGCGACCCTCTTTCATTTTGAACTCCTACCTCTTTTGCAGCTTGCTTTTCGATGCCGCTCATTCTAGGACGCTATGGCTTCGCAGTGAGGACACCTTCAATGACATCCTTGCCATCGTCGCTACAGCAGCGGTCGGTCTGAAACTGGTTCTGTTTGTTCTCGAGGCTGTGGAGAAGAGACATATTCTAAAATTGGAATATGCGGGTTATCCCCCAGAAGCAACTGCAGGTTTCTACAACCGGGCGGTGTTCTGGTGGCTGAACCCACTGTTTAAGATCGGCTTCACCGGCGTTCTGCGTGTAGAAGACCTATTTTTATTGGATAAAGAACTGGGCTCCGAGCGTTTACTGGCTTGGTTTGATGAGAAATGGAGCAAAGGTAATTATCTACGGGCCTACGTGGTCTTTCTGTTTGCTAATAATTTTATTCAGTGACAAAGAAGTCCCCCAACACTCTCCAATGGGAGTCGTTGAAGGCTGTTAAATGGCCTCTCCTTGCAGCTGTCCCCGCTAGAGCTTGCGTTGTGGCCTTCAACTTTTGCCAGCCTTTGCTCCTGGAGAGATCACTCTCGTTCTTCAGTTCGCCCGTCAACAGTGGTACCCAAAACATCGGATATGGACTTATTGGCGCCTATGTCTTGGTGTACGGCGGACTGGCTGTTTCAATGGGCCAGTATCAGCATCTCACATACCGCGGGATTACCATGGTCCGAGGTGTACTTGTCACAATGCTGTACAAGAAAGCCAGCTGTCTGAGCCTCGGGGAGACCGATCCTGCCAACTCGCTCACTTTGATGAGCGCAGATGTCGAGCGCATCACCCAGGGATGGCAGACCATCCATGAGATTTGGGCGAACTCTGTTGAGATTGCTTTGGCTATCTACCTTCTCAAACTTCAGCTTGGAATCTCGTGCGTTGTTCCTGTCTGCGTCGCTCTGTTTGCTTTAGTTGGATCTCTGATCGGCATGTCTTTTGTGGTCGCACGGCAAGCTAAGTGGCTGGAAGCTATCGAGAAGCGCATTTCCTCTACTTCCGGGATGCTTGGATCAATCAAGGGAGTCAAGATGCTTGGCTTGCAGGATTCCTTTATGAAGTTCGTTCATGGTCTTCGGATCAGCGAACTGGATATCTCCAAGAAGTTCCGCACCCTTCTTGTCTACAACATGGCATTTGCTTGGTTGACTCGCATCTTTGCCCCGATCTTCACCTTCGGTGTTTATGTCGGTATCTCTAGCGAACCTCTGAGCGTCTCACGTGCTTTCACCTCTCTGTCTCTCTTCTCGCTTCTGGCAGACCCACTCTTGACCTTGGTCATGGCACTTATGTCTTTCGCTGGTGCAGTCGGATCTTTCCAGCGCATTCAACAGTTTTTGGACAAAGAGGACCACACTGATCGCAGGGGTAGCTCCTCGCAGACTTTGTTCCTCGATGATCTCGCTGAAAAGCGCGCACTGTCCAAGACTAACGACCTTGACCTGTCATCCATTAACTCAGACTCTGTCGAGTCGCTCAAGCGCACTAGTGCTCTTTCTTCTACAAATGCTGTTGTTGTCCAAAGTGGAAGCTTTGGATGGGAAGCCGACAAGGATCCCATTCTCAACGACATTACAATGACCATCCCTCAGGGCAGCTTCACTGTTATCATTGGACCGTCTGGATGCGGCAAGTCCACTTTGCTCAAGGCTCTCCTCGGAGAAATTCCTTGTTCTGATGGCACGGTTGCGCTCGCATCTTCCAGCGTTGCATACTGTGATCAAACGCCGTGGCACATGAATGGCACTATCAAAGACAGCATCGTCGCGATGTCTGACTATGATCCTCAATGGTATGCCTCCGTGATTCGGGCTTGCGCTCTGGAAGAAGACCTCGCACAGTTCCCTCGCGGAGACGCTGCTGTCATCGGAAGTAAAGGTATCGCCCTCAGCGGGGGTCAAAGCCAACGTATCGCACTTGCACGAGCAGTCTATGCCCGGAGAAAAATCATGATCCTCGATGATGCCCTCAGCGGTCTAGACGCTACCACGGAAGATCACATCTTCCACAGCCTCTTTGGCCCCAGAGGACTTCTAAAGGAGATTGAATCTTCGGTTATTGTCGCTTCATCTTCTGTCAAACGCCTTCCCTACTCTGATCACATCGTTGTCTTGGAGGCAGGTGGTCGGGTTTGTGAACAAGGAAACTTTACTTCTCTAAACAAGACTGGTGGATATGTGTCAAGTTTTGGACTCGGGTTGCCCGATTGGGAGTACAACGCTAAGCGATTCTCTGACTCTCCCAGTTACAGCAGCATCGACACAGTTCAGAAAGAAAAGGAGGCATTGATTGAGGAGCCAGAGCATCACGATCATGGTGGCGATCTCGGAATCTACACATACTACATCAACGCAATCGGGTGGCTTCCTGCGATTATCTTCATGGTCGCAATGGCCGGTTTCGTGTTCTGCATCTCATTCCCCAGTATCTGGGTAAAATGGTGGGCCCAGTCTGACACTGAACATCCCAAGCAGGAGATTGGCCACTACCTCGGTATCTACGCAATGCTTGGCTGTGTCGCCATGCTCGCACTGATTGTCAGCTGCTGGCAAATGATTATCACCATGGTCCCGAAGTCTGGCGAGAACTTCCACCGCAAGCTCCTGACCACTGTTCTCGCCGCCCCGATGCTGTTCTTTTCCACTACCGACAGCGGTTCAATCCTCAACAGATTCAGTCAAGACTTGCAACTTATTGACATGGAGCTTCCTATCGCCGCGATCAACACTGTTGCTACTTTCTTCCTCTGTCTGGCACAGATGGCACTCATTGGAGTCTCCTCCAAATATGCAGCGATCTCATTTCCGATCGTGCTTGGTATCTTGTTCCTAATTCAAAAGTTGTACCTGCGCACCTCGCGCCAACTTCGTTTCTTGGACATTGAGGCCAAGGCCCCACTGTACTCGCACTTCACCGACTGTCTGCAAGGACTTGTGACTCTGCGTGCCTTCGGGTGGCAACACGCTATGGAGAAGAAGAACATCGCTCTCCTGGATCACTCTCAACGACCCTTTTACTTCATGTTCGCTATCCAGCGCTGGCTCACTCTGTCGCTGGACATGGTTGTGGCAGGAATCGCTGTTCTCCTGATCGTACTGGTCGTTGCCATGCGTGGATCAACCCTCAGTGCAGGCTACGTTGGCGTCGCTCTTCTGAACGTTATCCAGTTCAGTCAAAGCATCAAGCTTCTGGTTACATTCTGGACCAACTTGGAAACGCATATCGGTTCCATCCAGCGCATCAAGGACTTTACGTCAACTGTCGAGTCGGAAGACAAGCCCGGTGAAGACCAAGATGTTCCCCCTAACTGGCCCTCGAAGGGTGCAGTTGCCTTCAACTCCGTCTCTGCAGCTTACAGACCCTCGGAGCCAGTTCTCAGCGACATCTCTCTCACCGTCAAGGCGGGTGAGAAAGTCGGCGTCTGCGGACGCACCGGAAGGTAAAAGAAACAATATCCCATTCAATTCCTACTCTATTCTAACAAAAGAAAACAGTGGAAAAACCTCCATGATCATGAGCATCTTCCGAATGGTGGAACTAACCAGCGGTACTATCACCGTGGACGGAGTTGACATCAGCCGACTACCCCGACGAGAGATCCGCTCACGCATCAACGGCGTATCACAAGACTCCCTCCTATTCCAAGGCAGCGTCCGATTGAACGCCGACCCGACAGGTACCCGTACCGACCGAGACATCTTGGTAGCTCTCAAGAGCGTCCAGCTCCTCCCTGCAATCCAAGAAAAGGGCACTCTAGACAGTGACATCGACGAGATCCACCTGTCTCACGGCCAAAAACAACTCTTCTGCCTTGCGCGCGCCCTACTTCGCCCAGGAAATATTCTCATTTTGGATGAAGCAACTAGCAAGTAAGTCTCCTCACATCGACCCACCTCTCCCCTGCAGGAACAATAATTTCCTCCGAGTTTTGCGATCTATCCAATTTCCCCCCTTGCTCGAAATTAAAACTGACCTTTCCAGCATCGACACCAAAACAGATGAAATTATGCAGCGCGTGATCAGAGAGAAATTCTGTAATCACACTATTATCGCTGTCGCTCACAAACTCGACACAATTCTTGACTTCGATCGTATCGTCGTTTTGGACGCTGGTCGCATTGTGGAGAATGGGGAGCCGTATGCGCTTCTTGCTGAGCCCAAGTCGCACTTTAGCAGACTTTATGCGAGTGCCATGGCGACGGAGGAATCGGATTAATCTTTCTTTCTCTTTTTTTTTTTGGAAATTTTGGGTTCGGTTGTCTGATTGATTTTTGCACCCAGGTTGGAGCGTCTGGTTCTTTTCTTTTGGCGTGACAATCTTCCACATTCCCTTTTTCGAGGTACATATCGAGAACATATTGGTTTTTTGGGGCCTTCACTGGTCGGCGTTGTATATTGATGCTTTTTGTTCTGGTTCATGTTTATTTTTTGGGTTCTGGTATGATGATTCTATGCTCATCTTTGACTATCCTTGACTATCTTTGAATAATACATTTATGGTAATTTGGGTGCCGCTATCCACAGCTCCTTTAGCTCTTGAATATTGATCAGTATGCTTTAACCTTGATCATCTAGTATTAGGTCAATATCAAGTATAGCTTTTAATGAGACTCTGTGCAATTTCTCTTTGGTTTGGAGAAATGGTTGCATTCCTACGTTGGTTTCTTTGTAAGTGTTGTTATTCTCTATGAGTAGAAATACTATACATCTCGGGATATTTCTTCAATAATATGAAATAATATTCAACAAAATATATATCTAGAGGACTTGAGTAGATCACTTCTATCCTTCTCCAATTATCATATTGTGGATATATGATGTTTGGCTATATAGTTGCTCGATATATATATCACAGAACTTGCATTCATTCCACAATCGACAGCAACTACTCGAGAAAATCATTGTTTAAATGGCCATTTGCCGAATACTACCCAAGTATAACTCGTTGAAATAAACTCCTATTACCCATTACTATCTCTGCACTAACACTGGAATAAACTTGGCGAGTCCCTTTCCGTTCACCCATTGCCGCTTTTTGCTCGCTCAAATCGTCTGGTTCTTAACCTCGACTTGGCCGATCTGAGTTGATTTTCTCACTGAGCTTGATCTCAAATGGACTGTATGAGTCATAGTAATTTTCACTAATTAATTAACTAACTAGGTCTTACAGCACTGGAGGTTTCGGATTACCAATCACCCTTACAATTTTAACCTTCTCAGTCTCACTATTTACTAGTGGCCCCAATGGAACTCAGATGTCTTTGCCTATCACAGCCCACCAGTATATCGCGTGAGATAACCCCGTTGCCTTGATTTTTATCATTTACTGGATGACTCATTAATGATATGATATAATTATGCTTACAATTGCTGTTTGAAGTCTTCATCTGCACTTGATCCAGCGGACATCAACATCATGACATCAAAATGGCAAACCACACGTCTCCTCCACGGAATCCGAGCCATAATTGGCGGTCAAGGCCCCCCCTTTGATTCTCGTCCCAGGCTGGCCACAGACAGCAGAGGCGTTTAGCGATATCTTCGAGCCCCTTTCCAAACATTATCAATTTTTTGCTCTCGACCCCCCAGGCCTGGGTGATTCGCCTCCTCCCATTCATGGCTACGATACCGCGAACGTGAGCAAAATCATGGCCAAAGCGATCCACGATGTCTTGAAAGAAAAACCGTACCATCTAGTTGGCCACGATGTGGGTGGATGGATTTCGTATCCCTGGGCCGCCCAATTTCAATCGAGAATCAAATCACTCAGTATACTAGACGCGGGAGTGCCGGGCTTCATGCCCCAGCTTCAGTTTCCGTTGTCTCACGCGGCCAACCTGCGTCTTTGGCAATTCTCGTTCAACGCGCTGCCCGAATTACCTGAAATTCTGACGAGCGGTCGTGAGCGGGAGCTATTGACCTGGTTCTTTAAACTGAAGACGGCTCATGCGGATGGGTTACCAAAAGATCAATGCGAACACTATATACAAGCCTACTCGAGACCAGGAGCGCTGAGTCGGGGGTTCGAGTATTATCGAGCTTACGAAACAAGTGGGAAGCAGAATTTGGAATATGCGAAAACACCACTCGATATCCCTGTCTTGGCTTTAGGTGGTGCCAGCGCCGTCGGTTCGGGGATGATTGGCTTGGTCCAGAATTTCGCGACGAATGTTTCCGGGGGTGTTATTGATGATTGTGGGCACTTCCTTCCCGAAGAGCAACCATCTGCTGTTGCGGACAAACTGCTGGAGTTCTTGGCAACCCAGGACGAAATTACCTTGGATGCACCTTCCAACATATAATATTGCCCAGATATCACCATCGTTTGCCGCAGACGGCTCAAGATCATATGGTTATACAAAGGTTGGTTTGGTGCCATCTCTTTAGCAAGGTTAATTAGTACTAGCCATGATAGTCACGCAAGGAGAATAAGACAGTGAAATTAAATTTGATTTCGGTCGGTCAACAATGAATACCTAGGTATCGTATAGTATATGACTCATTGAAGGTACAATAATACCACACAAAAAGAGCAATAGAAGCTCTGATGTAATTACAGAAGGCAAGTATAGTCGGCCGTATAAGTGGCCTTGCGGTGTCTTTTCAGCAGTTTTTCCAGCAGTTTTTTCAGCAGTCTCTTTAGTGGTCTTCTCAGATGTCACTTAAGATTTCTTGTCAGTGTCATAGGTCGACGGCAAACAAAAGGCAAAAAAAAGGCTTATATAAATAACCTTTGAATACTAAGCCTAATTAGGATATCAGATGGGACCTTCTTTCTTCTTCCCCAACCTCCTGGTTCCCTTCTCTCCCTTCACTTCCGACAGTGGAGCTGCCCAACGCTGCCCGTAAGTTATTCCCGAATCCTGGAGATTTCTCTAAGTGACTTGATGCTTCCACTAGGCTGGGAACTAATAGCTAATAGAGAAAATGATCGAAATCACAAATCAGTTCTTCCGCCTTTCAACACAGAATAAAGCAGCTGCACGCTGTATCGTAAACAATATTCTGTTCACTCTGCTGGATACAGTTGTGCAATGTCCAGACCATGGCCAATGGCCATTGAAACTTCAGATGGAGACCCCTCCCAACCTCTCGTCCGCTCCCTCTAAGAGGAAAGGTATACCAGGCAAAGGGCACCTGCAACTACAAATTTCATTCTACCCTTTAACCCCCTCCATCACGGAGCCTTCAACGACAATTCAGAGATACTCTTTTGCCTACTTCCTGATACGAGGGAGGTGTTATTCGATGGCTATTTTCTGCAGTTTTGCCTCGGCACCCTCCCACCAAAGCCGTGGCCTTTGTTTGACAAGGAGGTAGGACACCCATAACTGGAGGAATCGGCACTTTCCCTGAAAGAGATTGTCAAGACCCTAGATTTCAAGCACGATAGGGGGGACCACGAACTTCGACATGTCTAGCCTGTACCTCAACCCCCCATTCTCGGTACGGAGCCCAAAAGAAGAAGGGGTATAGATAGAGCTAACTTGAAATAGTCGGAACCATCTCCCTGATTGATGGGGCCTCCACCCAATCCCCAACCACCGCGGCCAGTACCCGGTGGATTATTGACGCTCTCATCCTCAACGCCTACGGCATTGCCGGCTCTAACATCCCCCACGCGCAACCCGTAAACGTCCAAGTCAAAAGATCTTTCAAATATGGCCGAATCACGGCACCTGTTCTCCCAGAAGGCAGCACTACAAGCCTTCTAGGCGGGCTCACTCCAGGCTAAGTCCTCCAGGATGTCGCCAGCTCATCTGCGGACGCCCTGTCAATAATTACCCCACCGGCCTCGCCACAGTCCGCTCAATCGAACGCAAACCTGAGATCGACAGTTTATGCAAGAGTTCCCACTCTGGGTCTACCACCGACCTGGCGCGACAAAAGAAATAGCTGACGTCCTATCCGGCTTGCGCAGCGCCAATCCAACGTGGCCAACTATCTCATTGAGAGTAGATTTAAGATTGCGGAATAATCAGGTTACTAACTTTTCGCTTTGCTAAATGTTGTCTGTGCGTACTAGTAGACCTAGGTAGGTAATTGGGAGCAGAGAAGTTTCTTGAAGGGATTATTAAAAAAAACCGTTAGAAAGACCGCTGGAAATACTACTAGAAAGACATGACAAGGCTACACACGCGGCCGACTATTCTTGTTCTCTATACTCCAAGTAACCAATGCTATAACTCTTCGTTTGTCCCTACGAATTATTTGTTTGATTTATAGTTCATAGCCCTGGAGCGCCCGTATTTTAGGTGGAAGCAATACAAGTGTCCCTAGAGATTCGAGAGCTACGGCCGTGTCATTCTTCCCTGCGACATCTAAACAGCACTTGTCAAATGGACCTAGAATAGCTTTTTTAATGAAAGCAATGGAAGTTCCCGAGGAAGTCCCCGGAGCTAAGCCCATAGTATTTCTATCCATCCACGATATTAGAAAGAACAAGAAAAAAAACCTATTGTGCACCCCATCCGAATATGGGACTATCCTAACAAAAAAGAAATGAAAACACCCATGTCACCATACATTGGAACAAAAGAAGAATTCGAAGGCCACGGCAACTCCCAGGGCCGAAATGCAAGTCATAGATAAGTCCTCAGGCCTACAGAACCATCGTTTCATCATTATCCACATCCTTCACATCGTCAAGACCAAATTCCCAATCTCCACGCTCAATCCTGCTGACGCGGTCGAGCTCGGACTGGAATTCGCGGCGCAGATGCTCGAGCGTGACGATGATACGACGCTTAAGTAAGTTATTTGTCGCGGGGACTTCAAAGGACACGATGCTGTTACGTCGTTCGATGGCGGAAGATTTGCTGCTGGTTCTGCAGTGGGTGGGTGCGAAAGCCACGGCATTGGATGATCGATGCTTACCTCCGAGTGGTGTTGGGGAGGTGGCGTCAACGTCTTCCATGGAGACGTTTCCGTCTTCATCGGCTTGAGTGCTTGGGCGACTTTCATGGGGGGAAACTGGGGCTGAGCTGATTGGGGGACCGTTCTCGACGAGGATGTATGCCTCACTTTTGTCGACACAAGCGAGGAGATTGATTAAGGATAACAACTCATGGCGGATTTCCTTGCTTTCGGCATCGTCTTCCTCAACTGGTGACCGGGCTGCATCCTCCGCTTCCCTGTTTTTGAGGGTGAGGGCTGATGACGGGGCATCTCGTGCTTTGCGGAGGCGCTGGACGTTGCGGTAGGCAATTTCGGCCGCGCCGCGATAGTCACTGCGGGCAATGCGATAGGCTTGGAGAATGCGGGTGTAGTCGGGGGTGGTTGGGAAGACTTTGCTATCCGCATCCAACCAGGAGATATTGGTCGTCTGTTTGCGGGTCAGGTGAACGAGGATCTCGTCGATGAAAGATGCGATGTTGGGCACAAGGGAGGTGGGGAAACGGAGAATCTGCTTAAGACCAGCAGTGCCGGGTCCAGAGACTGCCAGGATGGTGGAGATGAGTTCGCTAAGCTCTGTTCTTTGTAATTTGAGATCCTGCAGCCTAGCCAGAGCGGAGTATGCCTTGTCAAACTGGCAGGTCTTGAGAGCTCCAGTGAACAGACGAGACAGCAGGTCATCGCGTACTGTCGGGTATTCGGCGTCTTGCTCAGCCCAAATTTCAGAGTCGAGGGCCTGCAGCGCCAGGCTGGCGAAGTCCGCGACATGGGAGTATGAGCGCACTTTTTCAAAGATTGAAAGGATGTGCTGGTAGTATTTCGCAAGACCGTTGTGGAAGCAGTCAACATCGAGGAGGTCTAATAACTCTGCTGACATGTCGGAAAGATTGCCCATTGGCTTGCCGCAAGCTGCTTTAGGTTAGCTGAGGTACACCGAAACAGGGAGACCACCAGGAGATACGTACAGAGCAGGTAAGCTGCCTTCCGGAAGTAGATTGCTGCGGTATCGAATTCAGACATAGCCACATGCAAACGACCCTTGACATACGTCGACCAGGCAGTACTTGCCTGGAAACGAAGGAAGTCCCATGCAAGATCGATGTTGTTCTTGGCGATCAGGTCACACTGGATGTGGGCAACTGCGTTTTGATAGTTCACCTCACCCTCGCGGGTAATCCAGGCCACGACATCTCTGATCCCCAGAGTTAATGTATAACTTTGTGGGGAGTCGATTGCTTGCTGGGGCTTGATATCAGTAACAAACAGATCCTCCAGAATGCTGGCAGTTCGTTGACTGCTGGCCTTTGAGCTGTCCTTCAATGAATACCTCTGCAGTGGGTCGACACGGGACTTGCTTGGGTTGTCGGGACATTTGCGGACATTTGAGCTGAGCCAGGCCATCATCTCATATTCACGTAGGAGATCGACAAGCATTGAGAAAAGGTCGGACGCATCGAAGTCAGACTTGCTTGTCTGTTCCCATTCGCCATCCACGAATGTGACTAAGATTAGTAGATCGAAAAAGATTTGACGAGAGATCGAAATAGTCTCCTGTGCACCACTGACAAGAACTCGGGCGCCAAAACAGGTCGAGGTAAGCTCCGAGTCTTCCCCGCAGAAGTGAAGGGAGGCGGTTTGAATAATGGCAAGGAACGCGTCCATGGACAAGCAATCGGTTCTCATGTGTTCACTTAGGGCCGCGTCTAGACTATCAAAGGATTTGTTGGAGATTTGGTTGGCAAAGTCACAGCGCTCTCGGAAGTTCTCCATGCGGTCCAGGATCGACGATGAAGGTTCAGAAAATATTTCGGCCTGGAGAGCGGCTCGGCACGCCCCGTCAAGCTCTGGAGAGAATCTTTTCCGGAAATCGGATGCCACCTTCAACAATCCAGAGGCTGTTTCGAAATTCGGGCCCAGCTCTCTTGAAACATTGCGATGCCTCCAACGATCCAGCATCTTCGGCACTCCGTCGCTGAGTTCGGAGCTGGAATTGTGCAAGAACAATTCAGTAATGCTACATTCCCGCACCACAGCACAGGAGTCTGACAGAACAAGCCACGGCATATCGGTGTATGAATCGTAGGCGAGAGAAATTGGTTCGAATCGGCGCTTGTTAAGGTCTTCCGCAACTTGCCAGAACTGACGCCACTTTGAATCTGTATCTGAAGTATACCGGGAGTAGTCCATCTCTTCGTCGGCAAATTTTCGAAGAGAGACTGCCGCTGCTATTGTAGAGCAGAGTCGCTCCGCCAAAGGCAAGCTCTTTTTCACACCTCCAGATGAAGTCGACGAAAGTGGTTTGATGGCCTCCTGATACACGGCCAGAGCAGTCTCAAGGACTTCCGGCAAGTATCTGTTCGGCTGTAGGAGATATTGTAGCCATTTTTCAGTGGGGTCCACCACATCGTCCACGACCAGAGGTGGAGGTAATTCTTGTCGGTGGGTTTCAAATGTCGTCGAAACCCAGTTGGAGGCCCAATCCGTAACTAGAGTTTGGAGATTGAAATGAAGGGTGTAGAGTTGGTAAAGACCGTGGTTTCTCCAGAGCACCCACAACTCCATTCCCTTGCCTTCTTCCCGGGATTTGACCTGGAAATCAGCGATGTTCCAGAACATGTTACCCGTAGCATCTGGGTCCACAGGTCGGAAGACATCATCTGCGAAGAGCTCCTCAATAATGAGTTCGGATGTCAGGCCACCCTTGACAGCCCAAAACTTGAACTTGCCGTCCTCAAATGGCGAATATGTGACGACGTAGAAGCGATGTCCACCATCCATAGCTCGCTCGGCGTTGAAGACGCGCATAAATGATGTCTCGGCGGGATTCAGCGTGTACGATACAAGATCTGGATCCTGAAGCGACCGTCCCAGGAGATCCTTTGTGGCTGCCAGCTTGTTCGTTGCTAGGTTCCAGATCTTCAGGGTGTGGTTCAAGCAAATCGCGAAGACATATGTCTCATCGGAGGTAGTTGCAATAGCATTTGCGACGTTCAAATCGAGGTTGCGTCCGTCGTGTTTGATCGAGGAGGGTGCGTTCCATTTGACGAGGCCGCGAATTGAAGAACCCCATGTTCGTTCGTCGAAGGTAAGAGGAGACCAGTGTGCACCTAATTTCAGAAACAATTAATACAACGAGGGTCGCGAACGTAGTAAGACCGAGAAAAACCACTCACCATCGTCGCCAGCTCTCCGGGTCAACCGTAGAAGCGCGCCATTATCGAGAGAGATGAACAATTCCAGGGGACTGCTCGCGTGTAGTCGGTGGGGGTTCGAGAAGGCCAAGGGGGCGGGGAGGCATGTCTTGCACCAGTCCCTCACATTTTCATCGATTGAGGAGGTCCTGCGGAAGAATTCTGGGCGGAGAGACAGGGTGTGCAGGTGCTTAGAGGCGGTAATCACAAAGACATTGATGATTTCGTGATCCTCGGAGTCGGACAACTCGACTCCAAAGGGGAGAATCTGCTCCTGGAAATCCAGTCGCAAAGTCACATTGTATTCGTGAACTTCCGTCCCACTCTTCGTCAGGTCCGCGCACTGGATCTCCAGCACTTTGTTATCATTGATGACCCTCCACAAAAACGTCCTCGGGTACACTCTGCGCTTCCGGAAGTAGACCTCACCCTGTGTCGCAAGGTGACGTCTGGCGAATTCATCTTCATCTTTGGCGATTGGGAGGTCTTGGTCGGAGGATGAGATCGAAAACCGTGGACGACGGACGTTGTCTTGAGTCGGAATTTGGATATTGGCGACCGTGGTCGGTGAATAGGGACGAAGATCGACCCTTGAGTCTTTGTAAATTTTCGCCATGATCGATTGACGTGTGTTCGACTTAACACTCCATGGCCGAGGAAGTAAAAAGGTTAGAAGATCGAAGGGCGGGAAGCTGGTCTCGAAAAACAAAAGTCTTGGCGCGCCTGAGATTGATGGCTCTTTTGCTCTTACATGTTTTACTCTCTATATTATTGAACTACTCTCCTTTCAAAAAGAATAAAGAGAAATTATGCTTTCTAAATTCGCTGCTACCGAATAAAAAAGATCCTCCTCAAATGCTGAGATGCCAACAGGGCACAAAACAGCTCTTGAATGTAATGTAATGCTCATCAAGTCAATAACATCGTGTCGCAGAACAGAATAAGCGCAACCTTGAGAGAAAGGTCGACTCACTTATCTTCCAAATCCTTCTCACTAGGATCACCGATACCATTATCATTGATAGCGAAAAGGCAATCACTCTCTGGAAGACAAGGACTATCATAAATCTTGCAAATTCGAGTCTCACCACGACCCTTCTTCAAACTGAGTCGAGTAGTACTGGCATGAGCGATGATATTACCACCAATGGGTTTCTTAGGGTCCGGGTTAAACATGGCACTGGGGCCACCATCGACTTGGGCAACGACCTGGTTCGTAATCACGACCGCGATGCCAAATTCATCCGCAAGACGTTGCAAGGCCCGCATGAACTTAGCCAAATGGGTCTGCCGTGAGGCGAGCTCACCACGGCCGTTGAAATCCGTTCGGTACAAAGATGTCGCCGAGTCAACCACCAGGAGAGAGAACCGCGTCTCACACATCATCGAAGAGGCCAGGTTAAGCAATGAAAGCTGGTGGTCCGAGTTGTATGCTCGTGCGTATGCCACATTATCAAGGACCTCCTCACCAACGAGACCATATCGCTGTGCGACCGCAAGCAATCGCACTGGACGGAAAGTCCCCTCTGTATCGATGTAAAGACATTTGCCCTCGCCGCCACCCATATCAAAAGGCAGCTGACAGGTCACGGCAAGAGTGTGACAAATCTGACTCTTTCCCGTTCTGAACTCTCCGAAGATCTCCGTGATCGATCCTGTTTCAATACCACCTCCGAGTAATGTGTCAAGTCGCTTGGATCCCGTTGTGATGGAGATGAGCTCGCTTCTCCGGGCATGCATTTCGGTTGCTGTGGTGAACCCCATAGGTACCAATTTTGAAGCTAATCAGCACGTTCTCATTAGCGAACCAATGTCTAGTATAGATATGCATCTGTCCTGCAAGGGGGGTTACCTTCTACTAGGATCTTGGTGGCCTTTTGTTCCGAAATTCCCTTGATCTGTTCTAACAACCGCTTGGGTCTAAAATCCGCAGTATGTGTTAGCCAGATTGAGACGAGCATGGCGATGGATATAGCAGAGCTGCCGCGAAAAGCCGCAACGAATGTGCAAATCATGGATACCTACGTGTAGGCGATAGACTCGATCGTGTTATATCCCGCGTCCACGAACAACTTGATATCCCTAGCGGTCAAGCCCGCAACACCCTATAAGAACAGATTCAGTATACAAGTCCAACATTCTGCAGCGAAAGCAAATCGCGGTTGCATTGACTCACGTCGAGCGCAGCAAGCGGGGTCGGGGCACCAGGGCCAGGAAGCCCATTATCATCGAATTGCTCTTCTCCCTCCATACTGGCAGTAATATCCCTTGTTTATCAATGTTATTAGGATCTTGATGCCTCTTTGGCAGGGTCTCTCGACTCGAAAGCGCGGATGATGGATCCACTCAAGGACGCGTTTAGGTGAGATGAGTAATCGCTTTCCTCGATTTGAGTGCCAAACAAAGCCACAGAACTCAAGTAATCAATGAACAAGCAGGCAGTCTCTGATTGAGCAAAGTTTGAAAAGTCTGAAGCGTTTGTTTGTGGCAAAAATCTCAGGATGACTCCGAGTCAACAAATTGGACGCGTCCAATTGATCGCGAGATCACGTGGGGGTGCTGCCTTGGGCCATTCCGGTTTTGGAACAAAATTGTTTCTTTCTTCAAATGCCATGGAAGTGCAAGTATCTATTTTCTTTTATTCTGTGCCTTATGATTAAGTGGACAGGGTCTTCATTGGGGTGGATCAATTGCTATATAACCCGATGGATGCCAATTTTTCAAGATACAATGATAAAAGGTATAAGAATACAAATCTTGCAATGAATTGCATGCTGGGACCTCAACTATCCATTAAAACATATTCTCTCACTGTTCTTTTGCGCCATGAAAAACCAGGTGCAAACCTCCTCATGAGCTGCGCAACGCCAGACCAAAATTCATGCCAAATGTCCGAGCAAAAGCAGGTGCTGAAGGTCTTCCAAGGTTTATTCCAAATCATTCGGTTTCCTTGTGGGATAATGACCTTCGTGAACCGGATCTCGCTACTATTGATTTCCAGGTGAGTTGACCCACGGACGAAAAGGACGAAGCAACGACCTCCGGAACCGTCCCTGGTACTGACGTAGTGCCGGATTGAACTCCAGTTGCTCGGATGCTCCCAATTGGATGTTGTCGTTGAAGATCTGGCTCATCCTGCGTCGGAACTCTTCGGATGATCGTCGGCGAGGAAGTTCTATGAATGAGGCACATTAGTTTCTCTTTTCAATCCCCAGATCATGTTGCTTACTCATGGATCGTGAGCTCCGCTTGGTCTCAGGTGAAAGACCAGAAGACGGCGAATTCATGGCCGGGACATGGTCCATGTCATCATTAGCGCCATCCAAGCCTAATCGGCAGTCCTTCGTGTCGGGATGAGATGTTGTATCGAATGTTGTAGGGAGGCTAATACGCTTTCCTCTGCCTGTTGTGTCATTTATGCCGATCAGTGACTCCTCCCGTGCAGGTGACATGCGCACGGCATTTGGGGTGGGCAGACTGGCTCGACTATAAAGTGTGCCGGGTCTATGGTTCTCGTAGGTGAAGCCTGCGGAGGCTAGATCGAGCTCAGTAGCTATTGCACGTCGGGCAGCCGGCGGGATAGGCTGCGGGCTGATCATGGATCTCTGAGATCCCATCGAGGACCTGGGGCTGTCAACAGTTCTATGCAGCGACCTTGGCGCTGGACTGACCGACCGACTTCCAACTGGAGTTGCGGGCTGGCAGGGGCTTTGCGTGGGTGTGTTGGGAGCTGAAACCCAAATTCCTTCAACTTCTATTCCTCTTTCCAACGCTCTGGCCCCGAAAGGGATGTCATCATTGTGCAGCATGGGGTATTCCTCGGGTTCCTCTTCTCGTTCTTTCTCCTCCGCGGCGGCGTATTTGCTGGTCACCCAGCGATTCCAGCCGAGTACAGAAAAGGCGTAGAGGAGCACCAGGCCCTGTAAATCTTGTCAGCTGTGTTTTTGGCGTTACTATAGGGTCACATACGATCAGCATAGCTAGCGCCTGTCAATGATAATGGTCAGTAGGGGTTCTTCGTTATAAGTGGTATACTTACCACGCTCAGTTTCTGCCATAGCTCCCAGTCCACCCAGAACGCCATGGCTGGTTATTTTGAGATATACTCAGGCTTTACCCACAAGTACACCCGAATAAGAAGCGAAATTTATTTAGTATAAATGAAACATAATAAACAGACGTAAGAGAGAGAGTTCAGATATGAGAGCAAGGACGATATGTTTACAGTTTGAGGAACAAGGAAAGGACCGTAGATGGCCGTGATGGCAGGCAGGAACGCCTGATGTATAGATGCAGAGTCTACATCTCTGGGCTTTTTTCTGTATACATTTGGTTCTTGGGTTCCCAGGTCTCCAGGATGCCACGTACAGTAACATTTGCATACTTCATATAAAATGTGCGGGTTTGATAAAGCATCACATTAATTCAACAAAAACAAAATCTTAAAATATTAATTCGCCCATAGAAATGCCTTTTTAAAAAAAGGAAATAGAAAAAAAAAAATCTCTCCCTCGGGGAATCGAACCCCGGTCTCCCGCGCTTATCGGTTTTAATGACAAGCGGAAATCATCACCACTAGACCAAGGAAGATGTTGATCGAGTTACTGCTCGACCATTGGCTGGTTGATATATGTATCTTGGCTGGTTTACTTTATGAACGGATTCTAATTTAAATGGTTGGAACTACTTGAAAGCTCCCTAAGTTTGTATTCTTATAACATTTCAATTTTTCCCTCTGGAAATGCATGAAAAGTATTTCTATCTTAATTATGAAGAAAACTGGCGTGTCGACATACAAGACGCGAATTAATTAACTCTCGATTATATATTTTCTCCATACCTCTCCACATGTAAACAAAATTCATTCTATCATGTGGCCCACGTCTCTGTCCAAAAGCACTGCATTGAACCCCATTCCCCTGCACCCTGGGTAACCATGTATCCCGCTATTTGAGGGGATAGGAATCCAGATTTGCCAGACTGACAGCCCTTCGCAGGCGGATAAGTCTGGCCCAACCAGTCCTCATCCTTACAATGCTTGCCCTTAAAGAACAGACACTGACCCTTTGTAATATACCATGACCTAGGAACTACAAGCTTACTGGTGGAACAGGTATCCCAGTGAAGACCGCCATCAGTCCACCATCGACATGAAGTGGTTTCATCCGAGATTTTGGTCTTTTTATTGTCCTTGAAAACCAAGCAATTCCCTTCCTCCTGTGATTCGTGTCCTTGAACAGAGAAGTAATCACCCTTGCACTTATCGTCCTCGTAGATGGTAACTTGCCAACTGTGCTCCGGATTGAAACTGCTCTTGGTTTTTGATTCAGTGACCACCTTTATGCTGGTCATGGTTACCATCGGTTTCTCAGTGGTCTTCGGTTTTGAGGTAGTCTTTTTTGAGGTGGACTTGGAAGTGGTCTTCGAAGCAGTACTCTTTGAGGTGGTCTTTAAAGTACTCTTTTCAGTTGTCCTTTCAGTGGTAGTCTTCGAAGTGGCCTTTGCGACGGTCGTTTTCGAAGTTGTAGCTTGTAAGGTAGTCTTCTTCGAAGTGGCCATCTTTGAAGGAGCAGCATTGACTGTGTTTTCCTTTGGTGCACTCTTCACTCCGCAATTGGAGATACACCCCTTGCTCGCATCACAAAATGTCGAGGTAGTACCACATTCACCCAACCGACCACACTGTAGATATAGTTAGTAGAGATCATCACAGATAGTTTAGACACTTATAACACTCACGCATTGATTTGAAGAGCATGGGTTGAGAGAGGCGAGATCGACATAGTTGCCCGGGCGTCTTGTCCCTGGAACCTGGGGACCGCAAGTAGCACGTGGGAGAGCAACCGGCATAGGAAGAGCACCGGAGCTGAGACAGACAAAATCGCCTTGCTTCACTTTGTCACAACCCGACCAGCCCCAAGCTCCAATGTTCCAAGTTTCGATATTGCTGGTAGTGATCTGGTGGCGCTCGGCAATCTTTGCACATGTATCACCACGCTGAATGGTATATGTGTAGCAGACACCATTAGCACTTGGCACAGGTGCATCGCGCTTGGTGAGTGAATGGCCATGGGACTTGCTAGCGGCATGCGCGGATTGGGCTGCTGCAAGGTAGACAAGCAGCAGCGAGATGAAGAGATGAATGTAAGTCATTGCATTGACCCTTGAATGGAATATTCTATTGAGGAGATAAACCCATCCTTTATAAATAGTTGACATCTGAGCCAAAAAAAAAAGAAATCCTTTCGACATTACTTGCTTGATTAGGATGGGCACCGTCCGAACATGCACATGAACATTAGTTATCGTGCTAACTTCATTGTTCAACTGCAGACCCCAGGAGCGTTGCAAGGTTCTACCCCATGACCGAGTATAAACAATGAATTTTCAACAAAGAATGATATCACACCCCGCATATCAAAATCTTCGGCTTACCCTTTGTTCCCTTGTACGCGATGCCCAAAATTGAGGGGGTTGGAAGGGCTAGAATCAATATGGAATTCTCAAGCGAGTACGCTCAAATGTATCAGAACCAACTCCAACAATAGTCAAAAGCAGCAGGGAAATCTGTGTTGGTAGATAATGCGTGGAGGTAACCTAAAGAAACGAAAGAAAAGGAACACACTGATCCCAGAGAGAGCTGAAAGAGAACCGACCGGCGATTCACAGAATTTGAGAACAAAGATGAATAGACTTACTGACACTCGCGCATCTGGCGGCACTATTGATACTCTATCCCCAAACAGTGTTCAATAATGCGCATAGAGTGATATATTTGCTATTCTAACACCAGAGGTAAAAAAGCCTCTTTCAACTCCCAAGTCGTGCGAGAGTCCACGGGGAGGTTTCCTTTACTATATTTACCCCGGTGAGACACTAATACCTGGGATACAGGTTCCCTTACCGACAACCTGTTCAATATTTACATGCTTGACAGCCACTAGGGAAGGCCGAGAGAAGATGAAAGGAAGTAGTTGAAGAATGACACTGCCGAAAAAGGTACCGCGAAGATTGTTAGGAATTACTCAAAGTGGGCTATAAGTCTTCCTGGGCCAAGTTGCAACAAATCGTATTCAGTCGATAAGACTCGGCAATTTATGCAGTTAACTCCAGGGAACTGGTTTGGAAATACACATATCTCAATATTCAAGTGATGTGGCTTGAAGGACCCGGGGACTTGAGGGAATTGTGCCAGACTCTTCATAGACGTAACTTACCTCAAATCTTATAGCCTATCACTAGAGGAATTGCGGCATCACCATCCAATAATGTCACAGTTTCATTCGGAGATTATCATCAAATGAAGTTAGCGTGGACTAGCTTGCCTACAAAGTCCGCGGGAATCTGGGCCCGGGACCTCCGATGCGGGGGGATGCTGTTTCTTCCCACGAGGTGAATTTATTGGGGGGGGGGAATAATTATGATGTCTTGTTCCTGGAGCCAGTCTTCTTCATATTATACTGCAAGCGGCGCCAGATGTATAACTACCTGTACCTTATTGTGAGTATACACCTAGTTACTCCGTACATATGTAGGTATGTGAACAGTATATATCTGGATTTAAAAATCCACATTTATCCACCCCTCCCGTCTTTTTCCTGGGCATCGTTGCTTGTCTAAAGCTTGGCACTCTTATCACTGACACGCTAATGGCTAGATGACAAGCCTATATTGGCTTCCAAGCCACAGTCACATCAAGATGGTATTGCTTACTGACGATTCTCGCTAATGTGCCCTGAATAGAGCGATCATTTCCCTATTAGTTCGGAGGTATTATTGTGCATGTCCACGCAACTTCCTAATTTATATCACTACTCCTCATTTCACCAATCTAAGCTGGACTGTCTTTAAGCTCCTTTACGCTCCGTCGGAAATCCGGAGGGTTGAGCGTGTATCCCTTTAGCGTACATGGAAGATATAGAATGTTATTGGTCTTATACCCTAGTTATTGTCGAGTATGCATGGATGTAATGCATGGAATAGCTCGGATCAATTGAGGTACCTGCGCCCTGAACTTGCGAGCAGTTGCGCGGATAAACTGAAATTCTTCAGCTCACGGTCCCTCTTGAGCCTATGCATCGGTCTCCGACGGCATCAGGAGATATGAAAGTTTATTATCCTCTTTCAAGGATGGTGATGTTGCATTGAACAATGCGCCCTGAATATGCATTCGTTCGGTACTTCGGAACGACTATCTTGTCCTTTTCAATGAAGCTACAACTTGATATGACAGCTATATAAACGACATGCCCCATGGGATTATATCTTTATTCCCACACCCAGGCTACCTCCACTTCTTTCCTCTGAACAGTTCAATCATCCAATTCGCACAATGAAGTTCTCAACTACCATCCTGAGCGCATTGCTCACAACAGTAGCCATTGCGGCCCCTCTCACCGAACGCCGCGCAGCTCGCAATGCTGCCCGAGCTGATCACCGAATCAGCCGAATCAGCCGTCCGCCCTATAAGCCCGACACTAAAGAGCTCCTCGCTCTGAACGGAACTGTCCACGAGGAGTACAGCACCAACTGGGCCGGTGCTGTGCTTATTGGCACCGGATACACCTCAGTGACCGGCCAATTCACCGTTCCCACCCCAAAACTTCCCGCAGGCGTTTCATCTTCCGAGCAGTACTGCGCCTCGGCCTGGGTCGGTATTGACGGCGACACTTGCAGCACCGCCATCCTCCAAACTGGAATTGACTTCTGCATCCAAGGAAGCCAGGTTTCGTACGATGCCTGGTACGAGTGGTATCCAGATTATGCCTACGACTTTAGTGGCCTCTCGATCTCCGCTGGAGATGTGATTGAGGTTACTGTGACCGCTACGTCCAAGACTGCTGGTACTGCTGTTATTAAGAATGTGACCACGGGCAAATCTGTTACCCATACTTTCACTGGTGGTGTTGATGGAGATCTCTGCGAGTACAATGCCGAATGGATTGTCGAGGACTACGAAAGCGGCGGTGAATTGGTTCCATTTGTCAACTTTGGAACTGTGACATTCACGAACGCAAAGGCTACGACTGGTGGCAAGACTGTGGGCCCATCTGGGTCTACTCTCATGGATATCAAGCAGAACAACGTTGTCTTGACCAAGTCTTCTCTTACTAGCAGCAGTGTTAGTGTGAGCTATGTCTAGGTTGGGTATAGTGGTCCAATCCCTGCTGCAGTATTGGAAGGTTGGAAACACAATACCGCACTGGTTGGTGGAAGGGGGTTGGGAGGTTACAACGGAAATAGATCTTGGCGAACAACGGAAGATGAAAGTATCATCCTTCTTTGTGGTAAATATGTTGGAAATATATGCAAATAAATGGATTTATTTTGCCGATTAACACCATAAGCGTGTCCCAGACAGAGTGGGCCTCTTCTATAAGTATGGAGGACACCTTCATGATAAGATGTCCATCGCGTAGCTCGGAATTTCGATATTGCATGTCTGCAGCTTTCGTAAAATAGAGAGCGGAGGCAATTGGGCCGTACAAAGCTACTTCTTTACCAGGTTGGGGAAAAGTGAGCAGCATATGCCGTAATATCTCTTACGCTGATAATTCTCTGCGAGATAATATAAATCAAATGAAGGTTGCCGGTGATCAGATCCACTATTTGGATGATTTTGTCTTAGCCATTCAGATTCAGTGGTGAGACACAAGAGAATGAGTTTAGCTGTGGGATTTTGAAGGCGTCAATCATTCCTGGGAGAGAAAATTAGTATGGAGTGAACCACATGATAGGAGAATAAAACTCACCAACGACGGCCGCCCACATGCCCAGCCCACACATGGATAGTGATGCCAGGGAGAACACAACATGCCAAATGTTGATTGCGACTTGTAAGGGACCACCTGAAAAGAAGCCACGGACCCATCTTGCTGTCGTAGTTTCGGTCCGGATCACCTCTCCAGTTATTGGGTTGAATCCTTCGCCAACCTCCGTCCGGATAGCATTCTTCTGGATGTCAAATGCAAGGGCAAACAAGGGAGGGATGGTGTATGTCAAGTTCAAAAGCATTGAAGCGGAAATTATGCTGACGAAGCCAAAGTAATCTGGAACGGCTGCAGCGATGATGAATGCGATCGTCCACCAAACTGGGACAAGAGAAGCATAGACAATTTTACCAACCCGCGTATTCAGAGGAGGCAGACCGAAAATATCCATCAAGATGTTATTGTAGACGATCTTGACTCCAATGTTTCCGTAGAGACCTGCGCAGATGAGAGCAGAGAGCAAAGAGACCATGTTCCCGACGGTCTGCCAGGAGTATATGCTGATACCTTGATAACTCGGGCTATAGCTGTACTGTCCTTGAAGATAATAGACCACGCAGCCGTGAGTGAGATAGACGCTGTAGATGAAAAACTGAGCACCCCACATAGCCTTGATAAAGTCTCGAGGTCGGCGCATCTCGGCCATGAATTCAACAAAGAGCTGTGCACCTGCATATGCCAATACACCGGAAAGCATGCCATTCACGGACCCAATGAGCCCACCCTGAGGGACATTGCTGTAATGGATGATCGGTGGGTAATTACCATCACTATCTGGTGTGATCGTTTTTCTGTCAACCGCACTGCCAGCAGACCCGAGTGTGGATATTTTGTAGTTCGGTGGAGACACCGACATAACACCCATCGTCATAAAGATGACAAAAAGGTTCATCCACACGGCGAGATTTGCAACCCAGCCATACGCCTTGAGAGTTCTGATCTGTGAAATGAAGAAGCCAGCACATGCAAATATGACTGGACAGACAACATAGCACAGCCGGAACTTCGATACCTGGGAGATGTTTTGGCCAAATTCGATTGTGACTTGGCCCACGAGTAAGAGTAACGAAAGCGCCTGACAGATATTTGTAAAATGGCGGCCGAACCGACCAAGGGTTCTGAATCCGAGATCGCCGTAGTTCTTGGCCGGAAATTCGTAGCTATCCACGCCAAGGAAGACGCGCCAGATCAGATATCCAGAGTAGCCGGCCATGAATCCGAAGACAGTATAGAAGGCAATTCCTAGATTTCGATTAGCTAATTCAGTCTTCCACGGTGTACTGGAATAATTGCAGCTAACCTGGCCCCCAGCCCAATGTGCCCATCGCAAAGCCCGAACCATACGGGCCTAGTATGTCCGTTGTAATCAAATAGAAACCTGACAATAATATAAGCTTTGAGCTTGAATGTAAAACGAGTATAAGTGCCGACTCACAGGCACCCCATGAAGCAGACCTAAGTGAACGGCTTGCATTCGCCCATTCCTCATCTGTTATCGCAAGTCGTCGCTCTCGAGTGGAGAAATCTTTCTCTGTCAGCGTCGTGAGAGGTTCTTCGGCTTTCTTCCCCTTGAAAAACTCTCGCACATTGAGCACCGGAGGCTCCAGGAATTCCTCCTCTTCTCTTGTCTTCTTAGAATAGTAAAGGTACTCTTCAAATGTGACATTGATATCGTAAGCCTCGCGAGCCTGTGGTTTGATGAGGGTGCTTGTCGTCAACTCTCGTGGCGATTCGGGGATGAAAGAGCCTTTTTCGTCTAAAGGGACTTCCATATTCATAGATACTGAGTAGACTTGGGTTCAAATGAGAATCGATAATGTGAGACAATCGCGAAGATCAGTGCATTGAAAGTGAGTAATATTGGCTCTTTTAATGCCATGCAAAGCAAGCGCGGGGAATACAACATAAGCATCTCCCCCCAAAATTAATCTATTCTGATATGTAAAACACACATTGCTTCGGAGTGTTGCCGCTTCGGAGTGTTGTCGGAGAGAGTCCCCAATTCTCCTATCGCAGATAGCGAGTTGATATCAGTTGGACGGGTTAATCTACCGATAAATTCTGCATGCAACGTTTGACGATCAGTTGATAACAGTTCTAATAATCTTTAGTCTGATTGGGTATACTCCGTAACGAAAGGGCCATTGGGAATTAGAAAGAGGAGAGGGGGAGTTTTTCAAAAACCTCCCCCAACCTTCTAAATATGCTTGATTGGTGCCTAAGGTTTCTGAAATACATATTCCACGGATATTGATAATGAAAGTGACAAATCCGGAGCTCTCTGGCGTAGAGATATTGATTCCTGTATTTGCATAAACTCCGGAGACGAAGATGAGGCATTGAAGGAGGGTGGAGGGCGGTGTGCGGTATGCGTGATGAGGCAATGGTCACACGACCAACTTTGGTTCACAATGGCAGCGAGAGTTTGCAAACCATGCAAACCTCTCAGGATGACAACAACTCGAGTCACCGGGCCGGACTAGATATACAGGAAAAGTACCAAGCCATGGCATCAAATACCACCCAGCACCTTAAGGATATCGAGGAAGAGGCTTTTATCAAAGTGAACACTCAGCTTATCAATAATCTGAACACTCTACTTACAGGAGGCCTTATAATCCGTGGCTAACAAGCCGCATCTTCTGTGCTATTTTCTGCAGCTATATCCAATCAAAGCCAACTCGTTCGTCATGTAGAAGAGCAGATGCTTGAGATATCCAGTTTTTCGGGTCTCCATTATCCCGTGCGACTGTTGATGAATCAGACTTGTTTAACACCGCGGCCTCGGTACCCAATGGAGCATTCCAGAGTTCATCACTGTCGGGCATGCAGAAAGACAAATCGGCCAGGGTCAAAAGATCGTTTCTGCCAACATTTAAGGTAGAGGAAGCGGATAAACGGCACACCTTATAGAGAGCTAGTCCGAATCTCTTGATCTCTTCAACGTTCGTATATACTAGTGGTAGTGGTGCATTGTCTTCCTGTTGCAGAAGCATGTTAGGATAGGAGAATATGCCCCGCCGTCGACAGGTTTGAACAAGCGCAACTAAGAGCTCGTATCTGTCGTCTGGCAATCGGCATCGCATGCTCAAATCCATACTAGAATTTTCCCCTGAGATGAAAAGGGCAAGGATAATATTCAAGAGCACACTCTGAAATGTGGTTATAGGCCACGAGGTATTTGTGTTGTATCGTGGACTCGAGTCGGAGATACACCATTGATCCTAGAAGGATAATCAACACAAAAGTCTAGGTAATGCTAATGTATATTTCTCACCCTTTGAGCGTAAAATGCAGAACATAGTTTCCTATGAAGACGTAATGATGCGTCTCGCGTCTCCTGAGTACCTTTCACCCACAGTCCAATTGCGACAAGGGATTGAACAAGTACACAAGGCTCCTTTGTGAAGTCAAATGTACTTCGATGGAGAAATGGCCACACTGGATGGAAGGCATCAAAGTAAATATCGATATAGTCATGAGCAATCCATCTGGAAGCGTTATGAACGGAACCATCGACCGTGGGTACAGATGGCAAAGGGTGGGGATCATCGATCCAAATTTGTTGTTCGCTTGTGTTTTTATCCTCAGCAGGGACGCAGATCACGCCTCGACGTTGACAGGCATTGCATGGTATTACACCTTCGCAGCGGACTTTCCGTGCATGACAAGCGCCGCATGCCTTGAACTTTCGAGACGGCGGCGCTTCTTGCTGTGGGTGGTAAGTCCGGATATGGCGTCGCAAAAGATCACTGACTATAATGTGAATTGTGATTTATCTAATGGGATTGAAGGAATCACTCACTTCCTGGTTAAGACGCTTTCACAATAAGGACAGGCAAGATTGCTTTTCCCTTTATGATGATTCAGATGTCGATTAAGGTGCTCTTTACGCCGATATTTTGCGTTGCAATCTGGATAGTCACATTGGAACCAAGAGGGGACATTATCGGCAGGAGGCGACATGCAGAATGTTTGCAAGTGGATACTGGACTCCACAACTTTGTCATCAAATTGCAAAAAATAAATCGAGTATTTGTATAGTGAAGAGCTCGAAGGGAATCAAGTCAAAGGGGAAAAGAGAACGTAATGACTGAAAGGGTGGGGCCATCAATGAATGCGACCAATGGAATCCCAGGATTAAGTCGGTGGATCCTCGGAGCATCCCACTTGATGAATCAGTGGCTCTTAGTAGTTAACTAGTTTATGTTACATTATGCCCTAATTAAACACAGGCATATCCCACTTGATTTGTTAGTTTATTAGATCCCCTATAAATAAATGGAGATTGGAAATAAAGTTCCTTTTACAATCTCAATTCGAGTGTACCACAATGCACGACCTTCGTTATTCTCGAACTTTGCACGATGGGTCCGAAATAGCCAGCTTCGATGCAGGCGCCGAAAGCCACTTCAGTTCACATCTCGAGCCAGTAATCTCCAAACTGGCCAGCATACATGCGCCTCCAGAATTCGAAATTTACTGGGACTTTGAAGACCCCGAAAATCCCCGCCTATGGCCACTTTGGTACAAAGGCCTCACTGTCGCTGCAATGAGTCTTGGTGCTACAGTGGTCAGTCTCTCCAGCACGCTGTACACATCTGGGATTCCCGGACTACAAGAAGATTTCCACATCTCGAAGATTGTGGCCCTCCTTGGTGTCACGACATATCTTTTAGGAATGGGGATAGGCAGCATTATCTTTGCTCCACTCAGCGAGCTTGTGGGACGGCGACCAGTTTATATTGTCTCAATGACGATCTTTTTGTTGCTACTATTGCCGAGTGCTTTAGCCCAAAACATTGAATCTATCCTTGTGAGCAGATTCTTTGGAGGATTCTTTGGGAGTGCATTGATGTCGAACTCGCCCGCATCTGTGAATGACATCGTCTCGGATAAGCGCCGGGCTTTAGCATTCGGCTTCTGGTCTATTGGGCCCACCAATGGCCCTGTATATGGCCCAATCATAGGAGGGTTCGTGTTCCAATATCTCGGCTGGAGGTGGACAAATTGGATTGTTCTCATAATTGGGGGTGTGGTCCTGGTCTTAATATCCTCGGTTAAGGAAACATACGCCCCCGTGATTTTGAAAAGACGCGCTGCGAGAAAACGAACGGAGACACAGGACCAAAGGTGGTGGACACGCTATGATGATAGCGTCGGTTTTACATCTTCACTGAGAATTAGTCTCAAGAGACCTTTTGTGATGCTTCTAACAGAGCCGATATGGTAAGCGATCTCCCTGTCATCTTACAAAGCCAAGACTAACTTACTCGCAGTATGTTCTGGGACGGCTACGTCGCGATTGTTTATGGAATCCTTTACCTATGTTTCGTCGCATATCCAATCGCTTTCCAACAAGAGCGTGGGTGGTCGTCAGGTATTGGCGGCCTTTCGTTCGTGGGTATAGGTGTTGGTGTCTTGATCGCCATTGCATGCGAACCTCTGTTTCGTAAAGTGATCAACCTTCACCGCAAGGATCCAGAAACCGGAATGGTACAGCCAGAAGCTATGGTCAGTATCGTTTTCTTCGGTGCTACTCTTTTAGCCATTGGCCAGTTGTGGTTTTCCTGGACTTGTACTCCAAATGTCCACTGGATTGTTCCCATCCTAGCAGGTGTTCCATTTGGAGTGGGCAATGCATGCGTCTTCATTTACGCCTCGAACTACATTGCTAGGTCTTATGGCATTTATGCCGCATCTGCTCTTGCAGGAAATATGTTCACTCGCAGTGTCATGGGAGCCTTCCTCCCGCTTGCAGGTCCATCAATGTATGGCGTTCTAGGCCTGAATTGGGCAAGTACAATTCTTGGAATTGTGGAGGGAGTATGCATCTTGATACCGGTTGTCTTCTACTTTTACGGACATCGAATTCGCAAGGCGAGTCCTTTTATCAAAGAGGTAGAGAAACTGCAAGCAGCTTGATAATACTCCCTTGGCAAAATGTTATATGTGCTTTATCTTTATTCACAATGCAAATTTATCCCTAAAATAAGTCACTCTATATCAATATTTTAAAATTCATCTATCCCCGAACCGGTGGAATCGTGGCAATCTGTAGTTGCAGCATAAAATTCAAGATGAATTAACTTCGTTGGAGTAAGCTTGGGGTGCAGCCGACACCAGTTATGAAGATAAACCCCTTTATTTTATGTTCTAGCTTGCAAGTATCGTAACTCAACGCACATCTGTACTAGAAAATACGTTATGGGTATACCTGATCAGACATGTACACTTTGAAGAATATTTTCGGCATCCCGCCCTGGTTGTTGAGTTTCATCCCGCGCGAGGTTCGCCACCCCAGAACAGCTCTCGGTGGCGATCGCTTAGAGAAAAATAACCTATACATCACTAAGCGCCGAATTATTGGATAATCGTTCAGTAGATCCATGGATATTATCAATTGCTTAGTTTCGTACTTCAAGTGGGATGAGCCGAACTTACATCATCAGTTAGAATGAAACCGAATATCTAATATTTTCAGCAAAGGAAAGGTATTTAAACCGTAGTCTCTCTTGACATAGGGTCTCAATATTTCAAATTCTTTGATTAGGATCAGATCATCTATATCTACGATTCTCGACTTTCATTCTTACCGCAGCCATGGCAACAACACAGAAGCCAACTCTCACAGTCACACACATCACCACTGCAACTGCTATTCTGAACATTGATGGAGTCAACTTCCTGACTGATCCCTTCTTCGGGGCCATTGAAGGGACAGAATATGATGCGACCGCGGTCTGGGAAGAAATGGACCTGAAAGCGTTCGGATTAGACAGCATTCCGCCACCACCACACCTTATCAACAAGCAAGGTCCAGCGCTTCAGCTTAATGAGCTGCCGCCTATCGATGCCGTCCTTCTCAGCCATGAGGACCACCTTGACAATTTGGACCCTGAAGGCCGCAAGCTGCTGGATGGTCGAAAGGTGTTCACCACCATGGACGGTGCCTCCAACTTGCGTCCACGCCCGGGAGTCGTTGGCCTTCGCCCCTGGGAGACTGTGACATCTTGCATTGGAGGGAAAATGTACCGAATCACTGGTACTCCTTGCAAGCACTTCCCAATTGGAGAAGTTACGGGTTTTGTCCTAGAGACCGATTCCTTCGGCCTTGATCCATCTGGCAAGCCCAACGCAATCTATTTCTCCGGAGATACCGTCTATATTGATGAGCTGAAAGAGATTGGAAAGAGATGGCACATTACCGCAGGCATTTTCAACTTGGGCAATGCCACCTTTGAGTTACCAACTGGCCCTATTCAGATTACTATGGATGGCAAACAAGCCGTTCAGCTTGCCCGTGATATCGGTGCCGATGTCATGATCCCAATTCATTTTGAATCGTGGGATCATTTCAAGGAAGGCCGGGAAGAATTGATAAATGTTTTCACCCAGGAGAGATTTTCGGATAAAGTGTGCTGGACAATTCCTGGTGTTCCCAAAGTTGTTTTCTAACTGTGAACATCTCAATGCTGCGAGTACATTTGCAATATATGGCTCTCATTTGTATATGAATACTCCCGTCGGAGATGCTCGACTGACCAGAATTTTGTCAACGCAATTGATGCAATGTAAAGGGCAATGTTTTTATTATTCATGATTCCATATCCCCCGTTCCTCTAGACTCTCCTTTCCAAAGTTCAGCTCGACTTAAAATTGCTCCGGGGCTTTTCGCAGAAACAAAACTTAAACAAACTTCCCGTAGCTTACAAAGTCCGGCAACATTAGATTTCGTCTTCAATGGCGTAATCCCCCATGAATATGGTACTAAACAAAGTATAAAGTGGGAGTCCTTCATTTTCTCGATTGTTCCAAATAGCGGCTCGCTATCAAAAGTGATTGATTGGGGGTTGGTTTTATCGTCATGAAAGACTGCCCAAACTGACTCATAATGAACTAAAAGTGTGCCTCGACGAATATGCCAGCAGAGGTCAGAGTTTGGGCAGACGACTTCCAGAAAAGGAAAAATGGAATTCAAGGTCGGCATCGAAAAGCCTAGCATAGTTAGTAATCAATATCTATATTCTGGGAACGGGCTAATAAAAACTGACTATCAGGGTGATAGGATACTTTCAGGATGATTAACTCCAACAATTCATGCTCTTCATCTAGAGACTGCCAGAGTGCGTTATCAACAGAAGAAGTGTGTTCAGAGTCGATGCCGGTAGCCAAAGCTTTACGATTAAAATCTATAAGATGGGAACGAAAATCTCGTGAGTCAACTCTGAACGTATATTAGTGACAATATAAAGGATAAACCATTCCGATATAAAGGAAGAAGTCTTCATTCTTACCGATCAAGGATATGTAGAAGGACGAGTTCACGTTCAGCCTCTGATATACCGCTTAAAGGTCGAAGTCTTCCGCCATTCAGCCGAAAAGGCGGTTTTATAGAGAAAGTGTACGCCCCGGAGAAGTCGTATAGAACCGTATCGTAAAAGTCATTGGGAAGTCGAAAGTGGTGATCATAGACATCGCCATGGGTTATACCAATTCGATGTAAAGCATCCAGGCGGCGAAGTCGGTCTTTTAGCAAGGAATGATACCACATCTGCTCAAATGGGCTTAAAGAAGTCACCCTAGGATTGGTACAAAACCTTTCGGATAGCGCTACAAGGATATTATGGAAGCTTTCACACTGGTGATCGACAATTTCACTAAGAACACGTCGAGAGCGTAAGTTCGGTTTTATTGCTTCTAGGACAACCACACGCTCGTGGTAATACCCAGAAGTGAATCGAGATTTTGGAAGGTTGGTGATCACTCCGTGGAATTGTGGGAAATAGATTTTTTCACGGGCGGGACAAAATAGGTCGATATGGCTATATGCCCGAGCCTCCCGATAGAATCCGTCGTACTGGTACACAGCGTCGTCTATGTTTTGCGGAGTGAGCGATACCCTGATACGATGAAGCTGTATCATGGCATCTTTTTTGGAATAGCAAGGAAACTACATAGGGTATGATTAATCGGAGCACGCGTATAATCATTGTCTCTACTTACGACTTTGCCGATATATTTTCTGTGTCCTTTGATCGAAATCCAAAACACTTGTATATTGTCCGCATCCATTGGTCTTGATATATCGGCGGTTCTTCCTAGTTACCAGTTGTCGTCTTCAGCACAAAAAGGTCGGAACTTTCGGCGCTCAAGTTCGTTCGTTTTTAGGATGTCTGGACGGCTGCCAGAGAAAAATAGATTCATCCAAGTATCCTCTTCCTCCATGATAGGCGTTCTTGCTAAGGCAAATAGAATGTAGAGATGGTTCTGCACTGGTTTTGAAGCTGCTTTCAGAAAAGCTAAGACGAGATGTGTTCAAGTCAATTTCATGAAGGGCCCCTTGATAAAAGGCGCCTCTAGAAAATAGTGTCATGTGAGATACGCTCGGTCCTTATATTATGTCACCCGTTCTTAACCCCCAGGGCCTGCCCAGGTGGAACTGCATATCCCTCGTTTCCTTCCATCTTCTTCCGGCATATCCCTCTAAACCCGTGAATCTTAAGTACAGCTGAGTGAAAGAGAAGTCCACACTCTATGGTCGTATATGCTTAGTATTTAACGGGAGAAACCGGTGACGTGAAAGTGAAAGAGGGGATATCGAAATGGGCAAAAAAAAGCTATACGCAAAAAAGGTATAGACGACGAAGTCGAGATGTCCGGTGGGCTTGATGTACCAGATGCAGAGCAACATGATAAAAACAAAACAAACGCAACAGTGGCTAGAGCAACTGTACGTACTCCTCATCCAAGTGCATGACTATTCTCTTCTGTATAGAGACAGTCGGGAAAATTCGCCCTTTAACAATTTTAGCGTGTAAACCACTGATTTGACGGATTGTGCAAACCTACCAGAAATCACCATCGAATCCGCAACAGTCAGGCACCATCCAATCAGCGGAGGGCATCTCGGCATTCAGGCTTGTGGACGATGTCTCCATTCCAAGTGGATTCAGCGGCTGTAACAGCATGTCCACAACAGACTGAAGAGAGCGTTTAGCCTGGGAAAACAATTTGAAATTCCCGTCGTGGGGGCTATGCAAAATATCCATGTGCGCAATCAGAACAGAGAGGTTCTCGATCACCTGTCGTCGAGACGGTGGGTCTAGTTCCTTGAACCGACATCGGGACGATGGCTGTAGAAGATATAGTGCGAGGGCCCCAGCCGCTGGGAGAGCACACGATGCCACCTATATTATGTAGTCAGCTCAACAAAATTTCACATGTTGTTTTGGGCACATACTCTCCAGGCAAGGGATATAAAGCCAAGGTTTGGTAGTTGTTCCCGTCGGACCAAGGCATCGTTGACCGAGCAAATTAGTTTCATTGCCGATTGAAATAGGCTTGAATGTTCAATACCATGTCGCCACGCTGCCCATTCAATCAAGAACGCAGACTGTAGGTATAAAATCCGAATCATGTGTAAGCACTCCATTTCTGTGCGGGGCTTCTCGACATCCCAAAGTTCGTGAGATGACGCCCTTAGAAAGGACGGAAGGTTCTCCCATGCCTGGCTGATTTCATGGTGCAGGTCGCTGTGAATGGTGAGCTAATGGGTTGCATGAACCGAGACAAGTCACGCACATTATTCGTCGGTGCATATTAGATATGTTCCCACCCAGAAGCAATTCCAACGTCTCTTCTCGAACCATCGCTGTAATAGTTGACCATCGCATAACGGCGCTCGCTCGGATATGCCCCTGCGAATTCCATCCGGCGTGATCAAGCTGTTCCAGCTCTCTACTAAGAGTAGTGCCCGACAGTGAATAGCACTTTTCGTCAATATCAAGGGGCAATTTGATACAGCAAAATTTTTTGCTCATGCGTGGTGGTCGTCCGAGAAATGTCGCTAAGCTGATATCGATACTGTATAAGCGGGAAAAGATACGTTTTCGTACCTCGACTAGAAAGAACGGGATATCGCATGGTTCCTGGATGCTTTCGTGAAGTCCAGCGGCAAGGAGAGCACAGGCTGCATCGTTGAGGCGACGCCACGTTTTAAGACCTGCTGACTTGTCAATTTGATGCACACGGAGGAAATTAAGAGGCTTGTAGCATACTTTGGTCTCCATAAAAGACAGACTGCACCTGAAATGTCTGATATAGAAATAGAATATGAACGTCATTGAGGACGTCCAATGCCTCGCAAAAGATTGAACATTTGTTTCCAAATTGAATCAAGTCCATCCTTAGGGTCTGCCGTTCTTGTTCTGTTCGGTACAGAGCATACGGCGCACGAAACTCAGTTGCGGCAATGCTATGGCCCGTGTCAGTCTCTATATATCTCTGGAACAAAAATGAATGAAATTCAGTCCTCAGCCATACCCAACAAGTGTGAGGATTACTCCCATGGTCTCCCAACGGAGGTTCGGACCCGTGTACTGGTCGATGAAGTCCTGCAGAGTCATCAAACGATGTATATCCACAGCGCGGCTACTATTTTCAAACAGACGCTGGGATAAGACTAACAGATCGGATCGAAAGTTTTCAGCACGCTGCAGGGTGACAATTTCTTCCATGACTGCATCAGCGAATGGCTGAACGAGGAATGCGCCAACATGCGACTCGAGTCCGTTTCCCTTCCAGTCAGAGAAAAAGCGCACAATGGTGGTATTTATTTTGGAGATGGCAAGTGTCTCCAACAGCTGTGCTCCCTCGATTGTTGAAGCATTGTTCATGAAATGAGTAGAGTCAGCTGGCCCCTCATCGTCCCGCCCGACCGGAAGGAAGGTTGAACCAGCTTCCAAATCCCCGAATAACATGGTTTGCTGGCGCACATTGCCCAATAGTGAATCCAGAGAAGAAGAGCCTTGATAACCCGTATTGGGGTGTCGATTTGGTGGGAGAGTTGGCCGGATGGCTTCTAACATAGAGGTAGAATTGAAACCCAGTTGATGTCTGGAATGACCGTCAGAAAATAATCCAATTAATAACGCTGAGAATGAAATTGAGCTCACTGCATCTCTGGTGATTGGGGTGTGAAGGAGGGTCGAGTGCGCTTGAATGCATTCTTCCTGTAGACGCATTCATGGGGGATGTCTCGCCCAACACACCGAGCGCAAGGTTGCCGATGATCGCATGCTAGTTTAGACAGCCGGCAGGGCTCACAGGATGCGACCCTTGGTGGTCGTTGTGCTCTTTTTGAACGAGCAGACATATTCAGCATACTATGTAGGGGAAGAAGGAGAAGATGAGAAGCGGGGGGCCTCTTATCTGCCGAGGTTTTATGTTTTAATTGAAGAGATAGAGAACTTATTAAATGAGTAAATCAATCAAATAATTTGTTATGTTTGTTTTATCAATGAAGGTAAAGGTCCATCCCAAGTTGGTTGTGTTCTTCCTTCCCAATAACTCTCTACTGGTCGTGAATCGATCTCACCCTGTATTTCACCCGACACAATCTCATTTTGTTCCCAAACACGCAGAATATTTAATCCCACCAACTTTCGAACCTGCTCATCGGTTGCACCACGTCGCATAACAGCTTCTATGAGCTTCGGGTATGCCGAGACATCCTCGATCCCATCAGCAACGGTAGGTGTCCCATCAAAATCACTGCCTGGTTCAATTTAGCATGGGCTCTTGTGGCTGCCGAAACCTACTCACCAATTCCAACATGGTCCCAGCCGGCAAGAGAGGCAGCATGGAATATATGATCCACCACGTCTTCCAAACTGGCCTTCACCGGGTTATCAGGTCGAATGAACTTGTTCGCAAAGAAGATCATAATCACGCCACCATTTTGTTGGAGCATTCGAAGGACGTCGTCGGGGGTATTTCTCAAACTCTTTGCAAGCGCATAACATGCCGAATGGGAAAATATCACTGGTGCCCGAGCCACAGCTATGGCATCGCGCATTGTCCGGTGAGACGTGTGAGAGAGGTCTATCATCATGCCTAGTCGATTCATTTCGTGTATTGCAGCACGTCCAAAATCACTCAGTCCATTGTCTTTGCCTGTCTCCGTCACTGTTGTGGCTGCAGTAGCGAATGCATTGTCACAATTGTGAGTTAGAGTGATATAACGCACTCCGAGCTCGTACATTTGCCGGATCACGGCAATGGATGAGCCGATCTGGTGAAGTCCTTCAGCGCCAAGCATAGAGGATATTTTTTTGGATTTAAATGCTTGCCGAGCACATGCTGCTGTCTCGCAGTACTGTAGCTCGCTGTACTCCGCTACCAAGCGCTTTGCCACATCAATCTGCTCAAGGGTGTCACGAACGCTATGCTATAACGCGGATTGTCAACTGCAGTCTTCAGCAAAGGGAGTATTGTTTGCCATTACATTTGGATCATCAAGATGAAGTATTCGGGGACACTGGACTCGATGTCAGTCCCATGGACTATTGCATGTCCAATACTAACAAACTTACCTCTACAAATACCGACCAAAACTGCCCCCCCACTTTCCCTTGCTGCATCCGCTTGAGATCTGTATGAGATGCAAGTCCTTCAATAACGTCAATACCAGCTTTTGATCGAACGGTTGGTAAACGTGGAAACCATACCTTTACCAAATGGAAGATGACCACCATATATCTGATTGTTGAGCTGTAGTCGAACAAGAAACGGAAGATCATTGTGTCCGTCTATGAGAGGTATCTCTGATAACACCATGGTTGATCGAGCTGCAAAATCCAGTGGATCGATATCTTGACGCTGCATTATGTCTCTTACTCGTATCGCAACCCAAAGCGCTATCGAGATAGAGCCAATAGCAACAAGCCTAAGCGGGTTCCATGATTTCGCTTTTTGTGCCTTGAAAACAATTACCCGACTATGATTTTCATTCGGGTTATCCTCGCGCAATGTTGACTCGACTGGCCATTGTGGCTCAGTTGCATCCAAGCGATTCATAGAGACGGGAAAGCGAAAGAGATGACAATCCAGCCAAGGAATTTTCAAATATAACCCAGAAACTTTGATAAGAGAGGAACAACCAAGCCATCAAACCATTAATCTACTGGTTTACCTTCGAAGCAATACATTTGTCAAATGTTGAAAAGCTTGCGCTCTCGGACAAGGTCCGGAGTGTTGCACAGCGAAACATATCTTGTCATCAGGAGGGAAAAGTGATCAGCACCAGACAATGCAGATACGACGTAGATAGATAGTCCAAATGACATTATTTAACCAATCAGGTTGATATCTCAGTATTGCGAGGAAAATCCTGTGAGGGGCTTTCGGAGAGAGTACGGAGAAAGCAACGACACTCTCCGAACGGATACAACTGCCAGAGATGTTTAGTGTGACGACGTTATACTAACAAACGTATTAATATTAGGGCACATAAGACTGACAATGTAGGACGTCCAAGATCGAACCCTCCCGATCCACTTTCCGAACATCATGCTTTCAACTCTTGCAACACAAGTCATTTTTGCACTTGTTCTGGGTGCTGCCAACGCTCTTCCGAGCTCTAAAGCAAGTCCAAAATTCAATACTCGTACATCTGTGCAGCTGGGCTACATAAATGTGGCCGTCGCAACATTGTGGACCGACTCCAGCAAGCCACGCGCAATAGACAAGCCTGCACTGACAAACCCGGTACAAATTGAAAAATGGCTCAGCTCAATGAACGTGAGCGAGTACCGCGACCTTACCGATAACAGCCGGACCCAAACACAGGCTTTGTATGGCGCACGGGTGGCCATCCTCGACTATGAAAGTGGTTGGTATGAAGTGGCCGTCCCCGACCAGGCGACGCCAAAAAACAACCTGGGATATCCTGGCTGGGTTCCTGCCGCGCAGGTGTCGCTCGACCAGTACTACGGAAGGCTGCAATCAAGCAAGCCTTTTGCGACAATCGACAAGGCCGCTACAGTTCCGCTCTATCGCGATCAGAGCTTGAAGTCAAAGCTCATGGAAATCAGCTACGACACAAGACTCCCAGTTCTGCGAGAGAGAGGATCGGTCATTGAGGTTGCCGTACCTGATATCGGCTCGGCTTACTTGTCCGCTCACGACGCTAGCATTTACAAATCTGCGTCAGAAATCCCTTATCCGACGAGCGAGGAGCTGATCAACACAGCGAAATTGTTCATCGGCCTTCCTTATCTCTGGGGTGGAATGTCTGGATTTGCCTTCGACTGCTCCGGTTTTGCACACACGATCTACCATTCGCATGGTATTTCTATTGCCCGTGACGCTGATGCCCAAGCCGACTTCACTGGTCATGGCACTCGAGTCGACAAGGCGGATTTGCAACCAGCGGATCTTATGTTCTACGCGAATAATCTCAGCGATGCAAGCACCATCTATCACGTTGCGATGTATATTGGGAACGGGGAAATGGTAGAGGCATATGATGCAGAGACTCCAGTGAGAATCACGACTGCTCGTTTCGGCGAAGGATACTGGGGAGCTGAGCGGTTCTTATCACTATGAGGGGTGTGTTAGAATCATAATGTAGAAGACTTCGGAGTATATATGTCTCAAATGTGCAGAAATATCTGTATCCTTACCAATCTTCATTGCAAAGATCTCTTAGATGACGATCTAGTTGGGTACATTATCGAAGGGAAGACCAGGGGAGTAGCTGTAGGCTACAGAATAGGAATCAAGGAGTTCAACGCTATATTCCCAAGGTTCTTGATGTGATTTGTAATGCTGCAGTGTCCGACTTTGGACTTTCAGCTCGTTCATCGTCGAGATTGTGGAAGGAGACTCCACTCTAGTCTATCCCGTCCCCACGGACGGATATGTCCTCCGGTTGTAACATTCTTGGCATTGGGGGCCAGGGCCATGCGATGATCCTAATTTCTAGCTGTTAGCGCCGTCCAAATTGGACATTAGTTGGAGAAATCAGGTTCCAACGTGTTGTGTGTGTCTGATAGGATGATGTTCTATTCCGTGGCGCAAGGGTAATGACCTCGTTGGGTAGTAAATTTACATGCTAGTGGGGTTGGTGAATCTGAGTGCAACCGAGCCTTGGAAGAATGGCAAGGAGTACTGATAAGATATATAGGGACAGCTATGATGAAAGGTCCATCATCGTAGTTAGCAGAAGGAAAAAGAAACCGGAGAGAAATTTGGCAGACACAACCATACAAGAAGTCGATAAACCTGAAAAGTGGGTTATCAGACCATAAGGCTGTCTTTGGAGGTGACTTGGCATACTCCTACTCCTCTCAAGCAAAGGAACCTAACAAGGGTTGGGCGAAGAAAGCAGGTTTCTGAAGAAATTTCCCGAATTGACAGGCAATACGCATACGGGATACGGAGTAGATGATGTACACAAATCATTAAAAATGGCTCCACTAAATAGGAGCCGCCAACATACCTATCTAATTAGGCTTAGTCCACGATGTGACAACCTGATTTCTATAGATTGGCTTCTGTGTAAATTCTACTATTTTTAGGCGAAATTCTGCTAGTTTTAGACACCAGAATGATATTATACGGGTGTGTTGTACAGCACAATCCTACTATACCAGACCAAAATCATCGGTGCTTGTTTAGGGCCTAGAGGGCCCATATCCCAGGCTAACATATATGGAAAATTGAGGCGTCACATTATCCTAAATTTGGAAAATCTCTGTTTCATACATTATAGTTTAGAAGAATCCACCACTTCGATGATGAGGTGAGACTGAATGTCAACTCTCATATTTCTATGAAGTCGAGAGTTCTGATAGGTCCACGGATGCAATTGGGAGACGTTAGAGACCCACTCAATCCCGCGTGGGGATCTTGGCAGGAACATTTGGCAGGGATCGGGGAACTCCCGATCCCCAACAACATACGATGTACACATTCTTACTTCGTTCGTACTTCAAAGAACAGAATTCAAAGGCCATCAAAAGCCGTACACTCAAGTGGCTTGCGTTTCTGCTTACTCTATGATGTCAGTACTAAGCTCGCTTGGCTACAGTAGTATAGAGGTAGGGGCGGAATTACTCTTGGCAAATCTATACGCAGCCCCCAAAACGCCTCTGCGGGCTAGTATATACTAGTGCTCGTTTTACAGCCACCTGACCTAATTGATGCGCTCCAGGATTCGGCCTTTTAACAGCCATGCGTTTCGTTCCAATGAACACTCGATGTAAATCAGGGGAATTCTCGGCATTTGGAGATCATACCCACATCAAGTCATTCAGCTTCGACAAAGTACAAATGGTTCTACTTCGTATAGCAGTATAACATAAAGAAAGGAGTGGATAGTTCCTGGTAAAGGTTTCGCAATCAGGACTATAACAGGCCTTGCTTTTAAGGCTGTAAAGCCTGATAAACAGAGGTACTGATAGCCATAATAATATTACTAAATGCTTATGATGGAATATTTTCACAGTGTGCCTTCATGAGGAGAAGCTGAAGATGTGGGGAATATGTAGCATGTACCCCTTCAGTGCCGTATGCATAAAGCACCAGTGTGATTGTGCTTGGAATTAAGCCGACCTGCACTTATCTCCGACAACACTGAGATCCTTGTAGTCTTAGTGCCGGAGCTTATCTAATGCTATATGGTATATCGAGTACTCTACACATAGTCTTACATCGAGGCCCAGGAAGATATGGGACGTCATTTCCGAAAGAGGAAAGTCCCTCTGTTTTTTCTGGCGCCGGGTTTCGCCTAGCTCTTCTTGGGTTCCATTCTGTTCAGGCCGATCTTGTGGGCCCGTGGTACGGGTACAGAGTAGAAAAGGAGGAGGAATTAGTACAACATAGGGGCCAAAAGCTGACACATTCATAATGTATAGGTTATGTGTAATATCTATAAATTGGCACAATCTACCTGATATATCTAGGAAAGGAGTGCCCATCAATTACAAACGTCGAAGAGTCGGCCTTTTGTATTGACAAAGCATACACTGTCAGGTTTTGCTCCTGTTCAACCGCCCTCATGCGTTTCGTTTCGGGAGTTTTAGCCGCACTTGGTTTGTTCTTCGCCTTTTACACTATGCTGTAACACTCGTAACTAATGGCTGTGTGTATCAAGTGGTGACGGCAAACTCATACGCACTGCCAAAGCGCGAAGAGCGGATGCAGTGGAACGAGACGTGCTTAGGCATCGAAAGCAAAACTAAGGACACCTGGAAGAAAACCCTGATTGGCGAATGGTTTGTCTCTATGTACGGCATATCTCTCCTTGGTCTGGCCCAGGCATGCTAGAGCTTTGTGTCTAACACATATTCTAGGGCAAATGCGGAAGACATCTACGAAAAGGATATCCAAAAGACAATCCAGTCTTGGGATCACCCTAGCAGTCTTTATGGATTTTATTGTTCCCCAATGAGCTACTGTGAGGCAAACCTCGACCAGGACCAATGCCTCGATCCGCAGTCTGGCGCCCGACCTGCGCTGTATTTCTTGATGTGGTCCATCGCCAACTTGAACAATTGGATGCTCTCTGTGTTGAATGCAGTTGAACATACATCTAGTGTGGCTATCGGCCTCTCTGCTAATTTGGTCGACACTTTCGCCACAAATATGGAGAACCTTGTAAGTGAATATCTTTCCCGCTTTCAGTCACGATTATCTCGCTAACTGATACCCCAGCCTCTCGTCAATGCCGGTCCGTCTATGGCTGCAGGTTTCTTAGGAGCTCTTGCTGCGATTTTCCCGCCTTCTGCTGCAGTCGGAGGGCTCGGTTCGGCCGCTGCGGTCATCGGAGGTGGTATTATCACCCTTCTCGATAATGAGAAGCCCGTTGAGTTGTACGTGGAGCTCAATGAACTTAATGTATCCTATTTTAAGTTATACTAATCCGTTTCATTCTCTCGTATAGGGAGCCTAAGTTCAACGACTTCAAGAATGTTACCAATTATATTGCTAGGGCCTCGGAGGGAATGCAAATGGGCATTGAAAAATATACCCGCTGGCTTCTAACATCGATTCCATCAAACGACCGTTCCCATGGCGTTTGGTACGTCGATGATCCAATCTCTCTCCCGAACGTCCTTCTGGATGGTGCCTTCGCCGAGCCTATCACTTCAGATGTCCTCCCAGACAGCATCTATATCTCTCTGTTCAGTGCCGCAATTGCCCTTCTCTGGAGAGGAGAAACTGCTGTTGTCGTCAAGATTAGCCACGAAGTTCCAGATTTATCCAAGCCTATCTGTGAAAATGAGGACGTCTTCAAAGGAAACAAGTACTGTGACGGCGAAGGAAACGCCTACCTTGTATTCCGCTGGGATAGCAGCTGGAACAAAACACCCTGGGATGAGGGTATCGCGGACAAGTTCACGAAGCTCAAGGGAATTGAGAAGCTTAAGGACTACAGAATCGCCATCGAGACTGTCGCCACTGCATCCGAGTATGCGAGCTCGAAGAACGGTGGTCGCCCGTACTATGAATGGGACACTTCCAAATTCATCGACCACATCAACGAAAATGAACACAATAGGGTGCGGTTCTCTGGTTTCAATCTGCCCTTCTGTGACATTGGTGTTTATTGGTCTGGCAACAAGCCCGAGCTTCTTGATAGGGATGAGTGCGGTGCTGAGGTAAGAAAAGGAGACCATCCAGCTTTCTTTCCGTGTTACTAACAGTCATTTACAGTGTCAAACTATTTGGGCCATGCGGAATTGCTTCCAGAGTATTGATCCGGAGAAGCCTGGTGGTGGTATAATCCCCTTCGAAAAGGAGTGTGATTTCAGAGAATGCCCTAAAGTCTGTATGGGTGGTTTCGCTGGCAGCTGTTGATAGGCAATCGGAGTGTGCAGTTATAAGCTAGCACTGGATAGGAAGGTGACGTGAATTGAATATATCGTAATGCATAAGACCCATAAGTCTCCCGTATGCAGAGAAGACGAGATTGGGACTGAGGTTAGAAAGCGACCTCGGGACCTCCAAGCAAATAGTTCGTTACTATAACTAACGTAATCGGTAAGCGAGTCGGCCATGTAAGCCAGTCGGCGAAAAATGGGTATACAATTTTGTAAACCGGTGCCCTCTCCTTTCCTCCCGGTTCTCGAGACGCTATAATTACGAACGTGCGAAATACGAAGACCCGAAAATTATTGGGGAGTTGTTTAATCTTATTCAAAAAACGATCCTTTAATTTAGAATCAACCCCGATAATATCTATAACTTCGATAAGACTAGTTTTACGATAGGACTTACGGCAACTGCAACGGTTATTACAAGGAGTAAATACTACGGTCGGAGATCACTTTTACAACCTAGAAATCGCGAATAGGTAACTGTTATTGAATATACAAATACCTCGGGTTAGGCCCTCCCTCTATATATAATTTTTAAAGGTAAAGTCTTTATTAAATCCTAGTTCTACGGCCTTCTAGAGGATTAGAGATTTGAAATTAGTCCTAACGGCTAGACTTCCGATAAAATTAGACTTCGCTATCGACTTCTTCGCGTATAAAGGGGGGGTATCTAGAGAACCGGCTTTAGAACCACGTATACGGGCGCCAGCGAGGTGTAGTGGGTGCAGAGAAACCGGGTATAGATTTAATAGGTGCCCAGCTAGATAGATGATTTTAGTTGATTTAATTTAATAGCGTTTTGGTTGAGATAAATGCATTTACATTTAGTGAGTTGGGTAGGGTGGCCGACTGGCTTACATAGCCGACCCATACGTATTATGGGCAACAGCTGTATTCTGGGCCCCAGGAGCCAGAATCACATCAAGCTTCTGATCAACCCACGTCTGCCTCCAAGCATCATGAACCCTCAGGCGAGCTTATGCAATGTCGTGATAGTCTCAAACGTGTCTAGACCTTGCTGGGCAGGGAGAGGGCCAGAGAACAACGGCGCCGAAGCCTTAGCAACCGAAGTCACAAAAGGCTCGCCACTGGCCGTAATGAAATCCTTGCGCGGGCCATAGATAAAATACTGAAACGCAAGACGCGACGCATATGCCAAACTCCGTGCGTCATCATCACCACCAAGTCGGACGATACGATGTCCTGCCCGCGTCAACGCCTCAACTGCCCGATCTAGAGCCCTCTTTACAGGCGAGTGGAGCGGGAAATGCTCATCCTCAGCGAGTACGCCAATAGTCAAGCTTCCGCTGGCGTTGATACCAGACGGAATGGTTTGCCACGGGACTCGCTTACCGATTAACTACGTTAACTATTGAGGTATTTGTAACTATGCGTGAATTGGGTCGTATTGGCTAATATTACCATGATAAACCTATATGGACGAAATACTCGTGTTGATTCACACGTGATATCTCTATCCTACAGTCACATACAACAAGGAATATTTTGAAGCAGCGCAACCTTGGAATGAAAGATGAGATTATGTAATTGAGATGAGACACGCCAAATATAATACAAGAATGTCTAATGATCTCCCCGCCTGAAAAACAAAAAGAACCAGATCTATAGATAGTGTACAAAGTCGTGTTTTGAGTTAAGCGCCGGTAATCCTCAGAACAAATTCATATACGCCGAGCGTAATGATAGCTGAAGGCAAAGAGCGGAGCATGTGAGGAGCAAGGCCTCCATACAAACCTGCCATGCCTTCTTCCTTGGCGATAGTACGGAAGCATTGTACTAGGCCTGTATATTTGGCCTGGCCACGCTCCATAGGTGCCTGGCGCAATCGTGTTCGGATAACCTAAAAATGTGAGTGTGAGACCAAGACAATTGCCTCGAAATGACGTACCTCATGAGGATATGTGATTAGACCTGCCACTAGCTTAGCAGAAGAAGCGGCACCACTTGTACTAACCCAATGGGAAACCTCGTCCCAAAAGGCAGTCCTTGGCTTCCCTTCGGTAGCTTCTAATGACCGGTGGAGCCTGGTTTTCAATTGTTCATACAATACCAAGTGTAGAGCCGTTTCAATTGAGCCGAGATAGCTTGCGCTCAATCCTCTGTAAAAGCCACCCAGGCCCTCATTTCGCATGACTTGTCTGATGCAGTCGATACTATTGCGATATCTTCGAGTCGAAGGACCACCCGTGTGTGTTTGTGTTTTGTCGAGTTGCAGTCTTGTTTTGACAAGCCATATTGGATTTGTTGCCGTAGAAGTTGCTAGTCCTGCGCAGATTGCAGCTTGCGCATGGACGATAGCAGAATCTTCCGTGTGTCCCATGAGCTGAGCCCCGACCCGCTTGCAGTTCCCGTATACATAAAACTTGATTGCGGTCGCTGGGACTACACCCGCCATGCTTGGACCGAGGCCCCGGAAAAAGGCTCGCCAGCCTTCAGCACGGTAGATTGAGTTGATAATGCGCAGGGTTTTATGATTTGATCGTTGAAGAGGCTGTGGTGATTGAGAAAGTTGGTTCGATTGGGGAGAGGCGCCGGAGCCCCTATTTGGGGTTTGATAAAAGTCGGACTGAAGACGTGTTCGCAATACATCAAGAGGAGAAGTCACTATCGCAGTAGCCATTCCGCCGCTCCTAGAAAAATGTCAGAAGAATCAAGACGATACCAGCCGGAAAAGACATACGCGCCTGCAAGAAGGTGCACCCAAGAGCTAACGGTCTTTTTTTCCGCGAAGGGAACAGAAACACTCTGTTCCCCTCCATCTGTATGATCAAACCGAGCCTGAGTATTTCCCTGCATAATTGCGTCGTACCTTGATGAAGATGAGACCGCGAAGGGCGGCCTAGCCTCGACACTTTTTTTCGGCGATATGCTTTTCCGCGATCCACGATGCCGGCCCCAGATCACGTGTATCCTCTTATCGTCACGTGTTTGACGCTCTATCACAGAACATTCCCGAGGTCTGTTGGGGTGCCTTGGTGCCTGAAGTACCAGGCGGCCACACTGCCCAGGTGGTTAACTTCCAAGTGAGGCAGAAGTTGCCTCTCCATGATAGTTGACCCCTTAGTCTTGGATTGATTACCTTAAAAATATTGGCACTGAGTCTACCAGGGATCCATGTATTTTCGGTGGGAAGTGGTAACTATGTTCCCTGTAGTCGAGCGACAAGTTGTTCCAACACTACATAATGGGAGTCAACAAAATTACATACTCTTTAGCCTAACACTTCGCTATCAATATTCTCTGCATTACACCGATATGTACACTGTAATCAAACTCAACAAAGATAGCTCAAGGGTTATTATCGCGCGAGGAGATAGCTACTTTGTGAATCCTCGTCATATATATATTCACTATACTCCCCCGTAATCTAGTCCCAAAAATTATCCTCGTCACCATAGGTATCACCATTCATAACTCGTGCGGTTCCGCTTACATGAATCGAGTCGATTCTTATATCGCTACTGGCTTTCGGTATGGTTTCCCCCTTCCAGGCTGACCCGTAAAAGTTCCCGTCTCTGACTCTAGCATTCTCTGCCACGACCAATGATCCGATGCTGATACCCTTCTGTTCTATCATCTTCGTTGCCTGGGCCTGCAGTGTCTTATCCACAGTTGTAGACAGCGCATAAACAAGGGAGAGAGTAGTGTCCTGTTGCCCCTGGGTCCGGTCACATATCTCTCGAATCTCCGATTGTGCCAATGAGGACTGAACTTCTGGTGCTGGAAACGTCTTCTCCAAAAAGTCTAACAGCTTGGAGATATCGTCTACCAGAGACGCGAGATGGCTTTTATTATACAATGCCCAGCTAGCAAGTTTGACTAGGCTCGTGCCTTTCTGTCGCCGTCTAGCCTGTTCCCGCATCAGACGGTCTATACTTGTCTCCATAGGGGACCCTTGCAATGTCGAAGAATCCCCTTCTGGCTTGGAACCCAGACTGAACCTTCTCGATACTTTCTCCGAGTCGGACATCAGCACTAGGATTTGATATAGCGTGTTCTTGGCTAGTTGCAGGTCGGCCTGGGACGCCTCTGGGTGCCCGAGTTGCGGATCGGTATAAAGATGGACTGCTTCGCCCCAGCGCGAGAGACGAAGCTTCAGCCCACTGAGCATTAAATGGCTCGTTTGAGAGTCTTGACCAAAGTGGCGACCTATTTGGACATATTCGAAACACTCCAGACAGGTGCTGAAGATGCCGGCGATGCCGACCGCCCCCGAAACAATGCCAAAAGCCTCTGCCATTTGGCTGGGGTAAATGGACAGAGAGAAAGAGAGGGTTGAAATACTGGAGAAGTAAGAATGACCGAACTGGATTCAGATATGGGACTGAGAGATTTCAATGTGTAATATCAATTTTTTTGGAACGTCTCCCCCATTGGACACGTCACGGTTAACAGGGACGCTGCCCGCTAAAAATCCACTCATGCAGTGTGTTTGCCACATTATAACAGGGTGAGGGTGTGGTCCGAATACGAGAGTGATATTCACTATTAATTAACTATAATTAGGGTTACTAATAAGAAATCTCCTGAAACAGGGCCAATCAAAGCTTAAAAATCGAATATGAAGCAACCTGAACACTCAAAAGCATGAGATTTCTGAAAGAAGTTTCGGTGAAAAACGAATTCAGAGTCCTTTCCTATACTCCGTGCAGATGAATTAAACCTGCTATAATTGATATTGATCACTTCCTAGTATGTCGCTCACATCCTTTTCCATATTTAATCATATTTAGGAAGTTAGAATGATACCGTATTTTATTATTGGCGTGCATTAGCGTCCCTTCTTGCCCGAGCTGGAACGGCCAGGTCCAATAATGCATATGCGGACTGCTGATGAAGAAATAAATAAACAATCAGACCTTCAATACTGATTTTGGATTCACTCACTATGGACTATTCATAGTAAACATATGAATACTGCGTCAAAGGTAACTCACCTGCCAGAACCAATAATATGGAAGTGGTTCCTCTATCTGCATGACAAGAATTTTCCTATAAGGCGTTTGAACATCTCTACAGATAGGGAAATGGAGAACGGGAGGATAATTTATCCACATGGACCGCATCAGTAATAATACTGCAAGCCACAGCTGTTATCACACCAGGAAGGGATACAATTGGCTATCAATTTTGGATGCAGCACCTGGACCCAGGGCCATCCTGTCAGCCTCGCGTAAGCCCCGCCAATCTCAGATCAGATAATCTTTCAGGGGGCCGTGTAAAGATTCCAAACCACTCACATGTTTAAATGTCTCTTTTATTTACCCTTTTCGTTCCTTCCAACACAGTTGTTACTTTATACCACGCATCACTAATTGCCTCAACACGGAGATGGCTAGCACAGAGGCGGTTCAAACGGAGACCACTTGTAGCAACTTATACGACTCTCAACAGCCTACCCCTCTGACTATACAGACACAGAACATATCTGGCAATGCCCGAGTCCACAATGGCCCCTATTTTTCGATTAAGCGGACGTCGACCTATTCCAGAACTCGAGATGGACTTGCATGGCTGAGCTCGCTTTTCTTTGACGAGGTCCACGATCGCATTCGTAACCAAGCACAGATCCCAAGACAAAATCGTACGGCGCAAGGTGGTGACTATTATTCCGGAAAATGGCTTTTGGATTCGGTCGTCTTTGATCAATGGCGGTCAAGGGATATCAGGGAACTATGGTATCTTGGGATGCGTTAGTAACCTTCTTACTTTCCAAAGGTGTCTGGACTTTAGACAGCTAATCTTGATTCATTTAGCTGGTGCGGGCAAGTCTGTTATGGCGTGTGTTCCCCTATTTGTTCGTTTTTACCTCGCATCATTATAACATGACTGACTGTTTTCAGTTCAATCATCATCCAGCATTTACTTAACTTGCAGAAAGATTTCAAGGCCGAGATCCAAAGCCCAAGGGTTGCTTACTTGTATCTAAGTTACAAGGAGTCTCATTCGTTGGATCAGCTGCTGGGAAGCATTATTAAGCAAGTGATCCTCGATGATACGCCTATCCCACAATCTTTGACCAAGCTTTGGGAGCGTTGCAATTCTGGTACAGCGAGGCCAACCTTGAGCTCATTGATGGACCTGCTTCAGGAGGTGACATGCGACCGTCCTGTCTATGTTGTGGTCGACGCATTAGACGAATACCCGGTCAAAGATCGCAAGGAACTGATGGATAGGCTCCGGGATTGCAAGAATCTTTTTATCCTTATCACATCGCGGGTACTGCCCGAGTGGGAGGAACTTACCGGCGACTGTATCACTGTGGAGATCAGGGCAAATCCAAAGGATGTCGATCTCTTTTTGGAGAACGGATTTCAAGAGAGTCCTCGTTTGCGAAGGTTCGAAGAAAAGAGCCCCGGGCTGCTAAAAGAGATCAAGTCGGCTGTGCACGAAGCCTGCGGTGGAATGTAAGCAAAGAGGACAAATAATTATGCCGTGGCTCGCAATCCTTTCTGACTCACACCGCTCCAGGTTCCTTCTTGCTAGCCTGCATATGCGTTCTATAACATGCCAGCGTACCATTGAAGGTGTTAAGGATCGGATTCGGAGCTTGCCTCAGGATATTAATGGGATGTATAACGACACCCTGGCTAGAATAAGACAGTTGGACCAGGACGACATGAAATTGGCGCTGGGTATCTTGTCCTGGGTGGTATTCAGCTACCGCCCATTGAAGATCGAAGAGATTCAACACTCCATGGCAGTAGACCTTGGGAGTGAGAGATTCAATGAGAATAAAATGTTTGGGGAAGAAAGCATGAGAGAGGTCTGCGAGGGGTTGGTCACAGTTACAAATGGTGTCATTTCCCTTGTGCACTACACTGCGCAGTCATTTTTCAAAGAAAAGCGAGATGAGCTCTTCCCGGGATTTCATGGCACAATTGCCCAGACCTGTATTACCTATCTCTCACTGAAGGCTCTGGAGCAGCCGGATGATGTCGAAAACCAGCAATCTTATGCGGACGACTTATACGACATCCCCGACCGTCGCACAGCTAACGAAATCCTCGAATCAGCGAAATCTACGCGCCATCGTAGACTTTCATACAACCAAAAGCGAGCCAAGTTCCCGTTTCTTATATATGCTTCCGAATTCCTTCCTTATCACCTGCGAGACCTGGGAACGGTGTCAGTCCTGGGTGACATCTTGTACTCCCTGCAAAGGCTGCTTCAAGACCGACCAAAAAGGATTTTTTTGATTCGGACAATGTCTGAATACTACCCACAGCTGGGCCATGCTTCTCGGATTCTGGAGCCGTTCAGTCTCACTGAAGACCCATCGGACGCAGGTACGATCTCCGCAGGCATGATCTCCGCAGGAGGATCCGATGACTCTGCGCTCTGGGAAGAAGTATCACCGGTGTTACCTTCATCCCCAATTGATACCTATGACTCGCATATTGAGTCAGGGGCCCAGGAACTTCCTCTCAGTCTTGTCAATGAATCACCAAGTAACATTCACCCTGGTCATGACCTATCAAGAGGTTTGCCAACTGCCACGGTGGAACGGGAAACTACAGCATTGCATTTGGCTGTATTTCTAGGCTGGCTTCCCATCGTTACACACCTCTTGGACAGTACCAAACAGCGGGTCGATATCAACGCTGTAGATATGGAGGGACGAACACCGCTGATAATGGCAGCCGGTGAACGACATTGGGATGTGGTTCCATTTCTACTCGATAGAGGCGCATCGGTTGACCTCCTGTCTAGTGATGGCCACGCCGTGTTGCTACAGGCAGCGCAAAGAGATCGCAAGGATATTGTTCAAAGAGTGATATTCGATCTGATGCACCATATGATATATGAGATATCGCACGTCAAGCTCGTTGAGTATATAATGGCCATCGTCATTGCCTTCATTCTCGAGGTTTTCTTTCTCATCAGTGGGTATTATCCTACATATAATAAAGTGAGAAGTATTGAGCAGCGGTGGATGAATAGAGTGCTCTATCTTTCGACACGCAGAAAGGAGGTTGACTCCCAATTGGGATATCATCTCCAACTTCTCAAAGCAGCCTTATCGGGTGATTGTGAGGCCATTAAAAGACTTGTATATGACGGCAGGGTGCAGTTCATGTCAGAGACCTCGTGCTTTCATAACACTGCTGCCTTTCTCGCGGTTGAGTTTGATCAGAGAGATGCCGCCGCCGAACTTCTAGACAGTGGAGCAGATATAAACATGCGAGGCCTACAGAACTGTACATTGCTCCACCGTGCAGCATATCGAAACAGTATTGGGATGGTCCAAATGCTGCTCGAGAGAAATCCTACTATTGATTTGAAAGACGATAATGGACTAACTGCTTGGTCGGCTAATCTCGACGAAGAACACAACTCGGGTAAGTTGGCATGACATGAAATACCCTCGTCACAAGAAGGAAGCTAACCACGATGTATTTTATTTACAGTGCTTGACATCCTCCACCGCGCAGGCGCCGACCCTAACACAAGAATGGTGTATGGAGAGAATAAGCTCTACAGCTCTGCTGCTGCGGGAAATGTGAGGACCGTCCGATTTCTTCTTAGGCAGGGGGTGAATCCATCTATCAAGACAGATTATGGTTGGACACCTTTGCATTGGGCTGCCGGAAACGGATTTCCTCTTTGCGTTGAGGAGTTGCGGAGGGCTGGAGCAGAGTTGAATCCGATTTCAGATGTGTCCAAGACTCCACTGGACTTGGCGATAGAGAGGAACGAGCAAGCAATTGCTAAATATCTCCGTGATTTCGGGGCTAAGACAGCGAGTGAAGTGTTGGCGGAGACAGGTGGTCGTAATAATTCCGATGTGACACGGCCGTGACGAGGATAATAACGACGACCTGGATGATGGGGTTAAAGAAGAGGAAGACTGGGAAAAGGAAGGGACAAACTGGAACAAGAGGTTGCCTCTGCAATCTGGACCGCAAGATGTTGAGACACTGACTGGAGAGTCGGCTTCCTTGAGCCAGCCGACGTCCAGGGCGATGAAAAGAGAGCCATCATAAAAAACCCGACCTCCCTTTTGGTACTGACTGTTCTCTTTCACCTTCCTCCGTCAACTCTAATATGTACTCTCTATGAGAAGGATACGTGATCATCCAACCAGAAAAAGGAATTTAAGCGGAGTAAGTCGTACCGAGGACAAAGGAAACGATCGATAGTATACAATCTGAAACAACCCCCTGTGGGAACTTTATATTTACTGGATCTAACGGCGGAAAATAATTTAGCAGCCTTGACTTAGTATATAAATAGTTTTTAACTGTTTCGTATTCGTATCTTAGCATTTTATTATAGTGGGCCCGTGGCGTATCAGGCAGCATCCTACAACGCAAATTCAGTCAACGTCTTCAAATATCACGAATTCGCCGAGCATACATAATATGCAATACTCGCGCAGTAGAGTTTCTCAAGCTATATGCCATATGGGAAAATCAAAAAGAAAAATATTCTGACAACCTTCGCCTAGGTCTTTGTTTGGAGTCCAGTATCTAGTGTATTCCACAAAATATTATAATTTCTGCTGTGGATGGTCTCAATAGCTTAATGGCTTAGTACAAAGGCTACTGTAGGAATGAAACAAGCTAAGTTCTTGCAATGTCACTGCCTTGTGCCCATTGTTTCGCATGGGTCCACCCAGACGGGGTTCATATATGGCTTGCCATACTCCCAAGAAACTGAAGTTACACGTTCACAGCTTCTAAGTTCAAAGAGTACTTCTCAGCAGTATCAGACCTTCTGAATTGCTTCGAAAATCCATTGACATGGCCAACCCAACTGGCGTATCATCAATTGATACAATCCCTGCCTTTATGGTACCCTTTCTGCATCCTTTAAGATATAATATCCTTTCTTCTTTATTATCTTTGGTTTACCTATTCTGCACGGGCTCGTTATTCTTCGATGTGGTCCATCATATGCTTCATCGCTGCAACAAATCGTCCCATCCTCTGCTTCAATGCCTAGCGCGTATGCACCGTTTCCACCATCTCTACTTCACACGGCACATGGATTTCGATGAGAAATATCGCCAACAGAATAATTTCCAAGCATTGCCACTTGAACTAGGACTTCAACTTTGTGGCACCGCACTAGGGTATATCTTTGCTTTGCAGGTGCCCGTCGGCCTAGTGCGGATACCACAAAGTCACTTTTGGTCTATCATTGTTATCCAAGTTCTGAGAACGCTTGTTGTCATTCTCACCAGTGGCCGCGATTCAAACCACCTCGTCTACAAAACTGCCCCCAAAGATCTGAATTGGGTGCTTGTAGGCCCAGAGTTCCACTGCCTCCATCATGTTTACCCAGATCGCTACATTGGATCATTTATCAAACTGTTTGACTGGATATGCGGTACTGCGTACTCCTTTCGAGGAAAACGCTTTGTGATCACCGAGAGTGGACCCTTCGGCCAAGCAATGGTGACGGAGCTAGAACGCGAAGGAGTACAAGACATTCGCAGCTTGAAGTTTGGTACTGATTGGGACCATCATCACCTTGAGAAAGCTGCCGAAGCTTTAATCACCTGTGATATCCTCATTCTTGCCCACGATACCGAAGGTGACGATGCGAAATCAAATTGTGATTCAGCGGTTCGCCTCGTTCAACTATTCAAAGAGCACAGGACGAACGAGAACTCCAATCCAACACTTCCTGAAGTTTGGTACGTGGACAGTGAAATTGAAACACATCAATCTTTCAAGATTACACAATTACATGGCGACTCCAATTCGAACGTGCGCTTCCTCCCACACGCTCGTTCATATTATGATGACCCCGATATACTTTACCGCCACATCGTGGCATCTGGGCTCCAGTCGTCCATGGTGTCGGCTATGCCTTCGGCAGTCTGGGCAGCCAAGTGCTCAATGTGGTGGATCCGGAGAGGTGCTCGGTATATTTCTGTTTCGAACACTGGATTTGCCTTTCTGAACTATTTTAAATTCATGTACCTAGTTCCATACGCGCAGGAGGTGGATAGAGCTTGAATATAATTAGATTACGCAACAGTATATAAACTCACTGCTGTATGTTTTGTTTTGTTTATGCTTTACTTTTAGAGAGTTTGGTAGTCCACCCGAGCGAGCTACTAGTAGCACTGGATGCCAAAAACCGGTGGTCTGGCGCACATGTAAGACCAAGGTTAAAAGAGCATAATTTTGATAAAATAATGATTACAGAGTGAGGAGCAAGAAGATACGTGGTTAAATAAAACAAGGTACATGTGAGCACATAGTAAACGTCCCACACAGCCCGATCCGTGGCAGATCAAAGCTTGCTGGAGACAAGGTAGGGAATGTTCTTAGCCTCATATAGATCCCTGTGCTCAGATTTGATGATATCCGCACCCTGTATTATGTGTTAATCCTATTCTAGGAATTCGTCGACTTGTTACTAACCTTCTCGCCAATCATGTAGACCGAGTTTTGAATACGGCAATCAGGGATCACAGGGATGACAGAAGCATCCGCAATTCTGAGGTTGCGCACTCCATGAACTCGCAGCTTTGAGTCAACAACACCCTGATGGATGCTCTTCGAGAGACGTGCCGTACCGCACGGATCTGTAAAGTAAATGATTAGACTTTGTCTCGAGAGATTTGAAGGGGTCATCTTACGGAATCCAGTCTGGCTGCGATCCAGAACAGCCCTGTTCATATCATCATCGGAATCAAGGGGCATCTTCCATGGGTACTCCGACAGAACGATGTCCTTGAATCCAGCACCCTTTGTCAAAAGATCATATGTCCAGCGCACACCCTCCCGCATGGCTAAAATATCCAAGTCATTGTTAAAGAAGTTGAGGTTGATATTGGGTTGAACTTGTGGGTTTGAGCTGTTCAGGGTAACTTCACCCTCGGAGAGGGGACGTAGAAGATCGACAATGACGGTCATGTAGTTACCCTTCTCGGGCATAGGGTAATGCCACTGGAATGCGGTGCTGAACAAGCCGACGAAATCCAGCTCGAAGTGAGGTTGTCCTGCCGGACCAAAAGGATCCAGTCCTCCGTTGGCAGCCTTGGCCTCCAGGTAGGCAGGGTATTTTTCCAGGCGTTCGTCGATTCTTGGAAATCCTACAAGTTCCAGGAATCCAGAGCTTGCAGGACCAGTTTTGTCCTTCTGGTAGGTGGAAAGTGCTTTGTCATTCAGAGGACCGGGACGGAGGATATGGTTGTCCAAACTGTACCCATCCTTGACTTCAAGAACGAAAGGCACAATTGGGTGGTCTAGAAGGTGCTGGCCCACGTGAGAGGATTCCACAATCGGGGTAATTCCGTGCTTGGTCAGTTCCGCTGCTGGACCGACTCCGCTGAGCATGAGAAGCTTTGGAGTTTCAAATACACCCTGAGACAGGATGACCTCTCGGCTAGCGTAGACACTAACCTCTTGACCAAAAGTTTCGCTGATCACAGTGACACCTGAGCAGATACGCGTGGCGGGGTCGATGAGCAGCTTCTTCGAGCGAACGCCATAGAGGATTGTCACGTTAGGCTTGTTCTTCAGGTAAAGGAAGCTACCCTGGCGCTCGCCCTGGTGAATGGTATCAACACAGTGGGTGAGGCCCTTCATCTCGCCGGAATAGATGTCCTCGCTGAGAGGTTCGCCCTTGGAAACCCAGGCCTCAGTGAGTGCGTCACGGAACGGCTTCATCTCCGGCACCAAATCGGCATGGGAAATATGCACAGGGCCTCCGGTTCCAATCTTACTCAGTTCGGATGGATACAGCTTCTCGTCATCGTGGTAGGTGGCACATTTGCGGAGATACTCCACACAAGATTCCCAATTCCAGTCGCGACCACCAAATGCCTCCCAGTCGTCAAAAGTAGGCTTTGAGCCAGGAATCCAGGTGAAGTAGTTGGCACACGAACTGCCACCAAGGGCCTTTCCGCGGGTGTTGGGCTTTTCAACGCGCTCGTAATCATCGCGCTTGATCATGGTGGTCTTGTATGACCAGTCGTACTTGCTTCCGCGAAGAGTGAAAGCCTTCGACGGGGTGGTGATTTGATCGATCTGATCAGGGTTGGGGATGCCAGCTTCAACCACCAGAATGCGGACGTTGGGGTTCTCAGCGAGACGGCCAGCAATTGCATTACCAGCGGTACCACCGCCGACAATGATGAAGTCGTACTCGGAGCCGTTAGAAACGAAAGCCATGGTTTGAAATTTGTGTTTTGTGATAAATAATTAGTTGAGAGTGAGGTTTGTTCAGTCGCTATGAGACTGTAGGACTGTAGGACTGTAAGACTAGTTTGTATAGAGCAGGAATGAGGCATCTCTTAGATTTTATAATCTCATCATCGTTTTCTACTCCTCATAGCAACAATATCTCCAAACAGACTTTGCCGCTCTTGCCGGCCCAGAACATACCGAAAAAAAGAAAACCCTCAAACTGCTATTGATAGAGCCCTGCATGTCTGGAATATGTTCTAGAAGGAAGCTAAACTCTAACAGTGACGCGTGTCTGTTTTTTTTAACCCCTCATGAGGGGAACCCTTCTCCGCATAAGGCTGCAAAGGGGATCTGACTAATCGGAGCGGAGGAATTTACCGGGAATTTGCCGGGGACGGAAATAGTTCGGCCATTCTACGACTGGCCTTTCTAACGATGGCTTATCAAATTAATTGCGTTTATCTCAAAACACTTGATTTTGTCAAGTATGGTGTTATCATCGAGCCCCTCACGTCAGATTGTAATGGGCATTTTGGAAATTTGGAGTCTCCCTCGTGAGGGGTGATAGTGGCAAGGTCTTGACTCAACGTTGAGATACAACACAATAAAAGCTAGGCTGTTTCCCAGAAGATAGACAGTCATAACATATCAATTGAACTCTCTGAATAAACGATCAAGAATGCGGAACGACACTTTTACATTGGCAGAAGGTGTAGTACCAAATATGTTAGAACAACCATTCCCATTCTGACACCAGATAGGCCAACCAGTAGCAGACCCATCCGTCAGCACCACACTGCCTACTGTTGGCGGAGGTGGCCTTACGACATTGGGTGACACGCTTCTTATTGAGACGCTTGCACACTTCAACCGCGAACGTATTCCTGAAAGGTTTGAGATGGTTCGATCTGACCTTTGGAAGGGGACAATGTCCTAACGCTAAACAGAGTTGTCCATGCTAAAGCTGCGGGTGCTTGGGGAGAATTTGAAGTTACAAACGACATTTCCTCGCTTACCGCCGCCAAGTTCTTCAATGGTGTTGGAAAGAAAACTCCTCTTTTATTCCGTCTAAGCACTACTGGAGGTGAAAAGGGCAGTGCAGATACTGTCCGCGATGTTCGAGGTTTTTCTGTCAAGTTCTTCACCGAGGAAGGTAATCATGATATTGTCGGGAATCATATTGTAAGTGCTCGTCTCGACTCTCACGTTTCATATTCTAATGCCCCGAAGCCAGTGTTCTTTGTCCGCGATCCTGTCAGGTTTCCTTCTCTCAACAGAAGCCACAAGAGACATCCTGCCACCAACCGACCGGATTGGACCATGGTGAGTGCCAATCAAAAACTCTGTATCGCTGAGGAAACTAACCGTTTAGTTCTGGGATTTCCATACGAACCAACCGGAAAGTGTTCATGCTTTGATGCACCTTTTTGGCACTCGGGGTATTCCTGACTCCATTCGTCGAGTCACAGGTTTCGGTGTACATACATTCAAGATGGTCTCAGCTGATGGTGGGTTCCGCTACTGCAAGTTCCACTTCCGGCCTACCCAAGGTATCACACACTTCTCGGGCCAGGAAGCTACTCGCATGGCTGGCGCAAACGCCGACTTCCACAACCAGGATTTGTGGGATGCTATTGCTCGGGGAGACTTTCCTGCTTGGAAACTTTACGTGCAAATCATGGAGCCCGAGCAGGCGGAAACCTACGGCCGTGCTCTGTTTGATATCACCAAAGTTTGGCCACACAAGGACTTCCCCTTGATCGAAGTTGGTCAAATGACTCTTAACAAAAATGTGAGTAACTCCTTATATTTGACACGAAGCAAGTGCTGACGACAGCTAGCCCGATAATTATTTTGCCGAGATCGAGCAAGCAGCATTTTCCCCTTCTAACATGGTCCCTGGGATTGCAATGACACCTGATCCTAGTAAGTTCACGCTAATTTTGCTGTCAAAGTGGGCAGTATACTAACCATTTTTGCCTATACAGTGTTGCAGGCACGCATGTTCGCTTACCCCGACGCTCAACGATACCGTCTGGGAGTGAACTACACCCAGCTTCCTTCAAACCGTGCAATCTGCCCTATATACGCCCCATTCGAGCGCGATGGTATGGGAACTATGACTCGAAACTATGGTGGTGATCCGAACTATGTCCGAAGTTCATTCGGGAGTGGCGTTCCCAGCCAGATTGTTTCCAACGTGCGACACACAGAGCGCATCGCTCTTAACTCTGTTCTCGGTCAAAATGAGATCATAGTTGATGATGAAGATTTCCTTCAGCCACGACAGTTGTGGAGACGGGTTTTTGATGAGCCCGAGAGAAGGCAGTGGGTATCAAACGTGTCGGAGACTTTGGAAGGAGTGCCCGGTCAGCTCAAGGATGCTGTCATTGCCATGTTTAGCAAGGTTGATCCCCATATTGGTCAATTGTTAGATGCTAAGCTTAAGAGTAGCTCGCGTCTTTAATTCTTGGAGTATATAGTCTGAAGTACCTCCTTATCTACGAAAGCTTTCACCTCCATCCCGCTTCTTCTCCGGTTTCATTGCATGTCTTCGGGTAATCACCCCAGGACCACCCAGTGCCATGCTATCCCTATCTTCCTCCAAGCCCACCAAGCCGTCGATTCTATTTAATTTGGCCAGATCTAGTTCGCCCCCGTGTCCTAGAGCTGGCATCTAAGAGTCCTTCAATCCGATGGCCATTCGAGCAACTTCCACGGAGTCCAGGGCATGCGTCCACGTAGGCAGCTGGTAGATATAGTACGCCAAGACGGAAAGCCCTAAAAGCTGCAGGAATATTACGATGCTAACCACAACCGTACCCGCAAGGGTCTTTAGAGGTAAAGACACAAGCATTCCAGCACCAAACGTGATCTCGCGCCCAGAGAAGGCATGCGCTGGTGTCGCGGTTTGGGTGAGCATCGCTCGGTTAGATATGTACATACTGGCCAGTAGAGCCATCTCCGCCGCATTCGTTACGTTAAACAATAAAACCAGTCCCCAAGGAGAACCGCCAGCAGATTATGGGGATCAGAGTCACTCCACGACAAACGACCGTGATCGGTGGCAATGGCAGCGCAGTTACTTTGGAAGTCTGTGAATATTGAGAAGGCTAGATTGGAGAAGGGAAGCCGGCCCTATTGGCAGATCTGCTGGATTGCCGACGGGAATGTCTTTTTGGATGAATTGGCTGCAACCTCGAAAAAGGACTGGTTGCCGAAGAGGGCGATGGCTGATGTCATGAGTGGACCGGACATGTTTAGCATATTTGTGTCATACGTAGACTGCGGCATATCCGCAAAATTTTATCCTCAAGAGGGTTGAGGATAATTTGAGGATACCCGCACTAGTGTATCAATGTAAGGTATTTTTTAGTATTAAAATTTGTTCTTTATCTGTATTCTCCTCAATATATTAGGTAATTTTACGTTTTTAAATGGAAAGCTATATTATCATAAGATAAATATATAATTGTAATAATAATTGGTATTGAATATTAGGTTAATAGAGATATAGAAGCTTTTTGGATACTAATGGTAAGATATATTTTTTCTTAGTAGGTTGGGATACTATATTTAAGCCGGGAACACCAAAATAAATTACATAAAACGACTTCCTTAATTTACAATTTTTTAATTAAGCAAATATACTATTTATATTCTATTATTACTTAAAAATTAAGTAAATACAAAAGTTTCATTAGTTTATTTAATATTTCCTAACATTAACATAATGAATACTGCCAAGACTATAAATTACTTACGTAATGCGGATATTTTGCGGATAGTTATGGTATGAAAGTGATATCCAATATCCTCAATTTGCCGCAGTCTAGTCATACGGATCAGCAGGTTCTTTGTTCCAAAGATTCAAATACAAAAAGAGAAAAACCTAGGATGTTAGTTCCTAGGACGCACTAATCTTCGGTTTAACTTACTGTTCGATAGATCTCGTGATCTATAGGGCGGATTGTTAATTTGTTAACCACTACGATCTTTTCCCAAGGCTCATCCCTACTAATATATCCTGGCGGCTGTTAGACGTGCCGTACAGAAATCTCCTACCTGGCCTCGAGCACCATAAACCACTACCATTAAAGAGCCACTTATAATTAATTAATCTCCCATAAGACCTAGCTATCTCAAGCAGGTAACACCCGGAAATAAATCAGCCCTTTAATAACGGGGATATTCGTATACAAGAGGTCCGTTAGTAAACTAATCTTTAATTCTGCTACACACTATGTATTCGACACATAATCCCTCCTCTCTTGTGCTATAAAGTCTCTAAAGGGAATATGTATATCAAGGAAATAAAGCCAGAGTCTAGATAGGAAACGACTAGTAGTTCTTTCACAATACATAGTTATTTATATCGGGAGCGCGGCGGAAGATCTTCTAGTAAATCTCTATAAGTATACGGGCATCGGCGCGGAGGGTAGGTGAAATGTGTTCACTTTAGCGAGGAAGCCGTTTATACGTCTAAGGCGCTCAAGATTATATTTCGATAAGTTGGCTTAGGCTTAACATATAGGTCGCGGAGAGAACAAGCATATTACCGAATTGCCTATATAACATAACAGATTATTAGTATTTTAAGATACACCTTTCTCTAGATATCTGAAGGGTTAGTTAGGCCCGCTTACGTATAGGCTGTGCCGAAGATGTTAGTTACCACCAATCGATGTCCACCTGCACCATCAAAAGCTATAGTACTCCGAATCGCAGAATCAATACAGACCTTATAGGCATCCTATAACTTGTTAGGAAGCGCACGGAGTTAGACTTAAGGAGCGGTCCATCCGTCAGCGAGTGAGGCGGCTGGTGTTTGGGCTATGTTCGGAACACGGGTGTTGTTGTGTAGACCGTGGTAGAGGAGAGGTCGGTGGAATATACTTGGCACTATAGTACTTTGCGCATACTGGCAGCGTTGATTTCATTGGCTGGCTCGTCGGTGTCCTTCCACTGTATACTATAGGGTAGGTATCTGCGCCAGAGATCTAGGCTCTTGCTCAAAGCTTCTCAGACGGTAGATGACCATTGTATTTCTCCTTGCCTTTTGACCTTGTAAAGGTCGGTGTGGACTCGGTTCAGAATTTTGTGCAGGTGGATTTGAGCAGAGTAGAACATCATGATCAGGTTTGGGCCCGCACTGAGATCGTCTGGGAGACTGATTGTAAATTGTCCTTTGGGGAGCCGCATCTGACCTTGGAACCTGTCTACCATTCTTCAAGGTTCCTTATTATAGTTCCACGACTTCCTACCCATGTGGTCTTTTTTTTCCACTCATGAGTTATTCGTATATTTCTAAAACTAACCTGTCAACATGAGACTGCCTAGGTGGAGATGATGCCTGGGGTATGAAGGGAACAATTTGTCACATAGCCGGGAGATAGTGATGTTGCAAGCCTGGGGGAGCTCGGAAAGTCTCATTGGTGATAACCATGAGCTTATATAGTGATGTCTAGAGATTGAATCTCCAATGTCCCAAGGTCGTATGTAGACCTCCGCAAAGCCTATAAATGGGCCCGGACCCTAGGCCCACGACCCAACCCACGGTAGGCTATGGGTTCAACCTTCAAAGCCCAACCTAACCCACAGCCCACTGTGGGTTGGGCCATGGGCCCCTATAAAAGCCCATATAGGCGCTGACAAAGCGGACTCGTAAATCGTTGTATTACGATCTTCCACCGATCGTATAAAGTTCAAATTCCAAATGTAGAATAAAAGGGAATACTATAAGTTTATTAATTTTAAATAAAATCCGATCGGTAGGGGTCGAGATATTACCGAAAAGGTAAATATGATATTTTGATATTAGATATATATCTAGGTTTTATAGGGAAGCACTACTACTTTCTAGTAAACCTCTATCATTTTTTTTAAAAAAAACCCCTAATTAACGCGGTTTCTCGTGTCTTTTTACGTGATATAGAGAGAATACTAGTAATTGATTCTAAATCATTAAATTTAATAAAATATTACCTTAGGGATTAGGGTAAGAAACGGACGTAAAACAGAGGTAATTTAATTAGTCCCAAAAGGGGGGTTGAACTTATCTTGGCATCTAAATTCTCGGTATATTTGTATTATTTAGGGCCTATTTAGGCCCCTATTAATCCACAGTGGGCTCGAGGTATAAGCCTATAGCCCATCAATAGGCCTAAGGACCGGGCCCAAAACCCAACCAATTTACGGGTTGGGTTGGGTTGGGCTTTGGGCTTTATAGGCTTTGCGGAGGTCTAGTCGTATGTAAGATCGCCGGTAGGCCTTTTTTTTAAGGACCGCAATGGCAATAAGCATTAGCATTCACCTGAGGCATAGGTCGAATGGTGGACTAGCTCACGCAAAGTTTGCGTAGAAATTATAGTAAGTGTCTAAGGAAAAAAACTTCTAGAGCAGGTTATCGAACTAACGGTCTCATCTGCTACTTTGGAATATAGTATACACGGTGAAAGAGAGCGGCTGGTGAGATCTGACCAATCAGCGAACATGAAATGTTCAGGGCGGCTCCGACCAAGAGATCCACTTTGAGGCGGCTCCGATGTGGGCCATCAATCAAAATGTTTACCTACATATATGTTCCATACATTTCCAGATATTTAAAGACTTCATCTCCGTCGTACCTCAATCCCAAATTACCACTCTCAATTACTCTTCTATTTCAATACAGCTTCATGATGACCAATCCTGCAATTGTTATTGTGCCAGGTGCATGGCACCGACCCGCACACTTCCAAGGCCTTATTGATGAGCTCGCAAAGGTCAACTACGATGCAGAGGCTGTGATCATGCCTTCAGTGGACTCCAGTCCACCACTGGCCAGCTGGAACGAAGACGCGCAAGCTGTCCGACAAGTGATTATGAACAAACTGGATGCCGGGAAGGACGTCGTCGTGCTCGCACATTCATTTGGTGGCGTTGCCATGTCCGAGGCAGCCAAGGGTCTAGGAAAGAAGGATCGAGACGCACAGGGTTTGAAAGGCGGGATTACTAAGCTGGTATACATGTGCGCGATGGCGTTGCCGGAAGGCCAGACCCATATCGGCCAGTTGGTCCCGCAGACGCCCGAGGAAGAAGAGCTCGAGCGTCAGCGCAAGGAATTGGAGGAGAAGTTTGGTGGACTAGATGTGTCAGCGGTATGGGCTCCGAGTATTTGCTTCTATATCGACAATACTAACCTGTCGATAGGACGGAGCAATGAGTCCCCCGAAGGACCGTATCCACCTCGTGTTTTATAACCGCTGCGACCAGAAGGATATTGATAAGGCTGTGGAGCTGCTCGGTACATTCCCCGTGGGCCCGTTGACTGTTCCTGCCACATACACCGCTTACCGTGAGATCCCGAGCACATACATTGTCTGCAAAAACGACCAGGCATTACGGGAACCGTTCCAGAGGAGGATGATTGCACAAGGCGAGGGTTGCTTCGATGTGGAGGAATGCGAGGAGGGCCATTCCCCATTCATAAGTAACCCGGGCTTCATTGTCGATTGCATTCGGAGGGCAGCCGGGGAGAAGCTCTAGGCATGCGAAAATTTCCACTATGCCCTGTCCCTCTATATATGTACAGAGTTTTTCAGTAATATTGCTGGGCATAGGAAGTGTACCACATTTGAATGTTTAGGTTTATATGATGATTCTCCTCTCTTTGAATACATTTTTGACCTCAGCGTAGGCCGTATTATCAAATGTAGGGATCCAGTCAATGGGGTTCAAGACTCTGTATTTCTGTATCGGCTTTCCTAACAATTTATAGTTAACTAACATAGGCCACCGATTAGTTACCAACTCTAAATTACAAAACATGTAGGATTAATAAAACAGCTCCAACATTTGAGCGGGTGCCTCATATTTCAGGCATACTATAAGGTGTCAGTGGCGGCGCGGAACGGAAAAGCAATACAGCCGTGTCGGGAATAACCCAACCTAGGACGCTACCTCATCTTGTAGGTATCATGTAGACACGGAATGCCGGGAGACCTCAATTCTCCAAGGGCGTCAACATCTCCCGTGAATCAACCACGACGCCAAAACACAAGTTGTGATCCATGTAGACGTTCCAAGCGACGCTGTGTTGTGCAGCCAGATCCAGACGGGAGTGCTGATGCGATCTGCACGAATTGCAAACGCCTGAGACGCCAATGTACATTCGAATTCGCTATAGCCAAGTCCAGTAGTCCTTTCTCTCGCAAACGACAGAAACGAAACTACGGGGAAGCCTGTGGGTCAACACCACGAAATGAACCCAACGACTTTGATGCAACAATTGAAGAAGTCACTGAAAGCCCGACCAATCGATTTGATGCTGCCTCGATTGCCGACCAAGACGTTCTAGCGGCTTGGCTGAATATTGATTATGATGAGATCGTGACGGATAACGTCAACCTCTTTTCAACCAACCTCGAGCCTTCTAATTCATTCGATGCGCCTCTTTCTGGGTACATAGCGCCAGTGACCCAGCGTGAGGATCAACTTACGGCTGCCACTTCCCAACTGACTCGCTTGCACGGAGGACAAAATCTCGAATCAAATAATCACCGACCAGCGGTTGGCCTTTCATTCAATAGTCCGATATACCTGCTGAATTCTGGAATTGACGCGACGATCTTCGGTGATCGTCTCGCTCGCATCTATGAAGCAATCGCAACAGCCAGTGCCTCCAGGTTTTTGGATTATGACTGCAATCTCTATGCGACTGGGAGTCGCTACCGGTTGGGGGACAGTGACTCGGCGAGCTCAGATGGCTCGGCACGTGCCAGGTTAACTGTGGGTTCAACCGTCATTACACCCCGGTTTGATCTTCCGGTTCAATCACAAGCAATTTCTCATGAAATCTCCTTGCTGGGAAGTGTTCGGTTCCTTGATCATTTGGGCGACCTCTATGGCAATCCATTGAACTCAGCTGCGCGAAAGAAATCAGATGAGACCTTCAAGGCAGTCCTTCGTGCATTTTCGATGCAATGGTTGCCGAGTTCCCCTTCTTTTGAAACGAGATCATCTTATGGCGACTTTCCTCGGAATTCAAAGTCCGGAGAGACAGGGGATGATTCTTCCCTGAACGCTTTCATTGATGCTTGGGCACGGGCAAGATCACTTCTCAACGAGGCGCATGATGTTCGATCATTTCGAGTTGTATTGGCAACACTCATGTTTGTCGGGATTGTTACACCAACTAAAATAACCGACAGAGAGGACCCTGTACCAAACCACTTCCTTGACACAGCTTTGCAAAAGTTATCCTACTTAGATGGACTGGTCACGCAATACTGTGCGAACCTAGGTCCATCATCCACATACGGCGCTCTTGCTGAAGCAAGTTTGAGCATCGTCCGGTGGACTGCGTATATCCGCGACACAGGCGCAGCGTTAGCGATGGATCGACAATGCAAACTTCCAGATCTGTGGGGTACTACAAAAGGTTAGTGTTCTTTACATAGGGACTCTCAAATTCATGTGAACTAAACTACAAACGCATAGTCCTCTCAAATAAAGAGGCTGTGGCAGCATTGGTAGTCACTCAAAATATCCTAGAGCTGGATATCAATGTTCAACCCATTTGTCGGAAAGCCAGTGCGGAAACATTTATTGTCTGGAGGCAGATTATAAACATCAAAACCGTTGCTAATCAGGCGTATGGAACTCTACATGAGCGGTCCTCGTCAACAATCGAAGCAATAAACATGAGTGTGGCTGCTGTTCGTGGCTTCAGCGAATTATTCCAACCTTTCATCCTTCAGTGCATCAGGAATTTCCATTGCCTGTCCACGTGTCCTAAGATATCTCTTGGTAAGCCAGGCTCCTACACGTGGTCCAATTCGCTCACTCGTCCTTTCTCCCACAATCCTATTACTAGTGTCTCACTGATAGGTTATGCCTTAGTTTCCCTCGTGATGTTTTGGAACCTTGGCATTTTCCTTCTCGCCGAGGTTTTCAAAAAGGTGACCCAGGGCCTTGATTCCTCCGTCGAACAAGAAATAGGCCCAGCCATCCGAGAATACCAGCGCGACGCAGCATTGAGCGTGGCACAGGTAGTTGAATGCGTACTTAAATTGCCCGCCGAGGAAGCCTTCAACCTCCAAAACGGACTTGGCGCTGAAGTCCCACTCACCGCTTATCATGTTACTCCGAGTTTGGCTGTCACGGCCCTCCAACGGGCCATCGAGAGTGTGATAGGCCTGCAGCTTCACTCTAGGTGTGATGATTCATTAGAGAATGATGCACAGATTTTGGTACCGGACGGGATCTGGGACCGCCAAATCGACATTCTTATGAAAGGACTCATGTCACTTGACGTTACTGTTGGCGGGTCACAGACCTGTGGCGTGGCACTTGGGGGGTTGATGCACAAACATGGGGACATAATATCTGAGTGCTGGACTTCAGGGTTTGACTCATGACATGTCAACGTGATGGACCTAGCCGAAGAGCTAAGGACATATGAAATGAGGGGAAGGTGGATATATGGGTGTTGATCGATACCAATGCCAAGTACATAGTGTCGATATTCCTAAGATAAGGAGGGGCCATGACCAAAAAGATGATCAACTAACTTAGCCCAGAGCCTTCCATTTGGACTTTTTCTACATTTATTTTCAATGATATGCGCAGTATCATAATTCACACTGCGCTATGGCGCTTGCTTTTGAGTAAATGGGCCTCCTAAAGCGCCAAATTTTGTATCGACTGTTTTCCCGCTCTGAGCCACGCTTTTCTAAACTCTAAATTAGACTTTATGGTGTGGGAAATGACTTGCGGGGTGCTCGATCCGGATATCAGGATATGAATCTCGATAACCTTATTCCAAGAAAGACCGTTGGAGATGATAATAGATTGGCCACTTGAGGAAAGTATGCCCCGATAGACAAAGTTGGCCGTACCTCCGGATAGGCGCGTGAGCGAGGAGCAAGCGAAGAAAGTAGGGAAAAGTTGCTGCGCAATTTCATACCCTGTTTGATCGTGGTTATTTGTAGTCATGTTGTATGGCTTGAGCGGGAGTTGTAAAACAGTCAAGCTGTTCTTCCTGTACGGGCCTAAATGCGCTAGCACATATACGGTCCCCGCAGTTATAGAATTCATCTCACGAAGACAAGCGACAAAGTACGGAGTATATCATCCGTGACTAAATTATTACCAGATACCAAAATATGAGTTCCAATACGTCCGATGGGCGCTTGGATGGTATGGTTACCTAGTGACTGCTAGTGCCCTAACTTACAAAGTAAATTTGACTATGTTCTTGTCCCTCTTTCCGATAACATCGATTTTTTAGCGATTACTAGATATAGACAATGAATAGCTTTGACTAGAATGAGTAGTATTTCGATTTAACGGCTAGTGCTCTAGCAAGACGTAGTCACACAAGGAGAGTGAGATGACATAAGTGACCTTCAATATCACGAAGCAATGTTGAAGTCCAACAAACAGTGAGAAACAGTCAACATTGAGTGAATTGAACATAAAAGCCGAAATCGACACCATATCTGCTACTACCACTCGATTCAAGCGATGGGTCCGATTGTTGTCGTACGCTATAAAGCATTGGAGTACGTATGAGCTTCTGATTGTCTTTCTTGTATATATATCATCCGACAAACTCACCTGGCGTAGCGCCTATGATGAAACAGAGCCATATGCATTCATTTGAAACCCAGAGAAGTCAAGACACGCATTCTTCTTGAACTTGTCACTCCCACCATCTGCCCACCAATCTGCAGATGCCGATGAGGCAGCACCGCAACCACCTAGAAGGAAAAATGTTGCTCTCTGACGATGACCTCCATACTCCAAGACTCGAAAGGACTGCGTTGGGAAAATATTGGTGTTCCTACAGGTGTTATCCCACACATTGACTTCTTTGGCCTCGCCAGAGCAGTTGCGGCCTTTAAAGGCGCGGATCTTGTAGGAAACGGCCCCAGAGCTGAGACAGAAGAGGGTGAGGACCTTTCCAAGATACATGGTGTCTTTTTAGAGAATATAAAAGTTGATATGGTGGATAATTGACTGGTTAGAAGAGTGTCGAATTCAACTGGGTTAAAGTATGAGCTCCAACAACTATCAGAAGGGTTGCCTTTTTATAAGTAGAGGCAGAGCAAGCCATGTAGAGAGTGTCTCCTTGGCATGAACTGATTTGGCCTTGGCGTTGGTCGCCTTGCAATACGCCAAGAATGCATATACGATATAGGATATACAAATCAGCTTGATGGGATCTGACCCCGCGCTCAGCCGCATACTACTCCGTACCTGTAACAAATTCCTAGAAATCATCCAATTGGGTATAGAGCAGTGAATGTATTCCTTTTAGACAAAGCGAGAATGTCTTAAATATAGAAGACAAAAATCAGGCTCACAGGATCTGACCCACGCACTCGATCTGACCCACGCACTCAGCCGCATATACCACTCCGTACTTCTAACAAATTCCTAGCAACACCGAAATGGCTACGGACTAGAGTGTATAGTGCGTACAGTAATATTGAAAATCAGATTTACCTCTGCACTGTTTGACCTTCAGTCCCGAACCTATCTTGAAGACACGCTAATCCATTTATAGAAATTTTCTCTACCTCCTAGTTACGAGGATCTCCCTCTATGAAAGACTCTCGAGCGCGCACTTTACTTTAAGCTAGCAATATGGCTCTAAGACTTTTCCCTTCAAGTTACATCTTATCCGAAACATAATAGAGTGCCAGTCTTTTATCACGTCTCAGATGGCCGCTAAAGCTGAGTGCAAGAGCTGACAGTGATTAAGACTCGCAAAAATTGCGGCAATTGGTGAGTCTCTATGTACCTCGAACGCGGATACATAGGCCAAGAACTAACCGTGACGCCACCTACCACGCGGGAGAATGGAGGTCCCCCGCCTTTTCACAGATCAAATTGGAAATAAGGACAGGCCTACCAGGTGAGGCTCAAATCTCGCCTTACAGGCATTTTTTCAGTGAGCCTGAGCCTGAGCACCCTCATAAAAGCGGCGGCAGCTCAAATAGGAAACCCCCACCCGCCAGGGAAAATCCGGTACGTATAGGTACCTAAGTAGGTAGTTAGGTTGCTCACTGCAGATGGCTAGGTAATCTGCCTGTGTGTCCCTGAGCGTCTAACTTTTCCACAAAGCAGCATGGCCCCGAAGCCTACTGAGCATCCTTTCATGATATGAAATATACCTGCGAAATCTGGTTTGCTCACCAAGTACGATTTACCTATCTCCCTACCCCGAGTTTATCAATTAGACCTCTATATCAAACTGTTAAGCTTAGAAATTCTCATATCTACATAGGCTCTGTATATGATACATGGGAAGAGAGAGGTGAAGTGAGATATACATTGAAGATATTTTCAATTACAGCACGCAAGGGTCGCCATACGTCACTTTCATGATCGCTGTAGACGCTGTAAGCTGGTTTAATGATCGAACTGTCGGGTCAAACGACACTTCCGGTAAATAAGGGGAGGTTAGGCTAATTCAAAGGGTCCATAGACCAGGTAAGTCCCTTATCGGTTGAGGCCGAGACCTCAGAGCTAACACGTTGCGATTTGGTTATCACTGCCAAGGACCTGGTTGTTAGAAAACACGTAAAACTCGAAAACCTTCCCCAGTCTCGCCGTCGTAGATGTAGTTAGAATCGCTAAAGCCGTACTGGAGGGCCGTGGAACTCTTGATATGGCCTTGGGCGATGGAGGTGGGCTCATTCTAGGTCGTGCCATTGTCCGTACAACGGCGTAGCAATATGGAGTTCAGAGATGGGGAATCTTCTTCATCGGGACGGCCATCGTAGGATGCGAGGATGACGTTGTTGCCTAAATAGGCCAACCCGACAATCCGATACTGGGCGATGGGTCCCACGCCCTTGGTGGCGAGGTTAATCTCAGGTACCGCTTCTCTTGTCTCTTGAGATGCTCCGCGAAATAGGGAGGTCGAAGATCCGCTAGCATGATAGAGGATTGATTTGATGAGACCTATCTCGTATCTTATGCCGCAGGGCCTTGGAGCTTGGAAATATATTAATCAAATTAGCTTTACCCGGGAATATGAGGCGAACCATCCTAAAATCCGCTTATCCATATCTCCACAGATAATGCATATGAAATGCGAAGAGAGCCTTTAGTTTCGATGGACGAATACGTCGGATCGACGCATGCACCCCCCTGCCCCTGGTTTTCCGAGCCGATCGCTTCGGGGTAGATCCGATCGGCTGTACCAGGGGGCAAAGATCTTAATTGAGTATCGATTTACACCAAGATATTTCCAAGACACAAGTCAATTGAGGAACTCAATTTTACGGCTTGCCTTGACGCGTTCACTTGTAGTGTTTCTGGATAGTCATCTACTCTGTATGGACTCCCATCTTTCCCGCATTTGCTATAATAACTGTTCCTGAAAATGAAGATATTACGTAAAGTTACTCTCAGCCTGGTGTGTTTGTAGAGATGACCTGCAAAATGCCCGCAGATATCTGCCCATGGTAGGTGGTATGAGTTTGAACCCCCTGTCTCGCGATTGGGTACACCAGGATTAGGTTCGTTACTTGGCAGTATAGCTTAAAAAGAGGAATCAGCGAAGCACAGCCTGCTCGCACGCACATACCTGATCTTGAACGTGTCTAACTTTGTATCTCTTCGCGGAAGTAGCAAAACCGATTGGTTGCGTGGACTAATACTAATCATGTTAATCTTCCAACGAGAAGCTTTCTCGAACCGATAGGCTATACCAAAGCGGGGGGATTAAGTGAAATCCGCGAGAAAGGAGTATCCGGTCCAATCAAACATTTCTGTGCTCTATCAGGCAACGGTCCAAAGGAAGTTCCGATGCTCGGTTCACGAGATCCGGGATGACCTAGGATGGAGGTAGATTGTGTACTAACTAGCGCCATATCTCCGGGGAGTGTAAACTTGGCTAAGCGGGGTTCGCGGGAATCCAGGGAAGAGATTGGCCGTTTAATTAACTTCCAAGGTTACCCCAGATATTATCAAAATGTTATCAGGGGCACTGTGTTATCCGAAGAGTAATTTGCGGGACCATAAGATCCGGGGCATTCCCTCAACAGAAAAACATTCCTACCATACCTCTCTCTTCCAACATTCTTGCATTTCACAGTCGCAGGGGGCGATCAACACTCACTATGGCAGACCAGGATATCAAACCCTTTGGCGAAATGCAGTCTCCCAAGGTAGATATTGATGCATCATCTGAAAAGGATGTCGTGGAAGGTGTGGTGATCACTGTCACCCCAGAAGAGGTACACTCCATCTGAATATTCCCCAATAGAAGAACATCGCTCACCATGGGACTATTTTTTATAGAATGATCGAATTAAGAAAAAGACCGATATGGTCATCCTCCTCATCCTCATCTGGGTTTATTTCCTACAGGTAAGACACTAATACCCAGTGTATTACATATGATTCTCATTGATCGTCTATTAGATTTTGGATAAAGGTGTTCTGGGAACGGCGGCACTGTTCAATCTCCAGTCTGATATGGGTCTCGTGGGGAACCAGTATTCTCTCATTGGAACGATTGCTCCCGCCGCACAACTGGCATGGCAGCCATTCTCCGCATACATCCTGGTCAATGTTCCCCCCCGTATTCTTATGCCGACCATGATTCTCGGATGGGGTATCGCTGTGGCATGCATGGCTGCTTGCAATACTTTCGGAACCTTTATGGCCGCTCGATTTTTTATGGGTCTGTTTGAAGCTGGATGTATGCCACTCTTTACCATCCTCACCGGTAGATGGTACCGCCGTATTGAACAGCCGATTCGCATCGCCCTTTGGTACTCTGGTAACGGCACAGGCACTATGGTGGCTGCTTCTTTGGCTTATGGCCTTGGCCATATTCAATCTGATGTGTTGAAGCCGTGGCAGATGTAAGATACTCGAGATCGCCTATGCCTATGAACACCGCTAACTATGATATAGTATTTTCCTATTTGTTGGCCTCATCACTATTGTCACCGCACCCTTCATTTACTGGAAGCTTGACAATGACGTTACTACTGCCCGTTTCCTTACTGAACACGAGCGACACCAGGCGGTGGAGCGTCTCCGAGCCAACAAGAATAGTGCAACCTCCTACGAATTCAAGTGGTCACAGGCTCTTGAGGTTCTTCTAGAACCTAAGAGCTGGCTTTTCGTTACGATGGCCTTGCTCCCGAACATGGGCTCGGCCTTGCCTAGTCTTTTCGGTCCTCTCATCGTGACTGGTTTCGGCTTCGACAAGTTCCAGGCCGCCCTTCTAAACATTCCCTATGGAGCTATCACAACGATCGTGATCATTCTTAGCTGCTGGGCCTCCCACAAGGCGAAGCTCAAGTCTGCCGTTTTGGCTGCTTTTATGCTTCCTGTGGTGGTTGGAATCGCCATTCTTTACGCGCTTCCACATAATGAAAAGAAAAACCAGGGACCGCTGCTCTTTGCATACTACTTGACTTCATTTATCTATGCCGCCAATCCCCTTCTTCTCTCTTGGGTAGTTGGAAATACGGCCGGTGCTGCCAAGATGTCCACCATGGTTGCATTTTACCAGGCTGGTACTTCCGCTGGTGCCCTCTCGGGTCCCCTTCTGTTCACCGCTGATCAGGCTCCCGGTTATCTTGCCGGTACGCGTGCTGTGCTCGGTCTCTTCATCGCATTGCTTGGCTGCGTAGGTATTCAGTTCATCAACCTTTGGTTCTTGAACAAGCAGCATAAGAAGCGCAGAATTGCCAACGGTAAGGCCGGTGATATCAAGGATACCTCTATGACCACTGAGGTTGGGGTCGATAGGAATGTTCAGGGGGAACAAGGAGAGGACATGCCCTTCAAGGACATCACGGACAAGGAGAACGATGAGTTTGTGTATATCTATTGATGGAAAAAGATCTGAAACTCCCAATTGGAGAAACGAGGGGAAATCTTATTTGTAGGTAGTGAATGACATAATTATATGCCCTAATATTAACTCATGGATAAGGCATCGATTCAACCTAGAAATCAAACATGTACAAGGAGTCAAACAGTATTAGGTAGAAATTAAGAAAGAGGCCGTGGTCTGATTAAACGGTTCTGTGGCTATAAGAAACAACCCCTATTTCAGCCTGGGCCGTCGACGATTCGGCCTTAGCAAATATCAATAGTTCATTGTTTCTCCTTTTCCGTCCCTCTATTCAGCAGTTGATGTTTCGTCTTTTCTAATATGTTCCCAAATTCGGTGGAAACGTTATCCAGTCGTTTGGAAATGGCTTGGTCCGAAGATCTGGTGTACTTGTCAGATATCCAAGGATTCTGATATTCAAAGAAATCTGTTTACTCACGTTTCGGTCCATGAATTTTCGTAATCTGCGCGGATTTCTCTATCCGCTTCTTGCTTGTCCACGAGATCTTGAAGATCTTTGGGGAGAGGACTCGAAGTTGTCTCTTTGTTCTGGTCCTTACCAAGCTCATTTATAATTTCCTAATACCGTGAGGACTCTATTCCGAGTTCAACTTTATGTAACTTGATAGTGGTTGTTCAGATACTCACTTTTATATAGGAGGCAAGGGATATAACCAACATTCGCGAGGTCCGATTGTGGTGATATATAAGTGGTCTCTTTGTGGTCCTTTACGTCACTCAACGGAAAACGGTTTGCCACCTGAGTTTATGGACAGAGATTACAAGGCCATCTTTTCCAACATACCCTGCCTAGCTCCTCTGGAATTTCCAAGGTTAATATCAATAGGTGAACTTACGTCACCATATAAGAAAGGGGCTGAACTAATGATCACGCAGATCTGCACTAGGTGCAGGTTGACTTCCTTATGCGCACTATGAAAAAAAGATAAAAACAAAAAACATACAACAGTGAGGATTCGCTGGTGGTCACCCACCCAACTACTAACTCACCGGCGTGTGGCTTAAGTACGGCTGAGCGGACGGGAAGCCCTGTTTTCCACACCCTATGGTCGTATGTGCTTGATTTTACACTCCGGAGAATTATAGAATGTATAAACTTAGTGGTATACGCGGGCTAGAATCGATACTTGTATCGCTCGGCGTGGTATAGAGGAGGACGGAATGTAAAGTAAGGTCTCTCACGTAGGGATATATATACACGGAAAAAGTAGTTTTTATAATATAGTCTTTTTCTACTATTTCTTTTGCCGTTAATCTATAAAACGACAAAAATTTTAAAGGGAATATCCTAGAAGACTACTAGAGAGACCGCCGAAAGAACTATTGGAATCTCGATAAGTATATCGGTAGTAGAGCCCTAAATGTAGAATCTATCCTAATCTAGACTGTAGGAGAAGTATCCTAGTTAGAATATATAAGCTATTCATAGAAGGATAGCCCGTAGACTAAGTATATTCGCTTTTATAATATTGATCTTATTATTATAGCGTATCCAAAATACTAGTAGAACGGGTAGGAGAGCCGTTCCGATTTATCTTTTTTTCTAGTTGTTATAATATTTTACTAGTTTATTTGCTAGATCTGTTACGATCTACTATCATATGTCAGATTGTTTACTTGCTTCTCTCACATTGTTTGTTGCTTCCAACCTAATCGGGAAAGAGGTTGTTTGCTCAGCTCCTGCTATCTAATCCTCAGGGAGCTACTACTTGCTTTCTTCCTCCTCTTCTCCCCTTGGCTTTGATATCTTAGTTGGATTTCACTCTTTTCTCATAAAAGATCTGGCTCGTTACACTGGTTGCCTCAAACCACCACACTCGTCACCCTCCTATTGTCACTAACTCTTTAGGCTCTATCATTTCTTTTAGTGTAATACCAAGCACATACGACCATAGGGTGTGGAAAACAGGGCTTCCCGTCCGCTCAGCCGTACTTAAGCCACACGCCGGTGAGTTAGTAGTTGGGTGGGTGACCACCAGCGAATCCTCACTGTTGTATGTTTTTTGTTTTTATCTTTATTTACAATACGAAAAGCTCAAGTCCCAGCAGACATGGATAAACGCTATAGAACGCAGCCCGTCCATCTATTTCTTTCATTTAGTGGACCTTAGTTTGATCATGCAGGTCATCACTAATCGAGTGTATAGCACCGGTATTCTCCGGTGTTGTGATAAACCGAGTCAATCCGAACATTCCCAAACCATACCATGGCAAGGGTAAGTGTCAGAGAAATGCATTGAGACATTTATTCAAAAATCAAGTAGTGTACTTCGGACTAAATACAAAGGTCGGGGAAATAGCTTCAGCAAGGAAAGTGCAGGAAGACAAACTGTGGCCGAGCGGACTCCAAATCCAAGCTGAACGGCATCTGCATCTCACCAACAATGAACCAAAGACATATTTCTCCACTCAGAGTCTGGATTATCAGTCATGGTCTGGATAATAGTCGAATCCTTCTGAGTTTGTAGTCCAAACCCACACATTACCGCTTTGCGGAGGATCGTCTCTTTGGATAGCACAATCCTTCAGGAACGGGGCAGCAAAATCATCCTTGAAGTTGGCCGCTTTGTAGAATTCTATCGTCGTGTTCTTGTCCATTCCACAAATCGGTCCACACCAGTGTGGGAGTTCGTTGTACCCGTACGGGTGGAGGATATCCCTCTTCATGGACCATATGTAGTCGGGATTGTTGACAGTTTTGCTAATATCACACACGGGAATAGTCCAGAGACCTTCCATACTCAAACCCTCCGTGTAGGTATTAGCGCCGGATGCAAAGATCTCGCCTATACGACTGCTCAAGGTTGAGGCGTCGTAATTGTAGCCAGCGGCCCTAAAGGACTTGAGGGATGATTTGATAACGTCCTAGGGGGTAGAAAACGTTAGTATACGATATATACTATCTACGTGTAGATATCACATACCGTTGGGTTAAGCTCAGGCCAGACTTTCTCTTTCTCATTGCCGCCGTCCGCCTTGATTATGGGAGATTCACCCATACGATCAGATCCCCAGGGCCGAGAAATCCATCCGTCATACTTGCCCATCGCCATAGGGTCCCTCTGCCAGTAGTATAGGTACCAAGCCCGATTTTCGTTATCACAGAAAACATTATCGCCCTCGTTGGTACCTCGGCCGACGTCCTGGCCATCCCCGCAGGCGCCACCGCCGATAATAAACACACGCTGCGAACGCCATAGAGAGTTGATCATTACCGACTCCAGCATCGCGGTAAACACCTTCCGAGCTGCGACCTTATCCAATCCCTTGTAGTCGAGCCACGCTCCGTCCTTGAGTATGTTACGGATATCACCATTGCCGAATCCATGACCGAGCATCAGCTCGTTATTGCTCGTAGTGAATGAATCTGCGATTTTAGGCACCATACCTGCCATCAAATGGCCGAGATCAGACTGTGTGGCAGGAATCGAGTCTCTGCACATAGGGAGGTTAGTGATAGTAACAGTAATGGCCCTATCTTAAACATCTCTCTCGTCTGGGGTCACGCGGGGGTAGGGGGACTTACTTCGGACTAATACTAAGCATAACTCCGCTAACTCCACCGGCAAACATAGTTGAGCCTGCTGCCGCAAGGGTAGGCACAGCAGTGCCTATGACTGCCGCGAAAGCAGGTGCACTTAACCCGATAACAAAAAGACCAACCAGGAGACTGAGCATATTCAGAATCTCCTTTAGGGCCAGTGCATTCCAGTTATTCTCGTCATGCCAGAAATTGTTCACTATAGCATCTGTATCCAGGGTTATGCCGTCAGTGGCCGTACCGAACGCCTGCTCTAGACCAATGAAGAAACCGTGTAGGTTATTAAGCGCCTGCATAAGATAGAACGCCTGCTCCATATCGTCGCCTAGGGCGTTGAGCTTGTCGTTGTTGCATGCGTCGACACTGCAGGTATCAGTGTTGCCGTTGTCCTGGCATGACCAGTTAGGCTTAGAGACTGCGTAATCGCCGAAGGCACCGGCGAATCCGTGTACATGGGTTGTCCGGCTGTCGGCATGCTCGGTCCACCATTTGTCAAGCCAGGTATCGGTGCCGGCCTTGTTCCAATTTTCGATGGTTGGTTCTGGCGTCAAGTACTGTGCGACTGGGCAATCTCGGGCGTAGAGTGGGCTGTGGGGGATGGCGGTTGCTTGGAGGACAACCGCTGCCCATGTGCCAATGAAAAGCAGGGTAGATGCAGAAAACATGTCGCTGGACAGTCTAGATCGAGGCTGTGCCCCAGACTAGATTTGATGCGGAAGATGAGTCTTCTGGACATTTCAGAGGTATTCCAGGGCCTATAAATCGTCCTAATCGCCGCCATCAACAATTAGGAAAGTGGATATGATATATTCTTGCTTTCTTGGCAGTCTGTACAGAAATTAGTATTATCCAGAAAATGCACTTGGTGCAGGAACGGGCAAGAAGAATGTACCAACAATTATGCTTCAGCCTGCTGCCCCCAAGATCCCTTAACACGACAGAAGTCAGTGGCTAAAAAATGTCATGCGGTCATAAGCATAGGTAGCAGGAATGGTTTAGCTTCTTACCGGAGTAGGCTAATGGAGAAGACAATTGTTTCATTTGGACTGGAAATGTAGAGTAAAGGGTCCTAAATAAATAGGGTATGGTTGCACTGGTGGCTTGGGTTCAGTATTTCTGGGGTTCGGAACTTGCGGTGTATACGAGGTCAGAGTTAACAGATTTGTACTAATTAGACCCTAGCGATTAAAATTCAGTTTTTAGACTCTTGAAACGCGACTATTAGGAGTACTGTGGTTTAATTATACTAGCAGAGTGGAAGAGCCCTTTGAAGTCAAACTGCAAATCTACTATATATAAATCTGTATTTTTAATCGTCTATTGCTGTCAATTAACCCCAATTACTCTATAAAAAATACTGGCTCGCTTAAAATTAAAATGCTCTTTTATCTGATACTAATTCTATGTTTTTACTAATATAATTAAATGGTAGTGGTAGTAAGATCGGTTGGTCGGGCCATTATAAACTATACAGGTAGAATTCAAAGAGAAATTAGAATTGCAATCACAGGCTTCGAGGGTCGGTGAGGATCGCGGTAGGGTAATATCCAATGAGAGAGTTAAGTTCGGATGGCATAGTCGCCTGTATGAGTGTATCACAGTTTCCACTAGTATATGCCAATTGGATCACTTCCAAAGGACTATCAATTGCCCCATTCTAAATTTATATCCACATAGTCTGGCTGAGTCTCAGCTCATATCCATGTACTATTGCAGATACAATACGGGACAAGGAGTAGAGATACAAAGACAGGGAGGGTCTAACAAAGTGCAATATATATCTATGCGCCCCGAGCGTGACATTGCTTTGATCCTTCACTTTCAAAGGCCAATGCGCCAATTTCCTAATTGGGATACGCCAAGATGTCCACAGGTGCAGAGTAAGCCTCTTCAGCCGGCCCGGGGCTCGAAGGCTTAAGCCCCCTGCGCCCGGTTAAGGCGGACCAGAGCAGTCACTCCGCAAAAGAAACTGCTATGTACCAACTTCCTAATTTGTACACCCCGCAATATCTCAGACCCACGCAAGTGAAGCGAACATTTAGATGTAAGAAAGAAACTTGTTTAGTGGGATTCTTAGAGATAAATTCTTTAGATTTAAAAAGTGCGACAATATGATATCATGAGAATATTACTTCCAATATCCCGAAAAACACCCGTAGACTTATAGGTGGGATGACAAAACTGGATCCTTCGAAAGGTGAGACTGCCGAGCTGACGAGGGGGAAAAAAGCCATCAGTGGCAATTAGCTAGCTAAGAGAGGGAGTGACCTTTGGCGCCAAATGCTGCCGGTGTCTCGTACCGAGGTCCTCGACGCGGTAGTTGGTCGCGTGACAAATAAGAATATTGGTTTGGGAACAGTCATCCAAATGGCACCTTCTTATATTAGAACTCCTGTTGAGTGAGCAGTGTTACTATGACATTCAACTCCGTTTAGGGCCGAAGATTTAGGGGGAGGTGAGAGTCAGGTGCAAACGAATTAGAAAGGATTCTGGAAGAGACAAAATACTATCAATTAACCGGATAATGTCTAATACTGCTTTTTCCCCATTTGCTCACTTCTTGCTGTTTTGAGTAAAATTGTGACCCCGTGCAGGGCTCTTACAAAAGCCGATCAAGCACATCCATCCCAGAAACACTCACTGGATACGGAGTGTTTCATTGCCTTATGCATATTGATACGACTACTTGGCTCCCCAGCGCAGTACAGGCTGGTATCCTACATCTGGCTCTTGATTCCAAGCAACCACCCTTTTATTTCATTTGCAGGCAGAGGTATCACTAGTACACATCGATAAAATGATCAATCTTCGCTTCTTTGACATCCTGTTCGCTCCAACCCAAGTGCAAGAAAGTATTCTCGATGTTCTTCATTATCCTCGCATCACGACAAAGCTTATACGACTTTCTTCCTGACTTGTATGCTCGATAACTGCCCCCGTCTGGCCATAGCAGCTGAAGTAAAGCGGCACTGGTAGAGGTCTCCGTGGTGCTATCTAGTAGCAAAGGCATGATTCTTTTGAAGTTGACAGTCGCTCCAAGTTTCAGCAGAACTGAGGCACATTCAAAGTCTTGTAGTTTGATTGCCACCTCGACGGGCGTTCTTTTCTTTGGGTCGTCCCCATTGGGATCTGCCCCATTTTCAATCAAGAATTCCACAATCTCCGCTCTATTGCAAATTCTTTCGTGCACTGTCTTTAAAAGCGGCCTCCGGTCAGTTGGTGTGATTCGGGTGTTTGCATCCACCCCATCGAGACGGAAAAGAAATTTAATAGCATCCAAGGAACCACGACGGATGGCCTCCCCAAGAACAACACCATTCCATCCGGGGCTGCCATACAGGGCTTCATACTTCTCCTGAACGAATACCATCACGCTGACCTGTCCAAGCCCTGCTGCTGTTGTCATCGCCCGCTTCAAGACCCATGGACCCATTTCCCCCTGTCTTAGAAGGTAATCTATCCACGCTTCTAAGCCGCTGTCATTGCCACTTGCTGCCATCGTGTTTATGACTTTGATATAATACCGCGACCGGTCATTGTTCCAAACATAGTGATACCGATCCGGACAACCCCATGTTATAAGTAGCTCCATGATCCCCTTGGATCCCTTTTTTGCAGCGATATCCAGCGGAATAAGGGCTAGTCGGTCACTCATGCCTGCGATATTAAGGCCTTTATTCAGAAGTGCCTGTAGCTGAATATAGTCTCCCCTTAGAATGGTACTCGTTGCTAGCGCGTATTTCAGTGTTTTTGGTATTCGCTCACTTGGGTAAGGTATCCCATAGCGCAGATAAGAGTGCCTTTTGTTCTTCGCTGTGTACCAATCAGGGTCGAACGGCTGGGTGTGGACACCGAAGTTTCCACATAGGTATGCATCGATGACTTGGTGAATAAGGGCCACGGTTTCCTCAGTTGTTCTCTGATTCGGGAGGTCAAGAATCCCCTGAACCAGGTTCGACCACATACATTGGCTGTGATTATGGACCTGAAATTCACGGTAGAGATAGAGACGTCTCAGGCTATAGGGAAGATCCTTCCATGGTATTTTGGATTCGGCGTTGGAAGACAAAGGGGTGACATCATCCGTAACTTTAGAGTCGTAGTCGACATGTTCCATCAAAAAGGCGTCTACCTCCCTTGCAAAGAAATCTATGATCATTCGTTAGAGTTGATATGACAGACAAGGTACGTTGCGTACAATTTACTGCCCTGAACTTCGATATATCGTAGGGCCAACAAATCCTGAGGGTCTCTTGGAGGATTTGAGACTGCAATTCCACGGGTAGGTACATTTTGATGTATCTGCTAGATAGCCTGATAGATCCCTAATCGCAGATGCATCTATCCTTATAAGCTGCGCGGAAATCTCTGTGACTGTGAGTCACAGATAATCCTTGCGGGCTTGGCGATAGTGCCTGAGCGAAGCTGGAGGTCGGGAAAAATAACGAGTCATGAAGTTGAGAGCCAAAGCTCTGACAGCCTGAAAATATTATGAGGGGCCCAGGAGACTCTCTTACCTCTCCCTGATGAATAATTTTGTTTTGGTTTTGACCAAACTAGTTTGCAACGAACTACCCAGCGGCATAGGCGCCAGATGCCAAACCCCCATTTCTGGTAATTACCAGTGACTTAAAAGCTAGTCATGGCCTTAGGCCTAAATCAAAACCAGCAGTCGACTTAAATTATCTAAAGGCCACTAAAAAGACCATTCAAAAGACTACTCAATTTTATAACTTGCAAATGCTAGAAATGGGGCTTAGCAGCTAGCGCGCGGCTAGGTAATACACTGCCCCGAGGATTATGCAAGAGACACTCAGCTGTTAGGTGCTGCTAATTTTAATCCTCCCATGCTACAGAGAAACATGAACTACAGTCTAAATTAGGCTCTTGCAATATCACGTTGGGATATCCAGATTATATGTATAGAATTGAGGAGTAGTTACATATATGAATGCCCAACGCAAGTAACACTAGGAAAATCTCTAAACTAGTCAAAGCTAGTGTGGTGTTTGCATTCCTTCTCGCCATCAGCAGACTGGCCTGCATCAATGCGAGTCACTTCAAAATCCTTACGAACGTGTACAATGCTCAATGGCGACATGGGCACCTCGTCGTTTGTGGACGACTCGATATCCCCGGCAGACAGAGGCATGACTTGGCTAGACTCATCTTTTGAATGTTTCAAAATGGGATAGGTCGTATTATGGTACGCGGCCCTTGCAGATGAGCTCTGGTTCTGTGAGGTGACGAAGAGCTGTCGGAGAGAAGCAACACAGGAGACAATAATTGCTACCAAGTTGTGGTCAGTATAGAGATAGTGACTTGATTAAGCCCGAGACAACATACCAACATCCACCTCAACAAAGCTCCAGAAACACAGCCAGTCAATATTTATCTGATGGTCATAGGTCATCCCAACGGCTACCCGGATGACGGAGACAATCATAATGAAGATGGTTGCAGAGAAAATACTAAGCAGGATGAGCTTTTTGAGCAGGGAAACTTTTGTCTTCCATAGCACAAGGAACGGAATAGACAGGACTAAAATGATAAAAACATTGTTAGCTTGAAAGAGAGGGCTTCATAGTCCAGTGCATATGCAAGAAACCCACTCATCAAGTCGGTGATAACATCACCAGCACAGTTGGCCCAGAACATGCGATTCTCATAATGAACGTGATGAGGTTGGGGACATTGAGCTGCAAAGTCCGGTGTTAACATAAATCGAATCGCATTGGAGTTCACTGCGTCTCACTGATAATATATTCTATCCCCCCAAGACTGCATTTGTATTCGATATCGGCCACCGATGCAATATAGACACTCGCCGTGCAGAAAAGAACCACAAACCACCAAATGCGGAGAGACTTAACCTTGGCACTAATACGGTAGAAGAGTGCCATAAATGAGAATTTGACACACCACAACGCCGAGTAAAATAATATCTCAAATGGGGCACTGAAGCGCATGAATTTATTGTATCTCGGGAGGAATTCGAGAGTGAATTGCTTTGTGCCGGCGCTGATCGCGTACAAGTCGTAAAGAATCTTCCCTTCGACTTGCCATATGACTGCCGCTGTGAGCATGATGACCCATGCAAGGACAACGAGGAAGTCATCTAGGAATAGCCGACAGAATGAGGCGACTTGGGCATAGATGCGGAACGCAACAAATATAAACGATACGCCAGTGAGAGCCCAGAGCACGCCCTATTTGTATGTGGAATATTAGTTATGTATACTGGGACAATCTTGTTATTATGTTGGATACCCACCAAAAACAAAGATTCAGGAACTCTGCTATGCTGGTCATCAAACTCTGCCATTATTGCTAGGTTCTCAGTATAAAATTTCTAGATAGAGATTATATGACGAGTGGTGAGAGATATATGGACTGTAAAAGTATATCGCCAAGTGATTAGATATAGGGTTCTTTGTTGATTCCTTACCAGTGCTAGTCTAGCCACCCTCCACATAAACTTCGCCGAGCTTCTCTCTATTGGCGCGACTGAAAAAAACATCATTGCAGTTCTTTGAGGACATGAACTCAGATACCTCGCGCTATGTGGAGTCTACTCCAAGGGAAGGGGCTCGGATTTAACGCCACCAGTATTGACGCCATGAACAAATCATGAGTGCAGCCAAGCGACTGAGCTGAGAGAGTCATTGTCGTTCATGAACAATTATGGTCGTGCGGTCTGGAGGTGGTGTCAAATAAGAATACCAAGGACTCGTTCACCATAAACCTTGACACTCAAACGTGTAGGATCACTTCATGAGATTGGGATTCTTGCAATTAGAAGGGAGAAAATTATGAATATGTCTTAAATTACAGAGCATGTATCTCCTCCTCCCGGAATTTCTCATGATCCCCGTTTGATCTCTGTTGAGCGGGGTGTAGCCATGTAACCGAGCAGCCCGATTTCTATCAATGCGATTGCTCAATAAAACAGATCTGGGTCGACAAGGATGCTAACGATGATTGCGCAGCTAACTGAAAGGTCAGGGGTGTCAAAGAAACCACATTTCCACCCATTCCCTCGATATATCCACGAGACAAAGAACAAAAAACTCTATCGAGCTCGGACTCCAACGGAATTATTTTGGGCCTTGATAGAAAGTGCATACATTGGTAAATAAATGTATTGAAACCAGCTCGTCATGTGCTTATGAGCGTGATAATTGGGCAGTCTTTGAAGTGATGGCGCCGTAAGTCCGCCTTACCCATCACCGTTGTGATGTGGCGTGCATCGGCTTTACATCCGGCTGTCAATTCCAATTTTATGATAATGGTCCTATGTGGAACCGGCAAAAGGGATTTTCAAGTTTTTTTTGCGAAGAAGCGCCACCGAGAACCCATGATTTCTCGCACTCTCGGCAGTAAGTAAACGGATGCATTGATTTCAACTGCAATTTACCTGATAGTGCGTGAAAATTATGTACAGGAAATGGTGATCGGAAAGTGAATGCCTAGATAGAGCTAGACTTCGAAGCACCTGTGTAGAAACCAGACTTATATTTGAGATTAGAGTGTTGTCCAGCCACAACAACTTGGTTTTCCTGGAGATCCTAGAGGATATCACCGACTCTCAATTTACTCCTTCCTTCTCCAAACCCAGCTACATGACAGGAATCCTAAAGTCCCAATGGCGGACTGTCTCCGGGCAGCACAAAGGCATGGACAGCTCTGAACCCAACACGTAGTCTTAAGGGAGATATACCTGATTTTGGCACGCCACAACCTGATTATTGAAGAAAAGACTAATATGACAAAGAGAATTTTATGTGTTCCACCGACCGAGGGCCTTTTTCTTCTAATCTTGTGGGGACATCAATTCCATCGCGAGGTTCCGTATTATCAGTTAACATAGTATCTACTCTACTAGACACTGCTAGATTCATAGAAGTATTGAGTGTGTAAACTGAGGGATGCAATTATTAGTATCGCATATGAAGTCTAGAGTAGTCAGCCGAAGTGGCCAGGGTTGGCACGGGGCTGCGCGCCGCTCTCTCTCTCTCTCTCTCTGACACCCACGCCCACACCCACCCACATGATGAATAGAGTGTTAAAAGAGGAGGAGAATGCATGTGGAGATACTGATCGGGACGGTGGGGACCCATAGAACCGCAAGTAGAGACGCTCCACTTTCAACTATATATATCTGCACCAATTAGTTGGAAAATTAATATAATAGCCATTTCCTCAGGGGATAGTAAGCACTCTTCTAAGTCCTAAGTATTGATCGGACCACATTGCCAACATCAAGTATAAGTAAGTTTCCCCTCTTTGTTGGCTAACACTGTAAGTAAGGATGATTCTGGAAGCCCTTCATTTGGCGTGATATTTACAGCAATCGGGCGGTATCGTTGGGGCATGGGGTATTGGATAAGGAATTGGAATAAAAGGACAGACCGGCGAGATGGTAATGGATAGTATCTGCGACAGAATTGAAAGAAATTAAAGAAGATTGCGACCTAGTAGCTTCATTTTAGAAAGGTGAGAGTGTTCAAATTTCATGGACAGATACCGACGAACCTTGGAATCTTCCCCTAAGCCCAAAATTTGGTTTATGAAACATCGCAGCAGAAGAATCAGGACCGCTTAGTTTTAACATAATGACCAATGCATTGAAGACTACAATAGCATCCATGGACCCGCCGCCCGTCCACAAGACTGGCTAGATGCCTATTCCCTACTCATTTCTTGGTCACTGAGAGCGCCCATACCAGAGGGATTCAGCCTTTTCGCTGTAGACAATAACGATCCGAAGATTGGCTTAAGGATCCACCCGTCAGAATAACACCAGGATATAACTAGGCTGAAGTTCGCACCTGTTTGGATTACAGAGTAGAATTTCATTGAGTTTAGTCTAGGGTATTCTTAGGCGAGCCTTGACCACCAATAGCGACCTAAACCTGTTTTTGTCACCGTGTCCGAATATAAAATCAAGAATAGGTTGACTTTCACTCGCGGCAATTTAGTTTCCTACCTTTGGGTTACTAGGAATCGCTCCAGTCAGCTTTCGGAGGGACGCGAGTATTCTTACTAGCGTCGATTCCATCCAAGGAAGTTTCGTCGAGGACAACTTTGCGGTCGCCGCTTCTACTACCACAGAGGTATTCTTTGTACTTTGACACTTGTGGTTTTAGGTGGACACAGGTAAACCACATTTGATTCGGCGAACGGAAGGTGTCTATTTACATTGTCAACCTGTGAAATAGCAAGGATGTCAGTTGTGCCACTTACTAGTGTCTTCTAGAAGATAGTAAAAGAGGTAGAGGTCTGAGAAGAACCACCGTCATTTTTGGGGGAGGCGTTGTCGTGCCAATCGTTTGGGTTGCACAACGTTAATGCGTGTGCTTGGATAGAAGTCTGGAGGGTAGAATGATAGAAATTCGCGGGTCTCAGCACCGGGCTCTGTACCGTCCTCCCCGATGATTTTGGGCGTTCTACCCGTCGACATCTTGGCAGACAAAAGGAGCCAAGGTTGCTCTGTAGCTCGTGCAACGAAGTAGAGGGGATGAGCGTAAAGCTGTCACTGATATTGCAGAGCGGAGGATGGACCTCGCCCTCACTTTCGCTGTTTGATCGGACTTTTCGCACATACAGAGTTTATCAGAGGGTTTAACCATGATCGTCAAAAATGACAACACTGGCAACAACACCAGCAGCTAAGCCCCTAGGGGTAGCCTTTCTCGCCAAGTTCTATACGCTTAAAATACCCCGGTCTGGGCTTCGGCTTGGGAACGAATCAAGCGATACTTATCACCAAATTGGGTTGTTTAAAGGATGAAGATTTCTGCTGGTGGGGGAATGACAAAAGGTAGGCCGGTCAATTAGACATATACGCAATGCGTGGAAAAGAAGGCGAATTTCAAAAGCACGAGATAAGCATGAAGCTACTATAGTTAGCCGAAGTGAAGAATCAATGACAACACATTCGTCCAAATGGCGTGTATAAATTTCCGAATGATGCAAGTCGCTTGGACCCCGCCTTTACAGCTACCCCGACATATCTGAAGATTATCCCGCAAATGAAAATAATACTTACTCATTATCGACACAATATGGAAGGATTGCTAATGCTACTTGTCCAATTCAGTCGATCATCTAGTATTAGTTGGTTTCTTTGGCGATTGTCTCATTCACGCCTACGGGCACAACATAATAGCTCTTCTCAAGGCGGAATTGCGTGACGCACATGGCGATCATGGGTAGTTCTTGTAGGAATAAAAAGGCAGAAGTAACGTAATTTCTAATACCTTTCACAATCAATTTCAAGAAGATTCTGCCTTTGCCTCTTTTCGCAATACTGAACCATGTCTATAGAGGAAATAAAGATGGCACAGATTTCTGCCAGCAGTACAGATGGCTCGGATGAAGAGTGGCAGAAAAAGGAGCATCACGAAGCAGAAGGTACATTTGAGGCTAGGGAGGGCCATCACTTCTACCGGCCCATTGACAGCTACGAGGGACTCCATCGCTGGGATCCAAATTTTGAATGGACAGAAGAAGAAGAGAAGAAAATTGTCCGGAAGGTTGGTTGATCATTTTCTGTCACGAGTCAATTGGGAAGTAACCGAATTTTGACAGATTGATGCCCGCGTCTGCACGTTTGCCTGTGTGACATTCTTTGCATTACAGTTGGATAGAGGAAACATTGGCCAGGCACTCGCAAGTACACTTCTCGAAGATTTGGGTATGACCAGTAATGATTACAACTTGGGTCAGACAGTCTTTCTCGTCTGCTTCTTGCTGGCTGAAATGCCCTCTCAATTACTCTCCAAAAGAATCGGTCCAGACCGTTGGATTCCTATTCAAATAGTTTCTTGGAGTCTGATTGCAGCTTGCCAGGCGTTTTTGAAAGGGCGTGGATCATATTTGGCCTGCCGGGCTCTGTTAGGATTGCTAGAAGGCGGATTGTGAGTATTCAGCTTTCACCCAATCGGAACATGCAATTAACTGCGGTTGTAGTATACCCGATACAATTCTCTTCTTGTCCTTCTTCTACAAATCCAATGAGCTACCAAAAAGACTAACGTGGTTCTGGATTTCCTACACCATTGCCGGAATTATTGGTTCATTCCTAGCCTTCGGCTTCCTGCACATCACCGATGCCAACGGCCGCGGTGCCTGGAGATATCTATTTGCATACGAGGGTCTCATAACTGGTGTGATTGGAATCGTTGCTGCATTCTGGATGCCAGCATCACCCGTACAAACAAAAGGAGGGTTGCGCGGAAAGAACGGATGGTTCACGGAGCATGAAGAGAAAGTTATCGTGAACCGCGTTATTCGGGATGATCCAAGTAAGGGCAGTATGCACAACAGACAAGCAGTCACCCCACGGCGCTTTTGGGAGTCACTCAAGGACTACCATATGTGGCCAATATATGCTCTCGGTCTAATCTGGATGATACCCTCTCACCCGGCGCAAAATTACCTCACTTTACAACTGCGACACCAGGGGTTCACAACGTTCCAGACCAGTTTGTTGACAATCCCAGCGTCTGTCATTGGAATTATAACCATGACATCTATTACCTGGGCTGCAGAGCGTACGAACCAACGCCTACTCTGGGGTGTGGCAGTAGAAGTCTGGCACATAGCCCTGCTGATCGCACTAGAGTTGCTTCCTCAGAAAAGCATGCCCTGGCCTCGTTGGGCGATCCTTACGCTACTTGTCGGTGGACCGAATATTCATCCTGTTATAGTGGCGTTGACTTCACGGAATGCCGGATCTGTACGGACTCGCACTGTTGCGTCTGCATTGTATAATATGTCTATACAACTCAGCAATATTGCCGGTGCTAATGTGAGTTCTAGTCTGTGTTTTTGGCGCGGAGAGATATTGATTATTTGGTATACTAACAACGAAACAGGTGTATCAAGAAAAGGATGCTCCATACTACAGAAATGGAAATAAAGTTCTTATCGCACTGTCTGTCGTCTGCGGGTTCCTGTTTATCTTGGCCAAATTCTACTACGATTGGTGGAATCGGTACATATTAAGAACTCTCGGACATAAATTTGGAGCATGCTTGCTAACCGACACACAGAAGAAACTCTGCAAAATGGAATGCTATGACAAGCGAGCAAAGAGAGATTTACTTGCGCGAAAATCCGGTATTGACTAATAAGAGGTACGTTGGCGTGTATAGTATAACTACCCTTGGTACCTAAAAACTGACCATACTCTATAGAACCGATTTTCGCTTTGATCGTTAAGACTGTAAGGCTGCAGAAGAAATTGCAGGCATTAGATATTATCAGACATGTTTGTTACGTGCAATATATACCCAGTTGTCCATAGAAAGAGTGATACTTGCAGAGTATGGTTCTTATTGCGAAGTCGACTAGTGAGAAAGTACCTGCTTTATTAGGGAAATTAATTTATTTACGTCACGCCTATCGGAGCAGTCTAGTCTGAACTACACGATACCAAGAAAAAAAAATATAATAATGACTTAACACACCGGCTCCTCGTGAGGTTAGTCGAAAGTTGCACCATTATCGCTTATATGAGGTTGTTCGTGGCAATTTTAGCACCACATATTGATATTGCGATATGTCGTCAGTGCTGGGTTTGCATGCGTCCTTTCTCTCAGATTTCCTATAGGCCCTAATCAAACTGAAACTGACTGGAAATGGATAAATAGGATTTGTATATATAGTTCCATATAGGATGGGCCTATTGAGATGAAGTAGACGTTATACAAGCCTTGCATTCTTCCAAAATATGTCAAAATATATGTGACAACATCTCAAGTCTGAATTTCACCCTCTGGAAAGTAAGGTGTCTCATAAGGGCGCTCAGCCTGTGGGGTAATGCGCGCTAAGTGGCGACGTTCACCCGTAGTCCAGTTGATAATCGCGGAATGAGCCGTGACGCGATTCTGTATAGCATGCATACATTAGCATTTTCAACCATTGATCAATTATTGGAGATTCACTCACGTCCCAAACAACGACGGTCTTTGGGGCCCATCGAATTCGAGTCTGGAAATCAATGCCACGGCCCACATGAGCCAACAGGAAGCCTAGAAGGGCATCACTCTCCTCCTTTTTGAGGCCGACAATACTGCGAGTAACTAGACTTGGTGTAAGAACTGTCTTTTCCAATCAACGCGGGAGAATACTTACAGCCACCATTAACGAACAGTGCTTTCTCGCCAGTCACCGGATGAGTTCGAACAAGAGGATGCTCCGTCTTCACCGGCTCCCGTCTAACAACACCCCCACGCTTGACGCTATATTCTACCTGCTCAACTCCAGAATGAACAGCCTTCAAACCATGCAGACGCTCCTTAAGCGCTGGCGAAAGCCGATTATAGGCTTCGACTTGGTCGACGAAAGCAGTGTCGCCGCCGACTTCAGGGCCATCAAAGATGTACAAGAACGTGGTGCCAGGTGGCTGCTGCTCGTACGTAACATCAGAATGCCATGCGACACTGCTATTCCTGGTAGCGAGGAATTCATCATACTCCCACGCATCGTTGCTTCGGTGGACGAGATGAATCTCGGGATACCCCTCCGGAGCTCCGCTAGTTGGGTGGATATGGTGGCGGCCGAAGTAGCTTCCGAAATCGAGGGCGTCTTGAATTGGAAGATCGGCGAGGTCTTGATCTCTGAAGGCGACAACTTTGCGTTGGGCGACGAGCAGAGCGAGCTGATCCTTTCCAGCAGGTGTGAGCTTGCTTAGCTGAATGCCTGTAACCTCGGAGCCGATAGTTGGCGTCAATTTTTGGATCTTCGAGCCTTCAGTGAGGAGGTCCTTGAAGGATGGGTCGGCATCTTTCCCGTGGTCGACGTGGGTAAAGGGTTGAAGAGGTGGGTATTTCTCGTCATGGTCGTATACAGGTAGGTAGTGCGGATACTGCATAATGGTTAGCTGAGTCATATGTGGAGATACCCAAAGATCTGAGGCAGCCATCACGTACAGAAGCAGTAGTCTTTCCCCCTTCCTCGTCAATGATTCTTCTCACTCTGGGTTTGGTGTCTATTGTTTCAGGAGCGGCCATTACAGAAGCGACCACATCTGCAGTGGGAACTTGGGCAATAGAGGGTGCCATGTCGTTGTAATCTTAATATTGGTAGACAAGATATTGTCGTTTGTCAAGTTTGAGCAATTATCCCTTGAGATCTATGAGCAGCCACTGACTTAAATAAACATGATTCTCAATTCCTATTTGCGTGGCGCCATTTTTGATAAAATTACGTCTGAATCCCTTCGTGTCCCATATACGCGACAGTGACAAGTATCATGTGAAAGGAAAGGGTGGTGTACACGACACACATCAGCATTGATGATCTCTACCAGCCGTGATATCCGTCCCATTGAATGACTAATTTTCCAGGACTGTCTATCTTTGGATACCCAAGCTCAGCTAATAGTGAGATGCATAATATATTGTTCACGTTTAGAATTCCGATAGATAGATGTCGTCGATCGCTCTAATTACAGCACGGAGTGTATATCTTATGAAGCGACTATACACTGCACGACGGGACTTTGATTAAGGTTGACGTGCTATACTTGAAAATAGCGTCATGTACTTGCAAATAGTTGGGGATGGTATATAGTGCTCTTGGATGCATTGATAATGTTGACATGGCGTGATATGGTGCAAGTAATAACCCCGCAAACAACGATAGGCTTATAGTATGTGTATATCAGAGCCCACGGAAACAATGTCAAATATATAACACGTAAATAGATACAGCAAAGGCGCGAGAATATGTACTTTATTTGCCGAATTATTCCGTAACAAGAATAGTCGGCCGCATAACGGCCATGTGACGGATATCTTTTCAATGATCTTTTCAGTAGTCATTTCCGTGGTCTCGCAGGTCACTTTAATGGTCTTTTAGATATCATTCTGGTTAGACGGCTTCCTAAGTTTTTAGGTCGACGGCGAAAGAGGTTGGAAAAGGGCTTTTAATTTGTGCAAGCGACTTTTCTATTTGATCGCAACCATTTGCTTTTCCCCCCTGGCCATATGTCTCCCTGGATTCTTGTGGCTGCACAGCAACAGCACTATTGGAAGGGTATAGTTACGCAGAAGCTGACTTACCTGCTGCACTGGAGAATGATACTTCTCGCCATTTTGTTCCTTGTCGGTGCGACGTCTGGCGTTGTCCTTCAGATCATCGACGCATACGCAACGGAAATGATTGGTATATTTTAGTATGCTCCCAACAGTTCAGAAATTACGACTGACCCTTTTTCTAGGCTATGGATCTACTTCAGTCCACGACAGGGATGGTTGCCGGCTGGCGGCCTGGAATGTGGGGGGCTGATGACTGTGCCCCCCATGATTCCTTATCGTAGCACCTTGCGACTGTTAATCTTGAGCAGTTAGCGATAAGAATGCTTCATCTTGGTCGCGCAACGGTATGACGTGCACCCGTTTCCCACCAGGCGGCAACCCATTGAGTGGGTGAGTTAGTAGGACACCGCGAACAAACCCCAAGGGTTGTCTGTCCCGACAAGGACATCCCATATCTGCGAGCGTCTCATCTGGTCTCAAATCAGAACATGTACCTCAGTCGAAAGAGAAAAAAAGCCCATTTTCTACGGGTGAGGATTCTTGCTGGTAGCAACTGATACTTAGCCTAATGTGATACGAAAGCTACCTTTACTTTCCGTTTGACAAGGTTGCCGCAACAGTGCTCGATTCATCCGATGCCTTTATTACTTGGTTACCCCGGCTATAGACCGGTTATCCACTTTTAGAATACCGACATGGCAACGGTCTAGGCAACGATCCGTGGGGGCGGGCGCGGGGTACCCTATGCCGGTCCACCATACAAACCAAAAAAAAAAAAAAAAGAGCTCGGATGGATATGCTGTACAGTGAGACAGGCTAGACCTATAAGTGGGATAACGAAGGTTTTTGATTCCTCCATGTAACATTTCGAGACTCAACCAACATCTCCAATTATACACTGTTCGCCTGCATTTTACTTGACAATGCCTCTTCCAAAATACACCTACACCGGCCCGATCGACCACACAGTGGTGCCGGATCTAGCCAATGCTAAAGGCAAATCTGTCATCATTACTGGAGGCGCAAATGGAATGGGTGAGACCATGGTGCGCGCCTTCGTTGGGACCGGCGCATTTGTCACTTTTGGCGACCTTCACCCCCGAGGCGACGATCTCGCTAAGGAATTGAATGCGAATGGTGAAACCGCCGCATTTGTTAAGTGTGACATTACAGACTGGAACGCTTTGATTACACTATTTGAGACGGCCAAGGCCAAGAGTCCGCATAACAGCGTTGATGTTGTCATTGCAAATGCAGGAATCTCGCGTTCTTCTGGCGACAGTTTATGGAATCTTGACGGTAAGTCTCTATCTGGCAATGCATAGTTCAATATACTCGAAGTTTAGTTCTGCATAAGCGCATCGGATCAAGGCACTGACAGACCATAGACCCCAATGGAGAGCCCACCAAGCCCAATCTCAATATCGTCCGTGTGAATATGGACGGGACATTCTATACTTGGAAACTTGCAGTTCATTACTTCAGGAAGCAAGAAGATACGCCAGACCGCGACCGATGCTTCATCATGACTGGAAGCATGGTCGCATACATTGATTCACCGGTAAATATACCGCTTCAGAGTTCCTTGACTTGGGTATCGTTCAAGCAAGTAATTTATTTCTAACCACTACATTAGGGAAATTGGGAATACACAGCGACTAAGTACGGCCTACGCGGCTTCATGAAAACTGTGCGCCGAAGCAGTTGGGAACAAGGAATCCGAATCAACTATGTTGCACCATGTTGGATCAAGAGCGCTATCCGGACCAAGGAATACGAAGCTTGGCTAATCGAACGTGGTGTCGAGTTTGGCGAACAGGCCGATTGTGCTGGCGCGATGATGAGGATCGCCTGCGATAAATCCATCAATGGTATGTCAGCTTACAGTCTTCTGCTTTGCGCCTTGTCTTTGGACAGGAAATTGTGGTTGGTGTCATTTCTAACTCAAGCAGGACGCTCACTCATGATTACTCCAAGGAGCATAGCCAAGGAGGGATTCATGGATGTAGACAAGGAAGACTATTTCGACCCCAAAGACGCGTACTTCGCGAAGAAGCAAGCATCGCAGTTAGTCATTATTGAAGATAAATGGCTGGATGATTATAAAGTGAGGATTTACAAGGATTGAGTCTAGTTTTATTGCTGACTCTCAGCAGAGACAGGGCCAAAGCCGGCCATTGTGAGTTAGAAGTTTTACTATAGGGGCATATCATGTTTAGTATTGAAATGCAATTCAGTTTAAATTGCTTCGCGGCACTGTAACTATCATGCTCTTAAACCTTTCGCATGCAATGTCTCTCCACGTCCCCCCTCTCGGAGTGGAGTGTTCAATGTGCCCCATGCGACTGCGGAAAAAGCTTCGGCCCAAAATAAACGGCTATTCCGCATGTCCGGCTATGCCGGCACCGTTGTAGCCGAACGGTAGCATCCAGTAAATGATACTAATTAGCATGACTGGGCTAGTGGATAAACATATAAAGCGCCAGTTATTGACATATTGGCACTCAACAATTTATACAATATAGACCTGCACATCATGGCGATTCCTGCAAGCACCAGCATCCCGTCCTCCATGTATGCATGGAGGAAGCATAAGGGCAACCCTGAGCCTGTGAGTAGCCGCAAATTTACTAAGAGTAACTATTGCTGATAGCCATACTGGTCTGGGAAGAGGTCCCGGTTCCCGCAACTCCCAGTGGGGGATTTTTGGTGAAGTTGCTAGCTTCTGGGGGTGAGTGTTCGATAGTTGTTGGGGTCCGGCGTCAAGCCTTGGAAGGCGACGCTAACATATGCTTGTTAGTCTGCCATAGTGACCATTCACTTCTCACAAGTGAAAAGCAGCGTCCCTGGTTTCAAGATAAATACACTCTGGTATGTTCAATATCTCCCTTTTCTCGAGATAAATGGTAGTCGAAAGGCTGACTAGAGTTCCCCGTTTCAAGGGTCATGAGGGATGCGGCGAGATTATACAGATAGGCGACGAAGTGAAAGACGCCGGTTTCAGAGTGGTAAGTTGTGCATACAGACCTCCAGGAGATACAATACCCCTAACAACCTTCATAGGGAGATCGAATCGCGACTATCGCTGTCCCAGGTTGTGGATCAGAGGACTGCCCAGAGTGCTCACGAGATCTCGCCCAGCTGTGCGAGCAAGCCAACCATGCCGGCATTGGCCAGGATGGTTTCTATGCGCCATACGCCGCATTAGATCTTCGAGCAGTGGTCCATGTACCGGAAGGTTCGTTTCCACGATAATCCCTTGCGGATTGATCTAACAAACCGTACAGGGATTCCGTCTTCCGTAGTAGCAGTGGCCACAGATGCTGTCAAAACGAGTTATCATGCCATCGTGAGACGTGCAGAAGTCAGGCCTAATGAGATTGTCTTTTTGTTCGGCCTCGGAGGCCTCGGATTTAATGCGTTGCAAATTGTTCTTCATATCGGGGCTAGAGTCATTGTTTCTGATATTAGACAAGAACGGTTGGAGGAGGCTGCAAGGTTCGGAGTTCCTCGACAGGATCTGGTACCAGCTGGAAAGTCAGTACAGGATTTTGTGCGGGAAAATGGGTTGCAAGGCAAGATCGACACCACCTTGGATTTTGTGGGAACACACCAGACTTTCCAGGATGCACAGAACATTGGTATGTATTCTGCAATTGCAGTAGGTCATGGCGTTAACGATTTCATAGTTCGCAGAGGAGGAAAACTCTTGTGTGTTGGGACTCTCGATGATGAAAACATAATCGACATGAAGATCGGGATTCAGAAGAGGTTGAGCATTATCTTCACATATGGTGGGCAATGGAGGGATTTGAAGGAAGTTCTCGATTTGATCTCAAAAGGAACAATTCGGCCACAGGTTGAGACTGCTGGCTTGAAGGAATTTCCCCAGGTCTTGAAGGGTGTTTGCGACGGAAAGGTCAAAGCCCGGGTTGCGTTATTGCACGAGTAGTATCGCGATCATAACAGATTAAACGACATGATAGTCTTGAACAAACTATATGTGAATGAACATGAGTCTCAGAATGGTGACGAATCCTACTAAAAGCTATTCATATTATTGTTTTCTTTTTGTCACTTTTCTCTTAGAACGATCTCACCTCTATTAAAAGTATTTTCCCTTCAACTTTTACTTTCAGTTATAAAATGTTTGGATGATATCATAACATTCTTCTTTAATAAACTAACTTCAACGCTTCCAGAGTATACACGGTTTCTCGAAAGAAATATGATGTTTACAGATGAATAGCTGTGTTGGCTAGAAACATAGATGGTGTACGGAGACGCAATAGCGCGGTATATATCTGGGCATAGCTTGATAGAGAATCTTAGCATATTGCTAGCCTTGTATGCCTGATTTAAATAATTGGAAGGATACCTTTCATAAGCCTTTCGACTTCCAAAAAGGTTTCAGATCCCGAAACCAAGTCCACTTGACGTTATGGGCCCATCCCTTCTCCTTCCAAGCGTTGAGACTTAATGGGAAGTGGTCCACCCCATCTCTGACACTTGCATCATGTGCAATAATAACAAATATGTTTTCATTGCAATCCAATTCTTGCAATTGGTCACGAGTCTTTTGTGCAAGGGGGATATCATGACCGAAACACATCTCGTACACAGTATCTGTCAATTTCCTTCCTCTGGCATGCTGCATATCATCGAAAACACTTCCTGGGCAGAATGGCACATCGCTTTGTGCATTATACGGATGTGGAGAGATTGACGCGGGCACAGGGAGATATTTTGAGGGTCGAAAGATGCCCGCGTAATGACAGATATCTCCTCCCATCATGACAAAAGTAGGGGGATCTACAGTCGTTCTTGCCAGGCCGCAAAGGTGCCCGATTGCGTGTCCTGGGCTGTCCAAGAGGTAGAACGATCCATCGCCGAAGTAATCTATTGCAGGGAATTTCCCAATAATAAGGGCATCAGGACCATCGAATCGAATCTCGCGCAAAGTTCGACCACTGTAATGAGTTAGATTCCGAATTTGAAAGATGTTCAACTTTACTCGAAATGGCAAGAAGACTTACGCATAATCACTTTCTCGAATAGGAGATTTAGGATTCGCAGGATAGCCAGGCAACATGGCATCTGAGAAGCCAGACCCCACAATCAAATCAGTGCTGCTGGGGAAGCTTGATGGGTCTCCGATATGATCCCAGTGCCAATGGCTATAAAGTGACTGTTAGTTTCCTGTTGACTGTTTGAAATGCTTAGGACATAAATACCTCCAGATAACCGCATTAATGCTTTCCCCAGAGATGCCGTTCTCTTCTAGAATATCGACCACGTTCTTTGACACTTGTATATCGTAATTCGTTGTTGGTATGTAGTTGGCCACGGTGGGAGCGTAGTTTTCATAATCTTTGCGAATCCCAAGATCAAACACCAGCTTTTGTCCTGAAGGATGTTCCAAAAGGAATGTTAAAACCGGTCCGGGTTTCTTCTTTTCCACACCAGGGACGGGGGTTCCATGAACCGTTTAATGATAGCAGGTCCAAAATTGACTGGGTTGATCATTTTCACGCTCACCACCTCCTTTCCAGGAGGCAGGTCGATGTGTGGTCGAGTAGCCATGTTTGTTCGAAGTTAGGATCTGCTCTCTCAATGTCAAGAGATTATATCCGTTTTCTTTATGAGAATGTTGAAGTTGAATTGTGGGGACGCCTGGAGCGGCCTGGAGCGGCATCGGCCTAGCACTATCGGTATTTCCACATTTGGATAACCACAACCCCAACCCCCGTACTCCATACCCACATCTTCGGGCTGAAATGCTCAATTCTCCTTTCCAAGACTTGACCTCGTATCGGTTCGCCCCCCCCCCCCCCCCCCCCCCGCGGCATTTTTATCCCCGCATTTTCGGGAATTACACGCTGGCATCACCTACTCATGGACGGCGGTACAGTTTTAATAAAACTTTCGGCTTTACCATCGGTAAGCCTGCTATGGACTTTCCGTCGGCTGTGATATTATGCCTACATTATAATGATATTATTCCTAGGACGGAACTCATTTATGCCCAGAGATTGGCATTGCTCATCAGCTCCGTGTGGATCTGTTCCCCAGGATTTCAGTATGATATGTCCGGGGATAAAAAGGGGCCCTCAGCCATCGCCCTAAGGCTCCCCTTAGACTTTTAACTCACAATCTGATTTTGAGTCAGACATTTTATTATGAGCTCAATCAAGGAAGATGTCTCCCAAATTTCGAACGGCGAGGAAGGGGACTTGAAAAAACTCGATACCGCACACGGCGATGAAGCTATTAAGGTCCTGGCAGTCTATGATGGCGATCATACCTGGACTCCAGAAGAGGAGAACAAGCTTCGCAACAAGATTGATTTGAAGCTACTCCCTGTCCTTTGCGTCACCTATGCATTTCTTTACGCCGACAAGGTCCTGCTTGGACAAGCAGTATGACTATCCCGTCCCCTACAATACTACAGGAACTGATGGGGTTTACAGGCTCTTTTCGGGATCAAAGATGACCTGCACTTGAACAGTGGAAATCGCTTTTCCATGGCTTCATCTATCTTCTATCTTGGATTTATCTTGGGGGCTTACCCGGTCACCTTCCTGGCTCAGAGATTTCCGATCGAACGCGTCGCTTCTCTGGCCATCATAGTGTGGGGAACTACGTTGATCCTCACGCCTGCCTGTACCAACTTCCGGGGATTATACGCGCAAAGATTCTTTCTTGGCTTCACTGAGGCTGGCATCAGTCCGATTTTCATGATGATCGTTGTACGTAACTTTTGGTACCCCTATCAAACGGTCTCGGCTCACCGCAGTCTAGGGTGGATGGTACAAAAAGGATGAACAATCTCTGAGAATGGGGTATGTTTCTACATCAGCATCATACCACCTTCGCCTCTGCTAACTAGTATCTAGTGCGTGGTATTCATGCACGGGTTACGTGTCCATTTTCTCGCCTCTTGTTAACTATGCACTTGGTCACCTCGGAGGAGATTTCGCCCCGTGGTTCTACATGTATTTCTTCGCTGGTGGTCTCACTATCATCTGTGGTGTCATGATTTACTTTGTTCTTCCATCCGATCCCATCCGGGCCAAGGGCTTCAACGACAGAGAGCGTTTCATTGCGGTATCTCGGATGAGGACAAACAACTCTGGAGTCCGAAACACGCATTTCAAAGGTGGTCAGGCTATTGAGCTGCTGACCGATATCAAATTTTGGCTTATTTTCTTCTATGCTTTGTGTGGTATGTTTGCTAATGCGCCCATCTCGACTTTCCAGGCTATCATCATTGATGGCTTTGGCTTCAATCCACTCAACTCGTTGCTTCTCATGATACCTTCTGGCGTTTATGCCGGTACCATGATGTTGATCACAACATACCTGGCTTATAAGTTCCCTGGCTGGCGCGCATATCTCGTTATCATGTCCCAATTGGTTACCATGACTGCTGCTCTTCTGCTCTGGCTCCTGCCTCGGTCGGCACTTGGAGGACTCCTCTTTGCCTGCTACATTCTTACCACCACTGGTGCTGGATATGCAGTGACAATGGGTCTGTTCCTTGCAAACAACGCTGGATATACCAAACGATCCCTCGCTTCCTCGGCATTGTACATTGGATACTCCCTGGGTAAGTTATGCCGCACAAACTTGAAAGATCTTGTCACTGATTTCCACTAGGCAATTTTGCTGGACCTCAGGTCTTCCGACACGAAGATTCACCCCGCTATAATCTGGGATTTATTGTGGTGGTTATCACCGCGATTGTTGCTGGTCTCTTGGTTTTGGTATACCGCATCCTCTGCTCATTGGAGAACCGCCGCCGTGATAAGATGGGAACGATGGAAGGGTTTGAACATGCCTATGAGGATGACTTGACCGATAAGATGGTGAGTGGCCCCAGTTCCAATTTGGGTTTCTGTATTGACACACGCACCGAACATGCAATTCCGGTATTCATTGTGAGAGTAGCGAAGATAGGCAGGTTCGGGGTGGTTTGGTGGTTTGGGGGACTCGAGTGAAGTAGTAGGTAGTTATAGTTTAGGCTTAAGCTCAGGAGAATACAATATCTAGTTTATGGTGGATGTACGCTATGGTTATTTAAACCTCGGCGTAATTAATCGTCATTTCTTGAGGACTTAACTGCAATCCCTTCGAAACCTGTTCCCCAGACAGTCGAAACATATAAACGAACAGTCCGAGAAGCCAACAAATAAAAGTGCTATCATACTGGATCCATGTGGTGTTCCTTGACATGTGGCCTCCAATGGAGTAGAAATTTTAGAAGATTGGGGTGTAGATGCCACTGGCTTGTTCCTTATCTGTACTGGTGAGCAAAGGGGCAAATCGGGTTTCATCTGGTTCGATTCTCGAGTCTTGTTTAAGTTCACAATCATTTTTATTTAAGCAGGAGAATGTATCATAGAAGTAGAACAAACTTTGAATAAAAATATGTGTAAAAACGTAGGTATATATTCAAGTTTTGGACTATATAAAACAACGTAATGATTCAGGTCAAAGAATATCGATGGCGGCAGCACATCCCCTAGTGTTCATTTCGCTATCCAGCTCATATCATTGGGAGCGGGGACCTGAGGTCCACCCTTAGCAACCTGAACATACCATCCCAAGTCGGCATCCGGGTTCATCTCCCACTCAGTGAATCCATTGCCAAGGAAGCGGAACGGGTTGCCCGAGTTATACGCAATGTCATAATGTTCTGAGCGAATCTCGCCGAGTAGACGGCGGAACAAGATAGCACTACCTGCAAAAAGATGCGTGACGCGACCATCAATAGTGCCTCTCTTATACCAACTCCGACAGGAGCCGGACCACACCAGTGTCTTATGAATTTCGTCTTGATATTTGCCGAATGCGTGCACGGATGAGGCTTTCGGGACCATGTATTTGATGTCTTCGGTGGCGATCTTCTTAATCATCTTGACAAAGTAGTCGCCCGTCCAGTTCAATGCCTCGACGAGGGAACCGTGGCCACAGAGGCAGTTAGGACCGGCCATTGTGAAATAGTTGGGGAAGTCATCGGTTCCGACTGATAGGTAAGAGGTGGGCTCGTCTTTCCATTTCTGAGCGAGATTGACTCCGTTTTGGCCGACGAGAGGATACTGAGGGCATTTAGAGACATCGAAGCCAGTAGCACATACCACTAAGACAGAGACACTATGTTAGAGATTGCTCAGAATGATGGTTAAGGGATAAACTTACAAACATCGCACTCAAACTCCTCCCCGTCAGCAGTGACGACACCCTTCTCGGTGATCTTAGTAATTGGGCTCGAGGTGAGACTGCAATTGGGTTTTGAGAATGACTCTAAGTAGCCGGGGCCTGGGGTCACTCGACGGCAACCGATCTCCCACTTGGGAATAAGTTGCTCACACAGCACGGGATCATGGTTGAGCTTCTCGGCCATTTGGGCTGCTGCTAGTGCCACGGTAGTTTCGTTGGGCTCTCCTTTCATAAACTATATGATGTCTCATGTTAGGTCCAGTTAAACAAAGGGGTTGAAAGCAATGGTATGATCTTACCAGACGGAATGCCTTGTTGGTACGGTGAATAATTCCTTTGCGGTATTCCCGATGCTTGGCAGGATCGCTGAACTGCTTCTTCTCTTCATCAAGGAATTCTGGGTTGGTGTCGTCGGTTTCTCTCCCAAGGTGCTTTGAGGGCGGGACACGGTAATAGACCCAAGCTGGACCACGAATAAAGTTGCGCACAGTAGTACCAGGCAGCTTCGTCATTTGGGGTACGATTTGGATTCCAGAAGACCCATTTCCAATGACAGCTATCCGCTTGTTCGAGTAATCGAAGTCATGGTCCCATCGAGCAGAGTGTGTGACATGACCTTTGAAATCAGAAAATCCGGCAATCTTTGGCCAGGAAGGGCTCCTATCGATATGTCAATTGAGCTTCTCCTTGAGATTACATGAGAGTATTTGGGTACGTACACTAAGTTACCTTGGCCTGAGATCAAAATGTCACAGAACTCATCACGCTCGACTCCACTGTGCTTCACAGTAATCTTCCACTTTCCTGAAGCTTCCTGCCAGTGGGCCCCAATAACCTGAGTTTCTAGTTGGATATCACGATCAAGGTTCCATTTCTTTACTGTTCCCTTGATGTACGCTTGAATCGCAGGTCCGCTGGAATAAAAACGGGGCCAGTCTGGGTTAGGGTCGAATGGGAAGGCCTAGTTGTGTTAGCACAGCATCCATATCAGAAGCAGTTGTCGTAGACTCACATAGATATGGGAAGGCACATCGCATTGCACGCCGGGGTAAGTATTTACTAGCCATGTTCCTCCAATATCGCTGCGGCCTTCGAAAATCGTGTGATCAACAAAGTCCTGAAGCTCAGGGTAGGCATGTTGGAATTTGTGTGCCAGGACTAGCCCGGAAAAACCAGCGCCGATTGTGATGATACGAAGTTTGCGAGGATTGAGGGCGTATTGGTCATTGAATGGAACTGAGTGTTCCTTGAAGCGGTCGCTAGTTGTGGATTTCGGGCCTTCAGCGGTGGTTTTGCCATTGATATGGTCAGAGAAATGCGAGAACAAGGTCTCTGGAAGGTTCTTCGCGTCTTTGGTGGTGAAAGCTGCAGGGACCTTACCATCCGTCACGGGTGACGTTGGTAGGTCTGGTGTCACGATTGATGGTGCCATTGTCGTGGGAAAGTGGTCTCGAGGGAAGGTAGAGAGGATGCAGAAGGTCCCAGTTGAACTTTTAATGACCCGAAACTTCTCTGGTCGATTAAGCTGATCGACAAATTATACTTGTTGATACATTCGGTCGAAGGTCCCCAACTTTATATTAGAATAGGAATGCGGGAGAGAAGTCCCGCCATGCTTCCCCTCACTGCCTGTCCGCTGCCGACACAGCGACCCATTCCGCCCCACCTAGCACCGTGACTTCGCTGAAGCAAATTGCGTGCCGAAGGGGTCAACCGTATGTGAAGCTAAGGCTAATTCTGGGGTAACCGAAATGTCCTACCAGAAAGGGACTAGCGCAACACGGCAATCCCATTTTGGAATCGCCGACATCATCCGTTTGTGGAAGGTAATCTCTTTGAACCCGAAGTGGGTTCCAAAGGATTATTACAGCCCTCGGCGATCGAGGCACGAAAATAGTCGATTGGCTTGTGATACTGAACAGTCACCCGCTTCCACCCTCGCCTATCCTCGTGAGGACAGTCGGGTTTAGCCCGCATCATTCTCAACTTTCACGTACTTGCAAGTACAACGGAATAAAATAACTCTGGCACGTGAATGTATCGCATTTAATAGTAAAAGCTAATAAATGACCGCGTTACGAAAGATACCATTTGATCGGTAGATCGCCCTAGGTACAGCACTTTATTACGTTTTCACTTGGATTGTATCAAACAGAATAAATGCAGATATGCATCACGGCAGTCATTTACTCATGGTGCCATTCACTAATACAATCCCAGTTCCGAGGGCCGGGGCCATCGGCAAACCCGGCACCTAACCAGCGCCTAGATAACAAGACAAAGTCTTGCTCGGGATAAATGTGGCAACATCAAACAAGGGACACCGAAGCATCAACAACCAACCGATTCGGTAGCACAACGGTGATTTCATCCCCAGAGCCTGCCACTAGATGTGTGACTTCTCAAAATACGGTTTTCCTAGCGAGGAGTGGCTACGGGTGGAAGCTACTTTGCCAGCGGCAAAAGATCAAAGCTTGTCTGAGCTCAAGGTAGCCGCCAATGAAGGCAGAGAAGCCGTGGCGCGAATAGCGATGCCAGAATTTTCCGGCCAAATTATCACCCAGAACCACTCAATTCCAGCCCGTGATGGCTACAAGTTAGAGGCGAGAAGTTATCGTCCAATCTCAGCATCTCCCACTGAGAAACTGCCCATTTACATGCACTTTCATGGGGGTGGCTTTCTGTTTGGTACTTTGAGCTCGGAGGATGCGATATGCTCTCGGCTTGCCGTCAGTACAAAGGTTGTTGTTGTCAACGTCAACTACCGCCATACTCCCGAATACACATATCCAACCGCCTGGAACGATGCCGAGGATTCCTTTCTTTGGGTCTGTGAGCACATTGCTTCATTGAACGGTGATCCGGACAGAATCATTGTCGGTGGAATATCGGCTGGAGCCTGGCTCGCCGCTTCTCTGACACTGGCAGCATCGAGGTCAGAGCTCCCAGCCTCGCCATTACTAAGGATTTGTGGCCAGGTATTGATGATCCCTGCTCTCGTATACACCAAGTGCTATGGCTCTCAATTGCATCAAATCAAAGACCCTAAACTCTCATCATATTCACAAAACGAAAATGCGCCGATCCTGAATATGCGAAGGAAGCAGATGTTTAATGGTCTGTTAAAAGTGGAAGATCCAGATCCCAGTGACAAACGGCTTAATCCGGGGCTTTTATCGTCCGACGATACGAAAAGGTTGCCACCAACAACACTTGGGATCGCAGGCTACGATCCCTTAAGGGATGAAGGTTTACTATATGGCAAGCTTTTGGCTGAAAATCGGTGAGAAAATACTCGAATAGGTCTCCTCTATGTTTCTCACTAACGCAATGCTGAAGTGTACCGACCAATGTCAATGTCTTCAAGGGTATGCCCCATGGATTCCGGCGATTCGGGGACAGGCTGTCGGTCTGCAAGCAATGGGATCAGACCATGGAAGACGGAATTCGATGGGCTTTGGCAAAGCCTGCTGCCCCAGGAGAGTTTATCATTCAGGAACATTAAGCTACTTCTGAAATACCGATATACCGCTAGGACTAGGATGTTGATGAACAGATGTTTGATAGTCGCTCAATTAGGCAGGTTAAATGCAATTTGTCTTATCAACGAGGTATTGCAGTGTGAAGGCATCATGACACCTATAGCACATTTAGTGCTGGCACAGCAGGAGAGAGACTCTGCCGTGTAACGCTTCAATATTTATCCTAGACATAAAAGGTTCCTAAGCGTACCACCTAAACTACAGGAAAGTGCATAGGCGCATTATGATCATCCCAGTCACAAGGCTTGTTGTAGCTATTGTCACGCAAACAACGCACCACTCGCTCTACAATGACAATGGCCTCCAATATCCACATGAATTCTAGATGGCTCTACGACTCCTTATCTTTTTTTCCCATATCTTTCCCTTCCCCCGGTTTCCCCACAAAGGAGCGCGGGGTACATGTGCCGATGCCGGACCCGTGTCTTTGGCGATGTCGGTAATGCTAATATGGATAGCCGAATTTGAATCTTTCGGGGAATGTGCCGAGATTCTCGCAACTTCTCCGCTTCATTGGGATTTTAGAATTCAAGCCGGAGATTCGGCACGAGTACCCCTCTAATATCTATCACAAATGTTATTTATGACCCCAGCGCCATGCTTGTAGAACAAATATTTTTCTGAAAGGCCAATATAAACATAGACACTACATCCAAAGGCCTTGAGCTACTTAGGATACAAAATTATACCTAGTATTGTCTCTGCCTCCAACCATGTCACCACCTGCAGCAACTTTCGAGCCGATCGCCTCGGTCACGAAGCCGGCGAATCTCCAGAATGGCTTTGACAACAAGACTGCCAAGAGGTCTCATCAACATCGCCTCAACCCCGAGTATACCATTGTTGAACAGCCCATTGGCACTCGGCGACCACTTCGCGTAGTCTGCCTCGGGGCAGGTTACTCGGGTCTTATGATGGGTATTGTCTTCAATGAACGCATGAAGGATGCCAATGCGGCATTTGTTATTTATGAACGAAACGTTGATTTGGGAGGAACTTGGTATGAGAACAGGTGAGTCTTATGGGAAGTACATCTACAATCTCATTGAAGCTAATTCGTCGGTTATAGATATCCGGGATGCCAGTGTGATATCCCGGCACATAATTATGCCTACAGCTTTGCTGCCAACCCGGCGTGGCCGAATTATTACGCCACATCAGAGCAGATCCATAGCTACATGAAAGATGTTGCCAAGCAATACGAAGTTGAGAAATATATTCGCCTTCAACATTCCGTTGAATCAGCGATTTGGAATGAAGAAAAGGGAAAGTGGAATCTTCAGATCAGGAATGGTTCCACACTGATCCACGATGAGTGTGATGTGTTCATCAATGCTAGTGGTGTGTTGAAGTAAGTAGCCTATTTATGGTCGTTTTCTAAGTAGGCGCTGACAGCATGCCATTGCAGTAATTGGAAGTGGCCCTCTATTGATGGACTACAAAGTTTTAAAGGAAGACTCATGCACTCGGCACACTGGGATTCCAGTTACGACTTCACCGGGAAGCGCGTTGCTTGTATCGGAATCGGATCTTCCGGCATTCAGATTGTTCCTAAGCTTGCCAGCGGTACGTTCACCCTGCTAGTCCATGAAGTCTATCAAATAACTGATTTGAATAGTCGTCGGAAACATGGACTGTTATGTACGCAGCCAAACGTGGATCAGCCCAGCTCCTGGAATCAACGAGCCGACAGCGAATGATCCAGAGATGGACAAGGATTATAATTTCGCAGAAAGTACTTTAGAACTATTTAAGGATCCTAAAGTCCTTCGTGACTACCGCGCTGCCATTATGAACCGGCGAGCAGAGAACTTTAATCGTGTGATTGCCGATTGTGACCTTCAAAAGGAAGCTCAAGATCTGTTCCGAAAGTCCATGACCGACCGTTTGGGTAACAGCGAAAAGGGAAAGCGCGCAGCTGAACTTCTTGTACCCTCATTCCCAGTTGGATGCCGTCGCCAAACACCGGGACCAGGTTTCCTGGAAGCTATTATCCAGGACAATATCGAGTTGAGATGGGACGATGTCTCAAAAATCACCGAGCGAGGAATTCTTACCCGAAGCGGCGTTGAGTTGGAATATGACATTATTGTCTGTGCTACAGGTTTTGACACTTCGTTCAAGCCTTCATTCCCACTGGTAGGCCGAAATGGAGTTAACATGGCAGAGAAGTGGGAAAAGGACGTCCCAAAGGCATACATGGGCATGTGCGTGCCAGATTTCCCAAATTACTTCTGTATGTTTTTTCCCCTCCATCGTGCTTCCTTTTTACTTACAGATTCAGGCTTTGTGGGGCCCAATTCACCGCTGGCTAATGGGTCGCTGATTCTCGGAATCCAAGCAACCGCCGCCTATATCTACAAATGGATGGAAAAGATGCAAACAGAGGGTGTTCGCAGCTTTGAGATCGACGACGATGTCAACGAAGAGTACAACCAACACATCCAGAAGTACCTTGAACGCACAGTGTGGACTAGAGACTGCCGCAGTTGGTACAAGCGTGGTACCGTTGATGGCCCAGTTATTGCCATCTACGGTGGGTCCATCTTCCACCTCTTGGAGGCTATGAAGAACCCGCGCTGGGAGGACTTCAAAATGGATCGGACGCCTGAAGCTAAAATCAATCGGTTCTCCTATCTGGGTAACGGAACTACTCTGAGAGAGGCCAAGGGAGGTGACATCGGTGCGACGCAGACGTTGGACTTTGATGAGTTCTGGAACCTATTTAACCTCCCACAGATTCATAATTAGAAGGTGTGTCGTGAAAGGTGTATATATAAGTCCAATTTTTTTGTCCTTTTCTATTGTGAGATCTCATACTACGTAAACTATATAAGTCCACATCCATGGATGGTTACTAAAAGTATTTTAGATAGTGCCAAAGAGGAAATCTTAGCTTTCTGCCTGGAGAAATTCCAGACATTCACACACCACATGTCCCGTATTGAGCGCTCGGGCTTTCATTAGAAGCGATTTTTCATTACGTGATGGGCCTGAGCAGCTCATTAAATTCCGAGCTGAAATGTACTCTGTCTGAATCTGAGGTTATAGTGGCAGCTAAGACAGGTAAGTCCCGGGAATATGTGATATAGTTACCTACTTAGGAAGTTTAGAACCATAAAAAGGTCACTAAAGTCGATTCGGAAGTCGACCCACTGCTTAAAGTCGTTTACTCGCTATTCTTAAACGCCATAGGCCAAAGCCATCTCCACATAGACCTATGGTGCTACGCAATTGATACCCGACGAGGAGAAATATTGGTTAATTGCCGATGTGCATAGGATGAATGTAGGCATAAACCAGAAATCGCCTGGGGAGAACGGATAATGATAGCCAAACGAAAATTGTAGTTTGATATCTCCAACATTAGACTACGGAATTAGGGGAACAATATATAATTAGGTGTGAGATACTGGTAAAACATGTAAGTTTCTAGATCCTGCTGGTCAAAGCAAACACTCCGGTTGTTCTATGACAGCATATCTACGCTAGTCGATGGTATCCTATAAAGCTCTAATTGATTACCGGCTGCGTTTATACTAGATCTAACGGCGTAATAATGATGGAGGAGCTGGATTCTTCCCGACAATATTGCCGAACTGCCGACTCAACCCCGCGAGAAGGAGGCATATCTTGGGGCCCCAGACTTGGCATATTGGCAACATCCACAATTGGACCCATATATCATACTGAAAGATGTACATTAAAGTTGACACTTTGACACTTTGACCCTGTATTCTATGACCTAGTCCATATGCCAAGGTAGTCAATCACCGATGCGGAGATATGTCAATTGCCGGTGTAACTCTGAGAAACTAATATATATATCTGACTTTATTTGCTAGTTACCATGCCTCAATCAACTCAGAACAGCCTTTGCACCAGTTGGGCAATTCGTTCAATAACATATGAATTTTGGTCACTATGAAGTTCCTAACAAAATTGGCGCTGTTATCCCTTGTTTCTTCTTCTTTTGCTGTCCCTACAACCAACAGTCATCCAAGCAATGACTTAGCTCACGAGGAACAACCCTTGATCAAGCTGAAGCCTCAGCGAACTACCTCCCGAGACCTTGTGAACCTCGATGGTCTGTGGAAATTCACCCTCGCTTCTGGTCCAAACGACACAGCCCGACCCTGGACCGCACCATTTCCGAGAGGTGCTCTCGAATGCCCAGTCCCCGCGTCTTACAACGATATTTTCGTCGACCGAGACATCCACGACCATGTCGGATGGGTGTACTACCAGCGCAATGTCTTCGTCCCAAAGGGCTGGTCCAAGGAGCGATATTTCGTGCGAGCTGAATCCGCTACACATCACGGTCGTATCTACATAAACGACCATCTGCTGGCCGAACACGTGGGCGGTTACACACCTTTCGAAGCCGATATCACCGAGTTTGTCGCTGCTGGCGACAAGTTCCGCTTGACCATTGGTGTCAATAATGAGCTGACCCACGAGACGATCCCACCTGGCAAGATCGTGGTGGGCGAGGCCACTGGCAAGAGAACCCAGACCTACCAACATGACTTCTATAACTATGCCGGTCTTGCTCGCTCTATATGGTTGTATTCTGTGCCGCGTCAACATATTCAGGACATTACCGTTGTCACGGATATTGAACGTGACACCGGAATCATCAACTACAAAGTAAAGGTGGCTAACAAGGACACCGGGAAGGTCAAGATCTCTGTCGTTGACGAGGATGGAGTCGTTGTTGCAAATGGCTCCGGAGCCGAGGGTACCGTCAAAGTCAAGTCGGTCAAGTTGTGGCAGCCTGGTGCCGCCTATCTTTACCAATTGGAAGCGAGCATTGTGGATTCCGACGACAAGGTAGTCGACACCTACAGCCTAGCCACGGGTGTGCGCACTGTCAAGGTTAGCGGCTCAAAGTTTCTTATCAATGATAAACCATTCTATTTTACAGGATTCGGAAGACATGAAGACAGCGCAGTGCGCGGCAAAGGACACGACCAAGCATACATGGTTCACGATTTCCAATTGATGAACTGGATGGCGGCAAACTCTTTCCGAACCTCACACTACCCTTACGCCGAAGAGGTCATGGACTTTGCAGACCGACACGGAATCGTCGTGATCGACGAAACACCCGCTGTAGGTTTAAACGTTGGTTTACTAGGTTTATCCACAGGCGAAGCCGCAAAAACCTTTGCTCCAGATAGTATCAACAACAACACTCAGGAGGCCCACAAGCAAGCCATCCGCGAACTCATCAACCGCGACAAGAACCATGCCAGTGTTGTTATGTGGTCGATTGCCAATGAACCAGCCTCGAATGAAGACGGGGCGCTCGCATACTTCGAGCCTCTCGCCAAGTTGACTCGCGAGCTTGATTCAACTCGTCCTATTACATTTGCCAATGTCGGCCTGGCAACATACCAGACGGATCAGATCTCGGACTTGTTTGATGTCAGTTGTCTCAACCGATATTTCGGGTGGTATTCTGAAACAGGCGACCTCGGCGAAGCGGAGGTGGCCCTTGAAAAGGAGCTGCGCGGCTGGGAAAAGAAATTCGATAAGCCCATTATCATGACTGAGTACGGTGCTGATACTATTGCCGGTCTCCACTCTACCTTAGGTCTGCCTTGGAGCGAGGAGTTCCAGACCCAAATGCTTGACATGTATCATCGAGTCTTCGACCGTGTTGAATCCATGGCAGGCGAGCATGTTTGGAACTTTGCTGACTTCCAGACGACTCTCGGTACCCAAAGGGTGGATGGTAATAAGAAAGGTGTGTTTACTAGAGACCGAAAGCCGAAGATGGCGGCACATGGATTGATGGCGAGGTGGACAAATCTCACCAGAAGTGAGTAAGGAATATATTTGTTTGGATATAAACCCTGCTGTTTGCAACACTGTTTGCTAGTTCAGACTAAGATCTTTGTTCTAAATTGCTAGCTAGTTCGCCAATTTGTTTGCTGTTTTATAGAGATATAAATATCCTGTCTCTTCACAGATTTTTCAGTACGGATCCTTCTTCCTTTATCATTATGCTCAGCAGGATTCGTTCAACTTAGGTGTATAATCTGCGTAGAGCTATATAGCCGGGGTATTTCAGACAGAAATGACAACATACGGTCCCAATCAGATATTGACAGAGTCACGGGATGTTACATGACCTCTGTTCGTTTCTTCCCATTATATCTCCTCCCTAGTTGTAGGTAGACTGCTCTTCTTCTGTCTCTGTACACAAGTTCTGGGAAGCTGTTCGTGACTTCCCAATCAGCAAGATTAGGATCGTTGCCACTTATGGTTGAACTGTGCTCTGTTAAAAGAGCCGTTGTTGAGAACCCTCGCTGTATGCCATTATTTCAAAATCCCAAGATCAGTAAGAAGGACAAGTAGTTTATGGAGAGGGTGTACGTCGATTTTATCGAGGCAGAAACCAATAACAGATCCTTCAACTCCGCTGCGTTCACTGCCATCGCTACGACCACTAACAATTCGTCAAATTCCCAATTCAACAGCAAGAAGGGAAAAAAAGAGTTATGTCTAGACCTCTTCAAAATGAACAAAGTGAAATGTCTGGTTCCATATTCACGGATCTGCAGCAGGAAAGAAATTCCTGTGTCAAGATAGTTCAAGCCATATTACAAGGACAATGACCGACACCTCAGGCAACTAGATCCCTAAACGTACACGTGTATACAATCAAACACTCCTCGTAGTTACATTCATGCCGACTTTGTCACAGCATACTCATCCCCGTCCCCGAGCTGAGATACTGACAATGCTCGCTTATCGTTACCACCCTTCGTACGCCCAATGCCAACCATCTGCAGCATTTCTCTCCAGAACCCAGTCGGTGGGTCGATAAAGCTATCCTCGTACGCATCGATCAGGGGTCGTTCCCACACCAAGTCAGCTTCATGAGCCTTGACGAACTTGGTTTTCTTGATGAGTTTCCAGATGACAAAGAGAGGAGGGATGACGATTTGCATGGTGTAGTTTGACCAGAAGGTGGACACCGACCAGGGCTTATATGCGGGGTAGCCGTAGACGATAGTCACGACGATCATCCATACGAATGCAATGTATGCGCAGTAGGGTTGGAGTCGTCCGAAATAGGAGAAGGACCTGCGGTCAACGCCCTGCGCTTTGCAAGCGCGGTGGAAAAAGATATACGTCAGAGTGATGACGATATAATTGATGAGACCTGGGGGATGTTGTCAATATTGTATTCATTTTGGGCTAAATTCAATCTTACTTACCTCCGGCAGTGATGAGGTTGGCGAACCACGTGAGGACAATGGAGGAGCTACTGGAGCATTGTAAAAAGGAAAGGAGGGGGAATATCATCACGAATGCGAAGCAATAGATGGGTACACCGTTGCGATTGGTGCGAGTGAGAACTCTTGGGGCTCGTCCTTCGAGTGCCAGGCCGTACAGAGTACGGATAGCGCAGTAGGTATAGGTATTGCCAGCAGAAAAAATCGAAGTCAGCAAGAGGCTAAAAGAGTACGGTCAGCATTTGGCTCGTCATTATGTTCTTTGGCATGGCACTGACGCGTTGATGATTGAAGGGAAAATTGAAATGCCCATGTTTCGCATGCCAATAACATATGGCGATGCCGAGGCAGAACCAGAAGAACCGCCCGTCACAACTTCCTTTAGCTGTGGGTCATTAGCGGCACAAACGATACCCACGGCCAAAGCGCCGCCGATAAAGAAGAGGCCGAATCGAATGTAGACTGTCTTGAAGGCATTCTTGATATATATGCGGGGACGCTTTGCCTCGGCTGCAACCATGGAGATGTACTCGGGGCCGACGACAGCAAAGCAAGCTGACCAAAGGGAACCTAGGAAGCCTTCGAAGCGACCAAGGGCGCCGGTGTCCAGATATTCCATAAAAGAGCCGGGGTTATTCCAGTAACGGAAGCCATAGGCGTCGTGTTTCGGGTTTCCACCAATCATGGTGACGAAGGTGAAGAAGAAGAGGGAGAAAATCAGAATGACCTTTCCACCGGACAGCCAGAATTCGGCTTCACCATACGCTTTGACGACCAAGATGTTGAGGAAACTAAGGAAAATTAGTAGTTGGACGAAAGTTAAGTGTACGCAAATAGTTGATAATTAAGCATAGACAAGAGTGAGATGATCTAGCCTGCCAACTAGGGAATGGGCGGGGGAGGTTCTCACCCATAGATCAGGATAACACCAACACAGATGCCTGCGACTGGACCAGGTTCAGTCAGAGTCGGGCTCCAATAAGATAACACGAGCGTGAAAGCTGAGATCTCAAAGGGAATCAAAAGGGCCTCATAGAAGCTAGAATGAGTATTAGCAAAGATAGCAGGCAGGGTTTTGGCGAAGCCTAAAAGAGAACGGACAAAAAGTTCCAGCCGACCATGAAACCAAGTGCGTCGTCGACCCATTTTCCAGCCAAGCGAATGAAACCACCACTAACAGGGAATGCAGTGGTCATTTCAGCGAGGCAGTTATTCACCATGGCCAAAAAGATACATTGAGCAGTAAAGGCAATCAACAAACTGCCAGGTCCTCCATGGTAAAGACCCGAGCCGATGCTCACGAAAAGGGCCGTTCCGATAGATCCGCCAATGGCAATGAGCTGGATCTGACGGTTTCCAAGATGACGTTGCAGGTTGTCGGCATTTTCAGCCATCACACCTTCTTGTACATCACGGGAACCGCCTTCGTGTTTGAGCCCGAGTGTTTCCAACACACTGCCGCTCGTCTCTTTTCCCTTGTCACTTAGGATAGCCATGTTGTTTTCATTCCTGTCTGCGGTGTTTAGTTGCTGAGATAGTGTGGATAAGGCGTGGGCAAAAGAAACCGATGGGCTGTCGCTTTTCGTCTTTATTCTGAGGTATAGGTTGTGGGAATGTTGGAGTGGATCAGCGGAGATCTGGGGGTGGATCTGCTACAGATAAATGGGATGTCGGGCTATGTCGCAAGGGTCTGAGATTCGATCGCGTGGGCAGTCTTGTCGCTATGGATGTTAAAGTTGCAATGGCCAGGGCATATATCGGAGATGTCGGGGTCTCTAGGGTAGGATTTCCGTTCCAATTCGGAGCTTAGCGAAGAGACTTGAAGGCTTTTCCCAAAAGAAGAATATTTAGAGAAGTAAGAGGATTTAGTCAGAAGCAGATGCCAAAGACATATATTAAAGAAATTCGGGGCCAAGATAAGTAAAAGTGGAAAAAAAGGCAAAGATTTCCCTCCAGGTAAGATTAGAAAGATTGGCGAAATAAGCCCATGCAAGCCCTGCACGCTATTCAAGCCTTACAAAAGCCATACGAAAGCCATACCGTGGGCATAATGACGCAGTTAAGTTTGTTATTTGGATCTCTTGATTGGCTTGGAATACATTTGCCCCCCGCATACGCTGTGACCTGACCCGCATCCGGACACGAGCCGGGCGTGGATCCTGGTTGTATCTCCTTTTAACACCCTGGGGGTTGGATTATACTACCTAAATAGTCTTAGAACGTTCCAAGGTTATTTTGCCTTTCAGTTACGTACGTCTCGGGATGTCCGAGTCTCAGTGTGCACGCTCCCTTTCGGCCAAGACTTTATGTTTAAGGCATCTAATGTGATTCCACAATACCTTAAAATACTTTGTATTCGGAGTACAGAGTACTGGGTACTTACTGTCCATGTAGTCTTGGCAGTCTTAGGAAACTGCCCTTATCGCCTGGCAACTTTAAACCTTCAGGGGGCGTAACTTCCAGGAACGGCCCCAGGGGCCGGGCATGTGTTACGTAATGTTTGATGAACTAGGTAGCAGTTCATGACAGCGCTCATATTAAATAAACTGAGAGGACAAATATTTATTCTACTTTATATATAACCTTGTTAAACAAGGACAACCCGGAAAACGTCATGTATAAGATCTGATCGACGGAATTTTCATCTACTCACTGGATACCTGCATATGCCAAGACACGGTACAATTATGATTGGTCAACCAGTTTTACCTCCAGGGCTGTGTGTATTAATAACAATTTTCAAACGTCATACTTTATGTCCTACTATCTCATACTCAAATAGAACCACTATATAACATGCAGTTCTTATAGCAGTACTCTCTCTCTATTCCGACAGAGGAAGTCCTTCGCGACCTTTCATTTGGGGCCTTCTCTAGGCATATATATCATGCCAGTAGAGCGTCTTTGTTCGAGGGTTGACCAACTTAGCCATTCTCGCGATGAGAGTTAGTTTGAGATAAAAAAAGAATACGCGCTTCCCCGCTCATATCCGACAACCCTAATATATTCGTCATTGATTTGGAATACATCGGTCTCTCTTTACTCTCTCTTCTTGCATGTATTTTGGGAAAGAAAAACGTTTGAGCATGCTGGTACTGTACCCGGGAAAGCAAATATATAGTAAACATTCCGTTTCTGGCCCTGCACATAAAATCTACGATCGTGATCGATGGCATAAGATCGTAGAGCAAGTCCCTATAACCCTAGCTGGCTACATAGCCCAAGGTAATTATATATTGGCTCAACAATGGTTTAGGCAAGCAGATCTCGGGCCACAGGTTTTAACCACCTAATTAGTCCATGATGTCCTACTATGGAGTGTGTACCTTCTCCCCAGAAAATGACATAGTAACGTACGTCGATGTATGTAGTACGGAGTAGATCCACGCTAAGCAGACAAAAACCGGGGTTTTAATATCATATCACGTGGCCTTTATTTCCCGGGGTTTTGCTTTGAAATTACCTCGCCACAAGAGGCTGACCCCCAGAACATAGAAGCACGTGACACCGCTCCTTATCATCTCCGAGGTCGGGAACTAGGAAAACTTCTGCCAAGTGACTCACAAATGTCTCCGTGTTCGATGTTGTTGAAGCGCGTGGCTAGGCCTCCGGCCGCCATGATGTGCAGATCGGTAAGTACAGCTTCGTTTCATGACCATACAATTCAATCTGACTCCCCCAGGTTCGGCCGCGGTGGACTCCGTCCTTCAGCGTCCCAAGCAGGACAATTCATCATCCCTTGCGGTCGGTCTCGAACTCAGTCTCCTCTCGCTCATTGAGCACGACAGCCTCCACTCATCTCGAAGGCTTCCATTCCCAGCTAGAGAATGGCACTTCAATTCCTTTTTCTGAGACCCCCTCTGAGAAGCGGACTCCACAAACTTTGACGGAGAAGATTGTACAACGCTATGCCGTCGGCCTCCCCGAAGGAAAGCTTGTTCGGAGCGGCGACTATATCAGTCTGGCCCCCGGGTACTGCATGACTCACGACAACTCGTGGCCCGTCGCGCTCAAGTTCATGTCTATGGGAGCTACCAAGGTCAACAACCCAGAGCAGATTGTCATGACCCTCGACCACGACGTCCAAAACACCAGCGCAGCGAACCTAAAGAAATACGAACAGATCGAGACTTTTGCTAAGCAGCAAGGTATCGACTTCTATCCTGCAGGCCGGGGTATTGGACACCAGATTATGGTAGAAGAAGGATACGCATGGCCGGGTAGCATGGCCGTAGCCTCAGACAGCCATAGTAACCATTATGGTGGAGTTGGTTGCCTTGGAACTGCTGTTGTGCGGACCGACGCTGCTAGTATTTGGGCAACATCGCGGACATGGTGGCAGATTCCGCCTGTTGCACGGGTAACGTTCACCGGAACGCTACCAGTCGGTGTGACAGGCAAGGATGTGATTGTCGCATTGTGTGGCCTCTTCAATAGTGACGTACTCAACCACGCAATTGAGTTCACCGGCTCTGAAGAGACTATGTCGAGCCTCCTTGTGGATAGTCGCTTGACGATTGCCAATATGACGACCGAGTGGGGCGCGCTCACGGGTCTCTTCCCTATTGATAACACCCTGAAACGCTGGTTGCGATACAAGGCTACCGAGGCAGCGATGTCCGACGACCGCACCACCCGCCAGCGAATCACGCACGAAAGAATCGACGAGTTGTACGCCAACCCCCTCACGGCGGACCCCGATGCCGTGTACGCCAAGCAGCTCTACCTCAACCTATCTACTCTCTCGCCTTACGTCTCGGGCCCTAATTCAGTGAAGGTCGCCACACCACTGAACGAGCTCGTCCAACAAGACATCAAAGTCAACCGCGCATATATCGTCTCTTGTACCAACTCGCGTGCTTCGGACCTTGCCGCAGCCGCTAAGGTCTTCAAAGACGCCGCTAAGGCTAACCCCGACACCCCTCCCAAGATTGCCGACGGTGTCAAACTCTATATCGCGGCTGCTTCCGCGCCCGAACAAGAGGCCGCTGAATCCACTGGCGACTGGCAGGCTCTCCTCGATGCTGGTGCTCAGCCCCTTCCTGCTGGATGTGGACCTTGCATTGGTCTCGGAACAGGTCTTCTAGAGCCCGGTGAGGTGGGCATCAGTGCCAGCAACCGTAACTTCAAGGGACGTATGGGTTCGAGAGACGCCCTGGCATACCTGGCAAGTCCCGAAGTCGTGGCTGCCAGTGCTCTCAGTGGTGTTATCTCCGGTCCCGGCGCTTACCAGGTGCCAGAGGGCTGGTCTGGCGTGGAACATGGGTTCGGCACCGGTCTCGAACCCACCACCGAGACTGAGCTCACCAACCTACTCCAACAGATGGAGTCTCTGATCGATCGGGTTGAGTCCGCCGTAGACGACTCTAAGCCTGCTACCGAGATTCTTCCAGGCTTCCCCGAACGCATCAGCGGCGAGATTGTCTTCCTCGATGCCGACAACCTTGACACTGATAGCATCTACCCCGGAAAATTGACATACCAAGACAACGTTTCCAAGGAAGATATGGCCACCGCTTGCATGCAGAACTACGACCCCGAGTTCAAGGGCATCGCTAAGCCAAGTGACATCCTCGTTGCCGGCTTCAACTTCGGTTGCGGATCCTCAAGAGAACAGGCTGCCACTGCCATTCTCGCCAAGGAAATTCCGCTCGTCGTGGCTGGCAGTTTCGGAAATATTTTCTCCCGAAACAGTATCAACAATGCGCTCATGGGCCTTGAAGTCCCCCGCCTTGTTGAGCGTCTTCGTGCCAGCTTCGCTCAGCCATCTTCTGGTGATGCTGCGGGCCGTCAGCTGACGCGTCGGACTGGCTGGACTTTGACATGGGACGTGAAGCGTAGCGTCGTTGAAGTTCAGGAGGGTGAGTCTGGAGAGAGCTGGACCGAGCAGGTCGGCGAGTTGCCAGCGAATGTACAGGAGATCATCGCGGAAGGTGGTCTTGAGGCGTGGGTCAAGGGCAAGGTTGCGGAGTCCAAGTGAGGACACATTAACCAGGCTAGGTGAATGCCAGTGGAAAATACCGGTTCAGGGAACATGTTGATTTGTTCATGTTCTAGGTAACCACCGCCATATTCTTGGCTGTTGTATGTTTTGGATATTTACATTTTGTACTATTTTTCTATCATTAGCAGGTACTATAGAGAAGGCTTCTGACTCTTTAACAAGGGCACGTCTTCAAAAAGACTAGGATATACTAGAACACTTTCACCAGACATGATCATTTTTCCCCCTGCTTATTATGTGCATACCTAGTTCACTGCTAATTTCATATCTTTACAGCCCCGGAGTTTCACCACTATATTCGTGCATTTTCCATGAACTCTATTGTGAGACATGCTATACCTCTTATGGTTAATATACCCCTAGGTAACTACATCTGTTAGCAGTATCCTCGTACGGTATTGAACAAAATTGGCCCCGTATCATGCTTGTACGGGTTGGTGAGAAGACCCCTGCAGACACCTGGGCTTTTCCTATCGCTCTCCGCGGAATCCACCACTGTGGACCAGTAGGGAGTATATACAGCATTGGTGGTGTGAACGTATGATCACCCCTATGCAACGCTCTATAGACTTGTGATTGGGTTCCGATATCTGCTTGACCATGGATGCACTCGATGATAGATTGATACTGGCTCTATTTCACACAAGGTGGATTAAAATCTTCAATATATTATTGCAGAACAAATCTGGCCGCGGCTTCGTGGATCTCTTCCTGCTCATTCGGCCATCCGAGGATAGTCCCCGTAACATAAACATCATGCGGCACATCTGGAACTTCCAGATATTCGACCAGATTTCCCGGGACCGCCCTCATCGCGTTGGAAAATCCTCGAACACTGTCACAGAGAACCTCAGCGCCTCCAGCCTGAGCAAAAATTGGAACGGGGGTTGCAAATGGATAGAGTGCTGGAGAGATATACGGATCATCCAGTCGTACAGTCTCAGGGGGGGCAATAGCTCTTGCACCCCATGCCATCATATGCGCCTCAACGTAGTCGGACTTGATATTCCTATTCGAGCTTACGGCCTCAGGATCTCCTTCGAAGCAATACTCGACTGAGGGCGAAAACAGAAGACATGCCTTTGGCGGTGGAAGTTCCGCCAGTTCATGGCCTTGTATATCCTTGATGGTGGCAAGATAGCGCAGAAGTGCTACTGCAATAGTCGAGCCCGTGGAATCGCCTGCGAGAACGATACGCGATGGCGATATGCCCATTTCTTTGGTGAGGTAGATGTATGCTGTCACCGCGTCTTGCATGGCACCGGGGTACGGTGTCGGGTTAGCGCCGCCGGCGAGACGGTACTGCAGCCAAAAAGAGCGAGTATTGTTGCCTAGCTTGTTGTTCAATAGGGTTGCCGTGGGTCCCGAGTCCTCTGGCCGTCCAGTCAACCACAGGAGCGAGCCGGAATGGAAGGACAAAACCACTAGGCCTTGTTCTTCCAGTAGGGACTGCTTCGATGGTCGCTCCGGATACCAGGTACCGCCGACCGTCTCTGGCTTGATAGTGTCGCTCGAGAAGTCACCGCAATACGCGGAGGCTGGCCCTGGGTCGATGGTCACCCAGCGATCGCCAAGTTTGCCCGATTCCAGGCTCAATGATTGCGTGAAGCCGATTTCCGTGATAATATGGAACAATCTCTCAAATAGCCGTGTCATGCATGCCTGACGATAGGTCCATGTTGGGCTCTGACGCAAAGAGCTCGGGATATAGTATATACTGTAGAAAAATGCCTCGAAAATGCCCCGAAACACGGCCATTATCATCCAAATAGCATACCCTGGCTGTCGGGTACGCCAGCCGTTGGGTACTGCATTGTCATCTGCAAATGATCGTGCCATGTCACCGAATAGTCTTGCGTCTTGCGTGAGGAGTTAAGAAATGAAATTCCGAACAAAACATCGCCAAGGATACTAAGCTTTACTGGCTTTTATTAGAGAAAAATAGTGGGGGCTTAGAATATCTTATAAAGCTAAGCGAGAAGCCTTCTGAAGTAGCTGATCCCTTAGCGTCGGGAATAGACCGGAGTCGTAGGCCCGGTCAATTCAATACGAATAGCACGTCGGTCCACCAGGAGAAGCAGCAAGCATCTTTCGGGTGAAGCATATCATACATCAGGCCCTTTGTTCATAGGCCCTATATGACCAGTATAATTAGCTGGTATATACCCACAAAATCGTGGCTTTTCCTGCGAAGTATGCTGTTGCCTACGGCTAGTTTGATGAGGCTGAATGGTGGTGCCTCGTCAAGGTATCTGCCTAGACTGCATGCGACTTATTTGGGAATTTCTTCGACACACAAATCTTTATAATCACACGGAAGCTATCTTTTAGGTCTTCAATATCGCACACAGTTACTACCAAAGATAGTACCCAGGGATAGACTGTGAGGGCATCATAGGGGGGACTATTACTAATACCTATTACTAAGACCCACTTAGTCTATCTTACGTAGCCATTCCATAGGAATAGCATCATCTTTGACACCACCAGCCTTATTCTGTAACATGGACTGACTATTAGATTAAAGTGAAACTGCGAAACTGCCTTCTAATACATGTCTAGTTTCCTCAGTTACAGGAGGCGAATAATAGAAAAGAAGTCTTCATCTCTCACTAAATTGTCTAATATGTCTTCATTTTAACCCTTGACTCATCCCGTTCACGGTGTGCTAGTGTCGTCCATTGCGCTTTTCATTCGTCCTTTCACGTCTCTTTTACTCCTCTTTCACTTATTTCTCATTTCCTTCTAACTTCCCTTTCAAAAAAATCAATATTTACCCTATGGCTCAACCAATTTTCACATTATCAAACATTTTAAGGTTCTACGGATCAAAGCGCGCGTGTATATTGGAATGATAATAGTTATGTGTCCCGCGATGTAGACATCGGGCCAATGTTTCTTTAATGAAGATATGCTATTCAATCGTCTTGTGATCAAGAACGTGGGGGCCCCTCGTCAGTGACTTTGCGGCTTGAAGTCATTAGGCTGTAGGACACTAGATAGTTTCCTCCCACTTGAGCAGCACAAGCGGTATATCGTGACAATTGTTAAACAACACCATGAGAGCTAAGAATGGCGGTGGGGCCAGACCCATTTCCTCAAGTATGTTGTATCGCACTAGCTATGATGTAATGAAGCTTCCGTTTTGAAGATGATAGCTGCGCTTCATCTGCGTCCACTGTAGGTACTGCTCCATGGCGAACTAGGCCAGATCGGCTCTAGGGGTACCGGAAGTGATAGACGATGTGTGTTGCATACTGCGTGTTGCCAGAAGTAACCTAGGTGGTGTGTGCAAGAAGGAGGTTTGGACTGGTGAGGATGTTCTCTATTGACCTTTGTCAGGCGTTCAAATATGATATGGCTGCCGTACAACATGTCTTACCGCGAGGAGTTGTAAATGGGATGAAGATTAGGTGTGGAATTCACACGTCAGAGATGTATGAATTGGGGAGAGTTAAATTTGGAAAGAAAAGATTTCTTGCAGGGGCGTCAGGGACCCAAATATACGGCGCGCCATTACCACGCCATTCAACTTTCCCAACTTGAAGCTACATCTTCTGCCTGTTACCCCGTTATATTCAGCGATCCCATTAGACAGCACTTGAGCTCATCGTAATACAAGAGACTTGAATTATATATAGTACAGCAGAACTGGGATTAGCGCTGAATAGCTCCGTGGGAACTCATGAGGATTACTATGGATTTCCAACATATACAATAGGAGGGACCTCAGTAAGAAGATGACCAGCAGATATTTCAATAGAGAACCGGTTTATCAGCAAAAAGAACAGGAGAACAAAGAAATGAATGATGGACAAAATGTCATTAGTAGCCGTAGCCGTGTTGGTCAAAGGAATGGCAGACGACATCTCCAACTATTATGTTAGGACCCTGAGGTAGCGATCAAATAAACATGAGGCCGTCAGCGCATATATAACCAGGCGCCATAGGTAATGATTTTCCCAGAAGAGTCCGGGTTAAAACGGCCGACAGAGAATAATACATATCAACTACTCCTCGAGTCCTCGAACAAATATACTCGAACGAGGACAACAAAATAGATATTTGACAAAGAAATATGCTGTTCGATACTTCGATAGTCACACAAGATGGACAACGCAGGCACAGATTGTGTCGAGCGGTTTTAAGCTCAGCATTCCCGATGTCCCATTCCACGTTGCCTCAGTGTTAAGGCGAGTTGAGTACAGCACCTTCGTAGCTGTTACATACTGGCCATCAAGAGACCTGACTGGCAACTCCTTTTCTGTATCACCACCTCTCCACCATACGGTGAGATATATACCGTTGCTTTTCGTTACTAAAGCAAGGGATAGCTAGTCATCATCCCATTCTGGAAGCCTAAGGAGCTGAGTTGGATGTGCAGACTTCAAGTGCGACCGTATCTTCTTATATACGTCTATCCCTTCCACCACAAGTCCGAGCTGATCAGGGCTGAGTTTGTCTAATCGGCCACTGAGGTAAACTCGTCCTAGCAGACTATTGACAACAGTAAATGCATTCAGCTAGTCGCTCCATCCTGGCTGGGGATAAGCCCAGGTTGCGCTTTGTTCTGGGACAACAGCGGTCGGCGATACTGCAGCAATAACTGCATGCAGCTCGGGGTCCTGCTGATCACTTGTCGATTGGAGCGAGTGAACCGATAACATAGCGTATTCTATACGCTGCCCCCCCCCCCACTCGAGCAGTTCTCAATAACAAGCGTGGGGTACCTGTCAAGTAATGACCTGACCCAGCTGAGGTACGCCCGTTGATGTTCGAGATGCGCAGCCCCACTAAACGATGGCCCGCCAACATCTGTGCCTTGTGTGACTTCGATGTTGTAGTGGAACTTGAAATATCCCACGCCATAATTGACGACGAGGTTATGTATAACTGTGTCAATCAACATTCGGGCCTCCGGATGACGATAGTAAAGCTGGAGTCTTCTGTTTTCGACAATTTGCTGGCCACACTTTGGAAAAGGGATTCCTTGGGGAAACGATTGGCCGTGGAGGCTAAAAGTGGGTTGTGAGGCTGAATGCCCGTCAGGAAGTTCGCATATCCCATCATTGTCGATACCAATTTCGAGCAATGTCTCCTCGCGCCACTGCGCTTCTCGAAACTAGCTATTTGTGGCAGTCAAGAGTGTGTAGTCGTGGTACCACTCCTTCGACTTTGTCGTTAAGCCACCAACTGCAATTGAGGAGAGCTGCGTGACGGTAATCTTGGTATCTTGGCACTCATTTGTGATCGTAGCTAACGACCTGAGGACTGGAATTGCTCCGTAGATGGAAAGGCGAATAGTCACTAGGATTTTTTTAGCTTTATCTCGGCCTTTTGTTGAATGTGTTACCCTCTCCTGCCAGCTTGACACTGACTAGCGGCAATTCAGATGACTTGATAAGGAGTGATGCGGACTTCTGGGCCTTTGCCCTTGCAGGAAGAATGCTTCGCACGCAAATGGCCCCTGCTTCATTTTGGACTATGTCGATGGTTAACGCTGTGGTTTCCCAACAGATCGTGGGCGAAGTTTCGGACATGCCTACTTTGATCTCGAGTGACTGGTTGTGGGCAGTTCAATTTTCTCATGAAAATGAAATTCTTCAAACAGTGCTTCCACGCTTCGCATGAGGCGGAATATAAACAGAGGGGTAGGAGATGACACGAACTAGCTTGACCGGCTTTCCAGTTGCACATTCTCACGCATGTACCACTCCCTCCGTGCCTTTTATGCTCAAGTAATATAGAACAAAGCCCTAGATTAGTAACTAGGGGGGTACTCTGAGTTTCATGATTGACCTCGACCTCCTCGCCGGATCATCCATAGATGCTTTAGTGCAGCCTTTAAGGCTAATCAGGAACTTTTTCCAATAAACTTGAAATTAGTGCGATTCTAAGTGCATTAGTCGACCAATCTCGTGTACTTGTCCCCGGTACGTGTGAATGCAAGGTGAGGTCATTCAAACAGGCCAAATATTGATAACTGCTCTCCAGTATAAGAAAAATGGCGAGACATGGATAACCGGTGCAATCAGCGACTCTGTATCTTCTGCCCACCCTTCCATAACATTTCATCAGGCCAAACTTGTCAAATCAAGGATGCAGACATGCAAGAGAAGAAACCTACCACCCAGCGTGACGACCTGCCGGAATTGGCGATCACACACGATCCTGTCAAACAACCCAAGAACATTATCGGCTATGAAGGCTATTAGGAAGCCACACTAGAGGATGTCCAAGCCGCCAATTCCCATGAACATTCTCTCAGGGTTTGGACCGCACTAAAATCATACCGGATGGCGGTGGTCTAATCCGTGGTGATCTCGATGTCCATTATAATGGAGGGCTATGACACTGTCTTGGTTAACTCCCTTTATGCCTATCCAAGCTATACTAGGCGCTTTGGTGCACTAGAGCCTTCAACGAACACACACCAGATTCCGGCGAAATGGCAGAGCGCAATGGGCAGCGGGCCGCAGGCTGGCTCTATTATCGGTGCTCTCCTGAATGGTTACATCATTCAGCGCTTTGGCTATCGGCCGGCCTTTACTTTAGGTGTTGTGTTGATGGCAGCATTCGCTTTTGTGTCTTTTTTTGGCATGTCTGTGGAGTTGCAAACTGCTAGGCAGATTCTTTGTGGGTAATATATAACCTTCCTCTTGCATCTCATGGATTTCCGCTAAAGCCTTGTAGTATTCCATGGGGCATCTTCGCTACTATTGGCCCTGCGTATGCCCCGGAAGTGTGTCCTCTCCCTTTGCGAGTCTACCTGATGGTATATACAAACATGTGTTTTGCAACTGGCCAGTTCGTTGCCGCAGGAGTTTCGCAGAGCTTTATCCACCGCACTGATGACTGGGCGTGGCGTATTCCGTTTGCTATTCAATGGATATGGATTCCTTTCCTTATTGTTGCATGTATATTTATGCCCGAGTCTCCTTGGTACCTGGTCCGCCAAGGAAAGCTTGTGAAGGCAGAAGGGACCATCAAGTCTCTCATGGCATAAAGTGAGAAGCCACACGCACGACCACTGGTAGCGTCGATGGTTCATAGAAATGATCTCGAGCGGGATGTTACGGAAGGTACGTCCTATTCTGGCTGCTATAATGGCACTGACCTGCGACGAACCGAGATTGCATGTGTCTCATTTGTTGGTCAGATCATTTGTGGCTGCCCAATTCGCTCAAGCTGGTCTTAGTCCCGATGATTCGTACAAACTCAACCTAGGTGGTACGACTATAGCCTTTTGTGGCATCATTATCTCTTGGTTGTTAATGAAACAATTCAATTGGCGTACCCTTTACATCACGGGAATGGGCCTTCTGAGCATGTGGCTTTTGATCATCGGGTGCCTGGCCACTGACAGCAAGCAGTCCACAATTAACTGGGTTCAGTCGGTGCTTTGTATTACATGGCTCCTCACATTCTCTCAAACCGTTGGTCCCGTTGGCTGACTATCCCGGCGGAAGTTTCATCTACCCGGTTGAGGTCTAAAACTGTTTTGGCCCGAAGTTTTTACTACCTGACACAGATCGCGGCGAATGTCATACAACCATACATGATAAACCCACTGGCCTGGAACTGGAAAGGATTGTCCTCGTTTCACATTAATTCATTAAATAAAGTTTGTACTAGCAACTGACCAGGCAAGACGGGATTTTTCTGGTTTGCTTTCGCTTCTCCCACTGCAATTTGGGCGTTCTTCCGTCTCCCTGAGACTAAAGGGCGAAGCTATGAAGAGCTTGACATGATGTTTCATGCAAATCTCCAAACTAGGAAGTTCAAGAGGTATCATTATGAGGACAACCGCGGCGATCGATTACGGGAAGTGTGAGTGGAAGTTAAATACCTCTGGAATGGGGTCGGCACTTTTATGGGACCATCATAGCAATGCATATGAACTTCTCATTGGGGTATAGTGTGGAAAGTTACGCTCTGATTTTGGGCCATAAGATGGGCCATCGTATGAATTACCTTGCTAGAAATTATATGGGGTTCGAGGTCCGCCTATTGTATACCTAAATAGGTTTAGTCTCCGCCTAATCGAAACGGGCACGGACCTCAGGAGTTATCACGGGGCAATCTCGGACTCTCGGGACTGTCCAATTCCCCGCAAATTTTAGAAAAGAGTCCCCTGAAGGACCCATGAGCCAAACCCCGCGTTGACTTTTTTCATGCATACCCCAATTGATCGACCTATCCCTTTTCAATCCCCACATTTTCCTTCTCCTAAGGCTCTTTTCCTCCTCAATCTCATGCTGGTTCACTATTCCTTATATCCCTCTGAGTCATGTTCATAGCGTTCAAAGCTACCCCGAGCAGCGAAGAGGGATTGCGTAACCCAAAGCACAAAAGGCGAAGTGAACGACTCAGCCGGCGGGGATCGACACCGCGAGCTTGCACATCATGTCGTCGTCGCAAAATCAAATGCGATGGCGAGAAGCCCTGTGAGGCCTGCCGATGGTACAAAAAGCCTGAGCTGTGTGGCTATACAGAAGCCCGGTCATCGCAAAGGTAAAAGAAACTTTTTTACACAAAACTTGGGCCCAAGGTTTGAGCACACAAACTGATCGAATTAGCCAGCCGGAGAAACCGACAATACCGTCGCCCGACTACAAAAGCACACTTGAAAGGCTGTTTCCGGACACTCCCCCCGAACACATTGCCAATTTCTCGAGAGATAAACTGTTGGAGTTAGTGACAACAGGCGGAAGCGGATCACAATATTCCCAGCACCAAGACCCATCGATTGTTGCGTCCCTAGACACCCGCGACTCAACATTGTCAGGGGAGATGCCCGGTCTAGAGTCACTACATACGATGCCCGAAGAGCAACCAGACGAAATCCAGTCTGCTAGCGCCTCGGATTCAGTCGGACATATCTCAGACGACGTCAATGCATTATCCCTATCGGCCCGCCAGCCAACCTCTTACCTAGGTGTTTCATCTATTCAGGCCGCACTGAAGGTCATTGCGTACCTCCATCCAGCAGTTAACTCATATTTATCCCATTCCTTGTCTAAAGACCAAGGTCCTCTGCCAACTAACTCGTTACTCTCGTCGCAACCTACACCTCAGCCTAACCTCCCACCTACGGAACTTCAAATGATAGATGCATACTTTGTCAACTTCCAGCCATTTGCACCACTCATAGACGAAGAAGGGTTTCGCACGACTCACATACTTGGCCGTCGGAAAGATGATCGATGGCTTGCACTACTCAACATAGTTCTCGCATTGGGAAATATCACAGCCGCAGGCGCAGATAACAATACCCACCATACGTACTTTGATCGCTCAATGGATCGCTTAAATTTACGTTCGCTCGGAGATCCCAGCCTTGAAGTCGTTCAGACTCTAGGTCTGATGGGTGGATGGTACTGTCACTATACTAGTCAGCCGAATCTCGCATACTCCCTCATGGGTGCGTCGCTGCGGATGGCGGTTACTTTAGGCCTGCAGCGGGAACCTTCCGATATTCATTCTATGCTCGACCCTAGGAAGTCCGGGATCCAGGAATTCAAACGTCGCGTTTGGTGGTCACTTTGTTGTTTGGAGACCTGGGGCCACGAAACGCTCGGCCGGCCAAGTATGGATTACTTTGGCTCGAGCATCACAGTCAATTTGCCTAGTCGGCTTGACAAGGTGTGCATCCCTTGATCCTCTTGTTCCGCGGATGAAACATCCAGGTGTCCTTTCTAAATTAACACCTGATAGGAATCTTATTTCGATGTTCTGCCCTTGACGGAAAATATCCAATTCGTGAAAATCGCCTTAAAAATCCAAGAATCGTTAGCTGCGCTACCAACCTTATCGCACATGGATATGTTCAATTTAGACTCGCAGCTTGTTCGGTGGTGGCATGACCTGCCGCCGGTTCTGAAGGATTACGAACCCTGTCCCGAATCACTACATGCAGTCCGTACTGTGATGCGTTGGCGATATTACAATCATCGAATGTTACTTTATCGCCCCACTCTACTGAACTACGCAATGCGACGGATTCCATTCATGGCTATTCGGGTTGAGGAGCGCACTGCTATACAAAAATGCCAGGAAATCGCCGAGATTTCTATCCAAGACATCTCCTCCACAACCAAACTGAATCAAATGATTGGTTGGAACGCTGTTTGGATGTTATTCCAGGCCACTATGGTTCCATTGATTTGCTTGTCTGCTGGTGTCGCAGAAGACGACTCCACTGCTTGTACAACGCAGGTTGAAACAGCTATGTTGACTCTTGGCCGCATGAAGCCTTACGGGCATACCGCAGGACGCTCCCTTGAGGTCATCTCCGGCATTCTTGAGTCTAACCTTCATGGCCCCAGCGCAGAGCTGCTTGATGCAAGTGGAGATAACCTCGACCCCCAAATTTTCCCTCCTCCGAATGCTTTCAATACAGGCCAACAGATCGCCCGCGATCGCGTTGCGGACTGGACTGCTACTTCGTTTGAAACCCTTTCGTCTCAGTACATGTGGGAGTATCTGAGCTGGGACCATAGCAATCTCTGGCCTGAGGTCTTTGACCTTAATGCCGAGAGTGAAAATGCGGTAATGTCTTTCATGGACACATCTGCGGCAAATACCTGACATTGTTGTCGACCTTGCCTCCACTGTATATAATTATATTTTCCAAACAACAAAAGGATCGTTCGGCTAGACTATGTCGATGGAGAAGGGCTACTTCACAATTCTCGGAATACTCGGCGAAATTAAAATTGATAATGGTTTATGGGCATGATATCAACATCGTAAACCAAATCGGTGGTGCTGTTGAACATTTGGAGGATAGACAGGCCCACTGAATAAAGGGCCCATTTCTCACATATTGAGAGTCAAGGTCAGACCCACAAATGCAAATCTTTCAGTAGATCTCGTTCGTTAGCGGATGATCGTCAGGACGTTGATTGAATCGTACCCACAACTTTGCGGCTGATGATTCTAATATAAGAGATGCCTTGTCAGCTTTATAGGCAGACGCTAAAAATTGGCGCAAAAGCTTAATTTGATGTAGATCCTTCGAGAAATATGTATTCACCAGCACCTCGCCATCAATCGTGCACATATTACTGGGAATCCCTATATCTATTCTTTTATTTTCTTTAAGTTCCCCTACTCTAATTCTCATTGCTTTTAACCCTCTTGTCACTGCCGTTATTGGGGCATACAACTGTCATTCAAGTAGGATCGGCACTAAGTAGGCTGTTTTACACTTGGCCAATCCCACCATGGGCTCTAAATTTAAGATATCCAGGACCCGAATATTCTGCCCGTACAGCAAAAGGTACATTTCTTATCATGACCAAAACAGCTACAAGTACCCTTCCTTTCCCCGTCCATTTTCATTTCTCTAGCCTCGCTTTATCACTCCAACCCCGCTTACAAGATGCGTACCAAGTATGACCCAACGTTGAAATATATAGCCAATGCGGTAGATTTCGGGGAGTATAGCAACAATGAAATCTAGCAGGTAGTGCTGCTACGAACAGAATCTGGTTATAGTGACACGTTACGTATTTTCACGGTCTGATACAGTATATGCAAGTATTCTTTAGGTGTATTAACTCTAATAGTTCTTGAAAGCAAATATTATCATAACAGGGGCATGAGGGACCGTGAAATCTAAACAAATAGCAACAGTTGGTAAAGTCGGTGACCATAGACTTAAGTGTACTAATGGGTATCCGGGCATACTGGCTGGAAGGAGACAAGTCAGACTTCAAAGATCAATCCTACTGACCACGACCCCTTTGCCCAGCGGACCGGTCACAAAGAGGTTTGCTTGCTTTTTCCCATTATTCTCATCCGGGTCAATTGCTACCAGAACAGCTGTGCTGGCGGTTCGGAGAATATGACCGTCATCTTGGAACATCACCTTTTGTGTCCACGTGTTGCTGTCCTTGTCTTTGATCTTGGACTTGGTGTTTGCCTTGGGCTGGACCAGCACGACCATCACCGGGTCAAGTCCATTCGGGAAGGCGATTGCCTGTGCTAGGCCCGCAAGAACATACCCGCTGGCATCTCTCCCGGTTTTGGCAACGTACGGATCGGCAAAGTAGGACGGATTGTCCAGAGTGCAGGGTAGTTGAAGGGTTTCGTGAATCTTGAGCTGGGGTTTGTGTTGCTGGTCCACTTCCGCCAGGAGAAGCTGGCCGATGGCGGTACGGCAGATCATGATCTCCGACGGGGTTTTGCCGTGGCCCAAACCGTTGTTGTTGTGAATACCTTTGTTCGCCACGGTTCCAATCACACCAGCCATGTCATCTACCTCCCCTCCAGACTTCAGGGTCTGAGTGATGGGATCCGCGATCTTCAGGTGGATCAGGTCGGTCGGGGCGGTCTTTCCGTACGCAAGATCCTCCATGAGTCTCATAATTCCATCGCGGTAGAAATGATCGTTGGTGACGTAGATCTCATTTAGCGTTTGGAAATACACGTCGTTTGGGGTTCGAATCAGTGGATGCCAGACGGACCGCAGGTGCGTTGCTTCGGTGGAGCCGATTTTATGATGGAAGATCTCCAGCCGCGAGCGGGCTTGGGGAATCTGGGATGGGTTCGGACGAGTGGCGGCCTCATAGTAGGCCGGGTTGGGCAGATGATTCACTGCCACAACGTAGATGGAGCTTGGATCCTCTGGAGAGTAGATATCGATTCCATGTGTGTTGAAGGGTCCCTTGAAGTTACGCAACGTCAGGCGTGTAGCAGTCAAGGTCTATACACTGTTTGTTAGCCATAGAGCTTCGGTCAGGGACAAGTTTGCGATTCGAAGGTTGGTGGTAATGTACATCGGCATCAATCACGATAATGGTTCCTTGGCCGATCGACTCCGGTTCGTTCCAGTTGGTCAATCTTTGTGCAAATCTGGTCAGCATGTGTCTCTGTTATGATTCAGATTGGAAGCCGACGCACGGAGGAAACCATGTATTCCTGGTCCTGTCCTCACTTTCGGACGCGCCGAATAGCTGATGCGACGGGGCATGGTAGTGCAAATCTTCTGTGAACAAGGTATCCGGAATGACTTTTGTGTCTTCACCATGAAGATTCTGGAATGATCCAAATAATCGACTGACACCTAAGACTTTGATCCGGAGAGTCAGTGGTCTGAATGGCGCCAGGAGAAATGAAGCCATGACTATGATGACTGGGCCGAGGATTGAGAGCCGGGGGTAATGTTTGGGCATGAAGGTCAAAGTCAATTCTAGCAAGCGAGTGTACCAATCACAGATTATTTATATCTACGGGGTGGACTCGAGTCTATGATTGGCGACAAAAGTACTCTTGCTTATGCTAATACTGTTCGTTGGTCGGCCCCGAGGTGTGATGAGTCGGGATATCAATCGCTCCGTCGGGTCTTACATTCTACCCGTCAGCCACTCGGGCGACGGGCTAGATTATACATAAGGGGGGTCCCCTTGAGCGCTTAGTAGGGTGCCGCCTGATTTTCGCTTATATAATCACATTTGTTTTGAAATGTAACGCATACGGTAAGCGAGCTGGACACCTAACCCAATATACTAATTTCAAATGTATTTATCTCGACTAAAACGCCATTAAATTAAATATAAAAAAAATCATCTATCTACCTGGGTACCTATTGATTCTATGCCCTATTTCTCTACAGCTACTATACTTTGATAGGGCCCGTATACGTAGCTGTAAAACCATGGTCCACCTGGACCTAAACGTAATCCTTATCCATTTTCAGGTAAAATGGCTATGTATGAGGTTGAAAATTGTTCTAAACGGAGAAGAGAGACTTTAGATGAGACGGTGAAGATGGGTATGCCTATATCTAATGTACCTCTTTCTGATAAACATGAATATAAGAAAATACCTGATTTAACAATAGCAAAATCTGTACGTAAAAATATATTTACTGTTGGAGAAACATCTCAAATATCTTACCAGTTTACTAAAACGGATAAAACAATGATTTATCCTGAAAGTTATCATAATAAAAAGCCTAATTATTTAGTAGAAAACACTATACGTCAGTATAATGAAATGAAGGTTCTTTATAATTATCATTATATATCTCCTTCAAACTGTTTTTGTGAGATAGTATATCCTGATAACAGTAAATGTAAGATATACGGTGGACCTACACTTGTTAGTAATCTAATATATCATAATAATTATATTAAATCAGGAGAATATAATAATACATGTGTACATCCTAGATCTGTTAGAATAGGATCTATACTTACTTCTAGTAAATGATTTGATACTGTAATAAAAAAATAAATATATAATTTACTTTTACAACTAATAATAGTATACATAGATTATAAAAGTAAATTATATATTTATTTTAAAAATATGTTAATTCAATGGTAGAATAGCGTGCTACGGACACGTAAATATAAGTTCAAGTCTTATACATATTTATATAATATTAATTAATATTAGTAATAATTATATTTATATATGTAGTATAGATAAATCAAATAAAATTTTATATAGGTATAATGAATTTTTCAATATTTTTATTTGTCATAGGGATATTAGGATTTGTATTAAATAGAAAAAACATTATATTAATGTTAATTTCTATAGAAATAATGTTATTATCTATAATATTTTTAATATTAATCAGTTCACTTAGTTTTGATGATATATTAGGACAAACTTTTGCTGTATATATTTTAACAATAGTAGGAGCTGAATCTGCAATAGGTTTAGGGATATTAGTTGTATATTATAGATTAAGAGGTAGTATAACAATACAATATAGATAAATGTATTTAACATTGATAATTTTACCATTATTAGGTTCAATAGTATTAGGTTTCTTTAGTAGAATTGCGATTTGCTGAACCGCCGCCGTTTTCGGCGCCCCCCCTCTTGGGGTTTAGCGCCCGTGGGGCCGCCACCGGATCCGGCATCGCGTCCGTCTACTTGGGGTTTAGCCCGTCTGTAACGGGTTTGGCGCCTTACGCTAGCCCTAATCAGGATCTGCCGTCTCGCACCGCCCGTCTCGCGATATCCGCTATCTATATAACCCGCGGTACGTCGCTTAACGATAACTCTCTTCTTTCCCACACCCTTTCCCCCTTCCCCTCTATTCCCTAGTCGGCTAACGTGGCCCCTATCAGCTGAAAACCCTAGGTCCTGAATACAGCCTGCTTCCCTACTCGCGGAAATCCGAACGGGTCGCTCTGGCTATACGAGTCACCCGGATCGCCTTTGATTTCCTAGTTCTATATGGCTAAATATATTCTTGGTTTTATAATGTACGCTATATAGGGTCGCTGTTTCAACCGTTATAGGTATTACCCTCGGTCTGCTTAATAACTAGATATTTGAAGTGGAATGTAGGAGGATGTTACGGAACTACCCGTCACCAATCGATGGTGACCCACCAGGGTACACAGATGGGCCACCAAGAGCCAACCAAATTGATCTGTCAGCAGATCACGTGAGGCACCTGACACTCTGGCGGTTCCAGGTGTCCAGGCAACAAGGATCGTGACTATCTACCAACGCTAAGGAAGAGTAGACAGTCACCGTGACTCCGGTAGATATACTCCCCGGGAGTATACCTCAGGGAGTAGGAACGAAGGATATATAAGGACACTCATTCATATACTTAGTTTAGTTCTTCGTCTTCAATTATACATTGTTACTTGTATTTACCTTTGATAATACGGTGACTCTTTTACTTGAATTATAACCTGACAAACCCTACGAGTAGACTAATACCCCGGTATAGATCTACTCGGCGCTCTACCTAGTATCGGTTCCTCGAACTCCTAAAAGGACTTAGGCTATAGTAAGGCCCTACGCGGTAATAGTACGGTTAAGGCAGTTCGTTGACGTTAGTAAACCTAAGGCGGATTAAGGTAAGTATCCCCTAAACCGGCTAACCTAACTATGACTAGTTAGCAGTATATAATATATTAAAGACCGTCTCGAATTAAGTTTCGAGTTACTAGTAAATATATTATCCGGAAAAGCGATCTCGGCTAAAGTACCGGTCGAACGGGAACTAGATAACTAGGAGATAGCCTAAGAAAAGAAAGTCGAAGCCTTAGAAGCTATAATTATAAAACTTACTAGCGAGTTTAACCGGTTTAGTTAAGGTACGGGGAGTAAGTTTACTACTATCGACGATTACCTCGAGTAGATTAAGGCTTAAGTCGTTATATCTACCCCCGCTAGCGTAGTTTAAGGACCCCGACTACCTAAAGCTAAGTATTTTAAAGGAACGCGAATAAAGCTTCGAGGGTTCCTTACTTAAATAGATATATATCTCGACGTAAACAGTACTAGTATACCTAACGAAGTAGGAAAGGTAATCTTTATATCTACTTACCTATAGGGATAAGTATAGAATTAGCTTAAGCTATACATCCGAGACTATTACGAAAAATAGCCTTAAGAGTAGTTAGCTACTACTACGAGTATTTTTAGAAGCTATAAGAGCTTTAGGGAATATCTTAAACGGACTTTCGGAGATATCGACGCTACTAGAATAGCTAAACGTAAGCTATAGAAAATCAAATAATAAACTAGTATATCGGTATATACTTCCGAGTTCTAATAGATTATATCCTATCTAGATCTACCCGATCGAGCGTATATTCCGTACTTCGAGGTAGGACTTAAACTAGACGTTAAGGACGAATTAGTAAGAATCGATAGGCTAGAAACCCTAGATTAGCTTATTACGATTGCAGTTAAGATTAACAACTATATTAATAAACGGTAATACGAGCGCTAGGAAATAGATTAATAGAAAAAGGGTAAGAGCTACGGATTTAATAGATTTAGGAACGGGCGCCGAGATAGGGTACCCCGAGACCCCGATCTATATAGCCCGAGGCTAATAGAATTAGACGCTACTTAAGAGGAGTAAAAGGAGCGTCGATAGAAGAACCTCTACTTTACCTATAGGAAACTAGGATACTATATAAGGGAGTATAAGTAGAAGAGACCGTACGAGAAACGGTAATACTTAAAAGCGATACGCGAAGAACTACGTACGACGTAAGAGTCTAGAACGGGTAACCCGAGGATAGAGTCCTTAGAAGATCTCTTAGCTAAGCTATCGAGCTTAAGCCTAGAAGAGATAGATATAGGTAACCTATATATTAATAGGTTAGCCGACGAGTAAGAATTCGATTATCTAGAGATCGACTAGGATACTATAGAGAGCTAGGGATAGACTTAGTACGTCTCGTAGGAATTATAATATCCCGCGGAACTATCTAAAGGCCTCTAGGAGTAAGGAATAGGCCCCGAGGGGATAGCTACTACGCTCTACGGAACGAATACTACGCTAGGGATAAACGAGATATCCTACGATAGCGAATAAGTAATCCTAGAAATACTACTAGAAAGCCCCGAAAACCGTTATAATAACGAAGAAGCTAACGATATAGAGCTTATAGGATATCTCGAAGGAAAGATATAGCCTAGTAGACTAGACTAGTACCTTATTAATACGATTGACGAAGGCGACGACCTAGTAGGATACCCTTATAAAGATTCTACTTACGCGTATAAAGGATACGTACGATACCTAGGATATAGTAGGATAGCTAGCGTTATATACTACAACGAAACGTATACTACTTATAGGACTAGTGTGATCCCACATGAGTGGGACACCTATAATATATATACCACTACCGTTGAACTGAGTTTCATAACTCAGTTTGGCTATGCCTTTTGGCTCAATGGGTAAATGCTCGGAGTAGTGGCCGACTGAATCTCATCAAACTGAGTTATGACTGGGTCTTAGAGGGTTGTGGTTCGATCCCGGCACGTGCGGAATTTAACCACCTATTATTTAATCATGCCTTTGGATTGATTATATAATAGCCTCTAATACACCCCCAGAAAAGGTCCACTGAAAGTAAGCTGCTCCGAGTTCCGCCTCGCTCTTACTGTGGAATTAACCTTTATGGCGATATATATTGTACACGTGGCCTCTTTGCTAAGAAACCGGAGATAGTGATCTTCCGGCGTGGTTGACTGATTCCGGCCCGAGGATTGATAAGCAGATCAATGCCTTAAAAATCAGGCAAAAAATCCCAGGAGTGATTTGAACTTAGTGGGGGAGGATGTGATCCCACATGAGTGGGACACCTATAATATATATACCACTACCGTTGAACTGAGTTTCATAACTCAGTTTGGCTATGCCTTTTGGCTCAATGGGTAAATGCTCGGAGTAGTGGCCGACTGAATCTCACTAGTAAGGTAGAATAAGGTATCGAACCTTAACTACTATAGTAGATAAAAAGGCCGAAATAGAGGCTAGAATACTAAGGAATATAGTACAATAGGTATTAGGTATACGATTATAAGGATCGACTAATAGATTACCTAGTAGTAACCTTACCCGGGACTTATATAAAGCTATATATAATTCTACCGATAGGAAAGGTATAGACGCTAATTAACTCGGGAGTAACGAATAATTTTATAAACCCTAGGTTCTAAGAAACCTAATAAGTCCTTACTAAACTACTACTATATATAATCCCCGTTATAGGACTCGATAGAGAAGTCCTTACCGGAGGAGTTAGTAAAGAAACTATTATACTACCTATATCTATCTACGGATACCTAGAATTAATTAAGTTTAATATCTTAGAAACGGGGGACTATAATATTATCCTAGGAATACTATAGCTTAAGAAGTATAACCCGAGTATCGATTAGTAAACGGGACGGATTACCTTCGATAGGTACGAGTATATAGGATAATATAACGACTACGAGACGCGTTAAAGGAAGTCTAGCTAATAGGAAAAGGACGGAAGTAAGTAGTCTAGAAGAAAAAGGACTAGAGTATCTATCGCGGGCGTCGCCCCGGATACTATAGAACAATTACTAGGTATATCTAACTAAGAATTAGTAGAGTACGTAAGTATATACGAAGAGAGACTATATATAACTAGCGACGCGCTAGGAATTCCCGAAGAGTACGAGGAATTTATAGATATATTTATAGTACCGGCCGACGGAGTACTACCGAAGTATAGACCTTTTAACTATAAGATTAATACGATAGAAGGTACTAAACCTACTTTTAAAACTATCTATTAGTTATTATAAAAGGAGTCGTAAATACTTAAGGAATATATCGATAAGAACCTATAGAAAGGTTATATCCGGGCCTCGAAGTTATCGGCCGGATACCCGATTATTTTTATACTAAAGAAGGATAGGAGCCTTCGACTTTATATAGATTATCGATATCTAAACTCGATTACTATTAAAGACCGATATCTATTACCTTTAATTCACGAGATATAGGATCGGATTAGAGGAGCGAAGTACTTCTTAAAATACGATATTACTAATATATACTATTATATTAGGATTAAACTAGGCTACGAGTAGAAAACGGTATTTAGAACTAAGTTCGGATATTACAAATATAAGGTTATACCTTTCGGCCTTACTAACGTACTAGTAATATTCTAACGCTTTATTTTTAAGGCGCTCGAGGAATATCTTAATATCTTCGTTATTATATACCTAGACGATATCTTAGTATTCTCGGTAACGCTAGAAGATTATATTAAATATAATAAGTTAGTACTATAGAAGCTAAGGGAAGTAGAGGTTACCCTTAAGCTAAAGAAATACGAATTCTATATTTAAGAAACTACTTTCCTTAGATACCGTATTAGCCTAGAAGGACTTAGGATAGAAGAAGATAAAGTTAAGAGTATTATAGAATAGCTAATACCTAAAACTATTAAAGAAGTACAATAATTCTTAGGACTCGCTAATTACTATCGAAAGATTATCGATAGATATACTAGAGTCGTATCGGGACTCTACCGGCTTACTAAGAAAGATTAGAAGTTTAAATAAGATAAGGTAGTAGAAATATTATTCTAATAACTTAAGTAGCTCTTTAGATAAGGGACGATTATAGCTACGTTTAGCTACGATAAACTAATTATTATAGAAATAGACGTATTAGACTACGCTCTAGGAGTAAGACTAATATAGCTAGGATAAGACGGGAAATATCGACTAGTTATATTTTAGTTAAGAAAGATAATCCTAGCGGAGCTTAACTACAATATATATAATAAGGAATTATTAGCTATAGTATTAGTATTTTAAGTCTAGAGAGTATATCTAGAAGGAGCTAAATATATAGTAACGGTTAAGTCGGACTATAAGAACCTTACCTTTTTTACGATAACGAAGGTTCTTACGCGATAATAAGTACGATAGGCTAAAACCCTTATATAATATAATTTTAGAATCGAATACTATAAAGGAATAGAGAATAGCTAAGTAGATATATTAAGTAAACGACCGGACTACGAATTAGGAACTAAAGTAGTAGAACCCGCTATATTAAGATAAAACTTAGATAGAACTATCTCGTATAATAAACAGTTGCTAGCTATAACTATAGAACTTAAAGATAATAAATTTCTATAGTAGATTAAGGACGCTCTATAAATAGATACGATTAACTTACTTACGGAGTAAGGAGGGAAACTCGTTAAGGACGACGAAGGATTATTCTATATATATAGACTTATCTACATTCTAGTAACGTTAAGGAACGAAGTTATTAGGAGATACTATAATAATATTATATATAGATATCTAGGGGTAGAAAAGACGATCGAGTAGATCTCGCGAAACTATTATTTTCCGAATATATATCGAAAAGTTAGATTCTATATTCGAGGCTACGATACATACTAAAGAAATAAGCTAGTACGATACGTACCTTACGGAGAAATATAGTTATCTAAGATACTATCTATACCGTAGGAATAGATTACAATAGACTTTATTACGAAGTTACTAGTCTTAGAAGGATACGATATAATTATAGTTATAGTCGATAGGCTTACTAAGTACGCCTATATAATCCCGACTACCGAAACTATTAACGTAGATTAGATAGCTAATATAGTCCTACGATATATAGTTGTAAACTATAGACTACCGGCTAAGATTATATTAGATAGAGATAAGTTGTTTATATCGAATATATAGTAGTTATTCGCGGATTAGATAGGTATTAAGCTTAGACTCTCTACGGTATACTATCTATAAACTAACGGATAAATAGAGAGAGTAAACCAAACGCTAAAATAGTACCTAAGGTATTACGTAAACTACTAGTAAGACAACTAGGTAGGACTATTACCGATAGTATAGCTAGTATATAACAATATAGTACACTCGACAACTAACGAAACGCTATTCTTTGTAAATTATAGATACTACCTAGTAGTATACGGAGAACTAATCGGTAAAGTAGCTATAGTAGAATTAGCGAGGCTAAAGGCTATAGGGCTAAAATAGTTATATACGTAACTATCTAGGGATATTAACTTTATTAATCTATATATAAAACGGTATTACGATAATTACTATAGAGAGGGACCTAACCTAAAAGAGGGGGAAAAGGTTTACCTATTATACCGTAATATTAAAACTAAGCGACCTAGTAATAAATTAGACTACCTACGACTAGGACCGTTTAAAATTAAAGAGAAATTAGGACTAGTCAATTATCGCTTAAAGCTACTAGAAAGTATATAAAAACTCTATACGGTATTTTATATCTCGTTACTCGAACCTATACTAGATAACGCTAAACTCGCGATAAACGTAGAAATCGAAGAAACCGAAGACGAATATAAAGTCGAAAAAATCCTAGAGGATAGATAGTACGACTATTAGTAATAACTCCTAGTTAAGTAGAAGGGGTACCCTATATTAGAAAATACCTAGGAACCTATCGCGAACTTAAGGGGTTACTACTAGCTTATCTAGGATTATTATTAAGAGGCGAAAAGGACTCCCGAGTAGCGGAAGTTAAGGAGGAATCGCCGACTAGAAAAGAAAAGTCTATTCCCTCTAAGATAGAAGGGGATAAGGGACTAAATATCTAGGTTAGAGTAGGATTCTCTAACGTAGTAGCGAGAATCTAAGTATCGTAATTATCGGCGAGACGATCTAGCTTAGTAAGGTCTTTAGTAGATAGAGGATCCTCCTTATCTAGCTAAGCTATTATATCCGAGTTGTAACTAAGTATCCGACTACTTCGATCTTTTAGGAATTTTTATTATTTCTATAAACGTATAATCTTTAGTATAAGGTCTATTTATTGTTATTCGGCTAAAGCTAGTTCCTTAGCTACTTTCTTTTTATTTCGGAGAATAGTATCCTATTCCGCGTTACTATAGAGCTTACGCTTATATTTACGACTATAGCGAGTATACTCCGTATAGTTATAGTTCTTTAGAGCTATAATATAATAGATACTATAAGACGAATAGAAGTTATAGGAGAAGTCGGCTAGCGAACCTTTTAGAATAATTAAGTTATATTATTTTAACCTATTCTATTTACGAGTCGCGTTATTAATAGGTATAATACGAGAGGTATATAACTAAGGATAGAGAAAAAGAAGGAAAAAGAAAAATAAGATATTACTTACCTAGGGGGCGGTCGTTAGCTTTAAGAGGCTTCGAGGACGAAACCCTAGAAGAGGGGGAGATAATATTACGGACCTACCCGTTACCAATCAGTAATAACCTATAGGGGTATACCGATAGGCTACCGAGAGCTAACCAGTTTAGTATTACTAATAGGTTACGTAGATCGCGCGTTAACCTTATAGAAAGATAAGAGATCACGTAATATTAGCGGGAGTATATCCCTATATAGGGGTAGGATATACCCTAGGGAGACGATATACCCTAGGGAGTAGGGTATACCCCTAGGGGGTCGTCGACTCTAGGATACGAAGGATATATAAGGACACTTATTTATATACTTAGTTTAGTTCTTCGTCTTCAATTATACATTGTTACTTATATTTACCTTTAACAATACGGTGACTCTTTTACTTAAATTATAACCTAACAAACCCTACGAGCAGACCAATACCCCGGTATAGATCTACTCGGCGCTCTACCTGGCATCGGTTCCTCGAACTCCTAAAAGGACTTAGGCTATAGTAAGGCCCTACGCAGCAATAGCACGGTTGAGGCGGTTCGTTGACGTTAGCAAACCCGAGGCGGATTAAGGCAAGTATCCCCTAAACCGGCTAACCTAACTATGACTAGTTGGCAGTGCGTAACATATAGTCCTTATAGGACTTACTATTAATATTATCCGTAAAGTACTATATAGCAAACGGTTTATAGTATACGGGGGACTACTTCGGCTAGTCCCTATAGGAAACACGTAGGTAGCTTATATACTAGGTTTACTAACGTAGAATTAGTACTACCAATTTCTTACGACGGTTCCTAGGAGAACTAGTAGCCGTATCTCGAGGTATAGCGGATAAGGGTAGAAGAGACTATAAACTAAGGTTAGTTCGTAGTCAATCCGTTACAGATACAATAATGTAAAGATATACTGTTTCCAGGTGTATGGCCTGTCAACCGGGTAAGATACAATGACTAAGGAGGGGAATGTAAATTGTATTGTCTCTGTGTGCCAAGACTAATTCTTGTAGAATTAGGAGGGATCTCGGGGGCTTCCTGATTATAAGAAAATCATCGGGAAAGCTGACGTGATAATCACCTGACGAACCCCGCACGGATCGTCCACGATACTTCCAAGTATATGCCCCGAGTCTTTATCCTTGTTTCCTAGTTATATAGACCTTTATCCGTTACAATTATCCCCTCCTTTCTAAGCGGATGCCCTTATCCGCAATTAGATCAATGAATGCTAAGGGATTCCTATTTAAGGTAAGATATAGGATCCGAGTATAGAATAATAAAATATCGGGGAGAAACCGGGGGTGATTCACGACAAAGAAGAGATGTTTTAGAACAACCTAAAAGACTTTACCTATAAATAGTGAGCCTTTGTATACCGTAGTATATATATAGGTCTAGTATTCTAGTCTTATCGGTTGAAATATCGTCTTACTCTTTCTTCCCTATATTATAGTTCCTACCCCTCGTTCAACCTAGATTCAGTTGAAGTATATATAGTATATACGATATCTTCGATCTACTATCAATAACTGGGATACTACAAATACTAGCGAACCGTTCTCGATTCAATACTTTCTCGGGACCGAAAATTCGAAGAAATACTAACAATGTATCTAGCGTTATATATATTATAAACGCCCTACTAAGGGTATATAGGGTAATACCCGCGATTTAGTAGCGATTCTCGACTAGGCTATATAGGTTTATTATAACGATAACGGATACTACGCCTAGGATACTACTTATTTATAGAACGTAAATAAGGGGGTCCTTAAGTTCCTAAAGGACTTCGTGGCTATATACCGGGCTTATAAATCAGAATACCGCCTAGGGGGTAATAATAGAGTAGGGGTAAGTAGAGTCGAGTTATAAGGAATTCGGTTCTACTTCGCTAACGATTCGGTAGCCTCTCCTAGTCGCTTATTAACGATATCTAGAAAGTCGACGGGCTATATATCCGAATCCTCTTACGCGACTATTACTTTCTACGACGTCGAGGGAGTAGTACCGATACTATACCGAATCAGGGTAGCGTCTTTAGCTTAGAGATAAGGGATACGTCTTATAGATATAGGCGAAATATAATCTATTACGTTAGGTCTAGGAAGCCTATATTACCGCCTATAACCCCGTAAGTATTAGTACTACTTAGGAGTTATCGTAGGATTTCGAGGACGTATTTCCCGTTCTACTATATAAATTGTAAGTAGCGAGGGGCCGATTCAGTAGTATTTTAAGGTTTTAGTAGCGCTTAATAGAAATAGTAGGTACGAATTTATTTATTTACGTCCTCGGTCGTAGCTTCCTTCTTAGTATAGTCCAATTTTTATTACGTCGCGTGGACGACTTAGGATTTGTTTACTTCTTCCTAAATCTCTCTCTCTTACTCTTTATAATCTCTCTTACTTTTACGATTTTTATAACTTTTTAGTAGGTAATTATCGTATCTATAACGGATCGACTACGAACTAACCTTAGTTTATAGTCTCTTCTACCCTTATCTGCTATACCTCGAGATACGGCTACTAGTTCTCCTAGGAACCGTCGTAAGAAATTAGTAGTACTAATTCTACGTTAGCAAACCTAGTATATAAGCTACCTACGTATTTCCTATAGGGACTAGCCGAAGTAGTCCCCCGTATACTATAAACCGTTTACTATATAGTACTTTACGGATAATATTAATAGCAAGTCCTATAAGGACTATACTACGAAAAGGAGGGTATACGAATAGGTAAGTATCCTCTCTCTTCTCGGTAGCGATTCGGTAGAGATTCGTACTAACCCTATATAATAATATAGGTTCCCTCTAGTCTTTCTAGCAATCGTTTCGAACTACTAGCAATCCTTTCCTAGGTTAAGAACTTCTAGGCTAATACCGTTAGGGGTTTTAGCGTCTTTTCTAGCTAGGTTGATAATAATAGCGATAAGGTGGTCTTCTAGGTTCCTAAGACTCTTATCGAGGAGGTTATAGTAGGGGTACGTGACCTTCTCGCTAGTTTTAATAGCTTAGTTAAGAGTTACCGGTATCTTTATTATTTAGCTAGAACTCGTATTACTCTAGTAAGTTGTTATCGATCTACCCTCGGTTTATAGCCGGACTACTAACCTATCGCTCCTAATTTAGGATATCTATACCCGTTACGATAGCTAGGTCGCTAGGTATAATAACCGTATCGTTAGGGATACCTATAAGGTCGAGATACCTTAGGATTAGCTAGCTATAGAGGCCTCGGAGCGGCCTCGTCTTATTAACGAAGAGGAGTCGGTTACTACGTGGTACGCGGCCGTTTCGGCCTTTTATACTCTATATACCCTAGCTATTAGAGCTTATCTTCCCGAGGGCTATATCAATTACGATACTATATCCTCCTACTTATCGGACTTCCCTTTTAATTAGAAGCTTTAGGTATTTTCTCTGTATTTCTAGCTATAGTAGGACGGTAGTAGCTCGGTCCTTTTCTATAGGTTCTTCGGCCTCGATTCGAGGGGGGTTCGGTAGACCTTAGTTTTTCTAAATATATACTTATTTTAACCTTTTCTAAGTCTTTTTATACTTTATAATAATTCGAGGGGTATTCGCTATTGCTTCCTCGGGGACCTATTGATTATACTCTAAGGGCTATCCTATCTATTTTACTAAATAGTGTAGCTCGCCTTCGAACTTTTAGTTATCTTTAATCTCTTCTACTTCCTATTTATTATTATCCGCTAGCGCTAGTAGAGGTAGGTTTTCTAGTTCTCCTTCTCTTTATCGCTAGGGCTATAGTAGGGATATCGGGAATACGTTATAAATCGCTATATACTCGTTAAGGAGTAGTAGGCGATATACTTATTTTCCGATATATTCGAGGATCTTAAATAGTCCGATCTACTATAGGGAGAGTTTCTTAGTAGTCCCTTCTTTCAATTAGAGGTTCTTTATTAATAGGGCTATAAGATTATTCTTTTTAAAGGTTATTTCTTAGTAGCGTTTATTATATTGAGTCGCTTATATTTCGGTGGCTTTTCGCCACGAAATCTATAGTTATTCTCGAAGCTTTATTAGCTTTTTAAAACGAGATACTACTACTAGTACCTCCCTCCTTACGCTACCGTCCTCGGTACGTATTTAAAAGTTAGGATTATACCCTAGTAGGGCCTAGAAAGGGGATATTCCAGTTATTACACTCGTTACATTATTATATACAAACTCAGCTGATTTTAGTAGTAAGGGCTATATTTTTTACTATTTATCGATAAAGTAGCAGAGGTAATATTCGAGGGTCTAGTTTATCCTTTCCGTTTAACTATCGGTTTAGGGATAAAACGCTATCGAGAACCTTAATTTTATCTAGGATAAATAGTACAGTTTTAACTAAAACCTACTTGTAAAAATAGATCCCCGGTCGGATATAATACTATTTGGTAGTCTATATCTTAGTTCAACTTCTTAATAGAATAGCTCGGCTAATTCCGTAGCGTCTATCGTAGTTAAAACTAGGAAGAAAAGGTACTATTTTAAGAAACGATCTACGACTACTAAAATCGTATCAACTATCCTTCCTTTCTAGATCGATTAAGGTAATCCTATAATAAAATCTATAGATAATTCGGTAAAGGGCCGTAATAGTATCGGTAGCGATTCGAGCTTACCGAATAGCCTATACCTTAGGGTTTATACTATTTAGTATACCCTATAAGAAGCGATATATCTTTTTACGTCTTCTTATATATAAACCTAATAGTAGTTACGCTGTAGTAGTTCTTCTATCCTTACTCGGCTAAAATATCCCGCGGTAGGGTTATCGTAGTATATTTATAGTAGTTTTCTACAGATACCCTCCTTTTTTAGGATATATAACCGCCCTCGATACCGTAGTAATCCTAAGGTATCGGTCTCCTATCCTTTACTACCGGGTTTCTAGGTCGAAATATTACTTTTTCGCCGGCTCGTTTCTTAGTCTTTATTTTAAAGCCTTATAACCTATTAGAGAACGTCTTTAGTATCTATACTAATAGACTAGACTACTACTAGTATAGTATCGCTAACGTCGAATAGGATATTCAGTTCGTCGTATAATTTTCTCTATTTAGACTACTCGTCTGATTTAGTGCCGATACGCTCTATATTTATTCCTATAGGTATACCTAATCTAGGGGTTTCCTAATCAATTCTAATTTAGAATTCTAAGTTAAGTTCTTTTAAATTATACTTATAATCTATATCTAGATTTTTTATCCCTATAATACTCTATATCGTAAGGGTCGGTACTTCCTCGAGCCTATAGTTCGGGAGCCCTTCGCCTACGATTTGGTTTTAAATCGGGGTCGTCAATTCTATTCCTAAAGCTACTTACTCGGAATTTAGAATTCTAGAAAGCCTATCTACGGGGTTTATCTTTCTAGGCCTATACTTTATAATAAAGTCAAAAGGCGTTAGAAATATATACTAGCGTACTTGCCGGCCGTTTAGTTTCTACTACGTTATAAATATACGTAGATTTATATAGTCTAAGAGTACTTCTACGTAGTACTTACTACTATTAAGGTAATATCTCTAATATTAGAAGGAGTATACGATAGCGAATAGCTCTTAATCTAGTATCGTATAATTAAGCTTAGCCCCTAAGAATTTTCGCGACTAGAAGGCTATAGGGTACTAGCGTCCTTCTTTATCGGGTTAAGAAAGGATACCCCCTATACCTTTATTCGATATATCTATTTCTAACCTAATATATTTTTCCGGGTCGAAGTAGTATAAGAGAGACGCTAACTAAAAGGCCTCTTTTAGGCGCCGGAACGCTAGCGATTCGGCTACGTCTAGGGCGACTTTACTAGGTTTTTTCCTATTTTTTGACCCTTTTAGTATCGAGGTAAGGGGTAGGGATATATATAAATACCCTTTAATAAAGCGCCGATAAAAATTGTAAAATCCTAGGAATACCTAGATATCGTAGAAGCTCTTCGGTTCTTCCTATTCCTAGATAACCTTAATACGGCTTTCGTCTATACGGACTCCCCTTGTATTTACGATAAACCCTAGGAATTCGACTTCTTTTCGATAGAAAGTATATTTTAACGGTTTTACGTAAAGCTCTAATCTCCTAAGTCGTTCGAAGACTTATTATAGCGCTTTTGTATAGGAGTCTCGGTCGGGCGAAAAGATAAGGATATTATCGAGATACGCTATATAAACGGTATCGATTAGCCCTCCTAGCGCTATATAGATATAGCTTTAAAAAGTAGCGGGGGTATTAGATAAACCGAATAGTATAACTATATATTTAAAATAGCTATATCTTATTCGGAAGGCGGTTTTCTACTTATCTCCTTCGCGGATACGTATACGATAGTAGGTATCTTTGATATCTACCTTACTAAAGTATTGAGCCCCTAAGAGCCTATTAAGGATCTCTGAAATAAGGGGTAATAGGTACCGATTCTTAACCGATACTCGATTGAGTCCTCGATAATCTATATATAAGCGTAGGCTACTATCCTTTTTTAGAACGAAGAGAATTGGTACTCCTATAGGGCTCTTTAAAGGCCTAATTCGCTTTTTCTTGATATTATCGACTAAGTAGGCCTACAATTCTTTGAGTTCTACCCTTAAGAGGGGGTAGATTAGACCGTAAGGTAGGGTTTTACCTTCTTCTAGTTCGATAGTATAATCGGAAGCTTTTAAGATAGGTAGGTTTCCTACCTTCTTGTAATCGAATATATTAAGATACGCCTCTAGTTCGAGGGGTATTCGTAATAGGTCTAGATTCGGGTAATCCCTATTTTTGTTAGAGAGCTATACTTATTCGGGTATTTTTATAAGAGCGTAGATTACTACTGAATTCCTCGCTAATTTCGCGAATCGATAGGGTTTTACTAGCTTAAAGCTCTTAACCCTAAACTACTACTAATCTACTCTAGGGTATAAGATTACGTCGAATTTATTTATAAAGGTTCGGGATAGGAGTATAGGGCTTCTTTCTATACGGTAGTCCCTATCGATACCTATATATAGTCTTTTAATTGTCTTTTTAGTTCCCCTAGAGTCCCTAATCGTAAATAGGATATAAAATACGCTATAAGTACGTACGTATTTAGGGGCGACGCCCTTTATAGACGGGGATAAAAAGGGGGCGGCTAGCAATTTATTTTTACGAGTAAATTCCTTACTAACTACGTTGTATTCTATACCGGTATCGAGGTCCGCGTACGTTTCGATACTATTTCCGAGGATAATCGGTATATAAAGGCGTATTATAGTCCCTATTAGTAGGTATAGAGCTAGCGTATCGGGATTTATTCTAGCTCTTCTACTTTTCCCGCTTATACCTATTTTTAGGGGCGTACTACCTTAACAATAGACTGTATTATAGTCCCCTACGGGTATTTATTTACCTAATGGTTTTTGTCGCTACAGATAAAGTAGGTAGTATTCGGTATAGAATCGCTAGCGTTTCCTATTTTTATCGGCGTCGTATTTTTACCTAAGGTATAGGGCTTTCTTAATCCTCTACGTCCTCGGCCACGGCCTCGTGGTTGGCCTCTACCTCTTAGGGTCGAGCCTCTTCCTCTTAGACCCCCTCGTCCCTTATAGTTCGACGACGAGGAGCTAGCGGATTAGGACTAGTTCGATACCGATTCGGTATAATTCCCCTTCTTTTTCTTATCCTACCCTTAGGTAGGATATTCTTTTCGCTTATAAGGTAGGAAATAGACTAGGAATAAGGTAGTAGCCTTTTTCGATATTTTATCCCTAGTAGTCGGTAGGGATCTATTAGTATTAGTAATAATTACGTCCCTTAGGGGTTTCTATAGCTTTATAAATAGCGTTTAGGCCCTTACTTCTTTAGTTTAAGCTAGGAGGTAATTCTCTAGCGATTCGAGGTAGGTTTCGAATATACGGGGGTCCTAGTATAGACGTATTTCTGCCTTTTAATAGGTAATAAGAACGTCGGTAACGATATTGTAGGAATTTTGTAGTAGGGTTTTAGTCTATTCCTTAAAGGTTTCCCAATTATTCGCGTCTTCGGGGTATTTTCGCTCGTAAGACGCCTATTTAGTCTTATACGTAGCGTAGAGGAAATTCGTAGTAGCGAGGACTTTTTAGGTACCCGAGATATATTTCTTTAGGGCCCCTTTAAAAAGGGTATTTAAATCGTTTAGCTATTCCTCTCTCTATTTAATACTAAAGTCCTCCTCGAATTTATTAACGTATCTCTTGATTTCTCCTCTTTAACTCGGCTCGCTTTCCGATAATAAATCGTAGGAGGATCGAGGGCGATTCGTTAATTTTCTTCCGTTTAGGGTTTTAAGTTTTTCCTCGTTAGCTATAACGAGTTCCCTAGTAGCGATAAGGCGCTATTAGAGGTCTACTTCGGCCTCGAGTCGCCTAAGTTCCGCTTCTATTCCTCGGGTCACCGCTTCTAGATCTAGGATATCCTAATACGGGTCCTCGGTTCTAGTAGATTGTAGGTCTTCTACTTCTTAGGGTTAGATCCTAATAGATTGATCCGCTTCTGCCTCGATCTAAGGGGTTTGCCTAGGCGATTCGATATCGTTCCTAGTACTACGACGAGTAGTCGGAGGAGCTATTATATCTTAGGCAGTTGAGGATGAAGAATTAGAATTGTAAAGATATACTGTTTCTAGGTGTATAGCCTATTAACCGGGTAAGATACAATGACTAAGGAGGGGAATGCAAATTGTATTGTCTCTGTGTGCCAAGACTAATTCTTGCAGAATTAGGAGGGATCTCGGGGGCTTCCTGATTATAAGAAAATCATCGGGAAAGCTGACGTGATGATCACCTGACGAACCCCGCACGGATCGTCCACGATACTTCCAAGTATATGCCCCGAGTCTTTATCCTTGTTTCCCAGTTGTACGGACCTTTATCCGTTACATTAAGAGACTAGACTCGAGTCTACCCAGTATACTGAGAGCGGTGATAATAACTCGGATGATGATAGTACTGAGCGACGTAGACGGGTAAAAGGAAAACAGCCTCAAAAACGACTATACGAGGCTGTTAAAGAGGATAATAAGCTTCTAGAGATGCCGGTCGATGGGACTATACTAGGCCGTTCAGGGCGGATTCGAAAACAGCCAAGGCTACCAGATGGCTTCCAGTTAGATCTGTAAATAGTATATATGAATAAATAAGAAGATTTAAATTTATACAACCCTAAAAAGATCTAGATTTTGATTATTTGATATGACATACCATTACACGAAAAATACAGAGGAAAACATAAAATTAATATACACCCCTCGAGGTCACGAGTCTAGGCATGTTTCTATTGTTTGATTTCCATTGGATATCCGCAAATATCCAATGGATATGAGGTCTATATCCAAATCTGCAAGGCTGCGGATCTTGGATATCAAAAAATATCCATATCCGCAGTTTGCGGATATGGATTGTGGATATCCGCGGACATTGCGGATCGTGCCGCAGTCTAGTTAGTAGGCACTACTAGTAGCAGCTGCATTTCCCCCGATGTCAGATCAAGGCATATCATGCTGTATGTATTATGGTCAGCACGATACTGTCTTCTTCGTTGAGTAAATAAAATACAAATATTGTTTTATGACTTTAAAAACCAGATTTTGCATTCTTACAATTTACTGTTTATCACTACAATTACTGTGCTTCTCTTAGCAACATGCAAAACCCTGATACTAAATTACTGACCATCTCGTCAATTTCAACTGGAACGACAGGGTCTGAACTAATTTTTCCAAAGCTATTCGAATCGACAACAATCAAATATCATAGGGCATCCCTAGAGGGCGACAATCATGAAATTTAGGCTTTGCAAGCCTTAACAATGTCTTGCACGATCTTGTCATTGGCCTGGAACTCTTTGCTGAAAGACTTCAGGGTGCCGTCAGACATCGCATGCCGGAAAGCGGCGGCTTTGGTGAAGGTGGTCTTGGCAGACTTGCCAACGATCGAGGCATCAGCTCCCATAATTAGACCAAGTATAGCGAAAGGAGCTGAGGATGGGTTCTTGACAATATCGTATACAGAAAGAGCCGCGTTACCAGCCTCGCCCATGACCAAAGCAGCACGGGCAATGTTTGCCACGCCACCAATTGCCTCGACTGCTTCTCCAGCGAATGGAATGATCATAAGAACAATGCTGACAATGTCCAAGATGAAGCTGACTTTCGCTTCATCATCGGCCTTTTTCTGCTCCTTGCCGATTTCCCTAATATTCTTCATTTGCTCGGTCGTGTCTGCAATCATGAAAACGGGCATGCTGTACGCGGTGGCGATGTCTGCATCCGAGGCATCCACGGCGCCCAGACGCATCTCCGTGAAACTTCCGAGCATGACAGTTTGAAGTGCGGTGATGTTAGGGACTGCAGCGTCGATCACAGACCTGAGGTTAGGAACCTTGATGGCATCATCGGCAGCCTTTTGTGGCCAGTTGTGGTACACTTCGCCGTGGGGCTTGTTGCATTGACTGCAGTGGCCTGGTACTGGGCAGGGACAAGGAGCGTCTTCCGGATCTCCCGATGTCTTTTCCCACACTATCCAGTCTTTGAGGATACCGTAATCGTTCTGAAGCGCGTTGTAAAACCCATCTTCATCGCGTACCGTATATGTGATAGTGACAACGCCTTGACCGGGTTGTCCTTGTTTGACGGTCATCTCTGTACAAGCACCGTTGCCACTGCCACCATCTGCTTTATCCGCTGTCCATTTACAGTCCATGTATTTCCTTCCATCACCCCACATAAACTTCTCAAGGGAGTCGTTGATGTTGTCCTTGACCCACTCGGAATAATAACTGAACTAGAAAAATATTAGCTTGATTGCACCAGCATCGAAAGGGCCTGAAACTAACATATTCATCATAGCTTTCAGATGCATCTTTGTAGCTTTGCAGAACTGTGGGGACTGTTTTAAGCAAAACCCAAACAACAGCCTGAGACCGACATTCTATATCGATAGAATCGATGCTAGTCTGGAGCTTATCGAGACTGTCCGGCCAATTGTCGGAAGGACACCCCTTGGGAAGATCGGCTAGTTGAAGGTCCTTGGCCTCTTTAGAGTCAGGGTCCAGGCCCAGGTTCCACTGTTGGAGGTCGATAGCCCAGTCAGTGACTCCGCCAAATTTGAGCCCTTTGACCCAGTCAATGCGTTCATTCTTGGTGTCATCGGCCATGTACGCCACCCAACTAGTGATGTTACCATTGGTACCGTAAACCATCATATCTGAAGCGGATTCCTTATCATACCACACGCGGCCCTTGTAGCCTTCCTGGCCTGCGTTCACATTCGACATGATATCATTTAGCTCAGCGTTCGAGATGTATCCAGAGGTGTTGGTACACTGTCCAGCCTCGGCCGTAGAAACATCAAAGGAACCGCCGTATTTGCACATGGGTCCAGTGCAACTTGGGTCGATCATACCAAAGCTGCGGCCGTAACTTGAAATTCCGACAAGGACTTTGTTTGCGGGTACACCGGCCTTCGTGATCATCACAAGAGAGTTCTCGGTCTCGGTCTTGTTGACATGCGACCGAAGGCAATCTCCGTTGGGACAGCCCACATCTGCGTGGGCATTGCCATAATCTATATATGATCAGTAAAGTTCATCGATCGTGAAGACAGGTGGTAAACTCACCCCACTGTCCATGAAGGTCGTAAGTCATGTAGATGAAGTATGACAAATAATCGGCCATTTTGTCAATCGGGAATGCTTTCAGATACCAATAGGAAGCAGGTAGAGCGATCGAAAGGGACTTATCACCAATCTTGCTCTTCATCAGCTTCAAGAAAGCAAGATAATTGTTCGTCTCATCACCGGTGCCTGGAGGGACACCAGGGATATCGGTGGCTCCCGGATACTCCCAGTCAAAGTCGATACCGTCTAAACCTTCATACTTGTTGAAGAATGCGACCATGTTCGTCACAAACTTGTCCCGATTTCCAGGCTTGACGACATCACGGTATCGCTGGAAGGTCGCGGCATCAGTTGACTCAGCCCATCCTCCAAATGAAAGGACCTTTTTGTAGGATGTGCTATGTTTGACGAATTTTTCAAACTGCGCTTCATAATCATCATTGTCAAAGGCAATATCGAAGTCGGCAGTCAGTCCGGCAAAAGCGAAGTGCACATGAGTCAAGGATGTACCGTTGATCTCAGTGACATCCATACTTAGACACACACGTTTGAGGTTGAAGACTTCATAATAAGCAACATGAAGGAACTTGTCTGGAGCATGCTCATTATTGACGATCTCTGTACCGCAGTTGGAGATACATCCGTTTTTACCGGTCAAAAAGGCTCCTGGAGCATTTGTCTTGGCGGGTGATTTGGTACAGAACTCATCTGTAGTACCGCAGAAGCCCCACCCTGAGCAGCATGCATTCAAAGGGCAGGGGTTAAGCTCAGTGAGGTTCCAGCCATTATATTGCCCAGATGGAGCCTTGGTACCAGGCTTCTGAGGACCACATACCGCATTATTGAGCGGAGCTGGCATAGGCGTGTTACCTTCGCTCAAACATATGATTTGGTCTTGCTTTAGATCGTTCGTACCACAGCCAGCCCATGCCCAAGTGTTTTTGTTGAAGGTATAGATATCATCCTGGGTAATAGCAAACCCAGCTGCAATATCAGCGCAATTGTCATTGGGCTGGATGGTGTAAGTGAAACAGGTGCCATCTGCCTGAGGCTTAGGGGTGTAATCGGGAAGAGTGCCTGCTGAGCAGCATACATGCTGTTGAGCCTTCAAACTCGAGCAAACCTTAGGATCGGAGTTGTACTTGGTGAAGTCGGCTCCCGATATACCACAGCGGCTTGCCAATGAGCCACAGCCATCTCCCTGTTTGACTTGTATAGTCCTACAGTCACCCCGGGGACCGATGAGATGCTCGACAGATAAGAAGATGTCTGACCGCTTGCTGACTCTAGAGGATGCCAACGTGGTGATTTTTGTTTCTATCGAGACTTGACCGTTTGCGCTAAGACAATTGCCTTTAGACCAGGTCTTAAAGGCGCGTTGGACATGCTCAAGCTCATCCAATGAATCCACGATATATATTCCAATAGTCGTGTCTTGCTTTGAGCTCGAGTCGCATGACTGGATTATCTGAGATCCGCCCTCGAGGCTTTTGGTAAAGCTGTCAAGGTATGGGCCAACGCTGCTTGGATAGACATCCGCTCCGGCATAAAGCGCAGCGACGGTTTCTCCAACCTTTGCTAGAACAGCAGTGGAGCCACACGAGGCAGCATTGGTCATGTAGGATGCTAGATTCTTGACCGCAGCATTGGCGTCATTGGTAGCCTTGATAGCACCAGCAGGGCCCACTTGAACGGTCATATCTGAAATTTGCTGAGATGCTCCACAAGAATTCGATACCAGCAACGACTGTGTTACAGCATCCGAATCAGTGACGTTGATATTGGTCCATTTCGCTTCTTTGACATTCGAGCTTGGGGATTGCTCGTGGAAAGGCTCGAGGACAGCACAGGAGCGTACAACTAAATTGGAAGTCGAGTCGTCTCCAAAATGGAAGTCAAATAGGATTGGCTGGTCACAGATGCTCAAATCACTTTGGCGAATAATCCAGGTCCAGTTGCTCGGGTTTGAGCCGACAACTGAGCAGGACTCTGGGCAACCCGGTGCAGGCAGGACATTCAAGCTTGCTGACGTGTTGGCGGAAGCATAGGTAACAGAAGAAAAAGAGAGAAAATTAAAGGAAAGAAAAGGAATGAAAGCCCCAAGGGCAGTATTCATCGTGAAAGAATGAAGGCAAATACTACCACAGGCGATAACATGGAATGAACGTGAACTTGAGAAGAACTTGAAAGTGCTGAGGTGATGCTTATAACTGACCGGGTGCCCAGTAGGCTCGGAATATTTATATCAACCTTGGAAAAGAGCAAACCCGACGACGACCGACGAATTTGGAACGATACGCCGTGGGTGTTCAAGGCTTTCCGGTGGGTCAACCAACATGAAGCTAATGACAATCAAATTACCGCTTATCAGCCCATACAGCTTCTGAGGACCGTACCGCGACGCACTTCGGAATAAAGCCGGAACGTGCGCCACAATCCAGAACTTTTCAGCTGATCCTTGAAATGAGATTTACCTGGACGGAACCAACCTCCTCGATAAAAAAGAGTAAAATTTCATATCTAGACTAGTACATTGGTATATGCTAGTACGCAGAGTTCCAATGCCAAGACCACTAGTAGTACAAGTGAAGACAATCGGATGTTTCATACGGAGTACAAGCTTATGGCTGCCGCATTAGGGACCCGACGGCCCCACCCTCAAATACAGGGCCCCGGGGCCTTGTGGGGCTGGTTTCGATGTCAGACTAATTCCAACACAGCGATAGCGTGCGCGAATAAAACTTGAAATTGAGCTTCCTGCCGGGTACCTAAGACTTTCCGTAGGGTCCATGTGGAGAGTAGAGACAATCTATGAGGCCTGGCCATATGATTCGCGGCGTCAGTACACTAAACTAGGCTTCTATGTATATGCCAGCCTTGGCCCTGGGGGCTGTAGCCCCCGATTTGCATTTGCTCCGCCCCCAGTTTGCATCCAATGATCAGGTGATTCCCACCAGCAGATCGCGTAAACACTAGCGTCTGATTGATCTACAGGGATTTTTCGTGTGGGCCCTGTGGGCGGCTCCGGGGTATGGAGCCAGGTAATCTAACCTACATATCGAGTTTCAGCCATGGAATAGTTCTTCCCATGTAGGATGATTTGGCGAAATTACTGTGAGCAGCAGCACTGGAGCATCTATCCAATCATATTCTGCGCAATTCTACCTATCGCCCATCTCCGTCTACCTCATGAGGAGACTCGCTTGGGGTAAACCGGTGAATACACTTGAAAAATGTTATCAGAACTTATCACTTGATCTTCGATGTTTCCCTGTAAGATAGTGCGGCGCTCGGGAATTATAGAAGATAAGACCAAGAATAATTTTTGAAATAATTTTTGTCTGAAGTTGCTACTTCCGAATGTCCCGACACTAATCCCATCTCCACCTCAACTGCTTCGACGTATCGAATGCATATGCCGAACATGAGAGCAAAGGCGCATGGAAGTGTGCTCGATTAACTACTCCGTAATGTTAGCGCCGTTGCTGGTTCAGCGTAAGACCACCTTGTGGAGTACCTCCTCTTTCAACGGGTTGATTTCAAGTTTTTCTTCTAGTTTTTTTTTCTAGTCTGGGTCCTATTCAGGGGTTCGAAGTAAAATTAGCTTGGCCCCAATGCGCGACCGTCACTGGTGCTAGTACGAATTCGGCAAGAAGCCGAAATTCGAACAATATGTATCGCGCCGTACGAGTAGAAGCCATTATCTTGGAGCTTCTCATTTGGGGGAGGGCGTAATAGGGTATCCCATAAAAGAGATTGGTGTTCTCTTCTGCCCCCGTTATTTTGAGTCATCTTCCAGTCCTTTCTTATCAATTTTGCTCTCAAAAAGCACTTGACTACCTTTTGCGGGCACTATCAAGATGCTCTTCCGGGCGCCCCAGTTCTCTATTCTAGGCCTTGTTCTAGCATGGCTTGCTGCTCTTACGGGCCTAAGCTCTTCAGCCCATTCTCATCCCCATCATCATCATTTACACACCCACCATCGAAGAGTCGGCGCCAATGATCTTACAAATTACAAACCCACCGACTTCAATCTTCATGCGCATATTTACGAAAAACTCTTCATGTGGGAGGCCTATCAAATTTTCACGTACGTTATCCCTGAGGAACTCTCGCCATCCTAATAATATTCAAAGCGACCGTCAGGTTGTCATGGCTAATTTTGCAACTTTTCGATATAGCCAAATTCAAACCGCCGAAAGACAACAGCTCATATTTCCTTTCCGAGAGAAAAGAGGACCAGCAGGAACAAGTAACCGACATATAGAGAACGGCCAGGAGACAGACAGAGCTATGAATTATGTGGAATTCATGCTAAGAACACTCAAAAAAACTGCTGATCTGCCTCATCCTCCTGCGCTTACGGAACCAACATCTAAAGATGACCTCCAAAGAGCGGAAAAACAATTGGCAGATAATAGAAACTTCAACTTCAAGGGAACAATTAAACTATCGCTCATCAATCCTAAGTTGGCGGGCTTGGAAGAAAATGACAGCTTGTTCATCTCAGGCCGAGCCCCCCCGGGAGGGGGCAGAGACAGTGGAGATGGAGGTTCGGACTCGGGGTCATCAGGCTCGGATGATGCCGACACAGAAGACGATAAGCATATCCGATACATTAGGACGGTCAGTCAGAAGGTGGCCGCAGTCAAGGACAATACGCATCTAGTCGGTATTGGGGATGTTTCTGATCGTCTTGGCCGCGCCGAGGAAATATCTTTCCGAATTGCGGCCCTTAGGAAGGCCCAGACAAGCAATTGGCTAGTCAAGGAGCTATCTAGCGACCAGGGTTGGAACCTTCAAGAGCCTGATCCCGATAATGCAGACAAATATCGCAGCACTGTTGTGATGGCCGAAGCAGATACCGGAGTTCCAGGCATGAACACATACCAAGCAGTCGACTTCCCAAGAACATTTGCCGCGGCCGAGAACACTGCAAAAATTCAGGGCAAGGGCCTTAACAACTGGGACAAGTTTATGACTTGGGTAAGTTGGTTTCTCTCAAAGACTATCTCGCAGGGCACTAACTTATGCTGGTATATAGGGCCAGGAGCTTGGGAACCGGAAAGCTATTACCGATGGTCCAGCAAACACTGATAAGAATGTCAATCACTGGGAAGAGATTAAGCCTTGGGAAAGTTTTTGGGACAAATGTGCCGTTCCCGCCATCTAGGAGTTCTATAGAACAGAGTTCTTGCATAGGTGATTTGACCAGTGCCGTCGACTGTTTCTTCAGAGGGCTGTATCTCCGAAGTCATTTACACACGCCTTCGCAAAGAGTGCCTATAAGAATGTTAAAATTGCAACTTCAAGTGGTATTATTTTAGGTTCTATCCAATATCTGTAGTCACTTACAGGCGCCGGTACTTGCCAACTTTTATCAGCTATGCTTTTCTCATGCTAAATAGGCCCCGGCCAGAATCAAAGCACTGCATCAAAGTCAGCGAAAACGTGGTTCCACCCTTCACGTACCGCCGTGAATTTTCATCCCCTAACCCTGGTGGACACTTCCCTCTTTCATTGGTCGGAAGAGGCAAGGGCAAGCCTATCCTCGGAGAGACCCCGACCTTAGCTTACTGTAATGGGATCGGATAAGGATTAGCGCGACTTGCTAAAAGAAAACCCCCTACTCAAGCAACGCCACCAATTAATACGAAGCTGAACACAATATACCAATAGGTAGGCAAATCACATACTGTACAGCCCACTTCAGGTATTGGTTTGTAAGTTTACGGTACAGCGTATGCAGGGTATGCGGCACTGGGGGCCGGAAACCATTCTGATTTACAGTCATATTTCATGAGTATTTGCACCCAGTACTTCCTATTTTTTGCCGGTAGAATATTACATCCACTCACATCTAATCCTGCTACGCGGGTGGGGTCTTATACCAGTAGTAATCAAAGGCGGTATAGACAGGGTGGTCAACGGTAGAAGTATTGGGGTGCAAATACTCATGGAATGCCACTGTACGTGACAAATACGACGAAGAATTAAACACCAGAAATTTGAGGGAGATAAAGTCTCATAATGCGCTTCAAAGTACCAATTTTACTGTCCGCCTAGCCTATAAATCCCTGCAGGGCACACGTTCCGCTTTTTCAAGAATCTGCCTTTCCCCCTCTTTCTTTCATTCCCCTTCCGACAATTATCAGCCTCACGCCCCTGCGCTATTTATCTTCATGGCAACTACCCAGGTTGCAGGGGAAAGCTCTGTCATTCCCCCCACGGACCTACCAGTCCACACGGGCAAGAAACAACCCCCTGAATACGAGCTCGATCAATGCATCGCGGCAATGAAGGGGGAAAAAGTCCCGTCCGATGTGACCTATCTTTGGCATCGTAGAGCAGTCATTCGCGGGATCCGTGATTCACTCCAATTTGCAACAAGCCCAGCAATCATTGAGCTATGCTCCGGCGACGATAGCCAGGCTCATCAGTTTTCTCGCGCCCGCAATGCTCGCCTGATAATGAGTAACATCATCCCCGATATGCAAGATCCTGCCACTGAGCCATACTGCATTTGGTATCCAGAACCTGCATCGGAAGAAACCTACCGCGAGCTTGCCCGTCGATATCCATCGATGCGCTATCAAGTTGGCCGCGCATGTGCTGCTGCTTGGTATACGGATCTTTACAAAGAATTGGATCTTCTGCCAGACGTATCTATTGCTGAAGAAGCCCGCAATACTGCCGAAGACGCCGATATCTATAAAATCATTATGTCGGCCCCTCAAAGATGGGCTGTTATGGATGATTTCACTCGGTCGGTTAATCTTGAGAGCCCACGGGCACCCGCGTTTCTAAACGGCAATATGAAGCCCCGACGGGCTCTGGGTCGGCGTGTTCTTCCTCCTAGGAACTTGCCAGATACAACTGCAGATGATATTGACATTGAGGAAGATGGATTTATTGGGTTGAAAGAAAAAATCAGCAAAGTAGACCGCGATGCGATACTCGGCCCAGGTGCCAAACTCGGCCCAGGAGACTCTAAGCATTTGTGGATGCCTCTTCCGCCTGATCTTCCAGTTCTTGATAAACGCCTTCCAACGCAAATGGCTGCATGGGAGGGTAATGTGGATAGATACGCTCGATTGATGCACCCACGGAGGCTTAGGACGGAAACTGAATACAATTGTATTCTTCGTGGGATTTATCACCATACAAGTTTTGCCCGATGGTGGGCCTATCAGCTGGAAACCAACCCTAGGCGAATCATTCTCCCAGGTAAATTGCTCAGCGAAGGCAATGAGCGCGAGTGTCGTGAGATTCGCACTGCGATAAATGCTCGCAAAATCATGAACAATGATATCTCTGACCTTGACGATGACTCTGACTGCCTCCCTTGGCTTATCTGGTGGCCGGTACGGCCTCATGAGAATACTTTACGTGAACTGGCTAGCAAGTGTCCGTCTATGAGACACCAAATTGCGATCACCGCCATACTTTGTGACTACAAATCGCTTTTTAGGTCGTTGAAGCCTCCTCCACGCGAGTCCTTCTTCGAGGCTGCTAAACAGAGTAGAAACCCGTTCTACCTCAAATATCTAGAGGAATTTGTCAGGGAGCGTTCCATTGGAAGCACAGATATCTCAGAGTTCGGCCCTTACGATACCACCGTGGAAGCAAGTTTACAGCCTGATTTGGAGCCCAGAGATTCTTTTGCTCATTCTTCTATCCAATTTTCTGATATGGTTGTTCCTTGGGGACAGCATCCCAGAGACGAATGGGGCTCTCCTGGTATCTATGGCGGTCAGCCGGCTGACCCGGGAATTGTGGAGAGATACATGTGGCTGTCATTTGAAACTGCACAGAAGATTGAAGACGAATCCAGCGGAATCTACAACGATAGCGCGGATACTGGCTATTTGTATATTGAAGATGATGATCCGGATAACGAACTTTGGCTGAAGCTCTCACGTCCTCTAAAGCATATGACGTCCTTCGAAATGAAAGACTGGGAGGACGAAAGCTAGTTAGTTTAATGAATTGATTCTCTCAACGCTTTGCTTATTTTAAATATTGCCGGCCTATCATAGCTCTTTGAATTACATCTTCATGGCAAATATCGGTTGGAAAGTCTCTGACCGCATGGACACTTGGCCGCTCCATCTTGTATATCAAGTCACACTCAGAATAGGCGACTAATTTTCTAGAGCGCCTATCGGAAACAAAGAGTGTGTCTGAGGGGTAAACTGTTTTCGAATTCTACTGTAGATACAAGCTACTTCCTGAATACTATACGTACTGCATTCAAAAGCTATATATTTCAATGAAACATAATAGAATCTTAACTAGTGGACATTGAGCGTCGATATCAAATATACTCATTGAAATCTCAAGGTAGAGGAACGCAATTTCAATCCACACCCGCATTTTGACTACTTCTTTGCGGCTCTGTCATGGCCACAAGATCATGACTAACGGCGCTAGATGGTGCAAAATAGTGATAGTACTGGACGGTGGGCGGTGAAACGCCCGGTCGGCCTCACAATGTTACGGGTGGAAAGAGGGCCGCTTCTGGCGCCAAAAGTGGTCATTTTCGGCGTCATTTTCATAGGTCGTCATATTCTATTTGCAGGACGCAGCTGACCGGGGCCCTGTGCCAAAAGCTCACCGGTCTGGTGATCCACCCAAGGTCACGTGGCCACCACTTATCTTATCTGCACCAGACCCTTCACCTCTCATCATATGTTTTTAAAACCTTCCCAATACCACCCTCTCCACCAATCATCTCTCATTATTACCACATTGTCTTACTTATCAAAATCTATTGAAAACCCATTACTTGCAACCTTCCGAGTGTACCAGTATGTCTATCAAAGCCTCGAAACCGTAGAAAGCCTATATAGCTGCGAACCTTGATAACCTTAACTAGACTACGGCATATCCTCTCCATTGGATATCGGGTCACATACCATATCCGCAAATTGAGGATTTTGGATATCATTCCAATACCATATCCTCAATAAGGATTAGTCTTCCGCACGACCCAGTAAAACCCAGACCCAACCCAGACCCAACCCAGTCTGGGTTGGGTTTTGGGTCAAGACCTTCGACCTAGTAATAGGTCTAGGTCGGACTGGGTAACCCAGTACTGGGTCTGGGGCCCCAAACTAGGTTACAAACTAAACAAACATACTAAGGATTCCAAATGTATAACTTATGTATCTGTTCGCGGTAATTCTGAGTATTTGCTTTACTTGATTATATCTAATTTTAATTGTAAAAAGGGTAAAAGAGATACGTATGATTGAGGATTCTTTATCAAGTAAGCTAATAGTATTTAAATATATCATCCTCCCTACTTTTACGTTTTCTCCCTAATACTCGTGTCTGTATATAGGTTGGTAGTAATAATAGTGAGTAAGGACGACTATATTCACTTGTAGGTAAGGGCCTCTCGTCCGGTATATCCTCTGGTTTATCCTCAATTACAACCTCAATTGTATCCCCCGGTTTATCTTCCGGTTTATCCTCCTACTCCTCTATATCACTAATTAGATCAACTTTAACCTTACTAAGCTTCTCTTCCCTCTCCTCTTTTACCGTGTAAAGATATACTGTTTCCAGGTGTATGGCCTGTCAACCGGGTAAGATACAATGACTAAGGAGGGGAATGCAAATTGTATTGTCTCTGTGTGCCAAGACTAATTCTTGCAGAATTAGGAGGGATCTCGGGGGCTTCCTGATTATAAGAAAATCATCGGGAAAGCTGACATGATGATCACCTGACGAACCCCGCACGGATCGTCTACGATACTTCCAAGTATATACCCCGAGTCTTTATCCTTGTTTCCTAGTTGTACGGACCTTTATCCGTTACAATTATCCCCTCCTTTCCAAGCGGATACCCTTATCCGTAATTAGATCAATGAATGCTAAGGGATTCCTATTCAAGGTAAGATATAGGATCCGAGTATAGAACAATGAAATGTCGGGGAGAAACTGGGGGTGATTCACGACAAAGAAGAGATGTTTCAGAACAACCTAAAAGACTTTACCTATAAATAGTAAGCCTTTGTATACCGTAGTATATATATAGGTCTAGTATTCTAGTCTTATCGGTTGAAATATCGTCTTACTCTTTCTTCCCTATATTATGGTTCCTACCCCTCGTTTAACCTAGATTTAGTTGAAGTATGTATGGTGTATGCGATATCTTCGATCTACTATCAATAACTAGGATACTGCAAATACTAGCGAACCGTTCTCGATTCAATACTTTCTCGGGACCGAAAATTCGAAGAAATGCTAACAATGTATCTAGCGTTATATATATTGTGAACGCCCTACTAAGGGTATGTAGGGTAATACCCGCGATTTGGTAGCGATTCTCGACTAGGCTGTATAGGTTTATTATAACGATAACGGATACTACGCCTAGGATACCACTTATTTATAGAACGTGAATGAGGGGGTCCTTAAGTTCCTAAAGAACTTCGTGGCTGTATACCGGGCTTATAAATCGGAATACCGCCTAGGGGGTAATAATAGAGTAGGGGTAAGTAGAGTCGAGTTATAAGGAATTCGGTTTCACTTCGCTAACGATTCGGTAGCCTCTCCTAGTCGCTTATTAACGATATCTAGAAAGTCGATAGGCTATATATCCGAATCCTCTTACGCGACTATTGCTTTCTGCGACGTCGAGGGAGTAGTACCGATACTATACCGAATCAGGGTAGCGTCTTTAGCTTAGAGATAAGGGATACGTCTTGTAGATATAGGCGAAATATAATCTATTACGTTAGGTCTAGGAAGCCTATATTACCGCCTATAACCCTATAAGTATTAGTACTGCTTAGGAGTTATCGTAGGATTTCGAGGACGTATTTCCCGTTCTACTGTATGAATTGTAAGCGGCGAGGGGCCGATTTAGTGGTATTTTAAGGTTTTAGTAGCGCTTAATAGAAATAGTAGGTGCGAATTTATTTATTCACGTCCTCGGTCGTAGCTTCCTTCTTGGTATAGTCCAATTTTTGTTACGTCGCGTGGACGACTTAGGATTTGTTTACTTCTTCCTAAATCTCTCTCTCTTACTCTTTACAATCTCTCTTACTTTTGCGATTTTTATAACTTTTTAGTAGGTGATTATCGTATCTATAACGGATCGACTACGAACTAACCTTAGTTTATAGTCTCTTCTACCCTTATCCGCTATACCTCGAGATACGGCTGCTAGTTCTCCTAGGAACCGTCGTAAGAAATTAGTAGTGCTAATTCTACGTTAGTAAACCTAGTATATAAGCTACCTACGTATTTCCTATAGGGACTAGCCGAAGTAGTCCCCCGTATACTATAAACCGTTTGCTATATAGTACTTTACGGATAATATTAATAGTAAGTCCTGTAAGGACTGTACTACGAAAAGGAGGGTATACGAATAGGTAAGTATCCTCTCTCTTCTCGGTGGCGATTTAGTAGAGATTCGTACTGACCCTATATAATAATATAGGTTCCCTCTAGTCTTTCTAGCAATCGTTTCGAACTGCTAGTAATCCTTTCCTAGGTTAAGAACTTCTGGGCTAATATCGTTAGGGGTTTTAGCGTCTTTTCTAGCTAGGTTGATAATAATAGCGATAAGGTGGTCTTCTAGGTTCCTAAGACTCTTATCGAGGAGGTTATAGTAGGGGTATATAACCTTCTCGCTGGTTTTAATAGCTTAGTTAAGAGTTACCGGTATCTTTATTATTTAGCTAGAACTCGTATTGCTCTAGTGAGTCGTTATCGATCTGCCCTCGGTTTATAGCCGGACTGCTAACCTATCGCTCCTAATTTAGGATATCTATACCCGTTACGATAGCTAGGTCGCTAGGCGTAATAACTGTATCGTTAGGGATACCCGTAAGGTCGAGATACCTTAGGATTAGCTAGCTGTAGAGGCCTCGGAGCGGCCTTGTCTTATTAACGAAGAGGAGTCGGTTACTATATGGCACGCGGCCGTTTCGGCCTTTTATACTCTGTATACCCTAGCTATTAGAGCTTATCTTCCCGAGGGCTATATCAATTACAATACTATATCCTCCTACTTATCGGACTTCCCTTTTGATTGGAAGCTTTAGGTGTTTTCTCTGTATTTCTGACTGTAGTAGGACGGTAGTAGCTCGGTCCTTTTCTATAGGTTCTTCGGCCTCGATTTAAGGGGGGGTTCGGTAGACCTTAGTTTTTCTAAATATATACTTATTTTAACCTTTTCTAAGTCTTTTTGTACTTTGTAATGATTCGAGGGGTATTCGCTATTGCTTCCTCGGGGACCTATTGATTGTACTTTAAGGGCTATCCTATCTATTTTACTAAATAGTGTAGCTCGCCTTCGAACTTTTAGTTATCTTTAATCTCTTCTACTTCCTATTTATTATTATCCGCTAGCACTAGTAGAGGTAGGTTTTCTGGTTCTCCTTCTCTTTATCGCTAGGGCTATAGTAGGGATATCGGGAATACGTTGTAAATCGCTATATACTTATTAGGGAGTAGTAGGCGATATACTTATTTTCCGATATATTCGAGGATCCTAAATAGTCCGATCTACTGTAGGGAGAGTTTCTTAGTAGTCCCTTCTTTTAATCGGAGGTTCTTTGTTAATAGGGCTACGAGATTATTCTTTTTAAAGGTTATTTCTTAGTAGCGTTTATTGTATTGAGTCGCTTGTATTTCGGTAGCTTTTCGCCACGAAATCTATAGTTGTTCTCGAAGCTTTGTTAGCTTTTTAAAACGAGATACTGCTACTAGTACCTCCCTCCTTATACTACCGTCCTCGGCACGTATTTGAAAGTTGGGATTATACCCTAGTAGGGCCTTAAAAGGGGATATTCTAGTTGTTGTACTCGTTACGTTATTGTATGCGAACTTAGCTGATTTTAGTAGTAAGGGCCACATTTTTTGCTATTTATCGATAAAGTAGCGGAGGTAATATTCGAGGGTCTAGTTTATCCTTTCCGTTTAACTATCGGTTTAGGGATAAAACGCTGTCGAGAACCTTAATTTTATCTAGGATAAATAGTACAGTTTTAACTAAAACCTACTTATAAAAATAGATCCCCGGTCGGATATAATACTATTTAGTGGTCTATATCTTAGTTTAACTTCTTAATAGAATAGCTCGGCTAATTCCGTAGCGTCTATCGTAGTTAAAACTAGGAAGAAAAGGCACTATTTTAAGAAACGGTCTACGACTACTAAAATCGTATCAACTATCCTTCCTTTCTAGATCGATTGAGGTAATCCTATAATAAAATCTATAGATAATTCGGTAAAGGGCCGTAATAGTATCGGTAGCGATTCGAGCTTACCGAATAGCCTATACCTTAGGGTTTGCGCTATTTAGTATACCCTATAAGAAGCGATATATCTTTTTACGTCTTCTTATATATAAACCCAATAGTAGTTATACCGTAGTAGTTCTTCTATCCTTACTCGGCTAAAATATCCCGCGGTAGGGTTATCGTAGTATATTTGTAGTAGTTTTCTACGGATACCCTCCTTTTTTGGGATATATAACCGCCCTCGATACCGTAGTAATCCTAAGGTATCGGTCTCCTATCCTTTACTACCGGGTTTCTAGGTCGAAACGTTACTTTTTCGCTGGCTCGTTTCTTAGTCTTTATTTTAAAGCCTTATAACCTATTAGAGAACGTCTTTAATATCTATACTAATAGACTAGACTACTACTAGTATAGTATCGCCGACGTCGAATAGGATATTCAGTTCGTCGTATAATTTTCTCTATTTAGACTACTCGTCTAATTCGGTACCGATACGCTCTACATTCATTCCCGTAGGTATACCTGATCTAGGGGTTTCCTAATCAATTCTAATTTAGAATTCTAAGTCAAGTTCTTTTAAATCATACTTATAATCTGCGTCTAGATTTATTATCCCTATAATACTCTGTATTGTAAGGGTCGGTACTTCCTCGAGCCTATAGTTCGGGAGCCCTTCGCCTACAATTCGGTCTTAAATCGGGGTCGTCAATTCTATTCCTAAAGCTACTTACTCGGAATTTAGAATTCTAAAAAGCCTATCTATAGGGTTTATCTTTCTAAGCCTATACTTTATAATAAAGTCAAAAGGCGTTAGAAATATATACCAGCGTACTTGCCGGCCGTTTAGTTTCTACTACGTTATAAATATACGTAGATTTATATAGTCTAAGAGCACTTCTACGGGGTACTTACTACTATTAAGGTAATATCTCTAGTGTTGGAAGGAGTATACGATAGCGAATAGCTCTTAATCTAGTATCGTATAATTAAGCTTAGCCCCTAAGAATTTTCGCGACTAGAAGGCTACAGGGTACTAGCGTCCTTCTTTATCGGGTTAAGAAAGGATACCCCCTATACCTTTATTCGATACGTCTATTTCTAACCTAATATATTTTTCCGGGTCGAAGTAGTATAAGAGAGACGCTAACTAAAAGGCCTCTTTTAGGCGCCGGAACGCTAGCGATTCGGCTACGTCTAGGGCGACTTTACTAGGTTTTTTCCTATTTTTTAACCCTTTTAGTATCGAGGTAAGGGGTAGGGATATATATAAATACCCTTTAATAAAGCGCCGATAAAAATTGTAAAATCCTAGGAATACCTAGATATTGTAGAAGCTCTTCGGTTCTTCCCATTCCTAGATAACCTTAATACAGCTTTCGTCTATATAGACTCCCCTTCTATTTACGATAAACCCTAGGAATTCGACTTCTTTTCGATAGAAAGTACATTTTAATAGTTTCACGTAAAGCTCTAATCTCCTAAGTCGTTCGAAGACTTATTATAGCGCTTTTATATAGGAGTCTCGGTCGGGCGAAAAGATAAGGATATTATCGAGATACGCTATACAAACGGTATCGATTAGCCCTCCTAGCGCTATATAGATATAGCTTTAAAAAGTAGCGGGGGTATTAGATAAACCGAATAGTATAACTATATATTTAAAATAGCTATATCTTATTCGGAAGGCGGTTTTCTATTTATCTCCTTCGCGGATACGTATACGATAGTAGGTATCTTTAATATCTACCTTACTAAAGTATTAAGCCCCTAAGAGCCTATTAAGGATCTCTAAAATAAGGGGTAATAGGTACCGATTCTTAACCGATACTCGATTAAGTCCTCGATAATCTATATATAAGCGTAGGCCTCTATCCTTTTTTAGAACGAAGAGAATTGGTACTCCTATAGGGCTCTTTAAAGGCTTGATTCGCTTTTTCTTAATATTATCGACTAAGTAGGCCTATAATTCTTTAAGTTCTACCCTCGAGAGGGGGTAGATTAGACCGTAAGGCGGGGTTTTACCTTCTTCTAGTTCGATAGTATAATCGGAAGCTTTTAAGATAGGTAGGTTTCCTACCTTCTCGTAATCGAATATATTAAGATACGCCTCCAGTTCGAGGGGTATTCGTAATAGGTCTAGATTCGGGTAATCCCCGTTTTCGTTAGGGAGCTATACTTATTCGGGTATTTTTATAAGAGCGTAGATTACTACTAAATTCCTCGCTAATTTCGCCAATCGATAGGGTTTTACTAGCTTAAAGCTCTTAACCCCGAACTACTACTAATCTACTCTAGGGCGTAAGATTATATCGAATTTATTTATAAAGGTTCGGGATAGGAGTATAGGGCTTCCTTCTATACGGTAGTCCCTATCGATACCTATATATAGTCTTTTAATTGTCTTTTTAGTTCCCCTAGAGTCCCTAATCGTAAATAGGACCTAAAATACGCTATAAGTACGTATATATTTAGGGGCGACGCCCTTTATAGACGGGGATAAAAAGGGGGCGGCTAGCAATTTATTTTTACGAGTAAATTCCTTACTAACTACGTCGTATTCTATACCGGTATCGAGGTCCGCGTACGTTTCGATACTATTTCCGAGGATAATTGGTATATAAAGGCGTATTATAGTCCCTATTAGTAGGTATAGAGCTAGCGTATCGGGATTTATTCTAGCTCTTCTACTTTTCCCGCTTATACCGGTTTTTAGGGGCGTACTACCTTAACAATAGACTATATTACAGTCCCCTACGGGTATTTATTTGCCTAATGGTTTTTGTCGCTATAGATAAAGTAGGTAGTATTCGGCGTAGAATCGCTAGCGTTTCCTATTTTTATCGGCGTTATATTTTTACCTAAGGTATAGGGCTTTCTTAATCCTCTACGTCCTCGGCTACGGCCTTATAGTTAGCCTCTACCTCTTAGGGTCGAGCCTCTTCCTCTTAGACCCCCTCGTCCCTTATAGTTCGACGACGAGGAGCTAGCGGATTAGGACTGGTTCGATACCGATTCGGTATAATTCCCCTTCTTTTTCTTATCCTACCCTTAGGTAGGATATTCTTTTCGCTTATAAGGTAGGAAATAGACTAGGAATAAGGTAGCAGCCTTTTTCGACATTTTATCCCTAGTAGTCGGTAGGGATCTATTGGTATTAGTAATAATTACGTCCCTTAGGGGTTTCTATAGCTTTATAAATAGCGTTTAGGCCCTTACTTCTTCGGTTTAAGCTAGGAGGTGATTCTCTAGCGATTCGAGGTAGGTTTCGAATGTACGGGGGTCCTAGTATAGACGTATTTCTACCTTTTAATAGGTAATAAGAACGTCGGTAACGATATTATAGGAATTTTATAGTAGGGTTTTAGTCTATTCCTTAAAGGTTTTCTAATTATTTGTATCTTCGGGGTATTTTCGCTTATAAGACGCCTATTTAGTCTTATACGTGGTATAGAGGAAATTCGTAGTAGCGAGGACTTTTTAGGTACCCGAGATATATTTCTTCGGGGCCCCTTTAAAAAGGGTATTTAAATCGTTTAGCTATTCCTCTCTCTATTTAATACTAAAGTCCTCCTCGAATTTATTAACGTATCTCTTGATTTCTCCTCTTTAACTCGGCTCGCTTTCCAATAATAAATCGTAGGAGGATCGAGGGCGATTCGTTGATTTTCTTCCGTTTAGGGTTTTAAGTTTTTCCTCGTTAGCTGCAACGAGTTCCCTAGCAGCGATAAGGCGCTATTAGAGGTCTGCTTCGGCCTCGAGTCGCCTAAGTTCCGCTTCCATTCCTCGGGTCACCGCTTCTAGATCTAGGGTATCCTAATATAGGTCCTCGGTTCTAGTGGATTGTAGGTCTTCTACTTCTTAGGGTTGGATCCTAATGGATTGATCCGCTTCTGCCTCGATCTAAGGGGTTTACCTAGGCGATTCGATATCGTTCCTAGTACTACGACGAGTAGTCGGAGGAGCTATTGTATCTTAGGCAGTTGAAGATAAAGAATTAGAATTGTAAAGATATACTGTTTCCAGGTATATGGCCTATCAACCGGGTAAGATACAATGACTAAGGAGGGGAATACAAATTGTATTGTCTCTGTATGCCAAGACTAATTCTTGCAGAATTAGGAGGGATCTCGGGGGCTTCCTGATTATAAGAAAATCATCGGGAAAGCTGACATGATGATCACCTGACGAACCCCGCACGGATCGTCCACGATACTTCCAAGTATATGCCCCGAGTCTTTATCCTTGTTTCCCAGTTGTACGGACCTTTATCCGTTACATACCGGCTTAAGCTTATCCTAGGAGAAGAATTTCTCGAGAAGTATTACTTCCTACTCCTCTATATTAAATTTCGTTATATAAAGAAATATTATTAATACCTTAATAGTCTTACTCTTTATTCTACCGCGACGATAGTAATAAATATCTCGAGCGGTATTAAAGAGGCGTTTAACTCCTACGCTAGTTACTAGAAATAAGAGTATATCTCGCGTAAGGGTAGTAATAGCCGGAAAGCGAGCCTAGTACTCTTTCTAGAAAGTAAGCGGCCTAATAGAAATAGTATCTATTTATATATTAGTATTATTATAGTATATACTCTTTATATTTACTTACCGCTATTAAGATATTGACTAATTTTATTAGTAATAGCTTATAGTTGTATATCCCTTCTATTAAGTATCTCTTCTAGCCTTAAGCTTAGTCGGGCTATCGTTAGAGAGCTTTGTAGATTATAACTGCTTATTCTAACTTGTACTTGATATAGAATAAGGGCTTATTTAAAAGTAAGTCGATATATATCTCGCTATTTCTAATCCTAGTTACTAGAGAGGAAGAATTTGAATTTATTTACCGGTATAAGTATCGTACTAATTGTATAGATATTCCCTTAAAGATTATTAGCTCAGGAGTAATACTTATTAAGCTTAGACCGACTAGCTTTAAGGGCCTCTAGTATCTATTTCTTCTATAGGATACGCTTTTAGCGTAGCTATACCTATAATCGCTTAAGATAATTAAATAGTTTATTATAGATCTTAAATATATAGTAGGTAGTGATATCTCGAGTCTTTGATAGCTGTATTATATAATTAAAGAAGGGCTCGGTGATATAAAGAAGATAGTCGATCTAACGCTACTCTTACTCGGTAAGTAGTATCTCCTTACAATTATACTCTATATAGAATAAAGAGAAGATAGTACGTAGCCTCTTTACCCGGCGAAGTATACGGAATATAGAATTCTATCGTATCTTTATATCTTAGATTAGAACGATCTTTATATTAGTTGTCTAAAGATTGTAAAAAGTCTCTCGGCGTTAGGGACTTATATTGACGTATATCGTAAGATAACGGACTTTGTTTAATATAGAGGAGATCTGACTTTGCTTTGTATTCTCTTAGGCTAGCCTTGACTGCTTCTCTATTGTAAAGATATACTGTTTCCAGGTGTATGGCCTATCAACCGGGTAAGATACAATGACTAAGGAGGGGAATGCAAATTGTATTATCTCTATGTGCCAAGACTAATTCTTGCAGAATTAGGAGGGATCTCGGGGGCTTCCTAATTATAAGAAAATCATCGGGAAAGCTGACGTGATGATCACCTAACGAACCCTATACGGATCGTCTACGATACTTCTAAGTATATACCCCGAGTCTTTATCCTTGTTTCCTAGTTGTACGGACCTTTATCCGTTACAATTATCCCCTCCTTTCTAAGCGGATGCCCTTATCCGCAATTAGATCAATAAATACTAAGGGATTCCTATTTAAGGTAAGATATAGGATCCGAGTATAGAATAATAAAATGTCGGGGAGAAACCGGGGGTGATTTACGATAAAGAAGAGTATTCTACACAACGGCAAGCGGGGTGCGGGAAACGGCGCCCATTTGCCTGTTGTTCCGCCCGCCCCGACCGCCTGCCTGACTGCGGTCTCCCCCTGCCCCTTCCGGCTTGGTGGCCCGCTGAGGTGCCCCGATCGGGCTAGCGCCGCAGTCGCCGCTTTTACTAGTCTGGCCCTCGGCCGTCCCATCTATAAAACACCGCTCGCCCTCCCTCGACTCGTTGACGCACTTTCTCTTCTGCTTCCCACTCTCTCGACCCCTTTTTCCTTTCGCCCCCACCGACCTGTGCGCGCTGGCACTCGCACCCCCCTGCCTTGCGCCCCGAAATGACCTCGTATATCGGACTTCGTCGGATATACCGCTCGACCCGCCGCTTAGCCCCGTCCCTGGCCGCGTCGACTGCGATGCGATCAGTCAGCCAGGAGTTGAAGCGCTGAGATGACCCGTTTTCGGCCTTTTCCCGTGAGTCTATGCCCTATCTATTACTTTTTAAGTGACTAATGTGGTTGATTATGGTACAGAGCGACTTAAAATGCCTTTTGTTTCTAAGCCTTTGTCGAAGGTCATTCCCCTATTTCGCCCGCGTTCCTCGCGCTTGTAGGGGTATCTCGGATCTCCTCGCCACTGGACCCATTCTTCGGCATAGTTGTTACTGATGTTACATCGCATAGCCCCCGGCGTCGCAGATTCACCTGTACCTGCTCGTTCGTGAGCCTGGTGGCGGCCTATCGTCGTTATAGTTAGTCTTACCGGCCCCGCTGTAATAAGCTAGGTTATCTTCGACAACTGATCTCGGTAACGTGAGCCAATAGCAAAAATCCCGCGTCTGCAATTAAACCGGATAAGGGCCTCGGTCTGCGAAGATAGCGTGACGTTGTCTTATCGAGGCTATACTATTGGCAGTAAGACTGGGAGCTGTATAGTTACGTGTTTTGGGGCGCTCCGTATCGGATTACCCGATATGATAGGAATACCTTCCGCGGTATGATAGTTTTATCCTCTCGCGAGGCTGTTTTTATGGGTATAAAGGACACTGGCTATTCTACCCGAATAGCACTTCAGCACCTCAAACCTGTTCTAAGTTCCCCGCTCCCCTTTCCCCCGATTCTATATCAATTGTAGCTCTATTCCCCCTTCCAGTATCCCTCTGGCGAATTCGTACTATCCCTAAGCCCTAACCCTTCCAAGTTACCCCTATATACGATATATTGAGCGCTAGTTATCGCTTGGAATCCTTCCGGCCTTGGAACCTCCCCTAAGAGAAAGTACAGCCTTTACGGGATCACCTCGGTACTCGGTACCTAAGCCTAGTCTCTATATCTACGACGCCTTCCCCCTCCAATCTTAGCAATCCTATTTTAGGGACTTAGGAGATATATACTTTAAGACTTGAGCGGCATCCCCTACCTATTCGCCTACCGGCAGAGGTTTGCTTTAATAGCGATCTACAACCGAACGCTTAAATCACTCGATACGAGCTAGAGATATTAGAGCCAATATCTCCGACTTACCCTGGCCCTAACGCCTTCGATTTTAAAGACACCCTATACCTTAACGATCCTCTAAGTATTAGAGATAGTGATCGTACAATAATAAGCGAATAGATCGTCCCGGATTCTAAGTACCAATCCCTCGGCTTCGACTTAAGTGGCTAGGAGCTCGCTTTTACTCCTAATTAGTACTCTTAGTTTGAGGTTCTTAAAAGCCCTCTTAAAAGCCCTATATAGACCGGATACTTCGCGGAAGATCTAACAATCGATCCGGTAATCCTAGACGATAATCGTTCCGGCGATATTAAGTAGGCTCAAACAATACTAACTACCACTATCGCTATAGCTATTCTACGTAGAATCCTAGTTAAATACTCTCGCTCCCCGGTTCGAGACGCCTATCGCTATAGTAGGTAATACGATCCTAAAAGGCCGGTGTAAGTCGGTCGGCTACCTACTAAAATCAGTAAAGTTTCAGTTGTCGTCGACAATCGCTTAAAAAAAAGGGCTAGCCGGTCTACTTTAGAACTCGGCTATAAGAACGTATCGCTTCCGACCTTTCGTACTCAATTCTCCGCCCTTCCGGTTGAGGAAAGATTACAGTTCTTATCCTAGCTATTCGAGGGTACCTTATCTTATTACCTCTATACGCCTCCGAGAAGGGATATAGCCCCGACGTCTAGATCCTAATATACAAGCTAAAATACTTAAACGGTCGATATAGGACTTACTCCTTTATCGAGAAAAGGGCTACTATAGTACGAGGAAGAAGGTCGCTTACTCGTAAAACTTAGAGAGGAAGAAAATCTTATATGGTCGGAGGTAACTAAGCGTTTCGGTCAAAAATTCATAGGAAGGAGTTAAGGCTCTATATAGGTATACTAGAGTACAAAGCTTAGGAAATAATAGCCGTATATAGCGAAAAATATATAGAGGTAATAATATCAATTGATTTTATAATATAACTTAGGAATCTTTATACGTCGTATATCTCTATATCTCTAATAATAGCAATTATAACTTCTTACTTAAAGATTAACTCTACTTTTGACCCTACTATTATTTTTCCCTACTAGAAAGGTATAGGAAGGTAGAAAGGAACTAAGAGCGTATACTAAAACGTTCTTAATAAGGTATCTCTAGGGTCGTCCTAGTTGACTATTACCGGCGTATTATTTGTTTTTAAGAGATATTATAATCGAACGATCTCTATCGGGGAGAGGGGGTAGGAGGGGACTTCTAGCGTTAGTTTTACCCGAGTAAACGGTACTACCCTAGATAATTTTAAATCGTTTAAGAATTAGGCTTCTTATATATCGATACCTTAATTTAAGATAGTCGTAGAAACGTACGAGCTACTAGCTATTTTCTTTTTTAGGAATATATCTAATACTAGTTTAGCTAGGATAAAGAAGTATATAGATATAAGATTACCGAACTAACGGAGATAACGAGTACTAGCCCTATTTAGAAAGTATAGGAATAGTAGATTGATTACTCGGAACTATATATATAAGATATATATATCGCTAGACTAATTCTATAACAACGCCCCTTAGATATTAGCTTACTATCGCCGGGTTTAGTAGAATAATCGCTAAACAAAGATAGAAGATAGCCTTATATTTACGGATAATCGTTATAAAGCTATAGATCCTATAGTAGCTCCTTCGCTGTACTTCGCTCTTCAGGTTTCTATTTAATTATCCGGCTAACGAAGCTAATAAATATCCTCTTTTCTTCCCTATTAAACTTAGAGATAGTACTTTTAAAGCTAAAGTTACTAGGGATAAGGTCTTCCTTTTTAAGTATTCCTAAAATATAGTGTTAGTTATATATAAGATATTTAATTAAAAGACTTACTTACTAGTAGCCGTATAGAATATCGATATCCTCTTACCGCGGCGAATAAAGTCTTTAGGGGTAGGACCTAAAAGCGACGTTATATACGAAAGATACGTCTCGTTATTATAGACTTTAACGGTATATAGATTAACTGATTTAAATAGTATCCGTCCTTCTAGAAAATCCTATAGCTTTATTCAATAGTTAGTTGTCTGTACTAGTATATTAGGGGGGAAGGGGGATACTATATACTATAACCCCTAGACTCTATATATTAGCACTATACGTGTACCCTCTATTAAGGATAACCTCTAGTATACGATATACCTCCGCCTAGATATAGCTATCCTAAAGAATATTATCTTAGACTGCTAGGTTAAAGTCGACGACTTCAATTAGTCCGATAATATCCTTTAGTAGTCTATAGTCCTTACGGGATAGATAGATAATACGTCTATCGCTACAATACTTCTAAGGTAGCGGGTTTTTAAACTTATCTTAAGTATTCTAGGATAAGATCTTACGATCTTCTAGTCGTACTATAATATTATCCGGCTTTAGGTCTATTACTTCTAAATAAGAACTATATTATTAACTAATATAAATAAGAATTCTTACCGGTATAAATGATATAACATTTAGTATAGAGATAATCAAGCGCTTAGAGTATTTCTTAGAGGATTATTTTAAAAATCTCCGGTAGTATCACGCGATCTTGCTATCGTTAGTAATATTTTCCTAGTAACTTACGTAAAGGTTCGAAGACGAGATATATATAACTCCCTAATATTCCCTAGATAGAAAACGAGTTAAGTAATTTTCGAACGAAACGCTAACCCTTATATTAAGGGTTCGCCCTCGTTATATATCGCAGAACCTCTAGCTTAACGCTACTAGTAGTTTTCCGTACGTAGGAATTATTAGAGTTAATTTTAAGAGCTATATATCGCTCGTTCGACTAGTACTACCTAAACTATTAATATATACCTTAAAATATGATTAGGCTAATACGAACTAGTAAAGGTCCCTTACAAGCCATACACTCGATCTACTTCCGTAGCTAAGCTTAGTCGCAATTTAATACCGGTTATTAAGTATTTTACCGATCTACGCCGGATAAAAATAGGCTAGTTCGTAGTAGGGAGAGTTCTCCTCTTTAATTAGTAAGGATAGGTCGATTCGGGATAGAAGGGCGGACGAAAATACCTAGGGCGACTAGCGAAACACCTTAAAGGGATATATAAGAATATTAGGAAGATTCCGCGTTATTATTCTATATAAAGCTAAAAAGACTAATATAGGTTTATATGGCTTTATAGAGAGAAGGGTGTAGTCAGAACTTAGAGCGAATATAGCTTATTTTAGATCCCGTAGGCGGTATAGTCCGAACTTTAAGCCTAAATATAGCTAGTTTAGGATCCTATAGGCTCGCGCCACAAGTAGGACGCGGGCGGTTAAGGATTAGCTAGCTAGTTATATATCGCATTATATCTTATATATTAGCGTAGCGCTAAAAATATACGGGTTCAATCGCTAGGGAGCTTATATTAAAGTAACTCCCTATTAAAATACGAAGTACTTCAGCATATAGGGGTATAGTACCTATACTTTAAACAAAGTCTGTAGGTATATCTAATAGTAGTATAGTACGGTGTTCTTTTTAACTCGGTCTTAATTTCACTATCAATACTTCTATATAGAAAGAGAACTACTATTAATAACGACGAATAGGAAACTACTATATATCCATTCTTCTATATCTATAAATATCAACAATCTATTATATAAGAATATTATAGTACAACTTATAATAATGCTGCTTTACCTCCTTCGAGATCTATATTCACTCTATAGTTAGGTAAATTATACGTTAAATAACCCTATCTATAGTTAGCTAGTTCCTAGCAGTATTATACAAGCCCGTATTAACCATACTATTATTCCGAGGTATATAGATTCTTATCACTTTATATTTACAGCTTAGTCCTCTTATACTTTATTGATACTATCCTTAGAGTATATAATCGTTCTATCGTAATATATATAGAGAGACGTAAGTCGGCGGTTATCTTTAAATACTTACCCCGAAACGCGAGACTTAGGGTCTACTAGCGAGGTATATTCGTCGCTACTAAGATTTATTAGTACTCGGCGAATTTAGTAATACTATAATACTCTCTAAGAGATATACGCAATTTCTACCTTATTAGTATCGACTAGTTTCGGGTTCTTAGTAAGTTTTACTTTAATACGATCCTTATATTAGGAGTTAGAGCCCGTCCCCTTCTATATAAATTTAAGGAGAGCGCGAGCTATAGTCGAGAAGTTCTAACGTATCGATAATATTATAAGCGAAGCTTAGAGATAGCGTACGAGTAAGATAGAGATAAAATATAAGGAATATTAGATAGAATAAAATATTAAGGATAATAAGAAATAAGTTGGTCGTCTCTAGGGCTATATTGAGCCTTAAGTAGTACGGTATTTCTATAGAAATAGATATTCCTACGTCCTATAGAGCAAAATAAAATCATAGTAACCCTATTATCCTAGGCGTACTTAAGATAGAGGAGAACAGGAATAAGTTCAGGATTATAGCGGCTAATAGTCTATCACTATAGTAAAGATCTACTCTAGCTAAAAAATATTTAAGTCGCAACCACCTATTCTTAGCTTAAGAGCTTCCGAACTTAGTTTCCTACTAACGTGGCTTATAGTATATAGTTTCGTAATAAAAATATATATATAAGTACAGACTCGGTCGTCGGAAATATAACTAGCGGCTATATACTAGCTACTATTAGCTATAGAACGGAGTAGCTAGCCACTTATGAATTTAAAGCCGCTACTTTTTATCGAACCTTAAAAATATAAGTATTATTATACTTCGAAATCCGGGGTTCGGTATTTATACCACGTAAAGAGTTATCTTAAATCTAGATATATTGCTAAATAAATAACGTTAGGCTAGAAATTTAGTAGCTATATATTAGTTTAGCTTAAAGCTACGCTATAGTTTGCTAGCTATTAACTATACCTATTGGCTAGGAGCTGCTTCGATTCGCTAATAAAGCTCTCGAATTAGCGGAGGTAGTTCTTCCCCTTTCTAGATATCTCTAATAGATATTATCTTTCCTGGTTTTAGTATAGTCACTACCTCCGCACGCTAGCTACTTACTAGTGACCCGGATAGCTACACTCGACTTCTTTATACCTAGAGTATTCTAGGCTAACGCCGCGCTTCCTCGGCTATATTTATAAAAATAGACGTATCATAGGGTTTCTATTAGAGAAAATAGAAGGATACCCTACTTCTATTTAGGATCTAGATATCTATAAAGTAGCTCTAGGGAAACTCTACGAATTAGGATTTTTATATAGGGATGCGAACCGATACAACTTTCTCGTAGCGGAAGGGGGGTTTAAACTTCTCGACTTTAAATATCTTTAGAAAAATGCTAATCGGGAGGTAGTATATAAGTTAGAGAGTCTACGTCTTTAACTAACTAAGGATTCCGGGAGTAGGGGAGGTTTTATAGTCTAGGGCGATAGTAATTAAAAATGACTTTATATAAGGAAGCGATTAAATAGTTATCTTTACCGATCTTATAGGTCCTAAATTATCCTAAACTTTTGATCCTCTGATTTATATAGATACTAGCGAGTTAAACAATTTTATATTATATATTTAAGTAGTCTTCCTTTTTCTCTCTATATACCTACGGAGTATATCTATATATCTCGGCCGTCTAAAACGAGCTAACTTTAAAAGTACTTATGACACAAGCCTAGCGGTTATAGTACGTAAAATGTATATACGAGATAGGGGAAATAAGGACTATAAGAATTACTACTTATTATACGTCCTCTCTAGACACGCTAATATATTATCCTTTACTATACAATAAAGTAGGAAAACCACAATACTACTTTCTATTTTATATACGTCTCCGTACAATAAACTTCTAGAACTAAGGACTAAATATACCTTAAGATTATTGATTATTACTGCCTTATTATTCCGACTTAGGCCCCTATTATGTGACGTTAGGCCGTAATAGCCCCGCCTATTCCTCCGTCGGACGTAATATCGATAAGACCCCTCGCTTCCCTAAGTATTTCTCTCTATAGTCGGTAAGTATTAAACTAAGCCGGGTGAAACCATTAAGCTAACTTTCTTATAGTTAACTTTTGGGCTTTATAAAGAAATAGCGGGTAAGCCTCTATAGGAAAGCGCGAAAACGATATTGTCGAATATAAGGGGTCTTATCTAGAGCGGAAGTATAGAACGGGTTAAAGAGAGTGAATTAGGCTAGTAATACCGACTTTTAGAGGAATATATCGCAATAAAAGTAGATATAGAAGCTCGGGGTTATAAAGTCTATATTATCTTACTATAGTTATTTTATACTATATATCTTATATTCCTTATCTAGGTACTCGATTGTATAGTTTTTTACTTTGTATTAGCCGCTAGGCTTAAGAACCCTACGAAACGGCTATAGCTCGCGCCGATATAAGGAAAATTAAACTTGATACCTATAGAAACCTTACTACCGGGCTTATACTAGGATATTATAGATATCGATCGAGTTCTTATGCTAGACCGCTTTACCGGCTCGGATATCCTAATAGTAATACTTGATAGGAGTGGAAAAAATTAGATATATAAATAGTTAGTTTTTAGAAAGTAGATTGCAATATATATAATAACGATATATATTATGATTATATCTAGCTCTTCAATTTCAAAATACGGAAAGCATAGGGCGTTCGCGATATAAAAAATTATTATTGTAATTACGGAGGCCCTTAGATTGGCCTTTACTCTAGGTAGTCGATGAAATAGTTCTATAGCCGGGATTAAAGACTAGAGCGCGGCTAGTATCAAACTAGGCGTAGAAATCTATATCTACCGTCTTATCCTAGCTAACCGAGGGGATCGTCCCGTAGTTAAATTGGTTAAATGCTAGAGGGATACAACTAGGGTCTAACTAGGCGTAGATATCTATATCTACCGTCTTATCCTAGCTAATCGAGGGGATCGTCCCGTAGTCAAATTAGTTAAATACTAGAGGGATATAGCTAGGGTTAAACTAGGTATAGAGATCTATATCTACCGTCTTATCCTGGCTGACCAATAGGATCGTCCCGTAGTTAAATTGGTTGAATACTAGAGGGATACGGCTAGGGTTAAACTAGGTATAGAGATCTATATCTACCATCTTATCCTACCTAACTAAGGGGGTCGTCCCGTAGTTATATTGATTTAAAATTTAGTAGAAGTTCTAAGACTCTACTTTCCTACTCAAAAACTAGTTATATCTATCTTATTAGATATATAGCCGCTTCCGTACTATGACTTCTAGTAGAGCTTATATCTATTTCGGTATTCCTCGAGCGAGTTAGAGGTCGAGGCTCCGAATCCTGATTAATTAATTTAGAGATAGCTAGCGGAACGCTTCTTTCCCGTGGTACTTAAATAGTTGATATTATATTATATTCAATTAGAGGAGGCTATCGTCTATTATTTAAATATAAGTCCGGCTAGTAAAGATTAAAGCGATTGCTTGATATTATAGGTCCCGAGTTAAGTAGATAACCGTACGTTTGCTTATAATTTTATAGATCACCTAATATTGTAAGTTAACTTAGAACTATATAGAGCAAACTTCCGCTAATTTCGCCCCGCTATATTCTTTAAATCTTTCGCTATATAGTGTACCTTACTACTATCGAAATTAGATATACTCTTATAGATATACGATAAACTTACTATCGTATCGAAACTAATAGGCTATCAACTATAAAGATTTGTCCTTTACTAAATTATACTAGGCAGTAGATTTCTCAAGCAGACGTTTTAGAGCCACAAAACTTCTATATTTAACGTCGCGAAACAAAGTAAATAATAATATTAGAATAGCTAAAATACTAACGTAACTATATATCCGTTCGAAAACGAGTAAATATATACCGTCTCTAATACTATAAGATACCGATTCTTTATTTTAAAATCGAATAACTCTTTATTCTAGGAACCTACTAATAAGCCCGCTATTATCGTCAATTTCCTTCGGATCTAGAGAACGTATAGACACTTATAAGGTTCCGAAGACTTTACGTTCCTATTTATCGAACTCTATTATAAGGGACCTTTATCTAAGTCCGCGTCGAAAACTCGTATCTAGTAAGTAGCCTCGGTTACAAAGTCGGATATCGACTATACGAGGGTCCTCTTAGACCTAATTATTACCGTTCTACGTAAGCGGATCGTAATAAGATAATAAATACTTAAAAACCTTTTTAGATCGATAGGCACCGTAAAGTATATCTATAAGCCTTTTAGTATCCAAGGCTTCTAATAATTCCTCGGTCGTATCATTGTTTTTACCGGTCTCTTCTACTAACGATTAGGTAGTATAGGACGTCCTACTACTAGTAGGTATTTCCGAGTAAGTAATAGAAGTTATTAGTATAGGCTACTAGGAAGATTGTTAGAGTCTAGTTTCCGACCGTAGAGCCTCGCTCGGAATAGTATCTAGTATTTTCTCTATAATTCGTAAGGTTTGTTCCAATATAGTTCGATATAGTATAAGCTCTTAAGTACTAATTATATCTAGTCTCGATAAAATTTGAATCGCCTTAACAATCGCAGATATATTAATCATTATAGGGAAGAAGTTAAAAAATAGAGAATATTACAGCCGAGAAGAGCGATTAAGACCGAAACGGCGGGTATTATTTACCGCTCACGAACTCTTAGATATAGCGAGTATATACGTATAGGATCCCTACTAGTACGCCCTAAGTTATATTTCGGGCGCACTAGTAAGGAGATCTCCTACGTATAGCGCCTTTACCCCTTAGCTAAGAGGCTAAGTCTTCTCGAGAGGCTACCTAGCTGCATTCTATTAGACAATACGAATTTTGAAATCTTAGCCTATTAACTGTAGCTAAGCTTTTATTCACTAAGAGATAAGTTCTTTTTTCACTCTAGTAGAGGACGTGGTTAGATAGGATAGGGTTATTAGTTCTCTCCCGCTTAGCGAGTTAAATACAATTTTAGTACGGCAATATCTAAACAAGAAATACCGATTCTTCTCTATATATTATAATATAAAAAGGCCTCTATTTCTCTAGCCTATCGCTAATTCGAAATTTTATTTAAGAATTCACGGTAGCGAGCTATAATCTACTTAAGCCTACAGAGAGTTTGTTGTATAGTTTTAAGCTACATTTCCCGCCTCTTCCCCTCCCTAAAGAGCTCGTACGAGACAATTCTATTCGGGGGCCTAGACCCTAATCGAAGTAGTATATATAAACCTATAAAAGACGCTATATCTATAGTATTAGAAGAATAGCCGGCCTTTTCTCCCCCTTTAGACTCTAGTCTTTCTACTAAAACCTTAGTACCGATTCGTTTATATATAAGTTATACTTTCTCTATATTAATATAAGCTCTAACTAAATAAGACCGTACGAATTTAGTTTTATCCTAATAGACTTATACTTATAGAAGATATCAAAAGAAGGGGTCTCAATAACGTGGTTTTTAATACTATTACTCTTTAAGAGCTTAGCGATTAGTATTAAGCCTAGGATAACTATAGTAATACGAATAAAGCATTCCTAGTAGATCTTACAGTGCTCGAGGCTAGTATTTTAAGGGTTCGAAGGGAATATAGGATTATAAAATTCGTTCCCTTAAGTAGCGATAACCCGATTGTCTTATAACAATCGGTAACGGACCCTAACTCGAAGAGATCTCTCTATTACTAGCGCGTACACTTAAAATACTAGTAGGAGTATAAAAAAAGGCGAGACTTAGTAGAATATTTAGGATACGAGATATATAGGTCTTTAAAGGACTAGTATAATAACTGTCTCCGAGATATTACGAGGCGCCTAGAATAACTCGGATATATTTAACTAAAGAGCAAATAATTCAACTTATATTTCGTACCTACATTAATCACTTGATCGGCCTTAATTTAAGAAAAGTAAAAAGTCAAAGTTTAATAGGGCCGTTTTATATATAATACTTTGGTATCGATCTTATAGTATTTTCCTTACGATATTAGAGTGAGGCCGTCTTAAGAAAGTAATCAAGCCCTATAATACTTCCGAAGATAAAGTATCAAAATACCAAGTTATCAGCGCTAGTATTAAAACAGTATTATAACTAAGTACGTGTATAATATTCCTTACGTAGACGTATAAGTTATTTCCGGGAGAGTTTATATCGTTATATAGTTCCTAGGATCTTCTACTTCTTAAAGACTTATAGGTATCTAGTAGTATTCTAGTATCTTAGCTTAGATTTTCCTAGGGTATCTATTCCCCGAGGGATAGAGATTTAATTCTTAAAAAGAGTATTGTCTTTAAAGAAATCTCTACGGGCCTATATAGAAACTGGATAGGAATCGGCGTAGACTTCTAGTATAAGTATATTATCTTTAATAGCTAAGGATATAGGTACTAACTATAACTAGATCTTTAGTTTAATAACGAGGTACGATTAATAGCGCCTTAGATAGTATTAATAGGTACCTTTATAACCTACTTGACTTAGACCAAGAAATATAGCTAATATTTAAGGCCTTCTATCTCTATTAATACTTCTACTATATATTAATCTATACTATTCGACCTTATATACTACCTTTCTTCTATATCGCTCTAGTCTCTTCTTCCGAACTTGATACAACCCCTCTAGATATTACAAGGAGAGTAAAGTAGAGAATACCTAGATTAAACTATACCCAATATTTCCAGCCCGTATACGGGAACCGACCTAGCGGTATATAAGCTTTAAAATACCGAAATTATATATAACGTTACAAAGCCTCTACTAGTTTACATTTCAAATCAAGTAGAGAGAGTACCACGGATACGTACTCTACTTAAAATTGATCTTTATAAGTTTTTCTGCGAAGTACGAGCGTTTTATATTATCTTCTTATACTTCAATTACTAGTAAACCGGGCCCGAGCCATCTCTATAGAATCTAACAATATAGATTGTAAAATTATTAAGCTTCCTAATATTATATTTGTCAATAGTAAGATTATTTGTATAGAATAGGAACACTAATCGCCTAAATAGTCAACTATACATTTAAACTAAAATAAAAGTCGCCTTTAATTATAGTATCTATATCATCCGTATCCTAGGAAGCCATATACATCAGCTCGTAGACCTAAAACGATTCCTACAATATAATAGTTTATCAAGGCTATTCTAGGATATCAAACGTCTCTAGTATATAAATAGGGTAAGTACTATTTAAGTATATATATAAAGACCTCTCCTAGCAATATCCTAGAGAAAGGTAAGTATTAGATTAAAAAAATAGACTTCGCTCCTTACGGTACGCTCTTTAAACCGCGACTTTATTATAAAGCTAACTTAACGACCCCTAGACCCTAATAAATTCTTACGAATATTTAGGCGAATAGGGCCGAATATCTATAACGTTCTAGATAGTTAGAAAGAGTATACTTGCTAGGTAAGGCTATATTCTAACAAGATATAGACTTTGTTATAATCCTCGATAAGAAGCGCCGCCCTTTATATAAGCCCGTCGACGATAAATTATAGAGTCTATACGCCGGAAGTAGTACTACCATTTATTTTATACTTGATCGGATATACGACGTCCTTCTGAAATCCGAAAGCTATAACTATATTTAGGATCGATTTAAACAACCTATTTTATTAATTTCCCGGAAGTCGACGATAGAAGAACTAAAGTCGAAGAAGCTAGGTCTCTATCTAGTCCCTAGCGGTAAGAAGCGTATTTATAACTTTGTTAAGTTAGAGCTAGAGACTAATATACGATAGACTTGATAATAATGCGTACGAATAGAGAGGCCTCTATAGGAGGATATTCTTATAAAATTATTTCGAGGTATATATATAGCGAGTGTTAACGCCTCTTTACACTTACCCGAGGTAGAGAGCAACTTTAGCTTACTAAGATTTACGCGGGTCTATAGATTCTCGGTGAATATCCGAAGTCTATATTCCTAGGAATATCCGTTATTATAAGGGGCTGGCTTCAAAACTAGGAGTTTTCTATTATAGAGGAGGGGATATTAACTAGGCTTATCCTACAACTAGGGTAGCCTGTTAAGACCTAAGGTATTGCTAATCTTGTAAAAGGGCGGGTTGTCGAAAGCAAATATCTTTTAACTAAACTTTTACGGGATAGAGATTAATAGTATACTAAGTGCGAAATGCTAGATTCCCTACAATTTTAGTAGTAACTAAGGGTAACCCTACGGGAACTTATTAATACTTTATATTAAAGGATACTTTTATCTCTCCTCCGTTGTAACGGGCCACTGCCCGGTTGATATCACGTGCGCGCACGTGACCTTCCCCACACCCCTTTTGTTTACGTTCGACCCCGTCAACTCTCTCTTCTTTCCTTAAGCTTTTAGATAACTGCAAACGGCTTAGCTAGTTTGAATCAAACCTAGCTACGTCCCATCACATTCTAAAAGCTTCCTCTTCCGCAGAAGATCCGGAAGAGTACGGCCAAATAGGCTAACGCGCACCGACGAAAAGTCCTGGAAGCACCAGGCACGACGAGACACGAACATGGTCGAAAACGTGGAACCGTCGAGCCCACCCGCATGGGCCCGGCTGATGATGCAGCAGATGGCACAGGCCGCTGCCAACCAAGAAGAAGGCGCACGAGCGCAAGAAGAGAGAATCCGGAAGCTCGAAGAGCTGATCCAGGCGAACGTGCCCGCACACCCAACACCGGCAACGGGCACAACACACGAGACACATGGCCAGGGCCTAGAAGCCAATGAAGGCCTCAACCAAGGCCCAGTCGACACGAACCTAACCCGACGCCCCCGCGCGCGACTACCTGATCCCCCCACCTTCAAAGGGATCAGAACGGAGTGGCCCGTATTCCGAATGTCAATCGAGAATAAACTGATAATCGATGCGGAAGCCCTCGGAGACGATCGAGCCTGTTTGTTGTACGTTTACTCCCGATTGGAAGGAAACGCGAGTAAGAATACCGTGGCGTTCATGCAACATCGACGGGGAAACGGGACCGCGAGCGATTTGATCCAGTACCTCGAGAACATCTATGGGGACCCGAACATCAAGAAACGAGCCACCCAACGCCTTCGAGAGATACGACAAGGACCGAAACAGTCCTTTGCCACGTTCCTGCCCACGTTTGAGAAGGAATTCGCAGACTCAGGGGCGATGAGCTGGCCTGAAGATGCGAAAGTGTCCATATTGACAGGATCGCTGAATTTGATCACCCGTACGGCTCTTTCGTATAGGGACGCACCCGAAAACTTCGCGGATCTTATACTACTACTACGGCGTATTGACACCGACCTCGACCTACTCTCATCTGAGTCAAAACGCGTGGCGAACGGGCACGAGAGGAAAGCAATCCGTCCTCGGTCCCCGGTAACCGACCGTATGGACTGGACCCCGACAACCGCCGTCACGGTCACTTCCGCACGAACACGGAAGGAGGACCGAGACCTCGTAGGGAAGCGAGCGAAATGGGTTAGGGAGGAAGAACTAGAACGTCGACGTCGGGAAGGAAGATGTTACCGTTGCGGGCGTGACGGGTGTAGCGTACAATCTTGCCCTCTTAAACCAGCAAGAAGGCCAAGCCGCTCCGTAAGCCCCCGTCAGCGTCCGCGCGTGACCACAGCGATGATAGAGGAAGACCCTCTAAGTGGACAACGGCCCCAGCGCCACCACGAACAGAGAGAGAGAACACGAGTCATGAGATCAGAAGCACTTACGGAAGCGCCCACGGAAGAGAGCGACCGTTCGGACCAAGAGAGTGCGTACGAAGACTCGGAAAAAGAGTAGCTCCTGCCCAAAGGCGCGGACAGGAGCTGAACGGAGCCGAGAAGTTGTTAAAGCAAGAGAACAAACCCTTTTACGTCGATTCATTAGTTAATGGAATTCAATTTTCAAAAGCACTAGTCGATTCGGGGTGTTTATGTTACGCAACAGTGAGCGACTCTTTCGCAACAACCCTCGGCCTCCCGCGCATCTCAATACCCTCCCGGACGCTAGATGGCGTCACCGGAGACCAAGGAAAGATTGACTTTATCACCCATTTTGACATGGACGTACACGGCCACCTCCAAAAAGACGTTTACGCGTATATCATTCCCGGACAGATAGATCAGATGATCCTCGGGAACACATGGTTAATCGACGTGGACGGACGCTATTCAGCAAGGAAAGGTTGTCTCGACATCTTTACGAAAACGGGCGAACACACACGATGTTGGAATAGAGCGAACCCCACGGTGGGCCCCCAGGGCATAAAGCCTCTACGAATCCAGAAGGTCTCCGCCCAGGATTTCCAAGAAACGTGTATGACCGGGCCCGTAGAGAGCCTTCGGATCGGAAAAGTAACCCTCGCGGATATCGAAAAGGCATTACGGAAGAAAAACCACGTTGATCCACGCACACGGCTCCCGAAACAGTACTTGCCGTGGTTAAAGGTGTTCGATGCAAAGCGTGCGGAACAATTACCAGACCACCGTCCCGGAGTGGATCACCGCATCCCTCTACGGAAGGACAGCTCTGGCAGGGAAGCCTCGCCCCCATACGGCCCTCTTTACAGTATGAATCAAGAGGAACTTCTTGTCTTACGGAAAACGCTCACGGATCTACTCGGACGGAACTTCATTCGTGTTAGTAAGTCTCCGGCAGCAGCACCAGTCCTACTAGTTAGGAAGCCGGGCGGAGGAGTACGTTTCTGCGTGGACTATCGCGGGCTAAACGAGATTACGGTCAAAGATCGCTATCCACTACCCCTGATCAGAGAAACCTTACGAAATATGTCGCAAGCACGGTGGTTTACGAAGCTGGACGTGATCGCAGCGTTCCATAAGATCCGAATCGAGCCTGGAGAAGAATGGAAAACCGCGTTCCGAACAAGGTACGGGCTATTTGAATGGCTCGTAACCCCCTTTGGTCTCACGGGAGCCCCCGCAACCTTCCAAAGGTATATCAACCAGGTGCTCCGCGAGCACCTCGACGACTTCGTCTCGGCGTACGTGGACGATATTATCATCTACTCAAGCGGATCGATCGAAGACCATCGTCAGAAAGTGGCCGAAGTCCTCCGTAAGCTTCAGGAAGCAGGCTTACAGTGTGACATTGACAAGTCGGAATTCGAACAAGAAACGGTGAAATACCTAGGGTTCATCATACGCGCGGGTGAGGGCATCTGCGTAGACCCAGCGAAGGTTGAAGCGATACGCGCATGGGAACCACCGAAAACAGCCAGAGACGTACGGAGCTTTTTGGGATTTGCAAACTTTTATCGGACCTTCATCCCTCATTTCGCGAACTTAGCAGCACCGCTAGTGCGGTTGACACGTAAGGGAGTAGACTTTCGTTGGGACACGGCTTGCCACGATGCCTTCACGGACTTGAAGGAACTCTTTATTAACGCACCAATCCTAGCACACTTCGAAGAAGGACGTGAAACCGTGGTGGAAACCGACGCTTCCGGATGGGCCACCGGAGGTGTACTTTCACAAACGCAAGACGACGGAACATTACGCCCTTGCGCGTACCTTTCGCAGAAGCTCTCGCCAGCAGAGACGAACTACGAGATACACGACAAGGAGCTCCTTGCAATCATACGCGGACTGAAAGAGTGGCGTCCGGAACTGAAAATGGTCCCTAAGTTCAAGATCATCACCGACCATAAGAATCTACGGTATTTCGGAAAGGCACGTGACCTAAGTGAACGCCAGATGCGGTGGGCGGACGTGCTAGCAGAGTTCGACTTCGAGATCCAGTATCGGCCCGGAAAGCTAGCTGCACGACCGGACGCCCTCTCACGAAGGGAACAGGACCTTCCACGGGACAGAAGTGACGAACGAATAACGAATCGATTCCGGCATATCTTCGAAAAAGTCAAGATAAAAACCGGACGGGTGCAAATAGCCACGGAAACCCCCGTAGACTTCGAAACACCTGTGAAAGTCTTCGAAGAGGAAGAAGTACAAACGCTCTGGACCAACGCTCGGAAGACGGACACGAGCTACCAAGCTATCTCACGGGCTCTACAAGAAGGGGAGCGTAAACTTCCGGGTGGAATCCAGGTCAAAACGAGCCTCGCGGAATGCCACCTCGACGTGAGGGGCCTCCTTTGCTTCCGAGACCGGGTATGGATCCCAGATAGCGAGCCCCTACGGACACGTATTATCCAGAATGTGCACGATTCGCACATCACAGGACACCCAGGACGCGATACTACGTACGCAATCCTATCACGACGCTTCTTTTGGCCAGGAGCAGCCAAGGATGTACGACAGTTCCTACGGAACTGCACAGTTTGTGGACGGAGTACAATATGGCGCGACACTAAGCACGGATTGTTAAAGCCACTACCGATCCCACAACGAATCTGGGCGGAAATTTCCGTCGACTTTATTACGGATCTCCCTACGAGCGGCCCCCAAAAGGCCACGAACTGTCTCGTTATCACAGATCGACTCACGAAAAGTGTTATCCTGACCGCTATGGACTCTACCACGGCCGATTCCGTGGCCAAAGTGTTTATGGACCACTTCTACATGCATCACGGACTCCCGCTCGCGATCGTGAGTGATCGTGGGTCTCAATTCGTGAGCGGCTTTTGGGCAGAAGTGTGTAAAAGGTTAAAAATCCAACGTCGACTGTCAACGGCCTTCCACCCACAAACGGACGGTGCGACAGAACGGGCAAATCAAGAAATTGAACGGATCTTACGGGCCTTTACGGCCTACTCACAAGAGGATTGGTCAAGCCTCCTCCCGATCGTGGCCGTCGCGATCAACAACCGAGAGGCATCGTCAACCGGTTTAGCACCATTCTTCTTCACTCACGGATACCATATCGACCCGATCGGGCTGGAAGATGACGGAAGCCTCCAGGGTCAGGAGAAAGGCCCCGAACGGGCAGGCAAGGATTTTATAGAGCGTCTCCGCGAGGCGTCTTCCTGGGCACAGGCAGCAATGGCCACCGCACAGGACAAACAACAAGAACAGGCGAATCGCTCTCGCCAGGCAGCACCGGTTTACCGAACGGGAGACAAAGTGTGGTTACACCTACGGAACGTCACGTCCTTACGGCCGTCGAAGAAACTAGACTGGCTGCACGGAAAATATACGGTCGTGAGCGTCCCGTCTCCACACACCGTGGAGCTAAGCGTCCCGCGCGGAATCCACTCGGTCTTTCACGTAGATCTAGTACGCCCTGCGGCGATAGATCCTCTTCCGTCCCAGGTCGTGGACGACAGCCAACCTCCGCCAATCGCTATCAACAACGAATTGGAGTGGGAGGTTGAAGAGATCTTAGCCGCACGTACACGGAAGGTTGGGAGAGGTCGCCGACGCGAAGTCTTGGTAAAATGGGTTGGTTTCGCGGAACAAACATGGGAGAGATTGGACATATTGGAAGACTGCACCGCATTAGATGCCTTTGAGGAACGTTACGGAAACGCCCGAATGAATGATGGACCTCAGGAAACGCCCTCCCACGTGCGGACGGGTGTCCTCCACATATCACGGGGAGGAGGGGGTATTGTAACGGGCCACTGCCCGGTTGATATCACGTGCGCGCACGTGACCTTCCCCACACCCCTTTTGTTTACGTTCGACCCCGTCAACTCTCTCTTCTTTCCTTAAGCTTTTAGATAACTGCAAACGGCTTAGCTAGTTTGAATCAAACCTAGCTACGTCCCATCACATCCGTTTTCTTTTAATACTTTATATTAGTTTATATAATTGTATCTCTCGTTACCTTTTTCCACCTTACCTAAAGAAGAATAGGCGATTCGTAAGCGGTTCTATCGGGTCTAGTGGAGGTTAATTCGGGGGATCCGTTACGAACTAAAGCAGCTCTCTATTGTCTGCCCGTTATTTGGCTACGCGTAACTTACTTTAAAGGAGTGGTAGTCGTTTTAGTTTCAGAGTATTCGCCCGAATCTACGTCCTTATACTAGAGTTGTATAGCGCAGCCTATTAAGACAAAGGAATCGATAGCCGCCCTAAAGGCTTACTCTTAGTATATCTAGCTATTGTAGGATATATATATAGTAGTTGGTATTCTCGCGCTAATTGGGCTTTATTTACAGAGACCACCTTATTACGTTTAGGATCCTTTAGTAATTGAATCGACCCTACAAATCTTAGACGAGCTGCTAGACATTCGGTTATCCTAGCTCTATTTACTAAAAATCTTCTTAAAACTTTCTTTGTCCAAATCGCTATTGACTAGGGTACTATTATTCGTCACAGACCTACTACTGATTATATAGAGCTTAGTTCTATTAGGATGCTTACCTCCGGCGTCGCCGTTAAATACAGCTGATCCTTTATCTATTTCTATCCCAAAGAACCTATATACGGACCGCCTAGAAGTATCTATAGTATAAGGGAAATTATATTAATTTCTTTTCCCTTAAGAGGGAGTAAGGAGTGAGACAACATCGCAATACCTCGTTGGTTTTTTCCCTCCTCGCCTAGAGGAACGAGATCTGAGGATTGTTTCTATAACCAATTGAAGTGGTTAGCTAGAATATAGTATTTTCTTGGTCACAATTCACCTTATCTTCCAAAGACTAAGAGACGGGATGGCCACGTCTAGAGTGTTCATCATTCTTGTTTTGATCCATACCAAGCAATAAGAATCAAACGGCCGAGGAATGAAAAAGGATTTTCGAGTAAACGTATTGTAGAGTGAAGGTTGTCATATTTATATCCTAGATAAGACTGAAAGGACTGGCCAGTCTTCCAGCAAGCTATAAAAAAAACAAGCCTGGCCACCCCAAAATGGGCATTTACAGTACGTAATAAATAAATCTTCACTTCTGCTCTTAAGATTCCTCCGGCCATGGAAAGGGTTCTCGTTCACGACTCGTCCCTTACCCTACGATTTCATCTAGGTAAAGATCTGCTGATGGGCTCTTGAGTCTCGTACTAGAACAATTCCGGTCACGAAAATCGTAGCATGCGGATTCTCGTTGGTAGGACCAAAAATTTGGGACAATCTAGGACCTATGAGATAGGCAAAGATAACCAATGAATCGCTTTCTCATGCTAAGTCATTTTCAATTGCTATCGCCCTGCAATATGAAACCTCCGCCACGCCCGGAATCCTCAGTCAGTTGGAGATGTAGACTCTCTAACTCCTTGTGCATTGACTCCCGACTAGCATTTCCCTGAAGGCATTCAAAGTCGAGAAGTTTTACCCCCCCTTCCGCTACGAGAAAGTTGTATCGGTTCGCGTCCCCATGTAAAAATCCCAATTCGTGGAGTTTCCCCAGAGCTGCTTCACAGATATCCAGATCCTGAATGGAAGCAGGGCGTCCTTCTATTTTCTCCAATAAAAACCCCATGATGCGTCCATTTTCATGAATATGGCCGAGGAAGCGCGGCGTCAGCCCGGAATACTCCAGTAGCTGATATGCTCTTGTTTCTCGTTCGATACGAGGAATCTCCCATTCGAAACGAGCTATTTTAGCGATAACGGTCGCTGGCGTTTGGAAGGTGGTTGGAAGAATCGGATGCAAGACTGCTTCGAATGCCGATGCCGTGAGCAGCTTGGTCCTCTCTAACTCTAGGCAATCAAATAGGGCGTGATGCCATTGACACTTGACGCCGGCTAGTGGTCGGTTCGAGATGGAAGTTCTCAAGTCGCCGCTAGTTTTGTCTCGCGAAATGTGGGCTACTGTCCATTCATCGTACCAAGGAAGACTCGGCAGGGACTGAATAGGGAATGAAAGCGTATCTCTGTCGAAGGTTTTGGGAGATATGATGATATATTTGACTTGATTTCCGATTCGCAGTCGATATTCACTTTCCAAAGAATCTTCATCATCCACTTCCATGGAGAGGACAGCCGGATGCATTGGGTTCTCTGGATGTTGATAGGAAGACATATTTGTCAATGCCCCCCTCACTATGATCGAAAGCTGGGTTTATAATATATGCTTGAAATTACCTTAACTTCCGCTGTGCTTGCTGTTTTTCTATTTTCGGAAGAAGATAGTAAGGTACTCTATTGTCTAAAGGATCGACATCCTTGGAATTAATTAATGGGATAGGAATGTCGAGCGGGGTTAGGAAGGCCAAGGAAGTCTAGACCCTGCCACCGTCTCAGCTCAGCGGCAAGGCCTCTACGCAATTTGCTCAATTAGTTCAGCCACATATACATACCAGCGGTTGGCGCAACTTGTGCATGTAAATCAAGTCGAGAACTCAGCAGGTGATCATCTTTACAGAGTCTTCTGCAGTAGTGATTTTAGCTCCGCGGTTACCTGAAACACCAAACTCTACAAAACCCACTCTTGGTGGATCTTTCATTGGTCCAGGGGTTTTTTTTTGGGAGGAAATGGAGTTGAATTGACAACAGATGACGACCGTGAACCTCGTATGCAACACCTGTGGTACCTTCCTCGTCTTTACCTCAGTGTGCTAGAGCCGCCAGTTCCAAATGCTCCCGTGCTTCCTGAGCCAACAGGAACCGAGGCAATATTCAGCCTGGCAGATATAAAATGTTCGCCTGGGTCATCTTTCAGACAGTAGCAGCATCGGATTTCAGTCAAGCTCTTCTTTTATTGCATCACCAAGAAGCAAACGTTTAGAACGGCCCTCCACCACCTTACGAGTTTCTCGATAGTGCAAGTGAAGCTCTATTCTATGCACTAGTCGCTTCTACCGATTATCAGCGAACGGACAAGTCGTTTGACAGCAGAAATTCGTAAGGAGAAGACTATTCCCCATATCTAAGCCCCGATTAACTTCGGATACCTTAACAGGTCAAAATGTGCGATTCAAAGTATATCCAATATACGTGTGGCTGCAGGAAGGAGTGGGAGTTCGTCCAGTGTGAGGAACGCCAGGGAACAAACGTCAAATGCAGTCCAGTCAGGAAGGTATGGGGTAAAAACTCGAGCAACTACTGTTCGAGGCACCTGGTCAAGCCAGACGCAGAGGTGAAATTCATGGATCAAATGGGACAAATCGTGGAGGAATAAAGTACAGTATTGTACGTTGGATGGCTGGGATATGTCCGCTTTCTAGGCTCTTCTTTGTCAACTCTAGGTAGTGTGGCTGCAATCAATACATTAGTAAATGGGCTCCATACGATGATCATTCTCTTCTTCGAAAGTAGCCTCCTGTCCGAGCAGACACAGGTAGCTCGGGTGGCCGGTTTTTACCCTCGCCACTCGATCTCCACAGGAGCTGTGCCTGTTCACACCACTGAAAATGCTCCAAAAAGCTGTCTTGCGCATACACTTTGTCTCGAGCCTCGTATCCCCATTTAGTGCCCCTGGTGCCGATAATACCTTTTTCAATACCAAGTTGACACCCAGCACACGAAATCCCGCGTTCCACTCTGCAAGTCTGTTTGTCGTAATAAGGAAGTGCACACGACCCCATGAAGTTGATTTTTTGATTTCGGTTTAAGCCCGCAGGTTGGGCTTGCGGAAGTCTAGGCGGTTGCCGTCTGCAAACCAAAGTGGCCTGATAGAGAGAAACGATCGTAATGCGGGAATTTTGTACAGATTCATTCATCGAGTATATTCCAGGCAAGGCCTTAAACGATCTCAGTTGATCTAATTCGGCTTTGGTCATGTGAAAATGCTTTCGGACTGAGGCGAGAGTCCGCACTTGGGTTTCCGAAGACCACTGGAGGCAATTAAAACAGCATCTCTTCCAAACTAGGAGGGATATAAACCCGCCGAATTCGCCGCAAAAATTGCATGCTTTGGTACATAATGCGTTGTAAAAGTCGAGTAGAGAAATGTGGATGGCAAGTCGTGTTCGTAACAACGCACAGAAGAGGTTCAGTCCATAGGAGACTACCCTCTGATACTGCTGGAGAGAATCTACCATTTGTCTTGATCGGAGGTTTATTTGTCGAAATTTGAAAAGAGAATGCATGTCCAGACGGTACAATGTGTCAAATAAGAGCTCGAGGGGTAGCCGGTCGAGGGAGCCTACTCCAACATTTGATGTCCGCTGAAAGGGTGTTGCTATTGACGGGCGAATATCAACGTGTTCACGGGGCGAGAACCAGATGACGGATAGACAGTAGTCTCTGCGGTGGTAGGCGGTGGTTCGAACAATAGCTTCGGCTTGTTCTTCGTCGAAACAGTGTTCGGTGGCGGAACGATATCCGCGGGGCAAAAGGGTAGTCATTCTGGAGGTTTGTCCGGTACGGGGTATGGGTGGAAGGGTTAAATCTCGACAAAGAATCGCGACTCTCCAGTCTACCTCCCTGGACGCTTTTTGGAGGCCGGTATTGTCGTATAAAAGACCGACTGGATCACGGACCTGGGTGGCTAGGATTCATTGCACGGGGATTTCAATCGCGTTAAGGGGGGTTTTATTGTTGATAGGAACTCTTCGCGGACTTTTATACTTTTTCCTTATGACAACATGGCTTTTGTACCCGCTTAGGTAATCCCATCTGGGCCAGTTAACTATGTTCGATTCTGGCAGGGTGAATCACAGTGAGCTGTGATTGGGTAGTGACAGAAGCCTCGCAACGTTTGGGAAGCATTCGAGACCTTACCGCTCACTAGTTCTTACAACCTCCCACCTAGCACTTCGAAGGCTTTCATACTAGGCGAATCGTAGAATATATTTTCACTTTATTCTGACCAGGATGACCGGGAAACGAAAATCGAGTCATGGAAGACAAGCAAATAGTAGAAATGGGATCATGTTGAAACATGTATTTTAGCGGCTAGTAACCTATTATTGACCAAGAAAGCACCAGCACCCTTAAGCATTTACATAGGTAACGCTACGCCAAAAATGACTCAGCAGAAGAGGGAACTACAGAGTTCGCGTATGGGTTAGAAAGTTAGCATGCGATTTGCAGGGTTGGCCTTCCATTCGATTAGGTTCGCGAGAGCCTCCTCAGTGACCGCTTTAGTACTAAAAGGTCGCCACGCCTTAAGCGCAATAGATTCCGTGGCGGGGGATTCCCCCTACCTTTGGACGTCTTGTAGTGAGAACTAGTCGGAAAACTTACCTGTGATCAGTAAATAGACCACGGCCTTATTAAGGGCGGGATAAGGCTTTGCGGCAGGAGGGTTCCTATATAGGGCGTACGCAATTATAGTATCTAGCGGGAAACGGGAATTGTTTCTATATACCTATTAGTTGAGGGGGGATAGTATTATACTAAAAGAATTCTTACATTTTTTTGCCTACTTCTTTATTATACCGGATAAGAAAGCTAGGGCCGAAGTAGTATATATACTACTACTAATACTTACCGATTTTCTTTTTATTGTAGAAAGATTTGTAGAGTTTTCTTTTCTCGACTGGTATTAGGCCTCTCGAATTGCAAAGCGTACTAACGATATTTCTTTTTAGAGTAGTCTCTACTGTGCCCCGTTAACGTTTACACTCGATTTCTCTAATAAAAAATAGAAACAGAGAATATCGAGTAATACGTAGCTTTATATTATATATATTATTCTTATTGTATAGGCGTATTAAATAGGTTATAAGACTAGTACGACTGGGCTTTTAAGCGGTATTCGAGGAGCTTAAGTCATTCTAGGAAGGGCCGCTCTAGAAACTAGAGACCTTCTAAGTACAAGAGTACTTTTCTACAAAGGTAGCGAGGTTATATAGATAAAGGCGTTCGTAGGTACACTAGACTTCTATTAGCTATTGCAAAGTTAGTCGGGAATAAACCGATTCTAAAATATTAGGTTCATTCGGTTCACAATCTTCAACTGCTATACTTAGTTGCTTAGGCTCCTCTAGTTACTTAGGCTCCTCTAGTTGCTTAGGCTCCTCTGGTTACTTAGGCTCCTCTGGTTGCTTAGGCTCCTCTAGTTACTTAGGCTCCTCTGGTTGCTTAGGCTCCTCTAGTTGCTCAGGCTCCTCTAATTACTTAGGGGCAAGGCGGGGCCTAAGGTTCCTCGACGATTGGTCCGGTTAAGATTTAATAGTAAGGGAAAGCTTCCGCTTAGAGCTTACCTAAAAACCTCTAATTGATAAGGGTAAGTAAGACGTATCTAAAAGCTTCTTAGGTAGCGTAGATAGGCTATTATTATTAAGCGAAGGAGAAATAGATATAGAAATACTACCTTAGGGATTCGAGGTAAAGTCGACCGGATCCTCGTCTTCACTTAAAAATCTTATAGAATCACCAATAGCTAATTCAATATCCGATTCCCTAAAGCTTTTATTTAATATTAAACAATCGTTAGGGTCACTACCCCTTATATTGCTAGGAGCGTAGTCGGCTCGTTACTATAGTTCTAAGGAGTATCGTTTACTCGAGGTAATATCGTTAGAGCCAATTGGTATAATAGTAGCAATTTCGTTCTTATCGGAAGTATCTTTAACTATCGGCTAGAGTCTCGATAAGGATTATCGGAAGCGTTCGGGTATTACGCCTCTCGATTCAATTTCCTCTAATATTACTTTTATTGACCTCTTTAGTCGCCTAACCGTTAGTCTCGTTAGGCTAACCGAACGAATATACGTCTCGTTCTTCGTATATTAGGTACCTAAGGTTTTTAAAGATCTAGGCCGAGTCGAGGTATATTAGTAGTTATCGTTTAAATCGATAGCGGAGTCGTAAGACGTTATATCTAAGTGGTTTAGTAAGTTTATACTTAGGCCGTCCGGGAGGTACTTGTCGAAATCGTTAGGGAAAGATTGATTACGGGTATCGATAGATATATCTAGAAAATAAAGGTAAATTAAATCAAATCCTCTTAAGATATTATATTTGTACTTTACCGGACGAGTTTTGGTCGTTCGGTAGAACCACCGAGTCTAACGATACTATAAGATAGCCTTGATTTAGGCTACTATCGATAGCCGATAAGAAAAATTGTCCAGAGCTATCGTGCTTCACCTTATAATCGATTAAATAGTCTATATCAGCTTGAATCTACTTATAAAGGCTTATGACCGTTTCTATAGGTAATATCGATTGAAGTTTACAAGAGATACGGACTGCGTCTAGAATCTATAACAGTGTTAATAAGCGTCAGGTCCTAAGTAGAGTCAGGCCTACCTCTTTCGCTGAATTATCTCCGGGTAAGAAATCGAAGCTCCCTTGTTCTCTATAGTGATTGGCCTAGACGAAGAGTCAGATGGTGCGACGTTCGATTGGGTGGGTAGCTTACATTGAGAGAAAACTTGATCTGAAGTATTTCAAGGGTAAAAGCTTCTAAAGAGGATCAAGGAATTCGATGGCAAGCGATAAACGGATATCGTAGCACTTAGAGATCGCTGATGCACTTTGGGGGAGGAGGGGAGCAACGCCAACTGCGAGGACGCCAGCTGCGAGGACGCCAACTGCGAAGACAAAGTGGGTGCCACTCTTTCTCGGCTCACCCTCGGCTCACCCTCTGCTCACCCTCTGCTCACCTCCTCTGATCGTGGGATTCATTGTGTTCGTAAAGTCGAAACACAAGGGATAGAAGGATTACACAACATTTTGCAAGTGGCTGAGGGCATGAAAGGAGCTTCATGATAATTTGACGAATTCAACCTTCATAGTTGAAGTGAATGACGATGTTCTTTGGTCTTGTTGTGAAAGGGAAAAACGATCTTGTGAATTAAACACGGGATTAGTCACTGTCAGCCAAAGTAGTTATCATGTGACCGGAATTGTGGACCAATGATGAGCGTTAATTTACGGCATAATTGCGGGGCGCTCAGAGCGCTCCCTGAGCGCTCAGGGAGCAAAGGCAGAAATTATTCCTCCCGACAGAAAATGCAAACACACTGGGACCTGGTTGTTGGACCTGGTATGAGTCACAGTGCTGCCTGGCAGGCTTGGCGGGTCTTATCACGTCATTTACCATAGGTAACTAAGTGGTCCTGAATCAGGACGACTTACCTCAGCATCTGAGCAACTGGAAAAAAAAAACAGGTAAGGGCATGGCGTCGTCGGAGCTCAGGATCGTCTGGAGGTCGATTCGGGCGCCTCTTCTGAGGCGACTGTCAAATGGTTCGTAGCGGGCGACTCCTACATGCCCCTGGCCTGATGGCCCAATACTGCACGACAGGCTGCGGTGATGCTTGGCAAGGACGGCTGCGGCGCTATGACTCGGGACCTTGCACATCAAGTAATCCAGGCCTTCCTGGACTGTACTGACTGAGGAGATGACGAATGTGGCGCTTGCCCACTGCGGATGTTAACATCTGCGATAGAAAAATTGAGAAGTATGTTGCCAAGTGCCACTCGCTCGCCTCATCCTGGGTTCTGATGCACTGGAGAATCCAATCCTTGAAAAACACTTCAAAATACGCACTACGCCACCATCCCGGCAGCGCCTGTTATCTTGATTTCACATCTAATGTCAACTATGAGAGGCGCCTCGTGAAGGGCTAGTGAATGTGAATATACTTCAACCCCATCGATGTCTTACCTAATTTGAAACACTTGGTTGCTATCTTTGCAGGAGACGAGGCTTGGTGTGATCCTTCGTCTCCAGTATTCGCACTCCATTACTATCATTGTTGACATGGAAAATATCACAAAAGAATGACAGTCGATGAGAATTCTTCCTCAATTGCTAGACTTTGGGAAAAGCTAATCCATCTCCTTGCTTTGACTGAGCTTCGCCAAGCTCGGGAGCTATCTCCACCGATTCTTGAATCGGACGAGGGTAGCATGACTCCTATTATGGTAAATTCAGCGGTGGAACATCTACACGGTACAGGATAGCTCGAAATCAGTTTCACCTCTTAACTTCACAAGAATCTTTCTCGAACCCTAGTCCGAAACAAACTAGTCAACTTCCGACTTAGCCTTGTTTCAGACATTGAATCGTATTGAAAGTCGCTGTCATGTGATATAGTATTACAAATATTACTTGTAATACTCTTGAAAAAAAATTACTCGCATCCCACAGCACCTTATCTCGCCCGTTGAGATTTTATTTTCTGCTTTATCTCGATCCCTTGGCAGCAAGAGTCATTGAAGTGGCAAGGTAACGACTATAGAGTCGCGGCCTTACAGTCAGTCTATCATGGGAAGGACTTTGGGAAGTGAACATGTACTATAAAGCAAAGATTTCCAGGTAAACATGGAATATTCAAGTATCTAGCATTTATGGACATGCATATTCAGACCTTCTGTTTCCCATTTAAGCAAAGTTTTAGAATTAGCTAAAGTAGTCGGATGGTCCAGGCCCAGTTTTTGCTTTTGCTTGGCTAAGCAAGTTTGTGGTAAATTGATAACTTCGGCATCGCGAGCTGAAGATTTCCAAGTAAAAGCTAGATTAGCTATACAGGTCAGTGTCTCGGGATTGTCCTCGCCGATCTTCGTCTTGAAAGTCTCTAATATCATGTCTTCTTGGATATGTTATATGTCTCGATATCCCGAAGACTTGGAACCATCCTCAGTCTCACTATCATGTAACCTGGGCGCTTAAGTATGTATCATCTGTTTTTCTATCTTTAGAACAAGACTGGGAGATGGTAGCTTTGAGTGACGTGTCTTTGGAACTACTGGTGGCATAGGCTCTCAATTTTTAAGGTCAAAGCGGGCTCTTATCTACGGAGATCTTGCTAGTTATCGCGTGCTGCGTTTGATCTGGGTGCTTGGTTGATCTAATTCCCACCTTATAGTGGGACAATTGAAAGGTAAGGAATGGAATCAGTTGACTCCCCGCAGCAAAGTCACCTGACGTCACCTGGTGGCGTTAAGGACATGCGCCGGCTCTACGTGAGAGCCAGATCACGGCCTCTCGAATAAATTTGAATAAACAACGCATGGTTATTTCATCATGGCATCGATATCATCCCGCGGCGGCAATCATGGGCTCCAGGTCGGTGATAAGAGTGGCTCGATCAACGCGGAAATCCATCTGCCACCAGGTAAAGCTTAATCGCCCTACAGCAGGGTCGTCCGACTAACACCGCTTCCGCCCTAGAGCGACCAGAAACTTCGTCTAGTCCTTCTTCAACCGTCCCATTCTCGCGAAACCCAGATTTTGTCAGTCGCGACACGTTGCTTCATTCGATACGCGAGAAAAACTCAGTGCCAGGGTCGAGAATAGCGCTGATTGGGCTTGGCGGTGTTGGGTGAGTGCAAAGCGACCAGTACGTAGTTCATTGCTAACAACTCTAAGAAAATCGGAACTTGTTATCGAATACTCCTACCTGGTCCGATCTGAATCCCCAGCGACATGGGTTTTCTGGATCCATGGAAGTACTCAAGCCCGATTTGAGCAAAGTTTCCGGGACATCGCGGACCATATTCAAATCCAGGGTCGTCATGATCCTAAAGTTGATATATTCAGACTAGTTGAGAACTGGCTTCGGGATGAGAAGCACGGCAAATGGATATGTATCCTTGATAATGCCGATGACGAGAAGTTCCTTTGCTCGTCCCTGGCGGCAGGGAAGGAAGACCCGACAAAAGGCCCAACGAACGCTTTTACAAAACCGCTATTAGAACATGTCCCTTTAAGCCAAAATGGGTCAATCATTATCACCAGTCGAACCAAAAAGGCTGCGTTAGAAATGGTCGATCATAAGGACCTTATTGAAGTTAAACCGATGGAAAGGTCTGAAGCCCTAGTGCTCCTCCACAAAAAGCTTGAACAACTAGGGGAGAGCCAAGAGAGTCAACAGCTAGTGGACGCATTGGAATTCATGCCGCTAGCGATTGTACAGGCAGCTAGCTATATTCGACAACGGGCGCCTCGCTATTCAGTTTCACAATACCTAAGCGACTTCTAAGGGAGTGACCGTGAAGCGATAAAGCTTTTGAAAAGAGACACAGGTCCCCTCTACCGGGACTGGGAAGCGAAGAATTCAATTCTGGTGGCGTGGCAAATGTCCTTCGAATATATTCGCAGAACAAAGCCATCTGCAGCGAATTTGCTTTCCTTCATGAGCTTTTTCGATCGACAAGAAATACCAGAGAATATCATCAGGCATCAAATTGACGCCAGATATACATCAAGCTTAGAGCTTCTCAACGACTTCAATAACGGGGAGAGATCTGAATCTGACATAGGCTCCGAATTTGAAGATGATATCAGAACACTGAGGGATTTTTCCTTTATATCTATTAGTGAGGACGGCAATTGCTTTATGATGAATCGGCTAGTGCAACTGGCTACGCGCGTCTGGTTGAAATCCAATGGGCAAACTGAAGAATGGAGGGAAAAGTTCATCAGTACCCTATGCGACGAGTTTGCCCCGGGTGGATACAAAAATTGGGAAAAGTGCCGATTGCTCTTCCCACATGTGAAATCCTCGATATCGCAAAAGCCAGAATCACCAGAGCATCAACTAGCATGGGCAGAGCTGCTTTATAGAGGTGCATGGTATGCGTCAGATTGCGGTTTAGTTGCAGATATGAGGGAAATGGCATGGAAATCAAGGAAGCACAGAGTGAATATGTTGGGTGTGGAGGATGAAGTATCTCTCAAAAGTTCGGCTATGTTGGCAGAGGCATATTCGCTTGAGGGACGGTGGGAGGAGGCCGAGCAGCTCGAGGTGCAGGTGATGGAGACTCGCAAGACGAAGCTAGGAGATGACCATCCCGACACGCTGACGAGTATGGCTAATCTGGCATCGACGTACCGGAATCAGGGCCGGTGGGAGGAAGCTTCACAACTCGAGGTGCAGGTGATGGAGACCCGTAAGATGAAGCTGGGAGAGGACTATCCCGACACACTAATGAGTATGGCTAATATGGCATCAACGTACTGGAACCAGGGCCGGTGGGAGGAGGCTGAGCAACTAGGACTGCAGGTGATGGAGACCCGTAAGCAGGTGCTAGGAGATGACCATCCCGACACGCTGACAAGTATGGCCAACCTGGCATCGACGTACTGGAATCAGGGCCGGTGGGAGGAGGCCGAGCAGCTTGAGGTGCAGGTGATGGAGACCCGCAAGACAAAGCTAGGAGATGACCATCCCGACACGCTGACGAGTATGGCCAACCTGGCATCGACGTACTGGAATCAGGGCCGGTGGGAGGAGGCCGAGCAGCTTGAGGTGCAGGTGATGGAGACCCGCAAGACAAAGCTAGGAGATGACCATCCCGACACGCTGACGAGTATGGCCAACCTGGCATCGACGTACTGGAATCAGGGCCGGTGGGAGGAGGCCGAGCAGCTTGAGGTACAGGTGATGGAGACCCGCAAGATGAAGCTAGGAGAGGACCATCCTAGCACACTGACGAGTATGGCCAACCTGGCATCGACGTACTGGAATCAGGGCCGGTGGGAGGAGGCCGAGCAGCTTGAGGTGCAGGTGATGGAGACCCGCAAGACAAAGCTAGGAGATGACCATCCCGACACGCTGACGAGTATGGCCAACCTGGCATCGACGTACCGGAATCAGGGTCGGTGGGAGGAAGCTGAACAACTCGAGGTGCAGGTGATGGAAACTCGCAAGATGAAGCTAGGAGAGGACCATCCTAGCACACTGACGAGTATGGCCAACCTGGCATCGACGTACCGGAATCAGGGTCGGTGGGAGGAAGCTGAACAACTCGAGGTGCAGGTGATGGAAACTCGCAAGATGAAGCTAGGAGAGGACCATCCAAGCACCCTGACGAGTATGGACAATCTGGCATCAACGTACCGGAATCAGGGCCGGTGGGAGGAGGCCGAACAGCTCGAGGTTCAGGTGATGGAGACTCGCAAGCAGGTGCTAGGACTTCATTATTCCGACTCTGTGGATTTTGTCCATTCTGATTCATCGATCGAGAACGACTCGGTTTTCTCTGTTCCTGTGTCCATTCCCAGCACCAGATCGTTGGACTCTGGAAGAGGTGAGATGAATTCGCTGCTTATTCGGGAGTTTGCAAACTTGCTGCATGATGATGGAGATCTGCTTTCGCTCCTTTTAGTCGGATTATCAAAAGAGCTGATTGGATTTGAGAGGATGCGAAATAACTTTCGGAGAATGCTGAAACACTTTGCGAATAATCTCAAGGCAGATATTCTCAGCGAATCGCACCGAGATCTACGGAGCTTCGTGAGCTCATACTCAGCCATGATCACCCGTGAGCTCTTTGCCATGGCATCTATCGACAAGGAGCGAAACATCAAACCTCACGTTCTGGAGGCAGGACATAGAATCGCATCTGTTGAAAAGCGCCTGACCTATGAGAGGAAAGTTGAATTTTATCTTCAAAATCTGCATAGGGATGGTACTGCTCCTCAGACAAGTGAATCAATCGGAATCTTTAATTCTGACGATGAGGAAAGTGACCAAGACTCCGTGGCAGAGGAAGCTGGCGAAGATGAGCCGTATGAGGGATCTTTGCAAAACTTGGATCGAATGAGATACTTCATTTTGGAAAGCGCCGCCTACCAAATCCTTCGTCGTCGGCTCGAAGGGTTTGTTCGGCCCTCGCTACACTCTCGTGCTCGAGACTTAGTGACAAGGTGGTCAGCTCTAGGACATAAGAACTATGGCGATGTTGCTCGGTATAAACTGCGGAACATTGTCTCAGAGTTGCAGCACGTGAGCCCACACGAGATTCAATTCGAACGTGATCAAAATACTTGTCGATTTTTCAGCTTCGTCAGCCACTATCAGCATATGATCGAGCGCTGGACTGGAGAGCCCTGGGATTGGTGGCCGTTGCCTCATCGTCCGAGAGCACTGGCAGAATCTGAGACACGATTACGGTGGAAGTGTGTGAGTATTTAAGTTATATACAACCCCACACATAGATTGACACTCTAATCCGTAATGCAGGCATGTGGTGACGAGCGGTGGGCAGAAATACCAAATCATTTCGCCAAGCGCCTTCAGTCCATAATCAAAAGTCTTCCCATAGACAACTTGGCAACCCAAATTATGCAAACTCCGCCAGAAGCACATACTACATCTAACCGGGCCCCTTCCAGCGTCCCAAACAATAGCCTGGCTTCCAACCGGGCTTCTCATCAAGATCATAGAGGGCAGGAGCCAGCTCGTTTGCCATCTAATCCTTCGATTCTTCGTCAACCGTCAGGAGTCAAGGCCAATATCGTCGACACGACCATCACTCGGCACCGGGTCCTCTTCCTCGCAAAACAGGGTGGAGATTATAGACTCGCACAAATTGGCGTTAGCAACACAAATTCTCACACCTTCTTCATCACAATGAGAAAAGAGTATTTCCGCCTGCGAGGTGTTATACGAGGCTGGTTCAGCGTTTGGCGATACTCTCATTGTGACTTTTACAAGGTGAATGCCCCTGTCTGGAACTTGAGAGATGATTATTGAGAATAAAGATTGCAGTTCGAGAAATTCGATGACCACGAGTTCGCTCTCAAAGTCAAAGATTCATTTCCTGAGCATGCGAACACCGATTATGAGTATCAACCGAGACCGATGGAAAATATTCCACCTATATCCGAGCACGAATTCACGAAACGTTTCTACGCTTGTCAGAAACCACGGCCACTACTTCACCTGCACCACAAGTGTAGAAGGCTGGGGGCACATTCCTCTGACATTCTGAAGTTCCTCCCTAAGAAAAGAACTGAACTTGAAGTAGCCGGTGACAAGCGAGAAGATTTCTGGGGGATCTATGCACGCGAAAGCATTAGCCTACGTTGGATCATTTTCTACAATTTTGCCTGCGTTTCACCTTTGTTAGCATTCTTCTTCGCATGGATTGTACCACATGGGCTTGGCACAGATCTACAAAACCCATCCATCCCGCTTTCTATAATGATTTCGATGCTTTCTTTGTTTTGGAGCGTGTTTCTCAGCAGTTTGCAGTTTGGAAGTCCACATTAGAATAGATTCATCTTATCTTTATTTTTGAGTTAATTTCACACCTAATACCGATCTAAGTTCGAACTACTGTAGGGGGATCGTGCTTCTGCGTAACTCTGTCGCTTTCCACGATACTAAGATTGTAAATATTGTTTTGGGTATGTTCGTGTGTTTTCCCCATTGAAGGGAAGATAGTAGTAGTAGTAGCCAATCATGTCTGTAACAAAGCAAGGAACGTAACCCACTAGCACTGTACAGTATACGCCTCACTCATACAAACACTCTGCAGTTGAGTGTTTGACAGACTGGAATCCGAACTCTGGCCAGGTAGCCAGATCAATAACATCTTTTTTGTTTGTCTTGTTTGCAGGACCAACATTCTAGAAGCCTCAAAAGCCATACAACGCTAATACGGAAGTTATTTTAATGCTGTTATTTACAGCTGTACTGGAATACTGCCAAGAAAAGCGGTCAGGAATAAAGTAGCCGTAATAGGTATAGCGTGTTTCAAAAAAGGGTTCGAGAAAGAATCTCTGTGTGCAAGTGGTGAAACTGATTTCGATCCCTCCTGTATATAGAATAAAGTACCATATTAGACAAGTCTTTGAGCCACTGATTCTTAGTAGACGAGTCAAAGATATACATCTGTCCAGTTTTGCGGACTCGTACAGCCAAGAAGACATCGGATTCGCACTCAAGGACAAATTCTTTAGCCTTTTTGAATAGGCTTCGCTAACGTCTATTTCGTTATTGCGTTTTCGCTCGCGCACTCTTCGACTGGCGCTTCTTCACCCATAGGGATTTCTTAGACATGATATAGTTACTACAGAGACTAGATTGTTTGAAGGATCTCCTATAATTCGAGGTAGCTCAGCCTATTAAATATCGTAAACCTAGTTACTGAGGGTAACTACGGTCTCTGTAGAAGCCATACGTATTCTGCCTCAAGGAGCCTACCGCAGCGAGGCTATCTATATTGTTAGCCGCACCTACTTTAAAAGTATCTTGATTCTAACGAGCTCTTCACCCGGCGCTCCCTTTTTAGAATTTACAATTAGATCTAGGGAAGACTCTATATAGAGTATAGACGTACCAGCCATTTATACAATTGCCGCTGGCGGCATTTTTTTGGTCCTCTTTCTAATCTAGGCTCGCTCCATCTTAATCAACTAGACGGAATCTTTCTCTATTCTACTCTCTCGACATCTTACTCTCCTAGTCCTTATTTATAGGTATCGGATCTATGGTCTATAGACTCGATCCAGTGTCCTCGTCTACGTGATATATATCACTATCAACGTTACTCTTATTTTCTTCAAAACCGATTCGTTAACTAGAGCTAGCCGCCGGGTAGGGGAGCTAGCGCTCATCAATATAATCTTCCCTCTATCAGCCATTCACCTTGGCTATCTGGCTGATCTCCTTAGCACCACATAGCGAACTTATCGCAAATTTTACCTTGTAACTAGCTAGATAGCCGTTACTCTACTATCATTTCATATCATTACCAAGGTCTAGAGCCAGGAATTTAGCTTTCCACTAGGTGATACACGTAATCTATTCACTATAATCGTACGTCTCCCTCCTAGTATCATATCAACATAGCTAACGGTTGTAGGGTACTACTTCACTAGGTGTCCTTACTCTATTTTCCATTCCATACTTTCGTCAATAGTCCTACGAGATCTTCCTCCGAACCTATCAGATCTTAGCTAGTCTCTTCGTCTACAGCACTTAGCGGTATCTTCTAGCCCATAACGGCCCGCTAAGACTATATATCTACATTGCTTTAGGTATCTTAGGGCTGACTACATACTTAGAATTAACAACTCTGCTTTATCAGAACGGGCTCTTTTCGGGCTATAGGGCTCCCCGGGCTCTTATATTGTGATCCCAAAAGCCTTTTTGTGACATAAGCGACGCAAATGGTCCCTATAGGGACCCGTACGGATCCCTACGGGACCCGTATTTGCACTTATGGGATACCCTAGTACCCGTATTCTATAGTACTTAGCCGTTGGCTTCTCCAACTCATAGCAAACCATGCGATTATTCTCTGAATCACATCTGGTAGCATGTCGGTATAGGCTATCTCTTACGAATAGCCTAGGGAGGTTCGAGACAGTACCGCAAACACCCGCATAGGGAGGTAGCGGTACCAATACTCTCTCGCTCCATCCCGACCTCGATCCAGCGGACCTAAAAATGCCTGGTACAGAAGAGTATCTCTTAGAAGCTACTACCTTTTCCCCTATCTTCCCTTGAAAAGACGGAACATGCTAAAAAACCCCGAAAAAGCCAGCTGTACGGAACCCAACCTCCGTACAACCGACGCTAGAAAAAGAAACGGAGGAAAATAGGAAGGGTTAAGAGACGTTCTAGTGAGATACGGAAGGAAAGAACGCCCGAACACGAGGAAAAAGGACAAATTCTCCCCGTAAAGCGGGGCGAAGTGATCTGTACGGGCCCGAAAACAACCCGTACAAGACACCGATACCGGGCAAGAGACAGAAAGGATCCGCATCTAGGCGCTACCATTAAAAAGGGGCAGCCTCCTAAACCAACAAGAGGGAAAAGAATCACATTCAATTAGACCCTCTCAGAAAGAAAACACCCCGTATAGAGACGAAAGTATATCCGAACAGCCATAATAGGGCCTCGTAGAGGCCTAAATTCGGTCTACTCTCTCGAACGAGGTGAATAATGCCCTTAACCTCTTAGAGGTTAACGAGTAGAACATATACCTACAAATGTACAGCACGATAGACCACCAATAGGTCCATCCCCTTGTCCAACTAGCGTCAAGCCGGGTATAAGCCCTTCGTATAAACCAAACTGAACTCGCACGTATTAACGAGGGCCTAGCTAAGATAGCCGTAGCGACTATAGACGGCCACACGAGCCTATCAACACCCGCTACCACGCCAGCGGGAGGGACAAACCACTTCGAAAGACTGGATAAGGACACGCGCAAGAAGTTCCTAAACGACCTACGCCCGATATCCAACTATAAGGGCACGATCCTCAACGACGCAGTCCGTAAATAGACGCGGGACTGCGACCGCTACTTCGTAGGGCTAGTAAGGCTAATAGGGTCAGAGGCCCACGATAAAGTAAAAGTCCTCTATGCCGAAGGGAAGCTTATCGACGCCGCCAACGAACGATTGGACGCGCGCAAGAAGAAACGTGAGCGAGAAGGACTCGCCCCCTTCGAAACCTAGAACGAATTCAAGGAATAGATCGAATGGCAATTTGTGGAGTATCTTACCACCGAAAAGCTCTACGAACGATACGAGAGCTTGAAATAGGGGAATTCCTCCATCTAGGAATACTCCGGGAACCTTATATAGGTTATCGCGGACCTTAACTAGATGGTTCCGGACCCTATGCTGATCTAACGTTTCGTTTCGGGCACGAAATCGGCCTACCGGGCCAAATAGGCCGAGGAACCACACAAGCCCACGACGTTCGAAGACGTCGTCCTACGCTTTGCGTAGTACGAAGAGGGTCGCACGGTCGCAAGGAAACATGAAAACAGCGCTGTACGAGACCCAGACGCCATAGACATCGACAAGGTTGTGAATATAGCTGAAGCAAGGCCCGCACGACCAACTGCGGGTTCTCGAGAGACCCGAGAATGCCATAACTGCGGAAAGAAGGGCCATCTGGCCCGTACATATAGAAAGCCCAAGACTGAAGAGACGAAGCAGAAATAGAAAGCTACGTTCGAACGGTCTAAAGGGCCCTTAAAAAACTAGTGCGGCCGCACGACGTAGAAGCCCTCGTCGGCCGCCTTCAATAGGCTCCCGAGCACCCGCCTATTGACGCAGAGGATCTCCTCGATCCGCACTACCCAACCAGTGAACCCTCGCGTGCTCGGCCAGAGTCCTTTTCGTAGATACAGGGACGTGACAATGATCCCTAGACTCTGAGCGGATAAGAAAAGACCCGCCTAGATAGCAAGTATCCTAGTCGAAAGCCACTATAGCTACCCGCATCGTTGAACGTTATAGGCGACAGCCTAACGTTCTACCGGGGAAAAGTTTACTTAGATACAACTGACCCCGTGAGGGTCCGCATACTCCTTGATAACGGTGCAAGCGATACATTTATCTCTCCCCAGATCGTTAGGAGACTAGATAGAAGCACGCGGACCTATAAACCCAAAGTTCCCCTCTTGGTTACTACCGCCAATGGCGAAAAGATAGAAACAGCTGGTTTCGTATACCTCCCGATCAAAATTGGAGATTGGACCGGGCGAATCAAGGCCTAGGTCCTCCCGATAGAGTACGACCTGATTCTTAGCCGCGATTTTCTACGTAAAGAGAACCCTAGAATCGACTAGCGTACCTCCGTGATAACCCTTATAGATCATCACTACCGTTCCTACATTATACACCCTACGAACAACTCTCGATTGATCATAAAAGGGGACGTACACGCCAATTTAATCTCTGTAAGACACGTACGGAGGCTTATAAGGAAAGCAAACCGAGAGGCATTCCTATTCGTGATCCGCCCGATAGCGGGTGTGGTCGGAAAGGATACTCTAGGGACGTCAGAATACGTCGACACCTAGATCAAGAAAATTGTAGAGAAATACAAAGATTTATTCCGCGTAGAGCTTCCTATAGAGCTTCCGCCAGAGCGCAACGTCGTACACGATATCGATATAGGCGGACACTCACCTGTTAATATCAATGCATACACCCTCTTAGCCGAAAAGCTCGATGAATAGGCCAAACAAGTCGAAGAACTGATCCGAAAAGGCCTGATACGCCACTCTAACAGTGCTTGGGGATTCCCGGTGGTATTCGTACGGAAGCCACACGGAAAATGGCGTATGTGTATCGACTACCGAGCCCTCAATCAAATAAGCGAGAAGAACGGATACCCGTTACCACGTATCTAAGAACTATTAGATATCGTCGGTAACGCACGGGTCCTTTCTAAGATTGACCTTATAGTAGGATACTAGCAGATCCGTATAGGGGAGGGCTCTATTGCGAAAACTGCGTTCAACACTATATGGGGCAAATACGAGTGGTTAGCGATGCTATTCGGCCTCTGTAACGTACCCGCAACCTTCCAATCGATCGTAAACAATACCTTACGGCTATTATTGGGCCGTAATGTGGTGGTTTACCTTGACGATATCTTGATCTTTTCGGACTCGATAGAGGAGCATCGGAAGTATCTTGAACAAGTGCTGTCACTCCTAGCAGAGCAAAAACTATACGCATCTCCCACAAAATGCGTCTTTACCATAGAAGAACTGGAATTCTGTGGCTATATCGTTAGGAACGGGAGTATTCGGCCCCTTCCCGCTAAAATTGAGGCCGTAAAGGCGTGGCCAAGGCCTAAAACGGTCCATGATATCCGACAATTCATTGGATTGGCCACGTATTACCGGAGATTTATCTATGACTTCTCAAAGGTCTGTGTCCCTCTACACGAACTCCTTAAAGAGAGCGACGCAACCCTCCGGAAGAAACGATTCCGACCAATCACCTGGTCGGAGGCCTATAAGAGCGCATTCCTAAGGGTAAAAGAGCTACTCGCCTCCGCACCGGTCCTAAAACAACCCGATCGAAACAAGCCCTATACAATCGAGACTAATGCCTCTAAATAGGCCCTCGGTATGGTCTTGATGTAGGAAGATAATGATAGAAACCTTCACCCTATCGCCTATAATGGCTGCAAGCTCCATAGAGCTGAACTAAACTACCCCGTGTATGAGAAGGAACTCCTCGCTATCAAGGAAGCGATCCGCACGTAGGACAGATATATCGACGGAGACCGGTTCGAAACCACTATCATCACCGACAATGCCTATCTACAGTATCTCAATACTATAAGAGAGTATAGCAAGCGGCTTACACGCTAGGTTGCGGAATTCTAGCAATATAGGCTGACAATCCGCTACCGAAAAGGGTCCGAAAACGTTGTTACGGACGCTATCAGCCGCCGACTAGACCTTATCGGGGACACACCGGCCAATATAAGTGCCGAACGCCTAGTCTAGGATGTATACCTGGCTACTATAAGCCTAGTCCACGGTGTACCGGAAGAAAGCTGGCTTAAAGCTACTATCCGCTTCCTCGAGGATGGAACGGAGCCGGACGACCGTACAGTTGCTCGAGCCGTAAAGAAATTTGCCACGCGCTTAAGCTTGAGGGACGCCCGAACATTCACACGGGCCGCCCCGGGGAGAATCAACAACTCGTCTTCACGCACGAGGACGGAGTAGTATCACTATATCTTAAGGCCCTATTCCGAATAGATCTCCTCCGCAATGCTTACCACGAGTTTAGCCATTTGGGCTTTCCAGGCCTTAACGGCATCATCCGCCCGCGAGGATGGTGGCCATCAATCCGCGCAGATATAGAGGACTCTGTCAAGTCCTGCCCGAACTGCCAGACCGTATAAGGCTCTCGAAAAAGCCTTAAGAGAGAGGCAGCTCAATATATGGTGACGAGCGGGATTCGTCTATTTGAGCGTTAGGGAATCGACCTAATTAGACGCTTACCAACCACCCCTAACGGAAATCGATGGATTATCACGGCGATTGACTACGTAACAGGCTGGCTAGTCGCCCGAGTAGTCCCGGACGCGACCGAAGAAGTCCTCGCGGAGTTCTTATACCGCGATATCTACTGCTACTACGGAGTATTCAACGAACTTATTTCCGATAACGGTCCAAACCTTCTTTCTGGGGCCGTAAGATACTTCGTTGGACTCCTGAGAGCCCGCCACCGCACTACCACTCTATATCACCTACGTACGAATAGGAAAGTGGAGAATTTCAACGGATTGATTGGCCGGATACTTACAAAATACCTTATAGGCAAGCCTACGAGATTGTGGGATGAATACCTTATGAAAGCCCTCTTTGTAAGCCGCGTGCGAGAGTATACAATCACCGGGAAAAGTCTATACTTCCTGGTTTATAGGGTACACTGTAAAGATATACTGTTTCCAGGTGTATGGCCTGTCAACCGGGTAAGATACAATGACTAAGGAGGGGAATGCAAATTGTATTGTCTCTGTGTGTCAAGACTAATTCTTGCAGAATTAGGAGGGATCTCGGGGGCTTCCTGATTATAAGAAAATCATTGGGAAAGCTGACGTGATGATCACCTGACGAACCCCGCACGGATCGTCCACGATACTTCCAAGTATATGCCCCGAGTCTTTATCCTTGTTTCCCAGTTGTACGGACCTTTATCCGTTACATACACCCCCGTATTATCGCCGATAGAGGCGATGTAGTACCCGATCAGCCTAGTAGAGATCGGGATGAACAAATCCAGACCCTCGCAGACGTCCGTTCTAAAGTAAACGAGCTCCTTCTAGTCCATACAATTAAGAAGCAGAAGATACGGGACTCTACGGTCACCAAAACAAGCTTCTAGCCGGATGACTGGGTCCTGGTAAGAAATGAATCGAAAAAGAAATTCGAGAATACATGGTTCGGCCCGTATAAAGTCGTATAGTCACACCCACTAGGTACGTACGCCTTGGTGGAACTAAACGGCCGTGTTCTGAGGAACCTTATCAACGGTGCGAGACTGACGGATGTAAACGTCGGCGAGGATCCCAGCCTATGGGCCTCGCCGGCTGGCCGCTCGGCCCTCCGCCGAGCCGGATAGAAGATTGGCCGCCCCGAAGAAATACGTAAGATCCTTAATGAGGTTAAACCCCCACCGCTAACATATACAGACCTTTCTACGTATACACGTGAGGAATAGTAAGAATTCAAGCGCTTAGGCGCCCGCAATGAATTCTTAGGGGAGGAAGTTATAGCTGAACGTATTATTGCGAAGACACGTACAGCCGCGCGTAAGAAACGGAAAGAAACCGTTACAAAAGCGCCTATACAGGGCCCGCCAGACGCTGACGAGTGGGATTCGGAAGTAAACGACTACGAATTAGAAGATAAAGCTAGCTCGGCCATATCCTCGGGATAGGAATCGGAAGAGGACGCTTATCAAGAACCTCAATAAGGCTTAGTTCGATCGCCACGTCCCTTCGCAGTCGTCATTCCACCCCCGTCAAGAGCTATTCGTAAGCGTATAACTACGCGGAACTAATAGAAAACGACAGACTCGCATTGCCTATACTATAGTACGGAAGGGGTAGCCCAGAAGGGGCTGACCTAAGAAAAGAAACGCTAAAGAAGCGAAGAAAACGAGGGTATACCGGCCCTATCCCTACCAAAAACAGTATAAAAGAAATAAAAGAGGCGCCGTAGACGCCTAAAACAGCCCGCACGTCACTTCTTGACGTTCAATAAGTCCGAAACATCCGCCGCGCTATCGCTATCCTCGTTAGTAGAACTGGTCTCGTCACCCGATTCGTCCTAGCCCTGCTCCGTAAGGACCTCGCGCAGAGTGGCTACCTCCTATCTAACTCGGCGACGAACTTCACGGATCCGCTCGAAAGTATCACGGACAGTCGCACGGTCCTACAGCCGGTACACGGGCTTCCAATTGAAAGGAGAAGCGTATAGAGCGGCATCCCAACCGGGACCAGCACCCCCGCGAGGAGTCGCTTTTACAGCCGCGGGCACGGCCTTAACCATACCATAGTTCTTCTTCTTCTTCTTAGATATAGGCGGGATAGTTCCCTTAGCTGCGGAAGCCGCACGCTTCTTATCGGACTTCTTTCTAGCCTTTAGGGGTGTGTTAGCCTTGGCCGCCGCTGGCGCCTTAGCCGTAGCCGCCTCTATAGCCTTGTCCTTGTTCTGTTTCTTCCCCGTAGCCTTGTCCTTACCGGGCTTATCACCAGCACGGGGCTGAACGGCAACGCTCGGAGCATAGATCTTTATCGTATCGGTACGAAGAAAGGGGTTGCTTGGCTGAAACTGAGCGACGAGATCGTATAGCCACTTAGGAGGGGCGGAACCGGCACCAGTCGGACCTATTCAGACAGTTAGCTAACCAAATGGACAAGTGTTAGTATAGAAATGCACTTACGGAAGGAGCAACGTGTAGCTGTACCACCGAATTAGTAGCTAGCACAAGATAGGGACCATTGGAACCCTAGACCTAATAGAAAAGTGATACGGCAGGATAAGAAAGGACCACTCCCCTTCGTACACTGCACGCATATATCCGTAGCCGGGGCCTCGTGACCGATCAGATGGCCCAGAGCAGTACGAGCCTATAGAGCGGTAGGAATCTTAGGGACGCGCGTGGATCGCCAGTCCAGTACGGTCCTTTTAGAAAGTACACGGACCTAGATCAGATCCCCAGAACTAGCAGAAAGACGAGCCAATAGCGGGAGACCTGCAGCATCCACGCCATTTCCTAGAAACACAAGATTAGCCCCGCACGAACCCGACCAGACGAGAAACGACTTACCATTGTCAACTTGCTGAGCCGTATAGGCCTACGCATCGGCAGCAGTCATCAAGACGTGGCTCTAGCTACTATCTCCACTATACTTAGGCAACTACGAACTGGCGTCAGTAAGAAAACAGGGATATAAGGGGCGAATGGACTCACCGGAGTCTGTATAGGACCCTTCCTATTGTCCTTTAGGCCACTCGGCCCCGTACCACCAGTGTTACCACTAGCAGCACCAGCAACACTGTAAAGATATACTGTTTCCAGGTGTATGGCCTGTCAACCGGGTAAGATACAATGACTAAGGAGGGGAATGCAAATTGTATTGTCTCTGTGTGCCAAGACTAATTCTTGCAGAATTAGGAGGGATCTCGGGGGCTTCCTGATTATAAGAAAATCATTGGGAAAGCTGACGTGATGATCACCTGACGAACCCCGCACGGATCGTCCACGATACTTCCAAGTATATGCCCCGAGTCTTTATCCTTGTTTCCTAGTTGTACGGACCTTTATCCGTTACAATTATCCCCTCCTTTCCAAGCGGATGCCCTTATCCGCAATTAGATCAATGAATGCTAAGGGATTCCCATTCAAGGTAAGATATGGGATCCGAGTATAGAATAATGAAATGTCGGGGAGAAACCGGGGGTGATTCACGACAAAGAAGAGATGTTTCAGAACAACCTGAAAGACTTCACCTATAAATAGTGAGCCTTTGTATACCGTAGTATATATATAGGTCTAGCATTCTAGTCTTATCGGTTAAAATATCGTCTTACTCTTTCTTCCCTATATTATGGTTCCTACCCCTCGTTCAACCCGGATTCAGTTGAAGTATATATGATATATGCGATATCTTCGATCTGCTATCAATAACTGGGATACTGCAAATACTAGCGAACCGTTCTCGATTTAATACTTTCTCGGGACCGAAAATTCGAAGAAATACTAACAATGTATCTAGCGTTATATATATTGTGAACGCCCTGCTGAGGGTATGTGGGGTGATACCCGCGATTTGGTAGCGATTCTCGACTGGGCTATATAGGTTTATTATAACGATAACGGATACTACGCCTAGGATGCCACTTATTTACAGAATATGAATGAGGGGGTCCTTAAGTTCCTAAAGGACTTCGTGGCTGTATACCGGGCTTATAAATCGGAACACCGCCTAGGGGGTGATGATAGAGTAAGGGTAAGTAGAGTCGAGTTACGAGGAATTCGGTTCTACTTCGCTAACGATTCGGTAGCCTCTCCTAGTCGCTTATTAACGATATCTAGAAAGTCGACGGGCTATATATCCAAATCCTCTTACGCGACTACTACTTTCTACAACGTCGAGGGAGTAGTACCGATACTATACCGAATTAGGGTAGCGTCTTTAGCTTGGAGATAAGGGATACGTCTTATGGATATAGGCGAAATATAATCTGTTACGTTGGGTCTAGGAAGCCTATATTGCCGCCTATGACCCCGCAAGTATTAGTACTGCTTAGGAGTTATCGTAGGATTTCGAGGACGTATTTCCCGTTCTACTGTATGAATTGTAAGCGGCGAGGGGCCGATTCAGTGGTATTTTAAGGTTTTGGTAGCACTTGATAGAAATGGTAGGTACGAATTTATTTATTTACGTCCTCGGTCGTAGCTTCCTTCTTAGTATAGTCCAATTTTTGTTACGTCGCGTGGACGACTTAGGATTTGTTTACTTCTTCCTAAATCTTTCTCTCTCACTCTTTACAATCTCTCTTACTTTTGCGATTTCTACAACTTTTTGGTAGGTAATTATCGTATCTGTGACGGATCGACTACGAACTGACCTTAGTTTACAGTCTCTTCTACCCTTATCCGCTATGCCTCGAGATATAGCTGCTAGTTCTCCTAGGAACCGTCGTAAGAAATTGGTAGTGCCAATTCTACGTTAGCAAACCTAGTGTATGAGCTGCCTACGTGTTTCCTATAGGGACTAGCCGAAGTAGTCCCCCGTATACTACAAACCGTTTGCTATATAGTGCTTTACGGATAATATCAATAGTAAGTCCTATGAGGACTGTACTGCGAAAAGGAGGGTATGTGAATAGGTAAGTATCCTCTCTCTTCTCGGTAGCGATTCGGTAGAGATTCGTGCTGACCCTATGTGATGATATAGGTTCCCTCTGGTCTTTCTGGTAATCGTTTCGAACTACTGGCAATCCTTTCCTAGGTTAAGAACTTCTAGGCTAATACCGTTGGGGGTTTTGGCGTCTTTTCTGGCTAGGTTGATAATGATGGCGATAAGGTGGTCTTCTAGGTTCCTAAGACTCTTATCGAGGAGGTTGCGGTGGGGGTGCGTGACCTTCTCGCTGGTTTTAATAGCTTGGTCAAGAGTCACCGGTATCTTTATTATTTGGCTATCGCTCCTAATTTAGGATATCTATACCCGTTACGATAGCTGGGTCGCTGGGCGTAATGACCGTATCGTTAGGGATACCCGTAAGGTCGAGATGCCTTGGGATTAGCTGGCTGTAGAGGCCTCGGAGCGGCCTCGTCTTATCAACGAAGAGGAGTCGGTTGTTGCGTGGCACGCGGCCGTTTCGGCCTTTTATACTCTGTGTACCCTGGCTGTTGGAGCTTATCTTCCCGAGGGCCATGTTAATTACGATGCTATGTCCTCCTACTTGTCGGACTTCCCTTTTGATTGGAAGCTTTAGGTGTTTTCTCTGTGTTTCTGGCCGTGGTAGGACGGTAGTAGCTCGGTCCTTTTCTGTGGGTTCTTCGGCCTCGATTCGAGGGGGGTTCGGTAGACCTTAGTTTTTCTAAATGTATGCTTATTTTGACCTTTTCTGAGTCTTTTTGTACTTTGTAATGATTCGAGGGGTATTCGCTATTGCTTCCTCGGGGACCTATTGATTGTACTCTGAGGGCCATCCTGTCTATTTCACTAAATAGTGTAGCTCGCCTTCGAACTTTTGGTTATCTTTGATCTCTTCTACTTCCTATTTATTATTATCCGCTAGCGCTGGTAGAAGTAGGTTTTCTGGTTCTCCTTCTCTTTATCGCTAGGGCTGTAGTAGGGATATCGGGAATACGTTGTGAATCGCTGTATACTCGTTAGGGAGTAGTAGGCGATATACTTGTTTTCCGACGTATTCGAGGATCCTAAATGGTCCGATCTACCGTGGGGAGAGTTTCTTAGTAGTCCCTTCTTTCAATCGGAGGTTCTTTGTTGATAGGGCTACGAGATCATTCTTTTTGAAGGTTATTTCTTGGTGGCGTTTATTGTATTGAGTCGCTTGTGTTTCGGTGGCTTTTCGCCACGAAATCTGTAGTTGTTCTCGAAGCTTTATTAGCTTTTCAAAACGAGATACTGCTGCTGGTGCCTCCCTCCTTGCGCTGCCGTCCTCGGCACGCATTTGAAAGTTGGGATTATACCCTAGTAGGGCCTGGAAAGGGGATATTCTAGTTGTTGCACTCGTTGCGTTATTGTATGCGAACTTAGCTGATTTTAGCAGTGAGGGCTACATTTTTTGCTGTTTATCGATAAAGCAGCGGAGGTAATGTTCGAGGGTCTGGTTTATCCTTTCCGTTTGACTATCGGTTTAGGGATGAAACGCTATCGAGAACCTTAATTTTATCTGGGATAAATAGTACAGTTTTGACCAAAACCTACTTGTAAAAACAGATCCCCGGTCGGATATAATACTATTTGGTGGTCTATATCTTAGTTCAACTTCTTAATGGAACAGCTCGGCTAATTCTATAGCGTCTATCGTAGTTGAAACTAGGAAGAAAAGGTACCATTTTGAGAAACGGTCCACGACCACCAAAATCGTATCAACTATCCTTCCTTTCTAGATCGATTGAGGTAATCCTGTGATAAAATCTATAGATAATTCGGTAAAGGGCCGTGATGGTATCGGTAGCGATTCGAGCTTACCGAATGGCCTATACCTTAGGGTTTGTGCTGTTTAGTATACCCTACAAGAAGCGATATATCTTTTTACGTCTTCTTGTATATAAACCTAATAGTAGTTACGCCGTAGCAGTTCTTCTGTCCTTGCTCGGCTAAAATATCCCGCAGTAGGGTTATCGTAGTGCATTTGTAGTAGTTTTCTACGGATACCCTCCTTTTTTAGGATATATAACCGCCCTCGATACCGTAGTAATCCTAAGGTATCGGTCTCCTATCCTTTACTACCGGGTTTCTGGGTCGAAACGTCACTTTTTCGCTGGCTCGTTTCTTGGTCTTTATTTTGAAGCCTTGTAACCTATTGGAGAACGTCTTTAGTATCTGTACTAATAGACTGGACTACTACTGGTGTAGTGTCGCCGACGTCGAATGGGATATTCAGTTCGTTGTATAATTTTCTCTATTCAGACTACTCGTCTGATTCGGTGCCGATACGCTCTGTATTCATTCCCGTAGGTATACCTGATCTAGGGGTTTCCTAATCAATTCTAATTTAGAATTCTAAGTTAAGTTCTTTTGAATTATGCTTATAATCTGCGTCTAGATTTTTTATCCCTATGATACTCTATATCGTAAGGGTCGGTGCTTCCTCGAGCCTATGGTTCGGGAGCCCTTCGCCTACGATTCGGTCTTGAATCGGGGTTGTTAATTCTATTCCTGAAGCTGCTTGCTCGGAATTTGGAATTCTAGAAAGCCTATCTATAGGGTTTGTCTTTCTAGGCCTATGCTTTATGATAAAGTCAAAAGGCGTTAGAAATATATACTAGCGTGCTTGCCGGCCGTGTAGTTTCTGCTGCGTTATGAATGTACGCAGATTTGTATGGTCTAAGAGTACTTCTACGGGGTACTTACTGCTATTAAGGTAATGTCTCTAGTATTGGAAGGAGTATACGATAGCGAATAGCTCTTGATCTGGTGTCGTATAATTAAGCTTAGCCCCTGAGAATTTTCGCGACTAGAAGGCTATAGGGTGCTAGTGTCCTTCTTTATCGGGTTGAGAAAGGATACCCCCTATACCTTTGTTCGATGCGTCTGTTTCTAACCTGATGTATTTTTCCGGGTCGAAGTGGTATAAGAGAGACGCTGACTGAAAGGCCTCTTTTAGGCGCCGGAACGCTAGCGATTCGGCTACGTCTAGGGCGACTTTACTAGGTTTTTTCCTATTTTTTGACCCTTTTAGTATCGAGGTAAGGGGTAGGGATATATATAAATACCCTTTGATGAAGCGCCGATAAAAATTGTAAAATCCTAGGAATACCTAGATATCGTGGAAGCTCTTTGGTTCTTCCTATTCCTAGATAACCTTAATATAGCTTTCGTCTATATGGACTCCCCTTCTATTTACGATAAACCCTAGGAATTCGACTTCTTTTCGATAGAAAGTATATTTTGACGGTTTTACGTAAAGCTCTGATCTCTTAAGTCGTTCGAAGACTTGTTGTAGCGCTTTTATATGGGAGTCTCGGTCGGGCGAAAAGATAAGGATATCATCGAGATACGCCATACAAACGGTATCGATTAGCCCTCCTAGCGCTGTATAGATATAGCTTTGAAAAGTAGCGGGGGTATTGGATAAACCGAATGGTATGACTATATATTTAAAATGACTATATCTTGTTCGGAAGGCGGTTTTCTATTTATCTCCTTCGCGGATACGTATACGATAGTAGGTATCTTTGATATCTACCTTACTAAAGTATTGAGCCCCTGAGAGCCTATTAAGGATCTCTGAAATAAGGGGTAATGGGTACCGATTCTTGACCGATACTCGATTGAGTCCTCGATAATCTATATATAAGCGTAGGCCTCTATCCTTTTTTGGCACGAAGAGAATTGGTGCTCCTATAGGGCTCTTTGAAGGCCTGATTCGCTTTTTCTTGATATTGTCGACTAAGTAGGCCTACAATTCTTTGAGTTCTACCCTCGAGAGGGGGTAGATTGGACCGTAAGGCGGGGTTTTGCCTTCTTCTAGTTCGATGGTATGATCGGAAGCTTTTGAGATAGGTAGGTTTCCTGCCTTCTCGTGATCGAATATATTAAGATACGCCTCTAGTTCGAGGGGTATTCGTGATAGGTCTAGATTCGGGTGATCCCCGTTTTCGTTAGGGAGCCACACTTGTTCGGGTATTTTTATAAGAGCGTAGATTATTGCTGAATTCCTCGCTAATTTCGCGAATCGATGGGGTTTCACTAGCTTAAAGCTCTTGACCCCGAACTACTACTGATCTACTCTGGGGCGTAAGATTACGTCGAATTTATTTATGAAGGTTCGGGATAGGAGTATAGGGCTTCCTTCTATACGGTGGTCCCTATCGATGCCTATATATGGTCTTTTGATTGTCTTTTTGGTTCCCCTGGAGTCCCTAATCGTGAATGGGACCTAAAATACGCTATGAGTGCGTACGTGTTTAGGGGCGACGCCCTTTATGGACGGGGATGAAAAGGGGGCGGCTAGTAATTTGTTTTTGCGAGTAAATTCCTTGCTAACTACGTCGCATTCTGTACCGGTATCGAGGTCCGCGTGCGTTTCGATGCTATTTCCGAGGATAATCGGTATATGAAGGCGTGTTGTGGTCCCTATTAGTGGGTGTAGAGCTGGCGTATCGGGATTTATTCTAGCTCTTCTACTTTTCCCGCTTGTGCCGGTTTTTGGGGGCGTACTGCCTTGACAATAGACTGTATTACAGTCCCCTGCGGGTATTTATTTGCCTAATGGTTTTTGTCGCTACAGATAAAGTAGGTAGTATTCGGCGTGGAATCGCTAGCGTTTCCTGTTTTTGTCGGCGTCGTATTTTTACCTAAGGTATAGGGCTTTCTTAATCCTCTACGTCCTCGGCCACGGCCTCGTGGTTGGCCTCTACCTCTTGGGGTCGAGCCTCTTCCTCTTAGACCCCCTCGTCCCTTATAGTTCGACGACGAGGAGCTAGCGGATTAGGACTGGTTCGATACCGATTCGGTATGATTCCCCTTCTTTTTCTTATCCTGCCCTTGGGTAGGATGTTCTTTTCGCTTATAAGGTGGGAAATGGACTGGGAATAAGGTAGCAGCCTTTTTCGATATTTTATCCCTAGTAGTCGGTAGGGATCTATTGGTATTGGTAATGATTATGTCCCTTAGGGGTTTCTATAGCTTTATAAATAGCGTTTAGGCCCTTACTTCTTCGGTTTGAGCTGGGAGGTGATTCTCTAGCGATTCGAGGTAGGTTTCGAATGTACGGGGGTCCTAGTATAGACGCATTTCTGCCTTTTGATAGGCAATAAGAACGTCGGTAACGATATTGTGGGAATTTTGTAGTAGGGTTTTGGTCTATTCCTTGAAGGTTTCCCAATTATTCGCGTCTTCGGGGTGTTTTCGCTCGTGAGACGCCTATTTAGTCTTATACGTGGCGTAGAGGAAATTCGTAGTAGCGAGGACTTTTTGGGTGCCCGAGATATATTTCTTCGGGGCCCCTTTGAAAAGGGTATTTAAATCGTTTAGCCATTCCTCTCTCTATTTAATACTAAAGTCCTCCTCGAATTTATTAACGTATCTCTTGATTTCTCCTCTTTGACTCGGCTCGCTTTCCGATGATAAATCGTAGGAGGATCGAGGGCGATTCGTTGATTTTCTTCCGTTTAGGGTTTTAAGTTTTTCCTCGTTGGCTGTAACGAGTTCCCTAGCAGCGATAAGGCGCTATTGGAGGTCTACTTCGGCCTCGAGTCGCCTAAGTTCCGCTTCCATTCCTCGGGTTACCGCTTCTGGATCTGGGGTATCCTGATGCGGGTCCTCGGTTCTAGTAGATTGTGGGTCTTCCACTTCTTGGGGTTGGATCCTAATGGATTGATCCGCTTCTGCCTCAATCTAAGGGGTTTACCTAGGCGATTCGATATCGTTCCTGGTACTACGACGAGTAGTCGGAGGAGCCATTGTATCTTAGGTAGTTGAAGATGAAGAATTAGAATTGTAAAGATATACTATTTCCAGGTGTATGGCCTATCAACCGGGTAAGATACAATGACTAAGGAGGGGAATGCAAATTGTATTGTCTCTGTGTGCCAAGACTAATTCTTACAGAATTAGGAGGGATCTCGGGGGCTTCCTGATTATAAGAAAATCATTGGGAAAGCTGACGTGATGATCACCTAACGAACCCCGCACGGATCGTCCACGATACTTCCAAGTATATGCCCCGAGTCTTTATCCTTGTTTCCCAGTTGTACGGACCTTTATCCGTTACAAACACCAGCTGTAGCACTAGCAACAACAACCGCAGGAACACCAACAACACTAGCAGCGCCCGTAGCGGCAGCCATACCACTACCGTCACTATCACCGCCATCATCACTGCCGCCATCATCCCTGTCACCACCTCTAAGAGCACCAAGAGGATCTGCCTCGGGCTCCGTGTCTATAGAATCGAGGGTATTACGGAAGCCACGACCACGAAGACCGCTCTCTATCAGGTCGCGGATGACTCGGTCGTACGACATCAGGTCATATACGGCCGCACCGACCCGTATCTCTAGCGCACGGATAGCCTGGCGCTCCTCGCTATTTATAGGGGGCTCCAAACGAAGGAAGAAGGTCTCGAGAACGCCGGATGCCTCGGGGTTCTCCAAGGAAGATCTGCCTGTATATCCTAGGAAGTCAGTAATCAGATCTGCACAGGCCCCCGAACCCCATGGGCCCTGATACCTAGTCAAAAAGAACTGGAAAGCCTCCAAAAGCATTCATGGGGTAAAAGAAAGGATACACACGGGTCTTAACCATCTCGAACTGATGGTTTGTAGGATATGTGGATGGGGATGGATATAGGAAGAGAGAGGAAGAAAGAGAGAAGAGAAATGAAGAGAACCACGAAGTTGAGAATGGCTGTCACGGATGCAGAAATTCATCTCATTTATGAGCAAACGCCTAGATGACCCCCCATGAACAGGAATTGTTATTTTTGCACCTTATTGAGGCCTTCTTTGTTCCAACCCTATCGTCGATTCTCTTACACCTCTCTTTGTCCCACTCCTAATACCTTGCCACCCTGTTTCATATCCATTCACATGATCCAAGGGTGCGCAGAGATGAAAGAACCTTTCATAGGTTCTAAAGGGGTATTTTTACCTGAGTTATTGATTGATTTCCTTTGTATATGTACAATTATCACCGCACAGACACGGTCGGACCTTTACGACCCGAAACACTCCTTTGTAGATCCTTTTTCTGGGGTCTAAACTTGGTTTGTATGAGATTTCGAGGAAAACAGGGGACGTTTTCCATTCAGTGGGGGAGGATGTGATCCCAAAAGCCTTTTTGTGACATAAGCGACGCAAATGGTCCCTATAGGGACCCGTACGGATCCCTACGGGACCCGTATTTGCACTTATGGGATACCCTGGTACCCGTATTCTATAGTACTTAGCCGTTGGCTTCTCCAACTCATAGCAAACCATGCGATTATTCTCTGAATCACAATATCATTTATACTTAGAAAATCTTAGGAGAGCGGTAATACAGTAATAGCAGCATATATTCGCGTTGTCTTACCTCGTCCAGTAAAGGTTAAGCCCGGTCAGTATATCAATCTCTAGATACTATCAATTGGTCTATAGTCATACGTACAGATATATCCTTTTACAGTCATATCTTAGTCGCGAGGTAAATAGGATACTATAGAGCTTCTTATACAACCACGGTATAGTATGACCTCAAATGTTCTCCGTTATACCACGGTCGCCCTAAATAACTCGGTATCCCTCCTCGCTCTATTCACCGGGCCTTATAGTACAAGCGAGGATATCGGTTAATATAAAACTGCTTTAATAATTGCGAGCAGATTTAGGATTACTGCAACAATTCCGTACCTTAAGAAGATAATATATAGTTATAATACCTATACTCTTTAAATTCGCCGGCTGCACTTAGTATAGCAAATAGAATCGATTAGTAAGCGTGTCTTTGCGGAATTCAAACAAATTTAAGCTAATAAAATAGATATAACAACTGTAGCCTAGAGCCTGCTCAATACCCTCCTTAAAGATGATATTATAGATAAAGGCTATATTTGTATCCAGCCTCGAAAGGGAACGTAAGTATACGATACTAATAGAAGCGTAGATCTAGATACTTAGTATATCAATCTATATTAAGAACGGCCTTGTATATAATAAAACACCATTCGGTAAATATAAACGAGCATATTTCTACTAAGGTAAGCCTAATTACCACAGTATTGTCTCGCTTAAGGTATCTAGGAGCTAGGTCGAGAGACTACCGAATATTCGAGACGAGCGAGGTTAGATACTAGTAATAGGTAAGTACTCCGGGCTGATTCTATTTGTATCACGTGTTAATCCTCTTCAGTTTCCACACTAGACAATCTAAGAGATCACATACGGGAGATCGTCAGAGGCCACCTATATCAGGATATTACGCTTTTAGAACTAGAATACCAACCTAATTAAAAAAATGATCGACAACTTAGTAGGAGACTAGGGAGAGGAAAGGTTTAGAATATATTATGGGGTGGTTACGGTGGTTACGGTAGTTGTAGGTCTTAATACTATTTAGGGGAGTCACTATAGGCTAGAAATAATATCTTCACTTATAGCTCTTATACTAAGCCTATTCCGTTCTAGGTACTTTAGTGGTTACTAGGGAGATTCCTAGCGTGTAGAAAGGTAGCCGTGAGTGGGAGAAGTACGTCACCTGTCCTTTCGGAACCCTAACTTTTCTCTTATCCTTTAGGGTAAGAAAGGGCGTTTTTCTGGTCACCTAAGTGGTCTAGATATACCTATGGTAGGCGGGTGGGGCCGCGGGTAGGGCTAGTGCTTTTAGGTACTCTTTTATTTCTCTCTTAAGGATAGAGGTCCTTACTCTTCTTTCCGCTTACCCTAATACGCGAATATCTTCGCTTTTCGATCACCTAGATAAGTTTCTAGGGGCGTATATAGTGAATAGTGTCGGTAAGGCGGTTGTATTATCCGTCCGTCCTTCTCTGGCCTATAGTAGCGTTTTCGTCCGGGCGGTTCGATCTCTTTCTAGAAACCCTTACTATTTGACTACTATTTGACTACTATTTGACCACTATTTGACCACCTTTTTAACCACCTTTTGATACCCTAGGGCCCCTCCCGATTTCCCTATAAAAGGGTGGCGATCCCGTCCCTTTCTACTATAATTTAATTTCTTCTAACCGGTACGTTCGGCGTATCTCTTATTACCTTCAAACGGTATCCTCTTGTTTAGTAAACTCTTATTACTAACCGCTAACTCTTATTCCTTCGTTTATCGTCGTAGGGGTGCTTTTGTAGGCTGGTCCTACTAAAATAGTCTCCCTTATAGTCGGCCTCTAGGTGAGTTAGTCCTCTTAGATTAAGTTTGCATCCACTTACCTCGCTTAAAGGACTTCTATCTAAAGTACGGGCCTGAGTGGTATCAAGACGCGTGTTCTAATATAAGTTAATTTTCATTTCTTACCTTTTGTGAATGATGCTTATTCTGTTATAGCTGGTTAATTAGATTGGTAGAAAATTAGAGTAAATTGGGCGGATAGAGAGTTCCTAGTAGGTAGAAATTTTGGAATAGGTAGAACGGGGAGGCTATATCCGATAGTACGACCTAGCTACACTAGAAGGGATCGCTGTTTCCTTAATATACCGGGAGAGTTGTAAGAATTTATTCTCTATCTAGATCCTATTCGAGGTGAGCTCGCTTTTCCTAGATATACGTAATAACTAATAGCCAATGTAATAGGACCGAGATTCGGCGATAAACCCTATTCCCTTAAGTATAGACCGGCTTCGTATAGTAAGTTGGTTGCTATATATACCGTATTTGGTTCTTAACTCTTTATAGTTTGCTCGAGCTTTCGGAACCGACCTAGAATAGCTCTGGAAGCTGACCAGGGCTTAGATAACGCAAGTCGGCTTTAGACTAGAGAGTGTATTTGTAAAAGGCTGCCTGGTATAAGGAGCCATTTAAGGCAATCCTGTAGTATCGCTAGGTAAGAAGTATTTGTATCCCGGTCTTCGTACTCTCGACCCGTCTAATTTATGGTTTTTAAAGGGAACTATTATATAGATGCTATATAGCCCCCTCTATCCCTTTTACCTCCCTCTGCTAACCCCTGCGTACCGGCAAACGATATACCAACAACCTGCGACAAGACTAAATCGTGGATAGACAATCGGATCCTTTCCGGCGATAACGAAGGTAGCTAGATGGACTAGCCTTTATACGAAGCTGAGACCGCTGAAAGAACCACTATTCCAGTGGTAGATCCGAACCATACCAGTATCCCTTAGCCACTCTTTAGAATAGCCTTACCTAGAACCACATCTATACCTAAACTGGATAGGGATTATTCGATACCTTCTACCGTTTGTATCGAAACTCCGCGAATAAGAGAGCAATATACCTTTCCGGCGTTTAGAGTATCCGTAGTTAGCTAAGTAAGCGATACAAACGGACTGTCCGGTGACCTAGGGAGGTATGTAACTACGACGGAAACTGTTAACAATTCAAACCATACCGCTCTCAATATATTGCAGTCTTGTAGTGTCTCCCTCGGGAACGATCGAATTCAGAGGATCCTCGAGGCGGAGGCTTATCTCCTCGTATAGGACCTTGATAGTATACTAAGACCCCTATTTGATTATTGGGATAAATATAGCGCACTCGATTTGTATGTACTTGGGCTCCCTGTACAATGGAAAGGTATATAGGCAGCCGTTGATTACCTGCGAGTACTAGATGTAGACGCGACTTCTTATTATCTGAACCCTGTTGCGAAGCGTATTGGGTACGTATTGCTCTATTTTAATTATAAGGAACTTTGTAAACACCTAGCGAAATACTATTCCTATCTGTTATCGAAGCGCCCTACGAGCTATATTCTGGATTGTATCCTCGATATATACCTAGACGATCTACGTATAACTAAATCCGAGAAGAGTCGACGTGATAAGATTTCTACATACTATATCCGACGAGGTAAATGGTGGTAGGTGCTTGTAAGCAACTTGGGGGTTGGTATACTGTTAGCAGGTAATAGTTCTCCATATGATATAATGTACGTATACCAGCTAAATTATCGCGTGGCTTAGCTGACCTTAATTAGGTGTAATCATATATTTACCGATCCTTAGACCAAAGTTTTTGTTACTTTCGTCCAGAAAACTCGGCTAGGCACCGTTCACGTCTTTAAGGCATTGGAGCCCGTAGTTAAACACCTTATATTTGGGCGGATTACGTACGATCTGCGCAAGGCTATTTTCGATAAGGATATTGGTCTTCTTAGATCGAAGGAAATGTTGTCCGTCCGCGAGGATGACGAGAGAGCCCTGGCCTTCCACTGGACCGAAATTTCCTGGAAAGTAGTTGATGTTAAGAAGGATGCAAGTCAAAAAATGACTGAGTTCCTTAGCTAACGTGCTGGTAACGTAGCACTAACTCAACAGCCAACTCTGACGTCTTCTCCTTTACACTTCCGTTGTCTTCCACTTTACACTTCCGTCGCCAGTAAGCTTCTTTGTCTCGTTTAAGCCTTCTCATCTGCTCTTTTTTGCGTCTATATATTGCTCATGAATCACCCTTAGCTTTCGCAAACAAGACCCCCTGAATGAAATGATTGTCATTTGTTCGTCTTTCTTCTTTTCCCGTCAGCTACCTTTAGCTGTAGTTTGATCTTTATAAAAGTCCACATACATTGTGCCTGACAATATAGTCCGCGCTGTTTTTAGTTACTGGCTGTTTCTTTTTCGAATTGGACCAAACACCAGTATCTAGAAATGGGCCGTATCTTTGTCAAGGATCAATTCTTTGCAGAAGCTCACAACCAAGGATTTTACTAAAACAAGTTGTAGGAGAATTCCCAGGGGGGCAATTTCAGACTGCCCGTGGACATCCTATTGGCCTTCTAGAGGAAGACGACGGTTGCTACGACTGCGGTTATTACCGCAAAAAAGTCGCATTCCTTGTCAAAAGCCTGGAAGAAATGGTCACAATTGAACTTGTTAGTTCCTCGTCCCGGCGAAAGGTTGGAGGTTTCCCAAAGTGCATGCAAGAGATGCTTGATGATCAACAGGCCTTTGCGCGCTTTGGTCGTCCAGATCACTTAATATCTTCTTGGCCCCCGCGAAGGAAGTGTTTCTGCCTCCGCGGAACCCGAAGATTGGTCCAGTTCATAGAGCCCCCTTTGAGCAAGAAAAAGCGCCGACTTTAATCCACACACTAGCGACTACCGTACACGGATAGAATGGAATAATACGCGATCCTACAATTGAGAGTGAAGATATGCAAAGCTGCATTACTAAAAGTCATCTTTTATTAAGATTGATAGATTTATAGTTAATGGACGCACCATACCAATTTACACGCTAACGCGGCTTTCGCTATACTTTTTCTATTTTACCTAGATCTAGGTAGAGCTTTAGACCAAACGCCGTACAAATTCCGGAAGATGTCAATATCAGAAATATATATAATAGTACTGATCATGCGAATGGCTTAGGAATCTACTGAGAAGCGCGAGATTTCCCGCTGGTCGGAATGGCCTGCGAAGGAAGCATTACGAACGTTCAGGTTCTCGGGGTTTTGTGGGATCCTCATGCGTTTCCTGGCGCCTCTGAACCGCCGATAACATAGCCGGTGGAGAACCAAAATGGCACAGAAAACTATCCCAGCACCAGAGACACTACTAAGAGCGCGTTTTGGGTGGGGTGGACCACTCGCTTGTAAAATACGTTAACTAGCAAAGGCATTTAAAGGAACTATTATTAAGCCTGAGTGTTGGTATACCTTATATTAGGTCGAGATATGATAGGAGGGTATAGTTATATATATAGTGATTTTTTTTTTGACTGATAGAATATTACATAACAAGTTTGTGTGGGGCTGGGAGCAATTCCTTACGAAGACATGGCGGAATAACCCTTTTGCCGGTATGAATTCAGGGATCGATGGCGGCATCACGCGTTCCCCAACAAATTCATGGTTAGACATTTGCTCAAACCTTTAATCTTGGAAACAGATTCAACGCCCAGTTCGCCACCAGTAGGACCTTGCTGTGGTTGTCGGAACGGTCAGGAGAGTACAAAAAGACTGTCGCTTATATCTGTGCATCTTGCAACACCTGCGCTCCAACGATCTACAGATCCGGTGGGAGGAAATACAAATTTCCCAAATTGTACTTCAGGGACAGAAAGAGATGGTGCGACGAATTCTTGAGAAATTCGCAGATGTCAATGCAGAAGGTGACGAGTATGGAAATGCCCTCCAGGCTGCGGCACTTGAAGGGAACGCAACGACCGTACAGATGCTTCTCGAGAATGGGGCAGACGCCAACGCACAAGGAGGCCGTTATGGAAGTGCTCTTCAGGCCGCGGCATTTGGAGGAAATACGGCGACCGTACAAGTGCTTCTTCAAAAGGGCGCGGAGGTCAACGCACCCGGAGGCCGTTATGGTAACGCCCTCCAAGCCGCAGCACTCGAAGGAAATATAGCGACTGTTGAAGCGCTTCTTCGGAATGGGGCAGACGTTAACGTACAAGGAGGCCGTTATGGAACTGCTCTTCAGGCTGCCGCATTTGGAGGAAATACGGCGACCATACAAGTGCTTCTTCAAAAGGGCGCGGAGGTTAACGCACAAGGTGGCCGTTACGGGAGTGCCCTCCAGGCCGCGGCATTTCAGGGAGACACAGCGACTGTCCAAGTATTTCTCAAGAAGGGTGCGGATGTTAACGTACAAGGTGGCGAGTATGGAAATGCCCTCCAGGCTGCGGCGTTTCGAGGAGACTTAGGGAACTTACGAGTTCTTCTCGAGAAGGGCGCGGACGTCAACGCGGAAGGTGGCGAGTATGGAAATGCTCTCCAGGCTGCGTCATCTAGGGAAGACACAGCGACCGTACAAGTGCTTCTCGAGAAGGGTGCAGATATCAACGCAGAAGGTGGCGAGTATGGAAGTGCTCTTCAGGCTGCAGCTTTTCAAGGGAACACAACAACCATACAAGTGCTTCTTCAAAAAGGCGCGGACGTTAACGCGCAAGGAGGCCGTTACGGAAGTGCCCTCCAGGCCGCGGCATTTCGAGGAAATACATCGGCCATACAAGTGCTTCTTAAGAAGGGTGCGGATTTTAACGTACAAGGTGGCGAGTATGGAAACGCCCTCCAGGCTGCGGCGTTTCAAGGAGACTTAGGGACCTTACGAGTGCTCCTCGAGAAGGGCGCAGACGTCAACACAGAAGGCGGCGAGTATGGAAGTGCTCTTCAGGCTGCAGCTTTTCAAGGGAACATAGTAACCACCCAAGTCCTTATCGAGAAGGGCGCGAAGGTCAACGGACAAAAAGGCCGTTATGGGAATGCCCTCCAGGCCGCCGCATTTCGAGGAAATAGGGAAATCATACAAGTGCTTCTCGAGAAGGGCGCGGACGTTAACGCGGAAGGTGGAGAGTATAGCAGTGCTCTTCAAGCTGCGGCGTTTCAAGGAAACCTAACGATCATACAAGTGCTTCTCGAAACGGGCGCGGATGTCAACGTAGAGGGTGGAGAGTATGGCAGTGCTCTTCAAGCTGCGGCGTTTCAAGGAAACCTAACGATTATACAAGTGCTTCTCGAGAAGGGTGCGAACGTCAACGCACCCGGGGGCCGTTATGGAAGTGCTCTCCAGGCCGCGGCGTTTCGAGGAGACACGGCGACAGTACAAGTGTTTCTAGAAAAAGGCGCAGATTTTAACGCACAAGGTGGCGAGTATGGAAACGCCCTCCAGGCTGTAGCATTTCGAGGAAGTACAGCAACTATGCAAGTGCTTCTCGAGAAGGGCGCAGACGTCAACGCACAAGGAGGCCGTTATGGAAGTGCTCTCCAGGCTGCGGCATCTGAAGGGAACACAGCGGCCGTACATGTCCTTCTCGAGGAGGGCGCGGACGTCAACGCTCATGGCGGTGGCGAAGGGCGGACACCACTTCATCTTGCGGTAGAGGCAGGCGCTGCGTCTGTTGTTACTCAACTTCTAGAATATGGCGCTCTTACCAACAAACATGATTTCAGCGACGCAACCCCACTCCAACTTGCGGTGGAAAAACGTGACCACCGAATTGCGCTTCTCCTTTTTCCGAAAAGCAATGATAGTCTCCGCTTTATCAAGGCTTCCACATGGACGACTCTCTTACCTGGTTCTGGGGGCCATCTTGAAATGATTGCAGGGAAATTTTCCACTGTTAGGAAGAGGGGAGAAAATGAAATCAGGAATATGAGCTATCCCCTTTTCCAGAACGTTGTGGAGCTGGCTGAAAGGATCGATGATCTTATGACATCGGACCCTTATTCCAGGCGAATATTGTAAGCATCCTTGGATTACTAATAACACTGTATTGCTAACACTCCGTTGGGGCAGTATTCTTGCTGATGGATCTCTTTTTTCGCCTTTCTCAACTGGCGCCCGCTGCAGTTGGTGGCTCAGAACACAACGTGAGTCAATAGACTATATCAACGGCCGACGCATCCAGGAAGCGAGCCGAGTATGGAAAGTTCAGTCTAGCACAGTACCCAGCCGAGACGTTTTGAGCCGAATTCCGATAAAAGACTGTAAGTGTCCTCATTTGGTACATGCCATGTCCAGCAACTTCCTCAACAGTATATGAAGGTTTCATCGAATGTTGTTTCACTACTCGTACAATTACGTTGCCTACCTCGGCCAATTCCAGTTGGCCCAGGTTGTCCGATGCCTCCGAATTAGATATAAGGCGCTTTGAAAAGACACACGGCGTCCTCTGGATCTTGACCAAATGTCACGATACCAAGGCCTCAGGAAGTGATCTGGAATCAACAGTATTCTACAGCACCTCTGAATACGCACAAGTACCGCCTTCTGCAACACACCTCTTTCCCTTGCTTGTCCAACAACTACTGCAAGAGTGGGATAGCACCTTTCACGCAGCGGAAGGCCGTTTGGAAATGAAGGTGGGGAGGTTCTGCTTCTCCAATGAAACTCAAATTAACTATGAACAGCGCACAGAGTTGCTGGTTGCGAATGGAAGAAGCCCATGCCTGATTCGAGATTTGCTTGGCGATGCCCAAATATGGGATCTGTTGAGGAAGAGCTGCAATAAGCAAATAGCCGAGCTGATGGACTTTTACCACAAATACATGAGTCAATCCTGGGCTGTGATTCGCGAGAATGACTCTACGGGAGGCAAACAGGCAAATTCTTTCCGGGAAGACATAAATAAATTGGAACAGGAGTATTCAAGGGGACTTCAAATTCTGACGGAGACCTCCCATAATCTCATTCAATTAGTACCAATAATTGATTGTTTTCAGGAGAAAAATAACTGACCATTGGCAGGAATTCAATCTAACGTCAATTTTGGAAGCCCAAAAATCAACATCGACAAACAAAAGCATGAAACGGCTTAGCTGGATTACGGTAAGCCCTAACTACTTGTCTATATCTACTGTCTCACCTACTAACTGTTTATGTTGGCAGTTTATTTTTCTCCCTTTGATGTTCATCTCGGTTCGGCTCTCAATTTGTGTTTCGCCTTGCATGAGAAACGGCTGACCTGTTTATAGAGTCTCTTTGGAATGAACATAGACATCTTGGCATTCAATCCGCCGTGGTGGTTGTATATTCCTTTTGCCGCGGCCACCACGCTGCTGACGCTCGCGGTGTGGCTCATTTTCAAAAATAATAGTGATGTGAGTATGACTAATCCCTTCCGGGTCTCGGTCGTTAACAATCTAGATAGCTGGAGGGCAGTATAGAACGTGGGTTCAATCGTCTAATAAGACGCCAGTCACAGCAAGACCTTGAGAAAGGCCAGCAACAAAGCCTCTCTGCACAGCGACGAACCGAAATGTTTTCACCTTTTGGTAAAAAAAGGTCCTGATATCTTCGGGGAGTCGTTATGTTGATTAGTCCAACTCAATTCATCAAGATAAACGGGTTTTAGCGATGCATTATCGCGCCCAAGAAGTGTTTCAGAAACAATACGTAAGCTTTACTGGGAGATATCATCGGGTATTTCAACAAGAGAGTCCAGCTTGTCAAACGCGATAGACCGATATAAGATAGACATCACAGTCAGTATTCGCTTGCAGGTCTCGGCATTTTCCGAGTTGCGAACCTGATCGATCATCCGATTTTACAGGGAGTACAGTCCAGTAGGGAACGCCTTCGGCTTCTTGAGAGCGTGCCACCGCAATGCCCTACCAAGTTGTTGACAGACCAAGGCTACCCTAAGTAAAGTGCCTTGCGAGTTGGATCACCAGTGACAGCTGATCGTATCACGAGTTTTATTGCTATGGCCTTTAACATTCGCCAATGCATCGACCTTACGTTGAATGAACTTTTTCACAGCTTCAGATACAGACGCCTCATTTAGCTCTAATGAGATTGGAGCGGTCTGGGTAATGTCAAGACGCTCTTCGATTTCACGCCATTTATTGCTCGAGATAATCCACTTTACCTGTGAGTTAGCAGACAAAATCTGAGTAATTAAGTCGAGAGGGGAAGGTCTGTTGTACAGTCGTCCAGCGCGTCGATAATCAAATGGGTGCTCTGTAAGGTTGGGTCTTTCAAAATATCCTTGAAGGCCCTAAGAGGGTATTCCATGCGTTCATATCCTCGAACAACGTTTTTCCCGCGTGGCCATACTAACTCTTTACATGGGAGAAAAGCGATGGCTACTTTTTGACAAGCGAATATATTAAGCCACGGAGAACAGCCGTGGCATTATTAATTCGCGTCGGTTGCTTAGCCACAAAAGAACGAAACATTCGCAGTGTCCCCAAACGACCGTGTTAACTCCTGTATGATACCGCAGAGAGGCATTGTCTTGCCATTGTTACAATTCCTCGTTGCTCAGAGCCCAGCAGTATGAGTCTTGCCCTCCGTTGGTGTTCTGAATACGATCTTTGTTATTGCCAACATCATTCAGCAATAAGCACACTCTTACAACCGTCCAGCTTACCTTCCTAAGAACCCCACAAAAGCCCGCCATATATAGGGCGCCACTAATCTTCAAATTCGGAACTTTCTTGGAAAATTAATCGGCGGTGACTATATGTCGCCCTTAAACCCATGGCGCAGTAACGAGAATCTTTCGTTGTTAGTATACTAGCCGTCGTTTGGCTTCAGATTGGAACTTTGTAATGGGTCAAATTTGCGTTTAGAAGGTTTCGAAGATTCAATACACGACAGTAGAATACCAACGAAGCAAATCATATTATGGAAATTAAATATTTGATTCCCTATCCTACTTAAATTGATCGCAATCATTGTTATTTGATCTACTTTTCATTACGTAGGCAATGACAGCCTGACCTAGTCGTTCTTTTCCGATCTCGGCGTGTATGAGTAGAATGTACGGGCAGATATCAGTGCAAACCATGTAAGGCCGATTAGATCGCCCGGGCACCACCGGGTTTCTGTTAAAAAGCGCTGCTAGAAACTAATAAGCACAGTTCTATATCAAATCCAGGGGTTACATACTTTTTTCAGTTCCTCAAATGAGCTAGCTGAGATCGTGACGGAGAGAAAATCGATGGCGGCTGGACATGTTTGCCAGCGGTCAAGATTGTCGATCCCGACTGCCCCGTCATCTTTAGTATATTTTTGCATCAATTCTATTATGACTTTAGACACTGGAGCTAAATCAATTTTATGAAGTCTGCCTGTCTGTCGGATGATATAGTAGTCAATACGTGCTGGGTTATAGTTAGTAGGTAATCCCCAAATGTGCGTTTATGGCTTAGCTTACCAATCTTCACCTCCCCCTTAAGGCTTATCAAAACGCTAGAACAATCTAAAGAGGGGTAATAGAGATTTTGGGTAGCTAGATACGATAGCCTATCAAGAAACTGCATATGATTAGCGACCTAGCGTCTATTTGCGAGAATGAGTGAAGAATAAACCTGGGACATGATCGCAGCTAGCTCCACCTGGCCTAGGAAGGCTTTACAGGCGACAACGTGATCTAGCGTGAGAGGATCAAACTTGCTCAGAGTATATAGGGAATCAGAAGTGCGAAAGCACTCTAAAACGAAAACCACATTCTTATAGGATGTGGAACGGAGAATTTCCAGGATTCTGTCCGCGTCCTTACTCGGGTATCGACGGATTGCCCGTGCGGCGCGGCTACCAGAGCACGGAACACAAATAGCAACAGTACTAGCTAGATCGCATTCGTAGTATAGCTTGAAAGTATCCTAGGGTGATTCATCTTGTACAAATCCATCCGAGCCGATACTATTCTCTAAACGGCTAGTCCCCTGGAGAGCTATATCCCTAGAGGAGCCTAGGATGACCTTACTAGTGGGCTCGGAAGGAGATGGTGTAGCAGTCCTTTTGTTTAGGCGGGAGCCTGGTTGGAGAGGGCCTGGCTTAAGTTTAGGCTCGGTTGCTGGTGACACCTCTGTATTATTTTTGTGTAGAGGCTGCTGTACAAGGGCGACTTGATCAACCTGAATTTTTGTCACTCGTTTTTCATCGAATGGCCGTATGATAGAACCGATAGGACTTCGTCTGAAGGTAGCAATATAAGTAATAGGGCTTGCAAACAAGAGGATGCTGTGGTTTTAAACCGTTCTCCTAGCTGAAAACTGTGGGGCCTGAGGGATACTGCGGTAGGTCCTAAGCAGAATAGCGCAGTGGTACCGCAGCGGGATGCGGTTTTAGCTATATAAATAGATATAGCTGTAGCTAGAGCTTTCGCCTATTGTTTTCTACTTTCTGTACTCTCATTATCCCTCTATAAGTCGATCCTTTTTTACCGATTAAGAGGTGCGACTGGTAACGGAGCGGCGTCTGAAATACATTAGAACGGCCAAAGTCAATATTAGTTAGATTCAATTCGACCCTCCTTTACCCCGGGATTTAGATTTGAAGAACTTAGAACGGCTCCGTGGTATCTTCCGTAAGAACCGTTGTCGCCGCCTCGATATCGACAATTATATCCCTACGATTGTATCTTAAAACGATATAACGAATGTATTGCGGAAGGTAAACGTTCCGCAGTAATCGCTGCTAACGAATGTTACTCATCAAATTCCCTAGCTTGCATTTGTAGTAGGGTAGCTTCGGGGTTTATACGGCCGTTACCGTGTATAGGTAGGAGCCGAGGTTCTTCCTCCGGCTAATCGCTAGTAGATAGTAGACCTCTACTTAGACGGTATATCGTCTTTTGTTCTTACATTTCTATACTAACTATCAACGAAGATATCGGTAAGGAACTGAGAGCCTCCTTAGTAGAGGAATATACGAATCAGAAGAAGCCGACCGATAGAGAGATTTATCGCAAGATCAGACAATATAAGGGCGAAGATAACGAGGCTTTTCGGGAGCGGTAGTTCGTAAGACTATTATCTAATAATCAAGAACGCTTAGATCAATTGGACAATAAAAGAAACCGCTATCTCCGGCGTGCCTTCGACCGGTTACTGGCAGTTCCTGGGCTTTGGCTAAACGGAATAAGGATAAGTGTACTCCATCGGTTGATAGCCTCGGGCTATAGCGAAGTGAGTTTAGTATTTAGAATTTTTTTTTTTTTTTTTCGCTCTACTAATTATATAGCTGTCTATTCCGTAGGAAATAATAACCTATTTAGATTATATCTAGAACTTCTAGTCTTCCTTAGTCGCGTTAAGTCGTCCTTTAATAAAGAAGATTGATTAGGATACCGTCGAAGCCCTACAGTTGCTCGCACCTAGCAAATCACGTACCGATATAAAAACGGCTCGTAGACTCGTCCTAGGTGGTTACGTATTTAGAGAATTCAGTAATAAAGAGAGACGTAGTATATAGACCTATATAAAGGATTTCGACGGACTTATTCCGTCTCTGTATACCCTTTTTAAAGACTTTAAATACCTAGAGAGCTACGCTTATTATATTAAGCGGCTTTTTGGCCCGTTAACCTCTATCTAGCAAACTATAAGCTCGATATTTGTTCTATAGTTAGAATCGGAGGAAGATTATTCCGAGGTAGGAGAAAGTATTATTTAGACTTCGGAGTCTACTTTTCGACGTTAGCGAGCGACCGATATAGAGCGCCTTGAGATAGGCTACTTATAGGTATAGCTATATACTATACGGTACTATACTCTGATACCCCCGGACCTAAAGAAGGAGGACGACCTATTGGCAAAACTATCTCGTGCAAAGCTAGACCAGAGAGCTATTTACGAGATAGCCGAACTTGCTCGCCGTCTCGGTTTTAAGTCTACGGAGATCGATAGGTTAATTAAGAGTTCTCCCGATCATTAGATCGCGCGGTCGGCTCTACTATAGGCCCGAAAACCGGATTAGTATCGATACGACTGCGAGTAGTTCGATATCCTAGTTAGTTAGATCGTTAGTTGTTTTGGATATATAGTTCCTAGCTAGCCCGACCGGTTATAGGATCTTCTCGTAGATAGTACCGTAAAGATAAAGGTCCGCTCCGGGGTACTATAGATACGTACTTAGAAGCAAGATAACAATATACTCTTCCTAGACTATTTATACGCGGAAGTCGAGGTTACCGATACTATTACTAGCTTTTTTGTCCACCGCTACGTCTATTTTACATTTTTCGGAAAGCCTATATAGTATGGCCTAACTCTTAATAGAGACCAACCTATGGGCGACGAGCCTCAGTCGCCGCTATTTATTGTAGAGGAAGAGCCTTCTAATAGCTATAAGCAAACTATATATACAGCCCTACTAAGCGTACCAACTCTAGATAGATAAGACGGGCTATAAAGGGATAGCGTCCGACCGAGAGGGGCGGGACAAAGTATAGAACACTAGCAATAAATGAGGAGCGAAAATAAACGGGACTATTTAAGGCGTCGGCGAAGGTATAAAGTTTAGATACGCGGGCTTACTTCACGCCGGGCGACCGAGAGGGAATAAGAGCCTATAGAATGGAACTTACCGAGTATAGAAACCCGGGATGAGGATATATTAGACCAAAGTAGTCCTTACGAGGAAAATCTTTCCCTTCGGGAAACAGATCTCGAACTAGCGCCGAACGACCTAGTATTGGCTCCGCCGTACGATTCCTATGATGGTACTGGCCCTGGAGACGTAGATGCCGTCAGTGATTGTACGAGGATCTCCTTCGAAGCAGATAAATCTAAGTAAGATCCGGACCAAGGAGTATTGATCGTGGTGCTAGATTAATAAGATACTCTCGATGATGAGGCGAGTGTTAATAATATACTCCAGCCGGCGTCCCTAGAATCCGAGGCAGACAGTTCGCCAAATATCAGTGGCCCTCCCGGGTAGCAAGCGTTAAATATATACCTTGCCTATTTACAGAGAACCTAGGAAGAGTAGGAACGATTAGAAGAGGAATTGGAGCGTGAGCGGCTAAACGAAGAGCTCGGTCTATCTAGCAAGGCCTAACTTCCTTTAGGGGATACGCCTCGATTAGAAGACAGACAAAATTCACTATGGCTAGCCTCTAATTACAAGCTAGCGGTACGAGTGTAAACGGATATAGAGCACACAACTTCGGCTACAAACGTCGCTAATCACGATCTACCGCTAGTTCCCCTCCGTGAAGGGTAGCCAAAATCCTTAGTAGAGAACCCTGATCAAATAAAACCGACCTCCCGGGACGATATCAAATAGCCCTCTAGTTATACCTCTTCCGTAGATGATTCCGGGCCGGTAGTAGAGCGGTCGTCTTAACTATATTAAGGGCCCGTCGAGATTAATTTCTAGACATTTAAACGGGAATAGTAGAGGCATTTAGATCGTCTCCTCGTAAACCCGTTAGATCTATCGCCGCTAGAGCGACTTACCCGAAAGTATTCGTAGAAAGGCTATTCGCTATACGATTTACGTCTTTAAAGTCTTAGACCGGCTTAATGTTTCCGTGTAGCTACCTTCGATGGTAGGAATACTATATTTATACTTTCTAAGTATAAAGAGCGGGAACTTGTTACTGTAGGCCGACTTACTAAGGAAAGGTAACTTCTAATAATGGCTTCTAGAGCCCTAGATAGGATAGAAGAGGAAACAGATTCGATTAAGCCGGGTCGTTCTGTGAAGCCGAGGCCACTATAAGGACACTTTTAAGTAGATATAGGTATTATCTAGCCTAAAACAAGAGGCTATTACAGATATAAGCGATGCCGCCCCGGGAGAAAGCTCTTAGAAGACTCTATAAAATGAGAAGTATATCTTGTATCTATCTTTGAACTATGTAGTGCTTCTTATAAGCTCGGTCGTAGGAAGACGTAAATGGAAATATTTTTTTGGGTAGATTTTATTGGGAAGTTAGGGTATTTAGAAATTGGGGGATAAAACCTTTCTTCCGAGAGCGTAATCCTCCTAAGAGAATCCTCTTGAGAGGAAATTAGTCCTATGAGTCCCGACCGGAGAGTAAATGCTAGATAAGAGAGACTACGTTATAGGAAACCCCTCTTCGTTCTGTATATGTCCTATAACACTTAGCCTAGGTCTAGTTTAGTGTTGAGATAGATAGATACTAGGCTATATACCATGATGTGGATCCCGGGATTTGTTCACTTGTTTCTATTGAGCAGGGATGATATTGTCCTTTCTTTTATGTGCCTTATATATCACTAAGGTACTAGTAATGGACTAGAGGTACCGACACTTTAATAGTATTAAAACTAAAATAATAATACTAGAGAGAAGAGGTATAAGACCGTTCCCCGTTACCTTTAAACTCATTCGATAGCTACCTACGTACCTTAAGGGATTTAGGAGCCGGCTTAAAGTAAGGGGTTCCTTTATTGGTCTACTAGTCCGCTATATTTATAACTTGCTGAAGAAGTAGGTTAGTGGAGCGTAGTAAACTACTGACCGCAGTGGCCTTCTATTCGGTAGTACTTGTAGGGGCGGGGTAACCTACGGACCTAGACTGAACGTCCCGAAGGTAAAGCAGCCTGGCCTGGTACAGATAACCCTTAAGGAGAATTCACGGGTTTGGTATCCTGCTTCTAGTGAGACACTCTATTGGCCAGGCTTATTGCCTACTAAAGCGGGTCGCGATCGAGAGTGATCTAAGCTACTACTGTAGTAGCCCCCTATTAGTTTATCCTTAGGCGGTAAGACTCCTCTACGGACACTAGGTGTGGCTGAAGTCTGAGTTAGGCGTAGGCTGTAGCGAAGCCTATTCTACTATAAACTATTTAAAGGTTGCTTTTTCTCTAACTATTTAAGCTTTGAAACATCTAGCCTTCCTACGTAACGTTTGACAACCTTGTTCTACTTTCATATTAGCTACAATACCTTATTATCTGGTAAGTAGCTGTGTACCTTTATAACTATATCTTTTCGGCTTACTTAATCTATTTGATATACTAATAGGTTGAATGCTACGAAGGCGTTCTGTCTAAAAACGTTAATCAGTACGCCTTCTATCTAGTAGACTCTAAAATTACGAACTAACTCTCTCTTTTGTAGGATCAAAGATTTCGTCAGAGGTAACGGAGGCGAAGTTCTAGAGGACTTTGAGAGTTTCAATGGCTTTTCGTGGGTACAAAGTTTTTATAGTAATGTATATATATTACAGTACTAACTTTACTATGCTATTTATAGTGCTGAAATTTCCGAAGACCTTATAGCTCGTTTAGAATCTTATGAGGATATAGAAGACGTTAAGATCGATCTACTCGCGACGTATCTATTAGCTTTATAGGAAGAAGTACCGGCCTCTCCTATACTAGACGATATCGTGTCACTAGAGAAAATATATCTTATTAGGTACCTAGGCCTCGAAACCATACGAAGTCGACAACCATTAGGTACAGCCTATACGGTACTATTATTATTTTTTATCGAGTCTGCCCCGAATTCTATACGTGGTGCGAAATGCCGACTTCCGAGTTGTGATCGAATGATCTAACCGGGTAACCTACGCCTCGCTATATATCCGGGAATAGACTAGGGGTCCTAGGGAAGACCTAATATATATACGTAACCCTTCTCCTCGGCTAAATTTACTAGACTTCTAACGCCGCTCTACTTTAGTATTATACCATATAGTCTACTTCGAGAAAATCGCCGATTTCTCCCGAGTCGAATTCCTTAATCGCCTTTAACCTCTAATAAGGAATACTTTTAAGTTCCGAGGTATAAACGTTAGAGGAATTCTAGATAGTAACTATCTCGTTTCTAGCGGAGTAGAACGACTTGTTCTAGAGTGGAAAGTCACCTATAGGAAGTAGGCTAATAAGCGCGACGGCTTGTATAACGAGAGTAAAGATAAACTTCCTGTAGATTTCGACTCTCTACTACGCCAAGTAGGATCTACTATTTATTAGGGTTCTAAAATCCCTAATAATATAGATCGATTTGAGTATTACAACCTTATTACTACTTTGGCTCCTAATAAGAGTGGATGTCCGGATAACAAGTCGGAGTAGAATTTATTTAAAGAATACCTTGACTCTAGTATATAAGTATTGAATAGCCTATATAACTTAAGCTCTATACTCCGACGCTAGTAGAATAACGTGGTAAGTTCGGTCTCGATTATATATTCCGAGAAAGATAACTAATGGGATTTATAAAAGTACCTTACTAATAAGGAGGAAGATAAACTAAATAAAGTCTAACTAAATATAAGGTATATATTAGGGAAGAAGGCAATTCGAGCCCTTAAGCGGTTATCGGGTATTCTAATACCAAATATATAGAGTTTGTTCTTCTGCTAGCTAGTTATACCTTATAATACAGTCGCTCTATATCTAAATTAATTATTTAAAATCAATAAGATTAAAAGCCTATCGCGGAACCGTGAAGGTATCTCGCTTTAGAGGGGAAACAATAAATAAGCTGGATACTAGAGGTATAGAAGGTATATATATAACTCTCTAAATTAGCCCCTAAAACTAGAGGGTTATTAAAGCAGTATCTAGAAACTCTTCCTCCGAATCTAACGAATCTAAATATATATCCGGTAAGGTCCTCTTACCCTTAGCTGCTTCCCTTAGATCCTTTGATTTAACTTTTCGAACAATAATTTCTAGACCTTTACTAATATCCCTCGAATATTATAAGTCCTCTCTAATTATTACTTCCTTCGCGTTTTTTTCCTAAATATCCAACTCACTCCGCTTCTTTTATATCTCCTTGAGTTGTACAAGTAGTCTTCTTTTAAAGAGATCTTTATTATACTTAAGCTCTTCAATCGTAGATTATAGCTCCCTCCGAAGACTTTCGACCTTATCTAATCGAGTCGAATCTCCTAAGGCTTCTAAAAAAAGCTGTGTATTCTTAGTAAGTCGCTCGATACTAGCTGTAGTTTTTCGAAGCCGGTATATAGTAGAGTGTCTGAGTTCTCGGAGAAGGCTAATAAATTCGTTAAGGGGAGTTTTCAGAGTGTTAACTAGCGGGTTAGAGTAGTAAGAGAGTATCTTAGTCTATTCGGTAAATTTAACCGCCTCGGGATAGTCCTACCCGTTCTTTACTAAGAGTTAAGTAAAATATTACTAAGTAAACTCGAAGTAACTCTCTTTAAGAAGTTCTTATATTATCGTTAAGACTAGATACTAATACCGATAGTAAATGTAAACCGGATATAGCGATCGTATAGCTATAGTGTCTATATCCTACTCTAGATATACTACGTGAATAGATTGATTATTACTAAATATCCGTTTACCTTAGAGTTCGGTATAAGAAATGATAGCCTCCCTATCCGATATCTCCCTTACGGTGCCGGCCTCGTCTCTCGTAGCCTCCGCCTCCGAAGCCTCTCTCTTAGTACTCCGGGTAGGCGATACGTCGAATAACTCCGGAAATCGAATCTTAGCCTTTAAAGTCGAATCGAAAACCCGGCTCTCTAGAAGCTTCTTAGTAACGCTACTAGTACTATCGATATTATATTCTCGTAGAATATCGGTGAGAGTAAGTTCGTTTTGTTTAATTAACCCTTTTACTATCTTCAATTTTCTTACCTAAGAGTTAGAGCTACGAAAGATATACTAGTAGGCTAAATATATTAACCTCTCATCCGGGTCGCTTTGTACTATTTTATAGCTTGATAATAGCCTTTAGATGACCGGGATTTACCTTAATTTATATTAGAAGCTTTCTAAGAGTCGATTTAGAATTTTTACGTAAATAGATATCACTAATAGTAAGAACCTACAATTTAGAACCGTCTTTCGTATTGTATTTTTGGTTAAAAATGATATACTTTTACTATATATCGCGGAAGCTCCCGAACTGTTAGTTAGTTGGTAGTATCTCGGAACCTAGGAATATAATTTTCAATACCTTAGAGGGAAGGAGAGAGGTATATTCTATCGATGTAACTCTTTAGTATTCTATATCTATAGATCTTCTGATACTAGGGTAGCCTTAATATCTATAGTCGGAACTATAAGAGATGTAAGATCGGCTAGATTGATAACTATATATAAAAATAAATAATAAATGCTAATATATATATAAAGGTATTAGCTGTCTGTCTTTATTAAGTGGTCCTATTATTCTCCTTGATAAACTTACCGCCGATAGCTTGATTCAGCTGCCTCTATTCGCCTTTCTTAATATAAGGCAACTAACCGTGCGGGGGTAGAGTACTTAAAGTATTTATACGTTTTACTCTTAGCCACATTTAGTAGGCGATTTATTAGCTACGACCCTAGTGACTTCCTAACTATACCCGCTATAAGTAACTCGAAAATCGCTCGTATATTACTTATTATATATTATACCTACCTATAGTATACCGGGATACCTTATAATCCTGGCTGCGAATAGTTCGGGTCTTCCTCGCCTTATTTAACGAATACTAATCGCCTTGACGAGGTGGGTTTAGTGGAGAGTATCCCTAAGTAATAAGGTTTTAATTGGACGCTAGGAATATCTCATGACTCGCTTCGGTATTAAACCTCTGTATTATACGTCTCTATAGGAGCGGGTAACTATTCGCTCTAGAATACGTTGCTCGGAACCCTATATCTTATATATACAAGATAGCTTAGCGAGGCGTTAAGAGGTCTAAGCTTCTATAGCCCTAAGACCTGTTTCTATACGCGTAATAGTGAATTCCTTATTATCTCCTAATATTAAAGGTGAAACTATAGGTATTCTATATATACTTCTAGTATAGAAGAAATTATAAATATATACTATTTCTATTACGTTAGTTCTAAGATTTTAACTAAATCAAACTCTTATATGATATTATTCGTTATAATTATTATGTCTTTAATAATAACTAAAATAATAATATAACGATCGCCCGTCTCTACTAAGGTAGAATATAAAGATTTCTTGAAGAATAAAATCATTGAGTACTTTAGACAACTCACTTTCGATCCCGAGTTCTAGAAAGTATCGGCGACTTATAGTTAGGTTAAAGAATAGTAGGACTAAATCTAGATTCGAGATAAAAAGCTGGACAAATTATAGAAGTATATTAAAGCTTAAGAAGAGAATAAGTTAGTTATACTTAGCAGATTTTCTATAGTAAACTAAGCCTTGACTACCTAGAAAGAAAAGGTAGAAAAAGTAAATACTTCTCTTCGAAAAGCGGTTATAGAAAGAGAGAAATCTCTAACTAAGATCTCTCGAAGGATTTAAGAACTCTAAGGGTAGATACAAATATAGCTGTCTAAAAGATCGTAGGACGAAAGGAGGATAAACTTAATGATTATATAATACAATCTTAATATTGGTTCCCTTTAGAGAAGACTTAAAGAAAGAGATATATCGGTTGACGAAATAAAGGCTACTACTGTAAACCTTGAGAGCCTCCTTGCTAAGGAATAAGCGAAAAGCGTTTACCTTAAAATAGAGAAGAAGTCGCTTAATAAAAAGATATAAAAGGCTCGTAGTCGACTTAAAAAGCTCGATGCTTTTATCCTTAAACCCTACTAAATTAATAAGTAGTTAATGTTAGTACTTTCCCTAGGTATTGTATTGTAGCTTGCTAACTCTAAGTTCTAGAATTGATAGGTTTGAGGGTATCTAGGACTATATAATAAATAAAATTTGGACTGTCTTACGCTAGAATTTAAGCGACGAGAATCTCAAAGTACGTTGTCCTATATATATTCTAAGCCCTTATATATTAAACTGAAACTTAGACTAACTTTCCTAGAAGAATGATAGACCCTAGAAGAAGTTTAGACTAGATACTGATACTACTATCCGAGATAGGGTAATCTAAGGGTAGCCTACCCCGCTATATACTTCGAATTCCGATACCGCTAAGGGAATGCGTTTGGCTATAATATTAGGTATTCTATCTAGGGAAATTGATAAGGAGATTTTTTAACCGAGTTACTTTCTGTCCGAGACCGGTAATTTTAGGATAAGCTTGAATAAGCTTGCGAAAAGTGATAACGAAAAAGAATATTTTTATCGCTCCGTCCTACTTTCTATTAATCGTGATAGGTAGGAAGCTAAACTTTAGTCTAGGGCTAAATCTATTGTTTAGAATGTATCCTACTATCTTTATAAGCTTCTTTTAACTACCTAGTATAGTAAGCTTAAAGAGAGGATAAAGAACGTTATTGATAGGGTAATCGAGGTCTAGCGTCCTATCTAGAATTCTACGAAAAGATATAAGACGGAATTTGATCTAGTCGATTGGGCCTACGATAAGGATTCTCTATTCTAGTTTCCCGTAGGTAGTAAAGATACTATCGGGGCTAAGTATATAGACGATTATATTTTTATTATTTTCCCTAGATTATTTTCCTTAGAACGTGATAGTATTATTTTGACTTCCGTCGTTCCGCTTATAAGCTCTCAGAGATTATATATTACTACTAATTAAGAACTAAGGGAAGAAGTTCGAGGGTAATCTAGCCTAACGACTAAATAACCTAGTCGTAAAAGGTAGAACTCTATTACTAAAGCTTAATTGTAGTCAAACGGGATTAGTTTTTTAGGAGGGTACTCCTCCGGGGGCCTAGGCAATTAAGGAAATATAAGTCGCGTGCTCGAGCTAGAATCGGATTTTAGCCGTCTCTGGGGACATTTTATAGATAAATGTAGCTATTTTTTGTTTGAATTTACTAAGTAGCTGTGCTTTCTTTCTCTTACTTTATTTACTAACGTATATTTTATATGTTTTGTATTACAATTACAATTTTATTTAGTATATAGGTATTAAGACTAGGTTGTTACTATAGTAATAGATACCTACTATTAATATCTGTTATATAGCCTAACTGGCCTGTACAGACTACCTAGGTAAATACTGTATAGGTAAAACGTACCGCCTAATGTACCCTATTGTATCTTTCTTTCGGACTACTCGTCGGCCTCTTCTAGAGTAGAATAGCGCCTAGATAGAGTTATATTATCTTTAGTCTTATACTAATACTTCCTTCTCTATAGGTGGTGTGTCTTGTCCCTTCGTACGATATATAAAGTTAGCTGATAGTATTTGTAGATAAGGTTTTATTAAGTATGACTCGATAATAGATAATAGAATCATTCCTAGAATTAGTTAAGGTAAGTACAATTATTCGTTAGAGGGTAATTATACTATTTATCTATAGGACCACAATGAGAATATAGGCCTGTAGTAAGTAACTTAAAGGAAGTTTAATTCCTTGGCTCTATAGCTTAGGACTAGTCTCCTAGGAGCAATATATCTCCTAGAAATAAGAACTGTGGGTCCTGATTGTAAGTTTTAACCTTTAATACTCTCTTTTAGCCCCCTAATTTAATACTACCTACTAATCTTAAAACTTAGATAGTCCTTTAAAAGCCCCTAGATGATATTTGATCTATTTTCTACTTTATTTCTATATCCGGCGGAAAAAGGCCTTTTTTTAAGTATAAGTTGAAAATCTATATCCCGTATTAGGATTTCTAAATTCTATAGTATATAGTCTTCTACTAACTTTTTAATATCTCCTATACCCTTAGTCTCCTTAGAATCAATCTTCTTAAAAATAAATTTAAATAGAGTTACGATATCCCTAGTTCGTTCCTTACAAAGGGCGAAGCTTACTAGTAGCCCTAGAAGGTAGTTGAGTGATAGATAGTATAGCGTAGTCTACCCCGCTCTGAAAGTAAAGCGATACATTTTAGTATAGTAAAGAAATATATCTATATAACTGTATTTAGGGTCGGTACTCGATTCGTCGTTGGCTCGGTAAGTGGGATTTACCTAACCTAATCGTTCGCGTAGGTCGGTACAAACAATAGGGAACTTTTCCGGATAAAAAAAGTTCTAGGTAAGACTGGTAGGATCCTATCGTCTTACGGATTCCGTTAATGATTGTTTGCCGATACCGTTGTAGATCGGAGAGGGGGCGGAGTAATCACTAGTATATACAAACTCGTAGTAACGGCTAAAGACTACCTCGTTAATTTCCTCGACTATAGGGGTTCGAAGAATCTCGCTTGGAAAGGAGCTAGCTAACTCCTTATGAATTAAGAATCGCTTTCGGTCCTTGCTAACGACGAATAGGATAATACTAGATTCTATGAGGCTATGTGAATACTAGTAGTAAGAACCGGTACAATGTGAGAGATGAGGACTGCTAATGTACCTATAATACTTAAGAACCATTTTGGTAGAAGAAGACGGGGCGTCCGTTTCACTAGCCTGGGATAAAGATTGTATCTTTGAGGGTCGTCGGAAGGGAGCCGAAGTAGAAATTGAAGGATAGAATTGCTTACTAAATGTAGGGGCTTTATTTCTTGAGCGAGCGCTTCTGAAGGGAGAGGAGAGATGAAACCATCCATTGTGGTAAGTGGTGTATTTATATTAAACTTGCCAAGTGCTAGCTAGCCTAGGCGAGGGAAGAAAGTGATTTGTATGGACGGCTGCGGTACTGAGGCGTTAAGATGGAGATGGACTGTAGCACTAAGCCTGATATGGATTGGTGCTATAACATCTTGCTCTACCCCCCTCAGCAGCAAAGCAGGTAGTTCAGTTCTCTCCTTGCCGTAGCACGTCGTCTGATGCTTCAGTACATTTGAATCATTTTACCAAAATCATAACCAATGATGTCATCTGAATAATCGAAGTCAACACTTTGAAAAAAAAAAATGAGATCCAGTTCTCTCTTCGCCGTAGAACTGTGCTAGGATTCGAAATGAGCATATGTGGCTAGATCTTCCTCCTGCTGTTGCTGCTACAGCTACTTCGGTACCTTTGAAACCGGTCCTATGAAAGCTACTTAGGCCATCTAGTTATTTGAATTTATGGATCTAATATATTCTATGTATAACAAACTAATATAGCGAGTTATTGCTTAGAATCTGCGCGCCATAGAGGTCCGGTTACAGTCGAGTGAGAATCATTAGCATGGCGCTGAAAGTGCATTACATCTGTAAACTTTTTATCGCAAACATTGTAAGCAATAACAGTACTTGATGAAAGGTTCTGTAGATACTTTCGCTTGATATGCTTCGAAATATCTCTATGCGATGAGAATAGTTGTATACGCTTCTTGAGGGCTAGGTTTTGCTATCCTATACAAATAAAGCAAAATAAGGGTCGATTGTCCTTTGTGATAGATCGAATAGTATTTTCGAGTGGGCTTGCCGATTTAGTCTAGACCTTAGTCGTTTCGCTTTCCGGCTTCTGATTATTGACGTAACCGCTCTCGGCTATATGACTTTCAACCCTTTTGTTCTGTGGCAAACGGTATGTAATACCTTCCTTAAATTGACAGTAAGCGGCAATAGTATTAATAGCTTCAGTGCGTCGATACATTTCTTAGTCTAATGTCGGCGATAGAAGAGTTAGAATACGCTCAATTAAACGTTTCTAAGGCTCGGGTAGCTCCTCCGTGTGTCGTAGTTTTGTCGTTACCGACTCGGCTAGTTTCGTCTCGGACAGCTACCGCTGTACTTCCAATATAGGCTACTCTTGATTATATTTCTGCTGAATCTGCGATAGCAATGTATTTCTAGCCCGTTCCCTTGTACTATTAAGCTCTTAATTCAGCTTTTAATAGCTTTCGTATTTTGGACTTCCCCGGTGCTGTAAGAGTAGACGACCTAGTTGTTGGCGAAGTGTATCGCGACGCTAGATAAGGATAGAAATTTTAGGCTATTTATTGACTAAGGAGGCTTGGGCAGTTGTCAATTCTTGGGGGCGGTCGGGGTTAATGGTCCGGCTTATTCGACAAGCTGTATATATAATGTCGTTATCTGGATTTAGACCTCGGATAATGGTAGGAAGATTCTTATCAATCCGTCGGTCGAGGTAGTACTTTAGAAAAGTGCGACTATCGGCGTGGTGTATGATTAGATTGCGAAGTGAGTCACTTATAGCTCCTAAACATAGATAGTTAGTCACTTGAACTTATATAATAAGGATTAAGTAGGAAGACAATTACCGCTATTATCTAACGTCTTTCTAGCCCCGTATCGAAGGCTATAAGGACGGGTAACTTGTCGGAAGCTAGTAATAGAACTAATACTTTTAACCTAAGGAAGAAGGGTTGAGTAAGGTAAATATTTATCGGTTAAGATCCCGATTCCTTGTAATGTTCGCTCGGTCTGCCGAAAAACCGGTACGTCGTCTAGGGCTAGATCAAGTAGCAATGGAAGCTCGTTGTACCTATCCCGAATATGTAAGCGAGGAAGCTACCCTACGGACGTTAGGACCTCCTTACCGTTAACTCTCTTGAAGGTACGGTCCGCAAAAAGCAGCCCTAGTAAGAAGATATGGGGACTGAGAACAAGCGAAGGGTTAAATATAATCTCCGGTAAGATATATATATTTCTATCCGACAGTCAGCGGGCCATGGTAAGAAATATTAAAACTTCTCTAGATTAATATACTTACTCGTCCTTGGAGCTAAGAAATCCCTTTGTGTATTCGAATTTAAATTCGATCAAGATTCTGTGAGGGCCGCCCTACGGATCTCGGAGTAGACTGACCCCGATATAGCGATACCTTAAGCTTAGCACTGCCTGAGGGCGATTGGCTGTGAGGCCAGCTAATTGTAGGAAAAGGTAAAGCTCGATGCGATGCCGACCGTGTCTAAATTTTTTCTTCGTCGTACTAATGGCCGTTTCTACGACTATAGTTAAGTCTTCTACAAATATAGTGGACTTTTCGCGACCTTTCTAAGACAGTTTATACTTTCGAGCTAACTTGTGGATTACCTACGATATCAATTAGAACTGCTTACACTATAGACTAGGAAGCCTTGGAGACTGAGGGGTGACTTCGTTTCTTACCTAGCGTATCTGTCGATTTATTATTTTCCCGATCTTTTCTAAGGTTGCCCTTTCGAAGACGAGTCGAAAGACCTTCTAAAAAGTCTCTAGTGAGCTTTTTCGTTTGATTCTAGGTAACCGTCTTCTATTTTTACCCCGTTGTAAATTCAAGGCCCAATCGAGAAAGGTGTGTAAGATAGCAATAGATAGCTTCCGGAATTCTCGTTTAGGATCTTTGCGGAGATAAGTACAAAATCTGATAGAGTTTAGCTAAATGATGGAAAGAGGGAGGAGTAAATGAGATATACTGTTTCTAACGAGACTCGACCTGGTTAAGAAGGATAGTGGTGCCTTTGCTATAATCCTCCTTTGTATACACAGACTCGTTAAACTCTGCGAGTTGCTGTAGGTAATACTCGGGAGGATTTTTATTATCTGTAAAAAGTTGCGCAATATCACTAGTATCTTTGAGCTGATCCTCGTCGAGATCAGGCTCTGTTGGGTCGGTATCGTACTGCTCGTCGCCGCTGTCGTTGGAGCTATCTTCTCCAGCCTGTGAATCAATGTTATACGATTCTGACCTGGCCTGTCGTCGAGAGCGGGTTATGTTGTGGTGGAATGGGTAGAATTATCTAAAGAGGTGTAAGTGGAAGAAAATTTTAGGTTGGTAGGCAGCGTGGATAATATTGGAGGCCAGGGAAGCAACGTCTATTTAAATAACCCTTCTCGGAAACCACATCTCTTAGCCAGAATGAAAATGCTGGTAGGAGAGTAGACGTGGGAATCAGGATTGGCCCATGTTGTGCCGCTCCCTGAGGCCACAAGCCGCAGGCTGCGGACGGGCTGGCGTGGGTGCAGACGAGGATTTAGGGGCGGCAGCCTTAGCGGACACTGGGGGCTTCGGAATGGGATGCAGACCTTAGCCCCAAGGGATGGGCGGGCGTGGCTGGATGTCGAGGTGCGTGGCATGAAATTTGGCAGATTGACGGCTTAAAACGGCCTCGCTTGCGGCCATTTCTGGTAGTCTTTTTGCCGTCTGCTAGTTTATACTAGATATTTCAGAACAACCTAAAAGACTTTACCTATAAATAGTAAGCCTTTATATACCGTAGTATATATATAGGTCTAGCATTCTAGTCTTATCGGTTGAAATATCGTCTTACTCTTTCTTCCCTATATTATAGTTCCTACCCCTCGTTCAACCTAGATTCAGTTGAAGTATATATAGTATATACGATATCTTCGATCTGCTATTAATAACTAGGATACTGTAAATACTAGCGAACCGTTCTCGATTTAATACTTTCTCGGGACCGAAAATTCGAAGAAATACTAATAATATATCTAGCGTTATATATATTGTAAACGCCCTACTAAGGGTATATAGGGTAATACCTACGATTTAGTAGCGATTCTCGACTAGGCTATATAGGTTTATTATAACGATAACGGATACTACGCCTAGGATACCACTTATTTATAGAATATAAATAAGGGGGTCCTTAAGTTCCTAAAGGACTTCGTAGCTATATACCGGGCTTATAAATCGGAATACCGCCTAGGGGGTAATAATAGAGTAGGGGTAAGTAGAGTCGAGTTATAAGGAATTCGGTTCTACTTCGCTAACGATTTAGTAGCCTCTCCTAGTCGCTTATTAACGATATCTAGAAAGTCGACGGGCTATATATCCGAATCCTCTTACGCGACTATTACTTTCTACGACGTCGAGGGAGTAGTACCGATACTATACCGAATTAGGGTAGCGTCTTTAGCTTAGAGATAAGGGATACGTCTTATAGATATAGGCGAAATATAATCTATTACGTTAGGTCTAGGAAGCCTATATTACCGCCTATAACCCTACAAGTATTAGTACTACTTAGGAGTTATCGTAGGATTTCGAGGACGTATTTCCCGTTCTACTATATAAATTGTAAGCGGCGAGGGGCCGATTTAGTAGTATTTTAAGGTTTTAGTAGCGCTTAATAGAAATAGTAGGTACGAATTTATTTATTTACGTCCTCGGTCGTAGCTTCCTTCTTAGTATAGTCTAATTTTTATTATATCGCGTAGACGACTTAGGATTTGTTTACTTCTTCCTAAATCTCTCTCTCTTACTCTTTATAATCTCTCTTACTTTTACGATTTTTATAACTTTTTAGTAGGTGATTATCGTATCTATAACGGATCGACTACGAACTAACCTTAGTTTATAGTCTCTTCTACCCTTATCCGCTATACCTCGAGATACAGCTACTAGTTCTCCTAGGAACCGTTATAAGAAATTAGTAGTACTAATTCTACGTTAGCAAACCTAGTGTGATCCCACATGAGTGGGACACCTATAATATATATACCACTACCGTTGAACTGAGTTTCATAACTCAGTTTGGCTATGCCTTTTGGCTCAATGGGTAAATGCTCGGAGTAGTGGCCGACTGAATCTCATCAAACTGAGTTATGACTGGGTCTTAGAGGGTTGTGGTTCGATCCCGGCACGTGCGGAATTTAACCACCTATTATTTAATCATGCCTTTGGATTGATTATATAATAGCCTCTAATACACCCCCCAGAAAAGGCCCACTGAAAGTAAGCTGCTCCGAGTTCCGCCTCGCTCTTACTGTGGAATTAACCTTTATGGCGATATATATTGTACACGTGGCCTCTTTGCTAAGAAACCGGAGATAGTGATCTTCCGGCGTGGTTGACTGATTCCGGCCCGAGGATTGATAAGCAGATCAATGCCTCAAAAATCAGGCAAAAAATCCCAGGAGTGATTTGAACTTAGTGGGGGAAGATGTGATCCCACATGAGTGGGACACCTATAATATATATACCACTACCGTTGAACTGAGTTTCATAACTCAGTTTGGCTATGCCTTTTGGCTCAATGGGTAAATGCTCGGAGTAGTGGCCGACTGAATCTCACTAGTATATAAGCTGCCTACGTATTTCCTATAGGGACTAGCCGAAGTAGTCCCCTATATACTACAAACCGTTTACTATATAGTACTTTACGGATAATATTAATAGTAAGTCCTATAAGGATTATACTACGAAAAGGAGGGTATACGAATAGGTAAGTATCCTCTCTTTTCTCGGTAGCGATTCGGTAGAGATTCGTACTAACCCTATATAATGATATAGGTTCCCTCTAGTCTTTCTAGCAATCGTTTCGAACTACTAGCAATCCTTTCCTAGGTTAAGAACTTCTAGGCTAATACCGTTAGGGGTTTTAGCGTCTTTTCTAGCTAGGTTAATAATAATAGCGATAAGGTAGTCTTCTAGGTTCCTAAGACTCTTATCGAGGAGGTTACGGTAGGGGTACGTGACCTTCTCGCTGGTTTTGATAGCTTGGTTAAGAGTCACCGGTATCTTTATCATTTAGCTATCGCTCCTAATTTAGGATATCTATACCCGTTACGATAGCTAGGTCGCTAGGCGTAATAACCGTATCGTTAGGGATACCCGTAAGGTCGAGATGTCTTGGGATTAGCTAGCTATAGAGGCCTCGGAGCGGCCTCGTCTTATTAACGAAGAGGAGTCGGTTGCTACGTAGCACGCGGCCGTTTCGGCCTTTTATACTCTATATACCCTAGCTATTAGAGCTTATCTTCCCGAGGGCTATATCAATTACGATACTATATCCTCCTACTTATCGGACTTCCCTTTTAATTAGAAGCTTTAGGTGTTTTCTCTATATTTCTAGCCGTAGTAGGACGGTAGTAGCTCGGTCCTTTTCTATAGGTTCTTCGGCCTCGATTCGAGGGGGGTTCGGTAGACCTTAGTTTTTCTAAATATATACTTATTTTGACCTTTTCTGAGTCTTTTTGTACTTTATAATAATTCGAGGGGTATTCGCTATTACTTCCTCGGGGATCTATTAATTGTACTCTAAGGGCTATCCTATCTATTTTACTAAATAGTATAGCTCGCCTTCGAACTATTAGTTATCTTTAATCTCTTCTACTTCCTATTTATTATTATCCGCTAGCGCTAGTAGAGGTAGGTTTTCTAGTTCTCCTTCTCTTTATCGCTAGGGCTATAGTAGGGATATCGGGAATACGTTATAAATCGCTATATACTCGTTAGGGAGTAGTAGGCGATATACTTGTTTTCTAATATATTCGAGGATCCTAAATAGTCTGATCTACCGTAGGGAGAGTTTCTTAGTAGTCCCTTCTTTTAATCGGAGGTTCTTTATTAATAGGGCTACGAGATCATTCTTTTTAAAAGGTTATTTCTTAGTAGCGTTTATTGTATTAAGTCGCTTATATTTCGGTGGCTTTTCGCTACGAAATCTGCAGTTGTTCTCGAAGCTTTATTAGCTTTTTAAAACGAGATACTACTACTAGTACCTCCCTCCTTACGCTACCGTCCTTAGTATATATTTGAAAGTTGGGATTATACCCTAGTAGGGCCTAGAAAGGGGATATTCTAGTTATTGTACTCGTTACGTTATTGTATACGAACTTAGCTGATTTTAGTAGTAAGGGCTATATTTTTTGCTATTTATCGATAAAGCAGCGGAGGTAATATTCGAGGGTCTGGTTTATCCTTTCCGTTTAACTATCGGTTTAGGGATAAAAAGCTATCGAGAACCTTAATTTTATCTAGGATAAATAGTATAGTTTTAACTAAAACCTACTTATAAAAATAGATCCCCGGTCGGATATAATACTATTTGGTGGTCTATATCTTAGTTTAACTTCTTAATAGAATAGCTCGGCTAATTCTGTAGCGTCTATCGTAGTTGAAACTAGGAAGAAAAGGTACTATTTTAAGAAACGGTCTACGACTACTAAAATCGTATTAACTATCCTTCCTTTCTAGATCGATTGAGGTAATCCTATAATAAAATCTATAGATAATTCGGTAAAGGGCTGTGATAGTATCGGTAGCGATTCGAGCTTACCGAATGGCCTATACCTTAGGGTTTGCGCTGTTTGGTATACCCTATAAGAAGCGATATATCTTTTTACGTCTTCTTATATATAAACCTAATAGTAGTTACGCTATAGTAGTTCTTCTATCCTTACTCGGCTAAAATATCCCGCGGTAGGGTTATCGTAGTATATTTATAGTAGTTTTCTACGGATACCCTCCTTTTTTAGGATATATAACCGCCCTCGATACCGTAGTAATCCTAAGGTATCGGTCTCCTATCCTTTACTACCGGGTTTCTAGATCGAAACGTTACTTTTTCGCCGGCTCGTTTCTTAGTCTTTATTTTAAAGCCTTATAACCTATTAGAGAACGTCTTTAGTATCTATACTAATAGACTAGACTACTACTAGTATAGTATCGCCGACGTCGAATAGGATATTTAGTTCGTCGTATAATTTTCTCTATTTAGACTACTTGTCTAATTCGGTACCGATACGCTCTATATTTATTCCTATAGGTGTACCTAATCTAGGGGTTTCCTAATTAATTCTAATTTAGAATTCTAAGTTAAGTTCTTTTAAATTATACTTATAATCTACGTCTAGATTTTTTATCCCTATAATACTCTATATCGTAAGGGTCGGTACTTCCTCGAGCCTATAGTTCGGGAGCCCTTCGCCTACGATTCGGTCTTAAATTAGGGTCGTTAATTCTATTCCTAAAGCTATTTACTCGGAATTTAGAATTCTAGAAAGCCTATCTACGGGGTTTATCTTTCTAGGCCTATACTTTATAATAAAGTTAAAAGGCGTTAGAAATATATACTAGCGTACTTACCGGCCGTTTAGTTTCTACTACGTTATAAATATACGTAGATTTGTATAGTCTAAGAGTACTTCTATAGGGTACTTACTACTATTAAGGTAATATCTCTAGTATTAGAAGGAGTATACGATAGCGAATAGCTCTTAATCTAGTATCGTATAATTAAGCTTAGCCCCTAAGAATTTTCGCGACTAGAAGGCTATAGGGTACTAGCGTCCTTCTTTATCGGGTTAAGAAAGGATACCCCCTATACCTTTGTTCGATACGTCTATTTCTAACCTAATATATTTTTCCGGGTCGAAGTAGTATAAGAGAGACGCTAACTGAAAGGCCTCTTTTAGATACCGGAACGCTAGCGATTCGGCTATATCTAGGGCGACTTTACTAGGTTTTTTCCTATTTTTTAACCCTTTTAGTATTAAGGTAAGGGGTAGGGATATATATAAATACCTTTTAATAAAGTGCCGATAAAAATTGTAAAATCCTAGGAATACCTAGATATCGTAGAAGCTCTTCGGTTCTTTCTATTCCTAGATGACCTTAATATAGCTTTCGTCTATACGGACTCCCCTTCTATTTACAATAAACCCTAGGAATTCGACTTCTTTTCGATAGAAAGTATAATTTAACGGTTTTACGTAAAGCTCTGATCTCCTAAGTCGTTCGAAGACTTATTATAGCGCTTTTATATAGGAGTCTCGGTCGGGCGAAAAGATAAGGATATTATCGAGATATACTATACAAACGTTATCGATTAGCCCTCCTAGCGCTATATAGATATAGCTTTAAAAAGTAGCGGGGGTATTAGATAAACCGAATAGTATAACTATATATTTAAAATAGCTATATCTTATTCGGAAGGCGGTTTTCTATTTATCTCCTTCGTAGATACGTATACGATAGTAGGTATCTTTGATATCTACCTTACTAAAGTATTAAGCCCCTAAGAGCCTATTAAGGATCTCTGAAATAAGGGGTAATAGGTACCGATTCTTAACCGATACTCGATTAAGTCCTCGATAATCTATATATAAGCGTAGGCCTCTATCCTTTTTTAGAACGAAGAGAATTGGTACTCCTATAGGGCTCTTTAAAGGCCTAATTCGCTTTTTCTTAATATTATCGACTAAGTAGGCCTACAATTCTTTAAGTTCTACCTTTAAGAGGGGGTAGATTAGACCGTAAGGCGGGGTTTTACCTTCTTCTAGTTCGATAGTATAATCGGAAGCTTTTAAGATAGGTAGGTTTCCTACCTTCTTGTGATCGAATATATTAAGATACGCCTCTAGTTCGAGGGGTATTCGTAATAGGTCTAGATTCGGGTAATCCCTATTTTTGTTAGAGAGCTATACTTATTCGGGTATTTTTATAAGAGCGTAGATTACTACTGAATTCCTCGCTAATTTCGCGAATCGATAGGGTTTTACTAGCTTAAAGCTCTTAACCCTAAACTACTACTAATCTACTCTAGGGTATAAGATTACGTCGAATTTATTTATAAAGGTTCGGGATAGGAGTATAGGGCTTCCTTCTATACGGTAGTCCCTATCGATACCTATATATAGTCTTTTAATTGTCTTTTTGGTTCCCCTAGAGTCCCTAATCGTAAATAGGACCTAAAATACGCTATAAGTACGTACGTATTTAGGGGCGACGCCCTTTATAGACGGGGATAAAAAGGGGGCGGCTAGCAATTTATTTTTACGAGTAAATTCCTTACTAACTACGTCGTATTCTATACCGGTATCGAGGTCCGCGTACGTTTCGATACTATTTCCGAGGATAATCGGTATATAAAGGCGTGTTATAGTCCCTATTAGTAGGTATAGAGCTAGCGTATCGGGATTTATTCTAGCTCTTCTACTTTTCCCGCTTATACTAGTTTTTAGGGGCGTACTACCTTAATAATAGACTATTTTATAGTCCCCTACGGGTATTTATTTACCTAATAGTTTTTGTCGCTATAGATAAAGTAGGTAGTATTCGGTGTAGAATCGCTAGCGTTTCCTATTTTTATCGGTATCGTATTTTTACCTAAGGTATAGGGCTTTCTTAATCCTCTACGTCCTCGGCTACGGCCTCGTAGTTAGCCTCTACCTCTTAGGGTCGAGCCTCTTCCTCTTAGACCCCCTTATCCCTTATAGTTCGACGACGAGGAGCTAGCGGATTAGGACTAGTTCGATACCGATTCGGTATAATTCCCCTTCTTTTTCTTATCCTACCCTTAGGTAGGATATTCTTTTCGCTTATAAGGTAGGAAATAGACTAGGAATAAGGTAGTAGCCTTTTTCGATATTTTATCCCTAGTAGTCGGTAGGGATCTATTGGTATTAGTAATAATTACGTCCCTTAGGGGTTTCTATAGCTTTATAAATAGCGTTTAGGCCCTTACTTCTTCGGTTTAAGCTAGGAGGTAATTCTCTAGCGATTCGAGGTAGGTTTCGAATATACGGGGGTCCTAGTATAGACGTATTTCTACCTTTTAATAGGTAATAAGAACGTCGGTAACGATATTGTAGGAATTTTATAGTAGGGTTTTAGTCTATTCCTTAAAGGTTTCCTAATTATTCGCGTCTTCGGGGTATTTTCGCTCGTAAGACGCCTATTTAGTCTTATACGTAGCGTAGAGGAAATTCGTAGTAGCGAGGACTTTTTAGGTACCCGAGATATATTTCTTCGGGGCCCCTTTAAAAAGGGTATTTAAATCGTTTAGCTATTCCTCTCTCTATTTAATATTAAAGTCCTCCTCGAATTTATTAACGTATCTCTTGATTTCTCCTCTTTAACTCGGCTCGCTTTCCGATAATAAATTGTAGGAGGATCGAGGGCGATTCGTTGATTTTCTTCCGTTTAGGGTTTTGAGTTTTTCCTCGTTAGCTATAACGAGTTCCCTAGTAGCGATAAGGCGCTATTAGAGGTCTACTTTAGCCTCGAGTCGCCTAAGTTCCGCTTCTATTCCTTAGGTTACCGCTTCTAGATCTAGGGTATCCTAATACGGGTCCTCGGTTCTAGTAGATTATAGGTCTTCTACTTCTTAGGGTTGGATCCCAATAGATTGATCCGCTTCTGCCTCGATCTAAGGGGTTTGCCTAGGCGATTCGATATCGTTCCTAGTACTACGACGAGTAGTCGGAGGAGCCATTGTATCTTAGGTAGTTAAAGATGAAGAATTAGAATTGTAAAGATATACTGTTTCTAGGTGTATGGCCTGTCAACCGGGTAAGATACAATGACTAAGGAGGGGAATACAAATTGTATTGTCTCTGTGTGCCAAGACTAATTATATGCCCTGAGTCTTTATCCTTGTTTCCCAGTTGTACGGACCTTTATCCGTTACATCTATCTACCTTATCTCGGCTGATTTATTTAATAGAACTGCCTTAATCCGAGTAAGAAGCTGATTTAGGCTAAGCTGGATAATATAGGTAAGATATAGTATTCGGGTGATAATAGTATTATCTAATAAAGCCTATTAGAGAGAAGTAGCTAATGTCTTATTGTTTGATATATTATCTATTGTTAACCCGAATACTTTATCTTCGATATTGTACTCCGCTAGGGTTTCTATAAGAATACTACTTAGGTAAGAGCCGGTATATATACTATAAAGCGGCTTAAACCCGAGTAGTACCTTACGATATACCTAATTACTGTTAATAAAATAGCTAGTAATAGCTATAAATGCCTATAAGAATAGAGATATCTAGTAGTTAAGCGCAATAGATATCTTTAAGCTAGAAGGTAGCGTACGAAGGATACGCTGCTGCCGGTCTTTAACTAGACTGCCTAATCGGCGACGGATAGTATCGGTAGATAGGATTACTGGAGGGGATAGGGCGGAACGAGCTTTATTGATAATACGTTTAAATAATAGATGCTCGATTAGATAAAATAGGAGCCGGTTGAGAGTAAGAAATTAGAGGAGATCCTCCTCCTAATCTTCTTATAAGAAGGGTATACTCGCTAAAACTTCTCCCTAGAATAATAATAAATTAGTATAGTTACTTAGTTTTATAATATAAAATATACCTCTCTTTATAGGAAGTTTGTAATCTCTACTTTCTTCCCCTTTTCCGACCGTAAATAACTAGCCGTTTTCCGATATTTCTAGATAGTTGATATACTATAATACTACGCTTTACCTATACTATTCGGGCTTAGTATATAAGGATACTCTAGGATCTTTCTATAGCGCTTATATATAACCTTTAGTACGCTATTAATACCCTAAGCTACCTAATAGTAGCTATTCTAGATCTCTATATAGTGGTTCGAATCCTATTTAAGCTTACTTTTCCTCCCGTAGTTAGTCTCTAACTACTAGTCTATAAAATCGTTATATAATATTATATTGTATAGAATAAACCCTTTCCTACGGTCGGGTCTAACGCGTTTTAATAAAGAGGGGATTGGGAGGGGATTATCTAGTCTTCGGAAGCTCGAGTCGAATATATATTGACTTACGGATAGTGTGACTTATCTAGTTAAAATATATAAGAGATCGTTAAGATTACTACTATAGAGCGATAATGTAAAGTCGGAAAGTTGGCTTTAAGATATAATATAAGAATGATATATAATATATATAAAGGGATGTAAGGGGAGAAATTCTTTAACGTATAAAGGTAGAAATATACTAAAGTTATAGGAGTATCTAGGAATATTAATATATTAAATATAGTAAATCATCCTACTCTCGTTTATTAGTCTATTATACTAAAATTATATAGGTCTAAAGAAATACCCCTAAGATAACCTAGTTAAGACCTAGTTATAACCTATTTAACCTAGTAAGAACCTAGTAAGAACCTAGTATGAACCTATTTAATCTAGTAAGAACCTAGTAAGAACCTAGTTAACCTAGTCAAACCCTAGTCAAACCCTAATTCCTACCCTAGTTCTATTAAGTATTCTTAAAATATTTCTTCCTCCCCCCCCTCTTTAAGTTGTATATACCAAGTAGATTAAGAGGTAGTAAGTAGTTTTGAATATAAAAGTTTACTAGATATCTATCTATAGTCATATAAGCTCTAAAATCAAATAGAAGAAGAGAAATAAATAAATTCAAAACTTAGTATATTAATAAAGAGTTCCTTTAAGGATTGCGGATATTAGGTGACCTACTATATCCGCAAGTTACAGAGAGGATATGCGGATATCTATGGATATTAAGGATGTTGCCGCAGCCTACTACCTTTTGGTAGCTTTAGGGGAGTGATATACTAGGTATATTGTCTTACTAGGTGCGATCCGGGCTTATAATAAGACGTATTGCGAAACTAAGGGGTCCAATTAATAGGGTTTAACTCTCTGTATTTTTATATCGGCTCCGCTAGCAATTTATATGGAGCCTCGATTACATAACATAAATTACAAAACATGGGATTAATTAATCCCCCGGTATACCGGTCTTCATGCTCCGACATTTGCCGTGGGCTTGTTTCGCATTGCGCAACAGCTCCTGAGCGCCGGCAAGATCATCCTTATCCGCATCGAGTGACGAAGAACCCCGGTTCGGAGAGCGTGATTGGCAGCTTGAACGCCGTGCTTAAAGGCGAGGCTGTGGTTAAACTTGGGAGTCCATTTAGAGATCCATAAATTACCTAATACGAAGATACGTACCGGTAATGTAAGGTCTCGGTCGAGCCGTAAAAAGACCGGACAATTCATGTTAGCAGGGGTCAAACAGCGCTATGCTGTCTGCCCCTGCAATGCTCTCTTTCTTTCTTTTTTTTCCTTTCCAAACTCTCTCTGTCTCTCTCTGTTCCTCGTGAAGAGTCCACATCCCATTCACCATGGCGGGTTCCATCCAAAAAAATATGATCTTGATGCACAAGGGTGAGTCTTCCGTTCATCGTCCGCTCCCCTTCTTTTTTACGTTCGATGTTAGCTGACAAAAAGTCCCCAGCGTCGTCTATGTTCAATCTACGTCGTACCGTAGTAGCGTCCTCGCCTATTATGCCTCTCATGGGTCTGGCATGGCAACAACAATTTCGGTATGACGTGTAGAAGATTTAGAATAAGATGTTGTTATTATCAGGAGATATATGTATTGACTGGCCCAACTCTCCCTCCAGGATGCAGACCACGAAACCCGTAACGAGACCACTAAGAGTGATCAAGCCAGAATCCGCCCAGGAAGGACTCGCTCGCCAACGCCTTCGGCGACCTGTGGCGCCCCATCTATCCATCTATAAATGGCAGGTTCACTCGGTCAGCTCCGCCATGGAGCGAAACACGGGACTTCTCCTCGCCGGCGGCCTGTATCTCTTCGGCACCTCCTACCTGGTGGCCCCCTGGCTCGGCTGGGATCTGTCATCGGCCGCCCTCGTCGCGGCCTTTGGCTCTTTACCTGTGGCCGCCAAGGTCGGACTCAAGTTCTTTGTCGCCTGGCCCTTCACCTTCCATCTCTTTAATGGTATCCGGTATTGTGTCTCCGCCGCTGGATACACTCTGGATAGTAAGACTCAAATTATCAAAATCGCATGGGCTGTTGTTGGCTCATCGGCTTTGGCCGCCATCGGCTTGGTAGCTTATGTTTAAAGCACGTGCCATCCATGGGAAAGTCCACTCCCTAGATCCGTGTTTTCATGCCGAGAGAAGTCATTTTCTCCATGTATTCGAACGATTATACAATTATGTATATACTTTCTAGATAATGTGATTCCCGGTTAGCCGGTCTCCAGGCTACGCGGTCACCCCATCATAATGTTCGTCTCCGTAGTAACCCTTTGTTTCAAGCAGCAGTCATCATGCCTCCCAAACGCTCTGAAAAAGCACATAAATTCTTTCAACAAGAAGGTCACATTCTATTAGCTATTTTAGCTCTTCACAATGGCAGAATTTCCTCGGTCGCTGCTGCTGCTTGGTCTTTTGATGTTCCACGTACAACTTTCAGTGCTAGGATCAATGGGCGAGCAAATCAGTCCGATTCTCGCTCAGCTCTCTATAAATCCACTCTGCTTGAGGAAGAATCTATCCAAAATTGAATAATCTCTATGGATCGGCGAGGTGCAGCTCTCACAATCTCTATGTAATGAGATATGGCTGGCTTACTGCTGCAATCCCGCAATTCGAGCTCTTCAGCTGTAGGTGAAAATTGGCTAGCTGAGTTTATGAAAAAAGATCTAGGCTTGAGGACTCGTTCCTCACGTAGATATGACTACAAAAGGGCAAAGAATGAGGACCCCGCTGTAATAGTTGAGTGGTTTAAGCAGGTTAAGAAAACAATCCGAGAAAATGGCATTCTTTCGGATGACATCTACAACTTTGACGAATCTGGCTTTGCTATAGGGGTCAATGCGACTACCAAAGTGATCACGCAAGCCTTTTTCCACGGCCGGAGAGGTGTTCTGTAGGCTGGGAATCGTAAATGGGTCAATGTTATCGAAACAATCTGCGTATCGGGTAAGGCCCTTCCACCACGCATTATCTTCAAGCGCAAGAAATTTATAGCCCGGTGGTTCGATGACCTTCTAAAGCAGTGGGCTCTCAATTTTAGTCCTAGAGGCTATAGGAGCAACGATATCGGATTGAATTAGCTCCAGAAAAACTTCATTCTACATACAACAAGCCAGACAAAGGGGAGATATAGACTTCTAGTGCTTGATGGCCACGACAGTCATCTAACAGCCAGGTTCGCCCAAATTGCAGAGACAACAACGTCATCCCTATCTGTATGCCGTGATATACCTCACATATTTTACAGCACTTGGATGTTGGTTGTTCTGCTGTTTCATAGAAGTTTTTCGGCACCGAAGTGGCGGAGTATATGAGCTTGGGTATAGATTCTATCGAGAAAGAAGACTTTCTGGAATTCTTTCCACAAGCACGAGGGCGAGAGACCGGTCACTATTCGGAATGCCTTCGCGGCTACTGGCTTGATCCCTTTGAATCCGGATCGTGTGTTATGAAAGACTCAATATTCGTCTTCAATCCCCTCCTCTCCCGGGCCGACCGACCTCACAGGGTTCAGCTTCCGATAGCAATATCTCTGCCAATATCCCTCAGGCAACAAAACAGCTCCTCAAATTAAAATCCAGGCTGGATTCCTGGCTAAGTTCATCTAGGATAAGTCCAGTCACAGGTAAACTCTCCTCGCCCACTAGACGAGATCTTCAACAGTATTATAACATGGCTGTCAAAATGCTTCATTCGCAGATTTTGATGAAGGGTGAGATTATGCGTTTACGGGAGGCGAACAAATACAGGTGAAAAACAGAGCTAGATCCAGGAAGTAAATTACTCTTGGAGGCAGTCTGACCGAGACTTTGAATATCATACATCTCGTTGGCAAAGAAAAAGATGGTGCAAGTCAATATATATCTCAACGTGTGGTTCATCTAGAACCTACCGTTGAAAGTTACATAAGATCTGGATTTCTGATGGGGTGACCGCGTAGCCGGGATGACCGACTAACCGGGAATAACGTTATGTTCTATAGCAAGACCGAAGCAAGAATAAATGGCTGCCATCTATTTTGGGAAATTTGAAGAATTTTGGGCATCTCGGAATAGCATGTCCAGGTTGAATACTAGTACCTAGTGAAGAGGGGAACGCTCGTTGGCAGCACACTCGGAGATGTGCGGGTCGATTCAGTAGCACTACAATGTCTACTAGTAAGTGTAGGTTATACGAGAGATCTTCAGGCTGTTCCCTGTATGGGCAGATGAGAGAGGTGTAGAAGCGTGTTATTCAATCCTATCTTCGAATCTCTAGAAATATCCCCAGTCCTGCATACCAGTTGTCAAAATACAGGGCGGAAAAACCTCTTCCGAGCTAACCTGTAACACAGGTAATAAGGTATCCCCACTACACTAGGTATATACTTATAGTCAGCTCACTACCGCCTGTGAGAGAATTTCGAGGGCACCCATGGATCCCGCACCTCATTTCCCACGGAAATGAAGCCATTAAGTTGGACCAGGACTAAGTCCGTTCCCCATGTGCATGGTCTTAATGCGTAACAGAAAGACCTTACGCGTGTCCTCCCCGGGCCGCTCCGGATAATGATCCATAATATCCCGGCGCTAACCCCACCTGTCGCGTTACCTTCCGATTTAGCAGAGAAAGATCTCTGATGATCCCCGGGGCCGGAGAAAAGAACCCGCGGTTTAGCGTTTAGACGGGGCACGGCCCTATCTCGGCTTATTCTCTATATCCGTGGACAGTCTAAATAACCCTAAATATCGAAAGTAGTAGCATTAAGGCTCGCAATATTAATATAGGAAATGCTGTTAGCATTAGAGAGTGCAATCCTCTATTTGATTTATTCATTCATCGCCCTATACAAAATAAAGATCCAGAGGAGGTTGTCCTTTAACCCTTATATTCAATATTTTATTGAGCAGAAATTCCTATTATCGTGACGATTAGGATGTCCTCCATCAATCTCATGGATTTGACCAGCCAGATTGAGGCTATTGCAGCCTCTGCAACAGACTTCCAGGTGAATGAGGCAGACCGGAAGCGTCTCCTCCAAGCGTGTGATCAACTCCGGATCAAATTGGAATCCCCGTTTGAATTCACCTTGCGAACAATCTTTGCAGTACGATCCCATTTTTCCCTTAGTGACTGGAAAGCTTTAAAGTACTTCTCACTTACATGGTAATCTGCCGCAGGGTTATGCAGCCATAGCATTACGATTAGGCATTGATATGAACCTTTTTAATGCGGTGGCGCAGCATACCAAGTCCTCCAGTGGAGGGACAGTGACTATATCGCAGCTGGCTGAGACGTGCAAAGCCGATTCTCTTCTCGTCTGTAAGTTTTCAGTCCGCCTCTGTACTTGTAATAATGAAAGAGATCACAAATCATAATCATCAAATTCAACTGAAGACTGACAAAGAACTCCACTGTACAGCACGCATCATGCGCTTTATATCCGCACTGGGAATCTTCAACGAAATTGAGCAAGATGTCTACGCTCCAACCCCGCTGGCAGCTGCCTACATCTCAAGCTCACCTCTCTCCGCCGCCGTCATCCATGTGTAGGTCTTTTCTCCCTCTCCTGTCTCTTTCTCTGTCCACACACTAAAGATAAACCCAAAGCACGCACTTCCTCATGGTACTCTCCCAACTCCCAGCCTATTTCCATGAGAAAGGCTGGCAGAACCCGAACAACGTCTTCGATGGCCCCTTCCAATACGCCACCGGGACGAAATCGCACTACTTCGATTTCCTGGCCGGGGAGTCCTACTACCAGCAAGCGTTCAACACGGTAATGACGATCTCGCATCGCCGCCAGGGCCAAAATTGGTTCGACTTTTTCCCGGTAGAGGAGAAATTGGGCGGGGTGGCCCACGAGTCCGACGTCCTACTGGTGGACGTGGGCGGCAGTCAGGGCGGCGATATAATCGCGTTCCAGAAACAGTTCCCTGACATCCGGGGCCGCCTCGTGCTGCAGGACCTGCCGGTTGTGATCGAGGCGATTCAGGAAATGGAGTTCCCCGCCGGGATCGAGGCGCATGGGTATAACTTTTTCGAGGCGCAGCCTGTGACAGGGGCGCGGGCGTACTACCTCCGCACGGTGCTGCACGATTGGCCTGATGCGCAGGCCCGACAGATCTTGGCCCGGATCCGGGAGGCGATGGCGCCAGACTCGTTGCTGCTCATCAACGAGACCTTGCTGCTCATCAACGAGACCTTGCTGCCCGAATCGAAGATCGGCCTGTCCTCTGCCCAGGCCGACCTAACGATGATGGTCTCGTTTGCCTCGCTGGAGCGGACCCAGGCCCAATTTGAGCGCCTGCTGAATGATTCCGGGTTTGACCTCGTGAAAGTCTGGATGCCGCAGGGGTTTACGGCGAGTTCGGCGGAGCTCGCGTCGCAGGCGACCTTGCTGGAAGCAAGGCTGAAAGGTTCGTTGGAATGAGTCTATAGGTCTAGATGGGGTTCCAAAAGGTTTTCGAAAATGTCTCACATATACTTGGATATTCGTCCTGGTCGCCCCGGGGAAATGGGGGTTTCATACTTTTCTATATATATATATTTTCCGGCATGGCTCATATCTAAAGAATCGCTATATTCAACCTTGGAAATGATACAATTCATGTCAGTCGTCAAGGATAATGCCCCAAGACGACTTGTGGGCAGGATCGATGGTAGGAAGCGGAACTCCTTTTACATCAGAAAGAAGAAGAACAAGTTCATAACATGCCCTCCCACAAGTTCGAAGGCCCGATCTCATTCTCCAATCCTACCTGCAGATCTTGTGTCAATCCTAGAGAACTAACCTCGCTGACCTGAGCTTGAAATTTGAGTAGTTCACAGCAGATGTTCAAACTGTCTTTGGCAGGTTCAATGGTTTGTCGCTCGGGGGCCAGTCCAGCTTTCATCACCTTGGCTTGTGCCATGGCACAGGAGAACAGAACATAGATGTCGACATTGGTCTCCCCGGCCTGAATTCGTCGCCGGAAGATAGCCATCGACTCTTCGATGGCATGAAAGAAAAGGTCCTGCGAAAGGCTGTGCATGATTGGAAAGGCATTTTCCCCCAACTCCGTGGTCAGTTCGACGATAAGAATGGCCGTGGCATGGCACAGCATGTGTCGCATGATGTCACCCCCACGCACTTTCAGCCTGAGGAGCTCGTGTTGCTGGTTCTCGGGTAAGGAGCCCACGGGCAACGGTTTCTGCGAGACCAACTGCAGAGGGGAGAGGCAGGTGAGTGCATTCTCAGTGAGCACTTTGCGGCTAAAGTAGAATGACTGGTTCGCTTTGGCTTCCACCGCGAATGGCGAATGTAACGCCAGCAGAAATCGACGAGTCAACAAATTCAGCATGTGGATCTGGAATCCAGTCGGCGTAGGCGTGTCGGGCTTAGAGTTCTTCTGATACGACTGGAGCGTCGCGGTATGTGAATGACACATGGTATCCAGCTCCATGCTCAGTTTCAAAATCCACAGGTAATCCTGGCCCGGAGCCTTTTTGAGGGCATTACAATAACGGAGGATCTGCAGCCGCACAGGCATAGTCCGCATCAGCATCCGCTGAATGGTGCTTTGGGTGAAGCCATCTGCGATGTCCGTCGCAGCTGATAGATTACTGGCATCGACATCATTGATGTTGGACGGCAGCTCGCAGTCGAAATCGTCATTGGAGATAGACGGTGGCATGCCCGTGTCCAGACATGACTGTGTCGACATCTCCAAAATGGTAGCCCACAGGCGCTTCCGCATCTCGCTCTCAAAGGGCGAAAACTCCGGGAAATGGATTCGCGTCTCTTTGTGGAGGCCGAGTCCGACAGCGATGCGCAGGGGAAAGTCTCCTGAGATCCAGACTAACTCGGAAGGGTCAGGGAGTGTTTGGCGCGCCAACAGCAGCAAGGCTGAGACCTGCAGGACGGAAAGATCAATGCCGAACTTTTCAAAGCTCTCGGTGAGCCAAAACTGCGCACCAGCGATCCACTGGGGCGCAAACAGATGAAGCTCGTCCGCGTCAGCCTCCGAGATGAAGCAGGCCCCAATGGCCAGCACAAGAGCGAGGGTGGATGGGAAAGCCCGGCTGGCACCTTGCGGGTTGTTCCAATACATCTCATACTGTTGCATGAACGTCGGAATATGCAGCACCCGAAAGACCGCCTCGAAAGTGTGCAGGTAGAGCATGATAAGGCGGTCACAGGTTGACTTGAGCAGCAGATTGTTCGTGACGTTCGGTGGGCCTAGCTGGTTGTAGTACTTGACGGATCGCTCTGACCTGATGATCCGGGCGTAATGGCTGCATTGCTCCCAGAGTGATTGGATCTCCGCATCGTCCGATCGATGTAGCAGAAAGTTCAAATGATCTAACTAGCATTTGTTATCAGCAAAGGACATTGCCCGTGGGGACTGTACCTAGGGAACGCGTTGGCTCACCTGTCCAAATGATGACTGGATGTAAGTCTTGCCACAACCCAAGCTCTTGGCGTGGGATACGGTGCGCCCGGGGAGGTCCACAGGCTCGTTCTCGTTCATCCCCATATCCCTGGAGACGCTGTACCCTGACGGGAAGGGGAAGTGAGTCGCTAAACCGGCAATACCACTGCCTGACGAGGTGAGGTTGATCGGAGTGCTAGCTACAGCCCCAGTCTGAATACTATCCTCCTCGGATGCGATAGTAGAGGAAAACAGATCGGTGGCGGTCGGTCCAGCGCAGAGGTTGGTCAGTGTCACTTCATTATTGGAATTACGATAACCACACATCAGGGAGGCATTGCCACATGGGCCACAGGGAAATGCACGATCACATTTCACTTTGCGTCGTCGACACTCGATGCACGCAACGGCAGGTCGCCGGCGGCGATAGAGGGGGGCACTCATCGTGTAGAGCCGTTGTCCATAAGGGGTGTTAAATCAGCTAGTATGTAATGCTCCTGTATCGTACTTTTGCTACTACCCCTCCCCTTCTCTTCTCTTTACTACTAACCCTTCTACCTACTACCCATCTGCCTACCTACGCCATGGGCCACGATATTGCAAAGCGCTCAGTTGTAGTGACTAGCAAAGCTGCCGGTGTTAGTTCCGCTACAATTGCAGAGGTTGTAGGCCTTTCAAAGCGTACGGTTGACCGTATCTATGAAAGAGCTCTTGCTAAGGGCTTTGACGCTGCTTTACGTCCTTGGAATATCTCCGATGCTATGCTTGCCGACGCCCCCCGCTCTGGGCGCCCGAAAAAGCAGTCGTTAGAGATGCAGGATCGAGTACTCGCGAAAGTACGCCTTGACCGGTATGGGCGAGAAAAAAGCTGCGCTGATATTGCTGGAGAAATTAGCCGTGAAGTAAGAGGAATTGACATTTCTTCTTCTACGGTATGGCGTATCCTAAGGAAAGCCGGATTACGAAAAACGAAGCTTACCCGGAAGCCTAGTTTAACGAAAGCTATGCGTGAAGCTAGTCTAGCTTGGTGTTTAGAACACCGGGATTGGACGTTAGAAGATTGGAAAAATGGTATTTGGACTAATGAAACCTCTGTTATATTACTTCACCGGCGTGGAGGGTATCGGATTTGGCGTACGAAGGATGAACGATTTCTTCGAAGTTGTATTCGAGAACGGTGGAAAGCTGCTTCTGAATTTATGTTTTGGGGTTCCTTTTCTTATGATAAGAAGGGTCCGGTCCTTGCCACTGTTGGAAGCCGGAGACTGCTACTGAGAAGCGAGAAGATGATATCTTAATTGATGCTTGGAACGCTGAGCTTAAACCGGTTCTTCGTGCTGATTGGGAGTTACAATCTGGTATACGAAGACTATGATTAAGGCAACTCCCTGGTACGAAGCCGAAGTGGAAGTGGAATACGAAGAACGGGAAGCTCTCTCGATCTAAATCTAAAGGTGGAATTGATTAGTTTCGGTATCATATGAATATTCTCCTTCCGAAGCTTTTGCCTTTCGCCTTAGAATGTTCGGAGCTACGGCTAGGTACAATTATATAAGAGGATAAAGCTCCTTCTCACTAGCATCATTTCCAACAAAAGATCTTCGACATTTCAGATGTTAAACGCCTACTTTGGCCTAGCAATTCAACCGATCTGAATATGATAGAGCCGGCGTGGTTTTTGATGGAGAATCTACAGGGTGATGATCCAGATATGGAGAAACAATACTGTGTGATTCACCTGGGAGCAGAAGGACGGAGAGGAAGAAGAAGAGAGAGAGAGAAGAGAGAGAGCTATCTAGCTATCTACTACTATCTGGATCTGTCCCATATGGTGCAGCTGCCTAAGGCACAAACAGGCACCCAACAGTTTTGGTTGAAGCGGTATTCTACAAAGAAGGGTGCACCGAAGTCACGAACTGAGGCTATTAAGGCCTGGGAGAAAGCATGGGATGAATTGCCTCAGTAGCAGATACAGACTTGGATCGAGAGAATTCCCTATCATATTGAGAGGATCATTGCTCTGGAGTGTGGTAATGAGTATAAAGAGGGTAGGGGGTAAACTGTATGAATGAATACTATGCAGAAACAACTATTTAAAACCACCCTACTATATTAGGCCTAGTTGTACATTAGCGTAAAAGAAAATGAGACAGAAATTTAGCAATCGACCTCCGTATAGTGCGAAAAAATATCAGACGAAGTGGATGGCCGGCTCGGCCGCCAAATACGTAAGGCCCCCACATGTGCATAACGTAATTCACGAATCACACGGTCGGCTGGATCGCGCCAAAACACAAAACACTTGCAACGCCACTGTAAATGCGATAGATTACGATCTGATAGTACAACAACCACAATTACTCTTAAGTTCTCTTTCTAGAAAAATACTATTTATGCTATTTAAAATATATTCCCGGAGCTTATACAACTTTACAGTTGTAAATAGTTGCACTTAGAGCTAAAATGACCAATTCATATTATATTTTATGTTAATACGATTAAGATCCTGCACTGATTTGCACCAAACTGCCAGATTCAAACTTTACTTATCTATAAGAAATAGCAAATGGTTTACATGCGTGGTTCCAAGGTTGCTCAAATATATACTTATCCTTACTATGTGTTTTGGGGTGATCTGGCCGACCGTGTGATCCGCTCCGTTCCGAGGGTGTGAAATACGTTAGTGTTTAGGCTTGCGGGGTTATCCATAGATGTAGATCGTGGGTATTGCAGTGGGGTCCAAAGTTGACCCCCACCGTTAGACTGCGCCAAAAACCGAGAATGGGTAAGAGAAGTCGACCCGCAACCCGAACCCGCAAACCCGATGGGTAGACTCGACCAACCCGCAACCCGCCCCGAACCCCGCGCGGGTTCCCGCAAAAACCCGCAGCTACATAATTTTCCCAATCGAGCTAAACTAAGGTATATAAAAATGCTTATTTATAATAATAAAATACAGTAATCTATAGTGATTTTGTTAGTCCTCTTATTTAAAAAAATACTACTACTTCTATATAAGTTAAATATATATTTCTCTATATTCCGAACTATATTTTTCCTATTTTATATTTATAGTACTATAAAAAATAAAATCTATAGTTCTATAAAGTAAAGATTTTAAAACTAGGCTTTCTTGATTCTATTTTAAAGAGATTACTTAAAATTTCCTACTATAGTAGGTAAGGTTATTAAGAATATAGTAGGGAAACTAGAATAAATATAAACATAGTATTTTGGTTAGATAACTTCGTAGCGTTATGAACGCTAAGAGCTCTATTTTATATAAAATTAGGTTTTCCTAGGGCCCCAATAGGTACCCAGTATTAGGTCTTAGGTTAGGTTAGGTTATAGAGGTCGGACCTAAAACCTATATAGGTTGGGTTTTAGGTCCAAAGTTTGGACCCAAGTTAGGTTTTAGAGAAGACTAATGCTGTACGGTCTTTTTTAATCGCGATTATGATATGGAGGATATTTTGACGGGTAGAAAATTTTGGCAGAAAACTATATAATCACCCCCTCCTTAGTAAGTACTTAAATTTCTAGTTTCAACTTAGTCAATCTATGAAGATTTAGGTTCATTCTCCCTTGACCTTGTAATTGATATGCTAACTATGACAGCGTTTATCAGGATTACTACATCACTTATCAACCGAGCAACTACAGTTCTGCAGACATCCCGAGGTCGCCTAGATTAGGTCTGTTCAGCCCATTCCCCTCTTCGGATACGGTCTTGTCGGTACTTCCCTATGGGATTTTTATGGAAACTATCCCCGAGTCCAGTTCACCTGCTAACCAAAGCCAGGTTGTCTGGGCACCCGCAGTACTGGTAATCTTCAGCATCATGATGGCTAGCCTCTGCACGCAATTCTACCAGTTCTTCCTAGTTTAAGAAATTTCCAGAGGTATTAGCATAGGCTTGTCACTAGCCTCAGCACTCTCCGCCATTGCGCGGTTTTTCGGAAAAAGCGCGGCGCCAGAATGGGCGCCACCCTCGCCCGGTCATCCCTCGGTGGCGTGATCTCCCCATCGCTTACTAATACAGGAATTGTTATTGGGAGCGATAGCGAGCCCGAAATCGACTTGCGCAATATTCGTGAATCTTTATGGTATGAGGAATAGCCTAGCCTTTTACCTCATCGCGATCCAAAATGTAAAGATATACTGTTTCCAGGTGTATGGCCTGTCAACCGGGTAAGATACAATGACTAAGGAGGGGAATGCAAATTGTATTGTCTCTGTGTGCCAAGACTAATTCTTGCAGAATTAGGAGGGATCTCGGGGGCTTCCTGATTATAAGAAAATCATTGGGAAAGCTGACGTGATGATCACCTGACGAACCCCGCACGGATCGTCCACGATACTTCCAAGTATATGCCCCGAGTCTTTATCCTTGTTTCCCAGTTGTACGGACCTTTATCCGTTACAATTATCCCCTCCTTTCCAAGCGGATGCCCTTATCCGCAATTAGATCAATGAATGCTAAGGGATTCCTATTCAAGGTAAGATATAGGATCCGAGTATAGAACAATGAAATATCGGGGAGAAACCGGGGGTGATTCACGATAAAGAAGAGATATTTCAGAACAACCTAAAAGACTTCACCTATAAATAGTGAGCCTTTGTATACCGTAGTATATATATAGGTCTAGTATTCTAGTCTCATCGGTTGAAATATCGTCTTACTCTTTCTTCCCTATATTATGGTTCCTACCCCTCGTTTAACCCGGATTCAGTTGAAGTATGTATGGTATATGCGATGTCTTCGATCTACTATCAATAACTAGGATACTACAAACACCAGCGAACCGTTCTCGATTTAATGCTTTCTCGGGACCGAAAATTCGAAGAAATGCTAACAATGTATCTAGCGTTATGTGTATTGTGAACGCCCTACTGAGGGTATATAGGGTAATACCCGCGATTTGGTAGCGATTCTCGACTAGGCTGTATGGGTTTATTATAACAATAACGGATACTACGCCTAGGATACTACTTATTTACAGAACGTGAATAAGGGGGTCCTTAAGTTCCTAAAGGACTTCGTGGTTATATACCGGGCTTATAAATCGGAATACTACCTAGGGGGTGATGATAGAGCAGGGGTAAGTAGAGTCGAGTCACGAGGAATTCGGTTCTACTTCGCTAACGATTCGGTAGCCTCTCCCAGTCGCTTATTAACGATATCTAGAAAGTCGACGGGCTATATATCTAAATCCTCTTACGCGACCACTACTTTCTACGACGTCGAGGGAGTAGCACCGATACTATGCCGAATCAGGGTAGCGTCTTCAGCTTAGAGATAAGGGATACGTCTTATGGATATAGGCGAAATATGATCTATTACGTTGGGTCTAGGAAGCCTATATTGCCGCCTATAACCCCGCAAGTATTAGTACTGCTTAGGAGTTATCGTAGGATTTCGAGGACGTATTTCCCGTTCCACTGTATGAATTGTGAGCGGCGAGGGGCCGATTCAGTGGTATTTTAAGGTTTTAGTAGCGCTTAATAGAAATAGTAGGTACGAATTTATTTATTTACGTCCTCGGTCGTAGCTTCCTTCTTAGTGTAGTCTAATTTTTGTTACGTCGCGTGGACGACTTAGGATTTGTTTACTTCTTCCTAAATCTTTCTCTCTTACTCTTTACAATCTCTCTTGCTTTTGCGATTTCTACAACTTTTTAGTGGGTGATTATCGTATCTATAACGGATCGACCACGAACTGACCTTAGTTCATAGTCTCTTCTACCCTTATCCGCTATACCTCGAGATACGGCTGCTAGTTCTCCTAGGAACCGTTGTAAGAAATTGGTAGTGCCAATTCTACGTTAGTAAACCTGGTATATAAGCTGCCTACGTGTTTCCTATAGGGACTGGCCGAAGTAGTCCCCCGTATACTACAAACCGTTTGCTATACAGTGCTTTACGGATAACATTAATAGTAAGTCCTATGAGGACTGTGCTGCGAAAAGGAGGGTATGCGAATAGGTAAGTATCCTCTCTCTTCTCGGTAGCGATTCGGTGGAGATTCGTGCTAACCCTATGTGATGATATAGGTTCCCTCTGGTCTTTCTAGTAATCGTTTCGAACTGCTGGCAATCCTTTCCTAGGTCAAGAACTTCTGGGCTAATACCGTTAGGGGTTTTGGCGTCTTTTCTGGCTAGGTTGATAATGATGGCGATAAGGTGGTCTTCTAGGTTCCTGAGACTCTTATCGAGGAGGTTGCGGTGGGGGTGCGTGACCTTCTCGCTGGTTTTGATAGCTTGGTTAAGAGTCACCGGTATCTTTATCATTTGGCTATCGCTCCTAATTTAGGACATCTATACCCGTTACGATAGCTGGGTCGCTGGGCGTAATGACCGTATTGTTAGGGATACCCGTAAGGTCGAGATGCCTTGGGATTAGCTGGCTGTAGAGGCCTCGGAGCGGCCTCGTCTTATTAACGAAGAGGAGTCGGTTGCTACGTGGCACGCGGCCGTTTCGGCCTTTTATACTCTGTGTACCCTGGCTGTTGGAGCTTATCTTCCTGAGGGCCATGTTAATTACGATGCTATGTCCTCCCACTTGTCGGACTTCCCTTTTGATTGGAAGCTTTAGGTGTTTTCTCTGTGTTTCTGGCCGTGGTAGGACGGTAGTAGCTCGGTCCTTTTCTGTGGGTTCTTCGGCCTCGATTCGAGGGGGGTTCGGTAGACCTTAGTTTTTCTAAATGTATGCTTATTTTGACCTTTTCTGAGTCTTTTTGTACTTTGCAATGATTCGAGGGGCATTCGCTATTGCTTCCTCGGGGACCTATTGATTGTACTCTGAGGGCTATCCTGTCCATTTCACTAAATAGTGTAGCTCGCCTTCGAACTTTTGGTTATCTTTGATCTCTTCTACTTCCTATTTATTATTATCCGCTAGCGCTGGTAGAAGTAGGTTTTCTGGTTCTCCTTCTCTTTGTCGCTAGGGCTGTAGTAGGGATATCGGGAATACGTTGTGAATCGCTGTATACTCGTTAGGGAGTAGTAGGCGATATGCTTGTTTTCTGATGTATTCGAGGATCCTAAATGGTCCGATCTACTGTGGGGAGAGTTTCTTAGTAGTCCCTTCTTTCAATCGGAGGTTCTTTGTTGATAGGGCTACGAGATTATTCTTTTTGAAGGTTATTTCTTGGTGGCGTTTATTGTATTGAGTTGCTTGTGTTTCGGTGGCTTTTCGCCACGAAATCTGTAGTTGTTCTCGAAGCTTTGTTAGCTTTTTAAAACGAGATACTGCTGCTGGTGCCTCCCTCCTTGCGCTGCCGTCCTCGGTACGCATTTGAAAGTTGGGATTATACCCTAGTAGGGCCTGGAAAGGGGACATTCTAGTTGTTGTACTCGTTGCGTTATTGTATGCGAACTTAGCTGATTTTAGTAGTGAGGGCTACATTTTTTGCTGTTTATCGATAAAGCAGCGGAGGTAATGTTCGAGGGTCTGGTTCATCCTTTCCGTTTGACTATCGGTTTGGGGATGAAACGCTGTCGAGAACCTTAATTTTATCTGGGATAAATAGTACAGTTTTGACTAAAACCTGCTTGTAAAAACAGATCCCCGGTCGGATATAATGCTATTTGGTGGTCTATATCTCAGTTCAACTTCTTGATGGAATAGCTCGGCTAATTCCGTAGCGTCTATTGTAGTTGAAACTGGGAAGAAAAGGCACTATTTTGAGAAACGGTCTACGACCACCAAAATCGTATCAACTATCCTTCCTTTCTAGATCGATTGAGGTAATCCTATGATAAAATCTATAGATAATTCGGTAAAGGGCCGTGATGGTATTGGTAGCGATTCGAGCTTACCGAATGGCCTATGCCTTGGGGTTTACACTGTTTGGTATACCCTATAAGAAGCGATATATCTTTTTACGTCTTCTTGTATATAAATCTAATGGTAGTTACGCCGTAGCAGTTCTTCTGTCCTTGCTCGGCCAAAATGTCCCGCGGTAGGGTTATCGTGGTGCATTTGTAGTAGTTTTCCACGGATACCCTCCTTTTTTGGGATATATAACCGCCCTCGATACCGTAGTAATCCTAAGGTGTCGGTCTCCTATCCTTTACTACCGGGTTTCTGGGTCGAAACGTCACTTTTTCGCCGGCTCGTTTCTTGGTCTTTATTTTGAAGCCTTGTAATCTATTGGAGAACGTCTTTAGTATCTGTACTGATAGACTGGACTACTACTGGTGTAGTGTCGCCGACGTCGAATGGGATATTTAGTTCGTCGTATAATTTTCTCTATTTAGACCACTCGTCTGATTCGGTGCCGATGCGCTCTGCATTTATTCCCGTAGGTGTACCTGATCTAGGGGTTTCCTGATCAATTCCAATTTGGAATTCTGAGTCAAGTTCTTTTGAATTATGCTTATAATCTGCGTCTAGATTTTTTATCCCTATGATACTCTGTATCGTAAGGGTCGGTGCTTCCTCGAGCCTATGGTTCGGGAGCCCTTCGCCTACGATTTGGTCTTGAATCGGGGTTGTTAATTCTATTCCTGAAGCTGCTTGCTCGGAATTTGGAATTCTGGAAAGCCTATCTGCGGGGTTTGTCTTTCTAGGCCTATGCTTTATGATAAAGTTAAAAGGCGTTAGAAACATACACTAGCGTGCTTGCCGGCCGTGTAGTTTCTGCTGCGTTATGAATGTACGTAGATTTGTATGGTCTGAGAGTACTTCTACGGGGTACTTACTGCTATTAAGGTAATGTCTCTAGTGTTGGAAGGAGTATACGATAGCGAATAGCTCTTGATCTGGTGTCGTATAATTAAGCTCAGCCCCTGAGAATTTTCGCGACTAGAAGGCTATAGGGTGCTAGCGTCCTTCTTTATCGGGTTGAGAAAGGATACCCCCTATACCTTTGTTCGATGCGTCTGTTTCTAATCTGATGTGTTTTTCCGGGTCGAAGTGGTATAAGAGAGACGCTGACTGAAAGGCCTCTTTTAGGCGCCGGAACGCTAGCGATTCGGCTGCGTCTAGGGCGACTTTGCTAGGTTTTTTCCTATTTTTTGACCCTTTTAGTATCGAGGTGAGGGGTAGGGATATATGTGAATACCCTTTGATGAAGCGCCGATAAAAATTGCAAAATCCTAGGAATACCTGGATATCGTGGAAGCTCTTTGGTTCTTCCTATTCCTGGATGACCTTAATGCGGCTTTCGTCTATGTGGACTCCCCTTCCATTCACGATAAACCCTAGGAATTCGACTTCTTTTCGATAGAAAGTACATTTTGACGGTTTTACGTAAAGCTCTGATCTCCTAAGTCGTTCGAAGACTTGTTGTAGCGCTTTTGTATAGGAGTCTCGGTCGGGCGAAAAGATGAGGATATTATCGAGATACGCTATATAAACGGTATCGATTAGCCCTCCTAGCGCTGTATGGATATAGCTTTGAAAAGTAGCGGGGGTATTGGATAAACCGAATGGTATGACTATATATTTAAAATGACTATATCTTGTTCGGAAGGTGGTTTTCTATTTATCTCCTTCGCGGATACGTATACGATAGTAGGTATCTTTGATATCTACCTTACTAAAGTATTGAGCCCCTGAGAGCCTATTAAGGATCTCTGAAATAAGGGGTAATGGGTACCGATTCTTGACCGATACTCGATTGAGTCCTCGATAATCTATATATAAGCGTAGGCCTCTATCCTTTTTTGGTACGAAGAGAATTGGTGCTCCTACAGGGCTCTTTGAAGGCCTGATTCGCTTTTTCTTGATATTGTCGACTAAGTAGGCCTACAATTCTTTGAGTTCTGCCCTCGAGAGGGGGTAGATTGGACCGTAAGGCGGGGTTTTGCCTTCTTCTAGTTCGATGGTATGATCGGAAGCTTTTGAGATAGGTAGGTTTCCTGCCTTCTCGTGATCGAATATATTAAGATACGCCTCTAGTTCGAGGGGTATTCGTGATGGGTCTAGATTCGGGTGATCCCCGTTTTCGTTAGGGAGCTATACTTGTTCGGGTATTTTTATAAGAGCGTAGATTACTGCTGAATTCCTCGCTAATTTCGCGAATCGATGGGGTTTTACTAGCTTAAAGCTCTTGACCCCGAACTACTACTGATCTACTCTGGGGCGTAAGATCACGTCGAATTTATTTATGAAGGTTCGGGATAGGAGTATAGGGCTTCCTTCTATATGGTGGTCCCTATCGATGCCTATATATGGTCTTTTGATTGTCTTTTTGGTTCCCCTGGAGTCCCTAATCGTGAATGGGACCTAAAATACGCTATGAGTGCGTACGTGTTTAGGGGCGACGCCCTTTATGGACGGGGATGAAAAGGGGGCGGCTAGCAATTTGTTTTTGCGAGTAAATTCCTTGCTAACCACGTCGCATTCTGTACCGGTATCGAGGTCCGCGTGCGTTTCGATGCTATTTCCGAGGATAATCGGTATATGAAGGCGTGTTGTGGTCCCTATTAGTGGGTGTAGAGCTGGCGTATCGGGATTTATTCTAGCTCTTCTACTTTTCCCGCTTGTGCCGGTTTTTGGGGGCGTACTGCCTTGATAATAGACTGTATTACAGTCCCCTGCGGGCATTCATTTGTCTAATGGTTTTTGTCGCTACAGATAAAGTAGGTAGTATTCGGCGTGGAATCGCTAGCGTTTCCTGTTTTTGTCGGCGTCGTATTTTTACCTGAGGTGTAGGGCTTTCTTGATCCTCTATGTCCTCGGCCACGGCCTCGTGGTTGGCCTCTGCCTCTTGGGGTCGAGCCTCTTCCTCTTAGACCCCCTCGTCCCTTGTGGTTCGACGACGAGGAGCTAGCGGATTGGGACTGGTTCGATACCGATTCGGTATGATTCCCCTTCTTTTTCTTATCCTGCCCTTGGGTAGGATGTTCTTTTCGCTTATAAGGTGGGAAATGGACTGGGAATAAGGTAGCAGCCTTTTTCGATATTTTATCCCTAGTAGTCGGTAGGGATCTATTGGTATTGGTAATGATCACGTCCCTTAGGGGTTTCTATAGCTTTATGAATAGCGTTTGGGCCCTTACTTCTTCGGTTTGAGCTGGGAGGTGATTCTCTAGCGATTCGAGGTAGGTTTCGAATGTACGGGGGTCCTGGTATGGACGCATTTCTGCCTTTTAATAGGTAATAAGAACGTCGGTGACGATATTGTGGGAATTTTGTAGTAGGGTTTTGGTCTATTCCTTGAAGGTTTCCTAATTATTCGCGTCTTCGGGGTGTTTTCGCTCGTGAGACGCCTATTTAGTCTTATGCGTGGCGTAGAGGAAATTCGTAGCAGCGAGGACTTTTTGGGTGCCCGAGATATATTTCTTCGGGGCCCCTTTGAAAAGGGTATTCAAATCGTTTAGCTATTCCTCTCTCTGTTTAATGCTAAAGTCCTCCTCGAATTTATTAATGTGTCTCTTGATTTCTCCTCTTTGACTCGGCTCGCTTTCCGATGATGAATCGTGGGAGGATCGAGGGCGATTCGTTGATTTTCTTCCGTTTAGGGTTTTGAGTTTTTCCTCGTTAGCTGCAACGAGTTCCCTGGCAGCGATAAGGCGCTGTTGGAGGTCTACTTCGGCCTCGAGTCGCCTAAGTTCCGCTTCCATTCCTCGGGTCACCGCTTCTGGATCTGGGGTATCCTGATGCGGGTCCTCGGTTCTAGTGGATTGTGGGTCTTCTACTTCTTGGGGTTGGATCCCAATGGATTGATCCGCTTCTGCCTCGATCTGAGGGGTTTGCCTAGGCGATTCGATATCGTTCCTGGTACTACGACGAGTAGTCGGAGGAGCCATTGTATCTTAGGCAGTTGAAGATGAAGAATTAGAATTGTAAAGATATACTGTTTCCAGGTGTATGGCCTGTCAACCGGGTAAGATACAATGACTAAGGAGGGGAATGCAAATTGTATTGTCTCTGTGTGCCAAGACTAATTCTTGCAGAATTAGGAGGGATCTCGGGGGCTTCCTGATTATAAGAAAATCATTGGGAAAGCTGACGTGATGATCACCTGACGAACCCCGCACGGATCGTCCACGATACTTCCAAGTATATGCCCCGAGTCTTTATCCTTGTTTCCCAGTTGTACGGACCTTTATCCGTTACACAAAATGCATACTCCATCTTTGGCTACCTAGTCTCGGGCGTTATCGCAGACAAAATCAGGCCGTACAATATGCTCACAACCGTAAGCATCATCAACGCTATAATTACATTCTGCTGGATCCACATGACCACAAACGCGAGCATATCTTCTTTCCGTGCTTTACGGAGGGCATGGTATGACCCCGTCGCTATTGCCAACCGTGCCGAACATCTCCAGGAAATCAGCACTTACATTGGAACTGATATGACTGTTATAGCGGTTGCCACTCTTATTGGCCCATCTATTAACGGTGCGATGCTTCATGACTACGGAGGCTTCCTTCAAATTCAGATCTTTAGTGCGGCTGTGATGTGATCAAGGATTTCTGGCCATTGTGGCGAAGATGGTGGGAAGAAGGCCTTGGCTAAGGGATAAGGATAAGCTGGATTGGTTTATGATTGTTGCTTGTCGGGTCAGGTTAGAAAAATTTGAACGGACATCTGCTTGTTCGGCCACAGACATATGCTGGTATATGCATGTATGATACCCCATCTGGAGAATATCCGAACTGACTGTCCACTGGTAGATACAGGGCTACGTTCATCGCCCAAGTCAGTCAGATCTTCCTCATACCGGCAACTCTACATCTTACTCTATATTTAAGAATCACAAAAATCATTGATCTGATTGATCCCCGCGTCATTCATATCAGGTAGTAACTTCAATGCGCAAAAACGATGGCTTCATATAGATATCATAATTATGTAATTCACGTTCCGACTTCACGGCTACAGTTTTCAGTCCTTCCCTTGCTTTTTGAAGAGGAGCAGCTACAGCTACAGCTACAGCTACAGCGGATCAGATCGGATCTCAGATTCATCTAATTTTATTGGGATTACAGAGTATAGATACAAGATGCGAATCAAAATCCAACTCATTCGACAGACCAGATAGATGAAACCCAGAGAAACAAAACACAAATCGTGACCAATTGATACAAAAGTGCAAAAACTCAAAGCGACACTGTCTCTCCCATATAAGGGAACCGAATCGTCTCCCCTTTCATCGTAATCGCCTCCAAGTACCCCGTGATAAGGGGGTCAATACCAGCCTGTAATGCGCGCTCAATCCACTCAGCCATGGAAACTTCCTCAAACGCACACTCAAAAAGTGTCTCCATTCGAGTCTGAAAGTCCTTCATTGACACCTTGTGCCCGCTAGAGTGGTGCATGAATCGTGTGGCAGGCTTGCTCTCCCTTGATTGAACAGCAGACAGAGCGTCCGCAGCGATCGCCCCAGCTACCGTGTATACGTCCTCGAAATCAAGATACCCTTCGAAATTTTCGAAGCGTGGAATACAGCGCGTGAGCTTGGAGTATCTCAGAAGAGCGTTCAGTGCGTCCTCATTTGGCGCGTCGTCTCCAATGACCGCGCACGGACGATGGATGGTAACAGAGAGTCCAGATTCAAGTGCGGCGGCTGATTCTAGGAACCGTTCACATGCCCATTTGCTGGCGGTGAATCCTTCGGAGCCATCTGGGTTGGGTAGATAGGAAGAAACTGAGACTGGAGGGAGACTTGTGTTGCCGGTGAGCAAAGTTACGCGGTTGGACGAGATGAGATGGATGGCGATTCTGTGCGAGAGAGCAAGGCCCGCCAAGAACTTTGTTGAGCCGAAATTGGAAGCGCGTACGGAAGCGTAGTTGTTCAGGCAGTGCCCAGTGCTACCGGTGTGGATGATGATGTCTAGGGATGATTGAAGGTCCGCGATCTCGGCCTTGGACAAACCAAGATTAGGTGTGACGAGATTGCCGGTATAGATGCTGATCTTGTCAGATGACGGGAGGAGGGGGGTATCCTCGAGGGGAACGGCGACGCAGTGCACTCGTTCAACGAGAGGGTTTTGGAGGAGGGACTGCAGGATTGCTTTGCCGAGGAATGTGGTAGAACCAGTAAGCAAGATCTCGTGACGGTCGCGGAATTTGGCTGGATGTGTCGAGTACGCGCATTGATCTGCAGAGATGAGATCTTAGGTAAGTGAGGTCTCGGACTCCCAGTTGATTACCGATGTGTCAGACGCCTGATGGTCTTCCTTACGGCGACTGATTCGCCGTGCCATTTGACCGAGTGTCGGAAACTGGTACAGCTCCACGATGGGGATCGAAACGCCAATCGACTGCTTGATAGCTCCTTGGAGTCTGACCAGCAGCATGGAGCTTCCTCCTCGCATGAAGAAATCTGAATCGGCATCGAGTCGTGACGGACCACCAGAAACCGGAAGGACCTTCTCCCACAACAGACGTAGTTCGCCTTCTGCGAGGCTGAGATGTCTTGCATTACCAACGCCTGTACCCGCCTCGCTCTCAACGGGGTGAGTTGGCAAAGGCAGTGCCATAATGGCCTTCCTGTCAACTTTCCCGTTGGCATTGGTTGGCAGGCACCCTAGGGCAACAACCACGGACGGAAGCATGTACTGTGGCAGTGGAAGGTCTCTGGCGAGTTGTTGAAGTCTGGAGGCATGGACGTGGTCTCCAAAAGGGACGACATGAGCCACGAGGAATGACGAACCGGAACCCGAGCCAGGACGAACGGTTACCACAGCTTCGGATACCAGATCGCGTCCATTGGCGAGCATGCTGTTGGCAATTCCATCAAGCTCAATCCGCAAACCATTCAATTTGACCTGATTATCGCCGTCCATGCGGCCCGTAAAAACCAAAGTGCCACCCTCAATGAGACGCCCCATATCTCCGGTTCTGTACATCTTCGCCCAACCGCGAGCAATGTCCTCTGAGCTAGCGAAGGGGTCCTGAACAAATCTCGCGTCAGTCTGCTCCAGAGAATTTAAATAGCCCATCGAAACACCAGCGCCTCCGATGCAGATCTCGCCGGAGACCCCAATGGGCACTGGAGATCCAGAAGTATCCATGATACAGACTGTGTAGTTGGGTAAGGGCTTCCCCACAAGAGATCCATCAGTGGTGCTCTGGTCTTCCAATTGAAGAGAGATGTCTTGGAACGTCGCAGCAGCAGTTATTTCCGTCGGGCCATAGCAATTGGTCAGCTGGAGTTCAGGATGATCCAGCAGACAAAACTGCTGAACTAACTGCCACGAGACGACTTCGCCGCCCATGCAGGCATGCTTCCATGCGTAGGGCTTCTGGAGCTGCTCAAGACCGAAGCGAAGCAACAAGGAGTATTCCGAGGGCGTGGCAATCGTCAGCGTCACTTGGTCCTTTGCCATGAGTGTGGACAGTGAGACAGGGTCTCCCCGCTTTTCCTTTGGTACGATAACCAAGGTTCCACCATTGCCCAAAGCACAAAAGGTCTGTACGACGGACATGTCGAATCCCAAGGAGCTCTGTTGTAAAACAACTTCCCTGCCGAGAGCCAGTTTGTCGGTCTTCGCAGCCAGATGATTCACAAAGTTTTGCTGGGTAAGCAGAATGCCTTTGGGCGCGCCAGTACTGCCGCTGGTGTAGAACAAGAAAGACGCTGGATGTGATTGAGGCGTAAGTACCGGGATTTGCGCTTGAGCCAGGTCACATCTATCGTCAACGTTGGCCAGTTTGGAGAGCTCTTTAAGTCCCAGAGCAATGTCATGGGTTGACGCATGATACAAGACCAAGGAGGGCTTACAGTCGTCGACGATGATGCTCAATCGGGCTAGGGGTAATCGGGTGTCAAGGGGTGTATAGATGCATCCAACCCGCAGCGAGGCCAGCATGCAAGCAATGGCGTCGATTGACGGATGAAGGAGAACACCGACACTATCTCCAGCGGCAACGCCTTGGCTAATTAGAGTCGCAGTGAGATCCTCAACCCTTCTGGTCAGCTGCGAGTAACTCATATCTGATTTCCCGTCCTTAATAGCAGTCTCCTCAGAGAACGACTTCTGTATTATGTCGAATCGTTCCCATAGTGTGTTCGGCCAGGAGTATTCGACTCTGGGACCTTTAACGACGGCAAGGGTTTTTACGCTTGGCGATTCCAACACGACTGGTAGCTGGTTGACAGGAAGTGAAGGATTGTCGGACGAGGCGACAAGCACGTCCACGTAGGTCTGTAGCAAGAACTGTGTGGACTGCTCCGTGTACAGTTGTTTTTGGCTAGTTAGTTCCAGCAAGAGAGCCCCCGTCGCAGTCTCTGTGATCCCGAAGCTGAGGTCATATGGATTCTTTGCGTCGTCGGCAAACACCATCTCCATTGTGCGGTCTCCAAGGGGAACCTGGAGCATTGCGCCCATGCGATAATTGACAGCAACCTGGAACAAAGGGTTATGTTCTGCACTTCGCAAGGCTTTCAGATCCTCGAGAATAAGATCAAGTGGCGTCTCGGAGTTGGAAATGGCTTCAAGAATCGTATGTTTGGTTGAGGAAACTAAGTCTTGGAAGGTGCTGTGCTCTTTCGCATTGAAGCGAACCGGAAGAAGATTTAGGAAGAAACCCACAATCCCTGAATTAGCTTCACTAGTTCGGTTCGCATCTGCCACGCCAATGCAAAGACTCTCTATCTTCAACAAACGGCAGAGGATGCTTTGGATCACGGCTAGATGAAAGTGGAATGGCGTGACGCGCAAAGACTGGCTAATTTGCTGGATGTGCGACACGAGCTCTCGATCAATTTGAACACTGACGACATTGCTTTCATATGTGGTTAGCGGTTTGCGAGAATTCGTCCGAGCCATTGGCAGCAGTGGCAGGACGGAGGTTGGAGGCGAGTGCTGCTTGCGCCAGTAATCGAGTTGTCTGCTAAAGTCTCCTCGCTGAGCTGACTGAAATTGCTTCTGGGACCAGTCGATATATTCTGTTTCGATCAGAGCAAGAGGCCTCAGGCAATATGCGAGGTTCAGGTCTCACAGGAAAAGATGCCAGCTCACCCCGTCCATGACGATATGATGGTAGCCGAAGATAATGGTATGCTGTTCTGGCGACAAAGAAACAACAGTCACCGCAAAGGTTTCCGCCTTCTCGAGATCCCAAACTCGACGGCGCAAACTCTCATATTCTTCTATCACTGTCTGCTCGCTTCCAGAGACAATATTCTTCACGGAACTGCATGGCGGCGACAGGACTCCTTGCATGAGTATTTCCTTGTCCGAATCCATGAAAAAGCATGTTTGCAGAGACTGATGATGGTGGATGGTTGTATCCAGCGCATAGACGATTCTTGAAGCTGAAAGCTTTCCTTTGACGTCATAACGGACGGTGACATTGTATGCTGTTGGATCGTGAAGATACTGCGTCAAGAACCACAATCTTGACTGGGCAAAGGAGGCACGTCCGGAGCGAATCATGGTTCGTTCAAGTCCAAAATCAAGAGGTTTCGCGTCAGCATCCAATAGGGCAAGTGTATTCGATTTGACGTTAGGAGTAATAGCATCGAGACTAGGACTGACGCGGCTACTTGACGACGAGAAGTCTCCTCGTGAATCATAGCTTTGGCTACTTGTTTCATAGTCCTCATTGGTATCATCCATTTTATCAAGAGCATCATTGGTGATAGGGATGGCATCACTGGGTCCTTCAGGTTTTGTCTCAGAATTTTCCGTCGATTCAGGTGGCACTGAGTCCTTCTTCTCCAGCTGTAGAGCCAGAAATTGTGTGACCGCATCCACACAGATCTGAGCCGTGGTATCACCGGACAACACTTTGAGGATTGGGACATCAATACCAACCTCTTTGATGAACCACCGTCGAATTTCAATAGCCAGTAAGGAGTCGCATCCCAAGTCAATCAGGGGAACATTCACATTGACGCTATTGGCTGGGAGCTGCATCATCGATTCGACCTTCCTTGCAAATGCCTCTTGGACAATAGGGGTGACTGTCTCTTCGGAGACTGCCAACCTCAACAGCTGTTTCATATCTGCTGCGGCTTCCGATGTCGTGGATGTCGTGGCCGCAGGGTTTTCTTTCTGCAATGGCCGGGAGATGTAATGCGAGAATTTTGGATTGTGTTCCCAGGGGGGCCATTTCGTTGCGTTGGGTGAATCAACGAAAGGCTCTAACCCCAAAATAATCTCATGTTGATAGGTGCTGTGATGCGGACTGGCTAGAATGGTTTGCGCCATCGCATGGTGGATGTCCGATTCTGACAATGGTAGGAAGAACAGCCCACGGAGTCGTTCCTCCATTGCTTGACCCCTGCGAGCAACATACCCTACATCTGTGGCTAGACCAATGTGTAAGATAGACGCTGCGAGACCCTTCTTGCGGCGGCTGGCTGCAAGACCAGAGAGGAACATGTTTGCAGCGTGGTAATTTGATTGACCAGCATTGCCAATGATACTCGCCAGGGATGAGAAGAGAACGAAAAAGTCTAGAGAGTCATCCTGGAAGACCTCATCTAGGATCTTGGACCCGTCAACCTTGGGAGCAAGAGTATCATTGAGGGTGTCAGCGTCCATTTCGGAGAAGAGTCCATCTCGAAGGACCATGCATGCATTGAAGACACCAGCAATGCGCGGCATTGATTTTCTGATCTCTTCGATCAGCAGACAGACAGCAGTTCGGTCGGTGATGTTGTTCCGGAAAACTCGAATATCAGCACCACCCCGGCGCATGTCTTGCAACAATTCCTCGTCAACGTTAGGATTACGACTCGTCAGAGCAAAATTTCGGGCGCCATTTTCAATCATCCATCGGCACAGTGAAAGACCAAGGTCACCTGTCATACCAGCAAGGAGGTAAGTGGCGTTCGCGGAAAATAGCTTGCTCGTGGAAAGTGGCGGAAGCGTTAATTTAACAGATTCAACACCTGTCCAATTCACCATCGGCAGCTTGGTGGGCGTGGCAAGTGGAAAGTCTCTTATTTCGATACTCGGTCCGTTAGCTGAGGAGCTGACATGTGTAAGAGCGGCAGAATATGCGGAACCCAGTAGACTGGCATCGAGCTGATAGAGCGTCATGTTGAATATCTTGCAGTGTGTCGGGAGACCGGCTGTGAGATTTCCGGGTACTTCACCAGTACAGTCGATGAGGGTGTCCAAGTTCTCCGGTATATGAGACTGAATAACGCGGCGCGAGGCTTTAGGGTGGAAGTAGATCCAGTCACCGAAGCAGCTAGCCTTGTCGGTAGCGACGAATGAAAAGTGGTGTCCAGTTGACAGCAGTGCTTGGGCGAAGTCGTAGCTGGGTTGATACACGAGTGTTCTATTCGAGGCAGGAAGACGGTTACAAATGTTTCTCGCTAGGAGATGGCGGGCTGTCGCTTCAAGGACCGCGGCATCACAAGGCTGATCCTCATCCAAGGTCAAGACCATGCCGTTGGGAACATCAACAAAATTTGCGTTCGAGATGGAGAGTGCTAGGGCCGGGTGACCGCTCTCCCTCAAAACACCACTGCACAAGTAGTATGGAGAGCCACCGGAGACCGCGAGAGGAAGAGAACGATGGACTCGAAGCCGATCATGGCCACGCTGGACGGGACTGTCTACTATGCACGCACCCTGCACAAGGCGCAGTGAACCTGCATAGTCTTCCAAACTCACGCAAGTAGTATCGATATCGGCTGCCTTGGTGATTACTCGCCGACTCGCGTTATACGTCTCGTTCATTGCCGTTATAGGAAGAATCCGAGGAATAAGGCGTCGCCCACCTTGGATTCGAATTTCTGGCTCCGTTGCGAGCAGAAGATTCTCAGACGTGAACGTAGATCCAATCACCAGCTGCAGTAACTCCTGTGAGAGGTGTTGTGCACACGCAAGAGCATTATCAATAGCATCGATATCAACGAAAACGAGGTTCAAACAGGGGGCCTCTGTCCTCAATGCTCGCCCGATACCGACAGTCATGTTAACATTGAGGTTCTTTCCATTGGCGCTGTTGATGGCCCAGACAACACTTTTTGTCCCGCTCAACACCTGTTGTAGAGCCAGAAGCTTCTTGTTCGTCATGGCAGTGGAAAACAAAGGCTGATCCAGCTCTTCGAGGCAAATGATGTTTTTGAATGGAGTCAACTGATCCAGCTGCTTGGTCTGAATACTATTCCAAACCTGAACACGGCTCAAACAGGGAGCGAGATACTGACGCATTTCCTGAATTAGCTGCACAGTTGAATTGGTTCGGCCTCCAATGATCAGAACCTCCTCTAATGGGGTAAACTTCATCGACAATGCTGTAGACCTGAGCATTTGTATCTTCTCATCAGTGGCCTGGGTCACCATGAGTGAGAAAGAATGCAGGTCTTCATGTAACATATCTGATGTCGAACAATCCAAGCCAGAGAAGCCGGTATCTAGAAGTAGCTGGTTCCATCGCTTAGCTGATATGGCGGGCGACAGGACACGTCCGTCATCCACACCGTACCACCACCCTGGAAGGCCACCCATTATAAACTGCGTCCGCAAGACATCTGAGCCAGTAATCTCCATCAGTACAAGAAATCCACCGGGCTTGAGAAGAGCTCGAACATGGTTCATCGTCTCTTCCAGCTTACGCGTGGCATGGAGGACATTCGCGGCGACGATGACGTCGTAACTGCACTCGTCGAAGCCCTGAGCGCCAACGTCCTTTTCAACATCCAGAACCTTAAATTGGATCTTTCCTCTTGCGTTCTCGAATTTTTCAGCCGCGGCTTTGAAGAAAGCTGGGGAGATATCGGTGTATGTGTAAGATCCATAGCGGCTACCAACTCTGTCAAGGATACTGCGGGTCGTTCCACCAGTGCCGGCGCCAATCTCTAGGATGTTTGCCTGAGGATACTGGAATGTGATCTGCTCAAGAGAGTCCGAAATAGCGTTATTGATGACAGAAAAGCCATACCCTTCCATGTAAAAGCGGTTGAGCATGTCATCCTGGACCATGACTTCCAGCAGCTGGGTGTCACCGCGCACAACAGAGGCCAGATTCTCTCCAACCGCGTGGATGAGTCGCATATCCACACGAGATGCATAAGGCTCGCTAACAGCAAGGATGGTATTCCAATCATCGTCAAGCCATGCTGGCTTTGCAATGGGATATTGTCCGCTGCGCACGGAGCCGACCTGGAAATTGACAGCGTCCAACATTCTTTGGTGGTACCACTGAAAGTGAGCAATCTCCGTGCTGACCTCTTGAAGAAGCTTCTGCCAGTAGAACAAGGATACTCGGTCCAGAGCCTTTACTAGATTAGTGTCGTCCTTGGCTGCACGGCTGGGCACTTCAGCAACGCCCAATGAGACATCAGGGCCCCAGACAATTTCAGAGAATAAGCACCTATCATTCTCCGGCTGAGGTTCGGACATGGATCTCATTGAGATCCCTTCGACCTGGAGAGCGACGTGCTGAGATTCGCATTGGTGAACCTGGATATCTCCCTTCAGCAGTTTAGAGTTCGATGTGGTAACGAACGCGTCCGCCTCCATTTGCGCCTCGTCCTTCGCGATTCGGTAAGACACATTGGGATTCACGGCAAGTCTCTCAATGTGAACTGGTAGATAAGAGGCCCGTATCTCTCCACTGGCGGAGGATGAGAAAGCCGCATAGAGTGACTGGAATGCAACATCCAATAAGCCAGGGTTGACAACAAAGTTGTCAATCTGCATATCTGCCCCCCAAGCCGCTTTGATGGATGAACAGCCTAGAGATCTCTTGCCACAGACGAGCCCACGGAAGATACCCTGGTAATCTAGACCAACATTGCTCATGGCGTAATAGAACCTTCCCATGTCTACTGGTACATTGTTTGATGGTAAACGGGTTCTTTGCGGTAGGATATCTGGTGTTGGATCGCCATAGTTGATGATGATACGGCCTGTGCATGCTTTGACCAAAGGCTCGTTGCCCTCCGCAGAGCAGAAATAACACGCAAATTCTGCTCTCAGTCGATCGGTATCTTTTCTCCGATTTTCCGGGTCGATGACCCGGACAGTGAAGACGGTTTCGATGCCTCCTTGCTCTGGAATAATCAATGCGCGTTGCAGAGAAAGATCCTCAATCTCGAACAAAGTGGTCGGGCGACCATTTGTGAGTGCACGTGCTGCCTCCAGAGCCATAGACACATATCCAGCGCTGGGAAACAGGACCTGTCCTTGAAAGACGTGGCCCTTGATCCAAAGCAATTCGCTGAGTCGCAGTACGTTTCGCCATCTCGGACTGTCATCAGTGTCATCCGGCACTCGACGGCCTAGTAATTCGTGCGGGTTATCCTGCCGCAGTCGATATTGACGGGAGATACGGGATTCTTTCCAGTATTGTTTGCTGTGATCCCAAGAGTAGGTTGGGAGGTCTTTCAGCACCTGTGGCCGTAGACGATCAGCTCCCTTGAAGCCCTTGCGGTATCCACTCAAGTCAACGAAGTCCGGTCCAAGGCGCGACCAAACAAAACCGACGCCAGCAGAGAAAGCCTCGATCTCACTGTCCCCGCGGCGTATGAGTCCGGCATATGCCGGGGTAGGTCCATACACTGCCTTGATTGTTTGCTCCACAGGGCCTTTAAGGGCTGGATGTGGGCCAAGTTCGACGGCAACATCAAAAGGGCCTCCATTCCAAATCGAGGCCTCAACTGCTTGCGAGAACAGAACCGGGTTGCACATGTTGTCCACCCAGTACTGGTCGGCCAGGGTCGTTATGTCTCTCTCCAGTAATAGGGCATCGCCACGGACGCTAGATATCCACACACAGCCCTTCCGGGGCGGATTCACCTTGATCTGGCAGAATCGCAATGACCTCAGGTATGGCTCAGCGCACGCTTGCATATGATGCGAGTGATAAGCGGTATCAGTCCGCAAGATCCGCGCAAACTTCTTCTCGGATTCGAAAATCTGCATTGCTTCCTCAATGGCATCGATGTCGCCGGAAAGTGTAACGCTCCGTGGGGAGTTGCTTGCAGCTGCCGCAAGTCGACCGTGCCATTGAGGTAGTGCACAGAAGTCCTCCGCTTCGTCAAAGGACATGGAAGTGGCCATCATGCGTCCAGCTTGACCCCGTGCCCCAGCAGCCAGTTTGGCATAGTAGCCACGGTAGTATGCAATCTTGATTGCAGCCTCTGCATCGATAATGCCAGCGGCGTATACAGCAGCAATCTCGCCCGAAGAATGGCCCACTACAGCATCCAGTTTGATACCTGCAGACTGCAGCATATCCACCAGGCCTATCTGTAGAGCGGTACAGAGCGGCTGTGATACGGCTGCTTCCCCGATGCGAGACTCGCTCGCTCCTTTCGCGAGCTCATCCACCAAAGCCCATTCAGGGCCGTCGTGCAGTGCTGCCAAGGCAGCCTGGCATCGCTCAATAGCTGCACGGAATATAAGATTGTGCTGGAGGAGCGAGGAACCCATTGATGCCCATTGCGCACCTTGGCCAGTGAAGATGCCAAGAACTCCGGGAGATTCGGTGTCACTCAGTTGTTGGTATTTGATCCCGGCTGCCGAGCTCGTGGATTCCCCAGACTCTGCCACGAACCGATCCATGAAGTTGAGCAATCGCCGCACGGTACTGCCTGTGAAGAATGCTTTGACCGCCAACACGCTTCGTCGAGAATGTAATGTCCAAACAAGACTTTCAAGATCGATTGCCGTGTCGGACCTGATCCGTTCCGCCATGTTTTTTACATTAGCGATCAGTGACGTGCTGGAGTTGGCGGAGAACAACAGAGGTCCAATGAAGATATCGTCAGGTGTTATGGTCGTCTCCCGTACTGGGCTGCTCAACGCGTCGTATCCTTCGATGATAGCATGAGCGTTTGTGCCGCCGAATCCAAAGCTGTTGACACTGGCGCGCATTGGGGATCTGCCAGTATGTGGCCAAGATATCGGTGCTGTCGGGATTTCAAGACGGTTGCAAAACAGGACAACCTCAGGATTTGGCTCGTAGAAGTGCATGTTTGGAGGGATGGTGCGGTTCTTGATGGCGAGAACAGCCTTGAGAACTCCAGCAATGCCAGCACAACCTTCTAGATGACCAATGATCGTCTTTACAGATCCGACGTACAGCTTGCCGCTAGGTGCAAGCGAGCTAGAGGCTAGGCCTGCTTCAGCGTGGAAGAATGCATCGTACACAGCGCGCGCTTCTATGGGGTCTCCAGCAGTAGTGCCTGTTCCGTGGCACTCAAAGTACTGGCATCGATCTCGGATAGGGTCGAGGCCCGCATCGCGGTACGTTTGTCGAATAAGTTCCGTTTGGGACGCTGCGTTGGGCATAGTGATGCCCTTGGTACGACCATCGGAGTTCACACCAGTGCTGCGAATGACTGCCTCGATGTGGTCGCCATCCATAATGGCTCGACTCAGCGGCTTGAGCAGCAATACACCAACCCCTTCCCCGCGAGCATATCCATTTGCATCTTTATCCCACATCCTTGAGCACGAGTCAGGGGACAGCATATGCAGGCTTGATTCAGCGATGTACATAGAGGGATCGAAAATCAAATTTGCACCGGCAACAATGGCGGAGATTGCATCGCCGGCGCGAAGGCCCTGGATTGCCTGATGCAAGGCTACCAGTGAGCTCGAGCAGGCCGTGTCAAGAGTCACTGACGGGCCCTTCAGATTGAAAAAGTATGACAGTCGATTCGACATAATGCTAATGGCGGTTCCGGTGGCATTATATGTAGGTAGCACTTCCGGATCTCGTAGCTGAATGTCGCTGTAATCTGTGTTCATCACGCCGACGTGAACAGACGTTTTTGAACCACTCATGGCTTCCAACGAGTAGCCGGCTGCATCAAGGGCCTCATATGCAGTCTCTAACAGCAGCCTCTGTTGAGGATCCATCCCTTCTGCCTCTCGAGGGTTGATATTGAAGAAAGAGGCATCAAAATGACGAGGGTCCTCCGACAACAAGTATGACATCCCTCGTACATCTGTGCTGCCGTGGTGTTCACCATGTGGATGATAGAACCGGGCGAGGTTCAGTCTTTCGGGAGGAAAGGTCTTGCGAAGGTCGATAGGCTCTTTTAACCGGGTCCATAGCTTTGAAGGGCTATCTGATTCCCCGGGGAATCGACAAGCAGAGCCAACAATGGCAATCAATTCTTGCATGTTGGGAGAGTATTTTGTGATTATGAAGGATAAAGAAGTGGTAGGTGAACAAGTATCAGGTGAAATCGGATTTGGATGACGGTCGAATGCTTCTCGCAGTTGCCTGTTGGTAGAAATGTGTATCTCGAGAGGTTATACATGTATATAGAGCTGCTGGCTATCTGAATCACCCAGGTATAAATATGTAGGCCACCCATAGCCAGGGCCCGGAAATAGTGGGTCCCCATGTAATGCCCTTATCGCAGCGATGGATGTCGCACTAGTCCCGTGTGGTACCTATGGGACTAACTTCTCCACCATATCCCACGGACCCCGGGGGCTACCTGGGCACTCTCATGGGATATTACACAAGTGGGATTGGAATTCCCATCTCATAGGAAAGGACTCCTACGGGATTCCCGTTCTTGCGTAAAACAAAAGACGTTCCCTTTTAGGGATTTAAACAATATTGTTGGTCCCATGGGATTTACACAGGCCTACTTAGGGGCGAATAGCGGGATAGCGGGATATTCGGCGGAGTTACGGGAAATCGACGGGATTTCCATAACTATATTCCGAGATCTTGAGATAGCTATCAAGTGATTTTCAAAAGGAAAAGGGCTGGTCCGCCTTTTATTTCAGAGAAATGAGTAGCTTTCTGGGTAGTGGCTTTCCGTATCCGCCTGCCTGTCACCATCATCTTCCGCAAACATGAGTCTGGCCAGCACGGTTTCGAAACAGAGTTTGCAAGCTCTCCTCCAGCAAACCAACTTTCTGGATAGAATGAAAATCGGTCTCTCAGCTTTTGTGGTCTACTTTTGTTGCATGATTGCGGTAGACTGGGGCATCTATGAATGGAAACGCAAAGCGCATGGGTGCGGCAAGATCCCCCGGTACCCTCATCGCGACCCGTTCTTCGGCTTCGATATTGTGCTTGGTATGGCCAAGTCACTGCGCAATGACTATTTTCTTATTTGGCTCAACAAGGTCCATGAAAATTTGCCAAAAACCTTCCGAGTGAACTTTGTTGGTACACGTTTCATCTACACCATCGAGCCTGAGAACATGAAAAGTATGTCCGCCATCAACTGGCGGGACTTTGCTGTCGGCCCCATGCGGCGCAATAACAAGGCAACTGCTCCGTTTGCGGACAAAGGCGTCAACACTGTCGACGGACATGAGTGGGAATTCAGCCGGTTCCTGATCAAACCATTCTTCACGCGGGAGACCTTCACAGATACCACTCGTCTGACCACGCATGTAGATCGAGTTTTGGAACAACTACCTGCGGATGGTGAAACGGTCAATGTCCAGCCACTCATTCAGCGTTGGGTAAGCCCCTTCTCTCTTCTACTGCGAGGACATTTGTCTGACCCTGGGACTTCAAGTTTCTGGACGTAACCACCGAGTCTCTCTTTGGAGAATCAATCGAGTCTCTGGTATATCCGGAAAGAGCCCCTATATGCTGGGCTATGGTGGACGTTTTGCGAGGTCTCCGAATGCGGCTTCAATGGTACAAGTACATCTGGCTCTTCCGCCACCAGGCATGGCTCGATGCCGTAGATGTGGTCCACAAATATCTGAATGTGCATATTAGCCGAACTTACGATGAGCTCGACGAATATAAGCGTCAAGGAAAAGACCCCGAGGCGGCTGATCGCAACGACTTGCTATGGTATATGGCGAGCAATCTGCAGGACAAGGAACTCCTTCGATCCCAGATCTGCTTGATATTCGTGCCAAATAACGATACAACCTCCATCTTCATCAGTCATATTCTATGGAATCTTGCTCGTAATCCAGAGGTCTACGAGAAATGTCGCCGGGAAGTACTTGCGGTGGGCGACGAGCAGTTGACATTCACGGTACTACGAAATATGAAATATCTCAACGCTATCCTCAATGAGAGTGCGTGGCTTTTTTCTCTTCCCTTTTCCCTACTCGTGACCTGAGGCTGACATAACAGGAAAGCGCACCGTCTCTTCCCCAACGGCGTTACCCAGGTGCGGAAATGCATCCGGGATACGACATTGCCGGTGGGCGGGGGTCCTGATGACAAGCAGCCGATTTTCATCCAAAAGGGGGATGTCGTCCAGGTCAATAAGAATGTCATCCATCGAGATCGCGATATTTGGGGGCCTGATGCAGAGAATTTCCGGCCCGAACGATGGGAGAATCTGCGGCCCTACTGGAACTTTGTTCCCTTTGGTGGAGGACCTCGTCGTTGTCCAGCTCAGATGCTGGTGACAGCGGAAGCCAGTTACTTCCTGTCACGACTGATGCGCGTCTATAAACGGATTGAAGCCAGGGATTCAAATCCCTATGTCGGAGTGATGCGCGTGGGTCCTTCAAACAAGACTGGCGTGCAAATCGCGCTGTTCAAGGAGTGAGAGAAGCGAAACCTTCTAGATACTGGGATCTTAGATAGGTTTTGTGTACTCGGAGCTTTGCAGGAGCATGCTGCCTTGTCCTGGCACCCTAACTTTGTTAAAACGGGCCCTACTCAAGTATGGTAGCGTCCACTATCTAGCAGGCCCACAAGGGAGCCTGACTCCAAATTGCTCAAGTATTAGTTTATTATCGAGAAGAGTATATAATACTACTGTGTGCTTTTCTCCGATATCTATTCGATTCGCCTACCCCTCATGCACTACTCTAATCTAGCATATCTTCACGGATAGACCTTTATGAGCTAAAAACCATCTTCGCTTATATCTTGTCTAAACACCCAAAGTTACCAAAAGAAGAACTGCATAAAAAGTTATATGACAGAAAATTCACCAGGCTTGGTATGTTTGTATTGTTGAGATAGCCGTAGTTAACCAACTAACCGCAGCGGTTAGCGGTTAATCATGGTCTTTGCGGTTAGTGCTGCAGTCTACATAGGATCATACTCTGTAATTATTAACTCTATATAGCCTCTAACCTATGTCGAAGGTCATACTATTTTTACAATATGCCTACTATAATTTATAAAGTTAACAAGTTCTTATCGATAGGCTTTAAAATTATGCCCAAAAACCTACTGGTATTACGCAGTTGAATTTAACCAATATTAAGTAGGATATTTATCTGAATAATTAAAGTCATAATAACTAAGCAAAACAATAATATTGTTAGACAGAATCATACCTTTGTTTAGTATTATCTTTCATCAATAGAATCCATCTGTAAGCTTTCTATTTTTGAAGTTTATTGCGACCTAGGAGAGCTAGGCTTAATAACTAAGCTATCATGATGAAACGCTTTTCTTTTGTACCTGTCCATGGCCACCTGGGGAATCAGGATCAAAACCAGTGGCCCGGGCAGTAATTCGATCAGCTTCTTCTTGACTGCGAACGTTGTCACTATGCCACGAGACAAACCCGTCTGGTCGAACAAGAACTAGAGAAGCCCCCCAAACCTCATGAGCATGCGCTTCCCCGGGTAACTCAACAACCTCAAGGGGCAGGGCTCTCTTCCGAGCTGACTCTCTCAGCTGCCCAATCGAAGTGGCCAATTCTTCACTCACTGGAAATGCAATAAGTGTGAAACCGTCGCCGAATAGATGGGACACAGGAATTCCTGTTGTCAAACACACATGGGGCGCTCGGTAACCCGGAATGGTGCTTGGTTTGTACTTTCTGGGATGAAACTCTGGCGGGGAAAGCTCTGTATCAAGTGTACTCGCAACAAAAAGACGAAGAATAGCGATATCCCATCTCCACTCCGATACTCTGGTTATGGCCGTCGTGAGTTTGGAGATAAGAATGCATGGCTGCTCGCATTTGAGCGCCGGCCTGACTGTTTGACTCGATCACGTCGGCATCGAGACCCAGTTCGGCCGACATTCTCATCAAGTTACCCATGTGTAACTTTGACCACTGCAGTACTAGTTCTCCCACAGGCCGGCGCTCGCTCTGATAGGAGAGAAGCGTCACAGGTCCAGCCCACCCATTTATTACAGCTGCTAGCTTCCAGCCGATGTCGTAACCATCTGCGATACCAGTGTTCATTCCGTAGCCGCCCGTTGGCACAGTCTGGTGGCATGCGTCTCCCGCGATGAATATACGGTGCTTAGGCCCAGCGTAAGAACAACGCGCAAGTGCGGCACTGGGCGTCCACGTTGAGCGAACAAGGACCTCGTCAATCTTTATCGGGAATGGTCGGCCACTCATCCCACCAAGAACGTCATAGACGATCTCCTCCGACGAAAGCTGCGCATGATCCATGTCGGGAGGCATGAAGCGATGAATGGTCCAGGTGTCGACTTCGTCCTGTGCGATAATGGCCCCCTTGACTGACCCACCATCATTCGCAGCATTGGGGAAAAACAGGTGCCAAAATTGGCCTTGCTTTTGGATGCGTGAGAGATCCCTTGATTTGAAATGCACAAGGACAGCGTACCCATGGCTAACATTAAATCAGTGATATGTCTTCCTGAATTGCGTGTCGATTCGCTAGCCAAGTCAGTACTTACATCGGGCCTCCGTCCAAGGGAATATCGAGACTCTTGCGTATAGCACTGTGAGCGCCATCGCATCCAACTAAGAAGTCCGCGCTAATTTTCCACTCTTCGCCAGTCTCCGAATGGATGGCGTCCACCTCCGCTCCATGGTCAAGTTCGCGTGCCCCTGTAACCTTCCACCCGGCACGAAAATCGATAAGCGGATTCTCCATCCCAAGGTCCTTAAGCCACGCCTCAAAGATCTCCTGCGAAACACGCAACCATGGTTCCGACGGCATGCTCCCATCATTTTGCTCCCTACTCCTTCTGTGGTACTCGTCAGGACTCGGCAGATCCCACGCAGTGATTGCTTTCTCGGCATGCAGCCCGCTCGAAAAGAGACATGTAAACGGGTAGTGCGAGGGCACAGCGACCTTTCGCAATGCCTCTGCGATCCCTAGTCTCTGGTATATTTCCATCGAACGAGCATTCGTGAGGTCCATCTTCGGCCACTTGGTCGTTGTCAGGTTACGCTCGAGAATCACACTACGCACGCCGTACTTGGCTAGTGTCGTGGCTGTGATGAGGCCGACTGGACCCCCGCCCACGATGAGGACGGTCCCTGGATCGTGGGTTTCGGTATGCATGTTTCTTCTTTCTTGTGAATAGAAGAGGGTATTGGGGTAATGCTCTATCAGAGAGTCGACCCTGCAATGACTAGCTGAAATAGCTCTGTGCAGTTCTCTTGTCGATTGAGTGCTTAAAAGACAGCTGCTGTCCATTTGCTATACTCCGGCTCGGAATATTCACGCGTGCAGCCCGTTTGTGTAGTACGGATGTTAGATCCACTATGCTCGGGAAATTTGCTTATTGGACATTGAGGCACATCATGGCGGATGCCATGTGGGCCTTCTGATGGCTCAGAGTGCTCCGTAGCTGGATACCCATTTGTACCGGGAAATATGCAAGGGAATGCTTCCGCTCGTGACGCTAATCTCGTAGAACATACATCTAGTCATTCACAACATTATGGAGAGGATAGATGATCATGACGTTTCTGCCAATTCGATTTAAGATATGAATTGCTATAATCAATCCAATTCAAGTCGCATTCCGTAATGAAAGAACATAACATTGCTCTTCTACACTAATGTCTCACCACCTCATACACAAGCTTCCTTCCCGAACGCTCTCCCCTCTGAAGCAGAGCTAGACCCTCCGATACAGCATTCCATCCGCCAGCCCTCACCTCCGACATATGCGGCCTAATCTCACCAGCATCAATAATTTTCTGAGCTATCTGGAACCACCTCTTCGCGAACTCCCAGTCCTGCGGACAGGCATCTCTTTTAAACGGCCTCTTCCACGGAATCGGCTGGTTGTACATCGTCAGACTAAGCACCCAGTTCGGCTTGATACTTCGCCGCGTATGCCCCCGGATGGGGAATGGTTCAAGGCTTAGGTACCGACCACCGGATGGCCCGATACTCTCATAGCAGACGGCCATCGACCGTGTATCCGTTATGCAGTCAAGGGCGTAGCAGATGGTGCCGGAAGAATAATCTCTGATTTGACGCCCGCATGTTGGGGAGTGGTAGTCGAAGGCTGCGATTGCGCCGAGGGATTTGACCAGATTGAAATTATGGGGGGAACAGGTTGTTATCGGGGTGTAGCCAGATCTGCAATGGAGATTAGTATCGTTCGAATGCTTTTCCCCCTCTTTCTCCTGTGCTTGTAGATAACACGCATCAATTGGGGACCCGCCTACCGCGCAAGGATCTGGATCGCAAGCGTCCCAGTCGCCGTTGAACCCCCATAAACCAGCACAAACGGCGGCTTGCCAGCCCGGTTAGCCTCCATGGGCAATTCTAAACAGTTATACAGCGACATCCCTACAGTCGCCAGCCCTACGCCCAACGTCGCAGCCCCATTGTAGTCCATATGCTCAGGAACCCTAAACAGTAGATCTTCCGGGACAGCAACATACTCTGCGAAAGCGCCATTATCTAATCGATTTGGATTATTGCCAAAGACGCAGCCGCAGACTCGATCACCAATACTGAAGTTGCGTTTGTTGGTGTCGGAGCCTGTTGCAACGATATCGCCTGCGAAATCGCAGCCCAGAGTTGCGCCGGTGGTGGGTGACAATTCGGCTGATTTGGCGTCGAAAGGGTTTAATGCGATGCTTCTGACGCGGACGAGCAGTTCGTCATTTTGAAGGGATGGCAGGGAGCATGCGACCGCGGCAATGAGTCCTTCTGGGGTGATTTTGAGCGCAGTTTGTTGCTTAGAAGGGATCATTGTGGGCCGTATCCGGAGTAAAGGTGAGCAAAATTTATCAATTTAGATGACTCTCATTAAAACTGAAGGTTGATAAAGCCGCTTCCAGCTTACCTTAGTATACTAACGCCTGGTCGGTCTCTGCGCTCCTCGGGGCGGAAAACTCGGAAAATTGCTCAGCGCCCGCAAAACTAGGACTTCAATTTCCCGAGCCTATCTCACCCTTCCCTTGACATGCCCACTATACCCGGGAAAATGGGGGACCATTCGGTGAACCCCGGGTATTCGCAACGACATTCAGAATAAAGCTTGCTGGCTGAGCACCTTTGGGTATAAACATTCTCTCGTGGAGTTTTCTATCGCTAGGCACGTACATATTTGCAACCCTGGCAAAATGGGGTTCGTCATTACTTTAGCGCAGGGCACCGATCCAGAAAAGCAGAGGCTAATGCGCAGATCCTCAAATTATTTATTCCGATATTATTTGTCCTACTCGTACTTAAATTCCGCGCCAGGCACCGACCAAACAGAATCACCAACCAACACGGTAGGCGAATCAGCGAGCTTCCTGGAGACGCCCAAGTGTCGAAGTTTGCTTTCAGGTAAGAACCTATCCGATCGCGTGGTCGACCTTGCTCGACAAGTTGAAGAACCAGCTAAAAAATAGTTATTAGCCAGCAGCTCTCTGATCAAGGCAAGGCTCTCGCCGGAGGCGAGCCGTTTATCATTCGCAATGGCCGAGCAAGAGAGCTGGTGTTGACCAAGCCAGAGCACATCTATGACTTCTACAAGGGCGATAGTAAACGTACGCCCCGTCAACACCCTGAATCCCCAAACAAGTCCTTTAAATTGGGCTTACTAACACGATGCCTCGCAGATCATTCTAAGCCACCATATCTGAACATGGGAGCGTACTTTAGCGGGTATGTCGCTCCTTTCTGAATCCCCTTCGCAACTTATACTCATCAGTTCCGCCGTGGAATAATTCCAGTATCCTTGGGCATGCAGTCGGAGCCATAGCAGGAGAAAGATGGTCGATGATCCGTCGATACTTTGACCGCGAGTTCTCATTTCAATTCGCTCGACGAGCGATCCCGCAACTCACTGCGAGTATCAACCGATGGCTTAATGATCTGCCACTGGAAGGAACAGGAACGGATAGAAGGTTTATACTGGAGATCAAGAAAGCCAGTCGGTTTTTGCCGCTCCGGCTTGCGGCGGAGTTTGTGTATGGGGAGGTTATTGATGATGAGGTAACATACCTATATCCTCCCTCTCTTTTTCATTTTTGGTAATCTTCAAATTCAATGGGCCATTGGCTGATGGGTGGCTTGGCTGCCAATAGCTTTTCTCTGCCTTATTGGAACTAAATTACCTCCACGAAGTCATCCTGCATGATGTGATCGCCAATAAACGTCTGGCGACAAGGCTAGGCTGTTGGTTTGACCATAAAGCCGCCAAGCGCATGGACGAATTCCGTTCTAGGTGGAGGGATTTCAATCTTAGGATCATTCAGTCTGCTCGGGAGGCATCGCAGATCTGCCCTAGCGAGAGGATATATCGCGGTGTTGAAAAGGGTGATTTGAAACTTGAGGAGGTACGTACGATCGACTCTTAGGAGATAACCCAACCCTTGATATACGATTGACGCGCGGATTCACCCAGTTCCTACACACCCTAGATGAGATTCTCTTCGCCAACGTTGACGTCAGCTCTGCGGTCCTCAACACTCTACTCGAGCATCTAGCTGCCAACACGGATTTTCAACAGAAGCTTCGAGGAGAGATTGTAGCACATGGTCATAGTTGCAGCCACGCCCTGAACACCGATACTGACACGGATGCTAATACCCGCACCGGAATATATCTCTCAAAACAAGATACACTTCTAAACTACGCCGTGATGGAGGCTATGCGCTTGTCACCGGCTTTCGGTCGGTCTATCTCAACCTTTTCAATTTGAATGGAATTAGCCTTCTAATCTAATTAGCATGTCGCAGCATTCTCTCTCCCTGAGTGCACGGCTGTCCCTAAAGAGATTGGCGGGTACCGCGTTCCCGCAAGATGCCCCGTTGTGATAGACGCCAAACGCCTAAACACGGACCCCGCTACCTGGGGCAAAGACGGCGACACCTATCGCCCCGAACGGTTTCGGGATATTCCGCCCTGCAAGTCGCGATACTATTTTATGAGGTTTGGTATTGGGGCAGCGAGTGGACGATGTCTTGGGAAGCATTTAGCGGATATGTTGTTCAAATTGACCTTGATGGCTGTTTTTGAACGGTATAGTCTCCACTCGCTGCAAGGTGGGCCAGAAATTGAATTGAGATTTGGAAGTGAAGGTTATGACTCTATTCCAGGGGAGTCCAAACAAGGCTGTTTGTAGCTCTTGGGGGGGTTACAAACGTATAAGAAAGGATAAGGATAAATAGGAGTATTATTAGAGTTATATGTATACTAATTGTATTTATAATAAAATACTTAAAGCCGTTTAAAGTATACTATATAAAAAGTAATACAATAAAATACAAGTGAAAACTAGATAATTTATGTAGCTTAGACTCTTACTATATTTGCACTGTTTAGTAACCCGATGGGTAACCCGCAAACCTATATAGGTTACCCAATATAACCCGAAACCAATTGCGGGTTATAAAAGTCTACCCGAAACCCAACCTATTTGTGGGTTGGGTTTTTTCGGGTTTTGGTGTAGTCTACTTCAAAGCTACTAGATCAATTTCGAAGATTCCGCTATATAAAATGCAACGCTTTGCGGACAAACTATATAGTTTCAGACGACATGAATGTTACGACTTTGCAGAGCATTATATATCTGCTCGATCTAGTACAAGATCTTAGCCTAACATGAGGGTGCGGTGCGTATTAGGAGTCGGTCACATGTTTTACCCTCACAAATTGACCAGGCAGCCGAGGGAATTATGTTTGAATTCGAAGGGCCTATCTCATCGAGCTGGGGGTACACCATCACCATCCACAACACAGTAAAATTTTCAAGACTCCTAAGTTCAGCAGACATAACGATATTTGGGCCCGTAAAATAACTGCTATACTATGAAAGCTCACTTTTCTGATTGAAGCTTTATCCCTCCCTCTCCAACTCTTCCATCACTCGATCATAAAAACCCAGCTTTCCAAAACCAGCATATGCCCTATACAAATACGCTATAGCTTGGCTCCTCTTGAGAGCATTCCGCCCATGGGCTCTCAGCCAAACAGGATCTTTCCATCAGTTTGTGTTGCTCCACAATCTATCACTCGCACTTTTCTCCAGCTGGGTGTTCTTTGGCTTTTGCAAATCCATTCCTATCTCTCTGCCATATAAACAAAGCTCTCCTTTTCTTCTTACCACCGCCGATGCACTCTGCAAGATCACCGGGGACCGGGGGCTTGGCAGGGGACATAGAAGAATCCACGTATCACCGGCCAGTGCATTGGATTCCTTCGATATTGCGAGCATAGGAGATCGGATGTGGCATCAAGGACTCGGTTAATTTGGTTGGATATTCCACATATCCTAAGTCTTTGCATGGATTTACTTTTTTTCTCGCCTATGATATTCCTGTAAATATTGACTCAACAAGTAACAAAGTGGGTGGATTAGAAAGGTACAAGTACAGATTGGAGAACCCCTCCAACGGAGGCGATCACAGGAAAAGAAAGAAGACAACAGCGAGGAAAAGTACAAAAGCTAAACCCCCCCCCCCCCCCACCCTTCGGCCTGAATTAAGTGCGTTGGATATTGACCAACTGCTCCCTAACACTGTTGATCATACTGAGCACGCGACTGAATTGCGCCTGGTGGTCGTCGGCTGTGGTGATTGGGATAAAGGCCCGTGCAGGAACGACAAGCTCGGCGAAGTTTTCTGCCCTGATTGCGTTGTGGATGGCGGCATTTCGAGAATCTTGCAGCCCAAGCTCTGCCTGTATGCGGCGAACATACTCCTCCAAATGTCCGACAGCCTGTATGCCGGTTTCGGCCTGCTCGTGATAAGTAATCACCCGAATATCTATGGATGATTGAGAGGAGCGGTTTCGCCGGTGACCACGTGAAGTTTCGGGAACAAGGGGCAACTGGAAGAAATCACAACGGATAGCGCGCCCGTTCTACTGACAGTTGCTATATACTGGGACAATACGATCGATATCGTGGTAACGGATATACTTTGCCTAAGGTCTATTATTTTAGAGACAGTTTCTGTATTCTTGTTGTGATACTTCTACAATCTAAATCAAGATTGATTCGATATTTGCAGCTTTGTTGCCGATACGTTCTTCTAGGCGTTTTCTGGTATAGTATATCGTGGACCTCTAGAGAGGCTCCCTTATAGTAGTAGTAGCTTACTTTAGTTTGGTAATTACTCGTGTCTTGAGTTTCCTAGCGTTCCTCGCTACCTTCTATGGTACCGTTATTGTATACTCTGCCTAGGGACCGGGATTCTTATCTTCTCCCCCAGCCTCCCCGGCGGGAATTTAGCTCGGGGCCCTAACGGTGTGATGACTGGATTCCTCTGGTGGACAGCTTGTATTATTCTTAGTCGTTGAACTGAATGTACCTGGAAGGGATTCTTACTATATACTGTTATCCTCGGCAATTACTTGCTACTAGTTTGGTAGATCTGGCTATGTGGGGGGAGGTGTTTGCGGCGGTATGATATTGGGGTAAGAGATAGTTGACTGAAGATGGAATAGTCGACTGAAGATGAGAAGCAAGTAAAGAGGCTGGGTTGAGAAGAGAGAGTGAATAAGGCTAAGTTGAGAAGGGACAGGGAGGTTAAATAGGTGCCTGCGCGGGGACATATTATTGTTCTGTTTGGAGATCTGCCATTTTTTACTACGCACGCGCACGAGACCTGACTTTATATCAGCCCTCCTCCATATCACCTCGAGTAGTCCCCCAGCACTCACATTCAATCTTATCGCCACCAACCATGGAGCCACCCTCCGCAACGTACCCTACACCTATGGTCGAAGAGGATGAAAACCAGCCAGGATTCCGGGCACACAGTGCTCTTAGTAACCCATGGCCTCGCGGACGACGAGTCCGTGAGCGCCCACACACTTTGCTACATGCACTGCAAACCGCACCACTTCGTCCGAAGTTCGTCGTGAGCCAGGCTTACGCACTTTGAGAAACAGGGAAGATTTCTATTATACCGTCGGCACCAAGACCGCTAATATTGAAGGTCTGCTGGTGTAATCGGTTGGGGAAAAGATTGATATCGAGGAAGCATGCGATTTTTGCCAACAGTTTCAAGGACTATCCACTTCATGTGTTATTGCGGCTGAACTTCGACACCTGCTACCAACATACGCAAACTGCCATTGGGGATTGAAGGGAAGCAGTGTAGCTTTATAACACAGCCCCCTACTCCTCATACAGCGATCCAGCAAACTGAGAAGCCCGGGACGTCCATGACGCCGCAAGAGCTAGATGAGACACTAGCAAATGAGATCCTTGCTCGGGACTCGGTTATGGCGGTGCTACGCAGCCATAATCGGCGAATCGAAGAACTTCGAGCCACCAAGGCTACTATGCAGGCCAGTGAACAACAGGACAACGTTGCCGGTGCCAATCTTCATAAATAGCCAGTTTACCCCCAGTGTACCCACGATTGAGCCACGATCGACCTTGGGTCGAGCTTTAGCTGGCAATACATTCGCGTATCCTTTCTGTCCTTTGCTCTGTCGCTAGCCATAATAGTGAACCATTCACGTCAGTGGAACGAATCACTATGGGCGAACGAAAGGATTCTTTGCACCATCTTTCGAGGCCCAAGAAAGGCTTGTACGTGTTACCTACAAGAGTGTGGATCTCGGGTATAAATATACGTCCTATGTCGAGGCACATGGTACTGGACGTCAAATGAAGCTAGAAAAACGCAATGGGTTTCAACGAAGCAATGCAACTAAAGTTCAATAAGCATAGAACCTTGGAAGCAACTGTCCACAGATTTGAAAGATCAATGAGTCAAGTCGGAAGGCTCAATGTAACGGACCCTCCCATCTTCTCCTGGATCGAAGCCATGACATCAGGCATGCTTGATGCTAGCCCCAAATTCCATTTGTCTTTCTCCATACCCCCACAAAGCAAACCCTTGACCTCTCCACTCTCACCGAGAACAAATGAACCATAGTCCCCGTCCGTGCAGAACGATTCCTCATTTACTCCAGCTCTTTTGCCTACGATGACGAACTCTTGAGTTTCAAGAGCACGCATTTCCACGTTTTGTTCGCTCGGAGTATATCTTACTTTAGGGCCATTCCACTTGCAGTATGCTTTTGGGCCGTTCACTACACCTGCAGTAAAGCCAGAAGTGCGACCTTTTTTGTAACACCAATCCCCATCTTTAAGTGACCCAAACTCACTGAGAGGTTTCTTTCCCAGCCAGATTGCAGAATTTTGAGACGGGCTCCATTTTTCTGGCTGGTACTTCTTAGGGACCGATGGCATAAAATTTGGCCTGAAGAACTTTGGCTCGGCGTCTTTAGACATCTGAACGAATGCCCAGTCCATAACGTGACCACCGCGCACTTCATATCCTGACACAAACTGAACATCACCTAGGCTGAACGGCATTCGGTCGACGACTGAACGTAGAAGCAACGCCTCTTGAATTGAAGCTTTTGTGTTTGAAAGCGCCTCCAGGATTGCGGAATTTGGTGTAGCTCCGAGTAGCTCTCGCTCTTGCACCTTGGCATTCAGCTCAGTCTCGTGTTCGCGCATTGCCTCCAAGCGCTCGGAAATGTTGGCAGCGGTGGCGTCTTTATCAAGGCTAGATGGCGATTCCATCGTGATTCTGTTGGCCAGAGGGCGCACAGGGGAGGAGCCGAAACGGTCGAGACTTTGGAGAAAATCGTTGCTGTCAGAGGGGCGTTGGGATGGCGATGGCCTGACCACGTGGTAATTGGTCAAAAAACCTCTACGAACGACATCACCGTGAGTCAATGTCACAAACCCGCCAAGCGTTCCGGCGTTTTTGTCTCCTTCAATTCCGATCGAGGATCCCATCCGGGGAACCTCATGCTCTTTGACGTTATATGTGAACGGAATGCCGCCTCCATTCAGGGATGACATGGCGCCGGGTAAAAATTCGATGTCAAAGCTGTCCGCTTGTATGTGTGGCAAGAGTCGAGACATGACTTGAAGTCGCAGCTCAAACCAGTTTGTAATCGTCCATGGCTCCACAAATACCACAATGGTCGGCTGCGCCTTGGCTTCACTCGGACCAACGTTGAAGGGGCATAGCATATTGAAGTTGGAACCAAGTGTCTGCTTCAGGATGGCGACAATATTCTGCATAACTCGGTCGTATGCTTTGACAAGAGGGTGGTTTAAGGCGATGGAGAAAAATGTCGGCTGGTGGCAGAGCTTGTCGTTCGAAATTTCGACATGCACACTGACCTTGTGTCGGCGGAAGAGGCTCAAGATCTCGTCTTTGATAGGGTCAAGAGGAGAGATGTTTGGAGTCGAGGTATCAAGGAGGACACCGAAAATATCGACGGGGATGTCACCACGGGGATACCCCGGCTTGGTCATCCTCCAACACCGATACATCATCATCCCCGGCAGATTGTGTTGGTTCAGTATCGAACTGACTTCAGGGTAGAGTGGCCTGAGTACTTTCTCAAGAGAAGGGAGAACCTCCAGTTTCACTGGCGAAGGAAACCGACTGGGGATACTGGTCGATCGGTAAACTTCGACGCGCTGCAAGTACCGCTCAAGACTCATGTCGCCTTCTGCATCATCGGACTTACGAAGGTGGCGGCGTCGTTTTCGAGGAGACAGCGGGGGTGTAGGAAGGTCTGAAGGCCTTAGAGACGGCACTGAGGGGTCCATGACTGAAGATGACGACTGAGAGTGAAGTGATAAACCAGAGTGAAGATTATAGCAGAAGATGAATAGTGTAAAGACTTGAAGAAACCTGGAAGGGTGGGGAGGGAAGAGGAAGTTGAAGAAGAAGAAGAAGAAGTATGAGAGCCCTTTTTATACCCCAGAGGTTGGCGGATAGGTACTAAGGTTTGTATTGTTGTATGAATAATACGATTTGTATTGTTCTGTGAACAATAGGGTTTGTATTATTGTATGAACAATACGGTTCGTATATGTACATCAACTCTTTATGGAACTAAAAACAGTAGGCCTAATACCCTATGCACTCTTAACTTCCACCACTTCATTCGCAGCTTCAGAAACCAAGACCTGCCGTGATTCTGTACTCTTCTTGCGAGGATTGGGGGCTTCAAAGATCTCGCTGAGTTCCTCAAGGGTCCGTCCGCTTGTTTCAACAGCGAAGAAGTAGATGAACACTCCCTGGACAATATTCCAGCCAGCTAGAATGATGTATGTATGCCAGCCAATGACGCTGATGGCATTTCCGACTCCAAACTGATTCACCAGCAAGGCGATATTGGTGAAGACAGAGTACATGGCCATACCCTTGGCACGAGTCTCGTATGACAGACATTCGACGGCGTACATGGCCTGCAATGGGGTCCAGCCAAAGCTGTAACAGAAACCGATCAAGAAGATAAACACAATGGAAGCAGTGGCCGCTTTTGGTTCTTCTGTCTTCGAGAACACACCGGTTGTGGCTGAAAAGCTGGCGAAGGCGAGCTTCAAGTCGAAAGGTTAGCATAGAACATTGATAAAAAGGTAAATCATACGAGATGGATATACATACAGTGCAAGCAATTGATGCGCCAATCATCATAGGTCTGCGTCGGAATTTCGGGCCCAAATAACTTCCCAGGTAAGCTCCACCAGCGGAAAGGACTGTGTTGCCGAGATTTACGTTCAGCACTCGTGTTGTATCCGTGATACCAGCTGTGGCCAAGAGTCCGCCGATGTAGTAGCTCGTCACACCAGCCTGCGCCCACTGACTCAAGAAGGATGCGATACCCACACACAGGAGTCTCCATCTGGCGGCCTTGGTATTAACGAGCTCTCTGAAGTCCCATGCCTTCTTGTCGGAGCCCTCGAGGTTGATCGCCTCTTCATATTCCCGGACCTGTAAGTGAACATAGGCGTTATCGCGGGAACCCTCGCCGTGATACTTCGTGATAACATCCCAGGCTTCCTCGCGGCGCCCATGGCTGTAAAGCCAGCGAGGTGATTCGGGGATAAACCAGACTGTGATGAGTACGATGCTGGACGAAATCAACTGACACCAAATTGGAATCCGCCACGCGAGGGAGCTTTCGAATTTCAAGCTTCCACGACAAGCACCAGCAGCAGCAATAGCGCCGACAAAGTACTGGCAATTGTATAAACCGGTCAAAATGTCGCGGTATTCGGGATGACTCATCTCAACAACGTATGCGGGTGCGGCAGAAGATGCCATGGAGTAGCCCCAGCCTAAGATATGTCGTTAACGGCACGAACAAGAATCGGAGATGTTCAGACACGTACCAAGGAAGAATCGGCTGGCAAGCAATTGATCCATGTGGTTAGCAGTTCCACCGAGAATTGTGCCGAGGATGACGGCACAGGATCCAACAAACATTCCACATCGGCGACCCCAAGTATCCAGGAAAATGCCAACAAAGGGCAGCGCGCAGACACCTCCAATAGTGTACATTCCTTGAATCAAGGAGGCTTTAGAACCGACTAAACCAGAGCCAAAGGTCTCACGAAACTGCGGGATAGGAAGCAGAGCACCCATAACCGAGCCATCAAACCCTGAACCCGTTAGCGATGAAAATTTTCCAATGGTTATCAATTGTCATTCTCGTACCGTTTAGGGCTGAGCAAAGATATGCCACCGTCAAGAATGAATATAACTTGATCATTTGACCACTCCACGGACTCGGGGGATTGGTCCGCCTGGCGATATCGAGAGCCACTGAGCCCTGAAGTGTCTCTACCTTGAGGCCCTCCTTGTGCTCATGGTGCATGGCATCGCTGGCACCTTCTTTCTCGACCAGTTGGTCTGGAAGTGTATGGTCTGCCATGCTGAAAATGTCGTCTTCCCTGCACCGAGGGATGTGATCCGCAGAAAGAATGGGTCAATTCGTGGGGAAAGTGAGGGTCATGGCATGATATTTATTCTTGCTGTCATGGGACCCTTTTTCCCTCCCTCGTCGGCATGAAGCATCCTTTTGTCGTAAATGTCTCGGATGTCCTTGGCTAAAACAGCTTCTGTCAATCTTTGGTATTCCATTGCGTTGTGATTGTCCAATTATGACAATGCCTTTCACTCCATTGCGGGGATTGGGTTGCTCCAGACGGGCCGATCGAGGCCAATCACCATAGCCGAAAAACCGGGGTAACCCGACTTCTACGGGAAATGACTCGGCTTTCTCCGCCTCCTCCTCGACTAAAATGGTAATTTTCCGCCCTTATTCCCCCGATCGGCCCCAAATACGGCATCCCTCAGTGAAAATCACCAGATTGCGGATATTGATTCGTAACGGAGGTCTCCAAATCTTCATGTGTTCTTTCTACTTGCTTTTACGATCTACATTCTTTACTTCTATAATAGTCTACAGAGTGCGGGAGATGAACCCCCGCAAACGGGTATGTTACATTTAATATAATCCATTCATGGGGCAGGGGGAAGGGGGAGAGGAGAAGCCAATCCCAGAGAAGAGGTCCCATTGAAGTACTGTAATGAAGTCCAAATCAAATTACTCTATCATCACAAGTAGAGGGTGCAAAGGGGCTGGTTGGATATCCACGGCCAGCCAAGCAAAAATAGGAGAATTAGGTAGTCCGGTACTCGGGGCCGTAGTCAGGTGAGCTTTCTAGTAGTCCCGATGCCTCGGTAGTAGAAAAGCATGGAAATGCAAACAAAGCAAAACTAGCTGCCAGGTTGCTAAGGTGTCGAGGAGTGGAGGTTTGAAGTGTTATTCAAGCCACAGCATCCTTACAGTATTGTTACGAGCCAGGTCTTTTGTGAGAAAGAGTGCATTCCAGCTAAAATATCAAAGCTAAAGAGAGAAGAAGAGGCAGAAGCAAGCGGTAGATACCTGGGGATTAAATAGCAGAAGCCAACCCACATGAGCAAACAACCTCTTTCCTAATTAGGCTTAGTAGCAAATTCGAAACAAAGAAGGAAGTAACGACAAACAATCTGGGAGAAGCATGTGCCAGCAGATCGTAACACAGCAAACAGTAGCATAGGCGCCAGCTGCCAAAACCCATTTCTGGTAAATACTAGAGCTATAATGCCTGGCAATGGCCTTCTCTGAGCTCTGTGTATTGTGTGTCTACATATATATATCTTGTATGCAATAGGGTTTATGAATTGGAGCCCAGCCATTTTGTATATACTTACATCAGTAAATTATTATATATAATCCGTCCACTAGTAGACTTATCTATGTCTATTTCCAATGATACGATAGTGATAATTGATAAAATATAGAATGTATGAAGAAGATGACAATTAGAAAGTAGGTATCCATAGTAAACAAGGCATAGTCGGCCGCATAAGCGGCCTTGGGATGTCTTTTCAGTGGTCACTTTAGTAGTCTTCTCAGATTGTTACAGAATAAGGGTGGTGGTCTCAATGATGATCGTATTCCTACGGAATACTGTGTAAGATAGATAAGCTAGGTCTTAGTCATATCGTAGTAAGGTCCTCCCCAGCCCTCACACAGATATCATTCTGTCTTGTCAGTTTTGTGAAATAACCTTTGACTTTAACGTAGGCGTATAGAGGGCTATCAGGTGATTGTGACATTATAATTGGCTGAGCGGGCTGCGGCATTACGTTCCGAAGACCTATATGGCTCGGGGCCAGCCGAAGCCAAATCTTAATTTGAGCCTCAAGGTTAAAAGCAAAGACCTCGAAGAGGCCCAAGAAGCCTTATAAAATGTTGATTTGATATCAACCCTGCTGCTTTGTTGTATCTCACTTTTAGGGATCAGTATTCCAGGGGCACATTAGTTAGAGATTTACATATCAGTGAAATTATCCTCTACTGTCATACAGCTAGATTTCTATCAAATAACTTATCATTGTTCTTTCTGCTAGTGACTTAATGCTACAACAAAACCATTTCATGACTATGAGCTTCGATTATACCATAACTCTGGTTCTAAACAGATTGAAACAGATTATTGACCTAGGTAGTGATACCCCAACGGTGGGTCACTAGCACTAAGTCCTGTAATCTCCACCACCTGGTCATCGCCCGGAACAAGATCAATAGCGCTGTCACTAATACGAACATTATCTCGCTCCTCAAAGACAAGGCATTTCACAGGCTTCCGTGCACTGATTATCAAGAGCTGCTGTCCAGCTAAAGCCCCTAGCTGCTGCTTCACTTCTAGTCCGCGATCAGAAAAGTCAAGGTACTTCAACGGCTGTGGCCAGTCAACATCCCTGGCCACAATCTGGCCATCTACCCACAACCTCGCAGAAAGAACGTGTGGCTCAGGCTGCGTGACATGATCAATGATTCCACTTGTAATGTCAGAAGTACCATTGGGTGCAATAGTCACGTCCGTGAAGACAGCCGGGGCGCGTAGATCCCTACCCGTAACCACCGACAAGAATCGTAGCTCGACAGTTCCATAAAGGACTTCTTGTCGGCTGCTAGCCACCCACATCTCATACCGGCTCTTCGTGGGAGGTTGTGCGTGTGCCACACTCCAGTCATGATGTTCACGTCGTACACCAACCGTTAGAGGCCGCAACACTCGTTTAACTGTGTAATACGCTGGCTTTGGCCGCAGAAAGTAATCCGCAATTGCCCACGATATCGTGGGCCAGCAGTCATTTAACTGCCATAGTAGGGCTCCGCCACACTTTCGATCATCACCCCATTGGCGGCGCCATCCACGATATCCGAACATCAATGTCTCTGCCTGAAGGACTTGTGTGAGGTAGGCGTATGTCTAAGTATAATGTAAGTCCTTGTTTTCTCTCTTTGATTAAGTCGACCGTGGTAAGCAACATACGTCTAGATCAGTAGACAGACGCAGGTTTTCCACTAGATACGTCGCCAACCGCCTCTCGTGGCCATCGGCCTTGTTATGAAAGTCCATAACCTGCGATTGTGGGTGCTTGTCTTGATAATTTTCCACAAAGTACTCGATAGTTGACATATGCGGGAAGGCTTCCATCCCAAACTCGCTGTTAAAGCGGCCTCCTATGGTGTCAAAGATCTGATATTTTTCTTGTGTTCCATGCCACACTTTAGAACCGTCAGCACGAATGTTCGATTCAAAGTCCCCGTAAATTGCTTTACGGATTATATTACTGACCATTCCACTGATGTATATCTCCCACGGTAGGATCGGTTGTGACCTTTCCATCGCCCCATGGGCTTCCCGGGTGGTAGAAAGTACTTGGCGAGTACTCGGATACCAGTTCTGGCAGTAGCTTTTCGTAAATGTAGCGTGCTGGGAAGTCAGACTTCAACCAACTCCCCGGATCCTTATCCTCATAGTTGTAAGTGAGTCCCGTCTGCTCCTGGAATTGATAATCTTCGTTATTACCAACGTAAATCACGATTGAAGGATGATGTCTTAATCGCTGTACGTTGTAGATCGTCTCCTGTCGCACAGACTCTAGAAACTCGGGCCATACTGGGTAGTTGCCGCAGGCGAACATAAAGTCCTGCCATACTAGCACGCCAAACTCATCGCAAGCGTCGTAGAAAGCAGCGTCCTCGTAGATCCCGCCACCCCATACTCTGTTATAGATTAGTATTTGACGATCTCAAAAACATAAATGCTATTTTAGCATACCTGCTCATCAATTGGCCACCGGCCACCATTAGCTCGATCCACTTCCGGTATCGTTCCGTGCTGATACTAGGTAGTAGGCTATCGGCAGGGATCCAGCAAGAGCCTCCACAGAAAATATCAATTCCGTTGATTCGGAAAAAGAAAGACTTCCCATGTTTATCAGGTTGCTGAATGACCTCGGCAGACCGAATACCAAATCTCTTAGCGACACAGTGTAACTCATTTCTATTGCACAAGAGCGAAACTGACACCTCATACAACGTTTGAGCGCCGTAGCCATGTGGCCACCATAATTCGGGATTGGCGATCTCGAAGATGGCTTGGGCATTTTGATCGGCGGATAAAGGAATATCCTGGCGGGCGATTTCTTGTCCACGAAGAGTCAAATGGAAGCGAGCGACGCAGTGCTCCGAATTAGACGCATCGATTTTAGCAGCTGCCGTAACAGTCGCTGTTTTATGGTCGGGAGCGAGGTGTGTCTGTGGCCATAGGTTCTTTACTCGTCCAGAGTAGACTTCCAATCGCACTTCACGCCAGATACCAGCTGTCATGATAACTGGTCCCCAGTCCCAGCCCCAATGGTATTGAGCCTTGCGCACGGCTAGGCGAGCCATATCTCCAAACATACCCTGCCATTTATGATCCGGGTCTTTCTTGCGTAGCTCGATTGCTTTCAGCTGGGCGCAATCGAATTCGACCTCTAGCACATTTGTGCTATTGGGAGACCCCAGTGCCTCTGTGACGTCCACACGGTAGCCCAAGAACATATTGCTAGCTTCAAGGATTGTCTCGCCGTTGAGCTTAACCGAGGCAAAAGTGTCGAGGCCGTCAAACACCAGTGCCACGGTTGCGCCAGTAGGGATTTCCGGTCGTTGAAAAGTGTGTCGATAAACCCATGCCTTCTCGTTGGCCCATCGTGCTTTAAGTTCATTAAAGCCTAGGTAGGGATCCTCCAGCCTAAAAACATTAGCTAATGTCAAATTCCAAGTTGATTAGCTGGTTAGGTCGCCAACTTCTTATTTGCAATGAGATCCTGCTGCACCGTAGAAGGGACTGCCACCACCGGCATCCACGCATCCAGTGTCTCATCGTCTCGGTCTTTGAACGTCCATTCCGTGGACAAGATGTGCTCGGAAAACTGCATGTTTTTGGTCCAGATGGCAAACAATTTTGTTGCTGATGGTCCACGGAATATCTGATTGAGAGCGATTTCGGTGAGGACAGAGTGGGCTAATATATACTAGCAGCGGACACTTGAAAGGAAAATGGTCCAGTTCTGTCCCGATTAAACCATTGACTTCCGAATTGCAAAGAATGAAAACATGCTGAACAAGACGTAATCGACCTCCTCTGGATTCGATGTCGTTAGAGGCCACAAGACTACTGCCAACACATGCTACCCCACCTGCAATGTAGATCATCCGAAAATGTCACGCTGTGACCACTTTTATTCCGTCGAATTGCCTATCTGGGCCCACAGTAGGCGGAATGTCCGATCGAAACAGGAAGTCCCGAAGACCTCCGCCGTTTGAGATGTTCGATTCACCTCTTTACGAAGATGTAGATCTTGTGCTAGTGCTTTCATGTTATCTGTGTCCTCGTATGGGAATATTTTGCGATTGTAAACTGACAGTCGGAAGAGTGATGACATTACCTAATAAATGTCTAGCAATTTGAGCTCCTCTAGCCTGATCCCAAGGACTCTTTCCAACACTAAAGGTTGGTCGCATTAATTCTGCCATTTCCTGCCACAAAAGGCATCTACACCTGACCTGACACGTCACCTTCAACCTTGGAACTCCTTCCCAGCCAGAAAATGATGTTCATACCTATGCAGAATACCGCCTTTTGGTTATTGCGGCTAACTGCTTACACGCCGCACTATTTATATCCTGGCTGGTATTTCTGGGACTCTCAATGTATTGAGCAAGCTTACGGTCATCCAAGGTGCTGAGAAGCCAAAGGTTTTTAGTTTTGTCTCGAGACTACTGCGATGGCGGCCAGAGGATCCAACAGCCGCAGGGGAACTACTCTCTGATCGCTGGCTTCAATCATAGGCCGTTTTCCTTGTCGAAGGAAGTCCAAGAAATTATATTGGGCTCTTGTATCCTGCTATGCTCTTTCGTTGCGGACTACAGTTGGCTTGAATACGTATAAAGTCGATACTCGTGGTTCTTTATAGGGTGGGTATCAATGGCGTCGCGAAAAGAGGTGCCTGAGCTTCAGCTCTTGTCACTTCCGACAATACATTTGAAATAGCCCTGGTCGGTCCAACGACCCACGGCCGGGTTCCTAACGTTCGGTTGCAGCTAGACTTGGTTTGCTAAAAAAAAGTTCTGTATTTTCTTTTCCCATCAAAGCCTTTGAGTTACTTGGCTTAGGCGTCATATATACACAGAGAGTGTCACGAGCCAGGTCTTTTATGAGAAAAGAGTGCATTCCAACTAAAATATCAAAGCTAAGGGAAGAGAGGAAGAAGAAGAAAGCAAGTGCAGCTTCCTGAGGATTAAATAGCAGGAGCTGAGCAAACAAGCAAACAACCTCTTTCCCGATTAGGCTGGAAGCACTGACAAACAATCTGGGAGAAAGCAAGCAAATCGTAACAGAGAGGATGCAAATATTGGTAGTGGTACAGGCCGACTTAATGTTGTTAAGCTAAGACACGTGGGGAAACTCTAAAGACGACGACGTGCCACATGGGGGCCAAGCTGTGTTACATAAATTACCTATTTGAGTCCACGGTGGGCGGAAGTCCGATCAAAATAAGTAAGGAATTCCGAAGATCTCCCGAAGTTTTCTAAGGTGTAGATCTGTCCAAGTGTCATGTTGTCAACTAAATATAACTCCTAAAGAGTAATATCGTTTAGGCTAACACCTTCTCCTTTTGTCTACCATTTGGATATTAGTCTCATAAGCAACATGAAGTCGATCGTTAGTTTCTCTCGTTTTCTACTTTCCTGTTCATTTGCGAGACCACATTCATCTCCTTGAGATCTAATTTGAAGTTTGAAACTAGTGTAGTACTGAAACTACATATGTCTTGTAGAAAGACCCGCACGACCCGAACAAGGAGAATGTAAAGCAACTCCTTAATATAATATATATGAATAGAGATGCGAAACATGTTGATCCTTTGTGATGGCCACATGGGAAGAGTGACTGCGATTCGCTCAGGCCGTTGAGATCTCTAAATGTCGAAACATGATCATGTCCTTGGCTGTCAGATCACTGTTATAAAAGGGAGCCGCGGGTCTCTGAATTTTTGAAGCATCACCAATCTACCATCTAAATCAATCAGCAATAAAGCTCGTTTTTTTCTAGTCATATTACAAGATGCAGCTCCTATCTCTTTTTACCTCCATGGCCCTTGTGTCTTCAGTCATCTCGACTGCGATACACGACTTGAACACTATGGTGGCTCGCGGAGGTGATCGGGGCACCGAGATCATTCATGGACTCGGGGCTCATAAGCAGGCGATCTTGCATGCTGGTGGCAATACTCGCGATATGGCTATTGCCATGCTGGAGACGTGAGCTCACTTCTTTGGCCATTTTGTCAAGTAGCTCAGCTAACAAGTATTAGTACCAACATGACCACCGATTACAAATATGGTATCTCGAAATGTTGACCGGCCAGACTAGTAGTGGTGTTAATATTCAAGCTTCTAGGTGACGGAAAGTCAGGCGATGGCACCAACTTCGGTGTGTTCAAGCAGAATTGGTTCATCTTGAGACATTCTGCTTCTGATTTCCTGGGCAAGACCGTCGGCCAGGTTGATGAGGGTGTTATTCTCAAGTAAGTTCTAGTATGGTTATAGATCCATAGATATTGGCTAACACTGGATTGCTAGCTCGGATCTGAAGAAGGACATCAAAGCTCGCCATGAGGGCGAGAAGCACTACGGGTATGAAACTTGGTTCAGTGGTCACCGCAATGGAGAAACGGGTGTCAATATCCCGGGCACCGCGGACATCAAAGGTGAGTTTCCACGACCCCCTAGTTTAATAATTGCTCGGCTAACGTTATCAACAGCATACATGGATGGGGTAGCATGGATTCAACACCAGCTTGAGAGTGACAAGAAGTTCCAGAGCGACGATACTCGGTTCTGGGTTGATGTCGTTGCCATCTAGACACAGCGGTAGAGAGCTTGTGGCTGACAGCCAGGTGTAAATTCTTTGAGGCTACGTCCTGTACTTTACCCGCTCCAGCGATATTCTGTTTCATTCTTGTTGTCTGGATCTTGTGAAAACTTTGCATAAATACACTCCTTTTATCACAGGCTTTATTATTTCTAGTACTTCGTAGGTCGCTTTATACATGCTCCCATGTAAGTCGTATATTCTATCGAGTCTTAGACCAGAAGGATGCACTGGGTGGGCGTTTATATAACCACCCTCGGCCCATTCTCAACCTTACTGCAATGTATGAGACCACTACCAATCGCTTTCTATCACTCGCACTTACCCCTTCTTACTATCCAACTTTCCAACAACCCCTGATATTTGATTTTCCTCTATATCGATATTGATCTTGCGATCAAGGGACAGAGTATTTATACCCTCCCAATCTAGCAAGCAAATTGGGCGAACTAGCAAACAGCATGTCAAACAGCAGGGGTGAAATCACAACGGTATCATCAGAGGCATCAGGGATATGCGTTATTTTTTTTTAATAAGTATGTTGTACTCCGTACGTTGCACACTGTATTTTGGGCCATGCGGTGTCATTTTCCCCCGCGATTTCAAAAACCCAAAATGAGTTACTTCTGCTATCTCACAGCTGGGAAACTTCTACAGATATGCAATAATCGAAAGCCGGGAACAGTTTTTACCTCGTGAGGGTTCAACCACAAAATCTTCGTATCCCTTGTTGTTGAAAAGACGTACCACAATAGAACGTATGCATGGCTCTGCCTAAGGGGGATCGAAAGTTTCTGTTATATATGTGGAAAGTTACTAGCGAATGGGACACTAGCTCGGGCCGATAGACTGAGGGGCGGTGAACAACCGCTCTCGAACAAATAACAATAAATCCCCTTTCCCTCTTCTGTAAATCCATAAATTCCTCAGCTTTGCCCATAATGTCCGAGCAATCAAAGAGTTGCATCGCATGTGGATGGACGCTCGATCAGCAAGAACAGTGCTTTTACTCGAGCCATGTGAAACTATTTTATGGTGCAAGTAGGCGGGGAGTGTGGTCGATCGGATCTGATGTTATTTTGAAAGAACGCCCTGACGAAGGGCCGAAAACCGAAGTCACCACCTTAAATCACCTTGCATCCTATCCTAACATCCCGGTTCCAAAGATAATTCGTTCCTGGGTCGACGGCAACGGACGGTACTTTGTACTTCAAGAGCGGATACAAGGCGAAACGCTCGAGCAAGCCTGGTCTTCGTTATCAGAATCTCAGAAAGTGGATATCGCAGATAGCGTTATTGAAATTCGAAAGCAGCTACGAACCATTAAGTCAACATCTATACAAAGTGTTGATCAAAGCCCTTGTTTTCCCGGTCTACTCTTTTCTGACCGCGAGCCGCACGGCCCTTTTCATTCCGACAACGAACTCTGGGAAGCTATAGCTCTTACTCTCCAAGTCCCTCAGCGAGCCCTAGACAATTTGAAGAAATGTCTGCCTAAATGTAAACCCTACGTTCTCACTCATTGTGATCTTAATTTGGGTAATATCATTGTGAAAGATGGAGGGCTCGCCGGGATTCTGGACTGGGAATTCGCTGCATATTACCCTGTCTGGTATGAATATGTCTCGGCGTCATGGGGATGGACAGAGGAGGACGCTAAATGGAAAAACCTTCTACGAGAGCGTATGCGTGTACACGGCGACGGACATGAAGATGCGAAAGATTTCTGGGCTGATCTGTGTCATTTGAGGAAGTACCCAAATTTGAATGAAAAGGGCCGAGAAGTTTTGGAGAGGCTGTCTTTGGATTAATTGGAAAGGTACATAAATAGAGATACTACCCGAACAAGAGATCCCTGGATGGGGTACTGGACTGGTCTTATACCTCGTCTAATGTATATAGCGGCTCTCACCCTAAACCCAATGCTATGTGGCTTGGAAATTAGTAAGGCGAATTTTGGCTGCTACCTCCCTTCGCATTCGACTCCAGTAGTTGGGTAATATTGAGTTGCCTCATGCAGCTGGTTTAATCCCTGTTTAAGTATGGTGTACACATTCTTAGAAACCGCAACACCAAATATCGGCAAATTTAACTCCAGAATATCGAAAGGCCGCGTCCTCTGAGGGTATGCCATTAATATGGCAAAAACAAAGAAAACATACAACAGTGAGGATTCGCTGGTAGTCACCCACCCAACTACTAACATATAACAATCGTACAGCCAGTAGTCAGGTGGGTGTCGTTAGGGTGGGCTGAAAATATCGGCACTAAAATATACTAAAATATACGAGCTACTAAAACCGTGCTATAAAGCTGCTTATTTATGGACATCTAGTCATGTATAAATATCGGGATAAATACGGGCTTCTATAGGTATCATCATAGTCCTCAGCGATCAACCATCATGCTCGTCCTACACCTCCTCACCCTCGCTGCTGGCCTAGGAATTGCTGGTGCTAGAGATATGCCAACTCGACGAACCTCAAATACAACATCTACTCTCATAGCCACAGAGTATGGAACTATATTTTACGTCCCAGTCACAATCGGGAACCAGAGCTTCATGCTCCTTGTGGATACCAGTAGCAGTGACACCTACGTGATGCAAACCGGGTACAAATGCGTCAACAGCACCGACAACCCTATCATACCACAAAGTAATTGCCTCTACGCAAACAAGACTTACCTATCGCCATGGGCCCAACGAGATGTTCGGCGTGAAATACGGCGCAGGACTCGCCAGCGGCCTCATGGCTTACGAACAAGTGTCCATAGGCGGTGTGGGCATCAACGCGCAGAAGATCGGCATCTCAAATGAGTCCAATCCTATGGGCGATAACGTAAATAGCGGGTTACTCGGTCTGGGATACCCAGCTCTCACCTCCGCGCACCCGGCGAATCACACATCCAACAGCACATACTGGAACGATCGTCTGGTGTACAATCCCTTGTTAGTCCCGATGCACGAGCAAGGCCTTATCGATCCGTATTTCAGTCTCGCGCTCGCACGTACACCGCAGAATCAATCTACGTCTTTTGGGGGGTACTTGACGCTTGGCGGTCTTCCGCCCGTCAACCACCGTTCCCATTTCTCTACAGTCCCCGTCGAGATCACGGAGAACATTCCGCTGTGGTATACATCAGGGAAAAGGGTCAGATCTTACTGCTCAGCCACTGTTAGCAATGTCACTTATGGCTCATCGTCGAATAAGCTGACTACAAACACAACTTCGTTTCAAGCATTCGTCGATTCTGGAAACTACATCTCGTACCTTCCACCCGCGATTGTTGAACCTATCAATGCGCTCTTTTTGCCTCCGGCAACTTATGATACTGATCTCGGGTTGTGTGTTGTTGATTGCTCAGCCAAAGCACCGGAATTCGGCCTGTCGCTTGGTGACCAGACATTCTACCACGATGGTTCCGATCTTATCTATCGGACCTCTGATGGGGTTTGTGTGTCTAATCTGGCTTCTTCTTCAGAGGTATCTCTGGGCGATGCCACATTGAATATTATTGGCGTTCCATTTTTGAAGAACGTCGTGGCTGTTTTTGACTTCGGGAAGAATGAGATGCGGTTCGCTAAGAAGCTAGGCTCTCAGTATAGTGGGTCAGGAAATACCACCTCGACGCCTCTGTTTTCTGGTGCCTTGGTGCGATGCGATAGCCGGAATAGCGCTGTGTTAGGTCTATTGTTGGCCTTGGCTACTTCACTGATGATATAAAACCTCAAATTCTTATCGTTCTATATTCATATTTGTTGTAATATCAACCCTGCCATTTGCCACACTGTTCGCTAGTTCGGACTGAGATCTTTGTTTGCAAGTATACTTACTGTTTTAAAGGAGTATAAATACTGGCTCTTCATAGATTCTTCAATACAGATCCTTTTTCCTTCATCGTCTCTCAACAGTATTTAATTCCCTGATCTGACTTTGTCCAATCTTTAACATTTTGAATGCTTCCTCCAATCCACCATCTGTATCGACAATTCCAGATCCCACTTCCTCTAGTTTGAAATCCCTCCCAGGCTCCTCACTTTGTATGTCATCTTCGGGTAGAATTGCCTTGATGATAGTGATAGCAGTACGAGCATCCCAAAGTCCATCGCGAGATGTAAATAGATACTCCTGCATTAACGAGAGTGCGGTGCGCAAGATGCGGCGGTCATTTGTTTTTAGGCAGATAAAGTATAGCATCGCGATGATATTTGTCGAAATGGTGAAGACTCGAGTGGAAGGAGTCATCTTTGCTGAACTAGACCCATATGCAGATTCAGATGACAGAGATAGCAGCGTTGATATTTGGGTGAGAGCAATATCAAATCTGCGAGTCTCCTCTAGATGGATGTCGGCACTCTCAAGAGTGCAAATAATATTCTCTAAGAGAATCGTACGGGAAATAAGCGCCTGGCTTCGTAAAAGAACGAGTCGTTGGCGTTGAGAGGAAGTAAAAGATTGAAAATGTTCACTCGTGGCCGTTTTCTCCACAATTTCTTCCAACTTCTGATGTTGAGCTTCCAGGTGCAATCTTTCCTGAAGAACAATGGATGGCAGTTGAGCCTGAGGTAGGTTCTTGTATTCCACAAATTCCATTAGGTGCCGTAGTGTCCAATTCTGGAGCACAGTAAGCGAGCTTTCAAGATGAGATAGACCAAAAGTCCGCTCTGGAACCGCAGGCATCACCCCCGTGACTTGTTCCGGCAACACAAGCTTGAGAATAGGTGTTCTCTCAGGTGAAAAAATACTTGCATGAATATCAAGCTGAGAGAAGATCACTAGCAACTCCGCATATGTCTCCTGGCCATCCACAAGATGCGGATAATCCATCTGCAAGCTTCGCATGAGAATCAGACCTTGATCCAGATGCCATAATGCTTGCTGGACATTTCCGATCAAACACTCAAAGGTATAGAATATGAGGCTGCAGATGAGGGCAACCTCAGCTGAAGGCTCCCGAGTAAGATGTGCACGAAGCTGAGAGTGCGATTTGGTAATACGGTGGATATGTTTGACTGAGACTTCAAGACACGGTGATCTAACGAGCATATAGTCGCGATACAGGGAAGTGAGCGCAACAATAGAATTGCGGATAACGGATTGGTCTTGACATCTCTGCAGAATGAGGTTCGTCCATAGCGTAGTATTCGAGAGTCGAGATAACGAGTCGGCTACTTCGCAACAGTAGAAATGAAGTAGTTCACGGTCAACGCGACTGCCGGGTACTTTGAAAGGAATATTGTACATTTTGATTTCGGGTTGGGAGCTGGAAGCTTGGGGATATCCAGGGCAGCTTCGTCCGGCGGAAATGCACCGGCGACATCCGGGACGTTGCTCGTCGCATTTTATTCGGTGGGTTCTGACTTAGTTAGAAGCAGTGGACTGAGCGTTGGCCAATATATATATACTCACTTGCAGGTGACACACCCCGTTCGAACTTTGGGTGTGCTGCGACGCGGTTTGATGGAAACCATATCTTCGGTTAATAGATAGATCGAGGGATAAGAATCAAACGTGGAAAGATTAGGTCAAATCTAAAATTACCTAAAGGCAGCAAGGTTGAAGATGAGTGGGGGCAGAAATCAGCCATAACATGAATTGTCTTTTGCTGGAGGTAACTAGTCAACGTATTTCACCACCGGACACCCAAAAAGCATGAGTTATCAATTAGTCAATTCAATCACTGTGCCACCGATTCGCTCCTGATCCTATAGCGAGTTAGCAGAGCAGGGGGGTACGTGGTAAGCTCAGAATCCAACATCGAAGCTGTCATGCTTGACTTTGAGGAGCAAGCAGACGCATGGTAGGCAATGTCTCACATTAAGGAAGGCATCAGTTAACGAAGAATAGGCTGCGATCCCTCCCCAAAGCATTGGCCCCAGATGCAGGCAACATATATGAGGAAGTGGTATTTGATGTTTCTGGGATGCTAGAATTCTGAAAGCATGCGTCCCATGATACAAAGGGGTTGTTCACTGTTGTTAGGATGTTACCGGAGGCCAGCAGACATTAGTTGGTACATCTTATTAATTTTCACCATCCCCTCGATTTGAATGTCAAAGTGAGGGTCTTTGGGGACCCACAGCCAAAAGCCGCAAATGCCGGCCCTAAGGTTCGGAGCGGTCCGCCAAAGACCGAACGCCGACTAAAGTTCCGCTGCCACCAACTATCGCGCTTGGTTATAGATTGTTCGTATTCATGGAGATATAATACAAGGGCACATCCCCTCGAGCTGTTGTCACACCCTAGCTGCTAATTTCAGGCCCTGCCATTTGCGTTCTTTAAATTTCTTCACTCTAAGAATACACTCACCAAATACGACCACGGTTAGTTTCCGGCCCTCATCACATCAATCTCAGCCCGTCATGGTTGCATCCCTCAAGTCCGCACCCAGCGTTACTGTATTCCGGGGCTTCCCCGAAAAAGGCTGCTACACCTGGTCGCCGTTTGTCACTAAGCTCGAGGCCCGCTTGCGCTTTGGCAGCATCAGCTACAATGTCGAAGCAGGTTCGCCCCTAAAAGGCCCTAGAGGCAAGGTGCCCTACATCACACTCGAGGGTGATGGCCAGTCCCAATCTATGTCCGACTCCACCCTGATCGCAAAGGCATTCATTGAGTCTGGACACCTAGAGGATCTCAATCGAAGACTCTCCCCCGTGGTGAAAGCCCAAGACCTTTCCCTCAAGGCTCTGCTGGAGGATAGGCTCTATTTCTACCAGGGTCACGAACGGTGGATCCTAAACTACTACACCATGCGCTCCAAAATCCTGGCTAGCGTCCCGTGGCCTGTGCAGGTGATTGTCGGCAACATGATCTACAACAAGATCGTCCGCAACATGAAAGGTCAAGGAACAGGCAGCTTTTCCACCCAGGAAATCGCCATATTCCGGCAGGAAATCTGGGAATCTGTCAACGCACTTGTATCGGCTGCACATGCCCAGCATCGGGATCGGGAAGGGCCGTTCTGGGTCTGGGGTGGCGATGCCCCTACTGAGGCTGATGCAGTGGTGTTTGGTTTTGTAATATCGGGTCTAGTTTGTGATGCGTACGTACCATTTTCCAAGGTGGTATGCCTGCTTTGCGGTACACCCCACCTGATGATAGATCGTGCTGACACTTCTAAAGCTCTCCGGAAACAAAGCAGATTGTGAACAGTTACCCGTCGCTGGTAAATTATGCCCGGAGGATTCATGACAAGTATTTCCCGGATTATCAAGTGTGGGAATAAAGTTGGATTGTTGATTTTCTGGATCTTAGATTTGGAAGAGTAACGGTACCGGGATAAAATGATATCATTGCATGTAATCGGTCGCTTGGACAATATATGTTCTAACATTTTATGTTTGAAGTCGCCAACTTAATCTTCGTTTGAATGGGCCCAAGAGGTTAGAGCTAATGAGCAATTCTTTCAATTAGAAGGCTGGATTAGAACAGGCAATTCAATCTTGCGGTGTAAGTGCGACAAGATTTCAGAGTAGCCAGGCTCATTTTCAGCATTCAGGATCCCATGTTGAATGAGGAATTCAACAATAACAATAGCACTGTTTGGCTTGAATTGTCCTCCTTTCAAAGCATAGAGCACTTCCTCGATAGTGTAGAGGCTGAAAGACTCTACTTCAGAGTCTCTTGGCTTTGGGATCATGTTTACGTCTAATTGGAGTTCGTATGTATACTCAACCTCTGGTTGAAATAGGCCAGTCTCTCCTCCAGCTTTGTCCCCACGGATATGGAAATAGGTAAGGTGGCTCATTGGCTTGACTTTCATCTTCACTATTTCTTCCGGTATGGACGCCTCTTCTTGGGCTTCGCATATGAGAGCTTCAATAGGTAGCTTCCCGGTACCCAGACCGCCTGCGGCAGTGCTATCAAGCATACCTGGGTACGTTTGCTTTCTTGCTGATCTCTTGCCGATCCATAATCGAAGGCCTTGTTGGTCCCTCACGTAAGAAAGAAGTTGGACGCCGTAAGTCACAATCCCAAACAAGGCACTTGCGCAACGCTCTATTTCAAGAAGAACCTCTCCTTCTCGGCCATAGACCGGGAAAGTTTCATCGCGCCAGCTTTCTAGCATTGATATTACAGCTAATCTTCTGGTTGCCCTGAGGGTATCCTCAAGCACTAGCGAGCGCATATCGGCTGTGGCAGTAGCTGGCGTAGCTAATGTGACAGTTGTTTGGTCATGATCGATTGACCACGTGTCGGACCACTGGACTTTCTCGACGATTCCCCGAGTAATATATCCTAATATGGCACTGCAACCATTCACTCTGAAGGTGTAGGATTTCTCCAGAACCCATGGTTCATCGTGTGAAACGAAACTATCAAATAAGATCAACGTTAGTAAAATATGGAAAGAAGTATGGAAATTCCTTACTTGTCGCACTCCTTAACTATATCTAAAATGGTCGTCATTTTCCCTGCGAAAATCGAGGTCAGACTGGGAAAGTCAAGAAAGGGGTTCTTGGCGATTCCATGCCCCACAGACAGGGAATCATCTTACGAGCGACTATAGGGATCACCGTCACATAACTCTCTCATTGGTTTATATTGCCAGGCAGTAATTTAGACCCACTCTCACTTTACAAAAACTATCCTCAGAATTAACGTATTACACTATCGAGCTACGTATACCACCGAGCTGCGCACCCCAGAACACATAGTAGAAAGCGATAAATTACAATATAATATTTTAACAACGGTTGATTCTATAGAGTTTTCCTTGTAGCTTAATGCTTTTTATATGATACCTAGCCAATTGTCAGAGCTTAGGGGAAGTTAATAAATTAGTCACTCTAAATTTGCAGGGTATGATTACCCTGTCCCTTCATGGATCTCAGAATACAGATTATCCTCCTTTATTTCTCAATCTCCTCATCCAAGTTTTAGATTTTCATCATCGAATAAAGTAGTATCAATTCCTAACGCCCCGATCCCAGAGTATCACATGACTTAACGGCATCACCATGACATTATCCCTACAAGTGACTTATGTTCAGGGCTCTCATCAATTTCAGTGCCCTAAAGAAGCATGGATTTATCTTCATGGCGGAATATACTCTGGGAGAAGAAAGGCCTTCCTCCCACAACCTCAAGATACCAACATCAAGATAAAGAGCAATATCTTCAATGCTTTGAAAATGAGCTAGAGCGTTATGACAGACATGGACAACCTGCTGATTGCTCGTATATTATATTGGACAATGTAGATGAGAGTTCCTTCCAGGAGTGTTTCAAATCTGGAGAAAAGCTCCTTACACATTCAATGGTGACATATAACTTTACTTCTCTCGCTACTGTCGTCAAATTGCCGACTATTATGCATGAGGCCACCCATTGTTCTTTCGGTCAATTTTTTGCGACTTCGTCTCGTGGTCAGGAAAGTCGTCTTGTGCCCATAGGACGAACGACCATCCAAAGTTCCACACGCAAGAAGTGCCCAGCTTCTAGCTGGAAGAGCTCAATCCAAGCACCCGGAAGAGGTATGAAGTGGCCGACAATCCTTATTGAAGTAGGGTGGGCTGAGTCAGGTATCAAACTAAGAGTATATGTTATGTTCTGGCTCAGTAAATCAAACCAACAGGTTAAAGTCGCCCTTACAATAAAGATTACGAAGGAAGGGAAAATTACAATTGAGCAATGGGAACTCGAACCAATCTGAAGATTGCTTCCTTCACGCAAAGAGGGGCAGCGAGATGGATTTTCATTTGTCAAACGACGATATGAAAGAGATCGCAGAAGCTGTCCAGTTGTCTCGCTCTTGATAGAATCGCTGGCCTGGTGTTGGAGCAAGAAGTAGAGAGAAGGTAATATGTTGCGTTCTTGGTCTCTACATAGTTATATAACTACCATAAAAAAGCCTCTTCAAGCTGAAAGAAGTGACCAATATCATATCAAAACCAAAATGGTAGTATAAAACTCCCTAACTGTTGGAAACTATGAAATTGACATTGTAAGTCATGCTGACAGAGAATATGACCAACCCGGGTGTGAGTAGTAGGTCCATTCACGCCTTGCTGAGGTGCCATTTAGATCTTGTCAGCCCTTCAATCCTGACATTCAACCTCGATAATTCCCGTGCTATCACGGCTAGGCGACCAAATCTTAGATATCTTGAGACCAACCGAGCTAAAGAGTTGAATCCACATCGCCTGCGTCCTCTCTAGACCAGGACATGCGGCCATAACAATCATGTCATGCATGGTTTCAGTATAACCAGCATTTTGATCTGGGATCACGTTTTCTTCAATCAAGATCTTTGAGTAGCCTTTTTTCATCGCCTCCACTATATGGAGTAGAATCTTGCGACAGTTTTCATCAGAGTAGTCATGAAGAATGTACTTAAGATAATAAGCACGTGCGCCTTGACTTTGATGTTAGAACTAACAGACCTGCAGCAATTTATATGTCTCAAACATACCTTTCACTGGCTGAGGGCTAAAAAAGTCATGCTTGACTTTCTGGATATCGCTATCCAGATCCTGGGTCTCATCTATGACCCAGGGCATTTCTTCTAGGACCAGTGGTCCAGGGAGCTGGGGATATCTCAGCTTTAGTCCTTTAAGATCTTGGCCACGACCTCCACCGATATCCACCAAAAATGGAGTACTGCCGTCGCACATGGCTTCGTCAATCAATCTATCTTGAACAGGGAACCATTCAGCCCAGTGAGCCAAATGAGCTCGAGTACCTTCCATGAAGGTATTGAACCGGGCCAAAGCCAGCGGATTCTGACCGAACCATTCGAAAAACGACAGCTTCGTTTCATACGCATACTGGAATGGCCCGTCTCTATGGTCCTCTGGATTCTGATATTTTCGTTGGTTGAGGAACATAGGCGTTTTCTGAAACGCAGGTAGGAGATCCACGAATCTGCGATCATCAGCGACTACCTAGAACATGAGAAAGGCAGGAAGTAGGCATTTATACAAGGAATCCATGACCCCGATGGTTTTTCTTTCCGTCATTTGCTTAGCCAATGGAGTGGAAAGATACCGGCCACAGGACTGCTCAGCAGCAAACCCATTGACGGTAAGCACGCGCATGATCCTTTCTTGTTTTACAAGTTAGTCACCGATGACCTATAGAGGATTTTAACAAATATACCGACAAGGACCGGATCGGCACCTGTCGGCGCCGCAAGCTCCTCACAGGTCACAGCCGACGTAGCCTTGCTCAAGGAACTGAAGATGCCCATATCGCTAGCTATTTTGACAGCCATGGGAATAGTAGGCTTGTTTGCGACAGTCACTTAGTCAGAGTTGAAGTTTCATCATGTGGTTGTAAGAGGGCAGCTCACCGATAAGAACAGATCCTTTATTAGATTGGCTGGTTCTTGCAAGACCCTGGTAAGATGTCTGGCCTCCTCCAAAGCGTCCAACCGATCATTTTCCTCTCCCGTGGATTGGAATTTTGCAACGGATGATGTGACGCCCTGTGATAGGGATGAAAGATCTTCACTATTTAGCGTCATTATTCTGTTAGCCAACAGGTCAGGCGCAGCAGCTATGTCGAATGAATATTCCTGATAAGTTTCTTCCCCTAGCTGGGTCTTCACTTTGCTGATCAAGGTCGACTCCAGAAAGCTTCCAGGGAGGTTGTTAAATAGTAAATCGAGCCTCTGTATTACACAACCCTCAATCTTCCATGTGGCAAGAGTTTAAGAGCGGTGCAATGTCTCCATCTTGTTTTTACAACTAGGCCCTTTCGTGTCATCGATGAACTTCTTGTAGTGTATGCCATTCAATGGAAATTCCCCGGGTGTGGGTGAGTTTTCGATCAATCATTTTCTCTGAGGTGGCACGAGCGTTCAACGATTGGAAACTTCGATATTGATTACCCGGTGAGTCTACTTGTCCCCAGGTGATTTGATGCACCGTAATCCTATTGGTACTATCTTTTGCGTCTCATATTAGAGGGAATTGGTAAGCCGTGTGTTTCGTTCAAACCCAATTCCACACCAGTTAAAGGGATTTTAATTAGAGAAGCCATCTCCCCCATGACCTACACTACCGCCGATAACTCCTCTAACCGGATAGTACGGTATCAGCAGCTGAATTCACCAGCCTGTCTAAAGTATGGCTTGGCATGTTCGACTTTGATATCGCAGTTCACTTGTAGATTGACACCCTCAAAAAATATATTATGGATTACTATCTCTCAGTCACAACTTCCTTCGTTACTTCTGCTGGATTACGGGATTTACCGGGGCTTATGTCTAGCGCATATGCAAGGTGCTGTACGACGCTCCGTGCTACGCATAACCAATATATTCCAAGGATCAAGCAAGTATTCAAGCTCGCAGGTTGAATACAAACCAAAAAAAAACTCAATAGCACTCAAATTCCTAATTATTTGCCATCACCAGCCATGTGTCCAGTATTAGAACCCGTCATGATCATCACTGGTACCGCATCGGGCATAGACTTGCCATCACTAAGGATCTTGACAAAAAAGTCCGACATGTGGTTACGGCTGACGTGCATGAAACAGCTGGCATGCACGTTGCTCAGGAACTGAGAGCTGACTGCATCATTTTCTACAAAACCGACGTGGGCTTGTAGGCCGACCAACCCTCTCTCTTTCGGTGCGCTGGCAATGGAGTGGAAGTGGGGGTTCGCCAACGCGGGGATTTTTTATCCCAACGATATCTGTGGTACATGCATATACGTCGGTAAATGGTGTTCACTCAGAAGTGGGTGAATCAGGGCTCTCGTGGAGCCACAATCTCTTTCCCGAGAGGTTGTCACTCAAAATCAGGATTTATCCCAGGGTTTCTATCAGTCGTTTTATGCCCAAGGCTACAGCTACATGGATCCTCTCCCATACTATGCGGATGATTTAGACTACGTTCGCGCCCCCGCGTCGACCAGGACCTACGTCATTCAACAAGAGTCAAAAGGCTCGTCAGGCATCCATTAACAGGTTGGCCAGTCGCTCCTTTTTCGACACTGACCCCTTAGTATATACTACCGGGTAAGGTGTGGAGCCCCCCTGGACTTTAAGCAAACAGAGCTAAGGAATTCCCATGGCCATCAACGAAAAAGCTCAGCCCCAAAACAAACAGCTCTTTTGCAATACCGCTGCGGGATGAAGTTACGAAGAGAATCAATGCTTCGCAAACCGGTCAAGCGTGGAAGGCAGCAATTGTTCACGGGTCACACTTTGACTAGTAGGTTGGAAAGTCCCCTAAGAACGGCGAAGCTCTCGTTGCTCATGCAGTGGCCGAAAAGATGGAGCTGGGGCCAGGAGTTCGTGAATCAATAGATGCCATGGGAAGTTCATATCCTAGGTCCGGGTGCCTGGGGAGAAATATCGCAAAAGCCTTATACTGCCGCGAGTAATAGGTCATTTCATTAAGCCTGATTAGGTAACCTTAGGGTTTCCCGAAGACGTATTTGTTCCTTGTAGATGTTTGAAATGTCTGCGACTATTGTACTAGATGAAATAGCCATGATAGAGCATAATCCAAAATCTTTAGTCCCAATAGCGCAAGGAACTAGTCTTCATTTATTGCGATATTCATAACAGCACCGAAGTCGTCCCAACCTTTTCGTACTCTCGCATAAAGTGGGATGCCGTCAGTTACACCAGCACCATTTAACTATAAGTACTCCGGAAAAAACAGAGTAATATTATTGACAGAGTGCTGGGCGATGGGAAGATGCATAACTGTATATAAGAGAGCCTTTATAAGGATCACCTAGAATATATATCACCTCATCACAGTCCTAGTGACCCCGCCCTATTCCTTTTTGGAGTTTTTGCAAACACTATCTCAGTATATTTTCGTTTCTTGCTACATGATAAAACTGGTCTTGACTAGACTAGCCATAATGGCATCTCTCTTCCTCTACCGGCACCACCGCCACAACTTTCTGCCAGGGCCCCGCGAACTGCCTATTATTGGCAACCTTCACCGAATCCCTGCCACAAATCCATGGAGGACGTTCAAAAACTGGCATGAAATCTACGAGCCTATAATCAGTGTCAAGCTAGGTACTAGGCGGATGGTAGTTCTAGTGTCCCATGAGGTGACCCAGGATCTACTAGTAAAGCGTGCTGCCATCTACAGCTCGCGCCCCAAAGTCTTGGCCTATCGTATGAGTAATGAATCACACATGGGATTCATGCCGTCAGGTCCAAAATGGGCGACAGATCACCGGTCTTTAACGTTAAAAATATCTAGGGGCGGAATGTGTCATTTATTTCCCAGATAGACATTTGATCCCTTGCGAGGTTCGTAGTGTGACTTAAATAGCAATTTAATTATGGAGATACTTCGCAAGTCAGTTATATTCATCGCGTAGACAAGCAACGGAAGGCTAGAAGGACGAGATATCTGTCTCTGCTTTCATGATCATAGATCCACGCCTCGCTGGTGAACAAGCGCGCCAGCTAGGACTATCGCCCCGCAATTAGGAAAGTATCCAATTGGTTCACGAGTTACTGTCTACTCAGGACTTTTCGAGTTGATTGTACCATTTCTCCCCGAGCATCATCAATTTGCTGGCTTACAGCAAGCGCTCAGAACGAGGAGATGATACGGGGTAGAAGAGATCAACCTAGTCGCCGAGGCATTTCCCATCCTAGACCGCCTGCCCAAATTCCCAGCCCCGTGGAAACGAGTGCCTAGAGCGCTTCATCAGAAGCAGGTTAGCTTCTTCGGGTACATTACGGAGATTGCCCTGAAGGTCCCCTCGTGGAATTGGACTAAACAGGTGGAGGACCTGAGCAAGGGTTATGAAATGGATTAGCAAGAGCGTGGGTACATTATTGGCCTTATTCAAACCGGCAATGAGACGACTGCGATTGCGCTCGAGGCGTTTGTCATGGCCTGCGTTCTGCACCGCGTTGCTGTTCATCAGACCCACCGGGAGCTCGACCAGGTAGTGGGACGACTGCGTCTGCCCACCTTTAATGTCTTGCCCAATCTTCCCTGTGTCAACGGTTTCTGAATGACGTGCTTCGACGGCGAACAGTGGCACCCGGTGGTCTTCATCATGCCACGGTGAAGGACAACGAGTACCGCGGCTTCAAGATCCCTAAAGACACGATCATGGTAGCTAACCACTGCTCGCTTGATATGGATAAAGCAATTTTTAATCGCGCTAAAGAATTCAACCCGGATCGCCGAATTCAAAACCCTCATCGTTTTCTTGCAGTCTTTGAGTTCAGTCAGCGGGTCTATCCTGGGCAGCATATTGGACGTAATTCTCTGTTTACTGTTATCTCGCAGCTCCTCTGGGCGTTTAATTTCGATTATGCATACCATGATGGTAAGAAGCTAGAGATCGATCCCCTGGACATGACTCAGGGTCTCAGTTCTGGTCCCTCGCTATTCAAAGCATTGATCCAGGTTCGTGGCCCGGGTATTCAACGGGTCATTCATTGAGTAGGCATGGACTGAAGTGGAAAATGATGTGAACGTCTTGCTGAAGAATGCAGATTCAACAGTCACAAAATAATCGTCGGATGTCTATTGTCCTAAGAATGGTCTTTGAGTTTTTCGACGGCATTCAGTCTTTAGATAGCCATCTTAGTCAATACTTCCTCTTTGTTTCGGATTTTTGGTCGGACCATCTTGTCTGTGTCAATAAGTATAAATGTGATGAAATGATAGGCGTTACGAGAATGAGTTTGAAGCTTATGTTCTTGCTCTCGCTCAGCCTCACAGTATATATATATATATGCCCAACGATGATGATCTACATAGTCAACCCCATACTAGCAAATGTACCATTGAGTCTTCAAGGCCCAAATATCACTCTAGTAGATGATACTCGTAACCCTCCACTTTGTCCATCGCATCAGCAATGCGCGATCCTTCTCCTTCGAATAGCATTCCGTCGTAAGTCGCCGCGCCTATAACACAACCAATAATAGGGGCGAAAAGGGGAACAACAAAGTACCAGTTAGCCGCCGTAAACACCTCTCGGCCATAGATGATAGCAGAGAACAATCTCGGGCCGAAGTCTCTGGCTGGGTTAAGGGCCTGTTGTTATTGATTAGTAAGACTCCCTAGCCTTATAACGTGGTGAACATACATAACCGGTCTGCCAGCCTAATGCCGCCCCGATCATAAGCAGCAGCAAGAAGACAGCAAGCTGTGGGGCAGGGAATCGACGAGCATTTCCTGGATCGGAGATGCTGAGACAGCCAAACATCAGCACAGCTGAGCCCAATACCTCAGAAAATACAGCCTCCCAGTTCGACTCGAAGTAGGAACCAGGGTAGGTCGAGAAGATGCCCGCTGAATGGTGACCGACCGGGCTCAGGATTGAACCTCCCGGAATGGTGTATTCGGGATCCCACGCTTTGATCGCCGAACGGTAGTTGATATACACGATGGCAGCACCGACAAACCCGCCCAGGAACTGCGCGACTAGCTTCCCTGGGATTTGTTTCCACTGTCCTTCGGATGGACGCACTAGTGCAAGACACAGAGTTACTGCCGGGTTGATTGTCGGGCTGGGATCAGCCAAATAGCCAGAGAGAGACACGGCAGAGGCCCACGCGAGGTTGATGGACAGCCAGGTGCCGTATTGGTACTCGGACAGCAGGCATTGCGCGACAACTCCATCCCCAATGACAATGAGGAGGGCAGTCCCGAGGAATTCAGCTGCATATGGCTTCAGGGCTATCCGACGAGAAATCATTTCGATTGTGATGATATTGAAATCCGACTGGGAACCCATGGGGCCTACCATGGGAACCCCTGATTCTTGTGGGGCCTGCCAAGACGGCAGAAAAAGGCGGAAAAGTGTAAACGAGCAAATTTTTTTAGTTAGGGAGGGAATGACTCTTGTATCTCCTCAGGCTACCAGAGTACTTACATTTACAGTTGAATCATACTCGTACGAGGATTATGGAGCCTTGAGAGAAAATGTGTAATCTTTGTTTATTTGTTTTTGAGATGATACTAGGATTCATCGACCCGATAGACTAGCTTGGAAGCTCGGACTTTACCTTCCCGCAATATCTGGAGACCGGCCAACGCTCCAGCCAACCCGCCTGGCTTCACTTGATATGGATGAGGGTGAATGCGGCGCTCCTCAAGTAGCTTCTGCGCTAATTCCCACCATTTGACTCCGAATTCAAAGTTAGTGCTATCAGGAGATATCTCCTTTGCCCCCATGCGATAAGGCTCTCCCAAAATATCATACGCCATTGAGACATGTGAATCCACGTCATTTCTCGGGCATGGAACATCCAGCAAGGCGTTGTAGGAACCGCCCGCCGACGAAATAGCAGCACTGCAGATAGCAGCTGATTGGGGCGTGGAGATTGTATCAAGAACGAACTCCAGAGCATCATCAGTATCCTCTCGGATTTGCTCACCCACCAGTGGATCGTGGTAATCGAAAACAGCGTCTGCCCCAAGCTCAAGCATGAAGCCGCGGTTGGCTTCAGAGCATGTTGTAACGACTCGCAATCCCGATAATTTTGCCAATTGAATCGCAAGGGTACCGGTAGCTGTTGCCCCTCCATAGATTAGGATATTTGTATCGTCTGATTCACTCGTCTGGTCGCCAGGAAAAGGCAATTCCATGCTCTGGTATAGATTTTGACCGACGGTTGTCAACCCAACACCAAAGGTAGCTGCCGCCTCAAAACTCATAGACTCGGGGATCAACATTTGGAGGTCCCCCTTCGCGGTCACATACTGAGCGAATGCACCGCCATTGTGGCGAACGGCATTGCTGCCGTGTACAAACCCAGCAACCCGATCGCCTTTTTTGAAAGGCTTTGTGACGCTCGGACCAACAGCTTCTACTATTCCAGAATAGTCGCAGCCCACGGTGGCCCCGGTGCAGGGTACAAAATCAATATGACGCCAGTCCGTTGGATTCAATGCGACTTTGTACGGTGTTAGTCCAGGTGTTCATGAAATATGGAAGTGAAGGAGAGCATAAGGAGAATATACCAGCTTTTGTTTTCACGAGAATGTAATTATCCGGCAATTCAGGAACCAGGACATTTTCTGCCAGCGTGGCGCGGCCCGGTTCTTGGACGATAATAGCGCTTTGAGTGGTCATTCTCAACAGATGTCGCAGCGTGGGGGAAATGAATGGCACGAGAGAGGCGGGGTATAGCTCGAATGTCTTTAGCAAAAGAATCGTTTAAACGGCAAATTGGGGGGGTTGTGAAAGCTACGCATATTATTGCTCCATTTGGTCTCTCCGTTATGTTGTATGTGGCTTGGAGGGTTTTAGAGTGATTCAGGATTCAGGGCTAGATTGAACTATCGAAGAGCTCACACAAAGTACAGTTTTTTTTTTTTTTTCGCCGTGTGCTGCGCGTCAATCTGGCTAGCTAGGGCAGACTAAAGTGTACTCCATATTCCCGTAAAGCTTCTAAGATCGCCGTGCAGGTAAAAGGTACTCCATATTGTGGGTGATCTGCGTAGAGGGAGGGGCACGCGAATGATAATAACTTCAATAAAGCCAATTACTATTGTATTGTATAATGGGTCCCTAGAAGATCTCATTTGAGATCCGGTGGTCCGGACGAGGTCGCCTACTTACAGCCAAATATCTCCGAAGGGAATTCTAAGACAATGATAATAGCAAATCAATTCTCCGCCAGACCAAGTAACACGCATGGATCTCTAAAATACATCCATGTACATCCATGTACAAAGGATAATGGGGAATTCGAAAAGTGGGACTCTCAAATAGGGGTAACTAAGAAGGGAAAGTGGGCTGTGAGAATCAAGAAAAGGAAGAGGAATCCTGATAGGGCAATCGCGGACATTTAGTGTAAGATTATAGTGGAGCTAGTCATGCAGGTCAGGAAATTAAATTGGAAACACAGTGACCGATACTGGTAACAAATTGTCACAATACAATGTACATATTTTGAAGCATTGATGATCCAGTTCGTTGATCAATCTCCACTTGATATCATTTTCGTAACCTTTTCCTCGGCCCTGGAGGAACATGCAGACCCGAATCAGCAAACCATGGAGAGTCTGTCGGAACTGCATGCATATGGAGAACTAGACCAGATCCCTAACATTGGTTGTAGAGTCCGAAACAGGGGTTCACTAAGCTAAACTCCAAACGATGTACAATGATGTACAAGGTACCCCGTACATCGTCCATAGCGCTTTTTAATGAGCTCCGGTCTCCACCGCATGTTCCGCTTAGATAGCTACGATAGCCAGTAATATATGCATGTGAATATGCGCAAGCTTACGCATTAATCGCACTAGCGTCCAGAATGGTCCATATATATGGTCTACAATCACGACGGGAACTTGCCGAGCCTGGAATGCATAACAGTAAGTATAATACCCCGCAGCATCCCTTTTTGAATCGTGTCCAAACTTGTCTTCCGTCATTCTACAATCACAATATGCCAGGCCGATCGACGACGGCTTCTCCCTCAGCGGATATGGAGGGGATTGCTGTAATTGGAATGGGATGTCGCTTCTCTGGAGGAGCGAACTCTGTTGAGAACTTTTGGCAGATGCTATGCGATGGACGTACTGGACATGGGACAGTTCCGACGAGTCGATATGAAGCTTCGGCATGGCATCACCCGAGCCATGAACGCAAAGGAGCGGTATGGATACCTCAATTGGACGTTCATTGATCATGCTAACTTCGAGGTCCTGGATGATTAGATCAATCATGATAGTGGGTTTTTCTTGCAAGAAGATCCATCACGATTTGATGCTCCTTTTTTCTCTATCACAGCCAAGGAGGCCGAGGGCATGGACCCGGCACAGCGCTTGTTGCTCGAAGTCGCATATGAAACATTCGAAAACGGTAAGATGAGCAACTATCAAAACTATTGGCCAGTCAAGCTAATGAGAAATAGGCGGAATACCAATAGACACACTTCCAGGGAGTAACACAGCAGTGTACTCAGGCTCAATGACCAATGATTATGAGCTATTATCAACAAGGGATATCTACGATATGCCTCACAACTCGGCTACTGGTAATGGAAGGACTATGCTGGCAAATCGTTTGTCGTGGTTCTTCGATCTCCAAGGCCCGAGTATCATGATGGACACTGCGTGTTCCTCAAGTTTGACTGCGGTCCACCTAGCAGCCCAGTCCCTGCGATCTGGAGAATGTGGAATGGTGAGTACTGCAACCTTTATACATTTGTCTACGATACTAAAAGTGCTTGTCGTAGGCCCTGGTAACTGGAGCCAGTCTCATCTTACACCCTAATTTTACACAAAGGCTCTCCTACATGCACATGATGAGTCCAGATGGGATCAGTCATTCATTTGATGAGTCTGCAAATGGATATGGCCGCGGAGAGGGCATTGGTGCTGTGCTTTTGAAACCCCTGAGCGCTGCATTAGCCGATGGGGATAATATTCGAGCCGTCATCCGCGGCACAGGAATTAATCAGGATGGTCGTACGCCTGGAATTACACTACCCAGCCCGACATCCCAAGCCAACTTGATTCGTTCAGTTTATGAACGCCATGGAGTCTCAATGAGAGATACTTCCTACTTTGAAGCCCATGGAACTGGAACTCCAGCCGGGGTAAGCAAAAAAACTCCGTTGATGGCCACTCAATGATGTGGTGTACGAAGCTGATGATCAATAGGATCCCCTAGAGCTGTCTGCTGTCGGAATGACGTTGGGCGAGGCACGAACACCAACTGATGAGCCACTATACATTGGCTCAGTGAAGACAAACCTCGGTCACACAGAAGGAGCTGCAGGAGTTGCTAGCTTGATTAAAGTCATTCTGTGTTTAGAAAAGGGCATGCTGGTGTCAAACGCCGGGTTCAAAAACATCAATCCCAAGATCCGGCTCGACGATTGGCGTTTACGCTTGAGTGATAAAACAATGCCTTGGCCGGACCATCTTCCACAGCGGGCTAGTATCAACTCATTTGGGTTCGGCGGATCGAATGCACACTTAATTATCGAAAGCACCAAAGAAGCTTTCCGGGGCAATGCTGAAGACAGGGAGCCGGCCCCCCGGGTGGTGGTGTTTTCTACATTTGACCAAGCTGGCATTGAACGTACTGGTCAAAATTGGAGCGCATTCCTTCAACGTCAGCAAAAGGCCGAGCGGGAGATCCCACTAAAAGACATAGCCCACACTATGCTAACACGCCGATCGCAGTTGGGATTCCGCAGCTTCGCGGTTGCTAACTCACAAGATCAGCTGCAAAGCATCTTGAACAAGGGACTTCCCAAGTATCCTCGAGCTAGTCGCAAAGCCCAAACAAAACTTGCTTTTGTGTTCACGGGTCAGGGTGGCCAGTGGGCTGGAATGAGCCGGGAGCTTCTGAGGATTCCCATTTTCAGGGAAAGTATGGCACGATCACAAGACATTCTTTCGTCCCTGGGATGTCCATTTGATATGGTGGAGGAGATAAAGGCAGAGGCAAAAGATAGCCAAATCAATCGACCTGATCGCAGCCAGCCCATCACATGCGCCTTGCAGATTGCATTGGTTGATCTTTTGGCCAGTTGGTCGGTTTATCCCAACGCAGTTGTTGGTCACTCTAGTGGTGAAATTGGTATGGACATCCCCCATCCTACTTCCTCGCAACAAGTATCCCATGATAAGTAGTAGCTGACTTGTATATTATAGCCGCCGGATATGCCGCTGGGTATCTCTCCCAGCAAGATGCTATGCGCGTCGCTTGGTTCCGCGGGTTCTTTTCACAGCAGATCGCCCAGAGCGACAAACGGGGAGGTATGCTCGCCACTGGCATTTCTGCAGCTGACGCACAGAAGTACCTCGATGATTTGCCCCCACGCTCAGTTGTGGTTGCCTGTGTCAATAGTCCCGCCAGTACAACCCTTTCTGGTGATGTTGACTTCATTGATCAGCTTGAAGCAAGGTTACAGCAGGATGGTCACTTCGCCCGGAAGTTGCGAATCGACACAGCGTATCACTCTCCTCACATGGAGGAACTCGTTGAAGTGGTAGGTAATGCTATCAATTGTATCAAACCGGAAGATCGATACGGTGGGTCAATCCCCATGCTCTCATCGGTCACAAAAGAGCGTGTATATTCCGCCGAGCTCGGTGGATCGTACTGGGTGCGCAACATGGTGAGCTCAGTTGAGTTTACTGCCGCAGTGTCACAGCTCGCAAGCCTGAGCGAGTCTATCAAGTCTCGCCGCCGCCCAGTTCCAATTAGATGGACTGCTTTGGTTGAAATCGGCCCGCACGCTGTTCTGAAAGGACCTGTTGCTCAAATTCTGCAATCTGTTAACGCAAATATGGCATCACTGCCTTACTACTCACTAGTTTCACGGAACAAGCATGCTTTGCAAACAGCGTTGGAGGTTGCTGGGTCTCTGTGGAGCACTGGGCACACAATAGACCTCGCTGCGGTCAACAGCTGTGTCGACACCACAAGCCCAACAATGGTTACTGATTTGCCTTCTTATTCCTGGAATCACCAAACTTCCTTCTGGCATGAGCCTTTAGAGACAGCGCAACTGAGACAACGCAAGCATCCCCGTCACGATATTTTAGGAGCCGCTCTGGATTATCAAAATGCCTTGGAGCCACGATGGAGAAACTTCTTGCGACTCTCGGAGAATCCATGGATGGCCGATCATGTTGTCGCTGGGTCGATTGTATTCCCAGCCGCAGGAATGCTAGTGATGGCTACCGAGGCAGCGCGGCAACTTGCTGACGGGCAGACCAACATAAAGGGAATTGAATTCCAAGACCTTCATTTCATGCGTGGGGTGGTTATTCCTGACGACGAACGAGGCTTGGAGACTCTCCTTCAGGTCTCACCTCATCCAGGGATGCCAGGTTGGCATCAATTCGGAATTTTCTCGCTTCCTTCCGGTGGTGGCTGGATTCAACACGCGAAGGGTGCATTCATTACACGATATGAGGATCGAGACGATGTGGAGTATAACTCAAATTGGGAGGCAGCATTGGAGCGCATCAAGAATACCCAAACAGTCGCGAAAATGGCTGATGTTAGGCAAGCACGCGAATGGCTGTCTCACACAGGAGGACTCACCGTAGGACCGGCCTTCCAGACAATCACTGGGGTTTCCTTTTGCGATTCAGAGCCTCGCCTCTGGCTATCTGGGGTGGTCACAGACACAAAACAATCGATGCCTTTCGAAAAGGAGTCATTCAGTTTTATTCACCCCACCACTCTTGATTGCCTCTTCCAGTCTGCCCTTTTGTCTTGCTCCGATGCACTCGCCAGCAGCGACGCAAATATCCCCGTTGGAGTAGAAAATATCTATATCTCGAATACCTTCCAACCTCAGCCAGGTGAGCAATTTGTTGTCCACACAGAGACCAAGTGGCGAGATGGAAAATCCCGATCCCACTGTATCGCATCGGACCCATCATGGTCGCAGCCCTGGATCACGTTTGAAGGTGTTCACCTGGGACGCCTTCCCTTCAACCCCAATTCCCAAAAGCAAGAGGAAACGTCTTCCGAAAGCCGATATTCTTCGATTGTTTGGGATGAGCATTTGGAATCACCACTTGTGACTAGTCAGATTCATGACGGAAACAAGAAGGTAGCCGTCAAAGCCAGCAGTCTCCAGTTGATTGACTGGATCAAGAGACTTTGCCATACCAACGGGGATGCCAGGGCGCTCATCGCTACCTTGGACTCGTCAAGCTCTTGGATTGAGAATCTCCAAGAGCTTATTCCAAGCGCGGGAAAACGACCATGCCTAGGAAAGGTCACGATCGCTTCATGTGGCCCTGACCATCAGGTGAATGGCACCACTCTGGCAGAATCCAGCCTCTCAGGCACTCACCTAGTTCCACTCGCTACGCTCGACGAACTTCCATCGTCGTCACTCTCTCATGATAAATATGACTTGGTCGTGATCGATGAACCCAGGCTGTGGGATGGCGAAGTCACTCAAACTATCCTGTCTTGTTTACCTAACATCCTCGAGCACGGAGGTTTAGTGGCAATGCGTGTTTCAGATCCCAATCTCGACTCCGCAGCGGAGACATTGCTGCGCTTCGACGGCTTAGAACTTCACAGCACGACCGAAGACCACAAGTTTATTATTGCGCGCAGGACCCCAGTCTCATGGACAACAGACTCTGAAATTTATGTTTTGAGTCCACCAGACAACTCCAACTCATTCCCTGTCTTTGAGCACCTTGAGAAAATCTTTGCCACTCATAACGTTCGCCTGGTACATGTTGAACTGGAACAGGCGGCTACACTAGCAGGAAAGACGGTGGTTTCGTTACTTGACTTGAAACGTCCTTGGGTATCTAGCTGGACGGACAGTGATCTGGAACGTCTCCAAGAGCTGATCCGAGCTCAATACGTTCTTTGGGTGTCGCCTTCCTGGACTCAAGGACCCGTCGATAATATTGGGTCCGGTGCAACGGGAGGGCTTTTGAGAACACTTCGCAATGAGCAGTGGAACACTACTATCCCGCATCTCTTAGTCGATATGGAAGATTTGGAAGACAAATTCGGATTAGCTTGTGGTATTCTCCAAGTCATGCAGCTCACCACACAGGAGAGCTCACGCCGACCAGACTTGGAGTATCGTTTGGCAAACGGCCGGCTGCTAGTTCCACGAGTCCTCGAAACCCCAGCCGTAGTTGAGGCCATGCACACTCTGATAAATGGCCCGAGGCCCGTACTGTCAGACCTAGCACTTGATCCAAGACCACTTGAGTTGAAGTTCCAGCACGCAGATACTGCACACTGGGAGGAACAACAACTCTCCGAAGAGCAACTTCGGCCAGACCACACTGAGATCAAGGTTGAAATGGCCACAATCTTTGATTTACACGGAGATCAGGGAAAGACACCAGAGACAGCTCTTCCAATGTTCGAAATTGTTGGAAATGTGACTCGTATCGGATCAGATGTACATGACTCGGCCGTCGGCGATAAAGTTTTGACGCTAGCATCGGCAAACTCAGGACTCTCGACGATAATGCGGGTCTTGGAGACTGACACCATCAGAATTCCTGCGAATACCGACCCAGCAAAGGCGATCTCTGCTCCACTCGCGTACCTTAACGCTTATCAAATACTCACTCAAGTTGGTCGTCTCAGCTCAAGCTCCTCGGTGCTTTTGGTTGGATCATTCAGCCAAACACTCCAGGCCATGATAGACTATGCCCTTGCCATGAACATGCAAGTCATCGTGGCAACTGATTCTCCGCATACCACCGGGAGCCTTCGCTCTCGCTACCCGATGTTGGCGGATCGAGTTTTGGCCGTCAACGGTAGCCTGGAAACCAGCGTGTCCAGGCTCACGAATGGATGTGGAGTTGACGCCAGCATTTGCTTCCTTGGCGGGTATCCGGGTCGAAATGCTGCCAGGTGTCTGGTGCCAGGTGGACAGTACATTAACCTGTCCAACGATATGAAGCTAAGCGCGCTTCCAGAAAGCTTCATCGACAGTGGCTGCACGTTCTCTTCACCGCGACTGCAGAAAACATTCTCAGAGAAACCCGGCAATCTCCATGCTTCAGTTCGGCATGTGATTGACTTCATGAAGCAGCATCGGATATTAGACCGCGTGGAACCGTATTCCATGTTCCCTGTTTCTGATCTCCAAGAAGCTTTGAAACATTGCAAAGTGACCAACACACGAGCTATCATAAGCCTTCAGGCTCCTGGAAAGGTCCCCATTGTGATGCCATTGCCAGATCTTACTGGCTTGCCATCAGAAGCCACATATATCCTAGCAGGTGGACTGGGCAATCTAGGCCTTGCGCTTGCTGATACTTTGGTTCAATCTGGGGCCCGCCATTTGGTTTTCCTTGGACGCTCTGGCGGGGCACAACCTAGTCAGCAGTTAGCCCTCGATCTCCTTCGCGATCGTGGCTGTCGCATAGACGTGCTACGCTGTGACATCTCCCAACAGGCAGACATTGACCATCTGTCATACAAGATTCGCAGTAAAGGCTGGACAGTTGCGGGTGTGATTCAGTGTACAACAGTTCTAAAGGTAATTTGCCCCCCTTTGAATCTTTTTCATTAACACTAGCTAATTCCTTTATTTCTTTTCAGGACGCAATGTTTGAGAACATGACTTTTGATGATTGGACTCAATCCACACAATCCAAGATCCGTGGAACACTGAACTTGCATCATCTGTTTTCAGAGAAGGAAGACTTGGCTTTCTTTGTGGCATTGTCTTCCGTGGCTAGTGTCATTGGTAACATGGGACAGGCTAACTATTCTGCGGGCAATGGCTTCATTGATGCTCTCATGGAATGGCGTCGCAGCCATGGGCTTCCGGGTCACTCTATTAACATTGGCCTTGTGCCAGATGCCAGCGGCCTAAGCGATATTTCCGAAGATCCAGAGCAACGCCGCCGCCGATACAAACATCTTGAGGGCACAGAAATCATGACCCATGAGCTCCAGACCTTGCTCCGAGTGATCATTAACAGCAAACTCTCCCTTCCGCCTCAGATCGTTGCTGGCATGACCGACTCACTATCTCGCACCAATGGCTCTACAGCCTGGGTGCTCGATCGAAAGTTTGATCACCGGCTTTGTCTCGCTGTTGAGGATACTCAGGATTCTATTCAGACCAGCACCTTACTTAAGGAGGCTAACTCCCTCGACACTGCAACTGAAATTGTCCTTAACACTTTGAGTGAATATCTAGCAGATGCAATGGCTACAACTGCTGATGCTATCGACTCAGATCTACCATTGTCTGCGTTGGGTGGTACGTTTGTCTCTTTTTTTTGATAATATTCTCCAACCGCGATCTTTGAGTTGACTAACACTGTGATTTAGTCGATTCCCTCAAAGCTACTGCCGTCCAAAACTGGGTCTCTCGTGAATTGGGGTCAGAATTGTCCTCTTTCGAATTTCTTGGGTCGCAACCGACCAAGGCATTAGCGAGGAAAATTGCTTCCACTAGTTCATATGTCTCAGTGGCGAGCTGAAGATCTTTTCAATAATCTATACTCCGTGCTGAGTGAGGATTAGTTTGTGACGGCCTTTTCGTCAAATGTTGTATATCTATCTTGCCTTTTAGCGCTTCTCATTTTTGGCTAGTTTCAATAGTTCAGTATATGTGTTTTTTACTTACAATACGTTGTTTTGCGTATGAAATATCTGAAATTTACCGAATTGCCAAGACTTCCCGTGTTTGGGAGCCCGTGCCGCGGGTGGGTCCCGAATCCATCAAACTCACATGATAATCCCGCCATTTATCCTTGCGCTTCGCATACAGGGCATAACGGATGTCCCCGCTGTGCAGATTACAGGAACGTGCATACAATGGGGTGTGGGAGGCGCCATTAGCATATAGGGACCAAGCGCGACGAACAGCTTCATCGACGGGTTGCTCCACTGATGACAGCCCACAGTGTCGCACATCGGGAACTGGATCTGCAATTCTCGATCGGGTTGATCAACAGAAAGACCGAGTTTTGAGTCCTTTCCAGTGGATTGAGGTGGGGAACTCTGTTCCGCAGTCTCGAACCCTCCCCTCGGAATGATAACAAGGAACGTGGACTTCGTACGGAAAGTACACGTTGCCCCTGTTAACGACCCATTTTTGCTGCATAGCCTGCCTTGCTGCCGCAGGGATGCCACGGTACATATGTACATGCCTCTTGTCAAGCAAGGCAAGAAACCCGCTCACTTAGGGGTGGCTTTCACGGATTCCGCCATTTCCATTCTCCAAACGCTTTCACTTCTCTCATATATCTCAAATTTAGGTCCTGTCCCAGCTCGGGGCCAAAATCCACCTAGATTATGTATATCAAGGTCGGTTTCCGGGTGGTATCGGGATTTATAATATCGGCGTTCGCCCAGTTGCATCAGCCGAGGTATGTACTCCGAATTTAGTCAATTTTTAAAACAACCAATGGGAAGGCCTCGCAGGATCTCCAAACTGAGGGGTCGATTATTGAGCTTGAGCTGGACCGCTGACCTTCCCTAGTCAGACAAGGCATGGCCACTATCGACATGCTCCGTAATTTGCATGTCTGTGCAACATAGGGTATCTCCACACAGTGGAGCCTTCTACTGGATCCATTACTTCTTTCGCAAGGCCGGGAACTGTACAATTTGGCGATTTTCCGATGAAATTCCTCTATCGCACTAAAATGCGCAGGGCGTCTTTCGGTTTCTTTTCATCTTCCAATCGATAAAAAATTAAATCAAAATGGAATAAATTTCTCTAGTTTTATATCCAATTTCTTTACCCCTTTTTTTCCCTGTCCGTCTTTTCACTTCCAGCCATGGCAGACGTCGAAAGGAACGACATCTCCTTGCCGGAACCCCCTGTCAGGGCCATTGTCGCAGACCATGAGACGATCATTGACAATGACCTTTCCGAAGAGGTCCCATCCAATGGCTCCGAGTCTCCCGACGTGACTGATCTAGAGGCTCAGTTCACAGAGCCTCGACGGAAACGGTTTGCGCACTTCAGATATGCGGTGTTCACTGTTTATCGACGGCTGTTCACTTTCGTATTTTGCGCAAATCTTGCAGTCTTTCTCTACGTGATGATCTCTGATCGAAAGCTTCTGTCACTCGTGGATGCGACAGCTGTAAACTTGGTAGCGTGCGGTCTCGCTCGACACCCAATGATGGTCAACGCCATCTATAGAGGGGTTTGCTCGATCCCTCGAACTGCACCCCTATCTTTGCGGCGCAGGGCTGCCAAGGCCGCCCACTACGGTGGTGTTCACAGTGGCTGTGGGACTGCATCTTTGGTGTGGTATATTGGATTTGTTGCCGTGCTTTCACAGATGTATTGGACAAATATTCCGATCAGTACAGTAACAGATGCCTGTTTCTCAGCCGCACCGATCGCTGTCGCCTACTTCACTCTTGCGCTACTTTTTGTGATGGTGGTCGTGGCACATCCCACATTCCGCCGGAGGATGCATGATTACTTTGAGCTCACCCATCGATTCACCTCATGGCTGATTCTAGCACTTTTCGTGGCCCTGGTCATGATATTTGCTCATGAATCGAGCAGGGCAGAGAATGGAAGTCTTGGCCACTTCCTTATTACACTTCCTGCATTTTGGCTGTTAATTGTGGCTATCGTCGCCATAGCCCATCCATGGCTACTTCTGCGGAGGGTTCCAGTACAAGCCGAACCACTGTCTACGCACGCCGTACGACTATCCTTTGATTTTACCCAAATCAGCTTCGCAAAAGGCGTCCAAGTCTCAAAGCATCCTTTGCGCGACTGGCACAGTTTTGCCGGCTTTCCAGACCCGATTCCAGCTGGTGAGAGCCCATCTGGCAAGAACCCGGCTGGCAAGAAACCATTTGTTAAGGGTCACGGGCATAAGAGGAGCTGGTCCATCGTGGTGTCAAAAGCAGGAGATTGGACGGCTGATACCATCCGTAAACCACCAACCCACCTCTGGAAGCGCGGGTCGCTGATGCGTGGCGTTGGATACGGCCTACGCGTTTTCGACCGCATTATCATAGTGACCACTGGATCCGGAATAGGACCCTGTCTTGGATTCCTAGGCGACGAAAATCGGCCTAAGATCAAGGTCATTTGGCAGACGCGTGACCCGGTGAAGACTTACGGTCAGGATGTCATTGATCTCGTTCATAAAATGGGCCCGGATCCGATTATCTTTGATACCAGTCGCACTGGCCGTGTTGATATGCTTCCTACCATTCGACAGCAATTCAAGGAATTCAAAGCGGAGGCCGTGTTTGTGATCAGTAACCCTGCTGTCACTCAAAGTATTGTTTACGAGTTTGAATCACAAGGGATTCCAGCCTACGGGCCAATCTTCGATTCATGATTCATGATACATGATACATGAAAGATGATATATGTTGCCTTGATTTTATTTTGACCCAGCTATGACATATGATATCGTCTACATTTTGTTATTTAATTTGAGCTATATAGGGGGCTTTTTGTCTCATTGTCTACACTAGAGTCAGGTCCATTAATGAAAAGTATTATATCATTCGTTGAATCTTGATTCCATGTAGGTGGAGTTTCGTGCCATTCCTTGCCATCGCCCTTTCATATTGAACACTGGGCTGTAGAGAGATATATAACAAGAATTCTTGATTGTTGGAAGAGGAGGGTATTTATACCCGGGAAATATATCAAACAATCAGCGTGCACACAAGCTATGTAACAAATAACCATGAGAGATCGGATCAGCAATTTAGAAATACAGATTTCATAAGTGTTAACATCCCAGCTTCCAACTTCTCCAGTATTTTTCTCGGCAGTGATGCCTAACATAAGGCGGCTCAAGTATGAGACATTTCTAGGCAGCCATGAGGCTATCCCGGCACTTTTCCCAATTAAGACCACTTTATGGACTTTTTTGAGAGCCATTCCAGGCATTAGCGGGGTAGATGGAACCCAAATCAAATATAGCGGGGTTTCTCTGGTCAGCACAAGATAGATATAAAGTAGCCGTGCTCTTTCAATCCATAACTCTACTCACAACATGCAATCGCGTCGATTCCGGCAGTTAAGAGAGCGTCGAGAAGGGCGGGAGACGCTCCAGGACCTTGTCCCATCCCTACCTGCAGCTCCATTAACATCGCCCCTATTTACCGTCTTTCCCGCCGAGATCCGCAACCGCATTTATTCGCTTGCCCTTGAGTCTGAGGATGTTCTCACAGAGGATAATCCTCGACTCTATAAGCAAAATGACTTTTACTACCGGCCCGGGTACAAGCAGCCTAAGCGCATCCAGACTGCCCTCCTCCAGACATGCCAGCAAATCTACGCCGAGGCGTCCCTCCTCCCGCCAGCAGTCAATGAGCATACTTTCTGGTTCTATCGGGCTCCACCACATGTCAATGATGCCTCATCGCCACTAAATTATTTTCGCAGGATGACCCCAAAACAGCGGGCTCAGGTGCAGCATCTACACCTATTCACCCAGCAGTTTTTCCTAGAGGATCATCGTTGGTCCCAGATATGGGACGGGCTAACGATAGGCAACAACGGACGCAGTTTACGAGACGAGTGCAGGATCGCGCCGAAGAAGATGACGATCACACTTCGTCATACGGACTGGTGGTTTTGGGAGCACAATGAGCCTCTGGGCATTGATCCATTTCGGCTTGGGAGAACCCGCGCAGCCCAGATGGGCGAGCCTGTTTCCCCGGATGCCGCAGCTCGATCATGGGGGAATCAATTTACATATCTCCCGTGTCTCGAGGAACTTGTGATCGAGTTCGAGACCATCATGCGGAAGAGAGACCAGCTAGATGCCATCATACAACGAGCTCTCGAGTGGAAGTTTCCCATCCAAGCCGACGAGGGTTGGTACCTGGTTGCTAACCCCAATTCAAAGATGGTATATACTTGGGCTGGGGCGAAAGAGGCTGAGTTGAAAAGACAAAGACCTGTAAGGCCGCTCGATACTGAGGCTGGATCAGAATCTCAGTCTGGCCAGGAGCAGAATACAATTCCTACGCCCCCAGTTTTTGTGCCATTTTGTCCTCAATCCGACTTGGGCGCAAATAGTGGTACTATTCTTGGAAGTCGTCCCCAGTTACCCGACTCAAATGCAGAGGAGTTCTACGTTGTCTTCTTGTCTTGGAGGAAGCAACGAGTCCAGGCGTAGGCCATTTATCTCAGGCTCGGCATCTATTTTTGAGATCCCAGTTATCCATACTATGTAACTATCATTCATTCTCGACTTTTTGGGGGGGGAGAAGGGGTTACAGCCCCGGTCCACGGCAGTCTCCAACCGGCAGTGCGCCATAACAGATTACCCATAGTAAAAATTGTTAAATAATCCTATTCTCCTTGGTTATTTGCAGGCTTGTAATTAACATATAACATGAAAGTCTAGAACCCAGGACAAGCTACCCCGTCTATAAGATACTAGAGTGGACCCGATTTACCAACTGCTCAACAGTGTCGACTATCTCATCCAACAAAGACACAGCAAAGTCTGACCAGGACTCGACAGTTACAACTTCAATGCATAGAGTGTCCCCTTTCGGGAATGCCTGCACCTTAATCTCCCGCAATGGCTCGAAATGCGGGTAGATGGTCTGCATGCGACTACTGGCCGCCATGAAAGACAGACCCTCAACGTGCTCCACGTCCTGATGCACGACCGAGTCGAACCAGTCGACGGTCTCCGGCCAGTCGGTGCAGTGTTTAATAATTTCCTTAAGGCCGATTCCTTCGAACTGCGCGCTCTCGAGATGTTGTCGCTGGACGAACCACAAAAGATCCATTGCACTCCATTCATCTTCAAACTTCACCCGGACTGGTACATACTGCCACGATGGTCCAACAATTGCATCAGCGTTGGGTAGGTCAATGTTGCGACCACTCACTACCTCGCCAAAAGTGACGTCATCAAGGCAGAGGCGTCGGGCAAGGCACAGGGCCCAGGCTGCTGTAGGGAGGGTTGCGACTGTGATTTCCCGTGGGCGCGCAGCTATATTGACATCCTTGGAGATGGCAAAATGAGCTGCAGAGACCACAGGGATGTCGGGCTGGATCCGTGTCAAAGACGAGCCTCGAAGGAGATCACGCCAGTACGGAATGCTGACTGGCAGATTAGTGCGAGTGACGTGGTTGACATACGACGAGAATGGCAAACTCCTCGGCGCTGGCCGTCCCTCATATAATGCCGATAGCTGCTGTAGCAAGATTGGGAGACAGATCTCATCGTATTGGGCATGAGAGATGCGCATGATCAGGCTGCTGGGCCCGTCAACATGTCGAACGAAGAGGAATTTCAAAAATGGTGATCCGAGAGGAATGCGTGACTGAACATCCACATCGCAGAGTTTCTGACTGAACACTTCCACGTCACTTTCAATTTCATATTCAATTATCTGGCAGGGAAGGTCATCGACGACCACTCCCAACGAGACACCTTCATGCTCCACGAACACAGTTCGAAGGATCTCATTCCGAGAGACAAGTTCCTGGCAACTTTGGAATAGTTGAGTGCGATCCACCACGGTGTCCATGTAGAAGAGCTCATATCGCATGGAATACCGAGGCAGCTGGACAGTTCCTTGGACCGCAATTTCCTGGAGCGGTCGACTTGGATAAGCATCTACGATCTTCCACTCAGGCTGAGCAAGCAACGTGGTCATCTTGTTGCTGAACGCATCAACATCAGTCACATCGAGTGAGCTGAATGGTGCGTAATTCTGAGATGTAACGACTGACTGTTGAGCTTCTATCGCGTGTTCGGCCATGTCAAACAGAGACCGGTGATCGAAAATTGTGGTTACAGTTAGCTGAAGGCCATCCATACGAGCCTCCGAGACCAGCTTCATAGCACGAATAGAGTCGCCTCCCAGATCGAAAAAGCTATCATCCAGAAGGATATCCTCACAGGGAATGTCCAAGACCTGGCTCCAGACCCGTTGGAGCTTTTGCTGTGTGGCCGTCATTATAGCTTGACAACCATCAAGGCTTTTGTTTCGGGGTTGCAGTTGACCGATCTGCGCATTCTTTGCGCGAATAATAATAACGGAGCCGTCACTAGTATATTTCGCCAGCTGGTTTGTCGTGTACAACTTCGTTGGATGCTTGAACCAGGTTGGATTGTCAACTAGGTTGCCAGAAGCCGTTTTGCCTTCTCTGTCACTTTCAACAAGCAGCTCACCCGCCCCACCAGGTGGTACAAGACACTCATGGTCATTTGGGTTAACGATCCAGGTAGACGTGACAGACAAGTAAAGCTCCTCGGCAGGGAGGCTCGCCGGGCCAATCTTCGCCAGACGGTATTGCTCTGCAAGATCCGCCTCGATCGTGGAATCGTAGATGTGCTGAATGCGCTGGGTCGGATCCTCGAGGATCTGCTGCACCAGCCGATCAAATTGTGCGAGCGCCTGCTCCATCTGCGGGACGTCGATGGTCTTCGAATCAAAGCTGGCCATGACAAGGAAACCCTTTGTATCAACGGTGAAGACAAGCATAAGGGCGTATGAGTTGAATTTCAACGCTTCACGGGCAGCCTCTGCCTCGCTGGTTGGAACAAATGCGGTGGCTGGCTCTTCTTTCGAAGAGGGCACGCTTTCCTCGACTGTTGGATGAATTACAATACCTGTGCGCAATTCACACGCCTCGCGAGCATCAGCATTCAGACGTCGAATGTGCTGCAGACCCATGTGTTCATGAGGAATGCGATCTACCGTTTGGTCATGTATCTGCTGAAGGTAGCTTGATGCTCGAGCCTTGCGATCGATACAAACCCGAACCGGGACAGTCGTGATCATCGGGCCCTCGATCTCCTCCACCGCTGCCACGGGAGCTGTACGACCAGTCATGGTTTCTCCGAACACGACATCATAAGAGGATGTGTAATGCGCCGCTAAAAGACCCCAAGCACCACGAATAGCTGTTGCAATGCTCGTTGTGGAGCTTGATGAGGCCCGGGGGAGCTTGACGTAATGTTCCAGGAGGGAATCGGCACGCGCTTGATACCCAGTGTACGGAATAATAGGGAATTGTAGGGATGTAGCGCCCTCGAGTTGAGTGGCCCAATATTTCTCCGTGGAGGCTCGATCGGTGTCACTGAGCCACCTGATGAAGTTCTTGAACGGTGCTGGGCTACCAATACCCTCGCCGCGATAGGCGCGATTCACTCGGTCAACTATCAATGGCATTGACCAGCCATCATAGAGTGCATGGTGAATGCTCAGCACGATAGAGACTTTTCTGGTTATCTCATCATCCACAATAGCGAAATGAGCAAGTTCGGTTCCTAGAGACATTCCTTTGAGGGTATCGCTACTCAGATACTCCGTCAAGTTGGAGCTGTTGCACCATGGCGTGTTGGTCTGTACAACAATTTGCATCAAACCCCGGCGTGGCACTTGGACGATCCTGGTTCGTAGGATTGCAGAATCTGCCGAGACAAACTCAAAAGCAGACTGTAGCCGTTTGGCCGTTTGGATGTCCTGGAGCTCAATGACTCTCTGTGCAACATAGGCATCTGTATATTTCGCAGAGAGGGCCATGAGGGCTTCTTGGAGAGGTGTACATGGATACACATCTTCCACCTCGTTGGGATTCAAATTGCACAACGAAGCCACTTCAACTCTTGCAGCGTCAGCCTCCCAGTCTGCTGGAAGAAGCGAAAATGGTGGAACATCCAGTGGAGCTTTGTTCTCGATCTCTTTCACTTTTAGAGCCAAGTCCTCGAGAGTGGGTGATTGGAAAACATCGGTGACTTGAACAGCAAGAGACTGCTCTCGTGCAGCAGCCACCAACTTCATGGCTTTCAACGAGTCGCCCCCGAGGCTGAAGAAGTGGTCATTGACCCCGATCTCTGCTTCATGCCCAAATAGTTTCAACCACAGGTTGTGAAGCTTGCGCTCCATCTCCGTCCGGGGTGCTAATTTGACAACCGTGGACAACCGAAGCTCTGCAATATGTCGCCTTGTCAGGTCGTTCCCGAGAGCACGTAGCTGCTTCCGGTCTGTCTTGAGTGATACCAGAAGCGGCATGTGATTTAGTGGTATATATGCGGTGGGAATCATGTACCGGGGCAGATTTGTCGCAAGAGCATCGTCAATACCAGCGACCAACTTCTGGAATGAACTTGAAAATGAGATAATCTCGCTGATTGTGCCAATCTTTTCACTCTTTTCCTCGGCCACAAAGACAATCAGTGTGGCATCCGATTTCTTCCCTCCGGGAAAGATCACCTCTGCAGCGACACTTGCCCCAGCGGGGAAATAATTCCGTACGTGGTGCTCGATTTCACCCAGCTCCACACGCTGACCGCGCAGCTTCACCTGTTGGTCGCCACGGCCAATGAAAATAACACTGCCTGAGGCATCAGGGTCATATCTTACCAGGTCACCAGTCTTGTAGAGACGGCCCTTGCGACCTGGAACATCACCCCCACCCTCGACCAACCATGCTAGGTTCTCGATAAAAACCTCGGCAGTCTTTTCTGGATTATTGAGGTATCCATCACCAACCACAGGGCCTTCGACAAGCAGCTCCCCAACAGCGCCGATGGGCATCAATCGGTTATGATCAGTCGGATCAACGACCCACGTCGTACCCCCGACTCCATGTCCGATGCTAGTGTACGATCGACCAGGAGGGATGTCATTGTTGATTGTGCAGCCAACAGTGCACTCTGATGGGCCATATGCGATTACGATCTTTGTCTTCTGGCCCCATTCGGCCGCATCGCTAGCAGAGATTGACTCACCACCAAGGCCAATAACCTCCAGCGAGGGCATAATATCAGGAGCCAAGACACGCGCGACTGATGGTGTCATGTGCGCCATGTTCACACTCAGTTTACGGATGGCACCACTGAGGTCGTTGACTCGCTGGTCTTCTGAGGGCACACAAATGCAGCCTCCGTTGGCCAGAGTGCACAACATACAGTCAACACTGACGTCGAATGCATACGAGGGGAAGTCAAGCACTCGTGAGTGTTCTTTGTATCCCACAGCTGCGGCTCGAGGTACTGCACCGCTAGTGTAGTTAGAGTGAGAGATGATCACACCCTTTGGCTTGCCAGTACTGCCGGAGGTGAACTGGATGTAAAGGGTTGACGATGCTGGGACCACGGGTAAGGCCACAGACACTGATTTAAAAGTTTCCCGGTCAACCAGCGGGCCAACGATAACTTGCTTTCCGCCTGGGACAATGCGCGAACCAAGTTCCGCCTGCAACTCCGAGGTCAAGATGAAATCTGCCCCGACCTCGCTGGCGATGGTGCTCAGTCGTCCCTCCGGCTGGCTAGGATCCATGAGAACCAATGCTCCACCAGCTTTCATCACTGCAAGGACACCAACGATTGTCCACATGGACTTTTCAAAGCAGAGAGGAACAGCGTTGCCAATTTGCAATCCCAGGTCAACAAGATGACTAGCTAGGTTTGTTGAGCGCTCTTCTAGCTGCCTATATGTCATCTCTCCATCCCAAGACATGACCGCGGGGCGATCGAGTTGACTTTGAGCTTTTTCACTAATTATGTCTTGGATGCAATGGTCGATAGTGGGGGGCATTGGCCCGTTCCACTTCCATAACTGCGACAGCTCTCGCCGTCCAATCCGGACGGCCTCGACGATGGGTTGATCGAGGTCTCTGGCGATAGATAGAATGATGTCGGCGAAGATGTGAGGCAGGACGGCTTCAACGGGCTGCGTGGCTGTCGGGGCCCGAGGAGTCCCGCGAATATACAAAACACCATGCGAGAGCTTTGCTTCAAGAGCAAACGTACACTGATCGAGTTAACAACTGATGCCAGCTATGAACTTGAATCTACTTACTTCAGTCTCAATGCAGGCATTTCGACACACTAGTGTATCCAAAAAATTTCTATCGAATTTGCCCCGCCTTCGGATTGCTTCCAAAGCAGATCTCAGCGAGCTGTCTTCCCTCTCAATCACATCGGAGATGCGACATTCCTGGACACTGCCCTCTTCTACCCAAGAGAAGCCTCCGTCCTCACTGTTCACTGTCCCCCGAAAGAGAAGGAGGACCCAAGCTAGAGCAAAAAGTTCGTCGTATCTTATATCCGGAAGCGTTGGCAGGGTCATACATTCAGACCAGCCATCATCATGCGGCTTCTTGATCTCATCCCCAACCCAAGGGGTCGTACTGGGCTCGATGTATTCACCCATATTCTTGGAAAAGAGTAATATCAATGAAGTGTCTCTAGCGCTTGTCCGGGGGATTACGAAGCAACCATCTGATTAAATTATCTGATGATCTTCAGTGACGGACTTGGCATCTTACAAGAAAGCCCGTGCCTGCAGCACATACAACGTAGAGCCACAACGGACAGAAACAGTCCGACCACATGCCGAGATTTTATCGCCAATATTCCAATGGAGCCGTCGTATACTTGAATCAGTACGTTGTATACCAGAGTGGGGATACATTACGCCGTGTATGGTCATAACGCATATTACCGCGTATATCATACCATACCATACTTGCATACAGCCAAAAATCGCCGAGATCTACGCTTAGCACTGCCACCCTGAACCCACCTTGGCATTAAAAACCTACTGCGAACGATGATCAGAGCCCTGGCAGTCATGTTCAAAACTCTCGAGATGTTGTTCCATGGAATACTGGTCACTATTATCATGATCGTCCTCTCCATGGGTACTCTTTCGGAGATTCGGAAGTTTCCTCGATTTATCAGATCGGCTGCGAGATCGGATATCTGTCGATATTACGCTGATGATTATTTGGAAAGAACCTTGTAAACTCTCTTATCAATCAGTATGGGGGTCTGGAATTGACTTTCTCCCTTTGTTACAGGCCTATGCCAAGCAGCGATACTGGGATATACGGATGGCCTTTGGTAGCAGCCAAGATCTGAGCTGCATGAATTGTCCGTCGTCTTGTGGAGCGCAGTCTAGTAGCCATAGATGAGGATGATCAATTCCCTACATTGTATACTGGAGAAACCCGGAGCCGGAGTAAACCGAGGAGTAGGTGTGGTCAATGCCGACGTTGTATATCTAATTCTTATTCCCTCATGCTCCTCTTCTGAGTCGGTAGCATCGTCATCGTCATGTCTTTTGGTCCTTTACCCCTGGTACGGCTTCCGGAGCCTTACAAGACAACTTATGAGTTGCACGTCGTATCCACCGAGCAGAATATCCGCAAGTTTCAGCTGCTGAGATCTCCCCGGAGAGATGAAGGCATACCACCCCCGAAACCATTGGACCATGTGTCGTTGAGGTTCACAGATTTGGCGTCTCCTGATTCTTCTTCCACGCCGGATGAGGGAAACAACTCACTCTGGGCACGTGCACAGAGAAGTCCAGTCACCTATATTACATGGGCAGGCTCGGAGACGCCGACAGTTGGCCAGGTATGGAACGTGGTGCATGCCATCGAGACCCTGCGCAGCGAATTCGAGATATTTCGTGTGGTACTGTCTGGCGATGGGAGTGATATACTTGCACGCGAGGTACAGGGCGTGGGCTTGGCCATCGCGCATCCCGAACCATCTGCTGCACCAGGAAAGCCCATCCCAATCACCACTAGCCATCTTGGACAGTTGGTCTTTTCCCGCAGCAGCTTCTGGCAAGGGGCCGGCTCACCTTTTGGTACCCGTCCAGCTTGGGTGTCTGACCCGGGAATCTACAGCTATATGCGCAAGCCGTTGAGCAACTACCCTTCCCGACCACGCCAACATACAGTCACCACTGGTTTCCCCGAGCGCCGAGTACATGCCCTCCACCCGGTACGACCACCCAAACCAGCCCCTGGCTCTCGCATCTACAGCCGCTACATTCCACACTTGAACGAATTTTTCTCGGTCTATGCGCTAGACTACACAAATGACGAACACTTGGGGCTGTTCAATAAGTGGCAAAATGACCCTCGAGTGGCTCAGGGGTGGAATGAAACTGGTACTTTGGACCAACATCGTGAATACTTGCGCAAAATTCATGAGGATCCGCACCAGATCGCTGTGTTGGCCAAGTTCAACGACACTTTCTTTTCTTATCATGAGATATACTGGACGAAGGTACGGTTCTATTTCTTATCTAGGAACCTGATCGTGGCTGATTCAACTTACAGGAGGATCATCTTGGTGCGTACTACGATGCTGGTGATTGGGACAGGGGCCGCCATTCGCTAGTCGGAGATGAGCGTTTCCGGGGACCGCACCGCACAATTGTGTGGTGGTCTGGCTTGATGCATTACATCTTCCTGGATGATCCGCGTACGGAGTTCGTGACTGGAGAGCCAAAATACTCGAATCTCGCTCCCCTGACCTACGACCACGCCACCGGCATGAACATGGCCAAGATAGTCGATCTGCCACATAAACGGTCCGCGCTCATCATTGGTAGTAGGGAGAAGTTTTTCCATGTAGCACCCGTACGGTTTGATGGGTCTGATACTCTTGATCGCTATCCATTCCGCTCATTGAAGTTGTGATGGTTACAAGATGTGAAATATGATGTCATTGTACTATATGTTATGCACTTGCGAAACAGACCTCAGGCGTATAGATATACTCATGAATCCGTAAAATTTCCAACATAGCAACATTGGAATGCCAAGACAAGTTTCTTCACAACAATCACAAAATGTAATCTAATCAGATTCGGGAAGTGTCCGGGACCACTGGACCCGATATTTTGAGTTTAGTAGTCGTATTTGAGCCCAACTTGCCCTAAGAAGTAACGATTTGCACCAGATGAGCAGTTTCGGGGTGAAGGGGTGAAAAGTGCGAAGATACAGTTGAGATCATCATCAGAAATTGCCGAACCTACTTCGCCCGGAAAGTATACGATATTCTCGGCCCACCTCCAAGACCTAAGACCAAAACCAAAACATACTCTTGGCTCTTGGCGTATTTTTCACTAGTTGATCTGATAAAGGGTTCAATCTTACGTATTGTCCGAGGTCGGCTTTTCACTGTAAATTCTTGGTAATCGAGACATTCGACAAGTGGAGCTTATAGAATTCTGCCAGTGCATTTACCTTTGGGATAAAATATCGAATGATCTTTTTCAATGTTCTCATCCATTTACGCCTATTCAGAGAACTTTGATTATGGCTGCTGAAGATGAACCAGCGCCAAAGCGCGGCGTATGTTACCCCTGGATACTTGGGGTTCTCGAGCTAATTCGTGACAGTGGAGGGAAAGGGCCGTCTTCTTTCGCCTGTTCGTCTATGGCGAGCCTAGCAGATCAGATATCGCTCTCCTTGTCCTCGGTCTTGTTTCCGCAGTTGCCTCCGGAATCCCTTTCCCGATCATGTCAATTGTGTTTGGTCAATTGGTGGATGAGATGAACTCGGCAACCTGCAAAGCCAATGACACCAATGCCGACTCATACCAAGATAGTATCAACCAGAAAGTCTTAATGATTGTCTACATCGGCATCGCCTACCTCTTTTTGATCTATATCTATGTGTTGAGCTGGAACCTAACTGGCGAGAGATTGGCTCAGCGTCTGCGCGAGAAATATTTCAAAGCCCTTCTCCGCCAGGACGTGGCCTTCTTCGACAACCTCCCGGCTGGCGAGGCGTCCTCGAGAATCACAGGTGACATTACGACGGTGCAACAAGGAACATCCGAAAAGGTCGGCATCGTGATCAACAGTCTTGCCTTCTTTGTCACAGCGTACATCGTCGCTTTCATTAAGGATCCCAAGTTGGCTGGGATGTTGGTCTCCTTGACTCCCGCCTATTTGATCATGTCTCTGCTTGGAGGGTATTTCGTGCAAAAGTATTTCGGTCGCGCGCTGGATAGCATGGCCAAGGCATCTTCGGTGGCACTAGAGGCATTCTCCAACACAATGGTGGTTCATGCTTTCTCGGCCAACGTGCGGCTCGAGGAAAAGTTCGTCGAGTTTTTGAACCCGTCCAGGATTGCTGGAATTCGCAAGTCAATTGCCACGGCCACTCAGGCTGGTTTGCTTTACTTTATTGCTTTCTCGGCCAATGCATTGGCATTCTGGCAGGGGTCTACGCAAATTGCGGATTCGGTAGAGTCCAGTGCTGGCGGCATAACAGTCGGGGCGACATATACTGTGATTTTTATTCTAGTGGATGGTAAGAATCTACACTCATTGCTTTGATTTGACCTATTGCTGACTATGTCTATCTCTCAGCATCTTTGATCCTCAGCACAGTGGCACCGTTTATCCAAAGCTTCGACGCCGCTTCGGTTGCCTTCACGAAATTGAAGGCTGATATAGAGCACAAATCCACAATTGATGGCACTGCGAAGGATGTTGGGCAAGTCTTATCGGAGGTGAAGGGCCACGTGGAGTTGCGCGATGTTTCATTCTGTTTTCCTTCTCGTCCAGATAAGCCAGTGCTCCAAAATCTTTCACTTTCGTGTCCTGCCGGTCAACAAACTGCCATAGTCGGCTTGTCTGGGAGTGGAAAGTCTACTGTCGCCGGATTGGCAGCAAGATTCTACGACGCGACGGAAGGAACTGTTATGCTGGACGGACACGATGTCAAAGATCTCAACGTGCGTGCATTAAGGAGTTATATCAGTCTTGTCCAACAAGAGCCCTGTCTTCTCGATCGATCAATCTTCGAGAACATTGCCTTGGGTCTGATCAATTCCCCTGCACATACCCATCTGCAATCAATCCTGACTGGCACTGCACTGTTTGAAATCTCTGCTGCTGTGAGGGACGGGCAAGCTCTTGTGCACGCTTCTCTAGAGCATGGTGATCATGCACGGGAAGTGGTGGACTTGGTTGAAGGTGCCGCAAAACTGGCTGACGCCAACGGGTTTATTGAGAAGCTCCAAGAAGGATATGGTACTTCAGTTGGTTCCAGCGGGAACCTGATCAGTGGCGGACAGAAGCAACGTATATCTTTGGCCCGGGCACTGGTGAAGAACCCCCGGATTCTCATCCTCGACGAGGCCACAGCATCTTTGGACTCGGCGACAGAAATGCGCATCCAAAGAGCTTTGGAGAGTGTAGCGGTGGGACGGACTGTTATTACGATTGCGCATCGCCTGTCTACCATCAAAAATGCAGATAACATCATCGTTATGAGACAAGGGAAGCTTGTTGAACAAGGCACTCATACGGAGTTACTGGCAGCCAACGGTGCCTACGCAGAGCTGGTTCGCCTGCAAAACCTCAATGTCGAGAGTACTCAAGAGGGAACATCCACTCGATCGGTGTCGCCTATGAATCAGAGTACAGAAAAGGTCGAGCCCTGTCTTTCCGTGGCCGATGATCTCCATGAAGATGAGATGGTCGATACTTCTGTTGCCCAAGACTCCAAGTCCAAACAAACTGGCGGTGTTGTCGACACCCACAGGTCCTTTTCCTCCACAGCGAGCTCCTTGGGCTCCATGTTCCGACCCTATGCATTTGTCCTGGTCCTTGCTGTGGTGGGTGCCGTTGTTATTGGCGGCACATACTGTGCTTCGGCAGTGATCTTTGGTAATGTCGTGGCTAAGCTGAGTGGCTGTGAGGAACCTCAGACTATCCGTGATGCTGGAAAGTTTTACGGGCTCATGTTCTTCGTCCTCGCCATTATCGAATTCTTTGCAAATCTAATCAGCTGGTCTCTCTTTGGCTGGATGGCAGAGAATGTGATCTATAAAGTGCGAGTTCTTTCGCTGCGATCCATCCTCGAGCAGGATCTCCAATGGCACGAATCCAATGACCGCAACCCATCGTTGCTACTCTCCTTGATTACTAAGGACAGCAATGCTCTTGCAGGACTAACTGGCTCTGTTGTGTGCACGATTTTATCTATCCTCATCAATCTATTCGCTGCCATCATCATGTCACACATCATCGCGTGGCGCATCGCCATTGTCTGCCTTGCCGTGGTACCTTTGCTGTTGGCTGCTGGATGGATGCGAGTTACCTCATTGGCACAGTTTGAAGAGCGCCACCTGGAGGCTTTTGCTCGGTCGGTTGGGATTACAGTGGAGGCTGTCAACTCGATCAAGACCGTCATGTCTCTTTCTGTGGAAGACGAGATTATGGGAACATACCGTCGTTCATTAGCAGCACCCATGAGGGAAATAACTCGCCAAAGTGCCTGGGCCAATATCTGGCTTGCCATCGGGTATGGTCTCAGCAACTTTTTATATGGCCTGGCATATTGGTGGGGAGCGAAAAACATCATTGCAGGATATTATTCTCAGACACAGTTCTTTATCGTCCAGCTAGCGCTGCTTGTCAGCTCACAGCTGTGGGGACAGATGTTTGCCCTGGCCCCTGATGTCTCGCGTGCCTTCCAGGCCACCCGCCGATTGTTAAATCTGCTAGACCTGGGATCCACAACAAAATTGTCAGCCCCTATACACACTCCGTCTAGCAAGCTTCTACAATCTACGAGCGACGTCGAGTCTACGGCAACTACCCGCGAGAAAGTCGATGACACTCGCAGTGGCATCAGCGTCTCCCTCAAGCAAGTCCATTTTGCGTATCCTGCTCGACCAGACACTCGTGTACTTCATGGTTTAGATCTAGAAATCAAGCCTGGTCAGTTTGCTGCTTTGGTCGGACCTAGCGGTGCTGGAAAGTCTACTATCATTGCACTTGTCGAGCGCCTTTACTCGCCCGAATCTGGCACCATCCATGTTGATGGCCGAGACGTTGCCTACGGTGACATTTCCTTCCGTGACTCCATTGCATATGTACCACAGCAGAGTGTTTTGTTTGAAGGAACTATTCGCTTCAATCTTGCTCTTGGCGCACGACCTGGCCACCAAGTTACGCAAGAGGAGTTAGAAGAAGCATGTCAACTGGCCAATATCCACGACGTCATTGCGCAGCTTCCCGACGGATACGATACACACTGCGGGCCAAACGGTGATCGACTGTCCGGAGGACAGAAGCAGCGACTGGCTATCGCACGGGCGCTGATCCGAAAGCCGAAGTTGTTGCTCCTGGATGAGTCGACCAGTGCTTTGGATGCAGAGTCTGAGCGATTGCTTCAGGATGGATTGGAGAAGGCGACCAAAAATATGACGGTGATAGCGATTGCGCATCGTTTGTACACGATCCGTAAGGCGGATGTGATTTTCTTGATTGAGGATGGTCGTTGTGTACAGCAAGGCACTCACGCTCAGCTGGTCGAGCGGAGTGAGACTTATAGGGTAAGTGCCTTAAACCAGACAGTGGATGGATAAGCGTTCTTGAATATAAAAAAGTAGGTAGCTGTTTTTTGGGGTTCTTCTGTCGATATAGATCTATATTGTTTAATCTCATTCTTTTATAATGGACTATCGCTCACTATATTTGTCATTTCCTGACTATTCTATCAACTTGAACATTTACTCGGTTACTTCTCCCAAACGCATCCATTTCCAACAAACTACTATTGTTAGCTAAATCAGTCTGGCTGGAATCTCATCAACTTACTTTCATATCCTAGGTCATCATTGAAGAACATATCACGGATCTCGTCACCGGAGGATAGCCCCATGGCTGGAAAGTAGCCAACAGCCGTACGTCCAAGAGCCAAAGCCATCATTGGGGCTACCTCAACTAGCTCGACAACCTTGGGCTCTGTGTTATACCGCTCTGCTAACATCTGCTGGTGAATGTTGAAAGCTGCGAAGTGCGCCTGGTGCATCGCTGCTCCGCCACGCTTGATACCAGACCATGAGGCAATATCGCCGGCAGCATAGTGATATTCCTTGTTGGGTACATCTGCAGCAAACTGAAGATTGGGCGTGATACGGACATATCCCTCGGGATCACACGCATCCTTAGGAAGGTATGAGGAAGTTGGTGCAAATCGTGACACGGCATTGATTACGTGGTCCGCAATGAGCTCTCGACCATCAGAAAGTTTGAGCGTGTACTTCGCTGGAGAAGAGTTGCCACCCAGAACTGTGTCCTGGACACGTGCTCCTAACACCACTTCGACCTTGGACTCTTTCAGTATCTCAAGAGTCTTTGCTTTAAACTCATCGGGGAGGTCCTCGGAGGAGAGCAGCTGTCGCCGGGAGTGAACGAGGGTCACTTTTGTCTGAGGTCGGAGCATCTTAATCTCGGCGGCGATCTCGATACCGACAGCACCTGCGATGAACCAATCAATTGGTATGACTCAAATGGAAGAAGATCGTGTCACATACCGCCTCCAATAACAACCACACCTTCCATGGCTTTCTCAATAGTCCGCACAGAATCTGCAGTTTCGGCAATATATGCCTCCCGAGTCAAAGACTTGGGCGCACTAGGCCACTCTCTTCGCAAGCCCGAGCACGCAATCATGTAGTCGTACTTTTCTTCGATAATCCTGTGCCCATCATTCCCAATATTTTGATGGATCCGTGCAATCCGGGACTTGCAGTCTATCGAGTCCACTTGTCCTTGGATGTGATTGATATCCGGAGACTGAAGAGCGGGAATATCCTCGAACTTTTTCCAGAATGTGCTAGCATCGGCGTTGGAGGTTATGGCTAAAGGCAGTCCGATCAGGTGGTCTAAATACGTAGTGTCAGTGACATTCTTTCAAATGTTACATCAGGATATCACGTACAAAAACCGTCGCGCTCATCCACGATAGTTACTTGCACAGGAATCGTATTCTCTGGGCCCTGTTCATTCTCATCCAGATTGAATCGACATTTCCGGCCATGGCAGAGGTCAACAAGATTCAGAGTGGCGGCCAATCCAGAATAAGACCCTCCGACAATGAGAACCTTGAAAGGGGGCTGTTCTTCGAGACTAGGCATGGCGGCGGTCGGTACAGTGGGCTAGTAACAGAGGAGTTGTTGGGATGTGAAAAAAAGAAGTAAGTCAGGAGTCAACGACTTGTCAATCCGAACAACTAATTAAATCAACGTAACCAGGTCAAACATCTCAATACCCGGCTCGGAGGAATTACGGCCCCAATTACGTAGGTTATGTAATTTTGACTTTCAATGCAACTTTGTCTTATCAGATCCGACCTCGGGAGACTTGGCGCCAAGTAATTTGGTGAATACAGGTGCAATTAATACCATACACTACACACTACGTACTTTCTTCAACTCTTTCGGAACTATTCCTCACTAGTGAATATACATCCTCCTTTGTGTGCAATATGGGCTTCGTTGTTGTCCCCGCCACTCTCCCCGATATCCGAGCCATCTACGATGTCTGGTTTGCAGCTTTCAAAGGCCAATTGATCCTGGACCTCATCTACCCAGGAACCGATCTCAACGATGAGGCTTTCCGCAAAGTCCACACCGAAGGGACTCTTGAGTACTGGAAAGGGTCGAGCATGGAGCACACCTTCCAGTGTATTGACACCGACACTGGTAAAATCGCCGGCATGGCAACATGGCAAGTCTACTGGCGGGAAAGGACCGACGAAGAGCGTCAGAAGCCCTGGATTGGATGGTTAGAGGGTGAAAATCGAGAGCGTGCCGAGGGCTTTTTGGAACAGCTTTGGGAAAAGAGGGAGAAGTGGATTGGGCCCAGGAGGCATGTGTGTAAGTGGTTATTCTTATATTGATAATGGCTGTATGTTGACCCAGCAATAGACTGCCACACAGTTGCAGTGCATCCAGACTACCAGGGTCGAGGTATCGGAGCACAGCTTATGCAATGGGGAATGAACGTAGCAGAGCAGCTGAATTTGCCGGTTTACCTTGAGTCAACAGTGGAGGGAGTCCCATTGTATCAGAAGCTTGGCTTCCAGACTCTCTCCGAGGGCATTCTGTTTAAACCTGAGATTACTAGGGTCGACAAAGATGTTCGAGCACCACTCATGGTGAAAATGCCCACGGCTGCGGGAAACACAGCATTCGAGGAATGGGCGGAGGACAAAAATTCATCTGTGTAAACTAGGTATTTAGATACTTTTTTTAAGGTCTCCAAACGGCCAAATGCCTTCATGACACCCCAAAAAGAATTCGATGCCAAGGGAGTCTTTCATGTGCCTAGAATATTGAACTGCATTTACAACATACAGCCCTAGTCTGCAACTCGTAAAATATGCCCCGAAAAGTTAAGCTCGCCAAACGAGCGAGAACTTCGTTCAATTCCGATAAGCCGAGCAATTCCGGTAAGCTAACAGACGACCTCGGGATGAAAGTGGTCATAAGTTTTCAACAGACTTGGCAACGAGTCTAAATTTTACCCAGAGGCCCAAGCGGGCAGAGAGTTAGAGCCAAGACTTGGCGTATTAGTGAATGAAACTACCGACTGAGGCATTCATTAAATCTGTGAAAACCTTTCTCAATCTGATACTAAGCCGAGAATGACAACAGGGTACATGCCCCCGGCCATTCCCGGTGACTGCATCGGTTGAAAATTATCCCATTGATTGAGTAGACGGCACGGAGATGTATTTTCACGTGTATCCATGTTTGGGGTATTACTGTGGATATAACAAGTGACAGTTCCAAATCTTGAACCCATGCTAAGAGGTCGTACGGAGTACTCCGTCCATATTACTCCGTATAAGCCAACTCCACTCCGAGCTGATGGAAGTGGCGGTCGTGGCGCAATGGAAACTTTGAAACCAACTCGGCAAGTGCCGATCCGTCCCTGGCGTTTTCAACCTTGGAAAGGTTCCAAGATTAAATTGACTTTCCTACGTACGTAATACTATCAAATACGTGTATTACTACATAACATACCAGCGGGCTTGTATCGTACCGAAATACAAAGTGGAGTCGCAGATCTTATCTGATCAAAAATTATCAGATGGCCCACATTATGAACGCCGAGTCTGTATACCTTTGGACCAACTTAGGTACAACCTGAATTTTTTTTCAGTGCTCCGGGCGATCCCAATAACTTCCATCAGACATTAAATCACTCATATCAGGAGGTGAACTGGCTAGCCGACATCGGCTGGTCGGGGAATCTGCGAACACATACATTCTGGTCATATATTTGAGTTTGAGACATCCAGCGAAACCGCAGGAAAGCTAACCCAATCCTGCTATGCGTCTTGTTTCCGCCTTTACCGCCCTTTGCGGCCTACAAGCTACCCTTGTTGTAGCTGAAAAAACCACTTGGCCCTGGCAAACTTTCAAGTCCAGCCTTCACGAGCCTCCAAGTCTCAAAATCTCAAAGTCCGGCCTTACCAGCCCCGGGTACCTCTTCTTCGATCAATCATGGGACGCACATCAATACAGCGTGTTTATCATGTCGGACAGCAACGAGCTTGTCTGGCAGAGCCCGCCCGGTGATCTGAAGGGTTTCCGAGTACAGAAGCTGGACGGGAAACCTGTTCTAACATACTTCAATGGCCTTGGTGTCCCGGAGCCCTTTGGTTGGGGATACGGTATCATCCAAGTCTTGGATAAATCCTATCAAAGTATCTACAATGTCTCCGTGACGAACGAAAACTACAAGGCCTTGGGCAGCATTGACAGCTCCTCTTTTGTATCTTGGATTGACATGCACGAGAACACAATGACATCTAATGGGACAATGCTGGTCACCGGCTACAATATTACCCAGACTGATCTCAGTTCTGTGGGTGGCCCCAAGAATGGCTGGATTGCTGACTCGCTCTTCTATGAGATTGACGTCAAGACCAACGAGATACTTTTCCGCTGGAGTGCCCTGGACCATATTGATCAGATTCCTTTGGAAAATGTACAATCATTCTACCCTATTCGGGACTGGGGACACAACAGCAGCTCTCCCTATGGCTACTTTCACATCAACTCAGTGGACAAGTTTCAAGATGGAACATACATCATTTCATCGCGTTACTACTGTTCGCTATTTAAGATCGCGAAGGATGGATCGGTTGACTGGACGCTTCAGGTAAATCCAAACTTCTTCAATTGCATCACGTGTATTGCTCATATACTAATAATATGCAATAGGGTCAAACTGGCGGCGACTTTGCACTCAACGGAATCAAATTCAGCTACCAACACGATGCCCGAATCCACGACGAGACCGAGGATGCATTCACCCTTAGTATTTTTGACAATGCCAATTCTGATGTCCAGAATGGGATAGATCATACTGAAGGAATATTGATGAACGTCAATCTAGCCACTCGGGAGGTCTCCCTTGTCCAAACTCTCCACGATCAACGGGATGAAATATTTTCGACGTCTCAAGGAAACACACAAATGCTGCCTGGAAATCACATCTTGATGGGCTATGGATCGAATCCGAAGATCAAGGAGTATAATACCAACGGGACTTGTGTCATGACTGCTCAGTTTGGATTCGATAATGTCATCTCAAGTTACCGGTCCTATCGCTCCCCTTGGGTCGGCGTCCCCGAAACTCTCCCCGATGTATTCTCTTGCATTGAACAGGGCAGAAACAAGACCAATGTTCACATGAGTTGGAATGGAGCCACTGAGCATAAACAGTGGACGGTCTTTGGGGGCGCTACTCGCTCAGGCCTGCACCGAGCTGCAGTGGTACGGAAGACAGGGTTTGAGACCGTGGCGAGCATCAAAGGAAGTTTGGGGTATGTTCGAGTAGAAGCTCATGGCCTGGGGATCCGGAAAGGTGTTTCCAAAACGATCCCTGTGAAGAGTGGGTGTTAGGTATCATATATGAGTGCAATATCTTGTGACTTTAGTTCGCATACAAATAGACACTGACAGTGTTTGAATTGTAATAGTCTTACTAGAATCTCATTTTCTATTTTTCTACAAGACAGCAAGGTCTTCTGTATAGTCAATGGTCAAGCCTTAATTCGGTTAAATTTTCTACTGGCTGAAGCCCCTACTCGAGCATACAGTCGCCCCCTAACTCTTGAACCACTGTTTGAGTGAACCAAATTATAAAATAAATAAAAAAGACGAGTAATATATTCGTCGATACTACATGGTAGGTATTTATCGTATGACAGACAATTAGAACAACATATTGACTTCCACTAACTTCAATATGATCCCCACACACTTCATCTACAGCTTCTCACTTTTATATCAACAGCATATCAACTTAAATCACACGCCCCTTAACCTGCTTAAGATCCTTTATCTTAATATCTCTCCACATTGCAGAACATCCCCAAGCAACAACCAGCATACAAACACTGGTGATTAGCATATATTGCTGCGCATCTCCATAGGCACGAGCAATGGCATTCCGTGCTGGGCTTCCCCATTCATACGACAGCTGGGCCGTAATATCCGAATATACCTTTACCACATTCACCTCCGGCGGCACGTACTTGGCCAGCGCCTTCGGGAACTCACTAGTCCAGATAGCGGCAGACACGGTGGATCCAATCGCACTGCCAATGCTACCAAATAGATTCAGCATAGCAAGTATAACAGCGATGTGCTGGTGATCCGATGGCGCCATCATAGCAAGCTCGCCGCAGATGACAGTGGTTCCACCAGCGAAGGCAACGAAGATTTGCGTCATGCAAATATACCCAATTCCTGCATCGGGCTGGCGGAATTTTATCATGAGACCAACACCCAGGATCATGAGAGGGAAAGAGAAGTAAACGGCCAGCCATTTGAAGCGACCAGTCCAACGGATCAGGAAACCGACCAGGAGACAAAAGAGGCATGATCCGACTCTGTAAATGGCTGATACATAGCTAGCTTCTGTGACATCCAGACCCCAAACCACCTGCAGCATTGATGAGAAGTAACTACCCCAGATCATCGAGTTCATAAATTCAAAGATGAACATCAATCCGCCGAAGAAAACGGTTCGGTCCATCAACAGGTTGAATGGGATGAAGGTTACTGGAGCCCAGAATTTCTCGTAGATAGCGAATACGATGAGCAAAAGGCCTCCAAAAATGATCATGCAAATAATCATTGCGGAGCGCCATTGATCCTTTTGGTATGACCAGAGACTGAATGGAAGAAGGAACAAGGCCATTCCGCCAGCCAAAAGAATGATTCCAATCAAGTCGACGTCTATGCAGTATTGCTTTATTGTAGACAAGGTGAGCGGACCACGGCTGGGCGCGAGCAAGCCCATCTTTTTGGCCTTTTTCTGATTCCAGAAGAACAGAATACACAGAGGAGCCACCACGATCGGAACAAAAATGGTGAATATTCCAAATCCCCATCGCCAACCGGGGCCTTCGAGGACACTCTGGGAGATTGGTCCTCCGATCCAGGTTGTGATTATGTATGGCGAGGTTGCAAACGACAACATGAGGGCTCGGTTTTTCAATGCGGAGGTGTCTGAAATGAAAACTGTCAAACAATAGCTGACTCCTTGGGATCTAGATTTGTCGCACATTAGCCAAGCTGGTGGGAAACCATTGGAAAAACTCAATATGGATATCATACCCCACGGAAGAGAAAACTTGCGCAGCTGCGTATGTCTGAACGTTGTCGCAAGCCGCCATCATGATGAATCCCACAACCCAGATGACCAACATCAGACTCATACCCTGAGGCCGACCCCACGAGTCTAATATCTTTGCCAAGGGAATTTTACTCAAGCCTCCAATGATATTGGCCATGATACTCGTGGCAGCCGTCAAAGAATGAAGCATGAAGGCACTGGTGACGTAGGGGTTTAGAGATCGGATGACGACCTCCTGGATGGATGTAACAAAATAGATAAACCAAATTCTTCACATGAGGAAAGTCAGTGGTTTGAATAAATATAAATGCTGGATCATGAAGAGAATCTCACATCACATATGCCAGTATCAAGTGAGACTTGGACCACACGGCTGCCGCGGCCTGAACTCCCTTCACACCAGCTTGAGCCTCTTGATCGAGAGACTCCTGATCCGAGTTGCCATGACCATCAGCCACATCTCTCGGTGTGTGAGATGTCTCTGGCTCTTTCTCAGAAGGATAGGGTATGTCAGAGCCCATATCGCGAGCGATATCCTTTTCCGTCGATGCCATGGCAAGAGACACTAGTTTGAATACTATGAAATTGGCTAAAATCAGCTATCAGTGGGGTATATATATGTCTTAGTCTGCCGGGTATGTATTAGCCGATATCGGTAACATAGAAGACTCTGCGCGGCCAATGAGTATGTTGAATTGGCCAAAAAAGTGTTCTGTCAGTAATAATAATTTCCGTTTCCGCCAGTTAGATTAGTTGGGGCCGGCCCCCTTGGCGTACCAAAGTGATTCGAGAAGATCCATAGTCATTCCTAGTGGCCTGGTCCAATAAATCGTATGCTCAGGCTCGATTGTTCTGATGCCGGATCATTTCGATCAGCCCATTCCACTGATTTTCTTTGGTTTTATCCCATTCTAGAAGACCTGGGCCCAAGGACCCTGATGGGTGGCACTTTCGTTCGTATCTCCCTTGTGTTTATGGTCCTAGTGGTATTTTTGATTCGTTTTGCCGTAACGAATAAGTTTCAAAATTACATACGGGTATTTGAGCTTTACAGCGGTTTCCACGGTATTTTTGTTTTCCCTCGCGCATTAACTAAGTCCGCGTGTTGCGCTTCGAAAGTACAGAGTATCAAGGTACAGAATATGTGTGTTTCTGTCGGATAATGGTTTTCTTTTCCTATTTGGTTTACGCTCTGGCTCAGCAACTCTCAACATCTCAACACCGAAGAAAAGAGGCCCAAGAAACACCACTCCGTTAGTATATGAGATGAGCAATTTCATGCCCCAGTTGAATCTCGGTCTAGGGATACTTTGAGCAATGGGCCCTTGCTATCCGAGAGTAGTACGCCGTAAGCTAACAATTATTTCCTTTGGCGACTTGATGATTCATATCCCACAAGTGTATCCCACTCTCGTAAAAACCATAGAGTCTTCTGATGACTTTCTGTTCTTTTTTTCACAGTAGAATTGGAGTTCACGCCCTATGTGTGATGAACTTTCCACTAGTGCATCCTCCCCATATACTCCAAAGACTCTATTCTATGCCTCTAGCCCTTTGGCGCATTCTGTTTTACAAAAGCAAATTCAGGTGTGAGGGTCTAACTGTTCCTTTTATCTGTTATCACCACGGATGGAATTAGGCTCAAAATCCATTCGTTTGGTGATGTCTCAAAATCCTAACACTACATACACCTGGAGAAATTTCGTAAGAGCTACTCACCCATGCAGCGCTTGTTCTCTACCCGCAGTCAAACATTTGGATCATTCCCTCGCATTAGAAACACATGTTAGATCCAAATCCTCCATTCGATACCGCGCCTGTGTCAAGTGATAAGTAACATAACCAGGAACAAAAGCCTCCACAGCCTTCGATACTTCAAGATGAGCCTTCCCAAGCGTGCGCAAAGTCCGGATCACATCGCTCGTATCATCACAGAGCTTTCTCAAAAGCTCGATCTGACTCAGCCCTTTACACCGAGCCGAGTTCGCGACGAAATTAAAGTTGTCCGTCTCGCCGACTTCTTTATAAAACGACATAATGTCATTTATCCAATTGAAGCCCCATGTCAAATATGGTATCAGCGGAAAACAGTATTGGAGGCATTCAGCTTCAGAGAATTGCGTGATTGGAAACAACATGAAGGAGTAGGCTTCTGCTACTCCGACTTTCAGACGAAAGTAGCTAGGGAATAGATGCGCTTCTGCGGGGAATTGAGGATTCTCGCTCTCGGCTTCTAAGTAACATGCACTAATAAACTGCAGTGAGTCCTTGATGATCATATCTCCGCCAAATTGACCGAAGATAGCATGGAAGGAGCTCAGGAATTTTCCCATGCTCTCGAGAACTGGGGTTCCTTGGGGCTGTCGGGTCAGGAGGCAGGTGTTAAATTGCTTTAGGTGACGCTTGAACTCGGGGTCATGGGCAAAATCATCAATGATGAGGGAATATGTAGTGAATATTGCCACTGTGCATTGTATATTGAAGGGGGTTGTTTGGAAAGTCGTCGTTGCGATTGAGACGCCGGGCATGATCTGTGGCTCAATCTTTGAAATAAATTCATCTGAAAAGCCGTTATGCTTGAAATGCAGCTTCACTTCGTCCCCAACTGCGGAATATGGTTTCAGAGGAGGAAACTCATAACCAATATCCAACAGAAATGCCTGTATGATTCCAGAAATCTCTGCCTTGAGCTCAGTACTAACGGCAATGGCCATTTTGGAATATGGAAGAAGTAGGGGAACGAGAGGTGTAACAGGAAGACAAGATGGATATATATGTAGTCACGCAAGCAAGGTAACGAGCTTGGGTAACTCATCGCACGATTGTGAATGTATGGTTATACGAGAAAGGTGAGGGACTCGTGTTACTCGTAGCAATATCCTAGATAGGTAGTTATACAAGAAATGTGATAAACTATTGTGAATATATATGTTAGGAAGGACTAACTGCAGATTTCCTAATTCAAAGACACACAAAAATAAAAGATGACGGGATATTCTAGAGGAGTTTAGATGTTTCCCTTTTTTCTAGGAAGACACAGGGTGTATGAGCGTCTCTTCTAGGTATTCTAATATAATGTAGTTCTTAATGAACCAATTGGCTTATCCGTATCCAAATTAAGGCACCACGGCATCAAGATTACTCACGTGGTCAGCGCCGCAACCTAATTTTCAACCAATCAGAGTACAGGAAAACCTAATTTGAGATTTCTCAAAACGCCTCTATCACATCTGGCAAACTCAAGACTAAACATTCAATCTCTGGGAATGGACTCAGAGATGCACGACCACGACATTGAAAAGAATCAAGAGAATCAAGAGAAACACGGCAATGTCGAGTCACACCAATTACTGCCGCAGCCGGAGTTGCAGCGAAGGCTCAAAAGCCGACATCTACAGATGATCGCAATGGGTAAGAGCCCTCCAATTCATAAACTTTTGTTCTCATTCTTATTTTCATATTTTTAAAGGAGGCGCTATTGGAACTGGTCTATTTATCGGTAGTGGAAGTGCCATTGCCACCGCAGGCCCTGTCGGGGCCCTGATTGCTTTCACCTTCATTGGATCAATCGTGTATTCAGTCATGATAGCCTTGGGTGAGGTAGCCACCTACCTACCGATCCCAGGAGCGTTTGCGACATATGCAACACGCCTAGTCGATCCCAGCCTAGGCTTTGCAATGGGCTGGATCTACTGGTTTTCATGGGCGTCGACATTTGCCCTTGAGCTGACTGCTACCGGCCTAATCATCCAATATTGGGATGACACAATCCCGATGGCAGTCTTCATTGCTGTATTTTGGGTTGTTATCATCATTTTGAACATGTTTCCTGTGAGCTGCTACGGTGAAATCGAGTTCTGGCTTGCAAGCATCAAAATCATCACCGTCGTCGGGTTTATGATATTCGCTATCTGCATCAATGCTGGAGTTGGCAGGGAGGGTTATCTGGGATTCAGATACTGGGTGCATCCAGGCCCATTCCGTGCTTATCTACTCGAGGATCCTGAACAAGACGCTCTGGCTAAATTTATTGGATTTTGGGCCATTTTGATCAAAGCCGGGTTTTCATATCAAGGCACTGAACTTGTCGGTATTGCCGCGGGTGAAACGGAAAACCCTCGCAAGAACATCCCCTCTGCTATTCGGAAGACTTTCTTTCGGATCGTGTTCTTCTTTGTTTTTACGATCTTCTTCGTCGGTATCGTTGTGCCATCCAACGACGAACGCCTTATCTCCGATGATACAAATGCAGATGCGTCTCCCTTTGTCATCGCTGCGAAACGTGCCGGTGTCAACGTCCTACCTAGTATCATCAACGCAGTCCTGCTCACTGTCGTCTTGTCCGCTGCCAATTCAAACGTTTACAGCGGGAGTCGGATTCTAGTTGGTTTGGCTCATGAGGGGTTTGCTCCTCTGTTTTTCATGAAAACCACCAAACACGGCGTACCCTATGGAAGTGTTGGGTTTACAGCTCTTTTTGGACTGTTGGGCTTCCTCAATGTGTCGAATGCCGGAGCCACTGTTTTCAACTGGTTGATACAGATTGCTGGCTTGGCAGGTTTTATCACCTGGGCATCTCTGAATATTTGCCATCTAGCTTTTATGAGAGCTTTGGCTGCTCAAGGGATCTCACGCGACACTCTTCCCTATAAGGCTACCTGGCAACCCTTTTTGTCGTGGTACGGCTTGTTTTTTAACATTCTTATCATCATCACTCAGGGATTTACTGCTTTCATTCCGAAATTCAGTGTTACCGACTTCTTTATCAACTATCTCAGTTTGATGTTGTTTGCGGTGCTATATATTGGGCATAAGATCGCTTACCGCCCGAAGTTTGTGAATCCTGCCGAGGCTGATATCGACACTGGGCGATGTGAGGAATGAAGTTGGACGGAGAGAAGGACTGCTATGTGTGAAAATCAATGTATTTAATGTACTATATTAGAAGAATGTATAAAAAGGAAATAGCGTAGTTATACCAAAACTAACTGTTTAAAATAATCTGTCATGGATAACCCAGTGGAAGGCTCACCGCTATGCCAATTACCTTGCTTCGGTCGCCAAGACCAGCAGGAAAGGTGCCTGGTACGAATCCTGGGGTTGGCATTTTCACTCGTGCGAGTAATCCACGACGCTGGAAGCCACTAAGCAATGGAGATGACCCTTGAGGGAAGCAATTCTGCAGAGACATTTCCACCCCGGGATGGCGTCGCCAGATTACACCGTCCTGTTACAGGGAAGTTGGCAATTTGGTGTGACAACTACTAATTTTTTTTTTCTTTTTCTGTTCAGCATTAGTTATTTATCCCTTTTCATTCATTACATTGATTGCCATTCCTCTTTTTGACACTTTGGATAGATAGAATATAAAATCCCTTGAATTTTTGTAAAACATGTAAGGGCCGGTTAAGAGATAATTCAACATTAAACACGCTAACGCATGATAAAAAAAAATGTACAAAATAAAACACTCTATCAGAGAAGCAAATCAAGGAGTCCCCATATGAGTTTCATGCGCATGCACTGTATTCTGCGTTTGCTCCAAAACCACAGCATAAAATTTCCCTTCTTCTGAGATATCACGGTAGGAACCTGCAGAGACAACGGCCCTATTCAAATTAGCATTTATATTCTGATATCAAACATCAAAAGTGACGACGAAAAAAAAAAAAAAGAACATACCACCCCTTATACTTCGGTTGATTAAAAATATCCGTAAATACCCTCAACACTCGCAACGGCAACTCCAGAATAGAAGGCAGCTCAGGCCCATCACCACAAATCGGTAACCCCAGCTTGTTGACGGGGAGGTAGATAGTCTCTGCGACGTTCTGTGGGTTGCGCGTCTCTTGGAAGATGAGGAGACGGCGCGAGGCGTGCGACGACGGTCCAGACGGTGGTCTGGTGTTTGCGCTCGCGCTCATGCTCATCGCGAAGGTTTTTTGAGTGTGCAGAGTGCGTAATAGGTTTTTTCGGAGATTTGGGTTGGACTTTCTTTTTCTTGGACTTGGATTTTGGGGGAATGGATTGTTCAGTTTGACTGTTTCTTTTTTTTTGGTTTTGTTTTGTTTTTTTTTTTTCTCTCTCTCTCCCCTTGGACTTTTGTGTGTCTTTGGTTTCGGTGTAGCGCGTCTTCTGGGGTTTATTAGTATGCGTCTCTTTTCATATTCACCATAGACTCCTTACTATTTGTTGACAGTGGCGTGTATGGAGGGCGCGACAGGCTCTGCTTATCGTTGGGCGATCAGTGTCCCGATTAGGAGATCGCGGGGCAAAAAGGGGAGGGGGTTCAAATAGAAGGATGAAGATATTGGAAAGATGGGAAATGTTTTCGGGAAAATACTTGAATGTCAACAGAAGAGGGGAGACTGAGAAATCTTATGATTGTACTGCTGTACTGTACCTGTACATACTGGAATGAATTCTTAGAACTCATACACATGCATCATGACATTTAATAAATTATTCCTAAGATACTCTAGAGTCTCTAGATGACCTAAGTACAATAAAATAACAGTCAATAGAGAAAGAAAGAAGGAAAAAACAATGGGTATCATGATAATATGGCCGAAGAGAAAAGAAACAAAAGAATGGCAATCCCGCTGAAATCAGGGAGAAATCATAGTATGTGGCATCATTCACTACCAGCGATGTGATGTGATGAAAAAGATGATCTTAAGCATCAAGCATCAAGCTCTCCCTCCAGCACTCTCCGCGCAGCATCCAGACGACGCCGCAGCACACGCGCAGCTTTCACATCTGGATCCGAAGAGGTCGTGATTGTCTGCAGATCCATACAGACCTTACCCAGGCTGCCAAACAGTGCTTCCAGCATCTGTGTGTCATCATCGTTAATACCACCGACAGTGGGGGTGCTGGATGCTGCGCGCACAGTTGACACAAGGGACGAGACAAGGGAGGTTGGGGTTGCAGAGCCAGCCGTCGCTGAGGATGAGCGACCAGTAGGTTTCTGAGGGGAAAGATTATTCGGGTCCATTAGAGTGGTGCTACCGCTTGCGTATCGTGGTCCACGAGGTGTTTCAGATCGATCACCTTCAACCTCGACCTCTTGGATTGGACTTGGTTGGTGGCTGTGGCTGTGGCTGTGGCTGTGGGTGTGAGCATGAGACTGGGGATGCGACTGGGAGTGGTTACGGCTATGTCCGTGTCGCAGCTCTGTCCAAGGATTAGTGTCGGAAACGCCAGGAGAAATGGATCGGAACGCACCATGATTGAACCGTCGGTCCCAGTACATCACGCTGTCGATGTCGTCCTCGTCGTCGGGACGCTCGCCTTCGTTTGCAGTTGCAAATGTTGCCACTGTCGAGACGGACATGTCGCTGTTGGTACGGGAGTGTCGCGCCTTGTATGTGGGCCGGGTTGTTGCGACTGATCCGTTCGAGCTGTTGCTCATCCGACGGAGTTGCTGGCTGTAGTTGCCCAGTGCGCTATGCAAGATGAAATGCTCATAGTCGAACGCGTCCTCGCGCATCTCGTGGGGTGTCGCGTCCGTGTGCAATGGCACGTCAGGGAAGGCTTCCATGTCGTTCTCGAGGTCATCGTCAAGTGGTTCGCGCAAGATCTCATTCAGAGCTTCGCGGTCAATGTCCTCATCAAAATCGCCTTCTTCGGCATCTTCGTACATGGTCTCAGCGACAGATTGGTCATCGGCATAGTCGACAGGCTCGTTTTCTTGACTATTCCCGGCGTGTTTGGATGTATTTCCAGCGGCATGCTCGTCGGATCTGCGTCGATCTTCCGCTACTTCATCATTCGAGACATCCCGGATGTTTTCAGGGCTGGTGTCACGTCGGGGATTGGAGCCACGACTGCCCTGACCATCTCTGAGCTCCAGCGCATTCGCGTACCAGTGATCAGCGGCTGTCAATGGGCTGGGTGTGCGCAAGCTTTGCAAGCTACGTCGACGAAGATTATCCTCCTGAGTCTTCACTTTGAGAGAAGAGATCTTGATGTGAAGACCCTTCATCTGATACTGAAGATCACGCACCTGCAGTTGCGACTGCGCGCGGCTAGGGGGGCCATAGGAGCTGTAGACTGGACTGAAACCGTCCGGGCTGGATTTCGATCCCTCCGAGGAAATGCCCAAGCCATGCGGCGAGTGCGACAAACTGTCTTCGGTGGAAACAGGTGACTGTGCCATCTGGCCCTGTTCCTCCTGGTCACGCGCATGTATCGCGGAAGAAACCGACGACCGGTGCGTCAGATACGCCCTCGTGGGTGCGTAATGGAACGACCGATCATCCGTATGAAGACTGGACGAAGTGCTTGCGCCCATGGCACTGACCGAGCGCGAGATGCGCTTGTTATCATTCGAGAAGCTCGAATCAGACGGAATATTGGTCTCAGAGTGCCCTCTCGAATGGCGATTATTCGTCGTGTCTTGCGACGTAATAAGCGACTGCCGTCGAAGCGACGAGCTCTTAGGATCCGTGCGCGCAATTGACCGATACAATCCGCCCACAGGATGGTGCATACCCATTGGCTGGATATAGCCTAAATTCGAGGGCGAGGGAGAGGCAGTCGTGCGCGTCGTTGACCGAGCTCGAGTGAGATTGTTTTCCATAAGCTGAGAAAAACAAACGCGTTAGTATTATTACTCCCTAGCCAAGCTGTGGCGCGCAAAACAAGACAACCTACATTTAACCTTTTCTTCGCATTCTCCAGAATCCTCTCCGCCTCGCTACTCAGTATTGCCGAGGAAAACTCCTCCCCTGGCCCCTTACCCTCTGCAGCTGCAGACGCTACAGCACTGCTAGCCGGCACCGAAGAACCCCCTGCAGTTGTAACGACCGCAGTAGCTTGCGCTCTCGCGACCTCCGGGTCAACGGGGGATTCGTCGCGTCCGTTATGCGCCTCAGACGCATCCCTGGAAGCGGATGCGCGTCTGCTCCCTGCACTGATGGTGGAATTGGAGCTACTCCACGTAGCATTATCGTTGTTCTGATCGTCAGGCAGTAGCGGTGAACTAGCCAGCTGTTCATCTGAATCGCCGAATCCTAAACTGGCGGGCGACAGCTCCTCGCCAATATCCGAGAGACGGCGGCTGACATTCACGTCGTCGTGGGTCCAGGCATGGCGGGAAAAATTTTTCTTCTGTCGACTGGGTACCGACATGGAGCCATTGGGGTCTGATTGGCGGGAATTGAGATGCGACAAGTAGGCGATTTGGGGTGGGGAAGGAGTTTGGGATTCGCGTTCTCGTTCGTATGGTAGGATCATGGATGGGTCTGATAGAGTGAGGGAGGGCATATTTTCTCTCTCTCAGGCCCTGGGGCCTGGGGGGTTTTTCCGTGCAGAATGGGGTGGAAGGGAGAGAAAGGGAGTCGCAGAATCCGTACGGAGTAGACGGGGTTACCGTCACAGTGTGAAATCCCCTTAGACAAAGTACGGTTTAGCGTGCCCTGATCATTACCTGATTGGGTTATGTCGTTATGAAGATATTCCCAGTTTCCTAAATATACAACGTACGGAGTACTCCGTAGGTAAATAGTGATTAGGCTTCGACTTTGTACTTGTCAAGATTAAGTAGGTATAAATACTTGATAGCTCAGATTGAAATTTTACGATGCAAATATATACAGTACATAATAAGCTTTCTATGAAATTACTCAGGTAAATCCCATGTCGACTCCATAGTTCTAATTCCTTTTAATTGGGACAGATTGTCTCCAAATTCGAGGAATGGCTGATGTGATGTATACCGATGTACGAAGTACAGAGTACATACACTATAGGATGCATTGCTGCAGTAATATGATCCAGACATTTCATTGCACTATATAGAGTCAGTCAAATAAATCCATTCGAAAGGTTTCGTTAAAATAAAAATGGACGAACCCCCTGAGATCGTCCTTATAGGAGTTCCACAACAGTGGAGAATGCAATTTCAGGGACATCTCAACGTTATGGAGTCAGGAAAATAAGATGAAAAAAAGAAAAGGTATGCTTTTTTTGTATACAACGTAATTACACATGCAATAATCCCGTAGAAACGCTTATATCTAGATCTTCGAAAGCAACAACTTCGCACCACTGCTAGTCGGGCTGGGCTTTGTCTTTCCATCCTTCTCCACGACCAACGCCGAGGCCTGCTCCAGCGCCTTCTTGTTCTTCTTCAAAGTCTTGAGCAGTTCACTTTTCTGCTCAAAGTCCTCTGACTCTGTCAGCGCGACAATCACGAAGGGGTTAGCCCCTGTCGCCCAGTCCATCACCCCATCCTTGATCTTCTCGTACAGCACACCGTGGAAGTTCAACGCAGGCTCGACTTTCTCGATGGACTTTGTGGCCGGGTTGAATCGTCCACCCTGCACAAGAGACTTGAGAAGACGTCCCGCGTGTGCGGTATCGCGGGCTTCGGTGTGCGACTTGGCGGCCTCGGCCACGGCCTCAAGAGCGGCAGTCTTGTCACCGTCAGCTTCGAACAGCACCTCGGAGAGGAACTGGCAGCCGAAGGTCGTCTCAAGGAGGGTAGAGGCGCGGGCAGCGATGAATTCGAGCAGGGTCGGGGAAGCGGCCTTGACGAGTTCCTGGCGACGTATGGCCGGTTCTTTCTTGGAGGTTTCCTTGCGGACCTCGCGGACTTCTTCAAGGACGGGTTGGTCGGCCTCGGGAAGGAGCCACTTGACGCGTTCGCCAGCGAAGGGGTATAGCACGGCGATACGGGCAGTCAAGTCGTTGACCTGGTAGCAGAGTTCCTCGTTGCGGGCCTCTGCGTCGTCGTTCTGGTTCAAAAGCTCGGGGAAGAAGGACTTGGAGCTGAGCTTGGTGTCATCAATGACCTCGTACGCGGCAAGAATAACCTGGTGGCCGTAGACATCGCCAGCCATGGCCTTGACAGTGTCGCGGTAGAATCGTAGAAGCAGCTTGCGGTCTTTAGCGTTGGAGTATGCGAACGTCAGACACATCAAACGGGAGCCAGACTTGGTGAAAGCCAAGTTCTTGACCAAGTCACCCTCTTCATCGCCTTTGAGCAACTCGATGAACTCATTCGCTTCGTTGCTGCCGGGTTTTGTGTTGAGGAAATATTGCAACATAGCATCGTGAAGCATGGTGAAACCAGTGCTCTTCTTCTGCACCAGCTGGTTAATCAGCTCGCGCAAGTAGTTCATGATCGGTCCACGCTTCTCGGGGTGGGCTTCGATGATCTTGGTGAGATCGGAAGTGGTGTCGTTCTCGTCTTGGAAAATGACAAACTCGGGGCCATACCACTCGCGGAGGAGTCTCGCCTTCTGTGCCTTGGTCGCAACTGTGCGGTAGATATCGTCAAGAATCCATGAGCCCTCGGGGTGGCGGATGAGACGTCTGACATGGCCGTAGAACTCTGGGATGATCAAATCGCGGGTCTCGTCGTCTCCGTGGACAATCAACTTTCCAACCAAGAACTTGGCGTATCGACTTTGCGCCAGCTCCTTGTAAGTGCCCTTCAACTCATGCGCAATCAGCTTGCGCTGCTCGAGGTTTCCGTACTTGAGAGCAGTCTGAATGACTCGCACCGAGTCGTGCTTGAACACAAAGTCCCGAACACGGTTAGTGATGATCTCAAACAGCTCCTTAACAAGCTTCTTTCTCTGCTCCAGAGGCACATGGGACTTGCGGCGCAACTGCTCCCACAACTTCTTGGAGCGGGCGACGGTATCGGCATTGGGCTTCGCAGCCTTGCGCTCTTGCTGGAGTGCTTTTTGCTTGATGTGGGATTCGCGAGAGTCTATACGCGCAATAACAATTAGATGGGGCACCGTCAAGGAGGCAGGAACTGAAACTTACTGTTGGGGTTGGGGTTCTTTGGGGCCTCTTTCTGCTCTCCGTTGTCCACATTCGACTTCTTGTCTGACTTGGGCTTCTCCTCCTCCTCGCTCACATCGGGCATCTCATCATCTGAAAGGGCGTCAAGGGCATCAATATCTTCGTCCGAGACATCGTCAATGTCGAAGTCATCGTCGTCCTCGGATTCTTCCTTCTGAACCTTCTTCGAGGGCTTCTTGTCGCTCTTGCTGGATTTGGAATCCTTCTTGGAGTCCTTCTTTGATGAAGAGCTTGACTTCATGCTCTTGGACTTCGATGCGGAGCCTTCCTTGGTCTTGCTCCGCTTGCCATTGCGCTCCTCGCTGCCGTCAACAGCACGCTTCAGTCCAGCCATAATGAAATATAATTTCCGTAGGCTGTAGGGTATCTCTGAAAAAAAAAAGTAATAAAACCGGGGTCTTTGCGAGCGGAGACTGCTCGATGTCCTGGTGGATAATTTTTTTGATTGCAGGCGGAGGAAGTTTTTTTGCCGGCTGTTTGCACAGTTTGCATTGATAAGATACAACGCAGCCCTGGAGTTTTTACTCACAACAAGCAGGTTTATACACTTGGAAACATTTGAAAATAAATATTTCTATTGCATTAGCTTATATGTAGAGATCCAAGAGCCGATTGCCATGAAAGTTCTATGAGAATAAAGCGTAGAATATCATCTCTAAACAAATGGCCCGAGTCGCAACTCGATGGGAACAGATGTACAAACTGCTAGTAAGTGACATGAGTCACCCAGACTCTCTAGGGACAAGGCGATCCCTATTACCATCAATCAAATCCGAATTATATCACCACTTAAGCGAGTGTAGCATGCATCACCCGAAACAAACCCAAAACGCCGTACAGAGAATCACAACGCATTAAACATATCTCATCACTCACCACTTCATGTCTCATCGGCGGGCACAGGTGTAGAAGGGTTTCCTTTCACAGACCCCAGTTCTGATCCGACACCACTCTGGGCGCGCTTTCGACCGGGAATGTGGAAATTGAAGGACGAGGTAGAAGACTTGGGCCCGGATGATTGCGCGTCATTAGTAGAGTCACCGAATCTGGCAAGGAAACTCTTCTTCTTAGGTTTCGCCTCGTCATTTAGGCCTACTTCTTCAAAGGTTTCTTCCTCCATGGGATCAGGCTTGGTGAAGCTGTTGGAGTGAGTACCCGACGGGGTTAATCGGGAGAATCGGGAGTCAAGAGAAGTTCGAGAGGGACCAGCATCAGGATGAATTATGGGTGAGCGGGCCGAGATATCCTAGATTGAAGATTTAATGTCAGCTTGGGTTTATGCGGATCGATTCGCATGGGCATACAAATGATCGGCGATAAGAGTCGAAGGACTCGCGAGAGATGGAGAAAGGCTCATTCTCGTCAACGAGATCTCGATGGTTGATGGGTTTGTTGGAGCCCGGGTACCGGCGCCAGAAACTCGGCCGCTCGGGAGGAGAAGGCTATTGTAGCAATTAGCAGGTGTATCACATTTTCCCGATCAAGCAACCTATACCGGAAGATAGACACCGCTGTCGTTGACCACTAGGGACCGAGGTTAGCAAGAGAGCCAAGTCCTACAATCACAACAGTGCGGGGAATTCGAACATACCACTCAATTTGTACTCGGAGGGTTCGTCCTGGCTACTACGGATCGATATGGGCGCAGGGCGTTGATTTAGAGAGAGTAAGTTCTCATCTAAGACAGGATCCGCATTGGGTTGGGACTTTCGTCCGAGAAAGTTGCGAAATGGAGGCATGGTTGAGGAAGTGAAGTATGGAGGAGACGGGGTTTTCCCTTTGTGAAGTTGTCCGATTATTCCATACGTCATCCAACTTATGAAAATAATGAAAAGTTCAAATAATCAGCCAATAAGGCTGAAATATATTCAAAAATATCCGTAATTGTTTTTGAATTTTTGTTCTTTTGAGTCCCTGATCCAGTTGCCTGATCCAGTTCCTGACCTTGTGCAAACTGATATACTATACGGAGTACTACATCTATACAAAACGCTACTCTACATGGAAGAAATAACATTTACTTCATACATTCAAGCGTAACAAATAAAGCTTTGAAGCTACATATATCAAAAGAAAAAAACACCTCCCTTCAACACCCACGAACACCCAATTAGAAATATCAGAACATTCCACATGGATTCCGATATTTTATATCGCAGTTCGCTTGAAAATAGATCCACCTGCAAACAAACTCCATAAGCAAATCAGACCCAAGACCAGCCTCAATTCAGAGACTTGGACTGATGCCATGCATTTCGCTATCGCTTTCGTAATGGCAAGTTTCACCAGCAATTGACTTACACTGACAACGCAAAGGACGAAAAAGGGTGACTCGGACATTGTTGTTGGTTCCTTTTTTTTCGAAGTTTTGTGGTTTTTCGATTTTTGTAGTGATTTTTGGCTTTTCGTGATTGGATTTCTTTCGGTGATAAGCTAGGTGGCGTTGTTGGGCTCAAGGAGACTGGCACTGTGGTGACAATCCAGAGAACGCGAGTCGGATGGGTCGAAGACGGCGTTCTTGCGCTCTTCGATGAAGTAGGCTGTGTAGAAAAGTAATGTTAGTCGAGAAACATCAAATATATGCAAATCATAATACAATATGGTGTGACGTACGGGTAATTTGGATCATATCAAACCAGCGGACAGCGTGCTCGTCGCTACCGTCGACCGCCTTCAGAATACCATTGTCTGGGCGGAAAGTGGCCTTGGGAGGAATGTGGCGCATGCGCAAGAGCATCTCCAGGATGTCGGCAAAGCGGTCAGACTGGTTAAAGTAGTAAGGGGGACGCTTATCAAGGGGCCACTGTAGGATTGTTAGTGTGAGATGCATCATGAAAGAATAGACATGAACCACTTACGCGCTGAGAAAAGTTCTCATTGTCCCATGAGCGGAACAGCCAGCATGTGCGCTCCACGCAATTCAGAAGAATAATAGCAACAATGAAAGTATCGAACCAGCCACACTTCTGGCGCTGAAGGAGTCGACGCTCCAAATCATTGATGACAAACTTGCTCAGTTGGGAGGCACGCTTCTCCATAGCGGCGCGCAACTGACTGCAGAGAAGTCCGTATGACTCCGGGTCAGACACCTCCTCGATGGGCAGGCGACCCTCATCCGATGGCTGAGAAAGAGAGTGCAACGAGTTTGGAGGCAGAGTGGGGTTGTAGTAAGTCTTCCAGGTGAGTTCTGTATCGACGAGAATATGGGTCGCGACCCACAGCTCCAATACGCGTTCCAGAAGGATATCCTGTATCTTTGTCAATACATGTTTCCACATTGAATGTCGAATGACATACCTTCTTCCCCTGGCTGAGTTCAGCAGCAAGAAGTAGAGTTGGCTTCATGAAAGGCGAAGTCTCTCGCTCGTAGAAGTAAGAAGCGTTCTTCTTGATGTACATCTCCAACTTGGCTGGGATGTCATCAGAATCAGCATCCAGGAGGTAGACTTCCTGTGAAGGACCAGAGAACTGGTCATCTCCAAGGGCTTGCAACTGAGGGTCAAGTGCAGACACTGAAGTGCGGTGGCCCTGCAGTCCACTGAAAGTCATGAAAGAGTTGCTCTCTTCGAAGTGGGTAACTTCAATACGACCAGAGTAGTGTTCAAATTTGATTTGGTTTTTGATGCTGTTAGTGTCATGGTAGGCAAGGGTCGAGTTAAGATCTAGAGTTTGAGTCAGTATATCAGTGAAAAGAGCAGAACACAAACAACATACTAGCATTGTAAAGTTCAAACTCATCTGAAAGTCGGGTACGCAGGCACGGATGTTTCCATAGACGAGCACTCTCCACGCTAGCGCAAGTTGTGCAAGGGGTATCGCCAGAGCACTATCAACATTTGTCAGTGATGTTCACTCACTCCACACATCCAGACATTCACAAATACATACAGGTTTCTTGAGCATTCGACAACGAAGGCATGCACCCTTCTTCCGCACGTCTTGGACTTCACGGCGTCGCTCTGCGGTGAAACGTCCCCGCACCTTGGGCTTCATAGGCTTAGTTGAGTTCCCAAACTCGTTCACAAACCCTTTTGCCTGGGTATTTGGGTTCATGGCAATAGGGCGGGGGTAAGATGCCGCACGCTGAGTGGCAGCAGTCAACGAAGGGTCATGCTCTTGCAGGCTGTCGAAAAGAAGTTGCTCATGTGTGGACAGCTGCTGCCATTGGCCCAGCTTCATATCAGAGCTAAGATTGTCACTGTCGATTGACATTCCTTGAGGGACCATCTCATTGGCGGAGGCCGCAATCAGCGACAGCTGTGATTGGCGCGCATTAGACGTAGATTCAGGCGACATGGAGGCATCGCCAAGAGGCGGAGACATGGAGGAAGGGTGCTCGCCTGGAGTGTGACTTGGAAGGGCAGGAATACTAGGAGCGTTGGATGATTGAGGAGTTCCTGCAAATTGTTAGTGGTCTAAGGCGCACAACAGTGAACAAAAGGAAAACATACCCTCGGCATTTGCTGCACCCTCCATCTTAGAGTCAGACGTTTGCGAGTGTCCCTGGAAACCCTCTGCTTCAAGCGCGGGGTCAACAATCACGGTCTTGCCTCCAGCCGTCACAGACTGAGTGTATCCAGGTCCGCGCTTGGTGACGTCCGAGGCGCCCACCTGTCGCGAGGCTTCGGCCAGCACGTTGAGACCGTCGAAGTTCTGCCGGGTGGTAAATCCACCATCGGCAGACTTTCCTTTATTTCCAGAAGGCGAATCTTTGTTCGAGTCTCCATCAGTCAAGTCGGGGAGTTCGTGGAGTCGCAACAACACGCGTTGACGGTCGCGCAAGGGAATCGCCTGGCATTTCTTTACCAGATGGTTGGTAAGGCTGTCAATGCGACCCTTAGGAAATACCTCGCCGCAGGCTTTGCACGTATGTTGGTAGCGATTGCTCGCGTCTTCCAGCTTGGGACCCCGGTGGAAGAACTCGAGGATGAGTTGGTTGGGTTTGCGACCCATTGTGGGGGTTGTTGTGGACGTGTTTTTGAGGGGGTTTCACGTGTCAACTCAAACTCTAGTAACAGTAAACAGTCGATCAGAGCAATCGACGTGTCGCTCACCCAGAATGGGCAGTGAGTCCCACCAAGCTGATATGTCTGTGGACACAAATTAGAAAACGTGGAATGTGGGATTGGGAGAAAAATCACGCACACAGTCACAGGGGACTGGCAAGCCCAGGCTGTGAACCTCAGATAGGACCAGTAGCCTCAGAAGAGACCGAAATGGACAATAAAAAAACAAATATCAAGATGAGTGAATCGACGATGTGCGGGCAAAACGCAGGGCAGTAGAGGGCGGTCTGGGAGTCGCAAGGGAGGAACGCGCGATGGAGGCTTCACCGCACGAAAGGCGGTGATGTCTTCAAGGCGGTAGGAGAAAGGCGGTGATGAAAGAAGAAAAAGAATGTCTCAATATCAAAATGAATATGAGACGAGGGAAAAGAATGAGTTGTTACGGGATGAGGGTGAAGAGGAAAAGTTGAGTACTGGAGGGAGAGGAATTCTTAGTCACTTTGTGCCACTGTGACTTGCCTCCCTGAATCCTCTCTCTCTCCTTCTGTATGGAAACTCTATGTATGGCAGCTATGCAAGCTGTATCATTTCTTTTTCTTTATTTTTTTATTATTATTAGGGTAATGGATCTTCTTGATACACAGGAATACGAATCATTGGTATACATCCTATCCCTACATGTAGGGAAATGGCCAATCCAAAGATATTGTCATTCCTGTGCCTACATAATATTTCGGTTGCCCATGTGCCCCCAAAACATCAATCACTCGATATTGTATGTAGCTAATACGAACACTAAAAATAATGTTATCATCGCATCGTGTATTTGCCTCTTCTCTCATGAAATCATGGATGAAAACCGAGATTATCCTATGCCGTAGAATGTGCGTCAACAGATCCGGTGCTCGGGAGGCCGCCAGGGCACACCCAACACAGCAAAAATCTGGCGTTCATCCCGGCCTTCAACCAGCCGGCCCCCATTCAGTTTCACCTGCCCGTTCCGAAGCACATCCGTAAAAAGACCCTTTTGATTCAAGCACATGCCTTTCTTGCGTGCTAGCAATCTCATACTCCGGTTGAATATATCATTCCCCGTAAAGTATATCAACGCCGCCCCGATCTCCGCATCAGGAACGAACAGCAAATCTATCCGACGCCACAGGGTGGTGCCAGGTAGGGCTGACGCACCGTGCCACTTAGAGCCATCCTGATGCGACGAGATGGTAAGGCTGGCCCGCAGAAACCCACTGCTGAACAATCTGGGGACAATCAGACCAAGCATCATGGTGCGGATTTGCTCCAGCGAGGCACCAGGTTTGGTGATTAGACAGTCCACGTCCCCGCAGGTGAGTGCCCCGCGGCGGTAAGAGCCCGCGATTATCACCTGCATATCCCTATCCACAGCCTGCACCGCCTTTCGCACGATTGCCCCGTGAGCTTCGACCTCCTTGCGGGGGATTCTTTGTGCGAAGTCGCTGTGGCGTTCCACCCCAATACGTTGTTGCTTAGTCAATGGAGCCCTTTCCAATAAATCCTTCAGAGATCTGTAGCCATGAGCGACCCACTTGGAGGCCTGGGGAAGACCAGCACCATAGACGCCAAGAAATTCCTGAATTATCAAGTCTTCTTGGGTGGTATTCGTATTTTCGAGACGACGAAGGCGGTTAGTCAAGACAATTTCTTCGATCTTGTCAGCCAACCGCTCTCCGACACCAGGGATAGCCCGAGCCTGTGCTCGTGTAGTAACCTTGGTTGGTTGCTTTCGCAAAGCGGTGATGGCTTTGCGGTAGGCCATAACCCGCCACTGGTCTGCAGTCTGGGTATAGTATTCCAGCATTTGCTGAAGTACCTCGATGGTTCTGTTATTGGGGTTGTCAGGTTTCGTGTCCGGATCGAACTTCTGCATGCAGGCGAAACCTTTGGTCCAGTCAGATTTGTCTTTGACTTTGCGTTTTCCAGTGGCTGATTTTCGTGTCTTCCAGCTTAACTCCTCCCCTGAGCTCGAGGTTTCTATGTCGGAGCCATCAGCAGCAGATTCGTCGGTGGGAACTTCAAGCGGATCCAGAGGCTAGTTATAAAGATCAGTTGTCCGGGCTCTCACTGACAAAGAAGTGATTTTACCAAATGCCTTGTGGCCTTGGCCTCATCTATTATATCATCCAGTGAATCTCGCTCCCAGTTTATGCTTTTACACGCCTCTTCGGTTGCAGTTTCATTGACTGGGTCGGAGATTACGGCGTGAGACACACTTTCAGGCACGGTTTCTGTCAAGTCTTTCGACTTGGGATTCGGCGTCGGTTCCTCGACTGGAGACAAACGACGTTCTGGGGACTGGTCTTTCTCCCGCCGAGATGGTTTCAGTGGAAGGGAATCAGGAGGTGGTGGGTCTACCACTAGAGAGTTGTTCTTCTCCGCGGTCGTCGAGCTTCCATGGACACGAAAGCGGAGCTGCGAGGTATCGAGAACCGAACGAAACTGGATACATTCAGATGGGTAAGATTCATTGACAAGAGCAACACTCGTCTGCAACTGTTAAAACTGAAGTCTGAACATCTCACGAATGAACTTACTGGCAAAGCTTCGAGTTTGAGGTAGCTAAGGAGATCGCTTGATAGCAAGCCTTTGTCAATAATCACATGAGTGACATCAGTGGCCCAATCTCGACTCCATCGTGCACCATAATCTTGTGCTCGTTGAATGCGCAATCGTCGGAAGGGAGATACGTCGTTGTTTGGAAAGAAGACTAGAACCTTAAGTTCAGTGAGAGTAGGTTGTGAGAAGTCTAAAGTACTTACAGAAGATCAAACCCTTGAATATCTGCTGGTCATCTGGGATTATCTTAGCATTGTTGATCCTTCTTTTCTTTTGAGGAGGTCCGCTCTTGGTGGTAGGCATTGTTCCAGTCGTCCTAGGGCGGTTCGCAGGAGTCGGTTTGATAACAGTGACCGGACCACTACTCTTCCTTTGAACGTCACACGAAGATATAGGGTCCGAGTTTGCTCGGGGAAGTGGAATACGCTCCGAGGAAAGAGCGACTTTATTTGGATCAGGTTTGTCAACTTCTTTGTCTGCAAGAGTGAGAAAATTTCCCCAGCTCTTATCCTCTTCGCCTTGATCATCCGAGTCATCCAGCCGGTCAAGAGCCGCAAAAAATGCGTTTTTACTCGGAAAATGGTCCTTCATGATAGGCTAGTCCGGAATCCAATGGAGGGACGGGTGCCTAAACGAGAGATGGTTCATTATATAGGTGTTTGTAGTCACCGGACCATGGACTCGTAAAATCCTCGCAGAGAGAAGAGAGAAAGAGACAGGGTAATGGTCCGAAAACTTCCTTTGGGCCACTTTTGGATGACCCGTGGACGACGCGATGGACCGGCGCGAAATGAGCGCCAAGTCACGTGGGTCATTATAGAGTGGAGGGTTTTTACTCAATAGGGGACCTATAGCCATAAATATATAATCCAGGTATTACAATTGCATGGGAACTAGTGCTCGATTTATGTACTTTACAACCGATATTGTACTCTTTATTACTCCCATAGAATTAGAACTATTCCCAAAATGGAACCATCCTGTCATGTGACTGTCGATTTCCATGGATGATCAAATGCGCATTCAATGGCAAAATAGCCCATCCACCAACCCTACACAGAGCACATTGACTGATATATCATCAATATGTGGAAATCCTCCCTCCCCACCTTGGTGGCCGATCTCTCTCTCCTGCAGACAGGCCGCTGTCTGAGCTGCCAATTCCGCAACCCAGCAACTCTCTCACACCTACGAATCAAGCCCTTTGCCCTGCGCCAATACTCCAACAAGGCCGAGAAACCTATCGGCAATCAAGACGCCGTGCCCGCACCCGTGAAACGAAACTTAAAAAATGAGGTCCACCGTCTACCCACCGCCATCGAATTCAGACAGAACCAGGATGGACCTCAACCCGGTGACGCAGACTTCGTTCCTCCAACCCTGGACCGGCCTATCGGTAGTCCGCAAGCACCATTAGAAGGACAGAACACAGGTATCGACACGCGGTCGATGCGCCAACGGCGCGACGACTTCACCAACTATGACCGACACATCAAGCGGCGCAAGGAATTGTACGAGCCTACCGATTCCCCTTCCTCTTCTTTACAACCCGGGATAAACTCCAGCCTTGGAAACAGTGGTACTAACATACTGCAACTCACAGGACAAGACAAGTCGCCAAGCCGTATTTCCGCGAATGGTCAAATCTCCGCTTCGCCGAGGGCAAGACCTTTGTCTCGAACCCGCGCCTGTTCAAAGCCGACAAAGCCCTTTACTTCCCTAACATGCACGGCATAACACTGGCGACACCCAAGGATCCCCAGAATACGACGACCCAGCTGCGCGGCAGCATCTCCGTCGTAAACTTGTTCTCAAGCATGTGGGCCGAGAGCCAGGTTGCGACGTTTACAGGGCCGAAGCAGAACCCAGGACTTGTGGAGGCGCTGGCCAGCGGTGGAAGACATGTGCAGAGGATTGATATCAATCTCGAGGAGAACCGGTTGAAGGCGTTTCTGATCAAGACGTTCATGTGGCGCATGCGACAGAAATTACCTACGACCCAGCACTCACGCTACTTCCTTGTGCAGAAGGGTTTCGACCAGGCGCTCAAGGAGACTGTTGGCATGATGAATTCTAAGGTCGGTTATGTCTACCTGGTTGATTCAGAGTGTCGCATCCGCTGGGCGGGGAGTGGACCAGCTGAACCGTCTGAGTTGGAGGGACTTAATGCTGGTTTGCGGAAGCTTATAGAGGAGAAGAACGCCGCTCTCCGGGCGCAGGACCCATCTCGCAAGTATTGATTGAGGTTGGGGCAAGGAGAATTACGTCAACTGGAGCTTTGGACGTGATATGACTCCGCTCTTGGTTAAATTTGTACATACAATAGAGAATCTGTATAATAGAAAGTATAACAAATAGGCGCCTTCAAGGCCCTGTTGCGAGAATTATCATCGATTCCCCATCAAGGGGGACTCAGAACATGTCCAAACCCAAACGCCTTCGACAAGAAAAATCCACTCGCTGGAGAGCAGCAACTGACACTAGAATAACATGACATAGGGGCGGTGATATAACTGACGTACCGCTGGGGTCTCGCATACATCCTTTACCGGAAGAATAGCAACATCAAAAAGCAGAAACCAATGAAGCATCCGAGAATAATAGCATCTCGCCTCTTCTTGTTTCCAATCTTGCTCATGAGATAGTTCATGCCGGGGACACTGCCAGCAGCGCCTACAATTCGCCGATTGATGTTGGCAAGTGTCTCGCTCTGAACACCGAAATTCTCATTGATGGCATACGCCTGGCTCAGCACGCCGTCCATCATGCTGTGGCTGTTCTCGACTCGGCCCCGCTCTTCGAGCATGTACTCGGCCTCGGCGGCGGCGGGGTTGGATGCACGATAGGAGTCGATGTCTGAACGGACATTGGAGAGTAGATTTGCGCGATCGCGCGATTCAGCAATGGCTGCGGTCAGGCGCTGGAGCTCGCGGCGGTGGTCTTGCAGTACTTCGCGGTGGCGGGAGACATTGTTCTGTTTTAGGGCGGAGGAGGTGAGGGTAGCTTCAGAGTCAAGGAGACGGGATAGTTGGGCAATGACGGACTCGCGCTGTACAGGGTTGAGTTAGCTGTCGGTTCTTTTTCTTCTGTCGAATGTGGGTGAATGGACGTACTCGTTCGAGCAGGTCTCTCAATTGCGATTCAAGTCGCAGCTCTTCATCGGTAGGTGATTGCGGGGGTTTGGTAATCGAAGCAAACTGTGAATAGGTGTGGAAAAGGTTCTCGGTCTATCGGTGCGTCAGTTTACCAGTTTAATATTGGTACAGAACTCCTGGTAAGATATTGGTACCTGAGTTTCAAGCGACCGTGCTTGTTGGCGGAGCTGTGTCCACCCGGAACTAGTTGATGATGCCATGGCAGGCAGTAAATATGTGGAATGTGGAGATGGAGGTACAAAGAAGTCTGATCTGTTTATGAGTTCCTCTCAGACAAATAATCAACAAGTGCAAGGGCCGAGGTGCTACCTGCTTGTCTACGTAAGTGCCAGGCCGCCATGACGGGGTAAACCACGCTAACCGAATACAGTATGTTTATGCCCCAGGGCCCAGGCATTAACAGGCCAGAAACTTCAGGCAATAAATTAAGGCATTAGTGCCACCGTAATCACGTGCACCCGCTAAAGTCACAAATTCGCTTAGCCCTAGTCCCACAACCAGTCGCAAATTGACACTCGGACATCTTCAATTCTCAACGTCGACAACCCACACAATTCAACGCCACCATGGTATGTTGTGCTGTCCAAAGGCTCTGATATCAAAATGCTGATGAATCGCTCTTTTTTTGCAGTCGTCCAAGGTCAAGGCTGGTCAGCTCTGGGGCAAGAACAAGGATGAGCTCGCCACACAGCTCGAGGAGTTGAAGTTGGAGCTTAACCAGCTCCGCGTTCAGAAGATCTCTTCCGGCGCTTCCTCCAAGACTCAGAGAATGTGCGTATCCGACACCCCCGATATTTGATTTTTCTGCGGATGGAATTTGAAGATTTGCGGCATGGGAACGATCGAACCCGGGCATGACAACATACAAGAGGACTACGCCAATATTCAACCAAGCGATCAAACGAGGAATAGATGGATTCCACGATATGCCGCAAACACGATAATTGGGTCAATGATATTCGAGATTTGATGCTGACTGGAATTTTTCTTTTTTTTTAGCGGCGAAGTTCGCAAGTCCATCGCTCGCGTTCTCACCGTCATCAACGCCAACCAGCGCGCTCAGCTGCGTCTGTTCTACAAGAACAAGAAGTACCTCCCGCTCGACCTCCGCCCCAAGCTCACCCGTGAGATCCGCCGCCGTCTCACCAAGCACGAGCGTACCCAGACCACCGACAAGCTCCGCAAGCGTGCCATCCACTTCCCCCAGCGGAAGTACGCCGTTAAGGTATGAATACTCTCCGACAATCCTGGGCAGGAAACAGGTGGAATGCGGGTTCATAGATGTTTATCTTTTGCCCTCGCCACCAATAACCTCGCCCATCAAACGAACCAAATCAGCCGAACACAATGCTGACGAAATATTCCAGGCTTAAACGCAGAACTTGTTCGGATAAGGAGTTTTGTGGGAAGACGTTGCTGGCCTTGGACATAAGCAGGACGTGACAGCGTGGATCCGAAAGCTTGTGGAGGGGTCGGTTTTCTCTTTTTTTTTACATCCAAAAAATGGAATTTGATTATGTATCTAAATAGGATGCAAATCGACTCTTGACATGACATGACTTTAGACATTCTCAAGATTCTTTGCTCTTGCTCATGTAAGACTAGTGGACATTCAAGTGGTATCACCTGCCAGACTCGGGAGATATATTTCTACAATATACATATCTTGAGAGTGGTCTGCATTTTTAGTCTACATGACTCAAGCAAAGCAAAAATAATATCAGACCAAGGATGTCTTGCTATGTATGGTAAATAAATGACATCTAGAAGCAAGATATCCCATAAGTATGCCCAACATTTAAGCACCAACATATCGTCACATCCAGGCTCAGTCAACCCTACACCACGTTAGGCTAAAGCCAGAATGCAAGCCAAATTATCTAATTTGAGCATTGACTGATGTCCTAAGTCTGGCTAACCCTGCTGCCATTGCCATTCACACTCACAGTCCTTGCCCCAAGATCCCCATTATCCGTCTCAAGAACCCACATCCCCCCGCAAACACAAGACCTCAACAGCCCCAGTTTAGCAATCATCTTGAACGACAGAAGCGACCGGGGCAGATTCGTATCACCAGAGACCTCACAGCAGCGCACACACCTGCGCTTTTTCAATGGCGCCATACGACCATGATTGCCTAACGGTAACGGCGGGCGTAGCGGACATTTCTTAAGGATATCGACCTCACGCTGCTTACGGTACAGCGCTGTGCGTCGGTCATTCGCGAAACCAAGCCAGCTATAGTCACCTAGGTAGATACCCATGCGGTTGATTTCGGATTTGAGAGCCGGGACTGTCTGCCGGAGAAGTGTGGCTACGGCTGTGGTGAGGACTGGGGGAATCCGCGCATTAACCAGCAGTTCCTTTTCCGGGCCGGGTTTTTCGGCGTCGCCGAAGCCAGCGCCTTGGTAGGCGTGCTTCACGGCTGAGTCGACTCCTGCTAGGAACTTCTCGTACACGTCGATCCGTACTGGTGATGATTCTAGTGTTTGGCAGATCTCTGTGTAGTAGATTCGGGAGTCGCCTAGAAGGGAAGCGGGGTTTGCGCTTGCGAAGCCAGCATGCACACCGCGGAGGCCACGGCAGATGAAGCGGAGGAAGGCGCGGGACATGCTTGAGAGGAGAATTAGGAGGGGGAGGGAGGAGGAGTTTTTCACTGTGGTGATAGTGAGATGGGTGATCTTGAAGTTGGTGGTTTTGTTATGGGGAGATTGCTTACATTTTTGTGTGAATGCTTCTGGGTCATTGAAGACATCTTCAAATTCGTCGGCCATGTCGAAGATTTCGTTTAGAAGGAAGTGAGAGAAGTCTAACGTCCATTTGGCGTTACCCAATACCATGCGTAAAACATCTTTTGTTTCAATTAGCAACGGATCGCGATAACTCAGTTGGCTTCCTTTGAACTTACCTGGATCATGCGATTCGGTCTGTCCCCCTTTATTATACTGGAAGAAATATGCAAACAGAACCGAGGCATGTCTGAGTTGAATGGTTGCCCACGGCACGGCCGATGAGAGGTTGCGGCGCTTGAGTCTTCCTTTGAAGCCCAGTCCGGCCTGTAAGCTGAGACAACGAGGAATGTATGGATGGCTCATGAGTTTGTCCTGTTCGGCTGTGAAATTGCAATTAATCGGCAGCGCACGGTACACCTCGCCGATGAATGTGATTTGAGCCTCTTTGCAAGTCGTCAGTGGACTTGATGATATCAATGCGAAGGCCGTCAAAGCACTCACCTGGTGATAGCTGTGCGAGAGCAACCATGAGTATGTCATCTGTATTGAAATCAACTCCACAGCCTCGACTGAATGCCAATGTCAAAGCCGCAATAGCTGCGGAAAAATTGTCTACATGTCTCGGTCAGTATTGTTATTTGATACAGATGATCGGAAAAACACATACTCTCGTCATAAATGCCCTCCGCGGATCCAAATGAATGCTCCATTAGCCTCAATTGCATATGTCCGTCACTGTCCAGCGTAACGGCAACGCAAGCATTAGGAGAGAAGGCAATGTGAAGACCTGTCCATATCAGTTGTGGGCACGAATATGAAAGCAATATCGATCAATTTCGGACATACCTGACGTTTCGAGTGGATAGTGGAACCCGGCCTGAGCCAGACAGGTCACCGTGGTTGAATCGTCAAGACCGTTTAGAACGGTCATTGTCCGTGTGTCGTAGCATGTTATTGAGCTGTCATCGTGACTGACAGCCAAAACCGTCCCATGCTCTACTAAATCGATCGAGACAATATACTTATCGAAGTAAACGTCATCCAACCTGCGCAATTCCATTCGGCTCTGAGGATAAGTCAGTCTCGCATTTGGCCCAACAGAAAACCCACTAAGGAATTCACACCTTTGTTTGAACGTTGCTCGTTTTTGACGCCACCTCGTCGAACTTTGGGTGGAGGGCCTGCGGTGTAGACTGCATATGCCACCTGACTATTACACTTGGCGGTCCTTGCTGGTCTGGATAGTCATGTATGGCATGGAGGGGCTTCGATAAGACACCCAGGATCCAAGGGTTGCCAGTGGATCCAGCAGGGCTATCAAACTGTCCCGGCATGATCTCTAGTCGTGTCAACGAGTATACCGAGTTCAAAAACGGCAAAGACTGATCGGAGTGGTCCGGGTCACGGTTGACATTCAATATATTGCTGGGCATGTCGACCTTACAGTGAATGAAACGGAAACTGGGGATAGGAAATTGGCCAGGCTGTTTTCCCTGTGTCGGCTCCCATTGTGGTGGGTTCCAGCAGATTTGGACTCTATAAATACACATCTTCTGGCATGCAGAGAAGGTAGCGAGAAGGATCCCAGCTATTTCAATACGTCAGCGACGACAAAAAACGGAGCTTGAACTGAAAGATAATACCTTGTGTTGCGCTCATGGATGCATGTGTTAATAGTCTGTTCGAGTACCCTGTGTTCTTCAGTTCAGCTGGCAGCTCAGCCCATTTGCTATCAGGGTTTTGATATATCAGCTTGATCTGGCCGGCTCTGGTCACACATATCAATGCGCCTTTGTTGGCTGGATGGAATGGACCGATGGGGCGTCGACGGAAAGGCGAGTATGCCCATCGACCATTCACCTTGGCTGCTTGGTGAAAGGCATGCACCTATATTGTGGTGTTAGAGTCCTTCCCCTTCTACCTTGATCTATCTTGGTGGGTAATGGCTAGGGACCTAAACGTACATAACGCTGGGAGTTCAGCCACATCATCCCAACAACCTGGTTGCCATCGTCGCCGGAGTCAAATGAAGCCTGCCGCAAGCCTGTGATGCTGTTCAATGCAATGGAAATGGAATAAATTGATATGCGACCAGAACAGTCAACAACGGCCAGTTCTGAGCCGGTCTCATTCCATGATAGATGGGCTAGCTGATTTCCATTGTGGGCCTCCAATACCGGGGCCAATGGTGACTCTTCCCCGAGTATCCATTTGCCATCTGATGGACGGCACTGGAGATGACGGACAATCACCCGGAGTCCGTCTAGGGAAATAGATGCAATGCATCCCATCCGAGACCAGGCGATTTTCCTAGAAGGTTGTTAGAACCTGGAATGTGGATGTGAATACTTCTTGCAAGCTTACTGGCAACACCCTAATAGACGCATTTCATCTAGGCATTGTGCTAGACCTTTGATTGGGGAGGCGGCCGGCAAGCCCAACTCCAGGGAGTTGGGTTCTCCAAAGAGATCATCCACATTGATACCGTCCTCCATGATCAAGGGCATAATAATTTGTCCACTTTCAAGTGTGTTTGATAATCAGGGAATCAATACAGCATAGCTTCATAGAGTTCCCCAGACTGAATATCAGAAGGGCTTTATTATTATTCAAGGGGTGGGACGGAAATCCCGAGACTGGCGCCTAATGTTCGAGGAGATGTCACCAATAACCAACGAGCGTCACAGTCACAGCAATTCCAGGATTCAATATGAGAAGGACTATCCAAATCCAGATGTTCCTATGCCGTCAGCGCCTGGACCTCCAGGGACCAGTGGATTTCCCATATTAGTCAGATCTCGTGACATGGATCAGGTGACGGGTAGCCCTGCCAACGAGAATTGACCAATCAAAGGAATATCAGGTGATCCACTATTTAACAGAGCGAATCATCGCTAGGCCCTTGAACTGTCAAAACATGGAAAATAGAAAAAAAAGGAAAGGAAAATAGGAAGAAAATCGGGAAAAATAAAAGAAAAATAGGAAGAGGACAATGATGAACGATTAAGAACTCTATTGAAGTGTGAAAGGACAATTGACTATTCTAAGCCCTACAATCAATGGGGGGTTTCAAGAGTATCAAAGAGCGCCAACAGAGCCTACAGGACTTATTTTCCTCTTTATTCCGAAGTATATGTGTAGTCTCTAACCCACAACCGTTCGCATCAAAACAATATCGAGTCCCACCCTTTATTTCGCTCAAATCAATTTACTTCTCCCACGACATTCCTACATCCATTCGGTCAAAACAAACGTTCTGCGGGTCGCCCTTTTTTTATTTTTTCTCCGGGCCATAGAGCCCTGAAGTGCACGAGTTTCATATCCCCTTCTCGACGCTGACCTCATCGTCAACTTCCTCCAGGGCTACCCGTGAACTGCTGTTCTCTACCTTTCTCCTCATTTATCTCAAGGTCTTACACGTCATTGGTCTTTATTGGTCTTTATTCTTTGGATACATATGATTTCTCTTTTCGAGGTTTTCTACGGTCTGTGAGCAGTTTGGAGACCACCCCGGTTCTTTTCGCTCCGACTCCCCCCTGGGGTGAACATTCTCCTACGCTGTTACACCTTTCAACCCATTCACAACCTCGCAGCCATGGGGGATTTCGATTTCGATTCTTTGTCTGATGTATCGGATTTGAGCTCCGCACCTTCATCACCAAGACTAGAATCGTCACCAGAGCCAGCAGAGCGGTACCCAACGCCTTCATCCCAAGAGGGCGCTGAACCTGCTGAGGGTTCTGCACGCCAAGCCCGTCCCGCAAAGAGGAGACGCAACCCCCTACCAAAGGAACGGACCACTCAATATCTCGATCTATCCAAATCTCTCTATGAACAAAATGATCAACATTATTTGCTAGTTCAAACTCTGCGTCATCAAAAAGACATTGTCGTCATCGCTGGTGCTGGCATTTCCACAGCTGCGGGTAGTAAGTTTCTGCTTTTGGATTCTGCCGCATCGAGCCACTCTTAACTCATACACTTAGTTCCGGACTTCCGCTCCACAGATGGTCTATTCAAATCATTGCAAAAAAAACATAACTTGAAAGCATCCGGCAAGCTTCTCTTCGATGCTGCCGTTTATCAGGATGATGCATTGACCGCACCGTTCCACGAAATGGTCCGGTCGCTGTCAGAGGAGGTTGCCAATGTCAAACCCACCGCCTTCCACCAAATGCTCGCCCGATTAGGTATCGAGTCACGTCTGAAGCGACTTTATACCCAAAATATTGATGGCATTGAAACCTCTATGGAGCCACTCGCAACTGAGATTCCACTTAATGTCAAGGGTAGTTGGCCGGTCACTATTCAACTGCACGGCAGTATTGAGAAGATGGTTTGCCAAAAGTGTCGCTACCTCGACAACTTCAACCCCGATATGTTCATGAAGGCCGACCCACCCGATTGCACGGAGTGTGCTGAGAACGATGGAGTTCGCCAAGCCAGCGGCCAGCGGAGCCACGGAATCGGCCGAATGCGCCCGCGCATTGTCCTCTACAACGAGCACAACCCCGACGAAGAGGCAATCACCTCCGTGATGAATGCCGATATCAAGTCTCGCCCTCGCGTCCTGATTGTCGCCGGTACCAGCTTGAAGATCCCCGGAGTTCGTCAACTCGTTAAGAGCTTGTGCACAATGATCCGCAGTCGCAAGGATGGTGTCACAATGTTCATCAACAATGAACCACCAAGCGGCAAGGAATTCGATAACTGCTTTGACTTGATCGTCAAGGGGTCATGCGATGAAGTTGCACGCCAGGCTAACCTGAAACCATGGGAATCGAAGGATATTACGCCGCGCGTGTACGAATCCTCGCCCTCGCCCATTCCCCAGACCTTCAGTTCCAACGACGTTTCCGTTGTTGTCACGCCGAAAAAGAGACCTCGCGCAGATACTGGTCTCGCCACACCTTCTGCCAGTCATGACGAGAAACCAGCGAAAAAGCCGGCCAACAAAGTTTCGAAAATCAAGCTCGAAAATCCAGCAAGCAATGGCCGAACCATCAAAGACGTTCTCAGCAAGGGAGAGCCTGCTGCTCGCAAGCCTACCTCCAAATTCATCACCAAGCCCGCTCCCAATCCTCGTTCAAAGAAGGCTACGACAACAGCTGCCTCGAAAAAGCGTGTTCCAGTCAAGAAAAATGCCACCATCACCTCGTACAGCGGTCGCATTACCAAAACATCTCAATCCGCTGGCAAGGTCACTACCAAGGCCGACCTCAAGGCTATGCAACCGGTCCCAGCGGGCGCCCAGAGGAACAACGGTACTCTGCCCGTCAGAACAGAGCAACCCGAGAAAGCAGACATCGTGCTCGACTCGGAGTCTCGTCCTCGGCCAGTGGCTTCCTCCTGACTGTTTGTTCTGGTCATCATATTGATATTTTATTCTCAGATGACTGCAAGTTCATGACATGATTCATGGTTACCAAGATGGCGTCCTTAGGTGTTATTTTCTTCGTTCTCCCCAGTGATATCTTCACTGCTCCTCCTATCCCCTTCTGGATCTTCCATTTCTTCATTTGTGTTTACATACTTCCTCTTCATGGACTGTATTCCTATTTGCATCACCTGCGTTTGCTTTAGGTTGATGATTGCTGCTGTCCTATTTCGAAAGATACCATTGATAGACCACGGTTTCTCGCATGAGTTGGTTCGGGCGTTTTTCGGTCAAGAAGCTGGCGTATTCCAGCATGGTGGGATTTCCTTGTTTCAATTCTTTCTATTCTTATCGCTCATGCCAATCTGTATGGGTGTTCATACGTCCACTGGATTATCTTCATGGGATATTCCTGACTTGATCTCTAGTACGATTTTGTTAGGTACTGTCTTGTTTAATAAATTCCTTGTTCTTCTAGGATATACTCTCGTTTTCTTATTCCTGTAGTCTTTATTGTGGTGCATTGAGGTTTGATATATATATTTACATATTCAAACTGCTGCGCAGCTGTGCAACAAGTCGAGGATTGCTATAATATGTTTTGGACTTCATCCACGTTTACCCACTATCGACGACCGTGACCAAATATATACCAACCGAGCGCAGCTTAAAATCCATTCGTCATTATGTGTATAGTACAGCGGAAATATTCTTTTCTTTCGCCAGTCAGCCTCCATGCCACCCAAGATGAGTCGTCTCTGGCTCATCAACATAGAAACCCCTCTAACACAGCATAGATAATTAGCCCAATCCAAGATCATCCCGCAACTGACTACCAGGCCCATCCTCATCTTCATCCGTCTCCTCGGCGTCAGGATCAAAAGGCCCCCTCTTTGCACCAGGCTCACGGTCCAAATCCTCCACATGTTCAAGGTCATCCTCACGGGGAGCATGCTCCTCCTCTTCATCATCCTCACTCTCATCCTCTTCTTCCTCTTCCTCTTCGACATCTTCCTCTTGAGTCTCATCCCCATCATCCCCAGCAGGCGCACCAACAGCAACCTCCACATCTCCATCCCGCTTCACCCTCTTCGCGGGGTTATCAAGTATCTCAGAATCACCATCACCCTGAGTCGCGCCCTCGCCTAACACATCCTGTGTCGAGCCATTCGGATCAACCTTCTTCGGCTTACGCTTCCCGGCTTTGATTTCCGTATATGTCTCCAATTCCCGTTCGAGCCTGCCGCGGAAAGAGTCGAGTTCTAGGTCGGAGAGGGCGTTGAAGACATCTGCTGGGGCGATCGTCCGTTTGAGGGTTGCATCGTTGGCGCTAAGGTTCCCATCAAGGTTAGATCAACATACGGAGAAATCCAAATCACGATTCACCATCCTCATATTTGGACTCGAGGACTCGAATGCAAAGGCCAAGGGCAGGCGGGGCAAGGGTAAACATACTGTGAAGACAGATAGGAAACAAACACCGTAGCAGCCTTCTGCATGGCCAATACGGCATCCTTTTGGATCGTGGTATTCGGCGGGAGAACCGACTTGGCGAGACGAATCGTCAGTGACCGTGGTAGGAGATAGTCCTACAGAGATAGCGTTAGTCTGGCCTGGTTCCCTTGTTCCATATTCAGGAGTCCATGGATATCGTATTTTCCTGCCGTACGCAAATCCATGTCCAGCCTTCTCTGTCTTTGTCTTCTTACCTCGACACTTGCGCCCGCCTCAGCCCGAGCCTTCAACTGCTGCTCCGTCGCAAAGACGGGTTTGTCGGTGTGCGGTGCTGGAGGCGACTGCTGGAGCAGGGAATCATCAAGATCAGCGGGCGTCACTGAGGACGTAGATTTGCGAGGTGGCATTTTGTAGGTTTCGAGCGGGTAGATGCGTTTTGTGCTGGTTGTGCGGTTTAAGGGATCGGGGGGTTGAAAATTCGGCCCCCCTTGGATCTTGAATCGAGTGATTGACTGATTGTTTCTCTCTGTAAAGGACCTTAGGGCAAGATTCAGATTTGAGCTGTACGGGCTTTGAAAACGGGATAATGTTCGAGGGTTGCAAAGGAAGACGCGCCAACGCGTTGGATTTCTCGATGCGTGAGTGTGAGGGCTTGGCGGTGATGTCTACTTTTGATTTCTGTCTCTATCTACTCTTCCATAATAATATATACGCATTACGAACTACGAGGTTTGGTGTATTTATTTGGGGAAAAGAGTCATTTTACTGATGTTTTTATACCACTGAAATTGAGATCAAACCTAGGGAAGGATGGAATGCCAACATAAAACGCCCACTTTTTGGTATCCAGAAAGATAGAATCAAATGAGATAATGAGTTCATAACGCGAGCAAGAAGACCAGCCCTTACTCGGCCATCTCCTCGTCATCAGCTTGTCCGTTGCCCCAGAGACCCTCGATACTGAACTCCTTGGCCCATTCGGTGACGACCTTTGTGGTGTCGGCACCAGGCTCAATAGCGCTAGCAGGAGCATCCGCTGAGACCACGGGCAGCACGGGCGCAGTGGCCCATCCTTGGATGCGACCATCTCTCCAGTCGTTGATAACGGTCATGGCAGCGCTCTCGATGTTGGGGATACCGCGCTTTCCGAGACGTCCGCGCTTGCGGGCCACCTGAACTAGGAAGTCGGTGGTCTTGTCGCCATTGCTGGGGAAGAGGGCGGTGATGCCGTACAACTCGAGCATCTTGGAAAGGAGGTTCTCCGATTGGGATAGACGCTTCATCAGGAGGTTGACTGCGGGGATGGGATCCTCGATCTGCTTGGGCGGGACGGCGTTGAGGAGAATCAAACGGGCCTGCTCTTCTTGCTTCTTGTTCTTCTTGCTAGACTTGTCACTGGAGCTGGGGAAGACGATTCCGGGGGAGTCAATCAGCTTGAGCTTGCTGTCCAGCTTGACCTGGCGCAGGCTAGTGGTGACACCAGCCTCGGCACCTGTCGGGCATGCGTTGCTCGAGCCCTTGTTCAGGCGTGCGGTGAGTGCGTTGATGACGGACGACTTGCCGACATTGGGGTATCCAATGACACCAACAGAGATGGCTCGCTTCAGCTGCTTGGCGCCGGCGTATGACTTGAGGGCACGGAAGAGAGTATCCGAAGTACCCTTGACCGTCAATTGCTTGTGGTCGAAGCTGTGTGCGTTGGCAGTAGTACCGCTGGATGCCTTAAGGGGAAGAGTGGGGAAGGAGCGACGCAGGTGAAGCAACCAGGCCTTGAGCACTGGCGGGGGAACGAGATCGATCTTGTTCAAAATGAGAATCAACCGCTTGTTGCCACCATCTGCCATCATGATCTCGCGCTCAATATCCTTAGAGCGGGTGCCCTCAGGGTCGCGGGCATCGAGCACGTATAGTACGACATCGGCGTTGTCAGTGACCTGCTTGAAGACCTTGTCGAATTGGCGTCGTGAGCTCTCCTTTGAGAAAGACTTTGAATTGACCAATGGCGACTCGTCAATAATTGCGCCGCCCTCGTCGTCCTCGTCCATCTCATCATCATCTTCTTCATCTTCATCCATCTCGTCCTCGTCGTCGCTCTGGTTATCATCGTATTCTGAGGCACGGGCGCGGGCTGAGGCGAGAAGAGCAGCCATTGGGTTCGAATCATTGCCATCGGCATCCATATCATCATCCAGCAGCATATCATTCTCGTCGATGTCAACAGCCTCGGTGCCAGTCTGCGCGGGCAGGCCTTCAGCCTTGCGGGTTCGTGCTTCATCACGAATGCGCTGCTGCTCCTCAGCCTTCATGCGTTTCCGCTCTTCGATGTCATGGAGAAGCTTGTCCTTGTTGGGGAAGAGGTTGGGAATGCCGGGGTCCTTCTTAATCTTTGACCGCCATTCAGGATTCTGTAGAGAAAATAGTCAGAATCTTCGATCAGAACCTTTATGGAGGTATTGTCTGTAATACCTTCTTTGCGAGCTTCTTTGCCTTTCTCTGCTTCTGAACAGCAGACTTTTCAATCTTGTGCCTCAGGCGGACGGGAACCCGCTTAGAAGTCTTGCCTGTAGACTGTTAGAATTGCGCCTCAGGACCACATGTACAAGGGGTGAAAAAGGGTATCATACCGAAACCGCTCTTGGTAACCATTTTGAATGCACGTATTTGTTGATCGCAAAAAGTGCACAGCAAACCTTCAAAGTTTGTCCGCTACGGGAGTAGAAAAAGTTGAGTGCCAAGATTTACAAGCCGATAAGCGGATTAGTAGTTAGGCCGATCTCCGAAACATTTCAAATGACTAAGCTTGCGGGACATTTGCCGGATTAGGTATGTACCCGACCGCGGAGGGGCTCCGGGGGAAGCACGAGATCTATCTTATGATGTCTTAGCTTCTATTGTCCTACCTTGAAATTCTTATTTCTCTTACTGTCCATACTTTCAGAAGATTTAGAACATATTTCTTTTTGTCTTCTACTCAACATCAGCTTCTCCGTCCACTCTCACCATTGACTCCATCAATTCTCCCCGCATCTCTTCCCCCATCATGTCCTCAGCAACAGGATCGTTCTCGGCGCCTACACAGGTCCACACATTCGATGGTCTCCTTTCCGATTTTGATGGTACAATTGTGGACTCGACTGATGGTATTTGCTCCTCATTCTAGTCCTCCTAGGACCAATTGGGACCAATGCTAACCATGCGGTGTTAAACAGCAATTGTGAAGCACTGGCACCAGTGAGTCATCAACCCACCCCAACACAACGCGACTCCGAGAGCAGATTCTCTAATATTCCGTTGCAGAATTGGCACCGAGCTTGGCATCGACCCCAAGACTATCCTCGCAACCTCGCATGGCCGCCGCAGCATCGATGTAATGGGTCTATACGACCGGACGAAGGCTAACTGGGACTGTAAGTCTACCAGTCATTCCAAGCACCCAGAAGCGACAGTTATCTTCCAATATAAACATGGGATATAAAACTGACAACATCCTAGATGTCAATAAAATCGAAGGCCGGATCCCCAAACAATTTGGCGCCGACGCCGTCGAGATCCCCGGCGGCCGCAATCTCCTCGCAGCCCTCGAGACCTCCGGCGCAAAATGGGGTGTTGTAACCTCCGGTACACGCCCTCTAGTCGACGGCTGGCTGGAAGTGCTCGACCTCCCACACCCCAAGAACCTAGTGACCGCAATGGATGTCCCGCTCGGCAAGCCCGATCCACGCTGCTACCTGCTAGGCCGGAAACAGCTTGGCATTGAAGAGTCGACCTCGATTGTCGTACTCGAGGATGCACCGTCTGGTATTAAGGCTGGTAAGGCTGCTGGGTTCAAGGTGATTGCTTTGACGACGACGCATTCGCTGCACCAGCTGCAGGAGGCTGGTGCTGATTGGATTGTGGAAGACTTGAGGAGCATTTCGGTCAAGGCGGTTGTCGATGGCCAGGTCCAGATTGAGATCAAGAATGCATATCAATAGATTGCCGCTGGCATCTCGGTTTCGCCGATTCGCTGCTGCATGGGCAGGGATATATTCTTGCATCAGCTGCGTAATGTGTTTTTTCGGAGTTGGATACAGCCTAAAGGAAGGTCTCAAAGTTTTTTTCTTAGAAGTAATGTGCACTACATACAGCATAGTCTGATATATATTCTTTTCTTTTTAGACTTCGTTATCGACTCTCAGTTTATCTAGGTTAGCGTAGAAGCGAGTTTTGTCGAGCTAGAAGATTATAAACTAGAAATGTCCACCATTTATTAGCGTCTCCCTAGAAGGCGAGGATCACAGCTGGTGGTGCTGAAAAGGGGGACCTGGTATCTACGTAGAGACAGAACCCGGTTTTCTTTTGCTGCAGTCTCAGGCGATGTAGCTGGTTCTGATGCCCATGCGGTCTTTTGAGCAGGGCTGGATCGCCCAACCACAAGCACTAGGCTCTGCATATCCTGAAACGATGCAAAGATACAAAGTCCTGAGGCAGCTCAAGTGGTCCCTCGGCCGGGGATGTAATCGGGCTAGGCAAGGTGCGAACTGCAAAATAGAAAGTACCTATACGCAAGTTCCGCATACAACCATGTGCAGGTACCTTGAAGCAGATGGAGTTCACACCAGTTTTGCACATGAATCATGATGGTAACGTTGCTGCAGTACGGAGTACATAAGTACGCATTTGATGACAACCAACAGGTCTCGTAACAAGGATTGTGGCTTATTCTAAACCACTTGGCCGGCAAGGATCAAGCTGTATTGCCGTTGGCACGGTAACTGGACGTCCTAGACCACCATGGCGTGCGTGGTGGATACGTTTCGTGGGTATGCAACTACACAATCCTTGCAGCTCGAAGCCGAATTTGTTCGGCAGGGCGTTACAGCACGCAAATGTACTTGCTACTCACGTCTGATCCAGTCATTTTGGCAGGGCGGGCCGCGAACTACCGTTCATGCACGCTTGAGCCCTGTGGATATGGAACCAGGCCGTGAGCACGGAAATGCACCCCCCGAAGGGAATGATTTCAGGTTTCGAAACAATTCCTAATCTGCTCTTATTGGGGCTAGGCGTTATTGTGGCTGCAGCCAGCTCTTTTGGGGAAGGAGTTATATGCTCACGAGGAGATGGGTACTTCCCCCGGCAATTTTGGAAGGAGAGCATTGTGCGGACATCCTTTGCGGGCCAAGTGGTGTGTGGGATGGACACATCTTACCTAAATGGGAGACATGTTGCGAGTACGAAGCTTCGAATAACATGCAAGGGGGATAGGTATCCTACGCATGAGTCGGAAAGAGGTGATGTTCGAATGCAGACTCCTGAATATCGTCACAAGTGATCAGAGCAAAAAAGGCGATGTGGGTGAGCTATTTTTTTTTCAAACTGGAGGGGTTCATTGTCCACCTATTACATTGTACTCTGTACGAAGATGTGTGATGACGGATGAGGGGCCGCAATCTCATCACATCCAGCGTGTTTTGTCCTCACGCGCTTTCTTAATTCCGATCTGGACCACAGATGGGGGATGCACTGGGTTGAAGGGCATATCCAATCATATTGCAGACCGTTCTTCTATAGCGGAGCCGAGATTCTCCTGCGAGCTCGCGCACTAGGCCCGTGAATGTGACAAATAATTCCAAGGTTATATGCAGGGCACTCGATATAGTTGCGCACCGCCACAGTGTGTTTTGATCTGCGCCACAAGGGAGTCCGGAAGACGGGGATCTATCACATTGACAGATCTGCAGAGAGCACAGCTCAGCCACCTGGCTTCTAGCCGAAATACTCCGAAGCCCCCCAAAAACTCTGGTTGACGAGTCAAGAAAACCAAGCCATGCACCGCCCATGAATAGAGGGTTTAGGAAGCGGGGATATCATAATGGATTGAGGATCCGAATATCTGACAAGGTTTGAGACCCGATATTTAGTTTTGCTATCACACTGTCGATCAATGCCCGGGGAATTGTGTCCCCCCCTTTTTTTTCATTTTTACGTGCAAGGTAACGGCTCACAGATCCAATAGTCAGATGGGAGGGGTCCGTGCGAGAAAGTTACAGATCGACCCAGGGGGTCGTCATAGCAGATCCCCCGAATTTACAAGATCTGGGTGTAATACGTAGATAAATAGCTTATAAAGTACCGGTCTTTTTGTACTATGTCATTTTGATGGAGTATATGTAGAAAGGGATTGGAATTCCCGGCCAGACTAGGAGTGATATCAAACTGGACCATGTCCACGCTGCTCGGAGTTACCTAAGATGTGCGGAGTAACTAAATGCTTGCCATGTTGTATGTGGGTCATGATTTGCCAAGACGAAAGTGAGCACAATCACCAAAGAAGTCATATCGGAAATCGCACCGGCTGTGATGAACACGATACGCGCCCTAATGCGCATGAACCTTGAACTGGGAACTTCCAAGTTTTTACATCGCCACTATCACATCCATGACAGCATTTCTTCTAAGCCCTAAAAATAATGATACACCACGATACGAAGTTTGAGAGGATACAAGAGCCACGTTGTGTACGGAGTCCTCTCATGTGATCTATCTACTCCATGGAGCTGTTAGTCTCAAACAAGTCTGTGCTATGGATGTTTTTTCCGAATCAATTCCTTTTTTTGGTAATCACTCCACCCCCATTTTCTGATAGATATGACTGGCTCATCGGATATGATAAACCTGGATCACTAGAGCGTTGCCGGGTTTTTGGGTCAGATCATACCAGATAAAGTAGTCAAAGGGGTAGATCACTAAATTAAGGCACTAAATTGGGGATGAGGGGGGTTATAGCCAACTAGATCAAAGGTTCCGTTAGACCGGTTCATTGTTGCCTTATTCTCTCCGGGTGCCACTAGCCATGTGCCGATGGGGCCAGAGTTTAGGTCCCCTATGCGATCCCGTCACAGTGAGAAGCCCGGCCGGGGATCTCTCGGCTCCATACGGAGTACCAAGTACATAGTTTAGAATTTGTCGCCCAAAGATCTTAATATTCTACTGCCAATGCTTCTAAACGACTTAGGTAAAAGCTTCTTAAAGACCCCGTAGTATAGAGTGCTCTGTACTATATACGGTGTAGCTATCTAACTATCCAACTACCGAATTAAGCGTGGGATGAAACAAAGCCAAAGAAAGAAAAAAACCTCCATAGCGTCAAGGCAGTGACCGGAAGACCTGGCAGTGATCATCCGCATGTGCATATTAAGGGGGTAGACAAAGTTGCTGCAACCCTCGTGACTTGCTTGCATGGAGCGAGTTATTTCAAGACGTTTAGCGCCCGCTGAGCAGGGTCCAACCAGGTCCCCGGGAAAGGACGAGATTTTGTCACACCGGGAATCTGGTTGGACCTTGGAGAAAGTCAAATAACAGGGGGTACAAAAGATGCCAAAAGAGGGGGCGCCACATCCAAGGAAAGAGATAAAGAAAAAGCTCGGTAGATCCTTGAGTGATCGACGGGGGATCTGTCGACTATTGATGTTTAGTTTATCTTGGCTGACCTGCCATACGCCTGCACTAGTATCAATTTGTACTAGTGGAAACCGACCACTGTTACAGATAGCTCTCAGTTGCTTCAGGAGTCAATAGTCTATATTATACGTACCTTTGTTCTCCGTATGGAGTAGAATCGATATCATTCTCCATGACGATCCTGAATCATAAGGGTTGTACCCGAGGGACTGCGATCGGCTGACCCAGAGCACCGGTGTCCAGTCACCCGGAGTACAAGGGAACACTTGGACTTGACCGGGATGGCTGTTTAGGAAGGAAATGTGACTACCTAGAACAGATCATGCAAGTCCGATCACCTTGATCTGTACTTATCATACCGATTGGATATTTTCATCTTTATAACATAGAACTTGAAGCTACAAAATCGTCGGTACTCTGTACTCCGTACTCCGCATAGCAAACAATACCATAAATTGGGAGATCCACTGGTTTTATTTAAATTAAATGCTTCTCAATGATTTCCTTTGCAGCAAGCTCCTGGGATCAGACATGACGCTAATGCAGGAACTGGCTTTTTGTTTTTTGGTGTAAGCGGAATACGAAACCTTGGAAGTCCTGAAGAGAACTAAATTACCGCGGGAGGCATCCGAACCAAACTCTCTCCACAGTTGAACCCTGGCTCGCCTTTGTTTACTCCGAAGTTTCCAAGATTCACAATCTATATGCGGGTACTTTAGTACATTGGTACATTGGTACATTAGTACTGCTATAGCATATCCAAATATCTATATGAGATCCAATTTGAAAGGGCGGGAAACCATAGGGTTTTAATTCTCTTCACACGTCTTTAAAAAGGTTCACGAGGAGAGTCCGGACAGGATCGGAATCATGTTCTGGGCCAACTCTATTCTCGAAAGAAAAATGAATTTAAAAATGATATGGTACATACAAGAAGAATTAATGAATAAAATGAGATCAAAATGTGATTCTGATGCAGTCAGGCCGCCACCCCCTACCGAGCGGGCGGTAGCGCGACTCCACAGGCTAAAAAAGGATGAAATACGGTATAATTCGTATGATTTGTGTGGGTATTCGCATTAGAACTCCAAAAGGTACGGAGTACAGAGTAGATCCAAGATCTGAATTACTTTTCCCATTGCTGTTTCCATTATTTTTTTTACATAATTCTCTATTTCTTATACTCAAAGTACATGTACTCGCAAACCAGGTACAGATAGTACATAAGTCTCGTGTACCCAGTACACAGACCTTTTCATCTGATGACCCGTTACTGAACAATACCCTATCACCCAATCATATTCTACCATTCGGCAACTCTGTACCGCGCTTTACCTCCCGTCACCCCCGATCTCCCTCCCCCCAGCGCCTCCAAACCCCATTCTCTCTCTCTCTCTTCATCCTTTCTTTCTCCCACACAGTCTTTCCTTTACGCTTGTGTTCTTTGCTTTTTCTTTCGTTTCTTTTTTCCATGCACACTCCTTTGGGTTCCTAACTCCCGAGTCTCTCCTTAACATCAACCATATCACAGGCTACCACTGCTTTTTCTTTTTCTTGAAGCATTGCCCGTACTTTCTTTACATCTACAAGGTCCCTGTCTCCATCATAGGTTGACCATCTCAAATCTACTTCATGATATAGACCTTATACCTCAAAGTTGCCAATTTCTTGTGCAGCATTTCTATCCCCGTCTCTCTCTCTCTCTCTCTCTCTCTCTCTCTCTCTCTCTCTCTCTCTCTCTCTCTCTCTCGCTTCTCCCGCAATTTCCTATCTCCTATACCTACCTACTTGCCTCTTCAGAGCGCCATGAGTTATATACACCCCTCATGGAATTATCCGGGTCACCAGGGTATCCCAATGGACCAACACATGGCATATGACCCGTCCATGGTCCCTCCCCCGATGATGCACCCCATGGATGGCTACATGTACCCTCACCCGCCGATGGAGATGATCGACTATTACCATCAACCGATTATGGACTATGACGAATACACAGAAAATCTGTCGCGCCCACGGTTGACCAAGGAACAAGTTGAAACTTTGGAGGCCCAATTCCAGGCCCATCCGAAACCAAGCAGCAATGTTAAGCGTCAATTGGCGGCTCAGACAAATCTGAGTCTGCCTCGCGTTGCAGTATGTTTTTAAAAAAAAATAGAGACTGCAACCCTATTGTCTACCAGGGAGCTAATTGAGTGTGCAGAATTGGTTTCAGAATCGTCGCGCAAAGGCCAAGCAACAGAAACGCCAGGAGGAATTTGAGAAAATGACGAAGGCGAAGGCCGAGGCTGAGGAGGCTGCGCGCCGGAAATCAGATACTTTGGACCAACTTTCTGGATCTCGAAGAGGATCAATCGCCAAGGAGGAATCGGAGAAGTGCGCTACTCCTAAGCAAACACCGACCTCCACATCCAGTGGCCATGTCAAGACAGATTCCACATCTAGCCGTTCCAAGCACCACAAAACAAAGAGCGAGTCGGCAAGAGAAGCAACATTTGCATCTCTGCAGAGGGCGCTGAATGCTGCGTATGCTGCCCGGGACCGATTCGGTCGCCGGATCAACCCCCGAAGCAAGAACGACCCTGTTGCTGAAGAAGAAGAAGAAGAGGAAGAAGAGGAGGCAGTGTCCCCTAACTCAATGCCACCACCAAAAACGGTCACTTCAGCTAATGATGGGAATCTTGCCAACATAAACTCTTCCTTTTCGGGCTGGTCTGGTATAAAAGAAGAACCAGCTTCATGGGGATCCAGCGAGCACAATGAGAACACGGGATACGGCACTACAGAGCAAACCTCATATACCACTTGCCACCAATCAATAGCAGATATGCCCAACCCTTCCCACTCTGTGCAACAGAACTTGGACGTCTACTCGAACCACCTGCCCCCTCACAGGGAAGAGTGGTCTGAGGATAGGGAATCACGGCACGATAACGTTGTCTACAGCAACATTCAATATCCGATGTCCATGCAGGCACCAGATATCTCTGTCACACGTCGTGAGTCGTCTGGTGCGCTCACTGCCTCACTGGATGGCATCGGAATCTGTACTACCGGCCAACCTGGGCTATCTCAATCTCTCGAGCGAGTGGAAGCAACTTGCTGGAAGGAACCCGGCAAGGAGCTGGATCTCGCCGCGCGCCGCAAGCGCCCTCGCCCCGCTGCTATTGGTACCTCAGGCGCTCGTCCTTTGGCTAACTCGACCTCGATGTCCTCGCTCTCACCTACCGCTCGTATGCCTAGCTCCGGTGTCGGCAACTCGATGAGACAATCTAAGTCAACTCAGAGCCTCAACGCCCGGTATGCCGGCGTGAGGAAAGCGTCGGCTGCCCAGCGGTCCCCTCTCAATTTCACATTTGCAGATTCCGGGTCTATCAAAAAGGCTGAGAAGATGCTGCGACCCTCGGTCTCGACCAATACACTAGCTCCGCCCACTCCCTTGACTCCGCAAGACCTGCAGCATTTCATGCCTGCCTCCCCCACGGAAAGTAACTACTGCTTGTCGGCTCACGCGACAGCCCACTTCTTCCCTACATCCCAGCCCATGCAGGTCAACATGGCATCACCTCCTACCACGCCAATGGATATTTACTCCCCCTTCCCTTACCAAAATGTGGCCCCGCCGATGTCGGCTCCGGCTCATGTCTCTTCCTTCCCCGAATATCTCACATGTGACTCGATTCCCATCCCAGCCCGCAGCTGGGCCGACAGCGCTTCTGTCCCTTCGCCCGAGTACCCGGCTGGTCTCCAGGTGCCGCATTCAACCAACGTCTCGCCCATGGGCTATAACGGGGCCACTGATCACACTGGACAGGCTTTCGGGATGGAATCAGTCTCTGGCTCTCCGTCTTTGATCTATTCGATCGAAGATACTGACATGCCAGGCTCTGCCGAGCTCGCGGAGAGGAAGCGGACCGAATTTATGATGCACGAATTCCCAGAGCACGACGCGCGCTTTGGTGGTCATCATTTGCCATCAATGGAGAAGCCAAAAGCCTACACGTTCGCGAACAACACAACGCCAAGCAACTACCCTTCCTAAGGGAAGAACCCTTAGCCTTTCCCTTACTATGGATGTATGAGAAATACGCGACAACTTTTGGTGTTTTTGGTCTGGGACGAGTTCACTACGCAAAATCTTTCGCATTCGCCTTTCTATTTCCCTTTCTCTCATGAGGGAGATGTCTACCCCTCCGTGCGCGGAGAAGCACTGTCACTTTATGTCGTCTATATACTATTTTCCTTTCGTGTCTCTTTATTTGGAGTGTATTCACTGGGTTTTTACATTTTTTACATATTTGGAGCATTCCTTGCATGTTGTTTATTGGCCTGGGATTGTTTTTGTTATTTTTGGTGTCTGATAGGACCTTTTAATTTCTGCCGAGGTCTCTCACGTGAACTTCGAGACCTTTTTTTACCTTCTCTGATTGCTTTTTTCTCTTGGACCTCTTTTTTTTAACCCCGTTGGAATCGGGTATTGTGGATGGGATTTGAACTTGGGTTTTGCATATGGTTGCATTTGGTTTTCCACAATTTTCAGGATACATATACATCTGTTACGTATCTATACCTCATATATCTCAAAAAGAAATCTCTTAAACATTTTCCAAGCTTCCATTAAACTTCCCCTTTTTGGAATTTATGGAGCTGACGGGGTTCTGCACGTGGCGGACGATAGGATGTCGTTGAAAGCCGAAAGGCGCCGGATCCACTGGACGACACTACTTCACACGTACGTCTACAGTCCGAGGCCTTTAACTTATAGAAGGAACATTTAAACAAATTTTTCGATCTCATCCTGAAAGAACAACCTGAAAGGAGTTAATCCCGATGAGATTCTCCCTCGGTTTTGCCCTTGTGGGCCTGGCTGTCGTGCAGGCATCGACTATCAATTACTCCGTAGTCCCAGGCTACTTTCTGCAGGATGAGGAGTCGACTAATCCCTCTAAATTTGACTATGTAAGAGCAAATTCCAACCTTGGAAATGGTTATAAATCCAAAAGCCATGTCTTTATCCCTTGACTCATTAATTCAGTCCACTAACCTGTTCAGACAGCGGAAAACTTCGGCCTGATCGACCGCGCATATCCCGCAGACGAGGATCTCAGGACACACAAGTCTCTAACCCAATGGGAGCGCTTCGACAACCAGGTCACCAAACTGAATGACCATTCCCCGCCACACGTCGAGTACAAGATTCTGTTCCTTGGTCGACATGGAGAAGGCTATCACAATGCCGCCGAATCCTACTATGGAACACCCGCGTGGAACGTAAGTTCACAAACTATGCACCTTAACCCTATACTAAAACCCAAGCTGACCGTCCCCATTCAGTGCTACTGGTCTGAACTCAGCGGCAACGGCACATCAAGCTGGGCAGACGCCGCCCTCACACCGAGCGGTGCCTCCCAAGCACTCAAGGCAAACGCCTTCTGGCAAAAGGAAATAAACGAACAACGAATCCACACACCAGATCTCTACTATGTCAGCCCAATGACACGCGCCCTTCAAACCGCCAATCTAACTTTCACGGGCCTGGACCTGCCCAAACACAGCACCCCCTTCAAGCCGACTATCAAGGAACTCTTCCGTGAATCAATCAGCATCCACACCTGCGACCACCGTCGTAGTCGTAGCTACATTCACTCACTGTTCCCGCACTGGGGCATTGAGCACGGATTCACTGAGGAGGATGAACTGTGGAACGGCGTGACGGGTGAGTCTAGTGGTGCGCAGGATCTTAGAAGTGCCCAGGCATTGGGTGATGTGTTCTTTTCTTCGTCTAAGAAGAATTCGTTTGTGTCAATTACATCGCATTCGGGTGAAATCTCGTCGCTTCTGAGAGTTGTCGGGCACCGGACCTTCAAGTTGAACACTGGTTCTGTTATTCCGGTGTTGGTTAAGGCTGAGAAGGTCCATGATGAGGTGCCGGTTACTTCTGTTCCTTGGGATTTGACTCCACATTGTACGGAGCCGCCAGTCAATTCTGTCACGGCTTGTGTGTGCCCTTCCGGTGCGGTGCCTGTTACGACGCCCTTGGCTACGGGGGCTTAGGGGGCTTAGGGGACTTGGAGTGATTCGTTATGTGCTCGGTTAATTTCATGTGATATTTGACAATACAAGAATAATCTGCCGCTTCTTTCCTTGCAAGGTTGACGACGTACATCAGTACAGACACTGAAGACATCCTCCAATGGGTACGAAGCTTCAAAGCGAAGACCAAGAGACTAATGGACTTTGTCACAGGATTGCCTCAATCGATTCTGAGAGGAAGGATAGTTGATGCGATTTTGGTGGTCATGGGTGCCTTTTTTTCCCAGTTAACTTCTTGATAGAAGGCGAGTTTCTCGCCAGGTCACCAGGTTACGGGCCTCCCTATAACCTATTAGTTTTTACTAGTAAGTTCTAATCAGTAACTGCCGACACCTGGTGACCTGATAACCTGGTGATCCCCCATTCTCTTGATAGAACAACTCGGCTAGTTCCGACACATGTAGTTGTAGTGTCCAGGGCTGTCTAATTCACCTTTTACCTAAGATGATACAATGGATTTTCTTTATTCAAGCCCCTTCTACAATGTGTTTCTTTGTAATCTTTGGTATGTTCGTTCTCCCCCTCGGCATTAGTGGTGTTTAGTTGTGCGAACAAAAATGTGCACGTGTCCTACGCAAGACCAAGTACAAAGGGGAAAAAAAAAACAAAAAGAAACGTCCCCGGGAAGGCTTGAACTTCCAACCTCCCGATTAACAGTCGGACGCGCTAACCAATTGCGCCACGGAGACTTGATTGTGGCAAATGTGAGTGGAGAAAGAATAGTGGAGATTTCAAGCAAGAGACTGACCGGAAGTAGAAGCATTTGGATGAAACGGAACAACTAGTTACAGAAAAGGTACAGGGTAAACACAGGGAACAGTGAAGACAAGTATTAAGCGAGCAACATTATAGAAATCTACGAGGCTCCGGATGCTTCTACAGTATACTTCACTGTAATGGATCGAGTATCTCACCTTCATAGTCCCCTAGACGTCTATATTGTACACATTTTGTTAACCTCAACGGTATTTGACTACTACTTCGCTGCTGTACTATGGTATAAGAGAGGATAATAGATTATGAAAACGTTTGAAACAGGAAACATTGGGTAAATACGGGGAAGAGTGCGGACAAGTGAGAAGAGTGCGGACAAGTATAAAACGAATGATTCCGTGGAACTCCATGAGGCTCCGGATGCTTTTTTTACGCTTCAATATGATTGGCCGATGGGGCTTATGTCGTATTATAGTACGGAGCCGGGGTAGAAGCCACTGGGTATGCGTGGTGTTACTTACTGCCTAACCGCGCATGTTCGCAGTCGCATCAACTTCGAGAGACTTCTTTCTCCCCTCCTCCCACCGCCTGGAATCTTACTCTTTTTACCGCCTCATCTTTTTTTTTTACCAGAGTTATAATCACAATGCACGTGCAAGAGTGCAAACGCCACTTGCCTGTCTTAGGCTCGGGCTGCCATAACGAGCTTTCGTTCATGAAAATAAACCTCCTCTGGAAATCATCTTGTGCACGTTTCGGTGACATCCTGATACGCGTTGCTTTTATCGACTCATCTTTCAGACTCAGTTACAGCAATGGATCTACCGAAGATCCAAATCTCGCCCTCGACACGGGTGGCTGAAATTGCCTTTAATGGCTCGCCCGTTCAGCATGCTCCTTCTAAGGCTCCTCCTCGGGTCCTCCCTCGCAACACCTCCTTGTTTGGCGGTGACACCCCCTCTCCTAGTACTACTACTGATGGCACTCAGTCTGACCAAGCTTCTGACAACATTCAGAACTTGGCACGAGAGCCCTTGCTCCCGTATGAGATTTGGCAGGCAGTATGTACACCGGGTCAATGGAGCGTAAGACCTATTCGGCCAGCTAACTTGATCTCAGATCTTTTATGCCACACTTTCTAGTAAGTTGCGCGAGGAAACAGACTTCAATTATGGGGATATCTTTCAAGACCCAGAGACGAAAAAGACACTCTCGAATGTGAGACTGGTGAACCGAGTCTGGAACAGCGTTGCCACTCCTCTCTTGTTTCGTCATGTCCAGGGCGTCGTCGGGCACTCTATCGGGCAACCTCTTGCCGGCATCCTAAAGATTTCGCAAAGTCCGTATGCCATTTACGTGCGCGATGTGCGCGTTGGCTTCGTGGGATCATGGCTGCGCGGAATGGATTATGAGGGGTACGTCAACGAACTTTCCTCGGGAGGTCTTACAATCCTCGCCAGTCGTTTCCCGAACCTTCAAACTATACGAATCCAGTCACCTACCGTGGTTAACACATTCGTTAAAGGCGGACAAATCAAACCGCCGGCACTCGCCAAGCTGACCAACTCTCTTGTGCAGACTTTGCGCTTCGTGTCTATCCCGAGACTGAAATCCCTTCATATTACTCTGCCAACCACCTCGGAATTCAGTCGTTTCTTTTACTTGAACAGTTATGCTAAGGAATTTGAAGAAGTTTTCAAGCTTCTCGAAGAGCTACACATCTGCATTAATGACGACACTGGTCCTGATGGCAGACGAGAACCGAAATGGCCCCGCTCAGTAGTCAAGACAATGTACCCAGTCGGTCAATATGCTACGTACGTCGTCCAACTCATTGGTTACACGAAGAATATCAAAGTCCTCAATCTGGAATCCCGTACCTGGTTTGACGTGTCTGGTCTGGAGGCGAAAGGCCTCACGGAATTGAAGCATTTCCGCCTCGAAGGCGTGAGACTCAAAGACGAAACTCTCAATGTAATTCTCAGGAAGGCTCGCAATACCCTGGAACGGATTGAATTATTCCACGTTCGACTCATGACCGGTACCTGGGACGGTGTTTTTGCTCAAGGTACTGTACCCTCGAATCTCATTTGGCTCCATGTTGATACCTGCGGGTACTCGATTGCAGGCTCCAGTGCTCAATTCATTGCTTGGATATCCCCTCCCTTTCAAACTTCATTCTGGACCACCAATACCCAGGACTGGTTGGCTCTTACGCACTGGAGAATGGTGGTGAACACAAACCGTGCACTCAAGGGCCTGCTTATTTGTCCGCACTGTGCTGTAATCCAGAATTCAACTGCGGTTGCACTCCAGAATCCTTAATCAGAGGAGGGTACATTGTGGGCAAGATTTACTGAACAAAGAGGTTATGGGGGGTGATATCATGATTTGTGACTGCTGTTCTTTATTTCTGGGCTTACTACTACCGGGGATGACCTTTCTTCTGGTTTTCCCTTGAAATATCTATCGCATGACTGACAACTCTACTTTGCGAGTTTACCTGGTCGTCTTGATCTCCAGGGATTCATGTATGTAAGTTTTTCGATTTTTTCTCTGTCTGGTCGCCTTGATCTCCAGACACAGCACATGTAGCTGAATTTGTTTTTTTTTTCTTTTTTTTTACCCCTCCCCTTCCTTTCTTCTCGGGTGGGTAGTTCCCTAGGCTGGTTGATAGGCTTGCGGTACCATAGTGTCATCATTCAGCGTAGGCTATGTAAAACGGGGAGTAATAGTAGTGACTTGGACCAAGGCAGAGGGCATAGCGCTACAGAGTCTCACTTGTGGAGCATCTTACGTGCCCAATTGTCCTTGTTCTAGCTCATATATCATAAAAGTTGGTGGATATTCATCAAATAAGTCTCCGTGGCGCAATTGGTTAGCGCGTCCGACTGTTAATCGGGAGGTTGGAAGTTCAAGCCTTCCCGGGGACGTTTCTTTTTGTTTTTTATCAAATCTCTTTCACAAACAAGGAGGCATTGTTTTGACTGTTTATTTATTGTCTTACAGTGTTTTTTTTTTTTCCTTTTTAGTTATGTAGGGTGAAGTTAATTTTAACTTGGTCAAACTTTATTTATTGTGGTACATCAAGTGCATCTATGGGATATACAAAGTCTTTCTTTCAGCTACTCCCGAGGTTTCATTTCGGTCAAGTTTAAAATAGGCCGTGTCTCATTCGTCCTTGGGAATAAAGAAATGCTCTTGGTGTTTAGTGTTTAGTGTGTGGCTATGGGATGGGGGAAAGAGATGGATTGACGGACTTGAAGGGACAATGTATGTCTTATTGGGCTGGTTCGTGAGTTGTTCAGATCTGAATAACTGTTGCATTTGGCAGATCCCCCGTGCTAAAGGGAAGAGATATCATTGTCGCTGTCTGTAAAAATTATAATTGGCGTAGGTTAATCGACACCAGTTGATGAAGCGGTTTTATCAAATAAACTAACTCCTTCGTCGCTGCATCGGAAGCTACGCACTCGGCAATTATTCCTGGGGCTACCGAGTCTCGCTCGCGATGGCTCCGAGCTATAGAGGTGTCTGTGTGGTAAACGACAAGGCTTCTGTTGCGGTCCTGTCCCCGCGGTCATTGTTGGAACTACCAGCATAGTCAATCAAACCACCACTTCGATCCTGCCTAACAGACACTATAATCAGAAGCGCCTTACGGGTATCGTAGTGGATATTTCAAAGCTTGGATATCCTGTCTCCTGGGACCGCTTACTCGCCAGCGAGGCTTGCTCACAGCTTGTGTAATATCGGCCTTAGTTTCTAGGGCAATCAGCTCACTTTCCCGATATCTTCAATGTATGTGGTGACCTTCTGCTTTGCTGGTTTCTCTCCGCTAGAGCCCAGTGTTTCATTAGCTCTGGTCGTGGGAGGGGGGATTGGTAGCTATAAGGCATATATAATAGCAGTTGAGGGCATGTTTTATATCCATGGCCCGTATAATCCTATCGATGTATGTTTTATTTTAACTTGGTACTAACATACTGACTGGTATATAGTAAGTGTGTGACTCCGATGTGTATGAGCTAAACCTAGTCGCTGTTTGGTTGGTTGTAGCGGGACTATCGATGCCCATATATATATTGGCAAGAGAATGAGAACTCAACCCAATTTTCCTTTACGTTTTGCAGTTTCACTTCGAAACAATAGGATATATATATTAAATACGATTTATAAATATTTGATTATTGCTAGACAAAGGGCTTTAGATTGTATAGCTATGCTGCTAATTATATTAAGGTGTAAAAGGACAACATAGAGCTGTTTGGCTTATAATTACAAAGACCACTAGGTCTTTCATCAAATAAGTCTCCGTGGCGCAATTGGTTAGCGCGTCCGACTGTTAATCGGGAGGTTGGAAGTTCAAGCCTTCCCGGGGACGTTTGTTTTTTTTTTTTCTATCATATATCATGAATATAACGGATACAGGAAAATAATGGGGGGGGGGTTTTTAGCACTATTATACAAAATAATAGTCGGCCGCCTTTACACGGCCTTGCAATATATCCTTAGTGGCGGTCTTTTTGAGCTATTCTCTTTAGATGCCCTGTCAGTTTTATATGCAGGAGGCAAAACTGGCAGAAAAGGACTTTACGTATACGATCTTCGATTAATTAGAATGGAATAGACGGTCGATTCAAAATGATAACACGCTCGGATATAAAGGCAAAAACTCATTGATGTTATTTTTGTATAAGATAACTCAATCAAACGGTCTATTCACACAAAGAAATTCGCCAAAAATTTGAATCCAGCGAGAACCGTGTACTCATAAATCCATGCCTTCTGAAACCAGAAGGAATGAAGCATGGAGAGCAACGGAGAGCAAGTAGAGAAGAGAGACTGTCATGTGAAAGACATACAAGGCAAACACAACAAGAAGCATTGATACATAGACAAGAAAACCGGGACTCAAAACAATAGAGGCCAAATACACAGGGCTGATGCAAGTGAACAAGGATCACACATTCTTTGAGCCAAGAGACGATCAGATATGATGGGCAAGGTACAAGAAAACTAGACTGTCCATAGTGATTTACCCTCTATTGACGGCGTGTAAGAAAATCAAACAAAAAACATACATATTCATAATCCTGTAGCACACTGTCCAAAGTAGCAGAGTGAACGCCGAGTGTAAGAAACCAACGCCAGCAAAGGAAACAAGAAAAAAAAAGACGCAAAACAAAGAAATGGGTACCTCGACTAAGTACAACTCAACAAAGGGTATAGAAGGTTGGCCCAGATTAACATTAACCGAACATCCTTCGCCATGGGATGGAATGAAGAACGTATTGTAACACTGGAACATCAGAAAATGAGAATATTTCAGGTATGAATGAATGCATGTGGCGAAAGGTAAAAAAAAATCAAATCACGCCTCAGATGATGTGTAAAAGCTGGTAAAAAACGCCAATCTACATAACGCCAGCCTCACAGCTAGTACGACCACCCCCTCCTAAGGGACTGCCAGACTGGCCCGGTTGAGGTTGTCCAGTTTGCATCTGGCCACCAGGTCCGGTAGGCCATCCGGGCATACCATTGCCTGCCATATTCATTGGAAGACCCGGCTGTTGAGGGTTTCCGCCCATGAAGGGTTGCCCACCATGAGCCTGGTTGGGTGGATACATTGGTCGTGTCATGCCCGGATAACCGGCTGGGTTGGCTCCCGGATATCCCATGCCCTGCATACCCTGACCCTGTCCCGCTTGAGGGTGCTGTTGCATCTGAGAATATTGCTGAGGAATCTGAGGTATTGCCTGTCGCTGTTGGTTGCGAGGAGACTGGTGGTGATGTTGCTGCTGCTGCGGATGATGCCCAAGGGGAGATGGGCTTTGTTGCGGAGCTGCAGACATTTGTTGACCGTACTGAGACATTCCAACGCCTTGGTGGCCTGACGAGGGCAACGGGGACGGCTGTGGCTGCGGAGGTGGCTGTCCCCAAACCTGCTGTTGCTGCGGTGAATATCCGTATGGAGCGGCCTGACCCATACCACCACCCATGGGTGGGTTGGATCGCTGCTGCATAAGATTGGGCTGCATATTTGGTGGGATCCTCAGGCCAGACTGTCCAACGGACTGGGGATGAGCTTGCTGAGGGTAGTTTGGTTGTCCACCCATCATTGGATTAGGCTGCATAGGAATCTGCTGAGGGAGCATATGCTGCGTATGAGCGGGATTTGGCATCCCTGCTGAGGGGATCTGTGAAACCTGAACAGGCTGTGACACAGACAAACCCGATTCAAGACCAGTACTAGACTGGTCCTCGGTGACTGGGGCCTCGCGGGGTTTGGAGTAAAATTCATCCAAGCCCTTTTGGCGGAACTTGCGCTGAATACTCAACATTTTGTTGAAATCAGATGTATGCTGGGCTTGATTGATGAGGTCTGCTGCCGAGCTAGTTTGCGTGCGGTCGTGGTAAGGTTGCCCGGTCATTTCCTGGCGTGCACGAGGCATGACAGTGTAATCCCGCAGTCGCGGGTCATCCGTCGTCGACATATGAATCATAGGGAGCGGAGTTAGGGACAAAGAAGACTCAGAAGTATCCAGCGAGAGCCCATGAGGCAATGGCTCGATGGCATTACTGTAGACAACATCGTTATGAGGCAGCGCCGGCAACAGGTTCGTAGCTGGCTCTGAAATGGAACCATCCCGAGCCTTAGCCGCCCCAGGGCGTTTCTCACCTGCGAGGTCATCCTCCGTGAAGCCCTGCTTCCTAGCCTTGGTCTCCCAGTAGTCATCTCGAACCCGACGGCCATTCACAATCACCCGGCTTCCAAATTGTCGGAACATGGATCTGGCAGAGACAATAGCGATTTGGCGGGATCGATAGGAATATGGCAGGATATCTTGCTGGATAAGATCGTCTTTCTCGATTTGAGAAGCAATGATTTTATGCAATGATCGGTTCTTGTTGAACAAAAGATATGAATCACGGTAGTTCAATACCCTCGCACACTCAGTTGCAAGCATGAATAGCTTGTTCCCACGGAGAGGGACGCGGAATGTCCGGCATTTATACTCACGGCCACCTTGTAGATATCCCATAGGATCTGCCTTGGTCTCTCCTGCTTCATCAAACTCTTTGGGGATGTACTCATCGCCTTCTTCATTCAGTTGATCTGATGTGTGGTCCCTCACAGTAGGGAGCGCTTTGACTAGCGCCTTTGTTGGTGTGTTCTTGCTGTCCGGCGATGCAAGAGACGGCGACCCGGCGGTGGCTTGCGGTAGTGGGCGTGCCTGCATTTGAGGAGTTTGGATAGAAGTGTTTGCGATGGACTGTTCACTAGAACTTGGCCGAGGTGTCTTTGGGGGACGTCCGCGCTTGCGGCGACTTTGTTCCTCTAAAAAAACAAGGCAATGTTAGCATCTATATCGCAAAGTATTGAAGCTGTGACCAGGCAAAGTGCAAGGGCTGTTGGGAATATGAAACGGTTCTGGATGGAACCTATTGACAATGCTTTCCCGCTGCCCACGTACCATCATCCTGATCCCCTTCGACATGTCCATTTCCCATGCGATCTGGTGTGCGACTACGCTTGACACCACGGGGGCTTGCTATTGCATGGGAATGTGCTGGTAGGGCAACAGAGACTAGGAGGGGTATCAGTTTGAAAGCAGTGATGGGGAAGGAATACAGAAAAAGTTGAGGTAGTTAGCAGGAAGATGTGATTCATTACATCAAATGGTCCTATAGAAAACAGAACGCGCGCGAGAATTTGTGTTGAGGGTGAGATAGGAAATGAAAGGCGCAAAGCCAAGACAGCAAGAAATGCGATAAGACACATACCAGAGTTGCTTAGGTTTGCGGGATCGATGGTTCCCGAACCATCAATGCTATCTATGCCGTTCATTGTAGATAAGGCGTGAGATATGCCATACATAGCGGATCGAGAGTTGGATGGTTGAGCGGCCGTCGCAAGATGGCGCGTCAGGTAGACGCGTAAGGTACCCGGGGTGGAGAGATCGAAAGTGGCGCAAGGGAGCAAAAGGTGCTCATGCAAAACTTTCAGACCTCTGAAGTAGGTTTAGGTCAAGTCGTCAGGAGCTTGGGGGTCTTTATGGTAGGATGGATGAACTTGGGTTTGAGAGGGGAAGGGACTCAAGGCGGTGAATATGGCAGCCTGAGGGTTCGGGTGTTCTGCAATATCGGCTTGTTAATAAAATGCGCAATGAGAGATAATGCGTAAATCAAGGTTTTGACGTCTTTCTATTGTATCTCTATCGGGGAAACAAGTCTTGCAAGGAAAGGGGCAAAGGTTTCTTTGGAAACGAAGGAAATGGTCATCTCGTGATTGGTCACGAGCAGAAACAATTAAGACTCACAAGTCTGCTGCTTAAGAAAGTGGCGCCGAATCAGACGACGATTAGCCTAATTCTTGCAGGCTGAAGATGCTTTGGGTTTTGTAGAGGCTTCGGCCGAGTCGTTCGTTTTGAAGAAGTAAGAACATGGGATTTCCAAGATTAATGGATATAAGTAATTTTCTCCCTTAATACTGTAGATTGGTCTGATATTGATCAAATCAGATCTGAATGGAAGAGGGAATGATGATCTTTTTGTTATCATCTGGGGGCGGGTACAGCGCCAATATACGAACAAGGTCGATAGGAGATGAGATCATGGAAGGTGGCATTCAACTGCAGCATAAGCATAGGAAAATGATGCTTTTCCTTTCTTTTGACTTCTTTGTTTTCATCCAACGATTTTCCGAGGTGGCACAACGATCGAATCCTCGATATGGGCTGAGAAACATGGAGAAGGACCCTGCGTCTTTTGGGCAACAGCATCGAGACCTATGCAGGAAGGGGAAAAATAGAGGAAAAGAGTAAATAAAAAAATTTCATTAAAAAAGGTGCAACGGTAGCACAAGAGAGTACAACGCTCTTTGACAGACCACAGAATACTTAGGGACTGTATTGGGGCTAATCACGAGGTCCGTCACATCTGAGGTATTGGTATTGTCCTTGTATTTATATATTCCGATTCTAATATTTAGTTGGTGATTACTAGAAACCAATATTTTTAGTATAAACTATGGGGCAAGTGTATAAAAAGACCAATAACTCTGTTTAGGTGGACTTGAAGGCCCTCTTTCCTATTCCGATTCCAAGCAAAGTCCATCACAAGTGGGGCGTAGTCTAGGCGCTGTGATAGATCCCCGACAGAGCTATGATCACGCCCATTCAAGTCTGGATCGTGTATTGTGTAACTTGAGATGTCTTAAACAGCTTCCGGTGTCAAGATTATAGACGAAAGAAGCATGGCGTAGAAACAAAGAGAGAATCTCTGACAAAGATTAGGGTAATTGGCTCCACAGAAGAGAGAAAATATTATTGATGATATCTGAATATATGCGTGTTTCTCCCTGGTGTCAACTAGTGTTGTATGTAAGAGCTGAAGATCCAATCCGAAGCAAAGCAACATTTATGTGCAGTCAGATTATATCGGGTCGAGCGTACTAGAAGTTATAAAAAAATATCAAAAGAAGAAATAACAAATGGAAAATAAGCCACATGATACTCAAATACTCTTGGTCACCTAGACTCAAGAGACAGTTCATGTTTTATGCCGATATTCGACAGGTCGGGAGGGCAATAATGAGGAGCCGTTCAATAAAATCAAGGAAGTGAGCGAGAATAGTGGGCTCAGGCCCCATACCGTCAGACTAGCAGGGGATAACGACCGTTTAGACCTAGTGCTTCATGGATAGAGCATGTTCGTTCATTGTGAGAGTCTTGGTTTAGTTCAAACTAGAAATGTGTAATTCGAGTATTACTCAGAGGGTATAGGTGCTCATAATTCTTGGAGACGATGGGATAAACTTGCATTTCAATGAGCCAGGAAGGATTTTAAAGCTTTTTGACATGAACCATAATCGGGCTCGAACGGTCGTGTTTGCAATATAAATGGAAGCCTTGTGTTAGGGACACGGGTGCTTTCTCAGAACAGGTGGTGTTCCAGGTCCAGGAAAGGCCCTTGATTCGTCGAACAACGAGCGGATGACCTACAGAAGAGGCTATAGACGGAACTGAGAGGGTCATATGCGCGGAAACTACGGGAGTAGGTAGTCGATCAACGGCCCATGCGCGAGTAAAAACGTAAAGCCACCTCAAAATTCTCCAATCAGCGCAATTCTAAATAGTGCACACAGCACAGAGCACCTGTTTATGTGAAAAATATTGCTCAAATTGGAGTTAGCTTTCGCTCATATACTCGGGAACCGCACCGTCCACCGACGGCTGTACGAGGTACAGCAAGATGTAGTGTCGTTACACAATAACACCCGTCGCGACATTCGGACTACACATGAAATATATTGCAAATGTACAAGGTTCGAAATGGTAAAAGCACAGATAGTTTATACACGCCGTCCTAGGTCTCACAACAGCCCGGTCTTGCAGAGCTGCCGTTTTCCACCTCGGCGCCGGCTTTTCTTCCCCGTAACACAAATGGCAGGATTTATGCCAGCCTCACAGAGCACAAGGTGACCTAGTAGCCCCAAATAGGGAAAGACTGAATCTATCTTTCATCGTGCACGTTCAATTTAGACCTTGCATGGTCCACCTGGGTCCTTTAGTCAACCCGTCAAGTTGATCTATACCCCGGATGCAACATGCTTTCTTAATTACTACCTTAAACAACGGATTAGCATTAAATTTGTGAACCATCGACTCGCGCCGAGTGGCATTTCTGTTGTTTGTTACGCAGATCTATTGGGTTGTGTACTTCTATGTTCTTTTAAACACAAATATGTACATCTGATAATATGTCCCTATTAATCTCATCAAACAGAAATGGGCGGTAAGTAACATACATTTAAAGAAAACTGACGACGATCGTTATACCGCCACCTCTTGGTCACGGCCAAGCTTTGTCATTGAAGGTGCCTATAACAAATCCCGCCAGTTCCATCCCTACATTCCTGGAGACCTACATATATTGGACAGATGCGGGGCCAGTTGATTGAGACAGATCAATGCTCATAAAATTATTTGTTAGCGCAGCAATGTATTAAAAATGCCAAAGTCAATACGACCAATCGCATCTCCAGCCTATTTGCTTTTTGACTTCATTTCTGGGCCAGAGTTCAGGATGCTTCTCCCCCGGTGCAACATCAGAGCCAATTTGTCTCCACTACTGGCTATAAAGGGCAAACGCGGCTTTGACCAAGAGTTAAACCAGAATATACTCCTGAAGAGTGGCTTTGAAAGCCAGGTGTTTCAATTTATAAGGGCCGCCTATTGCCGCCTATTGCCGCCGAGTTGGGAGCACATACATATCATGTCTCAACCTACTTTATCTCCTTAGGATAGTCGTAGTTCCCGAAACTACCAGAGCCATGATTTGCATAGGACAGACAGACATATGCCAGTAGCAAAAGCACGTGTAAGCTGTATACTTACTAACATGTCACAAGCAAGGCAGAAACCGGGGGGCCACGGTTTCCTATTTGATATAATGACCATGCTTGATGTTGCTTTGAGAGTTGTGCATCGGGGGCCACGCGTTGTACAGGTTCACATCTCAAGTTGTCGTATCCCAACTTCAAATCTATCGTATCCCACAGAACTTTTGGCAGAACGGAACAGTTTGATTGTTGGTATATACAGGTTTAACTTCCGGCGGATGTGACCGAAACAAGTAACTACAGCCGTACATGGGGATGTACAGCAGTGCTTGATTCATGCTGTATATTATGACACGCAGATCTACAATGTAGTGTGCTCGATCCAAATCCTTCTACTTGCGTTTCCTCATTTCTTGAATGCAACAAAGAAGCCTGAAGATACTATGCACCCTCAAGAGGCGTCCGTTGATTTGCTGGAGCTAGCTTCCGACCCACTACCGTGTGAAGAAGATTTAATCCAACGGCGCTTATAGCGATATTTATCTTCGGAGGGCCGTTTCTGCTGCATGCATGTCTACCTGGGCAGATGATGTGGATGTTTTAGTAATCCCAATAACTGTGGGCCCAGGTGGTTTCGTTGCAGCCGTAAGCCAGATACGCGGAGATGAGACCTTTCTAGGGTACGGGTATTTATGAGTTCTGAAAGCCAGTCGTGTGCATGCACTAGCGTGAATCAGATTTGTTTCGGGTTGCAGTAATAGCACAAGCCGGAAGCGCCCGGGGTAGAGAACTCGTGACTTAGAGATCAGGTAAGATCTGCAGGGTGTGAAATCCACCAATCCTAGAAGAGGGGGTTTTAGAAGCCCATCTGGTGTTTTGCAGTAGTTTCTGCCTGCTGGGCATGCCCTGTCGAAGAAGAAATTGCACGATGATTTAGAGGCTCTTGCGTATGTCGTAGATGTTTCTTCTTGGGACCAACTATAGCCATTATGCCTGTCTGCAATATACCATGCACAGTTTGTATTGCGAGTAGGAAGGTATCGGACATGCTCGTCATAAAGCACCGAGAAGCAGCATATATTCCAGAGCAGATAGCAGTGGTTCAATCAAGTCCTGATCAGAGATAACATGTCTATCCCACGGTGCAATAACGATGGTTCGAGAAATTAACAAATCAAGACGCCGTGAATATAATTCGATTGTTTAGATATCCCATCCTAGAAAAAGGACCGATAATCTAGATCATTCATGACGCCTGAATAAGAACCAGAAAGAGAGATAGAGATCTAGACATCCCGAAGGAGCTAGGTTGTCATTGTATAACTTCCATGGAATAGCACTTTCAGCTAAAGCCCTGACTCTTTCTATGTTAAAATTTGTTAAAAAAGGAAGGAGAGGCTCAGGATAGAGGTGCTGGTAGGACAACCGGGCCGGATCCGAACCACGGTAGAGTAAAAGCCTATCTCGTTACGTCGACGATAAAAATTTCTGCAATAAGAGCGTCAGGAAAATGCCCGAAATGCATAGACTGAAACAAAAGATTGTTTTGAGGGTTGGGAGGGCGGCTATAACAACAGAGTGGCGGCCGATAGCAGATTTCCTGCAGCACGGGGCATAAGCAAAGCCAACTGAGCTGTCCATATCAGGAGCAAAACGACTGGATATTTTGGAAGTATAATGGATGTAAGGGGCGTTTATTCCAATGCCAGAATACAATAGTGTTGTTAACGAGTGCGAAGATGCGGGTCTGGGTATAATGCCGTAGAGCAGATCATCCTGCCAACTCTACTGGACTCAATCCCTACGGAACCGTGGTTGACGGTCTGTCTCCATTTTCGCACGGGAATGATATTCGCTCTGGTTGGAGACCAATATTTCGCCTATTGCGAATGTCTTCTGATAGCATCGTTTTATATGGTATACGGAGTACATGTAGGATCTACAGATATGAAACCCTCTAGCTGCGACCGTAAAAACAAGTCACGATTTCGAGGTGCGACAGTCAACTGTCGATTTATTAGTTTCAACCGGGCGAACTAGTTGGCGCTAGAAGCATTGTGGGTCCTACCAACGTGTGTTAGCGGATACAGAACCTGCTTTCCAAGCGCCCAGCCCTTTCACAGGCGATTCTAGACCTCGTTAGGCTTGGCTACAATAGCTTCAAGTTGGAATTAGTGGGGTCTACAGCAGATCGGACCATCTTTTTCTTTCCTCATGTTTCAGTCGCCATCAACGGTTATCTGCAAGTTTATTGTAGTTCATATGTGATTTCGGTCAAGTGGCTACAATAGGTCGGAGGGAACTCCGACCGTGCTAGGGTCTTGTCCATGCTTGGCATACTATTTTGAGGGGCCGTTATGAAATCGGAAGTATCGGCAGAATAATTTCCACTGCTTTCTTGCGTTGGAGGATAAACTCAGACGGAGTTAAGTGCACTCCATATTCGGGCGCCACTATATTGGTTTGCTTGGCTGGTGTCCACGGAAGGAGCTAGTGTAGGTTTATAGCGGGGGTTAAGAGGATTGCCTCCGTTGCACGGGTATTATAACCAGACGATTGGGGACTAGAGCCGGCTACGAAGGAGTCCAAAGATCGTCAGGAGGGGCATCTTTCTGTGGACACGTACGGAATGCTTGGACTTGTCGGTGTACGTGCACTTATTTTTTTTCATATGTGGTGAAACTCTTATGGTTGGCTGTAGCGGAAGAACTGAAAGCAGCGTTTTACCCAGGGTTGGCGTAAGGGCTTGCTGAGTCACCTAACAATGCGATGGTGTTTTTTCCAACCTTGGAAGGTTGGAACTGGGAAACTAGTATTTTTTATGATGTAGAGATGATTTCAATCTAATTTTTATTCAGAAATGAAGAGAAAGAAGAGTTGAAAGTGATAATTTTCCGGCATATACAAAGTGAGGCCAAAGCCGCATTCGTTGCGAAGGATGAGGGGGTTCGGACTTCCTAGGAAAGTAATCCGTGGGGATCGTGAGATTTTCCCCCAATGTTTCTATTTTCTTTTTTCTTTCCGGGATTAGGGCGAATAAGCAAGATAAGCTCCGCAGAAGAGTCTCCACCGAAAAATTTTCGAAGCATCAAATGATCAAAGAAAACTGGGGCCATCCACTCAGTCCAGAATAGCCACACCGGCAATCCTTTTTTTGTCTAATTTTGTCTAATCATTTTTTTAAGGAGACATTAAACGAAATTGCAATAATTAAGGAAAGAATATCGACTCTCTTTTTGTATTTCCTGGGGTAGAATAGTTTCATAAGTTATAAGATAAAAAGAAGAAGAAAGATCAGACAGGCCTGGAACCGGTTTCGTCTGGTGACACGGCAGACCGGAGGCGCTTGGACCAGGTTCCCCATTCTTCGGGGTATAAGACTCGCTACCCTTTCCCACCTTTTCTGGCATTTTTTGCTTTGGAACTCCCAACACTTTACACATATTCATAAACAGTCTCATTCTTTAAAAAAACCACCTATGATCATCTAAAACATGAACGCTGCTACTACGCAAAAAGCCCCCAAGACCCCGAAACCAACTGCCTCCGTGCCAATTGTCCAAAATAAACGCTGGCCCCCTATGGCGAACCGAAATGCCCTCCCTTACAAGCTCACGCATATCTCAAAAGAGAAACTTGCCCGTGAAGCCACTGCACCAGACCCCGACCTCCGCCGCTGCGTGGCTCACTTCCGCCTGCACTGCGGTTCCGTCTCATGGACTGAGAATGACATGAAGTCTCGCATCAGCTCATTTGATTTCGAAGACACCGATGAAGAAGACGACGTGGATGAAATAAACAACAAAGAATTGCCCGTCCTAAAGAACAGAGCCCCGGCCAATGAGACTCCCGCTGAAGTCGCCGAACAAGTATCATACACATCAAAATCAGAACCCGTTGCTGTTGCAGCACCCCCGGCATCGCCACCATCCCCTGAAAATTCATCCGAGCATGGTTTTTTGGAAAAGGGTCGCAATTGTCTTGAGGCGACCTCCAAACACCTATGGACAGGGGGGACTTGCATGGTTTCCTCAATGGCGGGTTGAACTCGCCCAATATTCTCTCCTACACTCTCGACTACCGACCATTCTCTCCTGATCCTTTACAACCGACACACGATATTACGATTTGATGACCATAATGACACAAAATGAATCCATGTATATAACTTTACCTATGACAATATGTCATTTATAATTACCAAATCTTATTTTTTTTTTTGCTGGGCAATCTATTTTTCCCGATCACATAACTTGAATAGTATCATACAAGGGTTCACTTTACAATCTTTCCCCAAACTCCCCACATTACTCTATTCTTGTATATTCCTAAGCTGGAAGGTCAAGCGAAGTGAGTCACCTGCCACGTAACCTAGGACCGGTCACATGATAACTCGAAACTGGAATGACGATCTTCACAATCTATTAATGTAATATTAGAGAGCTAACGCAGGTTCAACCCCAAGAACGGGGGGCACTGTGGAACCATGATCCTCGTCGTGGAAACCAAAGGAAAACAAGAATTATGTATGGCGAAAAGCCGGGAAAAGTGGCGAATCACCTGGTTTCATCATAGTCATGTCACATTTTATATGGAGCCATTTTAACCCACTCAGGAAATGACATCCCATTATGCTCCCATTATGCTCCCATTATACCCTGGGAAATGGGTCCATTTTGACTTCGGACCCCAATTGATCTGTATCAAACTGCATGGCCTGACGTCTCTATGATAATCCAGATACTCAGACCGCATCTACCCCGAATCAAATTGAGTTGTAACGAGACCATGAAAACAAGAAAAATAAAAGGCGAAAAGAGACACAGGAACCATGCCGCACAGCCTACATAGCACAGCGCACAATGCTTTCCTCGCACTCATACATCATAGTACTCGAGAACGTCACTCGTCTTCAGAACTTTAGCCACTGCTTGGCCCGAACGAACATTCAATCTTGACCTCCACCTTTCTAGCATCGTGACAGTACACGCTCTCAGCCCCGCAGATCTATCATGCACGCCCGTTCCACCAATCTGCCTGACTGGTTGGTATCTCAATCCATCCCCCGTACCAAGACCCGACAGTAAACTCTCGGCTCACAAGGAATCGACGGGATCGCAGACGCCGAGGGTTCTACTACCGCCCAGTTCCTCAACTATCCGACAAAGCTCGGTGATGTTATAGATGACGCTGATTTGCTTGATACCCTTGGATAAACCTTTGGCTAGCCGTTTCTGAAAAGTGGTAGGATGATAGGTTTAGTAGGAGTCAATGGATATTTTGAGGGTTAATAAGCGCGCAGAAGTCATTGTAAGGGCCTTGTCGTGTTGATTAAGGCTGATAGCTGCGAAGTGTGATGTCGGGATGCCGTAGTGCCCGAGTACCGTCTGGTTGTTTCTCGACTATCAGTACTAACATAGACGTTAGATATAATTAAATTCCACGTTTAGTCTTCCCTAGTCCAGACAATGCCATAGTCACCATATCCGAGGATGCAAACGGCACCCCAAATGCTTCTAACATAGCCGAAACCTGCGCTTTCCTCGGAGATGTACGCCTGCGGCGACAATGCCCTCGGATGCAGCAGTACGTGCCTTCAAGGAGCAATTCGGGATGTAGGTGAGACCAAGCATGTGACTATACAAGAGATTATGCACCCCCCATCGGTCAAAGCTTGCATTAGCCCCATTCTTCAGATGCAGCTTGGAGGTATAATCATCCCAATAGACTAAATCCCGCAGTTGAATAGCTCATATGCCGGTACGAAGTATTGTAATTTGTCATTTCATTCGGATAAATTAATGTGATCCAATAATATCTGCATCTGTGTTCACCGTAAATCACAATCGAGAAACGACAACATCCGCTTTCCCAGAGACGAATTCGACATTCCAGCCTCCTCTCGCGCGTTTCAATTGACTTCCATCCACAGCATACTCATCCTCCGTACCTGGACTCTCGACCCAAATAACAATAGAAGAAACATCGGACGAGCCAGGAACAATATGTAGTTGAAGAGACGTCGGTAGAGAAATATCAAACAAGGCCTCTTCTATCAATCCCGCGCTGATAGTGACGTACACTCCCATATGGGCAACATAGATCCGACGACGCACAGCGTCTCGTGGCTGCACGGTGACTGTGTTTCCATTGATGGCGATATTCCCGCCATACGCAATAAGCCCGACATCGGGATCATCGACGACATAGACAGCAGATCCAAGCATCATACCTAAGAAGTTTGGACCGTAGTCACCTGAATAATCGTCGCCTTTCAGGGTATCAGGGAAGGAGTGGAAAGCGTTGTACATCGAGCCATCCTGTCGGATGTTAGATAGCGGTCCTGTTATTCCGCCGTAGCCAACTTGGAGGAGATATGTGTCCGTTGGATTTTGGCGGAACTGGGATAGCAAGGGAAGTGCATTGAGGCTTGATCCGTAGTGATGGATCATACGCTCGATGCGCTGTAGTTTGCCGCCATAGCTGAATGAGAGGTTAGTAAAGGAGGAAAGTCAAGAAAGCTCAACTGAAAAGATTGGACAGGGTCTCACATGAAGTCCCAATATCGCCGGGCATTCCCATTCCACCCCCAATGTGGCACCGTGGGCATATACCCCAGAATGCTGTTGATAGTCTTGGTTGCTGTGTTGGTCAATTTGAAATAGCTATATTGAACGTTAACAAAGCAAGGATCACTACCAGAAAGGATTAAGAAAGCATACTTGCTCCAATAGTAGATTCCTTCTTGCCCAGTCGAGTCCCAAGCCATCTCACTGCCAAAAGGCACATCCTCCGTATCCCATACTTCAGCGCGAAGCTTCATAGCAGCCTCTACCGAATCGGCCTCGGCAGTCCACTGTTCACGCCTCAAATCAGATAGAAGCTCACCAACGACTGTCTCGCCCATGAGTCCGAGACGCGAGTACCCGATAAGCCCATTCCCATTCGAGTCCGTGGCGAAACAGGTCATTGTGGTATTGTATGCTTGACTGAGATACCACTGCCAATTGTGTGTTTTCAGAAGAGACCCGTTATCTCGACCTGCGCGATACAACGCCCAGTATGCCCCGATCACATGGATATAGTTGTAGGCACGGTCTGTAGCATAGGAAGCATCCTTATTCCACGACCACCAGTTGCCCCACTCGAGAGACGGATTGTATTTGTATCCAGGGATTTGAGCAGGCTCGTAAAAGAAGAGACTCTTGCGGACGGTGAAGTCTGAATTTTGGAGAGACTTGGACAAAACTTCCGAAGCAAATTGTTCAAGCTTTGATACTTCCGTCGCGTCGGCTAAACCGGATTGCTTCATTGCGCTGGCCAAGTAGGTCACGCCGCCTTCGTCGCTTAGTCCGGCTATCCAGACTCGGGGTTCTTGGAGGACTTGGGCTTGGGTTGAGTGGTCCCATGTCATGACCGATGGAGCTCGATGGAAGGAGTCGTTTTTGTCACTGAACCACATCGATGTGGTGGTGAACTGGCTTAATTTGCTGATTGTTGCTGGTGCCGAGTCCGCAATGAAGTAGTGTATTGTTTGGACTTTGCCGTCTTCGTATGTGATGGTTACTTTGGTTCGACCCCAAACCAATCCAGTTGGGGTGAGCGATAGAGCGCCATTTGCACCTTGGGCTATTTTAAAGGAGTTGTCTTCGGACACGACATCGGAGATTTGAGAGTGAAAGACGTAAAGCCGAGCTGTGAGATCGACTGGTATCACGTATCCTGGTATGCCCAGCGTGACAGGGGTGTTGGTGGCCGTGAGTGCATCCTGTATACCACGCACACCGTCCTTTACAACTGTGAAGCGCAACCCGTAGGTCACTGATTCACCTGGGCTTATGAGCCGAGAGCTAGGCTCGTTCCATGGGGTGACACCATACCACTCATTCTCAGCATAGGCTTTAGTGTGAGTCTGCCATTCGTAGAATCCCTCAAATGTTTGACTGCCGTAATAGAGAGGATCAGTGCTGGGCTCGTCCAGGTTTCGCCATGCTTCCAGTGGAGTGGTTGTGTTGAGCAACGGGGTAACGATCAACGATGCCCCGGTCCCAGATGTGGGGGTCACCTGAAGGTACCCAGCATCCATCCCGATATATGGATCTGTCAGCGAGCACTTGGCCACCATATCTTCTGCTGTACGGTTGGAGAAGATACTGTTAAATTCGGCCGGGAAGCCTAGACTGCCAATTTCTATTGTCTGTTTTCCCTTATTGGTCAGAGTAAAGGTCAGCCCGAGATCGCCATCAACGTCGATCCATTCTCGAAGAATTTTGATGGGAGAGGTCGGTAGGGTTTGTGTCATCTCAGCGGCAGCAAGAGCATCAGACTTGACACTTGTCAACGGTTTTCTTGCTTTTGACGAGTCGCCTGCAATCCACTTTGTTGAATCCGACAGTCGATAACGATATGAAATGTCCCCATTATGGTACTGGCCATCTGCTGCTCGGTATGAAATATCATCGAAAGGCAAGAAGTCGAAAGACTCTCCTGCCGGCTTGAGAGAGGCGAGAACCTGGGAATCTTTGACTAACTTGATCTCAAAGTTGGCTGTAGATAAAGCAATATAACCATTAGCTAGACCAAGTGTATCATCATAGGCTTGTACAGCCACAGAAAAGAGGACGAAGAGCCTCGAATCAAGCTTCATTATACTGTTAGCCGAGGCAAACTCTTCAGACCCTTGGCTTGACAAATTAGGATAGAAAACTAGGGAATATAAGCTAGAGTTAGCACATCTGATGCTGTCATTAAATATCGAGACCCTGGAGAGGATGCAATGTGAGACATCGGAGCTATTAACCCGTTGTTGATTCATCCCCCACATTTTACTCCGCAACGTTGCATCGTGAGAGCCAAGCTGCATGAATTTAATCTAACATGAATATATATTTTCACGCCAATGAGGAGTTGTTTATTCTGCTTAAAAGGCTAGTGCCTGTCATTGTAGTCCTAACCCCCGCAATGCGTACTTTACTACCTCACGGAACCAGCCGCTTATATCACTTGATGTCGGCTTCTTCAGATAAAGAAGTCTGCCTGGGATATTAGTCCACGAAGGGTCACTTGGCCGATCCATTCGGATTCGGGCTGCGAACCAACATTGTTGAGTGGTGTGGCGGCACAAATGAAGACTTCGCGATCAGACACAGTAATACGGCATACCCACTCGGCGTTGCTGAAAACAAATCCAACCTCGGAGGTTGATGGATGATAAATCAGAAAATGTATCTCGGATTATTAATGCACATGATCAATTGGCAGACATTGAAAAGGCTAAATCAAAATCATTAAACATCTCCACTGGATCAAGCAGTCCAATGTCCACATGAGACTGAGTCAGGAAATCCAGCATGGTGGGTTGATGCAGAGCCATTTCCGTGGTGAGGTATGGGACATTCGATTCAAAGAGTGGATGACCTAGATCTTCCAGAGGACCCATGGCTGGTGGGAGATGTCGACTTCGGTGTGATCGTAATGATTCAGAATCCGATTCTTCAGCCACCGGCAAAATATTGGCAACGTTGTCCATAGTACCGTGAGAAAGTCCCGATGAAAAGTATATCGGGCTATCGTGAAGACACTGTCGCACGCGCTGCATACGTTCGTATAGATCTCTTGACGCAAGATTATCGGATAAGCTGAGATTCCTGAGGATCTCCGTTGCTGTTTCGGCCGATGTCAAATCGCTTGGATCTCCGAGTGGTAGAAGACTCGAGATCACCAGAATTAATGCGGCAGAGAAGAGGAAGGCAGGAAATGAGTAGCCAAATACTGCTAGGGATCCGCCGGTCCATTCATTCACACATAATGCTAGCGAGTGTCTTGCTGCGTGTATACACGCCTCGCTCAATGTGATTAGGATGGGTGAAACGGAACCCATGGACTGGTTAGTTTGATCTTTCATCTTCAAAGTGAGGACATGGAGGAGGACTGGTCGAATTGCCAGGATGACGCACTAAAGTAGTCAGGACTCAGTATGGTTTCGGAAGAGGAGAGTTATTCTCTTACAAAATTGAACTGAAGATGCATTTGAACCGTATGTTTTGCATTTGGCCTTTCTGCATTGAGCCTCAAATGATCAGGAAGAGACTGAACCCACTGTTTCAATTGAGTCAGAAGTCTCTGTTCACAGTGTAAGAAGGTCTCGGCCGAAATCTTTCGACAGTATATCTCTCCCGTTGTGTCACCAACAATCTTGGCAAGTTCTATTGCTGCCACCTGGTAAGCGGCATCCGAAAATTGGTCATGGTATGTTTCAGACGCCGAAATGGACGGTGGATCGACATGGATATCCTCATCGTGAATTTGCACAGGAAACCCTGACTTTGAGCCCCAGAATCGGTCAAGCACGTAGATGGTCCACCATATCCGGATGCGGTGTTCTCGTGCTACTGGGTGTAGATTTTGGGTTTGTGGGATGTTATAATTTAGGCCTATGCTGAGGCCAAGTCGTAATGCATTCCCAATTAAAACGTAAGCGGAGTGAAAGCGGTTCAAAAATTGGCAGAAGAAGGCCTAAAGAGAGTAAGCAAGAGCCGATGTGACTGCCAAGAGGGTACTGACAATCAAGAGCAAGCTTTCTATATGAATCATGCTTGGTCGCTCGGGGGCGACCTGGGTGAGGCTCCACGCTTTGGCAAAGTAGGCCAAGCCAGGTACACTCGACGTGTCGGAGAGATCGTGGGGAGTTGAAAAAACTTGAGCGATGGCAAACAGAGCAAAGTATTTGCACTTGATACTCGGATTATCGAAGTCACCTCTCTGATAGACACCATGGAGCATGTCCAATGTGTCTTTTTTCAATGCCAAATGGAAACTTGGGATGATATGGCCAAGTGCAGTCTTCACTAATAGCTGAGCACTCACAAGGCCGGGCCATTGTACATCTGTGTGAATTAAAGACGATATCTCCGACTCGTCAGTATAACGTGATCTTGGAAGATGAGGTATTGGCATGGCTGTCCCTTTCAAGGACTGACACAGACGAGTGGCAAAAGCAGCACAAGTTGCCTCGCTGATGTAAAGGGGGACAACGGAGGCGTCGTTGGATTGGAACCATGGCTTCTCACCAAGGAGGAGATTATTCTGTACTAGGGGCTCGGGGTTCGCAGTGGCTGCATCCCCATAGACTTGTTGGGGACCAGATTTCTGATCTTGTCTGTTTGAGTGCCTTTCTTGTTTTAGACGATGTCGTTGGTCATGCAGCTCTTGGCTATCCTTTAGGAGTTGCTCCAAATAGCTATCGGTTATTGAAGTTAGTGACTCATTTAAAACTAGCGACCAAAGAAAATATACCTTTCATCCACCCGTATTTTGCGATCTCTGGTCGCATATCTACATTGGGATTCGAAGCCTACAGCTCGGCATTTCGAGCATGGCTTTTCTCCGGAGCATCTGATCTTTTGTGCATGACACCGATGGCAACTGTGAAAAGTGTGAGCAGAGATTTGATGCCACTTTTGAGCATGCTTACGCCACGGCTCTTTTCTTTGGTCTTGCTGCGCGGGTGGGCAGTTGGCCAGATCGGGGTATATGGAAATCAGTGCCCATCTTAATTCATAAGTTGTCAAAATGCAAATTGTTGAGAAATCTAACGGGGATGCCCAGATGTGTTCGGCGAATATTCAGTTCGCCGGTCCGCCCAATCATGAACGAGAACATGGAGCTTTCGAAGTATTCGATGTTAACTATGACATGAAAGTGTTTTGAATAATAAATGTTTCTATTTTGCAGGAAAATTTTCACAAAATATAGATAAGTCTGTTTTTTTTTCCAATTTAGACCAAATTTATAATCTATGTTTGTGTGGAATATGTTAAGTGTCGTGATATCTAGTCTTGTGAGACTATCCACCATGTATACATATAATCAACACCTACGATGTAATATACATAAATGATTGATTCGATACTGTAATCAGTGGAATTCTTGACCCTAGCTACTTCCGACAGATGAAAGCAAATAAACAACAGCCTCATGAACAGGACGAAGAAGATTGAAAGAAAACACAAAAACAGTTGAACATAAGGCCTGACAACAATCCTTCTGTAATCTCCTGAAACCTCATCCTCAGGCCCAAGTGTTGTCTCACTTTTTGTGAGGCACCCGTCACACCTTGTCATAGTTCGCACACCCCACTTTCTTTCCGCCAAACGCCGCATTGATAGCACTGTTGATATCATCATGGGTACAAGTCGTTGGTGCCTTGAAACCAGCATTCATCGTCTTGCCGTCATTGGCATAGTGGCAACCCCAGCCTGTCACCGCGCAGCCGCGGCCGTTGATATTGTCGAGGAATCCAGAACCGCACGTGTCATCAGTGTAATCGCTGGCATCGTTGATTACAACGTTCCAATAGTTGAACAGATCAAGGCCACCTCTCTTCCACATACACTGCTCGTCAAGGCTCAACTTCGGGTCTTGGGGGTTGATAAATCGGCCTTTGTTGTGTTCGCGAGCATGCAACTCTTTAGGGTTGGTCTGGACAGGAGATGCTGCTGCGAATGCAATAGCAAGACTGATAAGACTGATCTGCTTGAAGTGCATGATTGAAGTAGGAAGATTTCAAAACTAGAACGAGGTGTGTGAAGTCTTGTAGAAATGATTGCAATGGTAAGAAATGTGTAGGTATTTTCCTTTGATGTTTTAATATTTGGGGAATATGCTCGCCTTTTATCTTTTGAAACTTCAATCGAATTGTCTAATTCCTGGGCTCAACTGTCAGCCTTGTCATCTAAATTTGCCTCGGGCCATCACCATGCTAACAGAATGAGGCAAAGAGCTGTTACCTTTACGAAGTATCCTGAATATCAATAGAAAATGGCCCCTAGCAATTCTCTGGGCAAGATCAATTAGGAAAAGATCTTATAATCTCCTGTCATATTTTGATTGGGTCTATCACCTTTCTGAACATTAATAGAAAATGGCCCCGGGCAGTGCACTGGGCAACACAAATCCGGAGAAGATCCCCCGCACTCTCCCGCTATGGAGCCGAGCCGCATGACAGTATACTAAGCATCCACAAAAAAGCCTCATGGTAGTATATCCAACATTGCAACTCTGGTCTATAGCCTTGTCAACCTTGCGCTCTTGCTAACGCTGTTCTCTATAACTATTTTTAAATCATCGCAGGGCAATGCTGAGCCATTTGTTGGAAAAATGACAGCTATCATGTGAAAATCCGACTTTCAACCTACAAGTACGAGCCTTTCTTCTGTTCAATACTCATCACAATCATCATTCAAGAAATTAGATTTCCAAAGCCAAAGAAAACCACAAACACAATTCTCTGCAAACATTGAATCAATTCGCCCTTCCATCATGTTCAACAAAGTCCTCCTTGCCGCCGCCCTCATCGGGTCTACCCTTGCCAATCCACTCCCCTCAGACAAAAAGGTCACCCCCCGCACCATATCTCAAAAACCGACGTGAAGCTTCATCATTCCGTCCCTGCTGACGATGCGTGTATGGTGGACGGTGGATTTGGTTACAATAAGGTGGAGGTCTATGCAACTAAAGAGTCCATGCCGATCGACCAGGTGTGTGGACAGGGATACCTCGACAACTTTCGTGGACGTTGCGGTGTTATCACCGACTGGGGATGCAAGTTCGTGGACGAGAATGTGGACAGAGTTGAGGAAAAGGAGAAGAATGAGGACCGAATCACGGGTGCCAAGATGACCTTCAGCACTGATGTCTTTTGCTCTGCTAGCGATATCATAGCAGCTATGGGTGCCGCCTCGGCCGCCGACGGGAAGAAACCAAGCGGTTGTGTTGAATTTAAGTCGTGGTAGTCACCATAAGTTTGAAAATTTGAGGCCCTTGTTGTGCAATATTTCTCTTGGATCTGCGGGTCGCCCCGAGTTGTGAATGGAAAACAAGTGGATAACTAGCTAGATACTATACCTCGTGCTAGGTGCCCATGTCTCCTTGGTGCGCGCTGTATCAATCTCGGCTGTCTGGAGCTCACAAATAATATTAATTTTGGCAAACTTGACTATAATTAACTAGTGGAAGGTAAATTTGGCCCTATTTAAAGTAATGTTCAGTGTATCCGAGGTGCACAACATGCCAATCGACTTTGAGTAGAGTGTGGCAACACGGGTTTTTCCTGAGTACACTCAAGGTTGAAGAATAGATTCTATAAGTTACAGCCGGGGGATATAATTATGTATCAAATCAAGCTAGATCGGGTAGATCGAGATCAGGAACTGTATAGATTGGATTGGCATAACCAGCTACCTAATTTCTCCCTATGAAAATCATCACCTCCATCCCAATTGACATTCAGCAAATTCTCCTCAAGGCGAAAAGAACACTCCCTCTCTGTATTCTCAACAATCACAATCCAGGAAATTAAGTCTAAATGTGCACAGATTACATTGCATCTATCAACGTGTGAAAAACGATCAAGCTTCACTCTCCAGTCCGACTATCTTAAGGGAATCCTTCCAGAGACGATCCTCTTCCACAGGATTATATGTTTGCTTCACCCATCCAGCACCAAAAGTTTGACCATCATCCTCACCACGATCCGCTTCCTGGCAATCCTCGAGATACTTGCCGCCCTTTGCCTCCCACTCCTTGCCCACAGCCGCCCACACCGTCGTAGCCGCCCCCTGCTCGGAAGACTTCAAGATTTTCAGGATATAAGGGTTGGTCATGATAGCCTCTAAGAACTCCGGAGGCATATTGCGGGATATATCAGTGTTGATCGCGCCGGGGTGGAGACTGGTAGAATGTAGTCCCTGGGTACCATATAACCGCTCAATAGTGTTGGCCAAATATACCGCCGCCAGCTTAGAGTTGTTGTACGCAATTTCGTGGTTATACCCGCCCTTTTCTAAGTTGTAGTTGTCGGTATTCGGGAGGGTGGCAGCTCGGTGGGCAGATGAAGCCACGACCACAACGCGTGAATTAAGCTCTGGAGTCACACTGGACAACAAAGCTTCCTTCAGAAGCTGGAAGAGGAGGAAGAAGCCCAAGTAGTTGCCGGCGAATTGAGCCTCAATCCCATCTTCGGTGAGCGTGTGGTTCTGGATGCCCATGATGCCCGCGCCGTTGATAAGAATGTTGACCTGGCCCTTTGAGGCGGCGAGGATTTCTTTGGCCCCGGCACGGATACTAGAAAACGAGTCCAGATCCATGTCGATCAGCGAGACTCGACCGGGTTCCAGAATCCCGGCGAGGTTCCTCTCGGCCTTTGATCGGTTGCGGGCTGTGAGAAGCAGAGTGGCCCCGGTGGCCGATAAGGCACGAGCTGTCTCGACACCGATGCCAGATGTAGCTCCAGTGATGACAATAATCTTGCCGGCCAGCTTGCTTTCGACGCCCTCATCTTGAATGATTTGAAGGGCGGTTGGTCGTGCGTCTCCGGCGCCTTGAGGGTCGAGATGCGCGGCAATGTAGGGGCCCAACGAGCCCATATTGAGAAGCAGAGGTAAAGACTTCCAGATAGATATGAAAGTATAGGGTCCTTGAATGAATCGACAATGATGGCTACTTATATGTGTTCATGCTTTGTATAGTTCGGCCTTCGGTTTCTCCGTCCGCTGTTTGTCATCATTTGCGGCCGCAAATAATGCGGTCGTATCCGCCTGATCTCCGTCATCCTCCCGCATTCTGCGGCCATATTTCCCCACTTAGTCTCCCGTTGTTGCGGCCGGCAAAGCCCACCAGAAATCGAGCTCCGTCCACCTTCTACAGTCATTATGCAGACCCCCAGTCATGAAACTAGCCTCAACCTAGCGCCACAGTCATGCCAATCCTGCAGGTCACGTAAGAGGAAATGCGATAAGACACTCCCCAGATGCTCCCTCTGCGCAAAGTAAGTATGAAAGACTACATTACAACAGCAGAGCTAACACAAGGCAACACAGGCACAATCGAAATTGCGGATATTGGAGACCGGAGGCGCTCAGTCACTCAGGCACCGCTTCAAGCCCGGAGCGAGGATGGCACCCCTCTCCCCTGGAAGAAAAAGCAGATGTTCAGACTATTGACTTTCCGACCATCTTGTTTCTCGACCCAGCTCTCCTACAGCACGGCGTAGTGGAGACTTCACCTATGACAGGGGCTGTCCCGCATCATATTTTACAACTACTAGGCAATTTGGATGAAATCAAGCTCACGGCAACGCGGTTTTTCGAGCATATTCATCAGTGGATGCCCTTCATCTCGAAAAAGCGGTTCTACGACTTGTACCTGCAGCCTTCATTCCACTCGCGGCCCGATGTTGTTCTTCTTTTATTGGCACTGAAGCTCATCACTACCTTCCCATCGGCTGGGTCCTGTAGTCCCCAGACGGCCTTGTATAACTCAACTAAACATTATTATCTGGAAGTGGAAAGGTCTTTCTCTATTTTAGCACTGCAAGCTGGAGTTCTTGTTGCTCTTTATGAGCTAGGACACGGGATCTACCCGGCCGCATTCTTGTCGATCGGCACCTGTGCGAGGTATGCCCATGCCTTGGGTATTAATGTCAGTCGCACGGTGCCGACTAGGAAGGTGCTCACTTTGGTAGAGGTTGAGGAGCGACGGAGAGTCTGGTGGGCTATTGTGATTCTGGACCGGTTCGTTGCTGTTCACCGATCCTTTATTTCGTGTACTAATAACCAAAAAGCTTTGTGAGTATCGGCTGTCCAGGACGGCCATTTGCAACTGCAGATCCAAAATTAGATGACTTTTTACCGGCTGATGATGCTGCATGGGACCAGGGGGTATGTCAATACGTGACCTTTTATCTTTCAGCTACTGATTCTTAAATTAGACTGTCAAACTCGATAGGTTCTCGACTCTCTCGTCCCCAATGACGGGACATATGAGCAAATTTGCTCTGCTCTGTCAAGCCGCCAGGCTATTGGGCCAAGTTCTCCATCACCTCTCAACCGACTTCACCAGCAACGACGATGTTTGGATACAGCTCGATCGTACCCTGCAGTCAATGCTAGCCGCTGCATTGAATATTGACTGCCCGGACTATGATCAAATTACTTTCGTGTATAGGTTAGTACTACAATCACCACCTTTATCTTGTACATGCTTTTACACCAAACTTAGTGCCATTGTCGCCTTACACACACCCTGGCTATCATCCGATGCAGTTGAAATCGACACTCATCGTTCGCGACGAGCGAAGATTATCCTTCAACAAATCACGGAGCGTATTAGTGCAAACCTCCTCGAGCGACAATGCTTCTTAGGTCGGGATCCAGAGGATATGTCCCCGTGGGGTCTGTATTTTGCCTATCGTATCTGTGGGGCGCATATGAGGACCGGTAGTAAAGCACCGCATGATCTTGAGGTGGTGAAGAGCCTGCGTGAGGGGTTCATGAGTATCAATGTCCGGTGGAATGTTGCGGGTGTTTATCTGCAGCTATTGGAAGCCCAGGAGGCGATCCATTTGGAGGCCTGAGTTTGGCGTGATATATTCAATTGTGTTCCCCGGGGTAATACCGCACTTTACCTATACCTATGCCCGTGGACTTACTAAAGACTATACGGCTACCTGAGCAAGCCCGAGGACACCTAAATATGACTGAACTAGGTTATAGTAAGAGTTGACTAAAACGGAAAGAGAAAGTCACGGTGCGACCTAAGATCCGATGTACATGTACGTAGAATACAAAATAAGGAAAAGAGTAGTAAGTCATAAAGTCAGTATATTTAGTTCAACAGAAACCGTGTAGGTATCTCTTGGGATTCGAGCTCCAAGGAGACAGACGTTTTCCGCTTTTTAGGGGGGTTGACGTGAATTTTCAATCCTTTATTGAAATTAAGGATACATATCACGGAGTTGACGATAGTGAGAGTCATCAGCAGCAATGATACAGCCGCGAATAATGTCAGAGACACTCGAACAGAGCTGAAATCCGTGCTCTCTGTGGGACTGTGAATTCGAAAGAGGGTGACACCGAAGGATCCCATTACAGCAAGCATAAAAAACTGAGTGACTGGTTAGTTTCAAGCTCGGATATTGATTGACACCCGGGAATCCTCACCTTCATGAGTATGAGAGATTTCGTTTTCTCGCGCTTACAAAATTGAGCTGACAGGACCAAAGTCGCGATGGTGGTTGGGATCAAAGCGGCATTGAGGATAAAATCGGCGTCTTCGGCTTGAACGACAACAAGGAGGATTTGAAGTTGACTTCCGAATACGAAGAAGAAATCGAATTTCAGAAGAGCGATATACACCTGGAAGAATTGGGTCAGGCACAGAACAAAGGACACCCAGTATCGACGCAAACTCACCTGATATGTAAAATATCGACGCTTCATCTGCAGGTCGGCACTGATATTCTTGTATATGGACCATGAAAACTCCGCCCGCAGCTTCCACGTCAAAAAGATCATGCACACCGTCCCAATACCTAGGAATACCGGGACCAGGATGATCTCAATGTGATAGACTTTCTGCAGACGGTCGCTGATGTCGTCATCGGTTAAGCTGGAGATTGTATCCCTGATCTCCTGTATCTGGAGAATCCCATATGTGAACAGGCCCAGATTACAGATGCAGAGTCCGACCAGCTGGATTGTGTTCTTCCGGCGCAATGCATCGTATGACAGAGCTAGTTCGTAGAGAAGGGCGAAAATGAATAGACCAAGGAATGATTGCAGTCGCATCGGTCTACCTGCTTTTTCGTCGTCGTCGAGATCGTCCCATAGGCTCATGAGAATCCAGCTAATATCGCCATAAGCCCTCGGTCTGAGAAGGGACTGATATTCGAGGTCGCGCCCCTACCTTTCAATTGCGACTGTGAGGACCGTCTCGGTGATCACTGTTGCTGCAAATAATCGCGTCCATAGTGTATTGGGGACGTATAGTAGAGGTCGGCTGTGGTTCGGGGCCTTGTGGTGTTCGTTCATGACCGGACTGAGTAAGGAGGATGTGTAGATCTCTGATTCCTTAACCTTGGACTTTAAGCATCATCGGAGGTGAAAGGTTCTTGGGATCATGGGGATCAAAATTGAGGATGTGGAGGTAAGGTAGTTTAAAGTGGACTTTGGTGGACTTTGGTGGACTTTGGTGGATTTAGGACTGTGAACTAATTTCCCTTTTCAGATTCAATTAAACATAAAAAAGAATAACAAAAGAACATAGTGGGGCGACCACGTATGGCCTGTTAAATATTGAAGCCAAGGAGTTAGTGTCGTTCTATTTGCAATTGACTTTCTAAAAAAAGGAGACTCTGCTATATTCCATAGGCTACTCCATTAAAATGTATAAGAATAGTCGGTATAAGCTTGGTGTTGGTGTTGTAGTCGAAGAGATTTGTCGTCTTTCGCTTCCCTCTAGAAGGATAAGAATGATTACTAGATATAAAATAGTAGTGAAAAAGGTGCGAAATGAGATTAGGAGAAGACGCGTCTATAGATCTACATACTAGTACTCCGTACCTATATGGTTGTGATGTGAATATTCGTATTCGTATCTACCTGAAACAGCCAAGATGCTATACAAGATTGTAGAAGCCTTCACTTCCCTTGAAAGTTTATGTGTCTCACTTTGCGAGGAGATTGAACCCAGTTAAAATCCGAGACATCGATAGAATGTATGCATTGTATGTTGATGAGTAGGCTAAGATAATGTAGTGATGGGGATATATCCAAAAAAAAGTAACAATGTACACCAGTGCTTCCGCCGTTTCAAAACTCCAGATGTACCCGAATACCAGTGCAGAGAAAACAAAAAAGAATAGAACACAGAGCAAAGCAAGAACAAACACAGACAAACTTCGCATAAATGCATGACACATGATGATATGCATTCGGGCGCGCGTATGCATCGCGAGTGAGGAAATTAGAATTCCATCTCATCATTCCAGCCCAACTGATCATATATCGACTGGGACTGTGATTTCTCGGGGGTTACAGGCACAGCTGCGGCGCCTTTAACGGGGGTTCCCATGACGGCAGGTGGGGAATGAGCGCGAGGATTATCGGTGACCATGGCATCAAGCGATAGAGAGAATGGTACAGCAGTCGGAGTAGATACACTCTGAGGCGCGTGTCTTTTGGGCGGCGTCTCCATGATTGCCGACGTGCGAGCTTGGTTGAGAGACTGGCTGAATTGCCGAGAGGATGCCGACAAGTTTTCGGCAAAGGCGGAGATGTTCCTAGGGCGGGAATGGATGGGGGAGCCTAGGACCATTGGCTGTGTGGATGAGTGAGGCGCTGGAAGGCTGGGAACCCTGAACAGGCCTTTGCCAGTGGAGGATGATGGCCGACGGGCAGCTATGGTATCACTTTGGAAAATTTTGGAAGATGGTCTAGTTGGAGTTTCTTGGATCGCTGCATCCGGCTGGCTTGATCGCGGACTTCGGCCACCGTGTGGGTGCACATGAGAATTGAAAGGGTCGGAGTCGGCGCCGGAGAATGAGATCGCCCGTCGACTCGAGGACGGGACCATCATGGGAGACTCGCCGAGGGAGTCGCCGAGGGAGTCGCCGAGAGAGTCGCCGAAAGGAGAATTTTCCACCCCGGCAAATGACCGGGATGGGACTAAACTACGAGGGAGCGGCGGTAACCTGGCTGCTGCGTCCTTCTTTCGATTGCCTCGGGGAGTCGCCATGACCTGTACACCCTCGCCGAACGGATTCCGCACGGGGTTTCTCGACTTTCTTGAACTGCCTCCGCCGCTTGTAACCCGTTTCGACGCATCGTCTGCCAGGTCCTTGGAGACGAGCTCTCTGTTCGGCTTCCGGAGTGCATTGATAGCAGCATCCAGCTCTTTCTTCTGATTGGCCAGCATTTGGACCTTTCTCAATTTGGCCTCATGTTGTCGTGCTACAGCGTTAAGATCAACCTCGCGGTTTTCCGTACGTTTCGCTTTCTGAATACCGCCCCGGACACTGCCACTGAGAACAGTGGGTAGCAAGGGCTCAATATCGCGCTTCGCGTTATGCTGGGTCGGTGCAGTGGTGGACCGACTCAACCCCGGGTGCCGAGCATGGGATGCTGCCGCTTTATCGTCCGTAAGTACTCGCTGCAATGTTCGTCGGGGTTTCGGTGCAGGCTGTTGTCGCTTGACCTCCGCCCCGGGTTCCATGCGGTATGATTTACTCGAAGATTGTGTCTTCTTAGCAGCGGGGGATATGCCGCCGGATACGCCGAATTTGCGAGTGATCAACTTGCATTTGTCCGGGAGACGTGCGGCATAGAATGGAATAATGACTTCTGTGCAGAAATCACGCACCGCATCGCTCTCGACTTTCTTGCCAGAAAGATGGCTGCTACTGAAAGAAGAGGCTTTTGCTGTTTCGGCAGCAGATGTTTCTTCCATTGTCACAGCGTGCCAAATGCACATCCGATCGAGATGGAGTTCAAGGAGCATGTTTAAATCGGTAGGCTTCTTGGGCTTGGCTTTCTTTGGCGTATCCTGCTCCTCATTTGCACCGTTCTCCTTGTTAGTGCTGTTTTTCTCTGCCGAAGCAACGGTCATTTCCAACACCATGACTTCCAAAATCAGCAAGATCTGGAGTTGTGTCTCACGTAGCCGGAGATCCGAGATCTGTTTCTTAGTCTCTGCTTCACGCGATGCTTCCTGCACAGAAGATCCATTCAAGATCCTGTCCTTCCACCACCTGTGGATGAACCCTTCCTCCTCTGAGTAAAGACCGTTCTTGCCCATCTTTTTCTTCCTACTCTTCCGCTTCTTAGTTTTCGCGCCATCATCAGAAAGCGTAAGAACTGCATTGCGAATTACCGATGGCAAAGTTTCTCTGTATTTGAGGTCCATTTTCTTTGTAGCGAGGATAGCCTCACGGTAGGATTCAACCAACTCCGTCGAGCAGTGAGGCTGTTCCAAGTCACGGGCTTGGAAAGCAGTCCGGCAGCGTGTCAACGGGCCCTTCGCAAAGTACGCTACAGAAGTCTAGAAAAAAAAAGGTCAGCCAGGGGACCCCCCAATATCGAGTAGAGCATATCACCTTTGAAACGTAGAGAGCCTGCAAATAGTGATCTCTCATGCCATCCAGCAGCTCCTCGGGCGAATGTTGCACATCCACGACATTGGACTCAACACCATCAACATCCATAGCTGTAGTGACATCCCCCAAGCCCTTAGATTCTGGAAGCAATGAAGAACCCCCCTCAGCAGCATCAAAACTCCTCGACGGAGCAAGCGAATGACTGCGGTGCTCGACAACACCCACAAAGGATGTCTCGGTATTCTGGAGATCCGACTCAGACGGACCAAAGACTACCGCAATGTCGAGCCCAGCAGACTTTTCGCCTTCAACGTCGGAGAAAGGCTCATCGATCTGAGCAACTTGCCACCAATCAAACTCGTCGGGAATAGTACCGGTCTCGTCGACAGCCAAGACATCCACCTCCGCCGCGTCAGTTGCATGCCAGCCCTTGGCCGCAACAACTAGATTGCCTTCGTGCACCCATCGGGCGAGCTTGGAGAGCGAGTATATGCCCCTTTTCACCCTCTCCACAACGTAGAGTCCGCCATTGGGTACCAGGCGCACGGCGAGGACAGTTGGTTCCGCCTTTGGGCGTAGGTCAACTTCCAGCGTCGGGATGTCCGCGGTGAAAAGGCCGCCTGGCTGCTCATCGGATCGGGAGGCAGGCGTGTCATCGAGCCACGAAAGGGGTAGTCTTGTGCGAGGGAGTGCGGTAATCGGTTCGAGGATTAAGGGTTCATCAGATAAAGACGCCGAGTGAGCCTATACAAGTTGCGGAGAGTGAGCAACAGCAACCAATGGATTGAGTGCATGCTGGGATAATTATAAGCATGACGTACTCTTATGACGATGGAAGAGGTAGAAAGCTGTCCAGCAGCATCATTTAGCTCCTCTTGATCGTCTCTTTTCCGCTTCTTTATGGGTAGAGGGGTCGGTTCGTGAAGTTTGTTCAGCGCGGACGAACTGAGCGGATCCAGGATGCTGGGAACTATACGCGAGGCCATGGTCGCGTCTAGAAAATTGTGGACATCCTGTTGAACGCAAGAGTTGAGTCTATAAACTAAACCTTGGAAGCAATTGATATTGTGCCGACTGATCGCGCTCAAATCTTGGCGGGTCTTACGCGTCGGGACGTGCACTCCGCCTGGACCGACGTACTTAATTGATTTTCCAAGTGGGCGAGTTCATCTTGAAATTGCTCAGGGGAATAATTACGTTAAAAACACTAAGGGGATACTACTACATATGTAAAACCATATATAAAAAAAAGATATGAAGATATTATGATCTATCGCTAATGTTTAGATTAGCAGGCCCAGGGCCAGGACGAAAAGAACCTTCACGGACTCTCACAGAGAGTGCCGTATAGAAAGTCTACTCGGTAGGCACCATGGACAGTGAGGTAGAAATGTGGTGTTGAAGACTGTCGCTCCAGAAAAACGCCAAAAACTTCCTTTCCCAGCCGATGAAATGTGGTATCATGTTGAATTTTGTCTTCGCCGAAAAGGCCCGTCATTTGCGCGACCATGCAGATAATGAAACAAGAGAAGTTGGTCTCCAAGTGGAAACCCACTTCTGGATTTTATGAGGGTTTTTATAGTCTATGCTCATCGTGCTTTGAGTTGTTGAAAACAAAGCAAATCATCACAGTCGTCAAGAGTTGCCCGGAGTCACCGGACCAAGCAGAGCCCGCTTAGAACTTGAGGGCACGGGGTGACTCCCAGGAGAACTCCTGGTTGGTGAAGTGGCCGTTCTTGGCGGTTTGGTAGTAGATGGGCTTGGCCAGATCAAGGTCCTTCACGATGACACCGGGACGGAGATCGAAGTTGTTGCGGATGATCTCGACCAGCTCGTCGGAGGACTTGCTGGAAGTGCCGTAGCTCTCAACGAAGATGGAGAGGGGCTCAGCGACACCAATGGCGTAGGAAAGCTGAACGAGGGCACGGCGGGCAAGCTTGGCGTTGACCAGAGACTTGGCGATCCAGCGCGCAACGTAGGCGGCCGAACGATCGACCTTGGAGTAATCCTTTCCGGAGAAAGCACCACCACCGTGGGCACCCCAGCCACCGTAGGTGTCGACGATGATCTTACGGCCAGTGAGACCGGCATCACCCTGAGGACCACCGATGACGAAGCGGCCAGAGGGCTGGATGTGGTAGACAGTGCGGTCATCGAGAAGCTCGGCAGGGATGACCTTGCGAACAATCTTCTCCTTAATGACAGTGCGGAGCTCCTCAGTGGAGACATCATCGCTGTGCTGGGCGGAGACGACGACGGTGTCGACGCGCAAAGGCTTGACACCACCGTTGTCGTGAGCGTACTCAATGGTGACCTGGGTCTTGGTATCGGGGCGCAACCAGGGGATGGAGCCATCCTGACGGGCGGCCTTCATGGCAGAGTTAAGCTTGTGGGAGAGGAGAACAGTCAAGGGCAGGAGCTCAGGGGTCTCGTCAGTGGCATAGCCGAACATGATACCCTGGTCACCAGCACCGAGCTTCTCAAGAGCGTCATCGTAGTGAAGACCCTGAGCGATATCGGGGGACTGCTGCTCAATGGCAACCAAGATGTTGCAGGTCTTGTAGTCGAAGCCCTTCTCGGAGTCATCGTAACCGATGTCCTTGATAGCGCCACGGATGATCTTCTGGTAGTCCAGGTGGGCCTTGGTGGTAATCTCACCGAAGACCATAATCATACCTAGTGTAACATGTCAGATTGAGATCTGGCCTCAAGTACACATGGTCAACCTACCAGTCTTGGTGGCAGTCTCGCAAGCAACCTTGGAGAGGGGATCCTCAGCAAGGCAGGCATCGAGAATGGCATCGGAGACCTGATCACTATTGAGGGGTCAATACATGTGTAACAATAGGAATTGATGCAAAATCAATTCTAATAACACTACAAAAAATGAAATGTTTCAGAGGGGGGTGTAACTCACGCAATCTTATCGGGGTGACCCTCACCGACAGACTCGGAAGTGAAGAGGAAAGTGCCGCTGTTTGAAACAGAACCCATTGTGACTGTGTATGAGGTAAAAAATGAAGAAAGGGGGGAAAGAAGAATGGAGAGGGGAGGAGGAAAGGGAGGAAGATCTCTTTAGGGAGGGGGGAATTTTGGTGGGGTTTTTCTTTTTTTTCCGAGTTACACAGGCGGTACCAGTAAAAAGATAGTGTGGGTGGGGGACCAATCAGGTACTACCGAAGTACCTCACTGTACTACACTCCGCGGTATTTCTCGTCCCTCCTCAGCGCCGTGATCGCGCAATTTTAAGGCGGTGACTTGGGGCAGATCAAGTTGGTCTGCAATTTTCGTGATAAGATATAGAACTTCATTTTTTTATATTTAATTCAATATACAACCATGTCTAAATTTGGTGTCCTAGTAATGGGACCTGCAGGTGCAGGCAAAACTACCTTCAGCAATGCAATCATTCAACACCTTCAAACCACTCGCCGTAGCTGTTTTTACGTGAACCTCGACCCCGCCGCTGAGACATTCGCCTACGAACCAGATCTTGACATTCGTGACCTGATCACTTTGGAAGATGTGATGGAAGAGATGGGATTGGGGCCAAATGGAGGGCTCATCTACTGCTTCGAGTTCCTACTCCAGAATCTGGAATTCCTATCAGAGGCACTGGAGCCATTGAGTGAAGAATATTTGATCATCTTCGACATGCCCGGCCAAATCGAGCTTTATACACACATTCCTCTTCTACCAACCCTCACAACTTTCCTCTCCCGCCAAGGTCCGCTGAATATCAATATGTGTGCCGCCTACCTACTCGAAAGTACATTCGTCATCGACAAAGCCAAATTCTTCGCCGGTACACTCAGTGCCATGTCCGCTATGCTGATGATGGAAATGCCGCACGTCAACATTCTCAGCAAGATGGACCAAGTCCGCGATATGGTGACACGCCGGGAATTGAAACGGTTTACCAATGTGGATGTGCAATTGCTGCAAGAGAAGGAAGAGGACGATCTCACCGCAGGTGCCAACCCCATGGCCACGGATTCCTTGATGAGCGGCGGATCTTTCAAGCAGCTCAACCGGGCTGTCGGACAGTTGATCGATGATTTCAGTATGGTTTCGTTCCTGCAATTGGATGTCTCAGATGAGGACAGCGTCGCGGCAATTGTAAGCCACATCGATGATGCGATTCAGTACCATGAGGCCCAGGAACCGAGAGAACCCAAGGATGCAGTTGATGTGAACTATGAGGATTGAGGGATATCGTGTGTGATTACTGCAGCGCTGTTACTTGTAGTCAGATCTTCGGCACATTCATGACCCCACCACCGACCACTGGACCCAATGCCACCCCATGCAGCAGCCTCGAGTTTCCGGCAGCGGAGCAGTCTGAGACAAAGCCCACTTCTACTTTCTACCTCACATTGCTATTGTACGGCCGACCTTATGACAATGGAAACCCTTCCAATATGCTTGTCGCGCCGGACTACACAGCATTTAGCTTCCTCGACGTCTGGAATCAACCATACTTGCGACAGCCATGTCTGGGACTACCAGAGTCAGAGTTGAGAGCCTTCTATACTGCAGATGGATATTCGGTCATTATCCTCAGATAATAGAAATTATAATGAAACCATAATGAAACCAAAGTCAATTCATGAATATTGCTATGTCTAGAACTCCAATAACAAGTCATTAATCGCTAGACCAATTCAGCAGGATGAAGTAAAGAAACAGGCAGACCCACTGCGCATTTTCGTCATATACTCCCAATGGGCATACCAGCCGCTCATAGAAGTACAAGCCGAGGATTTTGTATATCAGACAAACATCCCCAATTCCCATCACACAACCCTATCCAATAAACCAACCCCACCCTCCAGAGCTACTTGGTATTTTCTGCATAAGCTGCCGCAGCGATCTTACTCTTTTCCTGAAAGTCGCTCACAAACCCATATACCACGCCCCAAATCCACCCAAAATCCCTACCCGCATTCTCAATACCAACGCTGTAGACATACCATCCAACACCGAGAATTGAGCCCCAGAAGACGAGCCTGAAAGCGAGTCTGACCCAGAACATGACCACGCGGTAGGCGTAGTCTAGAATCTTGATAGAGACGAAGAGTATGACGGCGAGGAGGAATATTGAGAGCAGATCTGGCATGCTGGAGGAGTAGGAGGCGAGGAAAGTCGAGAGGGGCTCGATTAGGTATGGTTGGAGCACCATTGTGCGTAGGTGCGAGAGTTTTGATGTGAGATGATCTTGTGCTGTTGTTTGGAGGTAGGTGAATGTGGGGTTTTGGAGGACTGTTTGAAGATTTTCTGTGTGGGATGGTTGGTTAGCCTGTGGGACTTCGCGTTGCGGTATTTGTCTCTATATGGCTGGAGGGTGGGTGAGATAAGTACCTGGGAGGAAGTCCATGATCGTTGTGTCTCTGATGATATTTGGGGATTTTTGATTGTTGAAGTAGTCGACGAGGGAGAGACAGGGAACAGACAGAGGTCCCTCGCGTGTCAGGTCCGTGATTTCCTTTGGCTCGCCGGCGCTTTGTTTGAGACCTTTGGCTCTTTGTGACCCTTGAAAATGGATAGGTTCGAGGGGGCCACGGGTGTGAGGCAGGGTATTCTTTCCCTGGCTTTTCAATGATATGAGACCTTGTTTATTTGACTCGAGGGCGCTTTGTTTAGTCTCGCGCTAGAGCTCGTTGCGTTGTTTGTAGACGGTGGTTTGTAGTTGAGCAATGCGACCAGGCCGAGGAGGGGTTTGGTGAGGTATGTTGGAGGTCGCCTGGAGCGGGAACTATGAGAGGCTGTTTCTGAAAGTATATATTCCGATGCGATTAATAATAGGCCGGTCAAGAAGCGAATAACTATGGCATTGAAGCTAAAGGTTTCCAAGCGGCGTGGCACCCGGATGATAAGATGCAAACTAAACAAACGTTGTGTGAAGGAGATGCAGTTAAACGCATCAAGTCTACTAGTACTCCGTAGTTACTTGGATATTAGTCTCACTTAGAAATTACTCTTAGCTGATCTTGATATATTTCATGAACAGATTGGTCAATAATATACTATACAGTAGATTAGATATTTACCCAAATAGAGACGGTTTCTATATACAAGTGTGACCAGCAACAGTCAACCACCAGTCTCGTGAGTATAAAAAACAGAACGCCCCAAGCCCAAGTTAGTAAAGAGATCAGCGCGGTGCCACACGCATGATCTTTATAAAGAACCCAAAACATAAACCCGGGACTCCGGGCTAACTCCAAGATATTGTACTCTACCATCGTAGGCGATGGGAGCGCAAATGCATATGCAGACGTCGTATATTAAGGCAATAGGAAGGGACAAAGCGTGAGGGTTGTCAAAATTATAGGGCGTTGATGAGCCCTCTGAGGGCATCACGCTCAGCTTGGATTTCAGTCTGGAGTTGGCGGGTCTGACGGAGAGCGTCGTCTCTGTGGGATGAGTTAGTAAAAAGATGGGATGGAAAGAGGCAATATGAAATAAAACACGAATAGCATACCTGTCAGTTTGAAGCTGAGCCACATCGATCTGGGTGCGGTTCATCCGTCCAACAACTTGCTCCATCTCCATATCCGCATCGCGGAGGAGCTTCTCGAGATCTTTGACTCGTCGCTCGAGGATTTCGGACTGGACGACCTCAGTCAAGGGTACACCCTCACCACTCGTGGTCTGATCCAGGCGGGGTGAGCGAGAATCAAATGGTGTGTTCGGCGGCCGGGGCGAGAGAATGACTGGGCTGCGACCACCATTCATCATCCGTGTGAGCTGGGCACTCTGGCTTTCCTTCAGCAAACGAAGCTCGTCCTCGTGCTTGCCCATCTCCTCTTCCGAGTGGTTTTGCGCAACCAAAAGAACGTCCTCCAGCTCCCTCATATTGTTCTGCAGAATATTAATCCGTTCAACCGAGATCCGCTGATCTTTGTCACCCTTATCAATGGCCGCTGCTAGGCGGGCATGTAAAGAGGTGTTAGTCTGAAGCTGGTAGTGAACTTTGCTGCCCAGTGCCTCAGTTCGGGAAAGGGAGGAAGCGAGCTCTTCCGAATTCGCAGCGTGCGCCTCAGCCTCAGCTCGTTCGGCCTGCAATTGCTGGAATGCGGATTGGAGGGAAGAGGATGTGGTTACGACCTCAGCAAAGCCTTCTTGGCCGGTCATCAACTCTGCACCAGCGGCAGTATCCTCTAGAAGAAGGGCGCGCAGAGAGCTAGTCTCCTGCTCGGCACGGTCCAAATCCATCTTGAGACCAGCAAGGTTCTTCTCGCACTGCCACTTGCCATCCAGGGCATCCTCAGCGCGCATGCGAAGATGGTTCACCTCGTCGCGCAGGTTGCGCACATCTCTCTCATAGCCCAATTTCCGTGGCTGGCCCGATTGTTGGGCTCTAGCAAGCTCCATTTCAAGCATACGCGTGCGCTTCTCGTAGTCGCGGGCCTGGTATGCCTGGCGATCGAGGAGGCTCCGCACTGTCCGGTGGAGGGCATCACGTTGAACCTCGATATCGTGAACCTTATCAACCAGCGATTCACGGGTTTCAGGTGATTTACCACCACTGTTATTATTGACCGAGTTGGACCGAGAAAGCGAACCCGAGCGAGCTAAGCCGCTGGGCTTGCGTGCAACGGAGCTCGATCGTGATACTCCAAATGCCGAGTTTCTGGGTGAGCTGCCTTCCTCCGCAATTGAAGCAAATCGACCACCCTGTAGCTGAGCCAAAGATGCATTTTCGATTTTTAAAGCTTCAATTTCCTCCATGAGATGGTTGCCATCTCGAAGTTGATCTCGATCATTACGCAATTGTTCCAACTCTACTCGCATGGCGGTAAGCAGGTCCTCGAAGTTATCTTTGGATTGTCGCTCTTCAAGCAGCTTTCGCTTGGTATTTTCCAGCGCGGTCTCGAGTTCCTTAGTTTTCGACGATAAATCAGACGTATCCGTTCTCTCGCGTCGAAGCTAAATAAATGTTAGCAGCAGTTGCATGTTGCGCATTGTTTACTAGCCGTACCTGTTGAACTTGAGATTCCAATATTTGGACATGCGACTCTGAGGCCATCCGCTGAAACCGTTCCTCCTGCAACTTCTGCGATAATTCGACCTTGAGCTGTGCCCGTTCCTGCTCTGCAGCGCGGCGAATCTTTTCAATATCTTCGCTCTTCCCAGTATCTGAGGCATAGCGAACAGAGCTAGTACCCGAGTCCGAGAAATAGTCACTGGTCCGTCGATTGGTGTCCGGACCTTCTAATTGTAACCGTTCGACTAGATCCTCCAGCTCCATTTCTCGGCGGATAGAACCCGCCAATTCGGAGCTTATCTCTCGTAATTCATTCTCAATCTCTGCCATTTTGGACATAAATATATTTTCCTTTAAACTTGAAGCCCCCAATGAAGGGGTCCGCGCGGGAAGATTATATCCATTGGTCTTGGTATCATATGGAGAGCCTGGTCTGAAAGGGACATTCGCTAATGGTGGCATGGGGGAAGGCATTGCTGATCGACCGGAGTCAGAGATCTCGGTACTCGATGATTCGCCCCCAGGGGATGTAACTGTATTATTATTTGCCCCTTTCCAGCCGAAGAAGGAGCTGATCTTGTTTCCAGATGTTTTTGGTTGTCTTGGATCTCCTGCGCCCATTGGCATTGACATTGATCGCGATTCCACGTCAATATGTAGAGGAGGTGGTCTGTGCATAGGCATATGTAATGCCATACTCGTTGCCCGTCGTGACAATCGTTTCGTTGGAGGAGGGGAATTGAGGACCGGGATGAATGGTTCGCTATCTAGACGACTGTGCAGGGGGGTTGCGCTCATGAACTGGTGTTCGTATTCTTCGTCAAAGTAGTCAGGGCCCTCGTCGTCGTCGTCCTCGAGCACGGATCTCAAGTACGAGGCGGAGCCGTGCCGGGAGGCAGCGGTATCGATATGTAGGGGTTGGGTAGTAGGGTTCCGTCCTCGAGAATACCTGGGGAGTTGGGACAGAGGCACGCGATTAGCCTTCCAGACTTTAGAAAAGCGGAATAGCATGTATAGGCCATATCATGCTGGATCTGTAGGTATCCGGGGAGAAAAAGGAGGGTTTGCAAAAAAAGACCCAGGAGAGGGAAAAAGCCGGGGGTCATGCTAGTCGCGTACCTATTTGGGTTCTTTGGTACCGATATAAATGAGTCCCCATCCACCGATAAAGGGGATAGTGGTCTGGCCGGTGCAGTGGGAATCGAAGTGGGTTTATCTCCCTCGAGCGAAATAGGAGAGGAGGGGTGGTCAAGGCCCGAAGTCACTGGACCGCCATTGTTCGGGACAGGTTTCCTTTGTACTGGAGTGGTTGGATTGGGACTAGAGAAGCTCTCTGAATGGGCGGGCGAGCCGCCGGGCCCAAGAGGAGACGCCATGAAACACCCTGGTCCGTATCAAAAAATGGCCATGGATCGACAGTCACTCATGCCGATTAGCACGGAAAAGAGAATGGCACGCGCCAACGAGACGACCAAAAGGGTAAAGATTATTCTGAGTGTATCGGAGAAGGGAAGAAAGAAAAGGAGAAAGTCGGTATTGACAAGCCGGATTGGCGCAAACCGCCCGTGGGTTTCTCCATTTCAGTAGCGCTGGGCTTCGGGACGAGTAAGCGTGGGTGGAGCGCAGGGGTTACTGACGTGGGTCTGGACTTGCATGGATTCGATTGGTACGAAGACATCTCACAGTGGTCTTTTGCCCGGTAGGATCGACATCGCTTGAACCTACGGATATGACTTGCTCATATTCCTTATACCCCGTACTCTGTGCTCTCTGTCCGGAGTATGGAGTACTCGGTAAATGTACCTATGGGTGTAGTGGTATATTCCGTATGCAGTATATGGAGACAAGGAAAATATGAAAATAGAACATTCAATAGTGTCAAGTGGCACAAAGAACCCCCCTTGAGTCGTGGGATATGGAGAAGTTCGCACGTCCCAGCCAAATGCTTGGCACACTCAGGGGTAGATTTCGTACCGAACACGTACCTTTTTGTAACTTTCTTATCTTTAATACTGGAAAGACACTTTAAAGTACTTCTTGTCTACCTTCCATATTCCAGTTCAATAATCCATACTCCAGTGCCAACTACATCTATTCACTATTATACAAGATTTATATATATATTTCATATATATTTCATATTATTTTCTTATATATCTTCATCAAAATTAGAATATCTAATTGTTTGTAATAAATTAAGGGGCCATAAAAAGTCCCCATGCCCCTTTTCTCTTTCGGGCCTCAGGCCCAAGCTCCTCAATTTTATGAAAAGACCACTCACTGCTAAAAGAACGTGTTCAATCCAAATGCTGCACGCTAACCATTTTACCGTGTCCAATGAAAATCATCAACAGGGCGTCTCGCCAGACACTCGGGCCAGTACGTGGACATGTGTTGCTTCAACGGGCCAAGCGCCGTACTAACGAACCGTTCCTGCATTGTGTTACATCAGGAAGTTGACCAATCTGTACTTTGTACAGTCTATGTGAGATTACAGAGCTGAATTCTAAGTTGCTCACTGAAGACATCTCACTACAATTCATATTGTTTTTGCGTCGGGAACTGTGTATTGTGGTACTTCCCAGTCACTGCTATCTAGAACATGCCACTAATCACCAGACTAACCTTAATTAACACTAGGGGAGAATGTCGAAGTCAAAAATGTTATAATTCAATTGTTGTGCCTTGAACTCCTTATCGATCTACACATGTTGTACTCCGTACTCGGGCGTTTATACGACCTCTAGGATCCGCACTGTGTCAGGGTCCATGGAGATATTGTTCACTGTCACGTCACAATATATAATAGTTCAGAAATCAGACTGGTTACCATCCCAGCAACTGTGGTACAAAAATAGCCATATGAGGTGGCCTGATCTATGCTATGAAAATTAATGCTTCTACGGAGCTGCTCCATAAAAGTCCACCATAGCTATTACAGACTGAGTTGAGACCTCATGATTCCGAAACAGCGTTATATGATGCGTAGTTAGTAAGATATCGCTTTTGATATTTGTTATCTAAGAATAAATTAGGAATATCATAAGTTACTAAATCCAAAGCACACCCACCTAACCTTTCAGACGACATCAACTCCAGAGTAGTCCGTTTACACACAGGACTAAGCGGTTGTCCCAGTCCACTTGCACGTCAATAATAAAAAGTGGCTTATGCACCCCCGTTTGATCCACTCCCTTCGCACGCAGTCTAGACCATGTCTCGCCCTTGAACATGTCTCACATTAATAGACTTGATGCATAGATTGCGCCTGTTCGGCGATCAGTAATTTTCTGGCTTTGTTTAAACCCCAGCCACAGCCGTTCTAACATTAGAAGCAGTTGATGGTGTCTGGATTCATCGAGCGGCTAAATATCTCGATGTTGCGTCTGGACTGTTTCATGGGCCCTTGCTGTTGGTATATCTAGACAGAATGGAATAGAGCTATGCTGGGCGCCTAGAACAGGGCTGGTGATATTTAGTGCGGTATCTAGCTCATACACCCACAATATCCCCAGGAACATCTTCCATAAATATTACAGTGAGCACATGTTCAGGGATCAGGGATCAGGGATCAGGGCCAGTGCCTTTTCAAGGGTTCCTTCCAAATACTTCCCTCTCTCTTTAATCCTTAATTCACCCCTATTCTCATAGGTTTTCACCGTACCATTTTCGACGTAATGTAACCTCTCTGACTGAGTAGTTCCTAAAATTGTAGCTGGTAAATGGGAAACCAACGTGGTTTGCTGTTCAACCAAAAATTGGCTATTGGCATTCGGTAATCAATTTCTGAAACCGAAAGAGAAACAGTGGCCGACCTTAAACACAGTGTCGCATCTGATCACTGTATGGCGTACATGGACTTGTTTCTCAATAGAGCCAAGGAGGTGAACGTATCTCAGTCCTGGTTTCTCTCCGCCGCCTTTAGTCGCTCTAATTCCCCATTCTTTTACTTTGATCTAGCTTGGCATTCCTATTCCGTATACATTCGTTGATTCTACAATGCCTTCCAAATCACCGGTCACAAGTATTCGAACTTGTTTAAACTCTTCGGATTACTGAAGGTAACGTAAGGTTACTTTAATGGCGGTCTCTAGGGAAAGAAGCGTAGAGAATTGTTCAGTCATGATCGAATCTGAATAGAAATGTTGGGCACCTCATAGACATAGTTTTCATATAAATCTGCTTCCGTGTCATGAAATTCTGAAACTTCAATGCCCCGACTTTCACTTCCTATTTTATCAAAGAACTTGAAATTGTTTTTTATGAGAAAGCTATCTGTATATCTCACTTTCTAAATTGTTTTATCCGGGTTGCGCCTCCTAGCCGGGAGGTGGTAGGGTTATTTATTGTCAAAAGCCTTTATCAAAGAGTGAAGCTACTTGTTTCATGCTTTTAGACAATTATCTTAGACCGAAAAATCCGATTGCTTTTCTTTTCTATTTCTATTTTCTATTTTCTCTCCTTCCCCCCTTTTTTCCCCTTTGATGTAAGTGCTCCTTCACAAAGGCGAGTCGGGATTTCGATGTTTCAAACAAACCCATGACAGACTCAGAACGATAGAAAGACAAAAGATAAATAAAAGATAAACAGAAGACGAAACAGAAGACCGAAGACGAAACAGAAAGACGAAACAGAAAGACGAAACAGAAAGACAAAACAGAAAGACGAAACAGAAAGACGAAACAGAAAGACGAAACAGAAAGACGAAACAGGAAGACGAAACAGGAAGACGAAACAAGAAGACGAAACAAGACGACGAAACAGAAAGACGAAACAAGAAGACGAAACAGAAAGACGAAACAGAAGACCGAAGACAAAACAAAAGACGAAACAGAAGACGAAACAGAAGACGAAACAGAAGACGAAACAGAAAGACGAAACAGAAAGACAAAACAGAAAGACGAAACAGAAAGACGAAACAGAAGACCGAAGACAAACAAAAGACCAGACAAAATACAAACGAAAGACACAATATTCACATCCAACAATCCCGCTTTTTAGCCTCCTCGACTGTTTTATACCAATTGACAGGAGGGGGAGGTGGTAGCTCATTGTTATCTCTCATCTCCTTCATTAGTTTGAGTAGCGGGTTAAATTTATTTTGTAAGTTCTTCCAAGGTAAATTGAATTCCTCCCACTTAGCTTGGAACTTAGGCCGGAGGGTTCTTTTAACCGTTAGTTCAGGATTGATGTGGTACTCCATCAGAGGGAATAGTAGAAAGTGCCATGTATTGTCGTACGAATTAGCGTGCTTGTAGTCTCGGAAATGCAATAATAGGACCGCCTCAGCGTATGAGTTTGGGCTAAGGATCTGAATAGGATAAATCTCAGTCCACGGGCCCGAACATCCTCCCGGTATATATGGTGGGAGTTGAGGATCATTAGAAAGCATCAAATCGGGGTCGTCTATAGCAGGAGGAGAGACCTTGAAATCTGGAAGCCACCAGAGATGGCCAGACTTAGGGTATAGCCGTATCACTAGCAACCCCTCGTATCGGGGGTATCGAGACACAACGTGACAATGTACGGGAGCAACAGGGCGATCATTTCCCGTGGTCTGTACTTCGCGGCATTCAGGATCCGTGCAAGGCGTAAATCCAGCAGCAGCCAAGGCATCAGAACCCGTCATGATCAAATGATCAGGAATCACGAATTCGAGATCCTAGAGAGCTAACTTCTGACCTAAGAATGGGGTTTCAGAGACAAGGAATATTTACTTACTGCTTCTTCGGTCCTCCATCTGGCAACCAGACAACCGGCCATCTGACCCCAGAGAATGTTGGGAACTTGTGCTTCATCAATCTTGGCCACATCTGCAGCTGGCTGTGCTTGCTCGTTGATCCCGTTTATCCGAGCCGCTGGGGACAATAATTTAACTAATTCCGTTTCAAAGAAAATAATGGTGGCAGATTAGAGAGGAGAATTGTAGATGTTGGAACAGTCGAGCTTATATACCTGCGCCTCTTTAATCAAAATATCCCCCCGTGCTCACGCAAGGTCTTTGACTCGACTGGCCCTCAGATTCTTGGACTCGAATCCTCGTATGATAGGCTGGGTATAAGAGAATAAATTTCCAAACTCGGTTCGGATAAACGTTGTCTTTGACTAAATCACTGATCCAAAAATAAGCACAAAGAAGGGGGATATATTTGCCTGTAGGAGATTGAAGAACCAATATATCACTGGTAGATATTTCCAATAGTTAGTTACATCGTGTAAGCATCATTTCAACCCCTCTTTGATAAAAGCGAGAATCCATAATCTGAAACAAATTTTCCTACGCCGAGATGCCGGTTTCAAAGCTTCTACGGTATATGACTACGTCGATCGTGATAGATACCTCCGTGTTACCGAACGTATAGATATAGCATAGTCGAACCCCCGAGGATTCACGGCCTCTATTATCAAAGGCGAAAAATATAGCCTATTTCTAGAAATGAGCTCTGGCTGGAAAAGGTCGCCGGGAGAGTGCTTAGGCATCCAAGATGAAGCACATGAAGATGGTAACTAAGGCATTTCAGTCTGTTCTGCCTAATCTAAGACACAGTTTGGAGGAGAAAAACCAACATTCCAAAAACTGTCTTGAATTACCCACGGATTTGCATCCTGAGGAAGTATAAAAAGACCGCAAGAACATTGGTTCAGATGAACGAAAATTCCCTTCGTAAAATTTACAGATATTAACAATTGAATCCATGCTCCAATAGTAGAATCAACCGAGGTTATGGTGCCAATTGGGATTATACCCTCGCGTAGTCCCAAAGACATTCCGCATTTCATAGTGTCCATTTGTGCTCTCGTAGGAGGTAAATCCGGCCATACATCCAAGGATTGTATGGAAAAATCCCGTGATGGCACCGTATACAGCCCCAGCGGCAGCAGCAACGTTGTAAGGGCAGACATCGTAGCCTGCAGATTCAAATTCCGAGTATCAGTCACATCGTACATGAGCGGCGAAAACAGTGGCTCCCAAAGCTTTGTGATATGGAAGAGAAAGCAACTGACCTCCGTTATGTGCCATACGAGCAAACACATATCCCCCCAAGGCATCGAGCCCCATCACACAAAGTTGTGTCTGGGGCTGGCTACCATATAGCCCCCCAGCGGCTGCAACACAAAACAAAATTAGCAATTGAGACTGCAAGCGAAGAAAAGGGACTTACATTGGTATATCCCAATACATTCTCCTGTCAGGGGAATAGCAGCGACAACAGCCGCAATAAGCAACGCACTCGGCGCTATATACTGTCAGACACAATGACTAGACAGATATATCACCAGCTCGTGTCGCCCATCAGAGAAATAGCTCAGAGGGCGGGGTTTCACTCACTTTCTCCCAGAACCAAATTGCTAACCTCTGCCGTGACTAGAACACAGATTCCAAATCCACTTGCCACTAGAGCCAACAGTATCCACGCGGGTGTTGGCAAGCCCGCATAACCGGCGAATTCGACGAATGCTAATACCCCTGACTTTGTAACTCCAGCTAGGGCACCAAGTTGCATTGCTCTCGCTGTCAGTGGGGTTCCATTAACATGCGCGGCGGTCGCTACTGCAGCTGGCCCGGCAGCGGCGTTCACTGCGATGTCTAGCGCAGCTAGGGCGAAGAACGTCCATACTATAATAATGAATAGTAAGTACTGGGTTGAAGGATGATAAAATCGCAAGGAGGAAATCCGTTCTGAATAGCTTTAGGTTCATGAGTAGGAAAAATTGAGAGCTTACTGTTGATAGCAGGACGTGCGACATCGTCCATATTCATGAGAATTGTTAGAGCAGTTCGATCTATATACTGAAATAGAAGTGGTAGCAAGTCACAAAATTGAACTTAGCCCTGAAAATGAGAGTGGACGTCTTATAATCAATTTCTTAGCCAAAGTTTTGATAGGAAGGCAACCATACAAGCTCCATTTCTCGCCTCGTGGGGGTCACATGGATGACCCTGGAGGCTGAAAAAGCACATCTTATTTCGGCAGGGAAATCAGAATCATAAAGTTAAACTACCTGCAGTTGTTTGATAGAGTTCCCGATTAACCAATCAGGGAACTTATTTGCCGAGCCTAAGGCTCATTCCCCTAAAGAGCCCTGATTTGGGCCTAGCAGTTACTGCAGTCAGCATCGCTAGATGGGGCTTCCTGAGGCGACCCAATCCCAGTACGATGAACAGCATCTTGGCGGACTCAGCTGCCTTTTTGTCTTTAATGAAGTTTTGGACGATCGGGTTTTTCGTGACGCCATGCTCCTGCTTAGCCACTGTCGTGGGCACCAGGGCTTTTTCTTTCCTTTTTTCCCTTGTTTCCTTTAGCACTTTCGCCAAGCAAGCCGAAAGAGATCGAAGTAAAGATAATGGACACTTGAACCGAGCATAAAATATAGAGCGTCTGACCCCTCCGCTCAGCTCGCAATAGCATATCGCTTGGAAAGTCATTATAACAATCATTGTCTCACACAGCATGAACTCGACAGCCTGTATCATCGAGGCCAATCCCGATGTATCTGGAGTCGGAGTAAGTCTCATATATTCTATCACCATTTAGCCCCTAGCTTGAACGAAAGAAACCCCCCAAGTTAACCCATCACCCACAGATCCGTGTATCGATCTACACCCTCTGTCTAGGCGGGTCGATCGTTAACTATCTACTCCGCGTATTTGCGCCAGGCGAAGATCAAGAAGAGTTCTCGCGAGGCGTCTCCTCCGCCCTCGGCTTGCAGGGTCTAGCCCTCCTCTGTACAGCCATCTACCAGACAATTCGGGGCGACCTAACACTCTTCCACGCGATATGTGTCATTCACCTTCTCGCCATACTCGGCATAGACCTGGTTAGTAAAGGCCGGTATGCAGGACTGGGCCCATGGCGGCTATATTTCTTTGCCGCACTCCAGATCCTAGCTTTAGCGGCTTTCCTCTCCTTTAATGTCTATGTCTGGGTGACTGCGCCGAATTTTGGCAGCCAGCCTCAGTGCAATAAGGATACGGTGTATGTGATCTTTGGTGTGAGCATTAAAGCCACTGCTCCCGTATTCCGGTATATCATTCTCGGGACGTTGGGTGCGGTTGTGGCTGGTTATGCTCTTACCTTCACGTGTATGCTGCCGTGTCTGTGTGGGTACGTTAGGTACCGAAGACGGCACCCGGACGCTGGAAATAGGATTGAGGGCCAGAAGAGAGGTTGGGTGAATTGGTTTGTGGAAGTCAATCATCCTGTTTACCAGGATGATCGTGAGCCACCCGAAAGGCTGCATGGCCAGGCACTGCTCAAATATACGCTGAACAAGGTCGCATACTGCTCGTTCTGCATATACTTGATTGTGTCGCTAGAACAGACTATCAGTCGCAATGATCTTGACCCTGAAGAGAAAGGATGGACGTTTGGGCAGGTTATTGCGATTTTCTTGTTGTTGGGTGTCGCCAATGAGCTGCTTAATGTTCTTCTTGCGAGTTGGGATAGGAGACAGAGTGAAAGTGCTCAGCAGCTGGTGCAGTTTAGGCCAGATGCTGCCAACTCGGTGCATTTCTCATCTTCCTGATATGTTCATATCCATAACAACGTTTGGTTCATACGAGTGTTTCTTAAAAATTGCCGCAGCCTCCGATCTCTGTAAGTTTAGATAGCTATGGTCAGTATAGCCGTAGTAGCATAGAAAACCAGATGTGAGAACTCATCATGTAACCACACACTAGAAGCCTGCTGGTCAAAATAATGATTGCTTGAAAATTGGCAACGGAAGGCTGTTGAGGCTAATAATGCGAATGTGCGTGAAGGCTCGAGGGAAAGTCTCATTTTCCGAGGTCGAAGTGGTTTGCAGGTATGGCTTTGCCTAAAACGGAAGGCTCACTGTGATGCATTCGTTGTATAACGATTAATTTGTACAAGACAGGATATATTCTATTTACAAACCTCAGTGGTCTAAATCTAAGTGTGAAAACCCCACTCAAGCAGTGTCCAGCTGACAGCTCACTACATGGTAGGTAAACACCTAACCAGTTCGCCCTCATTTCATCGTACTGTCAACTAGCTCGCGATAGATCTTCTTGAGATCAGCGATATCAGCGTTGAGTTCGTCAACCTGCTCGCTTTTCTCGCCCATCATCTCAAGAGTAGTCTGGTAGCGCTGGTCAAGGTCTTCAAGCTCGGATTCGAGTTCCTGAACGCGGGAATCTGAGTGATGCTTCTCTTCAAGCTCACGCATGAGGTCCACAACTTGTTGCCGGGCTTCATCGCGCTGGGTCGTCACGCGGGCCAGCTCGTCCTTGGAGCCGGCGCGCTCGCTTTCTAGGCGGCGGACTGTGGCACTCATGCGCTCGACCAGCTGCACAGAAGGGCCAGCGCCGACAGTTGACTCGGAGATTATGTCGTTGATACCACGCGAGGGAGGCGCTTGGGTGCCGCCGTACGCTGAGGGAGTGGCAGGAATGCCGGAATCTTCGAAATACTCATCCGGCTCAAAGCTGATGGAGGGCGCAGCCATGAGTGATGAATTGGTGTTGATATGTGGGGGAGAAAGCGTGGCTTGGGTGATTGAGGCAGGGTAGGAGTTTTGCCGAGGCGGCGTGCCAATTTCTGGTGATGCGAAAGGCATAGTAGATGAGCGTCGACTAGGAGGGCGGAAGTCCGGCAGCCCTGGGTTCATGGCTTCGAGAGTGCTCGATCGCCGCAGGGACGTAACAGGCGATACTCCGCGCAGGTGCGACGGGGAGTTCACCTGCTCTCTCCACTTGGCTCGCTCCTCCTCGAGCTTCTGCGCCCACGTTGCGTCGCATGTTTTCTTTTGCTCCGCCATGTCCTTCTGCGTTGAGGCGAGGTCCTCTGCCGCTTTCTCGAGTTTCTGTTGTAGCTTCTGTAGCTCTTCCATTCGTTCCTCGAGCCTGCTCTCCAAATCGTGTTCGGCTTCTTTGGCGTTGTCTAGTTCCTCTTCGAATTTCTTTAACTTCTGGTTCTACATTTATGTTGGTTAATCTCGCGGTACATCAAAGTACGGAAATTGAGATCTTACCATTTCTCGAATCTTCTTCCGAAGGTCGACCTCACGTCGACCAATATCATCACGCTCTTTCTCCGCACTAGCTAGGCGTGAGAGCAAAGAGCCCTCTAGTGTATGCCAGTTTTCACTAGCAGCAGCATATTGGGTTTGCAGGGTCTCGATTTGGCGCAAAAGTTTGGCTTGTGTTTCTCCCGTTGCCCCCGATGAAGCTTCCTCTGCGCGGGAGCGAAGACTTTCCATTTTGCTTTCCAAGACAGACTGTTCGCCTTTCAATTCGGCCTCGAGCATTCGAGCCCTTTCTTTCTCTTGCTCCACCTTCTCCTTCAGCTCGATAATTTCCCTCTTAGATTTTTCTTCACTGATGTCGCGCTCGATCTTCAGGTTGCATAGCTCCTCGTCTAGCTCCGTCGCCCGTTGCCTCTCCAGCTCTAGGGCATCAGAGTTCGCCTTTGTTTCGGCGGTTTCGGCGCGGGAAACTGCCCGACTCAATTGCGATTTTATTTCTTGGACAGTCTGGCTGAGCGCATTGCGTTCATTGGTAACAGCTTCCAAGTCTTTAGCCGACTTTGTTTGTGATGATAAAGACTCGGTCGCCCTCTTCTCTGCGGCCTCTGCCCGATTGGCTCTTGCTTCAGAGTTGACCAAGTCTCGCTCAAGCTTGTCCGTTTTTCTCTTCATCTCAGTTTGAGATTTGATGTTTTCGGTAAGTTGCTGACGCAATTTTTTGATCACCGTGCGGTGGTCCATCTCCGATTTAGACAGCTTCTGGCCTTCTTCAAGAAGCAATGCAATCTTCTCATCTTTCTCTAGGAGCTGCTTTTGCACACTCCCTGGGACAACACTTGCCGCGGCATTTTTAGCCGATTCCGCGGCGTCCTTAGCGAGGTATTTCAATTTCGACTGCAATGCATCAATACGTTCAATATAACCATGCATTTCTTCTTGCCATTGAGACTCGGCAGTTTTATGCTCAGCCTGCAAGCGAGCGATATCCGGGTTTTCACCCTCCGGTACCTCTGATGGCGATTCAACACTAACTCGCGGACTATCCCTCGAAGCAACGTCATTCAGTACTTCATTGCGTTGCGAATCGGACATTTCTTGACTAGCTTTGGTCGAGTCGGTTGATGGTTGAGCCAGGTCTATAGAGGCCCTAGGCGCGGAGTCTGCGACACTGATGTCCGTTGAACCACGCGGTGATACACCAGAGTCGTAACTTACCCTCGGTGAGGCTACTTTAGCCGAATTGCTGTCGTCATTCGGTTGGGAGATCTTTGGGTCTTCCACTGTACTATTCACCAATGCAACACTGGAATCGATGTCCATACTCGACCGAGCTCCATTGCTAGGTACTGGACTAACAGGCGGTGATGAGACTCGGCTCTGAGGAGATTGGGAGGAGAGAATCGAGGCATTTTGCTTCACCATAGCTCGGGCTAGACGTTCCTGAAGCCGGTCATTTCTTCGCGCAGTTGATGAACTGCGGGAAACCGCTAGAAGATGTTAGCCAGTTCTAACGGGTGACACATGTGTTGTGGATTTCATACAAGGAATAGCAGCCTTTGTCGGTGGTGCTTCTCCGCCCTGGGTTACAGTGGGCTTTGCGTTAGAGCCCGTCTGGTTTCCATCCTCATCCATCAAGATGTGATCCAGCCGAGACTCAACCCCGGCTACTGCTTGCTGAAAAAAAGAGCCCACTCCCCATTTTTGCTTTGGTGCCTGCGAGTTCTGCGCCATTGTGGCAGAATTACTGTATGAAAATTGCGAATAGGCTACTAAGCGGCAAATGCCTCGTGTCGCATTCGCATGGATTCGGTGGGGGTTGCGCTCGGACGTCGACTTGTTGCGATTCTCGTGGGGTAACTTTCAGAGTCAATTCGATGACGATTCTTGCTAGATATGTCGAGGCTTAGATGGCAATGGAAGGGACTTGCTGCAAGGGCGAAATGAGAGAGGTGGCAGGATTTAAGCCGAATTCATAGTACTAGGCTGAAACAAGACGAGATATTAAGGCGCTGAGCCGATAAGCCAGTGGGCACAAGCCAAGTGGTCAGCAATGGAAGACTTATAGAAACAAGAAAAAGACGATAGAAGAAATAGGAAACGAAAATCAAAATAGAGAACAGAAAACACAAGTTGAAGCGCCGCGGTGAGATACCATCCGTCTTGGCACAGGCTTCCGTCACCCCCAAGCTCCCCCGTCTCTCTGGACACACCTCCAGTTTGTATCATTCACAGCCAGCGACACTCTTTTTCCTGGCTCCTAATCTCCAATATTACATTCACAATGTCACTGGAGCCACCCACCTACCTCAGCTCCCTCCAGAATAACATTCGAGCTCGCCCAATTCCGTGGGAGGGTGCCGTCCGAGCGGGCAACATCACCGATGACCACTTGAAGAAGATCAAGGCGGTGGATAAGGTGCGCAAGGACCAACGCCGCCAGACGATAGAAGGAGATCTTTCTGGATACACAGAGCTGTTGGCCGGCGGTGCACAGGGAAAGAGTGTCTTGGACTCGGCCTCTCGAAGGACCGATATTGTGCAGTATATACTGGTCCTAGCCTCGGACTTGATTCAAGGTAATGCTACTGGCGGAGCTGAAGTTACAAGGAGCCATGCTGATCTGATCTTCAATAGATGTGCCTTCTCTGGCTAGCTCGCTTGTTTCTCATCCAGAACCGTACAAGCCCTTCCTACCGTTCCTGCAGCACTCGACAAACGCTGAAGATCCCATTCCTCTGCTCACGTCCACCTTCCTCACGGCACTCGTGTCGCATAGTCTCGTTGCTTCATCCAAACCTGCACCGCGCGACAACGAGGCTCTCCCACATCTCTATACCTATCTCTCTACCTTAACTAAGAACCAGGACAGTGGGCTCCAGGACATTGGTGTCCAGGGATTCTCAGAGCTGCTGAGAACAAGCCGAGCTCGAGAGATCTTTTGGGCGCAACGTCAAGAGGCCCTGGCCCCCTTGATCGACACACTTCGAGCTGCGGCGGGTGCTAAAGACAGCACAGCCAACGCAGGCACACTGGGAAGCAGCACTCGCAGCGTCGAGCCTGGTCTCGCCGGTGGTATTGGCCTCCAGCTTCTATATCGTGTGCTCCTTGTTTTGTGGCAGCTTTCGTTTGAGGGCTCTCTTGTTGGTAATGAACTTCAAGAGTAAGTGATGTGACCACGAGCGATCAGTTTACACTCCGCATACTAACCCCGCTTAGGAACTATGAGATTATCCAGCTCTACACCCACCTTCTGCGTCTCTCACCGAAAGAAAAGACCACTCGCTTGCTTCTTGCGACTCTGTACAATCTTTGTTCCAGCAACCGGACCACTCTGCTACCCATCGCCGTTTTCCTTCGACTCCCCGCCCTCCTCGTCAACTTGACTGGTCGTCATCTGACTGACCCCGATCTGCTCGAGGATCTCAATGCGCTCTCTTCCATGTTGGAAGAGTACACCAAGACACAGACCACCTTTGACGAATATGCCGCCGAAGTTCAGTCGGGCCATCTGCGCTGGTCGCCCCCTCACAAGAACCCGACCTTCTGGAAAGATAATGCTCGCCGAATTGTTGAGGAGTCAAACGGCGCTTTGCCCAAGAAACTAGTCGAGATTCTGTCTAAGAGTTGGGATAACGACAAGCAGGTCCTGGCTATTGCTTGCAACGACGTAGGGCACCTAGTGAAAGAAGTTCCTGAACGCCGTGGGCAGCTAGAGCGACTAGGCCTAAAGTCGCGAGTGATGGAATTGATGGTTGATTCGGATGAATCAGTAAGGTGGGAGAGCCTGCACGCCGTCGGCGAGTGGCTTCGATATACTTTTGAGGGCTGATCCATCGAGGACTCTTCTGAAATGTTGATGGCTTTCCAGGATGAACATATAATCTGGTTAGCATGTACTGTGTATTTTCTTGCCATAGCGCATACTTGCTTCCTTTTTTTCTTTGGGGATCTTAGAATCATACTCATCTATGTCATCCATGGCCCACCTTTAGTTTCTGATATTCCAATACCCCAAACGGTGGATCTTGCGATCGACCGCTAAAGAACCCAAGATGTGCAACGGTGCAAGACTTGATAGTCCCTTGAATTATATCTATAGGATCCAATATAGTCACTTCAATCTTATATTTGCCACGCGGGCGGGTTATATCCGGGGAGCTTTCCCCCGCAGGAATTCTTCGAGAACATCATTCCACCAACCCGCACCCATGTCGAGATCCTTCACAGGCTGCAAGAGATGTAAGGCACGGCGACAAAAATGTGACGAGCAGAGACCGAACTGTGGGCGCTGCCAAACCGCAGGCGAGCAATGTCAATATGCAATGCAGTTGCAGTGGGGTGGACGGGCGTTCTCGCGATCCCGGTTTGGTGCTTGTGTCGGCACAGGAGGCATGCATAGACTCGGTATGTACTTTATACCAGAACCTTGTACATAGTTCTGACGATTTCAGAATATTCACCAGGAGAGTTTATCTATACCACCAAGAAAGCGGTTCAGCCAGCCAGCGCCAGAACCAGATCAGATCTCACTCTGTCGCAACCCGTCGATCCCTTCTCGTCCTTGTCGTCCAATCAAAAGGCCTTGTTGCATCATTTTATCAACGATGCCTCTCAAATCACTGCCTGCCATTCGGGAATGCAGCAGGATATATGTCGCATGCTGATCCCAATGGCTCTTCAGACTCCCTCCTTACTCTACGCTACCACCGCCCTATCGGCAATTCACATCCAAGCCCTACACAACCAGTCGGAGAGCGTAAAATCAGCACCGGATATTGCCCGGCTAATGGCTCTCAGTCTTGAACACTTCCAAACAGAGCTGCAGAATCCCTCATCCAAGGACCCAGAGGCGCTGGTAGCGACGGCTCGGACGCTCTGCCTGGCTGAAATCCATTCTGGGGCGATCAATCCGAACTCCTGGAGAGCACATATTGACGGGGCGAGAGCATTGATGAGAGCATCGGATGCCGCTGGTGATGATTCGTTACGGTCTACAAGTGGTTTCCGACGGTATTTGGATCGTTGGTACTGGTCGATCGTGTCACTTACGGCATTGACAGGCAATGGCCCACCCATTGGAGATATTTCGGACTTTGAATCCTCTGATTTGATGGGGTGTGGCGAGTCTCCTGATTATTTAGATGACTATTGGGGTTTTAGTGTAGATCTCGCGGCTGTGTTTAGGCAGATTGGTGCTGCCGCCTGGCGAAGCCATCAAGTCGAGAAGGCAACTGAGGGCTTTGTTGCAGGGGAGATTGATGGCAGTATCGAGGATGATGCCGCGTCCTTGGAGTTCGCAGTTCGACAGCTCATGAATCGTGACTCAAGCTCACAACCCTCGTTTTATCCTAGGGCCGCAGAAGGCTTATCTGCGGAGACAGCGCAGCAGCTCCTATTGTGCAATGAGGCATTCCAACACAGTGCGCTTATCCAGATCCACCGACGACTTCGGAAAACACCAACTACGTCGCCGGAAGTGCAGCAGTCGGTCCAGCGTATCCTGGAGTGCACGGCGCAAATTGGACCATCGTCAGGTCTCTCGCCTTGGGTGATGTTAACGACACCACTCTTTATTGCGGGCTGCGAGGCGCGTGGTCAAGATCGCGATGCTGTCAGGCAACTGCTGTCGTCCTTGCATGACACTATTCGGGTTCCTAACGTTCTTCAATCATTGAAGTTCCTCGAGCAGTATTGGTCTAACCAACTCAGCGAGGAAGAAGACTGGAACCAGTTTCTCGGTAAGAAATTTTTATTCATTTCTTTGTGTCTTCATGCTAATATCTTATTTAAAGAACGAATGCAGTTCGATTTCATCCCTTACTAGGGAGGCCAGTCGGCAAGAGCCTGTTATTCCTCATGTGCAATTATTCATGCTCATGGGTTCAGGCTGTATATACTATCTTTTTTTCTGTTATACAACTTTCTGTGTTAGCAAGTCGGTGTTGGCAGAGTTTCGGAGTGCATACCTACATACTGGCGTTTGGGAGCGACTAGCGATATATACTTTTCAGCAATTGCACACAAAATGTCTTTACTTTTAAGACCTCACGCTTTACCTTGGGTTCAGCCGTATTTCAAAAGTGTGGCTCAAATCTCTCAAGCTAAGTATAAAGGCTAAGTCAGCTCCCTTGCTGCAACAAGGCAACCGATGCTGGTGTAATAGGTGATAGCTAAGGTAATATCGTCAGCTTAGACAGTCTTGTTGCAGCAAGGATGCTGACTTTGCCTCCATCCTTCGCCTGGAGTGTTTGGGGATCGGGGATGCGAGGGTTCTTACAGACTAGAGGATTCTCATCACCTGTGAGCCAGCAATATATATATCTAACTCTATAGTGAAGCTGGACAGTAAGCGTTAGGGTCTAAGGAAAAGTACGTAAAAGCCAGTGTTGTTGAGATGTATAACTAGAATTTGTTGTGTTAGAAGGTCTCTTAGACTGCGTAACACTTGGGTTGTTTGTCTAGCTCTAGTATGTTTCTACAGGATCAGGATCTTCACTTCTTTCTGTGGCAGCAGCTTTATTAATTAAAGGTATAATATGGGGGCTTTCTCAATAGGTTCAGCGAACAATGATTGAGGACACAAAAAATGGGAACAAGTGGGCTTTGCGAGCATCACTTGAGAACGAAGGTATCCTGCCATGCACTTTCCAAAGTTCCGAGTCCAAAAGCTCGGAGAAAAGACATTTTCTAGCAAAGAATTTAAACCCTGATGGCTGTGCACTATGGGTGATTGAAAAAAAAAAAGATTAGCTGCGATGATAACTTCAAATGTAGAGAAGGTTTCACTTACGTCCTGTCCAGCGGGACAACAAGCAACGACACTAGTGCAAGTGGTTCCTTCCGGGGCCTCCTTAGTGATACCTAGTGTATATTAATATAGTCCTGGTGGGAAATAATCAAGAGAACGCACCGAGAATATTCAGGTTCTTGATCAGGCTGACTGAGGTACAGGCGGAGTCACCGGTGCCGATCAAGTTGTTCAAAAGTCCCTGTGAGAGGAGGTTTCCGAGGATTCCATTGCCCTTAATTTCCTTCTTGGGGTTGCAGCAGGAGACCTCGCCTACTGTGCATAGTCCCGCCGCCTGGGAAAAGGAGATCTCCTTAGTCTTAGGCTGTCCGTGTGTGGAAGGCATCGCGGCAGCCGACATGGCGAGGGTGACCAAGGTAGCGATAGTGAACTTCATTATGAAAATATGGCGGGAATATAGATAGATAGGTAAGATAGAGAGAAAGGTGATGGTAAGAGTGATGTGGGGAGGATGTCAAACTTGGTAATAATTGGAACCAGGGTGTTAAGAGCACACTTTTATATGTGAGTGAGTGGTGTGTGTTGTTGAACAACACTAAACAATAATAGAAGTCTGGACTTGGAATGCCACAAAATTCTAGCTCTGCAATCAAAGGACGGACTGGCATACCAATGCGGATAGATCGTCATCACCCCTAGACTTCACCTGTTACATTCTTCAATTTCGATCTGTGCAACCCCATGGATCTACAATTGCATCCTAATTTTCTAACTTGATATTTCCACTAAGAGGTTTGCTGGTAATGTCTAGGTAGTGAATCAGGGCTCCATCCTCCGCTTCCGGGGAGCTTAGAATAGAATTTACTACGTAGCAAAAACCTTGTCAAATTATACAACGAAGTTATTCTTTTTGAAACCATGGCTAACATCAGGACAAATCATTCCGAGGGTGCTAGTGTCTTTTATTACCATTTCTGGCATTTGACGGAATGAGTTATATAGGTTTAAAATGATTTTTCTTTCTTTGCCCTCTTGTTTGTAGCAAGCAACCTATGGGTCCGACGAGGAGCAGCAAATGCTTAACTATGGGCTTCAGATAAGATGAACAAGCTATAGGCAGAGTAAGGGAGGCACATGGCCCTTGGCAGGGTCAAGTTATGAGCGCCTTGAAGCCTTATGGGGCTATTATTTTGACGTGCTAGGGCATGGGTTTCTCACCTGATTCACCATCCAAAAGAATAGTTATAGAGCGGGTAGACACGGAAACAGCTATTTTTACTCGTGAATATTGTAAAATACCTCTCAGATCGGCATTGAATCTTTAATTTTATCGTTATGTACCCGGCTGTCGGCTGTCAAAAGATTGAATGAGCTTGGAAATTGGGTAACATGAGGTATTTCACGACGTCATTTCCAAAAAATAAAAAAAACGTTGCAATCAAAATATTATCTCTTCTACGGAGTACTATAAGCCATGATAAGATTTGAGTGGGACAGTTTGTTCTGCAAGGGAGCAGGGCGTATCCTGATCCTCCCCTTGTTCCTTTCTCTTTCCCCCCTCCTATTCTTAGTATATTGAATGAAATGTACGGAGTAGTCATTTCCTTAAGCTCTGCCGATCCACCTGATAACAGTAACGCAGTATCGCAGTGACCTCCGGAACTTAAGTTGAACCCCTAGACTTGGTCCGTAGGAATGTAGGTAAAATCTTGGCAAAACAATGATCGATCAGTGTTAATCCTCCGTGTGTTGATTTTGACCACGACACTAAAGTTACGTGGCATTCTAAGCATAGGGCTTTTTTCCTCCTCGGAATTATGGCGTTCAGCCACACTTGCTTGCGATGACTTCAAGATCACCTAAGGATATAAAATGGTGTTCTGAGGACCTACAGCAGTCATTGACGATTCCATCTATGCCTCCCAGAGCCTAACAAAGAATCTAAATATTCTCGATACTTTCTCGAATGCTTTCTTTAGGCTATACGGATATGTCATTCTCTATGACTGCAAGCACAGAACAGAACACTATCTCTGATGTATTGCTAACTGACAGCCTATCGACCCTGCTGAAGAACATTGCTATAGCTGTATAGATTTGTCGTCGTAAGCGAGTGAGGGCTTCGGCGGGATTTCCGCTGAAACGTCTAGCTCCCTAGGTAGCTGTTCCTGTCGTTCGAGGAAAGCTTCAACTGACCGGTCAATATCCCTACTGCCGTCCAATTTGTTCACGGAATGCTATGATGATATTGAGGGACAACATTTGAAGCATGCCCAAAGCAATTTTCTAGGTAAAGGAGGTTTAATGGTGAGAATTAAGTTGATTCAGTGTTTCGAAAACATCAGGCCAGAGCTGCGAGGTTACATGGAGGTAACCAGTCAATAAAATCATTCTTCATTGTAATACATAACTTTGACCCGTGGGTATTCCCCAAATTTAGAATAAACCTTCAGAAAAGCAAATACCTCAACGAATGATATATACTTCGTGCAACCGTTTAAAATAGGTTCGCTGTAGTTAATCGTTGGGCCTCGAGTAGTGCATATATATACCTTCTGGAGCACGGTGTCACTAAAAATATTCATCACAAAATTTCTGGTATAAAAAGTGTATCTCTAGTATTTTCGGATTGCGTAAAGTCTTCGGGCCTGAAGAGATTCTATGGGTGGAAGACAGTAAGTTCTATTTCTTCGGAGTACCAACAGCGCATATCCCGTTTTCGTAATGGGAACCCTTCAAATTTATACCATCCGCTTAGGTTGCACTTTAAGGATCCATTGGAATACATCATTGCTCGTCAAAGAGAAGTCTAAATTTCAATACAATAGCTAGAGATCGAGAATTACGTATAGCTTTCTTTATAGAGTGCCGAGGCACTCCAAACGGCTAGGAGAAGGATGATGAGTCTCTCGAGATATATGATAATCACTCTATTGGAGGGGAGGCATGTAACCACTTCCAAGGTCAGGTGTTCCCGCCTGGAATACACATTGAGCAATGAGGTTACATTAGACGCAAAATCGCAGGCCAAATCAAGGGTTGGTCGAAAATTCGAAAATTGGTCCGGTGTCATAGTCGAGAACGAGGGTTGCCTCGAGCGGATAATTGAGTAGGTCGAACGAACTCCACTATTCTTAAACCTGCTTGAACCTGCACAGACGTTGGCCAAGGTTTCTGTCAAATTCGGAAATTTAGGCCATCACGAGTGGATCTGCCTCAGGTATGAAATGCGGCTCCTGATCGGCAGACACCGTTGCAAGGAAATGGTTGTAACCATCCAACTATATCAAAATGATCATCAAATGATCATCAAATGATCATCAAATGATCAGCCAAATGATCAGCAAACGATCAGCAAAATTACCACATGATAGCAAGGCTCATAGCCTTTCAGCGGAATGAAACGAGAAGCGTAGTATAATGGGTGACATTCGCTGGCTAAGCTAAACACTCCGAGAGGAAGAGAGAGAGAAGCCCGAAGGCTTCACCTTCCACAATAAACATCAACCGTTCCTCTTGAAGATTCAGGTACCCCTGGCCGTGCCGGTATTTCGGTAATACCTAAACCGGAAGAATGCAGGTATCATCCAGATACGACAATGATGGATCCGTTGGCATGCCGGCCTTGATTGTAAAATTTAATTACGTGGCATTCCGACCTCACCAATCAGGATATTTGTGGGTGTTTAGCCACACTAACAAGCTCTGGCCTGAAGCGAAGCTAAGAATATAAAAGAGTACTTTGAGGACCTGATTCTACAACAGCTTACATCCTCCTATCAATCACAAGTCTTACAACCCCTCTTCTCAACCGTTTTTACCACCTTACTTTCACAATGAAGTTCACCCTTGCTACCCTTGTCACTATCGCCGTCTCGGCTGTGGCTATGCCTTCCGCTTCCCAGTCTAAGGGCCTTGCTCTCTCCAAGGCGGCCGGCTTCTGCCAAGCCGGTGAGATTGCCTGCTGCAACCCTAGGAAGGAAATTAGCGGTGATGGCGTTCTTGGTAACCTCCTCGCTCAGGGAGCTTTGAACAACTTGCTCGGCGTTGGCGATTCCGCCTGTGCCTCCCAGAGCCTGATCAAGAACCTGAACCTGCTCGGTTAGTTATCTCCTGTTATCATTTCCCTTCGAGACTATACTAATATATACTAGGCTTTACCGAGGAGGGCCAAGAGGGAACCACCTGCAAGAACGTTATTGCTTGCTGCCCCGCTGGAAAAGCTGTAAGACACCCTTATTTTGCTCGACACTCGAAGTTACTATGGATACTGATATTTCTTCCCATTTACAGTGCCAGGCCATCGAACACTAAATTCTCTAGCGAGGAGATTTTGACGAATTGGGGATTCTCGCCTGTTCGTGACGGTTGTTGGTTGTCGTAGTGAGAATTCTAGATTGGCCTCCTTCTGTGTACTTCTTCGAAATAAAATGCACTTATTTGCTCCGGCCACCTGTAATAATAGACTGGCTTGGGTGGCCGTGAAGTATCAACAGTTATTATTCTCCCTTGGTACAGTAAAGCCTTCGGTTTGGAAATGCTACAGATTCATGGAATCTGTACTTGAACCCCTTGTGCACCCAATTGATAATTGCAAATCCACTTAACAAAAATTCAGAGCCCATCATTGCTGAGAGTAGTATGCAGTACGACAATATATGGCCACCTTCAGTGAAAGGAATGACAAAACCAAACGGACCAAGCTGGCCACCCAAAACACCATACAATATCCGATGTTCGAGAACACAATACCTCGAGAGCCATTTTTTTATTCTATTTCATGGTTAGTCGATAGCTATCAAATTTTTTATATATAAAAAAGTTAGATATTTGGAAGACTGCATCATTGGCAATTACATTGCTCAAATTCCGAAATATATCTCTCACAATCAAAGTCATAATATTTCCCATATCCGTAAAGAACCTAGATTATGAACAAAAGAGCATTAAAGTGTTAGGAAAACTCTAGACTACCTACCGTTTTTGAGATATCGAGTAGTCCATGGTATCTTCTAGATATTAGAGTACTCCCGTCTTTGTTAAGACAACCCCAAGTAATTCGTGAGGTAAGTATTTGGGCAGGTACAAAGTCCTTCATAGAAGCTTTTTAGTGAGAATCAACCAATCAACTGGGCTTGTGGTTTAGTGGTATAATACTCCCTTAGCATGGGAGTGGTCCAGGGTTCGATTCCCTGCAAGTCCAGATCTTTTTTTGCTTTTTTCTTTTGCTTTTTTTGGGTGGCCAATTTACAGTCGATGAGTCATATTAATAATATTAATAATATTGGCACAGTTTTACGAGTCGGAGTCGGAGTCGGGTAGTTAAAACCTCGTAAACGCCATCCTTCTGAGGCGTTGGCCTTTTTGATTGGTGCAGACTCCTTTTAACATTCATGTATAATAACACCGAATCTTTTGGAAAGCACTTTAATTCCTAAGATTCGGACTTTAGATTTGTAACGGACTTTAAGAGTTTGCAAGGATTATAAACCCGTATAGACAATCTTGGCAGCTTAGACCTCAAGTATATAGCCCTCTGCCTTCTAATAGTATTTCATTCAATTCATCTAATTCAGTTGCAACAGGTTAAGGTTATCTTTCCTGCCCTTCATATTCTGCCGATAAGAATGGAATCTGTCATTCGAGAAGCCCCATTCGGGCAGCTTGTTCGTTTTTTGACAAACAATACATACTTCCAATATCCCGAAGAAAAGCCTGGCTTCAAGCTTCCCGACACATGGCTTAAATCGTTAAACCCGAGTGGAGACGAAAGCGATGAAAAGGATATCATCCGACAAGACTCCAACCAAAGCCATGACAACAGTGACACTTTAACCCGGGCCTCCACCCAAGCGTCCATGCAATTCACTGAAGCTCGTCTCGAGGCCGACGAACAACATGAAATCGAGAAACTCAAATCCATCCCCATCGCTCCCAAGAAAATAAAGGATGGTTCCATCCTCGTTGATTGGTACTATACCGACGATCCAGAGAACCCACACAACTGGTCCAATCGCAAGCGTGCTCTCATAACTACCATGATCTGCCTATATACCTTCGTCGTGTATACTACTTCTGCTATCTACACCTCCTCAACAGAGGGCATCATGAAAGAGTTTGGCGTGAGCAGCTTGGTCTCTACTTTGGGCCTATCACTTTACGTTCTGGGATATGGTATCGGGCCATTAGTCTTCTCGCCACTGAGTGAAATCCCCACGATTGGACGCAATCCAGTCTACATCATCACGATGTTCCTCTTCGTGATCATCTCCATCCCAACAGCCTTCGTGGACAACTTCCCCGGCCTGATGGTGCTGCGCTTTCTACAAGGCTTCTTTGGCTCACCCTGTCTTGCATCTGGCGGTGCTTCCATTGGAGACATGTACAGTTTAATGTCCCTACCCTATGCCATGATGGCTTGGGTTTCTGCTGCCTACTGTGGACGTAAGTTTCCTTCCACCTTAGCCATCCCCAATATATGCATACTAACAAAACTATTCAGCCGCTCTCGGTCCCCTTCTTAGCGGTTTCGCCGTCCCCGTCAAAGGCTGGCGCTGGTCCCTCTTCGAATCCATCTGGGCCTCCGCCCCAGTTTTCATCCTGATGTTCATGTTCCTCCCAGAAACCAGCAGCGCAACGATCCTCCTCCGACGCGCCAACCGTCTCCGCAAAATTCACAGCAACAACAACTTCCAATCACAATCCGAAATCGACCAGCGCAACATGCAAATCTCAGCAGTTGCCATTGACGCCCTAATCAAGCCCTTGGAAATCACCATCAAGGACCCCGCCGTGCTTTTCGTCCAAATCTACACAGCAATCATCTACGGCATTTACTACTCCTTCTTCGAGGTCTTCCCACTGGTCTACCCAGTTGATTACAACATGAACCTCGGCCAGACCGGTCTCGTCTTCCTCTGTGTCCTGGTTGCATGCATTATCGGCGTCGCCATGTATGCCGGCTACATCTACTTCTGGATGAACCCCCGCATCCGCCGCTTCGGCTTCCCCCAAAATGAGAAACTTCTTATCCCCGCCCTGCCTGCCTCCTTTGGTCCTCTGATTGGCCTTTTCATCTTTGCCTGGACGGCTCGTGCGTCTATTCATTGGATTGTGCCTACAATTGGTATCACCATCTATGGTGCTACGGTTTTCATCGTCATGCAGTGCATCTTCATTTATGTTCCACTCACTTACCCAAAGTACGCGGCTAGTCTGTTCGCTGCGAATGATTTCTTCCGCAGTGCGCTTGCGTGTGGTAGTGTGCTGTTTGCCCATCCCTTATTTGGGAACTTGGGTGTTGCCCGGGGTGTTAGTCTTCTCGGTGGTTTGAGTGTCATTGGTATCATTGGTATCTGGTTGCTTTACTTCTATGGTGGTAGACTTCGTGCCTTGAGCAAGTTTGCTACCTAGAGAAAGGTGGAATGGGTGTCTTCTGGTTATTTACGATTTTCAAACGACAAGTTGATGCATGATATTAACGGTGATAGAGGAAAATGTTGACTATGAGGAGTAGACAAAAAGAGACGCTATATTTAGCGATAAACATAGATATATATCGATTAATGAGAATACTACTATATAATACCCCGAGAGCTCTTTGTCCCCTGAATAACAGTAGTTTTCTGACTTACGGCCTGGAGAGAGGGGGAGAGTAGTAGTCACATTCTTTCTCTTCTGGTGTGATCCAGATTAGAAGATTCTCATACTCAGAAATTACGGGTCATCCCTAATGTGTGCTTGGCTTGCAATAGTCGAGAGTCCTTCTGGGCAGCACTTGAAACGTTGGTGCTACTAGCATGCGTGTGTGGGGTCTACCCATATTATGCGGTTAACTTGAGTAGCAGAATAAGCGGTACTATATCGTGTCCTTTTTATAGGTTGAAATTAAGAGGAAGTGCAATAATTTCGAAATTATTATTCTAGAAAGATCTTCTGAGACGATAATTGGGATTTCCGACATCCAGCTTGTGTTTAACCACAGAGAGAAGTTATATCCCCAGGGACATAAGGGCTCATGATATCAATCAGCTTCGATAGAGGGACCCAGTCAAGAAGACCGTGGATGCTTCGAATGGGATGGCCACTGTATAAAACTCGGGCGTAGAACGATTTCCCATGATTTTCATCTTTCGTCTCCCTGAAAGACCGTTAGAGAATACCCCAGCATACCAAAAAATAAGGTGACTTACCAAACTTCAAAAGCAATGTTGGATGCCATGCCAGGCCAGCGAAGCGTCTCAATTCCCAAAGCACCTAGGATAGGACCGATATCCCCATCATGAATAAAGATGTGGCTGTAATCAAGGGAAGACTTCCCGTCCAGGACAGCTTGCAGACGAGAAATGATCTCGCCAATAAACAAGCCCTCGACAAGCTGGATGTACTTGACTACATCTGGGTTCGAGCGCCAGTAGTAGTTCCACTCCCAATCACCAGCACGGAAGACCTCCTCGGCCATCTGCATCGTGACACAAGCCGAGGAATTCGACAGACTGCAGGGTAGATCATAGCCATTGCAAAGACGACCCTGGAAGTTATCCGAAAAGTGGTCAAAGGTACTCTGCCACGAACTATCTGTCGCACCCAACATAGCACCCAGCTTCGAGCGCAACTGCTCAGTGACAGCCAGATGCTCTTTCCACTGCGTGGTAGACTTCAGATTCGATAAAGTAGAACCGACGGCAGGACAAGAGTATCCCGCATTGACGGTATTGACAGATGAAACCATCTGGTGCAGGGGCAGAGCTCCCTTATAGTGAGGCCACATGCCGCGCAGGACGGTGCCAGCGGAGGCCTGTGTGAGAGCGGACTCGCTGGAGCGGAACCAGACGCGGTTGTTTGGCTTCTTGGGGATCAAACCGAGCTTCTCGCCGTAGACGCCCCACAAGTCCTTGCCGTGTTGATATCCGTCCTGGACTCCTCCGATGGTGATCTGGGGGTATTGACAGGTGCCGTTCACGCCAGGCGTGAAGGGGTTGGCGGGATCCTGGTATGTCTGTGCATACATTGGCATGGGTTGAATGCCGCTTGCGCTGTTGGGGCCTGCGTAGAGATACGGGCGCACATTGTCGCAGTCATATGCTTGGTTCTGGGGAAGGAGTTAGTTTGGGCTGATAGTTGGTCAGAAAATTGCTTACCTCCCCGCCTGGGAGAATGTTGTATGGAGTTCGGCGCTGGTGACGCTGTAGATATTCCAGGTACACAAGCTTTCCGTTCTTTGAGCCGTTGGTTAGAGCTTCGGGCAGTTTGTATTCTTCTGAACGAGGATGTGGCATGGAACAATAGTCATAGATGCCATAGGGGGTGCCCCCTGTCGGACCATTGGTTGGAGCTTCATAGACACCGCCATATGTTCCAATCGAGCTGTTGCTGATGTATGATGTGCTATTCAGCGTAGGATAGAAGGTGTTACCCGTTTGACCTAGCACTGAGGCCGCCACGGAAAGCAAGACGAAGCTGCGCATAACGGAGATGGGTTTGAGAGAGAGAAACCAGGTTTGTCGGAGACTTTCGAAGATATAGATCTCCGAAGTAATTGCCAATAAGCCTAATATGAGAAACAAAATGAAGCTCCACCGCAGTCGCACCAGTCGCGACCTAACAATCGGTGCACGTGTTGAGTCAAGGTCACCAGCCATGTGGCCCTATGACTTTGGGGCTAAAATCCTCTCAATTCTTCTCAATTCTCAACATCAAATGAGGTTCAGGTTAGATTTCCCCGAGGGGTTACCGTTAATTGGGTCTTGGCATTGACACCCCCTGCAGGATATGGACTCCTTTCGGTAAACAGATATAACACCACATATTCCAGAATTTCCACATGATTTAATTATTGACTGAGCTCCTGGTATTTCCATAATGTGGAAAGCTTCACTTGTTACGGTTATGGCCATTCCTCTGGTGTCTGCCGCCCTAGCGGATTTCGCACTTCAAACAGTCCTTGACAATGCCACTCCAATATTTGGATCATACAAAAAAAGCACAGGGGGAAAATCAGAATGGATGAAGAATTACCCCGATGAAACTTTGCTCATTCATATGAACATCCCCGGCACTCATGACAGCGCCACGTGGAATTATACACAGGCGACGCAAGATACCCTGCGTGGCATCACAGATCTTAACCAAGTCGATGTTCCAGTACCACAGGCCAAGAGTCACCTTTTATAGATATGCTTGACATGGGAATCCGGGTATTTGATCTGCGATATGCGTTCGACCCGACAAACTCCTCCCTCATCTTCTACCATGCCCAGGCCCTACTCTCGCAGACAACCACAGTAAATGATGTACTGTTTGGTTTTTATCAGTGGCTAGATGATCATCCATCGGAAACTATTTTCCTTTCATTCCAGTACCAAGGCTCGACGGGCCTGTACGCCTCCAGCAACGCGGCCGTGCAGTTGCAGCTCTACAATATCCTCACCTCCCCCGCCGCGCGCCATTATTTCATGCAAACAAAAGACGAACTAGGAACCCTCGGTGATTCCCGTGGCAAGATAACTCTCATGCGCCGGTTTGACCTGGACAAGCTTCCGGATTCTTACACAGCCGCACTCCCCGGCCTGCATTTCTCGCCCAGTCTCTGGACCGGTAACGGCGCAGATATTACCCTGGTATATAACAAGGCCAAGAGCTTGAGTGCATATATAGAAGACTACTACCAACCACTCACGCCGACAGGGTCCAGTGCGATCGAGAATATCAGGTGGAAATACAACGCCACAGTGAAAAACATTCGCAAAGCCACTAGCCAGCACCCGGACAGTCTCTTCTGGACATGGGCTTCTAGTAACAACATTGCAAATGATCCACCCGATTGGCCCCAAATTATGGCGCTGGGAAACGAGACTGGCTACACACCAGCTGGTGGAGTTAATCAGCAGTTAGTACTTTTCCTGAAAAGACAGAGAGGCAAGCGAGTGGGGATCGTGATGTTTGATTTCTTTGGCCAGCCCTCCGACCTGATCGATACATTTTTAGAGTTGTGAAGTGCAAAATAGAGAGATTTTGGCAGGAGAAGAGTCAAATACCAAGCTAGCCTAGGAGTAAATATGTCTGGTGTTCTAGTTGTATGCCTCGGCACATGTCTCCGCGCAGTTCCCAAACAATTTGCTTCCACTCAACCTGATTGCAGGGCAATCATACAAAGTGTATCCGCTCATAAGTATAGCACTGTCATTTGTCAAGGGCCACCAAGCCTCTTTGAGCACTTCAACCCGCGTTAATGTGTCCCAGGACCGACTTCCGCCGCCATAACCTGTGAGGGGTTTCTCTGAAAAGAAACGTCAGCTGTGCAAGACGTTTCCTGATTCATGTGTAGATGTACACCTTCGGGTAATTCTTGGATCATGCACTTTATGTCATGACAGGTCTTTCGCTTGTTATTCTGTATATTTGATGCTCAAGATCGGTAGGTCTTTTGCATGGTCATCGAGAATTTCACAAGGGGAGAGCAGAAATCATGTCTATGATCATCCAAGGATGAGGTCCCGTAGCTTCCTTTATCCCAAATGTCACCTCTGTCTGTTGGAGAGACATATCGGAAGTGGGTATTTTTGAGAGTTGAGGAGACACGAGACTCTCGAAATGTTGAAGGGGTGAGAGTTGGGAGTAGGGAAGGGCGACAAGCTCTTCGGGAAGTCTATCGACCTGTTTTGTGATTTAGTGAAAAGTAATTTGGCGGAAAACAAAAGGAGACGGTACTAACTTTGCATTCCTTGCATACGACTTTGTGGGCAGCACGCGAATAACGCCTGTCGTCTAGGAGTCAAGTGCTTGTGCTTCTGTATAACTAACGCTTCTCATAGTAGGTTCGGTTACCCTCGACGTTAAGACTAGGAGACACACTTCCATCTATGTATCAACAACTGGGGTGTTGGATACCGCCGGGTGACCTATAGATGGGACGTTTTGGTACGTCGAGGATGAGGCATATTCACTATGGGTGTTAGCGGATTGCTCAGGTGTGTTATAGAGAGTATGGTATTGAACTAACCAGTTCTTACTGTAGATAATAGCCTGAGAGAAGGTGGGAAAAAAAGTGAGAATGATAGAGATGGAAGCGATGGTGATAGGGGGAAAAGGTTCTATAGGGACTCCCATGGAAACTGCCAGCGTAAATACAAGAATTCTATTTAAGGCAGGAGCGATGGTAAAGTATGAGGATCACACAATCGCAGAGCCCATAAATCACTTATACGATAGTCTACAACAATAGTCGCTTATGACCTTTTTTTTGTAGGCAGCCCCTTTGCAACTCATTGTAAAGATCAATATCAACCTTGGGCTGTCCGAGTGCTGATCGATCAGATAAGATGAAAGCTCCATCCGGGCCCACTTCCATTTCCACTGTCAACACGAGGTTATTTCTTATACATTCAAGGTAAAGATGGGTTGCAATTGCACAAAAGAAAACACAAGATGGTTGATTTGTCTATGCAACCCCAGGTAACGCTGTATAAGTATAACAAAATGAATGAAACACACCTTGCGTAACACCAGAGAACGGCGACTCGCTAAGTTTCGAGTCAGATTGCAATGCCAATCAAATCAGACACAATGCCCTTATCCTCAGCCGACGTCAAGCTCTCCACCAGGCTTGTCCAGGTTGGTTTATTGCGACCAGAGAGAAAACCCATCTTCCAAGTTTCCCACTTAGGTGTGTCCAAAGAAGATACAAGACTAGCACAACGGGCGAGTTCGTGTTTCTCAAGATTGTCCTCCTGATCAAGACATATGCATCTCCATGCATCATCCACCTTATACACATACTCCCAGACATCACAACATTGGCTATATTTGGTATTCTGCAATTCAACCCAGCCAGTTCGCACCAAATTCCAATCAGTAGGTTTGCAATGTTTTTCCAACTTCTCCCACATCTTCTGTGCGTTTCGAATGTTGCGAACCATTGGCTTGGTAGTGGGAGATAGATTTGTGTTAATGATTTTCCTCGCCACCTCGTTCAGGCTGTCTAATTGGTTTCCCAAGTGATGTGATCGAGGAAGTTGATCCGATTTGCCCTCAACGAGATCCAAAACCAGATTTTCGCTCAGAACAAGCTTTATCTCGCGGCACCACACGCGATAGTCAGATCGGCCGCGCAGAGGTGGACAATCGCATTCTATTGTCGGATTATCATCCTCGGATACACTTCTTAAGCTGAAGGTACGTTCGGCAGATAACTCTGCTTCGGGGATTGTTCGGGGTATGAGGTCTCTAGGACTTTCGGGTGTGACAGGTGTTTCAATTTTATCAGCGAAATAAAACCGACGCCTTTTTGCGGGCGAGCTTAAGAGTTCATCTTCCGCGTGTCCTTGCTCAGAGAGGGCTCGCTTTGTCAATGGTGTTGGAGAAGTCATGCTGTTGATTATTGACGGCAGGCCTAGCTTGGCGGATAGGGAAATCTCCAACACAGATCAGAGTATAGCAATGAGAATTGACAAGGAATGTTGTTTAACAGAGAAGCATTGAAATGTTGATGTATGACGTCGCTGACTGGTTATGGCAAACGGTGATCCATCCTTGTTTTGTAAGGGGCAGATCACTCGTTTATATGCACAAGATAGAAGTATGCACTTCTATCACATTATCTATGACATTATCAAGAAAGGCTGGACACTCAAACATGCAGCCCTACATTCCTTGGCAAATTCAATCGAGAGACAGTTGACATTTTGGATACACTTTCCCCCTTTGCACACTCTATAACTACATATTATGAATCCCTCGGCCCTACGGAGTAAAATTCACCTGTTTCTACTCTTATAGCTGACAGTTCCTTTTTAACCTTCGAAAACTGTGTATTTGAGATGTCGAGGCCAAACTTGCCAAACTCCCTGGGACATCGGTATTGCATGGGCGTAGTTACGAAGCACCTATATCACGCGCAATTTGTCAAAGGCTTCCCACCGCAAGACATAGGCTCAATTACTTCCATTGTAATAAAGCCATGAAAACAGGATTAATTTTCTAGGGATAGCAAAAGCTAGAAAGCCCTGTTTGTTCCTCTTCCCTATACCCACTTACATTCCGCGTAACCCTTTTAGGTAGAATTTCGGACTTATCCCATCGAATATACTCCGTACTCACCTCTGACTCAAAACGCCAACATACCGGCGGCTGTAGTATTTTGCATATGAAGTAGCGGAGGTAGAAGTCGCTGCACTACCAGCCCCACTTGATATCGAGGTAGCTGTAGATGCACTCTGAACAGATGTAGGGGTCGAGCCAGTGGAAGTAATCATGGCAGACTTTGTTGCTATTGGCGCGTTAGAAGAGCTAGTCGTTTGTTGACTCGTTTGAAGCCTTGATATTGAAGTTCGGCAATTCATTGTAGATGGGATTATCGTTGTTAAAGTTGATTATGATGTAGTGATTGGCAGTGTTCGAGTACTGCTGGCATTCCACTAGGATTTGGCCTCACTGCTCTTCGTGTCGGCCTAAGATACTCGTTTAGTCATAGACACAACGCTTGATGGAATGAGCCAATATTATATTGTGCTTACTGCTGATAGTCGCCACATACTCTGTGATATAGGGGCTTGCCAGGGGTTGCAGTTCAATATGATCGGGCCGAGTGGCCGTGGGTTGACAAATTCCACTCGACGGTGTAAACGCCACCGGCATAGATGGTTTCACCCTTGGTATGGTGGTTGGATTAAACTTGGAGGAGAAGGAGAGTCCTGTGTTTTACTCAAGGCCATCATTTTTGAGGTGCACTATTCGAGAGTTGACAAGTAAAGAAAATCATGGACAGCAGCCCGATAACCAAAAGGTTCCCAAAAGTTAATGTACCATACGGACCATTCAATCACCAGAGTGATTGAGGCCTATTATCCTTCATCCTTGTACGTTTCTATGGAGCTCATGTCACGTAGCATGCATGAGCTATAAGACCGGCTACTGTCCACCCTGATCTTTTTGGCAGCACTTGAAATGATTATTTAGCAAATTTGGAAGATTTATAAGACGTGTAAAGCTTGATATGCTCGTTAAAACCTGTGATCAATAATCCAAGTTTATACAGGTTTGGATATTGGAAATGCGGGCAAGCTGGACTATTGTGGCAGCGTTCCCACAACAATTAGTCTGAACGTTGAAAGATACGTAATCCTCTGGCGCTAGAAACTCAAGGGAGCTCAATTCCTTCTCTCTCTGCTGTCTGCAAGATGTATTGCTTGACCTAGATAAACACGAAGAATCAGCCATTCTGATCTAAATGGATACCTAACTCCGATGAGGGGCTTACCTTGTCATCTGGCACTAGCTCAATCGCTAGTCTACCTTCACTGTCCCTCTTTTCCGCCTCTGCTCCAGATTTCAACAATAAAATCGCGGCAGGTCCATGTCCCTCAGAGATAGCGTGGTGAAGCGCTGTGAATCCGTCCCCATCTGTTGCATTGACAGGACTCTTACCCTCTTCCAAGAGGGCCTTCAAAATAGGCACAGATCCCACCGCAGCTGCTCTGTGTAGGGGAAGTTGGCCACGCTTATCCTTGACTCTGGCGCTACATTTATTGGCAAGCAAGGTGCGGACGGTGGAAAGATTTGACTTGGAACTTGCGAAGTGCAGCGCATTCTACTAGATAATAAGTCCATGTGCTCCCAATAGCCAAGTAGTTGTCTCGGGAAACTGACCTGTCCATTGTTACTTTTTATAGAAACATCAGCTCCTTTTCGTAGTAATAGGTCGATCGTGGCGTCGCCTGCAGCATCTTTTAGGCTAGCTGCAATCATGAGAGGCGTCCAACCGGATCCATCCTATGCTGATTTAGTAAGGTTATATGATGATGGGCAGTCAATTTTGAAAAGGCGCGGGGAATTCTCTTCGAAAATAGAACAGTGATACTCACTTCTACATCTGGGTCGAAATCCTTCATAGCGACTAGCAATTCCACGACCGGGAGGCGGTTGTAGGCCACAGCCCAGTGAATGGGAAGGCGATCATCATCATCTTTCACGAATGCAGATTTTGGGTTTACCTGTCCCAATAATTAGCCTTGTTCTTGAAGACCGAATAGTACCAGCAGCTTGATCTTGCGGGGCAGTCTCGGCCCTAGGTGGAGCATAACTCACATTGAGCAACGACTCAACAACCTGGTCTAAGAAGATATGTTAGTATATAGTTCTATGCCGAGAAGGGGCAAGCTCACTTCTTCCTTCTCGAGCAGCCTCGTGCAGAGCGAACTTCTGATCGGAATCCATGACGACTTTGGAAGAGGAAGAGTGATGTTGCGATAAGAGCTACGATAAGGAGAGGGGCTGAGTCAGCAACATTGAGTCATGGGGATTTCAACCTTAGAAGGTTGATCCACCTGCTCCTAGCGAGGATATTCTACAAAATTGTCAGCTTGATGAATTTATTTCTGCAGGGAATGGAGGTCTGGGTTTATTTGGGAGCCCCAGTATATAAAATACACAGAACGGTTCCATTGTTCTTGTGGCTCCAGGTGAGGTGTGAAACTTGTATGGGGTTCGCATATAAAAGGTACAATCATATAGTGAGGCCAGCCACAGGTATTATTATTTGTATAATTTGGAATTTGCCGTTCATATCCACAGGGGAGGTGCTTTGTAGTCCTTATTTCTGAGAAAGGACCCCTCTAACATGATGTAAATGAATGCCCTGCTTTTATCATACGGAGATGCAAATTTGATAGCTCATAATAGATCGTCCGGAAAAGAACAAATGGTACAAATCCATATATTTTCTAATAAAGGTAGCAAAGCGTCTTTATGTACAAGGAGGCAACTCAGCTGAATCTAAACCTTTCAAGATTGATACTACTGCCCACCGCCCTTCAACCTCACCGCCCTTTTTGCCGGGTATAATGTTGATCCATTATTGGCGCCTCAGGCATGAACACCCGGTGCAACTTCGATTCAAAGATTCATGCACATCCTGTGTACCATCTTTAACCATATCTTACCTCGCAGCTGCTAGAGACGCAGCCTCAGTCTTCAATTAAGTGTGCTTCTAAAATCAGCGCGTACACTGAACCTCCGGACTCGATTGCAGCCACGAACTTGCCGCAAGCTTTTTTCATCTCGCGCACTATCGGATCGTGATTATTTGGAGCTCCTGTCCTTCAAAGCACACCGACTTATCCCACTCTCCCAACACCACTTACCTTCGCGCACACAATGGAATACACACCCCAGCCCGTCGATGAGGCGGTGCGCATGTCCGCAAAGCGGACCGCTGAGCTCTTCGGTACCGAACACCTGATGGTCACGCCTTCAACTCTTACAGACGGCTCAATCGGTGTCTCCTACCGACGGAAGGCAGAGTATGAAGATATTATTGAGCTACCACGAGCTCTCGCAGAGAAACAGGCGAAGGCTACAGCCGGTCGGACAAAACGGCCGAAGATTCAGGCGCAGAAACCCGCAGACGGCAGTGGCGCATCCATGTCACTTGTGAGGCGGCCATCGGGCACAGGGGCGGGAGCAGCTCCTGCTGGGGAGCAGCCTACGAGTTTGATCCAGCGACCGTCGGCCACCAAGCAGCAGCGGCCCGAGTGGCACGCGCCTTGGAAGCTGATGCGCGTTATTTCGGGACATCTGGGATGGGTGCGGGCTCTGGCAGTGGAACCCAACAACCAGTGGTTTGCTAGTGGAGCAGGAGATCGGACAATCAAGATTTGGAACCTGGCGACGGGCGCATTGCGACTCACTCTCACCGGTCACATCTCCACCGTCCGTGGCTTAGCAGTGTCACCCCGGCATCCGTACCTTTTCTCGTGCGGTGAGGATAAGATGGTTAAGTGTTGGGATCTGGAGACCAACAAGGTCATTCGACACTACCACGGTCATCTCAGCGGTGTTTACACTCTCGCCCTCCACCCTCGTCTCGATCTGTTAGTCACGGGTGGTCGTGATGGCGTGTGCCGAGTCTGGGATATGCGGACGCGAAGCAACATCCACGTTCTTAGCGGACACAAAGGCACTGTTGCTGACATCAAGTGTCAAGACGCCGACCCTCAGATTATCTCCGGCTCGCTGGACTCCACAGTCCGGTTGTGGGATTTGGCCGCTGGTAAGAGCATGGGCGTTCTGACACACCACAAGAAGGGTGTTCGCAATATTGCCATTCACCCCACCGAGTATACATTTGCCAGTGCCAGTACCGGCAGCATCAAGCAGTGGATGTGCCCCAAGGGCGATTTCATGCAAAACTTTGACGGCCAGAACTCTGTCATCAACTCTCTCGCCGTCAACGATGAGAACGTTCTCTTTTCTGGCGGTGACAACGGTTCCATGTCATTCTGGGATTGGAAGACTGGTCACCGCTTCCAATCTATGGAGACTACCGCACAGCCCGGCTCTCTTGAAGCCGAAGCTGGTATTATGGCTTCTACCTTTGATCGTACTGGTTTGCGTCTTATCACGGGTGAAGCTGATAAAACCATCAAGATCTGGAAGCAGGACGAAGAGGCCACACCCGAGACTCACCCTCTGACTTGGGCCCCGACTCTCGGTAGACAGCGGTACTAGAGGGATCACCAGCATCACTGGCATTCTTACCCTCTCTTCCAATTTCTCAATACCCTGTATTCATTTTCTTTCTTGCCATCAAGTTCTTGTTGGCACTATGTGGAGTTAAGCGCGGTCTGTGGAAGGCCCTTGATTTTAAAATATTCGAACATGTATCGGAAAAAGTTTCTGAAAGGTTCGTTTCATGCCTCCGAAACTACTAGTCTTAACGTTCTGTATGATACAAACACCAATTGAGCCAAATGATACCCTTGGCAATCGACCAGATGGACAATACGTACAAATAGCCTGTATGATCTAGAGCGCGGACACAGCTGGACTGAAAGGGTATCATATGCAAACTATTGTGCGATATTACGCTAACGCCAGGTAACGCGTATCGTATCAAAACACCCAGAAGAAAAACCCTCACCATCACTGCTCAATACCCAAGCCAAAGCCCTTAGCCTCGACATCTTCCCTGAAAGCGGACCTGACATCTTCCGCCGCAACCCTAAGCCGAACTTTACTACTGCGGTCACCGCGAGTGGGAATCGTAGTACCTCCAAGCACGCTTTTAGAACTGGAGCCTTGCTCCAGCGCCAGGACACCCGCGTTCATGAGCAACATAGCCGCATGGCCCAGGCTCCGCACGCGAGCACTGGGGCCTCCACCCAGCAAGAAATCTTTCACGTCAGCACCAGCAGCCCCAGCAACGGCGACGGCTGCATCGGCGATGCGGCGAGCTTCGTCTAGGACGTCACCGAATGTAGATTCTGAAATGCCTGTCCGGTGGACGCGGGCTAGTAGGGCGGCGAGGAAGAGCTTGCCTGATAGCGGGAGGCAGCGCAAGGACTGTTGGAGTGGTGTTGACGTAGCTTCGTGAATAGCTTGCTTGATAGTGGCGATAGTCACGCGGCCCGGTTGGCCTTTCGCAGGAGGTTTAGCGACGGCTGATTCCCCGGTTGCCTTGGCTGCGATAGCCATTCGCCGGGCGGGGGTTTTGCTGGGTGTGGGAGGTAATGATTCTATCTCGTCTTTGGCCTCATCTGCGGCAGCTGCCTCGTCGGCTGCTTGCTCGGCGATTTCAACCGCTCGACGGCAGATATCCAGAGCTCGTCTAGCATCACCGCTGACGGCGGCTACTTTGCGACTTGCGAATTGGACGGCGTCTGGGTCAACGATATTGCCCGGTACACTCGCTAGGCGGGTACTGATAATTTCCATTAAATCTGTGTGACGGTATCCCGGGAATGTGATACGGGTTAAACCAAGACGACTGGAGATCTTGTTACTTAGGGTTCTTTCCGGGAGATCCATGGTGTTTGCGACAGCCAGGACAATGAGGCGCGAGTGGCGGAGAGCAGGCCAGTTGAAGAAGTTATACATGACAGACTGATTTTTTGTGACAAGCTGATCCAACTCATCCATGAGCACAACACAAGATACCCGACGAGGGGAGGGATTTGAAAATTCTCTTTCGAGAAGATCCAATGCGTGTGAAGGAGATACTCGGTCGCCCTTCAAGGCTTCCCATAGTAATGAGTAGGATTGGTGTGGGTCGGTCACTTTCATGCCGTTAATCTCGACAAAAATGAAATCGTCCATTTCCTCTTCGTGCACGGCACCGTTTAGCTGTGCCACCACTTCACGCACTGTGGCAGTCTTGCCAGTGCCTGGGGTACCGGAGATATAGATACAAGCACCCGTGCCTTCCATGATCGCAGCGCTAAGATGGTTGTATACAGTATTGAACTCGGTCTTCCGGCACGGTAATGAATCTGGAACAGTAGAGACGTGTAGCAAATTCCGAGCTTGACGGTAGGGGGAGTCAAAATGTGTGGGTGAAAGGACACGGGTGCCCAGAGGAGTAAACTCAAGCGGCTTTTTCACAATAATCCTAATACATGTTAGTTTTATTTCATGAGGGCCGTTTTCGCCGCTTCCTACCGTTTATGGGTCGGAGTCATCAGGGCCTTTTTGCGCTGTGATTGTGGTGTGGCATTCGTTGCTGCTAGTCGCTGCCTCTTTCTCGGGGTTGTAGGTGGCATTGGCTCCTTGGTATCGACGTACTGTGAGGGCCTAAATTAGCGCTGCTTTGGCAATTGAAACTATGTGGTTTAACTCACTTCATCGTCCGCAGCCTTGCGTTTTCTGGAGGCTTTCAAGCCATCCTTGACCCAATCAATCAGGTGTTGGATGTTGTCTGCATTGTACACCTGCTCCCAGACAAACTCATCGGTATACCGTCCTTGAACTTGGTTCACACCTCGCCGACAAACAATACACTTGTTGTATTCCGCCAATTCAGTCTTGTTCTTTGGAGGGCCATTCGGATATTTGGCACTGAAGGTGCTCTGAGACATAACCGCACCTTTGCCACTGATTGATGTCAAGGGGTTGCTGTTGAAATCGAGTGTAATGTATTGCTCGTTGGGCAAGGCATCGGTCCGGCGCTTGTTCCTCGTGCCCATGAATTCGTCGGGGGATGCGAACCACATAATATTGGCGGATTTGACAATCTCGTCTTCTTCTTCGTCCTCCTCTTCCAGGAATTCTGTAATTATGCCAACCCAGTCCTTTCCAGCTTCAGGAGATTTCAAAAGAATCACCTCGCCCACTTTGCATTGGAATTGACCCATCTGTGCACCAACGATTTTGCGTTTTTGACGGGCGGGACGAGAAGGTCGTCTTCGGCTCCGTTTCACGGGTGTTTCATTGATAGGATCGGCTTCCTGGGTAGCCTCTTCATTTGTATCGTAAATCCATTCCCATGGGAGGTCCTCAACGCCTAGTTCATCGTCGGAATCGTCTCGAACGAGGGCACCCTTGGTCATCCATTGGGCGCGCTCGCGGGCAGTGCGCCTCTGTGCCGAAGAATCTGAATCGCTATCGCTCATTGGGGTGCAAAAGATGTGGACGGACAGAACATCAACGGGGAAGGAGAAATCGCGCTCGACGCGTTGTCCACTTTCGTCTCTTTTAGGCTTAGTTCGGTAAGGAGATCTGGCCAATCAAATTCATCGGCCTCATAGTAAGACACCTGAGCAGCGACAGCACATTATTCCAAAGTTGTACTCCGTACGAACTACATGTGTACAAGCTGTATATACCATATTCCAACCGATTCTATACACGTGAAATCAATTCATAAATCTTCTCCAGCTCTTGCTCCAAAGATATCACCCCACTCTGCAATATTCTCAAACTATCAGCACCTTTCCGTCTCAGTATCACCATAATGGTTGTTATAAATTGGATCTGCTTGTCCAATCTACACCGCCATGATTTTTTGATATGTTGAAGCCTACCTAGCTAATATGTTTCGCTCATTGTGCTCCCCTGACCATGAAATTTTGAACAATTCTAAAACATTCCAAAGTTCAACGATTCAAGTATAATCTGTCGTTATATAGTGGCGCAACTTCCCCGATCAATGTGATGATGCCAATGCAGGAATTCACCAAACACAGCTTCAATATTTACACGTCCCAGAGATATCGGAACATACCGGAATAACAAAACTCCGGTGCCCTAACATCCCAACTACGTGAAGTCAAGATCTATATACTCTTTAGTGGATTTGTTTTCACTCCTTTCAACTCCAACAGTAAATCTTATTCTATAAAAATTGCGGAAAGATTTGTATGTGGCTGTCTTGATCCATCAATATCTTTTCATTAGACTGAGAAATTCGACTGATTTGATGTGCTTTATGGCTGTATACACCATGGTAGTTTCTATTACATACCCGCATACCATGTCGTCAATAAATGCAGCTATACCTACCTATGTAAGTAATGGATTAATATGTACTCTTACTCTTTGATGACTTCCCCAGATAAGAAGTGACACTTGAGTCTCAGTGGACCCGCGCCGGCGCCGGCGCCGGCGCTCTTCTCTTTCCCCGCGACGCATTGCGTTTCCGGTCTCGCGCTTACTTACATGTAGATAACTCCGTGGACCTACCTATCTTTCACCTTTATGTTACCTTCTAACGTTGCCCACTCATTTGATTGCCCGCCGCAATCGACTTTTTCTCAGATACATCGCACTTTTCGTCGACAAGAAGATATATTTCTTTCACTTGCCCGTTTCGAATTTCAGAAATACCCCGTGTCGCCCTTGTCAGCTTGACTAATTTCAAACAATTTATCCCGTGGGACGCTGCTCTAGTTACCGAGCATTCGTGGAGATCTGATTCCATTGAAATGGCGTCTGTACCCCAGTCCTCCGAGGAGTAAGTATATCCCACACACGGATAATCGCAAGTATATTCTGCTAACTAATATCGCTAGCTGGGAGCGTCTCAATGCCAAATGTGAGAGGTCATTTTCTTTAACTCTCGTTATACGTACTAACTTACATAGCATGGGAGCTACCCAACTACGGCCCCGGTCCAGATTTTGGCCGGGGAACCATCTACCGTCATGACAATGATGAGTATGCGGAAAATACAGGTCGTGATTCCGATGATTTTGATTTCAATGACGAGGGTGCTCTCGAGAATATGAAGTATGACTGCCCCCCGTTGACGATCCGGCGCACCCGACAAGTTCAACAGCGCCCGTAACTGGCCGGCCTATCTCAAGTGTACCTCCTGTGCCCACGCAGTCACCAATTCCAAGTCAAAGTTTCTTTCCAACCGGACCCAGACCAGGTCGAGCTCAGGCACCAGAGGGACCAATCTTCAATGAGCGTGGGCTAAATTCCAGCCGTTCCAATACGTTCGCACGATCGAATTATTCAGCGCGTAATGTCAGATCGGGTCAAAGTAAGTATGTCAAGAGGGGAGATATCCGAACACCACGACCACCGTTTCAGTCAAACAAATGCAGAGTTATTTCAGGTCCTTCACAACATAGAGGCAAGAATCGACCTATCCTGCCAGGGCAAAATGACTCTTATTCGAAGGCAAGGTGGCGCAAGGGTCTTCCTCCGGATGGTAAGCAGGCCCACATCAACCTTAAGCCCACTATTAACAGTCAAATAGCTTCTTATCGTTTGCCCTACGAGTGTCAAGTTTTCCAAGAAAAGTGAGTATATGAAGCTTTACGGTCTGTGGCGCTTAGGACTAACCAAGCCGGTGAAGAACTAGACAAGTAACTTCAGGAGAAGCTTCCAACATCGACTTTCGCCAGAGAATTTTCGAGGACACAAGTGCCTATGTGAGGATTAGCGCGGAAAACGCAAAAGTCAGTTGCCAGTTAAATTCCCCAACATTTGAGCGACTCAGTATACTAATAATCTTAAAGCTCGTTCACATCTGGGGCCGGGAAGAACAGGTTTTGGGGGCCCAGAATATGCTTCAAGATATGTTGAGTCGCTTGATGCGGCAGAGGACTTTACCTAAAGTATCGCGTTGGACCAAGGTACATGCGCATTCAAATACGAAGGTTGCCTATGCCCTGTCGCGGGAAAACCAGGAGGAAAGACTGTCTGAGATGCGAAAGCCGCCGAAAACTGCTACGGACTACACAGTATGGAAACCCTAGTTTGTGTTAGGTCCTTTATGGAAACTAACCCTTGAAGCTACAGCTTGCTTTCCTCTGGCCAGCGGATGGCCCCTCGTTGAACTACTTTTTTACTGCTCGGCGCGAGCTCCTCGATTTCCTTCGCTTGAAATACGACGCAAACATCTACATTAGACCTAGTATCCAGGACTGCCTTTTCATGTCTGGAAATCGTGCGCGAGATATGTGCACCATTGCAACTCGATTCCGAGAGCTGTGGGAGAGGCTAATGGTCCAGCAAAAGACGGAAATCAAGTTGTTCCTTATTGCAGCCCCCCGAGTGGAGCTTATGAGAACCCACGTCATCCTCCAAAAATTGGGAAGGTTCTCAAGCCCTGCTCTCTGTGGACCGGAACTAGCCCCAGATGTAGCCGCGACCTGGGGAACCACTGCGGAGGAGGTCAAGCTCAACAACAAGATAACTGTCACCACACACCTTAGGAAAACACTGAAGTTGATTCCTAAATTTCGTGGATTCCTTCAAATGCGAGCAAAGTTCGGTTTGTTCGCACTGCAACGGTGGCGCAAGCCGGAAGATGGCGCTTCTTATCAGTTCTCGGAGTTTCGCGAGATGCTGGCACATACGAACACCGAAGGACGTTTGCTCCCAGGGTATGTTACCACACCTGTCGGAATCTTATGGCTTGTCGACTGACTTATCTTTTAGGATCCGGCTGCAGCAAGATGAGATCCTTCAGAGAATCATGAAATCAAAATTTCTTAAGCCCTGGGGTAAAGCCTCGATCACATCCCTACCGACGATGATACCTAGATATTCCGCCAACTTTGAGTACCAAGCGAACGACGATTTGATGATTCGCGTGGAAGCGAAATTCTCTCTTCCTCTTGGCTCGCAGGAGTTTGAAGTTAACGGAATCCGTTGTTACAAAGCAAAACAGATTGGTGCTCCTGTTGATCGTCAGATGCCAATGCAGATCGGCATGATTGACCTTGAAAGGTTTGTTGACCCTAGTCTCTTCAAAAATTTACTGTAAACTGAGTTTGAATACAGGTCCGACTGGCAACTTGAAGTGAAGGCTCTTGAGCTCTGCCCCGACAAGGAGATGCCCCCCGAACTAGAAAAATTCATGCGTTCTATTGGTTTCCAATGGAACCCAAGTGTAAAGAGCATTGGATCTGTCCCCAAGCGCAAAGCAAGGTTCTCGTATGGCTCGCCAGTCAAGCGCTTCATCGAAAAGGCCGCACTTCAGCTCCAAGTCAAAGACTCGCCGCATGTATTCGAGCTCGCCCGCTTTGACGAGTACACGTATACGACTGGTCACTGGTGTCTCAACCCAAAAGTGTCCTGGGGTGCATCGCTGTTCAATCCTACTTGGGACGATATCCTAGGCGAACAGGCTGAGATCAATGTTGATGACGTTTCCAAAGAAGGGTGTCTGTCGGTGTTCTTTCCCCCGCCCGAGGGTGATCAAGAACAGACGGACAATGACAAGCCGAAAACGGAGGATGATGTCCGCAAGGAGGCTGAAACCCGCAAGTTGGTCGAGGAGGAGCAACTGGGCCAATTCATGAGCACTGTCCAGAAAGTCGCGCGGATGCTGGGAAAACCGGGCGGTGAGCTGTCCGATGTCCTTGAGACTGACCTTGGAAGTCTTTTCTAGTCGATTGTCAGCGAATTATCCAGAAGTTGTCACATCTAGTGGGAGGACAATGGCGAAGTCAAAGAAGAAAAGCAAAAAAAAAGGAGAGAAACGACTAAAAATGACAAAAAAAAGGAAAACAAACAAAAACAAGTATCACTACCGTCCGGCTTGCTTATCAAGCCGTGATCATTAGGTATCTATGTAGCAATAATAAGTCTGATTCATATTGTATTCTTGGTTTCCTGGTTTCCAATATCGGATAACCTCTTCAGCTTTGGATTTGTGTTCCTTTCTTCTCATTCTTCCTCTTATGTTTCGTCTCCAGTTTGCCTCTTCCAAATGGTGAGTTAAACCCTTTGTATATGTTTTCGATTTCTCTATAGTGAGTCATGTTGACCTATTCGTACCACCTGGGTCAAGTTTAGCCCGCAGGGGCCTGAGGAGCACCCTCAGCGAGCATCTTCTGCCTCAATGCTGTAGGACAGAGGTTAGAAAATGAAAAAAAGGGCCTTGTACGGCAATAGGAATCCCGCGTCCTATTATCTAGGAAAGGGGTAAACTCACTCTCTTCCACAATACGCAGTTGCGAGCTCTTGGTCTGTACGATCTTCTCCAACTCTTGCAAGTTTGCCTCCAAGCCCTTAACCTTATCGTCATAGAATGCAATCGCCTTAGGCGCAGTCTAGGGGGGAAACAAATCGTCAGCCCCAATCACCGACATCTCTAGACATAACCCCGCCATCGCATACCTTTTCAACATAGAATCCAGTTCCGACATCAACAAGCACCTTCTCACGATCTGTCAACCGGCCCTTGACGTACAGCGAGCTGGTGAGGGGCACCAGAATCTCATCTTGGCCATTGGTTCCCTTCTTCTCGGTTCCAATCACGCCGTCATTGATCGAGCGCACACAGTCGCGGAACTTGGCTTGGGCGGCGCGCAGCTTCGTGTGCGAGGTGGTCAGGTGTTCGAGTTCGGAGGTGAGACGGGTTTGGAGGGCGCGGAGTTGAGGGACGGAGAGAGAGGCGAGGTTGACTGGTTCCGGGTTGTTAGCTGGGTTTTATTTCCATATGACACGGAGCCGAAAGACCGCGTTGCAGTGTCATGGAGTTAAGGGATTAGAGACACACTTGAGCCTTGGGGAGCTCCGTCTGAGGATGGGGCGGTTTGCGACATTTTGGGAGTTGGGAGGAAGAATAAGGTATTTGGGGGATTGGTTTTGTTATTGTAGATCTTGTCCTCGCATTGGGACTGTATAGGGACTGTATAGGTGGTGGGGGGAGCTTCAGAAAACTGGTGTCCGATGCGTGGTGATAGTGGGGTTAAGTGTTGGCGGGCGGAAAATTGGTGGGATGTGTTTATGCACACGCACCTACCTCACTTTTAACTTATGCAGATCATATCTTTGACTATAGCCAAGGAATTAAGCTAATAAACCCATATTCTCGGAGTTATCAATCTGTTAAAAGGAAGTTGTCGGTATATTATCCCTATAGTATCAGTCCCTTGTAGGTAAAATGTTATTTGCGGGGAAAATCACATCACTCCGAAGATGACTGAGTTCTCCGCTCCGCTCCGTAATCCTCCCCTATCACATATATCAATGGCTTCAAGACTGGCAGCATGTGAGGCTTGTAGAAAAGCAAAAGTCGCTTGTGACCATAAGCGACCGGCATGTACTCGGTGTGCAAGTAACGACAGAGCTGGAATCTGCATTTACCGAACGACCCCGTTTAAGAGAAGAAGAGTGGAGGGCTCTACATCTTCGCAGTCTCCTAGGTAAGTGATTCATTTAATTATCTTCTTGATTACTTACTTATTGGCTCTGCAGTCAGGCCCCCCGCGCCCAACCATCCTTCACCCCAAGAAATAATCCCTACCCAAACCCCGGCTTTCTGGGATCTTCCAGCCATGTCGCTATCTTCAACGAAATATCCCCGCAAGACTATCATGCATCAGATACCTATCATGTCTCCGAGGATATGACGATGCTGATGCAATCCCAGTCCACTGGGGAGAATATCTTGTTAATCCAAGGGGCAGATATTCTCAGACAGCTGTTAAATACATTTCCTCTAGCCGCCATGAAAGATTTTGTTACTTTCTGGCTAGCAACGGGGGCGAATCTAGCTCTGGCAGAGCCTTTTACCGAGAAGTGTACTGAGAACATGACGCGTCTATTCACCTCCTTCTCACAGGAAGACAACTGGCATTTGGCATACGCCCAACGTTTGACACAAAATTCCCGGGAACCTTTGCATTTTAGCAGCACATCCGATATGGAGACTTTCTCTGCCCAGTTCCTCGACCAGAAATTCCGATGGGAAAGTCTAGGTATCTTCCTCTCTGCCGTGACCCGAGCAGCGATCGATATCTCATTTTTCCCGCCATTGTTCAAAACTGAAAAGGATCAGTTCATGCTTCGGAAGCTATCTACAAAGCTCAGTGATCTTGCGCTAGATATTGCGCTCTCGCTGGATTGCTTGAATGACCTTCAGCTGGTTCTACAGTATGAGAACTTTATTGTACACACCCATGTGGACGGGGACCAAAGTAAGAATTCCCTTGATTTGTCTGTAAAAACTTGCAACTCATCGAGAATCTAGGTTATCATTCGTGGAGCAGGCTTGGTGATGTTGTGTCATCCATGTTTGCACTTGGCTACCATGAGAATGTTGAAAAGACCAAGCCACCAATTCCGACTTTTCTTGCGGAATTGAGAAAGACAGCATGGGCTACCACATACTCAGCGGACAAGAATGTGGCTATATTTCTTGGTCGGCCACCTCGGATGAGCAAGCGATTCTGTCACTTTCAACTACCCTTGACCCCGACACGCTCGGATCGGGTTTCGAACACTTCACATGTTGAGGATGAGGTCGTCAGGTGGAAAGAAGATACACCGGTCTGTTATAGATCAGGAATTCGGTGGGCGACCCTTTGCGCCGCACTGAAAGAAGACGTGCTCGAATTGCTTCGATCTAAGCATCGCGCGAATTTCAATCAGAAAGCTAGGTAAGATGGAGCTATTTAAACTGGAGAGGTAGAATCTCTGGCTGATGATGATGTTTAACATAGTTTGATCCGACAAAAAGCCGAAACTCAATGGGCAAACCTACCTCCTCGTTTCCGACTTTCAACCACCTTGAAAGAATGCTCTGGGGATTCATTCGAGCGCGCTTTTCTAGCCAGCACACGCCTGGATCAGCTACATGTTCTCTTTCTCCTTCAGTTGTCGTTTCTCGATACCCTGACCGAGCCTGATCCATCTATACTCGACATCTCGGATCAAATGCTCGCTCTTGTAGTAGAAACAATTCTTTTACGAGATCAACTGGTCAACTCTGGAACGGGACTCGTTTGGAGGGTATGTATATCTACTTCCAGAATTTGAGCCATTAATTACAGGACTAATACCCTGTTAGATCGCCCACTACGGTCTCCCTGCTGCAGGGATTATCCTCCTTTCAATGCTGAAACAACACCGCACATTAACCGAAGGAAGATCATCATGGTCCAAAACAATACTCAATCTCGGTATCTTTGTTGCGCAGGTCCAGGTAGGTAGCATCGTTCGGCGTGGAGATCCAAACTACGCCTTGATATCCAAAGCGACACAGACGATTGAGCGGTTCCTTGATTCTATTCATAGTGAAGGAATACATACCCCGACGCAGTTGCCATCGCATCTGGGGGAGAATGGCGATTGGGCTGCATTTTTCAGCCAGGATCTGTGTGATTTCGAGACTGACTTCTGGGAGAATCTCGCCTATCATCCCTCTTTGTTAGCTTCAGATCCTAGTTTACCTCCAATATAGTCGATGAATAAAATAATATGTAGGAAGGATATATATCGAAAGTGTTGATTTCTTAGATATAGGATTACAACCAAACGACTCCGTGTACAATATGTGATATGCTATAAAGGCTCGACTATCAAATCTCTACTGAGATTCAGCATCGGACATGGAATTGTTTTAACCATAGGAAGTAAGTATGAAGGGAATATTTGCTGCATGAAATAATCAAAGCTTGAAAGTAAGAACTGCAGTCTAGTATGCAATTGAGTAGGATATCAAATATAAATCTACAAGTAAAGATGCCAAAGTCTGGCATTTCTATGTATAATAATCACCTTTGGTCTTCCCCTCTTCTTTGCTTTGTATGTTATATCACCAACATATATCCGGAGCTGTGTTAACACGAGAGAAGTCTAAATCACTCACATGTATCTGAACTCCCCTACTCATCTTGCCCCTGCTCCTCATCCTCATCATCCCCATCCTCACCCTCATCCTCATCCTCATCCTCACTCTTACCCGCAGCCTTATTCTCGTACTGGAACTTAAACTGATCCTCATTCTCAAACCTATACTTATTCTTCTTCTCATCCTCATCTTCATTCTCCTTCTCACTCTCTCCAGAATCCTTCATTTCAACATCTGAGATATCTGCTCGGTCTTTATCAGGTGTTCTGCGGCCAAAAATATTAAGATAACCCGCCATCGTACTAGTCAAATCCTTAGGCTCTGGTTCAGACTTAGCCTCAGCCTTATAAGGCTTAAAACCATCAGTCATCTTGATATCACCATCAGCATCCACGCTTCGGTCACTCTTAGCCCCATCGTCACTCTTCGCCCCATCCGAGTCACTCAGAGAAGTAAAGGTCGTCCATTCAGCCTTAGCCTTACCTCTTATTGAGCTTGCAGTGCGTGCTTTCTTCTTTTGCGGTGGGGGAGTCTGCCCGCCCTCTTCAGCATTACTCCGCTTGCGATTAGCACGCTTGATATAATTGTCCAAAACCTCTGGGACGATACCAGGCGGAGGTGGAACTGACATAAAAGCGGGCACCTCGTTGTTCCTGGGTACATAGCCAGCCACAGAGCCAGGGACGTAGAATTCGGCTTCTGGGTCAGGTGGAAGGATAACTGGAGCGGGAGCTGCGGATTTGATTCCTGTGAATGCTGCAGGGACAGGTCCAGGGATAATGGGAGGGATGACTACAGGGACAGGTGCAGGGGGAGGGCGAGGGGGAGGTACAGGTATGGGAAGGCGGCGAGATCTGGGTCGGGAGGATGCTTGTGGAATCGGAATATCTTGTCGAAAAGTAGCAGCGGGTGTAATGCGAGGAGCCGGAGCTGCAACCGGAGCTGCAACCGGAGCTGGAACCGGAGCAGGAGCAATCGCGGGGAGAGGAGCAGGGGCAAGGGGAAGAAGGACACGAAGAGGAACACTAGGAATAGCCTGAGCCTTAGAAGGAGCCTTGGCCTTGGTAGGAGTCTTCTTAGTCTTAGGAGTCTTACTCCTAGAACGAGACTTACCCCTAGTACGAGCCTTCTTAGCATCGTCACCAGAATTGTCAGCAGCATCCAAAGCAATTGCCGCCGAAGCAGACATAGCAGCAGCCCTAACAGGGCGTTTATTAGCAGGAGGGACAGGGCCGGGAGCGGGAGCAGGGGCAGCAGCAGGAGCAGCAGGGCCAGCAGGAGCGGGAGCGCCGGTGAAAACAGTAGGATAAGCAGGATCTAGAATTCTCCATGTAGGGTCAGTGAAGCGGTAGAATCGAAGAACATCCCACAAACGTTCTGAAAGCTCGACTGGATCTGCGATATGAGCAAGAGTTGAAGCTGGCAACTCAGCATGCCTAGCGGTAAACCTACGCTTGATCTCAGCTGCCCTCTTACCTCTGAACACTCCCTTCCACTGGTTATTACATTGCAAAGCATCGTACAATAAAGGATTGTAGATCTCTCGAATCAAGTTGAGGACGGCCCGTTGATCTGCTGGGTTCGTGGCGATATCGATACCAAGTGCTGCGAAGATGGCAACATCCCAGGTAGTGGGCATACCAGTTCGGAAATCACAGGTCACTCGAGACATGCTAGGAGGTGGCAATGGGAACTGATTTGTGTATAAGTTAGATTGATGGATTGGACTGTTAGACTGTTAACTCGTTGGGTTGGAGATAATGATACTTTAGGTAGAATTCGCCGACTGATAAATACTTGAGAGGCTCTTTGTGACTTGTGAGATTGTTGTAAGCATGGTCTATGTATTTTGGGAGACACAAAGGGAGGCATTCTATACCCTTTTTAGAACAAAGCGATGCATTGATACTCAGCAAATACAAACAAGGCCCTTATTGACTATGAACTAATTAAGGATACCCTTTCAGGCTATTGTTGTAGAAACAAAGAAAGACCAAGGGAGGAAGTGGCCGAGAATAACTAGAACCTCCAGTAGAAGCAAAAGGAATAGATATATTGTTGAAGCAAAGATACGAATGAATTTAAGTCCAAATTTCGCCGTATTTATTTATGAATAGCTCTATGCACAAATAAAATAGAACTAAAGAGGATGATCGTCGAATTTTGTATATGCCTACTATCATTAGTAGTAACTGTTTGATATACAACATTAAGCTTGACTAACATAGTCGAGGTCATGATAAAGTTGTCTAGTGGAGCACTGAGACCCCAAATGCGCATAGAAGATTAGGTAATGTCTCAGAGATCTGCTGAACTTCCGAGATTCATCGGTTTGGGAGCTGAACTATTATGATTTTACCCGGTTGGCTGTAACTCATGCGTCTATACTCCATATATCCTAGTTGATTTTCCAGTCCGGAAACTTTCCGGGATCGGAGAGAACAAGGCCTTCACGTTAGACCGCGCTTAGGGTTGTGCAATTCGTGTAACTGTACGAAAATTACGAGTTTAGGCTCTTACCAACGTCTGATATTATTCGAGGTCACTATAGAGACTAAGATGACCGTCAAGCCACTTCGGTATGGAAGACTCTGTTCTACGGAAGTAAGGAATGGCACATGGTTCTCGAATATTCTCTGGTTAATGCATTCGGCTACACCGCCACTACCTGAAGTTGATCACACCTCAGACCTCGTGTCAGAAGGTTTTCGGTCCACGAGGCAACTACCCTGTCAGTGCACTACATATAATGATATCTATCAGCCTCAAACGTCGGGGAATGCCCGGGTGCTGATTTAGAATAGAATTCATTTTGAGAATTTAATTCCCTCAGATATTCAAATTTTCATGCAATATAGTATATATCACTGCGCGGCTGATCATCCATGGATGTTTGGGTGAAATTGCCAAGCTCGTGAGGTCAGTTATTGGGTTGATTTACTTTGACCCCCTAAAGCCACCCGCAGACGGCTATATCCGATGCCCTGTGGTTTTTTACCTCGTCATCACAGTGGGGGGGCGGGACAAACGGAATCCAAAAAGCAAACGGGGAATCAGCCATGAAAGTTTACAATAAAACACATGTTAATATGTATGTCGCATGACTCAGATTGGGTCCACGTCTTGGCCTAAAAGATCATCATTTTCCCCCGCATACGCTTTGACGCAGGCAACTCACGATAGGAGTTAATTATTGCATCAGGGGTTCATTTCGAGGGTTCGGAGAATTGTCCCTTACATTCTTTATATCCTTTATACTCACTTTCAATCTATATCGCTCTTAGCTTATAAATGTAAAATATCATAGCGTCCCGTGGCTCGTGTGCTAGGATCTCCTTTAGGGGTTAGTGCTGACGGCTGGTATAATCTGGCGGTCCTTGGACAAAGCCACCAGTTCACTTTGGGGCTGATCTGCATATGAGCTCACCCCCACGGGGATGTTTGTGCTCTTTTTATATGGGGTAGCCCCAGTCTTCCCCCTCCCCCATTTTTCTAGAGTCATCTCCTGAACCTGAAAAGCTATCAAAAAGCTCTTCATCATGGATGAAAAGATTAAAGACGCTCCTCCTCACTACGAGCATGTGGTCGATACTAAGAAAGAGCTGGATGAGGCAGCCAACCCTAATGCGCCTGAGCGCCGCCAGGCCATCGGCATCAACATCGTTCAGAATCCGTTGATGGTAAGTCTACAACTGAGAACGCCCGATCTTTCATGATATTGTGAGGCCATATACTGACTGTTTTTGGGTCCACAGCGCAGCTCCAAGGAGCAAGCTAGCATCGATGCCCGAGCGTACGCCGAGTCGCATGGTTTGGCAGAGTATGCCGATCTATTTGGCCGGGCTGCTGTGGTTGCGCGCGACCCCAAAGGTTTCTCGTCGGCTACGGAGCTTGATGATGAGGAACGCACTGCACTCGCATACGAAAGGGATCATAAATGGCACGGCCCGAAGATGCTCTGGTACTCAATTGGTCTGTGTGCTATTGGAGCTGCCACACAAGGATGGGATCAGACTGGATCCAACGGTGCCAACTTGTCCTTCCCCAAGGAATTTGGTATTGATGGTAAAGGAAAAGATGAGTGGATTGTGGGAATTGTCAACTCCATCATCTTCTTGACTGCTGGTCTTATGTGAGTATACTGCGATGATCTCCTTTTTTTCTATGCGACTGACCTTGTACATAGTGGTGCTTTCATTGTCGATCCACTTAACCATTATTTAGGCCGAAGAGGTGAGATCTTCGTCACTGCTCTCTGTCTCACTGCCACGCCAATTGGTTCTGGTTTTGCAAAGTCATGGCAAGGACTATTCGCTGCGCGATTTATAATGGGCATCGGTATCGGCGCAAAGAACGCTACGGTGCCAATTTACTCGGCTGAGATGGCTCCGGCCGCAATTCGAGGTGCTCTTGTCATGTTCTGGCAACTTTGGGTAGTAGCAGGTAACTAGTTCTCATCCTTTGTCGACAATCATGGCTAACCTTCAATGAAGGTATCTTCTTGGGCTTTGCCGCCAACGTCATTGTCAAAGACGTCAAAGATATCGCCTGGCGTCTCCAACTCGGTTCCGCATTTATTCCGTCTTTCTTTCTCGCCGCGGGAATCTTTTTCTGCCCCGAGTCTCCTCGCTGGCTTATGAAGCATAACCGGCACGCCGAGGCATTCCAGTCGATGAAGCGCTTGCGAGCTCATCCAATTATTGCTGCGAGAGACTACTATTATTCATACGTTATCTATGAAGAGGAACTCAAGGAGGCTCGGGGTGCAGGTTACTTCTCCCGCCTGTGGGACTGCTTTGCCGTTCCGAGAATCAGACGGGCTAACTATGGTGCCTCGACTGTTATGATTGCGCAGCAGATGTGCGGTATCAACAGTAAGTTGTGTCTTGCTTCGTGAGAGTAGCCAGTGCTAACACCTTTTAGTCATTTCTTTCTACAGCTCCACCATCTTCCTAGAAGCCGACTTTACACAAGACCAGGCCTTGTATGCGTCTCTTGGCTATGGTGCTATCCAGGTCGTGGCCACCATTCCTACGTTGTTCCTGATCGACACCAAAGGCCGAAGAACACTGACTTTGATTGTGAGCTGTTCTGGGATTTCTGGCTGAATATTACTGACAATTGTTCTCAAGACATTCCCCTTGATGTGCATCTTCCTACTAGCCGCTGGTCTCTCTCTTTTGAACAAGTCAGGTGGCCAAGCCGGGACGATTGCACCAGTCGCCTTGTAAGTTTGGTAGTTATCACTTCGGTTGAGCATTGACTGATTGATCTATTTAACTAGGTTTGTGTATCTGTTTACCATTGCCTACTCCTTAGGAGAAGGACCAGTCGCTTTCCAGTATTCTGCTGAGGTATTCCCCACTATTCAGCGTGAACAAGGAATGGCCTGGGCTGTTTGCATTAACAACACCTTTGGTGAGTATCCAAATATCTAATTCACTGAATATCCCATTAACCAAGTCCTCTCTAGCTGGCATCCTTGGCCTCACGTTCCCTCGAATGATGACTGTGATGACCAAAACTGGTGCTTGTAAGTTGATGCTCCTGGACCACGGTGCCCACATCGCTGACTCTCGCTTTAGTTGGCTTCTATGCTGGTCTTAACCTCATAGCTTGGTTTATGATTTTCTGCTTTGTCAGGGAGACCAAGCAGCTAACTCTAGAAGAATTGGATCGTAAGTCGAGTCTCCAATCTAGGTCCATGAGCATATACTGACATAGCTTGCAGAGGTTTTCGCGGTGCCAACTAAGAAGTTCATTCACTACGAACTGACTGTGTGGCTTCCTTGGTGGTTCAAGAGATATATCATGAGACAGAACATTGAGAGACCACCACCCATTATTGCAATGGGCGATGGGGTCCGATAAATGTTTACAGAGTTCCACATTCTGGGTGTCTTTGGACTGCGACTATTGGTTGGATTGATGGCTTGTTTTATCACTGGTAACTCGGTATTCTCATTCTAAGAGGGGGAGTGATCTACATGATAACCGCAATGGTAACCTCAATGATTCCGTTACACATGTAGCTATTCAGAATACATTTCTAGTATGCATCCTAAGTATTCAATTCTATTAGGCAGTGTATATCATACACCTATATCAGACAGCTGCAAGTAAACAAATGGGACTCTTTGGCAGGAACGACCCGACACAGCTTCAAATTTCCACCCGAGGCCAAAGACACTTCTCACCTCCTTTTGGGAATATTCTTTGATTTGTATTTTCATCGCAGTCATGGACCAAACATATGCAGAATGGCGACATTTGATGGACGACATAGGTGAAGATCCAGCAAAACCAGAGCCTTTGACCTCGCACATACAGTTCACAGTTCCACCAACCCCGTCCAATACCCCACTGATCCCACATCTTGAGAGTGCCCATCATATCTTCTCACAAGCATTCAACATCGATATACGTCTACTGGTTTGGCCAGAAAGCTGGTTCCCAGGAGATGAGCGACTGAGCCCCCTGTGGCTTCGGCCTTGGATTAAATTTCCTCAACTCCAAGACGAGATGTGGAAGAAAATTGTTGACGCACCCGAATTTGTCAATTCACGTATTTTCCCCCCACAACCCTCAATCCAATACACTGCTCAGCTCCTGAAACGGTATACGGTGTATTCGGAAGACACTTTGAAACAATTCGCGCACCGAACGCTGGACGATTTTCTCGCCATAATTGTTGATTTTTTGGAACATGAACCGGCACTGCGATACATGTTCAGTGCCCGTGGACAATTGAACTTCGACCGCCCACGCCATTGCTGCATTTCTGTTGCAAAATGTGGATTCGAAGAGCCAGCGTACGCAGTCTTGTATATTCCACCAGTTTGTCTGACTCTGCCCGAACTGGTTGCAGGGTTGCGCGCGATATCACCGGTGGATGTCTTCGACAAAGAACCGAGGACATTCGAGGACCATGCCACCGCCATAGTTGTTCGTGCGATTGCTCGAATCTATTCAAGAATGATGGGCGCTGGAATCCAGTATGGGTATATCTACACAGGAGAGGCCTTAGTATTTCTTCATATCGACCCAAAAGACTGTACCGCGATAGAATACTACCTTTGTGTTCCCAGCCGAGACGTGGTTTCGCATGGTTATGATGAACATTCAAACTGGGTTCGCCGTACGGCTTTGGGCCAAGTCCTCGCTTTCACACTGAAATCATTAGCTGCCAGTCCACCAACGCACGAATGGCATGACGCAGTTTATCAATCCTATCGTCCTCTCGGAGATGATTACTCAATCCTCTTGCCCCAAGCCCCGGATGATATTCGATTCAACCCACCATCAGATTTTATGTATGAAGACTCATTTTGGACTAGATTCTGGGGCAATCTTCTACAAGCAAACATACAAATGGATGATCCGGATAGTCCTGGTTCACAAAGCTCTGGGTCAGACATTTGCAGGCCTTACTGTACTCAGGCATGCCTCCTCGGCACCTTTGAGAGGGGAGTTCTGGATGAAAACTGTCCGAACGTTTCAGAGCACGGCACGACAAGACATCAGCTCAGCTCACAGGAGATCTGCGACAGGTTGAATGAACAACTTCGAGAGAATCGTTACAGAGGGTTCCAACAGCTGCACATCATTGGTCGAACTTGTTATCTATTAAAAGCAACGCTGCGGTCTCATGGGTACACGATGATGATCAAGGCTACCAGCGCCAGCCAGTCGTGTAGGATCAAAGCTGAATTGAGCAACTATCAGAATCTGAAATTGTTGCAGGGATCTCTAATTCCTGTATGTCTTGGGATGTTTCAGCCTAAGATCCCATATTGGTATCATGGGCTTCAAATGAACTACATGCTGCTCCTCAGTTGGTCTGGAATTCGAACGGACGAACATACAACCACGTTTGAAACGAGTCAGTACCTTGAACAAGAGATGCGGAAACTTGAGGACGTCTTTCATGAACATGGAGTTGTGCACAAAGATGCAGCCTTCCGCAACGTGCTGTGGAATCCCGATTCAGAATCCTTTGTGATGATTGACTTGGAAGATATGAAATGGCTGAAGGGAGCTTCACAAGGCCCAAAGGGACATCGAAGCCATCAAAAGCAATCCAGCATAGATGAAATCCGGGCCAGTAGCTAGCATGGAGAAAAAGACAAGGGTTCTTTGGTTTTGGCGCTCACACAAAGTATTGTGAGTAAGAGTTAGTCGAGTTGGAAGACAAGGCACAAAGGATTCTATATTTATTCCCACCGCTATATCTTTATTCCGGGTGCCATCTCCAGATGTCCCCAATTGCCTGTCAAGTTCCTTGAATCCTGTATAATATGACTTCACGAAAAATGAAAACCAGAAGTGTGATCACTCCAAATCGAAAGTCTAGTCACATATTAGCACTGAACATTAGCTCACGCGAATAAACATACCATATCAAACCAAACACCACCAGCAAAGTTGGACTGACTCTTCCCCTGGTTCTTAAACCCAACACTCTCATAAAATTTCACCAAGTAGTCATGCGCAATAAGCACAACCTTACTCGCCCCAAAGCACCCCCTCCCAAGATGCTCAAGGTACGCCCGAACAAGAGCTCTCCCAACCTTCTTGCCCTGATACTCCGGCGAAATAGCAACAGAGTGAATTGCAATGCTATCACCATACTTATGATTCCCAATTACCTCATCATTAACAAAGACAGGCTCGTCATCCAATGATCGCCAATTCTCCGGCATTGCCATAGATCCGTCCGTGATACGCGTATAGGGAGACCGCACTGCAACAACATGACCAATGAGCGTAGGTGATGTTGAGTCTTGTTCATTCTCAATAAAGAGTCCGAGACATAAATCCGGATTTGCTCGCAGGCGATAACAGAACTTAGTCCGTGTCAGAAGAAATCCGGAATTGTTCATTAAGTCAGTCTCTGGCTCTAGTGCTGGCTCACCTTTTCCTCAGAGCATCGCTCCGCCTCTGTAAAGGCTTCTTCAACGGCTACGCAGATCTTCACGTCGTCCTTGTTCAAGGTCCGGGTGAAGGTATTGCTTCCGCCGAGGCTTGGGATGTGGATGTTGGTCCGGCTCATGGTGGGATTGTGAGAGGTTGGAAATAGAAAATAGGAATTGAGTCAGAAAGGTAGAAACAATATGCCTTTTTAATGAGTCACCGTCGTTTCTATATCGGCGGGTTTATGTGGGACAAACCGGAGTATTCGGATCGGAGTGTTCGGCATGGGGACTACGCAAAACGTGAAATCCGGAGAAAAAGTGGATATTGAATTGTTGAAATTATTGATTTGATGCGTTAATTGTAGATAAGCAGGAGGCTGGCGCGATGTTACATAGCTACACCGCTACTGTGTATCGTGGCGGAGAATACAGAATATATATTATGTTCTAGAACTGATGCTGTTGACTGTAGGAATTAAGCTGTAGTTGAGGCAAGAAATATGTAGTTCAAGCTTTTTGTTTTGTTGTAGTGTCATTGTTGAGAAGATTAAGAACCAACCATTGGGAATCATCAAAAGCCTGGCCTTACGATAGATAGATCGGAGATGAGATATGTACAAATTGACTTGCTAATATTACATGCTGTCGTTTCCAGCCATTCACAGTTTCGCCAACAAGGACTCGACAAACGTGCGTAGTCCATCCAACGGCACATCCTCCTTCACGTCCAGCCGGCGGCACTGCACCTCCAAAGTCTCCTTCTTCTTCCACCCATTGCCAACAACAACGATGATAGGGTATCCAATCAAATCTGCGTCGCCAAGCTTCCAGCCCATACCCTTGTCCCGGTCATCGAGGATAACATCGAGAGGCACCGCAGCATCGCCAGTAAGACTATCATACACCTGGTCTGCAACGGTCTCCAGCCCCTTTCCTGAGACCACGACAACCTCATAGGGCGCCATAGCACGCGGCCAATTAAGTCCCTTGGAATCAGCAAGTCGGTTTGCCACTGCGGAGATCATACGTGAGACGCCGATACCGTGACATCCCATCTGCATGGGCACGATTTGTTCCTTGCCCGAAAATTTCGCACCTACTTCCGAGGATCCCTCGAGAAGAGCGGAATTAACAGAAACAGACGCATTCAGGACTTTGCTGTACCGCGTTCCTAGGTGGAATGTGTGTCCTAGTTCCACGGCAGAATGGCTAGTTAACGATCCATGCGTGCACTGCGAGCACTGGTCTCCGTCATGCACGCGGACCAAGCTGAGTTTGTTCGAAGTTCCAGGGAATCGGTCCAGCTTAGAGTAATCTATGTCCGAGGCTGTGCAGCCAACTTCCTGGAGAAGATCACTCAACGGCGGGCGCTGGTATACCCGAACCTGCGAGTCGTATAGATCCACTACACGCGGCTTCGTCGAGGACTTGTTTACCTTTACATGAGCGGTCCATCGCTCTAGTGGGTTCTCCACGCTCAGATCGAGGTCAATACCAGCGGCGGTCGCAACTGCCTTGACAGCGTGCGAGTTGACATGGCGCTCAACGGGTTCTGTCGCGCCGTTCTGCATCGAGAATTTGGGGTGCCAGCTTCGCACGAGGGTGTTATTATCATGAGAGATAGCCATCCACATGCCCGTTGAGATTGTTGATCCACCTTCTACAAGTGCATCGTCTGTCTGGAAGCCAGGTGCCGTGATTTGTTCGGACTCCTCAGTGCCGTGCGTCTTGCCGTCTGCGAGTTCTTCGTTATAGACATGGTCACAGTGAGAACAGCTGACCACCTCGTCCTCGCCCTTTGGGCTGATAAAGTGGTACTCATGGCTCAATGAGCCGCCCATATTTCCTGAGTCTGCTGCCGCGACTAGGTAGGGAATCTTGAGTTCGTTGAATAAGTCTGTGTACGCTTTTTTGACTGCGTCGTATGTTTTCATTGCTTCGCTGACACTGTAGTCGAATGTGTAGAGGTCTTTCATGATGAACTCTCGCCCACGAAGCAGGCCTTGTCTGGGCCGGGCCTCATCTCTGTACTTTCGTGCTTTATTTATGAATTCGTTAGTGATGTTTACACAGTAGGAAAACAAAGAGTCTCACAGATTTGATACACCCGCAGAGGCAGGCTCTTGTATGATGTTGTTAGATTTCCCACAAGTGTTGTTATCTCTTCCTCGTGTGTTGGGGCTAGGAGAAAAGGAGTGTCTTTCCGATCTTTGAATCGGAACAGCTAGGATACATGTTAGTGGTGTTATGCAAAACATTGGGTATGGTTAACCTACTTCTGAGCCGTTGGACAGTCTGCCAGACTGTGCCCAGAGCTCTTGCGATGATATTGAGGACAAAGAGACCTTGGATGCACCTGGATTTGCTTTAGTTGCCATCCCATGGTAAGCAAAGCGTACATTCCATACCGAGTGAGCGCATATGCTTGTCAATCAGACGCTCTAGCTTATCTTGAACACGTAGACCAAGTGGGAGCAAATGAAACACTCCTGAATATGCCTGGAGCACCGTCAGAGATATTTACTTGGATATAAAGATACGACTGCTCACCTGTCGAAGAAATCCACCTCGGACTAGCAGGTCATTGGCATCCTCTAGATCAATGTTAACATCTGGTGATAGTAAATTCCTATCGGGTTCATGAATGGCATACCCTTTTCACCATCAACGGGCTTCTTGGAAATTCCACCAGTAGGAATCCATATATTTGAAACACGGCTTCTGCCATCAACCTACATTGAGTCAGTACACACTATCAAGCACATTCAACAAATCGTTTGGAAGCGCGTACGTGAAGATTGCATTGCTGGACGCGCAGGCTCAACGCTAGTCGCCGGCCGGCTATGCGCCCTGACAGAGGTCGCAGCCTAGAAATCATCGATCAAGATAGTCCACGGCGTCAAAATCGATTACTTTAGCAATTGAGCTCCTGGCTAAACATAAAATAAGTTGTAGAGCAAGCCGAGTGTCCCTTCTCCGATGTTTCTTATCGCGTTGGTCCGAGCGCCCGATAACCCGCCGCAAAAGATTTCTCCGTCTAATTTTCTTTCCTCCATTATTCAACCCCAATCACAACGCACCATGGTTACAGGGAAAGGAAAGCGCTCTTCGGGCGCGGCTGAGACTGCTCCTGCGACGAGCGTATCAGCTCCCGCTGCCGAAACTATGCCCTTCATGCCAGACGAGAGCGCCTTCGCGGGCCTACGACAGAAAATCGAACAGCGTTTGAAGACCCAGAATCAGAGCGCCGGGAAAGGCAAAAAGGATAATACCAAGCCCCCAGCCCCTACCGCCAATGGTTTCGCCAACAAAGGAAAACAACATCCCACCAATCCCAGCCGGTCCCAGGATTCTGCGCAAGGCAAGAAGCGGGATCGCAGCGGCGAGGTGATTGCTCGGGAACAGAACAAGGGTGGAATGAACAAGCAAGAAAAGCCAAAAGCTGGCAAGAAGAGCAACGACGACGAAACACTGCGCCAAGAAATTCTAGCTATGGGTGGTACCGAGGAGGATCTTGATCTTCTTGCTGGTGTCGACTCCGAGTCTGAGGTTGAGGGCGAGTCCGGCAAGGTTGACGATGATCTTCGGAAGCAGCTCTCTAGTATGCTGGAGGCTTCAGGGCACGTCGTGCCTGAGGATCTAGCAGACGACGAAGTCGAAGACATTGAAGCGGAAATAGAGAGCGAGGATGATATCGAGGGCAGCGAGGACGAGGCAGAGAGCAGCGGGCCTGAATCTGACATTGAAGAAGCCCCTGCTCCGAAGTATGAAGCTACCGTGCCTAAGGAGTATTTGAAGCTGGTAAGTTGTGGACGGCCTCACACCACAACGCTTTCGCTAATATGATCATCATAGAATGTTCTTCCTCGGTCCGACTGGTACAATATCCCCATGCCATCATCCGCCAAAGACACGAAACAGATGAATGCCTTGCCCCGCCACCTGATGGAGCGTGTTCACGAGCTGGCCAACAAATTGCTACAGGAAGAAAATGAGGAGTATGCGGCAGCCCAGAGAGCATCTGCTTCTTCTTCCCACAAGTTCTACTCGACCATTATGACGTCTGGTACCCTCAGCGATAAAATTTCCGCCTTGACTCTTAACGTTCAGGAGTCACCTCTGCACAACACCAAGGCACTGGAGACCTTGATTGGTCTCGGAAAGAAGCGTAGCCGTGCGCAGGCAGTTGAAGTTCTGCGATCATTGAAGGATATGTTCGCACAGGGTACTCTGCTTCCCAGTGACCGAAGACTGAGGTCTTTCACTAATCAGCCTGGGCTCGTCGCTGCATTCCAAGGTGCCGGTGGTCGGTGGAACGAGAAAGACCCTCTTCCGGGTGGTTTGAAGAAGAGCGAGCTGATTGTGTGGGCCTTTGAAAACGTCGTTAAAGATCAATTCTTTGAAGTAATCAAGATCCTCGAGATTTGGTGCAATGATGAGATCGAATTCTCACGGTCCCGGGCCGTCAGTTATGTTTACGAACTTCTCAAGGAGAAGCCCGAACAGGAGACCAATCTTCTGCGACTTTTGGTCAATAAGCTCGGAGACCCGGGCAAGAAAATTGCCTCTCGGGCATCATACCTGTTGCTGCAACTCATGCAGTCACATCCTATGATGAAGCCGATCATCATCAAGTCAGTGGAAGAAGTGCTGTTCCGGCCTGGCCAGAGCTCTCACGCCAAGTACTATGCTGTCATCACTCTGAACCAGACTATCTTGAGACAGAAGGAAGAAAAGGTGGCTGCTCAGTTGCTAGACATCTACTTTGGACTGTTCCTCGTGCTTTTGAAGCCCTCCCACCAGGGCAAGCCGGATACCAAGGGCAAGCCTGATACCAAGGGCAAGCCTGCCCCTAAGGGGAAATACAACAAGCATGGAAAGGGACCGAAGGGCAAAGGCGATGACGATGCTGCCAAAGGACAGGCCCAGGACGACGAAATGCGGGAGAAACTGATCTCTGGTGTCTTGACCGGTGTCAATCGTGCTTATCCTTTCACTGACTCTGATTCCGAACGGTATGTTTTTGCTTACATTCTATTCCTCCATGCAGAGTACTAACTCCTACTAGCATGTCGAAGCACCTTGATACCTTGTTCCGTATCACGCACTCCTCAAACTTCAACACCAGCATCCAAGCTCTCATGCTGATTCAACAACTCACTGTCGCTAATCAAGTTTCCGGTGATCGCTTCTACCGCACCCTGTACGAGTCCTTGCTCGACCCCCGCATTGCCACCTCATCAAAGCAATCTCTCTACCTTAACCTTCTCTATAAGGCTCTCAAGAATGATTTGAACGTCCGCCGAGTCAAGGCATTTGTGAAGCGTCTTGTTCAGGTACTTGGCATGCACCAGCCCTCTTTCATCTGCGGTGTCTTCTTCATGATCCGCGAGCTCGAGAAGACTTTCACAGGCCTCTCGTCCTTGGTTGATCAGCCAGAGGATAACGATGATGATGATGAAGAGGTCTTCCGTGACGTCCTCGATGAGGATGACGAACAACCGGAAACAGCCCCCGTTGTTGAAGCCAAGAAGCTGAACAACGTATACGATCCTCGCAAGCGAGACCCCGAGCACAGCAATGCTGAAAGGAGCTGTCTTTGGGAATTGCTTCCTTTCACTTCTCACTTCCATCCTTCCGTCTCTCTTAACGCCAACAACCTACTTGAGCACAAGCCCATGAGTGGCAAGCCCGATCTGACTCTGCACACTCTCACTCACTTCCTTGACCGTTTCGTGTACCGCACGCCTAAGGCCAACGCCAGCTCCCGCGGTGCTTCTATCATGCAGCCCCTGGGTGGTGGTGAAACTGCCGACCGGTTGGTGGAGGCAGGCAAAAAGGCAGAGAACCAGCTTCCTCTCAACACCGAAGCCTTCTGGAAGAAGAAGGCCAACGACGTTGCCGCGGAGGATGTCTTCTTCCACGAATACTTCACTCGTGTCAACAAGGACAAGGAGAAGGTGCGTTCCAAGAAGAGCAAGGACGTTGACGCCGAAGATCACTCCGACGAAGGTCTTAGCGAAGACGAGGACCAAATCTGGAAAGCGCTCGTCGACTCTCGCCCCGAGCTGGAAGCCGACGAGGACAGCGATGACGATCTGGACATGTCCGATTTGGAATCTGCCTTGGACTCCGACGAAGATGGCGAAGGTGCGGACGAGGACGATTCCGACGACGGCGTCATCTTCAACGACGAGTCCGATGTTCCCTCCGACGAGGAAATGGCCGAGTTCAGCGAACCCGAGGAAGCAGCGCCCCCTGCCAAGACCAAGAAGGCTGCCAAGAAGCCCTCCAAGGAAGTTGAGGAGGATTCCGACGATTTCGATATGGATGTCTCGGACGACGATGCCTTCATCGACAGCGACGAGGACCTGCCGTCGGATATGGAATTCGGCGGAGTCGAACTGGAAGAGCCCGAAAAGCCTACCGATGCTGCTGCGCCCGAGTCGAACCGCAGCAAGCGCCGCAAGCTCAAGCAGCTGCCCACTTTTGCCTCCGCGGACGACTACGCTGCGCTGCTGGCGAACGAAGACTCCGACGTGGGAATGTAATCTGTTTATTCTTGAAAGAGTTCGATTATTTCTTGCCCCTTGGGGGCTAAAATTCCTGTTTTGCATCTGGAGTTGTTACAGGTTGCACACATTTTGTTTCTTATTCCTTTTTTCATTGTTATCTATATCTATCCTATCTACTATCTATTCCCTCTCTGGACGCTGCAGTCAATACAAGCTCTTTGGAATATACCCTTCGCCTGGGCAAGACCTGACCAAGACTGCCGATCTTAAAACCAAGCCTTACCCCTCTCTAGGCAAAAGTGGGCAGTTCTATAGGGCAGCCTTAGGCGTCCAATTAAAGAGATCGCTTCGTACTACCAATTGAATACAGGTCTCGACAATCTAGTAAGGGGTCCTTTCTGTGCATACTAAATATCTCAAACTGTACAAATTATACTGCGTGTCTCATAATGCCATAGCAACATATTAAAGAGGGCATCTAAATCAGCTCAGATCTGTGTGGCTTGAAAGCCCCTTAAATCCCTCGACGCCATGCGGCTGCTACGGCCAAGGGTATGTTTATCTTGTACCAGTATTGCTTCCTTTGCGTACTTTATGTACAGGATATCAGATATGTGCAATACATATCATATGTACAGAGTAGGGAGCAGCATAGGTGTTTGCTTTTCCGCCTACTGGAAAGGCAGGCAAGGGCCAGTACCATGAGTCAGCTGCACGTGGTATTTCTGTTCTCAGACATCAAAGAAAAGTTAATGTCAAGTTGCAATTCGCTGAGTGCATTCCGCATCCACCAATAATATTTCTCCCATCTCTTTTCCCCGCATGCTCCACCACCCGCTTTCCCTCGTCCCCATCATCGTCCTATCAACGAACCAGCCGTTTCACTGACCATGTCAGATTTACTTTCCGGGGCTTCCGTCATGGAGACCGCGGTGGAGGTAATTCTGCGACCCGTCCCTCCCCTCACCCAGATAAATGGTACGCGTTATGTCTCCAACTCATCTGAGGTTATCTCGTTACGCTTTTTCCATGAATGGCAGAGCTTTAAACAGGATGTTCTCGAAGCATCCGATCCTTTAGATCTTAGCCATCCTGTGCCTTACACGGATGATGTGTCAGAAAGCTACGTCGTTGGAAGCGAACTTGGTTTGACCGGAAGGTTCTTCAAGAATGTCTGTGACCCAGTTTCGAAAGTGTTTGCCACTACTTGCCTCTCCCACTTGAAGTTCGGTGATTATCAGTCCTCTGCAGGGCCAACGGGTACGAGTCAAGTGCCTGTTATCACTATGTTCAACACAACGGGACCACCTCGCCCAGTGGCTGTCGGAGAACTCAAGTCTTTCTGGACAGTTGAACTTGAGGACTATTCCATTCGCGAAGGCTATCAACGGTTAATCGGCATCCAGCATCACATTGGTAAGTCCAGTTGAGCCTTATTTACGACCCTGTTAACGGTTCCTCAGCCCAACTCGTCAAGTACATGCGGTCGAGTAAGCTTAAGTTTGGATTTATGTCGACATACGAGTGGACGGTCTTCATTCGCAGAACAGCTCCTTACCACTTTGAGATGTCGTTACCGATTGCAAGAGACGCATCGAACCCCAGTCTCCGGCAATGCTTCTTGGCGCTAGGTGTAGTGGCTTCCAAAGATTGGAAATATATTGAACCCCCTGACTTCAACATCGCCCAGGTGAGTTTTCCAGTTATAACAGCGGCAATCTCCTAACATCAGACCCTAGCTCCGCGTTCCGACGGGCCCTTCACTCCAAGCATCCATCCGTCCAGCCGCTTTCCGGAACCAAATCGGCACCAAGGAGGAGATATCGGACATGCTTGGCTCGTCGTCAATCCTTTACGGGGCCGATGACGGTCTTGTAACGACGTTCGTAAATTGCAAGAGGATTATCCAGCAATCCTCCGCCAAGGCGATTTATGAAGTCACATGGGATGGAAACCCGGCCATCGCGAAATGCTGGTCACCGTCTCGAGTCGAACGGTCTGTTGCTGTGTCCTTGTAACATAGTATCTTAATCGCTAATCCTTTTGGTTCTGTAGGTTTGCTGACGAAGCGAGGACGTATGAGAACATCCATGCGCAACGACCAGCCGGTTTCGATTTTTTCCCCTCACTACTAAGCATCGGTAAGATCTCTTGCTCTTCGATCTTTCCCCAGGGTTATATCATTGTGATGACAAAGGTTGATGGGGAACGGCTCGACAAACAATGGAACCAACTTTCTGGAAGCGTCAAGGAGCATATACGTTCAGAGATTTACAAGGCTATCAAGGTCCTCAGGCGAGCGTCAACCATTGTTATCGACTCCGGGATGCATAATGTCTTGTATGACCCGGAAACCAATGCTGTAAGAATGGTGGATTTTGAGTTGATGCAAGCATGTGAGGAGGACACCATGAGTCCTGACGAACCAGAGATGTTTTCCATATTCGGGCATTACCCTTCGCGCGTACGGGTTCGTCACGAGGGTGGTTAGACGCCAATCATCGACAATCACACTCCAGAGTTATCGCGAGCCGATGGCTGCCATGAAGTTTGATTAGCGGGAAAACTTCCTGCTATGCTCGAAGCATCTTCATTTGCCACGCTTGGGTTTACTAATCGGAGAGGGTCTAACGAGGATTTGCTTTTGCTGAAAGAAGCGTTGCTACGCTTTTCAAATGTTCTGTATGTATGATACCCCTAGTCGACTTTATAGCTTCACGAGAAATGTTCAATAGGCGCTCTCACTCGTCGTTTTCTCAAATACAGTCTATCTCGTATAAATATTGACTAGCTATATGACACCAAAGCATCTAGACTTATATTATTTGAGGTCGCCTCGAGCCTCAGGTAATCACTTTGCAAGTGCTCATTGGACGGATTTGCCGTCGTCGTTTACCACTTGATCAAACAGAGAAGTGGGTAGCGGCGACGCCTCCTCCACGAACGGCTGTCAAGCCTATACTGTTCCTCAGCAGGCTCTTATCGCCGGCGGAGAAAAATTACTGGCCGACAGAGCTCGAAGTCGCATGCCTAGTATGGGCAGTGCGGAAGACGCGACACTTGATCGAGGATTGTCAATCCGCTGTCGTCATTTATACGGATCACTCGGCCACATGCGAGATTGCGCGCCACACGCATCTCGGATCGTCGTCGATCGATAGAATCAAGGATGCTCCTATCCAAGACCAGAAGCGGCGATCCTTTGCAGCGAGGACAACGGTAAACCTAACCGCGGAAGAAAAAAAACGCCTTCGAAACATTGGAGACCATTGCTTCGGGAAGCGTCTGCACACATCATGATCCAGCAAGATTCACGTATTATGATCTCGACGCATCAAAGCTCATTGGACATACCTCGGCACAATAGTAAACGGATACAACTCGAGTTCCCTGATGGTTGAATTCAGGCTAAATACACTCCATTTATCCGTGCTTCAGACGCATCCCTATTCCATTTACTTGGTTACTTGGATTCGTCACGGATTCACCGGCAATATCTCTTTCTTTATCCTAAGGCTATCAACCAAGACACAGTGTCCAGTCACCGGATAGTGAAGATATCCGGTGCACTCGAGATAGGAGATGGTTAAAAATAAGTTTCTACTTGGCGAGGTATATAAGACTATTGAGTGTATTCCAAACATACTAGTATTGTTTCAGTCAAAATGAATGAATGAAGTTCAGGTGTAACGGGAGCATCGACAGGGTACGATCGTATTATTAACATCTGAACGATGCTGAATATCTATGACTAGCTATATTGTCTATTACATTCCACTAAGCCGAAACGTATACCATAGTGTTGTATAGGTGCAGCCCCCATTTCAAGCGATAGTCGATACATCAACATATGATGCTTCTACTAGAGTAATACAACAACTACGAGCTCATAGACTTGGGCAGCTTAGCTCGCTCGCGATGATTTAAATGCTCTAGCTTCTCGGATGTCTTCTCGCTCGAATCGGAGTCCTCGCCCAACAAAGCCAGCAAGCCAATCTCCCTCTCGATGCGACGCTTCAGGGCCTCGTCCTCAACGGCCATGCTTCCGGACCCGAACAACTCATCCAGCAGGATCTGGACAACACCCACTTGACTGGCGCTACGGGCATTGAGAGCAATTCAAGAAAATGATTATCCTGTCTAAGTTTTTAGCCTTGTTCGTCTGGTTAGATTATTGAGCCATCTGAATTCGGGCCTATACGCCTATCGGTATTCAAATTCTATTATTGCATCCATGCGGGGACAAATCCCTCGTCGTAGGGTTAGGAAACCTTCTCTCTAATTCACGGACAACATTGGAAGTTATATTTTCCAGTTGGTGATATTTAAGTGCGCGCAGTTTGCTACGGGCTTCGTTGCGCCGTTCGTGAGGCTCTTCCTGGACTTTGAGAAGTGGTGAAACATTTAGATGTGACGGTGCACAATTCTCCTGGGTCACTGAGACCCCTTGCCTCCGATAAAATTCTTCACTCACGGCCATGGTGAGTTCAGACAACTGGTGTGATGAAAGCTTGGCTAACTTCTCCCGTGAGTCGGATGCCGGAATGCCAGCTTGACCCAGGTTGGGAAGGAATCGCTTCATCGGCCTGTAGTATTCCACCAAAGTTTCGAACACCGTGTGACCTTTGCACTTCTGCTTGTTAGAGATAGATGTACTACCTCCACTATATGTGAAATCGTCTAGCCCATGCTGTGGAATAAAGACAGAATGTCCTTGTAACGTGCTAAGGATTTGCGTAGCATGAACATGGGTTTCTTACCCAACTCTTGGAGCCGCTTGAACAGGAGCAAAGGTTGCTCATTGAGCCGAACACCCTGTACTTCGTCCCCGCAAACGACAGAGAGCGTATATTGTCGCCAATCAGCGTCAATATTGTATCTTTCGAGCATCGCTGGTATAAATTCGTGGTACGGGTCATTCACAGGCCTTCCCAACAACTTGCACATCTTATCGCAAGGCCTGCTGTTCACAGCAAGCTCGAACGAAGAGAGTCGGCCAATCATCTGGGACGGATCTGAAGCCTATGCCATCGCCGTCGTTGGCATCGCACGCCCCGGATATGGTAGTCAAACCCGTTTCTCAAAAGGCGCCATTAATAGGAGAGAGGAAGCATGCTAGTCCGCTAAGAATAGTCCGATAGCACCAACTCTATGCGCTCTCTCGTTATCCATGCCGCATTGTCTATCGAATAAGAATCAATGGTCAGTTAAGCTCCTAGGCAGGCAGAAATTCCATTCTCGCGAAAATTAAGGACAGTTGGGGGGACGCAACGGGCGCCAACTCACGGGCGCAAAAAGAGGCAGCGAAGTGCAGAACACGGGATGTACAGACCAATAGCAAAAATGCCTCAATGTCTTGAGCCCGAAGACCACGAAAGGGTGGAAAAGCAGCGACGAAAGTTGGCCGTAATCTCGAGGGGGCAAGGAGGAAGATATAGACCACGCACCGCGATGCCAAGCCTCAATCGCGCACTTTCCCCAAATAGGCACGCTATACGGGCTTCTAGTAATTCGCCGTCACCAGAGTATACGGAGTACACCGTGCCCTGATCAAAGATACCAAGTTCCACTATCCACGCCAAACCCATGTTCTCGGGGCATGGGATGTATGGATTCAAATCCTGATCTGGTCTGGATGGATTCATTCGACAACAGCCATCCGCATGCGGGGCCGCCACAATCCACCAGACGCATAGAATAACGAGAATAACCCATAATATGCTATGCGGGCGCAACCGACTTTACCTAAGTGGGCTTACATTCTCTAAAGCTCCAATGGCAATCTCAACTCGTGGCCCCCTTGGAAAAAAGCGGATTCGAGGTGTGGATTTTGATATCGAAAAAAAAAGAAAAAAAAGGAACAGGACTCTACATATCGACAAATCATTTTCACTACATGGGATGCATGGAAGTCAAAAGACTCTTGTCGCTGATGCTTATGATTTCATCAGGTCCCAACTACAAGTCCCTTGGCACGACCAAGCGTAAGCCACGGCTTACGCTTGCCTATTGCGGTTGAGACCTGACTACAACGTCATATTTCTGCTTTTTGCATTGGATTTTTTTATTTTTTTATATTTTTTCCGGATGTTAAGACTGTCCAGTGGGGGACGTCGGAGATGACGGTATTCTCCAGATTAATTACATGCGATGCGATCGCCATTGGTATTCTGCTATACCGGATTCTAGTTTTTTTTTTAATTTTACACTTTTTGAATTTATTCTCTTTCTTTCTTTTGATCTCTCAGATCTCTCAGATCTCTTCTTCTTCCCATCCGGTCCAGTTGTGAATCGCGTGCAGTTCAGGGAATACTACTCCAGGTATCCGCAGTTGCCCTAATCCGTCCACTGGCTACTTCCAACACGCCGATCACCTAAGATTTGATCAGTTGAGCGTAAGTATCTAATCAGTGCATCTATCCAAAGCACCTTGGAAGAAACACAAACGCAGAAAAAGAAACCCAATCCGCTTACACATAACCAGTATCCTATCAATAATCTTCTCGAGCATTACATGCATCCGCAGATCTTCAAATCTCCTCTCGACTCCACCGAGTTCAGACAAGCGCGGCTCCTCCGCTCTTTAATACAACAATGGCCGTGTCAAAAGAATCGCCAAATCCAGCCAGCTGGGACCATGACCGAGACCATGATCGCAGCCCCGAGCTGTCCGACAAGTCCGAGCAGGATCCCAAGCTGAAGGACTTCGACATTGAGGGGCAAGGCCGTGCCATAGACTCATCGTCGACGACGGAAAGCATCGGTCGCCAGATTGACCTGGAGTCGGAGAACACAATCAAATACCGCACGTGTAGTTGGCAAAAGGTGCGATTCTTTGGATAAGGAAGCTGGGAATCCATTGACTGATCTTTTTTTACAGACTGCTGCATTGCTTTTCTCTGAGTATATCTGTCTGGCTATTATGTCCTTTCCCTGGTCATATTCCATTCTGGGTCTGGTTCCCGGTTTGATCTTGACCGTGTTTATTGCCGGCGTTGTCCTGTACACTTCGCTGATTACCTGGTATGATTCCCTGCTCAATGGCTGTGAGTCCCATGGTAAGCTTCGGTGTTAACGTTGGTATAGGAGATTTTGTCTGCGACACCCGGAAGTCCGTGACGTTTGCGACATAGGTCAGTATCTGTTCTGGGACTCCAAGATTGCGTGGTGGGCCACGGCAGTCATGTTCCTCCTGAACAACACATTCATTCAGGGCCTGCACTGCGTCGTGGGTGCCCAGTACTTGAACACGATGTCCGGCGGCGCTGTCTGCACAGTCGTCTTCTCTATGGTCGTCGCCATCATTTCTTGGGTTTTTTCGCTGCCCCGTACATTCAGCACACTGTCCAAAGTTGCAACCCTCTCAGCATTCTTCACCTTTATTTCCGTAGTCTTGGCCGCCGTGTTTGCCGCCGTCGAAGACCACCCGGCAAAATACTCCGCCGCGCAGGGAGAACCCATTGTGCTCGTCATCCCGGCCAAGGGCACGACATTTGTGAAGGGCATGAATGCCTTCTTGAACATCAGCTACACTTTCATTGGCCAAATCACCCTTCCCAGTTTCATTGCCGAGATGAAGGAGCCCCGCGACTTCTGGAAGTCCGTGACAGCCGTCACAATTGCTGAAATCATCGTCTTCAGTGTCGTCGGCGCGGTCACCTACGTGTATGTCGGTAACCAGTACATGGTTGCGCCTGCCTTTGGCTCAATCGGCGACGACGTGTTCAAGAAGGTATCCTTCTCGTTCATGATCCCAACTATCATTTTCTTGGGTGTGCTGTACGCCTCCGTCTCAGCCCGTTTCATCTTCTTCCGCCTGTTCGAGGGCACCCGCCACAAGGGCAACAACACTGTCGTTGGGTGGGCTGCTTGGGGTGCAATCCTTGCCGCGCTTTGGCTTGCCGCCTTTATCATTGCCGAAGTCATTCCCTTCTTCTCCGACTTGTTGTCTATCATGAGTTCCCTCTTTGATTCCTTCTTCGGATTCATTTTCTGGGGTGTTGCTTATATTCGCATGCGCGCTGAGGACCACGGACCCCGTTTCTTTATGGTCCGTGGAATCCGTGGCTGGCTCGGATTCATTTTTAATGTCTTCTTGATTCTCGTTGGCTTCTTCTTCTTGGGACCTGGAACATACGTAAGTGATGAACTCTGGCTTACTTTGACCTGGCCTGTTTTTATTGTTCTCTCGCTAACACATATTCTTTCTAGGCTGCTGTTATGTCTGTAGTCACCAGCTACGCGGACGGCGCCGTCCGCGGCGTTTTCACCTGTGCCAGCAACGGGCTCTAAGCCCCCCCGCAGGGCGGGGGTTTCTAATGTTTTTATCTTCATCTTCGTATTTGGATCTCTTATGCACGTTGTTTCCGATCTACCGGGCATGGCCCCGGAGACTTTATGACTGTGATGACCGAGAAGGCAGAGTGGCGGATAATCGTGGATTTTATATACTACTTGGCCACCTTTGGGATATTTGGAATTGTTTTCAGGATGCGATTTCCGTCGCAGGCTTTCGACTGCTCTATCAGCCTGACGGCAAAGAGCCTGGATCTTGGGACTCACTCCCCCTATATGTATATTTTTATTCCTGCATTCTTTGCAGCAGTTGGCACATTTAATTGAATGTCAGCTTGGAGACTGCAATTTGGCTCTCCGGGTTTGATTTGCCATCACCGCGGCAATACTCTGATGGCCGTTTTGGTCTGCCAATTAATGTAGTCATGTACCTGATTTGGACAGGAACACAATTGCCACCGACAGAAAATGTAAGCGATAATTCACCGAATTCATACACAGTTTTATATATATAGGGATATAGTCAGCCTGTAAGAACTCCAGTTCTATATCGCCAACATAGAACGTCCGAATCGGGCAACCAGCTACTCCCCGATCGCCTATCACCACGTGACTTTCCCGCGACGCTTCCCCGACGGTGAATTAGTGACTTCTCACGATTCGTTTCTTTCCCTTTTCTCTCTTCTTTTGTTAATTCAATTCCTCCATTGATTCACCATGTCAAGCGCCCGTATTATCACACGAGGTGTTGACCTCGCCGCTGCGAGGGCCGCCACCCTCAACCTTCCCCGCGCCTCTATCGGCTCCACTGTACTTCGGCGGGAGCTCTCCTCCGCGGCTATCGTGCGACCAACAGTTCTTCGGTCATTGAAAGCCAACGCCCCAATTGCGGCGGTAGTTTCGCGTTCTGCGAACCAGGCTGTGCGCTATGCCTCTAGCTCCAGCGAGCCCCTCAGCAAGACTCAGCTCTATGACTTGCATGTGGAGCACGGTGCCAAGATGGTGCCTTTCGCCGGGTTCGATATGCCTCTGCAATATGCGGATCTGAGCCATGTTGAAAGCCACATGTGGACTCGTGAGAAGGCCAGTCTTTTCGACGTAAGCCACATGTAAGTGAACCGCTCCGAGCCAAAACAAACCCGCAATGCCTAACCAAGTTCCCCATCCATAGGGTCCAGCACCAACTCAGCGGCCCCGGAGCCCTTGATCTCCTGAAGAAGGTGACTCCTTCCTCTGTAGACAAGCTCGCCCCGAATACCTCCACTCTCTCCTGCCTCCTCGAAGAAGGCACCGGCGGGATGGTCGACGACTGCGTTATCACGCGCCGCACCGAAGACAGCTTCTACTTCGTCACAAACGCCGGCCGCCGCGCAGAGGACCTGGCCTTCCTAACCGCCGAGATCGACGCCTACCGCTCCAAGCACGGAGCCGACAGCATCAAATGGGAGATCCTCGCAGACCGCGCGCTGGTCGCGCTCCAAGGTCCCCTCGCTGCCTCCGTCCTCCAACCCCTCATCCACACCGCAAACACCCCCTCCTCCGAAACAGACCTAAGCACCCTCTACTTCGGCAACTGCCGCGAGCTGTACCTCACCCTCCCCGACGGCAGCGCAACCGCACACCCGCTCCTTATCTCCCGCACCGGCTACACCGGCGAAGACGGCTTCGAGATCTCCATCCCCACTTCCGGCGCCCCATCCCTCCCCCGCCAAGTCACCGAGCTCCTCCTGGCCGACAGCTCCAAATCTCGCCTCGCCGGTCTGGCAGCCCGTGACTCCCTTCGTCTTGAGGCAGGCATGTGTCTCTACGGCCATGATATCTCCACCGCGCAGACCCCGCCCGCCGCGGCCCTTGGCTGGGTCGTCGGTCGTGATCGTCGCGATCCTGCCACTGCTACCTTCAACGGTGCTTCCATTATCCTTTCCCAGCTCGCCAGCCCGAAGACTATCCCACAGCGCCGCGTTGGGCTTTCCGTTGAGAAGGGCCCCCCAGCTCGTGAGGGCGCTCTCGTCGTCGATATCTCGGACCCAGCAAACCCCGTTGAAGTCGGTGTTGTCACTTCTGGTCTTCCTAGCCCGTCCCTTGGTGGCGCCAATATTGCTATGGCGTACGTCAAGCAAGGACTTCACACAAAGGGTACCGAGCTTGCTGTTAAGGTCCGTAATAAGGTCCGCAAGGCTACTGTTGTGGGTATGCCTTGGATTGCGAGCAAGTTCCACCGCCCTCCTCAGTAGAGGATAAATGATCAACTCTACTTGTAGATCGTTTTCTGCTTTTCATTTTTTTGTTCCTCGAAAATGGAGGGACTCGTGCGAAAGACTAGCGTTGAGATGACTTTATTACTTGGCCACTGTATATATGTTTCCGACTTTATGACTGATATTCATCATATCAAAAGACTTCTTTTTCTCATTTTCATTCCATGCTAGCTCTGCTCCCACAAATATATTTGTATATTGGCCGGCCTAATCCAATGCCGACATGGATGAAGCTGTAGACATCAAACTATTCAACGTTTCTCAAAAATCATGAGTTAGTAGCACAAATTATATGCCCGAGACAAGAAGAAATGGATATTGGTATAATGATAAACTACCCACCGAATGCAGAGTATAAAAGAACAGCTACCTACAACAGCAGCTCTGGAGCGCCACTGGACAAATTAAGCTACCAGGAACCCCCTATATCCACATGACCATCACCAGCCCTACGGATATGATGATCAAGATGCATAGCACGCTTCGATACACCAGAAACAGCACCAAGTCCACCCTCAACAACACTCTCCCACCTACGCTCCCTCACAGCCGCACCAGCACCAACCCCATCCTCCGGCGCCAAAGAAGGCGGCAAATCCTGCAGTCTAGTACCCCAGCTACCCTCCTCTTTCCCAAGAACAAGAACCAACTCCCTTCCCTCAGTGAAGAAATCATGTCCAATCCAATTCTTCGTCCAAGGCTTCCCATCCAGCGTAGCAGACCGAATAAACCCATTCCCACCAACAGCACCGCCAGTAGCATTAGGCGTGTTATACTCCGCCCAATTAGCCGTTCTCACTATTGCCGTTTTCCCCGTCAGCGGGGAAACAATACTAACGGTCTCGAAGAACGGTACTGTGAGTAGATACACATCCTGTCCTGGATTCGGGAATAGTCCCATCATCGCCATGGCGACGAACGAGCCCATTGCGCCTGAGTCATCGTTACCTGGTAGTCCGGCTGGCGTGGGAGAGAAGTAATCTGGGATATAGGTGCGCACCCGGGAAGTGGATTTTGCGGGTCTGCCGGCGTAGTGGTATTGGAAAACTGTTAGGAAGGCGGGCTCGTTGCCGATGTAGGTTATGTTTTCGTCGTGGAGATAGTCGAGACGGGTGACGAATTCGGCAGCAGAGCCGTCGAGGAGGTTTATTAAGGTTTGCATGTCGTGGGGGACGAAGCTGGTTGTGTTAGGAGGGGGTTGGGGATATAGCTTGGGAGGAACCTTACAATTGATATTCCCAGATGCTGGATTCGAATGTTTCGCCGGCGGTATTTTGCAATGAGCAGGCGTGTCCGCTTTGGTCGATGTTCGAGCATGCGAGGGGATCTTGAACGCCCCATGTTCCATTCAGATGTTTTGGTTGGAAGAAGCCGCTGAAACCGGTGTCCTTTCCTTTCCAGAGAGAGGTTTGGTTCTTTTTGAATAGGTTTTGCCAGTTTCGGGATCTTTTCTCGTACCGCGCTGCGTCGGCTGTCTTGTTCATGCGGCGGGCCATTTGTGCGATGGCGAAGTCGTTGTATGAATATTCGAGTGTGCGTGAGATGCTGCGTGTCATTGTGCCGAAGCCTTCGTAATCGAAGTCTTCTACGGGTATGTAGTGTAGATCCTTCCAGCTGCGTAGACCGCCGCGACCTTCGTTGGACCAGTCGTATGGTTCCTCCTCGGCGTCCTTTTGTACAGCTGCGTACCCGGCTTCCCAATCAATGCCATCCTTGAGTCCTTTCAGATAGACATCTGCCAGGACGTTGTCGGCGTTGGAACCGCCCTGTGTGTATCCTTTGCACAGTGACATGCGGCAGTCCGGCAACCAGCCTAGATGGCGCTGGGTATCGATGAGTGAGCGCACCATCTGTGTTACCGAGAAAGGATCGAAGATAGTGAGAAATGGAATCTGGGAACGGAAAGAATCCCAAAGACAATAGAATGAATCGAAGTAAGGCTCGCTGCTCTGCCAGAGCGGATTCTCGCCTGTGTAGTTCTGAGGGTTGACCATAGTCCTGTAGATCCCACTGTAGAAATTAGACAGAACCGATGCATCGATGTTTGTTCGTGAGACACGGATCGGCCGCATTTTTTCCGTCCATTTCTCGACTGCTATCTGGCGTGTTGCGTTGAAGTCGAAGTGTGGAATCTCAGACTCGGCATGAGCGCAAGCTTGCTTTGTACTCATGAAGCTAATACCAACTCGAGCGAGGACCGTATTGTCCAGGGCAGGCTTGAAGCGGATAAATCCACCACCCTATGGAATCATGGTCAGCTCTCTGTGTACAAGAAGAAGCAGCTCATCGACTCACTGGAAGCGGGTACCCATTGATACTGCGCGAGATCTTCAAATCATGAACACCAGCACTAGCACGAGAATTGACAAAGATACCACTATCTCGCTGGGCTGCATGACTTTTGAAGTCCGCACAGAAATGCAAGACATACGATCCCGATCCAAAGCTAGGACTGAACCGCGCATCGCCGGTCATACGGCCGGTTTTGCTATCTACCGAGATGGTCGCATTGTCCTGGCGGGAATTTGACAGATCGGTGAGATCCAGCAATATCAAGGGACTAGCGCTTGTATCATTTGGAAACTGGAAGCGAAATAGGGACGTATGGTGCGCAGTAGTCATATCAGCCCGCACCCCCGATGTCAACTCTATAGCAAAGTATCCCGGGTGCGCCTGGACCGAGTCGGACTTGTATTTCGTCTTTCGTTGGATCTTCGGATACACACAGCCATTTACATCGTCGCCAGCGCATTTTGCATAAGGAAATAGAGGGAAATTGCCTAGTGAAGGACTGCCCCCAGTGCCGGAATCGTGCATGCTGGAGAATCCTGTGACGCTGCCGCCCTCGTGGGCGAAGCCTCCTTGGTTACTTTCTGAGTCTGTGTCGGCGACAGCTTTTGCCATGCCATATGGCAATGAGGCACCTGGAAACACATTTCCTAGGGAGGTTTGGTTGGTATGAAGTTGGAATTGATTGGTTGTTTGAACTTACCTCCGTTGGCACTGCCAATCAAGGGATTGATATACTGTAGAACATCGTAATCTTCCACAGGGATATTTGCACCATTGACTAAGATGCGATTAGTTAAAAATAGCAGTAATAAATAAGGCGTCATGGTCTATAAGTTTAATAAAGATGGGCGAGGTCGTGGGGAAGGTCTGCTATTTAGATCCCTTGCACCTGCCTGGTATGCATGCCCCTGGCGATCCCTGTTGATCCCTGTTGATCCTTGTAGCATTCCGCTATATTTCCGTATATGGATCCGGGGATGTGTCTCATGTTGTGTAAGGCTGTACTTCAGGTTGGTGGAACGCGTGTGTGTCTGGATCGATAGGATTGAGAAACAGTCTAAGACAAAATTGATTTAGGCAAAACGTATTTTTATGTCTCGTTCTCATGTAACCTATCACATATGTATCAAGTAAATCAACTCTAGTATCCCCTTCTAGATGTGGTTTCGACAGGTTCTTTGCAAGTCCGGGCACTGTAGATCTTTGATGGAGATCAAGAGGCTAAGGATCTGGTCCACTCTCAGGCAACTGGTATCTTCCCATTTGCATACCATCAGTCTTATATTGCGTCTGGCCACATGATCGCTATTCATCCCATCTCAGTGCACCTCACCTTACTGGACTCGCATTTCTTCAACTTGTCGCGACTTGCCTAAATCTCAACCATGGTATCTCCTACGCCTAGGAAGTCCGCCACTCCAACCCTACCGACTTCACCAACCCAATCATCATCTCGCTCTCGTGAAACCCCATCGTCAAAGATTCCTGTACGAACCCAGAGAAGACACCGTCAATTTGATGGAAATGAATCTGTGGTGTCTTGCCTATATGTTCATAGACAATGAGGATTCGAAATTTTGGTATATCTTCAGTAAATCCTATGTACTCATATATAAGTAGAAAGTCCGAGAAACTATAAAAAAAATGATCTTGATCTTATAATCAAATACACAAGTTATACAAGTTATGTGAATAAAAAAATATGAAGGTGAAGATGCCGAGGCAACACCAAAATCCACTTTGACCTCAACCACTCTTTTCCTCAACAACTTCGCCTTCTAGATCTCTTTGGAACTTTTTTTCATTTTAAATCACTCTTTTATAATTTTAATGATGCGGTCTTTCAAACCTCTTTCTCTTCGCATTCCCTTTCCTTCCCACACTCTTTCCTACACTCCTTCACTCCACTCTTTCTCCGCTACCCCGAAGCGGGCTTTTAAGTCTTATTCAACCAGTAAGCTATATTTAAACAGCCCCATCTTCAGGACTAACCATTCAGAATCCACATCTATCCCCCCTCGCTCTCGTTTCCGCCGCTTCATCGGCTTCACCTCCATCGCGGTCTTCGCGTTCACCGTCGGACTAACCTACCAAACCCAACTCACCCTCTCACGCATCATGGCCACCCCAACCGAAGAAGAGACCCTAACGGCCTTCATCGCCAATGACCCTGCAACCGCAAAGATAGACAACACCCTCCGCACCCACCCCGTCGCAGAGGCCCTCCGCGCAGACCCCGAATTCTCCGAATCCCGCCCACACCTTACAATCCCGGGCCCCCTGCGCGAACGCAACCTCACAGCCGGAACGCTAGCCGGACCGGGGAAGATCGTCGTGCCACCATATGTATTCAGCGAGCGCGACGGAAAGTCCATGATCTCGCTCATGTATCTCGGCGGTGATGTCTGCGGTCACCAGGGGATTATTCACGGTGGTCTACTGGCTACACTGCTGGATGAGGGTCTGGCGCGTTGTTGTTTCCCGGCGCTGCCGAATAAGGTGGGTGTTACGGCCAATTTGAATATTGATTACCGTTCTCCTGCTATGGCGAATCAATATGTTGCCCTCCGTGCGGAGACGGTTAAGGTTGAGGGTCGGAAGGCGTGGGTGGAAGGTCGCATCGAGACTCTTCCTGTTGATGGCAAAGAGCCATTGGTTCTAGTTGAGGCTAAGGCTTTGTTCATTGAACCTCGACAAGCTGCTGTAAGTTGAATTGATATGACTATTGACTTTTTTGCTAATTTTTTTTTCCCCAGGCACTTTCGAGTCTTTACAAAGTGGCGTGATGAAATTTTCCCCCTGTTCCTGGTTCCTGGCGTGGCGAATAGATATAGAATTTTGTACATATTCATTTCCATACGAGTATAATTATACTATATATATAAAACCATAACTATACATACTATGAAATATAAAATGCCAAGCAATGGCGACATCCCGCGATGATCACATCTTCCAGTGACGCGGCAGTTCCACTGCCCCTCCTATTTCTATAACTTTTTCAATTTCAATTTCAACTTTCTCTCAATTATTCCCTCTTTCATATACCAAAATGTCTACGTAAGTCCAAAAAAACACCCTCCCCCTTCAAAATCCCGCTAACAAAACCAGCAACATCACCTTCCACGCCAGCGCCCTGACCCGCAGCGAGCGCACCCAGCTGCGCAACCAACAAGGTCTCACAATCTGGCTGACTGGACTCTCCGCCTCAGGCAAGTCCACCCTCGCCGTGGAACTGGAGCACCAACTCGTCCGCGACCGCGGCATTCACGCCTACCGTCTCGATGGCGACAACATCCGCTTCGGACTGAATAAGGACCTTGGCTTCAGCGAGGCCGACCGTAACGAGAACATCCGTCGTATTGCGGAAGTGGCCAAGCTATTCGCCGACTCCAATTCCATTGCCATCACTTCTTTCATCTCCCCCTACCGGAAAGATCGTGACACAGCCCGCCAGCTGCACGAGGTTGCCACGCCCGGCGAGGAGACGGGTCTGCCTTTCGTTGAGGTGTATGTTGATGTCCCTGTTGAGGTTGCCGAGCAGCGTGATCCGAAGGGTCTGTACAAGAAGGCTCGTGAGGGTATTATTAAGGAGTTTACTGGAATTTCGGCTCCTTATGAGGCGCCGGTCAACCCTGAGGTTCATGTTAAGAACTATGAGTTGCCGGTTCAAGACGCTGTTAAGCAGATTATTGATTACCTTGACTCCAAGGGTTACTTGCCTGCCAAGAAGGAGTAAGGTGGTTTGAGATATGATGGATTTACATAAAGAGTCCTGTACAGCGGATATGGTGTTTTGTGATTCCCCTCCCCGCTTCTGTACATAGGTGGACAATATAGATCGCTTTTGCACATTGCATTTGTCAGAGATTGGATCGGATCCTTCAATGGAAATAAAAGAATATTCACTAGTTTGTGCTAGATGTACGAAGGTGATATATGTACGCTTCTCGATTGTATCTCCTGCAATGCCTCGAATAGGCAAACCTTAGTTGAACTCGAATTCATAAAACACGTATGGCGTGTACTCTGCACTGCCCTCACCACCAGGGTGCATCTCGCCAGGATCATCCCGCTGCATACGACCCTTCTTGTCCCGGCCAAAGGCATTGCCCGCCAGATATGAGTATTTATTCTCAAGGTTTTGCTTTGCACGGTCTGCTTGCTTGGTAGTTTGTGTCTGTAAAAAAAAAAAGTCAGCCAATGCCACTGTAACAGCCAAAAAGCAGAGAGAACATACCCGGACCAAGGCACAGACGAAATCCAACGGTAATCCATACCGGAGCACCGTCTCGACAAACACCCTCAGAACCAGAATATGAATCCACACCATAACAGCCTCACTCCAAGCCGTGCGACCGAGTCGCAGCGTCTCACCCCATACTTTACGCTCATCACCACCAACGCGCTCAACCTCCTTGCGCTCCTCCTCCTTTCCACCCTCGACATACTTGAAGTCGCGAGGGATCCACTTCTGCTCACGACACTTATGCACAAACTCGACGCTGTGCTTCTTGAACGCTGCCACAGCATACAGCGTGAATTCACTGTCGGAGGCGACCAGCTGCGCGGACCGCGGGACCACCATTGGCGCGACGGTCTCGTAGGTCTTCAGGAAGTCTTTTACTAGCTGGGCAGGCACGGCAACGAGGTGGGTCTCGATGTATTCGGAGTCCTGGATGATGGATTTCGGGTCGACCACCGAAGCGAGGGACTTGGTTGAGAGGTTACCTCTGTGTAGAGCGGGTTAGCTCTTGTTCTCGCATTATATACACACACTATCGTCGTCGTCGTCGTCGTCGCAGATTAACGTACGTTTGTTTCCGCTGGAGTGTGGACAGCGTGTTCTTGACCTGGTTATATTGGGAGTACTTGAATCGGATGTCGTTGTCAATGCTGGCGGCTTCCTAAATAGACACAAAAGCATTAGAATGTGTAACTCCAAACCGACAGAGACATTTCTATGCGCGCAACAAACCTTCTGCAGCAGATCAATCAGCTCCGCCAAGGGCTTATCGGCCCTGTACTTGACTTTGTTCCATTGGAAAGTACGCAGGTACTGATCGACTGGCTCTGTAGGCAGTCAGAACCTAGAACGCAGAGATATCTCCCTTCACTGCTGTTCCCCGCCACAGCCAGATCAATACAAAGCCGGAGACGTACTATCGTTGACAACCTTCATCTGCTCAATCTGCACCTCGTCCTCGAGGATGTTCTTCAACGCATCGCCGACCTTGGCAACGACACTTTGGCATGAAGCTTCGAGCTTGGACAGCTCATCTGCCTGCTGGACGAGGGCATCTAGTGTGCCGATCTTGAACTCGGGAATTGGGAAGGAGGTAGCAGAGCCATTGTCCGGTGAGACGGTGGCCGAGACTGCTTGGAGGGCATCGTCGCGGTGGTGCGAAGGGACGATGGAGGTTGGGAGGGAGAGGAGGAGGTATTTGCTTGGTTTGGACATGGTTGATTATGGGAAATTCAAGGGCGAGGGGAGTTGGGATTGAGGGGAGAGCTCGGGTGGCCTTGATGTCGTAGGCGGTGGGTGCTTGGACCAGGTCCACCCATCTACACTTTTCACGTTTACTATAGTCGATCTACACCTGATAGTGTTAGCTGCGAAATAATATGAAATACATTATATTCTCAACCTTTCCACCCTACAGTAGTAAAAAAAATACTTTTCCGTAAACATGGATCCCGTGAAAAGCGCAATCCCTAACGACTGCTCCATATAACCTGTGATAACGTTCAATATCAAATCGGAATTTCATGATTTCATACTAGGAGCCTAACTAACATAGATGAGTATCATTGCAGCTACTACCGCATTTCAATTGAAGTGCTGTATAGAGATGCATAACGCTAGACGACTCAATGCTCGCTCGGAGTCAAAAAACAAACAAAACACCAACATGCCTCAAAGGACAGGAAGTGAACCACCCATAAGGAATTTTGGTCACCGGAACAGCCAGGCTAAACCTAGCCAGGGCTAAGAAAATTAACTAGCTTTAAATCCGCAGAATATGTAGGGAAAAGTTGAGCACGAAGAAAGAAAAAGGCAAGACTGGGTATCTGTATCAAGCGTGCAGCGCTGACCGTGAACCGAGTAGAGAAGTGGGAGAGGAGGGAAAGGGAAGGAGTGGTATCTGTACAAAAAGGGGAGGGGACAATGTATTGAAAAAAGAGCACGTGGGGATGAAAGAACAATTCATGTTTTGATATCAGCGCCCAAGAACTGGGACCATCGATGCATGACGGTGCGATGGTAAGAGATCGGAGTAAATAAAGGACGTGGGACGAAAAGTACTTCGACACTAGCCCTGCATGCCCATGAAAACTTCCTGACAGTTCTCCACCAGGAACTTGAGGACATCATTCTTCTTCTGGACGTCCGTCATCTCACGGGCGAGACTCTCAGGTCGCATGATTGTTGGCGCAAAGACCACCGCAACATTCTGACTGGTCATCAGGTTCTCTTCATGGCGCTCAACGACGCGCCTGAGATGGAAGATAAGGAACTCCAGGACGTCGCGGTGTACGCGAGGCAGCTCGAGTAGACTCTTCTGCATGAGTTCAATTCGCGCGGACATAGGGCTAACCTCGGCAGAATCTATCACAAGTTCGTAAACTTCGTAAGTGATAAGGGGGTTAGGAAGTTTTCGGAAATACTGCTTCAAGGTAGAAGTGACAGCATGAATATCGAGGTCAGGGTCGGAGATATCGTAATCAAATGGAGAGCGTTCAAAGCCTTCACGAATAGTTTGGATGACTGAAGCGGCGCCGGACTTGCGATAAATGCCTTCCATGTCCATGCCTGATTGTATTTGTTAGTATATCGAGCGACTGAACAACGACCGAGAAAACATACCTCGCAATTCAACTTCCTGGATACACCGCGTGACGATGGCTGGAATGATGCTCTTTTCATGTTCCATGCGAGCCTCAAGTTCGGTGCCGAAAAGAGCTGAAAGTGATTAGTTTCTGATATCATCCTGAATGATAGTATCGGGTACATACCATCAGCGGCAACTTCAGCCAGCACAGGTACGCTGTCAGCCTGGGACATCTTTCCTCCCTGCTTGCCTCTTTGGTTTCCAAAGAACCCAAAGCCTTGACGACTCGGGTCTTGGGTCTGAGAACGCGGTAGACCACCGCCGCCCTCATTTGGCTGTCCTTCACTGGACATGAAGGCCCCCTTGAGGCCCTTGACACCTTTGGCAACGTTCTGTCCACCCTTTTTCCAGTTGAACTTGCGAGGCTGGCCCTTGCGAATGCTGACAACCTGGGGGCCTGGCACAACAGTAGCCGTAGCAGGCTCGGAGTCCTCTGAAATGTGAGCAGTCGACATCGATCCCTGATAGTCGTTGGAGAAGGAAGGTTTCATCACTTCAATAGAGTTGGTGGACTGCTGTTTGTTGTGTGAGATGCCTAGACCGTTCGGTCGGGGCTGACCTTCCGTAGCTTTGTACAGTTCTTGGATCTGGTGAACCAACTGATTGTTCAACTCAGCTAGCTGTGCATTCTTCATAGACAACTGCTCGAATTCCTGGAAGCTCTTCTCCTTTTGAGTGTTCATGGCTTCCAGCTCCTCCGACAGGTCATTGCGCTTCTGCATGAGCTCCTCAATTTGCGGTGCATACGAGTCTTTCAGTTTTTGAATGGACTCTGCGAGCTCGCGCAGGACGTGGTTGGAGAGCTTGCCAAGGTCCAGTGGCCCACTGGTGCCACCACGCTTTTCAGCCTCCATGTGATCGGTGAGAACCGTGAGTTCACGTAGAACGATCTCGCGCTGAGCGTCAAGGACGACCATGGTAGATCGCTTCTCAGAAAGCTCGGTGTTAACCTGCTTGACGTCTGCTGCGGTGCGAGCGGCTAATTCCAGTTCTGCAACTCGCAGGCGTTCTTTGCGCAGTTCGTTGCGAAGCCAAGCGATCTCTTCACTCTGTGATCCGGCGATGGGACTGCCCACATCCGTTCCAGCTATGCTTCGAGTGCTCGGAGATCGAGGGTTTTTCATATCTTTGCTCAGTCGCACACTCTTCTCACTGAAGCTTCGACCATGGCGGACGGAGTTTGAGACACGCCGCAGGAATGACTCGTTATTTTGCCCAACCGTGTCATCACCGCCGATGATGCGCGATAACTCTTCATCCATAGAGAAGTCACCTCCACTATTGTACCGTAGCAAGGTTGATGCGCCGGAGGCATCGTATGTATGTGAGTCGTTCAAGGGAGTAGACTGAATCGGCTGTTCGAAAGTGTCACTACGGAGCATAGGAGAGTCCCCGTATTGCGATGACTCAGGCGATGTTCCGACCTCTTTCCTTGGAATTTGGTGAAGCCTGCCTTCCAGTGAATCGCCGCGCTTTGGCAAATGTGGCAAACCGGAGGTTTGAGAGCGCGCCGAGTCCATTGAGCCATGGTCGTGAAGACGACGAAGCTCATTCGAGGGACGAACCGGAGCCGAAGTAACGCTATCCATAGGAATGTGTCGTTTTGAGTCACTGGAGAATTCCTTTGATTTGGTGCTACCAGGGCTGGTAGCCCCAGAAAGATTGCTCGTTTCTCTGAAGCTGACCGGTATATCGGATGAGCTGCGAGCCGAGTCCGTCCTTGCAAGTTTGGAATCGGATATCGGTGCTTTATCCGATGAATTGGCGTCGTTTCGTTCCCAACCTCTCTCCTGATATGCAATATGGGGCGAATGGTTTTCCGAAGATGCACGGCCGTCGCGCGAGGTCCTGTGTGAGCATTCACCGGATTGAACTTGATTGTAGTAATCGCGGCTGGGTTCTTGCCGTGTTTGTGAGTGACCACGGGACTTGCCCTCAGCCGAAGGATCAAAGGCAAGAGGAATCAATAATTCACCACCATCTGCATCAGTTTTGCGTGGAATTGATTGACGACTGCTGCGGTATGTGCTAGATGGGAGGAGAATGTCTGTGCGAAGAAGTAAGTAAGAGGATTAGAGCGCGTTGGGTAGTTTATAGACGCGATCATAACAATAAGTCAAGGAAGAGACAATGTATAGAATAATAGAGGGCGGTGTATAGATCACGCGATGAATGGAACAATAGGCAAAGTGTAGGCTTCGATGTTTGTACATCTAGGCTGCAAAAGGATTGAATCCCTGAATGGTTTCATACCTGAATCGGCTTGCTGATTGGAAGTTGAGCTTTCCGGTCTTTCATCATTTAGATCAGGCGTTTCTGCCATTTTACTAGGATCAGGCGTGCCTGTATATTCACTAGGCTCTTCATCCATTAATTGCGCTTCTTGAAGGTGGGGAGGCAACGACGGCAAGGATTTGTCCAGCTTCACATTAGGCCCAGCTGGTTTTTTCCCACTACTGCCGCCGGCTTTTCGTTTTCTTCTTCGTGCCATTAGCGATTCGTGACATTCCATGCAGAATATACCCTGCGAAGTGCGCGCATAGCGCAAGTTCTCAATCTTTCGCTTGCAGTTCCGGCATCGGAAGCATTGTGCGCAGAAAGCCTGGTCTCCTGTCAAAATGGCCAAATCCTCGATCTTGTTGTTGCAGGAGCTACAACTATATGTGCAGTTGCTGCATATAAGTGATCCATCGCCCAAAAGGAGGAGGTGCGCGTCCGAGTCAAGCAAAGTGCTGCATGTACTGCACCGGAAACAGTCTATGTGCCATCGGTTTCCAGCTGCCAGAGGTTAGTGACAGGACAATATGTAAAAAGACTACAGGTATCCGGCATACCAAGCTCAAACGCTTTTCCTTCTTCAAGAGTCTATCGCGACAGTTAGTCAGGTCCTATCCCCTCGCTCCACGTTGTGCCTACCTCTCCACAGCCCTTGCATGGGTAAGACTCGTCCTGCTCCATAGGAGACTCCGGGTAAGCGCCTTGATTCTCCATCTTGCGATCCACTATTTACCGCGTAAGGTGTAAGGTCGACTATGGTCGTATATCGATGCGAATATAAGTCTGGCGGGGAACGCAGACCAATCCAAAATCGGGTGTATACGAGCGACTGGTAATCGCTACGGAAATCCGACTCGCAGTCGCATGCGCCTTGTGTGCTGGTTCCTTGAAGATGGGTTTTGTTGAGCGCAACCCGCGTGGAAGGCGAAATTAGGGAGATGGGGACGTCGGTGCGGGTTCGGAGGGGGAGATGCGACAGGGCGGGCTGAAAGAACGGCGAATGGTGGCTGAACCTGCAAACTACCGAATGGTTAAAAAAAACGTGATCAAACACTAGTTTTAAGCGTAAGACATCAGTCTGCCCAGTCCCCGAACCAAAACAAACAGGGCTAACCACGTATGGGGGCCAGGATGATAGCGGGCAATTATTGGACTATCAACCAGGGATTATGGGTATCAATCTCTCGACGTACCAAGCACTAGCCGTGCTACAGAGGTGTTTCAGATAAATAATCGCGGGTGTTGTGACTGTTAAGCGCAACAGGCGAAATGAAACGGAGACTGCCCCTCGCGGGCGTTGGGATTGGTTTCAAGGTTGGGCAGGCGGAGGAAGCCCCGGGACTAAAGGAAATGAAAACCGGGAATAAGGATCAGAAATTAAAGGAAATGAAAAAGCAATGAAACATGAGAGTTGGGATTAGGGGGAGGTGGAGGGAGAAAGGAGGTTGGCTTTCTGCCAGTCTTTCCCCACGTTACTAAAATCTTTATTGTTCTCTAGCCAAACATTTATATGTACTATAATTATATGCCCAACCTATTCTAGTCTACGTACTTCGTACTTTCTACTCCGTATACGATTACCATCTACCGTTGATGCCCAGAACGTGCGGGCCTTCATTTCCCCATATAATGACCAATGAGGTTCTTGATACCCCTGAATTTGATCCAATCTGATTTGATCTGCCTAGAAATGATACTAATGAAGCTGAATATATTATATTCTCCCAACAATCTCCCAAAAATAAAAAGCCCCTAAGCTATAAAGAGACATCCAGCTTTCCTTCTTCGGATCTGACGCTCCATAGCCCCCCCCCATAGCCCATCGCTTTGACCATGGTACAGCTCTTTAGTCTCAAACACATCTTTTCACTTTATCTCCGACCGGTTCATTCCCAGCCCTGTACGTGGTTTCAGAAATAATCCGGATCTCGCAGTCTAGAGAGTTTTAAAACAATTGCTTGACAATACTGAGTCTCAAGTGCCCCTGATCTTCCATATTTCCGCCCTCCCGCCCTATTTGGATATTATGAAACGGTCGTGTCACGTGAGAGTCCATCAGATTAAAGGGTGGGCTTTCAAGAATGGCTTGCGAATCACATCTATTCTTTGGCCTTGAATGTTGTTTAGTTTTTTCTATTTTGCTGCCCGAAAGTGAGTTAGTTACACGGCCATTTTTGATTCGTTCGCGAATATAAGTTATTATTTCTTAGTGTGAGACACGGCACCGAGCAATATTCTTAGCAATAATAGTGAGGGTCTCAGTATCTATACGGCTAATAAAAATAGATCTTCCTTCTTTCACTACGTACAAGCTAGATATAGTACCCACTGACAGAAATATCTATAAATTCAGAGCTAGAATCTAGGTTAAAAGGCTTTATGTTCCTAGACTACCATAGAATATAATTAGAAGCGGATAGTATCAAGGTTCATAGTTTAGGATTCGAGTGGTTGGAGTAGCACAGCGAAAATAAAAACATAATACTAATCAGCGGCTGATCGTAGTTTTGGGCGATTTCGCTGACGAGCTCTAGATGCTGTATACTATCCAATCCTAACATATTTCGATCTGGACACGTAACCGGCCTCGCAAATGAACAACATAGACAATGTTATGAATACCAGTGTGTATCCCATGGATAGCTGCAATGACCTCTTGGGTCCACTTACAATTATCCATCTGGCACATACTGTACAGATCTGGAAGATGGATACCTCTAGTACTTACATTCAGAGATATAATAATCAACAGTTCGGATAACGTACAAAGTCTGCAATACTATTGAATATCGAAGGAATTACACAAAACCGTCTAGGTTGAAGCTATAGTTGCTGGATCGACGCTAAAAGTGGGGTTTACACGCGGCAGACCATGACATCTTCTCTTCAATGTTCTTAGGTGTACAAAGTGGGCAATACATTGTAAATGAGACTCTTTTAATGGACATCCTGGAGGAGTGGATCAATCTAAACAAGGCAAAATTCAACCAATGTGTTTTTCAACCAAGTCAAACAGAGCGTTTCTTTGCAAACACTTGGATTCCCCTTAACTCCTTGTCCGGAAGAGGCCCAGCATTTCAGCTTTAAATTTAAGCAACTCGAGGGATCGCTAAGCAAACCGAGAGCAAAGCAATGGGCCTGCCGTTGGCCAGGCAGGCTCACCTCAATTCGGACACAGATCTTTCCATCGTCGACTCATCACCCACCGGGAAAGTGACGGCACAGTAGTTCATATAGGTAATTTTCTCCATTAATCCTTCCTATATCTAATCAATTATCGCAATTCTCACTTTTGGCCTTTAACGCTAAACTGAGATGGACTGACAACTGTCAGTAGCCAATCGAGGCTATCAACTCTATGCAGGTCTCCTCACTACAAACGATATAGTACTCCGTACAGCTTTGAACTTGACGAGATTATTTTAATCTAATTCATTCTCAACAAAATGCGTATATCATCAACGGGAGAATGCATGGTATTATAAGTATATATGGACTCATTTCCCATAGTTAAAGACATCAGAAGTTTCCCCCCACCCAAATTCCTTAGTATACCATTCAACAAAAAATTGATATAATCCTTAAATCTTTCTTCAACATGACATCATAAAAAATATGAGATGTTCAAAATCAAACCCTTGTACATATTGGAGCCCATATGCTGGTCCCTACCGCTTTCCCCCACTATCAGAAAAAAAACGAATCACCGTTGCCCCCTCGAACCTCACCTCTTCTTTCCTCTCTTACATTTTTTTTACCTCAACATTTAATACATCAGAATTCAATATGGGTGTCGAAAGAAAGATTATTACTCGTGGTACCGGCTCTGGCTCGCCTGCTTCGGGCGATACTGTCACTATCCACTACTCGGGATGGCTCTACGATGCTAAGAAGTCCAACAAGGGCTTCCAGGGCAAGCAGTAAGCTAACTCCCATACCCTACATCCATTTAGATTTAGCCTTGAGGATTTTAAATACTCATCATCTATGCAATAGATTCGATAGCTCCAGACTCCCTGGCCGTGGCCCTTTCAATGTTCAGATTGGTGTCGGAAAGGTTATCAAGGGTATCTTATCCTCTTTCTTCTTTCTTATCTCAATGGAATCATTCATATTTGCAATGATTGAATGTCTTGTCATGTCACATTCGAACTTGGATGCTAATAATGTCTGTCTGATTAGGTTGGGACGAGGGTGTCATGCAGATGACCCTGGGAGAGAAGGCACTTCTGACCATTACCCCGTGAGTAAAGTCCATATCGAACAAGATCAAATTAGACCAATACTAACTATTTTGCAGTGACTACGGCTACGGTGACAAGTAAGTGAACAAACTAGGCATACAAGCGATTACGACATATGTCGTGGCATCCGTCAACTGGAAGTATTCTAACATTCTTCTTTTACACAGGGCGGCTGGCAAGATCCCTGCAGGCTCTACTCTGATCTTGTAAGTTCTTCAAGGAAGCAATATTGTTACGAAACTAACTATTTTGCAGCGAGGTCGAACTCCTTAAGATCAACAACAAGACTGCCTAAATAAAAAATTGAATCGAGCAGACCAGCCATGCATAACATCATCAGCTACATGCGCTACCACATTGCCCCTGTGCCACTTCCTCGCAGTATAAATGGATCCTAATTTGCATTGCAGTTCATTGTAGAATACTGGTAAAGCATACGGGTTGAGTAATGGGTATGCAACCCCCGGGCAATTGAGTATATCCTCGTGATGTCAAACAATAAATATCGTCAAAAGTCGTTAACAGGTGTATGTACAGATACCATATGCTATACATAATGGAAGGGAAAATGCAAGTGAAGGCCGACCACCTAAAGGCGGTGTTGGACAGGTAACTCGGGCGCCGGGATTGGCACCGAGATGGTCTCAGCAGGCTCATCCCAGCGCAGGATACGAGCCATTTTGTTATATGATTCTATACCACGGCGAGCGTGGTCAGCAGGAACAAACGGATCGGTCTCGCCGAGAGTTCGACTAAAGAGTTCAAGGGAAACCCAGCCGCGAAAGCCGAGATCCTCGAAAAAGACACGAGCCACGTCCACAATGGGAAGATAGCCACCACGCGACTCCTCGAGGGGAAACAGACGGGCATTGCGGGACCAATTCATGCGCACAGGCTGTCCATCAACATGGAAAGGATGCTTTTCATCCAACGGGGCGGAAAGACGCTCGCCATCAACAAGCTGGACATAGAAAATCTTTGCTGGATCGATGTTGGCGGTACGCAGACGCTGCAAGGAAGCAGCCAAGTCCACAGCCGCATTAGGTGTGCGACCTGAAGGAGCAGCCGGGTCGGCATATACACGACCGGCGATATTGAAGGAGTCAAGACAGAGACCAAAGTTGCGACGGTCGACATCGCGAACAACTTCCCACGAGGCCTCCCAGGTATCAATGTGATCGCCCCAGCAGAGAGCCTCGTAAACAAACCGGAACCCAGCACCGGCGCCCAAGTCAGCCAGGCGCTGGAGATCACGAACAATGACAGTGCGGTCGCTAGTGGTGCGAGCAGCACCGGTCTTTGGGTCTGGTCCTAGGAAGTTTGACGGAACCTGGATCATGTCTGTGCCCAGCGCCCGCGCTAAGGTGAACCATTTAGGGAGCTTCTCATTAATGAGCCGGTCTGACTCGGCACGGTCGATGAGGCCCTCATACATGGAAAATGGTTGCAGACAGATAATGGTCAGGCCCAGGCGCTTGCACATTCGCCGCGTTGACCGTGCGGCTTCGTGGTGATCGCCGTCAAATACCCGCTGCGCGTAGCAGTCTAGGTCGTCGAAGAAGAGTTCAATGCCCTCGAAGCCGTGGGCTGCGGCTTGCATCAGCTTGCCGGGGAGGTCGTGTACCCAGGGCCGACCTAGGGACATTGAAGCGATGCCGGGGCGGTTGAAAGCCATTTGGGAGTTATGTGAATGTGTGCCTCTTTGTTGTATACCGTATTATTAAACCTAGAGGTGGTTTTGTTCCCAGTATTTGTATGTTTTCAGAAGTATTCCAAATAGAGAGATATTAAGGGAGTGGGAATGTCTCCAAGGTGGATGATCAACGATATTAGGGGGTTTCTAGGCTATCAAAAGGGAAAATACCAAAATAATTGCGACAAAACGTTATCCCCTACAGTTTCCTCTATGATTGAACGTTTTCCCTAGTCTGCTGTGATTCGTGTTTGATGACGAGGCAGAGCTGATAGAGGCAGGTCACATGTCCGGGTAAACGCTTCCCCTTTTTCATTTTCCCGCCAGTTCCACTTCCTCTCCACAACCACCCCACACTCCACTATTCCTTCCACCCACGTCGCGGAGTTTTGCTTCCTCATCAAAAATGCTTTTCCCGGGCCCTTGGAAACAAAATGCCCGGAGGTACCCGGTAAGATATTCTCCGTATGGGTCCAAACATGACCGGAGACCGGCACCGAATCGTGAAATGCTCCCCGGAGTCCGGGGCAACAACACACTTTTCGCAACTAAAAAGGCATACATCCGGAAGTCACCAGGTTGAATTTCCTCTTGAGCCCTGCAAGTTAGGCCATTACGCATTGAATTAATTCAATTATTCCAAACGCAAAATTTGTTCTTGGACCCTTAACCACCACCATCGTCATGCCCGTCAAAGTTGCCATTATCGGTGCAGGCCTCATTGGCCCTCGTCACGCCCAATCCGTAATCTCAAATCCGTCAACAGAACTAATTGCGCTTGTTGACCCAATGTCGACTGGCGAAGCAACCGCATTTAGCCTGAAAACCAACTACTACCCCTCTGTGGCCTCACTACTTGCATCCCCCCACCGTCCCGATGCAGCAATCGTCTGCACACCCAACCACACACACGTCCCAGTCGCAAAGGAGCTCCTTGCAGGCGGGGTCCACATCCTCCTCGAAAAGCCCGTCAGCGATATCCTAGAAACCGGCCGCTCCCTGCTAGAGTTCGCCCAAGCTCCAGAACGCGCCCACCTCAAGCTCCTAGTCGGCCACCACCGGCGCTTCAACCCCTACGTACGAGCCACGAAGGCTGTTCTGGACGCTGGATCTCTCGGCCGCCCCATCGCGATCAACGGTTTGTGGACTTTGTTTAAGCCAGATGCATACTTCGCCCTGCCAACAGACTGGCGTGCATCGCACGAACGCGGCGGCGGCGTCATCCCCATTAACCTTGTTCACGACATCGACCTCATGCACCACTTCTTCGGACCGATCGTGCGAGTGACAGCAGAGTGCACGCTGCCGCAGCGTCCAAGCCCACCACATAATGCCGACGAAGGCGCCGCCCTGACACTGCGCTTTGCATCAGGTGTGGTAGGCACGTTTCTGGTCTGCGATGCGACGCCTTCGCCGCATAACTTCGAGACTGGTACGGGAGAGAACCCGCTTATTCCGCAGTCGACGACGGGGGGTGATGCGGACTTTTATCGCATTTTTGGCTCAGATGCTTCGCTCAGTGTGCCGGACCTGACCCGCTGGAGTTATGATGCTAGCCCTGAGAAGAGCTGGAATTCACCATTGACTGTCGAGCGGATTCCGCTTCCAGATGATAATAAGGCGCCTTTTGATCTTCAGCTTGCGCATTTTGTTGATGTTATCAATGGGGAGGCTATTCCTAGCTGTACTGGCGAGGATGGTTTGCGTGCACTGATTGTTTGTGAGGCCGTTCAGAGAGCTATGCGGTCGGGTCAGCCTGTGGATATTGATATTAATTTGTTGGCGCAGTCAAATAACTAGCTATATACTGATAGCATTTTGCTAGACATAGTGATTTTCTAGGTATTTGATCCGCTTGTGATATATTGAAATTGCCACGAGAGGGGCGAATAAAAAGACACAAAGGGGTATGTTCATTGGGTCATTTGCTTCTTTGCACTCGTTCAGCGAAGTTTATATATACTAAGCAACGATAGTCACAAAGATCACATGTGCAACCCGGAATCATTCTAAAAGGGAACTGGCGCTTGGCCTGACAAAACGAGTCACAACAAATGGACATCAATACGGCGAGTATTCACCACCGTTCAAGCATACTTTGGCTGAGCCACAGTATCCTCGACTTGCTCAGGACGCATCTTACTGATGTTAATACCGGCTGCCTCAACGTCCTGGCGGAATTGCTCTTCGCTCTCACGCAGCTGGACGATCATCTTCCCGTGGGCATGTCGCACAGGCTTGATGTCGAATAGCTGGTCCATGCTCTCAAGAGGAATACCCTTGGTCTCGGGAACGAGGAAGTACACGAAGACGATGGAGATCATCATCATTGACGCGAAGAAGAAGTATACACCGTATCCCATGGCTGTGAACATCTGCGGAGTGAAGCGCGAGATGAGGAAGTTCCAGAGCCAGTTGGAGGCGGCGGCACAGGCCTGTGCCAGGGAACGCATGTTGGGGTCGAACATTTCCTGCAGATGCTGTTAGTAAAGTTCCATGCCTAGGGGGTTCTAATGCTTGGGATGCTTACCGAGTTAAGAACCCATGGCGTACCATTCCAGGTTGGGGTATAGAAGACCGTCCACAGGTAGAAGAAAAACATAGCTGCGATACCGCCGCCACTCAAGGTGTCGCTTGTGCTGTCTTCGGGTTTGGCGATCTTGATGTACGCACCGACAACCCACAAGCAGACCGAACCACCTGCTGCACCAATCAACAACAGGTTACGGCGACCAACGTGATCAATCAGCCAAAGCAGCCAAATGAAAGTCACCACAGTCTTCACTACACCGAAGATTCCAGTGGTGAACAGACTTGTGTTGGTACCTTTGACACCAATCTAGAAGCGTTATTAGTATTAACCATCAACGGCTAGATCAAGACAAGATTCTACTTACTGATTTGAAGACAGTCGGGCTGTAATAGTTGATGGCATTGATACCAGATCCATTCTGCCAGAAGAACAGCGCGCTTCCGAGGAATAGACGCCACATGACCTTTTTGTTGGTCCCGGCCGCCTTGAAAGGTTTCCAGAACCCAATGCCGATGCTACGGCGCTGTTCCTCCAGGGCCTGGTCAATGGCACCAATCTCCTCGATCATATAGATATCATCCTCAGGCAACTGGCGAATCCAGCAAAGATTCTTGATAGCATCCTCGCGGCGACCGCGTCCGAAGAGCCAGCGAGGCGATTCCCGGATGAAGTAGCCACCAATTAGTAAGAGACCGGAAGGAATCAACTGAACAGCAAAGGGAATGAGCCATTGCTTATGGCTAGGTTCCATGGTCTCGTCGACACCGAACTATTGATATTGTGTTAACATCCAGAAGACAAGTCTCACACAAATGAAGAAAAAAACTCACGTTAATCCAGAATCCCACAAGACCTCCAATCTGCCAGCCCAGCTCATAAACACCAACCAATCTACCACGAATAGCCGGGGGAGATAATTCGGAGATGTAGATTGGGGTGATGTTAGAGCCTGCTCCGACACCAAGACCAGCAAGAACTCGGCCGCCGTAAAGGAGGCCAAGTCCTCTGTCACCATTGGCACCAAGCATAATCCCAGCACCGAGAGTGAAAACCACGCCTGCGGACAATAGGCCAATCCTACGACCCCAGAAATGGCCAATTGGATATGCGAAGAAAGCACCGAAAAAGGCACCAGCTTGGTAGCAGGAGACGATATTGGCACTGATCAGGTTCCTGGTGGTATTGGACATGTCGCCGAAGTGGAACTCGCTTTTGAACGAGTCGAGAGAGAGCGTAGTGCCGATAAAAGCACTGTCGTAGCCAATCATACAGGACGTGCATGAAGCCACCGCTGCCAGGAGATAGATTCTCCAGTTATAGACCACACTAGGCGTGGGCCGGTCCTCAACCAGCTTGAGGATAGACATGGTGGCGGTTCAATATAGAAGAACTAAAGAAGACTTGCAACAGCCCTTATGACCAAATGATCTGGATCCCCAATGTTAGATGCAGTGCGACAGTAACATGTACGTCCTAAGGTGGACGGTCACCGCGTATGAAGGTATGTATAATATGTAGGTGCAGATGCAATGGAGAAAAGGGAAGAGGAAACCAAAAGCAAGGTCCACGGTTACTTAAGAACAGACTAGTGAGGGAGACGAGATCTAAATAGACTCAGCCCCGGAATGTCGATTTGCCCTTGGAGAAAGAGGGGGAAGAATCTGGGGTTGAGAAAGGGGGGAAGGGATCGTGGAGATGCTAAGGCGGAGAAAAGTATAGCGCAGGTTGTCAAAATCTCTTGCCAAAGCAAATCAAGCCAAGGCGCGGCAAAGCGAATACTCTAAGTTTTTCGAATATAATGCGCGCGAACAGTGCGAGGATAAATTGCCTTCGATCGCCTCTTGGCACCTCCAAATATGGCTTGCCCCAAGAAGAAAGAAGTGACTCAGATGGACCTGCAAACTTTGCTCGGGTATACCCAAAACTACAAGCTGAGATTATTCGCTTAAGACGTTAGAGTGTGGGGATCCAAAAGAGTGGAGACTTCCCCGGCGGGTTTCCAGTAACCCGCCACAGCGTGCATGTTAGATCTCTCTGGGGTACCCCAGAGGGAATTCAGTGTACGATTGGATGCGAAATAGCGAAAGGTAATTGATCTGATTGGAAAACCGAAATGGGTCCAAGAACAGGGGGAGGGAGAAAACGGCCAATTACAGATTTGCTAGATATGGGTGGCGGGGAAAAGCCTTTCCCGGAAGCTGATGGAGATACGCGGCCACTGCGACGTACCCATTGGGGACTAACTGTATGGGCATTACTCTGTAGTCTATTCTGCAATCATCATTTGCGGTACCTGTGGTTCTCTTATTTGTTTCTCTGGGACTTTTTCTGTGTCATAGGGATTTCCCCTTGGGGTGTTAGTAGTTGCAGTGGGAAAGCAATCAGCCCGGGCTGCCCGGCAGATGTTCTCCAGAGTCAACAATAAAGCATTGAATTTGCCACGAACCCAACGATCATTTCATGAATTATGTTGGGTAAACTAATCTACGATATATAATCTTTCATCTAGCAACATTTGACAATGGCATTGGTCGAGGGGAGTGGATTGGTGGAAGAGCAAAATGTTTCTCCACCCGGCAGCTCATCGCCTTCGATAAATCATTTCTTAGCCTGACTTTCTTTGTTACTGTGGTCTAAAATAAACATCCATTTTCCCTCAAAAATAGGGGCACCTTACTCATAGAGACTTTTCCAAATTGAACTAGTATCATGTGGTCTAGCCGTCGGTGAACCTCGGTAAAGCAGCCTCTTATTTGTTATTACCACCCATCTATTCGCATTCTATCATTCCTTCTAGTGTACTACCAAGCACATACGACCATAGGGTGTGGAAAACAGGGCTTCCCGTCCGCTCAGCCGTACTTAAGCCACACGCCGGTGAGTTAGTAGTTGGGTGGGTGACCACCAGCGAATCCTCACTGTTGTATGTTTTTTGTGTTTTCATTTTTTCTCTATGCTCCCTCTAGAGACTGAGATGAGAGAGGTGAGAGAACAAGGCGACAATCCTTACCCAGCCCTAGAGTCAGGACCTTTTGGAAACATATCAACAGGATGCAAATTGTATACACGAAGGATTCTCTCAACTTGGGCTATATCGGGCGTCAGGTTCGGCGCTCTCCAAGAGCAACGTTTTGAGCTTGAAGATGTAAAATGAACGTTTAACAGGTAAGTTAACTAACACCTCTAGTTCTCCAATGTATCTCTAGCAGGCTAGTTGGGAGACTATAGGCTGGGCGTTAGTTAGGCTTAGTGGTAGGTGTTTGGGCATTCCCGATATTCTGTCATTCCTAGGAGGCTTAGGTTTTCACCGATAGAAAACGTCTCTTTCCTATACCTATGTTCGTGGTGGATGGATCTGAACTCATTTAAGAGTTCAAAGTAGCGGAATTCGTTGAATTGAGAGGCCAAGCCCGGATAATTTGGATATTCTTACAGTGACTTCAACAGATCAACGTGACTCATAAGCTGTGTGATACTAACGAAATAGGAAATCCCGTAACTTTTGGGCAAGGAATGACTTGAAACCAGGAGTCTTGTCCAATGTTTTTTCCATTGCCTCAAACGAAGCCTATGAATCGTACCTGATGGGACGTCAAAAGGCTATCTTTGGGCAGTCGATCCTGATTAGCCTCAAACTGGTGTTGACGAAGATGGCTACGATGGACGTGTCAAAATCAGCGCCCCCCCAAATCTTCTATCCGTTTTACCAATTCATATCAACAAGAGGGTTTACGTTGAAAGAAATCTAGCACGATTTCCACCAGGTTAATGAGACGCAAACCCTTTTACCCGAGACACTTGTTGCTTGGAAGCTCACCTACTCGTGTTTGGCCTAATGTATGAATCACTCTGGTCGTACTGATTTCTCTGAGGGTGGTGGTTCCTACACCCTATGGGCCTAAGTCCGGCGACAGTAGTCGGAATATATCACTACTTCCAATATATATATCTCCACCAATATTAGTTTACTTTACATATAATTAATATTGATAAATCCATCCCATACAGCGTTTATACAGCGCTTAAAATAAGCCCTGAGGTATGCTTCCAATAAAAGATGCCCCGGTTCAATCTTTCCCCAACCAGACTCATAAAAGCGGCGGCAGCTGCGCTAGAAATGGGAAAGCCCCACCCGGCAGAGGAAATATCCATAGATCGCACGTATTTTCCCTTCGAATCTCATCTTATAACATTGCAGCCGCTCCCTATCTGAGATCTGCATAGGCAAGCAAACAAATATACAAGATTCATCATGTCCGTCACAGAAATCAACCAAACGCCTCCGGAAGAGCCCATTGCCATCCCCTCCAACCGGGATGGCGTCGCCTATCTGTACGGTCACCCTCTTCTGAACTCTCTCTCCCCACCTTTGCACCAGACCGTCTACAATGCGCTCGGTCTCAATTGGACCCAAATTCCCCTATCCAGCGTGACTGGTTCATCGGATACATACCCTCCCCCGTACACACGGTCGCCACCGATTGAGAAATATCTGGCATCAATCAAGTCCAATCCCAAGTTCGTCGGCTCGTCAGTGACAATGCCTCACAAGGTCGCAATAATGCCATACCTAGATGATCTCACCGAACACGCCCGCCAAGCCGGCGCCTGCAACACTATTTTCCTACGCGACGACCCAACAACCGGTCAGCGCCAATACGTCGGCACCAACACCGACTGTGACGGCATCCGGGAAGCTCTCACACAAAACGCACCTGACCCATCACGTTTCCGCGGCCGGCCTGGGCTCATCATCGGTGGCGGCGGCACTGCCCGCACTGCCATCTACGTTATGCGCCGCTGGCTCGGCTCCAGTCGCATCTACATCGTGAACCGCGACGCCGCCGAAGTCGCTGCCATCCTCGAGGAAGACCGTCGCCGAAACCCCGACCCCAATGCGCAGGCCCCTCTGATCCCAGTCACCGATCCTATCGAGGCTGCCCGTCTCGAGTCGCCCGCGGCTATCGTCTCCGGTATCCCTAACTACCCCCCGAAGTCTCCCGAGGAGCTGCGCGCTCGCGCTATTATACAGGCTTTCCTGGGTACCGCTGCCGATGCCGAGAAGCAGCAGGGTGTCATCCTGGAGATGTGCTACCACCCCACCCCCTGGACTGAGATCGCTCACCTGGCTTCTGCGGGTGGGTGGAAGGTCATCCTCGGCTCTGAGGCTCTGATCTGGCAGGGTCTCGAGCAGGCCCGTCTTTGGACTGGAAAGGATGTCATCGGTACCCCTGGCCTTGTGCAGCAGGTTAAGGATCTTGTTGCCAAGACCATTGCGGAACGGGCATCTGCGAAGTCTAGCCTATGATTCCTTTTCTACGATCATGTTTCGATTTTCAATCATTGCATAGAGCGCACTGGTAGCTAGTCCCATTGTCTATATATACATGGCGTCATTGATTGTGAAGTATATCTCACTTTAGATCTATAATAAGGTCAATATGTAACTATTTATAGATAGAATATAGGGACCTGTGAAAACAAACGTCGAAAATGACAGCCTCTATCGCCAGAAACGGCCGCCTTTCCACCCATACCTTTGGACAGCGACGCGCTGCTTGACCGCCCGTTGCCCTGTACTGCCCCCTAGGACTGTTAGTCATCCACATGTCGATCGAGGATGGACAGTGGACACCGTCTTCGGTAGAAAGGAGTCTCGACCGAAACAGGACCAATTCTCTCCCTTTTCTCAAGATTGTTGTAAACAGGCTAGGCCAGTGTGTGGGCTGGGAAGACTAGACAGTGAGCATCGACAACTATCGAGAGCATAAGTATATATGTGTGTTTGATAGATTTGCCTCCATCATTCCACATTTTTACTCCTCATCTACCAGGATAAGCACAGAGTTAGAACCTAGAGGGGCGAAGGAGAGAAGAGAGATGGATGATGAGGCTAAGTTCTCTAGAGGTGAAGGGATGATAGGGATCTATCTAAGCTATGGAGCCCATCTGGGCCAAAGGACCTGAACGGGAAGTCAATAGTTCTAGCTAGTAATGTATTCACTTTAGGATCTGGGTCAATAGAAACCGATCCTTCAAGATGAGTGCTATCCTTCGCACCCCTTCCACCAACATCTCCTCTTCTTCCCAAGCCCAACATAGTCGTGCGCCCCGCGTTAATAACCTTTCTTCATTCTCACTCTTGGGGCTTCCCCTCACAGCCATGATACTTGCTGGTAGAATCCTCAAATTATATTCTCTCGATGCAATTGCGGCAACATCATCCGCTGCGACGCCTTCAGGGAATATGATGAAAAGGAAAAATCCACCGATTACCCCTTCTGCTCTTTGATTTCCATTTCCAGCGGTCACCCACGGCGCACCTGTATCTATTTTCACACCCAATGGTACAAGCTCGTTTGAAATAGCACTCTTTATTGCGGAGTACCGTAACTGATAGACAGGAATGACGTTCGTTGCGAGGTGGTGTTCCAAAGCACCAGTGCGCAAAACATGGTCAATCAGAACAGATGCAAACTGACTAGGTGCACCACCTGATATAAGCACTCCGCTAACATCAAAGTATTAGCGTAGAAAAAGAGACTTCAGGGAAATGAAACCAGTCGTCACCTACACCGCATTCAGCCGCTTGATGAAAGTCGGCGTGGCTTCGGTCCAGCCACATCTCATCCCAGGCCCAATGACTTTCGAAAAGGACCCACTACTAACAGCATTGCCCCACTCCCGATCTCCTCCTGGGAACGACGCATCAATATCAACAAGTCTTGGAGGAGGAGGAGCAGCAGGTAAAGGCCTTTCCTCGGTCGTGGAAAATGTTCCGCTATCGTGCTTCGTTTCGGACTTCCCAGGATGAGAGTCCGCCTTCCATGATAAAAAGTCGTAGCAATCATCCGTCACGAGCAAAGCATCAAAATCCCGCGCCAGCCTCACGAGACCCTCTCGGTTGGCCAAAGAATAGGTCTTGCCGCTGGGGTTGCTGAATGTCGGGAAGAGGTAAATGACATGCCGATATAACTTGCCGTACTGGGGCGTCCTTTTGAACCGACTGGGCGGTCCTGCTAGCAATTCTTCTGCTTCTCTGTCCACCTGTGTCAATTTTGATCGGAGATAGTCCAAGTTTACCCCATTCTCGTCTTCTGGGATGCCCACAAGGCGCCCTTGGAATCCTGCATCCTCGAAGATCGTGCAGGCTAGATAGTACGTTGGCTCAACCATCCAGATGCGACGAGTGTACAGTGGATCTGTGAATGCAGACAGAATTGTAGCAAGATTCCCAGATGCTCCATTCGTAATGCTTATACGGTCCGGTGATATAGGGTTCGCCGTTGGGCCAGTGTGGTGGTCGGCAAGCTGGTGTGGGGTGTGTGTTTTAGCTGGTGGAGAGCGCAAATGATACAGACGCGATAACCATTCTGCAACACACACTCTCAGGGCTGGATCACCCATGGCAGGACCGTAAAGCATGGACTCTGTTGCGCGGCCAGATTGCGAGAGGACTGCCTCTGCTGCCGAGCGGAGGGCTTGCAACGGCAGAAGGCGAGGCGACGGCCATCCTCGTCCGAGATTTATGGGTTGCTCGGGCAGGGAAATCATTCTGATTGCCATGGTGAGGTTTTGTGAGCCTGCTATAGCGTTGACCTTATTGGGAGGGGGTTCTTTTATCAATTTGCATATCAATTTGTACTTTTCTGTCGTGGAAAGATTACTAAAATCTGTGGTCGAGTATCTTTCTGGTGCCCCAGCGGATGTCGACATGCTTGCTTATCATGTCGTGAGAGGCTAGACAGGCCCAGTTACCGTCTTCAAACTGCGAGACGTTGCCAACTGTCTGTTGCTTATCTCGTTTCCAATCAACGTAGCTCTTGGAATGAGATAGCTGGAAATAACCTTTTCGTTAGTGTAACGTTCTCTCATGTAACCATCGACGGGGATGTTTACGTCCGTAAAACAACAGCTTTCCCACCACAGACCCCCGACACTGGTTTCTGATATTGTAATCACTCTTCTTATGGCTTTAGCTCATAGTCCCAGTTGGTTCACAATCCCTAGCCCATTGACCAGCTGGGCCTAGTGTCAGTCAATATCAACTGACGACGTGGGCAGATACTGTATTATTACTCTAGTTACGTTAGGTCAAATCGGATGAATATGCGAGGAGGGGAAAAGATAGGACGTGGAAAGAAGTGCTCTATACTGGCTCTGGTAGTAAACAAAAAGCAACGGATAATTCGTTCTTTTCCCTTTATGCCGACAATAATGCGGGTTTGACCCACATGAAGCCACCTAGTCAATCAAAATTGGCCGATGAGGTTTCCTCAATGCCAACTTAGACTTCTCCAAAACTCAATTTGGGTCTAAAATTCATAAAGATGCCAAGACCTTCCTAAATAGTACCATTGATACACATTTATGCAAAGGGCTGGATCGGGGTTGGGTCCTTGGGTCCTTGGCAATGCCAAGATTGAGTCCTATGCCAACTAACAGATCCTAGGTTGGATCAACTGCAACACCTGTTTCTATGAAGGACTATGTTGTGTGATCTCGCTGTGAGGAAGAAGATATTTGTAGAGATATTGATGCTTTAGAGGGATCCGTATTTTCCTTGCACACAGGTTGGGCCAAGCCAGGCGGGTAGTGGCTTGCTAGGAAGATGAGATATTATCACGCGAAAATGTCGTGCTAGGCTTTACCTCCATCGGAAATAACAACTTGATGTATATAAATCCCGATTATTTTCAATATCTATGGGGCTTTCTATTGAGACTTGAGGGATAGGGAAAAAAGAAAACCGAACTTCTCTCAGACCGATCCTCGTCCGCCGTACAATATGGGATTTTCTCCATTTCCCAGCGTACAAGTCGATAGCAAGGCTACTGAGGTTGATCTTACGGTGGAAGATGGCAGCATTTCCAAATCTCCGCCCCCACGGCGCTCTTTCAGGTCCTTCATCTGGGATACCGACACTCATTTGAAATCGCCAGAGGAGAAACGCCTTCTACTCAAGCTGGATGCGACAATTCTCAGCATCGGCTGTTTGGGCTTCTTCATGAAATATCTGGACCAAGGGAACATGTCCAACGCATATGTATCGGGTATGCAAGAGGCACTTTCCATGTACGGCAACCAGTATACATACGCAGGTACCGTCTACACGGTCGCATATGCTGTGATGCAAATACCAAGTACATTGATCATTCAGCGCGTACGACCAAGTATCTGGCTTGCCTTAATGGAGATTGGCTGGGGCACTTTCACGTTTGCACAAGCCGGAATGCACAACGTCGGGGAGCTATATGCTTTCCGCTTCCTCATTGGGTTTTTCGAGAGTTCATTTTTCCCTTCGATGTTGTATGTGCTGGGCAGCTGGTACACGAAATCCGAGCTTGCAAAGCGAGTAGCCCTGTTTCACATGACGGCGCCCCTGGGAAACGCATTCAGTGGGTATTTACAGGCTGCGGTGTACAAAAATCTGGACGGATCGCATGGCCTTGCCGGATGGCAGTGGCTGTACATTGTGTGTGGAGTGAGTATCTCGCCTGCAAGAGAAAGAGTCAAGAATAAAATATGACAGATTCCGCTAATATGAAGCAAATCGTCTTATAGTGTATGACCATCCCCGTGGGAATCGCAACATTTTTCCTGCTCCCAGACACGCCATATACCACTCGCCTCTGGCTTTTGACCGAGAGCGAGCGTGAACTTGCCAAGGAGAGGGTGCAGAAGGCTGGCAAAGCCCCGCCTATGAAAATAAGTCTGGCAACTTTCAAGAAGATTTTCAGCTCTTGGAAGTGGTATGCCTTTGTTCTGGGATACGTAGTAAGTTGACTCGGTTGCTCACTCTCGTAAAAACTCTGAACGAACCTCTTCTAATTAATGTGCGAAAAAGATCTATGGAGAATCTTGCGGAGCAAGTGGCGGTTACTTCGCCATTTGGCTCAAATCCGAGCACTTTTCAGTCGTTGATCGAAATGTCATCCCAACCGGAACGAATTGGATTTCTGCTGCTTGTGTCGTTCTCTGGGGATTCTTGTCGGATTACACTGGCAGTAGATTCGCTTGGGTTCTAATTCCACTCGTGAGTTGACCTAAGGAAATGAGCGCTGTAAATTGTTTCTCTAATCAAGCATAATTTGCTAGGTCCTTGGGCTTATACCGAACGGAATCCTAGCCTTCTGGCCTTCCAGCGTCCCGTTGAAGGAGTTCGCATTTTTGACCGTCAATATGCAGCTCATGACTGCTGTATTGTGAGTTCCTCTTGGAACATATGAGTATGTTGGATAAGGATAGTATGCTTATAGTCTCAACCTCCTACAGCTATACTTGGGCGAATGAAGTCTGCGCCGATGATAACGAACAGCGAGCGGTAGTGATCAGTAGCATGAACGGGTTCCAATACGCCGTGGCCGCTTGGCTTCCGATCGTCATTTTCCCACAAACTATGGCGCCGACCTTCCGTGAGTGTCCATTGAAATCAAGACCTTCAAAAGGCGAACCTGAACCCATGGGCTGTATCTAACGTGTCTCTTTAGGGTATGGGTTCCCCGCGACCTTTGGATTGGTGATCGCCGCAATCTTCAGTGTTATCGGCATTCAACTCTTTGTTCTTAGGGACAGAAGAAGGGAACACAAGGTTAGTGACTCTCCTGAGTAAGGAGCAACCTGTTACGAACCTCACTAGCGCGGAGCTGCGAGGAGGAAGAATAACGTGTCTGTCAAAAGTCCAAGTCAGGATACATGGTTGAAACCAGGTATTGTACCGCGAATATCATATGACTACGAATACCAGGCATACCAAACAACAGTACATATTGCAGTTAGTTATCAATAACCGCACAGATTGTTGAAATAGCGGGTTTTGTCATTTTAGTTAGTTAGAGAACTTTGACAGAAATCTGAGTGTATCAAATGTATGGTATATTTTCCAGATTATGGAACTCTCTTAACTAATAAAACATGCAATCTGTGCGCAGGTAACTAAATAGACTAACTGACTAATCAATAAAGGAGTTTTGTTATACGATTCTTAGGCCTTCGGGCCGTAGATATTCGGGGTAGATTGATTACCCGGTATCCAGGCGGGTATTCGACCTTAGTATTTGACAGGTTACATGACAGTGTATTGGGGCGCGAACCTAGAAACGGCAAAATTGTCCGCATCAAGTAAAATCACAGGTCCAATATTACATCTCAAACATCTGTACATAATAAAACAAGATCAAGCCGCAGTGAGCTATTCATGCTCCGGGCCGCGAGTATTCCAGGTTACGGACTCGGCGCCAGACTTCGCGTACTGTCCGCTCTTGTGTTTCGCGGCCTGTCTCGGTGGGAGATGGGCCAGCGGGTCTGAAATGTCATCAGTTAAGATCCAACACACAGCAAACAATTAGAAAACTCACCTAATAGCCAAATACAATCTGCTGCCTAGTCGGACATCCTCAATTGGCGCCGTGTCCACGTCCTCTGGCGGGTTAGCAGTAGTCATAAGTCCACCAGCCTCCAAAAGAATAGCCGCACCAGCAGCGATATCCCTATAATAGTCAGTACCAGCATACGTGAACCCCGACTCCGCAAGGGACAGAAATAACAAAAAAAGCCAAAACTCACCACTCCCAACAACCACCCTCCCACCAAATATCGAAAGAACCCATCGCAACATACGCAAGATCAAGCGTCGCACTGCCCAAACTACGCATACCATGCACCATACCACCTCTCCCATTCCGACTACCCACCTCAGCAGCCATATTGACAAAGCTCTCAATCTTGCGATGCATATTTCCGTCAGGAATATCGCGACGATCTTTACCCCACTCACAAGAAAAGATACACTGTGAAGGCGCATTGGCGGGCATTGGCGGGGTTGGGTTGTGGATGAGCGGAAGGCGGCGAGTCTCATTTAACCAGGCCCCGCGCCCGCTGCAGGAGGACCAGAGCTGATCTGTGAAGGGGGCATATACTACACCAATTATTGGCTTGTGTTGCACGATGAAGCCAATTGAAACACAGAACATGGGGAAGATATGTGTGTAGTTTACGGTTCCTGGGGGTGGCGTTATTAGTCTTTGTCGATTTGAAACCATAACAGTCATAGTGCTGGAGGTAATTATTTACCATCCAATGGGTCGATGCACCATGTTGGTTGCTCGTCAATGAGGTAGTCGCGCGACTGGCCCTTGGCATATGCCTCCTCACCGAGGAATCTAGGGACCTGTTAGATTTTTTTTGCCACTGAGCCGCGACAGGAAGACTAACTTATGAGATGGGTATCTGGCCTCGAGGGCACTCCGGATGAATACTTCAACGTCTGCCGAGTAAAATTGTGAGCGACAATGTTTGGTATGGCTTATCAGCTGTGCCGCCTTACCTTCGTCAGTCTGCGTCACAATGTCTACAGCGTTTTCTTTCTCTTCAAAGGCATTAGTGGAGCCATTTGTGCCTGAGATACGCTGCTCAACACGGTCCATGAGCATCTTGCCTGCCTTGCGGCCCAGGTTTACTGCGAAAGCGTATATCTCATCCAGCTCATCTTGGGACAGGGGCCCGACAGTCATTGTGAAACGGGTAGCAGGTATGTGTGGATACAAGAATATCAAAATGTGGCAATATAAGGAAATATTTCCAAGGCTGAAGGGTAAGGGTTCAGTGGCTCCTTGAGTCATCCGGTGAAAAATGGAGGTTTAAAACAACCGCCACTAACCGACGTTGCTTATCGAGATGATTCCCCACTTTATATGGTAGAAGTTACAGACTTCATATCACTCCAGTATCCCTTCAATAGAAAAATTTCTAGTTGTATATACTGTTGCCCAATTTGGCTTACTGCTAATGTATCTGCGCTACATGGTACAACCAATCCGAATAATCTGCACGATCTTCCAAACTGCATGGATATAGCCAACATCTTGATAAACCGTTGGCTGACTTTGATGACTATATACCCAATTCCAACGATGACATGGATGAATTGGTGTTCAGTAGGCTTGCCACTATCGTCCTTAAAGTGGTATCCCAATCTACCTGTCGACTAAGTTGAAGGATAACTTGCTAAGTTATATGAGGATTATAAGAACTACATGAAGACTATTTTACCCTTTGTAGTTTGCTGTCTAGCCACCTCTTGACTCCCTGTACAGCATCTTTCTCTCGTAACTCAGGATATAGATCAAGAACCGTGTCGAGTTCAGACCTTGCAGTTTTCATATGCTTCTCGGTGCAAGGGCAGTTAGCCCTCACAAACCTTCATGTATCCCTTGAAAATGAAAGGCTGATTGAAAATATAGCCTCTCTCTCGAGTCTCTCAGTAATGTCGACACCGTATGAGGTAAATCGCGTAAACGTTCTAGGCTCTCGATCACAGCCTCAACATAAGCACGGTCCTCGCCAAAGGTTTCTCCCACCGGTACACCGTCATTGTTCCATCCTGGGATATCAGCTATGAACCACGGATGGTGTATAATGGCTGGCAGTGGAGCCATATACATCCAGTCCCAATCGATGATCCTGTATAGTTTATGCTGTCAAAACATGGGTATGCTAAGTCGTCTTCCTATAACAGAAAGAGGGTAAAAATTATTTTGCCTACCCAACCAAGCGGAATGCGTCACTTTTCATGATGTTATGTGCATTCAAGTCCCCGTGGGTAAATCCAATACCTGTATACTGATCAAACTGATCAGCATATGCAGGAATCATAGACCGCATGATAAGATAGTCAACAGCATTCCCCCATTTAGCAGTTCCATTTAATGTTCGCCGTAGACCCCGATCTAGGCTCTTTCTGAGCCAGTCCGAGTACAGGGCTGGCTGCGCTGGAGTAAGGCCAGGAGGAGCCCGTGCGGTCCACATTTGGAGCAGAAAATCGGCCATGCCATGTAAAAGTGCTTCGCGTTGAATCCGAGGAATATGGAGATTCCAGATAGCCAGAGGCGCACCATTGACCCATTCTGAATATATGACAGGGTAATTTATGCCCGGCAAGAGGAGTGGTGCTTTTATTGCCGTACATTGTTGTTTCAAACACTGGAAAGTTTTCACTGCTCGTAGTTCGTTTTGCCAGTTATTGGAATCATGACCAACTCGAGCAGCCCACTCTACTGAGTCCGCGAACACAATTTTGAACACTGTGTGGGAGCCGCCATGATGGGGAGTTTTGTCGACAAATGAGCAGGGAATGCCTAAGCGGAGGTGACTGGCTTCCAAGAGAATATCTGACGGATCTACCATACTGGGGCTTCTGAATGGTCTGTATTTGATGTGAAAGTAGGGAAGAGGATTCATCAAATGGAATATGTGAGTGTCACAGCGCCAAGGCTGTGACTCAGTGGCTAGTACTTAAAACAATCGATCCTCCTTACTGTAGCACTGTGGGAGGGCTAATCCTATTTTTCTTTCTAGATTGGATTCGGGATAAAGGAAGCCATATCGTTGTCTTTCATGTATCATAAATGCGTATGGTATCATTGTATTATTTTAGAGTACATGTACCCTACTTGACCTTGGTCATTTATGCGACACCTATCGAGCCACAAGAACCACGGAGGTAAAAGGTCGACAACGTTGAGTATTGCATACCCCGAAACACGACATTGATTGAACCAGAAGCATGTCAACGAAGTTCGTATAGTCTGCGATCTCGTACTAGACAGATACAGATGCGACAGGACCATCTTGATAGCTTCATTGTAATATAAATTCATCATGGCACAGATTGAACAGTGTCACCACCTGTTACAGTTGATCATCATTCGTGAGCAGCTGGCGATATTCAAGTCGGCTGTCCGTCCATTTGCTGTAACCTGTCTTGTATCGCTTGGTGGTCATTATTTCCCTCATCGTCTTTGTACTCTTGAAGCACTATGCTCCGCATAACGCGCCGTGGAGCGCGGCGGCCGGTAAACAGCTCAAACTGAGCGAAACCTTGCTCTGGCAGAACATCTAGACCATCCAGGGCTACCCAGCCCCGATGGGATAGAGCTCGTGTTTGTTTCATGAGAGGGGTATTGAGGGGCTTGTATGCTAGCTAAAGATGCTGGTTAGGAATAGAAGGTCCTATTTTGAGGCTGGTATAGGAGATAATGCAAACTTACATCAACAACGACGCCACCTGTCGGGCTCTCGAGCCATTGTGCTGGCATCTGGAAGTTGGGTGCTGGCTCGCCGCCAATGCTATGAGCCGGAATTCCAGAGACAACGATCGTCGGCTGTTTGAAATCTGCAGGCCATGGGTCGGATAATGAAGCAAGAATGCGAACTGTGGGACGCCCAGGCCCTCTGGCCTCTTTTGAGTGGAGATCCTGGCGGTTGTAGTGGTGGGCCAGTCTTTCCGCATTGGCAAGTGTACGATTGTAGATGAAGACATTTTGCACACCGAGATGGATCATGGAGTAAATTGCAGCGCGGGCCATCCCACCAGATCCGATGACAAGACCTGTTGATGATGAGCGTACGGCATTTGCCGGGGACAGACCGCGGCGAATACAATTGCAGATTCCAATCCAATCGGTATTGTCACCATGAAGGCCCTTGATAGGGCCGGCACGGCTCTTTTGGAGAAATATTGAAGATTCTTGAAGACGGGTATCATTTAGGTCATCGAGATTGCGGATTGGGATAAGCGTATTGATAGCACCAATGGCTCGGGCATGCGTGGACATTGAATGGAGCAGAGGAATACACTCAGTCTTGTACGGAAGACTGACACTTGATCCACCAAAGTATTGATTTTCCACAAGGTCATTTAACCCTCGTAGAGTAGGTGATTGATGAATGGAGTAATTGTGCGGCAAGCCGCATATTTTGAAAGCAGTGTTGTGCATGGCGGGCGACAAACTATACGTTGTATTGGCGCCAAAGACAAAGAATTGCATCGGATCCAGGGCGAATGAGCTATAAAGTGCCTTCTGCGCTTCGCGGGCTGTGATACACGATCGTAAATGAGTTGGATATTCCGGTACTAGGGACGGATGTGTGACTGGGGAGAGGATAGGATTGAAGCAGCGAGACATGCGGCCTAGAGGCCCGGTGTTATAGGCGATGAGAGGAAGGCTGGCAACAGGCAGGCTTTGGATGCGATGGCGAAATCTTTGCACCGCGAGGTTGTCTTCAGGTGTCTGGGCTGGTTGGCACATTCGGACTATATCGCATCCTAGGCTTTTGGCCCGTTCATAAACTTTCATATATTCATCGCCATCCCAGCCCCCCGGCAGAGGATGGAAGGCTTCAAAGTGGCCAATGATCCTGGTTCGCCCACTTGCAGAGATAATCTGGGAGATAATAGTGTCATCACGGGTGAGGTCTACAGTGAGAAAACCGGTGGAGAGACGCAAGCCATGCTGGACGAGGTTAAAGTAAGTTTCATCTGTGCATCTCACTGGAACTTGATTAGGAGACAAAGATCCCGTGGAGATGGTATAGCTTTCCACATGGTAGATCAAAGGCACAATGATGTTGCGTCGAATGACTGATACCGCTTGACTGATACTGTCCGCAAGACTTGAGCTGAGACCTGGCTGGCCAGAAGAGTCTGTTACGTCGACTGCTAGTTCGAAGGCATCGGCAGTGAATTCCAGCTGTTCAATATCCATACGCTTCTCACAGACCCTTGAAAATGGCACTGATACTGCCGATGTGTACATTCGAGATTCAACAGGCAACAGCGACAGGGGAAAGGATGCATGCTGGCTGTTAAGTTCGGCAATATCACCCGTTATGAACGCAATGAAGCGGAGAAAGTCCCGCTGGACTCGTTTCAACGTTAAGAAAGGAACAGGAGTATGTGACCTAGGTTCTATCCGGTGTGTCAGCGACGAATTGTCGCTGCCCTTTCCCAGACCATCATTTCTGGCCTCTGACAGATTGAAAAACTCGAGATTCGAGCATTTTCGATATATCGGACCTGACAATTCTAGGAAATGTCGTACCTTTTGCGTATCCCACGCCTTAAGATACGACTGTATGCTCTCTGGATCTCGAATAATGTGGATAACCGGATGTGTCTGCGCAAATTCCCTCAGAAGTATTTGGCCGTTGCTTTCCATCGATCCAGCTCCACACGCAATCACGCATCCCTCTTGGTTGTCTGCCAGCATCGACTCAAAGACCCGGGCCTCTTGTTGCCGGTAGACGGATCCATCATTTTCCTTCCTGAACATAGCACGGGAACATCCCACACTCTGGTGAAAGTAGCGGTCTGCATCGATCAATCGTCGTCCGGACGTCGCCGCGAGGATGACCGCCAGACTTGACTTTCCCGTGCCACGGATCCCGATCAATACGACAGATGCTGTCGGGCTGAATGTGCGTGGGGTTTGAAGATGGCCATGTTCAAGTAGTGTCGGTGATCCGCGGTTCGGGTATGGTTCCAGCAGCCGTAGATGCGAATCTCCGGATGCTTCTCTGTGTTCACTCGATCGACGAGAAGGAGGTCTGGTTGAAAGGTGGACAGTGGAAGAAGACACGACGGCTGAGCTGTACTTTCGAGGCCCATCATCTAAAGGCTCGACCTCGTGGAGCTTTCGTTTCGGTGGGCGTACTAACATGGACATGGCGCATCGAGTGTGGAATGAGATCAGGAGGGTAGTCGATAACCCATTACCACACACGCAATGGTGGGATGGAGGGCATGCGGTATTTATTGAGATATACGTGTATACAGTATTCGTAGATGTGGAGAGAACCGATATGGTAAGCGGGATTTCCCAAGTTTTGCGGGGGGGGGACAAAAAATATTCGTCAAAAGGCGCGTCCGGGGCCAAACGTTGGCATTACATAAGGCGGACGAGCACTCACCCGGGGACTTTCGGTTTTCCTCTTTCCCCGCGGGGGACTTGCGCTCAGGTACGAACGTGCAAAACGGCCCGGGGAAATTATCGAAATCGCTGTGGCTTAGTCCCAATTGCGCCTCTAACTTATCCAAGAGCTTCAAACACATGACCCCAAAGCTCATCCTGTACGCGAGTACCTTTGCAGGACTGTGACTGGCTCACTGCTAGCACCTTCCCCGGAAGAATCTAGTTGGCAAGCACTCTGCCGTGTGCTGCACCCACCCTCAACATCACACTTCGGTCCCAAAAGCCTCCCCACCGGCCCTAATCTACCTCCAGTGGGACTTATTTTCATGGCGTAGTTGCCCGCTCGTCCGTGCAGTCGCCTGTTGGCAAAATATTCATTATATATCGCTTTGCGGGAACATGCGCCCGAACCCTCTAAGTGGATCTTGAAATCAAGCACCATGAGCGCCGAACAGCCGCAAGCCACCAGCACTAGCACAAATACCAAACGGCGATTGACTGAGCCAGTTGATGATGGGAAGGCCATAGGGGAACCGAAGCGACAGCGAGTTTCGCGGGCTTGCGATAGTTGCCGGTTGAAGAAGGACAAATGCGACGGAATACAGCCAGTGTGTTCGACTTGTGCATCGCTTTGTCGACCCTGTACCTATAAGGTCAACCCGAAGAAGCGAGGCCTGCCCACAGGTTACATTCGATCGCTGGAGCTGCTTTGGGGGCTGGTATTTCAGAGGATCCAAGGCAGCGAAGATGTTATGCGAGCTTTGATGCGATCAATCAATCTTCCGAACCACTTGGCCACGATGGGCAAAGAAACAGAGGGGTCTGATGCATTGCTGGCTTCCTTCAAAAACAGCACAGTACTCAGAGACATTGAACGCATTCTGATAATACTAGAGCAACCGGAGGAGGAAAGGGAACGAAACCTCCTTGCATATGGCGAGGGAGATACACCTCTAGACGTGGAAAGGATTCTCTCTTCTGCTGAAGCACGGGAGTGGCAAATGCCTGATGGCATAGAAGCTCGCGAGACGCCGTTACCGAGAGTATCCCCGACTCAAACAACAGTCGGCATCTCTCCTATGAAAGTTACCAGACCACACCCCACTACAGACTGTGGCATTCAGACGACCACATCAGATGACCCTCTTTCGTCTGTCAGTTTTCCATCGAATCCCGATCATCCTCGATCCCTCTCCATGAAACCGCCTCTACAACTACCCTGTAACGCATGGCCCCTTTTCGATGTGTATTTTTCCTACACACAGTGCTGGTTCCCCATACTCGAAAAACATGACATACTTCGCACCGCTTTTCAATATACCGAAGGCGATGTACACGTATCTGCCTTTTCCTCCGGGTCTGGGGAGCACGCGGCCTTATGGGCTGTTCTCACTCTCGCCTCACTACAATATGCTTCTATTTCAGCCTCCAGCCAAGTGGAAGAGCAGACTAGGGACCAGATGACCTCTTCACAAATGTATGTTACTGCTCGGGAATTGATTCCGCCTGAGAGTGGCCCGCACCAAATCGGACACGTGCAGGCACTGCTGATCCTGGCTCTGGTCAAATTCGGACAACAAGAATGGACTGATTCCTGGATGCTTGTTGGCCAGGCAGTTCGGGTTGCGCATATACTAGGTCTCAATCAACCCTCATATTCATCATCGTCGAGAACCCCCGACCAAGAAAAACAGCTTGGTCGAGCAAAACATGTGTTTTTGGGTTGCTTTGTTCTGGAGACCCTAATTGCGGATTCGATTTCACAATCCCCATCGCTTCGAAAGGCAGACTTAGCCAGGATAGGCTCTATCAATGAGGATGGTCTCGAGGAATGGCATCCTTGGGAAGATCAAACTGGGTTACGGCCCGCCCAATCCTCACGGGCGTCTATGCAGCGTGGTCCCCTTCACGCATTGAGCACTTTCAACCGCCTCGTCAGCCTCGTATCCATTTTGAATGATCTATGCTGTTGCAAGCACGACCCAACAATATCTCGATCATACCTGGAGCAACTGGAGTTGCAATTAGAGCGCTGGGTAACAGCATTACCAAAGAGCTATCGCGTCGATCTACAAAGTCGTCCTGTGAGACTAGCTTCCCCGCATATTTTTGGGTTAGAGATGACATATGAAAGTGTTCTCATTGTTCTCAGCTCTCAAATTGCCATTCGTGAATATGATCAGAACATACCTGAACCGCCTCACAAAATTCGTGCTACAGAAAGCTCGAAACGGCTTTTGCATTTGCTTCAAGCCTACATGGAGACATATAGCTTTTCAGCCACCGCACCAACCTTCGGTTTGATGCTTCGATTTGGCCTTCCCCAATCCATTTCCAAGGACCTCCCATCAGATTTTGATATGGGGTTACGAAACACTATCCACAATCTTTCCTCCCAGCTTTCTGTGTTGTGGACTATGCCAGACCAACAAACACCGAGTCGAAATGTATCACAAAGATCTCAAGTCTTGGGTATTTCTACTGCGGCGTCGCGGCACATGAATAGCTCTACCAACCGAGACAGGACAATCCCGTCATCTCTCTCAATTGGCGCACCTTCAAATCTTATTCCTAGCACACATGCGACACATCCGCCCCGAAATAACACACATGCTACGGCTGACCTTGAAACTTCACTCCTCTCCACACCATGGCTCAGAGCCACACAACACATCGAAGATGTATCTCTTCTCCGCACGCCGTCATCAATAAACTCTATCGGGGGCGCCTCTGAATATCCTTCACAACAAGGACACTTGGATGGTTCTCTTAACAATGTGCTTCCTCATCCTACATCAGCACCTAGCAAATCCCATAATAGTACTGGGATGCTCGCCGAGCTTTCGCCATCATACCATCAAGCCACACAATACCATCCAACAGCATATCACGACCAATCTCTCAGTATGGGCGGCACGTTTGTCGATATGGATGGATATGCGCGTTCGCGCAGCGAGCGGATTGCTCCTGACCTTGATGCATTATTTGATGAGCTAGCGTCATTAGATGGCGCGGAAAAGTAAACATTCATCTCCTATTTTCTTTGAATAGTAACTGACTTCAATCCCCCTATAGAGCCGACAATCAACCGGAGTTCATGCAGAACCTAGGTTTTGTCTCTGATGCAGGCATTCCTGAGCTCTACTCATTCTCCGGTCAGATCGAGCCTTTTTTGCTGGCACAGACCCAGCAGCTACCCAATAATGATACTCCGCCTGGTACGCGACGAGAGTCACAGCCTGTTACCATGTCGGGAATCCCCAAGCGATGACGTTCTGTAAGATCACTCTATTCCGACGATCTGGATGCCGTGGGAACACTATGTTGCCGCTGGTCGGCCTTGTTGGCCTCTCGATCCACTATCCATCTAGGTCTCTTTGGGACAAGAGCTATACACCTAGCTCATGCCTCCAAGATTTAATTGCACATTCGATGTCTCAACCGGGGTCCCGATTTCTCCGTGCAATCACTACATGTAATCTGGAAATTCTTTTTTTTTTTCAAAATATCTATTCTCTTACGAAAAGTACATAAGCTTCCTGATGGCCGAAAAATGATTGTAAATGGCTGTAATTCCGTATGAAATACGCCATCATAAAATAATTCCACTACCTGGATCACAGCGCAGCCTTAGCATTCTTCTCCTCAAAATTAATACAAATATGCTCAACAGCAACCTTATACCCATAAATCCCAAGACCAACAATAATACCCGCAGCCTTATCACTGAAGTACGAGTGATGTCTCCAGGGCTCGCGCGCATGGACATTGCTCACATGGAGCTCAATAAACGGAATATCGATACTGAGCAAGGCATCACGAATTGCAACGGAGGTATGCGTGTACGCGCCCGGGTTGATGATGATACCGTCGACTTTGCCACGCGCCGCCTGGACGCGGTCCACGATCGCGCCTTCGTGGTTCGACTGGAAAGATTCGAGAACGGCACCATGGCTGGCGGCAATTTCGCGACTGTTCAACTCTATGTCGGAGAGTGTTGTGTGTCCGTAAATGTGTGGTTCGCGTGTACCCAGGAGGTTCAAGTTTGGGCCGTTGATTAGGAGGATGGATTTGCCCATTTTTGGTTGGTATCAGTTGAATTGGGGGATTCGATGGTGTTTTGGGATGATTGAATCTGGGAGACTGAATAATATATATTGAGAGATGGGATCAAATATAAGTGTGTAAGTATGTTGTATTAAGTGGTCGGATATATTCTTTTCATACTCTTTGGTCTTGTTCTCTCCGCATTTTTCCCGGCAAAGCGCTTTGCCGTAGATTTTGTGGAGACATCGGTCAGATTGCTGTTGTTTTATTGGACGGGATTGTAACCACCTTGGCATAAGATGATCTCATTGAAATTCATTATTCATGTGGGAACGATATCGCTGGTCAAATTTATACCCCGAGTTTACACCACTATACTGCGCATAGAGGCATTGGAGGATGAAGATTTCGAATTGGTGTATTACTGCCTAGGTAAAATATATTTGATATTTCATTTCTAGTACAAGTCACGCTCTGTTGCACGATCCGCCGGGGCTGTCTCCCAGCGAGTATGTATTGTAGCTGTGAATGAGATCCGTGGTCCAGATCTCGTGTCGAGTTTTGCGAGAGGATAATTCCTTGCATGGAGTTTGAGGTTGGGAAGTATAGGCGATGCTTCCAAGAGGTGTTTCTGTCGGTCCAGGTATGTTTGTTGGGATATCCAAGTTGAAGTAAGACTTTGAGACAATCCTCCCTGAGGAAGTCTCTAGTCCTTTGGACAATGTCGGGAGAGAAACGTGTCGAATAGTTTGTTCAATTCTTGAACTTGGCTGGTGCGATTTCTTCGTTGATTTGTAGAATGACGGACATAAATGCCGCCAAGTGTTTTTGCCGTCTGCTGTAGACCTCACAACTTGAATAAAATGAACGTGGATCTGGGTCAAATTGGCCAAGGGTGGGAATGAAGTCGCCGAGAGAACGGTGTGCCCTGCCAAAGCAGAAACGTCACGCTTTTTATAGCACTGGCTATTGACATGGATAGAGGGAGCAACAAGGTCAGGATAAAGAGAAGACATGATCTTTGCGGGTAAGATGATGCAAGTGATGTTTCTGTATTTGAATGCTGGATACGACAGGAAACAGTGTACTTCTTTTGATACCCGCGATCTTTACCAGAAAGGGCAGCCAAGAGGGAAGCATTGAGTTTACTATGGGGGTGATCTAACCTCTTTTGGAAAGCTTGTCTACGTTTGTACTCAGTATATTAATCACTTCATAGTAGAGAATTGAGATAAATTACCTAGTTAGATGGCTTAATTAGTAGCCTGAAGGACCAATAAATATTTTTTAACACATGCCCGTGTGCAAAGTACTATCACTTGTGATGTTATATCTTGTATGCCCCAGGCATCTGGTTCACCCAAGTGGAGAGAAATCCGCTAGAGTGAACAAAACGGCTTCAACACATATCAATAACCGTACTCCACCTGCTGCCTGGCGGCGAGAATGGCATCGTGGTAGAAAGCCATACCGATACTTCGCGGATGGAACGTTTTGAATAGCCGGGGCCTGCCTCACCAGCACCCTCTGTCTGCGCGGATGGCTGGATGAGAGACCCCGTCTTTGTGCATGAACAAAGGTTGATAGGACAGTACCCAAAGTTGCAAGCGAACGAACATAGCCCGGCGACGTTATTGTCACCAGTGCCAGCAATATAGGCCGGTGGGAGGAAGTCCGAAACTGTAGAGACCGGCATAGGATGTTCAGTCGTACCACACGTCACAGAAGGACAACAGCCGTAGTTGCAGACAAAGCTGCAGAACCCCACGTAGTTGGCATCTTTCCCTTCTGCTGGGTAGCCCGTCGTGCCCGTCGCCTTGGGCTTGGCATGGGCGGCACCCATCTGCTCGCAGGTGCATGCACCGACAGGGCAATTTGATTTTATTACTGATAAGGCAAATGTAACGTTGGGGCGACCTTGGACCACAAAAAGCCTTTTTGAATCTTGCTAGTATATCTTGGTAACGGGTAATACACCACACCATAATCGGAATTGGTACTCCGTACTGCCGTTCGAAATTATGCCGTTGGAAAAAAATGAGATTCCTACTCACTAGAGAATAGTCGGCTCTTTGCCATGGATCATGAGCTTAAATCAATTGTTATATTCTTTGAACATGATAGACCGTGAGATTCCCCCTACCTGCCCATTTTTCCAAACTAACAAATATCCTAGTCCAAACACGCCCAGACTTTCCATGGAGGTTGAGCCGATACTCCCAGCCATGTGTTTAGCTAGCCCGACAGGAGGGTTTATTGTCACTATTCGTCGGGCAGAGGATGACTGTGACAAGCCTTGTATCTTCCGCTGGAGCAACCTGTGTGATGGATGGGGCCCCTCTGGCTTCGTAATCTTTCAACACACGCCAGATGGTCTAAAAAGGGCCGAAGGAACGCCTAAGTGGCAACCTCCTCAGACTCTCAAGATCACAGGATATGAAGTTGAGACAGAAGAACTTCTTCCTGGACAAACTCTCAGAAGAAATATAGGCGCCCCGTATCCATTTTTGGACCATATGGTGGCTGGTGAGAGATATGAGCTAGTCTGGCTCGGGGCTGAATATGCCTTGTGGGCTTGGGGCACCTTGCGCGAGCATTGGGATCAAGAAATTGGGGTTAACTCCGGCTTGTTGTCATCCCAGGGGGAGCCTCCTGTTCTATTCTCTGTGTAGAAGTGGAAGAACCTTTGGAGCCTGAGCCGTACGACGACCCTCTGGTAGAAAAATTGGAACGAATGTAATAAATTCTCTAACCTGATATCCGTCTTTATCCTGACTGATATATTTTTTTACAGCCCTGGGGCCCCTTGTATAAGTGTGTTTCTGGAAGGTCCATCAGAAATGTCTAAAACTGGAAAGCCTTTTTATATTATAATGAAGATCACCTATGATGGTCTCACGAATGAGGACCACGAGGCTATCAATGATGATACAAAGCCGATCATCATACACGATTACCCTTTTACTTATGATCAATTTCGACTGCAACGCCACTGCCCCGATTATGATCCGTCGAAAGCTTCAAGCGGGGGTTTTATACAGTGGAAGACTTATTTTGACGACGAAGACAATCAGGGTTGGAGGATTATAGATGAACCCGACGTTGAGGTCAACGTCACGGATCCCGAGTTTTTCCGCAGCCTCAAACCAGGGGAATCTTTTGTCAGAAAAAATCGCCTTGAATATTTCGACTTGCATCCCGATACAGTGGTCGGCGACACATATCGATACCAGTACTGTGGTGGCCGCGTTGACTGGTGGATTTGGGGTGATTGCGAAGAGCATATGAAGACGGTAGTAAAATTACCATGTTGGCTGCATGGTAGTGTTGTCGACCCCGCTGATAATAATGGAAGGCCGGTCATAATGGTCCCGTCATCTAATTTTGTCGAGTTTACTGTTGTTGAATGATACGAATGGGTTCTCTTTGGTTCAAGTTTTGACTTCAATTTTAGATGTTGGAATATAAATGCATTCAAAATATCCTTTATTTTATTTATGGACTATTCAAATAGAGCCGGAGTATGTGGAGTGAAGGGTAGCAATCGGCCACTTTGTAATGGCGAAGGTTAGCGGAGTGAGAGAAACACGCATTAGAAGAGCGTCCACAGCCCGAGAGCAATCTAAACTGTCAATCTAAACAGTTTAGATTGCTTCGTAGCAGGGAGCAGACATGACTTCACTGCAGGATGTCTGCCTCTGGGCAACTGGATGGCATTGCAGCTGATGCTGGGCAGAACTAACCGGATACAGTAATTACAGGTCCGCCGTTTACACTTTCAATTTCACTCAAGCTCGATAGTCGATTCCCTCTACTAAGCTTGACGTTGACTGAACAAATTCATTATATAGTTTCTACACAAATACACTAACTACGTAGTAATATAGGAAATATCAGTGCGTGGCTAAACATTATAAGATCATGAAAATTTCATCCTTAGAGAGCGCGAGAATCAAAGAATTTTTACCAGAGACAACCATGTTGCTGAGAGCTTTGGACAAGCGAGCAATTAAGAATACTCCATCGGCTCCTTCTACTATGCCTTGGAAACGACGAATTATATTTCAACCAATCTCCTATATATCAATATCTACCACGATCAAAGTGACGGCCATTGCCTTTTGCAAAGTGCTATCCTAAGTTTATGCGATCAACTATGAACTGCTGATAAGGGTATAATTTTGAAACCAGATCGGGGACTAGCAGTACTATCTGAAACGAATCTTCGTAGGGTGATATCCCCGTAGGAGTGCTAGTTCGGTCGTAGTCGTAGTAGATACTCCTACTATCCTTCCGAAAGTAACTATTATACGAGCCTTAATTAATGGTAGAAAACTTTGCTCTAGGATCTAGGGGCTAGTCTAGTAAGTCCTATAACTAGTTTGATTCGATGTTATATCAGACACTGAAGTCTTTACAGTGGCTGCCTGAAAGGATACACGCGGTTAACTTAACTAACCTACAGTTGTCGTGATACCTAGGGCAAATGGTAATTGTATATAGTGCATCGGCTTAGATAGGAAAATGCGTGTATAAGAATCAAATCTACGTACTATTTGTTCAACTGGATACACCGCAATACATTTACAGCCCTTACAATACATCTTCGTGTATATCAGAGGTGATTCTTGGGCAGTGAACACTCTCATTGTTTTGCCTGTGCCGTGGTCTTATCGGTTTATAGCTGAGATGCCCAATGTATCAACTCCTAGGCTAAGAATGAGGAGACCTCGCGTCGCCTTCTCCTTGCAGGCGGACATATGCTAATAACCTGACTGCCTACGGAGGCACAGCCCATCTGCTATAAAGCAAGACAGAATATCAGGATTCCTCGGTGTCGTTAGATTTGCAGGCTTGGAAAGCCACCACATGCCATCCAAAACTAACGAGGATCATCCATTCGACACCAGCGGCCTACGCCGCTTGGAGGTATTTGAAGAGTTGAATGTTTAGCCACAGGTATAAGTAGGGCAGTGGCATATACCAGGTAGACAAATCAAACAACCTGATACACAGAATCTATAGGGAGAATGGGAGAAAAAGCCGAGGTCGATACGAACCCTCTAGTGACTCATCGTTAATACTAGTTATGTGGAAATGGCAAGCAGTATGCGATCGTATTTGTATAGGGGAGCTCGAATAGACAAGATATATGTCCGCGTGGCATTCGACTCGAGTGAGAGATATGAGGGTGTTCCCATATTGTACGAACCGAGTCAGGAAGGATTGATCCAGTTGGACGAGTTGTCGTAGCTTACCTGTTTATAAAAACCCCAAATGTACGCTTGAGACAGGGCGATCAGTTCGCGTATCGATCATATCGGTTTTACCAACTAGATCACTTACAATTCTCTTCTGCAATACAGCCACAAATCATGCCATGTCCTAAGCTTATCGCAATCGGCTGTCACTTCAGAAAAGCCGCGCTGGTGTGCATTAGGCAATTCTTGAGACCTCAAACGCGCGTGACGAACCCACTTGTGATAAAAAATTGCAGCTTCTATGGTAGATGAATATGTCGCGATGCCAGAGGTTCAGGAACTCCACAATAGCGTGAAGGCGGTGGGGAGGAGGGCGGAAGACGAAAGGCATCAAATTTCCATTTCTGTATCACTTGATTTATGATCGAAAAGCCAGCACTGCCCATATCAACGCGCTAGTTCTATGCCAACATTCTCCGTGGTCCCTAGTAGAGAGTCGAATGGGATATACAAATGTCCGCAGGTTCTACGGAACAGTTGGCTGTTAAAGGTACGGATCTCACCTCGTGTTAAAGCGGGGCCCTAACATTACCAGATTGTCCAACTTGTCAAAGAAGGCGTATCAAGTGTGATCGGGGTCTTCCCAGCTGCGGTAAATGCGGAAAGCGCAATTTGGAATGCCCTGGCTACGGTCTACAGCTCAAATGGGTCCATGGCGTCGCCAGCCGCGGCAGTCTGCGGGGCAGAGCATTTCCCTCCCCCGATGCTCCTCCTATCAGAGCATCAAACCCGCCTCATTATTCGTCGGATAGCTTAACAGAGACCCGCACTACCGGCAGCGGCTTAACTGTTCTGGATCAGTACAGCTATTCTACGGTAGGTTTCTCACCATCGAGACTATCACCCATCTCGGACCTTTGCTTATCGCAAATTCGACCACTGCATGTTTCACGACTGCTCTCCTGGTTTAACGATCGAGTTGCCCATCGACTTGCGTGGGTTCCGCAGCAAAATGCATGGCGTCAGATGATTTTGCCAATGGCCGAGAGCTCCGAAACAGTCCTTTCTTCCATTCTCGCTATTGCTGCCCATGACCTGGCATCGGAGTACCCTCCAAATGACCTAGGACATGAAACATTCCAGCAGATGTCAAAAAATTATCAAAACAAATCCCTATCCCTTTTGGCTCAGGAGTTGAATAGTCTTTCTACCTCATCTACGGCATTGCAGGCGAGCACAACATCTGCATACACCCTTGCATCTGTGATTATTCTCTGCAATAATGAGTTTATGAAACCACAAGGCGCTGGGTGGAGGGTTCACCTTTCTGCTGCAAGAGAGATCATCCTAGCGGCAGGGAACCGACCGAGCCGACACCACCAGCTGGCCTCCATTGAAGAGTTTCTCATGTTAGAGTTCTATGAGGCTTCGGTGTGGGCTGATCTGACTACATTTGATAATTACAACATGGCGATCAAGGCTCCTCCTGGTAGCGGCAAGAATGCGGTCTTCACCGACTTCATTCAGGTCATTGACCAAATCACCCGCCTTGAGCGTCTAAGATTTTTTTCGGGGGTGGTCGAGCAGACTTCATCTTATGGGCCGATGCAAGACATCCAGTCGCAGATTGAGTCAGCTAGAAACAGCATGATGCGTCTTAGTGAATCCATTCACTTCTCCTCTGAAGCTGATCAACATGGGTTTGAACTGGTAGTGTGGATGTACTACCACGCAACTATCATCTACAGCCATCAAGCTTTATCGGAGGATGCGCCTTCTGGTGATCATGTGCGCAAGTCCCGGGATGAAATCCTCCGCTATGTACAATTTCTCTCCGAGACTCGAGACGGCATGTTCGCCCAGGACCTTGTCTGGCCACTCTTCATGGCAGGAACTGAACTCCGAGGATATCCTACCGGTCAAAGGATTATTCAGGAATGTTTTGGAAATGTCATGCGTATCAGCCGAACTCTGGACAGAGCGCGTGTTCTCTCGTTCGTTGAGGCCTGGTGGAATGAGCCTGGTACTCATGCCTCTTGGATTGACATGGCTCGAAAGCAGTCCCAGTCTTCGCAGTATGACATTCTCATTGTATGATAGGTGGAAGCTAGATATCCAAAGATATCATGAGAATGATTGTTTCTACGAATCATATGTAAAGCACAAAATGCTACGGATTTGCGGCTGCGAAATGCAAATTCTAGAGACTACGGACTGCGAGGATAAATATTAACTTGTTCTAAGATGTACCATTAGCATAAACTATAGTACCTCATCTATGATACTCCCCTATACTCGCTCCTTTCCATTCCAGCCATTTTGGAAGACCATCTCTCCAGCTAGATAGACTTGCGTCTAGGTGGTAGAACTGCCGTAGGTCCATGGTTGGCAGCCATTTGAAGGAGCATGCAACCGTAGTTGCACGCAGATCACTCTCGATGGTGATCAAATCATCGGTCTTGTGGCACGGCGTGATAGAAGAAATGAAATACGTAGATGAGGTGATTGCCTGTCGAAGGGATGGGGTATTCATATCCCTGCAGATCTAGCAAAAAAACCATCAAACGGCAGGGTCGATATCTGAAACGTCCTTTATAAGGTCTTTTTGTTGGTCTTTTTATTGTTGGTCTTTTTATTGTTGGTCTTTTTATTGTTGGTCTTTTTATTGTTGGTCTTTTTATTGTTGGTCTTTTTATTGTTGGTCTTTTTATTGTGAGGACTCCGAAGGTGGATATATATCTCAAGGACTCTTTCTCCAACTTCAACTTTTCATATTTTTCCAACAAATCTTGGGTCAAAATAAAAAAAAGCGTGTCTTTTAAAGCAATAAAAAGACAATATTTACACTGTCACTGCTTGGGACTAACCTCATCTTCCAGATACTCTTTGAGTGAAACTCACAACATCCCCTGAAGACTACATGTAGGTATTTAGAAACAAGCGACCTGCCTTTTAAGATAGATAGATTTATTCAATAAATAGAAAAAAATAGAAGAAAAAGAAACCGTATTAACCTCAAAACACCCCAGCTATGACGTTGTTGAAAGACAACACACAAGACCACGAGGAAAAAAAAAATGGCCATTCAAAGAGATAAACCACCATCTATGTCGACAGATACCTGAGACTTTTGCTCCAACCCTACACCGCAATCGGAGTAGGGTCTCGTACTTTTATCTTTTCTTTTATTTTCTGGGTTAGACCTCTTGGGTCCAACCTCGTTCGTCTGTGGTCGTCCAAGACCACAACTTTTGATTTGTTTCATCGGTTATATTCGGTTTCGGAGTAGGCTGACTCCGAGGATATTGTTGAATTACTGGAGTGCCATGTTAAGCGTTTCTTGCAACCGCAAGAATGAGGTAAAGGCGTGGGTGGGATTTTGTCAGGATCATGGGGAATTGATATCGCGACATAGTGTTCGGGAAAATGACATTGGGAAGCGCAGAAGGATTGATTGCGTCATTTCATAATAGGAGGGGGTCGGAATCAAAATGGGACAAGTTGTAAATGGCTTTACGCCTCCGACGCCCAACGGGATTCGCGCAGCGGCATCTCCTCGCCAGCTTGCTTGCGGCTTCCGTCCACCTCGCGCTTCCATGCGTAGTACTCACCAAGACGGGTCTCAGCGTAGCTGGCGTAGTCGAAATCGATCTGGGAAATTTGTGCTTGGATGAGTGCCCAAACGCCCCTGAGAGATATTGTTAGCATGACATAGCCATGGAGATGGATGAACTCACCAGTAGAGACCAGGAATGCCACGGAAGCGGTCGACATCCTCGCACAGCCGGTCGACGATCTCAGCCTCGGACGACGCATCAAGACCACGCTGTTCGCAGTAGCTCTTTGTGTACTCAGTAAGGAACTGACGACGCACAGACTTTGTCGGCATCATGTTGTAATCGCAATCGTAACCACCCCATTCAGCAAGGTGGTTCGAGATGTCGAAGGCTGCGGGCGCGGGGACGGCATATTCATAATCGATGAAGTTGACAGGCGCAGTACCATCTTTGGGGGTTGGTAGGCCGTTCTCACTCGGAAGAACGATGACGTTTGCACAGAGGAGATCGCAGTGCGAGAAGACGAACTATAAATGTAGCGATTAGCCATATATTCAACGCCCCAATCTCCGTTCTTAGCGGAGCGAGACACGGAGCCACATACCCCGTCTTCACCAATACCCTTCCCATCGTCCAGAATTGCTAGGACCCACTGCAGCTCTGTTTGCAGACTCAACCGGCGAGCACGCTGCTCAGGCGTGGTGACTGGCAAGGCCAGCACCCACTTTTGCAGCACAGCCCACATTGACGGGCCCGCGCGTCGGGGCTTGATTACGGTAATCTCATCGCCTTGGGATCCTGCAATCTCGGTCACAGAGGCTTCCTTGGGCTCTGCTCCGCTACTAGGTAGGATAGCGTGCCACTGCGCCAGGCGGCGGGCGACACCGCGCCATATGGGAGGGGAGACTAGATCCTGGTGGCCGCAAGGTCTGCCGCGGATGAAGCGGTAGAGTAGGCCGTTCTTGAATCGAGCGAGGAGGGGCGGGGCCAGACCGCGGCTGGCCAGAAGTGCGTGTGACTTGGTTTCTCCTAAGGATAATTGATCTACTTCAGCATATGTCGCAATGGGCAAGGGAGGCGCAGAGGGGCTTTTTGTCTTGTTTGAGAAGTGGGGGGTTTGACGATGGCTGTCCGTCGGGGGATTTTGCTCGTACTTTCGCGGTCTATGAGGATCTCTGTGCCATTTCCGTACGCCCTCATCAGTACTGCCTCATTGTCTATTTGTTCCTCCGTGAGGCCGGGTTTCAGGTTGATAATTTTCAAGAGCTAGGGAACGGTTAGTCTCAGTTGGATTCCGACAGCCTTATTGCTGGTCTTGTGGAATGCGAGATGCGACACTGGGAAAGAGAGACACACGGTGTTGGTGATGCCATCGGTAAATCGCACGAACTCAATGTTGTTGCCAGGACCCTCCCAGTCGGGGTTGAGGGTCAGGATTAACCTGAGAGCAGATGCTTGGGAGTCCGCATGGCTGTATGATAGGGGAATGTATCGGAAATCTGGCGCTAGGGCCGTCTCAGTCTCTGTCGAGCCCATATTGGAGTTGAGCGTAGCGGAGAAAAACGGGTATGGGCGCAAGTTGGTTCGGTTGATTTTGTGCTATTTAATTAGTCCACAACTGAGAGGCGACGCCTCTATATCAGTGACGAGGTCCTTGAATTCAAGATTTATGCAATTGCACAAGGCCAAGCTGCTAGTGCAACGTGCGAATGGAGACAAATTATAGAAAGAAGGAAAGCACAACGTGGAAAGGCTGATGTATTATGGCGAAGGTAGAACAAAAATTCAGGGGAGAAATTGGCTATCGATGGCGGGGAGGTTAATGAGAGCGAGGGGAGGAGGTCTCGTGCTCCCGACCCGTGATTGGAAGATGAGATTATGTGCTGGGTACTTAACCTTGTCCACCGCCACTACTTGAAGGACATGGATATCTCAAAGGTTTTCTTTTTTGAGATATGACACCTATTAGAAGAGTGAATACCTGTTGAATGATTTCTTGATGTCGTATCGTTTTATTCCAATTATAATTTGGTGGCGTAGTACTTTACTATCTTCCTTGTATGATGTAGATTGTTTGCTTGTTGCTTGTTACTTGTTGCCAAGTACACTGAATCACGGGACAATCACATGAAAAAAGCCTTGAAAGTCAAAGATAGTCTGGAGTCACATGAATGGAGTAAACCCTGAGATTAGCCCTACTTACCCAATCTGATAACACCGCTCAACAGAAAATTGAAATTGGTCATAAAATTCAATATTAGTCAACGAAATGGAAAAATATTTTCACCGAAGCCCAATTAGCTCTAGCGTATATCGACTTCCAGCCGCATAAATAGGTTGTCCTCGCCCGCGCCTTTACTCTTTTTTTCTTTTCTCTCCATCATCAGTAGAGGTTTACATAACTTAATGTAAATTTCAACGGGGCTCCACAAAGTGGCTTGCTGAGGGTTATCCATGGCTTCGGTCAACATGGGTTTTCTTCCGTTCCCGGCCCTGGAGAGTAAAGGCGTCTCTCTTTTTCCCAATCACTTTATGGCTATGCTAGGGTATCCTTCGGGAAGCCCCATGGGTGCTAGCTGTGGAGAGGGCGTCACATACCATTTTTTCAGTCACTTTTATGTGATCTGAGTTAGTCTATGCTTTTCTCTGGTCTTGACTCTGGATCAGGGATTGCAACGGTCTTGGCATTCAATATCTCGCGGTTTTAACTAGTATTTGGCACACGGTGTAAAAGTTGTACATTTCGTACAATCCCATCATAAGGAGTCAAAGCTTCGCTAGGTTTATGAGCTCTTGCGATGCTCTTTGCCGCCGAGGGAAATCCATAATGTTCGGATTTCGCTTACAGATATGAGCTGTTGTCGGCATGCCGAACATCTTACCCTAGGTGTAACGAGCGAACGTTAACTACGTACCTAGGTATACTGCGAAATCCAAGATCTCATTTGTCATCACCGTCATAACTTTTGAAACTTTCTATCGTGTAGATTTTTACATGCCCTCCCTCCCAAATCATGCATGTCCAGCGTTGCCAATCTGGATGCGCTGTCCAGTCCACTTGTCATCACTGCGCAACACCGGCCAGCTAGTACCATCGGCCTTGATCAGGCTCAAATCTAGCTTGCTGCCCAGCACACGGAAAGTTGACTTCTCCGGGTCAATTGACGCAAAGAGAGTATATGTATCCTGGTAGCGCTTGTTGTCTGTGGTAGGAAGGTCGAAGATAATGGAGTTGGCAGAAAACTCAACCTTGGCCCGTTGCTTGTCAATCTTCTTAAGGTAGAGTGAGACATTGACGGCCGTAGGAGTCTGGTAGAAATCATTTCTGTAGAACGCGAAAGCATGTCAGTTTGCTGCTATCAAAACACAATAGAACTGGTCCGCCTGTCCTGTCGTATACGCACCTGACTGTGTCCACCTTCTCTTCGCCCGGGGGCTTGGCCTGTCCAACGAACAAATGCTTTGTCTTCTCTGTGCAGCCGGGGATCTTTAAGAACTCGTCGAACTCGAGCACCCGGCGTTTGCAGCAGGACCATCCCTTGCTGCCCTCGTGGAAAACTGGCTGGCCCGGGTGGTGTACACACTTCTCCTCATCGCGAGCAGTCGAACCGGTATAGGACGCACCACAACCCCTCCGACGACATGTTGCGTTAGCCGGGATCTCCGCATCAGGATCATCAGATTCAGGCTCCTCGAGGACTGGCTTTGCAGGCGGCGCTGCAGTTGCGATAGTGGGGGTAACGGAGATGGGTGGCCGCTCAGACTTCTTCTGCTCAGCTGGTTGAGGAGCAATGACTTCCTCAGCCTTAGTGGGCTCGGGCTCAGGTGTGTCATCGACGGTGGAATGTTTGCCAGTTGTGCATGGCGGGATGCTGAGGAACTCCTCAAAGGTCAAGACGCGGGGCTTGCAACATTTCCAGCCTGAGAAGTTAGCGGTGTCGCGGCGTAGAAACGTAGCAAAAGTCAGAGGCAAGATCAGGTGTCACATTGTGCTGGCGCAATGGTCTACCGTGAACCCTTGGTGGACTCATGGAACACAGATCTAGCATAGCTTGAACACCAAGGTACTTACCTTTCTGCCCCTCGTGGAACACTGGGGGACCCGGATGATACACGCAGTCTTCTTCTGGGTCGGTGAAGGTCTTTCCACAAGCTTTGTGGACGCACTTTCCTGCCATGTTGTATAATAGGACAAATTATGAGGGAATTGACGGGACTGAGTCGTGAGAGAAGATTGTAATGTGTTCTGGAGGGAATGGCACAGGTTGCCTAACAGGGTTTAGCGGGGAAGCTCGAATGTTCCATCGCGGAGAACTCTCTGACCGCATTCGCGTCACGGCACCGGCCATCTGGAAACTCCGTGGTTAAATTGTCTCCTTGCATAATTGAATTGTTTCTCTATGTTTCCTACGCGTGCCCTTCTCGGTCCGGCCCGCTTGACGCTGTTTACACGCGCGGGTTGTGGCCTCTGCGACACCGCCAAAAACACTGTGCTTCAGCTGCAGAAACGGCGCTCGTTCGAATACGTCGAAGCAGATATCATGGAACCTGGGAACAAATCTTGGAAGGACGTTTACGAGTTTGATGTTCCAGTCCTCCACGTTCAGTCAGTCCACAACGGGTTGCCCAAGGAGGCCAGTCTCTCCGATGCACGTAAATTGTTCCATCGATGGACAGAGCAAGAAGTCGAACGGTCGGTTGACGAAGCGGAGAAGCTACAGTCCTGATGATTTTATTTTGGACGAGCATTATATATCACACTGTACTATCGCCATGATCCACTGGAACTGCGCGCTCCAGACCTGGGACCCTCATATGGAGACATTGACATTGCGACAGTATTGCACATGGCCCTTTTTGCATTATCTCTACATAGTTGCTTCGCCCCTTCGCCAGTCCTGCTAGCAAGGTCTATCTGCCCCACACATTCCACAATAAGGAGTACACTTCTGTATGTGCTTGAAATACGTTTGACCATGATGGTATATACACCCACGATGTACTCGCTGGTGCCCCCATCATTGTACAACATATGTCTTTCCTGTTTCCCACGGGGGTCTTGATGCCTCGATGATATAATTGATCTCTTATTCCAATTTCCAATTAGTTTTCCTACCCAAATTGAATGTTGGCTTGTCCTGGCTAGTTATTTGGCACAAATGCCCTAGTACTTGTGGTATTCGCCTCCACTCATTATTTTCTCTTGATCTGCAATTAGATTCGACTGATTATTAGAAAATCGTATCCCATATGTACATGTTTCCAATGTTCTCTTGTATCTGTAAAGGCTACTATTGAGGCGCCGTGAGTATAGTAGAGATGGATAAGGCGGTAAGATAACAACTGCCCCCTAACTAACCTGTAAACCCCTACTAACTACTCGTTTATAGCCCTTTTCTAATATCATGTTCATTACGCAAGAAGATGCGGCGTATCATTAAAGGCTCTTGATTCTATGAGGCTGGTCTTGATCTTAAACTCTTGTTTCACCTCGAATTTCTCGTCACAATCTGAACTCTAGAACTAGAACATCTGCCATTGTGGACCGTACACCTCTACCACGCGCCTGTACGCGTTTTCATCAATTATTCCTCCAAGAATCATTTCAGAAGAACATATTATTGCACTCCGCGGTAAGAACTTTGCAAATCCGATCGGTATTGCTGGCGTAACATCTTTCGCATTCCACACAAATGGTTGCTCTCACTTCAACGCAAACTGTATGTACTTTGCGAACCAAGCAATAACTAACATGTTCATCCTGTCAAGTTTCATTTGATCGTTTCTAGAAGTCGATCTGGACATTGGTGAGCGATTTCCAAAGTTCTCCTTGTTCCTGGCTTTATGGGGGCGCTGTACGGTCTCTATCAAGCTATAGTCAAACCAGCCAGGTCAATTCTATCATTCCAGACCTGAGACTAATACTGTTACATTAATAGATCTAATTCTTCACTCAATCGCTTCAGTGAACTGAACCTGACAATGGCTGATCAAACGCCAATGACAAATGGTGCTGGCAATTCGCGGTCACCATCGGCTCCATTGCCAACGACCTATTCAGCACCGTCACCCCATCCCCTGGGGTTCGCTTGTTCAAAATGCAGGTCAAAACACAACCGTTGTGACCGCACTAGACCAGGTAAGTACTGCATGATTTCAGAGGGCAACGGGGATGCAAGTGCATTGATGACTGACAATTTACATAGTCTGCCAGAACTGCCAGAGCATGGGCTTTGCAGCTGAATGCTCATATCCTTCTGTGGCCTTGCCAATGTATGGTTATCCGCGCTATCAGCTTGGCCGTGTCAAAATAGCTAATTTTGTATCATATAGCACCGAGAACAAATGTGCCGAGAACAAAATCACCCAGAAGATTGGTGCTGCATTCTCATGGCCAATGTTCGATAGTGTCTCTGCTTTACCCGCAACGGGTGAGAAAAGACCAAAAGTTGCAGACAGTTATTCTGAACGAACTGAACTTGTCAATGCTGTGGTTGGATTACCCATCCATAATGATTTGGGCCATGTCGAGCACCATGTCGAGCAGATGAAAACGCCAGAGCAGCCTCCTGCAAAACGGCAGAAGATATCCGAACTTGGCTCTGAGAGCTTCGCTAGGCAATCTGCACTGGAACGAAGTCAAGCCGCACCATTTGGCACCGGTATTCCCGGTGGAAGTAGACTGGATCCTCCACCGCGAATGCGCAGTATATCTCCTACTCTGCGTGAAGACGAAATGGAGCTCCGGTGCAACTTGACCACTGAAATTAACGTTCAGAGAATGAATCATCGCAATATGACAGCAGCACCTCTGCGCAACATCATAAAGCTACTAAATAAAGCTAAGAGTGAACGCCCAAGCGCTGAAGGTGCGATTTCTCGATTGGAGGGTACTCAATTGAACGACGAGTGGCGCGAAGAAGATGATCTCATGGAGATTGCATTAATCAAGCTGGAAAAGGGTGGCCGATGCTCTCGCGCTCTTCTCAGTCGGTTTGAGAACTTCTTGTATGGGCCATTTATGAGCCCCGAGGAGAGGAGAACACAAGAGCGTATCATATGCGTTGAAGAATGTCTGTCAAGTGCATCAGCTGAACCGACAGCCAACCATAATGATCTGTTCCTCCATCGCCTAAGAAAAGTCATATCTCATCCTGATAGCTATAGCTTAGACAAGAAAGACTCACGCATCGGGTTCCTCCGAAACCAGCTCCTGGCAGCCATATCAGCCAAATCGAAGCTGAGCCGTGCGAACTGTAAGAAGTTTGCGGAGCTTTTAGACTCTGATGGTATCGTCAATGCCAACTTGGACAGGCCAGGTGCCAAAGCAGAGACTCCAACCTCAACAAGGAAGGTGCCACCCAAGCCCGCCTCTCCACGCGCGCCTTCCTCGCACAGGCCAGAAACACCCTCGCAGCCAACTTATAAACAAAACACTGCCATTCCTGCGATGCCCTCTGCGTCCAATAAACGTCCTGCCCCTGGCAGCCAGCTGTCTAACTCTAACGACAATATCGCCTCGGCCGCTGAGCATGCTGCTTCTGGAGCACTGTCGTTGAACTCGAACAATGCTCTCGCCTTTACAGGGGATGCTTCTTCGGGCAGCCAACCGCTCAACTCTGATATCCCGAAGCAACTGTGGAACATTTTCCTTGATAAGCATGGTATTTTACTGCCTGCTCTTGATCTAAACCAACTGAAAGTGGCTTTCAACATGGCTGTGGACCACGGCAAGCTCGGGCCCAACGTTATTGATCCAACCCTCGGGTTCTGTCTTGCACTCGCGTGTCACCTCACTCGTGAAAAGCAACTCTGGGAAGGCCGCAAACGGTACGATGCAGCTATATCTACGCTGAAGGGTGAAGACAATATCCTGTCGCTTGAACACTTCTACCGACTGATCCTCCAAATCGAGTATGTCCACATGGTTGGGGATGTGGGAATGAGCTGGCGAATGGTATCTCGAGCTATCGCCGACGCGGAAGATCTTCAGATGCATACGATGCCTGGTGGACGTCTCGCCGTAGACAAAAAGTCGCTGGAGCAGGTTCGGATGATATGGCAGTTCCTATGGATGAAGAAGCTATATCTGACCCTCCAGTCTGGGGTTGTCATTCAATCCCTCGATGTATTCTACACCCCAGCTATGCCTATGGAGTCGCGGATTCAGGAGAAGATGGGATCATATCCCGAGAGACAAGCACTCATAACATCTGCCTTCTTCGTTGCTTGTACATCGCTGTACAAGAACACTGACGACCTGATCACCGTCGAAAGTGATTTACGTGTGATTCGGTCTAATTGCCCGTACAAATGGCTGTGCACCGCGGAAATGTGTCGTTTCCAAACACTTCAAGCAAGTTTGACTTGCTGGAAGGACGGGTTGCCACAATGCCTGGAATGGAAGGGAGCCGCTATTGAGTTCAGTTTCCAGAAGGACCCAGGTCTCCGCCGTCTCCCCCTCCTGGCACATTTGCGGTACATTTATTTCCGGCTTAGGCAAAACCGGCCGTTCTTAGTACTGGCCTGGCGATTCTCCTATGCATGCGCCTGTGAAAAAAATCCTCATCTCACTGACTGGGAGATGGACTCGGTTGACTCGTCCCATCTTCTTGGCCTGGTGTATTATGGCGCTACCAGATGTCTTGCTGCCGCCCAGGACATTGTTCAAACCCTCTCTGTTTCCCACAAAAAGGAGGGTGGTGACCATGATAAGTGCGAGCAGCTAGATTATCTATACGCTGCTGGCCTTGTTTTGATTGCAGCGATGCGCATCCCCTGTCTCATGAATAAAACCCAGCATTATGCATCTCCCACCGCCCCCGTCGACAGATCGATGACTCAGATCACGAAGGATTTCGGGCAGATTGACAACATACTGCGCTATTATCAAGAAAGGTGTGAGCAGGCACCTCGACTGAAACAGCGATTCGAGCGCTGCCGTGATACCCTCATCCGGCTGCAGTCCATGCCTTCGGACCAAATCATTTCGGACCAAGACATCACCTTCTCCCACAATGTCTGGTGCCGCATCTATGGCCGTCTTGACATTGATCTTCCCTTCGAGAGGTTCCCTCCTGGAAATCCCGCTAATGATAAGGTTTGTGGCCGTAAGATGACCTTTGGTTGGCTAGAGAGTTTGCCTTTTGATCTGGACAGTCAAGGCGAATAGATGGTGATCTCTCCTTGTCGGACCTCGGGGCCGTTGAAGTTCTCGCGAACAATGTAAGATCTAAAGGAGAATTAAAACCTCTATCTGTTTTTAAATGTGTATGTATAGTCACAAATAAAATATCTTTTCTTTTGATATGTACATCTGCATTATACATGTATGCAGGCCCCCGATCATGGAGGTCTTTGCATTATCATTAAAAATTGGTGTCGGACACGACCAAGGCTTTCTAAGGGTTGCAAAATACACCTTTGAAAGAGGAAAGAAAAACAAATGGGCAGCACAAGGTGAGTTGGTAGAGCCGGAGTCTTTAAGGGGTGATTATGGATAATAGAGCTGTGGAGGCAACAGATCCAGAGGAAAGAGCATAATTAAATAGAAAAGGCTTCCTACCTGCCAATTGCCCTGGTTAGCTGAGCGGATGGGGCATCTAAAGTAGAGGTCCTCGAAACTGGATACGTCAGTTAACCTGCAGGAGCCGCAGTGTGCCTGCTAGCGTCCCTACATACCTATTAAGGCTGAACGACTTACCTATGGAGGTATCCCCACACCACGCACGGTATTTATGATCAGGTCCCTGTCCTGGAGGGGGTGGCAGTCCTAAAAGGATGAGGATAAGTGGGTTGAGCGACTTTTATTTTTTCTTACACCTGACATTTATCTTATATATGGCTTTGATCTGTCGAGATGTTCTTTGTCTCCGAGATTCATGTCCTATACTATCTTGCAGCCTTTTCTTTCCCTGCAAACAACCTTGGAATATTGGAGCACATCTTTATCTTTCTAAAGTACCTAGGTATGTTGTGCCCGTTCCTAGATCCCTGTTCTTTGAAGGTTACGTACCTCCATGTTCCTTATATGAGGATCCACATACACATCCAAGGATGACTCTGGGAACCTTCCAAGAATTATGATCTTGAAATTGTCATCTTCACACTCATCAACCTGATCTCCATCCGGTCCTTCTCCTTTGTAATCGTCAGCCACAACATTTCCATCTCCACCTAACCTTGATTCTTCACCATGTCAACCGCTTTTCTCATACGGCACAATCGTTTCACCGTCAATTACAAGGTGCCTGTCACCATCTATCATGATTCCACGTCCGCCATAAACCTTTTGACTCACTGGCGTCGATATCTACCCCGGTCTCAACGTCTATAGCCGGCATCGCCCATCATCATCTGCAATCGTGGCGTTGATGCCCTCAACACATTATGCGCATCATCATTTCCATGCGACATACTGCACAAAATTTGAGCAGCTGGACTATTTCTATGCTGCTGCACTCATTTCGACCGCTGCCCAGACAGTTCCACTTGTGAATGGTACGCCGTGAGGTATATCCGCCACTGCCGCCCTGGCGAGTTCTCTCACCTCGATGACCGAAGAGCTCAAACAAAGTGACATCGTGTCATGCAAACGAAGAAAGTCGTGGACAAGCACTAGAGCTCAAACGACGTTCCATTTGAGAGATCCCGACCACGGTCGCCCCGCTTCTGGAATTGTGGGTCGCAGACGCACCGATCCGCGACCCACTTGGTTTGGGTTCGACGAGTGATCGACTATTTCATCTCGCTCCTGGTACTTCCAAGTATAAGTTATATGAGGCTGCGTTTGATGACATCCATGCCGGATAGCGCCAATTGTTCCTATGTTATTCTTGATAATGATATCCGCTTCATTCCCATTCTCTGGCGGCAAATGTATGATGGACTTGGATGGCATGCGTGTTTGATGGGTACTGCCCGTTCTCATGTTCTTCGGAATTCCCAAGAATGTTTCCAGCACCAAAACTGAACCCGCAAATCGCAAATCGCAAATTCTTGCGGTTTTCTGGATGAACTTGTTAAAACTGCGTCGAAGCCAGGGTCATCACTACGGCCTCTATAATATTGGACAATGATATCCGCCTGGCTCCAGCTATTTGGCAATGATTGTACGATAGACTGGGACTGCATATTTCTTTTGGTGGGTTTCCAAGGACTGTCCTCCCACTAGCGTATGTCGTCGACCGACGTGGAAAAGTAGGCATTTGAACTTTCCACAGTGCTAGTTTTTATGCATGAAATCTTTTCTTTTCAATGACTCCGTTAGGAAATGGCAAGTGGACAATAAACATAATGTCATTCAATTGATTATTTCAATTGAACACTATTACTTTGTCCAGACCGATGCATCATAACCAGTCATCAACGATGTATACTCGGGACCGGCCGCAGCCCATCCTTTAATGCCTCCTGAAAGAACCAAGCTCTTGACCTCTGTATCGTGTTGATCTTCGAGATGATCGAAAAACCAGCCTGCAGCACGAGTACCTCGACCTGCAGATGACCCTGAATGCAGATCAGTATTCGCGCCTGAGGAAGTCGTCATCATATCCATGGAGTAAAGCTCACCACAATACCAAATCACATATTTGACGGTGCTGTTCGCCACAAGAGAATACAATGTTGGGATCGTGGGGTATAAACTCTGAGCTGGCAAGTTCAATGACCCTTGGATCGTTCCTCCCTTTAAGTTGTCAGCGCCTGACGATTTCACCCTTTTTGAACTGTCCGTACCTCATAGTCTGTGCGACGCAAGTCAACAAGGACAAAGTCTTTGCCCGCTTGTTTACCCTCTCGGATCCACTGCAATAGCTCTTCTCGCGATATTGAGGGTGCCGTACCCCTTGGTGCAGGATATGCAGCGTGCCACGGTAGTTCGGCTGACATGGTTTATACAAACTCCGAATTAAAGAATTTGAGAATTCGAGAATTTGAGAACTTGACCTCAGACTGTTGATTCTCTGCAGAATCCCCAATACCCCGCGAGGAATGTCACTCGTGCATTCTGATTGGCTGAAACCTTTTTTTGATAGTTTAATTCTTTAGCCAATCAGCGCCCAGCAGTGACATATCATTTGCCATTTTCATGCAATAAAGGGATATAAAATATAAAATCTCGTCTGTTCTCTCAAGTACATCTAGATCAACCATTAATCGAACAATTTCGATTATTCCCTATGGCCTCCATACGGCAACAATCATGTTTAGATGGCTTCTCCAACGGCCAAACAAAGTCATGCGACATTGAAAAGCAACATGAAACCTCTTCCCCAGATGAACCATCAGAGAAACAGTCGATGTTCTCAAGTCTCGGTCTCCTTGATCGATTCTTAGCATTATGGATTTTTCTCGCTATGGCAATTGGAATCATACTGGGAAACTTTGTCCCAAGCACAGGACCTGCCCTGCAAAGGGGAAAATTCGTCGGCGTCTCTGTTCCCATAGGTACGTGCAAATAAGTCGCAACGCTTATGTGCTCTTTACTAACTGAATTATCTCCAGCCGTGGGTCTTCTCGTCATGATGTACCCCATCCTGTGCAAGATTCGTTTCGAATCCCTGCATCATATTTTCCGGGAGAAAGGTATTTGGGTCCAGATGGCCTTCAGTATTGTTGTGAATTGGATTATTGCCCCCTTTCTCATGGTTAGTTATTCCAACTCTTCCATCGCACGGCGTTTCTTACTGACTTGGTTTCATTAGCTGGCCTTGGCGTGGGCGTTTTTACCCGACGAACCAGAATTGCGACAGGGACTCATCGTTGTTGGTCTGGCACGATGCATTGCCATGGTAAGCCTATATCACCAACTAAACTGCTCTTAGAAACGAGATCATGCTAACCCCTAGCTTCTAGGTACTGGTTTGGACAGGACTAGCCGGAGGCGATAACGAATATTGTGCTATCCTCGTCGCTCTCAACTCAGTGCTGCAAATGGTTCTTTTCGCTCCAATGGGGGTGTTCTTCATTAGCGTCATTAGTGGCGATCCAATTACATTCGAATATTCAACAGCCGCTCAAAGTGTTGCCGTGTTTCTCGGAATACCACTCGGCGCCGCAATCGTCACGCGTTTCGTGGTCCGACGAATTTCTGCGAAATGGTACGATGAAACCTTCCTGAAATGGCTTAGCCCATGGTCTCTCATCGGCCTGCTGTTCACAATCCTTGTGCTATTCGCCTCGCAAGGCCGCCATGTGGTCCAGCAAATCGTCTCCGTGGTTCGAGTTGCAGCACCGCTCATCGTTTATTTCCTCATTATCTTCTTCGCGACCCTCCTTGTCACATATAAACTAGGATTTGGCTACAAGTTGGCCAGTGTCCAGAGCCTTACTGCTGCTAGCAACAATTTCGAATTGGCAATTGCTGTTGCGGTAGCGATGTTTGGCGCCGATAGCAACCAGGCTCTTGCTGCAACTGTTGGGCCTCTTATAGAGGTTCCTGTACTGTTGGGTTTGGTATATGCTGTCAAATGGATAGCTAAACGAGTTGGTTGGGATGATTGAGACTAAAATGTATATTATACCAAGAATTAATAGAAAGACAGCTGTCGATATCAATTTCAAGTCCCGCGATGTGCGGGGGTGCTTATTCCCGAGGTTAGTAGTGACATGCCACTTTCATCTGATTGGATGAGACTTGTTCTCTCCAGTTCTTTTTTATTTGAACGTCACATCAAATATGTGGATTTGTATTTGAATGTCTTCAACTTTCTCTCTCCTCCACAGTTAGCTAAAACCATTTGCTACGAGAATTCTACTACTATGCCTCGCCCCAAAACCAAAACCAAGGTTAGTTAGCTAGGAATGATCCCATTTTTTCACTCTTATATTTCATTCCACTCATGTTCTATTCACGTAGAGCGAAGACCTCGCCCGTATCCGCAATAATCAACGGCGATCAAGAGCAAAACGGTTAGAATATATTCGAGAACTAGAAGAGAAAGCTAAAAAATACGACGAATTAATCACACCAACACCTCCACCATCGCTATCAGCATTTGATAAACTACAATCCGAAAATGCCTGGATGAGAGGGCTACTGGCTACCCTAGGCTTCAACTTCAACTCTTTGGACGCACCCCCGGAAGCATTCACGACAGCGAACCCAATATGGTACCGGCAGTAGGATTCACCAATCGAACAATCATGGTCTTAAGATTCTAACTATTCTCAGGTTACGGGATCGTTGGCTAATAGCGTGGACACTCACCAGTTTATGGCAAATCCGACACCCTTGTCATTTTGGGAACAATGGGACTCGTCCGGTCTATCGCCCGACATGGGGTTGGATTTCAATATCCCGTTACTATCAAACGAGGCCAATAATTTGACCACTTTGGATCCTGCCTTGGTAGAAGCGGTAGAACTGGCAAACTCGAATCTTGATACTAGCCAGTGCCAGAGGATACAGGAAGACACGGAAACAAGTGTCCCGAGCGACCTGGATACAACTCTGTGCTCTTTGGCTTGTCAATGGGTGATACAATGCAATACCAAAGGTGTGGAATTGGATGTCTTGTACTTTCGGATGGAGCATGGTTTCAAGCAAGGGAACAGTCCGCTGGAGGGTTGCAGGGTGGATAATCAAGTGCTTCTTAAAGTTTTGGCAGAGATATCTTGAAGTATGACAGTTTGATTTCAGTTTACATGCGAGATATCTACTGCTTAACTGCATAAATTTGGAACGAGCCTTCATGAAGATCAGTCAGTGTTGATTCAGCAGTCGAAAAGCCATGAAACTTACCAGCCCATTCATTAAAATCATAGTTTAGCAAGCCTCCTCCGCTAGCGTTCTTTGCTTGTGTCCCTCCACAGCACGAAGAAGATTCCAACTGGTCGCTCGTCTCTCCAAGGTCCATTTGACCTTGAACCAAATCCTTGTAAACGTTGATGTCACTGTCCGTATCGACAATCATGACCCCTAAAAAGAAAAGGATAGTTAGCAAAACGCGCAAAAGCACAATCATACTTCGATGAGCTACCTTTGAATCCCGCTTCAGAGAGATACTTCTCATATTCATGAACTCGACTGGCCCCTGCAATGCACCCAATGTAGAAAGATAGACTGTTCACCACTTCCTGAGGGAGTTCCTTTCGAGTCAAAATATCACTGATAGCGACGCGACCTCCGGGTACCAGCAGGCGGAACATTTCGTTGAACGCAAGATGCTTGTCACCTGTAGGAACTAAGTTTATCACGCAGTTGCTGATGATGCAGTCGGCGGTGGCGTCTGGAAGAGGGATAGATGTGATCGAGGCCTCGATGAAGGACGCGTTGGAGGCACCCGCTCTCTCCGCATTTTTGCGAGCGAGCTTAAGCATGCTCTGTGTTTTGAGTTAACTAGGATGTCAGAAGGGAATGGGAGTGAGAGGCTCACCTTGGTCATGTCCACACCAATGGCTTTCCCATTGGGTCCGACTTTCTTGGCTGCTAGCAGAACATCGATGCCACCACCACTACCCAGATCAATCACTGTTTCGCCCTAGAGCCAAATTTTAGGCAGTCATACGGTAGGATCGGTTGGTGGTAACACTAACCTCTCGCAAGTTGGCAAGGGCCACGGGATTCCCGCAGCTTACTCCAAGGTTTGCAGCTTGGGGGATTGAGCTAAGCTCTGCGGCCTCGTAGCCGAATGCTTGGGCAATATTTTGCTCGATTTTCTTCTGATCGCTAGTAGGAGATCGATCAGCCAATTCACCATAGCGATCTTGGACACGATCATAGATTAACTCGGAGCCCATATTGAAAGAGGTGAAGACGTTTTTCTCGGCAGTGTAGAGGCGTAGGATCTATGTTTAAATAGGTCGATGGGCTTCCCCGCGCAGATGTAGCGGCATGTCACCAATTTGGATTTTCATCAAGCATTTCAATAAACATGGACTTTAGCACATTTCATTGGCTCTAGTATTTCTAGCATGTCACTGCCAAGGTGTGTTTTACTAGATCTTGACCAAAATGACCAATATGCAACCATTACTGTATATCCTCCCTCAATAACTATGTTAATTTACTCTCTCATCTGTATTGGATTTATTCTGTACGTGAAAGTCCCCGAAATGAAAAATAGTAAGCAAGTGTGCAATCAAGCCCATAATTAGGCATATAAATTAACCAGCGGCAAAACCAGCGGCAAAACCAGCCCGCCGTATCTAAATAAAGTGTCTCATTTCCTCTGCAAATCAAAAGGGAATTTATTCTCTTATACACAAGTGGGTGAGACCAAAAGGCACATCTTTGGATCTATAGATGCCCGTTAACACTGTTACTCATTTCCCAGGTCCCTGTGCACCCTGTGGAATCGTTCTTCAGAATGTCAGTAACGATGTCATATAAAAAACAGGGTTTGCGAACCATATAGTTCTCTTCAAAACATTTAATTATTGGAGAGATGAGGTTGCGAATGTGACTCGGAGATGTTGCTATCGAGCGATTCCTGTGCTTTTTCATCGGTTGTGTGCTCAACTGGAATTGGAGCAGCCACCTCGCTCAAACTGCCATAAGGGTCATTCTCTGTATTGTCGTTCTCGGTACTCGTCTGCGGCATTCTTTGAGTGGAATTTGAGTCTTTCTTGCGACCACAAGTGAGTATTCGCTTGAGGGAAAGTTTCATATTCAACCCAATGAGACCAAGGCTCAAGATTTGTATAATATGACAGATTCATTTCCATTGTCTCCAAGACCGTGTTATTGTGGGTGTTTGGCCACTGTGCTACGTCATGGCTATGAAGGGGATGAACATATTGTCGGTGGTGTTTCCGAGGTTGGCTATAGGGTTGGTAGTATAATAGAAATAATCTCATCATTCAGCTTCATCATAAACGAAATACGAGTAAATCAGCTCTTAATATATTTGTATGTTTTCTAGTTAGGCTGTCGCGGACCTAATGCGGGCTTTGCTCCTAACTCCGAAACTCTCCCGTTCAGACTTTCTCACGTCTTACCACTTCGTTCCCTCAACTACAGCGCTTTCCAAAATGACTTCTCAACGTAATAAATCGTCTGCTTTGCATCAAATAAGTTCAGATAATTCGACGGAGACGTTAGATCCCGCAGCCCGCAGACGACTCCAAAATCGCCTCAATCAACGGGCAAGTAGTACGTGGCACTCCTATTCGCCATGCCCGGCCTAAACATCTGTTTAAGCTAATACTCTATGCAGGAGAAAGAAAGGCGTTACAGACTAAAAACCAACAAAAAGCGCCACCCAGGAAATGGGTTATCTATATCGAGGATTCAAGCCTCCCAAACAGAAATGCATCAACAAAAGAAGCAACAAGCCATCGAGTTATGAAATCATCATCACCACCCCGCCGAAACGAAGAATATTCATCTCACACCAACCCTACCCAGCAAAATACATTTTTGAACAATCTCTACCGAAAAGCTTTGCATATGATTCAGCACCCAGCCATCTCACGCAATCCCACCTTTTGCGCCACCGGATGCAATATAATTGGAGCCATGCTAGTCAACGCCAGTCTGATGGGCCTTACATTTGACCTTCTCCACGAAGACCTCGCATCACAGTTCAATCTCGTCGGTCCAAGAACGTTCCATCTCCCACCCAGCCTGCATCCATCTCAGAAACAAAGAAAAATCATCCACCATCCCTGGATCGATTTGATCCCAGTGTTATCCCTACGGGAAGCCCTCCTGGCTAGGACCGACGAAATCGACGAAGACGAAATATGCTGCGATTTTTACGAGAATGAGTCGCAAGAAGTCGGGCTTCGTGTTTGGGGCCACGCTTGGGATCCAGCTGCATACGAGGCTTCGGAGACATTGCTCAGGAAATGGAGTTGGATGGTACATGACTGTCCTGAAATAGTTGAGTCTTCTAATTACTGGAGGAGACGGCGAGGGGAAGAGCCTATCGTGTTTAAACCAAGTGATATTCCAATCTCTGTATAATGATATCAATGTGCTTTCAACCGCATTACAGCGAAAATTTCTCTTTGGTCAGGTCCTCGCTCAGATCCCAGAGTTTGGTCCAGTTTTCTTCGTCGTTGATATGGGTGTGCAGTTCGTGGTCGGAGACTGCGTTTTTGTTGAGGTAGGAGCCATTATACCCTGGATACAGACGTGATTAGCAAGATACATGAAAACAAGCTGGTGGTGCTCTACTAACCAGAAATGGTAGGGTCAATCATTCCTGTGATGACAGTAGCAGCTCCTTCGGAGGTACTAGTCCACGGGGGAATATCGAATGGTTTCCCATCCAAGTCAACCATGGCTGAATGGATCGATTAGCGAAAACACATCAATAACAAGAGGACATCACCTACTTCCGGCTTCCGTCCACTCGGCAACCTGGTCAAGAAATCCCGGAGGACAGTGGCGTTGCAGACCGGTTAGAACCGCTAAATAATTGGTTAGCTAGGTCCACTGAATCATGGTAAGAAGCAAGACATACCGCCAGGATCAACACTGAAAACACGGATTTTCTCGCTCTTCAACTTCTCGCCCAGTCTCTTCACAAACATGACTCTCGCAGCGTTCGACTGCCCATATGCAACCATCGCGTCATAGGTTCGACCATCCTAAACAAAATTGTCAATGCTGTCAACCATAACCTGCAAACCAAACTCACGCTAAAATTAAAGTCATCGAAAAGCATCTTCCCTTGTCTGGCCATGGATGATGCCATGAGAACCACAGATGAATTAGGTCCCGCAGCGCGGACCTTCGGTAAGAGCAATTTCACAAGCAAGAAGTTCGCTAGATAGTTGACTCCTAGTTGGCTTTCGAATCCATCGTTTGTCCTGCTGTAGGGTGGGAACATTACGCCGGCTACGGAGACAAGGTGGTCGATGTGAGACACGTCTGCTAGGTCTTCAACGGCATTTCGAATGGCGGTCATGTCACTTAGGTCCATGTTGAGAAAGCGGGTTTCCACATTTGGCTTGGCTGACTTGATCTTTTGCTGGATTCCTTGAACCTTTGATTCGGCACGGGCAGTCAGGATGAGTAACTTTGGATCAGCGGTGGAAAGTTGAACTGCGAGTTCGCCTGCGATGGAGTCGTCGGAAACGCCGGTGATGAGCACTGCAAAAGTGGATTTGGTTAGTGCTCTCCCCTTTGGAAGGTTATGGGAAGGAAGATTGAAATTACCTGTCTTTCCAGCAAGGGCCTTGCCATACTTCTCCAGAACGACCTCGGAGCGGAGGATTTGCTGATTGTTGGACATCTTGGACGAAGATGTTTGATGATAAAGAATCAAAGCAAAGGAGAAAACTAAGGATGGTTGATTGATGTCTCTATTTTAAACAGACAAAACAGTCCCCTTTATAGGTTTCTTCTCGGTGATAATGGGATTCAGTGTCCTTCCGGTGCATTGTGCGTATAGTTTGAAACGGCCAACCAACGTCCACGAAAGTCCCCGCTAGAGCCCATACCTTGCTGTATCAGGTTAGCCTACTGTCATCAAGTATAATGCAGTTTCTGTACAATGTCGAGGCTTTAATATGAAAACTCCATTAACCCCGATAAGCCGTGACTTGTGCATATGGGACTATGTCCAATATCGAAACATAGTCAAGTATGATATTGTAACACAAATGCACTTAACATACAACATAGAGGATAATAAGTCCCCGGTAGACAAAGGGCTCCTCCTTGGAGTTATGCACGAGGCCGTCTGGTTGCACATGTACCCTTTATCGTGCTACTGTAGAAGGATTGCTCCAATTGGCTATAGTCTTGGTTGAGCTTGGAGCATCACCTCATATCGGGCATTCCTCGGGGGAACCGTTGTAGATTGGGCTAAGTAGAAGGTGAACGTACTAAGGCTGAATTTCTCCTAACCACCTCTGATTGGTTTGCTTGACTTGATATTCAAGACTTCCTGTGGAGTTCCAACACCAGCGAGACGATGGGAATAGCCATGGTGCATAAACAAGCCGGGACCGCTGAAAGCTCATCTGTGTTGCCCTGCGAGGTCCGAAGGGACGCTTGCTGATAAGAACTAGTTAGCGAGAAATATGCCTAAATATCAACGGGTTCACCACAACGGTAGCGCTGCTTTGACCGGATTTCATAACTCGATGCAACGGACGAACTGACGTATAAAGCCTAGAGAGATGAATTGTGCGAAGAAAAATGGTAAATATGATTATTACATTCCAACAGGAGGCTAAACCGGAGCCACCAGCCCAATTGTGTACATGTATCTACTACAATGCGCCAAAATAAAAACAAGAAAGGTCATCACACATATCAGCGGACATGGAAGCAGCAGGATCAAAGACATCCTGCCCTAGAACCACATGATGCCTGCAACAAGACCGATCACAACAGCCATGCAGCTTCCATGGAGCTCCTGGGAGTGCCGACCAGCGGCAGCATCGGTGGAATCCTCCGCGCCAACTTTTTGTTGGGGTGATTGCTCGGATGGAGTGAATGGGTCTTGATCTGAGACCGCGTTGGGAGGGTGGGATATTAATGGTGCGGGAGCCCCTGTGATCTGCTCCGGGAGGAAGATCGATTTCGCATAATTTGCTCCATGGAGTGCGACGCGTTTTCCAATATCTACGGCGATGTGGCAGGCCTGCTGACAGATATCGCGGAGGGAGGCAGGAAAGGGCAGCAGTGGGGACTGGACGCTGTCGGGATGATTATATGACGGGGTGCTGGGAGATTCGTTGTCGGCGGTTGGGAGAGTCTCGTTGATGGTCATGGTAGGATATGGGTGCTTCGAGGCTGCAAGGCTGCGGTTGGAGAATGAGGTGAGGAATGGGTAGTCATCCAATTGCTGGATGAAGTAGGTTCTGAATGCGCGGGCTCTGCGGCCGAACGAAAATGAGGATTCGCGGGTTAACGATGAAAGTCGACTTTTATTGGTGACGGTTGTTTCGCTTGCTGGGACCACCGCGGCATTTCCAACGCGTGCGGTAAGTGGTGGGCGATTGCCTCGCGATCTATGTGATGCTGCGAGAACCCATGATTTGCGAGGCTCGTTGAGAGGGTGTGCTTTCGGTGTTAATTCGGCGACACTATCTTGAAGGAGAGGGACCTCTGGACAGTCGACTTAGTTTAATTTGAATGAGCTTGAGCTTGAGCTTGACAGAAAGGTGGACATACGGGGAGCTGCACCAGTGTAGAAGCTGAAGTCTGCAAACTTCGAGTGGTAGAGATTCGGTAGTGATGGCACCAATGTGAGCAGCGAGAACACAATCAGGATGAGGAGTGGGAGTGCGCCAGGTTTATCGAAGCCAGACCGCATTATCCCTACTCCCTGACTCGGTTCAGGAGCTTCCAAAGGGTTAAGGTTCAAGGTTCACGAGAATCGAGGAGAAGGAAGAACCGTTTGAAGGCCATGGAGGGGATTGATCGTTTCGCGTTTCAATGCACCGTTCCGTGCAGCGTCTCTGCGGAGTAACGCGACGACGCGCAGGGGACTGGGTTAGGTGTATTGAGGTGGTCGGGAAGATGTGTAGGAGAGAAAAGAAAGAAAACTAAGTGGATTCAAGTGGATTCAGATTCGTTTTTAGAATGATAAGGAGTGAATGCGTTCTTGGCTCTTTTTTTTCTCGCACAGAGTTCCGAGTATGACGTCGATCACTGGATTGTATAACTTCCAACGTCCATGGACTAAATTCGAAATTGATCTGATCTATATAAACATTCTAAGTCAAGTCGAAGAATGTTTCCCCCCATTCTGACAGTTTGAAGTTTCCCATTTTCCTATTCCAAGAATTCTGGCCTCAGGCATTAAGATTTGGTAGGACGATCATTCCAAAACAGGAAAACAAGATTCTGCTCCTGTTTATTCCCTTGTTTACTCTGCATACTCTGCATACTCTGCATATTCTGATGTGAGAGTCGCTCAAGGCAACGAACATTCGATATTGATCGGCGTCCACGTGCAACGCCCTATTGATTTAATTTGTGGAGTTTTGTTTGCTTCGCATCTTCCCCTATTTCTAATCTGCGCTCCTTCGATGAACTCAGATATTTTTCAGATATTTAAATACTTTATCCCCAACGATCATTATTACGAATATCAATAGAATAAAGGGAATGAAAGGTATCTATAGGGAAATTAACAAGCTTTGGCCTGCTCTGTATCCAGGCTATCCGTGTTATCCTCACGTTTACATTCAAGCCACGAGATGACCACCGAAGTCACCCCCAACCGTTCGTACCATTTCGGTTTAAACGGGCAATCTCGTCGGATAAGCTATCAGATCAGGATAGGGGTCATCGGCGGCAGAATGACATGAGTGCTTTTGTGAAACCGTCATTCGTGTCAAGCAGTGGAATCTCGACATATCCTTATGCGATAGCATCTCGGACGAAGAAACATCGCCTTGTCAACCGCCGAAAGACCGATTCACTTCCTCAGTGGTGAGCAGAAGCTGAGAGTTGACATTGTCCGTGTAAAAGTCGTCATATCAAGCTTCAATCAATCTTCAATTTTCAATTTGTTCATATAGCACCAGACCACACATAAAGAATGGCCGATTGTGATCGACATGCAGGATGTCGTTGCCTTGCATTGGGATTACATTCAATGGCGATCGAAAGTGTAAAGTATAGCTTCTCGCTCAGCGTATCCCTCCACACATCCGGAAGAGCGTCAGGAAGACCAATTCAAACCTCTTAGCAGAGTAGTGGAGCTTCTAAGGCGGGGGTGGTAGAGCTTGGTCCACCTTTGCCAGGCCGCACAAAGCGTCTCAGAAGGGGGTTTTTGATAGAGACGTCAATCAGACTTTGTGGGAGGGGGCCGCGTTGGAATGCCTACGGTGGAGCATGAGTGTAAGCCGAAATGCTCTATGATAACCTCAGTTTGATAATGCTCATATATTCTATCTACAGTACTAACCTCTTGAAGTTGTCTCATAGAATTAAAGCCAGATATGTAGGCCTATTCTGTGGCATTAGAGGCATTGACACCGACGACCTATTGGGCATCAGCTGCATTGGGGTTGCGGATCTTGAGAGAGACCATGTAATGGAAGAGGGAGGTTTTTGAAGTCTTGGTTTATATACAGATTAGATATAGAAGATATAGAAGACACTCATTGTGAACTTGAGGACAGATGTCAACCGGACACGAAATAAAAATAGAATCAGGATGGGGGATTCCTATTCTACTTCCACGCTGCTTTTATAACACCGAAATTCTAGGTCAAACAGCAAACCACCACATGTAGTATTTGCTTCTAGAGATCTTGTGCGCGGGTAGTGCAGTGATATGTATAGCCACCACTGCAATAACCTGTAAAACGCAGCATCAGCTGCATAGAACGCAAATATGTCATTCGTCGATAGTGAATCGAAGTCATCAAAGTGTAGCGTATATCTACAGATATCAAAGAAATGGATAATGTCCATGTACACATGGCGGGTAAACGCAGAAACAAAAAGAAATCAATACAGCCCACGTATATAAGAAGCACAACACGCCAAAGACAAGGACAATGGGTTCATCAGCTCATCTTAAATCATTCACGTTTCCATCCCCGTTAAATCATAATCGTGCGCATTTCTCCCCTATTAAATAGGATTCATCATAGAAGCATCAGGAACAGCCGGGCGGCTAAATCCCACCTGGGCCCCGGAAACAGGTGTAGATTTCGTAACCGGCACAGGCGAGACGGTAGTAGGCACACTGGTATCGAGATGGCTAGGCGCGAGACTACTGCGGCTGCGTGAGCGACCAGCGCGGGAGACACTGCTCCCGGGAGTACCGGTACTAGAACCAGTCTTCCCGCCACGTTTTACCATCTTCCCTAGCACACTGACGATCTCTGCGGCGTCTTCGAAGCTCTCATCGTCCATGCCTTCTTGGGCATTGTAGACGTCTGCAATGGCCTGTTTTGCGAGACGACGGCACGCAATGGGGTCTTGGAGGCAGTCGTATAGATACGCTGCGTATTCGAGCTTGACAGATAAACGGAGAGGGTGTGAGCCTGGTAGGAGTTTGTCCGAGAGGGCTGCTGCGTGGTTGAAACAAGCTGTTGCTGTGGCTGTGTAGTCTAGCGGGGGGAGGAGGAATGTGGAGACTGGTTGGGGTGGCTGAACTGGTTGCATTACTGGTAGACCTGGGGGTCGGGATGTCGGTGTTGCTGCGCTATCCACTTTGGACTTATAGTCTGAGACACCGAGGGTTAGGGCGTCTGCGCCGTATATGGAGTCATGTTTGGAGCGGATTGGCATGTCCGTGTCGGGGGTGAAAACGGGACGATTGTGGAATAGGACGAAGATATGGTAGAAGGAAGCGCGGAGCTTGTAAGAGAGCACTTTTAGCTCAACAGATCTGTCTACCATGGGAAGGACGTAGCCCTCCAGTATTAGTAGGCCTTCGCGAGAGAGCCATATGATGTGATGGTACAGCTGGAGGGATCTTGTTTCACGTGTTGTGTCGAGGCGCCGGAGCTTGCGCGCTCTAAGAAGCTTTTTTGATAGCATGACGGAGACGCCGAGAATTTTGTATAGCATTGCCGAGAGCAGAGGGTTTTCGAGGCCCATGACGGCCGCGAAGTTGCCCAGGGCCTTCTGGTCAACTTCAGAGGAGGCCATCCACAAAGCCCAGGACCCGGAAATTGGAGAGTCTGGGTTTATGGAATCAGCTATATTGGCCATTGGTCTCGAGCAACAGGCGGGGTGTTTTGAGAAGACCAATTGACCGAAAGAAACTCAATTGCAAATCTGGGAACGCTCAACAGGCAAGGGTGTAGGCAAAGATAGTTCGGACTCACCGAAAAGTGCACAAACAGAATTTCACAAAACCAAACGCAGCGACTGAATCATGCTCCAGGCAGGCGCGTATCCCCAAGGTGCGGCCCAATTGACCTGCGAAATCAAGATCTTGGCGCACAAAAATCAGACTGTTCCAGCGACGCGCTGAATCGAAAATTGGAAAGTACACAGAATATCCGAAACCAAGAATAGCAAGGTCCGCGCAAGCTGCAAGGTTCAGCGGGGATCTAAGGGGGCGGCGATTGTTCAGGCCGCGGAGTATATCACAGCCAATGGCTTTCGTTCCTAGCGCGGGTACCAAATCCCAATTATGATAGAGTATATAACGTTCGAATTGTAGACACAGCACGGAAAAATGTTGTCCACGATCAATTCAATATTGCCTGTTTCGGTCTAGCGACGGCTGAGTTCCGAATGGTCTCGTATCGCTGGGAATTCGCCTTAACGCAAGGAGCAGACAAGGTGACAGAGCTCGCTGAATCGCAAGTAGACTTGACGCATCGTGTGGCCGGCAAAGTAGGGGGTAGAGTGTGCGCAATGCGATCTTTTTGCCAGCGAACTCTGTGCGGGGAAGGAGTTGGGGGCTCTCGGGTATGAAGCTAGCCCGGGGGGGGGGGGGGGGGCTCGAGCTCGGAGTGTTTGGAATTGGAAGAGAGGTGTTAGGGCTGTAAAAGTCAAAGCCCATGGATAAACAGGAGAATAAGAAAAGAGATTTTCCTGCAAGGTCGGATTTGAGATGATATGTGTACTGTATAGTAAATGTTACTAGTCTGTCTTGGGAGTCCCACAACAGATTGTACAAAATAGATCTACTAACCCGTGGACGACTTAATCCATACGGAACTCACCTCACGGCTAATCCAATGGTATGTCATGTGCTCTAAGTTTGTGCGATATTCCAGGTGTTAAGCAAACCGTGACGAATTTGCTACGTGGCGGCTCAAGGTAAAGAAAGGCGTCACCAATTGGGAGATGATTTGGTGCCTTATTGTCGGATCATCCCCAGCTAAATAGGTGCCCAAATCCTCGGGAGGGCACGGACTGCCACGCTGGCAGTGGCTGTGTATTGGTATGGAAATCCTGAAGTGCATTTGATGTTTGTAGTGTTCATTGTCGACGTATTGTGTTCCTTCGAAGTTGTTACACCGCTACACTGATGCTCCCAATGAGACAAGTCCATTGTATACATAATTGTATAATATTGTAGAATGAAAAAAAAATTGCTAATTTGGTTTTTTATTTTTGTACTTTCTATTCCAATCTCATGTTTCCATAGTGTAGAATGAACTTGTGAATCCACAAGTCTCTGTATAAGCCTGAGATCCAAGCTACAATATATCGTACAAGTATTCAAGGCTATAAACCCTATTCATCCAGGTCATAAACTTCGAACCCAACAAACGCGCGTCTCAAGAAGGCCCGCCAGATATCATTTGGCTTCTTTTTCTTCTTCTTGGACTCAGTCTCTGGGTCTTTGAAATTATCTGTCTGTTTTTCTTCTCCATCATCGGCAATTCGGGCTGCAAGTTGGAAGAAGCTGCGGACCGTCAGGTCTTTCATTCGATACACGTCATCATTGGTGGTGTACTCGATCTCATAGTCGACACGAGGATTCTTGCCTCGTTCCCCTGCCGCAATCTGTTCGTGGAGTTTTGTTAGGTTGGAGTAATATTGGGTGTAACCAAGCAACGTGAACGCCTGGTTCGAGTATGCAGGGCCAGGAGGAGCGGTTGACGATGGGGGCTCGGGAACTTTGAATTTCGGTTTCTTTTTCTTGTCCTTGTTCTTCTTTTTCTTCTGAATTTCGGGAGTCATCAAATAATTGTCGCTGAGTTCCAGCGTATCAATCGCATCATTGTCATGCCCAAATGTTGCATCGTCAACCTCACGTATGAACAAATCAACCCCATGTGCAACATCGTTCAGTCCCGTGATATTGTAGTCGACCACGCGCAGGCTGGGGAAGAAGTTCGGAACCAAACTGGGAGCGACTAGCGATACACTGTATCGCTCTGCCCACGGTCCCCCAATCTTGTCCAAAAACTTTTGCTTCTTCTTATCCTTCTTTTTACCCCTTTTGTCTTTCGCCGGTTTAACTTGCGAGAGATCTCCGATATTTGACGCGGAGTCAAGCTCCTCGAAAGTGCCTGACGGAGGAGATGGCAATGACGACCATTGGTTTCGGAGCGACTCGAGGTAGTCGGTTTTGGACCTGGTTGACACCTTGCCATCGGCCTTCGAATCAATGTTGACCTTGTTGCTATCCTGGAGCATGAAGTGGTCGATGTTCATATGGCCGTAGAAGCTGCCGACAACAACGTCACGATACTGGTGCATCCAGAGCGTATATTTCTGCCAGCATGTATCATCCCAGTTCTTTTTCTCGCTCGACCGGGCCGGGGGAACATGGCCCATGAGGATGGCTTTCATGTTGCGACTGCGCAGGATTTTCAACTGCACCCGCAACCACTCCATGTGCTCGTATCCTGGTTCCGACTTGGCGTTGCATCCATCCACCGCACTGTTGGAATCGAAGAAGTACATGGTGTTCAGGCTGATGACCGCTAGCCGACCGGGGACGACCTCCGTGGTGAACCAGCCGCCCTCGACGAAGGTGTGACGCTGATCCTCCGGAATAAACTGGTCCCATATTTCCGCAAAGCGCTTTGTCCACTTGTTCGGGCCTTCGTTGAAGATGTTGTGGGGCATGATATCGTTGTTACCGAACGTCGGGATCACAGGGATCGACATCCTGGGGACGGCATTAGAGGTCCCAAGAACCTCCTCCGCACCGAAAATGTTAATCCATTGTTGTGACAGGAATGCATTCAATTCCATAATCTCGTCCGCCGTGCGAGGGAGCTTTTCGTCATTGTCATGTCGGGCAGAATCCCCAGTCCAGATCACAAAATCAATCTCATCCTTCAAGTTTTCTTCGATCCAGCGAAATGTTTCGTTCACGAGTGATAAGGGTGAATCGCAATCTGTGCCCTCAGCCCCAAAATACCCCGCGGAGCCTTTACCATGGTGACACGAGCGATCGATCGAGGTTCCGGGCTTGTAGAGACGGTCGGGATGAAAATCTGTTGGTCAGCATGGGGTTACACAACAGAGACTTGGATATAGAGAACCGTCCGCTCACCAGTTATATGCAAGAATCGTCCGCGTACAGGTTTGCGCCAACCCTCCGCCAGACCCGTTGAGATATGGCCTAACGGCTGTTGCTCCAAGGGGCTGGCGGAGATTGCGTCGGCAAAGAGGCCCAGCAGCAAGAAAATTGACTGCATGAGTCCTCTAAACCAAGTACAAGAGAAGAAAGTGGGAGAGAATATTTTGGGCAAAGCAAGGGGATCTTATCTGCACGGTCACGTCACTAGGCGGGTGCGGCAGCCGAACTCCAATTCCAACACCAATCAGAAGTAATTTGGAAAGAGATGGAGGAAAAATAACAGTTTATCATCTTATCTGTAACTTATATACTAAATTAATTATTTAAAGTCGGATATCCTCATGATCACAAATGACTCGACCTGCTGACCTTCGGGGGACCTTGGGGGCTCACCTGATTCAAGCTACCACCTGGGCAAACTATAACGCTGACACCTTGCAACCCGCTGGATTCTCGATGGCAATGGAAGAACCAGCCTGCTCGACCTGATCAATTAACAGTCCTGCCAACGACAAGAAGATACTCAAATACTAGGGGATTTGAACGACATGATCGGCCATCGACACAGCGGCATAGGCGCCAACTGGCAAACCCCCATTTCTAGTGAATAAGTTTCTGCTGTCTTAATGCCTGGTTGTGGCCTTACGGCCTGAATCAAACTGACAGAAGAATTAAAATATCTGAACAGAATGATTGAGGACTACTAGAGAGACCACTGAAAAGACATTATAATGGGCATTTCATCTCTATACAAATCACAAAGCCTCATTTTTGTAACTTCTAAACCCACAGAAATGGGGGTTTGGCACCTGGCGCCTATGCCGCTACGTACCTCGATACTATCATGAAGTGTACTCAAACAGAGGCCGCATGTCGGCCGACTACTCTTGGCCAGCTCTTAGCCAACTACCTATATCTTTGGCCGAAGCCAGCATGTAATCTTCCTGGGGATTATCCTTGCGGGATATTCCTTCCAGCATTTCATTTTCTATGGAAATGACCACGTCTCATCTATTTTGACGACCTTAGTTGCCGGAGATTTAACCCTGTTGTTGTAGAAGCTTTGAGCCTACCTAGAATGCAAAATGGCCGATTAACGACATGCAAAGTTAATCGTGAGCCTAATAAATCAGCGTGAGTGCGGTGAGGGTCACTCAGACCGCATGTATCAGCTGGGATACCGCCGTGGAGTGGGGAGTCCTCCTATTGGAGCATCCAGGACACTCCCGTGATCCTCTACGGTTTCAGCACCGTAGTATACGACAAGGTGTAATAAAAGGAGACTCACACCCCCAAAATTGGCCCGCGCCCCTCAAGGGTGGCATGGATGACCTCTGGTGTAAGGAGGAAGCATCCCATGATTGACACATCAAGTTCCTGTACATAGGTAAGTGCGTGATCGGGTCAAAGGATATGTTGATGTTGCCCACTGCATGATCCCGTGTTCTAGATACAAAAAGTATTAGCAAACTCCCCGATTCCAGGTCCTGCCAAGCAAGGTTTGATTTGACATACATCAATGTGAGAGTGGCTGTTAAAGCCGGTCTCCTCGCCCATGACAACTTCGACGTATGGGATATTGACATAAGTCCGCTGTCATAATCGGGTCGAATTCGGGAACGCTTTCGATGTACGCTCGGTTACCAGGCTGTAGCAGATAGGCAGGGACATTTAAAAAAAAATTGGTGTCGCTCGGTTTGAGGGATACTTGGTGGCTCCACATGGTCGACTTTATCTTCCTTACATCCGCGCATGACCTTTTGGATGGAAAGCTGGATTATTTGACTGTGCGTATACTGCGTAGAATTAGCAACTCAATTCTATAACGAGTAAGATTCAACTTACATTTGGAGACTTATCTGCAAGCCTGGAGGCAAAGAATCGTCAAGGATGGAAGAGCAGATACTAGAGTATATTGTATGAATGAAACGGCATACATAGTTAGATCGTGAGCCTTTCCCTTCCTTTTCTTCTTCTTAAGGTCCGTACTACTAGAGTCTATAGCTTTAGAAGCTAGAAGTTTGTTTGTATTCGTCTTGGTAGTCCTGGGAAGATCTGTTAAACTAGTGCAGATCAATTCATTCACGGCGTACTCAATGTACAGGCGGTCATCTCCTCCCATAAACAACTGGCCTTCACCAGCCAAGATACGCTCCTCGAGCGACCTGTATTCCTCCTGGCGAGCCTGTAACAATTCATCGAGTCAGGCATATGCACTACAGGGCTTCAGAACTTTACTCATAGAAATTTTTGACATACCTCGAAGCTAAAGTGTGCCACTATAGATAACAAAGGTTAGTAGTGTGCGTCTAAATATATGACATGGTATAGAGTGAGAAGACATGCCGCTGATAGAGTGCTTTGGATGTTGACACGGGTGCCAGGCTGTCAGAAAACTGGGGGTCACTCGGTTTGAGGAATACTTGGTGGCTTACCACGGCGACGAAGCCTTCGAAATAATCGGTGCCTGCTATAAAATGGCGGAATTGTCGGTGTTCCAGTGGTATTGTTGAGCTAGGTGCCCCAAGTAGTGACATACCAGCCTCCAGTAGGTAGGCCGCGGAAATTTGCCTGTATATTCTCCCTGTTCGTGCTATTTAGGGTTCACATTCCCTTAATATAAAATAAGCACGCTCAGACAAATTCTGGTGCTGAGCGAGTCGGAGACATGTTCAGAAAGTAGGTACGAAGAAGAGTGAAACATAAGAGATAATAGGGGCGGAGAAAATGAAAGAAGGAAGTGATGGAAGGAAGAGAAAGGGAGGAGAGGAGAAAGGAGAGGGAAGAGGGTAGGGAAGGTACTCACCTCCAGCACGCAGACAAGCGTCTCTACACTCCTTCCGCAAGATTTCCTCAATTTTGTCATCGGTCTATAATGCCCATGTGGGTATATCCTTTACACAGACTTAGTTGGTAAATGTTTTCAGCATGTCTGAGATATAAAGTGAACAATATCTAAGGTTAAAGGTTAACACGGAAGACAGGTCTACTCACATCAACCATAATGCCCGTAACATATCCTACATAAAATCAAATTGGGAGATGACTGACTTCAAACTCAGAAATGGTTGAGTGCTTTCAGCCTTGGATGGGGTGAGTTTTCAAAGCCATTAGGACAGTGTAGTTGATACTGGACGTAGGTAGTATATATGTGTTAAAGTAAATATGACCTCGGGGATGAACAAGGTTTGAAATATAGAGAGCACTCAGGCCATAAAGCCACACGTATAGCTTTATAAAGTCTAACTAAGCATAAGATAATCATTGGGTTATCAAAAATAAGTAATAATGTGAGAAACGTGGTGTTCACTTGATGCTAGGGATGCTCGGTCAGACCCGAAAAGCCCCTAGAGACCAAAACCCAGCGATGGATAGTCTATATTCCACCTATTCGTAACATTTATAGTTCACATGCCCTTGATAGGAAATACACACCCACAGACAAAATGCTAGTGGTGAGCGAGGCGGAGACATGTTTAGTAAGTAGGTACGAAGAAGAGTGAAACATAAGAAATAAGAGAAGTCGAGAAAATGGAAGACGGTAATGAAAGGAAGCAAAAGGGAAGGTCCACATCGCCAACGCGTAGAAGAGAAGGAGGTGGTTAGTGGGTAAATGTTTCCGTCGGTGTTTAAATCTATGGGCCTCTTGGTGTAGCGCTAGCGGTCGGGAGCGGTATTGTGGCAGATTGGCAGGAGGATGAGACAGTGTAGGACAGAGATCAATCGGTGGGTGGCATGGTGACATCGTTGTCGTCGTAGTAAAACCTGTCGTAACAGAGCGGATTGCCATAACGGGGGCCGTTCGCCAATGTCCATTGCGCCACTCTGATTATAATTGAGGTGTAATAGGGACACTTGTTTGCCGTCGTCGAAAGTGGACCTACATTTGCGATCGAGATTCTTGTACGTCGTGGTGACATACAGTTTGCACTGGAACCGTCGGTCCCTGGGACACATAATGGACTCTGGCGACGGAACATGGTAGCATCGTCAAATGCGACTCATAGTACACAGTGGAGGCAGGTCCGAAAGCGAAAAGAAGTGATCAGCAAATTCTTCAAGATAGAGAGTACTTGCAGCCATGAAGCCATCTATATAGCTTCGTAGAGACCAAGATCGTGCCACAAAGAGAGGGCTAGCAAATGGGAGGCCAATAAACAGACCAAGGCATAGCAGTCTACATTAGCAAGCAGTGGCTATGGCACGTTCTAGCAATGTGTTCAAGCGGCACACTCAAGCATGTGGCAGTTGCCATTGCTATAGAAATAACCACCGATGTAGCTTTAATCAAGCCACAGCCTCTGCGTATACCACTCCTGCCAGGCCCCGGAAGCCAGGAAATAGAGACTCTCTGGGGAAAAGGAGAAGCTCACACCAATGGAGGTACCTCAGGAGTAAATACTGCGCAGGTTCGGGGAGTGTGGATGGCTTGGCTTTGTTTATGGTATAAAATTGGGCATTTTATGTGTTGCCAATATAGAGGCAAGTAAGGCACGAGCAACTGGGCCCTTGTTGAAGGAGACGCAGTGATGGCCCGAAGGAAATCGCAACATGTCCTCATGTAGCATACTGGGGTTATGCGGATGCTGGTATTTCGCGGACCGATAAATCTCGGAGGTTCCTTCTGTTTCCCCTAAATGGTCATTAGCTTAGCGGTATGCTCCAGAGAAAGCATTTGGATATTGAAAGCACGAGCTTCTGGTTCTTGTCACTGATGTTCACTAGGAAGCTCCAAAATAATCAGCTATACACCAAAACGGGAGCCTTGGATTTGCAAACTTGGCGCTTTGTCATTTAGTCCTTTATCTGCCTCCTGTCAGGTTCTGAGTTTGGGTGGCGAAGATCAACATCAAGTCGTAATGTAATCCAGCTTGCGTTTCCGTAATCGCACATACTTAGGTAAATGTCCCTTGGGAACGGCTATCATTGAAGTCTCTGCCAGCTTGTCTAGCTACTGTAAGTTGTGTACCTGCGGGCGGTCGAGAGAATGGTATTCGAACGTGGCAAAGTCGAGGGGAGGAGGTATGTGGTTTGGTGGTCTAGTGGTCTATAGCAGGATGTTGCTGAGGGCAGCACGTATTTGCAAGCGGGAATTATCGGAGTAGGTTTGCTGAGGGATCACTGCTGAAGCTCGACGTGGCTAGAGAGGGGAAATGGTCGGAGAGAGAGAGAGAGAGAGAGAGAGTGAGTCTCAATGGAGAGTCGCAGAAAGAAAAAGGTCAGTGCGTATGGATTTGATCAGTGGAGAGGAAGCTTGGCTGTTTCTAGAGCATCAGAGAGACAGGCATTCTCTTCGATCAGGAGTACCTGTCACTGGTTCGTTGACTCGACTGATATAATGAGCAAAGTTTCCAAGAGGGATCCGGGGAAATAACGCTCAGACTTTAATGGATCTACGAGAGAGCTGATAACAATCTGTGACCACCGCTGATTGGAGGGTTGGTTGTCAGACATCCTTAGCAGATGCATGGATACTAAAATGGTCGTAGATCGCACGGAGTAAAGCACTGGTACATCCGTGTTGGTTTGGTGCTAAGCCCATCAGCCCATCCTAGTTCGACATGCTAGAGTTAGTCTTAATTTAAGTTAGCGAGAAAAGCAAACAACGTGGAAATTTGAGAGTTTTGTGGTCGACCTGTGAGCTCTGCGTATATACGCCTAGCCCCATAACACTATGGTAATGCCCATCGAGGCTTGGGTTTATGGTTTACTCCGTACCCCGTACGGAGTTTACGTCTAGATCACCGGCTACGGAGTAGGACAACTTCTCCGGGGTTGGATTTAATACGAGGTCGGTAGTCCGTACGGAGGCGGCAGTAAAATCAACGATTCCCAAATGGTGATCTAAATGCGATACGTCCAGACAGTAAAGATCAGAAGACATCTATGGATGCCATATTGACTTGTGACTCATCCTCATCCAACATAAGCAGACATCCTATCGCCTAACTAAGATGTAATTAAGTGTATTCATGACAACAAAGCTACTAAAATATTAGAAAACAACATGTGCTATCAATGCCTCTCTCGGCAAATGTAAATTTATGCCAAGACCATAAAGTGATGGTCTCCGACAGTTCGAAAAAAAGGGCCGAGGCCCGCTGATTCCCGTGGACTGTCGGGCTCGCGAGCTTGTTTTCGTCCGAGTGGACCGACCCCAGGACTCCAGGATACCCACCCGTGGGGTTTCCTTCTAGAGTCCAACGTCTTTCGATGTGCGCTTAAAGATTTGGGTATTTTATTCCGACAAATGGTTGGCAGATTGGTCTCGTCCAGATTTCCAGCCTCCGGGCACATACCCCCTTTTGACGATTACAGTCCAGCTGCCAAGACATCACGGGTGCCCCCGAGAAATTACTTGCTGGGGAGGTCTCCGTACGGAGATGTGAGTGGCTGGAATAACCCTAGACCCATATTGAGCGTGTCTCACGACCCATCTCCGTGGCCATCTCCGTTTCGGAAGTGTTGCCTTCATAATTTTTTAGTTCGGCCCGGACCTGTGATATCGTTTCTCGTCTTCGGTCCAACCTCCGTTGGAATGGCGCCCTATCAAGCGAGTTTAGATCCATCTGATTTGAATTGGTGTTCGTGCAAACCTAACGCAACGCACGGTCTTGGATGCAGTGGAAATTCCGGGGAACGTTTCATGGGAGATTCGGGCCGAAGTTTAATGAAGCGCAATGGAAGGAATTGCATATTTCCACCTTAATCTAAGTGGGCAAGCTAGAGCTGCAGCTAACAAAAGTGGTCGAGTTGGCCTTAAACAGCCTAGTGGATTGTGGGGGAAGGAGGGCCCGTGAAGGATCCAACACGGAGGAACCTCCGCGCTGACAATGGGCTCCGTGCAACGTTTACAATTTGTTCTTCCTGTGAAACAAAGGAATTGAGTATAGATTTACTGAGGGCATCATGCGAATGGTCATTCTAGGGATAAGCAACCTTAGATGGCAAATACATGTCATGTTTTCAAGAACAAACTAATTGCAAGATAATAGGCTTGTCCGTGTCTAATACGGAGCACATTACGGAGTATACGGAAAACATTAAACAGCCTTGTGATGCACATGTGAATATGTACCTAGCATTAGTCTAATAGTTAGTTACCATTGCAGTGAAAATTGGCCTAGAATTCTAGGCTCGCGAGGCTCCTTCGCTCCTTGTCCTTGCATTGAGACTAGCCAAATACATTCGAAAAGGGGCTATCTGGCCCCAACTGTTTTGACGTTTCGAACAAGTTTCCAGTTTATACGGGACACAGGGCCGATTACCCCGGTATCAGACCCTAATTTCTTTCAATGCGTGAATCAAAATATGGCGATTTCGGTGGGGGGAAAATGGTATGATTGGGGAATCCCCCGGTTCCAATAAGGACGCGGAGGTATTTGGAAAAGCCACCAACTAGAGGCGCCTATTACTGGCGAGAACAAGGGGTTCCGGGGTCACAAGGGAAATGGAGTCTGGGGAACCGGAGACTCGACTCATTTCCCAAAATGGATTATAGTCTTTTTCTTAATTGCTCGATCTAACATTCCAACATATAAGGACCTCCCGCCCCGCTGTTCATGAATTTCACGATTCATCGCGCCAGTCCCGTTTATCACTCGGATCATCTACCGAGATCGTCGATTCCAATACTCGCGGGATCACATCATGTCGGACGAGAAGAACGCCAAAGAGGAGGTCTACGGTATCTCCTCTGCCGTTGAAAATCGTTCCAATAGCGTTGGCGATGCCAAGCAGCGTCACGGCACAACGACCAAGGAGGTCCTTAATGTCAGTGACTTTCTTTTCTGATTGTTTACAGGCGGAGTACTGATCTAGACCGGAACAATACAGGCCGATCTTTTCGCTGCCCTTGAGGAAACCAAGATCGAAAGATGGAGCAAGGAATCTATCCACTTGTACTGTGAGTTACCTTTTTGAGTCATATAGCAAATATTTCTCAGACACTAACCTTGGATGCAACCTTTACAGTCTGTATCTTTATTGCATTCTGTTGTGCTTGTGCCAACGGTTATGATGGTGCGTATTTCATCAACCCAAGAAAAGAAACAACATCGACTAACTAATCACAGGATCACTGATGGGATCCATCCTCGCCATGGACCATTATCAAGAAGTCTTCAAGACCGGAATGGATGGCCCCAAGGTCTCCCTTGTTATGTCACTCTACACAGTGTATGCCTTCTTCCTATCTCCTGCACATGTTACAGCAACTGATATGGATTCTTCCCAGTGGCTCCATTGTCTGTACTCCCATCAGTGCTATCATTTCCGACAGACTTGGTCGTCGCAAGTGCATGTTTATCGGCGCATGGGTCATTATCATTGGATCAGTCGTTATCACTAGTGCTATGACCCTGCCTCAATTCGTTGTTGGCCGATTCGTCCTCGGTCTCGGCATTCAAGTCATGGTCGTCTCCGCCCCTGCCTACGCCGTCGAAATTGCGCCGCCTCACTGGCGTGGTCGTGCCGTTGGTGAGTATCTTTATCTCGTTGGAAAAGACATCTCATGCATCATATCAGTTCTAACAGTACAACAGGCTTCTACAACTGCGGTTGGTTCGGTGGCTCCATTCCTGCCGCTGCTCTCACCTACGGTACCGAAGCCATTAACAACAACTGGCAATGGCGCATTCCCTTTATCTGCCAGTGCTTTGCCTGCATTATTGTCATTATCTCTGTTTGGTTCATCCCCGAGTCACCTCGTTGGCTCATTGCCAACGGCCGCAACGAAGAGGCCGAGGCATTCCTGGTTAAGTATCACGGCAACGGTGACCCCAATGCTCGCTTAGTTCGTCTTGAGATTGAGGAGATGAAGGAAGGTATCCGAATTGACGGTATTGACAAGAGATGGTGGGATTGTAAGTCTTGCAGCTCCGATATATTCACCACTTGTCGCGATAGCAACTGACCAAGGTTTCCAACTCCCTAGACCGCCCATTCGTCATGACAAAGAGCGGACGCTGGCGTTTCGCCCAAGTTATCATGATTTCCATCTTCGGGCAGTGGTCTGGAAACGGTCTTGGTTACTTCAACGCCACTATCTTTAAGGTTATCGGATACGAGAAGAGCTCAACCCAGTTGTTGCTCAATCTCGTTAACTCTCTTGTCTCAGCTGTGGGTGCTTTGACTGCCGTGTACTTCACCGATAGAATGCGTCGTCGCCCTGTTCTTATCTTCGGTACTTTTGGTAAGTCTCGTCTTTCACTCGTTTTATCAAGACCACCCCAGCTAACCAGCACGTAGCATGCGCTGTCATGCTGGGTATCAACGCCGGTCTCCTGCAAGAGGTCGCCAACACTGGTTCCATCGGTAAGACCAAGGGCCAGGCTGCTCTTGCTTTCTACTACCTTTTCAACGTGATCTTCTCCTTCACCTACACTCCCCTCCAGGGTGTCATTCCCGCCGAGGCTCTGGAGACCACCACTCGCTCCAAGGGTTTGGCCCTGTCTGGCTTCATGGTCTCCAGTATCAGTTTCATCAGTCAGTTTGCTACGCCCATTGGTATTGCCAACGTTTCTACCAACTACTTCTGGATTTTCGTCGGCTGGGACGTTATCGAGTCCGTCTTCTGGTACTTCTTCTGGTACGTTTACTCTGATTCAGATTTCAACCCCATCACATGTCCGATCCCTTACTAACTCTTGATACCACAGTGTCGAATCTCACGGCCGAACTTTGGAACAGTTGGAGTGGGTTTACCAGCAGCCCAACCCCGTCAAGGCTTCCCTCAATGTGCACAAAGTTGTTCTTCAGGAGGATGGCACTGTTACCGAGAAAATTACCGACGATGCTTGAATAAAGCTTCGTTGATTGGAGTCTATTGGCATGTCGCACCTGTCGGTTGTACATGTTGCAGTGAAACAGGGGGAGTTCTACGAGGTTGGAGAAGTTGTATAAATATCCACTTTCGGCCTTGTGCAGGAAGGGGGATTTGGAAAGTTGTCTAATATAGGATGTTAATATGTTTCTCGAGCAATATAATCAGATACGAATGGAATTTTTTTCCGCGTCAAACTTGAGCTCATCAGTCTGATGAAACGCCTATTTTAAGATCCTCCAGTGGAGACCAAGCGGCCCGATCGGCGCTATAAAAGAAGAATAGTGGTACTCTTGCAAACTTTACGATCATATCTAGGGTGGTGATCTGGACAAATATAGAAAACAAGTAAAAACTAAGCAGGCTTCGACACATCTATGCATTAGAAGAAAACGAAGTGTAATCCCATAGAACCCGCTTCATGCCTCTTTTGTGTTGAAATAAGACTGCTGTGTACTTTATTTCAGCCCTAGCTTTTCCACTCGCAGTTTGCCCGCTCCAATATGGTCTTGTGTTGCGTTGGCCAGCCTAGCATGTGTGATCACTTCAAGCCCATGATCTGTCACATTGGCATTGGAATTATTTTCAAGATAATCAGATACAGTCTACAAACTTGTGAATATTTTTTAAACATATCAGTGGGGAGACTTGGGTGTCTTCGGCTATAGCGATTAGACAAGTCTGGGTTATTGGAGAAAGGAGCAGGGGATAGAAATTTAGTATATTTACACCTTCCAAGGAAACGATGTTGAATATATATATATCGACACTAATTTATCAAAAACAACGCATAATCACCAATCACTCAAGGAATTAGTACCAGGATCCCAAGACTCAACAAAACTCTGCACCAGAGGCAGAAAAAAAGAGAGTATAAGGTAAAGAGAGGCGGGTTGCTAAAATCGGCAAGTTCTGTCAAAATGCAGCCATTCCCATGAACAACAACACACTGAACACAAGGTAGCCCCCAGTTTTAGACAGAAGGGCTGCTGCACCATTACTTGGAGTGGACGATGGCGAAGATGCCAGATCGCCATTTCCATTACTCGGTGTCCCAGCGGCGGTAGCATTGCTTGCTGATAGCATCGCATTTACTTCGACCCATAAATCACATCCCATGTAGTCGATTATACCAGCCGCAGTTGAATTTCCAAAAACCAAGCCGGGGGCGGAAAGGTTTTTCCCCGGGGCCTGGAATCGCGGCCAATGAATCTCCTTCGTTGATGGCTCAGCATTTTCTGCCATTGCAGTCCACAACTCCATCATCTGGCCGCCAAGGCGCCATTCCGCCGAAGTAGAATTGCAAGTCCCATTGGGAAGATATGAATTGTCCAAATTGCCGAAGACGAAGGGAATCTCAGCACTGTGAGCCCCACCGAACAAGCTGACATGACTATCATCGATTGCGAATAGCCAAGGACATGTCGGTCCGTGAGAAAATTCGTACATCCATGTGGGGATGCTTTTGCGAGAGGCTTGAATTGCACCGTACCATGCCGGGCATCTATAACTGGAATCAGTTATAACCTGTGTCATAGCCAAGAGTATTTCGAGCGAGGTTGTGTTGTAGCCCAGCTGGGAAAACAGACTGGAAGCTGCGATGATCGCCTTGGCCTCCGATTCGAACAAAGATGGTGAATACGCTTTTCCAATAAGCGAGGCGGAGGTACCGAAGGTTTGGAGAAGGAAATCATTGTATAATGATATCGTTGGATTTTGCTGGTATTTGGCGACCCATTGTAAAGTAAAGACGATAGCTTCATTAGAATCTTCAGGTTGGTTCGTTAGCGAGATTTCACAACATGGTAAATATTGGTTCTTGCACATACTAGATCCAAAGACGGTTGGGACTTGTACTCCACGATTGTGAGGGTCTTCGTCGATGATATTGCCATCCACATAGGGATAGAACTTATGAGTATTCTGACTGACGACACTAAGGGATCCGCCCCCATAGTAGCCAACTCCCTGAGTTAAGAAAGAATCGGCTGGGTACGCGACGAACAAGTCCGAAACTGTTTTAGACTGAAGACAGGCTTTCTGTAAAACGTCAGGGTCCACGATTTAAATCGTAACTGAAAATTTCGCGAACTCACATCACTAGAGCTGCATTTGAGCGTTTGAGCAAATGATGCGCCCACCTTTTGCTGAGTTGAATTTGAAACTAAACCCCTACCACCACCCGATTCCGCGATGATACCATTGATCAAAGATGGCGCTTGGGGGAGAGAGCCAATGATGTATACATTCTCAGCACCGGCTGATTGGCCGAAGAGAAGCACCTTTTTCTGGGTTGAAACAGACATGTTAGCCTTACTTTCTACACTTCCCATTGTGGTTTGATGCAAAATCTCATACCGGGTCTCCGCCAAAAGCTGCGATGTTGTCGCGAATCCACTCCAATCCTAGAATGAGATCTTGAATTCCCTGGTTGCCGTAAATCCCAGCAGTCTCGAGGGCCATGAATCCAAGAGGACCAAGTCTGTAGTTCACTGAAACAAGAATTGAGCCTGCCTCTGCAGTGTTACAGCCATCATATAAGGGGTCCGAGATAGAACCCTCCGTTTCCGAGCCACCGTAGACCCAAACCTTGACCGGAAGCTTCGATTCTTTGGTGGCAGTAGATGGTGCCCAAATGTTCAAGTAAAGGCTGTAAAATTGGAGTGTTAGTATGATTAGAGATCCGAGAGGCCCGAGGCCTGGTTGGATGACTTACCAGTCTTCAGATGAAAGTGCAGATGTATTCAATTTTTGCTCGGTAAAGTCATCCGAGAATTGAATGCAGGTTGGGGCCGAAGTGGTTGCGGTCAGTTTGCCCTGAGAGAACCGCTTCTTATAGGCTTTTGGTGGTTCGAAGCGTAGTTCTTTAACAGGAGGTTCAGCGAAGGGAATTGCCTTGTAGAAGACTGCGTTTTGTCCACCTTCACATCTCCCACCCTGAACTGTGCCTGCATCGATTTCAACAGAAGGGTATGATGAGGCTGCGGCCGCGAAAGCCGGCAGAAGAGCTGTCAAAGCCAGTCTCATAATGATTGAGAATGATGAACGAGATATTCAATGGAGATGAAAAACAAAACTGGTATTGCGAGATCTTAGCCTTTTATACCAGTTCAGATCTGATTGGGCCCTCGCAACTGTGTCCATTATGGGCTTAGCTCAGCCCGTCAGCCCATTAGCTTTGAGATATTGTCTTGACAATTTTCACGTATTCGTGCAAAATATTTTTAGTGTTCGCACTGCCTACGCGTTCTTTGATTGGCACAGCATCCCCAGCACTAGGGAGATGTAGGTGATGCTAGAGGTCACCAATCACCAAACCTTAAGCTTTGGCAGAACAGTCCAAGCTTTTTTGAAAACGGCTCAGTCGTCTGCTTATGCTTACGCGGAGTCATGAATCTTTGGCCAATATCGGTTAGATCCTTGATCTCGGTCTTCTGTGGTTTCTACCAAACGCCGACCTGACTTGTTCTACTTTCCCAGGACAAAGTTCCGCATCCTCTGTGACCACAAACTCATCAACGGGCGTGGAGGGGCTAGCCTTTGATTTCAGCTTCGATCCTGAGCACACATTTGGATGCGCCAGGGGGATATCAGACCGCTTTTGACCCAGCCTTTGACACCGCTCCATCCAGTGTACTTTTGAACAATTTCTGCCAGTTTGGAATCAGGCATAAATCGGGCATGAATCAGGCATCAACCTTGTGTCGGCACGAGCAGGACGCGGTTCATCTGACCCTGTGGGCCGAGCTGAGCTGGGAACCCCCGACTGTCACTGCAGCGGTATATATACTAGGCCCAAACATCCGTTTGGGACCACAGAATCAACATTTCAGGGTCCCCTTTCCGAAGATGATGCTGAACTCTGTCAATTTCACATGTTAAATCCCCAGCTCTAATAATCTCAAAACTTTCATATTGATGACGGTGAAAATGTATGGGTGGTTTGGTGCCCGCTTCCATATATTCCTTGTATATACCCTTTCCAGGATGCATGCATATACGGGCATAAAGGCTTTCTTCAAGGTTGGCAGACTGACGCCACTTGAAGACTTTGGTGCCATCGAATCTAGCATTATCGATCGGCAAGTGGTTGGATCAGTGCTCAAAATGAGATTATAGTTGAATCATATACGTCTGAGGGATATATACTTTTCAAGTGGATTGGCTGTAGCTGTGAAGAGGTTGGCTTAACAGGAGCCATTTGTTCAATGTTCGGTAAGTATGATACAGTAATATTTTGTCTTTGTTAGCGACGCCTTTTTTGCTTGGAGTGGTCATCTCACAGTTGATTTAATCCCTAGTTTCCAGGTTTATCCTCAAAAGGGATCTCGGCGAATAACTTGTTGGTGATACGGAGATATAAGAACTTCTGGAACGCGCGCCGCTACGCGAGCACGCCGGCCTGAATGGAGGGATGTGACAAGCTGCTCCCACATGAAGCTCACGGATTCCTCTGGGATATACGGCTTGGCTATGAGTATCTCCCTGGAAAGCTGGAGGTATACAAAGCTATGGCCCAGGATATCCCGACCCTGAGTTCTTCAAAGTTAACTTTAACCTTTGCTGGAAAATGCTTAATGAATACTACTTGCCATAGATACTATTGTGTGTGCGTATTGCGTAGGACAAAACAATTTCCCTGTAAGCTCTTCTATACTAAGGTAACTAGCCATGCCACGAACTAAACTCATCAAAAATGCCTAATGGTTGCGCTATGTATCCCGATTATATGCTTCTAAATCCCCCTTTATGCTTATATAACCCCGCTGCGGCTGAAATGACTCTTATCATATGGTGCTCAATAAGATTGGGGTAGGAATCAAAATTTCAAATGTATCTCTTTCTATATAAGGCTATACATCAACTACATAATGTTTAGAAAGTGTTCATAAAATTATGAACCCCAGTTGTCTCTTAGGCGGTTGAGAAGGCGCTAAAGATCTTTGAAAGACTATCTGCAATACATTGCTGTGATACATGTTAGCTGATGAACAAGTTTTTTATAGCTTAGTATGAATCAACTCACGGATTGTTCTGACAAAGCAGAGTCGAACCTCTTCCAGCTGATTTTCTCCTCATTACCTAGCCCTCTGATCGCCGCTGCTGAATCCACTGAGTTTTCCCCCTGTACTTGGTGGACCAGCTTTAACAAAGCTACAAGTTCTATCCTAGGGATGAAAAGCATAGATAAGTCGCCAGTCTGTTTTGGCAGCGATGGTAGGACGATACGGTAGCTTTCGCGAAAAGGATTTGCGGTCAGCGTATCAGCTTTGGGGGGACACTCTGAAAGGACGTCTACAATGTCGATCGATAGCTCGCTCTCATCCTCTGTAACAACGACCTGCTGGTCGGGTTCAGGCTCAGAATCAACTTCTTCCTTTTTGGATTCGAACCATATGAACCGAGGGACCGTTATTTTTGTGTCATAGCTGGTGCTGGTGCCAGAGCTGGCAGGAAGAGCAAGGCTCCGGAACAACCGTCTGCGGAAGTCGCTGGCATCTTTACCGCGGATGGCAATATACCAACCACCATGTGGGCCCCAGTTTCCTGAAGAATAGCGATGCACAGTCCCCGGAACTTGGGTGCCGTGTCGTTGGACAGGACTCAGCGTCAGTAGACAAACTGCGCGCACAAAACCATCCTCATCGATCCCGGCCTGTTCTGAGCCGCTGTCTGATGCTGGAAAGGGGTAGAATGCATGTGAGCTGCAGACTTTGAAAAGCAGCGCGGGTGCATTCGGTGATTCATTGACTCCAAATTCAGAGAGCCTCTCCGCAACCAGGCGCTTGAACATCGCCTTGGAGAGATCTGCGTCTCATGTCAGCCTCAGATTCAGAGCAACTCACCATGACCAGCCATAACTTACATCCGTTCGTTGGGTCGCATAGTCGACGGAATGACTGTCTGATGTCTTCTATTACGGCAGGTTGATCTGACCGTTTGAAACTGGTGAGTCTCTCAGATAGCTCCTCTGTGAACCTCTGGTAAACGGCGACTGGACTGGATTAGAACGAGCTCAGATGATGCCTTACTTTGAACCTCACCTTGGCTCATGAGACCTCGATCCAGGAAGTCTTGAACTCTTTCTTTGGAGGTTCGACGGCGTTCGTCAAGTACATACTTGTCGAAGCTTTCAGAGCTAATGATGCAGTCTGGTTCTATCTCCATGATTGCAACGTTGATGACCTGGTGTAGAGGCCGTTGATTGTGTTGTCTAATGTAGACGGTGCCTATAAAGACTGCCAAAAGGTAGCGGGCGCAATTAGTCACGTGACGAGCTGGCTGACGAGCTGGCTGCCTTAACCAAGTGAGATAAGCACCGTCGTACTGGTAGGGCGAGTAACGTTCTTGACAGAACCTGTGATGGCTGACGAGCTGGTTGCCTTACCGAGTGAGAAAAGCACCGTCGTACTGGTAGGGCGAGTAACGTTCTTGACAGAACCTGTGATGGCTGACGAGCTGGTTGCCTTAACGGAGTGAGATAAGCACCGTCGTACAGGCAGGGCGAGTAACGTTCTTGACAGAACCTGTGATGGCTGACGAGCTGGTTGCCTTAACGGAGTGAGATAGGCACCGTGGTACAGGCAGGGCGAGTATCATTCTTGACAGAACCTGTGCCTACGAGCTACACTGACAATTATAAGAATGCCGAGTTCTCGCTGTTCTTGGCTGAATCCGCACAACATCAGAGTATACACTACCAGATCTAAATTCTTGTCTCATTACGAGACTACCTCCCCCGCATTTTAAGTCAAAGCCTTCCCAGAATGAAGTTCCAAATTCCTCTGCTCCTTCTGGCGAATGCTTTTGCCTACGTCTCGGCTGAGGCGGCAGGTGCTAGCACGGCCCTTGACGTTCGCTCCCATGCTCGTGACTTCGTAACAAGAGCGAGCAACGCTCTGCCAGACCTTGACTTATCTAAGAGGGCTGCTCCCCCAGTGCCCGTGGGCAAAGATGCGACGAGGCTTCACGTATGGATTCGCACAGATGAGCGTCCGTCTACCTACGATGACCGCAGCGGCGCGAAACACGAAGGGCTCAATCAACTGATGAAAGACACTGGCGGTCGCCACAAGGACGTTGTCATCGGCAATAGCAAAGGCTACTACGAGTACGGGCTCCAATTCAACGACCCCAGTTGGCAAAAAAAGCCGAACGGTGACGGTGCCGCCGTGAGCGATTACGCCGGACCATATGTGGAAGTGAAAGATGGACGTGAATCGTACGAGTACAAGGGGCAAGTAAGAGACAAGAGGAAAACCCTTAACAGCATTTCTAACACGGGTAAGCAACACTTCCCTTCGCTGAAGCATAGTAAGATGACCTTTAGAGCACTAACAATGTTATGTATAGCGAGAACTGAGATCTCAGGCAAGGTTTACAACCACAAGTCGTACAACTGTGGGACCTTTGCACAAGATTTGGCGCATGCGCTTGTGTGACAAAGCTCGATTTGAGGAAGATAAGAGTACAAGCATCACCCGGCAAGTTGTTTCACCGACATATCGTATTCAAGTCATAAAGTGCGTGCAAAGCTGGATGAACATATTGTTCCCTTGATTCTTTTCTATCTTGTTTGGAAGAACAGGCTGCTTTTATAGACGAATTAGATGCCGTTCAATCAGTTCATTCCGGATATCCTCGGTTCCTTCTGATTATGACTATGTTGAACAACCTGAATTTATCACTCTTGATTATTTTTGCTGTTTTCACCGTTTTCTTTCGTTTTCTACAATTCCTGTTGTTTCTTAGCTGTTTCTGTTGACATAAACCCCTTTTGTGCGAAGATTGTCAGTGCATGTGCGCAGTTGTTAGGACCTTGTTCGGATTTTTTTCGGCTCTTCTGGGCTTGATAAAGACTAGCAATAATGGCGTTCACTGTCCGGCTGTTTCGGTTTTTGATTCTTCACCACCCTGTCCAACATGTTCTATTTTTATATTTTGCTTTACAGCGTATGCTGATGAGTAGTAGCCACTTAGTTACATACACATTGCTGTAAAGGATTCTCTAACGTATTTCACCTACGAGCTGCGCAAACCTACGAGCTGCGCAAACCTACGAGCTGCGCAAACCTACGAGCTGCGCACCCCACCCAAAACGCGTCCATAAATTAGATCTTAGTTTATTCAACCACCCACTATGCCACCAATTCGCTCTCAATCCTCTAGAAATTCGATAGAGAAAGAGGGTAGGATTATATTAGCTATCCAGGCTATAAATAATCAAGAAATCAGCTCTATTCGCGAAGCAGCACGCCGTTTCGAGGTGCCTGAATCAACCCTTCGGTCGCGTCTTCGTGGGACTACATTTCGCGCTGAAACCCGCGCCAATGGTTATAAATTGATAGATCTCGAAGAGGAATCTCTTGAAAAATGGATACTCTCTATGGATTCTCGTGGAGCAGCCCCCCGGCCTACTATGGTACGAGAAATGGCAAATCTTCTTCTCGAAAAGCGCGGATCTATCCCGGTTCTTTCGGTCGGCCAAAATTGGGTTATAAAATTTATAAACCGACGTCCTCTCCTCTCCTCCCGATTCTCGAGACGCTATAATTATAAACGTACGAAATATAAAGACTCGAAAATTATTAGGGAGTGGTTTAATCTTGTTTAAAAAACGATTGTCTAATTTGGAATCGACCCCGATAACGTTTATAACTTCGATAAGACTGGTTTTGCGATAGGACTTACGGTAACTACGAGGGTTATTATAAGGAGTAAATACTACAGTCGGAGATCACTTTTACAACCTAGAAATCGTAAATAGGTGACTGTTATTGAGTGTATAAATACCTCGGGTTAGGCCCTCCCTCCGTATGATTTTTAAAGGTAAGGTCTTTATTAAATCCTAGTTCGACGGCCTTCCGGGTGATTAGCGATTTGAAGTTAGTCCTAATAGTTAGACTTCCGATAAAATTGGACTTCGCTAGCTAAAAAAGCTCTTTATTCCTTCGACTTATTCGCGTACAAAGGGGGGGTATCGGCTCTTGATACTCGACGGATACGGAAGCTATTTAACCCCTAAATTCGACGAGATTTATAAGCAAAATAAGGATATACTAATCTATATACCTCCTCACTCCTCTTATCTTTTATAACCTCTCGATATCGGCTGTTTTACGGTGTTAAAACGTATATACGGCCGGCTGGTTGAATTAAAAATACGGGTTAGGATAAATTATATCGACAAACTTGATTTCCTCGAAGTATACCCCCTCGCCCGAATTGAAGCTTTTAAATCGGAGACTATTAAAAATAGCTTCTTAGCTGCCGGTTTAGTCCTATTTAGACCCGACCGAGTAATTTCAAAGCTCAATATTCGGCTTCGAACCCCGACCCCCCCTCCGAGCCGGGGGAGTGAATTAAGCCGGAATTTTACCCTAAAAACCCCTACTATAGAGAAAGAACTACGTCGACAGGCTTCATTAGTCAAAGCTTTACTTCGTATAGGTTCTCGAAGCCTACCTAGCCCGTCAAATCGTACGCTAGACCAGCTAGTAAAAGGGTTCTAGCGCTATATATAAGATTATATTTTACAATGGCAAGAAATCAAGGTACTACGGGCGGAAATTGAGAAGAAGAAGTAAAAGCGCACTCGATCCCGGAAGCAGATACAGGCAGAAGCAGGCCTTTCAGTACAGGAAGCTTCTCAATTGATTACTGAGTCGGTGGGAGCAGTTGAAGCACCTATTCCTACCCCCGCTATACCTGAAGAACCGGCTTTGGAACCACGTATACGGGCGCCAGCGAGGTGCAGTGGGTGTAGAGAAACTGGGCATAAATTCAATAGGTGCCCAGCTAGATAGATGATTTTAGTTTATTTAATTTAATGGCGTTTTGGTTGGGATAAATGCATTTAGATTTAATAGGTTGGGTGGGGTGCGCAGCTCGTAGGTGAAATACGTTATTCTTTGCCAATTCTACTACTGTAGCTCATTATGCAGAGTCAGCATTTGCCAAATAAAAAAATCATGACACTAGAATAGATTTGCTGATTACCAAAATCTAAGAATAGCATTGCTTTAAAGCAACTTGAATTTATGACCAGTTTTATAGTCAGCAATTAGTCAAGTTCTGATTCATCACTACCCTATCCAAACTGTTCTATTTTTATATTTTGCTTTGCAGTGTATGATGATGACGATGAGTAATAGCCACTTAAATTTTAATCAACTGGGAAGGGGTTCGGTGCCTCCCTCAATTTCCACACTAGTATATAAGAATAGACTGAGAACCCTCCTAACAGAGTAAGATAGAGATACATACACCACTGAGTATATCTAAACAATGACGCGCTGTAATACAGATACAATACTATATATATTTTACGTTTTACACAACTAGCAATTTACAGCAGCCCTCAATTAAAAGCAGGCGACTCCACAGAAGTCTCAAACTAAGGTCTTGGCGGTAGGGCAAGAAAAGAGTCATCAATGTTTGTTGGTCAAGCCGATTTCGAGAATTACTGTACTGTACAATTTTCCAACGTAATCAGTCGGAAACCAGGATGCCCGTGGGGATAAAAGATTGATTGGTTGACTGTAGGCAGGCAAGCATCCATACATTGACATCAAGCAAGTTCTCAATAATGGCAGTACAAGCAGCCAAGTGATCGTCAGGACGGGACTCCTGGTCAATTCCGGGCAACTAAAATACTCATAACGTAGATAAGAGATCATTGTCATACAGGAGCTAAGGAGGGTCAGGAAATGCCCGACGGGGACATAGACATAGAACATAGACACAGAACAGATAGAGAGGATACAAGTAGGGAGGGAACCAACTAGAGTAAACAGGGACGCAATTCAGGGAAGAGACAGATTACGTCCTGAAACCAAGGGGTGGGGGTCTCTCTACTTACAAGCTTGTTCATCTTCTATTCAATGATCAGGGATCGAAATAATCATATTTAAATCACAGGCTGGGGCCGCGAAGGAAAGATCTTAATACCCCTCAAAAAAGCACAAGTGTCGAAAGAAAAATTGGTTGCACATACTTGAACTGCAAGAACGACCCCCTTGGTGGCCTCACAGCGAGTAACTCATTGGTCCACTATATACCGCTGCAGTGACAATCGGGGGTTCCGATTGTCCCTATGATCTTTTGGCCGAGTGGCTAAATTCTCTTATGTAAGAAATCAGGCGCGGCCTGATTTCCCTTTGCGATTACACCGGTCAGCTCAGCTCATCCTTACTAAAGTGGTGTGCGCACCTTTTTGGCCTAGCGGTAATGTGGAAGGTGTAAAACACCGAAACCGTGAAAAATCAAGCTTTTGACCCACTGACAGCGATACACTTTCGCATGTCGGTTTATGGATGCAATTGAACAGTGTCGAATTACTCAATCCCTGCCATTTTTAGCCTAAACTCGGAGTCAAATTTTTTTCCATATCTGTCAAATCTTCTGGAGTCACCTTTGCATGACTAAATCTTAACAGGCCGCTACGCCTTGTTTGCGAAGATGTCTGACGAGCGAGCAGAAGTTCGAGAAAAGCCTTCAAATGAACCTTCTGGCTTTCGCTCAGATGCCGAGGAGTCGAGTTCTCGCCAGGGAGATCTCACTCGGGCAATCACCAACCAATCGGCGATGGAAATGCCAAAGAGCTTGCTGCATGAGGTCATATTCATTGGTGTGGTTTGTGCTGCTCAATTCATGACACAAGCAGGCCTTGCCATTGCTATTGTCCCCCTTCATATCATCGGTGATAGCTTCCACATCACCAATCCCGGCCAACTAAGTTGGTACGCAGCCGCGTACAGCCTAACGGTTGGTACCTTCATTTTGGTTGCAGGGAGACTAGGCGACCTTTATGGGCACAAACTCATGTTTATCGGTGGTTTCGCCTGGTTCGGGCTATGGTCTATCCTCGGGGGGTTTTCTGTATGGTCGAACCAAATATTTTTCGACATTTGCCGCGCATTTCAAGGAATCGGACCAGCCTTTTTGCTACCAAATGCCCTGGCGATTCTGGGACGCACATATGCCGCTGGTCCTCGGAAGGATATGGTGTTTAGTGTCTTCGGTGCGACTGCACCAGGAGGGTTTATTATTGGGGGTGCGTTCTCGGCTCTCCTAGCAGAGCGCGCCTGGTGGCCATGGGGATATTGGATCATGGGAATCGTTTGCATAGCATTTTCAGTCCTCGGATTTCTCGCTATCCCTGAGTCAGAACCCCCGAAAGTGTCTGTTCAAATACCATGGTGGGTCAAATGTGATCTACTTGGGGGCTCACTCGGCATCGCCGCCCTTATTCTGATTAATTTCGCTTGGAATCAAGGACCGACTGTCGGCTGGCCGACCGTGTATGTTTACATTCTTTTGATCGTCGGTTTTATATGCCTAGCCTTATTCTTGTGGATTGAGTTCCACGCAACATGTCCCTTACTCCCTCGGGAGATTTTCTCCGAGGAGGTTGCGTGGGTACTAGGTTGTATCGCTGCTGGTTGGTCCAGCTTTGGAGTTGTGATATTTTATTTCTTCCAATTCATGGAAGTCATCAAGGGAGATCCACCCCTTCTGGCGCTTGCGAAGTTAGCACCGACGGCTGTGTCTGGTGCAATTGCTGCAGTCACAACTGGCTTTATTCTGGCCCGAGTGCGTCCCAGTGTGATCATGTTGATGGCTATGCTTGCATTTACAGGTGGTCAAATCCTTCTGGCCACACTTCCCGTTCACCAAACATACTGGGCCCAAGCATTTGTCATTTCTATTCTCACCCCATGGGGCATGTAAGTATATAGTCTCCAATACCCTGCGAATATGTACTTTTGATGAACTGACGCTCTATCAGGGACATGTCATTTCCATCTGGGACGATTATCCTCAGCAACAGCATGCCACGGGAACATCAAGGACTTGCCGCCTCACTTGTCAATACCATTGTGAACTATTCCATCTCAATTGGGCTTGGGTTTGCAGGAACCGTTGAAAGCCAAGTCAATCGCGGTGGCACAGATATATTACGAGGCTACCGGGGTGCAAGCTACATGGGTATTGGTCTCGCTGGTCTTGGAGTTGGCGTTGCGACCATGTTCGTCATTCGAAGCCTAACTAAGCGTGACAAGACGACCCCCTCGGAAACCACGGTGGAGAATTCTAATGTGGAAGATGGTTCATAAGATGTTAACATAGAATCTGTATATCGCTGCACATAACTTTAGATCAAGGAATAGAGATAAAAAGACTAAACGGCACTACGAACTCTTAGCCTGTTTATACTATTTCTCACTTCGTTTATTTTCAAAAGGTATGTATTTCTTCCATTAGCCCGAGGAGACGTATATTTTCAGCACATATTGTGCGCTCCAATACTAATCCCCAAGAAGTTTAGTTGTTTCATACGGATTGGCCCCCAAAACTGTACAACGCCAAGTTACATAGACTCAGCCTCCAAACATGTCCTCCACTTTAGTATTATAGGTGAGGCCTTGCATGGCATTTCCGTTCGAGACGCGCATGTGTAGCATAAATGGAGATCATAATCATAAATCATCGGTTTCTATAGCTCACGTTCCCACTTGTGGTCAATAGGTTTTGTTCGAAATTGCCTGTCAGAACATAGCCCAACTTCATCCTTTCATCGTTTGATTCCCAAGTGCTGCGATTGGCATCAAGGTTTCGCCCGAGGACAAAGGTCCACACCATCCGTAATTATCGCAACGGCATTGCTCATACACAGGGCAGCTAGAGAGATGTCAGTACACTGGTTTATCGGTTTCCAAAGCAAAACATACTGAATGTCTTCCATGCTAAAGACCACATGCCACACTACCTCGAAGACCCACCCAACACCATAGGAATTCAGAGTCTCCTTGCTTCCCTTATGCACCCAGTTCATCATCCGTATATAATCACTCTTTGGTCGACGCTGTATTTGATCCCGGCTCACTGCAAATTGCGCGCAGCAAATGCCTCCAATAGCGTCCGGAACAGGTATATCCCCAAAGAGCGCTTTATATATCTGTGGGAAATAAACCCGCGTATCGTGATTTTTGATATCCAGTTCAGTAGGATTGCTAGGGTGAACGTGGGTTGGACATCCCGGCGAATGCTGGCATCGTAGGTTAACATAGCCTTTCACATCCACGGCTTCGAGGCGTAGGTTGCCTAGCACGGTCTTGGTTTTCGGTCCGAATAAATCGTTATGGCGTTGGCTTTCACCGGCGTGGAGGAAGATCGAAAACGGTGGTAGTTTATCATAGTAGTCGATGATGTATGAAAGATAGGCGGAGACTTCGCGGCCACGAGTTGAATGGGGAATGAGTAAATCTGTTTCACGCCTGCTACTCATAGAGTAAATAAAAGGTGTAGTGTTGGGTCTGCCCCATAAAATAATGTTAGCAGCATAAAATATTAGTTCGGGACTGTTTCGCATACTGGGTCTGCAGGTGTTCTTGAAGCCATCGCACGTCGTCCGACCGTACCTTCGGTATTATTATAGCTACATTCGTCGAATCTGAGCTATAATTCCTCATCTTTCGAACGAGCTGCGCTTGTGCTTTATTCTTTTCGATCCGTTCACCTGATCAGCCCATCAATATTAGCAGTGAGTGCTGGCATATCAATTGCGGACCACCGAACACTCGAATCGTCAAGATCGACAATTTGGATAGACAAACCATTGAAGTGGCTACGGGCGCCTAACACCACGAGGAGTGCGCAAAAGAAGAGTAGGCATACCGAAATGGATGCTCGCTGCCTAGTCCAGCTTATCAATCTTCGGAGTGGTCTAGGACGACCATAAAAGTTCGATCCATTTCGGTTATGAGAGAGAAGTTGACTCTTCATTTTTGAGAAATGAATGTTATTATTAAATGAAGTGAGCAGATTTCTCTAGACGAGACGAACATGTCTCACAGTACGGGATACCAACTAGCTCCATACATATTATACTAAACGGCTCCCGACCCCATACGGCGGTCGTATTGGCCCCCAAAAACTAAGGCTCATCACACCTAGATTCAGCCTCATAACGTGACTATGGGCTATTCTCCACTTTAGTATCATCGGCCGTCTATCCAAGAATCTGTATGTAGTATTGAGAACAGAAAGAATGCATTATTTTGGAATCAGGCCTATCCATAAATCAGATATAATATGCTGTGGTATGTTTAAGAAGGAAAACCATTCTGCTTCATGACAAACTCAGCGCACCGCTCCCCAATCATATAAATGGATGCCGAGATCGAGGCACCTCCGCACCGGGGAAGCACACTTGCATCTGCAATTCGCAAGTTGTGTACTCCGTATACTTTCAGGCTCTGATCTACGACGCCCTCCTCCTTTGTAAGACTCATCCGACAGGTGCCAGCAGGATCGTAGCTCCCTGTCACCAACCTCTTTATATACTCATCAATCTCCGTATCAGTCACAGTTCTCCAAGCGTCCCTCTGTGGTGGCAACATCTTTGTAAGCTTTCTCTTGTCACTCTTGCTTTTGGTCTTGTCCAAGAGAACATCTAAATACTCCAACCCCATTCCAGGAGCCATCGTTAAACGTGCTGGGTGTGGATACCCGACCTCCGGTCCCGTAAACTCGTCTGCCAACCGCATGGCGAACCGCACCGCCTTACGCAGCCGCGCGCTGTCACGAGTGTCTATCAGCAATGGGAGGGTAATCTTTAGGGGTGCTTTCGCGTCCGAGCCAGACGAGAGCTCAACCGTGCCTGTTGTGTATGGCTGCACAAGAGCCGCGTACCAAGTCATACAGGGCACTCCAGGAACGCCATGCTCAATAAGTGTGCTAATTGGGCAAATTAATATTTCAAGATCGGTGACTTCCTTCTCGCCGGCTTCGGGAGGGACTACTGTCATTGTTGCCTCATTGAGCATATCCGAGTGCAAGAACGCAGCGCCCCATTGACCGTTAGAGGCAAGCACCCCAGTGCCAGAGAAGAGCCACAGCAAAAAGTGCCATAAAATAGCAACCGTCTGAACGATATGCAGTGTGTGCTTGAGTGGGAGCTCTGTCATCACTGGTACAAGGATGTGGGTAGTCAGATGTGCACCCACTGCGGGGAGATCATGCACCACGGGAATTTTGTGAGCGGACAGATGTTCCTTTGGGCCAATGCCACTGTCTGCGGTCAGTATGAAGGATAACGTTATCCGGAAAGTGCGACCAACCTTTGCATTAGCAGCTGCGGCGTGCCGAACACGCCACTACAGAGAATCACCTCTTGTTGAGCGTTGACCAAAACGTCTGCACCCATTCCAGGATTAATCCAGACACCTGTCACCCTCCTTCCGTCATCCGAAAACTCGAGCTTTGCCGCTGTCACGCCTGTACACACCGTCAGTCGCCCCTTCCTCTCATTCACAACCGAGGCATTCAGCCATGCGGTCAACGCCGAGACCCTGTTCCCATCCGCATCAACCGAGACCTCGCTGCGGTTATATCTCTGCGTGCCTCGCTTTCTCCCTCCATCACCCAATCCTACTCCTTCCATCGCCGCATCTACATATGGCATGAGCCGTAGGTCGCCAGCCACCTTGCGTTGAATTCCCTTCTCAACTCGCTCAAAAGCCGGCAATACCTTTTCCCAGCTCCATTCGTCCAACCCCAGCTCACGCGCCCAGCCGTCGAATTCGGGGCGGCCGCCGGGACTCCATGTCATGGAGTGAACGCGACTACTACCACCCAGCAATTCGCCAGCTAAAAGTTGCACATGTCGCCCACGTAAGTGATCGTTGGGTTCGGCATGGTAGCGGACGACCCCGCTCTGCAGGATGCCAAGGAGTGGGATCCGTGAGAGCAACCCGGCGTTGACGCGACCCTTATCCAAAACTAGAATTGAGACATTTGGGGAGGCAGAAAGGCGGTGCGCGATGAGGCATCCAGCCGTGCCACCTAATGGGTTTGGGTTAGTTGGTTGGCTTTTGGTCAGGGGAAGTGAGACGCACCACCGACAATGATATAGTCGAATGTCTTTCCGGCTACATCACCCGCTGTCTTCTCTGGATAGGTCGAAAAGGGCCACATTGTGCCTTGGATTCGTCCCTCGAGTGAAACTTTGGATTTTGGATTGGCGATGAGGCGAGGTTAGTTTCAGGGCGGTGATGCCAATCCCGTATCCCCAATGAGATTACTGCCCCCTTCGTGCGGTGAATCTCAATCAAACAAAAGGTGTGAGCACATAAATAAGCATGTGGGAATTGCAGGCTGTCAATCGGATTAAAATTTTCAAAATTCCCAAAATTCCCACGGGGCTAAGGGGGCCTAGCAATGGGACCAAACTTTGGGGGAAATGAATGTCAAAACAAACAATTTGTTGGCTATCGCCAGGCCGCTTATGCCGCCGACTATTCTTGTAGTCACTATTCCAATTCTCGAGGAGAAGAAGACCACCAAAGCTCCAGAGAACGCTACACCCTAGGGTTCACGTTGAGAGTGTGTCCTGACAGATAAGAGCATACAATGCACAGAACCCTAGCGTCCCCCTCCAAAACGTGGACATGGGATGTGAGTTATGCCTCGTACATCTTCATATACTAGCAAGCTTGTACTTCCGTACGTGTATTTGCTATGACATCCTGTTCTTCCAATTTTGATAGGGAGTGTTAACATATAGACAAAGTCGTTGATCCCCAAAGCCAAGACCATCTAGCCCTGAGAAACCGACAACTATATCCTTCCCAATACAGTCTCGATACATTTCCCTAGTATGTGCCATGGATTTATAAGAATCACATATCCCGCTCGAAGCAGTATACTGTCATGTATACCTCAATACCAGTTGCTGGGGAATCCCACGCAGACTGCCGGAACTTCTCCGTCAGCTTCCACCCAGGGGGCGGTGGGTTACAGAATGTTTTCTCCATGTCCTCTAGGTGGTTATACCCAATCATATGGGAATGAGGAAGTCCCATCTCAATGAGCTTTGCGGTGTAACTATCAGGAACTTCGTCGATGCCCACTACCAGAGACTTCCGCGCCAGTTGGAACGACCGTACCATTGCGAGCGAGAAATCCTCAGGTGACAGGAAGTACAGAACCGAGAGGGTGAGAATACGGTCAAACGGCCCGATTTTCGGGAGGATGGCTTGAATGGAGCCGTGGTGGATTTTCTCGTAAACACCTGTTTTCTGACATTGTTCAGCCATCCCTTTAGACAGCTCAATTCCAGTGAGGGTATAGGGTCCGCTTGACTTGATGTCGAGCGATGATGATGATGATTTTCCATCGCTAGATGTCGAGTCTGAACTTGAGTCTGTGATCGAGCTGCAATGCATCGACTTCTCCAAAGCACGACCAAATAGACCGGTTCCCACGCCTAGTTCGAGGATCGTTCCCTGAGAAAAGTCGACACAGGCCAAGACCTTGCGATAGATGGTATCCATCTGCGTCATGGTGGCAACGTTCTCGTCGTATTTAATGCTCACATTGTCGTATACATCTGCTACGGGATTTGGAACTTGCTCACGCGTGCGGCGTAATAGCAGATGGCTGGCAATAAGCGTGTTCGTGAGGGCACGGTGCCCCCCCGGGAAGCTTTCGCGTATAACAATATCCTCCCACTGGTGGTCTGGGGGAAGGAAAACCGCGGGCATCGGGTTCACTTCCATGACAACAGGTTCTCCATGTCCACGCCGCGGAACGCGAATGTCGACGTTGCACCAGCTCTGGCCTGCCATCTTATTGGCCTGGAATGCCTGCACTGCGACTTCTTGCAACTTGGCATAGAGCGAGGGGTCATCGCTATATTTCAGCGGCTCGATGTGTGTCTCTGGATGGAATTTGGTGTCGAAGGTTAAAAAGTCGACGTATGGGGTGAAGCCGGCTGGGTAGATGTATCGCGCAGGTGCTAGGGGAACTGGACAGTCACCCACCTCGATGATAACCACCGAGTGGTCCCAGCCGGAAACATATTCCTGTACCACCACATCCTCGGGGATTGGGATACCATCAATTATAGCAGCAGTGGGTACCTCTTCGCTGTATCGACCGGCCAGGGCTCGACCAGGGACCAACGCTTCATGAATGCTGGCAAGGCTCTGAACAAGTTCATGCCGATTGTGACACAAAGACTTATCCGAAATAAACTGACTGGCGCAGCTGGACGCTGCCTTGACAAAGAGTGGATAATTAGAGGTACCAGGCACCCGAGGGTAGCCCAGAGTATGTGCTTCTTTGTAGAAGTCGTTCTTCGATCGTTCGAGAACCTCGCTGCGCTGGCCAATGGAGGGGAGATTCAGACTCTCAAAGTATTTGCACGCTGCAATGCCCGCCACATCGTCTTCATGTTGACCCCACATAAAGTTGAAGTAAAAATCATAACCCTTCGAGACTGCATTGTCTATCTGCTCAGTTGCTGTGTCCTTTCGGATCCATACATGGTCGAATGTATGCTGATCTGTGAAATTGCCCGGGTCATGGGCAGGACTATACTCCTCCGTTGGATGGGGGTTGGTGAAGGCACTTTGCAGGATACAGATCTTCATGACGTATAATCCTCAACTAAGATGGGTGTACAAACTGAAATGGACGAGAAGCGGACGAAGGGTTGACACCTAAGTCTATTTATAATAACTAGATCTGCATTGTATGAAAAGCTCATGTATGGAGTGTATTACAGACCGCTGAAACTAGACCGCATCGTTAGCCGTATATTCAATGCAACTAGAACCCGCTACTGTACGCAATCGAAGGCGTTTCTCCGGCCAATTGCAATTTTGATCATTGGGTTATCATGATCAGAGGTCGCAGCCGTCATAGAGAATTAGATTGCTGATCTCTTACAGTGATTACAGTAAGCATATAATTGAATGCTACAATAAACCAAGCAACTCCCGCTCACGATTTAGGGCTTATAATGGAGATCAATATTTTCGAATCTACCTTCCTCTCACTTACCCCCCACTCAACCGGCCAATTAACACTAGATCTTGCCTACCATCTGCAGCAATCGTTTACGTGGATCGAATCGACAATGTGGAGCTGAGGATCTGGTAAATTACCACTGTAGTCTCTAGCCTTAGGCTTATTCTCCACCATCTCACCATGCAGTTTTGTATGGTAATTTCGGGAATCTCGGAACCTCCTAATGGATCTCTAAATCCAAACCATGTACTCGTCGAAAGGTGCGTGTCATAGCGCTTAGTATCGTGTGGTCGGTAAAAATATCTATAACTAGCTCGACCCCTTTGCATCCACAGTTATATTCCAATCTATCTGTGATTCGCTAAATTGAATTTTTTGATAAACCTACGTAGGAGTTTTTAAGTATTTAGGTATTTACCCACTCTAGTAGCAAGGTCTATATGATCAATAAACTAGTCACGTTCCATTTCACTATCATGATGATTGGCTGGGCCATAATGCTCATGATATCTTATAATCCAAATAACAACAGTTGCCGTTAAGTAAAACATTGCCATCGCCATGAAAAATAATCCCCGCCAATTTTCCCCCAGTCTTTGTCCAATAGTGAAACTACCAGCCAGCATTGGTCCGGAAATTAGATCACCGGTTGTTTCCGCCACTGCCATTGCGTTGTAGATCATCACAATGTGACGCTGATCCACCGTGGATCCTGCAAGACTGTGTACTAGAGCAGACAGACCATAGCCATTCGCAAAGATAGTAAGACCTGATATAATATCAGCTGGGTAAGCTACGCTGAATAAGCGAAGGGCGAGCCATTACCAATTAAAAAGAAAATGATGTTTGGGGCCACTGCCATCAAAAACGTCCCAATGCACAGTACACTGGCACTGAAACGAGTGAGATAAATGTCCTTTTTCCCAGCAACCATGTTGAACTTAGTCAATGATATGTGGCTAGCCATCGGAAATAGCACAGTGAGTAGTACAAGGTTTAACACCGCTCGATAGGACATCAGCAAGCTCGCCTGGTAGATGATTTGGATGAGTGAACCTTTTCTTTACTACATGTTGCTTGCCGTAGTTGAAAACTCACATGTGATATATCCCAACTGAACTCCTTAGATACATACTGTAGGAAAAAGGGCTGCGATATTCGGTCCATATTTGTGATTGTAGATACCATTACCAAAGCGACTGCTTCCCTCGATATCCACGTTAGGTCAAGGGGATTGCCCGGGGAAAGGAAGGCTTTTTTTGTCCGGGAGAAGACGCTGGTTTCCTCAAGATTTATTGTCACAGCCTCTGGAGGATCATTGTTGTAAGTTTGCAACCTGCTTTCTGCTTGCAGGTTCGACGTTTCGGGAAGTATGGTGAGCGTCACTAAGCTTCCTACCGCAACGGTGACGATGCCGATATTCACAGGAAGCCATGGATTCTTTTTCATGGCTGCAGACGCAAGTGGCATCATCACTACCTCGGACAGTAGCACTGCGGCATTCATGAACAGGAATACGGATGCCCTAGCAAAATCAGTATCAATCAGATAATTCTAATAATATAAGATACTCAGGTTATCGTTAAGACACACCTTTGCTCTTGGGTGGTTAAATCGGTCATAATCGAATATATCAAAGAACCGGCCACCAGATTTCCTCCGCCGATCAAAATAAAAAGCGAGGATACCCAGGTCAGGCGAAGCGGAACGGTATCTGCCCGCCAGCCTATCAAATATTAGATACGCAATTGTCAGAGTTCATTGACGTACAAACTGCTTGGATCCAAAGTCGTGCGGTAGTAAGGCCAAACATGGCCAAGGAAAGTGCCAATTTTCTCCCGTACCTGGTTGCCAGGTAGCCAAAAGGAAGAGAAACAAGAATACCTTCCACCTTCAGTTAGTCGACATGATCAGTAATAATCTGCAATGATACATACTTGCTAGGCAGTCGAAGAGCTGCTGCCAACCCCTTATTTTGGCAAGCTCGCTTTGGATTGGCTCAATTTTGCAACGTCCATCATATCCTGGCTGGTAATTTCCGGATGTCGAACTTGCATGCTGATAATGATTTTTGCAAATGATCGACTCCATAATCACCGTCATCGGTGCCAGTTGTAAAAAGTTGCTACCCTCCGTTATGAGTAGAAAGAAGAAGAGAGTGAAAATATGCTTTTGATAGGGCTTATGTTTAGGAGCGGCAAGTTCAGGATTCAGCAGAGCCGATTGCTCTGATATAGGATGTTGCATTAAGGCAGCTACAATCAGGAAATTGCTTTTATCATGGGAACGGGCTATATCTAGGCATTTATGGATACATAACGGGTACGTCAGCACATGTCACATTGGAAGCATCGGGCTCCGTGCTCCTCCCAAGGATAGCGCGGGTATGTGCAGATTCCAACGTCACTGAATCTCTTATAAAATAACAGATAATTCAAATAGGACATACCCCACCTACTAATTAAGTCTCATCAAACACTTAGATGCTTGAACCTCTTGTACAACGTTGTAAAGTGGGAGAGTGGAACATCTCGCATTGCAGGTGTCCGATGTAGATTTATAAGGCCAGTCAATCTACATGCGGCCCTATGATCACTATTTTTTAATTTATCATTATTTTTATGATAGCGGGGAAATACGACGTACTCTAGAGGGGGTTGCAGATAATTCCCTGCAATAACGCTGGGACCTTATTTCCAGCCAGCCACCACTAATGAAACTTACGGTCTGACTGCTGTCTCAGATACGGAGTACGTTTCACTGACCAGGTACTTGTCCATCAACTCAGATATATCAAGTCAGAACTCCAGGCTAAGCATCATATACCTTGCCTATCACGGTCCAACTTGACACATTATGAGGATCTGTTGTCTCCACTCTTCTGACGAGGGAATCGAGGCTGGCACCGAGGATCCTGAAGATGTCTGGCCCGATCCCAGTCTCTTTACCAACCAACATTCATTTGAAAGCAAATATCTCGTCAAAGCCACGGCGAAAGCCCAAATTAACGAGCTGATTGCAGAAGGATACGACTTTTATCTCAATTTTATCTGGGGTACCAATGATGACGCTATCGCCGGAGTTGAAGCGGTCAAATACTTTGAATCATTCGGCCTTCCATCGGCTGGTGTGAGGAGTGAGGAGCGACAACGCTCCAAGTTTGACTTCTTCGCTGAAGCTAAGCGACTAGGTTCACTGCCTATTCCAGGCACTACCAAGTTCCCGTTATTTGTGAAACCAGCATTTGACTATGCGAGCAAGCTCATTGATGAGCATTCTCTTTGCCATAATGAAGCAGAACTTGACGCTACTCTCAAACGACTGAATGAAAAGATGCGTGGTGTACGGCTTCATCGAGCATATGCTCTTAAGGAAGACCCGGAGCAATATGCCAACGCCTGCGAAGTGGCGAGGCGACATAGTACCGATCTTGTCGTCCAGGAGTTCATTGATGGGGAGGATTATTCGGTTGTTGTAGTTGCTATGGGTCATGTCCCCATTCCCCTCACCCCCTTGGTTGCCAAACATACCAAACAGCTTCCGGGGAAAGAACAGTATTTGACATACGATATCAAATACGACACAGGGTCGGGTTATGAGCTGCTTTTGGAAGACCAAAATCCAAAGTTATATCGAGAGCTTCAAAGGATCGCCGTGGAAGCCTTCAAGGAAACGCAATCGCATACAAGCAATATGGGTTGTGAGGTTGATTTTCGCGTAAGGCGCGACGACCATAAACCATTCATCATCGAGGTCGATCCCTTGCCTATTTGGTTTTTCCCACCAGGGTCGAGATATGAGGATCTAGATGTTCAGTATGACTTTCCTGGCGGCCACAGGGCCGCGATCAACATCTTCATCACTAATTACTTCCTGGGACATACGGGGAACAATCTGGGCGGTTCGGGTCAGCCGATTGAGGATGATGACATTTCAACGCCGGAGAACTTTGATCATCTTTTTACACAACTCCCCAATGCTGGCACGGTGCTAGATCTTTCATGCAGGAACGGTTCAATCGGCCGTGCCCTAGTATCCGCAGCGCCAAGACCATCATGGATTACGGGTGTGGACAGCTCGGAGAAGAGATTGGAACTCTGCCGACAAGGTGGATGGTACAACAAACTTATCCTTGAAGGGGTGGTGAAACTTCTCGCTCGCTATGATCAAAAGGTAGACCACATCTTCTGCCTCTCTGGTATCGATATCTTGTCAGTAGAAGAACTGGATTTTGTGCTCGCAAGATGTTTCCAGCTGGCGAATTGCTCGATCACGTTGAGAATTGGCCAGGTAGACAAAGCGGCCGGTATCAAGTCGTTTGGGGAGCCACGTGGTTGGAGTCTAACCCATCACGAGTCAACCACTACTGGCACCGGGATGGACTCGACGACTTTCCGATTTGAACGGGCATAAGCTGATAACGTTTAGCGAATGTGAAGTGTCAATAGACAGCCAGGCGTTCTCTCTAGTTTATGGATTTCGATCTGCAATTCTCTTATACTGTCTGCGTTATACTGGCACACGATTTCCCTCTCCAAACTCTCTCAATAAAGCTAAACCTTTTATATTTATGCTCTATTCTCTCGGAAATAATGTAATTATTGCTTGCACACTCGCGACCCTCCTCAGGAGCCAGCACATATCCGTAAATTACGATATTTGGAACTTATCTCCACTCTTGGCGTCAATTTCTTTCTGTGCCTGTGATGCATCGAAGTGGATGAATTACGTGGCCAAATAAATCCCACCGCTTCGTATATGCACTACGATTAAGGTCATTGTCTTGAAACCTCAGCCCGACCTAAGAAACCTAAAACAAAAACAGGTCTAGATCGAACTATTATGAAAAAGATCCGGAGATCTACTCCTGAAAAGCGGGGTCTGAGGGGCATTGTTTCAAAATGGCAGTGCATGTCCGGGATATAGCTCTGTACAATGTAACTAGTAACCGCGCACTGACGATTTGGTATACCACATGTATGTACTTATTGTTATTTTTGTATTCTTCATCTTCATCGTTCGTGAGAGTTGCTGCTATAGCAATTATTTGATTCAGGAAAATGCGAGTTTGTCTCATTCAATTATCCCAAGGCGACGTGGATATCACGCCCCCGAGCGATGATGAATATCCAGACCCGGGATTATACACGGACAAACACACTTTCAAGAATCGACTTGTCAGGAAAGACAGGATCAAACAGGACATTGACCTCACGGCCACTGAAAATTTCGATCTTTTCATGATTATCTCAGGTTGGCACGAAGACAGGACACTAGGAATTCAGACAGTGGCATACCTGGAGGAATCTAAGATACCGTTTGTTGGGTTGCCCAGTCGGATTATTGAAAGATGCATAATTCAGTACTGTCCCGCAAAGACCAAAACGGGGCTTCAGATCGAAAATCTTGTTGGGGTTGACGAAAGCTCACCTGGCATGACTGGGGATGAGTACGCATGTACGGTCGTAGAGCTTGGCCACGCACCTGTGGCGTTGTCTCCGGTTCGACGGTCCCAAGTGGATTGTTTGAGACGCTCCTCAAATCCAAATCTATATGATCGAATTTGCAGCCTTGCCAAGGATGCCTTCCATGCCAATGATATGCATGGCTGCTTTTGGTGCACAGTACTCATCCGTGTGACAAACGAAAAGCCAGTCTTGATCAGCATAAATCCTATGCCACAAATCTTTTTACGTCAAATCTCAACCGAAGACTGGGCCATTCGTGAATCCTTCCCAGGCAGCCATCGGTCATTGATCAATTCAATCATTGCATCATGCTTCCTCTCGCGCTTTCCCACTCCTAAGCATTTTGAGACCGTGGGCCAAGAATACGACGAAGTTGCTCCAAAATATGACGCAGTAACAGAGGGGGTTTACCATGATAATGTGAGGAAAATTGCCACCAAGTACAATTACGATGGGGTCGTACTGGACCTCGCCTGTGGAACGGGATTGTTAGCAAGGTTGAAAGGGGAAGCCCAGGGCCTCAAACCTGGAGACTTAAAGAACCTTACTAAATTTATTGGGGTCGATTTGTCTGCACAAATGAGGACGGAATGTCTCCGCTGCGGCTGGTATGAACGCGTCCTTGTCGGTCCCATGCAATCTGTGTTGACAACGTTCATCGAAGCAGCTGATCACATTGTGTGCATCGGAGCACTTCATTACCTCAATAGTAATGAATTGTCTTTGGTCCTTTCTCGTGTATTTCAGTTGGCAAGATGTTCGGTTACATTCACTATTGATGAGATCCCCGAATCCTACATCGCTGCACAGCGCGCTCGAGGACGTGAATTTATGCATGGCATCAATCATGTTGATGAAGTTAATGCTTATGGTATACCGGTCGGATGGGAGTTAGCTGACCACTGGCGGGGCCTTGGATGGAAATCACCCACGACCGGCGATGATGTGTATATTCATGTATTCCGGTTTGAACGTTTGGATGAAACAAGGGTCCTATCCTAGCATTGCGAGACTATGGGCCACCATGTAAATAATGCAACAGCTGCAAATCAAGGCGAGAAGCTCAATGAAATGAGAGCTACGCTTCAGGGAACAAATGAAGTTTTCGAAAAGAAACATACAACACCATGTGATAGCAGAGAAGATCGTAACAGGTGGGTGGTTTAAATAGATATAGCTACTTAGGTCTCGAATAGCAGAAAAGAAACCATTGGTTAGATTCTAAGCGCGTGTATGATTCTATATATGGTACTAAATCATATTCCGTGTAGATCATTTCCTAATCCCCTTTCATTTCCCGGTCGTAGTCTGATCTACTCCTGCTCTAGGAACATATAGGAAAGGTCGATTAAGCTATACCACAATTAGAAATAATACTTTAGGCTGGAGTGGTATAGTCTTACTAGTAGGTCTTTCGTAGCTGTCGCCACTTATTCTCTAGGGCTAATATAGTTCTATATCGGTCGTTGAGGACACTTTCGTTGAATCTGAGCGCAATTTCTGGGCGCCAATTACATCCCGGTTATCAGGTAGGATGCGCAGGAACAAGAATATAAATTCAGCTGGCTGCGCGTATCTCTTATCCTACACAATTATTAGTATGGAAAGCACAGATTTTGATGCATTTCTTAGATGGGACGAAGATCGCGATGATTTCCCCGATCTCAAAGCAGACATTCCCCCTTATCAAGCCATCATGATTATGGGAAGTCAACTACAGGTCCATAGCTCCGAGGGTCAACTGAAATCAAGGAGGATGAGCTACAAGGAGTGAAAGATCCAGCAGCAATGATAACAGCCAGTTACCCCTTTCTTTACTGTAGTGAAACGCTTAATCGTGTTTTGCTCCTAGGTAGTTCTCCGAAAACCCCTAATAATTTCATGAATCACACAAAAAATTCGAGAATATCTTATTAGTCCAAGACTGGGACGAGAAACAAGGCGCAATGAGGCTAAGGAGACACCAAGGAAGGGTAGATCCAGTCAAGAAAGTGGACTTCTCACGGTGTCTAAGCCTCGACAGAAACCTCCAACCTAGCTGGCCTTGAGGTGAACTTCTAGTAAGCCTACCCCCATCGGATTATCAAAGGTTCTCATCACCTGAGATTATTGTTAGTCATAGTCATTATTCTGCAAGTGCAGTACCAAGAAACAGAAATAAATAAGATAAGTAGGATCACTTACTTCATACCGTGAATCCGCCTGTTTCAAGAGCCTCTCAAACTCACTCCTCGATCTCTGCTTCGCGCCTAGAACAACCATCATCGTCACATCAACCTGGCGCAGATGATGCTCTATATGACGGGCCGTCGAACCACTTTCCGGTAGAATAACCTCATTTAACAAAAGCAGAGTACCTGGGACACATTTCTCCAGGGCCGGGACAATTGAACATGTGATCTTGACGGCATCAAGATCATTGTAATTGCGTAGACATTGTCGAAGAAGAAACGCACTGGCATCATGAACAGGCTGGGGCTCGAGAAGTTGTGGCGCTGGAAGGTTACGCGGCCTCCTAGGCTTGATACACCTTCTTTGGTTTGGGAGAGCATTTGCTCTGAGAGGTCTTGGACGATGAAACGGAGAGATGGATATTCCTGTGCGCTCATCATTTCTGGTTACTAGTGCACTATAGATGGAGAGGTAGACAACGTACTCGAGCGAGGGCGATGGAGGCCTGGGGCTTGGGCTCGCTCGGAAAGCAGCTCGGCCGAGAATAATACTAGATAGGGCGATGCTGGAAGGGCCCGATCCCGAAGCATCTGACTAGTAGACTGGTGAACGTGAGCTGATCTAACGGAAAGACCCAGACTCTGGATATTGTCCGACGGTGTGTTTGATGGTAAATGGTGATGCAATTGAAAGATCTAAACGTAAATTTCGGATACGCGCCCTAGAATGTTGGATATTTAGATATCATATGTCGATAATCACAGCTCCAAGCATGCTTCTCGGTAGTAAGCCCCAGCTATGTCTGCTTTCGAGATGTTATGGAGGGTCAGTGTGGGGGCGCAGCTGGCTTTTGATCTGACATCTTTTTGCGTTCTCGGAAAAGAAGCAAAGAGGCGCACCAAATGATCCTTGACGATGTACTTCGTACGTCGTCCTAAGGGAAATGAGCCCATTTTAAGCATTTTGTACACAACAGCGTCTATTATAGATCTATATTCACAGTTTCTCGATTCGCTGAAATTTAACTGTCTCCCGCTTAGCTATATTTCCCATCGTCCTCACCTGTAGTTTGATAAGAAGAGTTAAAATATTGTTGTCAAACTAAAACAAAATCAAATTCTAGCTTCTGATTATCCATTCCAATCAAGATATCAAGCTCTATAGCTCCAGTTCCCATCATGGTCCTTCCAAGCTACAATTCTGCGGATACGAGCGTGTCGATCCAACTTCTGCTTGTAGCCCTTCTCGGCCTATCTATATACTCTCTCGCACAACGCTTCATCGCGTGGCGTCGATTGAGCCACATCCGCGGTCCGCCTTTGGCTTCGTTCTCGAACCTATGGTTGGCGTGGCATGCATATCGAGGGACTTTGCCGTGGGCTATCAAAGACGCCACTGATAAATATGGCAGTATATCTTTGACACCATGAAAAGAACTATTGCTAACTCATATTAGGCTCTCCCGCACGTGTAGGACTCAATACCGTAGTGAACTCCAATCCCGAAAGCGTGGTTAGGGTCCTCCAGCCTCGTTCCGGCTTCATCGGGGCTCTTGACTACCAAGCTGCGCGTTTCAGGCCGGGTAGTGATAACATACTGTCTATGCGAGATAAGAAGGCTCATAAGGTCTTAAAGTCAAAGACCACTGCGGGGGTAGCATCCCTTTCGTCGGTCATTAGAAAACCTGCTAATTTGAGCTTGCAGTATAACGGCAAGGACGTCGAGGGCCAGGAGGGCCAAAAGGGGGTTAAGACATTTGCTGTGAGACTCTACTAATAATGGCACTAGTCCTAATTAGACAGCCTCTAATTTCAACTAACGTGCAAGCTGTTTTACCCTCCTGCAGTTGAAGAGCTCTCGGCCCTTTGCAAATGGTACCTACCACGTCTGGGCCTTCGCTCATAGTCTTCGGGCCTCAGACAGAGCTCTCGTCTCGAGATTCCATCGACCAATTGAGGCAGGAGCCCAACCAGAATCCTCAACTATCCCATGTCCTTCATGCCGCGAAGTACGGAGCCGAATTGTGGAGACCCCTTGCCAATTTCGACCCTACCCTGAACCATATTCCAGGGGCCAAGCTGCTCGCTGAGCTCCAGGAGTGGGTTATAAGAGACGGCCCTTTGCCCAGTTACAACTTCAACACATTTCGTCTTCCGGTTACCGTTCTTCTCGAGATCGCTCAGTATGTCCGCTACTTGAAGCAGCTGAATGTGGTCAGCCCTCATCACGTCCCCCTTGAGGGCGTTCAAACCGGTGGTATCCTGGGATTCTGTGTTGGATTCTTCAGCGCAATTGCAGTGGCTACCTCCGAGACCGAAGCTGAAATTGCCTTCACAGCTGCCGCAGTCTTTCGTCTAGCTGTCATTATCGATGCTTATGTCGACAATAACCAATTTGGTACCCAAGGGACAAAGGTAGGCTGTATTGCCGTTCGATGGAAGGGAGATGAAGTTCATGAACAAGATATCTCTAGTATTGTCAGCACTTTTCCAAAGGTATTTCCATTGCCTTTCTTGCTAAGCTGTTAAGGCTAACTTAATGGACAGGGGTATACATCATGCACCATCGATGTCGCATCGTTCTGCACATCAACTGGAAAGCTCAAACACTCCCCATCATCGTCGGTGGCCTCCCCAGCAAAAAGAACAGCGCAGCCTATAGCTTCCGCGACTGGGACGCTCTCCCGGAGCCTTCTTTTGATGAAATTGTCCGAGTCAGTCCACGCGCCAAGATCTTGGGGGGCAAATATCGTACGCCCACATTCTTCATTCATGGAACGAATGATGATTTGATCCCTTGGCAACAGTCTCAAGGTACGTATAATGCACTTCTGGAGGCAGGAGTCCCTGCTGGTTTGGCTTTGATTGAGGGCGCTCCGCATATTTTCGATCTTAGCAGTAATCCCGAGTCAGAGGGCTGGAAGGCGCCGATTCAGGGGTATGGGTTTATTCGTAACTATGTGTGAGTGGAGTGGTGGTAGTATTCCAGTCGGTATCTGGACCAAATTAGATGTAATGAGAATATTCTATATTTCCATGGGAGAAGAAGTTGTTTAATTTACCATTGCGTTTGCTGCGCATCCTGATGTGTTGTTCTGATCAGCAAGGTCTTAGAAGAGAGGAGCCTACATTAGAACCCTATGACTTGTTCGCATAGTTGTTCGTATCCTTCCCTTGAAGCTTCTAGAGTTCTCTGCCAATCAGCATATTGGCAGTGGATAGTTCAATCCTGGGATGTTGCGGCGATGTTAAATCCGTTCCTTAGTAGCGTGCGATACAGCCTCAATTCGCCCTCCTTCCCTACAATTCACAACAGTCTGGAAACATCGCAGTCACGGATGTTATACGGCGCAAGTCGACTTTACTCCCCAATTGTTTTATTACTATCTATTAAATATGATACTAGATCTAGCCACATTTGAAAGGCTTTAATCTTTTCGAATCTCAGAATCGTCGGTTTCAAGCCGCCATGGTCTTGCACGCCAAAACACGCATTCTCTGATAATGTGCAGCCTTTAATAAACTTGCGCGAATGTACTCCTAGCTCTCAGCTTGTCACCATACTTCCAAAGAACCAAAATTCCGAAGAAGCAGGCCCACGTTAAGCCAGCGAGGACGCTACATCCCTTGCCAATACCTAGATTGGTGAATAATGGTTGTGAGAAGTGAATAGCAGCACAAGCCACTGCGCTGCGTAGGAAAGCTAGAAAGGTTGTTAGACAAGGCCTGTTTGATAACCCGGCACAAGACTTCCAACTCACAGTTTGCAGCAAACAAACTCGCAGCATAGCGAGGATATGAGATTGGAAGATAGATGAAAATACACATCGTAATCTAGAAAAACCTTTAGCACACGGACACTCTCACAGCATATCAGTTCACCTACTACAAAGACACACGACATGTAGAGAACAATTCCAATCGTGGGAACAACCCAATTAATCCAATCACGAGATGTCCAGGCGAAAATAAGGATGCCACATGGCGCAATCAAGGCCGCAAAAACGGCAGGAAGAAGGCGATGTTCAGGAGAGCCGATTCCATTCTGGTAAGTGTACGGCTCATAGTAGAACTTGACAAGCGCCAAATATGTGCCAGCCCCGAAGAAGCAGGCTACAACAACGCACAGAAAGATGGCTCCCATGACCCCCATTGAGAATCCGTGAATCTGGATGTAAACGATGGGGAATGATTCAAAGAATGAGTACTAAGCGCCATTTGTTAGTTCACTCTTCAATCAATCCCTATACTCTTGCTGTCCCGCGACTTACAAAAATACCGTATATAAGACCGGTGTAGACATTAATAAAGGCAATCGACGGATCTTTCAAGGTAACCAAGAAAGGTGTAGTCAAATACCCACCGAGAAGCGACAGGAAGTGAATATTGCCTTGCTTAATCTCTGAATCCGATCGAAGATTCTCGTTCCCGGTGGATTTGCGTAGGCGTTTGGCCCGGTGCAAGAGAATGAAATCGGTCTTGGTTTCTGGCAGGAAAAAGAATAGAAGAACCCACGTAAAGCCACAGAGAATTAAAAGCTCATACATAGACCGCCTCCAGGAGATCAAGGGCACTGAGAACCCAGATAAAAGCGGACCTAAGGCGGGTCCTGCCAGAGTTGCACATCCCCAGAAAGTAAGACCATACGGTATTTTTAGGAAAGAAAGGATATCAGCAGCCGAGGCTCCTCCTGTTGCCAGCACGGGGCCACCCAATAGTCCCTGAAGAAACCGCAAGACAACCAATCCTGCGAAGTTCGACACGCGAGAAGTCACGGCGGTGAGAATTATGAAGAGCGTAAACGAAACGAAGTACGGGATATTCCGTCCAACTGCCGGTACTTCCGACAAAGGGCTAAAAAATAATGGCCCAATACCCTAGGAACACGCGTATAAGTTTGGAAATATCTGCCGAGGACGAGGGTATACTTACATATCCTAAAACATACATCGAGAGTGCCAAAGACGATTCTTGAACGTTCACACCGAACACCTCCACGAAGGTTGGCTGAGCTGGAGTGATGATTGCAGATCCACAGTATACTATATCTAGTCAATATAAAAAAAACATCTTACGAAATTTCTCGTCAACTGACCGGAAAAGGTAAGAAGGCAGATCTGCGAAAAAGTAACAGTCTTTTTTGCGAGTGACCACGTCTGCGGGTTTTCAGGATCGGTTTCGCTATACCAACTGACAGTCTGGTAATCAGGCTTTGACTGGCCTGGTGGCGACACAGGCTCGGCCTTCTCCACATCGGCATCCGTGTCTGTAGAGTTGCTGTTCGCTTGAGGGGTAGGTACTTCAACTGGTGTTTCTTCCGGAGCTTGATACTGGAATCCAGCCTTCTGATCGGGGTAAAGGAAGACCCGGGGACCGAGTACTAATCGACAGAATTGGCCGAACGGCGCATCGCGAACGCTGAACGCTGACATGGTCTTGAATCAAAATTTAAGACGCTCCAACAAGTACCTTTCAGCCCCGGGTTGGTAATAGAGTGAGAACAAGTTTCTATGACACTTTCTGGCTTGTGTTCAACACAAAATATACTACACATTTCCTCCATCACTACATCTTTATATCCGTTTCTCGGTGTTGCAGCCGAAAGGGACTCATTTCTTTGTCTTCAAGAATAAGCTAAATCCAAAGGGGCATCGATCTTCCCGGGCTCCACTTGTGTCGGTAAGCCACTCCGAAAGTGTATGTGCGATCCTATTGGCTGCGAATCTTCGATCGACGTGCTCGGCCCCACTTAAAGTTACACATCATCTCGGCCGAGCCCGCGAGATCCCTGTCTAGCACTTTCAGTGGATTTCCGGCCAATGTTTTCGGCTAATGATGTCTAGATCTCGGTCTCTTCTGTATGGAATTACCCTTTAGAACAGGGATCGCGGTTCAGGATGTCGGAAAAACTAACTCACTTGCTATGTTACCGTCTCGGACCTAATGAGATGTGAAGGCGGGGCGGGCTCTCTTATACTATGGATGTTACTACTAAAGTGGTTGACTATATTAAGACGCCTAGATTATCCTGTCAACTCCAGTCTCGACCTGCTGCCGAAGCCTGAAAATTCACGCAATCACTGTTTTTCCGCGGATGAGAGAACAACACATCCAGACTACATGAACAGGACGATTTTGCTTTAGCCCTTGCCCTTGCTCGAGGATCACCAGGTATGGTAACTGATGTGTATTCCATATGTGCGATTTTTCGATTGCGGTGTTCTGATCGGGAGCTTTTAGGGATGCTACATGACGTAGTCTCCGCCACAAGCTGGGCATCTGGGTTACAAACTTTCAGGTGTTACCAAATATATAGTTCACATTCACCACGCACTGGGTCGAAGTTTTCATCAATTTCTTTCAGAGCTTCCTTTTTTCCCACCGTATCTTGGCTGCTTTCGATCTTTAAACTAATCGATTACAGTTCTTATGTCCAAGGAGTAGCGGCCACTAAATAAAAATACATTGCTCGCTACTCATCTGCGCACAAGAGTCTCACCAAAATGTTGAATCATTGGACTAGCCTCAGCAGGATCCACACTGCACTCCAGCAAGGTTAGTGCCCGAGTCTGCCGACAAGCCCGGGAAATTGCACCTTGGGGTTCTTTCCGAGTATTAAGCTGCTGCCGTTAATCATGTGTGCCCAGTCCAGGGTAATGATAGCTGTTGCTCAAAATTGTACGTTGCTAGCACTAACAAGGTTGTCAGGATAATGACTGATAGTGCCACACTTTTCAAGGCCGAGAGTCGTTTCTGTAACGGTCAGATAGGGCCAGACAAGTGGCTGTGCAATATCAAAGATCACAGCATTCCTTGGCCGCTAGTCGAAAGCCTCGAAAGGAAGTCGGCTTGCCCACCCAAGCTGCCCCATCTGGTGTGGCCCAATATGCACTATTTGTACCTCTAAACCAACTCCATCCCTGCAAGAGCTGACAAGGACGTGATACCTAGAACAACCCTCGTTCAAGTCGCGAATTCGGCCAGACAGAGCTCCTTATATCCAACGACTTTCGGTCTTGTCCGCCGCGCGGCGGAGACGACGCACATAGCTGGTCCGCGATACGACGGTGATCGCTTGGGTCTTTTATTGTGAGCTTCGCCAAGGCAGTCGGACCTAGTGAACGTCGCGGGCACCGTAACCAACAAAATGGCACCTGCACTTCGGCAAGTCTACGATCAGATGCCTGAGCCAAGATATGTCATCAGCATAGGTAGTTGCGCGAATAGTGGTGGTTAATACCACTACAGCTACTCTGTTGTTAGAGGCTGTGATCGGATAGGCCCTGTAGATGTCTATGTTCCTGGGTGTGAGTTGTGCATTCAGCTTGCATATCTTGTTAACTGTGCAGAACTAATCTTTCAATATTGCTGAAGGTCCCCCAATATCTGAAGCTTTGATCTATGGGATTTTTCATATCGAAAAAGAAGATACGGAGAACTCAGACCACGCGCATGTGGTACAGGCGATAGCCCGCCATGCGATATCGTTGAATTTTTATCACGCTTAAAACCAATCTTAGCTGTATAGCGCATAAAACATTAGTGATATGGTTTATTGTGCGTTTCGTTTTCAAAAGATTGTATCAAAGCAAAGTGTTGGACTATAAAGAGAATCCAAGCAGGGTTCGGGACCCATTAATACCCATATCCAACCAATCCCCTTTCTTCCTTTCTCCTCCCCCTCTTTACACTAGTATTTTGTATGAAATGTACTCTTCTGCTTGAATGATCTGGCAGGTAATTAAAGTCTTATAAATAAATTGTTAAGTCTCTTAGAAGACAGATGATAGGAAGGTAGCTGGTAAAGAAGAGGTTCTCTTTGGAGCATAATGCTTGCACAATTCCGACGTATGCATTTCGAGAAGCAGCCTGTTAAGATCAAAACATCATGCCTGTGAGAAATAATCAGTACAGGAGGGGAAGGACATGTCAGCGGTTCAGGGGCGTGCAGCATATTCAGGTGTAGAATAGTGGTGTCCAGGGTGGTGTTCAGGGCATTCAGGTGAATGGGCTGAAGGGACTATGACAAGGGGGAGTTTCTGAATAAAATAGAATCAGAATTAAAAACGTAAAAACATACAACAGTGAGGATTCGCTGGTGGTCACCCACCCAACTACTAACTCACCGGCGTGTGGCTTAAGTACGGCTGAGCGGACGGGAAGCCCTGTTTTCCACACCCTATGGTCGTATGTATCATGTTAGGTGTGGGAGAGAGTAATAAGATCGGGATAGAGAAACCCAGGCGATAGCAGTCCCGCGACAGGAGGCAAGCAGCTTCATATATAGTAGTCGCAGGCCTAGAAGTCCATTGGTGTGCCCCCGACCTTTTCGCATAGGCCTAGGGTCCACCAGGATGATCCCGAGATTGAGAGTTGAGAGCGACGCTCACCCGGGGCCGACGATGCAACACCGGTCCCGAATATATATCAAGCCTTCTCCGCCAAGTACACCTCATCCTCGAAAAATTATTCGACGAGGTAGGGTCCAGGAGCTTTCTACGTGTCCAGTCAGGAGACCTAAGCGAAAATGTGACCAGGGTATCGAGTTGATAGGATTGTCTTGGGGCAATAAGCAGCCACGGACGGCGATGCAAGGACGAATGCGCCAGTAGTGGTGGCGACGGGATTAAAAAATCCTTGTTCTCAGATTGAAGGACAAAATGCTCGTTCGAGGCGAGAGCGGACAAATTGTTGGTCGACGGGTTATCATGATGGTGATGTGATAGTGGAAACGGGAGAGGAGATCTCTCCGGGAATGAGCATTCTGGTGGAAGAGCGGGCCGGCCGACTTCCCTTCAATCACGTGTAGCTCAGATAAGGAAGAAAATTTCCTGGCGACAGGCGCATGTGTGATCAACTTGAAAAAACCGCTCCGATAGAGCGCGGATAGGGCTAAAGAGGAGATGCGGGGATCCTGGTAGGCCCCCACCAAGCCGGGGAGTCTCCGCCGCAGCCTGTCGGTGGGAGTTTTGGGATGTCGGAGACTCGGGGCAATAGCGTCCAGAGGTCCTATTAACACGTAAGTTCGACATAAAAAGATCGAACTGATCGACTGCGCAGGTACTTATATGTAGTCGCTGCATGGTCTGCTTCTGTTCGCCCTGCGTAGAGGTTACAAGAATAGATTTCTTTTTTATTAACATTGTTCCTTTCCAAGTGTTCATTATGCCGGAGACATTCGATGTAGACCATGTTCTAGCGAACATCAGCGAACAGGACAAGATTGCTCTTTTATCCGGTAACGCAGAGACGGCGATTTTTGAGGTCGTCATCCGCTAACGAAAGCAGGAATTGATTTCTGGCACACACATCCTATCCCCGAATTCAACGTACCCTCGGTTCGCGCCACCGATGGCCCCAATGGTATCCGGGGCACGAAATTCTTTGCCGGCATTCCTGCCGCATGTTTGCCCTGCGGCACAGCCCTGGGCGCTACCTGGGACCGAGATCTGATATACCAAGCAGGGGAGCTGTTGGGTGAGGAGTGCATCGCGAAAGGAGCGCATTGTTGGCTGGGTCCGACAATCAACATGCAGCGCGCACCCCTCGGTGGCCGCGGGTTCGAATCGTTTGCGGAAGATCCGCATCTCTCGGGAATTCTGGCCAAATCAATCATTCTCGGATGCGAAAGCAAAGGGGTCATTTCCACGGTGAAGCATTTCGTGGGCAACGACCAGGAGCATGAACGCCGGGCGGTGGATGTTCTCGTCACCCAGCGAGCCTTACGCGAGGTCTACCTACGACCCTTCCAGATTGTGGCGAGAGATGCGAATCCCGGCGCGATCATGACCTCGTATAATAAAATCAATGGGAAGCATGTGGTAGAAGATGCGCGCATGATCGATCTGCTCCGTGAGGAGTGGAAGTGGAATCCGCTGGTTATGAGCGACTGGTACGGGACCTATACAACCATCGACTCCATGAATGCAGGCCTCGACCTAGAAATGCCGGGGGTGTCCAGATATCGGGGAAAGTTTATCGAGTCCGCGGTGCAGGCTCGGCTGATCAAGCAATCGACTATCGATGCACGAGCGCGAAAGGTTTTGGAATTCGTGAAGCAAGCAAGTCACGTCCAAGTGTCAGCAGTGGAACAAGGACGGGATTTCCCAGAGGATAGAGCGTTGAATCGCAAAGTCTGTGCGAACAGCATCGTCCTACTTAAGAACAAAGGCATCCTGCCCCTTCCAAGGGAGATCAAAAAGATCGCCTTAATCGGATCTCACATGAAGAATCCCGCAATATCGGGTGGTGGCAGTGCGTCACTTGAGCCATATTACTCTGTCTCGTTATACAACGCCTGCAAGGAAGCACTTCCCAATGCGGAGGTGCTCTATGAGGCAGGTGCATACGCTCATAGGATGCTCCCCGTGATAGACCGTCTCCTGAGCAATGCTGTCATTCACTTCTACAACGAGCCGATGGGCAAGGAACGAGATTTAATAAGCACCGAGCCTGTATCGACGACGGCCTTCCAGTTCATGGACTATTATGCTCCCGGCCTCAACCGAGGGCTCTTCTGGGCCACTCTGATTGGAGACTTCACGCCCGACTCCTCCGGGCTTTGGGACTTTGGCCTGAGTGTCTTCGGTACCGCAAATCTCTACATTAACGACGAGCTAGTAATCGATAACACCACCAGCCAGATACGCGGGACGGCATTCTTCGGCAAAGGAACTGTTGAGGAGCTGGGATCAAAGGAACTAGTTGCTGGGACTACATACAAGATTCGCATTGAGTTCGGCTCTGCCAACACTAGCACAATGAAAAGCGTGGGAATGGTAAATTTCGGTGGCGGCGCCGCAAATTTGGGGGCCTGTCTACGGATGAACCAGGATGAAATGATCGATAATGCCGTGAAAGCTGCCGCAGAGGCCGACTACACCATTCTTTGCACCGGGCTTAATAAGGACTGGGAATCTGAAGGGTTCGATCGCACGCATATGGATCTGCCACCGGGAGTTGACCAGTTGATCTCGAAGGTGTTGAAGGCTGCCGCAGACAAGACCGTCATCGTCAATCAGTCCGGTACACCAGTTACCATGCCGTGGGCTGATCAGGCTCGGTGCATTGTGCAAGCCTGGTACGGAGGTAACGAGACGGGTCATGGAATTGCCGATGTCATCTTCGGAGAGGTCAATCCATGCGCGAAGCTGCCCTTGTCCTGGCCGGTGGATGTGAAACACAACCCGGCCTTCCTGAACTATGCCAGTGTAGGTGGCCGAGTGCTGTACGGCGAGGACATCTATGCGGGTTATCGATTTTATGAGAAGACTGGACGAGAAGTCCTCTTTCCATTTGGGTGAGTTGGTTCCTTCATCTCCTAGTCTCATCTAACCGTATTGTAGCCACGGCCTGTCATACACGACCTTCAAGGTCTCAACAAACGTTACCGTCACCCCTGAGATCTTCGACATGGACCGTCCTACGGTCGCCACCGTAAAAATCAAAAACACGGGCAAACTGGCGGGCGCTCAGATTCTCCAACTATACATCTCTGCCCCGGAATCCCCAACCCCGCGCCCAAGCAAAGAACTGCACGGTTTCGAAAAAGTATTCCTGCAGCCTGGGGAAGAAAAAACGGTTGACATCCAAGTGGACCGATATGGGACCAGCTTCTGGGACGAGATTGAGGACATGTGGAAGAGCGAACAAGGGACATATGAAGTGTTGATTGGAACATCTAGCCAAGAGGTGGCCGCCCGGGGTAAATTCCAAGTGGATCGCACCACGTATTGGCGGGGACTTTAGATATTCGTCCGGCTTTGTTTGGGTGATTTGCCCGGCTAAATGAGGCCGTCTTGACTTGATTGGAGGGATTCAGCCATTCGCCTAGCCCATCACCAATCACTAACATCGTCGTTTTTCTCTTGGCCTTTTACATACCTTCCTCTAAGCCCATGTCTAACTGCAGGACGTCTCAGCAGGAAGAATGGACCCTTCGACAACGCGACCTCGAAAGAATACCCGGGTACTCACCGCGTGCGATGCCTGTCGTCTCAGCAAGACTCGATGCGATTCGGCACGGCCAGTGTGTGCTAAATGTATCCAGCGGGGTGTAACTTGCGAGTATCCGGAGAAAGATGCCATTTCAGTGTCGGTTCCCATAGAGCTTTTTCCATTAGCCGAGGCATCTAATGACCACCAATTTTATTTAAAGTCTAGATACATGGGGCGCAAAAATCCTAGACGCAGTAGAACGTCAAGAGCGCCTTCTATCAGAGAGCTTATCTTTGAACCGGTCGCCTCCTCTTTTTTCGCAACAGGCGTCGCCATCCCCAGTGGACGAAGTAGATTCCGAGTCAATCTCGCGCAATGATGCGCCCAAAACGCCTATTACCGGGTCGGACATGATCCTCAGCTGGCCTATTTTCCCGAAAGAGAAGCCTGCGTCGACTTTTCCGATGGCGGCGTATTCCGAGAAGCCAGATCGCTTTCAAACGGGTACGGTCTTCTCGACGCATCATTTTCTAGAATTGTATACTAATGAGCAGTTACAGCTCTACCAAGCCTAGATCCCCAAAGGCTTCTCGAACTGCGCGAAATTTTCATGACCAAGATCTGGACCAAGAACCCGATCGTTGACCCGGAACAGTTGGACTTTTATATCGCTCGGGTGTTGGAAAATGGCATTGAATGGTCCGCCTCATCCTGCTTGGTACTACTTATCTTTGCGCTTGCGGCCATCTGGGGGAATTACCCCGACGACGAAACCCGCGAGGTTTCATTTAATGAACTATCATTTAGTTCACCGGTCACTTACATGACTATGTCAGTTCCTGAGCACCGAATGAAGGAATCGTTGACATTCCTCTCCATGGCGCGTAAGCGCATCTCCACTGCGTATCTCGACGATACCTTACTGGGCGTGCAGTGTCTCTGTTTATTCGGGTGAGCCCCTTCCTCTCAACCACTTCGAGATACGAATGTCTAACTCCCGCGTAGAATTTGGTATCAGTATAACATGGAGCCGATTCCGGGCTGGAAAATGTTCCGAACAGCATCCATGCTATGGCAAACGTATCGTTTGAAGCACCGCGAGGGAAAGACGATCAGAAGTGCGCAGGAAGAGAGTGGGTGACTTAATCTCTCCGTTGCGGATATGTCTAACTCTCCCAGGTCTGGAGCAACGACTCTACTGGACATGCTTAAAGTCCGAATGGTATAACATACACCCCAGACCTCAAATACCCACAGAATTGGCTGACATACAATAGTGAGGTTCGATATGAACTGACGGATCTCCCGCCCTGTGACCTCAGTCTCTCCGACTTTCCTTATTCTCTCCCAGGCTTCCCCATGAGACAACCATCTAACGACACCCCTGGGTGGATGTTTTCCAGTCCCTCATCCACAGACATGGAAGCAGCATCTTCCTACTATTATCTGGCCGAGATATTCTTGCGCAGGCTTCTCAACCGGGCCCGCAATGCGGTCCGCGTGCTCTCCCCGGACATCGACCTGCCGACCGTCAAGGTTCTGGCAGAAACTCTGACGCAGCTGGAAGGCCAACTCCAGCAGTGGGTAAACTGTCTTCCACATACACTGCGGTTCAACATGCCTCTCGAATCCGCCCCCGGACCAAAGGAGGGTGAGCTCATGAAGCTAAGCCGTGAGCGATACGTCGAGGTGCGCGAACTGCTCTGCCGTGCGTATCTATATATATGCATCCATGTGCCACTCGATCCAGGGATGGCGGCGCTCTATGGGGTCAAAGCGAGCGAGGCGCTACTGCTGGCAGTTTATCGCATCAAGACTGAGGTGCCATTCTTCCGTCATCCGGGGTCATGGGGAGCATGTCGAGTACGTTTTAACCATGCGCTTTGCCTGGTTGCGGGATTTCGTGCAAAGCTGACGCAACGCCCCTCGGCTGAATATATGAGCATTCCTCCTGACTGGGCGGACTGTGTGAGGGTAGTGATTGAACGATTGAAGATCTGGGGCGAAGAGGGTGGCGGGATCAAGGAGTTAAGTGTGCTGCTGGAATGGCTGATGCATGGCAATTTCGAATTGTAGAACAAAACAATGAGACGTTGATCTGTTTGTAATGGATCGCATGATGTCCGTATATGCTAGTATTGAGGGAACCAATTCAACGAGTTGATTGGAGAACTGGAGATCGCTGTTGAGAGCATCTCATAGCCTGAGACTAGTAGTAGCGTGTCACAACGCGAGTATCCCGAGTTGACCGTCTGTGGAGCTCTGCAGGTGCCCGCTCCACCTAGGGGGCCCCTGCCCACCTGAGCAGGGATGATCGCTGAATCAGCAAGTTCTTAATTTATCCACGTTGAAATCCATACCTCTTAGCTTGACAATTTGTCTTAGCCAAATTACTCCGCCCAGGAGAGCAGCTACAGCTCCGTTTCTCTTCGAGTGTCGATCCGCAACGTATCTCCACACTAGCGAACTAGCGGCGACCGTCGTCTTACTCTTGGCCCGAGGCTCTCGGGGAGACTCCGCGAAGTCCCTGCAGCTTTCTTTAGGCTAAGATAAAGTGCCAAGACTCCCATGGAATTGGCGTCGTACGTCCATAGGCTTGCAAGCCAGAATCCCGGCCTTTTCCCCCCCCAACCGCCCCGCCTCCGCCTCTAGCTACCCCGTGGGGTGACGAAACTATAATCCCTCCGGCGGGGACCATACCCGGATAGTCTTTATGAATACGATAGAATCAAGCCCTCCAACCCGTCCGTGCATCACCTGATGGGTCAGACGGATCATGGCTGTTTGGGACTGGGCCAATCTGCCGAGCCCCTTGCGCTGGATACAGAGCATAGAACGGACAGGGTATATAACCATTCAGAGGTCCCGGCGAGTCTCCAGAGGTCCACAGATCAGCACTGTTGTGAGCATCAGAACATCAGCCTTTCAACATGGTCATAGTGGGAAAACAGCGTGAGGAGAATGTTGCGGAGCCTGTGTTGGGCAACCTGTTGATCGATGACCGTACCCCTTGGTACAAGAAGCCGAATCTGAGACGACTTTATTTCATCTTGTTCCCGGCGTGTATGGGCATCGAGATCACGTCGGGATTCGATTCGCAGATTATTAACACGGTCCAGATTGTGTATACTTGGAACAAGTGCATGTCTTCTCGATCCGGGACGAGCTCTGCAGGAGACTAACGGTACGATATAGATTTTGGTAAACCAACCGGAGAGATCGTGGATGGACTCCCCGAATACACGATCGAAGCCAACCTCAAGGGATTTCTGGGTGCTGCATACTCCCTTGGAGCTATTCTCTCCCTGCCTTTTGTCCCATACCTCAACCAGCGAGTCGGACGACGATGGACGATCATGTTCGGTTCATGCGTGAGCTTAGTTGGGGCCATCATTCAGGGCTTCTCTAATGGAGGTATTCACTTCTGTCCTTATCCTGGCTGTGACATCTCTGATGATTCCTAGTGGCCATGTACATTGTCGCGCGCATGATTTTAGGATTCGGAATCCCGTTCTGCATCGTCGCCGGATCATCTTTGCTAGGAGAGCTAGGTTACCCTAAGGAACGACCGATTCTCACCTCGCTGTTTAACTCCTCCTACTTCATTGGCCAGATTATCGCAGCAGCTGTGGGCCTAGGGACTGTGACCATTACGTCCAACTGGGCATGGCGAATTCCATCTCTGCTTCAGATTGCACCCGCCACGATCCAGATCGCGACAGTGATGTAGGATGCCCCCCGTCACTATCCCGATGCTCTCACTAACATATGTCCAGGTTCCTCCCTGAAAGTCCCCGATACCTGATCAGCAAAGACCGCTACGATGACGCCTTTGACATCCTCACCAAGTACCACGCGGAGGGCGACCGCAGCTCAGTCATTGTTAAGGCCGAACTGGCACAGATCGAACGCACCATCAAGATAGAGCTCGAAGAGTCAAAGCAATCCTGGTGGGACATGTTCCGCACGGCTGGTATGCGTCGTCGACTGTTCATCTCGGCTTTCCTCGGCCTGTTCACGCAGTGGTCGGGCAATACGCTCGTTTCGTAAGCATCCACCTGTGGCATCTGCCCTACACGCCTTTCGCCGTTGCTAATGCATATAATAGATACTATCTTAGCGACCTCCTGAACATGGTTGGAATTACCGACGGCGTGGTCAAGTCCAAGATCAACATCGGCATCGCCTGCTGGGGTCTCGTTTGTGGTACTGCGCTGGCGCTGACGGCGCCGCGCTTCAAGCGCCGGCCGGCGTACCTGACCTGCGCAAGTTGCCTGCTGTGTGTATATGTTGGATGGACCATCTCCATGGAGCGCTTTATGACCACAGCGGCTAAACCTGCCGCCATCCTGACCATCTTCTTCATTTTCGCCTACTCGCCCGCATATAACCTTGGCTATAACGCCCTAACTTACAGTGCGTATCCCTTCCATTTCATGGCATGTGTATATACTGATATGAAGAAGCGTATCTGATCGAGATATTCCCGTACGTGGGTCGCTCACGCGGTCTTTCCTGGTTCCAGTTCTATGGCCGCGGCGCAAGCTTCTTCGCCACTTACGTGAACCCTATTGGTCTTTCGCGCATCGCCTGGAGGTGGCTCCTGGTATACTGCTGCTGGCTGGTATTTGAGCTGGTGTTTATCTTCTTCTTCTTCCCTGAAACTTCGGGCCGCACTCTTGAGGAACTGTCGTTCAGTAAGTGGTCTTCCTGTTCGGCAAGAGACAGAGCTAACGTAAGCAGTGTTTGAGGACAAAGATAAGGCGAATCAGGTCGCTGCAGCCGTTCACAAACGGATCGATGAGGATGACGAGAATAAAAATGTCACGGCACATGTGGAAGTCCAAGAGAGCAAGAATGCTGTTTGATGGTGCCATGATGGCTCTTGTATAAGGATGGTAGGAGAACGTGTGGAACAAAGTTATCTGCTAGGTAGTGTAGTCTATGTTAATTCTACGTTGTTACAACAAACTAGGGTGTGGTGACATGATAGTTAACTTTGGGTCCAGGCCGCAACCATTTCAAGTAGTCCTGACTCATAGCTGGACTATATTGTACACACCACCTATCTGTGTCTCAATCTTTGCGAAAAAGTCCCATTGAACTTCATCGGAAGTATGCCACCACTATCACAACCCTACAATCTATGTACTTGGAACCACTCTCAAAAAGACGAAGGTCAGTGAATATTGGCTGGATACAGGTGTGGAATAATTAACAACTCTCCTAGCTGCCCATCTTGACATTTCACATTTGCGCAATCAGAAGGACACCATGGATCGTGCCGAAGACCAATCCGACGTGGCTCAACTGGGAACATTCACAAAGCTGCCACCTGAACTTCGTTGGATAATATGGGAATGTGTCTTCGATGAAATAGATGCATCCGCTTACGCTTTAGCTATTCTACGTTGCAGTCGACATGTCTACCAAGAGTGTTCAGATCATCTTGTCTAGGACTTTAAACATGAGTTTCGATTTGAGGACGGACTAGAATTCTATACTGAAAAGACTACTAAAAAGATATCACAAGGCCACTTATGCGACCGACTGTTCTTGTTGAAGTAGATCTGGTTAGTGTGATGTGATGTGGTGCGATGATGCGTGGTCCGAGGTTTCTTGAGTATTTATGAATAGCAGCTACGTCGGATGGATATATCGTTCGGCGGTATGAACGATGTCATGGCTGTATTCATCTTTATACGTGATTTCGATATTCAACAGAAAAACCAACGGTCAGGTTGCCAAAACAGGCCAACTGAAGACGGCTGATGGTTATCTTGGTCTTCACCAGATCCAGCCGGTATAGGAGGGCGACAGAAGTTGTTTGTAATGCGGGGTTCTGCTCTATTGTCGCATCTCGGCGCCTTGTTCACTCTATTCCGCATATAGCTTAGCCCATTCTTAAAAGAGCCTGTTGATGGTCTTTTCAGCCACAACATGCCATCCCGCTTGTCTTGGCAGTTCCGACCTTGTATAACTTCCGGTGGGGGAAGGGCCGGGCGTACGGGGGATCCGCCAAGCGTCTTGGAAGAAACAGCTATCAGTTGAATTAAAGTTGTGAATAAGCGTTTATGGGGAAGACGAGAGTGGAGTTGTGGATTCAGAATCCAACCATGGATTGAAATGAACACGGTTTCATGGAATGAAGTATTGAAATTTCATGTTGTTAGGTAACTTCTTTAAGCCCTACTTTCTTAATGTCGAGATCGTGTCCGACATATCGAACTCTATGAGCGGGACAGATTAGCTTAGGATTTAGGTCGGAAGAAAGAGGGAATAGGCAAATAAATTACCCCTATAATTACAGTGAACGGGTGATTATATCTACATGAAATGCTCTACGCAGAATTTTAGATTACAATTTATCGCACTACACCGGTAGAATGAGGTATATATTGTGTGCTTAGAGATCAATTGACAGATTCTCACCGCGGAGCCACTACGCAGCGTGGAGACTTCCTGTAGTAGCCCAGTATACGTTATAATTATATCCCTGGGCATCATAGAACGCACTCAGTGTAACGCGCTTGCCGTCAGCAATGGAGGTAAAGTCAAGGCTAGAATCCCCGGAGCGCTTGATAGAGTCAAGAGCGAGAGTAGGAGTACTGCTCAGTTTTTGATCGCCATAATTGCCGCACAAGACAGTTGGCCCATATGCAATGGCGACCATATTTGGATTGTCATTTGCAGCAACTATACGCAGACTCATCGGGAAGCGGATCTCAACGACATCACCATCGGCCCATGTGCGCTTGATTTGAGCGTATGTCCCGGGCTTAGCTTCGACATTAGACAAAGTTTCCCCATTAAGCTTCAGCTCTGCACTTGTTGCCCATGTAGGGATGCGGATTTTCATCGTCCAGTCACCACTACCGGAAACTTCCAGTTTCGATGTATCGCTGACTGGGTAAGTCGTGGATTGTTTCAGGGTAACTCCCATCTCGCGCCAAGTAAGGACAGACGACATGAACAAGTTGATAAATAAGGTGGCTTCATTGTAGAAGTAGATCGAATCCATCAACTTTGTGTTTGTTTCGAGCGCCGTTCCTTGACAGCACCAGAATGAGTCGTAGTCCGTACTCCAGGTACCCCCGCCCCAGGCGGGACCAACACCGCGACGACCTCCAGCATTGAGAGGGGTGAAGTATGTGATGTGTCCATTCTGATTATGAGGGTCCTGTTGGCCCAGCAAGTGGTTGAGTAAGGCGTTTTCGTAGAAATCAAAATATTTCGAGTTCTCTGAATCAAGAAGCCACAGCTCGCGGGTCAACTTGAGCATGTTATATGAATTGCATGCTTCACATGTGTCATTATCAAGATAGGCGGCGATGGCGTTTGGAGCATGGAAGTGTTCGGCTTGACTGTTACCACCGATGGCGTATGTGTGTGACTTAACATTGATCTCCCAAGCGTTGCGGGCAATATCAAGGTAGCGAGAGTTCCCGGTCGCTTTGTATTGTCGAGCAGCTCCAATCCACTTTGGTACTTGAGTGTTGGCATGTAGGCCGTTGAACTGATCTTTGTTGGCCGCAAGGGGGTCGAATATAACCGCGTGATCAAAGCGTTGGGCAACGGTAAGCCATCTCTTGTCACCAGTTTGGTGGTAGAGATCAGCCATGACATCGTTCATACCGCCGAATTCCGTTTGTAACTGCTTTTGCATTGCGTCATAACTGAATGATGCAGTGCGTTTGTCGACCCACCCGGCCAAGGATAGTAAGACATCTCGAGAGGTAGTGTCGTTTGTCAAGCGCCAGGAATCGAGAAGACCTGCAAGTGTCTTGTGTACTGCGTAGTACGGAACATTCCCGTTTTTCAGTTCGTTGTTTTCGAGTTTTGCGAAGTCTGATTCTGGAAAGCCAGACACATATCCGTCCGTGAAACCAACAGCTTTGTTGTTGGCCTGGCATTTTGCCAGCTCAGCAGCAAAGTAGGTCGCTCGATCATAGCATGTTTGATCGTGGAGTACAGCATAGCATTGAGCCCAGGCACTGAGGAAATGACCTTGGACATGCGAACGGAACGGGAAGTTGGGAGCATCCCAGCCACCATTAGGCGTCGCCTGTTGTGTAGACAATCCGTGCGTCGCCCGGAAGACATAAAGTAGTCTGTCAACGTCTATCTCTTTCAAATATTTCAAGGTACGACCCTGGTTTTCCAGGAAGCGGTCTTGGGCTAATTCGACCCCGCCAAGGTCGAATGCAAAGGCCTGGGCTTCGACATCCTTGATAACCAACTCGGATTTTCCATTAACGAAAGAGGAAAGAGAAAGAAAAAAGCAAACGAATATCGCGAGTGACTTCCGCCAGTCCTTGGAATGTATCATTTTGAATAGCTCCGATGAGCGGATAGAAAGTCTCTTGGAGCTAATTAATTTGATAGGTCTAGCTATTCTGCAGGCGTTGCCCAAGACATGACTGCAGTGGTCAATGAGTCCCTTTTAAGATTACACTTTTCCGGTGGGATAGAACGTCCATGGAAATCTTCAGTGTACACATGGATAAAATGCAAAAGGCCTCCACATAGGTTGTCCGTAAATACCTATATTGCTTGCAGACAGGCTAAACCCTAGAATATCTCATCGGGGATAGTTGTGGAGAAATTCCGCATGTCTTCCAAGATGGGAAATATGCCGGAGGATTTGTAGATCACTCTCCACATGTCAGATTGCTCGGGCCCTGTTCGCGTTCACTTTTACAACAAATACTTTTCGATAGGAATTAAAATCCTACATTTGCCATATAGCAAATAACTTGCCCAAGAGTTCCTTAGTATAAAACAATCAATGAAGTTATACCTGACTAGACCAAGTTAGTAGTAACCAATTGGAAGAGTTTGTTCTTTGCATACATTTTCCCCACTCTGTTGTACTTGGATTGAAATATGTATAACATACATGTCAGGGTATGCGGCCCACGCGTCCACTTCATGCAAAACGTTAATGTAATACGGAGCATATAACGAGTCGACTGTTAAGTTGCGGAGCATCCAGACCCTGCCACGAAGTCTTTACCCATTCGCCATTTTCCCACCAAAACTGACCAACTTTGAAACACCGTTTTTTTTTTCATAAATTTATATTATAACATAATTTTGAATAATTTTTAAATAAATTAGCATTGCATAGCTAGAGTAAGCTATATATAAATTATTTTGGTAAGTATTTTCGATAGAGAGTTGTATATTTTCAACCCTTGACAAAGACATAGATCGCGAGTTTAGTATGGGCGCCCATATATATAATAATCTACATTCCAACGAATATGAATATTTCAATTAGTGACTATTTAACAGCCACATATATTGGATCATTCAGAAAGAAAAGTTTGTCAATCTGGTACTAATATTTTATTTAAAAATCATCAAAGAAAAATATTACTACATAAATTTATTGAGAGAAGAGGTTTCAAAAGTTGGTCAGTTTTGGTGGGGAAATTGCGAGTGGGTAAAGACTTATTGAACCCTATGGGTACCTTTTCTATCCTCCGAATACGGAGTACATACGGGGGTTTTAATACCGTATTGCCAAGCACACATTGGCGCACTTGGCAATTTCACGGAACGGGTAGATCTGTCCTCCCGAGAGAGGTCCGACACCTAAGAAAATATGTGTCTTGGTGTTTAGATTCTATTTCTTGGCTAAGTGAAATTTTGATATTATATTTATTAGTAAAAACTCTTCAAACCCTACTCTACATACTCTGTAGGAGGAATGTCATAAATCAGCTTCCATCAGACGGAATCTCGGCTAATCCATCCGTCTAAACTACTTTAATTAGGACGCCCTATGTGTAGCTGACTCTGGTCTCGACCGCTAAAGATCTGTTTCAAGGGTGTACTGCCTAAATGCTTTGGGACAAGCTTAGTGGATAACCCCAGGTAACTGAGACAAACAGCTTGGGACATCATGCCAGAAATTTATCTTTGCCTATTGGGCTTCACAAAGAAGGCCCGTAGGGCCGAGACTTCCCTTTTTTCCTCGTTCCCCCCTGAGATAGAAATTTTCTTCACGTAGCGCCAACCGAAGATTCGAAACACCCTGATAGCGCTCGTGGGTTGATTGGCCACTCGGCGGCTAACCATTTTAGTACAGTTTCGTCGAGATAGGGCATCCTCGGAGCCGAACTAATAGTAGCTTTCGGGAAATAGGTAGTTGGATAGCTCAATAGCTCATACGATGCAATATATGTGGAAAATCAAATTGATGAAAAACGATCAAGAGGTGGGGTATCGTGGATATGGTATTCCTTTCAACGCAAACTGTACTCCGTAGCATAAACCCATTAAAATCCATCACGGCGCCCTTCAGCACTTTCGCGATCCCCTAGCTCAATATTTTCCCCCTAACACTGAAATGGACTGACGTGTAAATCTTCAACCCACTCTTCGCATCGGTGGGGTCGATAATGGGATCCTCCTCTCTTTCCCAGCCACGCAGAACACCCGATCCATCACTATTTTCCTTGTGCGTGATTGTATTCCTCGAGTCCAGCCTCCTCGATTTTGATTGTGATCCAGAAGTCCCATTTGTGTAGGAGATACCGTTCCCGTCTTCGTAGGCTGCGATGAAAGATTTGAAGAATGCGCTCACCACACATAATACGCTTATCGAAAGGTAGATCTCCGCTACTACGGTTGCGAAGGCGCCAGCGAGAATCGGGTCATCTGAGGTGATTTGTAATTTTATATAGTATAGGCGGAGACCGGCGAGGGGGATCAGACTGGTTGAAAGTCAGATGTTAGTTGATGTGATAATCAAAATACCCTTGGGGCGGGGGAATCTGACTCACAGTACTCGGGTCTGGAGAGCTATGAATACCACCAGTTTTTTTCTTGTTGATATCTGGATTTTGTGCACTGCTATCGCAGCATACACGAAAAGGGAGACCTCGGTGGCGATGTCAATGGCTGTAACCGCTTGCCATCGGGGTAACTGTACCATATTCAGGTTCCGTCAGTTGTTCATATTCCCCCATTTCGTAGAATTTCCCTAGACTGTTATCTTACCAGACTACTACACTGAGCGGCGCTAATATCAGTCCATGGGTTATGGCTACAGCGGACTGCTAGTAGTACCACGGAAAGAACCGTCCAAGCAACCATTCCGACTAGATTGGCGCGGATAAACAACTTCTGTATCTGTGAGAAGAGGGTATCGTAGAATAGGCATGTCGATATCTTGGAGCCGCCCAAGACAAATATCGAGAGAATTTCAGCGGCGTATCCGGTCTTGAACATTCGATCGCTTGTAACTTGGCCAGGTTTTGTCCGGATACCCCAACCATCATGAACCTGCGCTAGAACTACCGCTGCTTGGGTAGTGGCCACAACCTATTTTATTGTTAGCATGAGTAACAAACTTAGCGGTACATAGGCGGATGAACCTACTATGAGCAAGCCAAACGACAGGTTATTATGTTGCATAATACGCCTATGAAACGAAACGGAGATTCGCGTCGCGAGCGCAACAATAATCAGAAGCAGGTATAATGAGGTGATCACTACGATCAATCCGCTATGGTTATTGGGATTATCTGTCGAGAGAGGGGGGGCTTATGCCTGGAGGCAAAGGCGAAGGGGCCGACATGATTGTCTAGGGCAGATTGTACATCGACAGAACTAACATCGACGACAGAAATGGTATATATCTGAAAGCACGTGGAAAAACAAGGGGCGATTCAATAATTTGGGGGCGGAGTAGTTGATATTTGCTAATTTTCAATCAAGATTTGGGGCAGCAAGGGTTACAAAATTGAAGGACAAGGGTGTGTAAGCTAGAAGGCGAGAAGAACAGGGTATAAAATGCCATCGGTATGTCTGTAGAAAGTATCTAAAGTACTTAATCAAAATAAGAACCAATCGTATCGTACTCTTATGTTGAATATCATCCTGCATCGGGTGTAAATGTGGATATGTTCACGAGGACGGAATCCCGAAATAGGAAAAGAAGGGAAAATTTAAAAATAATCAGTATTGGGAAAGACGCATGTCGAAATTTTCCTTTTAGCGTGCATTGCCTCATCTCACCTGAAAATATTCTGCGTTATAGTACTTTTGTCTCCCGCGAAGGAACTGGGCCCATGCACTTGATGCTTTTAGTGTGATACTACCCTCGTGCTATTCATATCCCTACATGGTGGGCGTTTTATTCATGCAATATATTTAGTTAGATCTTCCATAGTTCTTCCTTTGTCCTTTTCTTTTTCTTTTTCTTTTCTTTCTTTTTGTTAAAAAAAAACAAAGTTGTCCTATAAGAAAAAAGAAAAACGGTATTCTTAACAACTTCATGACCAGAATAGGCTAGTTCAAGCCAAGCCAAAGAGTATTAGCATACTCCACCTATAAAGTGCCATAAAGATCAAAACTTGTGTGGATCAGAGTACTGTATCCGCCAATCTCCGTTGATGCAAAGGATCTCTAATACAATTTGCTATCGCCCCTTGATCTTGTTATATTCCCCTCCCCCCCTTACATTTATCCTTTCCCTCCCTCTTTCTATCTCCCCATCTTTCTTCCTCCCAAAGCAGCTCTGTCACTGCTAGATCACCATCATGGATTCTTTCAAACCATCTGGTTCGGCAGTGCGTGATACAGAGCTGCAATCTCTAGATCATGATGGTTCTTCGGACCATGATCCGAAGGCAGCAGTTGCAGATGACACTGACATGCAACGAATGGGAAAGGCCCAGGAATTAAAGGTACAATTTCTCTGTCAGCCCTACACTGATCTATATCTAATGCCAAACAGCGAAACCTAAGGCCTTTGGCTGCTTTGAGTTTTGCGTCAGTCTTGCAAGCAACGTGGGAGTTCATTCTCATGTAAGTAAATCATTCCGCAAACCCCCACTTAACATATTCCTAATTCATAGATGTTTTATCAGTTCCAACTCCGAAGGCTTAAACAATGGAGGCCTACCGGGTCTGTTTTACTCTTATCTCTGGACCTTCGTTGGGTTCGGGTTCATTATTGCCTCTATCTCCGAGATGGCATCGATGGCACCAACTTCTGGCGGACAATACCACTGGGTTTCTGAGTGGTCCTCACCTCGATACCAAAAGTTCCTCAGTTATATTACCGGTACGATTATCCTATGCCCTTGTTTATATGGGGGTTTTTTTTTCGTTTTGGCTCATCAATTTCTTTTTATAGGATGGATGTCAGTATTAGCATGGCAAGCTGGTGCAGCCTCTGGCTCGTTCCTTACTGGAACAATTATTCAGGGATTAATCAGTGTTCGAAACCCTGATTATGACCCCAAGAGCTGGCAGGGCACTCTTCTCGTCTTTGCGATGGTCACGGTGATCTTTGTTATTAACGTCTTCGCATCCGACATAATGCCAGTCCTAAACAACCTGTTGATGATTCTCCATGTTCTCTCCTGGGCAGTCATTATCATTGTTCTGTGGGCTATGGCTCCTCACCAATCGGCAGAAGCTGTGTTCGTTACAGGGTGGAAGAATGGGGGAGGTTGGTCTACCATGGGATTAAGTGTGATGGTTGGACAGCTCTCGGCTATCTATGCCTCCTTGAGTACGTATTAAACAGGTTTTGATTTGTATGGGGGATACTAACAACTATATAGGCTCTGATGCAACTGCACACATGTCCGAAGAGGTGAAAGATGCAGGTCGCAACGTACCTGTCGCTATTGCCTGGGGCTATTTCAGCAACGGTATTATGGCTGTAGTCCTGGTTATCACTTTGCTCTTTGCTATGCCATCATTGGATGCTGCCCTAGATGACCCTACCGGCTTCCCATTCCTCTATGTCTTCCAGCAGGCAACCTCAACAGCAGGAGTCAACGGACTTACAGCTATCATCCTTCTACCCGTTATCTTCAGTAACATCCTCTTCAATGCCTCCACCTCTCGGCAAACTTTCGCCTTCGCCCGTGACAATGGCCTCCCATTCTCCAAGTGGATCGGCAAAGTCGATGAAAACCGCAAGATCCCCACGAACGCTATCATTCTATCCTGCGTCATCAGCTGCGCGCTATCCCTTATCAATATTGGATCTGAGACTGCGTTCAACGCTATTATCTCTCTGAACGTGGCGGCCCTGATGTACACGTACATCATCTCAATTAGCTGCGTTATCTACCGCAAGATCTGGCAGCCTGATACCCTCCCACCCCGTCGGTGGGACCTAGGCAGGTGGGGCCTGGGTATTAACATTGTTGGCCTGCTATACTGCTGTTTCGCGCTCTTCTGGGCGTTGTGGCCAGGTGATGCCGTTGTCACAGCGGAAAGCTTTAACTGGAGTGTGGTTCTCTTTGTAGGAGTCTTCATTATTAGTCTTGTGATGTACGTTGTCAAAGGGCGGAAGGATTATGTTGGACCATCAGTTATTGTCCAAAAAGCCCGGGAGTAGTGATATATATTAACCCTAATGTTGAGCCTAAAAGTTAGAAGGCTAGAGAGAGGGGTAGAGAGCTGTATTACCAAAAGGAGATGAACTCCAAAAGTATTATTTTTCATTTCATCCAAGGACCCCTTCTTGTGTATTCTTTTTCTTCCTTTCAAGTAGTACTCAACTAGGATCGGCAATATTTTCTGTCGAAAGAACGGGGTCACCAAAAGCATCAGAAAAACAAGGCATTCGGGCACAAAGGGGGTTTCGAACCTTGGGCGCTATAAAACTGCGTAGCCAGGGCCTAAACCTGAAAATTCTACCCCAAATTCGGTGCGTAATAAAGGAATCAGGGATGCCCGTATGTTGGCTTGAAAAGGTCCATCAGACGTAATTCTAACCCTGAATCTTTAGATCTTGAGCGGAGACGGGAATCATGCACATGGTTTACACGTAGTCCGAATCGTTCCTTTTAAACCAAATGAATCTCCGCATGCTTAACGCTTTAGTCCACATCTATCTCATGTACTCTATCAATCTCATTATCATTCCATTCCAAAATAGCATCCGCGCTAGAATTATCCGATATATGGATCATCGACTTTCCGGGTATCACTGTCAACCTCTGGGATTTAGATGTTGACATGGAGTTTCCACCAAATGGCGAGCTTAACTCGTATGTGCTCCGTCCAGTTCCGGCCGTCCGCCCTCGAACGGATCGTGATAGGGCTCTAATGCAAGGTATCGAGGCCGTTATAATGACCAGATAGGCTTCGATGTATAGCCAGCGATCGTAGTTGACGGTTGCGACGGTTGGATCATTGGCTGCGTGTGCGAGGACTTGGGATTGCACTACTTTAATAACAGATGCTGCCATTGCACTGTATTTAGGATAATTCTGTTAGTCGGGTATGGCCTCTTGAGATATAACCAAGTAATTTACTCACAAAATGCCCAATCCGAGGAGTGTGACCAAACCCAACTTGATCCTTAACTTCAAATTCAAACTCCAGAATATGTATGTTGAAAACACTGCCAGATAAAGATCTGTGGCCGAATTGAACGCTAGGGCCCACGATTAGTCTCAACCATGTGTAGATCAGGGCAATGGATGGAAGCTCGTACAGCCCTGATAGTACCCGTAGTATGCCTGGATGCGGAAATCCCAGCATTTATGTTCCCCATTCTGAGTCCAGATAGCAGAAGCATGTCCTGGACATTGGATAAATAATATAACAATCAATATCAAGTTAGTCAAGATTTGTACTCCGGCTATGATCCACAGTATCACTCTGTGTGATTTTCTGGTGCCAAGTAGCCCAATGATGAAGACAATAAAGGAAATCCGACCCAGAGTCCCGCCCGCAATTCCAAATGTCTGTGTCAAATAGTCGAACATAATCACTTTGGGAACGACGGCCTTCGTGTCAAGGTCCCAAACATGGCGACAGAACCCATGTCTGACGCCCACGGTTATCAGAGCTGAGCCGACTATAGTAAGACACTAAGTCCAAGGAAATAGGTTAGTTTTCGAGCTCAGGCTGTTATGGTCTTGAGACATTGCATGGGCAGGCTAACCAATGCTGAAACCATGAGAATGTCATCCCAACCAATATTCCGGATCCTTATTTTTGCAATCACCCTCAAGACGACTATCAAAATGGAGATACCAGTGAGTATCCAAATATCCCTCAAGAGCCTTGGACCGCAGTCATAGATATCTGCTCGAGGTGAGATATTCATATCAGTTCGTCAATAGCATGGACTTCGCCAACACGAGGGACGGAAAAGATGTGAGAGACAGGCATATCCATACCACCAGGTAGACATTAGAGTTATACTCAACTCACCATATTCGCCAGTTATCATATCTATGCATTATCAATCACATCGGAGATCTCCACGGGGCTCCGTTGTACACTGTAGTTGAATCAGCTATATGTTAGAACTTAACCCTGAAAAGCCTAGAAGGGTGTCGGGGGTCTCCGCTGGACCGCCGGTACATACTTATGATAAGAAAATGGACCTAACCTATCAAGTATAGCAAATCAAATACCCCGATGTTTAAACCCCAGCCAGGGACAAGGGGATGGCGTTCGATAATAGGACGAGTATTGATTGGTCCCCGCGCGCGAGGGATCCGAGCGGCCTGATATCTTCCGCGGCTGAGGCGCTGTTGTACAGAAGAAAACTGATCGTACATATATTTGCTAGAGGCCAGTCTTAGACAGAAATTTGGTTATCCGTGGCCAGACGTGCCGTTAAGGTATCAACCCCTTTTGCTGAACAAAAGTCCTAGCGCAATGGAGAGAACAATAGGCCTGAATATATCCCCAATTTAGCCAATAAAGCAATAGGCTCTGTACCCAGCTGTGGAAAATTGCAGTGAGATTCGTCAGTAAAAAAGCAAGTCAGTTTCTGTCTGGGCCAATCTGGGGATCGTCTTGTGACGAGCCGACTGGTTTGGATTTCGATAAAATAAGCCCCAAACAGCGGGCATCTTGGTATATAATATTACGCTGGAAGTAGACATAGTATAGAACAATCAGGTATTAATAGGATGAAGGTACAAGATGCCAAAGGGCAAATCTATTGAAGCTGATTGTTATTATGCCTCAGGTGTCGATATTTCCCAATTCGGTAGCTTAGCGGTTTTTTCCGCCAATGTCAGTAACAGTGAAGTGCATATAAAGCGAATGAACCCTTATTTTCCACCCATATGCCTTTTCTTATGCTCTCAATATTCAATATATAGCCCAAGTATGACCTCAAAATTATCCCTCAATAGCCAATTCCTAAGTTGTGCTGGAACGGGGTATCATAGGCGCGGCTATGAGCCCCTAATTTGGACATGGGAGCTGGATCGTCCCATTACATGATACCCACGATGTCTCCCGGTGGCTTTTCAGGAACTTTTAACCAAAAGAAAGGGTTTGAATGGTAGATTCAGTCCCCACTATAAACAAAGTGGAACTGCGAGGTGAATGGTATGCCCGTGCAAAAATCCATTTAAATCACACATCCCCCAGAAAATGTAAAAAGGTAAACGACTATCATAATCAACTTGGAATCAACTCAACATGGTTCACCTCAAGGTCTCAATGCTACTCACAACCTTGGGCATCATGAGTGCCAATCTCGGCTGCTCTGCAGCAACCATCACAAACAGCCTGCTACTGGCCGAGGTTGCGCAACAGTTATCCCTTCCAGCATCGACATGGTCAGCCAGCGGCACACACACAGCGAAGGGATACACCAGTGAATTAGCAGAGACGACCTCTGTGGAGGGCTTGAAGCAGGACTGCGACAATATCAACCTCAACAAGAAGTTGGCTGTCGACTTCCGCAGCGATGTCTTTGGTCCCGGAGTTCTGGGTTTCTTCTACAAATGTGAGAAAGTTAGCGACGACACAAACAACTACTGGTTCACTATCAGTGCTGGAGACAAGACTCAGATCAACAAGCTCTGTGATCCTGATACTACGTACCCCATCGTCTACGATAAGCAGCATGATACTTGGTTCATTGATGAACCTTTTGATTGTACCCAACGAGCCAACCCGAGAGACTTCTTTTAGGTGCAAGTCTCAAACGCCATGGTAAGATATTTATGCGGAGTAAGGGGAATGGCGCAATAGACTAATAAATTTCGTCAGAATGAACTGTATGCTCAGTTAAGTTGTGAGTCTTTTGGGGTCTGGAAAATGGGGCATGGATTGAGTGAGAATAATTATAACCTCTCGTTGGTTTTGTTCCTAATAATACACTTCCGGCATACATATCAACTGCATGAATCAGATTTGTCCATCTCCAACTAGTAATATTTATCATAGGGTGTCTTCAATGCCGAACCTCTCACACTGTTGTTTTCTAAATTCCATAAGCCATCGCCAAAGCCATCGGTCAGTTATGAGTATCTGCTCTGTATCTCGGAGACCAGACAATCTTGATGGGTCATAGTTGAATCCCCAGCCCGAAATCATTGTCAAATGACGAACCAAAGGCTCGGTGAAAAGATCATTTTCTGATTGTTGGATCTGGGTTTCTGACAGGTCCTCGAGTCTAATTCTCTTGTGCAGGGTTAGATAGAATTTTAGACCTCTTTGTGAAAAGAAATATGACTCGAGTTTCGGGGCCGATGGGTAGATTGATTCCCACATGGTACGAAAAAGGGAAAGGTCGTCTGTAGAATCGAATACTAGAAACCTTGTGAGACACCAAGCAAACTGGCTGTTTGTAACACACCGAAGAGCTTTGGGGACAGACAAGCCCACTGGTGGATTGGCCGCATTGAGTGCCGCTGCAACTTGGAAGCCATCCCTGAAACTAAGGCAGAATCTTTCATCTAACTTGTGCCGGGACTGAGGAAACCCTGGTGGTGACAAAAGCAAGGGAATGGGCACGGTTGTGGCAAAAGCCCAATCGATGATACACGTAATACTGTATTGATCGTCGACAAATATGTTGTTCGTAGTAAGATCTGGGTGGCAAAGTGGAAAGCTGGGTGAAGACGCGATCTCGGACCAGTTGCTCGCATATTGAGAGATCAAACGATTGAGCGCGTGAGAAGCAATAATATAGTCGACTCTATTTGTGGCGCCATCAGCCTTTTGTCCAATAGTGAGAAATTCATTCCAAAGATCGCGGGCACCATCCCACTGATCCTTGTTCGGGTAGTCGTTCCTAGAGGGTACCGGTGCAGCAAAACAGTGGTGCGCCAACGGCAACATGTTGGCATGCTTGATCAGGGTCGCTATGAGGCTGCGGTAGAACTCATTTTCGCTAATAAAAGGTCCACGATGAATTCCTTTCAAGGAATGCCTCTTGTGTTGTATGTGACCTTTTGATAGGCATTCTCCAATAACAAAAAATCCATCTTCTTCAGAGAGAGGCCCAATTTGAGCAAACCTTACTTGGGCAAGTTTCCATGTAACTTGACCCAGTTGAGACATCACTTTGTTTATTTCGAGTGAATCCAGACGATTATGAAGATCACTTCCCCCCACATTGTTTCCAACGTCTTGCCCTCCGCTTTGCTCATCAAAATGTATGGGATCCGGAGCGGGTTGTTTCGATAGGCACTTTCGAAGATCAGCTCCAGTTACGGGATTTATCTTACAGCGAACTTACCAATAGGAGTAAACATCGGGAACAGTTATGTCTGTGTAAGCCTTGAGATACTTGAGCGTAGCAGCTTCGCTTGCAAGAAGTTTGGAAACACTCTCGTTAGACAGCTCCGGGCTATTCTGGACTACTGGCGAGCGGAGAACCCATTGAAGGCCATCTTCAAATAAAATGAAAACGGTCCAATTGAAGCCGCCACGTTTCGGGCGCTGATTCAAGTCGCATGAGCACGCGATTTCCCTTCGCATCTTGCTCGCAAGTTGACAGAGTGCGCCCACGTCGAACTCATAGTACTTGAAGAGCGGGAAGTCTTCTTTTCTGATATTCGGATCCATGATGGGCTGCTCTGCTGGTGACAACTCGGTAACCCCATGAATAGTTACACAAATGTCATGATGCAAGGTTTAGAGAGGTCAAAACCTCAATGATGTTACAGCAAAGAAAGAACCGGCCGCGTCGTTGCCTAAGAAAAAAAACATTAGATCTATACACGTGACCACCATTTTGGGCCTTGACATATCTCCAAGTCCAACTCTCCGCCAAGATATGTGTTGTCTTGGGGTATGGACAGTGGAAATCTAGAATTTAGCCTAATTATCAAGAGTAGACGTGGTCGACACTACATCTGTTAATGAATAAAAGAAAATAGTAACACTGACAAAACAAAATAATATCTAACAAGACCACTAAAGTGACCACCGAAAAGACATCACAAGGCCGCTTACGCGGCCGACTATTCTTGTAGCTGTATAGTGTAAAGAGATGAAGCAGATTTGGAGAACAGAACGTTTGGAATTCAATCTTTATGCCAACAAAATAAGATAAACAGAAAAAGAAAAGTATAGAGTACAAGGGATTACAAATAGAGCAGCAAAAGATCAATACCTCGCCGGATATCATTCCTGGCCAGTTCGGCCTTCAGCCACATCGAGACCCCACTCAGCCTTGAGGTCCGGAGTAAGTATAGCAGACTTCTTGAGAATGATCTCAGCAAGAACTGGGACAGATTCACTAGTCAGGATCTCCAAGATCTGCAAATTCGCTTCCAACTCGCGGGTGATCCAGTTTCTGATCTCAATAGCAACCAGCGAATCCAGACCATAAACGGAGATAGGTGCAGCAGGGTCAAGGTCTTCCATCGGACGCATAAGGATGCTAGATATTTTGTTGAGAACAGCAGTCCCCGCGATGACCTCAGCCTCTTCGCGGGTCTTTGATTGCCGAATAGCAAGTGCCGGCGAAATCTCAGTACCGTTCTGCGCAGACTTGGCCGATGCACCCGTGCCTGCGAGAGTGGAGAGGCGCAACAGGTGCGACAGTTTGGAATCGTTTACCCAGAAGGGCTGTTCACTAGCCGGTGTGGATTTGACAGCTTCAAATCCGACCACGCAGTGTCCCTCACACAAACGGTCAAACTCGTTGCGGATTGCTGCGGTCACAAGACCGCGGATGTCTGTTGAGTCGACGGACTCAGTGCCAAGTTGTTTCGAGATCGCCTCGCGCTTCTGGTCGTCGGAGAGGTATCCGACTCCGCGCACAATGGGAAGATCAATTGTCGAGCATCGCATCTTGGCTGTCTCGGGGTAATGGGCGAGCGCTGCCATGAAGGTTCCACTGGCGGCGTATGGGGATTGACCCATATTACCAACGAAACTAGCGGCGGACGAAAGGCTGACGAAGAAATCCACGCTACCATTAGTTGATATTAAAGATCTTTGAACGTTCCAGATTCCGTTGACTCTGGGCATCATCACGGTCTGGTAGTCGGCGAAACTAAGCTTTTCAAAGAGTGTATCCTAATATAGGGGTTAGCGGAGATGTAATTTGTTATTCGGTGTTAAGAAACTTACCCGGAGAACCATAGCGCCATATACGACACCGCGAGTGGGAGGCATGCGAGCGAGGAGCGGAACAAGATTTTGGTCAACGCTCTGCTTATCCGCCACATCGCAGCGACAGACTTCTACATTGACACCCTGGCGAGAAAGATCCCGGATAGTTTGCTCTGCCTTTTCAGTTTTAATACCACCTCGAGAAACTAAGATAAGATTCTTAGCTCCCTTCTCTGGCAGCCAACTGGCGATGTCGAGACCAATGCCGCCGGTTCCACCAACGATAACATACGAAGCATCTGGGCGGAGAAGATTGTCATCCCTTCTAGCGGGGTGGACCTGTATAATGAGTTAGCGATCATCCGCTATAAACGTGACTGTCGCAAATCTGAGCAAACATACCTTGACCATCGAGTCATCCGTAACCTGGACAACCATTTTGCCAATCACTTGTCCACCCTGCAGGGCCCGGAATCCAATCTCAATGTCCGAGATGGGAAGAGTGGTCACAGACCACCTTGACTGGGCGTTAGTGTTGACGAACAGCTTGAACGCATCACGCAGCAACCGCTTCGTCAATTGCGGACGCTTCTCTCTGACCATTCCCAAGTCAACAGATGCGAAGGATATGTTCTTGTTGAAGTGAGCCATCTCTAATCGAGAATTTGTGGTAATATCTCGCTTGCCGAGTTCAATGAAGCGACCAAACGGCGCAACACATTCGAATGTAGCTTGCAAAGCATCGCCGCTAAGCGAGTTGAGCGCAACATCCACACCTTGACCACCAGTAGCCTGTTGGATACCTTGTGCAAATGACATGTCACGACTGAAGAAGATATGTTCTTCCTTCAGCTTGTATGTGTCCATCAGGAAGTTTTTCTTTTCGATGCTACCAACGGTTGCGAAAATATTAGCCCCAACACTCTGAGCAATGATAATTGCCGCTTGGCCAACACCTCCCGCAGCAGCGTGGATCAAGATGCTCTCATCTCTAATCAATCGTCCCAAGTCGATGAGAGAGTAGTAGGCAGTACAGAACACAGCTGGAATCGAAGCTGCAATCTCAAATGGCATATTGTCAGGAATGATCCAGGATCCAGAGGCCGGGCAGCGAGTGAAAGTCGACAATGAACCTGGTGCCATTGCACAAACTCGATCTCCAATCCTGAAGTCGGATACCGCAGCTCCCACTTGTGTCACGACTCCACTGCATTCCTGTCCGAGTCTGTCACCTTGAAGCTGGCCCATGGCCATCAAGACATCTCTGAAGTTGAGACCTGTGCTGTGAACCTGAATCTCAATGTGGTCATCAGGCAGAGGTCCATTGCGGGAAAAATCGTCTGTGAAATACAGCTCATCGAGCCCCTTCCCATCCCCGACGGCAAGTCGCAAAGCCCGATCTTGCTTGAAAGGCTGCATCTGTGGAGGCGCATCTGGTGTCTCTTGCTGGACACTGAGGTTCAATGCGTTGTTATCAACCAAGCGGGGCACACAAACTTTGCCATTTCGGACGACAAACTCCCAGTCGTTCTGGGCCAGCTGCGATTTCTGGCAGAAGACTCCGCTAAATACCTTGAGCATGTGTCTAACGGCCAGAGCATCGGACATGGTCTCCCGTTCTCCTAGGTCAAGCGTGGCGAATTGGAGGCCAGTCTCCGATCTCACGGTGCGAGCCAGTCCGATTGCCATGTTAGCGCCAAGGGATTCCAGGTCTGTTTTGGTGTGACGGACAACCCACAGTAGGCCTCGCGCCCGGCTCAGGAGGCGCTGAAGGGTCTGGAATTTTTGTTCAGTGAGATGCGATAGAATCGAGCGATCCATTCCCCCTAGAAAAATGCACCATTTCCCGGTGACATCAACGTCATCGGGGTCTGTAGCAGTGATGGGGTCAACTCCAGTCATCTTCCTGAGACCGTATTCGAGGCCAAGGGACGATAAGGTGCCGATTGAGTTAATGCCGAGGATCACAATATCGCCGGCGTTTGTGGGACCAGTTGCTGGGGTGTTAGCGGTGGATGTCATGAGACAACCAGATTGGAAAGGTGCTCCAGGGTATTCCTCGACGCACAAATCAATTCCAGAGAAGTCGTTCTCCTCCATGACCTTTCTCCATCCTTCGACAGTGAGGAGGGGCCCGTCCTTGCGGAATTTGTCATTGGCCAGCCACCATCCAGGGAGGAGCGCGAATGGGAAGTGACGTGCCTTGGGTACAGTTTCCTCAATGAGTAGGACCTTTCCACCAGGCTTCAAAAGGCCTCGGATGTTTGCCATTGTCTGGCTGATATCGGAAGTAGCATGCAGCACGTTGCAAGCAATTACAACATCATATGTGTCATTATGGAAGCCTTGCGCAGTGGGATCAGCCGACACGTCTAGTGTCTGGTATGTCATGAGATGTCCCCAGCTCTCGAACTTTGTCTTGGCCTTCTCAAAGAAGCCTGGAGATATGTCGGTATAGGTATAGTGCCCGAACCGAGGCGTAGATCCTGCTTCGCCTCCACCAAGACTCTTCAAAATAGGCATTGTGGCACCGCCTGTTCCCGCACCGATTTCAATGATGTTGAGTGTAGGGTTCTGATGTGCCATCTTGTCAATACAAACAGAGGCATTGGCATAAGCCTCACGAAGAGCGTCAAGATCACTGTAGTGTCTTCCGATTCCGTCATCCTCCAGAAGGACAGTCAAGGCGTCTACCTTGCCCCTGAGAATTTGTGGAAGCAGCTCTCCCACCTTTGAGGTCAACTCACCTGCTCCGTTGACTGTTCTGTTCTGTTCAAGAACGTCAAGGGGCAAGGGAGGTTTCTTGCCCGCCTTTTGGCAAGTGTTCTGGGCCCAATGGTAGAACTGCTGATGATGGGGCTCGAAGGTCGACACCTCGTCTTCAGTCACAGACTTGATCATCTGCGCAAGGTAATGCTCTGCCACAGATTCGAGGTGGTGCATTCTTTCAATGCCTTGGGCCACATCAGTGTCGGGACGAGGAAGCTGACGATAATCTTGGGCGGACAGGAAATCGAAGCAGGGTTCATATTGCATCTTGTAGCAGATCTGCCCAGGGGAAGTGTCCTTTGAGCTTTTGATGTCGTTGGATATTGGCACCAAAGTGATGCCACTGATTTCAATGAGCAGATTCGCTGGGTTGCTGGGAACAGTGGCGAACATGCGGTTGGTCTCAGGATTGCTTACCGATTCACTTCCTGATTTGTTACCATAGACCTGCAGTACAGTGCCGGCAATAAGTTCTTGGCACAATGAAATGGTCACTTGCTTGACATAGGACGGCACATGGGTGATGTGTGGACCAGGCTCGGCGAAACCACCAAGTACCCACATGAGTTGACTACATAGATCAAGTGTAACGGGGTGCACAATGCAGGGGGTCTCATGCCCGTGGGGCATCGCTGCCTTCGTGTCTGGGATGCGGATGGTAGCCATTGCTTGGCGATCCCTACTCATAGAGATGTCGGTCAGTCCTTGGAAGAGAGGACCGTAATTGATACCACCACTGTTGATGTTCTCGTAGAGTACATTGCTATCCACTGGCACACTGCATGAGTTGCGCATATTCAATACTTGTTGGGTAAAGCGTGCGGTCAACTCAAGCTGCTGCCGAGACCCGTCGACAGGATTAATATCTTTTGCTTCGTGCACCATGATGAAACCATTGCAGTGCTGATCCCATCCGCGACCCTCAGCCCATGAGAAAACCTTGAACTCGTGCCAGCCGAGGACTGATTTGCTAGGGGCTTCCGCTCGGGATGGCTTCAAGCTGAGCATTGTCTCCACTGATGAGTTCTCCGGGATGGTGAGGACACGGTTAATGAAGATGTCGCGCAGATCGACCTTTCCGGGAGCAACATGGTGCAGCTGTGCATGTTGCGAGATGGCCTCGATAGCCATGGTTAAGAATCCAGTCATTGGGTAGACACTTCTGCCGTGTACTTTGTGCTCACGGATCCAAGGGTGGTCATCTGCACGAATGATGTTCCTCCATCGAGGCTCAAAGTCGACATTCTCTATGCACAATGAGCCAAGAATATCACTCCGAGGGAATTGACGATGGAAATGGTTGTCGCCTAGTCTTGAGCTGAACCAGTATCTTTCTGAGTGGTTCCACGGATATTTGGGCAGATTTGTCAAAACAGCTGGCTTCCTTGTTGTTGTCTTCAAGTTCGGGAAGTTGATAGCCTGGAAGTCCAAGTTCATGCCATGTGTGAACAGCGAACCAGCGAGGTTTTGAACAGCTTCGATGTCATCTACCTTGCGTTTCAAGGTGTGCAAGTATTGCACATTGGAACCCGGGGCGTATTTTTGGGCGATTTCTTTGACAGGTGTTTGCAGGGCAGGGTGAGGGCCGATTTCGATCAATGTGTTGATTGGCGCATTTGCCTGCTCATCGGTCACAAGGTTCTTCAGGCCCTCGACAAACTCCACACGAGAGACCAGATTATCGACCCAGTAGTTGCCATCCAAAGCGCTTCCTGGAACTAATTTTCCGTAAACGGTCGAGTAGAATGGAACCTCAGAGTCCCGAGGCGCAATCTTGCCGAGCAGGCATCGATATTCATGCGATACAGTCTTCATATGGTGAGAGTGGTAAGCAACTTCGACCTGCAGTCTTCGCGTGAAAATCCCTTCTTTGTCCAAAGCAATTTGCAGATCGGCGATAACATCCGCATCTCCTGACAGAGTCACACTTGACTCGCTGTTCACACAGGCAATAACGGCCTTGTTCCCTCGCATGACATTCAATATTTGCTGGATATCTGAGGCGCCAGCTCCGACCGCCAACATACCTCCTTTGATAGATTTGTCATTTGCAACCAGGTTTGCTGCAACACCACGAGAGTACGCCACACGCACACATTCGTCAAGACTCAGAATTCCTGCCGCGTAGGCTGCTGCAATCTCTCCGCTAGAATGGCCTACCACAGCCTTGGGGCGAATACCCCAAGATGAGAGCAAATCAACTAACGCTAGCTGGACTGCGGTACAGGCAGGTTGGCTCATATATGCGGCAGAGATAGAGCTTGCGCTGGGGTCAGTCAGGAGCAATTCATCTTTGTGTGGTATGTTAGTATCCGATAATATTCCTGTGTCGAATCCGCTGCAAACTCACCAATAATTGAGAATGTAGCACCGAGGGATTTCAGGCAACTATCCACTTCTTTCATGGTCCGCTGGAAAACTGGGTAGGTGCTCAGCAGTTCTTTGCCCATACCGTGCCATTGCGCACCTTGTCCAGTAAAAACAAAGCCGACAGTAGGCTCTTTGGAAGAACGAACAGGCACTGCGTCTATAGACAGCGATGCGGTCAGCTCCTGTCCAAGGATTGCAGAGGATGCCAGTCTCCATGGCAGAAATGTCCGTCGCTGTCCCAGTGTATATGCCATGTTGTCCAAAGTGCTGTCATTGAAAACCACCGGGTAAAGGTCGAGATACGCTGCAATAGATTTTCCGAGCTGGAGAGCAGCCTGTTTATCGTACGCAGAGAGAACGTACAACTTGCGCTTGAGGGGATCGTTGTTTGCTGCAAGGTCGCCTTCGTGTCGGGGCCCACGCTGTAGAATAACATGGGCATTGGTCCCGCCAAAGCCAAAGTTGTTCACACTTGCGTATGGTTTGCCACGAGGCCATGGGGTCAGCTTCTTCGGAACCTGGCTAGGTATTTAGCTAAGTTCTTTGATACTTCAAGCCCCTAATCTCACCTTCATATTCCACTTCCCCATGGGTATCTCATCATTTGCCATCTCAAAATTGCAGTTTGGGGGTACGAAGCCTCGTTCAAGTCCCAGGGCCGTTTTTATCACAGAAACAATGCCACTCGTTCCTTCTGTATGACCAATGTTTGATTTCACGGATCCAACAAGCAACGGTTGACGCGGAGTCCGTCCTTTTCCAAAGACGGCATTCAACGCAGTGGCTTCGAGGGGATCACCAACTTTGGTTCCTGTGCCGTGAGCCTCGACAAATCCTGTCAATGACGGGTCAATCCGTGCCTCTTTATAGACTTGCCGTATCAATGCTTCCTGTGCCTCGCCATTTGGCATTGCAATACCTCTGGTCCGCCCATCTTGGTTGAGGCCAGTGTTGATAATTACAGACCGGATGGCATCTCCAGCAGCCTCGGCATCCTCGAGTGATTTCAATATAATACATCCAGCACCTTCACCTCGGCCAAAGCCGGTACCGCGGTGATCAAATGCATATGAGCGACCAGTGTCGGCAAGTAGTCTTTTAGAGTCGAATCGTTAGCCTATGTGTGTCAGGAGGACTGCCAATTACACTTACCTAGAACGCGTCATCGAGACGAAAGCCTCGGGGGTTATATTCAGGTGACATCCTCCCACGATGGCCATCGAACATTCACCATTCCGAATACTCTGAGAAGCTAGATGAAGAGCAGACAGGCTTGAAGAGCAAGCTGTGTCGACCGTAACACTAGGACCGTTCAAGTCAAAATAATACGAAATCCGATTCGCCTGCAATGCCATAGCCGTTCCAGTCGCAGCATACATTGGAATAGCTGAGATATCTCTGGTGTTGTTGATTTCGTAGTCGGGATATGAGGCGCCTGCAAATACTCCCACCTTTTGGCCGCTGATCTCATGCGTCGGAATTCCAGCGTTCTCGAGCGCTTCGTACACACATTCGAGGAAAATGCGCTGTTGCGGATCCATTGATCGTGCCTCTTGAAGTGTAATGTTGAAAAAGGGCGCATCGAAGAGGGCAATATCTTCTTTCAGGAAGTGGGCTCCTACCGGGTTGAAGGACCCTGGTCGATCGGGATGAGGATGGTAGAAGGAATCAGCGTTAAACCGGCTCTTCGGAATTGGCGACCAGGCACTTCGGCCTCGTGAGCAGAGATCCCAGAAATCTTCGGCCGTGGAAACGTCTCCTGGGAGGCGGCAGGACATGCCGATGATGGCTGTTCGCTTAGATACATCGCCCGTGGCATTATCGGTGATCTCGTTAGGCTGTTCGTACAAAGAGGCATTTGCACTCTCAATAACTGGTGTTCCAGTGCTAGAGGGCGGTTGAAGGCGCATCTTTGATAGATTCAATGTTTGGTTTGAAGATGTCGAACTATGTACCTAGCAGTGTGATCACCACCAATGTCCAGGAATTGTCCAAAGAAACGAATATCGATTTGCAAGAAAAGAATGTATAGAACAGTACAATCACGCAGCGTTCGAAACGGGCAATCGGTTCGTCCAAGTACTTCCTGAAAGGCAGAAAATAAACAAAAGGGCATCGAGGCGGTTTGGCTCTAGAGTACAACGCCCTTGCATGACCATCCAAGCGTGCGCGTGCCGATCTCTGTATTGTAGTTGTCCCAATTGAAACAGGGATCCAACCTTGAATCGGGCAATGATAGGTCGGGAGAAGCCCCATGCCTCCAGAGCCGTGTTCCTTGATGGCGAATCCAGCAAATCGCAGGCACATCAATGGGATCCTCTATGCATGAGACGTCACCTCCACCCGTTTTTCATTAGTGGTTTACATGATTGCAGATCAGGATCAGTGGATTTGATCTTGGCCATGTCTCGATGGCTTGGACAGTGCTTGTCCGATGCCCTTGCTAAGGCGAGGGTGTGTACTCCGTACATTCCACCACAGGGGTAAAACTCCGACCCTGGCAGATTCCTGATAGCATAATTCGGGGCTGCCTCCTCGCATCGAAAGTGCCTTTTATAGAACACTCCGAGTGGTATTTTAGCACCTCGCTTTTCTCCGAAGATATTCCCAGATCATCGCAATGAAGTTCTTATGTCTCCCAGGAGGCTATTGCAGCGCCACGGTATGTCAAGCAAGCACGTGCAATGGAATCATTTAGTTGACTTTGATATAGGCTCTCAAAACCCAACTAGGTAAGCAGTTGACGCGATGAACGTCCGAAGAAGATATTAATCGGTTTAGGCCCGTTCTGTGATGCCCTCGCATCCAATGGAAATGCCAGCTTTCTCTACACGCAGGGAACGACCGAGGTGCATGTTCCCCCAGAATTTGCTGGGTTCTTCGGTCCACCACCCAACTATACCTTTATCAAGGTCGATGGACCAGCCCTGGTCCATACGAACATGAGAGACTTCCCGAAAAGAAACACCCCGGAAGAGGCAATGAAAGCCGCCACACAAGCAGCAGGTGATCCAACATTCTCATGCATCACCGAGGTCATGGACCGTCTAGTTGGCATTCTTGACAGTGAAGGAGACATTGATGGCGTGATTGGCTTCTCTGAGGGCGCCCAAATTGCCGCATCGCTTATTCTTGAGGAGCAAAGAAGAGAGATAGAACTTGGTCGGATACCTCGACTTAAATGCGCGATACTTTTCAGCGGATGGCCACCGGTGCACCCGGTCTCTGGCAAGGTTGTTACAGCTGACGACTATAATGAAGAACCCATCACTATCCCCACCTGCCATGTTGTCGGTGCATCGGATCCGTTCCTTGATGGGTCGATGGCATTGTACAATATGTGCGATCCAGACAGCGCTGATCTGTTCGACCATGGAGCCGGGCATTTAATTCCAAGAAAGAAGCAGACTGCCGAGGAGATTGCTTTAGTTGTGCGTGAGATGATCAACTGTACAGCTTGCTCTATATAGCGATTTATATAGCAATACATGACGGGCTTGTATTTAGGGTGCATTTCCACGACATTGGGTCCATTTCATGTTCAGTTCGTAGGCATAAATATAGCAATCATCACTTACCATCGCTACCCCAACAGCGGCCTTGTCTCCGCTTCTTCCCCCTCCTCAACCTGAGTCCGACTATCTGTCCACCTCCATTGAGGAAAGAACCCAAAAAAGGACACAGGCCTCCAACTCCAGCGCCACCTAGAAGACCCTTCCCCTTCCTCGTCAGACTCCTCATACTCTGCCTCCTTCCAACGCCATTGGGTCCGGCGCACAAGCCACACCAATCCAACCCCTACCGCGCCCAACGCCACCGTCACAAGCGCGGCGCCCATTACCGACAGAACAGTCAAGGTACTAGCATTGCACCCAAACGTCGGAGCTCTTAACTCCCACCTCTCCTTGGAACCAAGGGGGCAGATATTTGCTGAGCCAAAAGGCGCAAATATCGGAACCCGCGATGCGTTAGGAACACAGGTCGAGGACTATAGCATAAAAATCAATAGTCAGCTTCCTCCAGCACGGAGTAGAATATCATGCGTCATATTGTGCTGATCAAGTCAAAGCAAAAGCAATAATGGAGGTCCGTGGTAGGTGTCGCCTTGAAACCCCTCTCCCCATTCTAAGGACGCAAGGGAGGATGTGAAACGAATACGATGGGTAGGAGTTGCGCATATAGAATGCAAATAGACTGGAGGGGAGAAGGGAGAATTGAAATTGACTATAAAAAGAAAAAGACAAGAAGATATGACCTACTATAGCACACCAACTGCAGGCAGCATCACCATGCAGGCAGCTTGAACAAGACTGTCGACCCCAACAAATATGGAAAAGCGGATCGCTGGGATTGTTCAAGGGGAAACTGGAGTTTCCTTTGGGTTTGTCCATATTCCTAAGGTAGAATGTCATGTAAGGTTCTCGTGATATGTCCTTTTTCCTCAATAGTCAGATTTCCTCCCTTGCATTGAAACGGTAAACGTACTTTGCCTCTAAATTGGCCGGGTCAACCCGCGGTCAAATAATTGGAAGAAATATAAAGAAATTCCTCTTTGATTTGCAAGTGAAACATGCGACATTATCGAAATTCGCGTGCTTCCGGTTGGGTACTTTCGCCACTGCATCCACTACGGTATACAAAGTCCCACAATGGCATGATGGTCTCACTGTGTTACAGATTTATATTATATAGACTTGATAGTCACATGACACCGTGGCATGTAAACGTGATAATTTTATGGTAAATCGCGGTGATAACGAACTGGCCCAGAAATACCAAAATACACTGCCGCTCGTCGATACGTAAGAGAGGAAAGGACATGTTTTCGATCAAGGGAAGATGGTAAATATGGAAATATGGCTCAGACCACGCGCTTGACCTGCATATTGATTATTAGTATCTCTTTGTCTCAACCAAAAAGAACCCCACGTACCTCGAAGAATCTCTTGAGCCACCACACCTGGAATACACCCTCGCCAATAACCACCATAAGCTGGAACATACTCCACCATTTCACACGGCCGTTGGTGCTCTCTGCGGTATTGCGGTGTACTCGCTCACGGACAACAATGTACGACTGCTCATCCTTGACCTGCGACAAAGCCTCGGTAAGTTTGCGAACTAGATAGTACCAGACGATCAGTCTCAAAATTCTTCCGTGAGCTGTTCTTGTTCGCTGCGCTTACCTTCGACCTCGAGGGGATCCTGCGTCATCTCGCTTTCGGGCACATAGACAATTCCGTGGACGTTGAAGGAGACCTCCTTGGAGTTCGAGGTCCAGCCCTCGTTGCTGAAGCAGTAGTTGTATTTACCGTCGGCCGTTGCAGTGAAGGAGTAGTCGTCAGAAGCAACGGCTTGCTTGAAGTACTGGCGGTTTCTCAGGGGATCCTCGACCTGTGGCGACCGAGCATTAGCATTTGCGTTCTCAATTTGAATATTCCTCCATCCCGATGTATCAGCTGGGCTGGTCCCAAAAGGCGTAAACTCTCTTTTTGAATCCGATACCCCATGCCAGAAACACTATCGGAGCAGAAGGAGACTCCCGAGTAACAACTAAATCACCCAACACCAAGACCCGGACCGGGATATTTCATACCCAGAAATCAACCTCGAGGTTTCCACTCCCTCCAAACTCCCGATCTCCAACCTGGAAAGTGACAGTCATAACATCGTCGCGGTGCAGTGACTCGTGGAAGCATTCTCGTGAGTGAGACTTGAGCTGGATGGTGTGTGCGGTCGCGGCGGTGATCCACCCTAGCGCAGTGACCAGGATGGTGCTTGTTGAGAATCGCATGGTGGAAGGTTTCGGCTGACTCCGGTGAGTCTGGGGGAATTGACGAGTGAGTGGGTGGTAACGACGGTGTTGGTTGTCAACGCGCAAGGTGTCAATTGGCGACGCTCGGACCACTTTCATAAACACCGCTCCGCCTTAAGATTTGGTCTTGGCTCGATGTACTCCGCGTATACTCTTGAATGGATTTATATTGTGATATGAATTAGTCTTTCTATGTCTATTCGTTGGTATCATTTGAGTCTCCCGTGAGATTGATCTTCATCTGAATTTACAGGTTGGCAACTTATACTGCAACATATATATCGTCCGCGGGTTGTGCTATGCATTAACTACAAACATATGACCATATTTGTTATTCTAAAACGGGATCTACAAGTTCGAAATTGATCAATGCAGGTATCAAACCCGGAGGTATTCAATATTCAACGACAAATCGAATACTCACAGAAGAGCGAGTTATCGATCTTGCTGGGAAACCGTTGACTCACATGCGGCTATAAGGGAGGTTGGCACCTCAAAGAGAATAGTAATGCAATAGCAATAGAGTAAGGAGTCTGGATTTATTTGAAAATAATAAACACTTGGACAGTAATAAGCTACAGAAAGCGCAACGGCGAAGCGTGACTATCAACACAGTTACATCCGACATCACAAAAGGGGGTGCATGGATAATATAGAACAATCAGAAGTAAAGAATGACAAGGATTGACTATTAGTATGTATAGAAGGGATGTAAACGATAGGACATGAAAAAAAAATGTGAGTAGGATATTCAATGTACAAGATCTTCAGGGGGAGAGGTAAAAAGCAAGCGAAATAACGGCGTGGTATCAAATCCGAAAACGCAAACGTTGTTCAACGGCCATGAAGCCGGAAGATAGGTATGTATGTCGAAAGGGGGAATATGGTAACGAGAGGAGAGAAAACTGAGAACTGGCACCAAACGCGAGATAGCAGTAAACGATGAAAAGCAAAGATATCACAGATCATCCGTCCTGTAGCCATTTTTCTGGTAAAAAGGGAAAAAATGCCAAAGAAGCACTGTGATGAGAGGGAAGGTTCAAAACAATCTATGGGTAATGATCAAGGGCGGCAGGTTCACTCTTCTTCAGTGGAGGGTTCGTCAGAAGAGGAGACGTCAGCGTCGGCTTGAATATCACTTTCTTCGGCTTCAGCCTCATCGATCTGAGGCCCAAATGGACCCTCATCGTCCCTCTGCTTCGGCGAAGCCGAAACCATCCCATCAACAGTACTCTCGTTCTCATCCGCGTAGCTCCCATCCTCATAGTTCGCCGGCTCAGCGTCATGGTCATAACTTGAGCGACGGAGAAGAGGCGGCGTTTGAGGCGGTTCCGTGATAGGTGCCTGGTTGCGAACCGAGCCACGTCTTGGGCCTCTCAACGGGCGAGTTTGCGCAAACCGCGCGGCAGCACTAGTCTGCAGGCCAGTACCGTGCTCTCGGACGTGGGAGCTCGGGGGTGTTAGCAGACCCGAGAGGAAGGTGCTCGCGTTGCTGGGCTTTGATGGGGTTTGGTCAGAGCTGTTGGCGGCCGATTCGCGACCTTTGCGCCAATTTCCCCAGGCGGCGGCTGCGGCTAGGGGGAGAGAGCGAGGCGAGGCAGCAAGGTCGGCGAGGGAGGGGAGGAGGCCAGTTGCTAGGCGTTCCTTTTCTTGTTGCTGCATTTGGAGGTTGGCTTTAAGACGGATGGCTGCGTCGCGGACGGCTTGCTGATTGAATGAGGGCTTGGACACAGTCTGGATTATGTCCTGCAGGTCGTCAATTCGGACGCCTAAGAGTTCACGCAGCCAGGTGATCTCGGTGTCCTTCTCCTTGATCTTATTTGGTGCATCTTTATCTATCGCGGAGACTTCTTGTTCGAGCTCCTCGATGCGTGTCTCGCGCTGCTGGAGCTGGTCCTGAAGGACAAAGATTGACTCGCGCAGGGCTTGAGGGGATATTCTTTCTGGCTCTGCGGATCCCTTGTTGTAGGACATGGATGGCGTCGCCCGCGAGTGCGAGGGTGCGGAAGCTGTGCTGGCCTTGGCGCTGTGAGCTGCCTCAGCAGCAGCACGGGCAGCAGCCTGGGCGATCTCAAGCTTCTCTTCAAGGAGGTTTACGCGCTCTTGCAGGTGGTTAGCCTTGTCCTCGGACAAAGCCATACGCTCCATGTTATGAGTGTCACCGCGTGCACGATCCTCTGAAGAGTTATGCAAAGCGCGAGCGTGACGTTCACGCAAGTCATTGATAACGCGCTCATGCATCTTGCGGGTCTCATCAATGGCAAGGTCCTTAGCAGCGAGGGCAGTAGCCTTTGAGTCCCTGGCCTCCTCGAGAAGAAGCTCGTAGCGCTCGCGAGTGGTATCGGTATCCATGCGGTTATTGTCAAGTTGAGTCTGCAGACAAATGATCTGGGCTTCCAGCTCAGCACGCACAATATTGACCTGGCTGTTAGAAGCCTCAAGGTCTGCCTCCAATGAAGATCGAGTGCGCTGGATCTCGACACGGCTGCTCTCGCGGGCTTCGACGAACTCCCGCTCGAATCGAGCAGCCTTGACTTGCAGGTCATGATTCTCCGCACGGAGATTGGTGATCAGCTCCTCCAGTCTAGCATTCTCTCGCTGAGATTGTTCCTGGATGAACCTCAACTTCATAGCCTCCCGCTCGTTCTTTTCGAATTCGCGGACATCCTCCTCGAGCTTCTCGCGCAATTGGAGCTCGCGCGAATGCGACGCGCGCAGCTCGTTGTACCTAGCAGAGTGTTCTTCCTCCTTCCTGCGCCAGGCAGCTTGATCGCGAGTGATTTCAGCAGTGACACTGAGCATGTCATCTTGCAGACGATCGAACTTTTCAGTGAGGTTCTGGCGCGAGATCATGCTGTCTTCGATGCGAGTTCTCAGGTGATCAATAGTCTCATGAAGAGACTTGTTCTCACCCTTGGTGGTCTCCAGTTGGCGGCGGAAGGTATCGCTCGAAAGACGGTACTCGTCGAGAGTACCCTCAAGCGCGATGTTCTTCGTGGACAGCTCGGCGATAGTAACCTTGAGAGTCTCGCTCTCTTCAGAGAGAGACTCAGTGCGGAACTGCATTTTCTCAAAGTAGGGAATCTTCTCTTCCTTGAACTGGAGGAGACGAGACTCAGCATCCTCTGCAGCAGCACTGTGACGAGCAGCATCTTCCTCGGCGAACTTCAACAGTCGCTGGAGCTCAGAAATGGCATCCTGCGCATCGCGGCGTTCCTTGTACTCCTGCTCGGCACGCTCATCGGCGACTCGCAACATGCTCTTAAGGCCGTCGATTTGAAGCATAAGGCTGTCGGCACCAATCTCCTCGGCCTCTGACAGGCGGGGGCTCGGGGGTTTCTGCAAGGCGACCTGCTGAGCCAATTGCTTTGCCATGGCCTCCTCGATAATCTCACGCATATCACCAACAGGATCCTGAGCGAGCTTCTTAATAGTGAGAGCCTGCAGTTCAGCAATGCTTTCCTTGAGCTGCGACATCTCGCTGTGGCTGGAGTGCGGGGAAACACGTTGAGGGATGTCATGGGTAACTAAAGCTTCCATAACGACATTCTTGAGCATCTCCAGCTTACGTTCCCTCATGTTGTGGGGAGAGCGTTCGCGAACCAAAGCCTCCTCGCCATCATCGTCCTCATCATCGGCGTCACTGTCTTCCATCTCAGCTGATGTGCTGCGGAAGACCTTTCTACTTGCAGTGTCAGTGGCAATAGAAGCCACCGACTGTTGAATTACAGCCAAGGCACGCTCCATAGGGCCCAGGTGTTCGTCGATAGCGGAGCCGACAAGATCATTGATGCGACGGTCGAAGAAGCGGTTGCGGTTCATGAACTTCTCATCTTCACCGGCGGAGATCATGTCATCCCAGTCACTGACATGGTCATTCTCAGTGATAAGGTGACGAACAGGGGACTGAAGACGGGAGATAAGGCTCTTCTGCGGAGAGAAGGTAGCATTGCTGTTGGCATCGATGTCCGAGCCAAGTTTAGGAATGCTAAGCTTGTATGTCTTGGGGACTCCACCGGGGCTCGGGCTGGGGGCTTCGCTTCGGGCCTCCGCAGAACCAAACCGTTGTTCCTTTGTGGGACCACCCATCGACTCGGTGATGTGGTCGTGTCGTGGTTGGAAGGGAGTAGCGTGGATCGTGTGGTAAGGAGTCGTTTGCCGCTCGATGCCGACGTCTGCGTCGTCGTCGTTTAGCTGTTGCATCACCGCATTCAGTTCCTCATCGTCAGGTGAGTCATCCTCGGAGTCCCATGGGTCATCGTAATGCTTAGGTTTGCGAGTGAGGAATCCTGTTTCCACGCGGCTTGGAGTATTGGCCACAGGCTCAGCACCGTGATCTGGCGAGATTGTTGTCTTAGGTGGGCTTGCGGCAGCGAAGCGAGAAGCCATAAGTCCAGCTTGCATGGGCTTACTTGCAGCGGGACTCTTGACAGGCGTTCCGATGTCCTGCTTCTCGATGGCATTTGCTTCAAGGGGGTTTGGCTCGGCAAAGCTAGATGGTTGGACGGTTGTGGGAACGAATTCAGTAACAGCAGGCTTGAACTCGAAAGGCTGGGCATTAACCGACAGCCTAGTACTCTTGATCGAGCTCTTGGATCCGTGAGGAGCATGTTCGACACCCTTCGATACGGTGACGGAGCTATTATCTCCTATAGCAGGTTCCCTTCGTTCACGTTCTTCAATAACAATGTCCTTAGAGGCCACGGCCCGGATCGGTGATCCAGTTTGAGAAGCGTTCTCAGCCTCACGCTTCGCATCAAACAAGGTCCAAGTGTCCGCTTCGCTGACAGGAGTACCCGTCCGCTCTGCTGGATTGTTCTCTTTAGGCATAGCATTCTCCTTGCCCTCGGCGACTGCATGGAGGGCACTCGAGGCTTGAGCGTTCCCGGCCTCGCCCAGAGGGTTGGTCGAGATACTATATCTAGTCTCGCCTTCAGTGTGGCCAACACCGCGACGCGCACGCTTGTGGCGGTCAGTAGACACAGGTCGGCCACTGGTGTCGTCTTCAACAGCTTGCTCTTTTTTGTTGTTCTCCTCTTCGATCTCATCGGGCCGCACAATAGGAATAGCCTTAGACTTCTTGTCAGGGGTGGTGATCTCGCTGATGTCAATGTCGCCAAATATCTTGGTGCGACTAGCGGGAGGCTGCTCGGAGCTTGGATTTGAGTTGAGGTTAACAGAGGCGTTGGGGTTGAAAACAGGTGCATCGACATTGAATGATGCGGCAGAGAACTTGAAGGCGCCACTGCCACTGGCATTGTGGCTCTGCTTGGGAACCATTGGGCCGTTCATACTGCTACCAGGCGTGAACGCGGGAGGCGGGACAAACCCGAACCCTTGCTCGCCCAGGCCACCGAACTGGAATGGGTCATTACCGAACGGCACAGGCTGGGAATCGAACGATGTGGTAGGGTCGAATTCCTTAGCTGCGACGTTGAGTGATGTAATCGAGAGCTGCGACTGATGGCCTGGATGGTAGGAGTGGCCGCTAGTCTGGGCCTCGTGCCACGGCCCTTGGCGAGTCTGCGGCGTACCTGCAACGCTAGGGTTTGTATCGAGATCAGACGCATCATGGCCATTGTGTTGTTGGTATTGTTCTCCGTAGAATTGGTGAGGGAGCTGGTGCTGGGCAAAGGAATGAGGTGGGTGGTGTTCGTTTTCCGGCAATCCCCAGCGTGACTTCAGCATGCTGGTATTCAGGCCTGTAGGATTGTTGCCATCCCGGTAATCGTCCTCCAATTGTCGATCGATTGAGTCTTCCAGATGGTAGTCGGTATGTGTCATCTGGTCCAGTCCTCTCTGCAGTGTTTCGCTCAGATTATGACCGTGGCCTCGAGGTGTAGGCTGGGCAAGCTCGACGTTCGATGCGTGGAAATGATCTGGGTGTCCATTGACCGGGGTCTGGGGAGCCTGGTATGGTAGGCCCTCCTGGTGCATGCCATGGCCAAATTGAGCATCGAAAACACCCTTATCCTTGATTCCTGCGTGGAAGGACCCTTGATCATGTAGCGGAGATACTGGTGATAGCATGGAAGAAAAGTTGCCCATTGCCCCTGGTCCAGCCGAAGAAGTTGCCTGGCGGGCATTCAAGAAGCCCTGAGGAGTCATAGATCCCTGAGCAGGAGGCGTGGGCTGGAATTGGAAGGGGAATCCGCCTATCATATTTTGCTCAGCACCAATGAATGGCGTTTGCATACCAAATTGCGAAGCAGGCGATGCCATTGATCCCATAGTAACAGGAGTAGGCATCGATGGTTGATTGAAGTGAGGCGAGAATGGGTGAATGTGGCCAAGGGGATTGCTTGCTGCAGACGCAGTAGGAATCGGCGGGGATGAGATAAGGCCCGAGAAAGGAGTGCCACCGGGATTGAGCGAGTAATCAGGTGAAATGGATTGTTCAGGCTCATCGTCGCCAAATGATACTCCAAGGGCGCGTAGCTTTTCCTCTTGGAGCTCGGTGATATAAGACTCCCACTTGGCCCTGTCTGGGAAGTTTACGACAAGCGGTTGGATCTTGGAAATTTCATGCAGGTCATATGGGTCGGGATATAGGGGTCGGCTGAGACCTCCTAGAGTCGCCGTTGTGGAAGGGTCTTCGGAATCGCCAATAGTGAACCCACGAACATCGTACCCTTCGTTCTCCCATTCTTGCATCCGCTGTTGAACATCTGCCTGTGTCAGGAGACGATACCCAGGTTGCGAACCCCTCTTGTCATCATGTGGCAGTTCAATTATGCAGGCTTTCCCACGCCAATTCAGCTTCTTTCTCCGCCGTAGTGATTCGGTGGCTGATCTGATATCAGAGACCTGTGTTTTTGATGGAATCGGGTTGAACGGGTCTTCCAACTTGGCAGTTTCCTCCATCGCGTTTGCGGGTGGAGGAGGTAACGGCTTCTCTACCGGCGAGTTTACCTCGACGGTGGGTGTGTTCAAGTCTGACATGTTGTTTTGTGGTGGATCTTTATCGTAAGCGAAACCCCAAAAGTCCTCCTGCCTCAGGGTATCAGCGCGTTTGTGCAAGGTTTTGTTGACTTTTGCACGCGCGGCGGCTTTTTTCCCGACGAAATCAGAGAGCGTTGGAGTTTTCAACAGATCGTCAGAACGAAAGTCGTCTTCTAGACCAAGCCAGTCGTCCGAAGCGTCGTCAGCAAAGTGATTCCTCGCAGTGATGAACGACGGTGCTTCACTTCCCGAGTCGTCGCTGAGCCAATTGCTGCGCTCCGTTCTAGGTTGACCGGTAAGATACTGGTTGATCCAATCCTGTGTAAATTCCCGTATCGATTTATCTCCGTTGTTGGGGACGATATCACGGTCCACGGGTTCGAGGGTGTTCTCGTCGGCAGCACTTAATCTTCGGAACTCGGTGCGGTTGGCTACTGACGAGACAGGCGAGATGGGACCAGATCCGTCGTCGACACCAGTGAATTCGTGTTGGCTATTTGACACTGAGAGTCTCCGGGTGCTAGGTGCTGCATATGGGGACCCCCAAGCGGTGGTGTAGTATATGCTGCTTTCCGCCTTGCGATTGACTGGTGAGGAGGCCCGGGATTCTTCAGTTGTGCGATATGAGGATAAAAATGGAAGAGGCGGGGGTTCGAGGGTGATGCTCCGCGGGGAGGTTCGTTGGCCGGGGGAGCCAGCGGTTGACGGACTGGAGTCTCCTGATGGCGGGGAGGACAAGAGTAGTGAGGGAGCCAGACGCGACTCACGGATGAGGCGCGTGTCCCGCGAGCGGAACTGTGGAGAAGGCGCCGAGATGGCGGAAGAGACGGAGTGATCTAGATCTGTAGTCATTCAAGATGGTCAGACTGGCATATTTGGAGGGGTCAAGAGCGATTGAATCAAGGGAGTTGAAGAATGAAGTGCAAGTCGCGTGGTAGCGCGGAGTAGGGAGCCCAATTCCACAATTTCGGGAAGGGATCAAAGAGGGACAACATCAATGCATACACACACCTTCCGTGTCAACTCCTGCAGCAAGCACTTGCTTGCCGCTCCGCTTATCGTCCAGAATGTTGACGCATGGAAATCAAACTAGAATTGAAGACCACCGCTAGCAAGATAACCTGGGGCGAGATGCTGTACAGGTTATCTATTTGGGGGGGGGATAGGCGCAATTTGCAAACAAATAAAAAGAAAAGAGAGATCAAAAGCACGCTCGAGTCAGAAGCATCAAAGACCAGGATGAGGAACTAAGGGGAAAAAAAGGTCGGACGTCACGGGTATTGGATCGTCGTACTGGGTACCTCCTAGACTGTGGGTAGTGCGAACTAATGCGGTGTACAGGGTACCTTAGGCCCATCCAACGCCTATTATTTGTTTAGCGCAGCGGCCGTTGGCTTATCTTGTTGGCTTGGCTTTTTCTGTCAATGTTCTACGGAGTACGGAGTACAGAGTACGCATATGTACCCGCTTCAAACCCTTGCAGGTCAAAAGTTTAAAGGCATACTCTGTACTCATGTTCCCCTTACATAGTAAAAGTAAACAATGAAATTGGTGGAGATGGAGATTCAGGGGTAGAATTGAGAGCTTCCATGGATTCAACCGTACCACCCCCGGAGCCGTTCGCGGGTATTCCAGTATGACTAATGATTTTTTGTGTTTATTGTCCAATCAGAGTCTATGCCACGACAAAGAGTTCCAGGGTTTCATACCTTCATGCTGATTGGTGAGAATTTATCTACGGGCGCTGGTTCATGCCTGTTATGCACCCCTTAAGCCCTTTCTGGCTCTTATTTTCTCTCTTTAGTCATTGTGAACTTCCAACTGCTCTTTGAGGTCATCTGTTTAAGAAGCCTGACTCTGTATCTTGATGAAATGACATCTTTCCTATCCGCTATTTCGCTATGAGGGATCTCACTAGTTAGTTATATAACGCCAATTGACATAATCCGATTGAGATTTGATCAATCAATCTTGATCAAAACTTTAGCAAAGTGTTTCTTTTCCTTAAGGCGCCTGTATGCGCTCTTTGCCTCAGCCAGCTCAAACACCACATCGTCGACCGCCGGCACAATTTTATGGTCATCAACGAACCGAACCAACTCCACAAATTGGTTGCGACTGCTGGCCAGAATGCCACGAACAATGCACGTATGCAGTAGAGCAGCAAACATAGGAACAATGTCGACGGTGGACTCCCCAACCTGGCCAATGACCAGAACAATTCCATCCACCCGCACCGCCGCCAGAGACTTAGGGAGTGTTTCATTGCCGCCAACGTCGATGACAAAATCCACGCCTCTCTCGCCAGGAGACAAGCGTCGGGCATCCTCACCCCAGGTCATCGGATTGGCCTTGTAATTGACAACGTGCGTTGCACCCAGCATCTTTAGACGAGCCGATTTCTCCTCGGAAGATGTAGTCGCAATCACAGTTGCACCCACTGCGACAGCGAGCTGTAGAGCAGCAATGCTAACCCCGCCGGTGCCTTGAATAAGTACCCACGAGCCCGGTCCTGCTTCACGGCCCTTTAAGCCAAATAGAGCGTTCCACGCGGTAGTCCAGGTACAAGTCAAGGTAGCGGCAGGAAGCCAATCGAGAGATTTCGGCGCGTGGACAAGGCCTGCTTCGGAGAAAGTACCATGGGACCGAAGCGTGCCATCAGTTCCTTGACCGAGGCAGGTGAGAGTATCAGCGACGCCCGCGAGTGCATCGTCTCCGTGAGATTCAACGAGTTTAGGGGCGGCGTGCGTGAGTACTCGATCGCCTGGATGGAAATCGTGGACAGACGATCCTACGCCTTCTACTATGCCAGCACCATCACAGCCTGGAATAATCGGTGGGGTGATCGGTCCATTGATACCCTAAATAAGGTTAGGATGCATAAATAGAGCGTTGTGGGATTCAAACATACCTTAGGACCTGCGATGACTAGTTCGCGATAGTTCAAACTCGCTGCATGCATGCGAACAAGAACCTCATGGGGGCCCAATTCGTGGGTAGATGGTATTTTAACATGCTGTTGATACTCAAGGGAGGTCTCAAAGCCTTCCTGGCTCGTTAAAACCCATTGTCTGGCCATGTTTCAACTCGTCGTGGTGGTTGTATAAAAATCAAGTAGCTCGTAGTGGTAATAGAAGAAGATATCGAGTCCGAGGGGGTTAAGGACTTATATATGTATTTCTGGAATGACGAGAAGGTATTTGTTTGATTTCAAAGGACATCCGATCTGGTATTCCTAAATAGGAATATCAGATTGAGTGGCGTTTTGGTGTGATTGGTATTCGGTCCCTGTGCCGACAACGCAGCCCACTCTGATTTTCCTAATTAGGAAAATCAGATTGGGTGGCGCTGTATACTTCGAGATCAATTATTCGTTCGATCCTTAAGCTCATTAGCGGCGTCATATAATTCAAGCCAGAGAGCCTGGAATTGCCCCATAAGACTAGACTTGGTATTATTATACATATTTTGCAGGAGGCCGAGTGGTCTGTTCCAACCACGTAACTGCATCGCTCGCACTTCCCGGGCCAACCGGTCAATAAACCATGCCCTGGGTAGCGAGTCCTCGTCGGCAGCAATTGCCCCGATCATTAATAGAAAGGAAGTCAAATTCATATAAGAGCACCCTTTGATCGGAAAACGACATATTGTTTCTTTCAGTTCCCCCGCAAGAAGTGTTAAATAAGCCCCCGACCGCGATGGCCAGAGGAGATAGAGTACCAGTTCGATCGCTCGCGCCGTGGCCTGGACATATACATCGTCGACGGTTCGGAGAGTGCGTACTTCGTAATGCAGCTGGGACAGTGGCTCCTCGATCTCTCGTGCCACTAAAGTCTGATCGAATTTGTGCTGGTGATGGGACTCGATCATTTTCTGCAGTTGGATCACACTATCACAGATTTTTTGTATTTTGAGGATACTCTGATCACCGTAATCGATTAACGCTTCGAGAATGCGCTCATGATATATTCGTGGGAAATTGAAGATGGCATTGACGGAATCCCTATATAAAATGGTTAGCTGTGGGTTTATCCCGAAAACTAAGGGTGCACCAACTGGACAATCAAATCTGTTATCCATGATGGCGGCGGGTTCATAGCGCGAGATTTTCTATCTTTGATCATATGCGCGAGGCCAATGATATGAATATTCCAGGCGACGTCATCCTGTTCCAGAGTGGCCCCAAAGGCCAAGGTGGTGACTGCGCCGAGGACACCGTCCGTCCGAGTCCCCGTCGACATGATTCGCTGCTTGACTAGGTGGACAGCTGCATATGAATGGCGGTATGCTTTCAATTGCCATCCATTATCGGGTGACCAGTGCCGTGCCGCCACCGCCAGTGTCGCTTCGGTTAACACTGGGTCTGAGGCAATAAGATCGAACCACGCTGCTTCACTTGCGCTACCGGGAGCATGCCTGCCTTCTAGAAAGACTAGTTCTTGGAGCCTGTGAACTGTTTGCTATGAGCTATTCTTCTATAGCTCTTGGTGATAGATACTTACAAAGTGTTGCATCATGAGCTGCATCGGGGCCAGTGTGTATGAATGGCAGTAATGTGGTATTCTGGTTATTTTCAGGCTTTTCTCTGTCTCTCAGCGGCTGCCGTTGATCCTTTCTCTGTCCTCTTGGCTCTGCCCCGGTCGACAGAGCATGCTGACGCCGCTTGGCAAAGTTGCTTTTTGTGATATGTGCCCTCATTCGCTTCGCAGCCGGTGGGGAGAGGCTGGACGCGCCTGTTGTATTTAGGAAGGTAAAAGCCGGTTGCTCCATTTCTGATAGTAGTCGTTGAAGAGTTCGCAGCGGGGTAGTGCGCGTCCGCCATCGGGGTACTTGTTCGGTTTTTGACTACATAGGTACGAGCTGACTTGGAGGAAGCGAGGGAACTACATGTCCCATTCAGGTTAGACCGTACTGATGCTCAAAAGTCATGTGAGGTAACCAACATCCAGGAGGAAAGGCGGCCGTTTCTGACCTCGCAAGCCGTCATTTCGGTCAATTTCACGGATCCTCAAGATTCTAGATGCAATTAAAATTCGGGGATGCTGCAGTACCTATTTCATCGTTTACTTCAAGATTTCACAGACAATTAAACCATATTTCCATTGGAGTAGGATATAATTTCCTCGGAATAAATCAATACAATCTGAAAAAGAAACCGCTAGTCGCGGGTAAGCTATCAAAGCAAAGAAACTTCGATGAAGCGAACAAATAGTCACACAGTCTATTTAGGGCAGGTGGTATCGAACTTGATCTTGCGCTCGGCGGTGAACAGACCCCAGTGCTGCTCATCCTTCATCTCACCGTTGTCACCCTTGGTATCGGGCTTCCAAGATTCATCGAAGGCCTCGAAGTAGAACAGGTCAACACCCCAGTCGAGCATGCCACAGATACCAGTCTTCCAGAACTTCTCAGCATTCTTGGTACCCGCCTTGGCATCCTCGTAGTCAGAGCCGCCATCGGTGGGCCAGCCGGTCTCACCGGTGACAATGTTAATATCCTTGGAGTTTTTACCGGCAACCTTCTGGATGTGCTCCATGGCGCCGGCCATGTCGTCGAAATAGGTCTGGTAGGCCTCGTGGGCGGCAGCACCCTGCCAGTAAGCAAAAGCATTGGCCAAGCTATAAAGAGGGTCAGCATTGCGCAAAGCTCCTGTCTTCTTCATTTTCACTTACACATATTTCACGACAGGCTCCTTGGTGAACAGGGCGTCAGCAGTGCCGTCAGCAAGCTTGTTCCAGCTCTCGGCGGTGCCGACAAGGACACCCTCGGGCACATTGTCCATAACGTGGCTGATATAGGTGTGGAGCTGAGGTCCGGTCAAGTCACCACGGTAGAGAGTCTCGGATCCGACGGTGATGGCGTGAATGACATCTTCGTAGCCGGGGATAGCCTTCTGGATGGCGGCCCAATCTCCCTTGAAGGAAGGCTCCTCCAACAGATTCTTGGTATCGGTAGGCTTGCCAACCCTAAAGAAAAACCTGGTTAAAAATAGTTCCCATTAAGGGGAATAATAACAAAGGACTTACCACATGCCGAGAACAACCTTGAAGCCTTTGTTTTTGGCAGCAGGCAGGATGTTTTGAGGAGTCTTGCACTCAGTGCCGGAGTAGGTACGAACGAGAGTAGACAGGCCCTTCAGGGCATCGAAGTCGGCCTCATAGTCCTTGGTGGACTTGCAGGTACCGTCGGAGTTCTTGTTACCGAGTGAGAAACCAAGGGTACCCTTAGCAGAGACCAGGGCTGGAGCAGCGGCCAGAAGGAGGGAAACAAGAGCAGAGGCACGCATTATGAAAGATGAGGTCGATAAAGAGAGAGAATTCGACCAGAGGACAAAAGTTAAAAAGGAATGTAAGAAAAAGTAAGTACGTCAGGGACCAAGAAGAAAGACCCAGTCGGAGATTCGGGGGGGAAATGAGGGTTTAGGCCCTGACAGTCAGGACTTTGTTAAGGCGGAGGAAAGTTCTCCACTTGGAGTTTATAGGGGGTAAATTGAACCAATTAGAGGCTATTTTGCTATTATTGGATCCATGGATGAAACATCTCCCCTTTAAAGGTCTGGACTTGATCTTTACCTCTATATCCTATTTCGTACTCATGACACTTGATATTCTTTACGACGCCGGATCATAATTCTTTCATTTCAGAATGAGAGTTGTTATCCAAGATCGATCTTTGATATCTTTAATGCTAGTCATGATGTCACCTTGACAGTTCTTAGATGTCCAGCTTTAAACTGACCCTTGGATACGTGCCATGTGGAGAGCATTGGGGGAATCGATCGGATGGCCACATTGTGTTTGGTCCACACCGCCCACAGTCTCGCCGATCCCAATCGCTTCGGAGAAGAGAACCACAGAGAGATGTCCTTGGAACTGAACCTTCTATAGTCCACTAAAACCTGGCCGATCTCTTTCTCGCAACTTGCTCGTGAATCCTCAGTCTTGTCCCTTGCAGCTAAAATGTGCTTGAGATAGCTCATACCACCTGCAGGTTTCACAATCCGCTAATCACCAAGGTCAGTGCAAATGCATGTTACATGCAGGATATCTAGATTGCCTGGGTTCTAGATTGCCTCTCGTCGTTGTGGATTGGCCAATGACAGCCAATGATAGCCCCGTGCCACTATTCGCCATCCTGAACCATATCGAGCCACCACGACGTCACTAAGACGTTGAGAACATGTTACTTTCCATACAACAAGAGACTTCACTCATTTGAGCTTCTATTGCTACATAGTACCTACTATTAATTTAGTACGTATGCAACTTTACAGTATAATACCCGAGGGAAGACATTCAGGAATCACACTGCTCTTCTCATACAAAAGCAAACATAAAATGCCATGTACATCATGGATATAACCTCACCTTGGATCCTCTCTGTCACCATTGATGTCCATGTCTTGAATGAATGGGGTATGTAGAGCCAATGTGCTTTGGAAGGGACTGAGATAAGGGGGAATCTCGAATATACGGGCTGTTAGTTCTACGTTGGGTTGGTCAGAATTGGGATTGAGTGCCAAAACCAGGGTAGTGTGTGATACTACTGAGCCACTAGGTAACTATGTGGGGGCCTGTTAGGTATGTGGGGGCCTGTCAGAATGTCAAATGAATGGCAGTGCTCTGTGGCTTAGGAGTGCCTGGGTTTGAGACCGCCTGGAATGCGAATGTAACCAAGGTTCTATTGTCGACCTACCCGTGTGCTTTCTACAGTGCTAGGATTACATGTTAAAATCAGCTCTTGTTAACAAGCTCTATCATACAAAATATTTCTGCCATGATTCGTAGAGGGTATGATGATATTTGGCAATGATCGCCTGTCTAGAAAAAAAAACGCCCAATGTTTCTATTCGCCTCCGGCCATCGTTTTTGAGGCTACCTATGTGATCCTAAAAGTTTCAAATCCTTCCCCTCCCTCCCCAAACGCCGGCCAGCCCAAATCACAACGCAAAGTTCTTCTCCTTCAAATAGAGCTCCCTGAGGGTGCTCAACTGGGTCACAGCCATGGTCTCCCGCTGGAGCTTGCGGGGAAGGTCGACAATAACGTAGTGCATCAGGGCCAGTCCATACTGGCCGAAGAATCCGAGAACCCTCTCACCTGACGATCGGAGGAGGGCTGCCAGAAGGGCAATCTGTGTCTCCTGTAACTCCGACGGTGGAATAGCCAAGATCTTGTGGATAGACGCCCAGAACATCGTATTAGGGAAGGGGTTCCGGCGTGGTGATTTGGCGAAATTTCGAAGGGTCATGGCAGCATATCCCGCACCCAGAGCGGTCATGCGATCCATGTGAACTTCTTCGGTGACCCATGAGCCAGTATCCGCAGAGCGCCACCAACCTAGGGCACGGCGACCTCCTTCGGTCTTGTCATTTCCTGTGAATCCCCACAGAGCAGGGCATACAACACGGTACTTGGCCCACATGATATCGGACATGTGCAGTCCTTTGTAGGTAAAGATGTCGAAGGAGAAGATCTGAGCGGCAACGATACCGATCGGCTCAGCGTGGGATTGCTTAATAGAGGCCTCGGCCAGGAGAGAGGATACCAAGCTCTTTGCGAAAATGTTCAATCCGTAAATAAGCATTGCTGGTACCTTGTTCTCAGACTTTGAAATCTCCTCGGGTGGGAATGCGATGAAGTTCCGGATATCCACTGTCGGTTCGGAGTAGGCAAGGGCCTTTTCAAGTTCGGATTTGAGCTGGATAATCTGAGTTTGGTTCAGATAATCAGTGTCCAAACAACGATATCCAATGAGGGGGAAAGGGGTTCTACCTGTTGCTTATTGGCGCCAGTGCCAGATCGAAGCTGGCCAACAGATTTCTTGATGGAACGTCGTAGGTTGCCCATGGTCGCCTTGAGATCAGGCTGGGTTTGGCCAATATCCTTAAGCCACTTGCGCATGTCCTTGAGAGTCTTATGCAGCTCGACGTAACGTTGTTGCACTCGGATATCTTCAGCCGAAAGGTTTCTAGCACCAAGTTTCTGCTGCTGTTGGCTGCGGGCCTTTTGGTCGGCCTCGTCTTGTGCCTTCCGTGCCTCTTCATCCTGCTTACGCTTCTGGGCGTCGGCCTGTTCACGTTCCTTGCGGAGTTTCTCCTCAACCTCAGCTTTGCGTGCGGTTTCAACGGCAGCGGCTTTCTTAGCCGCTTCCTCCTGAGCCTTCTTCTCGGCCTGCTCTTTGGCTTGACGTTCGGCCTCAACGCGCGCAGCGGCTTCTCGTTCGCGGCGTAAATTTTCAGCCTTCTCGCGTTCAACCCGCTCTTGTTCCTTGCGGATGGCTTCTTCCTTTCGCAGACGCTCTTGCTCTTCGGCGCGAAGGTGATCCTTCAATGTTGTCTCCGCCTCCTCCCGAACGCTGTCATGAAAGGCAGCAGCCTGGTCGAGCGCGGCTGTATGAACTGCTTCAAGCTCGCTGTCAATTCGGTCAAGGTTTTCATAAAACAATTTCCGCTCATATTGGTGGACCTTTTTCAGGTCGGCGTCAAAAATTTTGACTTGCTCGAGATCGCGGACGAGGTCGAGCATAAGTTGCTTGGACGGGCTGTCCAAGGGTGGGACATGGGTTCGGAAGCGCGCCATTGTGGGGGTCGACATTTGAGTAAATGATGGGTTTACTCTAAAGGTTTGTGGTGGGGAGTGGTAGTGGTGGGTGTTAGGGGAAAGGTTGCGGAGAAGGTTCGGAGGACTAGTGAGGGGAAAGGACGGTCAAGTAAATATGAAGAACTCAAATGACTGAGAGCATATCCGTAGTAAGATTGGCTAAGAAGCGCCTTGAGCAGAACAAGATCCCAAAGCAAAGTGAGGTTCGCGATTGACGCAGCCGGTGGTATCAATCTGAATTTGAAGGTAGGAGGGATAAGGCGGGATAAGGAGGAAAGGCACAGCTTGAGAGTGATTGCACCTAAGGTTGTTGGGTATGTGATGAGCAAAGTGAATTGCGCATCCAGCGAATGATTCGACCTTGTCGCGTCAAAACTAGTTGAAGGGAGGGTCCATGGAGATTGAAGCTATGGGAAGGTTGGGATTAGCATGTAGCTTTCGAGGGGCACAAACAAAATCAAGCGTTTGGCTGCATTGCATAACCATCCGATAATAAGCGACACAAGTGCTACGTACATCGGTGTACCTTTGACCTTCAATATTTCCTCAAATGTTCACTTATGCAGCCAAGGAAAATAAATTACCTGTAAAGTCCAATGTTCCCCCAAGTTCGGAACTATTTTCACCGCTTTCTCATCACCGCCTTGCTATATCACGAATATCCTGACAGGCTATTAAACACGCTTGCCCTAACTACATAGTTAGTTGACTAGTAATTAGGAAGACTAAGATACAAATAGAATATACAGAAAAAAATATAAAAAGAATTAGACCCTAATAGCTCACGCTAGCCAATTCCCTTTTCTACCAGTATATTTTACAGCCCAAGAGCTCTAGAGGGGCCCAAGCCGGATGAGTAAGCCTTTGGAAGACCCGGGGCCCGCGAGCCGATTCGGTTCCCTGGCGCGCTCCCGCCTGGAAGCGTTGACGTTTACATCATTGTGAGCATCATCCATTTTGACCTACAATTGGGAGATGATTGGGAGACTTCGATAATACTGAAAGCTTCAAGGTTCCTACCAAGATTATCTGTTATGTTCAGTTATCATTAGATCTCACTACTTTATTCGTACTGTTCTAGCTTTAAAAGACCCTAAGCTAAATGTAGCCCACTAGTTCTATATTTGAATTTATGTACGGAGTGGGGGAGTCTCCCACTTTCTGGGCATGCCAGGCGCTCCCATTTACGTATAGACTCAAATGATCATACTAAATACTTTAAGTGGGGACTTGAACCAGTTCAACGGATGCATCAGGATGATGATGAAGTGGTAGGGTGATCATCCCATGGCTGATGGAACGGAGTACGGCGGATAACTGTCAGGGTATTTACATGATCCACTCAGGGATTATTGCCCTAGGAAGTGTAATAAACCGGTGTTTGGTCATTTCCGAACATACCCTTTTCTTTCCGTACCAATGGCCCTTCTCCCCACACCTCTTTGTATCTCCAGCATCACCTTTCTTCTCCTTTCCCCCCCCCTCTCTGTTCTTATCCCATCCCTCTCTTCTTCCCCCCATATCACTCCTTCGAGTCGAATTAGTCGATGGTTTCATCGTCTATTCTATCCCTCCCTCTAATTTCAGTATTTGCTGTCATTCTCTTCGGGGATCAACTCTGAATCCCCGTCTTAGAACTTGGGAATCATCCTGAAGACAAGCTCGTTTCAACGGCTTTCTTTGCTTAAAGTCCACCCCGATCCTCCGTCGAGGTTCTTTTTGTCGTTTGCAGTCGTGCTTTCCAGCACAGCTCCATCCCCTCGGTCCTTCCAACTCCCGTTCAAAGCTTCGTCCCGTTGCTGCGGTGTTGCTCGATCCAAGTTTACCTTGAACGTGCAATTGCCTCGACTTCTAGTTGCCATCATCTGATTGCCCCTCGTCGCCTTTTGGACTTGTAACAAAAAAACCCCCCGATCATCCACATTGAACTCTGCAGACGTCATATTGGAATGCTAGGGTTCAGAGGTCGTCATTAGTTTCATCTTGCAGGTAAGAGGATCGTGATCTACTCCACGCACTTGCTTTTGGAAGTTTCCCCCGGCTTTAATTGCCCTTACCGCTTTTTGGTTATTTGTGAGGTCATAGTCCGGTCTGCTTCTTTCCCCCCCCCCCCCTGAGATCGAAGCTTCCGTTGAGTCCGCCCTTACCTTGGGACTTGTACTTTTCATATTCGCTCTCACATCACCGTGGTTCCTCTCTTCTCGCCTTCTCTTGTTCCTTCTGCTATCCTGCACCCTTACTGATCCGCTCTTTGTCACTCTTCTAGGATAATTCACGTATTGAAAACCACATTCCGCACGTACAAACTCATTTTGGTCGTCCTGTGATCCATCTCACTCGGCCCATTTGCCTTTTGGCGCAGTACCAGTCTCTCCTGTCGCCGGATCCATTCCGCCCAACACACATATTACATTCCACAGTAATTGCCAGCTCCTATCATCTGGGATCATGGATCAACAAAGTCAGTCTGGGCCTCAAGGCCCGGGTGGCCGCAAGTTCCACATTGCTCATCGGAGAAGTCCATCTGAGCTCACCCCGTTGATGAGTATGTGACCGCCCTCGTGACCGCCCAGTATAAAACCATAGTCCTATCATATCCGCTAACTTGAACTTATCTATAGTGGAACAACTGGCCATCCAACAACAGATCGAGTTGCTCCAGCAGCAACAGCAACAAATTGCTGCGACACACCAACAATACGTTAACATGGGGCTGTTGCAGCCCCAGCAACTGGGCCAGGTGCCCTCGTTTCAACCCGGTGCCTCCATGAGCGGTGTCTCCCCACAGCAAGTGAATGCATTCCAGTTCCCACAGGGCGGACAGCAGCAGCTTGGAGTACCAATGAACGGACCCAACCAGCATTCGCACCGTCGCAACCAGTCTGCTCTCCCTGGTCTTCCCATGGGCCCACCCCCTGCCCCGTCTTCGGGGGCATCGGGATACGCCGATTATAACCAGCAGGGCCAAAACAACAATAACCACAAGAATGAGAACACCAGCCACGGCCGCGGTCGTGGAGGTCCTCCCGGTGGCGGTCACCAGCGCCGCCACTCGCTCGCTCTTCCTGAGGCCAAGAAAGCCGCCGAGCTGGCTCAGCAGAAGAGAACAGCTTCGGGATTCCAGTTCCCAGCTCCTGCTCCTGGTGCAAGTGGTTCTGATAACCAGTCTTCATCGGATGACAAGCCTGCATCCAGCGCTTCTCCGGCACCCCAGGCACCCCCGGGACCCGCCTTCCAGCGGGCCGGAAACATGCGAGCTGGTGGCCACGGCCGCAGCCAATCGATGGCCATCGGTGGTAACCGGGGCTCCATCTCCGGTCGGGGTGCTGGCGGCTTCCAATTCCCCCAATCCAGTGAGCCCTCAACTAATCAATCTGATAATCAACGGCGAGCTAGCCAGGCTGGCCATGCTCGGTCTTCATCGCGAAACTTCGAGGGCAACTGGCGCCAGCCCAACAACCAAACCCAGGGCCAGGATCAGCAGAGGCCCGTTGGTCAGCAGCAGGGTGGTTTCCAGCCCGGCCACCGATCCCGCGGCTCGATGAACCAGTCCATGGGCTCTATTGGTCAATTCCAGTATGGCGGCCAGCTCCAGCTTGGCCAGCTTCAGCTTGGCCAGCCTCAGCTTGTCCAGCTTCCTCAGGGCCAAGTCATGATGGCGCCTCAGATGTTCGGTAGTCAGCAACTGAATCCCTCCCAGCTGGCTCAGCTCCAAGCGCTTCAACAGCAGAATGGCCAAGGTATGGGTGGTCTGCAGGCGAGCCAGCATGCCCCGCCGCAAATGTCTGTTCAACAGCAGCAGCAGCAGCAGCAGCGAAAGACCCTTTTCACTCCTTATCTTCCCCAGGCAAACCTCCCTGCACTACTTAGCAATGGGCAGTTGGTGGCTGGTGTTTTGCGCGTCAACAAAAAGAACCGTTCCGATGCTTATGTGACCACCGACGATCTGGATGCCGACATCTTCATTTGCGGTAGCAAGGATCGGAACCGCGCCCTTGAGGGTGACTATGTCGCTATTGAACTTCTCGATGTTGACGAAGTGTGGGGTCAGAAGAAAGAAAAGGAGGAAAAGAAGAAGCGCAAGGATATCACTGATGCCCGCTCCAACAGCAATGCTGGAAATGACAAGCTTGGTCGCTCCGATTCCACTGGCGATAGACAGGAAGTTGGCCCGGATGGAAGCATCCGTCGCCGCGGTAGTCTTCGCCAGCGCCCTACCCAGAAGAAGAACGACGACGTCGAGGTCGAGGGCCAGAGTCTTCTTCTGTGTGAGGAGGATGAGATCAGCGACGAGCAGAAGCCTTTATACGCCGGCCATGTCGTTGCAGTCATTGAGCGTGTTGCGGGTCAGATGTTCTCAGGAACCCTGGGCCTCTTGCGTCCCAGCAGCCAGGCTACAAAGGAGAAGCAGGAGGCCGAGCGGCAGGCCAGAGATGGCGCCCACGGCCGTTCACACAATGACCGCCATCAGGACAAGCCGAAGATTGTCTGGTTCAAGCCTACTGATAAGCGTGTTCCACTTATCGCCATCCCCACAGAGCAGGCACCTCGGGACTTCGTTGAGAAGCACCAGGACTACGCCAATCGAATTTTTGTTGCTTCTATCAAGAGGTGGCCTATCACCTCACTGCACCCCTTCGGCACTCTCGTTGAGCAGCTTGGAGAGATGGGTGACTTGCGGGTTGAGACAGATGCCCTGCTCCGCGACAACAACTTCGGTTCGGATGACTTCTCCGATGCTGTGCTGAAGAGCATTGGCTGGGAGGACTGGTCTGTCTCTGCCGAGGGTGACGCCCTGGCTTCGCGACGTGACTTCCGTGAAGAGACCATCTTTACGATTGACCCCGCCGATAGCAAGTCCCTCGAGGATGCGTTCCATGTGAAGAGCCTTACCGATGGCAAGGTTGAGATCGGTATTCACGTAGCCGATATCGCTCATTTCGTCAAGGGTAACTCTCTGGTGGACCGCGAGGCTAAGAAGCGTGGTACTGCAGTTTATTTGGTCGATCGAATCATGAACATGCTGCCTCCTCGTGTTTCCACTGAGCTTTGCTCCCTCGTCCCTGGGGAAGATCGCCTCACGGTCAGTGTGGTATTTAAGGCCAACCCCACCACCGGTGTTGTGGATGAGGATGTCTGGATCGGCAAAGGTGTCATCAAGAGCGCTGGCCGTCTTGACTACGACCAGGTCAATGCACTTGTTCAGGGCAAGCCCGATGTCAACACCAGTGGCATCTCTGCCGACAGCATCCGCTTGTTGCACGTAAGTTTCTCTCTTATTTTACCCTTCGTCTTGCGTTTCTTCTCATACTAACGAAAACACTCAGAACACTGTCGGCAAGTTCCGCGAAGCTCGCTTCGGTAACCGCGTGTCAGACGTTCCTGTGCAGCGTCTGCTGCAACAGCTCGATGATGAGAATGTGCCAGTCGAATACAATATTTTCGAGTCAACCCCAGCACATGAACTCGTCGAGGAACTGAGCCACCAGGCCAACTTCTTCGTTGCTCGTAAACTTGTCGGCGCTATGCCGGAGAGAGCTTTCTTGCGCCGTCAGTTCTCGCCCAACTCTCGCCGCCTTACTTCGTTTGTTGAGCGAATGAACCGCCTTGGCTTCGAAATGGACTCAAGCAGCAGTGGCAGCCTCCAAAGCTCTCTCTGCAAAGTGCAAGATGTGGATCTTCGCAAGGTAAGTGCCTTTCCTGTTGTTCTCGCCTCTTTAAATACATGTATTAACACATAATGTCTGCAGGGTATGGAGACACTCATTGCCAAGGCCATGCAGCGTGCCAAGTACTATGTCAGCAGTGGTACTCCCGATGAAATGCGTCAGCACTACATGCTTAATGTGCCAGTTTACACCCATTTCACCAACCCATCTCGACGCTATGCCGATATCATTGTGCACCGGCAACTCGAGGCTGTGCTCTCCGAGGGTACCGTGGAGTTCAATGACGATATCGAGTCACTGAACAAGACTGCCGATCTTTGCAACAACAAGAAGGACTCGGCTCTCAACGCCCAGGAGCAGAGTGTGCACATTGAGGCCTGCCGTAAGATGGACCGTAAAAGTCGCGAGATTGGCGGCGATCTCATCAGCGAGGGCATTGTACTATGCGTCTACGAGTCTGCCTTTGATGTCCTTATTCCGGAATACGGCTTTGAAAAGCGTGTGCACTGTGATCAGCTGCCGCTCAAGAAGGCTGAATACCGTAAGGATAGTCGTGTACTCGAGCTGTATTGGGAGAAGGGTGTTCCCTCGTCCGCATATATTCCCGAGGACGAGCGTCCCAAGCCCGGTAACTCCCGTGCTGCTCAAGCCGCAGCGGCTGCTCGCGAGGCCGAAGCCGCCAGAGAGCGGGCCAGAGAGCGTGATGAGGCCATGCGTAAGCAAACTGAGACTGGTACGATGTCTGCGGACGATGTCGATGCCCTCTTCGACGACGATGAAGATGTGGATGATGTCACTGAAATGGCAGCCGGTGTGTCACTCAACTCCGCCGATCGTTCAACTCAAAGCATGCCCCCGTCGCCTACGCGCAATGGTCACCACCAGCAGGGACCCCACCGTACCCGCTCGGACCCCAAGATTGCCTCCGGCAGTGGAGATGCACCCGAGAACAAATTGACCAACAAGGAGAAGTACTTGAATTTGTTCAAGCTGCGGGAAGTGGATGGAGAGTTCATCCAGGATGTCACAGAGATGACCCGTGTTCCCATCATCCTGAAGACCGACCTGAGCAAGAGTCCTCCGTATGTATTCCCATTCAACTTTTTTTCTGCTTACATGAGAGTTCCCAACTAACTGCGATTTCCATCCCAGATGCCTCACTGTTCGATCTGTCAACCCCTACGCCCTGTAGAGGTCTGAAGCGTGGCTCTGTTTTCTTCCCATAGGATATATTTCTTGCATAGCCACCCTGCAGATTCTTCGCTCAAGCGGAGTATGCTGTTGTCTCGTGCGCCTACGGACATAATCCAATCCCGACGCGGATCGAACATATCATTATCGGCATATCTATCCTCGGTTACGCTTTTTCTAGGTGGCTTCATCCAATTATCCCGCATTCTATCCATCATCTCTCCGACGTGTCCTGGGATTCTTATACTTATCCTGTTATATGTGCAAAGCGGTTGTTTGTCTTTTTTGAGCATTTTAGTTGGACCCTGGGCAATCTCTTTAGTGCCAGAGCTTGCCCTGTTTTCTTTCTTCTCTCGGAGGATGTTTGGGAACTTGGCGGGAAGGAATTGCAGCTCGATAGTTCAGAAAATCCTTCCATTAATCTATGGTATTACACACTCGTGCCCTTCAGGGCTCTTTCTGCGTATAATTAGTCAATTTTGTCATAAGGTCCCAAACTTTGAAATGACTTCCAAGGTTGATTTAGGGACAAGTTCAATTGCACCACTTTGTCGACTGCGCTATGAACCAATCATTTTGATGTTGCTCGACTCTTACTGCCTTGACAATTACAATAACTAATGGATATCAAGAAATGTAGTATCATGTGGATTCAAAGAAACTCCTAGAAAGGAAATCAGACAAATGTTGCCAAAGCCAATGCAAATTTCAACCCCAGGGCGACCTTGCCCAGCCTGGCTGTGTTGCCTATGCAATGTAATAGAACCAGCTCCACTCAGTTCTCCTCGCTCCTCGCTCCATGCAGTTTGTAAGTCTAGTTGAATTCGGACTATCAAGGGTATCAAGAAATGTTGCTAACGGGGGTGATAGGGGTAGTGAAATAGGTGTAGATAGAGTGAGAGTAAGCAAAAAACAAAGAATCAGCTTGAGGCAAATCAAAAGTTGGTTTTCCCCAACTATCGAAATGAATATGCGGTCTGGAAATGTAACGCAAGAATCCATCAATATTACGTCAAGTTCCAGATAAATTGACGGATTTCTCATAGCCGGCGAATACCGATGCGCGGCTTTGCTCTGACGGCAAGACGCTTGTGCAGGCCATTCATGGCTTTCTTCTTAGAGATTCCAGCAGTGGAGGAACCTGATAGAGATGACGATGAAAGTGATGGAGTGGGTAGTTGGGCATGTGCTGGTGAAGGGGGAGCAGAGCCATTGAGTGTTTTCATGGGGTGGTATTCGCGCTTCTCTTTCAACCCGCGCGCGGTTGCGGATCCACGGTTCTCTTTGCCATCCCCGCTCAGCCGGCGTAGAGGGTCTTGCATGGGCAGCTGGGGCAAATCTTCGAATATTGGCATCTCATCGCGTAGACGGCCGGAGGCGTTGACTCCACCACAGAGTAGGGAGAGCTTGGGGGTTTTCCGGAGTGGGGATGAAGTACGGGAACGTGTGTTTGCGGTGATGTTTCGTTCATTGGAGGTCATGGCGGGGGTATCGTTGTCATTGTCGGAGTCGATGAGCATCATGTCTGCATCGGAATCTTCGGGGTATGCAATTGAGAGGACAGAGAGGGGGCGTTTTCCTAAGGCGGTTTTCCGGGGACTTAGGGGCGCGAAATAGACAGGAGAGGGGGAAAGAGTTGGATTGTTTTCTTTGCTTGCGCTAGTGGGGTCGTCGTTATCGCTGTCGCTCATGGCCTCATCTGTCACGGGCGGGGAGGCTTGGGCAAAAGGATTTGAAGACGATTGTAAAGAATTTGAGGACTGTGGAGGCTGTTCGAATGTAGTGGTGTTGCGAGCAGTTTTCTTGGTTGCGGCGGTGTGGATGCGGGCTTGTTTCCGCGGACATTGAATGATTGGGTTTTCTTCTTTCTGCTCAAGTGTGGTCCCTGCTTCCTCACCCCGGAGCTTTGCTTCAGTCACTGCATCTTTGAGGTTCGGCGGGATCGGGGCATGGATTGAAGTCATAAGCTTGGCTTGGTGTGCGAAGGCGGCATAGTTTTCTTGCATGAGGGCGCCTGCAGAAGCATTGAGCGCAGAGTCAGGGTTGGGGTAGATAAGCAGGCATGAGATTGTCTAAATAGGAACAAGTGATGTTGTTAGCTATTTGCGGAAACTCATTGCGCTGGTGCGTTCTGCGACTTACCACCAACACATCGCGGAGGGTTAGATTGGGCTGCCAATCCCGCTTAAGCGTATCTACACAGACAGCTCCAGTGAGCTCCTCCATGTTCGGATGCCATATCCTTGTCTTAAATGTAGCTTTCGGGGGGCTCTTGGGATAGTCATCGGGCATCTTAAGATGGAGCTCCCATAATCCTTGTGAAAAAGGTGTGCCCGCTGGGCCCGTGAGGAGAATCGTCAGCTGCGACAGGTCGTCACCATCCGATGGCTGCAGGTAGTACGGCGGAAGATCGCGGTGTAAGGCAGCATGGTCAGCAGCTAGCCGGCGCAAATTGGACGGCTAAATATCCATGTCAGATACAGAGCACAAGCATATACTTACTGGGGAACCAGTGTGTAATGTTAATGAGTTGAATAGGGACGACTTACCATGCTGCAGCTTTGGATGGTAGGGTAATAAAATATCGGGCTAAGAGAAGAATGAAATTCAGAAAGTGAACCGGACCAGTGAGATCACAACAATCACAATCACAATGATAAGCAGATGGTTACTTCGTCGACGGGTTTGTTTTGAGTGGAGGTCGCACTAACCTTTTTGGAAACGCGTCAGTCACGTGCTCTTTGTCGCGTAGTATGCGCGTAACTAATATTACCTCTTTGGGATTGCCCTATGTTTCACCACTTCCTTACTATCCGAGACATCTATCGTAAATGAGGGCCACCGCGCAACTATAATAATGTTCTAGCTAATCGCTTGCGTGCTGCCGCTCACTGCTTCGAGGCTAAGGCTTTTGGCGTAATGTGTAGTGGGTTTCTTGATGAGGATTTAAACTGGGATAGTCACCATCTGAGTATACGAGCTCATATAGGAGGACTCCTCCATAAAAATGAAGATCAGAACCTCCCTCCAGCATGATCCAAACTCAACAAAAGATACAGCAAAAAGAAATGTCAAAAATGATATTCTTTTTGATTCTCTGTCTTAACTGTATAGAAGAGGAATAGGCCGAGCTACTCCACCTCTTCCTATCGGCCCTCTAGTTGGTAGGCTTCTGCTAATATCGTAGTACTAGTACGGGTATCTTTATTCTCGGCGCCCCTAATCTTTATTCTTTACTTCCTTAATATAGCTGCTATATCCTCTGTAACCGAGATACTACTACATTCTATCGTATACCACGCTCCTCTGTAGAGTAGCGCAGCCTAACTTCGGAGTAAGTCTTGCGATTCCGGTCGATATAATAAGGCTAACCTGATATATAGAAACAGTGACCGATATCTCTCCTAGTTCTTATATTTACCAGTCGGGTATTTACTATATAGGTTCCTAATAGAACGTTCCTTCTACTCCTCCTCCTCCTAACTATAGGTTTTTAACTATATACGTACTGTTAGCTGTATAAGCCGATATATCGTGAAACCTGTTTTGTCTTCGCCTGAAGTAATTGTTACGATCTGCTGGCTTCTCCCAGATTGTTTGTTGTTTGCTTCCTTCTTTGTTTCTAAATTGCTATTAAGCCTAATTGGGAAAGAGGTTGTTTTCTTATGTGGGTTGGCTTCTGCTATTTAATCCACATGGATCTACCGCTTGCTTTCTTCCTCTTCTCTCCTTAGCTTTGATGTTTTCGTTGGAATGCACTCTTTTCTTCAAAAGACCTGGCTCGTGACAGTAACAAAGTAATAGTCTCTAAGAATCGTAATATCGCTCTTAATATCGTTATCTACGTCGGGTTTAGACGAGTAACCTTGCCAAGTTAGTAGGATAGAGTTTTTTGCCTCCTAGTCTCGATGGATATATCTTCCCTCGTGATTGAGAAGTTTCGTAGCTTGCCTGTCACTTTGCCGAAACTTTTCTAGGTATTTCAATACCGAGCATCGGGGTTGAACTGTAGGTGATATAGCTAGCCGCTTATACAATCGCGAGTGGTATAAACTCGATTTCTTCGACATTCCTGCCTTCCTCGCTACTTTGAGCAGTCGCTCTAACCTTCTCCCTTGAACAGCCATGCCCTGGGCAACGTTCAGAATTCTCTCACTTCCTAAGCCTCAGGTACGTCGATGCCCTCTATAGAACTTGCCTTACAAGAAACGCCTCTGGCCGTTTCCCATGAACAGCCCTATTCTGAACATTGTTCATATCTTTCTCACTTCCTAAGGCTCAGGCACGTCGATACCCTCTATATAACTCTGCCTTACGAGAAACGCCTCTGACCGTTTCTTATAAACAGCCCTACTCTAAACAACGTTCAGACTTTTTTCACTTCCTAAGGCTCAGGTACGTCGATACCCTCTATAAGGATCATCAGGATCTACTATCTATCAGCGTACTAGAGCTTTACTTCACTGCCCAGCTCGCAGCCAAGCAGATGATCGCAAACAAGACAAAGTACGGCAGCAGTATTCTAGTGGCCAGTATAGCGAGCTATATCGCTGTGCGCAGCCAACTTTGTTCAGCTTATTGTGGTACGAAAGGCGCGGTCAGATCAATGTGTCCTACGATCGCAAAAGAGGTGCCGAATATGTGAGTTAATCGCAAACCACGTTCCAAGTAAGATCACTAACTCAACGCGACAGAGTATTCGAGTCAATTCCATCTCTCCGGGATTCGTGAAGACAGAAATGACGGCTTCGGTAAGTCCCCACCCAAGCAAAGTACTCCGATATGCGCTAATGGCCAGTTCCCCGTTCCAGAGAGGTTATGCATCCATTTAACCTAGAATGGAAGACAGTGGAGTGGTTCGAAACATATGTTGTAAGTCAACGGGTTGCGAAACGCTTCATGGACAAGGGGACATTCCACCTCAGATAGATTCCTTCAGGTTCAGCGTTATACGCTATCTCCAATTCTTTTACTTTTGCGATGGTCACTCAGTCTGCTCAGTCCGAGTTTGAGATTGTCGATCTACCGGAGATACTGCAGACTAGTCGGTGGACTTTGTATGTTGACAATGTTGGAGGGCCAAGTTGTACGGAGAAGTGGTTTGGTGATTTGAACCAGGAGAAGATTGGAATCGCTGTTGTGAGGCCCGATGGATATGTTGGAGCTATTGATACTTGGGATGCCGAACAAGTGGGTGTCATTGGGGAATGGTTACAGCATTATCTCTCTTTCATGGTATAATATTTCATTAATGTACTTTGTTGAATATGTATTTAGAAATCATAAGACAAACGGAGTTAGTTACGCATTGGATCACCGGGTTTCTTTAAATCCGATCTGCAAAATGACGGTTTGGGGGGATTTGTATCTTCTAATGATATGGTTCAAACCAGTGTATTCTTTATATTGATACAATTCTGTAGTGGTATATAACATAACGTTTCTAAAATACTGTTCAACATGCAAAGTTATATTTCAAACAATGTCTTCCAAATCGCCGGTGTTTCTTTATGTACCTATTGTTGACATCGATACTATATACATGACAAGTCCAAAAAGAGCAATTATCAATCCGATCTCGTAAACCACAGATTTATCGCAATCAACAAGATCGCCATTCCAAAAGGGAGGTGCAGACCTATATACTCCGTACCTGTCGCATGATATGCAACACAGCCCCTCGCCCCTTGCAGTAATTAGGACTTGCTTTTTGCTGCAAATATGAGCTATCGAGCTCTTGATCATATGAATTATCATTGTGATTCGGACATCTCGAAATCACTGTACGACTTGTGGTGACCACCACATGCCATAACATATCAACAGTTATAATCTACAATCAGGGTACATGCGCATAGAATAAGACTCATATTTACCCAGGGAGGGATTGAACTAATCACAAAGATAGAAGAAGAAAAATGGGAAACAGGTACGCCGTGAATAGACACCTCCGGAAAGCAGTGAAAGACACGAGTCCTGCCCAATGATGAAAGGATTACAAATTCCATAGAAAGCTTGGGGCAAATCCCCCCCCCCCCCCCCCAAAAAACCGATGCTCGCATTTTCATGTCCCTCATTCCCGTTAATCCAAATACTGGATCAACATAACCAACCGACCAATCTCACGCCGTCTAATGAGACCGAAGTGGACATCACAGCACGATAGAAGACAAGAGCTTGGCATCGGCCAGTCATAGACTCTTGATTTGCTTACAGGAAAGCAATGAGAGCAGCACCGGCCACCATACCGAGACCGACGGGTCCAGCTGTGGCCATAGCAGCACCACCGGCGGAGGTCGAGCTGGAAGCTCTAGCAGATGTGCTGGAGGAGGACTCGGAGTCAGAGGACGAACTAGTGGAGGAACCAGTGGGCTTGGTGCCTGAGGTCTTGGTGCCGGTAGTGGTGCCGGTAGTAGAACCGCTGGCAGAGCCGCTGGCGGAAGTGGACAAAGTGCTGGCGCCGGGGCCGGCGACGGGCGAGCTCAGGCCGGCGGGGATAGAGGCGGCGGGCTGCTGCGAGGTCACGGCAGCGGGCTGGCTGGTGACAGCGGTGGGCTGGGTGGTGACGGCTACAGGTTGGCCGGTCACCACGCCGAGGGAGTTTGTCTGGGTCAGGTACTCAGTGGCAGGGTTCTCGACAGGCTGGAGTTCAATGTTAGCTGTTGTTCTTGTGATATGGCATGATGTTGCTTACCAGGATGGACATAGTCTGAGCGCTGGCCAGGGCAGCGGCCGAGAGGGTAGTGAAGACAATGGAGAAACGCATTGTGATTAGAGATTATTGGTGAATTATTGGTGAACTATGGTATAGAGAATGTGGAGAGAGAAAAGAGAGAAATGGATGGGGAGGGGGGGATTATAAGGCGTGGCGTTGTCTAGGGAAACAAAGTCTCATGTTGACCAAAGTTTAGAAATAGATACCTCCAGCCTTCCAGTCAGCACAGTATGAGGCGGGGGCTCTTAGTGTCAGAGATCTGCAAGGTCTTGTTCTATTTTGGGCTATTTCTGGGGTCACACCAATTCACTCTGTATTTAATATTATATGAACATTTGCCTCTAAAATTCTATATATAACAAATATATTCAACAAATACTCTAGAATTTACTCTGTCGAAAAGGAAATCCTGAAATCCTGAAATAGTTGGAATAGTTGGAATAGTTGGCAGACGGGAGGGGAGGCAATATGCGTCAAACACTAGCTAGTTTAGCGTCTGAGCAACGTGGGCTGTACAGGGTACTTTGTATGGTGATCATAACAATGGAATATAATGGAATACGGGTATGTCTCAATGCCGAGGTGTATGGAGAATTCCTGGAATGAGACATCTATATTCCCGTATATTCCATGATTCCATGATTCCATTCGTATTTCAGAAGTCAGCCTAAAAGCTTACCCTGGAACATACGCGTGGAGGCATACGAATCTCTTTTGCCAAGTTCATTCTGCAATATAAAGTACATGTAATTAATTGGACTTGGAAATGCCGCGATCCTACGTATCTGGTCGAACCAGCCTCCAGGGTGAGACATCACCTGCTGTCATCTAACTATGCCGGTACTTTTTCTTCTCCGTCGAAAATATTATATTATATTAATCGGGTATAGTATTCAGCTTTAATATCTTCGACTCTATAAATGTATGCTGTACTTTCTCACCTTGGGCTGTGACTCCTCAGATCATCGGGCTGATGTGGGTCTTATTGAGACAAGTCAACGTCTCGCCTAAGACTTCTATATTTATATTTTCTATCCTGTCTTGGCCAAAAGAATATCCTATTCCTGGAATAGAATATCAGTGTCAACAAGTTGTGTATCGTGCACATTGGCTTTAAGCTTGATTTCAGAGCACTGCAGTCTTTATTCTACTATTGACGTGCATATGGTGTAATTAGGTTGTACAGCTAACATATCAACATGTACTATGCAATATAGAGGACTACATGGTCGAGTACTCAAGCATACCTGAAATTCACCTTGGTTTCGACTTACCTACCCGTGATCAGATGCCAGATACGGAATGGCGACGATCATTTCAATGTGATTCCGTGCCGGTCCAAGCATTCTCGGCCGACTCTGAAATAAGGCGTGCCTTTGATAACCGACTAGAACCTCCTTGCCTGTTACCGAGTCACGACAAAGACGAAATCATGCTTTCAACAGACGGCCTATAGACTATGACTGTATCGCCATCCTGCAGCGGTGTGGCGCAAAAATACAAATCGGGTGCGCCAAAAGCGTCTATATCCGGCAGTGATCCCACTGACCCAGGTCACAAGCAGCCGGACAGGCCTACTAGTGGCATGTCTCTCCGTCGCGCCTCCCGAGGACATTGCAAGGTGAGAGTTTGCCACCCCTGCATCTCTGGCATATGCCAGTTATTATCATGACTACAACAGATATAACCAGCAACAAACTGAGCATCTCGATTGAAAACTGAACTCCTCACCGCAATGCATATTATACAGCTCCCTCCCCCACTGCAACACATCACAAACTCAATATTCAATCACTCCTTGATCAACACATCCTGACCGCGAACCCAGTCTGCAAACTCCTTTCGCTTAGCCTATATTTCCAAAGGTTAGCTTCAGATATTCCTGGCCCAAGACAATCGATGTCCAGTAATAAATGCACGTCTTTAATAAAGACGAACCCAGATGTAGTTCCAAGACACGCATCCAAGTAGATCCAAAACTCACCCGAATATCCCAGAATCCGTAACGTTCCTCCAAACTCAGGTATGGGTTGCGCGCTCCGCCGTCCCGTTCGATCTCGCCAGCCCATTCGCGCCAGCTAATTGGCTTCAACTTCTGCGCGCTCAGGACCAGTCCGATTGAAACGATTAGTACGGAAACAAGGGTCTCGATGATAATGTCTTGTGGGAGGGCGGTGGATGTGTTGTTGCTGTAAAGGACAGTGTGTTCGTGGGCCGAGTAGCCTCTGCAGAAGGGGTTGTTAGCTTTGCGCGGGAAGGAATGTAGTTGCTGAGCGGGCTATTGGAGAACGTACGCATGGGCTATCAGGACGAGGCCGAAGAAAGTGACCAGGCGGGAGAGGAAGCTCATGATGGGTGGTGAGGTTGGTTTTTGGTTGCGGGTTAAGGTTCGGTGTTTGGGTCTGGTCGCTGCGGATTTCTCGTATCGGTAGATAATTCCAGATGATGTCCACTAGTTATTAAAATAAAGCCTGAGGTCCCTGGCTGTGGACAGTGGTGTGGTGCCGTTTGATACGTTGGCGGGAGGTTCGTGGAGGCCCCGGCCTCATCCCGCGGTTTACCTAATCAGTTTTTGACTGGCTCAGATTTCATCACCTCTGCTGCATTTCTTCATGTGTTGAAGGGCTATTGGAAATGATTGACGATTCTCGATTCTCTCTCTGTGGGGTCTTATCTGGGTAATAGAAGGGATATCTTCCGGGCTACGTGTTCAATGAACCTTGCCCTCATTCCTTGTGATATCAAAGTCAAATCTAGACCTCGAGAGATTACCCCATAATGATGGAACATGCTGGGGTAAATTGATGAATCAACCGATGTATTTGGCTTACTATTAGCGCAATTCCCCTATATATTTCCTTTCTATGGATTCTACGGCGCCAATGGGCAACACACACTCTATCAGCCCCTAAGCGAAGGTTGCACTTTTTAAATCTGCTGTCCAACCCCGACCTTCTTCGCCAACCTCTGTGATAGCCAAAAAAATTTGACTTGTCTGCAAGTTCCATCAGCTTCGATGGATACGTAGATAGCTTAAAGCGTTGTCGCACAGATAGAGAATATGGTTCAATTGAGAGAGGGGAAAGGCGTTTGATAGCACTTTGTAAGACTTGTCAGCCGGTCTGGAACTAGGTTAACGTAACAAGATCGAGGCTCTCTTGATTACTCAGTTCATACTGTATACAGTAAGTATACTTATACATGGAATGAGCCGGGGGAAAGAAACATAAAGAGAATTATTCCCTCGGGCACTTCTGATAATTTCTTTCCTAAAAACAATCAAATTCAGCTCTGTTGGTTCTCCCATCATAATCATGTCCCTCTAGTCTCTTAATATGGCACAATCACAAAGCGATATCTATACATCCTCTTCTCATTTTTCGAATGGTCAGGTTATGCAGACCACAGAGCTTGCGCCTCGATATAAGGACCCTCCGAATACCCCGACCCCTCGACTTGTACAGTCAATCACGCCCGATGCTGATCAGCTAGAACAGCTGCTTGTTGGGCTTATCGGCAAAGTACAGCCTTTCGACCCATCTCCTTCTTTGCGATCAACAACAAAAAACACAGCTGGTGAGCATGACTGTTAGTATTAATATCAAAATACGATATATCTGGCTAAGTCTTTTAAAATAGGGCAAAGGATCGAGGTTTAGGTCAAACTATATAATTCGTTTCGGATTTCTTTGTTATTCTATTCGAATCTACTGTGTATGTAGATACTGCACAAGGGCGTGGTGGAAATATATATCGAGGCATCAGGAAAAAATTGTTTAACACTCATCAATTGTTCTTACCAACAGTATTCGTACAAATTGTTCTTCAATGAACTCTAAAGGTTCGTATTTATCAATGAGAATATATACACTTAGGTATTATTCAGGTAGTTAACTAGTTAACTATCTGGAGTTGAAACCAGTTTAGTAGGGCATCCACAAAATAAGAATGACGAGACAGCGACGTCAATAGAAACAGTCCTATTTCATTGACTAGACTTATGTTCACGGATGTGATTCATTTTCTGAGAATGTTGATTGGCTAGAAGCTAGGTCTTGAGCGTTGATATACGAGACATCACATCGGGGGCCAAAGCCACATCTGGCCGCTAAAAAAAATCTGCTGAGCTATTACCCCTGGATTCCGTAGGCCATAGAGGACATAGGGCATAAGATTAAGAGCAATTTATAGTGGATATATAGTTGGGTCATGAATTTTTTGAATTTTTCATCAATGACCGGTCACTACTGGACCAGCTTTCTAGTTGGACTAGGTTCGTAAAGGATTCCTTTGACATCACGCATTTCCATCACACAATTCCTGCTTCATAAATGGGCATCGCAAATTTACAGCTTCTGCATGGCAGCGATGTCAGTGGACTGGACGTGTTCCTCATCCTCCTCAATCGTCTGCTGGAGCTCATCAGTGGAAACCTTCTCGTCCTCAACAACAAGGTTGATCTGGAGCTTCTTAATACCGAAGCCGACGGGAACCCACTTGGAGGCACCCCAGACGAGGCCGTCCCACTCAATGGCGCGGACATTGGCCTCCATCTCCTCAAGAACAGTCTCATCATCTGGAAATGTCTGTTAGCAATTGAAATAAAGAAAGACTGGAAAATACATACCCCAAGGCTTGACCTCAAGGGTGACGAGGGACTTAGCGGCGGGCTTAGTCTTAAGGGCCTTCTTGGCCTTGTACTCTTCGAGACGCTTGTTGCGCTCAGCAACGACCTCGGGGTCCTCCTCCTCAGAGTCGGAACCGAAGAGATCCTCATCTTCATCCTCCTCCTCGGGCTTATCCTTGGGGTTGGAGGGAAGATCGCGGGTCTCAGGGCCGTAGGTAGTGAAAGCGGCAGAAGAGTCACCGGGGAGGGTGGAGAATTCGCTCTCGTAAGAGGCGATGTGCTTGTACCAGCGGGCAACGTGGGGGTACTTCTCAGCGTCAGGGGCGGCGCTGAAGGCCTTGAAGGTCACGACATCAGCCTGGCTGGGCGAGTTGCTGTTGAGCAGAGTCAGCGTTGATGTTCACACCGAACGAAAGTATTCAACAATGTAGCATGGTATAGCTAGATCAGAGGTGCGATTGCTCGCGATTGGTTGTAGTCATCCAGCGGGGTCTTAATCCGCCTCCTAAACACGGACCAATGTTTCTCATCATGAAAGCATAAGAGGAAAGGAAAAGGAAAGAAAAAAAAAAAAAATCCAAGGCAATTGAGGGGGGGAATTCATACCCAACAACGTAGGACCGAGTGGACAGGAAGTGGTTGGCCACTGAGGGGCACAGTCAGTCACCAATTGATTCGAAATAACAAAATCTCAGGGGCGCCTACGAGTCAGGCCGGCATCAGAGACAAAGTCGGTGAAACCCATTGTGAAGAAAGGTGTGGTGGTATCTGGAAAGAAAAGAAGAAAGAAAAAGGAGAAGAAAGTAGATGAGGGAGGGGTTAAAAAGGGAGGATTTTTTTTTATTACGGAAAATCTCTACGGAGTCACGGAAAAACGTGGAAGAGCGAAGATTAATCAGGTGACTTGGCAATGGAGCTTAAACCCATGGTCAGGTGATTAACTGGTGACATAGCCTAGACTGATCATGTGACTGACTGGTGACGGAGCTTCAGCTCTCTCTGCCACTCAGCGCCCTCTATGTGGATCTTTCGAGAAGCCTCCCGAGGGATCTGGTTGCTGGTATTTAAGCTATACTAGTGACCATCTCGGATCTTGAAGCACCCTACGGCTTTGTTTCTTCCAAGGCCTGATTCAATTGTCTACATCATGGCAGCGAGACTGTCCCTCAATACCCGCAGTCGGCTTCTGCGAACGCCTCACCTGTCCTCGACCCGTCTTCTATTCCCGGTCCCGAGATCAAGCATACTGCCCCGGGGCTCTACCATTATACCAGCCATTAATTTTAGCCCGGTCTCTGTCCGCAACTATGCCAAGGGCCGCCCACACCCTCCAGGCGGCACCCACCGCATGGATATGAGCGGAGAGGAAGAGAAACCAGCGCTCGAAAAGTATGGTGTTGAGCTCACGGAAAAAGCTAAAGCTGGCAAGCTGGACCCAGTAATTGGACGAGATGCCGAAATTCATAGAACCATTCAAATTCTGTCTCGGCGAACTAAGAATAACCCCGTGCTGATCGGTTCTGCTGGAACTGGTAAGACCGCTGTTCTCGAAGGGCTGGCTCAGCGCATCGTACAAGGAGATGTCCCGGAGAGCATCAAAAACAAAAGGGTTGTTTCATTGGATCTGGGTTCTTTAATTGCGGGAGCCAAGTTTCGGGGCGACTTTGAAGAGCGTCTGAAAGCCGTCCTGAAGGAAGTGGAGGATGCGCAAGGTGGAGTGATCCTCTTCATTGACGAGCTTCACACATTACTGGGACTGGGCAAGGCTGAGGGCAGTATTGATGCTAGTAATCTACTCAAGCCTGCTCTCTCCCGAGGCGAGCTTCAATGCTGCGGTGCGACTACTCTCAACGAGTATCGATTGATTGAGAAGGATGTGGCTCTTGCCCGACGGTTTCAGCCTATTTTGGTTGGTGAGCCATCGGTCGCCTCGACTATTTCCATTCTACGCGGCATCAAGAACAAATACGAAGTGCACCACGGTGTTCGAATTACAGATGGCGCTTTAGTAGCTGCAGCTACTTACAGTAATCGCTACATTACTGATCGATTCCTGCCCGACAAAGCGATTGATCTTGTCGATGAAGCTGCTTCGGCTCTCCGCTTGCAGCAGGAGTCGAAGCCCGACTCAATTCGGGAACTCGAACGTGATATCACTACCATCCAAATTGAGCTTGAGTCTCTTCGCAAGGAAACCGATGTTGCCAGCCGCGAACGGCGAGAGAAGCTTCAAGAAGACCTGAAAACCAAGCAGGTGGAGGCGGGTAAATTGACCGAGGTCTGGGAAAAGGAGAAGGCCGAAATCGATACTATCAAACGCACCAAGGAAGAGTTGGAACGTGCTCGGTTTGAACTTGAACAAGCTCAGCGCGAAGGAAACTTTGCCAAGGCTGGAGAGTTGAGATACTCTACCATCCCGGAGCTTGAATCCAAGCTACCTAAAGAAGGTGCTGAACAGGATCCTCAAAATCAAACTTTAATCCACGACTCAGTTACTGCTGACGACATTGGAAACGTCGTCTCGCGGACCACAGGCATCCCCGTTAACAAGCTCATGGCTGGAGACGTGGAAAAGCTGATTCACATGGAGGACACTCTCCGAAAGTCAGTCCGTGGACAAGACGAAGCGCTTTCTGCTGTAGCAAACGCTGTGCGGATGCAGAGAGCTGGTCTCAGTGGAGAAAATCGCCCTATGGCCTCTTTCATGTTCCTTGGTCCCACCGGTGTTGGAAAGACTGAGCTCTGCAAGAAGATGGCCGAGTTCCTTTTCTCCACCGAAACTGCCGTTTTACGGTTTGATATGAGTGAGTTCCAGGAGAAGCACACAATCAGTCGTCTCATCGGTTCCCCTGCCGGGTACGTCGGATATGATGATGCTGGCCAGCTCACCGAGGCTGTCAGACGGAAGCCTTACGCTGTTCTGTTATTTGATGAGTTCGAGAAGGCGCATCGTGATATTTCAGCGCTACTGCTGCAGGTCCTCGATGAAGGCTTCCTGACAGACGCTCAAGGCCACAAGGTCGATTTCCGAAACACCCTGATTGTGTTGACCTCGAATCTTGGAGCTAGTATCCTGGTCGGAGCGGACCCTCTGTACCCAATTATAGACTCCGATAATGCCGAGGTCCCAGAAAAGATCAAAACTGCCGTTATGGATGTGGTTCAGAGCGCATACCCACCTGAGTTCATGAACCGAATTGATGAATTTATCATCTTCAAGCGCCTGTCAAAGGATGCTCTACGAGACATCGTTGACATCAGACTCCGAGAGCTTCAGGCCAGACTCGATGACCGCCGTATGACCCTGAAGATTGACGACGAGACCAAGAACTGGCTGTGCGAGAGAGGCTACGACCCGAGATTTGGTGCCCGGCCTTTGAACCGTCTCATCGCTAAGGAGATTGGAAACCGCCTGGCTGATAAGATCATCCGAGGTGAAGTTGTCTCTGGCCAAACTATCCAAGTTTCTCTTGATGAGGCTAAGTCTGCCCTGGTGGTAAGCGCGCAAGAGTAAATGAAACATGAAATCTGGCGTTCTTATGTGGTATATACGGTGTTCTGCATTTGGAAATAATTGGTTTGTATGTCGGATTTTCTGTACATCTTATGACTTTGTATACTAGCCCACTCATTTATTGTACAATAATCTAGCTCTGCTCATGAATTGCTTCATTGTTTTATGTAGGCTTGAAGAACGACCCGTGGACAGGTGACTAGGCCAATTAGGCCCACTGTCCATATAATGGGAACCCATCAATTTCACCCTATCTCATCACTTCTTCCCCCCGTCACATCCCTAGGTATCCAACTCCCATTGATCTCGGTAAGATGCCTTCCTTAAAAAGAAAAAGAACACCAGCTTCCCGCCCTCCAATCACACCTCGTACCTCCGGGCGACGACTGGGCCACAAGGCGCCATCAAGTCAAGTCCTCAGCATTTCGAGTGGTTCTCCCCAAACTCCCATGATTTCATCAGCAAGCCAATTGCGCACTCCTTTTCCTACAGACACCAGGATCGAAACTGATCGATCGGTGAGGGCTACTGATGATGAATTTGATGACCATGTCATTGCTGCTATCGACATGAAGGACCATGGAACTGTGGGGTGCTCATACTACTCAGCCGAAGAAGAAAAGATGTATTTGCTCGGTGACAGTCGCTCGGGGGATATAGAGAATATCGACGCTCGTGAGTTTATTATTTGTCTAGTTCTAGATGTGAAGTACTAATCGGGACATCTCCAGTGCTTCTCCAAATCAAACCTACAGTGGTTTTGATACCTCCTCGTGTCGATCTTAGCTCGCGAAATCAAGATCAAAATCTTGCTCAAGAAGATTGTACATTTACTTTGTCCAGGGACTCTTTGACCATTTCCAGTGCAAGCAAATGCTGATAATTTCTGTCCAGTTTCTTCTGCCTACCTTCCTTACCAGATAGACGTTCGTCCAACGCCGGAGTTCAGCTACTTCAACGCAGAAAGCAAACTTCTTGCTTTAGATATTTCATCTACGCATGAACAGCGCATCCGGTTTTTCGTGCCTCAAAATGGCCTGGCCGGGCCGGAAGAAGTGGACCCAGAAGAGATGGGCTTCACACTCCAAGAAGGAAGACTGTTGCACATCTCCAGCTCCGTCGATATGGAGAACCCCGTGAGTATTGGATGCGCAGGAGCCGTACTCACTTACCTGCAGCGACGAAGAGCTGGGGCGCCTAGCCCCCTCGAATATGGAAATGAGTATCGAGTCCGAGCACTGCAGATGTTCAATCTGCGGGACACGATGTGGATCAACAGCAACACCTTCACATCTCTCCAGATTATCCAGTCGGAGTCACACCCGAACATGTTTAACCAGGGCCCGGGGAAAAAGTCAAGTTCAGGCAAAGAGGGCCTTTCGGTCTATGGGCTCTTCCAGCACTTTGCGTACACTCCTCAGGGTAGGGCAAGTCTCAAGCAGACCTTTTTTCGCCCAAGCGTGGATCTGGGTACGATCCGTGAACGGCATGATTTCATAGGAGTCTTTTCCCGCCCTGACAATCTTGCTGCATTGGAGAAGATGACCAAAGCATTAAAACACGTTAAAAACCTCAGGCCCGTCTTGGTCAATCTTCGCAAGGGAATTAGTACTGGCAGTGCTAAGATTACTGGGTTCAAAACCACGGTTTGGGCCAGCCTTCTTGCTGTATGTTCGATTTACTATCATTCGTCTATGTTAGGGTGATAGTTCTTGGATTGAGATGCTAATGGTTGATCAGTTTGCGTTCTACTCTATCGACATCAATGATGCACTGCGGGAAGTCTCGGGGGCGCACATCCTGACTCTCCGAAGCAAGGTCAATCCCTGGTATATATATCAGCATTCCATGTACTGACATGTTACAGGCTCTCGGAGTCTTTGAAGCAGCACAGCTGTACAGAATTGGTCGTATGGTTCAAGAAATTGTAAGTTCTTCTTTAATATGAATTAACGGCACATCTGACATTTTAGGTCGACATTGACAATTCCGAAGAGCAAGGAAGAACAGTGGTTAAGCAAGGAATTGATAGAGAGCTTGACAAAATTAAAGACAGATACGATGGTCTCAACAGCCTTCTCAAGCACGTTGCCCTCGACATTGCCGGAACAATCCCGGCAACCCTCGACGTCGATGTCAATGTAATTTACTTCCCTCAGCTTGGGTTTAATATTGCCATTTCACTCGATGGCCATGGCGCCGCGGCATATACTGGCTCCGATGATGATTGGGAATTGATGTTCATCACAGAAAATCGGGCGTATTTTAAAGACTTTCGCATGAGAGAGATGGACGAGAAGCTGGGGGATATATACGGTATTATCTGCGGTAAGCCTCCCTAATTAATGGGAAGCCATAGATATGGATAACTAAAAAGTGTTTATTGACAGAGAAAGAAATCGAGATTGTATACGACTTGGCGCAGAGGGTTCTTCGATATGAGAACGTGCTCATCGATGCCTCTGATATTTGTGGAGATATTGATAGGTTAGTTAGTTCTTGCGGGGCATGATGCGAGATCCATTGATACAAATTCCACAGCCTTCTTGCTCTCACACAGGCAGCCAGCTTCTATAAGCTGACAAGACCACGAATGGTTGATCAAAATGTGATCAATATCAAGGGTGGCCGGTAAGAGCTCGTTAACAACTATTTATCGGTATCCCTGACAAATGGTAGGCATATTCTTCAAGAATTGACTGTTTCGTCCTATGTGCCAAACGACACATTGCTTGTGGGTGGAAGCGAGCCCGAGACCAATGATGCTGCTTCATCCATGGATCGTAATCCCAGCATGTTGCTCTTAACTGGTCCGAACTACTCGGGAAAAAGTGTCTACATGAAGCAGGTAAGCTGGATAATGTCTTTGTGGACCTCATTATCTGACCTAGAATCAGGTCGCTCTGATTGTCTACCTAGCACAGATTGGGAGGTATGTTTTTTTACCGTCAAGCTGATTATACAATGGCCAACTGTCACAGCTTTGTCCCTGCAGACAGCGCGGAATTGGGAGTCACAGATAAAATCTTGACTAAAATCAATACTCAAGAGAGTGTCTCCAAGGTATCTCAAATATTCTGTATAAGATCTCGGATTTGGGCCTAACACGTCTTTAGATCCAAAGCACATTCATGAACGATTTGCAGCAGATTTCCCTCTGTCTGAAACAAGTCACAAATCGGAGCTTGGTCATCATCGATGAGTTTGGGAAGGGAACCAACGAAAGTGGTATGTTCATATCTAACCATAGCTCTTGATCCATACTGAATTAACGCATTTAGATGGCGTCGGGCTTGCCTGTGGCATACTCGATTATCTGCTGTGCCTTGAGCGCCCTGCTAAAGTCGTTACAGCAACTCATTTCCATGAGATTTTCGAGAATAACTTCCTCGCTTTGCGACCTCGACTCCATCTTGGCCATATGGAAGTTCAAGTCTGCCAAGAGACCCATGAAGTCGAGGACCAGATCACGTATCTTTATAAGTATGTGCATGTACGCTGACCCCTGGGCTAATGGTGTGCGAATGATGACGGTTCGAACAGCTTTCGTCCAGGGCGAAGCAACAAGAGCTTTGGTACTATGTATGTTTGCTTCTTATCATATCCACGTTTGAATTTTATTGACTTGTGTTATAGTTGTGCAGCAATCAACGGTATTGACCCAGCTATTATATCTCGCGCAAACGAGATAGCGTCTCTTTCAGCACGAGGGGAGAATATTGTCGCGGCCTGTGCAGTTTTATCGCCAGAGGAGATGCAAGACCTAGAAGAAGCGGTACGAGTTTGTTCCCTTAAAAGAAAACGTGACTAACAGCCTTATTACAAGGACACCCTAGCGAGAGGTTTTTTGGAGATTGATTTCTCACAGGGTTGCTCAGACCATGTCAAGGCAGCCTTCGAAGGCTTGTTCGAGTGACAGGATTTATTATTATGAAACCAAGCGCATTGAAGCCAATGATATCCCAGATATCTTTACGAAGTACAACCTACATTTACGCCCTATGTCATCATTGATCGCCCGAGCCCGTGTTGTCGATCTATCCCATTAGGAGAATGAAGTCCCTTGCCCACCTCCGCTGCATTCGTAGTAACGGGGGGCCAAAATAATACTGAATTTACCCCGATTTTTACCCTAGTCGTGTTACGTGTAGCGTTTTAACGGCATCAGCCTCCCAGCTTCTACGCTGTATCTCATGCATCTTCAGTGAGACCATATGCACCAAGAGAAAGAACTCATACATCGTTCAGGTTCGCTAGGTTGACACTATCCACCTTGTTATATAGGAAAGATCCATACTACTATCAATCAAAATCCGGGGTTGTTCTGTGCCCCGCATGTCGCAAGTCTCCGATCTTGTCAGGGACTCGAAGCTCCCAACCAAGCTTGATGCAGACCTTACAACGCACACGTTTTTTGAATCAACGTTAGTCGCCGGTCGGCGCGGAAGACGTCGTGAGCGCGAGGAAGTGTGGAAGAAGAAACGTGACCTTGGCATTGGCATCTTCGGTACTACATGGTTGGAGGAATGTGTCAGTCAAGGCAAGCTCCGGGCTGTTAAGGAGGTGCGCAAGTTGGTTCCGGGATCGAGGTCTATGGATTATAATCGCGAACTAGAAGCCATTGCTCGTTTTTCGCAGCAAAAAGTAGGTACATGATTGGTATTCATGCCCTGGATTCTCAATATACTCCCGTCGGTATCACTAACCTATACTCATGGTTAGTATGACGGTTGCTTTGTGAAATCATCAGGCTGGTTTGAGAACACTGAATGTCTGTTTATCACAATGGAGTATTTCCCTCTTAGGGATCTACAGAAGTATATGACGCAGCTATTTCGGGAAAGAGAAGCACAGCAGATTACCTTCCAGCTTCTCGAGGGTCTTGACTTCATGCATGTCAGCGGATTCGCTCACGGTGACCTAAAGCCTCAGGTATGCTCCAGCTGGTGCTTTTGCTTCTACAGTTTCTGATCTTGAGCAGAATGTTTTCGTGTTGTCTACAGGTCCAGATTGGTGGGTAAAGATCGGTGACTTCGGGATCAGCAAGCGCGTGATGGAAGGATTTACGGGCATACAAACGTTCAATAGCAGGCCGGCCTTTACTGCACCAGAGGTGTATGAACAATTATGGGGCCCATCCCCAGAAACCGCAACGTCGGGGTCAGACTGTTCCCCTGAAATCGATATATGGGGCCTGGGCGTGATCACCTACTACCTGCTCACTGGAAGGTTTCCTTTCTCTGGCAAAAATGATCTGCTGGAGTATTATACAGGGAATTCGATATTACCTTTCGACTCATCTCATTCTCCAGTCAGCGCAGAAGCCACATCCTTTCTGGCGAGCATGATGGCTCCAAACCCAGCAGATCGCCCTACTGCCAGAGATGCCTTGGACTATGCCTGGCTGATACCAATGCTGCAGGACGACCCGCCCCCCGACAACCCGAACCAAACCACTCCAGCTACCCAAGATCCAGTTGGAGCTGCTTCAAAATCGCAAACATCATCCGCTACCCAGGATGTTCTGCTCCCGGGCGAGATTGACTTGATGCCTGATGTCCCAAAGAAACATTGTCTCAGAACAGAACTGGCACAGCAAATGCAAAACAGTCTGTGTATCGACGGCGACACATATAAGCAGATTGTAGATGCCGTGAATAATGCAAAACCGACTCCAACAAGAACAACCATGACTAACTCCGTCCAAATCCACAACGGCCATCCACACACAGACACTTATTCAATCGCCCCTTCCCAATCCAGCGACCCTCAATCTATCGAAGCCGCCCTCCATGCTTCTCAACCCCAAAATATCGCAGAGGAACTCCCTTCTGTTAATCTACCTTCATATAACCGTCGAAGATCCGACGCGGCTCCAATCCCAATCTCCGAGCTCTCGTGCGTAGCCCCTGCGCCAGGGAGCCCGGCTTCGAGAAGCACAAGTACAAGTACCAGGAATGGCTCAGATCGGTTTTCAGAAAAGATTAGACGGGCATCTCGCAATATTATGCCGAAACCAAATCGACTTTCTCAAGATCATGGGCCGACTTCGCCCATTTCTCCCAATTCAAGGTACCTACATTTCACGTGTATGCGCTTGACCTCTGCTAATTTACTGTGTAGTTCGAGTACTAGAAGTCAGAAATCACAATCTATCGATATTCCTCATCGTCCTCAATTTGCAGAGGGACTGCCCCTGTTTCCTATTCGAACCGACAAAACCTTGAAGGGTATGTAGCGAGATATTGTTCTATCTTTTACCCGGGGCTAATCATTCGTACCTAGATCGGGGGCAAGATTCTAAGTGGTGATTATAGTAACTAGAACACCCGATGCATCAATCGCACCGTATATCTACTAGGAGAAGATAGACTGAGATGAATAAAACGGTTTTTGAAACTTGGGGTTAACCAAAAGATGAAAATCGGGGTTATATACACATCGAATGCCTGAAACTGCCCGCAGTGAACGCCATGAAAACATACACACAAGACCGTGAAGTTTATGATTAAGCACACTTTCACAGTTTGACACTCTTGACCAGGTTCTTTTTGATACCCGTAAGCTCACCAGCGTATCCACCACGGGCCTCGCCGCCCTTGTACAGCTGCTTAGTACTGCCAAGCTTCTTCTTCTTCTCCTCGTACTTCTTTCTCTTCTTAACTCGCGGGTTACGCGAGTCCTTGCTGCGCTTCGCGTGCAGACCCTTATTCTTCTGGATCTGGTACGTGATAGCACGCTTGCCATCCGGACCAACCTCCTCTTGCACATAGACCTTTCCGCCAAGGCGCTCAGCCTCAGCGTGGGCATCTGCACGAGCCTGCTTGTCGTCCTTGCGCTGCTTGGAGCGGGATGCCACCATGTCGTAGTATTCGTCGTCATCGTCATCCTTGGCACCCTCGCCACGGCGGAGCTCCTTGGCAACGCGACGATCCTCGTCGTCACTATCACCACCCAGCTGCTGGTCGGGATCAAGTTCTTTGCGGCCGCGCTTCTCAGCCTCCACGTTGAGACGGGCTTGGCGGTCACGCAGACGTTCGCGGTATGGGAGATCGGCGTCTCCGCCGGCATCCCGGCCTGCTGCGTTACGCTTGTTGGACTTCTGGGCCAGTTGCGAGGTGTAGAAACGGAGCGAGCGCTTCTGCTTGGCCTTCTCCTCTGCCTCATGGGCTGTGAGAGCATCCTCGTCACCGAAGTCAGAGTCATCATCCTTGAGAGGTGCCTTGATCTTTTGTGTTTTGCGCTTCTGTGCAGGCTTGGTGGCCAGGTTCTCGAGATCGGCGAGGCCGGCTTCTGTTTGGCGGATACGCTCGTCGCGGAGAGCTTCGGCTTCTGCCTGTGCGATCTCGGCCTTGCTGAGCTTCTTCTGTTTCGGCTTTTTGGTCTCTTGAGTCTTTGGCTGTTTCTTGGCTTCGGTCTTAGTTTCCTCAATAGGCTCCTCAGTGGGTTCCTCCAGCTCCTCGAGATCCTTGACAGTGTTCCAAAGCTTCCTGAATTTGACAAGCGATCCCATGACAGGGTGTTGTCGGAGTTCGGCGGGGGTCATCGGAACATGTTCGCTAGTCGCATCGGGAGATGGGGAGGAGAGGAGCATGAAGTACATGCTGATCGTGCCCAGGTATGCAGATAACGCACGGAATTTCACCACTGGCACTGGGGATGGCTGTTGCTCTTCTGAGTCGTCGTCTGTTGAGGAAGCCTCCGAGGCTGCTTGTTGAAGAGCCTTGAAGGAGCTTTGCAGGTCGACGAAGTCCTTCGCCAAGGGTTCAAACTCTGGGTATCTCGACTGCAAAATCTTCAACTTCTCGTCGGTATCCATATCTTCAGTGATCTCCAGTTGTGGAAGCACTTCAGTCACCACACCAGCATCGGCGCTGTCCTCGGTACCCTTGCCGGATTCCACCCATTCAGACTCATCGAACCCGAAATCGGCCTCATTCATAGCCTGTAACTGCTTCATTTGCAGTCGCTTGGCCTCCTGCTCTTCCTCCAATGCATCAACCTCGGTCTCGATCTGATCTGCGTTATAAAGATCCTTCTTCGATGTGCCCCAGGCGGCAATGCCTTCATCTTCTTCCTCTGATTCGGCACCACCCTTCTTTGGCTCGCCCATATCATCATATTCGTCTTCTTCTTCTGAGTCTTCGAGGTCGTTATCCTCGTCTGCGGAATCATATCCAAGAATTTCTTCGTCGGAGGGCTGGAGCAATTCCTCTGTGGCAATCAGTAAGACACTGTTTGCATCAGGCTAGGTCATAATAAGAGTCACATACCTTCCTCGGCAACTCTCCGCCGTCTCTTTGCCTCTGGGCCTTCCTCGAGTAGAATCTGGTCACGGCCGGCTTGGAAGTCATCTTCAGAGTCATCAAACCGCTCTTCGATGTCAAACTTAGAGGGCTCAGGGGCATTTTTTGGTTGCGCCGGGCGACCGGCTTTTCTCTTTTTGCTGCCCATTGTTGCGTGTAGAAATCAAGCGACAGTGAACCAACTCAGTCCAGTCAGTTCGGCCGATAAACTGTGATAAAATTATTTTTTGGTCTCTCACCGCCTTGGTTGCGCTAGCCTCAAGTGGGGGCTTTGCTCTGTTTGCACTTGTGGTAAATCAAATATTGGTATTATTACATCACTACACTTCGAAATGTTAAATACAGGCCGACAGTCGGTATTTCAGTTTCACTGGCTTACTGCCCCTTGTGCCTTCCATTTCGAGGACAACCAACAGACGCAGCTGCCATTCATCCACGATGGACCCTCGCCAGTTAATTGCTCGTTCCCCTCTCCCTCAACTTATCTCTTCATTGCACTCCTCGTATATCAATACATCAACCCCGATATTGGGCGCTTCTGCACTCTTTTGCACAATTATTATTTACACTATCGCTAAAATGTTTGGGCGCGAAACTCGAAACGAGTTCAATGTGGAGGGGCAGGTATGTGCAAGACTCAGTGATCAATATGGTACGTTCTAACTGGGTCTTACAGACTGTGGTGATTACCGGTGGCTCCGATGGCATGGGCAAAGCTGTTGCACTCGAGCTATCTTCTAAAGGTGCACACGTTGTTGTGGTTGCACGCACTGTCTCCAAGCTTCAGACTACTGTTGATGAGATGAAGGTCAGACATCCCTCCATGGTCAGATGATCATTATTGCTCACCTATCATCCAGGCCAAGGCGGCGAATATCTTTAAGCAGAGATTCCATTATATCAGTGCCGATCTCACTGATCCCGCCGAGTGCGAAAGAGTCATCGCAGAAACGACAGCGTGGAATTCTGGAGCAGCTCCTGATATTGTTTGGTGCTGTGCGGGCTTCTCCCGTCCAGGATATTTCATTGATGTGCCCATCCAAGATCACCGACAGCAAATGGACACAATTTATTGGACTGCGGCCAACACAGCTCATGCCACCCTACGCAACTGGCTAGAACCCGTTGCTCCCAGGTCACAGATGAAAACATCCCGGAGACATCTCATTTTTACCTGCTCTACCCTTGCATTCGTTCCCATCGCTGGCTATTCGCCGTACTCGCCTGCCAAGGCAGCCATTCGTTCTTTGTCCGATACTCTGAGCCAGGAAATCGAAATGTACAACGGAGCCTATACCCAACGGCAGAGCAGTGACGCACCGGCTGCAGATGTCAAGATCCACACCATTTTCCCCATGGGGATACTCTCACCCGGCTTTGAGAACGAGCAAAAGATAAAGCCTGGATTGACCAAGAAACTCGAAGAAGCCGACAAGCCCCAAACGCCAGCGGAGGTCGCGCAAATCTCTGTCCGTGCCCTGGAGCGTGGCGAGTACCTGGTCACCACCAATCTTATTGGTGCCATCATGAAAGGTACTGCTCTTGGGCCCAGCCCGAGAAATGGCGTTGTCGGTGACACTATGCTCAGCTGGCTCAGCAACCTCGTATTCTTAGGGGTCATTCCAGACCTTCGCGGCAAGGCATTCGCTTGGGGAAAGAAGAATGGGATGCCGAAACCTACCAGTCTCCCTGCTTCTTCATAACGATCGGGTGTATTTGTATTTTCTTCATATGGCTTGTTGAATGCTTCATGTATGATGATACCCTGAGCGCTGTCTGTACGGCACCTCCTTCGGTTGCCCCGCCCAACACCTATACATTCTTCAGTCCGTTTTAACCTTTGTTACACATTCTTACTGTACAATACAAATTAATGGCATATCTGTTTTCGTATTTTTAGCTATTTGAACCTTTTCATTGACACGTTCGTCGTTCCGCAATGTTCACGGGTACCCGTCCGGGGATGATGACGTACGATATAGATAGCCAAGCTTATCTTTTATCCTGCCACCCCATTTTCGATGTCGAGTTCTCTTTGTCTCCAATTGCTCTGCCCGGACCGAATTTCCAAAGAGTCTTTGTCTCAAATATGAATGGCAACCGATTGCAGGTTACTATTCTCGGCACAAAGAGAAATTGCGAGAAACATACAAAACCCTCGCTCCCCCGACAGACTCGATAGAGATAGCACAAGATACAACCAAATTCACCCTCGAGTCTTTCAACGCCATTAACATCAATCACCGCACAAACTGTCAAGATGGAGGCCCTCTTCTCAATACCGATGCTTTCCATCTTCCTAGTTCCAGTCCTGTCATCCTACAGCACCAGCCTGAACCTCCTCTTTTTCTACCTGACTTGGTCAACGCTGGTACTGTCGCATTCTCGACTCCGCGTGGAACTGTTTGGAACGATCGCAGTGCGCCTACTCTTCTTCGCGCTACCATCCCTTATCTTCTTCCTCTTCGATATCCTAACCCCGTCGGCCGCGATTCACATCAAGGCGTATGGCGCGACCGGCTTGCCAGGTGGAAGGAGGCGACGCCGGATCCACACGAAGGAACTCAAGGTCGCCGCATGGGCACTGTTCAATCTATGCTTGAGTATCGCTGTGCAAGGGGTACTTGAGACGGTACTTGTCCAGACGCTCGGTAAGCGCAGTGCGCTTAAGGTATCACTGAAGCTTCCTATGCCATTCGAGATATGTAGAGACTTGAGTCTAGCAATGCTGGGGCGAGAAGTAAGTTTATTGGAATCCCCTGACTACAATGCTGTGGTGCGCTTTGCTTGATGGTCCACTTTGCTGACATTCTGTTTTTCCTTTTGGTAGTTCCTCACATATGTGCTTCACCGCTATGCCTTACACTCAAGATGGTCTCCTATGCTTGCCAGATGGCACCGGGCATGGTATCATTCGTTGCCTGCCCCATTTCCACTATCCGCACATTACGACCATCCGATCCCCTACCTTATTACCAAGTTCATCCCGACCTATGCGCCGGCCATCATCTTCCGCTTTCATATGCTTACATATCTTTTATACTTGCTGTTTATTTCTATCGAGGAGACCTTCGGATACTCTGGATATACTGTCATGCCGACAAACTTCTTTTTGGGCGGGATTGCCCGTCGCATGGATATGCATTCGCTGATGGGTGCAAGAGGGAATTTTGGCCCATGGGGTATTATGGATTGGATTTTCGGTACTGCTATTAGAGACTCGAATAGCGATGGGCCTTCGAGTGATGAGTCGGATGAACCACGGGATATGCGGAAAGCATATGAGGCTGCGAAGCGAAAGGCTGTTGGGCCTTCATCAAAGGGCAGAGGGCCCGGGCGACGATGAGACGAAGATTGACGAGTATATGAATCATTGAGGCTGCAGCTATGTAGATTTGTCTTATTTTGACCGTTTTTAGGTGAAGTGGGAGTTAGGGTGGTTCAATATTAGCATTACAATATATATATTCGACGAGGTTGGACTTTGGGGTTTTGTGACATTGCTATCATTATTAATGTCAACATTGGAAGGTTTTGTATAACGCTAATTATTGAATATCATCAAATGCTACGCAATTAGTGGCCGTGAGGGTATACATGGTTGGATATATATATCTTGGAGTGGTGGCTGTCCTAGGACATTAGATATAGAAAACATATCGCACAATGTCAAAATTACATCAAATGCCACGGCAATATCAATCGAGAAGCTATTTAAATATCTATTATTGAGCACTAAATACGATATTCGTTTTACACTATATGTACGGAGTACATCGTAGTTTAGCCTAGATCTCGAAATCCCTATGCCAGTTCCACACAAATATCCACTACGTAGATTATAGACAAGGCCCAGCAACCTTATATTTTAGTGTCTTACAGATATTGGATCTCGGCACGCATAGATGAATCGAAGGAATTGCCCAATTTTGGATTGCCGCCTGAACCTTGAAATGGGAGGTCATACTGAACATAAAAAGAGAATCCAGCCCGCCTGCTGGAACGAGGTGATTTTTAATCTTTTTTTTTTGCTTGAAGTCTTTCTTCATAACGCAGCTTCATGCAAAATCAGCCACGCGCAAAAGGAACGGGTTTCTTGAAACATGTGTGAACGACATCCGGATGTCCGAATTAACCGCAAATCATAAGAAAAGTGAAAAGTGTTTTGACGGATCCCGTAGGAATTACATGACATGGTTCATGAAACCGGCCCCCCGAAAGTCGCGAAAGGATGCCGATCTGCAATCGAGCCGCCCCTCGTTGGAAAATGGTCCTCCCCAACTATCTACCGAACCCGCGGCTACCGCACATTTACCACTTCATCTCGTGGGGCTTGTCGCCGTTTCGGAGGCTGAAGGTGGTAGCGAGGTAGCTGGCGAGGAAATCCTCCTTCTTGATGGAAGCAAGGATAGCCTGGTCAACGGCCTTCTGGTCGCTGGCGCGAGCGCTGGCAACAACCTTCTTCTGTAATCATAAAGTAATTAGCATTTGATCATCAAAAACATGATATTCTAGACAAGATGCGTACCTCGGCCTTCTCGCCCTGCTTGAAGAAAGCCTCCTCGGTCTTCTTCTCAGCCTTCTTGTCCTTGGTGAAGTATCCGGGAGCGGAGATCTTCTCAATAGACTTGGCGTCAACACCGGAGATATCGACACGCTTGGAGGTGGCGATAACGTAGCGGGCGTTCACGCGACGGAGAGGGACACCGTTGATCTTGAAAGGACCGGTGACAAGGAGGACACCCTGGTCGAGGGACTTGAGGAGGATGACACGCTTGCCACGGAAACGGCCAGCGAGGAGGATCAGGATGGTGCCGGGAACGAGGGTCTCGCGGACCTTGGCGGGACGCAGGGTCTTGCGAACCTGTAAACACACAAAGTAGTTAGTCTCTGATGTCAGACAAATTCCAGCGATTCCCATGAATCCCCAAGGATCTCCATCGCCATAGCCTGATCTTCCCCGGATGATTTGCGATTCGAACAAGATCACAAGATTTGATGAACTTTTTGTGTCGTCGATTGACACCGGTGTCTGGTTGGATGTCGCCCCGTAATTCACAAAGGCTCTTCCTCAGAATACCGGTGCTATCGTCGCAATCATCGGGGCAGATCGTGTGCCAGTCGTATGTCCTCCTCTTATTTGTGCCGTCCCATTTTAATAGGGTGTACTGACTTTCTTGGGCTGCGACTGATCGTCCACGGGGTACCACTTCTGGGCCTTGTCGGCGGGCACGACCCTCTGGCTCTTCCCGAACTGCTTCGTCTGGCCGTCCGACATGATGGCTGCTGGCGAAGGATGAATGGTTGTCGGGGTGGTTGTTGGAGATTTGGGTGAGGACTTGGACTGCTAAGCGGAGTCGGCTCCAGTGCGGGAATTCGTCGAGGGTTGTGTGTACGAAGCCCTATCACGTGTTTAACCGACAGCCCTAGCCAATTTTGGAAAGCGGTAACTTAGCACATTGATGCCAGATTTGTAAGGCCATTATGTACGGGTGACTGTAAAGCCACTTGCGCAGAAGCACTGGAAACAAACAACTGACGTATACCGCTCGCAGCCTCTCTCTCTTTCTATATAGTCTATCTCTTACATCCTCCACGACACTTCTTTTTATCTACCTGGAGGGTGCCGATTCTGCCAATACAGTCTCTTCTTGTCAGGGCTCTATTCAGAATCAAATTCCCATCATGTCCATAGCTCCGATCATCACCTTCAAAGCAGGTATCTGCGACCTGGATGTACGTGAGCTTAGCTTCCCGGACCTGGCTGGAATAGTTGATCAGCCCCATCCTTCGGATGTACTCATATCTACATTGCAACTTGACTGACCGTTTCAATTCAGACCTCTAGTACTCCTGCCGCCGTAAAGCCGAAGCCTACTCCGGGCTATGTCTACCTTTACTCCGAAGATGATCTTATCCACTTCTGCTGGCGCTCGCGTAGCGCCTCACTAGATGAGCCTGAGCTTGACCTCATGATGATTCCTTCAGATGGCAGCTTTACTCCCTACAAGCCGTCCGGCAGGGACGCTACAAATGGCCGAATCTTTGTCCTGAAGTTCTCCTCTAGCTCTCAGAGATACCTCTTCTGGATGCAGTCCCAGTCCCAGCATGAGGACGGTGACCCAAGCTGGTTCAGCCCCCGTGACTTGAAGCTTGGAGAAATTGTCGATGTCTTGTTGCAGGGTGAAGATGTTGATGTAGAGCAAGAGATCGCCAATCTTCCCCGTCGGCCTTCGGGCGGTGATGACGATGAGACCATGGAGGACGTGGAAGGCACCGATCATGATCGCGGCCGACACCACAGCACAGGCAGCGGTGGTGCTGGCCCGGATGCGACCGGTGGCGATGTGCGTGAGGAGGGACAAGAGTCACGAGAGGGTGGTGCCGACGGTGGACGAGCGTAGGTACATATCTCTGACAGCCTTGTTTTAGGCAGTCCACGCTAATTTGCTTTTCTTCCTTGCAGAGCAACTACCGAGGAAGATCCAGCGTCGGTTGTCCAGGACTTTTTGAAGTCTCTGGGCGGCCGCCAGAGCCAGAGCCAATCCCAAGATCCCGAACGACCATCTACGACCCTCCAAGACCTCCTTCCACCTTCGACTACGCTGCAATTTATCGATTCTGCTGATACCAATACTGCCGATCACCTTCTGAGTTTCTTGCCACCCGCACTGCTTTTACTGGCCCAGGGCAATGCTGAAGAGGCTTCGGAAGCCGATACGGACCCGGAACTTGCCCAAGCTGCTCTCCTGTCCCTTGACCTCTCCCAGAAAAAAGATATTCTCCGAAAAGTGCTTCGTTCTCCCCAATTCATGCAAAGCTTGGCTAGTCTTACTGTAGCCCTCCGTGATGGTGGGCTTCCGAGTATTAGTGAGGCTTTGCAGATCCCCGTCGCTAATGGAGGATTTATGCGGAGAGGTGGAGTACCCCTTGGTGGCGGCGATGCGGTAGATGCGTTCCTGGATGGCGTTCGGCAACATGTTAAAGAAAAGGATTCTCAGATGGATACCGATTGAATAATAACACATTTATTTCGAGATTTTGAGACTTTTTTGAGACTTTTTGAGACATTCCAAGCCTTTTCTTTTTTCACCAAGTTGAACTATTTTTGGACGAAAGGGACATCTTGCCCAGTTGAACCCCACCAGGCAACACTGTTTAAGCAAGGCTTCGTCAGCGTCTTTAAAAAACAGGTTGTAATTTTTATTTCAATTGAAATTGTAAGATAAGCAAGGAATTGAAGCAATTAAATGTGTAATATGTGTATAATACACGTACAGCCCTGGATCGCCGAGGTATGCCACGACGTTGAAATGTATGGTGCATGCCGGGACTTGTCCTTTTTCGTGCAGTTGCGATCCAGACGCCCTTTGCCCAAATTTAGAGCCTGTCTCTTATCTTTTGTGTTTAATGATCACACTCGTTTTTTTTCGCCTATAGACACATTTTCTTCCAATACACGTGTCACCACCATCTCCGATAACCCCATTCGGCCTGCGATGTCTGCGATTCCATAATATCTGATCCTGCCCCGATGATGGCGCCAGATAGCCAGAACCTTGATAATGACGAAAACGCTCCGCCAAACCAGATCCCTCTCCAAGATCTCTCGAAACAAGGAGATGCTCTTAACGAGCGCGGTAGAAGCCGCGCGGGGACCGGTCTCTTCTCGCGACAATCATTGATCGGGAGGGGGTCGCGGAGAAATTATGAGAGTGTTGCGAAAGAGTCTCCTATTGATTCGGCTGGACCGAGCAGGAACCCATTCCGACCCTCACAAACGAGCTATGCAGAGGTTGCTTCGCCAGTTGATGACCTAGGTGGTTTCGCGCAAGCGATGTCATCGGTTGGTCTCAGTTTCAATGGCCCACAATCAAGGGGATCGTCTTCCGACCCATCGGCAAGCCATGGTTTTGATGATGCAGCTTCCGACCTTGACGTTGTACCTCTAGACCCTTATGATCCCCACGACCCGCACCGCTACAATCCCCCAGAAGACGAAGATGATAGGGTACGGCTGACCGATCCTCGATATTTACAACCAATGAGCGGCGCTGCCAATGCAGAAGAGCGACATAGCACTGACACTGGCGGCCACTCTGTGCATTTTGGTGGTTCAAGACTGGGCGATGACCTTCCTCACCTGGAGGATGGGATGGGAAACCGCCATGGCAGCGGTGTCCGGGATCGATCGCGCTCTTTGTCTCCCTCGGGGTCCACCGGGGCTCTGCAGCGCGCCAGCTCAATGGTCAAATCCATGTCCCAACGCGTGGTCAACCTGAGTAATGAACCGGAAGTCGTACAGCAATCGATTGAGAGGGAGGAGCTCGATAAAAATGCACGGATGGACGGACCGCCAGTTTTGCCAGCGATGGTAGACTATGCATATGCCTCCAACCAAGAGTCTCAAGCAGCTCGAGAGAAGCGTTCCTCCGGCAGATCATGGAGGGATCGGAACAATCCATTTAGAGGCAGGTCACTTGGAATCCTGGGCCCGAATAACCCTCTTCGACTGTGGCTGTGTGACATCCTGGTGAATTCGTTCATGGAGCCCTTCATCTTGATCGTCATTGTCATTCAGACCATCTTGTTGACTGTTGAAAATTCCCTCCCTAATTACACCGACTCAGTGAAATGGGGAAGCAGCAAGTTTGATTGGGTTTTCTTTGCTATTTTCATCATTTACACACTTGAGATATGCTCTAAAATTTTGGTGTCTGGACTTATCCTTAACCCTGTCGAGTACAGCACACTTAATCGCAACCTTGGCGTCAGGAAAGCAATCGCGGAAAAGGGCAGGAACCTGATCACACCGCACCGGCAGGGGACAACCAAGAAAACATCGATGCTTCAGGCTGAGCCCCAAACTTCAATCCTGCGAGCCTTTACAGGGATGAACGGACTGGACTCCGAAGTCTACGACGATCCTCTACATAAACGTCGCATTAGACTTGCTCATCGCGCGTTCCTTCGACACTCTTTTAACCGGCTTGATTTTGTAGCCGTGATCGCTTTTTGGATATCCTTTTTCCTTTCAGTTTCGGGCGTTGAGCAAACACACCAACTGTACATCTTTCGCATGTTAAGCTGTCTCCGAATTTTACGTCTCCTTGCTATGACTAACGGAACTTCGGTAAGCGTTCTGTTGCGAGAATATGACTTTTGGAATACTAACCAATTACCTCAAGGTAATTCTTAGAAGTCTCAAGCGAGCAGCTCCTCTGCTCGTCCATGTCGCATTTCTTATCAGTTTCTTCTGGCTTCTTTTCGCCATCATTGGCGTCCAGAGTTTCAAATCCAGTCTCAAGAGAACTTGTGTCTGGATTGATCCCGCAGGCCAGAGCAATTACACATTGAATGATGCATGGGGCAAATTGCAATTTTGTGGCGGGTACCTCGACAACCAGACGGGAGAACAAAAGGCGTGGATTAACTCCAATGGTGTCGCAGGGTCCGGCCCCAAAGGATATATTTGTCCTCAAGGCTCTGTATGCATGGAAGGTGTCAATCCTTACAACGGAACTATGAGTTTTGACAACATCGTGCATTCCCTGGAGTTGGTCTTCGTGATCATGAGCTCCAATACATTTACTGACCTGCTCTACTACACCACCGACGCTGACTACCTCCCAGCTGCTCTGTTCTTCGCCAGCGGGTTTGTCATCTTGAGCTTGTGGTTGGTGAACTTGCTGGTCGCAGTCATCACACATTCATTCCAAGTGATTCGAGAAGAGAGCAAGCGTAGCGCTTTTGCCGTCCAAAAACTTGATGCTGTCGACGAAGATGAGACAATGTCTCGCAAAGCCAGTCCTCTCAAGCGTATATATGATCAAACTGAGTGGATCTGGGTCTGCCTCATCATCTTCGACCTTATCGTGCAAGCGCTCAGAAGCTCGTCTATGTCTGACAGTCGAACACGCTTCATTGATACTACTGAGACTGTTATCACTATCATTTTACTGGTCGAGATTATCTTGCGATTTGCCTCGGATTGGCGCATGTTTCACCGAAAGCATCGTAATTTGACAGACCTTTTGCTTGTAGTCATCACCTGCATCATCCAGCTACCGCCTATCAGGAACTCAGGTCGTGCATACACAGTTCTCACCTTGTTCCAGATCCTTCGGGTCTACCGGGTAGTACTGGCTTTCTCTGTGACCAGAAAGCTGATTCTGATTGTATTCCGCAATATTGTCGGTCTGCTAAACTTGATATTTTTCCTATTCTTGATGACCTTTTTGTCTGCCATTTTCGCAACGCAGCTTTTTCGAAGCCAAATCCCCGAGAAAGATCCAAGTGGTACACCTATCATGATAACGTTTTCGAATATCTACAACTCATTCTTGGGCATGTATCAAATTCTGTCGAGTGAGGATTGGACCACCATTCTCTACAATGCAACTGCATATACGAACGAGTTCAACACAGCCTGGATTTCGGCCTCATTCATCGTTCTTTGGTTCATTGTGTCCAACTTCATCATATTAAACATGTTCATTGCTGTCATTCAGGAGAGCTTCGATGTTTCAGAAGACGAAAAGCGAATGCATCAGGTCAGGGCATTTTTGGAACAGAAACAAGTCCATGGCGCACCGCAAGGAAACCTAGCATTCTCGAAAATCCTTCGTATGGGTCGAGATTCAGCCCGGTACAAAGATCCACTCGACCATGGTCCTGCAGCGTTGGAAATGTTGCTCAAAGATGCTGTGGTGCAAGAATTCCTCGAAGAAGAAGAGAACAAGCATCAAGAACGCGAAAGACCGAAGGACACACGAAGGGCGAGCACAATGCCAGAAGGCGCGACTCAAGAAACCATTCAGCCAGGCTGGATCTCACTTCTATGGACGAAAGCCAGTACGCTCGTTATGCGGAGGGAACCAAATCCTTTCTACTCGAAGCTGAAGTTTTCACGTGCCTACGAGGAGTTGGATCCGAGAACCATGGCAAGAGAAGTTGTTACTGCGGCCGAGCAGAGAAAACGGGACCAGCGAGCCTACCTCGTGAAACACCCTAACTATAACAAATCCTTGTTTCTTTTCCCGCCAGATAGCTTCGTTCGGAAGCTTTGTCAACGAATTGTCGGCCCAGGGCGCGGTCATCAACGAGTTGAAGGCGTTGATCCATACAAGCCAGTGTGGTATGCTTTCTCTGCTTTCATTTATGCAGCTATTGTCGCCATGGTGCTTCTCGCCTGCATCACAACACCCTTGTATCAGCGGCAATATTTCCGCAGTGACCGCAACTGGTTCGTCTATACTGACTTAGGCTTTGCCGTTGTGTTTACTATTGAAGCGATGATCAAAGTAATCGCTGATGGCTTTTTCTGGACGCCGAACGCCTTTTTCCGCAGCTCCTGGGGATTCATTGACGGAGTCGTGTTGATTACGCTGTGGGTTAGTGTCGGCGGCTCGCTCAAACAGGACTGGAGTGTTTCTAGGGCCATTGGCGCCTTTAAAGCGCTGAGGGCGTTGCGTCTTTTGAACGTCAGCGACAGTGCCAAGGACACTTTCCACTCTGTCATCATTGTCGGGGGATGGAAGGTCATTGCTGCCGCTGCGGTTTCTATGAGTTTCCTCATACCATTTGCGATCTATGGAGTCAATCTGTTCAACGGGCAGATGGTCAGCTGCAATGACGATGGTTTCTCTGGGAACCTGGCCAACTGCGTCAATGAATATTTCAGCTCGCCATACAAATGGGACGTGCTTGCTCCACGAGTGGCTGGGAATTCTTTCTATGACTTTGATAATTTTGGTAATTCCCTCTTCATTCTGTTTCAAATTGTCTCCCAAGAAGGCTGGGTCGACGTACAAGAAAATGCAATGGGTATCACTGGAAAGATGACCCAACCGGAAGATCTAAGGACGCCAGAGAACGGATTATTCTTCGTGGTGTTCAACTTACTTGGAGCCGTGTTTGTTCTGACACTATTTGTGTCTGTGTTCATGCGCAATTACACAGAACAAACTGGTGTTGCATTCTTGACAGCCGAGCAACGTTCCTGGTTAGAACTGCGCAAACTTCTCCGACAGATATCGCCCTCAAAACGATCCTTCGATGACCAGAACAAGAAATTGCGGCTGTGGTGTTATCGAATTTCAGTTAAGAAGCATGGACGGTGGGCTTGGTTCGTGACTTGCGTCTTGGTAGTTCACCTGCTATTACTTGTGGTGGAATACTATCCCGAGCCTTTCTGGTGGGAAATGGTTCGAGGTAAGTCTTTTTACCATTGATTCGAAATGTTGCGTGTTACTGATTGGTCAATCTAGCTATTATATTCTTGGCATTCATGTGTGTTTACGTTGCGAACGTCTTAATTCGACTGATTGGCCTTGGGTGGCATCGATTCAGCCGAAGTTCATGGGATCTGTTCTCTCTCATCGTCGTCCCTGGCGCTTTTGTCACCTCTGTCCTTGACCTTTCATACGAGAACAGTCCTGCCGGGGCAAAGCTTCCTGCCGTGGTAAAGCTCAACAAGCTTTTCCTCGTGTCTGTTTCTCTGATGCTTATTCCAAGGAACAACCAGCTTGATCAGCTCTTTAAGACAGCCGCAGCCAGTTTGTCCGTGATTGGCAATCTTCTAGCTACCTGGTTTGTTCTGTTCTTGGTGTTTGGCATTGCGATGAATCAGGCGTTTGGCCTTACCAAGTTCGGCGGAAAGGAGGATCATAACCAGAATTTCCGTGATGTGCCCAAATCACTGATCCTGCTATTCCGAGCAAGTTGCGGAGAAGGGTGGAATCAATTCATGGAGGACTTCGCTACTATGACCCACCCCTTCTGCACACATAACTCCAACTTCCTTGACGACGACTGTGGAAGCGCGCCGTGGGCCCGAACTCTCTTCATTGCATGGAACCTGATCAGCATGTACATCTTCGTCTCATTGTTCGTTTCATTGATTTTCGAAAGTTTCTCCTACGTCTACCAGCGGAGTAGCGGACTGTACGCGATCAGCCGCGAAGAGATTCGCCGGTTCAAGCAGGCGTGGGCTACATATGATCCAGATGGGACGGGATTTATCTCCACGGAGCAGTTCCCTCGACTACTCGGTGAGCTCTCTGGCGTTTTTGCAATGCGAATCTACGAGGGAGAGTTCACGGTTGGACGTATCCTGGAAAAATGCCGGATCGACCCTCAGAGGAACTCGATGGGTTCTTACGCAAGAAATTCGATGGTCTCGCTGGCTGAGCCACGACACTCGATGCGACGAAACTCTCATGCCTCGTCTGGTGTGGATATCGACGAGCTCTCTCGGATTATATCCCGGATTCCAGTCCAAAGCATTCGAGAGAGACGAAGACGGTTGAATACCTTTTACGAAGAAATCCTTGTGTCAGCAGACCCCGATCGCGGTATCTCCTTCCATCAATGCTTGATGATCCTCGCACATCACAATGTGATTAGCGATAGCAAGAGTCTGCGCCTTGAAGAATTCCTACGTCGTCGAGCACGGCTGCAACGGGTGGATGAGGCTGTCCGTCGAAACACCGTCGTCGGTTTCTTTGATACCCTATACTGGTCACGCGAATTCCGCCGCCAGATTGACCGCAAGAAGAGCGGCCGGATGAGCATGGTCCCGACCTTCACCGTGCCGGAGATCTTTGTCGATGATCCAGTCGATGACCCCGAAGAGCACGACGAGCCAGCTTCCGGCGCGATCACACCCCAAACACAACCAGACTTGGATGGAAACTTCCCCCTATGCTCTCACCGGTGTCACACCACAGACGGGCCGAGTCCAGCCCAACTGCACACCGGAATGCTTTACCTCGTATCAATACCAACTTGAGCGGGTCAGTATCTGGCTCCAGCACACCTACGAGGGAGTGGTCGAGTATCAGTCCCTCCATCACACCGCGTCACATGTATGGGGATCGCACTTCGTTCGACACTGGTGAAACGCACGAGGCGCCTCCGGTTACCAATACTTCACGTCAGAATAGTATGAATGTACAGGATGTCATGCATTCGCTAGATAACTCCGCATGGGGTGAGAGTATCCGGCGAAGTTTCACGCAGCGACGATCAGGCGATCGCACTTCTGAATGAAATGATCTTCATATGTGAATTTTGATGTCACGAAGTGGATAGTGTGGCGGTTTTGGGATTTATACTCATTCTTTTATTCTTTAGCATTCCCCATAGATTTGGGATTTTTTTTTTTTTCTTGTTTCCCCATTGGGAGTTTATTGTATATACTACTCTCCGAGCATTTTGCATAGCAGGGAGCATTTTGGGATTCTATTCCATAGAAACACTATTGATTATACTACATTAGGATCGATGATCATTTAAACTATGGAAGACTGCATGAAACAAGTGGGTCAAACTAGTTATTATTGACGCCCGACGAAATTGGAGGATGAGAGATGAATCCAATAAGTATATATACCTCTTTATATATGGATATACATAGAGAAGTATAAAAGAGAAATGTCTATGTACTCGGCTTAAACTCCCTAAAGGCATCTTTCCGCTTGCAGGGACAATCACATTCATCCGCATGCGTCGCCCGCGTTCAATCCATGTCTTAAACTCTCCCTGCAGCAGTCCTTGCAGTCAAACCCGTTAGATTAATAACTCGAATCCCCAGGGAAACTATTCAATAAATTCTACAATCCTATAACTTCAATCATCTCTCCTACTATGACATAGTCTCTCAACAGCCAAAAGCCTCACATTCCATCAAAGCAACAATGAACCATATCGCCTCACCATTTCTCTCTTTGAAAACATCAATCCGCTCCAGAAGCCAAAGCCCAAAATCAAGCGATTCAAACCCAAGCTCAACAACAACCTCACCACCCTCCTCCCCAACTTCCACCCACTCGTCTCACATCTCTCCACACCACCTCTTCAACCTATCCTTCCATCCCTCCAAAGTCCACATATCCCGAGGGCAAACCGACGGTCTCCGGCCCACAAATAGCCCCGGAAATCAACCAACCCGCCCGCGCCAAGTCTCCGACAACCACAATGCCAACGGCATCAGCGTGCCTCCCTGTGCTGTCCTACGCGGCCGTTCATCAAGGGTCCTCCGCCAACGACCGTCGAAGACCGACCTGGCGCTGAGCGAAGAGCGATTGCGATGTAATGAGGATTCCATTGAGAGGCAGGGGCTGGGGTTGATGGAGCCACGGCCGGTGGTATTAGGAATTGGCGAGGTGAAGCCCAACTTCGTGATGGGAGGTATCTTTGAGGTCATGGAGGGGCGGGCTTAGGCTTGACTCTCGGGTCTACTTCTTTTTATTATTCTTGTTTTTTTTTTCTCTTACTCGGCCCAAGCTGTGATACTCTATTTGTTTTAATTGCCTCGTTTCTCTTGCAGATGTGGACGTTGGATTTTCTGCTTTCGGAAAAGAATGTGGGATTGTATACATGTGGCTGGATTTGGAAATATGTCAAGATTGTATTTTTTTTTTTTTCGTTACATTTGAGCCCTTGCAGATATAGTTCAATGTTTCAAGCTTGTTTCGTGCTTATATTGCCTGATAGCGTTTATGTCTCAGGATTGTCTGATGTATATTTCGCCACTACGGAGTAGTGACCTTAGTAGTGTGAGATTCGCTTAAGGTAAGTTATTTTACTCCAGAACCCTAGGTATGTTGTTTGCATTGGTAGCATGTTTGCCTAGAAGTGGGTTGAGGGTTTAATTGATAACGTGAGCTTAAACGAGGACTTAAGACATGTACGAAGCCTTATAATGTTGCACTATAAGGCTTCTTCGACATGACTATCTACCCGTTGACGGAACCTTAGAAGTATATTTATCTCAGTAATATGTGATTGATCAGCTCCAGTGAACCTGAACGCGCATGACGTTAGTTTGGCGATGAGGGATATTGGCTTGCTCCTCGGGGCTAACACACATATACCACTGAAATGTATAGTACACATAAATATTCACTAGTAAGTTCCTCCCAATACTATATTGATGTGTAAATAGCCCGAAGTCCTGATATGCTGAACCCTAGGCCGTTCTATATTCTACTAGTAATATGGGTACCCTAGTAGGACCTTCCAGTTACTACGACATATGATGTATATATATTTCATCTTTAGCTATTTATTTCAGCTCTAGTCTACTCTATATGCGCTAACGATGCTTGCCGCAAATATTTCGCCAGCTGAATTAAGCCCGTATAAATATATAGCCGTGGCATTAGAGGGCCTATTTACGCGCAGGAATTGCCTAGGGAACAAGTAGTGATATTGGTTGTCATGATTGATTATGACTATAGTTAGAAAATAACTAGATTAACACTAATGAAATAGTTTCAGGGTTAGCCAAAGATGATTATTGCTAATCTGATAAGAAAGGTCGTTGTGACACGAACCACATACCTTGGAACAAGCCCTTTGAGTTCCGGGCCGGGCGCAAGGCTGACAAATTATGACTCGGTTCCAAGGTTCGATAACATTATTAGTCTATATAAAACTTTATTAGAGTCATGTTTGTGTATATTAAGTCAAATAAGTGCTCATTTGCTTTAGTTTAGTTGGGAGCTATGGTTTAGTAGGAGTCAAGGACTAGCTAGAACTTTTATATACTTTATATAGTAGGTTTCTGCCTGTCAAAACGGATTCAAACTAATAGTATAGTTACGGTCAACTTTACTATATCGAATTATATGTAGCTATAGTTTTATAGCCCTAACGTGAAGATCCTACTGTCATTGTTCCGGTCTATTAGCAACCGTGGCTTGGCCCCTAGAGCAGAATGATATCACCAGGGCTAAGCCGAATAGTTTGAGAATAATTTGAAATTCGGTCTTGTTTGTTGTTAATCATACATAATCCTCATCAGGGTATTTGATCCTAACATATAGCGAAGTAAAATAAAGATAGCAGAGATGAAGAAATCAGGACGCCAGTAGAGATGCCTGAAAGACGGGGTAGTTGATGCTCCTATGCACTTGCGTTATGGTCATAATTGTGCAAAAAAAACAACTAAATCGCTAATCACACATGTTAGGGGTATGAAGAATCGCAAAGAACAAAAGGTGTGAGGATATTGACCGGTTGGCAGGGCGGACCACAGCGCGGTTCAACAAAAGAAAGCCTATTAGGGCCTAGATCCCTGGCCCTTACGTTTGTTAGGCCATAATTGGCCCCGGCACTTGGCTTCACCGCACAGGCACTGCACAGCTTCTGGGTCAATTTTCTGAGGGGTCGTGTTTTCCTCGCCCTGATTGTAGTCGAAGGTCAACTCAGTGCCAGGGGAGATATCTTGGTACGCGAAGAAAGCAAGGTTGTAGAGATATTCATCTGCGTGATTGGTCGTACAGACGGGGACGATTTTGCAGTTAGGGCTGCAGGAATGGTTCATGAACCGAGTTGCCGAGCCAAACTTGCGGCCATCGATGACTTTCATGTTTCTTTCTTCGTCATCGTCATCCTTCACATACCAATCCAGAGAGAAAAGGTAGGATTGTGTGTGGGAACCGTCGGTCAGGTTCTCACGTTCATCGGCTTCAGCCTTGGTAATCACCTCACCGAGGTAAAGGTCGATAAATTGTCCACGGTGAATTAAGTCCGGGGACCGAAGGCCTAATAAAGATCAGATTAGATTAGTGAAAATAGGAGAAGAGAGGATAAGTGAGACAAACCAAAGCCTCGAGGGCCTGTGTCAAAGATCTCCAATCTGACAGTCCTCCCTTTCTGAACGACATGGTTCCAGCATCTTCGTCCACTGCAGCCGCAACGGGAGTTGCATTCATAAATGATCGCCTTACGCTTAAGGAAACTCTTGGTTGCGACAATCAATTTACGGTTGCTTTCGCAGATCTCATAAGGGACGATACGATCTTCAGAATCTTCTTCCTTACTCAGACAATCGCATTCAAAACGATCACAGCCACCATCCTGAGGGCATGCACATCCGATGTTAAAATCAGATTCATCGGAAATCCGTTCAACGCCCTCACGGTACTGATAGCCGTTGACGAACTCAAAGTTATCGGCTAGTTTAGCAAGTCGCTCCGGGGAATCAACAGTCGGAATGACCGTGGGCCCATTGATGCGCTTTAGCTTCTCATCGAGAGTGCGACGGAGCTTCAATAGGTGGTTTGACTTCTTAGGCGACAGTATGTTGAGAATTGAGGTTGGTTTGAATGACAATGGCACAGAACGACGGTCAACACGATCCTTAGTAGTAGGGTATGCAGCTTTGGCGACTCTTTCCTCTTCGTCAGTTGTGGGAAAGATATCTATGTCCATTCCATTCACATCTGAGGCACATTGTGCAATTGCAATATCGCGCCTTTGCTTTGATGTTGGGGATGGAATCACAACACTGATTTGAGATTGCCTTACGCTTGGTGCGGGACTAGGCGTAGATGGATCGGGGTGAGCATGCGACAGGCGCGGACGCTGTGCATTGCGAACATCGGTTGACGAAGTATTGAGAACATCAGTTGACGAGGAATCAGATATATCCTCGGATATATCCAAGGTTTTTCTTTTCAGTGGCACCGTTGGTGACCGATAGGCTAAAGCTGTCACAAATGGAAACGTGCCCTGGATCAATTTCTTTGGCTAAACGTGATATTTAGTAAAAATTAGACATGTAGTGTGTGAGATTGAATTTCCAAATAAGCCAAGTGGACAGTTGGCTGGGAGTGAAGAATCCAAAATCGAGACAAAGAAAAGGAAGGGTGCACGGGCCCAGAGGAAAGGCTTTAAGCCTTTGAAAGAAGTGAACGGGCACAAAAACCTACCATTTCAGAACCGGTTGGTTCAGGCTCATCAGTCAAGTCAATGAACACTCTGTTCTGGTTAGCCCCCAAGCCAAGGGGAACGCGTCCCGCCATCCTAAGCGCGTAGGTGTTAGGGTGTGACGGGCTTCAGAACGCGTGCAAAAGCACATCGAGTTTCGCGATTACATACCTTTTAGGATAGTAGAGATGCAAGAGGAGTAGATTAAGAAAGGAGAGGCTCTTTAGGTCCTCGAAATGATGACGGGTCGAGGATCCTAGCCTAAGAGGCGAGGAGAAGGGGATAGGTGAAATAAACGTGTCGAGATGGACAAAAAAAAGCAGAAACAGTATCTCCAAGACGCGCCGGTAAAACTAAAAGATACTCGAAGACCATCCGACGTTCGTGGCGGATGGGAGACGTGATGAAAGATTAAGGGTTGGAGGTTATAAAAGAAGTGAGGTCAAGAATTCGAGCACAAGAAGATCGTGGCGGGGCCCCTGACAGGTGCTGACTCAGCACCTTATTAGCTCCTACTCAAATAGGCAATGATCGCCCAGCGTCAACCTTCGTTATCACCTCAATTCAATGGAAAAATATTCTATATTGTCACGAGCCAGGTCTTATTGAAGAAAAGAGTGCACCCCAACTAAAATATCAAAGCTAAGGAGAGAATAAGAAGAAGAAGAAGAAGAAGAAGAAGAAGAAGAAGAAGAAGAAGAAGAAGAAGAAGAAGAAGAAGAAGAAGCAAGCGGTAGATACCTGGGGATTAAATAGCAGAAGCCAACCCACATGAGCAAGCAACATCTTTCCCAATTAGGCTTAGTAGCAATTTAGAAACAAAGAAGGAAGTAAACGACAAACAATCTGGGAGGAGCCAGCAGATCGTAACATATATTATTAATTTTCTAATATTTACAGTTTCGACTATCGAAAGAACAAATTTTAAGTTCAAGTTTCAAGTTTCAAGTTTCAAGTTTGTTGTGTTCTGGGTTGATAGGGCTATTCTAGTTAGTAACCGCTGGTTTGACATTAAAAATGGGTTGTTGGAAAGTGCGGGAACAGCGCCCGGGACAGTTATGGCCCATAACTTATGGGTCTTTAATCAGTTCCCAACAATCCGATAGCTTACGGGCGCAAAACGAGTCTAAAATAGCAGAAAGATATCCAGATTATAGATCTCGACGCTCTCTATCGATTTATATATTTATTAAGTCGATCAGACGTGGGGTTCGACGTCTAGAGGGCTTTGAAGGTTTGATCGCGATAGCTGTTGTAAAGTCTTGGCATAATTGTCGGACCATGTGGGCCGTAACGTACCTCACTTCAACCAATCAGCGTCATGTATTTGATGACTCAGCACCGGAGCTCGCCTATTTTTTAGAGCATTAATAGTACGATTATATAGAATTCTATATTAGATATTATAAATAAGTCGGATTTTGTAGAAATTTGCCGGTATCGCGTGTGTTAAAGAAACGCGAAGTATAACGCTCATTACATGGGCCCCCGGCGTCTCCTATTAATGCCTTAGTAGCCATATATCTACGCAACCTTAGAAAAGATCCCGGTGCATCTGGACAGCTTTTAGGGGCATTCGGCCCTAGGCTCTCCCTAAGAACGCCGTTGTTTTGGTGATAGAGAGGGGATATGGTTAAAAGATGAAGGCCGGGGTACCCTAACACAAATAGGCTCCTTTTATCCTTTTAAGGCGATAATAGATGATTTGTTTATAGATAATAAACTTTCTTTTAGTTTCAAATACCGCTTACTTACATGTAGTTATTGAGTAAATGCAAGGATTTGGTGATTTTGATTGCTCCGAGGGGTTCGTTGCTTCCGCCAACTGGCTAGTTCGATACGGGCGGCGCCGAGACGCAGGGCCCACAGGGTCCTGACGGGGCTTTGGGCGGGGCCACACAGCAAAACAACTGCCCCTGGGCTCTGGACCCTGGGCTCCCATGTCACAACAACGGGGTTTGGGGCTTTGTGCTACGATCCTGGCGTTTAGTTCCACGGCTTCATGAGTATTGTCAACGAACTATCAAATAAGTTAATGTATATATGTACACTATTTTTTCGTCTTTTTTTTATTAAAAACAGCATACATACCATAGACTTGTTTTCTACGTAAATACAGATAGAATGTATGCGATATTGGTGTCGCCCGCCGGCTGTATGTTTCTTTGATTGAATCCTAAGAAGGGTACCCGAGTTGTCTAACAAAGGGGAGAAAAGCTAGCATTGAGTTACAACATAACAATTGGACTTGCACTTATCCGACCAGTACGCACCAGTTTACGAAAATGAAATCCTGAGATTGCCATAACCATTTTGTATTTGTAGGCTGGACAGGTAAAGTTCATAATTGTCCAAAGAAAGGTACCTCTCCCTCTGCCACAGCTAATAGATGACACGGGAGAAAAACAAAAGCTAGAGCAAAAGCGCTAGCAACCAAAATTATCTGCACTCGATTTTAATATACACCATGAAAACCAAAGAGTAAGTCTAGCTAGGTCAATAGGTATTGAGATAGGCGAGCAGTACTTAGGTTCTGGATGAAAAAGAGCAAATAACAGGCTAATGAAGATAAATGCCCCCTCTATGAAAGATAAGAGGAAAGCAAAGATAGCAATGGATATGCAATGATAACAGGGCGAAATTGATGAATGCTCATGCGGATGCGTCGTGAATGGATATAACTCAAACAAATCGCCAACTGTGTGTCATAAAGACAAAGGAGAAGGTCTTATCATGAAATGTGTTCTTCGGCCAGGAATTCTATTCCAATAGGACAGGTCACAGTTTCAATGCATCGAGGATCTTCTTCGCCATCTCTCGATACTGCCACATTCCGCCTGATACCTTCTTGAACTGAATACCGTGTAGGGAGAACAGAGGCACCTTTACGATCAGGATTTCGAACCGGAGGACAAGGTTCTCTCCGGTGTCGCTCTGTACACGTGTAGTGGTTTCGCCGACGACACGATCGCCGACCGGGCCCTGTTCCCGTGCAACATATTCATCCGAGCCATCCGAGTTAGTGGTAAAACTGCGATCCGGCGCAGCTTGACCTCGACGAAGCTTGGAGGGCCCAGCGCGGCTGTCATCTCGGCTGTCATCGTGGTTGAGGAGGCCGCCAAAGCTGATACGGCGGCGGTGCCCTGATAGTTGGCCCTGTCGTTCTGGACTGGGAGGGGCAACATCAATCACCTTGTCGAGGTCGATGCTGGGGGCGTGGCGGCAGCTAAACCCACCCTTGATCTCGACATATTCAACTGCGAGCTGCCTCAAGACCCGAATAATGTCAGCCCGAATAACGGGCAAAGGTTTGCTGCTGGTGGTGGAAACACTGAAAAGACCCTTTAGGAACACTGGTTTAGACAGATCTTCTCCCTCGTTGGCACTCTCTAGTGCCGTCCCTGCACCAGAGATGTCTGCGTCGGTCTCTTCGGGCACGTTGGTCTCTTCGGGCACGTTGGCCTCTCGGGTAGCGTCTCGCCGGGCGCGGCGGGCCTGAATACTTTCTCGCCGGGCGTGTCCCAGCGACATGGTGCGTGCCGTATGTGTGCGCCCACCAGTCCTCACGTTTGCTGGATCTTTCTGATTGTTCGGAACAACCTGATCAGAGTCACTGGTAGAGGGTGGCTGACGGTCTGTAGCGACATCCAAGGTATCGTCGTCACTTCTTCGTGTGGCTCTGTGAGTTCGGTAGTCTGCCGAATTGACACTAGTCGATCTCTCCAGGAATTTGTTGGATCGCGCACTGCGGTCCGCCAATGTTGGCGCTGCCAGAAGATCCTGCTGTGGCCGGCTGTCATTCGAAGATGTCCCACCTGGTGATGGCTCCGCCCGTCGAGTTCTCCTTACACTGAAGCCACGGTGCATCGGAGATGCTGAATCTGCAGGAGGTTGGACGTTGAGTGTGGGTGTGTTGGGGGTACTGATTTGATCACGATCCGCATCGCGGTGACGATCTTTGGTCCTGCGAGTGCTGAATCGTCTCAAGAGTCCAGCGGCAGTGCTTTCTTTCCGGGCGGGTGTGTCGGGCTGCGAGGTCGGGACTGCATGCGAAGATGGTGAGGAAGAATGAAGTATCTTGATTCCTTCAGGAGCTTCGTCCTCACCATGGGTCCGGGCCCGTGGCCGAGATCGCCGGCCTGTATCCTTGTCTCCTGCCAACTGGTACTGATTGGTGTGCGCAGCTTCCGGGGCCCGCAGTTCAGGTAAATGGACTTCACTGGGGGTTTGACGAAGACCAAGGGCACCAGGCCGTGCTTCGGACCGCTCTCGGTCAAGCTTTTCCTTGACTAGATGATATGTGGACACCAACGGACTGTAAGCATTTAAAGGGTCGTTGCCTAGTTGCACCGCCTCGGCCGAAGGCGCGGAAAGGGTATCACGACTAGCCGCAGAGTTTCGTCGTTTGTAGAAATCAAACACGCCTCGTTTACGCTCTGGGTGACTGGAAGCATGCTGTTGTTGTTCACGTAAGTTTAGCCGGATAGCATGTTGGTATTCCTCCGACTCCAATACTTTGGTCAACTGAGCTGTAATGTACTCTGGTGGCCCAAAGTCAAACCCGGTCATCTTTTCAACGACCTCTGGATCCAGAGGTAGCTGCAAAGGCTCACGATGAGGAAGGTGATTCTCTGGAGGGGCACTGAATCCCTTATTCATCCAGGGATGATTCATGATCTCGGCTAAGCTGGCACGCTGCTTGGGGTCGGTGACCAGCATGCGAGATATAATGTGGCGGCACTCTGCGAAGCCTAGTTAGCAATGGAAGTAGAGAAATCATTATTTTAAGGTCGATTTACCAGCAGTGAGACCTGGTGGGTACTCCACGACACCTTTCTTGATTTTGGCATGCAACTGAGGCATACTCTGGTCATCGAAAGGTACCTTTCCACAAACCAAGACATAAAGGACAATTCCAAAGCTCCAAACATCAACTTCGGGTCCCGTATAGGGTCTGGCCTGAAGCAACTCCGGAGCAGCGAAATACAGACTGCCGCAAAATGTCTTCAAAATGCCTCTTGGCGAGAACAAGTTGCTGAGGCCAAAATCAATGATTTTGATATCACCAGTCTTGCTGATAAGGATGTTCTCAATCTTCAGATCGCGATGTACGATGCTGTTGCGGTGGCAGTAATCCAATGCACTGGCGATCTGTCGTGCGAACTTGCGCGCCTGCTTTTCCTTCAGTTTGCCGTGTGAGATGATATAATCCAGCATCTGGCCACCGTTGACATATTCAAACAGCATATACCAATGGTATGATGTTCGAACGACGTCCCGCATACCGCAGATATACGGATGGTTCACTAGGCTAACGATGGCAGCTTCTCGGGCTGTGCGAATCTCCTTTGAGCGATCGGCTCTCTCTGTCTCCCGGCTCGTGCGATGTTCCTCGGTCGAGAGTCGTGGCACAATTTTAACGGCAACCTGCGACCGTAGTCAGTATTGTGTTGATAATTTGAGTCAATAATAGTTGAAAATTCGTACCTGTTCTCCAGTCTCCATGTTTTTCGCTAGTTTTACTTTTCCCATACTTCCAGCACCTATGGTTTTGCCTAGAGCCCACTGACCCGTCGGCGTCGTGATCGTAGTCCGTCGCCGAGGCGCGGCTGCGGCTGCGGGGGCACTTTGTGCGGTCGCATGCTGTGGCGGCAGTTGTGAAGCGGAGCTCGGCGTCATATCAACACTGTCTCGGTGCCGGCTTTGAGTTGAGGGGTTTCTTTGGTGTCTTCGGGCAGTTTCAGTTCGAGCGGTTGAGGGGCGTTCTTGAGATCGGTCGGATGATGCTTCCCGACGAGACGGCATGCGCGCGACATTGGATGCCTCAAATTCGCGCCGGGCTAAACCCTCAAGTGCAGTATGATTTGAGGGAGGACGTCGGTCCTGGGAAGGAGTTTTCGAATGTGACAAGTTAGTTGGCGTAGGAGGCTGGGTCGTGTTTGACGATCGAACCGCCACACTCCGTGTCCGATGAGGGAGATCCGATGGTGCTCGAGAGGGACGAGATGAAGTTGACTGGCTGCGCACCACGGTTGGCGTATTAGTCGTTGGTACTGACATCGTGGATGGCTCCCCTTTGAGGGATTTCGAGTCAAAGGAAGTGGGGAGGGAAGCCGCAGCCAGGGCTCGGGCCCAAGCACAGTTGATGCGGTGCGAGGACTGTCTCACGGGATGAAACAAATCCCGTGCGAAATGGAAGAGGATACTAAAAGGAGATGGAGGGGGGGGGGTAAGAGTAAGAGGGAGGTTGGGATGCGGAGATCGTCTAGGGGCGGGCAACTAACCTTGGAAAGCTTTCGAGTTGATACCCAAATTCTGTATGAGGCTGGGTTTCCCCCCGACGACCCCTTTTCTTTTAAAAAATTCTTTTAAATCTTATGTTTTTCTTCTACATAGCTGTACTCCATATGTTTTTCAGGGACTATGGACATGCATATATGTGACCACGTCACCACCTGTGTTACATACACTGGGGAAATACTAACGCCTGATCACGTGTGCCGAGGATCTATAAATATCCCGAGGGGGATAAGTTCATGTAGTCAAGTATTCAACTTCATACAAAATAAATTAATCTGCAATCATGTACATTTCCAAAGCATAGCCAATGTGAGAGTATTACCACTTCTCAGGTCCAAAAGTCTCTCCATCTGCGACAGTCTTTCGAACTGCAGTATAAAGAGAGTCCTATATTCTTCGTTAGGACCCACTCGAATAAATGACGGGACATAGTTATTTACCGTGGTCTCAAAGGGAGCTGTATTTCCCCACCACTGAGGTATCGGGACATTCGGGAGAATAATCGCGAAGAATATAACAATGGTGGATAGAATGAGTCCCGAGTCAAGTCCTGCAGCGGTGATATAATTGTAAGTATGCCACCAACCGCCCCACCGACGTCGAATCCAGTAGTTGAAGATGAGGCCAAAGGTAACCCATGAAAAGAAACTCAATGGAGTGGCCCTGTAAAATGATTCGTATCAGGTAGCCGTGAGTAACAGAGTGAAGGTTGTACTTACGGAGGCAACCATGCCATAGCACCCAGCATCCTGTTGATACAATTAGCATATAACATCAAAGGTGATCTTCCGTTACTTACACAGGTGCGTTTAGGAACCTGAGCTTAGACCGAGGAAACAATCTTATTAAGACATAGAATAACACCGGAAGAAGTGCGCCAAGCAGCCAGAACCATTGTATTTGCACGTACAAGCCCCCGGGTCCAAACATGCGTTGTGGGCCAATGACACCTAAATAAATAGTTAGGGATATGTTGGTATATACTTGAGATAAAGTGAACTGACCCCACACAATGCTGGATGAAAAGAATGATCTTCCGTTCGGGCATGTAAAATGTGCTGACTGAGTACTATTCCCATAGACGGATGGTTAATGTATGTTCTCTTTCCAGAGATGCGACTGACATACGGCGTGCAAACTTCATCAATATTCCCCAAAGTCCAATTCATGACTGCAATCTGAACAATACTCGCCCATAGTGTGGCAACAACTTGACACATGAAGGTGACGCGGGGTGGCACTTTCATATAATGAGCTAGCTGTTGTTCAAGAACAGTCAACAATCTCGCCTACTGGACATGGAGAGGAAGTCCCTTACTTTGAGATCCGCACAGTATACTTGACTATTGATAAGGTCAGCTTTCATTCTAGAAAGAGAGGATTTAGCCTTACGCTTGTCCCAAGGTAATGGTGCTAAAGACTTTGAATACCATGACACCAATTGGCTTTCCTGGAATCATGAAACCCGCCAAAAATGGGGACAAGACATTGAGCGCTGTATAACTTAGCATTCCACACACACAAGATGATTAGGACAGCACGTACAAAGCATAATATTAGTGACGCCAAGAATCAGGCAAGTCGGAATCTGTTTTTTTAAGTCAGGAATAACCTCCCAATGGTCATGACACAACATACTATAAAGACCACGGCAAGGATGATCGAGACAAAAAAGCCCCACCCTATTATGTATTTGGTCAGATTTGGTCACCACATCCAGATGAACACCACATACAAGGAAGCTGCGAGTCATATGCCAGAATGCCTGCAAGCCCCGTCGCGATGGAGAATAGGAACAGTGCCGCATACCACCAGTCGGGTGCTTCTTTGTACTTCTTCATCATGATAAGATGAATATCAGGTTCCTGGTCTCGAGCAGCCTTGAATTGATGCCATATCTCCTCTTGGTGGAAAAGAATAACATGTACAATAGCCGCTGTAAGGGCCGCAAACGACAGTCCGTAATTCAAGGCAAAAGTTGGAGCCAGGAACATCGGCGAGTACGCCTTGTACTTTTCGTCATCAAAAGAGAAACCAGCACCTAGGATTCTTGTTACATTATAGGGATTTTGAGTGTTGTCATAGGTGCTGGCCGTGTTAATAGGGAGATAATCGGAGTACCTATAACCCCGTCAGCCTTGAAATAAGTCTGGTAAGGTATTGCAGCATACAATGCCCCAGAGTAAGAGATCCCGATTGTGGTGATGATTACAAAAACCACAAGCCCGATAAGCGTGTTGAAAAGAGCATGGACAGGTGCCAACAGTGGATCCCCGAGATATGCAGAAACGTAGCTGGCTATAATTAGCTTTGCATCCCTTCGGTAGTTCTGCAATGGGGGCTATAAATCTTACGTCCAATCAAAGGTGATAGGAATGAGGGAGAGTCCCGTAAAGCCTCCAAACAGCTGATTTAAGACCACATTGTTGGGTCGGATCCCTACAGGCAAAGGAGTTAGCGTAGCCAGAAATGAAACGAGCAACGGGACCTTACAAGTGACAAAAGCAAAAACAGATAGTCCTTGCCATAGGACTCCTGGTACCCTGCATTTCAAGCAAATTAGAATATGTAGTTCAGATTGGAACAGGGTAGCCTTACCAATACCAGATAAAAGCCCCGATTGTTACATATAGGAAATATCGGTAGCGTGAGATGCTCCACCCATGGGTCTCTGATTCATCTGAGGGGCTCCAGTCGTGAAGAGCATAAAACAAGGAAGTATTCGCGAATTGGCCAGGCCACATCATAGCCGCAGGCCTTATATCGTGAGCATATAGCACTCTTGGCAGAGAAGGTTCCAACTTACCAGACGAGGAAACGGCGGAAGATACCTGCCAGTGACATTCCGACCACCTGACTGCTCAAAGCGAATAAAAGTTGGAATCCCCATCCAAGTTCCATATTATAGAGTGCTGAGAGAGTATGTTAGGCATATATTGATTTGGAGCAACAGATATTGCTTACGCTTTGCTTTCAATGCCAAGAGGGCATCTGTGCAATAAGCATAGCCGATCGACACACTATATATTGCTTAGCATTGCATGTCAAAGTTTATGATCAAGATTCACTGACTTTGCCATGATCTAAAAATACAAGGTCAGTTTTAGATATTCTCATAAACTTTCAAGCACTTACTGTGATAACTGCGTGCTCTTTGATAGTGAAAGGGCCAGGGTTAAATGTCCATTCTCCCCCGAATGTATTGAACTTCCGAGTTGGCATTGTCTTGGCCCACAAACAACCCAAGGGATAGACCAGTAACTGCACGACGATAGCAGGGAATGAGATGGCGGGACTCCTACTCCAAGGTGAGTAAATCCTTTTCCTACTTGAAGGCTGCATTGGAATAAAAGCTCACCTCATGCTCAGAAACATATTGAGTCCACTTCCAAGAGTAGTGAAAAACATGCCCAGCACCCAGGCACGCACGGTGTTTGCAACTTCTCCGCCATCTGTGTTACGCACAGCGGCACGAACCAAGTCATACTGGGAATCCTGAGCGAGAGTCTTTTCTATCTCAGCAGCCTTTTCCTGGTCACCTGTCTTGGCTGCTTCGTTAATAGCATCGATCTTCTCCTGCGGCAAATTCGGATCCCACTGGTGAGATAGTTGGACTTTTCGTAACTCGTGGATCGTGTTGGGTGCTGACTTGTCATTATCGTTTGGGTCAAGGCCCTCTGTTACAGGCAAATGCGAACCCATTCTACGACAATAGGGTAAAAGTAACCCGGTTAGGATCCGGTTGATCAATTGACTTGGTGTTAAAAGGCTTCTAAATATGACGGTAGGGGAGAGACCGGCATTCTAGACTTATATAACGAATACGACCTCGGAAATAAATGAAAGAGAGATTAGAGGGGATGTAGCAAAAGGTCTGTACTCCGTGCAAAATCCATAATTCTCCTTATCTAAACCTGACAACGGCTATACACAAGTTTAGCCCTTGATTTCCCCGCATTCCAAACCATAAGCTACCATCTTAATAACCTCCAAAGATAATTAGGAATCCCATTTCAATAACAACGTACCTGCTTTAGGTATAAACGCGGAGAAAACCACGCGGCTTTATAAACTAAGTTAGTTGATGCGATATGAACGGAAACCCACCATTCGGATCGACCAGCGACATGGGATATAACATCGGATGCACCCCCCGATGTAGTAGCTTGTGGTAGGACCTACCTATTTTAATCAAATGTATCACAATGGTAGAGTTTCTGTTTTAGCTGCAAGCCTATCTTTTGCTTTTTCCCCCGAGGTTAGTCCAGTCTCAAGAGCTGCTTCTCCGCTACACGTCTCTTCTGATTTTCTCCCCCTGAGACTCAATTTCAAAAAAGAAAAAATCTTAAAAAAGCACAACTCTCTGCGTTTCCGAACAAAACGGGACGATAATCGGATCCTGCCTGTCATGGTATCTCTCACGTCACCCAGGGGCATCACCATCCAGCGTGCACAGGCCGATGGAATGCGGGACACAATTGGGCGCATCACCGAGGATCTCAAAGATATCAAGAGCTTTTATTCCATCAAGATATCTCCGAGAAGAACACAGAAGTTACGCGACTTCCTCACATCCGAGCTCGAGTCACTCCGCGGCCAGCCCTTTGATCTTTATGATCAACAAGGGAAGGTAGATTATCTTCTCGTGAGAAACTACCTAGAAAGGCAGCTCCGTGAGTTGGACCTCGACTGTAAACAGGATGAAAAGACCGCACCGCTTTTACCATTTTCAGACAACCTGCTGGAGCTGTGCGAGGCTCGTGCTATGGTGGTGTCGATGAATTCAAAAGATGCTGCCCAGAAGCTTGTTGAATCCCAGTCTCAGATCACAGCCGTTATAGAAATGATCGAGAATGACTCGACAAAGATCCGGATGGAGAAAACAATTGCCTTTAGAGCGGCGAGAAACATAGACTCATTGCGCACCAACCTGAAAGAATGGTTCGAATTCTACAAAGGGTACGATCCGTCGTTCAACTGGTGGGTGTCGCATCCATATGAGATTGTGGAAAAGGGCTTGAGAGATGTTTCAGCAAGTATCCGAGAGAACTTGGCTGGTATTCGCCCATGCAATGACGATGCCATAGTGGGCGATCCTATCGGTCGAGAGGGTTTGATTAGCGAGCTCTTGGGTGAAATGATTGCCTACACACCAGAAGAACTAATCTCGATCGGAGAAAAGGAGTTCAAATGGTGTGTGAGTGAATTGAAAAAGGCATCACACAGCATGGGGTACCAGGACAACTGGAAGCAGGCCCTCGAAGATGTCAAGAATGATTTTGTCGAGCCCGGAAAACAAACCGAATTAGTTCGGGATCTCACGATAGAAGCAATCTCGTTTGTCGAAGATCACCAACTCGTCACTGTTCCACCGGTTGCCAAGGAGAACTGGCAGATGTTTATGATGTCGCCCGAGCGCCAGAAAGTCAACCCTTTCTTCCTCGGCGGCGACTGTATCATTGTCTCATATCCAACTGACCAGATGGACCATGAAGCCAAGCTGATGAGCATGCGCGGGAACAACATCCATTTCTCCCGCGCTACGGTCTTTCATGAGATGATACCTGGGCATCATTTGCAGATGCACATGATTGCGAGATACAGACCCTACCGCCAACTATTTGACACTCCGTTTTGGATTGAAGGGTGGGCGCTGTACTGGGAGTTCCTTCTGTGGAATGACGAACGGTTCCAAAAGACGCCGCAGAACCGGATTGGGATGTTGTTTTGGCGGCTTCATCGATGTGCCCGGATTATATTTTCCATCAAGTTTCATCTTGGTCAGATGACTCCTCAGGAGTGTATCGATCTACTTGTCGATCAAGTTGGACACGAACGCGCCACTGCAGAAGGAGAAGTTAGGCGATCCTTGAATGGCGATTATTCGCCGTTATATCAAGCCGGGTATATGCTAGGTGCGTTACAAATACATGCATTGCGAAAGGAGACTGTCGAGAGGGGGGATCTTGGTGAGAAGGAGTTTCATGATCGGTTTTTGAAGGAGAATTGTATGCCAATAGAGTTGGCGCGAGCCTTGATGCAAGATCAGCCGTTATCGCGTGACCACAAGCCGTCTTGGAAGTTCTACTCCTTATAGACCCTATTTTATCATGATGAGCAGGGTTAGGAGAAACAAATAAAATGTTATCTATCTCCAATGGATCGACTACCTGGCGAAAGCACGAACTATACATGTTTTATCTTCCAGCACTCCCGATATGTTAATAGCTTACTCTATGTTGTGATTCTCTAACAAGATCATAATAATTGAATTCCCGACAAGACGTTGTAAATACAAATCAATATTTTGGCCTCGGTGACGACCAGACAGGATGATTGAAGCGTTTAGGCTAATAAGGTTATTCTAGCCCCAATATCGAGGGATAAAATATTACCCAAGTTCATTTTTCATTCGTGGATTCAGATACCGATGATCCAGCTAGGTGTCCATAAGGTATGTAGACGAGGCATATGCAAGGTCGGATTGAACTACGTCATAGCCCCACCAAGCTCGGGGCTAATGTATGACATCGGACAGGTCCATTTCAAGGTTGTGGCTGTACAACGCATTTGAACGTGCCAAGTTAGATCTATGTGGGTTTAGGTTTACTTCGTGAGATCTTTCTGGAAATATGGTCTTTGAGAAGGCCGAATGCCTTATTTCTACCATTAATACAATAAATAACAAAATAGGTCTTGAATTGTCGACAATACTCCATTGCTTCGATTTGGCTAAGCCAATCTATTCGAAGGTCTAAACATATTCCGTGGAATCTATGTTGTAGCAGGCCCAATGCAGTTTGCATTGGGGTAAAGGTTAACTGCGTCATAGCTTAGTGGGTCCGTGAACAGTCTGGGGATCTTGTAGTTTAGGAAGTTGAATATCATAGTATATGGATGTATATTGAATGTCTCACAAGTTTGAAGGGCCATAGCATGGAAGAAAGTGGAACGTCCGAGCTGGTGTCTATCAGAGCCGCAAATCATGCGCGTGAGGTACAGTAGATCTAAACCCATCTTCTCATATAATACCCCATAGTGATGTCAGAAATTCCAGGAACGGTTAGAAACTGTGAAACAGTGGATTTGGAGCTGGGGTTACAGCCAAACTTGGAAACTTCCAAGAATTTTATTTGGCCAAACTTGCGAGTTGGAAACCTTTGGAAACTCCCATGACGTCATGACATCATTGCCCCTGGGAAGAACTACATAAATATCCCTTCTACTTCCCCAGATCATTCATTCATCACAGCTCATCTTCCACTATTCAAACACTCTTCAAACACTCTTCGACCCTTTCAAACAAATCAACTCTCAATTTCACAATGGAGACCGCCAAGGTTCGCGATCAACCCAACTCTCATACTTGATCATTGACTAACAAATTTCACAGCAAGCCGTTAACTACGTCGCTGAGACTATCCAGGGAACTGGTGCTGAGGCTTCCAAGGAGGCCAACAAGAACGTCGCCAAGAGCAGCGATGCCAACGTCTCTACCCGCGCCAGCGCTGCCAAGGACGCACTTGTCGACAAGAAGGACGAGCTTTCCCACAACACCAAGGCTGATGTCCACAAGGGTAAGCTTGAATCCATTAATCACAACTTTATAGAGTGGGGTACTAACAATATCACAGAGGCTGCCAAGAACTAAGTCAACCAAACTTTACGAGACACTTATTTTGTACACCATCTAGGCGGGAATCTGTCTTTTGATGATTTGACGATGTAAATAGCGAACAATACCATACACGATTCGCAAAGTCTATAACCAGGCTTGTAACTTGTAAAAAGATAATCCACATTTTAGATATGCACTGTTTAGAACCTTGGTGGGTGTTGAAGAAAAGAGGTTTCCATCCTTATTTAAGCTTAACAAGAATAGTGGGCCGCATAAGCGGCCTTGTGATGTCTTTTCGGTGGTATTTTCGGTGGTCTTCTCAGAACCGTTCTGTGTAGATGTCTTTTCAGCTTTATAGGTCGACGGCAAAAAAAAAGGGCGGAAAAACTTAATTTGTGCGAACGACCTTTGAATCGGCAAAATCAGAATGTGCTTTTGGAAAGAGAATAGTATTATATCCGAACTGGACCCTAAAAACTGTGAAAAGAAACAGTAAAAAGATATTTCTCAGCCTTTACCCAACCTACGGGGTCTATACCCTCGGCCCAAAATCCGCCAAGAAACGGGTATACACTGTCTTGCCAGCTCGGGTGAGAAGGGACGCTATTGCATGCACGCCATCAATAATCAGTATGGTATAATTTCAAGGGAATACAGTTAATTAAAAGCAGAAAAAGCCGCAACCTGCAGACTAGAAATTGGTTATTACTAATAAATGGAATTAGTATTACTGTCAAGAAGTGATTGTACATTAGAGTCCCTTCTCGCCCGAGCTGGCAAGACGGTGTAGGCGAGGTCTACCCTTACTGTACTCAAGCTCTTACCCACTCCCGATTGGCAGTGCCAACAAACTCTTATCTATTAGTGGGTAGTGCACCCAGACTCATTACTAGGGTGAAATGCATAAATCAAAACCGGGACTCCTAGTTTCTAACCAGTCTTGCGAGAAGAAACTTCATCCCTGTAGGCAGCCTTGAGCATGCGCTGTCAGAACTTGGTTCGTGATATGTAGCCCTGCAAGTCCTTGCTCACCCCGCTCAGCTGCTCCCGTTGGGAGCAAAGGAAACAAGTTGGTTCGGGGTATGACCGCCTGCCAAGGCGAGGAGGTCCTCTATTCGCAGCCCTATGGTATTCCAAACTGTCATATGACTAAATATATAAACGGCAAGAAAACTGCTCTTTTTTCAAATCAATTCAAATGTACCAACAAAAAATATATTTCGGCCCAGAGTATGTATGTACCGGCTCCCTTACTACACTGTCCTAACCAAGATTTTATATATAGTTGTTGACTCTTCTACCTCCAACACGATGTGTTATAACATGATATCATATACCTGTGGTCACACTCTCAAGTCACAATCGACCACCTGCCCGTGCGACCATAAGGACCCGGATATGACCTCAAGCTTCAAGTGCAAAACATCATGCAAGGGGGCTTGAAAATGGCCATCACTCTTGGCCGTGCGGGAGCCTTGCGCCCCGCCACAGTACCCTCGAGCGTTGACGGGTTGACGAATGGGGATTTGTTAGAAGGTTAGGATTTCATATATTACCAAAGATTCTAGCGGGAATATTATCTCCGCTGCTGGCGGTGTGGCTTTAACGTCCTTCATGGGGTGATTAATAGCCTTGGAGAGAGGAATCAAGTAGTAAATCATAGCTTACATTGACCTTGAGAGGGTATCATATCCGCATACCGTACGATTAAAGTGTCGCGGCCGGCCATTTCTATATTTAACCTGGCACTGAGACACCCGACCTTTACGGAGTAGGCGGCGGTCACTTGCGCTATCTCACCAACAAGGCCCCCTGCAGCCCTGGTAATTTTTATCTCCGGAGTAACTCCGATCTTTTTTATCGCTAATTGTGAGGGGTAAAACGGCGTTCACGGGATTCTAAATAAGAAGGCTTTGTTGAAGCGCGATCAAATATCAAAGGAGAGGGTTATTCATAGATTAATTGAAGTATCTATAGTTAAATGATCTGGATGTATTTGAGAAATAAGGTATCAATTATGGCCTCAGGCAAGAGACAAACTCCTCAAACTCGCCCTGAAAGAACAGGCACAGTACCTGACTTCCATGTCAAGTGCTACCTTGGATCCGACAATCGCAATGTTCCAGACTATTTCTACTTGGGGAAACTGATTGGTGTACCACTTGAAACAGGATGGTGGACTACCAATGATGCGACAATAAATGGGTCAAAGAAGAAATGAAACGTGTCAAGCGCCACAGGGCGCGTCAATTTATGTTGACACGATGGAAACTGATCTCCAGAGCCGTGGGAACTACATTGATTGTACTCCATATGAGGACTTCAACTGACGAAAAGTGGCTCTTTGTGGGCTTACTTTTCATAACGGTTGTGATCAGCGACGCTAAATCGACCAAAGACCAATAATCCCGATTTAACTTCTAATAATAAACCAGGCCAGACCTGGTGTCCACCTTTTTTTTCTTTCACTATCTTTTGTCTCACCTCTAGCTCGGTTCTTCCATCTTTTTCGAATTCCCCGTCTCGAACTTCCCCTCGTTTTAATCTATTCACTCATCCCACCTGCATGCTGGGCTCTTGATTTCCTCCGGCCCCTCGTTCATGCCGGATCGCCACTCGTTTCTGCCTTGACGTAATGGATATACATCACTTGAACTTACATACCCGCACGAATGGGGCGGATACTTTCCTAGAGCTTATTGCGAATCCATTTCGTTCTGCAGTAAGTTTGTTTTGACCCAAAAAAGAAATCACCACATTGACAAGCTCCAGTTTACAGTTACTGCTATTTGGGCGTCGCTAGGCACCTCGATCGGCGTCACTGTCCTCCTCGCCCTCGTCTTCTCCGTCGTTCGACCCCGTCACTCGCTTGTATATGCGCCTAAAGTCAAGCATGCAGACCTCAAACACACTCCGCCCCCGGTGGGCAAAGGCATCTTCGCCTGGGTCAAACCGGTCATCAATACACGGGAACCACAGCTGATCGAGACAGTCGGCCTGGATGCCGCAATCTTCCTTCGCTTTACAAAAATGTGCCGCAATATCTTCATCTGTCTTAGCATAATCGGCTGCCTCGTCATGATACCGGTCAATATCACACAGAGCAGGAGTACCACCGACCACTCAGCGTCTTCCGCTTTCAACATGATGACGCCTCTCAATATCAGCAATCCAACGGCTATTTGGAGTCAAGTCGTATGCGCCTGGGCTTTTGATCTCATCGTTGTTTTCTTTTTATGGAGGAACTATCGCGTTGTACGCAATCTGCGGAGGCAATATTTCCAAAGCTCTGAATACCAGCGCAGTCTGCATGCCCGGACCTTGATGATCACCGATATCCCTCCCAATAGCCGTGCCGACGAAGGTATCCTGCGGCTGACCGACCAGGTCAATCCCACCGCGGCCCTCCCGCGAGCTGCTATTGGCCGTAACGTTAGGGATTTGCCTCGGATCATCAAAGAACATGAAGAGGCTGTCCGACAACTCGAGTCCGTTTTGGCCAAGTACCTTAAGAACCCGGACCGTTTGCCTGCGAAAAGACCTACTCTACGCCCCCCTCGCAAGCAACGCAACCAACTCGGCAGCGGCAAAGTGGACGCGATCGATTATTTAACCGTCCGAATTCGCGTTTTGGAAGAGGAAATCAAGCATGGACGGGCGTCGATTGATCGTCGAAATGCGATGCCCTACGGTTTTGCCAGCTGGGACAATATCGAGCACGCTCATGCTGTGGCGTGGAATGCTCGCCGCAAGCACCCTGAGGGCATCACTATTGAACTTGCGCCGCGGCCTAGCGATATCATCTGGGAAAATCTACCACTTTCAAAATCGGCACGCAAGTGGAAGCGACTGGTCAACTTTATCTGGGTGACATGCTTGACAGTTGTGTGGATTGTTCCTAACGGCTTGATTGCTATTTTCTTGTCCAACCTGTCAAATCTGGGTTTGGTATGGCCGGCGTTCCAGACCTCGCTGTCAGGGAACCCAGAAGTTTGGGCTGCTGTCCAGGGTATTGCGTCGCCTGCACTGACTTCGCTCGTGTATCTGGCGCTTCCAATCATCTTCCGTCGACTTTCTATTCGAGGTGGCAGTAAGACTAAAACATCCCGAGAACGCCACGTGCTGGGGCATCTGTATGCTTTCTTCGTTTTCAACAATCTGATCGTCTTTTCGCTCTTCTCGGCTGCTTGGTATTTCGTGTCGTTCGTGATTGACAAAACGAACAATCACGAAGACGCTTGGCAAGCCATCTTGGAGAGCCGGATGTATGCTAAGTTGGTTAGCGCTTTATGCACAGTGTCACCATTTTGGGTGACGTATCTTTTGCAGCGCAATCTCGGCGCTGCTATTGATCTCGTGCAGCTAGTTACCATGATTTGGGTCTGGTTCGCAAAGACCTTCCTCTCGCCGACACCGCGACAGGCAATTGAGTGGACCGCACCACCACCATTCGACTACGCCAGTTACTACAATTACTTCCTCTTCTATGCCACAGTGGCATTCTGTTTCGCTACCTTACAGCCAATTGTCCTGCCGGTGACGGCATTGTATTTTGGCGTGGACGCCTTGTTGAAGAAGTATCTGTTGATGTACGTGTTTATAACTAAGAATGAGTCTGGTGGTGCGTTTTGGCGAGTTTTGTTCAATCGCCTGATCTTCGCTACTATTCTTGCCAATGTGATCATCGCTCTCGTTGCCAAGTCGAGCGGCACATGGACGATGGTGTTCTGCGTGGTCCCCCTGCCTTTCATGATGCTTGGGTTCAAGTTCTATTGCATGAAGACGTTTGACTCTGATTGCGAGTTCTACAATCGCGCAAACCTAAGTGATGCCGAGGCCCTAGGTGCGAGCAAATCTGATAAGAAGGCCTCAGACCGTCTGAACTCCAAGTTCGGACACCCCGCCCTGTACAAACGACTTTTGACACCTATGGTGCACGCCAAGGCAGCCGCAGCACTAAAGGACATCTATCAGGGTCGTCTGGACCAAGGAGACACCAGCGAGTACTCAGACATCGCAATGAACCCGATGCTCGCATCCCAACCCGGCAAATCTGCCGAACCTTCACCATTCGAGGTCGTCCCAGAGAACCATCTCGACTTCTCGTATTACAAGGATCGAGCCGACTTCCGCGACGAGTTCGGAGGTGGTATCTACGGCCGGCCCGAGGACCTGATGACAGAGCGATCGCATACACCCCGCAGTACTCTGAGAGGCGAATGGTCTCCCGGTTCGTCTCGTGCCTCATCACCCGCACCCTCCCTACCATCAATACCACCGCTAAGTATGCACAACGGTTACGAACACCCCGACCCGACAGGACTGGTCCACCCGGCGTTCCGTGTGCCGCTATCGCGCGGCGACAGTGGCTACCCGATTGACGAGGCTGAATCCAGCCTCCTCACCCATGCACAGACTCCGGGCCAGACGGATATCGCAAATCCACTCGATCGCTGGCGCACCGGTGGTTATGGACCTGTCGGCCAGGACGACGAGCCCACATACACATCCTACGATGCTTACCGCCCACGTCGGTGAGCTGTGATTTGTTCATATCAGGCCTGGGCCGATCATTTGCATTTGTATAACTTTTTTGTAATCTAACTTGGCGAACAACATTTCTTGGGGGACTCAGCGTCATTTCTAAACACGAAGGTCACGATTATAACTTTTGGTCTGCTTAAAGGAGATATTTTGGAGTTTTACCATACACAGACAATTTAAATGTCATAATATCAAAGTATCAAACACTTCCAAATCTTATAATTCTCGACTAGTCCAGCATCTCTAAGAACCCATTGCACACAGCGCTAGTGCTGTTCAATCTCCGGTTGATCTCATAGATCCTTTTATTCAACTCTATGGACTCGATTTAATCATGATGTCTTCTAATGTTCTCAGCTCACACTAAACTTGATGAAATGCGCAACCGCAGCGAGTTCCCGCTTTCCACTTGGGACCACATGTCCACCCGAATGCCATATAATCTGGTTTTTTCCATCCTGACAACTCTCTACCAACCTCATCGACGCGCTCTCATCAACAATGGTATCCATACTCCCCAGAAAATGCATCATTGGCGTCCGGATACCAGGATCATAGAAAGCACGATAATCCGGATTCGAAGCTCCATACCCGGAAATGCTAACCACGAACTTAAGTGGCGGGTGCTCAAGGGTATCGAAGCAAGCAGGATACGGGATCCCACCCTCCGCTTCTAATCGGGTAAATGCGTCTTTTCGATCTCCTTCCAGAAGGGAGGCGACCATAGCGGCCACAGCAGCCCCCTGACTAAACCCGACGATCCCATCGAACGGTCCGGAATCTCTAAGAATAGACCCAATACACTCCAAGCCGCGTTCTAGCCCGGGATAAAGACCGTGTATGGATTCGGATTCGAACCAGCTCCATGCTCCGTGCCGATTGCGTAGGTCGGACGTGCTACTACCATCGGAGGGCTCTAGCTGGAAGGGAGCTGTCGGGTACACAAGCTCAACTCCGTGGAGAGGGACGGTCCGGCGGATCAGTTTTTCTAAGGCTTGGAGTTTTGCTCGGAAGAGTTCTCCCGATTGGCGGGATCCTGTGGTGGTCAGATTTATTTTGTAGTAACTGTGCGATTCTGGCGTCGATTACCGTGGATCATTAGGATTTTCATTGTTGGATTGGATATCTAAGGGGGTCAAAACAATTTTACTTCGTGCGTTTTGGTAATGGCTGTCAAGCACTGCCTACTTACTATATCTTACTAGTGATATCAGCGTAAAAAGACTAGTACGCTTTTGTGTTAGCTAGTTCATGAGATCCCGCGATTTTCCATAGTACGGCTTATTTTCCTCTTTCAGCACGATAGTTTCCCATTGGGTAACGAGCAAGGCTACCTAAGTACATAGGTAGCTATACGTACTTGATCTCCTCTGGGGCTTTCCTGTCTTAGCTGTCGCTTTTATGAGGGCGCCCAGAGGCTCACTGAGTTTCACCGGGCTCAGAATCATCTTCAGTATGGTGTAGTAAGTTGGGTCAGCTCGTACTCGTAACGTGTCAATCCTAGCTCCTAATTCCTCACATATTGCGTTCTATTCGGAGCTACGAGATCTCGGAGGTCCCGTACACCTTTAACCGTCCACACGAACTGCCGCTTAACTAAGCGGAGCCGGTTCCCAACGGTAGATCTGCTAACCTACAAGTAGGGAGAATAAGTGAGAACTAATAAACATCCTGCTAATTGGCCTTTTGCTCAAGCATGTCTTCTCTGGACAAGCTTTTTGCCTGCTTCACAAGGAAGGAACACAAGTCAAGACGTTAGAAATCACGTCAGTTGGATAGATGAGTATGCTATAGTCACCAGCTTACAAGAATCAGATTCCCCAAGGCGATACTTCCAGTATTCGGTATGCCCCATGGTCTTTGTATGGAAGTAAGTCCGCCATCCATTGAAACCCTGAGTATATTCAAATAGGAAATTCGCAGGGATTTGCTAGTACGGCATCTCAAATTAATACACGACTCTACAATGGCTATGGGAACACCGGATATAGTAAGCCCTACTGCTTGCGCGCAAAGTGGAGAACCAGAGGATTCGAACGTACTCGTTCAAGACATAGAAGTTACAGTACCTGCTGAGGCCCGTCCGCCTATCTGCGACGGTGAGTGCCAGTGCACCAAAAGGGCTTTCTCGGAGGCTTTACAAAAGTTTATCTTCTGTGCTACTACCCAAGCGAGTGAGGAGCCGAACTCAAAGAACCTGGTGGGTGCTGTCGGCCTGAACGCCTATACGAGCGTGGATCTAACCCTCGGGAGAGTAGAGCACTGTTTCTTTGGACCCAATTCCTTAGTTCAAGAACCGTGCTTTGCTCGAAGATCAGCAGATGCGCCGGAAGGAGATGGCTTCTTGATTGGCTTGGTGAGTCGTCTGGACACCATGTTGATGGAGCTGGTGGTAATTGACACAAAGGATTTCTCCAAGCCCGTAGCTGTGGTAGAAATTGGGCTTCAATTGAGGCAAGGCTTGCACGGTAACTGGGTTGATGCCTCCGAGATGGAGTAGAGCGAACTGTTGGGACAGACCATCTGCCTCGATACCTTGTTAGTTAGACTTCCACTAGCTATTTAACTTCTACATGTGTTTAGAGAATCAATCCTTCTTCTCCCCTCCTTGATTTCTTTGTCAGAACCTATCCTCCGATTCAATATTCCGAAAGGAGAGTGGAAGACGTTTAGAATTGAACTTGACGTAGATAGACACCTTACCTGTTAGGCCACAAATCTCACGTGTGTCTTCAAGGTCCGGCCAATCAGATCGAAGTATCTTAATCGAGGGACCCAAGCAGAACCAGTACAGTTTGATTCTCTACATTTCATTCGCTAACCGAGGATCTATAAAATGCTCAACTGACCCCGAAAAATGAAGCAACTGTGAAAAGGGAGCTGTCAGCAGTGGTGGACCGAGTCGCAGCGCGCCAAAGCACAAACACAGCTCCAACCCACCAGCAACCGTAACCTCCCGAGGCACACCAGCATTCCAAATCCACACCAAAATGGCGTGGTACTCTATCCTTCCGTCAGAGCTTACCCATCTTGAGAGCTGGGTAGCTCGTATCTTCGTGAGTTTCCCCCCTTCTCTCCGAACGGAGCCCTTAGCCCCTGTGTTATGACGCAGTCGCTAATCTACCCCGGATTCTGCAGTTCTTCCTCGGTCTCATCACAATTGGTCCCTGGGCTTTCCTCGTACTTCTCGACGCCACCATTTGGGTATACGGACTGATCGTCTGGGAGGTTCCCTATATAGGTGGACGAGCACGTGGTCGACAGCGTCCTCGCGTGCCGAGCTTGAATGAACGTCCGGGCGGGCGACGGAGGGCTTTTGGACTGCGCGGCGTGGAGACAGATACCGGCGATAGCGAGGGGGTAGATCGCGACGACTCCACGGGGTCGGAAAGGGAGACTCGTAAGGAGAATGTGAGCCCTGTTGTCCAAGCATTGAATCCACATTTGAGTGGAGATGGGGGCCTGAAACAAAGGAGCTCGGGGCAGATATGATGATTGGATCCCCTTTTCTCGTGAGAAGTGATGATGTTTATGATCTTGTGTTATTGTTTTATCTCTCTGTGGTTTCTGTCTTTTTGACTATTTGAGCAAGCATGCATTTCTTTTCCGAGGTCATTGCCCTCGATACTCATCGGCGTCGTGCAACACTGTGAGTCTTGCATGTGAGAAGATTTAAGTACATCATGTACAAGTCTTATACTACGAAGGTTGTTCGATACTTGCAGGTTATAATCTACTATACGAAGTCGATCCTATGTAGGGAGTATCCAATCTAATACCCCAACTGTCTTATCTTGAACCCCGCAAGTCATCTCGGCCTTGTGAGTCAATCGGAAAACATGAACGGGCACTTCCGCCAGTCAAATCGAAGAGAGATAAGCTCCAAGACAAGTCTCCACGATCGATTCACTTTCTGGTGAGGAGTTCATGCGGAGTAACTAGTCGTTTTGAACATAAAACTCCCCTCCGAGCAAGGATTATACAACCTATAACTGCTCGGGACTCCAAAATCATGACCATGGCAGAAGCTCTATACAAACTAGACCTCGGTGCACCATGGCCCATATTTTCCAGACACCTGCTCTGTGTTATTATCGTGGGATTGTTTGGTGTTATGTGGAAGATTCGACAATTTCACAAGGCCAATGCATACGAGAGGACGAAGACAACTTGCTTGGACAATAAGAAATCCTCCATTACACCTTTGGAGGGATTTAACTGGGAAGAGACAGAGCCGTTACAACTCCGGCCTTTCAGAGGTAAAGATAAATATAACTTGACCATGGGTGAGTTACTCGTCCGGTCTTATGAATATGCCATATTGCAACACTCGATACATCCAGACTACTAACGCAACTTAGCACTTGAGAACGTCGATCCATCAGAGCTCATCCAGATGGACAAAACATACAAGAACCGACTCGCTCTCCGCAAGTCCGTACTCGACCAGCATCACGACATCGTGGTGGCAATCAATAATGATCAAACCCCAGAGGAGGACCCTCGCATCCGCCCCGCCATTAGCGAACTATATAATTTTGTGCTGGAAATATATCTACCAACCCGATATCCGAGCATGTTCGAGCTAAACGCCAAAAGCTCGCTCTTCCAAAACCTGGTAACAGGCGCAGCCTGGCCAACAACGCTGTCTCCAACGACGCCAACAACCCAAGCCCTGGAAATTCTAGCCCAGACAGTAGACGAAGATTTCCTAATCCTACTACCCGAGCTCTCACCCGATAGCGAGGAACAGCCGAGATATGTATTGCAGGCATATGCGACATGTTTCCCGGCTGGGTTCAACACGCACGAGAAACTGGGGTTGCGTTTGGCAGACATTCACGGCCCCGTCCCGCGCTATCAGGAGAGAATTGGGCGCAGTATGGATAAGTTCTTTGCGCGTATTGAGGTTGGGAAGTTTGTGAAACGATTCAATTGGAGTATTACTATCGATACGGGCCTGTTTGCTGCTTTTGGTGGAACACATGCTGTGTCTGGAATAAAGGAGGACCCCATTGAGCTTGGGAAATTGAATGTTGATCAGGTATGTTGGCTGCAAGGAAGCTTATCTGATGGAATAGCGCTGATACAACTAAGACTGTTCTCCGATGTGAGCGTCAGACATTGCATCGGCTACCGGTGTCTAAGGCTCTTGTCTTTACCGTCCACACTTATGTTTATCCGATTAGGCAGATTAAGAATGAGGGTTCTGGTGAGGACCTTGCAAATGCGATCGATGGCTTGAAGAGGGGGAATGTGCCAGAGATCCATACGTATAAGAAAGGAGACGTGTGGGGAGAAGCATTGAAGGACTTCCTAAGGGCCTAGGCTTCTGCATATGTTAGGGGTTTGTGCAATATCCAAATTATATAGATATGACACACATCTTGGATCTAAGGAAGGGTGTTGCTTTATATGCATTTCATATTTTGGGTTTTATCTTTTATGCCTCCAAGGCTCAGCAAGTTAGCGCAGGCGCTCGACAACCTTGATAAGATCGGCCGAAACACCCATAGCGGTAACATCGCCACCGGCACCGGCACCCTGGACAATCAAGGGGTTGGCACCGTAGCGCTTGGTGTAGAAGCTGATGATGTTGTCACTGCCCTTCAGACCAGCGATGGCGCTGTCCTTATCGAAGTACTGCAGGCCGACCTTGACAGCCTTGGTAGCAACATCAATGCTACCAACGTAGCGCACAACCTTGCCCTGCTTCTCAGCAGTGTCCTTGATGTTGGCCATCTGGGCATCGAACTCAGGGAGACGGGTCATGAACTGAGTAATGCCGTCTGCGGATGAAGGCAGAGACTCGAGCTCAGCGGGGATCAGTGACTCAATAGGGAAAGAGTCGGGGCGGGAAACCTCCAAACCAGCAATACGGGCCAGGATGGTCAGCTTGCGCGCCACATCCATGCCGTTCAGGTCATCACGAGGATCCGGCTCGGTGTAGCCCAGCTCCTTAGCCTGGGTGACGACGGCGCTCCACTGCGCATCGGAAGCGCCTGATGCGGGGGCGAAGGTGTTGAAGAGGAAGGAAAGAGTGCCAGAGAACACTCCCTCAATGCGGGTGACCTCGTCACCGGTGGCCACAAGGTCCTTCAAGGTCGACAACACAGGCAGGCCAGCGCCAACGGTACTCTCGTGGTACACGAGGGCCTTGCCCTCAGCTGCAGAGGCAAAGATATCCTTCCACAGGGACAGGTCATCGGAGAATCCCTTCTTATTGGGTGTCACCACTGAGATGCCCTTCTTGAGGAATGTGGGATATTGCCGGGCGAGGCTAATGTCAGAAGTGTTATCGACCAAAATGGCCCGACCAGGGGCTGCGGCAAGATATGTCGCAATCTCTTCGGCTTGGAGGGCACCGGTCTTCTTCAGAGATGGTGCAGCAGAAGCTGTGGCCCAGTCAGCGGCAGGGATGGCTGGCGAATAGGCGGGAGTCGGAGCGAGGAGGGTCTGGGAGGAACGGGCAAGGACGACAAGCTGGGGCGCATTGGGGAGACGGGCGAGCTGTTGGAGGAAGGCAGTACCAACGCCTCCGACACCTAGTTCGTCAAATCATTAGTACTCAATTGATTCGGACTTTCAAGGCTCAGTAGTGAGGAACACTTACCAATGACACCGAGGTAGATAGGGCTAGCCGACATGATGCAGATTTGATGATTTTTCTCGATTATTTCAATTAATCTTGCGTTCTGATTCTCAACCAAGAGTTCAATATCAGATCAAAACCAAAAGAACAATCAATTGAGTCACGGCGCGATCGATTCACCTGAGTAGTGGGGGCGCGGGGCTGTCCCGAACATCGGCCTTAGTCATCACGTATCGGCAGAAAATGACCAAAGGTTTGGCATTTTGGCGGTGTAGATTGGCCATCAGGCTTATCGATAAGCTGATGGCGTTGTAGAACGTAGAACTTCGTGAAACCTGCATCTTCCTTCTTGACATTACACCCTACATACTATTCACGGCATAATGCCTGCGGACCAGGATTCCCTCTATGGGCAGCCCCGTTCGAAAAAGAACAAAACTGAACAAACCACCTCCTCAAGTCTCGCCTTCACCTCTCAGCTCTCTTCACTCATCGCCCAAGATGCGACCTCCGGTTCGTCGCGTGGGCGCCACCGTCCCTCCAAGAATCCGAAGTCAGATATCTTTTCAAAGCACAATAAAGGCACTCAGAAGCGCGCCGCTGCCGATCTCGCAGATGACAACAGAGCCCTCAAGCAAGTCCATAGAAGCACCCAGGACATTGGCTCTGTCGACGCCAACACGCTAAGCCGGTCTCGGCGCCGCATGCAGGAAAAAGCACGCCTTTACGATGATATGAAGAAGGGATTGCATCTTGCCGGTGATAGCGATGATGATGACATGCCAATTGATCCATCCGATCCGGACGCCTACCTGGCCCGACTAAGACGCAAGGAGAAAGATGTACTGGTTGATTTCGATCTCAAGCATGCAAACGAGGAGGCGTTCAAACAAGATGAGTCCGATGACGACAATGCATCCATTGTTTCCTACGAAGACGAATTTGGCCGCTCTCGCCGTGGCACTCGCGCCGAAGCTGCCGAAGCTTCTCGCGCCAAGGATGAAGAAGCAGGTGACAAAGCTGCCCAGGAACGCTGGCGCCCTGCTCGTCCTGACAATTTGATATACGGAGAAACCGTTCAGACTGAAGCTTTTAATCCCGATGCCAACATTGCGTCCCACATGTCCCATCTCGCTGCTCGTCGTGACCGCTCGCCTACACCACCAGAGAATAAGCATTACGATGCCGAAGCAGAGGTTCGCAACCGTGGAACTGGATTCTATAGCTTTTCCACCGATGAGGAGGAACGCAAGAAGCAGATGGAAGATCTCCGAATTTTGCGAGAGGAGACTTTATTCAAGCGGAAAACGGACGAAGAACGGATGGCTGAGCGCAAGGCTCATTCAGAGTGGCGATGCAAGGAAATCGAGAGACTCCATAAGGAGAAGGTAGAGAAATGGCGCCTAGAAGACCTCGAAGCCGAACGCAAGCCACCTCAGGCAGAAACAGCGCCTCCGCCTAAACCACCCAAAATACAGTTGTTTGATCCGTCAGACCCACCGTTTGACCCAACTTGCCCACTATGGCGACGGTACATGGTCATGGTCTATCCCGAACCAGACGATGTCGCCGACTCTGCAAATGATAAGGAATAGGACACTTCCTAGGTTTCTTTCATGGTGTTTCGCAATGGCGAAGCAATACCTCGTCATCTTTGCATCTCATTTTCCCGCGCTTTGATTGACAATGTGCTATCTGCTTTCTGCGTTTTGCTCTTTTGTGTATGTGATACCCCTCCTTAGTTAGCTTGCCTTTTTCCTTCCAAAAAATATACTTGATAGAACCTAGTCTCTGTGTCGGTCTATTTTAATGGCTCCGAGGACCTCAAAAGATAGGGTGCTTTAGCTATGTCACGCTCATTGTACAGCATATGTAACCAGTGGTAGGGTTGCTTTGATAACAAATAACTTAAAGCCTGCCCTACCTGAAACGGAGTGGTTCTCCAGAAATTAAATTATCTGATGATGCATGAAAAGACCGCGGAGCGTTTAGTGGGAGTGAGGCTTCGAATGTGCTAGCACGACGGCGAGGACAATAGGTCCAAAGAGGGCCTCGCTAATATTCAGAACTACTAGGAAGGATTCCTCGGCTTTAGAAATCTTGAATCATCGCAGTCATATCAACATAACTCATAAATCATCATGTCAGAACCGAGTTTCCAATTATAAACTTGCAAGTCCCACCACAGTCCCTGTCATGGCTCAATCGCCCAGTTCATCCATGATATCCAGGAACATCCTGGCATCTAAATCAAAGTCCAGTCAGTCAACAATACTCGAGTATGGGCTCGTTCGTATCCAACGTACCAGAAGAGCTTGTGAACTCCAGGACATGATGCCCCTGTAACGTCTGCGGGGGTGTATAATCATCAATAGACATAAATATCACGGGCTTGATATCACGTAAAGTCACCGTCCTGGAATCATATGGCTTAAGCCAACTGCGTTTCTTAAGGTTGTGGGTGACGAAAGCAGTCCAGACGGGTGTGCTGTAGTTGCATTAGCATTTAAATGTTTAAATCGTACAATCGATGCATGACATACTGGTTCATCTCGCCTAGGTAGACTGACGCCTGGAGTCTTACAGCTCCAGTCACAGAATCTTTGTATACGCGCAGCGCGTGTATGTACTCATCATCGTGGATTGTACTAGAATATATCAGCCTCTCTGCACTTAGTCCCCTTAAGTGAACATTACTCACCCCCCAAAGACTTCCTCTTCGTGATCTAGCTCGTGGTCTAAAATTTCTCCGATGGAGGTGCCTGCATCCTGGGAGCGCAATGCAAGGAATGTGTTATGGAATAGCACCAGATCTGCGAGATAGAGCTGTAAGCGTTGTGACAGCTTGATAGCAAAGGCAGACGCGGGCATTACTGACCTTCCAATGTGGTGAACTTCAATTGCGTCCATAAAACAAGCTCTGTCCCGCGCTTCCGCCGCCTGCACAGTCGGAGGCAAGACCCATCTCGTAACACCTCAAGTAGATTAAGCGGCAAGCAGTAATAGTCACTAGGCCTCGTCCGGTGTGGCTCCCTGCAAAGGATGCGCACGCGGTGGTCTATTCTCCTTAAGTAGAAGGACACGCGCATATCAGACTCATCATTCAGGGATCTATACTGTGTCAGAAACATGCCCAAAAGAAGTAAGTATTTTCGACTTACAATTGGAGGAGCTCCTCAAAGCCCTCCTCTTTAATCCATTGTTTAACGCCCGGCTGGGGTTCTGCACGGCAGTATGACCTATTGCCAAATATATTAGCAAAAGCCCGAAAAGCAAGCCCAGATATCTATATCTCACTTTTCTCTCACGGATGGTAGAGGAGTGCTGGTGCCAGTAGACCCGAATGTTTCCTTGGCCCAGTGTTCTTTGATAACATCAGGAGCAGTTGAGCGGCTAGTAGTTGAAGTATGCGGCGAGGTAGGGATATCCGGTACAGACGGCGGAAAATCCGAAGAAGTGCCGGAAGAAGGCGACATCGGAGGAGACAGATGCGGCGGTCGAGTGCGCTCGTATGATCTCCGCCGCCGTGCATTCCGGTCAGCCGCCGGGTTGTTCCTTACCGGGTGATCTCGAACTGGGTGATCTCGAACTGGGTGATCTCGAACTGGGTGATCTCGAACTGGGTGATCTCGAACTGGGCGATCTCGAACTGGGCGATCTCGAACTGGGTGATCTCGAACTGGATAGTCTCTCACTGGATAGTCTCTCACTGGGTGGTCTCTTGTTGGATGGTCTCTGGCTGGATGGTCCCTCGCTAGATAGTCCCTCGCTAGATAGTCCCTCGCTGGATAGTCCCTCGCTGGATAGTCCCTCGCCGTGTGTTCTCTTACCGGACGATCCCTCACCGGCGTGGGAGCACGTGGAGGGGGACGGGGACTCACGCGGTTATCGATAGGCGAATCATTTGGGCGGATCGTCATGCCTTCAAAGCGAGCAGCAAACCGGCTATCTTGTGCTGTGAGTAGGGCCTTGAAACCATTGACGAGACCCGCGAGGAACGGGGAAGTGTATTGGCCACTAATAAAGACCACAGATAAGTACACACACACATGCGCTTTTTCTACTTGTTGGCTTTTTGCGGAACACCTACTCTTTTACCAAGTCGTTGAACTCTTTAAAGACCATCTTATACTTGGATAGGCGGGTGGCCAGGGTAAATTTCGATTGATCCCAAAAGAACCGGCCCATTCTTAGCCATGTTCGCTTGTACGTCGCTGGACTAGCATCTGGGCCATCGAGATCTCTGAAAATATCGCCGATGTCCTCGATTGTATAGGCGTAACTGGCTAACACCGCATGCAAATCGGGCTTGATCATATTAAAACAACGGCGATGTCGGGGATCATCAGCTACATGTTCCAAGCTAGACAACAATGCGCTGATTGCGTATAACTCGGACATGAGCGATGTGATCTCGCCCACGTCTTCTGGAAGAGGAGTGCGGAATGCATAAAAGCCAGCCGCCACATCGTCAGCGCTCTCACGAGACGCGCGCAGAGCCTGTGATGACATCTTATAGTCCACAGAGTTAGGCCATAAGGGGGGAGTTTTCTTTGCGAGGGGGGTATGGTGGGGAGGGGCAAGGAAAAATCAGGAACTAAGAAGCCAATAGGCTTTCACATGCAGGGAATTAAGATTAACAAATATAACGAGAGAGAAAAAAAAGGAAGTAAAAAAGAAGAAAAAAGAAAGTCAAAGAGAGAAAATAAACCCCCCATGAGGCTCTTGACAGGGTTCTCCCTTGCGTCCAAGACCTGACGTGTCCACGCGCAAATGGTGGGGCATGGTGGAGTCTTCGGGCATGTCCGTTCTGCTTTTTAAAAAATAATAGACTTGAGGAGAAAGAGAAGACTAATGGAAGTAAATAATCTTGGATCTTATAAGGTTATATAAGCTTGACTCAGATTCCATGGTTCACAAGGTATTTCCAAGCCCTAAATGTGGGGATCTCATCAGTCTCATAGCCCCCCTCACTCAGACCAATCATAGGAAATGTCAAGGGTTTGGGGATACACAGAGATGCTACCTACCGTGCATAGAATAAACACTTGGTTCCTGGATTTGGTTGATTCTATGACAGCGAAAACTATATAGGTTACATGAAATCCAGGAAACCATTCAGAGGGCGTTACATACTAATGCTATAAAGTCGAGTAATTCACGAGTACTGAGAAGCAAATACTACGCTGATTGATTTGCTTTGACTTCGAGGTGTCTGACTAAATCCGCCCCTTTTCGGTCCCTTTATACTTTACAACCCGAAGTCTAGTGTCGCTGAGCAGATAGTCACGCGGTCACATTAGAGTCTACACTAGGATACAATAGACTGTCTCACGATCAACTCTCTATATATTGAGTTCTACCGCAGCAAGTAAATATACTAGGGATACGATCGAGTCAGCTGCGGACCACGAGATATACGACCACAAATCTCGTCTACCCGGGTTGCATTACATTCGTGTAACACATTATGTATTTCAAGCATAGAAGAATGCGGGACAATTAGTACGCTATGTATATGCAAAGCTTGACTCTAGAACGGGCTAGAATATTGAAAGAAGTTCATGAGTAGTGGCATACAATCTACGCTGGCTCGCGGATATTGTAGTTTTCTAATTGCGCCGGGCTCATCGGCACCATTTGATAGAGTTAATTGGTAAGTGCTTCCTCACCGTAACTGCAAAACTCTCACAATCGTCCCGGACGGCGTACCATAGTCGCACAAGACACCTCAACATAAAAAGGCCTTGAAACAAATACCGCTATGGAGCCAGGACATATTGCATAGGTGTGTGAGACCACTTATGTCAGTTTTCAGAAGTATGTTAGGTGCGTAAATCCGAGAAGGCCCAATATTAGAGCCATTTGTTGACTGATGCATGTCTATCATCGCACCTTCTTGGTTGGATTCTGAGCGGCCGTGATAGTGTGGTTTAATGCGCCAGGGCATGCTGCAATAAAATCCCGCAGTAAGGCAATGCTCGCATATCAATATTGGGATAGCCGAAAGTTGGGACTGCTCGCGCATATATGTAGCGACTAGATTTGAGGCAAACATTGAGGCATCGGATTTGATGTGTCATGATTATGTACGCACTCGGCTTGTAGAAAGAGATTGTTAGAGTCTGTGCAAGTACCAGTGTGATTTGACTCCAAGACCCCCATATGCCGATTCACCGTCCTAGGCCCGATGTTGTGGTGAACCTATATCATCGTATTGCCGCCCTGCTGTCTTCCCGTCTCATCGTAAGTCCCAATTGGAACACCTAGTATAATCATCATCTTGCATATTATCTTTCCTGTAACGTATCGTCATAACGCGGCGTATCATCGCGCCGTGTCATGTCGCATATCGCATCATCAAACCCCCACGCATATTGCATAAGCGCAACCTGCGCGTTTTCACTCGCGCTAGCCCTAATCCCAGCCACCCAAAGAGCTCGTCTATGCTCATACCTTTGCACCTCTACAGCGAGGGCTCTAGGATTTAGCGTCGGTGGTTTGATGAAACTTGAGCTCTAGATAGCTGTAGGTTCCTTCGTCGTAGTCTTCGATAACGCCTTGTGATCGACCACAGCCTTTTTCTGATGTTTGTTTGACTTTCACTTCTATCTGGATTCGAAACTTCTGATGCGAAGTCTAGGGAGCGAATGATCCTTAGTGAAGCAAGATTCTCACAAACTCCAGGTTAAGCTTCGACCCCGGATTATTGGGGCGGTGAATGACGCAGGCGGTGAGCCCCGCTCGATTTTGCGGGGCAAAAAAGCTCAGAAGCTCCTGGGAGCTCTCCGAAGCTTCCCCGAGGCTTGGCATCCCAAAACTCAGAGCTTAAGTGAGGCCAATCTGAAGATGATACAGATGATAACAGACTTAAGCTTGCCTTCGAATCATCCTATAAAATACGATTGTCAGCACTGTTACATTTAAACTTAGAATTGGTTAAAATGTTGAGATTTCCCATTGATAACTTAATACCCTAAGAGCAAAGAGGAACAGTTCAGAAGCAAGTAAACCCCACCCGTCCTCCAAACCCAGAAACCGTGCATGAAACCGTCCGAAAAAAAAAGCAGGAGAACCATTAGAGAAACACAAACGCCCAGAGGCAAAAGACGAAGTGAAGCTAGAGGGCAAATTAAGCGGATTCCTCCTCTTCCTCTTCCTCAGCCTTGGCGAGGTAGGCGGCCTTCTCCTCTTCGTAGCGCTTCTTGTCAGCGGCAGCCTTGGCATCATAGGGCTTGCGGTCGGTCTCGCTCAGAGCCTTCCACTTGTCACCGAGCTGCTTGCCAACCTGACCTGCGGGATTGTTAGATCATGTACAACGAAGGTTGGAAATCAATTCACTGACCGAAGCTGATGCCGGGGTTCTCCTCGCGAACCTTGTCGCGGTTGTCATTGGCGAAGAACATGTAAGCGGACAGACCACGCTTGGGGGCGTTGGGGTCTAACAAATAAATTAGTACAAGCTGGTAACAAGCATTTTACTTGTAGACATACCCTTCTTGCGGCGCTGAACGCGCTTCTCGGGGGCCTTGCGGGTGGACTTGGTGGTGGCTTCCTTAGGCATGATGACTGATGAATGTTAGATGCGATTTCTGGGGATTTTTGCCACAACAGATGTAATATGGGAGAAACGAGATATGTAATTGGGTGAAGTCAGGGTTTGCACGCGCAATTGACATAGAATTTAAAGAATTCGGGGTGGAGATGAGAGGTGAGAGGGGAGAAGGGTGGACGCGAGTGTTTGCTGGACGCGTTGCGCGCAACCAACCACTTGCGACCGAGGGAAAACAGAACTTCAGAGGATAGGGATAGGATCAACTCACATGAATTCGAGGATCGCGAATTAGGATATGTGGGGAAAAAAGAACTGTAGGGCTTTCAAGTTAGTTAAGTGGACAAAAAAACATAGATAGAGATGCGCGCGACCGCAAGGTTGGCGCAAATGGGAAAAAAAAAAGACAAGAAATGAGATGAAAAGAAAGGATTCCAAGGACCAAAAGAACTGAAAAAAAAGGGGAAATGTGGTGGTGGTTGAAATGGGTTACAGAAGTGTTGATTTATAGAGCTCGGAGTTGATATGCAGTACCTTTTTTTGTATGGGAGCAAGTTTGTATGGGGGAGATGGTAGTGTAGGAAGATAGTAAGAGAAGAGAAGAGTAGAGGGGGGAGGGCCGTAGTAGTAGCAAAGAGAGGGGGGAGCAAGGGAATGGCAACGGTACGATTTGTATGGTACTCGTAATTTACATTGTCCACCATACTAATTCCTTGAAATTTACGTTTTATTTCCTCAGATTTTCACAAGTTCTATTTGGTCCGTTTTTATTGATAGATAAATGTACATTTGTGCTTTTTTCAGAGCAAAATCTTTACAATTGAAGAGTAGAGAATTTAATACGTTATGAAACGAGACCATCATTCCGGCACTTAGGACTCTGTGTGGATTGCGCTCCGTCATATTAATAAACCACGCAAACGTACAGGTACACAGTACGCGGTAACCCCATAGTAAAAGTATCTGCTCGGTAAGTACCTCGTACCTCCAATTACCATGGTGTTTGCCATCGAATTTGATATGGCCTGTATCCGTGGTAAATATCGGTGACATTTCGCTATTGAATAATGTGGCAGGCATTCCTGTTTGAGTCTACGGTTGTAGCAAGTAGGCTACGATGTATTGTCGTAAAATTCCGAAAAAAAACACACCTCTTAAGAGACATGCGGAAGGAGGTAGAAATAATAAATCAAGCATTTCATAACGTATTCAATTTGGGTTAGGATACTTTGTATCAACATTTGATCCTACGGACTTGCTTCCATATGGCATAGCGTCTAGTGGCTTTGGTCGCGAGTTGCAAGGTCATGCGTAGGTACATATTAAACTTGTACGGGTGTACCTTTGAAGAAAACATTGAAACAGGTCCCAGTTCACTATCATTGGTAACATTGTTTCCTCTAGAAAATAAGAATTCAGAAAACAAGGTCTACTTAAGCTCTCGGGGTCAAAACTGTTGACATTATCATTTGGTCGAGAATTCTGTGTAATAATGCAAACCCTAATTCGGCCGCAAAGCGTGACTACAGGTGTGTATATAACAGTGCTAGTATTGAACTATCATCTTTAGGCAAGGGCGGATGGTTGCTCAATCATAAGCGTGGCGTACCCTTTTAGCGTAACCCCAATGGGAAACAGGGCTGGGCAGGTACCTGGGAACCTACATGTAGAGAAGTATTGACATTGGTCTGTTGATAAAGATCATCTAGAGTAAGAAGTATGAACAAATATGGCACAGGTGTTACTGTTTTCTTAGCCCTACTATCCACACCCAAGCCGTATGTGGATTGGAACAGTTTAGAATAGATGATCTTAGACGCCTTCCTTACAGAGCTGGATCATACCATCGTCACAAGCTAAATGCAGAATAGATATCATCAATAATATGAGAAGACCGTGGCAGGGATATTCTATCTAATGTACTCCTACCCTCGGAAGTTGTTTAAATTGCTTATTTATCTTGCAGATATGGACGGAGGTAGGCTCATACCTAGAGTTTAGAGATCAAGAGCAAAAGTCCTTACACCGTAGAGATTCAAAGTTGTCAATTCCAATCCATAAAAAAACGCATGGACCACGTTCCGGTGTTCCCTCAAGTCCCTTTTTTTTTACACATACCATTGATACTGCAATACTGCAGTACTGCAGTGTGGCAGTGTATGGCTAATCCACCTGTAACTTAGGGTGCTCCATACAGTTCCACGCCTTCCGACAGGAAAACATAGAGTTCGCCTCTGTGTGATAATTCCATCTCAAATCTCAAATCAGAAACGTTTATGCATTTATCCGAGCATACCTAGGTAGAGCCCTTACTTCTACGTCGTATAGTATATTGTACGGACTACACCGCTGTGTATAGCCGTCAGTATTGCAGTTGCAGACTCGCCAGTGTAAGGAGTAATAATTCTTATTCAGTCCACATTATTCGGTTTAAAATTACCATCTTCTTTTTTCCCCTTAGGAATAGAAATCGAATATTCCGAAGATCTGGGTATCATTGTACAGAGCCTGTGCTCCTAAGAGAAGTGGTAAAAAAAAACGGGACGCGTCCACAAAACAAAACATCAGTCATCACTTTCATCCAGCACCAACGCGCGCAGCATGTCGTCATCGGCCCAATTTAGTCCACTACCGACAACTACGGCACTTGCGATAGACTTCATAGTCTCCCACTGAGCTTTACGTGCCTTAAAATCCATTTCAAGTCTGTCCAGTTGTGATAACAGCTCGGGGTCTTCAAGTTTCTCTCTCCATGACGAATCTTCTTTCGTGAGCTTTAGTAGCTGGCGCACCAGTTCCTGGTTTTCGCGATTGATCTGTAGATTCTGTACCTCCAGAGCTGAGAACTGCCTCATCACTAGGTCGTGTGCTGATGCAAGATTCTCATGAACAAGTGCAAGCACATCGCGACGATTCACCAAAGAAAGAAGAGCTCTTTGTACGTCTCTGTCAGCCTTGGGTCTAGCTTAAGGGCTTCTCATGAGTACGTACCTCTCAGCAGGTGTGGCAGCCTTCAGGTGGACAGCTTTGAGAATAGGCTCTGTCATGAGGATAGTGCGAATGGCTTTCCTCCTGACTGTGTAAGTAGACCTTGCCTCGAGGAGCTCACGTTCTGCGATCGCGAGCTGTTCTTCAGGATCTGCGCCCGAACATGATTCCAGTTCTAAAGAAGATGAAAGCGATTAGAACAAAGGTAGATAAAAGAGCAAATATTAAAGAAAAAGTATAGTGAAGTTTCTATCAGACGTACCTTGTTCGAGAAATGCCTTTTCTAGCTGTTGTTCCTGGACCTGGTTGTAGAGCTGTAGCACCAATGCCTCTTTATCCGATAGAGTCACGACATCGCGAGAGTCATCTGCGGAGTAATTTAGCAGTGTCACCTCACCAGTTTGCAGGTGAGGCAATGACTGGTCATGTTTTGCAGCCATGGACGTAGATCCCGTGAATGCGGGCGCATCCGGTGATATGAAGATAAGACCGGAGGCGGTGGGCGAGCTTCCCCGGCCACACGAGGTTGCGGAGCAACCTTCAACACCCTGACCAGCCTGACTGGGGGCTTTGGGACTCTCGTTATTTTCGCTTTTTTCTTACATGTATCGTCTTCTTTGGGAAAAATTTCTCACTTTTCTCTCTTACTGAGCATCTAAGCTCACCTGGTGCGGAGGGGTATGTCGTTGCACATCTACATTGCTCACACGGGGGAGCATTTCCTGGCCGATCCAGTGGCATTTGCCTCGTATGTCTCCATTTCTCTATTTGATGATGCCTATTATCTTTTTATCTATGCTTGAATAGATCTATCCAAACTTCAGCTGACATCAGTCCATTGTCTCTAGTCCCGATGCCTTGAAGTCATGGATCGTCCGCAATACATCCATCCCACCTCCACGGCAAATATTGATGACCGCCCGGGGAAAGAATGTCAAGATTCAAACGCTCGCCACCGAGGTGCGATATGATCGATATCAATCATGACGTGGAAATATGCTAACTCTTAGGCAACCATCGCAGAACGAGATCTTTGTATATGACCGACAATACGTCAGTGAACCAGGCGATGTCGAATTTCCGGAACTACATCCTCCTGAACCATTCCAACCCAGTAGCCCTCCAGCTACCCTCAAAGACCAGAACGACCTTCAGGCATGGCGAAACCTCTACATGGCACGGCGCAACTGGGCACTGGACTTGTCCAGTCGCTGTGAGTCGATTGATAAGAACGTCCGAGAACATCACGAGCGAATCGGTGTTATAAACCGCGCGGTGGGCGTGGCTCTGGAAAATCTCAAGTCTCATGTTGGTAACCTCGAGCATCGGTTCCAAGAGGCACAGACGTGGGCGAATAGCATTCTAGAAGAGCAGCGGGCTGCTTTAGATGGCTGGCAACGAGCTCTTTCCACACTGGACAACATCCCGGCACGTAAAGATTTCCCTCTTCTTGGACGCCCGTCTACGCCCAAAATGGACAAGGATCGACCAACCGGAACGCTGCGTGACTTTGTCGATGTAGGGGAGGTTCAGTGGGCTGGATCTGAGGCCGCGACTGTGTCGCTAGCCTTTGCTAGTAACGTCCATGACATTGAGAAGACAATTGGCGACATTGCCTCGGATACTCAACAATTGGTGGACGAGGCCCTTGCTTCAAGTTTCGATGGGGTGGATGGGTTGCTTGAAGAAGTGGAAACTATTGCGAAGAAGATCGGTTCCGATTATGAGCATGTTCTCGGTCTGCCGAACAACCAGAAAACCTTGGCCAATATATCAAGACTTGCATTCAGCCATACCCAGGACCTCCTTCCATCGCTGGCGGAGACCAGCGTCGAGCTTCAAGCTGCGCTTGAGCAAGCCGTCCAGCGCCGGATGGTTGTAGAGAAAAAGGCCATTGAACATATGCACACGATATCCTCCCTTGAGTCTAGACTTGCCGACGCACATGCACGAATGGTCAAACTGGACGTGGGGAGTAATGCTTTTGAGGTCATCTACTCTGTCTTTCAAATGCCAATGGTGTATGGGTCGATTCTTATTGAATCTGTGAGGCGGCGAGAATGGAGTGATAAGATCAAGACTGACTCTTTGACGCTGGCCGAGGAGATGGCGGTTTTGAGAGATGAGGAGCAACGCCGCAGGAAAAAATGGCTAAAGAACATGGGAGACATTGTGACTGTGACAGATTCCACCCCACCAGGTATTGAAGTTAACCTTCAAGGTCAGGATGATGAATGGCCTGAAGTAGCTCGGAAAGAAATCGAGTATTACATCGACGATTTGAAGACCACACATTCCTTGACCAATCTAGCGGAAGAGCTCACCCAGCAACTCAAGGAGCTGGATGCACCCACTCGGCAGCAAAGACGACGGGCCAAAGCGTTCAAACAAGGCAGCGTATTTGACTTGAGCCGGAGCTCTATGTTACGCGCCGATGACTCCGTCCGTAGCTTACAAGAAGAAAAGACAAAATTAGAAGAAAAGCTCAAGGGGTCTGACAGTCGTGTCCGGAAATTGGAAGATCTTTTGCATCGTCAGAGTCACCTCAGCCGGCCGGCAAGCGGCAATTTCGGTCCAGACTTCCCCGGTTCACCTTCATCTCCGCACCCTGATGCACTCTCTAGACGGTCGTCCGTCTCTTCGAGGCGAGTCTCGGTGACTCAGTCTCCCGAAGATAAAGCGCTCATCCAGCGTATTGTTACGCTTGAAGCAGAGCTGGCGGCTGAGAGAGATGTGGTCCAGCGACTCCATAAGGAAGCCCATGCCGAGCGGCAAACGCACTCCGACAAGTTCCAGGAAGCCCAATCCACAAAAAAGGACCTCATAGGCAATCTTGAAGCGCGCCAACGCGAATTCGAAGATGAGCGCCGGTATCTTGACTCGGAGCTAAAGAAGTTTAGACTCCGTACCGAGGAGATGGAAGAAGAGATTGACCGACTTTTGGATAGCAGGGAAAGACAAGACCTTGACGATCGGATGCACCAGCTCGAAGCCGACCTTGAAAATGCTCACACCAATTCCGCTGAGGACGCACAGAAAATAAATGATCTTAATGCACAGATTCAGACTCGGCAGGAGCGGGAAGAAAGCCTCCAGGCTAAGATTGATGATCTGGAACAGCGACAAGCGGAGTTTGAGCAAAAACACCAGGAGAGTTACCAAGACCTCCAAGCCATCTTCACGAACCTCTCTCCCGGGGGCATTGTGCCTGTCGAACTTCCTGGCATAATCAAAGCCATTGAGGTTCTTTCTGAGGGTCTGTCGATCCACGCCAAGAGCGCGGAATCGAATGCATCTCAGGCAGTGGCGGAGAAAAAGGATCTTGAAGAACAAATCGTGAAATTAGAGGCTGAGGCAGAAGAGCGGACAAAAAAGTTCGACGAACGCGAAGCCGAATTGTCGCAATTATCTGCAGAACTCTCACACGAGCAATCAAAGTTGGAGGGCTTGACCGGTGAACTGGACAAAGAGCGATCCAAGTCGGAGGACTTGACCAGTGAACTGGACAGAGAGCGATCTAAGTTCAGTTCCTTGCACTCTCAGATGACGGCCGGAGAGAGTGGCTCCGACGCGCTACGTGAACAGATCGCCGAAGAGGAACGGAAACAGGCAGAACTGTCTCGGCAAGTGGCTGAAGCTGAGGGTCAAGCTCAAAAATTGAAAGATCAAGCCGCGGAATGGGAGAGAAAGGCAGGGGCTACTTCGAAGACCGAGGAGCAGGCTGTGGCGCGGTTCGAAGCTCGAGGTGCCAAGTCCCTCGAGCTTTCAAATCAACTGTTCGCACAGGTTGAGAAGCTGGGTCGGATGCTTGAACAACTGGGTTTCACCATCATTCAGCAAGACGGCCAGCTTCTTGTCCAGCGGGCTTCGAAGCTCAGTGCATCATTGGGCCTGGGCGAAAGCCTCGCCCAGTCAGGTATTGTATCCCTGAAGCCGGATACGGCGCTTCTGGACTGGCTGCAAGCCGAAAGCTTGGAGGATGAAGAGATCAAATTCTCAGCTTTCATGGAAAGTCTAGCCCAGTTTGACGTGTCCGTATTTGGTGACGTTGTTGTCAAACGCGTTAAGGACATCGAACTCCTAGCCCGCAAATGGCAAAAGGAAGCTCGAGGCTATCGTGAAAAGTACCATCGAGTTCAGAGCGAGGCTCATGACAAGATTGCCTACAGATCCTTCAAAGAAGGCGACCTTGCTCTCTTCCTTCCCACACGGAACCAGGCCATTCGCTCCTGGGCCGCCTTCAACGTGGGCGCGCCGCACTATTTCCTCCGCGAGCAAGATTCGCACAAATTACAAGCTCGAGACTGGCTTCTCGCCCGCATCACCAAGATCGAGGAACGGGTTGTCGATCTGTCCAAGTCAATGAACGGCGTTGCACCAGACCGTCGCTCCCTCGGGGAAGCCAGCGACGGGGCCTCCCTGGAAGACGAGAATCCATTCGAGCTTTCAGATGGCCTCCGTTGGTATCTCGTCGAGGCAGCAGAAGAGAAGCCCGGTGCGCCTGCTACACCAGGCATAGCAAAGAGTACAGTTGCATCGGCACACGTCGATGCCAAGGGTAGCATCCGCCTCAAACGTGGTACAGACGAGGGCGCCATTGCCAAAACCCTATCCAGGAGTCTTGATAGCCGCCGCGAGAGCGCAAATTCCAAGCGGGGCACCCCCACGCCGTCGCAGCACGCTGTCGAATCCACTACTGATCTTGTGCGCCCCGCCGAAGCTGATGCTGGCTCGCAGCCTCGAGAGACTGCCCCGATCTTCGACGAGGTTCGCCGTGACCTGCTCTCCGGCCCGTGAAAAGTAGGGATTGACTTATTTATCTTCCGTCTTTTCCGGGTCTGTTTTATGTGATCTGATATCAATTGCTAATGTTTTCTTCGACTTAGGATCCTGTTGCTGCATCGGCTCAACCAAACATAAGTATTACCGCTTCTACTCCCTCTCTGTCGACGTCCGATCGTCGACACAATCCTCGATCTCGTCCGTGGGAGAAATTATGGTCTCTTGACTATCGGCTCGAGGGTGGCGCACTATAGATTGTTTTTATCCCCACAAACTCTGGCGTACTACGGCATTGCGTCGTTCTTTTTGTTATCTTTTTTTGGTTTGTCCCCTCAGTGCTTGCTGCGCGGATTATGCGGGGATCGATACATGTCCCATTTGCTTTTGAATTGATTTAGTCCAGATACCCAACAATGCAATCTACCGTTAAATATGTATCGCTTTAGTTGAAGTGATATAGGGCATGAGGTTCCGGTCGAGCTTTATAAAACGTACGTCAAAACATAATCAGGCACAGAGAGCCCTGGAGCAAATTACATGCGACTAATCCGAGGTTGAGTGAAATGTAACCATGATCGTGAAACAATGAATCACTAGTCTAATCCTTCCCCTTCCATGCCGCCCATGTCGTCCCAGAATTGACTGAAATCCACGTTCTCGTCTTCAAACATCTGCTTCGCTTGCAGCATTGCAGACCGTTGCCGTTCCGCAGTGAAGCCACCAGGCTGCGAGCTCTCCCATTGAATTAGCTCAACCCAACGGAGGAAGAGATCATCCTTGCCCATCTCGGCCAACTTCTCCTTGAAGGCAAGAATTTGGTCGCGCTGAACGGATTGTTTTTCGCCAGCGGGAGTGTTGTCATCCCCGACACGCCAGATCAGCCAACCGTCAGCATCAGTGTTAACCAGCACAGCAGTGCGGAATTCATCCAACCTTACACCATCGCCTCTGCGAGTGCGATCAACAAGTGCATGAGCGCGGACCATAGCCGCATAGTCTAAATTCCAATCCTCGTCCACGAGCAAGTAACCAGTCTTGCCAATTCTCTCGGGAGTCACAGCTGCGACGATCTTATCGCGACGCGCATCATCATCGCGGATCCATTGGTTGCGCTTGAGATCCTTGCTCCAACTACGGTTACTGCGGCGGACGATGACCTCTCGCTCGCGGAAACCGATGGCGCGACGCCAGTGCACGGGCCCTCTGACGAAATTAACAGGCCATGACCAGAGCAGGGTCACGAGGAAGTAGTCGATGCAAATCGTTCCAGTCCGGCGCAGGATGATTCCTACCGCGTCAGTCCACGGGGTAGTTGCGTTGTCCACAGTCATAGAACTTTGCAGCCCAATTAGCGTTGCCACGAGTGCTGGGTATGTACTGATTCCCATGTAAACCCGCAGGCCAATCACAGCCGCTATTGCCAGGTTGACGATGAGGGGTACGGTGAAGGTCTGCCGCTTCAGTTCCTCTGCGGTTGTGTCGATGTGGACTAGGTATACTTCGTCGGGGGACAGTGGTTCGACGAACGATTGCAAAACTTGCGGGACTTTGGTGAATGGTGGGATGGGACCTGAGGATACGGAGCTTGGTGTTGAGGCCCCGGATGACGTTGGCGTCTTGCCGCGACCTGAGCGCCGTGATGATTTTGCCATGACTGTGGCGGTTGATAGATATATATTCCGCTAATGTGCTGAATATAATTTGAGTTGAAGGTTTCCAAGTATGCGAATCTCGTTGCTTTGATTGAAGCTTTTGAGGACAAGGCGAGTGAAGGTATAGGTGTCACATGTCAAGGTAATGTGAGGATCACTTGAGCATCACGAGGTTGTAGATGCTCTCCTGATATATCCGAAGGGCAAATATGAGTAGTAAAAGACAAGTCAAGAAGATAAATTGTCGGTTGAAGGAGTCGACTTAATGCGGAAGGAATTCAGCCGGCCTAACCACATTCGGGAATGAGAGCGTATTTACCTCCGTCATTTCTTCACAGCGCAGGAGAACCGCGTCTTTCCCCTTTCTTCACTTCATATTCTACATGTGAACCCTCTGCATATTGCAAGGGGTATTTCGGTCATGCCATTCGATAAAAACAATCGAGTCTCGCGAGACAGACAACCGTCACCTTTCCGACACGCCTCGAAATTCGGCCATTACGATATACCCACGAAGCTCCCATCACCCCCTCAAGAAGACGGTCCACATCCCCGACATGCGATTCGTCCGAGATCTCTAGCCGACGCATACAGGGACGCATCAAAACACGCAATGTCCACTACATACGACGAAGAATCCCACTATGTGACATCACCAAGCCCGCAATCGAAGCGGCAGCCGATCAACGCGTTCTCGCCAATATCCCAGACTTCTCCTCCCCCCAAAGAACTCGAAGATGCATATAGGCGAATTCACGAAGATGATGCTCTAGCCGATCTCGTGCGCGACTATGACTGGGAGCCACAGTTCACCGCACGCTCCGGAAGCCGAAGTCGCCCCTCGCCCTCCCGAGCAAAGGACGCAAACAACGGCAGAGGATCTGCCAATGGACGACCTTTTTCCGACGCTGGGTTTGGCGATGAACTCAGCGACCATCGAGCTCGCAAGAGTAGGGACTATACTAAGGATGAAGAGCGCCTAAAGCGCGTCACGGGCCAACGCTCGCCGGTCTTCAGCAGGGCTCAGGTCGGACGGGATGCCTTGACGGCAGATAATTTGAGAAGACGAATGGAAGACAAGGCCGAGGCGGATCATCATGCGCCAGAGGTCGACAGGAACGGTGTACCTTCGCCGAATATACCCCCTGTCTGGGGTCGTCGGGCAGGTCACCGGCAAGAATGGGAGAGAAAGCCCAGCCAGCGTAGTATCTCCGAAGGAGAAGAGGAGGAAAAGGCGCGTCGACGCTGGTCGCCAGCTATCAGAGAAGAAACTCATGGAATTACGCGGACCTCTCCTCTTTCTCCGGCGCGGAGCACACTTTCTGCTAGAAGCGCTCTTGAAGAACGCACCGCCAATCCACATATGCAAACAACGCAGGAGGACTTTGGGGAAACGCAGTCTGGCCCAAAGCTGATTTCACCCACTAGTGGTGGTGAACCAATCCCTAATTCACCTATCACTGTGTTCAAAAATTCATCGTTCGCGAGGCCCAGCCCCAGCAAGCGCGACTCCAGGGATCTACTACGCAAACTTTCTAGGACTGAAAATCCCAGAATTGATCAGGTCCAAACTCCCGAGCCACTTAAACTTTTTGAAAACAAAATCTACGACAAGACCCCTCGGGTAACTGGCGCGTGGATTGATACTCCTATAACCCAGCGGGTATCTGACAAGGTTGAGCTCCCCGAAGATCTGACAAAGGACCTCATTCCTCCACGCGCAACGAATGAGGTTAAGGATATTGCACCCCCTACGAAACCAACAGATGTCAAATCGAAAGCCAAGGAACAAAAGCCCGCGCAGAATACCGAGAAACAGCCCCTTCCCCAACCAATTCCTGGAAAGCAGTCAAGGCCCCCATTGCAGCGACCTCATCTACCTAAAAGTGCCTTGGAGACGGTCATTGAGGATGCTAGTTCCGGCAAAGACCTCGAGTTTGGAGATGATACCATCGAGTCTCTTCAAGCTTTTATGGACGCGCCAGGTGAACCCAAAATCGAGGAAGATGACGAAGCCTACGAAAAGGCCGTCCTTGCCCAGCTCCAAAATGCCAGCTCAACAGGGAATGACGCGGTCAACTTGGATTCATTGAATGTCAAGCTCAACTCTCTAATGAAACATATTGATGAAGTCAAGAAAGGGCTTGATGGGCTGGAAGGACATGTTACACGAGACACCGAAATTGTATTGCAGGCAACCTCGTCAAACAAAAAGAGCCTGCAGTCATCACACTTGGACACAATCGAATCCTGTAAAGGCTGTGACACGCACTCTGATAGACGAGTTTACGCCGCGATACCTCTTCCTCGGCTGTGGAAGCGGAGCCTGCGATCACAACGCCTCCGGCCCACCAAACTGGGCTGGTTCATCATTATCTCACTCTTGTGGTATATCATTGAATGTGTGATGTGGGACCAGTATAGTCATCCCGAGATATCCGAAAGCTGCGAAGGCTACTGCCTGCAACCCGATGCGCCTTTATACCCCTGGGTAACTGTCACCATGTTGTGGCGCTGGTCACATCTGTCAACTATTTTCACCCCTATTTTCGCTATCTGTGTTGCTTTCTCTCGGCTCGTGGCGCAGTTGATGGGTCTTTCGGATGGCTACGTGGATGATGCGCCGGAGCTTGGAAACATCATTGGCGAAATCCGCATCAATGGAACGCCTGTTGCGTTTCCTTGGCTGTCAGCCCCCACACCTGAAAACAATGTGCCTCAACCACAGCAGGTTCACTATACGCAGCAGCCTGTGCAACCAGCGCAGCCTGTCTGGTCAGCCCGGAACTCGCCCCGGGAGCAGTGGGACAATAACCAGCTGTCGGGGGAGGATGCAATGGACAATGATGAATATCTTGAGTAAATGTTCTTCAAATCCCCACGAGGTTTGCTTTCTTTTCTTTGAGCTGCTGTTCAATGCAATCCTGGCTACAGGGACCGTTTCTCCAAGAAAGTAATCAAGTATTTGAAGTGATCTATGTACATAGCCATATAAGCGCTCAATGAGTATAAGGTACACATATGCCCTATGGGGCTACCCATCACGTACACCGTTCGTCATGAAAATCATTAAAAATATGCACAGGGTATGATGATGTGAAATGAGGAGAGAAAAGCATATATAAAACAACTCACAACCGCGCTGTCGCACGCCATTGCTTCTGCAATTCGATCTCTCCCTCGCGCTTCCAAGCACACATTCTCTGCATGAGGGCCTCAACCTCCTCGTCACTGGTTTCACAAGCCTTTTCAATCGGGATTTCCTTTGTCAACTGCAGCTTGAAGCCCAACCAAGTGAGGTTCCCCGTCGACACGACCCGGCCGGCAACAGCATCACGACAGAACCCAGCAAAGCCCTCGAAGAAACGGTGGCTAGCCGGCCTGTCCATCATAAGTATACCGTGGCAGTGCGGCATACCCTCGAACATCTCCGCAATGAGGGGCACACCGGCCTGGTGGACGCGGCGCGCTAGAATGAGACCCTCATCTGTGAGGCCTTCCTCGCCAGTCGAGATCCATATAGGCGGTGCGTTCTTCCACAGACTAACGGGGGCAGCGAGTGGAGACACCAATGGGTGACTCAGCATGCTGGCGTTGCAGTAGATGTCCGCGCGAGGCGGGGAGGTGGGCCAGATATCGTCAGGCGTGAAAGGGAGCGGGGTGAACGGGGTGTTGACAGATGGGTCGTCGGAGGGCACAGCTGGTGCCTTGAGGTAATCGAGGTGTGCATTTCCGCTGGTAGACGGCATGGAGCGCGTCACGTCGCACCATGGGGAGATGGTCGCGACGCCGGCGGGCAGTTCGATGGGCACATCTTTGCCGTGGAAGCGGATTGCGTGGGATGTGCGATCGAGGGTCAGTAGTGTTTGAAGGAGGACTAGTGAGAGGTTCCCGCCGGCTGAATCGCCTGCGAATACGATCTTGTTGGCTGGTACGGGTTTGTGGAGGGAGCCTGGGGGCGGGTGGAGGAGGGAAAGGTATGCTGTTAGGGCGTCGACGAGTGCAGCTGGGAATGGGTTTTGAGGAGCTAGGCGATATCGGACGGAGAGGACCGGCGCGCCGGTTAGATGAGACAGGTGTGCGACGGGGACGCGGTGGCTGCAGGGATCTAGAAGGCTAGTATGGTTGGAATGCATTAGATAGGTGCACGGTTTGCTAACGGATCGAACGACACTTACAAATAGGCACCTCCGTGGAAATACAGGATCGTCATATCGGACGGCGATTCCTCGCGCAACTTGTGGTATTTCTCCTCTTCCGAGAGATCGGGCTCTGGTGTTTTCTTTCCAACTCCGGCGCGGTAGCCGGTCCATTCGGCTTCGACGGCGGTGGTCGCGGGGATATCGTATGTCTCATCGCCGGTCTTAAGCTTTTCGATTGCGCGTAGTACTGCGTCGCGCACATCGACCTCGGGCTGTGGGAGGGTCACCTTGGACACCCACATAGGGCCCTTTACTCCGGGGTCGCGTATGCCTTGCTTCTGGGTTTTGCCCAGGGGGGCGTTTGTTGCCATGAAAGAGCGAATGATGGCGACGGTTAATTCAGTGCGCATATCCTGTTTCCCCTTGACGGGAGACATTTGAATGCCATGCAGGAGGATGGTCTTGAGGATCAGCGGGACCCGGGCCAGCAGCGCCTTTAGAAGGCTGAGAGGCTCTCTGAGCGAGCTCATGATGCTACTTTGCTAGTGGAATAAATCAAATGGAGGTCAGAAGAAGAGGATCCAAGGAGATCTTCAAGATCTTTAATAGATGCAATAGATACCAAACCGGATTTAGTACCTGAATGCCGTCAGTGCCGAGGTCCCGACGTGGAGCATCCCCACAAACCGAGTCTAATGTACATAGACCTATTCTTAGTTCTTAGATCCGATTAGCAGATATCATTCTCAGGGCTGCGTGAAGTTATACTTGTTGACATGGTGAAAACCGTTAAGGACTTGATCAAGATTTAACTTAGGTAAACTCTCATATATTCGATGGCTTGTGATACTGCCTAGGGGCTAAAACAGCGTCAACAAGCCGTTCCTGGCATTCTAAGTTGACCTACATATATTTAAAAAAAAAAAAAAAAAAAAAAAAAAAAAAATAGCAGCTCAATGATGTCAGACGAATAACAGTCATATTCCCCAACAACCTCGTCCTAAACATTGAGATAAAGGGAGAATACCAATCAGATGCCCTAATCCGGTCAGATGACTAATTTTGAGGCCTTAGGCAGCCAAATTTCTCAAGATCTTCAATTCTAAGACTACGCTGGTTTGTTTCAGGTCTTTTGTTTTTGATTTTTACACGCCTAAAGGCGACACATCTGTATCTGTTCACTGTACATTTTACTGAGCATAATCTATCTTGTGGATGCTACTTGCATCTTTCATACCCCTCCCATCGTCCTCTCCTCATTCCCCCGCCGCTGAATTTGACCCATCGCCCTGGGACATGCCTATGGTAGTAACTCGGGCAGACACGACTCAATAACTTGAGAGATGGAGGAGGGTACTCTTTTCGGTGAAGACCTGCCACTTCCACCGGCCCGACTTTTCGAACGATTAGGCCAGTTACCTGGCTATACCTGGGATCAGGCGATCGAACCGTTTCACTCGACATACAACCACTGGCATATCTCGGGATACCGTCATGCTTTAGAGCCAGATGTTTTAACTCCCCTCGCAAATTCCTCCAATCCCGCGTCCTCCGGACCGTCGAGCCTCACACGTTTTTCCCCGCGCACGGAAGCCCGGCCGTCCGCCCGTGCCTTGCGAAGATTGAGCGCCAGTGAAACCAGTAGTGACATTTCATTTTCCAACCAGCATAGCCTGGAGACAGAACAAACATGGGTGCCGGTCATCGCGCGAATTTCCACCAACATTATCCGGCTCGAACGAGAGTTTCACATGCTCAGGTCAATTGTACAATCGTCAGATCCAGATTGCAATCATACAATACGACCCGTGGACTTGATCAGATTACAGCCAGATAATGGCCACTCGAAGACGTTGCTGGTCGCGATTTTTGAGTCTCCAGGTCATGACAGGTTGCGAGATCTGGTCACCTTTGGCCCCGCATCATTTGTGGCAGGGTCCAGAGGTGAAGACAACAATGCCACCCCAAGCGAGCAGGTCTCTTTACAAGCATTTTTCGATTTTGCAATCGGGGCATGCGATTGTCTGGAGATTCTACACTATGGGTTGAAGACAGTGCACGGCGAAATCAGAGGTGATGCATTCCATTTTTCTGCAGAGACTGGTGCAGTGAAGCTCGCGAACACCGGCAACGGTGCTAGGTCTTTTGATAACGTTCTCAGCGAGGGCTGGTCCTCCGTTTCACGCGAACTAGGAGCCAAGTACAAGCTGCAATTTATTGCCCCAGAGCAGACCGGAAGGATGCCCACAGAACCAGATAGTCGCACTGATATTTATGCGCTAGGCCTCTTTTTCTGGTCCATGCTGGTAGGAAAGCTACCATTTGAAGGAACCGACCCCGTCGAAGTCGTACAAAATGTACTAGGGAAGAGATTAGTGCCAGTATCCGGTAAACGAATGGATGTTCCGGATGCTCTCTCAGCTGTGATCCAGAAGATGACACAAAAGGTGGTTCATGATCGCTATCACACAATCTCAGCTGTGAAGAGAGACTTGACGCATATTGCGAAATTGCTTGGTGATGGTGACAGTGAAGCATTGAGCAACTTTCAAGTCGCGCAAGGAGATGTGTCTTCTTTTTTCACCCTCCCAACGCAGATGTTCGGGCGGCAACAAGAATATGACAAGATCATGAGCATCATTCAAAAGGTCAATAGGCGCCAGGCGGCTGCTTTGGCCAAAGCTGGAACCCAAAGTCCCGGTACAATGCACGCTCTCACATCGGCTTCGTCCATCTCTGAAAGCCGCATCGAAAGCCTCGAGTTTGCTTCTGTGTCTAGCGATTCTGGCTCCTTCGTTTTGCCTCCTCGGTCGTCTTCTAATGCCACCAGTCACAGTCTCGCACAAGTAAACACCCATGAATCTGCGCCGGGTAGTGACACGTCGTTTGTTACTCCAAATCATACAATTGTCCCCGATGTTTATAGCCAAAGCCCAAGACCAGGTTCTGGCAGGGTTAAGAGCCCGTCACATTCTCGGTCTTCCCATAATACAGACCGAGAGAGTCACCCCTCCATCGGTCCTCACAGTCAGCTATCAACAAATCACACTGTTAGTCAGTCGGGATCACTTCATTCTTTGCATAAACACAAAAATGGTGGGAAGTCTCGCCGCAGCGAGCGCTGTGAAGTGATCACAATAAGTGGTCCCGCTGGGATTGGAAAAACGGACCTCTTGAATCGTATCCAGCCAACAGTTCGCAAACTCGGATGTATAGCAATTACTCGTCTGGACCGAGCCAAACGTGTCCCATTTGAACCTTTCGCAAAACTACTGGCCAGTCTTTTGCGCCAAATATTCTCCGAGCGCGATGTCACCACAGATTACCACAACAGTGTTAGAATCGCGCTGCGACCGATGTGGCCTACTCTTCACAGAGTTTTGGATCTTCCAGAGCAGCTGATGTCCCCTGGCGCGAAGTACAGGCCGACTGACGCAAAGGCCAATCTTTTCATGCCAGATAAGGGCGAGCCATCTAAGCCTGTCAATATTCCCGGGTTGGATCATGGGCAGACTTCCCAGGATTTCTTTTTGGCAAACGCTGCCTCGAAGAATATGCGGCTCATGGAGACATTCCTTGAGATCCTGCGGACGCTGTGTCAATTCAAACTGATCACAATATGCCTCGATGATCTGGAACATGCAGATGACGAAACTTTGGACTTGGTATTGAAAATAATCAAAGCAAAGCTCCCATGTGTGCTCATACTGTCAAGCCGCAAGGACGAGATTGCATCTGACCAGGTGAGGTCTCTATTTGTGGAAGATCTACCAACGGTCACACGAATCGCACTTGAGCCTCTCGGAGAGCAGCATGTCATGGAAATTGTAGCAGTGACAATGCACCAGAAACCCGATCAAACGTTGACACCACTCTGTGCGGTCGTTCAGGAGAAGTGCCGAGGAAATCCCTTCTACGTTCGGGTAATGCTTGAGACTTGTTACAGAACAAACTGTATTTGGTATTCGTGGAAGGACTCAAAGTGGCTATTCGACCTTGATCGGATATTTACGGAGTTTGTGGCTCCTGTCTACGGCGAAGAGCTTGGACTTAGATTTCTTACCAAGCGTCTTCAGGGCATCCCCCAAGCCGCTCGATCAATCATGATCTGGGGAGCTGTTCTGGGCAGCCCGTTCTCTTTTTCTCTTGTGCAAAAGCTTTTGACAAGTGAATTTCTCTATTCGAGCAATGACGACGACGATGTTGATCTCACATCACCCCAAAATGTCACACTTATCAGACAATCCGAAGGTGATATAGTTGTCGGATTGCAGTTTTTGGTTCAAGCAAACCTCTTGAACACAGGGAAAACCGACGATGAATTTAGGTGAGATATCTACTGTTAGTTACTCCGGTAGCCAAAACTCTTATTAATGTTTCTAGGTTCGGCAATGAACGACTTGCACAGGCTGCTCTTTCCTTGAGCGAGGGTCGAAATGTAGAGAAGATGCATTTCATCGTTTCACAAGCGCTAATGAAATATTACCACGACCATCGCAGTCGCTATTCGATGGCACACCATGTTGCACTTGCGTCACGGACTATCAAGTCTCGCGTCACCAGACGCCTCGAATATCGACGGATATTATGGGATGCCGGACAAACTGCTTTCCAGTCGGGCGCGCGTCCCTCCGCACTTTGGTACTTCCGTCACTGCATCGATTTACTTCAAGAGGATATGTGGAATGACCTCAAACCCGACGTTTACTACGATGAGACTATGCGGCTATTTATCACGACCTCTGAGATGTCGTGGGCTCAAGGCCACAATCACGAAGCCCTCAAGTTGATCAACGAGGTGTTTATTCACGGCAAGGACGCCGTAAGCAAGTCGAAAGCCTGGATTATTCAAGCCAAAATATACGCTCAGATTGGGGATCATCACCACTCGATGGAATCACTTCTCACCTGCCTTGATGAACTGGGTGTGCATCTTCGGAAGCCTACAACCTATGAGGAGTGCGATGCTGCCTATCTTCGCCTCAAGTCTTACTTCGACACTGCCGACCTCAGCATTATTGCCCAAAAGCCAGTTTCCAAGGACCCCGCTATAGTGACCATTGGCCTAGTCATGGCGGAGGCGATGACAGTCACGTACTGGGACGATGCATTGACTTTTTATCGGATGACACTCGAAAAAATGAACATCCATATTTTCAAGGGTGGATTCACACAGATCGCAATAGGTTGTGCCCATCTTGCCATGATCGCCTTCAGTCGCTTCAAAGATATCGAGTTTGGCACGAAGCTTAGCGTCCTTTCGTTGGAGCTGCTTGAGCGCTGCTCCGAATTGTCGACTCAAAACAGAGGCTCGATCGTTCATAATTTCTACGTCAGCCATTTACGTGTTCCTATGGCATCAACCCTACCGGCCTTGGAGGCTTCGCTCGAGACTTCTTTCTCAATGGGTGACCCATATCTTACTCTGATCAGCATCTCATCAATGGCCATGAGTCGGTTGTATCTGGGACAAGACATGGCGCAGCTAGAGGCTTTCTGTGTGGATACCCCCGAAGAAATTCCCAGGTGGCAACAAGATACCCGCGGTGGTGCTAGTCTTATTGTAGTCCAGCAAGTTGCACGCGCTCTGCAAGGCAAGACCGACTTCCGATCCCCCGACGGCATCATGTCAGACGCCAATCACAACACATCTGAGTATATGACGCACTTGGATGTTAACTCCACCAACCCTGACAGACCCCGTGACATCTACTGGGGTTTTGCTATGATCCCACTGTTCTTGTTCGGTCACCACACCAGAGCAATCCAAGTGGGTACTCAACTCTTGTTCACCACGCAAAGGCTTTGGTCTGCCCGTGTGACCTACGTGATTTATTTCTATTTGGCAGCCTCACTCCTCACGCTTCATAATGACAATCCCTCCCAAGGATATCTCGATGGCAAGATGGACACACTCTTAGAATACAAGGCCGAGATCGATTATGCTCGAGAAGCATGCGAGTCAAACTATGGCATGTGGTCTCTGATTTTAGAAGCCTTGATCGCCGAGGTTCGCAACGATCATAGCGGTGCCATCCAGGGCTACGAGTCTGCGATTGACCATTGCCAAATCCATGGTTGGCCACTTGAAGAAGCCTTGGCCCTCGAGCTACAGGGCGAGTTTTTGGTTAGGCGCGGAGCAAAAAGGGCAGCTCGTGCTGTGATCCAAGATGCTATCGCTTCATGGAGCTCCATTGGCGCCGGTGGCAAATCATCACAGCTTGCCGAGAAACACGAATGGTTACTCAAAACAGCCACATCGGCGAGAACCGTCGATGTTGGCTGTCAGACTGTTGATTCACTTCTCGAGATCAGCCGTGACGTTGTGCAAGAAGAGGTTCTTACCCCCCAGAAGATGGAAGAGGATGAGAGAAGACAACAGTGGATTGAGCAAAATGGTGTTGCTTCCGGGGAACGGTCTCTAGACATATCAAGTGTTGGGTTAGACATCATTGATTTGTCCAGCATTCTTGAGTCCAGCCAGGTCATGTCGTCTGAGCTTCAAATTGACAAGCTTTTCACAAAAATGCTTGAGATCATCTTGGAGTCTTGCAACGGTTCCGATTTCGCCATCATTGCTACCGACTTCGATGACAATGGCTTTGCAATTGCCGCAGCAGGTGATTCTGAGAAGGGACAGAAATCATTCCCAGAAGGTCTCCCTTTCTCGGAAATGGAGGACCGAATGGCCTTGCATATCTCGGATTATGTCATGCGTACAAAGGAGGAAGTACTTGTTCACAACGTTCTCGAAGACGAACGTTTTTCTAACGTGAGTGACAACTACCTGGCAAAATTCCCCGCAGGTCGGTCTGTTATCGCATTGCCAGTTGTGCAAGGAGATCGTCTTCTCGGTGTTATTCATTTGGAAGGAAAACCAAACTGGTTCACACAGCGCAATGTTGTGGTCCTGCATTTGCTCTGCAACCAGATTGGTATTTCATTGTCCAACGCGTTGCTCTTCCGTGAGATTCGCAAGGTCAGCGCCAAGAATGCTTCAATGATTGAGTCCCAAAAGCGTGCATTGGCATTGGCACGCGAGGCCGAACAGAAGGCAAAAAATGCGGAGGCCGAAGCCAAGCACAACGTGAAGCTAAAGGAAGATGCAGCAAGGGCTAAATCAATTTTCCTTGCCAACATTTCGCATGATCTGCGTACTCCGATGAACGGTGTGATTGGTCTATCGGAACTTCTGAAGGGCACTTACCTTGACAAAGAGCAAGATGAATACGTCGAATCAATTCGTGTGTGTGCTGATACCTTGCTCACCCTCATCAACGACATTCTCGATTTCTCGAAGCTCGAGGCCGGGAAAATGAAGATCTCCACGGTCCCGCTCAATCTAAAACAAACCATATCAGAGGTCATCCGGGCTTTGCGATACACACACCGTGACAGAGGGTTGGAAACCATCGAAAACCTCGCTAAGGTGCCACCAGAGCTCGTTGTTCTTGGCGACCCTGTTCGTCTCCACCAGATTTTCATGAATCTCCTCAGCAACAGTTACAAATTCACTCCTGCGGGATCAGTTACAGTCAAAGCGAGGGTTGCACGCGAGGGAAAAGGTCGGGTTCGCCTTGAATGCTCGGTCACCGACACCGGCATCGGTATTCCAGATGAACAAAAGTCGCGCCTCTTCCGTCCATTTTCACAAGCTGATGCATCAACGGAAAGATCATATGGCGGTAGTGGCCTTGGCCTGTCAATCTGTAAAGCTATCATTGAAGATGTTCTCGGTGGAGCTATCTGGTTAGAATCGACTTCTGGTGTGGGAACGACCGTGACATTCCACTTGGTCTTCAACAAAGCACCCAAGAAGACGGCCGTCAAGACCGCATGGTCACAAGATCTTAGCAATGCAGAAAAAGAAGCACGTCGGGCTTCAGCTCGCGACCTCACTCAAATCCCTCGTGACCAGATCCGAGTGTGCATTGCCGAAGACAACCCAATCAATCAAAAAATCGCCGTCAAATTCGTCACTGGGCTTGGCCTCCAGTGCGAGGCATACAGCGACGGCAAACAAGCCGTCGATGCTCTGCGTGCAAGCTCCCAAGAAGGCAATCCATTCCATGTGGTCCTCATGGACGTGATGATGCCCACTCTTGATGGATACAACGCGACCCGTGAGCTGCGCCGGGATCCCGACCCGAATGTCAACGAAGTGCTAGTCATCGCCATGACCGCAAGTGCCATCGAAGGCGATCGCGAGAAATGTCTGGAGGCTGGCATGAACAATTATCTCCCGAAACCGGTCCGCTCGCCCATTCTAAGCGAACTATTGGACAGATATCTTGCCCCCATGCCGCCATCTTACCCCAAGTCGCGCCTTGCTATCCGAGAAAAGTGTTCAAAGGCAAGTATTGATGCTGGAGCCGGCACACCTACCAGTTACTCCTCTTCGGCTTCGGATGAACCGAAGCCATTGTCACTGGAAAAGAAATGAGTTCATGCATTGTTAATTTATACCCGAGTGTGCAAAGATAGAAGTTAGGCGTCATTTGGGTTGATGATTTTATCTCTTTGGGTTTTTGTTTCCTTTCTCGTCCCATCATGCACTGCATACGTAGTTCTGCATGTAGTGTTTTTGTTCTTGGACTTGATTTGATGAGAATCATGCGTCTGGTTTTTTAATTCTCCAGCATGATGATGTTTTCCGCTCATAATCATGATCAATGGCATTCTTCTTCCTTGGAATGATCGGATAAATGCTCTGAATTAGACATTTTGGACATAATGCATTATTTGCGTGTAGAATATTAGCTATATACATAATTTTCATGGTATCAGATAAAAGTCTAAACGCGGCGACCAAAGATGCAGAACCGCTTAACACCACCATCAGGAACAAGGGTCAGCTTGACGTGGCTGAACAACCGAGTATCTTCACCACCACCAGTGAGATCATCAGGCCCAAACACATGCTCAGTGTCTGCCTGGCAGCGCTTATCACCCTTGACGATTTCCACCCAGTTGACAGCATCAGCCGAGGGCACACCCTCACCAGAAGTGCCAGCAACCAGACCGCCGTGCACGCGCACAGCACGAGGGAAGTTTCCACCGAAGTCCTTGGCCCATCACCCATGTCCTTTCCACGGTCAGGAAGCAGAATATTAGAGGAAGGGGTGAAGTGCTCATCGAAGGCTGCACGAGCGACACCACCTCCGAGAGCGGACCAGAGCTCTTTAATAGGGACGTCAGCAGCCTGGACCGCTGGGGACGGAGGGGGAATGGCGTGACCGTAGAGACGGAGACGGGCGAATCCACCGTCCGGGTACATCAGAAGACGGAAGTGAGTGTAGGGAGATTGGGTGATTTCGGCGGGGAATTTCCATCCGTGACGCTGCGAAGGACCGCAAGGCGAAGCGGGTAGCAGCGTCTTCCAGCCAGCGAATCTGGGGTCTGCGATGCCGCTACCTTCTGGCGCGTGTGTAGCTTGCAGCTCTGTCTTCTCCCCGTGGTTGCCGATATAGTGTGTGATGTGTACTTCGATGCCGTGGATGTAGGCCGCGGCGACGCCTAGTTTGATCACAGTCCAGTCGTAGGGCTCTGGGTTGTGGCGGCGGGTCTCCCAGCCATCGTACCAGGCACCGGTGTGAACGAAGACGCCGGGGCGCGAGACGGAGGGAGTGGGTGTTAGGACGTTATCAGCTGAAGCGAAATAGTCGTTTGAGCAGGCTATGATCTTGCTGCTTAGGTTGCGTGATACTAGGTTGGTGGTGTGTGCGAACATCTGGTCGATATCGGCAGCAGGAACCTGCATTCTGGATAGAAGTTGAATTCATTTAACTGGTTGTTAAGAGTAAAGTCGGATATGAGGGCGATTGTATACTTAAATAACAGAAGTGGGAGGTCACCGATAACAGACTTGCCCCCGAAATGTATTTTCATTACTTGACAATCCCAATCTTCTATTCTCTTCTCGTTAGAACCAATCAGGGCCTATCGTTCGCGATATTCGCATCGGATGTTTCATCCTGAGCTCATCAGTCCGAATCCAATACCGGTTTGAGGCCTTTCCTAGTTGATTTCGAAGTTGGGCCATTGATCCACCATATGGGGAGCCATATTGGAGGTGTACGATGGGCGCCGTTATCCAAATTGAAGTCTCATTGACGAGGAATTGGCGTCACAGACTTGACAGAAAGCATAAGAATCGAAACGGTTCTCCTACTGCGCCTCCTGTGGCAGTGATATATTTCCTGCACAACCTGTACAGAGAGTCCGGAGTTCATCGGAATTCAATAATTCGACCAATAAGACTTGCAATTGGTTCTCCTCTCTCCATACCACTATCCCACAGATACAGGCGACGATAACCGCCCTACTAAGGTTATTTCCTATTACATGGTATGTCGCTTATACAAACCGGTATACGAATTTGCCAGAAAGAGTGAGAGAAATGAATGAGAACCAAGTCTAGTATGGTATCTACCGTTATCCGTAGCCCGTACACAGGGTTATACGATGACGCAGTCATTCGTGAACTTATTGATTCCCATATATCCCGAACATCCTTCACCAAATGGGATACCCGAGTCCGTTGCATGAGTACACACGCGGTAATACTTCCGTTTTGTTTCAATGTTGACCAACCTGCCTGTGTGACACTCAACGGATTCTCTCTCGAGTCAGAGATTCGGTATTCGGACCAGGCAGTCAATTTTATTGCCCTCCCACATAGCCCGAAGGAGGTGAGGGGGACCAATTGCCATGCAAGACGCAGTATTATAACTAAGACTCGTAGGGTCAACCATAGAATATGAGACTAGATATCAGAGTAAAAAATTGACATAGTATTTCAACATGAGCACATCAAACTAAGCAGTGAAGCTTCTAATTCAACGCCAGCAATGCCTTCGTATCATTCAATATGGTGGGCGCAAGCAGCAATGTAAAAATAAAAGAAAGGAAAGAAAATCACTTTTGTCGCTATCCCTTCCCAGTGGTGTTAATTGCAGCATTCTCTAGGGCCGTATATCTCCACTCATACTGTGCCATGGCTCTCTTATCGCTGGCAGAGCGGCCTTCATTCTTGCCAGCCAAATCCTTCGTGCCCTGCATCTGTATTTCCCATCCCTTGAGGATTCGAGCCTGGGCTTCCGCAATTGACGTCAAGTTTGGGTTCTGTGAGGCCATTCTTTCGCCAATCGTGGCATGGTATGATAGTTTGGCGCGGAAGAGGGCCATCTCGCATTCGTCGTACTTGATTCCTTTTGCCTCGGGCACCATGTTGTCTTGTGTACTCTTCTGGGGCATTTCGGACTAGAACACGAGAGAGAAGGAGGATAGGGTTGTGATTTAGCAGGCAATAAACCAATCTTATAGCCGTGTTTTGGCAATGGAATGTGTGGAGTTTGAAGAGAAAGACAGTATGCACGGTATTATGTTCAAAACGAAGTATGTATATCCCAAATATAAAGCAAGTAATTCATGAGCGATGGCCCGGCCTGGAGTACGCCTGAAGCAAACATAGAAATATAGTGGCGAAAGAAAAGGACAATTTCCAAATTAAGGACCGACAAAAGAGCTCGGGAAAATGCAAGAGAATTCTCGATTCAATTATATCACGACAAGATCATGTTCACCGTCAATATCGCCCCTCCAATACCCGACATACCGGATGTATCACACCCAATTCCCCCTCAACGCTGCGCAGAAAAGGGGGCAGCATGGCCACAGTCAAACCATCCCGGAAAGAGAAGGAGATCAGAAGACACATGTGCATACACGTACATAGGGGAATTTTAGCAAGCCCAGCAACCTCTTCACAAATCTTATTTCTACCCTCTGAGAACAATACTCGAGACAGAGCTCTGCACATCCCGTGCTGAGCGGCGATGACCCGTTTGCTTTTTGGCGACATTGCCATCTGTCTCGTGATGAGAAGCGGAGCCAATCTGAGTTGTCGCCTTGCCTGGCGATTTTAGTGGGAAAAGCCATGGTAACACCATGTTTGAATCGCCAGACCGCGCAACCGGACGTGCATGACTCTAGGAGTTTGGCTGGAAGGGTTGAGCATCAATCGGGAGATGTAGTCCTGTCTCGGTCCGTAAGGCCGTGCGCACATCTCTGTGTATCAGGGTCTATAGACTAGGAGATATCTATATGTTGCGTTGTACATTTACTATGTACATATTCTTTTTATATCTCGACAGCTGATAGGACAGATGGCCGTTTGCACCAAACAATCTAATCCGGATGTCTTCAGTCAAGAGACACTCAATCGAAAAATTCCAACGCTTCTATACGGTTGCCACGAGGGTCAATTAGACATAAGCAAGCAACCGGATTACACGAAAATGGAGTTGATGTAGCCTGCCCGCCATTTCCACCTTACCTGCCCTCTCTATCCCCTCTCATGATCTTTGTGAAGATCTCAATATGGACCATTGTCCTTAAGAACCTCCCAGGTCTGCAGAGAAGACAGGCAGGAATCTCCTCGATGACACTCGTATCAATGCGGTGTCCAGCCCAGACTATAAGTAACTGGCAATTGTCACCATTGGATTCTCTCTTCTACAACTAGCAACATACACACGTCTTCAGTACAAAGGATAAAAAGCAAAGAAACCAGCTGAACTATATATACTTCAGCCACATAGTCTCTTTTTGTCTCTTTTTAGCTTGCGTCACCATCCAACTTTTCCAAGGATAACCATATTAGGGCTGCAGAGCACCGCCCTAGATCATCTGTGAAACAAACTGCAGGAAGCCCGTTGACCGTTTTATTTTTCTTGACAAAGCACATGATACTGAAGGCTCAAACCATTATAATAGCCTCTTAAAAAGAATGGCCCAAAAAGAAAAGGATCGGAGTGCAAAAGGTCCTAACTCGGTACCTGATTTCTTTGTGAAACGCTGCAGGCCGAAATGTAGGGGACCTATGGGCCATTATTGCGTTCTGGACTGGTGACGATGAGTCTCGGAGAAAAAAAATAAAAGGATTCCGTGGGGTATCCCAGCGAGAAATGGGCGGATTAAGGAGGGTCTGGGCAATTTAGGGCTCGTGAGATCATCTGACGTCAACCAATTTGTAGATCCGACCTTGAAGGTGAAGCGAATACTATAATTTTAAGAAGCTGGCAGGGATAAAAGCCGTTTTAAATCTCGTGTTTATGGTACCTCATATACGTTTGAGAAGATAGACGGAATTTGTGTGACAGAACAAGCGGCCCTCCGACGGGTAGGCACAGGGTTATATCGGGTCCGACGCGTTTCAACTGTTCCACTTGTGCTTTTGACTTGTCAGATCTATGTGTAATATTGAAAGGTTTGAAGCTTGGCTACATTTATCAATCATTGATTTTGAGAGGACCAGGTCGAAAGTTTCCCTCTAGAGTCTCAAGCCAATTACCCAAACCAGAGCTTGGAGCTGAAACAAAGACAAGAAATATACATCAAATCATAATATACTCTCCCCTTGATAAAACAACTTCTCCGATGTTGGATGTTTATCGATTAACACTGCCCTCCTCATCCCGGGCCGCTGCTCTGGCTTTCTTGGCCTTCTGAATATCCAACGACATCTTCACCGGGTGGACTCCCGGGGTCTCGAACACGGTATTGATCTCCTCCAGGGACAGAGAACTAGTCTCTGGGAAGAATAAGTATGACAAGAGAAGCTGGACCGAGTTGTATACGATGTACACAACCCAGATTTTATACCCGACCTTCTGGATACCAACGCCAATGCCGTAAGTCTGCGCGGCTCCGGCACCACCTTGGATAAGACTGTAAACGCCCATTCCCTTGGCACGAAGAGGTAGAGAGAGAATTTCGATCGGATACAAGTTGTGCATAGTTGCAACAAATGTCGCTGAGAAGGTCTGGTAAAGGAAGATCCAGAGAATGGTGCACGCCGCCGCTGCAATAGTGGGATACACAGTGTACCGCCATGACGTGATCGTCGTAGCCGTTTGGAAAATAATCATGCTGATAAGACCCACAAAGATCATGGTTCGTCTGCGGAATCTGTCAACTATAAGCGCGCCAACGGCCGTAAAGACGAAATAGACTGCGGTGGTGCCAATTTGGAAACCGAGTAGGCTCTTCTCGTTGTGGAAGCCAAGTTGCTGTAATGAAGGAGTCATCTAAAAAGACATTAGCAACTAAAAAAGGTACCCTCTTGGTATAACCACTCACATAGTACGTGATAATACCTCCTCCATTCCATTGCTGGAAGAGCGAGTACAAAATCAGCACCAGCAGTCGGAAACGGGCCGTCTTCGTGAAAAAGACCCGATAGTCCCAGTAGGCTCTGTAACCTGTCGTGTCGGCCTCGAGAGATTCCTCAATCTGTTTCACAACAATTTCGACAATGGGCTCATTGATGTCAGCGCTAGTGGTGTGGTACTTGGCGATGACTTCCTTGGCCTTTTGGCGATTGCCCTTCAAGACATAATAACGGGGTGACTCCGGAGTCAGAAAGTAAATCCCCAAACAGACAATGGCAGGGAATAAACACTCAAGAATGAGGGGAACACGCCAGGAGTTATTGCCAGGCAACTCAGTGAGTCCAATCATGGCACCAAGCATAGCAAGACTGCCAACTTGGAAACATGCGCCGAAAAAGCCGACCATAACACCACGTAGATGAATAGGTGAAACTTCGCCGATGTACTGAGAGCTTGACATGAGCGCACTGCCAAAGCCCAGGAAGAATCGACCAGCCATGAACATCGGCAGGTTCACGGCGAGGCCTTGCATGAGTGCCCCGAATATGACAAAGGCGTTGCCGCCGAAATTGATCGCACGACGACCAAACACGTCTGCCAAACCCATGAAAGGAGCTCCGCAGACGGTGCCGATTTGCATTAGGGCATTGACCAACCCGTATGTACCACCACTGCTCTCGAAACCGAAATAGTCGTGCCACTTTTGCATAGCATTGATACCGCCGATGACACCCCAGTCGATTCCAAACCCAGCTTGGTTACAGCCATGAATAAACATGATGAGAAACAGACGGAACCCAGTCCTCGACTTGAGAGATAGAGAATCCTGGGACATCTTCCATAGGTCCTCCTCTGTCACCCGCGCCAGGGCAATCTCCTCAATATGTTCCCGATCCCCGCTCTTGCCCATCTCGGCCTCCGCGTAGGCAGTATCCGAAGTGGCCATCGTTGGCGAACTCGAATGGACTTGGTATAGAGCAAAGATATAATCCCAAAAGTATGAGGCTGAGAACCCTTGATCTGCAGTTAAATTTAAGCCAAGAGCGGGATATGTCGGGGTATTTCTGCTTCCTTGAATCGGGCCCCAGGAAGCTAGGGGGCGACAGAACTGGCGGTCGGCATCGAGACGAGACCTAGTTTGTCACGGAGCAGATATGAGAGCTTTTGATTAACTCGTGGTATGATAGGATTGCAAAGGTGATCAGTGATTGGTGAATGATGGGGGTCACGTTGTACATCTTGCCCGCCAATTCCTGAATTATCTCTCCTCGCTATCTGCCATAGGGATTTCCCACCAGTGAGATACGAGCACGAGGGAAATTAGCCTTAAACTGGAGATTCTTGCTCCAAGATTTCCCCAACGCTAGTCTGATATGGCCGCACTAACCCCACAAGACGAATGATAATCCGGGGCAGGAGACATTGAGTCAAGAAACTGGGGAACAACCGGGGAAAGAGTTAGACCTGGCGCTTGTGAACAGAATTACCCGGAATCCTTTAAAATTGGCAAATTGGATGGACTTTTCATCGTCCCACTTGGTCCTAGCTCGTTGACCTATCTGATTTCTCGAGTCTTTCAGCCTGTTCTGTTCAAAATCGGCGGCTGACGGACCGAACTGCCGCCATATTCTACATCAAATCCAACACAGACCAGAAGACCAGACCAATTGAAGACTATTGAACATGTCGGAATTATGGTACCAGCAGCCTGCGGAGGACTGGAATTCAGCCCTACCAGTTGGGAATGGGCGCTTAGGCGCCATGGTGTATGGACGCACCGACACCGAAATGCTACAGCTCAATGAGGATTCAGTGTGGTATGGAGGACCGCAAGATCGCAACCCACAAGACGCGCTCGAGTATCTACCGCGCCTGAGAGAGGCTATCCGCGCGGAGAACCATGCCGAGGCTGAGAAGATCGCCAAGCTGGCGTTTTTCGCCAACCCGATCAGCCAGCGGAACTATGAGCCGCTTGGAAACCTATTCCTGGATCTAGGACACGACCCCATTCAAGTTACAAGCTATCGGCGCTCGTTGGATGTTGCGAGTGCTACTGCACATGTCAGCTATGAGTACCAGGGCATTCGCTTCGAACGTGAAGTCCTGGCCAGTTACCCGGATGATGTGCTTGCGATCAGATTGCGCTCCTCGAGCAAGGCTGAGTTTGTCATTCGCTTGACACGCATGAGTGACTTGGAATTCGAATCAAACGAATGGCTTGACGATCTCAGTACTACCAGCAACTCCATTACTATGCATGTCACGCCTGGGGGTAAAAACAGCAACCGAGCATGCTGCAGCGTATCAGCTCGTTGTGACAGTGCTGATAGTACAATTACCAAGATTGGAAATAATCTGGTAGTGAACTCTAGTGATACCCTGTTGATTATCGCGGCGCAAACTACATTCCGACACATAGACATTGATCAGCGAACCAAACAAGATGCAAATAATGGCTTAAACCTCTCTCTGGATAATCTCCGCACCCGTCATGTCACAGATTACCAGTCTCTGTACGACAGAATGGAATTGCAACTTGGGCCGGACTCTCCTGAAATCCCAACCGACCAACGTCTAAAATCTTCTCGAGATCCGGGACTCATTGCACTCTATCACAACTACAGTCGTTATCTCCTGATATCATGTAGTCGGTATGGACACAAATCGCTTCCTGCTAATCTCCAGGGTATCTGGAACCCATCTTTCCATCCAGCATGGGGCTGCAGGTTCACCACCAATGTCAATCTTCAAATGAACTACTGGTCTGCAAATCCATGTAACCTGTCAGAATGTGAACTTCCTCTGTTTGATCTACTAGAGCGCATGGTTGAACCTGGCAAAGCCACAGCTCGGATCATGTACGGATGTCGGGGATGGACAGCCCATTCGAACACTGATATCTGGGCCGATACAGCCCCAGTTGATCGATGGATGCCGGCTAGTATCTGGCCGCTAGGTGGCGCATGGCTCTGTTACCACATTTGGGATCATTTCCAATATACGTGCGATGAAGTGTCCCTTCGTCGGATGTTCCCTACTCTGCGCGGATGCGTGGAGTTCCTCCTCGACTTCCTGATTGAAGATGCGAGTGGTGAATACCTTATCACCAGTCCGTCTGCTTCTCCGGAAAACTCGTTCTATGACAACAAGGGACAAAAGGGCGTGTTGTGTGAAGGATCAACGATAGATATCCAAATCATTGATGCTATCCTGGACGCCTTCCAATCCTGTACAAGAAGACTCGGTCTCGAGGATTCCCTCCTTCCAGCAGTTCAAGCCACAAAGGCCCGCCTCCCACCAATGAAGATCTCACCTGCTGGGTATCTACAGGAATGGGCCACCGACTACGCCGAAGTGGAACCGGGACACCGTCACACATCCCATCTGTGGGCCCTACACCCCGGAAATGCAATCACGCCAGCACAGACCCCCCAGCTGGCGGAGGCGTGCGGAGTAGTTCTACGTCGACGAGCGGAACACGGTGGTGGCCATACTGGCTGGAGTCGTGCGTGGCTGCTCAACCTGCACGCGCGGTTACTCGAAGCGGAGGAATGTAGCCAGCACATAGACTTGCTTTTGTCCCGGTCTACTTTGTCCAATCTATTGGACAGCCACCCTCCATTTCAGATTGATGGCAACTTTGGTGGTGGGGCAGGTATTATCGAAATGTTGGTCCAATCTCACGAGCGCGGAGTCATTCGCATTCTTCCAGCGTGTCCGAGGGCCTGGACTGGATCCATCCGGGGAGTGCGGGCACGTGGTGGGTTTGAGCTGCAATTTAATTTCGAAAATGGACGTGTTGTAGGTGGAGTGACTATATTGTCGGAGCGTGGAGAGACGGTGGTTGTTCACTTCAATGAGTCACAAGTCGAGATTACTGGTGATGGTGAACATAAGATCGACTAGAATATATTCCAATTCTCAGTTTTATCAATTATGAAACTATGCGTATTCTTTTAGTGAATATCGTAAGGTACTTTTGTACTACGCGCTGGCATCTTCCCCGCCCCGTATAGCCCCTGTGCTTTCTAACCAACACGGAGCAAACCCCGCATATCCCCAGTTTCGGGGTAAATTCAAGAGATGACTTTATCCGGATATACTTTGCGGGGCATACTCTATGATAGCTCGAAGCTCAAGAAAATAAATTGGCAACTCCCTTGTCACAATCCCACCAGTCCCAACACAGCGGCAACACAACAAAGATGGATCTGAACTCAGTGCAAGATCTCGAGGGCGTCCTCAGGCCTGACTTCTTCCATGGCTATGCCACAGCAGCAGCCCAAATAGAAGGCGCTTGGAACAAGGACGGCAAGGGCGTTTCCATTTGGGACACATTCGGCCATACGCCGGGCAAAATCGCCGATGGAAGCACGGCCGACGACGCCGTCCGAGCGTATGACTTCTACCGCGAAGATGTGGCGCTCATGAAGTCCTACGGTGTAAACGCCTACCGCTTCTCCCTTTCCTGGTCCCGTATCATCCCCCTCGGCGGCGCCGACGACCCCATCAACGAACAAGGCGTCAAATATTACTCTGATCTCATCGATGAACTCCTCCGTAATGGAATCACCCCTTTTCTCACTCTCTTCCACTGGGATATCCCGCAGGCCCTGGAAGACCGGTACGGCGGCATGCTGAACCAGGACGCCTACACGCCGGACTTTGTGCGCTACGCCCGCGTCTGCTTCGAGCGCTTCGGCGACCGCGTCAAGCACTGGATTACCTACAACGAGCCAGGCGTCTACACCCTCGCCGGGTATGCAGCGGGCGTGCACGCGCCAGGCAGATCGTCTTTCCGCGAGCGAAATGCCGAGGGCGATTCATCCACTGAGCCCTTCACCGTCGCGCACACTGAGTTAGTCTCGCACGCTCATGCTGTGCGTTTGTACCGCGAGGAGTTCCAGCCCCAGCAGAAGGGAACTATTGGTATTACACTACATGGTAACTGGTCTGAGGCGTGGGATGAGGAGGACCCGCGTGACCAGGAGGCTGCGGAGCGTGCGCGCGAGTTTGAAATTGCTTGGTTTGCCGATCCGTTGTACAAGACGGGGGATTATCCTGCGTCGATGCGGGCGCAGCTCGGTGACAGATTGCCGAGGTTCACGGAGGAGGAATCGAAGCTTGTGTTTGGGAGCTCGGAGTTCTATGGCATGAATAGCTACACTACTTTCTTCGTGAAGCATAGGACATCGCAGCCTGATATCAATGACCACAAGGGCAATGTGGAGGTCTTTGATGAAAATAAGCAAGGTGTGTCTCGTGGGGAGGAAAGTGATACGAAATGGCTGCGGGCTGCGCCTGGGGGATTCAGGAAGTTGTTGAACTGGATCTATAAACGATACCAGATGCCAATTTACATCACGGAGAATGGTACCACTGCCAAGGGTGAAACAGCCCCCACGCCTGAGGTTCTTAATGACGAATTCCGCATCAAGTTCTTCGAGGGCTATGTCGGCAATGCATTGGCGCGGGCTGTGAAGGAAGACGGAGTTGATATCCGGTCTTACTTTGCTTGGACATTTACTGATAACTGGGGTAAGTGGCTGTCATGAACAATTGAACAATAACTAATTTTCTTTTAGAATGGGCAGCTGGATATGCGGATCGTTTCGGTTGCACATTCATCGACTTCGACTCTGAAGAAAAGACTCGCTATCCCAAGCAGTCTGCCTATTACCTGGACAAGTTGTTTAAGCATTTGATTAAAGATGCATAGATGAATCTTATAAATAGTGAACATGAATGAAATGCCTGCTATATATAATGTTCTGCTGATCAACTAATTAACACGGCAGTAGATATTATAAGACAAGCCATCGGGTGGAAACTATTATGTCAACGCTATCCCATATAACACCATATGACACCACATAAGCCCCCCATTTGGTGGAATCTCCATCAATAGCCAGTTAGGGCAGGTCATTGTGATCCTTATCGGCTCGACCCCGAATGACTCCAACTGAGGGGAGCCGAGGATCGGCTCGGCTGATATTCGTTCAATTAAATAGCTGAAGCCTTCATCTTCATTGATAATCTGTATAGTATTGTACAGGTTCAACATGCAGTCCGAAAATGAGCCAATCAAGCTGAAACTCCAGGGCACACCTCGCGAAGTACATCCTCCAATATTAACCTGCATAAGAACTCCAACTGACTATGGAATTATAATTAGATTGGACTACAGCATGGTCGCGCATTGCGGGGACAGATTCACAGCCAGATATCTATCTACGACACCATGTTCCAGCACACCTCAAAATTAGCCTGGAAAGATGTGCGCGAAGTCGCAACTGAATTTCAGGCCACGCTCCGGAAAATAACACCTCATTTGTTGATGGAGATGGAGGGTATCGCAGAGGGTGCTGGGCTAGATGTTCTGGATATAATCGCTCTCAACTGCCGAAGCGAGATAGCGCTAGGACGATTTTCCGATGGTTGCACGTCACTATGTTGGAAGAAAAGCGAGACGACGCGAGTGCTCTCGCAAAACTGGGACTGGACGGCGACTGTCAAGAAAAACCTAGCAATGGTATCTATCGAGCAAGTTGGAAAACCGACTATCTATATGGTTACCGAGGTCAGTACTAGTACTCTTGTGTGTGCGGTCTAGATTCTGACATGTAACTAACTATCCCCAGGCAGGAATTGTAGGCAAGATTGGATTCAATACCAATGGTGTTGGAACTTGTCTCAATGCAATTCGCGCCAAACCGATGATCAGTAGTAAGGTTCCGATCCATGTAGCGCTTCGGTTGTGTTTGGAGAGTACCTCTGTCGATAATGCTGTGAAGACGCTTGAGTCTCTCGGAGGTGTCGCTTCTGCTCAGCATATCCTTTGCGCGGATAGTACCAAAGCCCTGGGACTTGAGCTATCACCGGTGGGAGATAAGCATATCTCCGAGGATGCATCGGGGATTATAGGCCATACCAATCACTTTCTTCAGAATCGATATGTGAATGAGCCGCCGTGGCTGTCTGGGTCACCTATCCGGCTTAAGCGGCTAGGGGAGCTGACGCAGGAGTTAATTCAGGGTGGTGTTCAGGGCAATGCTATTACCCCTACTTTGCTGCGGGAACGTGTCTTCTCTGATACGTACAACCAGCCTCAGTCAATATGTTGTCAAGAGGATCCGTCGCGCCATATCTCGAATAGAAGTAGTACTTTGTTCAACATTGTTATGAACTTGGACCCGAACAATTTGGGAGCAGAGGTGGTTTTTGGCAGGGTTGGGTCTGGAGAGGAAGGGTCTGTCTTGACAATGCCTTGGTGAATATCATGAAAGAGGGCTGAATATAGACTGGATCTGTCTTATACCACAAAGAAGGTGATCTGTCTTTGTGCTAGCATTGTTTAATTAGATGTCAATCCTTCACCTCGAATAATGAAATGGTGCTATATTTGGGATATAAAGAAACCGATAAATAGGCACTGTTGCTTCATTTCTTTTGATCAAGTACTCTCGCATAGACATAAAAGGAACCGGATGCACCCACCAGCTACTCAGTCTTCAATCAATCCCAAAGCCACTACCTTAAACTAACAACAGACCCAGGTAAGCCTCACAATCCACTCTTCTGAATTACCATCTAGTTCCCATCGACACTATGTCTGAATGCATTCCCCACGGTACGTACGCAGAGGAGCGTCACTTCGTCATGACCACGCTGTATACTCTTATTCGCATGCTGAGAGATGCCGCCGACGGGAGTGTGATGATGGTTGTTAATTCTCTAAAGTGTCTCGTTCTGCGAGTTGGTGGCCTGCGACTGGCCGGACAGGCTTATTTTAAGCGCGACCGCTCTAGCTGGACAGCCAAGTGTAATGAGCTCTCTGGACGGTTGACATTTTTTATAGATACTCTCGAGGACCACAGCAACGCCCCCAGAGTCGCCAACGATATTGAGAGTCTAATGCTCTTTTTGGAATTTTGTTTCCCTAAGGATCCTAAGTGCAAGGCTCGAAGCGAACGAAGTGCTGCCCCGTCGCCTGAGCCTAGCGGGGTAGATGTTTAGATGGAGTTATTCGGTCGGAATTTGTTCCTAATTATACGGTTGTATCAGCATAGTAACATAGTATGACGAATTTGACTCTTTGAGTATAGTTTCTTTGTTTCACCAAGTTTTTCGAAAATCCCGCTGGTATTTCAGCGCCGGGAATATGCGGATGGTAGTAAGATGGGATATCCAATCGTCATTGAGAATCACACCCAAATAATGCAAATCGAAGCAGAGGAATTCGTGCTTGCAGAAATGCAAGGATTATTAGCCACCGCCCATAAAATCATTTTCTTTGTCTCGTTTCCCTTCCTTAGCACTTAAACCTCTTCATAATGGCCTCAGCAACAGGAATTCCTCAAATTCACCCAGATACAATTCCGCAAGATGATGAGCCTCTACTAGGCCGTCCAGGCGATGTCACACAGAGGTCCGATGAGAACATTTATCGGAATCTCTTCACAGGTGAGCATGAAAAAGACCTCTGCCTAAACCCCATGACTGACTCCAAATTCAGGGACAGCAAGTGTTGCACAAGCAGGGATTTGGATTGTGAGGATATTAACAAACTAATAAGATCCGAGAACTAATAAACAAAACAGCTAGCCGCGTTGGTCTGGCAAGGCATCTTAGCCCAACCCCTCTCATTTTTCACCCCGCACCCAGTAAGAACATAAGAATAGAAACACATGAAAAAAGACACTAACTGGAGATTTCAAGCTACTCGGCATCTCTGCCCTTCTTCTTCAAGTCCAAGCTGCCCTCATCTTACAACCAACCGCCACCCCGCAGCAGAAACGGACTGGTACTCGCATCCACTACTCCTTACAACTGCTCAGCGTAGTGCTTTTTGTATCTGCCTTTGTTATTATCGAGATTAACAAGGGCTCTCATCCACATTTCGTCTCTCCTCATGGCATTCTAGGTTTGGTTACGTACATCACTATCGTACTGCAAGCTGTCGTCGGTGTTATCCAGTACTTTTTGCCGGTCACCGTCCTCGGTAGTGTCGACGCTGGGAAGCGCATTTACAAGTATCATCGTCAGAGCGGCTATGTTTTGCTACTGCTGGAGATGGCGACTGTCGTGGCGGCGACGCAGACCGACTACAACTTGATGGCGATTCATATTCCTCTATGGGGTGTGCTTGTTTCTGTCGTTTTGATTCTTGCTGGGGTTGGTGCGAGGATTAAGAAGCATAAATTGGGACTGTGAAATAGGGAGAGAGCTAAGAGGACAGACCATGTACCGATCTGAATTTTCCAATGCAAAGTGAATTGCTTTTTCTCAGCTGTGTCTGTTCTGCTTTAGCCTCCCAATACCCTCCCTCTTTCTGTTCACTTTTCTTTCATAGCCACTCTGCCTCTAATCTGTACTTCCCCTCCTTGTTAGATCGGAAACTGCGGAGTCTTCGTTGCCTCCTTCAATTAGAACCCGTGGGATCAGTATGCAAGTTTTACCGAGTACATATTATATGACTTTAACATATCCATATTTCAAGTAGAGCTCCGTAAAGCCCATAAATGGGCCCGGACCCTAGGCCCACAGTGGGTTGGGCGCCCCCATAGAAACCCATACAGGTGCTGACAAAGCGGAATCTGTAATCGTTGTATTACGATCTTCTACCGATCGTATGAAGTTCAAATTTCAAATGTAGAATAAAAGGGAATACTATAAGTATGTATATTAATTTTGAACAAAATCCGATTGGTAGGGGTCGAGATATAACCGAAAAGGTGAATTTTGATTTTTTGATATTAGATATATATTTGGGTTTTATAGGGAAGTACTACTACTCTTTAGTGAACCTCTGTTATTTTAGAAAATTCTTAATTAACGCGGTTTCTCGTGTCTTTTTACATGATATAGAGAGAACACTAGTAACTGATTCTAAATCATTCAATTTAATAAAATATTACCTTACGGATTAGGGCAAGAAACGGACGTAAAACAGAGGTAATCTAATTAGTCCAAAAGGGGGGTTGAACTTATCTTAGCATCTAAATTCTCGACATGTTTGTATTGTTTGGGGCCCATTTGGGCCCCCATTAACCCGCAGTGGGCTCGAGGTTAAGCCCATAGCCCATCGATGGGCCTAAGGACCGGGCCCAAAACCCAACCAATTTGTGGGTTGGGTTGGGCTTTGGGCTTTATGGGCTTTGCGGAGGTCTAATTTCAAGGGTTATATAATCTCCATGTTAGTTCTTCTTTTGAGGTTTAGAAGTTACTTTGGCTCTTCCCTTTTGTTGATCGGTTGTATCTCATATGATTTGTATAATATTCCCTTGAAAGTCGCAGATATATATATCAAACAAAAGATCGTCACCAATCTTCCTTTTCTTTACCCAACTCCTCCTGGATTTCCCAACTATACCGAGCAAACTTGCTTGCCCGACGAATCCGCTCTCCATAACAGATAAACACAGGCGGCACTATACAAAAAGCAGTTGCCACAGCAGCAAGCACAGACATGGCATTATTATTTCCCAACCGATCAAACATCTGCGTCGTAAACAGCGGGAAAACACCAGACAGCAGCGCTCGCATAAATGCAACAGCAGCGGTAGCACTGGCCGAGTAACTCAGATAAGAATCGGAGATATACCCATACAGCACCGTATCCATTTCCGTCAGCGCATATCCCACCAGAACGAGGGAAATCGTGGGGACAATCCACGCAGTGTGGGTCTCAGGTGGAATAGTCCAGGCAAACCACCAGAGACCAATTGCCAGAAATGGACCACCAAGACCTAGCCCGATTAGCTTGTATTCCGGCTTAATAGGGCGTCCCTGTCGGCGGAAATAGTTGAGAATGTAGCCGTCTAGCACGCGTGTCAATGTGCTAAGACAGGTTCCCAAGCCTATAGCGATGAACATCAGTGAAGCGTCGGTTTTTGCAAATCCCATTGATTCGTAGATAGGTTGGAGGGCTTCTGTGAAGATGTAGATGAGGGACATGGCGATGGAGATCATCATTGCGATGACGAAAATTATGGGTTCCTGGAAGAAGAGCTGGGCTGGGCGAAAGAGGGCTTCTTTTACGAACATGTTGAGATCGGGGATATGGTCGTGGTTGAGTGGTGGTGGAATGGATTGTATGGTAGTCATATCGGTGACCCGTTTGACCTCGTAGGCTAGCAACAAGGAAGGTCGAGATTCCCGAATGAAGAATAGACCGCCTGTAATTGCAGCAATAATGATGGAGAAGATATAGAAGTTCCATCGCCTGGGTAGTTGTGAGAGGTTTACACAGATCATAGTTGAGGGCTACGTACCAATCAAGGCCTGCAACAATATAACTGCTCATGATGGGTCCAAGAACGAGGCCAATGTTTGAAGCAACTGTCCAATAATACATGGCCCATATTCGAGCATGCGAGTTGAACATGTCCTCGATGCTGCCGCCGATGATGGTATAAGGGATCGCGGAAAGAAGCCCGGCGATGATGCGCATGATGATAATGACTGGCATTACACGCACGAGACCGATAATCATACAGCAAAGCGCGCTGAGACCACTGCTCACAATGTACATGTTCCTGCGCCCAAATGTCTCCGACCACGGGGGAAATAAGATGGTGCCTGCCACCTGGCCGAGGAGAAATCTGTTCATTGTCAGATATGCAAAGTAGATCAAGACTAGTCGAACTCACATTGTGACAAATATAAAGATAGAAAGCGTTTCACCAATATTGTATTCATGTTTGGCCTGTGCAGCAGCTGCCGACTAGAAAAGACTAGAGCGTTAGGTCGGCCATATTATAGGCTATTCATGATAGCTGTATACACTCACACCTGCGGTGCTGGATGCTGTTCTGTTGTTATTGTTAGCTTATTGATAAACTAACGTCGGGATCTAGTCTAGTCGCACATAAAAAGATCCAAGAGACAGATAAGGACAATATCGTAAGTCTTTCGTAGGCCAGACCAATTTCGAGGATGCCTTGGGTGATTTCGCAACCATCGCACATATTTTCCATCCGGGGTAAGCTCAAGACAGTGGTCACGCAGGAGCTCAATGGCTGAAGCTTTGGGGTCGTCTGTTGGTAAGGTCGATTCTGAGGAGATAGACTGCATATTGGGCAACCGTGGAGTAAATCATATAGAAATGATCATAAAGAATGTTGGAGTCACCGTTATACACAATACGTCAGTCCTGAATATAGCTTCTGGAGTGGGATTCGAGCTTTTATCATCTTCACACATGTCCCTGCTCGGACATTTTCAATGCAAACCTTGCCCCGAGGAATGGAACCCCTTGCGATCTGCACAGTGGGGGTTTGGAGCTCAGTTGGCAATACAGACAACGCGTTGGCCACCTAAATTCCCTCAGGAATCTTGCTATCCCCCGAATTCCTAGCTGCCAATGGGTGGATCAGGAGCATGGTAGGTAAGTCAAACTTCATGTTTCGAAATCAGGTCTATACCTTTCCTACTATCTATCTAATTGGCCGTTTATAGAGCTCTGAGAATGATGACAATTTTAGCCACGAGACATAATAACCTAGTGGCTTGGTTTCTAGGGATAACTATTTTCAGCATTCTTCATGGTGATTTCTCTGCGCACCTCGAAAAGTTCAACTCCTGGAAGAATCAGAGAACAACTGAGAATGAATATTATAGCTTATAATTTGAAGCTATATAGATACTGTCTATAGTGTATATCGAAAGGGCCATGAAAGTAGGGGTTCTATGTCGTTATTAAAATCTAAGATAAGAAATATAGTCTTTAACTGGATAAGCAAGATGAAGCTGTAGAGTGAGAAATAGACATAACATGAATATCATTAGCTATACATGCTTGTCCTGATAGAATGGCTCTACACTAAAACGTATACTAGAACATTGCTTCATTTCACCGTATTATCAACCTGGATGGTGCTAACAAGCCTTTCGGATGAATTGCGATCTATGACCACCGGGTTCATCGATCCACGAAGGTCATAGAAGAGAGCAGGTAAGTCCTACTCTTGCTCTTGCTCTAGACTGTGGACTTGGGTCAGTTCAGTCGGATATTGCAATTGAACACACTTCTCTGCTTTGTAGCACATGTTCTCTCACAAGACCTGTCCACGAGTTCACCCAAATAAATCCGTTTGTTGCAACCAATACGGTCCACGAGCATTCGGAAAGATTACCAAAGAATTAAATCATATTGAAAACTTGGTTTGAGTCTATTTCTAGGTGAAATATGTATGAAATCAGCTGTAAATCAGCTGTAAATCAGCTGTCCAAGATCAGTGTTTATACTTGCAAGGCGGAAAGCCAGTGGATCTGCGCCAAGGCGATCTCCGACAGGCCACCTCTCCGCACCCTTTAGCTCTAAACACAACCCAGCCAAGTTAGCTGAACACATTAGGTATCGTCTTTATCTACAGAAGCAGAAGAAGAAAGAAAATTTCTCAGTATCTCTGACCAAGAACAAGAACAGGCACTATTAGAGCGACCTACCTCAACCCTCCCGTCTATCCGTTGATCGCGAACCGCCCACCATGCTATCCTCCCTCTCCTCCAGCATTACAAATGCTCGACAATCAATCGCACAAGTTCTGAACTTTGCGCTGGTTCTTTCCACAGCTTTTATGATGTGGAAAGGCCTCTCGGTCGTGTCTGCATCTAGCTCTCCAATAGTTGTGGTTTTATCCGGTAAATAAACCTATTTCACGACCGGCAGGACACAACTCACATTCCGTCTCCATAGGATCAATGGAGCCCGCATTTCAACGTGGTGACCTGCTATTCCTCTGGAATCGGAACACGAGGGCAGAGATCGGAGAAGTTCTCGTTTATAATGTTCGAGGAAAGGCTATTCCGATTGTCCACAGGGTTGTTCGCACTTTCCCTCAGGTCGAAGGACGTGCGAGCGCAAAGAAGGTGAAAGAAGTTACAGTGTATGTGGTCACCCGTTCCCCGGCAATCTTTCTTGTGGGTGGTCTTGCTAACGAGGTTCTAGGGACACAACACCTACTTCACATATGCTTCTCACCAAGGTAGGTGGCCGAACAATCTGACTGGCTTGGGAAATTTCTAATATATGGATAGGGTGACAACAATTTGGCAGATGATACCGAGTTGTACTCAGAAGGTAAGCGATACAAAAGCTTAGAAGGGAGACTTCCGACGGTTACTGACAAGGTTAGACCAGGATTATCTCGACCGGAAGGAGGATATTGTTGGCAGTGTTCGTGGCTATATACCTATGGTTGGATACGTTACTATCATGCTCAGTGAGCACCCCTGGCTCAAGACAGTGATGCTGGGACTCATGGGACTCATGGTCATGATCCAGAGGGAGTAATGGACAAAGATACATATCAATGGTAGAAATGGAACCCACTGGCATTAAATGTTAGGGAGTATTAAATATTCCGAGTGTTAATAGTGTTAATATTGTGCACTATGATGTCCGTTATACAACGGCAGACGGCGAAGATATCAAACTTCTCCACTGACGTCTTTTGCCGCGCACCCCACTCGGAGCTTCTAGCTTCGACCTAAAAGCCCCTTCTTCTAGCATCTCTCGCACATAGCCCCCTTTTCATATTAGATAAATCTCTCTTTATTCATCACCTCAACATCTTGAAGCGCGTCTTGGACCAACGCGTTCCTCTGCATCCTTCCTCAACCTCCCCGCTCTTATCACCCCACCAAATCCACAACCACCACAATGGGCAGCATCAAGCGCATATCAAAGGTAAATTCCTATATTTCCACATGACCATCATCATCTGTGTACTGACTATCTATTCCAATTACAGGAGCTGACCGAGCTCACCGAATCCCCTCCCGAAGGGATCATGGTTGAACTGGCCGATGAGTCGAACGTGTATGAGTGGAGGATCACAATGGATGGGCCCGAAGGCTCACCATTTTACGTACGCAAACTCCATCCCCCTTTACCCTTACGATCTCCCCGCTCTCCAATAAGAGTCCCCTGAACTCGAACCTCACAGTTCAAATCCAACAAACCTCGTGTTTCTAACCCTTTTGGCAAACACAGAATGGCAAGTTCCTAGTCAAGCTCTCCCTACCAACGGAATACCCGTTCAAGCCACCGACAGTCTCCTTCGCAACGAAAATCTACCACCCGAACGTAACAAACGACGAAAAAGGAAGCATGTGTCTCGGCATGCTCCGAGCCGATGAATGGAAACCCAGCTCGAAGATCGCTGCAGTCCTCCAGTTCGCCCGCCAGCTACTATCCGAGCCGATGCCCGATGATGCCGTCGAGGGACGGATCGCGGAGCAGTACAAGACCGACCGAGGACGCTACGAGGAGGTTGCGCGGGAGTGGACTCGCAAGTACGCTTGTTGATAGCGTTGCTGTGCTCTCTGGTTTGAGTATTGGCTGCTCTGTCGAAAATGATCTGTGTTGTGTTCTGTCCTGGAATTGGACGTGGCAATCTTGTCCGCAACATAGATTGAGTTATCTGAGAGTCACCCCACTTACGACTGAAACGCTGTCATGTTATTCTTGTAAATCCCTCAACACGAGATCGTCACGGTTTGGTTTATATCTGGAATCTGTATTGCATGGTGGCATGATCTGAGTGTTTATCCATTTTCCTTTTGCAGGTCTACTCCGTCGGAAGAAGCCATTCATTCCTATAGATGTTAGTCGTACCTACTGAATATCTCATCGGTCCAGCCAGTTATTTACGCACGAGACATCAATGCGTTTGATGGAACTCCTAATCCCGCGAATCAAATTGCTACTAGCATGAATCTTAACGCCTCCCAGCAAAGCATTCGAACATCTCAACAGGAGTCAGAGATATGAACAGTCATCCATCTCCTTAGAAAACAAAAAGTTGAACCAGAACTCCCGATGTCTAGCACAACTCAGCAAAAAAATGCACAAGAGTAACTGAATAATTCACATCAACATACCAGTATGTATCCCATTCCCAGTTCAAAGCACAATAATAGCCCCCCTACTACCAGGCCGAGTAATCTCCAAATCATCTGCCGAGGGTTGAAATCCATGCTCATTCAGACTCGACCGATTAGCCTTTACAAAAGATCGTTTCATATGTCGCGGCAGCTGATTAAAATCCGCCACGATGCTCCGATGCAAAGATGCCACTTTCGACTTGGCCTGCAGCCAGGACCCGCGGTGGAGATTGAGCTGTGCGGGTGTCGTTGTCGAGTTAATGATTGCCAACATGCTTTGGTCGTAGATTCCAATTGCCGCCTTGATGTATACGAGTTCTTCTAGCTCGCCGCCGAGGTCTAGGACCTGTTGTGGTAGTGGTCTCGTTAGTATGGAGGGCTAGACTTGGATTTAGTTGTACGTACTGCTTGCGGGAGCTGCACGATACGGGTGGGTGGCATGGTGTGGTAGGGCGCCGGGATTTCTATTTGATAAGAGGTTTGTTGGTATGAGATAGAGATGGAGGTTGAGGAATGGGAAAAGGTAGGGTGTTGGTCAATCACAGGAGCTGTTGGAATAATAAGAGAGAACTGAGAAGACATAAGAGGAATGGAGCCCCGTGGGTTTGCCCATCGGGTGGACGTTTTATAGAGGTTGGGATTCGGTTACAGCTAGAGGAAGGAGACAAGCAAACATCAAGAAGTACATATAGTACTTTAATAGATGGATGGACATAGGTAATTTGAAGGTCGAACTCAAGTATACAGAAACCTTGGAACACCTTGGGAAGGGGAATACTAATGGCCTGACCAGAAACTACATAGGAGATTGGTGGAATACAATTATCAAACAGAACGTTAACAGTTCATATTCCAAAGGAGCGGTCATAAGGACCGTATATGGACATTCATTACAGCGTGTCAGAATACAACGTTACATACAACCAGGACGGCCACATCCCCAGGCGCGTCCAACGCTTTTTCGGCCGCATGAAGAGAGGATATGAGGGTACTCAAAAGGGTAAAGAAAAGGGAATCAAAGATGTGACATCAAAGACGTCAACATTTACAGCTGGCCAGCAGTGTTGAAGTCCTCAAGGGCCTCCTTAACACGCTTGCTCATGGTCTTCTCACCCTCACGAACCCAGACGCGGGGATCGAAGGCCTTCTTGTTGGGCTTATCAGCACCGTCGGGGTTACCGACCTGGGACATGAGGTAGTCCTTCTTGTTGAGGACGAAGTCACGGACACCGGTCAGGTAGGCGTACTGCATGTCAGTGTCGACGTTGACCTTGACGACACCGTAGCTGATGGCCTCCTTGAACTCCTCCTTGGAGGAGCCGGAGCCGCCGTGGAAGACGAAGAAGACGGGCTTGTCGGAGGAAGAGCCGGTCTGCTCCTTGACGTACTTCTGGTGCTTGGAGAGAAGCTCGGGGTGGAGCTTGACGTTGCCAGGCTTGTAGACACCGTGGCAGTTACCGAAGCCGGCGGCAATGGAGAAGTAGGGGCTGATGGGGGCGAGGGCGTTGCGGATGGCCAGGATGTCCTCGGGCTGGGTGTAGAGGGAGTTGTTGTCAACAGACTCGTTGTTGACACCGTCCTCCTCACCACCGGTGATACCGATCTCCTGTAGAAGTTGTTAGCACTGCATCAATGTCATAATTTGCTCTCTAGGTTGACGTACCATCTCGAGCCACTGCTTCATGGGGGCAGCGCGCTTAAGGTAGGCGGCGGTGGTGTTGATGTTGTAGTCGACGGGCTCCTCAGACAGATCAATCATGTGGGAGGAGAAGAGGGGCTCGTTGTGCTGCTTGAAGTAAGCCTCATCGGCCTCGAGCATACCATCGAGCCAAGGGAGGAGCTTCTTGGCGCAGTGATCGGTGTGAAGGATGACGGGGATGTCGTAGGCGGGGGCCACGCTACGGATGTAGTGGGCAGCGGCAATGGAACCAGCAATGGAGGCCTTCTGGCCTTCGTTGCTGACGCCCTTACCGGCGAAGAAAGCGGCACCACCCTGGGAGACCTGCAGGATAACGGGGCAGTTCTGATCACGAGCAGCCTCGAGGGAAGCAACAACAGTGGAAGAGGAGGTGACGTTCTAAGGAGAATTAGTACAGGATTCCAATTCCAACGAGAGAATTAGGAACTCACAATGGCGGGGATGGCGAAGCCATTCTCCTTAGCGTACTCGAAGAGACGGAGGACATCGTCGCCGACAATGACGCCGGACTTGCGGTTAAGTTGCTCAAGAACACCCATTATGAAGTTTGTACAAATATTTTGGTTTGTAGAAATCTAAAAGGAGAAAGAAGAAGAAAAGGGTCAGAGGTGTATAAAAGGTAGGCTTTACCGGGAGCTGAAAGCGGGCAGAGTTAAATAAGGAAGAGGGGCAAATGGTAGAGGGGCAAGCGTCATCGGTGAAGGGAGAGAGACAAGGTTGGACTCACCGGTGGTGGAGATGGTGGGAACGTGTGAGGTCAGTGTGATTTCAAGAAAAAAGAAGCAGCAGATGGTATAACCTCTCTTTATGTATGGCCGGTTCCCGATCTTCCCCGTGATGGCCCGATGTTACCGTTGAGGTCTCGGGAGCTGTTGATGGGCCGACTTGTTAGGATTTATAGGGAATTATGAGGGGTTTTCCCTATATCATGAGGTTGGTTACTTTTAAATCACTTCATCCGCATTGTTGTAAACATCTAAAGCTATATCTAGAATATCGGATAATATCTATAGGGTCAAATCCTCACAATCCCAAGTGATGCATCCGTATTTTGTTCGTGGCGGGGGTGCCGAGGAGTTCGAGGCCATTCGCCGCAATTCCATTTTCCCTTATGAAACGGAATATATAACTTTAACATCTGGAGAGATGGTATTCAATTTCATTGTTTCTTGCTCCCTCTATTCAAAGCTATTAAATATTGTATAGAGATGTAGAGATATAGAGATGTACGGCTACAGAGCCACAGAGCTGCAGAAAGTCAAGTGACATCATCTTCGTTGTTTACCGGAAGTTACCTTTTCCCTCATCTCCCGGCATTTGAGACTATTCTGTTGGGCTAATTTAATACATAATTCTAACCCTGTTTAATTCTAAATCCCATTCTGTACAGTATGGGGATATGTGTATTTACTGGACTCTAAAAAAAGAAAAACGGCCTGCTATCAACGTCCCTCAGTAGGGTTCGCGTCAGGCTTCTCCAACTCGTAGAATAAGAGGTAGACCTCCCTCTGCATGCCCAGCACGTCCGAGGTCTTACATTCCTTGATCTTCTCGTCGGAGATGCGCCACCAGCGATCGTTCGGTTTGCGACGGCGCCGAAGCCGCGAACTGACCCCCGCGGGGGTATCCTGGGAAGGGCCGGGTATGCTGCGGGAAGGCCGCGGGGAAGGACTCCAGCGACCCTGGTCCGTCGTCGGGCTATTACTATCCGAGGTAGGAGACAATGTCGGTTTAGAGGAACGGGAAGTGGTGCTCTGGAAAGAATGACGTGAGCCAGAGGTTGGAGGCCGCGGTTGAGGAGGGGTAAGTTGGGTCGCTGAAGCGGGGGTCGAGGTTCCAGATAGCGAGGTCGACGATCCCGCCCTCGAAATTCTTCCATCGCCATCTATATCGGGGCTGCTGCGTGGTACAATCCGAGGACTGGGCGCCGCGGACACGTTCTGACTGGCAGTGCGGCTCTGCGCATAGGAGCTGAAAGCCTCGGGTGTCGAGAACGGCGGGTAGATATGATTCCGTCGGAAGGATTCGTAGTGTCCGCTATGGTGGCTACCCTTGTGGCAGACAATCGCAAGCAGCTTGTACCACTTCTGGCTTAAAATGCTCCCCAAGGGGAGCCGCTCTGGGAATGAGACCTTGGCCGCATTTTTGCTCGAGCTGCTCTGATCAAAGATCGACCGCGACAAGTGGATCGCAATGACCTTTGGGAACGCTGTGATGCGCATATGGCGTGCAATCCTGCGCTTGGGGGCGGTCTCCGACGGAGGGAATACAATACCCTCCAACTCGGCCTCAGGGTCCGTCTCCAGAGCCTGGCGGAGGCGGGTGATCTCCTGATCCAACCGATCTCGATCACCTTGTGTTCGAGCACGGGCTAACTCATTACTCTTGGCATCCACAGCATGTTGCAGGCGGCATCGGTCGCAGCGGAAATCCTCGATATATTCAGTCTTGAGGAGGCCGTCGAAGCACGAGTTGAGCGTAGTTGAGCTCTTCTGCGGCACCTGTAGTGTCAAGTTGACGAAAGCCGTCTGGTTTGGCTTGTATTGATAATGACAAAACTGGCACTCGATCTGCGATTCCATTTTGCCTTCGAACGGGAACCCAGACTCCTGGTCGATTTCCTTGAGTTTCGTGCCGATGATGGCAGGCAGTCCATTAGCCGATCCGTCATCGATGCGCACCTCCACCTCGGACGAGCTTTCTTGTGTGCTACCCTCTTCGCCTCCCATGCTAGAAGCAGCTGCATCAATAGCATCCAGTGCTCGTTGACGTGCGCGCGCACCAGCATGGTACTCATCGCAGAGTCGCTCAAGAACAATCTGCAAAAATTCCTGTGCGTCCTGCTGATTGCGGCTGATGCGCGTGCGGAACGCGTATTCCAAAGCCTGGATGAAGTCGCGGGCCGAGATCGTTTTCTTATAGATCGGCCGCTCGTTCAATCGGTCTAACATCTCCTTCAATGCCCGTGTGATTATCCCCTGTTGCAACTCCCGCAACTTGTCCGACCGCGCCGGCGTAAGTTCATCCTCGCTGGGCAGTGTATGGTATATTTCCGGTCCGTCCAGCTGGCGCCGGTGCAGCTCATGGATCAGGTAAACCCGCAGATCCCCCAGGCCAGCTAAAGCCTGTAGCACCGAATTGATAAAGCAGTCATTGGCCATGTTGGACAGGCCCACGATGCTCTTCTTGCGATTGCTGTCATTTGACTCATCTCCGTCGATTGTGTAGTTCGGCCCGAAGACGTAGAACAGAGCAACGGCAGCGAGCGAGGCCCCGGCCGCATAGGCGGCGACTGTTGTCGGCTTTTCTTGCATCAAGCACTGTGGTATAGAGGAAGGGAGGTTCGGAGGTTCGGCGGTCCGTTGGGTCGAAGCAGGCAGACTTATATCTCATTGCCACATCCTCGGATTGGCCCGGATATAGCTAAGGGCGTTGAATGTCCTAAGATAAACCACAAAAGAAGTCAATGTGGGGGTCTAAAAGGTTGAGATCGATTTTGCAGAAATAAGTTCGGGGAAGACGGGAGAAAGGGCGAGAGCGGAGCGAGATTCATGCAGAGAAGAAACGAGCATTTTCGTCCGCCCGAAATCAGGTTACAGTCAAACGGGGCAAACTCCACTCAAAGATGAAGGGCAACACATTCCTCTTCGCCCGAGACTCTTAATCCAATAGAAATCCTTTGGTCTACAAAACAGGCATCGTTGTAGTGGGTTAGACCCCCACGGACGGATTCTTCCCGGGGCCGAATATCCGTCTTACAAAGTCCCCGCATATTTGCGAAGTTGCATGCGGTTACAGTAATCTGGGGTAAAGTGAGCCCCCTGGATGCCTTGGACAAGTTTTTAAGTCAATAATTTATGAAAGGTCTCTCGAAAATATAGGCTCGCCTCAAGAGCAATATAAACTTTCGGAGTTCCCAGCCACAACGTACATAAAAGAAAGAGACCGCAGAGCTTCTACAGCCATTCTAGAAGGAAACAAGGAATGATCCATGATATCTTCAGCACCTGTCATATGACCAAAGTTATAACTTTTGTAGCATTCCTTATCTGGAACTATTCGTATCAAAATCTCATCATGTAAATTTCTCCCCCACATAGACACCTACCAGCGCAACAGACTTATGCCTGAAGCGACTTAGGCAAGGTAGCAACCTTATCATTAAAGAGCTGCTCAGCCTGCTTCCAAACCCGAGAGTTGGCTCGGTCATTAAGCGTGAGAAGGCTAGGCAGGAGAGCCTCGCTGAACATCTCAGAGCTCTCACGGGGAAGGAGAGACGGGAGATGATCAATGCTGATCACGCTGAGAGGCAAGCCTCCAGCCTCCAGCCCAGAGACGGGAACTGTTGGCTTATCAAAAGTGGTCGTAATGTCGTACAAAGGAATGGGGTTCAAGGGGTTGGAGCTTTTGAGAAATTAGCTGGGCGCTCGCTAGCGTAGTTCATATCTGATAACTCACGTGTCGGCGCTGACGTCGCAGATAACGGATAGGGTTCGGTTGGGGGCAGACAAAGACTCCAAGTTCACGAAGGCTAATGCAAAAAAGGATATTAGCCAACAGAGTCGAAACGAGAGAATATATGCATAAAATTACCTGGAATCTTGGCCGATAGGTAAATGCAGTTCACGAAGATATCCGCTTCATGTGAAATTTCCTTGAAGGGACCACCTGTGGAAGTCAGTTTATGAGCTTAGATCAAATTGAAGGAAGACGTCGGGGATAGTAATTGACTCACCTCGCGCAGTCTCTGCCATATCCCACTCAATGATGTTGGACTCGGGGATACCGACATCCTTGGCGAGCTGCACAGCACCACTGCCACAGCGTCCGAGCTATAGAATTGTTAATATGTAGATTACTTTCTATGGGTCTGCACAAGACTTACAGCGCCAATGACAAGGATCTTGGGTGCCTTGCCGGCGATCTTCTTGCCAGCCTCGAGCGACTCCTTAACAGACTCGACCAGACGGTCTTGGTTGGCGTAGGGAACCTCGCCAGGCAAGGTCTCGTTGGGGTGTGTCAATTGCCAAGCCCAGTTCTTCACAGCCAAAGCGGATCCTGTTCCACGTCTTAGTATTGATTCTGTCACAGAACGAGCTTCACGTATAGATACCTGCGTAACCGGCGGACCACCCGAAGGCTAATAAAGGAGCGGGGTTAGCCAATTGCGTCAAAACAAGAATACTTCAGGACATGAGTCTTACCAGCAACTCGGCGTCCAGAATCATCAGTCAAAAATTCAAGATCGAGCAGTGTGCCCTTGCCGCGAGGCCAGCGGCTGAGGACCTTCTCCCAGCCACCCTGTTGCTTGAAGCAGTGTGCGAAAGTGACGTGGACGTGCTCCAGAGGGAAGTCATCCTCCGGCAGCTCCTTGAGACCTAGAATGACGGCATCCTTAGGGGCATCCTGAACCCAGGATCCCTCCTCGACCAAAGGCGCACCGATCTATAACAATTGACGATATTTAGTGCGAGTTCGAGTTAGAGTACCTAGTGACTCATCATACCTTAGAGAACTCCTCATCTATAAAGCGCAGTCAGTTATTGAATCCAACGGCAACGGACGGAGGGTACGTTGAATAGACTTACCTTCAAAGATGCGCTGGGTGGACCGCTCGACAGTCACATCATATCCAGCATCAATCAATGCCTTGCAGGTAGTTGGGGTCACTGGATGGTGTATTAGCCAATTGCTTCCCCGCCATTGTAGGGGTTGAAAGCTACTCACAGGCAGACCGCGCCTCAGCGGGCTTGGTCTCAGCGCGCAGCCAAATCTTTTGTCCAGCCATTGTGAAAGTAAGGAATAAAAAATATTTTGAAAAGAGAAAAAGAAACCAAATAGTAACTGCTCTATCACCAATAATGACACAGACTTTCCCCTCCAGTAATAAGCGGGGATGGAAGGGTTATTCCGCTCCGAGAAATGACTCAGTCCCGATTATCGGCCGCCTGGGACCCATCCGAAAGAGTGGGTTTATGGATTCAATTTTATTTAGGAAATTATCTAAAGATTGGTGTCCCTCAAAGACTTTGACATAGAGATATAGGGTCATCTCAATCAGGAGTTATAGCAGCGCAGATGTCTAAATACTATGTACTTATGCAGTGCACAAGCATTTCCTTTCCTTAAAAGTCGTACGATATCAGAAATATATTACGTGGAACTTCTATTACTTTTGAATTTGATATCTTTCCCGGCCTATATTTGGGTCGGGGAATATATATTCTTCCTACAGCAGCGTGTGTACAGCCACAACGATGAGAAGTCCTGGACATGAACAGACACGATACAAAGTTCGAGCAAAGATGATAAATCGAAGCAATATAGTGACTGCAGTCTATTCAAGCACCCTTAGTCCGGCTGCGGGTCCGGCTACCAATGCCATCTCCTGGGATAACTTTGTTCACGACATCCTTGATCTTCTCCTTCTTGGACCGACTAGCCTTCTTCTGTCCTGCGTTTTCTGTGGAGGGGGCAACAACGGTGCCATTGGACTCTGTAGCAGGCTCTTCGTCCGTCTTCAGCTTCTTGGTATCAGGCTCATCCGACAGTCCAGGTTTTTGTTGCTCCTCGTCCCCAGCCCGGACCGGAGTGGGCGTCACAGTTGAATCAATGCTGCGCTTCTCACCCGCCACTGTTTCATTCATGGGTCCTACTGAAGCCTGCGACTCAGGAGTAACGGGAATATTGCCGGTAGGAGACTCTGCGGGCTCTGTCACAGTCTGCTTGGTGTCTGGAGCGGGCTTGGGTGCCTTAAGCCCTGACTCTACCTTTAGCTGCTCAGTGTCTATATCGGGCTTTTCTGTTTCCACAATAGCTGGGCTATCCGTCTGAGTTGTGTTTAATCTGTTCCGGAATGCATGCGAGTGTTCTTTGACCAGCTGAGCAGTGTCCAGATCTGTTGTCCCTCTTAGTCAGCAACTGGCGTGCATTTTCCAAGGTTACAAGCACCGTCCTGCAGCCGTATGTTGAGAAAATAATTGGGTCACTTAGACCAATTACTCCTCGGATTCTACAGGAGCATGTGGGCAGATAAACCACGTACCTGAAGCTGCCTTAGTGTTCGCGGGGAATCCTTCAGTAGCCATTGTGGATCGATGATGTCAGATGCCGGGCCAACGTGTTGTAAATTGGTAAGGATTGAGTGGGAAGGTATCGCAAAAGCAATGCGACTGCAATTCTCGTCTAGGTAGGTTTGTACGAGGAAAAAGAAGCAAAGAGGAGTCGGTTAATTTAGGGGGAGGTTGAGGTGAGGTCGCGCGGTGACGTACTTGAGAGCACTGAAAACGCTACCCCCGGCTGATTCGCCGCTCTAGCCCTTTTAACTCTCCACGGCATTCTGTTGCACAGCCTCACCAGCCCGAGAATTACAATTGCCACGCAATGCTCTCCACAAGAGGTAGCTGCGAGCACCGCAGGTTTCCAAGGTTGTTAGAGATTGTTAGTTATTGATCACAGAGACTGTAGAGCTTATCCTTAGTTAGGAGATCATGTATAGACAGTAAGGTTATGCTCTTCATTGAGCCCAAAGGGCTTGTTTAGGAAACTGGCTCAGCCACTATTGACAGTATAGGTTATATAAATATATATCAAACAGGAGGAGCGTTTTCGTATATTGCTGCAACGAAAAGGCAAGTTTGAGGATATTGATAGTATTCAGTATCACACACCTCCAATGCTGGTTCGAATAAGTGTGGCACCTTAAATCCCTCATACAATTCTCAAAATGTATGTAAGAGCGCCAAGAAGATGAGGCTCTAACCGAGTGGAGTAGCGGCAGTGGCTTTTGCTTGGTGATTCGGAAAATGAAGACATGTCGAACAGCCAGGCTGAAGTGATTTGAATTGTGTAATAGTGCACAAATGAATGCCAACGCGAACTGTGTCCCAGCAGTGTGCCGGAATAACTGCAGGAATCCTGCCTATGATGACCGCCTCTTCAGGTAGACAATAGACAAATGTGTGTGCCTCTAGAGTGTGAGTGTTGGTTTGGATGCTCCTCAAACATCCTAGCTATGTGCGAGAGTAAAGTGATTGTTCGATAACTTTCAAACTAGAGGATCATGTAAAGCCCCAGTTCAAACGACCGAGATGTTCCTCTCCAGACGATGTATATGACTTCTCAGTGACCGGAGCTGCTGGCTGTTCCGGTAGAAGTTCTGAAATATGTTGCTCCAGCCTGGAGATATCACGGAACCTCTTCTGGTCAACGAGGACGCGAAGAGCCTCGGAACCGATCTCGAAGAAAGCATCACGCCGAGTTTCATTCCAAGCCTGGAATTTGTTTGGTGAGAGGTTCGCCACGAATTGGAGGAATGGGCGTGGATCGGGATCTGTTGGGTGACAGACAGCCACAGATGCTACCAGTAAGGACCGAGGAGACAGCACAGAAACCGTATCCCTGAACTGATCATACACTAATGTTGACACCTGCTCACCCGACGGTTTGTACTCCATGGCCATACGGCTCAAGTGAGCGCCCGCAGCCAGCAGCATTGGTTTCCTTGACTTATGGGAAGATGCACTTAGGAAATGCATCTGGCACACACTCAGATACTGTGCCATCGCTGAGCCGAAGCCATTTCCAAAGCAGGCCTCTGCATCTATAAAATCAACAAGGAGATGATTGAAGGTTTGCCGTGCGAGCCCTTCAGTCATCCGGCCATTCTGACTACCTAGGTCATTGCTCATGAGCATTTGCAACCACTGCATGATAGTGCTGTGCAATCCCTCTGCCACCATGAACTTGGTCAAAGATGTAGTCGCAGACCGCAAACGCAGAAGGGATTGCCTCGATGTGCCATCTGATGCCCAATACCAATTTACGATCCTCGATGCCACCCGAGATGTTTTCATATCGACCGGGGACCTGGAAAGAAGAAGTTGAGACTTTAGACAATCATTGATTGTGAGTGCAGTGACTGAGCCAGCTGCAGCCATTTGGTCAAATACCGCCATGGGTTCTTCGGCTAGTCGTCGCTGGCCCTCGACGCTTTGCAATGTGGCAGGTGCTTGTGGGATAGTTCTGGTCGGTACGATACGGAAAAGAGGGTTATCGAGGATACTCTGCAAATGCTGATCGGTTGCGTGTGCTGATGATTCAGGGTTGGAGAGAGGTCGGCCATGGTTGTTGCCTGTTGCGGGATAAGCCCCATCAAGTTGACGACGGAAGGAAGATGTGAGGGCATTTAACAGTTGTTGAGACTCTCTTGGAGTACGAGGTAAGGGTTGATGAATTTTGGGCCAGGTCTTGAACTGGAAGATAGATGTACCCTTCATGACGAAAGAGTTAAGGTTATCAATGGTAAGATCCAAGGTCTGGATGATGCATGAAGGTCAAGAGGGGAGGATCTACGAGGGCGGTGAAACCCTCTCCTCCCCCCCCTTCAAAGGGCGAAAAAAAAAAGGTGAATGACGAGTAGAAAAGAAATAGAACAATTTATAGAAATTTTTGGGTTGAGGTAGAATATATATTAAATATCAATATCTAGAAGTTTGTTTAAAACAATTATATCTATACTATAACATATTAAAATCATTGTTAAAAAAGTAAAGATCTCCCTTTGTTGTAAATCCCCCCAGCATCCAATAAGCGCCACTCGCTAAAAGCCAGGCAACGCCAAGACTTGAAGGGAAGCAACTCAGATCCCGTTAGCTTTTGATCCTTTCTTCAATCTTGTCATCTCCTAACGCATTCTTCTTCTCCCCCAATTAATCTCTTTGATTTTACCTCTTCTTTTCGTCTCTTCTGGCCCCTGTGCCTGTGGTTCTGGTGCTGTTCCTCTTTTGCGAGGGTGCTCCATTTCAATAGCCTTTCCCTGCGAATCGTGACCTCCTTCCTCGATACTTCTCCATCTCACACATCTTCATCAATCAACATGTCCGATATTCAGAACCGGTCCTCCGCCTCGCGGGGTAGAGTATCCGCCCGTGGTGGCCGTGGCGGTTTCAGCTCCAGAGGTGGTCGTGGTGGAAACAGATCTGCAAACGATAACTCAGACATTTCATCCTTTGAGGAGGGTGAAATTGGACAGATGAAGAAGAAGTACTCCGACACTCTGCCAACTCTTAAGGAAATGTTCCCAGACTGGAAAGACGAAGATCTGGTGTTCGCACTGGAAGACTCGAACGGCGAGCTCTTGGAGGCAATTGAGCGCATCAGTGAAGGTCGAGTCCCCGTCAACCCTAATATTCCCGACTCGAAATCAATCGAATCTTATGGTTCGAGGGCCGTGACTGACTGGCTTTACAGGTAATGTCTCCCAGTGGGGTGAGGTCAAGAAGAAGACCACAGACCGGACTCGCCCTAAGCCCAAGGAGGCGCAGAGTGCTTCGACCGAAACGACTCCATCTTCCGCCCGTGGAACCCGTGGTCGCGGTGGAATAGAGGGTCGTGGACGTGTTCGCGCAGACCGGGGCCGTGGTGGTCGCGGAGGTCGTGCAGGAGCGACTACAAATGGAACTCGCGTAGTGTCCACTGCCGGAGAGACCCCCGCGCCTACTGCTGTTCCTGCTGTTACATCAGAGTGGGCTGCGCCCAAGGCAGAGGAGACTGTTGCAGAGCCTTCAGGTGAAGTCGAATATGAATCGACCGAGCCTAAGAGCAGTGTGATTCCCGAGGGCACAAAGAAGGGGTGGGCGAGTCTTTTCGCCAAACCACCCGCTCCTCCTGTACAGAAGAAGTCCCAAGCCCCTCCTCCTGTTCCCGCCGCCGAAAAGCCCGCCGAAAAGCCCACCGAGCCTGTGGCCGAGCCATCTCCCCCCGCTCCTGCACCTGTGACTGCGCCCGCTGCCTCCCAGAAGACACCCGTTGCCAAGCCCACTCATCCCGTAATCCCTGCCATTCCGACCACCGCTGTCAACCCTCCCAAGGGCGACTTGACCGAGACGAACCTCGAACAGATCCCCGATGTATCCGCTCCCGCTCCTACTGCCACCGCCGCAAGCACCGTTGGCAGTGGTATCGACCCCGCGGCTGTGGCCTCTGCTGCTGCTACTCCCTCCCGATTCCCCTCGTCTGCCTACCCACCCAGCGCCACCAAGCAGGGCCGTACCCCAGGTCTTCAACGCCGTGTGATGGAGCAGCAGCAGGCTGTGGTTATGCCCGGGAACCACGCTGTAGACCGCGCTGCGGTTCAATTTGGCAGCATGGGACTGAACGGTGATGCTATCGATATTGATGAGAACCGCGAGGAGGCCGAGACTCGCGCTCAGCCCCCGCAACACTCTCCCGTTGCTCCCCGTGCCTCCCTTCCCCCTGCGACCCAGGCACCACACTCGATGGAGACTGGTGCCGCTGGGCGTCCTGCTCCTGGCTTGCCCCCGGTTCCCCAGGGCGCTTCCGCCGACTCTTTTACCGACTTCGCTCGTTACTCTGAGCCCCAGCAGAAGCCATTCGATCCCTTCACCCAGCAGGTAAGCCAGCCGCAGCCGCAGATCCCAGAGCCATTTGCCAACCAGGCCCCTGCTCAGCCCGTTGCCACCACCGGCAGCGAGTACTCTCCTTTCTACGCCGCCGAGCAGCAGCGTTTCCCTTACTACGCCTCGTATGGTTCTTACGGCCAGTCCCAGGACGCCCCCTCCGGTCCCCGCGCCGGAACTGGATTTGGTGTCTCTGGTGCTGAGGCCCAGGCTCAGGTTCCCACCACGCAGCCTCCTAACCGCTACGGGCCTATTGATGCCACTAACAGCGGACACAACACCCCCAACCCCACCGTCCCCGGCGCCGCTCAGCAGACCCCCGCTGCTCAGCACATGCCTGGCCAAAGTGCTCAGCATGCCTACGGCTACCAATACCCTAACTACTACAACAACCCCCACTACGCTTCGTACATGAACCAGATGGGTCAGCAACAGCAGCAGCAACAGCAGCAGTATGGTGGCGGTAACCGCCCGCGGTACGATGATGCTCGCCGGTATGAGGATCACTACATGCAGCAGCAACAGCAGCACAACCAGCAATACGGCTACGGTAGCCAGTATGGTCCCTATGCTGGCAAGGGTGGCATGTACGGCCAGCCACACGGTGCTTTCTCTTATGATCAGCAATCGTCTTCCCCCGCAAACACCGGCAGCTTCAGCCAGGCCATGCCCACCCGTGATTCAGTCTACGGTCGCAGTGGCTCAGCCCAGCAGTCTGACAACCAGTCTGCTACCGGCACCAATGCCTTCGGTACTGGTATGTCGGATGTCTTCAGCCGTTCCCAGGGCAGCTTTGGCCAAAACCCTCCCATTTCCGGACAGCCTCCCGTTGCCACCGACGAGACCAAGGGCTTTGAAGCCCCCAAGGCCGGGGGTCCCAGCCCCTCCCTCGCCCAGAACCGTCCGGGATCAGCTACCAACAGCGTGCCCGGCCAGCCCCAGGCACAGACTGGTCTCCCCCCACTTCAGGGTCAGCAGGGTCAGCAGTCCTTCGGCAGCTACCCTCAGTTAAACCCCCAATACGGTGGACTCGGTGGACTCGGTCACCAGGGTGCGGCCACCCAGACTCACCAGGCCTCTGGCTATGGTAACAACTACGGTGGTGGCTTCGGTAACTACTATGGAAACTCTAATCGTGGCGGCTGGGGTGGCAACTACGGTCACTAAAAAGACAAAAAGAAACGAAGGGGAGACATAATGACCCACCAAACACATATGGCGTTGCATTTGCGGATGATTTGAAAAAGGGGTTGGTTTTTTTGTCCTCACTGGGAAAGACACCTTCTGTCTTGTCAAAAAGAACAGACAGAACCCAGGCAATTTCTCTTCATCTTTCTCTCCTCAACATCTGTGTAATCTCTTACTTCTCTTATTTTGGGGAGCTTGGCTGGTTTTCTTTACTTTGGGGGATTGTCTTCTTGATGTTTTTTGTTTTCTCGTTTCCTCTTCCTCTCAGCCGTCTTGCTCTTCTTTGCTACCACTGCTCCCATCTGATGCGGTCTCTGTATTAAATTCACCAATTCCTCTCTAGGTTTCTCTGTTTTTCTTTTTGTTTTCTCGCTATAACCTAGTCGGTGTCTATTCGGGTCCGGTGTGTCACTTGTTTCCGCGGACGGTTTTCCAGTTTTTTTTTTTTTTTTTTTCCTACTTTTCCCTTCTGTTGTTCTGTCTTTGTTTTTCCTCACCATGTGCAATATTGGTCGATGATTATGATGTATGGCTGAATGGGTCTGGTAGAGGTAGATCCAATGCTCAGTTGCGTTCTGGGCCAAAAGTGTCATGAATTATGTATGTCATGTACGATCCAGTATGGCACCTATATATGACTGCTCTAGTGATGTACATTGTAACTTCTCGTAGTCACAAGTCACGAATGTTTGTCGTCTATTATGTAGCAGTTAGCCGCTACGTGTATTTCCATTGGGTTAAAAAGATGTAAACCATCAATATAATTGAAGATACCATATCATTAGATGGAAAGGTTGAGCCACCAAGTCCGAGCATATAAGCAAGTGCGCGGCTTCAGCTTCAACCTCGACCGGGAACTATATACAATCGAAATGCAACATGACACGGTACAGAATAGGAAGCCAAGAAGTCAAATCTATGTGGTGCAACCAAGGCACCAAGACAAATCCAGATAGGGAAAAGAAAAGCATCCAAGTCCAGTGAAAGTTTACTGAGTGAGACCGAGACCTTCGCCGCCAACCTTGTGGTAAGGCGGATGGGCGCCAACAGCCTTCTGAGCATCAAAGCGCCAGACACCGCCAGTCTTATCAGCCTCGAAAGTGAGATCAGCCAATTTAGCAAGACGCTGGATCTGGGGGTCGTCGGCACCCTCATCGATGCGGTTGAAGAAACGGCGCACCCACTCGCGGCCCTCCTCCTTCTCAATGCGGCGCAGTTCGCGCTGAGCAGTCTCAATGCGCGACTTATAACCGGACACGGCATCCATGTCTCCCTTCTGGATGTTGGCGGCCACGTCGCTCCAAGCACGTCGGCTCTCGTACAGATCCTGCTGCTCTAGGGGAGCCAGGGCCAGCGGGGTGACTGGGTTCTCCTTGGAGTCCCAGGTATCGATCACGTCCTTGGTGCGGGCATCCTTAATAGAGAACTTGCCCGACCACTGGCCCTCTACCGTGTAAAGGGGGTTCTTCTCGCCCTCGCTCTCCTTGAACAGACTTGCGCTGAAGGTGTTCTTCTTGCCGCTCAGCCAGCCCTTGCCGGAATAGTCGATCTTGGCAACATAGCCGGTGCTGCTGACAATCTTGGTTGACTTCTCCAGTTCGACGAAGGGTGAGCCGTAGATCAGCGATTCGATGTGCAGGCTGGGTAGCGTGATTAGGTATTGCTCCTTCTCATCGGACCCTGCCGGGGTGAGGGTGTACATCGCATGGCCAATCTGCTTTACGAGGATGGTGCTAGAGAAAGAAGCCTTTTGCGCGTTATATCCTTGCAGCTACGGTTGTATTGTCAGTTATTGGGACCTCCAAGGACTTGGCACAATTTTTATTCACTTACCTCAACCCCGTTCTTCTCATTGCGGATCGCATAGGCTGTGGTAGGAGGGTGATGGCTGTGGTTTAATTAGTGGGTTGTAGTTCTATCCAAAAGCAGCTTCGCATACCTGACTTGTTCACTGACCAAGACAGTCTCCCCTACTTCCGCGTCACCGGCCCATCTACCGATAAACAGCTCTCCCAAGAAAGGATTCAAAGGTTTCTTCTCACTACCGAGCTTCTCGCTACGGCTGCAATATTGCTGGTGCAGTGTGCTGAGGAACCACTTGAGAACCAGGAGAGCACGCTTTGCGGGATCGGCCTCCTTAGCCGGTGCCACGAATAAGGCAGGGTGTTCGGCCCAGTAGGCGGAGTACTCGGTGAGGGAAGTAGTAGAGAGGATGAAGGGAGGAGCAGTCAACGAGGATAGATCACCGTTAAAGGAGGCGATGGACTAGAAATTTGTTAGCTTAGTATACTCAAGCAAATAGAGTTGCATGCCTTTAGGAAACTTGTCCATGAGCCCTTGCTATTGGGAGGGACCTGGCTCTGAGGAGACATATTTAATAAGAATGAAAGAATTAAACTGGACTCGAAATCTCCAAGATGCACACAAGAAATGTGGGGGAGGTGGAGGGACGAAGTTGGTTGTTGGCGGTCAGGAGATAACGTCATGAGCGGGAAACCAGGTGAACAGCCACCGAACAATCAGATTGGGTATTTTCCTTCTCCTTTAGAAAGCCATTGATTATCAGATGGATATACTGCCCTTTATTCAACCCAAATTTGTTCACACTCTTTTATTGAATTTATCCAACATCTCTCAAGGCCGTGCTAGGCCATAACATGGGAGATTGGACCTGAAAACAGCCAGGTTTCATCCAGGACATATTCTTTTTCTAATTTAAGAGATTCAGGTACGTTATGATTCATTTTCCATACGAACCAACCATACTAGTAATCCCTCCCAGACTACTTACCCTCGGTCCTCCATAACTAGCACCGGATTCTTTTCCGCCCCTCTGCCCTACCCGGCAATCCTCCCGGTCTTCTCCCCGAATCACATTGGCTTGTCGCCTCTAAGTTAGGCAGGATGGACCCCAAATCGACCGATAGCAAGCCCTCTGGTCCGGGCTGGCCTCTAAAGCGCTTCGTCGGAGACAATCCGCCGATCCTCCCCAAGATAATCGGAAAAATAGCATTCAGATTTCTCTCCGTGACTCATGCTTCAAGTCTGCAATGTACCTTGTTACTTTTGACTTGCTTAGACTCAATCCATTTACTTCTATTTCTTCGCTTTCAACTACAATCGCAATTGAAGACATTCCCGTGCATCTACGCATATACCCGATGAGCATGACCTCGGAAAGAAGCCGAATTTAAAAAAGCAATTGCGGAGATTTTCTTTTATCTTGCATTTGCATCACGAGAGACACGCACTTGAGTTATCGCGAGCTAGCAGGTACTAGCTCTTGCGAAAAGGTTCCAGCCATGTCTCCAACTACCTCAAAAGCTTCCAGCGAGGAGAGGTGGTCTCAGTCCTGGGCGAATGAAACCGAAATCCAGAGATCTCAGTCCAGGCGTTCCCAACGAGACGGAGTCAATAGTCTTGATCACGTCCGGAGCCATGTTTCGCACCATGACATGCCTGTCAATGATGACTTCCAGGAGGTTGATGCGGAGCAATATCTACGCTTTTCACCAGCCCGCAAAGTCATCATCGTTGGTGTCCTGTCATTTTGCTCTTTCCTAGCCCCTATATCCTCCACATCTATATTGGCCGCTATACCTGAAGTGGCAAAGACCTATAACACCACGGGAAGTGTGATAAACGCGAGCAATGCGCTATATATGGCATTCATGGGTATTGCAGCTCCCTTCTGGGGGCCTTTTAGCCAGGTCTGGGGACGACGCCCGGTGGGTAACGAGAAGAAGTTCATATTGAAGTAACAAGCTGACTGGGGGTAGGTCTTTCTTGTGAGCGCATTTTTGTTCTTTGCGTTTAGCATCGGCACGGCTCTAGCACCCAACCTCCCAGCATATTATATTTTCCGTGTCTTGACCGCATTTCAAGGAACATCTTTCTTGGTTGTTGGCAGCTCGGCCTTGGGTGATGTATACGAGCCTCGAGCACGGGCAACAGCATTGGGGTGGTTTTTGTCAGGAACCCTAATTGGGCCAGCCTTTGGACCATTCATTGGTGTATGTATATTATGTCTGCTCTATAAATCCAGGGCCAAATCAATGCGCTGACCTACAAATATAGGGCGTGATCGTCACCTTCCGGTCATGGCGAGTGATCTTCTGGCTCCAGGCTGCTCTTGGGGGCAGCAGCACACTTCTTGTCTTCTTCTTTTTCCCCGAGACCTACCCTCATCTGACCAAAGGAGACATGGCCGACAAGACGATGTGGCAAAAGTCCAAATACCTTTGGCATCGGATCTCTCCCCTCCAAGTTGCTACTATGCTATTTAAGTACCCTAATCTTTTCTGCACGGGTCTCGCTGCCGGCGCTCTCGTCTGGAACCAGTACTCCCTCTTGACTCCGATTCGATACGTACTCAACCCACGCTTCAACCTCACCAGCCCTATTCAGACGGGTCTTTTCTATATCGCGCCAGGCTGTGGGTATCTTGTTGGCACATTCATGGGTGGAAGGTGGGCAGACCATACAGTGAAGAAATGGATCCGTAAGCGCGGTGGGATCCGAGTTCCCGAAGACAGACTGAAGTCTTGTCTGATATTTTTGGGTGTTGTCATCCCCGGATGTATCTTGGTCTACGGCTGGACAGTTGAGAAGGCTGTTGGTGGAATTCCGGTGCCCGTTCTTGCGATGTTCTTCCAGGGAGTGGCGCAGTTGTTCTGCTTCCCTAGTCTCAACACCTACAGCCTGGATGTCATGCAGTCCAGTGGTCGGAGTGCCGAAGTCGTTGCTGGTAGCTATCTGTTACGGTACGTGTTCGGTGCTCTAGGGTCCGGACTTGTTCTTCCAGCGGTAGAGGCTATGGGGGTGGGGTGGTTTAGTACCATCAGCGCCCTATTTTTGGTTGTGTCTGGTGGCTGTGTATGGCTCACGACCGCTTTCGGCGATCAATGGCGGAATAAGGTCGAGAAGAAGAACCAGCGTAAGACTGAAAAGAGGACCGAGCAGATACAGCAGGATACCGCGAAGGTTGAGACTTGATCGTTCATTGTTGGGGATATCTATGCAAGACATAATGATAAAATATGTTGTGATCAAAACAGAGACTAAAAGAGAGGTATGTAGAGAATAACAACTTGAGCGTTCCCACAATACAAACACTTATCCCCTCAGCAAAGTGCTCATGTGCTCGTTTTGCACTTCGGGAAAATCTTTGTTACGAACAGGTTGCTTCCCATTTGCGATATCATTAGGATCCAGACCACTCTCTGCCACGACCCGGTCTATCTTGCGCTGTTCCGTGAATTTCCGACAGTCCTCACGACCCCTTTTGATATCTACAAAGCAGATGGTGATCATGGCCGCGGCGCAGATGGCGAACAAAAATGGGAAGCCCATCCAGCTATTGTGAGTATTGTTTATGATGGCTTGAATAACATTGGGACCGATGATTGAAGACTATGAGGTCAGTGAAATCAACAAAATGCAGCACCAAATACAGCCAACTTACGGCGCGATTGGTTATTCCAAAAAGCGCGAAGAACATGTTGTCATAGCCGCGTGGCATCAACTCGCTAATCATCGTTTGGGCGTACTGTCATATTGTTAGAAATCATATGGGCAGGAATCATGCTGGAGAGCATTCAAGATCCACCTGCCGCATAGTATGGAGCCTGGAAAAGTCCGAAAACGACATTGTAGAAGTAAAACTCCCACTACATGCCTGTTAGCTGTAAACTCTCAGTTGGGGCTTGCTACATACCCTATTGTGATACCCAATGCGATGGGTCCATAGCCCCAGCATGCCCCAAAAGGGGATAAGGACGGTGAAGAAATTAGTGAACAAAAACATGGTCTTCGTCTTAAATTTGAAATACCGCTGTATATACCAAAAGCCGAATGTTGAGGTGATTGAACAGGCAGCTTGGGTAATGCCAAGATAGGTGATCTGCAAGAATGAAAATGAAACAGAGTCGTTTTGGATGATGCTGACGAGTGTACCTATTTGATATCAGTGGCTTCTCCGTTCTACATCTCTGGGTGTATCGAGTTTGATTTGCTGCAAAAAAAACCAGGGAAGAACCCACCAGTAGTGTTGAGGCCATCGGCAAGAAGGAAATAGGCGAAAAAGTACAGAAACGTTTGTGGAAGCGACCTGATTTCTCGAATGGCCAGCCATATCTGCTTGAACCCAATGGTGGCGTAACTTGATCCTTTTGGTATCTTCGGGCCTGGCCTTTTTTGCTGGAAGATAAACCACCAAATGCCAAGAATAACCCAATCTAGAGAAGGTCAGATGGTACAACTATTAGGTGGATTGCACACCTACATGAATTAGTAAGGCAGAGGGCTAGGTTATTCGAGAAACTGTTGTTTTGAAGTGGAAGTAAAACGCTCAGATTAAGTACGAGCGTGAGTAGGTATCCAATGTTGCTGTGTGCAGTTGAAATGTTGCTATTATTGTCAGCAACATATTAAATAGAAGCTGGAAATGACCACACTCACCTGATATGATTTCTTTCCAGCGATTCTATAGCATCGTATTCCTCCTGATCAATCTTACCCTCCGTGAGATCCTCTTCTCTCGCTTTCCGCACATGCGGGGTATACCGTGCAAGACGGGGGAACACAGCAGCGTAAAACACCAGAGTTGCGCCGTAGGCAATGTATGCCACAACATACAATCCCATCGCGGTTGGCCATTGGCTTGGATGCTGGATGGACATCATACCGTACTGCAGTGCCCAACAAACCACTGTCAATGCTAGAAGAAGCCATCGGCCAAATGTTCCATAGTCCGCAGCACTTCCCAGCCAGACGAATATCACCGTCATGAAAGTAAAGCAAAGGCCATTGGCGATAAGGACCACTGAAGATACTGATCTCGTGCCCCCTGCCCATGGAACTACACATGCCGATGAATCAGTGCAGGCTTTGGGTGGATTCGAGCCAGGTTGATGTCCGGCACCGTTCAAGGCCCACTGGAACCTTCATGGGAATTAGTCGGGAAATTCCAGTGTTTCATTGTACCTACAAGGCTTGACTGTACGATCCCGGACCGACACCGTTATCGCCATTGTAATAGAGGTAATATGACCAAAGCTCTTTCCTAGTGGTGGTTGGCTGCTCATATGAATCCTCGTCAACACCGAAGAGCCGTTCATACTCCTCCAAAGTGGGATGTGGCTGTGAGTTCAAGTTCACAGCAACCGTCGCACCATCCTTCGCCAAATTTTCGTGGGTTTCAGCCATATTGGTGTAAGTTGAGCAAGATATATATATATTCACAACATCCATGTATGTCCCTGACGGGTGGGGCTTTCCTATCTGAATCTCCGCTTTAGGAAGTGGAGCCTCAGTAGATGTCAGCACGGGCACAGCTAATTATGTAATACTCAGTTATCAAAAGCGGCAGGAAGTAAACACTATAATGGAAGGGGTCGATTACCAGACATTAACCGGCATTTGTATACATTGATGTTCCGGTCACATTTCTTTCTTAAGATTACTCCGTACCTACTCACTAGATCCTAAGAGGTTAAGCTGAAATGCCCAGACCCATCAAGTGGACCCGGGCAGATCAACTCTGATCTCCTTTCAACGTCACCCGTTCTGAACCATTTACTTGCAATCCATGAAATCACTCTAAAAGCCAATAAAAGTCAAACTTATGGCTTCCTCAGACCTTCAAAAGCAGGCTGGCCAGGTACATGAGCCGTGAAATCCCTTTTTTATGCTCCACTGACGATCGCAGCTCTTCACGGTGGGGTTCTATGGCTGCACCCCAAGTCCCGAAATCAAGACTTTAATCCATGACTACCACGTTGGAGGCATCGTTCTATTTTCGCGCAATTTTGAGAACGCAGAGCAGCTTCAGGTGCGATCTCCGGGACTATATCGTCCTTGATTGACTTAACTAATATTCTGTAGGCCTTGACACTGGCTTTGCAGAATGAGGCCAAATTGGCTGGACACAAGCGACCGTTGTTGATCGGAATCGATCAAGAAAATGGACTGGTCACTCGGATTTCTCCTCCGATCGCTGCTCAGGTTCCAGGGCCTATGGCACTCGGCGCCACACATGACCCGGAGTGCGCATACAAGGCGGGGAAAGCCACAGGGGAAACTCTGAAATTCTTCGGGATTAACATGAACTATGCACCGGTCTGCGATATTAATTCGGAGCCTTTGAACCCTGTTATTGGTGTACGCAGCCCTGGCGACGACCCTGAATTTGTGGGCCGGTTTGCGAGCGCGACTGCCCGGGGTCTGCGGGAACAGAACATCGTTCCCAGTGTAAAACATTTTCCAGGTCATGGAGATACAGCTGTTGACTCGCATTTCGGCCTACCAGTCATTCCTAAAACAAGGGATCAGCTAGAGCGATGTGAGTTGATTCCCTTTAGGCGGGCTGTCGCTGAAGGAATCGAGACCGTCATGACTGCTCATATCTCGCTGCCCTGTATCGATCTCACGCGGCCTGCAACCCTTTCCCCGGATGTTATGGGAATTTTGCGCAAGGACATGGCGTACGATGGTATGATCATCACCGACTGCCTAGAGATGGATGGAATCCGCTCCACATACGGTACAGAGGAAGGCGCGGTACTAGCGTTGCGCGCTGGTAGCGATAGCATCATGATCTGTCACACGTTTGATGTGCAAGTTGCTTCGATCAAGAGAGTTTGTGAAGCAATAAAATCTGGCACAATCGACCAATCACGGCTAGCGGACGCTTGTCGCCATGTTGCTACGGTGAAGGACAAGTTTTTGGACTGGGACGCCGCTCTTCGGCAATCCAGTCTCACAAGCCTGAGCTCGCTCAACAATAGAATTGCCGAGACAACCATGGATATATATTCTCGGTCAACCACACTCGTTCGTGACAACAATGGTGTTCTCCCCCTGTCAAAGAATTCAATCATCATCTTCCTCTTCCCGGGAGACAAGACTCCGGTTGGTGGTGCTGTTGACGGCGAAGGAACCGAGAGGCCAGGCATCTATCAGTCCAACAGATATCTGGATATTCTGCGGCAGCACAATAATTCCATCGCTGAGATGAGATACGGATCGACCAATCTGACTTTTGAGCAATGGCAAGCCCTTGACGTCGCCGATGCGGTAATCTTCACCTCGCTCAATGCAAGAGAGTCGCCATACCAGGAGTCGCTGGGTCTGGCACTTGCTAAGCGTATTAAGTCATTGGTGCATATTGCTGCCTGTAACCCCTATGACTTCCTTGATGCTCCCAGTGTCAAGACTTATATTACCACATACGAGCCGACTATCGAGGCATTTTCTGTGGCTGCTGATATCATATTTGGAGGACTGGTTCCGACAGGCGCTCTTCCCGTGGGACCGAATGCCGTGACCAAGACATCGGCGGTTGTAACACCATTTGATGCACAAAGAGATCTCGATGAGGTATTAGAAGTCTGGGCCACTGCTCTCCCGACCTACCTCGTTCCAACTGAAAGCTTGCGGTCTCTGATAGTGCACCCGCATGGCCACCATTTCATCGCGCGCATTGGATCGCAGTTAGTAGGCTTCTGTCTTGCTTACATAAATGCCCACGGTGCACCAGACACCGTGCATATCGCAGTTCTTGCCGTGTCACCGAAGTATCAACACCAAGGCGTTGGAACTACTCTGCTAGAAGAAACAAGAGCGTACTTCCGGGCAACATTTGGCCTCAATAATGTGAAACTGGGCAGCTCGTTCCCCCGTTTTTGGCCCGGAATTCCCCAGGACCTCCCAGAAACAGTCCAACATTTCTTCACCCACCGTGGTTTCCGACTCAGCCCTCGCAGCGCCCGGTCGGTTGACTTGTACCAAGATATTCGGAACTTCCAGTCGCCAGAAAAGTATATGACCCGTGCCCGGGAACGAGGCTTCCGATTCGCGCCATTAAAACCCGAAGATTACGAGGCCTGTCTGATTGGCCAAAGAAGAAACTTCTCTCATAACAGGGTAAGACCCCCGTATTGTCATGCTTATACTTTGCTAGAATTTGAACTAATGTGTCATACAGAGCTGGGTGGAGGCGTACGTCGCATTACATCCCGACAGGTATCCCGACAGTGTGATGACAGCGTTTGACTCCCAAGGCCAGCAGGTTGGCTGGACGTTAATGCTCGGTCCATCGGATGCTCTGGATAAGTCTTGGGCATTCCCCCAAACCTGTGGGCCGAAAACAGGGCTGATCGGCGCGGTGGGAATTGATGAGTCCCACCGGAAGTATGGCATTGGGTTGGCATTAATCTGCCACGCTATTGAAAACATGAAGCAACGAGGCCTTGAAGGTGTCTTTGTAGACTGGGTTGCACTCGATGGGTGGTATGAGCAGGTTGGCTTCAAGACCTGGCGAAGCTACAGGCCGGGAGAGCTTTGAGTATTTCATCGGTATTACTTCCTTGTTTATCCTTAAACGTCTGGCTCCGATTATTATAGGTGCTGAATTTGAACAATTCGGACCTTTGGACTAGGATCAATTTACTTAGATGAAAGGCTGAACCTTATGATATTGATACCAAGATGTTGGCTTGTTACCTTGGCGATGTATTTTGACCTGTCATTAGAAATCCGCGATAGTATCATGAATTGATGCTTATTGCAGGTCATCATGGTATCTATCAACCTTGGCCCAAAAACTTCCGGAAGTTTCCAGCGTTCTTCTCAGTAGCCCAAACTGAATGAGCAACATCCAACTTTGAATACCTCGTGATCTGTCAAAATCTGGTCCAATGGATTGATGTCAGTGCAAAGACTGCAAATCCTTATCGCCTAAAGACAGCCGGCGACCCGGAATCTATCTATAAATGTGTCTTATCCTATATTGCAGTGGTAAGAAGAACGAGGTGGTCAAAGTACAGACCGATGATGGTAATTGGCGATTGCATTAGCCTGATTTGCACCCCAAACAGGTCTCGAGGTCTCTGAAATTACGGATGGGACCAAGTTGACTCCATGGTATCACTTGTTCTTGCTCGAAAGTGGCTTGATGCCAAGAACCCTTTGTTCCTTGGCTGTCATAGAATTGGCGAGTTAAAGGGGTAAATAGAGTAGTATTGATTGATATGCCATCAGGCTCTTTCATATAACCACGGAGTCGAGAGGATGAACACAGGCGATTTGTAGCTGCCTAGAGAAATTGGACAGCTGAGTGGCATATGTTCTTGTATCCACAGTTAGAAGGCGCCCGGACAACCGATTGCCATGATTCTCTCCGCGGTGAGACCTATGAAATGATTGTGGATTCCTGTGTTGATTACCAAGAGGTTTTACGTATCCATAGCGGCACAATTGCAGGCTTTTCTCATGATAGCGGATCAGCTGGAGGTCATCCTTCAAGACATTTCGCCAGTGCTGCGAGTTTCCGCCGCTAAGCAGGCGGCAGGGAGGTTCCTTATCTTTTCGTGATTTGCTCTATGAAATCAGAGAGCAACAATACCAACTTCCTATATAGTCTTGGGCGCTCTCGCCCTAAAGTCCATACAGCCACCACGTACTTATTGCTTGTAGTTCTCCACACGGATCCTAATACATACGACCTTAGGGTGTGGAGAACAGGGCTTCCCGTCCGCTCAGCCGTTCCTAAGCCGCACGCTGGTGAGGGAAATAGCGAGGAGCCGAGCATCTAGTCTCTCATTTCTCTCTTCACACATTTCAAGAGATTTTCCAGAGAGCATCTCTTCATAGTAAACTCATAGACCTTTCTCTCGCTTAACCCTATTCTCTGTATAGTTTGCTTCGTTGTGCTCGGCAAAATTGGATCTTTATTTTTGCTTCAGCTAGCTTGAAAGTTGAGAAAACTCGACGCTTACATATGCTAGATACCTTTAAAGGGAGTTCTTATATCTAATCTCACTATCCGGTCACAGTCTGCTATCCGGTGTCCACGGACATGTAGGTATGGGATTGCCAAGATTAGCGCGACAGAAACGAACCAGATCGACGGGGAGCAGTTTCCGCTCTGGTCAACAGCAATGTGGCATCAGGTCCGGGGAAATGGAGTTGAGGCTATCTACCTATGTGGATATGTATGCGTGCAATTTAAATGTTTTATCTACATGATTTAATATAAGTTAACCAACACAAGTGGTCATTTAAAGTCTTCCAAGGCTTTAAGCTTGTTTGCCATTTGCCTGTTTTGTTTAGTCTCATTAATAGCAAAGCTACTGGTTTACCAGTTACCTGTTCGGGTAGTTCTAGGTCTAACTGCCTTGGGACATCAATATCAAGATCAAAATCGGATATAAAGGACATCCGCAGCATGCCAATCTAATTGTTTATCATCCATATCTTCTATTTCATGAACATTCGTCCTTCTGCTTGATTCGTTTTGATCTTCAAGATGCGGGTCCTAGAACTTGGCATTTTGGCCAATCTTGCCATCTTAGTGAGCAGCCTGACTGTCGGCCGGGGCAACCTGGTGGTGGCTCGCGCTGACCTGGGTCTTTCTTCCTCGAGACTCCCTTCTTCCTCGAGACTCCCTTCTTCCTCGGCTCTCCCTTCTTCCTCGGCTCTTCCTTCTCCCCCTCCTATCGAAGATGCTTGGAAGACCATGCAATGTTCCCAGATCGAGGGTCAACAGGATACATGGACAAAGGCAGATGTAGACTCTGCCTGGGACGCCACCGCGGATGCCTGGAATGCCACCACTAGTGCCTAGGATGCCACCAATGGTGCCTGGAGGCAGGACCAGAGTAATAGCTTATCCATGTTCTTCAGCACCTAGCTCACAGGGCCTCAAGACAGTATGAGATGCAACGACATTTCGTCCGAGAACCGTTGCTCCCAGCCTGTGGAGTGTGAGGATGCTAAAACTCCAGCCGGGTAAGTCACCTTATATGTTTCCTGTCGTATAGTATCGCTAACAACGAGACAGGGCTCTGATTTTGAATAGTTTCGTGGGTATCCATCAAGTATGTCTATCCTATCGGCCATTACTTTGGTTTAAATGTGCGAACCACTTGTCTAGCTTCACGCATCGATATACCAGGCTATCGGGAATGTCCAGAACGATGTGACGAACCAAATTGGCACCTTCGCCTCTATCTTTTCCCCTAAGCCGAAAGATGATTTGGTCATGATGAAGAACATCTTGGATAGTGCCCTATTATTTATTAGCTTTGGCTCATCTGCGATCTTCAACGTCGGTATAGTACTCCTCTAGCCCCTAAGCTAATAGCGTGTGGAATCTAACGTTTATCTACTAGTCCTAAAGGACATGAAGAACGTAATCCTTCGCGGTATGATGGCCGATATGTCAGGCGCTTCTATGGCTTCTATCGGTTCCTTTTATAAGACGAATATTGCAAGGTACTACCTCCCCTCACTATAAAGACACTCTAACCTGACGAATTAATAGTTCAATAACTGAGCAGGGTCTGATGACCCAGAACACAATCGATTCTTTCCTCGGTTATATTATGAACGCCTGGAAGGGCATGGAGGCAGATTATCTAAAATCACTCTTCTCTGTGAATAATACCGGCACCTATACTCTTCATGAGATAATTAAGGGTGGTGTTATGGCCACATCAATGAATAGCCTCGACCTTAGCAGCACTATTATCGATGTGAAAAAGACCCTCTATGGTATGTTGATCCCATTCGCATGGAGTGTTTCCCAGGTCGAGTGCCGTCCTTTCATCTGGTAAGTTATTTCAGCAAGGAACTCTGTGTATTCAACCAAAAAAGAGATTGACTCACACTGGTGACTAAAGGCGGACAGATAATCCCTGTGATGAAAGCTCCAGTGACGGCACAACCATCGACGAATCTATTCGTTACTGGATAGTTGACGGCGATGCGGTGATTCAGACCTCGGTCTGCTATGAAAGCAAGCTTCATTTCCTGTTGAATAGTCATAGGTGGAGCACTCAACAACAGGCTTTCAACCCCCCTTCCGGGCGGAGACTCAAAAACTCTGGACGGAATCCAATGGGGTGGAATTACTATCCGAGACATTGTCGAAAGTAGTGTGCGTGGATGGGCAGAGCACAATAACACGAACCACTACCCGGCCCGGGATCATAATACCATCCTGGAGGGCTTCGGCAGTGAGCCCCTTGGCGTCCGAGATCCGGGATTCTTCAATTTTCCGGTGTGCGGCGGGTCTGCCCGAGTCATGTTTGAGTTTATGTCACATTATGAAGACTCTCCCTCCCCCTGTTCCATGCCTAAGGAATTCAGTGTGGCTGAGGGATACAACAAGCATGGTACCGATGTTGTGAGTTTTCTGAAAGGGCCATTCTTCAACTCCTGTCCGCGACTAATTCAGATGATAGATAGTTTATGAGGACAATGTTTGGGGGAAGCGTATTCTTGTCAATGGCAAAACGGCTTCGCACACTATGTCGGGTAAATTCCTTAGTAAGTTGCATCATTGTCCTTCATTAGGGAGTAGCTAGGCTAACAGTTTTAGACATTCCGGATCAGGGTACTCCTGAATCCACCGCTACCATATATGCTAGGTTCGACAAACACAATTATGTTGCTGAAAAAGTGATACCTGCTTGCAAGATCACAGCAACATGGCCCCGCAGCTGGCCTGACCTGATATTCGAGGATAGCTGTATCAGGGAGACTCGTCCCCAGAACGAAGAACAAATGTTCAAGGTGTGCTGCTCGGATGAAATCAATACTGATTCTGTCCCCAATCCATATTTGGGTGCATGGGAGGAATGAAGCCAGTTAGCTCACCGTCACGTTTGGTCAAGAGCCAGGGCTTCAAGTCCTAGATCTTCTAAGGATGGCCGCACAGCCTCAGGGACATCTCCTCCGAGAAACTAGTTAGTCAAGCAACCAAGTCAATTCACTAAGGCCCCTAGAAGCGGGATATCACATTCTCATATCTATTTTATCTAAATAAACTACCTAATATTATTCTTATTTCATAATAGGTCATAATCCCGGCTATAAGCTCGTCCCTGGACGTAGACAGCACGATAACTAACCCCGAGAAGCCCCGGAAGAAGCCCTTGGTCCGGTTTCTATTATTATTTAATACAGTAAAGCCACACGCCGGTTGAGTTATGGTTGGGCGTGTGACCACCAGCGAATCCTCACTGGCCTATTGATTCTGTACTGTTAATGGGCAATGAAGAGTCTAGACTTTCCATTCTGAAATATTGCAATTTGACCCTCTTTGAATAAGCTTCTACCCCCTGTACAAGAATACAGGAACAGTTGATTCCCATAGGCAGAAAACGCAACTGTTACTGTCGCTTTGTTTGGTCCAAGGCAACACTAGCAGAAAAAGCAATCCACCAAGTTTATCCCGATCCGAGGTTAGTTTGGTTTCAAACACTGGAAAATTATATCTTTACTCCGTACAGGTTTATGTTTTGCCCCTTGCAGGGCACATGGTACTTTCCCAAGGGTTCATTGACCACGTGAATCCAGCGGCGGTTTACGGCGGTTTAAGAGTACGTGGTAGAGAGGTGTGCAGGCACCCGCAAGGGCCCATTCTGAAAGACGTTGCAACCACTGGGGGGCTTTGGCCTTGCTGGCTTTCATGATTCACCGCTTGGGTTTCCTTCGAAGCAATGTCTATGCAACTGAGCCTGATATACAGTTACAGTGATTTATATAAAGACACAATTGTCTCGTATATGGCCAATTTCCTGCCAACAGAAGCTCACAGAATCAAAGTTCTCAGCATGGCGCAGGATCTGGAATGTGGCATAGTACGAGGACTGGACGCTTGATCGGCAATGCTACCATGCTATTCTCGCCAAGAGCTAGTTCAGGCCTTGTCTCATAGACAAGGGGCACTCTGCACCTGACATATCAACTAATTTTTGAAGAGGCAAGGCAAGCTGAAAGCGGAGTAACAGTAACCGAAAGGATATGATCTCAGCATTTGGCAAATTGTTAGTGTCATGACTTACATGGGGCGTTGAGAGGTTACAAAAGCATCTCTAAATATCTCCCCAAGGGATAAACGAATTGGGACAGGAAGCTGTCGATCCCCACATGGCCCACGAGATTTGTGTAACACCCCAGATACGGGCCGCTCGAGCCACTGAGAGCCACATGTCGCCGGAGACGGTCACAATTCCGGTCCACGTTTCTGTGATGAGTGATGATGCGATCATCTTTTAATATCCCGATTTGGTTGGATCAGCATTTGGCCAAGGGACGTTCGAGGGACGATGATTCTCGTAGTTTGACTTGGCAAGATCATAACTTGGAATTACCGGGTCTTGGGTTACATGGTCTAGCGCCTCTAACGCTCATTGCGTTCTTAAGATAAAGACGGTAGCTCGCGTGGGCTTGGGACCGGAATACAAGCAAAGACCCGGATCGAGTAGAGTAAAAGCGATATCTGATATCCCCCCCCCCCCCCCCCCCCCCCCCGGATTTTTATGCCAGTCTCCGAGGGTAATTCGTCTCCGAAGACCTTAAGGTTGTATTTGGCTATTCTAGGCACTGGCGGTAGCTAAGCAAATTGAGTCCCGCAATTTTGCCCCGGTTCTAGTTTCTTATTTCTCTTACTAAATTCGTAAAAGGGTTCAGTCTCAGATGTCAGTCATTTAATATATTTTCTATAATCGAGAGAAGTTAGGTCTCAATGTGCTCTCCAGAGGGAGGGTAAATATCTTGGCCACGTGAAACTCCCCGTGCATTTGCCGGAAACAGGCATGAACGGCAGGTATGACGCGACTTAAGCCTAGCTTGGCGCCAGTGGACTGGTACTCACCCATATGCCTAAATTATTTTCGTCACAATTCAAGCCCCTAGCCACGCTTACCGTAGTGCGTTTTGTCGAATGGGCGCTTGCCAGACTCCAATATCGCGATCCTGATACCTTGTGACAATTACTTTTCATGTATAGATCCGATGGGCTCACTGTAAGATTTTATTACACGTGGAGACAAAGACTGGCATAATTGATAAATCTGGGGTTTAAACGTGGGAAGGGTTCCATATCGAACTTGAATGGATCTACCGGGATCCCGGCGAAACATCCTTGTCCAGATGCAGCCGTGCTTAGGCCGAGTCTTGGCCTACAGCCAAGAGTCTCATACTTGTTTCTAGTTGGAATGTAGTAGATCTTTGTAGCATTTTTTTAAGCCCAAGACTTATCGTAAGAGTGGAGTATGTCTCTGGAATTTCCCCACGGGCAATTCAACGCGGGATCCCCGGATTGGATCCGTTTCGGGAAGTAGATCAGAAAGAACCCTAGAAGTCATGGCAATAACGTGGCTTTTTGCATTTAGTGAGACTTTGACGTTTATTCTAGCCAATAGTGTGTGCATCTCTTGTCAAACTTAACGACTTGGGAAGAAGATTAAAGAGCATAAAAGGGTGCCCATGCCCCCGATGTTAGATACTATTCACCAACTTTGTTTGCCTCCGCAGTCTCATACTCAAACAAACGCACTGTGGTAATTAACGCTGTTAGCTGGTTTTGCAACTCTTCCTTTCCATCAATCTCTGTCTATTCCTTCCCATATACGAGTCAGCTAAACCCACAGCTCTGATTTCTTCTTTGGTCCCTCACCAACGGCTTGACCAGGCAATCTTCAAAATGGATAAGGAGGACATCACTCAGATGGACCCTGACCAACGGTAAACCTTTTATCCTTCTAACTCGCTTTATAATGCTCATCTCGATTCCATGTAGTTCCAGCGATGATCAAAACAGCGCCGAGAAGGGATACTTTGAGCAAGTTAACCTCAACAACAATTTGTCTGCCAAGTAAGCTTCACTTAAGAATTTTAATTCTCAGGTCATATATTTCCCTTTCCTTTCAGCGCACTAACACGAACCAGGATCAAGAACCCTTTAGCCGACTTAACCAAGAACCAGGTGCTCCGCAACGTGGAAATGTTTGCCGAGGAATACAACGTGGCAGACATCCTACCCGAGTTGAAAAAAGGAGCGCTCGTTGCGCGTAATCCGACTGAGTTTGAGACAGTGCCAGACTTGACCGAGCTGGAGCTCACTGCTCTGCGTGACGAGGTGCTTCACAAGTGGCGCCAGCCGAAGGCACTTTATTTCACCATTATCCTATGCTCTATTGGTGCAGCCGTGCAGTATGCCATGTCCCCACAATGCCTTGGGAACACTCCTAACATCAATACAGAGGATGGGATCAGACTGGATCCAATGGCGCTAACCTGTCGTTCCCCGATGCTTTTGGTATTTCGGATGATCCCAAGAAGAGCCCTCACGCTGATCGAAACCTGTGGCTCGTTGGAATCGTCAACGCTGCCCCCTATATTGCCAGTGCATGCCTTGGATGCTGGCTTTCTGATCCATGCAACAGGATTCTGGGCCGGCGCGGTACAATCTTTATCTCATCTATCTTCTGTGTCCTTACTCCCATTGGTTCCGCTGTAGCCCAGAACTGGGTACAGTTGTTTGTGATCCGTCTTCTCCTGGGAATTGGAATGGGTCTCAAGGCCTCAACAATTCCAATCTTTTGCGCTGAGAATACTCCTGCTGTTATCCGTGGTGGTCTGGTCATGTCCTGGCAGCTCTGGACCGCCTTTGGTATTTTCCTTGGTTTCAGTGCCAACCTTGCTGTCAAAGATACTGGTAAATTATCCTGGCGTCTACAGCTGGGATCCGCCTTTATCCCGGCTATTCCTCTTCTATTCGGTGTTTACTTCTGCCCAGAGTCACCCCGCTGGTACATTCGACGAGGTGAGATGGGCAAGGCATATCAGTCCCTATGCCGTCTCCGCAACACCCCTTTGCAGGCTGCTCGCGACCTTTACTATATTCATGCTCAGATCAAGATTGAGATGGACCTAATCGGCAAGAGTAACTATGTCACCCGATTCATTGAGCTCTTCACTATCCCTCGTGTCCGCCGTGCCACTCTTGCTTCTTTCGTTGTCATGATTGCCCAGCAGATGTGCGGTATCAACATTGTTGCCTTTTACTCGTCAACCGTCTTCAAGAATGCCGGCGCAAACGATACACAGGCTTTGTTTGCTTCATGGGGATTCGGCTTGGTTAACTTTGTATTCGCTTTCCCTGCTATCTGGACCATCGATACCTATGGCCGTCGGACTCTGTTGTTGTTCACCTTCCCACAGATGGCATGGACTTTGCTTGGTGCTGCTTTCTGCTTCTGGACTCCCGAGGGTACAGGTCACCTTGCTTCGATCGCTTTCTTCGTCTTCCTATTTGCCGCATTCTACTCGCCTGGTGAAGGACCCGTACCATTCACATATTCGGCCGAGGTATTCCCTCTTTCCCATCGAGGTATGATTTTCACTTTCGGTTTCTCCCTTATGCCTGATAAGGTTTCTAGGGCTAACGTTGATTTTAGAGGTCGGCATGTCCTGGGCCGTCGCAACCTGCCTAGGTTGGGCTGCCGTGCTTTCAATCACGTTCCCCAAGATGTTGAGTGCAATGACTGCCACTGGAGCATTCGGCTTTTACGCGTAAGTATTTCAACTGACATTTCAAGTTCCTCAGCAAAATATCTAACAAAGGAATTTAGTGGTCTGAATGTGACTGCAATGGTCATGATCTTCCTCTGGGTTCCCGAAACCAAGCAGCGCACTCTTGAAGAGCTGGATTATATCTTTGCAGTTCCTACTCGGGTCCACATGAAGTATCAAGTCACCAAGGCACTGCCATACTGGTTTAAGCGGTACGTTTTCCGCCAGAATGTTGAGCTGGAGCCTCTTTACCATTTTGACCATGTTGCAAATGGCAATGAGGTTGTTACCGTGTCGCGGACACCAAGTGCTGTCTCCGATGATGTGAAGTTCTAGGATGTGGTCAACTGGTTCCTGGATCCCGAGTGCGGTTTTTCTTCCCATGCTAAAGCTGAGTTTTGAATTTTCTCATAAGTAACCCATATCGAATCAAGTGAAGTTCATCACCAAAAAATTAATTTTAAATATTAGAATAGAAATTGTGTAGATTCATACTCATCAGTATAGAGCATCCAAGGGCTCCACAAGGGATGAAATCCATGGTTGGATGGAAGATCAGCTGATGTGGGGATAAGCTCAATGGGATTGGCATTTTCATTGAACAAATGATAGTATCATGGGGTAAATCATAAATGACTATAAATGACTGTAAATGTGTAGGCATGATGTCCTTAGTTAGGCTATACGCTTGAAGAGTGTATCACGTGGGAGTTCGGGGGATGGCAACCCTCATGTTTTGGTCCACTCCCGCCCCTCACCTTTTCCTTTGAGAGCTCAGGTCTACTTTTCTTACTTCACTTCTCTTCGAATTTCAAAGGCTTTTTGTGCCTTTGAGCCCGGGAATCTCAGTGTTGTCTGTTTCGGCCCAATCCCACGGAAATCTATGAACTCCCCGTCTTCGGGACCCTTGTTTTTGAACCCCAGAAACAAACACACCAGCAGCTGCAGTGGAGCTCAAGGAACTGCTGTGGGCTGCTGGGTGAATTGAAACCCACTACCTTGACCGCCTCCCACCTATAGCTTATTCTCTCAACTCCCAGGCAGGGGGAAAAAATAAGAAAGAAGTTCGCCTATCCTCAATTTGGCGTCACTCTTCTTGTGTTTTTGCCCGAAGTATTTCTTAGTTGCGGGGCAGATCTGACCCTGCGCCTTCGTTGGACTCTTCTCCCCACAGTGCAACCTCCATATCCCACTTAACCCTTTCCCACCATGCCCTGTTTCAAAGGGCTTGCCGTGAGCATCCATACGCCCGATGGCCCGATCTCCGAATATTCCATTCAACGCCATTCACGAGCCTCACGCATAGGTTGTTTTATTCCTGTTCCGCCCCCCAAAATCCCCGAATCTGGGACCGGTAAAGCGGAACAATCAACCTTCGCGATTTCCGTCACCCTCCTGAACCCCGAGCAAGATGTTCCGTACTCGACCCCAAAGCCGACACCGGAATGCCCCTCGCCGAAACCAAAAGTTGTGGGGAAATTGCCCGGTGAACCAGGTCAAATCGCCGGGGCGGTCGCACCATACCAGGGCTTGACAAACTCGGCAAACGAGACCGTGGCCGCATACATCTACTTTGACGGAAGACAAAAGGAGGAGGTGGCTACATTATTGCGACGAGGAGAAGAGACGTGGGTGAATTCACGCTGGGTCAGCGTCCCGGATAGCGAAGGCGGGGGAATCGCCGAGCGTGAATTCTTGTTCCGCGAGGTCGGCCTGGAGCGCTGGCTCAACGGATTGGATCTGGAAGGCAAGGATGCGGCGGCCAAAATTGAACGCAGACGGCAGAAGTTGGAGAAGCGACGTGCAAAGCGCGCCGCCGAGCAGGATCCGACCGCCATGGAAATGGAGGACAACCATCCTGCCAAGTCCAAGACTATTATGCGATACGGAAATGATGAAAAGTCCCCTCTCGAGGATGTTTCGGACGACGATTTCTCTTCCGACTCTGACGATGATGATCCAATTCCTGAGACAGCGGGCCAGATTAAGGTTGCTTTGTTCCGAGTTTTGGCGTCGGGAGAAATCAAACGGGGAGAGTACTCCCCGCAATTTGATGCTCACGACGACGAGGAGGGTGGTCAGGATAACAGCGGTGGAGGAGACGCCGATGTTGACCATACCACAAGTTTCGCAAAGCCAAAGTCACTCGACCCGAAGACTATTAGTACGCAGACTGTTACTGGTATTGACCCGAGTGATAAACCATACGCTGTATTCACTTTCATGTACCGCGGTGAACGTAAGTATTTTCTTTGGATCTCTCTTGATGGGAAGGATTTCTAATTCTCAACGAATATAGGCCAATTGCAGAAGATGGGTATCTTGAAAGATCCCAAGGTGCAAGAGACGCCTGCTGCCACCAAGCGCAAGTCCTTACAAGCCGATTTCGCAAACCTCGGCCCTATCAAACCCGGGGGCTCTGTTGGATTCCTTAATTTCCGGGATACTGAAGCCAAACCGCGGAAGGGCAAGAAGACCGATGATGACATGGACAGTGACGACGACGACACCGACAACCCAATACTTGGCAAGGCAGACGACGAAGAAGCCAAAGATGACGATCGATTCTTGTCTCCAGATGACATTCAACGCCAGGGAGAGCTAGCGGAGAGCCTGCGGAAGATTCGAGTACGTACACTTCTTAACGTTCTATCAAATTTTTGCTAACAACCTCACAGCTCAAGCGTCAACACTCTGCGGAACCACCCGGAGGCAGTGTCGGTGACTCTGCCGATACCCCTGCTTCTGGGTCTGGATCTACGCCTCCTGCAAACGAGCGCTCAGTAACCCCGCCAAAGGCTGCAGTAACTGGATCTGCAGGTGTGCTCCCGGAGCCGTCTCAGCCAGCTGCCGAACCAGAAGATGGCCTTTTCGGTAGCCCACTGAAGAAACAGCGGGCAAGTGTCTCGGCTGCAGATGAGAATGCCCTTAGACGCCGGATCGCGGAGTCTGGTAGGATCAATGAAGTTCTGGGTTCTTCCGTTCCAGCGGAATCTACATTTACGAGCCCAAAGTCCTTCGGAGATGGATTCAGTCTTACGCCTGACCTATCTGCTGGACCACCAGCCACCGATGAGGAGTTGTAAGCCTGCCGTAGTTGACATAAGTTGCTTCTGGGTGGTCCGATCTCGAGACCTCCTGAGTCATTGGGCCTGGTAGGTCACTACTCTTCGCTTTGGAAAGCACAGGTCATTTTTGCTGTGATCCTATGGATTAGGATCTTGCGAGTTGGCAGGATCCTTCTTGTCATTTATCGGGTCATCTGCATGGTCATATTGCTTTCCTACAATTACGCCGTTATGTCCACTACCTACAATACAGAGAACATGTTGAAGGAGAAATACATTTGCTGTACCCACCAGGGCAGCGTAATAATAAATTTACATCCAGACAGCATTATAGACGGGGTGAGAGTAGATATAGATATCGTAGACTATACATTCCCAAGGTTCCGTCTGACTGCGTTTGTCAAGCATTGGCTGAAGCGGCTTAAACTCCGATAAGCTTCTAAGCCTCTAAAATCTATCAATATATACATCTCTATTTAAAACTCATCAACTACACATCCATGCTGAGAAGTATTTTTCCTGTCTCTGCATTACGCAGTGTTCTGACCCAGCCTGGCTTTCTCCACCAAGTGAGAGAGATTCTGCCACCCCTAAATTGAACCTCAATCATTAACAGCTTCCACAGCTTCCACAGCTTCCACGGCCCAGAATAGGCCCCATCCGACACAAATCCACGATGCCGCTCGAACGCTCAACAGACCCTTTGGTCTGGATCGACTGCGAGGTATGTCCAAACACCCCATCTCCGATTCGAAATCCCCGCGTTACGCAATCCAACCGCTAACCTCATTCACAAGATGACAGGACTGAACCCGGAAACAGACAAAATCATCCAGATCTGCTGTTTCATCACAGACGCCCAACTAAATCTCCTCGAACCGACCGGTTTTGAAACTGTCATCAACGTCCCAGACTCCACCCTCGACGCGATGTCGCAGTGGTGCATCGACACACACGGACGCACGGGCCTCACCGCCGCCGTACGCGCCTCGACCACCTCCCCCTCCACCGCCGCAGACTCTCTCCTCGCCTACATCCGCCAGCACGTCCCGGCCCCGCGCACTGCGCTGCTCGCGGGAAATAGTGTCCACGCAGACAAGGCTTTCCTTGCTCGTGCACCATACTCGCAGGTGCTGGATCATCTGCATTATCGCATTCTAGATGTTAGTTCCTTGAAGGAGGCGGCGCGGAGGTGGGGTAGTGATAAGATGCTTGAGCAGGTCCCGGCTAAACGGGAGGTTCATCTTGCTAGGGATGATATTCTTGAAAGTATCGAAGAGATCCGGTTTTACAAGGAGAAGCTATTTGGGTGATGGTGTGGCTGATCTGGTGGCTTGCTTGTCTCTGTTACTCTGAGACATGGGTCTGTGAGGTAGTTTAAAACTCTGCATATTGAAATTGGTCTTATATTTTCCCAAGATAAGACGTTACCATTCAATGTACACTCTGTACATGTACACGGAAGAATGTTGTACCAACTGGTAGTATTTTGATTCTACCGGAATGATCTGCGGGGGCAATTGGAAAGAGTGAGTTAGCAGATAACTTATAGATTGGACTGAATAGAACAAATCAGAGAGCCTTTAGCTGTATGGAGTACAGAGTACAGACATATTTAAATTTAGTATAGTGGCAAATAGTACACAGCACTAGTGGATGATAAACACATGACGCCAAACATTGGCCCCTCCCCGTGGAGCTCAACAAGTCGGTGAACTTCTTAAACTTCCCCCTCCCTTCCTCTTCTTCACTCCTTACTATACCCTCTTTCTCTCTAATTTTATTGCATCATGTCTGTCCAGACGGTCTCCATTCAGCCCTTCACTGACCAGAAGCCTGGAACGTACGTTTCTCGTTGCCCCGCAATTGAACTGCTAGCTAACTTGCTCTCAGCTCCGGCCTCCGCAAGAAGGTCAAGGTCTTCCAGCAGGACAACTACTCCGAATCCTTCATTACTAGCATCCTTCTGTCAATCCCCGAGGGTGTTGAGGGTTCTTTCCTCGTTATTGGTGGCGATGGCCGTTATTACAACCCGGAGGTCATCTCCAAGATCGCAAAGATCAGTGCCGCTTATGGCGTGAAGAAGCTCTTGGTTGGACAGAATGGCATTATGAGTACCCCTGCTGCTAGCAACCTCATTCGCGTGAGGAAGGCAACTGGTGGTATCCTCTTGACTGCCAGTCACAACCCCGGTGGTAAGTGATGATCGGTGGTATAACAATATCTGTTGGAGACTGACCAAACGCCCCCAGGCCCCGAGAACGACTTTGGTATCAAGTATAACTTGGCCAACGGTGCCCCCGCCCCCGAGGGCGTTACCAACAAGATCTTCGAGACCGCAAAGACCCTCACCTCTTACAAATACCTCGATGTGCCCGATGTCGATACCTCCACCATTGGCACCAAGAACTATGGTCCCCTTGAGGTTGAGATCGTTCACTCTACTGCCGACTACGTGACCATGATGAAGGAGATCTTCGATTTCAATTTGATCAAGGAGTTCCTTAGCTCCCACAAGGACTTCAAGGTTCTGTTCGACGGTATGCACGGTGTGACTGGGCCCTATGGTGTGGATATCTTCGTCAAGGAGCTCGGTCTGCCCACCAGCAGCACAATGAACTGCCAGCCCAAGCCGGACTTTGGCGGCGGTCACCCCGACCCCAACCTCGTGTATGCCCACGAGCTCGTCGAGGCCGTTGACGCGAACGGCGTGCACTTCGGTGCCGCCAGTGATGGTGACGGTGACCGTAACATGATCTACGGTGCCAACAGTTTCGTCTCCCCCGGCGACAGCTTGGCCATTATTGCCCACCACGCCAAGCTTATCCCCTACTTCCAGAAGCAGGGTGTGTACGGCCTGGCCCGCTCAATGCCCACCTCCGGAGCCGTAGACCGCGTGGCTAAAGCCCAAGGTCTGCAGAGCTACGAGGTGCCTACCGGCTGGAAGTTCTTCTGCAACCTATTCGACGAGAAGAAGATGTCGATCTGTGGTGAGGAGAGCTTCGGCACAGGCAGCAACCACATCCGTGAAAAGGACGGCCTGTGGGCCGTCGTGGCCTGGTTGAACATCATTGCTGGCGTTGCCAAGCAAAAGCCCAACGAGACCCCCAGCATCAGCTCCATCCAGAACGAGTTCTGGCAGACCTACGGCCGCACCTTCTTCACTCGCTACGACTTCGAGAACGTCGACAGCGAAGGCGCAAACAAGGTCGTCGCTACTCTGTCCGACCTGGTCGCCAACCGCGACACCTTCGTTGGCTCCGAAATCGCCGGCCGCAAGGTCCTCGATGCTGGTAACTTCTCCTACACCGACCTCGACGGCAGTGTCTCCAAGAACCAGGGCTTGTACGCCAAGTTCGACGACGGTAGCCGCATGGTCGTTCGTCTGTCGGGAACCGGAAGCAGCGGTGCTACTATCCGTCTGTACGTTGAGCGCTACGAGGCTGACAAGTCCAAGTTCGGTCTTACTGCTCAGGAGTACTTGGCTGATAACATCTCGCTGGCCCTCTCTCTGCTCAAGTTCAAGGAGTATGTTGGCCGTGAGGAGCCTGATGTTAAGACCTAAGTTTGGTTAGGTTGTTTAGGGTTAATGTGGAACCTGCTGGATGGGGATCACCTTTTAATTGTCTTGCAGTTATATCTGAACACGAGAAGAACGATGATCGAAAAGCAGGATCAAGATCAAAAGATTATACGTTGGCATGAGATAGAAACTGCGTCTTTAGCATAATCCAAGCCTGTCTTATCTTAGATCCATACCTCCAGATCTGTGAAGCCGATGAAGCATATGCACCTATTGTCCCTCGTGCCAGGTCTCAAACTGGGGCCAGTAAACAAGAAATATTATAGAATCCATTATTAGTCTTGATCTCCCTGGGCTGTATAAGCAGTGACACGTACGGCACAAAGCAGTTCTCGACTTTGACTGGCTGGATGAAGAAGTGTTTGTGAGATCGTAGGATTTGATGAGAAGTGGATCGATCCGAGCGAGCGAGAATCTCGAAAACCTCTTAATAGTCGTTATTACTTCCAGGGGGGTCAGGTATGAAACACGAACACGGAAATCCAAACCGAAATGTCGAACATTGAGCTTGAGTTAACTTCACTCCAAGTTAGAGCTACTAGTCAACAGCGCCAACGAAGAGGCCCAAGCTCATTGCAAGCGCCGTTTTCAATACTAGATAATGGCCGACTGATGCATCCTAACGGTTCTGAACGTGGACCCAGTCAGTAGGCGGGGTTTGGTTAACAATCTGATCTGCCCGACCAGCTGCCTTTCCAAGGAAGAAGAAGCATTGTCTCACAGTGAGCTCTGATGGATGTGGCATCGTGCCTGAAATAATCGGCGAGTATCGTAATGACCAGTGACCGGCAACAAGCTCTTGCTTGAGAAAGACATGCTGATGGTACGTCGAGTAGAACCCATATGGGTAACCCCAGGTCTTGCATGTATCTTGCCAATTGGCCAATCTGTTTCCTGAACAGTTCCTCCGTGTCATAGTTTTGCAACGGGTCGTCATTCAGGTTGTGCTGGTCGACCCATTGGGTCTTCAACTCACCCGCAACTTTAACTTCGTGTACCTGATTCATCATAACCACGTCCGGTATACGTCTGCCGGTGCTGTTGGTGCTTTTGAAATCACCAAAACGAAGATTCAGGCCTTGGGACCCAAACACTGCGCTCATAACGTGACACACGTTCTGGTTGAATCGGCCTTGTAATCCCTTCTCGTCACCGATAAACAACTGTACGTTGGCTATGTTATGTGGCCCGAGTTGTCCTACCGGCCGGATGGTGATGGTGCTGTTATGCCTTTCCCAAGCATGCTGTTGAAATTCGGCTGTAGCATCCTGCTCAAACGTGGTCCACTCGTGCAATGGCCCTTCGTACCAAACCGAATGCAAAGCACACGACATGGTATGACTGGGTCCGACCAGCAAAGCTGGTATCCTCTCCTCTACCGTCTTTTTCGCTCGTTGGACCCGTCCACCCATTTTGTCTCTGAATCGCGCAGTCAACGTTTGGAATTGTGCTGCGTGAGCTGATTTTGAAAATGAGAGAGCAGTGGAGTAATTGGAAAGAGGAAAGGTCTACCACGGGGGAAATTGTCACCCTACCTTCCCCCAGGATCAACAGCCTATTGGTTTCCCATTCTCATTGTATATTTCTAGAAAGGCTTGGCTCGACTTGGCTCGGCAAGAGCAACAAGATGAAGGCTAAATTTCGACACTGATGATGAAAATGACCAGATAATGAATTCTCAACTAGCCAGCTACCGAAACCAATCCTTCCCATTGTAAAAGCAAGTTTTCTAGCCCAGTAATTGATACACCAGAGGGAAATTAGAGTTTCCATGCTGTAGGTTCGTCTAGATCCTTTGGGTCGGAGGGGGAATGGCAAGACCCCAGAGTTTCCAGATACGATGCATGGGGCCCCGGTCCGCCTCTGTATGGGGATTTTGTTTATGGCGAAGCGAGCGGATTCTCTTCAGCCAGCCCGCTTCCATCACTTTTCTGAAATCGATGAACCACCTATCTCTATAGTTAGCGAGCAGCTCTGTGTCAGCATTGAAGGGACATACAACTTCGAGGAGTCAGGATCCCACACAAGATGGTCGGCCCAGGGTTCGTGGGGTAACCAACCCAACTCCGCCAGCCTAGAGTGATTCTTGTTGAACTCATCGCGAATCTTGTTTCGTTCCGCAAGCTTGAACTTTTCAAAGAATGTATGTAAAGGATACCCAGGGACAGGAGCTCCTTGATCATCGGCAAGTCGAATTCCGGGTACGTGCTGGAACACCATGTAGACTATGTGACCACCTGGAACAACATCGTCGTCGCCTTGGAGTTCATCCTTGATCCCGAGGAGGGCGGGTGTCATAGTGGCATGTTCCTGGTGGAAGCACTTTAGGGCATTGACTTCATGGTGTGGACAGGGAGCGGCTTGGCGACGTCGAACTTCACGAGGTTCAAATTCAGTAGATGGATGTGGAACCTGCATGTATACTCGCATGTATGCCGTTGGACCATTATCCTGCTGAACGTGGAATGTTGCCTCGGCTGTTGATGGACAAGACTCGAGATCCCATTCCTCTCGCTGGTAGTTGTGCTGGGACTGTTTCTCTCGGATTGACCATGCGCTGATTGTTGGCATTTCAAAGAAGAATGTTGAGCCCGGACCGAATTTGGCGCGGGGAAACCAGCCTATTGAAGCCATGACTGATATGGAAGATGAAAACAACGAGGATTGGAAGAGAGACGATGATGAAGAGTGACGGAGAGGAGCCTTAGGCACCCCGGAACCGTGATCCTCTCCATTCAGATTTCCTATTGAGGTTCGATTTCTTTGGACTTCTACTTCCTTTCTTGTATTAGCTCCCCGGGTTAAGTCCCTATACCACTAGGACCGCTAGTTCTATATCCTATATCGTATTATACCGGTAGATCGTACACGAATAGGTTCGGATCGCGACGCTATACTTCGTCGTCTTCGTCGTTAGCAATAGCCGATCTCTATATACGTTGATATAAGGTGACCTTGGCGGACTTAGTGTCTAGCTACTGTATTAGACTTCCTGTTTCTCTAGCACTCGTAGGCTCTTATTTTGGTTTTAAATTCTCATCCCCTGCCCCCTACTCCTTACCTATAGCGACTGAGTCTACTGACTGAAACTGTCCTAGGAGTCCCGCTGCGGTCATAAACTTTGTTACGATGCCACCTTCGCTTCCCTCAACATCTCCTCTTCTCCGAGCGTTATTGACACTCCTTCCTCGAATACCTCGTTCATCATCTCGTATCGCTGTTCCTCTAGGAGTAGACATTCGAGCAGCACATTTGGTATGCTCTGGTTTCCTATATCGCATTGGCAGTGAGGTGGGTCATTTCTCTTAATTTCGGAGAGATACTCGGCCAGTCCGATGATTCCTGTGCGGAGTTGAATCAAAACTGACGATGTCGCTTTCCGTAGGAATTTCCAGTACGCCAGATTCGCTTTATTCGGCGCCTCAATCAGCCTCTTTGTCCTCCGTACCGTCCTCCCCTCAGGGTTAGTTGAGGTACGAAAGTCTGCACCTGTACCTCTTGAGGTGTGGTGCAGGTTCTAAGATTCTGCACCGCAGGGAGGTGCAAAGCCAGGTCTAGTACGACGCTACCGCGATTTGCTTTAGACCTATGCCTAGCATCATAGAATTCGTAAATCATCAACTCCTTCCATCCAATTATGCCTTCCACGCAGCAGCAGAAACTCTCAACTTCTCCCCCCACCAACTCTCCCACTTGACAACCCTCTCCTCCCTCCTCGCCTCCTCAGCTGCAAAAACAACAGCATGGCTCCGTACCGCCTCCTCAAGCGAACACCCGACAAACCTCCATTGCGCTGTCTCAACATCCAGTCCCCCCTCAACAGCCTCAACAGCACTAACAAACTGTTTCGCAAGCCCAAAGTCCCCACCACCATGCGACTCATTCTGCCCTGGCGGCGGCTTCGGCACATCAAAAACAGTAGTCTCTGCCGTAGCAAAATCATAAACTGAAATCGTGGTACTGTCATACGAGACCTCACCACTTGTACCATACACCCGGCCCCGACGCTCACACTGTTTCTCCGTAGGCGCAATCATATGGAAACTCGCGGTTTTAGCAAGCCGATGCGGCGCCACCTCCTCATCATCCCAAGCAAACGTCACAACCTGGTCATCACAGACATCATTGTCGGCTTCGTAGACGCACCGCCCGTACCAAGGCCGCGCAGCAATATTCGAGTCTGACATTGTATTCCGGTCATAGTCCTCGCCAAGACGGGCGAGGAGCAAGGACTCGGCCGCCTTGCCACCTTGGACACGGAAAACGTCTTCGATATCCGGGCAGACAATGTCAACCGGCCAAGCCGTGTGGCCCGTCGCGAGGTGGCGGTCGTTATATATCTTAACCGCGCTGTAGTTACAGTCTCGTTCAGCTGGACAAGAGAGACAGTTTGTAGCGTTGCCTGCGGAGACGGGCTTGTGCTTTTGGCGGAACTGTGTCATCGTTCCGGCGGAGGATATCGAGCGCGGGAAGTGTGGCTTGTGGGCTTGGTTGGAGGAAGGTTCTGGGGAGGGCGGGGAACAGAGGAGCCAGAGGATGAAGTCGATGTCATGGCAGGATTTTGTGAGGAGGGAGCCGTCGCCTGCTGGTGTTGCGCGTCGCCAGTTGCCCCGGACGTAGCTGTGCGAGAAGTGCCACCAGCCTACCGGCTCGCAGTGTTCTAGGGAGACTATATCGCCGATCACGCGGTCTGTGAGGAGGAGTTTACGGAGGAGGATATTGTGCGGGCTGTAGCGGAGGACGTGGCCGATTGAGAATATGTTCTTTGGGGCTTGGGGAGTGTTATTTGGGCCTTCTGGTGGTTGGAGAGCTCGGTATACTGTTAGACAGTCGTCTAGTGAGAGGGCTAGTGGCTTCTCGCAGAGGATGTGTAGCTGGAGTGGGGCGATGGCTTGTAGGATCCCGACGTGTGTTTCGTCTAGTGTGCAGATGAAGACTCCGTCTACGCCCACAGGTGTTGGGCTTGCGTATGCTGCATTATCGTTGTTTTGAGTCGCCCGCTTGCGCCGCTCGAGTTCCCACTGTACCCATTCGCGCCAATCAGTGAATTCCTGGCCTTCTTGGGGGGTTCATATATGCCCCATATATATTTTCGACCGAACTCGCGACGTTTGAATGCGTGGGGCTCGGCGATTGCGTGGATTACACCCGGTGTTACGGTTGTGACGGCGCGAGCGTAGGCGTTTCCACGAGAGCCGCCACCTATGACGAGGAAACGCAGTTGCTTCAGTGGCGACAATGGGCTGGGAGGAATATTCGCGGGACTTGGAATTGGTTCTTTCATGCTTTGAAATATTGGGGTTGCGGGGGATAATTGGAGTTTTGTCGCGTTGGATCTAGTGATACGACAAAATGGGCTTGGTTGACTCTAACAAGGCTAATGATCTTGTCAGAAGCTGGGAAGGAGTGACGATATATATATAGTCAACCAAACGGTTAAGATACGAGAGGTTGCAACGTTTGAAGTTGCAATGAACGCGTTGTAACTGCGGGGGAAACATCAGCAACATCAGCCGTACTCTGATTGGCCGATATGGCATGTATATTAGATCTGTTCAATTTTGATTTATCTTGTCTGTCTTCTTTTGACTGTCAATCTCCGATTCGTTTTCCTTGTCAAAAATCATAGCAACCTCTTCCAAAGACCGCCCTTTCGTCTCGGGGAAGAGGAAGTATATAAGAACCAAGAACATTACCAGAGACCCAAGAAAGACACAGTAATACTTCCATGCAATCGCTGTAAACGCCACTGGGTTGACGTATTGGTTGAAAAAACACGCCACAGCATCCGCCGAAAGGGTGACAGCAATGCCCTTGGCACGCAGCTGGAAGGGTAGGATCTCAGCTGGATACGACAAAAACAAAGGCGCATAAGCGATGTCATATGCACCAAAAAAGAGAAACAGAAGTGAAACCACAGCTAGCCCGGCAGCAGATAGATGTCTCTCAGCAAAAAGACCAGCGGCCAACGTGGACATGGACAGGAAGACGATCATGGCCACCGTGGAAATAAGCCACAGAATACGGCGGCCGTATCGCTCCGATGCAAGTGCACCGGCCCCCGCAAGAAGGAAGTTCCAGGCATTGAGGCTGATGTTTACTGCTGCTTGATCAGTTGCCTTGGTGATGCCCACTGATATAAGAATCGGCGCGAGGTAGTAGGACAGGAGTCCTACGATGCTATTAGTGACAGTGTCTTCTTTAGGGGGTGGGATGAGTATACCATTTCCAGCCCATTCTTGCATGAACCCCACTAATACACAGATGGCCAATCGGTGCATATCGCCTCTGGACGAGAAGAAGGAGCTCCAGCTCCTTGTATCGGTAATCTCGGCTGTGATCGTGGTGCATATCAAACGGTACTCGTACTGGACTAGCTCGTCCTCTGCATCTCCATTTGCGTGGTACTTCCCTAAAATAGCCAAGGCTTCATCTTTCCTGCCTTTTGATACAAGCCATCTAGGGCTTTCGGGCACAAACATAACCAGGCCCAGGATCTGGAACAACGGGTATGATATCTGTAGCAGACAAGGAAGTCGCCACGACCAACTGTTGGCTATGCCTATGGTTGCATACGTAACCGCTGCCGAGCCAATAGCTCCCAGACTCCAACATCCATTATAGAGGGCCGTGGCCGTTTGTCGCTGTCGAGGGTGTGCTATCTCAGTTGCCAGGAGAGGAGCTGCAGTCTGTGTGATTCCCATCCCTATACCCGACAAGACTCTCGTGCCAAAAAAGGCCCAGTGGCTTTTTATCATGGTTGAGATGATCGCCCCCACGACAACAATGCTGGAACCAATGCAAACACACGTCTTGCGTCCGAACTTATCGGCAATATAAGAGGCTGGCGCGAAGGATACCAAAGCTCCCACTGAAGTGGCAGCAATTATCACACCAACTATACTAGGGTTCAGCCCGCCAATGATTTCATCAACTATCTCATGATTAGCATAAACATCACGGTATCAAGGTGGAGCCATTACACTCAGGCAGCACAAGCAAGCTATTCACAAGATTTCCAATGTACCCGGCTGAAGAAGCAGTGGAGAACATGAACATAATAGCCATATTCAATTTACGGAGTCCCCTATCTTTGATCCAATTCGAATTCGTGTTGTTCGGTAGGAGCTTGAATGCCTCCATCGGGGGCTCCTTCTCCATTGCATCTGTCTTCGTCGCCATACAGTGTGCTGTTTCAAATCCGGGCATGGTGGGAAAAGTGAATTCGAATTGTATAGAGTCAAGTATTCAACCTCGTCATGCTACACCAGCTGCTTATATCGCAAAATTATACAAAACAAGGGATCATCCACATTCTTTCGACCCAACAAACCTCCAGCCTTCCCCGGGTGCTCCTCGGATAGTTCCAGGATAATCCTGGTGACTACAACATGAATGCAAGGAATGAAGGGAGGAATGCAAGATCGAACTACCCAAGCAGGCAATGTTCCAAGCGCAGAAGTTCCACTTTCTCCGATAACCTCGTCATAGGGCCCAAAATTATTGATCAGCGGTCCAAAAGAACAATCGTATTATGCGTTCTAGTACCATCCACCGCCACGATGTGAGACAATTTTTCATTCATCGCGCTCCCCAAGTAGCGAAGCATACCGATTCCCATGCCCACAGAACCCCTCACACTGCCCACCAACATCCCTGCCTTTGTGCAGCACGTCCTCCATGGCCCATGCAACACGTTCGGCTCCCACCCTCGCGCCCTCGAGATTTGGTGCCCCGGGTCCAAGTCGGAGAGACGCCATACGGCCTGTCATAAATAATGGCACGTCATCTCGCCACGACAGATCATTCGTCAGACAAGGTAAACCTGACTTGACCTCGATTGGATAATCGTCGTTCATTGCGCGGAGAAGCGGCATCTCGCGCACGTCCGCCCGCGCTCCGGTTGCGAAGTAGATGTAGTCAATTGCAGGGAGCTCGAGGATTGGTGGGTCGGTTGTTAGTGTCCAGGTCTGGGTGGCTGGATTATAGTCGTGGGTTTTGATCTCTGTGTACGGGTGGATGGAGACGCGGTGTTTTGCTACGTGTTGCTTTATGATCTTTGCGTAACGAGGTGTAATGCTGCCACCATTTCGGGCTGTTTGGAGCATCTCAAGGCGCTCTGTGGGATGTTAGTATCAGTCTTTCCATGAGATTGAGGGCTTCTTCTATATACCTTCGTCGGTGTCGGCAGACCAGAAGGCTGCTTTCTCCCAATTCTTGTACTTTCCCATCCAGGGCAGACTGATGTCGAAGTGTTTGACTGCGTGAATGAGACATTAGAACACTGCTTGCTGGGGAAGTACAAGTCGTATATACGTACCTTTCAGACCAGACCTCATCAACCACCACACTCTAGTAACGCCATTGCGCACCCCCAAATCGACGACCTGTGCAGATGATAGCCCCCCTCCCACTATGACTATATTGGTCTCCTGTCGCCGCTGGATCTTGCGCTGTACATTGGGACTAGGAAATGTCTTGATCTCCGTACTGTGACAACATGCTGCAGCACCCTCTTGTTCCGTTGATGGTTTCCATGGATAAATCTTCGATACATCTGCTCCGCCAGGACCGATAGCCAGGACAACAGCTCGACTATAAAACTTCTCTCCTGTCGATGTGGTGACAGTAAACACCTTGGAGTCCGAACTATCAGAGAGATAATCATATGAAAGATCTGTAGCCTCGCGCTGCAAGATCTGACCGGGCTCATCCAGGCCATACCGCTGTATAATCGATGAACAATAATCCGAAAAGAGGTCTGTGGAAGGCGAGAAGTAATCTTTTCGATCTCGTTCGTCAATCTCGGCCCCGATCGTTCTGTTTATAAGGATGTATTGGTTAGAGATCTGTTTCGACTTCGCAAAGACACAACTTACTGAGTCTTCCCGCCCTGCCTCCTCTTCTTCTTCTTATGCTTGCTCATCTCCTTCCCGACGCACCCAGAAATCTCCCATAAATCCGCTTCTCTCCCACTCTCCTGCGTATAAGCCAGCATCCCATCTCGATCGCCGGGATCAACATGGAAGAACATCGGGCTGCGGAGCTGTTTAATCTCCAACGTGCGAAACGCATTGTTCCACCGCTGCATCCATTTATCCCCAGAGCCGTCAAGGACTAGAGTTGAGATAGATGATGTCGACGATGTTGATGACGCGGACGATAGCGACGGTACAGAAGATGTAGAGTCAGTCGAGGTGCGCCGTTGTCGATCTTCTTGACAAGGACATCCGCGTTCACTGTCCCATTTTGTGGCTCGCACTCCGTTGATTTTGCTGTGTCGTGCTTGTACTAAACTCATCCGTCCGCTGTGCTTCTTGATCCAGTGGTAGCGTTGATGTTCTTCGTCTGTGAAGACGGCTGATGGCGTTTCTTCGCTGAGGCGTGCGGCGACGGCGAGGCCGCATGGTCCTGCGCCGATGATTATTACGTCGCGGATTTCATGGTCATCTGGTGATTGAGATGATAACATTTCAGAATGGTGAGGTTGGGTCGGAGTAATAGCGTTTGGTAGAGACTTAGTACTTCAGGGCTGAATGGAATGGTAAATTCGCAAGAACGATCATACATATATTTCTTTTGTAGTCTACTGGCATAGCTGTATTCCCCAATGTTCTTATAATTTGACTATCGAGGTACTCGTCCCCAAGGTCCTTGCATGACACCATATAGGGATAGCTTCATTGTCCACAACATGACGGATTTGGTTATTAAAGTCGATCTCTGAGGACCTTAGGGATGTTAGACCATTTTGGATATAATATTTGAACAATTTATTACAACCTTGCTGAAATTTACGATGTAGGCTTGACGATATTTAAATGGCATCTTTAATCTCTGGGATATATATCTAGGCTATAGAGCTTTAACTTAATATAACATAACTATATATTAAAGGAAGAACTAAAAAGATACAGATATTTAAAGTAGATAATCCAATAAATAAAAACCAGAGTGAATTTTTTTTAAACATCCACTCTCCTATATACACTTTGTGAGACGGTTTCCCTCCTGTTCGAATCATGCGAATCATGTGCGACGAGTTTATCTGACTACTAGAAAGCCAAGTAGTTCTTTTAACCCCTTCAATGGGTTATTCTTGAATTTCATTTGTGAGGCCTAGCCGAACGAGAGAAAAAGTGTGAATCAGAGTCGACACACATCCTTAATGTTGCTGATTTTGTTCAGCCTCTCGTTCAGACCTTCGCCCAGTTTAGATACATCGTCCGCAGACATGGAACGACGAGCACTGGCGGCTCGGCCAATGGCCACTGCATCTGTAAGAGCCAATGGAGAGAGAATAAGGCCAAACATAGCCAGTGGTGCGTTATCGGGGTCGTCAACTATCGTGTAAATGTCCAGAGCGACATTACCGACTTCACCCAACAACGCGACAATTCGGCCAATAGCTGCCATGGAACTGATAGCACCAGCAACTTCACCAACGATTGGAATAAAGAAGAAGATGGCAGTTAGGAAAGCCATTAGAATCGCCTCCCGCTTGGCCTCCTCGATTTCCTCTCCAATTTCCTTGACCTTCTCCATGCTATCAACGGCATCCGCAACCATAGAGATTGGAAGCGATATTGCGTCTACCAAATCATCAGCATCGAGCGAGAAAGACCCCTTGCTCATAAGATCCAGGGCCCTAGTCATCTCAGAGCTGAGAAGTGTGACATTCTTGTGGGCGTCTGACACAACATCTTTCGGGTTGAGTACGTCGTCCTTGTCGTACCCGTCCGGCACAGGGAAGTTATAATCCCAGTCGGTGTTTTTGTTGCATTCTTTGTCGCTAGGTGGACACATGGTAGAATGATGGACATTTTCCCATTTGATATTCTCCTGATCGATGCCTTTCGTGGAGTACAAGTCTGCCCAGAATTGCTTGGCCTTGGAGGCCACCAGATGCCAGTACACCGACTGCCCCCAGCGCGAATCTTGTGGAGGCGTCTGCGCGCGCAGTGAGTAGTCAGGCGGACATGGCTCCGTGACGTTCTTGTACCTGGTCTCTACACCATCGCAGTTGACCTCAGGCTGGTCACAAATTGGGTCCCAGCCATTGTCGTAATCCTCGCAGTAACGACAGTAGATGTCACTGTCTTTCCCCCATATGCCTTCGCAAAAGCCACAGTCGGGAACCTCCTCGGTCACAATGCAGGTGAAGTAGCTCGATCCATTCTGGTACATAAAGTTTTCGACCTGCTCCCGTCCACTGTCGACCACGGCTTGGGCGTAGTAGTTGAAGTCTTTGTCATAGTCGTCTGCTATCATGCTGTCGTAACGTTTCAAGGCATCATCAAGAGTGCCTTTCAAGACCTTAAGTATGTATTGGGACACACAGTCTCTGGGTATTTTTGCTATGTCTGCTTGAATGTCATCCAGAGTAGCGTATGACCCTTTGCATTCAGGTAAATCCGGCATTGGGAAACCATCTTCCATGTCATCGCCATCGGGCCCTGCGAAGTCATCGTCTGTAAATTCCTGCAGATCGACTGCCCAGTCAATGGTACCGGCGAAGTTCATGCCTTCCCAGTAAGAGCGACGGCTGCCTTTGGTGGCCGGGGACATGTATGCAACCCATTCAGTATCTAATCCAATCAGTAAGGGCCAAGAAAACCATGAACGAAAACTTACCATCGTACACCATAATGTCACTGTTGGAGTCCCCATCATGCCAAGTTTTCACGTCGGGGTTCAAGCTTTTGATCCGGCCAAGCTCAGCATTGGATATATAACCAGCAGTATCTGTACAGACACCTTTCTTTGCTTTGGAATCGTATCGTGTGCCCTCGAATTTGCAGTCGGGTCCTGTGCAACCCTCCTCTGACATCTTGAATGAACGGCCGTAGCTTGACTCGCCGACAAAGATTTTGTTTGTTGAGACACCCGCCTTTGTGACTATTCAAGTGGTTAAATTGGCAAGAATTCTATTTGCTATAGGCAAACTTACTCATGGAAAGTGCATATTCAGTCTCGGTGAGATTCACTGCAGAGTAAGGTCAGAGATCTGTAACGTCAATTTTGCCATGTTTTATCGAAAGCATACCATGACTTCGAAGACAATTTCCCTCAGGGCAACCCTCCGTGGCCCACTGGTTACCAGCATCCCATTGTCCTGTATAGGTTAGCCCTGTTCCTTGACCTAAGAAAGAATCCGACATACCGTGCAAGTCGTACGTCATGTAAACAATGTAGTCAAGCTGCTTGGCCATGTTCTTGATTGGGAATGATTTGAGATACCAGTAGGATGCCGGAGCAGCAATAGACAAGCTACTTTCCGTCCCTAACTTGGAGCGCATAGTGGTCAAAAATTTGAGATAATTGGGACCATCTGACGCAAAGCCCGGAGGAGTGCCCTCGATATCTGTGGCCTGTAAACTAAATTAGTTGCGTTCGACGTGAATGGTTGTGGATGAGATATCTGCATACCCCTGGGTATTCCCAGTCAAAGTCCACACCATCAATGCCCTCATCCTTCACGAATTTGGCAACATTAGTGGCGAAAGCAGTGCGGGCCTCGGGGGTCGCCATTGCCTCTCGTAAGATATTATACGTCTGAGGTTCTGTTGAGTAACCCCAGCCGCCGAATGAGATAATGCGTTTAACATCAAGCTCTTTGAAGTCATCCCATTGACCAAACGTGTTGTTGATCTTGACTGTCCAGTCATCCTTATTGATTCCAGCAAACGCCCAGTGCATGTGCGTGTAGCTACCATCGGTATTAGAGTTTTCTGCACGAAGATTCAGACACGCTCGATCAAAGTTCCAAGTTTCAAAGTAGCCAACTCGGCCATACTGTGCTGGAGCAGTATCTTTGTTCGTGATATTCGTTCCACAGGAGGACACACAGCCGTTCTGGTGAAGGGAAGTTCCTGGATTCTTAGAAGGCCCAGGCTCTTTGAGACAGAACTCCTGATTAATACCACACTGGCCCCATATGTTGCAGCACACATTCAGCGGGCACGGGTTCAAATCTGCAAGTTCAGTATCATCGGTAGGCTTCTTAGAACCTGGCTTGGTCGGCCCGCACAGGGCGTTGGCGATTGGAGCCGGCATGGGGGGCTTTCCTTCACTGAGGCATATGTTGATGTGAGCATCGAGATCCCCACATCCGTTCCAACCCCATGTGGTGCCGTTGTTGAACTCATCAATTTTCTTTTGGGTCAACCCGTATGTTGCAGCGAGTTTCGAACAGTCATCACCAGGTTGTACGGTGTAAGTGTTGCAAGTGCCGTCTGGCTGAGGCTTTGGAGTAATGTCCGGTAATGTGCCAGACGTACAGCAGACAGGCTGACCTTCTGCGAGATGATTGCAAAAGGTTTCGCCCGGGTTATACTTTTGGAAGTCGGCTAGACTGATCCCACATCGTGAAGCTAGGGCAGGACAGAGTTCTTTTGCGCCCACCCGGATTGTCGTACATTCCGCTCGTGCTTCTAGATCGCGTTCTGTTACTTGCGTGATTGGCTGCAAATCTGCGGTAGACTCCCATATATGCACGTCTTCCCATACAGAAGATGAGTCCAGTTCGGTGACACATTCTGCCTTGGACCAAGAGCGAATGGCGCTCTGCACTGAGGCGACGTTGCCCGTTGTATCAACAGCAAGACCCAGAACATGACGCGAATTGCGCTCATCACCGCACAACTGAACAGTAATGGAGCCTGCTGAATTGAACGTCTTGATGTGGTCAACGAGCTGGGAGACCAAGGGCTTGACAGTGCGTTTGTCAAATGAGGAGCCGATGTAGATGCCAGCTGTTGTGCCATTGGAGTATGAGAACAACATGGAGGAGTCGCAGTTTGAGTCGTCTTCAAAGTAATCCTGCAGGCTTTCCAAGGCTACCACGGCATCATCACCAGGAGCATCGCTCGTGCCCTGCTGCCCATATGTGAGGGCAATCTTGGTAGAAGCAGTAGCAGCTACGCACTCGTGATTTGCGCGCTTGGTCAAGTTTCTGGCTTCACTAGAAGCTTCAAAGAGCGCATTCACTGTGGTGTTGGCATTGCGGCTGTCACCAACTGTGCATGCATGCAATCTGATGCCAGTTCCTTTGTCAACAGGCTTGTGAATTCCCATCTCAAACAGCATAGGCTGATTACAGACATTCAGACGATCAACTGAAGAGTACACAGTCCAGCTATTGGGCTTGTTATCCAGGCAGGCTGCTGGACAGGGATGGAGTTGGGAGTAGTAGCTGCCTGGAGTATCAACTGGGACGATATCTCCAAGCTTGAGAACAGCTATTCCATTAACATCTTGAGCGGCATGAGCAAAGATCAAAAGGTTGATCCACACTGCTAAAGCCAACACTGGGTGTCGGAGCAATGGGGGTCTCATGATGAGAAGAAACGAAATGTAAGAAGTGAACGAAATTCTCAAAAAAGAAAGGAGAGTAAATGAAAGATTGAAAAGATATGTAGAACCATAGAAGAACACAAAAGAAGGACAAGAACGAGAAATGTGATTTCTGCGTAACGAATGTGAACGGGCTGTCAGGCGTAATCATATGATAGTGGTCGAGGAAGACCTTTATGGTTCATTGAGTCGGCATGACTAGGAAGCGACAAGACGCTTTGTCCTTTTGCATCTTTGATAGTTCCTTCGGATAATCAGAATCCTGAGTAATTTCATTCTCGTCTCAAGGTTACATCGCCGTTCCTTGGACAAAACTATATACAAGCGAAGTGTTCTTAGGGTTAGCTTGGGGGCGGGACGGCTGAGAGTGAGACAGGCCGAACAAAGGCTAAATTGACCCAAGTTCCTGTGGATCTATCTAATACAGAAGACAAAATTACGGAGTAATTAAGGTAGCATCGTGGCTTCAGGGGCGGGGACCTCATCTCCGACAAGCTTGGCAGTTGATAGTGGCTGGCATGGGTGAGATCTATATGGCCGTCATGTCCTACTCCAATTGGCATTTGTATTCAATCTGCCTTTCTGGAAGACCAGTTTGGGTACCTCTTGAAACCATGAAACTGTCTCATATTGTGACTGTGTCTGCCCTGATTGCAGGAGCCTCTGCGAGAGGTATTAGAGGTGCTTCAGAACGGTGAGTTAAACCCCGCGTAAATGGTTTGTTATATAGTTACTGATATATGTTTACAGTGCTTTTTACTTTTCGACCTACGTGTCAGAGGAAATCTTTACGGACGCAAGCAAGCGCACTGTCGCCACAGGCTGTGTGGGGACCCGGACGGGGCTGCGTAACCAGCCAAACCGCTGTACTTTCATGGAATTCTGTGATCATCTTTGGCATGAAACTGAAATCAACGCAAACACTCATGAAATGGACAAGAGGCCCGATATTACGAAGACGTATATGGGAAATGTTATCGACAAGAATAAGAACAGTCTCCTCAACTACGGCGCAGTAGCAATGCGTCAAGGCATCTTGAACCTGCGAATGAATCTTCCCGATGGCAGTACCGCAAATGTCCCAAAATGGGGATACACCGGAGATCTGAACGTTGCGAATCTCGTTGATGGCGGGACAGCAGCAAATTATTTCGACAAAGTGGGCCAGGAGTTCGCTGAGCGCTACTGGAAGGCCAAGCTGGAGTTTGATGAAGTTGCTGAGAAAACGGGTGCCGATAAGCTGGATGATGATCTAAAGCAATTGTTCAAGACTTGGAACAATCATGCGGTGGAATCGTCCAAGATGTCCTACGCATATCGGGAAAAAGAACTTCGAACCAAAGAGCCAGGAACCATAAAATCAGCTCTCCAAGCGAAATATGAGGACCCGGACACGAAAAAGCTGATCAAAGTTGAAACCAGGATGCTTGACAAAAGCGAGGTGGTGTGGGGAGAGCCTTACAAAGTGTATGACAAGGAGGCTACGGCCACCAAATTGGCAAGCATCCCAGAGCTGGGGCTGACCAAAGACCAGGCTCTCACTCTGCTCACGGATGTTTACAATACACTTCAAGGTACACCTATAGTCGAGGAGCATCAAAGGGCCTTGGCGGGAGCCAAAAAGGCAATGAATGTGGCGAGCACCGGATGTGTCACCTAGACTGAAACCAATTTTTGGTAATAAGTTATCAAAATGATTAGTCTGAGTTTTATCTTGTATTGAGAAAATGGAGTACATTCCGAGGTTTTAGGAGAGGAGTAGGAGTTAGTCCGATGAGGTTAGGGCTATGTCCGACCATTTTACCACATGATCAAGCGACTTAATATTACCTGGCCACCATTTTTTTTACTACCCATCTATTTCCATTAATCATTCAAACATCATGGCTACACTAGCACGGCTAGACAAGCTTCCCGCTGAGCTTCTAGATGCGATCATATCGCACTTGAGAGATCGTGATTTGGCATCTCTATTAGCCACAAACAGACAGCTATACCAACAGCTTGATCCAATCTTCTACGGCAGAGAACATGTCATGGACTTCGCAATGGGCTGGGCGTGCACGCATGGAAATTCCCAAGCCATTGGTCGCCTAGTCTCCTTAGGTGCATCCCCTAGTGTGGTTTGCGTGAGCGCTAGTTCTTCGGGGTGTTACATCAAAACATCCACGTTACATCTGGCAGCCACTAAAAAACAAGTTGAGACTTTCCGGTACCTGCTTGATGTTGGCGCACGGCTCGATCACCCTGATGTGGACAAAAGTGCCACCCGTCATTTCGTCGGCCGCATTTGCAGCCCCGCCCATGATTGGGCTCTGCTGAAACTCTACCTGGATGCCGGCCTCGACCATCAGCTTCGTATGGGACATTATCGACACCATCCCCCTTCTACCGTATCTTTGCTAGGGGTAATTTCTCAATCGGCATCGGCCGCTCCGCTAGATCCGGTGCGCCTTTTACTGGACCGCGGTGGCAACCCCAATGAGATATTCTCCTTCTATGGCAACCGACTAGTGACTCCCCTGACTGTGGCAATTCAGAAGGCCCACACTGAAGTCCTGGACCTCCTGATCGAGAAAGGAGGAATTATTCATGGACCCCATGTTACTCGTCCTGTCCGCCAGCCTTGGCATATTCCCATCATGGCAGCTGCGGCATGCATGTCAAGCCAGGGGACAGCCGTGATCGAGCGATGCTTACACCATGGCGCAAACATCAACTATCCAACACCACTGATATGCGAAAATACCTACCATGATCAAAAGAAATACCGATACATGAGTCCTGCGCTTGTCTATGTTGATTCCATTCACAATTGGGACGAACCAATGCATGCCTTGCACCCAGTCGATGGACTCGTATTTCTAGCTAGCCGAGGGGCACTCCTCCAACAGCCCATTCCCATTCCAGATCGTGGAGACCTGGAGCGAATACACCGTGCGCCTTGGGTGCGGTGCGGTTGGAGCCCTTCCCCAATGTGCCTGGACTTTATCCTCGAGAAGTGGGGACTAATCAAATTGGCCACGAGTCCCGGTCTTCTCCTGGCTGTGCAGTATCTGCTCCGGCACGCGGTCAGCATTGGTACGCTTGCTGAGTCCCTCGTATCGTACGACTATGAAACTGGGGTTTACACGGACCTACCAGTCCAAGTTTCAGTGGCATGGCAAGGTATCTTAACCTATGTTCTGGAGGATTTAAAAGTGGACCCTACCATACTATTGAGCCAGTATATCCTAAAAAAGGGCTTATGCATATGGAATAAGCCCCTGCAGAAAATTGGCCGCGCCACAATTGAAAGGCTTTTGGCAGTGGGGGCCAACATCAATTCCCACATGGCGGCCGAGGACGGACCACCCGCTTTTCATGCGGTATGCGAAGTATTCAACAAAGAGCTCCTGACTTTGGAAGGAAGATTTCACTCTTATTCTTGGAGGGAGAAGCTCGATATACAGGCCACGTATCTTGAGTACTTAGCAAGTCGAGGAGCTGATTCTTCCATCCGCATTGGTGGTCAAACAGCCAGTGAGGCTCTCCTAATGAATCAGGCGGATATGCCATTGGAAGCTCGGCAAAAGATGCTGTCTGTCAAAATTATGCATATGTAATTTAAAATGCTAGGCTAGTGAAAAGTTAAACGATCGGCATTTTGTCCACTTCTGTAATGTACATCCGGAACGGGCCGAACAATGTTATTCTAATCAGGTAATTTTTTTCTTGCAAAAGGTCACAGCGTAAGGTTCCGAGATCCTGAGATAGATGAGGCTTAAGCCACGGCCCCAGCCGGGGGCCGCCAAGCCACCTTTCCGACATTCGCAGGGCTTGGCGGTCTCTTCGTTTTCTTATATTCTCTCGGCTCATCTTACCTCCGTATACTTCCTAGCCAAGAGCGGAATCAATTTCTCTAGGACAGTTACATCGTCCCTATTAGCGCCGGGGTTAGATGACAGGTCTCACGCTTCATGGTTATCTCAATTTTTCACTCCACAAAAGACATCTAGCTCTGTAATTGGCAGTACTAACCTCATTGAAGGAAAATTAATCGATAGTTCAGCCATGTCTGATTCAGTGGAGAGGACCTGGGCAACGGCGATGGCCATAAGCGTATAAATCACAGCAGACGACCATAAAGAATTTCTCTACAGGATAATCACTCAGAGCATCAACAATTATGCTTTCGTCTAACCTGTATCTTCTGGCCACGGGCTTGACTCTGTCAACAGCCTTTGCCAGGCCAAATGTAGTCCGCCGCGACGAGACTCCCCAACTGCCCCATGATCCAAACACTACTCCATACTGCACATGGTGGGCAGACGATGATGGTTCAACCAAGTGCGCTGATATCCCTGGCTATTGGGGTATATCGATGGAAGACTTTGTCCGATGGGTAATTTGCTTCCTCTAAACTATCTCATTCCAATGACTGACCTCTCCAGAACCCATCTGTCGGCAACGACTGCGCAGGATATGTTTCCGGCAACTCTTACTGCGTCGAAGCATACGGAGAACCAGCTCCTGGTACTGGCACAACTACTACTAAAGTCACGACCACTTCAAGTGCCACCACCTCAAGTGCCACCGCTTCAAGCACTACCACTTCCAGCACCACTACTTCAAGCACCACTATAACTGGTGGTGCCCCGGGACCTACCCAGTCAGGACAAGTGACCAACTGCAACAAATGGGATCTCGTTCAATCCGGAGACACATGCAGCGTCTACCTGACCAAGTATCCCGGCCTGACTTTGGCCAAACTCGTTGAATGGAATCCTGCCATTGGGTCCCAGTGCGAGTCTCTTTGGGTAGACACCTATGTAAGATTTTCGAGTTCAATTTGCACAGAGTAATATTAACCATTCGAACAGATCTGCACCGGTATAACCGGCTGGACCCCTAGCCCAACCACCAGCAAGGCTACTACAACCTCTGCAACTCCAACTAATGGCATCACCACGCCACAACCCATCCAGCCCGGCATGATCGCCGACTGCAACAAATTCCACATGGTAGCCGACGGCGACGGCTGTGACTCAATTGCCAAAGCAAATGGCATCACCCCCGCCCAATTCTACTCGCTTAATCCCGGAGTAGGAAACACCTGTTCGACCTTGTGGCTTGGCTACTATGTCTGTGTATCACGCATCGGCGACACCGCACCAACTACAACCAAGGCCACCACCACCACAACAAAGCCAACAAACGGCATCGCCACTCCAACCCCCATCCAAAATGGCATGGTGGGCAACTGCGACAAATTCCACCTGGTCGGTGATAACGACCAGTGCGTCACAATTGTGAGCAGCAACGGAATAAGCCTCTCGCAATTCTACTCTTGGAACCCAGCTGTAGGCAAGGGTTGCGAGACACTTTGGAAGGGATACTACGTGTGTGTGAAGATCATTGGTGTTACTCCCATTACCACCACCAAGGCAACCACCACCACTGCCGGGAATGGAATCGCTACGCCCACCCCGATCCAGCCGGGAATGATAACCTCTTGTAAGAAGTTCCACAAGGTTGTTGCGGGGGATCAGTGTGGGACCATTGCAGCTGCAGCTGGTATCTCGCAGACTCAATTCTTTTCGTGGAATCCGAATGTTGGGAGCGATTGCAAGTCATTGTGGCTGGGATACTGGGTGTGTACTGGAAAATGAGGAAGGGATCAATATGTTTGTCAATATTTGTGATCAACTAAGATGTAATCACGAGAAAAAGAAATTGAGTACATAGAAGAGGCTGAATTAAAGACCGATGGAGCCCTTAGAACCTTCGACAATTGTGATAAGGACTTTTGAGAGGTGATACAGAGGATCTACTATGGATGATAGGATATTCTGGAAAAATGTGTTGGATACGTGGGGAGAGGAAGAAACTATCTACACTGGACTAAGTGTGGGGAAGAATAGGGCCACGTGATCAACCATTCAACAACTTCGATAGGACCGCCTTCAGGTAAATTGCCAGCAGAAATTAGACCGCCTATAAAAACGTGGCTGATTGGATTCCAAATTAGAAAGTCTTGGCTCTCCGTACAATTCATGGAGGCTCTTATTTGTAGACATAGAAACGAAGAAAAAAGAAATTATATTATATAAAAGAAAGAAAGAGAATATTTGCAAGGGGGAATAACAAATCACCAAAAGCCGCCGAAAAAAAAAGAAAAGCAAGAGAAACATAAACGAAATATACTCCAAACCCAGAATCAAACAACCTCCAAACCTACGCCTAACACGAAAACACTTATTTATGCCACTTCTTCGTCTTTGTCTCAGGCTTCGCCCTAGAAGCGCCTCCCTCCCTCCGATGCCAAGGGTCCAAAGGCCAAACCCACCCCCTTACCCTCTTAGCATCCCTCTTCTCCCCAATCTGGGGCTCAGGAATCCACTTATCCTTCCCCTCCGCCATAATTCTCTGGCGAGTCATCGCACCAGGTCCGCCAACGTTGAGGTGAGCAGAAGGCTGATGCGGAAGCGGCACCGACTTCGAAAGCATCAACAAGAAATACAACCCCAGCCCCGCCGTCATAGCCGGCAACGCATCCTCAACCGGCTCCGGCTCCGACGAGTCATGTTGCGAGCTAAATGACGAACTGCTCGACGACGAGAAAGAGCGTTCGCTGATGGGCGTTGCGAGTGCGTCGCGCGCCTGTGCATGCGCGCTCCGTCCAACAGCGCCTGCTGTCTTGAGCGGGATTGACGCCGCAATCTCCAGGTACCCGAAGTAGGGGACGTCGTCGCCGGTGTCGCAGCCTGCTCGCACGCAGACGAGCTCGATCTCGGTGATTATGAAGCCGTAGCGACAGGAGTGCTCGCGCATGCAGCGCTGGAGGTGGGCGAGTCCGTTGAGGTACTCTACGCGTCTGTGCGGGGCTTCGTTGCGCATGCCGGTGTTCCAGCGGTCGAAGCTTTTCACGATGCCGACTAGTCGGCCGCGTGGGAGACCGGCGCTTGTTTGCTCCGTGTCTGAGAGGTAGTTTGCTAGGAAGTGCGGGTGGCCGTGGTTTTTGTGGCCTGTATTGCGGACATCTGGGGCGGCGTATAGTTGGAGGTGGTCTTTGCCTTGGGAGACAGCGAGGGCGGCGTTTATGCGTGGTGCGTAGAGGTCGCGGATTAGGCTCACTAGGTCGTGCTCGGATTCTGGCGCTAGGCTTGCTGGTGGTACGGCCACGGGGGGGGTGAGCTCGGCTGGGATTTCGGTCTTCAGGAGCTGGATTAGTCGGCTGTCCAGGGAGTCGAATGTTGCCAGTGAGAAGGAGCTCCAGCTACGTAGGTTGCGGATGTCCCACCAGAAGTAATCGTGCAGGCCGCGAGTTGGAATTACACTAACGTTGCGGACTAGGTTGATTGGCTGGATCGGTAGGGTCAAGTATGACAGTAGAGTTGTAGACCGTGGGGGCAGGTCTTCCTTGGGACTGAGTAAGGCTGGTGAATGCTGGGCAGCTGACGCCTGGTGGAAGTTGTATCGAGGTGTCGGCACTGTCAACGGAGTGTGTATGCCTGCAGGACCATGCTGCCCCCCTATTCTTCGGGAGTATGATGAGTAGGGCATGATGTTTGGAGTGACCGGAGTGACCGGGGTGGTCGGGGTAGTCTGGGCATGCATTTGAGGAACATATTTTGGCAGTTCCCGGTATGCGGGATACCCAAGTCGACCCAAGCTGGCGACATCGATGACAGATGCCGAGACAGAGCGTGAATGGGCCCCGCCTGCCTTGCGCTTATACGAAGGGGTGATTGTTACCGGTGACGACAACGCAGAGAGGCTGCCATGTGTACTAATTGGAACCGGCGAGATAGGAGAGGCCAATGTCAAGCGGTCCGCGAGATCGCGTGTACGACGGCCGGCAGATAGCGGTACCGGTGGGTAAGGGAGAAATCCAGGTGGGTTCCGCGTATTTGACAGAACCCGAGGGTGACGAATAGGCCCGCCAGCAGACACTGGCTCGATCACTATATCTTGAGGTCGGATCTTGGGCAATAACTTCGGACCATGATGATGTCTGGTTGGTGATGTAGTAGGACTGGTATTTCCAGTCACAGTGGACCAGGGAGATGACTCGCTTGAATAGACGGAAGAGTTGGATGCATGGCGACTATGTCCAGAGTCGATGTATTCCTCAAGAGAAAGACGCGGCGGCGTCGTTGGCCGAAAGCGAGAGGAGTCGACAGTAGACATGATAGATACAAGTTGTTGAATAGGTGTATCACCAATAACAATCTATCATAAGAGTAACTAACGAATGAACTGATGACTTGACCAAGTCGTTCAGAAAAGCATGATCCAGGAGGAGGATGTTTGGATATTAAATGAACATCGACAGAGTCTCAAACAGCCAAGCCTGATGTATATAAAAAGATTGAGTGACGAACCCTAGTCGATCTAGAAAAGATGAAACATGGAGAAGAGCCCCATTGTAACGCTTGCGGAGCTAGAGAATCTTTTTTTGGGATCCTAGTCTCCGATCAGAGGCACGTCCACTCGATGAAACGCGAAACTGCCGACATTGTGCCTGAAAGACAGGCATGTTGAGCAATAGGGCCCTTGAAACTACCCCTCCGGGGGGGCCCAGGCCGGCATAGTGCGGTTTCATCGGACTGTCGCGCGTCAAGATGTTACTATATTTTGCATCTTCTTCAATATCATTCTTCATATTCCCTAATTTGGTTAGCCTGCTGCAAGTCTGGCAAAGTGTTCTAAAAAAGGCAACAATTAGGTCACATTTCCAGGTAATTAGCGGACTTGTTGGTGATTGTCCCTGCGTAAACTCGCGGGGTCAGCGGTTAAGGGTCCCAAGAAAGCAATGGATAAAAATAGCGATCGGTAGGTGATGGAACGTGTGATTCCAGCGTAATCTAGGGTCTAAACAGGGTAAAAAGACCCTTTGAAGGGAGGGTACCTGCTCTAGATGCAAGAGTGGCCAAATGTGATAACGAAGTCGGCGGCTACATGTATGGGATGAGTTTGGAAGTACGCGCCGAGCACGGGCGTCATATTCAGTGATTGGACGAGTTGATCTTGAAACTGAGGAAATTTCCCATAATTAGCAACAATTAATGCAGAGGGGAAGTTCATGCAAGAGACATCTAGAAGAGAAGAGGTCAAAGGTGATCACATAACCGCGCATTGACCCCTGTGGTTTCACTACGTTAAAAGGTAGTTAATACATTTTTAGATGCGGAGTATACAAGTTAGGAGTTATTTGGAGTGATTTGGATTAAAAATCTCATATTAATTTGTTTAATTATTTCATGACATTCATTTCATCTGGGTCGAAATGACACCCGAAAGAGGTAAAAAAAAAAAGAAAAAGGTCAAACCTCGGTGGTCTATGTACCTCGACAAAACACTCAAAACGCTCGGGGGAATCTCTTTGAACCGTCTAAACAACACATCGAACGGTAAAGGCAATTGCAGAACTTCAAATTTTCAAGCCTTGATCTCGTACTTGCGGCGGAACATGTCATCCACCTCAGTCAAGTAGTAGACACCGGATCCAATAGTCTCGGTGTTACCAGTAGGCTTGAAGTTCTTCTTCAGGTGGGCGTGTTCACGGAGCTTGCACATGGCATCGTAGGCACTAGGCTCGAGAATAGTGCGGGCATTGAGACGGTTCTGGAGGTCAAGCTTCTCAACCATGTTGGACACATCGCCGACAATCTTGGCGCTGAACATGGAACTGGCAAGACCGGAACCGTAGCTGAACAGACCGATGCGCTTGGTCTCCTTAGGGTCGAAAGCGACATTGCTGAGCAGACTGGCCAAACCGCCGTAAACGGTGGCAGTGTACATGTTACCACATTGGGTGGCGACCTGGAGACCGGGGTTGACACGCTCGGCGAAACGTTTTTTGGTCAGGCCCATGAAGGTCTTCTCAACAACCTTGTCGGTAAGAGACGTCTCGTAGTCAAGGTCACGGAGTTCGGGGGCAACTTCGGCGAAGGCGGGGTGCGAGGGGTTGGCCAGGTAGTCGTTGTAGAGCATACGAGCGTAGGACTTCTGGACAAGCTTGCAGGTAGGGGCGTGGAACAGAATGTAGTCGAAGCGGTCCAGAGGGGTGAGGGACTCGTCGGCGGCACCATTGGTACCGTTGACACCGTTGGCCTGAGCCTTCAGGGTCTTCTCGCGGGCGTCGTAGGCCTTGTAGCAGGCATCGACAGCCTCGGTGTAGCACCGAAGGGAGTAGTGACCATCGACAACGGGGTACTCGCTGGTGAGGTCGGGCTTGTAGAAATCGTAGGCGTGGGTGAGGTAGGAGGCACGGAGACCGGCCTCGAAGACGATAGGGGCATCGGGGCCAATAACCATGGCAACGCAGCCAGCACCACCAGTGGGGCGGGCAGCACCAGCGGCGTACAGAGCAATATCACCGCAAACCACAACGGCATCGCGGCCATCCCAGGCGGAGGACTCGAGCCAGTTGATGCTGTTGAAGACAGCGTTGGTACCACCGTAGCAGGCGTTGACGTTGTCGACACCCTCAATGTTGGTGTTTCCGTGGGGAGCGAAAAGCTGCATGAGAACGGACTTCACGGACTTAGACTTGTCCAAAAGGGTCTCAGTGCCAACCTCGAGTCTTCCAACGGAGTGGGGGTCAATGTTATATTTGTTCATGAGGGATGAGAGGACGGTGAGGGTCATGGAGTAGATGTCTGCCGATAACGATTAGCTGATTGACCTTGATCTTTGTAGAACCGGTATACATACCCTCACGGTCATCACAGAAGCTCATCTTGGTCTGTCCGAGACCAATGGTGTATTTTCCGGCAGAGACGCCATCGTACTTCTCCAACTCAACCTGGTCGACACACTGCAATTGAAGTTAGCATGTATCCTAAATTGACAAGATACGGGGAAGGAACACTCACCTGAGTAGGGAAGTAGACCTCAATGGCCTTGATGCCGATGTTTTGGGGACGAGCAGCCATAGTGGTGGGGTATAGAGGGGGTAATGGAGAAGAGGTAGAGGGGGTAATGGAGAAGAGGAAGAAGAATGAGAATGAGAATGTTAGAAAAGAAGAAGCCTGAGAAGGCAATTGATATAAGAATGAAAAGGAGTCTGTGTACTCGGTTCTACCGTGTACGATCTGTCACCACTTATTTTTTTTTTTTCCTTTTTTTCCAAGTGGGGAGATCTACCCTTTTTTCTTAAATGACATGTTATATGTTCCTTTGGGCCGGATAATTGCCTAGGAGACATATCATTGGTATTGCTCAGGGATGGGAAGCTATATATTGTGCATAGAGGCTACTAGCTATGTCCGAATCACAACTTCACACACGTTAAGAACAATAACAAATAGTAAATAACAAATAGTAAATAGTAAATATACACCATATATAATAAATAGAATGTAGTAAGTATTAAATAGTCACATGTTCTATCCCTGGCTTAAATTAAAATAAAACCCTCTATAACTTTTGGAAAAGCTACGGTGTAGAACTGAGTCTGCCATCTTATCGATCTGTCTCCACTCAATCTTCCCTTTTGACACGTTTCTTTCAGTTGAGATCAGTTACTTAGTCAGTTACTTAGTGGATTGAAAGAATTCACTTGACTGTATGGCCCTTGATCTTTTCATTCCTTGTCTTGTACAATATGAATTCCCGTAACTGTACTCCATACTTCGGATCTTTATGACGCAGCTTAACATCTGCATGACACTGCATTTCCGATAATATATATATATATATATAAAGAACCCCTTATATTAAAAAATGGTCTAACACAATGTTGTATACTAATATACTAATGTTGAACATGAACGTTAATGTTCCAGATGTCTGCCATGTGTACTCCGGAAAGGTGCCAAGCGTGGGTCACTCTCCAGGGGCGTCTGCCTATCTCCTGTCTCTCTCCTATACAACTCTCAACGGACATACTCACCTTATCGGCATATGATGTCGGACGTCGTTCATTTCCCTTTCTGCAGATCATGATCCTCCGGATCTCCGTACCCGCCCTACACTCTTCTTACAGCTCTCCGGAGCCCCGTATCTCCCACAATGGGCGACGAGAAGTTTGACTATCAGGCTGTCCCTATCCCTTCTTACGCTGAAGCCACCGGTCAACCCTCCTCCTCTCGATCCGATCTTGGTGATGGAACAGATGTTGAACGACAGGGGCTACTCGGTCGCGATCATGCCTCCACCCGCGGCTACCACCCACCAACTGTGGAATCGGCGCGCTCCAGTCTCGATGGCCTGGAATCATTAACATCACGCTCAGATGTTGAACGACAGGGGCTACTCGGTCGCGATCATGCCTCCACCCGCGGCTACCACCCACCAACTGTGGAATCGGCGCGCTCCAGTCTCGATGGCCTGGAATCATTAACATCACGCTCAGATCGAGAATCGGTCGAGGAACTCCGACGGGAATTAGATCAAATGGAGGTGGATGATTCGGCATCAGCCTCCTTGACCGGCACACGCCCCCCTTTACGACATCGTTTTTCCAAGCAGCTATCGAGTCTGAGTCGTACGCTGTCCGCTATCCAACGACCCTTCCAACGATATATGCCCAGTTTCCGCTTCACAATAAACCTTAGTGACATGAGAGCACGCTTAAAAGATCAGGGATGCATCATGCTTCTCCGAATGTTCGCTCTTTTACTAGTGGTCACCCTAGTGTATGTGTTCTTCATCGCAGATGTCTTCAATATCAACAGTCGCATGGCCATGGGTCAGTCCTATAGCGCCGCCTCCGTCGAGAACTTCATCCAAGGTCACATAAACGAGACCAAGATCGCTGAAAACTTGCGACTAGTCACCAACTACACCCACGTAGCTGGCACGGAAGGCAGCTTTGCGCTATCACAATTGATTGAACAAGAGTTCCAGAAGGCAGGGTTCGATGAAGTGTTGCGAGAGGAATTCCAGGTCTACCTCAACTATCCACGCAAGGATGGGAGGAGAGTTGCAATTATCGATCCACCCAGTCTAGCTTGGGAGGCGAAACTCGAAGAGGACAACGCCAAGGACCTGATCTTTCATGGACATTCGAAATCTGGCAATGTTACTGGCCATCTGGTATATGCGAACTTTGGAGCCCGGGAAGATTTCAAACTTCTCGCCGACAAGGGAATTTCACTCGATGGCTCAATTGCCCTGGTCCGTTACTATGGCACCGAATCCGACCGTGCATTGAAAATCAAAGCCGCTGAATTGGCCGGGGCTGCCGGCTGTATCATCTACTCCGATCCCTCCCAAGACGGATTTGTCAAAGGCCCGGCCTTCCCCAAAGGGCGGTACATGCCAAGCGATGGCGTACAAAGAGGCGGTGTGAGTATGATGTCGCAGATAGTTGGCGATGTCCTCACCCCGGGATGGGCATCCACCCCAGGAGAAAAACATCGTCTATCTCCCGAGGAGAGCCACGCTCTACCCAAGATTCCCAGTCTTCCGCTCGCTTGGCGCGATGCACAGAAACTTTTGCAGGGCCTCAAAGGCCACGGCTCCAAAGTACCAAAGGAATGGGTTGGTGGTGTTCCTGATGTGCAGGAGTGGTGGACGGGTGACCAGGACTCCCCGGTCGTTCATTTGATGAACCTGCAAGATGAAGTAGAGCGGCAGCCTATCTACAACATCCACGGCAGGATCATCGGAATGGACGAGCGTGACAAGAAGATCATTGTTGGCAACCACCGAGATTCGTGGTGCATGGGAAGTGTTGACCCTGGAAGTGGTACTGCTACCTTCCTAGAGGTTGTGCGAGCCTTTGGGGAGTTGCTTACCTATGGATGGCGGCCGCTTCGCACCATTGAATTTGTCAGTTGGGATGGAGAGGAGTACAATTTGATCGGCTCAACAGAACATGTTGAAAAGGAGATAGATGATCTCCGTGCAAATGCGTTTGCCTACCTGAACGTTGACGTTGGTGTTTCTGGGCCCGATTTCCATGTGTCTGCGTCGCCCGTTTTTGAGCGCACCGTGCTGCAGGTTCTGGGTCGTATCTCAGACCCTTATGCGAACGCGACACTGAAAGACCTTTGGGACCAAAAGGGCTCGAAGATCACGCCACTTGGCGCTGGAAGTGATTATGTTGCGTTCCAGGATATCGCTGGTACTTCGAGCATTGACTTTGGATTTTCGGGCGAGCCCTATCCATACCACAGCTGCTATGAAACCTATGATTGGATGGTTGACTTTGCCGACCCTGATTTCCAATACCATAAAATCCTGGCTCAATTCTGGGGACTCCTCCTCCTTGACCTTTCGGAGAACCCCATGCTACCATTTGACCTAGAAGCCTACGGCGACTCCATTGGCGGATGGGTCAAAGACTTGGACAATTTTGCTAAATCAAAGAAGGCTGATGTGGACATGCAACCTATGTTCAAAGCTGCGACCGAGATGAAAGCCAAGGCTGTTACATTCGAGTCCTGGAACAAGATCTGGCACGATACTGTGTGGGGCATGGGAGGGTATGAAAGCAATGTCATGGCAGTCCAGCGGGTGAACCATAATGCTCGAATGGCTGCCTTTGATACCAATCTACTTGACTTGGAAGAAGGTGGAGGTGTAAGTTGACGTTCTGCTTGATCTATCCCTCAAACCTAGCTAACAACTTGTACAGATCCCGAACCGCACACAATTCCGACACGTCATCTTTGGTCCAGAGCTGTGGTCCGGCTACGACGCCTCGATCTTCCCTGCTATCCGCGACAGCATCAACACAGGGAATTGGACATTGACCCAATATTGGATCAACCGGGTGGCCAACACCATCCACTACGCCAGCGATAAGCTACTCCACTAATGTATTCTACCTCTCAGTCCTTTTCCTACTTGTCGTTCTTCTCAGCCATATTTCATCCACGCCTATCGGATTGATTCTTTTGTCACGTTCTAAACGAACACTGTACAGCCCGACACTGCCATGTTGTCGGGATACTTCTATACCAGGATTTTGGTAATCTCTTTCATACCCATCATATACCATGCATGTCTGGAGCTCATCCGGGACTTAGCAGATTGTTCCTCTGTCAGTTCCATTGGGCCCTTCATCCCCGCTTTTCTTGAATGTATCTAGCTTCTTGTCCTTGTCTCGAGGGACCGGCGTTCATATGGGGATATATCACATTTCGTATCTAGTTTTTAAAAGGGTTTCAAACTTGCCAGTCCACATGGTTTTCTTTGCTTGATCACTCGGAGTGCTCAACTTTTAGGGAAGTACTTGCTCTTTTAGAATGAAATATTTTCGTCTATAAAAAGTCATGTGGTGAGAACGTACGGTCATGCCGCCGTTCAACACAAGAATCGGCTTGTTGGGCTGGTAATTGATACCGTTGGAGATAAGCCGATCGAATCTTGTATAGATTTCATCTTAATCTAAATCAACTAACATTTTGATAATACTGGGATTATCAAAATGAGAAAGAGGCTGCCAAGTTCAGGAGGCGTGTCACGCGACCTGGGTATAATATCATGCTGTTTTAACGGCCTCCAATATATTGTCTACTACATATACAATGATTGGTTGGTAGTTGTGTAAGAAATCAAAGCGTCCAGCGGTCAAGGGCAGCATGACGACGAAAGACAGAGCTGACCTCACGGAGACGATGACGGGTCCAATTAGGAGGACGTCCAGTGTTTTTCCAGTGGCTTTTCGTTTCGGAGATTCAAGACAGGTATATACGAAGACATATAGTCCATTCCGAAGAATTGTTTTGCTTCCAAGTTGTACGGGTATATGGCATCAAATGAACAGCCTTCTTCAAGCTCTACCCATATGGTACTCACGCATGGGAATATAACCCATCATAATTCCAACAAGCTAAACGGGGGGCAAAGAAGGCTCAATCGCTAACAAAGACGGATGATCCGCCAAACTCTGCCAAAACCCAGCCTCGAAATCCCATAAATCTTGGCTCAACAACGCCGCCCACTCATCATTCCCCTCAACCCCAGCCATTTCAGGCAAAGGCTGCGCCGGGTCCGAATGAGTCGAATCCAGAAAACGCTGTATAGTCCGCGTAGCCTTCGAAAGCAATGCGAAATTCGGATCGCCGGCTTTAACAATCGTCCCAATTTGCACCTCCGCTACAAACACACTGAGATCTTGTAACGTCCGTGTCCGGTGCGCTCGTGGCATGTGCTGCTTCAGCATTGCCAGAAGCATTATCCCCGCAGCGGGGAGACCGTAGTATGCGACCTAGTTAGGATTTGTATTAGTAGACTGCTTGAAGATTGGGGTTTGGACAGTATGCTATGTAAACATCAAGTTAATTTCATGCATACCTTCCAAATAAGACCCGTCCCAGAATTAGTGAGCTGATCCCGCAGCAGAATAATCTCCACCACGAGCGTGAGCATCTGACCCGCTGTCTCGATGATCGGTAGATCGGGCTCAGTCGGTGATTTAAGAAGCAGAAGACGGAGCAAGAACAGCACATGTAAGTGGTGCAGCCGTACGCCGGCGACGAAGTCTCGCTCGAAGGGTCCTTGCGTACATTTCTTCAGACTGCTCTCGAGTCGGAAGTGGGCTGGCAGGTTTCGCCACTGCGTCTCTGCTTGGCATTGTATCACGCTGTACCATTTCTTGGTTAGTCACGGTTCCTCCGGAATATTCGGTACGGGCGTTGCTTTTTGAATACCTTGCTCGTTGCGCACATGACGGGTCATGCTTGTCCTGAAGAAGCTCCCAGATCTCCTCCTTCAGCGATGCGCACAGCGCAGACCACCGCGTATCAGCCCGGTACCCGGGCTCTGCATTTGGGGCCCAGTCAGCTGAGCCTTCTTCTGCGTTCCGGCAGGATGGGATCTGGAAGTGACAGAAGCGTTTGTTCATTCGTGGTGGGCGGCCGAGGAATATTGCTATGTTCTTGTCTGCGGAGTAGATGCGCGCAAAGGCTGTTTTGCGCAGTTCTTTGAGGAACGGCGGAAGTCCTGATTTTATGTCGATATTCTCGTGATAGCCTAGGGCAAATGTGGAGGATATTGCGTCGCCTAGTTTGCGCCAGGAATGGTAGCCTTCGAGGGGTTAATGTATAGCTCAAGTAAGTAGTAATTGCGGGTAAATAACTAGAAACTTACTCTGATCTCCATCCACGTAGGAATGGACGATAAAGTTCTCGTATTGCATAACCAGCTGTAGATCATTCAGGCAATCTAGAGAGAGAGATATCTCTAATGCGAAGTCACAAAGTTTAGTACATAGTCTTCGGAGGGTGTACTGCTCTTGCGCGGTGGTATATAGATCCGGGAAGAACCCAATATCAATTGTCGCTCGACTGACAGCGGCAAAGAATATCCCTAACGTCTCCCAACGAGAATTGTGGTCTAGAAATTGAGCTGAGAAACCAGCCAGGTCAGAGGTAACATTGATGTTCAGTGGCTGGGCCGAGTTCTGCAAAAGTCGTCTTGCATAGACTAGATGCCAGTTGTCATCGTGATAGGTGAACAATTGGCTCACGCTCTGGGCACATTGATTAACAAAGGGCTCTGCTAGGGCCAGGTTGGCTCCTTTAGCTAGCCAGAACATGATGAGGTCTTTCATGGCGGACAACTTGTAGGTTGTCAAGATATGCTTGAGGATATCTGCACCTTGTAGGACAAGATGGTTGTCCCCAAATAAGTCCGAGTGCAAATCCTCCGGTACTGCTTGATGGCTACCAGGGCCATGGTCTCCCTCCGGAGTGATGTGTTTGAATATAGCTGCATGGCTGGATGACCCTAGATACCCAGGGTTTGGGTATGGATTACGTCTTGGATTGAATGACGGTGATTCATCTGGTGAACCAAGGCTACAAATATATAAGTATCCAATTCAAATACAGTGTAGGCAAGTATAAAACTGACCTTTGCTTCTCAACTCTTTTCCGCTTAAATGGCGTTGTCCTGTAGATGCAAATCCCCTTGCTAGCACTACAACGCGTACAAACGGGTAGCTGATGGTCGCATGCCAGTTTAGCCTTTCTACAGGCTTCACAGGCAGCCAAACGCGACATGGCTGATCTGGCGGAGTTTCGCCCGCCAGTGGAGATCAATAAAGAGTGAAGTCGGTTAACACGGCGAGATCGGAGAGTCGGCGTGTCGGCGTATCGGCGATAAGATGCGGGGATCCATCTATAAGTACTTGTATTTCATCTTCTCCAACTCAAACATCACATTCAAAATGACTGATATTAAGCTCGCAGACTACCTATTCATTCGGTTGCGTCAGCTGGGCGTCGACTCCATGTTCGGCGTCCCTGGGGACTACAACCTTCGCCTATTGGACTTCGTTACTCCCGCCGGCCTCCACTGGGTGGGCAACTGCAATGAACTCAATGCCGCATATGCGGCAGACGGATATGGTCGCATTAAAGGCCTGTCTGCATTGATCACTACCTATGGTGTTGGCGAGCTGTCCGCTATCAACGGTATTGCAGGTGCCTATGCCGAGAACACACCCGTGTTGCACATTGTCGGGACCCCACCACGCCCGCTCCAGAGCGCCCGTACATTCATGCACCATACTTTTTCAGATGGCGACTACCGTCGCTTTGCAAACATGTCAAAGCATGTCACTGCAGCCCAGGTCAGGCTAGAAGATGCTGCCACAGCGCCAGAAAGAATCGACTATGTCCTACGCCAGGCATTGATCCACAGCCGTCCGGTCTACCTCGAGTTCCCCGATGATATGCCCGACGTGCTGGTGTCAGCTGCAAACCTGGAAACAAAGATCTGCATCCCTAAACCTCCAACCTCTGCCCAAGAGCCGGAGGTGCTGGCCCGCATCTTGGAGAGGGTGTACAGCGCCAAGCGTCCATTCATCTTCGTGGACGGAGAAAGCACAGGTCTCGGTATCGTCGACCAGCTCGATGCTCTGATCACAGCAACCAACTGGCCTACATGGACAACCGTGTACGGCAAGGGCCTAGTCAACGAGCAGCTACCCAATGTGTATGGATTGTACGCGGCAGCGTTTGGCGACAAGCCAGCGCAGGAGTACTTCCAAGAAGCAGACCTGGTCCTGACATTCGGACCACACAACAGCGATACCAACACCTATTTCTACACAACAATCCCCAAGCCCGCAGTGGCAATCACATTCTCCGGCACCACCGTTCAAATCGAGAATGATACTTACCGTGACCAATCCGCCCACAACATTCTATCAAACGTACTCCAGCATCTCGACCCCACACGCCTAGTCAAGGCCACCGGACCCCCAAAACAAGAAATAACCCTGGCCGGCATCCAGGACACAGACCTACTTGCACAAGACAACTTTTACCGTCTAGTAAACCCACTCTTCCGCGAGGGCGACATAGTCCTCACCGAGACCGGAACCGCCGCGCACGGCGGCCGGAACTTCAAACTGCCTGCGAAATCCCGTATTTTCGGCGCGGTGACCTGGCTCTCGATTGGATTCATGCTCCCGGCAACACTAGGCACAGCGCTAGCGCAGCGCGAACACAACAAAGGCACAGAAAGCAAGAGTCAAACGGTGTTGTTCATCGGTGACGGGAGTCTGCAGATGACGGCGCAGGAGATCAGCGTAATGATTCGCGAGAAGCTAAACATTGTCATTTTCATCATCAATAATGACGGGTATACCATTGAGCGGGTGATCCACGGGCGCAATCAGGTGTACAACGATGTGCCGTTCTGGAGGCATGCGCAGGCGCTGAACTATTTCGGGGCCGATGAAGAGCATGCGGCGAAGAATACTTTTACCGCGAGGACTTGTGGTGAATTGAAGGATGTGTTGGCCGATGAGCGGATTCAGCATGGGTCTGGGGTGAGGCTTGTTGAGGTGTTCATGGGCAGGGAGGATGTACAGGGGGCGTTGCTGTATTTACTGAACAAGCAACTTGACGAGGAGAAGCAAGCAACAGAAGCAGATCTAAAATGAGAGAGAGATCCCTCGTTACTTAGAGAAAATTATATGTATATATGTTTTGACTACGGCTGTTTTGATCAAATAGAATGATGTCTTACTATGATTATTGCTTGTCTTGCTCCTAGTACACGAAATGAGAAATCCTTGGAAGAACAAAATCAGGCTAAGTGAACGCCGATTCCCTATGCTCCAGATCCGCCATGCGCACAGAAGTAGAAAAATCGAAAAAAAGGGTGACCCGAAACATTTCAAACAGACATCTGTTTGGACATGTCACAAGGAGTCTATTATTGATCTGTATGTGTTGTTTTCATGCTTTGTTTATTTGCGGAAGCTTTCAACCCCTAGGGTTGGCGTTTCCACCATGCGATCAGTGGGGACGCCCTCGTCACGACGACGGGCGAAAAAGCTATCGCATTCCGAGACAATGTGCGCCCACTCCGCGAGGGCCCGCCCTGCATATTTGCTAGGCACAAGATGGTCGTAAGAAGGCCGGGAAGGGAGTTCGGGTAAGGGGGAGTTCTTGGTTGTAGGTGTTCGTGGCCAGGTATCTGAGGTAGATTGTGTGGGGGTATCTTGGTTGGTGAGGTTTTCTGGTTCTTTTTCATTGTTCTCAAAGTCAGAATGGCCCGGATTCTCTGACGCTGTGTCATAATCCGACTTATCAGGAGAACGCCGATGCTCGACGTGCAATTGGGACGCGACAGGGAGACAAGGCGTGAAAAGACGTTTGTTTTTGGTGGGCCATTGCGGGCGATCCATCCATTCCAAGGAGAATTTGAAAAAGAAGGGCTGGTGGGGAGCTTGAGCCTTGGGGCGGGTGGTTTCACCCATAGTGTTGGCTGGAGTTTGCTCGTGTTCATCTAAACATTTGCTATCAGCAGTCACTGTTGGATCTGATATGCCATTCTCAGAGTCATCAGAACTGCTGCTGCTGCTGCTGCTGACGCCGTCACCAGAACGTGTGTTGGACGAGCTGCCAAACATAGCCTTGAGTATTCCCCATCGTCTTTTAGATGGTTGACCATCTGAGCCATTGGAGTCAGAAGATCCGGTTCGACGGTGTGGCATGAGTTGGTCCGAAGGAACGGGTGGAACAACTCGGTCGAAGCTGACGAAAAGATTGACAGGAGATAGTTGGTTTTCGCATCGGATAATGATGATTCTTCGTCCTGGAGCAGGTGTACAGGGAGCAGAAGACAAAGGAGCTGTCATGTTCTCCTCGGCCTTAGATTGGAACCCGATGTAATATTCCCAGACTCGTAGCAGTCGATCGGAAAGAATTTCATAGACGTTGGAGTCAAGTGATGAGGGTTCAGTATTGAACCGCCCGACCCTCCAGCACAATAAGCGATGGAAATAAGCTCGGACCATTGGACTCCAGTGGTTGAAGTAGTGGTAGAATACCGGCTCATGCAACAGGAAATCCAAACAGATAGATGCTTTTCTTTCTTCTGTAGCAGTCCAGGTACCCCAGATGCAGAAGAGAAAAGAAAACACACGCACTTCAGTGAGCGAATTGTGGCTCTGCATCATTTGGCGACAAACGTCGAGCCAAAAGCCCCAATCAAACAATTCTGTTTCAATCGACTGGGCGTAACGTGTGATGATGGGAATGACCTCCTCGAGGAAGTCGCACAACAGAAAGCATGCGTTGTGGTCGAAGAGAGACGTTTTCTGCGCCGCAGCTTTGATTATCCCACAAAATGATTCGGCAAACAGTAATCGAGCCCGATTGGGTTCCGCGGACGATTCAGACAGGAGGTCTCGGAGAAGAATGATCAAGCGATTCTCTGCCATCGACCGATGAGGGTTACTACCACTTCGGAGATGCTGAGCGGAGGCAGAAGCATCCGGTGACTCGATAAAATCATCGAAGGTGATTGCAGCAGCTGTATGGGGATTGTCGGACCCCTGTTGTGACGATTGCTTGTAGATCGTGTCCTCCAGAACAAACAGGAGTTGCGCATGAACTATCAACAACCCAGGTGCCAATATCCGTTTCGCCTTTTCAGTCTCCGGAGGCAAATACTCGGCATACAGAATGTGAATGTATTTGACGAAAACAAAGAAGAGATCCGTGTCACGTCCAGCCCATCGTGCGATCCACGGGCGATTCCAATTAATTGGAGTGGTGTTCAAGGGTAGCTCAGGTTTCTGACGCAGATACCGCAACAGATTTGCTTGTGAGTGGAACGCTAGGGGACGGAGAGCCGGTGGAAAGCACAGAGCAAGTTCTTGCGTGTATGCACGCATGTTACCAATGCGTGACCCGGCTGATTCTGACAAGATGCGTCGGAACATATTGGGAGGCGTGCACCACAGGCGAACCAGGATCTCAGGCACTCCGGGACAGAAGAAAAAGGCATATGCGCAAACCTTGCCGCAAAAGGCGACCAGGCTGGCTGGTGCATGCCTCATAGACATTCGTTCAACCACGAATGTCATTTGAGAGAGTAGGTTTTGGATAAAGATGTTTCGAATGTTGTGATGAATCGATTCAACCAGGAAATCCGAACCGGAAGAGCCTGACCCATCCGATGTTTCCGACACCGAAGTTGACGCGTACTTCAACGAATCCGCAGGACCACTGCCATTCTGGGCCATAGGAAAAGGGATGCGCCATTCCGGGCGAGCCATTATTCCCACGATAGCTTCCAGGAACACTGGCCTATCGGTTCCCGAGATCGACTGGTTATGCTTGCCATTGAGCATCTCCAACATTCCAATCCACCATTTATTGAGAATGTTGACTCTGCGATCTAGGTCTTCTGGTCTGAGGTTCTTGCACGATGCATGGAGATGATGACGGTTGAGAAAGGGGAGGAGCGAGGTACGGATGACGTTGGCTTTCAATGAGCTAGATTTAGCTTGAAACCTGTTCGCTGGTCAACAATTGTAATGTGAATGGGTAAAGTGATCGCACATACTTTTGGAAATCCGCCTCTAGGCCACGAAAGATACCCCAAAGCTCATCCTTTTTCCGTGTATGATCAATGCCGGAATTCGCATACGCCGCAGCAGTTTCTGCGGCTCCCTTGGGCATGGGTGGTAAGACCGGGGTCGTAACGGAGAGTGACGCTGTGAACTTTTCGAATGAGGGCCGGTGGGGTAGGGAATTGCCAGATGGACTGCTTGGAGAGCTGGGGCTGTCTTCCGGGCCCTTGGCTACAACTGCCAGCATTGGCCGGCGCGGGCGTTTGTAGAGAATGGTTCGCCTGCGGGATGGTTGAGTCTGATCATCTTCTGTTTTTCGACCGCTGAATCGAGTTGGGGATTCAGAATCTCGCTGCTTAGATCTTTTCGCTGATGGGGACGGGGATCGGGAGGAAGAGCTCCATGGTTTCCTCGCCAGGCTAACTATTCTTCCCGACATTGATCGGGTCTTGGACGGCCTTACAGCGGGCTCCGGTGCCCGGGTTTCGGGCACATGTGAATCTGTATCCTTCAAATCTTCTGATGACGATAGTGTGAAACGTGAAACGGAGGCTGGCTTTGACTTGTCCTTGGAGCGAAGAGAGGTTCGGCGGAGAATGTCCTTTCCGGCATCCACGGTTTCCTTGGTCGGTGATTCTGCCAAGGCTGGAACAGCATAATCAGAAAATGTACGTCTCAAGCTTGGTTCTGTCGTGGTCTGACTGGGAAGATCGGTGTAGCTGGCGGCACGAGAGAGCTCGGGGTTTTGGTCATCGTTCGTGTAGCTTGTCTCGCGGGAGAGCGAAGACATTGTCTAGAAATTAAAGAGCAAATCGTTTATCAAGGGGAGTTATCGGTTCATTTCCCCTTGAATCAGATTCTGAGCGTAGAAGAGACCAGCTCCTCTGTGCACCAGGAGGTTCCGGGTCGATGTAGTCAGGCACGCTGCATCTGGGGAAGAGCAAACGAGGTAGCTGAAATTCCGAGAGAAACACAATAATATCCCAAGGAATAATGTAAGTCGGAGGTTATGCAGCCACTCAGAAGGGTACTCTGATTCAGCAAGTGATCGACGGGGGGAATCTCCCCCAAGGGCCTTGGTCAAAAAAGGGTGGGGATGGGTAATATCAAGAGAAGTGAGGGAGAAAAGGAAAAAAAAAAGAAATTGAAATTGAAATTGTTTCCAAGGGGGATGAACTTCTCAAAAGTCATACATTGTACATCTCTATTTTTATTGGATTTTTAATTAACTCGAGACATTGCAGCCTGTTATCACCTTATATCATCTTCATCTCACCTATTTCACCCTATTTTCACCCTATTCTCACCTATATTCTATCTCCTATTATACGAGCAATATATATTTCATTTTATATTAAAAATCACACGTTTCTAGCTGAGACATCCTAAGACTACGGAGTACCTATTTCCTTTTTACTCCACTTCCATCTCTCTCTTGGCTGTAGCCATCATTCTCGCGTAATACCATGTCAGCTCGAGGCCTCTCTGCATGCACTGCCAGCAAGTCTGATTCGTAAACATTGGGCTCTTCAGTCCCAATTGCAAGGTCTCTGCATAACCAATCGCATCCTCTCCGGAACATAAAAAAGGGCAGAATTCACCGAGTGGGCGATGACAGCTGGACAATCAGTACGGAGTAACGGAGTACTTGGTACGATCTCGTATCTCATTCTTGGCTACGGAATGCTAGAATGTCGGTGATATAGTGATTTCCCTATGAACCTTCGCATTCCTGGACTGTTTTCTCCATTTACAACATACACTATAAGAAGCGTGATTGTCTTCCGTAGCATCCGGGGGTCAACCCATTTTACAATTTATGGATTTTCCACTATCTGTAATAGGATAGGCCTGGGCGCTTAAACCGCCTTACAGATGTAGCCTCATATTATTGGCGTTATATGGACAGGATATTCCCAGGAACCATACTTTAGGTTTTTTTCCCCTCTGGACGTATCAAAGAGTTTCCAGCTACAAGTGCATTGACACACCATGAATCACATTGCACAAGCCCTTGGCGACCAATGTTTTCATTGCGCCCCCTACTGCGAAAGCCAACTTGATTTAGGACTAAGTATGCAATCATCGTGCAGTCGAATGGTCTTATTCGGCTGGTTTTCATTTTATTAAACTTTGCCTTTAGCTTTGCCAGGTTAACCCAGGGATATGTTGATATCAAATTCTCCAGACAACCCATTGCATCTGACAGTTCAATTCAGAGAAATATGATACATCAAATCAATTGCAATACTTTCATGAACTTCTGGTCTGTTCGTTACATGTTGATCTATTCCCAGTGGATCCCAATAATTTGTACTAATGGTTCCCGTATATGGACATCCATGCGTATATACGAGGTCTGGCCAGGCACCAAGTACGGAGTACTCCGTACCGGATGACTTATTGCATAAGCATAACAATAAGCCTACTTGAGCCTTGGGGCCATGCGGAGCACATTTTGTAAATTAACAGACCTATCTTCCAAGCTATCTGTTTGGTTCATCTTGCCTATGCACAAGCGATTCCCTATAATTATCGTAGCCTCGACGTGCCAGGCATTGATTACCACAGCTCTTGCCAGGTTGACCTCGAAGACACTCCGTACACTTCCCTGTGCTGCCTGTGCTATGTAATCCATCACGTGGTCAATTATGGAGGTCAACCGTCTAGATATGTTCTATCTTGTATACAATTATTCTTGAAATCCTACATTTGAGTACTACAAACCCCACTCTTTACGTTCAACTGAAAGGCTGAAGACATCATGAATAGCCTAGTATGGAGTGCGTTTGTTGCACTCACCAAAGGCGGTCTTTGGTATCAGCCACATCGCATAGCCCTGCCGGGCTAAAACCTTTACTCTTGAGTCCTGCCTTGGGCAAACACAGGAAAAGGTGAGAACCATGGAAAAAAGATGTCTCAGCGTTCGAAAATGTGGTCTAATTTACAAACTTCAGGACCTCGAGAGGCGGCCACATTAGTTGCATCGCAGGCATTTAAAGCCAGCCTTCCCCCCATATCTCCCCAGACCTTGCTAAATGAAAAAAGGTGAATTTAGTGGGCAGCGGGAGCCTCTTCCTCCTCCTCGAACCAGCTCTCCTCGACGGGGGCGGCCTCGCCAGCGGCGGCCTGGCCCTCGACCTCGACCTCCTGGCTCTCGTAGGCGGACAATTCGCTGGCGAGGTTGGCCTCCTCGGGAGACTTGGGGGGCTTGGGGGCAGTGAACTTCTGGACGTGCTCTTCGGCATCACCGGCCTTGATGGGGGTGGGCTTGTAGGCCTTAAGCTCACGGAGGTACAGGTCCTGGACGGGGTCGGCTGCGGCGGGTTGCGAGTTAGCGGTAATGCGACCGACGGATATAGCGGGGACATCTGTGTCATATGAACGATAGCCCCCGGGTAAAATACGTACCCTGGCGGACGGCGGAGGTCAGGAAAGTGCGGCGAGCGACCGAGACCTGTGCCCGAGAGGCACGGGAGAAGAGGGTGCGCTGCTTTCGCGTTAGCTGTTGGTTGAAATAGACAGCTGTAAATCAACCAATACTCACCGAGGCCCGGAGAGACTGAGACATCATCTTGATTGAGGGTGTAGATGAGGAGTGAGGGGTGGTTCTCAACAGAATAGATCTGATCCGTCTTTCCGTGAAGTTGGAGGTTCAAACGACTTCTGTTCGGAAAGGTTTCTTGGCAGATGACTCAGCCGGGCCATGTTGTTCCCGGATCTTTCCAGGGCTTCAACACTCATCTACATTGTAGTATAAAAACAAATTGTTCAATATATCGATGAGAAGAGATCGCTGATTAAGTTAGGTTCAGATATAGCCAGTGTGTTCCCAGCGAGAGTAGAGGACACAAATCTCTAAATCAACTATCTACACAACTTCCCGAGACCCTCCGTGGATGAATATTTGAGTCGCATGACTTTATTAATGTTTTCTTATCCGCAAAAGTCGAATGTAAAGCTTTGTTGTCCTTTCTTGTCTCTATCTATATGCAGTAAACGAGAACAAAGGATCTTTGTTTGTGAAAACCCTTCAAAAAGCTTCCTATACTTCCTCAACCAATCAAAAAAACAGAAGTGCCACGTGACCTATTTACTAAGCCTAATCTGGACTGCGCCTTTCTCGGCCGCCCATTATTGAAGCCTCACCTCATCCCATCGTCTCCTTCACTCTCCCCCGGTCCTTGGCTTCTTCTTTCTCTCCTCCTCAGCCTGTCCCCATTTTCGTGAGAGACTTCTTGCGGAGACCTTGACTGGTTCAACACGGCTGGACAAGCTGAGGCGAGATTTCTGTTCTACTTTCGATCCAAGAAAGCGCAGACTGGTGAAGGGTTTTCTACGACTGGGGGTGACTCCTTTGAATCCCGAGGGCTCTAGCCTGTGAAAGGTAATGAACGCTTCTTTGTTCGACATCTTGGCATGACATTGCTGGAGGTCAAGAAATAGATACCGTTGCGATACGGGAGACAATGAATTTGCCTTGGGCTGAGCTAACCTGACTGCGCACAACAGTGGCCTTTGAGCGACTTGATTTTTAAATTTTCGACCATTTTCCCTTGCTGGGGGATCCTCCGCAAGTGGCCCGCTTTCGTTTTCCTCGCTACAGCCGCCAAGCTGTATTCACCACTTTTCCTTCGCTATTATAATCGGAAATACCATCTACCCCGCATAACACCAAAAGTCCTTGCAAGACGTTGCCACGATCGATACGCAAATTTTTTGAAAACGCAAAATATGGCCACTTCTACTCTTGCGAAACCCGAGGTTGCGGCTCCTTGGAAGAAAAACCTGTCCGCTCATCTCGTTTGCCCCGAATGCAAGGAGGATCCTCCGAACCTGGAATTTCCCGACTCCCACGAGACAGTGTGCGGTTCCTGTGGGCTTGTACTCGCAGATCGTGAGATCGATTTGCACTCTGAATGGCGTACCTTCTCCAACGACGACCAAAACAATGACGACCCCTCCCGTGTCGGAGACGCCTCGAACCCTCTGCTCAACGGCGCTCAACTGGAGACTTCCATCGCCAGTGGAGGCTCTGGCCGTGCCCGCGACCTGTACCGCGCGCAAAACAAGCAGTCGGGCGAAAAAGCAAACAAGGCCCTCCTCGCAGCTTACAAAGAAATCGGTGCTCTGTGCGACGGTTTCAATATCCAGAAGACTGTCGCTGACACTGCCAAGTATCTGTTTAAGATGGTCGACGACGCCAAAGCCTTCAAGGGCAAGTCGCAGGAAGTCATTATTGCTGGGTGCATCTTCATCGCATGCCGTCAGTGCAAGGTTCCTCGTACCTTCACCGAGATCTTCGCTGTGACCAAGGTCACGCGAAAGGAAATCGGTCGCATCTACAAAGCTCTTGAGAAATTTTTCACTACCCAAAATGTTGAGCGCCACAATGCTGCTTTGGAAAATGGCGAAACTCATGACTTTGCCGGCGATTACAACGCGACTACTTCGACCAAGCCAAGCGATCTTTGCAATCGTTTCTGCAACCTTCTCGACCTTCCTTACCAGGTCACCAGTGTTTCTGTCTCCCTTTCGGACCGCGTTACCGCTATGGGCGACTTGGCCGGACGTTCTCCCCTGTCTATTGTCGCGGCTTGCATCTATATGGCGTCGTTCCTTATGGGCCATGGCAAGTCTGCCAAGGAGATTTCCCAGGTTGCCCACGTCAGTGATGGAACCATTCGTGGTGCATACAAGCAATTGTACGCGGAGCGCGAGCGCCTGGTTGACCCTGAATGGATCAAGGGCGGCAAGGGTGATATGGGCAAGTTGCCTGTGAGCTAAACAGTACATTGAAACAGGACCTTTGCTTTTCGGACACATTGATGTTCACGAAAGGGCGGCGTTGCCAAACTGCCTGTCTATTGAGAAAATCTATCGAAAAGAAAAAAAAAAAAAAACATCGACATCGACATTGACATTGACATTGACATTGACATCTGTTGTCTCAGACACATGGATCTCTTTGAAGCGTTATCATATTACCTCTCTGCAATGTGCTTAGGATTTCATCTTTGCTGGATATTGGCTTCGGGACAAGCCTAATGGCTCTATTGATTTGTACATCATCACGGATAACTAGTGGATTGAGTAAAAATCAATCATTGCTACAACATCGATTCACGTAGATGTAGCCTAGAGTCTACTCTTCACATCCATTTAGATACGTCATGCGGCCTCTGTCCTTGCTGGCACATGATATTAAGGATGTAATGTGTGACCACCCTCTTCTTTGGATGTTCTTTCCCGATGTCTTTCAGACGTATATGAATATGGTAAAAGGCATAAACTATAAAGGACTGTCCTATGTAACTATACCCAGGGATGTATATGTATAATGATAAACCCAGCGGACATAATATACAAAGCCCATCTAAATCAAATATCAAATATGGGGGGGCACAGAAAAGCAACGCAGCGCCTGAACCAGAAGTCCAAAAGTAACATGATGATCCAGCATCATCTCACAACCTAGCAAATCATAGCAGACATAGATCCCCAGCACAGCAGGATACCCGGCAAGACATCGCCCTAGTTCTTGAACGCACCTCCAACCGTGCCATCATCTTTGGCATGGTTATACGGCTTATCATACCGCTCCTCCATTTCTCGATTGTGCTTCTTCACATCCTCAGGAAGGTCCTTTTTCCGGTTTCCCTCTTGGTCTATAACAGATGACTGCTCTGTCTCGTGGAGGGTGGGCTTTGCTTTATTGGAGGGAATTGGGCGGTTGGGCGAGTCTGGTTGGTCGGTCGTGGTTTGCTCAGGGTCATTTGAGGATTTGGTCGCGTAGCTTCGGTATAGGGAGGTGCGAGGTGTTTGAGTGCGTGATGCAGAGAGAGCTGTAATTGGGGATTGGGTTTGGAATGAGGTCTTCAGACGCATAAAGGTCGTCATTTTGGTGGTTGGGGGTTGAAATTGTTTTTTTTGGGTGTATTGAAGGAGGTTTGATATGGATTGTTACAAGTGGAATTGAGTTTATATACAAGTTCCCTATGAAATCAGGTTTCTTGGGATTGGCGATATCATTTAGCGATGACGTACTTCGATGTCATAGCCCTAAACTGAAAGCGCCAAGAGTTTGGACAATTTTATATCTATTTTTATTGTAGAAAAGATCTAATATAGAAGATTCTAGTATGTTGGACTTCCTTACTTCAAAATGTTCTTATAGTCTTCCACTGGGGCGAATGCATATGGCTATAGACGGTGGTATCATAGCTTATTATATATCATTCCATTCTTGCTCCTGGTGGAGATGAGATGTGGTATTTGAGACACTGACGGGACTGCTCGCCACTTGTAATTGCTGTTGGGGTTGTGATCGGAATTTCCGCTGCCCCGATTCCTGCGATGGCCTAGGGTGCACTTCCTGAGGGGCCTGTTTTTCCTGCACCCCAGAGTCTATATCGGGAGAATCAGGGAAATACCGAGGGGATAGGTCCTGGATCATAGCTCTGGTAACAGGAAAGGTGTGTTCGAAGGCAGTATCCAGCAAGTCCTTGTCAGCGAATTTTATGTTCTGGGATTTCAGCTTGCGCCTCAACTGCTCTCGCTCGGAACTTATCATTCGCTCTCGATGTCGATTGGCCATGGCTTCCGACCACCGAGAGTGACGCGTTTCTGATAGTTCTGTGGCCGTCGGTGATAACTCACTAGCTTGTGCATGAGGACGCTTAGGACTCTGTTGAGACCATTTGGGTGCAATTGGGAGCTCTGTAGGCGGCGCAGGGCACTGAGTATCTTGCTGTGGGGGCACCGTTGGTGGCGTAGCAGATCTGGAAGCCGATGCAGAGCACTGCGTGGCGGTATAGATGCCGTTGAAGATTAGTGGGACTAGGTTCGGTGGGACACGAGCACGGAGGGCGTCCGACAGCATTGACTGCTCGATGCGCCGCTGTTCCAGTACCACGTTAGCCTGTTGTGTCTTTTCTTCCTGCTGCTTGCGCCGATCTTCTTCAATTTTGGCTAACAACCACATATTCATGTCTTCAGTGCCTTCCCATCCAGCAGGTAGCGGGGGCAGGGGAGTTGACACAGTCAGTGGAATTGATAAGTGATTGAGCCCGGATGATGGGACCAGGTCACTGGATGAGGTCATCATGGGATTGGGCATAGTCGACGATTCCTCTATTAAAGGTCGAGGCAGTAGTTGTGGGAGAGGCTGGGACTTTGTTTTGGCAGACTCATGGAGGTCTTTATTCCCGTTTGTGCGCTTGGAGGGCTTCGTGTCGTGCTTCATGTTGACAGCGGGGCATTGTTTTGAATTGCATAAACACAGGGGATGACAGGAAGATTCAATGGATTGCAAGGTTATGCGAAGACCAGGAGAGAGGGGCAGAGAGGGAGAGGAAGAAAAGCCCAAATAGGAAACTACACGCTGCAGTTCCTTCCTAATTCTATGTCCGCCATGGATCCATATAAACATAACCCAAACCCTTGCTCAACGTGACCAGGGCAGCTATTGATCAAAGAGAAATTCCGGCTATCAATGTAGTCTAAAGGGACCGGACACAATGTTATGCCTGGAAGAGATTCATTTTAAATATATACTGGGCGCATCGGCAGATGCCCACATGGAAGCCACATCTAGGAGATTCCCCCAAGCAGAAAAAGAAAAATGTTCAAGGGGTATCGCTTCATTCCATCTTTCTTTGCCTCGTCCCCCGAGCCCGCACTTGTGGGCATCAGAACAGCGATATCCCAGAGAAGACGGCCATCAGGAATCCAAGCTGGAGGAAAAGTGAAGAAAAAAGCAGTCATCGTGCCTGTTTTGTTTTATACGTCGCCACGGTCGAATCGACTCAGGACCTCGGGTGGGACTGTGGGAATGTACTTGCGGGCTCGCTCGCGGTTCGTGCCACCAAAGCCAGCGCCGTAGCTGACCAGCATGTCTGTACTGGTTGGAAGGGAGAAGGGAAGGAAGAGGGTTGGGTCGAGGAAGACACTATTGCCGCCACCGGGGCGCTCGTCGTTCCTGGCGACCATACTTGTAGGACGGGATAATACAGAAGCGGAACCTGGGGACAGCCCGGTGTCGGGAGATGGGGGTGCTGCGGAGGGTTGTTCCTTCGGTGGTGTCTTTGGACGGGTATCTGCTGTTGCTTGAGGCCCTAGTCCAGCTTCTGCCTTTGCTTTCTCTTCTTGAATTTTCAGCTGCTCGCGGTATAGAAGTTCGGGGTCGTTTTGCATGCCGAGAAGGAACTTCATTGCTTGCTTGGTCAGTCCTTTCTCGCCTACTTCTGGGCGGTATGACTTGACTGCATGAAGGAGCTGGGCGGGGGTGAGTTGTTGGAGTTGGAGTAGGGTTGTTACGAGAGATTCGTGGTCCTCGCCGAGCGAGGAGAAGCATTGCAGCCATTGGAGAAGTTGAATAACCGCGGCTAAATGTCGACGAGCGGCGTCAAATGTAGTCTCTCCGGTGCTAGTTGTAGATCCGTTTTCGTAATGTTCTGGCACACGGTTGTTCGTGCGAGCCCAGTCCTCTAATGATGAAACGTTCATGCGTATCTGCATCGCCTTCGTGCGCGCCAAGTACCGTTTCGTGCTCATGATTCGGTTAAAAATCTCGGCACTGAGCCAGTAGAGAAGTTGAGAGAGGATCTGGGTCGTGATAACCGAGTGAACATCGTAGAGATCGAGTACAAAGAGGGTCGAGGATAGTAAGGAGGTGATATTACGAGGCGAGATTTGTGCTCGTCGCCGCGGTGATGGAGGCCGGAATCGCTTCTCGTCAGGCTCGGGGTTTTTGCTCTTATTTTTGCGGAACAGATTCCATTCGTTTTGGAAGGCAACATCTTCCAGTCCAGGGATGGTCTCATGGTCCAGCATTGCCGCATCCAGAACTTTGTTCATTCGACGCTCGGCGTCACGAATAATGAGAACGAATATCTCGTTGATCAGCTCCGCCAGATGGAGCTGGAACTCGACGGTAGATTCCACTAAGCCACCATCCTTCTTCAGGTAATGGAGCAGAAGCGTGGCATTTGACAGCCAAAAGGCTTGCATTGTCATATCCCATTGGTAGCGTTCTACAACGTCATTAATCTTCTCCATCGCAGACGATAGCAGAGTTGTGAGCAGCTCGGGGCTGGCATGGTAGTGCGCATAACGGGCGCTGAGGAAGAGAAGGTTTGCGGGTACTGGCTTTTGGGAAGGAGACCGCTGGGGGGTCATGTTGGTGATGATAATGTCCAAAATGCGCTCTAGCTCATGATCCTGAAAGACAAACATCTGATCATTCAGACACTTGTCCCAGACAAATTCCTGCTGATCTTCCTCAAGCTCATCGTCATCGGACGGCTGTAAAATGAAAGGATTGAAATCAGCCAAGGTCGAACCCTTATTTCCACTACAAAACTGACCTCAAATTTCTCGTCAAGCCCTAGACTGGACAAATCAACCTCCAGATTGATTGCGCTCTCTTCCATCATCATTCGTCGCTTCATCTCGCTTTCTGCTAACTCTTCTTCAAAACGGCCATGCGCCAATCCAGCATCATAGAAGTCATCATCAATATTCCCAGAGCCAAAGCTGTAGCCATTTTCATGCAAATATTCGGAGATCTCACTGCCGGGTTGGGCAAAATCAAAGGCCCTACCCCCGGATGACGACTTGATATCCGGCGATGCCCCATTATCAAGAAGAATCTTCGCTATTGTCTTGTGTCTGTTGGTCATGGCCCACATCAAAGCGCTCCACTGGTTACGATCCTGTCTGTCGACCAAAGCACCGGCTTCAATGAGCGCAGCAACGACTTCTTGGTGACCCTGTTATAACACGTCAGCATCGCATCAATATTGTGCATATAAGAGCAACCCACAAAACAACTAGCATAGATTAACGGCACGGTCCCCTCCTCGTCGGGCTTATTGACATCAACATAAGTCCTCGCCTGGCCCTGCACTAGTTTCCGCACGCGCTCCACGTCGCCATTACTGGCCGCCATGTTCAAGCTCTTCTGGAGTATATCGCGTTTCTCGTCATCAGTCAATTTCTCGTCGGCGGCAATTGTCTCTTCGTCTGCGGTAAGCGAATCCACCTCCCGATGGGCAGCTTGCGCAGCAAGCATCTCCATCAGTCGGGTATCACTATCTTCAATATCGCGCCCATAGTGAGCCCGCAATTCGTGCTCATTGTCGTGGGAGTGATCGTCGAGCGCTAGGCTGAAGGATAGGGGTTTTGCGGCGACTGGCGCGGTCAGGTATTGTGATTGACCTGTGATAGATCCAACGGTTAGACCTTATTGCTTGACCGGAACTAACCCGGTAATTTTTCCAACATATAACTGTTGAACGGAATATAGCTTTATCTCCCGCATCGGGGAAACGGGGAAATAGTTCCGCGGACGCAAGAGCACTCACCTTGCCATGCATCGTACATCTCAGTCTCCGGCTGGAAGACTGGGACAGAGCGACGATCGTCCAGTGACTTGGGTAAATCATCTGGGAGTTCCTGTTTAGCTTCATGGAAGGACCCGGGGCTGTGTTCTCTGTAGTCATTGGAGTCGGAGTCCTCTGAAGCCCCGCGCCGCGGTTCGGTCATGTCCATCGTGGCGGGCTGGCTGTCCAGTACAGTTGTGACGGGACATCAAAGAGTTCGGATCTCGGAGGAAATCAAAGAACCCTCTTTGGGGATATGTTCAGTAAGGAGCGCACCCTCTACGCGTAGAACTCGGTTGTTGGAGGGAGATGATGATGAGTTGGTGGATTTGGTGTTCCGTTCCTGGACCAGCTCCCGCAATGCGACCCCGAAGACTATGACGCAGCTTTGTAATTCGGATTGAATTGGGCTGAGATTAGGGGATAGAGCGAAGGCAGATAAATTAGCTGTTTATTATTTATTATTATTATCATTTTTATCTCTTCTACTCTTTGGAAAGTAGATCATAGGTAAGTGAGATCTGCTAACAAACCCCTATTCACCTAGAAATTATCCCTTTTGAAATTCTATTTCCTCTCTATGTATATAAGGTTACTACAATGGTAGAGCCTGTAATACTATATCTTATAGCTTCAGCTAAGGGGAAGGGCGTAATATTATATGGCGCAAGAATATCGGGGACCAGGGTGGTAGGAATAAGTACAAGTAGACAATGAAAGTTTGATAGTACGAAAAGAAAGCACAGCTCGAATAGCAGATAAGAATGCTGAATATGATGATATTCATCTTCAGGAACGCTCAAAGTATATTGCTATCCATAAAGGAGGTATAGATATCTCAAACAAACCCATGCTCTGATGCAAAAAGGAACGCCTAAATCCCACGAGGTATAGCTGTGATGTTGAAGAACTAGAAAGCAGCAAAATAAATAAGAACAAAGAACACCACGAACCGAATAAGCGAGTTTGATGGATTCGGAATAGCAGGGAGACCCGGCCCATGAAGTTACCACCTGCCATTCCGAGATGAACGCCGACAACGCGAGATACCCCGGCTAGGAGTGTTGTCAATGAGCTAGCAGATAAAAAAAGAACTCCAACAGTAGAGAACGAACGGCGAGCCGCACAAGTAACTCTGACATATTGGGAATGGCCCCCACCCATGAAATTACCGCTGCCATTCCCGGAATATATGGACGTCGACAAGGTGAAATACTCTGGCCAGGCAGAGAGATGCATGCATGATGAGGGCTAGCCCTGGACCGACAGATGGTAAAAAGAGCCAATGGTGAGGCTGGACAGCGAACCGCGAATGGAATTAGCGATTCTGGCAGATGAAGAATGATCAAAATGTTCATGATAATTGTTGTCATTATGAGCTGGCGGGCAGATATATATTAGATTAATAATAAAAAATGGCGACGATAGGTAGAGAGCGACCCGTGAATAGAGTAAGCGACTGCGACGGATTGGGAATGGCAGAAATCCCCGGGAATTTGCGAAAAGCTTGGACGCCGACATTGTGCAATGAGAGGATGGCTGGGATGACCAAGGTGTGTACAAGGATTGCCATCATTATGGAGTGGCAGATACAACCCATGCAAAGACGAACGTGCCCATTCATAGGGGCAGCCTGGTTCAGCACCAAAAAGACAAAAAAGAAGCTCAAAACGAAAGGTGTTTACCAGATGCAAGTATTGGTACAGAATGACAGAGGAATAAAGCAGCCTCCGGAAAGGGGGTATAAACTATGCACGGATGTCAAGGTTGTAGTACAAAGAGGGATATAGGGATGTAACGAAAAGAGCCAAGAACATAAAGAAAACAGGTAAAACGAGAGATTATTCAAGTGCTTTAGAGCGGGATTGGATTTCATCTTCGGGAAGACAAGCAATCCACAAGCACCGTTCAATGATGCCCTGCACGGGCTCGAACTTATATTTTGTACTGGCGTCGATGAGACGGAGGAGGCTCTTAACGATTCGCGCTGCGGTGCGATAGCGCTCGAAGTTGACAAGTAGACCGCCGTTAGTGCTGTTGACTTGCGCGGGTTTCTGTGCATTATAAGTGAGATCATGGACGTATAGGCCTGGAAACAAAAAGAAAGTCAGCAAACAAGATCTCACGTGATATTCAAGCAACCAGTCTTGAAACTCACCGATGAAGGGAATGCATCCCTCTTGCAAGCTGGCTGTTTCCATCTCGACACGCAAATCGTGGAAATTTCGCACCGGCTGGATTAGGCACTCCATATCCTTGAACAGCCGCTTATCCTCAATCGAAATCAACTGCCACGTACTTTGCAGCCGGGAGCAATCAGACGACGACAAAGCAATGGCGATCTGGAGCATTGTGGCATAATTGCAGATGCGGCGTGCATGCGCAGCTGTGTGGATGTACTTGATAATTGTGCGGGCCCGCTCGTTGATGTCACGGGTCAAGACAATCTCTGACAGGATCCATTTGACCATAAGGTTGAAACGGCCAACGACCAAATCAATACCCTTACGTTCCTCGTATGTCAGGAACTGGACCCAGTTTGTGACTGATGGGCAGGCACTGCTCCATTTCATCTCGACCAGATCTCGCCAGTCAACCTCACTCAGGGCGGCCATTTCAATTAATGTCAGTTGATGTGCGAGGACCTGAGATTCACATGCTAGGATAAATGGGACATGGTCGGGTAAGAGGTTGATAATGGGGCTCTGGTCGGGATGATTGTTTTCTGAATTGTATAACACATCACTCGAGACCTGCTGTATGTTTAATGGGCGCGAAGCAGAATTTCCCACTTCTTTGTGTCGCGGGGATGTGTCGGGTGTAAGGGGCTGGGCCTGGAACAAGACTGTATTCAACGGCGAAGGATGGGAAGTGAAAGATCCCGGGTTTTGAATGGTCATCGGCGGGGAGGGGGTTGCGCTAGAGGATGAGGCGTGATCTCAACAGTTGATGAATTGAGGCTGCGCGTGTCAGTCGAAATCCTTGCGTCAATAGCCTCATACCGATCAATCAGGTCGAGCGATATCTCAGAAGACAAAGCTGAGAAGCGCTTCGGAGTGACCTGACCAGCGACATGAGTAGCCGAGGCCGGGATGGTTGCGCCACGAGGAATGCGACGCATGCTGTCAGTTTCGTGCACAATTTGAATTGAGGGGTGTGATGAGGCAAGTTCAGAAGTTTCATGGCTTGATGCGAGGGTGAGCGGAGCACCGTGCGAGTCATATTGGAGTGGTTGTCTTGTAGTTGTAGGGTGCCATTTCATGGAGTCGTCGGCCAAACCTCTTTCAAGAAGCGGAATAGAGTTATAAGACTCTTCAGATTCGGCAACAGAATCAGAATAAGGCCTAGGTGGCGCCAATCGACCCCCAACCGTGGAGTATGAGGACTTATCCGTCTGTCGCCTGCGAGAGATAATATCCCACCCAGGCCTAGCCGTTTCAAGACCATGAGGAACCAAAGCCTGCTCTCGGTGAGACTGAGACCCCTCTGCTTGTGCAGACGAAGAGTCTCGATTGGGGCTGGATGGTCCATCCCACTTCCCCTCCAGCTTCAACAGCGTTGACTCGATACCACCGTCATCGTCATCAGGAATCTGTGCAAACTTTGCAATGACCGACTCAAAGGAGCGCCTATATTGTTGGGAGGTGCGCGGCTGAATATGTGAGTACCTGGGATTTGGAGGGATCAATGTTGAAGGAGGTCTTGAGGCACCGCCATCAGAAGGGGCGGTTTCGTTCACAACTGATTCATCCCAAGATGCAAACGAGTCACGGCAGGAAGGAGGCTCGGTCTCACCCCCACTCTGCATTTCACGCAGGTTTCCACCTCGGCGCCTGCGAAGAACCGGCGGTGACTGTTTGTTGTCCTGATCTTGCATCACATTGGAGTCAACAGTGGATTGAGCTGTCTCGCTGCTGATCGAAAATCGCTGTCTCGAGATCCCGCTTTGGAAGGACGCGTACTTTCTGAGTCGGAGAGATAGTGAATTCTTCTTCTTGTCTATAGGCGTCGATGCCCGTTCGACCAATGACGATCTCTGCGGCGTGAGAGGGCGAAGGGGGTAGAATACGTTTGACTGAGCAGCTGGTTCTGATTCGTCGGCGTTGTAGCAGACTGGCCGAAGATGCTCTCCTTCCACGGGTATCGATTGAGTTGAGGCGTCGTCGGGCACCTCGAGTTCCGGCGTCTCAAGAGTATAATCATCAGAAGTTGGCGTTGGTTTCTGTGCCGCCCCTGACATAAAAGGAATTTCGAACCCGGTGCCATCGACAATAATGATCGATTCGCTGCCCATGGTGATACCGCTCCTGAGTTTGGGGTCCGAACTGGGATTTTGCGTCGGTAAGAGATTAGAAGTGTTGGATTCAGGTCCCTGCGGGGTCGCTTGATGAATGTCAGACGCAACTGGTGGCTGAGTTTGGTGCTCCATTCCTCCCCGGTTCATAGCCAAGCGGTATTGTTTGAGCACCTCATCACACAGTACATCAACCCGGCCCGGATGTTTGGTAACAGCAGCCAATTTCCTCTCCCGGTAGAACTCAGACCCGAAAGCCAGTCCAATTGGCATTGCGGATGTCTTCCCGCGGGAAGGCAATAGAATGGCCTCGTGGGTATTCACAATGCGAGCAGAGACGCTTTGTCCACCATTCCTTGTGTGCAATACTCGTTTGATTGAGCCAATGATTGTTCTCATACCCGAGTTAGGTGAAGACTTGGGCACGTCGGGGGTACTCCGACGATCCGGATTTGGGTTCTTCAACGGCGGAGGAAGGGGTGGTGATTCCGGTGCCATCATCGTCATATACGACTCTGCAGGAGGGTACATCTCTCCACGTATTAAACTGACCGGATCGAGTATCTCCTGTGGCACGGGTCCCGTTTCGGACTCCATCGTAAACATCGGCAGTCGATCATCCCGCACCGAGTCCGAGAAGCTTCCGCTTCTTTTATGGCTATGGTCGTTGTATGGGTACCGCGAGACCTTAAGAGATACAGGTGAGCTAGGTGGCTCACGGGTCCTGGACGGAGACTTGGACTTTGTGGGGCCCAATACCACAGGGCGCGGGCCCTTGTTTTTCGAGGCACACATGGATAGGCGCTTGGGTGATTTAGGCGGCAATGAACACGAAAGTGCCATCAAGCTTTGTTCGCTTTTGGCAGAGAATGGAATGCTCTGTGTAGTTGCTGCAGAATCATTTCGATCATGATGTATAGGGAAAGGAAGACTTTCACGAAAGGTGGTGTCTGCACGGGGTGTCATGCCATGAATAGGCACGTTTCGCTGCAGTTCCTCGGCTTTGGGGAACTCATTCTGAACATCTCCAGGTATGATTGGAATTTCTGGGTCGTTATAGGCGCGAGACAAGTCGGGGGAAGACCAATAAAGCGAACACTTGCCATTCCAGCAACGCTTCAAGTCAATGAGAATCTTTCGATCGCTCGTGCCGCCATTGTGTCTAGATTTGACCTCTGAATATAGCTTGTTTATAGTCTCGCAGAAATGGGTCCGAAGGTCATAATTCGTAACAAAGTCATCGACGAAGTAATTGAGAATCCAATGTCGCAAAGCCGCGAATGTGCGGATCCTGATAATGCGTCCATCATCTTGTAACCGATTGACTGCCCACTTTAAGCGCGCAAGAAGAAGAGCCAAAAGGTGTGTTGTGGATAGGTACGAACGGAAGGTAAGAAAGAAGTCCGATACTAGCTCATAGTCCATGAATGACTCGGAAGAGATTTGCGCAACAATTCGGGCAGGTGTGGCAGCGCTGATATCCTTTGTCCCAGTAATGTATCGGACAACAGATCCATCATCCATATCATACACCAACGTTTCATAGATGGATGGCTCAACCGGCTCCTTCAATTCATAGACCATGGAATTCCTTAAGGCTGGTGAAGCTCGGTTCATATCCATAGCGGCCGCGGTGCCCGAGAACATCGAAATCGCAAAAGATGTCCGATGCCGTGAGAAAGAGTCTCGGGGATATGGACTATGGAGTCCCGGTCCCGGCAGAGCGTCTGCCATGCCCCCAAGCAGTGTTGAATTTCGAAAGTTGTCCGACATCGAGGCTCGCTTATAGACAGAGCTCTGCACCATTACACTGCCTTCAGCGTTGAATCGCGGCGACCCGACCCGATAACGCGGAACAGGAACCTCTAAGGTTGGTGTCGAATTCTCGTGTGCAGACTTGGGCCGGTCTTCGGACCTGTCAATCACGATCCGCAGCTCCCCACGCTTCCCCGCACCGGCTATCGACTGCTGCTCAGATATTGTCGAAAACGAGATCGGTCTCGTGCGGTGCTGGCTGGAGAGTTCGGGGGGAGGAGACGCGGAGAGGACGGACTCGGGAACTTCGGGCTGTTCGCGCGGACGTAACTCAGAGAGCTGCGAGCTCGACCACCTGGATGGATCTGCATTCTCGCGGGCATGTGCATTAGGCTGCGGCTGAAGAAGACTGGGTTTCGCAGTATCGACTGGAGAGAAGGATGCAGGCTGTGGGCTGTTCTGGGACGGATTGGCAATCGGCCTAAGTTATTGAAATAGTTCTACTATTAGCAGGCTGCACAGCATGTGACACAGCAATAATTATGGGTCGATTGGTGTACCTGAGAAATATTTTGCCATTCTGGCCGACACTCCTTACGGTGAAATGGCCGGCCTTCCTCCCGGGTGATCGCGCCTCTAGCGGGCCATGATGTGTTTGGGACCGCTGTAAGTTGTTCTGTCGTAGGAGCTCATGGCTATCCTTGGCATTTATTCCAGTTCTCTCGCGCGCTGCCTTCAATTCTAGGTTCCGCTTGACATTGCCCCCTTGGGCTACGGTATTGGCACGGCGAAGATTCGAGATTGAAGGCCCTCCACCTAACATTCGGTTTGGCAGTTCATTGATTTGGACTTGCGGGCCCAGAAAGGCCTTGAACTCCGACGGATCAGGTGGGGGCTCCATGACAAGTTATAAAAACCGAACTCCCATCAGGGCCCTAGAAGAAGTCACAGTATCATAAGGTAAAAAAAAGAAAACACAGCTGTTGTGGATATGACCCGACGCGGCGGGAGCGGAAGAACAGGAACTGGGAACGCTGGGTCCAAAAGGAAAAGCCCCCTTTTACCAAATTTTTTTTTTGTTCAATCTACTTATCTATTTTATTACATGTGTCTACTCATCCCTTCAACATTCTAAATATGTAAGGTGATAGGTCGGAAGTCGAAACATTGAAAATTGAAAAGAATTGACAAAAGTACGTACATAATAAGTACCAAGATTCCTGGCTTCAATCTCGGAATTGGCGATACATCTATCAACTTATATGTTTTACTTACGAATTACTATTATGTGTTGACTCAAAAATCTGTCTCAAAAAGAGATGATTAATGTGACACCTCTCGTTAGAACTCCGTAACCAGCCCCTAATTTAGACTGCCTTACTTTATGCCCTCTATACTAGCGCGCCAAATTCTCACACCCGGAGGTCACATCGTCTGATGATTTGGCAAATTTTTAGGTCGTCTCTCGTAAAATAAGCCAACTATTCCGAATGGAATATTAACTGTCTATTCACATATTTCCGTAATAGAATTCACATCAATTACTCTCAACCTTCCACTTGCCGTCAGACGAGATGTCACATGTCAGATGTCGATCAGCTGACATAAGAATTGACATGTCAACATAAGAAGCATCACCTTAACTCTAAAGAGAAGGTAAAGATTTAGATAACTAGACTCTACGGAGTATACCTCAGCCTCTTCTATAGTGTTGCGGTCTGGCCGATACCGATTTACTTCCTGGCCCGGGGCCCGCTCCTTGTTTTAGGCAGCGATCGCTGTGGAGATCAATAGCTGTACGGAGTATTTGTAGGGTTTCGGCATCTTGGCCGAGCAGTATATCCTCCACTCCGGCATCGTTAGCATATGTAGGGTGATGTATCAGGCATCATGCCAGCCGATTTGCTTTGTGCATTTAAACGAAAGACATTAGGGATAGATGTTGAAGCAGCTCTAGTCTCTAGGTAGCATGCTAAATTTTTGGATTGTGACAATTATCTCTATTATCTTCATTCAAGTATTGGGGATGAAATGGGACCGAGGCACAGCTAGGGACGTGTGACTAAGTCAAAATACTCGTATTACTCAAAACTCATGAAACCAGATGCCATTGACAGTAAACTATTCAAAATTACCAGAGCTTGCAAACCGGCTTCTTGTCCGGGCAACTAAAGGCATTCTTGAACTCCCTAGAATTGGCCATAGTTTCCTATAGCAGCGGTCAGTGATGGCACACAAGTAAAGGAATGCATTAACGAGACTCACGATAATTCGTGCAGATTTAGGCGCATGGGGATCGTTATAGATCGCCTGCTCAGCCGCCTCCTTGGTAGTTTTTCCACACCACCAATTAGCATAAGATATAAAGAATAGCTGCTCTTTGGTAAATGCATCCAATCCCGGGAGGTGGGGGTCAGGCTTTGCCTCATCGTGCTTCTTCCATGCGTGGTATGATGCTGTCAACCCTCCAGCGTCGGCGATGTTCTCGCCCAATGTCAGTCTTCCATTCACGTGGAGAATCTTGCCCTCGGGACCAGTGACGGTAAATTTAGAATACTGGTCGACAAAGCATTGAGCACGCTCTTCAAAAGCTTCAACGGTCTTATCGTCCCACCAGTTAGTGTAGTTTCCACTCTCGTCGTAGTGTCGACCGGTAGAATCGAAAGCTACGTCACATTGTTAGGAAACAATAACAGCTTCGCAGAGAACTGAACATACCATGTGAAAGTTCGTGGCCACTGACGGCACCAAATGCACCATATGCCAGATACAACGGAGCGGAAGGTCCATAGAACGCTGGTGGCTGCATAATGCCCGCAGGGAAGACGATCTCATTACCTGGCGGGTTGTAATAAGCATTGACAGTCGGTGCACTCATTCCCCATTCGTCACGGTTGGTGGGCTTGCCGAGCTTAAACCATTCGTTGCGAAGCTGGAACTTTGCCACGGCCACCTCATTCTCAAAGAAAGTGTCCTTGGACAATTCGAGGTCCTGATAGAATTTCTTCACATCTTCGGGGTCCAAAACGTTGGGACTCTTTGTGGGAAACCCGATCTTCTGGATGATGTTTCCCACCTTCTCAATGCCCAATTTTCGCACATCCGGAGACATCCAGCTAGTTTGATCCAAGGTGAAAATGAATCGCTCCTTGATATCGGAAACGATCTGATCGCCAAGTTTCTTTGAGTCCTCAGAGAACGCATCAAGAACATAGAAACGGCTGAGACTCCATTCAAGCCCTTCATCCAGATGCCCAAGACATTTACGCCATCTCTCCTCCTTGGCTTGGGGTTCTTTCCCAGCAAGTACGTTCTTGAATCGCCGAAGTGGTTCAATGGAGGCATCCTCAATAACATCCGCAAACGCTTGGATGACCTTCCACTGCAAGAAGAGCAAGATGGTCTCTCTGGGTGTATCTTTCAAGAGAACAGACAATGCCTTCATATAGGAAGGCGACCCAACAATGAGACGATCAGTTTTGTAGTCATGGGGGGCCAATGATGAAATAATATTGGCAAAAGAGATCTCTGGCACCAGTGCCTCCGTTTCCTTGATACTAAGGGGGTTATAGTATTTGGTGACATCTTCCTGGGTTTGGGTGTCCGGAGTCACATCCGCAAGCTTCTTTTCAAAGGCTACAACATCCTCGGCAATTTTGTCGAATCCATCTCCAGCAAGTCCCCGAACAACTTGCTTCAAAACGGACGTATAGTCAGCCACAGTCTTTGTGTTATTATAGTACTCTCTCGCGGGAAGTCCGATTTCCCGAGGCGGCGAGATCATGATAACAACATTATCAGGGTCTCGATCGTCCGGCTAGGAGTCATTATTAGCGCTCGCCCCTAGGTAAAGTATAGGTCACATAGACTTACAGTGACACCGGAAGAAGCCAAGGCCTCGACACCAGCGTTCGCCAGATACAACAGAGCACTAGTGAGTTGATCTTGCGATCCATTCACAAGACCTGCCTTTGCGGGGTAGATAGTCTTCAGTTCATCCAGAATATTAGTCAATGGCTCGCTGCCTCGTTTGCTGACCGTAGCCTCGTCCAAGCAAGCATCGTACGCAGCTTTGAGTTTCTTAAAATTGTCAGCATCAGATGACTCCGTTGGCTCTGTGCGCTCCAAGATATGGCGGAGTTTAGTCTGGGCATTCTCTTCCATGATTGTGCCGGCAAATATGGATCCCTGATCGGGCCGCATATCATGGTGCTCCCTCCATCCACCGCAGACATATTGGTCAAAATCAGTGCAAGGATCTATGTCCTCATATTTGGGATCCAGATTATAGAGGATCTCGGATGCAGCATGAATGCATTCTTGTGACTGGCAGAGTGGAGGGGCCTCGGGGTGCGGGGATGGGTTCTTCTCAGTAAACGGGGAACCTAATCATAGGAGTGGCCATGTTAACGACGCATTTTAACAGGAAAGAGGAATCATACCATGCGACAAACGTAGACAGCAGGTAACAAGACCGGTGATCACAAAGACACAGATCCCTTTTCTCAATTCTCTCGACCAGCAAGGGCGAGTTCTTTGTCCCTTATTGTGACAGGTGTGGCGGGAAACAAAGTCATTGTCATTGTCCTCGGAGTCGTAGTTTTTGTTTTCATCCAGAAGCGGACCCTTCCCGGACTGCATACTGCGCAACGAGTAGGTGTTTGCTATGGTCACTGGGGAGCCATTAGCTCTTCATAGCTGCCGAACACGGTGCGCTGGTTAAAACATACCTAAATGTTGGTGGAGCCGTTGGAAATTTTACAATTTTTCAAGGAGATGATGAGAGAATCATGGACCGAAAGAGTCTCGGTGAATATTACTTTGGCAACGAGGAGAAGTTGGGGTCGCAGTTGCGTCACACCTGGGGCCGTAAGGAACTCTTGGCGGCTCCAGCTGGGTTACCGTGGAGCTATCCAGGGCTCCCGAGGTCCCACCCGAGGTCCCATGATGACTCAGCGGGTTGCATCCAGGCACGTTCCAAGGTTCCCCGAGGGCAGGACTACATTCAGCATAAGATACTACGTTTTGTTAGAAACTAATGTGTGGTTACTTTTTCCAGGCAGAGGCACAATAGTCTTGAGATCTGACGAGATTCTTCTAAATGATGATGCTCTAGATCATTCAATTTCGCAAAAGATTTCCCCTCCAAATAGTCAGAGTCTATCAAAAGTTTTCAATAAATGCCTGTATCTGATGATTTGTTCAAGGATGTTGTAACCAGGCTTTACACAGAGAAAACTGCGTATGCAGGTCAAAGATCTGCCACGCACGCCATGACAACTACCAGCCCATCTCCAGGGCTGGTACCCGGACAAAGTCTACGAAGTGCTCCGCAGCGATTAAGCAAGTGGCCAGGGTTGTACTTAAGGTCTTAGCCTCACACGGAGATCAAAAGGCGACAAGAGGTGAGCATACAAGCGAAAATAGAAGGGCCTCGAGCGCCAGACCAGACATAATCATAACAATGTATAACAATCACAGTCTAGCCAAAGGCCCATATGCATTTGCAATGGCTAGGCTTGCCGAGCTGATTTCAGAGATGGATTTACAGCCTGTGAGCTGCATACATCGCTTGAAGTCGTCAAACAAGATCTTGAGCATCAACTCGACTCCCTGTTGACCGTCATACTACGAACGGAGTTAGTGTGCCCGCCTGTATCAGTATATTCAAAGTAACCAGCAGCACTTACCGCGAGTCCCCAAAGTGCAGGACGGCCAACCCAGCAGCATTCAGCACCAAGAGCTAAGGCTTTAAAAATGTCCACCCCAGATCGAATTCCACCATCAATATGAATCTTGATCCTCCCCCGCGCAGCCTTAGTACAGGCAGGAAGCGCATCAATTGTGGCCGGCGTCTCATCCAGCTGCCGACCACCATGATTGCTAATAATGATACCGTCGCAGCCATATTCAATAGCAGTCTCGACATCTTCCGGGGTGAGAACGCCTTTAATCCAAATCTCCATCTTTGTAACACTGCGTAGCCACGGTATCTCGGTAGCCCAGGAATGGGAATCCGAGTTTGTCGAGCTAAACCCATCATCGTGAGATTGTTGCTGAATCTCGGCAGATGTTTTTTCATACATCGGAAGCCCCAAGCCCACTGGAGCCTTGAATCCATTCCGCCATTCATTCCAGCGCACCCCAAGTACAGGACTATCCGCAGTTAAAAATATAGCCTTGCAGCCCGCATCCTCAGCCCGACGGACAATTCTTTCTTGCTTAGCCTTGTCCTTCATTGAGTAGAGCTGCATCACATGATGAATTGGCCCCACTTCTTTTCCAGCAACGGTGATCTCTTCAACCGAGTGATTAGCATAGGAAGAGACACCCATGTTGACGCCCATTTTGGCACAGGCCCGGCTTGTGGCCAACTCGCCTTCTGGGTGGGCCATAACCTGCATTCCGGCAGGTGAGACACAGAGCGGAAAGGTAATATCTCGGTCGAAGAGGGAAATTTGAGTGTTTACACGTGAGACATCTCTCAGAACTCTTGGTAGAAGACGGTATTTTCTGTACGCAGCATAATTGTCGTGAAGTGTAACTTGGTTCGTTGCGCCGGAGTTAAAGAAGTCTTCTTCGTGTTAATGATGAATATTATGGTAACATGAGGGAGAGCCAATGTATACCTCTTGCGGAAACGGATAGTGACTTTGAAGCCGCCTCCTCAAGGTCAGCTATGGATAATACTTTATTTGCCATTGCAAACAAAAGAAAGCAAGAGATATCGAGAGATATGTACTGAAGGACACCACATCTTGACAGCGTAGTCGGCGTGAGGGGTAAATGTGGGGAGAATTTTCATCTGTAGGTTTACCGCTCTCTAGAAATGGTTAGCTCATCGTTTAACATAGATTCTATTATTCTAATAACCAGTCTTAAGTATGAATCGAGATCATATTGACATTGGAAAAAAGTACATTGTGCCTACCTAGAGCATGCTTGTCCGGCTGTATGAAGTGCGCTACGCCATGGCAGATGTGTTTGACGTAAAGCCCTGAGACTTCATTGGACTACTATTGAGTATATGTAGAATATTAAAAGTGGCTTTCTTTGTAGCATGTTGACAAAACTCCAGAAATTGGAACACCTACTGGAATATTGCTTTCTTCGGGAATAAATCGAGACATTGTGACCTGACAAAGGTTGTTATATCATATAGCCGAATATTATATGCAGTCTTTCGCGCCACGGGTTTTTTTTTTCTTGAAGCTGAAGCATAGACATCCAATATACTACACTCAATTACACCTACAGAAAGCGTTTGCTAGAAAGGAATCCATAGGACTGATTTAAGGACTCAGAGGCCCTAAGCTCCATGTTCTTTTTCATGAGACCACTATGATCGTCCAGTAGATGGTTTGTCCCTCTTTCTGCACTATGTTCATTATGGATTATTATCACTTGACAATCTTGATTTTGTCGGTATCCTTGTCTAAGCACCGAAATGTGCGGCTCAATTAGTAATTGCAGTTGCTATTTCCCGCATATTTAGGATATCATGACCGAATCTATCGCGGCCACTTGAGCTTGCCTCCTCTTTGGTAAGCTAAGTTCAAGATAAAGGCTACTTGCCCACCACAGCCTCTTTAGATTTGGGCACTGTGCGGGGTTTTTATAATACAATTCTCCACTCCGAATCAGATATTTGTGAGATTCCAGTACATAATAGGCTACCCCTTCTCAATGCCAAGCTAAACCAAGAGTTCCCCGGCTTTTCATAGCCTCCTCTACTTGGCATCAAGCGCGAAGTTGAGGGGTAATCTTGGTAGATCCCCAGATTCTTCAATTTCCCACCGTGTTCCGAGGCTCTTGTTGTTGTTATGTTGGATAAAGCTCGGTTAATATCCCTTTAGAAGGTTCTCTCAAAGTATATCTATTCCCAATTCACTTCTTCGAATTTTTATTTTCTCGCTTTGTTGAAATATTGAGAGACTCAGGTATTTGTAACAATGGCATCGATCTCGGCCACCCCCCAGAAGATGAATCTATGAAAAAAGAGGACGTGTATTTTGCCCATCTTGAGGAACAAGACATGGCACATCCAAATTCCGGCAATGAATCCCCTGTGTATGGTATTGACGAGGCACATCAGAAAAGGGTCATGTATGTTGGCTCTTTATTCCAACATGGTCAACAAGTCAACTCTAACGCCTGGGCTAGACGACGCGTTGATTTCCGCCTCCTCCCAATTCTTGGACTCATGTATTCCATATCACTTATTGATAGGACGAACCTTGGACTTGCATTTGTAGCAGGGATGGAGGAGGATCTTGGACTTGACATCGGCAACAGGTATACCATCGTTGTTATGGTATTTTTCGTGGCATACATGTAAGCTCGATGATATTACCTGGAAGTGTTTTGGATGCAATGGCTGTCTGACCTTCTATCTCACTTAGTATATTCGAGATACCTAGTGTATGACCGGACTTTACAGCCAGTAATTATTCCATGATGGACGAAACTAACCTCTACAGAACCTCATCCTTCCTCGAGCCGGTGCAGCAAACTGGCTAGCTTTTCTTGGATTTAGCTTTGGAGTGATCTTAATCGGCATGGGTTTCACTAAAAGTTGGACTACAATGGTAGCTTGCCGAGTTTTGTTAGGTAAAGAGACGTCCTCCTTTTCCATTCTACCTTGCTGACCAGGTATCCGTTTTTTAGGTGTAATGGAAGCGGGATTTCTTCCAGGTATATATAAGTGGACTGTCTCTCCAAGTTAAGCATTACTAACTATACAGGTTGTACCTATCTAATTACATGTTGGTACACGCGATTTGAGGTTGGAAAGAGACTGGCCACTTTTTGGCTGGTTTCTGTTATACTGAACGCCTTCGCTGCAATTTTTGCCTATGCCTTGACCCTGCTAGATGGGAGCTATGGCCTGAATGGATGGCGCTGTAGGTTACTCACCCCCGTGCCATGAGAATAGTACCAGCTGACCGTGATTGTCTAGGGATTTTCATCGTCGAGGGTGCCATTACCAGTAGTATCTGTTTGATTGGCTGGTTCATCATCATCGATTTTCCAACTCAAGCAGATACGTTTCTTGAGCCGGAGGAAAAGGAATTCATCATCGACCGCATCAACAACGACAGCGGAGACGCGGAAGAGGATCCAATTACCATGGAAAGGGTTTTTCATCATCTTAAAGACTGGAAGTTGTATGTCTGGGCATTCAATCTCATGGCATCCACCCTTCCCGGATATGCGTACAGCTACTTCAAGACAGTCATCCTCATGGGCATGGGCTTCAGCAGCACCCAGAGTCAACTTCTCAGTGCCCCACCTTACATTATTGCCGCATTCTTTACGTATTTAGGTGGCTGGTTCACTGACAAATATCAAATCCGCGGGCCGGTGATTGCTATCCATCAACTTCTGACAGCAGTGGGGATGTTGATCACAGCTTATGGCGGTGCAAGTGGGGCAAGATACTTTGGGATATTCATGGGTGAGTTCTCAATCGTCTCACACTGAAAGGTTATATATACCTAACATTATACCCCAGGTGTGGGATTCCTGCAGTTTTGTATCCCCGGCGTGCTCGCATTCCAAGCAAACAACATTACTTCCCACTCGAAGCGAGGTGTCGCATCAGCAACCTGCCTTATCGGCGGAGGCCTTGGGGGTATCATTGCAAGCATCGCGTTCAAGTCTGATGAAAGTCCGCATTATACCACGGGCATTTGGGTGACATTTGGTATTACAATGGTTAGCATATGCCTAACCCTAATGATGGATTTTCACTTTTGGAAAGCAAACACAAAAGCCCGGGAGACAAATGGTCAGATCGAGGGTATGACTGGATGGTACTATACTCTTTGAGTATGACATATCCATATTGGAGAAATCGTGGAATCAATAGGAGCGTTCGTGGTATTTTGTGTTAGCCAGCCACATGACTTACTCAGAGAAGCTTCAACTCTATGCAGTGGGTTTATATTCCAAATTATTTGTTAGTAACATATTGCGGTACTCCGCATTCATTGCATGACTAGAATATAAACAGCGCATGAAAATACCAGTCCTTCCTAGATAAACCTAACCCCATGATTTTCCTTGTACCACTATTTTCACACCTACATTTTCTTCAAACTATGCCCAATGAGCTCGCCAACCTCAACTGCAATTGACTGACTCGAACTAAGACTGACAAAATGCAATGCGGCATCGATGCCATTGATCATAGCGCCCGTCGTGATTATTCTAACGCCGAACTAGTTCCGACCAGCATCCAGATAGGAAACCAGGTCCGAGGGATCTTCAGAGACGATTTGAGTCCCTTTTGCACTCGGAGTTTGATTCACATAGCGTTTGACTGCATCTCGTAGCCCAGGTATAGCAAGACGGTGTGTGGTTGCAGTGAGGCCATCAAGTACACCTCCAAAAGCTAAGAAGTAGGCTCCAATGCAGACGGCCAAGATGGTGCGTTGCCGCACGCTTTCTTGATCCCTGTCTGATGCAAAACTGGTGATAAACTCGACAAGCTCTGATAGCTGCCCCTGCTCGGATTCCACATGTGGTAGGATATTGGTTGGTCGTGATCCAGGGACGATCAATATTTCATAGTCGGACAGTCGAAGTTTGGCTTCAGCAAGGGATATGTCTCTCTTAACTGTAGTGTTCTCTTGAGATGTTGTGAGCTCATCCTTGGCAGCATAGCTCACGGAGAAGTGCGAGTTATAGAGTACTGAAACCGGACCGCTTACATCGAGGATGTTAAACCCGGGGAAGACGACCACTAACGCCCTTTTCTGTATGTGGCCCATTGTAAAATTTGAAGATCATGGGAGAATATAAGACTCGGTTCTGCAAGATGTAGTCTCTATCTTTCTGGAATTATTTGGTGAGTCACTAACACTTAGTCTCCGGAATGAGAGGCATCACAACTAAACCATTTAGTATCTCCCAATAGCCCAAGCGCCTAGCAATTCATAGTATATATGGACTTATCTAGTCCCATAAAATGTTCAGTCACTATAAAATAAATATTGAATGATCGGTACTCGAAAGTATAAAGGATAATGCCCAACTCTCTGATATCTTTCAATACGAAGGCTTCTCATCTATTTCTCAAGCTGCGAACCCGAACAGGTTCACCTCGTCATGGATATGAAGGCGCACTATTAGTAAGTCCTATAGCTAAGGTGAAATGCTACTAGTCTTATGAACATTTTTCAATTTATTGCTCCTTTCCTCTCTGCAAGAATGTTGTTTTACTAATTGTTGGCGGTAACTAACAGCGCCGTCGTCAGTTTATCTAATCCCCTTGTGGAAAGGAGAAAAAGCCAGGTAAGCTGTACTCCGTAGGTATATGTGGCATGGGGCTAGTAATGAAAAGACCAGTTACATATTTTCTCAACAAATCCTCTTTGGGAGTGTATATTCAGATCCTCCCTCTCCTGCAGTACCCTAATCTAAAGATAGACCCATCAAAACGGCCACTAAAAACAGTCATAGTTCTCCATATCTCATTTGTCATTTGCTCCTTCTAGAGTCGAAAAGACCCAAACTACTCCGTGGCGTGTTGAGCACTCTGCTGGACTAGGTTTTGCATCTCCGGAGCTATCCCCGAACAACTCACGCTCAGGCATTGGAAAACCGGAGACTAGACCTGCTGTCAGATGCTGATCGGAAACGTTTAAATTGGCCGAGTCCCACTCTCAACGTCCCTTAATAGTTTGGCCGTTCGTTGTTGGCGGGTTTACCACTAATATTCGCACCGGCTACAGAGTACCTATGTCGATAGATATATGGGCTGATAGAAAGCTAATATTAGATGGCGAAGTCGGCTTACTTTGGATTTATTGTGTGTGGCGTCTGGCTTTGGCGAACCTAAACCCTAGTATTTACTTGTATTGTACGGAGTACTCCGTACCTTTGTTGGGGATTATATTGCAAGGATGTGAGATAAAGTGATCTATAACATGTACACGAAGTGTGATATACCATCTAGAGGTTGTGCCAATTTGATTTACTATGATGCTAAAAGCTTAGGGTTTTCGGTATAAAGGTCTGCCAGAGCTTCATGATACTAGTGGAGCACCCTTTATGCATAAATAGAAAGGATATGGGTATGTACATACGGAGTACTCCGTAGGGAGTACGGAATATGAAAATCGATACTTCGGGTAAGCCTTTTGAGCACAGAAAAAAGACCACACGTGCTTGATTCCTCGGAAGTTGCATGTGGAGGCAGAACCCAATCTCAGGGGTTGATGAGACTTCCTCTTTTACAGTAAGCAGTTGGTAAGCAAGCTATGGTAGGTAGATCCACACCATAAGGACAGCCTCTATCGCACCTCTGGGTGAATCGTTTACCATATCGGGCCACGGAGAATTTTCGTTCTAAGATCGGTGCAAACTCAGGTCCAGGTCCAGATACATACAAAACACGTTGTACCAATTGTACGGGACTTATTCTCAGGGTTAAATGTGATAGGACTTCTAGGATTGATCTCCACAGGTGCATTCGACTAGTCCCGAAATGATCACCCCCTGCCTTAGTATCACGACGGCGTGGTGAGATTGCCCGCAATTAATGTAAATCATATCTTGAAACTGGGGACGGCGAACTATCGGTAAATTGGGGCAACTGGTCTTTGTTTCAGACCCCTTTGATGGGGTTAGAGGAGTGTTGCGGGGTTGTATACAACGTTGCAGACCTGGAGTTGAGAACGATTTGTCATCTCGCAATCTTGAGGCCCTCAGGTCATTAGTAACAACGTACGAAGGATTACCGCAGCATCTCCTGCGGCTCAAATACGGCCGAAATTGCGTGTTGTGGGGGCGAAGGGAAATGTCAGCCACGGTCCACCAAACATCTGTTTCTCGTGGAGTCAGGAATTTTTTCCGATAGCGTGAAAGTAAGCAAAGGTTGGATTTGAGCTCTCTGATTGGTTTGTACGGAAATCGTAAGCGCTGTAATCCGGTGTTAGCCTTAGGTCCGTTTAAACCTCGGCAGAACTATTGTGGATATACACCGTACGATTCTCTTGAGGAACCGGAATCTCAGGGGACGGAACCCTGTAGTACGGAGTAGAAAAGAGCAAGATGTCCATGGTGATCCAAGCAGAACCTTAGTGCTAAACCGGGACAGGAATCCGCCAACGTTTCAGAACGGCCCTTGCATCGGCCACTGGCACGTCCATGCAGGTTTCAACACCTTCGTGTCGATCGCTGTAGCTCTGCATTCCGCATTGGCTTGGCAAAAGCACCGTTTCGAACAGAGGACGGACTACATTACATACTGTGTCCTTTCGTATCGTGTATACATATCGGATGCTGCACTGCCATTTTCTTCTTTTGTAAAGAACTTAAAAAAACACCCAACAATTCGATTGTTCCTGAAATCACGCTGATTGGGTTAACGCGTGGGTGTACCCGAAGCACTTTGAATGGTGCCATGTTGATGGATCCTTAGGGGTTCCACTTTCTCTTTGTCTCCTGTCAGACTGTAAGCAAAATATATTATATCAGCAAAAGTAGATATGACTACAGGACAAGAGACGAAGTACTGAGCTGCAGAATCCGTCCGTGTCGATAGGTTCCAACTTGTAAAAAGTGCAGACAGGGGTCAAGCGCCCCATGGTGGATCGGCCTAGTGGCCCCCTAGTAATAAAAATATTTGTACGAGTACGAAGTAAAGCCTTCGTATTTCAATACAAAGAGGAGATCGTCAGAATAAAATGAGCTAAAGAGAAGTAATATGGAGAGAAATGATAAAGGGGAATGAAATAGTGATAGATGTATTCTATTCCAGGAGAGAATACCTGAAGATACTCAAGATACCGAATGTTGACGAACACCAAAGTGAAAGATACCGAAATCTGTATACCGAATACCAGTCTGACACCGATCACCGGCATTCTTCCATTCTCCATTCTCTCCCCGCTTGTGGACTCGCTCGTGGGACGGGAGATATGTACGACCGGCCTTGAATGCGCCATTCCATTTCTTCCATTTCTCGCCCCCCCTCTCTCCCCTCCGGAGAACTCGGCTCACAAGCTCCGAAACGTCCTTTTGTCCTCAGTTCCCGGGAAAAGCCCATATTTTGAACTTTGGAACGCGATCTCGGCTTCTCCCGTCACCGCCAACGTCTTTCCCCCTCAAGCTTCCTATTTGGCCTTTGGCAGGCTGACGCTGTGTCGCTCACACGGATTCGGCGCCTGTCTCGGAGGATAACCTAGTCCAATTGGAAATTCAACCGTCCAATTCGCAACGGAACGTGGTCGATAGGTGTGGGGAATAACGGAAGCACCAACCTTTCAAGCTTCTGCCTATCACGTCGCACACCAGTATTCGACGTTAGGCTGGACTTTGACATAATATAGAGGAGGATTTTTGTTCTTTTTGAAGGTAGGCACATCTATCACCTTGCGCAGAGAGTGTAGTTGCCTCTCGAATCTGGTGGAGTCTAGTCGAGTCTTTTGTCTCTGAACTTCGACTGGACTCCCGTGTGGCGCAATCCAATCGCATCCCTGATTCAGATCGAACACACATCGTCGATGCGTCGAGTCTCTTGTTAACCAGTTCAGCTTGCAATGGACCATTGCTAACCAGCATTGCGCTAGGTAGTTTTGTCGTTACCGGACGTAAACCATGGGTTGCTTAGTTTCGAAGCCCGAGGAGGCCGATAAGGAGGCTTTCCAGCGCAATGCGCGAATTGAGAGGAGTATCAAAATTGACAAGAAGGCACTGGACCGGACCATCAAGATTCTGCTATTAGGTGGGTAGTTCTCGGTCGCTGGCTGTCGGCCTCCTTCAGCGTCGCGTTGCTAACATTAATGCTCAGGAGCGGGAGAGTCCGGCAAGTCTACCATTATCAAGCAGATGCGAATCATTCATAGCCGAGGCTTCCCTGAGGAAGAACGTCACCAAACCCGCGCCATAATCTACTCAAACATAGTCATTGCGTTCAAGGTCTTGTTGGATATCATGAATGCCGAGGATATCGATTTCGAGAACGAGGAAAAGACCAGGGTACTGCTCACCCTTCTCCTTGAGAAACCAACGTTAGCTAACGAGGATTGAAAGCCATTTGCGGACCTACTAGACAACACGGAACCAGATGTAGGGTCGGATGAAGCCTTCTCCGATCTCGAGGTCCGCGATGCCATGAGGGCCATGTGGAAGGATGAAGGCGTGCAGAAGGCCGTTGCACGGGGGCATGAATTTGCTCTCCATGACAACTTGCACTAGTAAGTGGAATTGGCGGTGCGTTATATGAGCCTAGGCTAACGAAACTCAGTTTCTATGAATCTCTCGATCGCATATTCACACCGGGCTGGCTTCCTGATAACCAGGACATGTTGCAGGCTCGACTTCGCACCACGGGTATTACGGAAACTCTGTTTGAGCTCGGACAGATGAACTTCCGCATGATGGATGTAGGAGGACAGCGGTCAGAGCGGAAGAAATGGATCCATTGTTTCGAGGGTGTCCAGTGTCTGTTGTTCATGGTCGCCTTATCTGGATACGACCAATGTCTTGTCGAAGACCAGAACGCTGTAAGCACATTTTCCCAATGCCCTCGCTCGCATCACTAATCATGTTTCGCAGAATCAAATGCACGAGGCCATGATGTTATTCGAGTCACTAGTCAATGGCGAATGGTTCAAGCGCAAACCAATCATTCTATTCCTCAACAAGATTGATCTGTTCAAAGGAAAACTCGCCATCTCCTCTATCTCGAAACACTTCCCAGATTATACCGGCTCTGACACCGATTATGATTCCTCGGCACAGTACTTTGCAGACCGATTCCGTGGCATCAACCGCATCCCAGACCGCGAAATCTACATCCATTACACTAACGCAACTGATACAACACTACTCAAGGCGACTATGGATTCAGTACAGGACATGATTATTCAGAAGAATCTGCATACCTTAATACTATAAGGTAGAGGCCCTCAAATTCCCGAGGCATTCCCCATGACCGTCTGTCTATGACGATGGTTTTCTTTTTTTCTCTTCATTTTCTATTTCCAAGCTCTTCAGCCTACCAGTTATTTTCCGGTTGCATACCAGGGCGGCTACTATCCGTTCACTCCTTCGTGATCATTGCCATATGTCATTTTCTTTTCTTCCTTTTTTAACGAGGCGTCTTGATTGAGAAGTTGTTGTCTGCTCTCTGCTCACATCATTGGGTCTATCACGTTGCATTCAAAAGCCTATCCGATTTCGCCAACTAATGCCCATGCTTCAGTTTAACGACTGTGTCGTTGCCATTCCCATTTTTGTTCATATTTTCTTGGTTTAATGCAGAGTGATACCATTTGTTTGTCTTTGCAGCTGTGTTTACTAACGACTGCTCTGTATTATCACAATCATTCTGTGTCTTTATTCACTATATCTCATTTCTGAATGAATTCGATATCCTGCTCTTTTATGAGCAATTTTTTTTCACTCTTCGGACTCCTGTCTCAATACGGTTCGTTAAAAAGTAGGTCTAGGTATCAAGTCCATGCCAGTCCGCTTACTATCGGGTTCCTTGCTGTAGATCACACAAGCTGAGCCATTTCTCCAACTGGCGCTACACTGGACAGAACCCTAAAATCCAAGAATCAACCAGATGACTCGACAAATAACGCGGCCAATACTATAGAAGACGGGATTTTCCTTATTAAGTTGAACAAGAATAGTCGGCCGCATAAGCGGCCTTGGGATGTATTTTCAGTAGTCTTTCCAGTGGTATCTTAAGTAGTCTTCTCAGATATCATTCTGCTTAGATAGGTCGACGGCAAAAAAAGGCGGAAAAAGGCTTAATTTGTGCAACTACTTTTCTATGTATAATATTTGATCACGAATCACGCGACTTCAGGATTTCCGAAAGTGTTCAATTATATGCCTCAGGCATCAATATTACATAACAACCGCATGATCAGTGACCCGAGTTCCGGGCCGACTGATTTCGCCTCCGATTCAGACTCATTCACCTCTACAGTGACTGGGTTATTTACCAACCATGTTGTCAACATCGTTACGCCGGGCAGCATGGGCTCCCATGCCCCTTCCCGGGCTAACTCGCTCGGGTCAAAATCTCACCAGCAGCTTGCTCGGCGCAACCCGACCTCTGCACCAACTCCGGTATTCCTCCTCATCCTCCAAACCGCCCGTCCCGCCCAGCGATGGCTCCCGACGAATGGACACCTCTGCCCCGGCAAAGGGGGTCAACTCAACTAGCGAGAAGAGCAAGGCTAACCGCCGTCGGGGGAAGGACAGCTCTACCCGGAACGGATCTTCAAAGTCTAGCCAGCATACAGCATTTTCCAACCTCCCAAGTGTTCCCTCAACACAGCACCGACAGCCGCATGGTTAGTTCTCAGGCCCTAGCTAGCTTTAGATATCATTTTGTCTCGCAAAGAAACGACCTGAAGCTGACTTTTTCTTTTCTTTGCTCGCTGCTAGATGTCCATGTAGCATCGTTCTTCTCCATCCACCGGCCAATCTCAGTGACGACTACTGTGCCTCCGACCTCGACTACCGATGCCTTCGAAGCGATCTTCTCGTCAAAGCGGCCGCTGAAGAACGAGCCGGAGGACGTCATCTTCACTCTTTCCTCGGCCGTGCAGTCAATGGAAACTGGCTCTCAGGGCATGTCAGAGTCCGAAGAGCAGTTCCGAACCTTTAGTGAACAGGACGGCGAACTCCGCATGTTGGATGGCCCCGATGCAAAGATGTCTGTGGAGGAATTCACCCGTCGTCTTCGCCCATTCCAGCCCCCTCCCCCGCCCGTCCCTATGGACACATCCGCTGCCGAGTCCACCGACGCTCAGATCGACAACGAGTACCAGACCTACTCGACCGTCCTGACTATCCGTGAGGCTCGCCACGCCGACGGCCGCAAGACCTACGAGGCGCACACGGGACCATTTGTTCGCAGTGGAGAGATGGAGGATCCATCTGATATGCGCGACGAGATCTCTATCGAGGCGCCCTCCACCCCAGGTATGACATACATGGAGCGTCTGCGCAACAGCCACACCATGCATGCCATCAGCACCATGAGACGGCGCAAGGCCAAGATGAAGAAGCACAAGTTCAAGAAGTTGATGAAGAGAACACGTACCCTGAGACGGAAACTCGACAAGTAGACTCGTGCTTAGGGTTTCCTGATTTAGGTTTTGTTCTTTTTTCCGTCAGTTGCATCCTGCCTGCGCCTGTGCATTTTGGGTCGAGGCTAGTATTGTGAGAGTTTAGGGCATATATCCTTGGTTTCATACATCTTTTTATTACTTTCTCGTTCTCCCCTACCTATTCTCTCTCGCCTATACTCGATCAAATACCCATACATACCTCCTCTCTTCTCCCTAGGTCATTTTGCTGCGAATTGCTGTACTTGCGCAGATGTGTGCAGTCGTCCAAGGTTTGGCTTCTGCGTTACATCGGCATTAATTCTTCCTACCTATGCATTTCGCATAAAGTCAATTATTCAATATCTGTTACAGCCCTTGCCAAATTGCCGATATCTTGGTCTAGGTGTCTGTTTTATCTCAGTAACTATGACTACATATGTAGAGGTAGTAATAGAATAGGGAGGGAACATATCTTGTCAAGTTGCCCACAATCATACATGGGAATATCTATATCCTCGCCATCCATGGAAAAATTGGTCTATTGAGTAACAAACACCGTGATACATAAACAAGGATTTACTCTACAGACCGAACCCTAGGTGACAAAAGCCACCCTGATCAAAAGAATTAAGCAAACCCGAGATAGAAGAAATGGACGTCCAAAAGACAAAGGGCGAGAAATAAAGAAACAAGAAACTCCTTACAGTAGATCCTGTCTAACCACCATAATGGAAGAGAAGACGGAGACTGAAGTCTCGGATCAGCGAATTTCACATAAAGTACAGATTCCAGCGCGGTGTCATGCAATGTAAAGCCAAAAAAATCCAATATCTACCTACCCACGCCACCGAGTCCAGGACGAATGATTGAACAGGTCCCCAATTCTACATCCACTCTGTCATCGAATCTTCACTCTCAAATAGGCTGAAATCGATTTATCATTTTCCGATATCATCCAATTTTGCATCCGCACCAACTTCATCATGTCAGCTTCTCCGGCCGAATAGAGACACAAGTGTGCGTCGGGGGATTGTTGAGAATGCACATCCGGGAATAAACTAAGAACCGCGCGATTGCAGTCCATGAGGCGATTCAAAGTTCGATTCACGGAATGCGGCGAGAGGGCTTTCGTTTAGCAGACTCCCTTCGCGCGGGAGTTCATGAGAAGAGCAACAATCAACCCATACAGACCTGCGAGATGTGGCGATTGGTTAGATGAGATTATACAGATTGGTATGGAAAGTAGCCACGACTTACCCAAGACTTCAGCGAAAATGAGAATCAGAATCATTCCGACATACAGTCTAGGCTGTTGAGCCGTTCCACGAACACCTGCGTCACCAACAATACCAATAGCGAAACTGCAATCTGGGTTAGAAACAAAGCTCTAGAACAATGAGAAACAGCCTGTGCTGCAAACATACCCCGCAGCCAAACCAGCCAGACCGACCGACAGACCCGCACCGAGCTGAATGAAACCAGTGTAGAGAGGAAGCTTCTGGGTCAAGTCGTTGGCGACCAGGACCGACACGACAAGACCGTAGATACCAATGATACCCGCCATGACAATGGGGACAATGTCTACAAATCGGGTCAGTAAATTGTTGCCATTCTCCTTGCACGACGGGGCTATGAATATCTCATTGCCAGATCGGCTGAGCTCTTGTTGAGATCGACGTACTCTTAACGATCAGGTCGGGGCGGAGGACGGCCATGGAGCAGACTCCGACACCGGCCTTAGCAGTTCCATATGCGGCACCGAAGCAGGTGAAAACGATAGCAGAGGTGCAGCCCAGCGCACCAAAGAAGGGCTAAAGGAAGAAAGATTAGTTATCATTCCGATGCATTGTGAGTAGGTGGATGACGCGGAGGGGCCGAGACACGCGATTGGCTCGAGTCGTGCTCGATTGTTGGGATCTAGCATATAGCAAGACTCACCGCATAGACGGGGCTGTCAAAATACGAATGTTAGCGAGGCTGATCCATAAATTCCGAAGAATGACGGGCTTGATAGCAAGGTGTCGACCGGAAGCTGTCAAGTAACCAGGGGCTGGAGGTCAGGCTGACGACTTACCAAAGTTCAGTGGCCATTTTGATGAAAGAGGACCAGACGAGGTTCTCGTGAAGTAGTTAGAGCTTTGAAAATAAATAAAAACACCCGAGGTCGGCAAGCTCAGTTGGATGCGGTCGGGAAGGATGGAGAGTCCAGAGGCTTGGAGGTCGACGGCAAACATGCTGGCCTCTCTGGGTCACGTGTAGTGTCTTGGCATATCCACCGGGACAGGTAATGACTACACCGTATGTGATATGTAGAGATTCGGCTGTGATAGGGTTATATTGCATTATTGTACATGTATCATTTTATTTATACAGTTTCGAGAATAACTCGAGATCCTGGAATATTCAGCTTCGTGCAGGACTCTGACACCGTTTCTCCTTTGATAGGTTGCGAGTAGGCAATCGCCTTCTCCGACAATGCTCCAAAGGTATGAGGCAGAGAAATGATGACATTGCTGTCCTCATCCGTTTCATGCGTCTCAAATTCCATGGAGTCAGCTACCATTCCAAAGTGATAACTGGCAGGCTCTTCCTGCGGGTCATGATTGCTCAAAAATTTGCCCTGTGCCCCAGTCGGTTTCACCGACACGAAGAACTGGATATAATCACCTGCAGTAGCAACCTGTGAAAGAAGAGATAGATCATCTACAGTAATTCCCTTATCAATAGAAGGGAGTGTGTCCAACTTTGTAGTATCAGGATTGAAAACCTGACTCAATGCGACAAGATCTTCTCGTTTGGCAGTCCCCGAGAAGCAGACTTCGGGATCCAGCGAAAGAAGGCCTTGCTTCTTTCCCCATCCACCTCCTCCACTCATGACACGGTGCAGTTTCCCACCTTGGCGCAGAGATTGGATCAAGCGCTCATGGGTAGATGAACCCGAATCAGCCACCTCCAAGTCAGGTTTCTCGACAAGCGCCCACACGGATACCCGCTGGTCAACGATATTATGTTCTGCGATATAACGTGGAAGCTCTTTCTCGAGCTCTGCCGAAGCAGGTATAGTGTCCGTCGACGTCGCATCCGTCGATTTTGCTAGTTGTCGTAAAATGTTTCCCATGCTAGCCATGACTCGTCGTCGTTCAGTCACTGGATGCAATGGCAACTCCAATGCGGTATCTACAGCCTGGGAAGTTGCCGTAATCATGCAGCTTGTGAGATTGATCAAATTGTCCAAAGCATATCCGTTTGAGGCTTTATCCCAAAGCCAGCGTGTACCAAAAATTGTTGTTTCTCTCCCATTGACAAAGATAGTGTTCGCTAGGCGCAACCCAATCTCGTGCGCAGGCCCCTTGCTGGTTTGGCCAATCACTTCGGTTTGGAATGAAAACAAGAGATTGGTTTCCTCACTGGCAGAGCTTCTAATGAGACGGGGTGGTGCAGCCTTTGCCTGTACATCTGATTGGCCTACTGCCAGAAGCGACAGCCCTTCAGACTCACTTGAATTTGGGGTTTCGGCTGTAGTATTTGGGAGGGTGTCGACCACGGCTGCAACGGCATAGAGAGTATCACTCCCCGGTGAGTTTCCGTAAAGGCGACTGAGAAATTGCGAGAAGAAGGGCCTAGAAGGATCAAGCCAGTTGGCGAAGCTTGGGGTGACGAGAAGGAGAGGGACAGAAGCGGCAGCAGCTGATGGGCTCAAAGGCGCTGAAGGAAGCCTGGACAAAATATCATCTGGTGTCTTGTATTATTTAGCTTAGATATCGAGAGTTCAGATATATTGATTTTGCTCACTGTCTCTTCTGCTGTGTTTGTGAGCCATGTGTATGCAAAAGGTCGCCCACCCTTGGCCAGGTTCTGTGTCGCGTACCATCTATTTGCGCGGCCGAGGCTCCCAGGGGTTCTGCATAAGCCCGGAAGCTGATGGCGTCCGGAATTGAGGATCACCCTCATCTGCTTGAATCTCATTGACATTGAGATATCAAGGTTAAAGCTGTCCAATTAGGAAAACGCGGAAATCATTGCGGAGGATAGTGGGTCAATCGCGGAGCGGAACATCTGTTTTCACCGTACTCCGTACTCCATATAGAGATCACTGGCTGTAACGCAACATACTTGACATGAGCTTCAAATTGATTTGTTCGAAGTTGAACTATATTTGTTATTAATAAAGACCTCGGAAGTGTGGAAAAGTGCAAGTCAGCAAAATAGCAGGCTACCCCTCCGCGGGAGACCTGCGTACCATCCCTGGTCATCTGTACGGTATTGGAGCTGAGATGTGTGGTGGACATTGGCCCTAGGGCAGTATGGTATCCCTTACGATTCAGGAGGACCATGCAGCACATCTTTCTCGTAGCGCTTGTCCTGGCGATGGATGTTCCATTCAACGACAATGACTCTGAGGCTCGGAAGGCCAAGGTCCTTGCCGCTTACAAGACGCTAGAGAAGCCAAAAAGGGGAATCTGGATCACTGGTCCAGGGGTTTAGAAGAACATGTAGACGTTGCTGTCAACAATACAAAAGCAGCCGTACACCAGGTCAACAGGCGGTATGCCTTGCAGGAAATAAGAAACCGTTTATACTCCGTACGGAGTAACGACTCGCGGAACAGGGCTGAATACATAGCACATCGACTGGTGGATCCAACGAACCGTCAATGACCAATGATGTTGGGGTTTGGCTGATGATATTGGGGAGCCTGGCAACAAATTCGGTCGGAGTTGTGGCTTGCTAAATCTAGACGTCCCACAGTGGAACTCCTTGTTACATATCAATTTCGGCTGAAAAACGATGTCTAAACCTGACTTTCGATCAGTCTGTTGGTTACAATATATAGCAAACTTCCTCCAAATTTGGTATAGCCTGGTTAGTCTCCTGCCTCGATGCTTATATCTTTGATCACTAATGGTCCCCAGCCATCCATGGACGTTTCTGTTTCAGTGAAGTCATAAAGGTCAACCACATGCCGATACCAGGCGCCTTGGCAGGTGGGGGCAAGGGCCATAGGGCTGGCGAGTTGTCTTTTTAGCGCCACCGTACAGTAAGTGGCCTAACCAGTAAAGATTCCCGTCAAAGTTAGAAGTGACGATATTTGTAGAGATCGTCACCGTCATGAGACTTATGCTGCAGCATGGGTGAATGCATATGTACTATGTACATGTAATAAACTCCATACTGTACAGCAGAAGGGAAAAAAAATGGGAAAATACAGGCTAATTCCCAGCGCCAAGCTCCAGGCAGCAAGCAAAAGAATGAACGGGATAGGTGAGAGAACCTTCGGAAGTCGCAGCACAGAAGATCATTATCTTGACAACCTTAGACAAGTCTGCAATTGTACAAATGAAGTATTGATTACCAGGTTAAAATTAAAATAGCATTGTAAAGAAAATAAAATAAACCTAGTCTAAGCCACATTTGGCTGTGCCTTGTTTTCCCAAATTGGGGTTTTTTTCTTAGCCACAGGCCATGATGTAATGACCAAAAGCTCAGGTCCCCTTTTAAGACTTCGCTCTTTCCACTCTCCCATCTTCCACCGTTAACATTTCTAACAATCAAATCTGCCCAAAATGCCTTTCACCGCTTCGTAAGTCCTATGGCTTCCACTCTACCTGTCTCTACCTGTCTCTACTTGTCACTTAACCTGTCACCTATCACCTTATCATCTGTCACCCATTACCCATCATCCTCACCCTCTCTCTCAGCCCTGTCGCCAGGTCGACAGGTCGCTAGGTCGCCTACCAGACTATGTCCAGTGTACTAATAATGTTAACAGTGACATCTGCAAGATCATCTTTGCCATTATCCTGCCTCCTCTGGGTGTTTTCCTGGAGCGCGGATGTGGTGCTGATTTCCTGATCAACATCTTATTGACCATTCTGGGATGGATTCCTGGTGTCATCCACGCCATGTATGTGTTTACTTCACAATTCTCCAATTTTCTTTTTTGCGACAGCTACTGACTGTATCACAGCTACATTATCTTCAAATACTAGAGATACCCACCTCCACCCCCTCGCAACCACCAATTTCCAAGACTAATATCCCTTGGAAAGTGACGTACTGCGACCCAGTTCACATCAGTCCTTACTCTTGTCTTGTCCTTCGAGTAAGGGTCGGTGCGATTCGATATCCTGAACGCCAGTGCCAGTGTGATTCCGTGGAGGTCCGGTTGAGACTAGCCTAATGCAGCCTCCACCACTTGGCATCAGGTCCGGCATGAGTCCGACATGATGTCCATAATTCCCTAATCTTTTGTGTGGTCGCGTGGTTGTGTTTTATTTTGCTTCTTTTCCTTTGTCTTGCTCCATACTGCGGGCTTTTGCGTTTTCGTTATGAATGATACCAGCTCATACGGTCTGACTCTGGAGCTTTGTTGTTTTCCAATGCTCGCCGTTGGCTAGTCTTTTATGATTCATGGAAATGGGATTTTACTCTAAGCCACCGAGTTCCTTGTAGGGAAATATAGAAAAGACTTCGTAGATTGATTCCTAGGTAGTCCTCCATAATAGGTAGAATTTTAACCGACGAAAGAGGGTACCAAACGAGATTCTTTATCCTAACACAATGAGACCTCAGCCACGTCTACATTTAAATAGTTCAAGTGATTAGTGCAAAGCGTTGCATGAGGCGGGTGCAACTGCCTCGTAGACTGCCCAGGTGTCGTACAATAATGACAGTGTTCCGAGGGCATACCAGGGTAGCCCATCAGCAACTCCCGAAAACAAATGAAACAAGTAATATGCAAGGAAGAATGTGACTTTGGACACTTGGATCATCGAGCTTCCCAATCTCTGGGCGAGTCGAAGTGTTCCAACAACTCTCAGCTAAATCATCATCAGACTTATAACCCGCAACTACAGCGAAACCAACCACAATACAGAGTTTAATTTTTCGAAACAAGTCACAGTCACTCGTCCACTAAGTTTGTGAGATCTGAAACTTAGCTCGGCGCTATCTCCAACTTGTTATGCAGCCTAAGCGCTTTCGATGGCTCGGCGCGTATCGGGGCCGCCCGCTCGCTAGAACCCTTCCTAACAGGGCGCTTTACCACTACAGCGATTCGTCTCTTGTGGGTGGACCCTGCTATTTTAAATATCATGCGGTTTCACTCTAGCGCTTATACATACATAGCCTTAAGCACTACGTTTCAGAATGATGTCGAAATGCATGTTCTTGGCCCCAACTGTCGATGGGTGTCATGGTCACTTTTGGCTCGCGCCTAGAATAGCGTCGCGCCCTGGCTCCATGTTTAACTAGACTGGAGTCCATCTTTTGTTTGTTTGTTTGGCATTTACTTCTTCTTTCCGGCGTTGTATCCTTGTTTTTGATACTTTCGCACCATTTGCTGTTCATTCCGCAGACACTTATACCAACTATGGTAATCATATGTACAAGCTTTCGCGGGTAATCACCCCCATGCCAGAATATACAAGGTCGGTCGATGGAAGAAGCGTATATGACAGGTCGTCGCTCATAGTGAACGCTTATAGGGCTACCGCAGCATGCTCCTCCTTCCTATCCACAGGATACTCAGCGCGATCCTCCTCTTACTCGCACTCTGCTCTGCCGCCGAAGATACCTCCGATGATGCCCGGAACGCAGCTCTGTATGACATGGTCCCAGACTGTGCTAAGGACTGCGTTGATAGCTTCATCAAGTCCGAATACACACCTATGGAATGCAAGTCACCGTCCAATATCAAGTGCCTTTGCCGCACCCAAACAGCTAGTGGCTTAACATTGGGGGAAGGGGCTTTAAGTTGTGTTCTGTCCTTATGCTCACAGACGGCCTCCGCAAAGTCAGAGGCTTATCACATATGCGACTCGGTATCTGAGGCGCTTCCGAAAACACACCAGACGATTACCGCAACGATATTTTCTGATACGAGCACAACGAAGATGAGTGATGAAAAGACAACTACAGAAGAAATACCAATTAGCTCCACTTTAGCAACCGAACACACTTCGGAGGCCTCCATGACAACATCTACAGCAACATCAGCATTGGCACCGACGGCAACTACTTCCAGTAAAATATCAGAGATCACATTCTATGATGGTTCTTCATCTTCAAAGTCTCCAGTGGAACCATCATCTTCTACTAGAGAAGTATCTACTGGAGAAATTCCCAGTGGCTCCTCTGAAGGTACGAATAAGAAAGGTGATCATGCTATCACTCCAGCCGCGGTCATTGGAATATCAGTAGCATCAGGGGTGGCAGGATCTTTCATCATTGGCGTTGCTGTGTTTTTCTGCTGCAAGAGATGGCGACGAAAGCAGCGGGAACAGGCAGCACCACATAATTTCGAGATCGGAGGCGCCATGTCTGAACCTTCTGACTTTTCGAAACCGATGCCACCACTCCCAGCAGACGGTTTAGGTCTAGGGTCTTCATATATCCCAAGGGACGGCCAGGCAATGTTACAGCGGCCAGGTACTTTCCATTCAATGGCCACCATTCAACCACCATCAAGACACACGCCTCAATCCGCTACGGTATATCATTCAGGTCAGAGCAAAGACCCCAAATCCCAAGAACGGATAGGGTTTGCTATCAGCTCCGACTCGGACTGGGAAACTTCGCCTCGGACACAATCTTCACAGCACAGCGTAGCGCGGCTACTACCAGATCCTGCAGCTGGACTATATCCAAAGCCACTTAAGTGGAGTCACCGCCCACCTAGTGGAGAGACTCTTTTCGAAGAAGACGAAAGTCAACAAGCGGCGGCAGGGGCAGCGGCAGCAGGAATGATACAAAACAACTCCCCAAGACTGGGGACCAAGCCAAAACTTGCCGGACTGCCATCCAATCCACGCGCATTCAAGGAGGGATTCCCAGCAGGCAAATTCAAGCGAAGATCCGGAGTTCCAAGTACCTTAGCACCCCCATTCAATCCCAACCCAGCGTTCAGAACCTCCTCATCAAAGAGCAGCGCTACACCTAACGAAATCTTTGAACCCTCACAAACTGCCCACTCCTCCTCCTCCTCTTCAACCCCAAACACCCTGCTTGTTGCCCCCGTCCACACCACCCAGCCCCAGCCTCAGAACCGCAGCTTGTCTCCAGGACGGCAAGCATCTCATCCTTGCCTCGCTCCATCAGCAACAACCCTACCCTCAGGCTCTGAAATAGTATCCAGGCCGCGAATTGTACGGGGTAATGACATCAAGCGTGTCCAGATCCGCAATAGCCCACGGCCGCCCAGCGAAGTCATCGCACCATACTGTCCAGATGACTTATGGCTGGAGCGTGGACGCGCCCTCGTGCCGCCTAAATCCCGAGAACCCTCAGGAGAACTACCATATCCTTCAGATATGTATCCCGGTGCTGTGCATTATCCTGATAGTCCAAAGAAGAAGGTTGTTATGTCGAATCGGGTTTCGCCGACAAGTCGGAATTTGACGCCGTCGAGGAGGGGCGATGATTTGATCCTTCGTGTTGATTAATAGACTTATTTTCTTTGATGGGTTTGTACTGGGAATTTATGTCATGGGAATTTGCTTTTGTATAAATATTATCATGTTCATTGATATGGGCGGAGAGCTTTGAATTTTGTATTGAGAATATCTGTATATATAACCTGCATTGAAGATCGGCTTAGTTTCCTCAAATTACATTAGCTTCCTTAGATTCCTCAATTCTGATGTATCTCTTTGAATCTCAAAAAACAGTTCGAAAAAAAAAGAAAAGGTAGGAAACGCGAAAACGCGTCAAATGTAGCTGTGGTGGATAGTATTGGCGGGGGCTTAGATAAGAACCTGGGGTGGACATCTTTCTACATCCCAATCTTCCGAGTGTTCGGACTTCGTCCATTCGTACTGTTATGGCTCCAAAGACGTTTGCCGAGAGATCCGCAATACTGCCGGTCTTTCCTTTGGAGCTTTGGGATATCATCATTGAATACCTACGCGATGAAGAATCTGCCCAACATCTGAGTCGACTTGCTCAATCATGTGCCACTCTTTATGAAAGAATTAACCCTCAACTATACAACTCTGTCCGCCTGTTCAATTCAGAAAGTGGTGCTCGTCTTGCTTACACGATAGAGAAGCATCCAGAGCTAGCACCACTCATCCGTGAGATTCGACACAAGCAGGATGCTGGGCAAGAATTCTGGTCCCATCGTCATTTTCAATTCTACAGAACGGCTGCAACTTTGCCGAATTTGGAAAAGCTGAGTTTGAGAAAAAATCCCAGGCCCTTTGATTCTACTAGGTGGGGCAATAAAGCTGCTAGGGATGAGGCTATGTTGCAATGGGTGGGAAAGGTTGCCTCTGGATCAGCCACCGTTAAAGAGTACCGAGAGTTAGGATTCGGGCCTTTAGAGGAATCATCGTTCAGTCCTCCAGTTGACGAGCTAGCTCACTTGCGAGGCCGCGTGGTCGGAACCTTGTTTTTGCACGCTTCTCTTGCAGCCCCGCCGGGGCTGCCTGCTCTCCGTGTTTGTGAGTCTTATAACTGGCTCTGTCTACTGAATCGAAAATCTAATATTATCAGGTCATATCGGAAGCGACTATAATCATGATGAGCACAATCCCAAGATGGACGGCACATGTCTACCCCTTTTCAATGAGACACTATTCCGTCATCCAGGTTTACGAAAACTCTGTGTCACTGGTGCTACTTTCCAATTTTCCCAGCCTGGCATTCCAGCAAAAACCACATCGTCGCCTCTGGAGGAACTAACCCTTTTGAACTGCATCATAAACCCGGGGGAGCTCGAAACAGTACTCGATTTTCCAAAAGCCTTGAAGCGATTTACCTTCAGAGGCCCTAGGTCGCATTTGGTGGACCCCGGGGAAGAACCCCTATGTTACGTTCACTCCACACTCGCACACGAAAGTACCCTGGAATACATGGATTACGACCTTTACTGGGGCGGTGATGAGGAGACAGACTTCGGTGAACTAGTCAACCTCAAGCATCTCACAACGACCCTCGCCACACTTACAGGGATGGAATGCATGGAACTGGATCCCCTTGATGATACTTTGCCGCCGAATCTTGAGAGTCTCACGATACGGTACGATGAAGTGAAGTCATGGCTTCCTTCGGCTATCTACGAGATGGTGAAAGATAAAAAACTCGCAAAGCTGCGTCGCTTTACCTGCGAGGTACCGGACATTATAGAACACCTTCCCTCAATCAATGAAGACAAGTTCAACCCCTCCGCTACCGAGATATGTCAGGAGGGCAACACCTGGAAAAGCAAGTTCGCGGAGTTGAATGTGGATATGTCAATGGTCTCCGTTCCCTACCCGCTTGAACTGCCCAGATACGACGTGTGTGCTTGCGAATGCCTGCCCTATTACCACCGGATGTTCTACCATCCGAGAAAACCACTGGTAACTCCCTGGGAGGAAAACGAGGGGGAGGAGGACGTGTTCTTTGATGATTGGGCAGATGTTGATGATGAATTTGACCTTGATATTCTTATGGATGATCTTGCGGAGGAGTCTGGATCTGACGCCTCGGCTTGAGGGTTTAATTGAATAGGACTACTAGATTCGATGCATCACTTGTTATTTGATTGTGATATGTCTTTTGCGAATATCCATATCAAATTTCAGTATATTCCATGTATAGGAACGATCTAGGTATATCAGAAGTCCCCTTACAACACCGTATAATCAATCCATCCCAGAGATATCTACGGAGTAGGTATGGGTCACGATCTGTTGCGCTTATTTCTGCTTTCATATCCCTAGACCCCTTATCTAGAACCTCCAGCACCTTGATTGGTTTTCGACCAGGCTTATCTTAATCCAACGACACTCGCCTACGGTGATCAAGACTATTCCTCTTTCCTGATATAAGTATTCTGTGCTCAGACCCAAGCTAAAAGTCAATAAATTGTGCAGACGACCTTTCTATGTATAACCTTGGATATTTGATTAAAGAAAACAGCTTTATCCCAACTAGGACATTTGTTTATGGCTTGCCTTCAATAAATGCTGCATGTTGGCCCGAGATCATATAGCATCACCAGTCTAGGCCCTATTCTTCATCATTCAGAATTTAGATTATAGCTTACTATCTTACTGAATATCGGGCATCTGAATTTGCTGCTTTTGATTTTTTGTTCCTGAGAATGAGATCTAGGGTTATGACGTCAATGGCCCTCGGATATTCTTCGACGCGATAACTCGGAAGAGGTGCCTTTGTACACAACATATTCAAAGGAAGGGAAAAAAAAAACCGTTCCAATGTCAAATCTTATCAAATCTTGTTAAATCCTGTGTTTTCAAACTCTGAAATCCTCTACTCCATACAGCATACAGCATACACTGCCCTCAGGAACTTCTTTCAAACTTCTTTTCTTATCAAACGTCATCGTCCCCATGCGGGTTATATGCGCCAAGGATATCTGTGGATGATCCCTTTCGAAGTGGCTTCTTAACTCAGAACTGGCACGAGGTCTGAGCCTGGAAGTGTGGAACCCCCCATTTTTGGGGGGTAAAGAGGGTCGATGATGCAAAGCCCACTTTGGGTCTGGTGGATTTAAGGACCCGTGGTTTCCAAGTTTCCCCCTGTCGCAATCAAAATCGTTTCTCAGTTTATGAGAGGTCGATAAAGAAGTGATTATACGCCTCAAGGCAGCGATCACCGTCATTGTACCCGCACGCCCCACACCTTTCATCATGGCCACAAATAGATTCGGACTTCAAAGGGTCCGACTCGACATGGACACCGCTCGGGCAGATCTTTATGGCCCCAATCTCATCGTCCCTAAGGATTTGGTGCCTTCTACTTCTGACCATATCTTTGAGTCCGATATGGCCAAGCACGAAGAAGTCTCATCAACAGATACCTCACCAATCAACACGCCTATGCCAAACCCTCCCACGGTCACTAGTGATGATTTTGCACTAGCCTTTGATATCGATGGCGTTCTCATCAAGGGCGGCGAGCCCATTCCTTCGGCCATTGATGCCATGAAGTATATCAACGGTGAAAATCCCTATGGAGTCACAGTGTAAGTTTTTACATGTGATATTCTGATTTCATTATTCCATGGTACCCCTCACCCCAGGTTGAGGGGCAACAATTGTCAAAATAGAGGAAGTATTTGAATCTAACTGTAATATCCTAGTCCTTATATTTTCTTGACCAACGGCGGCGGGAAGACAGAGAAAGAGCGATGCCTCGATCTCAGCAGACAACTCGACCTGGAAGTTGACCCTGGCCAATTCATTTGTGGTCACACGCCTATGCGCGACATGGCAGAGCGATACCACACCGTCCTGGTGGTGGGTGGCGAGGGTGAGAAATGCCGCGTTGTGGCTGAAGGATACGGATTCAAGGATGTTATCACACCAGGAGATATCATCAAGACGAGACACGATACTACGCCGTTCCGAACGTTGACGGACGAGGAGCACGATAATTGCCGACTGCTCGACCTAAACAAGGTTCGCATCGAAGCGATCTTCGTCTTTGCAGATAGTCGCGACTGGGCCGGTGACCAGCAAATCATTTTGGACTGTCTCATGACCAAAGACGGCTGGTTGAATACACGGTCGGAGACCTTTACCGAAGGCCCACCGGTTTTCTTCTCACACACTGATGTGGTTTGGTCAACATCGCATGAACACTCACGTCTTGGAATGGGAGCACTGCGTGCTTCCCTCGAGGCCGTGTACACGGCTATTACAGGCAAAGACCTGAACACCGTCGCTTTCGGTAAGCCGCAGATCGGAACCTATGCATTTGCCACCCGGCTTTTGCAAGAGTGGCGAAAGGACTCGTGTGGCATTGACAAATCTCCGTCTACCGTGTACTTCATTGGCGATACTCCCGAGTCTGACATCCGCGGGACAAATGAATACAACAACACCACGGAAAATGACTGGTTCTCGATTCTGGTTAAGACTGGAGTCTACCAGGATGGGGCTGTCCCGCGCTACCCACCTAGGAAGATATGCGACAATGTTTTTGATGCTGTCAAATTTGCTATTGAGCGCGAACACCGAAAGACTTCCAATGGCACAACTGTTTCCGAGCTCGACACCAGCCAGGAAGTTCCCAAATGAGCTGATTTCGGTATGATCTGTCGCTCATGGCTTCGTTTCGACCGATTTCGCGCCCAATTTAGTCCATTACTACGCTTCCCTCACTGAGGGCTGAAAGCTAGGAGAAGGTAATAGTAACGTTAGCTAGAGAAGGATACTTATAAGAAGGAGGAAATCAGTACTCTGTATAGTTCTTTATAGAAAGACTTATTTAAGAAATAAGAAAAAATCATATTATGAAAAGGAGCATCATGTTGATAAACGATAAGATACAACGGTTATTTGGGAGTCGACACTGCATTATCAACGATACTCTGCAGAATGATGATATGTAGAATACTTAATAGCGTAAGAGTTGTCAACGAGTGTTAAAAGGCCAATCAATGCTGGTAAAGCAAGGTCAACGGGCAAGAGAAGATTTACAGCTGATTAAACAATTGTCTCGGAAATCCGACTATGTTGTACAGAATCGTAGAAGAAAATAAACCGATTAATATATCTTTTGAATCGCAGTGAAAGAAGGCGCTTATTGAGGATTGGCTAGGGAACACTCTCCACTCCAAACCGAATTTCCTAGCAAATTTTGATGGGCATGGAAGGAGGTTTTGATTGGGTTGGGGCGATAGAATGGACATTATTCCATTATTCAAGGCAGATTTCAGAGCAATGCATGAGTTTTGGAGGAATTCGATGAAGTATAAAGACTTCTGAACGGCACCATCAAGATGAGAGTATCAATAATCCAACCAACCACAAACTACAACACTTCAATCCTCAAATCTCAATTTTTAGACCATAATTATGGTTTCTCTCCGTGCCACTCTTCTGTGCCTGATAGCTACCTCTGCAACCGTCCACGGTGAACGTCTGAGGGCCGTCTAGTCAACTAGGTTATTTTCAGCCATGTTCGGCCCTGGTGGTGGTTCCCAGTCTGGCTCTTACGACGGCTTCGCAATCTTCAATAAGGCTGGCAATGCCAGCTACTCAGCCAGCTACCCCGGCGACTATAAATCCTGTCAGCATCACGACAGCCGCCGGTTTACTCTGGAGGGCGACTGCTGGAATAAAGCACTCCAGTTCTGGTGCCTATCCGACTTCGGAAGCAGCCCCGAGAAGTGCGAGGTCAGAAATGATAAAGGCATAGCTATTTTCAGAGGTGATGGAATGAAGGATACGCAATTCATTGGTATCGCCATTGGTACAGACGCTAGCTGTGCCATCGAATTTGATTCTGACAGTGCTGGCTGCCCTGCCAGTGAGGGAGAAGGCCCCTTTCACATTGTCTAGGTTGAACAACATTTTGAAACTGTTTGACATCCCTTGCCAATGTTGGAAATCACTTTTGTATCTAGGCAGTCTATCAATTAAGATCCATGACTACTTGCCTATTATGTCAAATATCTAGGTCGAATACATGTCTGGATTCCTACCGATAGTCGACTTTATAGCTTCGATTCTCCCTTAAGATATAATAAAGAAATCGCCCTTCTTCGTAGAAAGGGGCTACGAACCCGCGATAATATTTAACTAGAGATATTAAGAGACTATTATACTAAACGAAGAGGAAGCTCCATAGATACTCTTACAATTATAGGATATCTAGATTAAAATAAAGGAGTAAATTATAAAGTTGTAGAAATTATAGATCCGCTAAGTAAATAAGTATTAGATGGTACGATCTCCTATCACAGGCTTCTCCCAGATTGTTTGTCGTTCGCTTCCTTCTTTGTTTCTAAATTGCTGCTAAGCCTATTGGGAAAGAGGTTGTTTGCTCCTATGGGTTGGCTTCTGCTATTTAATCCCTAGGGATCTACTGCTTACTTCTTTTTTCTTCTTCTTCTTCTTCTTCTTCTTCTTTAGCTTTGATCTTTTAGTTGGAATGCACTCTTTTATCTAAAAGACCTGGCTCGTGACACCTTCCGTTCCTTTCTTTATCCCCTCTACTTACTGCGGATTATCTTTTCTTTTTAGGGTATCGGTATGGGATTTTTAATTATGTTACCAAGGCTCTCGGCGGGTCAGTCGATGTAATCAGCCTTACTAGTGAGGAAGCTCCCTAGCATGGTGTGCGACCTAGTACTGGTAGCTTTTATAAGATGTTGAAACTCAAATCTGGAAGTATGAATTGATCAATTCCCTAACTAACCTCTTCCGAAACTGAACCCTTTCAGAGTTCCTACATTCTGTCCCAGCTGCAAACCAGAATTATGAGAACCCGAAAATGTCGCATTCGACACATTGGCGGCCCCCTTATCCTCCTCCGGAAGAACAATCTTGGACGCCCACTGGGTAAGAACCCGAAGCACCTTCTTGAAATCCTTGTCATCCTCGCCGTCGTACTGGCTCAGCCGTAGCTGATTGCGCGCCAGGCGCTCAGGAGGAGGAGCATCAGGGCCTCGAGCTAACGCTTCATCAACGATCTTCACGTCCTTGTCGGTACCGTCCAGCTTGGTGCCGGCACCGGCATAGAAACCTTCCACCTCGAACTCAGCCCCTGCTTGCTTGAGCTCGGCAAACCGCTGGGGAATGCCGCTGAGGCGATTTAACCGGTCTTTCAGGTCCGACTCGCTGGGGATCTCCGCCTGAGCGACTTGGAGATACTTTGTGGCTGCTGCTAGCGATCCCGGCTGGAAATGAGGGGTTCCTAGTAGTAATATACCGTGGATATAATCAATGAGCTCTTTTTTCCTGGGATGTTCGGCGGCTCGGACTAGGGCCTAGACATGGGAATGTCCTACGTCAGTGGGGTTTGCCATGGACAGCGAGGGTAACGTACATTCTCTAAAACAACGCCACCGAGACAATGTGCAACGAAAATAATCGGTCGTTCTTCCTGTTTTTGTCAGCCAGCTGGATCAAGCGGTATTGGTAGAGTAGAGCGGAGCTGGGAAGAAAACCTTTTCTTTCTCAGTTCGATGGTCCATCAGCTCGTTGATCAGGTCGTTGGAAATGTCCGTGATTTCGTCGTCCTCATCAAAAAAAGGACCGATAGCCGCTTCATACTCGAATGACAGGATACATGCGTCGGAGATTTTACCCGGGAGGAGCTTTTCAGGCCAGAAGACAACCGCCTCGGATGTCCACGGTGCTTGGTCGCCGTGCAAGCCATGGACAAACACAATACTATCGGGTGTTTTTGGGTAAGGACGTTGATTTAGAATGGGATGGGCTGGGCTAAAGAAAGAGATTGGGAGAGAGAGATCGGGGCGATCTTACTCAACTTTGGCGTTGGCGGTTCCCTAACCACTCTGATAGACATTTTGAAGATGGATGCAGTGGGAAGCAAAGCTAGCTAGGATATGTAGCAGGCAGGCAATTGATGATCCTTTGCGACTCTGAAGGGTTATTGGCTATACAATGCAGAAGGGGTGACTGGCAGAGGGGAGACGACATACGACCAAGGTAGAAGCGTGGAAAATTCACAACCAGACGAAAGATTCACCTTGATATCCGCTTCTTACTTGTTTATTAGTTTACGGGCAAGCCTAGCCTGTTTTTTTCTCATTACAAAAATTACACAAAGCGGCTGATGCATACCTTTGCGCTGAGCGATTCTCCTACATGAATGTGCTGGCTGAAGCCTCGGCCCTTCCCGACTCCCCGCGCATTAGGTCCATGCAGAACGTTCGAAGAGGCAAGAAGGGTAGTCATGCTATTGGACTAAATAAGCTCGTTAATATCCGGTCTCGTATAAGTGGGGGCTGAGGTGTCCTTTCTATGAGATCTCGCTTATCAATCACTACCGGATTGCGGCTGGCCAAATGTACGGCTCTTCATGCTACATTGATTGCCCGATTAACTAATGATATTGGTATGTCCAGTATGAAGAGGTCGGGGTCACTCCCAGAACTCTTGAGATAGATGGGAATACCTCGCTCCCTGATTATTGATTCTCAATGTCCTTTCATCGGTGCATGTGGCAGAGAAAGTATACCATCCGAGCCTTGAGGAAGAGGGACTACCAACAGGGTGAACGAGAACTACCTTTCCCGGTTCCCAGTTCATTATTCTGGAGGTATGCCATAGTCTCTTAAAATGGGATAACATATTTGTGTGTAGAATGCTATTGTTCTCCGAACTGGGGACGGCGTGGCAGCGCGGTATTTTTCACTGTTCCAAGACCAAGTGGGGGTTAGAGGGGTAAATGCAGCTGGGAGCCGGGGACCGAGAGTTACAGCTGTTGGCTCTCGATTGGTTGGCCAGTTTAGTTGCGGACTTGACACCCGCATCTCTCAGCTCAGCTTGGCTCCACTGTATAGCAGATAAGGCGCTAGACTCAGCTGGCTCATTGAATATTGGCTTTCCTATATCCAAGTCCAAACAACATCATTCACATACCTCCCTCACTCATTCAGTCTCGCTCCAGCATTCATCTTTCACGCTTGCTCCAATATGGCTACCCAGGGGGAACTCGACGTGGCACAGGTGTCCGACATCGCTCAACTCTGGCAACGAGCTGTCGAGGACTATGAGAAAAGGACCAAGAAGTCTCTCCGCCTGGCCCAATTCAGCAACATCGACCAAGTAATGAAGGGCACGGAAGGCTTGTCAAACGAGTTTAAGGATTTCCGGCATGATCGATCGAAAACAGACAATGTGCGGACTGCATTGAAGAATAATTTATGGCTGATTCAGAAGGTCGTTAATACGCTCGAGGTGGTTGGAAAAGCTGCATCGGTATGTTCTCTTAAATGAAATTAATAGCATGTATGCTGCTGATGCTGATGCTATTGATATTAATGCTGATGATACTGATGCTGATGATGGTTAACAGGCTTTCCCTCCCGCAATGCCAACCAGCTTGATTTTCACGGCCTTTGGACAGGTCATGCAAGTACGAGACTCCTGTTGAGAACAAATGACAATTTCATCAATTTCTGATAACGCCCTAAGTCTTTTGCCTCGGTATCCGCCGACTACGACAAGGTCATGGGGTTTTTCGACTTCACCCATCGCTTCTTCGACCGGCTCTCCATGATCGAGGATAAAACTCCCCAGCAAGCGCCGTTCCAGCGATGCGTTGCGCGGGTCTTCTCAGGCATGCTGACCATTTGTTCCGTGGCGCAGGAATATGCCGAGAAGAAAAGATTTAGTGAGCAGCTTTTCCTTGATCGCGCTCTCTCTTTTTTTTTTTTAGTTACAGCGGTGTTAATTAAGATTCTCTCATCTAGAAAGGTGGTTTTCCAGTTTGATCGATGGATCGGATGGGGCTCTTTCTGGTGCCATCCAGGAAATGGAGGAGGCCGTGAACGAGCTGACGCAAGCCGTTGGCCTAGCCACGCTACGAAGCGTCGAGATCCTAGACGACATCGTCCAAAGCATGAACGGAAACGTCGAGTTCCTCGTAGCGCAGGTCACTGTAATCGATGGACGAATGGAGGCCATCAAATCCGACACGGGGACGATCATCGAACAAACCCAGGCGTTGGAACTGAAACAGGACACCATGCTCAAGATGCTGGACGAGCAATCTCGACTTTTCAACGATGCGGTGCAAAGTTTCGAGTATATTCAAATGGGGTCAAATTTCGGGCAGAGCTTCCAAACCAGTTTGCTGAAACTGGACGTCGTAAGGCTCCGGTTGACTCGGTGGGGTCAGTCGGTTGGACTGGCGAATGTGGACGACGGCGATGTGAAACAGCTCCAGATGATGAATCTCGCTCCCGAAGATCAAGAGCAGGTCCAGGATCTTCTGGCTCAGATTCTGGAGCTCTTTGCGGAAGTTGAGGCGGCGTCGAAGCGATTGCGACGACGTAATCCCACCATGAAAGTGCTGGACCCCGCCGAAGAGCTAGACGGCGTCTCGGCCTCACTGCACCAGAAGATGAAAGATCTCTCTAAGAAGCGGCAGGGAAAGTCCGAGTTGGAGCAGGACCAAGTGACTGTTTTATACGAGGAGAAGAATTTCGCCCGGCTGATCGAGGACATCAGCGAATTGGTGAACGGGTTGGTCGATCTTTTCCCGGGAATTCAGGAAGAACAGCGCAAGCTGTGTGAAGAAGAGGTGTCCGGGTTGAACGCAAACGAGGGCGCTCTTTCGCTACTGAAGGAGGTCGCTGCTGGACAGGACAAGCTGCTGAGTGACACGGTTGTCAAAGTCATCCAATCCACCACCACTTACACCAACAGTGTGGTGTTTTCGGGACCTAACTCGGGCTTTCAGATTGGGAACAATTCCGGCAAGATTAGTGGTGTTCGCTTTGGCGGTTCCTAGTTACCTCTGGTAGTATACAGCCGAAGAATGAATAGTGAATGCAATATTTGACTGGGCTTTTGCAAGACTGGTAATCCCAGAAATTCAAATTCCATCTTGATCTCTTAAAAAGCATCTTGGATAGGAATATACCTGGGATTATCACTCTCAGGTGAAATAACCTGTCTGTAGCTTTGCCGATAGATCATCATTAGCAATACATGGCCCAACGACTGCCTCCATGTCACGATGGGTGGTATATTTTTCCAGAAATATACACATATTTGGAAACCGAACGTCATTGCGGTCCACTCTGTTAGATGCGAAAAGGTCGAAGACGGCACTGATCAAGTAATCCTCTACTCCTATTGGGGTTTGACGGTTAGTCTCGCGAAGTGTAGACTCAATACGCCGCCATGGCACATGGCACAGATAATCGGAAGCCTGACAGGCTACAGGGAACCCACCGCACGAGCATTCCGTGTACCTCTCGTGCATATTAATATTAATTTCAATTCTCATCTACCATCATGACCCTAAAAATGCATATAGTATTCCTTATGTCCATATAAGACGGAAAGCAACTTAGAAAGAGGAAACCGGTTCGAGAATCGCAGTGAAATGATCGAGAGAAATTGATTGATATAAATTCCCCACAGCTGATACAAAAAGAAACGACATACAAACGGGCCTATCAATGTTAATAAACCGCATCTGACCTAACACTGACAGAGACTGAATCTTCAACGGCCAAGAGAAGCTGCCTGGTTAACTCCATCCCCACTCCAACTTCCAGCCAGGTAACTAACCCGCTGTTGGGCGATTACTGTCATAGCTGAAGTGTTTCCAGTATTGATGTAAACTCCGTCGATCAATGTCGAAGCTTGAAACTAGACCGTTGCTGAATCCAACAACCACTTGATCGCCGTGCGAGTCATAAGAACAAACCTCGAAATCAGGCAAAAGCCGAAGGAAGGGCATGGTTCCATAGTATATCCACTCTGCTCTGACATAGAGGTTCTGTAATGGATCCGAATCCAACCTCACTGGCAGTTCCTCCTCCCCTCCCTCCGACGCGGTGCTCTCAAGTAATATTGGTCCAATGGCTGTTTCAAGATATCCGTTGCCTGCTGCGAATTCTAGGCCATACACCTGCTCTGACGTCTTAATCTCCTTCCATGGCCGGGACGACTTAATATGACTGTTGACAGCGCGCCCCAGAAATTTTGAGGCTTTGAGCGATTTTTTGATGTTCCAGACATTGATGGTCTGATTATCACAGACTGCTGCGATCTGCTGGCTGTCGGATGAAAAGGCCACTGTGATGATTGTTGTGTTTGTAAAGACCCCTGTTACAAGGGTCACCGAGAGCGTCTTAATGGTGCTCCCGAAATTGCATTCTAGTGTCTTCTGGAGGTCTCCCGTTTTAGCATCCCAAAGCTTAATTGTGTTATCTTCGGAGACTGATGCAATTAGCTTGCCATCAGGTGAGAAGGTCAAAGTGGTGACTTTGGTGTCGAACAAATCCGTCAGGGACGCAAATTTGTTTGTGTGGCCTGCCAGTGTCTTCTTGAGGTCACCTGTGGCAGGATCCCAGAGACTAATTTTGCCGTGCTTATGGCCTGTCGCAATCAGCTTGCTGTCAGGTGAGAAGGCGATAGTACTGAAATTGTCGTCGCTCTCAAGTGAGTTCTGTAGGCCACCTGTGGCAGCATCCCAGAGGTTGACTGCTTCGCCAGAGCACGAGGCGATCTGCTTGTTGTCTGGTGAAAAGATCACAGCAAAGACTGTGTTTTGATGGCCTTCTAGTGATTGCTGGAGATCGCCCGTTGCAGCATCCCAAAGCTTAACAGTGTTGTCGGTGGAGCCGGATGCAATCACCTTGCCGTCTAGTGAGATTGCTACTGTTACAACCCTCCCTGAGTGGCCGACGACATTCTGGGTGGCACCTATGGTAATATCCCAACGCCTGATAGTGGTATCAATAGAGCCTGTAACGATCTGCTTGCCGTTTGGCGAGAAGGCCATGGACATAACTGCGCCTAACTGGCATGCTAGCGTCTTTCGAACATTGCCCACAGCATCCCAGAACATCATGCAATCAGTAAAGCATGCTGCAATCCGTGTACTGTCGGGTGAGAAGGCGACCCTCCGGGCTTCAGGATATGCCAGTGTCTTCTGGAGATCACCTGTTGCAGCATTCCAAAGATTGATGGTCTTATAACAGGCTGATACAATCTGCTTGCCATCTGGTGAAAAGGCCACATCCCAAACCCTGTTTGTGTGGCCGACTAGTGTTTTCTGAAGGGCACCTGTGGTAGTATCCCAGAGCCTGACTTTGCCGTTCCAAGAGCTTGATACAAGCTGCATGTTGTCTGGTGAGAAGGCCAGAGCTAAGGGTGTAACTGAATGGTCTGTAAGTATCTTCTGGAGATCTCCAGTAGCCGCGTCAAAAAGCATAATAAATTCATTATCATGATAATAACCGGTTGCTGCAATCTGCCTGCAATCCGCTGAGAAAGCCAGAGCGTAGGGGCTAGGGTGCCCAGAATCGCGCTCTTCTGGTGAATGCAAGTAGAGCCAGTTCTGACAGTCGCCTGTGGTGGTATCCCATAGTATAACAAAGCCCTCACGAGTGCCTGACATAATCAGCTTGCTATCTGGTAGGAAAGCCATAGCTGTGATCTCATTTGAATGACCTGATAGCGTTTGCTGAAGGCTACCTGTAACAGTATCCCAAAGCTTAATTGTGCCATCCTCAGAGGCTGATGCTATCTGCTTGCCGTCAGGTGAAAAGGTAATAATCTTGACGGATTCCAAATGGCCTGCTAGTGCCTGTATCATAGGCGTCCAACTGTCCTCCATGGGAGGAGCTCTTCCCAGCCATCCAGGAACTTTGTGAAGGTTTTCCCCTTTCACAACACTTGATTCAGGACTGAAAATGATGCCAGAGCTGTAGATTTGCAGTGGCCAATGCGAAAATGTGTGGTAATGTCGCAATAAAAAACGCATAGCATCCTGCACGAATGCTAAAGCTTGACAGTCATCCTTTGTCAACTTGGTTAGTAAAGACGTAGTTGTCAGAGAAAACATTTAGAACCCACTTTCAATATTTCTTCCAGTGCTCTCAACGCGTCAATGGCCTTTGGTAGCCTGTCCAACAGACTTAGGCATTCTAGCCATTCCAACAACTTTGTGTGTAGGAATACGCTGGCTTGGCTCTTTTCGCTGTTGTTGCTTGTGTTCTTTAGATGTGACACCCAGAACATAGCTGCATAGTCCACGCGAGACAGTATGCCATTCTTCTGTCCATTTTCCAAAGCTTCTAAAGAGTCTCTCGCGGCATCGGGCCGCGGCAGGTCGACAAGGTTGGGCTTGAGACATTCAGATAAATAGGACAAACAAGCGAGGGCAATTTCTTCATGTCCGAAGCGTCCATGAGAGTCGAGTATAGACAGCCCATTCTCTCCGGCCAAGTAGTCTCGCGCTGACTGATGAACAAACTCGATGTTGTCTTCGCGCAACCGGATGAATGAAGCACAGCAATCGACCAATGCTCTAATGGTGTCCTCTTCATCGGTTAGGCCGATCACACTAGCGACTTCTTCCACTTTCAAAGGTCGGTATACCGTCATCATGGCCTTGAGCAGTCGCATATACTTCTGTACTTCAGCCAGTTCGCCTTCGTTGAGTTGGTTCAATACCCGATCATAAAACGGATGCAAACCCGGCGGCAAGCTTTGAACTGTGGACAGAGCGTCATCTCGGCAGATACTCTCGAGCGCCTTGCATACCAAGCTTACCCATAGGAAGGTACCTTCCGATCTTTCAGTAAGCTCAGTCTCTATTTCGCTCTTTAGGGTCGCTCCATATTTGTGCTGGCGACTAAGCTCCTCCACTTTAGAAGTGATATAAGCCTCCACAGCCCCAGAAACAGATTGGGAATTGTGTTCCCCATCCAGATTAATTTGCACCTGGTCCTGACCAGCTAATAATACCCGCTCTGCACCGTCCCATGGTCGGCTTGTCAACATCCACTTGATCTTACCGGGATTATCCAGTCCCTTTCGCACGATGGATTTAAGAAAGTCAACCACGTCGTCATCCTGACATTCATCAAGCGCATCAACAACCATATATACCCTAGAGTACTTGCACCGGGCCAACATCTCGAAAAGAATGTTCCACAACGATTGCCACGAGGTTACATCCTCGCTGAAAGACTCCTGTATGGTGTCCCACCGGCGACGGAGCGATTCTTTCAGCTCCGTTTGCTGACTCGCCAGCTGCAGAATCAACCCCTTGAGAATGGCTTCCAGTTTATTGAGCTCGTAGTCGGCATTCTGGCAGAAAGAATAAATCACCACGGTGGATCCATCCTGCGCCCGGGTGAGCTGCTCGATCAGACCGATTGACAACATGGTCTTCCCCTTTCCAGCGCCTCCCTTGATCCAAAGCAGGCCGACATCGTCCCCATTTTCCCAATCTTTGTACTGCGGATCTTCAAGAATCCACTGGATGGACTGGTGAACCAACCTGTCCTTGCTCTCTTTCAGGCGATTCTTCACAGCCAGGGAGTCCGGGCAGCGCAGAGCGTGGAGACAGATTCGATCGATGTCTTCGGTGGTGTACGCTAGAAACAGCGTTTAGCCTCCCTAAATTTAACTTGAAAATCACATAGAAATTACCCCGCGCCACATGGAATTCTGCTGTGATGGAACCGGAATTGTTTCCAATCTGGAGGCCATGGTTTGTCGCATTAAAAGCAGTGGACGTGGCCATCATCAAAGCATTCACTGATGCAAGATTGTGCTGGAGGGAAACTGCGGCTCAGCCAGCTGAATGAGCGCCTTCAATTACTAGGGATGTCAGATGACGTATTATTTTGCAAAGTACAGTTGCAAAGAAAGAATTCGGAGTTTCCGCCGTTGGGCACTAGTAACGCTAGGTGATTCTGTCTGCAACGCCAAGAGTTGAGCACTCATAGTTGCGTCCACAATCACATCAGCTTCCGCCTTTTTCCCGAGTGATACTCCACATCGAGCACGAGCACACTGAAAATGCCCTGGTGAACACCCGATCATGGAAAGCCATCGTTCGCGATAAGGTGTGGGTCCGTATTAGAGCGGCAATGGATAAAGAGGTCGCATTCGACCTACTTGCAAAGCTGCGAACGCCCCTAAAACCATAGGCTAACTCCATTCCGACCCTCATACAATCAATCCCCCCACAGCCCCCCGGGCAACCAATCCACAGCCACGACAACACCAAGGAACAAGACTCCCGAGGTCGCGCCAGCAGCACACCTCCGCCAGTTCACATTCACACCCTCCCCCCTCCACTTCAGCACGGACGAGCAAGCCATAGAGCAGGCAATGTAAGGAAGACAGACCAAGAGAACAGTAAAAAACAAAACTCTTAGGAGACGCTAAGCTCACTATCAAAGATTACTTCCTGCCAACTAACATATCATGGGATCTATGATAGGCTTTTCAACACCGCACGGCATCCCACCAGGGAATGGACTAAATAGACCAAGCAGTTCCTGTTCATTATCCTGGCAGGATTGTGGTTAGTCTAGAAGCAAAGGGGAAACGTGGTCTTTCGTATGATATAGAATTTCTAGCGATCATTACAATCGTGTGGTTAGTCCGACACAGCTTGAGTCAGGCGAAGGCCACGTACCCGATAAGCGGTGCAGCGCGCTATGATAAGGGTTTATGAATCTCGATGATTCCACTGTCAAAACAGCCCTAGGTACGTCTCAGAGCCAAGAGGCGTTGCAAGAGAAAGTAAAGAAACTGGCCCCCGCTTAAACGGCTCATGCGCTCTGCTCTCCATGTATGATTCTAATATCGGTACATGGCATGTGGCGTGTACCGGTGATACAAGGGCGGTTTGGGGGCAGCAAAAGCTAGACGGCAAGTGGGAAGCAATGCCATTGTCAGTAGATCAGACTGGCAAAAACAAAGAAGGAATTGCCAGGCTTCACAAAGAGCACCCTGATGAAGAAGACATTATCCAAACGGGCGGGTGCTATGGATTGGGGTCTCACGAGCCTTTGGCGATGGCGAGTGGAAGTGGCCTATTCAATTCCAGAAGGACCTGCAACGGAGATTTTATAGTCCACCGCCTCTGGTCCCAGCATACAATGTTCGAACGCCGCCCTATCTGACGGCTGAACCGGTCGCGATAAGCATCAAGGTAGACCCTGGAATCCCTTCTTTCCTGATCATGGCAACAGACGGCTTGTGGGACATGCTCTCTAGTAAGCAGGCAGTTGATCTAGTGGGGAAGTGGTTGGAATTGAAAGCAGCTGAGAAGAACAGCAAACTGGAGCCAACATATGAGCCATTCTAGTTCGGTCAATTCTGGAAGGGGTAGGCTGGAAGTTCATGGAGGGGAGGACAACAGGCTAAGATGACAATGTCGCCGTGCATCTGGTGCGTGATTCACTGGGTGAAAATCACCACGAGTTGATAGCGGGCTGACTTGCCTTCAGCTTTCCAAGCTCCCAGCGTCTACGAGACGATACCACTGTGCAGATGATTTTCTTTAGTGTCCCAGATCTGGAAAAACAAGATAGTCGAAAGCACAGCATTCCGAAAGTCTAGGCATGATCAGAAAACCCAAGGCTGCTGTACAGCCTTGCTACCCTACCACTATTTAATAGCCTTAGATATGACATTCAAATAAATCACCTAAACCCCTGGATCACCCAGGAGTCATCACTAGTAGCCTCGAAAAGCAATATCGAACATATCTTATTAAATAACTTACCTTGAACTCTGAAAGTTGGTCTACTGCCAAAGTATAACTTCTGCCAGTCATGTCATTTCATGCATATAGAAAAGTACTTCGTCCAGAATGAACATTCGCTAGGCTCGTCACTACGCAAACATTTGTCAATACGCACTTGTCAATACAATGGGTTACCCAGTATAACCCAAAACCTAGGTTAGGTCTAACTGCTTGTGCAGCCTTGTCATGTGTTTTTCGTTATGTTTTCGAAGTGATTTTTATACTTTTCTCTCCTTGTTAATGACTTGCTAAGTTAACTATCAGTTAGTTAGTTAGTTGGACTTCACAAAGGTATTAGAAGCCTGAATATTGAGGCTCTCCGCCCTGTGGTTGACATGACCCACCATACGGGAAACTTCTCTCGAGAATCTCTCACTGAGCAGTATATCCAGGAAATCCCATAGTGAGAAAGCACCACCAGGTAACAATAATGGTATGAACCCTATGTATTTAACCCGATATACCATCACTCATGCGCCAACCAGGTCCCCAGAACAGAGGCAGTGTACCTTGACGATGCCACACTGCGGACATTGACCACGGAGGTTATATCCTCCCAGCCAATACCATCACTCTCTGAAGAAGAAAAAAGCCTAGCCAAAAACGTGCCGGCGGAATATAATGCAATCACCATGCACCGGACTATCTTCTACGCACAAGGCGGCGGACAACCCAGCGACACCGGCGCGATTGGACCAGTAGACCAAGACCCCACATTTGAAGTCTCACTGGTACGCAAGACGCCCGATGGACGGTTCCTGCATTTTGGAAAATTCCTAGACGCCGCCTCTTCCTTCGTCGCGGGCCAGCCTGTCGAGCAGAAGGTCGATGACTCAAAACGCAACTATCATTCCCGGCTCCATACAGCTGGTCACATCGTTGGGCTGGCTATGCAGCTTCTGATGCCGGATAAGAAAAAGGTCAAGGCGAATCATTTCCCCAGGGAGGCTTCTATGGAGTATGAAGGGTTGCTGTATAATGAGCACAAGCCGATTATCCAGGAGAAGGTCGATGAGCTTGTACGGTTAGATCTGCCAATTCTCATTTCTTGGCTTCAGGGTGTCGCGCAGGTTGGGGATGGGGAGGGTGCTGAAGAGGGTCTTTCTCATGATGGCCGTATCCGGATTGCGAGTATAGGTGGGCTCGATCACAATCCCTGTGGCGGTACTCATGTTGCGAAGACGAGTTTGATTGGGTCTGTTGTTATCCGCAAGATCAGTCGACAAAAGGGGATCAGTCGGGTATCTTATGATGTTTCTCCGGGAATTGAGGCATAGGTTTGAATTTGCTTGTCATTAATGTTTTATGTGAAATAATTTTCGGAAATCAGTTGGGGAGATGTTGAAACTATAAATACATGCTCTAACGCTGGAGAAAAGCTCTATGTTTAATCACGAAATCATAACGTGAACTCATTGTCCAGCCAATGCTTCATCACGATCTTGCCCTCTCGGAACCCATCTTTCTCGGTCCGGACGATGATAGCTGCGTGGCTGTGGCGGTGCTTCTGTATGTGGACAGGATATTTCCGAATTCCCACAGCGTTGAGGGAATCTATTATACCAAATTGTTCATCAGTCAATGCAAGCTTAGGGAAATGCGTCGAAACCTCCGTCGTTGATGAAAATCTAGCCGATGCAGACTCGACATCGGCATCATTTTCCACTGACTCCAAGACAGACGATCTAGCGGACTTCTCGGGCATCGCGTCAGACACATCGGTATCGCTGTTGGACAAATAGGCTGGTTCTTGTATAGCGCTAACGTTCTCAAACGCCTGCTCCATAGCATGCTGAGCCTCTTGGATCAAAACTGGTACTCTGTATCTTCCAAAGCGCTCGCCATTTTCCCCAAATTCATGCATACGAATGCGCCTTGAGCTGCGACATGTTTGGATCCCGGCATTTATCAAGAAGAGTGTAGAAACCAGAGGCACGAGAACAACGAGCAGGAGTGACAGAGGTATCCAAGTGGTCACCGATTTCAATTTCTTCCAGAATCGCGCTGCTGCAGGCCCAGGTTTTCTTTCCACCGGAGAAAGCACATGAAGGTCGGGATCGATAATGACGTCTTCATAACCCTTGACATAGTTGATATTCACGTCTTCCAGATCCCGGAATGGGTCCCCTTTAGAGAGACCGGATGTAAAGAAGAGAACTAAGCGGTCATTGACGATGTTCGCATAAACACTCCGCCGCCGGAACTTCTTCAGTCCAGTTATGAAAATGCTCCCGGGATCAGCCAGAACACCTAGCAGTGGTCGCCCAGTATCTCGAAAGGAATCGAGCAGCCACATTTGGCGGCCAGATGCCGAAATTGTCTTCGGCCCTAGAACATTGAAAATCTGATCCTTGTACCCTTTCAGTGGGGCTCTCACTCCAACATGAGGCGTGGCAAAGGTCGTGAAGTTCATGGGTTCCAGCTTATCCAGCCAGCCCCGCGCATTGAGCAAGCCGATCGCGTAGCGCGCGAGCAGACCTCCAAGCGAATATCCAATCATACTGATCTTTTTGATCTTTTGTCCCTTCTCGGCTAGGGATTCAAGCATCTCCTCGACCTCGTGCACTAATCGTTCTCCCCCCAACTCGATTCCATCGTAGGTATAGTTGCCGCTGTTTGCTTTCGGACAGAAGATGTAGAGGTCGCTACCATATCTATCTCTCAACGCGGATGCGATATAATCGAGGTGCGAAGGATTTCCCCAAAGTCTATTGAGAAGATTTGCCGCATTAGCGGGCTTATCAATACGTCATTGGAAAGGGGAAAGTAGCATACCCGTGAACCAAAACACAGAGGTGGTCGGCTTTGGAGGTATCTGGTGTTGTTTCGCTTGTTGATCCCATGTTTGAGAATTAGACTGATTCCAGAAGAAATAAAGAAAAGGATCTACCTAAGTAATATAGGATCTACCTAAGTAATATTTAACCTGCGGATGTCTGTTCATCCGAAGGCCGCCCATCTGCGTCAGCCTGGAGCTATCGGCGATAAGGTGAATTCCGTGCCAAGTGAATTTCCGAAGGACAACGTAAATGTGTATGTGTCCATTGTTGTAGGAGATCATGTCCAAAATCACAATGAAAATTAAGATGGGCGCTTTAACGTTAAACAGAGCCACGAATTAATAGGAAATAACATCAGATAAACAACGAACATAGTTAGAACCCATATGTTTCTGCCTGCAATATTAGGCATATGTTTGTCTTCTTTGCATCCTTGACTTATCACTTCGCTGAGCAGCTTCCAATGTTGTCCTCTAATGATGTCAATCTGATCTCTTAATCCCTTCAAATCTGCTTTCTACCTTAGGCTCGAGTTGATTTGTTTGGGTTAGCGCAGTTTGGCTCGTTTCTTATCGTCTTCGCCACAAACAAGCGCTGAATGATGCGATAGCGTTACTTGCAATATTCATATCGAAGTGCACAAAACAAACACAAAAGGGTCAATAGGCAGCAATAGTTATACATATTTATTATGTATATCTAAAAATCGTGATCGATCTTGACTAGTTTTTGCATGAGACCTACCTACATATTTGCATATTAACCTGTCTTCTCATCCGGTCATTCATCATGTTCACATCGCTCGGCCTTTTCGGGGCAATTCCATGCCCGCAAGGCAAGGATTGCACTCTTACGAAATGCATATTCTCTCATGATAATGAGACGACACCAGCTAAGGCTCAGCCTTTAAAGATTCCGGCGTCAGGTAACGATGGCCCTCCTTCTAAACGGGTCAAAGTGGAAAGCACACAGGTGCCTGGGTCTTCCATTCTATCTTGCAACCTAAAAGAATCATCCCTCGAAATGGGGCGGTTCTCATCGAAATCAGTCGCTCCCAAGCAAAATCAAAATACACAAGACACCCCAAAGGCTCAAGAATCCGCCCAGCCCACCTCAACCCACGACCAACCAAACCATTCGGGGACTGAGCCTGCGAAGCGCACTAATACCACATCCACTGGACAACTCCCTCCTCGCAAGGCCCCAAAAGAAACTTTGAATCCTCGCATGCTTGCCCATGCACCGGCAACTCATGGCAGTCGGACTGCCATTCTCCAGAAGCTGCACTCCGCCATGACTGCTCTCAATGAAAAGCTACGAAAGGACAAGAATGGCTCGAATAGATGTTTCATCCTAACTCCGGATGAACTCATCACAATGGCTCTGGATGAGGAAGAAAAGTTCGCGAGGGACAGTCCAAGCGTTTACGGCAACGTTATCAAACTACGAATCATGAAAGTTACGAAAATGGGCATCGACGAATGGGTCAAGGAGGTGATGTCTCATCTGAATACGCGATATTATAAGATAAACCCCATCCAGAAGCCTCGGGCGATTCCCAGACCTATCAACACAGGCCTCACTCCCGCAGAAGAAATCGCAGTTGTATCGCAGCTAGTTACACCCCTCACTGGACTCGAAGAACATGGATATGTCACAAAACAGCCCACGAACGCAGATATTGAAAACGCCAAGAGAGGTGTTGATGGGTCCAAGGGCTGGGAGAAGTGTGACAGATGCGGTCAACGATTCCAGGTATTTCCAGGGCGTCGCGAAGATGGTGCCCTGGCCAGCGGTGGCCACTGTAACTATCATCCAGGACGTCCCGTTTACCCTCAGCGCAAGAAAACAGACCATGTCACCGGTCCCTCCCAGCCCTACTTTCCCTGCTGCAGCGAAGCATTGGGAACGTCTACAGGCTGCACCAGAGCTGAGACTCATGTCTTCAAGGTCTCGGAGGCCAAACGGCTTGCATCCATCCTTCAGTTCCAGACAACCCCATCTCAGCCAGGAAAGGGACCACTAGAACCGGTCTCCATTGATTGCGAAATGGGATACACGACATTGGGTCTCGAACTGATTCGCCTCACTGCGGTCAGCTGGCCTAAAGGCCGTGATCTCCTTGATGTGCTTGTCCGGCCTATGGGCGAGGTGTTAGATCTCAACACACGCTTCTCCGGTGTCACGCCACAACACTATGCTTCTGCCAAGCCATATGGCACTCCAATTCCCAGCATATCTTCACCGTCAGCAGACGGAGAAAAGAAACCCAGCCCACCCTTACAACTTGTTCAGTCACCCGCGGAGGCGCGCGAGCTCCTCCTGAAGCTCCTCCAGCCTGAGACACCTCTCATCGGCCATGCAATCGACAATGACCTCAACGCTTGCCGCATCATCCACCCTACCGTCATTGACACCGTCCTCCTTTATCCCCACCCCAAGGGTCTCCCAATTCGTTTGAGTCTCAAGGCCCTTGCTCAAAGGCACCTTGGCCGTGACATCCAGGTCGGGGACAATGGGCACGACTCAAAGGAGGATTCAATTGCTACGGGTGATCTTGTGAGAGTGAAAGTGGGCGACAAATGGAAAGAGCTGAAGAAGAACGGACAGAAAATCGAGGGGGGCAAGTTGATCCGTCCAGATGGCCGAGTATCAACAATAACCTCTTCATGGACAACGGTCTAGAAGAGAAAGTCCAGCAGATAATCGTGGGCATGTATGCCTCTTTCCCATCTCGCATATCTTGTTTTTCACTTTTTGTATACGATACCCATGCATGTGTAGTGCACTGACGATAATCTACAATCCAAGTTCTACATTATTATTACTCAGGAAGAAGATGAGGGTATAAACTTTTTTAGTTTTATTCGTGGCCTCATAGACCAATCTTATCCCCCCATGGCTCTCGCTCTCAATCCAGAAAGACGTTCCAAGCGCGATACACAGACTAGAACCGATCGATCAACGGGGCAAAGAAACAAGACATGTCAGGAGCGACACGCTTATTCCTCATCCTCCTCAGCCTCGTCGTTGACGACGTTGTAGAAGCGGAGCTCGTAGACACCCTTGGAGGTAGAGACGACGCGGAGCCAGTCACGGAGCTGCTGCTTCTTGAGGTACTTCTTGGTGCTAAGTAACAGAAAAGGCAATGGTCAACAAAACTATACTCCAATATATTCCGGGAAATAGACAAACTCACAGGTACTTCAGGTAGCGGCCGGAGAAGGGGATGTGAGCAACAACCTCGATCTTGCCATCGCCGGACTGGGAGATGACGACGTTCTCGCCGAGGTTACCGACACGGCCCTCGACCTTGATGCGGTCGTGGAGGAACTTCTCGAAGGCAGAGACATCGAAGATCTTGTCGCTAGCGGGCTGGGAAGCGTTGATAACGAACTTCTGGGTAACCTTCTGGGCCTTGCGACCACGAGCCTATACCACATAGAATCGAATTAGCCTACTGCTCCATAATGTCGAGCCCCAGTGGTAATCTCGCGGATTCGTCTTCGACGACATAATGAGACTCGATAGATTTTTCAATATCGAGTTTCACAGTCTAGTCGAAGACGAGCTCGCAGAGACTCCGGTGGGGGGAACAGCAAAGCGATTTGGACTTCAACGTACAGCAGCGGGAGCCATTGTTAATGGATTGAGGGGGGATGGATTTTGGAGGATTGGGAAAGGTCGCAAAGAGGTGAATATCCTGCGCCGGCGAGAGAGTGGTCAAGACAACTTCCTAAATTTCACGGTGGAGCCGATTTGGTTATCAAAAATTCACGGCCAGAGGTGTGTCGCACTAATCCGAATTGGGACATAGGGTAGGGCAAATTACTGTTAGTCAGCTGAGTGAGTCAGCACATCGCTTAGCCCTGGATGCACGGAGTTATTCCTTAACTCCGATTGGATCGGCTAATCGCGCTTGGGCAGAACCCCACCGCCGTCTGGGTATAAACAAGTCCTGGGGCCCCAGAACTTCCTCTTCTTTTTTTTCTTCTTCAGCTCTCTTTGCCTATTGGCTTAGATCAAGTGTAGTATCTGTTCTTTTCAGTTTAATCTCTGAAAGTTTCCGTCCAGGAAACACTTTGATTATTCCTATTTTTGGACTCCGCGACTTGGCCCCTGTGCTTGCGCATGCCTCGTCGCACAGTGTCATTGGGCTTACACTACCCCCGATCGACGCGAACTCCTTTTCATCGACTGTTCGGCTTGCCCGGGCACTTGGAGAAGATGTCGTTCGACTTGTAGTTATGAATCATGCTGGTAGTGTAGTATCCTAAGTAGTTACATATTAGTTGTGCTGTGATACCCTCCCGTATTAACGCATCATACAATGTAATCCCTTGGTCGAACAGAAGCTGATGCGTTTCGATGAGAGGCCATCCACACTACATCAACACATTCAAACATGACACACTAAGCAATAGACCAAGCAGTTTCGACAAGGCGTTGCTATTACAGATCTCCTAGCTGTCGCGTATGCCATAGATTGTAGATCACGTCCTACGATGTACTTCTTGATCAGATACCCAGGTGATGGTTTGGATGATAGATCATCTAAAACTTTATCATCATGATGTTCTTAACGATACATTGAGTGATACCCTGAGCAACAGACCAAGCAGTTCACACAACGCGTCGCCACTACTCTGTACACAAACAAGGAAGATCAGTCACATGACGAGATGGCTTCGATCGCGGGGGCAATCGATAAGCCTTCCTTTTTTTTCCCACTCCGCATACTCCAATCTGTCGACACGAAATCTGCCATCGCAATGGGTTCTATCGTTCTCCCTCATTTGCAAACAGCCTGGCATGTGGACCAGGCTATCCTGTCCGAAGAAGAACGTCTGGTGGTGATTCGATTTGGACGGGACCACGATCCCGACTGTGAGTGCTACCCGCATTCATTGCCAGGGTCCCAGACTAATACACTCTCCCAGGTATTCGCCAGGATGAGCTCCTCTACAAGATTGCTGAGCGGGTAAAGAGTGAGTGACCAAAATACCTCTGAAGGGAAACCGAACAGCAGCTAACGGTCCTACCCCAAGACTTCGCCGTCATCTACCTATGCGACCTCGACCAGGTCCCAGACTTCAACCAGATGTACGAGCTTTATGACCCGATGACGATCATGTTCTTCTACCGCAACAAGCATATGATGTGCGATTTCGGAACCGGAAACAACAACAAGTTGAACTGGGTACTGGAGGACAAGCAGGAGTTGATTGACATCATCGAGACGATATACAAGGGCGCCAAGAAGGGCCGTGGTCTGGTGGTCAGCCCCAAAGGTACATCCAACTTCCATTCTGGAATAGGAACGCTATTCGCTAACAACTGGCTTCTACAGACTACTCGACCAGATACCGATACTAAGCATTGCCCCCCCCCCCCCCCCCCCCCCCCGCCGCATGATCACCCTGGCGCCGACCAGTGTGTGTATCGCTTCCTTACGACATTTACGACGATCACTAGACTTGATCTGGCAACAATAAAACCTGCAAATATGGTCATGGTTCTGGAGTTCTTTTTGTTTCTGGGGGAGTCGTTTTTGCAGTCATTTAAAATGGGGATGAACACAAGTCACATACAAGTTTCATTTCTTGAGATCAATATCACTTAATCAGCAAATGAGAATATGTACTCAACAGCTTTATCAATCGTTCCTTGACTAGTAGGTGTAAGTCGGTGTCATAAATCATAGTAAAGTAGCCTCATATGGCCTTCATTTGGAGGAAATTTCATCTTCAAAAAGTGAGATATATTTCAAGAAGCGACATCACAGCTTTTCATATAACTTTTAATTCAAACAGAGACTTGTGGCGTGTTGCGTGAGCTATCCTCTTTTTTTTTAACATGGATTTTGACGTAACACACTTCCAACACCACCCCTCGCAGATCTGCCGTCAGTTCTCTCAAATACCTATCTGCAACCACAATCAAGCAACAAAATGATTGACCAACGTATTTTTGAGAATCTCCAGACAAAGATCGACGAGGAGGGCACCGTCCGGGATGTAAGTTATATCAACGCGTTCTGAGCTTGGTGAATTCTTCGCGCGCCAAGCCTACACCGAAGCAAGACCCTTGAGCCAGGAACATCGACGAATAGCTAACAATTGTGGATAGGAGATACATGAGATTGTCCACACACTCGCCAGAAGAGGTATGCTCAGCAATTCGTGACTTCGACCGGGACTTCCAGGGTGTCTTCCCTGTCGGGGACGGCACTCTCGGATTGAAGTCGCAAGTTGAACATGAGGACTGATGTTGACTGATATAGGACGTTCCACACAGGCTATCCTGTCTCGGGCTCATTCTACGCCCGCTGATCAGCGTAAGTCTCTATTGTCAATCGCAAGTAGATGAGAGGATTGGGTTATATTTCCTTTCGATCTTTGACCTCACTGCCTGATCACTCTTTTTATCTATCTTTTCTTTGCCATATAACCTTCTAATCCCTACACTTTTTTTCCAGGCAGCATTCCGCACTATTCCTCTATTTTTACTAGACCATCTTGCTGACTTCTACAATAGTGAAGCCCGTGCTTGACGATGTCACTAAGGAAATCCTTGCCCAGAAGCAAGAGGTTGCTCGCCTGAAGGCCGTGGCAGACCAACATCCCTTCTACAAGTACAACGGGCTATGGACCCGTGAGCTGCAAAATCTGGTTCGTTTTCTGAAATCCAATGTCCGAAGACTTCTACTGATCCAATCTATCAGGTCGCCTCTATTGAGCTTTGCGCATGGCTAGGAGGACTGCAAGAGCACAAGGGACCCAGCTCAACATCTTTCATGACCATCGAGGATGTGGGCAAGTTCTTGGACAGTAAGTTTTGCCATCTCTATCTAAATAAGCATGGCGGGAGCTGTATCCCTATATCAATTTACAATACTAACTGCCATTATTTTATTAGTTCCTGTCAACCTAAAGGAGCAGGATGCCTTCCATCTTACGATTGAGGAGTACCTACTGGCACTGATTGCCATGGTTGAGGAACTGGTTCGTTTTCCGAAATCCCAGAACTTTTCTGTTCGGCCACATCTAATGTATTCCCAGGCTCGCTTGGCTGTCAACTCAGTCACCCTGGGTGACTATACCCGTCCCATGCAGATTGGCAACTTTGTCAAGGAATTGTTCGCTGGATTCCAGCTCTTGAACTTGAAGAACGATATCCTGCGTAAGCGCAGCGACGGTATCAAGTACAGCGTACGTTGAAATCATTGCAACGTCTATTTGAATGTTTGAAATTTCTAATTTTTGTGGCACTACAGGTCAAGAAGGTCGAGGATGTGGTCTATGATCTGTCGCTACGGAATCTGGTCCCTAAGGGCGGTCCCTCTGCTTAAACTGGGGCATCAGGAACTCTCGGTCATACCGAGTCGGGCCTCGTATTAGGCGGAAATGGATATAGATCCAAGGAACTGATCTAGCGCCTTTTACACAGTTGGTATCAACGAGCTTTAATACTATTATATGAACTAGTAACTATTGCCACTCGGTATAATTCCCATCGTAGGCCAAAATCGTAAAGTGAAAAAGACGAGTACATATGTCACAAGCCAAAGCACAGGGATATAGATATAATAAAACAGATGTAGGTATCACCACAATAATTCAGAAAAGAACACCTCAAACACAGCCTTACGACAACTTAGCCTGCTCAGCACCAGTCTCACTCTTCTTCAGCGAAGCAAGAGTACCCTCCTTCTTTGCCTTCTCGATCTCCTTAACAATGGTATCCTGAAGTCCCTCAGGCTTGGTAAGAGAAGCCCAGCGGCCAACAACCTTGCCATCGGCGGAGACTAGGAACTTCTCAAAGTTCCACTTAATGCGCTTCATGCCCAGGATTCCAGGCTGCTGCTCCTTCAGGAAAGTCCAGACCGGTGCAGCGTTAGCGCCGTTCACATCCAGTTTTCCGAGCACGGGGAATGTGACGCCGTAGTTGAGCTGGCAGAAAGACTGGATATCATCGTCCGAGCCAGGGTCTTGGTTACCGAACTGGTTGCATGGGAATCCAATGACGGTGAAGTCTTCGGGGTACTGAGCCTTCAAGTTCTGGTAGAGCTTCTCCAGGCCTTCAAACTGGGGCGTGAAGCCACATTTCGAGGCTGTATTCACGACTAGCACGACCTTGCCGTTCAGCGAGGAGAGGGGGAAGGGTGCGCCCTTTTCTATTCGTATGCGGAGTTTGGTTAGCGGGTTAGGTGCTTCGGGGCATATGATGAGGGAAAATAGGCAGGGGTAGCACGGGGTCTATACGTACTGTCGACAGGCTCAAAGTCGAAGAAAGATGTAGCAGACGACATGGTTGTTATTTGACGTTGATATGCGAATAGAGGAAGTTGTTGGAGTGTTCGCGGGGGTAGATAGAATGACGTCGTTAACCGGAGAGTTGGTCGGAGAGACTTGGCAGAATGTGGGAGACTTTGCAAATACGAGAACATAATTCTCTTCTTGTATTCTGATAATTCTAGATGAACCGAGGTTGAGTTACATTATTACCAATTGGCCACGGGCTGGCCACGGGCTAATCAGAGGCTCCGAGCCGACGGAAATGGAAATCTTCCGAACCGATGATGATTAGGCTTTTGGTCTGGCTGTCTTTTTATTGGTCAACTGGAATATGCAAAACGTTATTCCAAATCATTGCTGACTGTAAATGAAATCTAGATCTAGGGCTTTGGATTAGGTACCGAGGTCGAATCTAGGGTGTTACTATTTCAAGATATATTTGATAGGATATATTGTAGTACTCTTACCGGCGTGATTATATATCATCAAGACTATCGCGATGGTATTGCTAGATTATATATAGATGACCTAAAGCGATTAGAAATATATATATATATAACTATGCAAAGGCTGTTTAATAATCTCAAGACGATAAATAATTAAGCAACTGAAATAGGAAACACATACATATGTATCCCTGAGATCATGCCACTTAGCTAGTCCAGAAAAACAAGACTACATAACCTGTTGTTTTTGGAGAAGATATTTAAAAGGTTCCAATCAAGCTACACTACGCGCCACGTTGAGACCAAGGATGGAGTATCACTAGAACAAGGTGTAATGGATTTTCTAGATCTAGAACACTAGAGCGGCAAGGAAAAAAAAACATGAATCTGTAGGAAGGCTGTTCCTCTGAAGCTGATTACCTGGAAGTTACATAGAGGTGTCAAATGCACTCGCAAAAATACTGTACACGAAAAGTGAATCAATCATAGAAGACATCGAAAAATAACCATATGTGAGAAGAAACATGAAACTGTGGAGTATATCGTAATGACTAAGTTTGGCCAACAGCGTTCTTTGCGGTACTAGCGGCGCCAGAGATAAGGCTTTCGCCGGCACCAACGGCATTGCCAGCGATGGCAATACCACTGTTGGCAAGCTTAGGAATAGTCTCGATGGTCTCCCCAAGTGCGGCAGTTCCATCGCGCTTGAGGATACCAGCCAGGCCTCCAGGCTTGCCTTCTTGGATAATGGCAGGAATGGCGGGAATGGCTCCTCCAAGAGTGCTACCAACAAGGTCGTTGAGCTGACGCTTCGCAGCTGGACTGGCACCGGCAACGACGTGCTCGGCAGTACCAACGGCACCAGTCAGGTCCACAGCTTTGGCTTCGTGGATAATGGAAGGAACGGCGCTTCCGAAAGGAATACCAACAAGGTCATTGAGTTGACGTTTGGGGGAGGAGCTGGCGCGGACGATGGCGTTTTCGGCAGTGCCAGCGGCACCAGAGACAATACTTCCACCTGTACCGACAGCACTACCAGCAAGGCTAACAGCGCTGTTAGCAAGGCTTGGAATGGTCTTGACGGTCTCATCAAGAGCAGCAGTACTGTCGCGCTTGAGGACGCCAGTGAGGCCACCAGTGAGGCCGCCAGTGGTGGAGGTGACAGGCGCAACAAACTTAGCGGCGACGCCTGTGACACCACCAACGGCACCTCCAATGTCAGATACAGGGCCTCCCACATTTGCAAGGCTGGGAAGGGCGGCAGAGTACCCAAAGCCAGCGAGGACGAGTGAAATGGTCAACCCAGTGAACTTCATTGTTGCGATGATTGTAAAGATTCGAAGGGCTAAAAAGAGAGGGTGATTTGGCGAAGAAGAGGTGTATGGGTTCAAAAGGAGTGACTGGAAGTGAATAATGATTCGAGTATAGAAAAGAACGCAAAGTTCCTGGATTTAGAGGCCGTTATATAAAATTCTCTGGGGTTGTTTTGGTAATATGCTCCGCACGGTCATCGGGAGCTCCATCATCTGGGATCATCAAGGGCGATGTTTTTAGCTTGGCTGTTATTATCATAACCGGTGGTAACTGGTACCAATCCATGAAGCCGCACAGGTAGTTTCATTTTAGCGGAGATTGCGCGAAAGAAGGGATTGCCCACATTGTCTCAAGCAAGAATGAGTGACATGTTTCAAGCGATGTGGTTGGAGCAAATCCTTAGCAAGGTTGGCCCAGATAAGCGGGCTAGTAAATTATGGAAGCTTGTTCTGCTTTGCGGGATAGTTCGGGCTACCTCAAACAGGCTGATATAGAGAAGATTGCAACGTGGGAGATTTAGCATGGCTTCTTCGAACTTGTGTAACCTCGTCAAATATTTCTCCGCTGGAAGAAGACTAACACCAGCCAACAATCCGGGACACTTCGAAAACTAAGCGAGGGATGTATATTACCGCATTGACCGTAGGCCCAGGCAAGGGTCGTTATATCCGGGCCTCACATTGTGTTGATCAGCGGCTTTCCCAGGGGGAACATTTGGACTTCAAAACAAAACAGTTTTCCTTCAGACATCCTTGCGTCGACTCTGCATAAAATCCAGCATCTACCGAGATTGTAGTTGCCACCCTGCCCTTAGTGTTTACTGGTGTATGGAGGAGGCACACTCTATTTGGAAGTGGAACCCGAAGACGGTCTATCTTCTTAGCTAAGAAGCTTGCATTGGGAAACTGGTTCAATGGAGATATCCATGGATGCATCATCAGGGAAGACTGTGATCACATGATCATTTGCCCAAAGGAACCACAAGGAATGACCAGACGAGCGTTGACTCGCCACAAAACCATTGAGCGCGAAAGAGAAGATCAGGAAAGTCGAGCAGCAAATCACGAACAAGCTGTCGTATGGAGCGAACTTTTCTGAATAGCATATAGTTTAGAGTTGCTAATTGTTTACATACTTCGTCGTGTTAGATGGGTTACTCATGTTAGGTATTGTAGAATACAAAGGCCTGAATATAGTCTCCCACTGGAATGACGATGGCACTCTATTGTACAGATAATTAGATACTGCAGTACCGCCATGATCCAATAGTGACATGCCAGCCCTGTTGTAAAAAAGGAAGTAGAAGGGCGCATAAGTGCGTTATTGTTAAGCTCATTTGTCGACATGGATTGAAGCCTAACTACGGAATTGATCGGGGCAATTATCTGTCAGAGACATGCTCTCTTCCTATGTGCAATCAGGATATAGGGTTTAAAGCGGAAGACTGGAGGTGCGAATTCGGAGTGGAGGTTTCAAAGTGCTGCAGAGTTGATGTTCTATTAGTGTTGTTTGTAAGGTTTGTGCAGTTTGCCTTATTTGCCTTATTTGTGTTGTTTGTCTCTCTATTGTGGTGGTGTTAATGTTTTGGAATGTGGCAGGCAACGGTTAGTGCCTGAGGCCATAAGCGTTGTCACGTCAACAGCCACCACTAGTCCCAAATAGGTAAGGCACAACATAACAGTGGCATGGCAGCTGCCCCAAACATCATGAACTCGAACTTTGTGTTTTCCTTTTCTTCTATTACACCAGTACAGGTTTTTCGCATCCCTCTCATTTTCTCTTTATTCTTAACATCCTATAAGATCTACCTCCCTCAGATTGATCATGAGCGTTTAGGTCTTACTTTTACCGCGACTTTTTTCTTATCATTGGCTTTGCTATCCTCCGAGTCACACCAGAACAACAAGACCTGCAGCGGTACCATATTGATCTATCTTCGCTGTTTATCAGCGTTACACAATCACTTCAGGTCTAGGTGGCTGTCAACAAACAACCCCCAATATGACTACCGACTTCAACCACGGCGGCCAGATGATCGAGTACATCCAAGGTTGGTACAATGTTTTTCGACAATTTGAATGTCTTTCACTCAGCGTCTGGAGCTAAGAGAAATTATTATATAGACCGTCTCTACCTTGCATCTTATGATTCTGCTCCCAGCTCCAGAACCCCGTTTCCCTTCCATCTGGACGCACCCAAATCCCCAAGCAAGCGCGCACGTGCCCAGCCCGCCACTCCGAGCAAGCGACGCTCCCCGGTGTATTTCACCGTCGATGACACTCTTCTTTACAATGCGTTTCACGCTGATTTCGGCCCACTCCACATTGGTCACCTCTACCGGTTTGCCGTGCTTTTCCATGAGATTCTTGGCGATCCAGCCAACAGCGACCGCCCGGTAGTCTTCTATAGCAAGACTGATGCCCGGAGTCGCGCCAATGCGGCCTGCCTTGTTGCATGCTATATGGTTATGATTCAATCCTGGCCACCTCATTTGGCTCTGGCACCCATCGCACAGGCAGACCCTCCTTACATGCCTTTCCGCGATGCTGGATACAGCCAGGCAGACTTCATTTTGAACATTCAAGATGTCGTTTATGGAGTGTGGAAGGCAAAGGAGCAGTCTCTTTGCGGACTTCGCGACTTTAATCTTGAGGAGTAAGTCCCTCTGTATACATTACCCGAAGATTTAAAGCTGACTTAGTTCAATAGGTACGAGAAATTTGAGCGAGTCGATATGGGTGACTTCAACTGGGTGACACCGGATTTCCTTGCCTTTGCTTCTCCTCAGCAGCAGCCGGTGGCACCTATCCCCGTAAACACGGCTGAATACAACGCATTGCCCACAACAATTTCGGAAATCTCTTCCTCAAAGCTTCCTACGCCATTCAAGAATGTTCTCGCCCATTTCCACCAGCGTAACATCGGTCTCGTTGTGCGACTCAACTCAGAGCTGTACTGCCCATCTTACTTTACCGCAATGGGAATCGCTCATATTGACATGATCTTCGAAGATGGCACATGTCCTCCCCTACAGCTAGTCAGACGATTTATCAAAATGGCGCATGAGATGATCACCATCAAGAAGAAGGGTATTGCGGTTCATTGCAAAGCAGGCCTGGGCCGTACGGGCTGCTTGATTGGCGCTTATCTGATCTACAAATATGGATTCACCGCAAATGAAGTAATTGCCTTCATGAGATTCATGCGACCCGGTATGGTCGTTGGACCTCAGCAGCACTGGCTCCACCTCAACCAGGGTGCATTCCGTGAATGGTGGTTTGAGGATAGCATGCGGGAGAAGCTAGCACAATCAACACCCGTCACTCCGCGAGTGTCAACGAAGAAACGCACTAGCAACGGAGTGGTCTCCACCCCACCAAACAATAGCCACACCAAACGCGCAGCCCTCGGAGAGATTGATCACAATGAAGCTGCAGCTTACCCAGACCAGGACCTTCCTGCACCAACCCCTGGCCAGCCTCGCAAGTCCCACCGAAAGGACTCACGCCACCACCCTTATTCCAGAACTGCCTCCGGATCTCTCGCTGTTGAAAACGAGCAGCGCAGCCACCGCAGCCACAGGAAGAGTAACGAGAGCAGTGAGAGCGAAGAAGAGATTCAGCTTCGCCGGTTAGCGCAACGATCATCCAGGTCTCCTGTTGCCTCACCCACATCACGGTCTATCAGTTACTCCGCCACTGTCACAGCCAGCTACACCTTGGCAGAAGACAACCACAAGGATCAGGAGAACTGGGTTGATCCCTCAGCACCTAAGACTCCTGTGACCCGCAAGAGTGGCGCTGCCCCTATCTCGGTCAGCAAAGTTCGCTCCAGCCCTCGCCGGGCAACGGAAAATACCCGCAGCGAGTCTCGCGGTGTTCGCAAGCCTAGTGGTCGTATTGGTAGCAATACCATCAGCCCTGCAAGGGCAATTAAGACCATCCACTAAACGTCTTCTTCTCTTCTTTCGTCCCTAGGAGCTATGCATGTTTCCTCGGGGCGCTTCTTTTTCCGTTCTTCTCGTCCCACCGGGACAATACTTCTGCATACCCCTTTTCCGTGATGCATCTGGATGCTTTTTAATGTTTGAGTTTGCAAATCTCGGTCTGTTGTTTTCTGGAGCGAATACTGGTTATTGGGCATGTTGTGTACGGCGTTTGGTTTTGTTGTTGATTGACAAATCCTCAGATGTCTTGCAATTAGGTACCGATTCACCTCGTGCCACAAGTTGATTTGTCTGCGGGTTTCGCTCCTGGATGTGTCAATTCTACGTCGATATGACAATGCTGTTTATGAACTCCCTCAACATTTCCATTTCTCTTTAAATCTTTTAAATTTCGTATCCCTTGGTCCAAATGGTCAGTTAGATTGAGCTCAGTCATCTGAGGTGGACCGTAGGTACTTGACTTCGTTCCTCGTCCATGCCTTTCAACGGCGTACATATAGCATTACTTGCACAGAAGCTCTAAATAGGGTGAAGTTTGCGCAGACAAAAGCGTGAATATTCCATATTCCTCGTATCTCGCTATTTCATGTTAAAAGAGTGAGGCCGTAATCGCTCCCACTCAACTCCTCAGTTGGCAGCCAGAAACTATATGCAGGGTTAGCACTCGTTCCATTCCATACCGAGAGACCAAACCTCACCTCTTGAGCCTCTTCCTCCTCAACAGCAGAGCTATCTACCTCACTCTTCCCAATAAGCCCAAGCTTTCCCTTCCTCACAAACCACCACAGCTCCCTCCGATCCCCACCTAGCTCCTCCCGCAACATTTTACCCTTCAACTGGCGCACAAAGTCATTATACACCCCCGGTTCCTCATAATCCACTAGCTCTTCGCGCATAGTGCCGAGGCCCTCGATAACGCGGTCGTAATTCGAGTGACCGAGACTGTGTGTGACCTGGTTCTCAATGATTTTAGCCATTTGTTGCACAGCGTCGTGGATTGCGTCGATGTTTTCTGCGCGGGAGAGTGTTTGCTTGAATTCCGGGATTGCATTCTCGGTAGAAATTTTCGATCGTTTTGGTTCAAGGCCGAGGAGGGCGTCGACGTCCAGACCTGACAGGGGTTTCTCTGTTTCGCGTTGGCGTTTACGCCCTTTTGTCCTCGGTGGAACTGTATAAAACGAAATGCGTTGGTGAGTAGGGCTTCTTCTAAATGTAGCTTGAGAATCGGTTTTACCTTTCTTGACATCTGCCATGGACATCAATTTCTCAAGGTGGGACTTGGCATTCTTGACCATCTCTTCTGGTGGGTGTGCGAATTCGGTGAGCCGCTCTGAGGGATCGAGGATAGGGTCGTTGGGATGCACAGCACGGTATCGAACGGCTGATTCGATGCGGTGTAGTAATGGGGAGAACGACTCGTCAATTGGGAGATCGTTAGTAGGTTCCCTGGCTCTTTGATTAGCTGGCTGGCTGGATAATCAAGTAAGTTCCACTTACCCTTCATCATTCGTGGTGATAAATTCCATGCTGTCCACGTAATTACTCATCGCATCTTTTAAAGCCGCACTTGGGAGGTTGCGGTGTTCAGTTACCACTTTGCCAGAGACAGTGATGATTTTATCCAAAGGTGGGAACCGATATGACCGTACATCTTCTGCAAATGGAAGCTGTACTTCGATCAAGCACTCATAGTCTGCCTCGATGGACGGGGCTAGCAACACGAGCATCGGTGGTTTGGATTCTTTGGTCACCAATCGGGCAACCGCATAGGCATCTGTTTCGTAGAGTGCATGAATGAGCGAAGACAACGCAAGAGATGCATTGTCATTTGCACGCTGAGGGATGATAATATTCGTGTTGGACATGTGCAAGTACCGGTCATACTAAGTGACAGAATTAGTTGCTATAACCCTCGAGATTGGTATGGAGACACACCTGATCCTTCAGAACGAACCCGATCAGCCCCATACCAGCAAAGGTTTGTAGATTTGCGACATTCTCATCAGTTTCCTCAATAGGAACTGCTGTACGTCCATACTCGTACCCCTTGGCGAGGTCATCGCGTTCAACGTCAACCTTACCCCCCGGAGCGGACTCGTCTGTGATCTGATATGTCCGTGATGTTCGCACTGAGGCGAGAGCATCCCCTTCAATATTGCCTTTACCCGGTGCTTGGCTTCCGGGTTCGGTACCGGAGCGTGGCACGAACGAGCTCGCTGAGATCGGCTTGGCGACATATGTTCGGAAATATCGCTCCACAGGTATGGTGATTGCCGTGTCATACTCTTCGGGATTGCCGAGCATGAGATTTCCTTTGAAAGATGGCATGCTTTTGGTTACTTTGATGCGGGGAATATCTAATTCCGAAACAGCTTGTTCCAGCGTTCCATAAACACCATCGCAGTCCTCAGTTAGGCTTCGGAGAAGGGTCTCGTTTTCAGTCTGCAAAGAATTTGATTAACATCATACTATAATGCATCCAAGACGACTTGGTACCTTGCGACTGTCTTTATCTTCTTCCTTTACGCCATACTCAGCGTCATCAAAATCGGCACCACTGGATAATGTTAGCATGAACGTAAAGTCACATCGGTAAGAAACATACATGATCACCAACTCAATGTTGACTTCTTTCATCTTTTCAATTATACCTTCAATATTATCGTCGCTCATCACACCGGTACCATTTGTCACCAGAATGATCTTGCGCTTGTATTTGTTTTTCTTGGTGTACTCAAGGATCATCTGTATGGCAATGACAATAGAAGAGATGGCTTGTATAAAGTCAGAACTAGTAGTTTGACGAGTCTTAAGCTGTCACATACCATCGCCTTTGTTAGTTTTGCTGGGTTTTATTCTTTCTCGCAGTCTCCGGATATCAGGCATGAGGACCCTGAAAGACAGTTTAGTCTAGTGATTCGACAGGGGATAGTAAAACTATCACGCCACACATACTGGCCAAGACCAAAAAGAACGGAGATATTGGAGAAGTTCTCTTCTTCTAAGTCGTTGATAGTTTCTGTTCTAAGCATTAGACAGGGCTCCTAATGCGTGCTGACTGATAGGCTACTCACCATCTGTCCTGAGACCAACCACGCCAACCGTAGCAGTCTTGCGACCGGTAGCCACCTGGAATTGTCAGGTCTCTGGCGTTGAACAAAGTCAAGACACATACCGTGGCGGTGATCCTATCCCAGACATACTGCATGGCCCATTCGAGATCTGTCATAGGACGGCCATGGTGGCGCTCGCCCATAGACCGTCCCATGTCTACAATGTAAACTGTAGCCTCTTTCTCCGCCATGATGATGATGATGATGATGATGTTGTGGAAATGGCAAGTCAAAATTGCTTGAGGCTCAAGACAACAGGCAGACGCGTGATATTTCCACTTGCGGTTTAGACCGAAACGCGAAGGCACATGACATCACACGCCGTATTTGTTGGTGCTTGGTGGTCTGTGCGTCGTCATGAGATCGCGCCGCCTGTTTGGCAGTGGCAATAAACGTGTTACTAAGAACAGGGTTGTATCGATAACTGCCACTTCACCTCCGTGCAACCTCAAACCGACTTTATCGCCAACTCAACTCTCCCGAGATTATAAAATATCCGAAATCATGGATCCTCGCCCCTATCATATTCTGAGGTGTGTTTATTGGCGAATATTAGGCCCATACATTTGCTAATATGAGGTAGCTACGGCACCCTTCTAGGGACACAGTTCTACCAGGTGAGATCGATATCTGAACTGGGCGCATAACAAATTGCCCTCTCCAAAAGCATTGTCTGACATACGTGAAGTCCTTTGTCGGAGGCTTCGTTGCGTTCCGGGCTCTTCCGCGGCCCCAGTTCGCTAGCTTGCAGAGCGCCCTCTTCCCCATCTACTTCTCACTGCAAACCGCGCTGCCTGTAGTGGTTGCCTTGACTGCTTCCCGCGGTGGACAGGTATTGGGTCTGTCTGGTCTAGCTGCACCTGAGAATCGCCTTGACACCCTCCTGCCTCTGTCAACTGTGGCAGTGACCGGGTTGGTGAACATGTTTGTGTTGCGTCCCCTCACAACCCGTGTGATGCACGAGCGCAAGCATCAAGGTACGTTAGCTTCTGTCACTATGTTTCGGATAAAAAGTCAATTGAAGATCCTAACCTTTGCAGAAACCCGTGATGGAAAGAGGAGCTACGACCCGGCGCCTCACTCCAAGGAGATGCTGGCCTTGAACAAGAAGTTCGGCCGTGTGCATGGTATCTCAAGCTTGGTCAATTTGGTCAGCCTGATTGCTACAGTCTGGTATGGCGTCGCTCTGAGCAAGAGACTTGAGTAATTTGACAACAGCAATCAATAACAATGCTGAATGGAAGGCTCAATGCACATAGTCCTTGTACGCATTTCGTTCATTTTCTCCCTCTGTCTACTGTTCCCCCTGGTTATAAATACAAACTACTCTGTACAAATGAAAATACATAATTCGTTTCGCCCTTTGATGGTCACGGTGATCTATCTCATGATGTGGATGTTGCCCGAAGGGATGTCACCGCCTGAAGAGCTAGCAATTACATTCCCTGGCTTCAGACATATGTATCATCTCGACAAAGCCGGAGCTCAGTAATGCGTCAAGCATACCCCCATCCACACCCCATATTCGACTAAAATCGGACCAGTTCGTTCGAGAAAACCTGCCGCAGCGTATGAATAACAAACCACTATCTCTTCTAGGTCTGCAGCATCTAGTCTTTATGCACCCTGTCCCGCTTCCTTCCTTCCTTGGACGTGATATCACCCACTTCTGCAAGATTCTCGGCGCCTTGATAGAATTCTGGTAGAGGCTCCAGTCTCTGACGAAGGATCCAGACACGGAAATGCCACACAGCATTCTTGATCTGGAACGAGGCATGCTTGCGTGTCGAGACAGAGAATACTTGGTCCAGTTCTTCCAAAGTAAGAGCTGAAGACAAAATTTTAGCACAGTTAATCTCAGATAGGGGTCAGAACGCTTACACTTTGTTTCAGGCACAAACATCAGGACCAAAAACCAGCCTATTACACACCAAGCAGCATACCAACCGAAGGCACCTTGGGGTTTGAAAGAATCAACCAGATGCGGCCAAGTGAAGGATAAAATGAAATTAAAGCACCAGGTGGTCGCTGTCGCCCATGACATACCGACATCGCGGACTTGCAGCGGGAAACACTCGGCGGCATATGCGAATGGGACGGGCCCTTCTCCAGGAGAGTAGAATATTTCAAACAGGTACATCCCCGTCGTAACCATTGCAACCCTCTTTTTGCTTGTTTCATTCCCCTCTTCAATCCAGAAGGAAAAGCCAGTCCATAGGAGAGTGATAGCGAGAAAGGGAAAAGTGAATAGTAGCAAATTCCGGCGACCCCAGGTGTCAATCGTGAAGAAGGCTGGTAGGGCAAAGACCCAGTTGAGAATTCCGGTTCCCATGGACGCGAGTAGCGCACTAGTCAGACTGTAGCTTGCTTCGGTGAAGACTGAAGTAGAATAGTAGGCAATGACGTTGACTCCACAGAATTGCTGCATGAACATCACGATCCAGCTAGCGAGCGTGGCACGGCGGTTTCGGGGAATAGTAAAGAGCTCAATGAACATTGTGAAGAAATTCTTGCCTTTGTTGATCTTTCGTTCAATTTCAACGCCCACGTGTGCATAATATAAATCTCTTGCGGCCTGAATGTCTGTTGGTCGGAGGATACGGAAATTGGTGTAGGCCTTTTGAATTTTGCCTTGCTGGATCAGCCATCTTGGAGATTCCGGGCAGAAGTAGACTTGGGCACAGACAATCAGTGGTAGTACGACAGTGGATCCTAGCATAAGACGCCAGCTGATGTCTCGGTCTAGACTCATGAATGCAACACCCATTATGTTGCCCAGCATGATACCGAAGGCCGTCCACATTTGCCACATCATAACGAGAGCACCTCGGATTGGAGCGGGAGAGCATTCTATTGAATAATCAGAAAAAAAGGCAAAGAAAGTCTTGCGAGGACACCTACCCGCGGCATATACAGGCACTGTACTCGATTTCGACCCGATCCCCAGACCGAGAACAAAGCGTGCAATGAAAAGATTGACCCAGGTATTTGCAACACCTTCCCATACTGAGGCAACAGCTGCAATCACGCATGAGATGAAAATTGTACCACGCCGGGCAAAGAACCGATTTAGGGGCTCAGTAAGCCAGCAACCTATAATCGCGCAGGCTAAGTATGGGGCACCAACAACAAGGCCTTGGATGTTTTTGGAAGTGATGTTAAGTTGCTATAACAAAAATTAGCTTACGCCAGCAAAATCAGCGATGGGACACGTACATCTTCAGCAAAGTAGATAGCCTGGGCACCATTATTGACTGTTTCGTCCATACCTTGAACAGCCGCGGCCAGAGAACACATTGCTAGGGGGAAGAAAGTTAGTCTAGGTCAATGGATCGCCTGGAGTCTCACACTTACATGCTAGAAAGTACAACTGCCACGGCTGTGACCATTTGTGGGTATGTTCACGCTCGAGGGCTTCCCTCTCTTCCTCTGATATCTCGGGAAGACTGGTTGCCGATGCAGGATTCTGCGAAATGAGAGCACCCTTCTTGAAAGTCTCGATATGGCCCATCAAATCGTATTTCGTACAAAATTCGACAACATCTTTTAAGAGTTGTTCGCGGGGAATTCCGGCAAGAGGGTTTTCGAAGACGGCATTAAGATTACCAGGAGAGCGGCTCTCGAGGTCTATTTTCTCTTCCTTGTGAGCGTATGTAGGATCTGGGCTCCGCTCTGCATGCTCTATCGCAGTGGAGTCGGTCATTTCATTCTCCTTCATACTGGATGAGTATAGGGTGTCAAATGACGATCAGATATGCCATGAACCAGTGACAATGCACTGCACAATTATCTATCTTCTGGATGTAACTAGGTTAGCTGAAAAATGTTCTCGTATTAAGGATCGTAAGTAAGAGGTATAGTGACCTGATCAAATATGTGGTTTATTACAGCCTATCCAAACAGGCAGAGCCAGAGCAATACCGAAAATAGCCTTAAGCCAAGTTCTAAGGGTGAGGGGACTGGCTTGCTTTATAGAGCAAGCATCCCTTCGGTCCCAATTTTGAGATACACTAAAGCGTTAAGTTCGCATTCAATTCCGGTTGTCTTCCTGGCGGCATTAGCCGCTAGCATATAGTGCCATTCATGTAACATAATTTAGACAGGTAGGCCGATCGGTAGAAGTGGCGGGATGTCTATCAAATCATTGGACACTGGCCCCTCGATCCTGGGCTGGAGGATCGCCGAACAAACCACAAAGTAGGGCAGAGCATGGGGACGGAATAAAGAGACATCCATGTCATTGGACATTTTCCAAGCGCCGAGGTACGGAGTAAACTGGTGGATCATCAATTATTGGGTCACTACTCCGGACATGGACAATGACGTCGAAGTCGCGATCTAGAGAGTAAGAAGACATTTCCGTCTTTGGTACAAGCACAAGCAAAAGCCACAGCACAGGGCTGTCCTTGGAAGAAATTATCAGCGCAAAGCCGACCAATCGACTGAGCCAACTTATGGATGTTCACGTCATTGTATACAACTTCTAACGGCCTCGGGAACCGGCTTGTATTGTTACGGAAGGGTTATAAGTCAGAATGATGGTAATTGGTAGGTATATAGCGTAGTGGATAGTTGAGGTGAAGTAATTGGCTGCTTTTATAGTCAACCCACGAAGCGAAGGGCTATGCGGGGAAATAAACAAGTGAGGTCCATTCAAACAATACGACCCACTATACAGATACTACATAGATCAACCCTACGACAGAGGATTCTAGCCTTGAAACAATGAGCTCGATACTACATTCTATCTCTCGCATGTTGGCGCGGCAAATGTATTCCCATCTTTCTTAATACGTGGTTCCGGTTCTATTCGTAGGGTTTATTCTAATGACCTAACGAGATACTTAAATAGGCCTCCAAGTATAAAATGGAGACTATATTTACTTCAAATTAAAACTAGGCATAAGGCTTCGTAATATGAACAGTACATAGGGTGGGGTAACGTAGTATTATAGTGCTCGAGGCGTATATGTCACGATGTTAACGCTCGCACCTAATAGCGCTCGTTATATCTAACGTGTTGTAGAGGCGAACTATCTCCTAGGTTAAGTCTTGTTATAAGTCTTACTTAACGATGGAGTAGAGGATCATAGTAAATGGACCACATAGCAGCCGCACGTGAATTTATGACTTAAAGGTAGCAGTGTTGAGAGAGTAAAAAGGCTTCACAATCCCGTCGCACTGTAGCAGTCCAATTAACATCTAACTACGTAGGTCAACCCCCACGCATCTTCTTTACCTCATTATAAATAGCCCTCCGCTTCGTCTTTTCTTCGTCCCCTCCCTGCAATATTCCTCTGGAATAGAAGTTCCGATACCGGCTAGAACTATAAGCGGGGAAATGGCCCGTATATCTCCTACGTCGTCTCTGACTAGGTAGGGCACTCCCATAAGCAAGCTATCGTTGGGTCAGCGGAACAATGCGCATTCTTGTATGCAGTGTTAAGGTATGAAGGTTGGTTCGGGTACGAGCCGAGCAATAAAATAACCTCGGGTCCCACTTGATTAGCAATCCACGGAAATCAAAACGTGAAGGAAGGTCCAACCTTCGAATTTCGAGTTTTATATGCAATTTTCTATATACCTAGACAAATATCTTCCATCCCAAAAAATGATTCCTAATCCGGGGAGTTTCTTTTCTTGACGTCAACTTCGGGTGAATTAATAAGCGACCTGTTCATCCAACCAATGGATTGTGGAACATGCAGAAGAGTTATAAGTAGCATCGAATGCCCAATTATTACCTATTGACCATCCTTCATACATTCAAACACATTCGGGAAAATAATCAAAATGTCCAGTAAGACACAAGTTCTTATTTTAGGTGCAACCGGATACATGTATGTGAAGTCTCTCTATGTTTCAGACCAAGAAGTTTGTCACAATGATGTGCTAACAAACACTTACCAGCGGGGGCTCGATTCTTGCTGAGCTACTACGATCTTCGGAGGCTTCCAAATTGAGCATATCCGCACTGATCCGTCGTTCAGACCAGATGGCTAAGCTCAACTCTCTCGGTGTAAAGCCAATCCTGTTTGGTGGCCTGGATGACCTGGAGGCTTGCATAGATGCTGCTTCTCAAAGCGATCGTAATGATACCATCTATGTTCTAAAATTGTTGCCCAACCCGCTGACAATTCCCCAGTTGTGATCAACGCGGCATCTGCGTCCCATGACCGTTCTGCTAAAGCGTTAGTCGAAGGTTTAGCTCTTAGACAGAAGGCCACGGGCAAGGAAGCTTATCTTATTCATGTAAGGATGTCTATCTTGCGATATTGGAGTTAAAAAAAGCTAATGGAAGGTTTAGACTTCGGGTACCTCAATTCTGGGTGATCATCCCTACACTGGAACACCACAGGACCAGAAAATCTGGTCTGATGAGAAGGATAACATATTTGAGATGGAGAAGAATCACCCTGAGCGCTACGGACAACGCGTGACCGATGTTACGGTTGTTGAGACAGGGTTAAGCCTTGGTGTCAAAACGTACATTGTCGTCCCTCCTACCATCTGTACGTGGAACTAATGTTATTAAAAATGATTTCTTATGCTGACATTTCACAGACGGACAAGGCGACGGTCCATTTGCGACGTTGAGTCAACAGGTGCCTAACCTTGCACGTTTGGCCAGGAAGCGCGGATTTGCCGGTGTGATTGAAAGTGGCAAGGGCGTACGTCTGATACCCATGTCTGTTGTCCCTACATACTGACAGTGCAAACTCCTAGATTTGGAATCATGTTCACATTGCCGATCTTTCTGTTTTCTACGGTCTTCTCTTCCGTGCTGTTATTGAGCAAAACACATGGCTTCCCTCCGGCCCAGATGCCGTATTCTTCGTTGAAAGTGGTGAACATACATGGCTACAGGTTAGCCAGGGCATTGCCGATGCCATGTGCAAGAGCGGTCTATTAGCGACGAATGAAGTCAAGTCAATCAGCCTGAAGGAAGCAGCTGCGGAAATTACTGGAGGCAATGAGAGTCTTGCAGAGATTTCCCTTGCATCAAAGTAAGTGCGTCCCTTTATAATGGAATAATAAATTAATATCTCGTATAGTTCGAGAGCTCGGGCTGATTTTGCCCGGAACCGACTTGGTTGGAATACGCCTCGGGGATCAGAAGACTTCTTGAACCACTTCGATGCCGAAGTAGCAGCTATGCTTGGAGAGCTGAGAGGTTAGCTTACTAGGTGTGATGTGTTTCGGTGCCTACTTGTTGTCCGCATAGGCTTGGCTGTCGTAAGGGAAATACTTCCCGGGCCGCCCGGGGTGGCCCACCTATTGCTTGGTGTACATGCCAATCAATGACCTGAAGTACCACGTAGTATACAAACTTGCAAACTCTGCAAACTTGGGAGCACAAAGACCCGAAAAGGTCTATCACGTGAATCCTCCCAAACTCAAAGCTCTAGAATGTCCAGAACCAAAAAAAATTACATACCAGACTGCATAAAATACGTTACAGATTACAATATCGCCCCAAATTATGTATTATTGAGACTTGGGCCGACTATCATTACGGAGTATGGTGGGTGGAATGAAGTTCACTTTCTTCCGAGTGGCGACCAAAATGCCGGGACGTCAGTGCGAGTTGAACAATTTTCATGGGATACGAGTAACAAAAGTACAAACTTACACTTACGTACGTTGTCCCGCCCCGCTGAGGTCAATGCACCTTGGCTGTTAGCAGTTTGGTTTTGCCACAACAGAAGGTATCTGACATTATTTTGCGGAGTACTCCATATAAACGTCACATTCTTATTTAAAGTACTGAAGTACAAAAGTACCTACAAAATATCCCAAAAATCAATGGACTTAAATTACATCCGTGGCCCTCGACCCGTTCGACTGCACGTCTTATTGGCTGATAAAAGCCCCTGTTTTGTTCTGCGGATCATCACACAAGAATGAGCTAATCAGCTTAGAGCGATCAATACGCTAGCTGTTGTCTAACCACTTAGGTTTTTCAATTAACTCCATTGAAGGCTGTTGTCCGGGATATGTACGGAGTACTCCAAAAATCAAGGAAAAAGTTCATGCGGGCGTCTGCACGGAGGACGCAGAGGAGTACTTATCCGGCTGACGGTACAAATGATATTCCTGAATACGTAGTTTGTAAGTTGTAAGAACGCTCGACCCGACAGTCTGGGACGCTAACAATTGTTTGAAGACAGAGGGGTCATAACGGGGGTCATAAGACTGCGGTGTGCTTGCAATTTTCACTTTCCACTTTTTTTTTCTGGTCCCTTCCACCTATTTACGCGCTTTCGCTGAGTTGTTGTAAATCGGAATCGAAGATGGCTGAAGATAATCAAGATACACAAGATACTCAAAGTACTCAAGGTATTCAACATACTCAGGGTACTGAAGGTACTCCAGGTACTCCAGGTGCTCAAGATACTCCAGGTACTCCGGGTGCTCAAGGTGCTCAAGATACTCAAGGTACTCCAGGTGCTCAAGATACTCAAGATACTCAAGATGCACGCCGCGCATCGACCCCGGTCGAGCCTGATGTTAGTATTTGTTGCTCATTTCTGCACATTTCCTCTGCTTATTCAACTAACTTTATATTAGTCTGACACCGATGGGGCCTCATTATACTCTGACTCGTAAGACCAGTGACTTGTGATGATGTGTATATCCTGTTAACCATAATAGACTTGACAATGCCAGTTACACCACAAGTGTGACATCGAGTGTGTTGGACTATCAGTATGTTTATGGCTAAAAAAAAATGTGTTCAATGGTTGCTAACAATCGCAGATATGAAGTGTGTTGCATCACCCTTGATCACGACCTGGGCTAATAAGATGCAGAACGGTCGCAGATATCATTCATACCATGAAGGAGAATACTTGCTGGTACTTCACCCTATCAACGTACAGTCTCTGTCTCAGACTAATGTTCAAACAGCCAAATGATGAACGGGAACAAGATCGCCTTGATCTGGTTAGTTTTCACTTCGTTATTCCGATGACACAAAATGTTGATGAGTAACAGAGCCACCACGTTTACCTTATGATTCTCAAAGGAGAATTGTACCAAGCTCCAGTCAAAGACCCAAAGCGAGTACTGGATCTCGGGACAGGAACAGGGTTATGGGCAATCGAGTATGCAGAGTATGTTCTCTGCCCATATGTCTATTAAACATACCCCTAACAAGCAATATAGTACGAACCCAAATGCACAGGTGATTGGTATGGGCAATATCTACAGCCCGATCAAAACGTTGGCTAACTGAAGCAGGAATTGACCTAAGCGCTATTCAGCCATCATGGTACGTGTTACTGCTACTATATTGGCTCCTTAATAATATTAATATATGTACAGGGTGCCTCCAAACTGCCGCTTCGAGATCGACGACTTCGAACAACCATGGTCATACAGCAAGCCATTTGACTATATCCATGGGCGCGAATTGGAAGGTTCCATCCGTGACCATGATATCCTCTTCACACAGGCATACAACAACCTGAATCCCAATGGATGGTTCGAAATGGCGAGCTTCGACGTCAACACTTATTCGGACGACGGAACTCACCTCGGCGCAACGAACTTTCTCTTATCCATCAAGCACATTCACGAAGCATCGCGCATGTTTGGTAAGGACATGACATCGTCCCCATCCTGGAAATCTCGGATGGAGAAGGCCGGGTTTGTGAATGTTAAAGAGGATATTTACAAGGTATGTTCCGCTACGCCTTGATGAAAACGAACCCCCATGCTTATTGGTGAATAGTTGCCCCAAAGCCCATGGCCCAAAGACCCCAAGCTCAAGGAGCTTGGCCGGTATCATCAACTCAACATGCTTGAAGCCATGCCTACTTACACATACGCGTTGTTTTCAAGAGTACTTGGGTGGACACGCGCCGAGATTGAGGGGCTGCTGGCGGGGATTCGAATGGAGCTGCGGGATACCTCGCATCACCTGTACACTAAAGTGCGAGTAGTTTACGGCCAGAGACCTGGACTGTAACTGCCTAACCGATGGGAATAGAAAATGTTATGCCCCGAGTCATATTCCACGGATGCTTCTACGGATGCTTCTAAAATTAGACTTAAACATGTGTTACGGAACTCGGGAGTCCCCACAGTTAATATCTCCACTGTTAATGCCTCGAGTATTCCCTCCTGTCTGTTATTTACTGTTTTCCTTCTCTTACTACCTCTTCGAGACCGAAATACAGATAGATATAATCCAAGGCAGAGAGGTGCAATTAATATGTATTAAGATATTATGGATTATGAATTATGGAGAGAGAGAAGAGAGAATAGGCTATCTATGTCTTGGAAACAGCCAAATCCTCAACATTCCAGAAAGGCCCCCAGCAAAATGCGACCCTCATAAAAAGGGTAACGAACGCCATCTTGTAAAATAGTCCCAGTCTATGTTCCGCAAAGCAAATGCCGTTATTTTGGAAGTGTTCATCAATATCGTGAAGAAATAAGATGCTTCGGAAAGCAGTCGGGGGCCAGGTTGATGGTAGGAAGATCGCATATCTTGCATGTCCACCATCGTCGAAGTACTAGTAATGGCGTTCTTTATGTCGTAGAAAAAATTCCACTCTTTTGGTGTCTTGATCAAAAAATGCCATGTCCTATCTTCAAAGCAACATTAGATGACAAGTTCGATCATGATGCAGTAGGCTTCATATCACTCACCATTGTCAAGCTATCTTTGCCCAGAATAACGGCCCGGTGGGAAAGTGTACTCGTCATCAATGTCCTCTTTGGCTGCCATGAGAGGTCCCCACTCCTTTTTTATCTCCTTCCATTGTTTCTTCAAGCGCTGGAGGGGTGAAGGATGTGACTTCTCCTGGGTGGCGTTGAGGTCCTCGACGGAGGAAGACTGTGACATGCTCGTTTTAGGGGTAGATCCCTGGGAATCAATATGTTCGGGCATGATGATAATTTGTAAAATTATATTAATTTCTTCTTGAATTTGTATTTGTACGGCGATTTCGCAGACTTTATAACTATATTTCTTGGTCGACAGGGGTTATTTGAAAACTGTGAACCGAGTCTCGCCCGACCACCGAGATATCACCGCCGAGGTATCTCCGCGTCCTTACCCTGAGGCATTAGAGTTTTCTATTGAGTTGCGATACTTCAAACTCATAATTTGTTTCGAGATGTGCCGCATTGCTGAGATGGTAGCTAGCATTGGCTATCAGCGAGTTTTCATGTTAGAACCAGATGACCGTCTCATTTTATAGGCACCTATTAAACTATGCATGTCATGCTGTGCTTCTGGAGATGACCAGTAAGCACTAAGTGCATGCGCAACTAGAGAAAGCGTATATAGAGAGAGGAGGGAGGAGATCGTAGGAGAGAGATGAAGAGGAACTAACCTTCGAAGGGAAGAGCTGTCAGATGTGAATCCAGCTAGGTACAGTGGGTCCTCTCGCCAATGAGTGCGGAGACTACTATTTATATAACACATAGCCTAAATTGCTTTACGCGTTCCAATGACATGTACTATATAACAGACTGATAAAGCCTCGGAACGACAGTCGTATACCCCAAGCGACCATATTTTTAGACAAATATGATTCTATCAGGAACGATAGAAGTCTATAGTAATCCTGGGAAGATTTCTGATCTTTAACGCGGTGGTTCCTTCATATATATCCTAGAGAGCGCATTGAGGGGATAGAAAAGACAGAAAGTTGCCAAAGAGGCTCTTCAATGTCAGAGTAATCTTGACCAATGAAAAGTGATACCGTTTATCCCCGCCTATCCCCACCAGCCATGCCGCCAATCGGAGCCCCTCAATCAGCCCGCGGAGGATGGACCGCGGACTTTGCCGCGGTTCAAGTCAACATCAGACCATTTAATCTGAAAAAGATGTCGTTGATTGTAAAGTATTTAAAGCTCTAAACGGTAGCAGACAAGGAAGAAATAAGGAAGTTAAATTCACTCGGGATCATTAAAGCCACTCAAAAATATGAAGAGCGAATCTATAGTCATCATCGGGTAAGTGGGAGCTAGGACACACGACTACTATTTCGGCCCCCGGGAGTCTTGGTACTGACCTTTATAAGAGCTGGGGTGATCGGGCTGAATGTAGCTCTCGTTCTCGCTGAAAAGGGCCATGGCCAACACACAACCATCATTGCAGAGCATCTTCCAGGAGACACTTCGATAAATTACACTTCACCATGGTTCGTTAGAATTCCTGTCCCCAGTTCAAATTCACAAAATATTAACTGGGGTTCAGGGCTGGTGCCAATTTCTCAGCTATTTCTGCAAGTGACCCGAACGCATTGCGATGGGACAAGCTTGGATATATGTATCTTCTCGATCTCGCAGCCAAGGATGGCAAGAATGCATTTGTGAAGGAAACACCTTCAGTGGAGTACTGGGATGAACTACCGTCCCGTGAGAAGATCGACTCAATGGCCTCGTATCTCAAAGATGTGAGTTATGGATAACTTCCTTGCTCGTCCCAGACGTGCTTATTGATATCTTCATTGAACAGTTCAAGGAGATTGCCTCACAAGACCTACCAGCGGGTGTTGCATTTGGCATAGAGTTCACGACAATAACACTTAATGCACCAATGCACCTTCGCTATTTGTTCCAGAAGGTCACCCAAGAATATGGAGTGCGAGTCATTCGCAAAAAGTTGCCCCAAGTCTCGTCCGGCTATCTCAGTAAAGATACCAAGGTGGTGTTTAACTGCACTGGAAATGCAGCGAAAGAGTTACCAGGAGTCCAAGACTCAAAGTGCTTTCCCACTAGAGGTCAGATTCTCCTTGCAAGAGCATCTCATGTTCAACAAAATATCATGAGACATGGTAAGGACTATGAAACCTATGTGATTCCTCGACCATACTCGAATGGGAACGTGATCCTTGGTGGATTCATGCAAAAGAATGTTGGGTAAGTAGGGTCCTTTCAGCCCTTGCCAAAACAACATTAGTCCATTGTTGTGTTCTCTTTGTGGTGTCACATAACAGTAACTGAACTATATCGACAGTACGCCAGATACCTTCGGAGAAGAGACAGAATCAATTCTGTCTCGAACGACGGCTTTGCTTCCTGCTCTAAAATCGAGTGAAACTGAGATTCTTGGTGCATTTTCTGGGCTACGCCCATCTCGTGAGGGCGGTGCTCGTGTTGCTAGGGAAAATGTGCAACTAGGCGGTGCAGGACGCCTGGGAGTTGTTGTCCATAACTATGGAGCTGGTGGAACCGGCTACCAGGCGGGATACGGAATGGCGTTTGAGGCAGTTAACACTGTGACCGAGGAGATCAACGCACTTGATGTTCAGTCCCGTCTTTAGATCAGTGTCTACTTCGGGTGTATTTTTGCGGTGTTATATATTTAAGATTTCATTGACCAGGCAGAAAGAATGGTTTGATACAAGCCAAGATATTTGCAAACTGGGAATATGATTAGTATATAGAAAAAGGATTTTGATTCATTATTCGTGTGGTATCGTCATCGTAAGTTATATAACAACTGTATCGCTCCTTATCAAACTCTCAGGGGTGATGTAGTGATATGATCAATGTATCTCTGATGTGCTATGCATCCCACTTGCTTCATAACTTGGGGGAGGACTTGCACCGATATGGGAATATATGGCAATATTGTCATCACTATCGTGTTGTGTCACGACGATTTCCGGTACAGGTTGCTCAGATTTCACAGGCGATGAACCAGGAAGCTCAAGGACAGATATGAACCTCGTCTCAGATGGGAGTTCTGAGATTGCAGGAGTGACCGCCGAAACATCAGACGGAGAGAAAAATGATTCGTTCTTACTCAAAGCAGTTGGTAATGAGCCAAGGTGGGCAAGAACCGCCTCGAGTTTGCCATGAAAAAGAAGCATGCGGGATCTCTTTTCCAGAGCAAGTTCATAGTCACGACACTTCCAACTGCTGCAGTCCTGGGGGCTGATATCTCTAAACTGCTTCATGAACACAGCTAAATCATTGGCGGCATTTTCGGCATCGGTGATGGTCGAGTTGATCCACTCAAGCTCGATCTCGCCCAGGTTTGTACTTTTATCGTCCCACAAGTGTCTTGTCTGCTCCGCCGTGGAATTGACAAGTACAATTGTTTCGTGAATACCTCCAATCTGCTCCTCCCGAGACAATGAAGGTCCAGTGACAGAGAAAGATTTCATTGATTTGGCTTTTGTGGATGCTGACGTGGTATTGGGGGTTGAAGATGGGTTTGTTGGTTGCGAGTTGAGTGCTCGTGAGTAAAATCGTGATTGCGAGAAAGTTTGCTCTTGGGCTTTCCCATCGGATGCTATAACGTGCTGTTTCGTATCTTCAATACGAAGGACTCGGGATAACTGATCTGTTGATTGATTCCATTTTGAGACTGATCGATTTAACGTCGATTTGCCTGATCGCTGACACCGATCCTTCGTATCTGCTGATATGTGCCGTATTTCCATTGTTGATTGATGATAACGATATTTTGAATCATCCCACATGGCCCTTGTCGACCGCTGCAATTTCCTTATCAACTTGCTTTTCGGCCTATGTGCGAGGTCGAAGGGTGCCATTTTTAGACAAATGCACTTCGATGGAAAAGAATACTTTTTCTTTTCGGTTCAGAAAAATGTGAAATCTGGAAGGCAGTTTGGATCTGAATGAGAAACGTGGAAGAAATCTAAGGTATATAACTTTCTAATATCAACTCAGCCTTACTTTGTGGGCTCCTCGGATCCTCGGAATAAAATTAATGGCTTTCTCCCAATCAATCATACTCAAACATGTTGGTTGCCAGCAGATCATGGCGATGCTAGAAGGCTGTGTGCTGATAGTTAGGCAACGTATTTAGTATGTGTAGATCCACGTTTATTATTGGTCAATTCTTTGGGCGTCGCTAAATGTGGCTGTGGCTGGTGGGGGCCAAACTGCCTGGGGCTTGTGCTGCCCAATTAGCGTGGACTTTGAAAGCTCGAATTTTAAAGTACATTATGTTCGATACGAGGCTACCCTCAGACCATGGTAGCCCCTCAGAATTTATGCTCGGTGCGGTGCTCGGGTGCTCAGATTGACTATGGAGTAATAGTACTTTCTAAGGGAGAGAGTCTCAGAGAGATACATTGAATTATTCCACACGTGATGGATATCACGTGATATCACGTGTCAAATTTAAATATTCTAAGGTTCCAATCTCCCCCGGATTATCTATTATGGCCGTAATTGATGGAAATTCTCCATTTGGAAGACCCTCAAATTTGTCCAGAATAAGGTCAATCCCGGCGGGATATCCCCCGGAGCATTATATACTTTTAGGAATCAAATCTAATTTTTGACGCAATCGAGGTATAAAAGCAGCATAATGTTGCCAATCAAGCATACAAGTTAGCTCCTACCAAACATGAGAATTCCACAGGTCTTTGCTTTTGCTGCAGCTGTAGCTGCAGTGACAATTCCGCGCTCTAAGCACTCTTCTCCCACACCGCTCACCAATGTGACCATCTTCTCACCACCTTCCAACTACAACATTCCACGAACGCTTTACCCGCGTAATGAGCAGCTTCCCAACGGCGACCTTCTTGCAACATGGGAAAACTATTCTCCAGAGCCACCCGCTGTCTACTTCCCTATTTACCGCTCTAAGGACCATGGAAAGACCTGGAAGGAGATCTCCAAGGTCCATGACACTGTCAACGGATATGGCCTGCGCTACCAGCCGTTCCTCTACTCGTTGCCTGAGAGTGTCGGCTCATTTAAGAAAGGCACTCTACTTTTAGCCGGTAGTAGTATTCCGACTGACCTGTCGTCCACACACATCGATCTTTACGCGTCGCAGAACGACGGCGTAACTTGGACGTTTGTTAGCCATATTGCTGCTGGAGGAGAGGCACGGCCGAACAATGGACTGACTCCTGTATGGGAGCCATTCCTACTTGCCCAGTATGTTTTTCTATTGTGCTTTGAAATAGCTCGCTAACTCGCTTCACAGCAAGGGCAAGCTGATCTGTTATTACTCTGATCAGCGGGACAATGCAACCTACGGACAGACAATGGTTCACCAGGTCTCCACCGATCTGAAGAACTGGGGAGCTGTTGTAGAGGATGTTACCTATCCGACATATACTGACCGACCCGGCATGCCAGTTGTGGCCAAGGTAAGCTAAAATAAAAGACACCGATCCAATTGCGATTGGTTTACGCCATTCCAGGAGAATGCTAACATTTCTAGCTCCCGAACGGCCAATACTTCTACGTCTATGAGTACGGCTCTTTCTTCGGTACCTCAAGCTACTCCTTCCCTCTGTACTACCGTGTGTCATCCGACCCTGAAAAGATCGCCTCCGCCCCGGGCCAACGTCTCGTTGTCTCGAGTGGTACTAAGCCGACATCCTCGCCGTACGTTGTATGGACACCATACGGTGGTGAAAACGGCACCATCATTGTCAGCTCCGGAACACAGAGTACTTTGTTCATTAACAAAGCGCTTGGCGAAGGGGAGTGGACAGAGATTGCTTCGCCCCAAGAACACGGATACACACGATCTCTGCGAGTGATGTCAGAGGACGGAGGCCGTTACCTGATTGTGCATTCTGCAGGAGTGCTAAATGGCGCAAACAATCGGGTCTCTGCAAGTGTGATGGATTTGAAAGAGATATTGTAAAATAGAAGACAATTTGTGGTGGCGGCGGCGTATAATTCATACTAGATGCTGTTCAAGTGCGGTTTATTGGTAGTTGTGACTGATGTGACCCATTGTTGGATATGCGCATGTACTTGATATTAGATGAAGAAGAAATCGAAACCTGCATCTTGGGTAAAGAATTGAGACGTTATCGATACGATGTAGCTACCAAGGAGCGAGAACCCCGAGTTAAAGATTGAGATCGCACAAGATTTGCGCAGTAATAGCCTTGAAATATTGTAAGGCAATAGTATGCTAAGTATGAATACTACCTAGCCCGGAGTTCGATGTATTCACTATCGAGGGATACTCGATCTACTATACTGTCTCACATTAAAACAACAACTCTGGTCCGAGACGATGAAGATACCTAATGCACTATTGTAAAAGGCATGAGTCTCGTACAATAGTAATGGTCATTGTCGGACCTAGCTAGCACTACTAAAAACGGGGAATCACATGCTAACCACCTACCACTGGATGGACACAGGGTCTCTGTAGCCAGGGCTATCTGTATGACGCACTCCAATCCTCATATCACAATATCATCTGTAGGAGGATTGCGGACATCATTGCTTTGGCTTCTTGATAGTCTACTCTGCAACGAAGCCGAGTACCCCCTTTTGTAGCCGGTCTGAGGATCGAACCCCGCAGCATGGGCGAAAATTATCACCAGCATCGAGACAATATCCTGGGCACTGTGCACCCAGCTGTAAGTCTTTTCACTCCACTAAAAGAATTCATTAGTGATCTTAAAGCAATTTGCACTAATATTCCTCACCTCTCCATTTGGGCGAATCCGGATAAACACCCACTGGTAACTGTCCGTCGCGACTCCGTACACAGACGTGTCTCGAATACGGGACTGCTTTCTTGTTTCATGGATCATCGCTATTCATATTAATTGTAATCCACGTGTAATGTAAATCAAAAAGCACTTACCCATATAGGCAAGACAATGCAACATACCGCTTTTAAGCAAGTGCGGCCTTCTCGCTTCCATCATTACCATATTGGTTGCATATTTATTAGGTATACCATACGAAAGCGAGTAATTAACGATGCCGGAAAGTCTCACCAGTCGATTATCGCTTTTCCAATCGAATTTCATCTTGCGTTTGAATTTCAGGTGGATGGACTTGAGTGGTATAGAGGAGGCAGAGGGACGGGGCTTCGCAGCAAACTCGCGCTTCATCTTGGCCAAAGTCGTCAGAATAATCACATTGATACGAGATCTTATCAGCGTTTCGGTTTTGGGTGAGCCACCGGTTGCCATGTCATAGTCCGCGAGGATAGAATCTATACGAGTTAGTGTAAACCGATATTTATATCAATAATACAACATACTCAGGTGAGGAGGGAGCGAGACCTTTTCCGTCTCTCTGGGAGAAAGTTCGAACTCAGTAGGCGGACAGTGAGTGAGGTTAAAGTGATGCGGAATTTCGATCGGGTCAAGATCGGTAATGGCGACTGTAGGCATCTTTTCTTTTTTGCACTTTTGGTTTTTGAGAGCTTTGTTTCTCTTTAGAGACTCAGCGACTTTCTCCATAGCTAATAGAAAAAGGGTTCAATAGTTGAAAAGCTGAAAGAAAAAAAGGATTAACTCAGTCGAGACTCTACCTTCCGTCACTCTAAAAGGCTTAGTGCTCTGAGTAGACCAATATCTTCCTTGGACAAGAAGATAACCTCGAACCATGGTTATCTGAAATAATTCACTCTCGAGGGTCAGGGTAAATGAAATCATCCATCCATCCATGATGTAGAAATAGAAGCCACAAAGCAGACTTGTTAGCTCCTTTGATTCAGTTGATGTGAAGATTGCACTGTAGTGAGCGCCCTGATGTTCAAGAAATAGAAAAGGACAGAGAGGTCGAAACCAGTACTACCATAGCATGGTGGCTTATTTCACTTATTGAAGATGAATGATCTAAATGACATATCGATTAAATCCATATTCCACATGCGAGTACTCAGTTCCACAAGTCTGTCCGGACGAAGATCCATGTGGCTACGGGACGACAGGATTCTCAAGCTTGTCGATGAATCTCAAGCTTTGAGCTGTCCTTCTGGCCCCGGCGATAAGCATTGAGATCTCGAATTGTTGATGAGCTTTCTCTGGCATAGTGTAGCTTGATCTTGTTTTGCTTCAAATAATCCTCTGCAACCTGCTCCGCTGTTTCCCGGAACTGAACAAGTTGCATTCCAGATTTCCATGGAGATTCTACTGGCATTACCTGGAGCTCAGGCTCTGTTTTGATACTGGTATATGTTTCCGTACTGAGTTTGGGCGTTTCGGAGGGGTTTGGTGGCTCGGCTGGCTCCCGTTTCACAAACATTTCAATGCTTTCTTCCACGTCGTCGCAGAGGTCTATCATTTGCGCATCATCCGTGTTGAAGTCGGCCTTGATACTAAAGCCCCCACTTTCCTCTTCGTTATCGGAGTCGACATCGAAGTCGGCCATGTCAGATTCTGGTTTCACCGAGACCCGAGCCCTGTCGTCAGATGCTGATGAGATGTCGGTGTCGGTTGAGGGGCCCGGTAGAAGACGTAGCCTGTCAATTTGTCGTTGACGCTCCTTTGCTTCCTCTCGCTGTTTAGCCGAAACCAAATCTATCTCTTTGCGCTGCACTTGATGAAGCTCTCTTTCCTTTTCCCGATTGGCCATAGCTACAAGCCCATCAGCCGCACCAAGGCGGTAACTGAATGTGGGCGTGCCCCCTTTGTACGCACAAGCCCACTCCAAGATGTTATTGTGGGCCATCTCGAACGACATCGCTGCTGCTGCAGTATTGCTAGCAATTCCAAAAAAGGTCCAGTGCACGTGCGTTTTATAATCGGTTGAAAAGTGCTTGCAGTCAAAAAAGGTGCTCATTGCTCTTGCGACTTTCTCAACAAAAGCCTCTTTCATTACCCTTTTGGATAAGCCCGTAGTATTTGTAATAGACACGATGCTCCGTCCGCCAAAATGTGCCTTACTGCCATTATCATCAAAAGCCATGAGATCTGCTTGGCTCACATTGTGTTGACTCATGAGCTTTTGGGATATAAAGAGAGCGGCTTTGGCTTCTGTCTCTGTTGTGTTGACATGGTAGGCGCGGTTCAGACACTTTTGAATCCTATCTAGGATCTTCTTGTCGACAGTAGATGCGGGCTGGCTCCTGTTTTCGCGGGCACTTTCAACCACAGTTGCCTTCTGGGTAGGCTTCCTAGTAAGTTCCCTTTCGTTTAGCTCGGAAGGATTCAGCTGGCATTTTGGGCATGTGCGTTCGGAAGATAAGGACTGAATCAAAACTAAAGATGAATAGAACACTATAAAAGGAGAGGGGGGAAGCTACGCTGTTTTTTTTTTGTCCTTGTACTTTTACACCTGAAACTACTGGAACACTACGAGGCGAATCTCTCATTCGTTAGCACACAGTGTGATATGGCGCATCCTGCACTTCCCGTCACATGCAGCCAAAATCTCACAGCGTATTAAAAAACACATATCTTTGCGCGAACCTGATTTTTGAAATTGCACCGAAGGCTACAGCTCTCATTCCAATTGCAAGTTAATTGTAACTTCCGGCTCCATCTTATGATACCAATTTTATATTGGTAGACGATATAGGCCAGGAAGCTAGTAGCCGCCCGCCCCTTTCAGGGGGTCGCGAAAATTCTGCACGCAACACCAATGAGCGTATATTGGATACCAGCTACGACGTACGCGAGTTGATGCATCATGTCAGCAGTAATAACTCTATAAATGTCCCGAGACCAGTACTAGAATACCTAAAATACATTCAGCTCATTACTAATCTTATTAATAGACCTTATAACCGCGAGCCGCCTCCCGAGGGCCCACAGACCCGCCTTTTGCGGGAGGATCCTCTTACCCGCAGGTTAAGCACGTGTTTTACTTGCCTAGGGCCCTCGAAATATTTCGAGGGCCGATAAATATAACAAATATAGATACTCTTATATTTATATAATTTAGATATATTTTAAAATCTATATAGCCGACGTGGTACTAGAACATGTGCCGGTGCCAAAGCCAGTGCCACGGCTAGTTTCAGATTTAGAAGCAATGGGGGAAGTATAACCCGAGTTGAAGGACTTTGGTATTGGAGTCGCTCCACTGGTGGCGGTTGGGGCCAGGGAAAAAGCAGTGGTACTATCTCCCAAACTCAAAGCAGGAGTGAGAACGGTTGACTTTAACGACAACAGGTTGCCGTCAAGCATCGATGCTGTCACACTAAGGGCAGTGAAACTAGCCTCTAGGGGTTCAGCACTAATCGTATCACGCGACCTGGGCATAATATCATGCTATTTTAACAGCCACCAATATAATGTTTACACTTACAAGAGCTGGGTACTGCCTATTCTAGACAAAGAGAGCTACCTATACGTAGAATTGGTTTAGCGCTCACAACACATTTATATCACAAGTTTGATCTAACCAATGAAGACTAAGCGTTGGGCCGGTCAAACTTCCAATTTTTCTTCATGGGTGCTATCACCCAGGCGTCTCGTATTCATACCTAGGCGCAGGCCCAGGCTAAGTCAGGATGAGAAAGGATGAGATCAACAATCATAACCCTCTTGTATATGCTGCTTCGCAGAATATCAATCTTTCATTCCTATAGTTAACTCACGATATAACATAAACCTCGAGTTTAGCTTATTGAATTTAATGGCGTTTTGATTTGAGATAAACGCATTTAAGATTAATAGATCGGGCTGGGTGGCCGGCATACCGAATACGTTACTAATAACCCGAATCATATTTAATAAACGAGCCGTCTTCTTGCGTGACCAGTTTGTCTCTGGACCCAAGTCTATAATTACCGACTCCCGATAGCTCTCTCTCTTTCTCTCTCCTCCTCAACTATCCATTACTTCATGGATTAAGATTCTATTTAAGGCTTTCTATTACCCCGTCGCAGGGTAAGATACGGATTGACAAACTGAAGTATCTAAATAGGCTGTTAATTATCCTATATCCACACGTGGAAGCTGCCTTAGAGGTCTCTCAATATTTTCTGCTCTGGACTTCGCAGGGCAGCCTCAAGGTTCCCGCAAAGATCACCAAACAAGACCTCAGCCAATTCTGGCGTAATGCGTGACGGATTGAACTTGAACTGAACATCTACAAAGCCCTCCCGCGAAGTTGTTGAGAATATATAGATGTCGGTAGCCCGACAACGTCCATAGCACTTCTTCATCTCTAGATAGTTCCACTCCAGCATGCTGGAATCGCCCTCATATTGTGCTTGCGAAACAGCAGGGAGATCAAAAGTAATATCGAGGTGCTGAACGATAGACCCAAAAACAGCCGCGAGGCTCCAATCTGTGCAGCGCGTGATAATATCTGGCATTGGCATGGATTCGTAGGGTACAGTGGCTATCATGGTATTTTGTACACTCTGCAAGATATCGAAATATGTCTCGCATTGGGTGACGTCAATAGGAAACGGGAGCATGTTGATACATGGCCCAACAACATCCAAAATGCCTTCCATTTCGATGTTCCTGCCACTGACGGGCTCCGCCAAATACGACTCTCCCTGTTTTGGCATGCTTTGACAAGACGAGGGCCCATGCGGAATATATCACTGTGGCAAATGTGAACCCTGACGGAGACAATCTGAGGGACTTCTGGAACTTTCTGTCTGGCTCATCGCCTTCAGTGGAGCTATCGCTCAGTAGAGTCATGGGCAGGGTTGATAACTGCTCTTTCCAGAATCTTTCTGCTTCAGGATTTGTCGCTTGAGGCACTCTTTTTGCAAACGCTGAGAAAGGCGGGCTAGTACAGACCTCATGGCCGTGGTAAATGCTTCGTAACTGGTGAAGAAGTAGCTTTATTGACCATGCGTCATATTGGCTGTGCTGAATACCCAGCGCAAAGTGTGTCGAATTCTCATCTATGACCACGTAAGAAAACGTTGCAAGCTGCCGATTGAAACTGTTTGACGGAAAGGATTCCCAATTCTCCAGTGCCTCTGATCGAGAAGTGAAATGTAAAAATGGCACCTCCAACTCGTCTATGACATTGGCTTCTATGGTACCATTTTGGAGACTGAATTGAGTGCGCAGGACTTCGTTCTTCTGCACCAGAGATTGACATGCCTCTCTGAGACGAACTAGGTCCAAGCGTCCTCTGAGGTCAATGACAATATGTAGATAGTTCCCTTCTGGGAACCCAGCAACAGTAGTCAAGGAGACCATCTGAATCCATGTAGGTGTGTAGCTTTGCGGCGATAGATATTGCAATTCAGATCTTAGTCTTACTGCCTTTTCAGTTACCGGCTCGCCCTCGTGACTGTGGTTGAGTTCATCGACGGTGCAGTTCATAAGTAATTCTTTGACCGTCAATGATATACCATTGGAGCGGGCTTTCGAAACAAGCTTCATCGCTTTGATCGAGTTGCCGCCTAGGTGCAGGAATCGATCGCTGGCGGAGATGGAGGAGGGAGGAATATCTAGCACTTTTGCCCAGAGATCTCTCATTGTCTTGTGGTTCTCTAGTAGCTCCTGGTTCTCCTCGGTTCTGTCGCTATCTCTAGAGTGATGTCGATCGATGCGCACTTGCTCAAGAATGGCTGCTAGAGTGTGCTGGCCGACCTTCCCAGACGTCATCCTTGGTATACTATTGACGGGTATAAGATACTCAGGAACCATATAAGCTGGCAGCTGTTCTCGAAGGTCGTTGAGAAGTGCATGGAAATTGTGTTCAGACGGATCGAGAGGATTGCAAACGTCGTCGCCCGCTATTATTGCACCTTGCGGTACCAAGAACGCAGCCAATATGGCCGAGTCACCAATATTCCGAAGTTGAACGCTTGCTCTAGCAACGTTTGGAGACTGACAGATGCAAGCCTCAATCTCTTCCACTTCAATTCGACGACCATTGATCTTGACTTGATTGTCCTTGCGATCTAGGAAAAGAACCTCTCCGTCAGGGAGGTATCTCACTAGATCGCCGGTTCGATAGGCTCTAGTAATGCCTCCACCATCAGCCCATGGCAAGGAAGACACAAAGCTCGCTTCTGTCGCTGCCAAGTCGTGGAGATATCCTCGAGCAACGGTGGGACCCTCGATCCAAAGTTCTCCAATGCCGCCTATTGGCGTCAACTGGCGCTCATTGCTGGGACTTACAACCCAAGCACGACAGGCAATCGAAGTCCCAATATGGCCCCCGAATCTTCCAGTTGAAACACGTAAGTTGGCAAGTGAACAGACACATGTCTCTGTGGGTCCATAAGCATTGATAAGGTGTGTCTTTTCCACCCAGATGTCAATGAGCGACTTCGTCAGCTTTTCTCCTCCAACCACCAGTGTCTTCACTGTCGGAATCTCTTCAGGACACAGTAACTTTAAGACACTTGGAACAGCCAGCATTGCGTTGGCTTCCATTTCTCTGATCGCTTTTGGGATGTTATTTAGTCGCTCTGCTTCCGTGGGCATACAGACACATCCTCCGTGTATGATTGTCGCAAAGATCTCCAGAGTAGAGACATCAAAGGTAAAATCGGCGTATTGAAACATTCTGGTTTCGCTGTTCAGGCCGAATTGTCTTCCAAGTTCTTTCATGGACGTGCATACGTTCCGATGCTCGACAACAACACCCTTTGGAATTCCCGTGCTGCCGGAGGTAAAGAGAATGTATGCGGGCTGAGCAGGGTCAATGCCAGCTGGAAGACGGGTAGTCTGGCATGCCGGTTTCGTGTTGAGAGTTGATGGGCCAACTATTAACTTCTTCACACCTGAATCAAATAGCCGAAGCTTATCTGCATCTTCTGAAAGGAGGACAATCTTTGGTTGCAAAGACGCCAAGATAGAATCGTGCCGTTTTTTCGAAGATGTCAGATCAATGGGGACAAAAGTCTTGTTTGCTTTCAGGACAGCGATCATAGCAACGATCATTTCCGACGATTTTTCCATACAAATAGGAACATTTCCCCCCAGTGAATTATCAGCATGCAGAATCTGAAGAGCCAGGTTGCTTGACGCGACATCGAGCTCTTTGTATGTCGTTCCTTTCCCGCAGTAAAGTACTGCCAGCTTTTCTTGGTTGAGAGTTGAGGTCTCCTGGAAGAGAGTATGGAGGAAATTATTGACGGGTTCTGCTGCTTGAGCATTCCACTCTTGTAACTGTGCATTGTCTTCAGACGTAAAGAGGCTCAGGTTTCCGATAGTTACAGTCTGGAGCTCACTGGAAATGACGTGATGGAATGCCTGGCACGGGGTTAGCGATGAGTGATCAGCTACATAAACGACCAAGAACTAACCTGCGAGAAATGGCCCATAGCACGTCTAATCTCCACTCGTGTAGCAGCATTTGGATCGAAATTGGATCTCAAATCAACACACTTCTCATTCAAGGTAACCCATAGGATCAACGTGCTTCCATCTGGTGGTGACAGCGGGAGGTGATCCGCGTTGATAATCTCGCTCGCTGGTCGAAGAGTAAATGCCAGGTAATTTCGAAAAGCTCCGACATCACGGCAATGAGTGTTTGCATTCAAGGATGCCTTCTTAGACTGGCTTTTGGCACGTATGATCAGATCGCTCACAGTGAGTGTGCTCTCACAGTCGACAGCAAAGGCTTCCACAGAGCTACGATCATCATTACCATGAGAAAAGATTCCAAAAGAAGCATCATTTCTTCCAGTGTACTGTGACATAGTGATAGCCCATGCAGTGCAAGCAAGAGGTCGCATATCTTCTTCGGATAAGAGAGCATCTGAGAGTGTGATATTCGAGTTCTCGGTCAGCCATTCAGCAGGGTTGGTGGCAGGTGTGTGGCTGCCATCTTCGAGCCATGGGTACTGGGAGGGGACAGCATGGGAAAGACAGTTTGAGCTTTGAAGCGAGTTTCGCAGCGTATCAGATACTTTTGTTGTTTGCATTCTGTCGGTTTGACATCTGAGACAATAGGGAGGTCAAGAGGAGATGTTTAATAGAGAGCACGAATAAGCAATGCAATAGGTAGTATTAGCTAGAATCGTAACTGGGGAAGAGGAACAGGAAGAGAGAGAGAGAGAAGAAGAAGAAAAAGGAGATACTTAAGTTCTGGCCGAAAACACTTGGATATCACCTGATTCTCCAACAGATGCACCTCCCTATGTACAGTGATCGTTGAATAGTTGTCTATTCCTCTCCCTTCTTGGCCCTTTGCTCTTTTCCATAATGCTCCTCAGTGGTCAATGAGGATCGAAGTAGTGGTGTATAGATGGGGCCGCAGCGATTTACTAGCGAAAGTAGAAGGATCCAATAGTACAGCATGACAATACATAACCTGACGCATCGAGGTGAGCAAAATGCAGCAATAGATTGGACCGTGCATAGGTTGTGACAAAGTGCCATGTTACGTATCATAACCCATCATGCATTGGGAACTTGGGCCATGCACCATATACTGCAAGCCACCTGGGCAGGCGAGATGGATTTTTCTGGCTCTGCAAGCCCCTGACGTATGGCACAAATAAGTCGCGGGTGGTATAATTAATAGAGCGCAACAGAATGGAAACTGTCCAAGCAAACCCTAGGTGTAGTGCAATGAATAATATCAAAATAGTAGTCTCACGCTTCTTTTCACAATTGAGTAATGTACCTGTGACTAAAGTTGAGCAATGCTACTTAGGCAAGGGCACCATTTCATTCACCCAATCTCATTAGGACTAAGGTTTTCGTCACATCCCCTTTCCGAGGCGTGAAATCATTCTATGGCGCAGTAGGACATACATACGGCAAGCAAGTAGTACGAAGCACGTATAGACAATATCTGATGTTTCCACCTATCAAAGTACATCATGGTTGCAATCTATGCGCACAAAGAGAGAACTCAGCTTTGGAAGAAAGCAAGATTTGATATGACAATTTAGTGAACTTGCAAGCTACTATTGCAATTACGCGGAGAGACCTAAGCAACAGGCTTCTGAGCTTAGTCCCCGCTTCATATAAGTCTCTTGAACTCTCTAGCTAGCTTTTCCCTTCTTTTCCAACCAATGAATCTTTCAACCAATCCTCCATTTGCATTGATTACGTCTTCTTCTAGCGATTAGACCTTTAGGACTGACCCCACTCAAAGAACCAACCAACTCCGAATTGGCAAGTCATAATCTAACAGCAGCCAGAAGGTAAAATGCCATATCGCGGTCTGGGTAGATCTTTGTTTTCCAGGGAATCACTAAATGCGAAACCAGTCGCCATCTAATGACGCCTCTTGGCATACACAACAGCCTTCGGATACGACCAAAGCATTCCAGACAGCGCACGCTCCTCAAATTGGAAATTAGGATCTGCGAGTTGAAACGTGTACTTGTACGCCAGCCTAGCAATAACCAGCTGCGAGACGCGGTTGGCATAGTCAGCACCAGGACAGACATGTCTGCCGCTAGAAAAGGGACGCCAGGCTTCGTGGTTGTCAGTGCTGTCCGGGTCACACCAGCGTTGGGGGTAAAAGTTGTCCCGGTTTTTTCCAGTAGGCAGGTTTACGCTGCATGGAGTATGTGTCCACGGATATTTTAACCTATTTTGCAGCTATAGTCAGTGTTGCGAGCGTGAAATACTTTGCTGAAACAGACTCACGCCACTGGGAATGTAAACACCGTCAATTTCTGTTCCAGGCGAGGTGCGTGACAGAAAGCGAGTGTTGATAGTTGGGGCCATCCGGAGGGTTTCTTTGATATAAGCATTCAGGAGTGGAAGCTGCTTCAAAGCATTCTCGTTCATGCCTTCGATGTCGTTGAATGTAATGTCGAGTTCTTTTTGAAGTAGCTCCTGCTGACCCCTTTCGCGCAGCATGAGACTAAAACAGGCGGGAAGGAATTCAGAGAGGGTCAGGTAGTTTGCGAAGCTAAATAGGTATTATGAGTTTGGAACTCGTTGCGGAATAGAAAGACTTGTACGTACACCAGAGTCACCATGTTGATTAGCAGTTCGTTCTTGGAAAGATCCTGACAGCTGCAGTTCCCAGGCGTATCTCCTGTGACGTAGTTTGCAACCGTATCCTGGGTTTTGTCTTGGGTGACAACAAACCTGTGCGTTTCAACGTCAGTCATGTACAAGATCAGCCACTGGGCACATCTTTACTTACCGGCGAATCGCTTCATCGGGGTTTAAACCATCTGCGTTGAGCAAAAAGGTCAACTTAGCAAATGCTCTAATGACTGTGATGAGAAGAATTCTCAACACAGGGGTATTGAGTCCCATAAGAAGGAGTTCAAGAAGAGGCCCCAAAAACCAGCCAAAGACCTTGAAGTAATCAATTTTCCCTATGAAAGATTAGCTCCCTGTGGGTATCTCTTGAGTGAACAAGACCTACGTTTAGCGTCGAATGCAATGGGTGCAACAAAGTATCGTGCACCGACAATTTCCCATGTCATTTCACTAAGCATTGTCGTGAGATCAATTGTCTCACCACTATCGCAAGCAGCATCAATCTTCACTTCCACCTGCTCGAGAAAACGGACGTTGATGTCGTCCTCTATAGGACGCACCCTTGCCAGAGCTGACTGGACATTCTTTCTCAGTTTGCGATGCGCGCTCTCATCATTGACGGTGAAGATATTTGCTATGCCTAGGAAGAGGTAAATCGCCTGGGCTCCGTAGGATCCTGTACTGGGGAACCGCTCTTCAGGTTGATCGTAGATTGTATGGTATGCGGTAGATGTGGAAAACGAGACTTCTCTTGGGCCAATTCGAACGATATCTCCTATTATCTTGAGTCAGAATATTTTTTTGGGCTTATCTCCTTGCAATGCTATACCTTTCTGACGGTGAAGGCGATTAAGGCTCAGGTGCCACTGTCTGTTGGACAAAGTCGATAAGACCCATATCTAGTACTGTCAGGAGGTTTCAAAGTGAAAATGTAGGTCTGTCAGAGGAGTTACCGGAAACACTTTGGATCCTGGAGCCGCAATAATCTGTTTTAGGGGGTCTGAGAACACCCTAGCGGAGATCCAGCATAGAAAAATGACGGAAGACTGAAGAGTTAATAAATCGTCAAGGGTGTTGTGCTATAGAAAAAACTCACAATCAGAAGATACATGGTAAAAGAATACGGTTATCTCCTATTCCAGTGAGTAGTTTCATTCACGGAATCCAAACTGATTTAATATACAACTTTGATCTTGTCGTTTACTTGCACTTTGTCAATCTCAATACCTACCTACATGCATGAAGTAGCAATGATCGTTTGAGAAAATGTCTAAATCGATTGCATGGAATACTAAATGGTAGTGCATAGACTCGGGTTAGTTCGGGCGGTTTCCCATTTGTCGTCGCCATCGATTTGCCAAGCGGCACTTCAGCTTGTTATTAACATGGTGGTGTGTCACGGCTGTGACCATTCGACTCATCTAGATTGATAGAGTATGGTCGCTTCTCTGAGAGCCTTTGGCAGCTTACAGCCTTGCTTTCCGCTCCTGTCCGATCTAGACATGGGGATGTGATATGCAGGGCTTGGACGCCACGGGTGGACAAGTCATGAGCCCAAGGGGGGTGCTGTGGTACGACTTGACATGCTTTACATGTTGTGATATGGAATAGAAGGTTTTTTAATGGGTTGATCAGTCAACTCAAATCTATATTGTAGAAGATCGACGTGAGAATGAGTGCCAAGGCATTGGGTGCCAAAGCATCGGATGTGAGGAATACAGAGAAATCTATGTCACTGGATCGGTTATACTTAGATAGGGATGCATCATAAAGCTTAATAACAATATATGTATCTGCAAGGCATACTTTCTCCACCAACATCACGATCATATGACTTAAAAGCTCGGCGATCGTCGGAAGCAAGGGGCTGTGAGATCTCGATCTCAGTTGGACCCATTCTACCCACTTCTCTGAATCCGATTGGGCAGTGACGAGTAAATAAGTTTTGGCCGTTCTATACCTCAGTAATGGTGATGATGGCAACTTCCCTCAAGGGTTACAGCTAGCACCGTGGAAATCAGTTGTTTTGAAATGCAAAAGCAGATTGCGGTGTGAGCTTTTACATATCTTGGTATTATGATGCATTTACTTTTGAAGTAGAGCCAATATATACCACGGCGATTGAATTATCTAGTGACCGTGAATATCCGAGTCTCTGAGCAACAAAACCGGCATTGCGAGGTTCAACATACCGCCATCAACACTATGAATAACCTGTTGGAGTCAATTCTACCTCATCAGGCCTTCCGCAAATCGCTACAGGGCGAGCGAGCAACTATCCCAAATCTATATGACTTGTTCCCAGAATGGCGGCCGCGACTTCATCCAGACTTGCAGAAGGCCCGCGATGAGGTCTTGGACCCTTGGCTGGAACGGTACCCTTGGCTGGAACGGTGAGACCACATTCAACATCTTGCCTGTCAAATACTTACCCACAAGCATAGCTGGGTTGATGAACCCCAAACCCGCGCCAAACTCAAGGCTGCGAACTTTACTATATTTGCTGCTATCATCTGCGCAGATGCTCCATATGAGAAGCTGTGTACTGTGGCCAAGTACTTTGCTTGGGTATGTAGCGTTCGTCTATGCTTTGTCAATAAACTAACCTCGTTACTTTCTTTTTTGCGACATAGTACTTTGTATGGGATGACCGTAAGGAATATCGTCTACCACTCAGGACACAGAAAATCTGAGATTTGACTAATGCACTACAGAGTTTGACTGCGGTTCCCTGACCAACGACGCGCAAAGCCGAGCGAAATATCAGCAGAAGAGCAAAGATTACTTCGAACATGCCATATTACAAAAGGGCAGCCCTCCAGATCTGTCAAGCTTCACAAACGGGCAGCAAATGGCTTTACAATGCTGGGACGAAGTAGGTGAGCATATTAGGGAGTGCTGTAGCGTGGGTAAGTGAATTCGCAAGGTGGTTTCCTGCCTCAATTCCAGACTCTGACTTAGCTGACGACGACCATATAGATGCTCGTGAGGTCCTTCTGCGGGCCATGTTGCCATTTATTGAGAGCGTCGACACAGTTGATTCGATTTATGTGCAGGACAGCGTCCCTAGCGTAGCCCAGTATTGGGAACGTCGTGACCTCACAGCAGCAGTCTATCCTGTTATTGCCACCCTTTTGTGGGTTCTTTTTCCCTCAAAGATTGCGAGCCCGGACTAAACTTCTACCCAAGCTTCATCCATGGCGTCAGCATTCCCGCGACAAGCTTGCCAGATTCCGACCTAGCGCGTCTTTGGAAGCATACGTCCTACATTGTGCATATGTAAGTAGCCTACGTCTTCTCTAACTGAACACTAGTGATAAAGGCTTATCATATGACAGCACGAACGATATGCTCTCCATGCCAAAAGAAGCTGTAATTTTTCCCAAAGACCCCATGCCTTATTCAAGAAGTGACTGATATCCATATAATAGAGAGATGGACAAATCGAAGGACTAGTGCCCGTTCTGATGATGAATTACGGGCTGTATTGTGACACAGCCATGGAATGGAGCTTCCAGCTTGCACAAGTCCAAGTGAGGGGCGTTCGTGCTATAGAAAATCGCCTACTGGAAAACCTGGAGAGGTGTGACAGAGTGGGGGAGCTTTTGAAAGATGTTTTCATCAATGGATGCAAAGATGTCGCAATGGGGCTTATCCATTGGAGGTATGTGAACGCGTCCTGTGTTGATATGGCTCAGTTGCTAATTGCTATGGAATAGCTACCATGGGGAGCGGTACTTCCGGAAGAAGGATATCCGTGCGGACTACACCATTGAGTTCGAGCTATAGCCGGATCTACCTGGGGGTGAAACGTCTTAGTATACCATTTCACATAGTCTAGCGCTCAAACTACAGTAAGTTGAACGGTAACGCATTTGGGACAGTCGCCTGAAAATCTATATTGAACCCTTCTGTTGGCTCGAAATTTTAGTCTGCTTGTATCTACTAAGGAGAAATTCGGCCGAAAATAGGTGTATCTCATTATGTATAGGTGGGGCTTCATAAATTGATGGCCACTCCCCTCTCTGCCTCTGTTGTTACTGCTCTCTCGTGGCTAGTGGAGATAGAACTAGCAGAGTAGAAACGCACGTCGAAAAGCTTTGGCTGAATGGGTTGAACCCCTGTGCAATGTGACTACTCAAACCCTAACGCCTTTTCTATATTGCATTAGAGTGAGAATGATGGCAGAAATTATACAATTTCAATTAAAAATGCATGCATCCGGCTCTTCCATCAATCTAATGAACGCCGCACATTAGGTTTCTGCAGCTTACTTGATCTACAGAGCAACACGATTTTCAAATTTCGGCAACTTCCTGAGGGTTCACATCATCCGCAGAAAAGGCCTCGAGACAGCTGTGGGCGTTTATTGGTTTTCAGATTTGATCGGGTATGCTATCCCCATCGAATGATAATGAAGCTACGGAGCAGGAAGATCTTAGCTCCCTTTATATTTTTGACCTACCTTTTTTGAATTGTTTGAGTTATGATATAATCAAGTTTTACCCCAGAAAGCCGTCGACATAACCTGACCCTAACAAATTCGATAATATAGCGTATTAACGCTCTGACAGTAGGATAGGATATATTGGTAGGCATAAAATACAAGCGGTATCTTGTTAGAATGGATACTATTGATCCAGTCTTATCAGAACAAGCGTTTTTCCTATTTATTCTATTTCCATACCCCTGTGATCGCATTACTTTGGCAAACAAGCTCCCAAAAATGTTGGGTTGCAGGGATCGGGCACGGCATGATGCATTACTTCAAACGAGTCATAAGAGAGACCCATTATACGGAGTAGACTAAAAGCATCGAGACCGAGCCTATGCGAACTTTTGTCATATTTCCACGTCTACTGAAGGGGTAGCCATCCGGATATATGAAGCCCTCCGATGCAAAGACTTCTTGGTGGTATCCATAGTAGTTAAACCAACCCAGTGCAGATCCCTCACCTAATACTAGTACCGTCTCCTCGTTTGATCTTGGCTCTCCTTACTGTGAGGCTACAGATCATTTCTTAGGGCTAATTTACAACCACCAATTGATCAGATGATTGTAAACAAGTATTCGGATGTGCTCTCCGAGAAGTCCGTGGAGTTGGCCATTTAAATTATACTTATAGCCCCATAGCTGTAGTGCACCGCATAGCGACTTGTTCAACCACAATATGCCCTTTGTCGTTGCAAAATATACCCTACCAGGGTTCGCGGCCATACAGGCCCTTATGGCCGTGTTGTTCTTTCATATGGCTTCCATTTCATGGTGCTTTCTATACGCGCTAACCCTCAACTTTTCTTGCTATGCATTCTACTCCATTGTACTTTACCCATCTTGGTTCAGCCCGTTTCGACATCTTCCAAAGCCCAGCGTAAGCACTCTCCACTCTTGGCGAATTGTACGCTCACGCTCATCATCGATATCCTTTCTCAGACAGAACATCCTATCTTCGGCCACGCTCTCGCAGAATTTGAAATGCCACGAGGAAACGCATACCTTCGCTTTATGAATGAAACAACCAACACGGGACTTATTCATCTCCACGGCTTACTTGGCTCAGACCAACTGCTGCTAACGAATACAGCAGCACTGAATGAAGCCCTTATTCAACGGGCATACGATTTCGAATGGCCAGAGGGCGATAGCAATTTCCTTCAGAGGATTCTAGGCAACGGCTTGATTACTTCAGAGGGTCAAGTGCATAAACAGCAGCGCAAGCAGATGGCGCGAAGTTTTGGGGTCAAGCAAATCAAGGGACTTTATCCTTCTTTCTGGGACAAGTCGATGTGTCTTGTGAGAAAGATCGCTCAAGAGCTCAACCAAAACTCGAAAATGGATGGATCTTCCCTTGTGTCCGGAGAGACAGATGTGTGTGACTGGGCACAAAGGGCAGCACTGGACATTATCGGCGAGATAGGATTTGGCTGGGATTTCAACACCCTCAGCAACCCCGACAATGAGTTGGCCAAAAGTTTCGAGCAGATATTCGCACCTACCATCGAAAATGCTCTTTTATTTGTAATTAGTGTTTATGGGCCCAAGTGGGCTCTGGATTATGTCCCAGGGGGCATTTCACGGCGATTTCTCACGGCCACTGGAAAGGTCCGAGACGTGTGCAGGGCTTTCATCAAAGACAAGACTGCCCAGGTGAAGACGTCAAATAACATTCTGTCGCAACTCATGGCCCAAGAGGGCGTCTCTGAAGACTTGCTTGTTGATCAGACTTTGACTTTTCTAACAGCCGGGTAAGTACTTATATCTTGCCCACGATCCAGCAAGGAAATCCGCTCACTTTCGCATCTGCAGGAATGAGACAGTAGCAATTGCTCTCACATGGGCCACATATCTCTTGGCCAAGCATTCGGACATTCAAAGCCAGCTTCGCCATGAACTTCGCTGCAACTTACCACCTACCAGAGCGATTGATGATCTCCCATCTATTCTCGAATCACTACCCATTCTGAACGGTGTCATTAATGAAACCCTACGTTTATACCCATCTGCACCCGTGGCAGTCCGGGTTTCTACTCGCGATACCTATATCCTAGGCAATGTTGTTCCAAAGGGTACCCGCATTTTCATCGCCCCGTGGTCCGTGAACAGGTCAACTGATCTCTGGGGACCACAGGCTGAGACATTCCTGCCCGAGCGCTGGATTGATCCAGCGGGGACGCCTAACATCACAGGGGGAACGGAAACCAAATCCCCTCTCCTTACTTTCTTGCACGGCCCTCGTAATTGCATTGGACAGGGATTTGCAAAGGCAGAGCTTTTGACCCTGGTGGCTGTATTTGTGCAGAACTTTCAAATAAGTATGATAAATTCCAATGATGTCAAGGCTCCCGGTGGCGCGTTGAGCGCGAAGCCGGCTGGTGGTATGAGGTTGAGGCTGGAGGTTCTTGATAAGACTATTTTATAAACGAACTAAGCTGTATCAAGTCGCTAAAAGATATTCAAATGTCTCATCACTTTGAGGTAATCCTGTTCAGGATAAATGTACATCCTTTAGGGGGTTGTTTTGAAAATGGTATCCGATGCTCACTAGGAGTCATATCACCGGACAGTGACACAATGTTTTGGAAATCACATAAAACTCTCTTCCACCGTTTCCTGGTCTGAAAACTACGTATCTCCAGCCCCTCGGACTTCACTATGAGGGGTCACCATGAGGGGGGTTCAATCAATCAATCAATCAAAGTTCAATTAATCTGTTGCAGTCTAACTAGTTGCGTATGACTATTCAGGCGCTTCATCCAACTGAAGCAAGAACTCGAAGCCAAACGCCGAGTGGGATCGATCCGGAAGACTTTACAGATAGATGCTCCAGTCCTGTAACCCATAAACCCAAAAACCCATATCCATACATAAGAATAACATATAATGACTGCCATGGAGCACACCCTCCATTTCCTACTTCTTGTTTCTCACTCTCTCCCTCTCTCTCTGCACCCTCCCCTTGCCTCAGTTTCAATTGATACTATTGTTCTCCTGGCCAGTTGATTTGCATGGTTGTCGACTCTGGCTGAGTTTCTTGTTTCACAGCATCATTTATGGTCATTGGCTAATACCCATCACCTTCCACACCTAGATCCATGGCCACAAGGTCTGTCGGTCCGTCATCGTCGTCATCTTCGAGCGCCACACGCCTGTTCGGTGCATAAAGTTGACCACGTAGCGGGTGGCCTACCATGAGGGGGGGTTTTCCTCGAGCTAGATTAGCTTTGGTGGTCTGAACACAAGGAAATTTATCACGAGGGTGGATCTAAAATATCAATTAAGAGACCTATTAATTTCTACATTGTGAATCGGGGTGAAGACACGTCCAGTCGCCTGGTCAATAACCGCCGGCCACATAAGATCTATAGTTTAGCGGTATGCGGCAAATGTAACATATCGTATTGAGGTGTTACTATAGACATTTACTACACATGTCTATGTGATACGTTGAGCCGCAATTCTATTTCAGCTCCCCTTTAACAATCGGGCGCTATCCGATGGAACACTTCAGCGGACTAGCACCCTGCAAGGGATCGATTATGGGCATGTAGTGGTGCTTAGCTGGACTCTACCATTTCCTATTGTAGTCTAAATCCCCGATTTATGAAGCCAAGATCGGTGAAGGGCCGATCAAGGAACATGCTGTCTGTGCTCCCCGCAAAACACGACTTTCTCTCAATATGTCATATTATCTAGTGAAATGCAGTCATGGACGCAGAATTTATGATATCCCCACGCTTGCGTGTCAATTTTCCGGTTTCTGTTCCTCTCGGCTGCTCCCTCAACAACTGATTTCCATGAAAATTTCCCACGCTCAACATCATGGACCGACTCGTTAATGAACTCATTGATCATCAACATATCGCTGGCCTGGGCTTTGCAGCTGGCATCCTCATTACTTTTTCTTGCTATGCCCTCCCATCGATATGGCACTGCCCCACAAATCCTCTCTTAGGGCCGATGGTCCAACTCAGAAAGAAACGATCTCGTCTAGCCGGTCAAAATTCAGCTTTCGGCCAATTCGAGTTGAAAGATCACTATGGTCTAGAACAGCAAGTGCTGAACCTTGACCTCGACCCACACACAATGTGGATGAATGTTGGGTTCTGGAAAGTTAGTTCAGTTCATTAATGAGAAATCAGCAAGTCCTTTCTGACTGAGTTGATACTAGAACAACCCACAGTCCCTCCCCGAAGCTTGTCAGGGCTTATTAGAAGAGCTCTTAAAAGAAGCCGGTATTTCCGCCTCCAGCGATCAGCGCTTTTCGGTCCTAGAAGTCGGCTGCGGATGTGCCGAGCCAGCGCGTTACTTCAGAAAAAGATTCGCTAAAATCTTTGATCAGTATATTGGGATTACATTGAATGGATGCCAGGCTGACTATGCTACCAAGCGGCTTGCAGCTGACCAAAAAGTAGCTGAGACTAACGGTCCTGGTCAAAGCCATGTGTACTGTGCCAACGCCGCCAATCCCTCTTTGTGGCCCGAGAGTCTACGCAGCTCGGTCAGCCAGCTTACTTCCAGTCGAAAGTCTGCCACAGGAGCCCAATCATTGTGGCTCCTCGCGTTGGACACACTGTACCACTTCGCGCCAGACCGGGAGCGAGTCCTAACCCATGCGTGTCAGAGCATGGACGCTTCTCTTATGGCAACAGACATTGTGATTCCCGATAACCTCACATGGATAGACAGTTGGAAGCTCCGTCTCGTGTTCTTTGGCCTGCAAGTTCCTTGGAAGAATATTATGACCCGGGACCAATACGTTCGAATGCTCATAGAGTGCGGGTACAAGAAAGAAAATATTACGATGACTGATATTTCCGAGCATTGTTTCGAGGGCTTCGACAGCTTTACACGAGAACACATGAAGCGGTGGGAGGCAATGGGAGGATCAAATGTGATACCCCGAGCTGTGAGAATGATGGGCTGGGTAATGGGTTGGTGGGCGAGGTCTGGTACCGTGAGAGAGTATCTTATAGTTGCGAAAAAGTAGTGATCCGTCAAGGGTCGTGTGTTTCATACAATCCGCTCTTGCTCTTTGACTATAGCAATGTAACAAGTTCTCATTGAAGTCGATTTCGGCACTAACCCAATATTTAGAGCTTCACTTCCACTTGTAACCCTTTGCTACATAAAAGCTCACCTAGAGATGCCAGACGAATTTTATAGCATTCCATTGCGGAGCCCAGATTTAGATCCCTTTTCCCGGTGATATACGCATATCTTGCGGTCACTATATTTGAAGGGGGTGGTGCCTTTTCAGATATCGATCTGGCAAAGGAAGGAAATCCGATCTGTCAGAGCCCGCCATGAAATATCCAGCAAGATCACCTATTGAAACATTAGAATGTGGGAGTATATGGAATACCAGAAAGCAGGGGCTTCTCGGTTGAAGTTGAGTAAAAAACCCCAGGCCAAAACAGTACACGCAACAAAAGCCTAATCTGTACGTGTATATGGGTCGTCGCAACCACGAGGCCAAACCTTCCATGGGAAATTCTTAACCCCATTATCCGGTCTTTGGACTATTTCCAAGCGAAGGAAGCGGCAAATGTATCATCTTTCATTGACGAAGATTAATCCCATCGCCTCTGGAGGACAATACTCAAAGATGAGGCCTAAGTTAAAATGGCTCTTGGCTCTGGGCCCGATCCCGTACTCATTCTGGCTAATCTCCGAACCGTTACAAATTCGTGTCAGGAAAAGAAAGGAGGAAAACAGCTCTACATAGTGCTGCGAGCGAACGACTGGTCTGGTGACATATTCTATACCGGCGTTGCGTCCTTACGTTGAAGTCTACGAACGGATCATCGCTATGACGAAAAAAATCACGAAGTGACTTTGCCAAAGCTCAGTTACTATACTACTGTACAGCTAACAAGAAGAGCACCGTATCATCAATTCCACTTCTCACCCTAAAATAGTGCTCATAAAGTTCAGAAACACACCAATAATTCTGCGCCTCAAGTCCCATTCAGACCATAACTCTGGTTCTAAAAGATTTCGAAGTTTGCCCTAAACATCCAAAAAAAAGGGACAACGCAGATATCAAGACCCCAGCGAAGAAGTCAAAGAAAAATCTGGCAAACTCCGATATGGCTTGTGCACCAAAGGACGAGGCGGCCTACCAGGCCATAATGGACAAACAGCTTGCCGACGCCAAAAAAACGAGAGTACAAAGAACAATGCTACGGTAAAGGACAAAGCAGGAACGGTCGAGCAACGTGGGCATATGGCGACCCCGACCCAAAGCCCTTGGAAGGCACCATCTCCGACGAGGATGCCGCCATCGCTCCGCTGGCAAAAGAGACAATGCTTAACTCCGACAACGAATGGGTCCAGCCGCCCAACGGAGTCAAACTGTCAGATGAGGGCGTATACCTAGCAACCAAGTTCATGAATGCAAAGGACTGCGGCCGCCAGTACCCAATCGACTTCGATCAAAACGGCCACGTTCAGGCCACCCGTATCCCTGAAGATCCTGCACCCTTGGCATGGGCCCACGGGGACTGTGTAGATATATCCATTTGATCAGTACCTACGTATACTTATACATGTTTAAATGTATTCAAGTTCAAGCATGTTTGTGGTTATTGCTAGAATTGAATAGCAAGTAAAGTATAATTGAGGAGGAAGTGAGAAAATCAGAACACAGACAGGTACTACCTTCTATTTAGGTAGGTCCAGGCAGTACTGTGAAGTACTCTTGCCCATTTTTACTCCTTCCCTTAGGTCCTGTCCCCTCTCCCCCCATCCTCTCTATCTCCTTTCCCTTTCTTCTCTTCTTCTTCCTCTTCTTTTAGTAAACAGCAAAAAAAAGGCCGGCAAGAAGGAAACTCCTGTAAGTCTTATCCTTGCTGGTCGCCGTGCCATGTGGTCACTCCATGCCCATTTCACCACCCAAGATGTGAATATGCCCTGACAAACGTGCCAGCCCATCACTCTGCCCTCTACTACCCTCGCCACTGTGAGTACTCAATCGTTGGGATAGTCTAATAACGAGGAGATACATTGATGTGTACAGGCCAACAAGATGAGAAAGCACCGAGCCAAAAAGAACGAAAGTCTCACTATCTATATTGAGGTCTCCAATATGATCATCAAGGCCCTCGCATTGTGAAGGAAGCTAACCCAAACGCAGACATGGCTGCCCGAGAGAGAGGTAAGATCCCTTTCTATTAAGGCCCGTGTTACAAGAGCTAGATCGATACATCTCATATCTCATGCGTATCGAGAGAGGAAGAAAGTTATTAACACTGCGTCTAGTAGCCAAAGAGCTTCAGAAGGCTGTCTCTGATACGGCCGCCGGTTTTGGTGCCGGCGCTGGTGAGTATTCCATAGCATATTGATATTGTCTACTCCAATCTACCAGGTGCGATACTAATAATATCTTACAAGCAGAGTCCTCCGCGCTCCTAAGCACTTCGAAGCCCACTATCTCCTCACCATCGACCGACCAGGAGGCAGTCGCATTGGTTGAGCATCTGCTCGACATACTCAATGAACGAGCCGATGGTAACAGGATTGCCTCTGAAATGAGACTTATTCAGTAACACACTGGTAGCATGTCCATATAGCCAGAGGTCCTTCTGGTTGGGCTCACTATTAGTTATTGAATTCTCTGGTGTCCCCTGCGCCCCTGGGTTACCAGCGGAAAAGGGGATCGCTCAGACCATTACTTTCATCTGAAATAACGGACCTCAGTCTGGATAGCGGTTGATAGTGTGACGGATCCGGAAGGCGATTGAAGGAGGATAACGTGAGTGAGGATATCCAATGTTACATGATCTGAATTGGCCATCGGGCGGGTGGGCTTCCATCCCATCCCAGGAGTTTGACCCTCTTTGCTATTCTTGTACATACTAAGATTAGTATCATCAAGAACCAATCAATAGCTTATTTCTCATCCATCTCTTTTCCATCGGAATTCAGACTACCCCGTACTTGCTGCCCAGTGTCGGAGCACCTTCAGATACATTGATTTCCGGTGGAAAGAAAATCCTGTAGCGACAGGACCAGTTCTTGTCCTGCCAGCGGTCAGTGGTTATCTATAAAAGACGCCCCATTGTGACGGATTCGGAAAGCAAAAGTTACTGCTTTTGTATAATGTTGATTTTTAACTACATACAAATGACTCTCTATATATCACCCATGGACCAGGACGTAATATACTTCGAGTACTCCGTGAACAAAAACAGTAATGAACACTAAAACATAAAGGAACAGTCTAGTGACTACTAGTACATATACGGATGTATGTATAGTAGTACATACTTCTCTTCTCCGTTCCTATGCTTTTACATCTCTAAAATACCTGTACGTTTAAATCTATGGCTTCCAATGACACTTGGATAGATCTCCGTCGTTCGATATTGAATATATCGAATCAAAATCAGGATTCGCTCAAGCACGACATGCAGGAATATCCAGATATCGAGTTGGGTCAGATTTACGACCTTGGTGCTAATTTTGGTGCTTCTTTGAAGGACACCATCACTGTTGTCAACAACGACTATTATTGTACTCGCAAGAAGAAGACTACTATGCTATCAGATACGTGTCCTCCTCTCGGACTTCCGAGATTTATGAAGGTTCGAGTATACTGCACAAGATTGCTGGGCTGGTGAATTAGTATTATCGTTATCAGAGCTGCTCAAAATGCCCAGGTGGATCTTTTGAACCGTGCGTGTTGGAGATCGCTTGGCTTGGTTGGGCGCAACTTGTCCACAGGTAACCTTGGAATCATCTGAGATCCTTCACAATATGATACTCCTTAGCACATATTACTCTTTTACTTCTTTTAGTCCATGGTGCAAAGATACGCGATCCCGTCATCAACAGCTCGCATGGCTTAGTGGTAAAGCGCATCACTAGTAATGATGAGATCCTCGGTTCGACTCCGAGTGTGAGCATTTCTTTTTGCATTTTTTGCATTTTTTTGCATTTGCTCATTCCAGCACGCAGTCTTAAGGGCGAGGCAGGCTAATCTACGGTACAGGGTAAAGATCGACCATATAGATGGTAATCCTGGCCCAAGACCTCAAAATAGCCACTCGATTTGCGTACGCTCCTATAGATAAATAGACCGCACAGATATACCGCTATACTTAAATAAAAATATCTATATGGTGGGGGATTTGCTACAGGCGGTCTCGAAATATATAATGACTCCCTCCTATCACACCCTTACGGTGTAAAATCCTCTATCGGTTTCCCAAATATATTTCCCGTTAGCTAGGTAGGTTTTTCTAGCTACCGATTGACCTAGAGCGAGGATCCTAAGCTAGAGGCTTCTGTCGTCTAAATTCTTGTCCGATCAAATACCTAGATCACATATTTTAAGTGTTGATAAGATAATTGTTGGTTCCACTCGAATCAATACATCTCTACTGCAAATCAGGGATCTCCTTGGCCATAGGCTATTCACGGGTTTCCCCAAGAAAATCCTGCGCATAATTAAATAAAATTCGCTTCGTTGTTTCCGACCCAAATCCATCTTAACAGAGATTATGCACCACGCGTCGGTACAAAAGAAGCACATATCCTCTTTGTGCATCCTGTGTCAAACTTTACTATGGGCAAATCTCACTGGCACACTGGTGCATGACTGTAGATCCCTGTACGACGACACTACCTCATCACATTGCAGTGGTGGCACAGTGGTAGCGCGTGAGATGTATGTATTTCTGCTTCCTAAAGTGATATTTTCAATACTAACCTTCAAACAGTGCAAATCTCAAGGTCCCGCGTTCGAATCGCGGTCATTGCTTTCTTTTTGCTTTTTTATGAGAGAATCTACACAATTCTTGAATTCGTAACACCTAGATTATCGATGCCTATATTATTGATGCCTAAATTTACCACTTGAATTAACTAACGTATTTCACTACCGAGCTGGACACACCACCGAGCTTAACACCCCAAAACACCGTAGTAGATGCGATAAATTACAACTTGATATCTCAACAACTGTTATCTATAAGAACCTTTCCTTTTGACCTACTGATTTTTATATTCTATCAAGTCTCTTAGGGGGTTTCGATAAATTTAATGACTTGCTGACTGAGATGTATATATTTTTGGTTTTTGGTAGTCTAATCTTGAGTACCATGATAATGCAGCTTTTCGATTTCTTCAAAACTGACATATAGTATTTAAAAGTCTCATCGATAGCCATCGAATGACAATAAAATCAAACACTACGTGGTTGCTGAGGTATAAGGTTGTAAAATATCGCATTTACTGCGGTGTTTTGGGGTGTCCAGCTCGGTAGTGAAATACGTTAGTTAGTAACTAGGTTAGGGACCTACGATATTTGATACTCATATTTACTACTTGCATTTACTACTGACGTTTGATGCTTGAGTTTCGGCATATATAATTGACTCATACCACTTTAATTCATACTACTTGGATTTTTGATACTTATATTTGCTATAGTTTGACTTTTTAATTTAATTTATATTACAAGATATCCATTTAAGTCTGGTTTATTAAAGAAATAGAGCAATTACCTAGTAAAAGTAGCATAAAAACTATATATTCAAGAGCTACTTCAAAGGTTCAATAGTAAGTAATAAAACGCCGGCGGATGAAGATTCAGCGGTGAGCCAGGCGGTCAAAATTTACTAGACAAAATCTCTAATGCTATAGATTCCTAAATATGATGACTCCATCCAATCCCCTTGCAGTGGTGGCACAGTGGTAGCGCGTGAGATGTATGTATTTCTGCTCCCTAAAGTGACATTTTCAATACTAACCTTCAAACAGTGCAAATCTCAAGGTCCCGCGTTCGAATCGCGGTCATTGCTTTCTTTTTTGATTTTTTAAATTTATACGCGAGTTATTTATGAAGCTGACAGTACTCTGATTATACATTAACTCGACCCAACGACCCAACGCACGGCCCAGTCACTCCTAGGTGAGTTGGTCTGCATGGCCAATACAACAAATAGTCAAATGTGAATTTCTTGACATGAGTACCTTTCATATGGGATCACCCTATATAGGTGTCAGATTTCTTAGTCTAGAACCTAGCTTCTACAACTCTTTACTTAGCACAGTCTCACATTGCACCATGCACTTCGACGTCCACGTAGACCTCTCCTGACAACAGGGTACTTATTGTCCAGAATACTTGTAATTCAAAGTGTCAAAATCTAGAAATTTTTGATTATCGGTAATCCAGGTGTAACTCAAGTATCACTCTCAATCTCTTCCTGCTTGAACTTCTTGTGACCTTCCTCGTCGCTCTCTTTAGGGGTTTCCTTGCCCTCCCTAGGTCGCTTAGGTCGTTTGGTGCTAATGAACTCTCCATTATTACCAGTAAATACCCCTCCCACAAATCTTTCAAGCTCGGGGTGTCTTCTGAGCAACCCTTTATGTCGGGTATCAACAAATATGTGTCTCCGGGGCCTTTGGAAATTTCTAGGCAGCTATCCCCATTTAGCTCATCAACAATTCGATTAGCTTTGTAACAAGCCTGCCACGTATCAGAAGAGGGGTAATCGGTGGCTATCTCACGGCCGTCCGAGTCTCTTATACCGATACGAATCGCCAAACGAGAACCGGGGTCTTTGAGGGTTGCATGTGTGGCCCATACATGGGGATGTCTCTCACCAACACGAGAAAGCTCGGCTTTAACCCAAAAACCACCAGCTGGCTGAGATTCGGTATTGATACTAAATCCCACGTGGCGGATGGTAAACTCATAGCCGCGTTCTGGTCTTCGCCACCCTTGGTGCGTTGAACCTAGCATCAACTTTATTGAATCTGCCTGACCTTCGTCAAGTTCTGCCTGAGCTCCATCAAGTTCTGTCTGGACTTCATCAAAATGGATTAGGAGCTCCGGTAAACTGGGAGTCTCCTGAGCTTCAGGGAGAAATTCTCAGTCTCATAGCTTCACCAATCAATGAGTCCTCCATTGCTTCATCCATTGCTTCATCCATTGCTTCATCCATTGCTTCATCCATTGCTTCATCCATTGCTTCACCTATGGGTTCACCTATGGGTTCAAGGCCTGGCTTCCTAGGATGTGAGCTACGCCGGCTGACAAGGAATAAATGGGGGGCCTTTTCTTAAAAAGAGCGATAACCCGACCCAAAATCTCAGGGGTGTAGTGGTCGTATTATTTCCTTGTTTGAGATCGTAGAACCCCCCGACTAGGAATTCCGAGTCTCCGTGGCGCCCTATTAGGGTGGTTTGAACACATGATTTGAATCCCACATCGGAGAGAGCCTTCAGCTGCTTCTGTTAGGCGTAGAAGATCTATTTCGCTCTGGAACCCTTTTTCCGCGAGCCAAAGCCTAAGCAGAGGGTCAAGATCCTGGGGACTGATTGGGGGTATTCGCCCAAGTTTCTCATCATACCACCCTCTGAAGACTAGGGTCGACTCGAAGAATGTAGGGCGGAGTTTCACACCAGTGATCCCTGAGATGAAGCGAAATATGCCTGTAATTCGATGAGCGGTTCATCCATTGCTTGACCATAGCTCGGATAGAGGTGATGGTGACTGGATAAATAGACGTAGTATCCTACTACCATCATGCTCAACCCAGGCGCGACATTCCACATTATGTAACATAAAAGTTATGTAGGAGTGAGCGGAGACAGATATTTTATCTGGAAGCACAACCTGTTCAACTTCCTTGCCACACATAATAATGATTCTTAGCTTGCTCCTGAGAATCAGTTTCTGAGTGGAATCTTTTAGGAATTTAACCCTAAAAGGGTTTGGGGGGTGGGACTGAAAGCCACTAGGGATAAGCGCAAACCTTTGAAGACTGTATGACCAGATTAATGAGTTTGACTCATCAAGGCTACTTTCCTTCAACCCCCAGGGCAAATGATGGAAAGATGTAGACCCAGAGCGATCGTTGGCCTTATACGTATGTGGTGGTACACATCCAAATACCAGGCCAATAGAAGCTTTTGAAGTCCCCACTGGGCGAATGAAGTCATCTGGTGTAAGGTTGTCTGATGATGTGTCGTCCCCTTGAAGGCTGGCAATTGTTGTCTTGAACCAAGATCCTGGGTCCTCAAGGTCTTCTTCTCCTCCTAAGACTCCCCAGGGTATCTGGTCAGTATCTTCCGGAAGAGCTTGATCCAGATTCAAAGGAGAATGATTCAACATCGCCTCCCGGAGGAGGTTGCAGTAGTCCCTTCTTGTAAAAAGGGGTCTTCTCGATGGAGACCATTTTGACTGATCTTCAGAATTTGCCTTCCGAAAAATTGACCATCTACAGATGTCAGGGTCCGGCGAAGTATTTCATTTTTGACACATGATATAGCGGGTCATTGTCGCTAGGCGCTTGCCCTGGTATAAAGGGGATACCACGTTTAGACCCATTCCTGAGTATTCACCTTCTAGGCAAGATCCAAAGAGCTCCTCTAGGGTTGACGGTGGAAGAGAATGAAAAGCCCGACACATCACTGTCTCCAGAAAGTTCTTGAACACCCCCTTCACCAGATTATCAACGTTTGGGGGAAAGGGAATTTCCCATAACCGAAGAAAATTCGCTTGTCTCTGTTCCCCTTTGGTAATAATCCATTAGTGTAGGGAATTCTGGTGACCCCCTTGGATATTTTTGTGGTGTGTAGAAACTCGGTATTTCGGAATTCCAGATTGTCCTATGTAGGGTCGCCAGTAGTGTTGAACAAGTCGACTTGGAACAAAATCCAGGTATCCACCATGGGGGCTATCCCAGATACCTGGTTGCTTGATTTGTTCTTGTCGAATCATATGGAGGTTATCGACAGTGACAACTTTGTCTTGCAGATCTCTGATCTCTGGAAGAACCGTATTATATACCATATAGATGAAGGAGTCTCGACTATAGAATGCTTTAAAGATGGCACGATAGTGCTTGCGATCTAGGTCAATCTCTAGAAGACGGTCCGATAGAAGGAAATCATAAAGTTGGCCCATAATGATTTTCAAGTTAGGGAATGTGATCTAGAATGATAGTTTCATATTAGCATATATAGTTAAGTAGCTGGAATCGCCTTGCTACCTTTAAGACTGGATAATCGACCCCCTTAAGGGCAGGCTCTGGATTACTGAGAGCTGGATTGGTATGACTCTCTGGGCTAGGAGAGGGAGATTGGGGGCAGCAACCGCAGCAAGGGAAGGAACCACAAAAGGCCATAGTATGGCATCCAGTCCCGCCAGCAAATTGTTTACCGCATTTTCGGCAGGTTGGAAAGCATGGATGACTGGATATCTCGAATTTCCCGCAGCCACAGCAATACGTTCTCCTGTTCTTGGTCACATCGTTCTCTTCCTCGCAGTCCGGTCCCTTGCCAAATTTTTGCTGAAATTGATTGCGGCGAGGCATGTTGTAGGCCAATGACACAGTGTGAGAAACAAAGGTAAATACCTCAAGTTGTGAATTTCAATGTGGCTAGTTGTGGAAGCTAGAAGAGTATGGCTGTGGAGTGCGGCGAAGGAAGAAAATGCTGGATAGAAGCCGTTGTAATCAATGTTGTTGACGCCACTAGTAAAAGGCACAGAACCGAAGAAATGAAGCTAGTTCCTAAAGAGAGAGAACAAGAAGACTAGAAGCTGGGGAGCGTGTTGCGTTATGTAATTGTCAAACCCTCATAATTTAGTGTAAAGGATGAGGTCCTTTACAATCTGAGGTAACTCCTTTGATGTCTTAAGATCTTTGTATAGAGAGTTCTTCTAGGCTTGTAAGGGCATGACAACCACACTTCTTGAAAGAAATGTATAACGTAATCGGTATACGAGTCGCCACTGTAAACGAGTCGCCACCCCACCCAAAAACGCGTCTATGAATTAGCACTTCGTCACTTCAACCACCTACCATGCCACCAATTCGCTCTCAATCCTCTAGTAATTCAATAGAGCAAGAGGGTAGGCTTTTATTAGCTATCCAGGCTTTTAAAAATGGAGATATTAGTTCTGTTGCTCTTGCTGCACGTACTTTTAATGTCCCGCGTACAACTTTACGCGACCGTCTCTCCGGCCGTACTGAACGACGTACTATGCGCCCAAATCTACAGAAATTGACTGAAATTGAGGAGGAATCTCTTTAAAAATGGATACTCTCTATGGATTCTCGCGGATCAGCTCCCCGGCCCTCTATGGTACGAGAAATGGCGAATCTTCTTCTTGAAAAGCGCGGAACAACCCCGGTTCTTTCGGTCGGCGAAAAATGGGTTTATAATTTTATAAATCGATACCCTCTCCTCTCCTCCCGATTCTCGAGACGCTATAATTACGAACGTGCGAAATGTAAAGACCCGAAAATCATTAGGGAGTGGTTTAATCTTGTTCAAAAAACGATCCTTTAATTTAGAATCGACCCCGATGATATCTATAACTTCGATAAGACTGGTTTTGCAATAGGACTTACGGCAACTGCGAGGATTATTACGAGGAGTGAATACTACGGTCGGAGATCAGTTTTACAACCTGGAAATCGTGAATAGGTGACTGTTATTGAATGTATAAATGCCTCGGGTTAGGCCCTCCCTCCGTGTATGATTTTTAAAGGTAAGGTCTTTATCGAATCCTAGTTCGACGGCCTTCCGGGTGATTGGCGATTTGAAGTTAGTCCTAATAGTTGGACTTCCGATGAAATTGGACTTCGCTAGCTTGAAAAGCTCTTTATTCCTTCGACTTCTTCGCGTACAAAGGGGGGTATCGGCTCTTGATACTCGACGGACACGGAAGCTATTTGACCCCTAAATTCGACGAGATTTGTGAGCAAAATAAGGTTGTACTAATCTATATACCTCCTCACTCCTCTCACCTTTTACAACCTCTCGATATCGGCTGTTTTGCGGTGTTAAAACGTACTTACGGCCGGCTAGTTGAATCAAAAATACGGGTTGGGATAAATCATATCGATAAACTTGACTTTCTCGAAGCATACCCCCTCGCCCGAATTGAAGCTTTTAAATCGGAGACTATTAAAAATAGCTTCTTAGCTACCGGTTTAGTCCCATTTGGACCCGACCGAGTAATCTCAAAGCTCAATATTCGGCTTCGAACACCTACCCCCCCCTCTAGCCGGGGTAGTGATTAGGATCCAAAAACGCCCTCGAACCAGATCCAATTGAAAAAACAAGCTTCGTCAATCAAAGCATTGCTTCGTACAAGGTCAAAAAGCCCCCCGAGCCCGTTTAATTCCGCTATAAACCAGGTTTTTAAATCCTACGAGATTACTATGCAATCCGTGATATTATTGGAGAAACAAGTAAGCGATTTACGGGCTGAAAACGAGAAGAAAAAGCAAAAGCGCACTCGATCTAGGAAGCAGATACAGGCAGAAGCAGGCCTCTCAGTACAGGAAGCTTCTCAATTGATTACTGAGTCGGTAGGGGCAGTTGAAGCACCTATTCCTACCCCCGCTATACCTGAAGAACCGGCTTTGGAACCACGTACACGGGCGCCAGCGAGGTGCAGTGGGTGCAGATCAACAGGGCATAAATTCAATATGTGCCCAGCTAGATAGATGATTTTAGTTTATTTAAATTAATGGCGTTTTGGTTGATATAAATACAATTGAAATTGGATAATGGGGGTGAGGGTGGCGACTCGTTTACAGTGGCGACTCGTATACCGATTACGTTAGAAGCTGGATAGAATTAGTAACATCTTTCACAAGCGAGCTGCGCTGTATATTCAACCCACCAAATTTAGATGCATATATTTCAACCATAACGCCATGAAAAAAAATCTAACTAGCTATCTTTGGGCACCTACTAATTTTATGCCCCGGCTTTTTATAACCATTGTTCCGCTGGGGTGCCGTATAGGTGGGGGTAAAGCTGGCATAGGGCTGCTTCTATGGCCTAGGGTGTTTGGGGTGGGGTGGGGGGGGGGGGGGGTACTTCTATTGCTCCTACTAGCGTAGTAATTAATTAAGAAGCTTCCTACAATAAGAACCCTACTTTAGCTAGTATCTGCCTTCGGGATCTAGCACGCTTTTACTTTTACTTCTAGTTAGAAGCGGGTAATTCGCCTTCTTCTTCTTTAAGAAGAGCGTGATTTAGTTAGCCTTTAAAACATAGTTTATAGCGTTATTAGGCTTCTGCAGAACCCACTTTAGATCGGAACATTCGACCCAAAACCCAACCCAGACCCAGTGACTAGGGCCCCAGTGAACCCAGTTTAGGCCCAGTTTGAACCAGTTTTTGCATAAAATGGCATCTTAGCGGTCATAAACCTGCAAAACCAGCAGATTTATATACATAATTAGCGTATTGTATAGTTTGTAACCCAATTTGGGCTCAGACCCAGTTCTACGTCGAAGTTACCAGGTCGTGCGGAAGACTAATCCTACCCTCTTGCTCTCTTAAATTTCTAGAGCTTCGAGGGCGAATTGTTGGCACAGTAGGTGGTTGAAGAGCGTTTTGGGTGGGGTGGCTAGTTCGCTAGTGAAATACGTTAATTCAAAGGTTCAATGAATGGTAAGTAATAAAAGGCCGGCGAATGCCAGGCGGTCAAAATTTACTAAGTCTCTACTGGTATAGATTCCTAAATATGATGACTCCATCCAATCCCCTTGCAGTGGTGGCACAGTGGTAGCGCGTGAGATGTATGTATTTCTGCTTCCTAAAGTGACATTTTCAATACTAACCTTCAAACAGTGCAAATCTCAAGGTCCCGCGTTCGAATCGCGGTCATTGCTTTCTTTTTGCTTTTTTATGAGCGAATTATTTTATTTTGAGTTAAGCTCATAAAAGTATGAAAAAGACTGAAGGTGTATAGTGTTAATGAAGGTATCACAAAGAATATAAATGAGCGTGCCAAAATTTCCTGTTTCGCCTGACTCCTCCCGACCACCTGCGTAATCCGATGGGGATGGAGCCTTTCCATTCATCAAAGATTACGGAAGACTCTCTACCGCTTTCTTATCCTTGTAGTCTTCATATCGAGGCATCTCAAAAGTTTGCCGAACCGAATAGGAGTCACCTTTCTTATGATTGAAAGCGATATATGCTTCTACGGTTAGGCATTGCATATTTTCGGGATGAAGTGCACATCCCTTAATAATAATCCTCGAAAAGCCGACCCTAGGCTCATTTACACCACCTAAGTTTTACTAGGTGTATGCAGTAGCGGAATTAACCTTATAAATCATGGTGAAGGGGCTTCTGTCATAGGTACACTCCTCAATTACACGGCCACTCCTATCACCAGAGCCATTGCATGGAGTAGGCATCTCCCTAATTTGACAGCGCCCAAATTCATGAACAGTAGGTGTAGGTAGAGATGAGCGGGATATTATCTTTCTGTGAAGAGCAGCTGCCTGGTCGATTATATCCTGGGCCTCGCCAACAATCCGATCTCGCTCATTGTCCCAAGAGAATACCTTGAGTGTATACTAAAGAAGGAGTCAGTAAGCAGATTTCCCCGCCTTCCCTCAAGTACCTACCCGACTTTTGTGAGTCAGATGTATGAATACCCATTTAATTCCATCAGTCATGATACCGTAGATAACTGCATCCCTTCCTGTAAACTTGCGAGCATGATGAATCCTCGACATATTTTGTAGTAGAGCCCAGCTCCGAGGCACCGGATGCTTAGATTTCATAACAATCATATTTGTCTCGAGCTCCCAGCAGTGGCCATACCACAAAACAAAGTCGATGATATTCATTGGAGCTAGAATTTGGTCTTCTTTCATTTCTGGTGTGAATATCCGCTTCCGAAAGCTCCAGTGGGGCGAGTTCAGGGACCCGCCAGCATGAAGTGACTCTTTCTTGATCATATCTGCGAGCAGCGCGAGGAGAAGTGATTCTATTCTCATAGGGAACAGCGGATGCGTACCACCCTCCCGAGCGATGACCAGCTCAAGATCGTCCCACAGGCACGCTAATCAGTTGTTAACATGCAATATATCAATATTGGAAACATGTGGATAATTAGCTAAAACTCACAGAGATGGTCTGGGATGTTCCAGGTATTTTTTGCGGTGAGTTGCCTCTTATTCCACCACCTAGTAGGCGAGAGACTAAAGGACTTTACTACATGCTGGTATTCCTTAGTCGTCTTGATTACTTCACAGTCATTTTCAGTCATTTTAAACAAAAGTGGTTTCAACTGAATACTTTGAAGAAAGCAAATATGAATAAAGTTGAGCAACTGAAGAGATCACGGAACAATGGGCGAGGAGAGAAAAGCCTAGAGTAAACACTCACATGACCAGCAGTAATGTACTTTTTTTTTTCTAGAGAACGAGCCTCGGGACGCTGGAACATTTCCAAGGTTGACAATCGGACTGTTGCCGTAGGTTATGTGTGCAGACTTCATATCCCTGTACATGGGGCTATGGAAGTATGTTTTATCTTTCTATGGAAAAGGAGGATGATACGGGACCCTTGGTCTGGTAAATTGCTAGAAACTCCTCAAGTTTTATACGTCCGGGTATATTGGCAATGGAAAAGTTTGAAATCTCTCATACTCTTACACGAAATCGCCTTCACCGATACATATTAACTCTTTTCTAGCCCCACTGCTAAGGCTTTAGCGCAGATTATTCGGGCATTAAATTGGGGGCGCAATTACAAAATGGCTTAGTATCTAACGGAGCTCCACTTTTCCCTTAAGGTGTTGTTTGGAGATTGTGGATTATCAGAATGTATCGGAAAGACGGGTGATTTAGCTCCGTACGGCTGGACGGCCTCCGAGTCGGAAGTTCTAACGTCAGATATCCGAGGGGCCACACATAAAGAGAAGTCAAGCCTCGGACGTTAATGAAAAGACCTACCTGCAATATAATAATATAATCATTTCTCTCCATGTCTCTACCAAACACTATATTCGGCTGTGGTTCACTAGGGAGTCCATTGATAGGACAGAACTTCCGTACTTCCGCGCAAGTTCAGGGGCTCCTTGATCAACTGAAAACCCTCGGGATCGACCGACTAGATACTGCAGCCCGCTATTCTCCAGGGAATCCGGGAGGCTCGGAGAAACTTATTGGTGAAGTTCGGGCAGCCTCGCAGGGCTTTACTATTGACACCAAAATCAACATACCGGACGCGGCCATTGCTGATGGAGCTGGATCCTTGACTGCCGCTGCTATCGCAAACTCAATTGACATGAGCTTCGATCGTTTGAAGGTCGACAAAGTCCACATACTTCACTTTCACCGATCCGATCCCATAACACCTGTCGCGGAGCAGGCGGCAGAGATTCAAAAACAGTATCTGGCCGGTCGCTTTGAGAAGGTCTGTCCTCTTATTGTGTTTAGACATTATAGATGCTCTGGTAACTCCGTATTCTGACAATTTCTCAGTTTGGTGTCTCTAATTTCTCGACTGAGGAAGTCGCTGAGCTTATCGCGGTGTGCGAAGAAAACGGCTACATCAAACCGAGTGTTTTTCAAGGCCGCTACAACCTGATCGATCGTCAGATGGAAGAATCGCTCTTTCCCTTACTCCGAAGGCATGATATTGTTTTCAATGCATACAGGTACGCCTCAATGTCATAGTTATGCCAATGCAAGTTGCCAGTCACTAATTAAGCATCCTCCAAAGTCCACTAGCCAGTGGTTTCCTGACAGGCCGTGCCACCCGAGGTGACGTCGAAGGCACTCGGTTTTCACCCAACAATCAAATTTCCTCAGTATTGAATAGCATGTATGACAAACCCCATATACATACAGCGATGACAGGCCTACTAGATACTCTCGAACCACTCCAAATCAGCGGCTCTGAGGCTTGTCTCAGGTGGATCTACCATCACTCAGTCCTACAGGAGGGCGATGGTGTGATCCTGGGTGCTAGCAAGCTTCTGTAAATTGTGTAGAATGTCGATGATATAGCTAAGGGACCTCTACCGGCCGAAGTGGTCAAGAATATCGACTTACTATGGGAAGAGCTTCAGAAATAACGGATTTTCTATCAAATATGAATCAAGTGCTTCTTGTTCGAGAGTCAATTTTTGGTCAAATTGTGCTACCACAGATGATCGTCTGTCTTAGTCTTGGGGGCCGAAGGGTAATAGTATTGGTATTTAGTCCATGTCACGCTGTGTAAAGGAAATGCTCTGGGCTCAAAAGGGAAATCTGCACGGGGTATGTAGCCAAAAAGTATACTAGCGAATTTCAAGGTATGTACTCCCCTTCTTCACAGTTTCGGACTTTCTGATACAACATTTTATGCCTGAGGCATTGACTTGCAAAACAGATTGCTGTCCAATCACATGATGCCTACACCGACAGACTGCCAGGGCTAGGTCAACAGCGTCAATTTTGCCATCCTCGCTCAACATAGAAAACTCGTCTAGATGTCTATCTCAGCACTTCCCACGGAGCTTCTGTGTGATATCTGCCGCTATCTAGAGCTACGGGACTGGATTTCATTTCGAACCACATGTGTTACAGTATACACAAGGTCGCTGGATGCTTTTGCGGACCGATATTGCAAGAGTATCGGCTTGATTCTCACCAGTCACAGTATTCATCGATTGAAAGAGCTCGCTGCAAACCATAGCCTTGGAGCACGAGTTCAGGAGCTATGGATTGTACCATCCTTGTTTGGGGGCTTTTATGAGATGGATGTTGATTCCTTCAAGTCCTGCATTACTTCACATAGAGACAGGCCGCCTAAGACTGTTGCCCAGATCAATGCTCAACATGCTGCATACCAGGCTTCAGTGGCAGATCATCTCAGCATCCTTGAATCCGATACTCTTAACAACATCCTCAAAGAATGTATGGCACGTTTTGAGAACCTCACTGCCATTAGAATGCAACATAACGACTCCGACTTTTTCTGGAATTCAGATTCAATTGCAAAGGATGAGTTCCGGTGTCTCGGTTGGCGCGGGGTAAAACAACAGCTTGGATTCAACCCATTCGGGTTGAACCTCAGAAAACCCATACACAACCTCTGGAAAAGTAGAGCGAAGGACCACGCTATGGCCTTTTCAGCTCTCCTAGAGGCAGCAGTTGCCTCAAAGAGAAAACTCAAGAAGTTAGACATATGCAACGATGAACATTGTGCTCTACCCCCTTCGGATATTACACTCAAACTCACACACAAATCCCTGCTTTCCTCCCTGGAAGGATTAGAACACTTGCACCTCTGTATCTGCATCTGGGAAAGACAGTCCGATGATGCTACACTCAGATATCTCATCGATATCCCTATAATAGTTGCATCAAGTCTCAAGGTCTTAACATTCTCACAGTGGGACCGGAATGGTGTAATGAGCCCTCATTATTTTATCGACCTCTCCCAGCGTATCAACTTCACCCAGCTAGTGGAACTTGATCTTTATTGGATTGAAATCACCTATGGTACCTTCAAGGCATTTTTGCGCACCACAATACCGACTCTGAGGACCCTTGCCCTACAGTCCTTGAATTTGCGGGGTGCACCCCCCAAGGACATCGACAGTGGCCATAATCTATCAAGATGGGACTCTCCAGAGATGATTGAAGAAAGCAGTGCTGCTTGGCGGCAGATTTGGAATTTCCTCGGAGATGAATCCTCGCTACGGTCTCTTTCCTTGAAAGAGCTCGGTTATCGAGGCCATCGTCTACACTTGCGCGATAATTTGAGCAATCTAAGCGGGTCTTCTGAACCGAATGGCCCGGTACTTGCTATCTTCAATGCTGAGCGAGCTGGTGTTTCCTTCAAGGAATGGGTCACTCAGCTACAGACAGGGCCACCCCGGGGACCGCGAGTGTGTTATGATAGCATGCCAGGAAAAGATTATACCGCACAGATGGTTTGATCCGATGGAATCCTCACTGGGAATTGCTACAATAGCCCTAGAGACTGAGCGAATCCAAGTAAGCACAACTTTCCTTGATCCTCGACGGTCAATCCACCCAGCATAATCACAAGCCTCACACGGTCAATCCTCTCTGAAAACGCAAAACCTTCCCCTCAAAAACAACATCTTGACCCCATCCCTCCCCACACGCTTCGCATACACCTCGACAAAATCAAATCTAGTCAAATCAACCTCAACTACTCTCCTTTCAAAAACCACACATCGCCTCGCGAGTCAACACCCGCCAAATCAACAATACCAAACCAACACCTCACTACCGGGCACCCCAAATCTGCACACTCAACCCTCCAGCGTCCAATTCCATCAAAAAGCACGCCATTCCTCCCAACAAAGCCAACCAGCCGCAACATGAATCCCAGCACACGCAGCAAGAAAATCCCCAATCCCACCCTCAGCACCAACAAGCACACGCTGATCCAACTGACAAGCATGCTGATAATCCTTATCCCGATGACGCTGTGGTTTCGACTACGCACACCCGCCCAGAAGCGGAAGCGTAAGATCCGCATGCACAAAAAGCGCCTCGTACGTCGTCTGCGCACTAAGTAGTAATGCAATATTACTACTTCTTTCCACCCGAGACCCACTATATGTGTGACTTCATCTATCGTGGCGAGCGTGTGCGAGGCTCATGCTGAGGCTCGGTCTGTGAATGTTTTGCCAAAGATGACTTGAGAGGTGCTGAAGATTCGGATATGGTTGTTACTGTGCTTGGGAAGTCGTGGCCCTGGATTGTGTGTGGCTCGAACTATTTTAGCATGTCGCGGATTATGATTGTTGCTTTGATGTGGGTTGGGAACTTGTGCTGCAGGGGTCGATTGGGATATAAGATGCTGCGGAAGGCGGTGCTGGATGAACTCGGATGGCTTGCATTTTGAGGTTTTGTCGGAGTCGGGGTCTGGATTTGTGAGAGAGATAGGTTTGAGATGTGGATTAAATGGATGTCTGGCTTCTGTCTGAGTCGAAGTATGGTTCTGCTGATAAGCTATTGTCTCTCGGGTACATCCGATAGAGCACGACATCAGGAGTCCGGTTTTATGCTTTTATGAATGGGTTGAATAAGAAATACTAAGGAGGATTATTAACTATCGATGTAGTCACAGGAGGCATGCCTTGAGAGAGAAAAGAAAAACTATGTGCAAAATGCAATGCTGGCTGTACAACCTCAGGGAAATGATTCATGTGGGCATGCGTATCCTCCTGGTTTCACTCCAGAAAAGAACAAGGACATTTACTAAAGCGAAGGCAAGTCGGCCGAGAGAGGCAACTTGCGGGATGAGTTGCCGACATACACCTTCTTTTGAGCTTCAGAAATCACCCAGTTCTGTGATGCGGCGTCCCAGTTGGAGACGTCACGGCGGGTCAGAGTGGCGGTCCACTTGAGAGACTGGCCAGGGGCAATGGTGACTCGGTCAAACTGACGCAGGACCTTTGAGGGCTCACCATCGCCACCAAGGGAGATGTACAACTGGGGAACCTCGTCACCAGTCACGGAGCCGGTGTTGGTGATAGTAGCGGTCACCTGGTAGAGATCTTTGAACAGACCAGGGTTGCCACCGGAGCTGCCGCTAGAGGGGAGAAGGTCCTGGGGAGAACCATCGGTAGCACCCTCGGGGATGTAATCCTTCGAGTCCATGCCATAGTCAGGATCACCGGACGAAGCACGCAGGTCAGTGGAGTTCAACCACGGGTAAAGGTACTGGCGGACACGTCTAATTCCCTCGGGGAACAGGTTGTCCGAGGCTTTGCCAGGTTTGCCGAGAACGGGGGCTTTTTGAGTCTTTCCAGTCGTCGCTTTGTATTCGTTGTATTCAGTTGAGGCAAGAGGGGTGACCTTCAGGTCGGAGAAGGCAAAGTTGGTGTAGCTCAGACCGTAACCAAACTCGTAAATGGGCTCCGTTTTGTCCTTATCGAAGCGGCGGTAGTCAATGAAGACACCATCCTCGAAGTTGTCCTGAGGAGCATCGGCACCATTGTTGGGCACTGTGAGCATAGCAGGGCCGTAGTCCTCACGAGTCTTACCCCAGGTGAATGGAGTCTTACCACCTGGATTGACGCGACCATATAGTACGTCCACCAGACTGCGGCCGCTCTCCTGGCCCGGCAAACCGGCCCAGACAATGGCGGTAATGTTGTCATTATCATACCAGTCGCTAATCAGAACAGCGGAGGTGCTATGGATCACGACGATAGTGTTGTTGCAGTTCTGACTAGCAGTCTTGATAACCTCTTCGCCATTTTTCCAGAGTGTCAGGTTCTTGCGGTCACCCTCGTTGCCGTCAACGTTGATGAATCCCTCACCCGAATCGGCGTTCACGAAAACCAGGGCAACATCAGCCTGAGATGCCAGGGCGGCCATCTCCTTGAGCGCCCAGTTATCAGTTATAGCGAAAACGTTAGTCTGCCCATTGCTGTATTCTAGGACTTCATTTTGGATCGCTTGTTCGGGTGTAATCAGGTAAGGGAAGTTCGCAGTTCCACTGCCCCAGCCCATGGCCAAAGTTCCGTTGTCACAACCACGGTCAGCGCAACCATTCGCACCATAAGCATTAGAGCCTGCGTCCTCCCCAAGAATGCCGATGAACTTCTCATTGTGGGTAAGAGGCAATGCACGACCCTTGTTCTTGAGCAGGACAGTGCTGTCAGAGCCAATCTTGCGAATGATCTGCGCATGGTCACGCTGAACGTTTATGCGCTCGTTGACCTTGCCCCAGCCCTCGCTGACCATGAAGTGCTGAAAGTTGAACTCATCGCGGGTCCAGGAGGTGAAGTTGGGAGGAGTGCGGAAGCGGTCACGTCCAACCTTATAGTAGGCAGCCATGATTCGGACAGCCATGTCGTCAACGCGCCATTCTGGGACGGTTCCGTTGAGAACAGAGATGGTCAAGTTGGCTCCCCAGTAGGAATAAGGGCTGCCAAGGTAGACATCACCGGGCATAGACATATCTAGACCGGCCAGGGCAGACCCGACACCACTGTGGTGCGCACCCCAGTCGCTCATAACAAAGCCCTGGAAGCCGAGCTCACCCTTGAGCAGCTTGTTGAGGGTGTAGCTGTTCGCACAACCGTAGCTGTTGTTGATCTGATTGTAGGAGCACATGATAGAGCCAACACCCGCACGGATAGAGTCCACAAAGGGCCAGAGGTACAATTCGTGCATAGTCTTGTCGTCAATATTTGAGCTCAGACTCTGAGAGATGTTGTACCCGTATCCCTGAGCCTCTCCAGATTGACGGAAGTGCTCCTGCTCATTTCCAATAAAATGCTTAGCACAAGCAATGACACCAGCATCCTGCATACCCTTGATGGTTTCGGCCATCATCACGCCAGTCAAAACAGGGTCAGGCGAGAACCCTTCCCAGTTACGACCGCCATCAGGGTACTTGCCCAGAGGGCCAGCAACGGGACCCAACTGCACATCCACACCCTTGTCGCGATGCTCCTCGCCCATTGCTGTACCACGCTGATAGGCAAGTCGCTTATCCCATGTCGCGGCAACATTTACACCGGAAGGGAACCCAGAGTTATAATCACCTTTTCGAGTTCCATTAGTTAACTGCACCAAGCTTTTTGGGAATGGGCAATCTTACTAGATCGTATACCCAGTGGCGAGTCCTGCAAACACATCCCCCACATGCCAAGTCGGGGAATCCCACCGGTCTCACCAACACATCGTTCTTGCTCCCAGCCAGCACCAGTTGTCAAGTTGACTTTTTCAGCCAGTGTCAAGTTAGAGACAAACGCGATGGCGCGTGTGTATGCATCAGACCACTCGCCCGCGCCAGTCATCCATGGGGAGGGATAGTATGGAGGAGAATAGGCCAGGGGCTGACGCGACTGAATTAGCAGTGATATTATTGAACGATTTGAATTGGACTCACATTCGCCTTGACCACTGAGGCCGTTAGGCCGACCACTTCTAGCCACCCGAACTTCATTGCTGTTCAAGTGAGGATTTTCACTAAGGCAGCAGAGTAAAAGAAGAAGGAAGGAACGAGAGATTAGGGGAAGACATGCATTTTAAATGTAAGTTTCCTACAGGGGGCTTGTAATAGTCTAACGTATAATATTTAAGTATTTCAATAATAAATTGAAAATTGAGAAAGGGATCGACAAGTATGCAACTATCCCAATCATATTACATCATGTCCTATGATTGGCTCTAACTGATCATCATTGGAGTCCATAAAAGTTCACTTCAGAGACAACTCTCTCTCACCTTGGAAGGGGATACAATAGTGGCTGGGAGATTCTCCAGGAGACAGGAGAACTACCCCTTTCCCAGAATCATACCTGTCCAGCATTACCCAGCCACTCTTACACGACATATGCACTATTCCCCTTGAATCTATCGATTCTGTATATGAGAACGCCTAGTATACTTCGGCAGCTCACGCCATTGCTACGATACTACCATGCCACGCTCGTACCTCTTCCCCGCTAATTCTAATTCTCCCGTTGGATATCGCAGGTCTATGTTCAGAGTTCGCTTTCTCCGTATATTTGTGGGGATATGCACACTCCGCAGATACCTCACCTGATCACCCACATCGAATTAAATATACAAGGGGACTTCCAAGATTCTAATCTGAACTGACCACTTTTTGTTTAGATCTTCAGTCATCTTGCCGAATGGGGAAACTTTTCTCATTACATCAGAGTGTGGGGAAGCAGACCTGGACTATCTCCCGTCTGTGCCTAGAATACAAAGTGTTTTATATATGTACACCTTGGATAAGAATATTTCCATTATTCTCTAACAACACTGTTATTATAATCTACATAGATCTCCACGGACTACGCCATCCGCAGCTAAGCGTTTTCGTGGGGATCGGAAGTGCGGGGAGACTCGACTCTCCAGTTTTCGGCTTGTGCGATTAATTGTCCCCTGACCTCATCTATTCTTTCCGGAACATACTACTTATTAGAGTTCAATATTGATGCACTTCTAATGTGTTTAATACAAAGTACTCCCTTCACCGAGAATGTTCCCCTCCTCGGCATCGAACTAAACCCCCATATACCGGACCTCTCTGACTGCCAATCCAAGGCCCACTTTCCCATCTTCTCAGCCATTTTCGCGTGCAAATCCCGAACTCCGACGGCTAAATTGCTCTATAGCCTGAAAATCACTGGCCAAAAGAGAAAGTTCGATTCCAGAACTCTACTGCCTGTATGGAAAACTTTGCGAGAACACGCTGATCCTGGACGGAATGCACCGCCAAGCAGCCATCCTTTCCATTCGTGCGGCTAATCATCGGCTTTACGACTTACTGTTGCGTTTCAAGGTCCTCACCAGTTAGGAATTCCGCCAAAGGTTCGTGTAGGTACCGTTTATTTTTCGGTGGGTACTTCTCATTGATTATATATGTAGTTATTTGTGGTCTGGATACTACAGAAAACATGGAAAACATTGACATTATTAACGTAGTTAATTCCATTCCTATGGGTTATATCCAGGTGCTCCTCGCAAAAGATCAGCCTAGGTCTCAACCTCGCATTTAGACTTATAGTCGGGGTGCTGTCACCGTCTGGGCGTGGGGTCTGTCGGGGAAATGTCCTGCACAGGTTTGTTGGTGTAGAGTTGACCCCACATCTTGGGTGGGATTTTCAGGCATAAAATAGTCTTGGGGGTCTGAGCCCGAGTTGTGCTGTGGGACAAAGCAGATGTTCTCGTAGTCTTTGGCGGGGGTATCGAACTTGTATCCAAGGCTCACTGGTGCAGATGACAAGATGACAGTGCTGAAAGCGACTCTTGGCAACTGTTCTCCCCATCCATATCCCCTTATTCAATTCAAACAGCAGCCAGAACCCGCAGTTTCAATCAAATATACCCAACTGACTGTGGATGTCAAACTAATGCTAAAGTCAAACATCACTGCTGATATCGTCTAGCACTTGGAACAGAATGTGATTTTGTATTCTGCAGCCTGTGCCATTTGCACCTCCTCGGAACCCAGACCAAATTCTTCGTCGAATCTCATCAACATCGATTCCTTTGGTATTATATTGATTGATCATTTCTTCTGCAATAGCACACAGTGTCGAATTGAGCACATCTTCATCAGACACCGGTTCCGGAATTTGTCCCTCAGACCGACATCCACATAAAGCCGGATCTCCTTCTTGTAGAGTTTGCTTTGGTGGCTGGTCTGTTGGTTGCATCACTGTCGATGCACATGTGCTATTGACCGCTGCTGGCAATTCAGCTGTCTCTGGTTCCTCTTTGTAGACGCGAGGTATTGCCATTGATAAATTGGATCTGCGAGTATCCGGACGTGACAGAGACAGAGGATTCTCTCCCTCTACACGCCGAATAGCAGGGATGGCAACCTTCCGGTTGGTGTTTGCTCCCGTGTCCGCTTGCTGCAGATACTGCTGGACAGAAGCACTGGAAACTCCCAGTGTTCCAAGAAGAACTTTCAAATGCTGATTTTCGGCCTCGACTTTTTGCATTGCCAGTCGGTGCTCGATGTCTTTTTGTTGCGCTTGTTCTCTACACACTGCGAGACGTTGCTCTAACTCATTCACGTACTCCTGCTTCCGGGCTCGACTCTTGCGCTGGTTCTCGCGCACCCGTGCGAGTCGCTCCACATTCTTCTATACCAGTTAGACCTCATATGTTGGCTGCAATTTCTTAAACGGGTGTGGCTGACCTTCAGGTCTTTCGTTGAATCCATCTGTTGCTGACCCAGCGGCGTGAAGCATGACCAGATTCACTATCAGTCAAACTTGTCATATAAAGCGCTCATCAGAATGAGTTTGGGTATGACAAATGTGGTGGCAGGCAGTTTGACATTGCCTTTTGAATTTCGAGTTCGGAGAAATGATGCTTCGTTGTTGCCTGGGTTTTATGGCTGCTATACCGGGTCACGTGGACTTCGCTTTAGAGCCAATTGAGTATCATTATTTGGTTCAAGGAGAAATCGCGCTATTGGAATACATATTAATATATCCCTACGGGTCATATGCAATCGTCAACTGTTTGCGATCCTTGCGCAAAAGAAAGGAATGTCCTTTTTTGACCAGAAGTGCCAAGCTACCATACACTACGGAGTATAAACAAGCTAGGTCTCCCACTAAGAAGCAGCTGCGACCAATGTAAGATAGATTTCGAACTTTCTAAGAATATAATAGAAACATAGCTCTTATCTGAAAGGATTAAAAAAATACCAAAAACTAATAGTACAATTTCCCTAGCGTTTACATAGAACTTCCCTCGCCGAGTAAAAGGCCGAAATCGAATTTAACCCTGTAATATGTGAATTTAATAACTAATACAGAAGGTTACAGATCTTCTATTCGATGTTCTCGCGATATAAATTTACAAATAACTTCAGGATACACCCGTGGAGCTGCCTAATATCGGGGCCACATCCCTAGAGGCGATATTAGGTATGCCGTCCTATTCTACATAGATAACTGATCTCCCTATCAAGCCAGGCCACCTGAACCCAGATGAACTTGCTAGTCATTCCAGGGCAAAAGAATGAAGAATAGTAAAAACAGAAAGAACAAAGTGATATAAGCATTGTGTCTCAGGCACGTTAGCTACACTCTATGGAGTATCTCAAAGAGAAATGCTATTTAAAAGGTAACTACTCCGTACATAATTCACAAGTTAAGTTCTAGGTAGCCGTTTAATTAAATCTTACAGGGACAGTAACAGGCAGATATTAATATAGAGACCGGTCACTACTTCATTAGAGTCGATCTTGAGGAGATTCACGGAATTCACGGAATCAGTCAGTTTTCCAACTAGCCACGAGAGCGAGAGCGAGAGGCAAATCCGCCGCCCTCAACGTCATTGGACGTCAGTCGCGCCTGAGTTGTACTCTTTCTCTCTAATATTTCCTTCATTTTTTCCCTCTTCCAGTAAATATCATAATTACATTCGACTCTCTTCTACTCACATTACCGTATCGGAACCCCTTCCATCATGGTCTCCACGCGACACCATCCCCGCGAATTCCCCTCACCTGAGGCCGTGAAAGAGCTGTCCAAGTTACCTCCAGCTACCACCAGCGCCAGTTCGCGCAAATGGACTCATACACCCGCCGCTGCGCTAACAATCTGGCTCGTCGCTTCAGTTCCTTTGGTCATATGGGATACAGGCTATGTCTTGCTACGACCGCATAGCATGCCCGGCGGAAGTCTACACTCTCCAATCTGGACACCTTACGCGCTGTATGGAAAGGTCGACTATATCTACGGCTGGCCCGCTTTCAATGCGCACAACGGCTTCACGGCTGCGCAAACTATCATGAATATTTTCGAGACTATCGGTTACATCTACTACCTCTGGATTGTCTACCACTATGGATCGACGGTTAGAAGGGGCGGATCGCAGAAGATCTCCAAGGGATTCACCTGGTTGCTGAAGGGAGACAAGGTAGTCGCTGGGCGCATTGGTGCGACCGCACTTCTGGTCGCCTATACCGCTTCTGTCATGACCCTGAGCAAAACTATACTTTACTGTAAACTGCATTCATTCCCCGGGTCTTGTGTATTGGATTTTGACGAGAAATAGGGCTCAACGAGATCTTCTCCGGCTTCGAGAACATCGGTCACAACGAACCGCATACTCTCTTCCTCTGCTGGATCCTCCCTAAGTGAGTTCCTTCTAGTGCATGTTTACTAGACACATAGAACTAATTTTATTTAGCGGTCTGTGGCTCGTATTCCCCAGTTACAATATCTATATTCTCGGAGGCGAGATTCTGAACTCGCTTGAACTCGCAACACCGCGCCAGAAGGTCGGACGCCCGAAATCCACCTAGTATCAGTCGCGCAAACTAGGTAATGGCCTCGTACAGAAATTGACACGTGCAATGATGATAGAGTTATGTGCTTGAGAAAAGATCTAATCACTTCGGCCTATCTCAAGGTAGGTGGGATTTAGAGATGGCCAGTATAAGAAAAACAAGGGCCTGCTTCTGTAATTCACTCGAGATGATCAACGAATATCTTATTGCCACCCAGTAAGGACTCCCCTGACATGTAGCTGCATGTTAGTCCTAGTCCTCTGTCAAGCTTCCGATGTGATATCTTAGGCGCCAGTTCTGCTGTCCTACCATCCTACGTGTTCGAGTCCATTCTGAGAGGTTCGGACATACTACTAGTATATCAATGGTATTAGTTATATTTAAGCCACGAGGATAGTGAGGTTGCAAATATATTCCTAGTCCTAGAACTAGTACTCCATACACGGGAATAGTATAGGAGCTGAAGGGAGGATACAGGGCTGGGGTCAAGCGTTCAAACAACATATAACTCAAACTTCGTACTTTCTTCTGCTTCAATGGTTTTTTCTACGCTACAGCATAGTTCCAATATAAATTGTGGTTGAGTCTCCATAATATCAGCGCCGCCAAATGGCCGAATAAATTGCCAAGCCGCCATTCGCCGTCGAACCTTTCCCCATATTCGGGGGCAGCCTTCACTTTAATTTATCCTCAATCTAGACTTGTCGCCTCCTCTCGCTTGCTCTGTCTCTCTAAATACCATTTCATATCTACCTTCCCCGCAAACTCGCCCTCCATCTCGGAAGCGCCTTCTTTTGTTCCCGACCGTGCCGAAGGATGCTTCGGGTCTGGGTCCTGGGGTATCCGCACCCGTCATGATCCAACGCGATTCCGACAAATCGCCAACGAAAACCCCTGGTGTCAGCTTCGGTCTAGGCCAGGAGGCAGCTTTGGACGATTTCGATACACAAAGCTATGCAAGCTCCCGCGATCCCGGTAGCACACAAACAGCCGACCCCGCGCTAGTCGCTGACAACGGCACATTAGACCAACGAGATGACCGCAACGGCCCGTCCAATTCTGAACCTCTAAACGACGACGACAAACCGGCTTGGAGTGAGATGAAAACCAAGGCCGGGAAGGAGCGGAAGCGCCTGCCGCTGGCATGCATCGCGTGCCGTCGCAAGAAAATCCGCTGCTCGGGCGAGAAACCTGCCTGCAAACACTGCACGCGCTCGAGGATTCCCTGTGTGTATAAAGTTACTACACGGAAGGCGGCACCGCGCACGGATTATATGGCTATGCTGGACAAGCGACTGAAGAGGATGGAAGATCGCGTAATCAAGACAATACCTAAGGAGGAGACGAGGGATATGGTCGCTATTGGAAGATCCGTTGTCAAGCCTTCCGCCTCGGCTCAGCCGTCAAAAGCACAGAAGAAAAGAAGTGCGGATGAGGCATTTGCGGCAGAAATGGAGGAATGGACTCGTGAGGATGGCGGCCCACCACACGAGACGTTCCCGCTGAATCGTGAGATCAAACCCACCGACGGGACTGGTCTTCTGACCGAGGGAGCCGAATTTCTGCCATCATTAGAGATTCAGGAGCATCTCGCGGAGGTGTTCTTTGATTGTGTCTACGGGCAGTCATACCTGTTATTACACAAACCCAGCTTTATGCGACGGCTTAAAGCAGGCACAATTCCCCCTGTCCTGATTCTTGCTGTCTGTGCCGTGTCTGCGCGGTTCTCCACACACCCTCAGCTCAACTCGGACCCGCCATTCTTACGTGGAGAAAACTGGGCTAATCCCGCTGCGGCCATTGCTCTGAGCCGGCATGACGAGCCAAACATTACCATTCTCACGGTTTTCTTACTTCTTGGTCTTCATGAGTTTGGAACCTGCCACGGTGGACGAAGTTGGTCTTTTGGAGGTCAGGCATTACGGATGGCATACGCGTTGCAGCTCCATCAGGAGCTTGATCATGATCCACTACTCAGTCAGAAGAATGGCAACGGTTCACAGTTGAGCTTCACTGATCAAGAAATTAGGCGCCGCACTATGTGGGCATGTTTCTTAATGGATCGGTATAACTCTTCCGGAAGTCAACGGCCACCTATTGGGAATGAAAAATTCCTACAAATACAGCTTCCTATCAAGGAAACTCACTTCCAGATGGAGATACCCGGCCCAACAGAAGATCTTGACGGCGATGTCCTTAATTCTGTATCTGAAGATGCAGGCCAATTATCTAATGCTAAAGAAAACATGGGTGTTTCAGCGTACATTATCCGCGCCATCACCATGTGGGGGCGCATCGTTGACTACCTGAATCTGGGTGGACAAAGAAAGGACTCACATCCGCTTTGGCACCCGGAGTCGGGGTACATGCAGCTTAAGCGGCAAATTGAGGAATTCTCTGCCTCTCTTCCACTGCCTATGACCTTCACCTATGAAAATCTTCAAATCCATGCAGCGGAGAAGATTGCAAATCAGTTCATCTTCCTCCACATCATCATACATCAAAACATGCTATTTCTCAACCAGTTCGCCATTCCCTTGTCTCCGGGGGGCCGCCCACCAAGAGATATGCCCAAATCCTTCCTCAGTAATGCAGGTCGAGCCGCGGTGGAAGCAGCGCATCACATTTCAGTGCTTTTTGATCGCGCTTCAGCCTATCCCCTCACTGTTCCTTTTGCTGGGTACTGCGCTTACTCGGCAAGTACAGTCCACATCTGGGGGATCTTCTCGAAAAACGTCCAGCTAGAGGCACGCTCAAAAGAGAACCTCCGGCATACCTACCGCTATCTCAATAAAATGAAAAAGTACTGGGGCATGTTCCACTATATGGTTGAGAGTGCCAAGGATCGGTATCGGCTATTCGCCGATGCAGCTATCAAGGGCTCTGTGGCAACTAATGGCGCATCGCTGGCACCAATGTTCCAATATGGTGACTGGTTTGACAAGTATCCCCATGGGGTGTCAAGGGTGCATTGGGAGGGCCCTGATACTCGACACAAAGAAACGGGGGAAGACGCAGTCATGGGCCAGAAACCCGACCTCCAAAGCGTGGAAGATTTCTTTGCCGGCCTTTCCCCTCCTTCGCAACCAGGTCAACCCCGCAAATCCCGATCTCGCAAGAACAGCAAACTCTCAAATGGAGCTCCAGGCATGGACCAGACTTCACCGCAATCAATGATGGAAGTAACCATGGGAAACACCCCAGGTGTCCCAGGCAGCGCATTCCCACAGCCATCCATATTCCAACAATCCCGACCAATGTCACTTGGCCAACCATCATTCGACTTCGGTATCCCACCAGACCAATTACCGCAACTAGACCGGCAATTTGTCTACGGTTCTTTTGCTGACTTCGACCCCAACGCATTCGTTCCAGGTGATCCTCCTATCCCGCCGCTCGACGTTGAAACTCAGAATCCAGATCAAACACTGTTCACCGGCTATATGGACCCAAGTGCCCCTGCTGGAATGGGCGAGTTCTACCAACCCAGCGCATGGTTCCTGCCCTTCAATCTTGACCCTGTTAACGGCGGCAACCCACCATCACATGTTCCACCTCCGGCTCCCATACCTGGGGGAAGCAATGGTGACGGCACGCCATCCGGTATCCCTTCTGTAGGCATGTCTGACTTTGGGGGTACTGGGGGTATGCCTTTAAGTGCATACGATCTTGGTTTAACCGGTTCGAACATGAAACCTTCACGGCCGTGATCAGGTCAGGCGTTATTCATCGGGTAATGTTTTCTCAATGACTGCTACGTGGTGTTTTAATTTTCGCAATGATTGGGAAAGGTTAGGGTCGGACTTTTGGGACTGGTGTCTGTTACTTTTCGCGCTGTTATATTATTAGCCCGTTTGTGAAAATAATTGTCTCGTCTCTGATGTATATCCCTTTCTTTTTTTGACTGTATTATTGATTTGAATTTACACATTACCTTGTAAATATTCCGATATTAGAAGCAAAAATCAATTGACTAAGTAAGCTTAATATTTAAGCAAATGAAAAAAAGAAATTCTTGTGCATCATCCGTGAATCGAACACGGGCCTCGTCGATGGCAACGACGAATTCTACCACTAGACCAATGATGCTAGTTGTATGATTAGCTGTGCATTGTGGAGACTATGTTCGCTTAGTGCCCAGAGCCTCATATGAGATCAGCATTAAGCAGAAGGTGATCAAATATTTATGTAATTGGACTTGGTAGATGTAATGTAAGTTGGTTTAACTAGTGCTGACCCTTCTCACATTAGAACTCTCTACATATATGCCAATGTCAATGAATCGAGATGGTATGTGGCCGGATATATATCCAACCCAGGTAGGTAAGTAACTACAAAACATGTTCGTGGACAACATGGGATTATTTGCATTACAGAAGACCAGACAAAGAGAAAGACCCTCGGAATTTATTTTTTGAACAATTCAACGAATAAAAGTGGCTATAGTTGCCACTGGACGCAAAGGAATGTCGGGAAAGGGTATGGGATGTATGGGAACACAAGTCGCTATAAGACAAGGGAAACCAGAGAAACGCAAGCAAAAATAACTACCCCTAATCATCCCACTCTTCATCCAGCTGATCTATGAGCCTGTTCTCGGCATCCACGTCACGGCCCTGACCACGACCCCGTACTCCCCGTCCTCCAATGGCACCGATGAAACCGCCGGGGCCACTTGAGTCTGCACGGACGTAGCCATTACCCGCGGGAGATCCCTTGCAACGGAGGAGGTTTCCTAGCGAGGAAAAGAGAATCACGAACATGTCCTGTTGGTGCAGAAAGAAAGGAGTAGTCAGCGTCATATTCCAAACAATGAGGCTCGCAACCTCAATCGATATCGATCGTCTAAGTACATGCAGTAGAACATGTGGTCCATCTAATGAAACAAGAGGAACTGTGACACTGCAAGAACTGTCTCCTACCCAGGAATCCGGAAGATGAAATGGCCGGTCCACTGACAAGGATCCAAGGGGACAGCCCATTGCATAAATCAAGACATCTTGTCAAACATATGAAAATGTACACGCCGTGATCAACACAGGCGCTCGAAGACCCAAAGAATCAGACTCAAAGGAACGTGCAAAAAAAAGAATGATCTATGTCTGACAAGAAACAAGGAAATAAATGGAACAGGCTAACTGCAACCATCTCCCCCGAAGGGATTGATCTCCAGACCAGCTAGAGCGGGTTCAATCTATTCTTGAAACAGGTAGTCCTGCCCCATTTGAATCCCGGAACTTATGTGATACGAACTTGCCATATCTGAATCTGCGACTAGGCCAACATGGGATCAATGCTAGGATACTTACTTTGACAAAGTCGAAAACGCCAGCCCACAGGCTGAAGTTCGGACACTGGCGCCAGCCACGTTGATGCATGACCGTTCGCTGGTAGGCGCAGCCACCAATCAGATAGACGGCAATAGCGACCAGCATACTAGAAGGGTCAGCATGGATTACACTGGGTCATTCTCCAATAGATAGAAAAGTGTACTCACATCACACCAAATACACCGCCGGGTCCCAAACCCCCGGCGTTGGGATCCGCGGCGATCCCACCACATGCCGCTGAGCTGCGGACCTCGAAGAAGTACGCGCATTCATCCATAGAGCCCACAAAGGAAGTTGTGGCGACGTTCGGCGCAGCGTCACGGTCACAAAGGAAAGACATGATAGTTGACTTAGTGCGTGTAGAGGTATTGGAACTGCCCATATTATAGTCGCCCGGACAAGGCGAGCCGTTGGTATAATTGAGCACGAGTTTGCGGCCGCGGAAGAAAGGTTCAGATGCTTGTTGCCTGTGTATGACCGAGAACCATTAGCATGATAAGCAGTGAATGAATCCAACCAGTGCGACCAGTTGGGATGGAGATCTGCCATACCCTATGGAATATACTTTATCATCCCGCTCGTAATATGCACTGACGTTCTTCCATCGCGATGACTCTATCCCAACCACGTTCGTCACGTTTTCAATGACCGGTGCGCAGATGTTGATTGTGAAATTAGCTGGGTAGTCGTGACCCCTGGCAAACCAGCTGTCCTCCCGCGCATCTTTCAAGAGTTTCTTGCCGTCCTTCATCTCGGGCGGGGATAATGAGATCGCATTGAGATCAAAGTACAACCCTGTGGTAGGGGAGCGCGCAACACATGGAGCATCATCTTTCAAATGAGTAGAGTATGATGCGCTAGATAGTCCAAGGATCGAGGATAGAAGGAAAATAGAGTAATGAGCGGAGCTGCTGAGCTTCATGGTGGGCTATGTGTTAACCCAGTGTAGAAAAAGAAATAGGATAAGGAACGTGCAGAGAGAGAAAAATATATCAAAATGAAATGATCTTTATGATGGGAGGTAAGTGTATAGGTGTAGGTACCCCAGGGCCAGGTACAGGTACTGATAGAGGCTTACGTAGCATCACGGCGGCTGTGATTGGCGATGCGGAGCAAATCCGCGGACAGTCACCATCCGACATCGTACGCGCCTTAAGGCTCCAGGGTCTTATTTAAGGGCCTATATCCCCCAGATTCCTGGATTATCTCTGTTCGGCTCACTTCATTATGTCTACCAAAAAGGACTCCAAAAAAATACCCGTGCAGCCAGTGCCGGAGAAACGTGGTTATGAATTTGGTGGGCCGTAAGTTTTTCCCCCTTCAATCAAGCTGAGCTGAGCTGACATCTGCAATAGACTAGGTGCTTTCGGTATCATATTTGGATTGCCAGTCTTGATCTACCTCTTTACCTTTGTCTGCAACGATATCTCTGGTTGCCCCGCGCCGTCGCTGCTGAACCCCTCGACTTTGTCGCTCGAGAAATTGAAGCATGAAGTGGGTTGGCCAGAGGAGGGAATCACGGCGCTGTATGATACCAGTGTTACACTGTGGACATTGAGCTACTATGTCTTCAGCCTGTTCTTGCAGGTCTTCCTTCCTGGTCAGGAGGCAGACGGTGGTGTGTTGGCCTGCGGAGGGCGGCTGAAGTACAAATTCAATGGTATGGCAATGGCAGTCCGTCCTCGATCGCATTCAAACATAGGTACCTTTTTCTGACTCGGTTCGTTTATAGCATTCTCCTCTGCCGTCATTATCCTCTTGGGCCTCGCCGGGGGCACTTATCTCTATGGCGCCGACTTTGTGGTGTGGACATTCCTATGGGACAACTACGTTCAGGTCATTACAGCAAACTTGTTGATCTCTTCTTTTGCTGCGCTGTTCGTCTACGTGAGGAGCTTCGCAGTCCCAGCCCCAGGGCAGGCAAACCCAGACCTACGCGAGCTGGCACCCGGTGGCCATACGGGCAACATGCTATACGACTTCTTTATCGGCCGTGAACTCAACCCTCGTGTTCGCCTGCCAATTCCATTTGTCAGCGAGGCATCGCGCACCCTTGATATCAAGGTGTTCATGGAAATGAGACCGGGCTTGCTTGGATGGACAATTCTGAACTTGTCTAATGTAGCCCACCAGTACCGAACCTATGGCTATATCACCGACTCGATTGTGCTGGTCACGGTTTTCCAGGCATTTTACATCCTAGATGCGCTATACATGGAGCCAGCAATCATGACCACTATGGATGTAATCATGGACGGATTCGGATTCATGTTGTCTTTCGGCGACGTAGTTTGGGTGCCTCATCTGTACAGCATCCAGACCCGGTATCTCTCTGTTTTCCCCTACGAGCTTGGATTGACTGGTATGGCCGTCGTTCTGGGTGTCACAGCCGTTGGTTATTCGATCTTCCGCGGCGCCAACAACCAGAAGAACCGTTTCCGCACGAATCCCAATGACCCCCGCGTGAAGGACATCAAGTATATCGAAACTGCCGCTGGATCCAAACTGATGATCTCCGGCTGGTGGGGCCTGGCACGTCACATCAACTACCTGGGTGACTGGACCATGTCGTGGGCCTACTGTCTGCCGACTGGTGTTGCGGGATATGTTCTCATCGAGAGCATCAACCCAGCCAGCGGCGCTGTCCAGAAGCAAGCCGTGCAGACCCCGGAAATCCGTGGCTGGGGCATGATCTTTACATACTTCTACATGCTCTACTTTGGTGTTTTGTTGATCCACCGTGAGATGCGTGATGAGGAGAAGTGCGAGAAGAAGTATGGCGCTGACTGGAAGCGTTATACCTCCATCGTCCGCAGTCGCATCATCCCCGGGATCTACTGAGAGATCACAAAAAGTTATTTTATAGGCTGGATGTTGCCTTTTGTACATTAATTATCCCCAATATCTCAGCGAATACTGTATGGTAGACTTGCACTCTTTGGATCGTGATCTTCCGAAGTTTACTCTCTCTACCTTTGTTGCCGCAGGAGAGTTTGACCAAACAATATAACAAAATATCTTACCAAGAGACACTTTTTACATATAATTTCCTACGCCGAACTAGTATATTTGACTCATGCCATCCATTGTGTTTATTCATAAAAACCAAGAGCTTTGAATTGGAGCAATTTCGAGTTATTTCTTGTTAATTCCACAACACTCACCAAAGAGGGAAGTTATGGGTTACAGTTGATGTCAAGACTGAACAAATACACCCAGCTATGAAACTCTCCGTTTATGCTCAATCATCTTCAGAATCTTCAAAGTCATTGCCTGCTTTCCTCATAGAATCAACCATGTGAGTTTTGAGCTCATTGATGAAGCGATCAGCCTTTCTCTTGAAGTCGGCGCCAGATCCTACAAGGAAGTCGTCAAGCAAACTCATAGAAACATAGACAGCAAAATGGTGACGGGTCAGTCGCTCTAGTCGCATATCCTGCCGTTGTGCTTTTGTTTGGTTGAAGATGTGAAGGGTTGACAAGTAGTCCAAGTCCTTTGTCTCGCATGCGTCGTAAATCCGAGGTCCAGTCAATATCCGAGATCCGGTGTCAATAAAGTACTTGACGAATGGAATAAGCACTTTTCGGAATCCATATTGACAGCCTGTGGTATCGATGATCCATGTTTCGTTGCTCTCGAGTCGTTTGATCTTCAACACCGTGTGTGGATCATCGTGCAAGTCAGGACCAGGAATAAGTCTAGTTGAAAACCGTGGTCTTCCGATATTGAGGACTATACTCTTGATTTTCAAGGGTATGTCTGTTTGATTAGCAATCTTCGGCAAGTAAGGGTTAGCAAAGCTGTCTACCTCGAAGAAGTTTTCTGGTTAAGGGACCCAAGAGGGCCATGGCTGCTGTGGATTGGCTTTTAACGAGAGCTGCTTCCTTGTGCTCGATGTTGTCGGTCGTGTGGTTTGGGAAGGGAGCCCGTTTGGATTGAGACGAAACTGATCTTTGATTTTGATGGAGATAGAGGACGCCATCTCGATACTCAATCCTAGCTAGATCCACGTCGTATACGGTCTCCCTGTATGCCAACATGGCTGCCTTCAGTATCTGGGCAGCTCGGAGAAGCATCTTTCGTTGTTGCATGTGCTTGCAATAGTTTTTGTGCTTTGGCCAGTCCGTTGACTGGCACTCGTGGCTGCAATAGAAAACAACTGGCGAATCGCCGCTTTGGTATTCGTGTGCGTGGGAGCAGCCCAAACACATTGTCCTAGTTTTTGTCCCACATTTTGCGCACTCGTCTGAAGGCTTGGGATTCATTTTGAAGGGGGAGACTAGTTTGCAATCAAAGCTGTGTTGGAGACACGGAATATTCCACCGATTGTTGTTCATAGGGGTTGATAACTGAGATGTGAGGTCGTAGAGTGATGAGACTGGGGAGCAGAGAGCAAGGGGGGGGAGAAATAATGTCGAGACGAGCAAGAAGATCTAACAATCAAAGGCTGAGCAGAACCCTGGGACTTGACATTCTGTTGGCCTGGAGCTCCTGCCTGATTGAGTAGGCCGCGGTTCATTTGCTAGTTTCACGGTCAATAAAAGACTGTTGCCAATTTTAAACAGCAAACCAGTCTTCTCATTTTATTAGAATTCTTGTCGAGACACGAATATTTCCCTGGTTATATATATAAAAATCCTCTGCACGGTATATGCTTTTTAACTCCTTCGTATAGATCTAAAAAGACGTCTCAAAGAATATCCGAGAACCTGCTAGAATACTGACCAAAAAGATATCACAAGGCCTCATAAGTCGCCAACTATTCTTGTTATTGGTTATCTTGAAAGCAGGACACGATGGGGTTACTATACATGGCCCACATTAATCTTCATCAATCTTCCATCCTTTGGACACAATCAACGCTTTCGCTTTCTGGGGTCAACCAAAACATCCAAGCCCCAAGATTCATCTCCTGAATTAGGCATCCATCCCTTGAGAACCAGTTTCGCATCCTCGATGGCCTGCCTACGGATTTGCAACGGGTCTTTCAAGCTGCTAGGATTTTTGAAATCCTGGTAGGTGGTTATATCTGGCATATGGTGCCGAATTGTATTGGCGTGCGAATCGTCAGCATCTGGACCATCCATGCTGTCTGGAGCATCCACCAGCGATTCGGCTTGGGAGACATCGGGCCGATAGGAACGTGGAACCGAAGGCGCAATTTCGCGGTAAAGAGCCCAAAGCTTAGCTCGAGATAAAGATGAGGCCCCACGGGCACCAGGTGAGGATGCCCGGTTTCCTTGCTTCACTCCGTTGATAATAGTCTCATACAAACCGGTTTTGGAACGGCAAAGAGTAGGCAATGACTTGGTACCGGTATCCATGGTCATTGCCGATGGGTAATGATACGAGGGAGCCAATATCCAAACTGCGCTCACATTCCCTGGCCTGGACTTTTTAGATTTTGCGCCAGAAGTCGAAGGGTCTCCTTCCTGCTCCAAAGAAAATGCAGGACAAGGCATATATTTCGGCTTCGCAAAAGGCCAAAGCGTTGCCACCTCTTCACTCGGCACCGAAAGAACTTGGAATGGCCGGAATCGATACCCTGGTGTGCTTTCTTTGAGCTTTGTCTCCCTGGGCCAAGATTGCCCACCCAAAGCCTGCATCCGGCCGTTCTCGCCAAATGAGCGGTCACAGCCAACTTGGCTAATTTCTTCCTCAGGAAGAATTAGACCTGCCAGATAGGCGTTCTCGGTGGGAGCAATGAGGCGACTGGTCTCACAGGATAGCAAGGAGGAGACTTGCCGTAATGCAAGCTTGTCTGAGCAGGACTTGCTGCGCGTGGATTCGGCATCCATGCGAGCTGGCTTTCGACGCACGACTCCGAGAAGGGAGAAGTGGGCCCGGCCATCTAGAAGGGTCTCTGTACCTGGGACCTCTGGGTTGATTTTTGGCAAGGGACCTTCATGTAAGACTTCCCACGGTGTCGCATCTTCTTGGGCTGCCATGCATAGCTCCATGCTTGCGTCGCCGCAAGGAGCACATGTGCAATACATGTAAATCTTGATATCAGGCCGAAACTTAAAGGGCGGCCATTCTGTGGGTGTGCAGATACCACCTTCATCCTCTTCAATATTTCTCCGTTGTATGAATGGAGAATCCGAGATTTTTTCATTATCTGGGGTGGAAGTATGGCCAATCGTTAATTGCTTTTCCCGGGACAGGACACTGTTACATTCTGTCAAAAGCCAATAATTGAATGCTCGGATGGCCAAGATCTCGGCGTGACAGTCATGTAGTACAAGACCCCTGCAGCGTGGGATATGAGATGCTGACAAGCATTTTGCGCCAGTCCTACATGAACATCAGCTTGCTTACATGTAGGTCGCTTGCATATGACATGGTTGCAGGGGAATTCAAACTTACGTGACAGATATGCAGGTCAGAGTTTCTGAAGGTGTGTTTTCTCCTATTAGCGACGAGCCAAATATGTTACTATTAGAATCAAAAGAAAGACATGTGAGGCGAAGTAAAGATCAAAGAATACACCGATTCCCTTACACCATATCTAGATTAGGGATGATAACTCGTTTAGAATAACTGAGTAAACTACCTTTGACAGCCACAATACCAGTCATTGGAACCCATTCCCTCGATCCATCTGGGAATATGGTTGGTTTACTGCGCGTTGGCAGAGCATCGAAATGTGTATGAACCACCGATGCTATCCGGGACGGTAATGAGAAATCGGATGTATTAGCAGACATTGGATATTATCATAGTTTGAGCACCAATTTCGTAAACAACCAAATGCTTTATTAAAGGCAAGAGATATAGGATTGAAGAATCTCCAAGATTCCCAACGGTCACGTGGGCATATATAATCTCTGCCTGAGGCGCCGGAGGTTCCGTTACTTCTTTCAAGCCTCCCGGCATCCTTCTCAATTCAACGTCAACGTCTCTACTATCCACCATGGCTGACAAGCTTCGCACCATCCAGAACCTTGAGGCTCTCCAGGCCCGTTACATCGGTACCGGACATGCCGATACCACCAAGTACGAGTGGACCTCCAACATCCTCCGTGACAGCTACTCCTCCTACGTCGGTCACCCTCCTCTGCTGTCCTACATGGCCGTTGGCATGGGCGAACCGAAAGAGAAGGTGCGCGCAATGATGCTGGAGAAAATGGTCAGAGGCGCTGGTAATCCGCCAGAGGTATGTGATGTCTTGCAGAGTTACTCAACATAATACAAAGATGGGTTAGCTAACATGTGTTCTTCAATGACTCAGACTCAAGAGTAAAACCGCCGAGTGTGGTTTATTCTTTTTGTTCCTTCTTATCTACTCTAATACTTTTCAAAATATCATTTTTCCGCGTCAACCTCCGACCAACCCTAGTCCAGCTCAGCAACCTCGCCGACATGAGAATCCCCTCTGTGTACCGGTGCCGAAACTGCCAAAGACTCATTTTCTCGAGAATTCTCCTCGAATCCTTCGGTATGGAATAACAATTCCAACTCAACATACGAAACGCTCTATACGAACAAGGCCCCCTCTGCGGGTTGGTATCTCCTAGGGATTGCCCTTGTTTCGGCTTCTAAGAATCCTTCTATTCCTTTCCTCATGGCGAGGAGGTCAGTTTGGTATACCCATGCCTACCACATGGAATTATGCACTCAATAGCAAGTTCCCAAGTAACCAACTATCATCATGACCCATGGATGGTCTGGCACTGCGTGACGAGCATTCAGTTTCTCAACTGCACCCAATGCGCTGGAGAAGCTGCTCCAGAGCCGAATATCACTTGATTGATCGTGGTCTGCAATATTACAACTCAAATCAGAGTGCTTGGAACATGAATATATCCAACAAGAAAATCTATTTCCATGCAGACAGATGTAGTAATTGGCACAAGACAAAGTAATCATCAAATAACACGACATATCGAACCCAGATCAAGGCCAAAATAAACAAATAGATGAGGCTAGAAAACAAGCCATGTAGTATTTACAAGCCATATAATTATAGTCTAGCCACTGATTAAGCACTCTCCAATTTCGCCGCCAATTTCGTATTCTCTGCCTGCAACGAAGCAACAAGATCGATCCATTTCTGGCGCTCAGAGCGAAGCTGCTTGAGCTCATTCTTGAGATCATGTACCTCGTTCTTCAAGCTATCAACCCCAGACTTGTTCTTGGACTTTTCTGAGCGCTCCGCATCCTTTCGCTGCTTCGATTGAATCTTCGACGCAACCTTCAGCTGGCTAGCCTCGATCTTGCGCAGCTGCTTGAGCAGCTTAGATTCCCCGTGGAGAAAGTGAGATGCTAACTTAGAGTGATGTGCTGGCGGGTCGGGGGTTGCCGTCTGCGCAGAAGATGACTTGTCTTCATTGCTGATCTCGCTCTGTGGTTGGTTCTGGCTCTGCTGTGTGCGAGTGCTGGGGGGCTTGGAAGACATATTCGTCGCTGCGCGCTTACGCATCTCGCTAGTGTCACTGTCTATCTCGCTGACGCCTTTCCGTGGGGCTCCTGAGACACTAGGCGGTTGCGGTGATATTTGAAGCTTGCCGAGTTCGACGCGGACTTCGTCTAGCTTGCCTTCAACCTCGCGTTTGCGAATGGCAAGCTTTGCGAGCTCTTTCTCGTGGGAAGAGAGGTTGCCATTCTTTGTCATTTTGATAAGTTCCTCCGGGGACATGTTGTTGTGTGCTACCTCGTCGAAGGCAGTTGCTGCTTGTTCGGAGTTGGCCGAGGATAATGAAGCACGGTCGCGTTCGCGAGACGATGAATATCTGGCGTCCAGCGCCGATTTATCCTGTTGCATGCTTTTTGGGCTTAGGTGTGCCATGCCATCTGCATCAGTATGGGAAACCTCCCCAGGTGGGGGATCACCCGATACATGATGATGGGGACTGTATCCAAGAACATGTGGTGCAAACCGTTCCAGTCCGGTAGTGAGCAAGCCAGTGACACTGGCAATCAGACCATGGTGCGAATGCTCGCCGTCGCTGTCGAGTGATTCGTAATCCGAATCCGAGGCGTCTGCCTGGTCGGAATCATATCCATTCGTAGACCGCTCGGATTTAGCGTTGGCACCTGCTAAACCATCCGCAGCTCCTGTATCTGTGCTTTCTTCTTGCTTGGGCGGTTCGTCATCTTGGACAGCCCAATTGATGAATTTAGCGGCGTCCGTTCCCACGCTTCGCGGTGTTCCCTTGTCCACCATCCACCGTGGGATATTGCCGCCCGGGTCACTCCTGGTGACCATAATCCATTCAACAGGATTCATTTCTTCGTCTTCATCATCCCCAGCTACATTCTGCTCGGGTAACCTCTCAGGGCATTGCAGATTGGAGGATAAAGAACCGCCATTCTTCTTACTTCCCTGACTAGGAGAGCTGCCCCCACTGCCAGCCTTCTTAGGAATCTCCCGAATGAGTTCGACAGACTCATACTCCCCACGAGTATATCCTGGCTTGTGCCGGATATCGGGATGGTCACATGGCTTAGAGATCATGATCCAGCTGCGACCAGGATGCTTACATCCGCCAGCTTGCAATCCAAAATCGGAATTGATTATCAACTCCACAAAATCGCGTGGAGCAGTAGGCTTGGGAAATTGTGCCGAAACGTGGTAAACAATTAAACCCCCTAAGATCGAACCATCGTGGTCCTTGACCTCAATAGTCTCGATCTTTTCCTCAGCGCCGATCCCGCGGATACTCTTGTCGGGCGTTTCTCCCTTCTCAATTTTCTTGCGGTTTTCTTTGAGCGTTTCATCGTACTCGGTTGAGAGCTTCTTCCGCCACCGCGAGAATGGGATGCCCTCATGCACACTCCGTCGCCCAAACCATGAGCCTCCACCGTCATTCGCGGAAAGTTTCCACACAGTCACGTCCAACGGATTGTCCTTTGGTCCGCCCATCTTGAGCGGCTTTCCCCATTCCTTTTGCAGGTCTGTAATATCCGGATCGGTTTCTCCCAGTCGTGCGGATGATGGGATGATCCGTCGGGCGGAGGAATCCGTTGTGGCTTCTAACCCGGGGTAGTCATCGTTATCGGAGATTGGGGGGTCTGGAAGTGACTCTGCTACCAGGCGGCCTTTTTTGAAGATATCGCGCACGTAGTCACGGAGCTCGTCGGGATCCTGGGGGACTGCATCCCATGACGTGGGCTTAAGGCATTGAAGGGCCTCGTGTATGGTGACCATAGATGCGGTAGGAGGATCCAATTCCTTCGAAGTCTCAGTCTTCTGCGATGTGGTAAAGTCTAACGGATTGTATAGTGTAGTGATGTAGTTTAGAAGTGGGGGTTGTCAGCTCGTGGCTATGCCGCAATCAGGCCACGGAGGTGGGATAAGGGCAGACACTAAGGTCTCCAGAACATTAAGTCTGAAATGCCTAACAATGCTCAAGTAGCTTGCCCAGGCGGAACTCCAATAGAACTGCAATGGAACTGCAATGGAACTGCAACTGCTTTGTAAAAAGGCTTTGGGCCATAAAGGAAGCACGAGCTGATTCCAGATAAGAGATCAATGCAACAAATTTACAATGCAACGAGACATGAAATTCAAGATCTAGCAGAGGTGTTAAAAGTGAGCTTTAAGTTATGATGTAGCCTGGACTCTTGGCGGTTGACGTCATACAATGGGGTACAACGAATTACGCTATTAGGTTTAGCGCTCTCTGTCTTCTATATAATGTGGGAATTCTACAGAGTATTTTACCACTAGACCATAACCAAGATTCTTCTATAGCCTAGAGGGGATATACCTGCTGTTCGACATATAACCCTCCCCGTCCTGTATACTGGGCTGGTGGCTGGAGGTCGAGAAGGCATAAAGCTGGCTTCTGTGGGAGGTTGTAGGAAAGATCTGTAGCCGAGGAGACTACAGTAGAGGAGGGCTACACTAGAAACCGCCAAACAGTACACATAGCTGAAAGAAAAAAGATTGATGTGGGAGAGAAATATTGCCCTAGATCCGGAGAAATGAATGTCCCTCGGTCAACATGCGATCACTATCAAGTTACTCTTCTACCCTTTCTTTTTACCCTTTATCCCCATCTCCAAGCTACCTGCCATGGATTCATCAATGGAATATCTCACCGATCTTGAAGGAACACAAGTCATGTTTGATGCCGTTGCGGAACCACCGTTCAATTTCCCTGCCCGGAAATGGACTTTCTAAGTATAACTTTTGACAAACTGAGGGAAGAAGTTGTGTACGCAGTTTTTATAACTAAGCTAAAGAATACATACAATATTTGGACAGAGCTGCTGATGGATCAACAAAACGCCGGAGAAAAGAAGCGGCCAGCGCAAGGGACCAGCCCCTCGATCAGACAGATAACAAAGGAGGGTATCTATCAGATCAAGCATCCATTTCTCGTCGTCGGGACAAAGAATGAAGGGCTCTTTCATCCAGTAAATGAGCCCCACCGACAGATCAAGCTTGCCCAGGAATTTCTAAAACCCAGCCTGGACGATAGGAGATGAATCTATCATTGCCAGCTGTGGTCATTGGAGGTGATTTTGTAGCGCAGAGGATGGAGATGAGTGCCACTTAGACCACTCGTCGCTTGGGACGGGATGTAGAAATCCCCAGGTCACAGACCAAAGGAGGAAATCCAGTGCATCGCCCTTTGCGCTCGATATCTGCCACAGGCGGATATGCTCGAGTCTGATGAGGGTTTAGGACAATCTTCTCTCTCATGTCGCTAATCTTCACCTCGAACCAAAGGTGACTAAAAAAGCGCGCCACAACCAAGCATCACAGATGCAAGGAAGGTGACGCAGTCGCATAAACCTATCCTCCAATTCTTCAAGAGAACTAGCCAGTCCAGTACCCAGTACCGGAAGGACAGACCCCGCAAGAAAGACAAGAAAACAAAAGCACACGCTGAACCCAGTCCAGTCGAGTAACCCAAACTTGCTTCCTTCCCGTTCCATCGAGCTGCGACAGAAGAATCGAAACGTAAGGACATTCCACGTCCAAATTCATATCCTCCACATGCCGTGAGGCAGACCAGTCTTCATGACATATATGCGGGAATGACAAAAGAAATGAAACATAACAGAGAGCCGACCCGCCGCTTCTTGATGCAAAGAAAAACAAAAAAGAGCCAAAAAAAAAGCATCGCTGACGCTAGAATCGAATATCGAAATTATCAAAAGCGCAGAAAAAGATAATTCTGGTCATGCAAAAGGCAGGAGGGAGTATCACAAATGCACAGAGTCAAATCGAAGAGAACGCCGTCAAGAATGCGAATTGTCGTTTGAATCGGGTTCCCGGGAGATAGACAAGAGAGGAGAGGGGGAGTTGAGTAGCGAAGAAACCGAAAAATTGTGCGCGCATCTAGTTAAGAAACGATCCACGTCTCTCAACCCCACATTGCACGAACCGGGGGAGCCTGGACTTGGGAATGGTCGACATCACCGAGTCTATTCAGGGCTGAGCTAGGCGATCGTGCCATATGGCATCGGAGTAAAGTCGCCCCACCCAAAGCCCCCTATACCCATGTTGACAGCCGTGCTGCAGGGTTGTACAAGCATGCTCGGGAACACGCTTGGAAACATGGTCGGCAGCGGGAGCGGACTGAGAGCGGCCGATGTAGTCGGCATGCAGGTGGTCGGCAGGCAGTCGTAGGTCTGGAACGGCGAAGGGGTGAAAGGTTGACTGTAAGACGGGGTCGGGGAGGCAAGTTGGGCTTCACTGAAACTGAGACTAGCCCAAAGGTTCGAATTAGAATCACCCGTGGTGGCCGGGTTGGGGCTGGGCGACAGTACTTTCCACGACTCGAGTGGCGCTGGCTGGGGCACCTGGTTCTGCCACCAGTTTTCCGGACCTGTTGAACTGGGAAGGAGAGGCATTGGGCGCATGGCATCTGGCATTGGCGGCGAAGGGGCAACCAGTGGGACAAAGAGCTTGCCGATGGCTGCCTTTGCTTCTTCGCTGCGACCGCTCAGTAGCTCCCCGGCGCCATCTTCCTCTAGCCCTTCGAGTGCCTGGGCATTGGCTCGGTAGACGAACTTGTTGGCGGCTTGGACAAACTCTTCCTGTAACCTCTTCAGCTCACCGTGCTTTCCCGACCAGTTGTATGTATTGGCGGCAGCATCCACTGAATAGACATCCTTGTGGAAATCAACTAGGGATTCGATCGTCTCCGGGGTCAACTTGAAGGCCACCTCGTTACGGGAGACCATGTCGACGTGTACAACATAGGCCTCCACGTGGATCATTTGGTGGTTGTGTATGGATTCCCAGAGCATATTCTCGTTCTTCTCTAACTCAGTCTGAGGGGCTTTGGTGAACATCATGGAACACAAGGTCCAGATGGCATTTTTCGATGAGAGTGTTTCTGTCAGACACCGTGTGTGTTGGGTAACATTGTTCAAAGGACGCTTGACCCGGTTAACTCGCTTTAGGGTGGCCGTCAACCAAGGCTCAACCTTGGTGTTCAACACGACATTCGGGGATGATCGCGGCGCAAACGCAGCGGCGGAAGATGGGAGTAAGACTGTTGGCATTATGACACTGTGCGATAGGTGATACGTCCGGCGTTGGTAAATAAAACGAATGTAGAATATAGAATATAAATCATAAAGGCGACATTCGCCCACACAAAATGTTGGTTTTTTTTTTTTTTGGAAAAGATTCTTAATATGTATAATCCAGTATTAGAGTGTGGACGAATGCGCAAAAAGAACAGAATTAAGAGTATAAAAGAAAGGAGATGACATGAAAGTCAGTCCAGAGTAGAAGAAAAAGGGCTTAAGATAATTTAAGAGGGGCAAGTGGAGATTTTCTGATATTAAGAACACATTTTAGTATGCAGCTAAATGGAGTCATACATCTCGGACTCCCCGATTCATGAGTGGCGATAATACATTGAAACGGTTAGAAAGCGCGAGAGTGTTTCATCAAATTTGACAGGTTCTACAGTTCCAGTCACACTCGTTGCACGTCCATTTGGCCCAGAACAGCTGCATGATGCCCTAAACTGCAGTCTAAGCCCCCAAAACGGCTTAGACAAACCTCCGAGGCTTCTATCTAGGGACTTATGTTCTCAGCTAGGCGATGTACATATATTTCACGATCTACACATTGATATGGAGCTCTCCCTTGGGGGTGAAGACTCTATTTAAATTTTGCAGCCTGCAAGCCAAGATTTAGTTTCGATCCCTATTTCTATTTCGCTCTTCATACTTGGGAGAATAATATTACATTAACATCAATAACAACAATTACAACAATTACATCAATTATGACAATATCAACAACAACAATCATATCAAGTTTTTTTTTGGACCTATCGAGTGCCGCTCAGACAATCCAGAGTCGTAGACCTCAGCTGATGGAGGGTCGAGCAAGCGTGGGGCAGAGCCCGTCTTGAGTCACTTCAGGGCTGGGATTCGCTGAGACCAACCGAGTCCGGCCGATGCACAGAAAGCTGAGATCCCTGCTACGATCCGCCATTGGGCTGAGCCTCCAATGCTAGACTTTGGGCGCCACTAGCCTTTGCGTACTGAATTACCGTTTCTTATTCTTTTATTGTCCACATGATTCATGGTTTTCAATGATCTCATTTTACTTCTCTCTGTACTCCGCAGGCGCCTCTGCCTCTGTCTCTTCCCTAAAATGGAATCCCTGCTGCATATGAGTTCGGTCACATGGTCTGGTGTGGATGGATTCGCTTTAAGTCGGATGTTTTGAGGTTGCAATGTTGCTATACAGAGTAGAAGCCATACAACATCCATCATGTATGGAAAAATATGCGACCGAATTCGTTGCTTTTTCCCAAAATAGGTATGAGGCGGTGCATTTTACTCGCCACGTGTGGCGGATATCTCGGCCCCACATGCTTTGCGAAGCCCTATTCACTCCAACGTAGTTTCTTGCTTCACTTTCACTTTGCATGTTTTTACCGGAAACTGGGTGGAGAGACTGTATGAGTTGGCAAGAGATAGGAGCTGGAAATATAGGCAGATCTTAGCCACATCCACGGTCCGGCGGCTGCTGAAACTCAGCTCTCTTGGGTCTGTATCAAGCCTGGTTTCATGATTGTCAGGCTGCTATCAACTTAGAATAGTGACATCACCTATGGATACAGCAGTATATTGAAATTTATTCCAATTTGCAGACTACATCGGTTATGACTCATATATGGGCCGATGGATGATCGATATCAAATGAAGCCAGACAATGCCCTAATATTGCACGATATACCGTTTGTTGGACCACCTCCTAGATGAGCCCAGAATAAACCAGCGCTTTAGATATGCTTAACAACTGATTCGCCGTGACTTATGTTTAGAACACACCAAGGGGCTCATTCACGAATGAGTGGTACAGCCCACTCCGGGGCTTGCGTAGACATATATTAGACTACTCGATCATGAAAGTGTCGTGACTCATAGATAATTGCTCAGTTTGCAAAAAGTCCCGACAAGCTCTTCCTTGTTCTTCCTAGGCATCTATATTGTCGGATCGTACCCCAACCTCCGAGCAAGGAATTCGGTAAGTAATTGAGAATCGTATTGAGATTGTTGCTAGGGAGAACTATAAAATATTTTTAGTAGTATTATCATATTATTCTTTGCTTCATGAAGATATTAAGCTCCCTACATCCAACGTTATGCACAATAAAGTCCATTTCACAAACTAAGCCCTTTTCCGGGTCTTTTTTGCCGTCGACCTACAAAACTGGCAGGGCATCTAAGCAGAGTGATATCTGAGAGGGCCACTGAAAAGACCACTGAAAATATATCACGCGGCCGATTATTCTTGCGTTGCATTTCATTTTGTTAACCAAGCCTGACTCAATCTGCTAATTAAAAGTTCTGCGTAATGTGCTAGGGCCATAGCTCTATAGCTCTTTTCAATCATTGTTATCGCTATTTATTCTATTCATACTTCTTACAAAACGATAGATGTAACCACGTGTCGGATTTCCATCAATATATCTCATCTACTTCTATGGGAGCCAAGTTGGATGCAATCGCCTAGTATATGGAGGTTTCTAGGGCCATCGCGCAACACGGGTTGCTGCCCAGTAGAGCATGGGGTCTACTCCCTATAATTCATCTTGATACAAAGTGCGAAGGATCTATATAAACTAAGGTTCGGAACTTTATCAATTGAGAGGCATGCTAGCTTTGGAGAGTTATGCTACCTTTGAACCATGCACTACATATGTGTATCTGGAATAAAGAATTGAAGAGAATGTAGATATCTGTATAGATAGAGCAGATAAGATGTGGATAATTAAATGACTTATCTCTAATGCTTTTAATGTCCTTTTTAGATATGTACATTCTCAAGCCATATTCTTCCATATATCTCTCCCATCTTTTAGATGGACGGGCGAAAACAGAAGACATACCCACAGAATATTTAGGAATCTTTGTTACATTTAACCCTAGGACGAACCAATGCTTGGAAAACATGCGGTAGCGTTAAAAATGTGGTGTTGGTCTTAGAAACCTCAAAAGCTTGATCTGTTGGATGGTCCACTCTCATGTTAGGTGGGCGCAATATGTTAGCAATATATTGATAATTTCATTTATAAAAAAGCTTGGTAAAATTGTCTGAGCAAATGACTTTAGGTAAGATTGATTTTTCGTCCACTACAAGCTTCGTACAAGGCCAGAAATACTTCGAGCACACACTGAAATCTAGAAGCCTGGGGCGATAGTTCGAATAAAGTCAGAAGTTCGCCTGACTTGATTTTACAGAGGAAAGGAAATTGATAGCTACACATTTGCGTCAAGGATCAAGTATATGGATGTATCCAAGTAGCAAAAACTGGGCAGAAATGACATAGTCCAGGATCGCTATCTACCTCCCATCCCGGCCTATTCCAGTACAGAGTACGGAGTAGGCAAGTTACCTTCTCACGAGGATGAAGAGGCTATGCGGCAATACTCCGCACACTAATGCAGGAACGGCGTATCCCGCATTGAATGACTGTTCGGGGGCTTTTCATTTCTAGGCCGGGGAACGGGGGGCGTCATACGAAGAAGACTTTTTTTTTAAAAAACAAGAAAAAGCATGACGAGTGAGGAAACGATCGTCAAATAAGCAATACGAAGAGAATCGCTACACAATGGGGTTACTCCGGGGTATATAGGTTACCAAAAAAGGGTACGAACTGCATGCGGGGCAATAGTACTCCGTAGGACCCGTTTCCCCAGAGAATGACTGTATGCCATCCAATCAGTTCGTCCCTGCGATTCTCCGTATGAGGATCGACCAGGAACAAAATATGGCCCCCAGGGGACCCTGGAAGTGTGCAAGGTACTGTGTGGGGAACTTGTCTTGTGGCAACTGGATAGTGAGGGATAGAGTTATCCAAGAATGCCGAACAACCTCACTACTCTATATAGATTGCATGATAATTTAGAACTATACAATATAGACCAGGAAGAGCCAGTCGCCAGGAACATGAATTTTCCCATTTCCCCTGGCCAATAACTCGCCGTGTCGATCTGTACGCTAGCGCCTTTAAACGGGTAACGGGAGCCTAATAGTTCACATGCTTCTTCCTCAATGACCACATGGCGCGCAGGATCAAGCCAACGAGCATAGATCTTTGGCTGACGGCGTAATTAAACTATATGCTCGGTCCAGGGTCTATTCCAAAATTCATTATGGGGTAATTAAAGAAAGAACGTCCAATTCTTTTTAGAATAGAGATACTTTGCAGATGTTCTCCCCACAGTTTCGTTTATCCCGAGGTCAAAGCCTACTATAAAAAGGTGGGAATTGAACCCCATAGACCGGATGTTCTTGCCAAAGTTGGACAAGAGAACATAGTTGTGATAGTGGAGAACACCGCTAAGCGAAGGGTGTGGTTCGACATTTAGATGAGTTTAGCGTAGGGCCCAATGCTCTCCTTTCTGGCTTGATCCAATGAGAATCGTGTCATTGTCGAAGATCAGCAGTCAGTTGGGATGTCTGATCGGCAGACACCGCAAGCCAAGCGAGATGACTGCTTTCGAATAATCATTTAGGTCAAGAAAACTACCCCATGCCGATCACCAAGCAGGAAAGCGACCGTAGTGCCCAAGGCCCAAACAAAGCGAGATGCTAATCCCGCAGGTCGTAATTTCCAGCTTCACTATTCGTCGCCCCCGCAAGTCTAAGCTACTAGTTTCGGACGGTGGAGGGATCCGTTGACGACATATGGATCCCAAGTCATAGACAGCCCGCTCGAAACCATGAACGCGGAGCGAAAAAGGGCAGTCCCCCGCCGAGATCGGGTCAAATCGCAGCCAGAAAAAACCACACAGCTTCACATGTGGGTTGGCTGTCCTCGGCTTGCCCCATCCAAGGATCTGCAGTGGAGGATTCCCAAGGACATAAAGGAGACGCGAGATCTCCCCACAAGATGAGTTCTGGCCTCAGACGTCGACCGCCGGTAATTCCCTTTGTCAAGTTACCTCTGTACAGAGCAACGGCCCAAGATGCGTTTCTCCGCCGCCTTGATTTCGACCCTGGTGCTCTCCAGTACCGCGCTAGCTGGTCCCGCCGCTGAGGTATCCTCAGCTGTGGGAGGTGGCGCGACCACAGAGGCAGAGGCCAACAAAAAGGACGTTGCGCAACCCCATGCTAGCAGCGAGAGTGCATCAGATGCTACTCCTTTTGTGCAAGCAGCAGAGAACATTGTCAACACTGCTGCGCAGCAAAATACTCAGACTGCAACTCACGTTGCAGCGTCAGTATCTACTGCTGAATCGAGCAAGAATGACAAAGAGAACAAGGAGAATGCTGCTGCCGACATAGACAACGCGGCGCAGAAGGACAACCAGAGTGCTACGACTTCTGCCAACGCTGAGACTTCGGCAAAGTCGGACACCCCGGGCCTGAACAATATCCTGCCAACAGAGAACTCTGCCTCAGAGACTGTTACATCTCATGCCCCTCAAACCACTAAAACAGGCTCTAGTGCTCAAGACACGGCTACCACGACCCATTCCACAAAGTCTCCAGAAAGCACACCACAGAACTCCTTCACAGGCGGCGGTAGCGAAGACAAGCACCACACGGATTTTGGGAGATTCCTGGATGGAATTGGGGGCCTGTTCTCCCCTACTCTGCTGGCGGATATCGAGTCCTTCTTCCACCATGTCGGCTATCTCCTCGATGATGAGACCACACAGAATACCAAGGACTTGATTAATACTGCTTCCGGTCTGCTTACCAAGAGCCTGATCACAAAGGTTTCTGGACTGCTTGACAACGCCAGCGACCTTTTGACTGCCGAGTTCGTCAAGGAGACCAAGAGTTTGATCAATGCCGTTGGTCCCGTGATCACTCCTGAACTGTTCAAGGAGATTAATAGCCTGCTTGGCAACGCAAATCATCTCCTGACTGCTGAGTTCGTGAAGGAAACCAAGGAGCTCATCAACACCGTGTCCCCTGTCCTAACGCCCGAACTGTTCAAGGAGATCAGTAGTCTCCTTAGTAACGCCAATAGCCTTCTGACTCCTGCGTCTGTGAAGGGAATCAACAACCTGCTCACTAACGCCGGTGGTCTGTTGACTGCCGACTTTGTCAAAGAGACCAAGAGCCTTATCAGCGCTGTTGGTCCTAATATCACACCTGAGCTGCTCAAGGAGATCAACAGCGTTCTTGGCAACGCTAACAAGCTCCTTACCCCCTCAACTACTAAGGAGATTAGCGGCTTGTTGGTCAATGCCAACGCTCTCCTGACGCCTGCAACAACCAAGGAAATCGGCGGCCTTCTCAACAACGCCAACAGCCTTCTGACCGCCGATTCCGTCAAAGAGATCGGTGGCCTCCTCAGCAGTGCCAGCAGACTCTTGACGCCCAGCTTCGTGAATCAGACCCAAGGCTTGATTGGCGGCGTGACGAAGTACCTGACCCCGGAAATTCTCGCATCTCTCGGCCCCCTGCTCTCCAACGCCAACGACCTCTTGACGGAAGATGGCGTCAAGGAGATCAATGGCCTACTCGGCAACGCCAACGATCTCCTCACCGCAGATTCGGTCAAGGAGATCGGTGGCCTGCTTTCCAGTGCCAGCGATCTGCTCACGCCCAAGTTTGTCCACGAGACCCAGGGCCTGATCGATCTGGTCGCACCGGCTATCACGTCTCAGCTCCTGACCAACGTCTCCTACTTGCTTGGAAACGCCACTGGCTTGCTGAGCCCATCCTTCATCAACGACACCCGCACTCTCATCACTGATGTCTCGCCTGTCATCACTCCCGACCTTCTCGCTGAGGTGGGAGGTCTTCTCGGCAGCGCCGGAGATCTCCTCACACCCAAGTTCGTGAACGAGACGCAGACTCTGATCGAGGATGCCGCAGATGTATGTTCCCATTTTCCCTTTCTAATCTGTTGAATTTGTTGCTGACTCTGATTTAGATCCTTCCGCTTGTCATGAAGCTGCTTGGGTCGTTGTAAGGTGTTCATGATGTTCATGAAGCTTTCTTTCCCCTAATTCCTTTCGTAAGGAAGCATTCATGGTGACTCATGATGATTAATGTTATATATGAGTTCTTTAGTACGATATAATTGAATAACAAGACATGTTAATTCATGATATTTGAATTTTCTGAGATTTTGATCTGGATATGTTGCCTTGTAGATATGAGGATTATTTGACACGTAGTAATAGCTCGGCGATTTTGACAAGTTTTGGTGTTGTTCGTGCGAGCCATTGTCATTGCTGATGCAGTCATGGAGTTCCCAAAAGAGGCAAGTGCGCCCCAAGACGTTGCAGTTGGATTAGAGAGCCCATTGGTATGGTGTGGGCCAAGCGAACTGTTGCATGGGTAGACATAGGCGCAAAGCTTCCTTAGCGTACTTGATTGTCTCCTCACATTTGCAACCCAAAGGCATGTTCGTTCCCTGGGATGTGTTGGCAAGGATGTAGTCCATGGTGAGTGACGGGGAGGTTGCCTTCACTCGAATCATAGATGTAGAGTTCTTTCGAGCGCGGCTGAGAACGAATGGAGTCTCTTCTCTGAAGAATAGTTTGTTCACCGGGAAAGGTTTTAAGACCACGAAAAAAAAGGATTGGTTTTGTTTTCATGGCCTGAATGGTTTGGGAAAATGTTGCTGTCGCCTCCCTCAAGATGGAATGTCCGATGCCTTTGTCTCTTGGAATTTGGACACGACCTTCATCTCAGTGTCACGTTCCTTGACCTTCTTGTCCATGGATTTTTGAACCTCGTCCCGTTTCTTTTTAGCAGTCTCAATCTTCTCCTTCACTTCTTTGGCAATTTGTTCTTGCGCACGGAGCGCAGCCTCGCGTGATTTGTATTGTTCTTCCAGTTGCCTAAGCTCAGTTTGGTAATCTTGAGGTTTCATTGGTTGGCATGTTACTGGGTGATAGCGGTATGATGGTAGTGGCCCATCTGGGACTTTTATCTCGGCAAGATCAGGGTGGATTGGGATGATGCGGGTTGGTGAATCCAAAGGAACGGCCGTGGCCGAGGCCGGGATAGATGAAGCAGGAGGGGTAGGCTCGGGTTTCACCATGTTTGTGGAGCGCGAGCAAGATTAATAGTCGTATTATTTCACAAGCAACAGGTATTGATAGCCACCTGAGATTTTCGAAGAGGATGCGAGGTGTATTATCGTAGAAGTTATCTCAAGAGTCTGGCTGTAGGTTGTTGATTCTGCCACATCATCACTTCACCGCCCATTATGTCGGCGCATGCGGGGAGGGCTCTTAGCCAAATTGATAACTCGATCACTGCTTGGCAATTGATATTCATGCTAGTTGAGTTTCTCCTCGGCTCTAGATTGAGATATTTCCTCGAGGCCGGTCCTGAGTGGACCAGTTGGTGTGCCGTGACATCTGAGTTCCCACAAGCTTGAGCCGGTGACGTGACCGTTAACATGCAGGCATTTGGTATGTTCCTCTTATACTTGTTAATTGTTGTAAGCTAACACACTCGTGGTAGTCCCCAAGAATAGACGAGTAAGTTATCTAATAAGGCCAAGTGAAGTACATATGTAACTAACGTCTGCCACAGCCCAGGTTCGAGCTCGTTTTAAGGGTATGCATTTTAAGTAGACAATGGAAATGCTGTCAAAATCTCTGACCTTACAAAGATCATCGATATCAATAATGTCCCCTTGGGCAACAGCGTCGCTTTCGTGCGATGGCGATTGCCATCGTCAAGCTCCACTGAACACCAAGGCCACACAGAAAAAGCAAGGCTATCAGATCACCGCGCTTACTGGGGTTATGAGAAAACCCTTCAAGTGAGACTTACAATTGATAGAACATCCATGCTCCAGGAGTGTGAACTCAATTTTGAGGTCTTACAAGAGTACACCTCGTCACCCATATCCGAAAAGTGCGTGCTGGGTAAAATCAAACTCAATCTCGCCGAATACGTGGACAAAACCGAGGAAGACGAAGGAATAATTCGGCGGTACCTAATGCATGAAAGCAAAGTGAACAGTACTGTCAAGATTGGCATCGCGATGCGCCAGCTAGAAGGAGACCGCAACTTCGCGACGTAAGCAAATCCCTGAGTTGATTTCGATTCACACTCTCAATGCTGATTGTAAAAGACCACAGTTGAAATCTGCCACCGTCTTCGGAGGAATTGCCGGAGTTGTTCAATCTACCGAACAGCCCGTCAACGCCGATGAATTTGGCCAGCTCCCGTCTATTGACACCAAGAGCCGTGAGATTGCAGATATGCAAGATATGTATCGGCGCACTTTAGCAGCATCGTGGTCTTCTAGAGCCTGTGATTTGCCTGCTGATAAGTTGGTTGAAGAGTTGTTTGCTGGAAGTACTTGCTGGAACAACGATGAACACAATGCCAACGCTGGCATCTCAGCAGGCGATTACCGAGATTCTCTATTGGGCCCAGAGACAGTCCCACGACAAAGCCGCTCCGGAAAAAAGCTGTCACCCAGTTTCGAACGGCGCCGCAAGAGTTCTTCCAGCAATCGCTCGCACAGTAGCAGTAAGACCCCGGACTCTCTTGCTGGGCTTGGACATCAAAAAAAGAGGGGAAGCATCCAGCAACAGTTGTATGAAGGGGTCAAGGATCGGGCATGGAAGGCGCCAGATACAAATAATGAGCTTTCCGAATTCGATGTAAGAGAGGACTTGCGCAGCTGGGAAGTTGCACCAAAAGAATGAATTCTATGTACCTTTCTGCGCTAAGTATTACATGGTATATTGCTTGAATTTCCCTGCTTAAATATGTTCATATAAAATTGAGAGAGATATTCTCATGAGAGCGTTGCTCTACATAGTGAATATTGCGGCTGCAGGATTGATGCCTGAGGCAAAACTTAATTTCTTATCGTAGCCTAGCGCCGCGATTATCGTCGGAGAAAAGCGATCGCAAGATAATTTGCCTTCTCCACGTTTCAATAGACCTGCTGTTCTGTCATGCTTCGACGCCCCGCAGGGAACAAGCTGGGGCTTCTAAGCTTCCAGTCGCTTTTATATCGGAGACCACTACTGTCATACCCACACACCGTCCTTTCCCGATACCAGAGTAACTGGAGTCGCGATCATGAACGGGAAGCTTTCGATGGACCCAATTCCGAACGAAACCGCGAACCAAAGGATAATGGAAAACGTGAAGCAGGAAAAATCACATTGGATGTGGACACGCTTGGAAAGCCAGGACAAATCGTCGTTGTGCCTTCACGTCGCCGCCGAACGTTAAATCGCAATCGCAACAGAACCCCCAAAAATGAATCTGGTGGCACAATCAGCTCGATATTGGATGAACTTAATGAGGAGAGCTCATCCCCTAGCGATAAGTCGGTTCAGCAAAGAATCGATGAGGTTCGTGGATCATATCAACTGGGACAGACCTTACCCGCTGCCGATCTGAAGACGCTGTGGTCACAATTGGCTTCCTCTTTTACATACAAGCAATTGTCGGATTTCATTTCGGAGTACAGCCGCAATTCTGTGGTAGAAGACAAAGGTTGGACATGGGGGTCAAGTAACTCCAAATCGCAGGACAAATCATCGGGAAAGACCAAGGGCTCCAGGGGAAAATCCCGGGCTGCAGAGACCATCGTTCGGGATTGCTGGCAACTGGTGGCTGAAGGCGAGCGTGGCCAGCTGGAATTCCGCATCCCTGCTCAGTCCATATCCTTGCTTCTCCATGCTGAGCATTTCTCTTTCCACGAACTAGCTAGCCTCCATGGCTGCGGTATTAATGTCACGCAATCTGCGGGTCTGGTATCACTTACTGGCAAGCGAAATGACTGTGAGTCTGTTCACGAGATTATTATCGATGCCACTGGCAGAATCCGCGAGGATGATGTTGGAATCAACCCATACATCCACGGAGATGGAACCAGTCAAGTTTTCAGCCCCGACTTTTTGGAATGGGTCAGCAACACACACGGGGTATTTGTGGAGCACAGAGCACACAGACCGCCACAAAAGATTCTCTATCTTGCCGAGAATAAGTTGGGTGCTGATAATGCGCGGAGGACCTTGAACCTGGCCTTATCAAACACCACATCTCCATCAACACCATTTTCAACCTATTTACCAGCTTCAGAACTCGCCAGTGCTTATAGCTACAAACCAGAAGCTCATGCTTCGTGGTTTGAGAAGCAAAAGTCATGGTTCCGGTGGGCTATGTCTTCCAGTCAGAATGCGGAGGCCGAAAATCTTGAAACTCCTTTCTTTGATAAGCATCAAACACGACTCTCAGATGAATTATTGAAGCTTCTCCGAGTTACCACTCCGAAATTAGGCCCAGCCACCGGCCTGCTTGAATCTGTGACAGCCGTCGTTGGGAAATGCCTTTTTATGCAAAAGCCTTCTTTCGATGATACAGCCATTAGTCCGGCACAGTTGGGGAGAATGTCTCTTCCACGAGCTTTCACAAACGACATACCTCGGGTGTCGCGTTTCATCAACTCACTTATGCCTATCCGCCCAAAGAACGAGGCACCGCTATATCGGCTTCGGTTGTCTCCAACCTCCATCGCAGGATCCTCGCCGGAACTCGAAGTTGAGGTAGCCTTGAACTCAAACTTAGATGGTGTGGACATCCACAGCGTAAAGGCTATACTCGCCACAAACAGCGTTGACTACCTACTTCCGGAAAATGGTCTGGACCTGCGTTTCACACGAACTGTTTCCCAGGACCTCTTATATAAGCCATCTCCCCACTCAGAACTCCCGCAAAGCTCTTCTGGGCACATTTTGTCCGAGCCTTCTTCCTCGCCACAGATTCAAGCAATGTTGCAAAGCCTCAAAACCTCCCTTGAGGGCTCAATAGTCAGCAGTGGAGTTTCACAAGGCCCTGTTCCACTTCCTATATTTTGCAACATCGCCCTTCCCTGTGACTTGGTTCAGCAGTCTGCCACACAAAAAGTTCAATCCAAAACATTAGAAGAATCAACGGCAGAGAACAGCGTCCCTGTCGAATACATGTTCCCTCCACTCACCGACATTCGAGGTGCCGTTGTCCAAAAGTACGACTTTGATGGGCGGGCACTTGACTACCGGTATTATGAGAGTGGTTCTCTCCTCGCTGCTCGGACAAATGAGGTCTCTCTGGGTATGGAGATTCCTCAAATTAATTCGGCCGCAGAAGATGACCAATCTGAACAGCTTGATCATGAGTTCCATTCGTTCTACAACGCGGCGTGTGACATGGCATTCAAAATGCACGGGAACAGATATGTGGATTAACAGCATGGGTCACTTTTTGTTTGAATTTGTACAGCGTGCATCAACGGCCATCATCATGGGATGGCGGCGTCTTGGACTGTATTTACTGTACACTATATGTAAAATATTAACCTGTTTAGACACTTACGTTTTGAGTTTTAATCTAGCCAGTCGAGAGCCTTTCTAAATAGACAGAATTACCGAGAAATCATGATTTACAAGTCCTAATCATTCACGACAACTTCGTTCAGAAGGTCTTACCTGGATTCTGTATATCGAACAAAATTCTCCTATTATATAGCTTTGTTTATTGTACTCTCCAAAATTCCCAGGAGAATGCTCCACTAAGTCGAATTTTGGGTTTCATAGAGAAGACGGGGAGTAGTTGAGATGATGCTGTCTGTATCTCTGGGGGTCAATTGCCGTCTGGAGGACTAGCAGCAATTTAACATACAAGGCCCACAAGAAGATAGTGTCACGCCTGTAGTTGTACGTTGTCTATCTCAAGTACCATGCCTTCTGTACCAAGTATTGTTTTCAAATGCTTTTGTTGGGCGCACTCGATATTTTTGGCCTTGGATAAGTGACGCCCCAGGAAGGTGGACTTTTCATACCAAACCTCTCAAGGTTAGATTTAACCTACTTATGTTATCGCTGAGTTTGCCCAGTTTTAGCAGGTTGTTTATTCTCTTCGGAAGAGCATTCTGATCTTGGTAGTTCGTTTTTTTCTTACATGTAAATGGTGTGTAGCTGCTCAAGGCTAGGTCAAGCATAATTGGCTAAAAGCACCGACGTATCTCTTGATGTGCTTGAGATTTATTTGATAAAATGATTTAACCATATAGATAAAACAGTCAATACCTTCATACTCAATACTTTGAGCGTTCAGAGAGTCAAGCCCTGTGCGTCTTTGAATTATGCCTCAACTTTGAAGTCATAGACCGAGATGGCTTTTGAAACATCTCTATTCACACAGACTATAGCAAAAAATTCATAAGGACATACTTGTATACCTACATTATTGGAGGCGTGACCTTAGGCCCCACAATCAAGGCCCGTGACGTGTAACACCTCTCATCCCAACTACTCCACGCGCAATACTTTCAAGAGTGTTTTAAGACTGGCCCTGATTGATTACGGGTAATGAAATATATATATCTATTTCGATCTATTTCACTATCACTGTTGTGCCCTCCGATCCTACTGTTCCCACTCCTCTCACCCAGCATATTCAGCATGAAGACCACGCGTCAGTAATTTACACGGCATGGAGAAAACACGGATTGCTAAGGTTGGAACCTTTATTGCCACAAACATCTCACTCACTAACCATGTTGCTTCAGGTTGACAATGTGACCTTGGCTCGTCGCGGAGAGCAGGTCGATGGCACTCTCCATCTAACCCCTCACCACCTTATATTTTCGCACACCCCACCAATCTCCCCAGAAGACCAGATAAAGGGTGTGATAACAAGGCCCAGAGAGCTGTGGATTACATACCCCATCATCGCTTTCTGCACCCTGCGACCAGCTCCCGCCGCCTCCCGCCAGCTCTCTTCCATCCGCCTCCGATGCCGAGACTTCACATTCGTCTGTTTCTACTTTGTGAATGAGCACAAAGCACGAGAGGTGTTTGAAAGTATCAAGCAATGGACGTGCAAGTCCAGTCGTATCGATAAGCTCTACGCCTTTAGCTATCAACCTCCCCCGCCAGAGAAGGAGTTTAATGGGTGGGAGCTGTATAACCCACGCAAGGAATGGGCACGCCAGGGCTGTTTGGACGAAGGGAAATCATGGCGTCTCTCAGAGATCAACGTGAACTATGAGGTATACTCGCATCAACTAGTCCAAATGTGCTCTACTAACCCATCTTAGTTCTCCCCTACGTATCCCGCCCTCATCCCCGTACCTTGTTCCATCTCCGACAATACACTGAATTACGCAGGGCGGTATCGATCTCGAGCAAGGATCCCTGCTCTTACATACTTCCACCCTGTCAATAATTGCACTATCAGCAGAAGCTCACAGCCGCTGGTCGGTGTCCGCCAGAACCGAAGCATTCAAGATGAAAAGCTTCTGTCAGCTATCTTCTTAACTTCTCGCTCTGAGCGGCCGTTAGCGAGTTACTCAGCGGCAGAGAAAGAAACAGATCCTAGCACTCCAGAGACGAGCCAGGTGATGGTCCCGGAGTTGAACGCCGAGGAACTCGAGGACGAATTATTAGCCGCTGCAAGTGGCGATCCTGAAGATCATCTCTCGATATATGGTGCCCAGCAGTCGAATCTGATTGTGGACGCACGCCCTACCGTGAATGCATTTGCCATGCAGGCTGTTGGACTTGGATCAGAGAACATGGACAACTACAAATTCGCTACCAAAGCATATCTTGGCATTGACAATATCCACGTCATGCGAGACTCGCTGAACAAAGTGATCGATGCTTTGAAGGAGTCAGATGTTACTCCATTGGGGCCAAATCGTGACCAGCTAGCACGCAGCGGCTGGTTGAAGCACATTGGCGGGATCTTGGATGGAGCTAGACTGATAACTCGTCAAGTTGGTCTTACTCATTCTCATGTTTTGATCCACTGCTCTGATGGCTGGGACCGCACGAGTCAGCTCAGTGCACTGAGTCAGATTTGTTTGGATCCCTACTTTCGGACGCTGGAGGGCTTCATGGTGCTGGTAGAGAAAGACTGGCTTTCATTTGGACACATGTTCCGACACAGGTCAGGTCATCTGAACAGCGAGAAATGGTTCCAGATCGAAAATGAGCGCATCGGCGGAGATCCCAACCGTGCCTTTGGTGACGGTGGCGGTGCAGGCAAGGCTATTGAAAATGCATTCCTCAGTGCCAAAGGATTCTTTGGTCGGGACAACAATAGCCGTGACTCTTTGCCAGACTTAGATGGAGAGCTTCAAAACTATGACTCTGACACTCCTCTCAAAAAGCCTACTGCACCACGCTCGGGGGTGTCCGAGAAGGAGATAACCAAACCAAAAGAGACCAGCCCTGTGTTCCATCAATTCTTGGACGCAACATACCAGTTGCTTCACCAACATCCGACACGATTTGAGTTTAATGAGCGTTTCCTGCGGCGACTTCTCTATCATCTCTACTCCTGCCAATTTGGCACATTCTTGTTCAACAACGAGAAAGAGCGTGTGGACTGCAAGGCCAGTGAACGAACCCGTAGCGTTTGGGATTACTTCCTCGCCCGCCGGGAAGAATTCACGAACCATAAGTATGACCCTGTCATCGATGACCATCAGCGTGGCAAGGAACGACTTATCTTTCCCCGGGTCAATGAAACACGGTGGTGGAATGAGGTATTCGGTCGAACAGATGCAGAGATGAACGGCCCCCGTTCCTCAGCAGCCCCAATTGACATCCCGGAAAGTACAGTATTGACTGGTATTGAGACCGCAAGGTCAGACAGTGCTGGTAAAACGACTGATGTATCGGGGATGACAGCTGCTGTGACCTCGGGCGTATCTAAGCTTGCATTCCCAGCGGAACGCACTGACAAACCGAACGAGGTAGAAGTAGAGATGCAATGAACGAGGTAATGAAAAATGAATCATGTATGATTTTCAAGCATTTTCAACTTTTATGTTATGCAGCCGCGTTCAGACCACTAATAAAGTGATTCGTCCAATGATATCAAAGTAGTTAGTTAGATGTAAGTCTTGGCATACCACTGCCTTACTGCCTTATTAATGCCTGACGGATAAGGTGGCAGAACTAGGACTAAAATGGAAAGGCGCCGGCAAGCGAGGGTTGAGCCCTGTCCCAAACGGGCAAGCAGCCCTAGTCCCGAAAAATCCCCACTAAATAATGCACTCTCAGAATTGAAGTCTCTCGACCACGATCCCCTCCGTCGACAACCCCCGATTCCACCACACAAAATGGCCGCTGTTCAGGGTGCTATCTCCAAGCGCAGAAAGTTCGTCGCCGACGGTGTCTTCTATGCCGAGCTGAACGAGTTCTTCCAGCGCGAGCTGGCCGAGGAGGGCTACTCCGGTGTGGAAGTCCGTGTGACTCCCACTGTCACCGACATCAGTACGTCAAACCCGAAAACCAATCTCTCCTGTGTGATCGCTTGAAAATTGCTGGTGAAATTGCTGGAAAAAAGAGGAGGAAGAGAACGATTTACGATCGCGATTGGGAATCTGCGGAATTCGAATGGGGATTTGATGCTAACGGGCTTTCCAGTTGTCCGTGCCACCCACACCCAGGAGGTTCTCGGTGAGCAGGGTCGCCGCATCCGCGAGCTCACCTCCCTCATCCAGAAGCGCTTCAAGTTCCCCGAGAACTCCGTCTCCCTCTACGCCGCCAAGGTCCAGAACCGTGGTCTCTCCGCTGTCGCTCAGTGCGAGTCCCTCCGCTACAAGCTCCTGAACGGTCTTGCCGTTCGTCGTGCCTGCTACGGTGTCCTCCGTTTCATTATGGAGTCCGGTGCCAAGGGTTGCGAGGTTGTTGTGTCCGGAAAGCTCCGTGCCGCCCGTGCCAAGTCCATGAAGTTCACTGTACGTCTATACCAGGGAAATCGCCAAATCGATCGCCAACCAGTTTTCGAGAATGAATATTATGGCTAACACATGTAACAGGACGGTTTCATGATCCACTCCGGTCAGCCCGCCAAGGAGTTCATTGACTCTGCCACTCGTCATGTTCTCCTCCGCCAGGGTGTCCTCGGTATCAAGGTTAAGATCATGCGCGGTTCCGACCCCGAGGGCAAGGCCGGCCCCCAGAAGACTCTCCCTGACTCTGTCACCATCATCGAGCCCAAGGAGGAGCAGCCCGTTCTCCAGCCTATGAGCCAGGACTACGGTGCCAAGGCTATTGCCGCCCAGCAGGCTGCTGAGCAGCAGCGTCTTGCCGAGCAGCAGGCCGCTGAGGCTGAGGGTAGCGCGGAGACTTTCGCTCAGGAGTAAATGTTTTTACCTACATTAGGCCCGGCTCTTCCTTTTTCTTCCATCTGTCCTAACCTAACCTGATACTCTACCTCACGCAATCAAAATTACATGACCTTCAAAGCCTTTTATTCGCTATTCTATAATGTATTGGCCAATACGGTGGAGGTCAGTTGGAAGGTGTTCGAGGTCTGGTACATGCCGTCAAGGAAAGGCTTTTCTTGCCATTGACTATCAGATATCATATGCTAGAATCAAACCCTCGATATCTGTTCTCTGTTCCCGTGCGCGCTCCTCGGTTACCAAGTGCCTGTATCTACTTTGTGTAGTATGAGGACATCTATCTTATATCCGCGTTCAGGGCATTAACGTTTCAACGTTGTGTTGGTTCAAATGTGACTGGGGAATCTCGATACATGTCAAGCCATGGACAAGCCCTAGTAGAACTAGGCAATTTAAAGCTCTGAGACTTCATATCTTCTAGGTGATGACAGTCTGATAATGTCTTTTGCCTTTTAGCAACGTCGTAGAAGCGTGAGGGAAAGAAACGATAATAGTTCTAACTCCTATAGATTGCCGCTGTATATATTTCTACATATATGTAGTCTTACGAGAGGACTTGCACAGTCATGAAGATGCCCACTTGAACTGTAAGAGTAGGAAGAGTTCAACGCTCCGTTGTCACTATTATCATTTCATAACAAAACATCATCCAAGAAATGTCCAGTACATATGCATATGCACATGCAAAAACAATCAAAGCAGATGAAGTACATGTCCTAATCGGGTTCAATTATAAAAACAAATCGAATCAGATTATCCAAAATTCAAAAAAAGGTAAAGAAAAGGAATGTGTACTGTCAACGCTCACTATATGAGGCGGCGGCAAGCCGACTAAACAGCAGCTCGGGATGCTCCAAGACCTCCGAGTGCCGACGATGCAGCTCCTCGAGCTGAGCCAGGGGATTCTGTAGACCGCCACAATAAGTACGTTGCGCTGAGGATAGAAGAGAACACATCAACTGTGACACCCACCCATTCCTCCTGGCTAGGCACGCCCTCGGCAACAGGGAGAGCGGCCGTACCGGAGGCCTCATCCCCGTAGCTGACACGGTGGATTGGAGCTGGCGTTACGGGCAGACTGGGGCGCTCGACTTCTGTTGGGAAGTCGGTAATCTTGGTGCTGGGCCGGGAGCCTGGGGCCGGGGGTGATTTATCGGGTTTGTCAGAGTTGACTCCCGGACTGGTTACTTGTGATTTTGTGCGCCGTGCCTGGATTGTCTCAATGTACCGCTGGATCTCGGGGTCCTCATCCCAGGCATTAGAGCGGGTGTATGTTTGCCATGAGTCGGCACTGGGTTCGAACGGTACCCGAGTGTAGGAAGGTGAGGGCTCGGGAGGGGCTGGCTCGCTTGGGATTGAATGTTGCTCTGGTCCCTCGGGTATCAAGGGAGTCTCTACTAATTCCACCGGTGCCTTATTGGGGAAGACGCGGGTGGGTTTCGGCGCATGACTCTCCCAGGGGAAGACTGTGGTGTGCTTGGGCTCCGGTTTGGCTGGAAGCTCATACCACATGTTTTTTGGTGCCTCCGGATAGAACGACGGGGGTTGAAATAGCTGCGTGTCTTCGGACATATCGTAGGTTTTCTGCTGTAAACTGAAACCTTCGGGTTTCGTGTTGACTGGTGGTGGCTCGCTATTGGATATTAGCACTGTAGACGATATCGAGGGGATATGCTCTTACCGCGAGGGATCCCACTCGGACTTTGGCGCTTCAAAGGTTGCAACCTCTGGGACCGGAGATGGGGGCGATTGGTACTCGATAATTGGAGGAATCGGCGCCAGCGGCTGTGGCTGGTGAATATGGCCATCGGGATAGTGTACCTGTGCCTGTTTTTGTGTCGGCAACTGCGTCTGCGTCTGTATCTGCATCTGTGTATGTGCCTGCGTCTGTATCTGTGTCTCGTACGTTTCGTGGCTCGCTCGAGGCGCAAAAGTGATTGGCGCAGAAGGCAATGACGGGATATAGGTTGAGACATGTTCCTCTCCGCGAACATACTGCGGTACCATGCTCAATACAGGCACGGCAGCATGGCGTACATTAGCGGGAGCAAAGTGCTCGTGGTGCGGTTTTGAATGGCCGTGCTCGACTGGCGGTGCTTGGTGTGATTCCTTGTGAAAGCTCGCGGGTTCTTCAACATTGTAGGGCTGTCGTTCAGATGCGGGCTGTATTTCATAATGAGGAGTGCTGTCATAATGAGGAGTGCTGTCATAATGAGGAGTGCTGTCATAATGAGGAGTGCTGTCATAATGAGGAGTGCTGTCATAATGAGGAGTGCTGTCATAATGAGGAGTGCTGTCATAGTGAGGAGTCCTGTCATGATGAGGAGTCCTGTCGTAGTGAGGAGTGCCATCATAACGAGGAGTGCTGTCACAACGAGGAGCGCTGTCATAACGAGGAATGGTGTCATAACTAGTGGCATTGGCTTGTTCGCCTTGAGCCAACACCGTTTTTTCAATCTCAACGGGCGCGCTCGGAACCTAGAAAAGTCAGTCCACGCCTTCATGATCTTACATATCACTTACCAATAGCGGACGATAGTGTCTGTCATAGACAGCCCACCACCGGCCTAGAAGCTGATTGTACGGGGAATCCAGCGGGGCAATCTGCCTCGGCATATTCCAGGGTTTCTGAGCACCAATGAAATGAATAAGACTGATGGTACTCTGGAAATGCTTGTAGGCAGGGATGTACTGGTAATTGGCACTTGGCGTGCAATTATACGTGAAGCTTAGCCTATGCCAGTCCCTGAAATGCATGTTCAGTAGACCCTGGTCGGCACCATCGAAGCTGATACCTCGCTGAGCGAGTGCCTTTAGCGCATAATAGTCCTGTAGATTAGGTCGGAGAACCATCATTCCACTATTAAAGCAATCCGGCCAACCAACGTCTGGCGCAGCAGCAAAATCTGCCTCCAGCGATAACAGCTCGTCGGGGGCTCGGAGAGTTACGACATCACAATCAATGTATACGACCCGCTGGTATTGCGTCAGGCGCCAGAGCTCAATTTTGGTGAATGTGGCAATTAGGTCTGGGCGGTCCATGAGCCAGAGGTTCGCTGGCGTGTCGTTTACCATTGAGCTCACTGGGATCAGTTCGTCGTAGACAGTCTAATTTGTAAGACAAAAGTATAGTTTGGGGAGTGCTGCACGTACCCTTAGCTCATCGATGGTGCTCGATTGCAGTCTATCTGGCGTAAATAACGCCACTAACCTCGCTTTTGTGCCATTATCTCGTAGGGAATGGGCAAGAACCATAGCCCCTATAGAACTTTAGAATAATTTCAAGTTTCACCTGAATAAGGACATACCAGGAAGATAATTGTCACTCAACAGAAGCTGCCTCATCGTCAGTTCGCGCCATAAACACTGGAAAGGGGCAAAATACCGTGCAGTAGACTGCTCCATTGGAACCCATCACAGCAAAATAATGAGACCGATAAATTGGGAGAAGAAAAGCGCTCCAAGGAAGAAAAGGGCTATATTTAACCTGTCAATTGCCAACCGTTCAGACCGCGACCTGTGGTACCGGGAGATGCAGATTTGAGGGGGGGACGAAAACAGGAGAAAGCAAAACTTTTTTTTCACAACATGTTGTGTAAGGAAGAGAAAAGTGGTAAGTTGTAAGATTAAAAGAGTTGAAAGCAAAGAGATGCAAGTAGGCAAATTAAGGTCAAAGCTCCCGAGGGGAAAGTGGAGTTGGCGGGTCGGTGTCTTCCAGATGTCTTCTTCTTCCCTTGACTTATCCTATTCCTTCTATCTCTTAAATATACATTGAATCTGAGTGATTCAATAACTTTCCATACACTTTTTGTACACTTTTCCTTCTTCAGGTTGAGCCCAATACGAAAAATATTGTATAGTGTCTATGTTTATCGTGAAAAAGTGACCTGGACACCAGGGTAGGATTCAACAATAACCGTCTCAATATCCTCCTTTTCGCCCTGAACAGACCATTCAATAGTCTTGATCAAAGCCGCGCCACTCTCACGCTCGAGGGGAGTCCAATGTCCAGTACGGGGAAGTAGCACAATCTGGGACCCCTGCGCCAAGTAATCACCCATCCCATCAATGCAGATCCTCGGATCAAGAGCAATATCATCCTTGCCCCACAAAATGGTCGTGCTAGCTTTAAGAGCGCCCGGGGGACCTTCATCAAACAGCCCAGCTCCGCTGCTCGCCATACGTTTTTCGGATGCAATGTCATGCAAGCTAGCAACAGTTTCAATGGACTTGGCCCAGCGTGCCGTCGCCGCCCGATCACGGTAATAACCCGCCATATGCAAAACATGTGTGAGGGCGCGCTCACCAAGGCTGGCGGGATAGGCATCACCGCTGGGAGTTTTAGTATCGGACTCTGCGGCGGACGGACCCATGGTGCTAGCCATACTTTCCGCTACGTCAAGGTTGGTATGCTCGTCCTTGTTGTACGAGGTGAGGTGACAGCTTTTCAACAGTGCCCAGTTGCCTCCGGTCAGGAGGTAGTAGACCATTGGCGTGGGTAGCTGCATGCCAAAGATATAGCCGGATAGAACAAGCTGGCGGGCGAGAGGGGTGATGGTTCTGAGTGCTTTCATCAGCGGACCGCGGGCATGCAGTGGTGAACGCCAGGCGTTACCGAGCATTTTGTTTGCCGAGAAGAGCAGACGGCGGATGTTGGAATCAACCAATTTCATCTGAATCGTTAGTTGAGTTAGGGTATTGACCGGTGGTCTAACGTACTGATGGTCCGTTAGACAGGATGAACCGATGGGCCAGGGACGGAGCTTCAGCAGCGAGGCGCATGGACAAGACACAGCCCCAGTCATGGGCGACGATTATGGTTCTCTTCTTGTTGCTTTCATTGCCCGAGTCCACGCCATACTGGGTCCGCAGGGTAACAATAAGTTCTGTCAATTTCTCCAAGACATTGGTGGCATTATATTCTTCCAGGCTATCTGTTCCTCCGTACCCGGGAAGGTCTATCGCAACAAGTGAAACGGCCTCTTGCAGAGCAGGATTTGTGATAATGCGTCGCCAGATTGCCCAGCTATCTGGGAATCCGTGGATGAAAATGACCAATGGTTTACCGGAATTGATGGTTTCCGTAGTGTTCGGGATATCATTACTGACAAAGTGGAACTTGAATCCACTCTGCAGGGTTATAATGTTATGAGAGAGACCCTCAATGACTTTAGATAAATTCCATAGGCGATCACGAGCTAGAGAGTCAGCAAAGAACTTTCATAACAGTGAATAGCTCACCAAGCTGTAAATCCAGTTTCTGGTTTTCAGTAGGGCGTTTGAAGTATGTGCCTTTCGCAATGGCAATGAGGCCGTAAAGAATAAGGGTAAAGAAGCCGTACGCATATACGGCTGTGCCGATCAAGACACGGGTTAAGAATTTGCCCATATTGGAATCATGTGTTGAAAAGAGAGAAGCCCAGCGAGAGTCAACCTATAAATCTAAGACAACGGAGCTTCACCGGGGGCCGTCATACCTGAGTCAGCGATAAAAACCTTCCCACCTGGGCATGGACCGCGGCATCCGACGGGTACCTACATCCCTACATGTAGGTACTACATTTGGATGATCAGGACAAATTCAGGAAATGCAATCATATTATACTGTAAATTGCCTACAATTTACAGCTTCCTCAATCTATTACATACCAAACGCCACCTCCACATGCACAAATATTATTGGTAGGAAACAGTCCAAGGGAAAGGGGGTATTAACAGGGTTCCAAAAACAAAAGAAAAAACATCATCTCGTGGAGGGAATATATACAGATCAAAGAACGAATCCTAGTTGTTCACGGTTGTCGTCTACCAAGCGGCCATACCTGAAAAGTGAGGAAGTTAGCAGAATTCTCTTATAGAATGACGAGGGACTTACTCTAGGAGTAACCGGAAGAACCAAACCTCCAGATCATCATTTCGTAGGGTCTGCTGTGCCCAGCGCTGGCCCTGGTTGGCGATTTGTAGAGCGGCCTTTTTGCCTTCTTCTTCTGAGGTAAAGTATCGCATGCTCTCAACGTACTCGTTGCCTTTCAAGCTGAGAGGGACGTAATGTACCCAGGGCTTCAGCCACTCGTCGTGCCATTCACGGAATATAGCGATCTTGTAAACAAAGCTGTTGCTATGCAGGAAGGCGTGGAATCGACCGCTAAAAGCGTTGCCGTCGATGTCGACCAAGAACTTATGCGCCCACGCATCTTGTTGCCCAGTCTGCTTGAATACTCCAAAGTATTCAGTCTGCGCATTGCAGTCATCCGGGTCGCACTGACCGATAAGTGTGAACTTGACATCGAAGGAATCACGATAGGCGTCACGATTGGTATCCTTTGAAACCCAGCCATCCCCCTGGCGAGCGAGAACTTTGGTGGTACCTAAGGCGTTGACATTGTCGACAAATTGCTGCCGATGTTGTCGGCGCCAGCCACCCGCGCGCGAAAACCCACCAGTTGTGGAGCCGCGCCAGTACATTCGATCGGACTTGGCATCCCACGCATAGTCTTTTTGAGGATCGTAGGGGACCTTGTCGGCCCAGTACCAGGGACTCGGGTAGATAATATCCTGGAAGCTGGATATTTTGCTTTGCGAGAAGACAGGGAACAGGTCGTGGACGACATCAAAGGCGTTGGGTCGATCAAAAAATCCGTATGTATACCGGAGAGAGGGAGTGTTGCAGATGTCAGAGGCTGCCGTGGTGTTGTAGATGAAGCCGAGTTCGCCATACGCATAAGGATCAACGTCATCGGGGGTATCTTCGTCGAGTGAGCGCGCTGGGCTGTCAGCCGGACAAGAGACTCGGGAGTTTGTCCAGGTCGGCTGATGTGCGAAGCGGTTGAAACGAGTGGTGCGAACCTCGTCGATGCGGTCGCCTTTGTTTAGGTCTGAAGCACGTGGAGACCACGCATTGGTCGGGGTTTTTTTGAACGCTGCTGGTATAATAGAGCCCTTGGCTGTCTGCACCAAGCGTTGGAGGTCTTCGCTAGGGATGATCACGCGCGGCTCGTCGTGAGTGTTGAACACCAGGTCCATGTCGGGCAGATATTTCACAAAAGCATCCATCATACCGGCCGTGGCGTCTCGCTGCCACTTGCGGTCGTCACCCCCTCCATCCGTTAAGGACACCTTGCCGTCGCGAATCAGAACACCCAGCACTGCATTGTCAAATCCAAGTGTCTCACGCGCCCGTTCGCGAATCGTCTTAGGTTTCACACCCCAGAAAGGGAGGAGGGAGTGATAGATAGAGTCGAAATCATCGATGAGCTGTACTTTTCTTGACTGGGCAAACTCGAACCACTTATCGAAATGTGGCGGTGGGTGCATGTTATAACGGCGTTGGTATTCCTTCACGGCCTCGGCCAGGGTCTTTGATTGCCGCGACTGCGCATGATTGAAATCCTGTTGAGCATTTCCAATTAGATGCGTGATCGGGTGTTCCTTCTCGGGGAGGTATGTGTTCTGCCCCGCGTGGAGCTGGGGGTGTTGTATCGGTTCGGGAGGAGGCAATTCTATGGGCTGTTGCTCTGGCTGCGATGACCGTAGTAGTAGGATAGAAAGACACGCAATAACACCAATCGCAAGTAATACGATCAACCGTTGAATGCGCATGCTGCCATTGGGGAGAGGCATGAAGAAGGAGAGTGAGTATTAATGAGAGTTCTCCATAAGTCTACGGAGTAGAGTTTCAAGGGTTCCATGACCTCGGGCTATTAGCCAAGGCTTTATCCGCCAAGCCTTTCTAACGTAATCGTCCTAGGGCTCCACCCAGGGTTTGGTCTGTACTTCGTACAGGTACTACTATGTACATAATAGTTTTGTACTATTAGATACGTATAAAGGACAAAAGACAAAGGCTACATTAATATAATATAATGGTCTGTTTATTTGTGTGGCCCCCAATTTGTGACGGGGTTAATGCACTATGTGGCGTCGCCTAGATCCAGGCCATATATTCTATTCAATACGTGTCACCAAAAGTGCATCATGAATTTTGTTCAAATGTTAGTTATTAAAGAGAAGTTTGAACTTTCGAATTAATAACATAACTGATCACTCTAGAATAGCTATGAAAATAGAACACAATCCATGCAAACTATACAATTAATCCGTACCCCTTGATCTTCAATATTATATCACCAAAGTGGAGAAGAAAAGGGGTACGGAGTACTCCGTATGGCACCAATCCTCTCGGAAAACAGTATCTAAGCAAGGATGAAACAAAATATATCATACACAAGAATAGTCGGCCGCATAAGCGGCGTTGTGATGTCTTTTCAGTAGTCTTTTCAGATATCATTCTGTTTATGTGCCAGTTTTATAGGTCGACAGCCAAAAAAAGGCGGCAAATGACTTTTCTATATATAACTTTTGATGATGAGGTTCATGCTGCTCTGTACTGTGTAGGTTTAAATAAGATGCCGAACCCTAAAGACAATATCAAAATGCCGATCAAGGGAATACAAATTTGAAAGGACTATCGGACATGGTTGTATATTTATATTTCCCAGTCTACACTAACATAGCAGCCGTGAGCATGCCCAATTAAGCACAGAAGCTGCTAAAGTCTGTAGCATGTACTTCTGTGCCTGCTTAACATGATAGTAAGCCACAACACACAATAACACCACCAAAGACACATGACCAAAGTAAAACATCTTTCTGCGTTCTTGAATGGTGCCCTGCACAAGCCAAGTCTGGAGTCCCTTCTGGGAAGCAGGCCGCACGAAGAGAACGATCAGCATAGCCGAGAATATCGCAACCAGGCCACATTGGACATCCAAATCTTGGACTCGCTTGAAGAGCAATATGCCAAAATCAGGATGGCTGGATTGCACGAAGAACAGCGTGTACAGCGCGGCATGAGCCAACAGGACAGAGACAACCGCCCGACCAAAGAGACGGTGGTACGGTGTTAATGCTCGCTGGGGGATACCGGTCAAAACAGACAGTACAGATGACGCTGCCGGTTGAGATATGTTTGCCGGAGACATCAGAACCTGCAGTGGCAGTTGGGACAGGCCAACATGGCCCAATGCTTTGGTCAGATGGAGGTAGTCTGACATGTTAGCTCGTTCCTAAAATTACCGGAAGATGAAGACATACCATCACCACTGTTCCATACCGAAAGACCTAAAAGCCAGAATAGCCACAGCCCGCAGACAACATATTGTCGGGTCTTTCCAGGAACCGGGCCATCCCGCTTAATGGTTGATCTCGTAGCAAAGCGAAAAATTCGAACGGCGACGATGACGACAATAATTGACCATTGTGCGTAATACCCTCGAAGATCAAGCAGCTCCCTGCGATGCAGTATGTCACTTTCGGAGAGAGAAACGAAATGGTACGGCCACGACATGGCGACTGATGTATAATATAAATGGGCTTTCTGTAGAATCCTAAGCCAATTGACAAGCGGCGAGATATAGTGTTCAAGGATGTTTAAAATGTTGATATTGGTCTCACAAAAGGGATATACTCTGTACTGCCAGTGAAAATAAGCCAACCATGGATGGATATGTGCCCAAGGGCCCCGTGGCTTTTTTTGCTGACAAATGAATCGCAGGTGCCCCTGGAGCTAGCCTTGGAGGTAGATGGGTAGGGGCTACACTCTAGCTCTTCAGGGTTGGCTTGAAGCCCTTTTTTACTGCCTACATAGTATCAGGTACTATGTCGTAGAGATTATGTGGGTTTACATGCAAGGTCTTCAGTTGCGCATTTGCTTTTGACTACCTACCGTGGCTAAACGTTATGTAAAACCTCTACATTAAAAACGCCTGAAAGAAAAGGACGCTTGGCTATTCTCTAACCTGACAAATTGTCTTGTTGGGTATTAACCGGACAAGTACATAGTTTAAGGAGAGGTCTGCATCTCATCCTGGTTGCCACCAGCAGTCGTAGCAAAGTATCGGACATCCACATCGTCATCCTCCTGCAACTTCTCTAGGCTAGGCACAACCCTTGACTGAATCAACTCCAGGCTCTGGGGTGATGGCGTGATGGGCTCTTCAGACTTTTCCACCTCAACCAAGGTCTTATCGGCCGGCAGACGACGCAGTGTGGCGATGAGAACGGCGTAGGACTTGGCGACGTTGAAACGAATGTTGGGAATTTCATCTGTCACCAGGCGTTCCAGGATAGGGAGGAGAGAGTTCTCAATAATTTCGAGGTTGACGACGGGAGTGAGAGTCTGATAATTAGCATTGATCGATATAGCAAGAGGGAAAACTCACAGAAACGGCAAAGCAGGTCGTCATGCGGTAAAGGTAGTTAGGGTGTTGACCCATGGCCATCACCTTGGGGATGATAGAGGCTTTTGACCACTCCACACCGAATACCTCTGTCAGTTTCTTCAAGTTCTCGGTGGCAGCCTCTCGGATAGAGAAGACAGTGTCTCCGAGCCAGCCCATGCAAAGATCGCTCAGCTGCTCGTCAAAGAACTCGACTCCAAGTTGACTGGCAAGGAGTGGAATATATTCAATGATAGCAAGGCGAACGCGCCATTGCTTATCCTCGGCCAGTTGAACAATGGCGGGAAGAAGAGATTGAGAGAGAAGCTGGATACCAATGACTATGAAAGGTCAGGAGAGATACATTAATATAAATCAATGAGCCCTTACCTTTGTTGACTTGCTCGAGCTTCGAAATGATGTGCAGTCGGACGTCGGGGAATTCATCCTTAAGCATCTGAAGGAACATGGGGAGCAGGTGGGCAATAGTCCTGGACGGTCAGTACAGGTTACTGCTAGCAAAGACGCAGGATACTTACTCCTCTTTGCCCAGGATAGGCGCTAGGCCGCTGATCTGAGTACCGAGGGAAGCCCGGACGTGCTGAGAGGGGTCAGAGACAAGGTCCTCAACGCTGGTCATGATCTCATTGAGGAGAGTGTCGCGATCAATCAAATGGCAGAAGCCTGAATGCGTCAGTCAGGTATTAACCATGCACCATTGGGGTATCATACCAGGGATTTGGCCAGCGATCGCAGTGCGAACCTCGGCCTCTGTATCTTTGAGGAGCTTGACAAAGGCAGGCACCATGTCGCGGGTGACAACCTCTTCGTGGACAGCTTTGGCGATCTGCATACATCAGTATCGCCCAAAAGTTTGAACCCCAGCAGGCAATGTACCTTTTCATATCGATCGGCAACCATGTATCGGACCCTCCAGCTCTTATCCTCGAACAGATTCCGCAGCGATGTCAACAAGACGCCGTGGCTGGGTTGTTGTTCTTTGGGAATTTCCTCCGCAATCGCAATAAGGATGTCAACTGTAAGAAGACGGACGCTGTCCTGATCATCGCTCGCCAGGTATTGGAAGAGGGGGATTATTTCGTCGATGACGACCTGGCTTTGCATTTCCTTGACAAACTTGGCCAGATTGTTGGCCGCCTGTCGCCGCACCATCGGGGTTTCATCGTGTACCAAAGCTCCAAAATGCTGTCTGAGGCTCTGTTGCAACGCCGGAGTAGCCTTCTTGTATGGTGTGGAATAAAGACCAGTCGCAGAGACCTTCGAGGTGAACCAGTCTGCCTTTGACAAGCGGAGGACTAGCGGGACGAAATGCTCCTCAACTTGGCTCTCGGAGAGCTGCTCGCATACCTTGTTGAGAGATTCAACGGCCTGAAATGTCAGCATGCGCCTCACAAACTTCCAGCTGATGTGGTACCTTCTCCCGCACCAGCGGCTCCTCGATAGCCGCCAAATTCTCCAGCGGGGAGAGCAACACGTGCGCGTGTTCCGGACCCCCAACATATTCTGTAAAATTGCCCAGCTCTTCGCTCAGCGCAGTCAAAACTTCGTCCTCGTCCTCGACGGAATCTATGGCTGTTAGACGGGTGTGCTAGGCGATTGAAGGCTAGACAAACCATCAAGAAATGGGATGAGCTCATCCCGGGTTCGGTCGGGCCCAAGTGCAAGCGCGATCGTGGATAGACGGTGAATGGCATTGAGTCTGAGAAGGACATCGTCGTGCTAAAGAAATGTGAGCTCAATATTGTCTGCACGATCGGAGGGAGATTTACCTTTAACTCGTCAATGAGCACGGCGATAGGGTAGAGCTCATCGTTCTCGTTCTGGCCCTCCATTGTGGATGTGGATATGTATTAAGGGGATGCGACGAGTCCCGGTCCTGAAAGGGAAGAGGGTGGTGTTGGACCTGACAGCGATTCGGTAGAGGAGGTGTAGGAGTCAATAAGATGGCTGATAAGGATTAGTCCGACTTCGCGAGATGGCAAGGGGATGGATGGTGGTAGAGTAAGGGTGGGGGTTTTGGGCCGCATGAACAACTTCAGCAGGAGCATACCTCGATAATTGAAAAGTACCTTGATCAACAGCAAATTAATAGTTTTGATTCAATTCGTAAAGAGAAAAGAAAAATGCCCCCTTCGATGATGCAGCAACCGGAGCAGGGCAGTCGAGCTTTGAGTGTTTACTGGTGTAAATTACATACTGGCGGTGTGCACATAAAATGTTAAATATGGAGGGGAATTACCATACTAATACCATTGTCACGAAAGAGGGGGGATCTGTGGCGGTGGTGGCTTGCGGGCAGAATTTCCACCAGCACAAGAGTCATCCAAGAGTTTGTGCACCGATCACTACTTTCTGAATCTCTGTACGGCCTTTCCCTATATTCTGTCGGAGTCGCCTAGTTTGGTTTCGCTCTGGTTTGCCGGTCATTTGCTGATTGATACCAGAATTCGCAACCCCCACCATGCCTACTATCTCGGTCGACAAGGCCGCTCTTTTCAAAGAGTTGGGCCGAGAGTACGTCTTTGCGTTCTGTCATTGAACTATACTAATCTCCTTGCAGGTATACCACGGAGGAATTTGATGAGCTGTGTTTCGAATTTGGTGAGTTGGCCAGGAAATCTTTGCGGGAAACATGACTAACTCTTGAATAGGAATTGAGCTTGACGAAGATGTACATCATCCGAAACTCGTTTATAACCAATGCTGATATTTTCAGACTACAAACTCAGACCGCCCTATCGTCGATGGAAAGCAAGAACCTCCGCAACTCAAGATCGAGATCCCCGCCAACCGGTACGCGTGATATCTGAAGAGAAGAAATGGAAGAACTCAGACTAAGCAGATATTAGATATGACTTGCTGTGCTTTGAGGGCATTGCGCTCATGTTGAACATCTTCCTGGGCCGGAATCCCCTGCCGGAGTACAAGTTGACTCAGCCGGCACAGATGGAGCAGATTATTGTCAAGGAAGATGTTAGTATTTCAACACTTGCTCTTACTCGGGTTGACTCCGCTGACCAAAACAGACCACAAAAATCAGACCCTACGTGGCTGGTGCAATTCTACGGAACATCAAGTTTGACCAGGCTCGTTATGCATCCTTCATTGCCCTCCAAGACAAGCTCCACCAGAACTTGGCCCGTCAACGAACTCTGGTATCAATCGGTACACACGATTTGGACACCGTGAAGGGTCCCTTCACTTATGAGGCTCTCCCTCCCAAGGACATCAAGTTTATCCCGTTGAACCAGACTCAGGAGATGGATGGCGAGGAATTGATGAACTTCTACGAGAAGCACCAACAGCTGGGCAAGTACCTGCATATCATTCGTGACTCTCCAGTCTATCCCGTCATCTACGACTCCAACCGGACTGTTTGCTCTCTGCCACCCATTATCAACGGTGACCACTCGAAGATCAGCCCGGACACCACCAATGTTTTGATTGAGATCACTGCGCTCGATAAGACAAAGCTGGACATTGTGAACAAGATGATGGTCACTATGTTCTCCCAATATACCTTGGAGCCGTTCACCATCGAGCCTGTCCAGATCGTGTCTGAGCACAACAAGGAGACCCGCGTCACCCCCGACCTCGCTCCCCGCACTGCCCAGGCCGAAGTCTCGTACATCAACCAGTGCTGTGGCTTGAGCCTGAGCCCCGCTGAGATCTGTACTCTTCTCACAAAGATGGCATTCCGCGCGAAGCCTTCGACCACTTCCCCGGACATCATCAACGTGGAAATTCCCCCCACCCGTGCCGATGTTCTCCACCAGTGTGATATCATGGAGGATGTGGCCATTGCCTACGGCTTCAACTCGCTTCCCCGTGCATTCCCCGACATGTCCGGAACAGTCGCTCAACCTCTCCCCATCAACAAGCTTTCCGACATCGTTCGGGTGGAGACTGCCATGGCCGGTTGGTCAGAGGTGTTGCCGTTGATTCTGTGCTCCCATGATGAGAACTTCGGTTGGTTGAACCGCAAGGATGACGGAAACACTGCTGTCAAGCTGGCCAACCCCAAGACCCTTGAGTTCCAGGTCGTCCGCACTAGCCTGCTCCCAGGTCTGCTCAAGACCATCCGCGAGAACAAGCACCACTCTGTTCCCATGAAGATATTCGAGGTCAGCGATGTTGCATTCAAGGACCTGTCTCTGGAGCGCAAGAGCCGCAATGAGAGACATTATGCTGCTGCCTTTTACGGTAAGACTAGTGGATTCGAGATTGTCCACGGTCTTCTTGACCGTATCATGGCCATGCTTAAGACCAACTTCCTCGCCGAGGGCGAGACCCCCAAGGGCGACTCCCAGTACTATATCAAGGAACTAGACGGTATGTACCCCTTCGAACCCAACTGAAAGATGTACTGACAGTATAGATCCCACCTACTTCCCCGGCCACGCTGCTTCTATCCACCTCCGTATTGGTGGCCAGGACAAGGTCATTGGTTCCTTCGGTATCCTGCACCCTACTGTGCTGGAGAAGTACGAGTTGAAGTACCCAGTCAGCACCCTGGAGCTGAATGTTGAGGCTTTCATGTAGAGAGAGAGGCCTACATATGAGTGGCTGTCCTTCTGATTAGAGTTATGACCAAAAGCAAAAAAGTACATAAATCCAAGAAGATCCAAGTAAATGACATGTCAGAAAGGGGCTTGCCTCGTTAATCCCGCGCAGAACGTATTTCAGAGTGGAGTATGTACAAATCGACCGAAAAGAATATGTCATTGAACATAAAAGTATAAAAGGGGTATCCGATAGAAACACTCTGAGCTATCAAGAGAGTTCTCAAGCCCTATAGTGGTAGCTCTGGCAGAGAGGTCCATAACTTACAAGGTGAACACCCCCCACAATGTAGGGCTAAGATAAAGGGTATTGACAAGACTACTACTGTCCATCGTCGAGCCGGTGACCGCGGAACGAGTAATAGTTGGTCTGCTTGATGTGCCTGACTTTGCCAGTTCGTTCATCGTAAATACCAAATCCATGGGTTGCGGCATTGGGTGGTGTGTAAACTGATTAATTAGCCTTGGCTCCATTCATTTTCACAATAGATAACATACGATGGAGTGAAATGGCAAAGTTGTCCTGGTCTGGATTGGATATCCGATGTACACCAAGCTTATCAGACATGTAGGTGACCTGATTTTCGCGGTAGATTGTCTGCTTGGTCAGCTGTGGTGGTGAAATTTGGCCATTCTCGATCTGCTCTTGGTTGGGCCATGAGTACAGATCTTCTTGCAGTTTTCCTTTTAGGACCTATTCCAGATTAGCTTCCATTTATCTGTCAGATCAAAGAGCGGATACCTTCATCACACAGTGTGCGTTGGCATGGTCATGAATTGGACTCCCTTTCCCAGGGCTCCATACAAGAATCAGCTGAACGGGTCAGCCAAGCGCTCGTTGGGGGTGTGACAATTTCCATACCAAATTACTCTTGCCGTTTCCCTCATCAATGAGATTCCTTGTGTATGTCCTGCTGGCATCACCCAACGCATATGAAGCCCATTCATCTGAATTCGATACGTATTTCTCCATCAATAGTTGTATCTCCATGGGATCGACATCGCTAGAATCGAGACCCGAGCTTGGACCTAATGCAGAACTAAGATCTTCCACAAGCTTCTCAAAGTTAGGTTTCTCGGTGTTCGATTTGGACCCGTTAAGGAATGGCATAGTGAATGAGTGTTAACGGGGAGGAAGAAGTATCGGAAGTTAGCCGAATGGCGAAATCGAGAGTGTATCCACCACAACGGAATTGCAAATTTGGATAGGAGATTGCACAATTTGTGGATTTTTATTATGAACCTCGACACCAAGTATTCATGTTCACAAGTATGTAGTTGCCCCCGTTGCCCAGGTGCAATTTGGCTATGATAGCGATAAGACATTAGCCTCAGGCTGAAAATGACATAATTGCCCTCGTCGCCTTAGGCGCACACCCCGCCCTGACTAAAAACTGCGGTGCCACAATTCAAAGATTATCGCCGCAAGTGCATTTCTCCTTCAAAAGTTGTCGCTCAACTCGCTAGTTCTTAGCGAGGGACATATACGGAGTCCCCTAATACCAGTGGCTATCAATCGCTTTTTCTATTGATTTTTCGATTGCTGGGTCAAATCGCCAAAATGTCGACCACTATGGAAAAGGTGAGTGCGGTCAAGATTTTTGAGCACCAAACAAATTACTAACAATGCTTCTGTATAGATCAAGGAGGTCGAGTCAGAGATGGCTCGGACTCAAAAAAACAAGAACACCTCCTATCATTTGGGTACGCGCACACCGACAACTTTTCAACGATGACGTTTTCTGACAATATATAGGACAACTGAAGGCGAAGCTTGCTAAGCTCAAGCGTGAACTTCTGACCCCGACTGGAGGCGGTGGCGGTGGTGGAGGTGAGTACCTCATATCCGAACATTCTGCTAGGTACTAACTCGGGAACAGCTGGTTTCGATGTTGCGCGTACTGGTGTGGCCAGTGTGTAAGTTACCCGAGAAGCCCTGGAGATTGAGATCGCATATGCTTACAAGTGCAGTGGCTTCATTGGTTTCCCGTCTGTTGGCAAGAGTACACTGATGAATAAATTGACTGGTCAACATTCAGAAGGTTAGTTATGACCGTCCTCCTTTGACAAACGATTTTTCTAACACCCTCTAGCCGCGGCCTACGAGTTCACAACCCTCACGACTGTCCCCGGTCAAGTGATGTACAATGGTGCCAAAATTCAGATTCTCGATCTCCCAGGTATTATCGAAGGTGCCAAAGACGGCAAGGGTCGTGGTCGCCAGGTTATTGCGGTGGCTAAGACTTGCAATCTCATTTTCATCGTCCTTGACGTGAACAAACCGTTGGTTGACAAGCGTGTCATCGAGAACGAATTGGAGGGCTTTGGCATTCGAATCAATAAGAAGCCTCCCAACATTGTATTCAAGAAGAAGGACAAGGGTGGTATCGCCATCACGAGCACTCAGCCATTGACTCATATTGACAACGACGTAAGATTGACTGCTCGCATAGTATTTGACAAGTACTAACAGATCCCAGGAAATCAAAGCTGTAATGAGCGAGTATAAGATTTCGTCCGCTGATATCTCCATTCGATGTGATGCCACCATTGACGACCTGATCGATGTCCTGGAAGCCAGGAGCCGCAGCTACATTCCCGTCATTTATGCGCTGAACAAGATTGATGCTATTTCTATCGAAGAGTTGGATTTGCTTTACCGGATTCCAGACGCCTGCCCAATTAGCTCCGAGCACGGATGGAACGTCGACGAGTTGATGGAGATGATGTGGGAGAAGCTCAAGCTGCGCAGAATCTACACGAAGCCCAAGGGCAGAGCGCCCGACTATTCGGCACCTGTCGTGTTGCGTTCCTACGCATGCACAGTCGAGAATTTCGTAAGCATTGTGCTCATCTTTCCTAAGGCTTATACTAACAATACAGTGTGACGCTATTCACCGCACAATCAAGGATGATTTCAAGCACGCCATTGTGTATGGTCGCTCAGTAAAGCACCAGCCGCAGCGAGTCGGTCTTTCGCACGAGCTTGCTGATGAAGATATCGGTAATTATACCAAAAGAACGAAACATGAATTCCAAAGCTGACCAGCTATAGTATCGATCATCAAGCGGTAAAGGAATTATGCCAGCTCCTTGACCCTCATAGCCCAAAGCGGCGAGATGATCCAAGCGCTGGGGTGGTCTGTGCCAGCCTGTCTTTGCGCCTCCGCGATCTGACAGCTTCTGGTACATCCGTAAGACGCCACCGGATCCGAGCGTGGTTGGATAGATCTCGTTCACGGCAACATAATTAAGGGGGGGAAGTCTTGAGTCTACCTTTTGATATTCAAATCAGCATGCACAGCACAGATTTTCAGTCTCAAGGTATAGCTTGACTTAATTCGATGAACTCGAGTTAGGCTTCAAGGGTTACACAAGTCCAGGGGTACGCACGAGGCGAAAAGCCATGAGTCTTTCTGATATTCTTGGCACCTTTGTTTGTGGCCCTTGAACCAGTCCCTATTGTTATGATTACCCTTTTTTTTGATGATTGAAATTATTTGTCCATCAGCGTCCGCAAAAGTTCAGATCTGGCATTCTCGTATTGTCTCAAAAATCAAAGCCATCCTAAACAGTGTGCTCGTTCTTCCCTATGGTTTGAACCTGAAAAAGGCAATTTGTGGCTTTTTCCATATAATGAAAGATATATCATGTCAGACCAATCAGCCTCCTTGGTTGATTCGTATTACAGTAAAAATTAACGCATCATGCGACTCCTTATCGCCCTGTACATATTAGAGGGCCCCATGTACAGATCGGAGGACGCCTGCATATACAATTTATTTTGATGACATTCCGATTGGCATTTTCCCCTTGCCATTACCTCCCGTCCTGCACAGCATCCTTGCCAGCCATTCTAATGTTTATAAGATTTTCACCGGTGGCTTGATTTCTTGCTCTTTCTTTTTTTCCTCCCTCATTTTTACTTTGAGGCTGACGAGTCAGACCATTAAAGGTCTAGGCCTCTGTACGCCGATCATAGCACTCCTAGCTGTCATCTCGAAAGCTCCGGGATAATAAAAAAAACGGACTCGATATAGCTTCGACGGAAGAGCCGGAAAGGTAATTATGGTGTGCATACTTCGTACTCCATACTCCGATGCAGAGAAGGGCCGCGACTCAAAGCATTGACCTATTGCTAATAGCTTAACGGTGATCATGATGGGGTCGTATATTTGAAAAGCCACAGCGTCGGTTAACTGTTACATGTTTAATAAACACGGCATTACCAGTCTAGCTTCCGATAGGTCCAAGGGCGGTTATATTACTTAGAAAATGATAGGAGATCAAACTGGATCTGTCAACTGACTAGCACGTTTTTCCTTAGCTTCTTAAACTCTTGGCTTCTGGCCTGCAACTACTTACCGAAATTTGATGGGAAGAAAAAAAAGTACAGATCTGCATAGGATTGACATGCAATGCAAAATATATCAACCAACCAGAAAAAAGCAAAAAGTGAGGCAAGGTACTGGAAGAGATTTTAAGACAAGCGGTGAAAAAGATGGTCAATTTGTGTCCGTTTATCTGATTCTCGACGTTCAGATGGTAACCTTTTAACAGAGCACATTATCCACCCAATAGGGATTTCTTATTTATGTATGTATCGTACTGAATCTCATGAACCTCTGCGGAGACAAAACAGTTCTTGGTGGAGAATCTCCCGCAAATCTCCGATTTAGTGAAATGAGAAAGGGGCTGTTCACGATCTGGTCTGTTCTCAGATGCAAGATCGGCGTCCGGTGTATATTAATTTCTTGTATACTTGATCAGGTGACTATGATAGCACTGATCGCCCGCATACCTTTTAACGTACGTTGTACATTTTCGCTCTCGTGGAGGATCCATCGGCCATCCCCGTCGCATTGCATTGCATGAGCCATGCTCTTCCCCGGAGTAAGCATACAGTGTTTTCCTTAGCCCTAGGGATGGTGGATGGAAGCACTCTGTAGTACGGAATAGCCCTATACTAGTGGTTCACTAACAACTAAAGATTTATCCATGCTATACCCATCCATTTCTATTAATCCAATTCTATCAATTCTGCACCATTTGACTTCCCGGAGATACTTCGGGTAGAATTAAAATTGCAGGGCAACCGGTACCTGACTCGAGTGACACCCTCTCCCTACATAGAGTTGTGTACCCTGGGAAATTTCTCTTCAAAACAGCCAAGAACGGCCCAAATTGAAAGAAGCAAATATATGAATTGGTCCGAGAATTTTGATCCTGACCGGTCTAGACTTATTCCTGCTCCTTCTCCGAGTGAAAAGCATGCCCTAATAAAGATAGCAACTCAAATGGCGTCAGTCCGGGACCTACCCCGATTTTTACCCCTAAACACACATTATTAGCGAACGGTTTAATCTAAAATTGTGCTAAAATTAAAATCTTTTAAATTTCGTCACACATTTCTTTTTGATTTAACTGGCGCCAAGTAAAAAATAATGACGGCAACAAGCATAATGATTGGTACTGCGACTAAATCATCATACGAATCATACGCATTCTGCAGTGTTGGGAATGACTTGTCAGACCTCTCTCTCATACTGTTGTTCTTTGCTTTTTTTTATTCTTTGTTCATCCTTTCGAGAACGAATCCTTCCAAGTATTAAAGCAGGCGGGTTTTACACTCGGCTCTCCTCGTGGTTTGAGTTGAACAAGCGGGGTGTTGGATATTTGGGTAGTATTCCAACTATGACCGCGTCCAAAAGAGAATACCCTATAAGCATACTATATGTCGGAGATACACCCGGTCTTCGGCCCCTTCCCATTGCTCTATGGTCTACTTCGTATAGTCTACCTACATAGTTACTCTGTTCTCTCTAACCTTCCAATTGGATTTCAAATTGCAAGCAAAGACTTGAATGTTGAAGGTTCCCGGGCCGGAGTGGACCGTAGTGGGTCGTTGTGGAGAAGACGAGGGCTGAACTTCCTTTAGCGTCCCAAAACATCCCTTCCCCTCTTTCAAGATGTCCTTTTACGCTTTGTGATAGGACAACTCTTCAACAGCCTGTTCGGCCCTTGTATCGGGCAAGCTCGTATACATATTTGTATCCAAAGATCGTCCTTGCTGCTCCTTATTTGCTAATTTCTAGCCGTCTCATCTCTCGTGGATGTCTGATGCGGTACTTCCCCAAGGTTATGATCCCACATAATCTCACCCCAATCTGGTAATAGTTCCATTCTATGGACTTTGCTCCAATCTATTTATTCCGTAGGGATTTGCTTTCTCTCTGTCTCTCTCTCTCTCTCTCTCTCTCTCGGTCCCCTCTATTCGGCCTTATGATTTGTGTTCACTTGAGGTCAAACCCCTTCAGACCCGGTTTCTTCACCTCCACAATGTGAACCGTGCCCCTAAAACACATCCTATGGGGAAAGGAATTTGGATGTTGAGTGTTTGATTCAACGGTTTGCTTTTTGATTCCAAATGAAGATATCTCCAATGAAGGTTCTTTCCGCATAGTCGATAAGTCTCTCTGCCGCTATCCTCTTCCCGGCCCAGCCTGATCGCCGTCTTCGCCTGCGATGTGCATGGGTGTTATGCGGGCTTTAAGTTCAGCGGTTTATCGATCCGCTACCCGGCTCTAAGCAAACCAACTAAGAACTGGGCTAGGAATTGAACGAACTTTCCAAGGACCAAGTCTAATTATTGAGCTAGATTCCCTAGAAATCATCCTTAGAGCGAAGTGACAACCAAAGAAGTATAACTTCTCGTCAAACAAGTCAAGGTTTAACGCTGGTCCCGCCGTTGCTTTTCCAACAACCCTAGATGACTTCAGATTGGACGATATGTCGGGCCTATGTTAACCAGGTTGTATTGCCAGTATACAACATACTCGTACCCATTGAGTCTACCATCCTGGAAGGTCATATGGGAGAAAGGAAGAAAATCGAAAAGACAAAAATCCTAAAAAATCCTAAAAAAATACCTAAAAACCAAGAATAAACCGCGTTAGCCCTGAGAACAAAGATTTCCATACTCTTACGCTGTAATACGCAAAACGAATTGGGCCTGACGAGATGCAACCCCTGGCGCAATATATCACTCAGCCAACCAACCAAATACCATTTCCCCCTCTATTACAGGGATCATTTTGAAATTTTAGAAAAGTGAAATTAAAATGATATTTATCATTTCTTTTCTTTTATTTTTTAATGGATTTTTTTACTTCGGATGGAATTTTTCATACTAACCAATCACCAACCAGTTCGGCTGGATAACTCTCGAGAGTTATCATTGATTTCTCCGTCGTCTTTCTCGTGCCAGTTGCAATCGAGATTCATAGTCGTTCTGTCAAATCCACGCGATACGGATCGTCCTACTGGTTTTCCTTTTAACCCCCATTGCCTTACCCGCAGGTCCTTACCTTCTTGCATATCGTATACTTTATACTCCCTCTTTTCCCTAGGTGGTTTATAGAGCTACCATCTCGGGACATTACCACTCTCTATCTGGATAATTTTATACAAGTCTACAGCAGTGGAACATGCAGTTTTTATTGTCTTACCATTAGAGATTGTTTCATTGTTCTTCGGGATTTCTGTTTGTCTCTCTTTCTTTTGATTTCCCCTCGAATCGAGCCTATCACGATTCCCCCTCCCCCCACCAACCAAAGAAAAGCCCTATCTCCATTGTTCTTGAGATCCAATGTCTATGGAGGAGCCCACCATGGAAACAGAGGCTCATCATCCGCCAGAGAGTGAATTCCCACCACATTCGCCATGGGGGGAAATGGGCCAATTTACTACCCCTCAGCACTCGCCTGCCATGCCAGAATATAGTGGGTTTGACTATAGTCAATCGCAGCTCATGGCCGTGGACTCGTATGGCATGCCAATACCCCCACCCTACGCCTCTATGCCACTACCCATGCCTTCGCATTCCTGGCCCAGCATGCTCACACCACAATCTCCGTTTGCAGCGTCTGGGCTACCTGCTTCTACCCCGACGTCAGTGTCCCCTTCGGTTCTCATGCCTCCAGTGCGGAAGACCTCGACTGGGGGGACTACACCGCGCAGGACACTTACCGATGATGACCGCCGGCAAATGTGTATATATCACGAGGAAAACAAGACTGCTAAGCAGACTGATATTGGAGGTATGCAATATCTCTTTATCCGTGTTGAAGGGACTAGGCTGACTCTATATACAGCATTGTTCGGAGTCGAGAGAAGGTATCATTGGAACCTCAGCTCATTCTATTCAATCTAACATGTAATAGCACTGTTTCCAAAGTCCTTCGTCAGAAGGAGAAGTACCTAAACCCGGAAGATGGGAGTCGATCTCCCATCAAACGGGCCAAGGGAAGAGTCCCTGATATTGAGAAAGCCCTAGCCAACTGGGCAAAGAACTACCAGCGCCAAGGATATCCCCTAAACGATGATATGATCAAAGAGAAAGCACTCTTCTTCGCTAACACTTGCGGCTGCCCCGAAGGCAAGGAAAAGGTCTGCACCACAGCCTGGCTAGAAAAATTCAAGCAGAAGAACAATCTCCTCGGTGCAAAGGTGCGCAGAGGATCTACGGAAATTCGCAGCGGATCAAACAGCCCAACCCAGCTCAATACAGACTTTGGATCTGCTCTTCAAAGCCCTAGCGGTCCCTCGCCCACCTCTCCAGTCGATGGCTTCGGATCCCCATTATCTCCATCGAGCCAAGAAGGGTTCAAACGGGACATGGCCGAACTACCCGACCTGACAGGGGGTTACCAACACGGATATTCCAAGAGTACAACCTCGATCGACACCTCGGCGGGTATGGTGAGCCCAACATCCACTTTGGTCTCTGAAAGCCCTTTCACACCGACAAGTCAATCCCGTCTCCCAACTGGGCCCAGCAACGCCAACAGACCACGCAGCCAGACCTTCCCGCTGGTCCCTATCGATCCAACTCTTCTATCCGCCGACGAAACCACGGACCCGCAGCGCCAAAAGCGTGAACTCCAGCAATCTCTCTCGGTCTCCACCTTGCAACCTCCAGTGGAAATGGACGACCCGAAGCCCGCCGTGTGCCCAGTCCACCAGACAAACGTCATCAAGCGCAATCGCAGCAACCCGGAAATCAAGACAAAGTCCATGCCGCCGCCATCAAAGTCTACTACCATCTCGCCAATCAGCTCCCCCGGATCACCAACGCAGGACGAGGCTCGTCGCGCCCTGGAACTCGTCATAAACTACTTCGACCATCAACCGGCCGGACTCGCCGCACAGGAGTACATGACCATCGGGAAGCTAATGGAGAGACTTGAGCTTGCTAAGAGTCAGGCCGGGTTTCTCTTGGGTGGCTTGCCGCGCATTGATGAGCATGAGGATATCCCCATCCCGCGTGTGACGAAGAAGAGGAGCATCCACAATTTGGGATGAGACCTGATCAACTTGCATTACCTGCATATCTTCCTTTCCTTTTTATTTTTTTGCATTTATTCCCGTTATTTATTGCATTCATTTCCCCCCCCCCCTCCCCCCCCTCCCCAACATTCTCTGCTTTACTGTGATTCGTGATTCCCCCTTTCTCTTCTTCCTTTCCTTCATTCGGTGGTTTATTTGATATTTTGTGGTAACTGTACGAATCTTTCTTTTATATCCATTTCCTATCTCTCCAGCAATAAGGAGATATAAAAACCTGGGCAACCAAACAAAAAACATACACATATCCAGAGGGCGACCTCTACTTTCTTTGGAACTGTTTTGGCGGATTTGGGAATAGGCGCGCACGCCCTGGGATTCCCAGTCTGGATGAGTTGGATGCATATGGAATAATGGGCACATGGTAAATATGTGATGGTATATGGAATTGGAATCATCGGCCTTGGACTTGGGAGTTTTTGCCGCCTGCTTTCTTCTTCGGGTTTTTTGCTTTTTTTTAACTTGATTTTCATTTTTTTTTAGCTGTTGGCTTGCTATATCCCTCAACCCCCTTGTACTGCATCTCTTTCTAACAGCTCTTTTTCATATTAATTTTTCCCTTTTTCTAAAAACGCGGAAAGATAATTTTCATTGGGTTCTATGAGCCATGTCAGATTAGGTCTATTATTATACCCCAGTATCTTTTAACAATCACATTATTTTAACTTTGGAACTTATGCTGGTCATAAGAAAGGCATATCTCATTAATTAAGTCTGCTGATATTAAAAGCCGGTGTAGCTATACAAATGCTGGTGGCACTGGCGCCACCCCACGATCCTCCAGTAAATCTTTAACACTGTGCTCAGTCATTTCGGGGAGTAGCTTGGACACTACTGTCTCAATGATACTCCAGACTAGATGTTTATTGCAGTACTCATCTGCAAAGAGGTCTAGAAAATCATGTTCGATTATATCCAGGAGATGCACTTCCTCGCAATCAACCCCCGCAGATGGATCGTCTGTGCGCAGCCGCTCAGCGGCAAGGTGACCACACGCAACTGGACAGGGATCGGAAGGCAAAGGGGGGTGTGATGACGCCATGTTTGCCTTCCCCTCCTGGAAAGCTCCATGGTGCGCGCCGGGGGAAGACGGTGGGGATGTGACGAGAGAGGGCGAACTGTTGGAGCTGCAGGTACCATCACCACTGTAGGGCGGAGGCGCCGACGGGGGAACACCGAGAAAAGTTCGTGTGACAGAGCGCGGGATTAGGGCCAGGAGGCTAGCTGCACATCGTCGCTTGATAGCGGCGATCTCCGTCCTAGAGGGGGTGTTCCGTTTTACCGGTTCGGCCGGCTGATTTAACTCTGGTGTTGGGACGTCGGCTGCAATGGCAGAAAGTGATGGGCCTGAGGTAGCTGTTGTGGCAGTCTTGCCGCCGTTGCTGCTGTTCCCCGGATTATTGGCTTTAATGATATCAGTCGTATCAGGGCCCCTGGCTCCTTCCGTAATAGGTGTAGGTGAGGCCGTGGGCGCGAGGGCTTTCTGACTGGGCGTCGGAGTCTGCACTGACTGCAGAGCCGAGGCCGGAGCTTCAATATGACCGGCCGCTATTTGAGATATTGGACGGGTATTGGACGGGAACAAGGCGGTCCTTGTCGCAAGAAGAAGGTTGGGCAACAAAGTGGGGGTCAGCACGTACTCCTCAATGGTCTCCCGGAGGAATCTGCGAGAGTTAGCAAAAAGTTTCAAATCATGACGTCGGAGCAATTGGCTAAAAATAATAATAATAAATAATCAAAAGAGTGAAGCGATAATCTCGACTGTGGAGCTCGGGACGTTGTGCCTTTTTCTCCCGCATTAATTAAAAAAAAAAAGGTCCAAGTTGCATATAAGAGCCGTATAAAGTGAGGCGGAGCAAGATCGACTGAAGGAGCTTGGGCCATTAAAACATTCAGGTAACATCCCGTACCTGGGCATGCACGAACCCCGGTCAGATTACAAATTCCACTTTCCGATAGGAATTTCGCTCATTGGACCGAATTCAGTAATTCACTCTTGGCTGTTTTCCTTTTTATCCTTTTTCAGCCAAAAGAGGTATGGCCTGCGATGGGATGATCGGCAGTTTCTTGTCTTTTCTCTCTTTCGTGCTTTAGCACCCTTTTTGCCAAGGAGAGTTCAATCGCCCAGATGTTCTCATTTCTTGTTTTTTCCGGGTTTGCAAATCAGGAAAGTTGGCATTTGAATCTTCAGATTCACAGAACAAAAAGTGGACGAGCGGCACGGAAAGGGCCGGGCCCCGGCGCTATCACACAAGTTGAAAGAAATTCAAGGACGGGGCATCCACGCATCCCTGCTCGAAAGAAAAAATGGTCGGACCAATTTGAGGGCAACCAATCTGATGCCAGAACAGCCCAGTAGGTCTGACGGTAATGACCGTACAGTAAGGTGACCTTGTAAGACCGTAAGATGACCGTAATCATCCCAACGGGTATTGTAGCCTTCCAAGAGGTTACAACTAGGTCAAGTGACCGACGCGGCATGCGAGCAAGACGCTTCATGTCCCACTCTAACTCGCACAAGTGACACTTGGACCGGAGATCGTGTTTCGGAGATCGTACCATCGCTCCACAGTCGTTGATTTCCCAAGGCCTGAGCCCTCAAGAAGGGCTGGAGCGTTGAGGGGTTGCATAGAAGAAAAGAGAAAAAATAGAACAAAACTCACCTATCAAAGATTCCATCCGTAGCACCGACCCTGCCTGGGCCTGCCAAAATAAGGTGCTGGAATAGAGCGAGCAACCCAATCAGCCATGGCATTCTCCCTGGGATTCCCAGTATTTGCGAAACCATGGAATATATCCGGTAGTCGAGAACCGGACGTTTAATTGTGCCATCCGACTCTATCTCATCTCTTTTCTGGTTGATGGGTAAGGCAAGTGGAACACCAACACCGTGCGAAGAGGAGCCTGGACTCGATGCGACACGAAATAAACCCATTGCAATGAAACGCAAGACGACGTAACCAAGATAAATCTTCTGTAGTAGGTTCCATATCCAAGTGGCCAAGAATGACGCTGATGGGCCCGATAGCTCATTCTCGGTTGAAAGCAAGCCGAACTTTTCTAATCGGTTGATTTGAGAGTCCGGGGTGGATTTTGTGTCATCTTGGGTTTGACGGCGTCCCACTTGGGCGGCGAGTTTGCCTATAGTTTCCCAAATGAACCACCCTTCGCATGCCCTGCTACTGACCTGGTTTCCCAGGATCAGATCTGCTATAACATCAACCACCAGCGCTCGAAGACTGCTGTTTTCGAGGTCTTCCGTTGGCAGAAGAACTGCTAGGATACCGTTGGCGAGTAGACGTCGATAGACTGCTTCGTTCTCGCTCTGCTCGGCGATCGTATCTGGATCCCCTGGATCAGGTATTGGAGAAAGGCCGGGGTGTGGATTTAGCTCATGATAGAGCGCACGGTACGACGTCGGTAGGCCAGAAAGGTGTGACTGTTGCCTGGCTTGTCTGTACGCTGGAAGATCATATAGTCAGCAATGTTTCCCCTCTCCGCGGAACCGTGGATTCCAGCAAGAAGAAATTCAGAATGGTTAAGTCTCACAGAGTACATGTGATTCCACCAGGGCAGGGATCTCATCCAGGGCTAACTGTGCAACGTCGATTTGGCGCAGCCTCTGCTCGAGTGCACGTGTGCAATGCGCGATTACTTGTAAAACTTCATTCACAAGAGCCTGATCGGGTGTAATTTTCGAGTACCACGAGTAAACAAATTCCTTTATTATGATCGCGAGAAGGGCGTAGAGTTGACGATCAACGTCATTGGAGCTCGTGAGGGGAGGTAACAGCTCTTCCGGAGGCTGTGGGGAAGATGCCCCGTGGTTGCTTGTTTGGGGGCACAGGACGCGTCGGATCAGGGCAGTGGTGGCCTTGTTGCTAACAGAGTCCGGGTCATCCTTTCCAGAATCTCTTTGTGTACGGAGTCGGGAGGAAGGACGCGAAGGCGGCTGAAGTGTCGTCGCGGAAGGCAGCGCGGTGGATCTGGAGCTGGAGGTTGTCGGTCCAGCCTTGAGATGAGATATCGGCTGAAGACCGGGGCGGAGCTGGTCATTCATTTCATCTCATAGAGCTACAGAGTTGGGTCAATAGCTATCAACAAAGTGTTCTCTGTTAACAAGACAAATCAACTTTGGAAGCGTTGATGATTTGTACCTGGCCCAATTTGGATTATAGGGCTTAGGGCTGTAGGATAGGCCTTATCGCATTCCATTGATGCGGGGGATCCCGATGGTAGATGGCCAAATGTACTTAAAGTGCCCAAGTGGCCTTTTGACTCTCAATTGTATTATTTGTTTTCTTTGAATATACACCATGTTAGACCAAGTTAAAGATAGACCTATTCCCTTGTGGTTGGATTGCGATCCTGGTCAGTCCATCATGACCCTCTTGCGTTCGTATTACTGACTGCTTTTAGGCCATGATGTGAGCCTCTAAAGGTACATATGTATACTACAGAGACATTTATTAATATCATATAGGATGCCTTTGCAATTCTGATCGCTGCTCATCATCCATCTTTGGAGCTTCTTGGAATCAGTACTATCCATGGAAATGCATCGTTAGAGAAGACAACCGCCAATGCCGGCAGCGTTCTGGAGGCGATCGGCAAGCCCGATATTCCTGTCTATTCTGGTAGTAATAAGCCATTTTCACGACCTGCTCTTCATGCGCCCGATATTCACGGTACGGGATCCTTGCAATGCGAGCGAAATGTTTTAATAACACTTTCTAGGCGAATCTGGTCTTGACGGGACCGACCTTCTCCCCAAGGCCACTAGACCACCTGTCGCTGATAAGAACGCCATTTTGGCCATGAGAGATGCTCTTCTTGCACAGCCCAAAGGTACTCCCTGGGTAGTTGCAACGGGTACCTTGACTAACGTCGCATTGTTGTTTGCAACGTTCCCCGAGGTGGCTGAACACATTCAAGGGCTGAACATTATGGGTGGTGCCATCGGTGGGGGATTCACCGATGCTCCCATGAGCAGACTCCAAGGTGAGAAGTCTAGAATTGGAAATGTGACCCCATGGGCTGAGTTCAATGTCTATGTGTGTTTTCCAATCATTCATCCCTCTCTCTGGCTTGTCTAAATAACGATGGTATAGTGTGACCCGGAGTCTGCCGAGTCAATCTTTAGCAACCCGGTTCTTGCATCTAAGACAACTATGATCGGCTTAGATCTCACACATCAGGTTTTGGCCTCACAGGCCGTTCAAATGCGCATCTTGCATGGCTCGATCCACTCGACTGAGGAACCCACTGTTCTTCGGCAGATATTGCATGCACTACTCACTTTCTTCGCTGCCACATACGAGAAAGCTTTTGGGTTGACCACTGGGCCTCCACTGCATGATCCCATTGCCGTGGCCGTTATCTTGTCGACGTTGAATCCAACCTTCGCCAAGAAGCACCCTAATCAAGCTCTTGCTTTTGATGACAAAGGCGGCGAGCGTTTTGCTCTGAGTATTGTCACGGATGGGCAGCACGGGGAAGACGTATCCGTAACAGGTCAACTGGGCCGCTCGATCGCCACTCCTGTTAATGGTCCGGGAGTCGCTATTCCCAGGGGCGTTGATTTAGATGCTTTCTGGAACATTGTCTTACAATGTGTCCAGCTAGCCGATGATTGCAATGCCGCACCCAAGGCCTGATTTGCGATATCTTCGGACGATCAGTGAACCTTTTAGACTGTGACCTAGATCTTTAACATACAGCTACATTAGAAGGATATCTTGGTGGAGGTCAGATATGGGACATAGACCAGAATTTATGGCATGTCCAAATAGTCGCAAGTTACAAATTTATTCATCCTTTGTATTTTGTACCCAAACATGACCAAAAGGCGCCCTCAACGGCCTGATCTAGTGCTTGCGAGAGTAATAGGAAACCCCTCACTACACAAGGCAGGGCTCCCCATTCACGAGCCAAGAAAAGAGGGTTCCCCGCTTCAGTCAATTGAAGAAAGATTATCGACATGGAGATCCGGGTTCTACCGGCTTGGAATATGCTAAGATCGATGGAAGCTTTTGAGGTTGTTCTTCATATGCATTTTTATTAATGGCTTTTATGCTCCGTAGTTTGCTTTTTAGATGCAAGTCAGTGATGTTTTGCAGGATGACAGGGGGTTCCACGTTTCTGGATTTCAGGAATGCATAGAACAATTAAGAAAGAAATATGGAAGGAAAAGTTGAAGTTGAAGCCCGGCTGAAAGGAAGAACGTCATAAGTTGCCTGCCTCTCCACATCTTTACAACTTCAACAACTTGGCTTTCCCCAGACTTATTTATTGTTTACTACACATATTTTTGGTTTCTTGGCCTTGCATGGCCTACGTCGATCAATATCCCTTGACGGCGCATTCCGATTAGAATGCCGGTATGTTTCATTCTAATCTGGATAACATGTGAGTTAATACCTTTTTAGCCCACGCCACTCTCTCCGGCACCTGACCCTCCGCGATCGACTGCCCCTGTGGAGACCGATAACGCCCACGATGACAACGTGAACTTTCTACGATCGCGACCAGCTCTTTTCAATCCGCTATTACCCTCTTTAAGCCGACAACGTCGCCGTCGTTATCCGACTAATCCGCAAAACGAGGATCGCATGGAGGTGGATGATTCCACCAACCCGCGCACGTCCGTTGAACTCAACCGTCGCATCCCGATTGTCCGCCACCAGGAGAGATCAACCGATATGCCGAATTATGAGGGACGAATGACAAACTCTCGATCGTTGTATGGATGGGCACCCGGATCTGATGATGAGGATAGCGTTGCGCGCGAAGAGTCTGATGATGATCAGATGCAGCCTTTCCTCCATTCCATCTCAAGTCGTGACACACCCCCTGCGCGACCTCCTCGAAATGAGGTCCCGGGCCCCGCGCAACTGATACCCCATGAGTATGAGACATTACCAGGCAGTAACCGGGCTCGGCCATCGATCTCCGCAGTGGCAGCGTTGATACAATCTGCAAGACGCCAGCCCCGGCTTTCTCGAAGTCGCACACTAGAGAACTACATGATCGATCGCTATACCCCAGAGGAGGAGGCTGAAAATGCCCTAGCGGCCGCATCTCGGGGATACCGTTATCGTCCTTCGTCGCGCGGGGATTCACATCATGCCAACCTCACCCACAATGATCTGCGCGCTCGTGCCACCGCTCATCGCCAACTACACTCGGACACCTATCCGAGCAATCTGCTAGGGGAAACCCTACACTATCTCGAGCGCATTCGGTATTCAAACTCCCTTGAAGAGAGTATGCTTGCCGTGGCGGACAGTCGGTTACCCATCTCGATGGATAACAAGGCTTGGAGAGATACAGACTTCATTCTATACACCCCCAACATTGCGCCTCCTGCAGCCTGCTCATGGCTTCGATCTGGAATGGCTTTTTCTGGCTGTCAACGAGCTGCAAGCGCTGGATGTTCAGTATTGTCGCAACGCATTAATAGTCCGCGTGCCCCCAGTGACCCTGTCATTGTAAATGGAAGTGATACCACCCGAGTCAGCGTTTCTACCACAAGTGGCCGCCGATACTTGGCTAATAACCGCGATGAAAATTGGCCTGTCAAAGTCACGATACACCAGATCAACCACGACGACATGACTTTATCTGGCACCATGGAGGCCTACAACATCCCCGATAAGACCTCGCCCACCCACGATGCACACATTGTGACGTTCTTGGAGGGCGAGATCATTGATTTCAACAATCACACGCTTGAGACAAAGAACTTCAAAGCAGATGCAGACATTGATAGCACCTACTGGCGTGAGCTCCAACCGTTCAAGGATCTGACAGATGCTGAGATGGTTCGGAATGTCGTGAGTCGGAAGTGGATTACCGAGGAATTGTCCAAAGGATGGATTTTGATGAGATGGAAGGGTAAGTAGCGGAAGATCATGTATCGTTCCACTGTATATTTCTTTTTAGCTAACATGCCCTAGAACGATGCTTCATCACGCCAACCGATGCTCGTCAAGGTCTTACAATCTCCGGATTCTATTACATCTCTCTCCGCCGCGAGGACGGGCACATCGAAGGCTTGTACTATGACCCAGGAAGCTCGCCTTACCAGCAACTCTCTCTGAATCCAGAAGTATCGAAAATGGTCTGCCCTTCTTACGCCTTCCGCTGAAAGGAACCATTATGTGCATATCCTTTTTCTTTTAGCTTTTGCTTTGGTCCAGAATAATCTTCTGGTCCCCTCTATCTCAACCTTCGGTTTCTCCGATTTGGCGTTCTGGAAAACGTCGATGGCATCTGACACGACCCTTTGCATAGCTCGGTGGTGTTCTTATTGTTTGGTTTGTTCTGCTTTGCTTTGCATTTTATTTCTCATGGGATAGATCTGTGGCTATTAAACTGCTGCAGTCATTCTGCCTTGTTTCCTGATATCATGATTCTGTTACATTTTACCTTTTGGTCTCTTATGTTTTGTATCTATGGACAAAAAGGTTTACTTTTTTTGGCTGTCATGGATCTCCATCAATGAGGAAATCCCACTTATCCCGACGGTCCCGAAAATGTTCCCACTTGATTTATGTATTAGCTTGATATATTAGATCAAAACTAATCTCCGACCTCATTGAAACGGCAATTGAGGTATCCTAGGAGCTCGGAAGCGTTTGGCCATGGCCAATCATCTCTCAATGAATCTGCTGAAAAAAGCAAATTGACACCGTGAGAACATTGATCAAGGGTTTCTTATTTAGCTCATGCGTTGACAAATTATTCTGCATGAAATACGAGTAAATCGTTTTACCCTGCGGGTTTAACTTGTAGATTACCAGCGCCCAACATAGGTCTATTGATACTAATATGGTTGCCTGAGTGTTCCAGTTTCGAAAGACAAGCTTGCGAACTGCTGCAATAATACTCCATTATTTGGATGAGAACTGATCGTACAATGGCGTTCTCTTTTGCACTGCATACATTTACGTTGGGAGTCGAACGGAAAAGCCAGTTGATGTGATAAACCACGACTCAGTAATATGCAATGATATGCATGTAGGCATGGAGGTCATATATGATAATTCCTGAAATCCAGCCAACACACTGCCAATTTTAATGCAAGGACCTCAGCCGCATTGTGTTGGATATGCATAATATGATATCGAACTCCCCGACCTTTCTTGCAGGAACCGGAGCGGGCCTGTTCACCAATTAATTTATACAGAATAGCTTTGTCAACGATACATCAAGAACTTCCTTACTACTTACCTACCCCAGCAACTCTATTTAATTTCAAAGGTGAGAACTAAGCTGACCTTGGAAGGTGTACCCTTTGCTACTTGTTCGATCCTAATCAAAACACTGCCCCTTACCAAGTATGACTGCCGAGGCTCTAGTGAACTAATCAAATCTAGCTTGCTTGTGCACAAATTTAGCGCCTCCGACAATCTTCTCCTGAGAACATTAGAAGGGTAATACCCTCGAGGTTATGTATAGATTAATCTCCAAATATTCCGGGTTACACAGTAGATCTGATATATCTTAGAATTCCAAACGTAATAAAAATGAGATTAGAAAGGAGAAAATTGAATTCCCGCATATATCTAAAGTGATTTAGATTGTATGCTTCACTTGCTCCGCATGTACTTGCCCGATTGCGGAAAGACTGACGAGTCGGGGAGTTTCTGGGTTACACCGTTACATGGCCTGTAGATCTCTTTTCTCTTATCTCTATATAGTATCTGTTGATTATTTATTGTAATTGATCCCCTTGTTCGATCTCCAATGATTCACCATGCATTTGTACCTTACAGTTTTGGCGATAGCAGGTGCTATCCAGCCTGTTATCGGTGCGCCTCACCAGGCTCGAACCGAGGGAATATGCAAGAAGACTAAAGTTGCTATCTTGTAAGCACTGTACTTCTCACTAGTTGATTTCAATACTCACAAAACTATAGGGGAGGTGGTGTGGCTGGTATTACTGCCGCTGTGAGTTTCCCCCTTCGTTAATCTGAATGGTATTGACAATTTCTAGCAAGCCCTAACAAATGCTTCCGTTCACGATTTCGTGATTCTCGAGTACCGCGATACTCTCGGCGGTCGGGCTTGGCATAAGCCGTTTGGCAAGGATAAAGATGGGAAGCCTTATAATATTGAGATGGGTGCCAACTGGGTACGTATGTCTTCGCAAGAGAATGACTCCGCTGACCGGTTAAACAGGTGCAAGGGATTGGAAGTGAAGGAGGTCCGCAGAACCCTATCTGGCTCTTGGTATGTCTTGAATTATCGTTGAAAGGTTGAATATAAACTGACCTCAATAATCAGGCACAAAAATATGGACTGAACACCGAATTCTCAAATTACGAGAATATATCTACCTACAATAAGGATGGTTATTCCGACTATAGCCATCTGATCAGCGCCTATGATGAGGCCTATGATATTGCCAACCAGAGGGCAGGTGAGATTCTTACCCAGAATCTTCAGGATCAAAACGCCAAGTCAGGCCTCGCCATAGCTGGTTGGAAGCCTAAAGTACAGGACATGGAAGCACAGGCTGTTGAATGGTGGTCGTGGGGTAAGTTATCTTGGAAATGCACCTAACACAATCAACTAACATGAGGACTAGATTTCGAAGCTGCCTATTCCCCAATAGAGAGCTCATTTGTCTTTGGCTGTGCGGGTGACAATTTGACCTTCAATTATTTCAGCGACCACGATAACTTCGTGATTGACCAGCGTGGCTTCAACGTCATATTCAAAAAACTAGCTGCAACTTTCCTCAGTGACAATGACCCCCGCCTTCACTTGAACACCGAGGTCACGAACATCACGTATTCAAACCATGGTGTCACAGTCCACAACAAAGATGGCAGCTGCGTAGAAGCAGATTATGCTATTACCACATTCTCATTGGGAGTTCTACAAAATGGCGCTGTCAACTTCTCCCCAGAACTCCCAGACTGGAAACAGGAAGCTATTGAGAAGTTCACCATGGGAACATACACCAAAATTTTCTTCCAATTCAACGAGACCTTCTGGCCCTCAGAAACACAATATCACCTCTACGCCGATCCTATAACCCGTGGCTGGTACCCAGTCTGGCAGTCACTATCCACTCCCGGATTCTTCCCCGATTCCAACATCATCTTCGCAACTGTGACAAACGAGTTTGCCTATCGAGTTGAGCGGCAAACTGACGAGCAGACCAAGAAAGAAGGAATGGAAGTGCTGCGCAAGATGTTCCCGGAGAAGGATATCCCCGAGCCAACTGCATTCATGTACCCACGCTGGACCTCAGAGCCCTGGTCATACGGCAGCTACTCCAACTGGCCTCCCGCCACATCTCTGGAGATGCATCAGAACCTCCGTGCCAACACTGGCCGACTCTGGTTTGCCGGTGAGGCTACCAGCCCAACCTTCTTTGGCTTCCTTCACGGGGCATACTATGAAGGACTGGACGTGGGCCGACAAATCGCAGCTATCATGCAGCACCGGTGCATCAACCCAGAGTCTGCCAAGTTGAGAGAGTGTGGGCCTCGCAAGCACTATGAGACCCTGCATGGCACCTCGCCGTATTCGGAATACACTATGCTCAATGGATGGGCTGTGGACAGTTCTATTGATAATAACCCCGAAGAGTGAAGATAGAGCAGGGGTTCCATTTACAGGCTTGCAACTCCCGAAGTCAACTGAGTGAGTTTATTTTATTCAATATAGTGATAGTCTCTATTCCTCTTGGGTCTAACAGCAGCTGTGGCTCATTCTCTAACATGGACAAAGTCCCATTCAATCCAGCACATGGCACCTCTATGTAAATACCTTGCTTTTCCCTCGTAGCAAAGGCCCATAGGACCTGAATATAATCGGGATAGGTATCATTATTGCGGCTAAACAGCCAAGCAACGTGCCTGCCCATTGAATTCCCATATTTTGAAACATCTGCCTTGAGAATAACGGAAATCCCGCGGCTACTGCTGATCGAAGAATGACATTAGCAGCAACAGCCGAAGCAGCGCTAAGATCCAAGTACGTCAGCAGGGGTTTCCAAGATTGACTTCTCCAAGTAGATAGGTGGGGAACTTACATCGGCAAGTATGCATCGACTATATAGTTGAAGCACGGGAGAAAGATGCATAACACTCCAAATCCGATGAATATACCGGCTGCGGCAGGTACAGCCCAATGAATCTGAGGGGTGAACCCAGTCCAACCAAACCTGATGGAATGTCAGTTAGCAGACATCATAAATTATTCTAATCCAAAATCATTGTACCCACCAAAAGAGACCTATTGTAAAAACAGGCGCTCCTAGTAGTGTTGGAGCGAGGCGCCACTCAGGTACTGGGATACCCTTATTCTCTGCCAGTTTCCTTGCATAGGCCAACTGCCCGAAAAGAATAAAAGCACACGCAAGCATCACGCCGATGATGAGTCCAATGAACATTAGACCGGCAACGGCAGGAGTCATTTTGTATACATGTTCAAAGACGAAAGGATACGCCTCAAGAAGCGCATAAACAAGGCCGTAAATGAAGGACATGTAAACCGAAACCACGAGGATAATAGGTTCCGTGAAGAGTAACTTCAATGGACGTGTGAAGTATTTCTCCACAAGACCTGCGATGCTGACCTCGATCTCCTCGTGTCCGGCAAGAATACTCGAATTTTGAGACTCTTTGCGGATAGCAACAGCCTTTGCCACGAGAATACAAGGCGGATATGTCTCGTCCAAGAAGAGAACACTCAATAACCCATTTACCAAACTGAAAATTGCCGGGATGTAAAGAGTCCACCGCCAGCCAAGAGTACTCGATGCAATGAAGCCACCCACAAAGGGTGCCATAAACGGTCCCACGAAAACAGTCAGTGCATATAGTGAAATTGCAGCGCCGCGAGTGGTGTTGTTGTATAGATCGGATAGTACACCGGGAACCACGGTCAGTTGACTTGCGCCAAACATTCCAGCAAAGAAACGACATATGATCAAGGTCTGGATATTTTTGGCGACTGCCGATGCAATTGTGAAGATTCCACCGCCTAACATTCCGATTGTCAGGGGCCATTTTCTTCCACGTAACTCGGACGCAGGTGCCCAGATTAGCGGCCCTGATGCGAAGCCGAGGACGTAGAGGGTTGTTCCCAGTGTTCCGACTACTGTTCCGACCCCGAAAGCTTTGCTTACTTCGTTGATTCCCGGCGCGAAGATGGCGCTTGTTAGGGAGACGATGAAGGTCCCTGAGCAGACTAAGATAGAGTTGAAAAGTCTGTGTAAAAAGTTTGGTCAGTTCGTATTCAGCATACCCAGATCCTTGGCTATTTTAGACTTTTGGCTTACTTCGTAGACAGTCTCCAATTCTGAGGATGCTCGGGGTCATCGGTTCCTGTGAAATCAACGTAGCTTGCTGATTTAGAACGAGGAGTCGAAAGTGCCTTGTTCGCTCCAATCGATGGCTTCTCGTGCATTTTGAACTTGACGAAAACGACGAGCAAACACGTTTTGTCAATGAGGGTTATGGTTCGATGTCCAGGGGCGCTGAATTTGGGCTGAGTTGACCTATTTAGTACAAGCTTACACTCTGGTAGGAAATTAATGTATTAATATGTGTTGAATGTGCATTCCCTTTTTCAAAACAGCTTGCGGAACTTGTGTGGACTGTCGATGTATGGAAGCGGGTATTGCGGAACGGAGGATTTTACCAGGCGCGCCGCACGGCACCCGCTATTTCCACGAGGCTGTGAGACATCTTACTCTTTTTCAGGTTTGAAAGTTGAAAGCAAAGGTAATTTGAAAAACAACTAAATAAACATGGATATCTCTCAAAAACATAGGTGCCTCTAGGTATGGTTGCTTCATCCAGATCCACCCAAGAAACTTGTACTATCAATCATATCCGAATTCAGAAATTGATCAAGGTCATCCCTTTGCAAACTAGGTAGATCAGCGACTAAAGCCCCTAGCCATGAATATTCTTCGGCGCTTGGAAATTCTTGCAGGGGTGGCCCAGCCGGACCTTCCTGCTTCTCCATGTTCATGATGTGATTGAAGATCGCAATGTCATCTTTCCTCCGCTGTTGATGAAGCATGACCAGCAAGAGAGCCGCGCTCCAGGCTTCTCTCATGGTGTTTGTATCGTAAGTGGATGCAACAAGCTTCAATGTATGCATTGCTTCGGGGAGCATCCCTAGTGAGTGCCGTGTGTCCATCACGAGCAAGACACATATGATGTGGAAAGGTACATTTGCTATATGTTGCCAAGGACTGCAGTCACTCACCATAGTGCGTGAGCAAGTAAGTCCCCTCTTTAGCAACGACAAGGCTTGTTCTGCGAGGCGAGGGGATATTTCAAGGTTCTGGGTGTGGATTCTGCGCAGAATGCAAAGCACAAGATTGCATTGCGCCATGGTCGAAGGAGGCTCATTATGAACTCTTTCCAGGATCTGGGAAAGCGTTTCTTCAAGCTTCATCTCATCTTCTTTCGGCTTTCCTGGATCTAGGCTTGCCGATAATGGAAGAAGTCCCATCACCTCATGCGTGTAATCACCCTCGATGGTTGATGGAAGCAATGGTAAATCATTCTTTTGAAAGGTCACTCTTGATAAACCAAGATCATAGGAGGTCCACAAATTCAGATGTAGTGCCACGCCGAAGAGTCGTCTTTGGATGTTTCGATCAAACCCCGCGTCAATGCTGCGCGGAAATACCGAATCAGTGGACTCTAGGTGAAATCCCGCAGCTTCCACCAGATGCATCAACTTCGAACTCGCCATCCATGTTGAGTGGGGGAGATCTGTCATTCGCATGTAGATGACTCGCAACGTCCACCCAAGAAGAAGGTCCACAGGAGGAGTACCAGACAAAACGTGCGTGTTGAGAATAGAAAGTGCCGATCCGACGAGATGTAATTCAGTGATAGTCATATTTCGTTGGGAAAACAAACAACCTAGTGCAGCGACGCCACCGAGAACACTGTCATATAGATCACTCTCCGTGGGAGACTGCCACCTAGCATCCAGCCGCTCATAAAATCGAAATGAATTAATAAAGCCATAGCATGGACCAATCTTGGAAAAGTAGACATGAGCGAGGGTCCTCATATGTTGCAAGGATGTGATATCCGTGATTGACAGCGCAGGGTGGACAATTTGAGATTCGGATGACAGCTGTCGCTTTCCAATATTCCAACCAAAGAGGCTGAGTTTTGGTGCTTTCGCAGGATCCATATTCAGGCCCATTCTCCGAACAAATGCTGCACCGGAATTTGCCCATAATCGACGATCCAGCCCGTGTGTATCCACTGATCCAATTTGTTGTGGGGGCCTTAACGTTGACGCGTCTTCACTTGGAGGCTGTTGGTGAGCATGACGCTTCTGTGGTGTTTGACGTTTGTAGTGGCAATCGTAGCCCCATTGACGGCAAGTAGTGCAAGGCTCGGCGCCGTCGCATTTTCTTTTGCGCTCCCGGCATGGTTCACATGCGACTCGGGCACGCTTTCGTCTAAGGTCGGATTGCGACATATCTTAGCTCATTAAGTTAGAGATCCCGCAATTTCCGAGTAGGATGAAGGATGAAGGATAGGTCGGGTATTGTGGAGAAGATGGAGCCAGAGGCGGGTATTGCGGGTGTATCTGATGCCTGAGGCCTTCAAGAATTCCAACATTGCAGAGACGTGTTATTATTTTATCTACTTCTCTCTCATTTCCCTCTCATTTCTCTTGGGAACTGTTCTTCTTTTCGTTTGAACTTGAGACAGAGACTTGTAAACGTAAAAAATTTCAGCTCATAGATAAAGCGGGTGACCACCCATTGTGATTTGCACATGTATGGGGTGCTATAGTAGCAGACAATGCGGATATTGCGGAGGTGCGGATTGTGACGTCGATGCCTCGGCAACTCCCAATATCCAAAACGAACTTCTTTCCATGCATCTTGTCGCATAGTAACTCTTACCATCACCAACAACAAAACCATGGCGGTAAGCTTGCTATCACGATACCCATGGGTATCTAGTCCATTTGTGGTCAGCGCCCCCATGAAAGTAATGTCCGGCCCAGCACTGGCAGTAGCCGTCTCTCGCGCCGGCGGACTGGGGTTTATTGGCCCCGGTGCCAAAACACAAGACACAAGTGATGATCTCGAGAAAGCATCATCTCTCATACGCCAAGAGGCCAGCACACTACCGACTCTCGGCTCGACACTACCTGTCGGCATAGGATACCAGCTCTGGGCTGATGACATCAATGTTGCCGTCGCTGCTATCAAGAAATATAAACCATGTGCAGCCTGGCTATATGCCCCACGTCAGGGACCCAAGGAATACGACGACTGGTCTAGCAAGATCCGTCAAGCATCCCCGAACACCCAAATCTGGATACAAATTGGAACTGTGAAGGAGGCAAAGGAACTTCTTCAGAACCTTGAGCGACCAGATGTTGTTGTTGTGCAAGGAGCTGAATCCGGTGGCCACGGTCGGGCGAAAGATGGAATGGGGCTTATGGCGCTGTTTCCAGAAGTGGCAGATGCCATGGTAGGCAGCCGGATTCCTTTGTTTGCAGCTGGTGGGATTGCAGATGGTCGCGGTATTGCAGCGGCGATGTGCCTTGGGGCTTCGGGCATCGCGATGGGGACTCGATTCCTGGCTGCTAGTGAAGCACGCATTAGCCGGGGTTACCAAGACGAGGTTGTACGTGCGGCCGATGGTGCAGTATCGACCAGGCGTACGCTACTGTATAATCACCTCAGGGGCACTTTTGGGTGGCCGGAGGAATATTGTCCTCGGACTATTGTGAACAAATCATTTATTGAGCAGCAGGAAGGGAAGTCGTTTGAAGAACTGAAGAGACTTCATGATGAAGCTGCTAAGACGGGCGATAACGGATGGGGGCCTGAGGGGAGACTCGCTACATATGCAGGGGCTTCTGTGGGACTGATACATGATGTGAAAGATGCAAAAGATATTGTCCGTGGGTTCCAAGTGGACGCATTGGAGATAATTCAGCGGCTGTGTCCCTGAAAGGACTAGGAAGCAATGTCAAACAAGTTTATTGCGTAAGGCTGGGCTGAGATTAGATAAAAATGTTCACGCTGTGCATCTGATTAGCTGGAAAAGTTGGGGACTCTATAAACAACCGTGTGGTAATGTCTTTGAAGGAGATAGAAATGTTAAGAGAGGTCCAACTTCAGAGCACAGAAACTTTCCCATTATCATTAAAATCTCGATTATCCTCAGCTAACACGCGTAATAACAGCTAGAATGCAGTTCCTCCAAGGCTATCTCAATTTAGATACCGTTTCCTCCAAGCTCGACATCCCCCACAAAGACTATCACTGGCATAAATTGGCTTTGCAAACTCCAGAGCAACATTGACTACCCGACATACAACTCATATTATTCAGTGCACAGGTACCGTCTCACTCACAATACGCCTTAGTCTCATGTTGAAGACTGCAAGACATATGTTCTGGGCATGGCTTCTCAGAAGAGCACTGTGTGCCGCGAACATCCTCATTTTTCATGCAGATCATCTCAACACCGGAAGTTCCAAATGGATTGAGAACACGGGTAGGACGACACTGCAGCCCAGAAGGACATTCAGAGCCCAGCAGACAACGCGAGTTCTCCGCGGCAGCCATACACATTCCACTCTGACAATGACTGGTGACACACTGGGCGTCTTCCTTGCAAAGGGCGCCAGCTACAGAAGTTCGCTGGCAGGTCTTAGAGCTCGAAGAGCAGTACATGCCATAATCCGGGTGGGTTGATTGACAGCTTAGCTCACTGGAACAGCTGTCATTGGGGCAACTGCTTGGACTCTTGGTAGACGCATGATCGCTTGAGAAGATATGTCCTTGTCTATCGGCGGGCGAATGGACTGTGGCGCATCTGATGCTTCTGACATGTCTGCCAACATCATCTCCAACAGCTCGTCTGAGCAAATTCGCATGGGGTCGGGTAAATGTGAACAGCTCGTTGTTGCAAGAGTTATCGCTGATGAGTTAGCACTAAGCGTCTGTAATTAGAGGCTCTTTACTTACGAGTAAATCGAGCACATCATGTCTTGCTTGACCTCGGATGAGCATGGGATATAGATTGATCCAACATTCGTGCGGCCGATACTTTGGTCAATAAAACTTCATGGGTATGCGAAGAATGTTCAACTTACTACTCGGGCATGTTGTCGAAGTTCATGCAGTTTCCATCAGTCGCAACAGGAATTCCTTTTCGGCCGGCATTTCTTGCGAAGTCGTTTTCTTTAAAAACCATGACCTAGATAAGGAGTAAACAGATTGATCGACTGTAAACACATGCCACGACCGTACCTGATTGGGGACCATCATGATCGGGGTGGCAGCTAGTGCCAAAGGCACAAGTGCAAGAATATTGACAAAGCTAGACATTATCTTTGTTGATTGCAATGGTTTGGAGCAGTTAATGGTGAGTAGTGGACCAAGTGTTGGATGAGAAGCAACCTTTATACTCGGATTTGCTATCCGAGCGCTCTACTTTGCCTTTTAAGTTGTACCTTATTCCTTTGCGGTATTTTTTGGTTTTTGGATTGCAATACATTAACTATGCCCTTGTCAATCCTGCATGTCTTCTGATCGAAATATTTCGATTCGCTATAGAGCCGGCATCACCGGGAAAGATTGACAAAACCAACGGTCAACTCACATAAACTTCACGCTGTGTATTTTCAGATCTGGGGTTTGCAGCCTAGATCGTTCAAAAAGATCAGATCCGAGTCTTGCCTTCAAATGTGCAACCATGGCCTACGCCCGGATGTCTCAATCTGAGTTCCGCAATTCCAACCGTTGATTGATGTCTCAGTTCCAGAGTTGTACACAGATATGTATGTATAATAAGGACTAATTATCGTATGATAACCTTATAGATGTATGTACAGCAAAGTTCTCAGCAAGACATACATTCACAGCTCCCATAAAGGCAAATAAACCGTGACAAGTGTGCCGAAGTGATTATCCCAGTCAACGATCCAATGTACCCATAGATATTACACGCATACACAATATCGAAAACTTTGCTTATTGGCAGATATTGGCATGCTATTCAATTGTTCCTCGTGTCACGAATGTGGCGAGCGAGTCTATATACGTGCCTTGTATAGCAATCCACACAGGTCTTCAGTTACACTGAACGAAACGCAAAAAATGGCTAATTTTGCAACACTTTCAATGCTGTGCCAGCGACAAGCTCACCATCAATGGCTTGCGTTCCCAGATGTTGAAGGATTTCTGGATATTCCAAGCAGCTGAGCTCTCGTCCATAGTCATGTCAAAGCTCCAGAAGAGCTTGGTTGCAATTAGACGCATTTCTGCATAAGCAAGGCTGTGTATGGAGACAATTAGCCTAATTCCTGAATATGTCGAAAATCAAAACTCACTTTCTTCCTAGACAATTACGGGGCCCAAGTGAGAATGGTTGGAATGCTGCCCGATTGTCCGACTCGAAGCATTTGTCTCTGCTCTCCAGCCATCTCTCAGGTATAAAAGAGTCTGCTTTAGCAAAATGAGACTCGGAATGGTAGGTAGAATAGTGGGCCCCGGACACAGAAACCTGCTGAAGTCAATATACATAGAGATCATACTTGAAAATAGAGACATACGTTCTCTGGAACGAACTGCCCATCGATCAATGCACCCTCCTTAGGTACAACCCGCGGGATAACAGCAGGGACAGGCGGGTAGATCCGTAGACTTTCCTCGAGTGCTGCATTCAAGTAAGTCAGTTGACCAACTCTTTGGAAATCAATATCTTCGTAAGATTTGAATGATGTTCGGATTTCATCCACGAGTTTCCGATAGGCCGGGGGGTTTGCCATGATATAATAGGTGAATCCGGAGAGTAGACTGGCAGTCGTTTCACTCCCAGCAAGGATCAACAAAGCCGCATTTGCTTCCATCTCCCGTATAGTCATGGACCTGTCATCATTATATCGCAAGATGTAACTCATGAAATCCGGCCGTTCAACCTTGGCCTCCAATCGGCGATGGACTTTGTTTGATGCCAAAGCAAAGGAGTCTTCCCGCATCTTTGTGAGCCTTTTCGGGAGAAGCATTCTGACAATCGGTGCCAAAAAAGGATAGACTAACAGTGGTCGCGATAATGCCAGCACTTTCATGCTCACAAAGACCACTTTAACCCATGGGTGGTACTGGCTTTCCCGTAAGCAGTCAAAGGGCTCGCCAAAGGCCAAGTCTCCGATGATGTCAAATGTGGTGAAGTTGTACCACTGAGACATGTCGACTGTTTCCTGTGGTGAAACTACCCCCTTCAGTCGCTCCACCAACATGTCCACATATAACTGAACTAGGTTTTCTTGCTCGCGCAGTGCCTTTTCAGAGAAGGCATGTGAGAGCAATCTCCTTCCTCTTGAATGGACTTCGTCGTTGGCGTTGATAAGGTTTGGCCCTCTTGACCCCTGAAGGTAGAATTTGGGGTCTTTCAGAAATGACCCGGCTCCAGATTTGCGGTGACCGTAGATATCTTTCCATGCCTGTGAGCTGCGATAGACAAGAGAGCTGGGGCCTGTCCGAACTACATCTCCGTATTTATCATGGAGCTCCTTGAGTTTGTAGTGATATTGCCCTGTTGATGTCCAGTATAGATTTTGGAGATTGGTGCATGCGGCAAGTTTCGGTCCTGGAAATTTTGCCAGTGGGCTAAAGTAAAGGTTGTAAACCACAGTCCACAAAAGATACCCTAATGGCTGGAATATTCTCAGTGCTGTCATCCAGACAATAAATTGAAACACATACAGTGAGGGCCACCAGATAGATTATGGGTATCATTTCAAATGCCCCTTAGAATTCCCAGATACTATAAATGAGAATAGTCAGACTTTGGGGGAAAGAATGAATATATCAGGTGCTTAACAACCAAGCCGTTATTTGAAGGATAGGCCAAGTGGCATGTAGCTCAAAATCACATGGGATTCCAACGTCTTAGTGCTTCGTTAGCGTGCATTTGGACATGCAGAACACACCGCATGTTGAATTTAGGCTGGACTCCGCAGACCACGGTGCTTTTGACTGAATATAAAATATTTTCTGTCCTTATCTTCGTATCCTAAGGGCTTGCAGCTACGCATACCATAGACTGGAGATCTGTGGAAGATTCTAAGCACGCCACAACAGGATGCTAGAATATATGACATTATGTGTAAATCTATTAAACAATCAACCGCTTCTCGCTTTCTAATCAGAATTTCAAGCATCACGGACCAAGATTCATAACGAACCAAGGAAGTCCATCATCCAGGACTCATCAATCCCACCCAAAGGCATGATATCAGGGAGTATGGCATCAGACTGGATCATACCGCTATCAATCCCGTTATTCGCAGGTATGTTTGGGTACCACATTTCTGTCAATTTTGGCTCCCAGTTCATTCTCATTCCTTGGATTATTCCCAATCCTTTTTCGAGGAGATTCATTTCCTTGCTTTCGTCGAAGGTGATATAGTCTGGGCACTTTCTGATGACGGCTTCATTCCTGTTCAAGTATTCGAGGATATTCGCAGTATCTCTGACCATATTCTTGGACCATAACGGGTCTTCCAAAACGGTGAGCTTGTACAAGGTGACAATAGCTCGAGTAAATTGGAAAAAAATGACACATGAGAGCTGTAGATACTCCTCTCCTTCAAGCTCTAGCCATACATCTAACCAACCTTTCGATGCTTGGAGGGAGGTGTAGAGGCTATCAAGGCGATGGAGATCAAGCGAATTTGCAATGGCGGGTGCTCCCATTGATAGTTCGTTGATTATGATTTCGGCGTTGTAGAGATACATAAGTACGACCCCTGCTGTCTTGTTAGTCCTGACTGTGTAAATTCGAAGGGGGTAGACACCTACGGTGCTGTTGGAGATGAGGCGGAATTTGGCTCTTCACTGTGTCTAATTGTTTTTTGAAGGCATCCAGATAGAAGGCTAGGGAGACAGAAGCTTCGCCGTCCCGCCGCAGTTGATAGACCTGGTCTAAAACCAAATGAATCTTGACTTGTACAATCAGAAGCTCATCCTGGGGGCAGTCTTTCGCCTCGGCGAGTATTGAAAGACTCTCTTCCATGTGCGGTGTCCAGCGCATAGCGTCAATCCTGGACATTGCCAATGCAGCACTGATAGTATAGCTGTTAATCATTGTTTAGAGAGTTTCTTTGGGTATTTACTATTTACCTTGATGAAATCAAAAAGCATCCCAGCACAGCCCTCCTCTCTTCCACTGTTCTGGCTGTGGAAGGGGTTTGCTTCATTCCAATAGCGACTTTGAAAGAATGCATGGCTGAATATGCATCTGGTTCACTTTTATTGATCCCAAGATCGGCAACAATAGCCATTAGCACGTGTGCGTAGACATGGAGAAATGGCCTTTTAGTGTATGTAACCCTGCAAAAGAACTGTGATGAGGAAAGTGGTTTTCGTAAGGGTACTTCTTTTCTGCTCACCATGATACAAAAGTCATGATCCCAAGGAGAAGGTCCATGCTCGGCACAATGTCGAGCATAACTCTCTGATGAATATAGTTGGTAATTCTCCCGAAAGAATCGCCTTTTTCTGGATGTTTATACGTAGTCACTTCCATAATGCATACCCAAAGGAATGGATATGTCTGTCGCAATTTTTCAGAGGTCATATCGGAAGGAATGTAAACAAAGGGGAGATATTGCAAGTTCCGAGTGCAGAACTGGTCGAGACACTTCTGAGCCATGGCGGGCGGGACGTAGATCAGGGATAGGATCTCCCTATCATAAGAGGGTGTACAAAGTACAGGGTATCTTCCTTCTTCGGCAGTTGAAAGAGAAGAAATACTAGCTGGGGTTTGGACGATTGGTGCAGATTGGCTTTGGTCATCTCGTTGACTCTGTCCTGGGTTTCGAGGGTCCAAATCTGGACGAAGACCAGGGCTGACACCACCCTTCTCAAACGCGGAAATAACCCAATCAAGTTTGGCCTCGAGATTGGCAGTCCTAGAACCCGAGAGTGGCTTATTGCGCTTGCGGACTCTCGGCGCAGGCCGGCATTCCTTACTTAGACGCTGGCATCTGCTGGTTGTTAGTTCGGGCTATTTCTACACTCTCTGGCAGCGCCATTTACCTTTCGCAGCCACTACTAGTTGTAGAAAGAACGCATTTGCACTTGGCGCGGGAACAGTTCATACATGCGCGGCCATATGGCGTCGGGGCCCCACTTGGGGTTTGAGCGGATTCCATGGGAATTCGGAGTTGGGAAATTAGATTGGGAATAGCACAATGGAGGATATTAGGTATAGACCATAGTACAACAAATAATGTCCATATGTACCTCTCATCGAATTAAAATCTTTGAAAGGAATGATTCTCCTCCAAAAGGGTCCCTTCGAACAGAGTCGGGATTGGGAATTGCCAAGTTGCGAAATCCGTGCTGACTCAGAGGATCCACTGGGCTCCAGCCCTACGAGAAGTATACCCGTTGGACATGGTGAGTGCCAGAGGTGAGCATCTCGGAGCTGTCGTTTCTGACAAGGACCTACCCGTGTTGAGTGCTTACGCTCAAAGGGTGGACTAACTCTTCTATGTTGTATATCGCTACACCACTTGGGGTATGTAATGTTATTCATGTGTGGGATGAGATGGAAAGACTTCTACAAACATACGATCAGGCATTTTACAAGGCGCACATAGTTTATCTTTTGTCAAGTAGGTAGACAAGATGTCCAGTTGCCATTGGCACCGAGAACCCGAGTAAACGGGGCACGGCTATAGACTAGGTGATTCGAAATAATGGGTTCAAAAGACCAGATAGAGATATCACAAAGCTCCGCCAACCAAAATACCAAACCTAGAGAGTACACTCCGAGTCCAGCCGGTAGTTTCGACAATTGGTCTATCCCTGATGTATTCCTCCTTTTGATCTCCACCACAAAACCCCCAGTCAACCCCGGCGTCAGAGACGAGACCTGCTACTCACAGCCGCTCAGTAGAAATAATCTATTGCTCGGTCTGGAAGTAGTTGAGGAGAACGGAGCGCTCCTGGGACTCCTCACCCCAATCCTTGACAACGACGCAAGAGCAGTTGACAACCTTGCGAGCGTTACCCTCACGGTCGAGAGTGCCTGAACGAAACGTTAGCAAATGTAACCCCAAAATGAATATTCCGTATCAATTGAGGGCGAAAACGTACAGAGACCGACCCACTCGCCGAGCATCTTTCCATCGGGAACCTTGATGAGGGGAATCTTGTGCTCGGAGCAGAGAGCGACAACAAGCTTCTTGTAAGCCTCCTCCTCGCAGCCCTCGTTCAGGACACACATGTGGGCCTCGCGGCGGTCGAGAGCCTTGGCGGCCTCACGGAGACCACGGGCAAGACCATCGTGGATGAGGGAGACGCGCAGAACACCCTTGAGGGCGTCCAAGACGGACATCTGGCCGCTGCCGGCATCGGCAGAAACCTCGACCTCCTCAGCGGGGGCGATAGGGGATGTGGGCTCTTCTCCGTCCGACTATAGGATTATTGTTAGTATAATCTCCCTCAAGGCTTCCGTTGCTTGGGTCATTGTCGCGATTCTTGAGACATTGAATTGGACTGGACCGGTGCAGAGCATAAATAAGAGAGCCGACGAGGGGTAGCTTATACTGCCGCGGCGCAATCCTCTCGCCAGTCATATCCATTCCAGCATCTCAATTGTCATGACGAAATCCCAGACGGGTGCGGGTATGGTGTGAAAGTAATGAGCAGATATGAAACATACCATTTTGTTGCTTGTTATGCTTGAAATCGGATGATCCTCGAAGAGTAGAGTTGCTGGAGAAAGAAATTAAGAGGTGGTGCGGGCGGGCTTGAAATTTCCCGCTATTTCGACTTTTTCGGCTGTGTGTGCCCTACGATTATGTCATCTGGTCCCCGCAAACCTTTTCACGTGACATATCTATACATCTATACAACATTGGAACAGTTGTAATTTGATAAGTCCAGTTTGATGACGCTTTTAAACTAATATTTAGATCTTTCGGATTTGCTAATTTGCTAAAAAGGTCTATATATTTACGAGGAAATAAGCTGAGTTTGAACTTGTTGTTATTCGACACGGGTATGCATGAGTACATTCACGGCCACAGCGACTACAAAAAAAAGACTACAGTAAAACTACCTAAGAATAGTAGATCATCACTGAACACAAGAGGTATCATAATCGTACAATCAGAATCCGCCCTGTACATCGCTTCGCTGGATTGCTGCCATCGCGCCGGTTCCCTAGCCAAAAGACGCTGAAAACAAAACTAGACGTATGTACTAGACCGAGAAGGGCCATATCCATTGAGGGGCGCAGTCCCGTTGGTTTCGACTGAGGCCCCCGGGCCATAACCATTGAGTTGAGGAGCGCTAAAGCCTGCGCTAGCCGTGGGTGGCTCCGGATCGACGTGCATGTTCAAGAACTGCAGTTCTAGGCCGTGCAGGTGAGGAATGTGTGGGACGAGGTCTGTGAAATCAGAAAGCTAAGAGATTTGTTAGTTGTGGAGTATAACTTAAAAAGATCAAGAAAACTTACTCGGATCCAGAAGACATGCTCCATCTCGAAATACTTGGGACGCGTGTCACAATCTTTCTGCATGATCTGTCCGATGCTCGAACTTTGGAATCCAAGATCGTCTGTGTGGGTCAACATGCGACGGGTGACTCGCCACAGATTCACACGCTGAGTCGGTGTCGCCTTTCGCTTCTCCCAGCTGGCGTATTGCGAAAGTTGAAGATCATTGGTGGCCAGAAGAGGCGCAACCAAGTAGTTCGGGATCCACTTCTCGTCTGCGACATCCACACCACAGCTAGGATCGAGTTGACGGGTGAGAGCGGTAACGAGAGGCATGAAAGACTTGAGCCAGTCATGGCTTTTGGCCCGGGGATTGTTGGAGCCCACGAGGTTCGCTGCAACACGAAGTCGACTGGGAAGAGCCTCACGGCGTCGGTGCTCTGCGGCCTCCCGGTCACGGCGCATTTTGGCAGCTCGAGCGCGTTCTTGCTCCAACCGCTTCAAACGATCATCTTCGACTTGTTTGACGCGTCGTTGCTCAACCTCCTTGCGTTTGCGGTCTTCCTCCTCGGCTTTATCGTGAGCAATCTGAGCCGCCACCCGTTCGGCTTCTTCTTTGACAAGTCGATCGCGTTCGGCTTCCTCTGCGATGCGCTTTTCATTCGCAGCACGCTCCTCTTGCGCCTTCTTGGCCTGGGCTCGTCGACGCTCATGGGCTTCAGCCTCGATACGTTTTGTCACGGCCAGTGCGTCTTCCGTGCTGTCGGCTCTGGGCTCGTGCAATTCCTTTTTCGTATCGCCATTCTTTTTAACGGGATCACGACGGGGCGAAGTTGGGCGGGTTGGGGGTTTCTTGGAGGCGTCGGTGGATTTTTGTGGTTGAGGTTCAGTTGGTCGGGTAGAATCCTCATAGGGTCGGCGAGGATGGGGTTTGCTAGCATCATCAGGTTGCCTTGGTGCACCATGTGCAGCACCGGAAGGCTTGTCCTCGGAGACAACGCGTCTCTTCTTTTTGCGCGACTCAGGAGATAAGCGATCACCATCCGTGCCACGTGAACGAGATCGTTCTGGGGATCCATCAGCGCGAATGCGCTTCAACGACAATGTGTTGTCGGGCGCTGTATCAACACGGGGTTTCGGGGCCTCTTCACGTCCAGAGAGCGAATCAGACGAAAACAGACTTGGCCTACGCTCCTGGGGGCGACGTCCAGCAATGAGTCGTCGTTTTCGGATGTCTTCGTTGGGTGTCATTCCACTCGACTCACTGTCTCGTCTGGCGGATAACGAAGATTTGGGTTTAGAGGAATCTGGTGGTCGTGATAAATCGTGTTCTTTTTGACGACGCTTTTCTTTGATTGAATCCATGTCTTTCAAAGAATCGCGATTTCTGCTGGCATTGGGGCTGGTGTTGATTTTTTTGCGCGCGACAGGGGAGGAAGACCCTCTGCGTGGCGCGCGTTTCTCCTCCTTCTCTTTTCGAGCACGGCGGGGTGAGTCGTCTTTGCGACCCTTGTCCGGACCTGCAAACCTTTCATACGCCTCCTTCAGAATCTGATACTCGTCCTCCCAGTTCTCACCCTGTCGGCCACGAGACAGTTCGAAATATGTTCTATCTTCAAATAATCGTCGCGTGGGGTTGAATCCAGGTTGGTTTAGGATGAGTTGGATAACAGCGCTGTTGCCTCGACCAATCGCAGCAAGCATAGGTGTGTTATAACCAGGTTTTTGACCGCGCAGCGGGTTTGGATCCGCGTCTGCATTGCCCATCGCGTACAAAAGAGAGAGGACATCGTGATGTCCACCTTTTGCTGCAGCAATCAAGGAAGCATTGTCGGCTTTCTGCAGGATATTCAAAATGCTAACCACCCCAGCCTCATCGCCTTTAGCAGCAAACTCTCGAAGGTTCTCGAATGTGGGTTTCGTCCACAGGAGATCGTTCCGCGTGGCTTCGCTTCGCCCACCCTTTCGTCGATTTGCCGCGCCCACTGGAGGGGGGCTGCGCGTTGGAGGCGAATCTCGGGGGCTAGCTGCGGATCCTCTGGCTGCCGACGCCCGTCGTGAAGAAGGTTCCTTGCTCTCTGGTCTCGTATGTTCCTCTGAGCGTCGACCAGGCCGCAAATTAGCCTTGGCATCAGCAAGCGCTTTCCTCATCTCTTCATACTCGTCATCATCTACAAAGGACGGAACCAGCTCAAAAGGCTCATCGCCTTCGGCATTCACAGTTCGTGGGTTTGCACCTGCATCAAGCAGAAGTTTGACCACCTCCACATTCCCGTTCTCCACAGCATCAATCAATGGGGTGTCTTTGTCAATGTTTTTAGTGTTAATCTCGCAGCCTGCCTCTAGCAGGAACTTGACGATTTCGGCTTCTCCAGCAAGTGATGCAATCTGCAAGGGGGTGTTGCCTGCGTTATCAGGAATATTAATGTCTTCTGGTCGTTCGGCATGGCGCATCATCACTTGATCATGTTTCCGGTCAGCGCACGCCCGTGCAAGAGGAGTCCGGCCACTCTTGTCACGCAACTTCTTCGGTCCCATTTGCTTAGCAGGCGACGCGGACGCGCCGACTCCAGAGCCGGGCTTCCGCAGATGCGCCCCCGGCAATGGAGAACCGCTCTGCGAAGAGGACGTCGATTGCCTATCTTCGGAGCTATGTCTCCCAGATCCTGTGAGCAGAGGGGTTGGCGCCTTTTTCTTTGTCGGCAACTGAGATCCCGAGGCAGATCGTTGGTGAGATGGTCGACTGGGTGAGAGCGATCGCGAGTCGGACGGTGGTCTCGACAGGCGCGTATTATTGGTATGTTTAAGTTCCCGCACAGAATGGGATGCTGCATGGGAGTGTGCGCGACGACGGTCTCGTTGTTCCTCGGCACTGTCGCTTGAGCTTCGCTTACGGAAAGCACGAGGTCTCTCTGGCGCACGGGCGATTCCATTGGCAACGCTTTCCGTTTCTGACATCTGAGAATCATCGACCTTTTCGATCTTGACCACCGACGGCGAAATTGCTCGGTGCCTTGGAGAAGGAGGGCTCCGTTCCTGCTCCCGTTCGCGTTCTCGAGTGTCGCCAAACACACGTGGTTTCTTTCGCTGGTGTCCATCGGTTCCGTTAGGTTCATGACGACTCGGATCGTGCTTTATATGCTTCCTTTTCTTCTCCGGCGACAAGGATTCTCGACCTGATTGGATTATTGTCTCCGCCTCCGAATCCGCCCTAGGACTAGGAGGCCCATCCTCCTCCCCTTCTGAAAGTACACGCGTCGGTCCATCTCTGTCTACCCGTGAATGGGAATCTGCACGAGCTTTTGTCGGTGATGAAGGACCAGCAGGGTCTGGTTTTACCGTAGCAAGCCTATTCTGACCGACGTCCAGGGCAGCTGGTAAAGAGACTGCCTCGGCATCACTCATAGCGATAGCACTCGAAGACTTGAAATGCCGCTCGTCATTTTGGGGGGGGAAACGCGACCGACAAAACGACCGTGGTCGACAACGCCAGCAGTTGTGCGCGGACGCCGATTCTCGAGCGCGGGTTTCACCCGCAAAGAGAGTCTTGAAACGTGGGCAATACCGCTCCGGAGTAGAGCGATACAATATGGTCGAGGAAGTTCGGATATTGGATTTACTGGTATAGGGTATATAGGGCGAGAGTGAAATCGAGGTATATTTTTCACTTGGGAGTTGAATGGGGGAAGAAAGAGAAGGGAAGAGGAAAAGCGGGAAGGGCAAGGAATGGGACTGGATTGGGCGTAGGGCTCCTCACTGGGTCAAGTTTGGCCACGGTGAATCATAGCTGCAGGTTGGATTTTGGCTACTGGAAACCTGCTTGTATCTAAAGGGGTCGCGGTTAGAACTCATGTCGATTTTTTTCCTTTTTTGTTTTTTCTCATTTTCCCACTTGAATGCCATTCCTGAGGGTGAATATACTCCATACGGGGGAGACAATACGACTGATACCGCTGATACCGTTGATACCGTGATACCGCGACCAAAGGGGGCACAGACCTCTATCCCACTAACCCTAATTCGGAGGTGCAAACATGACAAACAGTCTAGTCAAGCTAGACCTAATATGGTCAAGTGGATTTGCCTCCAAAAATCCTGAAAGTTGCCACAAATCAGCCCATATCTCGGCCTGTCTAGATTGTTAACGTGCCCTAATATGCCGATCCTTAAACTTCTACAAGTAGTTATAGAAACAAATTAGACTTAACTTATACTCCATTTCTTGTCCTTGGAAAAATCCCTAGCTGTAATCGGCTCCAATTGCCCCAATCCCCAAGTTAATCCCGACGCCGAAATAACTCCAAACGTCCCTGTTGGCGAGAGCTGAAGGATCGGCGGGGGGGGGCTGGCTTTCTCCACAGTGAACACCTCCCTAAAACATCTCACTGATATCATCACAATGACACTAAGTTGAAAAATACAAAACCGAAACGGAAAAAGAAAAAGAAAGAAGGGGAGCAAAAAAAAAAGGCTCGTCCAAGAGTCATGTCTCTAATTTCACAATGGGTCGATAACACCCTGGAAGTCACCGGCATGGATGCTGTAGATGCTCTACGCGCGTTCTTCCTGCTGGCCGCCGCCACGGTACGATACGCCCTGTGATAGTGGTGATAGTGAACACCTTGTGCAGATGAACCCAGCTAACGCCGACCCCTCGTATGCAGACCATCTCGATCAGCATCCCAGCACCATTGCGGTCCCGCTTCCTCACCTATGGCCCACGCGCAACCTCGGCCTCGACCTCCACTAGCTCTGCACCACCTAGCGCCCAAAACCCCTCCACCGAGAGTAAGGGCTTCCTTGATTATCTCGCTACTTGGCAGGTGCCACATAGCTATTTCACACATTTCTATGTTGCATCCGTCCTATCATCGGTCTTCTGGGTTGTGCAAATACTATCGCGGGGTGTGATATTCCAGGCCATCACATCCCGCGTTAGCGAGGAACACCAACAGCGCTCCATGTCCCTCACTCAGTTAGTGATATGTTGTGCGCTATTGGCTATACAGGGATCCCGGCGCTTGTGGGAGTCTTTTATATTTTCAAAGCCTTCGTCGTCACAAATGTGGTTTATGCACTGGTTGCTAGGCTTGGGGTTCTATCTAGCGGCAGGAGTCGCGATTTGGATTGAGGGTTCGGGCACTCTGTTGACCGACAAACTGGGTATTGCTCATCTGCAGATGACCAATGCCCCAAGTTTGCGGACTTTCGTCCTCATCCCACTTTTCCTAGTGGCGTCTGGTCTGCAGCACGATTCCCATCACTACTTGTTCTCGTTGAAAAAGTACACCCTCCCGGAGCATCCTATGTTCCGGGGGGTTGTCTGTCCCCACTACGGCGCAGAATGCATTGTCTATCTCTCGTTGGCGCTGTTGGCTGCCCCGCAAGGTGAATTGGTCAACAAAACTATGTTGTCTTGTCTGGCTTTTGTCGCGGTCAACCTGGGTCTCACAGCTCGGAATACCAAACAGTGGTATGCGCAAAAGTTTGGCAAAGACTCGGTGCAGGACTGGTGGCTTATGATTCCTTATGTCTACTAATGTAGAGCTAAAAATAAAATGAAAGCACTAGAATTCGGAAATGAGGTACTCGTTACCTCCCACCTAAAAACTTCAAGGTATTCCCCATCTTCACAACATGAAGCACGTCCCTGTACGTGAGGCTAGTCCTCGTCTTTCGCTCATACCACCCGATCTGGTAGGGCTCCCTCTCCCGCAAGAGCTCCCAGTTGCAGATAGAGTGAGGGCCGAGATCCTCATCGCTCGTCGTTTCCTCGATGCCATGCAGAAGGTCGGTGTACATCTTGCCCCTCATGATTAACAGACTCCGTCTCTCCTGCAATATTCTGTATTGAGGTCTTCGGTTTGGGCTGGGTATCCCGGCCACATCTCTTCCGGCCTTGGCTTGTGTACTGCTTTCTTCCCTGTCGCCTTGGGGGTGTTTGTGGTACATATCGAGCACAATTGGTGCCCCCAGACTCACTGTCGCAACGAGGGGATAGTAGGCTGCTCCATCTTCGTGCGGCATGATCCCCTGTCCAGGCCGGTACTCGTTTACTAGGACATGGTTTGGCGCTTGGTGTGGCGCATCGTTGAAGATACCCAGTGTCTCAAACCGTGGGTCGATAATTGGTGATCTAAGCCAAGCTGGTAGGGGTGATGCGAGAAGAGCATTGCTCTTGTTAAGGGCTGATGGCCATGTTTGAAGTCTGCGGTGCGAGAGCTGGGTCCAGCGTGGCAGCGGCGCTGATTTGACCTGTGGATTGTTGCAGTGAGTGAGATCTGAACATGCATCAATAGGTGGCATGAAGCATCATAGATTGTTGAAGGGAAATGACATGGTAGAAGGCGCATGTATTCGTGTAGTATGTAACATCAATGGTAATAAGACATGCTCACAAGAAAATCGTTGCCGCTTACCTTCTGAAGTAACCAATTCTCCTCGCCCTCTGTAATGAAGTCTGATATATAGAACGCATCCTCGGGCAACGCGGTGATGCGTACAGCTTCAAGATCGAATGCCATTTGATCACCGAGCTCGGACTGGTACTGAATAGATAGGTCTTAGTCCCCCAGCTCAATGTGGGCTAACTTCAGTATTTGGTCTCAGCAGAGGTTAACTATTATTGATGCCAGGTTGACAGTTTGGGCGAACAAAGAAAATCAGGATATATCAGCATTTAAACTGGAATTATTCCATATGCATAACTCAAAGAGAGTCTACAATACACCTCCACGTCACACAAAGACCCCTTGCTGCCTTACAACCTCAGGCTGCGATATCCCACCCCACATCAGCTCAATCCGAACAACCAACCGCCGACACAGCGATAACAACTTGTTAGTGAACCATCTCGTCCACAATGGCCCCCAAGAACAATGCCAAAGCTGCCAAGGGCAAGGGGAAAGATGCCTCCGCCGATGCCGCTAAAGGCAAAGGTGGAAAGGGAGGAGCTGTAAAAGGCGCACAATCGATCAATGTCAGGCACATTCTTGTATGTATTTTTTTTCGCTGTTCCCTTTCAAGTCTCGGATCCTCTGCCTATAGTGCTATGAGCTGGTCAATATACAGCCAGTTTCTATGCACAGGCCCAAGGGCTGTTATATCATTCTAATCATGCCTAGTGCGAGAAACACGCCAAGAAAGAAGAAGCCCTAGAGAAGCTTCGTAACGGTACCAAGTTTGATGAGGTTGCTCGTGAATTCTCGGAGGATAAGGCTAGACAAGGTAAGTAGATATATGCCGGACTACATAAACAGGGCTGATTTCTTCTCTGTAGGAGGGTCGCTCGGATGGAAGACGAAGGGCGACCTGGACCCTGCATTTGAGAACATTGCTTTTGAGCTTGAAACTAGCACAACGGGAAATCCCAAGTATGCTGAGGTCAAGACTGGGTTTGGATATCATATCATGATGGTTGAGGGGCGGAAGTGAGCTTCTTCCCATTACCTACGCCATATGAAAGACAAACAGCCACCTCAAAACTATACCAACGAAAGTCCCGAGAAAATATGTAAAAGAAAAAGCCACCCAGGGGCTGTAACTTGTGCTTTATATATTTTGGCTAAATGCTCTTCAGATGAAAGCTTATCTACAAAGCCTAACATAACATCTCACAATTCCTTCTTAGCAGCTGCAATCTTCAACCGCTCTTTCGCCTTCTTCTCCGATCTTTGTACCACGGCTTCGGCGCCAATGCCTCCAAAGACTAAACTGATCCCCAGCCACTGGCCACTAGACAGAGAATGCCCGAACCAGAAAACGCTGAGGAGCATAGTCAACATCTTGCGTGTAACGGTGACAGTGACAAGCAGCAGTGAAGAGAAGCGAGACAGAGTGTGGAAAATGAAGAGCTGGCCGATAGCTCCGCATGCCGCGAACCCAAGGACATGCTTCAGCGCCTCTGGGTGGCGGGAGAGAAAAGAGACGGCCCCAAACAGCTCAGTCTCATTGGACGGGGGAATAGGGAAGGGCAGGAGGTTATGCAAAATCCCGCTTTGTGAGAGATGCGGCATGAACAGGAGGTACGCAGAGGTCAGAGCGGTCGAGAGAACATTCTGAGCGACCATCATCTGGGGCCCGGTAAAGCGGGTGTATAGCTTAGGCGAGGAGAAGACGTGGTCTTGGGTGGTGTTGGTCAGGCCATCCAACAGGAGGTTGATGGACAACAAGAAGATGCCCCAGCCGGAGGATCCAGCCTGGTCCTTGGCAGCGACTTTCTTACTAGTTCCTGGGTGGTGCAGACTGAAAGTTGCGACGCCGAGGGTGACCATCAAGACAACACCGTACTTGTACAATGGGTATCGCTTGCGGAAGATCGTCAGGTGCAGGACCATGACCGGGAGGAGCTTGCATGATTTGGCAAGGATGAAGGTCAAATAGTCGATGTGTTGGAGACTGGCGTAGCCGAATGGTGAGGCAAGTGACGAGGATATAGCGACTAGAAGCAGGGGGAAGAGGATCCGGCGTGTGGGGAAGATAGACGGGATATTTTCGCCGCTCGGAGTTGAGAACAGAAGGTATGTGAAGCCGGTGATGGCCGCAAAGGAGGATTGAACCGTGTTAAGCACCAGCGAGTAGGTGAATCGCTCCGTTGGAGGGTTTGGCTCCGCGACGGTTGCAGGACGAACGGGATAGGTGGTCGTCGTGATTGCCTCCTGTAATACACCCCATGAGAGGCTTTTGGTTATTAGTTTCTTGTTAACCCAGATCAGAAATCAGGCGAAACATGGTCGAGGCACTTACAATGCTGCATATATACCAAGGACGCAAATCACAAGTTGCGATAGCCCAGGGCTATCGGCGACTGTTTCCAGGGCCGCTGGTGCTTTTCCGGACACGCTTCCATTGGTAGAAGGTGTGTCTGTGTCGCCACTTCTATAGTTTTGTGGCACATCGGACTCTTCTGAGAGATTCATTAATTGAGAAGAGGGGGCTCTCTGGAGTGGCACTGCTTGCTTTTGTCGTCCCATTGCGACAAATTGGGAGGAATTCAATTGTAAATGCGAGAAACTCGAACAAGAGGCAATGTAGTATGCGAAATTGGGAAATAACACTGTGTCGAGTATAGAAGTTGTCACAAAGTCCCTGGAGGTGAACCTGAAACCAAAAGAATAACAAGATGCCATGTGTTCTTACTTCACCTTGTCTCTGATCGCCCACCCCCACATAACTTTCTATTAATTTATTTTTCTATTTTTCTAATTTTCTATTTTTTTTTACTTGAGCCCGATAAAGGAAAAGAATCGACTCGACTCAAATTCATCAATTGAAATATCTTATTTAAACTGGGAACTCCGAGCTTCTTATCTCAACTATACACTCCAATTAAGGAAAGCGGTGTCAATACATCAGATCTATAGAGGCGGTGAAGCTCCAAAAATCCCGAGATTTGCGGTTCTCGACCAGAGCTACCTCTGTGTAAGTCCTACAAAATAAAAAGCTCCAACAAAATATCCACGATGGCTGGCACGCAGGAAGTCACCAGTCGGCCCAATGCATCGGCGATCACCGAGCATATCACTCAAAAAGGCTACGAGGTCCCCCACCTCGCAACATCCGCGCAGGTGAAGCACAACCTCGAGCACCAACATCTCTGGACCTCTATAATTGGATACACCATTACTGGGCAAGCAGACGACTCAAACGCATTAAACAAAGACCCCTGCCAACCACCAAAAGAACCAATCCCTCTGCTCTCCGGCTACCCCCCACACCGCGTGTACACACATCCAGACGAGCAGCTATACATGCTTGAAAACGGGATCCGCGAAGACGACCTTGAGCCGGAGCGCATGTTTGTGGTGCCAACTACACAGGGCCAGCCGTGGAGCTTGCGTCATATGGCTACTGTGTTTGACCGGCTCTCTGATTTCAAGCAAAAGGCCGACGAGCATGATCGATCCGTCGATCCTACAAACATGCAGCCCGAGGCGGAGGGTCTGGATTCTGACAAGGCAGAGAAGCTGGCGCGGTACCTTGTTAAGAAAGAGGAGGCTCGTTTGACCAAAGAATGGGGCTCACAAAGGGTGTTGCTTGCTATGGTGGATAAGGGGATGGGTGGAGACGGGACGGTGGCGTATTATGTTGTGCATGAAGGCGAGGTGAAGCCGAGGCAGAACTAAGTGCGCGGAGCTAGGTGGTTCTCATATGTACACAATAATACCTATTTGCATTCTTACCCCTCGTGGGTTAGCGACATGATGTGACGAATTCTCATTCAAAAGAGCAGTGAAATGACATTATCCATATGGTATCCAGAGTACATTCAAAGTAACAAACGACTTGCATGATTGGCCGAAATTATACACAATAAATTTTTGACACATGATCAGCTAGCTACAGGGTATAGTGATAAGCAAGAAGCAAGAAAGCTAAATGACTGTACAGAAGGCTTGACGATATGTTCAAATAGGCGGCTAGAAACTGCCAAAGGAAGAAAAATCAAGGAATTAGGTCACCATGGTCGTTGAATATGACCAGTTCTTGCTCCATTCGACAACTCGAGCAGTACTCCTCATACCACTGCTTGACGTTGTCTGCATGCTCGGCAAAGACACGCTCAGCTTTGGCCGTTCCGCCCGTCTGCGAGTCATCGTCCTGAGTGGCCCGTCCATGAAGAAGAACCTCGACCTGCCGACAGCGCCGGGTCTCCTCGCGGAGCCAACGCTCCCATTCCGTCTGAATGACCTCTTTCTCGATACTGTTCACGATACGCAATGCGACAAGAAGGTTGTGTCGATACATGCCAAGACGTTCACGGGTTTGCTGGAAGCGTCTGATGGCGCTCTTGGTCAAAGCATCCCGGGGACTCGATGTACTAAGCGACAAAGGCATCTCGGAATAGCGCATGGTCTGCTCGTGGAAGGTGGCAAAGCAATCGCTGGCGTTTCCGGTACCGGCCCAGATTGTGGAGTTTGCAACTGCGTCTTCAATATCCCGCATGTAAATGGCTTTGCTCATAACAAGGCTGGGCTGTACACCTAGCCGTGCCATGAAGTTTCCTGCATGTCTCTCGTGCCACCAGTCCCAACTATCCCGCGAGGAATAGTATCCGTTCAGAATTCCACTTGTGGCCAGCATGACCAAGATGATCTTGTGTGCACTCACGGTCTTCCAAGACCAGCGGACTATGTCAAAGGCCCACATCATTAGGAAGGAAACACTAGTTTCCAGGAATGATAAGAAGGTCTCGAGAAGAAGCTCGTGCATGGCACGCTGTTTTCGGGGCTTGCGGGTATTGAGCTTCAGGTTGGAACCAGCGCCACTAAATTGGGAGACTTGGCTTTGGCGACCAACGTGGCCGAAGATCGTGATAGCTTTTTTGGTGCGACTGTGTGCACCCAAGCGGCGTACTTGGTCACTGACTAGGTCGACAAGATCTAAAGAGTCTTGTTCTAGATCATCACTTGCTTTTTTGTCGATCACATCTGGGTATGTCAGATTATTGTACTCTATTCAAATGCAGGAAGGACTCACTTTTGAGGCCGTAGGGAGACCACAGCCACTCGACTTTCGTGTAAACAGCAAGCTTGCTCTTTGACTTGGCCTGGAACGTAATGACAACCTTGCTGACCAACCGGAACGAACGTCGGAAGGGGAGATGCCATGGGGTTTTCTTGTCTGTGATGACGTAGCACAGATGGTCGTTGAGAACATCGATGATCTGATAATCTGAGATCGCATTTTCGTGAGTATTACCTATACAAGATCAGTCATTGCTCGACCTCAAGATCATCGATAATCAAGCCTACCAAGGATATCTGTCACGTCGATCTTGTAGTGGAAATCACGCCTCAGATGCCGCGATTCTGTACTGGCCCATGGGCCTTGTTTGATTTCTTTGTAATGTCAGTCATGTATAAGTGATTGGGGAACTAAAATTGACGGACCTCGGGCTTGCCTCTCATGCAAAAGAAGCTGCCACACGGCGCTTTTGTCGCCAAATAATATATGGAACAAAGCTTTAGAGCTTATGTCGAGAATCTTTTCGGTCGCTAAAACAAGATCACCTTGTGGAACATACTCCACGGGTTGAGTTGGGAGTCTGAATTTAGCAGTATCCCGGCCACGGCCAGTCCTGCCTCCATCCAGCTCGAGATCTTTGTCAACGTAAATGGGGAATCGAATGTCCTTTTCAAGACCCAGGTCTGTAGCCCTGGCCCCCTCTTGTTTGATGTCTGCAAGTCCGGATGAGAGATCTTCCCAGCTATCTGCACTGGAATTTCGGGCTGGAGATCCAGTGTCCATCTTGATCAGTGCCTTGATCAGAGACTCCAACGACAATTGCTCGACGGCAATAGAGCCTTGGATCAAGAAGTTGAGCCGTTTTTGAAGAATTCGGAGAGGTTCAAGGAAAGTTTTAATCGTAATCCGGCCAGGAGTATCACTGCCGAGGGGTGGGATAGTATGAAGGAAAAGGAAGTCACAGTCTCGCCCAGGAGCTGCAGTTACCTCCTTGATTCTCTCCAAAGACACACCGGTAGTCAGCACCAGTCCGAAATGATGACTGTAAAAGTAGATGTTCCTTGCTGTGACATAAGCTCGTCCAGGGAACTCTTGCTGGTCGTTGGGGCTCCAGGTAGCTCTGAACACCAAAAGCAATGCTTCCGATCTCTTGACGTCTGGGAAAAGCAATCTGAATTGAGCATCTTGAATCCTCAATTGTTGAGGATAGTAGCTGGGATACTCATGCCCGATACCCAGCGCGACTTGTGTGAGCTTAACATCGTCCCCATCAAGGCTTACTGTCTGTCTGTGGCGTGGACCCGATTGTTGTCGGGGTGCCCCTAAAGCACCTGCTGCATCGGGCTGTGCGGCAATTGTATGTGTTGAGGTATCGCTTAAGTTGGAAGACGACCGGCCTCCTGGGGTCTCATCAGACGCACCATCGATTTGGTGTTGTTCCCGCCGAAGCCCGTTCATGAAGCCCCAGTTGGAGCTACCCCACAGGTTCGCCATCATACCACTGGGCATGCCACCTGTGCTATCAGAGACACCTAATCCAATACCTCTTTCATTGCTCACAGCCACTGCTGCCTTGCTCATGCTTGTTGGTGCTGGGGGATTGGCCAGCGTGCCAGGTGCAAGACTTGAACCAGGCTCATCCACGTTGCTTAAACAACGACCTCGTTTCCCGTTATCATCATTCGCGTTGGGTGAAGCGGTGGTGTTGTAAGGGATAATATTATGGCTGGCAGAGATGAGGCTGGCTATTCCACCTGCAGGGCCAGGGATGGATGGAGACAATGGAGCCGCATTGTTCGATTTCCGGTGAAGATCCAACTTTTGGATGAGTCTAGAGGTATGCTCTCTTGCATGCTCTCTTGCAGAGCCCTCACTGTCTAAGCCTGTGGGTCTTCTGCCGCTTCCAATGTCGGTGCTATTTCTCATGGTATTTCCATCACGGTCCGGGACAGGAAGCGTCATACTGCGATCTCCACCTCCAGGCTCATCGTGCGCATTGGGGGTAAGAGAATCTGCAGGGTCTGCAGCGAACTCCGGGGCCGGGGGTTGGGAAATTGAAAATGCAGGGTCTTGAACTGTGACTTTTCCAGAAACCGAAAGATCAGTGCTTGCAGGGTTTTCCAATGCTTTCTGTTTGGCAGCCTCAAAGGCACCAATCCATTCCATCAACTCCTTTTGGTTATCTGCCTGCAGCAGGATGGTGTTGTTCTTAGTCTTCACTTGGAAGCAGAACCGGCGTTCCTCCTGGAATGCAGGACGAACACTGCAAAGTAATACACCGATTCGTTCACTCTCTTCGACGCCGCCAGTACGAGAGCCTTGTACAAGACACCCGAAAATCCCGTTCTTGAGAAAGGCCCACCGCTTAACCCAAACAGTGCGAGTGGGCTTTCCTGACAATGTGCGCAAATACAGCCACCCTTGCTTCTCTGGTCGCATCTCTTTACACACATTAAGTGTTGAAATAGGACGAGAGCCAAGGTACGGAACGGTGGAGATATTATAGTCTTCCAGTTCACGAGACGGTCGAGCCGCAATCTCCGCGGCTTCCTCAATATGCTTCCGAGTGGATAGCAGCTCTCGTTTGGATGACTTCTCACTCCCTTCCATCTCATGAAGCCAACCCTTGATACGATCCATCTCATGGGACCATTTCATGTAGCTCCCGCTGTTGTAGTTGTGGAATTCCCGGAATTCCCGCCATTGATCGCAGGAGACCTTGACCAGGAGTCGGTCAAGTGCATTTCGTACCTGTGGACCCTGCACTGAATAGTCCATTGCCGCTTTCAGGTAGGCCTTGTGTGCTTCATGCAGCTGGAACGCTTCTTCTCTCAGGGCCGAGGCCTCCTTGGACTTCGACTGAGAGGCATATCGAGCTTGGAGGTAATCGTACGACTTCTGGGTATTCTCGAGGTTGCGACGGATTTCCTATAGCTGTGTCAGATAATCCTGCACGAGAACAACTTGGTTCAGTGGGTTCTCGGTACCTTAAAATGCCGCAGATCCTCATTAATAAAATCTCGAATGGGTTCGGAAATCAATGACTCCATCTTTCTGGTTGTTTTGACGAGTCCACCCCAAAGATCTTTAGATCCCTCACCACACCTCCTCATAGCCAAAAGTGTATAATCATGGTCAACAACCGCTTCCGAGACAACGAGGGGATGTGTCGAGTAGGAAAGAAAGTTGTTGACTACACTCTCTATGGTGGCCAGCTCGCAGGAGACCTTTGTTGCAGCTTTGGCATATCCGTCGAGCCATTTCTCTATAAAATCGATCTGATCGGAGAAATGGAGGGTAGTGGCACGAAAGGTGGGCGAGTCGAGAGCAGCTTCTTTGAGACCGACCGGGCTGGAAATTGGACATATACATTAGTATGAAGGAAATATTATCAAGCAGCAGACATATCAAATACTCACACAACGCTCACAAGCTTCCCAACTTGGGGTAACGGGGTTGGTGTTTGAGTCGACATCTAGTGTATGTCTCCAGCCATACACTTGGCGTGAGCAAAGACCTAGACACGAGAGGTGTAAATGAGCCTCCTCTAGTTCATGCGACTCAATTGTCAATTTAATTCAAGACCTGGAGAGATCCCATGTGTATGATTTTTCAGCTTGTAGCGGTCTCGACTGAGACCTGAACTCTGGGGACGAGATGATCCTCATTGGCTACGTCAGGTTAATGCCTTGGTGCCTTATATTCGAGGCAGTAAGAGCGGGCGGTTTCTGGGAGGGCGGTGTGAGATTTTTTTCTTTCTGCCAATTGGGGATTTCACGAGTCGGCCTTCAATCACATATCTGATCACACAAAATGGAGCCTCCTTCTAAGAAAATGCGAAAGCTCTTGGACCAGGATAGTGATAGCGACTCTGGGGACGATGCTGGTGGAGTTCTCCTCGGCAAGCAGTCGCCTGATGCCGGATTCAAGATCAATGAAGACTACGCTCGTCGATTCGAACACAACAAGAAGAGAGAGGAAGTTGCGAGACGTACGTTCTTACACTTGAAATTTTTTGCGCTTTCGTCTCATATGCTAACATTGGCTTGATTAACAGTGGAAGCAAAGTATGGCAAGTCCTCCAGTCTTGGAAACCGTCCAGGCGAAGACTCTGAAGATTCCGACTCCGAAGAAGAGGATGACGATGCCGAGCTCGCTACGGAAGCTCTGGATGCTGAAATCTCGGCGACGTTGAACGCCATTCGTTCCAAGGATCCTCGCGTTTACGACAAAGATGCCAGCTTTTACACCGAGTTCGACCCAGAGCAAGCCAATGCCGGAAAGGGCCCCAAGGAAAAGGCCATGACGCTGCGACAGTACCATACCGAAAATCTTCTGAGTGGTGTCAACCCAGCCGAAGAGGAAAATACCCCGAAGACCTACGCCCAAGAGCAAGCCGACTTGAAGAATGCTATTGTCAAGGAGATGCATGGAGCGGCAGACAAGTCCGATGAAGAGATGGAAGATGCCGACGAGTTCATGGTCCGCAAGCCCGGCCAGGACATTTCGATGCCAAAACCTGAAATCAAACTCGACATTGAGAATGCGGACAAAGACCCCGAGACTTTCCTGTCCAACTTCTTGTCAGCACGAGCCTGGATCCCCGCCGATAAACCAGAGCTGCATCCCTTTGATTCAGATGATGATGACGATATCGAGCGCGCGGAAGCTATGGAAGAAGCATACAACTTCCGCTTCGAAGACCCCAACAAGCTGAACGAGGTGATAGTCACCCACTCTCGTGACCTCACCAACCAGCAATCCGTCCGTCGCGAAGAGAAGAGCTCCCGTAAGAAGATCCGCGACGCCGAGCGCGCACTTAAGGAGGAGGAGAAGAAGCAGCGCGAAACTGAGAAGAATCGTCTTCGCAAGTTGAAGACCGAGGAACTCCAGAAAAAGGTGGAGCAGATCAAGGAGGTCGCGGGTCTTCGTGCCTCGCACTTCACGGACGACGACTGGTCTCGCTTCCTAGATGCTTCCTGGGACGACTCAAACTGGGAATCAGAGATGCAAAAACGGTTTGGCGAGGAGTATTACGCCGCGGAGGAGGGTGAGGGCAGCGAAAATGAGGGAGGCAAGAAGAAGAAGAAGCCTAAGAAGCCTACATGGGATGATGATATTGATATCAAAGACTTGGTCCCAGACTACGAGGAGGAGGAAGCATCGCCCACACTCGAGCTATCAGAAGCCGAAGCCGAAGATGATGACGAAGCTTCCGGATCTAAGAAGAAGAGCAAGGCCGAAGAGAAGCGGATCCAGAAACGTGAGGCCCGCAAAGACCGTCTGCGCATTGAGGATGCGGTTGAGCGGAACCTGGATCTCGACATCACCTTGCTTCCTGGAGCTACAAAGAAGAACGCCACAAAGTTCCGCTACCGCGAAACCTCACCAGAGAGCTTTGGCTTGACGGCACGGGATATTCTCATGGCAGACGACACACAGCTCAACAAGTTTGCTGGTCTGAAAAAGCTGGCCACATTCCGCGAAGAAGAGCAGAAGCGTCGTGATCAGAAGAGACTGGGCAAGAAGGCTAGGCTTCGCGAGTGGCGCAAGGACACTTTCGGTGATGAGAATGGGCCGGAGTTCAAGTTCGGCGGCGATTTCCAACCTAGTCAACCCGAGGAGGCTGCTGGTGAGGATAAGGTTGATATCAGAGAAGGAGATGGCACACGTAAGAAGAGAAAGAGGTCGAAGAAGCATTAAACGCGTTGCATCTGTCAATTTGCCATTGTTCACAGCTTTCTTCAAATTAATTTTATGAGACGAACCAAACTCGTTTCCCATTAAGTCGAGAGGTCTACTTGGACAGGAAGAATAGTCCTATATCTCAAATTTAAATCATCATGTCGGATGAGTGAAGCTCAACAAAAAGCAAATAGATAATTTTAGGGAGTGCGAATGGTGCACATGTACTCCGTACTAAATATATATTGCGCTGTTTTCTAGAGAGCTGGAACATAAACACAAATTGCAACTCGAGTTTGTCGCCCATGCGCTAAATATAATATTATAATAGCCTATATATCTTGAAAATCCTATCGAGAAAGATTTTCTCGCAATTCTTTTAATTTTAGGCCCATATTCTGCTAGACCACCTGTACCTAGGGCTTTGTAGATCCTAAAGCGGAAAGTCCCCGTGCGTTCCGGACCCATTCAAGGCGCTAGCGGTTGCTGGGGTGAATGATGTTTTTGCTCCAGCATGGGTCTTCTCTTTCCGTTTCAGGGTTCAGAGGCCTTGCCGCTTTTGCTCACTGAATAAACAAACCCCAACCCGCCCGGGCGAGGTCAATTACAATGCAACACGCTAGTTGGATAACGTGCAGCTTTGCCCTAGATCACCCTCATGAAAAGAAATTAGTGTCGAGGTAACCTGTCCTGAAAGGCTAGCTTCAGCTTTAAAATCATGATTAGACACAGTGAGGCACTAACCTTAGAGTATAATAAAAAAGATCATTTGAGGCATACTTCCTTTACTAGGAGTAATGTTCACAATTGGGGGCAAATAGAGAGAAAGCTCGGTAGAGCGAGATAATAATACCTACATGTAGGTTTATGATATATCGTGGAATTATATTAACTTATTGGTATTAGATTCTCATTGGATAATTACACTAGAAAATCCGGAAATGGCGCAAATAAGGTGCAGCTACACTATGTACGGAGTACTCCGTACAGCTGCACTTTTCTTTTCAAGGCCCACGAGGGGTGTGACGGATAAAGGCCTTTACAACATGGATGTTGGAATCAGCTGATAGCATTTAACATTGGCATGTTGATTTCCGTATAGTCCAGGATCCCCCTGGTTCAATTATAATTCTAGCAAGTATTAGGTAGTCAATTAGTAGTCTTGGCATATAGAGATAATACACTGTATCTTACCCGGTTGACAGGCCATATACCTGAAAGTGTATTTCTCTACAAGAGGGTACGCTTTGATGAAGTTAAGTTTACCGGTATAATTAAATCAATCCATTATTGGACATAGATGGTTGATTTTTAGAGTGGATCCCTTGGAGGGTGGCAATTTCAAAGAAACATTCGGAGTGAAGCTACTTCATGAGAAAATCACATATACTCTCATCACAGCTTGACTAGAAGAGTGAGAGAGCATAGGTGGATCTCGGAAACGGTGTATCCGTCCGATATCACTGTGATACGTATCCTACCTCTTGGGACAGAGACAACTGGATATCTGGTCTGAGATCGGTGGAACACTGTGCGAAGCTGTGTTCCAAGCGACCCGGTTGCAAGTCCAGCTTCTGGAAGAATGACGATGCCACTTGCTGGGTTAGCTAGAGCAGCACTCCGAGTGGAATCAGGCTCCATGGATACGTGCATATGGTTTCTATGCCAAGCCTTCCTACCAAGGAGTGCGAGTGCATAGAAGTCAAGAAATCGTACGAAACCCGGATCTCGCAATGCCAAAAGGAAAAAAGCGGATCTGGAACATCTCAAAAGGCAATTCGGAGGTGGTGAAAAGGGGTGCTTCGAGTGCCCAGAATACAACAATGAAACCATTAATGACAACGGAGCCGAGTACAAAATCTACTGCGACATGCATGAGTAGCTCGCATTTACCATGTCAAGTGTATGCCTTCTAGCTTTATTTAGTTGATGACTGGGGTGCTGATTACGACAACATTAAGTATTTCGTTGACAAGACGCCGAAAGAATGCATTCAAACCTGCACCAACACCGCTGAGTGTGAACGTGCTATTTGGCTAACCAGTGCAGCCTCGAACACGAAGGGACAATGTTGGCTTAGACCCTACACATTGCGGTCGAGGAAAATTCCTGTGAAGCATGTGCCAAACTATAGCAGTGCCCATCGGCAGTAGGAATCGCGGTTTTAAGGACTACAGCAGGCGCAGCGTTTACAAACTGGGTTAGCATAACCCACATTCGGCTCATGAACCTGAACCTGTACCTGAACGAACCCGTACCCGAACCTGGCAATCCTTAGGACAGAACATCCATCTACTGTGACACTCTGTGTCTTTGTAGCTGTGTCACTAGTGGTCTGTCTCTCCCTCATGATTTCCAACTTTTGTCACCCCTTTGCTTTGTCTTCGATTTGGATTTTTTTGGTTCTTTACTACCTGAATCGTGCAATATAATTAAACATTGTACCTTTCCAGACTGGGCGCGTGACATCTATGGCCCATTTTAACCCCTTTCTGGATAAAGTCTAGGCCTTGTCGTATGTAGTTCGGCTGGCTCGTCTTTATTCAAACTATTATTTCCACCTGCTTTGGTCACTGTAAGACCTCTAGATAGCCCATCAGTGGGCTGTTAAGAGGCCCAGCTCCACTACCTAGCGCCCGCAAGCTACCTACCGCAAGAGCCCATCTGGGTGGGATAGCCGAGACAGGAACCATTGACCATCTCTCGAACAATGGCAAGATATTTCAGTCACTTAGCTCAAGTTTTTTTCTTTGAGAAAACAAAGGGGCGATGCTAGAAAGCTTTTCCCGACAATTGCAAAGCTACTAGCGACTAACGTTTCTCAGTTGCTAGTCCTTCAGGAAGCAGTTTGGATAATCCAGACATCGCAGCAAAGACCATGAGAGAGTCATTAAAAACCGCCCCTTCAACCATTACAAACCTTCGAGCGAGCAGATTTGCCCATGCAGAACATGGTGGTAGTGATTGACAACTTAAAAAATGGTGACCGTGCCAAGCCCCAAATTTTCAATAGAAAATGCATTTAAACTACTCCGTACTATTTACAGGTAACCAAGTAACCACCAGTATTGTCATCTAATAATTTCTACCCATACTATCTCTTGTCGCCGACAAAACTTCGTGCTCAATTTTAGCTAAATCCTTTGCCTTTTGGGCCTGCTGCTTAACTTCTAATTCCTTGGGTCACTTGGCTTACTTCCTCTGGAGCTTCTTAGCATTAGCATCCTTACTTTTTGCTATCATTCGATTTGCGCATATAGGTGATAGGACTAAATTCCGTCCTCTAACTAAGGGTCAGTTTCCAACCTCTTAGCTAATTCCTAGCTTCTCCCGAGGTCTGAGAATTGAGACGTATTTCAAGAACCTTTACCCAATCGAGCTGTTAGGACAAAAGTTTATGTCTATGCTTCGTTAGATATGCCGTTTGACCTACCGATATTGTTTCTAGATCCCTAATACTCATAGCATTAAGCCTATTAGCCGGAGTAGATAATTGCTTTTCGTACAGCCCATGGCCCTTCGACGTCTACACCGCCCTCTACTTCTGGACCTAGGGCATTTTTTGGCTTGAAGAAGTAAGAATAGCAAATGACATGGTCGCAGGGTAAATGGTGGTAGTATTTACTAAGGGTTACAATTTATGAATAATTCATGTTTCTCGATTTAAATCATCGTGTTGAAATAAGTAGAGTGTAATCAAAAAGCAGCAATAGATAGTCTCAGCGAGCGCTGAATGTTGGTGCTAAGGAAATATATATTTGCTGTTATTTTTCTAGAGAGCTGGAAACACAATTTGGAACTCGAGTTGCGCAGGAGCTAAAGATAAGATCATAACCTCCAGGTCTTAAAAACCGTAGGAATTTCTCGCATTTCTTTTATTTTAGGCGGCCCGTATGCTACTATACTACGTACCTATAGGTATGTTGTAGGACTTGATAGCTCCTAAAGCGGAAAGCTCCCATGCGATGCGATGCGGGTCCACTTAGCCGCTAGCGGTTACTGGGGTGAAGATGTTTTCATTCTAACATGTGCAGCTATAGAAAGCTCCTAATACTGCTATGACCTAGGGCAGCTAATTGACCTGGAAGTACAGAATACTCGTGTATAGACAAATACGGTGGAGGTAATATACTATTATTATTGGGTACCTGACATTTTTTTTCGCATGTGAAGTACCTAGGTACTTCGTCCATGCGGCGATCTATCACCTTAAAGTTTGTACCCGCGACATAAAAATAGCAAAAAATGTCTCATATCAACATTGAAGTCTAAGTATCACTCACATATTTTAGAGAACTGACAGCAATCGCAGTTGCTGAATTGAGCTGTTTATGCTACTCCGTACAATGCGATATATCAACTTAATAAAAAATAATAATAAAAAAATAAAGAATATGGGCGCCGAGGAGACCTCGGGAGAATCCACTCGCCCGAGACGAACAAAGGCTACTTCGTACACAAACTAGTAACATTGGGTCTTTTGAGTTCAAGTTCTAGTAACTAACCAAGAGGGACACATTCGAAGTTATTCAATTCCAGATACACAGAGAAGGGAATAGCCACATCGGGGGCAAGACCGAGATATAATTTTTATGCCCCGTTTTGTCATCGGATACCCGGCCAGGGAAAAGGAGGTTGCCCCGGGGAGTGGAGGTCCGGCATTGGACAGGGAAATATACACCGTACCCCTACGGTACTATGCACCGGCGCTTGGGCCGTTGCTCGGGACTACAGGAAGTCGATGATCATAGTGAAAATATGAGATCCTGATGGATTTCCAAAGAAAAAAAGCGAATTGATGGATTGCTATTTTATAGATAAAGACTGAGTGATCCATTTAACAAAACAAGAAGACCCCCCATACGCCCATAGCACCGTCCAGACCCAATATCAAGACCAGCTGGCCAGATTGCAGAATTTTCAGTGGATCGGGAGATATCGGCAAGAGGCAAACTAATACAGTATAATAACCGTAATATACTGTAATTTAACCCGCTGGGCTTCCTGATTGGGTTTTAGCGCCCGGCGGTCGAGTATTTTTTTTTCTGGCCCCCCTTCCCGCCTTCTCTCTCCCTTTTTCTTCCTTATTATCCCTGGTGTCTCTTTCTTCTTGACACTCTTTCCATCTCCTCTCTTTTTTTTTGCATCCCGTTTCTTTTGCACTATCTTCAAAATGGGTTCCGGTGACGTTAACCAGGCCGAGAAGTCGGTCTTCGGCATGCCCGTAAGTGTCTCCCTGTGAGGTTGTGAGCTGGCCTCGATGTCGCGTGAAGATTCCGAACGATGAGATGTCCATCAACTTATCATGGAACTTGGTTCAATGCGCGATATCAAGGATCGCTCATAGCTATCTCAATGTGAATTGAACCGAGCAAGAACGCTAACAAATTTTTCACAGGGCTTCGTTGTCGACTTCCTGAGTACGTGTCACGCTTAAGGCCATTCAATTTTTAGCAATTGCTAGCTTGAATGTCTTGAATATCAATACTAACTGTGTATTAGTGGGTGGTGTCTCCGCCGCTGTCTCCAAGACCGCTGCTGCTCCCATTGAGCGTGTCAAGCTCCTGATCCAGAACCAGGTTGGTTACCACCCTTCAAGCACCAATTGGAATGGGCCAGAGGCAGAATATCAGGCTTGATTGTGATTGCAATTCAGTGTGAAGTTCAAACTTGGACCTGGACTGCGTTTTTGCATCCATCACAGCCTGTGAAAAATTTTCTCCCTTGGCCCGTGACAGTCGGCAACTCAATATCTTGGTCAATTCAGCATCTAACCAGATTCGATAAATAGGATGAGATGCTCAAGCAGGGTCGTCTCGACCGCAAGTACAACGGTATCTCCGACTGCTTCAAGCGTACCGCCGCCGCTGAGGGTGTTATGTCCTTGTGGCGCGGAAACACCGCCAACGTCATCCGTTACTTCCCCACCCAGGCCCTGAACTTCGCTTTCCGCGACACCTACAAGTCCATGTTCGCCTACAAGAAGGACCGTGATGGATACTTCAAGTGGATGATGGGTAACCTTGCCTCCGGTGGTGTACGTATCCCTGAAAGTACTCTCGCGCTTAGATCACAGCTAACAAACCTCTAGGCTGCCGGTGCCACTTCCCTTCTGTTCGTCTACTCCCTGGACTACGCCCGTACCCGTCTGGCCAACGATGCCAAGTCCTCCAAGGGCTCCGGTGAGCGCCAGTTCAACGGTCTCGTCGATGTCTACCGCAAGACCCTCGCCTCCGACGGTATTGCCGGTCTCTACCGTGGTTTCGGTCCCTCCGTCCTCGGAATTGTCGTCTACCGTGGTCTCTACTTCGGAATGTACGATTCCATCAAGCCCGTTCTCCTCGTCGGTCCTCTTGAGGGCTCCTTCATCGCCTCCTTCTTGCTCGGCTGGACCGTCACCACCGGTGCCGGTGTTGCCTCTTACCCTCTTGACACCGTTCGCCGTCGCATGATGATGACCTCTGGTGAGGCCGTCAAGTACAAGAGCTCCATGGATGCTGCCCGCCAGATCGTCGCCAAGGAGGGTGTCAAGTCTCTCTTCAAGGGTGCCGGTGCTAACATCCTCCGTGGTGTTGCCGGTGCTGGTGTCCTGTCCATCTACGACAAGGCCCAGCTCCTCCTCCTCGGCAAGAAGTTCTAAGCGATTCGCAGAAATGTGAGTCTCTTGCCACTGTAGTTATACTGGAATAGGGGATGCACACCTCCCCCAGTGTAACCGCTGGGCGTGGAATTCGAGGATGTGGATGGTCAAAAGATAGATGCGTCAAGAAATGGGTCTGGAGGATCTTGAAGCATAGAATGGTCTGATTCTTCCTTTTCGTACCCAAATGTACTTTACTGCCTGCAAACTCTTTCGTTTTTTTCAACTTTGTCCTTTGTAAACATTGTAACAGTAACAGTAAAATTTTCATAGGACTGTTCTATCAGTTCTGCGATCCTTGTTCGTTTCCAAATTTTTAGGTATGTTTCTTTCAGCTACGCTGAAAGAACAATCAAATGACCAAACGTACATGAAAGCTCCAATCCCTTCAACCATCATATTAATATTTCAAAATTGACAGGCAACAGCGAAAAACAAAAAAAGGGTCCCAAAGCGGCAAGGCTCCACAGCGGCAATAGCCATGACGTACGTCTTAAGCTCCTTGAAGCTATAAACCCCCTTCACTCCCCTTGACACTCAGCCCAATATCTCTCTATCATCCAAAATGTCTTCTCCAACAGGTATCAAAACTTACACATCAGCACCCGTGAACCCCAACCAGCAGGAAGAAGGCACACACACAACAACCTCACAGCCCGAACCCGCCACCGCAGAGCCAGAAACCACACCCTCCCAACCTCAACCAGCACCCGCAACAACAACAGCGACAGCAGCAGCACCCTCAACCCCTCCAATCAACCCAACCTCCGATCCCACCACCTCAGCACCACCCCAACCAGGCGCCACAGCAGTACAACCCACCCCAACAGCAGCAACATCCACCGACAAACCACCACCAACAACCTCCTTCCCCGAGCCAGCAACATCCACAACCAAAACCCCACCCGCGCCTCAACCTGGCGCCCAGCCCTCACCGGCAGCAGAGACAACAACCCGCTCTCCACACCCCGAACCCCCGAAAGCGGGCGAAGCAATCTCCCCGCCGCCACAAGCAGCTCAACCCCAAAGCTACCCGCAGTCCTACTCGTACAACGCGCCAACTCTAGGCCCGCAGACTGCGTTGCCGAACTCGACTTCCTCGCCTTATTCGTCTGTCTACCAGGCGAACGCGGGATCGCACGCTCGTTCGCAGCAGACTTTGCCGTCGCATTACGGTCCCGGTGCTGGGGCTGGGTCTGGGGGTGGGGCGAGTAGTATTTTCCCTCCAGAGGAGGAGGAAGGGTTTCTTGGTGCGGCGAAGGGGTGGATGAGGTGGTCTGGGAATAAGTTGGCGGAGGTTGAGAAGGGGGTTTGGAAGAAGATTAATGATGTTCATGATTAGGAGGGTTCGGTACGTTTCTTTCGGGGGTTAGTTTGGGTTTGTCTTAAGTTCTATTATGGGTTTGCTAGTTGAGGACTTGTATGCTGTGGGTTAGGGTTTTGGGTAGGTTATTTGGGGTAGGATGGGAGTGTCAAATTAAGTTATGAACTTGGACTTTGTGCTTAGGAGTTTGCTTTGATACTTTTAATACGATTTTTCTGGTTAGACTTGCATTTTCAAGATGAGTGGATGTTCTGGAGGATAAAGTAGTTCAGGCTACGTTAAGCTTGGACAGTTAAGTTTACGAGCGAGAAGAACAAGATGGCAACTGAGCCGCGCAGAATTTGCGACGGGTTAAGTTTCGAAGTTAAGTGACTGCATATGTACCTCCATCCCATCCGCAGCTGAAGCGTTAAGTATCCAGCCTCGAAGCTAAAGCCCAACCCTCCAGGGTATTGCAAGGGTGATGGACCTGCAATGTACAACAGACAATGCGTAGGGCACATAAAGAGAAACACAGACAAATAGAGAGGGAAAGTAATAGAGAAAGGAAGACAACAACATCTCAGTTGAATCAGTGAAGATGACTGAGATTCCATATAAGAAGGGCCAGTGCAATCAGTAAAGACGACCGGTCTCCCTCCAGATGGCTGAAATCTTCCAATGTTGATTGGGGAGTTGATAGAATCAAAAGTCCATAAGAAAAAAAAAGAGACAAAGTAAAATATTAGGAAAAGTTTGAAGTGTGAAGAACGAAACACAAGAAGTCTTGTAGCAGGAGTAGCTGACTTGACTAATGCAAAGATAAACGCCGGAATGAGTAAGCGACAGACGATATTGAGCCAACCCATGTAAAAAATAAAAAAGAGCAGAGAAGACAAGGGGTATTTGGAGTTGTCATAGTGGTAGCAGCGACGGGACTGCTACCCTGAATCGTCATGACAAGTTGTTTCGTATCAGGCATAAGAGAAAAGTGAACACTTGAACGCCATCTTGGAAACCCAATACCACAGAGGTCCAACCCAACGCCCATGAATCAAGGTAGTTGCACTGCAAACTAGCCAAGTTTCCCTGGCTTTGGTTTCTTTCTGGATGAATTGCCGGAAAGCCACGGCCAAAAGCGGTCCAGACCAGCTTCGACGGCCGTGAATATGAAAAAAGAAAAAAAAAGATGTATCCCGTAAAGAGTTCAAAGAAAATAAACGCCGATCATGATGAAGGTGGGGCTTTACATGGAGCCCAGGCAGAGAAGCGCCTCCACAGCGGCGCGTTCCTGGATGTCGAAGGTGCGGGGTGGCAATTTAGCCACAGATGGACAAGTGGCGGGGAAAATCCCAGAGGGCTGAGGCTTTGCGCGCGCAGCGACGTGGCTGTTGATGAAACTGCCATTATTGTTCATCGAACGGGCGCGCAAAGCATCGGCGCCAATTTGTGCCCAGTCCTCCTCATCGGTGTCATCGCCTTCAACCCACTCGTTTTCCTGCATTTCATCGGGAGCCTCGGAGGAAGAGCAGTACTCGCCATCGTCACCATCGAGAGACATTTTGTCTGCCTCGTGTTCCAGCATGTCGAGGTCCCCTTGCATGCCGTAATCGTCGGTGTACGAGAATGCCGTGGATTCGGCAAAACTCATGCGGTATGGATGACGGTTGCCACCCTGCCAGCCCGACTGACCCTGAATCTGTAGGCCACGCTGCTGGAACGAACCTGCAACACTCGAGGGAGGCGACGACGAAGTGTTCAGGTCACGATCGTGGGCAGGTTCACCACGGCGTCGCGCGTCCCAGCGGCCCCAACCAATCTTCTCGAACACCACGTCGCCTTGGACGCCACCTGTCGCTCCTCCGTTTCCTCGACCTTCCAACGCGGCAACAACCAGTCTGCGCGCCTTGGCTGGGGGAATGTGGGAAAAACCAGGGACAGAAGTTGTCAGATGACCCATAACGTGACGGATAGCCAAAGGCCCCTGCTGAAGTAAGATCTCAGGGAGATGATACTTGGAGAGCATGGCAGGGGTGATCGCGCCGGTACTGTCGAGGTCATCGACAGGCTGGGGGACATGACCGTTGGCTTGTTCTGCCTCCTCGAGATCGATATCGGAGTCCAACTGGGGGACAGTCGACAGCGGCGATCCTGGCGACAGTTTCGCTCGGTGCTTGAAGGTCTGAGGAGGGAGGGTCGGGGAAATGGAATTAGGTGGCGTGGGCAACATCGCAGGCATGCCGGGTCGCGTAGACACATGGGCGCCACTCAGGCCAGAGCGGCGCTGAGGGATATCAACAGAAGCAGTCTTGCCAGCAAGAGCCATCGCAATGCTGGAGTTTGTTTGAAAAGCCATGGTGGACAGAATATGGATTTGTGAAAGGAGAAGAACCTAAAGCGCGCAACCCGGGGTATATGAGTCAGAAGACGGTCTAAAACGCGACAAAGAAGTACCACGGAAATGATGGGGGTGGCAACAGATATAGTTTCAGAGTGAAAGGGTCCAAGGCAAATTAACTAACCTTTCACACACAGTGACAAAGAGACACTGTAGCCGGTGTAGCAAAGTTGGGAAAGTTGGGGCCAACTTGTTTAGGGCTTTCCAGGGGATGCGACGCGGCAAGGGGCGATAGTCGCGATAAGAGCAGATTCCAAGAGTCCGAGAGAGTCCGAAGAGAGACGAGTATCAAGTTGGAAGGTGAAGAAAAAGGGAAGATAAGTATGGAGGGGTACAAAGGCCCTGGAAGTGACTTACACCTTTGTACTTAGGCAAGGCCCAAGGGTGTTCCGTTTAGGAAAGCGCGTGGGTGGATTGATTGGCGCCTCGTCACCGGGTGCTTCCGGGCTCTATAGTTATTATACGACATTATTACTATTCTTATATATTCTTCTATTCTTCTATTATCGTTTATATGTAAACATATCAATATCTATTCTATACATTCTATAATTTCTCTATTTTTCTATACACTATATACACTATACACCATCTCCTTTCACCCTAATATCCCTGAGTCGATCAGGGTAAATCCCTGGGAGTAATCAAGATATCTGAGTAATAGAAAATAAAAACCCCTCATGCCAAGTTGTTATCGTCCAGTCATGGCGATTGTAAGTGCTCGTGCGCCTTTAATGAACGCTTGCAGCGCTCCAGGGCGTAACCCTAATTTTCTACTATCGGCTGATAACCGTCGTTCAGGGCACGTGGACCATTTGTAGCACTTCAATCTTTGGGTATACTGGGACATGTAGATGTCATTCTTATACGTTTCTAGAATTACCCAATTGTCTACGAAATCGTTTGAATCATCTGAATCGCCTGAATTTTCAGAATTTTTCACAATTTTCAGAATTGCCTCTTCCTTGGAAGTACTCCGAACATAGAGTACTCGGGTATGTACTTGGTACATCCACTTCCCACGGGTCCCACTATAATCTGGGCTCAGGCCCTTGACGTCAGCTGTACCTGTGACAACGCTTGGCTGTTTTATTCCTCTTTGTGCATGTCCACGGGGATACATAAACCCTAACAAATAACAACAATAACGACATTGGAACATTGGACTCGCACACAACCCTTCCATATTCGTCTTATCTTGGAATTTTGCATAGTTGCCTGCCTTGGAAGTCCAAGCCCCCGTTGCCCCGAGGAATGCATCTAGCGCGAGGTCCATGTACGACATACAAGCCAGTTGTTACACTTGTTGAGTGGGTTTATTATTGGAGTCTAGAAATTGTGGGCTTTCTCAATTCGGTCATTCCCCCTCCCCATCATGCGGGAAATAGATGCGGGTGACGGGTTAGCCCTGCATGTCACCTTCGATACCATTCTACAATTCTATATAATTAAACCCCTCAATGGTGCTATAACTAGCCGACAATTTTACTTATCTGCTGGTCTCCGAGGTTATCTATGCATTGATCGAGATGGTCCCACTTACCCTGCTTTACCCCTCCAAGGTTGCGTTGGGTATTACATTTTTCCGTTTTGCTTAGAATTGTTGCTTATAGGTACATGTCACACAATATTTCCAAGGTCAGCCAACAATCTGACTTAGAGTAAGAGTGATAAGCCTTAGCTGACCATTTTGACTCTACATTCTGTAGTTTCCCGTCTCGGGTTCCGAAGTCCGAGCCCCACGTCTCAATTTCTTGCCCTTCTCTCCGACCAAAGCTTTAAATCAAAAGACCCCTCACTTAGATCGCGCATATTCCCCACGAAGAGGAACACGTATCCCTCTGTCTGCATTGGAGATTCGCCATCCGCATACCGAATTGAGCATTCAACAGTTGTATAGCTAGGCCCCTCATAGGCCGCTAGTTTCCGCGCGTCCTCGGCTGTATGTATCTCGTACACAGCCCCTGTGACAGTATCCCCGGGATCGCCCAAGAGTAAGGCTGGGTAGTGTCCCCAAAGCTTACACTTGTACCCCTCGATGTATGCGGGTCGTAGGTGGGAGGCGTGTTTTACGTCCAACAGATCTACAAGTAGACTTTGGTCTTGGAGTGAGCCGTAGAAGAAGTATGGGCCTGTTGGAGTAAGGGTTTGTTTTTGAGGTTGAGAGTGGGATTGAAAGAAGCTGGGAGATGTGGTTCGCATCTTTAGGACTGTGGGTGATATTTTTGATCGAGGGTTTTCTGGGGGAGGTGGAGGAGGAGGAGGTGGTAGACTCTGCCATGGTTGCTTTGTGTTCTCCATGAGTATGCTAATATAAAAAATCGATACTTTTGAGTGCTCTATGAGATCTTGTGATGTTCATGTTTCTGAATATGTAGGGAAAAATCCTTGCTGATGCGGGGGGATAGATACTTTCTTTTATGTACACACACTCCGTGCTATTTCAAACAAGAATATTCGGCATATACAGCTTGGTGATATTCTTTTTAGCCATTCTTACTTATTATTCCCCTTAGAATTAGAGCTGGACGGTCAAAGGGGGAAAGTGAAACCTGGCTTTTCTATATATACTATGTATACTATGTATAACTAGCGATCAAACAAGCTTTATGTATTAAACCAAGTTGAAGATGAGGTTAAACTATGGGTAAATGGTCATCTTCTACCTATTTTACCAAGGCGATTTTCCCGACGCGGGGTTTCATATGCCTAAATAATTGCATGATTCGACAATTAGCCAAAAGAAAAATTCATAAATAGCAGTTTGGAGATAGTTTAAAGGTAGTTTATGAAAGATTTTTTTTGAAGCACGTATTTGATAATGGTCTACTATGGGTTTGTATTTCTCTGTTGGGCAATCATCGCAAATGCAGCAGTGAGCCCCAAGTCTTTGAACTCTGATATTTCCATTCTCATTCACAATGACCTGCTAGGTATATGTATCCCCTAATATTAGGACCTGGAATCAAAGGCTGACTGTTGAACAGAAACTGAAAGTCCTTTTTCAGCTTCAGGGATTGTGGTGCTCGATGCGATACCATGGCATGAAGCGAATGAAAGTTGTCGAAAGATTGGAGAGACTCTCTGGGGGACTGATTCCAGTTACCAAAAAATAAAAAGTGGCTTGGACTACCTTGTATTCCAAGGCAAATTCACTCGCAGTCAACGTTTTTGGGCTACCTCAGACCGCAAACTGTCGACCATCAACTCAAATGGTCAGGTCAATAAAGCCTCCTCAAACGAAAAACTACCTGTTCTTTGTACACAGAGTGCTCCCTTCTCCAACATTACATTCCAGGATACAAGTACTCAGTGGCAGGTGACTGTCCACTCCAACGATGAATATATCACTGGGTAGGAATTATTGTTTCCCAGAACTGCGCAATACATCCTAACAAAATATAGATTCCGGGATCGATTCAGTTTTCACTTTCTGGGGATTCGCTATGCTAAACAGCCGCGACGATGGGACTATTCCCAAGTATATAAAGGGACTGGCAAAAAGGCGTCTGCCCTCGACTATGGCTCTGACTGTACGCAAGGCACAACTGGTTCAGAAGACTGCCTATTTCTCAATGTTTGGACTCCCTATCTTCCCAAAAGCAACAAAGTCCGAAAGAGCCATCTCAAACCAGTGATGCTTTGGATTCACGGCGGAGCTTTCACCAGCGGCACTGGCAGCGACCCGACGTTCGACGGTGGCAATCTAGCCTCGAGAGGTGATGTTGTAGTCGTCACAATAAACTACCGCCTGGGAACATTGGGATTCCTTGCACTGGATGATGGCAAAACCAACGGGAACTACGGATTGGCAGACCAGACCACGGCGCTGGAGTGGGTTCGTCGGAACATTCAAGACTTCGGCGGCGATCCGGACAGGATAACCATTTTCGGCCAATCGGCGGGTGCAGGCTCAGTACGGGCACTACTTGCTTCTCCTGCAGCACGAGGCAAATTTGCTGGTGCAATTATGCAAAGCAATCTTGGTGGCTTGGCTTATGGCACAACCTACTCGAAGTACTATACCATCGCGCAGGAGATGGCCGCTGTGGGGAATGCTATTCTTAACGAGACAAACTGCACAGATGCTGCTTCACCAGTCGAGTGTTTGAGACAACTCCCCGCGGCAACGATTGCAAATCTAGCTGACTCGGCGCGATATCTGGTTGTTGATGGCGTCTACCTCCGAAGCTCGGAGCTGGATTTGATAAACCCAGCATCAACTGCCAATGTGCCTCTGATGATCGGTACGATGAGAGATGATGGTGCTGCCATGATTGGTTATCCTGCAGTGGGACAAACTCTGAAGTCCTTCCTCAATGAATCCGGCCTGCCTGACTCAGTTGCACCAAGCAAACTCTTCCCTGTGCCATCGACCGCCAATGCTACGCTCGATATCTTCAATACCTCCTCTCGCATAGCCACAGATGGGATGTTCCGCTGTATTGACGAAGCAACTGCATATACAGCCTCGAAAACCCATATATTCCCTGATATCTTCTACTACGAGTTCAACCGTTCATACCAAATGCCTGGCTGGTCCCCCAATGCTCCGGTGTGCAATGCTCCCATCACGGATGAGTTCCCGAATGGTGACCCGAGTCAGGAGTACTTTAAATGTCATTCTGGTGAGCTGTTCTACGTGTTTGGAAGTTTCCGTCGTCAGGGTTTACCGTTTCGGGATGTGTTCGATTTGCCATTTGCGCAGTATGTGCTAGATTCTTGGGCAAGTTTTGCGAGGGTGGCTAGGCCTACTCCTGACTTGGCATTTTTGAGAGCAAGAGGATATAGTAATACAATTCGGGAAATTGAGGCAGCTGGGCTGTGGGAACCGTTTGGTAAAGCAAGTCAGCTTCGGCTGCTTCAGTGGCCATCTGGGATGAGGGATTTGGATGAATTGGAACAATGCCGTGCGTTAGAATTGCCTTTGGATTACTTCGGCTCTTAGGATTAGATAAAATGCATTAGTGTTTCTGAGTATAGACAAAGGACTCTGTGTTTCCTAGCTCCGGTATTGACAGTGTGACACATTCTTTGTCTAATGATGGAAGAAGAGGTCAATTTTATGGATGAAGTAACTGAGTAAGTGACCAGCTCACAATTGATTTTTTAATCTAACGTTTTTAGATGCCCGTATGTGGCTGGCAACAAGATCGCACTACAGCTAGAGGGTCGCTCGGCTCAAGCCACAATCGCCCAAACCTTTGAACCTTGGACTCTTTCATGCGCTATGGTTCTATCGTTTGACTCCAATCTTTCTGCCCTGGGCATTAAAGAATCGACGGGTTTCAGCCCAACTACGAACGCTCAATGTAGTGGATCCTTGGTTCCCAGAAATTGAGAGAGATCTTTTTCAGTTTCTTTGCTCTGACAAAGGAATGAAGTTTGCGATTGAGCACGGAAAGTGCTGCATAAAACAAAAAGAAGAAGACTATTGTTTTATGCCAATCATTGAAGACGATACCGGCGAGGAACAAGAACAACAGAGCACCTGTGAGCAGGAAGACAATAAGAGCGACAACAATGGAAATGACAATGCCAACTCCAAAGGCACCCTCTCCAGATTCTCCATGCTCTCAATGAAACTCCTCTTTCCTCTCGCCCATGCGTATTAGATGGCTTACCGTGGTCTATTCTGCGCCATCCACTTTTTTCGTACTGGGGTCACCGCGCTCTTTCCCTGGGAACGTCATCAGATCGTCGACATTGGAACCCAAGAGACCAGCAGAAATGGTGAAGCCAGTGAAAACCAATTCCACTCACAAAAGCCATGGGGTAACTGTGGAACAACAGACCGACAGTCTCGCTGCAGTAGATCAGGATACAGAATCTGGAAATGAAGAAGAGTGGGATTACTTATGTGGGTAAGTAACCTTGAAGTTACTGTACCTTCTATTACCCCGATATAGTCAAATATATCCATATATCTCAATAGGTATCAGGAAGAATCTGTGTGGGTATGTCCACTTCCGACCTCACAGCTTCCGAAGTACAACAACTCCGAGTACCATGTTGGCTATCTACATGTATCTTTTCGGATCTAGCAATACCTCACATGTATCAGTATCTCTTGCTATAAGTCTAATATCATTCCAATTACTCCATACAAAAAAGTAAAAAAGAAAAACTTCGATCTATATAATCCTTCGTTAAGATCGGATGCGTCCCTTCCGACATTTCCCCTCATGAAATAAACATATCTTCCAAGAACTCACCATCTTCTCATTATTATTTTTCAACTTGCAAAACATTTCTCCTCAACAAGACCAGAATGTCTTACCATATCGCCTACGACGCTACCCGCGCACCACCCCGCGCCGCCGCGCTCGTCGCATTCATGGAAGACTTCTACCGCACCAGCGACACCGAGTCCCTGCACGAGAAATACGTCCAGAGCTTCACTGAAGATGGGACACTTATCATGGGACCCAAGGAGGCCAAGGGCGCAAGCGGTATGGTGCTATCCGATTCCCGTCCTTGACTTTGGTGAGGCTATATAGCCGATCCCGATCCCGATCCTAATTAAATCGAGTCTCGATGCAAAATATAAATCTGCATTGGTTTGTATTCCAGCTAACAAAATCAATCTCGTAATAGCAATTCTCACCCTCCGTCACGGTCTGTGGACACATGTGACTTCACGTCGACATACGCCTATGCAGATCTACTTCGGTGGCGACGATGAGATCATGTTGTATGGTGGCGTGAACTATAGACTCAAGGCTAACCCCGACGAGGATGTTTATGTGCCTTGGGCCGGACGTGTTGAGTTCGCGCCTCAGAAGGGGGATGAGGATACCAAGATGCAGTTTTATCAGGTCTACTTGGTGAGTATATATCGTGCTGCTGTAAGGTGGTTGTGCTGATTGAGTTCTAGGATACTGCGGCTCAATCGGGAAAGAAATGAAGTGGATTGGAGCGAGCATTAGCCTTGTCTTGTACATATAAGAATGAGAGTTGCATAAATCTAATAGTAAATATTGTGCAAAGATTGTATATAATTTGGGCTTTTGAACTCCGCTAGTAAATGACACCAGACGCCTACATCTACATCTACAACACAGAGAGAGAGAGGACGGAACAGTTTTTAAGTGTTTAGACATGCTCTTTATTTCCAGGAGACCACGAGAGAAAAAAGGGACAAAGACGCCGTAGGGTTGATCGGGGTCAAAGAGGCGAGAGAGATCATAAAAACATGTCAAAGGGAAAAAAGATCCCCTCCCCTCGACAAGAGAGAGAGGGGAAGGATTGTGTAGACCGTCTCGTCCGCTCTCTTCTCTCGTTCAAGTCTCCGGATAATGATGCCTCATCCTCATGCACTCTGCACCGCCCATATCTCTCTCCGCTAGTAGCCCCGTCTGGTCGTCAGATAAAAAAAATATGGAGTTGGAACAAGAAAAAAAGAAACAAACGTAAAGTCGCGCACGGGACCGCAAGCTCCGAATTTTTATTTTTGTGCCGTCATTTCCAATATCTTGCCGCCGTAGCGAAGACAAAACCACAAAAACAAACGACTTATCCCCGAACTATTAAAAGCCCATTGTTGCGATACGTTTATTCCTCATCCGACTCCTCCTCCTCATCGACGGTGGTCTTGGCGATACGGTCCAAATCACGCTGACCGCTCTGGGTGATGCGGCGGCCACCCTTCTCCTCATCGATCTCGAGGACACCGATCTTCTCAAGAGCCTGGAGGGCCTTGCGGTCGACGGAGCCGGAGGCATCAACGTGGTGGGCGGGGCGGGAGCCACGGTTCTTGGTGGAGCCGTGGACCTTGCGAAGACGGCCGACACCGACGGTCTTGCGCATGTAGATGTGACGGGCACAGGCGGCGGCGCGGACGTAGAACCTTTAGAAAAAGCAAGAATGTCAATTATTTGTTCGAATTTTGGTGGCTTGTTATTTGATGCGGTCGTACCAGTCAGCATCCTGGGGAGGAAGCTCGTTGGAGGCAGAGGTCTTGACAGTATCAACCCATCCGGGGATGGGGAGCTTTCCCTGACGCTTCAGGAAAGCAGAGTAGGCAGAGATGAACTTCTGCGCCTGTGTGGGGGAGAAAATTGATATGTTAGTTGTGGCTCATCAGCATATACGTGGATCGGTCAAAGTCTGTGGATTTGCAGAAGTGTCGGATTCGTTTCTGGAAGCAGTTCATCATTCGTCGTGTGGAGTTTTCGCTAGGATGCAGTCGTTGTGTCGGGTATTCAGAGAGAATACCGACAGATAGATGGATCTATCAAAAATTGGCCCCTCAAAAACATGCATGCACATCCTTCGATATTCGACATATTCCCCATTAGGCAATGGAACCATTCGCCTATTGTGTGCGTAATCCGTGCAAAGCATTTCCATATTGGCGATATCCGACCGATGTTGTGGTATCCGTGCATCCAGAAACGAACCGTCCACATCATGCAAACCAGAGCTGGTGACCGATCACCTAAAAATCGAGCAGGACACTTACGTCCACATCGCGAACGGTAACACCACCCATTTTGGCGACTTGTCGAGGGGTCGAAGGGTAGGGATTAGAGAGAGAGAGGCGTTGGGCGTCGAGGTGGGCAGGGTCGAAGTCGAAGAGTCGCTCAAAATTTCAAGACACACACAACTCTGGGCGGGTTGGGTCTGTGTGCCGTTCGCTTGTCCATTTTGGGTTAGCCGTACCCTAAGCTAGGTCATGTGATGTGACCCAATTTGTGCCTGATGGATCAGGCTCCACATCACTCCCCTTGATGCCTGATGTTCCTGGCGTAAATTATTTGATGTACAAATCCATGTTGAAAGATTAGTTGAAGAGCTCATTTTCTCATGTCCTAATTATACACCAATAACATCTATTTCATGGCTGTGTTCATTATTCGTAACTTTGAAACAATTATAAGATGTACCCCATTTCCTAATCCATAGCCTTTGCCCCAGTTTCAACGCCCAAATCATTCCCAATTACAGTGTGGGTGCTCTCTTCAATCCAACGCAATACCTCACAAATAAAGTATCAATAAAATGACCATGTCGGATACCAGGAGGTCGGCACCGGTTGAACTCGTCAATGGCATCTTGTACAGCAAAACCAAGATGCTCGATCAAATAGCAACAGATCAAAAACCCGGTACGGTTGTAGCCATAGTGGCAGTGAACTCCGACCACAGGGCGTGGCAAAGACTTCTCTTCATTCGTACGCTGCTCCATCTCCTCATCAATATCCTTTTGTATTCTATTGACGAGAGCGATGAAGTCGCGCGCCTCGTCTGGAGTCGGAGGAATCTTGGATATAGTCGGGTGCTTGTAGTAGTGGATTCCACCCTTCTCCATTTCGGCCGGGTTATAGACCGGACTTTCATGACTGATGTCTATGACAGCATGGATACGGCCACGGTACTTTGCCGAGAAAGCTGCAGGGTTGTGTTCCTCGTCAACCTCGCGCAACATCTTGAGCGCGACAAATGTGTTGGCAATTCGTTCCGAGACTGGGGCGACCTTCTTCCATTTGGCGAGATTCTTGACATCCCACTTTCCAGATGTGTTCATGTGCTGCAATTGCCAGCCCAGACCGAGACGCTTGTCGATATTTGACGAAAGGAAGTCCTGGATAATCCCTGCAAGTGTGCGATAGGTCGCCCGGTCGTAGAGGAGTGCATGAGATGCGGGCGCCGGCAAAATTGCCGATTTGACCACTCGCTTCCGCAGGCCAACTTCCAAATGCTTCTCGGAGATCTGCACACCAAGCACCCTCTCGTTTGCGAGATCGTCGGCTGGAGGTGATATCTGGTCATGGACTCGCGAAGCGTCTGGGATGATGCTGCTATCGCTGGTGTCGATCGTGGTATGGGCTGAAGCATCACCAAAAAATTTCAAAATCTTCTGTACCTCCACTGGTTTGGTCACAGCATCCGTCTCTCCTGCGACCAACAGAACTGGCATGCGAATTCCCGCCCAGATCTCTTGACCAGGAAGTCCACCAGTCGGGTGGTCGTTATTATCGTAGGTGGGAAGTGTGCCCCACGCCATGCGCCGCCAAACAGGCGTCCGACTTTGCTTGTTGAAGCGCACCTGGAGGTTTCGTGTCTCCGCATCGGCAGCAGAGCCGACCATCCGCATAACACTGGCACTTTGTTCGCCTCCACGTCTGTCCCAGCGACGCCAAAGATCAAAAAGTACACTGGGAACATAGAGCGCTCGGCGAAACTTGGTAGTGTCTTCCACAGATGGAGGTGAAGCTCGAGGGCACACAGCAACAAGGCCGATTATGTGCTCTTTCACCTTTGCACCAACAGAGGATGCCGATGAAGCCAAGAGGGCGGACAGGGAACATCCGAGACTGTGTCCCACTAGAATAATTTCTTGGCCAGCCTCCCGGTCCCGGTGCTGATCAATGGCTTCAGCCAATAATTCAGATAGAGCCTCCACGGTGTATGCATTCCAATCCGTAGGCGCAAACTTGGACCGGCCGCACCCGGGCAAATCAATGCCAAAGCACGAACTGACATTAGACAGACTGGTTAGGAGGTGGTGGAATTGTGCTAGTGACCCGCCTAGCCCATGAACAACCACGATCAGTGGGATAGGAGCCGGTTTGGTCGGGAGTCGAGCTAGGTGTGGATGTGGGCTGTAGAAAGTGCGAATGGCGGGATAGGTAGCTACCGAGGTAGTGTAGGAGTGGTATGTGGTGAATTTTCTGAGAATGCCTGGGTCCGTTTCATATGCTGCGCGAGTGTTAATCAAGGCCCCAAGTGAAAGATGAGCTATTCACATACCATCAGAACTTTGTTGCTGAGTTTCCGACGGCCAATCTTTCTTCTTGTAGTTGGGATTAGTTCCATGTCGCAACGATGCGTTGCTATCGTAGTCTTCATCTTCGTAATCCTCCTCCTCCGAGGAGCTCAGAATCTTCGAAGACTTGGCCGAGCTCTTGCGAGCGGCAGAGCGCTGCGCACGAGATGCTTTTGGCTCTGACCGCTTGCGCCTCACCAGTGACGACAACAACCCACATCCAGTCATGGCGATCACACAGGTAGTTAAGAACACAATCTGACCCCAATTCACATTGTCATTGCGAAAGAGGACTCGGAAAGAGTTGGCGATGGAGGAGAAAGAGGCGTTTTCCGAGGCCACGCGCACCGAGTGAAAGAATCGAAGGACAGTCGCGACACTTAGTGGTTTGGATTGAGACGTCAATGAGTCGTAGAGGGCGGAGATAGCGTCGGACCCCATGATTAAGTACCGGAGGGGCGTTCTGGACTATTTCAGAGCCCCCCGACAGGGATATCGCCAAGAACCACGCGATGGCGCGCCCGATGCTCTTTGGATACAGAGCAAATAGGCCTGAGACCAATAAGGAAAGCTAGATCGACAACGTTGAAACCTTTGAGTGGCAAGGATAAGAAAAAGTAAAGAGGTCAGCTTCGGCCACTCACAGCCCCAGGAAGAGCGGCGTGGGGGTGAGTCATCCATTTGGCCCCACCTGGACGGTTCTTGCAGCCACAAATTTGGGAAGGAACTTACTTCATTATGGCATTTACTATGGGAAGAGAAGTATTTCTTGAATATACACTATTAGGCTTATGGATCTTCCATGGTTTAGACGATCTAGTTATATCCCTTACTCTCTTATTACCTACGATGTACAGGATTCCCAAGATGTCGGTGTTGAAGTCCCTTTCATAGCATCCCCAGGGCCAGCATGCGTGACTTCTTACTTACTACTGGCCAATTTCAAGTGGGGCTACAAGGATCATATCAATATGGAATTTATATCCCTTTTCTGGAATATGGTAGAACAGATCATAATATCATTTCAACTGCCTCGAAATATGCTATATATATTTACACTCAGGCGACATATCGTTATGATTCATTAAAACAGGTCCGTCATGGCTCCCTGTGATGCATCACTGACCAATCGTGCGTATTTAGCTAACACACCGCGAGTGATTTGCGGTGAAGGGGGGGTCCACTGACGCCGTCTCTCCTGAAGCTCCTCATCCGAGACATTCATTGAAAGCGAGTTGGTCTCAGCGTCGATGGTGACGACATCCCCATCGCGGACGAGCGCGATTGGGCCACCCACAGCAGCTTCGGGCACAATGTGGCCGACAATGAAACCGTGACTGGCACCCGAATACCGTCCGTCAGTAATGAGCGCCACGTTGGTCAACTTGGCTCCCATCAGCGCGGCACTGGCCTTCAACTGTTCCGGCATTCCCGGCCCGCCCTTGGGGCCCTCGTAACGCACGATGATTACGAGGTTCTCGCCGCGTGGGATGCGGCCTTCGTTCAGGGCGTCGTTGAGTTCGTGTTCCTTATTGAAGACACGGGCCTTGCCAACGAACCGAAGCCCTTCCTTGCCGGTAATTTTGGCGACGGCACCGCCTGGTGCAAGGTTACCACGTAGGATCTGCAGGTGGCCACTGGCCTTGATTGGGTTGTCCAATGGGCGGATCAGATCCTGGCCCTCGGTCAGGGAGGGGAATGAGGCAACGTTCTCGGCTAGTGTCTTGCCCGTCACTGTGGGGATATCTCCATCGAGCAGACCGGCTGCGATCAGCAGTTTCTGGACAGATGGGACACCTCCGATCTCATACAGATCGGCCATATAGTATTTGCCACTGGGGGAGAGATTGGCAATGAAGGGGATCTTGTTGCTGACCCTCTGGATATCATCCAGGGTCAGGTCAACACCAGCCGTCCGAGCCATGGCCAGGAAGTGGAGAACACCGTTAGTGCTACCGCCCAGCGCCATAGTCATGACGAGAGCATTTTCAAAGGACCGCTTGGTCAATAGGTCCCGTGGACAAATGTTCTTCTCCAGGCAAACCTTGATCGCATCCGCAGCACGTACACACTCGCGCATCTTGGATGGCGATTCAGCAGGCGTGGACGATGAGCCAGGTAGTGACAAACCCATTGACTCGATAGCAGTGGCCATGGTGTTCGCCGTGAACATACCACCACAGGCGCCGGCGCCAGGGCAAGCATGCTTTTCCAAGTCATCCATGATCTCATCCTGGGTCTTGGTTTGGTCACCACCGTCGTCGGGCTGGCGCAGGGTACCGTAGGCGTAGGCACCCGCAGCCTCAAAGCATGTTGAGACATTGATGGGTTTCCGCAAATGCTCGGAGTAGCCAATTCCAATAGTTCCACCGTAGATCATAATTGAGGGGCGGTTATGGCGAGCCATACCCATTACGACACCGGGCATGTTCTTGTCGCAGCCCGGGATGGCAATGCAGGCATCATGGTATTGGGCACAGGTTACGGTCTCGACACTATCAGCAATGACTTCTCGGGTCTGAAGAGAGAATCTCATTCCTAGTAGGGGTCAGCTATCGCGATTTTAGCGGTGAGAGTTGACAGTCAAACCAACCTTCACTGCCCATGGTAATTGCATCTGAAACACCAATCGTGTTGTATTGCCACCCAAGCATTCCTTGTTCTAACACTGACTTCTTGACTGTCTTGGCCAAGTCCATCAAGTGCATGTTGCACGGGTTCCCTTCCCACCATACTGAGGCGATACCGACATGTGGGCTCTTGGCCATCGCTTCCTTATCTGGGACGCCGGCGGCATAGAGCATAGCCTACAGCGGTCAGTAACGGACTTCACGATGTTCTCATTGTAAACATACCCGTGCGCCGGGGAAATCATGGCCTTTAGTGATAGTGTGGGAGTGACGGTTGAGTGCGGGGGAGCCATCCGGATGCTTCGCATCTGCGGGCAAAGAAGGGAAGTTGATATATTTAGCCTCGCTGAGAGTGCTAGACTCCATTTGCTTTGAGGGATCCATGTTGATGAGGTGGAATGAAAACAAACCGGAAAAAGGGTTGCAGACGCAATTGACCAGAATTATAGCCCACACAACCTCGGGAGCTTCGCACCGATGTCCGATCCCCAGAACCCCACGTTCAGGATTGTCCAGTCAGATGCGGCCGATTTATGAGCAGATCGGAGTTAGTGCCATTCTCCGGATCTACGTATGAGTTTGTATAGCATCATGAGTTTGTATACAATTATAAAGTTAGTTACTATATCTAGTAAGGTATATTTACAAAGTGCTCGCAACAAGGGGATTCAGTAAAACCCGCAAAACCCGTCATCATTTATGGTGTCGACGTCATACATTATACATTCTATAAAAGCAACATTCAGAACCTTTTAGCTTTATTTCATTGAAATCCATTCTAAATACCAGATTAGCCCTATAATGGCCACAGACCTGCGAATTGCCCAGGCAATAGGGACGCTTGGCTGTGCACTGGCAGCAGGTAAGTAGCGCCGCGCAACATACGACCTGACACTTACAGTCTACAAGGCGGCATTGCTACAGTGTCAATACTGAGCATTCCAAATATCACCATTCCAGAACGTCGTCCAACTAGTGCGACACTCCCATTCAATGATACGCCAGGCGCCTCGACTACGCACTTGACACATCAGTGGCTTGATCTGTATGAGCGTGGCAGCAAGATCTTCCCCGGTATATCCGCAGTATCCTCACTCGCAAACCTTTATGCACTCTGTGCATTGCAAGACTCTCCTACCCCTGCTCCGAGTATTCTTAGGTCCAGCTGGTCCACATGCTATCTGCTTGCCGCTGGGATTACGATGAGCATTGCGCCTTTTACGTTTACAGTTATGAAGAAGACGAATGCCAAACTGAAGGCCCATGCAAAGCGTGATGATGCGGCCGGTGCCGAGGGCACTGAGGGCATGGTGGTTAGTACGCAGGAGAAGGCGAAGCGGGCTAGGGATGATAGCGAGGTACCGGAACTTTTGCAGCATTGGGCCAAGTTGAATTTGATCAGGGCTACGTTACCGCTTGTTGGGGCTGGTATTGGGTTTTATGCTGCTGTCTCCAGCTGGGCGATCCCTTGAACGGGAAGGCTAAAAATTGTGGCGGGTTGAATGTCTCCGCTATTTGTTAGATTAATCCTGTGCATGATTATGTGAAAAAAAAACTTCAGTTCAAGAATGGGTATCGTCAAATTTCTATTGGGGTTGCAAGTGGTATATGTACTGCGGGTACCCAGGTAATTGTATAGTTATAAACAAGTGGGAGAAGAGAAGGGAAGCATACCCCCCAGAGCATAGAGTGTGAGATGTGTGCCTTAGGGTTACTGTCATGTGGAAGCAGGCTTTTGATCCTCATCCTCGTTCGTATCTCTTGCGCCATCGTCTTCCGTAGACTCTCTCTCAATGGTGGACCATTGCTCTGAATGCTGCAGGGCTTCATCAGCACTGATCTCCTGCAACGGGCTGGATTTGTCTGATGAGCTCCCGTGGTGAAGATCTTTCCCGCGGGACTCGCCATCCGGTTGCCCGTCAATGGCAAAGCCAACGATCTTCCCAGTGCCAGGCTGCGACCGTGCCTCTTCTAGCACATCGCCGTTCCAAGGCTGGCATTTCTTAACAAGTTCACCACACCGGAGGCAAGACCATCCTTGGCCTTCTTCTGCTTCGACTTTCTGCACAATACAGACGAAGCAATAGATACAGCCGCAAGGGACCGTCTCGTAAGGGTTTGTGATATCGGTTTGCGCCGATCCCATGATACCACCTGACGCAGAGGCCGCCATGGCATCGGCTTCTGTCGTTGTGGTCGGGTTCTGAGCGCGGTAGCAGATAGCACAGGTTCGCTCTGGAAGGAAGGCCAGCTCTCCTTGCTTTTCGAAAACCTCGTCGTCATCCTCACTTGACCGAATAGAATTGACCATTTTATGCCAGGCACGGGTGATCCATCGCCGCCAGCGACCAATTCCAACAAGAGGAAGGAGGAAAAGAAGGAATTCGGTAAATGCGTGCCAAACTAGTTGACGGTTTAGATATTCAAAGGATACTTCCCGGCTAGCTTGTGCAGACGGCGGAGTAAGGCGGATTCGAAGGATGCGATCAACCAAGGTACGGTATCGTCCGTTCACTAGGAATACCAGGAAAGAGACGAAGGCGGCAATCGAATGCGATGTTGAGATCATGTCCGTTAGTCGCGACAGCAGTCGGATGTCCTGTGATGGCTTTATAGTATCCGTCAGTAAAAAATGCAACAGATGGTAATAGGTCGGCAACATACCTCGTCATAGCCACCTTCTTGTCCCACCAACCAGCTCTCCCATTTGTTCCAAGCATACCGCCCTCCAACTGTTAATAAGCCATAGATACCCTTCTGCCATTTCGTCGGAGAAGAGTAAACAGGTCCTTTGCTTCGACTGTCGGTGTATTTGAGGCCTTGTAGTGCCGCACCATACGATGCATTGTGATCCCATATCGATAATTTAAAGAGAATAGCCCGTAACGCGAATAGAATCTCGTTTGACCAATCTTCGCGCATTTGAGGCTATTGTCATTGTCAGCCACCCCTCAATCAAAACACTTCAGAGACTCATTCGCCAAGCATTCAGACATACCCCGAAGTATTTGAGGGCATCCCCAACCTGGCCCTTCATCAGACCAAGCAGCTCCTCATCCAACAATTCAGCATCCACCTGGCCCACTCGAAATGCGGGGCGCGTACCATCCCGGCCCTTGACGGAATTCCATATACGCCACCCTGAGCTAGGCAATTGATTCAACGGATATGGCAGACGCTGGACGGCGGCCGGGCTGATTGGAGAGGCCCGCTGCTGTGCTGCATGACGGGCCCGTGCTTCGGCCTCACGCTGGCGACGACGTTCAAGAACACGCTCTTGTGCGGCGGCGAAGTTTGTTGAACTCATCGCGAAATCATGACTTTGTGGAGGATGGGAGGGAGCGGTTTGGGAATTCGTGAGAACACGGGGAAATGGGTCCCGGAGTTGTTCATCTCGGTTCCCCAGACGGAAGAGCCGAGGTATCTCACGTGATTGTCATTTTCAATGTTCTTTTTTGGAAATTGTGAGTAGTATAGAAGGATATAAATTCTTACCTGATCCAAGTACATATGTAGGCCTTTAATGTGTAGCTGCCTAGGTATAACGTGGTATTGGAAAGCGTTGTCGTCGGCTCGGCCCTCGGAGATGCCCTTGACAAGAAGCCCTGGAGAGTCCTATATGTCTTTTCTCATGCATATTAGTTCCAGTCGCTGAATTTTATCAAGGCATCCATGACCAAAGATTACCATTGGATTGAATGGCCCACGAGCTGCTCACACTAGAAATTTATCCAGATGCCTGGGCATCCAACATAAGTCATTTCAATTGATCCATGCAAGTCAGCTTGGTACCTGATTCGATACAATCTCGACCACATTGCCAAATCAAATGACAGTTGATGTCGAAGTTGTTGGCTTTGGGGTTAAGACCAATGATTGATTTTGAAATGGTAGCCCGAACCGAAATATTTCGCTGGCATGTTTTATAAATTAAACCATTTCCCGCTGAATTGGCCTCTTGGTTAAACCTGTGCTTTTGCTTGCTTTGTTACCAAATTTGTTGAATATGGTGTAAACGGTGGATGAATATATCGAGACTCGGCTATTCATTAACGGCAAAGTATGTATCAACTACGTTTATTGCCCCAAGTCTGCTATATCATACCATGCCTCTTAATACTGACTTCCCTAGTTCCGGGAATCGTCTAGTAGCAAAATATTCGAGGTGGTATATCCGTACACCCAAGAACTCGTTGCGCAAGGTGTGTCCCCTTCTCCACCAAATCCAACATACTGCTAACACCTACTCTGTTACCAGTCAAAGAAGCCAACATAGAATATGTAGAGCATGCCGTTACTGCTGCCAAAGTAGCATTCCCGCCTGGCGAGATCTGGGTACGGAAAAGCGCGGCATATACTTGAGCAAACTATCCCAGCTCATCTTGGAATCAAACAACGAGCTGGTAAAGCTCGAGACTCTCTCCGCCGGCCGACCGATCTCGCAATTCTTCGACGCTAGTTTCGCAGCGAAGTTCTTCGGGTACACCGCTGGTGGCGGTTGGACCGCGGCCACCTAAATCTGACAGTCAAACAGCCGTATGGTGTAGTTGCGCTTATCATCCCGCGGAGCTTTCCGCTCGTCATGTTTGCCGCGAAGATGGCGCCGGCGCCGGCGGCAGGCAATACAGTTGTACTGAAGAGCAGTGAGAAGGCGCCGTTGACCGTTTGTGCAATGTCCTTTGCATATTACTTATTGGTTCAATGAATACGTGGATGCAGATGCGCACCAGCATGTTATGGTTTATTTTCAGTGTTTCTTTTAGTAGTCTTTTAATGGAAATAGCGATATCAGAATGGAAACGCATTTGAATTCATAGCTAAAGATTAAGATATTAGCCCCCAGATAGAGATTGCTATTCCTGTTTTACTTCTCCGAACTTCGGAGAAAACATTCCTTCCCTTTCAACCGGGACCGCGTCTGCAAGTTTCTGGATAAGAAAAAAACCATTGGACCACAGCCACACCCAGCTGGACAAGTAGGAATGGATAAAGAATAGCTTAATCAGAAGTTGTAGACAGCGATGGCCAGCAGGACACCGAATACGACAGAAGAGAAGGGAGCCTTGGAAGAAGCACCAGCGTTGTAGTGGCCAGAGTCCACTGTAGAGTTTTTCTCGGTCGTGGTCTCGTTTGGCCGCTTGGCGGTGACCTTGTCATTGTAGTGAGTCTTAGCATCCCAGGGGTACGGCTTGGTGTCGTATGATGGGCTCAGGTGTCCATAGGTTTCCTTGACGATGTCCAGGATACCATGACCGGCGGAGCACTTTTCATTGCTATCAGTGATGGGAACCGGCCAGTTGGCAACGAACTTGGAGGTATTGCCAGTGGAGGTATCCCCATTTGACATGGGACCAGGGTAGGTCTGGTTAAGCGTGAGATGGGTCTTGTCAACCTCATAGTTGACGTAACCGGTCTTGCTGGCGACAATCTCAAAGATGTTCGCACCGCAATCCCAGCGACCCAGAGAAGGAAGACCCCAGTTGGCGGAGACACTGGCAATGCTAGAGTAGTGAGTGTAGAAGGTATCGTCCTTGGTACCCTTGAGGTGTTCAGGAACGGCTCCACCAACGAGAACGCTGAAGATACGGTTGTCGCCCTTGTAGGTCTTGTCTTCATCGAAGGTCAGAAGGAGGAGAGTGTTGTTGAAGAAGTACTCATTCTCGAGCAACTTGGCCACAAAAGGACGCTCCCACTTGGCAGCGAAAGTGATGTTGGTGTCATGCGCATCATTGGTCATGTTGGGAGTGATAAACGCCCACTGAGGAAGCTTCTTGTCACGGATATCATTTTCGAAGTCCTCGAAGCTCTTGATGGAACGTGCACGAGTATCGTTAACCACAACGGAGTCATAAAGCACCATCGGGTTGTGCTTCCGAACGTAATCAGGGTGATAAGTTGCCTGGTTGGAATAGTTGTAGCCCTGGAAACCGGCATAGGGAATGTGCTCCTGGTATTCAGCCCACGAGATGTGCTTGGTGTCAAGAACATCAGCAATGGAGGAAACGTTCTCAGGAATCTGCTTAAAGTCGTCGTTATCCATTCCAAACGTGTCACCGCCAGCGGCAGCGCAGTAGTTGGGCTCGGAAGGATGGGTGACACCATAGAAGTTGGTCCTAAAGAGCATCAGAATGGGTCATTTAACTCATAGTCTGTCACTGGAAACCTACAGCAGAATACCCTGAGAAGCAAGCCACTGCATGTTGGTATCCGCGGCGGAATCATCATAGTCCTATTGGTCTGTTAGTCATGATGCCTTCCAAGGTTGGAAACTCTATGAATGTTTAGGGTGTTTGTCACGTACAATGTTCTCCAGCCAGATTTGATAAAAACGATCAAAAGCCAAGCCCTTGACATTGGAGACAGTAACCTCCGGCTTGGTAGTTGCGGCAGCCGCATGAATCTCCGCCACAGCGGGCTCAGAGGTAGTAGCTGTCTGAGCGATGGCCAGAGTAGCCCCTCCCATCAGGACCGCGAGAACAGCCTTCATCTTGATGGATCAGGAAATCAAAGATTGATGTAGCTGATGGAACTGATGGGCTGAGAAGGCAAACTGAGGAGAATGGAGAAAAGAAGTAAGAAGAGAAGAAGAAGAGAGGAATCAAGAGATTTATGGAAGGGGGGGCAACCCCACGTGCTTCTTGGATCAAATCTGGGAGAGGAAAGTATACCTAATCGGTACAAAAGTTCACTTCTCCTTGTTAGCTTTGTTTAAGTCTCATATAGGTACTATGTGCCTGGTGTTGAGTTGAAGCTTAGAGTGTCTGTTTGTACGACGTTGGCACATGTTGAAATGGTGGCCTCTGATTGGCCGGGATGTACAAAGGTTCCTAAATGAGGGTCCGTGCCAAGACCAAATTGAATGCTTAGCTGGTTCCATAGCGGGCCCCTCAGGTACAGTAAAAAGCCCTGGAGTACGCAGTACATAGTCCATTATATATAGCATGTATATACATACAGTATGCAGTAATATGCAAATACAACGCGCCTAATCTTTCTTTAATTCCTACCAGCGAGGTAGAATGGGAGATTTATAGGAGCCCATGTGCTTTTGTCTGGAGATAAGACTCGGATGCTTAGCCGACCTTGGGGCGCTTAGTTAGTGGAGAACGCCCAGGCAAATCACTGAGCTTGGCCTAGGGGCGTGCTAAGCTTCACCCACTGATTACAAGGCGATTAATAAAACAGAAATTGACATACGTACGTATTTATATGTAGGTATAATCTACGAGTTCACGCCTACTATAGGGCTACCCTGGGACTACCTAGTAGGGCAATTTCTCACCCCCAGTAGCTGTCGGGGAGTACAAGTAAAGCCAGCAATCGGCCATTTTGGGAGCGGCTGGATAATAAGAGTTCTCAAGCAAATAATTTGGATGAAAAGTATCTGCCATCCTGTGGACCTCATAAAAGCTTATAGAGGTTCTGTGCTGTATATTGACAAAGTAGATGAGGTGCAGTGGACCTGTGCGGGACCGGAGATTTCAAAATGTATCCATTGGACTAGTTAGGAAGGTGACATTGGGACTCGCCACATGACTATCCAGCCCTGGAGCCCTGGAGGGCCGGTGCCTGGGTTGGTCAGGTATGGGTCGACCTCGGGAGTGTTGATATTAAATGATGAAAATTCCATTATCGTACAAGTCACCAGGTATCATTTGTAAGATATATTTTTACTCAGAAATTCTCTGTGGCGCTTCATATCCTGAATGTTCAGTCTCTCATTCACCACCACAGTTCTTGATCTAGATCTTGTCTTCCGGGCCGCCAATGCCCTCAAATTGAGCTGCCCTGGGGAGTCTAGAAGGGAGGTTAACAATGTGAACGGTTAACAGCCCACAGAGAAGCAGTGTATGGCTTACCTGTTGCGTGCATCACGAGTACCACCTTCCTCCTCAGGAATCACACGACGGTCGCTGTCACAGGCAGTTGAGCCAGGACCGTACTTCACGCTTGTAGGCTGAGAGAATCGCTTGTCAACCATCTCGTCAACACCAGACTCGACAGCTTGAATGGCTGTTAGTATAAATGGTATTGCTTAAGACCTGTTTTTCCACGTACTTGAGTCACTCTTTCTGCCGATACCCTGCCTGGTCTGGTAGGAGTTGACATCCCTCTCAGCGTTGAAGGCGAGCTGGTTTAATTCTTCGGTGCGAGGCATGTTATTTGAGTTTCTTGTATATGTAGGCGACCTGATGGATGTTTAAGATAAGGTTGAGCCTAGATAGTGCTATCTACATTGTACTGAATTGCGCTTTATATACATCGCTCTGCATCCCTATCCACATCCACATCATACCTACTTCACTTCAGTTGGACATGTTAGTTGCATCATGCTACATCATAGGTATGTCACGAGAAGGAAGATGGGGAACGTTGTATAGTGTATGTGAATGGAATACTTTTGCTTAAAAACTCTAGAGTCATAGATCCCAGTTTGATAACACTGTAAGCTTCCAAAGTTGGAAGTTGCTTGAGGCTGACTTGTCTCCACTAGAACCTCAGAAACATCAGGAAGGAGCCCTAGCAGCAGATCTGAATCGGGACAGAGTCTAGGGTCCAGCCCTAGGGTTTGGCGGGACCGGAGTATGGCTTTTCCGGAGGCGGGGAGTTTATGCTAGAGAGGGACATCGGGAGCTCCGACGAGACAAGTCAGTTCCTTGGTCAATTAGCATCTTGAAATTCGTACAGAACTCCTTTTCATGAATGCTGAGTGATTCAGGGCACTTCAGTGAAACTCTGATCTGGTGCTTGTATTAGCAGAACTACAGGCTTTACCGGTCTTTTTTTTCACGCGTCGATCAACACTACTATTCGCCATGGCCTTTGCCATCGAAGCACAGGGCGAGACCAACCAACTCAGCCCCCAAAATGTGCTCAATACGCTAGTCCTTGCGGCAAGCTCGTCTCAGCAGCAAGTTCGAACGGGCACCGAACAGCTCCAGAACTGGGAGAAACAGGGCATGTACTACTCTTTTCTACAGGTATTAGTTGACAGTCTTGGTTGTTGTTGCTGTTTCACTTAATAACACATTTTACAACGTACAGGAAGTCTTTCTCGACCAGTCCGTACCGAATGAAGTTCGTTACCTCGCCATTATCCAACTGAAGAATGGCATCGATAAATACTGGCGCAAGACAGCACCAAAGTATGTTATCATAATATAGCTGAAACGAGGGCATGCTAACAGTGATGGAAGTGCGATCAAACCAGACGAGAAGGTACATATCAAGACCCGGGCTCTTGAGGCAGGAATCGTTGAGCCCGCGCCGCTGTTGGCTCTCCATAACTCCCTGATGATTGCTAAAATCATGCGATTTGAGTTTCCTCATGACTGGTATGGCAAGATGCAGCTGTGTGACTTCTCATTCTAATTTCTCTCAGGCCCGATGCTATTTCATACATCATTTCCTCACTCCGATCCTCCGTTCAACCTGGAGCAAACCCACTCCAACTTCCCCGAACGCTCCTTATATTGCTACAGATAGTCAAGGAATTATCCACGGCACGGATTCAACGAACGCGACACAATCTTCAGTCTGCATCGCCTGAGATATTCCAGCTACTGGGAGGCATCTATGTTGATAAAGTCAACCAATGGGGGGCGATACTGGAGCAGGGTGGTGCGGGCGAGGGGGAATTGCTGGAGACACTCGAATTGAGCTTGATGGCTCTCAAGGTCCTAAGGCGCCTGATCATTGCTGGCTTTGAACACCCTAGTCGCAGCCAAGAAGTACAGGGCTTCTGGGTGCTGACACATTCACACTTCAGCAAATTCCATTCTTTCGTGGACGGGTCTACCAGTCTACCCGAGCCAATCCATCGGTCTATCGAGAAGCATTTGTTGCAGATGTCGAAGTTGCATGTTGAAATGGCCAAAACACATCCCGCGTCTTTCGCGTTGCTACCCGAGAGTATCTCGCTTGTCAAGTCGTATTGGTCATTAGTCGTCACCCTCGGCGAGAAGTACGACAGCCTTGGTGCTGGGGGCGAAGATGAAGGGAAATCATTGACTGAGAAGACTGGCCTCCGGGCTCTACTCCTGATTCGTGCGTGTGCAAAAATGGCGTTCAATCCTGCTCAGACCTTCAAGTACCAGACACCGGAAGACAAGGAGGAGCGGAAACAATCTGTTCAGCTCGTCAAGATGCAACTATTTACCGAAGAATTTGTGATCAATGTCATGGAGCTACTCGTCACGCAATTCTTCAGGTTCCGCAAGATCGATTTCCAAGATTGGGAAGAAGAACCGGAGGACTGGGAGAAGCGAGAGGAAGAGAACTCTGATGCTTGGGAGTTCTCAATCCGTTCATGCTCGGAAAAGCTTTTCCTTGATCTCGTGATTCACTTCAAGGATTTACTGATTCCACGTTTGCTGACCGTATTCTATACTTTCGCAAGTGAGTTATTGATGTTCTATATACAATGTGCGCGGCTCTAATATATATACTACAGGCACCGACAACCACAATGTGCTGTTGAAAGACTCGCTGTATTCTGCTATCGGCTTGGCCGCAGCCAGTCTTGAACAGCACCTGGACTTCAACGCATTCTTGGAGCATACCTTAGTTACTGAGGTCCAGTCTCAGGAACCGGAGTACAAGCTTCTGCGGAGAAGAATCGCGCTCGTACTTGGCCAATGGGTCCCGGTTAAGGGAACCGAACTAAACATGAATGCAATTTACCAGATCTTCCAGCATTTGCTCGGCAAGCATGATCCTTTGAACGACCTGGTCGTCCGTATTACCGCCGGTCGACAACTCCGGAGTGTACTTGACTCATACGAATTTTCGCCCGAAGCATTCATGTCATTTGCACCTACCATCTTGGAGAGCCTCATGTCTCTTGTTCAAGAAGTAGAATCATCAGATACAAAGATGGGGCTTTTGGAGACGGTTCGCATGGTGGTGGTTAAGATGGAAGATCATGTAAGTTGTTACCTCGTTTTCTTTGGCTGCTGCATAACTCATAATATTAGATCACTCCCTTTTCTGATCGAATCATCTCTTTACTCCCACCGTTGTGGGAAAGCTCTGGCGAAGAACACTTGATGAAACAAGCCATTCTGACTTTGCTTTCATCTCTGATCCAGTCGCTGGCTCAGGAGTCTGTGAGGTATCACTCTCTGATTCTTCCACTGATCCAAAGCTCCGTGGAACCTGGCTCGGTAAGCACCTTGTGAATACGCTGCACATATCAACTTAGCCTAACCTTTTGTCAAGGAAACCATCGTTTACCTTCTGGATGAGGCACTGGATCTCTGGCATGCCATAATTCAGGCTACGCCATCTCCTGCCTCACCCGAGATCATCTCGCTCCTCCCATCTTTGTTCCCCATTCTTGAAGCGGCAACCGATAGCACCCCGCAGGCCATTCATATCCTTGAATCTTATGTGTTCCTTGCGCCGCAGGAGATTCTGAGTGACCGTTTCCGCTTCCAAATCATGGTGATCCTTGAATCATTACTCAAATCCACAACCAAGCAACGTCTCGGTGTGATACCTCGCCTTGTTGATTTAATACTCCGCGGTGCTGAGACTGTCGACGGCGGTAGCGAAGCAACCTATGGGGTCATTTCCCAATCCCTTCTGGACAGCTCACTCCTTGCCTCCCTGCTAGAAGGCCTTTACTCCGCCTACGAAGTGAGTCAAACGTCTGGCCCAAACAGAAAGTCCTCGCCTGTGGTCGGTGTTGTCGAAAGCGACTACTACTCCGTGCTAGCGCGCCTTGCGTTGGCCAGCCCTACTATTTTAGCCTCATCGGTCGCAGCCGCGACCAACTCATCCGAAGAACATGCCCTCACCTGGATCTTGACCGAATGGTTTTCGCACTACGACAACATTGGCAGCATTAACCAAAAGAAACTCCACGTACTTGCACTCACCCAACTCTTGGCCCTACAAGGACCACCGCTCGATCCGTCCCTCCCCCTCCACCCCCAGCCTACATCCTTTCCCACCTGCAATCATACTTGAGTGTATGGACAGATCTCATCACCGAGTTAGCAGATGGTGGTACTGACCCCAATGCCGATTATTTGGTCTGCTGGAATGCACCACCCGGGTCAGAAACCGCGATGCCAGAAACCCAAGAGGTCGAATCGCCTGAGATCGTTCGTCGCCGTGACTGGCAGTCCGGGGATGCAATCCATCGTTTTATGATCCGAGATTTCGTGCGCCACCGTCTGCAAGAGGTCATTGCTAGCTGTGGTGGGGCCCAGCAGTTCCAGGATGAGTGGCTAGTCAACGTCGACTCCGAAGTTGTTGCGGCGTTTGGAGCACTTGGTCTGCTCTGATTAAAGGAAGAGAGCCTTGCACACTTTTATATCAGCATAAGCACACATCCATTTCATTTGCATCGTCATCATCCTCCTGTACATGCTTATTACACCCCCCATATTGTTCCATTTGCATGACCACCTGGTCCACCCATACCTATTCCATTTTTAGCACCCTCGGAACCCTAGCTACATACCCAAATCTATAGATATATGCTCAAAGTTTATTAGAATCGCTAGATTATCTTTTGTAGGGCTTCCAACATTGAATAGAGTGATGTAGCTAAGATTTCCCCGATAGGCTCCACATGTACTAAATCTTCCAAGGTTGGAAACTACCCACGTGGCTACCTACATGTTGGTATCATTTAGGAGGAAGAGCAAAGAATTTAAAGCAAAAGAATATCAGTGCAATTGTTGGTTTCACAACCTAACCAGCAAGCCCTAGAGATAAAGCACACTATAACACCTTGTGGAACTAACTTGCTTAATGCAAGCCCGAAGACAATCAAAGAATATGAATCCAGTCCGGACAGATCTTTGGATAAAAGAAAACTCAAAAAACGTCAAAAGCAGAAGCAGAAGCGTGCTCAATGCAACATCTGAAAACCAAGAGCAAAAAGGTACATAACTAGTAGCGCTCAGCACTGTCCGGGGAATTGACGGTTAGTGACAGGGTTGGGGAAGACACCGGCAGCCAATTGCTCTTGCATATCCCACTCAGGGGCACCCTCGGTCTTCCAGGTCCAGTACAGCCAGCCGGTGCCCTTCTCATAAGCATCAAGTTGACCTTCAATGAAGCGACGAATGTTGCTCCGGTCATTCTGAGACAAAGAACTCACGGATCCGCTAGACTTGCCCGCACAGCTGCCGATGTAGCTGCTACCGGAGAAAGTACCATCATAGCGAGCACCGACACCCTTTCCGTTCAGGTACTTGGCACAGTCGGTCATGGCACCAGTCCACTCACCAACAACAGTCCACTTATCAGAGGTCTGGACGTGGTCTTTGGAAAAGCTGCAGGCGTTCCTGACGTGGGACGGCGTGTCCAGGGCGAGAATACCGTTGTCAAACACCTCGTAGTGATGGGTGTCCACCATAACATACCAGACACCGGTAGACTGGCTCATGAAGCCGTTCCATGACTCAGTAGGCACGAAACCGTCATGTAGGACGAGCGTGGTGTTGTCGCTTGACTTTCTGATACGGCCCCATGAATCATAGTAATACTGTCTCAGACCATCCTGGCTCACTCCACCTGGGATACTAGGCTCGTTCAAAGCCTCGATGGCAGTCACGACGTCTCCATCATTTTGGTAGCGTGCGGCCAGAGCCTCCAGGGCATCCTTGGTGCTTTCGACAGTGTTACCCTGTTGCCATTTGATAGCGCCACGCTTTCCACTGTTGTCAAAGCCATTCTGGGAGCCAGGGGCTGTGCTGTTGGTTAGTGGTTGTCATATAGTATATAGAAGCGAAAACATACCTCCGTGCAAGTCAAGCATGACCTTGAGACCGGCAGAGCGAGCCCAGCCGATGGCCTGGTCGAGATGCTCAAGTTGACCATTGACATATGGGTCACCGTCCAAGTGCTTGAGGGCCCAGTATCCAACAGGGATTCTGACGTGGTTCATTCCTGCGCTGCGGATTTGTCTCAAGTCATCGGCAGTAATGAAACTGCTCCAGTGGTCGGACAGAACAGAGCGACATTTTTCCGCACCCAAAGTGGCACAAAGCGACCACTCGTCAACAGCGGACTCGCCAGCTGCTTCAAAAATAGAAGGAGTAATCCAGGGCTCTAGTACCAACCAACCACCGAGGTTGACACCCCGGATCTTGTTGACACCATAGTCAAAGTTGAGACTACTATACGCCGATGTATGTTAGTATTTGTATGAACTCGTGTATGGTAAAACTGTAGCACTGTAGTTTTAATAGAGGGGTACCACTTACACTGCGGGTGAGGCCTGCACCAAAGCAGCCAATAGAGACAGCCCGAACAGCGACTTCTGCGCGAGCTTGGACATGGACGGCATATTGAAAACCCTGACTTGGTCAAACCCAGAAAATCAGGAGGCTGGGATTGAAAGATGAGCAAGGAATGAAGAATGAGGAATGATTAGATTTGAGTTGAATGGCTGGAGATCAGCTATAAGTAACTCGAAGAAGGTGATCAGGTGGCCGGATGCAGGTAAACGAAAGGTTACCTGGGCGGGAACGGAAGTCCCCACGGGGCAAAATAGTTGAAGCAAAAGTAACGTACCTGTATAGACTGTTCTTCTGAATAAAGAGTAACGTGGAGTGGCCGAAAACAGTGATAGGTGTATCCCGGTTGTGTTTTATAAAGGCACAAAAGGCCTTTGTTCTCTTGAGAGTGGGGAATCGGCTTCTTCCGAAGTTGCGATAGAAGAATAAGATGATTTACTATGGAAACTTCCTTGACTTGTATATGTTCTAATATTCTGGAAACTGCGACCCAAGATACCCCGGGAAAGCTATACTCCGTTGCCCTATATCATTTAGCTTTCGCTTGCCAATTACAATTTTCATCTGGACCAGATCCTTTCAGTATAGACCAGATCATCTTGCGATCACCCTATGACCTACATGTTCAACTGGTAAAGTGCCAAATTATGTTTGCAGCTTCTCACATTCCGTGAGATGATCAGCACGTGGCACTTGGACACCTTGCATGGAATGTGGTTTCTTGGCAGCTTCTGCCCAGATGAACAGCTTGAGCTTGAGTATAAGCATATTTATCTACGTCTGCTGGTATTGGGGTAAATCTAAACTCAAATAACTTCAGGTTATACAGATCAAGCGATGCCGTTTTACGGGGGGTCTGTTTGGGACAAATTACTCACATTGCTGTATATACGCCTAACCATGGGCATACGTTCAATTCACGATCAAGCACTTGCTGAAGAAATCAAAGAGTTATTTCCAAAGTTAGAACCGAATATACGGTCTAATATGCTGGGAACATGGAGTGGTTGATACCTGTCCTCGGTACTTCCGTTTCCGGCGACAAGTACATTATATCTGAGACAAAGTAAGAACCAAAATTTATGACGTGCATTGTACCCCAGAAAAGCTCAGTGTTACACTCCTACACTCTTCCGCCTAATTCAGGGGTGTTTGTCCGTTCGCCGAGCCGGGAAGAGTATAGGTCTAGACTTTGCAGGTCTCGGGCTTTGTATTTGTAACGTTGAGATTACATATAAGAGAATGCTTGGACAAGAATGTGAAAATGTCAACATATCGGAATGCTCACCCACATGTTTCCTGGGTCTCGGCCTTTGTAGTTTGAGCGGCCTGGTCACTATGTAGACTTTTATAACTCATTCGGCTCAAGATTTCCATCAAGTTAGAACGGAACATTGAAATTACTTTCAAAGCTACAGATGAAAATTTTACCAAGTAGCATGTAGACCAGTCGCTTGTTTATAGCAACGGGCGCTGCTAATTGGGCGAAAGTAGAGACCGAATTCCCTTCCTAGTTGCTATAAGAACCCTGTCTGGCCAATTTCTTATCGCAATCTGATCTGAGACCAAGCTTACACATGAAATATTCCATGATAATTCCGAAGGTAAATGAGTGAAGGAGTTAGGATTCCTGTATTCTATACTACACATTGCCTCTAGAGATCGGCAAATGTCTCTTAAATACTCTCGGATTGGGCCTCAGTAACTGACGCATCCAAAGGAGCGGAAAGCCCGACCCGATCAATAGTGCGAGTGTAAGTGACGCCGCCATTCACTCTGTCCTCGTGTACGACCAAGTCCTTGCGGTTAGTGTCGACAAGAAGACGGATCAAGTCCGGGCGCATATAGTGACCGCCGAAATCGGCCAGGGACTTAGTCAGATGGATCTCGTCGAGGTCAATCTGTTTAGCAGCTAATTAGTTTGACATTCTGATTAAGACTAAAGCATCCTCCACTTACGTCAACGTAAAGAAGTCCTTGGAAGTCTTTGTCGGGGTGAGGAACGAGATTCTGTCCATCGGGTCCGAAGATCCGGCCATTTCCGTTGTAGATGTTGGGATCCTCAAGCTCTTTTCCAGGAGGTGTGTTAAGCTTGATTCCCTCGGCAGTGATTGTCTGCCACGGTGCCAGAGTGAACGAGCCGGTCTCGATTGCGTAAGCAGGTGTAACAAGCTGAGCAGTCTTGTCAGTAATCAGACCAACTCATCGCAGAATGAAAGAAAGAAAAAAATAAGGGGAAATATACATCTGCGTTTGCCTCAGCTATATTGGTGTATGGGTCCGGGTACTTGAGAGTCTCCTTTCCGGGATACAGAGGCCAAGCAGCGATGTGCACTTGCTCGCCGAGCGAGGCGGCGTATGCCTTCAGGAAAGGGTTCATGTTCTCCCAGCAATTCAGGTGTCCAATGCGGCCGATCTCTGTGTCCATCACTGACTCGGTAGTGTCACCAGTGCCATCTCCGAAAACAAGGCGCTCAACGTGTGTGGCCTTGATTTTGCGACGGTGATTGATGACATCTCCGGCTGGGCTGATCATAATCTGTGTCGTATACAAGCTGGCGAGATCGAGCTCCGAGTATCCAAGAGACACCCAAATCTTGTTGGCTTTGGCTGCTTCACGGATGCGGCGCATCTCGTCTGAGTTGGAGGCGAGACTGTTCTCACGGTACTTCTTCAGCAGGGGCAGGCTCTCCTGGTAGTTGACCTTCCAGGCCCAGTATGGGTAGCCGGGGATCCCTATTCATATTTGTTAGTACATTGTATATGGTACCTGGGACTGCGATACTGACACAGCTCGGGGAAAGCAATCAGCTTGCAGCCTTCCTTTCCTGCTTCATCAATCCAGTGGATTGTCCGGCGAACAGATTCCTGGAGGTCGAACCAGCCGGGCTCAGCATTGACTGCTGCGGCCTTGTACTTCTTGAGAACGGGAACCATGTTGAGATGTTGCTTGTATTGCCACGAGTGTTTGCTTTGAAGACTGTTGGTAGAATAAAAGTCTCTCTCAAGCCTGGAAAGAACGCCAATTTATAGCAGCTCAAGCTGTCTTCTATGTTGGCTTTGAAACAACGCCGTGCACCTCCCAAACCCCGAAACACAGGATGAGCAACACCATGAGATTCGGAAGCGCTCGGATTCGGGGATTGCTCTGAGGTTATTGAATAATCATAGCAGTAAAGTGCAATCCTGAGCGACGGGAAATGGATACGGGGTTTGCTTTTAAAGTGGTGTCACGCTGGAGGAGAGTTCCCGGGATTTCGACATTTCGCATAACCAAGCATATATTACCTAGTACGGGATCTGCTAGGGCTCGATTTTATTCACATCATACCATGAGAGGTGGGCCTCATTGTAGAGCTTCGGTGATCCGTACTAATCCCGGGGTAATATAGAGCTTTCCCGGGTTGTTCCACCCAAATCCCGATATCAATCCAATCCCGATAGAAATGTTCAGTCAGCATGCTGAGTAGAATCAGGGAATTATATTGTTTGAATATTATTGCATCCCAGAGATTTCAGATCTCAATGAGATTTAACTGGACAATCGCATGACCAATTGCCGCTTGCGGATTCCTTATACATAGATGCAGGCAAAGGTCCTAACTAAGTAAATTTGTCACGCTCCCATATTCTAGCTCTATGTTACACGACTTGGCTTTTGGGCCATCTTTACTTACCGAGCTAGATGCTTGTAATTACAAATGAAGCATCTGCTGCTCCTGAAAGATCTTGGATTTGTCTTACCAGCCACCTTTCCGTTTCAGCACACATATTATATCATCAACACACCCGAAAGAACTCAGAATAGAGATATAGATGCCCCGGTGCTCAGTAGTATCAAATTATGGCAGTAAGCTATATAATTTGTCCGCGACTTGGTGACACACATGGTGGCCAGACAAAGCTCCTCGGAATGTATGCTATAGTTAACCCAACTATTGGACTTTCGAGGGGAGGCCATTCATTTAGTCTTCCAAATAAGCACCGCATGTCGGTTGGTAGACACTGCCTACCTGCACCTAGCCTTGGCATATACCACAATAAGTTGGACTGTGCTTCCAACGCAGATACGAAGATGTAAATGTCTTGTTATTTTCTTGCTTTAGCATGCTAACTACGGAAAGAATATATGTAATTGGGCGTAGACATCAAAGTTCTCATTATACTCTATTTACAGCACAGCTGGTCAATGTAAGTGCATCAGCCGATAGCTCTGGTTGGGTTTCTGCTTTTGTCTCTCTGGATGGTGTTCTCCTATGGATACTTCGCAATGCGATGGCAATCTTCGGAGGAATATGTCCTATCAAAGCCAATACATTAGTTCAAATTGGGCTCATTTCGACCATGCTTAGCAATCAGACCGTCCCGTTACATAGAATTGGTGCAATCGGGCCTGTTGCACATGTTCTGGATTGGAGAAACACTGCCATTCATCTCCCCTTTGCACAAGAGATGGCCGAATTCCCAACTTCTGAAAGCTTTTCTTCGGGCGACTTTACTTGCTATTCCTAATGAGGGCTGGTGTTACTGACCAGCTGACCTACGATTTGAGACTGATTCTAGATACTCTACATTTGGGGTCAGTTATATTTTCAATAAGACCATCATATTATTAATTGTGCAGGTTCTCAACAATAATTCATAATGAACCAAATGCAGTTATGTTGATTTCATTATTTTCTCAAGAATTGGAAGGTTGATATTGCTAGGGACGAGCCTCATTGGGGGTAAATCTTAACCAGGAAAGGAAGGCCATAGACCCGGTTAGAGACAGAATGTGCTCTAGCCCATCGGGATTCTCCTAAACCAACACAGAAGAATTCGTTTAACCGAAGGCTTTGGTATACAATCACGCCATTATTCGAGGCCAACACATTTGGAACGTCAACTGAACCTCGGGGCTCACCGTAAAGCCCCGCTCGTAGAACGCGGGGAAGAACGTGGGCGGAGCAACGCCGATGTCCAAAAATCAGCCATTGCCCTAAGCTTGGACGGAGGCAGCAATCGGCTAAAAGACTCGCCAATTGAAAAGAGGAGATCGTCGCGCCAAGCCAGTGTCAGAAGGTCAGGGCGGCCTTTCTTACTCTTAAATTGAATGATGATACAACCTCAATCTACCACGTCAGAGACAGCGGGGTGGCGCGACATCCGTCAAGAAGAGTAAGTGAATGATATATCGTAGTCTTGGCCAGACAGACCTATTTATCAAATATCCCGCTCGGGGTGGAGACCCTGGTTGTGCCATGCAATCCGGACGCAAGGGATTGGATAGAAAACTCGATCCTTGCTGGTAACAATGCGAGATCGAATCATTCCATGTAAACATGACTTCATTCTTAGCCTTATGCATATGTGCTGCATATATCATCAGCGGATGAGACACCAAGCAATAGAACTTCCCTTGCACATGAAATGTATGCCTTAGTAAAGGTAAATTGGCTGTCGCCCGTGTCTTGTGATCGGCGTCGAGCTCTCACAGTACTGGGTAGAGCAATCGGCATAGACCGAACATTCCGTCGCGTGAGCAAAAGCCCACTCAGGCTAGAACCAGTATCTTGTTGGCGAGAAATGCTCCACAGAATACCTATCACTGCCATGATTTGTTACTCCCTACGGAGAAGAATCGGACAAGGAATAAGGGCCGTGAAACCTGCTGAGGGACTGTTATCATTGTGCGTCAATAGTGTGCCGATAATTTCGATCTGTTTAGAGAATCTATTGCTTGAGTTGTGCGTAGCAGGCCATTCACCCTTTGTAACGGGCTCAATATGTGCACATCACATTGCCCGTCAACTCTTGGCTGCTGGACTTGGCTCCTGTGCTGTCAAGAACGCCAAGCAGTGGCTAATGCTCCCTGTGATCAGATGCTAGCCAGCAACCAAAATGCTTGCGGTCTATAGTGACGGTGAATTTCTGGGCATCCTGTGTACTTCCTGCGGGGTTAGCCCTTGTGGAGGTCTCTGCCAAGTGGGCATGCTGTATGCAGGGAAGCACCGTGCCATGAGTCTGTTAGTCCGAAGTACGCAGGGTCCGATGTATTTAAATCCAGGGACTGGCCCAATCATGCTCAGAATGTGACATTTCATTTTGAAGATCTTCGGTGTTGTCGCTGTCGTGTGCGCATATTTCTGCCAGCAGATCTGAGTGCCTCCGATCAACATGCATTTGGCTCAGAGTTTTGTCTTGTTATGCCTGGTGGCGACTGGTCTAGCTCTGCCTACCAATGAAGACATCAAGTCTCAGGAACTTAAGGCGCGCGGTCCGGGTTACTCTCCTAAGGTGCCCCCCTTGACAACACCATGGACTAATAAAGTCGGAACAAAGCCATGGCCCGAATACCCGCGGCCATTGCTGGAGCGCTCCGCATGGAAGAATCTCAACGGAGTGTGGAAGTACCAAAGTGCTTCAGGCCTCGATGCTGTTCAGCAGCCACCTTTTGGGCAGGAGCTTGCACAGGATGTTTTGATTCCGTCGTGTCTTGAGAGTGGATTGTCTGGTAGGTCTTGCCCTGTTTGGTACGCTGTCAAACATTTCAATTAACAAATATTCGCAGGAATCCAAACCGACTCAGCTTTTTACTCTTGGTTTTCAACATCCTTTAAAGTATCTCCTTCATGGAAGGGTGAGCAGGTACTGCTCAATTTTGGAGCTGTAGACTATGAAGCCACAGTCTTTGTCAATGGCAAAAATGCAGGCTTCCACCGTGGCGGATACTTCCGCTTCGCCTTAGACGTGACGAAGTACCTGAAGTTTGATCAGGAGAATGAGTTGTGAGTATCCCGGGATCACAACGCAGTCGACTTGCGCATCTGACTTCGAATACAGACTTGTTTTTGTGCATGATCCCACTGACGATGGCGACTATGTTATCCCCATTGGAAAACAGACCCTGAGACCGAGTCACATCTTTTATACGCCCTGCAGTGGTATATGGCAAACTGTTTGGCTTGAGGCTGCCCCAGCCAACCACATTACCAAACTCGATCTTGACGCAAACATGGATGGCCAAAGTAAGTGTCTAGTGGCAGTTCATGGAAATGTCTCATTGATTCTGACTTGCATGTAGTAAGTATTACTGTACACAGCTCGGCCACTGATAAGCCCGCCAACGCCGAGGTCACTGTCCACAAACATGGAAAGACTGTTGCAACCCACAATGGCCCCACCAACAAGCCATTCCAATTCAAAGTATCCTCGCCCAAGCTCTGGTCCCCAGACTCGCCTAACCTGTATGATGTGACTGTCAAACTTGGCAAAGACAAAGTGGAGAGCTATGTTGGCTTCCGTACAATCTCCAGGGGTAAGATTGACGGGGTTGAACGACCCTTGCTCAATGGGAAATTTATTTTCATGTTCGGAACCTTGGATCAAGGCTATTGGCCCGATGGGTTATACACTCCCCCCAGTAAAGAGGCGATGGTGTACGATCTGAAGATGCTAAAGAAGCTGGGATTCAACATGGTCCGCAAGCATGTGAGTGCCGCCGCGTTGATATATATCTCATTGTCTCTCTTGCTCACACTGTGGAATATAGATCAAAGTTGAGACCGATCTGTTCTATCGAGCATGCGACGAGCTCGGTCTGCTTGTAATTCAGGACATGCCTTCCCTGCGTCCATCGCAGTCCAGGAGAGGACCAGACGGCAACTACCATACTATCCTACCGGACGAGAAGCAGCAGGCCGAGTTCGCTCGCCAGCTAGATTTGCTGGTTAACCAGCTCAAGAGCTTCCCTAGTATTGCAACTTGGGTAAGTTAAAGTTTCTGCTGACAGCAAGATATATTCTGACATGAAGCACTGTCTATAGGTCGTGTACAACGAAGCCTGGGGTCAGATCAGCAACAACCCTGAGTTTGAGCTGACGGAGAGGGTTAGACAACTGGACCCCACTCGGCTTGTGGACTCGACAAGTGGTTGGGATGACCATGGCGCTGGAGACTTTAGTGTATGCACCCTTCCCGTGTGGCATACCCACGTGTCTAATTAACGTGTTTTAGGACAACCACCACTACGCAAACCCACAATGCGGCACTCCGTTCTATTCCCTACGCTCGAGCCCACACGATCCCGCGCGGATTGGGTTCCAGGGTGAATTTGGCGGCATCGGTACTAATGTATCCATTGACCATCTCTGGAACAACCAGGCAGCTATCGATACTATCAACCAAACATACGAACTTGACGAAACCATCGAGGCGTGGAATTATCGCAGCCACCTTCTCCTAAATGAGCTCGAGGATCAGGTCCGCCTGTACGCGTGCAGTGGGGGTGTCTGGACACAGACGACCGATGTCGAGGGTGAGGTCAACGGTCTGATTACTTATGACCGTCGCGTGTCGAGAGTCAACGTGAAGCAGTGGCAGGCAGATATTAAGGCTCTCTATGATGCCGCCGCCGCACGGAGCAAGGCATAAAATGCTCATAATATATTTAGTGGACAGACTGCACCATCCGAGGCTATCTGGATGTGACGAGAACGGAGTATATAATCTTTATTTTGACCATTATCTCTAAATGGAAACCTATGTTATCAAAAAATGATCGTGGGCGTCGGTAAGCCCTAGACCTCGTGATCAGGAGTCCACGACACGCATTTGTTACTTTCTTCAACCCCACTGTTTCATCTTGACTGGCATATATTTCTGACAGCTGTCAATGTCCCCAGAAACCTTCCAAGGTTGGAAACTAATTAGATTAACTTTTATAAACCACGTCAGATTCATAGTACGCGGCAGTCTCGTGAACCAACCCTGGAACCTCAAGAGGTCGAGACTCCTGTTCTAAGGCGGCAGTGATCGTCTACCGCGCCTATTTCCGAAACGTCCCAAATTGAATAGGATAGAACAGAAAAGGGAAGTCCCCTCTGATCTATTTATTTCGGAGAATCAAAACAATCAAAGCTCAATATGGGATCTGGCCTCAGTTCTTACCCCTTTCGTTTGGGAGGAAAAAAATTTTCATCTAATATTTCTCATCAGTGACCTATTGATCATGCCATACCCACCAGCGCTCCCGATCTAGCCCATCATGCCATGCCATCACGCGACACGGATTTGTTAATGGCTTTAGATTTAATAGCGGGTATTTAGCGTTGCTTGACATGTATATGTTCACTGAATTTTCTACGCCATCACCCGTTAGCTCCGATTGCCCCCTATTTTGGATATTCTAGGCCTGCAAACTGTGTCTTTCCTTCGGACCCACACATCCACCAGTTCGCTTCTTTCTAGAAGCATACGCTTATCCGGGGACTTGGTGGTTGGGAAAATTGTATAGTCATAGTTCAATGCTCAAGTTTCTGATCAAAAGTTGATCAAAAGTTAAAATTTTGAGTCACCGCTTAACTGACGACTAGTGCATATGTATCTATCTATTATGGATTACTAGATCCTAAGGCACCCGATTATGACTAGGACGGACCCGAGGGAACCCACTTCGTCGCGGGTTCTCAGCGTAACCGTTGGGCCCGTAGCGGAGTTCCGAATGTCCGTAGCCAGTGATCAGGTGTGAGGTTCAAAAGCCGAATATCCATTAATCTAATTAATTTGCTTTGTTGGCACGGGTAATGCAGAATATGTGTGATCTTTTATGCCCAGCATGTCAAAAGCGCCATCTGATCGTACATATGCTGGATGATGACATCGATGCACAGAGGTCTGACAGCACCACGTGCTTGTTGCATCATTCTTCACGTTTTTAGATCGCTTATTTCACTCTGACTGGATAGCAATGGACCCTTGCCGTAATTGGCTTTTTTTTTTCCTTCCGTTTCTTAACTTAGATTGCAGGGATCAGCCCACACCACATGTCTAGAGGGTCACTCCACTTTGGTACTTGACTAAATCCTCGCACCCTGTGGTCTGATTCGACCATGGCCACTTAGCTTGCTTATCCAACTGAAGCCTTTAAGGAAAATCTCGGCTTGAAATTACTGTGCTCGCATGAAATCGGGAAAGATCGCTTTTCTAGGTAGCAGTCACGGACCATCTGGCCCCAGGATTGCCTAGAGCGGATCCGAAAAAGGATGTATTTTTACAGTTTAGTGGCTTCCAATCTAATCGACTTGCATTAAATATAGAAGAACGGTGAACGGGTATCGCGCATTCATGGTATAAATACTGGATCCGCCAGTCTTGCCATGAGGTACCCCAGTTTTCTCTTCTCTCTATTCGGTCTCCAATCTCGTTTCCATACTTTACTTTTTCCCTCCTAGACTTCAACTTCAACTTTTCTCTCAAGGGTGATTCATACCGAAAGGTACAATAGAACTATGGACTACAGCACAGCATCGGCTGCTGATCCAGTCCATGTCGACCGGAAGCTGCTTTACACAAGCTTGGAAGAGCGAATCAAGTACCTCCATAACTTCCTCGACTTCAACTCAAGTAAGCTCTCACCATAAACCACTGTCATGGGTCAACCACAGCCACTAACATCTCCCCAGGCGATATCGAAGCACTGTTGTCCGGCAACAAATACATCAAGCAATTGATCCCAGCAGTGGTCAACCTCGTATATAAGAAGCTTCTCCGGTACGACATCACATCGCGGGCCTTCCATACACGGACAACAGTCGACGAAACCGAGCCTGAGGAAGACTATCTCCACGAAGAGACGCCGAAAATCAAGCGACGCAAGATGTTCCTGCGGTGGTACTTGACGCGTCTCTGCCAGGACCCGACCACAATGGACTTCTGGCGGTACTTGAACAAGGTTGGGTAAGTTCACTACCCCTCACCTTTCCGTTCCTAGGTTCCCCGTCCCTGGGATGAATACTCCGCTTGTGCAACGCGCTAACGAGGGTTTGATAACACAGCTTGATGCACAGCGGTCAAGCTCGTAGGACACCATTGAACATCGAGTACATCCATCTCGGCGCTTGCCTCGGGTACATCCAAGACATCTGGATCGAAGCGATGATGTCGCACCCGCACCTGTCGCTGCGACGCAAGATCGCGCTCGTGCGCGCCGTCAACAAGATCCTCTGGATCCAGAACGATCTCTTTGCCCGATACCACTCAAGCGACGGTGAGGAGTTCGCGGACGAGATGTCGGATTACGAAAGCTACACCCAAGATCAGGAGGGATACCTCGGTAGCAAGCGCATTCTTGGCAGCAGCTCCGGTAGCTCAACCGAGGATGACCGGTCCAGTATTTCTAGTGGTGTGGCGCCTTCTATAGCGCCTTCTATGGCGCCTTCTATAGACAGCTTGGCGCCGTCGACGACATCTAAGGTGTCAGCGTGTCCTTTCGCGGAAATGAGCAAAAGCAGTAATTCGACGACTGAGACTAAGATTTGGGCCAATTGAGGGGGCCCCCCTGTGTTATTGTGCGGGTCGCAATTTGCATCTTTCAGGCGCTAGGGGTTATGGTAATAGGGCTGGACTCTGGAAGGTCTGGGCTTTTGGAAATACACTTTGGCATATATAGTGGAATAATACAAAAAGATCTTGAAGAAATTGGCTTTTGGGCACCACATTCATCTCCATCTTATGGCGGAAAACTTCCGGCTTTGTCATCTTTTTCTCCCCACAACTCCCGCCCTCGGCTGTCATTCAAGGTAGTTGAAGAAGGTTTGAGCACCTTATATCCGTAGCCAGACCGGAGATAATTGAAGCATTATATAGCCCCTTCGGATATAACTAACCGATCTACGCAGGACCTTCATTCAATAGGTGAGCTACGTAGGGCCTGCCCCCTTTGCGTCCCCACCACCCCCCCTCCCGCCACTTTATTTGGTTAAGATCAGGGGACCAGGAGCTCTCCTATTAAACCAGCTCAGCCCCTCCATTCAAATAGACTTGCCCTTCTCCGTGTTAAGGAGATATCCTCCCGTATTAATATCATTCTTCAAGCGCCAACAACACTCACAATGACACAATCGAAGGCGGTGACCCAATCGAAGACGGTGACCCCGCTTATGATCAATAATGAGTCCATCGAGACCGATATCAAGTTTGAGGTCCACGCCCCTGCCACTGGCGAGCTGAGTGGCTATTGCGCCGGTGTGTCAGTCGATGATGCCAACCGCGCAGTGGACGCTGCCCAGGCTGCCTTCCCAGCATGGAGCAAGACTAAGCCAAACGAGCGCCGCGACATCCTGATGAAGGCCGCCGATATTATGGCCTCACGCAAGGAGGAATTGATCCAGTACCAGCGCGAGGAAACCGGTGCCGGCCGGCCATTCTCGGAGTTCACCTTCAATATGGGTGTGCTCTTCATCAAGGATTTTGCGGCCCGGATATCCTCGATCGAGGGTGTCGTGCCGAATGTCAACGGCGGGGGAGCCATTGTATACAAGGAGCCATACGGAGTGATTCTGTCAATTGCGCCATGGTAAGCTTGATGACTCGATCTATGACATATGCTGCAGTTTATCAGCTGGCTTGGGGACTGTTTTTTTAATTGATTGATAGGAATGCTCCTTTCATTCTGGGTACGCGCGCTGTTGCGCTCCCTCTTGCGGCTGGAAACACCGTCGTTCTTAAGGGCTCCGAGCTCTCACCCAAGTGTTTCTGGGCTCTGGGTGACATCTTCCGTCAGGCTGGTCTTCCTGCCGGATGTTTGAACGTCATCTTCCACCAGCCCTCCGATGCTCCGGCCGTCACCAACGCGCTGATTGCCCATAAGGCTGTGCGCAAGGTCAACTTCACCGGTAGCACATTGGTCGGCTCGATTATTGCCTCTACCGCAGGCAAACACATCAAGCCTGTGCTGCTCGAGCTAGGCGGCAAGGCATCGGCGATTGTTTTGGACGATGCGAACTTGGATAAGGCTGCTATGAACTGCGCCATTGGATCCTTCATGCACGTACGTAGCAGTGTTGATTCGATGGAGACAAGTATATCACATACTGACAAGCAATACACAGTCCGGTCAAATCTGCATGTCGACCGAGCGGATTGTCGTGCAGCGTTCGATCGCGGACGAGTTCCGGCAGAAATTTGTTGAGACAACTGAGAAGTTGTTTGGCAAGGATGCGCCCGCGCTGGTCCTGGTCAACAGCGCGGCCGTCACTAAGAACAAGAAGCTCGTAGCCGACGCTGTGTCACGCGGAGCCAAGCTGCTGTTTGGTGACGCTGATGCGAGCGAGTCCATTAACACGGGCATGCGGCCGATCGTCGTTGATGGCGTCACCAAGGAGATGGACATGTACGCGACCGAGTCGTTTGGTCCGACCGTGTCTTTCATGGTGGTGGACACTGAGGACGAAGCTATCGAATTGGCCAATGATACCGAATACGGCCTGACTGCGGCTCTGTACACCAACAACTTGTTCCGCGGGCTGCGGGTGGCCAAACAAATTGACTCTGGGTGGGTTTTTTGAGTTCCGGAAACAGATCACATCAGAAGGGTGGAGATCGAATTTAGGCTAACTTTGTCTTGTTTCTAGTGCCGTACACATCAATTCTATGACTGTCCACGATGAGACCGTCCTTCCTCATGGAGGATGGAAGAGCAGTGGCTTTGGTCGCTTCGGAGGAATTTCTGGATACGACGAATTCCTCCAGACTAAGACCGTTACTTGGGAGGAATAGATGTGACTAGACTCGCAGTTACATACTTTCCTACGAGTACATTATGCATAGGTATACGACAGACCCGTCGTTTAGCCCCATTCTGGCTCCGTTTGGCCCCCGGCAGCATTGGGCCGCCACGGGGGACGGTTTCCCTAGTTGTATTGATAGGGCTTGTTTGGGGCTTGTTCTGGGTTCGTTTGGAGCCAATTTGGGGCTTAGTTGGCTTGGTCTGAACTTTGCAGTCAATGCAGCCAATGACGGAGCCTTCGGGCGTCGCCTAGATGTGCTACATGAGAATGCGGTCCGGATACCCGGCTTATACTCCGCACTGCACACCGTATAAGCGAGTTGAATGACTCGGGTTGACTCCATGTGATGTGTGATTTGTGTTGCATCAAGACAGCGTAGTATATGACCGCACGGGAAATTTTTAGTATTTTCTCATCTTTTGGTTCGGAGCCTCCGATGTAGGTCTGTCTCACTTTGGCCATGAGGCTGAAGTCATGTGACGTACTCTTTTTTTCCCCTCAGAAATCTAAAAATACTTACTTCGTAATAATTAAAGGGCTTGAGCCTATGAATACAAGTGATCCAGTGCAGTTTCGGCCTTCGACCCGGTAAAGAAACATTTGAACCTCAATAGTTGCGCGGCGCTGAACACAGAGTTCCACCCTAAATTCAGGCACAGAGCAGTAGCAAATCACGCAAATCGCCCGGTGAGACATAATCCATTCTTGATTTTTATTTTTATTTCTCATTTTTCCGTGTCTTACCTCTACACCGTAAGAAATAAGCGATTACATTGTGCAAACAACATAGAATACTGAGACTATTATGATATACAGAGTACGAAAGACACCATACTTCATGATAAACTTTGACCCCCTGAATATCAGACTGTTGATCATTCCCAAGACATCATACCCCCGACGAACTCCTGGGATCGGCGAATTTGATACTGCCCTATGGTCACGGACCGGTGTGGAGCTAGGTCATGATAGTCGCGATAAGTCATGAATATCAATGAATATCAGTGAACATCAGAATCTACCCCTGCAGGTTAGGTTTGAAATTCTGTTTGTCCCGTGGACAGACACATGGTATGTACCTGCATGGCCCAACTGCAGTGAGGGGAGTATAATACCTGTATGACTTCTGTCACAGGGCCTAGGCTTGAGGGGCGCAATCTCGTACTTGCAATCTCCGGATTGCTTTCATGGATGAAGTAGGCTATTCCTAATTTACAATGTTGCCGCCAGTGGCGTAAATGAGCAATCCCTTTTTCGAAGTTCAACATATATACGGAGTACATTTTCATATTGTAGGGCATGTAAATATATGTGTTTTAAGTGGCTCTTGAGCTACCATGGATAACCCTCGGATTAGATGTTTGGGCCGCCAAGGGTTCCACGGGTCGGTATTGAGGGGAATCTAGGAAGGCTTAAGATAAACAAACATCAAACATGTCAATGATTGCATATCCTTGAATCCTCCCCTTCCATTTTGTTTTTTTCCCTCCCTTGGCCCCAGAAAGTGGCATTTTTAATCTTACGCAAGGCATCTTCTCCATTAAGGGTCAGCCGTTATTAGGAATAAAATTAAGTTCCGGATCATTCACCAATTAAATCTGGTGCCTATCCATTATAATGATTATTTGACCTGTAACGCACAGTCTAGCGGTATATTACAATAACATCTGTGAGCCACAGCCGACCCGCATGCCCCACGAGGACAAGATCTTTGCGGCATGACTGTCACGTTCGAACAATTACATGCTGACAACATTGAATAGATTATGATTAAGGGTGTGATGGATAACCCATACGAAGTACTTACATGTATTACAGAGTTTTAGGTCAAAGCCACAGTTTAAATTAAAAAAACTAAAAAAGTAGCCGAAGGAAATGAAGATGAGATGTGGTTGGTCTACTCGTTTGGGGCTGTTGGTTTAGTTTAGTGACCCACCTTGGAGGTACCAACTTCCTTGAAGTGTACTTTGCCTCGCCCTTCTCCTCGTCCTTTATTATTCCTCTCTTTTCAGTTCACTCCTTACAATCCTTTTTTTTTTTCGTTTTACAACGATAGTCATTCTTTATTTCCCACCACAGTCATTCGTTGTCAATCTCGACATTAAATCAACATGCGTTTCTCCATCGCTACCGTTTTCTCCGCCCTCGTGGCTCTCGCCGCTGCCACTCAGCCTGACTACACCAAGAATCCCAGCGGCAATGCTATCATCGCTCCTGGCCTGAACGAGATCGTGCCCGAGGGTAAGACCTACACCATCAAGTGGACTCCTACCACCGCCGGCCCCATCTCTCTGGTCCTCCTGCGCGGCCCCTCCAACAACGTCCAGCCCCTCAAGACACTCGCCGAGTCCATCCCCAACAACGGCGAGTTCAAGTGGACTCCTGGCTCTGACCTCGAGGCCGACGTCACCCACTACGGTCTTCTCCTCGTTGTCGAGGGTACCGGCCAGTACCAGTACTCCACCCAGTTCGGTATCTCCGCCGCTCCTGGCTCCGAGAAGAGCTCCACCAAGACCACCGAGAGCAAGACTTCCGCCCCTGAGACTACTGCTTCCACCTCATCCACTGTCGTTGAGAGCACTGTGATCACCACCACCATCTGCCCCGAGACCCAGTCTGCTTCTGCTACCACCACCGCCAAGATCACCCCCACCGGTGTCTCCCCCGTCGGTCCTCCCTCCAGCCGTCCCTGGACCTCCATCCCTCTCACCACCACCGCTGCCGGTCCCACTGGCACCTCCTCCGCGACTCCTTCGACTTCGTCCCCTGCCTTCAACGGCGCTGGTCGCAACGCCATCAGCTTCGGTGCTGTCATGGCCGGTGTCATCGCCGCTTTCGCTCTCTAAGCGCATTCCCGTTAAATGGAATCGCGTGCTGATGGCATTTTCTTTCTTCTACAAGCTGGAAATAATGTTTATTGTTTTCATATAAGGCTTAATTTATTTTGATATCTTGATATGGGCCTTCCGAATCTTGTCTATTGGCTGAGTTTCTGTATCTCATACCATGTTTTTCTTCTTGTGTGCAATATTTCCCGCATCTCTCTCAGCTATGCTGTAATGTGAAGTTCATGTCCTTATGCTTCTTCCTACTTTGTAGTCTACTTGACCCTGGGGCATGAGTCGAGTTTACACCTGTATAGACTCATAGATAATCTTGGCTATGCAAGTCATCGAATGAACCTAAAGATCTTCTGTGGCCTCAGGCACCCATGCATTAGTGATTGTGATATGGACCCGCCAAGCATCATCTCCTCGTGGGAAATAACTATAGTGCGACCGATAGACTTGCCCAAGTGGTAATGGTGCAGATACCTCATTGCCATGGAGCTATACAGAGGCAAACAGGGGCAAAGACAGGTCTGAAACTGTCTGAGCTAACTAGGCAGCTGCCCAGGTGGGCAAACGTCTATGTCTTACAGATGTAGTACACCAAACAACATTGAAGCAGCAAGCCGATTGCACTTGAAGATACGATATATTGTCACTTTGCCTTGTAGCTTACGTTCAGGGCAAAATAACCTAATGTCAGTCATCTTCATTTTCGTGGATAATATGAACAGATTACGCTATGCGGTCATCTACCAGAGACTATTTGATGTAGTATAACTTTCTTTTGGTGATATATCATATCCGGGAGACTGTATTCAATGTCGAACTCTGCCCTTGAGAATATCTACCCTGATCTCCATTCTCCCTTTGCTATCGTTTCCAAGGACCGTACAAAGCACTTCTTCGGCCATTTGCAACAGCCAAGTTCCTCCAAAACCACAGCAACCCACCATGAACAAAGAGGACGTCTTCTCTCGGCTCATTGTCGCCATCCTTCTCCTATGATTCATGACCTTTTTGATCCATTTCCTCACGCCAATACTAGTCCTCCTAGCCCTTACAGCCCTAAATTATGTAGACCAGCTATTAGATCGACTCCGACCGTTCATACAGTTCTGGTTTTCCATCCCCCGCTACGGAACCGTACGTCCCCAATTCCAAGCACTACTTTGGTCGTCTGGAATCAGATTGAACATGACTATCAACACATCAGTTAGAACCTCTAATCACTGACCCGGATTTTGAACTCCACTCACGCTCACCAAAGGCACCGAATGTATCGTCAAGTTGTTCGAAGATATTCGCGGACGGGTATTCAGACGGTTCGATGGGTGCTTGAACTAGCCCGTCGGTTACCCTACTATGGCCCTGTATTGATTGGGTCGTGTCTGGGGACTGTCTCGAATGGGCCGGCACGTGGGCTGTCGATATTGGAGGACTGTCGTGGAAGACTTCTCGTGATATCGGCGAATGACCTCCAGTCTGGTCTATACGAAACGGTTGTACGCTCGAAATGACACCCCTGGCGGAAATCTCCCTGGGGAGATTTGTTTCCAGTCCCCCTCTCAATGCACCGGACATTTCTCGCTCGATGGTCACTTTCAACAACTCCGTCAGAAGCTGTGCTGTCTGCTTGGCGATACGGTTGTGAGGTCCAAAAGCTGTGCTAGCATGGATGATACGCATGATTCCAGTCTTGGCCTCGTGCGCGGCCGTAGTGAAAGGTTGGCTGGTTGGCAGGATGCAAAGGATGACTCCTGCAGTGAATTGTTGTAGGGAGGCGAAGGATTCGGCGAAATGATGCTTGAAACGGAGGACTGGAATGCGAGATATCCGTAGTGCAGCTGCAGTGGCCACTCTCAAGGACTCGTGGATTGCGTCTACTACCAAGCGCGAGCAAGAATTAGTGATTTTCTGCTCAAGTAAAGGTCGACGGGCTTGTATTAGAGCTCCATCGTATGTCAGTTGGAGAGTGGCCGCCTGCAAGATGATTGTTTCTGCTTGGTATTTCGTGCGTTGCGGTAACCCTTCGATTTGCCGTTGGAACTGCTCTAGACGATTGTCGCAGCTCCAGAACTCAAAATCGAACAATCGAGGGACTCTCTTCCGCCAGGAGACTAATTGTTCCTCTGAGTCTTGTGCAGCTTCTGCAATTGCCAAAAGGTCCTCTTCGATTGTCTCTTTTCTTAATTGGAGACGACGAAACCGCGAAAGAATGTGTCGAATGATGTTGTAAATTTCATATTTCATAGCGAAAAACCCAGCTGTCGTTGTTGGCATTCCATCGCCAGATATCCATTCATTTTTCAATAAAAGTGGATCAATGACTAGGTCATCCATGTCTCTGAGCGAATGCAAAGCGACCAATCCAGTGTCAATAGAGGAGGGTCGGCCATAGATGCTCGACGCGAACGTGTCACCAACAATGGCCTGATTCCAACAGCGAGATCGAATCTCATCCACAACCAGACTATCACATTGTGCAGACTTTGTATAAAGATGAAGTGCATACGCAGACCTCACACCCATACCAGAGACAGTCCAAGCAATACTCGGCGAACTATGAAAAACATAATAGGAAGACACCAAGAAGCAAACCTGAACAGCTTCAAGTTGACAGTCGATTGAAATATCGAGCAGATTCCGTCGTATTTCATTAGTCAAACCGTGCATCAACTTCTCTCCATCAACGGAGTGTTCCCGCAACAATTTGTGCCCAATCCATTTATGGTCTGGTAAGACAGAATGTAACCCAATCATAGCCACTGCCAGAACAGCCATGACAGGACTGAGATCTTGACGTCGCCATGAAGTCTGGGAAATTATCCCGCGTGCAGTCTGTCGGAATGAGGGCTCATGAAGTAGTAATATGAACCATTGCATTCGGTCGAAGTAGGCGTCAATCAAGACTAACATCACGGCTTCTGGGGGAAGCTCGACCTCGGTCAGATGCCATAATGAGTTGTCCAACGTAGGAGCGCCTGTATCACCAGGGATCGATGCACCGGTCAGAGTCCGACCAGCTTCTTCCTCATTGAAGACTCGTCTGGCGAAGTCAATGGCGGACGCATTAGCACCAGACTGCGGTTTTTTCGGAGAGCGTTCTGGATAGGATGTTGAACCCTCCTTTGTGCAAGGTATCTCGGGTCCTCCAATGGCATGGAAAAAATTAGAATTTTTACGTGTCGCTGGTGCGATTGTTTTGTGCACTCCAGAACTGGCCCCTGGGTTTTGTCTGCGAGTCCGTTTCGCTATGCGCTGGGATGTCTCGCATTTATGGCCAGAGCGAGTACAGAGCACACAAGGGCGTGAGATGTCGCACTATACAAGAGCGCTGTTAGAATCATATTTTCGAAGGAGGGCCGTGAAGGGGTCTACCTTGAGTTTCTGGCGGCGACATCTGTCACATGCTCGCGATGTGCGGAATGACTTTTGCGATAAATCGGTCTCTTGCTCCATGAATATAGTAGGTATTGATCTAGCCAATCCCGTGCAAAAAATCGAGATTTTGCAAGGTCTGTCCGGGGGTGGAGGACCACAGCTGGGGTCCCCGCAATTTCGCGAATAACCGGGGCCAACTTTAGGTTTCGTATACATGCAGAGAATAGTATGACATTCTGTGTACGCTAATAATTAAGTGTTTTTTAATTGTATCAAGTTCTGATCAAACCCAAGATATGTCCACGGGCATTTTGCGCCTGTGAAAGAACAATCTCAGCTGCAGGATATGTTTGTAGTAAATGTCCAGCTGCTTCCTCGCAAGCATACAAGCTCGACATGGCCTGCATCCTCACAATAGCATCCGGGACTTTCAGATCAGGAATGCTTGCCTCAAGAATAATACCCAGTATTGTAACAGTGCTTCCAGGGAGGAAATGAAGCATCCTGCATTCATGCAGCTCATTGAGAGTCTCATTGACTCGCAAAGTCAAGCCTCGCATTTCTGAGATAATGGTGGTCTCGAGACCATCTCCTCCGGTTGACGCAGCTTGGCAGAGTATGGACATCGCGGTGAGATGGAGGAGATATAGGAAAGCTTGGTGAACGAGGAGGACAATCTCCGGAGAACCTGTATGACAACCATGCAGGAGTGATGGGGAGAAATAATGTGCCGGGGCAGGAAGGTCCTGAATCCAGGTCCTCAGAAGCTGTTCGCATCCAGTTATGGCAGCCTGTGATATATTGGACTTGGGTACCATGGAGTATTCACAGTCTCCCGACGGCGACGGCGACCAAGTATCTTGGTAAAGAAGATTGATGATGACGCCTACGCAATGAGCGAGCTTAATCTCCTGAATGAACAGTAGCATCATTCGCTCTTGATTTTCCCAGTTGAGCATAACTGATGCTTCTCCCAGCATGACCAGCACAAGTTCATGGTACGGCTCGGAGGAATAGTATTTCGTAGCTTCCAATAGCGACATTTTGACTTCGCTGTTTGGGATTCGTAGTGGTCGACGGAAGCCCAGGGAGAGAATCCGGTCACGCACGTAGAGACACCACCACAGTCTGTGCTTGTGTGAAAAACTACCTGTTTCTAAACTCCCAAGGAGGCCGACACGCTCTGCTGTCGAATAGGCGAGATCGAACCAGTACGTTGGGACTTTGTGGCCGTCTCCACTTCCGTGCCACTGCATCATAAGTAATAATGCTTGGATCTGGGTGTATGCGTTGGGTTCGGTCTCAAATTCATAAAGAAGCTGATAGAGTCGAAATTAGTCTCGACTTGCCATGGATTCCGTCTCTAGATATCTCACCTTGGCTCGTCCAAATAATGTTCTTCGTAATGCTTTTCGTGACGAGAACCCGGCTTTGACAGCAGTTTCCTGCTCAATAAATGCACTGCCAGCCAGCATGACAGCTTGATGAAGTAGCGGACTTGGAAATAGGGCTTCATCCTCGATCATGACATTGAATAAAAACCATTGCAAATCAATGACAGGCAGGAGAGGATGAACATATTTGATATAAGCACCGAGCAAGTGATTGCGAAGCTCGAGGGGCACTATTCTGAGAGCTCCTTTCAAATGTAGATACTCTTTACTTTCTTCAGAGATATTCGGAAGCTGAATTTGGAAAGTTCGTTCCAGTTCGAATGGCTGGTTGTGCTCCCCCAGAAAAATATCCGGGGTCTGCGGCGACAACAGCTCATTTATCGTCGCCAGATAGCTGTCTAAAGGATATGTCTGGAGTACATTGTGCGTCAAGGTCATATGTGGTTGATCAGATATCTTCTTACTCCCTGATGCGACGAACTGCGCAAAAGGACCTAACAATGTCAGCGACGATGCAGAAACTGGGGTAATATGCTTGGCGCATGTGTCTCACCTAGATCATTCCCACCTCTTTCCAACCGATCTACATCCTCGGCATTGGAAAAGGCCTCGAGAAGACTAGTAGAAGACGGCAGGTCCATCGGCACGGACTCCGGTTCCTTGGTCTGCTGCTAAAGGGATTAGCGCTGGGGCAGCATCTATAGTCAGGGTGATTACCTTGATTCTTCGGGACACCGACAGTGAGAACTCGATCGACTGCGACAGACAGGTGAATCGATATGGGTTTCGCGCCTAGCTTTGTTCGTCCTCGACACACTCTGGTGGAGTTACTTTCAGTTTCCTAGCCCTGCTGTTTGGAGAATTGCCCTTAATATGAAGACACGAGAACCATCCGCGTCATCCGTGGAGTAAGTTGGGGCCCCGCATTGTCTGGTGATCATTGGTTGTTCTTTGTTCGAAATCTCTAGTCTAGACCTCTCAAGTTCGTTAAAAATTGCGGTGAGTGGACGATCAACTTCCACCGGACAAAACGACTATTCGGGAACTTCCACCGGAACTTCCGTAACCAATCACATTGTTTCAAATTCGATCTTCACATGCTAAACATGAGACCAAATTCCATTCTTTGTTCTATAAAAAAAAAAGTTACAAAACTATTCAGATGCAAAATAATGCATCTACCAAGACAACTGACTATCCTTATTAATAAATCCACCAGCTTCCCCATCCCTCTCCCCAAGCACAATCCCCAGAATCCCTTCAGCAGACTCCAACGGATCCCCAGCCATCCCTTGCGCACTAACAGCAGCCTCATCCTCACCCCTCAAATTCGACCTCACAAGTCCAGGACAGAACGCAAAAACCCGCACACCCTGCAACCGCTTATGCATCTGAACAGTCATCATATTCAGCGCCGCCTTGCTGGCCCGGTACTCATCCCAGGGCACAGGGTAATATTGACTACTGGGATCAGTCGCGAAACTCATTGAGCCCAGAGCACTGGATACCTGGATCAGATATGGTCTTTCTGATTTGAGGAGGAGGGGGGTGAAAGCCTCTGAGACTAGAGCTGCGCCAATTACATTCGTCGAGAAGATCAGGTTCAGTCTGGCGCGGCCGCTGCTGTTGGGTGCGGCAGAGCCGGCGTTGTTGATTAGGACGTCCAGTCGATTGAATTTTTTCTCTACGGCGTTGACAGCTTGTGTTATGGAGGTGTCGTCTTCCACGTTTAGATGAAGTAGGGATAGTGTTCCCTTCAGATTTTTGCTTTCGAGTTCGGATAGGGCTTGTTGGCCCTTCTGGAGGTCGCGACAGGCCATGATTACATGGTGGTTTGGGTGTGTAACTAGAGTTTGGGTGGTTGCGTAGCCCACTCCTGAATTCGCACCTGGATAGAGTTAGGTTCTGAGTCTGCGGGTTCGCATTTAGTCGGTGGCTTACCTGTGATGAGAATGATGGTTTGTTCGGACATGTTGTTGTTTCTTAGTTGGTCTGTGAGGAAAAGGGTTGGTGAAGATAGGATTGAGTTCATGATACTCTTGTGAGTATCACAGCCTTTTAAAACCAACTTAGAGATATCTCAGCTAATCAAATGAGATATACAAGTCGGGTTTAAGCCCTCTTAACACCGTGAGACTTTCTGTCGGTGTTAAGCCGGAGACCGAGAAGTGTTAACCTTGAAGACAGATCAAGCCTAAAGAGATATTTATGATATCATAGAACTCTGTGACACCCTTCCCTGCATCACTGTGCTTATCCCCGGCCGACCAATCACTTCTAAGTACTGTATGTCTCGGAGTTACATTGCAGGCTAAGCTTTTTGCGACTTCGGCCCTCGGGATCCGAGTGTTGTCTGAAAATGTACAGCTTGGAGGACTGAGCCGCTTAATATATAAGTGTCTAGGGAGCACCTACGAGAATTAGGTGCTCAAAAGTTTCATACTGGACATTGAATTTCTGTTCAAAATATGTCTTATATTTTCCAATTTATATTTTCCAATCCAAAACAAGAATGATGATTCAATACATCGCCACTAGAGGTATCATCGCTGTGCAATCCATACACACAAAGAGCGAGAGAAAAAAATCAAAAGAGCGACAGGATGTTAGGGTAAAGGCTAAAATAACGACAGCGAGGACAAAAAAGTATAGATGTTACTTTTGCAGAACTCGAGTCTTTTGGGGCCCGGAAGAAATGCAGATCGATAGTTATACACACCCAGCCTAAAGGAAGAGGCACTTCTTGAGTAGACCACATCGCTAAAGGAGTATACACTAACTGCAAGCGGCCATGCCAGTGACCGCTTTTTGTCTCTGGTAGCAGTAGCATACACAAGAGAAGGGGGGGGATTAAGAGTGTAATGGAAAGGGAAATGACATGAGAGAACGAAATGATAGTTTTCTGCTGTTTCAAACGGGAAACACGTATCAAGGACGTGACCATGGTCCTTGCAGTGGAGGCAGCGGCCCTCCGGAGACGGACGGTGACCCAGAAGGGGCGCCAGTAACTGCCCGTCCGGTAGGAGCAATAGGCGTTGAAGAATACGGGGGACTTGCAGGCCAGCCAGGTTGAGACTGAACGGGATCGATCATCCTTCCCTGTGGAGCTGGACCCGCCGAAGTCGGCTGTGTGCCTGAAGCGGATCGGGCAGCATCGGCGCCCGACCAAGACGCTGTGGTGCCCGGTTCAGATGCGGGGAGGAGGGTGGTTTGGGCGGAGCGTGGAGAAGGCGGTCTTGGGGGTAAGGCGCTTAGGGACATTGTGCGGCCGAGATGGTCACGGTAGAAGTCTCGCTCGGAGCGGTAGTGGTCTCGTTGCTGGACGAGGGAGCGAAGCTCCTCGCTCTGGCGGCGGACTGTTTCTACGCCGCGCTGAATTTCATCCTGTTGTGCGGTGAGACGCTGCTCGAGTTGCATTTCGTTGCGCTTCCGATTTCGGAAGCGTCTTGATGCATCGCTGTTGGCTTTGCGCTTCTCTGCTTGGCTGGAAGAGCCGGAACGCATGTCTAGTACGCACGGTATCATTCCCATTGGGAGCGGGCTAACATGTGGCGTTCCGGCTCGTGAGGGGGCTTGTTCGGGCTGGCGCCTGGGGCCTTTGGTTGCAGGAATTGGTCGGGTCATAGGGTCCATTGTCATATATGGGGACGCAGTGGGATATGTTGCGGTGCTTTGTGGGAGAGAGACGTTGGTCACTGCTGGAGATACACGGCCAAAGGGACTGAAAGTTGAATGAGGCGTGCTGGGACTTGTTTCTTGGGAGTTCGGGTTGGTGAGAGGCCCCGGGCCCGCACTGGTTCGTCGAGAATGTAGGGAAGTCAGCGGAGGCTGAGTGCTAGTGAGGGATGCTATTGAGCGTAGACCAGTCTCTACAGGCAGAGGTGAACTTGTGACGGGCAGACGTGGACCCATCAAAGTTTCGTGAGGAACTAGCGGTGACTGTGCGACACTTGACTGACCAGACGCCCTGCCGCCCCCGCCAACAAACCGCGCCGAAGGCGATGCTGGATTCATCAAAGGCCGTGAATGAGACCTAGGGGATAATGGCTGCGACACCGAAGGATATCCTGAGCGGTTCGGCGAAGTCCCTTGGGGACGAGGCGAGGACGATGGACCCGGTAGGCTCAATGGCTCACGGCTGAGTGCGGTCAGATCAGCCTGGGGATGATTCAAGATGGCGTGAACACCAATGGGTCGCGATGACATGGATTCCAGTGGTGGCTCCACTGGTCCATATGGATGCCATGACTGGGGTCGAGGTCGTTGAGGTGGCCGACGGGCAGGATTTCGGTTGCTTGTAAATGCACGGTCATTGTCACTCGCACGGTCATCTGTTTGAGCCACATCTCTGGACAATGAACCTGCACGTCGAGAATCCTGCGACATAGAAACCAAATCTCCCACGACGGGACGAGAGTTAGGGCATGACCGAAACCCCCCTCTCTCCTCGCTGTGTTCTCGAGGAGTAGAGAGAGAGGGTGCAGGCGATGGATATTCTGAATAGAGTGACAAGGGTGAATGTGCTGAGTAGTTCAACACACTAATACCTAAGGCAGCCACGATGAATATGAGATATATAGAATGGAAACTCGATTCTCAATTGAGGATCGAGGAAAAGATATAAGCTAAGGCAAAAGAAGCTAGAAAAGTGAAAGATAAAAGAGCTAAAGAGAACTAGAAAAATATATAAAATGGGGGCGACAAGCTTAAGAAGCGTTAAATAGCAGCGGTGAGAGAATGATCCATCACCTGGTCTGGATGGCTCCAAGACAAGTAAAGTTGTCTCTCTGTCCGACCCAGTCTGGCGGATAGTTGGGCATCCTCCTATCGCTCTAACCCCCGGAGTATTGGGCTTGTTATTTTTTTATTTCTTTTTTTTATTTTTTATATTTAGTTTTAAATTTTAGTTTTTTTATTATAGAAATAGTAAAATAGGAAGGGGGAAAAAAAAGAAAAGAAAGATAGAAATAGAAAAGTACTAATATTTGTCTGAAGTACATGATATAACCCCCTATTACCATAGTAAACCCAAAGTACCTGGGGAAAGGGATCGTCATGCACAGCACAAATCATCGGGAGCTGCAAGTGTGCGCCGTCACCATGGACATGGAGTGGAGTCTTTGTTTTTGTTTTTTTGTTTCCAATAGATTTTTGTTTTTTTCTTTTCGCCCTAAAAAGTTAGGGTTGAAAAAGTGGCAAGAGAATCCAGAAAGTTCTCTATACGGACTATAGAACGAACTATCTATATCCACTATTAGTGAGGCAATGGTTGCCTACGCCCTAACGGTCCTGTCAATTTCCGACAATTTGGTGAACTAAACACAATGAAAAAAAAAAAAAAAGTAACAAAGTTTATTGAATATGTTGTGCATCACAAATCTTCCCCGTGTCCCGGCAAAAGGGGCCGTTACCGTTGACCGTTTCCTCGGCTATAGACCTTTACTTTTATGTGAATATTTTGACGTCATTAACCAGGGTAACGCAAATGCTGGACCTAAAATCAACCTTAAAAAAGACCTCATTCGTGTGACCTGGAGCCCATACTCTGTTGTAAACCTGATTTCCAGTACGAGGTATGGAGTACGGAGGTGACAACTCTCACATTTGATGCTCCACGATCGGACCAGGCGGAAAGGGTTCCGGGTTCCCCTAGCCTCATGATGTGAGATGCAGGTGGATAGCTCTGTTTCCTTCAAGCTTGTCCGAGACGGGACAATGATTCCGCGTGGCAATTCTCAAATAAGCAGCGGAGATCGGTTTAGTGTCTCAAGCAGTGGGTGCTTGAGGAATAAATAAAAAAAGTACAACAATTATAGGCGAGCTGAGCTGAAGCGCGTTCTTGGCATTGCATTGTCACCGGAAATGTTTCATGATATCCGCATCCGCAGGCGCTTTGAGATAGATCTTCTTTCATGTGGTCTCATGCACAAATCTTGGACTTTGAAGGGAGCTGTCAGTCTTTGTAAAGTTTCCGTGTATTTTCTTTTTTTGCTCTTTTTTTTCGGCGAATCATTGGACACAAACGACAATTGCGGTCTGAGAGATCCAGTGATTTTGACTGGTTGGATCAATGGCGCTATAATATTGTCTAGTAGTCAATTTGGAAGATTGTTTCTCTTCCTTTTTCCTCTTTCCTCTGTGGCTTGAAATCTCAAACCACCGTTCCCTGAAGTCCTTCCCGTCTAGGCAGGTAGCTTTGTGCCGAATATGCGTGTCATCGGACTATTTGAATTGTGCAGAAATGGAGAAGTTAAAAATATATCCGGTAGAATGGGTTCATCGATCACTGGATGCCTTTTTTTTTTTTTTTTTTTTCCAATTTTCAGTTGAACTTCAAAGTGGATACTGTTTCCCCCTTTTCATGATCTTAGGGGTTCACCGTATCGATCTCCGATTATCTCATGTCTGCTGCAACCGCATTTTCCTTAAAAAAAAGCAAAAGAATAGCTTTGTCAAAGATCCCGTTGATAGGTAGATCTTCCCGCTTCAAACCGTAGTCCTCGGAAAAGCAGTACAAAACCATAAATATATACACCTCTGTGCCTGCGTTCTGCAGGGCGGATCTGCCCAAAAGGGGTGGCAGTGCTGGGACCTGCCCACGCGTTCCTGGCCTCGACCGAACTCCGGCCGGGTTCCAAATCAGACGGGAATTCGGGGCCTACAATGTATAGTATGTATGGATAATATGGTCGACATGATGTGAGATATGCAGAACCAGATTCGATCTATAAACCTTTCGTCCCTTGCGTGGGCTGCAGTGGAAGGTTACCCTGACCCAGGTTGCCGGACAATGACAGCGCGGACTCGGCACGCTTCCCCCGTTTGCTGATCACCGACCTACACTCGACTTTCCACTGCATATCCAGATTTCCTGTACTTTTTCTTTGACGAGACTATCATGACCGCCTTTTGGCCCAAATTTTGGCGCGGGAAATGCAATGTACTAGTGATGCACCATTGATCCTGCTCTTCTCCGTACTCCATACCGCACATGTACGGTGGATGCGGACATAAGTACGAAGAATAAGAATAGACTAAGAATCAAAAGCATGTACTCTGTAGCAGTATATGCTATGTACTATGTACTACGTATCCATGCACAACAAATCCCTCAGACCCTATCCCTGAAATCGAAACTCATTCTTAGGCACGCCGCGGACCCCAACGTCAACCCTGAAAACCCGGCCCCCATATCTAACCGACTGGGGCAAGCGGTCATCATCACGATCATCCTTGGCAGTAGTAATGAACAATTCAGTGCCGATAAAGACTGGACAGGTCACGTTGCGGGTCGGGAGATCGATCTGACCGATAATCCTTCCGGCCGGGGAAATGCGCAAGACCTTTCCGCCGCCGTAGACAGCGCTCCAGATGCAGCCCTCGACATCAATAGCGAAGCCATCAGGCTCTAGTGCATCACCGATATCGAAGTGTACCCGGCGGTTGCTGATTGCACCGCTGGACGCATCGAAGTCAAAGGCAAAGATCTTGCCTGTTGGCGAATCAGTAAGGTACATCACGTCGTCTGTCAGGTTCCACCCGATCCCGTTAGGGATCGTCACCGCTGCCAACATATGGTGCACAGTCTGGTCTGGGTCTAGTCTGAATAGAACGCCTTCTGCTTCTGGTTTCTTAATCTTTGGATCGTTCATCGCTCCGGCCCAAAATCGGCCGTGGCTGTCGATTGCCCCATCATTGAAACGCATCCTACATTTGAAACACATGTTAGTGTTAAACATATGTGCTCTTTTTTATTAAACAAAAAATTACTTACCTCTCGGCTTTGGCCCCATCCTCTCCCCAAAGGTCATGGATATCATGAATATACGAGAGTTTCCCGGTAGTCTGGTCCAACCGGGCAAATCCATTTTTGGCCCCAACAATTAGCTCATTAGGCCTGTTCGTAAGATTAGCGGTCACGCTAAAAGTCCACGTGGTTATCTCGTCAGCACAAATATTTTTTAATTTAACGAGGTGAACCCACCCAATAGAGGCATCGGTATCAATGACCTTCAATGAGTCAGGCCCCTTAGACAGATCGAGTCGATAGAGTTTGTGGTCCCAGATATCGACGAAACGGAATTCATTCTTGGCCACATCATGAAAGGGACCTTCGAGCAATGTTCCTGGGATGTCAAGGTATGGCTGATGGAGTTAGCTTTGGTTCTTTTTGTTTTGGCTTTTTTCTTTTTTTCTTTTTTTTTTTTTTCCTGTCCTCCGACAGGCTCGGAACAAAATAATCTCTGACCGACACGAGAAACCAGGGGAGTAAAAAAAAAGGACAGCGAATCAGGAAATGTCGAATAACATGGATTACTGACCTCGTTGACCGTCCACCTCTGAATTTCAGACATGCCGATCGGTAGGGTGGACACCGCTATTTGGGCAGAGGGGTGAGAGAGATGATTAGGCTCCAAATAACACCGGTTGAAGGCCGATTGCGGAAGGTAAATTATCGGAGTCACTGGTATTCCGTCCGTTTATTGTATTTATATTGAAGGAAATTAGGAGAAGAAGTGGGAAATGCCAAGACACCCCTCCCCCACGAGGGCTTACTATCCCACGCTGGGGTAGTATCATGTACCTTTGTACGGAGTAATCTATCCTTTTCATTTGCGAACTCGGATACAAGGATTCCAAGGTTCGGTAGAAAAGACTCTCCAATCCCATGCGTGAATCTCCTGCAGAGATCCTCATGCGAATCATCACATAGTAGTCGAGTCTGAAATCTCCACGGAGTCCAACGGAGCGCTCCGTGTGAACTCTGCAATTCGTGCAGCCGGCAATACATAGAGTTCAGGGCGAAAAACCAATATAATTCCAACAAAGAACAGATCAAGACCGGGGGCCAGGTGGCTTTTCACATGACCGACTCTGCATGCAGATGCAAGAGATTTCTGTGCTGGCGCTAAGACCTAGAACCTGGAACTTGGACTTACTCTTGACTACCAATCCCGGAGTATGAACTGATTTTCCTGCCTGACTTGAGAATCAGGCGTCAATAAGTAAAAAGACTGCAATTTTGATGGGAGAATGTGCAACTGACTTTGTATTTCGATGATGCAATGGGGGAATTGGTTTGGATTGGATCTGGATGATTACCAAGATATAATATCAGAACAGAAATTATAATATAATAGGAATAATCAAAGTGCCTGGAGCTACGTGTTTCGTGGCTCCTAACAGCCAATTAGCTTCAACGGCACAGCTCAATGCTCAAATGCACCCTGCCCCATATGGTTCTGGTAAGGCTTGCATGCAGATAAAGCCTGCAGTCATCGTAGCTGTGGGGAGCACAAGTTGGGCATCAATTGTGTTCGTGTCTGCGAATATACAGCCTGTGAGAGTTTAGGTTTTTTCATTTTTCCCTTTTTTTGGTTGCGTACGGGACATTTTTCAATTGGGTAGGGTACGGGGCGCAATTACTGACAGTCACGTCACTGCATGATGCAGGGCCTGATCTACAGTGATTCCAAGTAACATTCCCTGGTGTCTTGGAGAGTTTGAGGTTCCCCTTTTTCCCTTTTTCCCTTTCTCCCCTTTTGTGGCCTTCGTGGATCTGGAGTCGAAAGAGTGAGAGTGAGAGCGAGAAGTAGAGGCCGTGCTATTATCGAAGTTATCACATGGAGATAATCTTTGGCGAATTGGGATCTATAGGTGAAACCTCATTGGGACAAGTACAATATAGGAGCAAAAGCAACTATATATACAATGTTTGCAGTTTGCAGAGATGAGGTAGACAAGAAAGGTTCGGTCGTTAAACATAACAGGGTCAACTTATTTACAAAGTGGCCACCCATTTTCATAATATATAAACAGCTTACAACTTGGTGCCCATGTTGACGTGGACGGCCTTGACCTGCGAGTACGCGTCCAAGCCAGCTTCTCCGAGCTCGCGACCGATACCACTCTGCTTGACACCACCAAATGGTACGCGGAAGTCACTGTCATTGCTGCTGTTGATCCAGACCATGCCGGCCTCGATCTCGGAGGCAACACGGTGGGCGCGCTCAATGTCTCGAGTGAAGATTGCAGCACCAAGGCCGTATGTGGTGTCATTAGCACGGGTGACGGCCTCTTCTTCAGTGGTGAAGCTGGCGATAGCAACGAAGGGACCAAACACCTCCTCACGGTAGATGCGCATCGAGTCCTTGACGTTGGTGAAGATGGTAGGCTCGATAAAGAAGCCACGGCCATCACCAACATTCTTGTGCGGCACACCTCCGGAAGCGAGTGTCGCGCCCTCAGCCTTGCCGGCCTCAATGTATTCAAGCACGCGCTCGTACTGGGCCTTGGTGACCTGGGGGCCCTGGAAGGTGTCGTCGGAGAAGGGGTCACCAACCTTGCTGGTAGTGCGGACGACCTCTTTAAAGAGCTCGACAAATTTGTCGTATACAGATTCGTGCACAAGGATCCGCGATGTCGCAGTGCAGACCTGACCCTGGTTATACATGATGCCAATGTGTGCCCACTTGGCGGCCTGCTCGAGGTCCGCATCCTGGAAGACGACCAGTGGCGACTTGCCGCCAGTTTCAAGGGTAACGTTCTTCAAGGTGCCTGCGGCCATCTTCATGATCTCCCGGCCGGTGAGAGTGGAACCAGTGAAGGCCACCTTGTCGACGCCGGGGTGGGTCACCAACGCACCACCAGCAACACGGCCAAGGCCGTTCACAATGTTAATAACGCCCGGGGGAAATCCAGCCTCCTTGATAAGACCGGCCAAATACAAAATGCTGAGCGGGGTTTGCTCGGCGGGCTTGAGGACGATAGTGTTACCACACGCAAGCGCAGGACCAAGTTTCCATGCTGCCATCGCCAGAGGGAAGTTCCAAGGAATAATCTGGCCAATGACACCAATGGGTTGGCGGAGGGTGTAGGCGAATTTGGCCGGCGTGGTGCCAATGGTCTGACCATACACCTTGTCGGCCCAGCCGGCATAGTAGCGGAGAGTGTTGGTGACCTCGCCGATATCGTCATTCAAAGAAACCTGATACGGCTTGCCTAAAATATATGTCAGTTCCTTGATAATCAACCATCTCCGATAGCACTCACCATTATCCCAAGTCTCAATGGTGGCAAGTGTCTCCTTGTGTTGCTCAATTAAGTCGGCCAACTTGAGCATCAAGTGGCCACGATCAGTGGCTGGCAGGAGCTTCCAGGAGGGATCCTTGAGAGCCTTGCGCGCGGCCTTAACGGCAATATCAACATCCTCCTCGCCGGCAGCATACACTGACGTAATTTCGGTTTCGTTGCTGTAGACCCGGTCAGCTCCTCAAAGTCCCACAAGATAATTCAGAGGTACATACGAAGGGTTCACGGTGGCAAACTTCTCGCCAGACTTAGCAGCTACGAACTCATTGTTGATGAATAGACCGATAGGCTGGGTGTAGCTGCGCCCATTCGGGGCAGTCAATTGCACGGAGATGTCGGACATGACGAAGGGGGAGCTGTGGAATTGGCGACACAGGGGGACAAAGCGAGTGAGTCTTGATGGAGCTTTGTACAAACGGCGTAGCTGAATATGAAACATGGAGAGAGAGAGGGAGGGGGATAATATAGAAGGGGAAACCCTCCATGGAAAGCTGGAGGTGACCTCGGAAGCTCCCCGATAAACTGATAAAGCTGCTCCACTCTCCGGATAGACTTACTCTTCCGAGAAGTGAAGAAAAACATTTCTCCATTCTTTGCTTGTTTGTTTGATTTGCATTATTATACTCCGCAGGCTGTACATTCCGTATTCGGCTTTGCATCTTCCCCTCTCTTCGAGCACTTCACTTCTCCTTCTGGTCCAGGTTCCAATTTATTCACATGGATGCCCAAGGCATTCCAGCCGCTGCAGCACTGCAGGGACATACATAGCGTCAAACACGTCAAATACTCCATTGCCGCTAGCTTCCGGATGCTCAAGCCGCGTTTCCGTGACTCCTTGCATACCGCCTGCATCAACCCGCAGGGTCCGACGGGTGTTTCCATGGTTAAGACAAATTCTGACACAGCTCGTCCCGATGGTGCAGCTAACGGTCGCATATATTGGAAAGGCGGTAGACTGGGACGACTTGACACACATGTGTGATGGTGATCCAATGCAAGTAACGTAGTCGATGTGACACCATCCCGCGTGTCAGGGAATCCATAGTGCTGAAACTAGGGTCCCATGTCGGTCATAGACTGGTTACGCTAGAAATCAATGTGATTGGCCCATATGGTAATGGCCTGGCTGCAGCTGTGAATGGATCCAAAAGAATCGGCCTGATTCGATGAGTCTATGCCTTGCATATATTTCTAGTCGACACATCAAGTCAAGTAAAATAAATATGCTTCAATTCGCTTGTGCAGATAACCCATGTGCATCCGGCAACGCCATCGATAGAAATACTTGGGAGAATTAGATGGAATATAACTCTCTGTGCATCACTTGCATGTAGCGGCTTGCTCCCTCAAGTTTCTTCCTCCTCAGCACTGGACTCCTTTTTGGTAAACTCATCTTGTGGCTCCTCGCCTGCCAGCTCCAGTATGTATTTCCATTGTGCCGGAGTCACAGAAGACACGCTAAGCCGGGATTGCTTGATCATTTGAAGGTTCTCGAGCGGCTTTCCAGCCTGGCCATGAGACTTCAGATCCTGAAGTGTGACTTGCTTCCCAAGTTTGCGGCGATATTCAACGTGGACGACAACCCACTTTGGGTCATCTCGCTTGGACTTCGGGTCGTAGTACGGATGCGTCGAATCGAAAGCGGACTCTGCCATGAGTTATAGATCAGCAATAAGATCAAACAGTGTAATTTTAAGAGTGACAAACCGTCTGTGGAATGCTCCTGGACAATCTCCATCACTCCCACAACCCCAGGGACTTTGCAGTTTGAGTGGTAGAAGAATGCAAAGTCTCCCTTCTTCATATCACGCATGAGATTTTTGGCTAGTTCATTGTGAGTATAATTCTCGCGGTCAAAGCTACCATGACTTTAGAGAGGACAACATACCGACGTGGTTGCGCACACCTGTTCAATTGTTAGCCATCGGGCCATATATACAGTGTGCCGGACAGGTTGTACGTACCATCCCAAGGCTCGGGTGAATCTGCAGCAGCCAGGTCCTCGATAGAGAATTTTACATCCTTGCCCTTCTCTAGGCGAGATTCAGGCTCGGCCTTCATCAACCAGAAAGAGCGGCCAGTTTCAGGGATGACGTCGACTGCGGGCTTGATCTTCGGCTCAGTTGTTTCGGCTTCTCCATTTGGGATAGGGTTCTTGCGGGGTCTTCCACGACCATCCTTCTTGATCTTCGGTGTGACGGATGTCGCATCGCCTGATAACACAATGCCAGGTCAGTATAGGCCACCCACAATATACCAGTATATTCACCATACCTGGGTCCTTGCGGGGTCTTCCACGACCATCCTTCTTCTTGATCTTCGGTGTGACGGGTGTCGCATCGCCTGATTACACAATGCAAGGTCAGTATAGACCACCCACAATATATCAGTATATCTTCAATACCTGAGTCCTTGCGGGGACGTCCACGGCCTCTCTTTGGGCCCGCTGGAGCTACAACCTCAGGTTCTAGCTCGGAAACAATCTTCCGTGGGCGACCACGGCCACGCTTAGGAGCGTCAGTAGCAGGCTTAGGAGACGAGCTCTCGGGATATTTGCGTGGACGACCACGACCTCTCTTTTCTATCTGAGGTGTAGCAGCAACCTATTCCAAGGATGTCAGTGCTGTGCCAACAGTTGGAGTGGAGAAGCCGGGAACGCAATGATCAGCCCCTGCATAATGCACTTACCACTGGAGTCGGTGCTGCAGAAGCTGGGGTTGCATCTATAGTGTTTCGAAGCCGCTTGGAGGGTGTTGCGAGTGACTCATCTGCGCTCACGGCGCGTTCAGACTTGCGCTTGAACGGCATGACTGTTAAACTGTTTTGCGCTGGTTGAGTGAGAGTGAAAAGAAGCAAATATATGCAGGACAGTAGTGAATGTGTGAAAACTAAATAGAAAATGTACAATCAAATGGGGCTGTGGTCCCGTGAACTGTTGAAGAAGCTATCAAATCAAGCTGAGCATTGGAATGTTTGGCACTGAGCTTGACGCGGATGTGGGTCTGGGGTCGCACGTGATGGGGTCGATCATGATCGGCGCTAAAACAAACATTCGAAGGTCGGAAGTGTATGTACACAGCTGAGTACTAGCACGTCTATCAATATTCTCTCAAATTCTCTTCAATTACTTCAATACTGCTGAGTATCAAGATTTGAGGCGTAATTGGTACATTATCATATCGCCGTCTTTTTACACGTCTATCAAAGCTCAGGCACCTGGTCAATGTTCTTTCATTGAGGAAATCAATATAATAATAATGACCTTGCATGGAAATATATGTTAATGAGAATTTTTCAATTCTTTGAGGGAGATATCCAGCCTGGCCACATGCTCTAGGTAGGCGATTTAGGTCGAATATCATGACTTAAGGTAGTTTTAATCTCACAGTGGCAGCTTAAGCTCAGATTGTTATGTTTATCTTACGATCCAATCATCAATCAAATACACAAGGTCATACTGAGAAAGAGAAGTGGGTAAAGTCAAGAAGATTTATTGGCTAGAGCTACCTTGCAATGTCTCAGAGTAATCAAAATTAAGCTCATCACAGGCCCATTCGTATAGACGACATTGTACTAACCTGACCATCATTGAAATCTTCTATGGTCCATCGTATTAAAGGTCTTTGCCCGTCAAACACTCTTCGGGGCTCTCTAGGGCAGCTCTCATTGATGTCATAGTGCGAAAATGGCCTCAGAAATGAGGCAGCAGTACACAGACGTGTTTTCAGATGTACATCGCACGATGTGTATGTGGCACATGCAATTAGCCCCACTGACTACATACGTGCATACATATGTGGGTCAAATTCAATTAGCAGGGATGTACTTGTGCTAATCAGTCCTCGTAAGCTTATACATCTGCCTGGGGAACTACCGGAAACGAAAGCCCAAGGGCACATACCCCAGTAAGCAATATATCCCTTATACCCTCATAGAATGCATTGTCTAATAGTTATACTTATCAAAGTACATTTCACAAATTAAGCCTTTTTTTTTGCCGTCGACCTATAAACTACAAGGCATCTAAAGGGAATAGCTGAAAAGACCATTAAAAAGACATCACAAGGCTGTATGAGCGGCCGACTATTCTTGTCAATGTTAGTTGGGAAGGTAAATCCACGATGGGGCTATTGCTGCCATTATGGCATCTGACCCTACTACGGTGCACGTTGTTGGATCGAGGCACTCTACTACCTGGTCTCAGTATATAAGCCAGGAATCAAGAACCAATTCTTGAAGCCAGCCACTTTCAACCTTATTCGGCTGAGCTATCTGCATTTCCCTTTAGTCAGCTGATAGGATTTTATCAGCACCAATGGAAACCCAAGGTGATGGCGCAATATCACCTTTACATGATGAATGGTCTATCACCTACCGTCGTAAACCTACTATGAAGTACAATATACCTTGTATTCCGTGCATCCAGTCGTGATAGGGCTGGCATGTTCGCTTATTGGAGATATGTCTGCTCCAGCATTTTCCATTTCGTGAGAATCGAAAATTTTAACAATATCTTATAGTACTATGAACATTATGTAACTAGTGTAGACATGTCCACGGGTATTTCGTTCGAGCTCCCCATGGGATCGTTCGATCGGAAGATTATGGCGAAATCGTTTTGTAATAATTGTGTTTTTCGTCATTTTCAGTTTGCGTATGTAGTAAGCCGTTTGCATCGTTGGCCAATGGTTAGAAGCAAAAAGCAAAAAGTGCCAAAAAAGAGAGGAAAAAAAAGTAGTATATATTGCTATATCATATTGGTAAAATCAACTACAATTTAAGAACCATGTCGTTTCCAACATACGTAGGTTCATTCTAACTAACATAAGGTTGAGGGGTAAGGTTGAGGGGTAAAAAGAAACCTAAGGAACCCGAAATGCTCATCCACAGTTGATATTGCATCACGCACACTAAACAGCCCACATTAGTGTGCTGCTGTCCCTTCGCCAATCATGGACGTTCTGCCGGGCGGAAACAGTGATCACGCCATCAATAATGAATGCCGAGTGGGGTAGATGAGGTACGGTGGGGTCAATGTTTGGATGATCTATGAGAAATGGAGGGGAATCCATGGTTCCAATCATCATCTTATTAACCGTGTATCCCGCCAACTTTTACTTCTACTCCTCTCTCTTTCTCACATTCAACCCCTTATCTCTCTCTATTCACAATGGCTGACAACGCTCCTGCGTACGCTTTACAACCCCCACTTTTTCTTGTTTACTGCTAACCGTCCTTAGCCTCCGTCTGGGCTCCATTGCCCCCAACTTCAAAGCTCTTACTACCCAGGGCGAGATCGACTTCCACGAATTTATCGGTAATAATTGGACCATTCTCTTCTCACACCCGGCCGATTTCACACCGGTATGATAAATCTCGATTAATCTTGATAGATTCCAACTAACTGCTAGTAGGTGTGTACTACCGAGTTAGGTGCCTTCGCCCGCCTGCAGGATGAGTTTGATCAGCGCGGAGTGAAGATGATCGGATTGGCAAGTTCCTACCATCTACTCATGGGTAATTATATGACAGCGTTAGCTAACACCCTCCTTCTCGTACAGAGTGCCAACGACCTCAGTTCCCACGACGATTGGATCAAGGACATCAATGAAGTCGGCTCCACTCAGGTCAAGTTCCCAATCATCGCCGACGCCGACCGCAAAGTCGCCTTCCTTTACCAGATGATAGACCAACTCGATTTGGAAAATGTCGACAGCAAGGGCATCGCCTTCACCATCCGCTCCGTCTTCATCATCGACCCTACCAAGAAGATCCGCCTTATCATGGCCTACCCTGCGTCCACCGGCCGTAACACCGCCGAAATTTTGCGAGTCGTCGACTCTTTGCAGACAGGTGATAAGAAAGGTGTAACCACACCCGTTAACTGGCTGGTACGACTCATCACCCATCATCCCCTTGCTTCAGGAAACGGGATATTATATTTATGTGAACCCCTATTAACAAACGATCTAGCCTAATGATGATGTGATTATCCCTCCAACCGTCAGCACCGAGGATGCCAAGAAGAAGTTCGGCGAGATCCGCGAGGTGAAGCCGTAAGTTTCCTTGTCCGACTGCCAAACCGAAACAGATGATCCTAACATGTTATAGTTACCTTCGGTTCACTACTCTTAAGGAGTAAACGCAGCTTATGACTCACCAAAGATACCACGGGTTATATAGTCCTAAAATGGAACTTTTTGAAAGTCTACTCACGCCGTCCATTTTGATTATGCGCTTTTGTATTGATTCTTTTGAGTGGAATAATGCCACCGAGCGTAGTGTATGATAGTGCTAGGTAGCCCGTTTGCTTGGCACCGGCGTTAACACGCTTCAGACTCACCATTGGATACCCATTAGTAGCGAGAGCGCAACCGCAGACTCCCTGTCAAAAACTGACAACCTGAGAAGTTCGCTGCGAACCACTGAATGCAAATCCTAGGAAACTGGGTTAGTCAACGGACAGCAACTGGTAGCAACCAAAACCATTCATCATCGCGCCCGCGTCATCCTCCACTATGGTGCAATCTCGTTCATCACCGAAACGAACGGGATGAAAATGCTCGATGCCAACTTTACCTATTCCAAGGAGCTCTTCCAGGGGTGCAAAAGCCAAGGTGTTCGCTTCATCTATGCATCGTCCGCTGCCGTTTATGAAAACAAGCCTACCTTCACCTCGGGAGCTCTTCTGGACGTCTTTGCGGTAGGTCCTGAGCATCGAGCACGTAAAGAAAGCAATTTTGCGGTTGGCATCAGCGGTGATTGGGAATTTGACTTGAGTTGACTTCGTTGTCCTTGATCCACTCTTCGTGGGAACCAAGTGCGTTGGCACTCGAGGGACGAATATTACCTAAGGCTTGAGAGCTGTCAATTTCAGTGACTCACCAGTCCAATCAACCTGACACCACGCTGGGTGAACTCGGGTTCGAGCTTGGCGAAGGCGCCGAGTTCAGTAGTGCAGCTATTGAGTGTCAGTAAAAGGCTTCGCAGGAAGCCAAAGAGGGACTGGAACCACTGACACTGGTGTAAAGTCCGGAGAAGAGAATAGTCCACTTGTCACCGATGAACTTGCGAATTCACCCCTTAGCCATGTAGATTCCTCTATCATGTTTCCTTACTTTTTCAAGTCTTTTGTACTTTATCAAATTCCATGTGTCTAAAGCTGATCGGCCAGGCTTTTGATAGTATCTACCTTGTATGACGAATGTTGATCATAGCCTTGGAAGACCCAAATAATGCAATCTATACCATTTTGTACGAGTGTCCAGGAACCACGGCAGATTCCAATACTTGAACAAGTCCATGCGCGCTTGTATTTGCCCTTATTGTCAGTAATAATCCAATCCGAAATATTTATAGAGTATGTTCCAATGAACTGGGCCTAAGTGAGGAAATGCGAATGGATGATAATTAAAATTACCTAAATTAGCAATCTAGAGGGCAAGGTGTATGGTTACCTGATCCAGGTAGCTTGAATGAGGCATGATTAACTCAGGCACCAACCCTGAAAAACCAGGCATTCGACCCTTCTAGTTAGTATACACCTTCACAGACTGACCTTCTTTCCTTCCCACTTCTCTCTTTCTAAACTTAGCTCAATGGTCTCTTTCCCTTTCCCCTCTCTGGAAATTTTCAAACATCCTCCTCTCAGGCCCGGGAACAACGTTGTACTGGTAGGCAACTTTGTCTACACAAGTGGATATAGACACAACTCTCCATCTTGGTAATCGGGCTCCTGGTATGTACATTGATACCTCTCTGTTCCTTTTTTCACTGATCTCCTCTACCCATTCATATGCGTTAGCAATGTGTTTCTCCAATACACGTTGGGAGTCCTACAAGTGACAGTTTTCCAATTGCCAACCTTTTCTGAATGGAGGGGCAAAGCAGAAGGAGTCGAGTCTTCAACTGGCTATCAAATGGGGGCATCACACGGCAACCTCGGTCTGGTCTTCAAAAGAAGTGTCAGTAGAAGGCAGATCACAACGCGAATGACTGTCATGCCGCAAAGGAATTGATCATGGATCATTCAATCTTGGCACAAAGCCATTTCCCTAGTCATAGTGGCTTGAACCATCCGTTCCTCTTGAGGCTCAAGCTGTTGACCAGGCAGCTTGATTCCTGATCGCTGGCATGATTTTGTGGCTGGCCCGCCACAACATAGGTAGCGAGAAAATCGGTATGTATAAATGGAGCTGTGGGTTTCTTTAAAATTCTTCTCTAAGAATGCTGCTTATCAGAATACGAATTCCAAAAATCTTTGGGAGCCAACAGTTCCCTGCGAGAGGTGCTCGTAGATCTTCCGCACCAAGGATGCTGCAAACCAACAAATGAGCGCTAAAGTTCATGGGCGCTCACAGTTCTGTGCGCGACATGCCCACGAGTCCTTCATACCAAAGCCTCTGCAGATGAGCACATGATTAAAGAAGTGCACTAGAAGTTGACAGTTCCTTACGAGACGGGCCCGCAGATGTTCCTATTGAAGATGCTGCCGCTATCGGCCACTGGGTACCGGAATTCAATTGCGAGGCGTACACTCGCATATTCTTCTCCGACGCCGCTGCGAGTCAATATGTGAACGCCAAAAGTCATTGGGGGCTCACCGTTTTGTGCGAGATATGCCCCTAAGACTTCATACCTCGCGTACAAAGACGGTTATCAGAGAAAGAGCGATAATCAATCTGACCCGGTTCAGTCTTTGTATGGAATGAGCGAGAAGTGGGTATGCGGCGATGGACTGATGGCAAGTCATGGAGCGCCAGTCGTATATCCGGTAGCTTTGTGACTTATCGCGAAATGGAAGGCAAACGTGGAGGCGGCAGTGTCTCTCAGTCCACGCCAAAGCCGCCGCGGACGAGCACATGAGTAAAGAAGAGCACTGCAAGCTGACAGTTTCTTGCGAGGATGGCCGTGCCATTGGAACAGACAAGAGCCCAGATAGGTACCGTTTTTGCTTTACCCACAAACTTCCAGCTCCTACATGCTTACTTGGGAATAGTTCCCGACTTCACTGCGAAGAAGCGAACTCTCATATTCCAGGGAATTCGGGCCCAGTGCTGCTTCCCCAACTATCCTACATCTCCGCCAGTGTCCGCGAAATCATCCAGATCGATTTCCTCGCCGCCCTCCCTCCAAGCTATCCTTCAAACTTCTCCGTTACCTCGACACAGCCTCCTTGTGTTGAGCAGCGCAAGTTTCTCCCCGCTGGAGAGCCCTCACCGATGATGATGTGGTGTGGCACCGAATGCGCGAGCAGCATATCCCACAACACCCTTATACAAGGCGTGCTTAGAGACGTTCCACGCCAAGGATGCGGCCTGATATGAACGCCAAACATCACTGGGAGCTAACAGTTTTCTGCGAGACGCTCTCGCAGAGGGTTCAAAGAATGACTGAGGTCCTTAGGAGCTGAGAATTCCTTGCGAGACATGCTCTCAGCCTGGCCAGTGATTGTCATTGAGAGCTGATAGTTCCTTGCGAGACGTGCCATATCTTATCTCATATCCACTGGCGCAACGCAGCAGAGGTTCTCCGGGTTACTGGCTCTCTCCAGACGGGTATAAGAGAGGTGTAACCACCCCAATTAATTGGCTAGTATGATCCCCGTCCTCAGTAACCCAAACCCCTGAAAGACTGCGAAGTATCTTACTGACTCGACCAAAGGCCGGCGACGATGTTACTGTGCCACCCACTGTTAGCACTGAGGATGACAAGAAGAAGTTCGGCGAGATTTGCGAAGTGAAGCCGTGAGTTTCATTGCCCAAGTGCCAAACTGAAACAGAAGATTCCAACATGATATAGTTACCTTCGGTTCAATATCTTTAAGGAGTAAAAGTGGTTTCATGATGTTATGCAAGAAAGATCAAATATTTCTAATGAAACCCACTCATACTATGGTATGGCAGTATGCCATGACAGTGTTCAGTGATACTTCTGGGCAATTTGTAATATTTGATTGATGCAACGTGTGGGCCAGAATTCTACTTGAGTCGAACCGATTGATATTCAGTCAATATAAAGGGTCATGAGATAGTCAGTCGTCGCAAGTAACCCTACCGAGACCACGATCAGGTGGATCTTCTTCCAGGCAGGGTCGACGATAAAGACGGAGCGGATGGTGAAAGCAATTCCCTTGCTGTTCGAAATCGAAACATTATGGAAGACTCTAGTGCTCTTTGACTTACCTGTGCTTATAGGGGTTATGTACGAATTGTACCTGAACTCGAAGACTCATCGTGGCACTGATATTACGTTGTCAGGTTCAGATAAAAACGCTGAATCTCCCCCCCTCGTTTTACCCAAATATTTGCAGCTCTGCCATGTCTTTTTCTTTCTCGCAATATCAAACACCCAAGAACATGTACGATGCCAAAGAAGTTTGGGATCCGTCAAGTGAAGCCGCAAGTATTAATATAGTATTGCATCCTCTACATCCTCGCATTCCACAATATGAGACATGCCCTAAATAGGATACTCTTTCAAAAAGCCGTAGATGGGATCGAGGATATTCCCATTCAAAAACTGGGTATATCAGATTCCTGACATTTTGAAGGTCGGAGGGGCCACATGTAGTAAAAGAAAAGCGGTAAACATTTTTTGTGCCGATCTCCAAACTCAACGGCTGGCACTTCGGACTGTGCGCTCATCCAAGATACGAACGGCAGTAGTTTGCACTGTCTACTTTTTATTCATCAATCCGAAGTTGCGGCGTCGCGGGGAAACCACCCCCTTTTTCGGCTCCCCACAACCATTTCGAGCCGTTCCAGACACACCTACAATCACTGCCGGGAATATTATCCGAGAATAACGCATTCGAGAGACACCTCGCCGCATGCGAGCGATACTTGGTGAACTGGAACAGGGGGTCAACGGCTACCGACACGATCATCTCCGCTGAAAGCGAACCGGAATTTCGCCCACCATGATGTCGCGAAGTCAGTCGAGTCTGGGGTATATGGATTCAGGGCGAGAGGATTCCGCATCAGGAGTCTCTCCGTCTTTGAACCAGCCGTCTGCCTCTGGACCTATCAACCTCTCTGGTCTGGTGTGCAACGTGCGGCGAACGACCGGCAAGGAGCCCCGTCCTCTCGTCGGTGCCACTACGACCATACTGGGGGATAAGCTATACGTGTTCGGAGGCCGGATCCTCTCGCGCAGCCGCCCTCAACTAACTTCCGATCTTTACGAATTGGACTTGATTCGACGACATTGGACGAAAGTCGAGCCCGCTGGAGATGTTCCACCGCCGCGGTATTTCCACAGTGTGTGCGCTCTAGGGGATAATAAGTTAGTCTGTTATGGAGGCATGTCACCCGCACCGAGTACGTCAAAGGACCCCGAGAACCCTGAAGAACCACAATCGCAGTCACAATCAGAAGTCATTGTTATGTCGGATATTCACATCTTTGATGTACAATCTCGGGCATGGACTCGTGTTGCTGCCCATGAATCTCCTCAGGGGCGCTATGCACACTGTGCTACGATACTACCCTCGAGCGCTTGCTTCACGTCTGCTAGTGCACCACTGTCTGCCATCCACAATAATCCCGAAACCTCCACGCATGAAGGTACACTTGGTGTGGATATTGACGGCTTCGGAGGTGCAGAGATGGTGGTGGTCGGGGGCCAGGATAGTTCCAACCACTACATCGAACAAATCAGTGTTTTTAACCTACGGAGTCTTAAGTGGACTAACACTAGCCCCCTGGGAAGGAGCTGTGGCGCTTATCGCAGTGTCGTAGCTCCTCTGGTGGGGATGGATGTGTCTGAAATTGGATCCTCAGCCCCAGACCGCGGCCAACACGAGCCGATTCAAGATAGCACTGAATCGCCAGGTTGCCCTATGCTGATATACTCCAACTACAATTTCCTTGATGTCAAGCTGGAGCTGCAGGTGCGCCTGCCGGACGGACGCCTTGTCGAGCGACCAATGCAGAGCCAAGCATCCCCTCCGGGGCTGCGTTTCCCGAACGGTGGCATTATCAACGGCCACTTCGTTGTTAGTGGTACCTACTTGACTTCATCAAAGCAAGAATATGCGCTGTGGGCTCTCGATTTGAAGACATTGACTTGGGGCCGTATTGATGCCGGAGGATCAGTATTTGGACAGGGTAGTTGGAACCGAGGAGTGCTTTGGCCTCGCCGTAATTCTTTTGTCATTCTTGGACACCGGAAGCGAAGCCTTGTCGATGATTACAACCACCGGCGAATCAACTTCTCGCACATCTGTCTGGTCGAGCTGGAGGCATTTGGACTCTACAACAACCCTTGCCGCACTTCCCCAACCTCAGGATATAAGTCTTATAGCTCCTCTTCTGTTCCAGCGTCTCTGCAGAAGAAATTAGTGCAGTTGACATCAGGCGGTCGGCCATTATCTGCCGCATCCGATGAGCTAGGCAAGCTCGCGCTATCTTTGCCAGAGACGGCCGACATGGAGTTGCAGGCTGTGGGTGGAGAACGTATATCCGTCAATTCCCGCGTATTGACTCGGCGCTGGGGTCCTTACTTTATCCAACTTCTCCGTGAGTCGTCGGATGAAGGTATTGCAGACATCGAAACTCTTCGTCCGGTCCAGATACACCCGAGCCGCAACTCGAGTATTACCATCACTCCTTCGCTAGGCTCCGATGCAGCGACTCTTGTCAATCAGTCTGTACCTTCCAAGTCCTTGCTTGAGAACCTTGAAGTTCCATCTGCCCACAGCCTAGCTCCAACCTCCCGACCACGTGTACTGTACCTCCCCCATACCATTTTGACTCTTCAGGTGCTGGTTCAATTCCTTTACACCTCAGCGCTTCCACCTGCAGGCAACTCGCTTTGCACACCACAAATCCTCTGCTCGCTTCTCCAGCTTGCGCGTCCGTACCAGATCGATGGACTACTAGAAGCCACCGTCGAAAGACTCCATCAAGTTCTCGATGGGCGCAACGCCGCAGCTGTATTCAACGCAGCTGCTATGGCTGCTGGGGGTGGCCGTGGTACCGGATTCACTGGTGGACCAGGAGGTACACTCGAAGCTCTGAACGGAGCTTATACCGGCCACAACGGCACTGCGCCTACAATTGGCGAGAACAGCAACTCCCAACACGGTGCACTCACCTCAGACTCGTCTGACACAGAGCACGGTGGTGCCTCCACGTCAGCAGCGAGCAGCACAGGCGATCTCACCAACTTCGCTCGAGGTATTCCATCTCTCCGCATCGACACCAATGTCTCCCAACATTCACGCCAGCGTAACGCCCACCGCGACCGTGAGGATTCCATTAGTAACCCAAGCACAGCGACATCCGCATCCAGTGCTAGTTTCAGTCAGTCCGACTCCGAATGGGTCAGCGGCGATGAAGGCCGCTCCGAGTCCCGCTCGCAATCTCGCTCTACCCATCACCGCCGTGACACCGATACCGAGTTGCGCCGCCCCCAACGTGAGCTCTGGACCGGTGATCTAAGCAGTGTTATCGGTCTCCAGAAGCGCGGCTTGCGTGGTCTCATGGAGGGCCGTCGCATGCGCGAGCGTGGTTCGAAGCCCGCCAGCACTGGTAGTGGCTCGATATCCATGCCGCCGTCGGCTGGCTCAGGCGAACACACTCCTTTCCAAGGCGTCGTCAGTTGATGGCTGCCTATAACTAATTGGTCTTGCTGTGACATCTAACTATACGATCTTTTTTTCTCCGCCTTATCCTTCTGATACTTAGTTTTTCGATGATCTCTTCCAGATTCCGTATTTGGATTATGTATATTTCTTTCTTCTTGGTTTTCACCCCTACAGGCTGGCAATGTGGGATGGATTCAGGAGAGGGCTTCCAAATCGGGATGCAGCTGGATGTTGTACCTTTCTTCTATTTATGTTATTTGGGCTGGGTAGGTTGTTCTCGCCTACACACAGCCATGGATATATACTGAGACTCTGGGTGTTTGGGTTTGCAATGAAAGCAATGAAACGCATTGAACCCAGATTCGTGATTTTCTTTTTCTTAGACTGCCTTGGATAGAGATGAGAAGAGACAGATTCTATTAGGACTTCTTATTTACAGTTGGAAAGTCTCTCACACACCACTCTGGTTTGGATCGTAGAATTCCGCTTTTAGAGAAAAAAAAAAAAAAGGAGGGCATTAGTCCTTCTTTACCTGATCTCCAAACTGCTTAGGACTCTTGCCAACATAAACTAAAGGGAAACAAGTTAGCATAAGCCTGTGTATACGTTCAAAGAGAAGACTGAGATTGCCGGGGCATTAAAGAACTCACGTCGCTCATAAAGAATCCAAGACGTGTACATTACAATTGGCAGTCCGACAATAGTCGTTGTCCATCTAGAAACCGAAAGGATTAGATTTCTCATTGTCGCCATGTATTGTTCACCAACCAAATGCAAAGACAAAACATCCAAAGAAAACAGAAAACAAAGAATGATGACACCTACCTCCGTGCAGCAGCCTTGTACTCCTTCGTCTGCCGGATATCATCCACCCCTTTGGGGAGCCGCGGAGAAGCGGGTTGCCGGACTGGGCGTGGAGGCCGGGTTTTGGGGTCCACAGCTCTGTATCTGTGTTGGTCTTTGAGGGATGCCATTATTCTGGGCTTTTGTTAGATGGATTTGAGCATAAAACAAATTGTAGGGGCGTAGTCACATGTTTTGGTCGGTGTATTGGAGGATATGAATTCTGGGAGGGAAGATTCGGGAGGTGTTGGCGCCTGAGGCACCACTGTAACGACTCATCGCAAGGACTCATAAAATAGACTGTTACTATTCTTTCTACGTGCCTTTCTAATGTTAGGGTGTTTTACCTATAGTGGAAGGATTGATCTGACCATCATACCTGACCTTAGATCATTACCACCTATCTTGCTGTCTAAAAGCAGACTTGATCAGCCGTGATCTATCACCATCAGGAATTATCTTGGAACAATGAGTTCAAGTTGACGTGCCATCTAGAATCTTGTTAACTCCATGTTTCGTCAGCTCTCTGTTTAGTGCTTTGCCAAAACAAGTGGCCACCCTATCAATGGCATGTTTTAAAATGAAAGTAAGTGATGAAACCTTCGTGGTTTCCTAGGTTTAGTTGACTAAATCTGAACTATCAAACTGATACCACACCCTAGTCGAAAGTTATTTCTCAACCGATGTACATAATAGCTATCATTTAGAATGTCACACAAAGTAAGTGGAAAGTGAGTGAGATATGAGGGCTATCTACGGTAATTCATATTTACTAGAGTTACCCTTTATGGAGACTACGAGGGTAAAAGATTAGGAAGTGAAGCTTTACGAATGGATAACAAAGACAACTGAAAAATCTCACAATTCACCATGGTGAACTCCATGGAATGCTCCTGCGGTACTAATCATACACGCTTGACGCCCGCTGGTAATCATACAAAAAAAAAGAAACAGCGGCCGTATTCTGATAATCATCGCTCAGCCTTGGCCGGGCGGGAAAACACTCATTCTGCCCTCACTGGGGCTTCACACCGCGGCGGCGGCGGTGGCGACGCTTGTTGGTTGATGCGGGGGACGGCACATGTGAGGGGGCGGGAGAGGAAGGGGACTGCACGGCGGGGGCATGCTTGGAAGCAGAGGCCTCATTCCCGGAGGTCTCAGTCTTGGTCTCCGGCTTCAAGGTCAACCGGAGCCGCTGCACCTTAGGTTTGTCACCTTCGGTGACGGCGGGGGTGACGGCGGTAGGCGGGGCTGAAGACTGGACCTTTGTCGCAGTGGTCGGAGGAGAAGTGGGAGAGGTGGGAGAAAGGGTGGTAGGGGCAGGAGCAGTCTGGCGACGGCGACGCTGTGATTTGCGTGCACCGGTCCCGGGAGTAGCAACGGGATCAGCTGCAGCAGGCTGATCGGCGGCATCTACAGCCGCGGTCTGACGGCGTTTTCGGCCACGGGTCTTCTTGATCGCAGGGGCTGGCGCAGGGATCCGAGCAAGAGCCATGGCCTTCTCCTCCTCCACGTTTTCAGTGACGAAGGGGCTCGTCGCCTTGGATGGGAGATTACGGTCTCCCATGAGTGGGGCGAAGCTGTGAGAGATATCGGCCTCGGCTTGCTGGCTGGTTCTGGCGCGTACCGGGGGTAAGGAAGACCTCCGTACCCATAGGTATGAGGTGGGAAATAGGGGTGCCATTTTTCGGGAATCAGAGCAACCTCTTCGCCGCTGGAGTTGACGTAGCCAGTCTGAATCCAGCCATCGCTGCTGACCTTGGTATCAGACTGCTTTTTATAGCCCAGGATGCCTGGGGCGCTGGTGACAGCGGTCGGTGGAGTAGGAGAAGGGGCGATTTCAGGTGCTGGGGGGTCTTGGTTGATCATATCGACATCAACATCAACATCGCTCGGCGAGGTGGGCTTAGTGGTGGGAATGTCGGAACCATATTTCTCTTCATCTTGGAGACGGAAGTATTCACTTCGCTGCTGCTCCCAGAACGCGGGGAAATTCAAAGGAAGGGTGAACTCAGGGCTTAGGGCCTGAACAGTCAAGTCATACAGCTTCTTGCCGGCCACTTCCGGGTCAATATCAAAACCGATCAGGATGGCATTCTTCCGCATGTTCAAGTTGGTCATTCTCTTTGACTTTCGGGTTGTCTTCAGGTGTTTCTTTGAAACATTGCTCTTCGCAACCTTAGTAGCCACAGGGGCAGGAGTTTCCACGGTCGGGGTAGACATATTCGTATTCTTGCGTCGAGGTTTCTTCTTATATGATTCAAAAGACTCCAGAGCCCTCATGGTGGGCTTGCGAACCCGGGATGAGTTCCGCATGTCGGAAGCACTGGTAGGGCTCGAGGGACCATCAACGGTTCCTTCAGATTCAATGCTGCCCATATACTGGTCAATCGCCCAGTTGCCAGTACTATCTGGAAAATCGATATCCGAAACTGCTTGCTTCGGGGTTTCAAGTGCAGCTGTTCGTCTTGTTCGTCGACTCCCCGGGTTGGTAGCCGGGGCTTCTAGGGCTGGAGTGTGAACAGTTGAAAGGCGTGACGGACGAGCCTGAAAGGTTCGCCGACGTGAAGATGGTGTTTCAGGAGACGTCCCACGTGAACTAGGACTTGGAACAGGTGGAGTTTGAGTGTAAAAACGAATATTGATAGACTTGTCTGGGGGAGAGGCGGATGTAAGGTTCAACGTTTTGGTGGGCTGAACGCTCCCATTTGTACTTTTTGACGGGGGGAGGGACTCGGGGCGAGCGCCGAGAAGGTGTCAATGTAGGCTCCTTATTGATGCGCGCAGGCATCGACTTACGCTGGCCCTTCTTGGGAGGCATCGTGAATTAAAGCTAAAGGTCCCGGAATTTGTCAGTATAATCTATTCATGCAAATACAATAGGCGGCAAATAGAGCGACTGAAATGTACAATGGAAGACTAGATAATACCTCCAATAACAGGCAACTAGGGTGTGGGAATAAGAATATATGGGGATCATCAGGTAAAGGGCCGACGTCAGAAGGCCGCAGTGCGCGGAAAGGGAGAAGTTGGGAATTAGGGCCCGGCGTATAGGCGCAGAACTCACGGGATCAGAGGTACACCCATCCGCAGTTATTTTCTAAAGGGTTCATAAACAAGATCGCAAGGACTAGGCGGGTGTTGGAGTTGTATTTGTGGCAGACGAGGCGAAACAAAGTGATGGAAGATGTTGAGGTCGAGCAGAAAAGAAATTAGGGCTACGGTTGATCGGTGCTTATCGGCTTCACTTGTCCGCCTTATTCTGCAACTCCTCCATCCTCACATCATCTCCCCGAGCTCTCTACAGCTGTTTTCTGTTCTGTTTTCTTTTAGTTCTTTTTTTCACAATGCATATGTGGCAGGCCACCGTTCCATTCTGCCTATTGGCTGCGGCTGCCTTGCCCGGCGCCGCTGCCACAGCTTGGGGCTTTACTGATGCCACCGTGGCCGTTCAACCAAAAGGTGCTGGTGTCAATGGAGGTTTCAAGGAAAAGTATGTATTTTATCCCAATAGAAGTACATGAATCTAATTGACATATTCAAAATAGATTTGTTCCATCCAAGCCGCTCTCCAAGCCCGTCTCCCTTGTCGGTACCGATACCCTACGCGTCACCTTGACAGCCCAGGAAGACAGCTCCCCAAAGCGGCCAGACCAGGCTTTCCTTTTGCTTAAGGATGCTCAGACTGGATTGGATATCTCTTACCCTTTTAATGTCAAGGACAATGGCAAGTCAAGGGTAGAATTGGTATGCAACCCCCGAAAATGACTTTCCGCAGCGCAGCTAACACATTTCCTTCAGACCCAGAAAGACCTGCCGATTCAATTCCTTTCCCTCTCCGATCCTGTTGATGCTCATGTTGTCATTGGTGGGTTCGGAAGCTCCGATGCCTACGACAGCTCTGTGTTCAAGTTGTCGATTGATCGTAACCCCAACGAACCAGTGCCGACCGTTGAAACTCAGCGATACGGCAAGAAGCCCGAGATCCACCATACATTCAAGGAATCTGCATCTAGTCCCCCAATTGCCATTACCCTGGCATTTGTCGCCATGGTTTGCGCTGCTATTCCCGCTCTTGCTGGCTTGGTAAGTCGATCTAATTACTTGTTCCAGTGACGTTGCTTATATATTGTATCTAGTGGCTCTTCCTCGGCGCCAACGTCAACCACCTACCCACCGCATTCAAGTCTGCTCCTCTCTCCCACACCATCTTCCTCGGATCGTTAGTTGGATTTGAAGGGATCTTCTTTCTCTACTATACCTCGTGGAACTTGTTCCAGGTCCTCCCAGCGATGGCTGCTGTCGGTGTGGTCGCATTTGTTAGTGGAAGCCGTGCGCTGAGCGAAGTGCAGGGCCGGCGTCTTGCTGGTCTCCGGTAAAATTTCGGAACATACCTAAATTTATCTGCTGTGGTTCTGGTGATTCTCTCATGGTGCTCCCAAACTGCCGTGTGGTCTTAGATTCCAGTGGCATTGTATCTTAGCTGTGGTTATACCCAGTATCTCTTTGCAAAATTACAAATTTCCCACCGAAGCTATACCAAAAAGTCTGGCTGATCTTCGAACGTAATAATCAAGGTGACCAGAACGCAGTTGGGTTGGAGGTCCCCAGTTACGCAGCAACGTGTGCTCCGGTCAAGCTCATTTCAGTATTCAGCGTGATATTTTTAGCCATGTCGGACAAATAGGCGATACTCTATCTTAATTTGTCTATTCCCAAGTAAGATGTTTGTTGACTATGTACACATTCTTTTGACGTCACAAGGTAGGGCACGTTTCAGCAGCATAAACGGTATAATGATCCCTTACCGCTTTGTTTACCGCCTACGCAGGTCCTAGAGATCCAGCTTTCTTCTCAGCCGACACTGTAGTTACATATGGAAGGAGGGCTTATTCAGTATCCTTGAGTATTTCTACAATTTCTACTTCTTTTTGACATGATAAAAATGTATTATTTCGTATGACTCGTAAATTTCGGTTCATAAATCAGCCAAGAATTGTTGACTGTTCTGCCGGCAAAAGGCCGGAACGTCCGCGGGTCGCAAAAACACGCTGTACGATAAGATCGAACGCCAAGGCGACTTCGGGACCTCTGCGCAAAGCTCCGCAAGAAGCTGCAACAACGCCTTCCGTCCACACCTCCAAATCCACAGCCTATCATTCTTAATGGGTTCCGCTGCTTCAAAGCCCGCCAAGTCAGCGGCTGGCGCAGCCTCACGGCGCCAATACCCCAAGCAGTCGGCCCCTCCACCGAGGGGGCCGCGCAAAGCTCCGAAAGAAACCAAAGCAGCGTCCGCACCTATGCCTACTCCCGCATCTAAATCCATGGCTACTCCCTCGCCTACCCGGGCACCTGCATCTCCATCTCAAGGTCCAACATATCACTCAAAGGAGAAAGCATCCGGCGTGAAGTCTGAGGGTGAGTATACTCGCTGGCGGATCTTTCGAGTCTCTCCAATGCAACAAATTCAAGAGCAGCAAAGATACACTTACTAATAATGACTTTCTAGCCATTGATATGGACGGCCGAGACCCCGACTTCGCCGCCTCCCTACGGTCAATAGGCCCCGTCAACCCATCACCTACATTCTCAAACTCAAGCACCGTCAACCGCCCCGCCTCAATGCAAACTGTCTTTCCACAAGCCTCCAACCCGGCACTGCTAGTTGTCACTGCTCGACAACGTCTTACGGAGGCCGCGGACAGAGAAGCTGAGCACTTCGGTCGTGCGGGTCATCCGGGGAGGTCGTTCCTGGATGCCCTGACTATCCAACAGGTGTTGACGATGCGGGATAAGCAGGGTATGCGTCGTGGGGACATTGAACGGTTCCTAGGGCTGAAGAAGGGGGTCCTGGACCGGTTAGGAAAGGATGAGGTTGTGTCGCGCATTACGTGATTTTCGTTCCCTACCCAAATGAGCTGTTTTTTGTTTAGCGGTCTTTCCCCCAAAATATCGTTCGGTATCTTTGGTGTATTTTAGATTATGTTGGCGTCATTATTCCTGGTTTTATGGACACTTTGTATAGTAACGTGGTTCAATCATCCCTACTCATGATAATATCAAATTCTTTAGTTAGACTGGCTATAAATGTCTTCTTTGGCCCTTTCCGACGTTCTTGGACAGTTTGACGACTTTCCCTGTTTTTCTTTCCGCAGGACGCGCTGTATAACTTCATGAAATTGAGCAGTATCACGCAACCCTCAAGCCTAAGATCGAGGTGACTTTGGCTCTAAATAGAGCTCTTGGTATCACCACCCTTGACTTTTTGTTTCATAATAACAAGGAGTTTCTCTGAAGTCTTCGACAAGCCAGGTCAGGCTAACTACTCTGCTAGTATCAGCTATCTGAATTTTTTGCCCCTCTGTCACCACAAGTGAGGCCTTGCAACCTGCCCTCACAACTTTGGAAGAACGAGAGCATCTCTACCAGACTGTTGACTGAGGATGCCAGAAGATGGAGGAGCAGAAGAGGCTCATGGCGTGGATTAATCGTCCAAGATACCTGCTTCTCTTGTAGGCAAGTCCAGGACGGAAGCCGTGGATATTCGGAATGCAGGCTGATCTTCAGGGGCCTGAGAATGCAGCTTGACAAGTTCTGCCCTGACGCGTATCCATCGCGCGGCATGGGGTAAACTATAGCAAACTCGATCAAGGAGGTCGGATTGCAGATCGACGTTCAGGTCCTGTCAAAGCCCAACCACATTCCGGTCTTGGGCAAGCATGGCGGAACACCTTTCCGTTGCCGCTTGAGTCGTGACTAGCGGATGCTTCTAACGTGTCTGGTAATGTTCCATTAGGGGATTGGGCTTAGATTGAGTAGGTTATTGTTAGTAAATAGAATATGCTAACCCCGCGATGAAATTTCCAAGCTTTCTACTGACAGAACGGGTAATATTTTTGAGTTAAACCTTAAATTGTTGATATGAACATTTTATATTGCTTTTAAAACAAATGTGGTGATAGCTCGGCGCCGACTACCAATTACACAACTCGGATACGCAATGACTCAATGCTAAGTGGGATGCGATCTAAACTACCTCCAGATGACGATAAAATGCTACTTATATATCGTGTCTTTCTTTCCTGTTGAGAGGACTTTTGACATCCATTTGAACATATTCGGCTCTCAATCCTCTCCGCCTAAGAGTCACACCTATGTATCTCCGCGCCGTCCACGCCGAGGGGCAACTCCCCGTTCTCCAGCAATTCATTCGCGATAACCCACTCGGCATCCTAACAACGGCGATTAAATCCCCGATCTACTCATTCATCCAATCGAGCCACATTCCCTTCGTCCTCGATGTACCCCCGACTGGGGACGATGAGACAATCCCGACCGGCATCCTGCGCGGCCACATGGCCAAGCAGAACCCACAAGCAAAGGCCCTGATGGAAGCTCTCGCCGAGCAAAACGCAGCAGGGAATAATAAACTCGAGCTCACGGACGAAGTCCTGATCCTCTTCAACGGCCCGCACCACCACTATGTGACGCCCCAATTCTATACCGAAACCAAACCGGTCTCCGGTAAGGTGGTCCCGACGTGGAACTATTCCGCCGTGCAAGCATATGGCAAGATAAGTGTATACTGTAATTCCAAGGCAGAGGAGACGGGTGCGTTTTTGCAGCAACAGGTTGAAGATCTGTCACGACAGTCTGAGACAGGCATTATGGGGTATACTGGGGGTGATAAGAAGAGCCCGTGGAAGGTCTCTGACGCACCGGTTAATTATGTGGAACTTTTGAAGAAGAACATCATTGGCTTTGAGATTCGGATTGAGAGGCTACAGGGGAAGTTTAAGATGAGTCAGGATAAGGGTGAGGGGGATCAGGAGGGGGTTGTGAAGGGGTTCGAGGATTTGGGGTCAGAGGTTGGCAAGGGTATTGCTGCTTCTGTTAGGGAGCGTGCTGCTTTGAAGGATCAGCAAAAGTTGTCGTAACTGAGTTGTGACAATATAGAGAAGATCTGTATATAATCTGGCAGGTTGCCATTGCACATATATCTGATGCGATCATGAGGGATGAGAAGCATGTCTAGACGATAACATTTCCGGAAATGTCCGTGTTCAATTCAAATATCTAAGCTTTCGAGATGCATAAGCACGGAGTGCGTAAGTACACATGTACCGTTCTAGTACGTTTCACTTTTGAGCTTTTTTTAATTGATCTGCTAATCACCTTGATACTACATCAAAAGAAAAAGACATTGCACGCCATATTTGATTCGCGAGGCTCGAGACCTGGTATCAATGTAATTTTGTCAATATCAGGATACGAGTGGCTACATTCAAATGATACAGGTCGTACAGGTCTTCCTACAAGTCTCCTGCAGGGTGTATTGCCAAGCATTTTTAAGGCACTGTGGAATCTCCAACCTCACCCCTGGATTATGGCCGATACAGGTATCTTGCACTGACTAGCTATGAAAACCCCACAAGATGTCAGAGATACGGGATCTCAAGATCGGATCATCATTTCCCGATATATAATAAACAATATAAATGGAAGTGGGGAGAAAACGGGAATCGCAAATCACTGTTCCCCGGATTTTATGCAGGAGCTCTCGAACATGTTCCCCCTTTTTAAAAGTTTGGAACATGCAACCTTGAACCCTTGGAACTCATTAGAAAAGTGCCGCTTGTAATTGGATTACCCTTTTTTTAGAACTGTTTTGGTAAATTATTGTATTATTAGTTCTCTGTTTCACCGAAGAAGCGAATCATGATGGAATAGTACAATGGCAGGGTCCACTTAGTGGCTACACAACTAGAGGCATAATAATCTTGGAACCTAGACAGCCGCTTTATGTCTCTCGTCAGGTCCACTTGTATCCAAAATTGGTTGGAATGGTGCCATTTTTATATGGGGAAAGAGGTTTCAACGTAATAAAAAGAGTGATGTAAAATTCAAACGATTGAAAAAAAAAAAAGAAAAGAGGAAAACAAGCATTTGGGGTATTTCGGAGCCTCTTTGTTCTGAGTCGCGTGCACAGTTTCCTATCGCCTAATTGGTCTTGTTCTGTTATTCTGTTACCTCTTCCCTTTACTCCTCTCTCCTTCTTACCTCTGTTTACCATTTCAACTTTCCTTAATTTCTTATTTGCCTTGCCAACTGCGCGATTCCAGTGTACAAATGAAATGATTCCAGCATGTCCATCTTTGCCCTCTTACCACCTTTGCCGCCCTTTCTTTTCTCTGCTCTCGTCGTGAGTGGCCTCGCCTCCAAGGCTTTACATATTGCGCTACATTTTCAGTCGTTACCGTTTCTCTATTTCGTCCTCTACTCGCCTACCCTTATTCTACCAGATGTGTTGGTTATCATCTTCGTGCGAGTCTTGTTACGCTTCCATGCGCCAGAAAGTCGATGGCAATGGCTCTCGACTGGGTTGGGAGGGGCACTGTCGTATGTTTACCCCCGTATACCTGAATACCAAAATGGAGGACAAGAGGAATTCTACACAGCATGATCTAACACTAGTACTAGCTTGATCACATGGGGTGCTTCCTCCATCCAGTTTGGGTTCTTTCTGCAGACCGGTGCTGAGGTCGCCTGGGCAGCTGGCGGTAGCTTCCTGAGCGATCCGGCGGCCATGAAAATTCTCCTCAGCGGTATCTCAACTGTATCCGCTGCGGCCACCGTCCTAGGACTGGTGGCCTGGATGCTTCATTCGCATTTGTACAACATCACCGGTCTCGGCTTGCAGGCAATCCGAGACCTGTGCGTGGGGGGATTCAAAGCGCGCTATACATTAATTACCGCCCCTAGCAAATCGTGCATGGCCTCAGTGGACCTCCGGTCGTTCCGCCGCATTATTCCCGCAGTCGCCATTTGTGTCTCGCTCATTTTCTTGGAAATAACTAGGCCCGCTATACCATATGACCATATATCCGGAGCTCTCCCATTGACCCTGCTCGACGCTTTCCAGAAAAAGACGGCGACGGTGGAGGGGTGTCGCGAGCCTGCCAGGCCATTCCCTTTGATGATCACGGACGATAATGGGGTGTCGCGTCCTCAGTTCCAACCGGACTCGACGTTTGTGGAACAATGGTCACGAGCTACATGGCTTCCCGAAAATCCACCCCGAGGATTCAGCCGCTGGGAACTCAGCCCGAGTGATCGTGCAGAGAAGGATAACCATTATTCTTTTGTCTGCGCTGATGATCAGGGATTCTACGATCCGAAAAATGATCCGCTAATGATCACAAATCTGGGTGGTGAAATTTATGAGCCCCTCGAAAAGGCTTTCAAAGAGCACTCCGTTGAGGTCAACCACATAGTGCTATTAACACTCGAAAGTGGCCGCAAGGAACTTTTCCCCACACAACAGGGTACCCCATTGTTCGATGGCCTTATCGCGTCTCATAAGAAGGAGAAAACCAACGAGGCCATTGATCGTCTGGTCACGATGACCCCGGTCGCTCAACAGTTGACTGGCGAGTACGCAACCGATAGCAAGGGGAACAAGGTCGACTTGAGCCACTCTCCGTGGCAGACCCCGCCACAAGAAGGTATGGGTGGACTTAATGTCCGTGGCGCCATGACGGGTAGTTCCTTGACTTTCAAGAGTGTTCTGGGAAGTCACTGTGGTGTGAACCCTCTGCCGGTGGATCTGTTAGAGGAGTCCCTGCTAGAAATTTATCAGCCGTGCTTGCCACAGATATTCGATCTGTTCAATCAAGGCAAGTCGGAACAGCGCAGGGGGAACTCTTCTTCCGAGGGTAAATCCGCGGCTCTAAAGAACCCCTGGAAGTCTGTCTTCATGCAGTCAATTACGGATGACTATGACCGTCAGGATGTGCTGAATGAAAACATGGGCTTTAAGCACAAGGTCGTTAAGAGTACTCTGGTATCACCGCAAGCGAAACACAAAGCTCAGGGCGAAGAGATCAACTACTTCGGTTATGCGGAGACTGAGCTCCGACCCTACGTGTTAGATCTATTCGAAGAAGCTGCAAATAACAAGACCCGCATGTTCTTTTCACATGTGACCAGCACAACCCACCACCCTTGGAGTACGCCAGAGGATTTCGAGAAAGAACCATACATGAGCGACCAGGGGAACATCAACCACGACCTGATGAACAACTATCTGAATGCCGCCCGCTTCGTGGACAATTGGCTTGGGGATATCATGACCATGCTGGATCAAACGGGAATAGCCAACGAGACTCTAGTCGTTGTTGTCGGAGACCACGGCCAAGCCTTCGGTGAAGATAACAAGGACATGACCGGCACGTATGAGAATGGCCACATTAGCAACTTCCGTGTGCCCTTGGTCTTCCACCACCCGCACATGCCTCGAGTGGACATCACCGCCAACGCAACCGCCCTCTCCATTGTCCCCACTATTCTGGATCTGCTCGTCCAGTCGAACTCCTTGGACGAGCGCGACTCCGAGATCGCCTCTTCACTCCTCCCAGAGTATCAAGGCCAGTCTCTCATACGTCCCTTCCTTTCTTCTATGGAGGAACCACACCACCGCCGTGACTCCCACCACCATCCCCCACCCGATGAGCAGTCGGAGCACGCGCGAGAAAACACTCAGCATGAAGCCCGGTCCCACGAAACGCCAGCCAGGCGTCTTGTTTGGAATATCGGACTGATCAACGCCGGTGGCTCGATGCTCTCCATCATGGCAGCCGATGTCCCATACCGTCTCATCCTTCCCTTGAAGGATGGATTCGAGTATACATTCACCCACCTAGGCGAAGACCCCGGTGAAACCCACTTCACCAAGGCATGGACTCTTGAGGAACTTATTGAAGAGGTTGAGCCTAAATATGGCGCAGAGTCCGCCGAGTGGCTCGCGAATGCTGAGCTTATTGGCAAGTGGTGGGTGGGTGAACAAAAACGTATTTGGGGTTATCGTGAAGCATAGTCATATGCTAGCCCCGGGACTCATCAACCTCAAAAATCAAACATGAACCCGACCTTGGTGATTGTTCTGGTTCACCTCACGTCGCATTTCGCTTTTCTTCCCTTTTCTTTTGGCCTTGTCCCTTTTTACATCTCACGATATCTACTACATTTCCTTGGAACCGGCGTCAATATGGAGTTTTATGTTTTCACTTATATATGTGTGAATGCTTGAGCAATCTCATTTCCTTGAAGACATTCTCCCACTGTGGCTGAACAGCCCTTTTTCTTTTATTCTTGTGTGAATCTGCATAGGATGCGATATCACTTGTGTGTTTTTCTTTTTTATTTTCTGTCCCTTGATGTTACTCAGAACTGGATCTCGGCAACTGTATTTGTATGGAAACAGGACAGGGAGAGCATTGTACATAGCACCGAAGAACCCTTCGGTATTTTGGGGTGATTTTTGTTGCGCAACCTAGTGCATTGGATGGTTGAGGATTGGTCAGGTATTTTGGCTAATATGTATAATCTACATACTCCCATTCGACTTCATTTCAGTATCCCTAGAACAGTGTTGAGGTTTGTCATTAAGAATAGATGTCAGACCAGGCCGGTCACTGGTGCAACTAATTTGCTTTTCCTACTTTCACATGAGGTTATGATCATCGCGATCTACCTTGTACCAGTGGACGCATGCAGATGCTTAACCTAGACCCAACCTATACCTATGTAGGGCTCGGCAGGATCCCCGCTTGATCCACCGAATTTCTCCCGGGCACAATGCTCCCATGCTGGGATATCATGTTAGGCTAAAGTCAAGCTTTGATTTCGAGTTAGTGCTGAGATTGGGTTGGTTTCGAGGTTGTTAATCTAACTGCGTACGATCAATTTTAGTTCCCAAATTGTACGTAAGTTGTTGTTCCCGTCCTCCACAGCTTTACTAATTCGTTCCAACGACATATATGTACAGTAATCTATATTTATTTGAAACAATAAAGAGACATGTTCTCTAGTCCTGTAATACAGACTTATTATAGTACAAGATCCTCGTGTACAGATGACAACAAGTAGCAAGAATTGAAAAGCGAGGGGAAAGAGAAATGCAGCGAGTGCAACACAACGCTACACAGATCATTTCATAATACTACATACATGTAGTTAGGTAGCAAATACCTACACAAGTACTTGGCTGCGTAAAGACTCATAGTCAAGACCGAAAAAGAAAGGGTCCGGCGGCAATTGCGAAACCCCCAACTGATGGGAATTTCCTTTCTTAGCCAACCACTTTTACACCGACAACATTGACCCGTGCATATATGTACGGAGTATCCCACGAACAGTTCCTATGGGTTTGAAGCCCCGAGCCAGTCGGGACAGGTCCGTGAAGTGCACGACAGGGGGAAGAGCCGGTCAGATCAGATTCTGACAAAGAAAAAAAAAATGAATGCGCCGACAAATTCACCGATTTCCCCTTGACTGCAGCGTTTACCCGGAATCCAGATTGTGGGGGTTTCGTCAGCCCCTTTCGGGTACAAATACGCCGTGGAGACGCGGCTAGAGTGCACACCGATAGAGAGGCTAGATCCAGGGATGTTAGCAAGATATCACGAGAACAGAAAAGTGGAAACCTCGGAATCTCCCCATTGAGTAAGGAGTTGAAGATTCTGATGGTCAGGTGTCCCTTCTGCAGGGTTATACTAAGATAAGCTATATGACCTTAATTCTATCTGAGAGCGAGTCTGGACTCTGATTTTCAGTAATTTTAGTTTATGTACTGTCCCCCGCAGACAATTCGTACAGAGTACAGACTTGAGCTGTTCTGCATGATTCAATTGAACTTTTGCAATGATCTTCACTATATCCTAAAAGGAAATGTAAGATATTAATTTTTTTTTAAATTTTGTGAAAAAATCTTCAGATCCTAATATAGGAATTGACCAATGATTCTCTCTTCGCCCGGGCCACCACCTTGGAGCCGGGGCGATCGGACAGGAACGAGACAGGAACGGATATCACACGCCATATGTATTAATATGATTGGTAGAGATTCAGTTGATCTGCAAATAGCCACCTGACCCCGGATAGTACATTGAAGCTTGGAAGATTTCTAGAAGACCCGGAGGCTCGGCAGTGTAAGATTTACGTGTAGGTTCTCTCGAGGTCACCTGGATAGTCCCAAAATAAAGAAAAAATAATGAGGTCAAAAATTAGAGTGGCGATGGGGGGGTTCCCCGGGTTCTCTGTCCCCAGACGGCTTTCCTAAAAGAGAAATCCGGCCCCATCCCTTAGGTTCCGAACAACTATCGTTTGGATTTCAAGTCTGGTGACTATTACTCGTGTTAAGCTATCTCTGAATTCAACGTAGTTATTCCATATTATCGCTAGAAGAGCAAATTTAAACAATGACAAGAGACAATGAAAAGAGAACACACGAGTGGCAAATTCATTTCCTTGATCAATTGATACACATCCTTGTTCTATACAATGTGGATTATCATTCTATGCGTTAATCGAGTCTTGTTTGTAGGGTTGCGTATGCCTCGCCACAGCCGTTTAGCCCACATTCCAAGTCTGGACCCAATCCGCTCTGCAGTACCCTTGGCCCATATTTGGCTTTCCTGTTTCGGCTGGCCTTCAGTTTCTTTCTGCTCACGAGACACCTCTGGGGCGCTTTGATCTTGGTCCGGTTTGGACTTGTCGGTCAAAAGATATTTAAAGGGAGTTGGTTCTCTGGTTCATGGTACTTCATCAACTGAATCATATTCTTTCTTCTTTATCTGTACACAAAACAATCAGGCTAATCAGCTTTGACATCTTTATAATATCCCTTTTATCACTAATCCCATCTAATATCAACTACACATCGCAATGTCTGTCTCCATCGAAACCACCACAGCTCCCACAGCTCCTATGACAGCCCAGCCTGTCGTGATGGGTCAGAAGTCCAGAATGCCCGAGTTCAGTCTCGCTGGAAAGGTGGTGCTCGTCTCAGGTGCTGCTCGGGGTCTAGGATTGGTCCAAGCAGAGGCACTGCTGGAAGCTGGAGCGAAGGTATATGCACTCGACCGTCTGGAAGAGCCGGTAAGTTTCTACATCCCTCGAATCTGGTTCATATAATCACCAGGTTCTTCCTCTATATGTCAGCGCTAAGCTAACAATCACTCAATTACAGGCCCCCGAGTTCGAGCAGATCCAGCAGCACGCAAAGGAGCTTGGCACCGAGTTGCACTACCGTCGTATTGACGTGCGTGACACAGAACTCCTCAACAGTGTCATCGAGACCATCGCCAATGATGAGGGCCGTATGGATGGTCTCGTCGCCGCAGCAGGTATCCAGCAGGAGACCCCAGCGCTCGAATACTCAGCCAAGGACAGCAACACCATGTTCGAGGTCAACGTCACGGGAGTGTTCATGACCTCCCAGGCTGTTGCTAAGCAAATGATTCGTTTTGGAAATGGAGGTAGCATCGCTATGATCGCCTCTATGAGCGGCACCGTCGCCAATCGAGTACGTTCCCACTCCCCTCCTTCGTCTTACCCTTTACCGTTTCCACCCCCATTTGGCATTTACATTGTCGGTATAGGCCTAGTGCCTCCCTGCCCAGACTGTAATTCTTTTTATGGATTAATTCCCCGCTTTTATGTCACATCCTGTTCTTCTACTTGATCAACAATCTAACATATTTTCGCTACAGGGTCTTATTTGCCCCGCATATAACGCTAGCAAGGCTGCAGTCCTCCAGCTCGCCCGCAACCTCGCTGCCGAATGGGGCACTTACAACATCCGTGTCAACACCATCTCCCCTGGCTACATTGTCACCGCTATGGTTGAGAAGCTGTTCATCGAGTTCCCCGAACGCCGCACCCAGTGGCCCAAAGAGAACATGCTTGGCCGTCTCTCCCGACCGGAAGAGTACCGTGGTGCCGCAGTCTTCTTGCTCAGCGATGCTAGCAGCTTCATGACTGGAAGCGACCTGCGCATGGATGGTGGCCACGCCGCATGGTAGATTGATGGCCCTTGTTTATTTTTGCCTTTTCAATCAGTGCGCGTGACCATCTTCTTTGGTCTCTCATTGCATGGCGTTCTGCGTCTTCTTCTTTTGGGTCATGGGCTGGAAATAGCGTGTGGACTTAGGGTTTTTGCGATTTTGGTTTTCATTGATAGCGATAATTCGCTTTGCGGCTTTAAGGTCCAAAGGTTGGATGTGATGACGTTAGACTACAAATCGCTCGAATAATAATTATTTCAACTGATTGAACTGTTTCATCTCTGTATAGTTTAGCTGCATGCATATCTTAACCCACTTCGTTGAGATCGGCATTCGCATCTCATTGTTGCACGCAATGACATATATTTACTGTCATAGGTAGCCTTGTATAGATTACCCGGCACCAAGAACCCGAATCTTCGAAAACTTCCACGCAAAAATTAACCGCGTACAGCCATCCAGTCGGAGCGTACCACATATTCAAAGCGAGCGAATTCACCACCTGACCTCCCGAAAAGGGTGATCAACAAACTTAAGGTTCAATCCAAAGATCAAATGTTAACGATACAAATCTTGAAAATGTTGCTAAATAGTAACCCGAAAATCAAGTATCGGGTGATAACTACGTGGCCATTGTAATCGTCATCGTCCAAGAAAACTATTCAGCCGCCATGGAAACTAATCGACTGACATCAACCTTGGAAAGTCCGGGGAAGATGCGGAGAACTAGGACCAATCAGAGTTGATTGAGCTGGATGTCGATTGTTTGGTATCCAATGGGAATAGAGTCAACAACCTGTCATTTTGCGGTTGGTCATAGGCTGAATATTCCAAGGTTGGGCTTCTATGAGGGTAACTATTAAGTGATATTCTATACATAGTATTGTGCATGGTGTCTTGCATATGCGGGTATATTCGCTTGCTGGGATGCCTTAATTACCCGATGGGTACCCAAACACCCCGGACTTCTTATGCCCGTGTGCTCGCAGCAAGGAGTCACCTGAGCTGGCATATTTTGGACTGCTTGGGGCATGGATGGAATACGGATAGGTGCTGGGGTTGATCCTATTTTGCCTAATGACGACAGCTTAGCCTGAGTAGGTAAGTGATCTCAAAGGTAATTGCTTGTCAAGTACTGGAGCAGGAAGAACTTGTTTTATAGTGAATATCTTATGGACTTGGCCTGTTAAATCTATATACACGATAGGCCAAGGCAGGGCTGAGAAGATGAGCACACCTCTGTGGCAAGGGAATTGCCATCTTGACTTGGCATTCTAGCTTTGTTCTTCGTTGATTCTTTGCTGAAATATAAGATATCTCATTGGTTGGGTTGGCATCACATGCATAGTCTCGTTGCCCACATTGGGGGTTCTCTTCCCTTGCGGTGCGCTGTTATACCGGGCACCCCTTAAAGTCCGTGCCCTTTTTCGAGGGGCGCTCGAAGGGTCAGACGATGACCTCGGGAACGTCGCCGGGTGACTACAATCTAATATTGACTAGTAAAATCCGAGAGCACTTAGGGGGTAGTAGAGTATTCGGTATTCACCCTGCAACCTCCAAACCCTATTTTTAGCATCATAGACCTTGCTAGGTAGTAAATTTTAGATATCATAATATCTCTAGTATAATTTGTTATATACTAAATCACCTTATAGCTTTCATCTTGCAACTATGCGGTTCAGCTTTGGTTTCTTGTTCCAATTGCAACGGTGTTACTTTAAAAGCAGTCACCCGTGGACATGAACGACGTATCAGGGATTAATATTAGAGCAGGCTAATTGAGGTAAATGGCATTATTCTAACCCAAACTCAGAGAATGGTGTCTTAGAACGCCATGCCAAATACACATCGGAATCAGGTATCAAGCTTTCTTACAAGCTTTACACTAAGACGCCTGCCGAGGTCTATGCAGTTGCTAACTATTAGATTTCCTTACACTTCAATCCTGCTAAACCTTAGTTGACTCTTAATTGGATCTCAATTGAACCTCACTTTCTTCTCAATTACTCAAAGAGAGTGGTATGCTTGACGATTGCCTGATATCTTACATCTGACTGTATCGGGGTCAATTTGAGCTCAGTAGAGTGTTGTGTTGAATACAATGCTTGCGCCATTGATTTCAGTCTTACATCTGACTGTATCGGGGTCAATTTGAGCTCAGTAGAGTGTTGTGTTGAATACAATGCTTGCGCCATTGATTTCAGCCTTACTTTTCCTTCTCTGTAGGGAACCTTCGATGTTATTCCCCAGCAAGGTTACAATAGCACCGCAGGTTATACGGCACATGCTGCATCTATCGCAAGCCTTGATTTACTGTTCTTGTTCATTGATTTAACCTAACATTGAGCTGTATCGCCCTGGCCATGGCCAGCCTTGTCTTGCTGTGATAGTATCAGGGTTAAAAACCACACGAGTGCTATTAAAGCCATTGATTTTCTATGGGCAATTGAAGCGAGGCAGGTGGTTGCCCAATTTGGAGGTCAGTCCCCAATATGTGAATCTCTGTCTCGTTTGTTTACTTCTGCCTTCTCCTCCTTTGTTTTCTCTTCCACTCGCATCCTTCCCATCGTTATCTTCTTTCCCATCGTTATCTTCTTTCCCATCGTCTTTCCTTTCCATATCTTACACTGGTCCCTATTCTATCCAAGATGGTAGCTGAGGCTAAAGGTCAGGACTCGGACAAGCTCGCTGTCCATGATGTCAACCCGGCCAACCCCAGTTGCCAAGGTGAGCCAGTTTCTAATAAGAAACCCCAGGAAAGTATTGTCTCCGAGTCATACAACCTTGATGCTGGTGACGAGGACCCAACTTCTGATGAACTTCGTGGCCCCAACGCCTTGCGTCGCGTTTCAGCTCCGATTCCATGGGCTGTCTACACCGTCGCGTTCGTTGAACTGTGCGAGCGTTTCTCGTATTACGGAAGCCAGGTCCTCTGTAAGTCAATCACGCCCTACGTGGAACCGTATGAGAAATGATGCTAATACTCCACAGACTCCAACTTCGTGAACCATGCACTTCCCCTCCCTGCCCCAAATGGCCCTCCCGGATCAAACCATGCAACTGGAGCTGGTGGGCCTAGCTCCCAGGGTGTGTCGGGTGCTTTGGGCCAGGGTACCGAAACTGCCAGTGCCATCAACACCTTCAACTCATTCTGGTGCTACTGCCTTCCTCTGGTGAGCGCCTACATCGCCGACGAGTATTGGGGACGATACAAAACAATCTCTTGGTCTATCGGGGCTGCTATTAGGTCACATTATTCTAGTTACGTCTGCCATCCCATCGGTGATCACTAACACTGATGCTTCCTTCGGCGTGTTCGTTCTGGGTGTAATTATCATGGGTTTGGGCACTGGTGGCTTCAAGCCCAACATATCCGCTCTGGTTGTCGAGCAGATACCCATTTTCAATCTCAAGGTACGTACGCTCAAATCTGGTGAGCGTGTTGTCGTCGACCCTACTATTACCCAGAGCCGTGTCTACCACTACTTCTACGCATTCATCAACCTCGGTGCATTGATGGGGCAGATTGGCATGGCTTATGCAGAGAAGTATGTTGGCTTTTGGTTGGCCTTCCTGCTGCCCACGGTAATGTTCCTGACTACCCCGTTCGTTATGTGGTGGGGGCACAATCGCTATCGTCAGGCTCCCCCGGCAGGTTCGGTAACTTACAAGGCCATCAAGACATTCTTGTTTTGTATGCGCGACCGCTGGCACTATAACCCATACATCCTCTGGAAGCGAACCCACGACGGCACTCTTTGGGACACTGCCAAGCCCTCTAACATCGAGCCCCAATCCCGGCCCAAGTGGATGACCTTCGACGATGCCTGGATGGACGAAGTGCGCCGTGGATTTGCGGCTTGTGCCGTTTTTTGCTGGTTCCCGATCTACTGGCTAGCCTACAACCAATTGACAAGCAACCTCACTGCACAGGCTGGCACGATGACCTTGAATGGCGTTCCGAATGACGTTGTGAACAATCTTGATCCCTTTGCGCTGCTCGTTTCCGTCCCACTCTGCGACACGTTCCTGTATTCTGGGCTGCGCAAAATGGGCATTAAATTCACGGCTATCAGGAAGATTACTCTTGGTTTCTGGCTGGCGTCGCTCTCTATGTTCTGGGCTGCCGTCATCCAGTACTACATCTACAGGACTTCGCCCTGCGGTTACCAAGCCAATAGCTGCTACACTGAGGATGGCAGCGTCAACCCCTCTCCGATCACTGTCTGGGCTCAGACTGGTTCCCACGTTCTGATTGCTTTGTCGGAGATCTTTGCCATAATTACCTCAATGGAGTATGCCTACTCCAAGGCGCCTCGCAATATGCGTTCCCTCATCCAAGCTGTCAATATGTTCACCAACGCCATCTCTGCTGCCATTGCTGAGGCTTTGATACCGCTTTCCAAGGATCCTCTGTTGATCTGGAACTATGTTGTCTTCGCTATCTTGACCTTTGTCGGTGGAACCATATTCATTCTCCAGTTCTGGGGGCTAGATAAGGAGGAGGATATGTTGAACAACTTGCCCGAGGGTCATGTGCAGGCTAGCGACAATCAGGAGGGCCAGACACAGGCAAGCACAGTTTGAACTTGCCGAGGTTGGCCCTGGTTGTGGCTGAGCTGGAGGATGCGAAAGAGCCTCACTTTGGCTTGGTTCTACGTGTCTGTATTTGGGTGATGTCTTCAAGCCCAACACTTTTATCGAATAGTTCAATTGATTCAACTGATAACAGGTTCTCTCATCCGATCGTAAGTTATACTCCATTACACACTAGTGCCCAAGTTATACCTACGCCACAAGCGCTTTGAATACAACCCTGTATCTGAAACCTTAGAATGCAATTGGATTGTGCATAATTTCGATTTAATCCAATAAGAGTCTCGATGAATCCTTTATGCCATATCCACCTCGGACCCTAAGTTATCCCCGTTTTAACTCGGATCCCTCAACCGTTGGAGTAATTTATAATCCACTTTTAGGCATTGCATTTCTAAAACTCCAATAATGATTATTGAAATGCGGATGCCTAGTAGTAACAATTTTACGATAAGCACAGTGATATCACATGACGACCTCGGATCAGCCCGTTGCGGCCCTTTGCAGCCCTACGGACGATCAACTAGCTGAAGTCTGCGCCTCAAAGAGCAAATAAGATTTTTTTTCTTCTATATTTGAGGTGTATAGAGTGGGTAAGACGGAGACTTCGGAATCTTCAACATCACTCCACTCCACTTGGCAGCCATGATTCGTGAGTCCGCATGAACATACCTACCCGTACCAAATGAACTACTCGGGTGCCTTGGCTGACCTTCCGGCGGGCCCGACGCATAAGTATTCCCCCCTGGTGCATAAGAATCTCTCCCTAGGACATGATAATTTATTCCTTTCTCTTCACTTAACGGTCTGTCGCAATTGTGGTCTAACCGCCATGAAGACTTTTGCCCTAATCTCGATTGCTCTGGGCTTGCCCGGTAAGTGATTCTCGCGTTAATTTTTTTTTTTTTGATTTTTCATGGGGTTACCATTCTTGGATCGGACCTGTACATGCGAAAAACAATATTGTCCCACACTAATCACCATCTTCCCGCAGGCGCAATCGCTGTTCCTGGCGGGTTCAATTCCGATGATATCACATTCGCGGGCGTGCAACGAGCCCTCCCCAATGCGCCCGACGGGTACGTGCCGACATCCGTCAGCTGCCCAGCGAACCGACCGACAGTTCGCAGCGCAGAGACGCTGTCCTCGAACGAGACATCATGGCTAAAAGTGCGCCGCGGCAAGACCCTGTCGGCGATGAAGGATTTCTTCGGTCATGTGAAAGTCGGTGATTATGACGTCGCTGGCTACCTCGATAAACACTCTGGGAACTCGTCAAACCTCCCCAATATCGGCATTGCCGTTTCGGGCGGTGGATGGCGTGCATTGATGAACGGTGCCGGTGCGGTCAAGGCTTTCGACAGCCGGACGTACAATTCGACGGCCACTGGGCATTTGGGCGGTCTACTGCAGTCTGCGACCTACATTTCTGGTCTGAGTGGAGGCAGCTGGTTGCTGGGTTCAATTTACATCAATAACTTTACTACGATCGATCAGCTGCAGACGCACAAGGATGGTTCCATCTGGCAGTTTGGAAACTCGATCCTCGAGGGTCCTGACACTGGTGGTATCCAGCTTTTGGATTCTGCTAATTACTTCAAGGACCTTGCTGACGCTGTTGACGCGAAGGAGAAGGCTGGCTTTGATACTTCTCTCACTGATATCTGGTCTGTAATCCCTGTTTATGGGAATGTATGTGCGTGATTGTTAACTTGGGTACAGGGGCCGCGCACTCTCCTATCAAATGTTCAATGCTACCAACGGTGGAGTCAGCTATACCTGGTCTTCCATTGCCGACACCCCTGCGTTCCAGGATGGAGACTACCCCATGCCGTTTGTTGTTGCAGATGGTCGTAACCCCAATGAGCTGGTCGTTGGCGGCAACGCGACCGTCTATGAGTTCAACCCGTGGGAGTTCGGCACCTTTGACCCTACTATCTTTGGCTTCGTTCCTCTCAAGTACCTGGGTTCTAAGTTCGAGGGGGGCTTGCTTCCGAAAAACGAGAGCTGCATCAGCGGTTTCGACAATGCTGGTTTTGTGATCGGAACCTCCTCCACTCTCTTCAACCAGTTCCTTCTCCGGATCAACACCACTTCGCTCCCCAGCTTCGTAAAGGATGTGTTCACCAATATCTTGAAAGGGCTGGATAAAGATCAAGACGACATCGCTTCGTACGACCCCAACCCCTTCTATAAATACAACGAGCACTCGTCGCCGTATGCTGCGCAAAAGTTGTTGGACGTCGTTGATGGTGGGGAGGATGGACAGAACGTCCCTTTGCATCCCCTTATCCAGCCTGAGCGCCATGTCGATGTCATCTTCGCCGTCGACTCCTCGGCCGATACTGACTATTTCTGGCCAAACGGCACATCCCTGGTTGCAACCTACGCGCGCAGTCTGAACAGCACCGGTATTGCCAACGGCACCGCCTTCCCTGCGGTTCCAGACCAGAACACCTTCGTCAACCTGGGCCTCAGCACCCGCCCATCTTTCTTTGGCTGTAATAGTGCCAACCAAACCGGACCCACGCCTCTCATCGTGTACATCCCCAATGCCCCTTACTCCTTCCATTCCAACATCTCAACCTTCCAACTGAGCACCGACAACACCGAGCGTGACAAAATTATTCTCAATGGCTACGAGGTTGCCACTATGGGCAACAGCACCCTTGACGCGAACTGGACATCCTGTGTTGGCTGTGCTATCCTCAGCCGCTCGTTCGAGCGCACCGGTACCACTCTCCCGGATATCTGCAAACATTGTTTCGATCGGTACTGCTGGAACGGCACTGTGAACTCCACCACGCCGACTTCTTATAATCCAGCTTATTATCTATCTGAGAGTATGGCCTCGGTTAACTTGCCCACCATGCTGTCCATGGTTGTCGCAGCCAGCTTGGCGATGCTCATCCTGGTATAACAGGTCATTATGAATTCTTTTTTTTTTCGTTGCCATATTGCAGCTATTCACATTCGGAACATGGTTTTCCCTATTCATTACACTTTTTTTACAGCCATGGGCGATGTGCCATCGAGCCATTCTCGGGTTATTTTCTTCTTCTTGATATTTTCTTAAATATATTCAGATTTCATCAGATCCAATTCCATAGTAATGCACATATTTTCCCATGTAAGAAACATCTTTGCACATAGTACAGCATTATCCCTCCCTGCTCTTCCTTTGATCGTAAATAAACCGTTGGAAATCTACATCCCTCAATTAAAGATGCCCTGCTCCTCTCAAGCTTGAATTTGTGATGTATTAGATGATAAGAATGGCAAAGAGTCCATGGCTGGTCCAGATAATTGATTAAATCATCATATATGGCCAGAAAAAGAACATTTAGTCAGAGAGGGTTTAAAAATCAGCTAGAATTACACACTATGTAATAGAAATATATATTGATTGGCGTACAAATTATGGCGCAAGTTTCAACTTTGATTTATTTGTAGCATTTAGAACTAAACCAAGATTCGTCTTGCTACTTTCTCATAACTTTCATCTTTCATTTGTCCTTGAATCCGATGTAACATCCTTGTTGATGTGTTTTCCGAATGAGGCGTAGATCATATCACGTGCTCATGTTGCTATGGGAAACGCCACAACAAGCACACCTCGGATCGGCCGCCACCTCCACAGTGGGTTATTTGCTTTGCCTTGCTTCCCTTTTTCATGCACCTAATTCGACTAACCTGAGACCTTACAAGATCGGGCTGATATCATATTTGACCGCCAAAACCCGCCATGAGCGTCGCGTGCCAATACTAACAGTGACCATCAACAACATCAGGCAATATCAACATGGCGCGTGCTGCAGTAATCCCACAATCTCCTACAACACGGGTACGAAGTTCAACCAAGTCGACAGCTGCTGCTGATGCAAAGAAGAAAGCCCCTCGAAGAGCAGCACCAGCACCACGGACTGCGACCCCGGCTGTCGACGTTGAGTCCGATGATGAGCTAGGATGTATCACAAGTAAACCCGCAAAACCCAGCGTACGTCCTGCTGCCCGCCTAGCTACCAGACCAAAAGTGACTACAACTGCGAATGCACGAGGAAGGAAGGCCTCCGAGTCTCTCGCCGACAAGTCAAAATCCCAAAATAACGCCGGCGAAGATGGACTAGGACAACAAATTGAGGCGCCAAAGAAGCGTGTTGGAAGACCGCGAAAAAACCCGTTGCCTGCAGAAGCTGCTGCGATCAAGCCCGAGGCAACTCCCAAGACTAGAGGACGACCAAGAGCGGGAACAACAGCGAAGGCCCCTCAGATTCGTGAAACGGCAGCCTCGAGCAGGCGCACACGAGCGGTAGTTGATACAGCGAATGAAACAAAACCGAACCAAATTAGGATTGCGACCAACTCGACAACCATGCGCTCAAACCTTTTGCGTGGGCCCGCCAAGAAGAAGACAGTGAAATTCCAGGATGTCTCAGATTCCGAAGCTGAAGAATCTGAGCCAGAGGTTCCTGCTGTCGGTCGTCGGCGAGTAGCAGCAAAGGGCGTAGGCGCTGGCAAGACCGGCCTCGGAGCAGCCGCAGTTCGCAAGCCTGCGACAACCGGTACTCGCGGAAGGAAGCCAGCTGCAGCGAAGAAGGATGCGACTCAACCATTATCTCCCAAGAAGGCCAAGCAGGTGGCCAAATCTCTATCGACATACGCAAGCTCGGATGGAGAAGACGATGAACTGAACACCATTAAAGACGATAACAATGATCCGCTCAGACTTGTTGTTCACTCGCCTGTTAAGCATGGGTTGGAGAATACTGGACTGAGCTCCCCTGTACGGAGGATCAACTTTACACCCAAGAAGGCGTCCAGCTTTGTGGACGAAAATGGCGAACCAAAACTACCAACACCAAAACACGGATCAGACGGCATCGGTCTTAGCTCCCCAGTCAGGAAAATCAACTTTGCGCCGAACCGCAGCCAGAATACCGTCGCAGATAATGGTCACCTCGCCCTTCCACTCGGCAACGCAATTGAGTTTAGTGATTCTATGTTCATGTCTAGTCCCGCAAGACGACCAGCGCCATCATCTCCCTTCCAGTTCTCCATGAGAGAGACCCCGAATCGCGGAGGTTCCCTCTTCCGGGACAGCGTAAACCCGATTTCCGCACCTGATTTTACCCCCGGACGCACTTCTCCACTGAAAATGTCACCTAAGAAGGGTTTTTTGGGTGCTTCTTTCTTGCAATCGCCCTCCAAGGCTTCTGCATCAGCAGCTCCTGCTCGAACTCCCTTGTTTCAGAGTCCCGCAAAGAGAATAGCCTCTCCATTCAAAAACTCGATATTCTCTGCTCGTGCATCTGTGGACACCTGCAAACCCGCGGACAATGATGGAACCCCTTCCAAGGTAGTTGAATTCACACAACCCAACACCCCCAAATCCTCACCTAGGGAAGGCCAATCCGACGATACGGCTTTTGAGAGGGACTCTGAAATGGTCGAGGATGTGGCTCGAGACATCTTTGGCATTGAGCTATCTTCTGACGGAAAGGCATCGTCGATTGCTCCTATACAGAATGATAGTGCCTCGGAAGTAGCCCGAGATTCATTAGATGATGGAAACACCGACTCTCTCCCCGCAGAGATGGAGGCCGAGGGAGGATCAGACCTGGAAGAAGATGAAACTGAATATTTTGAAGATAAGGCCCAGGCCGAGTACGAAGAACCTGAAACGATTTGCGTCGACACAATGGAAGATGCCAATATGGCAACGGACGACTATTATGACCAAGAGCCGCAGGAAGGCTCAGGCCCCGGAGCTACCGAGCAACTTAAAGACCAGGCGCAATTTGACCGCGAAGAAGCTGATACGATTTGCTTCGACGCCATGGAAGAGGCCAATATGGCAGCGCATGATATCCATGACCGACAAGTCCAGGAAGACTCAGACTTAGAAGAGGGTCAAGATCGCCAAGACGAGAGCGAATTTGAGTACGAGGAGCTTGATACAATTTGCTTTGATGCCATGGAGGACGCCCAATTGACAGAACATGATCTGCACCAGCAACAAGTCCAGGAAACCTCAGACACAGAAGAAGGTGAAGAACTCCACGACGACAATGAATCTGAGTACGAGGAGATTGAAACAATTTGCTTCGACACCATGGAAGATGCACACCTCGCAGAAAATGACCTGCATGATGACGATGGTGAGATGGCAGACTTGGTCATGGAGGATACCGATTATCCCGAAGAAGAGTTTGTGGAGCTGGAGAGGGAAATCGAGGAGGAAGAGGAGGACCCTCGGATTTTTGATACCGGGTTCCAGCGCCAAGAATCGACACCCGAACCGCAGCCTACGGAGGTGCAAGAACTAGACATCGAAGAGCAGCCGAATGAACTTCCTCTGCCCTCCAGGTCATCATTGAACTTAATCCATGGAGATGAATTCCAGGCAACTGTTGACATGGAATATCCCTTGGAAAGTGAACGTGAATGGCAAGAAGAAGAAGAAGAAGAAGAAGAAGAAGAAGAAGAAGAAGAAGAAGAAGCCATTCATCATCCTGAGGAAGAGGAACAAGTGATGGGCGAGGAGAGCGAGGTGGAAGACGCCGAGCCTATCCTGGCTGCGTCTGAGTTTGTTACAATCTCCCCAAAGCCTGCTTTGTCACATGAGAGCAACCATCCTGGGGATGTTGCAACACCGTTTCAACGGACTCAATCGGTTACTTCACGACAACCGAGTCCCACAGCCAGTGAATCTACTCCCTTGCCCTTGAATCGCCCGGACAACGCAGAGAATGATCATGACTCCACCCTCGATGCCAAGAATGCCAATAATGTCACCATTGACTCGCCCCTGCATGAAGAAAATAGCTGGACGCCAAACGCCCAGGTTGACAGCCCTGCGTTAATGGCACCAAGTCTCTTCAATACACCAAGCGTTGCTGATCAGCGTCAATCCCCCGCCGATGTTACCTTAGGTTTTACGCCATTGGCACAAAAATTTGGTCGTTGGGAACAAAATACCCCTTCTCAAGCCAGATCGCTTCGACCGCGTCGCCGCGGAGTTTTCTCGTTAGTAGGGCCCTTGGATCGCACCAACAGGGAAACTCCGACAAATTCTGATAGTGTGTCGTATCCTAATTTGCCAAAGAGCCCTTTGGCACAGACCCCCTCTTTGTTGGCTGAATTGCCACTTCAACCTCAAAGCGATGTTACTTGCATGAGCCCTGAGTATGAACATACTCTACGGCCACCTTCCATCTACGAAGACCACCAAATAATTGACTCGCCAAGGACAAGCACGGATATCTTCGAGGATCTTGACTTGGGAATCACTGAACCAGAGCGTACTTCTGCCGCCGAAGTTCCGCAAGATCAGGGCCAAGCGTTCGATCTACTCGATGACAAAGAGAACTGTGGTCCTCCAAATTTCCCGTCAACCCCAATGAAGGCTCAAGTCCAACTCGACGAGTTGCGCACTATTCATACAGTTTCCAAAGTGCCTTTGAAAGCTGAAGGCGACGTATCACCTCTCAAGCTGTCCCGCAAGAGAGGACTGTCCCTCTTGAGCACATCCCCCACTCGGTCTTCCCCGCGTGTCCGCAAGCAAACCTTTATGGCACTCAATGACAGTGCACCGATTCTGTCTCCCTCACGGAAATCTCCACGAGTGAGCAGAAGTCCGACACCGAAACGCCGTTCTATTGTTGGTAGACGCAGCAGTGTAAAGGTACCAGTGAAGGCTGCGCCCAGTACTCCTACCGCAACCGCCAGTCCTTCCAAGAAGCCGCGTCGTAGCATTAACACTGAACAGAAGGCTCTGCATGGGGCAGTCGTGCATGTGGATGTTCATACCACCGAGGGCGAGGATGCCTCTGGTATCTTTGTGGAACTTTTGCAGCAAATGGGCGCCCGATGTGTGAAGTCCTGGTCCTGGAACCCTCGTACCAGCCTCTCGCCAGTTGATGATGTAGAGCCCAAAGACTTGAGAGTTGGAATCACCCATGTTGTGTACAAGGATGGTGGCCTGCGGACTCTGGAGAAAGTCAAGAAGGCAGCGGGTCTTGTCAAGTGTGTTGGAGTCGGTTGGGTCCTCGAGTAAGTTTGTCTTTTGTATACCTATTTGCTCCGCTTTTCTGACTGTCATCTCTAGTTGTGAACGTGAAAACCAATGGCTCGATGAAACCCCGTACGCGGTTGACAGCTCTATCATCCCACGCGGAGGTGCCAAACGCCGCAAGAGTATGGAGCCCCGTGCACTAAGCAATGTGAACGGAACACTCGTGCGCATTTCCGAATCTCCCGCGCCATCTCCTAGCGGACGTCGCAGTGGTGTCAATCCGGGTGCCGTTGAGGGTTTCCGCAAGATCACACCCCCAACCCACCAGAAGATGCCCTCCACACCCCCACAACAATCTTCTGCTGATAGCTACCAAATCCCTGCCACCCCAGGATACAACTTTGCCAACCTTGATGCCATTGGCATGTCACCCGCTACACCAGGATTCCTTGGAAATCGCTCCAAGCTAGTCCAGCAATCTTGCCCGCCAAAGCAGAGCAACCGAGGTCTTTTCCCGAGTGCTAAACCTTGCAGTATCCTGCTGGATGAGGGACAAGACGAGGAATCTAGGAGACAGCGCCGCTTCCGCATGGAGGCTGCCAGACGCAAGAGTCTTGTTTACAAACCTGCTGTTGGTAGTCCTCTTGTTCGTTGATTTTATTCATTGCATGTCCACCTTTTGTGGATTCATACCCAGTCACTGTAAATATGGGGACTCTTTTTCTTTTGGCGTTTTTCCATTTTTGCCCCACGATGGCGAGGGACAGGCTTGACTGTTTTGGTGCGAGGTTGAAGGTCATTACTTTTTGTTCGAATCTCAGTTAAATCAATTCAATACCAAATGATTAATATCCCAATGATTTCCGTGGTTAAATTGCAAAATATGACTTTTGATTTAGAAATTTGATGATAATACCCGGAATATTTTCGCTGCCAGTTACCAAATTGATGATATGATGATATCTATCACTCCTGAGACTCCTCACGATAGAATCCAGCAACCAAGAAAGCGAGTTCCAAAGCCTGCTTCTCATTCAAGCGTGGATCACAGAATGTCGTATAGCGCTCTCCAAGTCCATCCGCCGTCAGCCCAGCAGCACCACCCACACACTCAGTGACAGCCTCTCCAGTAAGTTCAAGATGCATACCACCAAGGAATGAGCCTGCAGCGCGATGGATTTCCAACGCCTGCTTCAACTCGGACAAGATATCCGTGAAGTGGCGAGTCTTCACACCCGATGATGTGCTCTGCGTATTGCCGTGCATAGGATCACACTGCCAGACGGGGATATGACCCGAGGCCTGCACAGCGGCAATATGGCCCGGGAGGAAATCTGCGATTTTGGACGCGCCGTACCGTGAAATCAGAGTGACCTTACCGATCTCACGATGCGGGTTAACAACATCCAGCAGTTGCACCAGCTCATCCGCCGCCATGCTAGGTCCGATCTTGATTCCGACGGGGTTAGCGATGCCGCGGAAGAACTCGACATGTGCACCGCCGAGTTGGCGGGTCCGATCGCCGATCCAGATGAAGTGGCCGGATGTTGCGTAGTAGCCTGTTTCGTGGGATGTGGTACTTCCTGGGTACGCTGGGTGGCGAAGGAGTCGGGTTAGGCTCTGCTCGTATTCCAAAGAGAGGCCTTCGTGACTTGTGAAGATGTCGGCTGTCTCGAAGCCGCGGTCTTTGTCGATTCCTACTGTGTGCATAAAGCGTAGGGCATCCTTTACCGCGCCTACGGTTTTGGCGTATTGCTCTTTGATCGAGGGCGTGATTACATGCCCCAGGCCCCAGTCTAGGGGGGAGTGCAGGTCTGCCAGGCCTGAGGAGAGGGAGGCACGGAGGTAATTCAGAGTTGCTGCGGAGTGGAAGTAGGCTGAGACTAGACGTGATGGGTCTGGTTGGCGGGATTTGATGTCTGCTGGGAAGCCGTTGATGTTGTCACCGCGGAACGAGGGCATTTCCACTCCTTTGATGACCTCTGTTGGACTTGAGCGTGGCCTAGTTTTTGTGATTAATTTTGTGGGTATGAATTGATGGATGAGGAACTTACTTGGCAAACTGGCCTGCAATGCGAGCAATACGAATGACGGGCTTATTGGCTCCTATTGGTTGGGTTAGTTGCCAGTTTATTTGCTTTTTGTGGGGGGTTTCACTTACCCCAGATGAGAACCAGACTCATTTGCAACAAGAGCTTCACCTTGGCTTCGATCATCTCTTCCGTGCAGTAGTCGAAAAGCTCCGCACAATCACCTGAACAGAATGGTTAGCTATGTTTCGCGCATATTTTCCTGTGCAACATACCACCCTGTAGAACGAATGCTTTGCCCAACGCGACATTTCGTAGGTTTTTCTTGAGATTGTTGATCTGTGGACCAGGTCAATATAATAGATATGATTTAGTCCAAAGACAATACATACTTCTCGTGTGGTCACAAGTGGAGGAAGCTTCTGTAATTTCTGCAGTGACTCTTTCAACCCTTCAAGATCCTCGTAGATGACATCTTGCTTGATGGGCTTTTGTGTCCAAGCTAGACATAGTTAGTGATATTCAAAGAGGTTTTTTTGGATTTTAGCTCTTACAACTAGGGCTCCATTCGGCCATGGTGCCTGTAATTGATCCTGAAGGTGGGGGGATGATATGAGTTAAATGTCTTCCGTTTGATCAATAGTAACCAACAATTGCAACCGAAGATGGGTAAGCAATGGAATAGTGAGAAGTTGGCAAAGGACTGAGCGAAAAGATATTTAAGGGCACTAAACAAAAGAAAACATTGTGGTGGAGGTGATACGCTCCCGAGCCAGGACTCAGATGACTCACTTTGGTGCCTGATACCTCAGGCAACCTATTTCATCCCACATTCTTCAATCTGACTGCAGGAGGTTGCTACTGAGAGTTCCATACAACCATTTTCAAACCCAGAGAGTGTTAATTGACTGGAAAGCAGAGGTGTTGCATTGCGCTCTTAGTAACCTCCTGACCTGTGACCTCCATTCCTGCATTCCTCAGGCCACGGAGCAGCAATGATCTCGAATGTTTGAATCTGACCGATCTTGAAAGGCTGTGAATTTGGAAAATGGACTGTTTCATGATGTGGATGAATGCCTGTTCTCGAGCTTGGCCTATATGATGCATTGAGTGATGAAGTTTGCCTCATTGCAAACAGCAGCGCGAAGCTCTCACAGCCGACTCGATAAACATGCGAGATAGGGCTGGTAATGATGGATAGCGTCTCATAGCATCTCGTAGGTGGTATCATCTGAATGTCTTGCTACGTCTCTGATAGTTTCACAGATCTCTTCATTTGATGAACCCCGAACCTTAAAAAATGATCTGCTGAGCTGGGCCTTTTTTACTCAGTTCAGCACAACATTCTGTACACATGTAGGATGGTATGATATATCACATCTGCAGCATGGAGTAAGATTACCGATTTTGAAAACAGAGTTGCCCAGAATGAAATGAACTTGTCATATTTGTACTCCATACTCTAAGTGAATTCCTCACTACCCCAGACTTGGCATAGAAAGCTTTCCAGCTAAATTCGGCAACGGACCACGGAATCAATAAAAAGGGGTAAATGGACCACAATCAAGATGCGTGATATTAATTCAAGCCATGGCGTTCTAATCATCTAAGTTTAGGCGATTTCTAAGATTTGATATCGAGAACGGCCTAGCGTAGAGGGAATTTGGTCTAATCGAGCCGACCAAAAGGGACGTGCTGACTGTGATTGGTCAGGTCTCGGGGGTTAACTGTATCTCACGCGTCAGCTATCACTTGTTTGGGACTAGTGTGGCCCTAACGGATTCCATAAAACGTGGGACGTTCGAAGGTCTTTAAGTCTTGGTTTTCCTTTCGAATCTCTTTCTACTTCCACAGTCTCTTAATCATGCAGTACACGTTCTTTGCCACTATTTTCCTCGCCGCCACGGCCCTGGCTGCCCCTGCGGATTCTGCTGCAACCCCAAGCCTCGAGGCTGCCGAAAGCAATCTCGATCTCAACGATGTGCCAAGCTCTATTCTCGCTGTTCTAGTAACAGCCATCCCGGACTCATGGTACAGCGACATCATGGACCCGGCCTCCCTCTCCGCGATAGCGAGCGCCGCTAGTGCTGGAACCTACCCAGCTTGGTACAACGCGTTGCCTAACAGCGTTAAGTCCTGGGCCACAGACTTCGGTGGCGACCTCGCTGCTAGTGCCTTGACAACTGCTGATAGTAGCGCCACTCCGACTGAGCCTGCTGGTAGCAGCGCCATCGAGACTGGTTCTAGCATTGTGATCGTTGGCTCCAACACTGCCAGCCAGACCTCCAACGCTGCCACGACCACTTCGGATTCCTCTACCTCGGCTTCTACCTCGGGCTCCAGCTCTGACTCCAGTTCGAGATCTGCATCATCTGCATCATCTTCTCCCTCTTCTACGCGCTCTACTGGTGGCGCTCCTGCTCCTACCGGAGGTGTTGCCATGGGTGTTGCTGGTGCAGCTGGTATTTTGGCTCTGGCTCTTGCCCTGTAGAGCATTGCTGGATTATTATTTACCTGCGTGCAAGTTTATAATGAACTACCTCCCCGTGGGAAAGAAAATATGTGCTTATAACAACTCTTTCATTTTACATGTACCTACTTAATTTCGTAATAAATACAGGATAGGATAAGCTATGACCTACATACTCTCTAAGTATTGTACAATGTAAACGACCATACTGCTTGTCTATTGTCCAAAAAGTTACGCATCTGATATGATTCTCACCTCCAAGTGCCACTGATATCCTGAAAACATAAGAAAGATATGGTATGTTGCTCCTGTCGTTCGTCCGGTTCCGCCGGCTGGGTGTAAGCTGTGATGTTAGCAGGTTCAGAGTCAACATAGGGGGTCATACAGTCTAAAGAATCAACCCATCTAGCCCACCAAATCAGATGGTAACCACTTGAGATTCAAAATTCCAACGTCATCACAAGGGTCCGGTAAGCCGCTCATTTACTTTGCCGGCTGTTCATAAGCTTCCACGTTAAATGTCAAAAATCAATACCAACATATAGCAGTGAAATCTGACAAATCGAACCATCAGTCCGGCACACGATCCTTAATAGAGTCCAGCAACCTGAGAAGACGATTGTAAACTGTTCTGTCACTCATCGGGCAATTCATAAGTCTCCATGCCAACATATGCAGCCTGAAATGGAGATCGAGACAGTCCCTGATAAAATCAGTGGCGAAGTAAGTAATAGGTGCGTCTCGCACAGTCTGACACCCCGGAGAATGCTCAAACATGGCCTGTCCCGTGCTTCGAATATTGTCCACCTCAATCGGAAGTCGGCTTAGTCTTTCAATGGTCGTTTGGTGATCCTCAAGGGATGGATTATGCCATTGTAGCCTGCCAAGTACCTCCATGATGCAGGTTTGGAAGTGGCGCCACGCGTCGTGATAGGCCTGTTCCCAGGTCGACTCGGCGTCACGAATGAGGTTCCCCGTGGGTGGAGGCATCGCGAAGGGCGGTGCTCATGATAAACCTGTGGTGTGGTATGTGACTGTACGTGAATCAATGCTTTGCTCCAAGAACTACTTAAGAAGTTAGCAGTGAGGGCAAGTATATAACCAATCAGCCGATTGATGTATCAGACAAGAGATGGATGGAGAGGGTACCTCGCGGTGATGGTTGGGATGAAGCTATTTAAGCCTTTGTAATTGATATCGACCTGATAAAAGAAGTAAAGAGGTAACAATAGGGGTTATGAATGTGATTGTGCGTATTGTGTTTTAAGGAGATATTGGGAAAGGACAGGGATACGACAAAGGCTTAATCGTCCGAAGCAGGACCAATATGTAAAGGCATACAAAGGCATTGTTGAAGTCATTTGTCCCTGTAGCTATTCATCCCAACCAGCACAAGTTGGAGATATGTCAATGAAGAATTTACACTAATAAAGCAAGTCAAGGTGTACTTCGTTTACTGTTAGAGTCACGCGAGCGTGGAAACCCCACGTCGTAAATTCCCTTCTCTAGGAACCCTGTCGATATGTAGCTATGGGGCGATATCCGCCCGCTAAACTAGCTCGGGTGAACGTTCCCACAAAGCGTCGCCCGGAGGGTCCTGTTCTAGGTGCTCGACACTGGTAACTACGTGTATGTTCTAGGAGACTATGTAGTAGTTATAGTCGGGAAAACGTAGCACCGCGATCTCCCCTGTTTTTTTTGTATCTGCTTTCGGGGTTATGGCTCTCCACTCTTATCAAACGTCCCTTCATTCTGCCCTTCTCTACCAGATTTGAATGAAACAAGGACAGCTGTCGCATATGCGGCCATATCGTGTGTCATTTCAAAGGTCATTTCAGAGGTTTTACTGGATCTTCTCGGTGGTCATCTAAGATATCCTTTGTTTAGATTGAAAATAATATTTTTTTTGCCCTGCTCAGCTTCATTAGCTAGACCGAGGAGAAAGGACGAAAAACGTGCAAAATGTGCAGAGAGCTATATATAATCAGGGACTTTATTGTTTTTGGCCTCGCGGTTAACTCGGCAACATCTCCATCGTCTATCGACCCCACGCAAATGTGGAGTGAATGGTGTCATAGCTCATTTCCCACTCCAATTTCCCCCTCTCTAAGTAACAAGAGTCACTACTATCCGGAGTACGGGTATAAATCTGTGCCAAGCTAAAGTCGTACGGCAGTGTCGTACATTCCGGTATATACCCCAGCCGAAGTCGCGTGGCTTCCCGAGCCGGTCCCGTTGATGGGGTCTTCTCCGCCAACTCGGAACCTTGGCCAAAACCGCCAGGAACGAGATGTTAATCTTGGCCCCCGAGACGCTTCTGACTTGACCGATCATGCAGAATTGTCGAGTACTGAAAGCGACACGGATTTCGAGAGCGACGACGCCGCAATCTTTGAAAGCAATTCCCAGCGGACGAGGATATTGGAGTCCGCGCCGCTGATAAGCACACACCGACGATTGGTCTCCACCGACGAAGGTGATCACGATCATGACGGCGTGCTCAGGCCGGTTGAAGATGAGGAGAAACCAGTGACTTGGAGCTCGCTACCGAAGAAGGGCCAGTTAGCAATCTTGACCTTAGCGCGACTTTCAGAGCCCTTGACGCAGACCTCTCTGCAGGCATACATGTTTTATCAACTCAAATCGTTTGATCCATCTTTACCAGACTCGAAGATCTCCGCCCAGGCGGGTATCCTCCAGGGTAGCTTTACAGCCGCGCAATTTATCACCGCTGTCTGGTGGGGCCGTCTTGCTGATGCTGAATGGATGGGACGGAAGAGAGTGCTGTTGATCGGATTGATGGGTACTTGTCTGTCATGTGTAGGCTTTGGCTTCTCTCGATCTTTTGCGACGGCCATGGTCTTTCGGACACTTGGCGGGATATTGAACAGCAATGTGGGAGTGATGCGGACGCTCATTGCAGAAATCATTGTTGAGAAGAAGTAAGTTGATATGTTTTCATAATGCGCCAACTTGCCTTAAGTTAACCGTTTAGATATCAATCCCGGGCGTTTTTGCTCCTACCGATGTGCTTCAATGTCGGCGTGATCATAGGTCCAATCTTGGGAGGATCCTTGGCCGATCCTATCAACAGCTTTCCGCAAATTTTTGGCCCGGGGTCTACCCTTGGAGGCAAAGAGGGTGTCTGGTGGATGAAGAATTGGCCCTATGCATTGCCAAATCTTTTGAGCGCAATCTTTATATTCGCATCATTTCTCGCAGTATTTCTCGGGCTCGATGAGGTGAGGTCATCCCTGCCCGAACCCGTACCATCACTAACAACGAGCCGGCTTAGACCCATGAAATCGCACGTTATCGAAGAGACTGGGGTCGTAAACTGGGCAAGCGGCTCACGAGAGCCTGGGCCCGACGATCCCGGCACTATCGTCCACTAACACGCTCCAGAGACGATGACTCGATTTACACAAACGGCAGCGTCGGTACTTGGTCTACTCCATCAAGTCCAGCCCACTCTCGCGTGCATCCACAGCCACGTAAGAAGATAGGGTTCCGCCAGATCTGGACGCGCAACGTCATCTTGACTTTGGTCACTCAGTTCCTGCTCGTCTTCCACACAAGTGCCTTCAACTCCATGACATTTGTATTTTTGCCCGCACCGCGTGCCCCAGAGAACTCTCGGCAAGGGCTGTTCCATTTCGGAGGTGGGCTCGGGCTTCCATCATCCCGAGTTGGGCTTGCTACTGCTATTATTGGTTTCATCGGTCTGCCACTCCAGATCTTCGTCTATCCGCAGATACAGACAAAGCTCGGCACGCTCACATCATTTCGAACTTTCCTTCCCTTTTCGCCCATTGCATACGTGCTGATGCCGTTCCTTGTGATCCTTCCACGCATACCATGGATTGTTTGGCCTTCTTTCACGTTTGTGGTGAGCTTGCAGGTCATCTCGAGGACATTCATCTTGCCCGCTGCTATCATCCTGGTGAACAACTGTGTCACGGATCCGTCTATCCTAGGTACAGTCCATGGAGTGGCGCAGAGTGTCTCTAGTGGAGCTCGGACCTTGGGACCATTTCTAGGTGGCTGGGGGCTCGGATTGGGCCTCGAGAATAACATGGTTGGGGCTGTCTGGTGGGCATTGGCCGTGGAGTCATTGTTTGGTTGGCTTATGCTGTGGAGTATTTCTGAGGGCAAGGGAATCGAACAGAAGAAATATGGGACAGAGGATGAGGAGTGATCTTTTCATCTTGCACAAATTGCTTAAAGTCATTGCCTACAATCCTTAAAGGCGAGAACTCAGACCCTGGCATAATAAGCGAGTCTTGATATAGAGAGATGAAGGATATGAAGTTATATTCATATCTGCTTCGTCGGGAATCAATTAATCAACTTATTAAAAAACCAGCAGTAATAGTTCAGGTAACCAAGCCTGAATAAACGGGGTCAATGAATGCCTTCATTGCCTTGATGACATCCCCATCATGAGCCTTGAGCAACTCCGTGGCCTTGATCTTATTCAGATCCAGCTGGTCAACCTAGCGCCACATTAATAAAGCCGCACAGATACGAGCAGCAAATTCATAGACATAACAAACATACCAGCAGTGTGACATCGGCCGGAGCAACCTTGACTATCTTCTTTTTCACAACCGTATCGGTCTTGGGTCCCTCAGCTGTCTTGTTGTTGCCCGAATCTTGTCCACCAGCTATCTCGAGGCGACTCATGGCCCTTCCCAGAGCCTCTTGGCTTGCAGTAAGCGGTGTTCCAGTGGAGGCACCCTCCGTTGCGATCTCATTCGTGTGGAGGGAGGAGAGAGCGGCGGCGGCTTTGCGGTCTTCAGCGTTTGAGGGAAGGGCTTTTTCGACGCTGTTTGGGTCAGCAGCTGCAGAGGGAATTGAATCAGACATTTTTTCTTTGTTCAAAGGGCGTTGAGAGTTGATTTTGATCTTGACTTGTGTCAACGGATGTTTTGAACAACACGACGTCACTGATAAGCCTTGAGTTCAGATAGGTTCAGATAAGTGCTGACATAATTGTTCGTTTGGGCACCTAGGCCCTGCCCAGGTGGGCTGGTTGTGAACAACAGAAGTTGCAAGTCTCGGATTTATTTCAAGATTATGATCTTCACATGGTCGACTTAATATCTTATGTTTCTAAATTGTATAGCTACCTACCCTTTTCGGGTTGGCTCTACAGCTTGCAATCTCCACTTTGAGGCTCCGCTTTTGAACATTATGAATAACTGTCAGGAAAGTGGTTCATACCGCTCCTATGAGCTTGGTGTGAGGTATGAATCGTCTAAAATTCTAGCTATCTCAATTCCCCCTAATATGTCTGTGCCAGATGATTGATGATCTGCGAGTAGCGGTTGAGCTGGCATGGAATAGGGATTAGGCGTAGTTCATGGCCGATACAAGTTCATACGAAATACGAGACTAGTAGGCAGCTGGGGCAGTTAGCCAACTAATCAGGCAAACGGCTAGAAGCACGATGAGACTTGAAGGGGCGGGTTAAGGTGAGGGGGTGGGTGAGTGATCAGTGACCAGCTCACCCTGTGATCTAGCCGATGGCAAGAAGCGGTAGCCTTGCCGTCGATAGTATTATCAAATTTCTGTTCACAGGCCCCACAAAGTAGAAAGTAGAGACTTACCCCGGATTTACAGGTCAACCATGGTTTGTGCCGATCTTGATGTTGTCAAAATGAATCTGGTGAATTTCACATTTACATGGTATTATACAAAAGGAAGCACCGATAGTCTAGTGGTAGGACATTGCTTTCCCACCTAAAATGGATCTAGTGTCCATTGCGTCAAGCAACAGCCCGGGTTCGAACCCCGGTCGGTGCAATTATTTCTTTTTTGTTTTCGTGGATCTTCTCCAGTATCTCTCTCTCCATTAAACTATTTTTTGGTCTTCGTATGTACATACTTTGAAATCTATTCGTTCCTTCTGTTTCCCCCCCCGGGGGGAGGGGGTGGCTTACTCGGTAATGGATAAGCCACGATGCAATACAACCTAGCGAAACTACATACTAAAATTAATTCGAAAATTTTTCTAAAAACGAAAGATACCTATCCTAAAATAACTTTATGAGAAGATCACCGAGAAAATTACTGAAAGAACTACGAAAATGACTGCCAAATCACGGATATCGAATATAGTAAGAATCATTAATTGCGTTAAATTGTACAGGCTAACAGCAAGTTCAAAAAATAGGAATATTTCGATATCAACAAGGCGAGGGTGCACGATGTTTTTGGCCCAATTGAATATCGCTTTGTTCCTCAAGCGAGTTGATTGAGCCTTGGCGTATCGAATTGTCAGTTTCAGGATCCTCCTTTTTGGTCCAGACCTCAAGGGGAACAGCTTCGACACGGTGCATATCATCGAAGAACTCGGTATTGGAACTATTGATGGGTTCAATACTCGAGCGCTTGGCGGCGCTGTGCTTGCCAAGTGTTGGGCCTTTGTTTCCTCGGCGATAAGGTGGCTTCCATGAACGAGGTAATGTGAATGAAGGACGAGATTGTGAGTTATCGGAGTTGTCGGAGTTTCCAAGTCGCTGGCCGCGGTTGCTGTTATACTGGAAAGCCTTGACGCCAAACAACTTGCGCAGTAATGGCCACCAGCACATGAGGTTGGCGACATAGATTGATGTGCTGGCTTCACGTATGTACCAGATCTGGTAGATGGTTGTGAGAGGGGAGGCGAAATTGAAATACTTGTTTAGGATAGCAGCAATGATGGTGAACAAGCCCAGACTCATGACCCCGATGAGAACAATCTTTCTGCGCATTTTGAGTTGAGCCCTGACGAGGAGGGGAATCGGGACGGCGAACATAGCTGCATCGGAGGAAATATTGAAGACGGCTTGAGTTATTGAGTAGTATTGGTATGTTGCACACTGCATGTTCTCCACGGGCATGGCCCAGTATTGTGAGAATGGGCGGCAGTAAACTGCATAATAGGTGACCATTATGACGACAAATCCGACGGCAACGTAAACCGAAAGGATCTTGATATAGAGGTTCGATTTCAGATTCTGCGTCATTCGCCAATAAAGCATTAACATGCATGTCTTCACGCCCCAGGTTGAGACCAACATGCATTGCTCTAGCCCAATGACAATTTTGCTTCCATAGATCCGATCGCTGACTTCCTTGGGGTCTGCTAGCACCGTACCGTAGTCCTTCGGGTCCATTAGGTTTGTTGCGTAACGCGCAGATATTTGAATTAGTATTAGCATTGTAGTATATATTGCCTTTTGAGGGGCCGTTGAGTCAGCGGAACGAAGTGATTGGATTGTCGATGGTAACACTTACGAAGGTTGCCGTCATCACATAGTCGTCCACTAGAGAGCTAGTTATTAGCAGAAGTAAACAAAAAATAAGAGCCGAGAAGTCATACATAACAGCCGTTTAACTCCTTGTCCATTGCCAATTAAACGAGCCAGGCTTTTGTTGCTGTTAGCGTTGCTCGAATTCTGTAATTGTATCTCAAACTTACATTCTCCCGACATAAATAACAAGGGCTATACACCAGAAGACCATGGCTTCCGTAAAGAGTTCGCGTGGAGTGGGGGACACGTTCCCCATATCGACGTATAGAGCGACCTTCGCTCTGAACCGAACCTCAAAATGCCCAGACGCTGTAGAACGAGTCTGCCATATATGAGAGATAGCAATTACCGAAGCGTTCTGATGAGGAGCATTAGTGACAAGTTTGAATCCGTATCATTGCTTAATTACCGACAGCCCGGGTAAATCTGGAAATGAGATATTCGGAACAGGCTCCTGGGTCGAGCAGAGCGATGCGGTGAAGTGGTTAAGCTACGTCCCGGGGATGGGTTTTAAAGCTGCCAACCGAGGACAGGGCTGTTGCATCATGCGTCTTGGCCCGTGAGATGTCAGTGCTGGAGTAAAGTTGGCTGACAAGCAAGGAAAAATGGGGCGCAAACGCAAGGGATTGCTTCCCTTCGAAACACCAATCCAGTCGATGGCAGGCGGATTTGGAATGTACGAAGTAGACACGAAGTATGGAATACACATGGAGAGGAAGTCTTTACGCATCACATTCCTCATTTTTGTGCCTTCAAGACCTTCTGCTAGCAACCTTGGAAGGCCAAGAGGCCAATGGAGGCAGCTTGTGACACCGAGTCTTCCAATAAATGTTCTAATGTTGTGCAAACTGCGCAGCTGCGCGATATCTATGATAGGATAGTTTGGCGAGATTGATGTAACCCAATATTAAAGGTCATTTTGATCGGTATCCAATTGGATTCTTATTTTCGGGCATAAGATTCCCCTTATGCACATTGCCGATAACTTTGCCTTGAGTACAAGCAAACGCTTGACAGGTCATATTCCACAGTGGATGCGAATGAGCCGAGCGGCTGATATAATTGGGGAGTTAAGAACGTTGATCTGCATAGTGATGCGATATTCGACACTTCTGGCCATAGTGATTGATAAACATAGACTTGCGCGATATCCGAGTTAAAGAAAGGATTAATAATAGTTGACATGGCTAGTTGTGCCCGAAGATCATGCCTGATATAAATATTTAACCTTGTACGTTTCATCCCTAGGGAACCTTATTATAATTTTCCTTAAGTTTTGCAGGTTATTGGTATTTCGGAAGCCGAAAATAGTATATATATGCGAGCTTATATCTTTTAAAGCTGACCCTTTAGCTAATTATTTGAATGAGAAGATCACTCGGTTATAGGGAATATTGATAGAAATCTCGCTGTATCAAATATATATGGTATTTCACCCAGGTATGGGATTCTCTAACTAATATAACATGCAATCTGTGTGCAGGTAAATAGACTAAAATGACTAAGCAATAATGGACTTTTTCTCTTCTCAGGCCGTCCGTCGGGCCTAAGATATTCCGGGTAATTTACCTAGTATCGAGGCCGGTATTTAACCTTGGTATTTAACATACCCCCTAGCTGTTGAAGTAGACTTCCGCAAAGCCCAACTTTGGGCCTAAGGTCCGGGCTCGAAACCCGACCCGCAACGGACTGGTCGAACTTCTCAAGCTTCCCCGGACCCCGGCTCGTTGGGGGGGCTCGTCGAACCCCCCCCTAGGCTCGAAATTACACAAAATCATAGTCTTAGCGTTTATAAAGTAGCTGAATCACCCAAATAAATAACTGTCTTTTACTTATATTCTGGTTTATATATAGAATTCTACTATATTATTATAATAAGGAATAGGAAATATTTAGAAATTCTAGTAAATAGATATATATCTTTAATATATATTAGTATGATGACTAGGCTTTATAACTATATAGATCAATTGGTTGAAAAGCGATCTCGCCTATAGCAGAAATGTCTGCTTTAGACGAATCGTAGATTTCGGTTTGCCGCCAGACCAAAATCCAAAATGTGGCGTGTTTGTAGGGAACCAGTGTTTCCTTGAGCTAATGACCTTGCATATGCGTAGCGATTTAAGGGATTTGGTTGGTTGGTCGGTTAGTTGGACTAGTGCTCACGACTATACGCAAGTAAATTGAGCTCTTCCTCCGACCAGCGATGCCAAGATTGTCGCAAATTTGTTGTTCTGGACAAGGTTTGGACTTTGTTTGTTAGAGAGGGTGAAAGTTATGAAGGACTCATAGGTGGAGCTGTTGGCTTCACAGCACTATTGTGGTGAAGTTGAATGGGAAGTATGTAGCCGCGCTTTAGCGTGGTTTTAAACGGGATTCGTTCGACGAATCATATATCGATTGGCTGTGTAATTTTCAATATCATGATAATGCAGCTTTTCGATTTTCTTGAAATTGATATATAGTGTTAAAAGGTCTTATCTATAGCTATCGAACGACACTGAAATCAAATAACAACGTGGCTGTTAAGATATAGGTGTAGAATATATCGCATTTACTATGTGTTTTGGGCTGGACCACTCGGCAGTGAAATACGTTAGACAGTCAGTTTTGCTCTCTCTTCGTCTCCCTGTCCGTTCTTCTCTTAGTGATCTCAATACATTGTTTCTTCATTGATCGAATCTCCATTGTATTGCGATCTCATGACTATGTCGACACTCACAAATTTCCTCAACATCTACCCTAAAGCCGCCCTGTCTATAGTTTACTCGCATCAAATGCCAATCGCATTCTCTCTCCATACCGCATCATCACCCACGGCACAGGAATACACACCACAGCAATAAATCCCAGCAAACTGTTCCCCCATCCCAGTCCCATCGAGTCATACATAGCCGGTCCCGCCAAGGGCAACAATGCACCCATAATACTACGCACGACCGTGTTGGCGGCCAGCGCACTGGCCGCGTAGATCACGAACGCATCGACCAGGTAACTCGTAATACACATGAAAACTGCAATATTGCCTATTCCCATGATAGCAGTGCCGATGAGCGGCACGATCCAGTGAGTTTTGTAATACGTAGACCAACCATACATGAACAAACCGGCCGGGATGCAGAACGCACCCACGACCAGCGGTGGCAGACGGTATTCAGGCTTCATGCCACCTGAGGGGGCCTCTGGGGTGGGCTGGGATTTGGCCTTGAGAATACGATCCGATGCAACGCCAATGACGAAAAGTCCGAGGAGCGAGCCAACACCAATTCCCAGGAAGCTTAGACCGGAGGATTTAGTTGGCCATCGGTATTGGTCCTCAAAGACTTCAGTGAAGGTCGAAAACATGAGATACTGGTACCCGTAGACTATACCCACGTAAATCGAACTCACGAAGACGATCGGCGACAAGAATAGAATTTTAAATGGGCGGGTGAGGGCTTGAAGGAAGAGCTGACCGGTGGAGAGGCCGTTGTCTCGTTTGGAGCGGAGGTTCGTGTTGCCGGTTTCTTTGATGAGGCGTTGAGTTTTGCGCTTCAGGAGGATGGTGGGATAGGTTTCGCGCAGGAAGAGGAAGCACACAATGGTACAGAATCCACCCACGATGGCGAGAACCCAGAAGACCCAACGCCAGCCCTTGGCCGCGGTCAGGTACCCTCCTGCTACTGGCCCGATGACGGGACCCAGCAAGGGTCCGAGGGCATAGATGGCGATGACGCCACCCCGTTTTTCCTGCACGATGAGATCCGCAATCGTACCCCCGCCTGAAACAGGGGAGCGTGGAGTATCAGTACATCGGATCTAGCTACGGGGTAGGGCATTGAGCAGATCAAAGAAACCGCTCACCATTTGTAACGGGTGCCGAGCCAAAGCAGCCCTGGAAAAACCGAAAGACGATGAGCATTCCCATGTCAGTGCTCACAGCGCATGCAATGGTGAATACCGTGAAGCCGAGATTGCAAACATGGTAGATAATGGCTCGTCCGACGAGCTCCGAGGCCGGCGCTAGAATGAGTGGTCCAATGGCAAAACCCAACACATAGACCGTCACCACGAACGAGCCCAACAGCGTATTCGTAGTGTTGAATTCCTCCATGAGCTGAGGCACACTAGGCGCAAACATAGACGATGCGAGCGGAGTAATGAAAGTCAGCGCGCTCACGATTCCGACATTAGTGCCTTTAATCAGACCACTGAAGTTGACTGGATTTCCAGAGTCATCGGGACCGTTCCAGTCGACAATATTCGAGTCCAGCGGCGTTGCAGGATCTGTAGTAACCGCTCCGACTTGAGCAGCCACCTGTTTCTCTTCATCCCCCAGGGAGAAGGAGCCAGAGCCAGAACCGGCTTGAGAGAGCTTCGAGGGATGTTCACCAGGCGACCAGTTCGCGGACCGTCTGTCAGCTTCAGCTTCGGCTGGGCCTGCAGGCGCCGCCTTGTGTAAATCCGACGTTGACAAGACCATGCTACCGCTGTCTTTTTATGCCGGCGAGGGAGAGAGACTGTGGGTAGGTATTAGGTTACCAAGTGAAGAGAAATTATAAGTAGCAAAGATGTGAACATTGAAAGATTCAGAATTTCAGATATATACCTATTCTCGTCAACAGGAAAGACTTCGACGCTGATAGACAAAGCGAATATGCAGGGGTTGCGGTTGTAAGGCCGTAGGATGCGGAGGTAGTCTCCTATTTCCTATGTCCGGCATCGTGCAGAAGTTTGCCTGTCGTTCAGTATTTCAGTCCGCAGGAATCGCGGCTGGCAGGGGTTGCGGTTGTAAGGCTGCAGGGTTCGGAGGTAGTCTCTTATTTCCTGTCCGGCATTGTGCCGAAGTTTGCCCGTCGTTCAGTATTTTGGTCTACTGTGGTTCGAGCAGGGATTCACAGTGGTTATAAAAGGGATTCGAACAGGAATCCGCTGGTTTCTGGCTATGCGCTCTGTTAGCGTGGGATGGCGTTAGGTCGGATTCCTTCTCGTTTTCGTTGATGCAGATCCTCCCGTATTCCGCGACGCTGATTTTAGTGTCATGGCACGTAGCTACAGTGATGGGTATGGAGTGCAGGAAACATACCGAAGGTACCAGTGAGGTCTGCTCACGTAGAGATAGTTATATCCACAACAGTGGGGCCAATACTGTATGGGGCAATGTAACAAGGCTTAGCATATGCGAATCACCGTTAAGCGCCCTGCATGGCATACGGCATGCATGAGCGCATCAAAGGAATGGCCTGATGGGGGTACTTAGGTGCTTATCAACTAGTCCACTAACTAGTCTTACTAGTGCTTGACCCTCTAGTGGAGATTAGTATAACCTGATGGAGGGATAGGCTACAATACTAGAGATGAAACTACCAATGTGAATACTATTGGCGATGATGACTGACTAACTAAGAGAAATGGGAGAAGAGAGAAGGTGAGGATGAAGATACAAACATGGAAGTCCTGGACAAACAGGGTAACGTGACCCACATCCAACAGACTATATCGCGGAAAGAGTAGGTTTAGCTATATTAATTAAGGTAGACTTCGGTTTTTCGATTTAGGGGTTTTCTTCGTCGCGCGTTTTCGGGATCAATTGGATTCCCGGCGTTAAGAAGAAGGTATTTAATAATTCAATTGAATAAATCTGGGCTTATAACTGATAGAAATCTCGCTGTATCAAATATATGGTATTTCACCCAGGTATGGAATTCTCTAACTAATAAAATATGCAATCTGCGCAGGTAAATAGACTAAACTAACTAAGCAATAATGGACTTTTTCTCTTCTCAGGCCGTCCGTCGGGCCTGAGATATTCCGGGTAATTTACCCAGTATCCAGGCCGGTATTCAACCTTAGTATTTGACATATTTCTATATAACTTATAAGTCACGTTTTTCTATATATTTACACTGTTTACAGTCCCATAGGAGTCCCGCCAAGCTCCTACGGGACAGGACTGGTACCTTGGTCCCGCCGCTTGGTACTCCCGTGGGACTATATGGGAGTTCCATATGGTCCCATGGGACTACTCCTACGGGAGTAAATGTGGGAGTTGGCAAGGTCTACTTAAGAGGCCAACATCCGAAAGTTGAGACGTCTCGAAACCATAACCCCGACACAATATTGCAAGGGCTACCCTACTGGTTGAATAAAATACGCCCTAAGATATGGAGTACCTATTTATGCACTCCGTACTCCGTACACCTGTTGTGGTTATCCCCATCGGATCGACGCCGTACATGCCGCATTCGCCACGAACCCCCCCCTTGCTTAGCTTGGGATATGTCAACTTGGTTCCGATCTGGAAGGTCACAAGAGACAGCATTTGTGCAAGTCCATTTAAAAGAAGTAATACACTTGGTATATTACAACATGTACTCCGTAGATGGGCACAGTGTTAGTCTTGACTTTGTATCAAAAGTATGTAATGATACTGTTGCCAATAACAGATCTAGCTCCATATTTTATCAAGGGCGATAAACAGACAAATATAGACTAGTCATCCTTGCATAAATGCTTGGACGTTATGAAATACATGTGGCAGCCATGAGGGCATTGGCCCTCGCATCTTACATTCCTATTGCGATAGGCCCGGTTGTTCCTGTGAACCCTATACGCTCTTTCAAACCTAGAAGACATAATGTACCTCTTTTCCTCTTTCCTCGTCCTGCCGCTGTCATTTGTTGAATATTCTCTCTAACGCTGCATGACGCACGACAAAATGATGGCATTCTCAAGACAATCATCCGAGGACACCGAAATGTCCGCGAAAGTCCACACCGGAATCGACGAGGTACGGCTAGAATCCACACTTGGGCACAAGCAAGAGCTGGCACGGAACTTTGGACTGTGGAGTTTGACCAGCTTGGGAATTGTCATTGCAAAGTATGACCCTTGTGAATTGGAAATTACACCCATCAAAATTCGATGGACTAACCAGACCCAGCTCTTGGGCTTCATCAGGGGGTACAATCGTCGCAGCGCTCCAGAATGGCGGTCCGATGGCTGTTCTATACGGACTGATTATAGTCAGCATATTTTATACGCTCATCTCAGCTTCTCTGGCCGAACTCGCCTCCTCCATGCCTTCTGCCGGCGGAGTATACTACTGGGCATCAGTCTTAAGCCGGAGTCGGGGCCGCGCAGCAGGGTTCTTCACTGGGTATCTGAATGCTTGCGCGTGGTTGTTGTCAGCTTCATCAATGAGCTCTATGTTGGGGAATGAGGGTGTGGCAATGTATCTACTCAGATACCCGAATGTGGAGTGGCAACCCTGGCAAGTATTTATTGGCTTCCAGATTGTCAATTGGATGTGCTGTGCCATTGTATGTTTGGGAAATCGGTTCATTCCTCTTATCAACCGAATTGCCCTTACTCTTTCGATGTGTGGCCTCGTTACTACGGTGGTGGTTCTCACGGTGATGCCGAAAAAGCATGCCAGCAATGCCCAGGTGTGGACTGAGTACCACAATAATACGGGCGGATGGTCAGACGGAATCTGTTTCATGACTGGTCTGTTGAATGCTGCATTTGCAGTTGGAGTCCCAGACTGTATTAGCCATTTATCAGAAGAAGGTACGTTAGAAACAAGAAAACAGGAAACCTCCAACTAACAATATGTTGTAGTCCCTAAACCTGAGATCAAGGTTCCGCAAGGCATAATGCTACAAATGCTCACGGCCTTCGTCACATCCTTTGTGTACTTGATCGCCCTATTTTACTCCATTCAAGATCTAGACGCCGTCTTTGCAAGCAACATCGGCTTTTTCCCAACCGCCGAGATCTACCGACAAGCGACAGGCTCCAACGCAGGCGCGATTGGTCTGATTGCGGTGCTATTTCTCGCAACCTTCCCGACTCTAATAGGGACATTCGTGACAGGCGGTCGAATGTGGTGGAGTCTAGCACGCGATAACGCAACACCTTTCTCAAAATATTTTGCCCAAGTGCACCCGACACTAAACTGCCCCGTGCGTGCCACAGTTGCTATGAGCGCGCTCGTCACTTGTCTAGGGTGTATATACATCGGCAGCACGACGGCATTCCAAGCGTTGATCTCGTCGTTTATTGTACTCAGCTCACTATCCTACTTCGGAGCCATCCTTCCTCATGTTTTGTCTGGTCGTGGAAACATGGTCCCTGGGCCATTTTATATGGGGCAGAAACTTGGGATGGCGGTTAATATTGTTTCTTTGTTGTATATTGCGGTTACTGTTGTTTTCTTTTGTTTCCCCTTGGTGTTGCCGGCCACAGTTCAAAATATGAACTATACCAGTGTGATTGTTGTGGGCTCCCTGGCTCTCACTTCCTTCTGGTGGATGTTCCGTGGCAGACGTCAATACTGTGGCCCGCAATATAGCTTTGAGGCTGCTGAGCAGTTGGCTAGTTTCCAAGAGGGCAAGAAGGGTCGTCGATCTTATCTTAATCTTGTGGGAGTCTCGCCTGTTGGACTGAGCGAGCTTGGGAATGCTTCCTGATAATGAGAAGTGGACCCCCGAAAACAATAAAGACGGGCGGGTATCTTGACTATTGTTGCTTGGATATCGCACTGAACCTTGTCAAAGCATGTATATCTTGAACTAATGTTGGCTGGATATAATAGGCATTGTGTATAAAAGTGCTGTGGTCAAACAAGGCGAGGCTAGAGATCAAACATAGCCGCACTATTAGCGAACCTTGAATTTGGAATTGGGAATAGGCATCTTAAGATCGTAACTATCATGCACAGAGATCACTAGTAGGAGACAAGATATCCTCTCATCCTCATAGTCGCGACTTGATGCTCTGTCCACCTTCCCAGGCCTCTCCAGCCTCAAGCGTTTGCCAACCGGACACCGAGCCAGCTTCCACACAGATCATGTTCTTATATGCCTCATCAGGCCCGAAATCGGCCATGCCCTTGGCCTTTTCAATCCAAGGGTTCCAGACCACAACATCAGTCAAAGCTTCCCGAGTGATGGAGAACAAAGGTTGGTCATCCTTTGCGGAGGCAACAACAACTGGAACACTAGGGTCAAGTTGTTGGTAAACGCGATCGGTTTCTTGGGTAATCGCCAATGCCGGAGACGATTCAGTGTGAGAAGTCCCCTGGAGGGTCTTATCGACGTAGGTCGTGGATTCGAGGCCTTTAACACGGATATCGGAGATGTCCTATTGGTCAAATTGAAAATTAGCAGGGAATTGGGGGAAATAACCCTGGAGTGTTGTATCGTACCGCAATGGTCAGATACGTGTGCATCAGCACCTGGAACTCGAAGTTCTGCTGGCCCTCATTGCGAACCTGCAATGACGTCTCCAGTGAGTCCGTTGTGAGGGTAACACTGTACACCAGACCGAACTCATATGGCCAAGCCTGGCGGAACTCATCGGTCAGCATAGAGTGCGACAGCCCGAAATCCAACTTCACAGTGAGATCGGTTTGGTCGCTATCTCTTCCGGGCGCTTCCGAAGAGGACTTTCCCAAGAACTCCCAGTTGGAATTGCGGGCGAAGCCATGTTGTGGTAGGGGTGAGGTAGCGTGGTTCTGGGGTGGGGGACCGAAGACCTGGAGAATAAGCAGGGCGGTTAGCTGTAGCTCTCAAGCGGGAAGATCGTAGAGTTCACATACCGGGAACACCAGCGGAATGCCACCACGAATAGGCTTGGAGCCATCGAGATGAGCCTTCTCACTGACGAACAGCTGCTCCTGGCCGCCTGTCTTCCACGAGGTCACAGTAGCGCCATACAGGTTCACGGTCACTGACTGGCCAGTGGGCAACGAAGCTTCAATGATGTTGTCCCTGATGGAGAGGGTTGGCTGCGGAAGGGAAGCTCCCAGTCCAATTGCTGAGGGTTTGTTTGATCGGTCCATGGTTTTAGATTTAGAAAATAGAATTGGGTGTGTCGAGAGGAAGAAGAGCTGGAGGTGTCACATTGGAGCGCGGGGGGAAGGGGATCTTATCGGCCCCGCCTGTTTTGTGACTGGGGCCACTCCAGCGCTTAACATACACTTATGCAACTTGAGCACATCAAGTTAATATACTCTAACAAGGTACTTTTCTTATATGGCCGATACAGTTCCAGCCGTTTCTTTGACCTGGTATACAACGTGCCACTTTCTCCCTTGGCACCTCTGCCCACCCATGTCAAGTACTAGAACACTTTCAATTCCCAACGTTCACACCCCTTGATAGGACAAAAAAAGGCGCACGGGCAAGTCTGGACTTTCAAAAGCTCACCGGCAATTGGAGTGGCAACGAGTGCCTATAGCTTTGGCACCGTCGAATGTTTTGTATCTTTCATATCAGTACTCTTCCGGGTCGAAAATGACTCCGGCATGCCAGACTCTAACTGAAACACCCGGACGTCCGGCACATCCTGTTCTTTGGACTGATTGGCAGTAGTCACTTCGGTGCCCTCGGCTCTTCGGTATGGTGGAATAAAAATATTGTAGTATCGTGGAAACACCAAACCGAGCAGAACCAAGAGTAAACAAAAATGTGCCAAAATGAACCCGGCGATCATCATTGGGTCGTATCGCAGGGAATAAAATTCAGGATACGCAAAGCTGAACACAATGGCCAGAATAGGCGCGCTGACGTACCGGAGTAAAAGAGGCCAGAAACGAGGGATGTTCCAGTTTCCATTACCGCCAACGACTCCGTTTAGGTCGCGTCTTAATTGATTGCCCTGCGCATGTTAGTTTCTTTTGTGCAAGACTGGTTGGCAGCGGGAGACATACAGAGTAGAATGCTAAATACCAAAATCGACTGAGGAGAGGATTGCGCCCCCAGAAGCTGGCGGCTTTGATACCCGGGGTCGTGGCGATGAGGATAGAAAGCACTGAACAGACGATAAACAACCCAAATCCAGCGCCGGCGCCAGCTGATGGATTCGAGGTACCGTGTGCGACAGCAACTCCGACAGTCTGGCCACCAAAGTATCCAAAATTATACACAACAAAAGCAGGCAGGCCTGTCTGGCTCACCACGTCGTGCCAGCGATAAACTGTGGTTGCACCGACGAGCTCCGACCACACAACAAATATCAAAGCCACATTGTTAATCCATCGGTCGATTCCATCCAGTAGGTAGAATCCAAATTCAGTGCAGTATGGCAAACTCATGAGGAATGATGTTATTGTGAGGCTAGTCACAATCATCGGTCGAGACATTTTCATGCCCGAATCCACAGCCAACGTAGCCACTGCGTCCAGCATCACAAAGGCTGAACTAAACCCGAGAACCACCAAGGTAAAAAATAAAAGGATAGCCCACCAATTCGCACCAGGCATGTGAAGCACAGCCTCGGGAAGCGTCAAGAAACCGACCACGAATGCACCCAATCTCTCGCCATCCTGTGGCCAACGTCGGAGGTAGCCTACAACACCAAACACGGCAAAGGCAGCAACGTTTTCGAACAGGACGTTACTTCCGCAAATGAGAATTGCATCCATGACAGCATTGGAATGTTTGGAATTATAGGAAGCATAGGAAGTGAAATAACCGAACCCAATACCGGTAGAAAAGAAGACCTGTCCGACAGCAGTTTGCCAGACAGTTCCTGAGGCTAGTTGATCACTCCTCCATGTTGCCCATAAAAGTCGGATACCCTCGCTCGCGTTTTCCAGTGAACAAGAGCGACCGACGATAATGATGGTGGTGACAATCGGCAGACCCATTGTCCAGTAGACGACACGACCCGTCAGGCCCACTCCACGGAAGATGGAAATCCATATCAGAAACCAGATGAAGGCACTCCAGCCGACCGTCTCGCCGATAAGGGCAACGCCAGGGTACACGGTGTAGTGGGCAACGGCGCCATTGCCAGCAGTCAGATTGCCCATCACCGGATCGACATTGGCAACGACATTGCCCATGTAGAATTCTTCAATCCTGCCCTCCCATGGCAGTGGGCTACGGAAGGAGTTCCGGAAATAGTTCATAATCCATGCCAAGTTGACCGTGAAGTATTGCACAACGACAAAACTGATCAAAATCGGGCCCATGCCAACGCCTTTCAGCCGATGATTGATATTATTAAATGCGATCACTGTCCCACCACGATATGCCTGTCCAATCGCAATCTCAAGAATAAGTGCCGGAATGGCGATTACAAACACGGCTAACAGGTAAGGAATAAACCACTGTAGTCCGTAGTTATTGTAGACCACCGAGGGGTATCGTAGCAGATTTCCCTGACCGGCGCAGCCTCCCATGGCGGCTAGCAGGAAAGCTGCTCGGGAGGGCCATTGATCACGTCCATCTTCGGATTTTTGCGGAGGAGGAGCGATCCAACCCACGACCTTCTTTAGATACCGGGCAAGTACCATGATGGTACTGATCAAAGGAGGAATATTTCAGCGGTTGAGTTGAGACCTTTGTAACTTCATGCGATGAGTACGAGACGATTTTGCAAGATATGAACGGTCAAAGAAAAGGTTAACAGCAAAAAGGCCATCTAGAACCCTCCGTAGCAGATCATGGACGCTTTTGTGTGACATCCGACTGATGCCAAGCGGCATGCCAACCATCTCATCCTGCCGTCCCCGTCATATCGGATCGATGCCAAGAAGCTTGGGAAGGCATTCCCATCCTGGGTCCTTAGATTCGTGGGTTGTGCGGTGCGATAGCCACGCCAAGAGTCTTGGAAGCATACCACTGTGGTAGTAGTGTGCGATGTCGCAGTATTCTTGGCCTTATTAGTATTCCAAGGTTACAGGCAAATATTAGCCAGGCTCGGATCATCGCCGAACGAGCGGAAATATCAGTCAACCCCCTGTCAGCTGCCAAGGGCGTTGCTCTTGGCAGTGAGTTGCGCAAATTTATCTGATTGCTATATATCCATGGTCAGCCATTCAAGGATAGGACACATAGACACCGCGAAAGTCCACTATGGGGAGGAGACAATGGCCAGAATGGGAAATTCACAGGTCTTTGTTTTATATATGGAATATGAGTATCCGTAAACTTGACGCCGGAAACGACGCTTTTGGGGCCAGAAACAGCTGCCTTTCCACCCGTAACTTCTCGCTTCTTCTTAGGAGAAATTCTACTCTGTCCATTAGACTGGTAGGCAACTGGAACCGTTAAAAATGAGTTTAGTATGCTAGCACGAATAGGAACATGATCGACGAGACAACTAAGGGAGTACCTAGCCGTAAAGGTAGTCATAAAGGCTGACGTAAAAGAGCCTCCCCTGGAGCCCTAACTAACTAGGCAGAGGATCTGTATCTTAGTCACATGGAAGCGTATAAAGCTCATTGATGACTAGAATAAATCACCGGACCCTAATGCAATGCTGCTGGGAAGACTAAAGCCTTCAATATGATTGCTCAACCCTGGACTCCTTGTCGTCTGTTGCTTTTGCTATAGACGTACAGCTGTGGACCCAGGACCAGTCGTATTTGAGTCGACGCGGCGATCAATGAGGCACACATGTTTTAGCATATCTCACTCTAGGCACCCGCAATATAAGAGCAAGAGCCCTTATATCGATTGGATTCTAAAGAAGTAACTGCGGGGTACCAAGCCGCATTATTCGCATTAGGAGACACGTGAGAAAGAGGAGCCACTCGAGATTGCTCTGTACTCGACGTATAACTTGTTGCCTCATTCTTTCAATTGGCCTTCCAATTTATAATATTTCCTAAGATGTCAGCTCCTGCATCAAGTATCTTGACAGGATAAGTATCTGGGGCCCCTCTGATTGGCAGGTTAAGAAGGGAAGCCAACGATAACGGCTGGAGCGACCGGAATGGCCGGAGTGCGAAGCACTGTCATATGAGGAGTATATATAGTAGAGAAGATGTTGTGCTTGTACGGGCCATTGTGTTTTTGTTCTCATACGAGCATCTACTTCTACCAGCCTGTTTCCACACAAGTATCCAATAGAGACCATCGTCTCTGCTGTCAAAACAATTCGGAAATATCCTCAGTCTGAAGTCCCAGGTGCAATCATGTTTGTCTCCCCTAGAGCACTTTGCTCACGCTAGGCTAGGTATGATACTAGAGCTAACTTGGTTATAATAAAGGTGCATATACAAATTGAACACTACCTCAAAGGGAACTATTTATCTTGACACCAATACCGAGAGTTGGCCAGACGACGCTCTTGACGAAGGCGCGGAGAGGTATTCGGATTGTAACCTCGCAGAATGCTCATTCTCCGATAATAGGGGAGGAGGTTAATAAGAATATAAGTTGGAAGAGTTGCCATTGCCGTGAATATTGTGAATACGAGTGATTGTTCTGGATGTGTATACCTCCGTTCACACTGCACACTTTTGTCACTATGTATTAGCTGCCCATGCTGCATAAAGGAATACCTAGTACCCTGCAGACCGACTGATTCAATCTGTCTCATCTTGTCTTCTGTCAGCCGCCATCCAAGTGCCTGCATATCCTGCTCCGCTTCACCATCATCCTAGACTCCAACTAGTGGCAGAACACCCTTATTGATAGAATAATTTAGCACAACCGCAGGAACCTCAGCCAGCGAGGCAAAGCCCTGGTAGCAGATATTCCGCTTTTTGCATTCTCGGATCAAGCCACTGACTTCAGGCAAGCGGCGGACGATTGAGTATTCGCACTGACAAACAGAGAGCGGACATCGTGCTTGGCCAGCTCATCGGCCATCTTAATCATTTCCTTTGTGTCAGTGTTAGCCACTCCAACAGCGCGCGCCATCCCAGATTGCACACAGTCGGCTATGCCCGTGGCGACAGCGGATATCTTGCTAGGATGGATAGGCCCGTGGATGAGGTAGATGTCGACATAGTCTAGTTGGAGACGCACGAGGGAATCTTTAAGCTTAGACTTGGGCCTGCCAGCCTGCATGAGGGTGTTTGTCAAGTCTGGTGTTGATAGCCACTTGGTTTGTATAACGAAAGAGTCGCGAGGCATATCCCGGACCAGGATTCCGCATACCCTCTCGCTCTCGCCGTCGCCATAGGACTGCTCTGTGTCTACAAAGGTCAACCCAACAGACTTGAGCTTGGCCCATGCTGCGTGAATGCGCGGTAAATCCCTTGTTGGGTTGTATTTAAAGGTTGCTTTGTCGCCCCATGACCATACGCCGACACTCAGGTAGGGAACAAGTACGTCTATACCATCCACACCATGCAAGGCGATTCAACTTTTGGAGTCGGGTGTTAGGTCGGGTGGAAGCATATTGACTGGGACGCTGAGATGGGGGTCCACCGGCATGGGGTACGGGGAGTGCATGCCCTGTGTACCTGATATGCCGGCTGCTAGGCCGGCTTGTATCATATACTGAGTGCCTGGGATGGCCACTGTTCGGACAAATGCAATCGAGCAAGTATGTACATATAATTGAAGGTTTCAATGAAATCTGCGTTGTCAAATTGATCAAGACCTCCTAGACCGAACCTGGTTTGATATACTACGTAGGAAGGAGTGGCGATCGGCGTCATCATGACATTCAAGTAAACCGTAACTGAGGACTTTCGGGTCAAACAGCAACTGGCCAATATGGAATTTCGTCGTCGTTATAATGGTGGCGACGGCAGACGATTGACGGAAAACGCTCAGCGAGTAAGTGAGTGGACTGGACACCTTCGTTCTTCTATGCTTGGCTTCTCACTTCTTCTCGGATGCAATCAATTGTCATAATGTTCAATAATTGGATTCTATTATACCCGCAGAAAGCCGAAACCATAACGTACAAGAAAAAAGGATTTAGGACCAAGCATGTCAAGCAATAAAATAGGCGCTGTGCTTCAAGTTATGAAGACATATCGGATGCAGGTGGGGAATAATGATGAGACGGGGTCCAATATAAAAAAATCATATCCAACAGGTTTCGCTGTAAACGCCATTCGCTATGCTGAAGTATTGTGTCGCGTTGATGCATTTTGTGCTTCGCAACGGAGTTTGAAGAGAAGATCATCGACCTCGCGGAAGGCGCTTGGGGTCAAGGTTGTTGCTTTCATTTCATCCAGAAGGTTGTTCAGGGATTGGGCAATGTCTTGGTCGCTGATGTCGGATTTGGGTACGGGGGGTGTTTGTTGGGTTTGGATACCCATGGTGACAGCACTTGGAGTTTGCTCGACCATTCCATCGGGCCGCTGAACTGCATCCATATCAATGTCAATCTCGGTGTCTGGTTTCACCGGAGGCTCAGTAGACTGTTTCATTTCGGAGACTTGAGTGGCAGTTGCCTCTTCGGTAGAAACAAGAGATATACTCTGCTCCGCTTGGTCTTCTGTAACGAGGCTCTCAGGGTCTATTTCATGGTCGATTTGAGGGGGCAAGCGGTCAGTGTCGCCATGTTCCTCGGATGGGATGCTTGAAAGTTCAGGTTGGGACGCCTCAAATGCATGTTGCTGAGACCGTGTTTTGCGGGAGCGGGTATCTCGAGGAGCACTTTGAGGGGTGCTATCAAGAACAGACTGGTCCTCAAGACGAATGGATTTACGAGACCTTTTCGATGGCCGCGGGGTATCGGTATCTTGTGAATCTTGAGTTGGAGGGGCTGAGTCCGCAAGGGCGATATCATCATCTTTTCGTTGTGAACTGCGGGTGGATCGGCGAGTCGCAATTGGCGACAATGATTTAGATGCAGAGGCCGCCCGAGAAATGACAGGATGCGATGGTGAACTATCAGGCTGTAATGACTCGACGCTGACTACGTCTTTAACGGTAGACAGCCGCATTGACCGGCGCCTATCGGTCTTCGCAGATGGGGAAGGTTCCTCCTGACCCCGCTTTCTCTTCCTCACGGATGGCTCATTGGGGATATTGACTCGCTCCGGATGATTCCTATCGTCCATATCCACTGCTAGTTCCAAATCTTGTCCAAGCTGTGATGCGATTTGTGTGTCGGTCTCCTCACTTGAGTCCATCAAAGTATCTGGGATATCGGGAGGCATGTCCATGGCTTGCTGGGGTTGATCATCCGCAGGCTGAGACTGAGCTTGCTTCCGTTTCTTCTTGGAGCTCGAGCTTGGTTTACTCCTAGGAGGAGGTTGGACAGGTGTCTTATCAGAGTCAACCAGTGGCTCCCGTGAAGGCTCTGCTGCCTCTGAGTCTTTGCCCAGCGCAGATCGAAGTTGACGGCTGGGATTTATTTCGTTTGCTTGAGGTGTAGCGTCGGCATTTTTATTGTCACGATCATGGGCATCACTCATATGAATGTCTATACTCTCCGTTGCCAGACGAGAAGTAGCCGGGCTGTTGACTGTTGACTGTGTTCCGGAGGTACCAGCAAGAGCCTTTCTTGCTTTTGCAGCCCTTCGTCGCGCCCTTTTTGAGCGACCCTTTCGAGGGCTTGGGCTCCGAGATCCAAGCCCCCGAGATTGCATCTCGGGAGGAGATGATGGAGGGTCTATACCCAAATCTGCAGGCACCTGGCTCGATCTCAGCGCGTCGGAGTTCATGGCAGGTGTCGGGTCTCTGGTCCCAGGTGTCGGAGACGAGCCGATGAATCCTTCTTCATTCTCAGTAGGGGCGAGGGTCGGCGTCAGAGGAAGTTCGGTCAGTGATCCCCCATCTAGTTTGCGCAGATTGGGAGGGGTATCGTAGCCCAATTTCCGTGGAGTACTGGCTGGTGACGAGGATTGAAGGGATTCGATCATTGAAAACATTTCACGATGGCTTTTGCGCTTGGTGGAAACTGAAATGCCATCAACAACCGTGGGCTGCTGAAAGTTACTTGGTAGCTGGGGTTCACGGAACTCGTCAGTCGGCTTGAGGACCAGGGAGGAGTCTTCGGTCCGTATGACAGGGGACGAAAGCTGGGTGTTCTGAGACAGCTGATGCAATGACCGATCTATGCTGTCTTGCGGAGGAGGTGGAGGTAACATCTCGGTATCCTGGTCACCGTTCTGCAGAGGCAAGGTTGCTGTCTGGACCCTGGATCCAGCAGTTTGTACGGCTTGCAAAATGGTGGTTGGAGTGACAAGAGTCTGCGAACCAAACGTCGAGCCCCAAAGTTCGACGTATCTCTTGGCCGTTGAAATGTGCGAAGACTCCAAGCCGGCACAAAGAATAGGCTCAAAATTTTTCAAAGAAGCTAGATCATGAGAAACTGACATATGCAAAATATTGATAGTAGCCGACGAGAGCGCACGGCACGCTGTCAAGATTCTGCTGTCAACACCGCGGTCAACGTTGATTTTGTAAGATTCGTCCTTCAACCAAATGCTAAGTGATGACTGGAGAGATTGAAGAAGTTGGCATTGGAACTGCGGAACACCGGTACCTAGAAAAGAAGTCAATGCCTCGATGAAGTCGGCAACACCGTGGGATTTTGATGCGCTGAAACTGTCGTATGCACCGTGTAATGTCTGGGAAATTGACTCGAGAAGTGTATGAGGAAAGATAGTATGACCAGCTGCCTGGATGCCGCTGCGATCGATCCCTAGTCCAGTTCCTTGCATGAAAGGGATAGACAAGGAATGGCCAAGCAGCGAAGTTGAGGGTAGGTAGGTATCTCCAGCGGAGAGATGCATGAGGCGTTCGGCCATAGGCTCCACAATCATCGTAGCAACTGCTTGGTTCCCTTTCTCTGTTCGAACCACGCGAACAAATGTTTCAAGCAAATGAGACCACTCTTGAAAGGCTGATGGAAACGAAAGACCGAATGAGAGGATCTTGATGACATTTTCGTAGTCACGGGATACAGAGCCATCGCGCCCGCGAGCGGATTCCATGGGGAACGACTGCAAAGCATTTGCGGCAGCCTGGGCAGTGGCATTCCAAACCACCTCCGACAGCTGCGCCGCACGGGGAATAGCACTAGTCTTCGTGGTGCTCAATTCTGCACATTGTTGGAGAAGTTCGAGCCGAGATCCACGGGAGAATCTGCCGTTGCATGCGGCTTCAATGTTACCCAAAACAAGGCGTGCGTAAGATTGGCTCGGCACTATTGTTCCTGTGGTGCTGCTGATTATTCGAAGGAGATGAAGAATAGCACTTTCTTGGGCCGTATTTGGATGTGAATGTGTGGGAGTGCTTTCGGCTTCATCCGCGTTTCTTAAAAGAAGCTTTTCGGTAAACGGAATGCCTCCTATAGAAACAATCATTGTTGTAGACAAGAATCTGAATCTTTCGAAAAAAACATCCGTAGTCTCGGCATTCAATGATTGTGGCCCTGCAGTCCAAAGGCGGTGCAGTAGACCCCAAACGCTAGCAACAGCTTGCATCGATTCCCCTGAAGGGGTGATTTCTTTGCTGGATGCAAGCGATAGAGAACTGGACAGACTATTCCAGGCCAATGCTACGTGAGACTGCCCAACTGCATCGTCAATCCAAACTGAGGCTTTGAACACATGCTCAAAAACTTTCAGAATTGAGGTAATTCTTGATCGAACCCATCTGCTGTCGGCTGCGGGAAGTTCCTCTACCTCCATTTTGGTAGTGTCATTGATTCGATTCTCTGTCCATATCTTAGCCTGTGTGCTCCACAACAGGTTTGTCAATATGCGCGAAAGACAGTCGCTGAGAACCGGGACGGATGAGAAGATGCCGGAAGACGGAGTGGCGACGTATTCCTCCCATATAATATCTAGGTGTTGATAGGAAGCTGATGGACGGAAAGTGTAGTATAGCAGATTATAGTAGCTGGTCAGAGCAAGCTGAGTGGGCGGTGCTCCTGACTTGTCAGTCTTCTTGCGGTCGAATTGAGTGAGTACGGGTTTGCCCAGCATTTTGAGGAGAGATCGGCTCGTTGATTCGTTGGGGCTGACAGCAAAGACAAATCGATTCCAACCAACAATAGCCTGCGCTTTGATCACAGGCTCGCTGCAATTGAAGCATTTTTGGAGTACCAGAACCCATTCCTTAAAATGATCCCATTGCTCCAAGTTCCATCTTTTGCTCCGGAGTAAAAGGATAATGATGCTCCAAATCTGAGGAACATGCTCACCACTATCCACCGTCGGCATCATGCGAGCCATGCGCTCACGAACCTCTGTTACAAGCTTCCGGTCATGCTCTAATGGCCGGTCGAAGAGATCCCGAATGTTTTTCGACAGTATAGGATTTGGACCGGCTTCTGCGGCCACCTGGAAGCCAAGTGCAATCGCTTTTGACCTGGTATCCTTCAAATGATGAAGCAGCCCAAATATCAAGTGTTCGATCCATAGGTTCGCTTGGGAGATGAAAGCAGACTTGGCTTGGCCTAGCAGCCGTTGGTAGATGTTCAATCGATGGGAAACAATTGCGTTGCCACTAATATTCTTGGTTATTTCTTGTAGCACCGTCAAAAGCCGGGCTACACGAGCACCGGACATAATTTTTGGGCCAAAGTTTTGAGTAGACAAGATGGACATATAGTGCGTCAAAACGGACTTTGGGGCCTTGACCTCATGGAGGCAAGTGATGGAGTGGTCGACCAGAAATATTTTGAATTCCTCCGAAAGCTGTGTTGAGATTTCCGGATGCCAAACGAATGCGGCTGACAATTTCAGAGCCTGATTGGCAAGGTTCGTGTCAAGAGGGCCGCTGTTCGTAAGGTCCCGATTCACGTCTCGTTGAATAAACTCTGTGATGAGATTTAATTTTTCGGCAATCTTCTGACCAGCCGGAAGCCCATCGTATGTTCGCAGTGCGCCAAAGAATTGCATGTAGGCATCGAGTCGGGAGCTCATTGACTCGCCTGCCAGTTGTTGGATGACCGATTCGAGCAGCATGGCAAGCGATTCGGCGGTGAATGTATCGACATTGGGTGACCAAACAGGTATTGGTGACTGAGTTGCTTTCAGGATCGACTTTGTAGGTTTGGAGTCCGTGGAGGGAGGGATCTTGAAGTCGGGAGCCGATTTCATAGCACTAGCAAACGTTGGTGGTTTGATGTACTTCGGCCATGGTGAGAAATTCACTTTCTTCGAACTGCGGCTGGACGGGCCAGTTCCCACCGAGCCCAACGTGGAAAAAGATGACTCCTTGGGTGTTTGAACGGCTATTGGCGAATCGGTGTTCTCAATCACGATGCGCGAAACGGTCCTTGGGGGTGTAGGCGGACGAGCAGAGAGCATCTCCACCATGATTTGGATCAGACAAAAAGTGTGAAAAAGAAGAAGAAGCAATAGTCAATGATCATTGCTGAATGTGATGTTATTCAGGCCCTGTCCATGATCTGGTTTAGATTGAAGAATCAAGAAGCCACATCAAGCTGAGAAAACTAAGTTCAACTTTCCGACGCGCCGCGATGCGCGTAAAGTGTCACCGCCTGAGGCGACGAGGCATCAATACACGGAGTTTTCATGCAAGTCGTCGATAGCTTCAATGATCACTGGGAAGTGTTTCAGGGCGTATATAGCGATCGACAACAATAAAAGCACAAGTGCAGCTTTCAACATATCCAGCATTTAACAAAATTTTCATTTATCAATGTCACATTCTTCAGGGCAAACGGTGGAGTTCACCAAAGTTCGCGTTTCATAAAAGATATAGACTGGATTGTACAAGGTAGGGCTTTTCTCATAATTTTATACTAAATGTTTAATATTATTGTTATATACAAGAATTCTGGAGCAAAGTTCTTAAGAGAAGTAGCTTATGTGGGGGACTCCAAATAATTTATGACGATTTGCCCGACTTCCCCGCGTGGCTCCCTCTCCTTTTTTTAGTTTCCTCGTCAATAGCTACCTGCTCAAGCTACTGATCTGATTTTAATATTATATTATATCGTGCAGGGGATTCTACTTCAACACAAGACGTCAGTAAAAGTGACACCAGTCCTACATCCTCCTCCTATTGGAACGCTCGAGTCAGTCCGAGCTCAGATCAGTATGGCGTCTCTTCAAATGCAAGGAACAGGTATTTTGTGGATATTGAAAAGCTCTACCCTGGAATTAGGTCGGCTGACTCTATACTGCGCATATAGCGAAGCTACAACAAGTGACACAGCTTCTGAAGTCTCTTGAGAAAGACCTACAAGAGAACAACCTGTCACCAGCAGGTAAGTCGGATGCAATGGCCATTATACGTGCCTAATACTAATCCATTCCACTACTAGACCGAGTCCAGACCCTCTTACAGCTCCGACAATACGGTACAAACCCTGCCAACGCAGAACCGATCTATTCACAGAATGTATGAGCACAACAGATGAAGCTGCCCGACGAGAATTACAATTGGTTCTGATATTTCCCAGGGCATTGATACCTTGGTGCGGTATGGCGTTGAGGGGGAGACCCCTGAAATACGTCGAGCAGCATTGCGATGTGTTGCAAACGCGCTATTACTTGACCCCGATATGCGCCAGGCTTTTGTAGACACGGGATACGGTGGAAAGCTAGCAGAAAACCTCAAGGTAGGCTCGCAGCATACAATGTTGGTACCAAAGCTGATATTTGGTAGACTGAAGAATCGGAAGATGAGATGGTTACAAGTCGGATATTGTTCTACACAACCTATAACACTACACTGGACTTTAAAGACTTGATCAAGAGTCATGCATTGGGAGATAATGTCAACTATGTGAGCGGATTGTTAAACTTGAAACTTGCTGGATGTGCCGTGCTGACCAGTATAGCAATTGAGTCGTCATGCGAAGCAGTTCCCCAAGTTGGACAGAAAGCCATTGTCACAAATGGACGAACTGGCATTGTCAGACACACTCAAGTTAATATACAACATCTCCAAGATATTTCCAGATCTTGCTACCGAGTTCTCCCCTGCTCTCCCTCATATTTTGAAGATTATATGTCGCATTGATATCCCAGCAAAGCCCCTAGATGGTTTACTCGGCGGCTTGCTAAATACATTGTCTATCCTTGACTTGGAGGAAAAGAAGGGCAAAAATTTTGAGAGCAGCCCCCTTTTCCCGACATTCGACCCCAAATGCAATGTGGTTAAGTTGATCAGCATCTTGGATCAGGCCGTATCCACATACAGTCCCAACGAGTTAGAGGCAAACGCAGTCCCATTGCTATATTCACTCATCGCTATCCACGAAGTGGCTCCCGATGGACCTCGCAAGCATATGCAGTCACTTCTTCTGCCCGAGGATACTGACCGAAGCTTGCCGATTGGACAGTCTGAGACACTTTCTTCAAGACTTCTGAAGCTCTCGACAACCCACTTTGCCAATCTGAAAGTTACAATATCCGAGCTGATGTTTGTTCTGTCGGACAAGGATGCCGAGAAGCTCACTAAGAACATTGGCTATGGGTTTGCTGCTGGGTTCCTGGCAGCGCGAGGCATTGAGATGCCACAGAGTACAAGTGAAGCATCATCCAAAGATGACACCGAATCCGCACGCAATCCGATCACTGGACAACGGTGGGCTGCTGAGCCACAGGATTCCGGTCCGCCTATGACCATGGAGGAGAAGGAGCGCGAAGCCGAGAGGCTATTTGTGTTATTTGAAAGGTATTTTCGTTGTGATAAAGCTATACAGTGCACTTGCTAACAATTATCACAGGGCCAAAGCAAATGGTCTCCTCAATGTCGAGAACCCCGTGACTCAGGCTCTCCACGAGGGAAGATTCGAAGAACTGCCGGATGATACTGATAGTGACTGAGCATCATATTTTGACGTAGTTGTTCAGTCTCGCAATGTCAGCTTTTCAGTTCGGTTTAATACAACTGCATGCACGGTCTATGACATAGACCATACCCTATATAGTAGGTCTGTAGCGATGATACTGGTGTCAATTCAGAATCTATTTGGGGAGTTTGTCTCTCGGTTCAGTGCACTAAAAAGGGAATCTCGAATCAATGCAACAGCAAATTCAATATAGTTGGCTTGGATTTATACCCGTTGACAGGTTGCGGGCGGAATGACGTTATGCAAGGCGGAGGGTGCTCTCCGCCCGTCAAAAAAATTGCGCGCGGGGCACCGAACACCTCCCACTTCATTTCCTCCACACTTGTCATATCACTGCTTTCTTGTGTTCGTATTTCAAACTACTTACTATATACCTAACCGTCAAAATGTCGAAGCCATTCAACCCCGAGGAGGCGGAGAACCTGGAGGATGTACGAACCCGCGTCCATATGGTCTAAAGAACTAACATTGATCGCTGACAATCACAACAGATGGAGAAGCAGTTCGCCGTCAAAGGTCAGTCACGCATCGATTTACATCCCACTCACACGTTCGGAAAAAGATAATAATATTGATATCCTCTCGCATTGCAGCGGTTGAACATCTCATGACGTACTGGTCTATTTTGGAGAAGGTCAAGGGTTCGCAGCTTCGCTTGACCAAGCAGGACGATGATATCTACAACTCATTCCTGGAGGCATTCCCCGATTTCGATCCCGCCAAGCCACTCATTGAGGACGAGATGAAGAGCAAGGCCGGCAAGGAGAAGTGGCGCAACTGGATGATGCAGTGGGATAAGATCGAGGACTACAACTTTGGCACCATGATCCGTACCCGTGCAGATGCCGAGTATGACCAGGATACCACTATTTTCGGTGTGCGCATGCAGTTCTACGCTGTTGAAATTGCTAGGTAAGTACTGAGCTAAATTGCGTTTGTCACGCATGGAAACTGATGGATTGTTCTAGAAACCGCGCCGGTCTGAATGATTGGATCTACGAGAAGGCCCAGAAGGCCAGCTCTTGATTACAAACCGTGTCTCATTGCTGCTGTTTTTGAAATCGAGGACAGTTCCACATCCAGGCTGATCTGGCCGACGGCATTTGCCTGTTTCCTTGCGGTGCAAATGAGGAATGGCTTCGAGTTGATATTGACTACAAGATCTCGCAGTATCATGGCTTGAGGTTAATTGGTTACGATAGAAGTGCGATCATACCCCATAGATACGTGGTTCTGATTTAGCATTGAACCGTTAATCGCGACTCAAATGTAGATTGCCCGTCCACCAAGACATGGACAGTCTTCCAACATTGGGTCGAAATATACCCTGAATAAAATGTCATTTCCACTGGTTCTTTGTCTATCTCAATCGCTATTGTCTATGCGGATAGGGCCCTCATTGCGGGTGATTGTGGCCATCCCTCACCAAACATTGAGTAAGTCCACCCTCTAGCCTTAGGTTTGTTTGACTGTTAGAAATCGTCCATCGACAGTCAATACTGTGATTGCTGTGCGAAGGATGGGGCTGATGAATGGCACATTCATCCCAAGTGCCTTTTAACAAAGTCGGAGCATGGGTGTCTTTGTTCTGCGCCCCTCTTCAATGTTACCCCATTGGGGAGTTTCTTAGTATTGTTCTTTTTTGTTGATTACATTTATGAAACGAACATTTAAATGCCCTACGATGACTATTTCATGTTGATGTTCATCATCTTCCCTCTCGCCTTACTACTATGCTACTATAGGGTAGCAAGAAAAAATCTCCAAGGACCATATTAATCCCCTAATGGGACATTCGAGCCTTTCGCCAAAATGTGGCTCAAACGCAAGAGTTCCGATCAGAACAGCTCCAACAAAGAAAAAATCCCCGAGAGCAATCCAGGCTGGAAATCGCTATTCGAATTCACGACTCGAAGACACCTACCGACTATCATATTCGGGTCTATCTTTGCCTTGGCTGCTAGTCTTGTTACGCCGGCACTTGCAATTTTCCTCGGCAATGTGTTCGACTCCTTCAACTCTTTCGGCGCTGATAAGACTGATGTCAAAGGGCTTCATGGCCAGGTAATCACAAATTGCCTGGGAATGATTGGACTGGGAGTAGGCGGTTGGTTTTTGAACGGTGCATACTATGCTCTGTTCGTTGCATTCGGGGAAATGCAGGCCTCCGTTATTCGCACCCAGGTGTTTTTAGAGTTATTAAAACGCGACGTTGAGTGGTACGAGGCCAAAAGAGAAGGCTCCGGGGCTTTGTTGTCTGGAATTCAAGCGTGAGTTTTCCGGTATACTCGCCGAAATGTTATATCTAACATGGCAGTATTTTCAGACACATCCATGAAATGCAGATGGCAACATCGCAGCCACTTGGACTTGTACTGCAATACTCATGCCGTTCATTGGCTTCACTAGGGCTGGGCTTCTACACATCATGGAGCCTCTCTCTGGTAACTCTTGCGGGCATTCCCATATTTTCGGCAATCATCGGATACCTTTCTTCCAAGATGAGATTTAGCATTATAGCACAACAGGCTGAGCTTACCGAGGCTTCTAAGGTTGCCAACAATGCCATCACCAATATCGATACGGTCAAATGCCTCAATGGTCAGGCCTTCGAGTATCGGAACTTTGTTCAGCGCATTGAGAGATCGGCTACGCACTACCTTCGACAAGCTCGGCTGAATTCTCTGCAAATTGCTGTCATCCGATGGATGATTTTTGGGATGTTTGTTCAGGGATTCTGGTATGGCAGCTCGCTAGCACGCACTGGGAAACTCACATCCGGAGAAGTTCTTAGAACTTTCTGGGCCTGCCTGACCGCAGCTCAATCCATCGAGCAGGTGTTGCCGCAGATGATCGTGATGGAGAAGGGAAAGGTCGCTAGTGCCGCCTTGAAATCGATAATACAGGCCCGAAGAGAAGACAAAATTGTGAGCGAGGTAAAGGGGACTCGGTATCCGGAACACTGTGAAGGTGATATCGAGGTCAAAAACGCAAGTTTAAATCCTTCTTTGTGTTCTATGCAGACAAACTAACATTCAGAAGGTATCATTTTCATATCCTAGTCAGCCTGAACAATGTGTTCTCAAGCCATCAAGCTTTTTCTTCCCCGCTGGAGAAACGACGTTTGTTATAGGGAAAAGCGGCTCTGGCAAAAGTACCCTTAGCCAACTGCTGATGAGGTTCTACTTGCCAACCTCAGGCGAAATCCTGATTGACCGCAATCCAATACAAGATCTCGACATCAACTGGGTCCGCAATAACATCACTCTTTTAGAGCAGAAAAGCGTTCTCTTTAATGAGTCTATGCTCACAAACATCGCCTTCGGTCGCGAGGACCACGCAACCATCACGAAGCAAGATGTCAAAGATCCTATCGAGTTGGCCATGCTTGATAACACAATCGACAGTCTCCCCAAAGGAATCCACACTTGCGTTGGCCCAGGTGGAAACTTTTTGAGCGGTGGCCAAAGGCAGCGAGTTGCAATTGCCAGAGCGAGATTACGTGACACCCCAATTCTGATCCTGGATGAACCCACTAGCGCTCTTGATCACACCAACCGAGTAGCAGTAATGAAAGCAATCCGTGAGTGGCGGAAAGGAAAGACCACCATCATCATCACTCATGATATGTCACAAATCATGGAACAGGATTTCTTGTACATCCTCGAACAGGGTTCGATTGTGAAATCGGGCTACAGATATGCCGTCGAGGCCAGTCCGGGAAGCGAAAAGTATTTCCATGCGAAAGTCGACGGCTCTCTAGAAACCAAGGCCCAGAACAAAAAGGCTCTAGATGATATCGACATTCCATGGGAGAGCTCATCATCGGAGAACTTGCATACCTTGAGACCTCAAGCAGCTTTCTTCGGGCATCGTCGGGCCAGGGGATCCTGGGCTCAAGGCCACATCCCTCCAAACTTCCGCTCTGGCTCATTGGATTTTATGGGGAGAAGAAATTCGGAATATCTGGTCAGGAATGGGGAGTTCCCCGAGTCTACCTTGCAAGTTCAGAACCAACGTATTTCTTTCATGGCAGAAGGGCCTGATCCCCAACGGGATTTGAAAGAAACAACTATCCAACTTCCCGTGGAAGAAGTCGAAATGGTTCATATTGATGATCATGGCTTGGACTCGGATCCATGGCTCAATGAACACACCGCGAAAGATCCATCAACGAAACATAGGCGGAGATCACATGGCCGTCGCAAGAAATCAAAAGAGCAGCCCGCAGCAAAAGAACGAATGACACCGCTCTCTCAAATTATGGGCACCATTCTGTCGACTTTGACGCTCAGACAACGAATCATCCTCTTCCTCGGATTCGCCGCAGCACTGGCCCATGCAAGCGCAACTCCGATATTTTCATATTGTCTGTCGCAGTTGTTCGGAACCTTCTATGCTGGAACCAACAGTGAACACCTGACATTCACGTGGTCACTTGCTGTACTAGGTGTGTCTTTCGGAGATGGTCTTGCGTCTTTTTTCATGCATTATTTTCTTGAAATTTGCGGCGAGGCTTGGATGGATTCCTATAGGAAAAATGCTTTCCAACGCATTCTTGATCAACCACGGGCCTGGTTTGAGAAAAATGGTAACGGATCTCTCAGACTCACATCCACTCTGGATCAGAATGGAGAAGACATGCGAAACCTGCTTGGCCGTTTTGCCGGTTTTGTGGTTGTTGCCGCAGCAATCACCGTCATGGCAATCATCTGCAGCTTCATTGTTTGCTGGAAGTTGACATTGGTTGCTCTTTCCTGTGGTCCGGTTATCTATATCATCACTCGAGGCTTCGAGGGAACAAATGGACTATGGGAAAGACGATGCAATGATGCCAACGGTATCGCCGCCGATGTCTTTACTGAGACCTTTTCAGAGATCCGTACTGTACGGACATTGACATTGGAAGGTCACTTCCACCGCAAACAAGCCAATGCGATTGCGCACTGCTTGTTGCTGGGATTGAAACGTGCCATCTATACCGGCATCCTTTTCGGTATGGTAGAGCCGACAGTCATATTTTCTACCGGTAAGCTCGCCAATCCTTTACTTTTTTGCTATACTTCTGACGCTCTTGAACAGCTTTGATCTTCTATTATGGAGCGGTGCTCGCAGCATCTCGCGAATTCAGTGTGAACGACGTGATGATGGTATTCTCGATGCTACTTTTCAGTATTGGATACGCTGCTCAGATTCTCTCATGGAGTCAGTAGGGCCTGAACCACTTCGAAATACTCTACTCACCCTTTGATAGTTCCCCAAATCAACACCTCCCGCGAGATAGCGACGCAGCTTATTCGCCTTGCAAAACTCCCACAAGATGGATCCCACGAGCACCTCGGTAGCTTGACGGTTTCAACGCTCACCCCAATCAAGCTCAACAACGTGAATTTCCGATATCCCTCTCGGCCAAACACAATGGTGTTGAAGAATGTCTCGATTTCTATCCCACGCAACTCCTGTACAGCACTTGTAGGACGATCGGGGTCGGGAAAATCGACGATCGCGTCGTTGCTATTATCGCTCTACGAAGCCCCAGCTTCCCAAACTGGACAACCCACGGTGACACTCGGCGGTGCAGACATCCTTCGGCTGCATGTTCCTACCCTCCGCTCGCAGATCTCCATTGTATCGCAACAACCAACGATTTTCCCGGGCACCATTCATGAAAATATCAGTTACGGGCAAGATGAGCACTCACCTCTAGCTTCATCTCATAGTGTCCGCACTGCCGCTCAAGGAGCAGGGATTGATGATTTCATCTCCTCTCTCCCTCGTGGATACAATACTGTGATCGGAGATGGCGGGGTCGGCCTTTCCGGTGGCCAGAAACAGCGCGTAGTCATTGCACGAGCTCTTTTGCGCCAACCTCAAATCCTGATTCTTGATGAAGCCACGTCTAACTTAGATCCCGCGGGTGCAGAGATCGTGCGGCAAACAGTGCAGCAGCTAGTGGCCGTGCGTCAGGGGCTTACTGTCATCATCATCACGCACGCAAAGGAAATGATCGAGATCGCGAATCATGTCGTTGTTCTTGACCAAGGGGCTGTCGTGGAGGATGGGACGTACCAGGATCTGGCCAACATGAATGGTGGCAAGTTGCATGCCTTGCTCAGTGACCCAGAGGAAGTGGGTGCTTAGATTGTTTTCATGGTTTTTCAGATGATCATTAGTTTTGAGATGCACATTTCCGTTTTCTTCTCGCTGTCCAGGTGGTTCCTGTGCTTATTGATCAATTATCATCGCAATTCTCATTGCAACGCCCTCAATATCTCCAATTAAATCTACAACACCACGTAAAAACGTCATTGCTATGGGCAATCAGCAGTGTAAAAACAACAATGTGGATAGCATCTTAATTCAGACGGAGAGAAAAGCGGTAAAATTAAATTCACTAAACTGAAGTCACGCGTCGATCCCATACCCTCCTCAACCTATCAGCCTTACAAGTTTATATTATACAAAGCAAGCGCTCTCATCCAATTCACATAGCTTTCCCATCAACTGGGTTGACAATGTCAAAGCCAACTCTAATTTTCGCGGCGGGCGCGTGGTACCCGCCCACCATTTTCAACCCAATCATCAAGGAACTCGCCGACTATAACTGCCACAGTGTCGCATTTCCCTCCGTCCAGCAACCCACCTCGGTCATCGACCTTCAACCAGATATCGATGCCGTGAGAGCTATCGCTCAACAGGAGGCAGATGCTAGCCAAGACATCGTCATCATCGCGCACAGTTGGGCCGGGTTACCAGTGAGCAGCGCGCTGGATGGACTGAGCAAGTCAGAGCGTGAAGCAGCGGGCCAAAAGGGCGGCGTTGTGAAACTCATCTTCATCGCCGCTTTCCTACCGAGCATTGGCGAGGGTTTGATCGGCGCGTTCGGTGGGATGCCCCCGCCGTGGTATGTGCGTGATGTAAGTCCACCGCCGATCTGTATTCGCAACTTGCAAAATGTCCATGTGACCACTGACATTCATTCTAGGAAGAGAATGGAACTGTGACTGCGAGTGATCCACTCGTGCTCTTTTTCCATGATGTTGCCGATGGTGCGGAGTGGGTTAAGCTTCTCAAGCCACATTCTTGGGCGACCCAAAATGCTCCCGCTACCGGTGCCGCGTACATGAACATTCCTTCTGTGTATCTCTTGACTGAGGAGGATCGCGCGACTCCGTTGCCGGTTCAGCAGGTACTGGTTGAGCGCGCACGACGGAGGGGGGCGCAGATTGAAACTGAGAAAATTAAAACAGGGCATACGCCCTGGTTGGCTATGCCGGGTCAAGTGGTAGATTACATCAAGAAGCATGCTATGGGATGATCAATGGGAACTGGCTCTTCGCAATGATGCAGGTCGTCATTCGGTTTGCACCTGAGGTACCTTACTTTCTCATCTGGTGCAAGGAATATAGAAGTAACACAAAATCATATTGACTTATTTCTAACGAATTTAATGGAGATAAATACGACTATGGACGACGTATGTACAGTAGCATTTACAGTATACGACAACATGACCAAATAGCGCTGGAACAAACATATGTTTCTCAAGAGTTGCTCTTCCTGCGCGACAGCTTATCCACGAACATCCTCAGCCCATGGAAGCGGCTCGGCTTCCTTTCGCTATCATTGCTCTGTCCATTCTCCAGGGGTTTCTGGACTGGCGTAGCCCCCTCCTCAATGGTAGATGTCTTGGCAGAAGTACTAGAGCTGCTGCCAATGGTGACTGTCAAGAGCCTTGGGTTGCCATCAAAAACACTGCCAGACTGATCGGCGCCATTGTCAGGCGCAACATCATCATAGGGAAATGCATAGCCCCGAGTATCGAGGCTCACCTCATGACAAATGCGCGAGTAGTGGTTTGTTACAGGGTGCTTGTAGTAGTTTGAGACCGACTCCCCGTTCGGCTGGTTGGCATTTATCAACAGAGTTGAGCGATTGAACGCAGCCGCGAGACGAGCTGTAATGGCGTCTTTGGTTGCATTTCCAGAAACTGCAAAGGATCCAGAGCTGTTGCTGAAGATGTCTCCAGTAGACGGCTTGGTGTAGGAAATACCTGGAACTGAGAAGGACAAGAGATCGGAGGAAACCTTGGCTGTGACATCACCGGCGCTAGCTTGCGTATTGACCGTCAAAGTATTGTTGGTGTTGTTTGCGTAGTAAGACCAGACTTGATTCACGTAACTGTCGTAGTAGTTATTGAACAAAGAACCATTGAGTGTTCTTCCTGTGTTTGGAGAAACGGCCCGCAAGTTGACCCCGTTTCGCTGGATTATGAGCTTGTCCCAGCCAGCATTATCCTTGCTGTTCTGGGCTTTAAGGGCGTCACAGACTAGATCGAGACCTTTGGCTGGCAAACCCTTGACGGTCTGGGTTGCACCAGCTTTGTTGGTTAAGGTCATCGCGATGGGCATTGACACGAAGTCGACGTAGCTGAGATTCGCATAAAGCTGGAAGTCATTCCAAGTGAATTCGCAAAAGGCCCAGGTCAGATTATAGTTAGGGTCTGATGGGTTGGATACCGATGGTTCAACAAGGGCAGGGCCAGGATTCAGATAGAATGTCAATTTCTTGTCTTGTGCGAACCACAGCCGTGCGCCTGCCAGGTGCGGAATAGTGATGGTGGTGGTACTTCCAGGTGCGCCCAGCGGAATTGCACAATCTGCACCCAGGTTGGTCATAGTGGACGATGGTGAGGTTGGGTAGTAGGCTGTCTTGCCATCAGATCGCAAGAGGAAAAGCGCATTGTGATTATCAAGCGCCTGGCCTGTAATGTAGGCGTAGACCGTGCTAGACCCAGTGTTGTTTTTCAACGCAAAGTTCAATGTAGCCATTTCGCGCGATATTAGTGACTTCGGGGGTTGAGGAAGAAATTCAGGTAGATTTGAAGTCTTGAAATGATTGGCGCAGAAGCCCAATAAGAAAGCCGTATCAAGATCCACAAGGCTGCCGAGGGATTGAAGCTGGTATCGACATTTTAGTCCGCAATAGGGGCCATAATATATACTATCGCTCGAAGTATATTGTTGAATTCGTACCAAACTGATGGCCTTAGGTAGGGCAGGGTGACAAGACCCTGTGATTCAACGCGGCGATGACCTTAAGTTTCTCGGAGATGATGGCTTGGACCCCATTGGACTGGCGACCAGTTTGAAACGGAGATGTCGATCTTAGTACACAAAAGGCTGCACATCCATATCAACAAAAGTATATACTAATGTCGATCCAAAAACTATGGCGGAACGGCACGATCATGCCATGTCTCCAGGTGATCCAATTCCAACCGGTGTCGATCTTGGCCACTTTGTGCGGGGGGCAACCGTAAGCTGATCATTATGTAAAGCCCTCGGGGGATCGACAGCTGGTTACTTGAGTGTCGAGAAAACTCGCGATACCCTCGTTCTGTCAACGCGGGCGCGTTCATAGCTGAGCCTTGGCCATTGGGAGGTCATCCACGCCTGTATTTTATTGGCCAATACAACCATTTGATATCACTATGCTCCCACGAGATGATTACCAGTATTTTTCCTAACTTTAAAACGTACATTATCCAATTTCTTTGCATAAATCATGTGGTGTTAATGGTGTACTTTCTACCAATCCTGAGGCTGAAGAACCTCGCGACACACAACAGATGCCCCTACGCCTAGGAGTTTGCACATTGTTGCGCATAATGTTTTGATTTGGTGACTTCAATAGGATCATACTTTTAAAATTGAAAAAATGGTCCCTTGCCAGAGGAAAGAAATATTATCACGCGGCGATAGAGCATTAAAAAAATATAAGAGGACTGGATCCTAGCAACTTCTCTCTATTCTCTCTTTTCCAAGTCAATATCTGATTTTCCAAGACTTTTATCTCTATTTGAAGTATTTGGACTCGCTTTTCTTGGGGCCCTTTCTACTGCATTTGTGTGTATTCAGGCGGCAGGTTACGATATAACAAAGGTCCAATATACTACCGATTTCCCAACTTTGCTCACATGTCGTTATCTAGCAATATCCAAAAGCAGGCAATGAGAGAAGGTATCATCCACGTGTTTTATCTTACGCCTCAAAACAATACCATCCGACCAAACTAAATTGGCCCGGGCGTGGCACATTCCTCAGCAAAAGGTATGTGTCGATCTCAATCCATATATATTTGAATAGGCGAGATTGACGCACCCAGGATAGCCTTTAAAATCGGATGCCTAGAATCCTCGCCAAGATTTATAAGTGGCGGTCTATCAAAGTTGTCTGTACAACAATGGTCAAGAGCCAAGTCAGGAATCATGATCACACTTCAATTTGATTGTAATGCCTCCGATGATTTAGTTTCTTAGAACCTCCGGCTTTTAGTTCCGACTATCCCAGCGCCGTATGTTTACTAACACTAATGAGAAATTCACACTTTGTTCGGTTTGATGGGGCCGCGGTAGACATTGTCAACTCTACTGGAACGACATGACGATTATATGCGGGGGCCTAGCACAGTTGCATGACAGTATATCTTGCAGGGATACCTTGAATTATAGTTGACGAAGAGTCGTCAGCATCAACATTGGGTCTTCCCATTCCATACATACGGGCAGGGGGACCGGGGACGAAAACATACTTCGGGCCTGACACGCAGAGACTTTCTCAGCCCATATGATGTTCAATTTATCTACATACCTACATCTGTAGGAGATATAGTATAATTCCGGTTTTCCCAGATGCGGGAGAGAACGGGGCGAGCTATCATCGACACCTTCGCATTGTCTTGTCAGCGCAAGCTGCCCTACCAGAAACTTCGATTCCAGATGTCTCTATAAAACTCATCGCTTGGTGAAATGTGAGACATGAGCTTATGCTAAGAATTACCGTGTTTCGCAGCGAGCCCTTCACTTGGAGTTAAACCAAATTATGATAGGTTGAGAGTAAGACAGCTCTTCCATTGGTGAGATTTACCGAGGTATCTATACGAGAAATCCAGAACAACGCCCATTCACAACAATAAGAAAGTGAAACTTGAGGCTTAAGCCCGGCGCCTTTGAGCGAGGATTCGCCACCAATGCAACGTTGGGTTCTCAACCTATCAGCCGTTCTTCGCCTATCAACGATTTACTGCGCCTCACTAGTCACTGCAGAATATGCATTCAGAAATGTCGAAACAAATAAGATGATGGTCCAATGAGTGATGACAAGCTCTGTCGATAGAAGCATTACAATGTTCCCGAGCAATGTGGTTCTATTATTAACTCTATGCTGATGTTGACCTCGGCAGCTAGCGCTTTTTCACACGTTCAGTATCGCGCCACGCTTTGGGCTAAACGATATGAACCAAGTTGAGGACGTGGTCAAAGCACCACGAGGATTTGCTCCAGCGCTTATGTTTTCATAACTCCTTTGTGTGGCTCGGATACTAATAGACATGGGCCTTGAGGGGACAAATCGAGCGAGATAGCACTGAAGCGAGCATCCGCTGTCATTCGTGCTTGTATTCCCGAGGTACTCCGTAGACGATGTGGGATGGGATTGATCCACAGATCAAGGGGAACTTGACTGCCGGATAACCGCCGAGACAAGCCGGTGGAGCCGACCTACAAAGAAGGGGGTGTTTTAGAGATGGCAAGGAGTTCTGAAAGGGAGCAACATTTCGATCTTGAGATTCCCCCAAATTTATAGCTCACGATTTGGACTGACGTTAGTGATTCTCATATCACAAACGGACCCTAATGAGCCCTAATGGTGCCCAAGTGGAGACTTGACAATTCGTGATTCCAATGGTTGAGATTTCAGATGTCTCACCACGATCTCATACCAGTCCCGGAACGCAAGGGCTTGCCTTGCTGCAAAGGGAACTCGTGCAGTTCATCGGTAGAAAGTCAACGTGTAAATCGTTTTAAGATTTGAGATTTCAAAGTTGAAGGGTTCAAACGATGGGAATTCAAAAGAGAATGTGATTGGTAGAGAATTGCAGATTGCAGAGATCGACAGTTCTAAAATTACAAATAAAAGCGCATTTGATTGAAGGAGAAAGCCCCAACCTGAGCCTCCACCCGGCCACGCCAGCGTTTCAGTGCTTGGCGTATAATAATAGCAGGGCTGGCGCTCACCAAGGCTGACGCGCTTTGTCCCTTTTCACATTCCTCGACTCTTTCTGAAATCCGGGGATTTTATTCCATGCCTTCCATTAAAGATTTTTAGGGCAGCCTGTCCATTATGTACATTCCACAGAAACGTCAAGATGACCAAAGGAACAAGAATAATATATTTATTATTGTATGCAATTCCGATCATTCCGAACCCTTCCCCTATACTGACCCGACTTCAGTGTGCCGTGAGCATCATATTTGCAGTTGCAGTCGGTGTGGGCGCCTACTTCCTGTCCCGACAGCTACGACAACGTAACTACGAGCCGAAATACCTTCCTGGGAAATTCCTCAAGCGAAAATGGAAACAATGGGGCGTAGGGAGCGCATCATACGGCGAGGTCCCAAATCAAAGTGGCCAAGATACCTCTTATCGTGGAGCTACCACAACACCAGAGATGCAGACCAATGATGGCGTCCGCCGCGATACCTCGATCCGTTCTATTATGACTCTACCCCCCTATTCCCTCAGCCCAAAGCCGACCGAACAAGTTATCGCCCGGGAGGGTGAACGCGGTGGGATGGATATGGTCCTGGAATACCCGGAGACTGCGGAAGAACAGGAGACTCGCCGCGAGGAACAAATGGACTCTTTGTACCAGATTCGCCTGCAGCGCCGGCAGCAACTAGCTGACCGCGAGGCACGCCGTCGGGAGCGACGAGAAGCCCAGGCACGCGGGGATGCCGCTCGTCTTGAACTGCTGAATGCCGAAACTCGCGCTCGGACGCAACGTCGCCGTGCAGGAACCAACAGCGCAGTCGACGTAAACGCAGTTCTAGCCGAGCATCAAGCGAGAGAGCGGGAGCGACGCATCGCTAGTGTTAGCTATGCTGAACTGGGACGTGTTCGCCATGATGGATCACGGCTTCGAGCCGACTCGCACAATCCTTATTCGCATGATTCAGATCGCCGACCGCTGTTGCAAAGTGACGCTCCTAGCTCCACCACGCCATCCTTTGAACTATCTAACGTCAACTCTCGAGGCCAGTCTTTTGCTTCGTCGATTACGAGCGAATCAAATCTTGCTACCGAGCTTGATCAACTATCTTTAACCCCGACCACGACACACGGCTCGAGCCGACCAGTATCACAAACCGACGACGGAGATCTGGGTATGCTCAACATGCCTCCACCTCCCGATTACGAGCACCTGGACTGGGGTGATGCCCCTGCGTATCAAAGTCCTGTTACGGAGCAGAATGAACAAGCGCGGCAGCTCTCATCCATCGATCGTTTGCCTTCGATTCACGTCAATTTACCCAGTCCCATGACTGTGTCCCCCGTGACACCGACTCAGTCACAATTCCAGAGTATCAATAATGATGAACCTCCAACCCCGACAGATCGGACGTCGACGATACGAATGGTGTCAGCGGAATCGGCGACTACCACCCGTGGTCCAGCACCCAACCTCAATGATACGATCCCCACCTCTGAGAGCAACACTTGAATAAACCCTACCAGGAGAAGCTCCTCATAATATATCACTCAGCACGAGCACGATTCACGACCTGTATTAGCGTTAGTCCTGGGAGCTTAGTTTCCTCTTTCACTCGTTGGGAGCTTTTGATTTCGTCCTTTTCCCCAGCGCCTTTTCCCTTTTGTGTCATTTACTCGGCTAGCAGGGCGTTTTGAGTTTAGGTGGCGAGCTAAGAACTGCGCATAAAGATATATCACGGGTTCCTTGCTATCAATGTATCTACAGCATCAAATATATATAGGAAATGCAGAGCAGGAATACATTTGCCAGTTCCTACGCCTGTACAGCCGCCACATTTTTCCAGCCCTTGTTGGATACCCATCCACACATTCGCAACCACCAAATCATGCGGATATTCTCGTTAGCCCAAGGTGAGTGCTTTGTCTGCCCAGGTTCTTCGAGTTTAGAGTAGTAGCAGACTATAACTGAAGAGAAGAGAATAACATTATATCTTCTTAGATACGTCCTAACCCCAGCTCATGCTCATGTTTGGTTCACTGGGCAGCCAAAACGAGAACAGCGGTATAAGTTGAAGCGACATAAGTATGAATCTGTTCCACACGCAAACCCGCACTTTCCACAAGCAGCTCCCATTGATGTTTCATCCGCTCTTTACCAGCAAAGGTCATCATAGCAAGATCAGCCACGGCCGATTGCCAGTTAGCGCCAGTATCTGGCAGCACGGCATCATCGATCAAGATCCGTGAGTCGGGGCTCATGGCAGCGAGAATGTTGCGGAGAATCATTGCAGCTTTGTCGTCGGGCCAATCATGCATGATTCTGCGGAGATAATAGAACTTGGCGCCTTAATGAAGGAAACGGTCAGTCTTTGATAATATCTTGCATCCAATGGATAGTTGGAGACAAACCAATTATAGGCTGCGCTTGGAAAAAGTCATAAGCCTCAGCCTTTACACCATCAATGGGAGCGAGATTTTCCACTGCCTCTGGCAAGTCTTGGAGAACAAGGTAGCCTAGGAGATTGGGATACTTCTTTCCAAGCTCAATACATTGATGACCGTGGCCGCCGCCAACGTCGACGAAGAAGGGTTTCTCCGGGGGAGCAGACGAAAACTTGAATGGAACCTTACGGGCTTCATCGTTGAAAAGATTGAATCCCTCGGTCCACTCTGATCCTTGGAGTGCGGTCATGATCTTTTGCAGGTTTCCGAAGTGCTTTGGCTGCTGAACAAGCCACTCGAATGAGGTGAGCTTGGTGTTGTGAGCTTTCTGGAACGGAGTGTTGGTATTGACAGTGACGTCTTGATAATTATTTTCGGCGAAGAAGGCAGGCATTGCTTGCACAACAGGTCCAAGCGTGTCGAATCTAAGGATTTATCAAGAAGCTAGGTAAGCAGAGATGCTTGCTAGGTGGATGGCTGGGTCAAAGGTGGAGGAGACTATATAGCTTACCCGTGGTATATCATGGCCTCGCCCTTGGAACCGGCCAAAGCATGAGTGATGTTGTTTGCGGCATATTCGTTGACTCCGGTCTCTTTTACCATGTCTATCGCCGCTAGGTAACGAAGAATCCTCTCTGAGTAGAACAGTTTTAGAATTCGAAGTAGATACGGCCCTCTCAGAGGGGGTTTACCTAGGAATGGAGGAGACCCTCCCGTTAGCTCCGCAATTTGCGTGATACTCAAGGATACATCGCTTCTCGTGAGAGAGCGAAGTAGTCCCAGATCTGCACTAATTCGGAGCATCGCATTTGTTAGCCCCTACAACTGTCAGCCTTAGGTGAACTCGAGTTGTAGTACGTGACCACAAACCGGTACTGCAAGCTCCATTAAGGTATCTTTCGGAGACTGAAGCTCATTTTTCACTCGTTTGAGAGACTGAATGATGTTCAGCCGACCGGCTTCGTCGGTGTTTTCGGCGAGAGCTTGGATCTGAGCAATGATGGAGTCCATATTCACACAAGGGAGACAAGAATATTGTCAGATTCTAGAAGAAAGAGAAGACGGAAGCCAAATTGATGGGCCATTATATTTTCCTAGTCAAAAGAGATTCTTATATACCTTTTGTCCTCACATAGTTCTCATAGTTGAACTCCACGGAGGCCACGGAACTTCCGCGGATTCGCCGGCCTTTGATTGGTCAATTTAATCAACCCCCATTTTACCCCCAACAAACCCCCAGAGCTACACGCAAACTGCTTCAAATAATGTCCAGGGCCAGAGATGCATCGAGTTGAGAAAAAGCGTATTAGGTCTTCACGCTCGCAGCCGGTATCTTGCCACTTCTGTCGAGCGAGGAAGCTGAAATGCAGTCGGCTATTCCCTTGCTCCAACTGTACTAGTCGGGGCATGACTTGTCAGCTTTATCCTACTACGACATTGCCGGATAGTTCTCAATATCAGGCCGATGAACTGCCTGGAAATAACCACACAGATGTTCTGGCCCGCTTGCGGAGGCTGGAAGAGATAGTTCTCACCAATGCACCAGCGTCTAGTCCCCTAGGACAAACTTCTACCCAGGCTCCGTCACTTCCTTCTCCTCCTGCCCGGCAATCAAATCAAGCAGAAATGGTTCATGAAGCACAGTCATCTACAGAGACTATGACTTTGCTAGAAAGTGAGATCACATCATCAGGCTCAACGGTTAGCCTACCTTGATCGAATCAAATTATGGGAAATCGACAGCTAACAAAAATGTACAGGTTGATCTTTTGGAGCATGAAATTGAATTCAGGACTTGCCCAATTCGTAGCGCAGTGGGATCTGAACTAATGGCACATCAAGCCAACTCCGCGAAAAGATGTATCTGGCTGCCACTCCACGACGAAGCGAAAATACTAGTGGAAAAGTATATCACGGAGATCACCTTCCTCCAGCATGTGGTTCACATCCCCTCAGTGCGTACCATGGTAGATGAACTCTATTGTGACCTGAAAGAACGCAAGCCGGTCAGGATTGGGTACGTTTCATTGCTCCTCAGCATTCTCGCTAGTACCACATCCTTCTGGACTGAACGCGATATGTGCAATCATATCTTTTCGGCAGTTGAAGAAGCAGTTGCACAGTCCACACAGTGGATGAGACTTGCGATGGATGTGGTCGATTACTCGCGTTACAAACACTTCGAGTCAATAGAGGATATCCAGGCGATGGTCATTATCACATTTGTGACTTTTAACATCGTTGGGATTACATCCCACGCCCGGCATATGCTTTCCACTGCCATTTCAGTTGGAAGAGAACTATCGCTGCATCGAATCGATCATCCATATAATTCCAACCTAGATGTGCCTTCGCCGTCATCTGCGAAAGCAGAGATATGTAGAAGAGTGTGGTGGTATCTCGTGGCAACTGATTGGTAACTTTTTCTCCTCCTCCATTCTCTTTCTTTTTAATAATGCGTTCTTCTCGATAACAGGCACATGTCTCAAATGTCTGGCGCACAGAAGGGCACCTATTCAATTGATCCACGCCACATGATGACCAACAAACCTTGCAATGCGAATGATGAAGACCTTGTAGACGGGATGGTTGGAGTTGGAAAGCCACTCACTCACCCCACATCAATGTCGTACTGTCTTCAGCGGATTAGATTGGGCGAATTTTGCCGTGAAATCACAGATTGTGCTCCATTTGGAATATCTGATCCAGGAAGCCCAGACTATGAGCACACGAAACAGATTGACGGCAAGATCTGTGAATTCTCTGAGAGTCTACCCTCGTTCTTTTCGTTGGCCTATAAGTCGGACGAGCTCCCAGAAGCCGATCCTTCGAAATTTCCCGGAATAATCATACAACGATACATCCTCAATTTTCTGCTTCATACCCAAAGGTGCAGGCTTCATCTGCCTTACTTGTCACGAGCGTCGAAGGATCCTGCATATGATTACTCACGAAAAGCGTGCCTGGAAGGAGCTCGAATGGTAATCCGAACCGAACGTCAACTGTCGCTAGAGAGGATCCCCTTTTTATCAGGGCGACTGAGACTTTCAGGTTTGCTACATTGCGTCTGTGTGGCGATCATTGTTCTCCTCATAGACTATTGTGGGAGTGGTCCTCCGCAGCAGAAGGACATAACGGAAATTTTGGAAGCATTTTCAGTCCTAGAAACGGCTAAAGAGGAATCCCCTTTAGCAGGAAGGTTGCTTGAAACCTTGAAGTCGGCTCTTCGCCGACACAGTACTTCGGGTTCAGCCGTTGAAGAAACTACAACAACGCAATCCACCTCTCAAGAGCTCAAGGCTTCGCCGGGTCTTGCCTGCAGCTCTACGGCACCTACAAGCATGGTATATCCGACAGACAGGAACATCGATGACTTCCTGATGGATCCCACACTGCCTACTTTAGATGACCTCTGGCAGGTATTCGATGACAATGTGGACTCGGGAACAGTGGACTGGGACAGCTTTTTTGCTGAGTCAGATACTGCTTTCTTGTCTATGTAGTATATTAGCAGTAATTAAATGAGCGCTTTCGGCATGGGCTGACTGAAGTTTGAATCGACGACATTATGACGCACGATATATCAATTGATCGAGTTGCACAGAGGATAATAACGTTGCCTAGATGGTTCCTGGGCACATTCTGGCTTTGCCCTTGCACATGCCTGCCACTTCCTCTGTGTAAACTCCCCCAGGAACCTTTACCGTATCATATCATCAATCTAAGGACTACATGATACAACATATGTTATACCACGGTTATCAAAGATTATACATAGAAAGGTCGTTTGCACAAATTAAGACTTTTCCGCCTTTTATTGCCGTCGACCTAGGAAGCTGAAAAGACATCACAAGGCCGCATATGTGGCCGACTGTTCTTGTGTAGTTTACGTAGTTTATATAGCATGACGCGGGTACTAATTCCAATAAAAGATTATGTAAATGTGCCATTGAGCCCTGGAGCGATATAAAAAATAGTTGGACGTGGCCGGTTCGGGTTCCACTTCCACCTGAACACATCCATTGTACAATGATGATTTTGATTGTCGGATTCGCATGGTCCGATCCAATCTCTTTGGTTCTTTTTTCGTCTTTCATCATACTTGTGGAATGTAGTGCTCTATGTTGTGTCTCTGTCGGTATTTGTTACACAGGTCCACGTTGTACAACATACTATTCTTTATATGTATCACAATTCTACCTTAACCCTACAACTCCACTGAAGGCTACAATGTACAATGTATGTTATATGTACTGTCTAAAACAGACTCTAGTTGTAGATCCCGTTGTAGTCAATGACAATGGCGTCTAGCTATATCAACTCACGTTATTTCTTGTTTCTATATGTACTTTATACTAAATATGATAGCACAGATTCGGGATTTGTAGCTATATTAGATGGGTATACAAGGTACCCAAAGTCACACATTTAGTTGTTTTTATAACTGTTTACATGCACAGTATGTAGCTGGATTAGAAACTGGCGTATCAGTAGCTACATCCCATATACTCTCGGCTACCTGGTAACAACAACGGGACTTCATCCGCATCATCCAACCATCGAATGATTTGAGCCTCTCGGAGCACTCAAAGAGGTAGTGTTCCATGGGAAAATGTATGTTGCGACCTTTAATCGGTTACTCAAACCGTGGACAATATTTCCGCAGCCCTCTCATAGTCAGACAGTGACCGTTGCCCATCCTTCAGATCCTGATTTCAGGTGGAGATATAAGCATACTGTCATACTCCATCTTACTCCACAACTCATTGAATTGGAGCTCTGTTCAAGATGACGTTGTGCATGTTGCCACGCATCTCGCTCCGGCTGGTTTGGACATACCATTGTCTACCCTCCGAGACTAGGATAGTTGGTCCATCGGAGGTCTCACCCACGCTTAACGGCATGAATGACTGACAGCATGCAGTGTCCATCCATCTCGGGAACTTTTGCCGATGTGTGCCTGTTATTATATTGCTCCATGATTCGTTTGAAGCGCTAACCCACCGCTTCTTATAAAGATTCCCACTCCCCCAAACTTTGCTCCTTCAACTAAACTCACATCTGCCATCACAGCTATACCGGTAGACATCAGATCATTCAACTGTTAACGATCTTAAAAAGGGCGCCGCGTTCATCCGCTAACTGATAAACACATCAGCGTTTGCTGAACAGCAACAATGAGGAAATTCGTTGCCCTCGCTGCCTTTGCTGCCGGCTCCAATGCCCTCGTTGGCCGCACTGATAGCTGCTGCTTCCACCTCAGCTCGTCCGGTGGTGCCTCCGGTAAACTCGGCCAGCTAGGTGATGGCCAGAACCGCATTGGAGACGATAATCTACAGCCTGCACAGTACTGCATAGACTCCAATGGCGCCATCACAGACTCCAATGGCCGTGGATGCATCCTCACCCGTAAGTAAACTAATCAAGTCCCCGTCTATCAACTACGAAAGGACGTATATCTAACGGTATGACAGCTCCTACGACTCAGCTACAGTGTGACGAGGGTGTGCCTCCTACACCCGGCTTCTCTGTCAACTCACAGGGTCAACTCCAGTACCAAAACAGCCCCGACTTAGTTGCCTGTGCCACCGGCCAAAATGGTGGCCTGAATATCTACACTACCCCTAACAAGATGGATGTCACTGGCTGCGTGAATGTGCAGTTGGCTGCTGACGCTTGCTCGAACTCGGGCGCTAGTGGCGGCGGCGGCCCGCCTGCTCCAGCTCCCCAGCCTAGCCCTGTTGGTCCTGGTCCCGCTGGCCCTGCGTTTGGAGGTGGTGCTGGAGGTGGTGGCCCTGGCCCTGGTTCCGCTGGCTCTGTGGCTGGAGGTGGTCCAGGCGGCGGCGGTGGCCTTGGCCCTGGAGGACCTGGAGCTGGAGGTGGCGGCCCTGGTCCCGCTGGCCCTGCGGCAGGAGGTGGTGCAGGAGGTGGTGCAGAAGGTGATGCTGGAGCTGGTGCTGGAGGTGGTGGTCCTGGCCCAGGAGGACCTGGCGCTGGAGGTGGTCCAGGCGGCGGCGGTGGCCTTGGCCCTGGAGGACATGGAGCTGGAGGTGGTGCTGGAGGTGGTGGTCCTGGCCCTGCTGGCCCTGCTGGCCCCGGACCTGGCGCTGAAGGGCCTGGAGGTGGTCCTGGCGGCGGCGGCGGTGGCCCTGGCCCTGGCCCAGGAGGACCTGGCGCTGGAGGAGGAGGTGGTGGTCCTGGTCCTGGTCCCGCTCCCGCTCCTTCTTGCTCTCCTACCCCCAGCGCCCCTCAGACTGTCACCGTCACTGTCACTGACTGCAGCTGTCCTACCTCCGGTGCTCCTGGTGCCCCTGGTGGCGGTGGTGTTGTGTCGCAGCCCTCAGCTAGCATGCCTGGCCCATCTGGCGGCGCTGGTATCAAGCCTTCTGGTACAAAACCTGCTCCAGTTGGTGCTGGCGATGGTGCTTCGCAGCCTGGTCCCTCACCTAGTGCGCCTGCTCCAGACGGCGGCGGTGCTTCACAGTCTGGTGCTTCACCTAGCGCGTCTGCCCCACCTGGCGCTGTTACCAAGCCTTCTGTCACACAACCTACTCCTGCCGGCGGCGGGGCTTCGCAGCCGGGTACCTCTCATAGTGTTTCTGCTACCGGTGGCGGCGGCGGTACTTCGCAGCCTGGTGCCTCAGCTAGTGTGCCTGCTCCCTCCGGTGGCGGAGGAGGAGGTGGTGGTATCTCTGTCAGTGTGCCTCCCATCTTCATCAGTGCCTCTCACCCCACCGGCTCCCCCAGCGCATCCGTCCCTGCTACCTCTTCTGCCCAGCCATCAGAGACTGGAACCTCTGGCGGTGCTTGTCCGACTGATCTCTCGGGCCCCTACGAGATCCCTCACCTTATTGTCAATGTCGATTCCTCCTCGCCCGGCACTACCGCAGGAACTGGGTTTAACGGTACTGTGAGCTCGATGATGTCAACCGTGTTCAACTTCGATATCCCATCCTCCGACGCTGGCAAGACCTGCAGCCTCATCTTCCTCTTCCCTAGGCTCGAGGATCTCGAGACCTCGTCTTACACCTTCAGTGGTGATGGAAAGATTGACTTCGCTAAGCTCTCGTCCGTTGCTGATTCCTCAACAAACTTCGGAAACATGCCCTCGGTGCTCGAGGACCTCGGCACCATTACCGTCTCCCCTGGCAACTCATACCTTGTTTCTACCTTCTCTTGTCCGGCTGGCCAGGCTGTCGCCTACGTGATGAAGAACGTTGGCAGCACCGACTTCAACTTCTTCGAGGACTGGAACCCCTCTCCGTAAGTTTTCTACCATTTTCCCTTTTGCGTGTATATCAGCTAACGCCCTTTTCAGTCTCGGTCTGTACATCACCACTTGCTGAATAAGGAACATCCGCAATTTGGCAGTTTCTAGGGCCATTTTTATGCCTTGTAAACGGCGGACCTGTGAATTACTATATCGGGTTAGTTTTGCCTTTTATTTTTGTTTAGCGCCCCAACACGCTGTCACTTAACCCACCTTCAATGCCGCTGACATAAAAGACCCGTCTTCGCTGCTCCTCCATTTCTCTCACTTATCCATTCTTCTGCCTCTCTATATTGCACTCATCGCCGCCCCCTTTCTTTTACTCTTGCCCCCACCAACTACCGCACATTTGCTTTTGGCCCGACGCACTACCCCTTTCATTTTTACTGGAGATTAGACCTGGCACGTGGGTAACCCTCATAACCCTGCACCTAACCTTTCGCTTGGGCAGGTCAGTTCTAAGATCCCAACCCTCAATGAGGGTCGTGTTATGCACTGCCAATAAATTTCTGGATCAATAAGCCTCTTTTCTGTTACTCCTCTTTTCTGTCCATTTGCTAGGAAATTCACTTATGTGAGAATAGTCCCACTTCCAATCCTTTTGTTGTGGATTTAGGGTAGAGTTTTGTGGAGTAGTGCCCCTGGTTGGTAGTTGAGAGGCGGATTCTGAAGCCAAAACGACATCAAAATCAATATTAGCATTGAATGCTAATTGACGAATAATCGTATTCGCAACAGCCCTAATAATCATAACAGCCACGGTCGAGCAAACTTACGTCCGGTGATTATCCTAAGTCTATGGCCGAAAAGGATACAAAAGAATTCATTCATCCATTTTCCAAAAAGAAGTAGGGTGCTTATTGATCATTCAATAACCTCACTCCAAATCACGCGCAGTTACTAATACTCAGGCACTAAATCAACTGCAATATTGCCACGTGCAGTATCCTAAGCCAAGCATATTCAGTGAAAAGAGAAACCAAATCATTCTCAGTGAGTAAGAGCATGAGCTGTTAAATCCCCACCCCACCAGTGGCGGAATCATCACCATCACTCTCAGCCTCTACGCTGGTCTTACTGGGCAAATAGGGAACGCCCCAAGGGTTGGACTTCGGGCCCATGTGATGTTCTCGAGGGCCACGGCCAGCCCCATCTTGACGATCAAGCATCTTTCGTAGTTCGTCAAGGGATAGACCAGCCATGGACGTAATGAGGTCCGTTTCGATGTCAATAATGGTTGAGGTGCCTCCCGCTGTCGAGTCTGCGAAGCTCATCCGCTTACCGACACTGGTAGCGATATCGTTTGTTAAATCCCTCCTGACGGTTTCGATCATGCGAGCTAGAACACTCTGTTGATGCTGATAGCGTGTCGCAGCATTCTGCTCGTCCGTGCAGATATCAGGAAACCGCCAGTTCAGGTAGAGCTTCTGGTGGGAAGGGGGGCTCGCATAGCCTCCCGGATGGCAAGAAATGAACAGGTGGCAGAGATAGCAGGCTGGCTTGCTGCATCCAATGTACCTATCCCTCTCGTCGAGGAATCTACCACCCGTCTGCTCAAAGTGGTCGAGGACTAAAAGTTCCGCATGCACGCGCGTTTTGCCTTTACAGAGATCCTTGGACAGCACCCGGTCCAGTTCCTTCTCCGAGTATATTTGCTGCAACTGCCGCAAGAATATATCTTGCTTCGCCGGATCAGAGAAAATACGATGACTAATGTTCTGGATGTTGCAAGTACGAGCCAAAAGAGGGATCCGGTTCTCACGCGAACGCCCAATCGGCTCGATGCGCCAGCCTCGCGATAACTCTAGGCGAAGCCTGATGGTGGCCTCGATCAGTCGCTTACACTGAGACACGTGCTTCCCTAGTTTGTAGAGCAACTTATGGAGTCGCTCAAAGTTACGGGATTGCTCAACGCTCCCGGTGGTGTGATTCAAGGCCTTGAATACCTTCCGGTCCCTGTAGCTGGAGAAGGCCAGGCTTGGCATGTCACTTTCCTGAAGCTGCATACTGTTCTTTGAAAGGTGCGTCGCAATCCAGTTGCGGAGGTTGATGATGCTGTCATGATCTGCGCGTGGTGGTAATGCTTCATCAGCTTTGATGTTCAGCAAGGGCTGCTCTCCTTACAGACAGGGCTGCGTACCTTTCAATCCAGGCTCGGCATTCAATCGTCCCATCACCGACGAGACCAGTTTGTTCACTTGCTGATAGTACTTGAAGATTTTGGGGGCGTTGAGGTTCAGCACGTGCTCAGTCAACATTTTCATCGCCGCTCGGCCCTCATCCATGTCCAGTCGAACCGTAGGATTCTCGATGAACCATGAAAGAATATTGAGAACCTTCTCCAGAAAAGTGACGACCGCCGTATCAATGCCATTGTTGGCAGCCAGCAGAACCACTATCGCATCGGGGGTCTCTTCTAGGGCCGCCGCAGTGACGTAGCCAGGCTTCTTCCGGTACGCACATATATAGGCGATGGCGTCCACAAAGGATCGATAGGATCTTGGGGCAGTCAGCCCCGGGCCTTTTGGAGATAAATCACCGGGCTTGATTCGATCTCCTCGGACTTCGCTTAGAGTGTGGAGCAAGCAGAGAGGCTCATAGAGCAACCGCAATCTTTTATCCTGATGGTGGATCACCGAAGCCTCCGAATATTCTTCGCTCATTGCGTGTTGGTCGATAAGGTTTGCAGAATGATGATCACAGATATACCAAGTGTTCTTTATCCGTGAAGATGCCCGCCGCAAGCTTGATATATATACACTAAAGTACACCCTCTCAGCCTCATTGCACTTCTTCTGACTCACTGCGCCCTAGCAGTCTCATCATTTATCTTTGCTGCCCAATGCCAGCCATTACCTTGTTTCTCTTTCGCTCCCTTTCTCTTGCTTTCCAATTGTTCTCCCCCCTGTCATTTTTCGACGGCTACCAATGTATACCCCTATCTTTTAGTTACCCTCACTCGCTACATGACGCAAGCCAGATTGAAGCCATGTCACACTGCGTCGATCGTCGTGCAAGTCTCAATGTTACTATGCTATACACAGACATACTCATGCTGCAGTGTCAAGGTTGGGGGTTTATGTTAGCCATGCATGCATATCTTTGTACTTTTATGGAGCAAAATGAACTCGTGTCTGTCACGGAAGACAGCTGACGGTATGGCCGAATCTGCATGGACAACACATTTTTAAAAAATATGACACGTCACGTTCTACATCACTTTCTCGTGTGATTTCTTTGAGCCTCTGCAGGCTGGAGCCTTCCGGTGAGTCACAGCTGAGAAATTTTTCCATGTTGTACTGGTTTCATGCTTTTGTGGGAACCATCTCACAATAAGGGGAGCGGGGAGACCATATATGGAGTTCAATAATCCTCCAACCTCCAAACATTAAGATACTACTTTGCTATCAGTCCGAAGCATTACAATGGCCAGTCTGCAAGACCACAGTCAACCCACCAGTTCCGAGAGCAAGTCTAATGGCCATCTGTCTCCCATCTGCATCTAAACTAACGCCACATCGGTTATAGATCTTCTCATCGGTACCCTTCTCTTTCAAATGTCAATTATTTCGTCCCTCGCTAGCTCTAAAATGTCGCGCAAGGAGACTGAGGTTAGCCCTCTATTTCAAACACCTCTCTCTGGCTGTCAGACTCACGCAGATACAGGATTATTGCAACCATGCTTTTCAAAAGTTTGACTGGACGAGAATGAAGGGGTCTCTCAAAATCGCCGAAGACCCGCAAACAGCTATCGGAGAAGAGAGCAGTGCCAGGGACCTCGTAGTCGCCCGGATAGGGCAGGCCTACAAGCTCTGCCCTGAGCCACAAAGACTTCCGCTTTTATGGAACCTCGCCGACATATTCTCTCCAATTGCTCCCGGAGAAGCCCATCGTGGCAGCCACGTAATGACGAGGGTGGAAACATCCTCATCGAGCTCTCCCAGTCCAGGTCACTCGCAACCTGAACGAACTACTGCTCGTGCAGTCGCTCTCCATCGATACACCTCAGCGTTGCATGAGAGGGGCCAGAGAGAAAACAAGAGACCTCAGCGAATTGAGGAGCAGACAATCACACTGGATCCGCCTTTTTTCAAGGTAACTGTCCAGTATGGAAATGTCACCTGCTCTGGTAGTGCTTCAACAAAGAAAGATGCTGCGCACTTGGCCGCCAAGGAAATTTGCCGCCAATTGAATGAAACCATATGATTAAACTGAATAGTGAAGAGGGAGATGCTCAATGGCAGTCTGATAAAGAGTGGAGTAGACAAGGAATCGCAAACTCAGCAGCGTTCTGTAGCAGTGGGACAGTAGCAGATATCACAGAAAGAGCACAAGGTCAAAAAGAGCGTATATTCAATAAATCGATCAATCTGGTAGATGTCTGTAGGGGGGATCTGTCTTTGTCCAAAACATAAGAAATGAGGCACCAGTAATGACTCTACGTCTTAGAAAGCTGGCATCCGCGTTAATACAGAAGAGGAAGCAGAGGCCGTTTGCAGAAAGGTTCTCGATAAGCAGCATATTTCATAAAGATCGCTTATTGTGCTTACTTGACCTCCCAGCTCTAGCGATTTCTTTGCGTTGCTATTTCCCCCACTACAATAGAGAATACTTTGAAAGGCTGAAGCTCAGCTCAATTATCAGAGAACTAAAGTAAACAATCTGGTATATGATTCTAGGTATGTATGAATCAAAGATCTTATGGGCAATTGGCAGGCTCAAGATTGGCTGCCAGCCCCTCTGACTACCATGCATATGAACCATCAAAAATGAGTTGAGATAGATATGCAAACGAACGTGTTGGGCTTTCATTGGAAGAAACCTACTCTATTTGAAAGCAAATAAAAAAAAATAAAGCTGCTTTATCTCCAGAAATTCCCTCCCCCCTCGCTATAGTCTTTTTTTACTTGTTGAAATATTTAAGAACCGCGGATCCATCAATCTCCAGCATGGTCCTTAATGATGGGGAGAAGCAGCTGATACGGGAAAGAGCCTACCAAGTGGAAATGTTCCGAGCTAGTCTTCAGCAAAACATTATTGTCTCGGTAAGATTGGGGAACCTTCCATGAAAATGATTGGACAATAATGCTGAATATGGCAATCCAGATGGGCACCGGGACTGGGAAAACTCTCATGTTGGTCTTCAATATGGGTTGGCGTCTTCCTCAAAGCACTGACCGATGCTCCAGAGCGGTTCTTCGAATCCGGGAAGCACTGAACATTAATCCAGATAAGGTAATTCCAATTTTGTATCCCTCTTCCATGGCCTCTAGCAGTCATGCGGGGGCTCACCCAACATATAGCTTGTCTGGTTTCTTTGCCCTACTATTGCGCTGTGTGAACAGCAAGTCGATGTTCTCCGGACCCACCTTCCCTACAGCCGCCCTCGATCCTTCACCGGCAAGGATCAAGTCGACCACTGGGGAGAAAAGGCCGTCTGGGATGCCGCTCTGTTCGGCGTGCGAATCGCAGTCTCCACCCATCAGGTCCTGTTGGACGCCCTAACGCACGGGTACACGAAAATTGATCAATTCTCATTATTGGTGTTTGACGAAGGTAAATAGGAATATGTAGAACCTCAGCTGTTTAGAAGTTAATTGTCATCACAACTAGCTCATCATTGTACTGGAAACAGCCCGGCGAACAGAATCATGAGAAACTTCTACCATCCCTACAAACAAACGATACCGAACATCTTACCTCGGATCTTGGGTCTGTCAGCCTCTCCAGCACATTCGGATGTATCTAGCCTCGAGTAGGTCTGCAATTGAGAGTGGGAGGGTGGTAAAAGGGAAGCGCTAATAGCCCATATGACAGGAAGTTAGAGAGTGATCTCGACAGCAGGTGCATGAGCCCGAATCGATACTATCAGCAGCTGTTGGATTCAACCAATCGTCCTGAAGTGTGCGTTTATCGTTTCTCGGATGATGATGGACTCCCCAGGAGTGCCGAACCCCGGCTATTGAGTTGGCTGCGTTCTCATGCAGAGAAGTGTCATGATCGGTCGAGGACCGCGCAGCTTCGCCAATTTGTTCAAACTTCCGAAGCTCTTTACCACGAGCTCGGTAGCTGGGCGGCGACCGAGTACATATCCACGTCCATCAGGCACTTCAAAGAGCACCAACGCTCGCATGCCGAGACAGAATGGTGCACTAGTGCTGTCAAAGACTTCACTATGCAGACGCTCTGCGAGCTCGGCCCACTGGAGCAGCATCCCAAATCGCCTACCACACCTGCTGATCTCTCCCCAAAATGCCGGGGGCTTCTTGAAACCCTGTCCCGACTGGTGAATCGAGACTTTCGGGGGCTGATATTTGTGGTTCGACGAGCGGCGGTGATGATACTAAAGTCACTGATTGAGAATCATCCCGATACCAAAGATAATTTCCGCTGCGGCACTTTTGTCGGCATGTCAAATACACAGGGCCTGACAGACCTTGGGAAGTGGCACGATATCATCCGTGGGCAGAAAGAGACGCTGACCAAGTTCCGTATGAACGACCTTGATTTAATCATCACCACTAATGCACTAGAAGAGGGAATCGACATCCCAGCCTGCAATACTATCATTAGCTTCGACCGACCTCTCAGTCTCAGGCCCTTCGTCCAAAGACGCGGAAGAGCTCGCCAAAAACAATCCACCTTCATCATTTTCGCTAATAATAACCAGGAAGAGGAAGAATTGAGGGAACTAATAGAATTAGAAGACAGGCTGGTGCAGGCCTACCGAGATGGTACAAGAGCTGTTCCCGACCCACCATGTGAGGCGGATTCTTATTTGTCACTAGAGGTGAAGGACACAGGGTACATATGACTGCAAAAGGGAAAAAAAGAGCATGAAAGGATATTTTTACTAATATATGATAGCGCTCGACTGGGCATGCTGGATGCTGTGAACCATTTGAACACCTTTTGTGCAAAACTGCTGCGACAGCCATATGTCATCAATCGGCCCTTATATAATTACCAGGAGAGTCCCGATGGCCGGTTTCGAGCCACAGTCCTCTTACCTAGTGCTCTCCATCCGTCTCTTCAAGAAATTGAGGGCTTGTGCTGGTGGCCCAGTAGAAAGCATGCGAAAGCCGACGCTGCACTGCAAGCATACAAGGCTTTGCGAGCGGCAGGTTTGGTGAATGACCATCTACTACCAAGTAAGCCCTCTGACCTCATTGAGCCGGCCTTACTTTCTTGTAAAGCCTTCCATCTTCTACCGGAACCATTCAATCCTTGGGCTGAGGCGGCTGCTCAGTGGAATACCAGCGGGAGGAGCCTGTACGCCCATCGTCTCGAGATTCAAATTCCCGGAAGGAACAGTCTCGAGCTGATGATGATCATCCCTCTGCAGATCCGCAAGCAGATCACGTTTCCACTATTCTTGCATGACGAGACCACCATCAGTGTCCGCCTATGGCCAGGCTCACTAGTCGCCACTGACCATCAAAATACATTGCTTTACCGTCGGGTCACGCATCTGATCCTCCAGTCTGTGCATGGGTACCTGCTAGAGACTCAGGATCGAACGGACTTTGTTGCCCTTTTTGTTCCAGATGCTGCGCCAGCTGCGATGCAACTTTTCCTGGAGACATGCTCTGGCAGGCTCCCCATCGACGAGGCTTTGAAGAGCGAAAAACACACACGGGCACCAGGCCTTCTGCGTGGCCCTACATGGTCCTCCTACCCGTGGATCATAAATTCATGGCACTTGGAACCCCCATGCACCCTCCAACACCTTCGGGCACACATCTACCCTCTGCCCCGGAGGCGGAACTTTCTATCTCGCTGCCCTCCCGGAGGTTTGAAACCGGGAAATCCGGCGACAGACCATAAAGACCGGAAGACGTTCTCAGAGGGCCAGGAGCTAACCATGGATCGACTACCCCTTCCATGGGCCCTGGCAGCTCTGTATATTCCCAGTATCACCCATGAAATTGGTATATGTATGGTTGCCGAACGACTACGGGAGCAAGTCTTATCAGGCATGGCCTTCCGCCAGATGGGTCTCCTTTCCCTGGCAATTCGACCAACCTGCTCCGAGAGGCCTGATCGGTTCCGGTCGTTGGCCTTTGTGGGGGCCACCTTTTTGAAATTTATCACCAGCGAGCAATTGTTTCTGCACCACCCCATCTGGCATCAAGGCCTACTATCTAAGCTCAAGGAGACTGTTGTCTCAGACCAGGGGCTGGCCCGGGCAGCCAGGATGTGCAGGCTCGGGGAATTCCTCATCACCAGACGATTCAGCGGCCGGAAATGGAAGCCCACATGGATATCCAGTTTTCTGTCACCGCCGAGCTCCATGGAGTCACGGAAGGTCAGTGCCAGGACGCTGGCTGAGATGGTAAGAGCAATTGTGGGCGCGGCCTATATGGACGGAGGCAGCAAACAAGCGGCGACCTGTGCCGCGACTCTTGTGCCGGCAATCAAGACTTGGTATGCCACAGCACTGAGTGACGGTAGCTTTGAGGAGACTCGGCCAAACCCCGTGATCTCGTGCTTTTCAACGCTGGGCGAGATGGAACAATTGCTCGGGTACACATTTACGGATCGCAGCCTGCTGGTGGAGGCATTGACGCATCCTTCCCACTATGCATCCGGAATGCCTCGGACCGCTGCCTACGGACGATTGTCCTTCCTGGGGGATGCTGTGCTCGAGCTGGTGGTGACCCAGACTCTGCTCAACGCTCCTAACCGGACTCTGGATGTGGACCGTTTGCAAAGTCTGCGAACTGCCGTGACTAATAATATGTTCTTGATGTTTCTGTGTTTGATGTTCCACATGGAAGTTGAAACTCATGTCGGAGATGCTACCCAGCCAACCCTCAGCCGTACGGAGGAGACTCCGGACGAGGTTTATCTGTGGACCTATCTGCGTTTACACAGCATTGAGCTTACCACTGCCTTGGTTAAGTTTCGATCGATGTCCCGGCGCAACTGCTGGAGGACTCAACGGGCATTTCTGAGGAAGACGCAATACCCTTGGGTTGAACTAGCCGCGATGGGTGGCCATGCTGTCCTGGGTGATATTGTGAAAAGCGTGCTGGGTGCGGTGTTCCTGGATTCTCAAGCCAACCTGCGGGACTGCCGGCATCTGGCCGACAGGATGGGGATTCTCCCTCGTGTCAAGCAATTTCTTCGCGATGGCGTAGTCACAGACCATCCCAAAATCCTCTTACAGAAGCTACATCCGGGAACAAAGATCTTCTACCAAGGCTATACCATACCCGCGCCAGACAAGCCCTTCTGCTGTGCGGTCTGGGTGGACGACGAGAAATTGGTTGATATTCAGGGATACCCCAATCGGAATGTTGCCATGGTCTCTGCCTCTCAGGTTGTAGCACAACTTCTACAAGATAGACTCAAGACCCGGTGAGGTTTGATATATATATATAGATCGATGTTGAAATAGCCACCGAATACCTAGCCTAGGAATCAACATTAACATTCAGGGTGTAGAGGTATTACAGTAGATAATTTCGGGGCAGAGGATGGCTAAAAGTGCTAGGCGGGCGCAGAATAGTAGTATTATAGGACAGTAGACGGTCAAGGAGCGGCTGGACCTCCAAAGTTACGGGTGGAAAGGCAGCCGTTTCTGGCCTCAAGAGCGGTCATTTGCGACGTCAATCCCACAGGTCCTTATATTCCAGTTGTACACTCCCATTCGTGTCTCCTTCGCGTCGATACGTATTCTCTTGGTTTGGTGTCCATAGGGAATTAATCTCAAAAGCTGACTCTGCCCGATGCGGATTGGAAATCATTATCATATCTAGTTTTCAGGATTGAGGCGCATGCACATAGCGTCGACGTTCCTTCGACTGAATTAGCACATTGAATCCATTCTTTCCACTGTCCAATATTTCCCAAGCACCTAAGAATAGCAAGTAAAAACAAAAAGTAACTTCGATACCGGGAATCGAACCCGGGGCCGCGGAGTATACAGGCTCTTAAAGAGAAACTGAAAATCCGCTAGGTTAACCACTACCCCATATCGAACTTGGATGACAAATGGCTTCCCTAGTTTTATTTTGGTCTACGAACCGATATTATCACCCACAAAGGCTGGTCAAGTATAAGATCTACTAAAGAGACTTATTGGAGAATAATCAAAATGTCGCGTGATTATTTACTATATATTATAAAGGTGAATAAAAGCCTACATAAAGGTTACTATATCTATTTATATATCCAAACTAGGATATTCTGTGGAATATATACTCAGCCCCCTTTTGCCCGAAAGCCAATCAAATACATTCGAACGCGCAGTCGGCCAAGTGGGATTACCGCTGATGCCAAGCAACGCCTTTGATTAGGCAGATATGTTTATTTCCCTTTTCCCAAATCTTCAGATCTTCAGATCTTCTGATTTGAATTTCTTTTGGGGGTAGTCCTGGAGTCATGGAAATCCCCGCGAAACTGCCCTTCTCCAAACGGCGGCTCCGACCGCGCGTTGTTATCTCGTGTGTCTCGCGCCCCAGCTTCCCCCGCGAAACCCTGAACTAACACCTCCTCAGCTACATCTTTGACTATGTGATCATTATGTACGGACAATCCCTATCTCTGTTTATTCTGTACTTGTACTAACTCAAGAAACAGTGCATGCGCCATTGGCTTCGCCATTCTCAACAAGGTCGAGCCCTTTCACCAACACTTCTCCCTCAACAACATCTCCATCCAATATCCTTATGCCGTACATGAACGAGTCCCCATGTTTATGGCCATCTGCATCTCCGGTGCTTTCCCACTTGCACTCATTATCATTTACACCTTGTTCCTCGATGGCTTGTTTTCACACCATAAGCCACAGGACGCGGTGTCTGGGAAGCGGAAGCTGAGAGGTCCACACCGCTGGAAGGACAGACTTTGGGAGCTCAATTGTGGTATTTTAGGTCTTTTGCTGGCTCAGGGACTCGCGTTTGTCATCACACAGGCGCTGAAAACTGCCTGTGGCAAGCCGAGACCCGATCTCATCGACCGTTGTCAACCACGCCCCGGTAGCAAGGACCTTTTCCCGGGATTGTCGAACTCAACGATTTGCACAGGTGATCCAGCGTTGTTAACAGATGGATTTCGGTCTTGGCCGTCCGGTATGAACCATAATCCTGATACCGCCTATGAGAGTCCCAAATGCTAACCTTGATTCATCTAGGCCACAGTAGCTGTGTGTATACCCCTGTACGATTCGCTAGGTATTTCCTATTACTAACACTGTCGAATCAAATAGCCTCCTTCGCCGGTCTCGTTTACATATCTCTTTGGTTAGGTGGAAAGTTGCACATTATGGACAATCGAGGTGAGGCCTGGAAGGCCTTACTCGTCATGACTCCTCTCCTAGCAGCAAGCCTTATAGCCGTGTCCCGTATCATGGACGCGCGCCACCACCCCTTCGACGTGATCACGGGATCAATGCTTGGGATTGTCTGCGGCTTTGTCGCATATCGCCAGTATTTCCCACCGATCACCGAAGCCTGGCGCAAGGGCCGCGCCTACCCAATCCGAACCTGGGGGACCGATCCTGCAGGTCCCGAAGCCGTTCGATTCATAGGCCCCAAAGGCGATAGCTCTACTGCGCTCCGCAACCAAGAAGAAGAGCGTATGGACCCGCCGGATCTCCCCAGATCGGAGCATGCCAGACCCAATGCCTCTACCTACCTTCAGTCCTCCAATCCATATACATCTAATATGTATAATCGCCGCCCGCACGACCATGACGCTGATGGCGGTGCTTGGTCGTCGAGCGAGGACGATGTTACCAACGGGTATGAGATGCGACATGGTCATGCTATGGGGCAGAACACCGGTGCCGGTCACCATGTGCCTCAATATGACTCCAGTATTGCGTATGTGTCCCAGACACAGCCGCTCACGGCTGATACAGGAGTCTATGCCCCTGACGCGATGGCGGGTCCGGGGCGTCCGGTGACGGACATACCCGGTCGGGCCATCTAAAGATAAATGATGCGATGCGTTATTGATGGTTTGCAGTCTAGTCCAGAGCGGTAATTATCCGAAGTTATTGCTTATGGTTTCAGCCATGGATTATTACAGTGGCTGGTGATACAACTCTGTACTACTACGATTATGAGCATATTGGCGTTGATAAAAGAACTTGCATTTTTTGTGATTGAAAACAAGCATAGATTTAACAGTTCTATATCAATTCAAATACAAGTGGTAATTTGTACAACTACAAGTGCAATAGGTCAAGTTCAGTACTCATAGAGTCTCCACTTAATTGTGGTTGGCTTGACAACGATTATATATTCTTATGCCCTAACCTATCAGTCTAAAGAACAGTCAAATGAAATGCAAGACATGGCTTAAAATGTGACGGCTCATGCAAGTGCCTAGACTAATCAATATATTAAAAAGTGTCGAGGCCAATATGGAGGAGTCGGGTTACCCCAGCCACCGACATCGTGCATTCTGAGTCGCCCAGCCTCCTCAGCCCAAGATGACGCTGAATATCTTTTCTTAATTCCCCTCTTATGTGTGCTATTTCCCCCTTTTTTTTTACTTTCTCTTTTGTATTCTTCTGCATCTTTTACATCGTGCATCCTGCACTGTAATCGCAACTACCTGTGCTTTCTTTGCGAGCTCGTGTTGCCCCCACGATCTTGTACATCTGACATACCAACATTGAGACAGTTGCACATTCCGAAGATCTCAAACCCAATCTCTCTGAGGAGCCGACAAGATGATTGGCAGCGTGTTCTTTATATTCAACCGCTTGGTTGAGATCGTCTTCCTGATCCCAATCATTGGCATGCTGGTATGTCCCATTGTCAACCAGTCTGATCAGCAATAATACCCCTCCGAGTCTCCCACTAACCAGACGTCTCTAAACCCAGGCCTACTTCGTTAATGGCTACCTAAAAGCAAACGAGTTGACCCCACCCTATATCCTGGTCCTCTTCATCGTCAGCGTAATCGCCATCTTCTGGGCCCTCGATACGCTCATCCGCTTCTCAACAACAAAGCGATCCGCAATCTTCGTCGCATTCGTGGACATGATCTTCTTCGGCGCATTCATTGCATCCGTCTACCAGCTCCGCTTCATTGCCAACGCCGACTGTGCCAGCTGGCATGGTGGCTCCGTTTGGATCTCCCTGGGTCCGTTCGGGTCCTACGGCCAGCGCACAGATAACCCGCTATCGCTGGATATTAACAAGACGTGCGCCATGCTGAAGGCCTCCTTCGCGATTGGTATCATGGAGACGGCATTCTTCTTCTGGACTGCGCTACTTGCGTTGTTCTTGCACCGCTCGAATGACAAACGGACTGTTGTTAAAGAGACAACGACTGTTCGCAGACGCAGTCATTCCAGTCGACGTGGTCATGGATCTGGCTCACACTCGCGTCATCGCAGCTCCAGTCGCCGACCTGCGCCTTATGTCGTTTGATTTTGTTTTATAAGATTGCTTTTTCTTTTTTTTACACGAAGTGCTTCTCATGATTTTATGAAGATCATATGCCTTAATGAGATACGGATTGGGATATTTCCTTGGATGGATTGAATCCAGAACAATTGTGAATTGCAGCGATGGGTATCATATTCAGATTTTCGCTGTATGTGCTGGAAGGATGGTCATTTCCGGCATTTGGGATTGCGGTCTCCGTGTCTTTTCATACTGTTAGTTTTGTTTGCAATGCCAGCCCCCTTATGATCAACACATGATACCAGCTTTATATCTGCAGTTTTGGTCATATTAGCATGTTGTGAAGCGCTATCTGAAAAGTGCTAAGATGCTAGACCTACATAACTCGTAAGCGCATGACGACAGTGAAGTGCATACTTCACCAACTCATGTCCCGCCTGGAGCCCAGCAGTTGAAGACATACAAAGATCAAAGGGACAAGTGCACTCCTAACCATAACCAAAACCTTTAACTTCCTTTGTTTATATAAAGCAACCAACCACAGTTTGACAACCAAACCACTATCGTTCCCTGCACTTCACTTGTCTTCCAATTTTACTCTTACTATTAACTCAAGTATCAATCCGTCAATACATTTATCCTTCGACTTGCAGCCTCATTACTCAATTCTCTCATTTCACGTTGATTTACCACCTTCACGTCTTTTCATCAAATACCAGAAGATGGTGAGGTATCACTCCAAGCGCAAACGAGTCGACCTAGACGAAGGCTCCTCAAAGCGGCTGATGGCCACTATAACCCCGACGACGTCCCCGACAGAGCATGTCAGGAAATCCATGGAAGGGTACGCAGGTAGTATCTTAGCCCTTTGTGACGCCATCGACCGGATTGCTACCAAAGCAACTCAAATTACGATGCTTCGAGAAGCCTCGTGCAGTAATCTGCGGTGGGGCAAACACATTCAGCAAATGCAATATGACCTGGCCCTATGCCAAGCTGCCTACGACCAACAATATGTCGAAATCAACAACCAAATCGACATGGTGGACATTGACTGCATCAAATCCGCACTTCTGTTAGCGCTACATAAATCTACTTAAGACCGTCGCACAATTGGGCAGTCGAAAGAAAATCATCTACACACGACCACGACCTTCAATCAAATAATGTAATGGAATCCGTTGACAATCGTCCGCCAACCTGCAAGTCTCTCTAAACCTCTGCGAATTGGTCAGCCGACGAATCCAGGACGATGCGTTTGATGGTGACTAGGGCATGGCATTGTTCATCTACATTTACCCCCTTCCCTGCATTTGTTTTCTGTTCTTTGTTTTTTTCTAGCAGCTCAGACTGAGACGGATGCATCCTCGCTTCGTCATGTATTTTTCACCAACGAGGACGTTGGTCGGGTATTTTAATGGGGCATTGTTGCGGGCTAAGATCACCTTCAGCCTTAGCTCCCCTGGGTAGATAGAAATCCAATTTTCTCATCTCCTACAATGGGCTTCCAACCGAATGACTGGCGATTTATAGTGGCAGCTAAGAAAGGAACCTTGGAGTGAAACGTACTTCAGTGCCCCTGATTTCAAATTGCATTCGTATTCAGACTCTTCTATTGTTAGACCCTATACGAAGTACGAGGAGCCAAGATCGGATCTCCTCGGTCTTCCGTATTTCATCCCGCGCCTCTCTCTATAAATACTACAAGCATTGAATTGCCAATTTATTGTTTTATTTTTTCTATCTGTACTTTCACCATGGTTTCTACAAAGCATTGGACAAGGCTTTTCAAACCAGCTGCTCTTATATCTCTATTGATTGTTCTTTTGTTCAATACCCAGCCTGTGCAAGCAACGATCCCCACATCTCAACGTTTCGATCTATCAAAGCCCTCATACGACCTCTTCCGCAGCAAGTCCCTACATGATGTGACAGTACAGCAAGGCTTCGCCTTTGACAATACCAATCGCCGACTCTTCGTCAGCCAACGACGTGATGGTTCCTCCGAGACCGCAGGCGACCTATGCATCACCCAACTTGACTTCGACGGCAAATATGTGGGACACATGCATTTAAAGAATTTCGGTCACGGCGTCTCCTTCGGTGTTCAAGCCGTCGGCTCATCATCCTACCTATGGACGGAAGTGGAGGCCAATTCGAATGGATATGGCAAGAAACTTGCTCGGTTCAAGTTTGTTAGCGGAACTACCCTATCGTCATCCTCGTCATCGCTTAAGAAATTCGTCCCTGTCGCTGGTGCCACGGAGCATACCTGCTCCATTGATCCCGTGAATAACCGTCTCATTGTTCGCGCCAACCTGAGTGACGGTAAACACATTTCGGTGTTCAACTTGGATAAGGCAACGGATGGGGATTTCTCTAATCCGCTGGCGAATTTCAAGCATCCAAAGTTGATGACGGCTTCGGATACCTTCCAGGGGTATGCGGCATATGGCCAGTATATCTATCTCTTATACGGCAACTCGTATGATGTCACTGGTGGTAAGGTCAACTCAGATGTTACTACTGTCGACATGAATACTGGATCTGTGGTCCAGGGCCCTCTCATTACCAAGGCGGGATCAACACTATCGTTCCGCGAACCTGAAGGGTTGGCTATCTATAAGACTGCAGCTGGGGAAGTTCGTCTTTTCTTGGGTTTTGCCTCGGGTACAGGTGGTGATCGGCGATCGAATTTATTCTACAAGAATGCTTTGGCTTAGTTCGCACACTTTGATCTTGTGTAGAAATGTGTGCAGGTGTATCCCAGCTAGGGGTCGGAAACTATGCTTTGTAATATTGGTGCCTGAAGATACCTGAAGATGCCTGGATAGTTATTTAGTTAGTTACCGGCAAAAAATATGAATACCTGAATTTCCATAACAGAGCCCTCGGAAAATCAAAGTATATTTTCTAAGGTTGACAATATGAATGCCTTCGAAAATGGGCACCCAAAGTGACGCTATTCGCATCTATACAAATCCAAGAGTTGGGGTTTAAAATTGTTGAGAATATAGTCTAAGAGGCTTCAACCACCCAGAAACGGGCAATGTTTGAGATTTGTATGGTAGGAATAGCTTCAATATTACCCGGGAGGGGAGCACAATACTAATATAATAGCCGATTGGCATCCAAAGTTGGGCTTTGCGGAAGTCTAGATGACTGTCTGTATTACCATGTAACTAAATAGGGGAAAATGACTAATCTAATCAACAAGTATTTGCGCCTTCGCACTTTCCTTAATACATGGATAATTCCAGAACATTTCTCTCATTCTTCATGTTCGTGAAGAATACCGTACAAGTCTTTGAGAGTAGATCCCTTCCTCGACAGAAGCACCTGTGGTGTATCGAATTCCACAATCCGGCCATTTTCCATGAGTGCAACTTTATCAAAGTCTAAGATTGTATGCAGTTTGTGCACAATAGCAATAATGGTTTGGTTCTTGAAATGATCACGAATCACACTTTGCATAAGCGTGTCTGTTTCCGAGTCGACACTTTAAAGTATGTGAGCAAAAGATCGAGCAGTTCGGGTCTTCGTCACTTGCCTGCTAGTGGCCTCATCCATGATGAGGAGATTACTGGACTTGCACATTGCCCGCGCAAGGCAGAAAAGCTGCTGTTGCCCAAAAGACAAAAGCTCATCTGACCAATCGGCATCGAGTCCGCCTTTGGATTCAATATCAGACCATAGATTGACCACTCGGAGGGAATCAATGATTGTATCGTCAGTGGCATTATTCGCTGGGTCGGCATTGAGTCGTATTGAGCCTCGTAGGAAGAACGGCTGCTGGGGAATGGTATTGATTCTAGATCGAACATGTGCTCTGGAGACCTTCGAGATGTCTATACCATCAATGAAAATAGTACCACTGCTCGGTTCGAGGATTCGCAGGAGTGCTGACACAAGGGAAGATTTTCCACTAAGCATTTAATTAGCATTCCTTCATAACAACCTTTCTTTTTCGAATTATCCGGCAACACAGACCTGCCAGTTCTACCACATAGGGCGATCTTTTCACCAGCATGGATGCTAATATCAATATTGCCAAGAACAAGCTCCGATCCAACCCTAGAAAAAGTCAGGATAGTCTCAAAATACTTGGCATCCGGAAACCTACTCATAAGAGGCAGAGAGACCAGAAATCTCGACAGCACCCCGTTGAGGCCAACTTTCACCGACAACCTCTGTTTCAGAATCCAGATCTTCGGTCGTGGCTTGTTGCGTATAGGAGCGGATCCTAGCAACAGCACCAATAGAGGTTTCCAACCCAATCCAGCTTTTCACAAGTGATTGAAGTGTGTAACTAAAATTGACAATGTTGAAAAGCGCAATTCCTAACAGGTTCATGGAGGGACTGCCCTTCATGGAGATTGCAACAGAGATGACAATAACAGCAATAGCTGCTACTATCAAATCCAACACAAGGGTCATCCAGCGCTGAATGCAGTAAAGTAGATAGAAAGGGCGCTGAGAGGCGTCCAGTGCAATCCGATTGCGACGCTGGTAATCTTCTACCCAGCCATAGGCCCGTATATTGGAGAGTCCGCCTAGGGCTTCCAAGGATTGGGAAAATAGGGGCGCTTTAGCCTCAATGTCCAAGAGACGCATTTGGCGAGAGGTTTTGACGTAGAATGTTGCCATATAAAAAACTGCTAGAGCGCAAAATGGGATCACTGCTGCGGTTACGTAGGATGAGCCGACGAACACAAGGAATGCTTCAATGACGCAACTCAATGCAGCATTGACAGTGAGCTCCAAGGTTTCAGGTAGCTCGACATCGATTAGCTCTAGGTCCTGACTAAACCTATTCGTGGTATTTCCAATATCGGTCGAAGTCAAGAATGAAGTTGTAGCGCCCATTGTAGTACGCAGAAGGATTTCGTGAAACCGACGGGATGTTTTGGGTTGTATGATCATGATGATGATCCATGAGCCAAGGAAGGTAGTCAGAAGAGAAAAGAGGCCAAGCCCAGCATACACACCCAACCAATACCAGACATGTTGGTTAGGGTTCTGCTCATTCGCACGAGTCCACCACTGTAGCCATATCTGTGGGAAGCTGAGGCCGAGAATGAACATAACACAGCATGCGAGAAAGATGGACAGAAGAGGCCAGCCAATATTCTGGAAATAGAAATAATAAACTGTCAAGTCGCCAGTTCGTCGGCTTAGGTCTTCGCTCTCCTCTTCTTCTATGTTCAACCCCTGAAGTGTTTCGTCATCCAACACAAAGTCGGGGGCTCGGGTGGTAGTCGGTGGTTTGGAACTTCTGGAAAGCGTGCTAACATAACCATTAGTGTTCATAAGATGTTGGTAGGAGCCTTGCTCGATGAGTCTCCCATTCGTATCGAGTGCAATGATGTTATCTGCGTAAATAAGGTGATGTGCTGCGAAAACCAAAGATTAGTCATTTGAATAAAAGATCTGGAGACAGCTGGTATTGAAATTATACACCTGCGTCATATTAGAGGGGTTGGAAGGGAGTCTCAAAGGATATTCAAAAATACAGGGGAAAGACAGGAAAAGACAGGAAAAGACAGGGGGAGAAAAGGACGTATGGGAGGCGCATAGGAGGCGCATAGAAATATGAAAGTAGATGCGCTCACCCGAATTTGTTGCCATGATCACTGTTTGACGAGAGTCTTTTATGATGCCGTGGGCTGCAAATACACCCTCGAGGATAACCATCTCTGTCTCATGGTCCAGGCCTGTCAGAGCATCGTCTAAAACAAGAACCGGCTCTTTCGAGTAAAGGGCCCGCGCAAGTGCCTAAGGATATCTGTGTTAGTTACAGGTCCCGAAGTATCAGTTCAGAGCAACATACCACCCGCATTTGCTGACCACCACTGAGTCTGGATCCGCGAACACCGACTTTTGTTTGATCGCCCGCAGAAAGTTGCAGAAAGTCAGATTGTAGAGCGCATTCTTTACTAACCTGGTTATACCAGGCTTGGTTCCATGATGATGCCCCAAGTATGTTTTCCTGTATCGTTCCAAACGTAATCCATGGGGACTGGCTGCAATAAGCGGCATGAGTGAAGCTGGTAGAAATTGTGCCTGAATATTCAGGAATCTCCCCGAGAAGTACTTTTAGGAAAGACGACTTCCCACTTCCCACAGGTCCAACGATCATTGTAGTCTTGGACGCTGGAATGTCAAGATTCAGATCCTTCAGCACAGGCTCATTATCAACAGACCATGACGCGGAGAGGTTTCGAATAATAGCACAGGGCTGAGTGCTCTGGTGTTCGGTTTCAATCTCAATGAGAGGGTCTGATGCTGAATTATTTTCAGAGCTATGTTTCAGTCGATAGTCGATTCTTTCCTTCTCCATTAAATGCTTTTGAATCCGCTGGAAGCAGTTGACAACTGTCATAGAATCTTCCACACCATTCACAATAGCCCCTAGTGGTTGATCCAATAACGAGAAAAGTGTAAGTGCAGAAAACGCCAGCCCGTTCGTAAGTGTAGTCGAGTCATTTGCGCGCGCAATTAGGACGTAGGCACCAAAGCCAATTACGGGTCCAATAGTCGAGGAACCATACGCTATGAAATTAGCCAGTGTCTCGTAATCAGAGTTGGTTCATACCCAGTGTGACCCCCAAGGTTTCGTAGAGGCGAAATGGAAACGAAGCTTTGATTTCCGCAGACCGTAGGTTTCGAAGACTGTCAGAGATTATTTCTGTCAAGCCCGTCATCTTAACATTTTTCATTACACCGAGAACTTTTGAGGTTACAGCGACTCGCTCTTCAAGAGCTTCTAGCCATGCCCCTTGTGCATCTCCGCATGCGACTCCTAAAGGAACTCCCGCTAACAAACATACTATTAATGCAAAATTTAGCTCTCAATCAATTGAACCAATAACCCAGTTGTCAAGGCTTACAGATAACAAACACAGTGGACGCAATCATTGCGAAATTCAATAGTCGTGCCAGCAGCCACAATGCGAGTGTGACCTCAATAATACTAGAGTATACTTCGTGAATCTCTCTAAGGCCACTTCCAATTCGTTCGATATCGGTACTCATCAACGTGATCGCAGCGGAATCCGAAACGACCGAGGTGCTCATTCGCAACGTCTTGTCGAAGATAAGGGTCACCAAGCTTCCCCGAACCATAGTGATAATGCGATTTGTCTGATGCTCGTAAGCAGCGTAGGAGATCTAGATTTGTTAGTAGAGCTCTTATCAACCGCGACGAACCACATACAGCGATACCGAGGTACACGATAGCATAGGCTGCAATGAGTCCGTAAGCGTAGTTGGTTGAATTGACATGCTCTGGCTCTGCCATGAAATTGATCACACGTTCCACGAGAAATGGCTGCGCAAAACAAGAGCCTGTGAATGCGAGCCGGGGAAGAACACCCTCTAGAAAATCCCACTTATAGTGAGACATCAAAGTCCACAAAAGAGCGTTCGGCCTATATTTGTTGGCTAGGATATTCTATTAATTACTGGGTTAATAAGAAAAGACGTGGGTTTTTGGCCTACCCTTGTTCCATTCCTCGAAGAGAAGGCGAGGATCAGAGGCAGCTGTGATCTTGCTGTCAAGTGCTGGGAGACTCTCCACTGTCAATTGTTCTTTTGACCCACGCCAAAGTAATCCATTCAGCCACCAGAAAACAGCACGGTTAAGCACACCACTTGTTGCCTCGATCGAGCTATTTTCGTATGTCTTTTTGAGCAAAGATTGCTTCTCTCTCGCCTCTAAAATGAGGGTGACCGATTTGATGACCCATGATATGGCAAATAAAGTAGTTACAGACAGAGAATCTGGCATGAAATACAAAGTCCGTAGGCGAGTGAGGTCAAATAGCAGTGTAAACCCGAGGAAGACATTTATGATTGTGGATGGGCGTATGGAGCGAAGATGCTCAAGATGAGATAAGTAGAGCAAAACAAGGGAAACACCGATCGTAGTAAATGTTGTAGCTAGAGTCGCCTTTGTTTGGGGGGTATTTTCTCGACTCCATAGGACTAGCAGCACAATATGGCATGCTGTGTATAGTAGCCAAGATAGCTGCGCAGATTAGCGTGAACAATGTAAGCATCTCCAAAGCTTGGCCACGCACCTCCTTCGCGGCATAGGACCATGATCGATTGACCTTTTCAGAGGCGCATTGAAGCTTCCAGATGCGAATAAATGCCGTTAAACAAATAAGACCTAGCGGTAGTAGGGTGAAAATACATTCTTCAAACAAGAGAGTGAAATCAAAGCCATGTAAACAAGAAGGTGCGACAGTGGGGCCGAAAACATCCTCCACTTCAATGGAGCAAGAAGGGTCTAACATGGTTAGTCGAATGCTGTATAAACTTGCGCGAACATGAGGCTTAAATTGGGGTAGAAAAAGGGAGTAGAAAAAAGGTGTCCAAACTGCGGGAGATCACGGACGCCAATGGATCCGGGCCGGGACACTTGACTCATACTGACTCAAGTTCAACTTTCAGAATATGGAGCGTAGCAATTTACTTAGTTCCTCCAATTTACCACTCTCCTAAATCACCACTCCCTCAATTCATCACTCTCTCCCAATTCATTATTCTCTCCCTCAGTTCACCACTCCCTCTTATTATATGCCCCGATCGTATTCCTTAGTACGCTTGATATCAACGAATCTGCGTAAGCGATCATTCTCTTTTCTGATCCCTATGATCGTCTATCTAAGTGATTCCCTTTTAATTCATCAAATCTATTAGTTACACCAAGTCAATATAGCCATTGATTACTCGAATTAAATTATTGAACTACCTTTTTTTCTCTCTAAGCTTCTAGCTATTACGATATGAAACGGAGTAAAGTATTCAAGGCTTCTACCTACTATTACACGCGTTTCTACCAAATTAAAACCATTGGTCATTCAAGCTAACCAAATAAACATAGGGTAAAATGGTTTATAACAGAGATATACGTGTTTCGAATATACCTTCCCTATATTTAAATTTCCGAAGCTGTAGCTTACCGTAATATACTATAGCTATAGTTAACTGACTTCTATACTCTTACTAATTGATAACTCTTACTTTTTGACTTCTCTCACATCTTAACTCATCTTCCTTCTTAACTGATCTTACTTCTTAACTGATCTTACTTCTTAACTGATCTTACTTCTTAACTCATCTTACTTCTTAACTCATCTTACTTCTTAACTCATCATACTTCTTAACTCATCTTACTTCTTAACTCATCTTACTTCTTACAAACTCTCACTTGTTGGGTACCTCCTCGGCGCCGACTACGTAGAGGGTATATCGTGTTTCCCCCAGCAGCGTAAATTTGTATTCACAACTTCTAGCCATGGCGAATAACAATACAAATATTGTCAGTGTCGTCTTTCACGCGCTCCCAGCGCCCCCTCCACCCACCTCCACTACCGAGTCCTCCCCATCTCCCTCATGGAAAACAGCTACTGCATCCTGCGGTATGAAAATAGTACTGCCTGTAAGTACCGCTGGCTCGAACAAATAGATTAGGCTGACGCAGATGTAGCAACGGAGGATACTGATAGTCGGCTCTGCCTTCCCATGGATGCTACGGAAGCTGGAACGGCATCCAACTGCAATTTCTTCACCTCCGTCGACCTGTCTTACTCTGACGGTATGATTTGGCCCTCCCCAATCGAGCTAATACTAATCAAATGCTAGTATACACCTGCGACGACATCAGTTACGATTACAGCCTGACCATGGACGACCTTGTGTCCTGGCTGGTAGGAGACTGTGACACTGCGCTCTATACCAACCTAAATGCCACGGATGACCGCGCCATCTGTATTGGTGTCGGGTCTGCAGCTGCAACGACTACAGCCCGTGGAACTGCCACCCAAACCCCCACCACCACCTCCTCCATGGGGCCCACTCCAACCGGCACTGTGTCGGGACGCGAAAAGTTCTACACCACTACAAAGGGCGACGACTATGCCACAGTCGAGACCAAGTTCCGCATCACCCTTGCTCAATTCTATCAGTGGAACCCCAGTGATGGTTCTACTTGTACCAATTTGTGGCTAGGAGAAACATATTATGCTAAGGGACCGGCTCCTTATCTATATCACATTTCAACACAATCAGGACTCTCTCAACATCCACCACAATGCCCCGTCGCTCAAAGCGCGATCCCACAATGTATTCCTTCATGAATGAGGCTGATCTGGTCGAGAAACTTCTCAAGGAGGATGGATTCACAATCTGGGGCTTCGTGATCTTTCGTTGCACGTACCACAATGACTCTGACTGGAAGAACTTCATGGCTCGCATGGTCGGCGCCGTCTCAGAAGACCTCAAGGAATACAGTGGCCTTGATCTCCTCGACACATTCGCCCCAACGGTCTTGGAAGACTCCTCCTTTGAGGGTGCCACGGTTGCCACCCTACGCGAGCACTTCCATCAGTGGAAGAAGAGTGCATTGAAAGAGGAACAGGGCGTGAGCGAAGACTACACTCCAACGAGCGGCCGATACCGCTTCTTCATCACCGTGGACCAGGAGGCTATGGAGTCCGTTCTAAACACCCCCTTGGGAGTGTTCGAAGAATATGAATTAGGGCATGTCCGCATGGTTAATGCTAAATGGAAATGGACATATGTGCCTGAAGAGGACTCTGAGGACGAGGATATCTCAGAGCCTGAGTTCGAGCCCCTTGAAGGGTGTACTGAGGATGACGTGGGCTGGATGAACATACGCTGGCGTATTGTGCAGCTTAGGGGATTCCACAAGATAACTGAGATTGATGACTGGGAGACGTATTATGTCCGGTATCCGGGGATCGCAAACATAAATTGATATCTACCCATCCTAGAAACAGGATTTGATATACCTAGCACTATTAAACAGTTTCTTTAATCGCGTTTGGGTTGAATGAGCTAGTAGCCTGGAGGCCGCACTAGAGCGCGGCTCAGGAAGAAGTGAGTATCAGAGATATGGCAAATAAAGATATGATAAAAGATACCTGAAAAGACTCAGGGATGATCACCCAAAATCCCCATCCTTGACGGCGTCTTTGTTACGATTTGCTTGCTTTCTCCCAGATTGTTTGTCAGTGCTTCCAACCTAATCGGGAAAGAGGTTGTTTGCTTGTTTGCTTGTTTGCTCAGCTCCTGCTATTTAATCCTCAGGAAGCTGCACTTGCTTTCTTCTTCTTCCTCTTCTCCCCTTAGCTTTGATATTTTAGTTGGAATGCACTCTTTTCTCATAAAAGATCTGGCTCGTGACAGTCTTCAGGTCTTTTAAAAGCTACAGGTAGTTACGGCCTCTATTATCGGTACGCCGGAACAAGTCACGTTCGAGTTCTGTAGATTCACAAGGCGAAATAATAAGGTTACCTCGTTCACGGATTGTATGGTTACGATAAGCAATTACTTTATTGCGTTTATAGGTAAGAGACTCGATAATCATATTAGTCTCAACTTTATTAGTTTAAAGAACTATGATTACATCCTAGAGATCCTAGATTGTTATTTGCAACTTCTTATATTAGTTCGCGAGCTCGTAGAAACGTTCACAAGTCGGAGTCTTCTACAATCGTTCACGTATAGAGGGTCCTTCACCTCTATTAGACTTCGGCAGAACCCATTTTGGGTTGGGTTGAGTTGGGTTGGGTTCGGGTTCGAGTGGGTTGTGCCGAAGTCTAACCTCTATCATCGTCTTCGTTATTATCGTTATCTTTATTAGTATCAACTAGTCTCGGGAGATTAAGAGTTAGGGTCTTCGGGTCGAGAGCGTCATCTTTATACTTATAGGTTTCTTTATCGGGCACCGCAACTGTAAAGTGCTTACCACGATTGGTAGGGGTCTTTCTTAGTATAACTATTCTGATTAGTTCGGATTTGGTTTAGGTCTTAGCTGTGCGATGCTAAGGAACGGGAAGTGGAGACGAAGCGGGACTGAGATCAATCACAATAATGATCTATATAGTCGTACTGCTTCTGGAAATAAGGATAGTACTTAGTATTATATTACGAGCTAGTTCTTTCAACATAAGAGTGCATTTAACTGAGAATACTAAGTATAGAGAGGAGAAAGAAAGAGGAAAGCATTACTGCTGGGATTTGTGGGTCCTCGACCCTGGTAGTGCAAACCCTGCAAACGAACAACCTGCTCGCTTGAGACAATAACCCCAAAAAAGAAAGAAGCAAGACACATGGATCGTCATAACAACTACCTACATTCATCAAGTAGGGGGAAAGACTGAAGGCTAACTTCAATATATACTTTTTTTTGAAGCTGATTATTTAGGTATCTAGAATAAGCTGGTGTGATTCAGAGAATAATCGCATGGTTTGCTATGAGTTGGAGAAGCCAACAGCTAAGTACTATATACGAGTACCAGGGTGTCCCATGAGTGCAAATACAGGTCCCCATAGGGACCATTAGCGTGGCTTATGTCACAAAAAGGAGGCTTTGGGGATTCCTCCGGCTCTATGAAACCTTACAGGCCTTAAAAGTAAGCGAGGCTCGGATTAGTCCCAAGGTTTAGGGGGAAAAGGGATTCCTTATTAGGCGGCGGCAGGGAGTATATCTATCCATCATGCCCAGATATATCTTTCTACTATTTCAAACCTCGATCCTCAAATTATACCCTTCAATATTCCTGTTTTCTATCTTATACCAAAGTTTACCATACGAGAATCGTTTCATTATCTCTGAAAAAAAATGTCCGAACTACTCATTGGAAGCCAAGAATTGAAGCCAGTCTCCGACTGCCACCCTTCTCCACAATACCACTTATGCGAGCCGAGCTCAGATATACTCACCTCCGTGATCGAGAACGAGCGTACTCGCCAGTTAGCACTGCAACAGCTGACGAAGATAGAGGCAGAGCTTGGGAACTTGACAGAGAATCTCCCTATGAACGACGACGATCTCCCGCTAGTGATAAACTTCCTTGAAAAGTTGTTTCGGTTATTGAATGAGCAGGCTCAGGTGGTTACAGAGTTATCAAATGCTCTAAAGGAACGCATTGAAAGCCCCGAAGTCTATATCGCTATGGAAAGACTCTCCGTCAGTGAGTTCAACAGGGCTTATGCTTCTTTAAAGCAGAATCCCAACCGCCAGATGCGAAGAGAGCTAGCCCAGAACTCTCAGGATCGCGATAACTACTTTTGCTCTTCAGGGCGGTTACTTGAGTCCTCAACAAAGATGGATAATATAAATGACAAACCTAGCCAAAGCCCTCCATCCTATGATATGGTGGCTAGTGTTCGAAAAGCAAGTGATAGTGCTCCCGTAAAGTCGCCTCGGAGTGTTTGGAAGAAATTTTGGAAGAAATTTTGGAACTATTCAGCGCGGCTTTAATGGTGAGGAGGAATTGAGGTCTCACTAGGAGTGATCGTCATTAGATGAGATTACTGAAAATTGCTGTTTATCTTGCTTTAAAGCGTCTTGGATTATCGATATGAATGGATTTGCTTAATGAAACGCCTAATGCTGTCTAGGGGGAAATACTTCTCTCACCCCGTATATGAAGCTATATATAAATCAGGCACTAAAGCCCTATTTTCTCGAAATTTTACCGCCTAGGTGCTTAGGCTTTTAGAGCAAGATGTAGTTGATTTATTCACTATGTTACTTCTAGTGATTGTCCTTAGATTCTATAGCGGAAAGATTTCTTTTATGGTTCTTATCTATCATAGCCGTTATAGTATTAGAAAAAGATTTAATAAAATAATGGGAGCCAGAGGCAAGAGACATCCAAGAGATAACTAAGAGATGACTGAGAGATGACAGAGAAAATTTTATATAAAGGGAATTCTAGCACCTGGCCTCTACAAGGTCTCGTGTTAGATCAATCAGGGTCTACCATAAGATCCAAGTCTACAAAGGGGTCTACATTGAACAGCAAAATGCATTCCCAAGATGAAACTGCCCGCGGCAGTATGTATGCAGACATGGTCACCTCCGAAGAGGGCCATACAAAGAAAAATAAAAATAAAAACAAAAACAAAAACAAAAACAAGAAGAGACAGAAGACTCGTTTCTTTCCTTCATCTCGCCTCACTGAGGTTCTCGGAGAGAAGCAAAAACGGCCAAAAAGCCCAGAGGAACGCCACCAAAAACACACCACCACCACCTCCTCCTCCTCCCCCTCCCCGGTTTGTAAAAAAGCTCCGTTTTCTTCATCTCACCTCGCTAAGGTTCTCGGAGAGAAGAAAAGGATGAAAGAATAGAGGAACGCCGTCGCCTCGGCATCTCCTCAGCATGCCGGGCCAGCCAGCCCACCCGGCGGCGGAAATCCGAAGACCTCTTTGAACCCATGGGAGGTGTTGCGCGCGGTGGTGCCGTAGCTGGCAAGTTTTGCGGAGGTCACCCTCATTTTCTTGGGTGGGGTGGAGGGCGCGCGGGTCTGAGCAGGCGGAGGGGCTTGGACAACACCCCCTGCGGGGGTCTGGGGGGTCTCGGGGGTCTCGGGGGTCTCGGGGGTCTCAACAGGCGGAGGGGCTTGGACATAATCCCCTTCGGGGATCTCCTCCCGGATCTCCTTGGGTTGCTCGCCCACAGTGACGTCTTCGAGGCTATTTTGCGATACATCAGCCTCTGTGCATACATAGGCAAAGATCCACCAATACAGTTTCCATGAGAATCATGGTTTACCACTTACGGGATACCCTCAGGATCCTTGCTCTTGGAGGCTGGCCTCCTCCAAAAAAAATAGCCGGCGCCAGCAAAGCACCCGGCCACGACGGCCATAAGGGCTCAAAAGCCCGGCGCGGCCACCAACTGTTCGCCGATGGACCGAAGAGGTCCCAGACGCAGAGGGAGATGGGGAGGTCTCGGTAGTCGAGGTGGGTAGAGGGGGCGCTGGGAGCGCGTGCACGACGACACTGACAATGTTGGTAATATTACTCGCCATGGCTAGAACTTGTCAAAATAAATTTACGCTGCTGGGGGAAACACGATATATTCTCTACGCAGCATCGTGCCTGCTTAATTTGTACCAACCACGTCGTAACTACCTCTATAGCTTCCTATTCTACGGGAAGAAAAAGACTTCTGCAGCTGCGAACCCTAAAAGCGTTTGGAGTAGGCGCCGAGGAGGTACCCTCAGCAAGTGAGAGTTTGCAAGAAGTATGATGAGTTAAGAAGTAAGCGTTATTAAGATCTGAGAGAAGTCAAAACTAAGAGTTGTCAGTAAGTGAGAGTATAGAAGTAAGAGATTGAACAAGGCGAGAGAGTGAAACGCCCCGCTGTGGTCAAAATCGACATGGTTGATTTTGATTCTGCTGTAATTCTGCCTTGCCTCCTTTATTCGGACATCTTAAGACTGTACTGAGAGAGGAAATTTAGATATACGACACTGTCGGAAAGGTAGGCTTCCTTCCTGGATTTCTTTTCACATCATCCCTCTCATCTAGCCACAAGTGCACCCGATTTCAATCACGATCTAGTCACGGTATATACACGAATAGAAGGGAGGACTTGTCCCTTCGAGACGAATCACCCATGAGATAGCCAGGTGCTAGTAATCTCAGCCAGCTCCCCATTATTTGGCATCAAAAACACCCCATTCGGAAGCAAAACACACAGCTCCAAGCATTCCATATTCAACCAGTCCTTGGGGAGGAAGTAGTGTCGCTGTACCTGGTTCGGGCTGAAGTTGGAACCGAGACTCCAAGAACATACCCAGTAGCTTTTGTCAAGGAAAACGAGGCGTTGACGCGAGAGGATTCCAAGGGGAATTTCAATCTGGCGTTGAATTTCGGCTGGGATTGTCATATTCGTTTCGGTCGAGGCAGATATGGGTGGCGTGGTTGGCGCGGTTGGCGTGGTTGGTAATTGGGACAGATAAGATGTTTGAAACAGCAATGTGACGGTTTCTCTGCGACCGTTGGTCAAAATTGTAGTGTGGATGAGGAAGTGAGAGCCCGAGTGAGAGCGGGAGATGCGCTGGATTTTGGCGTTTTGTTTATGCTGGCGGTCTTGGACAATATCTCGAGTGACCTTGAGATCTAATTCGGACAGTAACGGTGGTCTCTCCAAATCTATGACAGCAATTTCACAAAGATCGTCCCATCTGTAGACACGAACATGACTGGTGCTGAAAGACAATAATAGCTTTGGGTCTGTTAAATGGTTGATCCACTTCGTATCTGGAGATGTAATAGCCAGAGGCTCTCTGCTGGATCGAGCCGACCTCACCGGTTGAACGGTGACTGAAGGCCCGTTTTTGACTAAAACAATTGTCCCATTGCCATTGAGTAGAACTTGTTGAACGCCTTCGGGACTAACATTGATTGTCGCCTCAAATTCTTGGTTGACACTCCAAGTTCGGTCGCTGCCTGCATGAATCTCCTTCACAACGACCCTCCCTGCCATTTCAACACTGGCTAGGAATCTTCCGTCAGACGACCAATCTAAATGTTCAATTGGTAGTTCCAAAGGTGACCTCCAGAGCTCAGATGTCACATGCTCGCCATCTGAGGAGTCTATTACGCTGACAACTCCATGTTCATTACCAACAGCGTGATATCGCCCTCCAAATTGAACGGCTATTGCGGTTATCTGTGCCCGTACTTCTGCAGAGGCCTCGGAGACAATGGCCGATGGAATGCTGGCCGCCTCGCTCCCAAGGTCGCTATCCTCGCCATTCTCATCCCCCGCAAGTAATGCATTTGGCTCCCAAACATTGCACCATGGGCCACGAAGGTCATATAATCGTTTGCTGTCCGGACTGAAGCAGATATCGTTGATGGCATGATCGCAGGAGAGCTTGTAGATCAGGGTGAAATGATGGAAGCTATAAAGCTTGATCATGCCCTGGGTGTCACCAACCGTAAAGAACTTGCCCTCAGGACTGCATGCAATAAGTTTCCCTTCAGCTTCCAATTCCTGCTGGCTGTTCGTGTATGGGTTCCATCTGAATACTTGCCCTCCCATGTAGAGGCCGAGAACTTCCTGAGATTTCGGATGCCAGATCATCTGGTCTACAACGGTCCATGAATTCCCTGCGTATTCATGGCTACGCATACACCGTCCCACAAGTGTGGCAGTCTCCAAGGACCAGACACATAGAGGAGAACCACGATACGCGACTGCCACACAGGTCGCGTCAGAATTAAATGCCATACGCCAAGGGACGTTATTCACAGGCCTGTCCAGAGCCGTGGCCATTTTCAGAAGGCTGCCATGCAAAATCGACCAGGCGGGAGCTTGGTCTGTCAACTGGGCGACTCTGAGGAGTCGATCTGTTGATCCGACAACAATCTGGGTATCCCCGGTGGAGAATACTATGGCTAAGGCCGAGCTCCCAATGGGGTTCTTGATCCGGTGCATGACTTCTCCCGAATCGACGGACCAAATCTTTGTCGTCCAGTATCCGTATGTCACGAGAAGATGGGAGCCACGACTGAAACTCATCGCAGAAACCCCCTCCGCGTGCTTGAGCACATGCTTAGTCTCAAAAGTCGTGGAGTTGTATAAAGTAATTACTCCTAGGCCTGTCAGCACAGCAAAATGATCTCCCGCACAAACGATTATGAGACCCTGCGCTGCCGGTTGGAGTGAGATCTTCGCTAGGCCATCATCCCACGTGGACTTTGAAAGTCCCTTGACGGCCAGGGAATACGGACGTGGAGCAAATTGCTCGAATTGCCGGTATATCATTGAGGTCTTTGGGCAGAACGGCGGGATTTCCTGGTAGATAGAGGTAGGGCACTCGGTCAGATGCAGTCCGAACTTCCCAATTAGTTTGAGCAAGTCTGTTGCCCATGATTCTACCAAGTCCAATTCCTGAAGCCGATGAACCATTGGGTGTGTCACAGCATTGCGACCTCGTTTGCGGCGGGCGTATAGGTTCATGCTTTTTGCAGAAGACACGAGAACCCGCAATTTCCTCGCTTCAGCCAGTGCCACAATCCAGTCTAGAACGTGATTGCCCTTGAGGAACTTGGCCAAAAGGAGTAGCGGTGCATCTGAATCAGAGGATACTTTATCCAGGTGATACGCCCACGAGGTCATTGCATAGTAGAAAAATTCTCCCCTCAGGCTGTCTTTCCGATTCCCAGGCTGAAGATGTAGATCTCGAGGTTGGTGCTGCTTCTCCTCCAAGACAGCCAGGCACTTGGTCAACAACTTCTCATGACCTTCGGACACATTGACTCCTAGTTCTGAGTCTGTCGCCACTATATGATCCCTCGCAGTCTGATGGACCATCACTAATCGACCAGTAGCAGAGTCAACGATGACAAACTGCCCGCAAACACGATTGATAAGGAGGCTCATCTCTACCATAGGCAAAAAGTCCGGCTCTAATGCTTGTGCCAACTCACTGAGAACCAACGGCCGCCGGGAGCATGTGGCCCACATCAGGATTCTCTGTCCCAATTTTCGGTCGCGTGGCTTTGTGCTCGCAATGATAGTGCGCTCCATGCGTTGATATAATTGCTCCATACCACCCGGGATGCCACCCAGCGTTTCATCGACGTCCTCTTCTGTATTGCACTCCGCCACCTCCCGCATCGCGAGACTGGCCCATAGGAAATTACCATTTGCACATTTCACCATTTTGTCCACCAGCCGCGCTTTGAATTCGGGGGCGGCACGCAAGTATTCTACTTCTCGTTCGACATAGAGCCTTATGTCTCTTTTGGTACTCTCCAGTGGTAAGTATGCCACTGAGAGCACAGTCGACAATCTGTCGAATGTTGTGATGAGTCCCGATGTTTGCCGACTAACAAGGATCACCTTGATGCGCGTCAATGAATGAGATACACTCCGCATTAACTCTACCAGCTGCTGTGGGTTATCGGATTCGTCCAGTGCATCGATAACGCAATAGATTGTTGAAGAAAATCTAATTTTGAACAGCAGTTGAACAAATATTCTCTCCCAAATGACCTTGTAGTCCGTTTTTTCCAACGTCTTTGTGGCAGACGGCATGTTTTTCAATGCGCGGCAAAATCCGGGCAGTTGCTTTGCAATCTGAAAAGCAATGCTCCTCAAGCAGGCACTTAGCGAGCGCTTAGACTCGTCACTGAATCGAAAGAAGTAGTACACACAAATAGACTCTTCTAAGAGCTTATGCGTAACAAAGGCGGATAAAACCGATTTCCCACTCGCTGGTAACGCGTGTAACCACAGCATGGTTGGGGAATCCTCGGCTTCATCCATCCAATGAATGAAGGATGGATGGAAGATAATCCAGTCGCAAGTTCCAGGAGTCCACCTGGAATGAAAGAATTCGAGATCATCATTAAAGGCATCCGACACTGCCAGCAGAGTCTGTAACTGTTCAAGTTGTGTTTTCCCCTGATCTCCAAACAAAGATTGTCCTGTTAGATCCAGGTTAGTACATGTTTGATATCAGTAGCGACAGAAGTACAAGTTCAACTCACCTGCCGAGCGAATAGATGAGACCAAAGTTTTCAAGGCGTTTCTAACGCTGATGTAATTGTCGTCCTGAGTGCTACCAAACTTGCAGACCGTATGATGGTCGGCAACCAAAGGCTTTGAAATCTCCTTCGGATACCCGAGAGTAGCTGATTCTTTCTCAACCACCATCTACCGGCGAGTCAGCACGTGTAGGGTAAATTTGTAGTCCTACATACCATTTTCTTTGGGCCAATTGAAGTCTGTAGGGTCTCATAGAATGAAAGTATGTCCAGGTTTGGAGCGATGTGGCGGAATTGCTCGTTCAGAGCTGCTACAGTCTGAGACCCGACACGCAGCTCCGATATGTATAATTTGGGACTGTGGTTGAACAGTGACACTGTCAGGATCTTGTTTAAGACATCAGCCAGATTAGACCCGCGATGTGGAGTCGCCAAAAACAATATCGCACTGATCGACGATACGATGTTCGAATACTGATCGTCGTTTTGGCCATGAATATAGGCCTGCTTAACGACGAGGCCCCCCATGGAATGAACAATGAAGATAATGGGTCTCTGGCGGTGCGAGTCGTCAACACCCATTCAATAATAGAGCAGGAGAAGATGGGGGACTTACCAAGCCCAGCTCAAGCTCTTCCAATTTCTTACCCTTGGCAAACTTCATCGAATACAATAGGTCTTTCGCAAAGTCGGTTATGCCCGTGATGGGGGCTGATCCGGTCGATGCCCAGGTCGCATTGTAGCCAAAGGACAATATCCTTGCCATCCGAATTCCTGGCTCGAGAGGAAGCCATTTCTCTGGCCAGAAGTACTCTGGATCTCGACCCCGTGCCCACGTAGCTCGGCTGGTACCGCCTAGTCCATGAACAAAAATAATGTCGAGAGAAGGCGATGATTCTGGTTCATAGAGAACAGTCAGGCCGAGGGGGTCGTTACGTCGATCGGAGGACACTGACACATTCCGCGAGGGGAGTCCGAATGTTGAGTTTGCTCGCAAAGTCTCAGCCAGAGAGGGCTTTCGACCCAGCTCCGTTGGGATGTGTGATGGATCACCAAGCTCATTGGGGGACCACACTATTTCAGAGGGATCAGGTGGGGGGAAAGAAGTCGCATTTAGGCCATGTATGGCTGTCTCATCAGGTGTGGTCTGTTTCGAGTCTTTCCAGGGAGGAAGCTATAGGCAGGTTAGAATCATATTTGCTGAAAATATCCATTTTGTGCCATGTCTTCACCTACCAATCTTCCCAAACCGGTGTTCGACATTTGTGGCAAATTTTGAACAGTTGCATGTCTCTTTCCGCTTGCCTTTGAGATGGAATGTATTGGGGGCTGTGACTTTGGGAGCCCCCGAAGCTTGCGGCTCAACAAATTGTCCCCCGTCTTTGCTTTAGTCCACAAATTGCGGTGATTGGACCGATTCAGGCAGGATTAAACAATCCGTGCTCTTCCTTCCCCAGATTGGTCTGCACACAGTTGTGGCTGCTGATCATGTCCAAGGGTAGATGCCGTCACGCGACACCATCCAATCCCCGAGGGTTCATCCCGCGATTCATGATATCTATCATAAACTACCCCTCACTGGGCGCATTTTGTCTCATTTTCATTGGTCTGAAACGATATTGCAGTACTACGTGGCCCGGCATTTTTCACAGGTGCATGCACCCGGGTGGCCGCTCAAGCCTAGGGGCTCTCTGCTCTTACCGTTTATTCGTACGAGGTATATCACCGGGCCTTTTTGGCACGCAATTAGTTAACAAAAGCCTTTATCCACAAGGGACCTATCTGAAACAATCCACTCTACTACTACTATTACAATTAAGATGGCGACAATAACTGAAACTGTTCCTGAATGGACTCCCCCAACAGTTTCGCTGGGTAAAGTGCCTTTGGTCACACCAGCTCGAAGCAGAGGACAGGATATCAAGGGTGACTTTCCGTTGGATCAGATTGTAGTTGACAGTTAATACTCCCTCTTCTAGGAAATACAAATGTCTTGCGCTAACTTCTTGCTTTAGATTTCCCCCCAGGTACCCAAGTCCATTCCTCTGATCGATATGGAGCTTCAGCCTGGACGGTTACTGCCAGAATTGTAACCACCCTCCCAAACGGGGATCCAAAGCTCTATTTTCTGAAGGTATGAGGAGATTGACGAGATAAAATCAAAATTAACTCATGCATTCATCTGCAGTGTGCTGAGGAAGGTCAAGGGAAGGCCATGTTAGAGGGAGAATTCAACTCGATGGTTGAATTGTACAAAACAAGCCCCGACTTTGTCCCAGAGCCTTACGCATGGGGTAAACTTAGTGTCTCCCAACCTGCGACGTATTACTTCTTGTGCGACTTTATCGAGATGGGCAACATGAATCCAGATCCCGCTCAGCTCGCCACCAAGCTCGTGAAGTTGCATAAGGCAAGCAAATCTCCCACTGGCATGTTTGGCTTCCACATCGATACGTGTCAGGGCAGTCTCCCTCAGCGGACGGCGTGGAACCCAAGCTGGGTCGACTTTTATATCCAGCTAGTCCGGGGAGCGATGGCACTCAACACAGAAAAGAATGGCAACTGGAAGAACCTGGAGCAACTTGTCGATCGACTCATTACACACGTAGTCCCTCAAGTGCTGGGACCTTTGGAAGCCGATGGCCGGGTCGTAAAGCCAACTTTGATCCACGGCGACCTATGGGATGGAAATATTGGAACTAGCCTTGAAAACGGGGAGCTTTACATCTTTGACGCGAGTGTTTACTATGCGCATAACGAGATGGAAATTGCTATGTGGCGTGCAAGATTCTGCAAGATCCTGGGCGCAAAGGTTTACCTCAATTCCTATCTCAACCGAATGGGCATCAGTGAGCCCGTCGAGCAATTCGAGGACCGCAACCGGATCTATAGTTTCTATATGACACTACACGAATCAGCTTGCCATAATGGTTCAAGCTTCAGAGAGGAGTAAGTTGCATTTTTCACAAATCTTTCTCGAATCCTTACTTATTGAATGCCGTGACAGGTGCTATGAGAACCTCAACTACCTGGTCAATAAATACGCTCCAGTTGACGAATAAAGTAGTTAAAGTGGCATCATCTGATTTCTAATGGTTATAATTTATTCATGGATTGAAAATAATCTCGGATTGTAGCGAGCCTCTACCTTACTACATGCTTTATGCCAACCCAATTTCGGATAATTCACTTGTTAGAGCTCGAGAACCGTCTCAATTAAATTAAAAGTAGTAGGTAGGCTCTTCTTTTCAAAGCGTGAAATACCTAAGTCCATCACTTCTCCACGGGTAATGAAAAGGCACAAAGACCACGGCATATCCAATCGAATCACGGGGACTGCTCGAATATGATACGATCCTTGCCTTTCAATGCACAAATCCTCCATAATTTACCCCTCACAGTGCCTTATATTCGGCCCTAAGCCTCATTTACGCAGTCCACCTGCATTTATTTAAAGCCAGTATTACTTCAGGGCGCAGACCTGCCATATTTCACTTCAACCTTGCACAGGGTTCCACCGCAGCCTCGCTACCATATTTTCTTCTTGGGATAATCTTCTACCTCTGATGCAGATATCTACGATGGGCAATGAAGAAACCACACCAGGGTATACTAAAGCTTCAACCGAAAAGGTTCCTCAACATGCCTATCCTTCTATTCCTGCAAGCTTTCCCCAACATAACTCTCAAATCTTGCTCAAATCAAAAGGGGTGGACTCAGTGCTCCAACAGGATGCATATTCTGTCTTCACTAAAAGAGAAAAGCATATAGCGGTTTTTCTTATTACATTCGCTGCGACATTCTCTCCCTTATCCTCGTTCATATTCTTTCCTGCCATAAACGCCCTGTCTATGTCTCTCAAAGTTTCAGTTGAAAAGATAAATCTCACCGTCACGTCCTATATGATAGTTGCTGGGCTCGCACCGGCAATCGTTGGTGATCTGGCGGATATGACTGGTAGGCGGAACGTTTACCTGATCACTCTTCTCATTTATGCTGTCGCCAACATAGGATTGGCGTTGCAGAATAGTTGGATAGCGCTTTTTTTGTTAAGGATGATGCAGAGTGCTGGTGGTGCTGGTATGCTTGCTTTAACCCCCCGTCCTTTGACCTAGAAAGGTCATTGATGTAGGTTATGTCAAGTTCACTAACAAAGAATAAGCAACTATTGCGATGGGGTACGGGGTGATTTCTGATATTGCTCCACCATCCGAACGTGGGGGTTATGTTGGCGTTGTGCTTTTAGGGTAAGCCCACATCCACTCTCCATCACTACAAATCATATCAACGTCACCCCATAACTATTCCGTCTTATAGTCCCAATATTGCAACCGCGATTGGCCCAATCCTCGGAGGAGCCCTGAGTGAAGCTCCCGGGTGGCGTTGGATATTCTGGATTCCCGCTATAGCCTCTGCAATTTGTATCTTGCTCATCGCTCTTTTCCTGCCCGAAACAGCTCGTTCTATTGTCGGGAATGGTTCGCGGAATGTCTCAGCTCTCTATCATCCAATTTTCCGCTATCATCAGTCAAGAAACCCCACCCCACTGCCCGCCCTTAACGAGGAAGAGAACACCCCACGGAATTTCCGGATTCCGAACCCTCTAGCGACTCTTAAGATCCTCGCATCCAGGGACAGTCTTCTCATCACTGCCATATACGGTGTCTATTACATGAACTTTAGCTGTCTTCAAGGCTCTCTGTCAACACTTTTCATTGACATCTACGAACTCTCAGAGCTGAAGGCAGGGTTGGTTTATCTACCCTTTGGTATCGGGTCCTGTATTGGTGCATACTGCTCAGGTATCATTTTCTTATTTCCTTTGTCTGGAAGAGAATGTCACTTAACTGCTATCTGGCTAGGAAAAATCATGAACCGTGACTACCGCCTCACAGCTCGCACTCATAATCTGGTGATAGATACCGCACACGGCGACGATCTGACTGCGTTCCCCATTGAAAAAGCCCGTTTCAGGAGTATATGGTACTCCATCTGCGCAACAGGAATCTCTACCGCCGGATATGGATGGGCATTACAGTCCAGATGTGTGAGTAACCTACCCAGCTTTATACTTTATCAATCGTGATAAATGCTCATGGACCCCTTAATCATAGCATATAGCTGTTCCCCTCATTCTACAATTTATAATAGGGTTCGCCATAGCGATCACTTTCAATGCAAGTATCTTTCATTATACATATGTTGTCCCTCCTTACGAGCCTCACTAAACATTATTGTTATGAACTAGTGCTGCGGTACGCTCCTAACAGACTTGAACCCCAAGTCCCCGGCTGCAGCGCAGGCTGCAAACAATATCGTCCGTTGTTCACTTGCGGGTGCAGGACTTGCTTTCCTCCAAAGTTGCTTGGATGCAACGGGGCCTGGATGGACGTTCACCTTATTTGGTGGACTATGTATGGCCTGTCTTGGCTTGGCATGGTTGGAGTGGGAGTATGGGAAGAGGTGGAGACAGCGATAGTTCAAGGATGGAAATATTTATTTAAAAGTGAGAATTACCATAAATTTTGGTTGATTCTTGTGATCTTCAAAGCCAAGCCCAGTTTATCCTCCCCCGCATGATAACCGAAGTCTACCTTTTGAGGCTATCGAGTTCATGTAATCCTGGGGCTTCGTACGGAGAGTACTCCGTATGCGCTTTGCGACTACACCCAACAGGGTCCTACCCTACCGCAAAAATGATACCTCCAATGAGCTAGGGATGTGTACATATGCCAAGATTCTCACCGTCCCATTCATACGGTGGTTGTCCCCGAAATCTCACCCCGCGGACCCCCATGTCGCATGATACTACAATTATACAGTAGTTATCTCACCGTCACCCATTATCTACCCATATACTAGCCAATAGGCCAATAAGGTGGAAGTTGAATATCCACCATGGAGTTGTCACTGCTGCATGTTCCTATTAAAACTTTTTGTTTGCGGCGGTTTTACTTTTAGGATCCTTGGTTTGATTTCTTTGGTTGAGAAGTATCTAATTACTACAACCCAACGTACGGGGGAACATGTTATAATAATAAGGAAAGCCCTTCACAATCAATTTATCCTATATATCTACTCACCTCAAACTGAGCATTCAAAACATCCGATCACAAAGCCAGCAAAAATAAGCTAAGAATATTCTCACATATCCTCCAGATCAAACCGCATGTGCAGCTTGTGGACATCGGCACCAATGTGGAAAGTAACGATTCTCGCAATTCGTTTTCTCTCTTGGCCCCACGCGCACAGAACAGATCCTGCAACGACTTTGCCTATTCCAACCCCTAGCAGAGCCTGGAACTCAGGCGAGGAAGGCTCCCAGATCTGCTCTGTGCTGGATGGATAACGTAGTCCTTCGCGGGTTTTGTACACCTTTCTGACACACGATAGGGTATCCTTTTCATTGACATTGGTTCCAAATACATACTTCAGGCTATCGAGGGGGAAATCCATTTCGTAGGCTGCCTTCGTGAACTCAGACATGTATGGATCTCCGCTTCTCTTGGATCTGAAGATGTTGTCAATAAAGATCACCCCTGGCCCAGTACGTCCAATCCACCACACCGGTGGAGCTTCATCGCGCTGGGTGATACTGATCTTTCGATAGGTGGAATTCGCATTGTTCATGTGAAGGGCAGTTAGTAATTTCGCATCTAGCTTCACAGATGCGCGGTTGACAATATAGTCCTGGTGCCTAGAGGTCAAAGTGAAGGTGGAAACAAAGTACGGACAACGCAGTTTTTGTTTGTTTTCTATCCATTTCTGCATGATTCGTCCCTTGATTTCCCACACAAGGTAAGCTTCCGACATTTTGCTCTATACTAGCAATTAAAGGGCTGGAGATGAAGTATGAGAGAAGAGTCTGTAAAAATGCTGACTCTTTGGCTTCTTGGTATGGTATGTCTTTCCAAAGGGATTCAACGGTTACTAGTGCTATCTTATATATTCGAGACCGATACAAGACTGGGAGTTCACAAAGAAAACTCGATCAATGCAACTAACTAAAATTAAGACAATGACGTAAAAGCTAACAATGCGAAGCAAAGGATTGAATAAAACAAAGAACGATTTGTAGAGGATGTGGCTGAAAGAAAGCTTTAAGGTTCCAAAATTACATTGGTCAGGGTTTCATGCGATTAACTTGAATACCTCCATAGTAACCTGGGCTCATTTAACGACATATGGGCGGTGTATGTTCTCTTTTATGCCTACAAAGCAAACTAGCAAGATGTGTTGATAACAAATCAATTACCCGGGTTTGGGCTAGCCCAGCAATAATTGAACGGCCAAGTTGGCATTTCCCTCGCTTGAACCTTCAGATCACAGTACGTGGCAGAATATACCATATCCTGTGAGGAATCTAACCTGATCGGTAGATTATAATTGGACATCAATTTTCCTGGTGTTAACCTGTCGAATCACACCTTCCGACAAGACGAATGTTTACGCAACCGTAAAATCTGCCTCGCCTACCCGTGAAGCAGCATATGAATTTGCCTGATATCGCAACATACCTTCGAAAAAAACATTTCCAACTCAGTATATACACTAAAGGAAAGACGCGTCATGCCCTAAATTCGATATCACCTGCCAGACGTACCGGCCATCTCTTCAGAACTCCTCAATTGCTCGAATATGTCAAGCTCGACCTCGGAAAGGGTTCTGTCAGACTGTCACGACCAGGAGCCTCCGCTTCTCTCAGCTTCCTCGGTTTACCCATTGAAATTCACCATGAGATCTACAAATATGTACTTATTCTTCTAGAACATATACAAAACCCATTTCTACAAGCTTTATATTTTAACAACTTGCGTTGCAGGTTTATATATCTGTGAATCTCACACCTTATCCTATTTCGATTCTAAGTCTTGGATCTAGGACTTTCATTTTCGATCTATTGGCTCGACAAACCACATATGTATCTCGCGGGACCTATACATAGCAGCCTCTCTAATGTGCAACAGCTTACAGTTTTGAATTGGCAGATATAAGCTGTGATAAGGCCAAGCAACTATTATATTCCACTATATGGAGTGCCAACTGATAGATTATTGGACGAATAATTGGTGGGTCTTCGGAGTTTGGCCGAGGTGGGTTTGTCACGTTAGTCTACTTTCAAGGTCAGCACTCCAGGGTTTTCATGTGGGTGACTCAACCGCACTGCAGGCACTTCCTAGAGGAGTAGCATTGAAAGCAGAGATCAACATGGCCACAGAAGGGAAATTTGTAATTGTGAAGGCATCCTTGCCCACAGTCCCGCTTCCCGCAAATAGCGAGCGGCCAGCAATAACAACAGATCGCTTACTTGTCCGCACCCTCCAATCAACCGACTTGGAAGCATTACACGTCTTGCGTACACAAGAAGAAGTCATGAAGTGGACGACTGCTGGGTGCATCGACGAAAACATCGAAAAGACCAAATCCAAACTAGATCCTTTCCTACCACCAAATGACCTTATCACCGCCAATTGCGCCATCTGCCTGAAGGAAACAGGCGAGCTCATCGGTATTGGTGGCTGCCATCTTTATCCTGGATCCCATGGGTGGCCTGAAGTGGGATACATGCTTCGGACAGACGCTTGGGGGAAAGGCTTCGCGACGGAGTTCTTGATGGCCTGGCTACGGTTTTGGTCAGATTTACCTCGGACAGAGCGGGAGGTCAGAGTTGAGAAAGAAATGGTCATTGGAGAAGGTGTAGTGGACGAACACCTTATCGCCATCACGGAAGCAAGCAATAGTGGAAGTCAAAGGGTACTGTTGAAATGCGGGTTTGAGCGATTCCGCGAGTTTACTGAGGTGGATGATACCAAGACGGTGAACCTCATTGCTTTCCGTTTTCTTCCAAAGCGATAAATATCGTTAACTATACCACCTCTATACACGAAGGATAGGAAAGTGCTGATAATGCTATTTATATCATTCTGATCACATCGTCACAGGTGTTTATGTACAAAGAACGGAGAACGGAGAAAATGCCGTAACCCCAACTCCAGCATTCTAATATTCAATCCGTCAACTCCGGGCCCACCCCCGTCCAAGCTGGCTCCCTAACGTCACACAACTTTGATTAGGGAGGAGGGGGAGTGACACGTGAGCGGACCGTCCCCGCCATACCCAGTTATATATAGATCACGACCAGTGAAAACATAAAGGAGGCCCATCCCATGCACTAAAAAATCTAGTACAAACATCACCCAGAATACAAAGACATATCATACGAGAAACAATGGAACATTTTGACGTTGCAGTTGTTGGACTTGGAGTGCTTGGAAGTGCGGCTGCGTACCAAGCCGCTGCGAGAGGCAAGAAAGTGGTCGCATTCGAGCAATTCGAGCTGGGCCATGTGAAGGGAGCCTCTCATGACACCTCTCGGATTGTCAGAACAGCAAACGCATCACCTCAATACGTCTCCCTGGCCAAAGCCGCCTACAAGGACTGGGCCGACCTTGAAAAGGCTACAGACCAAAAGTTGTTAACGATCACCGGTGGTGTCATGTTCTTCCCGAAGGGCTCAACCCCCCCACGCGTTGACTTCACGACAAGCCTCGCCGCTAAAAATGTGCCGTATGAGGTTCTGAATTCCGAGGAAGTCAACAAGCATTGGCCCCAATTCAACATCCCGGGCACGGTTGAGACGGTATATACGGCCGATACTGGCATTGCTCACGCGGCTAAGACAGTTCTAGCTATGCAAAGTCTAGCAAGGACAAATGGCGCAATTTTGAAAGAGCACACACGAGTGGACCGCGTGACACCTGAGGGATCAGACATGGGTGTCGTGATTGAAACATCCAAGGGACAATTCCATGCTGCCAAAGTCATCCTCGCCACTGACGCATGGACCAACAAGCTTCTTGCTCCTCTTGGAGTGCATATTCCATTAACAGTAATGCAGGAGCAAGTGACATACTTCAAACCGACGGACGAACAAGCTTGGGAACCCAGCCGCTTTCCTGTATGGATTTGGGGTGGCGATCCCTGTTTCTACGGGTTCCCATCTTTTGGCGAGCCGACTATCAAGGTCGCCCGTGATACTTCGAACAATTTTATGACACCTGAGCAACGTACCTATGTACACTCGCCGGAGTTGCTAGAGCAGCTTTGTTCGTTTGTAAGCAATTTCATGCCCGATAAGGGCCGTCAACCGCTTCGCACTATCACTTGTCAATACTCTATCACTCCAGATCGACAGTTCATTCTTAGCCCGTTGGAAAAGCACCAAGATATCATTGTTGGTCTGGGGGCTGCCCACGCGTTCAAATTTGCACCGGCCTTCGGTCGTGCTCTTGCGGAACTGGCAATTGATGGGAAGAGTACGGAGGACCTTTCGAAGTTTGGGATTCCAAATAACGCTACCTATACTAGCAAGCTCTAGGATTTTTATGGATTATGATATTGCAAATGGAAGTCTGAGCCTCCAGGGGGTTAATGTTTCCATCAAGAATGGTGCAGGGTGCAATGGGAGTTTTATTTGATGCTCATCATTGTTAAAGAAGCTAAACGTTAGGGAGAAAGTTGCGCAGACATTGGTCGACATATACATCGTCGAGTTGCTAAGCAGGGATTTGCCACGACTAGTACGGAGTATAGTGACTGCTATTGGCGAGTAGCACCGGGATTGCGGTGGGAAAATGCACTGTTAAATAGGGGCGCAGGGGATCTATTCGGCTTATGGTTCTCAGTAAAGGGTCATCTTTGGCCCAACTACGTGTACTGAAGATCACCCGAGGCTTCCACCCTGGAGAAGCTGTAATTGATGCATCGTCCTCTTACAAGGAATCAAGTAAAAAAAAACCAAAATTGACTCAAAGTTGTTAATACATATCTCAACACCAAGACCTGGAATCATCTATACAGTACAGAGTCCCGTCGTTTCAATGCAATCGACCGGATAATAAAAGGAGAAGCAAAATGCAATCAGAAGACAGAAGGCACAATACGCATCCCCCTACTTTTTCTGGTCCTCACCACCAGGAGCCATACCCGTAAACGGATCAAGACGCAACTCCTCAGCTGCGATAGGGGTGTAAGTCGTACGACCTTGTCCAGCAATCTTCAACCGACGGGCCTGGCCCGCCTCACCAGCGCGACCAAGAATTCCCGCAATAAGACAAGTGGCACGCAGACTATCATCGTTCGAGGGAATCGGGTAGGTAACGCGAGTAGGATCCGCATCAGTATCAATAATACCGATAGTAGGAACATTGTTAAGCCCACACTCATGCAGCAAAACAACATTCTCCAGCGGGTTAAGACAAACCACCAAATCAGGCTTGAGAGCCGGGCGATCAGCAAGATCAGACTTGAAGTTGGGCAATTCCTCGTCCAGCGCGTTGACAACCTTCGTCTCACAGTGGCCGAGAATTTGCTCGCCGTTCGTCAGAGAGCCCGGAATCCACCGCTCGAAAATGTGGTAGCCCTTTGCCAGCGACGCAGCCTTGACAACAGCCCGCTTCTGTCCCTTCCGTGTACCGGCGAAGAGGATTAGTCCGCCGCGTGCGGCGACCTCTTCAACAACTTTTGCGGCACGGCGGAGGTGCGCGGCTGTTACGTCCAGCGAGATGATGTGCACACCCTCACGAATACCAAAGATGTATCGCGAGTTCTGTGGGTTCCAGCGCGAAGTCGAGTGGCCTAGGTGGGTTCCTGCTGCGAGCAGCATTTCCAAGGAAATCTGGGATGGCTTTGGGGGATTGCGGATGACATCTTCGGGGTTGTAGGAGGATTTCACGGTTGTGCCGAGTTTTTTAAAGTTGCTTCCTGGGGGAAGAAAAGGAAGATAAAGTTAGTTGGTGCGTTGGAGGAATCTCGAAGGAATTGGCGGCTCACTTTGCGCCTCGTCTGATGTGAATTCTTGTTGTGCGGGTGTGCTGGCCTCATATTGCGTCTGTACCATCTCAAAGAGGGGATTTTCCGGACGAGAGATCTCATCTCTGATAGATGTCTGCAATGTCTCGACTGGGGTTTCGGGCAATGTCGACTGGAAACGACTCGAAACCGGCGCTCGTCGGCTCAGAGCAAGGAGCTGGCGGCCTGTGGGAAGTTGTTAGCAGGGGCATTGAAGATAATAGCAGCAATTGGACCACACTCACTCTGGCGCATACAAAGCTTCCGTATAATCATTTTGGTAATACTAAATTGCAGATGTGTCTGACAAGGAGGTTACTGGGCACTTGTCCGCTCGAACTTTTGTCGGGCTTGGCAATTGATGCCTGAGGCTTTACGCTATTCCACTTGGGGTGGTGTTTTGGCCTCTCCACCTACAACACTACTTCTCACAAACGGCAGTGTCTATTGTCACTACATTTTATGGTTTACTTTTTGGTTTTACTGTTTTCCACAAGAAACTTTTTAGCAAGGTAATCACGATGCAATTCTGACAATTATGGTTAGATCACATTAAGGTGATTCCTGATATCAACGCAGTTCAGTCATGGTACAAGCCCTCTTGAAGGCGAAGAGAAAACCCCTTGAAAAATAAAAGTGATCTGGCAGAAGAAAAAAAAATGCAAACCGACCCTTTCCAATAGCAAGGGCAAAGAAAGAAATTCATGAAAACCGTGTCATCAGGCAGAAACGTAAGAGGAAAGTTCATCAGAAACCCTCTATTTCTTGAAAAAGCCACCGAGCTGATCCATCATGGAGGGGCTGCTGCCGCTGTTGGAAGGAGGGCCGCCATAGGGGCCACCGTGTTGCTGAGGAGACTGGCTGTTGCTGTTGCGGTGCTTCTTGACGGCGTCTTCAGCGATGCTACCAATGATGGCTCCACCGATTGTTCCGAGGAAACCGTGATTGACCTTGTGGCCAGCGAAGCCACCGGCAGCACCACCGGCAAGAGCACCGGCAAGACCACGCTCGCCCTCCTGGGCTTCACCGGGGGCACCATGCTGCTGCTCGTAACCACTGTGGTCTCTTAGTACATGAACGAAGTGAAAGGTGAGTAGAGTACATACCCCTGGCGGTTCTGGTCATGCTGGCCGTAGCCCTGCTGTTGGTGTTCCTGACCGGCATAGTAGTCAGATGAACCACCCTGTTGCTGGCCATATCCTTGCTGGCCGTAGCCCTGTTGAGGCTGGCCATAGTGTTGCTGTTGGTCATAACCCTGCTGGCCGTAACCCTGTTGAGGCTGGCCATACTGTTGTTGTTGGCCGTAACCCTGCTGGCTGTAGCCTTGCTGGTCACCGTAACCTTGCTGGCCATAACCTTGCTGGCCGTGGCCACCCTGGTTGTATTGGTCGTAGCCGGACATGATGTAATATGAATTGGATAGAACACGGAAGAGGGAAGATAGAAGATGGAAGATAGAAGATGGAAGATAGAAGATGGAAGGCAGAGTAGAGGGGTGTAAGTGATGAAGAGAAGTCAAGTGAGGGGGCAACCTTTTATAAGAGGTACACTTCCCAAGTGTACGGAGTAACCACAGGGCTGACGGAAAGAACCCCACATAGCAAGCGAAAACTTACGGAGTGAGGGGCGCAGAGCGTCAGCTTTTCAGCCTTGTACATCTTTGTTTTTACCGTCATCTTACTAGTGAAATTGCCCCAGAAATCCACGCACTCAGCCCGGTTTAAGTTGATTACACAGCCACACTCCTCGCACCATACATGTACTTACTCCGTAGTGTACCTGTATTTAACTGTGGCTATGCCAGGCTGAGCCTCCTTTATACACCTGAACTGATCGGATAAGTTCAAATAGATTACACGGATCCCTCGGCTTCCACAGATCTTCTAGAATATCTTTCTCCACTGCACAATGCCCAGCGTTTCTGTATTGGATATTTTATTTGGCTGCCTAGGCTAAGCCCCTTCATCTCCGAACACCCGAATAGAACACCCGCATTTGGAGATTGCTACTCCGAGCTGTTATGGCGTCACCCGAACACTCTCTCCTGACTATTATTATCTATAATTAATACTATCGATGGTCCATTAGCGTGCCCATTTGACGTCGCAACGTGTTCAAAAATCCATGTCACCAAGTCAAATTGCACTGAAATGATAATGATGATATGTCCAAGTGATCACATGATGGCGAATCGGGAGGCAACAACGTACAGTGTAAATCATTTGTAATATACTTTTGACTTTAGAGTTGTCAATAATATATATATTGTTGAAGAACATGCGACCAAGAATCACAGAATATAAGAAATTCATCTTGTCTGCAATGAATACTGGCAAAGGAAATCGTCATCATATCACATTTTATCGTGTGAAGGGAAACTCCATCACAGACCACCTATTGATCCCGTGCACTACTCAGATGTTCTCTTATCTAGTGTGTTAAATGGTCAATTACGATTGACGCATGACTCTGATTTAAACATTGGAATATAACATGGGACTTGATCAGATGCCAGTAACTTAATCCATCCCCAAGGCCCTCGTGTATATTCTACGTTGTACAGCGTGTGCGCTGACCGCTGCCAAGTGCAAAAGTCCAAATCATATCCGAGATATACTCCGATCACACACGATCTTGATCGTCATCAAACCTTGGTTTATATGTTTTCATTCTACCTAGTATAATGTACATGTGCTATAAATCTGAAACAGTGAAAATTTTGATCTCTTATAGCACCACTTCAGATCTCCCGGATCACACAGATCATTCCCAACCCAAGCAGATCAAAGGAGTGCAGTGGATGTGCAGAACATGCTAGACCAATCAAACCGCCGAGTCATAGCACATCGAACGAACCCATGCCTGTACCGTAGGACTAGTTTGTCAACTGCTCATCTGAGCTCCAGGAGTTTATACCTTTTTCAGCTCTTGTGCCATTGCAGCCGGATGATCATTGGGATCTTACACTGTTGGTCCACTTTTTACATTTTTTTAATGTGTCAGCACTTACGTTCACTTCGGTGTGAGACTTCATGATAAAGAGCTGGATCATGGGTTGTCTAGCACTTATAACTCAAGCCAGGGGTACGATCGGCATGGGCAACTCCATGGAGGTTTTGCTTTTTTCACACATTTATAATTGTTCCTAAGAATCATTCTTTTTGGCTGTTGACTGCTTTGTTGTTTAGGCATTAGCTATTACGCGCGTACTTGAATACGACTGGGCTATAATTAGTCCATGTGCGAAAAATGCTACTACAATCGGTCCTTACAGCGCTGTGCTTTTTTCTCGGCATCGCATCTGCCAAACCACACCCGACAGTCTATATGATTCGACATGGTGAGAAGCCTCGGAATCCAGATGAACATGGCCTAAGCTCAGATGGGGTCAAGCGGGCACAGTGTCTGAGGCATATTTTCGGCCAAGGCTCAGAGTATGACATCGGGCATATTATGGCACCTCGTGTGAAAAAGAGTAGGTTTGCAGCAAGTCTCGACAGCAAACACAATATCACAGCGCGGAAACGAGCGGCGGGGGATGTTGAATTTCATAGACATGGCTGACAAGATGTTTTCTGTCTGCAGATGGCGCGCATGGACGTTCGTTCAAAACCGTTCTACCGCTTGCCAACGACCTCCATCTCACGGTTGACACGCACTGCAAACGAAAACAAGTGAAATGTGTGGCTAAGGCGATCAGGTCCTATGACGGACCGGGCAACATTTTGATCGCATGGCGGCACAAGAATATGGGTGGGATTGAGGAGGAGCTTGGTGCTCTTGATCCAATTGAATATCCGAATGAGCGGTAGGTGATTGGATTGTCATGTGTCTTCGGCTTATTACTATGAGTTTCGCATTGGGAGAAATATGCCTGGGAGACGGTTGTCCCATGGCATCTTCGACTCGTAATTCTCTTCGATAGAAGCTCGTTTATTTGTCTTATGTTTTGTTCTCCTGCTGACTATTTCAGATTCGACCTCATTTGGACATATCCTTGGCCGTATGGGAACGTGACGAGTATCAAAAGCGAGGAATGCCCGGGACTAGATGTTAGGACTGGCCTGGTGGATCAGTTTTGATATAGAAATGGAAAGCATATCCACTTGGTTTGTCATTGAGCGTATATTCATGGATTGTATAAAACAATTCATATAATCAAGGAATCAAAAGAAGAGGGACGTAGGATAGAGCACAATCAAAAGGAATGAATAGAAAGAATAAGGTGGGAACAATCTACCCCCAAGAACCTCTCTATCAACGCACAGACCAACCTAGCAAAATTGTTCTGTGAAGGCGGTGAACCAGCCGAAGCGGAGACAATTGTAGCGCCAAGATTTCCTCCCCCCAAATTTTTCGTTGCGCTTGATTGTCGAGCTTTCCCCTCTAGATAACAATTTCTGTTTCAGGGAAAAGATCATGGATGATATCGAGGTTTGTGCACTCGGAGAATGCCCCGCAAGGATTGCGAGCTGACTGTCCCCAAGGAACGGCTGCGCAGCCATGCGCAGGCATTTGACGGTCTGCTGTCTTTGATCCCCGCCAAATACTATTATGGCGAAGAAGATACAAGTGTATGTAGTCCTTGTTGCGTCTGATAAGTTGGCTGCGGTGGGATTGGAGTCAATCTCGTGTCCTTGCCTTTATCGTTCCTTCCGAAGATCTCTGTCTGACCATCATCCTCATTTTTAGGATCAATGGCAACGCAAAAAGCAAACCAAAGAACAGGCACGCGAGGCAAAGCGGGCGAAGCTAAATCCCGAAGCCGCTAAGACCGCCAAAGACGTGATGGATGAAAACGCACGCAAGCGAAAGCGGGAGGACGGCACCCTCGAGTCCGACTCGTCCGACGGAGAGTTGGGCACAGAGACCCCCAGGGAAGGACTGCAACGCGGAACCGCCAACATCAAGAAGCAAAAGCAGGTCGAAAAGACTGATAAGCCAGACGCTGCCAAGGCAGCAGAGGCTGAGGCACGGAAAAAGCAAAAGGAAGAGAAGAAGGCTCAGAAGAAGGCCGCCCAGATGGAGAAAAAGAAGGCTAAGGATGCTGCCCGGAAGGAGAAAGCTCAGCAGGTCAAAAAGCCATCGACTACCCCAACTGAGGGTTCTGAAAAATCTGCACCCAAGCCTAACGGCAATGCAGCCAAGGACACCGAAGCCTCCGAGGATGAAGAGGATGACGACCAAGAAGATGACGGTGTTGTCGAGGAAGGCTTCTCTGTTGAGTTCCACGTTGAACAGGAAACCCCTTCTTCTGTCCCATCTACCACCGACTCTCCTAGCCTCGATGCCTCAAATCCCCAATCCGGCACTTCCTCCACTTCCTCCATCGTTCCTCCTTCCGCCTCCACCGAAGCCAAATCCTCAGAGCCCAAACCTCTCAAGCACACACCCGAAGAGCTGAAGCAGCGTCTACAGAAGCGCCTGGATGAACTCCGGGCCAAACGTCACGCAGATGGACTCAACGGCAAGCCTGCACGCAACCGCCAAGAGCTGATCGAAGCCCGCCGGCAAAAGGCCGAGCAAAGAAAAGCACACAAGAAAGAACTGCGTGAAAAGGCCAAGGTTGAGGAAGAAAAGAAGAATGACGAGGCCATGGCCCGCCGCTTCTCGCCCGGTGGCTCTGGATCTCTACTGGCATCCCCCCGTTCCCCTGCTGAGTCCGTCAGTTCCAGCAACAACTTCTCCTTCGGCCGTGTGATGTTCGCAGATGGCCAGCAGACAGATGCCACCGGAACCAGCGTGCGCGACAAGCCGAAGACCAGCGGTGCCCGTGATCCGGGCTCCCAGCTCAAGGTCGCCGAAGCCAAGAAAGCCCGCCTCGAAGAGATGGACCCTACCAAGCGTGCCGAAATTGAGGAAAAGGACCTTTGGTTGAATGCCAAGAAGCGCGCTCACGGCGAGCGTGTCCGCGACGATACCTCTCTGCTGAAGAAGGCCCTCAAGCGCAAGGAGTCAGCGAAGAAGAAGTCCGAGCGCGAGTGGGGAGACCGCATGGATGCCGTCGCCAAATTCAGGGGAGAGCGCCAGAACAAGCGTGATGAGAACCTTCGCAAGCGCCGGGAGGAGAAAGGCACCAAGGGCAAGAAGAAGTCCAGCAGCGGTGGAAAGAAGAAGGCTGCTCGTCCTGGATTCGAGGGCAGCTTCAAGGGTGGTGGCAAGAAGAAATAAACAAGCTTCTATCCGGTGGCTTAATTTTATTTCGTTCCTCGCTTGCTTTTACATCAACCCGTCTTCTTTTAGATTCTTCTTTTTCTTTTCTCTGCATACCCTTCAAACGTGTCTTTGTCTCGTGGTTTACATCCTTGAGACAAGATCGCACACGGAAGCCCCCGAACCAACTAAAAAAAGTGTTTTGAGACTTTGAACTGGGAAATATCCGTCCGGAGATCAAGGTGCCTGGTGTTTGCGTTTGTGTCTTTGGCGGCTTGGTCCGTCAATTTATGTCTATGCATGACAGCATCGGTAGCGATTTGATTTATCTGTGAATACAATATCATTTTCTTATCGAGCTGTATATGTCTTCCTTGTGTCTTTATGCCTATGTAAACCACTAGAACTCAATATGTACTATATGTATGCGGTTAGCGGGAAAGTGTTCCGCGCAGAATATAAGATGGCATCGATTGAATTTATATATTTTGAATTGAATCTCAACCAGAAGAAAAGAGCTGCTAGATTCCACAACATAGGAAATAAAAAGAGACAAGGGAGCCAGGGTTCCAGGGAAAGACATTTCCTTTAGGAATTGACTAGTACAAGATGATAACACAGTCGAGGGCAAGTTATGTACAGTGATGTGATGGGGCTTGAAATCTTTCTTGTTTTTCAAGGCACTGATAGTGCCTCTTGAATGGATGGGTATTGCGACCAGCATCTTCGTGTGCACACATCTAACATCTGGAATGGATGTGGATTTGCCTGAAGATGCCAATCAGATTGGAGGGAAATAGATTATCGGTAGGGAGCATCTGCACGAGCAGCAGCAGCAATCTCAGGCTCCCACTTGTCACCGTTGGCGAGAAGCTTCTCCTTGTTGTACAGAAGCTCCTCGCGGGTCTCAGTGGCATACTCAGCGTTGGAAGCTGAAAGATAAAACGTTAGTAATCCGGTCTGAATGTCAAAGAGGTAACCGGGGGGTGATGGACTCACTCTCAACGATGGCATCCACAGGGCAGCTCTCCTGGCAGTATCCACAGTAAATGCACTTGGTCATATCAATATCGTAACGGGTCGTCCTGCGGCTTCCGTCCTCACGCTCTTCGGCCTCAATGGTAATGGCCTGAGCAGGGCAGATGGCCTCACAGAGCTTGCAAGCAATGCAGCGCTCCTCACCAGTAGGATAACGACGGAGAGCGTGCTCGCCACGGAAACGGGGGGAGATAGGTCCCTTCTCGAAGGGGTAGAAGATGGTGTAACTGGAAGATGACGACGCAATTAGATGATATAATTCGATGCCATTGGTTTTGGACTGCGATCCGCATCGCCGGCAAGGTGTGGGACAAGGACTTACGGTGGTCTGAAAAACTGCTCGAGCACCACGTACATGCCGCGGAAGATCTCAGCCATGAGGAAGTATTTGCTGGCCTTGTCCAGGGCGGACTCGGAGTCCTGATCCCAGCGCTTGGGCGGGGGCAGGCGGAACCCGGCTTGAGGGGGTCCCGCTGGACTTGCTGCGCGGTACGTCGAGGAAGAGAAGTTTGCGGCCGAGCCCAGCAAACCGAAGGGGGTCGGCCGACGGTAGGCGATTAGCCTCGCGACCGAGCGGGTGGCGGCCATGGTTTTGGAGAGGAGAGTGAGTTGGAGGAATGGGGAGTCGAGGTTCAATTGGAGGTGGTAGGGGAGCAAGTCTTAGGTTGTGGTGGTTTGCAGGTTTCGGGCTTAGGTCATTCCTTTCTGTCGGGCGTTGATTGGCCCGCAGGATTTTGCTGGGCGCGACCTCACATCTTTCCTCTTCTGCGGCAGCCGTCTTCCCCCAATCTTTACCCGTTTACTCTCCACCATTTCTTTTTAATACTTTAGATCTTTTCAGCCTTTGTGCTAGTCCGATCAATTTATTTCATCATGTTCCGCTCCGCCATTGCTCGTTCCTTGAAGGCTTCCGCCCCCCGTGTCATCAAGACCCCGGTTCCCTTCCACATCCGCAGCTCCCCCATTGCTGCCCAGGTCCCTCAATTCACTCCCTGCTTCACTCAGGGTATCCGTCTCTACTCCGCCCCTGCCGGTCTGAGCAAGAGCGAGGCCGAGGGCCGGATAGTCAACCTGCTCAAGAACTTCGACAAGGTGCGTCATGTTGTTTTCCCGGGGAATCTCGCGATCTATCGGCTATGGACGAAAAGCAAAATACTAACCCAATTTGTGTCATGTTTAGGTCTCCGATGCCAGCAAGGTCAGTGATTATCTGCTGAATAGACCGTCGTGACCTTCACATCGCTATACGCTATTGGAGAAGCGACCGAAAACATTCATCAACTAAATCCGTTTGACTTACAGATTAACGGCGCTTCCCACTTCTCGAACGACCTTGGTCTGGACAGCCTGGACACCGTCGAGGTTGTGATGGCCATTGAGGAGGTATGCACTCAGTTTCCCTCGGAAAAGCGTCGGTTGTATATTTCATGATGGATATCTAACTGTTACAACAGGAATTCAGCATTGAGATCCCCGACAAGGAGGCCGACCAGATCCACAGTGGTACGTTAAGACTTGGTGATTGTAGTTCGCCAGAGCTAACATGAATATTACGCATAGTTGAGAAGGCTGTCGAGTACATCATGGCCCAGCCCGATGGTATGTCAATCCCCTAGCATCTCTTCTTCTTTGACATTTGCTGACTTGTTCATAGCCCACTAAATATTTAATTTGAAAACTTGGGATCGGTTGGAGAATCGGATAGAAAAAGAATCGGGATGTTGGCATCTGTGGGGTTCACTGGACACACTGACACTCAACCGACATGCTATTTTGTATGCTGAATACATGCCAGTGGCTTTTCTTTCCTATATCGTGTATATCATTTGAGTGCAATTTATGCAATTTTGAAGCAGTGTTGCTACGTGGTGATCACCGAATGCGTCTGGACTTATATCCCAGTTTAAGGTCAATTGAGCCACTTTCTTTGATAAATACATGTACGTACATATGAGATGTATTTAGGTGCATAGTTGCCTCTATATATCATATGTATGAATTGTACTATGTAGAGATGGCTTGGATATATGTTTAACAGTGAACATAGAACAAAAACATAAAGTAGATATATCGAAATTGAATAAGAAGATCTCATATGCCAAGTAATTTAAATTGTCAAGTAAAAAAAAAGTTAGAGCCATAAAATAGTACCATAGGGAGATTACCCCGATGTCTTTCGACGGGCGTAAACGCACCCGCAAATACTCAAAGAGCCACCTCACCGAACTTCCTTTGACCCTTCACCCTTTTCACAACTCCCAGTCGCCTATTCCTCTCATATTTAGACGGGTTAAGTCCAATCTACCCGACACTGTTATCGTTTTGGCTAGCCCACTCGGTCCCTGGTTTCCCCTGACACCGAAAGTCCCACTTCAACCACAGACTCTTGGTCTTCACGGTCCCTCTCAACATCGCACTATCTAGACCATTCAAACCATCGGCATATAGATCGGAAGCCTTTGGTCATATCCGGCCATATCTCTCTCCGTCCCTTTTTGAATCCCCACCCGACCCGATCTCATGGCCTCAGCAGCCGGGGGCTTGACTCGCCGCAGAGGCGCCGGTCGAGTCGCTGGGGCAGACGAGCAAGATGACAGCCGAGTGTCATCGCCAGTCTCTCGAAATGGCTCTGCGATGGATAACCGTGGACCGGAGACATCGTTTACCAATGCAGAGAATGGCCACAAGATCGCATTCGACCCCCGCGACATCAGCGAAAACGAGGAACGGGGCAAGCAGCCCAAATTGACTCTGATGGAGGATATCTTGCTGCTGGGTCTGAAGGATAAACAGGTGAGTCTTCATGGATACTATCTCATAGCCGATTGTTTGATTCGTGGTTCCGATCGCTGACCTCGCGCCCGCGCCGCAACAGGGCTATCTGTCTTTCTGGAACGAAAACATCTCATATGCCCTGCGAGGGTGTATTGTCATTGAGCTTGCGCTCCGGGGACGTATAAGCATGCAGAAGGATTCGTCGCGGCGACGTTTCCCCCTGGCTGACCGCATCATTGAGGTCGTCGACGATACATTGACTGGGGAGGTCTTGCTGGACGAGACGCTGAAGATGATGAAGTCAAGCGAGAAGATGAGCGTCAACTCGTGGATTGATTTGCTGAGTGGTGAGACAATCCTGGAGCAGAATTTTGAGTCGCGGCGTACTTACTGACCCGGCTGTCTGTAGGCGAAACCTGGAATTTGATGAAGATCGGATATCAATTGAAGCAGGTACGGGAACGACTGGCCAAGGGTCTTGTGGACAAGGGTATTCTCCGAACCGAAAAGCGCAACTTCCTTCTCTTCGATATGGCGACGCATCCTGTGGTCGACGGCGGCGCGAAAGAAGACCTCCACCGACGGGTACGCAACATCTGCAGCAACCGCACTGTGATTATCCCTCCTAGCCCATGGCTCCCCGAAGACGCTGAATACCGATACCTTCGTTCAATCACCATGGTCTGTGCTGCGTACGCTGCGAATGTGCTTGAGAACGCTTTGGTCACCATGAGCCATGAGGCTCGCGAGAGAGCTTTCGCGCAGGTGGATGAATTGCTTGCCGAGTATTCGCAATGGCCGTTTGCCCGGAAAACTGGAGGTTCGCAGGCTATTGGAGCTAATTTGGCTCAAGCGGTCAATGAGGAGGTCAATCGAAACAAGGACAGAGAGCTCCAAATGGAGGTAAGCTGCACCCCCCACGTAAAGACGCATACGTACTAATCAACGAACAGATTGTCGCCGCATGCTTGAGCGTTTTTACCAGACTTGATTCTTTACTTTAACGGAGGTACCGCGTAATACATTGTCTTTTCACGACTTCTTCTTCTCCCATCTCACCTCTTCTTGCCTTGCTCGGCTACAAAACTTCTGGTTTTCTTCTGTTCATGTAGTTTGATATGGGGGTAGAGCGTCGCTTTTTTTCATATTCATCGGGTCAAAATTTCTTGTATGGGATATCTCATCAATTTTTTTATTTACTTCACCCTTTGTTTTATTCTTTTCTTTTCTTGTTGCATTGCGCAAATGGTCTTTTGGCCTACCAAGTAAGTGACCGCGCAATATCTTCAAATTGATACACCCTAGGTTGCTTCTGGCACTTGTGATATCTTTTGTATTAACCAAAATGCATAAACTATGACAATCTAAGTACAGACACCAGTATTAACCCTAACAACCACCATTCCACCACGCCGACTCCCCGCCGTCCCAGCAGCCCCAGCAGCCAAAAGATTCGCTGCACGGGCAAGGTCAACAACAGTAACCTCCCTTCCACGGACAAGACCCTCCTCCACCAACTCCGCAATTCGCTCCATAGCCATCCCATCAGGATTAACAGGCACAAACCGACTCTTAATCCCGCGCTTCTTCTCGCCCAGCACATCCTTTTCAGGAACAAGCGGAGACTGCTGCGCAACCTGGCCATCCACAACAGTCAACACAGCCCCGTAGTCCTTGACGACACCCGCAGCATGAGCAGCCCGGAATACTTCGCCACCGGCACAGTCGAGCACGATATCAACCGGCTGCCAGCGGCGCGCGCGGAACACTTTCTCGATATTACATTCCTCCGCCAAGGGGAGGTGCGGGATGATGACTATCTCATCCACTTCCCAATCTTGCTCGATGATCTCAGCTTCGACTTGCGTGCAGCTTACACAGATCCACGGCCGAACGGGAGGGGGGAAGAGCGAATCTGCTCGTAGGATCTGCACCGCGGTGCGGCCGATGTCGTTATCGCGGGCGTTGGTGACGAGCACTCGAATCTTGGGTGGTTTTTGTTTCCCGTTGCCGTTACCATTCGTGTTGCCAATTATGCTTCCTATCAGGCTGCTACGCCGTCCAGGGCTGGTGCTGCCGCGGACCAAATCGACCAGGCTGGCGCGGCGGTTATTGTTAGTGGCATCGGCAATAGCAGCGGGATCGACGGTGCTGGCAGCGCGAATGGTTTGACCGTTGCTGCTGCCTTTGATCAGGTTGATCAAACTCTCGCGGCGGACAGTGCGTTTGGGATTGGGGTCAATTGTGCTGGCAGCACGAGGAACACTTTTCTTACCACTGGGATTACCGCTGATGAGACTGATTAGACTCTCGCGGCGCACATTCTTAGGATCGGGAGGGGGATTGACTGCTCTGGCAGCGGGAGGGATATTGTCAATGTCAGCAGCACCATTGATATCGGCGGTGCTACCCGTATTGGTGTCGAGTGGGTCGCCGCGGCGATTCCACTGCCAAACCCAACGCCCGTTTCCAGCTGCATTGCCCGCACCACTGATACCACCATTTACCAGGCTGGCGTTTCTGCCTCCAGCACCAACGACCTTACTTCTCCGGTGTCCGTAGCCATAATCCTTGCTGCCGAGCACGGTATCATGGCGTGGACGCTGCCACTGCCATCGCCCCATCCCATTCCCAGCCTCATCCTCGCCCTGTAGACCGCCAGGCACGTCGGGATCAAGCCCGGCATACCGAAAAAGCGCCCGCCAAGCCGTTAATGCTGGTAACGCAAGCGCCGCAGCCCCTGCAACAGTGATATTTTCCGGTTTCAGCGCTAGCTCGCTCTCAGTCGCAAGTGCATAATCTGCGGCTCCGCCGTCACGCGTGTAACTGACCACACCGAAGACTACATCCCCAATCTTGAACTTTGGGCCTTCTTCCCGCTCGTTGTCTTCACGCGGTGTGCTGATGACTGTCCCGCAGAGACTGTGGAGTGGGATCTGCGGTGTGGCCTTTGGGGGGTTGAGGAGGTCGGCGAGACGGATCTCGTCGTGGCAGAATGCTGCTGTGCTGATCTTCAGCAGGTATTGCTGAGGGGAGGGCTGTGGGGTTGGGAATCCTGGGTCGAACACGATATTCGTTCCCTTCTGGCGGATAACGCTTGGGTCAGTGTCGGGTGACATGGCGTCGCTAATTTCTCCTTCTGGGATGCCTTCGGGTGCGTCATTTTCTAATACATCTGGGGTGTAGTAGAGAGCTCGCATCGACAGTGGTGTGAAGGGTGAGTCGTTTAGTGTTGATGATGTGGGCTTCTTGGCTTCTGATGTGCGTTTTGTCTCTTCTGGAGTGCCTATTATTTCTTCTGGGGTGCCTTTTGGGGATTCAGGCGGCTGCTGCATGGCTTCTGCGGGGTGTATTGAGGGCTCCGATGGATGCTTTGGGGGCGCAGGTTCCACGATGGGTTGCGTGGGGGGTATATCTGATTGCATACTGTCGTTGGGGTCTTGATGCATATTGCTAGTGCTGACTTTGAGTCTTTCTAATGAGTTGGAAGAAATCTCAGGCCTTAGAAGTAGAGTGTTCTCTTTTGCCATCTCACTATAGATCGGAGGACATTTCCTAATCTTGACGTATGTAGGGCTTAGGTCAACATCGCCACTGTAAAAATCCCGATCAATTCCATTGCAATGAGAGTAGGATTCGATCTTATCTTGTATTTGGCTTGGTCTGACATGGTAATAGGATATTACATAGAGTTGTGGTTCATACAAGGTGGATAGATGGAATATCAAAACCAAGCTTCCCTTTGGTGTTTGCCTGCCTTCCGTATCGCCTTGACCCGATGTGCCATTTTGATCGCCGGTCAATCCAGGCAACGACCTTTTTTTTATTGAGTAATCTCTCACCCTGAAGATTGGCAAATGAAGATGATTGAGAGAACGTTATTAACAAAATAGCCGATCCAACTAAATATGTACAGATTATTACATCTATAAAGCCTGGTCCTCCATACCCACCCCATCAACAAAATCATACAACTCCTTCGGATCCTCAAAGACCCTCCAAATATGCGATGGCACATACTCAAACGCCTTCTCAAACCTCTCTGGTTCATTCTTCTCTTCCATATTTGCCACATCCGTGACTTTGCGAATAATGATAGCATGAATCCACTCGGGATACCGACTATACATTTCTGCATAAGCCTCCGGATCCTTCTGCGTCGAGTCCCCAATACAAAGCACCTTCCGACGCGGGAACCACCGCCGGATCTTCTCCATCCGATCAACCTTGTATTCCTGGGTTTTCTCGGTGAACGACTTGATAAGCCCCGTGATATCCATCCACGAGTAATCGCGCAGCACTAGCGTACCCGGGCAGTAGTGTTCATCCAGGAAGTCGTGCAGGAAAGGGTAAAGATTATATGGCGACGCGGAGAGATAAAACCATGCAGGAGAAAACTCAGCATGAATATACTTGTAAAGCTCCGGCATACCCGCGATAGGAATAGGGACATCCGCAAACGTCGTACGAATGATCCCCGTCGGCTCAAGCGTGAGAGTATGCTTGATAGTATCGTCAATATCCGAGACTACCAACCAGCCCTCAGGTGCAGAAAAAGTCGTACTCATCGATACAGGCTCGTCGCTGAAATGCCGCAACCGCGGCTGCAGAACCTCCCCGTCGTAGACCCCCACTTGGCCCATATCGACTGTCTGGCCGATGATGCCGTTGCGGTCGGACGGACCGAGTCTGTGCGACTGCGCCGGCCGGGATATGGGGACCTGCAGTGTAACTGTGCGCGCCGGTGAGACCTGGTCGAGGAATGGCTGGACGCGCTCTGCAATGCGTCGGCGTGGTTCGTCGTCACCGCCGACATCACCGTCTAGCCCGATATAGTCGGCGATCGCAGCGACGAGGTTGCCCACGTCTCTCCGACCTTCCCTCTCAAAAATGCAGGCGACTACCTCTGCGTGCCAACGCAGTTGGGCCTCGCCTGTCTCCTCATTTACAGGCTGGTACGCTGTATTGTCTAGCAGCCACACGGTGTGCTTGCGTGGGTCTGCTGGGTGCGCGAGCGGGTTCCTGGGACCGAGAAAGGATGAGAAGAAATTTATCAAGGTTGAGCCACGTTTTTCTTGTGTTCGTGGTGGAGATGTGGAAGCTGATGCCTCGTGAACCTCCTTTCTGGCGCCAGCGACCGACAGCTCGCGTTTGTGGCGCGGCATGATGTTGGCGCCGACTTGCTGCAAGTCTGAACGTTGAATCGTTTCTATGACTGAATAGTAATAAAATCAGTACCGAGGAAGATCCCCGAAAAGCACATATCAGAGCGTAAAGACGCAAGGTAATAAATGAAACTCATTAGGGGAGATACGACGATCATATACGGAGTAGCCCGCGTTAGTTGACGACCTAGTGTTAGTGCCATCCGGTGCCCTTCAGCCAAGAGCCTCCATTCCCACCTGATCTTGTTGGCCCTTGAAGGCACTCGTATTGGTGTCATAGTCATATTTGGACTGAAGACACAACATTTACGTGACTGACAGGGGAAGAACCATATGCCATATCAGTTGGTCAGGTCAGGCGAACAGAGCACCCGTGGGGATGGGCTTGGCAGTAGGGCTGAGCTCCTAATGAACTTGATGAACTGGTCTTTTCCCTCCGGGTGATCTGAAGCACAGCCTCGATGTGGTTTGAGAGAAGATTCTTGGGGCTCTGAAGTTATGATGTTATTTTCCCCAGTATGGGGAAATGATCGATTTTTCTCCACATTCTCGATGACCTCATACAGTGATTTAATCCCTGACGGTTTCTATCTACGCCTCCCTAGGACATAATGAAATATGTATAAACAGACACATAGCGGATATGTTAGTCATGTATCATGTCTTAGTATATTTAGTGACCATCCGGTTAACTTCTATGAAATGTACACTATCCAGACATCTCAGATCATTCCTGCAACGGGTATCCGTATCCAACCAACATGGCAGGCTCATCAATGCTATGATGCTGATAACTGCGGATAGGAAAAGGGTTAACTTCCAGGCTGGTAAAGTGGGATAAAAGATAATTACCTCAGGACGCCAACGGCACCAGGGTCAAGCATCAGAGAAAGAGGGAACTCCATAGGATATCCCAGCCAGCGCTTGGTAAATGCACGCAGCAAATGTCCGTGTGCAACCAGCAGGATATCAGAAGGATTCTCTCCGTGCATGTTATCCTTGTGGATCGCGCGAATCTCTTGAATAAGATTATCAAGACGATCCGTCACTTGTTGCGCAGACCTATATTGACCTGGTCAGATATACACAACCGTAGGCAACAGGACATAAATCCAGAGGAGACGTTTTTTTTGAAAAAAAAAGAAAGAAAGGCTTACTCTCCATTCTCGCAACCGTCTCTCCAGATATCCCACTCGCTCTCAGTATCCAGACCGTGCTCCTTTCTCAAGGCCCGGATTTCCTTAGTCAACAGGCCTTCATACAAACCATAGTCCCATTCGGCTAGTCTGTCAGTCTCAGAGACCTTCTTTGCATCACTAAGCGCCTGCTTATCGGCATCAGAGAAAGCAATCTCGAAGGTCTGCATAGCTCGCCGGCGAGGACTGATATAGACATGCGCAAGCTTGGCTGGATCAATTAGTTTGCCAGATCCGACAATCATCTTGCCAGATGCATTGACCTGGTTGACACCATCTTGGGTAAGTTCAAGCTCGGTGATACCGGTGTACCGTCCGTTCTTGGACCATTCAGTCTGTCCTAGAATCTAGTTAGACTACGGGAAAGAAAAAATTGACGCTCTGAAACGTACCGTGTCGGTAGAGGAACACACGGGGTGTGCCGGAATCTTTATCGGGCATTTTGCACTATGCTTCAAGGGTATTCCAAGGGTGGTGGATGAAAGTGGGTTGCGGGATTGTGGGAAAAGTGGAAAGCGTTTCCGCCCCGGTGAATATGAACTTCACCCGCCACGTGTACGGATTCAACCTGGAGAATCTTGACCTTTTGTTCTAACATTATCTAAACTAATGAGGTATATAAGAGGATTGGTACATACCTGATATCAATGACCTTGGGGCTTTTGCCTCGCCCATCGCAGGGTTTAGTGCTTTTATAGAACTGGGGATTTTATAACTGAATGATGTCTTGAATACTATAAAACCATTCAATAGTCATATACGCTAGACGTGACACGTATATTCAATAATTCAGTTTATCTAGCTATACAGTCTATAACGGACAATTCTTCGCTTTTTTTCAACATCTATGACACTCTCATAGTATCATTGAGTAGTGTCTCACCGAGATTCCTCTTATGTTAAACCACGTAGATTAGGTATGGCTTTTTCCTTATTTAGCCTCTCATGTTGAGATGCCCTTCGATTTAGCGAATAGATATTATATAAATGATATTACAATAGCGATGGCCCAAACCAAGATTAACTCGAGGTCTGTATTTCCCACCTTCATAATCAATTCTGTGAGTACTTATAACAACAGGTACACAAAGAACAGACCAAAGGGGAAAATGCATACCAGAAAGCCTCCATAGTAAACATCTCATGGCTCTGTATATCTCTTAGAAACGACAAGGACTCAGCACGGATCAGGCTGTTTAATCAATTCTAAGATTTCAGACACATATATAATGGTATATTGATACCTTGCATATGCGATTCACCTTCAAAAATGAATCTATTTTGACCCTTGCATATTCTAGGTCCGGCGTTCCCTAGACATTCCATAAAGACTTATTATGATTACCCTAGCATGCAAAACATAAAGCTCAACCAACTTAATATCTTAAGTCGACAAGTCAGATTGTATACTCCATCTGCATTTGGCACGAATCAAGACTTGACCAGGTAGGCGCGCAAATATCCGTGGGGTTTACAGAGCGAGACTAATACTAATCTATACCAGACGTATAAACTCCGCCAATATGCCTGTAACAATTTCACCCTTGCTACCCAAGCCATCATCATCGCAGCATCAACACGCCTTGAGATACTCCCCTAGGCGGAAAAACCGACCCAGTCGAACTCCCATCGGTCCGGTCTATACAGATGCAAACCCGCTCATCTATCACACTTCTTCACACTCGTTAACGCATTCTTGGCCCAAACATCATGAAGTCAATTGCCCCAGATGTCCTCGGCACCATAGCGTTAATTTCTGCAGGCAGCAACGACAGTGAGATGGATTTGAGCTTGGAAATTTAATTGGGGGTATAATGTGAATGTAAAAATGGCTAGGCTAGATAACACCTACACATATTGTTTTGCAACCTGGCTGACTATTTGAGATGTGACAGGTGTTTAATGTGATTCTTTGTCAAATCTACATTTGCTTGGGAAAAGAGAGTGTGGATATCTCACTGTCGGGATTCGACAGGGAAAAAAACATCAATTGACGAAGAAGAAGGCTTTGCTTAGCAATATAATAATATAATATACATCCATGGATGAGAGCAAATCGGAGTGGGCGTAGAGATGGAGGAACACTTCAATAGACGCCCAAGAGTGAAGTGGTGAAATGGATTATAATTGATAAGTAGCACTTGCTTGATTTCCGATTTCATAGAAGCAGGATGTTAACCGGCAAATCTTTTCTTTGTTCGCATGCGCTTTGTTCGAATGCGATAAAATCCCGAGTTATACCCACGGTTTCTCAAACCGGGCATGCTGCTCGGATTTATATACCAGTATCCGGTCGAGGAGAGGAGAGGTGCCTTTCTCACCATTTTCTTGCAAATGCTGAAGGATCAAGGCCAGCTTTCCATTTTGTTCCTCAAGATCGCCCGCCATTTTTCGTTTCTGTGCCTTCAGTTCGGAGATAATGCTCGTTTGTTCGTCAATAATGCTTTTCTGTCTATCGAGCTGTATTGCCTGTATTTTGAGCTGGTATGACTGTTCATCAAATCGAGACAACAGCTCCTCGTATAGCTGTTCGGACGGTGGCGTATGCTCAAGATTGAACATCATATCTGAATGCTCGTCGTCTACTGTCCATTGTTCAATATTTTCAACCAAATCCACTAGGGTCTCGTGCGTTGGCTGGAAAAACTCCCCATCATTTGGTGCCATCTTGCTGATCAGTCCTTCTTGATACTCGAGCTCTGAGAACATTATGCTGGCAGTGTCACCAAAGACTTTTTTCATCTTCATATCTCGCTTTTCAAGCGCAGACGCTATTCTGGTCTGTTCCTTGAGATCACGAATCAGCGCAACCTTTTCGCACTCGAGGTCGGCAATCTTGTTGGTCTGTTCCTTGAGCTTGTATACAACCCTTGCTGTGTGTTGTTCAAGCTGGACCGCGGCTTCTTCCTGGTATTGCGCGAGGTTGAGGATAATCTTTTCCTGTTTCTTTATCGTATGCCTCGGCCGTGAATTTTGTTCCTGAGACTCCTTGAGCAGGTCGTCATGATGTGAGGGCATATAATCCCACGACGGTCCAAAATAATTCATCATATGCTGCGGATTAACTGCAGATTCTACCCATTTGGGTTCTTTGAGGATCGAGCGGTTCATGTCTTGGTTCTGGTCTCCGAGCTCGCGTGTCATCTTTGCGTTTTTTACTTTGAGCCCAAGGATGGCCTTCGCGTCCATTTTGGTGGTATGAGGTCTGCGGCGGTGTTTGATGGATAGCTCCGTTGAGCAATGTTTGTTATTGTATGCGATTGAGTTGATAAGTGAGAGTTCACAGGTATTTGGAAGGTGCTATTGTGGGCGATTCCTTATATTCCAAGGTTGTTCCTTTCACCTCCGATTCCATATATGGCCTGGACATGAGTCCTTACCAAACTATAATTATAACTAAACCAACTCTGGAAGAAAAATAGTTTGATGCCCATGGGTGATACCTCATGTTTTCCCCTTCCAGTATATTCCCTCCGGTACAAGATAAGACGTGAGTCATAACACAGCATGAAAACAAACATCTTGGCAATAACCAAGGAACATATGTAGTTGCATAAGTCGCATGACCTAGGAAAAGGAAACTTGGTAATGCCGTGAATTGACCGAAGGGAAAAATGATCCGCAATGACAAGACGGCGAGTGGTAGAGTACCAGAATGCCAGACTCAAATTGAACGAAGTGCACTTGCTAGGGGAGTTTCGCAAGCTAGCTGTCTGGGCGTTGCGAGAAGAGAGAACACCCAATGTACTCCGGACAATGGTGATAACCAAACCCTTTTGGGTGGGTACTCAATGTTTGATAGGGGCCCCCCGAGGTTACTTTCACCCTCTCTTCGGGGCAGAAATCTCCGCCCGAGAGAACGAGCCAGAGAGAATCTCACTTCCTTTACGCTGCTGGATCGCTTTGATTCCTGTGCGATCAGTGACTGTCGTCGCATTAATGATATTGTCAAATGCCTCGTCCTCGCTTCCCCCTGAGCCGGACTCAGCATCCGAGTCGACATACAGCTGCTCCGGCCGAGTAATCTTTTCCGGCTGCTGCTTTTCCTCTTCTTCTGGATTCTTGAACGATTTAGAATTAAGAATCTTCCGGCGGATTTCGGCCATTTGCTCTTCTTCTTCTGAGTCATCGGAAATCGCGAATGGATCCTTGTCCTCATCTTCTTCATCGCTACCCTCGTCTTCGTCATCTTCGTCTCCACTTTCGTCGTCCTCGTCGTCTGAAGTCCGTACAGGCAAACGATTAGTGTTGCCTTTGGTCCAGACATCATCACCTCCATCGATGCGGTTGTCTTCGTATTCGCGTTCGATCTTGGTCAACCATTCCTCTTCCGTCCTCTTTACATCCTCTTCTGTTTCGCAGGCGGCGTAGCGCGCCAGAAGTTCCTTGTTGATTTCCAAGAAAGACGGCCCGTAACTGAAATGTCTGAGTAGATCTTCCGCCCACTCCAAGCGACGGCAGATGGCGAAGCAAGCGGCGAGCGCTTCGACGCAGTTCAGACGCCATGGTTTGCCGTAGTTAACAGTGTTGGCGGCGATAAGGTAAGGAACTATATGTCGAGATAGTTAGCATTCCATGGATCCAGCTTATAGTTGCCCAATTCTTATCACATACGAAGTCGTTCACATTTTCCGCCGATCCGCGACCAGGGCACTTCCTTGACTCGCACCCAAGAGCATTCCACCACTGCAGCACCGTGCTGTTCCATAATATCCCTATCTGCCGGAGAGATAATCCGCTTGGCATTTGGACTAGTGAATCATCAGTATGCAACCCAAGGAAATCAAAAAAGCGCTGCGAAACATACGAGACGATCACGCCAGGGTGTCGCTGGCCAATGTGAAGTTCCCGCATCAGACCGAGCTTCATCAATCGCTTTCCTGAGCATCGTTTAGGATCGCAATGTCCCATATCCCAGCAGGCAGCCTTGTAAGGAGGCCTCGAGGAGGCCACACCCGCAACTTCTTCATCACCGCGGGGCACTCGGGGGCGGGGGTTGTTGAATTTCTTGCCTCCTCGCGCGAAGTTGTCTTTTTTGTGGCGGACCATGTTGGATGATGTGATTGAAATCTAAAACGATATCCAAGAATGCCCTGGAGTATCTTGTAGTAGTGCGTAGTTGTAAACGCAGTGATTGAAAAAAAGAAGATCCCAAGGCCAACCACAAGCGCCACACGTGCAGTTCAACGGGTTCTCCGCCCGCCTCCCCGTCCGCGACTGTACACATCTCCTCTGGATCCTTGTGCTTTCCAGTACCTCCCTCTTAATCAGATTAATACCCTTTTTTCTCTTGTTCACTAGTACACCGTCATCCTGGAGGCTGCATCTGCACGAATGGCGGCTAGGGACCGCTTCGGTGCCTACCCTGATCCGGGCGCTTCGCCGTTGCAGCGGGCAATTCGTGAGTTTAGTGTTGGAATGTGACACAAATGATTTATGCTGATTCTTAATCTATACAGGAAATGCTTGCGATCCTCAAAACTACGAGCCGAACCTGGCCCTGAACCTCGAAGTTGCGGATCTAATCAACTCCAAGAAAGGCAATGCGTGAGTGGGAGCCACCCCTGTTGTATGGCGCACACTCATAAATTCACCTCTTAGGCCCCGAGAAGCTGCACTGAATATCGTTCATCTCATCAATTCCCGAAATCAGAATGTTGCATTGTTGGCGTTGGCGGTACGTGAGGAGTTCAAGTGACAGCTGACGCGGGGGAGGCTGACAACTGCGGTTTCTAGCTACTCGATATTCTGGTTAAGAACTGCGGATATCCGTTCCATCTCCAGATTGCCACAAAGGAATTCTTGAATGAATTGGTTCGCAGGTTCCCCGAGCGACCACCCATGCGGTCCTCCAGGGTCCAGCACCGCATTTTAGAGTCGATCGAGGAGTGGCGCCAAACTATCTGCCAGACATCGCGCTATAAGGATGATCTAGGTTTCATCCGGGATATGCACCGTCTGTTGCTTTACAAGGGGTATATGTTCCCGGAGGTCCGCCGAGAAGATGCCGCGGTCTTGAACCCAAGTGATGTACGTGACCCGCACGTGGTATGGTTTTTGGAGTCGAATTAACGTTGCCTAGAATCTCCGCTCAGCCGATGAGATGGAAGAGGAAGAGAAGGAAGCACAATCTGCCAAACTTCAAGAGTTGATTCGGAGAGGCACTCCCTCCGATCTACAGGAAGCGAACCGGCTCATGAAGGTTATGGCCGGATTTGACAATCGGCATAAAACTGACTATCGAGCAAAGGCCGCGGAGGAGGTTGTTAAGGTGCAACAAAAAGCCAAGATTCTGGAAGAGATGCTGCAGAATCAACAGCCCGGGGAAGCTCTCATCGAAGGCGACGTTTTCGAGGTAGGTGACAAGACATCCCGCGTGTTTCTTTGCCAGTCGATTGGCCTCTAACGATCTTATTAGGAACTTGCGGGTGCTTTGCAAAGCGCTCACCCCAAAATCCAGAAAATGTGTGAGGAAGAATCGGATGATCCCGAGGCTGTCCACAAGCTATTGGAGATAAACGACAGCATACATCGCACAATCGAGCGGTATAAGCTGGTCAAGAAGGGTGATCTGGAGGCTGCATCTCGGATTCCCAAAGGTACACTGGGCACCACGACCGGAGTCTCAACAAATGCAAATAACGAGCTCTCTCTTATCGATTTCGACCCGGAGCCTGAACCCAGCTCCAACGGTAACGAGGCAGGCCCATCCCAGGGTGGTAGCTCCTTGGAGAATGACCTACTCGGCCTTTCATTAGGCGAACAAAGTCCCTCTCCCGGAGGTGGTATCTCTCTCGGGTCTTCCGGTAAGTAACGTGGTATAATATTCCCCAAAGCACCATCACTGACCAATATCAAAGCGAATTTCCCGTTCATGTCAGCAAGCCCATCGCCGCCTGCTCCATCACAACCTCAGCAGCAGGCGCAAACAGCCTTCAAACCTAATTATGATATCCTTGCTTCTTTCAACAGTTCGCGGCCTGTTTCTCAATCCCCCACACCTGTTATGGGGATCTCGCCCCAAGTCCAATCCAAAGCGACTCCGCCGCCTCCAGCGGCCGACCCATTTGCATCGCTTGTCTCTGCCAGCCCACGGGCGACATCTAGTCCCTTCCAACCACCGGCGCAAAGCCAAGCTGCTCCCGCCTCGTCTTCATTACTTGACCTGGTTGGAGGCACGGATCCGTCCCCGCAACCGGCGCAGCAGGCCGCTCTAACGGAAGATGATGAGTGGGATTTTGCATCTTCATTGCCAGCAAGCAATGCACTTCCATCGACAAACAAGATCCAGGTCCTGAACTCCCAGCTCCGTGTTGACTTTGCTGCGCGCCGGGTCCCGAACCAGCCGCGCCAAATTCACGTTTTAGCCATCTTCTCAAACACAACCAGCCAGCCTATTGGAGATCTCCACTTCCAGGTCGCTGTGGAAAAGGTAAGCCATTTACCGTAATACACTTTCTACATGAGTTTACTAACAATTAATTAGTCCTATAGGCTACAGCTTCGGCCGCAATCAGGCCGAGACATTGCACCCCAGCAGCAAAATGGGGTCCAACAGGAGATGCTCATGGACGGAATTGATGCTGGAAAGGGTAACTCGGTCAAAATTCGGTTCAAGGTGGCTTACAAGCTTGGCGGCGTGGCCCACGAGGAACAGGGGATGGTACCACCGCTCGGTATCGCCTAAGTGAACGTGAACGCCGATCCCAGAACTTTATCCTGTTTTTGTTTCAGGCTTCCCTACAGATATGTCTGATGAGAGCTTGCCATGAGTGGACCATCTACCATCCACTCCTGTTGAATCGTAGTCTTCTGTATTGGTGCTGCTACTCTGATCTAGCGCAGCATCATCGGCGGATTTGGCTCTTCTCTACTCTTGATGTCTTTTTCCCTTAGCTTTGCACTCATTGAGAACTTAGCGTCTTTTATCTATTCATGCTGTTTATAAACAAGATTTCATTTGCAATGGTTTTGCTCTCGTGGTGAGGGGACAGGGTCTTTGTGGCTTGGTTGATTCGCCACGGTACAGATACGAAAGTAGTCAGGAACGAAATGAACCAATCCCCGTCCTCTCCATGCGTGCGAGAGAGGCCAGTGCCCCTTGGCATACTCCGTCTTATCACCACGTCTACCAGATTGACCTTACCGTCGTAATCAAGTAACGACCGCGAACACCGGACACAAGGAACCAGCCCGGCCTGCCGGATTTCTCACACTCGTCTTGGCGGAAGTATGCGACATGAAGTTTTTATTAACACATTGGGCAACTGTGGCTATGAGTGTGGGGTTTCCATGGAGTACTTTGACACCGGTTCTCCGAGCGATCGGCCAGTTTGGCTTTTTGGTGGAAAGGGGTTGGTTACTCTGAGATGGGATTAATCTTGATACCCAACCAATTCTCATGTGTCTCACCTGTGTTTATACAGGCGATCAGCGGGGTGATCGGCTTGATTGCCAAGCCCCCACCTGGGCACTATGCCAATTAATCGGCAACGATAAACTTCAATTAGAATTGTCAATACGTCAATCATACAAATAAATGTTACTAGTAGTACGGAGTAGTTGAGTAATATATGCGATTAGATCTGATATCGGATTATTCAGTGCCAATCTTAGCATTTGAAAATGTTCGAAACCGCCTAGTCTCGGCCGGGAAATATTAGAGTTACCCGGCTTTAGATAGTAAACCCCCGATGCCCTATTGTTATTCAACATGACGTGGTTTTTCCATGGGTGGTGAGGCTAGATCAGGTATATAACCGGTTGAGGGCTGATTGAGCTCATATATTATTGTATCATGTAGAATGCGGCGTTAGCTACCTAGTGTTGATGACCAGTTCCAGGTGGCTTGTTGCGGCCAATTGGCTTTGTGCTTGATGCCTCAGGCTACCAGCATCGTAGTAGACATGACCCAGACCTCGGGTTGTTTTCTTAATTCCCCTTAATATGTGATCGTCGACGATCGAGTATCCGCAATACTGCGCCGGATCATATCTGCAGTAACTTTGTGCACAGACCATAGCAATGTTTGCTTGGCCGTTTAAATAAATAGTTAGCTACCTATGTATAAATAGCCCTGAAGTTCAGGATTTCAAGGTTGAAATAATAAGCTAAGTAACGTGTGATGTGGTCTATAGGTAGCTCTAGAACCTCCCCGATCCGGCTATCACGTGGTGCCAATTTCTGAACATGTTCGTGCTACCGAACACTTCTCACAGAAGAGAGAAGGAAAAAAAAAGGGGTGATAGTCTGACGCTTCAGGAAGATGATCTGCAGTAATTCTCGATAGAGTAGTATCGATCGGGAAAATACTTTTGGGATCTGGAGTACAGGGTAACGCCTCCCCACTTAACGGTCTAGACCTCAAGCCCTAATCTGTGAAATTACTTCTGTTGATAACAACTTATTTGCCCAGGTGTTTAGCAGGAAATAGTCTCCGGGGAGACGGTGGCACCATGTCGAGCCACTCCTGTTTTGGTGGTGGTAGAGAGACAACCCATGGACCGATCGGCCGTAAGTTTTTTAAGCGCCCAAACTGTGATCGGCTCGGTTCCATGGTTCTGGCCCCTCCGAGCTTGGGCTTAACTTTAACACTCGTACCCCCTCAGCCTTTTTAGTATTTAACTTACCTTTCCCCTCTTCTTTTCTCTTCTTACATAACTCCTTACGGTATCATGCCTCTGTCAGATTTAGACCAGGATATCACACCTATCCCCCGTTCGCGGGAGGAGAACCAAGAGAGGTATGTGAACTAAATGAGTAGAAATGCCAACTTACTAACAATCCCTAGAGCCTTTATTGCTGCATCACGGCGAAAGGATCGCAGCTTAGATGCTCGCCTGGAATCTGCTAACCGGGCTTCTATGTTGCATAAGAAGCGTACGGGCAAGGCCTTTCACATCACCAAGGAGATTGTTGATAAAGAAGCCATGTATGAAGAGGTCGATGAGCGGTATCAAGAAAAGCGCATTCTCATGCTGCAACACCAGAACAACGAAATCGAAAAGCAGTTCACAAACCATCTACTGGCCGCCTTTGCAGCCCGCACTCAATTCAATACATCTTCTATCCACAGCCGGCGAGCAAGCCACATGAACCCCCGCCCATCAGTCAATATGGGTCCCCGCAAGATGAGCTTGGATCTGTCTAATATCAGGTCTTCCTTCTCTCAAGGTTCAGGCTCAATGGCAAGCCCAATGCCAACAAATGATAGCTACACACTATCGCCCACGGCATCATACGACCCGAACACCCAGCCATACATGGGCTGCATGGACCAGTCTGAGACACCGTACTCCAGCATGTTCTCTGCCTCGGGTGACTCGTCAGGGCAAATTTCAGCCTACATGAGCCAAGAAGCCTCAACCCCAGCCTGGAACTCCCAAGCACCCGCGTGGGTCCCAATGCAACAACAGAACCAAACCCCCGGGCAAACACACACAGACACGCATGCCGTGCAAATGTGGCAGCAGCAAATGATGCAGCAGGCCCAGATGAACGACACCGCAGTCCAAATGCATCAGTTCAGAGATCGCCTTGCGTCCGCACCGGAGTTGCCTATGCAGCAGCACACGGCTCCACCGCTTCCCTCAGCATCCATGTCGGGCCCCACCTGCCACGGCCCTACCCATGGTCACTCGCGCGGCCAATCCCAACCCTCGAACAACTTCCACGACCTCCATCTCCTTACGCAGAGCACACACCTTTCCCACTCCCAGATTGCTCCCTCCAGTCTGGGCTCTCCTAAGATCGAGGCCCTCTCGGCGGGCACTCACTCCACTCCGGACTTCTGTCCCACTCCCAACTCCCCACTGTCGCCGACGACTGCCGCGCATACTACCATATCGCCCGTTGGGAAGGTCGGGGGTGATGGGATTATGGTCTCGCATGAGGGGATGGATCCCGATTTCACGGACTTCAGTCAGTTTGCTTCCCACTTGGGTAACTCGACTGTTCCGCTTTCCGATCGTGATCAGCCTTTTGGCTTTGACGATTTCATCGCCGTTGATGATTTCACCAGCGTCTCTTGTTAACTTCATCTGTCTATCATGTCTCTTATGATCTATGATACCTGATATACCCAGGTAGTTGTTGGGTTTTCATTTAATCTCTATTTTGATTTCGTTTATATATGGGGTTGGCTTTTTTGCACATTTGCTCCTGTATTATATTTTATTTACATCTCATATTTATCTCTCATTCTAATATCCTGAACAGGGGTTAGAGTTGGAGATGTTTGTGAGTACCGAATGAATATATCATTTAATTTTACTCTACTTTCCTGCGTACAGTAAAGCGAAACAAATTTAACTCTTTTGACTTTGCTATCCACTTTCTCAGGTTCTTTTCAATCTCATATCTTTTTTTTTTTTTGCCTTTTGACGTTGCATCGATCCACGACCATCAAGTCTGCGTCCTAATCCGGAGCATTCTTCAATATTCTCTGTAATACGTCCTTCGGAGCCGACTGCGCGATTTTTGGAACGTCATTTTCTTCTGTGGGTTAAACCTGGTCTGAGACTCTATGCTCCACCGGGCCGTGTCCACTAAAGCTGTAGGTAGAGCTGTAGCTATAGCTTCCCCCAGTCCACCCAGACATTACATAAGAATTTTACCTTTCTCCAATGTTCCCGTCGTGATTTTTAGTTAGCTTCGAGTGATCTTATTGGATTTACATACTTCCCGATTCAAAATGCCACTTTTAGTAAAACTCCAAAATGCGCTGGTAGTAAGGCTACTTCGCCTAGGTAGGTGGGTGTATCCCACAATGAAAAACACACAACCTTGCTATGAGTTATTTGACGTCCCAACTAGCGCAGTGCCTCACGGACCAAGTACCTACTCTTGTTCCAGCAATCTCCATCCTCAACCGTGGGAATTTCAGCATTCATATGCCCAGGTGTCACGTTATGACTTCCCGTCCACGGGTGGACGGTGCTATGTCATAGCCCTAGAGCTCCAGGGCTTTCGGTAGATCCTAGGCCAGGCCTTGCGTAAATATGGAAACAGGAACTTTTGTTCTGTCCTCTTGGTAGTAAGGGAAACTCTGCTTCTCGTGTTTCGCCTTCTAAATTTTTCTTGGTTTCGTATCTCGATCTCGATCTCGTAAAATGGCGTTGAGGGAAAGTAAATTAAAATTGAGGTGCCCCGTGCGCTCGGAATTTAGTTGTTATCTCCCCCAGCACGGATCAACGGCGATCGTGCAGGATCGACTATTTGTTTTATTTTATTTTATTTTTCTTTATCGAGGGCAATGCATTGATATCCTACTAGTCCCTAGCAATGTTATAATGAGGACAGAATATTGAATATATTTTCCATCCACAAATCAATAACTCACCTAGAAACCTCCAAAGTAACCAACTATAAGAAATGAAGATTGAAAAATGACCTGCAGATCCCAGATTATTGCGGGGTTAAGGTTGCAGCTCGGTCAGCCTTGGGAAGCCAAACTCGGATTTTAATTGGCCAACAACCAATTAGCGCCCGCACTGACCCATGAAAAGTATAGAGTCCATCGACCCCTCTACCATGGTTGAAAGACAAGTCCGAGGGCAGCGTACCAGCGGTTATCAGCTGGGTATTGTCGGCACACCAATTGTGCAGGCTAAAAAGGCCCCCCCTTAAGTAACAGAACTCTTAACTCTTCTCACCTGGTGGAGTAGAGAGGGAATCCCCGTGCAGATCTGGACGGGGCCCCAACATCCCGTGTTCCGTGGATACTTGCCCGGGTTAACGGCTCCAGTTGGTTGCGTTTACGTTGCAACGCTACGTGCACGGTTGTGGAGGGGTGATTGGGTGGCGATTCTCCCAAAGTTTTCTTTTTTTTTTTTTTTTTTGCTTATCAGTTTTATCGCTGGTTTTGTGGCTTACGGGTCCAGTGGGTGGCCTGTCAGATTCCAGATTAGTATGTGAGTGACCTCCAAAGTCGGTGATAGGTCCATGGGTAGTGATAGGTAATTCGTGAGTTCTGTTTGGGTCTCGTCTTCTCTACCCTCGTTAGGGCTTGCGTACCTGCATTTGATGTACTTTTTAGTGGCCTGACTATAGGCATTCACCTTTTATTGGTACTGATCAGGCCATGGAGTCCACATCGGCCCATTTCGAAATTGAACTGGATAAAATGTATGTCTCAATCCTCTCCGACAGGGGCTGTGAATACCAATTTCAAAATTGACCACACCTGAAACATCTTCTATAAGCCACCCTCCACGTCTTTCCCAATCAATAGAACCTCTCAGATTACCCAAATCCACCGTCGATGATCATCACCAAGTCCAGTCTCTTGGTGCAGGTGGAGCAAAGTGGCTTAATACGAGACCTTGGACAGGCGAGGTGGGGTAATGGCAAAGTAGCTGTGAATGCGTGGGATGGCCTTCCCCATGTTTTAGAGACTTGACGATCTTCTAAGCTCATTGTATTTCTTTAATAAAGAACATTATCGTGCCAAGCGCTCAACACTGGAGATGTGTTGGGCGCTTGGCACGATTACTTCTTGTTTTATTTGGCATATTATCAAAAGATATTGATATCATTGGTCCTTCGAGTAGAACAAGTTCCTTGTGACATAGAAAATTACTTCTTAAAATTCAATATCTCTGCACCCTTGGAAGATTAATTCAAGTAAAGCAATATCTCCTAGTCCAAATCAAATTAGCCTACTCAAGTCAAAACTGGACAGACCCCCCAAATCCGGCGATGCTACACATGAGGGTTACCAAAAATGGGGGGACAATGAGAGGCAGGAAGCCAAATCGCACCAGCTTACACCAATCTATGCACTCACCCGTGATGTACATTCGGGAAACCTGCAGCTGATCAACGCCCCTTACGCGAGTCAGGCTCAAACCTAATTCAACACAAAATGCACATATAAATGACAGAATACGAGCAAAAGTGGTCCTAGATGTGTAGGAGTGGATATCATTGTGTGGTAGTGTTTGTACCACTGGACGGTGTTGGATGGGACACAATAAGCTGGCTTTGCGAATTTTGGATATGTTTCTCCGGGTCGAGAGGATCGGGGTGCTATTTTACAGTTCTCTTTCTGTGGAGATTCTTGAAAATTGGGTGAATATTCGGCTTTCCTCCGGCTACGGGGGTTTGGCTGATCACGAGACGTGGGTTTGGTCGGTCTTGTCCGATGATGGTCGATCTTAGCTTGGTGTGGATTTGGTTCGTCTGGTAAGGTAGAGACTTTAGAGGTGGCAAATGGGTCTACTGAAATGCACGCGAGTGACTACGTAGGGATGTAGGTAGTTCAAGTTCCAAGGTTGTTCGGTAATGTTAATCCACGATTTGATATCATATTCGGTGCCGAGGACGATAATGAGAGGCTGGCCAAGTCCGTCCATCCGCTTGCGTCCTATCTTGTATGACTAGTGAAGTGACAACACAACAAATATTCATGATGGGGATGACTGGCATTGGGCTTTTAACGGACCCAAGCACATCGGACAGAGCGAGTGCATATGTTTGGTTTCAAAATACAGGTGCACTGAGAAGATGTTCTGCGATGGAGCCCAAGTGCGAAACACAGTGTACGCTTTTACATACCACGACTGAAAAGCTCCCGGCCAATGTCGCCGCTGCGGCGGACACTAAGGCTCGAGGAACTACTGCGTCGGCGGCGGCTACGTGAGTCCGCGGGGTCAGCTGGGTTCAACCCGCTGGCGCGGGCATGCAAATTCAGGATGTCAGTCAAGCTGACTACTCCAACCAGGCGACCGGACACCCGGGCTCCATCTAGAGTCGAGGAAGGAATTGAATGCGACACAGGCGATGGCACTGGCACCGACACGCCTGGGGCTGGGTATGTGTAGGGGAGATTAGGAGTTGGTAGGTGAGGAGCGGTGTATTGAGAGGGCTGTGCAGAAGGTGTCACAGGTACAGAAGGAGATGGCGGTGGTGAATGTGCAGTATACGATCCGGGAGCTGGGCTGACGCTGCTGGAAAGAGGGATGTGTACTGAAGAATGCGATGGAGTCGGCGGTCCTGAGGATGTTGGAGATAATGGATCGGTCACCCAGAGCCTAAATCAGCAGTTAGTACATGTTCTGTTTATATCTCAAGTGTGCAGTAGTTACCGATGTGATCGTGTTGCCACGATCTTGGCGACTGTGTGAGCCAGTGTCGATCCAGGATTGACGTGGAAGACCGGGAATGAGTCTTTACCCTCAATCAAACCCCGTGTGGACAGAATGACCGAGATGAAGTGAGTGCAGGTGTTTTGAAGAAGTGGCAATGAAGATGATCGGGTCAAAAGCTGTGAAAGGGTAAGTAAATCTTGCCAGCCAAGATGGCTCGTCACATACCTTAACATCCGCTGTGGAGATATTCCCAAGCACGTTTAAGTAGCTATCAACAACTACGATTGAGGACATACCCTCGTTGTTCATCAGATGAAGGGCATCGGAGAGGGGCTTATCACCACTGCAAATGACAAAATGGCGGTTAGACCGTCCTTCAAGAATTCACCAAAACAACTTACTTGATGGAGACCACTTCGTGAGATCCAACCCCCAGCTCACGCAGAGCCTTCGGGTAGAGCTCTTCAATGATGGGGAAGCTGCGACCATTTTCCCAGAGGAATTTAACCAGTCGGAACTGGCTGAAGATTCCGACCACTTCTTGATCATTTGACTCATTGACCACCACCACCCGGTGAACACCACCACCAAAGATCTCTACTGCGGTCAAGACATTGGCCGAAGTCGGCAGGTTGATCAGCGGCTCCTTCTCCATGCCGAACTTCTTGACATCTCTTAGCGGAATGGGCACGCCATTGTGAGCTTTCTTAGCTAGCTCTTCATACGACGCCTGATGCGCTTCGTCGGGGTGTGTCAGCCCCGCTGCTAGCAGGAGATAGGAGTTCAGATCTGCATATTCAAATGTGCCTACAGCAGAAGTGGATTCAGGGGTCTCGCGGATCAACAATACGGCCGCGCCTGAATCAATCAAGATCTAGTTGGACCAGTATGTTAGTCCAAGGATAGGTAGTGTTGCCTTCGTAATGGTACTCACATTTGTCGCCTCTTCAATACCCGTATCAAGCTCCACAAACTTCAGATCATCCGGGCTGACCAGCTCGCCAACTGAGATCTGTCTCCAATCACGACCAATAAAGGCAGGATCACCATTCTTCGGTGGCGGGGGATTGTCGATAAGGCTCTGGATGGCGGACTGTGGGAGGGATGGCTGCCGTCGTGCGCGGGGAGATCCGGGTGGGCCACGAAGTGACTCACTCAAGCTATGTCTGTGCTGGTGGTTTGCTGCCGGTATGTGTGAAACACGAAGTTGGTTTCGTGTAGAGGGAGAGCGGGATTCGGTGCTAGATCGCGGGGAAGCAATGGATGCATTGTTGAGGGAAGTGTCGGACCCTTCGCGGGAGTGTAAGCGGTCCATGTCAAAGATTCTCCTCAAGAGGTTAGTCACAGACAAGGGACAATATGTTGTAAAATGTGAAATACAGTTGCTTGACCCCGACTGAGGTCATCAGGTGATGTTGATCATATTAAGCGGGTCCATAAGCGGGGTTATCCATCGAGCCAATCAAAGATTATCAATTTTATATACTATCGATATATCCTCGTACCTCGGGATATCGTTTCTTTAATATACCTTCTCCGGAAAAGGTAGTAGAAAATAGTCGCATCAAGCTTCCTTCCAAGGTTGGTATCAGGGATATTCTCGGAGTTTGGGGTAGGTCGGAGTCGCAGAAACCTGAAAGTACGCATTTCCTGATGACGTATTGCAAACACTACAAACACATCAAACAAACCTCCTCCTCCCTACAGTCTATAGCTCTTTCCGTTACAGTTCTTTCCGCGACTTCTAAGCAACGTCCCCTAGCCCAAGCCGATCATGGCGCAACATTCGGAGCCTGACTCTCCCGTAACCTCTAGCCCACTTTCCCCAGCAATGACCAGCACTTCTGCGAAAGCGTTCCTGAACCAGTCGGACTTCGAACATCATATCCTGAAAACAATCCATAACGCGTCGGAACCTCAGATATTAGTTTTCACTGATATCAAGCCATCGTGGGGACAGCAGGTAGTGGATTTGATCAATGAAACCGATGACGGATGTTCTACTAGGTAAGCTACCACAACGCGTATGTTCTCGTCAAATTCAAATTTCATTAACACAGATTCTCTTAGAAAAACTTACGATTCGTTAATGAAAGTTCTACGAATAAAAGTCATGCCGACTGAAGTACATGATTGTTGTCAGGACTGGTGGCGTCTATCGGAGATCAGATTACGGGAGAATGGCGACTTAACTGGTGATGAACAAGCGCAAGTTAAAATCCGCGTTGGCACGAGTAAGTTACTATATATACGCTCCTCTTGATTGACTCCTTACATACTAAATTCCTATAGCGCTTCAGTTCGTCGGTGGCCCATATCGCTCCTCAAGGAAGGAGCCCGATCTCTTTGTGCGCTCGAGTCACGACCGTCTGCCGTCCTTCGTTATGGAATCAGGTTGGAGCGAGTCATGGAGTGAACTACTAGATGATATGAATCTCTTACTGGTCGGCGGGGACGGCGATATTCGGGCTGTCGCAATTCTCAAATGGGACTTAAACCGACAAACAAGCGTTGTCCGTGGCTTCGTGGAGCTATACGTACGGGACCGACAAGGTATGCCAGTACGAAGACAGAGAGAGGTATGTTAAGGTCTACGGGTACTCAAGTGTCATTAGTCAATATACTAATAGCGTTTAGGAGATCTTTCCCGCACCTCGTGCACCCACCGCACCTCAGAGACTTGAATTAACTCGCCAAGAAGTATTCGGTCCTTTTCTCTCGCCAGATCCAGGACGCACTCAACCTCCGAATGATACAGTGTACCTTGAGCTCGATACCTTGCGGACAGTGGCCAGTGAGGCACTGGCCCGCATGAATCTCTTACCGGCGTTTTAAAAATATTGAGAAACGCTACAGGATTTATTCATAGGATAATCGAAGGTCAGGTCATCGGAATCGCTCCGCAAAAGGTGTGCATGTATGATACTATCTGACACCGAACCCAACAAAGAAATACGAGCTGAAATTCCACAAATACCAAATAGAAACTCGTAAAAACTCAATCATCTTGATAGAATGGCACAACCACGTCTCCTACCATCACGGTCCTGCGATCAGGTAGTTCCGAGTTAAAGCCCTCTAGTTCTTCAGGAGAGAGTGCAGAATATTTGCCAAACGAGACCTTCCCGCCAATGTTCCGTGTCTTGGCAAGCGTTGAAAACGGCTCATCACGCCGGACGCCGGTGAACTGGTCTATACAAACCATCTGACATCGCTGGCATGCATCGAGAGCATCGAACCGAAGTTGGTCCGGTCCAATCCGAAGGGATGACCATCGGTCCTCCGCATACGGCTGTTCCACATCGCCACGGTGAGCAAGGCGTTCGGCAACGATAATGTTACCCCGGAATACATCTGCAGCAACAGTCTTACTGCGACCATGTTTGTTGTTTGCTTTTATGGTCTCATTCAGTCGATTGACAGATGAACGCGAGACAATTAGGATTGGCGACTCGTTGGATAACGTGATTTGTGCCTGGCCACCCTCACGTACCGGGGGAGGGAAGTCAGGTGGGAATGAGCCTGGCATGATAAGCTTGCGGAAACGGCTCTTCCACGTATTCGGCATCCGTTGCATCCGTGAATATCGGCTGCTGGTCTGTGTAGGGAACCGTGCAAGAGTACAGGGCACTCCCAAGAAGTCCGAAAAGAATGCAGAGACCACGGGGGACGTGTAGGCATGGAGAGAAATTCGGTCGCCGCAGACTGTGGTAGGCCTTTTGGTCGAGCTTGGACAGAAGGATGTGGAGATAAGACTTGTGTCCTCCCAGCCAAGTGAAATCTCAAGGCTGACCTGATCTGGTGCGGCGATTGCACCACAAGTAATACGGAGAACACCTCTTTCAATCTCAATTGAGGGTCGTATGAGACACATGCGAGGATATCTACTACCGTTAATTTGGGTAAATTCGGAACCTTTGTTTGGACGCGACGTACCTTTTCTGATTCAGGGCTGCACCAGTCCCTTGATGAATCAAACACCATTCTCTATCCCAAGCGAGTCCCTCTTTCTTCACTTCCCAGCGCTTTCCCTCGGGTATCTTGAAAGCACCGCAACTCTTGATTGGGAACACTGCTAAGCTTTCAACATAGAAATGAGGAGCAAAAACCTCATTGTCTTCTGTTAGAGGATCCAGGGCGACTATAGGCGGACTCTTCTCGACGTAAAACTCCTCTATGAAGTTTATCAAGGAGTCTATATCCTTCATATTTGTCGTGGCACCGATACTGACACGAAGAATTCCTGTTGGTCGTCCTCCGAGAACATCATGTGTATCACCACAACGTAACCCCGCAGAATAATGCCGGCGAAGCTCGGGTCCGGTCCAGCCAAGTGACGAGGCAGTTCCTCCTGGATTGCAAACGGACCCAGTACGTATCTGTAGATCTTGCACAGTAGCCAGTTTTTCGACCTCGGTTTTAGGAACCCATTCGCCGCGACTGTTGCAAAGATTGAAGGCAATAATCGGGCCTTGGGTATTTGAATTGCCGTATGTCGAAGTGTGCGATTGATAGATTTGACATACTTTTCTCTCATTGAAATGTGCCAATGAAGAAAGCCTATCGTAAACTTGCTTGGCGAGGAACCCAGCATGTGCCGAAATGTTCGCCATGGAACCAAATAAGCGCTTGTGTGTATCCAAGGCCGTGTCCAGCGCTATGATACTATGGAATGGGAGAGTACCATCCTCTAGCCGCTCATGGATTGAGGTCTCCTTTTTCGCATGCCATTGCACTCCAGTGGCCAGGACCATGTCGACGGTGCCTCCGCCAAAATACTTCCGTCGCTCAAAAACCCGTGCAGCACTCTTGCGAACAATCAAGGCACCCAAATCAGGGAAGCCGAAGATTTTGTAGAAGCTAAGGACAGTAAAGTCTGGAGCAGATGAGGACGGACCCAGATCAAGTGGAGCGGTGGATACCAGAGACGCAGCGTCAAGCAAGGTGTATACATTTCCTCCGCTTTCGTTTGTTGCGGATCGGACCTCCTCGCACCATCGAATGGGCAGGCGCCGACCGTTCATATTGGATTGGGCTGGGTATGCAAGTAACCTGGGCGCTTTCGACTGGTTGCCGGCCAACTTTGAAATTTCAGCCTCCATTTCATCATCGTTTTGGAAACACTGGTAGCCCATCTCGGCCAACTCTCGTACTCCAACGAGGCTGGTATGGGCATCGATGTGGTAGCCATACCAAAATCCTCGATGGTCAGAGTCTCGGAGTGAATCTGCGACTAACTTAATACCAGCAGTTGCGTTTGCCACAAAGACAAGGTCGAACTCGTCCGGGTCCGCATTAAAGAATTTCAATACGCGGACTCGAACGTCTTCTGTTCTTTGCGTGGAAAGCTGTGACGATACAGACATCGAATGAGGATTGCCAAACAGGTTAGATGTAAGATCACGCGAGAAAGACTCGATCATGGACTTGGCATAGGGTGTTGTCCCCGCATAATCTAGGTATGTTGTTTCTAGTAGAATAATTGTTAGCATGAATTGAGTGATAGCAATAGGCACCCACTCATACCATTTAGTAGAGGGTACTCTTGCTCTCGGATTATGTCCACATCAGCAGAGTAACCTTGACTATAGTTGGGATGAATTGACCCCTGAAAGGTTGATTCCGCCATTGTCGAAGTTCAACTTTGGGCAAACGCACTCCCGAATTTGTTGTACTTTGCTTGAAACCAAAGTGGCAAATTGTGATAGGATGGGCTTTCTGTATATATAGCACAACAATCAGCACATAATGAATAGAGATATCCCATAGATAGACTGTATAGCCGTGCGACTATGTAATATCAAATGGATTTGAAGAAAGAGGGGGCCTTTACCACAATATAATATAGCTATATTCTCATCGGAGGTTACCGATGCCACAAATTAACTAGCCCGGGTATGATCTCCAGTCCGCGTCAAAGGGATAGGCTATCGGAGGTTTAGAAAAACCGCACATTCCCAAAGTCTGGTAGATGGCTTTTATAGGTTGTTTTCGACTATCTGAAGTGTGCTGCGAAGTGATGAAGCTGAATGGCTGCAGATGGAGAATTCCCCTCACACGTGCCCGGGGATATATGGGACGTGGCAATAGTTCATTTTTATAAAGAACATTGTCACCCCGGTCGATTGTTCTCACCATATCACACGCACTATTTGGTATTATATGCACAATGATCTACACCCCGTATAAGAACCCCACTATTACATCGTGACGTTCATACACTGCATGCATAATATCATAATTGACTATACCTTTTACGGAGACGGTCATCCTCATCGGGGAGATATGTGTGTATCAGCCGACACACACATGAGCATTTGAGCTAATGATAAATCCCTACACTATAGTACCCAATGGGAATTTTGGCTATAGACCTCTAATAACAATTTGCCTGTGAGGCGCTTCTTTAAAACTATTTCCCACGTTCCAGTAACACCCCTGATGCACAATGCGTAACCCAACCTGCATGGGTTGCCGGGATTCTACTAAAGCTAAAGCACTATCTTCAATCTCATCACAATGACCCGGGTATATTGCTATTCATATACGAAGAGAGCGCCTAACATGGTTCGCAATGCCTTGGGCTGAAAACATGCAGCCACAGGTTGAGAAATACAAACAGTTCATGCATATCTAACTAAAATGCCAACGTTATAGCTAAAAATCGAGCCGGACACGTCAAGCTCATAATTATGTAAAAGCGAGCCCAGAACAGCGCAACTAAGTATTTCAAATAAACATACGTTTGAACCGATCAGGACGATGATCTTCGTAAGGGTGACTACTATTATTGGCTGTTCTAAGGTCATTCTTGGGTGTTCCCCTCATCCTAGCTGCGTCCCGCGTGGGGATTTCTTGCAAGACTGAGCATGATAAGCCGAGAGTGGCTGGTTTCTGATTGGTGTTGAGGGTAATGAATGATAAACCGGCCGGATATATGTAAATGATTTTCTTGGGTACCATTGGATGATGTAACCGTAGATTGTATTGTACAGATGGGGTTGATAGTATACTTCAAAGACAAAACTCCGTCCCAAGCTCCTGCCTGCTATGGCTCGTGCAAGTATTGGTGCCAATCCCGGTTCGCGTAGGAATCGCCAGAGCACCGAAAAGCCGGAATGAACAAACTGACCCAAATAAAGAATGGATAGGCGATGCTGTGATGTGTCGTGGTGGGGCACCCGATTACCGCTTGGGCCATTGTCTCCAGCCGCGGCCATGACCTCTCTGTTGCGCCAAAATAGTCAGCAGTGTTCTAATTACTTCGACGGGAAGGATCAATCGAGTACTAACCTGTTTCCACAAACGGACCATCTCCGGCATTCCCTCCATTGCCTTGCGGCGATCCTCGAGACGTGATTCCATGGTGCGCTCCCACTTGTGACCCTTGACCTTATGGCCAACACCAGTTCCCTTGACCTGCAAACCACGCTCTGCGCGCCGTGTCTCCTTAAACTCAGGTGATTTGCGACTAGGAGGAAGGAGCGCCTCCACATTGTATTTGATGGCCAGCTTCATCAGATCAGCCTGCTGGCGCAGCCCATATCTCGGTCCCTCCCATTTGCCATGTCGCTTGTGCGGAAGAAATGGATTGCGGACTTTATCACTAGTCACAAGGAGTGCGCGTGATGGAGTCCAACCATGCTTTTTTTCTCCTGGTGCACCCTTGGCGTCACGGTCTGGTGTGTATGGGGATTCTACCTTCGCTGGTACATAGCCCTCCCCATTCGCAGGGGCAGGTCGGCGGACAGCTGCGGAGTGGGTTTGTGGAGGATACCGAACAAAGAAATTTACCAAACGTTGAGGAAGGCTCTCCAGCAGTTTGTGTGGCTGGTTGAGAAGCGACATGATGGATCTTGGTGTCTGATCCTAGTGTGCACAGGTGGTCGAAAGTTGCTTGTGAGTGTTCCTGTCAAAAAGTTGATACATACCGCCCGGGCTCACTCAAAATGATGCCTCAGGCGTCACAGCATGACAAACAAGAGTTGGCGCCTTATTTCTCGGGTGTGAAGGATTCTGCTGTGGCGCAGATTTAAGCCCATACCGCCTTGATCCACACCGCCCTCGAGCCCCGGCAGTCGGCTGCAAGCTTGTCGCCTCAGGCATCAGACTTCCTATCTTCGGCTTTTCAGTCTCGATTCAGCCCCAAGAATTTCTTCCCTTCGCAATCTTCATTGTTACCATCGCTGATATTTCATTAATACCTACAATTTCATAAATATCGTTTTATTTTGGGTCTCAACTTCTAGCGCGCATCCTCAGCACTGCGACTATGGCGGACTATCAGTATGGAGGCTCCGAAGAGGAGAATGCGGAGATTAGAAATCTCGAGACCGAGCTGGTACGTGTTCCATACGCATTTATGAACGTGCTCCTCGTTTACTGACGTGTTTATCTGTTACAGCTTGATGATCCCGACAACTTTGAAACATGGGAGAAGCTGGTTCGCGCTGCCGAGGGCCTCGAGGGTGGAATCAATCGCAACTCCAGCCCCCAGGCCATCACAACCGCCCGCGCAGTCTATGACCGTTTCCTCGCAAAGTTCCCATTGCTCTTTGGATACTGGAAGAAGTATGCCGATCAAGAGTTCTCCATCACCGGCACTGAAGCCGCTGAGATGGTATGCATACACACTTCTTGGGCACCAGCCTCTTCTTTTCCATGGCTTAGTACTAATCTTGTTACTATAGGTCTATGAACGAGGCATTGCTAGCATCTCACCATCTGTTGATCTTTGGACCAACTATTGCTCATTCAAGGCGGAGACTTCGCACGATGCCGATATCATTCGAGAGTAAGTGAGAGTAGAGATGATCTTCTTCCCTTTCCCTATAACCGTTACCGACGCAGCCCGCGAAAGTTCTCGTGATATCGGTCACATATGTTTACTGGATATTTCGGTATCCAGTCAGTCTCATTGTTGATGGGTGAGAGACCGCTCGCTACTTTGCTTCCTTGACCTAAGTGGAGTTTACTTCTCACCCATAGCTCACTCAGGCTGCATTTTTCCTCTGATTGGCCGAATCACCATTTTCTTCCATTGAAGGCCAAGGAATAGTCTCGTTCGATGGCCCTTTACGGAGCACCAGATGCCTACCCATCCCTTAGCTTCATCCACCGCATTCATTTGATTACCTGGGTTATCACAAACGGACAGAGCTTACTGCTCGCGTTTGCCATCTTCATTATCCCTTTCCTGTTTCCTACCACTCCTATCCCAGCCCTTATGCCCATGTGTCTGCAACTTGCTAACTCAAATACCCCCCAGGCTTTTCGAGCGGGGTGCAAGCAGCGTTGGCCTTGACTTCCTTTCCCATCCCTTCTGGGATAAGTACATTGAGTTTGAGGAGCGTGTTGAGGCCCACGATAAGATTTTTGCCATTCTTGGGCGTGTTATCCACATCCCCATGCACCAGTATGCTCGCTACTTCGAACGGTACCGCCAGATGGCGCAGACCCGCCCTTTGTCCGAACTCGCCCCAACAGATATCATGGCCGCATTCCGCGCTGTGATCGAAGTTGAATCGTCCCAGGCGGCTCCTGGCCCCAAGGCTGAAGCTGAGATCGAGCGGGATCTCCGACTTCGCGTGGACAGTTACCACCTAGAGATTTTCACGAACACTCAGACCGAAACGACCAAGCGCTGGACTTTTGAATCGGAGATCAAGCGTCCCTACTTCCATGTCACTGAGCTCGATGAAGGCCAGTTGACAAACTGGAAGAAGTATCTTGACTTCGAGGAAGCTGAGGGTTCGTTCGCCCGGGCTCAGTTCCTGTATGAGCGATGCCTGGTTACCTGTGCCCATTACGATGAGTTCTGGCTCCGATACGCTCGCTGGATGGCTGCTCATCCTGACAAGGAAGAGGAGGTGCGAATCATCTACCAGCGTGCCTCCTATCTATACGTCCCGATTGCCAACCCCACTGTCCGACTTCATTACGCCTACTTCGAAGAGGTGTCAAACCGGGTGGATGTGGCGAAGGATATCCATAGTGCCATTCTCCTGTACCTCCCCAGCCATGTTGAAACCATTACCTCACTCGCCAATCTCTGTCGTCGTCACGGAGGCCTTGAAGCGGCCATTGAAGTCTACAAGACACAATTGGATTCGCCCGAGTGTGAAATGGGCACAAAGGCTGCTCTTGTTGCCGAGTGGGCCCGCCTTTTGTGGAAGATCAAGGGCAGTCCTGACGAGGCTCGCAAAGTTTTCCACGAGAACCAGCAGTATTACCTCGACAGCCGGCCCTTCTGGGGCAGCTACCTCGTCTTCGAGATTGAGCAACCCACCAGCGCGGCTACGGAATCGGTCCAGTATGAACGTATCAAGCAGGTCATTGCTGACATCCGCTCCAAGAGTGTTCTGCAAGTCGACGCAGTCAAGGAACTTGTGCAAATTTACATGACGTACCTTCTCGAAAGAGGCACAAAGGATACTGCGAAGGAATATATGACCCTGGACCGAGAAATTTACGGCCCTTCATCTGTGGCTTCTGCTCGGACTGGCGGGACCGTGGCGGCGCACCCCACCCCTGCAAACGGACAGTTTGCTTCAATCCCTCACATTCAGCCAACACCGGATGATGCCGCGGCTGCACAAGCGTATGCCTACTACCAACAGACCCCAGCGAACGGTACAGTCGCTTGAAACCAAAGAGGCATGTGCACATCCCCTAAAGCTGATGACTGCAAGTATGAATACGTTTGTTCACGAATGGGTTCGTTTCCGGAAGTTCTGTTGGTATCTTTTCTTCGGTGTTTTTGTCTTCGTTACTTACCCTGGCATATTGATTTCCCTGGGTGGGTGAGTCCTTTTTCATGTAGTATCATCCCCGTTGCCCGTGCTGGGCAACCTTCCCTTCTAGCGATTTTGACCCAGTTTAAAGGCAGCCCCTTCTCACTTTTGTCAGATGTACTGGTGTCTAGTCCCTTCTTGGGGGCTCGAGACAGGCTTATTGCCAATTCGAGATTGGATCCTTCGGGACCAATTGTATTCTAAAGTGCCTCGTCTTACTTACTAAAAAATTAATTCAAATTGATTCAAATTATTCGTCCCCGAGTATAACTAGTGTATACGCTTCCAGACAACAACTGAGTTGTTCAGTATGTTGTAGTTGCAATGTATAGTTGGTCGTTTTGATCTAGTTGTTTAGGGTGGGTCTACTCCAGCACTATGAGTCGTGATCACATGTAGATAGATATGATCACGTGGTTGTAACACGTGACTACGCGTTTGGCTCTTATCATATTCCGTAGAAATTCAATATCACTCCCTTCTTGTCTCTAGTCCGGTGGTTTCATTAGCCCTCATTTCTCTCGCCTATACAAGTCATGGCCAACGGCTCTGAGGGTTTTCCTCCGCTCCCTCCTCCAGATCCGATTGAGCGCCCGCCTAGCCCGCCTCCGCCTCCCCCAGAAGACTTGGCCGCTGCTCCTCCGCCGCCAGACAGTATCGCCCCTCCACCTCCTCCCGATGATGCGCCACCCCCACCCCCACCCCCCGTTGAGACTCAAAAGAAGCAGAAGCTAGGATGGGGGGCAAAGAGACCGGCTGTCACTCCGTTGAGTGTGGAGGACTTGATACGCAAGAAGAAAGAAGCAGATGCGGCAACGGCAAAGGTAAGCTTGTCCTCCTACGGGGATGGTGAAATACATGGCGCAAGATTCCATGGCTCTTACTTACATTTCGTGTCACAGCCCAAATTTTTATCCAAAGCTCAACGAGAGAAGCTTGCGCTCGAGAAACGGGCTCAAGAGGTTGAGGCAGAGCGGCAAGCCAAGGCCCGCACCAACGGCGCTAATCGCAACGGCCTCACATCTGAACCATCATCGGTGAGGCCTCACGAGACTCACAATATCCGGGAGGAATCAGTGGTCCGTCATGTACCTACCGGGCCGCGATCGATGCGCGACGGACCCCCAACTGGACCCGGCGGTATACGGAAGGGAGGCCGACAGCACAATCGCGACCAAGATATGCCGCCACCCCCATCTAAGAGTAAGGGCGAAAAGCGTCTAACGGAAGAAGATGAAGCTGCAGCGCTGGCTACCTTGACCAAGCACCGGTACATGGGAGCCGACCAGACGTCTAATTTCTCGGCAAAGAAGAAGCGCAAGCGTACCGCAGACCGCAAGTTTAATTTCGAGTGGAACACCGAGGAAGATACAAGCGGAGACTACAACCCCCTATACCAGCACCGACACGAAGCCAATTTCTTTGGCCGTGGCCGTTTGGCAGGCTTTGGCGATGATGTCGCCGATGATGTCGCGCGCAAATACGCAGAGGCGTTGATAACCCGCGACCACGAAGCTGGTAGCGCGCGAGCCAAAGAGATCATGGAGATGGAACGCCGGCGACGCGAGGACAGTACCCGCACACAGATTGATAAGCACTGGAGTGAGAAGCGTTTGGACCTCATGCGTGAGCGAGACTGGCGTATCTTCAAAGAAGATTTCAATATTGCCACCAAAGGCGGCAGCGTTCCCAATCCCATGCGTTCATGGGAAGAGAGTCTTTTGCCGAAGCGCTTGTTGGAGCTTGTTGACCGTGTCGGATATAAGGACCCAACAGCTATTCAACGCGCGGCAATCCCGATCGCCATGCAGTCGCGTGACCTGATTGGTGTCGCCGTGACAGGTTCCGGTAAAACGGCCGCATTTCTACTCCCTCTTTTGGTCTACATCTCGACGCTACCGCGACTTGACGAGAATCCGTCGCTCAAAAACGACGGGCCATACGCCATTGTTTTAGCACCCACACGTGAATTGGCGCAGCAGATCGAGATCGAAGCCAGAAAGTTTACGCAGCCACTTGGATTCAACGTGGTCAGTATTGTCGGTGGCCACTCCCTTGAAGAGCAAGCATACAGCCTGCGTGAAGGCGCTGAAATCATTATTGCTACCCCTGGTCGTCTGGTTGACTGTATCGAGCGCCGCATGCTGGTACTCAGCCAGTGCTGCTACGTTATCATGGACGAAGCAGATCGTATGATCGATCTTGGGTTCGAAGAGCCTGTCAATAAGATCTTGGATGCCCTCCCCGTCACGAACGAAAAGCCCGATACAGAGGAAGCTGAAGATTCAAGCGCGATGAGCCAATACAAGTACCGCCAGACGATGATGTACACAGCCACTATGCCTGCAGCGGTCGAGCGCATTGCTCGCAAGTACCTCCGCCGACCAGCCATTATCACCATTGGTGGCGTCGGTGAAGCTGTCGACACAGTGGAGCAGCGTGTGGAGATGATATCCGGCGAAGACAAACGCAAGAAGCGCCTTGCCGAAATCCTGCAATCGGGCGAATTCCGTCCCCCGATCATTGTATTCGTCAACATCAAGCGAAACTGTGACGCTATCGCTCGCGAGATCAAACAAATGGGCTTCTCCTCAGTTACCCTACACGGTTCCAAAACTCAAGACCAGCGTGAAGCCGCGCTCGCCTCCGTGCGCAACGGCTCAACAGACGTCCTTGTCGCAACTGACCTCGCAGGAAGAGGTATCGATGTGCCAGATGTATCACTGGTCGTCAACTTCAACATGGCAACCTCGATTGAAAGCTACACTCATCGTGTTGGTCGTACTGGTCGTGCTGGAAAGAGCGGTGTGGCTATCACTTTCCTGGGCAGCGAGGATAGCGATGTCATGTATGTTACACCCATTCCTCTTCCTTTTACACTTTTTCGTCTCGATTTACTAATGCTTCTGCAGGTACGATCTCAAACAGATGCTTATCAAATCTCCTATCTCACGTGTCCCCGAGGAACTGCGCAAGCACGAAGCGGCACAGTCCAAGCCCACACGCGGTCCTGGTGGCAAGAAGATCGAGGACAGTTCTGGGTTCGGAGGCAAGGGAGGATGGGCATAGGCCCCTCCATCTGCCATCCATCTCTTCTTTCTGTATTATTCTTCGTCGATACCTCACATCTTTTTCCTCTATGGTATTTCAGTGTACGTTTGGCGGTCAGGGTGGCCCTATGCGTGTTTTGCTGGAAATCACTCCGGGGGGCTTTATGCCATTTGTCTCAATATCTAGTTGTATGTGTTTATCAGGGCGAATATCTACATACATACGTATCTACCTAGCCCTAGTCCATACAAGCACTTAATCTAACAGATATTGGATGAATGAGTAGAGTATAATTTTACCTCAAAGCACATCCCGCGTGCTTTCTGGAGATATGTGCAGTCGAAGGAAAGTTCGCTGCGAGCCCTGAAAGATAAAAAAGGACCCCGGTGTTCCAAGAGACCTATGAACATTACTCAAGTCACATTTCCCTAAATTTACAGCTTGCTCTGGAGATAGCTGTTGCTGCCCAGCCACTGCTCAACATCGTCACGGTCACGCTTGAGCCAGTTAATCTTGGCACGGATAGAGTCAAGGCTCTGCTCAACGGCACGGTCGAAGCCCTGCAAGAGATATTCGAGTTAGTAAATATTGCAAATATATAAATTTTAAGCGAAACCTCGGTGAGGCTTTGGTGAAGTCACTAACCTTAGTGTCCTTGGAGGCGAAGAATTGCTCAACGTCCTTCAACTGCGCCTCAGTGCAGAAACTGGCAGTGGTCAGCTGGACAACGGTGCCCAGCATACCGAGACCGGGAGGAAGACGCTTATAGATTTCATCCCAGTTGGACTTGAGCCAGTTCCAGCGGGCCTCGATACCAGCCGGGTGGCTGCGGAGACCGCCAAGAGGCATATAAATATCCTGGCTCTTGACCTCCTCGTTCATTGCAAGGCCAAGAGTGCGGGCGATAAGCGCAGGATCTTCAGAGGCACCGAGGCAGCGCAGGGCGGTGGTCTTCTCGTCCGAAGTCTGGGCGTGGCGGAACCGGTCCAGGACGACTTCGTAATCCTTGGCATCACCGTGCTTCAGAGCAATGGTGAAAACGCTACCACGGATGTTGGGGTGGATTGCGGAGAGGTCGCCGGCAGCGAAGCGGGCGAACATGTCCAAGGCGGCCTTGACGACAACGGGGTCCTCGGCCATACCGGCAGAGCCGAACATGAGGGCCTTGAACTGCTGCAAAATGTGGTCGTCGTTCTCAGGGAACTCCCAGCCGATCTCATGGGCCTTAGGGCCAACCAGAGCGCGCTGGAAGGCCTTGAGGGCGTCCTTTGTCTTGTCGTCCTCGAAGAGCCAAGCAGCACGCAGGGTGCCGATACGGGTCAGGATCTCGTTCCACACGACAAACTCTGACTCGGTGTCGAGGCCCTGAAGCAAGGAAAGCATACCAGAGGTGCGCTGGTAACCAGAAGCAGCAAGGGCACCCGAGTCGGCAATCATACCGGCCCGGTCCTCGACACTCAGGCGGCCCTCACGAGCAGCCTGGCCGAGCTTCTTAAGGCGCTCGGGGCTGTATGATGTGCGGAAGATGGCAGAGTGGTCAGCGTTGAGCTTGTAGAAGTCCAGGTCAGGAACGGGGAAGTCACGCTCGCGCTCCGTCAGCATAGTGTCTTCATCAATACCCTTATCGGTGCGCAGACCGAGCATCACGGGGAAGAGGGTTTGATCTTCCTCAGGGCGAACGTCACCGGTACGGAGGAAACGGTTCTGCTTCACGTGGATGGAGGAATTTTCCTTGTTCTCTGTGACGCTGAGGACAGGGAAGCCAACGTTCTTAGTCCAGATATCCATGACCGACTGCACGGGCTTTCCGCTAGCATCAGCAAGAGCAGCCCACAGATCACCGGTCTCGGTGTTACCATAGGCGTGCTTCTTGATGTAGTTTCGGACACCCTGGAGGAAGACCTCCTCGCCCAGATACTTCGAGATCATGCGCAAGACGGAGGAACCCTTGGAGTAAGAGATGGCATCAAAGATCTGGTTGATCTCATCGGCACGCTTGACGGGCACCTCAATGGGGTGGCTGCTGCGCAGCGAGTCAAGCGAAAGAGCACTCTGCAAGTTGTCGATAACGTAAGTCTGCCAGACCTTCCACTCTGGGTAGAAGGCGTTACAAGAGTACCACGACATCCAGGTCGCGAAACCCTCGTTGAGCCACAGTCCATCCCAGAAATCCATGGTGACCAAGTTTCCGAACCACTGGTGGGCCAACTCGTGCTGGACGGTCTCAGCGATACGCTCCTTTCGGGACGCGCCACTGTTCTTCTCATCCAGCAACACATCGACAATACGGTATGTGATCAGACCCCAGTTCTCCATAGCTCCCGCGCTGAAATCAGGCACGGCGACCATGTCCATCTTTGGCAGAGGGAAATCATTGTCGAAGGCCTTCTCGTAAAAGGCTAGAGTCTTGGCAGCAAGTTCCAATGAGAAACGGCCGTGCTCGATATCCTGGTCGGGAGTGGCGTACACGCGGATGGGAACCCGGAAGTTCTTTGTCTCAATGTAGTTGAGCTTTCCAACAATGAAAGCAACGAGATAGGTGGACATGAGGGGCGAAGTGGTGAATTTCACAGCCTTCTTCGCACCACCCTGGATCTCAGTCTCAGTATCAACATCCATATTGCTCAAGCAAGTCATGCTCTTATCTGCAACCAAAGTCACGGTGAACTTGGCCTTAAGAGCAGGCTCGTCGAAACAAGGGAAGGCCCGACGGGCATCAGTGGGCTCCATCTGAGATGATGCAATGTACTTAGTCTCGCCATTCTCCTTGTATGATGATCGGTAGAAACCAGCCATGTTGTCGTTCAGAATACCAGTGAAAGTAAGCTTCAACTGGGCATCCGACCCCGCGGAGATAGCCTGGCCGAACTTGATGGTTGCGGTCTGGTCATCCTTGTTGAGGGAAATTTCAGGCTGGGAGTCCACCACCGAGCCGTTAGCTGAAACAATTGCGCTGTGGATTTCGATCTCGTTGGAATTGAGGGTGATGAAATCGGTGTCTTCGTTCACATCGAGGCTAGAAATAGATGTTAGTGACTGATATATAAAACTGCGCACAAATGACGTACTCAATGGTGACTGCTCCCTCGTATGTGAACTTCTCGAAGTTGGGCTCGAGTGTCAAATCATAATGCTGGGGCATGACGTTTGTAGGTAGGACCTCACGGCCCTGGACGTTTGTTGACCCGGAGGTCTCGCGGCGGGAGCTGCACATTCTGCGGTAGGAACAGTATCGTTTAGAGGTATGTGATAGCGGGGAAGGAGAGCGACGTTGGATTGATCTAGGAACTGAAGCTTGAGGGAAGCGAGCGGAAACAAAGAGGGGGAGAGGGGATCTGGCGGAAAGAAGCGGTGGCTTTGCTTGCTGCAGAAGCACACGCGTGGAGAAGCGGCGCATCAGCTCCACGAACCCGAATGGGAGAAAAGAAAAGAGAGAAAAAAGAGAAAGAGAAATAAAGTGGTATTAGTATTAAATAATTAAATAGAACCAAATGCGAGAACAATTGACCCACGGACTTGATACTAACGGTCGAAAAAGAAAAACATGAGATCAGAGTCCGGCAAATGCGAAGGCGGTCAACACAAAGTGGTTCTCCTACTTTTCCATCTTTTTTTTTCTTCTTCTTTTCTTTTTCTTCAACACGCAAGTTCACCCAGTGGATGTCTAAATTCTATATGGCAGATAACTGATTGGAATGGCTTTTATGCTGTTATCTTGCAAGACAATATACCAGCAAGTTTGAGGGGCTCATGACAGTTTCAAATCGATTCTCTTGGGTGGGCTACCATAGAAGACTGGAACATACAGCACCGCGGTTCATTGCTCTGATGTCACAGCATGACAGGGTTGTTGGTAATGAGGTTCTTAATGACAATGAAATGTTTTATTCCGCTATTACCTATTACTAGTAGCGTCTGGTGGGGATTTCTTCCAAGTCACCATGACCAAATCTATCTCACATATATAATAAGGATCCAAAATCAAGCAATCCACTTTTTATCGCGCAGTATCTCTTAGGAATGCAATGCCTGAGCCTGTGGTAGTCGCGTAAAAACACTCCGAGACCATCCATCGGCATCCACAACGGACTCCTTAACGAGGAGATACCCACCAATCCGAGGCATCAACACCGCCCAGATAACATAGTAGATTGCTCCTGCTGCGAAAAGCGCCAGGGCTACCACACAGTGCAGGTAGTACGGTAGCTCTTCATACACATTCTGGCCACCGCTGGGCGGCACATATGGCGCAATCGCGAGGTACAGGTTGGACAGCATGAAGAAGATGGTGACGGGAAGGGTGGCACGGACTCCGGGCGCCCAGTCCGGGTAATTTTTCTCTTTGGTGAGGTAGATATGGACGAGGCCAGCAGCCACGAAGAAGTTGACAATTGAGAGGGGATAAGAAATGAGGCTGGGATAATTGGTCAGTAATGATCTTCCAGTCGTCTTCGGGAATTACATACTTGAGGAGGAAGTTGTATGCGTCGCCGGGAGGAGGTGCGAGCATGATAATAGCTGAGACAATATAGTGCTCAAGCAGGCCAGCGGCTGGCGAGTGGAAAGGCCAGTTACTGGCCCAGAACTTAGAAAAGGGCAAGACACCTTCACGACCAAGCTCTTGGACAACTGCATCGAGATCATATTAGTATACCATTCGAACGTGCAAGGGAGAATACATACTTCGTCCTTGTGAAAAGATGACGGATAACACATTGCCGAATGCAGAGAGAGCCACAAAGACCGACATGACTTTTTCAGCCTGCTTGCCGAACATGTTTCTGAAGAATACGGCGGCCACAATGCTGCCAGAGTCGAGCATATCTTCTTTCGATACAGCGGCGAAATACGCGATGTTGACAAACATATACAAAATGCCAACAGATATGATAGCAATGGGGGCTGCAATCTTCAACGTGCGGGCTGGATTCTTTGTCTCGCTCAAGGCCTGTAAATGTAATTAGCAATATGACCAAGAGACGGAACTCATATGTTCGTATCCTTACATAGTTGGCATTCGAATAGCCAATAAAGGACCAGATAACGTTGTACAACGCCATAACAATGCCATATCCACTTCCCTTGGTGCCTTCAAAGGCATTGGTGAAGTTATGCGGCGTCTCAGCCTTGGTATGGCCACCAAGTGCCACCCAACCACAAACAATGATGAACAAGACGATAATCAACTTGATAATACCAAGCGCATTCTGAAGAAAGATGCCCCATTTCAGGGCCACGGAGTGGATAAGAAAGGCGGCCGTGAGACAGGCCAGGCCAATTCCACGCTGATTCCATCGTCCGACCTCAACATCTGCTGCGTTGAGGATATATTGACCAAAGACAACGCTGTTACTTGCTGCCCATCCGAGTAACACGGCATAGGCGGCAAACATAGCAGTGGCCAGGAACTTGGGCTTCTTATAAACGTATTCAAGGTAGTTCTTCTCTCCTCCGTTTCTATGCAAAGCCAGGTTAATTAGTCATATTCCCTCTGATAATGTTGTTCAATGACATACTTTGGAATTGCAGTACCCCATTCTAGATACACTGCTGTCCCAGCCAGTGCAATGACAGTGCCGATAACCCACATGAACAATGAGAGACCGACACTACCGGTCAATGCAAGGATAGTACTCGGTGTGGCAAAGATACCCGTGCCAATAACCCGGTTAAAGATTAAGAGGGCAGCACTGAAAACGCCAATCTGCCGACGGACTTCGGGTGTCGTCTCAAAGACATTTCCTTCATCTGAAAACGGAACGGTTAGAGGGTCGTTCAGCCATCACTCCTCATACGGAAAAACGTACACAGTCCCGAGATACCATCTGCTCGGCGAAGGCCATCATCTCCTGCTGGCTTTGTATCAAGTGCCGGTGACTTGTTGGAAGCCACGACCAGAGGATCAACCTGTTGAGCCATAATGTCAGTTGTACAGATGAGCCACTCCCCACACAGTGGACCTGATCGACGAGTATTTGTATTCAGCTGAGTGTCTGAGAGGCAAATTTAGCACGGCTACCAACGGCACCAAAATGAGGTGCTAGCACTAAATGTGATGCCATAGGCCATTGCGGCTGGGCAGAGTCTTATACTACCCTGGAAACCAAATGATCGAACAGGCGAGGTCCACAGGAATCACCAGAGGGAGGCAAAGGCCCCTTTGTGGATCCCAAATAATTCGGTCCACCCGTCTGAAATAATTCCAGAACCTTTGGAGGAAGGCAACGAATTGCACCATCAGCTAGCAGGGCCGGATATTTCTAAGGTTACATATGGATTCCAACCCAATTAGACACACACATTTGTCTTGGAAATCAAGGAATAACGCATGATTCGTGGCGCCTATATTCACCATCATGGTGCAATATAAGAGAATAAAAAAAATGCCTCGGACGGGATGCTGGGATTTGGGATTTAGTGGGCTACCGAGAATCCATCAGGGCCGGGCCGTGGTAGAATGTAAAACTACAGGAAACCCCCACATAAATCCCTGTATTCCGTTCGAAAATCCAAAGGTGAAGAACATACAAATGTTCGATGGTTTAGGCTCACGTGTCAGGGAAAGCATGTCCAGAGTCCGTCCATCATTCTCGACAGAATTAAGAGAATCGTCAAACAAGCCAAGAGACGAAAAGCCCAAGTTTAAATGAAAAAGAAGAAATTGTCAAACTATGACACATAATCAAGCACGCCATTTTTAAGGTTATTCGCCTAAGGTAGAGCTTTGCCACGCGTAGCCTTTCTTTTTTTTTTTATATGGACAACTTGAAACCCTACTCCACAGGGTACGGAGTGCTTCTAGAATGTGAGTTTCCTCAATTTCTCTATGTACAATACAGTATCTGCATATAATCCAATCTTGGAGCACCCCAACACCGTGACCGTGTGCGTCCCCAGCCCAAAAAAAAAGCAGTGCCAATCTGTATACCGTGGGTCCCCCGGTCAAACGCCAATCCGAACGAAAAGAGGAAAAAAAGGGAGAGAAAAAAAAAAAAAAAAAGGCAGTAAGACATGACATGACAAGAAAGAACAAAGGACATGAATAAGAACTCCCCTGGTCTCGTGCTATGGGATATATGGCAAAACGTGAGCTGCAAAGATAGACAAATATGAACGAAGAGATTAGATCTTCCAGAGAGAAGTAAGTGGCAGATAAATGGCAAACAAAAACATAAAAGGAACATAGCCTTGGAGGCCAGCCAGGGGGGACCTGATATAGAAGGATGGGGGGGAAATGTCAATAGCGTCCCGAGTCAAGCCTTATACTTATAGGACTATAATCATGACGCTACTGGATTGAACAATATCGTAATAATCCCAATAAATTGAGAGGAAATTCGGGAACAAAGTGCTCATCTAGGCGGTGTTACCCCCGTACAATATGTAACAGGAGAAATGGTGGATGTCGGTGTCTTGCCCGCACTGCCCACCGGAGTCGGCATTGATGATCGCCTGGATAAAACAGCTACCTTCTTTCGGACAGATGCGAGGCGGCCACGCATACTGGATACGACTAGATCAAGGTGTCAGTTTTGGAGAAGGTGGTGGGTGGATTTAGATAAGACTCACGTTTCATAACGACCTGCCGATCCTCCACCTGCAGTTCGTCCAGAATAACCTTATCACCAGGTTGCGAACCGTTTTGCCGTTCGATATTGCTACCTGGCATGGATCGCGTTCCGTCATCCTCAAGCACAGCTTCGAGCATGCGAATCGCAGTGACATATGTAATCTCACAGTTGGCAAGATCTTCACCAGTCAATTCATTGATGGCAGCCGCCCGGCTCATCTCAAGTGCGCGGTCGTACATTAGCCTCTCTGCTGTCACGCCAGGGCTTACCACTACGTCGGCAGTTGAGCTTGAGCCGGCGGTGGAGCCAATAGAATGATTATCCGGATGGCTAGGATGATCTGGTGGCAATCGCCGTTGTCCCTCGATGAGCTTTAGGCGCACAAATTCGGCTTTTTCGATGACCTCGTTGAACCGACTGCGCACCCATTGCACAACGTAGTTGATCCGGGTACCGGCAGCTGCGCTCATGCTGTCTTTGGTAGGAGATTCCCCGTAGACCTCTTCACGGTTCTTGCGCGACCACCAAGCTCCAGCGATGTCCATTGATTTTGCAAGCAAAGACAAAGCCTTCACGTATAGTACCAAGGCTTCTTCGGACAAAGTAACAATAGCATCGACTGTCAGGCCATCATCGGGGTCAGCAGAATCTGGTTCAATGTTTGTGTCCATGGGTCTCGCAGATGGGTCAGTCGGTGCCGAAGGCGCTAGCGGAATGAGCTGCTTGTATTTCACCTCAGCAAATCCGAAAACAACGTCACTACGCGTAGCACATTCCTCGATTTCCTGGACTGCCCTGTAGTCTTCGTCGACAGTTGCATTGAGTTTGGAACCATCACCGGTGATCAGAAGACTAGCATGTGCAGCAGGATAGGCGGGGAAGGGGTTGTAGGCTAGAGGTGGAGATCGCCCGCCTTTAGTGATACCAAGGGGAGGAGAGAAGCCCATTCCGAATAGACGACCGCTGGCCATGTTGAGTGCTTTCGAGATTGCCGAGGTCGCCGACGTAGGACTTTGCCCGTAGCGTCGTTCGTAGGAATGTTGGCGCTGGTGTATGGAATCTGCTCGCGAACGACCCGAAACAACCTGCATGGCTTTAGCCGCATTGGCATGCGGAGTGGATGGTGACACCGTAGGTAGACCCTGCGTTGTTGCTCGACGGCTTCCAGCGCCAGATTGTCCTGGCCGAGAAAGCCCGCCTTGAAGGTGTGGGCTATGGGCTAGTTCATCTGCAAAGGCATTGACCTCCACGGCCCGCTTTTCGACCACAACGTAGTCTCTCTCAAATGCCACTTCTTGTGCGGCGCGATCTCGTGCCTCCTGGGCACGGACTGTCGACTCACTTAATTTGGGAGAACTGGTGTAGGGATTTCGATTTCTCTGCCGATCCATAGCTGCGGTAGATGCATTTCGATCGATGAGCTCCTGGCGTCCCGGAGCAGTGGCAAGGCTGACGGGAGCAGGCCGATGAGGTGGTGTGCCTCCCTGTTGTTGCTCTCTAGAAATGCTTGGAGCAGGTCGGTCAGCGCTTCCCACGCGGCGCATGTGTGTAGCGGTCGGCGGTGTTCCTGATTTTGGACGCGTTGCAACAGGTCTTTGATCGAGAGGAGATGCAAATTTGTCCTCAGACCCAGTATCATAAGGAGATTCTTCAGATTTTGCGACAAGCTGCCTCGGCCGTGGCGAGGGTGGTGGCCCTGGAGCATCCTCTGCCAGCAAGCCAGGAATCGGACCATTTATCACATTGTTGTTGAAGAAGTCGGGGAAGTTCAATCGCTCCACTGGATTTCGTTTCAGAAGACCTCGAATTAACCTCTTGATATCGTCTGAAGCGGGGTTATCTTCAGGAAAGCGGATTCGGTCTTCTCCCTTCTCAATCTTTCGTAGCAACTCGACGTGATTTGTGGCCCGGAATGGGGGTCGGCCCACAACCATCTCGTAGAGCACAGTACCTACCGACCACAAGTCGGCCTTGGCATCGTACTTCTCATACCGAAGAATCTCGGGTGCCATATACAACGGAGATCCACAAAGGGTCTCTGCGAGTGAAGTGGCAGGTAGAGATCGAGCGAAGCCGAAATCTGCGATTTTGAGCATGGGGAGGGATTCGAGCCCCGTCATGGGCTCGTAAGAGTCATCACTGCCTTTATAGGGAACCACCTGGGCACCCCCATTCCGATACGACGAAGGTGAGGGACATAGCAAAAGGTTCTGTGGTTTGATATCTCGATGGATGAGGTTTCGGTCACGAAGGAATTTCAGTGCACTTGATAGTTGTTTGAGGAAGTGCCGGGTAACCACCTCATTGAGCGAGGCACCGGGTGGATTTGGATATTTTGCGATCATATCCCGAGTGTATTTATGTGAGCCAAGAGTATCTCGGCGCTTGATGAACAGCGACAGATCCCCCAACGCACAGTATTCCATAACCAAGTGGATGTGAGATGTTGATTCATGGCAGTCGATAAGGGCCACGATATGTGGGTGCTGGAGGCCCTTGAGGATGTCGATCTCGGACGAAAGGTTCTCCTTGAGCTTTTTGTTGAGCTTCGATAAGTTCACAGACTTGATTGCTACATAGGTTTTTGTTTTCTGTGTGATAGGAACCGATTAGCATCCATCACCCAACATATGAAGACAAGGCACGACTCACCGTATGGACACCTTGGTAGACCGTCGCGAAACTTCCTCGCCCGATCTCATCGAGCCGCGTATAGCGACCGATGGACATTTCTGGACGGGAAGGCTCACGCGATCTCCTTGAGTTATGAGACGCCATGACAGCGGTGGGCACGTCAATGCCTGTTCTGTCTCTGGTAGACTCGCGCCGGGGGGGGATAAAGGTCAAGTCACGCCCCAGCAACCACAACTACCTCAGCAGCAGCAATGTAAACGGTCGAGTCGTGAGGCCCATCAGGGGAGCTATGGAAAGGGTGACGCTGCTTCCGGAAAGCCTGGAAGGGTCGAGGAACCGTCGAGGGAATGGATCTGGGAAGGTACTGTGAAGGGGTGCCGTGGAACGAGATCGGTGAGCTCGGGTAGATTATAACAGATGATGTCGATGTAGAGGATGTACTTCAAGGAAGCAAACAAAGTTGATCCAAAACACTTAAAGCGGTGAGAGGTGTAGATGCGGAATAGCCAAATGAGGGGGGAGGGTTGGAGATTCGAGTATAATAGACAACCAAAGATATTGGGAGGCAAAATGACAGTTTCTCATGAAAGAGCAAGATGATGTGATGGCAGACGCGGGAAGAGGACCCCAAGACCCAAGGATACTCCACGATTGGGGGGGTGTGACCCAACGATAACGAGTGACAAGCGGCGATGATCGCGTAAGGCGGTCAGAAGGGCGGAGATGATCTGGAATCCCCGATAAGATGAAAACGTATGGGGAAATCTAAAGCGAAATAGACGAAGAGATAAAGAGATAATAAAATGAAGGAATCAAAATTATGAGGAATTTAGGACACAACCCCCTTCAAAACACCGAAACAGAAGTCCAAATCAGAGAGATACAGGTACTTAGGTCATGTGCTTATCGATTAGATAAGGCCGAGATCGGCAAGACAGATACCAGATACCGAGATCTCCAGTATTCCCTGTTACAATATACCGGATTGACTTGTGGGTAAGGATGGATATTCTGTGGGGTATGAGTCAATATATAGTGTCTAGGCTCTGTGAAGGCTTCCTCTACATACTCCTCAATATTCCAGTATCTGCCTGAAAGTACTTTCAAATTGCAAGGTGACCCATCACAAAAACCCGATGAAACTGTATTGGTGACGGAAGCTTATCTGCAGCCTATGACTCCCAGTCATGGCGCAGCGGTTGGTCGAATTGAGGGAAAGGGGGAGGGGAAACTAAAGCAAGGCAGATATGCAATAACGCGCCGCTAGTATAGGCACCCAAAAATGGTCTCTAGTTTAGTAGTCGAGGTCAATCTATACAGCCTCAGGTTATGCACCCCACTATACTATACAAATGCCGCAGGGATATGATAGGCAGATAATCACGCGCAAACCTCCGAGCAAAAAGGAAAAACAAGTCAAGAAATAAAAAGCAAACAAGTTGCGCAACTGTACACATCAACGTGGCAAATTAAACGCCAAGACCCCGCACCAGTAGCCATAACACCACTGGGACCACGACGTTGTCATTACAACCAGTGAGGATCGCCTCGGTGGCGCTCGTCCCGGCTGCCGCCAGAACCGCCTTGAGCAAAGTCCAGGCCCAGAAGTAAGCAGAGAGAGCTGCGCCATTGGCTGGTTCCACCCCAGACACGGGCCAACCACCGAGCACCAACCAGGCACGAACCGCGATCAGTCCGCAGGTCACAGCTGCGACAAAAGCAACGCTGCCTTCAAGTGATTTGCCGCCACCCCAGAACCATTTCAGTCGACCGTACCGTCGGCCAACAAGGGATGCGGCCGCATCGCCCATGCCAACACAGATAACTCCACTGGCCATACTCACATCTCGCGATGGGATCTCCCATCCAGCCCAGGGGCCCAGGCCAGTCCGAGGAAGATCCGAAAGTGACAGCCAAAGGGGTATCGAGCATCCAATTAACAAGAAGATGTGTGAGATGATGACCGGGCCACGATGATCACGGCCGTCAACATACGGGGCCAGAAAGTAGGTGAGTGGCCGTGAAATTGGAGGTAGCTGAGATGCGCGGAACAGGTCCAATAGAAGGAAGATGGATAGAACTAAGGCTAGTGCCATGGCGCAGAAGGCTGGATCCACAAATATAGCGGGAAGGAACATAACCACCATCATGCCGTGGAAAATCTTGCGGCGCGTATCAACCTCGGCAACAGAGGTGAGTTTAACAACAATAGCCAGGCCTGTCAGTAGCACCAACATGCAGTAGCCACTGAGTAGTAGACGGGTGATCGCGGCGCCAAAGGTAACCTGGCGAATGTGTTCCACCGATCCGAGGAAGCAGGAAGCACTCAGAATATCGGCATCAGGGCGAGGTGGCAGTTCAATCCAGTACTCAAGGTTCAACATAAGGACCCAAAATCGAATCTTCGGGAAATTCCCCAACAAATAGCCTATAGCCCAGCCAAACGGATCCTGGCCTTGCAGTGCGTGCTCTGCCACGTACTTTCGGACAGGTCCAAGAATGATAATCAGCGTCAAAACATAGACGTAAAAGGCGTACAGCCATTTGCGGACCTGCGCCTGGGCTGAAGTGAGCGAGAGGAAAGAGGCCAGACCAGGACCCATCATTTTCTTGCGTCTACCACCAGGGGTAGTGCGGATACGTTCCTCTCGAACAACTTCATCGAATGTAGAGATGGTATGGCGTCGTCGATGCACATGTCGAGCATGCTGCTCGAAGATCTCTTCCGTCGTGATCTTGTCAACTGCAGATGCCGGCTCAGCCGGTGGGTGGGAAGAGCGATTCTCCCGTGTGGTCTTCGTCTTTCGCGGCTTTGAAAACGGGAACCCTTTTGGCCCATCACTGTCCGACGAAGCATCGTCCGATGGAACGTGCCCCGTTCTACTCAGCTTCTCGCAAATTCGATGATCCATCATATTCAAGAATTTGCGGAAAAAGTGCGAGCCATGCGGGGAGCGGCGGAATTTCCAGCTAGGGATTCTGGCTAAAGAAACCTCCCAACGCAGTATATGTCGACAAGAAGCAAACAAACACATGCCTCCAAGCCATAACAAGGCTTTGAGTATCTCCATCTGAGGAGAGGCCGCAAACAAGTACAAGTTGATCAAAGCAGTCGTCAAAAGCTGTAGCTCAGCAGGAAGTATGCTGGTCGTCAACAAAAAGTCTAAAGTGGGTATCAACGCTTGATGCAAAGGGAAAAGAAGGATTAAAATTTCCGCGTCGAGCCCGCGAAGCGTCAGTGGTTTGGGCACTGTGTGGTCCAAGGAGAAATGCTCTGCAACGAGAATGGGAATCATGGAGATCATCCAATGGATTGTATTGAATCCATTGGTCCGGTTTTGGAACGGTATAACAGGTGCCGGTAAAGAGGACAGGCTGAGGATGATATTAGGCATGATAAGTGGCGGAAAATGGTTGGACAGCGACAACGAAACGAAGATGGGGATAAAAATCGGATAAAGAAGGGGAGCCGGGTCGAAGCTCGAGGGTATTGAGAAATATGTCCGCTTCGTAGACCAGATGCGCCAGATGCGCCAGCTTCGGCCCTGCGATGCACGCACAACGAGCGGATAGGCGGCATAGAGACCTAAGACCACGAGGCCATGGGCGGCAATCTCTGCAAATAAATTAGCGCATTCCATTTTCTTGGTAGCAAGCTCAGTTTCACACATACCCTTTCGCCATTCCCAAGCTAAACAGCGCGCCTCGTCTTGGTACAAGACTACACCACCCACAGAGAGCAGAAGCGCAGCCTCCATCAACCGCCGGAGAACCTCCACCCGTCGCTGACGTCTGAACCTCAGTCTCTCCTCAAAGGCCTCTTCCTCTAGTTCCTCCTCCGAGCTCCGCCGCGATGGCCTTAACATGGGCCGTACAAATGACGGCCATGGTTGCAGCCAGTAATCGACGTCAGTGGAACCAACTCCGCCAGATCGTAGACCTTTTCGAGGATGGGGTGGCGGGGCAGGTAACCCCCTCAAGAAACCGGTACTTTCATCGTCTGCCTCTGTGCCACTGTCACTGGTTGTTCGCGAGGACCTGGAGTAGGAGGAGAGTGGGTGGAGACGGTCGCCGTGCTCGGACGGAGTGCATGACCCGAGGCGCTGGCTTCTGTGGTATGGATGGGGAGAGCGATTGAATAATCGGATATCTTCGGCGAACGCTTCGGGGATCAGAGGTATACTGCTGCGAGGCGTCGCTTCTTGTTCTTCTTTCCACAACAAACTCATAGCGCCATGCTTATGTCGATGAGTACGTCATGTCGGTGTGAGATGGTGATGTACAGTGTATGGGGAGGGTAAAAGAACTCCCGGGGAAAGAGTAGAATACCTAACAATTTAGTCCCGTTTATGTTTGAAGTCCAAAATATTGAAAACGTGGCAGAGGGGGAATGACACCTGTGGACTGTTGCTATCTTTCCTGAATGCGGAAGGGATTTTGCCCATCACATGCTAGCGGACAGTGCGCCGTACGTCGGTAGACGGATCATGATATCGACATTCAACGATCTCTGATCTCTAAATATTATTCACTTTGATAATTGGTCAAATCGAGTTGCTTTATTCTTTGTTTAATAGTTCCTAACTAAGCTGCTGCAGGACCACACCTGCACTCAACCTTCGTCCTTCTCGCCCCCATACTGATCTGCATGGCACAACCTGTCCTGGCCACAAGGCTTCGGGCACTGAGTGTGTGATGTATAACAAAGCCTGAGACAGGCTGGAATCTCGACAGTGGGCCTCTTTCACTGATCTCAATATTTGCTTCAATGTATCGTCCGACGAACCCGCGTCGATCTCGATATTGGTATACTTGTAATGATTGTCCATGGTGGTAGAAGATGTCCCTCCCTTAATGTCCAGCTTGATCTGCTCACATCGGCCTCCCAGTCCTTGCCATTCAATGTCACTTCCTCGTGGTAGTTCATCCACTTCAACAGCCAAGAATGGTGGAATGGAGGTGTGAGACTCAACAAGAACAGTAAACTTGGGCAGACTAGGCACAAGGGCATCGGTCAGTTCCTCTGCCTGGCGGCCATATTTGATGTCCCACGCATCGAGCTGTGGCCCATCCCCGTCATCGTCGTCCTCGTCTTCATTGTCAGGCAAAGCATGCATTTTTTCCCAGAGGCGCCAGGCGACTTGCGCCTGGGTATTGGCGTGCTCTCCGCGAGCCAAGAAGGCCACCGCACCGAGCCACCAGTTTACTTGCATGGCTTCGCCAACTCTCCAGAGGTGCTGAAGGGACAGTACAGCTCGAAGACGGTAGTTGTCAAGCCACGAACCTGGCCCCTCCACTTGCGCCAAGTCCATAGAACCAGGATCAAGAGGAATCTGGCCGGCAATGTACACGAGTCTGCTAGCGTTCCGCAGCGGAACTGACAACGCTTGGGAATACGGTCCAATATTTGCAGGGGCCCAGTACGACCTGGATTGAACATGCAGGCCCTGGCGTCGCTCCCTCGCACCCAAATCAACCACAAATGTGACCATCACCTTAACGTTAGACGGCAGTCGGTCTCCGCATGCCACTGTAACTCGTGCAGGAGGATTGGGTTTCTTGAATAGCGAGACGTAGATATCATTCATCGATCCAAAATCGGCCATTGAATTTAGCAGCACTGTAGCGAAAACAATGTCGTCTGTTGATCGAGCACCCAACTTGGGGCGGGTAAAGGACCTGAGCACTTTCTCGACCTTGTCTGCAATCCGTTTCATCTGCTCTCCTGCCCCGGGACCAGCCTCGGGCGCAACAACATTCGAAATAGTCCACGTAGAACCAGACAGCCGGTGCACCGGCTCACAGACAGGCCAATCCGGCGACCGAGCAGTACTCGTCATCGCGCGCCAGTTCGAATCATCAAATGTCTCAGAAATATCCAATGCAGACCCCAACACACCCTCAAAAACTGCATCTAACAGTCCGGGCCTTCTAATATCACTCGGTGTAACCCCATCGCCAATCTCCCAAGTACTTTTAGCCGTACACCTAGCACCCCTCAACCTAACAAACGCAACACCCCCTTCCCCAACCTTCTCCTCTCGACTACCAACCTCAATCCTATGCTTCCACAAGAAACCAGGCCCATCCAGCGCAAGCGTCTCATACTCCCCACCCTCACCCAACACCGCACCACGAATATCTTCCGCGGCCGCAAACCGACTCATAGCCTTAACAAGACACTTTCGCATCATACGGCCACCACTCCCAGCACCAGACACGTTCTCCCACAGGAAGCCCTCGTCCAGACCACCGGAGGCGACCTTGATAATACGAGCATCGCATCTGGCAGCTGCCATATCCTCCAGGAGCCCCGCCTGGCGTATTACCAGAGTATCGACTGATCTGGCGGCGGGAGCGGGGAGGGATGGATACATCCATAGCCAAGCGAGGGGTACGAGACCCAGGCGGTTAGCGACATTCTCGATTCGTGTGCGTTGATATGTAGAGAGGATGGCGCCAGCAGAAACGGCGTTTGCTTCTGGATGGGCTTGTTTTATGCGAGTGAGAAGCGGGACCAGCGATTCGGTCTCATCTTTATCGGTTGTTTTGGTTCCATAGATGCGGGATGTGTCGACGGCTCCGCCTGTGATGGGTTGGCGGTAGAGGGGTATTTGGAGGGCTGTTTCGTAGAGAGGGATTATGCTGTGGCCGATTGTTTGATACATGAAACTGTCAATGTCTTCTTCTTCGTCGTCGTCATATTCGGATTTTGGATTTGTCCTCTTATTCTGCGATTCTGGGTAGAGGTTGGCCAACGCGACCACTTTGTGTCCGTTACGGATGCAGTGGAGGATCGAGTAGAGGGAATCTTTTCCGCCTGAGATCAGAGCGATCACGTTGAGCCCTGGGGCTGAAGGTTTTGCAGACATGACAACTGTATCTCCAGGTCTGGAGTCCAAAATTTGGTTGTTGGATGTTGGGTGGTGGTGGGGGGGGTACTTTTTGCCGTCCCCACCTTCGGGTGAGTCTATCGACAATCGATAGACCCGATAAGAATAGCCCTGGAGTACATTTCAAGGTCACGGGATATTTAAAATTTATACCTTTTTATTGACTTGGGTGACAGGTGGAACTATAAATCAAGAAACGGAACAACCCTAAGTCTCCTCTACTTTTACTATATCAGTGGTTTACTTGGAAAGAGATAGGAAGATTATGCTTGTAATTTGATACACATAAATCAACATCCAGAGATGTGACCTGTAACCAACACAAAGGGGTGATGAAATACAAGAGGGTATGAAGCAATAGGGAGGAGAAAAGGGAGTCAATTAACTTATACACGAAAGTGACCAGCACAATATAAGAACCAAAAAATTCACCAAAAAATATTACATCGAATAGGCAAAACAAGAATAAACGAAACGATAGGAGAAAGAAAAAAGAAAAGAGTAAAAAAAAAGTCACAAGAAGCGAAGTAAACAGGTACACGAATGGAAACCCCAAAGGTTCAAATATGTGAGGCCCATTGCTCACGCCGAATGTGTTGGTCCAGAGAGATTTGGAGAGAACAGAACAAAAGGAAAAAAAAGAGAAAAAACAAGGTGACAAAGGAAATAATTCCACACCATCCCCTAGGCTGTCAAAAGACAAATGCCATTCGCTTTGTATTTGGTTTTTTTTTTCTCCCTGGACTTTTCTGCGCCCATGTGCCTTCACCAAAAGAACCATTTGAGGTTATCCCTGTGTGTGTGTGTGTGTGTGTGTCCCCGTGCGATATGTCAAAACGCTGATAATAAAAAAGGGAACCCAAGTTGCTGTGCACCGATGATCCAGTTCCCCGACACCAGTATAAATGCCCGGACGCCAAACCCAAAGACCAATATAGTCGAGGTTCCAATGAAAGACTCCGACCGAAGAATGTATGTATTATATATGCAGTAGGAAGTCTCTTGGTCTCGTAAAAGAAAAAAAATCATGAAACGCGAAGTCTCTTAGGACAAGTCACGCTTGCGCTTCTTCGCCATTCGGCGATCCACAGAGGTAGCATTGGTGACTTCATTCGACCGGGCAGCCTCGTACATGACTTGGCCAAGGGCACCAGCGTCATGTTGATCATCGAATGAGACGGCATCACTTGCATCCAGGACGCCCATGACAATGGAGCCACCACCGTGGGTGCGAGCGTGCTGAGCAAGGTTATCACTGCGGGAGAACTTCTTACCACATTCGTTGCACTCGAACGGCTTGTCCTGAGTGTGGAGAGAACGGTAGTGGCGCTTGAGGTGTTCCTGACGACGGAAGCGACGGGAGCACAGAGTGCAGACGAAGGTCTTGGAGGGATCCTCAGTCAAAGACTGCTTGCGACCCCGGCGGTTGACCGAGACGGGAGCAGACTCTGAGTCATCAACCGATCCGTCATCAGAGCAGCAGTCGCCAGAGGACTCGCAGGCGGCCAGCGCCTTTGCTTCAGCCTCCTCGTCAGCGGCCATCTTTCGGGACTTGCGGTTGCTACGCTTCTTGGTCTTGGGCTCCTCTATGGGTTCCTCCTCGCTCTCAATCTGAGGCTGAGATGTCTGGGTCCACTCGAATGATGGCAAACTATTGGGAATGAAAGTCTCGGAGTCATCCGAGTCTTCGAGGCTGTGCTCGCTAAGGAATCCATCATCCTCTACTGGGTAGACGTGCATACGCTGGCGCTTGTCACCCATGTAGACGGCATTTGCGGCAGGGTGGAATTCCACCAGGCGGTTCAACTCATCATCAGAATCGAGGTCTGAGAAGCTGTCAAAAGTCGGCAGCGAGCTCAGAGGGTCCTGGGTCGAGGAGCTGTAAGAAGGAGACGGGTTCTCATTGACGGGGAGCGTCACAGACGCACTGCCAACGACGGCGCGAGGTTGGTCCTCCTCGCATGAGAGATTCGGTAGAGGAGGGAGATCCTGTGCATGAACATTGACACACGGCTCAACGGTGAGCTGGCGAGGATCGCAGAAAGACTGGCTAGACCCAAGAGACTGGGAGGCAAGAATGTCGGTGGGCACGGGTGAGGGGGATGGGGAAAGCGAGGGGCAAGAAGTTGCAGACAAGAGGTCTGAAGAATGCATGTGTGTGAGAGAAGGAGGGTGAATGAAGACTGCATAATAATTAGCCTTTCGCCCTTACTTCCTAGTATCCACTTCTTATATCAAAGTGTGATCTATAAAGCTTACCAGGCGTCATCGGAGGAGAGTCAGAGCGCGCCCACTCCGGGGTGGCTAGAATTTCCTGGTGGACATCGGTCTCGCATCCTTCCTTGACACCCTCCACCTTGTCAAAGGTGAAGAATGTGTCGTGAATCGGGGTTGGTAGCGCGCCATGGGCAGACGGGGGGCTGCTGATGGTGCTTCCCGAGGCGGACAGCGGAGGAGTGGATGGGAACGTATACAAGTCGTGACCGATAAAGCGAGTGTCCAAAGGCATTAAAGCGGGAGAGCCCTGTTGCACAATGATGGTGGGCTTCATTTGTGAGGGCTGAGGAGAGGCAATTGGTGTCAAGCTCATAGTAGCTCCCCGGAAGGCATTGGTGGTGGCCATCTGGTGCATGTTCATCATGGGCTGGGGGGAGTAGAGTGGTTGCTCATACTGCATTTGGTTGTAGTATGAGATGTCGGACTGGTAGTGACCTTGTCTCTGTGAGTCGTGGTAGTATGCGAATGGTTGCCCTTGCACCGAGGTAGGTGCCATGTATGTTGAGTCCATAGTTGTTCTATACCAGTTAGAACCAAACAAGCAATGCGTATACAGATTATACACACCTGTGAGATTTAGAGAGTCCAATTGGAAGTGGAGATTAGTAGGATTATAGTGGTTTGAGTCCGAATGAATGAATGGACAATTAGGTGTAATGAGTGTCGAAAAAGGAAGGACAAGGTTCTAGGAACCGGGAAAGTCGAGGAAGGAGAGTAATATAGAAGCGAGGATCTGGAAATTCCCCAAACCCAAAATAGTTAAAATAAGTCAAACAAAAAAAAAAGATAGAGAGTGTGTGAGTATAAGAAAAATAGACAGCGGGGAAAATAAAATAGAGAGAGACAAGGGAAAGATAGCAGGCGATAAATGAGTGATCTACTTTCTACTTGCCGGGTCACTAGTTTAGGTGTGGGCCAGGAACCGGGTGCTTTTTTTTATTTTATTTTAATTTGTCTCAAAATAAAATAAATAATATAATATATAGAAATATAAACCCAGTCCGGGGCGGGATTGGGAAAGACACTGGGTGCACATCAAGTGCTCAGTCCCATGAGAATAGACCAATCGCATTGATTGAGGAGTTTAGTGAGTGACCTAACTTTAGTGGGGACCTTGATATTATTTTCCTTTTTTTTAAAAGTACCGTTTCGGTCACCCCCCAAATGGAGTATGGTCTTATACAATATACATGGTCCATACGGAATACATTGTACTTTCTTATTCAATATCAGCTGATAATGTAGTTCACCCTCAGATTTAACGTGGCCTGAGACTTTCTAAAAATTGAGGTGTGGCCACGAGGTGCACAACGATTGGACTAATGACAGCGACAATCACTTGCTCATTTAGTCTTATCAACGCAATGTCGGACTAATAAGAAGCCTTGAATCCAGAAAGTCTTCTTTGGCTTTTTCGAGGACCAATAGCACGGAAGAAGTAGGGTCCACGCATCCCGTCTGGTACCGCACGGAGTATACTTTTCTAAATTATTTGTTATAATACACACATTTTCCAGCTTAGCGATCAACAGGTAACTTACGCCAATCAGTTACCAGTTCGGGCTGCACATCCCAAGTACGTACTTGCCGATCAGACTATCCAACGGTGGCAACCACCGTGCAACCTGACTCTCAAAAGGTCGGTATTGGTGTATATTCTTACACTAATTTCAGATGAGGCCTCGGTCTTTACCGAAAAAAAATTGACTCTCAAACCATCTGAAATTCATATTAAAGATCATCTGTATTAACGTTTGGCGTTCGCATATGTTTGTATACGATGGATACGATTTGTAGTCCCCAAGGTTGCCACATGGGTTATGGGGTATTTCTTCCCGGTCGCTGCAAGGGCTATGCCATCGCCCATACAAATCCCACATCCACGTCAATGGCATCACATTTCAATGTTTAGGAACAGAAGCCATAAAATTGAAATATTTAATATACGCATGCAAGCCCAAAAAGGTTGCGAAATTCCAGTTCACTTGTGCGGCCTACTGCAGGAACCAGCTGTGGGGGCAAAATCACACAGCTACATCCAACACGCTTATTGGATATTTGGCTCTCAGGAAAATGCTCAGGTGCAGTTGATGCAGTTTCCTTTGAAGCTCTAATCGAGGGTTTTACCGGGTGGTGGTTCCGGCTGTCCTTAGTCAATTGATTGGAGAGATGTCCCCAGACTATCCAAAAGGATGATCGGGGACCATAGGCTAATAATTGTGCTTAGTTTGATAACCCAAATTCCAGTAGGTATGCTTGTTAGTGGTCTTACCGATGATGCATCTTATTGGGTCAATCTGGGCATGGTAAGTGATGTGTTCGGATTGCAGCGTGATGTGATAGTACTTGTTTCACTAACCTGACCTGTAGATCCGGGGGAACGACTGTGCTTTGTAGACATACGTGTCAGCACATAAAACAAATCGTTATTATGATTTGCTTGCAAAGTACTCCGTACTCCGATGTATGATCCATCTCATCCCAAGGCCCGTGACTTGGAAGCACAAGCAGATGCATAATCCGACATATCGACTAGCACAGCCCAATGACATACAGCAAATGGCCGCGCAAGCAAGGTCCAGTTCTATTCTTACCAGGTCGTGGTAGAAATGAACTACCCACCAAAATCATGCAAATCTTCCAAATTTTCTCTTCCAAATCTTTGAAATCTATATGGTCACTTTTTTACCCTCAGAGTCCAGACCAGGTAAAAAAAAGTAATATTCCGGTACAGGATGATGTACCAGGGGGGCATCTCAATGCGTAATTGGCCGGTTCTAAAGATAGCGTCTGTCTCTGATTGGCTACTAATCCGCTCGCAGGCAAAGCGTCACCGTCACTGGAGACTTTGCCTTTATCCGCTACCAATCAGCAACATGTAAATCACACTAATGTGGACTTAGGGAAATTGGGGAGTCTCTAATCGATATTCATTACCGTTCCACTCTAAGTGTCCTCCTTACACACTAGAGAGGCCCGGTACTCCGGACCTCGAGTATTTCCTTGCTGGGTTTAGATACTTCCCATGAATTTGGAAAGGGTTATGCATGGAAGGCTGTCAGGTCCTTCGAAATCCATCCTAATGTCCATGTCCACTTTCTAATAATGACGCTAATTACATCCACTTTTTTTTTATTGAGCTTAGTAACTGAGCTCAAAATTTCGTGTTGGCTATTTTTGCGCATTTACTTACCGCCACTGTTGTCGCACAGACGAATCGACTTTTTTGCTTTTGCGAGGTCCACGGGCTTTGCTATCGACACTTAGGAACAATGGAGGAAAACAGTAGCCAAAAACCAAAAACTACGGAGTACACGCTATTGAATTGAAGCCCACCTTTTTCTGATCGCCATTACTCCGAAGCTCCAGCTCTTCGCCCTAGAGAGCTTTGACCGAGAAAAGTCCAGGAAAAAATTCACTTCACACGGAATAAAACAAGCTACTCCAAACCACTTTTACCAACGGCCCTTCTAGCCTCGAGACCATGTTTTGGCAAGAGTGGAGAAGATGGAGGCGGGCGGGCAGTTCCTAGTTTCCAACTAAGGGCCGCGGAAGGCCCTCTAGAGAAGCCGGACCCAAGTGGCTCTCGAAATGGAGACCCGAGTGGATGAAGTGTAGGACACTCTTCTTTATCGAAAAGGTCAAAATGAGGAAAAAGCAAAACAAAGAGGCAAATCGTAGTTGATCTATAAATGTAAATCCTAATGAGCTAGCAATCGAAGAATCAACCGTGCGATTTCAAAACAAACCCGTGCTTGGTGTGAGAGGTGACCATCTTCCCAGTTCCCCGACGAATCATTCCCGGCTGCTGGCGGTTAGCTATGGGGATGTCCGTGTGAGAGGTCCCGTCAGCGATGTGCCAAACCGTTTGGCGATCATCATGCCCATATCCGAGTCTGAGCCCTGTCGTAAGAAGTTGATCTGTCTATCTGTCATGGTTAACGGGTTATATGCATAGCATCGAATTAGTTTTACCCCGGGGATCGAGACCAAGAGCCCGCAAGTAAGGGTTCAAATTTACATGTCGCGATAGGTACGGGACTACCGTTGGGATCTCCCATGCATCAGTGGGCTTGGGCGAAACGGCTTGGTCCACAAGGATTCACCACACATATCCTACACATCCAAACCCACAATTTGCAATTTGCAATCCACAAGGCAAAGAAAATAGAATTTCGGAAACGCGGTCAACGCCACAAGGATTCGGAGTTTGGACATATCAGACCATATGAGACCGAATATTTCGCGCAAAAATGTCACAAAGAGATGTGGAGAGAGAGACCCGCCAGGAATTCACGGCCCTCTGTTCTGCGCTTGTGTATCTGTCAACGGTTCTTGGCGGAAGGGCTTACAGGGATTAATTTGCCATAGACTACCTAGTACTATTCGAGACCATTCACATGGGGCCACCGAGGCTTCAGATAAAGACCAAAAAAAAAATTGGTACACTTTGTGGAGAGCACCATCCAGTACTTCTGTACTCCGTGCCATAGAGATACATGGCACATCGTACGTTCGTGGGTTAAGTGAAAGAGACAATCATGCCATTGAAAGAGGAAATACAGCTTTCTATTTGAAGCCCTAATGCTTGTGTCATACTGTACTCCGAACCTCCGGTCCAGGTCCGGATGTAGCATATCTCTACTACGGAGTAGGGCTATCAACGCCCCGAAACCAGCGCGGGTACTAGCCTCGAAGGGCTTTAAACTACTATAAAGTGGACAGAAAACAATTCGAATTTCAGTTCTCTTAATTCAAGTCTCAACGCAATGACCCCGGATTATCACCGTTTGCCACCTGTGGACGCTAAGGACGCTAAGCACGAAGGAACGAATTGAGCCGTGGCGCCGCTTGTACAGAGTACCCTAGGGTAAAATAATAAAAAAGAAGCTAAATCCGATAACATTGGCCTCGATGGAAAGTGCTCGAAAAGAAGCGAGACTTGACCTACGCAGATCCCCAGTCCCCCCCAAGCCGACTCGGGAATGGACTTGTGGGGGGCAAGAAATGTAGTGGGTTCGCTTGGGAATTTCATTGTTTTAGATTCGCAATTATTGTCTCTGTATGGGATAAGTTGTCGGAGACATCCGCACGTTGGCAAGGCTAAAATCTGAAACACAGTCCAAATCACCGGTATCTAGGCGGAACGGGTAGGGAACACGCGTTTCTGAGGCTGCTGTTGACGCTAGTGCACACCGGGTTCTTGGCTCTTGGCTTATTTTTCTTTTTGGCCGAGTTTCGAATTTCGAGAATGGGTCTAATTTTTTTTGGAGGCTTGTTATTATTGTCCATGGTCGAATTTTTAGCGGAGCCTATACTTTACACTTTGCGGTGTACCTCTCTCTTCTGGACTTGCTTCCGTTTTAGGAGAGCACTGGCCTCAATATGGCCTGTTACGGTAATTTGCCAGAATAAGTATAATTTTAGAGAAAGTGAGCAATGCTAATAATAACCAATATGAAATTAATTAGCTGTTAATACCTCACCTGTTCGTTGGCAGATAGATTCCAAATAGAAGTAGGTCTTTTCTACGCCTTCACGGCACGATATATCATACCTTCCAATCTCAAAATCTCGCCATCTTAAGCAAACTTCAACCAAATCTAATATCAAGCCTGTGGTGTGATTACAGTTCGGTTGTCCTACCCGACCAGTTTTAATCTAACAATCATACAAGGGACACTTTGCCACAAAATATAGCTATCTGTACGCCAAAATTGTTAGCCGGTGACACTGCCACCACCTCCAGAGGTGGTTTTGCGCACGGAACGCCACTCCTCCCCCCAAATGGCAGATACACAGTTCGAGAAAAAAAAAATTCCTTCCAAGATGTGTCTCAGCGCAAAACTATGTTACATCCAAGCGAGCAAATTGCGGGGGGGCGATTAACCCAGTTCCACACAGTCGCACACCCATGGTTGAAAATGACCGCACCGTCCTTGCTCGCGGGTAAATCGTCATTTTCCTGATCAGGCATTTTAGACCGCCCCGCAACAATATCTATGGAGTGTGTTCTCCGTACTCCGGTGCGTATTCCGACATATTAAAATTCTAACTTGAACCAATGTGCAAGAAACTCAAGCAGATAACATTCGTAGCGGGATAGGAATGTGTTTCAGATATGCTCCTCGGTATTCGCTAAAATACTCCGGACCCCAGAATCGGGATCGCAATCTCAGTTCTAAAGTTCGAGGACCTTGTGTGGCTCGCGTATCCGGACCCTGATCTGATCTAAAACTGGATTAACCTTCAATAATGTCGCTTGCAACTTGCTCTTCGAAGCTCTTTAGGGATCTTCAGGGCACGTGTCTATGGGAACGTACACCGTAACTACGGATAAGGCCAGCGTGAACGTGGCTGAAAGAACGTGGAAGGAAAGGTTCGTTTCAGGTAAGATCTGCTGTGCATCGAGTCTATGGTCCACTCTTGGTTATCAGCTTCAATTTCTATGGTTCGTTTTTAACCTCGGAAGTTTATCACTAACACTATATCAGGTTGAGCGACAAAGTATAACCAATGGAAGCTTCGACTCTCAATATTCCGCAATCTTCAGAGTTATATGAAGCTTCGACTCTCAGGATAGAATTACAGAACGGGGAGTGTTGTGCGAACACTATCTCCACTTTCCACTGAGGGCATAGATCGGCTTTCAATCCACAGATTAGACCAATTAAACCAATCAGAGCTAGCAAGGCGCGATCGAAGGATTTTTGGACTCGGCACGATCCTGGGACAAAAAGAAAACAATGCGGAGATAGATTACCCAGCCCGTGGTGGAAATACGCAGGGCGGATTTCCCCTCGTCATCTAACTCGCTAATATTTTGAATCCCATTAAAATTCCCGTGGACACTGTCTCTATCACCGACCCCAATACCACAGGAAATTGATTTCTTGGTCCAGGTACCATTACTCCAACGTAAATTGTATAGTTTTACACATTTTCGGAGGGATTTCCCGATAAAGCTATAGGTGGGGAAATAATTTGGATTGAAACTTGGATCTTTGGTACGAATGGGGAGCGTGCAAAGACTCCCGAGGCCCGGAATGATGTGATATCCCCATCTAATATTTTCTTTGGGTATCTCTGGGGTCCGGAGTATTCCCGAACACCTATAATTTCACATGTGACTGATTCCGAAAACTGATCTCATACTTTCCGATGTTGTAGCAAGATGTGCAAACTTTTTCCAACACCTCGCGCTATATCCCGTAGTCTATGAACATCTGTCCCCACTCAAGTCACCAGCCCCCGAGCACGCCACTCTAGTTGGTCACAGCTACAATAATATGCGCGTAGCGTGTAAATAATGCGGAGTATGTACCCAGGATTTTGGGACTATGGATAGACGCATTCAGCTCAATGGGGTCTAGTCCGGCTACATTCGTCCGTGAGCTATCAGGGTCGACGACGGGCTCCATTTTCCCCTTGTATTTAGCCCACGGCTCAAACGAAGGAAGTGGCCCTTTCCAACGTTAAACCCAGCCCGCACCAACACGAGCAGATCACTCCTCTCGCGCAATATGTCGTACGTAACAGGTTTTACTGACGCTTTTCTTCGGTTCAGTTGATGATCATAACTCTAAGCTGAGAGGCAAGTCCACTGTTCTACACATGCGCTAGCTGTCGCTTACGGTCCAGTGTATGTATAGAGTCAAACGCAGCGTCAAAAATGGCTCTGGGGCCAGGTCTGGATCCACGAGCCGAAACCACAGCTTCAGCTGAGATGAAACTTGTCGCAGCAAACCCTCCCGTGGCGGGTATGTCTGACGAGACCATTCGAGATGGGGATTACCTTTTCGTGAGACAGCTGTTCAATAACAAGCCGATGTCTTTGTCTTGCTTTTTGTCTTTCTGTTGTCCGGTGCCTGGCTAGCCCACGTCTATCCAGTCGAAGCCATACCGGAATACACGTGTCCGGCAGTGGATACACAGCCTGAACTGCGTGTGTTGTTGGCCGCAAAACACTGGACGGTGCTCGGCGGGCTAGAGCGGGTCTCGATACCTTCTACGGAACACTGATCCAAGACGTGGGACCAATATAGGTACCTTGCAAGACTCGCTTCAAACAACGCAACTTATGATATTCTCAACCCCCAGTTAGTACAAATCTCTTTATGCCAACTCCACATGCGCCCACCATAATGTATCCATCCCATAATTTATCCATCTTCTACCCACACAAAACAAGGAACCTCACCAGCAACCCTGGGTTGAGGAAATCACCGTGGAGTCAGACAAATCTGAATCGTGAAACAGCGATCAGGCCATACATACATCATACAATGTCTCAAGCACCACAATGGATATTAATCCATGAAACAACAACGAAAATTCCGATTAACGATCAACACAAATTAACAGATTCATGCCAAGTCCTAACCTGGTGCGCCTCGGCCAGCTAGCCCATGGTCCTGCAGAAAGCCATTTCTCAGCCACTCGAAGATACCGAACCTCCAGTGGAGAAAAAAAAAGACAAGAGGTATGGAGTACGATCTCGGCTAAGTGCCTGTTTACCTCCTGCTGCAAATGTCCAACGAGACGAGGGCATATTGCCTCGCGTAAAAACATGGAGTGCCAAGAGCTCCAACTCCATCTGCGACCCGCGAATGGAATCACCGTGTCCATACAGAATACGGCTGATTGCTACATCCGCGTTACGCCGTCGCTAGATGCGGTATATGCGTTATGAGAAGGCGAGGATGTTGGGGGCGTCCGGTCGCCGGCCGGTCCGAAGTGGCTATCGGGCCGAATTTGACATTATCCCGGCTCCGCGTACCAGTGTTGGACCCTAATATGGGGGCTCCGTGGTGTTTTGAAGCTTGCGGCACATTGTCTAATTGCTTCTCAGGTGGATTTGGTTTTTATATTAACAGCGACCTTTCGGCCGACAATTTCTCCCCGAAGATCCTTCAGGACTGCCCTCATGGCTAGGGTTTCCGAGCTATTTCGTCTATCTAGTACGATCCAAGGAACAGGCATTGATGTTTGGCATATGCATCTTGATGAATGTGCGTAAATGCATTACTAACCTAATTGCAAGGGTTCGGGACTATAATACAATCCCAACTGAAGGTTGGAAAGCAATCGGTTGGTATTGAAGCTCGTCCTGGTTGCAAGTTGAGCTCTCAAAAACAACCAGAAATAAACAGTAAAGGGCCTCAGGAATGGTAAAATTGAGATCACGCCCCCATAAGGGGTCAGTCTCTTCCTATCATAGAATCCATATTTCTCATCATCGACCATGTTTATGGAAGAAAGAGAAAAGAAAAGAAGGAAAAGGTATCAGATGAAAAAAATTGGTTCCTCGCATATGGCTTACGTAAGGTTTATGTGTGTGTGCCGAAAATCGTAAAAGGGCAACCGGAAAAACTAAATCTCCGGGACACAACATAAAAGGAAATCTCAATCAGCACCATTCCTCTTCTTTCTTTTCTTCTTCGTGCGGCGGCGCAACTCGATAACCCGTGTTGCCTGGACATCTACGGCCATTAGTCTGGCTTTCAGTGATGTACCCCAGGTGTCAGTTGCGCCACAGACGAAGGGAATTGCACATTGATTCTTACCTTTATGGGTCTTTCTGATTTCACAAGGATAAGACCTTCTGGTGGGAGTCAAACATACTTTTTTATATACTCTTTTGGGGGTATTTAGTAATAGAATAAATGGATTCAAATTTTCACATAATTTTTACAGCCGGCTGGCTCTTTCATTAGGTGTTGAACTGTACTGTACTCTGAATGGCATAAAGTTGACACAAAATGTTGATCCGTCCAAGCTCTTCCTGTCTTGAAAAAAAAAAAACTCATTCGCAAAAGACAGACAGCTGAAAACTCTTAACTCCATAGCGTATAGGCTTATTTCTCCAAAGTCTATGTTGTTTACTCGCCAGGCTCATCACCAATCTTTTCTAGCTTGCCCATAGATCGGTTTGCACCCGCTTCGCCAATAATGCGAATGCGGTCAACGCGCAGCTTCTCGCTGTCTCCGTCCCCATCAACGAAGAACACAACCAGCGATGTCACATTCTGGAAATTAACAAACCGCAGGGGGACCGTCGCAGTGCCAGTCTTCGCATCCCAGTCACCAGACTGGATCTCCACCTTCTGCACAGGGGGGATACCATCCGCCTCATCGAATCCAAGCACGTGGGAGGTATTCTTGTAAATGTGCAAGTTCCTAGGCCGCATGGGTGTCTCGTCATCATCGGTATCTGCATCCGCAGGAAGGAGGGAGGTAACCTGAAGCGAGTGGACCTTCAGTGTCGAGTTGAATGGGATGTATAGCATCAACTGCTCGTCGGTGTCGCTTTCAATCCAATCTGCCTGGCCAGCGGCCTTGCCCTTGCCCTTTGCTGCTAGTCCGGAGGGCTTGGAGGTGTTGAACAGAGCACGTGGCTCTGCCGTATCCGTATCCCGGTTCAACAACTCCAATCCCTTCACATCAACCTGATCTGTAATATCACTGTAGCCCTTGGCCACTATGCCACCGAGCCAGAGCTCGCCAGAGCTGCTTCCTTCGCCGGCTTCTGCTGCGTCGTCCGACTGGCTTGCCTCGGATGCGAGCTTCTGGACGACCTGGTTCAGCTGTGCGGGATTGGCGCCCTTGACTGTTTGGTTCACGCGGCCGTTCTTAAAGACGATAAAGGTCGGCATTCTAGGTATCGTGTGTTTGTCAGTAATGGAGGCAAGTATTGTATAATTGGACACGTAGCCTGTTCTAAGTCCTAGATATTTGGATGAATGGCACATACGCTGTGACACCATACGCTTTTGCGAGCTCTTGTTGGTGGTCGACATTGATCTTGGTGAATGTGATTTGATTCGGGCGGGAGAGCTGGGTCGCCAGCGCGTTATACGCAGGCGCAATGGCTTTGCATGGTCCACACCAGTCAGCGTAGACTATTCAAGTGTCAAGTCAAGGTCAGCGATAGCTCTGGTGGTTGGAGGGGAAGACGAGGTCTCGGCGGGGCCGGCTCGCGCGGCAAATACTTACAGTCGGCGACGACAAGACGGGAGGAGGTGAGGAGCGATGAGAATTGCTCCTTCGATGAGATCTCAACGACAGACATGGTGAAGTTGGGAGGGGAATGAGTGTGAAATGGAGGATGGAAGAGGATGGAAAGATGTGAGGTTGTGTTTTGCTGCTTCCGCATATGTCATCAGCCCCTCTGCACAATCAACAATTCCACGCCAGGGAATGTGTACTGCTTAGACATTATTTTAGGTCGACTGGCGACTATTGAATCATTTTGGAAATGTAGAATAGTTCCGAGGTCAACTCGAATGTCGAGTTATCAAGGGTTATTTCGAGAATGTCTGGGATATTCTGATATATATATTGTTACAATGTCCAGGGCACCATGCGATTGAATATATTGTTATTAAGATGTTTGTTTCTGTCTTTCTCTTTCTCTTTTCTGACAGAAGCTGAAGGTACAAATACACACAGAAAGTATATCTTCATCTACATGTAGAACCAAATGGCGACAAGTAGCTATGGTACGGCACCAGGCCACATCGTTGGACGCATGAGTTTGAGCCAGGCTCGAAGACAAGAGGCCCGAGTTGGATCTCAATTAGAGTATACCACTTGGTGTACGCTCTTGATTCACACCAGGTCCGCAGGGGCTGATATGCACAAATCAGAAGAGACTGGCCGTGACCCAATCTGCAAAAGAAAACCCGAGCCCAGGAAAAAGAAAGCTTATAACAGGAGAAGACTAAACGTCCGAGCCTGTACTCTGTCTGAACCAACAGCCTAGCCCCTGGATGAGACATAGACTAACATAGACATGGGACCACGGTATGGCATTTATCGCACAGCGACAAGACCTGAGTTGCACAGTCGGACACGAGTTTCAACGGCATGCTAGAGCAGAGGGGATTGACCAAGAAAATATGACCTGACGAGCCATCTCTTCATCCTTCATCTGCCTCGACGGCAAACAGAATCTTCAACCAGAGACTGCACCCGCGACACCCAATAATGATCTCGCCATGCTCAGCCTCCCTCTCCAAATCCTCCCCATGAACCAAGAATCCGCGCTCATCACCGCACCGACATCCACGATACCAGCAGTCGCCGTCGCCGTCGTCGCCTTCCGCTTCCTCACAGGCCAGATCCTCCAAATCCACAATCTCTAAGCCGGTATGGAAGACATCGCCGGTCTTTTCTCGTTCCGCAACCTTCTGCCTATCCAGACGCAGAGAGTGATTATATTCGGCGCGGAGGACGGGGTCCGATAGGGTTTTGTAGGCGGTGGTGATCTGGTCGATGGTATACAGTTGTCGCGACGAGTTGCCATCGGATTTGGCAAAGAGAGGGTTCGGAGCAGATGTGGAAGTAGAGTCGGTCGAGCCGCCTAGTCCGGTCTCCCTTGCGACAGCACCCACCTTGTCAGGGTGGTGTTTCAGCAATGCTTTATGGTATGCGATCTTAATTTGCTGCCTGGAGAGGACTGTTGACGAAGACCCCGTGAACGGCAGAGACAGGATCTCATAGAGATCCACAGCATGCGCAGTTCTCGTCATGTCGATGAAATGTATTTTTTCTTTCTGTTCAGGTCGTATCTCGCTGGTTTCGTTATTTGGTGTGCCGCGCCGAGTCCTCGAGCGACCAGTTGGAGGTGCGCGCCAGATTGTACGAGTGACTCCTCGAATTCTAGCAAAGAGACCCAATCTTGTGCATCCCAGGGAATGATGACAAACTGGGGTAGCAGGGGCGCTGCAAAGCGGGGTTGGTGAGCTTTGTTATTGAGAGGTTTTGAGGATTTAAAAATGGCGCCCTTGCACGCCACTTTGGGATAGGGCCTTCCGGACCCATACCTGCTGTAGTTAACCTTGGAAGTGTCGGGACCTTTTCTCTCTTTAGTTTTCTCGATACTTGATCATGAATATATTTTTCTTTTCCAATATCCCAGATGGGTATTCTCTAGATGCAATACAGTCCTATTCAAAGCTAAACCTACATGCCTTGAGCACAGTTGGGACTGGTTCATGCAAATATGGAAGAAAGTCTAAAATTCCACTGACAACAAAGAAAAAACAGAATCTAAGGGAGTGATGACTCGGATATGAAGACAGGTAAATGAAAGGAGATAGGGATCTAAGGCACTTTTTGAGCAATCTCCCTACTCAGAATCAGAAGTCTTGAAGACAAAGCGCTCATCAGTCTTGAAGGGCACACCGAGCTCAAGGAGCTTGACAAATACATCGGAGAACTCCTTGAAGAAGACATCGCTGTCCTTGGCATAGCGCTCAACGTGCTTCTTGAAGCCCTTATCCTTGACAAGAGCCATGTCAGTGGGCAACATCATGAGAGTGCCAGTAGTCTTGTCGGTGTACTGAGCCGGGCCGTTCCACTTCTTGTGGACCCACTTCTCCTCAGCAAGGAGGCGGAAGAACTCATTGGTGAAAACAGTAGGGCTGAAGTCCCAGGGGCCGTCGTAGCCGGAACGATCGGTGTGGCAGCGGCCCAGGGCATGGGCGCCGATCAGTGCAACCATCTCGCGGTCATCGAAGCCCATGCGGGAGAAGATATCGCGAACGTGACGCTGGTCCTTGCTGGCATCAGGAAGACGGCCGTCGGGAGTGCAGGCAGAGACGTCCCTGTCCTCACGGCCGGGTCTCCAGGGGATGGTAGGACCACTCAACTCCTGGACGGCGCAGGCACCACCGAGAGTCCACAGATCGGAGTAACTGATCCAAGGGAACTGAGCCTTGATGGGCTCGAGGAAATCACGCGCAGCCTTGAGACCGGCGTTGGCGCCATGATCGGACTCCGGGGCAAATCTCATAGTGGCGCCGTTGCTGCCTCCAGTGCCAGTCTCCTTATCATAGGTACCACTCGCGTGCCATGCGAGACGAACAAGGACCTATTGAGAACAACAAAAACGTCTAGGTTAGCTCTTTGACCTTGGATTGCAACATCGAATAGAGATTGAGAAGTGACTGCACTTACAGGACCATAGCTGCCGTCGTCATAGTCGGTCTCATCAGCAAGACGGCTAGCGATAGCGTCGTACACCTTCTGGTAATCGGCCTTCGTGGGGACGAAGGGCCCCTTGGGTGTGGCCTCGCCGTTTAGGTAGAGGTAGGCCCCACCGGCACCAAGGGCACCGAGACCAAGAGCCCAGAGGCCAAAGGATGAGCCAGACTTCTCAGAGCCAGCTTCTGAAGCATATCCGCGACGACCAGAGGCGCGGAGGCCACTGGCGGGGATGGTGAAACGGGTGCTGCGAGCAGCAGGACGGAAAGATGAGGTCGGGGTTGAGCGCAGGAAGGCCCGGGAAGCAGATCTAGCAGCCGAAGCCATTGTGGTAGGATAAAGAGGGTGTGGGACAAGAAGTCTTGGGTTTTAGGAAAAGGAAATTAAAGGGAGTACAAGAGAGAAGGGAAGAACCGGGGGGGGATTTGTACTTCTCCTGTCCCATTTCCAAATGCAGTACAGTACAACCCTGAGCCAATACTTCGGTACATTGTACAGAAGCTGGAACCCACAGCCAATCAAGGGGGCCACATATGTTATTGCCTCGGCGTTTTCGTCTCATCTCCACATTTGCCGTACCTCCCCAGATTTGCACTGTCAACTTTCTTCTTCTTCTGTCTCTGAATGTAATTCCATGAGATCATACTTATTGAACTGGCAGTATAGACTGACAGAGGCATGAGCAGAAAGGTATTTCTTGAAAAGTATTATTAACAGCCAAGCGCTGTTTGGTCAATATTGACCCACTCTCCATTCCGACAATGCTTACCTGATCAGAGTCAGGCTCAGTAATAATCGAAGGTCTAGATAGAACGTTACTTGGGTATACATATTTGATTATTGAGATGTCAAACTATTAATGAGCTCCAGATCTCTTGGCAAAATTGAACCTTCTTCATGACGATACTATTATCCATGGTTACTAGCCATCTGATTACTGACTTTATCCATGGATATAGTACATCGCTATGATTCATCAGATGGATCCCCATTTCGACATGTGTCAATATATCAATTACTGCTCTTACCAGAATAGGACTTGCGCAGGGTGGAGGAAATAAGTACGTGGTTCGTATATGCAGTTGACAAATAGCAAGCACCTGAACATGTCCTACTCTCTTCTTTCATCTTGAGCCTAACCGGCCCTTACATTTTTCACAAAAATTAGACCCAATCAATGATACTCTTGAACTTTGGAATATAGTATAAAATGCAGAATAGAATTGAAGATATATTTTCTATTATTAGTTGGGGATGTCCGTCGTAAAAAAGTCCTGCTGTTCAATAAATATGAACACCAGGGTGGAGTAGACGCAGCTCTGCTAAAAACTGTTTGGTTTTGATATTCCACGAACGAACGATTAAAAAATCACCCAAGAGACGATAGTGCCACAGGTAGGCACCACGCGGGTTATGTGGTTTGAAGTTTACATATCTGAATGTTGGATGCAAGTCATCAACAATCCCCTACATTAAAGGATTGGATTCTCAAGTCCCCAACACACGAATGGTTGAAGAAGAAGAAAATGTGTGACGAGAAAAGATTTTTATCTTAATCTGAATGGCACGTGATTTGACTAGCGCCATCACATGACCTGGCCTTTTTGTATCGAAAATTTCCGCGCAGATTGGGAACTTTTCTTCTTTACACTTATTCGAACGCATAATCAACCGCCAATTCCTCGTTCATAGGATGGTTGGTCATATTGGCGTACTAGAAGATATTGGGTATCATTATGACTTCTCGACGGCTCCGAAAAGGCTTCGGCCTTGAGGCGCATTGGTAGATGCGAGTCATTGCTGTCCGGACATGCCATTTTATAAATTTTTTTTTCTATTAATAATATACATAATCTGTGATTTTCCGGACGAACACCGTATGAGAGCCTAGGCTCGGCTATAAATACTTTTAGAAATATTCTAGAAGACCCTATATAAGACAACTATGCTGAAAGAAACACGGAACGATATACTATGTAGCAGTTCAACTCAGCCTTTGAACTAAATTCTTTAAATCCTTACGCCCCGACTACTCTATACTTCAATAGTGTACCTGTATGTCTCATTTGGAATGATCTGCCCCTCGGACGTCAATCGAACTCTTCTCCGCCCCGGGAACCAGAATTCTTCCCCTATTCCACTTTCTTGTATTACTGCCACTCCTTTGATTTATTTCTTGTAATTATTTTGCATCATGCCTACCGGCATTAGCAAGCGCCAGCAGGCGCGGAATGAAAAGACCTTGACGGAGCTGATCCGGACCATTCCTGGCAATGACCGATGTGCCGATTGCGATGCCTTGACCCCAGGTACGTCCCAAGAGATCCTTATTGTTGACCACACTAATTCTTATTTGAATAGGATGGGCAAGCTGGAATGTATGTCAATGCTTCCTTTACCTTCGAGCGAATCCACAAACTGACTGTTCGTCTCCGACAGATGGGCGTCTTCCTTTGCATGCGTTGCGCCGCACTCCACCGCAAGCTGGGCACACATATTTCCAAGGTTAAATCTTTAACCATGGATACCTGGACATCCGAGCAAGTTGATGTGAGGACAATCCGGCACGCCGTAGCAACCTTAGAAAGGTCACAAGCTGACAAAGTGGACTTTATCAGAACATGAAATCGCACGGTAACATCCTTATGAACCAAATGAACAACCCGCGGGGTATCAGACCGCCAATTCCCACAGACATTGACGAGGCCGATGCATGCATGGAACGGTTTATCCGGCAGAAGTATCAGCACCGCTCGTTGGTAAATGGGAAGCCAAAGCCACCGAGCAGGGAGGATTCGAGTTACTCCAACCATAGGGCTGTGTCCCCCGTGGAGTCAAGAAAGAACGACTATAACATATCTCCGGATGGTTCTCCTCCTCCACTTCCGCCCAAAACTGGAAGGTTTTTCAAGTTTGGTCTACGGTCATCATCCTCTACTTCGAACCTCCGTCGATTTGGTGGCAAGCCCAAAGTGACCTCGCCAACCTCGCCAACCTCGGACAGTGGAGCCTGGTCACCACCACCATTGCCATCTAGGAGGACCACAGGGCTTGGTGCGCCTGTCGCCGATGTGGCAACGGCATCTTTTGAGTCTAAAATGGCGGCGTTGCAGGATATGGGATTCACCAATGACCAACGAAACGAGATGGTGCTCAAGGGACTCCATGAGGACCTGGATCGAGCTGTCGAAACACTGATCAGGTTGGGCGAGGGGCCCAACCCTTCATCAAGATCCAGGACTCCGGTCGGGACCAGCACTGCTGCATCTGCACGCATAGTTATCTCGAAGCCCGAGACGTCCAAAAACCCATTTCCGGTCACAACCGACAACACATTCCCTGAGGTTTCCAACAACCCATTTGACCGGGCATTCTCAAACCCCGTGACCCAGTCGCAAACCCAGCAACCACAGACCGCTTCGTACAACCCATTCGATCAACTAAACCCGAAGCCGGCGTCTACACAGCCTTTAGAATCATCTTTCCAGAACCTGCAGGTTTCCCAGCCCTTGTTCCCTCACTCTACTGGTGGATACCCGAACCAGACGAGTTCCATGCAGCACTCTGTATATCAACAGTCATATACCCCGCCGATCACGTCAACATTCTCGCAGTCTCCCTATGTTACGTCGCCTCAGCCAATGGACAACAGCTACAATCCATTCAATCAGGCACCGCCGCAGCAGCAGGGTGGCCTGGCCAGTCAGACGTATCCCAACCCCAATTCGCCAACAAACCCTTTCTTCAACAATACGCCGCACAACCAATCCATGCAGCCGCAACAGCAGCAAACGAGCCCCTTAGTAACGAACCCAGGAGGCCCCGGATTCCTTCGCCATGCAAATACCATGCCGGTCATGTCTTCCGCCTCGTCATTTGGACCAACTTCTTCTCCCCAACAGCAACAGTCGCAACAGCAGCAGCCATCAAATGGCCTAGGAGCTTACAACCCGTTCCAGCAAGGGCTGGCGCCGAACGCAGCACAGAACGCAGGCGGGTACCCCAGCCAATTCCAGTCTCACCTGCAACCCCAGCAGGCGCAGCAGCTCATGTCTCAGCCCACTGGAATGGACAAAAACAGCATTCTTTCATTGTACAATATGGGTCCTTCGCAGTCTAATATGGCATCCATCCCCGAGCAACCCCAGCAATTCCAACAACCTCAGCAAAATCAGCAACCTCAACAACAGCAACAACAACAACAGCAGCAACCTCAGCAGTCCCAGCCACAACCCCAGAACCCCACGATGAATCCCTACTCTCAAACATCGAACCCATACACCTCCATGCCTCAGACCCAGCAAGCCACAAACTTCCAGCATCAGCACCAGAGCCAGCCCCAGCCCCAGCCTCAGCCTCAGCAAAATTTCCAGCCCCAGCAACCTACTACCAACGCCCAGCCTGCTGCGACAACATCTAACAACCCATTCTTCGGCACCGCTACAACGGGCAGCGGATCCGGCCTTGCTGCACAAGCTGGAATCAACCCATATCAGCAGCAATCATCGGGGCTAGGAATTGGCGGCATGAACGGCCAACCCGGGGTCGGAACCGCCCCCGGAACTACTCCGGCCACGGGAACGAACAACTCCCCATTCACTGGAATGAGCAGTCCACCATTTGCAGGATCGAACAGCTCCCCATTTGCTGGAGGCCAATCCCCATTTTCAGGCCCGCCGCCCTCGAACTCGGCGTTCCAACGGACACACATGAGCCAGCCAAGCGTTGATGTGAGTGGGCTGCAGAAGGGTCGCCATAGCCCTGATGCGTTTGCTAGTCTGAGTGCTCGTTATGGTTAAGTTTATGACTTCGGCCTTGAATAATAAGTAGATAGATGGCCGAGCAATGTGAATATGGACATTGATTTTGATTTTCGCTTTGACTTTTACGCTGATCTCGATATAGAAGATTAACTAGACGTGTTATGGTTGTGCATGTCCGGCGCATTTTCATTGTCTGTTTGCCATTCCTTGAAATTTTTGGTGTCTTTTCTTTTCTTTTCTTTTCATCACATTCCCTGTCGATTTTTCTTTGTTCATTCAAGGTTCCTTTGATTTCCAGTGAGCGAGTCAAAACAGTGCATCAATGTACATATAGTTCTTGTTACATGAGTTTCGAACTGATAGTATATTACTGGTGCATCAAGACAGATTATCGTACATATGTAGGTACTGTAGATCTATTTTATATGTTCAAAGAAGTAAAAACACAAAATGGAAATAAATAGTAAGGGAATGTAGAAGGCATGAAGCTGAGAGGGAGGGGGAGGAAAATCCTCACAACACCATATATAACGGATAATACATGACCAAAAAGAGCCAAGAATCGGTGATTTCAAGACCACAACTCTGCTTCCGTAGGTCTCCTTTTAGCTCCGCCCAACCAAGTCGGTAACCCAGGAAGCCACTCTGATACCCATGGAGGAAGCCAGCCTGGCTTCTGCTTCCAGAATGATAACCTCGCTACAAATCTCTCCCAAGGAGTGAGGGGACGCCAAGGCCAATAAATTGATGATTTTGAAGGTGACGAGAAAAGAGACGTCACAGAATTTCGCCATGACGCAAACAGTGAAGGCGGCGATGCGGACCAAGGCATCGCAGAAACGTGAAGGCCCATCCATCCCTGCTTTTTTTGCTTGCGCCCCTCATTCTTGAACGATTCCACGATGCGATCAAATTGCTTATCTCGGCTTTGCTGCACTTGCCGTTGGGTCTCGGAGCGCCAGGCGTCCTGCTCTACCGTATCCAGGCACCAGACTACGATGTCGCCACGACGACGCCAGTCGTCGTGCCAGTCGGTGTTGAAGGTGCGCCAGCACTCGCCATAGTAGGAGCCGCGCAGCAGGGTGTGGAGGGTTGGCTCAAGCTGGGCGAAGAAGACGAGGTAGTCGGGCCATTCGTGTTGTGGGGCCTCGTTGGGGGTCTTTCCTGACGCAGAATGATATGCGGAAGAGGTATAGCTGGGTCGGCGGGGAAGGTGGCGGAGGCCACCAGCCATATTCTGGCGTAGGAATTGGGATGGGTCGTCGTAAAATTGGTCTGCTTCGTCTCGGTAAACGGCTTTCTGGGTTGCATTGAGGTCGATCGGTGGCTCGCAGGAAAGGGCCCAAGCGTTAATTGTCGGGTAGACTAAATGAGAGCGCCAAGGTGTGCTGTGGCAGGGCATCAAAAAGCCAGCAGAGATTCCTGTTTCGGAGGTGGAGTTTGTTTGTCTTTTTGTTGTTGTTGGTGCCGAGTGTGCTTGGTGCTGCTGACGGAGATAGGAGACAACCTTCAACGTTCCTGATGCGTGATAGAGAGTCGTGTATAGTGCAATCACCACGTTGACAAACACAAGAAAGATGAGAATCAACCTGCGGGGAGCATGACGCGGGTAGGCCCGCGAGTAGATAGCTGGGTAAAAGAATTGCACCAAAGGCGGCGCAGCTAAGATGTGCAGACATGGCAGCAATGGGTAGATGAAACGCACTTCCTTGTGAGATATTAAAGAGAGGACAGATGGCATCACAAGGCAGACTGTCGCCAACTGCATTCGGATTGCCGCCTGCAAATTGTTTCCCGTGAAATTTTGAGTCGTCAAGGTTCTGTATAAACCCCAAACCGCAAAAGGCAGCATACTGGTGAGTAGAAGCGGATAACCCTGCGAGACATAGTAATGCCAATCATTGCTGCCATAGAAGACAGCCAGTGACTGCGCGATGTTGAAGTACAGGAACCTCAGCGGTGGGAAGGTCCAAATTCCATAGAAGAGGCGGTCCGCAACGGAAGACACCGCGAGAATTGCCGATCTATTGGATTAAGAGGTCAGCTGGTCCCTTATCACGAGGTCGGCCTACATACCCGCAAGCTATAACCTCAAAAATGAGAACCCTCCGCTGGGGCCATGAGGTCCGAAGCCAAGCGAGGCCAGCCAGGGTTGCCCAAACGATAATATTAGTCGGACGCAGTATACATGCGAGCGCCGCCAGCGGCAGGCATTTGCGGAGGCTGTAAGCAGCGTCAGTGGCTGTTGTCATGAAGTTGGAGGTCCAGTCATACCCAAGAATCACACTTCGACCCCGGTCCGTGCCCCTCATTTGATTGCCAGTGTTCTTGTCGCGGCCGTCGCCGGCTGTAGAGCCTACCGACAATTGCCATGGCCATAGTTCCAACGCAACAATGGTTATTGTCGTCTCGAAGCAGTTCGATAGTGTCCTAGTTGAGCAGAACCATTGCCAGGGATTTAGAACGGTTGCGACCAACTGTTAGACAATTAGCACGCGCTCTTTCCTGCCAACACGGAGAAATTCCGAACACCCGACATATATTCACATACCGTTGTCCATGATCCACGGGAATCATTTCCATAGACGCGAACTGCGAGCTTCCATGTGTAGAAATCACCAATTGCCGCCACAACGGCCTGCGCTGTCTTCGGAGTGGCAATCAGGAGCTCTGCGCGCGTTGCGGGAGACACGCTGAGGGTGGATGCGAGGAAATCGGCAGCTTTATAGATAGCGGCAAAGAAGAGAGGATGCAGTGAGGATCGGAGTTGATGTCGCCATTCCTAGGAGCGCGATATTGAAGTTAGCCAAAGCCATGTGTCGACGCGATCGCATTCACTCACCCATGTCACCCAGGCTCCTTGGCCCTGACCGAACGCGATCTGCCAGGCTGGCTCCAATGACTGGAAGTATTCATCTGGCTGGAAAAATGTCCGAACTGCAAACGCATTGATGAGACGGAAGGCGATGAGGAAGAGGAGTATGTTTTGAGGGGCTGTTTGAGGCGCGCGGGGAGAAGTTCGTGTAGACATGATCAAGGGTAATAATATTGTGAATACTCATTTATTCCCGTGTACATTGCGAGAGGCTCAAGAAGGCTGGCCTCACAAAGTGCATGGGCATGGACAGACAACAAAGGTGAGGGCGGAAGATGTTCCTCTTCAACTCCAAGACTTGAACTACTCAAACTACTCGACCTAACATTCTTTAACATTACAACTGTCTCATTTTTGGTTCTTTTTCTGTTTTTTTTTGTGTTTCTTTGTTTTCAATTATAACATACCCATTTTAGTCTTTTTTTCCTATTTCCAAGAGTTCAGTATATTTTTCAGCTCCTTCGATAACCGAAGTATGACGTTTCTATCCCGATCTCTCTGATTTAAATTAGACCAATTAAGACCTTTTAACACGATCCAAGAGTATATATAGTTAATTAACGAATCAGAAATCGTGGTTATCAAAGCTAATGGAGCCTTGTAGGGTAATCCTGCGCATAGGGAACAGCATCGGCACGACCTGTACTTAGCGGACATATTCGGTCTAAGTCTAACACTTAACGGCATAGCGTACACAAAAGAAAAATTCCCCTTACTTATATAACATCTCTTCTTTTGCTTTTTCTTCAATTTCTTTGATCTCCTCAACTTACTCTCCCTCCTTCTTTTACCCCATTGCCAATACCCCATTAACTCCAACTTTCCCCTCTCCCCGCAATCATGTCTACTGGGCCTTTCTCCCACTACCATGCTGCCTCTTCTGCTGAGGCAATTGAGTCCGAGAAGCAATATGCTGCTCATAATTATCACCCTCTCCCTGTTGTCTTTGCCCGGGCTCAAGGTACTTCGGTCTGGGACCCCGAAGGCCGTCACTACCTTGACTTCCTCTCTGCCTACTCCGCTGTGAACCAAGGTCACTGCCACCCCAAATTGATTGCTGCACTGGTAGATCAAGCTTCACGAGTAACTCTGAGCTCCCGTGCATTCTACAATGACGTTTTCCCTCGCTTTGCCAAGTTCGTTACCGACTACTTTGGCTTTGACATGGTGATGCCCATGAACACTGGTGCCGAGGCCGTCGAGACAGGTATCAAAATCGCCCGCAAATGGGGATACAAGGTCAAGGGCATTCCGGAAAACAAAGCCGTCATTTTGAGTGCAGAGAATAACTTCCATGGACGTACAGTAAGTGAATTGTGACCCCTCTCTGTTGCACCAGTGGAGGTATGGAATACATCAGTGGCTGATTATGACCCCTTGCATTAGTTCGCCGCCATTTCCCTATCTTCCGACCCCGAATCACGCGAGAACTACGGCCCTTATCTGCCCGGTATCGGATGCACGATTCCAGGAACGGACAAGCCCATTGCCTACAATGATAAGGTAGCTCTGCGCGAAGCATTTGAGGCAGCCGGCCCCAACCTGGCTGCTTTCCTCGTCGAGCCTATCCAGGGTGAGGCAGGCATTGTTGTCCCCGACCCAGATTACCTGCAGGAGGCCAGGGCACTCTGCGATAAGCACAATGTGCTGCTGATCTGCGACGAGATCCAAACCGGTATCGCGCGCACGGGTAAGCTGTTGTGCCACGAGTGGAGCGGAATCAAGCCCGATCTTGTCTTGCTCGGCAAGGCTATTTCGGGTGGTATGTACCCGGTTTCTTGCGTGTTGGGAAGCAAGGACGTCATGCTCACAGTGGAACCTGGTACCCATGGTTCGACCTACGGCGGAAACCCACTTGGATGTGCTGTTGCTATTCGCGCACTCGAAGTCGTGCGCGAGGAGAACATGGTCGAGCGTGCGGAAAAGCTCGGTCACTTGTTCCGGGATGGGCTGTTGGCTATCAAGAGCCCGCTCATCCAGACAGTGCGTGGAAAGGGCCTGCTCAATGCCATCGTTATTGATGAGTCGAAGACGAATGGACATACCGCTTGGGATTTGTGCATGTTGATGAAGGAGAAGGGTTTGCTGGTATGTATCCGAGTCCTTACTCGTTAAGTTTGTTTCGGAGATCGCTGACTCTTATACTCTCCAGGCGAAACCCACCCACCAGAACATCATTCGCCTTGCTCCTCCACTGGTCATTACGGAGGAGGAGATCCAAAAGGCTCTTGATATCATCAAGGAGGCCGTGACAGACCTCCCCAACCTTAAGGGCGCATCCGAGGATCAGGTCATCCCTCCCCCGGAGAAGAAGGTTAAGATTAATCTTGAGAACTAGATGCTCTATGAAGAGCGGGACCTCCTTAAGTCCACATATCGCAGCACATATATCGCAGCGCAACCCACGAAGCCGCGTGGGGGATCCATGACCTGCCATAAGCCATGCATATTACCTGATATTCTTCAGATTCGGGCTGGCTACTCGGTACTTAGGATTCCCATTGGACGCAAGCTTGAGACCGGAATGCCCCTACCGGCACTTTTCCAACTTTCTTGTTATCCCACGACGTGACGATGGAATGGCTTTACTTTTGCTCTCCTTTTTTTTTCAAGGTCAACTTGTATGTCATAGCAAGGAATAGATCAAAATTGGATTTTGGACATCAACGGGTAATATCCATAAGATTGAAATGAGCCTCGGGGACCGATATAAGGATTACTAATCTAATTATCGGCGAACGGAGTCAGGAAGCCCGTGACGCCGACCACCGTCAGATTCTATATGAATTTCTTAGGTCTCTGTGGCTCCTTCGTACATGTAAGCCCGATGTCTTTTTTTATCTCCCACTTTTTTGACTTTTTATGTATGACTGGCCCCCAAGCATGGGAAGCTTAGCCTCAGGTGGATACATCCATGTAATATAAATACTCCGAAGTCCGTTTTCTTCGCTCCGTTTTCGTTATATTGGAGTGACTGTACTCCCTAGGATTACTAGTTCTATTGAATCCTGGAATCTTTTGGATCCTCCTTCTCCTTAATTCCCTATCTGAATCCCTAATCCCCGAATATCCGACATTATCTCCGCGTCCAGCATCTTGTCTCCACATTCTATTACTCCCAAATTTTTTTTCAAATCGCATTCCTGGCCTAGGCGAACTGGCATCCGACTCCAGCGCCATGTCCACGCCTGAGCCGCTACGTGAAGTAGTGGCTGATAAACTCGAGCCCAACACTTCGAGATCAGCACCCGAAGCCAAGGCATCCGATCTGGACGTGCAGCCTGCGCAAAAGAAAAAATGGTATCGCAGACTCAATCCGGTGCGAATGCAAAAGATACCTCCTATACCAGCAGAGCGATCTGTGTCGCGTGAACATGGCGCTTCATTTTTCAGCGTTATTTCTTTCCAATGGATGGCCCCGTTGATGAAGGTTGGTTATCTACGCCCACTCGAATTGCAGGATATCTGGACTGTCAATCCCGATCGGACCGTTGACGTATTGTCCGGCCGATTAGATGCCGCCTTGGAAAAGCGCACCGGGAGCGGCATTAACCGCCCGCTTGTCTGGGCATTGTACGACACGTTCAGATTTGAATTTCTGCTTGGTGGCGTCTGTCAGTTTTTCAGTTCGCTGTTGCTGGTCTTTGCGCCATATTTGACTCGGTACCTGATTTCTTTTGCAACGGAGGCTTATGTCGCACAACAGGCTGGTCAGCCGGCGCCCAACATTGGCAAGGGCATGGGTTTTGTCATTGGTATCACCTGCATGCAGGCACTGCAAAGCTTATGCACGAATCAGTTCCTGTATCGGGGCCAAGTTGTTGGTGGGCAGATTCGAGCGGTGCTTATTTCTCACATCTTCAACAAGGCTATGAGATTATCTGGCCGTGCTAAGGCAGGAGGGCAGGCAACCGCAGAAGAAGTCAAAGCTCTGGAGGTAACCAAGGAGGCTCTCTTGAAGCCCGAAGAGAACGGGAAGAAATCGACGCCTGATGCTGCGCTACCCGCACCTGGTGGCGTTGCAGGCGATGGCCGCGGATGGAACAATGGTCGCATTACTGCTCTAATGAGCATTGACGTGGACCGGATTAACCTGGCTTGTGGAATGTTCCATATGATTTGGACAGCACCCCTCTCCATTATAGTGACACTCGTCCTTCTCTTGGTCAACATTGGCTACAGTTGCTTGTCTGGGTACGCACTGCTGGTAATTGGAATGCCCTTCTTGACTTTCGCTGTGCGATCATTGATCAACCGACGGAAGAGTATCAACAAGATTACAGACCAGCGTGTATCTCTCACCCAGGAAATTCTGCAAGCTGTGCGCTTCGTGAAGTACTTCGGTTGGGAGAGCAGTTTCCTCGGCCGTCTGAAAGAGATCCGTGGACGAGAAATTCGATCCATCCAGACCTTGCTTGCCATCCGAAATGGCATTCTTTGTGTGGCGATGTCTATTCCCGTTTTCGCCTCGATGCTGGCTTTCGTTACCTATGCGCTGTCAAATCACGTCTTGGACCCTGCGCCGATTTTCTCCTCGCTGGCGTTGTTCAATTCCCTGCGGATGCCGCTGAACATGCTGCCAATGGTCATTGGCCAAGTAACTGATGCTTGGACTGCTTTTAGTCGAATCCAGGAGTTCTTGCTCGCCGAAGAACAAACTGAAGATATCGAGCAGGATGAGAACATGGAAAATGCAATCGAGATGGAGCATGCTTCGTTTACCTGGGAACGCCTTCCAACAAACGAGAAGGATGCAGAAAAAGCCAAGAAGAAGGCAGTTGCACAGCCTGAACCAACAGAAAAGTCAACAACCAAGGACGATAACGCCAATGAGACTCCCGCAGAGCCGTTTAAACTAAACGACATGACCTTTGAAGTTGGCCGACATGAACTGCTTGCTGTAATTGGAACAGTCGGTTGTGGCAAGAGTTCCTTACTCTCAGCTCTTGCGGGCGATATGCGTGTGACTGATGGTACTGTGCGTATGAGCACCTCACGTTCATTCTGTCCCCAGTACGCCTGGATCCAAAACACCACCGTGCGTAACAATATTCTATTTGGGAAGGAATATAATGAGACTTGGTATGAGCAAGTCCTCGACGCATGCGCTCTGACCCCAGATCTTGAGATCTTACCAAACGGAGACCAGACCGAGATTGGCGAACGAGGTATCACAGTGTCTGGTGGACAGAAACAGCGTTTGAATATCGCCCGCGCCATATATTTCAATGCAGAAATGGTTCTCATGGATGATCCTTTGTCAGCTGTCGATGCACATGTTGGTCGTCACATCATGGACAAGGCAATATGCGGTTTGCTCAAAGATCGCTGCCGAATCTTGGCAACGCATCAACTTCATGTTCTAAGCCGATGTGATCGAATTATTGTTATGGACGAAGGACGAATCAATGCCATTGATACATTCGACAACTTGATGCGCGACAACGAGGTCTTCAAGCGATTGATGTCTACTTCTCGACAGGAGGATATGCAAGAGGAAGAGGAAGAAAGTGTCGGTGAAGTTGTGGATGAAATAGACGAAAAGGAGCCAAGCCTCAAGAAGGTAGCCCTAGCAAAACCGGCTGCAGCCCTGATGCAGCAAGAAGAAAAAGGCTACCGCTTCCGTTGGCTGGGGTGTCTGGAAGGCATATATCCGGGCCTCCGGCAGTTATCTCAATGCCATCGTGATACTGATCTTGCTTGCCATTACGAATGTAGCCAACATCTGGACTAGTCTGTGGCTGTCCTACTGGACTTCCAACAAGTACCCGGGGCTGTCGACTGGCCAATATATTGGAATTTACGCTGGCCTGGGTGGCGGTGTTGTGGTCCTGATGTTCATTTTCTCGACTTATATGACCACCTGCGGTACGAATGCTAGCAAGACTATGCTTCAGCGTGCGATGTTCCGTGTGCTCCGTGCGCCTATGAGTTTCTTCGATACTACACCGCTTGGACGCATCACCAACCGTTTCTCGAAGGATATCCAGGTGATGGACAATGAACTGTCGGACGCAATGCGTATCTATGCCCTGACTATGACTATGATTATCTCTGTCATGGTTTTGGTCATCGTGTTCTTCTACTATGTGAGTGCTCTGTCCCTTGGGGTTTCTTGGGTTACTCGTAATGGTAGCTAACCCCTTTTAGTTTGTTATCGCACTTGTCCCGCTAGTTGTACTGTTCCTCCTAGCTTCGAACTATTACAGAGCATCGGCCCGCGAGATGAAGCGCCACGAGGCCGTCTTGCGCTCAATGGTGTATGCCAAGTTTGGCGAAGCCATCACCGGCATTGCATGCATTCGTGCATATGGCGTAGAGAACCAATTCCGCCGCACCATCCGAGACTCGATCGATGTGATGAACGGGGCCTATTTCCTCACTTTCTCCAATCAGCGTTGGCTCAGTGTCCGACTCGACGCCGTGGCGACCGTAATGGTCTTCGTGGTCGGTGTTCTAGTTGTTACTTCTCGGTTCAATGTCTCGCCCAGTATTTCTGGATTGGTGTTGTCTTATATCCTGTCCATCGCACAGATGCTCCAATTCACGGTTCGTCAGCTGGCCGAGGTTGAGAACAACATGAACGCCACAGAACGTGTTCACTACTACGGTACTCAATTGGAAGAGGAGGCACCTTTGCACCAGGCCGTGGTGCCAGCTAGCTGGCCCGAGAAGGGTCACATCGAGTTCAGCAACGTGGAGATGCGCTACCGGGCTGGGCTTCCACTCGTCCTGCAAGGCCTCACCATGGACGTGCGAGGAGGCGAGCGTATTGGTATTGTCGGTCGCACCGGTGCCGGCAAATCGAGTATCATGTCCGCACTATTCCGTTTAACCGAGCTATCAGGAGGTAGCATCAAAATTGACGACATCGACATTTCCACCGTTGGCCTCCACGACCTTCGATCCCGCCTGGCCATCATCCCCCAAGACCCAGCCTTATTCAAGGGCACGATCCGCTCGAATCTTGATCCGTTCAACGAGCATAATGACCTCGAGCTATGGTCCGCGCTACGCAGAGCGTACCTCATCGGCCAAGAGCAAGAACTTGAAGGCGAGGAACTGCAAAGCGGGTCAGGCACCGGAATCGCAACCCCAATCACAGGCAGTGACGTGAAAGCACGCCCGACAAACAAGCTCACTCTCGAATCACCTGTCGACGACGAAGGCCTGAACTTTTCCCTGGGCCAGCGCCAACTGATGGCCCTCGCCCGGGCACTGGTCCGCGACGCACGCATCATCGTCTGCGACGAAGCTACCTCTTCCGTTGACTTCGAGACAGATCAGAAGATCCAGCACACTATGGCCCAGGGCTTCGATGGGAAGACTTTGTTGTGTATTGCGCATCGCTTGCGCACGATCATCCACTACGATCGCATCTGCGTCATGGATAAGGGTCGGATTGCTGAGATGGATGCACCAGTTGTGCTGTGGGATAAGACAGATGGCATTTTCCGTGCTATGTGTGAACGCAGTGGGATAACGCGCGAGGACATTCTCAGCACTAACTGAGATGATGTTTTGAAACCAGTATATAATATCTACACACCACATATAGCATATAGCATATCAAAGCACATAAAAGTAACTATTTAATACATACTATCTTTCGATTCTGCATCTTTACATTCTTTCCTATATAACAAGAAGAACGAATCACTCTTTATCCAATTCACAAACCAATTCCATCCCCAAATTCCGCATCATCCCTTCAAACCCAGCCTCCTTCCACCCACCAAGATCCCTCTCATCCAACTGCACCATCTCTTCCACCTCCGACGACACTCCAACAGGGAACCCAGTAAACTTAACCGGCAACGCAGGTGCTGTCCCAACAACCCTCATCCGCAACCCTGTCAGAACACCACGCAGATGATCCGCCGCTTTGCCCCCACCCCGTCCTCCATACGAAACAATCCCCGCCGGCTTCCCCTTCCACTCGAAGAAGAGATAATCAAGCGCGTTCTTCAGACTTGCTGGGATACTCCAGTTATATTGCGGCGTGACAAAGATAAATGCATCGTACTGCTTTACTACCGCGGACCACGCCCGTGTGTGCGCCTTGCTGTAGTGCGGAGTGGGGTCTGCTGCTGGTAGGCTGGCGGGGATAACAGATTCGTCGTAGAGGGGCAGGGATTGCTTTGCGAGGTCGAGGATTTCGAAGGTTATGTGGCGCGGGTCTGTATCGGTTGTTTCGCTGTGGTTTGTTGGGATCGTCGGGTCAGAGGTGAGTACGTCATAGACATACTGCGTTATCGTAGGGTTGAGACGGGGGCAGCGCGTGCTGCTGGTGACTATCGCGACACGTTTGGGAGCCATTATGGGATTGGTTTTTAGTGAGAGATTTGGACATTTGTTGGGGGGATTTTATAGGAGAGGATAGAAGCTGCCTACGGAGCGGACCTAATAAATAGTTCGGAGGTCGGGGATTAGAAACCTGGACACTTTTGACTTCCATGGTTCTATAGCTATTTTTAACAATTCTTACCTTCAAGTGAAATTGGGATTTATCATAGTACATGTTAAATTAAGACAGTATATAGCAGAATAGTGGAAAACATCGGAAAGCCACGGTCATTCTGAACACAACAACCCCAAGATTGAACAGCATATAAAACACAGAGTTACTGGCTCCTATACCTCCCTCTTCTTCAATTCCAAGAACCAGAACTATATACCCAAGAATCAAGCGCAAGACATAAAGCAATGGGTCTGCCCCTGCGTGCCTATCTTGTCCAATGCGGGATCCGGTCTCCGCAACCAATTAGCCAGCATGTTGGTACAATGATCAACATGCTCTAGATCGCTAAGCATATTATCCAGACGATCACCACGCATGTGGACATCATGGCCTCGTCGAAGGAGAAACAGACAATGGACCAGATGCTCACGGACAGCAGTCCAATAGAAGTCCGGGTTGTTACCGAGTTCAGTGTAGTCCTTCATCTGCTGTGTGGCAGCCTCATCATAGAAATAAACAAACGGCTTGCCATTGTTAAAATGCGCAAACTCCTTCGTGAAGTCATGCGGGCATCCTTTGTGTAACCAACAGCCAGCAAGAGGATCGTAGGCGCAGCCGAGGGCTTCGGCCTCCTTAGTTGAGTTCCCGCACGAATACCTTACTCGTGGAGCTGGTGGCAGGCACTGTCGTTTGCCTTCGAGTGATTCTGGGTATACGAGGGAGTCAGAGGGTGGCCCTTTAACAACAAGGACCTTGCGGAATGGTTCCACTGCGATGGCTGTGATAACAGCCATCAATAGGAGCAGCAGGACCATGATCAGGCCAGCGATAGCGATAGTAGTGAGCTTTGGTTTCATAAACTGCTGCAAGCCCCGGCGAGGAGGTCTGTTTGTGATGGTGGCATCGCTGTCACCATCGGCATCCGCTTTGGGGACGGGGTGGTAGTTGCGAGAGAAGGCTTTGTCCATCGTGGTATAATTAACGAGTGACGATGTGGTCGTTGCTCGTGGGATCGTAAAGAAGAGAAATATCTCGTTTCTGGGGATAATTCCAGTAGTTGCCCATAATGCTTATTGAGATTGTAGTCTTATTCAGGTCGAAGTCAGGACAAAGAGTAGACAGGAGAGGTTTATAGATGGTTCGATGTAGATGTCAATAAGACTCGGAAGAAATAAACCAATCATGTCATGTCGAAGTGAAGAGTTCAATAAGTGATGGGAAAATGCATCCAAACAAAGAAACCCTAGAAAACCCCCCATTTCGCAATCCAACCGTTCTCCCTCCCTAATTATGAAGGAAGGCCGTACTTTGCACTCTATATACATAATATATAAATATTAAATAATTTCATCAAGGCCTCGGTGATAGATGAGGCCAACCCTATGTGCATAACAGCGGTAACTCCGCTATGCACCCTGCGATCTCTATCTCCATGGGCTCTGAAGGGCGCTTCATACCTTTAACATCAATGTATGCTAAAAAACTTTGTATAAGATATATTTGCTAGACTGGGCACTATGTTCAAATCTCTATCAACAAATTCATCTCGTGGCACATTCACAAGTTCCCGATAAAAGATGCACAAAAGCAATTTACAACAAGAATGGAAAAAAGCAAATATACAAGACTAGCACAAAGCCGACTCCTCAGTCTCTAGAGCTGTCACCAATCTAGACGACAAAGACAGTTTGATTGAGAGATTCCAAAAATGCAGAAGGACCGGCCTGCAATTCAACAAAATCAGCATACTTGAATTCCAGCAAATGTAATAATCGACCTACACCAATCAGAGCCGCATGGGCGATATTAATCTGGCTTTTGCCAAGGGTAGTCGAGGCCGGGACGGTGACTGTAAAGTTCTCATACGGGGGTAGGCTGGACTCGTGGTACTGGGGGTTGAAAGGCCCGTTGTATAAAATCGTTCCGAGAACCTCATCTGCGTCTCTGCAAGGCGAGGATTTACATGAAGAGAGGCCGATTGCTACGCCCATCTCCTTAGATGGACTTAACGAGTTCTGGATAATAGATTAGTGAAACGGATTGCGAAGTTGGAAGAGCTATGTAGCCTGGACTCTGGAACTTACAGGGCGCTGTACTTGGACGACGACTTCCTTGCCAGAATCAACTCTCTGATCCTCAATGGGGAGTCCGATTGCAGCTCTCTGGGCAATGGCCACGGCGATGAAAAGAACCAGGGAGAAGAACTTCATTTTTATAGATTGGGTAGAGTTGTAGAGTGGGAAATGTGCTGGCAAGGTGATAAGATGGTATAAGACTTTCTGTTGTATGGAGAGTTACAAGATGTGGTCTGGGGTATTTATAGACTCAAACCCTGGATTCTAAAAGAGTCGAATATGACGATTGGACGCCTCTCTGCAAGTCTCAGATACATTTCATCGTCAATCCCATAAGCCACGGGCAGCCTGACGCTCAGGTCAATCGGGAAACTAAAGTGGAAATTCCCTAAGGTCGTAGATTCACCTTGCATATCGAAATAAGGAAGCTAACTAGGGTTTCACTTCAAACGGTCAACTCAGGCTGAATTTCAAATCTGTTCCCTACATTACTGGTGGGTTCTAGTGGGGTTCTAAGGGCTGAGGGTGCCTACGGTGTAGGGAGTACGGAGTACTCCGTAGCTGTCTCACATGTGAGCTCATGATATTTCTTGAACTGATCAATATTTACATAGGGCATCAAATGCATTGCTTAACTGACAATTTCTCACAGCTTCCAGAATAGAACGATTGCTAAGGCCGAAAAATGAGGTTTGCCAAGTCCACTGAATGGGCAAACGCCAGGGCCGAGTTAGAATCCTCAAGGTGAGATGATGATTTCTGCCAGTTAGAACCTTGCACATAGTAATTTTGCTGACTATCACGCTTTTGAACATGAAGCAACTGTTCAATTTGAATCAAGTATGTTGTCTCTCTGCTTTAAGCTTGCTGCATCCCCTATTTTTCCACTGCCCTTCGAATTGTGGCAAGTTCATGTCCGACATCGGGTTAGTTGGTTTCGAAATCAACCCTTGCCTCGTTCCCATAGGTTACGGGCCATTTAGACAAATCGCATGGGCTTTTGTCCATGAAATTCAGTGTAACTCTTCCAGGGCATATTCTTATTACTCGCCAGTCAATTCTAGCAAATTATGGATATGGTTTTTCATATCAGGTTTCTTGAATTTTCGCTTGTGTTTTGATGTTCACGTCGTCATTTTGAAAAATATGAGATCGCTAAAGGGTATAACCCACTAGAAGAGAGCTGAATGGGACTGCATGTCACCTCTTACCTGGCAGATTCATTGAATTTTTACCAACTCTTAGCTTTGCGAGTATTTATGTTAATGAAGAAAACAGAATAAACATCCGTAGCTCCTCTATGCTATCTAGCGGCTACACAGTAAAGGTTGATATTTGTAACATGTGCAAGGATACCAACTAGAGCTACGTCGTCAGCAACTAAGTGGTAAGGCAAGATCTTCATAGAAAAAAACTCTTTCTTCATATCATTCGTCGTTCTTCGTCCTCTTTTCTCTCCTGCTCGTCCTGGGCCTTTGTCTTGATTTCACATTCGCAGAATCTGTCTCAGTGCTCTTGGGGTTGCGCATTTATGATAGGAGTAGGGGTATTGCAGAATTAATCAAACGGAGCAGCAACTGTGGATTCTATAGGTAGCTATGCAGCAGTGAAGGGGACAGTAATGCTTCAGTGGTGCATGTGAACAGTGAACACTGAACGCAAAGAATGAAAGAATGAACACAAATTTCACTCAATAGAACAAAGAACTTTAGCCTCTTCATGACAAGCACACTAAATATTAAGCCTCACCTGATTATTCAAAGCCCATCTACCTCTCTGACAGTCAATTCATTTGAGATTCCCTAAGTTTTTCTTTCTCGGCCTCAAGAGCCACTGCCATTCGGGCCTGTTTTCGCCTCCACTTCCTCTTACTCTTCGAGTTCTCTGGGTTTCGATAACATTCCTCAACAGGATGCCTCGTCAGACGCTGATGGAAGGGACAGTATTGCTTGGGAAAATCTTCAATTTGCTTCAAGTTGGCAACAGCAGTATCTAGGCTACCTAGGGTTGACTGTTGGCTTCCTAGTCGGTATGCCTCAAACTCCAGGAAATCGTCAAAGGCTTCATCAAGGATTGATGCCGGCAGAGACCCTTTCCCAAACTGAAGCGATTCAACCCATGGGATGGTGTTAGGGTTTGCACTGACTGCGGCAAGGAACTGATTCAGGAGGTAGACCGTAGGAATATCTGGACGTCCAAATGCCTCCTTCATCTCCTTGAGGGCTTGTTTCCAGGCTTGCACAAATGCGTTGGGTGAATTCGACGAGTAATACACCGTGTGAAGCCAGTTCATGTATTTGCGATAAGTGACCAGACAGTCATGAGATTTGCTATCTGGAATATCACTAGGCTCGCCGGGAAAGAAGGCTGTGAATGGGCCATAATTGGGGCAAGCAGTGTTCAAAGGAGCTGAAACAAAAAATTGAGGGCCAGGAAGCGAGGGGTATACGATCGGTGGGCCATATGAGGGAGGGACCGGCGGATAAGGGTCAAACGAAACGGGGTAAACTTGCGGCGGTCTGCATAAGAAAGGACCATAAGAAACGGTGCCGACGGATGGAGGACCAAAGTACCCAAAGCCGAACTGAGGTGGAGCTAGGGTCTCGGTAACTGGAGTCGGGTTCAAGAAAATGGGTTCGCCCTCAAATGCAGCGGCGGGATCTCCTATACCGGAAACGAACATTTTGCCTCAGTTAATGTAGCAGTGAGTGAAATAGTCTTGGTATTATCCTCAATCCAGGGGGATTTCGTTGACGAGTAAAGATCACGGCGCTCGATAGATGTAGCTTAAATGCTATAAAGGATACGGCTTGAGCGGTTAGAAAGCTGCAACTTGTGCGAGTAGATGTAAAGAAATTGTCAAAGATAAGTCGGACAATTGGAATATATGCTTTTTTGGCGCATCGATAGATTCCTGGTGAGGTTAAACAATGTGGTGTTGGGGTGAAGACAAGGAAGAGTTGGTGGCCACTGTAGGGTCCGCGTTTATATGAAGCATCACAGCCTGGTATAGATTAAATTTTGACCTCGGTAGCAAAAGGTGTTCTATTATCGAGATCAAGTCACTTGAAGTGAGACATTAGGTACGCTAAGAGCTCCAGTAGACAACGTGACCTCAGAAATACTTTTAACACATAATCATCACAACTAAAGGCATAATTTGAGTATAGCTTAGAGAAAAGTGAGATGAGTCTTAAATCATTCTATAATGGTACAAAAGGAATTCCAAACCAATCTGACGATGTTTCTGAAGAATTCTACCTTAAGTGATAGGCAAAGCTCGACCAGGCGCCTAAACCCTGATATACTCTTCTCAGTACTGCTGAGGGGCATTTGACGGGTTTATCATGTCATCTTCGTTTGCTCCTAGGCAGACTCAATTCTGAGATCAGAAAAATCATTGATATTAATGTCAGCTAGTACACATGGCCTTCCACTTCGTCCACTTCATTTTTTTTTGTATGTGTGGATCTTAATATATTTTTTAATTTTGTTCTTCCCGGGCTCATTTGACCAACTAGCCGATGCCAAGCAAGAGCCCCAGCACGAGGTCGTCCCTGCATGACGCCCAAGAATGGATGATTCGATGTACGAGTACGAAGCTTCTCATTCTCCTTCCCCGGAGCCAGCTCGACAAAATACCGGTTCTGGTCGCATCACTGGTCCAGTTCCAAGTATCACAGTTCGAAGCCCTATTCTTCCAAGCACTCCTGCTAGACCACCTCTAGTGCGATTTTCTTTAGGGAGGTTTCTCAAGTTGCTTCTCACAGAGGAAGCCTCTAAGGATGCGACTCCCATTGTCACCCTCAGACTAAAGTTTACTCGGATTATCTTTGTTCTCTGGCCCGAGAAAAGAATCCGGAATATTAATTCTTTTCTTCCTATGGAAATAGGTCACATCTTGGCATTCATGTCCAGAATTTGATACAAAAGCGCGAATCGGGGCCAAACTCGGGACATGTCCCATTTGCCTTTTCGATGGTAAACAGTTTGACAATTACCCGAGGAAGATGACAGGAAATCCCCAAGCTCTACTCGATTTCGGAAGGGTAAAGATCTTCCGATACTGTTACTAGTAATCCTAAGAGCAATATCAGCTAATCTCCCAGCAGTGTGCATTAGGCAAATCTCGTATAAACTTATATAAACCAGCGGTTAAGATAATCATGTGGTTCTCTTGGAGTTCCGGCTAATGTCCGAGCTCGCCTTTGTGATTGTATATTATGCCTTCTGTAATTTGCGCCAGTTGCGTGAGCGAATCATGAAATAATAATCTAGATCTGCCCATTTGACTCGGACCATTTATTTGTACAAATGAGGCCAATGAGTCCCCGAACATAGTCCACGCCTTGAGACACATGGTTTCGTAACTGACCCAGAAAGCCGTACAGCCGGTAGGGGATTGTCCAGGTACGTACTGGGTCCGAGGACCGAAGGGAGAAAAGCGAAAGCCTGGTTGGTAATGTGACAGGAGCTATTACTATTTGTGCAGGATTGAGAGTGCCACTATACTTCATAGACCTTGGCAGTGACATGTCTCTGAGCCGAATTACGCGCATCGGGTAGCTGTAAGCATCGAATAATGTTGATCGGCATAGACTTCCAGAAGTATCAATTCCCGAAGTCTGAGTTAAATTAGTTTCCAAGGTTCCAAGCGGTAGAATCCATGGTTTCTCATGAACTATAAGGTACCTAGTAAAATGGATTAAATCTTGAAATCTTGTAACTAGAGAGATTTAGTGCCATTGGAGGTCTTAGAGGTATTAGAGGTCTTAGAGGCATTAGAGGTATTAGAGGCATTAGAGGTCTTGGGTCTAGTGGTCAAAAGTAAAAATGCAAGGTAGACTGGAGAAAGATCAGAAGATATCTAATATCTAATATGCATCAAACAAATTCCAATTTGAAGCCACATGGGAAAGAACGATGGAGTGGGACCTGCCGGGATCTGATAGCCAGCCATTTTAGCACGTTCCAACCCTCTCCACACCCATGTTATGAATGTAACATTTTCTATTTCTTATCAAGTCAGAGTATATTTAATATACCCCGTACATACTTTTCGAATACAATTCTAGCAAACATGCCACTTTTGTTCCTGGTCGATCTTTTTCTGAGGGGATCCGCCCGATCGCACGCCTATCCCACCTTAGCTCTATAAGACTATCGGAATGAACTCTTCCTCTCCTCAAGATTTCCAGGAGTGGGTAGATCGACGCCAAAGCAACCTATCTGCCTCCACCGTGTCGTCTTCATCAACAAGTATCCTCTTCTCGAGCCCTGCGACATCTCCAGGGTCCAGCTCGAGGAAGCAATCCTGGCAGTTATATGATGATGTCGTGCGGCTCGAGCTGACTCCTTCCGTGCAAATGTCGGTTCTGAGAAAGGTCCCAAGGTCCCATTCAGGCCATGCGCTGATTTGTTACTAGTTCCTTCGTCAAGAATGCCCAGTTATTCAAGTTGAAATACAAATTCATTGATATCTGCAAGGACTCAACGGGCGCATTGAGGTGTCTCGAACTCGGGGGAGGATTAGGCCAGCAAACACCTTTTATCCACACCTGTGAGTTGGCTAGCATATCTCCGAAGGATAACATGCTGATCGTTCAAATCACGGATAGTCTCCAATACAAAACTGCCAGTCCCTCACCTAGAGCATCCAAAAGCAGGCGACGATTACCCTCTCCGCGTGTCCTTTATGGATCAACAAACCATTCAAACGGGAAACACGATATTCATGACGCAGCTATCATATAAATTTGATCACTGGGATGGTACGCGACCGATAAAGCTTGGAGGATAAACATTTGCTTACATCTGCAGATTGTGTACGATTTCAAGAACTCTTACTCGGCTCCAAGTTGATGTTTATCGGCGGCATGGCTGAGGCCAAGTCCAAAGGCCGAGGTGAAGAGTGCATCAGCCAAAATCTTCGCATCCTTCGCGGGCATAACGGGAAACGGGTGATGCTATTCTTTGCTAACTCACAACGGAGGGAGCTCAAACGATATGTTTCCATTCCCCGTAAGTTCACTTCTATCCGGACCGACCCTCTATCACAGTGGCCTTGCTAATAACCCGGCTAGTAAACTGTATTGGGGCAATTAAACCTCCGAAGAAGGCCGGTCGACCAGCCATAATTGATCTGAATCCGAACTTCGATATCCTATCTCAAATGAGGAATCTTACGATTCAGTTTCTTGCCGATGATGGTCAGTTGCATATTTAAATTTCATGGGATATCGCTTATTCCTTTCTAGATTGCACAGAATTTTGTCGGATGTTATCATACGACCTGACCATTGGATAAATAGCTGGGGGTGGACAGATTCCATATAATCCCTCAGTTATCTTATGACGATGATGAATTTCGCATGGAGTTGGGCAAATTGGGGGGCTAGATATCACATAATACCAATATACCCGGGCGTTTACTTTGCATAGAATTGCACGTGGAATAGATCAATGGAATTGGAATTGCCAAATTAGTGGAAAGAATAAGTAAAATGGCTCATTTCACTGAGCCAAGATAGAAATTTAATACATAAATGTCAAAGTTCCAGATGTCTTATAAAACGGATAATTTACTCGTGGGTCGTATAAATGTCGACAAGTCAAGCACCAGAAACGCCGCACGTGGAGAAGACAGCCCCAAAGCTTTGGCTCGTTCCAAGGTTTGTCTTGCATTAGCGCGTGCAGGGATCAGGTTGGATCCAAAGTTCCAAAGTTACTTTCCGCCCCTCTAATCTACTATCTATCGTCTATCTGCTCGAATTCAAATGTCGGATCTTCATCTTTCAAATTTCTACAATTCACAATGGGCAAGTTCCATGCCCGGTTGTATAAAACCGACCGTGCCCGGGACTTTGACCACGAGCAGGTATGGAGTTCCCAACAGCACATGTCATGCAAGATTGTTAACAGTTTAATAGGATCGATATGTTCGCATGCGACAGATTTATGAGACTATCGACCGGCAAAACTTTCAATGGATTGTTGTGCTGGTCGCTGGTCTTGGGTTCTTCCTCGATGGTTACACAGTGCGTTAGCCCACGTTCCAGGTGTAACATATTGACACTTAGTTACTCGACCTATATACGGCAACTACTAATATTTGACATAGTTATTTGCCAGTAACATTGCCCTACCGATGATCTCCTATGTGTACTGGAGAGACGAGACTGCCTCGTTACGACTCACATGCATCAATATCGCAACACTTGGAGGAACCCTGCTGGGCCAAGTAGCATTTGGATTCCTAGCCGATAAGAACGGGCGGAAGAAGATGTACGGTGTTGAATTGGTACTCCTCATTACAGCCACTCTGGGAGTGGTCATGTCCTCGACAGGTGTGGACGGCAGTATGAACGTCTATGCATGGCTTATTTGGTGGAGAATCTGTGTCGGTATTGGAGTGGGTGCGGACTATCCACTCAGTGCAGTGATCACGTCTGAGTAGGTCGATCGATCGCAAATCTTCAATCGTGGAGAGACTGACTTTGAAATATCAGATTTGCCCCGACCAAGCATCGAGCTCGCATGATGGCCGCGGTCTTCTTCATGCAGCCACTCGGTCAGATTGCTGGTAACATTGTCGCACTAATTGTGATCGCGGTGGCTCATAGTAATAGCTCTCCGGGTGAAGACATCACCCGCACTGTTGATATAATGTGGCGCTGGGTGATCGGCATCGGAGTCGTGCCTGGTGCAATCGCTACTCTTTTCCGGTTCGCCATTCCAGAGAGCCCTCGCTACCTAGTCGATATCGTGGACGATCCCGTCACTGCGGAGTTTGACGCGACGACACTTTTCAGTGACACGCCCGGTATGATTGACTATGTGGGCTGGGGAAACAGTGCTTCATGCAGTGCCGGTGGCGGGATTCAACTACCCCCGATTTCATCCATTGCTAGCAGTTCACTCTCTGACCATGAAGACGATGATGAATACACCCGCCTACCCCCCGCAACCCTCAACTCTCACTGGCGGTTGGCACGTACCGACATCGTGCGGTACTTCTGGACAGAAGGGAACTGGCGCAGCTTGGCTGGATGCTCTCTCGCATGGCTCCTTCTTGATTTTGGCTTCTACGGTATTGGATTGTCGAGCCCTCAATTCTTAGCCAAAACGTGGGGCGCACTTCATATCTCCAAGCCGGCACCGACCTGGATGACCGACGATACACCAAATGCCAATATCTTCCATATGTTCATGGATACCTCTGTGCGTGGGCTGATTGTGCTCAATATCGGAAGTTTCGTCGGTGGCATACTGCTCATTATCTTTGCACATAAACTCGATCGTGTTGCACTACAGAAGTACATGTTCCTCGCACTGGCCGCTCTGTTTATCGCCCTGGGAACCATGTTCGTCTGTCTTTATACCGGTCCTCCTGCTGTGGTAGCATTGTATATTGTTGGTCAAACAATGTTCAACTTTGGTAAGTCCAACTCAGCCCTGATACAATGCATTAAGCCATTCTGACCAACTACCCACAGGCCCGAATGCAACAACCTATATGATCCCCGCCGAGATCTTTCCAACCCGATACCGCGCGACATGTCACGGCATCAGCGCTGGAGCTGGAAAACTGGGCTCTATTCTCGTCCAAATATTCTCAGCATACTACCACTTTGGCTCAGGGCCGGGCAACGAATCAACCCGCAAGCACGGCATTGTTCTCCTTGTTTTCAGCGCCTGCATGGTCCTTGGCGCAGCAGTCACGCACTTCTGGATTCCACCTATTCAACAAAGACGGAATGGCAAAACTAAGCTCTGGGGTGGTAACCCCGAGACACTTGAAAGTATGTCTCTTGGCCGAATGGGGCGCAAGAGTCGAGATGCTGATTGTCGGAAACGGACATCACGGCATCGGGCGCTTTCAATGAGTGCCTAGTTATTGCTGCTCTCCATATTTATCTTCAATCTGTATAAATTTTAAATATATATTATTTGCATTGGGGAGTTCCGGCTCCATGAATATAAACCAATAGCTACTTTCAGCCACTGAAATCAGCGTTATAAATACATTCACGATTCAAACTCGAGAGTAGTCACCATCAAGCAACCGGCCTGTAGCCACCTCATCAAGGTAAAGTGCAACATCTACCCCCCCATCTTGAACCCCGCTATCCATCACCTGAATACACCCATCCATCTTGGGCATGATAGCGTGCACATAACGTGGCTTAGTCCCACCCACAAAGTCTACCTCGTATAACTGTAGCCGCAACCACGACGTAACAATCGTATGCTCGGACCCCAAGAAAGCCTGCCACAGCCGCTGTGGAGACACTTCATGCGCAGCATCATGCAACATCGCACCAACAGCATCAGTCGTAAAGCCCTTCATCGTCTCTCGGATCCGACTCGCTGTCTCGCCTAATATTTCCCGGCATACCGAGGAAGCGGGTCCATCGACATGGGTTAAGAACAGCGGCGATCCGATGAATGTCTCAGGGAGAGCGGGCGAAACACGCGGCCGTGCGCCGAGGCTCAAATTCATATACACGGATCTAGAAGAGTCGGCGTACCCGCGTGCTCGCGTAATGGCTACCCACAGGTGAGCGAGTAGAGCGTCCAGCCTAGAGATATCACGTCGACTCCCTGGGGTATCAAGGGCGAGAGCTTGGAATTTTCGTAACTCTGCACCTGTGAAGTGTAACTGTGTGTATCTGACTGTTTTTGAGAAATCCCACGAAAGCCATGGCGCTGGTTCTGAGGGCGAGACTCGGTTTTGGTCGATTTCTGCAGGTGGCGGCTTAGAGTTCTCTGTCGTTGGTATTAAGAATGACGGGTAACCCTCTGTGGCGTAATCCCACCAGTCATACCGATGTAAAGGCAGTTCTCGCGCGGTGCTGATAAGCGCTTGGTCTGGCTCGGGGCTATCGATATCGCCCGAGGCGCAGCTGTCCAACAACGCCGGATCGAACACGGGCTCACCCATTAGTGATGATTCGGGCTGGTTTCCAAATTGCTTTTTGCTGTTATACGCCCATAGATGCACGAACACCATCAAAGACTGTGCGTCCGCTAGACAGTGCGCGAGCTTGATTCCGATCACATAACCTCCTTCCTGGAGAAGACTGATTTGGACTTGCATCCCTGGCAAACCCACATGGTCGCGCAAGTTGGCTAGTGCCAGTGGGTTGGGTGATATGAAGAGACTTTCTTTGAAGTCATCGCCTGCCCATGCTCCGGGTTGAGAACCGGTGGTCGATAAAGCCCGTTCCTCCGCTGTGGGGACAATTTCATCTGCTCGAAGGGGATGTTCAATTACTGTCCATTCAACGCCTGGATCGGTATCAGTCCCATATACAATCAATGGACGATTGAACCGTTCTGTGTGGTTTCCTTTCGGGTTGACGGGTGCCCATTGGAGTTGGCCTGCCCATTGAGGGAATTTTGATAAAGTTTCAATGAAGGAAGTTCGCAGGTAATCAATTAAGGTCATCCGATCTAAGTCCGCAGGTTGGTCGAATATCCAAATTGCCCCTGTTGGAGAAAAGCGTGCAACTGTTGCATCGAGGATGGACAGGGGTGTTGATGTCGGTGCCGACTGGTGGGCTGGTCGCAGCCTTGTGGACTCGATAGTGGTCATTTTTCATACGTAAAACATTTTTGGCTGTGATTCCTAGACCGATCTCATTTATTTTATCTTTCTGACTTCATGAGTCAACATGCGTCACTATGTGACACTGTGCGTCAGCCCCCACGCTAAACTCCTAATTGAACTAATACGGAAGGCGTCCATCGACCAACCTATGAGCGATGGCTTGGGGCGCGGGCATTTGAGTAGTGCGCCTCCTAGTTCAAACCCGAAAACAATATCGGTACTACATTTGGGACTATGTATAGGTAGGACCTCATGGGCTTCTATACTAGTAGTAGCAGAATAAAAACAAAAAAAGGAGTGCATCATCCGTGAATCGAACACGGGCCTCGTCGATGGCAACGACGAATTCTACCACTAGACCAATGATGCTGGTTTGATGTAGTAGGACCCACTAATATATAACATATGTCTAATGGCATCCTCCCAATTCACTTAGTTGGCAGCAAAAGTAATCATCCAAGTTTTCTAGCTGAAAACCCCCTAAAGAGTTGGCATTCTGTTTGGAAAATCAATGACCAGCGGATATGAGAACCTAATTGACTGCTTTAAGTAACAATTTGACGAGTATAGAACATATTGGGTATAACATTGCGAGACAAATAGCTCAGGTTGTACAGATATATATTTCACACCGCTGGTTGTCGCATCAGGTAGTAGTCACACACAAGTGAACATGTCCTATAGGCAAAAGTTGACATCAATCATACATGTCACACCAAAGTTTGAACGCATTTAAGTACGTTGTAATAACCTCAAGTTAAGATTTCTGTACTCAAATAGGCTTATCGGTCCAATGTTGAATTCTATACATCAAGCTATCCATCGATCGAAGTCAATAGTAATTGAATGCTATCTAAAGGGAAGAATTTATAAACGAACCATCAAAGTGAGAGACGCCTGTTGATATATAAGATGCCAATTAGTACAGTGGGCCTAGGCCCGAGTAAAGCAACCCCCCCGCGTTCTGCAGATTACAGAACGATTTTGGTCCACTTTCATACATGTACATGAATGTTGTCTGGAACTTTCTGTGTCAGAAAGCGGGGCTGGGAAACCAGGAGGGGTTATTTCATTGCATCTCTGTATTTCGTGTCAGTTCCCAATACTCTCAATTGCAAGTCAAACCAAAATCAACATGGATGACCCCAATGATCTACTGCCATCGCGGGAGCGAGTTGTGCCAGGCTCCTGCAACATTAAACTCGGCCATTTCCCCAAGACTATGTCCGAATCTGAGTCGAGTCCTCCCTTAGACCCCGATGCCATTGCAGACAAAATAGTCAACCAGCTAAACCTGGGTCTCGCAACCAAAGACAAGGCAACGGTTGCGTCGCTGTTTCTCGAGAATTGCTATTGGCGTGACCACCTGTGTTATTCGTGGGACTTCCGCACCATCGAGGGTAGTGAAGCTATTGCTGCCTTTGTCACCGAGGCACCACCCAGTAAAATTGAAATAGACCGATCGTCTGACTTCAGATCCCCACACAAGGCTCCTATTGATTCATTTGGGGAAGTCTTTGGAATCGAATTTTTCTTCAAGATCACCACCGAGAGTGGACAGGGAAATGGTGTTATGCGCTTGGCGGAACAAGATAGCAAGTGGTACATTTTTACCATCTTTACCTCCATGATTGAGCTGAAGGGTCACGAGGAGAACACGGAGAGGCCGTTTGGAGTCCGACATGGCGAGCAGCAAGGTCGAAAGAACTGGAAAGATCAACGTACCGACGAGATCAACTTTGAGGGAAAAGACCCGGCAGTATTGATAGTTGGTATGTGTCGATGAAGTCGTTTCCTCTGCGAGTATGAAATCTGACTTGACGAATGAAGGTGCTGGCCAGGGTGGCTTGACTGCCGCAGCCCGTCTCAAGATGCTCGAGGTTGATACTCTCGTCATTGACCGAGAAGCGAGAATCGGAGACAACTGGCGCCAACGATACCACCAGCTCGTTCTCCACGACCCGGTGTGGTACGACCACATGCCATACCTACCCTTCCCGGCTGACTGGCCTATCTATACACCAAAAGATAAGCTGGCGGATTTCTTCGAAACCTACGTCAAGTTCCGAGAGCTTAATGTTTGGACCCAAACCGAGATCAAGTCGTCGTCCTGGGATGAGAATAAGAAGCAATGGACGGTTGTTCTCGAGCGCAAGACAGACAACGGGACCGAGACACGTACCTTGCACCCACGCCACGTAATCCAAGCCACCGGTCACTCTGGCAAGAAAAACCTGCCCATTTTCGACGGAATGGAAGATTTCAAGGGAGATCGCTTGTGTCACAGCTCGGAACATCCGGGCGCGAATTCTGAGTCGAAGGGAAAGAAGGCCATTGTTGTTGGATCTTGTAACTCGGCAAACGATATCGCCCAGGACTTTGTCGAGAAAGGATACGATGTAACTATGGTACAGCGAAGCTCTACCTGTGTGGTTTCATCTGAATCTACCTTGGAAATTGCCTTCAAAGGGCTCTATGATGCGACTGGCCCCCCAACCGAAGACGCCGATCTTTATCTGTGGAGCATTCCATCGCGCATATTCAAAGCGCAACAGGTCAAAGTTACCAAACTTATAAATCAGCACGACGCAGAGACTATCCAAGGGCTAGAAAAGGCAGGCTTCAAGGTCGACAGTGGACCCTCGGACAGCGGTCTCTTGATGAAGTACTACCAGCGTGGAGGCGGGTACTACATCGACGTCGGTGGAAGCCAGCTCATCATCGATGGGAAGGTCAAGGTGAAGCATGGCCAGGAAATTAGTCGAGTTCTTCCCCATGGACTCCGATTTGCGGATGGTTCAGAGCTTGAAGCCGATGAAATCGTGTTCGCTACTGGGTATCAGAATATGAGAACCGAAACTCGTGTGATTTTCGGTGACAGGGTCGCTGATAGTGTTGGCGATGTCTGGGGACTTGATAAGGAGGGTGAGATACGGACTATCTGGCGGCGGAGTGGCCACCCTGGATTCTGGTTCATGGGCGGGAACCTGGCTCTTAGCAGATACTACTCGCGCTTGCTGGCATTGCAGATCAAAGCGCTGGAAGAAGGGTTGACTACTTGGTAGTTCCTGAAAAGAGTAGGTGGGATCCTGGTTACGATGGATTGGAAACGTGGGAATCCACCTGCGAGTATAACCCCCCCCCCCACCCCCTTTCCAATGTTCTCCTTCTCTTCTGTTCAATACTAAATTCTTGTACATCCCTAGTATTTGGAATCCAATATGCCAGTGCTCTCATCTCCTTGAGACATCGCAAGTAAACCTTCTATATCAGTGAATTTTCGGTATACAATGTAGAAACTGTTTCAAGGTACATGCATTCGATTAAAAATTAAAACAATCAACCCAACCACCCTTCTTGAGCAGCCACTGAAGCACCCAATGTCAACACAAGAGTGTACAGCCAAGTCTCCAAATCCGCAGAGCCCTCAGAAACAGGCTCCGTCAATGCCAAACAAGTCCGAAGATGATCCAAGATCGAACTCTTCCTCACGGTAATCTCGAGCCCACCTGGAGTCATTGTAGCAATGCGACTCTTCCGACGCGCCTTGCGGTCAATTGCCACTAGAACGAAGTGTTCGCTATCTGTAGACCCGGATCCCCCGTTTCCACCTGCGGAGACTGCCCGTTTCTCCCACTGCATGACCATCCGGCCCTGCTCGGGAGGGGCTGTGGTTTCTTCTTTTTTAATGACGAATCTGTAACAAGTGTTTTTCTCAGGCCCTGCTGAGCTGGTACTAGCTTGCCAGATGCATTTTGCGTCACGGAAGTGGATTGATGATATGGGGTTGTTGTTGTTGTTGTTACTTGACGGTTGGCACATTGCAGCGACGATATCTTTTTCTTGGATACCATTTAACTTTGTATCTTGCTCTTGGAAATTTTCTTGTCCCTCTGCCTTTTTATTGGTGATGTATGGCTCATTGAGTGTGGCGTAGATATCCTTCGTGCGGAGCTTTGGGCGTTGAGGGAAACATTTTGTCAATTTTGATTTGCGGAGTGGGGGCTGCCATATCTCTAGTACAGGCACTGGTCGATGAATTGGAGATAGTTGTTGGATTTGAAGGAGTAGTTTGGGACTGAGTCGAAGTAGTTGACTTGATTTTGGGGGCGGCCGAGCTATTTGGAACTTGGCCTGTATTTTGGTGTTGACGGTTGGAGATGATGGTCTGGGGATGAATTAGACATAATTCTCATAATGAAAGAATTGCTATGCCATCTTCCTTGGTCCCAGAAGTATTCTGACATACCGTTCTTCGCTTGCTGTGTCGCTATCATAGTTTGGCGCACTATCCGGGGATTCCATAGAGAAGTCATACATATTGTCGTGTCTCCAGGATTGAAGGATTGAGATAAACACAGAAAAAAAAAAGATAGAGGGCCGAGAGCTAATGCTAGAAAGTCTTAAATGTTTTATAATAAATAATTAGCTAGTCAGCCCTGGCGGGTTTAAGGCCGTACTCGTATAACTAAATGTGCACGAGCCAGGGCAACTGGGTCCAGCGAGCTTGGAAACTAGTACGAGTACGGGCGTTTAGCTGTAAAGAGACAGATATCTTGGCTGCCTGGGACATTTGACACATAGTATAAAGTTCTTTACGTGTTGTGTCTTCGAAGTCTTTGCTAGGCTTCTGCAATTCCATTTTGCGAGGCCATGGAAGTAATGTTTAAGGCGCAAGTGATCTTCACCCACTTTTAACTCTATACCCCATAGGTATGTTGACTATAGGATTTGTTAATTGCGGTTTTAATGTTCGGAGTCTGAGTTTTCCGAGCCGTGCGCCCGATTGGGGTCAGATTATTCACAGCCTCAACTTCTCAGGAGAAAATACCCATAGCCACCCCATATGATGAAATGTAGCTCAGATGTAAATCACCCAGCAAATTAACAAGCGTTGGTCCAAAGTGCCTTGGCGATCACAAAATACGCCTACAACATATAGTACACTTGTAACCCTAAGAGCTGGACCGACGGTCAAAAATTCCTCCGACTTAAGGTTTCTCCGGGACCAAGCTTGCGATGATGTCAGCGGAAGCTCGGACCTCCGGAGCCGACCTCGGGATTTATGAGTAGCGACATCCATTATAACGCAGAACCCCAGTGTCCTGTGATCGAAGATGTGTGGAGTTGAATATGCATTCTCCCAATATTAAATGGTGGTATCACGAGGTCTGCAAACCCAATCGGAGGAATTGGGATGTTTTAAGGTTTACGCTTCTTTGATGACCGCAGGCCGTCGGTCATCATATCGTTTTCTCCATCCGTGATCTAGGCCGAAAACTCCTCCAGTCACAATGCCCTTCAGTGTGAAGATCTGTATGATTATCCATATGATCACGAGCAGCAGCAAAAGAGCAGTGGAGAACACATCGAAGGTAGGAGAATCCATAAGCTTCCCAAATTCAACGGCAGCATTGGTGAAAGTACCCTGGAGAGATCGAAGGATTGTTAGCAACCCTCTCAAGAAAACCAGAGAAATTAGCATACGCACCCACGGAAAGACCACAGACCACACAGACATGGTGAACCGTGACTTTTTCCAGCCCCCAGGTTGTGTGTGCAGGGTATAACAGATACTCAGGATAGCAAAGAACCACCAAAAGATACCGTACCCCCAGATAAGAAGACCAATGAAATGGCTGATGAAGGCAAAGGGATCAGCCGCCTTCGCAGTCAGCAGTTGACCGCGATCATACGCCGCAAAGCTACCGGCCTGAATAGCCTCGCCCAAAGCCTGGAGCGCGACCGAAGCCTGTCCACAAGGGCCGCACATAATCATATCCTGGTATACCATGTCAGGTGTCTGGAATGGGCGACCGAAGTACTGAGCGAGTATAATGGTATAGAACGCAGCAACGAGGGCAAGGCCGACCCCGAGTTCGAGGTAGGAGACGATGATAGCAGGGACCTGGAGGCGGGGACTGATACGCGCGACGCGACATATGACACCACCACCGGCGGCAGACGTCAATGCCGCAAGGAATGGCATCAACGTGTCGGCCTGCATGTGTCGTTTACCCGACTGCTGCATCTTGAGATGGACGAATGGGATCACCATACAGGCGAGTACGGCCATGCCGGTGTTTACCCACCAGAGGATGTAAATGGCCAGCCCGGCTGTGTCTCCGTATTTGAGGGCAGCCATCTGGAGGATGGAGGTGAAGGCTATGGATATGCAGCAGAGGCAGGATGTTTCAACGGTTTTGTTCCGCAGCTGGTATAGGACATGTCTTGAGTGTAAAAATATGCGTAAGAGGTAGAGGATGAGGAATAAACCGAGCTGGACAATCGTGTAGATCCATACGATAGTGGCAAGGGTTTTTAACCCGTTGAATTGGTATTTCAATCGATAGAGTATCACGGCTATTATACCCGTTCCTTGAGGGACGATGAACCACAGCGATGAGAAATTCCACAGGGCACGAGACAGCGGCCCTGGTGGAGGAAAGCCTCCCTGATCTGACATGTGTTGTCTCTGTGAGATTTACCTCGCATTAGAGCGAGAGAGTAATCTGAAAAATGTCTTCGATACATTCGGGTATATAGGTTCGGGGAGTCTTGACGTCATTAGCTAAAGCTGGGAGCTATGTCCGGATCATACCCGTGGACAATTGCTTCGTTTTGTAAATTAGAGCAATACTAATGTGAATATCAGATGCAGATGCTAGCAAATCGGCAAGACAATAAGTTCGAGATGAGTTGCGCACAGATCCGGGGCCACTCTCATACCATAAAAAATTAAAATTTCAAGACAAAAATTGTCAAAATCACCAAGGCCGACCGAATAAGAATACTCCCCCGAAACATATCCCCTATACTTTGAAAACAGGCGAGATAATTCACATCTCAGTGCTTTTTTCCTCGAGAGGAACCCATAGTTGCTGTAACTCGCCGTAATCCGTGTAACGCCAGTTTTCCCTCTGTGTAATGCCCGTGTTCCGGCAAATATCCATGTAATTCGTGAAAAAGGACCTCTGGAGAAGCTACGAGCTTCCTGTGTCTTTCGTGGTGATGTCTTCGGTGTGGGGGCGATAGTAGCTTGGCCCCGCTGGAGGATCTAATCAACAATAAAAGTTAGCGAGATTATTAGGTCAAGAAATCAACAAAACATACGACGTGACTCTAGATCCCTTCCACCCCAGGATATCCGCCTCAGACCTGCAAACCCTCGAGCTCGCACTTCGGCCATGTAGAGCTTCTGCTCGTAGCCTGGACTGAACGGGGTCTCTCCATCAGCGGGGTTGTAGTGCTTGAAGAGCGATGCTCCCAATGCAGTTATTGCGAGACAGGCGACGAGGACGATGACGATGATGGCTGAGTTGGAGAGCCCCATTGCGAATAGAAGAAAGAAAGCTTAAGATTGGGGAAAGTTGCGAAGGCAGTTTGGATTGTAAGAGGTGGGTCAGTGCATGGTGGAGGGAAGAGCCTTCGCGATGGAATCGTAGATGCCTTGCGATGGAGCAGTGAGATGAAACGAGATAGAAGGGAGGATATGAAAGAAAAGAGGGAAAAAGCCTAATCTTACAAGTGATACCTCGGTGTATCTGATGTGTTGTCTCTATCCGTGGAACGACCGCGACCGCCCCATTGGCCATGTTTTTGACACATTCGGCTTTGTCTGAACATTGTCGGCCAATTATTACAAGATTGTATCGTGATGAAACAATCCCAAAAATAGCTTACGCGGCTTCGCTATCGCCTCTATGAGTTTAGTTCAAAGCTTGTCATCGAGACTAAACATGTACTTATTGGTTTATTGGTTTAAATATGTGCAAGTCAACTAGATACGGGGACATAAAAGTAATAAGAAAAAGGAAAATCCCGTCAAAGGAACCATAGACCATTAGGCAGCAGCCAAGGGCATACAATAGTACCGAGGGTCAGCACAGAAAGATTTAGCACAACAATCTTACATTTCGAAAGTTCGATTATTTCGAGGTCTTGGCTAATCGTGGACTTGAATCTAAGGTTATAATGTCAATATAGCTTTCCAAGTCATGATTTAACAACTTGGATCAATTTGGTTCTCTTATTTGTTCTATGCGATGTCTACATGGAATATAAACATTGTATGGTGCACTTAAACGGGTCATTTCGACTTGAAAAACTTCTATATCTAAGAAAAAGGTCCTCTATCATCTGAAAAAATCAGTTGAGTGTTTCAAACATCTTCAATATCAAACCGAAGGTTATATTCACACCTGTTTTCGCCGGTATGGAATGTGACAATGCGTGGAATCCGTTTGACACCTTGACCATATGTACACAAGACAGTGGCTGCGACAACTTTACCAATGGGAGTACCAAGAATACCGCAAAACTCAGGCGAAGGAGACTCCCAAGTTTGCGGCTCCTTCGGCGGAAACCCAAGCCCCTCCCGAGGGTAAATACAATTCCGAATAAAGGAGAGGGTTTCCTTTTGAATAATAGTAGTAACAAAGACATACTTCAGGCTTTCCAAGGGGAAATGTGACTCATAGACAGCCTTGGCAAACTCGGACATGTAAAAACTCATAGGATCCTGTGATCTTCTGATATTATCCATGAATATCACGCCTGGTCCCGTTCGCCCAATCCAGAACGTAAACTCGCCTTTGATTCTAATAACTGATTGGAATCGATAAATAGGTTCCTGAATGCTTACTGGGACATCAACCGTTAGGTCAGAAGTATCGGACAAGAGCGCCCAGTCATCTGTAAGGGACACTGGGTTAGAAACGACATGCCAGAACTCAGGATCAATGTCTGAGAGAGTAAGTGTAGTCCGAGAAATAGGACACCTGGGCTCATCGGCACGCTCCATCCATAGCCGTAAGCTGTTCCCCTGGGGCTCAAACTCAGGGTACTTGGGAGCCATTGCAATGAAGTTGGCTATAAACTCACCAGACTAGCTGTGGATAAGGGCCCCGCAAAGAATGTGTAGATTTCCTACTCACTGAATCAAATTTATTGAGAGGTTCCTTGTGTTCTCGATAACACAATGTTGTGTGTTGTTTTCGGACTAAAATGATGCAGTGCACTGAGCCTTTTTATATAGTTTTATCCAGCTCAGTACAATAACAAAGAGAAACGAAGAGCACAATCAATCCCATTGTGCAAAGGAATAATAGAGACCAAAAGGCTTAGATAATTAGCGAAGAATAAACGAGTGAAGGAGTAAAAGAATGGGTTGAGGTGCGCTACTAGGATGGAAGGAGGTATGAGAGAAGTCTAATACAGCTCTCTTCATCAAGTTGTCTTATCCGACTTGGAACAATACTTGATCAAGAGAATTTGACGTGGTTTTCATAGTTAGTTATTACAAGACGGATGGCGCTTTGTTTAGTTCAGGGTAGTTTGTGGGGGCTTCAATCCTGCCTAGGTTCTCAAAGATGTATAGGAAGGTGTCATCTCGGTAGAAGTTGTAGATATCGGTTTCGTGTGCTGTTTATCCTAGGAGAGTTAGTTCAGTCATCAAATAGACGAGTGGACTTTTCACCTCGGTTGTTGTGATCTTCTCGCTGAGGGTCGAGCAGGGGATTTCGGACTGGTAACGATTGTGCGCACGATGGAAACAAATACTTGGGGTAGACATTGCCACAGAGCATCGGCCTGTGAGCGTCCCTAGTCATCCGTCGACCTAGAGGTGGTGATAGATAACCCGAACAGTTGGAGCGCTGCCGTACTGAAGGTTGACAAGCGCTGCATGGTTGACTCACTGAGTAACTGTATATGACCCCGAGCCTGGTCTTCTCTCATCTGGAGTAACAGTGGCCAAATACCGTGGAGACATATCAATGTAATGGCCATCTCAACGAGGAAGAAGTTGCCATTTCAGCATACCTTCCACACAAGTTGGAAAGGTAGCTGTCATCAAATATGGCAAGCACAGTGCCATCTAAAGCGAGAGAGAGACAACCAAAAGCCCGAGTGTGTTGGGTTTCCTACGGCGAAAAATCCAGAGGATGTGAGCAAGTTTCTCATGTCTAGCAATGCACCGAATACAAAATCTTAGAGTTGCGACACACATCAATATGCCCCAAAAGGTCTGACATTTTGACTACATAGACTGCATCTGCGTACAATGTATGTGGCTAGGCATGTCTTATATAGAAGGTATCTCTCAGATGCTCTCTAGTGCGAGTGTTGGAGCACAAAAATGAAGTTATCACTTGTAAGTTCCGCAATATAGAGATCCAAACTGGCAGCAAAATCCAAGTACTAAAACAAGATCCTATAGTAGAATCTTGGTCTTCTGAATAGGCGTTGGGTCCTTTTTCGGTAGCTCCTGCCATTGTAGACTGAATTTTCAATAGAGTCAATAGTAGGGGGACAATACCTATTGTCTTACCCTTACCTCTTTGGGAAGCCGCGCCTTCCTATTCAATGGTCGAGAGACAATGTGCGCATCGTTCCTTCCATTTGCGTACCTTCCCTTTTGGGGCCCAGGGTCTCTAGGGTCTCCTATTAATTCTCTTCTTCTCTCACTTTTCTCTTTCTTTTATCTCTCTCTCTCTCTTTTCTCTCAAGTTAGCAACTTAGTTTTCAACAGCGCCTCCTGCGCTGTGACTCTTTCTGCTCCCCCCGCGTCCCCGGCCTCGCCGGCGTTTATTTTACACTTTTGTTTTAAAAAAGTAACAATCTTAGACCAAATCCCCCTTTCATATCAGGCTACTTCTGTTGACTCGTATTGACACACATGCTAATGCCTTTGTCTCTTTCCTGTACAGAAAAAAAACAAAAAAAAACCATGTTGATCCCCTTCCTGGGCATCTTCGTGGGCATGACTCTCTGGAGTCAGTGGTTCCTCATCCCGGGGTTCACTGCTCCAGAGCAATCGTTCATGCGGCGTCTGTCTGGTACATTCCTGCTGACGATGGAGTCTTGGGCCTTCTGTGATCTGGTGGATGCTGCCGCCTCCCAGCGCTGGCACGCTCCCCAGAGTGAGCATCCTGCATGGGAGTCGCGTTCTCACGTTGGCCATGGGTATGCTAACTCGACGGACTTCCTGGTTCTTAACCTTGGTACGGATGCCATCGTCCGGCCTGGACTGGTCGATGATATGCCGCCCTGGTTTCCCACCCCGTTCCTGGTACCCATCCCAGTTTCGCTTTGGGCAAGTGATGGTGTGACATCTTCTGATCCCGAGGAATTTGCCGACATCCACTCGCTTCGTCCCAAGCCTGGGCTAGGCTTCATTGCCACGTTGTTGTTCGTCGGTGTTTGGTGTTTCGTCCAAGTCCCCTGGGCCTTGATTGCTTACCAACGGCAATTGTTCTCCGGACTTGAAGCCACGATTGAGTGGATTCTGAAGGTTTTCGAGGGCCAGACACAGATTGCACGTGTGCAATTTGTGGCTGAGGAGGATTCATCTTCTTTTGACAAGAAGATGGATCTTCTGATCTCTGGCCCAACGGAAACTGACGAAGAAGTTCTTTCTTGGGTGATGGCCGCAGACAATCGTCCCGAGTCTGTGTCCCATGTGTCGGTTCTCTCTCAGTCTGGAGGTACCTGGGTCCACCGGATCACTGAAGGCCTGGGAGATGAGCAGGCACCGGAGCCAGAATCGGCGTGCAATATCACCGAGCCGGCTAGCACTACGGATGACGCTCGCAAGAACTTGGTCTCTCAACATCCTTGGAACTCGACTGATCTCTACGCCTCCGACCATGACGATTCTCCGGCTCCGGCTGAGAGTCTGACTGGCAACGGTGCGGAAGATGAGCGTCCCGATTCCACCCCGGCGTACTTCAGCAGGAAAAACCGTCCGTCGCAAGCAAAGAGACGTCGCGATGCAAAGAGAGCACGACAGGAAAAGAAGGAACTTCAGCATTCTAATGTTTTAGCTTCTTACGCTTCCAGTGCTTCTCTTGCGATGCCTCCACGCTCGACGCCTTTGTCGGCTTTGGCTCTGGTTTTTGTCCCTGGTCGTCTGGCGGAGCAGGGTGATTCGCAGAGTGGTCCTCTTTCTCCGGCTCCCTTGTCCGCAGATGCGGGCATTGATCCTCCTACAGACTGTGGTACGACTTCGCCTGATGACAACGCTCTTCCCCAGCGGTCCCGCCGCCGTCATCGTCGTCGACAGAATCCTGCCTAGATGCTTCGATGGAAGTGGGACATGTATTAGCAACGGAAGTGTCTGAATGGGATACCTCGAAGGAACTCCCCTCTTCGGAGGGTTGTTTAGGTCCTTCTTGGCTATCCTGCAGCTCTTTTGTTTGCTGATACAACGCTGGGTTGGAGCCACGTGTCAAGCATCCTCGGAAGCTTTTTGTAGGGGGTTGGGACTGGCCAATATGTAAGTAAACTCTGAGCCCCTTTTGAGATACCAGCACTGACAATCTTACTCTAGGCACAAAAAAAAAAAAAAAAAAGAAAAAAGGAATAGAACACAGAACACAGAAAACAGAGAATAGAAAATCCAAAAAAAAGAGAGAGCGAGAGAGAAAAGTAACAGCAGAGATCGCCAAAAAAAAATAGCTTTGCTCTCACTTCTCTTTCTCACTTCTTTTTCACTCACCTTCAATTGAGGTGAGAATCTCTCTTGCGACGCTCTTGTCTCACGCCACGTTTGCTTCGCTTTTTCGTTGTCTGGACTCTGGGATTTGCCCGTTTGATTTCTGTTCTTTGGGCCTCGACCACGGCCACCCTCAAGAAATATTCCCTCTCTGCACCTCATTGTCCAATTGAGGTCCAGGGCCGCGACCATTATCTCCAAAAGAAAAAGTGGTCTTTTGCGTCATACATCTTAGCAGGCCTTGCAAAGAGGAAAAACGAAAACGAAAGACTTCCACTGAGCTTACGGGACGGCTTCAGTAGGACGAACATTGGGGGAAAAACCAAAACGATGCGACCCCAATCTACCATCATCACACATCTACCAATCAACTCAAGTTGAGCTTTTCTTCACTAGGCTACGATGCAAGCCTTTGCTGGGTCAAGAATGCCATGACCATCAAACAGAACTTCGACTTCAATCATACATCTGCTCCAATCCAACAAAATTCAAGTCGATCATCGATTCTAACCCGATTAAATCATGCCCTTTTCATTCGAAGGCTTGTCGGACACGACCTTACTGGAACATGAACCATCATCAATGCTCTTGTACGTTGTACAGTTTCCGAGCAATTTCCAAATCACAAAGTTGCACAACAACACGCTTATTAGCCAATTCAACTTATCTTCCGGCTTCTTCTTTTCTTTCCACGGGCCTTAAAATAGGTCTTTGCTGAATGAGCCTCTCGAAGTTCATGGGCATCTTTTATGCCTCCACTGGAAACCACTTTCTGGATTCGTCAATTTTTCTCGATGTTTGTTCTCCCTTCAGACCTTGGAATAGGTCTGTTCCGAACAGGCATATCGACCGGAATCACTTGCCACCTTCATCCTCCTCGGGCAGCAAGAAACGCCCTTAGTGAGGAACAAACAAAAACAAAAATTCCTTCTAAGAAAAGCTAGGAATTGTGGTATGTCATGTTCGTCCCTACTTCGTTTTCCATTTGCTGACTATTAGGGCTTTTCCAGGACCCGTGACTTCTTCCATCGATTCATTCGTCCTCCCAGCGTTTCCTTTCTTCAATCGGTTAAACTCCGGTTTTGGTGCATGGTCTACTGATCATTGTGGGATATTAAACATGGGACGGATATGGTACAGGGGACATTAAAACTGGGATGAACATGCATGTCATGTTTCGGGCGTTGTGCGGGTTCCTTGATTTTGTTTGTACAAATCCAGTTTATGAGAACTGGGTGGATCATTTTTTGTTGTTTGAGTGATACCCCACAAAGCATAGTCTTGTTCGTTTTTGACTGTGTTGTCACCTCGGTCAATACTATTGTTCCGTTACAATTAATGGTCTTATAAACAGACCTGTTCAAGAGTAGCCTTGCCCCAATGATAGTAAACTAAAAACAGAAAGGAAACATGCAGTGAAGAGTTACCAACTGGTCGACTCAACAAGGAATTTCCTCTCAGGGCTCTCTGTGTATATAGGAGTGACAGTGCGTCATATCAAATTAAGTGAAAATATGGGCTCATAATGACTCCCAGGGAGGTGCTACCAAGAGGCAGTGGGTATGAAGGAAGTATATAGGCTTCAAGACTTTGGGACGATGATATCAGTTGGGTGTTTTCGCTAGGTCAAAAGGGCTGGGCATATCCAATGGGATACCACTCGGGATATCAGAACTGCTACCCGTAGTGGAAACAAATACACAAGATAAATGGTAGTTAGGTAGTATACTATGCAGCTCCACTTGATGGTTGTCGTACAAGGTGCATTCTTTAACGCGAGCAAACAACATATGACCATTATGCTGGGAACAAATATTTGTTTTAATAATTTGATAGTTATCATAGTTAAATGGAATTGGACATATGGCGGAGAAAGCTACATGATATGGCACTTCCCCCTTCGCTTACGACCTCGCTCCTTGATTGTGTTATCGTTCCAATCCTGAATACGCCGGCGCCATTCCTCGTTTGTTGGTGGCGGTAAGCTAGTGGGTTCGGTTGAAACCCGCCTATGGAAAGACCGCTGCCTCTGAGGTATCTCATGCTCATCATCTGCTACAGTGTCCTGCCCATCTTCATATGGCTGTGGGATGTGGAGAAGGTTTGGCGATGATACAGAGTATGGGAAGTAGGCGTCGCCCAGTGCATCGCCCAGTGCTGAGGCCCTCAAGTATGGGAGAGGCATCGTGTTTTCTTGAGGAGGCACTTCGGCTGGATATACAGCAACCGTAGGCGTGGTAGGTTGGATCGCTTGGTAATTTTGTGCTTGAGATCCTGTTGTAGCTGGGTGTGAAGCAGATCCATGGAGTTCTGGTCTGAGGTTGTTTGTGAACGAATCTTGGGGGACCAGTTGTTCTGGGTTAAAATCTCTGCCAATGGAATATCCCCTGCGCCTGTAGTCTGTCATAGGAGCTAGGCTCTGTATATTGACCGATTGTGGGCGTGGGTGGATTGGTTGCTGTGCGACACGAGTTGTTTCTTCTCTTTCGGGCTGAACGGCCAAATTTACGGCATTGACTGGGGAGAGAAGCATTTGCTGTAGATCATCTGGCAACGGGTCCACTGTCTCACGCTTGTAAGGAGGAGGTGGTGGCACCCAATTATCGGCGTCACTCTCATGGGAAATGTGTCGAGGGTTGTGGGAATTACGATATCGAGGGTCGTACCGCCCACGGGTTGATGCAGCCGCAGTGGCGGCTCGATGGAGGACTTCACTGGAACGAGGCTGCGTATTGTCATATGGAAGGTCAAGTATATCGCCTCGAGAACTCTCATTTGGCGAGGTAGGAACTGCAAGACTATTGCGGCGGAAGTGAAGCGGCAGAGCTCGGGATTCTCGAGTAACCGCTGAACGACCAAGGTTTGCGAATGTTGTAGCAGTATCGCCACGATGTAGTCGTGTTCGCCTTCTTTCAAGTTCAACTTCCGTGGCTAAAGAGGAGTCCGGCTCCATAAGAATCTTGGGTGCCATTTCTCCGACTTCGATATCAAGCTCAAGCGTACCACCATTCATAGTAGAGCGCTCAAAATCAAGGAGTAGGATTCGACCACCGTCAACTGGGATATCTTCTTCACCAAAGACTTGTGGGCGCACACCACCAGGCGCTACCACCACTAGTCTCCGACGGCGTCTTGAGTCTGAGCGTACCCAATGTGCGGATGTTATCCCGTGCATTTCACTCACCCGCCGCCCCCGAATCAAGATCTTAGGTTGTTGAACAATCTTCTCAAGCTGTGCTAGATTGTCGCGTGGTGCGCGACCTCCATAATGATGACCACCACCGATCTGGGTACCAGTGATCTCACTAGCACCCAAGCCAGGCATCCCATATATCCATAGTTCTGAATCTTGAAATCCCAAGGCAGAAAGCTCTCCCCAATCATCCGTGGCGGGTCTCATGCTTGGCCGCATTTCTCGAGACTCATCCGTGAAGAATGGACTAGCAAAATAAATGATTCCCGCATTATTGTTCAATTGAAGCGCCCTAAACGCCCCCAATTGTTTGTCATATCCCATAACCCAGTGATCGTCACCTTCTTCATGACCAGCAATAAGAGAGGCGTGAGTGATATGGCAACCGATTGTTTCAGGAAAGAGAATTTGTGTTGTCCACATTCGCATCTCAAGTTCTTCGGGTGAGGCGTCCGTTCCAGTCTCAGTATAGAAAGGAGGAGTAATGGTGACGATACCTTCAGCTGTAAAGCCAAGAAGCATCGCTCCATCAGGCGAAAATGAAAGTGCGTCGACACGGAGACAACGCACCGCCCGACGGTCGGTTGGTAAAGCCTCTTCGCCCACAGCGTATACCTCAATACTATCTTCAAAGGCTAAGGCTAGCACACTACCTGCTGGAGAGAATTTGATGTCTTTTGGAGCATCGTTCAGTGTGATAACTTGGATATGCTTGGCTTCATCATCAGAGAGCTGGTAGATATGAACTCGATGTGTGGAAGACAAAACAGCAATGAGAGAGCCATCATTACGTATCGTGGCTCCCAGTGGCCGCCTCCGAGTCTTAAGTTCGTGCTTGACGACGACTCGGTCGGTGGCCACGTCTAGTATGGCAATGCGAGAAGAACTGATGCAGAGAAGAATTTGACCATTTGCTGAAAATGAGAATCGAAAAACTTCGCCGTGTGGGAACGCCGTAGATGAGCTCATAGAACTTGAAATTAGTCGCACAAGAGTTTTCTGGGGCCGTAAAAATGCATCGAAGGCGTTCTGCCTGACCTCTTTGACAAATTGGCGCTTGAGTTTAATAAGGTTTTCTGCCTCAGAAATGACCCCACGAGCCCAGGAAAATGATGGACATTGTGACAACTGATAGGCATACAATGCTGCGGAATCGGATGCATGCTTCCATCTTCGATTTAACAGAGATAATGATGCAAATGTATTGGCATCGGAAGCATACAGTATGCTATTAACTCAGTAAGCATTGTAGTCAATGACCGACCATAAGGCCACATGTCGAACACGAGGTACCGATTCCCAGATAAGATAGAAACTTACTGCTCAAGCACATTCAGTGGTAGCCGGTCAAACGTGTTTAAACTGGGTGCAGAAGAGCCCGCTTGATGGACTAAAGAGTCTTCGTAGAGGGAGATATCCTCCATGATCACCGCGTTGTACCTACATACGACGGATCAGGTACGCCGCGGACATTGTTGAGAAGATGGCCTTGTGGCTGTGCAGTTTCTCGCCCCATGAGGCAATGCGGGACAGTGTTAATGAATCAACTCATGCCGATCGCCGACATTGTCCACGCCAAGTCCCAAAGATAAAAATAGACAGAGCCTGAGGCAGAAATCTAGTCAGCAATTTCACGTGTGGATGAGTCAACATTCCCCACATGTCCGATGGATCCATGGATGCCCGCAGTCGCAATTTTTGATAAGAAAATGAGATCGCCGGATTTTGATATCTGGGGAGACCTTGTACACGATGTGCATGTAGGGTTTGACCTGATTTCACTAGCCATTGAGAGCTCCTAATTTTATTCTCGCCTTCTCCCTATCTTGCAGGCCCTGTGCTCATACCCCTCACTCTGTCCGAACCGCTAATCGGCCGATTCCGAAAACACCCCGACCAAGATCTCCAAATCAGCATCTTTTGCTTCCTCTGTATTAGCAATTGGCATAACTCCCTTAAACTTGGGAGTGCATCATGTCACCTGCACCAGCCCAAGTCAATTCCTCCTCCAAGCTCCCATCACCCGGATTCAACGCCGGCGCCCGACCCTACCGTTCCCACAAGGTCCGCGCCTGTGACTTATGTCGCAAGCGCAAATCCCGATGTACCGTTGATATCCCCGGTCAATCTTGTCTTCTTTGTCGCGTGCAAGGTGCCGACTGTCACTATCAAGAGGAGGCAAATGCGGACGCTTCGATCTTGAGTGCCCCGGACTCAAAATCCTGGCCGGGGCCTCCAGTGATGGACGCCGTGCCTGGGCAGAAGCGTAAGCGCAGTTCCGATGGACTAGCCCACTTAGGCCAGAATATCCCGCCCCGCCAGCCGATCAATGGACCCAGCCCCCATGGAACGACTTCATCGGGTGGTCGCCGAGGAAGTGACTCGCGGCGGAAAGATATGGACGATCATCAGAATGAATCAGTTCTCATTGTTGGGCCCATGGTCGCTGAAGATGCTCAAGTCATTGAAAAACACATGCCTCCAGAGCGGACGAGTCAATCGGAAGAGCCCAAGAGTCATCCGTATAATATCTACTCTAGCGATCCGAGGAAACCAGTCCTTTATACCACAATCTCGCGGCGAAGGAAAGGTATGCGGAAAGGAACACCTCCTGGTGAGAACCAGAAGGAGGTCCTCGAACAAATACTGGGGCCATTTAAACATGACCTAGTGAGACTGTATGTTGACTGTTATCCCTCCCCCCCCCCCCCCCCAAAACTTCTCACCCTGCTAATATTTCCCTCTCTAGCTTCATTGATCGTTTCAACGTCTCTTTTCCGATCTTCGACGGAGAATCGTTCTGGGAATCATACATGGCCGAAGACCTGCACGACCCACCAGCTGCACTAGTGTGTCAAGTCTATTCCATGTCCCTCGTATATTGGAAACACACCCAGAAACTTGCGTGTCATCCGAAGCCCGACGTTCGATATGCCATCAACATGACAGTTGCCGCATTGCATGAGGAATTCTCAGCCCCCGGGTTGGACACAATCAGCGCCGCGCTTATCGACCTGACTGGACGACCCATTTTCTCCATGACTGGCAACGCTGTCAGCTGTGGCCGCATGTTATCTCTGGCAAATTGCCTTGGTTTGAACCGTGATCCTAGCAATTGGAAGCTCTCACAAGCAGAAAAAAACCAGCGGATTCGTCTGTGGTGGGGAGTTGTGATTCACGATCGTTGGTAAGATTGTTCCGTTTTTCTTTCGGCTTGCGGCAAAACCTGACAATAAATAGGGGGAGCTTTGGTCATGGTGTCCCACCTCAGATTTCCAAAAACCAATACGACGTGCCTTTACCTACGGTGGACGTGTTGGTCCCATCAAACCTCCGTACTACAGAGCGTGTGAGAGCAGCACACTGCCACATCTACCTATGCCGATTAACCGAGACCTTGGGCGAACTGTTACCTCTGGTCTACGGGTTGCAGCACAAACCCCCACGCGAGACATCTAAGAAGCTCAGACAAATACGAACAGATCTAGATATATGGGAAGACTCCCTACCAGACTGGTTGAGAGGCCCCACAATTCACACCGGAGAACGAATCTATGGAGCAAGCAGCTTGCAACTCGCTTTCTTGGCTGTCAAAATGCTCGTCAGTCGGGTTGAACTAAATGTAAGCCGAAGACGGGGGAAAATCGAAAAGAGTGATCTCTAACAACCTTGCAGGAAGTCAACAACTCTGAAACAGAAAACACCGAGGCACGTCGCTATTTCCAAACGGAATGCAGAAAGTCAGCAGAGGAGATTGTTGGATTCATAACGTCTTTGCGAAAGGGAAATTTCACAGAGTTCTGGCTACCCTGTATGTTGAAGCATTCTCTCTGGTCATTTCCTTTTTCCCCCTAATTTTTTTGACAGATAGCGCCTTTCACCTCACGTCAACGGCAACATTGCTGGTTCGTTGTGCGTTTGAGACCACCGACAGCGAAGTTGCTCGATCCTGTCTTTCCAACGTCGAAACATTGCGCTCAGTCTTGCGTCGTGTGCGGGAAGAAGAAGACTGGGATGTAGCAGACATGTGCCTGGATCACTGCGAACGCATTATGCATCGGCTTCCCGGAACAGGTGCCACGATGGACCAGGCATTCACAACCACCATGGCTGACAGCGGGCTGGTCAACCCGGCCGCGATATCGCTGCCCGAGACCCAGACAAATAACGATATCGTCGACGACATGATGTCGATATCTAATACTTTTGGAACAATGGACGGTTTCCCCTTTGACATGACAGGAATATGGGATGTCTCCGTCTTCCAAGATGTGAACCTGACATGATCAGATCTTTAAACATATTTACTTTTAGATTCTTATTTCAACAATATACCCTGGGATCCAAAGCCCAACGACCTTGATATCAGTTCAATCTCAGTCTTTCTCATATTAAAATTTCTGACTAAAATTTTGTACAAAAAACAAACAAATCCCCAAACGCTATTTTACACTCGTTCATTAATGACCAGAACGAACCCCCGATGATCACCTAGACAGGGAAAAAAAGTAATTGGCTCGCGCCGGTTACTAGTTCTTGGAGCCACCGAACATGCCAGTGAAAGAGCCCTTCATGCTCTGCATCTGCTCCTGGCGGGCCTTCTCCTCTTCAGCTGCCATCTCAGCGAGCCACTTCTCGCCGTTGGCGCGAATCTCCGACTCGATCATCTCGTAGTTCTTTTGACCACGCTCGCGGATCTGATCCCAGAGCATTTTGCCCTGAGCCAGACCCTCAGAGGGTGTCTGCTCGCCGTTCAGGGTGGCAGAAGACTTCAAGCCAAGTGCAGCAGCAAAGTTGCCGAGACCACGCGAGGGCTTCTTCTTCTGTTCTTCGGCAAGCTCCTTCTCAAAGCGCTCACGCATCGCCTTCTCGCGCTTGGCAAACTCGGCGGGAATGGGAGTGCCATCAAATGACTTCAGCACGGTACGCACGTCTTCGACGCCCATACCAGCAAGGTACTCCAGGAAGGGGATGAGGGCGACCAGTGTCTTATCTTTCGGATCTCCGGTCCACTTGTCCAGAACAATGGCATTCTCGGGCTGGTAGCGGGCGTGCTCTTCCTTGGTATCGATGAGAATAACCTTGGAAAGGTCACGGTTGAGATATTGCAAATCCTAGAAGACAATTAGCGCTCTATGGCTCCATGGGGGAAAACAGAATTTGGCATACCTTGATGTATTCTCCATCCTTGTATCGGGTGGCCTCGCGGAACAGGGGCCAGCGGATGATGCGGTAAGGGTCGAGTTTGCGTAGGACTTGGTCGGCCATCATACTGGGCACACTGGTGAACAGAACGAGCTCATAGTATTGGTTCAGATAGCGGAGGAAGTAGTCGACACCAGGCCGCTTGGCAACCCGCCATCCGTGCTCCCGGGTCCATTCGCTGTGAACAAGGAGATCCTCAAGACTGAGCACAAGGGTGTATGGCTGACGCATTTCGGCGTCCTCATCCGGAAGCAGCTTTGGGAAAGCAGGGTCCTTGTAGTAGCTGGTGAGATCGCTGGTGCGGGCCTTGATACGGCTGTACCACAGACCGGGACTCCATCCAGATGGGATCTCAGGGTGTTGGCGCTCCTCCTCTTCGGTTTCCCAGTTACGACCTAGGTAGCCCATACCAGCAACACCAGCAAGTAGCATGGCTGCGTATACTATATTGGCCATGCGGGCCTTGCGGCGGTCGATAGATGTCTCATATCCACCTTTGGGGATGTCACCACCTCCTCTGCCATCCGCACCGTACTCTTCTGACTGGGTAGGGTCTTCTGTGAGGTTCAATGGTCCCTTTTTCATACGACCTTCCAATTCTGCGGCCAGCGTCGACGGAATACCTTGTGTCAGATCGGGGAGAGGCGTCTGTGGGGCTTGTTCAACCTAAAAAGACAACGTCAGAGGTGTTTGCTTTCCGTAAAAAGTAACAGGAAAGTCTCACGGGTTCGGAAGGTTGTGTAGGTTCGGCTTTTGTATCAAACTCAGGTTGCTCTGCGGTGAATTCTTTTTGAGCTGGTTGGGGAGTATCGGGCTTCTTCGATTTGTTCGACTTCGCTCTAAGCTGGATACCCGGGGAAAGCTTGTAGGCAGCGTACGGCGAGGACCGCACCGACAGGGTCGATGCCCGAACGGCAGAAGCGAGGACATTTGGCCTCGTCAGAGGCAAGACTGCACGACTAAGCATTGTGTATTGAGACTTGAAACAAAACTGTCCTGAATGATGAGATAAACGACAGTCTCCCGTTAAAAGTCGGAGCGAGTCGGTACGGTGGCTCATCCGAACCATCCGTGCAATTTATTTATATATCGACTCCCTCGGCCATCGAGCCTTCTCCTTTTTTTCTTTCCTTCTTCAGAAAGTTCACCCAGACATTAATTTGACCTATCAAGCATTTCTTCTATGCATGCCGGGTTGTATTAGCTGGGGAGACCAACGAAGATATTCTTCAATCCCACTACCAAGAGCGCAGCAAAGGATTTTCCCGTGAAGCTGCGCTCCGATCGTGGGACACAATCTTTTTAGCATTTTTCTTTTCCTCTTTTTACCATCTGATTACCAGAAATATGATATTCCTGTCCAAATCTAGACTTGCTCGTATCTCATAGAACTCATCTGCATACATTCCAATCATGGGATTCAAAAAGAACATGCTCCATTTCGAGGAGCAACTCTCCGATGTCGAATCTGAACCAGACGCCGAACCTCCGATCTTACTGCGATTTCCTTTCCTCGATCTACCGTCCGAGATCCGCCTGCAAATTTATCATTATGTCCTATTCACGCCGACCCGGAAAAGTGCATTGAAGCCCACTGGAAATGTTGGGTCTTCGGCGAAGAAGAGCAAACCTCTAGCACCATCCTCGCACCGCATCGCGCTGTTCCGTGTCTCGAGGCAAATCCATGACGAAGCCACTCACTACTTCTATTCAACCCAGATATTCCGTGTGTTCCCTGTGCAGGACTTCTTGCGCATGCCCACAATCCGGGCTTTGCCTCGACGCCACCGCTCTTTGATCACCACAATTGAATTGATTGTGGGATCAAGCTGGACTGCACCCCCAAAGTCATGGGTTGTAAACCAGGGCTTGGGTTTACACGACATGGAGCTTGTCCGCACATTAAAAGTGTTTGTGCAGTGTGACCCTTCACAGCCTGCGTTCGAGGGCTTTCGCATCTCGAAGGATTACTATACCAACTTCTGTGGCAAATTATTACACCAAATCCTGGAACGCCTGCCAGGTCTAGTTCAGGTCGAATTCGATGCCTGGTCCTCTGTAGAGAAGAGTGGACCTTTGATGACTCGCTTGCTTACGGAAACCCGCGATGCTCAGAAAAAGGTCCTTTGGGGCCCTGAAAGAGGCTGGACCGACACTCAAGATGACACTCACGAGAAACATGACCTCAATGACGTGGATGCTGCCTTTGATGACCTGCGGGCCTATTCTTCTGATGTCGTCGAAGCCTTGAGCAACTCGCTTCAAACAGTCACGTTGGAGTCATGTTAATCCATTATTCGGTGGATGTTGTTCATATTGTTACGACTTATATACATTGCGCAGCGCATAGATTATCATAGACACAAGACTTACATTCAAAAATAGCCCACATGCCATTCTTGTTGACAATAAATTTATTATCATGACGTCGAAATTTGAATAGATTTCATTCATCTGTTGGTCTGGTTTGGTAACATAAAGCCCAACCAATCAGAAATAATTAAAGTGGTTTGATTGGCACACTTTTCTACCTCTTTAGAGATCTTCATCAACTTCCATGACAGCACCGTTTGTGTCCTCTTTGGATGATTGCCGTGCCACCGATGCTTCCTTGTCAATCATCTGCCGCGAGACCGCAACAATGTTATCCTCAATCAATTGTTGACTTACGTCCTCGATATCTGTGAAGCGTCAGTATCTGTTTGGGGGGATTGTTGTCACGACAAAGGAAAAACATACGCTTCTTGGGATCAAGCTTGCCAACATATCTCGTCTTCAGCTGATCCTTGCTCAGCTCCGTTTCTTCCTTGATCCGCTTCTCGTAGCCCTCTGCAAGAAGAACAAGCTGCTTCATGCGTTCCACGTTGTGCTTACCCTCGTCGTGGAAGTCACTCATCTCCAAGGCCTCGGTCCATACGTGTTTGTGAAGGTTCATCAACATGTTTTCTTCCAATCCTGTCTTACGGTAATCAATCGCAATGCTGTAATAGTGGCGGTTGAGACCGTGGATCAGAGCCTGGATCGAAGGCTTGTTGAGGTGGCCCAAGTTTGATGTAGTCTGGCGGGGCTCCTGACCCATGACCACCGTCTGAGGCTGGATGAGACGGAAAGCGTCAATGACAACCTTGCCCTTCACTGACTGGATAGGATCGACGACAACGGCAACCGCACGCGGAGTGAGCTGCTCAAAGGATTGCTGAGTGTTGATATCGACCGAGGAGAGCCAGCAGCCGAAACCGGGATGCGAGTGGTACCAGCCAACGACAGTTTCTGGTCTGTACAGAAACTATCAGCATGGGGGAGACCTTTAGTATATATCTGCTGATAGGCTTACCGTCCCGTCTGTCGGAGCATTTCCATCATTCTAGTTTGGAACACGGGGTCCACTGCCTCAACACTGACACCAGTACCGCTCTGGGGCATAGCAAAGACGTCCACTACCCGAACTGTGTATTCATCGACGAACTCGCCGAGCATCAGGCCCATGACTTCCATCGGGACACCGGCACGGCCATGTCGTAGCATCTTTAGCAGAGCCAAGGAGGAGATGTGGACAGTTTCAGAGTTATCAATCAGGTTTGGGGTATCCTAAACACGGCTCTCATTAGTCGATGGAGATGAACATGGTGAAGCTAGGCTAGAGCGCTGCCATTAATGCCTCCCAACAAGGGGATTAGAGGTCTTATCCAACTTACACCACCAGGAGCAGCACCTCCCATCCCCATGCCTTGAGCGGCTTGGAGCATCCGGTTAAGGCGATCCATAGTAAAGAGATATCCGACAAGACTTGATGAAACGAGAGTAAAGAGGGCAAAGCTATCGCTATTTGGAAGCTCCGGAGCAAGTCGATTTGTCTCTAGTAGTTTGGTATTGTCGAAATATTATTCAATGAAAGATACAAGATAGCAAAAATCCCCGACAGATGTGATATTAGCGAGAAGATAACAAGGTTGTCAAAGACGTGTTAACTGATGATGAGCAAAGCCGTGGGAGCTTTGCCTGACGAAGGCGGTGTGTGGTTCGGTCGGCTTCCGCTCCTTCGCGGCCGATTCTCTCTCCTCTATCTATTCTTCAAAAGCCTGAATGAACAATGACATTGGCTTGCTATTGTGATTAAGTTCTACTACCTAATCTTCGCATTGCGGGATCTGGTGACAATAGGTGCCATCGCTGCCTATTTAACCCCCCTGGGAGTATATCTGCATTGCGCCTGCGACTAACGCTACTTCATCATTCCCCGGATCTCACTTACACTTCTTGAACTTCACTTTTTTTTTCCCACTCTCAACCAAGTGACCTTCAGTCACTCTCTGCAACATGGCTTTGGAACCTATCTCTGATAGGCTTCTCGGCTCTAAAAACAAGAAAGTCGCTTATTTCTACGACTCCGATGTGGGCAACTATGCCTATGTCTCGGGCCACCCCATGAAGCCTCATCGCATACGCATGACACACAGCTTAGTGATGAACTATGGCCTCTACAAGAAAATGGAGATCTACGTGAGTACTCTTCTCTCTTTTTCTGTTTGACCCTTGCACTAACAAATCAGCGTGCGAAACCTGCCTCAAAGTATGAGATGACCCAGTTCCACACCGACGAATATATCGACTTCCTGTCCAAGGTCACACCCGACAACATGGACCACTTCTCAAAGGAACAGAGCCGGTACAACGTTGGAGATGATTGCCCCGTGTTTGACGGCCTTTTCGAGTTCTGCGGAATCAGCGCTGGAGGCAGCATGGAAGGCGCCGCGCGACTGAACCGCAACAAGTGCGACGTCGCCGTCAACTGGGCTGGTGGTCTTCATCACGCCAAGAAGAGCGAAGCAAGTGGCTTCTGCTATGTCAATGGTATCGTGCTTTCGTCTTCAAACCTCTTGTCTCAGAAGCTAACACCCACGTAGACATCGTTCTTGGAATTTTAGAGCTTCTGCGCTTCAAACAGCGAGTCCTTTACGTTGATATTGATGTTCACCACGGAGATGGTGTCGAAGAGGCCTTCTACACAACTGATCGCGTCATGACCTGTTCTTTCCACAAGTACGGCGAGTACTTCCCTGGTACCGGTGAGCTTCGCGACATCGGTGTTGGGCAAGGCAAACACTACGCAGTCAACTTCCCTCTTCGTGATGGCATCACTGATGTCACGTACAAGAGTATCTTTGAGCCCGTCATCAAGAGCGTGATGGAGTGGTACCGCCCCGAGGCCGTGGTCCTTCAGTGCGGTGGTGACAGTCTGTCTGGTGATCGCTTGGGTTGCTTCAACCTCAGTATGCGAGGACATGCCAACTGTGTCAATTTCGTTAAGAGCTTTGATCTCCCAACGTTGGTTCTTGGCGGCGGTGGCTACACCATGCGCAACGTTGCACGGACATGGGCTTATGAGACTGGTATCCTTGTCGGAGAACCCTTGGGATCGGAATTGCCATACAATGATTACTATGAGGTAAGATTCGTGTTTCTTCCAGATAAACTCTTACTAACTGTATTAGTACTTCGCTCCTGATTATCAGCTTGACGTCCGCCCCTCCAACATGGACAACGCCAACACCAGAGAATATCTGGACAAGATTCGCAACCAGGTTGTCGAAAACCTCAAGCGCACGGCATTCGCTCCTTCAGTCCAAATGACAGATGTGCCGCGTAACCCCATGTTGGATGGCATGGACGACGACGCTGATGATGTTATGGATGACCTCGATGAGGATGAAAATAAAGACAAGCGGTTCACACAACGACGATTCGACCAACGCACGGAAAAGGCTGGCGAGCTTAGTGATAGCGAAGACGAAGAGGAAAACGCCGCCAACGGTGTTCGTCGTCAACCAGGCTCCATGCGTCGTCGCAACCAAGTCAACTACCGAAACCTCGAGCCGGACTCTGGGCTGGATAGTGGCATGGCAACTCCTCAAGATGGCTCATCTGCAGCTGATGGGGAAATGGATTTCGCCCTTGATTCAAAGGTTGCCGATGCCCCACGCACTGAACCCGAGGCGCCTTTTGCCGCCCCGGAAGCTTCGCGCGCTGATGAAACCCCCATGACTGATGCCGATAACATGGCTGTGGAAAGTGAGGAACAGGAAGCCTCTACTAACTCTCAACACCAGTCTCCTCCCCCTCATGACGAAGATACTACGATGGAGGACGCTGCTGCTACTGTCGCTGAACCCACTACCTCGGAACAGGCTCCGGCGCAAGAGTCAATGATTGAGGAAAAGTCTCTGGTCGCGGGCTCCACCACCTCCCCTTTGCGGGCCCAGTCCCCTCCAAAAGAGGCACCCGATTCTACCCTCGAGAAGAGTGCTGAAGCTTCTGCTCCTACTGTGGACACCGCGGCCACAGCAACTAAGGAAGAGAACCTGGAGCACATGGCAGAAACCAAGAAAGAGGAGTAATCGGCTGTGATGCAAAGACGACAATATCGGATCTGGCGCAACGGACAATGGCAGAAAGGTGTTATCGGTTTAACAGCGTGCTCGCATCTTGCTCGACACTGGGAGGGCATTACTCGTGGCGGAATGGCAGACTCAAATCGAGGTTTAACCTTGAAATGTTTCGGGGATGGCGGGTTGTTTTATGAACTTTCAAGGAATCATTTCATGTTTTATCTTCATCCATGTGCTATCTGTTTTTCCTTCCGTCTGGCTTTTTTTTTTGAGGTTGCAAATGTATTATTCAGTGAAATGCAATCTTCCAAAACATTACATTTGAACCTTAGAAGTATATTGTTGATGCCTCAGGCATTAAACTTTTCCACTATTCCAAATTGGGCTAGTATTAGGGCAAACTTGATGGAGCTGAGCAGCCAATCACCTGCCAACGCCAAGATTTTACGCACTTTGCCCACTAAGCGAGAAAGCACACCTCTAGTTTGGATCCTCGACGTTCGACCTCTTGTCGCCAACCTTTTTCACCCAACTTCGTCCCCGTGATCATCAGCCATCATGTCTAAGAGAGGGTGAGTCTCCCAGCGATTCCCTCCGTGGCCCCATTCGATTCCGAACCGATACAGAATTTTGCAAGCATGGACAAGCAACACAGCACCTTTGTTTCGAGAGGATAGAATGGGACTCGGATTAGGAAAAGAACGAATCGACAAGAACGAAATTCGCTAACTGTTAAACAGTCGTGGCGGTGCCGCCGGCAACAAGCTCAAGATGACTCTCGGTCTGCCTGTGTACGTCTACAATTTTCTTATCGTCTAGTCTGTTTCGAATGCGCCTTTTCTTGCCCGCCGGATCCCACAAGTTATTTCCAGTCGATCAACGCCCTCCAGAAAATCATACGCCATACAACAAACGAAAAGATCGGCGGGAAGAAAGGGAAAAGAAAATTGGATATCCACTTTCAGCATTCGAAACACGACGTCTTTGAGATCTAGAACAATTCACTAACGGGTCCTTTTTCGTCAAACAGTGGCGCCGTGATGAACTGCTGCGACAACTCCGGTGCTCGCAACTTGTACATCATCTCCGTCAAGGGTATCGGTGCCCGCCTGAACCGTCTTCCCGCTGCTGGTGTCGGAGACATGGTCATGGCTACCGTCAAGAAGGGAAAGCCCGAGCTCCGCAAGAAGGTTATGCCCGCTGTCGTTGTCCGCCAGAGCAAGCCTTGGCGCCGCCCCGACGGTATCTTCCTGTACTTCGAGGACAACGCAGGAGTTATCGTCAACGCCAAGGGTGAGATGAAGGGTTCCGCTATCACCGGTCCCGTCGGAAAGGAAGCTGCTGAGCTCTGGCCCGTACGTTATACTCCACCTGGAAATGGATTCCTTTCCATTTTCACATCTCCGATCCCAAGCTAACACTTTCCTAGCGTATTGCCTCCAACTCCGGTGTCGTCATGTAAAGAGAGAAAACCCGAATTTTAAAGAAAAAGAACGATACCAAACCTCAAATCTGCTTGGGACCTGGAATGCGGTGCATATGAGACCATAGGATTAAAATGGGAGCTGGACAGGTGGTGTCCATTTGACGAAATCCAACTGTTTATTTTAAAGCCGGTTTTATCCTCCATCTAGGTGTTATCTCCCTCCCTTTACTGGCAGCTCTCGGAAGTATTACTTTAAAATCACATCCTTTTGCAATGCCTTGCCCGTTACCTCGAGGGCTGGCCTAAGGGTTTTAGGCAAGCTGTATGGGAGAGGACTTGGTTCTGGTTGTTTCTTCTTTGTCCGATATATGAACTCTGATATGACCACCAATGGCTCTATGTAGTCCCTTGCTAGACCCTTCGTAAGTATACTTTATAGATATATGTATAAGTGTACAAGGCACAACTTCAATGAACCTGCAGTTCTATATCTGGCTTGAGAGTGGTGTGAATGATATATATGTCGCAATATATGTATCCAAATTCAACCCGCCCAGTTATCCAATGCTATTAATACAATTAAAAACAAATCTACAACCCAACTAATTCTTCTGTCTATTCGGAGTCTTCTGTTCTGATTTGACTTTCCGAACAGTCGTCTTCGCCTGAGCACCACAGGATAAGAACCAAAGCAGAGCCACACCCAGCGTCACTAGCACGAGGATATGAACCACCCACCAGATATGCTGCACGCCAGATGGACACATAGTGATCTCATAGCTCCACTCGCCAGCGACTTCATCAAACCACGCCGAAAGGAGACCGGCATTACCGCCGAACTCTCCCATCATCGAACGGAGGGTCACCTCACGGATAGAAGGGTCGTTGATGTGCTGGCTCTTATTGAAGCGATTCGCAGCCCACTTCCAAGTCTGAGACAAACCGTCGTCATCGACTGTTTTAGTGCGGTTGACGAAGTGAACAGTATCACAGCCCGTGTGGTCATGGCCGGTAAGGATTAGCCCGTTCCGGCCCTGACCACCAGCAAGCGCATTCTCGTCGCCGCTCAGCCCAAAGATGCCTTGCAGGATCCCGCTAGCGCTGAGTGAATCGCTGAGATGATTCTGCTCCTTGAGACCACCGTCAAGCCACCGGGGCACACCGTTGGGACCATCCTTGTCATCAGAATCGCGGAATGAGAAATATGGCCCGTCAGTGCACACGCCGTCTTCCTTGTGCAAGGGTAGATGTGTCAAAAGCAAAGTAAAAGCCGACCGGTCCTCGACCGGCGAGAGTCGATCGGCGATCAGTTCATTTAGATAAGAATATGTATGGCTCTGGACATCTGCAGAAAGTGCAGGGGTATCGAACATGAGGGAATTGAGGTTAATCAGGTGCAGAGTAGGGGTCACAAGCTGGTCTCCAGCAGACGCAGACGAGGACAAGATCGGCGGGTGTTCAAAGCGCACATCCCAATTCGCACGGCCAAACACACGCTCAAATCGCTCCATCCGCGCCTCACTGATATCCCCCGCATATCCAACATCATGGTTTCCCGCGACATTGATCACGCGCCTGGCCCAGGCCGGATCCGCGCCTAGGGGTTCCGATGGCGGCGCATTGCTGCCTTCACCCTGGCCCCAACCCGCAGCACCGGTTCTGGTGATGTGATCGTCGACCCGCTCTCCGCCATGGAACACACGGTTCCAGTACCGGTATCCGCGCCAGGCGAATTCGTCGTCGGAGATCCACTGGCTCCCCACCAAGTCGCCCAGGACGGTTGTGTGCGTCGGCCGAGTCCACCAAAAGAGTGTGCGGTAGATGTGTGCGAGGTAGTAGTCGTTGCCGAAGAGGTCGAGGCGTTTCAGGCCTGACCTGAAGGCACGTGGGATGTCTTCGGTTACGAGGGTTTGGAGACCAGTTGTGATATTTGAGAGGACGTCCTCGTTCACCAGAGGCGAAGTGGAGGAATTGCCGACTGCTTCCTGGATGGCGCGCCAGTGGGTCTGCATGCGAGGGTATAATTCATATTCAGGGAAAGGGAGTGAGGAGTCCCCTTCCAATTGGGGGTCTGCGAGGACTAGGAGTCTGAAGATGGCGGGTTGACTGTTTGTGTTTGAAGTTGAAACACCGAGGTGTTGAAGGAGCGTGCTGATCACTGAATTAGGGTATAGCTGCTTCTCACCCGACTGTGAGGCAGATTGTGGTAGAGGAAAGGCGCATCCGTTGAAAACTGGGTAGAAATAGAGGTAAACAGTGGCGGTCACTGAGAGTGGAAGAAGGAGCGCAAGGGTGCGGGAGAGCAGCCAGCGGAGGGACATGAGGAATCTAGAATGACAGAAAAGGATAAATATTATAAAGACCTATACAGCATATTGAAAAAATTCGTCTTGAAGGGCGGAAAGGAGAAGAAACAAAAAAGAGAGGGAGGACATCGCTAATCAGTAAAGATAGCGCGCACATATATACGGGGATACGGCCACAGGATTGAACTACCCAAGATAAAATGAACAAATCATAGTCTAGTCATTGTAAATAATCTCACTAAATATTCATGATCCTACTATCAGGACATATTTAAAGTAAGCTGTTTATATACAATGTGGGTAGGATGGTGGCACATACTGCTGTAATAATAGCTGGCGGTGTATGAGGCGGTGAATACCATTGGGGTGATGAGATAACTAAAACAGCGATGGTATAAATTATTATATCTACATTCGCAGACGCAATTAGTATAGAGAATAACGCTCAGCTCCAGTTAACTTCGTGTCCATAAGCAAGTCAATCGTATACTCCCACATAAGTCCCCCGGCGACCAACGTACATGCAATGACAAAATTGGCCCGAATCAACAAAGGGAAGAAGTCTGAGCGAGGGGGTATATCACATCAAACGCCAGCAAAAGAAAGTAAAAAAATGGACCAAAATATAGTATCCTTTGCATAAGTTCAAGCAAGGCCACACACAAATAAACATTCACTTGGATACTGTCTTGGCCAAAGGATCCGGAAGCAAGGACGAGTTGCCGTCGTCAAAGTCTCCGAAGGGGTTAGACAGAGGTCGTTCGAGGCCATTATCTGTGTTGTTATTATTCAGATTGCCGTTTGTATCATCGAACGAGTTGGCATCAGAGGTCTGACTGAGGTTTAGCGCCTCGATTTGGAGACCTGCTTCCTCCTCTTCCTCATCAATGGTCTGCTCGGTCTTGGTGCTGCCTGAAGCAGGCATCAGCTCTGGCGGCCGCTGGTTCATCAGCCGGGCTTGTTTCAGACTAATAGTCTTTTGCTTGTTGGTGGATTCCACTGCTTGTCCCATATCACGCTCGATGGTCGCTTTCATCAACGCTGCCATCCACAGACGGCCCTGCTGAACATTGTCGACCTGGAAGTAGTGGGTGGCCGGTTTCGTGAACTGCACTGTGCGCGAGTTGCCTGTCTTTGGTGGCACGAGCTTGAAGAAGAACGGCCCACTACCGTCCTTGGTGGTCAGCGATTGGATGACCGAGGGAGTGGTGAGCTTCGTGCCGCTAGAGCTCTCCACCGTGTTGTTTGCATTGGCTGGCAACGCGGTTGAGCCGGTGATGGTTGCGTGTAGAGCGATGATCGGGTCTTGATCCGCTCGCAGGACTCGGTGAGCGGTGATGTCAATCAAGCCTCTTTCCTCGGTGTCATCCTCGGAATAGTAATAGGATAGACGACGACCGCGCAGGACGAACAGGCGGGGCTTCCAGGTGGTCATCAGGTTGGAGGATCTCTTCTTCATCCATCCACTATAGTCACAACCATCCATCTGTTCATGTGGTGTCTTCTTCTCAAGACCACGAGTATAAGCACTAGTCTCCTTCTTGGACTTGACAGTCCGAGGACGGACTACAAATCCTTGTCCGTCGATGGCGGCCTTACCGGACCCATCTGTACTATGCCGTTCCGAGCTCTTAGACGTCGCGGATGGGGTTGTGGATCCAGTGCGAGCAGAAGTGGGATCAGACTCCCGAGACGAGTCAGGCTGCGCAGAGGTGTCAATCTTCTTTCCAACAACGTCTGATATGGCACGAAGGCCCATGGCTCGGCGGAACTTGGGCCCGGCATTCTTCAGTGGCTGGAATTGCGACGGCGAAGCGCGAGAAGAAGAGCTTTCCGAATCACCTTTGCTGCCGACCCGAGGGAAGTTGGCGAAGAAGCCACCACCATTACTAGCCTTGCTCTCGGCGGCTGATGACTGAGTTCTATCCGTTGAGACGCGCGTGCTCAAGCTCCGCAGCCGACTCTTCGGTGGCGTGCCGTGATAAGCTTGAGCCGCCGGAGAGACATGGTTTGCTGCGTCACGGATCGAGTCCACGCTGCCAATGCGAGTGTGACGCTTCGCCGGGGATATCACTTTATATGGATCTTCTGCATAGCTTGACTGTCGCGAGTGATTGCTTACGCCGACTCCAGCGGACCCCCGCTTCTGTAGAATCCGGCGGCTTCGGCGAGAGTCAACCTCAGTTCCCGAGAAATAACCCCGATCTAAGTCATCAATCTGATCCGGGGTGCTGATATAAGAGTTGTTGTAAGAATCCGACTCAGCGGTTGGCGTTCCGCCCCGGAAACCACCTGGACTGGTGCCCGCCGAGGTTCCTGGGCGAGCGGGCATAGATTGAGGGCCGGAATTGAGAGTCCAGGACCGGTCGAATGAGGGCTTCTTTTGATGGTGGCCAACGAAAACCGAATCAGACATGCCGCGTTGAGTGGCGTCAATAGAAGAATGACGACGCGCCTGGTTAAGATCACGGATTGATGCCGCAGAAATTCTCCTCGGTGAATCATGGCTGTACGGAGGGGTATGCGGTGTCATGGGCGAGCTGTTGTTGCTGGCTAGTCGGGGGTGTTGCGCCGGTGCAGAGGCTCGTGGATAACCAGTGCCGGACTTTTCTGACAAGGTCGGAATCCGAGGAAGAAGTGGACCGGTGTGTCCAGCTCGAGATAATGTACGTTCATCGGCAGGTCCCGAGAAGTTGGAGGAGATGGAGTCTCTCGGTGCTTGCTGCTGACTGAAGCCCTTGGTGTCTTCTTGGAATGCCTTTATCTTGTGCCAGGTCTTGAGCCGTTTGCCCATGACTCCAAAATCGAATTCCTTCATAAAGATAAAATCTTGATCCATATCAAGAAGCACGTCACCGGTGATCTCTTGTTCTTCAAAGATGTCGCAGTGTTTTGACTCAATGCCGAGGCCGCGCAAGAATCTTGAAGTCTGTGCTTGACTCCATTTCCGCACCTCTTGCTCGGTTGGTTGATTCTGCTCCTCGTCGTCGGTTTCATTTCCATTGATATAAGAACCCCTATGGCCAATATGACTGCTGTACTCGCTGCCGGAATCATTGATCGTCCTAGGTTCTTGAGTGGACATGCTGTGACGCGGGGTGTTCATATCCGTGATGTGCTCATCAATGACGCTCAATGTCTCATTCATGACTGGGCTTTCTTCGCCATTTAGATGATTGTCCATGGAACCACGAAAGGCTTGCTGAATATCGGCCGCCAGGCTTGGGCGAGGCAGCGGAGACGAGGCGGACCGATGCTGTGTGGGAGAACCAAATTGCGGTGACTGCATATCAGAGCTAATGTGGCGCGACGCTTGAGGGGTGCTCTGCCCACTCCCGACTGGTGCAAACGAATCGGGCGCGGGGGATTCTAATTGTATCGGCGACTCTACAAGCACTGGCGACTCGGCGAGTGTCTTTCTAGAGGAGGCAGCTTTGGTAAAGTCTTGTCGCACAGAAATATTAGCTGGAGGAATAGTCGGGGTGGTTGGGTGAGGGGGTACTGGAGGGAGGCGCATACTCGCAGGGAAGAGACCAGTTTGCCCCGTCCTAAGGTTTTTACCCAAGTACCAGGCATCTCCGAATCCTTCATCTAACTCGACCAATTCAATCTTGTCGCGGGGTGACATAATGAGTTCATCTTCTCCGCGCCCGCCAAATTCGTCTAATTTGGAGTGTTAGAAGCTGGGTCAGAGTCACCAAGATAGAGTCGTCGCACACGACGTCACTTACGAAGAACTTCCAGAATGTCGCCGGGACGAACACCTTGTGGTGGGCCCATGGTAACCATTTCAATATTCCGTGTTTCAAGTCAAGATAGATCGCAAGACATGGCCTTAGAGCCAACGAGTACGCAAATTGCAGATTGCAATTTCGCGCGTATCCCTCTAGGAAGAGCAATGTGATTTGGCAGAGTGGAGAGAAAGGGGAGAGAATGTGAGAAAGCTAGAGAGATTAGGAGATTAGAGGATTAGGTTAAACAACTGGCGGGGCTCGGGAGCACGAACCTCTTGATCCCGAGGGTTTTTTTTTTTTTTTTTCTTTTATATCTGTGTAAATGATATACACAATGATATGCAAACAGTTGTATATCATTTAACAGAAAGGATGGAGTATCAAGAATGATAAACTTGAGAAGAGCCTTGGAGACACACAAATGTTACCAATATAATACCAATATAATCACAAATTGCAGTAAAAAAGGTAAAAGTGACGTTTGCAAATTGGAAGAAAGTCTGGACTTGACACTTTCCGTGGTTGAGAGAGGTTGAGCTGAGAAGTGGCACAACTTTTCAAGGTTATTACAATTAAAATTACCACAATAACTAGTTAGCTTTGGTAATTAGCAAAGTACCATGTAACTTGGGAAAATTCCAACTGATGAACCCGGTCATTCTCAAGACTATGTATGTAGTACACTCCGTTCTCCGTACTAGCTACCCGATCTACGGATTATTTTGATTTGATTCTCTTCATTTAGCATAACTAACTAGCATAACTAACTACTTACATGTAAGAGGATCAATTTCTCCAAGTTTCCAAAGTTCCAGTACCTGCGTCTATTACTCTGCACGGATCTATCCCTATTAGGGTATCTAAGCGCTAAAAGAGATTCTTTGTTTTATGAGCGCCCTTTGTTAAGGGGACTTAATAAAAGACATACTACATAACTATCTATGCTTCAAGAATTACTCGATGGTATCTCCTATATCAAGATCGCACCCTAGTGCAGATCATATTGAAAAGTCCAATACTACTGCCAGCCTGTTTCTAGGCGGCACTCGGAGGAACTGGATGGGCCCGCAGACTAATGCCCCGGAGAAATCAGCTACGCGAAATTCTCGCGTTGAGCTTCCCCCTCCCAACTCCCTTCCTCGCGAGCTTGTCTTGATGTCCCCCGTCACACCTGGTGAGAGCCCTCCCTCACGTGGTCCTGTTCATCCAAAAAACCCCGACACGCAAGCGACTGCTCTTCCCTCACCTGTTCTCAGCACAAATTCTCACCCAAGTCCCGCGAACAACAATGCGATCGTATCAGATAAACCTTACACACGGTCAATCCATACCCAGCCCACAGCACAGCGTGGCGATGATGAGCGCATGGCGGTCCAACCTCCTCCCAGCGCGCTTGCCACGTCACAACGCATAACCCAGTTCTCTCGAATGGGACCCAACTCGTCCACAAACTCACCCGTTACAGGCACACATACAGGGGTTAGCAAAGAACGTGCAATATCAAGGTTACAACCTAGGCCGCAGCAGAATAGGGCAGCTGCGGCTGTGGCCATCTCCAATAAAGCATGGGAAAAATGGTCTGTTCAATTGGAGGCCTTGGTAGACGATTTGCGCACAAAGGGAGCATTGCCTCGTTCTCACCCGAGCAAGCTAACTGTTATTGAGCCCCGGATCGTTCTTTTGCGCCAGGCCATTTCTCGTAAGGATGCTTTCTATTTGGTGATGCATCAGTTGTACTGCCGATATAGCATTGATCCAACTACATTGGGTCAAATTAGAGCCCCTGAGGCGGGCATGGATTGGATGAAGCGTTTTTTGGATGACAATAGAAAGATGCATGATGCCGCTACCATTGGGTTTGCCTATTTCCCGGAACCTCCACATCAGTTGATGCAGACACAGTGGTACCTCCAGGTACTGTCTGGAATTCCTGAGTTTTTATCGCGGCTTGAAACTGAATGGTCGGGCATCTGGCGTGAGCCACCTCATCTCCCGTTAGCATCTCAACTTTGGGAGGTACTCGCTTGTCCTTCTCCGACTTTGATGTCGGTGATATTCATGTGTGTTGCACGGCGCCTTCACGAAGAGAAGGATATCAGGCCCCTGGTGGACTTGTTTTGGAAAAATTATAACGCTTTCAAGCAGTGTATGGACGGCGAACTTCCTGAGACGACTCAGCAGGATATCAACAGTCGTTTTGCCCAAGAGTATCGCAAGTTCATACATTCGTCCGAATATCTATCACATACACCATCTTCCGCCCACTCTGTGCCACCTCCCAGACCTCATATTCAAACCATGCCTCAAGTTGCCCCAGGGGTACCGTCACCCTATCCCAGGTCTTCGGTTGCTGGTATCAGCCAATCGGCCATAAATTCACCTGCTCCAAGCCCACTTGGTGCACCTTTGCAGCAATCCACCTCAAATTCACCCCAGAGACAGGTTGTTGGTCCAGCTGCTGGATCCTTCCAATTTGGCACAAACTCACAAGTGCAGAATACCCCACAATATCATTACTACAACCCCATGTCACAGGGGCAAGGGCAGGGACAGAGACAAGGACAGTGGTATCTGGTGAATTCACATACGATTCCAAATATGGATCCACAGTTGCAAATGCACATGCAGGCAGGAAGGCATCAGCAGATATCGCCTCTTTCGCATGGTCCACACATGCAACATCGAGCAATGGGGCCTACGACTTCAGTAGCGCCTGTCAACTCCTCCCTCCAATCTAATGCTCTCACCTCTGCACAGTCGGCGCAGTCACTCCACGCTCCATCGCCCGTATTCATGCCAACTACAATAACCCATATGGCCCAGCACCCGATGCCACTACAAAGGCCTAGCAACCATCTCAACCAACATCATTCGATGACTTCGCCGATCACACGTGCACCACAGGGACAGCATTCCGATTCTTTTCCTAACTCTACCTTCCTCCCGATACCCGGCTACAGAGCACCAATGATGGTGAATCCAAATCCGACACGTCTCGGCCTACATCTGGTTGATCTTCGTGATCCTATGAAGAAGCTGGTAAAACGTGGTTCATGTGGGAATGACATTGAGATCGATTTGTTTACCTATCCCGATACCTTCGCTGTATACCCGACAATCGTCAACGTTGACCAGCCGATCTACACCTGGAATTTCTCTTTCAACCCCGACGAGCGCCAAAAGTTCCCACACATAGCCCACGGGCCAGTGGGCCAACATTCAGTCTGGACATTCGGGCCCGGTTGTCGGACTATTCGCCTGCGATGCATTCGCCTTCCTGGCAATCCGGATACTGTGACGGAGCAGACCTGGTCTACCGCAGCTACTTTCTGGCCCAGTGTCTTTTATATTACTGTAAACGGCCAAGAGCTCTATGTGCGCCGAAAGGTTCACAACGGAAAAGACCTGCCTTTGGACATCACCGAGTACGTTCAAACCGGCGCTAACAGCCTACGGGTCGATATGATCTTAGGACAGGATGAGTGTAAGACCTCCAAATACGTCTTTGGGGTGGAGGTCATGGAGATTGCCGAGTTCGACCAGATACTCAGCCTGATCCAATCTGTCCCAGCCGACGACTCTCGCGCAGCAATACAAAAGCGCCTTTCTCCTGTCACCAACGATGATGACCTGGCAGTTGTTACCGACAACCTCACAATCGACCTAGTGGACCCCTTCATGGCACGAATATTCGATGTCCCCGTTCGCTCGCGCCACTGCAACCACCATGAATGTTTCGACCGTGACACTTTTATAAGAACCAGGAAATCTGTATCTGGCCCGGCACCGATGGTCGATAACTGGCGCTGCCCGATCTGCAAGGCAGATGCACGACCGCAGTTCTTAGTCGTCGATCAGTTCCTTGCCGAAATCCACGCCCAGCTCACTCGTACAAACCAACTTGACGGGATCAGAGCAATCCAGATTAAAGTTGATGGAACCTGGACCCCCAAGTATGACACGGATGAGACCTCGCCCGATGCAGACAAACACTTTTCTCTGAAGCGCAAGGCTGAAGACTCACCAGGGCCCGTTGCCATGCGTCCTAGAAACGATGTGTCTAATGGTAGTCGCAGCCCGGCTGTTCGCACACACGAACATACGGTCATCGAATTGGACTAATAAGTTATCGGGTTTCCAACAAAGTTCTTACCTTATTCTCCTCTTCCACCGGCCCTGGCCTTGAATGTTTTCCGCTCATCTTTGCATGCATTTGAAAGAAAGATACCCCTTATTGCGTGCTCTTCAAATGCATTCCTTCTATATTCTCTCATGATCTCTCATTACCGGCGTTTGGGGATTAGGTCTTACAGCTACGTCCGGGGTTCTCTTTGTTTATCTCAGCGCGTCACGAACAGAATGAAAATATACTTAAGAAATGAAATCAAAGCTCTATGCTGTATGAAACTCAACAACTAGCCCCGTTTCAATTACCATCTTGCCTAGCTCTCCAGTAGTATAGACTAAGAACACGCTTACATACATTATTCCAGATAAGAACCTCTTGAGAGTTTCTCTGGTATCGACATTAGATTATACAAGATATATTATATTGGGCATTTAGATAGTACACCAAGTGCCTGGAGCAAGGAAAGACTACTTTCTGACTCTCCTAACATGACTAACGAGGTTTTCAATGACACCCTCGAAAGCCTCTTTTTCGCCAACCAAGCCATCCCGCCGCTTCAGCCAGTGCTCCAATACTGAACTAGCGCGTTGGGTGACCTGATTTAATTCCTGGACATGCAGCTTCAACTCTGAATCCGTGAGACCATCTAGTGCAGCATCGGTAGTGGCGCACAGCCGGTGGACTGCCGAGAGGTCTATTTCTGGCGCCGGTGGTGTGCCACGGCGGGGGGTAGCCTTCTGGCGGGAGGGGGCTTGGCCCTTTTCAGTGTTTTCGTTGCCTTCTTCTTTGCGGACTTGACTGTCGGATCGAGTGCCGGGGCTCTTTGCCCCGGTGCCTTCAAGATCAATAGAAGGGAGAACGAGCTTTTTCTGTTTGGAGGCTGGAAGGATCTCATCCAGATCAACGGGCACGCCCAGAGATACAAGGAATAGTCGGCGGATGCGGGATTTCACCCAATTTTGAGGCTGGAGGGGTGGTGGTGCCACGAGCTGAGACCATAGCGAGAGCGATCGCTCGGTGCTGAAGATTGCTGTGGAGTCTGGGATTGGCTCGACGGGGGCGAGAGAGCTTAGGTCTTGGGATGCGGGGAAGAGGAGGTTGAGGGTGTCTTGGAGGGAATCGAGGAGTTCAGAGGTGGATTTGAATGTGTTAAAGTCGGTAAGAGGTGGAGGTGCGCGAGCTTGCTGAGATGCCGCAGTTTCGTCTAGAGCTTCCTCTGCACTGGGCTCTTGGAAGCCGTCGTCGAAATCCCCAAAATCATCATCTCCCATATCTTCCTGCTCTTCTACAAATTCGTCAAAATCATCCCCCGCTTCTTGCTTTTCATATCCATGGTCGTCGTTCATGTCATCCTCCGATGAGAGGTCTTGGTTTTTCAAGTCTGTATCATATATTGAGACATCCGGGACGGTTTCTACCGTATCGGGTGATGTGTCACTTGTCGAGCTTGTATGAGCTTGTGGGTGCGGTGACAGGTTTTCCTCGCTGGGTATTGTATCTACCCGCTCGAGTCGTGTCTTAGGAATGTCTGTTGTAGACCCATTCAGCTCGGGAGATGTAGGTTCAAATGCTGACGGCGTTGGGCTGTCCTTGGAATCTGAAACCTTGGTCACCACATCAGGCACAGCATCGGCGAGACGCTGCTCATGTGCCAGAGTGCCGGGGACTTCGCCATGGCTAAGTTCATCTGGGTCCACCTTCTCAACCACTGTGCGTGGAATCGGCAAGTCTTCAGGACTCATGGGTTGGTCCTCTGGCCCCGTGGGCGAACACGTCTGGCTGTGTGAGCCTTCTGGAATAACCTCGATCTCGTCCGGAACTGCATCCTGTTCTCTCTTTTTGAATGCTGCTGTGCCGGGAATCTCGCCATGCTGGGTGCTGCTGTCAACCCTCTCGACTCGCATTCGCGGGACAGGGGAAGTGCGACCGGATCGTGGGAGTGATTGGGGATTGCCTTCACTGGCGTCTGAGAAGTGTTCATCGTCACTTTCAGAAGCTGCTACAAAAATATGTCAGCTTTAAACAAATATTCGAATTATATCCAAGGGTCATGTACTATGGTCGTCAGCTCCTGGATCTTGTATCTCCGTAGTCCTGCTGGGGGGTTTTAGATGCGAACTAGACAAATCGGACGGCCCCTCCGACATGATTGCAGCTTGAATTCAGGGTGTTAACATGAAAGAAGGGGCACACAGAAATCGAACAATTCAAAATGCAATGGGGCCGTGTGTAGTGCAGTGAGGACTTGTTCCCTGCGATCGATGTGAGTCCAGAACACATCTGCCTTAGGCACCAGATATCAATAAGTTGGCCAGTTTATTCAGGCATAATTAACACCTTGTATTCCAGGCGTCAAAATTTCAGCGCGTGCTTGCCAAACTCCTTCCAATTATTATTGTCTATTGTCTCGACTTTCTTGTGCTGCCTTTCTCATTCCACTTTTAGGCTCTTTATCTCAACCCATTCAATCAAGGGTACCATTCTCTCATTGTTGGATCTTTGGATCCATTCTGCAGGCTACCTCCCCTGCTCCGTGTGTCGCTGGTGCTTTCTCTCCATCCAGCTTTTTCCCTCGTCCATCTTGAAGCTCGATCACCACCACCATGGCCTTCTCTTTCGGCACCCCGGCCTCTACTGGCGGTTCTAGTGGAAATCTTTTCGGCACAGCGGGCAATGCTTTTGGTGCCAACAAGGATAACAATGCGTCTAGTGGTGGCCTCTTCGGTAATGTTGGAGCTTCGTCCACCGGCAACAGCGCCTCGCCGTCGCTGTTTGGAGGAAACTCTGCAACTGGCCAAAGCACACCAACTTTCGGCAGTGCAGGCGCTTCCAATGCGACCAACGGCGGTGCTTCGGCCTTCAGCTTCGGCGGCAAGGCTCCATCCGGCACTAGCACGCAGCCCAACTCGCTCTTCGGCGCCGCTGCGGGCAACCAGACTCCCAACAAACCCGCAGAATCGACCACACCTGTCCAGACTGGCAATACACTGTTCGGCGGCGCAGGCACACCGAGCATGTTCGGCACCGCGGCCTCAACAGCTACCCCTGCTCCCGCGGGAAGCACTCTGTTTGGGAACAACTCCACCACCCCTGCTGGACCCCCGCCGGCATCCAACCCGCCCAGCAGCTTGTTCGGGGGTGCGAAACCCGGGGTCTCGACCACCCCCGCCGCAGCGCCGTCATCTACCACGCCTACTACCTCACAGGCGCAGCCATCTAACAATATGTTTGGAGGGGGAGGAACCAAGCCGCTGTTTGGAGGTGGCGCAACACCTGCGGCGCCCAGCGGAGGTCTGTTTGGCGCAAACAAGCCGGCCGAGTCAACCGCTCCTAAGACTACCGCAGAAACCACTTCCAAACCACTCTTCGGCGCAGCTGCACCCGCAGGTGGAGCTCAAAGCTCGCAGACACCGTCTCTGTTCAAGAATATGGCTGCTCCCGCCGGCGACTCCGCTCCGAAGTCTGCATTCCCGGCCCTCGGCACTCCTCCTGCCTCCACCGCAAGCACAACTCTCTCACTAGGAGCCCCGGCCACGTCGAGTGCTACTCCTCAAAAGTCTCTTTTCCCTTCCACCGGAGGTGCCACATCGACAGCTGCTCCCTCGACTACTCCAGCAGCGACTCCTCTTGGAGGAGGCCTATTTGGGGCCTCAGCTCCCACAACTACTCCAGGTACTGCGGCCACTGCCGCGCCTGCTACTACTACACCTGCTGCACCTACCGGTGGTTTGTTCGGCCAAGCTGCTGCTACGTCTTCGACCCAACCAGCGACCTCCACCTGTTCGGCAACTCTTGGTGGCCTTGGTAGTAAAACGACTGCTGCCTCGACTCCTGCCACGACTACAACCACTGCCGGCGCTGCTCCAGCTGGGGCCTCCGCCCTTGGCCAATCTACTACGGGGCCCGCTCCTCCAGCTCAGTCACGTCTAAAGAACAAAACCATGGATGAGATCATCACCCGATGGGCCACAGATCTCGGCAAATATCAAAAGGACTTCCGCGAGCAGGCAGAGAAGGTTTCCGAGTGGGACCGTTTGCTCGTGGATAATGGTACCAAAGTTCAGAAGCTATACGGCAGTACTGTTGATGCGGATCGAGCTACCCAGGAGGTTGAGCGTCAATTGTCAGCAGTTGAAGGCCAACAGGATGAGCTCAGCTCATGGCTGGATCGATACGAGCGCGAAGTCGACGAGATGGTTACCAAGCAGGTGGGCCCTGGAGAGTCCCTTCAAGGACCCGACCAGGAGCGGGAGACAACGTAAGTACAAGCCGCAACACAACATCTGATATTTATGGTTTTGCTAATATGGCCATTAGTTACAAACTGGCTGAGAAGCTCTCGGAACGCTTGGACGAAATGGGCAAGGATCTTACCAGCATGATTGAAGAGGTCAACGGTGCTTCATCCACATTGACCAAGACCAACAAAGCAGATGAGCCGGTACGTCACACATCAGTATCGATCCCTTCTCCTTGGTGATTTTAGCTCACGTATCTCTATAGATCTCGCAGATTGTCCGCATTCTCAACGCACACCTGTCTCAGCTGCAGGTCATCGACCAAGGAACCTCAGACCTGCAGTCCAAAGTTGCCGCCGCCCAAAAAGCAGGCCAATCGATCTCTGCCCGTCTCGGATACGGCTATCCTAACAATGGTATGGGCAACAACAACACCGCTGATGATTTCTACCGCTCGTTCATGCAAGGGCGGTAAAGGGGTGGATGGTTTTTTCTAATGATTTGAACTCGGAGTTATCGGCTACTTGGCACCTCGATGTGCTTTGGGGGAATGTTCTGTTGTAGTCAGGGAATGCTAATAGTCGGTCACAATAAAATGCTTGCATGCGCTTTGTGATTAACAACTTTGAACCTTTGTAAAATCCAATGCAATAGGATTGACAAATTCTTCTATATTGTATCAGTATGTCCTTCTGGTCATTATTGCTAATGTTAATGCTCGGACTGAGCCTCCAGAAGATCCATCACTCTTTTCTGCCTTTTCCCTGATTTCTCTACTCCTTCTGATGATAGATGTATAGGCAACTGACCCTTGCGGTTCATGATCAGCCGGTCAGCGCCTGCCTCTAGCAGCAACCCGACGAATTCCACATCATTTCTCTGCGCTGCCACGTGCAATGGTGTATTGCCTTCTCTGTCCCTTGGCTGTACATCAGCGCCTTTCTGCAACAAATGCCTTGCGGAATCAAAAGAGCCATTCTGCGCTAATTTATGCAGCGGTGTCAAGCCCTTGATAGTTTTTGACTCTGGGTCGGCACCATATTGTAGCAATATCTTGCAAAGCCCTGCATTTTCTTTCGACGTCGCACAATGCAATGGTGTGATATTGTAATCATTTCCCCGTCCTGAATTGGCACCTCGTTCCAGCAAGAGAGCGGTCACAGAGGGCGGATTCAGGTTCTTGCATACGGTGGTCTCCCAGAGTACCCCCCGCAGCAATGGCGTGTTCCCTTTTACCGATTGTGCCTCTATTTTTGCACCTTTATCCAGCAAGAACGCTGCTGTTTCTACCTGGCCGTTCCAACATGCCACATGCAGTGGTGTCTCACCTTTCTCGTCTTTTGCTTCAATATCGGCTCCTTTCTCCACCAGCAACTTGGCGGTCTCGACTCCATTGGAGGATGCCAGATGCAGGAGCGACATTCCATCTTGATCCCGTATATTCAAATCGGCACCGCTTTCTATTAGACACCGGGCCACTTCCATGGAGCCAGACTGACACGCTACCTGTAACGGAGTTTGTTTCGAGGAATTCATAGATTCCAGTTTGGCACCTTTCTCGATAAGAACTCTGGCCACTGCCTCGCGGCTGGTGGGGCATTTTTCAGCCGCGAGATGCAATAGGCTGGCCCTGGAGCCCGTCGAGTTCGCATCAACGCCGTTATCAAGCAAGATTCTAGCGACGGCTGCTTTATTGCGGATCACAGCCGATGTGATTGCGTCTTGGGACCCCCAGCCGCCTTTAGCATGCGGGTTGGCCCCATGTGCCAACAGCAATGCAACAATGTCTGCATGGCCACAGCGAGTGGACTGTATCAATGGCGATTTTCCTGTTTGACTGTTCGATTCGATTTCCGCTCCTTGTCGGAGTGATTCTTGGGCTGTTCTTAGTTGTCCTTTGGTTGCTGCCCAATGGAGTGCGCTACCTTGGTGCTTTCGGACGTTGTAGGCATAGAGGAAGGAGTTCAGGAGAATATAGCAGCGGTGACTGGTTCTTGCAAATGCATTTATGTCATTTTGGGAGTCTTGGGTCTCTGCTATGACTAGCAGAAGCTCATTTGGTAGGACAAAGAGAGTCATGGTGGGATATGTGTCTCTAGACCAAGATTCAGGGGTGATTTACATTCTCGTTCCAAGGGTGCGAACGTGGGATTATAGGAAGGTGCCCCGTAGTTGGACGGTCCCGCTTTATTTTTTTATGTGGAGACCGTTGCATACCCGTAGACAGCTTATATTATCGTACAATGTTTACCTACGATGTTTACACCTTGATAGACTTTTGCTGCGAGACAAATTAATTACTCTGTTATTTGATGTTTTCCTAAAGAAACTGTAACATTATCCAGAACTTGCGCTCTGTACAAAGACAGAGAATACGTAAAGGTAGTATATTAAGCCTACAGATTTAAACATAAGCTGATGTTGCTGAGACTTCCCAGTGATATTTCCAAGCGAGCTACTGGGCACTATACACATAAGAGTGGAGAAATTTCATATGCTATGGCAGAGAGATGTCTTGTTTAGGAACAGGCGCTGAAAATGGCACGATCTCAAGATAGACAAGCAGGATGGCTCGTTAGAGTGAAGGTGGTATTATACACAGCAATTGGAGTAGCGCTTCATAGTAGACATAAGATAGAATGGATGCATGGAGCCTATTTGCGACTCAAGCCATCGCTAAAGAGATGCTGGTCAGCTATACTATTCACATTTAACAGGAAATAGGAATAGACAGGATAGTATTTCCCAACTTGTACTTACATGTGGGTCTCCAGCTCATCCAAGTGCTTGCGCTGCTCGCTGATCTTCTTCTTAAGTTGAGCAAGCCTGTCAAACGAATTAGCCCCCCGCTCCAGTCTGATTGTTCTCGACTCTGCATCACTTACTTCTCGAGCTCCTTCTCACGAATATAAAGGCTCTCTTGGGCAGCCTCACGCTTGGTGAAGGCATCACTGGTAGAGAGGTAGATGTTAGCGGTCATACGGATATGATGTCATCCAACTGCGGCAAGGCAGATATGGGACAGTCTTCTCGTTGTAATTGAAGTTGGGGTGTAAGTTTCGCAGTCAACCTGCATCTCACTTACCCGGAAGAGGCACCACCACTAGAGCGGGGAGCACCGGTGTCACCTTCGCCCATGCGAGGAACAGCTACGGAGAAGGAGCGGGTGAAGACTGCCCGGTTGGCAGTGGACGCGGGACGGACAAATTGGCGGATCATATTGATGATTTCGATGATAGAGGGATAAAGTGAGATATGTGAAGTGAATGGGAAGTGACAAAGTACGAGGAGAACTCCAGGGCTAAAGTAAGGCAAGCTTATAGCAAATGACGTTACGCGCCAAGAAAGATCATGTGATGGCTAACCTTGGAAGGCTCGGGACCTCCAGGGCTCCAGCTCAGACAAGCTTATGTCAGAGTCTAGGTCATGTGAACAAAAATTTCTGATAAGTCGCGGCCTTTTCATTCGACTTTCCACTTGCACCTACAGGTATACTTGATCACAGGGATACACATTAATCTATTGACTTACTTTCTCTTATATATATATGTATATAAATATATATAGTCTGATAGTAAAAGTATCTATGTTATCTTATATACCGATTTGTTCTAGACTACAAAACCCTCATCTTGAATGAGGCGTAAGTAAGGAACCCCCGGGCGATTGGCGGATGTGGAATGGGGGATGACGCTGTAGGAGGCCCACCGAACCACACAGAAGCGATGAGAGAAGATTTGTGTATATAAATGGCCAACAGTGATATCTTCTTGAATCCTTAAGTTTTATATAAAATTAATTGAATTTTTTTAAAAAAAAGAAACAAGTCCAAGTGACATTAAGTACCCTTTTTTTTAGGAAAAAATACACAAAGCCCGAAGAAGAGTGGGTTGTTCAGGTAAATCCCAACACCGCCTTCTGCCCCCCTCCTTTCCTCCTACCTCCTCTCTCTCAACTCCCTACTCTCTCACTTCCAATCTTCTTTCCATCTCGCTATTTCTTTATTACCTTCTTTTCCCTTTTCACAAACCAGGTCAGTTGTTTTCCTGTTTCCCTGTTGAAACTGCCCTCTCCTAGCCCTATTTCTATGCCCCGTCATCACCGCAAAATCCACACATCAACAAATCATGGTGGAAAGAGACCCTCTGAAAACTACAATTCCCCCAAATCCAAATGGAATCGCGTCACAAGTTACAGTGGAAACTATATGTTCTCGTCCCCTTGTTTACCTGTTGAACCGTTGCCGCGACCGCTTTCCTGCGATACCCCCCAACGACACACAGGAAGACTCAAGGGTCCTGTAACCGCCACGATCGTCATGATCGGCCAAATATCTGGGTCTTTGGTCTTTGGTCCCAATATTTTGATTCAGAGACGTTCTAAGTGATACTGGAACCTCAGGCCCTTTTTCGTATATTTGGAGAGGGGGTCAAGGGTTGATATCTACCCCTCGCTATCAACTACTTGCATTGTCCCGATGGCGTGATTTTCAACCCTCATCTCAAACATTATCAATCCGACAAGGGAAACCTATGCGAGAAAAATCTTTGGCTAACATAGTTCGCACTGTAGAAAACACATATTCACCATGGGTCACGAAGACGCTGTTTACCTCGCCAAGCTCGCTGAGCAGGCCGAGCGCTATGAAGGTTGGTTTTCTCCCATATCTAGATCGTCTAGTTGCATAGATCCCTGACAATGCGACGCAGAGATGGTCGAGAACATGAAGGTCGTCGCCTCGGCCGACGTTGAGCTCACCGTTGAGGAGCGCAATCTCTTGTCTGTCGCCTATAAGAACGTCATTGGTGCCCGCCGTGCCTCGTGGAGAATCGTCACCTCTATTGAGCAGAAGGAGGAGTCCAAGGGCAACGAATCCCAGGTCACTCTCATCAAGGAGTACCGCCAAAAGATCGAGGCCGAGCTTGCCAAGATCTGCGACGATATCCTCGAGGTTCTGGACGAGCACCTCATCAAGTCCGCCCAGAGCGGCGAGTCCAAGGTCTTCTACCACAAGATGAAGGGTGACTACCACCGCTACCTTGCCGAGTTCGCCATTGGCGACCGCCGCAAGGGTGCTGCCAACTACTCTCTGGAGGCCTACAAGGCTGCCACCGAGATCGCCTCCACTGACCTTGCCCCTACCCACCCGATTCGTCTCGGACTTGCCCTCAACTTCTCCGTCTTCTACTATGAAATCCTGAACTCCCCCGATCAGGCTTGCCACCTCGCTAAGCTTGCCTTTGATGATGCCATTGCTGGTATGTTTGAATATAGATTTTGCCACGTGCATTGGTCAAGGCTAATATTTTCTCTGCAGAGCTCGACACTCTGAGCGAGGAGAGCTACAAGGACTCCACTCTCATCATGCAGCTCCTCCGTGACAACCTGGTAAGTGTCGAAATCATCTGCTGATTTAATTCGTTCATTTGCTGACCCGCGTTTCCCACCAGACCCTCTGGACCTCGTCCGAGGCTGAGCCCACTTCCGAGAGCGCTGCCCCTACTGAGAAGAAGGAGGAGGCTCCGGCCGCCGAGGCCGAGAAGCCCGCCGCCGAGTAAATGATTAACACCTAAAAAGACCTTGTTGATGGACACGCGTCCTCAGGACGGATGGAGCAACCGAGAGAAAGAGAGCGCGCGACAGGTCTTCTAGTACAAGGATATTAGATTGGAGACGAAGGAGGAAGGACGATGAGATCCATCGGGCCGATTGTCGGTTTATAGTATCGCAGAAACTCGCGAGGGTTGGTGTGAGAAATATCCCGATCTTTGGGTGTCGATGCTCTCTGGGCCGTTTTTGCCTTGAATCTTCTCTCTCCTTGCCTACTTGCCTTTTTTGCTTTGGCCCGGTGCTTGTGTTCTCTGCCCTGAGGGATATCCATCCTGTCTCCTCTTTTCGTTTTTTTCATTCTCCTTGTTATTTTGTCTACTTTGCCTCTTAACTACCCAAAGAGTCCCCTTGCGCGCACTCTCCCAGCCCAGCACACATACACACACAGAAGTTCTTCAAATCAGTTCCTTATCAGGACTTCAATAAGGGCATCCCTACTGATCCCTAACCTGGCTTTTCACCTTTCCGATTGACTACTCCCCGTATATGTGCCGCGTGGTGTTTTGATTCTCACTAGATGTGATTTTGAAGACAATCTCGTACACTGTCCCGGTAGTACTTTGCGAATCATTGTACTTGGAGCATGGATGACTATGTGTATGAGTCTTATATCCATCGCCGAGAATGCCGCAGAGTAGATAGCAAGCTGTCATGTCCGAGTAAGCTAGGCCATTTTAGATAAAAGAAGCTGCCATAATAAGCTCATCCTGTCTCTGAATCAACAAACTGCTTGTCCACAACACTTCGTGCCCTGCTCGTGGGCGATACGGCCACTGGACAGCATACCAAGCACACCGATCAGTGGACACGCGAGTTCAATTTTGCTGTGAACAACTAACTACTATATATAAATAAACCCCTATATAAAATTCATTGGCTTACATTTCACAATGATTAGAAATAGAAATCTACCAATTGGCAAAATGAGACTATGCATCACATCTCCATGAGCTGACAGAATAGATAATCCAAGCGATACATCAGAACCACGATACAACTCATCATTATTTTGGACAATGAATCGGTATTATATACTTGACCGGGGTGTGCAGACATGCATATGCCCGTGTCTGCAGACGAAGCCGCAATGATATCAGTGGCTGTATTAGTTGGACACTATCGAGCTTATGTGCGCCTGCCGGTGTCACATCGCAGTTGATCGTCGCTTTCTTCACGAAGAGTATGCATGCTCCACTGTCTGTAATTGGATGGTGTTGCGTCTAGTATTGCTCTTAAATCACATCGGGTTGTCTGTCTCCCCATTTTGGAAGTTTTATCCATTTTGCACAGAACTACAAAAGATAGTCTCAATTGAGATAGTTTCCATTGCTATGGTCGAAACCACAATGCTACCAGCCATACGGGCTTGACGAAAAGGGGTATGAGGACAATAAAGGGAAAATGGAGGACTTGAACCATGCACGCTCCTGGGTATGCCAAGTGCAAGAAGCAAAAATAGAGCCACAAAGATAACGAACATGACGAAAAGCGGCATCTTTGTCTCCCCACGCAGAGACACGAGTCAGTCCAGTGGAGACAGTAGAAGAAAATAGAGGAAAAAAAATTGAAATGCGGATGTACAGAGCCCCTCGAATATCGAGAAGGCATGTGAGGAAAGATAAGAAGATAAATGGACTTGTCCCAAAAGACCCCTAAGATGCTTTCCACTTCCCACGCCGTTCTGTTGTGGCGATGACCGTCACCATGCAATGCCCCCTAAGAAACATTTCAAATGCTCCAGCAAGAGCCATTCAATCAAATCGAGTCTAGTCCCAGTCCCCGAAACGCCCAAGGTGCTATGCATCGAAAGATAACAAAAAGGAAAAAAAAAGTACAAGTGAAACGTGTTCACAGAGCCGCCACAAAAATAAAAACGCCGAATGAAAAGAGTGAAGAATATGAAAAAAAATAAAGGGCCAATAATATCGACAGGGTTGAAGATAGGCAGAGTGGAACACTGCGTTAATAGAATAAAGCCCTGGAGGTTCACACACCGACAAGATGATGTAATGAAGACCCCAGGAAATAAAATGCCAAGAAGTCAGGTGGCGGGCCGTACGAGGCATGCAATGATGTCACGAACAATCCCTTGGAAGTTCCCCCCTTGAGTAAATTCGGATTCAGCCTCACCCCCGGTTCAGCAGTCGATCCTTGAACAGGGGTGCTATGATGATGACGTTGTGGCGTTTTAAACCGAAATGACCGAAATGTGTGATGTTCCGGGGCCACTCGAACCAGTCGAGTGGCAGATGTGATGTGTGAGAAAATGGCCGTTGCCGGGTAAATGCTGACCCCCATTGCGGAAAGAGAGTTGTAATCATAAATTGCTCAACCCTGCCGTTTTATGAGTGACATGCTGACGCTGGGCATGTAACTTCTCGAACCACTTAGATATGCGAAAAGAGAAATCCGTTGACCAGGGATTTGTCGTGAAGTGAAGATAATTCGAATCTCGGTAAAACTGGCGACCGTATGTAACGCATGGAGCCCCATGCCGCAAAAACAGGCAATCCTTCCCAATTAACGTTCACGGGATGAGGTATCTGACCACCTTGCGACATTCTGTTCGGAAAGCCGGTTTATTTCTGCGCTTTGCGTGCTTTCGTACTGCGGGTCATTTCGCCCTTGGTCATGTTGCGAGTGAGACCACCGATGTAGTCTTGTAAAATTTTGTTCTCAGTTTCCAACTTATCATGGTCCGATTTGACCGCGTCGATACGTTCGGCGAGTGCCTGAAGGGATGATTGGAGAGCCTTGGCTTGCCTTTTTTTAGTTCATATAGTTAGCTACCAAAATCTTGGGACTTGCGCAGTTCAGTAGCAAAACGCCTTGAACAGCTTTTGAAACTCACTCCTGCAGGGTCTGTCGGGCTTCCTTGCCCAAACGCTCTAGATCGGCAGAATTGCGCCGTGGGCTCATTGCGCGAGCGTCGTCCGGGGGAAACTCTTCCTCCTCGATTTCAATTTCGGGATGGTCCCGAGGGACAAGGATCGAAGCACTAGGTTTGCGGCTCGCCATTCGCGGACGTTCTGATCGGCCTCGACGGTCGGTTTCTGCGTCGGATATAGAAGAAGAAGATGAGAGAGATGACATATGCATGCGGCCACCGTCGTTTGGTTGCGGCAAAGTATCAACAGGAGAGGCTTCAGTCATTTCTGTGTCTGGTGCCATAGGGGTTACTGCTTGCGACACACGGAATCGAGAGGAGGTCCAGGATGGCGGTAGAATCAAGCTCCCACGATTGGGGTTGGCGGATTAGAAGAGGCCGGAGGAAAAAAAGCGGCTGATGAACGACCACGGTCTACCCCTAGCGATGTACCCCAGATGAGAAATCTGTGTTACGCTTGAGGTAGCTACCGGGTCGGCGGAAAGTCAAGAAGGAGAGAGGATTGTGCAATTTTCAAGACGACCGGGGCCGACTCTTTAACAGGGCGAGTAATTTCGAAACGCGTGGGTTGAGATGATTGCAATTCGAGGTTTGGGGGAAGAGGGGAGAGAGATGGTAACCCGAGGTGGGTTTCAAAGGGAAGGTCTGGGAATTTTTTTTTCACCCTCTTTCCGGAAAGAGAGGCTGGCCACAAGGGAGGCAGGATCGAGGTTAGATATGTAGAAATAGTTTCACAGAGAAGAGACAGAACAAAAGAGAAGAGAGAGAGAGAAGGAGTCAGAACACCGAAATGAGCTTTGAGGGAAAAAGGAACTTTCAAGAGAGTTTCGGTATCGGCGTTACGGCAGAGGGGGTACAAAAGGGTGACCTGAGGTGTGGTGCGACGGGTACGGTATCCAGTGGTATCCATGTAGTCTCCAGTATAATTGTCTATCTTAGCACCTTTTCAGTAGGTGGAGGAACCCATGTCCCTTGGATCATCCTGAGGGTTCTTTTCTTATTCTTTTCTTTGAAAAATTTATTTTCTAATTATTCACTTTTTACCTATGTATGTATTGCGTACGTGAACGTATAATTACATACAGAGATAGCGGGCTAAAATAGAGATAATATATAAATTTCAAATATACAATTTAAAATAAAATAAACCACAGAAAAAGGAAAAAGAGGGGATTTTCTAGAAATGAGAGGCGTTCAGGAACTAACGGGTGGCTCCTTGGATTTCCCCTTTCCACCTCTTTTTCCGACAAGTACCCGGTACACCGCTGTTCCCTATTTCGCCGTGGTCCGTTCAAGTACTCGGTACTCCATACATCATAGGGTACACGCTTCCTCTTCGGTTCCGCTCTCCACCGCCAGTGTGTCATTTTGACGTATTGTGAAAACAATGTGCTATACATACTTTGTAGTATACATATATTGTTTATATATACTTTCTTCATTTCAAGATTCAAACTCACTTAGTCCGGGAATTTGGGTCTTCCTGCATTCTATTTCGGATATTCCATCGGGTAAGGAAACTTAGGGAATAATCGATTTAAATTTGATCTTATATTGTATATTAACGTACGGAGTATTATACTACAATACTGCACATGTGGCCATACCCCCGTCCTTCAGGGGGGCCATGCAATGTCGATCGAGCCTCAGAGCCAAATGACGCCATATCATTGGCCCCTACAACGTAATTCTCACGCCGGATATACCTCGTAGTTATACAAAGTACGAAGTACATATGTATGAGTAACCCTATTAGAGTATGAGGAATAGTACTCCCTACTCCATATACTACTCCGTGCATGTATAATTATCTCAGTACGGTGAAGAGGATTCCAAGGGGTAGATACAGCCGCCCTTGGGTAAGATCGACCGAACAAAGGTTCCCGGGAAACGGTACTTGTTTATGAGATCTCCCCAATGAGGGCCAAACAAGGGTGTTTCTATATGCCAATATAAAAGGCTCGGAGGCAGGAAAACAGATCCGAGAATAAATCCCCGTTGACCCCTCGTTAGCCGCCTCCACCGCCACAAAAAATATTAAAAAAACAGTTCAACATCACTTGAGAATCCTGGGAAAATTAACTTACCAAGAGAAAGAGTTCAGTGGCACTGCATTTTGTTGCTCCGCACCCCCCAAGGTCTGTCGTAATATCCCGCGACCAGTCACCATCTCCCATCCTTAGCCCACTCCCCTCATAACCAATGTGCGCCCAACGCTTGGGCTTCAGACGATCCATTCCCGTGGATTATAACATGTTCCGTTATTATTCGATGGGTCGCTAGCCGAAAAGGAGGTGAAACTGAGTGTCATCATAGACGCCGATCTCAGCAAATCATTTTTAGTGCGAGAAGGAATCTGCTCGGCTACGGCAATATATTGTGAGGCACCCAAGCAAAATTGCCGGCGCCCACCTTCAAGGTCCGGGGATGTGTACTAGTGTTCCGCCCTTGTCAGTTTATTGTTTGAAGCTACTTGGTTAGTGTTATCAAACTAAACAATTCAGGGAAATATGGTAATTATTCTACATAATCTCTGCCCCCAACCTTGGAAAGTCTTGGCTTTGCTTATGTGTTTAGTGACAACACCTCTATCAAACCAGATGTGTTCCTGGATCCCGTTGTCAGATGACTTTTAGCCTTAGGCAGTTATACGCTCAGGCCTAATACCGTATCTAGTATCTGAGCATTGTAACTATAAGGAAGTTGTCTTCACCGAAGCCCATGAGGGGTGTGCGTGTGACATCCTTTTTAGGCCGTAATCTATAATAACCTAGTTAATATTGGGTATTTATAGTGTATTTACCTAAGAAATTTAAGATATGAACTGGTTTTTATATTGGTTCGACGGTGGTTCCCCCCCCCCAAAAACGTGGCCGGGGCAACTGAGACAAATCAAATATGGGACCCTGCGGAATATTTCTTATATTATTCTTACAAGACATCTACATCGCATGTTGTATATACACTTTGAAATTGATTTTTATTTTTTATGGGCTTTCCGAAGATAGCTAATGATGGTCAAAACCTAAGTACCCGCCGATCTGCAAGTGCGTTTTGTCTGGTTGATTTGTGCCCTACGTCGTCCCGAACACCCCACCTATACGAACGCGTTTTTCGCCCCCCCCCCCCCCCCATTACGGAGGGGGCGTCAAGGATGTTTAGTCGCACGCTAGAGTGGGTTCATCCCCCTTCTTTTTGCTTCTTTTTGCCCCTCTTTGTGTTTCTTAGTGGCCACCTTCATGACTTTCTTCGATGCTCGATATCTTAGGTCCAATCATCGTGACCAGAATTCCTTGAGATTTTAGTGTTCTGTGTCAAGGTATATCGCTCCGATACCGTTTATAGGCTTGGAATTAATATACCTTAATATGTGTAAAGGCTTCCCATGCATTGAACATTGAATATCTGCTTTCCTCTGTATAGAAAGGCCTCGTATGCCTAGTATAGAGTTTGATATCTATGCTATACATAGCCGAGGACATTAACTTATCTAGGACAGTGTGCCGAAGAACTATGTCTCACATCGTCTCACATTATTGTGAGTAGGCATTGGAATATCATTGGCAGCCTAATGGAGTTCGCCGAGGAAGAAACAATATGACATATCTTTCATTGCGTAAGTTTCACTCCGGGAACACAGATATTGTTAACTTCTCGTGTATACACTCCAGCAAGACGGGTACTGCATGAACAGACCCAAAATGGCAAGAGTCATTAGTGTTGTGTATCTATCACCAGAAACATGTCTATTGTATGTTAACCTCAAAATATCTTGCAATGTTTCCCGCCAAACCCAATGTTGGTAACACATAACACAGATACTTCCCAGTCCACTTACCCGTGCCCACCTGTTGCAGATCCGACGATCAAGTAATCCGGTTTTCAGAATGGATTCCTGTTTTGGGTGCTTTGTGGAAATGGATCTATCGGCAGAATGTGGGAGCTGGGATCTATTTCTGCCAATTATCCTGCTTGGAAAGTTGATCGGTGCGGATGTGAGATCCTTGCAGGATTACAATATAGAATAGAAGGCTAGCGTGAAAGTACTATGTTATTTCGATCGGCAGTTCTAAGTGTCGGGGAAGTTGTCAAATAATGAAAGCAGTTCCTGCTGTGGACAATGGCAACTAGACCTAGCACGAGCGTCAAGATTGTGTTTATAGAGTCCTGGGAAGCTAATACTGAACCTGAAGGATATGATAATGATTCCTAGTAATTATAGACTTGGTAGGCTGTACAAAAGAGCCCTAAAGCCCTGGATGCAATCAGTGGTGTCTATTTACCGCCAAAACACCAACACCAACCCACAAACTTTTCGATTGTTTTACTCACAGCTCATCATAGGATTGCCATTGATACAGAGCTCTCAACACAGCGATGCCGCCGGACTGTGTTTCAACTGTGCGGCCTCGGCCACGATCATTGTAGTCCTTCGACGTGGAGCCTGTAGTCGAGGACTTGAGGTCAGAATCGGCATTGCGGTAATCAACAGCACCATCCGGGATAGTGCTGCTATTCACGATCTCATTGGCATCCAGCTGATGATATGAGCGGCCCCACCAGGTACCAAACTTGCCATCTCTGTCGCGAGTCATCAGGGCGGCTTGCGCATTGTGTTCAATCCAGGGTCTATAGGCGCGGCACCGTTCTATATGTTGCTTATAGACTTCGGCCCAGTCGTCATCTGCTGCAGGTCTGCGGATCGTGTCCGCTAGGAACTGCTTCTCTTGCGGCTGAAGAGGCCGGCAGAATCCAGACAGGTGGTGGAAGAATATTCCTTTGAAGGTCTGTCCATCCTGGGAGCAGACCCCCCGAGAATCACATGCGTCCTCGAGCACACCTCCGCGACCAAGTCCCTTCCATTGCTGGCTGGAGGTATGTGGCCACCCGGTAGCCTGTAGTACTTCATGAACAAGCTCATGACCGTCGCGCAGATAGGCTTGCGAATTCGTGGCTAGCCAGAGTCCCCTCAGCCCGCTGAGAACGACTCCTTGATTGTAGGTGTAGACCATAGAATTGAGCTCGTCGCATTGTCCTGAGCCGGGATTCGATGTACTTTGCCAGCCACTGATGTGGAAACCATCTGCGTAGAGACCGCTTATTCCAGTCATATTTGAAGTCTTGAGCCATTCATACCCGTCAATTGCAGCCTTGAGATGAAGAGGGTTGTGCGGGTTCTTCCGTACGGGCTGTGGGCCCTGCGAGTCGACAAGGAACGGGGCATCAATGGAATCTCCGGGGAAGTACAAATACATCTCGATGCTTGCAGAGATATACAGCTCGTTCGTAATCGCATTCTTGTACGGCATCAAATATGGGCTCCAGATCATGCCGCCCCCACAGAGGGTTTTGTCCCAACCAGCGGAAGCGAGCTCGTAAAAGATGCGTGCTCTGTGCGCAGCAGAGTTCTGGAACTGGGTGCCGTACCAAAGTTCTCCAGAATTGTTGTTTGAGGAGACATAGTGAAGGTCAGAGTGGAGATTTTGGAACTTAATATTTTCCAGCCACCCTAACACAACCCATAGCATGTCATCGTAAGCCTGGTTTCTAAGACTGAAAGAGTTTTCGCCGAAGTAGAACGCGGAAATATGGCTGAAAAACCGATTGACCGTATTTTCAAGCCTAAAAAAAGAGAATCCTTGCAACTCATCCGTGTCGGGGATATTAAGCGGACCTGAGGTTAAAGACGAGAGCGCTGCCGAAACGTGTGTGCCTAACACTGCCGCAGTCCAATCGATGCTGGTCGGCCACGTGCCCTGCCACAACACAAAGTACCTGTCTTGCATCACCTGCAAGGCGGTGATAAGATCCTGCAAGGTATTCAGAATGGGGTCGTGAATCGACCCTTCCGGCGTTGATTTAGTACCTTCAAAGACAGTATCCTTTGAGGGGTTGTCAATCGAACTGGAAGATGAAGGCACTCCCAAAATTTCCTGAGATGGATACGCCAGCGCATTGGCCGTAACTGAAAATGATAGGAAGCATAGCATAAGAATAAGGTATAGAGATCGTGATAGCCCCAAGGGGGTAAAAGATGTGTGTTGGGGAGCCATTCTGCACCAGGAAATATATCCTGTCAGAATCAGATCCCCAGACACAGGGTTTTGGAGTTCGTCTATAAGGATAGAGGGTAGATAGTTGCGCAATGAAAGCGGCTAAATATGAGGTAGAGCGATAACCGCATGCGCCATGCGGGGAAAATGGGGAGCCGGGCAGGGTTAAGCTTAGTCACCAGTCTGGGCAGCCCTCCCACACTGGAGGTGGTCACCAGGTACCAGGTGAGGACATCCCAATTCATTGTATATTAGAGCCTTCTAAGGTTATTATCACTCCGTAAAATAATTGGAGCCTTCTGACTATACAATACTAGCTCCAGAGTCCAAAAATAATTTATTCACTCTATTCCAGCGCCACATGACTGTCGCATGATCCATCCTACCCCGCGAGGGATCCTACGTGGGTATACTACATCTATACTACAGAGTACTTATGTGCCATTTTTGATTTCATCTTAAATTGAGTTGCAAGACAAGTAGGCAGGTGAGGTCGCCTATAACTAAAAAAATCCATTCTTCGTAATGTACATTACTCCCAGAGGCTGGGCTTTGGGGTCCGGGGTTGTCTTTGTTGACCAGATGCTCATGAACCAATTTTCAATTTTCATCAAAGAGCCTTTAATTTCTGAGTCCATGTTAGCATAATTCTAGTCAGAGCTTAAGAGGAAATTTCCATACCATTGTGGCAATCTATCGTAGCGCCGGCACGTATCTCTTGTGTGTATGTGTCCCATGCACACCCACACTCGGCCTGTGAACCCATACAGGTTCGATTGAAGAGGGGCCGTGCCGGCGAATACTAGATGACATGTCCACCGTTTGTAGACAAGTTCTGGCAGGGAAGGATGGGCAAAGGTTCGAACGAAACAGCGCGAGGTATTGAAAAAATGCGACAAAAGCAAAGCCAGGTATCAAACGGAAGATCACAAGCAATGTATGCAGGTCAAATTTATCGTTTCCATCCATTAGGAAGGTTTAGTCCCGGTCGCCGCCAGCTTCGGGGCTGCGACTCCGGTTAGGGCTTCTGCTGCGATTCCGAGTAGCTCGGCCCTTTGGCCCTCCATTCTTGTTCTTGCCTGATGGGGGCGGGCGAACAAAAGCATAGTCGACACGAAGGGTCTGTTCGAGGAGCTTGTAACCGTTAAGGTTTTTAATAGCTTCACTGGCTTCGGGGAGGGTGGAGTATTCGATCAATGCATAGCCCTGCCGGAATAGTGGTGTTAGCAATCGTGTCATTGGACGTCATTGACAAGAGTTCCCATAATTTAGAAGGGACATTCTTCAGGGTCGGTTTAGAGGTAGTTCTGAGATTGAGGATGCGCACCTTGACATAACCCGTTCGCCGATCAAGGTTCAAGCTGAAGTTTTTGATCTCACCATACTCCGCAAAGAGTTCGGTGACATCTTCCTCCGACGATTCCTCGTGGATATTAGATACGATGATAATCCATCCTTCGATACTGCGCACGGCGACCGCGTTCCCCTGGGTGCGTGGCTCAAAACTGCGGTCTGACTGCTCGGGAGCGTCGTCGTGCGCGACAGGAGGGTCAATTTCCATCTCGTTCGACATATTGTGAGGTAGATGTGTGAGAAGACTGGTGCGACTGTATCGGTATTAGAGGTGTAGTCTGCACGTCTCTGTAGCGGTCTATCGCGATCTGAAGTCTTCAGAGGGTGAAGGGCGGTATTATTGGGCGGTATCTTGGGCGGTCTCGGGCAACTCACCTTCAAGAGAAGCTTGCAATCACATGACCACAACCTGCCCTTTCTAGTTTGGTGCGCTAACAAGTTCGACACCATTGTACATCCATCCATGGATGATATTTCTCGTCATGTTCTGGAGTCCAGGTAAAAAAATTCTAGGTAGTATGGTCTTGTTGCAGATAAGGAAAACCAGTCATGGTATTAAATCTCTACCAAAATAAGTAATGTTGTTACACATGTTAAGACTACACTACCGAATAGTTTGACTAGTAGGTGATTGCTATTTGGTTTCCTTGTTTTGGCGGCTTATAGCGTCTTCCTTTCTCTCTTCCAAAGCCGGAGATTGTCGACTCGAATCATCATTAAATATGTTTTTATATGTAGTAGATATGCCAAGGGAGTGGAGATTTGTATTCGCTACCCTGTCTATTCTATGTCTCCCAGCAAGAACAAGACAGCAATTAGCTGCGCTTGCCCGTAGGAAGAAGCATCACCGTCGAAAGACCAAAGGAAGGAGAAAAAAAAAAAAAAAAAAAAAAAAAGGAAAATAGACAATAAACAATAAACAATTGGTTTAAATACAGGGGTTGTCGAATGATTGAGAAAAGAGAAACACCTATTCTGGTGTTGGAAAACCGAGGTCAGGTTATCCAGTTAATAAAGTGGATACAAAGTAGCTTAACGGCGGTTGTTGCCCATGCCGAGGATTTGGACCATGCGGATAAAGATGTTGATGAAGTCCAACTCGAGGCTGACGCACTCGTTGACCACATCACGCTTGATCAAGCCGCGCTCGGCAAGACGAGCATGGTGCAGAATCTTCTGCACGTCATAAAGAGTGAAACCACCGAAAACAGCAAGACCACCGTAGAGCCAGAGGCGCTCAGACCACATCAGAGTGCGGGTGGCAGTAGCAGGGAGGACCATGGGGGCGAGCCCAGAAAGAGCAACGATGGTCACACCGGCAAGAAGGGGACCACCCAGGTATAGGTACTTCTCCTGCTTGGCAGTGGCACCGACAAAAGCGATTGACCCCATCATACCAACAGTGTAAAGACCAGCACGAGCGAGAATGGCAGGATTCATGAACATCAAGGGGGAGAGAAGAGCAGCCTGGGTAAGGTTGAAGACAGTCCAGCAGCCATACTTCATGACGTAGCTAATTCAAAGGTTAGCTCATTTTCCCCCTGGGAAACCAAAAAAGGCAAAAGAACTTACTTATCTGGGGAAGTGTAGAAAGTGCCATACATGGAGCCGATGCTGCCAACGAGACCGACACCCATGACAAGCCACGGGTTCATGGCCATAAGACGATAAGACCAGCCGCTCATGTGGAGAGCGCGAGCAGCAACACCAATAATACCAATACCAAGACCAGTGTGCATGAAAGTTTCATTCAAGTAGCTCTGCTCGTAAGCGGGCATACCGCCATCCTCTCTTGTTTCACGGTTGAAGATGAAATTGGTTGCCATAATCGTACCACCAATAATGGCAGCGCCATATACCAGTTTCTGGGTCATGTTACCACCCTGTGCAGGGTTGAAGCTCTGCTGCATGTATGTACGGCGGAAGGCATTTTGGAAGTTTTGTCGGGACTTGGCGAAAATCGAGGACGAAACGCCATGAGGCTTCGTCGCTTGGGTGGGCTTGATGGGAGAGTTGTGAATGAATCGGGCGGTATTTGTGAGCTTAGGGACCTGGCGAAGTGCCGAGGATACAGCGAACGGGCGCCGTAGGAAGAAAGCCATATTTGTGATGGGAGTCGAGAGTCGAGAGTGAGGAGAGGTTTAAATGTCGGACCCACGGATGATATGGAGGCGATTACTCATGTTCCGCCAGCGACCGCTTAAATCCGGAAAATTCCAGAATTAGTCACGTGGGTCAGGAAGTGGGATAGGTTTGTAGACTCACAGTGAACTCCAGGGCTCACTTTATTTTTTTTATCAGATTGGCCTGATTACAAATACGTCATATCCTTTTGACTTCGGTTTTGGTTCGATTTCAGTCATGGCCTTAAGTCTAGAGACGATCAGCCTGCCACATCTACCATTGATGCCTGTGCATGTTGCTCTATATCGTGATGTTCAAAATGCCGCCTCTCTGAAAAGTCGACTCCTCGCCGGTCAAACAGAATTTGAGTATGCATTTATTGATGCAAGCATGGTATGTTAAGCTGTCATTGAGAACTATAAACAGGAGCTAGTCCACTAACACCAAGCGACAGGTTCTGTCAAGGGCTCACGTCACTGCTGCAGTTTTCAGAGCAGTTAATGATTACATGCACAATCGACTGAAATCTCATAATGTGCATTCCGAGATCGTGTTCTCATTGAACCCTACGAATAATGTGGGTTGCCAATTCTTAGGAACTAGCTGCAAGTTTGCCACTAAAGCCGGGACTAACACGGACTTAGATCACGGAATCATTCCGTAGATTCGGTATTTCCGATTCAACCAAAGACATGTTGGTGATCAAGGTCTCTGTCTCTCCGGAGATAACACATGAATCCGTTGCGGCCCACTTGGACAGCTCGGTTGAAGGAACACCTGTGCCTTTCGATGACCAGACACTATCTGAAATTTCTGATATCAACAAGATCAAGAAAGCGTACAAGCTAGGGGCTCTGCCTTCGCCAATTGCTAAGGAGAATGATGAGGCTAAGCAACGACTTGAAAATTCCTTGTTGAGTGCAATCGCCTTGAGGGGATCATGACCAATTGCCTATATCAAGCAACCAAATTCAGTGCGCCCAAAATTTCGAAAGTATGCTATGGAACGAGCGGGAAATACATTCATTTTCCAACTCGTGCTATTGTTCTCTGGTGGGATATATTGAGCTCCAAATTGCTTTGGGAATATGCCCATCATCAGTCACAAGCAGGTCGCATGATTTTTCTGAGGTATACTATTCCTCGGCCCGAGAATAGGCAGAGAATACCTCAGATCTCTCTGTTGTGACAGTGCACGAAGTCAAGATCATGATGAATTGAATGAAATATTCCACAAGTGCATGTTTTTATAGTTCGACACGTCTGATCCTAGCCGTTTGTTTAGTGTGATATAGGACAGTAAAAAGACATTTGTTCAAACCGAGAATTAATTTATACCATAAAGTATTCTGCATGAACATATCGAATATGAATATGAATCCACTTGAGATTGAATGCAGTTGGTCGCTCGGCCGAAGTATGTAGCCAACTCCAATTTTTGCCAAGACCGCGGGCGATCGGCCCTTCGACATCGAAACATTGAACCCAGATCTCTAAACGCTACTTCTCCAGCATATATTGACTTGCATACACGTTATACTGTTTCCCCCTTCGGTACAAAAATTGCCTAGGAGATGTCTGATATAGCAAACTCAAACAGTACACGCGACTCGCCCTGATCAATTAAAACACCCAAGACGCGACTCGCAGCAATGGCCGGCGTTGCAGATGTGATCATTCTGTCGTCCTCTCCGAATCCACCACGGTCGCCAGGGCCAGCTAGGCATGATGCAAAGCAGGTCTCTCATCTCTTGCCACGAGGTGAAACGCCACCACCAATACGCTCGACAGCCTATTTGTCCAAACCTCATACATGTTCTCGGTTTTTTCCCACTCCAACCGCGAGCATCAAGTGTCCCGAGGGCGTGACGAAGCCGAAACAGCGATCGACTAAGAAGGATCCTACTTCAGACACCAGCAACCCAATTGCATTGAGCAAGCCGCGGCGGAAGGCGAAGAAAGCCGCAGATGCGCCAGAAACAAGTGCGCTTAGGGACCCCCAGCCAGGGACTGTTGGCACGAAGGATGATGCGGTGAAAGCGGCCAAAGCTCGTCCTCACAAGAATGCCAAGATCAAAGACTCAGGAAACATGACTCTGGCTGGGAAAGTAACGAAGACAAGCGGCGATCCACCAGCAAAGAAATCCAACAAAGGTGGGAAGAAGACGGTTGCCACAAAATTATCTCCCTCGGAAGATATGCCCGAGAAATCTGCTCCGAAGGAATCACATGCTTTGGGGGAAAATGAGGTATTGCATCTGGACGAGGCAATGAGAAGAAGGATGGACTGGACACCACCAAGGGAGACTGCTTACGAGGAAAATGCTACCGTAAATGATGGTGGTAACCAGGATAAAGTCTGTGATCCGAACCTTACGGGTGGGTTTGGCAAGCTGCTATCCGATTATAATTACTCTGGGTCAGCTTTCAATCCCCGCGACCTTGTACAGAATGCGAATGGCGGAGGACCAACAAAGCGTCGCCGGATAGAGTTGGTCAATCCTGATATCCATGCATTTCTCAATGGAAGATACTCTGATTCGAGTGATCAGACATCTGCCCAAGGAGAGAACATGGCATCGGGAAAGCCCAAAAAGACAACCAAGGGCAAGCTTAAGAAGTTTACCACCTTGACGGCACGCATGACCGCGCAATATTCAACAATTGATGCAGAAGAGGATGAGCCGGTGATTGATTGCCTCCCAGACATCAGAAGGACAAAAGGAAGACGAAGAAAGACTAAGGAGACAGAGAAAGAGCCTTCATTCACTGTACTTTCCCCGGAAGCAGCTGTCGAATTTCTGAATGATCAAGATCTTCTATTTGGTACCTGCAGTCAATTGGAAACAGATGATTCGCCGCAGACGCTGCGAGAAACCCAGCAAGCTATTCGTGTCTCGGAGGGTCTGTCATATCCGGAGGCGCGCGACAAGAACGCTAAAGCGATTCAAGAATTATCTACCAGTTCTGTATCAAGGTTGGCAGGCACCCGGAATCTGTGGTGTGTTGGCGCCAGGGACACTGAAGGATCTTTGATTCTACCAGAATCATTAAAAGTGGTTGACTTGACCGGTGAAGAAGAATCCCCCGCAAAGAAGAGTCATGACCATCCGGAACAAGCAAGTTACAAATCTCTACAGGAGGACTGGTATGAGCTTGAATTCGCCGACATAGATTCGCCCTCAGAACAGAGACCGTCATCGCTATCATTGACCCAAAAGAGCTTGGGTTCAGATACACAGGCTCAGCCTCCGGCTCAAACGCTGGCACCTACAGCTACAGCCATGCCCAAGGTTAAGACCAAAGCTGCAAAGCATGTGAAGGGGGCCGATTATACCCCGACTGAAGCGGCTGATTCCAAGCCAACTGCCTCGCAGGCGCTCTCAATGCCACAATATACCGGATTTACAGACGCAGAGTTGTCTAAACAGGTTTCCGCTTATGGCTTCAAGGCAGTCAGGGGCCGCAAGAAGATGATCGATCTCCTTCAACAATGTTGGAATTCGAAACACAGTAGTAATCATACCTCTGACAGCCAACCTATATACCAATCCGAGCAGCAAAAAGAACCTGTCTTTAAAATGGACAATGTTCCAAATCCGACCTCTGATGCGAAGGCGAAGGCGACGGTGAAGTCTAAACCTGCAACATCTATAAAGAACAGAAATTCTTTGGACGCGACACAACCAACTTCTGCCTCGCAAACCGATCTGCAGGCAGGTCCAAAGAAAAACTTAAAAGGGAGGTCTATCACTGGGACTTCTGCATCATTCATTGATGTAGAAGAGATCCAAGACTCAGAAGAAGAAATCATTGCCTCTCCAAGTCAAGTGCAAAAGCACTATACCAACATTTATTCAAAATCTAAAGCAGGCAGCCGGGTACAAAATCACTCCTTAGATATCCTCACAAAAACACCTTCACCAAGTCCGACCAAGCGCAACGTTGTTTCTTCTAAGGCTCCAGTCAAAAGATCGTCATCCTCCGCATCCATCACAGGCACGCGTACAGCAGAATCCTCTAAGGAAATCATCCTTGCGGATATATCTACACAGATCACCCAAGCCGTTCGCATCCAGCCTCGGCTCTCGCCGCTGTCATCGTCTCGTGGTAGCCGTAGTCGACCGACATGGCATGAAAAGATCCTCATGTATGACCCTATCATCCTGGAAGATTTCACAGCATGGCTTAATATCGAGGGACTTGGACTTGTGGGTGAGGATCGCGAGGTTGGCACTGCGTCTGTCAGGGAATGGTGTGAAAGCAAAGGGATCTGTTGCTGCTGGAAAAATAACACCAGTTGGTAGAAGGGCTATGGCTATTTGCATTGTATTTATTGTTTGGATACCCGGTGCACTAATTGGGATTGCATGATCATACTACATACTACCTATTTGGCATGTCGAGGCGAACAGATTTGCTTTTTTCCATCTACTGTAAGGATCTCCCATGTTTAACTTGACTAAATGACGGCAAGTCCGTGGTGTTGAAAACACAAGCATTTATGTACTCAACCTACCATTCCCATTGTCTCGATCATACGCTTCTTCTCGGACAGAACAGGACGGATGCAAACAGGAAACAAAGCTCACGAGACATGATAAATAGATAAATTGTCTAGAGGATAACACTGAGAAAAAGGTCATCACAGTCACAGTCGACTCTGGCGATGGTCAAGGTCCCTGGGGTCAAGGTCCGATTGACAATTGAGCTAGCCCTAAACCCAAAAAATCAAAACTTGAAAATTTCAATGCAAGATGCGGATGATAGAAAAGTAATTAAGACATACCTTGTAGTGACCCATAAGATTGGGTCTATAGGAACCGTCCAGACAGGCCTGTAGCTGTGTGTTCTTCTGCTGAAGCTGCGTGATCTGCTCCTTCAAGTCCTCTGTCTGCTTTTTGAGATTCTCGATAAGATCTCGCATTCGCCCAGCCTCACCACGTACCCAGGTCTCACCAGTGACACGGTCAGTGACTTTGCATGGTATATTGAGGATGAGGCAACAAGCGCAACCTCCAGGATCGGGCGTACACTTCATCTTCTTAAGCTAGATTTAATCATAATGTGTCAGTATGTTTCTGAGTCAAAGCCAAGAATAGGCATACCTTGCAACGATCACAGGCCTGGCCGACACGATGCTGAGGCTTCGTGACCTTGGCACGCACCATGGCCGACCAGTCGGGCTCTGGGTCGTAGCGGCTGCGGCGAGTCTTCTTGGGCTTCGGGGCATTCTCGCTAGGAGCGTCGTCGCGCTCGTCGTCGGGGGTTGTAAAGTCTGGAGTATCCATAATGAGGTTTTACGGTCTTGTTTCTAGAAATGATGGTTAAATGGCTTCTCATCTCGTCTTCTTATGCAAAGCACCGAAGAAACATATTGAGTTTGTGTCTGGGAGCTTGGTGTACTTGCCTTTCATTTTCTGGGCTGGTTCCAGGTAAGCATCACTTTTCTTGTCTTTTTCTCTTATCTCTCCAAAGAAAGGGTCCAATTCATATCTCACTCTGGCCATAAAGCCTTTGTCTATAGTAAAATTCCTTTGTTTGGCTTCGCTGTCTCAGCGGGGATAACAAAAGATTGTACTGTTTCACCCAGCTGCTTTGTTAGACGTAGATACTCACTCATGGCATCTGAATCAAGGACAGAGCTATTGTTGTATAGTCTTGGCTATCTTGCACGTGGCATACCTCCTCGTTGTCCTAGAGGTTGTCTTGGACTTCAGACTTTTCTTTACCTTCTTCCAATGAGTATAATTGATAGTTTTGTTATTTTCCCATTAGCATACACGTTGTCTTGGAGGAAATGAAACCTATGCCAATCTAAGACGTATCTTTATACGGCCCAATGATAATGGACTATTTGTTAGTACATAATTTTGTTATCGGGTCAACCTTGGAACTTTCTATCGAGCTCACTAACCTCATCGGCTCCATAGTTTTACAAAGATCTTATATGCATTAGTTATCCACAAGCTACCATTCCTAATCATCCATAAAAGAGAATAAAAACTCCCTTGAGGAATGAGGGTTTTATAGATTCGATGGCTGATTGCATTACAACGGGTATCATCCCATTCAAGGAGGGGGGATTAGCCCCCTGTTATATACTGATATTACTTATTAGGAGAATAACCAGTTACCTTGATATCCAAAGATACCTAGCCCTGTAGCTGATCGCAGATTATCTGATATTTTAGCTCTTCAAGGTGCTATATTAAACTTGAAAAAGGCTCAACAGGACATTGCAAATGTATAAAGAATGTGAGAGCGATAAAACTGGAATTTGAGATAAGATATAAGAATAAAATATATAGAGAATGGTGTGATGCCAATATTTCCCAGCTCTGCAAACATAATCCCATCAAATCCACGGCTAGATGATCATGACAATTCGGGGGGGGAGGGGTGGGGGGTAAGAATCGGGGGTGAAAAGTCGATCAGATTGATCTTAGAATGAGAAGGGGAAAAAAAGGAAAGAGATCATTGAAAGAGGTCATTGAAAGAGAAAAGAACGCAGGTTGATCTTAGACGAGAAGAGTAAAAGTAGAGAGACCCTTGAAAGAGAAAAGAACAATGTGAAGTTGAAAAAAACGAGCAATGAGGAATGAGAAGAAGTAGAAGAAGGAAAAAAAATATATAAAAAAGAACCGCACTTGAATCTACCAGGCTGCTTCCTCGTTGTCAATCTCCAACTCTAAGGACTGAGCTCGAGGTCGTTTGCGAGACACAGTAAGTGTGATAGGAGCAGGATCAGACATGGCAGATGGAGATTCACTCATGCGATCATAAAGTTGATTTTTCGCGTCAAGAAGTCGAAGTTGAGTTCTGCATTGATCGGGCGAGTACAGTCTAGTACCACCAAGTTCTTTCATCTACGAAAGATCAAAGGACAGGTTAGAACGTTTCCTATATCTATGTGTATAGGAAATCTCACCTTGTCTGAAATGTAATGGAATTTATCTTTTGCCCAGATCCCATGGGCGCGGATTAGCAGTGTGACCTAACAGACTTGCGTATCAGCATGGACCATTCAAAGCATATACTCAAGCTCATACAGCTTATTTGAACCATATGTTATGGGAGGTACATACTCACATCTGATTCTTCCCAGCGCACCATTCGCTCTCGGAGCCGGCGATGAAGACGCATCTGTAAGCGCGCTTCGGAGGCATCTTTGTCGAATCTTTTCCGGAATTCTTGACGCACGACCTTCCATGCCGTTTGGTTCTCTCGCAGCTCCTCTACGAATGCGTCTTCTTCTTCTGCTTGGGGATCGCGCCGTCCGCGCCCTGGGGCCCGGATCCTAGGGAGTATGTGTGGAGATGGTTGGGTGTGCTGGCGATCTTGTTCCATTCGGAGAAGGCCCTCTGGATTGGGAGCGATGCTGACTGGTGTATTGCTTGGCTGGTCGTGGGAGGGTATGTCTGAGGATGGGTGCCTGGCGCGCTTAGCTGGTGGTGGGCCCTGTGCCGACTGGCTAGGCGCTTGTGCCACAGTATGGCGAATTGGCTCCGGAGCGTACACGAAGGAGGGATTTGGCCCTAAAGGCAGGGGGTAATCACTCGGGAATGGCACAGAGATACCGAGACCCACTGGGGCTGACATGTGGTTATTCATGCCATACTGGTATCCTTGAGTGCTGTAGCCCTGCGAGTGATGACTGATTGCTGGACCGGGACCAAACGAGGTGTCCGGAAGACTGATTGGCGTCAAGGTGGTGGATGGAGTTAGAGGCTCCGTATACGGGCTGTAAGAGCCCACGTACGGGGTGGGCGGGATCTAGATCGGATATGGGTCAGCTTATGCGAAAACATACAATGTTTTGTATCAGAAGTGCATATGTACATACCACTTGGATTACGGGCCAATTATCTGGGTTACCATCATAGTACTCTGACATTTCCTCAGAGCAGGGAATATCCGAGCGATTAGACATGATGTTGACTGGTGGCACTCAAGCGGAACATAAAACACGGGGAAGATTCACAGTGCACTGCGTTGCCTGAGTGGGGAGAATAAACGCCGACGCAGAATATGAAACGAGATATGAAACTCGATGTAGGGGAAGGCGTGAGGCTGCAGGAGGCGGCAGGCTATGGGTTGTTAAACAGTTAGGGCTGTATGTGTATATCAATAAGGCCTTCCACTCCGAGAATGTTGAAGAAAATATTCACGTTCCTAACCATCGACGATAGTCGATTTTATAAGATTCATGCGAGCAAGGAAAGAGGGGAAGATTTAAAAGCAAGAACAGATGCACAGTTCCGCCTGTCCTCCACTTTGAGCGATATCACAGTTAGTACCGGGATGCCTCGTGAGGCAAGGTGTGAACAATCACTAGAGGTATGAACTATAGGCTCAGAGGGCACCAAAACTGAGATCAGTACCGCCCGCGAGCTCTGTGCTGCATTAGAACGTAGGGAAACTCATGAAGACTTGACGAGAGCCTATATTTAAGCGCTGCGGACTCAGTAGTCCAATGTTGATATCCATATTACGCCCCCATCCTTGGATGGGGGCGCTCAGACTCTGCGTGGTAAATAGGAATTAAAGTCACTTCAGGCCCACTGCAACGGGCCAAAAAAATAAAATAAAATAAAGAAAAGACTGTTCTGCTTAGGGTTGTGGACGATCCTCCACAAAAGACAAAGCGTAGCGCTTAGAGCCCCAAGGATGTAGTTTGATTAGGGACAACATTAAAAATCGTACAAACACCTAAGTCAGTCAATTAGACTATGGCTCTGTAATTTCTAATTTGGGCATATCGTTCCACTGCCCCCAAAGCCGATATTGCCCGCTCTTTATAAGGCCTTATACAGTCAGCCTTGTTGACTGCCTATCTATTAACATTTCATTTTGGCAGCCCCCACGAGAAAAGAAAATAAAACCCCTCAAATTCTAGATTCCAAGAGATCATGATCCTTCTCCCTGCATCCTGCACCATGCCATGCAGAGGCGTTGCTCAAGACGGGCGGCTCTCGACTGGCTATAAATGACCCAAAATGCTTTTTGAGGCTGAGAAGACCCCACGCGCCGGTTGGTGGCTTTGTCCACGGAGAATTCATGACCGTTGGTTAAGCGCTGATGTAGACCCCGGTCAGCTCGAAAGTGCAGAACAACCTTGGAACTTTCTTTGTGATATTTTATTTGATTTTCTCGGATTCTGTGGGGTTCCTAAGCAAATCCTTTTTTCCTCTTTTTTTCTTTTTTTCTTCTCAAATCTCCACATGTCCATCGTTTGATTCTAAGGTCACCTCCCAGACGTCCTGCCTCTAAGCGCCCAAAAAAAGCCAGTGTCTGGACCTTGAATAATTCGCTCACATCTTTTTGATCTGCACACAATTTTTAAGAAACATTGGGGAGTTGATAGCTCCCGTGTATCTGTCTGGGTTGCAAGGGGAGTAACCAGTTAAAAAGAACTGACAACTGGAGATGTTGAAGACCAGCGTTCCGGGAGCAAACCCTTGGATTTCCCTAGACCACGTATATGGCTTTTTATTTTCCTCAATTTCTTAAACTTCTGAGCAATCTTATGTGATAGCAACGTGCATGCTATTCAAGATACTTTGGGGGCCAAGCTCTCCTTTAGGTGTGGAATGCGGAACGGGTAATCCACTTAATGTAATATTCTAAGGGGATCCGGAGGAGAGCCCACCATAAAAGCAGATAAAAGAAAATCCCCATAAAAAATCCGGCACCTAGAACTATGTACTAGCCGATCTCCATAATCAAGGCAGAGTGAGACTACATCAACTTCAAATCTCGGTAGTAAGCGTGAAACAGTGTAGCCGGAACAAAAATGGCCCCCATAAACTTGGGGATAGTGCGGATTTCTCCGTACATGTTCTCATTTCCTAATTCTATCAAAAGGCCTGAGAACGAAAGGGTGGATATCAAACCCCCGGGAGATAACCAGACTAGAACGGCAGTAGCGGGCCTTCCCGTGCTGCCAACCTATTTAGAGCCTCACGGGCTCTAAATCGTGAGGCTCTGCTTAACATTCAACCAACTTGACTGACATAGAAAGATATGCTGTGAGCAAATCCGCCCATAGCAAATCATCACCTAACGAGAATTGTTCACCCGGTGATCATCCGTTTCGTCCCCAGAAAAATCATCTAAACTATCATCGTGATGATGTCCCTTATTGTGACCATTGGTTTCCAGAGTATCGTCGGCTGCGATGGAAATACCGCGAGCGCCCCACCGGTTGTGGTTTAGTTGACCATCCACCCCTTCCTCCTCGTCTCGAAGGTGCTGTTCTTCGTCTGCAGAGTGTCGCGACGCCCGGAAATTCACAACACGATTCACCAGCCAACTGTTCCCATAGTCCTCGGAGTCAACAATACCACCATTGCGAAGCTTGACTCGCTGGCGCGAATAGTATACCCATGCAAAGTCGACATAAAAGGCAGTCTGTACAATGCCAAACACGACCGCGATCCAATCATAGAAGGGCTCCTTGTTGAAGAGGCGAACTATCCAATTGAGGATGTAGAATGCTCTATAGGAGCCCAAAGCAAGCAGGTAATATGAGTCGATCACCGTTGGCACAGTGGTCTGGCGAAGGAGAAGGAGCTGCGGCAAAACACACACAGACTCAAGGATGATGGAGAAAGCCCAGCAAAACTAAGTGATTGGATCAGCTAACTGCAACATGTGAACACTTCGAGCTCATACAACTTACTTCAAGGAACCAGAAAGTGTAAGGCTCTTTTTCGAGAAGCCAGATTGAGATAGGTGCCAAAACAACGGACCCAGCCACAGACCACAACCCGAGTTTCCAAGCTCGCTCCCTCTCTCTCGTCCGCGGGAATACCTTCATCATCAGGAATATCACGTATGCAGACGAGATGATATAGAAGAGCTTGAAAGAGACATTCCAGATGCCGTGCCATGTCCCATTCCTGTACGTGTGCGGATCAAACAGATCAAGATAGCGAAATATGAAGACGGCCCCGTAAAGCAGCTGTGTGAGGAGTGATATACCTAAATCAGATAGCCGTATCAGTAATGTCTGTAGGGTACCTAGGCAGCTCCAATCAAATTGATGCAAGGATATACGAACCCTCGGCGCTCTTATTCTTGTGGATAGCCCAGAGCAGGACACATATTGACCCTAAATGGGACACATCTCCAAGGATGCGAAAGACATTCCAGGATACCATGGCTGGAGGGAGTCGGACAATCAACCAGTGAGTTGGACGCGGGGTGTGGACACCTGTCAAGCTATCACCATCGAGGTCGGCGCCAAAATATCTGACGGAATGGGAGAATCAATTGTTCAGTAGATTGAAAGAGAAATGACTTCTTCTTTTGTGTGTATATACGTTCTCCCCCAATGAGATTGAGGTACAGGGAGATGCAATGAACCTAAGGATAATGGCGCTGTTGGAGTGACTGGGGGAGTTCGTTATCGGCGATCCACATGAGCTCGGGCCGCGTGTCCCCTCACGTGAGGTTGACGTCAGCGCGTAAATCGGAAGCCCTGGGAAGTTGGCGATGAAATATTAATTTTATTAGACAATGACGATAGAAAGAGTTGTGTTGGCTCTATATTGTTGCCTATTGCCTAGTTATGGTTGACATGTGCTGTTCAACATTGCGGTGTCAATGTATATTTATGGGGATACTGACAACATGTGGAACTTATACGAAATATATATATTTCGACAATCGGACTTCGAAGGACCAAACATACTGTGATGAATATTACTCTTAGCAAGTCATATGATCCAGGTTTCAACAAGCACTCTTGGAGGAGATGAACTAGAGAATCGAAAGATGCGGGGACGTTTAGGGGCAAATGCCAAGACGTACAACTTACTAGATATTTGAGTTATCAGTTGAGTCGAGGCTCTTCTTAAGCTTCTGGAGTGATACCAATGATCTGGGATTCCAGTGAAAATCAATATCTGCTTATTTGCGCTTGTAGCCGTGGTGGATTCGGGAAGGTCTAGATGCTCCAGGTGTAATGCAGGTAAGATTCCCAGATGTATCGCTGCAACATGAGCAGTCCCAATAGTCATTAGTATTGTCGATGCCTCGAGTAATGATTAATGATTTAGTTTTGGCCTGGTAGGAGGGACCCTATTTCATAATAGAACGGTTGAAACGGTCGGAGGGATAAGAAAGGAATTGGTCATATTCAGAGTCCTTGGGGTCTGTTTGAATAGATAATCTTTTTTTGGCTGGATTAAGGAACTTGATATTCCTAGATTTGTTAAACGCTTCTTGTTCATTAAAACTGGTGATGCACGTCATATTCCCAGCAACTTCTGGCAGGACCTATTGGCATTGATAATATGCTGCGTCAGGACATTCATCACACCTGATCCTTTGCATGCATCTTTAAACCTAGAGATACTCGGTCATTACTTGATATCTCCTGGTCAATTGATAATGCCAGGAAATTCAGTAGTCCTGGTCAGCCTGGTCATTAGGAAATTCGTCAATTATCACCAATTGGAGAGTTGACAGGGGGGATGAACAGTGTGTGACAAAGAAAATGCTAGCAGGATTCTGAGAGGCTGGGCTTCTCGAATATATACACGCCTTGAATGAACCCCGCGCGGTACTAAGACAAACAGAAATGCTGATAGGGCCCTCTAGACCTTCTACCCCATACCGTGCATGCTCTCAACAGCGACCTGCATGGAGACAGAGAGGGGATGGTACGCGGTGGCTTCACACGAAACCGTCTTGTGGCTGATCTAGCCCGCCAAGTCTCGGGTTGGACGGAGACTTCTACTTCTGTCAATTGAATGTTGGTGATTGCGGGATGAGTTCCCGGGGCCACTGGATGCCTTTGCAATAATTAGGCCCTCGGGCGCGTCGTTGACTCGCATTGGGCGTGTTCTGTCATCCTCGCACGGTGTTGTGAGATCTCGCCGGGTCACCGGATTTTGGAACAGGCCACTCGCGGGTTTCTTCGGCCCAAATGTCTCATGGGAGCTACCGGACGTAGTTATCTTTGCTTCTGCATCTTGATGTCGGTCGAAGTGGATCACAGGATGAGCCATAAATTGTGACAGGGCCCCTGTTCAGGCATCGGTTCCTAGGCCAGGGAAGAACGGGTTGTGGAATGCACCGGAGGGGGGAAGTGGTTGGAGGCGCATTTGAATCGACACTGGATTTTAATTTGATTGCATGAATCTATATTTGATATAAGGAGAAAAGACTAGCATACGTAAAAGAGATATAGAGGTAATAGAGGGGTTACAAGTAGGAAATCGAAGATTAGAAGAATGGTCTTCAAAAGAGAATCAAAACATTCAAGTTAAAACTATTTAAACCAATATAAACCAAACCCATTTAGAACATATATACTACATAAACTAGATGAAATATCTAAAGTGCTATTATTACTTTGTTGTGATATGAGGTGACTCCATCCCCGCTCTGCTTTTCCCTCACAACACTTCTCTCTCCTCTTCCTCCTTTCTCTTCTCTCTGTAACCGTTGTCTCTCTCTCTCTCTCCCTGTCTTTTTTTGTTAAAAGTCTCTGGGTTTTTTTTTTCCCCTGGGGGTTCCTCTCCTCAACCTTACCTCCTCCAAATCAAACCCGTCTCTCCCAGCCTCATGTTCTCCCCATATTCGGAAGAATTCGAGGTCCCCGAATCGACACTTCGACCATGCGATTTTGACCTGTGAGCTTCCCCTTGATTACCCCCACATAGGAGTTAAAACACTCCGGTCGGAGTCTGGACTTCTCTGTGTCGCGATTTATACCTTCCTATTGTTCCTGTTACCTTTGTCAGTCTGGTTCTGCCTGGGGTGCGCTTGTGTCATCGTCTTTAGTGTAACGCTTCCCGAGAGTTGACCAAGGCGCGCCAGTACCAGATCCTGCTAACCCCCCTACGCGGCCTTTTTGTATGTACAGATGAATCGGCACAGTGTGATTGCAAACGTGTGTCTTTCACCATGTCGTAAGTCCCTTCGTCTGTGATCTCCGTCCGGCCTCCAGCTGTGGGAGGGAGACTGGGTTGGAAAGTGCTCTTGGTCGCGTTCTTATGACATTGCCTCATATCATCTTACGTTTCTTCTAATCTCTGACTCTTTACCCGATTAGTTCCCCTCCGACATCTAAGCGTCTCAAGACGTCGGTAACTACTAGCGCTCCCCCGCATATGCTTGCCCAACAACAAATCCATCCATTTCATCGCGTCCCAACCTTTGAAGGCATCCCGATCCCGACTGCTCCTATACCTCAACAAAACCCCGGCGCTTCGCGCAAACGTCCTCCTTCTCCTGCGGGATCGTCGGCCATGATGGGAACCTCAGGGAATCCCACGGGTGTGATTGATGACTCCGGCGCCATTCCCGCGGTCGAGGCTACACCCAAGAAAAAGGGACGTACCAATACCCCATGGACTGCAGAGGAGGAGCAAAGGCTTAAGACAATGCGCGACGCCGGGCGCAGTTGGAGTGAAATCGCCAAGGTGCGCGCGCGGAATTTTATAGGCTGAAATATGAGTTTGCTGACCTAGGCTTTTTTAACCTGTCGCAGACTTTCCCGACCCGAACCGAGGGCAGTGTCAAGAAGCATTGGTATAAGGTACGCGATATCAAGCGAATTTGGTAATACCATGTCTCGTCTTACTGACACCTTACGCAGGACATGCATTACGCGGAATTTGCCGAAGATGAGGTATGATCCCGATTTTCTTTTAATGTCCGTTGTCGCATCCGTATCTGACGTCGCACAGTCTGTGAAGCTTCGTGAGGCGATCAAGGAATACGAGGCAAACAAGTGGAAGGTGATCGGTCAGAAAGTGGGAAAGCCTGCCAAAGTGAGTGTTAGAATTTCCTGCATGTCATTGTGCCATCTAACAATATTTTCCGATAGGCCTGCGAACAGTATGCTAAAGAGCATTTCAAGAACGTCTGACCACCCTGACGCCTCTGATGAAGTGATGATATCGTTTTCTTAGCATCTTTTATGAATTTGGCATTCTCTCTTCCGGATTCCCTGCAATTCCAGAGTGATGCAAGTTTCATCGGTGGCCGCTGGAGGCTACTGATTTTACAAGGCAGATGGAGTTGGTGATCTGGACATCTTTTTTTTTTTTTTTCAATTTTATTTCTCATGCGCTATGAACACCTGCGCAACCTGTTTTGCGATCCCATGTTTGTTTTTTTACCCCCGAGGCGTCTGTTTTGATTTGACAAGCGCTCTTGCGCTTTTGTGTCCATCAATACCATATGATTCCCACTGGTTCCAGTATGAGGAAATTGCATAAACAGAACAATCCCTTGTACTTCATCTGAAATAGTTGTCTACAGGTAAGGTGGCGGCGGGAAATACTAAAGCTAGGCGATCTTTTTTTTTTTTTTTCCCCGCGGCAATCAAATCTCCCCATTCCCGTTCCCCCTCCCCCTTCTCAGCGGAAATTGGGTGTTTTTTTTTCACATTTGGTTAACTGTCACTGTTACTTTGTTTTTAACTTGAAGAGCTTCATCAGATTTCAAGGTAAACCAAGCCCTGTGATTTTCTGATGTTACCAAGTCCGCTGACGCTATAGTGTGTTCATAGTGACTCTTATCGGAAGGTAACACAACCTGTGCACACGGCTACTATGAAGACGAGTAGCGTGGTATTTTCTCATGATCAAGGTATCTAGGACAAGGTTCCTGCATGAAGACCGGTGTTCGACAATTGTCGTTCTGAGAATATACGGTTAAACTTGATCTGGGTAATTCCAGCGAAAGGACTCAATGCAGTTTTCCTCTCCTTGGCAATTATGTGTCATACTAACAAAGACGCAGCATGGCTTCGGAAAATGAAATCACTGCCCTAGCGGTGCACTCTAACAAGGAAGACCTGACGACTGAAACCACCCTGGCCAACAAGGATGAGCTACTCTACCCCGAGACCACGACCAATCGCCACAATCCCGTCGGATCACGACTGGGCTCCATCATTAAATCTTTTGAGAACCAACTCGTCGAGTATAACCTGGAAGCGCGGGGCATTGAACGAGTTGCTGTGGATGAGCGCATGAAGCGCAACACGTGGATGTCGTATCTGCAAGTCTTCTTGCTTTGGGTCTCCATGAATCTTGCGCCCAATAACATTACCCTCGGGATGTTAGGGCCTGCCGTGTATGGTCTTAGCTTCCGGGACTCGGCACTTTGTGCTGTTTTTGGCGCCTGTGTTGGTTCCATCATCGCCTCTTGGATGGCCACGTGGGGTCCCATTTCCGGGATTCGGACATTGGTGCGTAGCACATATTGATATCTGTTATTATTTGATGGAGAGGGCTAATTGGCGACTAGGCCTTTGGAAGGTATTCGATGGGATGGTGGCCCAGCAAGATCATTGTTCTATTGAACCTAGTCCAGATGATTGGATACGGCTTGATCGATTGCGTTGTTGGCGGCCAAATCTTGTCTGCTGTCTCCCCTGGCGGCATGTCCGTAGCTGTCGGTAGGTGATCAGGGAACTATATACATCGACAGTGGTACTAATCTTGATATTATAGGCATCGTGATCGTCGCGGTTCTCAGCTGGGCTGTGGCTACATTCGGCATCCAAGCCTTCCACTACTATGAACGGTTAGTTTGACAGATTATTACCATGAGGAACAGTGTCACTGATAGACCTCATATTAGGTTCGCCTTTTTGCCCCAAGTAATTGTGGTCTCCATCCTTTTCGGGGTGTCATCCGTGAAATTTGACTTGTCAACCGCTTCTATCGGCGATCCTAGGACTATAGCTGGCAATAGGTGAGTCTGCATCTTAGAAAGATTAATCGAAGCCCAACTTTTCTAATACGGTCCCAGGCTATCCTTCTTCTCCATCTGTTTGAGTGCTGGAATCACCTACACCCCACTAGCAGCCGACTTCTTCGTCTACTACCCCGAAAACACCTCTCGCGTGAAACTATTCAGCCTAAGCCTGTTGGGCCTGCTCGTCTCCTTCACTATGGCTCTAATCTCCGGCGTCGGGCTGGCGTCGGGCATCTCCACGCACCCAGAGTACTCCGCCGCCTACGAGCAAGGCCAAGGAGCACTAATCGTCGAAGGATTCGGCCCGCTACACGGCTTCGGGAAGTTCTGCTCTGTCATCTGCGCCTTAGGCCTGATCGCCAATACCGTCGCGCCCACTTACTCCTCCGGTATCGACTTCCAGATCCTCGGTCGTTATGCCGAGGCAGTACCGCGCGTCATCTGGAATACTATTGCTGCCATTATCTATACAGTCTGCGCGCTAGTTGGCCGCAGCAATCTCTCTGAGATCTTCACCAATTTCCTCGCTTTGATGGGTTACTGGGTTATCATCTGGATTGCTATTGTTCTCGAGGAGCGGTTCATCTTCCGTCTTCACACCGGGTACAACTGGGCGATCTGGCGGGATCCTTCAAAGCTGCCCCTTGGAATTGCGGCTTTCGCTGCCTTTATTGTTGGCTGGGTGGGCGCCGTATTGTGTATGGCGCAGGTCTGGTACATCGGACCCATTGCTAAATTGGTCGGCGAATATGGTGCTGATGTAAGTTGCATCCCACGTGCTATCATGTGTGTCTTTGATACTAACTTATTACTCACTAGATGGGAATCTACGTTGGGTTCTGTTGGACTGCCCTTGTTTACCCTCCCCTCAGATTAATCGAACTTCGCTTCGTGGGTCGCTAGGCATTGGCTGATATACCTATGTCATGTCCAAGCATCTAAGTGATATTTTGGACGAGGCTTTTGCACAATATTTCATTATCTCCTTCCCGGGATGTTGAGGCTGTGCCCTACCAACCCACCGCATTTTTGAGATACATTAGATCAAAAGTGATATATGGATAGAGTTTCGGCACCACGTGCTCGGCGATACCTGAGAGCCGAGGTGCTACCATCTATAAATAATAGCATCTTTGCTTTCTGATACCAGTATCAAAGAATCTATACCGACAGGGCCACTAGCAATATCCCATCTCATAGTAACAATAGGCCCAAAGAGGCAATCATAAGTTAAAAGTAAGAACCCCACCAACACTCTCATTTCATCTACTAGAGCACTATAGTACAAAAGAGACAGAGGAGCCCACGGAGACAAAACAGAGACAGACACGCAACATAATGTTCACACTGTATTGAGGTTTTCAAGAAATAACCTGAGAAAACCGCTGCGCAAGCAGAAAATCGGCATTAAAGATTTACCGGTACCAGTAGTCGGGCTTCACGTAGTCGGCGAAGGTCTTGGGCTCGACGTGAGGGGGGTGGTGGTGACCGTGGTCGTGGTCGTCTGAGAGAGATAATGTTAGTATAACCAATGGATTATCATATACTATAAGCAAGAAAGAGAACGGTAAACATACGGGAGTGGGGGTCCTCCTCGGGTCCGATGTAGTTCATCTTGACCACGTTGCCGCACTCGAGGCAGCGCTCGATGGGGCGCTCGCGGGAGACCTAAAAGGCGGAGAGTCAGTCTCTAGAGCTAGAGGTATTAGCCTGGTTGGGCCTGGATAGGGCGGTCATACGGTCAGCCAGTTGACCTGGTGGGAGTCTGCGGGGAAACCGGTGCAACCGGCGTACTGCTCGTCACCGGCACTGTTGACGATGATGGGGTCTTCGAGGGAGCCTGTATAAATTCACCAATTTGGTTAGCCAATGTCTCAGTTTTTGCCCCAAAGGAACAATCGTGCGATTCCGCCGGTATTTGGTCATTCATCCAGGATTTGCGATGGGAGGTTGTGGGAAGAAGTCATACCCTTGCGGGAGGCATCAAGGGGACGCATGTCGAAGATGTCAATGCCCTGCATCTTTCCGATGAGTTCCAGACGCTCAAGACCGGTGGCCTGCTCGACGTCGGTGGGAATGGTACCAGGCTTGGCACCCGGAGCGAAGAGGTCATCCTCGACCTTGATCTCTATATGCCGACAAGAGAAATAAGTCAGTATTGTGTTTTGTAGATATTCACTTCACGTAGAATGATGAGCCTGGCCTGTGGCTCGGGAAAAGTATCCGCATGACCACCACCAGAGGTTTCTGGCGTCCAATTGCACACAGATTCTCGAGCGGGCGGTTATATGAATACATCTCGAGCGGCAGAGGCCAGAAGAAAAGCAATTGACTACTATGGGGCCGGGTAAAGCACTAACCATCGAAGGTCAGGATCTTGCCCTCCTGCTTGGGAGTCCACTTCTTCTCATTGGCTATAAAAGTTTCGCGTTAGCTGGTAAAATAATAGATATCTCATATCAATTGATTAAAAATAGCCCTTTGTGGTCGGGGTGCGCGGGGGTTAAAGCAGTTGTGCGAAGGCCGGATCAGGCCATTTGAGGAGTCACGTACAGCGAATGATGGAGGAAGAGAAGGGGCGCTGGGCGAGGGTGAAAGCGCGGGCAGGCGAGCGCCTTGCGAGGGCGGAGGCTGTACGTTGAAGGAACATTGTCCTAGAGGTGATGAGGTGAATGGCGCGGGGCGTTTGGGGCAGGAGAGGGAGTTTGGAGGTTTGAGGTTGGGCGAGTTTGAAGCCGCTTTGGCCCGAGCGCCTGTGATTGGTGGATGGCCCATCCCATATGACCGCGACTAATGATGAGTCAGCCTTTTTTTTTAATTGGCGGGAGCTCTGTACAGGCGGTCTGCTCAGCTAGCGGCAGAATGTCCGTTTTTGGAACGCATAGGGCTTCTCTGTATAGGGCACGGGGTAGCTTATGTTAGGCCAACACCATGCTAAGTCACAGTATAATAAACAAGTTCTTCTAAACTAACAAACAAAAAACTCCAACATCATGCAAGCTTAATTATTCTGGCTCTGTTCTGACACTCCTGTGGTCGTATACCAGGCCCAAGTGTCCGGGAAACCCACGTCCATTTCTTGTCTTCATACTCCTTGATCGCATCTCTCAGTTTCTGATCCTATCCAAAGACTTAGCACTGTCTGTCTCAGATTCTTAGTATTGTGAGGATAATATGTACATACCCAAGCATCACCCCAGTCCGGAATTCTTTCCTTCAATTTGGTACTGTAACGGACTTGCAACGTTTGTTGTTTTCGTCCTGGAAAGAACCACGCAATATCCCTCCAACAAAGCTTGTGGACCTCCTTTAATTCTATCAATCTTTCATCTTCCTCAGGAGTGAATCTGGTCTTTGGTGCTTTGGGGCGAGGGAATCGTGCAGGCATGCCTGGAGCGGTCAAGTGGCTACAGTCGATTTGCGGCGAGGAAGATCGCGTAGCTTCAGAGCCTTGACCTGTAGCCACCAACGCTTGGAGTGGGAGCCGATGGTGGTGATGCTGCTGCGGGAGAGGACTTTGGAGGTAGTCCAGGTTTAATGTTTGGTAGGAAGATGAAGCGCCGACATGACCAACGTACGTCAAGTCGGTCAAGTCGCCTGCCGGAGCCGATGGGTCACCCATGGGATTTTGCAAGATATGCCGGTACCCATAATTGTGATCAGTGCCTCCACTGGCCTCAGGCTCATTATCAATACGTTGTCGTTTCCTGCTACCTTGGATTGGGGAGAGTCTATACCCGTGTGTATCGTAATGCGAAGGGTGGTGTTGGGCCGAGTAATCCGTGTTAAAAGTCGACGAAGGCACATAGATTGGGTGGGCGGTATCGGAATAACGAATTCCAATGGGCCTATCTTGCGGGGGCAACGGAGGTGCGCCGTAGGAAATATCCTGCCCGGCATCTCTGCCGCTGTTATGAGGACTGTAGTTAACCATTGAGCCTCGGTAAGAATCCGCCGGTGGTTCAGACATGTATAAACAACACCAGGTCCTGCAGCCTCAGCAAGTAAAGTGGTTGCTGGAAGGTGAACGATTCCAGGTCGTGCTGATTTCTTAAGTGTCTCTCTGGAGTTGAAAGGCAAACAACAAAAAGACCTCTTCTGTTGCATAGGACGATGTGAAGAGAAACTTGCCTGTATATGTGATCGCAACAAAGAAGAGAAAACCCTCAACAGTTGACGTGCAGGAGAAAAGAGATAGGGTTACTTTGGTTCAAATTGTAGGCAGGTCTTGCAGAAAAGTCGGTTAGTCATAATGTATAAGACGCAATAACAAATATTTCCTAGCTGAGTGAACGGAAAACGAAGCGCTGGGCACATCTATAACATCTGGAGAGCCCCCTGGGAGAAAATCCAAACCTGTGCCGGTGACCAACTTGGAGCGTGCGTTGCCGGGCTGATTCCATTAGTCTCCAGTGGACCAGACTGCAAGAGGATTCTGAATCACTGTTAAGTCTCGATAGGCAGGTTGTATCCTATCTTTCCGGTCTTCATCGACGATTTTCCCGCTTTGCTTTCGCACAGACTCCCAACTCCCAACGTCAAGGGGAGGGGTTCATAAAAAAAAACCCTTCGAAGCGGTAGAACCCCCATAAATATTGTTAGAAAGGCGGCTATTGATGATCCAAACCAAATGTAAAACATGGGATCAGCGTGAGTCCAGGGTCGAGATTCAAGCATCATAATAAAAAAAAAAAGACATGGCAGATCGGTGAAGCATGTCAGACTTGGGGGATATAGTAAATCAAACCGCTCATTGGACTGATCTTCCACGCCATCTTGCTGGAACAAATGATATCGGCTGATTGATACGATATAGGTTAGTCGTGTAAGCGATGGCAAGCTATTCTATTGCACCGGGTTTCCTCGGAGTCAAGACCTGCGGGAGTCAGAGATGTCCAATAGAACAAAACAAGGGGATGAAACAAAGTTGGCGTTTGGACTTGGAGTTAAGAGAATGGCCAATGAAATAAGTTGGTCACATTTAGCTACACTATCACATTGAATCTATTACAGAGATATGTCGGACGAGCTGCCGAAATTCTAACTGCGGGCCGTCATCAAGGTCTGATGCATCAAAGCGGAGACGATTTTAATATTCATTTTCCTTTTCTATAACTCTCGGACGTTCGGCTGATATCTTCGGTTTTTATTGGCCTGCACATCGCGGCAGTTTGAGGGAAAGTGGCGCTATCTACATTTCGAAGCCAACTGTCTCGTATACTTACAGGAGACTTAAGAAAAAGAATAAAAAGATTCAGTTACAGAAAATGTATTCGCAGGAAACTCGTACTGTACAAAAAAAAATCCACGGCTTTTCCCTCAGGTTTCTCGCTGTAATACATGAATTAAGGTTGTCGTGATACAAGAACCCAACTGAAAAAAAAGGGGAAGAAAAAAAAAAAATAACGCTGGGAAAAAGAAAAGAAAAAAGATTTTGCGCCTGATCAGCTGCACATGTTTACGCAAAGTTGTCAGACCGGTCAACCCAAATATCTTCGAGCTCGGCGAAGTTTTGGAAGTGCAGGGGTCGGTGTTGGTCATCATAGAACTTAAGCGGGGTGTCGATCTTGACGTAGACAGGTCTCTTTTCCACGCTACCAAATGAGCTTCCCATGAAACTATAGTTCCAGACGTTATCCTCGGGCACCAGGAAATAGCCGCGGATCTTGTCACTGAGGAGCAGCTGACACTTCTCACCCATGTTGGTGGAGAAGCCTTGGGGCTGATCAGAGGTTGTATCCTTGTTCTCTGCGCCCCACTTGTAGCCCGCCGGAGTGAGACCCCAGGCGGCAAGTGAAACGGATCCAGGAGTGAAAGAGACGGTCATGGTCACGGTTCTCTTATCCCACGAAGGATGGGCGTTCATGAGGCGTGCGTGATGTGTGACATCCGCCGCAGACATGTACGGCGGCTCATTGCCAGAAACCGTATGGATGATACCGAGTGGCTCCAAATTCTTAAGATAGTCGTGCTGCGGCAATTGGTGTGGCAGCTGGACGTCCCGGGTGTTACCCACTTGTGGAATCATGACAATGGTGCGGACCTCCTTGACCTGGTCATTGTCCGGGGGAGAGTTACCGTAGATGTAACCCGTAACCTGCACTCGGAGATCGGCGATGGTGATGAATCGCTTGAGGACGTTCTTAGGCATGATGTAGGTGTAGCCCTCGTCCCGGATGTCATCAGAGGATACATAGATGTTGTTGGCCCTCGTCCGGAGGTTGGAGGTGGCAATTGCACGAGTACGCCACTCTGTCTTGGACGCAAATGATTGCTGTTCGTACTGAGACGTAGTGACAACGACGATGTCCTCACCACGAGCGTTCTGAGTCTTGGTCGTCACAGCAGTGAGCTGCTTTTGCTCTTCTTGCTGCTTCTCGATCTCCGCTGCCTGCTGTCGCTGCAAAGAAGGCGCGCTAATCTCCATACCCAGGATAATATCACGAACTTCGCTACTGGTCAAACTCTGCACGTTCACGTTGTTTTTCTTGCCATAATCGTTTAAGATCAGATCACGCAACTGCACTTCAACCTTGATCCAGTCCTCATCAGACAGGGATGGCCAGATGTGGTGCTCTTGAGTGATAACGGTCTTATCGGGCCGAAGAATGATCTTGGCTTTGTCGATGTTGACGTGAAGAGCCCGAAGAATGAGAATGAGTCGAGAAAACGCAGTGTACGGGGAGATTGACTTGAGCCACTCATCATACAAGTTGAAAAGTACCATCTGAGGCTCGGTCGCACGGAGAATCATATCGGCCAGTTTCTCGACCTTCATGGCGGCCTGGAAGGGCAGCTGGAGCTCAGAGGCACGAATGGAGATATTGGGGAAATCGAGCAAGTGGACCTCGAGAGGGTCAAGAAGACCCTTACGGGTGACAATGAGCTGCTTCGGTTGCTCTTCCACGGGGAGAGACCGAATGAGAGCTGCAACTTCTTCGGCTGTCTTCCACTTGGCTAACTGACCCAGACGCTTTTGGCCTGCCCAGACACTGGTGTGGATGATCTTCAGGAATAATTGTCCAGTCCGAGGGTTGAAGATAAAGATTGCACCGTTAATGGGCTTTGTGGTCAAGTTACCCTCAAAGGTCTTGTGGATCGTGACGCGATAGACGTTAGTGTCATCAATAAAGAGCTGTATCTGCGGGCTGAAGAGCTCGGAGTAGTTCTGAGAATTGAGGAACTCCTGACTGCTCTCCGAGGCATACAGCTGGAGACCCTTGCGTATACGCTCACGCAAGACATACAAAGCTGGATTGGCTTTCATGATTTTAGCCATAGCCTGTTGAACCAGAGTCTTGAGACCTGGGAAGTACTGTCCGTAAGCCGAGAAGAGGTTGTATGCAAGATCAACGCCAATCATCAATCCGGTGGCGGAAGGATAGATACTCATGCTGTCCGTGGTATAGTCGAGGTACTTAGCACGAACATACCGCTCAATGTCGTGAGAGTCGTAGTCACCATATCTGAGCTGCACATCGATCCAGAACTTGTTTGTAGTGGTCGGCTCGTAGACGTCCTTAGTGTCGAATACAAGTGAAGGTCGGGTGACATTCCACTTGTTCGTTGCGAAGAGCAGGATATCTGCACAAGAGCTGTTCATCTTGTAAGATTTACGAGGGTGAATAGTCTCTTTCTGAACAGCCTCGATGCCAAGCTGCTCCAGTTCCTGATCCAGAACTTGACACAAATCCATAACCACCGATTCGTGAATCTTTTGCCACAAATGGGCACGGAAAATTTGAATCAACGAAATTTTCAGGGTGGGAATCTTGCCGTGCAAGAAGATACCAGTCAGATCAAGTTGCACCTGGAAACCAACGTAGACGTTGGCGCGGTTGATGGTCGGCGACCACCAAAGAGTGAATCGACGGTTGGGAATCTGGTTCAGACCGGACCGCTGAGCGTTGGTGAGCTTCTTGAACTTCATACTTTCTTCGAAACCACTGTTGTGCAGGACAAGGTAATCATGGCGTAGGTAAAGCTGATCTTTGTCGACTCGGAAACCAGCCCACTCGGTCTTCTCAGGTTCAAGGCTAATGTGCTCAATCTTGAAACTGTGCGTCTGAGGAGCTGAACGCTCGACGCCCTTCTCAACCCTAGCAGACGTAAAGGCGCTGTGCAGGCTTCTCTCCTCGGTAGAAAGGGCAGCAAACTCGGCAGCAGTCATCTCCACCGTCTGCCTTTCCGCGTTTTGGGGACCATCGGAGACGCCCTCATCTCTATAAAGCACAAGAATATGATTTGGCGTCACCACAAGATCTTCTTTCTCACCGCTGATCTTGATGCGGTACAGGCGGTCGATGCCATTCACTATGTTGAATGCACGGCGAGGCTCACCGTCAGGACCCAGAAGTTGGTCACCTTCGCGCACATCCTCGACATTGATCTCGGTCCCATCATATCGCAATAGACGGGTTCCCTTGGCGAGACACGCTTTTTCCCAGAACAAACCCTCCCAGGATGGGAAAGCTGTTGCCTTGAACAAGGTGTGCTCGAGGATTGTTTCGACACCACCCAATGCTTGGATAACATCAGTACGGTAGGCATTGAGGTTCCAGAGTTTACCATCGTGTCGCTGGCTTGTCCACCAGAAAGGATTGCTCTTCATCAGCTGGTATTGCTTGAACTCAGCGCGGAGTCGGAAGCCCTTGTCGAAGCTAAGGGTGCTTCGATCCTTCTGGAAGAGCGTGTTGATACGGGGAAGACCACGATCCCAGCTGTCCTCTAGATCCTCCAATGTAAGGCGGCGGTTTTGCTGCTGGGCTTCCATACGCTTCTGCGAGTATTCCATCCAAACACGCTGAGAGTCAATGAACTCAGCTTCCCAGGGGATGATGTATCGGAAGATGTTGGGAATCAATGTTTCCTCGTCATGAGACATACCCGCTCGGAAGTGGGTGATACCAGTGTCGGTCTGCTTAGACCAACGCTTATCACTGGTGGGAATGAGGATGTGAGATCCTGAGATCATGCCAAGACCTCCAAGCTCCTTCGGCGTGTAGAATACCGCCGGAGGGAAACGAGAAGGCATCTTGGAGTTAAGACCGATCTTGACTCGAGTCTGGATCTTTGTTTCACATTTCACGATGGTATCGAGAAGGTTGACAGTCGACACCGCAGCCTCGCGGTAGTAGGTGAAAAGAGCAATTAGAGCAGTGTTCCACTTGTTGGCAATCTTGGTGAACGTGGTCGAACCAGAGGACATTAGGATTTGTCGGATACGGTTATTGAATTTTTGAACATCCTCTTCAGTGACCTGGAGGAAGGCATGTGCCGTACGTTCCTTGGTGGAGTTATCGACCAGGGACCAGACACTGTCTTTGACCGAGAACTCCTCGTTCAGATTCCGCATCTTGGGCAGAATCCGGACTTCGAACCCATTCATCGAGAAAAGCAAGTTGGGGTTGTCCTTGCTGTACACGCTGGCGAATGTATCATCCCATTCAATGGTGGTCATGGACCTTGGGAGGCGGTTTTTCATGTCCCAGAAAACAGCACGACCAAGGTTTACATCGTGGCGCATCAAGCGCATACGACAATCGCGAGGCCAGCACTTCTTATTCTTGTAGCCAATGACGTTCTCGAAGTTAGGGTCAGGATTCTCGGTCAAGAACCGCTGAATCAGGTCACGGGAGTCATCGGCCTGGAATCGGAAGAAGATCCAGATCTTGTCAACGTAACGGGTGTACAAACGGATGGGGTGCCTTGTCTCAGTGGCACGGTCTCTGAATTGCAAGAAATCATTGGGACTTCCGGGAGGGCCGGCCATTTCACTGGCTCTCTGCAAACCAAGGAGCAACAAATCGATCATCAAGCCGTAGTACTGGAACACGAAGCCCGAGAATTGGAGACCGCGAATCAGTCCATAGCTGTTGGTGTGGTTCATGTCCTTGTAGCTGAGCTGAACATTGTTCTTCGCGGTGATGTAGTCAGCCAAGTTGTGGTCCATGATCAAACGGAGCAGCCGGTTCAGCAGAGTGAGATCAATCTTCTCATAGACCTTGGACAGCTCAGTCTCTATCATTACATTCGTCTCGCCTTCGGCAGTCTCCCAAACATTGGACAGGTTGTTGATGCCCTGTGTCCACTTGTATGTGAGAAGAGGAGGAACCTCAGAGTCGGAGGGCTTGATCCAAGCGGGGAAGAGATGGCGCTGCTCTGCTTGGTACCAAAGGTACTGATCCAAATAAGCGTCGGTGATTTTTTCAATTGGCTCAATATCGTAGACAGGATTGATGTTGTTGTAGTTATCGTTCATGTCAATCTTGACCTCCTTGAACGCTCTCTGTGTCAGGAGGAATCGCTTGATTCTCGCCAAGGTTGTGCCGGGGGAATCGTAGGCCTGTTCAATAAGAGCCAATTCTTCTCGTTGGGTTTGATTCAGTCTTCCCTTCACAGAATACGACTCGCGCAGCCGTTCGAGTGCAAGAATCAGAATTTTGGTGTCGTGCTTGTAGGAAACACTGGGGAAGGGAATCGGGGAGAACTTGCGAGATTCCAACCAGTGAACCATGGTGGTGTAAATTGCAACACCTTCTTCAGAAGAAACGTAAGGGCCGTCCTTCATATAGTTGTGCTGACGCTCTTGCTCGGACTTGAGCCAGAGACGCGTGAGTCGACCAAGGTTCTTCTTTGCGACAGTCTTGTCAACGGTGGCACCACGGCGAATTCTCTCTCGGTTGTAATGAGCGACAGAGATCCACCAGTCGGCCTTGCTTTTGACGTAGCGAAGAATGATATTCTCAATTGGTGCAGGCAGGCCGGGAACCTTCCATGGAATGTTACTCTTCCAACATCTCCAGGCTTCTGATAGATGTTGCAAAACCACGTTGACCTTGTTTTGCTTAATACCCTCGGGCATCATGTCCATAAGATCGGCCATGACCGAGGCACGCAACTCAAGATCGAAATGAGATTCCACACGCTGCTTGGTGACCGTTTTGGCAACACCCTTGCTGTGACGACCCTCAAACTGACGAGAGAGCAGGTTTCCAAGCCAGCGCTCAAGTAGGGGAATGATACCACGCATGAAGAAAAGCCAAACACGCCAAGCGGGCGCCCAGAAACCACACCCAGGGCCCTTTCCAACGGGGCCAGAGTTGAATCGGTAATAAATCAAATGTTTCAGATCCTTGCAGGAACGGATCTGGTGCATAAGCTTATACTTGTACCGATACATACCGGTAAGCTGGCCCACGTGGTTGAAGGCATAAAGAATACCATCTGCGAGTTGGAAGGCATCAATGTTACCCAGACGGTATTGGACTTGGGCATCGACGATGAGCTTGGTCAACCGGAGAATTTCGCGCATCAAGTGGAAAGCATTTCCGAAACGAGACTTCTTACGCTCCTTCGTGGTCAATGTCTTAACAGGCTTCAAGTTAAAGTTGTAATCAAGATGGAGATAAGTCAAATTTTTGCGGTGAATCAACAGGTTCAGCATGTTGAAACCCTGGCGACAAACTTGCAAACCAGCCTCAACCCAGTCGATCGTTGTTTGCTGGAAGAACTTGGTTGTTTTGAGAGTCTTCATGAGATTTTGCTTGCTCTGAGCCTTGGGTGTGCCCTTGTGCAGTTCGTTAAGGACGTAGGTCTTAAGCATTTTCTGGTATGAGACTCGGACTTTGACAGGTTGACCCTGTGGGCAGTGCTCCAAGTACCATTGCTTGACCAATGGCACGTCCTGTGCACGAACCATCTTGCCGGATCGCTTATCGAATGGGTGAGGCGCCCACCACAGGGCGATGGCAGACGCGGTGTCGGATGTGTAAAGTTCTTCGTCGTCGAAGAAGGGTTCGACCTCACCCGGAAGCTCAAATTCGTCGTCTTCATTATTGCCAGGCCCGAAGATTTGGTCTTCGTGGCTGACGGTGATATTTTTAGGCGCGACGGAGCGGGAGGAGATCGGGTTGATGACGGGATCGAAATAGAAAGCCGGGAGGTTGGGATCCTCGGTACGAACGTAGACCACCTGGGGATGGGAGTACCAAGCGACCTTGACGCTTCGAGGCAGGGTATTGTAGAGGAAAGGGAAGGTGACCCGGTACTCAGTTCGAATCGGGGCACGGAAAATGATGCGGTCGATAGCGTTGAACTCGCTAAAATCTTCGTCGTTAGGATCGATATCTTTGTACAAAGGCTCGAAACGGGGTCCACCAGGAATGGCGACGTTAAGGGCCTTGGCTGTGAAAAAGCTGTTCAAGTCGAACATGTGGTAGTAGTTTTGGTCAACAACATCACTCAGAATCTGGTGACTGAGACGATGGAGAGTGGCCATCTGAGGAAGAGACAAATTCCACTTCTTGTAGCTCGGACCATTCACATGAGGGGTATCGAGGAGAGGACGGTGGTCGTAGAACCACTCATAAACTGCGGCATCTTCGACCTCATCTAGTTCCATCTGAATAGGCTCCAACGGTTCAACATCTTCAATGTTTTCTGACCACGAAAGAGGCGGCTCTTCGTCATCGAACGGGGGAAACGCATCCGCTTGAAGTGTCTCCGGTCACTTTTCTCCCGACGCATGGACATCCACATCGTTGCCCACTGGGCGTGGAAGACAGGTTCGATGACACGAGGCGTCTCATTGACTAAAGTCAGACAGCCGTTGACGTGATAAAGAACCTTAACTTCTCTTGCTGACTCCCAGGGCATCGGCATGTTTTCCAATAGCTTGAGGACGGCATGAGGCATGAACTTGAGCGCACCGAGGTAGCTCCGCTTTTCGTTGGTGAATTTCTTCTGTGAAACATCGCCAATATCTCGCACAATCTTTCGCAGATGCTCTGGTGGCATATCGGCCTTTTGTGTCTCGACAAATCCTGCTTTGCGCTTCTCGCCAAACCGATTACGTTGCGTGCGCAGCCATTCGTTTTTCTTCTGCGCAAATTTTGCGACATTCGGGTCGGCCGGCGGCTGGTATCCCGGAGGCGGCGGCGCCATTGGCAGAGAAGGAGGAGCTGCACCCCATCCTGGAGGGGGGAGGGGGAGGGGGCAATGATGCCATGATGGTAATTGATGGATGGAACCCTCCCTCGTAGAGGTTGTGTTGGTTCCAAGTCGCGTCAAGCCAGGTTGGAGGTCATGTGTAGCAAGACTTCCAGCTAGCAAAAAAGAAATACAACCGGAAGAAAAGAGCTAGGTAATGGGGAGATGGAAGATTAGGATGAAAACGCGACAAAGATAGAGATCCACGATCCCCTACGCGATGTGACTATCTCTGCTCCTGTCTCCGTAGAACTTTGAGAAGTGGCGGCTCCGACTGGCACTATTCCGCATTGGGACTAGCGCAACCTCGCCAAATCTGCGCTAGCGTCGGCTGAAGCAGAAACCCACACAAACCCATCTCGACATATTTCACTCTGCTTTACGACAACTCCGACAACTGCCGCCCTTGACCAGTTCAAGTACAGTCAAGATGACCAACAACAGACTGCAATACGTGAGTTCTATCCGGAAATCCTGACGGGAAAATTATTGATCTGACTCTTCTCGATTTCCAGCGCCGCCGGAACCCGTACGTTAAAAATTCTCCCTAAAGACCAATCCATCGCACCACCATGATCTACACGATGATTCTAGTAGCGGGATGGCTATCACCTTTTCGAACGAGTTATTGACTGGTTTTCTTGCTTTCAATAGGTACAACACGCGGTCCAACAAGGTTCGCATCATCAAGACCCCCGGCGGCGAGCTCCGTTACCTTCACCTGAAGAAGAAGGGTACTGCTCCCAAGTGCGGTGACTGCGGCATCAAGCTCCCCGGTGTGAGTACTCCTTTGGCGTCCCTGGTGCATTTTTGGACGGTTGTGTGGGATGTGTGCGATTGCGTGTGGGCCAACCGAGCGACTTAAAAAAAAAACTCTGTTTGAATGGACAGGTGTACGAATGAATGGCCAACCGAAACGTTACAACATCCATACGACCGTCTCGCTGAATTTTGGAGTCGTCGACTGACGTTTTCTTTTTATTAACAGATCCCTGCCCTTCGTCCCCGCGAGTACTCTCAGATCTCGCGCCCCAAGAAGAATGTCAGCCGTGCCTACGGTGGCTCTCGCTGCGCTGGCTGCGTCAAGGACCGCATTGTCCGTGCCTTCCTGATTGAGGAGCAGAAGATCGTCAAGAAGGTCCTCAAGGAGTCCCAGCAGAAGGCCGCCAAGCGCTAAGCGTGCTTTTTGTCGGTGTTGTCCTTTTACGGTGGAGCGAACGTTACGGGAAAAACGGCTGGGAATGGTTCTCTTAAAAATATTAAAGATGAACAGGAACAGCTAGCACTCGAGTCCAAAAAAAGGCTCGTGGCTAAGCAAATGAATCAATTTCATTTACCTTCATGAGAGATTCCCTGACATGTCGAATCAAGTTGTCTGAAATTATTCCCGTGGTCTTGAATCGGCTTCCCGGGTGGAAGTCTCGTATATCGTGTTTGTTCCAGTCAGAAATCGTGGCACTCGATCTCTTAACTGTTGACACATTTGGGTAAGTCTCCAGGGCTATGATGGGGTTGGGCAATGTCTTTCAGGCCAACAACATCTCTTGTTGATCTGCAACCAGGTATAGACGCCCACACCATCAGGCTCGGACGAAACGTAGTCATCGCTAGATAGTACAACGGCGCGCTTCTCTGGGTTGACCACCGTAGCCATGTGTAATTCGCCTAGTATCCGTGGCTAAAGTGTACCTTGGTGATCTCGGTCTCGATCTCATCTGTGCTAGTACCATTCATTACCTTCGTGCGATTAGGACCCCACTTGGTCTAGTCAATTGATCTAGACCTTGTGACCAAGTCAACTCACCTCATTCAAGTATGTATAACTCTTTTAAGTGGATAATTTCCCGCAAATAACGAGAAAATTATGTAGCTATGGTCTCGTCCTTGTTCTTTTTTGTTTCTTCTAGAAATACTTGGTTAAAACATTGCAAATTGTGTGTGGTGCTTGATAGCTCAGCCTTCTTCCATCCTGTGGTCCATCAATAAGGATCTCCGGAACCATTGTAGTATATCCATATCTGGAGCATGGCTTTCCGTTCGATAGAAGTCCAACTCTCTTTTGTTCACTATTAATGAATGTTATAGAAAACGTAAGGCTTCGATACAGATCGTCTTTTCTCAAGAATGAAAATTGAAAATGTGCATGTGCACAACGTATTTATATCTCAACGCTTTCTGCAGGATCAAAAGAGGAGCATACAACATTCCCACAGTCCCATTTTGACTTCTCTTCTCTGCGTTTTGAAACTCACCTTCGGTGCTCAGAATCACAATTCATTTGCCGGCTGCATGGCAGTATGGATATAATTGAGTAGCCCACCTGGGCATCAATAGTTATCTCAAGCGCCTAGAACAGTATTTCCAGATCGTAATTTTCCTCTTCATTGGACACGAACGTGCACATCACTTCTGTTATACCAATCTTCCAATGTCAACCAACATAATGCTATAAGCCACTCTATAGCTCAAGCTGTAAATTTAACACTTGCTCTAGGTATGACTTGGCCTAGATCTAATCAGTAAAGCGATGGTCTTCTGCGCCAAGTAGCTGTCCCTCGTAATATTCGAAGCATATCTGAAAGGGGAATATATGTCTCCTGGCTACAGAATATTGACTACACTAGATGACCATTAAAGGTCAGTTAATGCCGTTGTGAGGGGTCTGTTTGTCTGCGGGGTTAGGTTCTTCAGCAGATTGAAACACTGACCAGCCATGCGTTAGGTTTAGGGTTAAACAACACCGCTTGTCGGGAAGGCTCTCAGAGCCTTCGCTGTAGAATGCCTCGTCTAGTTTGAAGATATATTTTCCGAACTTGTTAGTAAAATATTTACATTCATCCAGATATAATATGTTAGCAGGATCTGGGTATATGTACGGGGCATAGTAATTGCAATCAAAAAGAGCTGTATTGAAAATATAACAAAAACGAGTATTCTTGATATCTTGGACTGCTATTTCAGGCAGGAGCTTCATGCTGCATATCCTCGCCTTGACCTGCTCGAGGCTGCAGATGAGATTGGTTGAAGATAGAAGTTACTAACTTACGGGCATTCTAAGTACTTTTTTTAGGGTTCAATATTAGAATGCTGTATTATCTGAACTAGCGTGTGACAAAACAAAAGCAGATCTGGTATCTCTGCCCCCGGTACTAGTTTATATAGAAGGGTTAAAGTGCCGAAAGTGTACCAATGAAGATCAATCCCTCTACTTCCATTGTTTTACTATGTAGCGCATATGTAACGTGATCGCTGCAATTGGTTCAATCCCCTTTCGAAGCAGCCAATAGAATATGTTGCGACCTCGGCTCTAAATCTCTCTTTTTTTTTTTTTACGGTAAAAAAAAGCAAAGAGGTGAGGAACTTCTACCTCGATGATCGGACCCAGGGATACGGATGACAGCAGACAATGGGGTCGGCCTTGGGTTGGGGCTCAAGAAGCGGTCAGGCGATTGTACTGTGTCGCATTCCTCCCTCAAGCTACCTATTCCGAGGGCGCTTGTAAAAAAAAAGCTCGAGCGTATGCATAATTGACAGCTGTCGAACCGCGGCCGTTCCATCCCACAAACGCCCAACGGGAAGAGGTTCGTGCGGTTTTTACGAGAACAGAAAGCTGGAAAGAAAATAAAAGTGCTACTAACTATATTGTATATCAAATTGTATATTTCCCTCAACTTTTCCTTTTTCCTTATAACCTACATTGCAAAGAGCAAAACCCGGGGCTTACGGGAATTCGTCCGCTAATCCCGGATTCCAGCAGGCTGGACAAACCTATCGGCTACTGAGTACATATCAAGTGACACCTCCGTACCCGCGTTAATTGATGTCACGCAGATCGAAAAAAAAAATGAGAAGATTTTACGTAGTACCCCTTTCTCATGTTCCCGACTTGCCTTCCCGAATTATTGATAGATCGACATTGATCTAGGATGACCCTGGGTTAGGCTCAAATTGATACCGATAACGTGAGATTTTCGGATTGAACGGTGGGGCTGTGCCTGAAGGTCCTTGCACTTGCAATCGAGACTATTGATACTGGCTGCCTTTATTTACCCTGCATGGAAGACCCTAAACCTCTCCAGAAAGATCAATACAAAGATCAAATTTTACATGCACTATGGACGTAACATATGGGAATATACGTCGAAAAGAAAAGCAAACCAAACTAAGACAAGGAAAAGGAAAGAGATTAAGATACGGAGTACATTGGGCAGTGGGATGAGGATACAGCAATCTGACAATGGCACCGTCATAGCAGGAGCGTCCCTCTCACTGGCTGATTGGGTTCATCGCTAGCATACTCCGTATATTGTAGTAAGACTTACACTAAGAGCTCCGCTCCCTTAACAAAGGAAGCTAGCGATTGTCAGTATACGATTGGCAACACTGCGGGACGCGGTTGTACGACCTACTCCACTAACCCTCAATATGTCTAACAGCGAACACCCACTGGACTACCAATTAAGCTGCAGACTGTCACGAGCGGATCCCATACCCTGTTTGGCATAAGAAAGGGTCCAAGCGGGAGTTGAAATTGGTATTGAGGCATTAGTGTACATATGTGGACAATAAATACGAAGTACATAGGCAGCTGTAAACTTATTTTGTATAATAGCCCTAAGCAGCCCTAGAATTAGGGTTGGATTAATAATAGGATTGAAAACTGCCCTACAGCTCTATCCTAAGAAGAATACGAACATCTAGCCCAACATATACTAATATAAGTAAGTTACAATCGGCACGGCCCGTAGGGGCCTTTGAAACTCAACTTCAGATACTGGCATATTCAGCCGCATTGTGAACGGCATTGCAGCTGCCACCTGTATGACGGTGCACAGGTACATGCTCCTGTCTAATGTGAGTGGCTCCTTATTACAGAATAAAACCTACTGCGCTGCATGCTCCGCGGATGCAAGTTGCTCATCCCCTAGTGGTATCCTTCTAAGTACGTATGTATCTATATACTCTATAGATACCACCTGCAAACCGGGTAAAATAATGATAATTCATAATAGCCATATATGACAAGAGCATTATTTTCACATTTTGTTCGCTCTGCCTCGTAATATTACAGGGAAATATAATAGGCTACGCTAGTCTCGCTCTTTTCACTGGCGTCATTGCCGATCTCCCTATCGCACGAGCTTGTCATAGGCATTGCATTGCAATATGAAACCTTCTGATTAACTAGTGTGTGGATGATTGTGCTCATATGGGACAAATTGCGTAACTCTAGTAAAAAAAATAATAATAATGTAGGGTATGTACTACATAGTATGTTATGATGTCCTAACTATAGCATACCTACAATTGACCTCCTCTATCTCGTTGGTAGTTTCAGCAGGGTTGATTTGCTTGGGAATACACTATGGTAAAAAAAGGAAAAATAGGGTCCGTACGGTCCCGATGGCCTGTTATCTCAAAACGAGGGTATCAGATTCCCTTCCCTCGGGACCCGACAATAGGGGAAGTGGGGGATGACAGGGAGGAGACATGGTCATGGGAAAGGCAACACGCAGCAGCCGATGCAGCCGATGCAACCAAGGATGTTCGCATCGCCCCAACACTCTGGTATTAGTGGATAGACTAGTATAGCGGGGTGTTGGTGGGGTTGCTCATCGTGGCTAATCAAGGACAGAAGCCGTCAAGAAAGGCTAAAGAAAACTAGCAAAGAAGGACGGCAAATGCGCTCTATTGTACTCTGTAAGAAGTAAAGTCCCTTGTAATGCCCCTAGATTTTATGGAGGCATGCAGGTGGTCAGTTTTCCCTTTACTATGTATGGTTGGAGGCTATTCCTGTCCTTTGAGACACCGCTGTGCAAGCGTGAGAAGCATTGTCAGCAGCACAGCATGTTCATGCTACAGACAAGAACAATGCCAATGCATTGACATGGAGCAGTCACTGTTTCTTCGATACAAAAATCCGGGGCTCAGCAGTAGAAGCGTGGATACTTTTCCACTTCTTGGCATTATTCATGCCCAATATTACAATGTACATTTGGAACAGGAGACATGTGGGACTTGAGAAGCGATATTATACGAAATAGATGCCTCAAATCAAGCGCGCTATTGAAGATCTAGTAGCGGACATGGCGATGATTGACACCATCTCTGCCTTTGTGATAGATCTTGATTAGAATCTCGCAGATTCAAAGCTCAAAAACACTAACTTATGGTACATTTGAAAAGACAATATGCGTTGCTTATGCCAGAACTGAAAAAGGGAGAAAACCTAACACAAAAAGCAAATTAGAGAAGTGAAAAATTGCAGATAGATCTCCTTCGCCATGCGGCTCCGTGGAACGCCCGCCAAATACATTCTGAATTCAAAAATAAATGGGCACTTCAAACGCCATGCCTCTAGTGTGCTCAATGGCCATGGTTTCGACCAATGGCCTGAAATTAACAAAGAAAAAGGCGTAAAAATCAAGAAACCTGTAAAAAAAAATTTGAGCATGCACTCCAGCTTCTCCACGCTTTTTCATTGCTAGCTAAACCTTGTCCTATCACCTCCACCACTCCCCCTCCATGTTTGATTTTGCTTAAATTTCTTTTTTCAAGTCCCATGAGGATCGACCGGGTCCTTCTAGTGGGTCCTGGGCCCGGTTGAAGCCCGACCCTGGACCATACCAATCATGGCTATGGCCCACATCAAATGCTGACCCTGGTCCAGCGGTATCGACGAAGACTGTATTGTTGCCTTGTAATGGGGTGCATCCGACAACAGAGCCCATAGGGTGCTGCATGTATCTTTGCATGACTGGAAAGCTCATAGGATCATATTCATGTCCTAGATTGGGGTTGGTGTTTGGTACTTCCTGCTGATGATATGCTTCGGCGCGCTCGCTATGGGGACTGTTCGTGCTGCATGATTTGTCAACTTTCATGGCGGGGACTTTCTTGGACTCCGAGGGCTGACGTGTGGGTCCACGGTGGCCCGAACCCATGGCTTTCTTTTGGTGTTGAAGCTTGCGGTAGCGAGTAGTTGATTGGATGCCGCCGCTGTGGATGGCTTCCGGAGTCAACCTCCAGAAGTTCACTGCCTTTTTGCCTGGACCAACTTCTTCCTTCACCGCTTCAAATCCCTAGACTTAGTATTAGTATTGATGTCAAACATAGCAGATATTGAATCAAAGTCATGGCAACAAAGAAGTGAGGGAATGAGGTATGAGAAGTGAGAGTTACCGCGTTCATCGAGAGATTATGGCGAATACTGTTCTGCCACCCCTTCGCGTTTGGGTCCCCTCCCTTGTCTGTATTCGCCTCAAACCAGGCATAAATGCTCTGGAGTTGAAGCTTGTTCCCTGGTGCTTCCTTCAAGGCCTGGTAGATGAGAACAGAATAAGGAGGGTGTCCGGGACGCTCCTCTTTATTGTCACCAGCGCTTGAACGTGGTGAAAGCCGATCTCCGGTTTGTATCGTCATTGCCGGGCTCGAAGCAGCGAGGGACTGCGGAGAGTCATAGGACGAGACTTCAGAAAGTGGTGGCGGCGGGGAGTCTGGAGATGGCTGAAAAGGTACCAACTGGGGATAGCTGTATGACTGGTCTTTGAAGGCATGGGATGGTTGTAGAAGTGGCCAACCTGAATGGCTATCCTCAGCCTGAGGGGCCAATGCCTCAAAGGTTGCACTAGCTATGCTGGGGTTGACATGCGTGCGGCACGAATCAAGATACCCATTTGGATCCCCGATGGGCTCCTGAGGTGACGGACCCAAGTCGTATGTCTCAGCATCAGCAACACGAGGAAGACTGTAACCTTCATAGTGGCGAGGAGACAGAGGAGCTGGCTGGGATCTCCATCTTGCCCAGTCAGCTACACTGAATCCATTAGCATTCATCGTGAAATTACCAGTGCCCTGAGATGGCCCTTCTGCTCGTGACAGTAGATCAGGCTTGGGGTCTTCTTGGTCTGAAATTTGCACACTGTCGAAGTGATGCGAGGGGAATGAGAAATCCATGTTTGAGCCAGGCAACACCCAGCCGTGATAGTGACTTGATATGGATGATAGAAGAATAGAAGAGCGAAGAGAAAGAGAAGCATGAAAGTGCGGGGAGAGGATATGAGAAGGTAATATTGAAGAGGAAATAAGAAGAAGAAGAAGAAGGGGAAAGGAAGAGATAAGAGTTGTCAAAGGATGAAGATTTGGAGTTGTATAATGCCAACACGTCATATTCTTTCTGCAAATAACCTCATAGATGCATTTTCTAGGCAAAAGACGGTCTGGATGTATTATTAAAGGTCTCCGTATTTCAAAAAAATATAAAAAAAAACATAGATTGCCTCGTGCAACAAAGCATACAATGGCCAAGAGGTCAAAGTGGCTGGATCTGGTGCTACATGCTACATGCCACTAGAACGAATAGGACCAATCTCCTAGCCAGAATGGGGTGGTCAAATGGTCAAAATGGTCGAATGGGAACCTGCAGGAAGTCGCCATCTACACCGGCTTCATTCCGGGCTTTCTGGAAGTTATAAGCTGCTATCTAAGTTTTTTTGTTCTCATAGCCAAATTGATTCTTTTCCTCATAGCATGCATCTAACCAGCCGGAAGTCAGGAATACATCCTACTCCTGCAGGCCGGGGATAGTGTCACTCAAAAGGACGTCCGTGTTGCGAGTCCCAGAAAAATAAAAGAAAAAAAAAGAGACAGATAGTGTTGATACACTAGTTACAGCCAAGACAAGAAAGTTTGACCTCCCCTTGAAAGATTATCATGGGCAAGAAAAAGGGTGACAAGACCGTCAAGTTTAAGAAGTGGTTGTTAGATCAAGCATCTGATATCCCCAGATATCAAGTCCGGCTTATTCTGCGAAAACCTTGGGGAAATATTTCCAGTCCAATCAATCCAGGGTTAATCTGATCCACTGGATATCAAGTCACTGGAAAATACATCCCCCCTCCTCGAACATCTCCCTGCATACACTATAGTAACCCACTTTCTCTCCATCCTGATATGACGCCCATGTGGATTTGTTGCGCATGTGTTACTTCCGATAATAGATCTAAGACAACTTGTTAGTATTATCTTCGAAAAAAAACCCCCAAAAAACAAAAGAGAAACTTACCCGTTTGAATTGGAAATGAAGTTGAAGAATTCCCTGAAAGGAAATAATTACGTCAGTTGAGAAACAGCGAGAAGATTTAGTAGCACAGCATACCTTGTCGAATGTACTCTTGAACCCCCTCTCTCGTTTGGCACTATAATCCCATTCTTTGTCGACAATTCGAAAGGCAAGGTCTTCATACGGAGGTCCAGCCATGAACCGAATGAGACAGGTGTCTTCCTCACCCGCTTCGGCCGATGATTCGCCACGCTTACGACCGTTCTCACGCTCAATCCGGTAAGTCGGGGCTTTGGTCTTGTCGATCAAGTCGGGGTAGAAGATGTTGAATTTGTAACCTTGTACAACCTTGGGTGGCGGGTTGTCATGGTCATAATGGGTCTGGTTGTATTTGTTCCATTCGTAACCCATTTGAACTCGATTGAAGTACCGCGGCTTTCGAGGTCGATGCTTACCGGCCCATTGAGGCTGCGAGCTCGTGCTCACGGCCTCCTCGCCTGTAAATATTTCCTCATTCTCACTGACACCCTTGGCGAGCTCCCTTTCATATAGTGCTTTAGTCGCTTGAGAGAAATCCTCGTTCGGGATGGACGAGAACCGCGTGGATACAGAGGCCGCGGGGGCATTGGTAGATGTCGGATTCGACACTATTGCAGAGGGTTTCTCTGCTGCTCGGTGTCGTAGTGGGACAAAACCCATACGGATAATTTTCTGGCGTTCGCGGGCCTGTGCAGCTAATTAGTATGTGAATTGGGATAAATGAGAGGAAGGCTAAAACCTACTACTTGGTTAAGGAATGCAGACTCGTCCATGATTTCCAAGCCCTTGTCCTCTGGGCGAACCTGGAGCAGTGGATCTGGATCCAGGCCTTCAAACTCAGCATGATTTGTTGTATCACCCGTAACGACAACCGGAGCGAGAGGCGCAAGTTTTTCCCGAATTGATTCGGCTTCCTGTCTTTGTTGTCTCCTCAGGTCGCGAACACGCTCATCAATAATGGCTTGATAAACATTTTTCAGACTCGCCCTGGCCTTCCACACAGTCAGACTGCGCAGCAGTTCTTCCCAGTAATCTGTATCGATCGGCTCGTTCGAGTTCAACTTTCGTTTCACTTGTACCTCGAGATTTTGGAGCTGCTCGTAGGTCTTCGGGCTTAGTAGTTTGTTGATATCAGCAGCCACGGAATTCAGTGCGCGACCCTCAGGTGTAACGGTCTTTTGACGATCTCGACAGATAACTTTCATAGTCTGTAGGGTGAACGGTGGTCAACGGGGATGTCCAGTGGATAGCAGAGAGGAAGAATATTACCTGCCAGAATTCGCGGTTTTTCGCATTTGTCTCAAGATTCAAAAATGTATCGATGTCCTTCTCCAAGTCCTTCAATTGAGTCTGCGACAGTCCCTCAAACACACCGTCCGGGTCCACGACATCCAGATCGGAGTCTGCTATCTCGTCATCCAAGGGATCACGCGTAGGATCGATGATGCGGAGAGTAACCGTCAGCCAGTCGATAGGCTTTGCACGCCCTTCCTTGACTCGAATCTCTGCCTTCTTTTTGGCCTGCTTGAGCACGAACAGATCCTCCTGCGCGACCCACTCGCGCTCTTGCTGGTCTTCCTGGATCAAGTTGAGCCGAACTTGATCGCGCATGTTGCGAGGTTGTTGCGAATGTCCTGGCCTATCATTATTCCATCTGCGATCCGAATCTTGTCGATCGCGCCATTCGCCATCGTCCCGACGGGGATGTTTCTGAGCCTGATGCCACGAGGATGGCGATCGCGACCTGCTGCGCTTTTGGTCTGATCGGTCTGGAAATCGCGCAGACATCGTAGAAACTGTAAGAGTATAACGAGGGGTAAGGATCAGAGCGAAAGGTAGACCCAAGGTATTTAGTTTGGATGTCGAAATGCGAAGTCAGAAGTTCGGGAGATCAACGGGAAAGTCAAGCGGGCGGCAAACCTTCCCTTACGGCCCCAGGCAGCTATATGAGACAACCTGGGAACTTCTTAACTTCACAACTCCGCATTGTAAATCAACAAGTCGCTCAAGTTATGCCTTCAAAATGGCAGCGTCTTCACTTGTCTCAGCAGGGATTACCTCCTTTGCTCTTCCAGTATACATGGACCCGGCAAGGCTATGAAATCCACATAACAGACCTCACCTATATCTGGTCAGAGCGGCTCCCCCATAAAGCCATCGCCAAGAGAGCAGAGGAAGATGCCACAACCATCGATCCCGGAGAGGACCCAGAGCAGCTCAATGTACTCCTAGAGAAAATTGGAGAAGCTTTACAGAAGGGCAATGAAAGCGTAATCCTAAGCAGTGGAACGCAAACCGACTCCCTTGAAATCATGATAACGACCAAGCTGCCCGCCCCGTTGAAGCCTCTTAAATGGTCTTTGAAGTTTTCCAAGGAACCCATGTCATCCTTGACCAATAATCTATTACTTCCGCTGCTGAGAGAGGAAGCGGAGTGGGAGTCCCGCCAACGTTCGCTCTTGAACCAGATCAGACAGAAAGACTACGTACTTGGCAAATTGTTCGACAAAATGGAAACACTTGGCGTTGACCTAAGCTCTGTGTTCCCTAGCGCTGCAGGATCGCGCATGTCTCGCAAGTCTATTACGCGGTCCGAGGCTGCCAAGTTTGTCAAGGGAATTGCGCAGTTCGAGGAACAGGCCTGGCTTGCTGAGACAGGAGTATCAGTTGGGCCGGGATTAGCCACCAATTTACTCCAGGAAATCTCGCAATCCGGTGATGCTCATGACTTAAATACCTTCACCCAGCCACGAGGTGAATGGTGGCATCAGCTCGCGAGGCGCTCTGAGACTAGCGCCAGAGACGCCTCTATCGAAGAGGAAATTCCCGATGACGAAGATAGAAAAAAGCCGATTGAAACCAAGCATATCGACGCAGGAGGGGACTCAACGGCAAGCAGCGATGTCGATGAGTTTCAGGTATGCTACGACTTATTCCTAATCACGAATAACAAGTATAGTTTAATCTCATTCATCTAGCGACAAGAAACCCCTCCCAGACTAAAATCTCAACATGGCAAAGGCAAAGTATCACCACCCAAGCAAAAACCCAGTAATATAAGTCCTCCGCCGCCGGAATTACCTTCAGAGGAGGACGAAGCCACAGCATCAGACTCCGAATCCGAGCCTGAGCTAGAACCGCGCCAAAGACGCATTCCCAGCGCTCCAAGGTTGACAGAGCCCACTGCGCCGCCGCCAAAGTCCCGAGAGCCGCCGAAAGTTCCAAAGGGTGTATTGGGTAAAATTGGCGGCAAGAACAAGAAGGAGACAGAGCGCCAACCCTCGCCATCTCCTTCTCCGGCCCCTTCTCCTCCTGCAAAAGTTCAAGAGGCACCGAAAGTATCAAAGGGTGGGCTGGGTAAAATTGGCGGCAAGAACAAGAAAGAAACAGAACGCCAGCCCTCGCCATCTCCCCCTCCACCCCCTTCTCCTCCAGCACAAGTACGAGAGGCACCGAAAAGGCCAAAGGGCGGATTGGGTGTGATAGGCGGCAAGAAAAAACAACCAAAAGAATCCTCGCCTTCGCCAGCCCCTTCCCCTCCCGCACAAACTCGTGACTCTCTAAAGTCTCAAGAAACTTCAGAATCGCCAGAAGGGGAAGAAAGGACTAACAAAAATCCTCCACCCGTATCATCAACACCGGCACCAGCAGCAGTCAAACCTAAATGTTCCGGAAAACTTGGCATGATAGGCGGCAAAGCTAAAGCCAAAGCCCCCGAACCCGCTCGAGACACGTCTCTACCACCTACATCTGACACGATCATATCTCCCGAGAAAGCCGCACCTGCTAAACTGAAGGCTAACCAGCAAGCTCCGATAAAGGAGGAGCCTCCATTGCCCACACTAGCAGCGGAGAAGGGCCCTTCCGCTCCATCCGCCGAGCCGGAGACTGAAGACCAGCGAGCTGACCGGAAGCGCGAGGAACTTAAGAGGTCGCTCGAGGCTAAGAGCAAAGTCCCTGCAAAGAAGAAGCGGAGGTTCTAGATGAAGTTTAGGGGGAAGGTGGGAATTTCATGTTTTAAGAATGTGTTCAAAGTCCTGTTCCAAGTGATTCTGCGGGAATGGCTGTGTGCGTGCGTACGACACATTCTATCTAGTACGTGATTACGGATAAATTCACTTCTAAGGTGTACACCATACGCGGGTTCTTAAATCCGTGGATTGATTGATTGAAAGTATCGCGATTGGGGAATCAAACAGAAGGAGAAGACAAGAAAGTGAAGTAAAGACGTAAAAGTAAAAACACGCGCGGATAATAGTACACATTGAGCGTTACCCAAGACTCAAGCTCAATCCCTCGAAGGAGGACCAGTGCGAGCCAAGCTAACACTTTACTTCTCTTGCTCATTCGGAGTAACAAGTCGCACTCTTTTAGGCGACATGGCGCCGGGCGAAACCGGCGCTGGAGTGGAAGTATTATTTGTCGAAGTGATCGGGCCAGCACCACTGCCACCAGTGGCAGCGGCAACACCAGCAACGCCCAGCATGCCGCGGACTTTTTCGACAGCCTTACTTTCACCCTTAGTCCAGGGGTCGCGCTTGACAAGTCCGACACCGGCGGAGCGACTAGCAGAGTCGCGACGCTTGGATTCCGCCTGCAAGGCTTGGCGGTTTAGTTCGCGACGTGGACCAGGCCCGCAGTCGTGTGAGCAGCCGGCTGTGGCACATCCGCCTTCGCTGGTTGAGATGTCGCCGAGCCAGGTTGTGATGCAGGCTATATGGCCGCCGTGGCCACAGCCTTGGCACCAGGTCCAGAGGGCGGAGCCTTTGGGCCGAGGTACAGTAAAGGACCCGATAATATCCATCTCTGCAGCTGGGATGGGTTCGGTGGGAACTGAGGATTGTGCCGAATAGGTTGAACTGCTCTCGGAGTCTGGATTGGGACTCGTGAGGGATGAAGCAATTAGTGGAGTTTGCTGCTCTGAAACCCATTCTGGTGGTGGATCAAGGCTCATGCAAATAGAGCATGGTGCTTGAGGTGTGCTGCAGCGATAGCAGCGGCTATTATCTTGGGTGGAATTTTCAAAGGGTCGTTGACACGTGTAGCAGTAGACGTTGATGAATGAGTCTATCTGGGCGTATTCGTAGACGGCAGGATATGTTGATACACAAAATAGGCGGAGCTCTGCTGCCTCGAGGTCCATCGAGTGCCGAATCAGGTGCTCGTTGTAAGTTTTGAAGACGGTTTCGCATTCTTCATATGGGAGAATTTGTTCGCAATCCCGGAAAAGAACGTGCAGCTTCTGGAGAAGATGGGCGGCAGCCTGAATATCGACTAAGCTACTGCTGCTGTGGTAATATCGAACGGATTCTTTCAGAATCGCTTCAATGCCCCACGGTTTCAAGTCTGTTCCGTCTGGCGTGAGTGGGATCTGGACTCGCGAGATGCCCCCCATTGCTGAATAAGGCATGCCAAGATCAGGTGTATCATCTGGTGGAAATGATTTCTGGTGTCTTTCAAAAGGGCTTGATTCTGTGATCAAAGGGGGAGGGCTCGACGGGCGCTCCAGATGAAGTCGATCAGTCTCTGAGACAACCTGCTCAAACGTCTCATCCTCGGATTCCTCACGTGTGGAAGCCAGAATCGACCCTCTTCTGAGCGTCGCGGCAGATTGTCCGGCATCTAGAGATTTAGATGCCTCGAGTTGTCCAGTAGACGAGTACGACGCCCCAATAGACTTGGAGGGGTGCGAACTGTCGGTAGATGTAGAGAACATGGGGAAACTCTCTGATGAATCATGCCGAGTATAGCGGTCAGTGCGAGGAGGCCGATTAGATTCCATTGGCGATTCAAGAGTCAAGGGTTTCTTGGGAAATTGTTTGTAGTCGCGAATTGCTGCACGTTTATCCTCCAGTTTTTGATCGTAGTCATCCTCTGAATTTTCCCGAGGGAAGTCTGGGTCATCACGACGGCGCCAATCTGATTTGCCGGCAATTGCTCGAGGTGCAGACCGTTGCTCTATGTCCAAGTCTTCTTGTGTAGGGTCCCATAGATACTTCGATGAATGACCATCATCGGCTGATGATAGTCGCCCACGCGGCAATGGTATGCGGTCCGGCATCCCCCAGCCATTATGATCACTCAAGACTGATGGCGGAAGAGGGTCAAGGTCGATCGCTCCATCGCTCAACGAAGGAATTTGGGAATCAGTGCTCGACCACGAGTCTTTCGGAGAATCGGGCAATGGTCGCGCAATAGGGGTGGTCATATTGGACGAGCTCTCGGCCTCAGGGGCCGCCTCCATGACCCCTTTGAACAACCGACTTTTGACTCTGTCGTGTCGGCCATCATCGGGTCGTGACCTGTCTAGCAAGCCCCCATCCTTGGATGACCTATCTTTCAGACCACCTTTCCCTGGATGATGCCTAGCTCTACATTGGAGTTCTTGAAGGATAGCGAATTTGACAATTCTCCAAGTCTGAGCCAATTTGGCCAGCGATACCTCATCTGCACATTCAGCGTTATGGTCCAGTGACTCAATCAAAGAATTCAGGACGTCGTTCTGCGTTCTATGTTCACTGTGCTCATCCATCAACGGTGTATAGTGGCTGGCCAAATACCGAAAGACTGCCGGGTCGTTTGTAGCACCCGGAATACTTGTAATGATCCCCACCTGACTAGGCATTGGAGTTGCAAGTTTGGCTAATGCTTGTTCTAGAGGAAGCACGGGTATGAAATCCATGACTCCAGGTGGAGTACTGCCCAAGGACTTGGATGGTCGAATTGCGGCCGATTTGATATGCCGATTCCGAAGGGAAGTGGCCAAAACGGCTTCATCGAAGATGTCATCTGCGGGGCTTTGACTTAGTGATCTCTCGCCAGTACTGTCCTCGTCTTCTTCGGGCCGTAGAAATTCAGCGGCATTGACTCCCAGATAGCGTCGCTTGAGCCGTTGTTGACTGAATGCAACAAACTCGCCATTGGGACTCCAGGCCACGGAGCACATTGGTCGGCGATTGACCACAGTTGGCGCATACCGAACATCAGTCTGGGTAAAAGCCCCACCCTCGCCGACCGTCCACAAGAGATCCTTAGAGCGCCAGAGTAGATCTGATGCGGGCGAATCATACCGATCAAACTCGCGGAATGGAACGTGCGGGCGACGGAGATCCCAAAGGTGGACACGTGGGTCTTCTTTGTCATAGGACGTGACAACTTGAGATGATTGCCATTCTCCCGAGGAAGGAGACTCACCAACCCAAGAAGGAGGCCTCCATCGCACATTTGTGACCGCCTGTGGCGTTCGGAACTGGAATGCAGGTTTCTGCCGTCGCTCTGCGGATGAAGAAAAGTCCCAGACCTTTACCTGGCGATCTGTGCCACCACTGACAATGTGCTTGCCGTCTGGGTGCCAGTCAACTGCGAAGCATGGGCGATCATGCGCGGCAATTCTCAGCAGTGGGGCGTTAACCTTTCGGTAGTCCCACATCTGGATCGCGCCGCTATCTGAAGCCGTCGCAAATATGACTCCATCGTTAGGAGACCACCGGACATCTCGGATCGCATCACTGTTGCCCTGATACGAATGTTTGCTGCCGCACGTGGAAGTTCCCCGATTTGCAGAGGCGGATCGCAGATCCCACATCCGAATTGTGCCATCTTGACTGCCAGACAGGAGCCAAGAAGGAAGGTGAGGGTTGAAGGCAAGTCTGTGCACCTGGCGGTTGTGACCATGGAAACGACATAATTGGAGGCCGGGCCGCTGTAGGTCGTATACCACAATCCGACCATTCGCAACTGCAGTTGCGACTATCCGGTCATAGTTGCCATGTGACCATTTTACGTCCTTCACATTCAATTGGTCCTTGTGTGGCATCGAAACGCCCGCATCGTGGTGGGTAGATGCATAGCTAACGACTGCATTGCGGATATTGAATTCCTCTGACGAGCGGTCTGGCGAGACTTGAATGGTTTTGAGAATCTCCTTGCCTGCGATAACCGCATGTGTCCGCTCAGGTGAAATGTCCAAAGCTGTGATCGGGATGCCTGTTTTGTGGGTCACAGTCTGTGGTTCTCCTGGTCTTTACAGAAGCATAAAATTAGAAACAAAAAATTCTATTGGCTCAAATGTAATTTCCCCGATCACACTAGCTCCGATGACCAAATGGCGGGGGTGGTCACTGCATTGAAGACAAAGAGGGAAAAACATGGGATTAGACTAGGGAAGTAGGGGTATCAGAGCGGTGTGAGAAAGCTGCAACACTTACAGTGATTTGGATCTGATCGACCGGGGACCATCCGCACGACTGCTATGGGGGCTAGGGGGTCTCGAGCCCGTGAAGAAGGGTTGGGCGAATCTAGCAAGGGCATTGGCAGCGCGGTTTGAGTACTTCTGTGGTGGAGGGGGGAGGAGGAGGAGGGACCGGAGATCGCGAACCTGAGAGGTCCGACATCGTTCATAGTCAGGTCTCCATTCCGGCACACTACCGAATTGGAGGGAGAAAGCTGCGGAGAGTTGGAGATCGAGATGCAAGCGGTGAGGGAAAGATCCCTGAGGCACCGACGGGTCCATGCCTCACTGCTATCTGACAAGGAACACCCTTGAAATGTTCAATTAATTTTCTAACGTTGCAACGTTGTTACAACGTGTTATGCCTCACATATAGGGCACTAGTCAGGTAGTTGTACTTCTCATAACTTATGTCTTCAACCCTTTTACCTCTTTAAAAGCCATCGGGCCGGAACACATGTTTAAGAGCGGTCTAGAGGACAACACATGAGAGAGCTCAGATTGGAATATGATCTTACGAAGTAATTTCTCCGAACATGTCCAATAATCAATCTGAATAGCACATAATCTATCAAACATAATGCAATTCTAATTTGTCTTACCCCAACCGTGGCTTCGGGACAGACACGAGACACATGGAGATATATATTCATACATAGAATCTTCAGATATGATATATGATACATTACAAAATATACTTACATAAAGTGGCCAATTCAATTGAACTGCGCCTTGGTAGTGCCACTGAAACTAAAAACACTAAGAAGAGGCAAAATATGAGACATTCAGCTAATCACATACATTTGAAGAAGCATAGACAACCAATCGAAGCTGAAGGTCACACAGAAAGTGAAGTACAACATAAAATCTAGATTTACCATATGACTGGGGCTCAGATGATCTCGTTAATAATTCCTTTCAAATTTTTTTTTTAATTTTCCTTGGCAGTAAGTGAAGTCATATATGCCCGTGGATTGTTCTCGATCTATCGATCGACGATCCTTTTATCCTCCCTGTTTTTCTCCCGGACGATTTGAACTTCGACCATCGGGCAGGAAAGGGTTAATTTATATTCTGAATATGTAAGGTCCTAAAGGAGAACTCGGAGAAAGAGAGATATATAAAAATGAGACCTCGGAAGCTTTAGGTGAGGTATATATCAGTGGATACCTTTGATTTTTTAGCTGCAGCAACCTGCAATCCACACCGTCATTCTAGACATTTGATATTTATATTTATATATATATATATATATATATTCTTTGCCTCTTTTTCTTTTTCTTTTTATTCTTTTCCTTTTGATTCTAATTCTAGTCTTTTACTTCAAAAGAAAGCCTTGGAAAGGAAAGCAAAAAAAAACAGTAGGGGGAAAAACATAAAATAAGGAAAGATAACAAGCATTATATTTTTCTTTTCTTTTTTTCTCTCTTTTCTATGTTTGCTTCTGCTTCGTCTCCATAAATTTCTTCTTTTTTCCTTCTAAACTTCCACGTGGAAACCCGTTTGAGGTTTCCTGGGAATTCCCCCCATTCCTCGCGTCGATCTTTCGCCATACCCGTCGTTCACACCTCCAGTCTTTTCCGATCCGGACCCGGCCTTTCTTCTCTACCTTTCTTTCGAGGAGGCACTCTTGTCATGGACTTTGTCTGAAACACTCATTTCTGGGATATCTAGTGGGCAATGGATCCCCATGCAGCCCTTGAGCTGCTGGAGTACTTGCGCACCTCTTACCCAATCTTTCTTCTTATTCTCTTTGTCGTGGCCTTCGTGGCTAATACTACTATCGCGGCGAGAAAAGCTAGCAAGCATGAATCTCAATACTTTGGCCCTGGAGGGCGACCACTTCCTCAGCGATCTCGAACGGTACCCGTCTACAAATCCCAGGAGTTCTCGCGGAACGTCAAGCGAGTTTTCAATTTGCTCTCCGTGGCCGTTCTCCTGACCTTCCTTGTGGATGCAACTATCTATATCATACATGTGATGGTGGCCAGGTCAGAGAACTGGTGGCGAGGACAGTCCTTTGTGGTACGTTCTACTCGGATGATTTGGTGTTTCTAGCCATTGACACTTATCACAGATTTACGTCGTCGGCTCGTTCTTCGTCTACGCAGTGCTGCTCATGGCAATGCTAGACACATCTCCCTCGCCCACTATTGCCCAATTTGTCTGTTGGTCGGTCGCTATTCCGATCGAATTGGTTATTGTTAGCACCTCCCTCTCAATCTACACCTCGGTTCACCACGAGCCAATTGTTGGAGACCCAGAAGGGGGTCGGGTTCGCAGAAGCATTACGTTCTGGGAGTCCCTGGAAGTGGGGTCGAATAGTGTACGCATACTTATTTTGTTTGCACTGGTTCTTCTCTACGCCTGTCAATCGTTCAGCATGAAGAGTCAGCAGAAGGCAAGCCAACGGGCAAATGGGGCCACAGAAGCCACGGGGCTTTTGGATTCCGGTGGCGCAGAAAATGGGAATGGACATGGGAACGGAACTGCCAACGGTCATTCATATGGCTCGACGAACGGAGCTAGCCCCGAAACTTCCAAACCTGCCGATCCATGGGTGCGTCCGACGACGATTCCTTCCACTAGCTGGTGGGAGTACTTGAGCGGATACTCGCTATTTTTCCCATACCTATGGCCGTCCAAGTCTCGCCGCCTGCAACTAGTTGTCACATTTTGTTTTGGGCTGCTCATATGCCAGCGAGTCGTTAACGTCCTGGTACCCTACCAAATTGGAGTCATCACAGGTTCCCTTACCAAGGGTGAGGGCGAGGACTTCCAAGTGCCATGGCTTCAAATTTGCCTGTATGTGCTGTACCGATGGTTGCAGGGCAGCCAGGGCTTACTCAGCTCCCTGCGCTCTAGCCTCTGGATCCCTGTGAGCCAGTATTCTTACATGGAACTCTCTACCGCTGCGTTCGAACACGTCCATAGTCTCAGCTTAGACTTTCATCTCGGAAAAAAGACTGGCGAAGTCCTGTCCGCCCTAAGCAAGGGCAGTTCGATCAATACTTTCCTTGAGCAGGTCACCTTCCAGGTGGTGCCAATGCTTGTTGATCTTGTGATTGCGGTTGTGTTCTTCATGGTCGCATTCGATGTCTACTATGCTCTAGCTGTGGGGATTTCCACCTTTGGTTATCTCTATGTCACTATTCGCATGGCCCAGTGGAGAGCAGAGATCAGAAGACAGATGGTCAATGCCTCACGACAAGAAGATGCCGTCAAGTAAGTTCAAGCGAGGCTATTGATGATACATTCGAGATATATGTGCTGACTTATGCTCCTTCTAGGAATGACTCCATGGTCTCGTATGAGACAGTGAAATACTTCAACGCCGAACAGTACGAATTTAACCGGTACCGAGGCGCCGTGGGTGACTTCCAGAAGGCCGAATACCACGTGCTGTTCTCCCTAACGCTGCTGAATACCTGTCAAAACACCGTGTTTATGATGGGCTTATTGGTAATGTGCTTTATTTGTGCATACCAGGTCGCTACTGGCCAGCGCCCTGTGGGAAAGTTCGTGTCTTTACTGGCCTATATGGTCCAACTCCAGGGCCCGCTCAATTTCTTTGGCACCTTTTATCGATCTATCCAATCCGCATTAATCAATGCCGAACGCCTACTAGAGTTGTTCCGTGAGCAGCCAACTGTGGTTGACAGCCCCAGTGCTACCACATTGGCCACGTGCAAAGGTGACATCAAATTCGAGGATGTTGAGTTTGCTTACGATGCGCGCAAGCCCGCGCTGAACGGCCTTACCTTCCACTGCCAACCGGGAACCACCACCGCCTTAGTTGGTGAGTCTGGTGGGGGCAAGTCTACCGTCTTCCGCCTCTTGTTCAGGTTCTACAATTCCGGGAATGGACGTATCTGTATCGACGGCCATGATGTAAGGGATATCACGATCGATTCGCTCCGCCAGCATATTGGTGTAGTGCCTCAGGATACTGTCCTTTTCAACGAGACTTTGATGTACAATTTGAAGTACGCCAAGCAGGACGCCACTGATGAAGACGTTTTCGAGGCTTGTCGCGCTGCCAGCATCCATGACAAGATTCTTGCTTTCCCCGACGGCTACAACACTAAGGTCGGAGAGCGCGGCCTACGGCTTAGCGGTGGTGAGAAGCAACGTGTGGCTATCGCTCGTACCATCATCAAGAACCCCCGCATCATTCTATTAGATGAGGCAACCGCAGCTCTAGACACAGATACCGAGGAGCATATCCAGAGGGCGCTTTCTACCCTTTCACGAGGTCGCACCATGCTGGTAATCGCTCATCGTCTCAGCACTATCACTACCGCAGACCGCATCTTAGTCTTGTCAGAGGGCCAGGTGGCCGAAAGCGGCACCCACGAAGAGCTTCTGGCTATGAAGGGCCGCTACGCCAGCATGTGGCGTAAGCAGATCCGCGCCCAAAAGGCTATGGCAGAAGCTCAGGTCCTAGCCGAGCGAATTCGCACTGCAACCACAAGCGATGACAGCTCCAGTCAATCGGATGAAGACCGCAACGTTGTCGGTCGCCGAAGCGACTAAATCAGTAATCCCTGGACCGCTAAAATAGAGACAGGGAATGACTCTTGTTTAATCTTCAACATGTGCATACGTTCTTCCCATATCCTTACAAGAAAGGTTCCGATAAGGCGGAGGCAGCATGGCAACAAGTTAGATGTCTCATCTTAAAGTGTGAGAGCCTCTTTTTTTTGTCTTGCTTATTTCTCATTTTTCGGTTCGTTCGTCCTCCCAGGTATCGTTTTCTTTCTTTCTTTTCTCTCTCTCTCTCTTTGTTGGCGTTTTGGGTCTACGACGCGTACGATGTTATCATCTCTCTTGTCCTTGTTTCATATGAATCCAGGCGCAGAGGGCCAGGGTTGGGACTTCTGCAAAGTCAAAATAGATTAATTGCTAGGCTCAATATTAATACAAGAAAAATTCAATTAACGTGGATCATAACTACTTGCTTGTCTGTCTGCATTTGTATCTGATAGACGGGGTCAAATCCAGTGCATGCTCACTCTATAGAGTCACTCTCGATTTCCATATAATGTCTAACTAACCGTTCTTATTTCTACACCTGTATATCCTTGTTATGCGTTACTGGGTGATACGTACGTTTAAACTCATGCAGAGGTACGTTAGTGCGTCTCGAATATGTAGGTATTGGGGCCGCTAGTCGCCAAGACTCGGGGCCAGTTGACTTCACGTGACCATGATCTACCGAGCCACTCACTACATCACTTGGAGGATATATACAGAACCAACCCGAACCAGCCTCTTTGTCCGCCACATCGCATCAATGCATTCACCATCGCCGCAACTCCTGCGCCTCTTGCGCACCTCGCTAGTTAACACCCGTCGCAACTCGAACTTGACTCGGTTCTGCCAGATCCCATCAGCAACCGCAGCACCATGCTTCATCTCAAACCCTAGCACCGAAATACCCTCAACACGCCGCAACTATAGCTCACCCATCCGACCAACCCGCATGATCCCTCGTTCACACGCGCACAAACCCGTCAGCCGCGACCGCGGGCCAGAGTCAAAAGAAGACACCCAGACGAACTTTGATGCATTGAACGTGCTGGGAAACATCCCTGCGCCAACCACAGCCATTGATGCGTGCCTTGATTCCGGGTTCCATCTTAACAACGGTGTCAAGCTTACCAATGGCGATGGGCTGCTGCTGGTCGGCGGTGAGGCATTTGCGTGGCGGCCGTGGAAGGCTGTCGAGGGCGCAGAGACCGATCGTGTCGCTAAGGATGCTATGCTCAATGCAAAAGGGCAGTTTGAGCTTGATGAGTCGGTCTGGGGATTGTTGAATCTTGTCTGGCCAAAGCCTGGTATGTTCGCTCTTCTTGCTTTTTTGATCCCGGAACGTGATTTCGTCCAAGAATATAAGATAATTGAGCTTGACGCAAGATTACTTCAATTTTCTAATAGTTTCGTTATAGATATGCTCATTCTCGGTCTTGGTGGCTCGATGTTCCCGCTCTCACCTGAAACTAGGCGTCACATCAACTCGTTGGGTATTCGGGTAGATATTCTTGACACCCGAAATGCGGCCGCGCAGTTCAATCTGCTTGCTACAGAGCGCGGTGTAAGTGAGATTGCCGCTGCAATGATTCCTATTGGGTGGAAGTCTAGACCTCTCTAGGTGTTACACTTGAGAATAGCATGTATTATATAGATGGTTTGACTATATAGCTTAGGCCAATTCAAAATGAAACAATTCTTCTCCCTACATTCTCCGGTTGTACAAAAGAGTAGATATAGTTCTTGCGCATTGCATAGTGGCAGGCATGTTACCCGACCTGTGATGCAGGAACGTGACCTCGGGACCGTATCATGTGAGTCCTGTTATCTTATCCTTATCACCCCGACTCCGCCCCCACGGCTCAGGGTCACTCTGTGTCAAAACAACCCTGGAAGGCCGCAATCGAAGCTCTCGGCCTTGTAGATCTGTCCCCACCATTTCCCCAGTATCCTGCACCGAGGTCAAATCAATTCGACTACTTAGATCCTGTCTTTACAGCAGCTATGGCACGGGAAGAGTCCCTCCTAGCTCCTCGCGTGTCCTCTGATGATGGCTCATCGATCCCAAATGAGGAGGAGGATTACGCTCTTTTGACCGGCGAGCGAACGGCCCATGAAAACGAACGACGAGGCTGGCCTTCCTGGCGGGAAATTGGAATATTTTCCTGGGCCCTTATTGCAACGATTTTGGTGATCGTGCTGGCCGTGCTCTACCCGCACAAGTCAGCGGAGCCTCACGGCCATCATGGGTCAAATACGACATGGGGCCCTGGAGGCAAGCCGACAGGCAAGCGGAACATGATCTTCATGGTGTCTGATGGCATGGGCCCTACCAGTCTCTCGCTGACTCGAAGCTTCCGGCAATACACGAACGATCTGCCGTTCGATGACATCCTGGTCTTGGACAAGCACTACATTGGAACTTCACGAACACGGTCAAGCTCTAGTTTGGTGACAGACTCTGCAGCTGGAGCAACGGCTTTTTCGTGCGGTCGCAAGAGTTACAATTCTGCTATCTCAGTGCTTCCCGACCACTCGCCTTGTGGGACGGTGCTCGAGGCGGCTGCGTTGGCAGGTTATAAGACAGGTCTGGTTGTTACTACTCGCCTGACGGATGCGACTCCAGCATGCTTCGCTGCGCATGCTAATTTGCGGAACTACGAAGATCTAATTGCCGCCCAAGAAGTTGGAGAACACCCTCTCGGCCGGGTAGTAGATCTTATGCTTGGCGGTGGGCGGTGCCATTTTTTGCCCAACTCACAGGCTGGCAGCTGCCGTGGTGACGATCACGATTTGATCAAGGTTGCTTCTCAGAATGGGTTTGATTATATCAATGACCGCGCAGGCTTCGATAGCCTCAAAGGCGGCGATAATGCCACATTGCCGCTGCTGGGTCTCTTCGCCCACGGAGATATCCCGTATGAGATTGATCGACGTACTCAAAGTGATACCTATCCCTCTTTGGAGGAGATGACTCGCACTGCCTTGAAAGCCTTGAGCAAAGCGACTGAGGACAGCGAGCAAGGGTTCTTCGTCCTGATCGAAGGTTCTCGGATCGACCACGCCGGCCATGGCAATGACCCCGCTGCCCAGGTTCACGAGGTACTGGCATATGACAAGGCCTTTGCTGCCGCGCTCGAGTTCCTAGAGAACGACTCCACCCCTGGTGTGATTGTGAGCACATCCGACCACGAGACCGGTGGTCTTGCCGCAGCACGACAGCTTCACAAGAGCTACCCTGAGTACCTGTGGCTTCCTAGTGTCCTGGACAAAGCAAGCCACTCTGGCGAATACCTTGCTGCTCGACTTAAAGAATATATTTCTGGGCCAGGCAAGGACGCCAAGGATTCGACTAAGCAGTCATGGGTCCGACAAACCCTTCTTAAGGATGGCCTTGGCATCGATGATGCTACAGACAAAGAAGTAGATGCCTTGCTCCACCCGGACGCTCAAGTCGCTCCGGCATATGTGTTTGCGGATATGATCAGCCGCCGCGCCCAGGTGGGCTGGAGTACTCATGGACATTCTGGTAAGATAGGCTCGAGCAGTGATTTATGATAGTATGCTAATTTCGTTATAGCCGTTGACGTCAACATCTACGTCTCCTCTACCAAGGACGCTTGGCCATTGGTTGGCAATAACGAGAACACCGATGTGGGGAACTTCCTTGCTGACTATCTTGATCTCAACGTCGACAATGTGACGAAGTTGCTACAAGACACCAAGTCTGGAGCCTTGCAATCATACGACTGGATGGGTGATCGGCTAGGATTGAACATCCACACCGATGGCCTAGACACTTACCATGGAGACTTCAGGAAGCGTTCTGTCGATGATTGTGGATGCGGTGCTTCCCACTAAACGATAGTCGTCACTCGACATTTTTCATATTGTATTGATTTCTGTATTAGGCTGCACTGTGAATATTTCGGGGGGTTCATCATTATCATCATCATCATGATCATCATCATCATCATAATCATCACACATACTCTATGCAATTCAGATCTTTCATTCACTTGAAATCCGTGTATAGCTGATACTTGTCTTTCTAGAAATAAGCGTTGGTATCTTGGGTGTTATTCGCTCCTCTAATTCCAATGTTGCCCAGTAAATCTTCAATAGACATACATGTCTCTCCATCACCAAACCATATTCTAACAAAAGCACAAATCGAAATCACAATGCCTTTGTATCACAAGCAGGACAGCTTCCCACTATATCTATAATCGTTTGCACGATATTACTCTCCGACATTACACACTGAGAATTCACATCCGGACAAAGGGTGGTTCGCCATATGGTGGCTGTGTATGGCTGGCAAGTAGGACAATCAGGGTCAAATGGCAAATCATAGTCTCTAAGCTGCCCTGGATCGTTGATACGGTTCAGTTGGCGGAGGAGTTCGCGGCAAAAGAGGTAGAGCTCGAAGCACTTATGGTCGCAATTGGAGTAGGTTGTCTCTACAAATAGACACATGTTGAACTAGCTCGTGTGAACACACCAGGCTCGATGCTCTCTGTATGTGTATGACTCGAGGGAGCTTTATTCTGGGTTGGTACGGTTCGAGGTAGAATGTCTGTTTGCGCTCGCTGCTGGCTGTATTCTCTCCGTGAACCTTGAAAGAGAAATTGGTTGATTGTGGTGCGAAACCTGAACCGAGTCGTGTAGTGTCAGACTAGCGAGGAGATTTTGTTGTCATATGACAAACTTCTGGGGTTGAGTAAGATGCTGGATAACTTTGCGTTAGAACATGTCCCAGAATTGAGAGGTTGGAAATCCATATACGAAGGGGTATTGCGCAATGATAAGTAATGCCCTTGAGAGAGCATAGTGAATACAGGCTATATAATGCAGTGACAACGAAGAAAAAATGGGCTAAAGACCAAGCATTCTATGTTGTTACCCTATTTACTCTGTATAATGTTCTTTAAGTAACCTATTGTCAAAGAGACAGCTGTAAGTTATTTACAAAGTCTGAGGTTAGAGACAAGGAGATGTAAATGCCAACCTGCTTAGGAGAGCTAGCAGTATAGACTATATGTTCTGCAAGATGTCAAGAAAGAGAAATGGAAAGTAGCATAATGAGATAAAGGGAAACAAACAGATGGCATAGTACAAGCTATGATAGACTAATGTTCTTACCCGTGGATATCTAGACCATTATATGAAGCGATCATACATAAAAGCCAATTGTTATACCTTGCAGCCCTAATTCTCATGCCAAAGGCAATCGTTTTATTCCATAGCCTCCAATATAGGCAGATTTCTAAGATGGTAGAACCTCAAGTGCACAAATAAGGTTGTATCATCCCAGTTAGAACATTCGAAGGTCGTGCTGATTTAAGGTAAGAGAATCCAATATCCACATGTATTTGTTATTCACGTGCCTGAGTGCTTTGCCCTCTCGCTGTTTGTTCACAGGCAGATAACCTTCCCTTCACCTAATCGCGTTGCTTCATCATCACTCATTTCGATCGAATCCATCCTCGATATCTCGGTAGGCATCAAGCCCCACCAGCTGTTTGCCCCATCAGTAGACTAACCCCCAAAAAGGAAGCAAAGACTTCGAAAATGGATAGGTTTCTCCAGAATCCAGGGAGCGAGAAGCTCTTGAACGAACACGACCGGGCTGTCGAAACCTCCGAGTCGGTCAAGGGCACGCAATTCAAGCCAATAATGACACGCGACGAACTCCTACAACGATTTAAGTGTCAGCAGAAGGCGAGCAAAGACCAATCGCGCGGTAGAGGTAGCGCCAGTGCAGTGGAAGTCTCTTTTGCCCCTCCAATCTATCCTCCGTGTCTCGCTCCGTTGAAAGAGCTAAAAAAGGTCATGGTCAAGGATTTGCTCCTTGAAACTCATCACAGGGGCTCTTACATTCTAGTCAGATCAATCACCCGGCCAGAGAAGAAGGCCGCCGTCAGAGTCATTGTGGAAGACGAACAGGAACATGCGATCCCGCTCCAAATGTTGAACGAGAAGCTCCGCTGCCACGATGGCTCTGTTGATAAAGGGCAGGTTTTGCTTGTGAAGGAGCCATACTTGACTTTGACGTTTGATACCGAATACGGGATCAAAGTTGATCACGTTTCTGATACCATGTTCATCCCAATGTCGGACAAGATGGTCCCATCGGTTTGGCGAGAGCGGCTCCCAGAGGATAAAACCAGTCAATGGGTGGCCAACGATTGGCTACGCATGGGTAACGAGAATCTCAGCCGAGGCAAATTCTATTCCGCCACTGAATAGTAGAGTACCAGTAGATCATTCGACAGCGAACAATGCTAACCACAATGACAGTTACTCCAAAGGATTGAAGTGTGCGCCGACAGAGAAAAAGTTGCATCACCTTCTGTACTACCGGGGCCTGGCCTTCTTCCAGGCCGATGAGTGGGATGCATCTCTGCGTGATCTCGAAGCCGTTCCAGCAGGCCCAAAATCCGACAAAGCCCTTAGGGGCAGAGCACAAACCCTGTACCGTCTGAAAAGGTTCCGAGAAAGCTGCGATGTATTCCTGCAACTCTGCAAGAAACACCCGGAAGATATCCACGCTAAGAATGATTTCCGTGAAGCCATTATACGCCTTGCAGAGCAGAAGAAGGGCCTGTACAACTTCAAGAAGATGCAGGAGAAAGCATCGAAAACCTACCCGCCACTCTTGGACCATGCCACGTGGATAGGCCCAGTGACGATCCGGCAGACCGAGTGTCAAGGACGAGGCCTATTCACAACGAAGGCAGTCAAGGCCGGTGAGTTACTTCTCTGCGAGAAAGCCTTTGCATATGCAACCGAGCACCCAAGCGGGCCGAGGTGGAGCAGCATCCTCCATATCAACACTGAAACGCAGACCACGACCCGAGGAGGCCAAGCCGTGCTCGCATCGTCGATCATTGAAAAGTTGTCCAAGAACCCGTCATTAGCATCAGCGATAACCGACCTCCACAGCGGCGGATTCAACCAGGTCCCAACAGGCCCTGTTGGTGACAAGCCGGTGGTAGACACGTAAAGAAACAAACAACTCCGTTTAAACAGCCGAAGCTAACAAATCCTCCTTCGTACCCTGCAGATTCCAAATCGCCCGCATAATCTCCCTCAACAGCTTCGGCAGCCCAGCCTCTTCAAGAGCAGACCATATCCACGACGCGTGCGACGCAAGCAGGAGCCCCGAAGCACTGCACAACTGCGGTATCTGGCCATACGCCTCAGCAATCAACCATTCATGCATGAGCAACGCACACCGCGCCTTCATTGGCGATATGATGATTATCCGCGCAGCCGCCGATATCCCCGCAAACACCGAGTTGACAATCTGGTACTTGCTCCCGGCCCCTGAAAACCAGCCCATGGACTTCCGCCACTGGGGCTTCGAGTGCTGCTGTGCCTTGTGCGCCGATGTCAGGGCGACTGAGTCCCGCGTCCTCGACACGCGGGTCAGACAGCGCGCGCAGATCGCTATGGCACTGGAAAGAAGTTCGAATGAGCTTAGCCTAACGCGGGCTGAGATGCTCATTGAGCGTCTGGCTGAGACGTATCCGCATCCGCTGGAGCAGGTGCTCCGACCTGGGCCGTGGGAGCCGCTTACTTTGATTGCTGGGGTTTATGAAAGCCAGAAGCGGCTGGATGAAGCCGCCAAGGCTGTGAGTCGGGCTCTTGCGGCCGTCGGGTTTGTGCTTGAGGGGTCCGGGTTGGAGGATGGTGTGGAGGGGCCGTTTGTTGTTAAGAAATGGGGGCTTGCGATGGATAATCTTGTTGTTGCATTGCTTATCCTTTGCAGGTCTTTCATTGAGGTCGCGCCTGAGAAGGCCATGCATGTGGAACAGTATGCTCGCATGGCTTACTTGATTTCTGTTGGGGAGGATGCAAGTTTTGATGCAGCCTATGGAATGAGCTTGAAGGTGGCCTGTGAGCGCCGTCCCGAGGAGAGCGAAGTAGAAGGATGGGTAGTTTAGGGCTGCTTGTTTTGCCTGTATCAAGAGAAGAATATGACAAAAATGTACCCATGTAGGATATGAAAGCATCTACAACAATGAGTATCCATGTACTTACTGTAGGCGGATTAAAGAAGTGAGGAGTATGAAATCAGGGAAAATCACCTATATATGAACAATATCACAACCGACCATAAAGCTAGTTTGCAGTCATGTGCAGGGAATCACAGATCATTACCAGAGTAATGGTACATCGCATAAATCAGAAAGAAATTGACAGGGCATGATATGGCCAAAAAAACGCCGGGTAGGTATATCAAACAAAACATTGAGGAAAAGTGCAGATGCGTATGCAGTCAACCGTTGAACATCACAACCTAATGAAGGGGGGGGGGGGGAAAGATACAAGAACCTTGGAATCAAAGTTATTCATTAGGTGATTTGTTCAAGGTTCAGTCAGAGACAGACAGGAAGCGAAATCGCACAGTATGTAGTGAACAAAAAAAGTACTCACATGCTATGCAATAAGCATGGCAAGAAGGAAGAAATAAATGATACAACAATGATATATAGATCAAACCAGAAAGATATTTATAGGGTCACGAGGACAACAAGAGCCACCAGGACTCCGAAAAGCGATCCACGGAGGACACGCTCATTCTGGCTAGCCGCACCGCTGTCCTTGGGGGTGGTTCCCTGGGTGAAGCCTGTGGAAGTGGTACTCTCTCCACCATCGGAGGTGGAAGTGCCACTGCCACTGCCAGAGCTGGAGCTGGAATCATCACCGTTGTTGCTGGTCATGCCACCGGAGCCACCGTGGCCGGTAGGGATGCTGTTGGACATGGTGGATGAAGAATTCTTGGAGGTGGAAGAGCTTGATTTGTCAGAGCCGAGATCCATATCAAGACCGGTGGCGCCGAGGGAAGCAAGAACGGTGGAGTTGTTGGTGATGGAGATATCGCCCTCCATGGCAGCGGCGTTGGTGTAGATGTAGGACTTGGAGCCCTTCTTGATGGCATCAGAAGGAGGATCGTAGCACTTCACGCTGACCTCGCCAACGGTGGCATAGTCGTATCCGACATTCTTGATGTCCTCGCTGTTCCAGTCGATCACACCACCAGCCCAGTCGATGGTACCTTGTGCGTTGCTGGGCTGACCGGCGGGCCAGAGCGACATCTGAAGACGGGCGGGTGTCTGGGGGAACGCGTACTGCTTGGAGGTCTCGTTGTAGGTATCGGCCTTCTTCAGGGTGCGCGCCACGGTGCCGTCGACGATCCAGTCCACCTTCTCGGGAGTCCAGTCGATCTCGTAGGTGTGCCAGTCGTTGAAGGTGTCCTCACCTTTAACGCTGATGTTGCCGCTGTTGTGCCCTAGTTCATCAAAGTCAGTATTGATTATTTGGATCAGATATTTCTTCTCCCGACTTACAGTCCAAAACACCTTGCCAGTAGTAGTTGGTCTGAACGGCGGTCAAATCAGCACCGACCCACTCGTAGTCGATCTCATCCTTGACATCGGACAGAAGAATGAAAGCAGTCACGACACCCTTGCCGCGGGAGCTCTTGAATTTGCCGGAAACCTTGCCGTACCAGATGTAGTGGTTGTTGGCGAAGAGGGTACCGACACTCTTGGCAGGCATGGTCATGATCAGGTTGCCATCCTCGGTTTTGACCTTTCCGCTGTAGGTCCAGTCGGCCTCGCTGGCGTTACCGAGGTACTTGTCCTGGGTGATGGCATTGTCGAGGTTGTCCCAGTTGTAAGTCTTGCTCTCACAGACGGGCATAGGGGCGCAGGAATCCAGGGAGAAGGAGGCGAGAGGTTCGCAACCACCGAGGCAGTAGGCACCAGTACCACATTCACCATATTCTATTGGATAGGTCGTTAGTTACAAATTGTCGGAAAGGGGGGGGTGTATCACTCACGAGAGCAACAGGGGTATTTCTCATCCTTGCACTGCTTGCTAGTGTTGCAGGATTGTGCGGCTAAAGCACTCACTGACAGCGAGGCCAGGACCAAAGGTGTCACAAAGCGGACCATTATTATGTACTGTTGGTATGTACAGCTGAAATGACAGAAGAATTTGAATCCAAGCCACAGGGTAAACGAGGGAAATGTGGGGAATAAAAAGGGATAATGTGTATATCAAACGACAGGCAGCAAGTGAATATATTCACTGCAAGGGCAAAAAAATAGAGAAAGCAATTAACCTTGGAAGAGGGGGGGCGAATAGTTTATTAATACTTTTAATAGTCCACGGTCTTGGAATCTGACATAAATCCCATGAACGGAAAACATGTTTTCATGAAAACATAAATTAACGCTAACCTAACTCAGATGGACTCCGTTAGCTCTGGAAGTTAGGGTCCACGGGTCGGAAGTTAGAATGGGGTCAATTCTAACCCTTCAATAATTCTTATTGGCTATTTTTGTCTTTTTATATTAATTATTCATAATGATTATTTTCTTTCTATGGAAAAGTTTTTGGGGGGGGAGGGGGGGGGGGGGGGGTTTCAGTGTATGGTATTAAATGGTATTAGATGATAATTCTAAACACTGTAACAAGGTTAGGGATGTCTGAATAATAGTCCCGAGGTGTGGTCGTATGACAAAGACACATGAATGACCAAGGAAACTAAGGCAATCGTACTTTTGAGTCAAATTTAAATGATTTATATGCGTGACCGTTAAGTGAGACATCCCCAGGTGTTTGCTGTCGTAAACTGGATACAATACTAGCGCAGCCTTGGTACTTTCCACTTTCTCTTTCTTGCGAGAGACGATCTGCGGAGTACTTTACCTTGATCTGCAGTTCAGAAATGTATACGTACGGGGTACAAACACATACAATTCGGTTCATACAATCTACTATTGCGGAGTATATTGTGTTGCTTTGCATATTAAATTGTACACTTTGATACCCCTGAATCGGACTTCCGATGTCCGCTGGGTATCTATCTTAAGCCGAACCGATTAGGCTTAGCTAATTCCTAGTGAAGGCCAAATGACCATTGGGACAAAGAGTAGGTATCAGCCCCAAAATTCGATAATCTTACTTATGCGAGCCTCTCATTAGGCTGCCTCAAGCTTCCAAGAACTCGCTACACAATATTCTCTCTCGGCGTGCTCGGCACTTCGAACCCGTATTCCGTACTAGGAAGCTCATTTTCACCCCCCACAAGACTTGACAGAGAATGTGCCTATTAAAACGGCGATCCAAGACTAGCTAACCTTGGAACCTTATATGACTCAGTTATCAGCCAGTTGCCAGGCGCCGGTGGACACACCAAGCACTGGGCAGGAACGCAGATCGCTAGTGTTGTGCACGGGCGCAAAATGACAGATCGTGGTCATTTTGGTCGTTCTCGGTTATGTGCTGAACGCGATAAAAGGGGGGAACTGATAACGGATAAGCATAACTCTCATCCCCTTGACAGCAATTGTTTTCAGAACATATCTTTCTAGAAGGAATGTACTCCGTAGCTCTGATCCACATATGCGTCATTATATCTAATCCACTTCTACGTACACTTTGAAAGCCTAGAAATGGGTCAAGGGGCAACAGAATTGATTAGTTGCTTTTGTTGCAAACAGGTTTTGATCAGACTGCGCTATACGATGGCATTGTTTGAAAGAAGAGCAGATCTGTTTTGAGTCAAAACATGCGCACATTTTCCATGTTGAACTTCTGTGTCAAATTCCATGAGCCTGTTGGTTGCCTATTCTAGCCTAGTGCCCCTCTACCTACTCCATAGTGCAACATACTTGTTCGTACTTATATAGATTTAAAATTACGTATAACTATAGTGTTTTGAATTATAAACTGCCATTGAGTAACAGGGGCGGAAAGAAGCAAGGGAGCAGTCATCCGCATATGCATTACTTCTCTTATCAAGGTCTAATACCGGTACTGAGATACCTGGGCGAAGGAAGAATTGGCAGATGGCGCACAAATGAGGCAGCACCCCTAAATGCTTCCATTTGACCATGTTACCCAATATCGATTCAACAACTGTTATGTCCATCGAAGTCAACTATTAGCATGGCTAGTGAGACCGATATTGCTATAAAATTGTGGCTTATCAATTGGCAGCTCTCACGGACTAGAGATCGAGCAGCGGTCGATTTCTTCATGATTTGCTGCTAGGTCTGATGGGCCAATAGTACATTTCCGTACGGCATCGTGCTGGGACATAGGTAGAATTTGAGGCTGAGTTTCGGCTACTGAGCACTCAGGCAAAGAGAAGTGGAATATAATAGGTGGCTGAAAGCGAGAGATATCAGAAGTCAGATAGATATTAAGAGATTTAGAACTATCAACAGACAAGCGCCTAGAAATAAAGGATCTGAGCATAAACACAACGTGTAATATGTCGTGTATACTAGTGTTCTTGAGGACTATATATATTATAATAACAAAATCTACGAATCCTTTTGAGATCATATAGTTCAGGGATATTGCAGTATAACAGTATTGTTTACAAGTAGGAAAGTAGTGCTACCTCGGCAGGCGACCGAGGGATATACTAAGACAAGGCTATCAACAACACATAGTCAGAGTCTATATAATCAGATCTGAACTAGAAATGTACAATGCCGACAGCAACATAGGGTGGAGGTATAAAACAGGCATTTTTTAGATCTTCCCTCAACTCTCTCATCAACCATAATTCAACAATACGCTTCAACAACTGCATGAACCATTTAAGATTCCTCATTCTTTATTCACTTTCACACCTCGTTACTACCAGATTCGTCGTTTCGGTGCAGCTTCTCAGCTTTGACCACCCAGCACCCAGCATCTTCATATCTTAATATTCTCGTTACACTCTTACTTCCGCATCACTTCAACGTCTCTTTGAGATGGCTGCTCGAACCTTGGACAAAATGCGCAAGGCTCAATCCCTCCTTCGTGAATGCCATAGCTGGGTAAGTCATAACTATTTTCGTCAGATTGACTTCAAACTGCACTAACTTTCTTGACGAATAGCTTGTGGAAAACGACGAGATCCTGCTGGCAGTGAATTTGTGCCAAATAGAAGGCAGCCTTGCACTGTTCTTCGAGAACAGATGTTTCGCCAATTCCCCCTGTCCTGGACTTCAGGGCGAGGAGCTTCCCCGGCTTGTGAGTACTGAGATCTATGCTAAATGAACATGCATTGCATGCTAATATTATGTTACCAACAGCCTCCATCCAACGGCTACAGACGTAGAAACCACCGCAGACCCTACAATGGCGGCCGCATACCTCCTCCAACCGGCAGAGGCGGACCTGGAGCCCCCGCTAGGTGTGCCGGTGGCGAGCAAAATGCCCGCGCTCAGGTAGCAGAATGTACATCTAAAGACATAGCGAGCAAATCAGCCTGCCTTGATGCGAACCTCAGACCACCTCAAGTCCGAGCTGCCGTGACAGGACCATCGCCGCCAACAGGCGTGCTCTTGGATTTTGACAACGATGTGGAACTCGTCCACCTACCACCGAATATGGTAGCGGATATGGAAGCAGATGCAGCCGATATCAGACCAAAGAATAAGCAACGCTTGCCAACGTGGCCCGCTACTGTAGGTAGCGATGAGCCAGCTCCTGAGGTTTTGGTCCGGGTGGAGGGTGACGATAGATCCCTTCACCAGACCGTTACTACCGTTGCTGATGTTGCTACAGCAGGTCTAGACTCCCCCGTTGGCAGATACTGCTCTCCTCCGGTGGCCGAAGAAGGTGATGTCCCAGTCCCGTCCCAACCATAGCTGCCAGGCTCGCGCACGTGCGACTCCATTGAGGGCGGGTCATCTTGTACGCAAACATACCGACAGGCGCATTGGTTTACCGAGAGCCGAAAATGCAAATCCACTGGGTTATTCCCTGTGTTGACCAACACGGGACGTTTTACCAAGAGCATGTCCCTTGATCTTGACGACGACATGGCTATCACCCTTCCAGGTGGAACCAACGCAGACACCGACAGCACTACTAATCGAGAAGAAAGGGATGTTTATGTAAGTGGTCTTAATCCCGGGGCTGGCCACAATCCTCAACCCGAGGATTTGGAAGACGATGAAATTGTATTCCAGGGAAACGCAGCAAATAGCATCTGTCCGGACTTCAAGACCTCGTTTGTCAGACAACGACCGGCAAACCTCTTGTCGTGCTATTGATCTCAAAGCAGTTTCAAAAAGTATTCAGAAGTGATCATTTCCCCATCATGTCATCTGAAATGTATATGGAAAAGGCCGAAAAAGCATGATAGTACGCCCTTGAGATTGATTCTTCTTCGTCTTAACCGGGGCGGTGTTCTTTTTGCTCTGTTTCTTGATTCCGACTTATATGTGTGCTGTCCCAAGAAACCTTAGAATGTCAAGGTGCTTGTGGGAGGAATATTTCACGATTTCTGTGGCCGGTTTGTTCTGACTCTCAAACTGATCTTAAGAAATGTTATTTGTATCCCTCCATCAGTCTTCATCTGTAGCTTCTGTTTCTTAGTAAATTACCATCACTTATTTGGGCATTATTTAAGTGACGTCCCTGGTAGAATTGCTCGATGATAGATTCAGATGGATGATATGGATATACTACACTGGAGCCCTGTAGTATCTTTGCTATTATTGGACTACTAAGGAGACAAGGAGAAGGATGATTCAAAATCACGAGGAGAAAATTTTGAAAGGGACATGCTCTGTTCAGGCTGGAATGGCAGCCCATCTCGATCAGCTAACTGACGGGCCATATGAGACACTATCTATAATATCACCAAGTAAAGATTTTGAGAAGAATATTAACAAACAACGAGAATATCGTGAGACGGCCACCCGGAACAGCATATGACGGACACAGAGAAAAGAAATTCAGGCCTTGTGAAATACATATAAGCCGGAGACAGAGTATAGACAGTATGCTAAGTGCGCTAGATATTAAGACAGACGGCATTGTAATTGCCTGGGACTGGCTCTTGTCTGTTGTTTTTCAAGCCAGCGTATAGATTGATGGCGATGAATTAGGTACTATATAAATATAGAACAATGCATGCGGCTTTTAGTCAATGAGCTCGGATTTCCGCCAGGCTGGAAAGGTCGATTGAAAATAGTTATGGCAGCACTAAGTAGAATGCAGATCTGGGGGGTAGATAGGAAGAGCGTGATGGCAATGAGAAAGATATAGTAGCACATACTATAATAATAATTTGTTGGCTCTTTTGTCTTTTCGTCAATGAATATTCATACACGACTTCAAACGGGTTGAGACAATGCCCTATAAATGATGTCAGGAAAGAAAGGGGATAACAAAGGCGACCGAAAAGACGTCACAAAGTTCATTGTTAGGCTATAAATTGGAGTTTGTCTTTACTTCCAAGGCTAGAGATATATGTATTATGCAGGTGTAGTGGGTACTTTTCATAAAGGCGTTACCTTTACCCCAGAGAAAAGCATGGACAAGACCTTTTGGGTTTAATTTTAGATACAGAAATAGATGGCATCAGTAAAATACAGATGTGAAACCAGGTAGATGTGCAGCATTATGTCGTAAGATAGCGCAAGAACATTGAGTATTAAGGGAAAGAAAACCAATGTACTAGATACCTTCCATCTTTGAACTCCGGCCATGCTTGGCCTGCCCATGGGCTAGACCCAACCCCCCCAAAATGTAAAGACAAGAACCTGCAACCCACTCATCCGAAAAGATTGTCCAGATAAATTCAAACGCCGAGATCAGTTAACGATGGCAAAGCAGAAACTAGACAACAATGAGCCTAGAAATTAACAAAAGATTAGAGAGGCATACATTATGTGCCAATAAATGTGTCATGCAACTTGGAAGATGGGCTCCAGGCGTCGTTGTGGAGGAAAAACTTTGAAGGAACGGTATAGAAACCGGGGGGCGCGCAACGAAAAAGGTTCAATCTTTGTATGGGTTGCTTCTTCATCGAGGAATCTTGTTTGGGGCGACAGTTTTAAATTCGATTCTCGGCTGGTAGTGAGCAGCACCACCGTCCTCAAGCCAGGGTCCAAGATTCTTGCATTGACTGACATCGAAAATCTCGAGTTGGTGGCAGCCCTCCGCAACTGCCTCAACACCAACTCCAGTCACTCGAACACAGCCACGGACCGATAAATGTCGGAGAGAAAGTAGGTGAAGACCGATGCTCCTGAGGGAGGGATCGGAAATTGCAGAGCCGCAGAACGCCATGTTGAGATACTTCAAATGTGAGCACTGCAATGCAAGGACCTCAGTTGCCGTATCTGACAATGCACAGCAAAAAGTCTGGCAGCGATTAGTAAACCATGATATTTCACTTTTAGTTTGGCTACACTTACCAGATCTAATTCCTCCAGGTTTTTGGCCGCGTTGGTTAGATGGACGATGGCGTTGTCCGTCAAATACGTGCAATCTGCCAAGCAAAGCTTTCGCAGGTTGGTGAACTGAGCATTCCCCCAGTATTTGAACCCTTGATCTGTGATTGTGGTGCAACGAGTCAAATCCATTTCCTCAATCCGACCAGCGGCGTGAGACGCAATGTGATGCATAGATCGATCGGTGACATGTTTGCAGTACGAAAGAGTGAGTTTCTTCAGCTTTGGACAGCCGTACACTGCGCATTCTGCCGTCTGGATTGTGGGTTTTATCGATGACTGTTTCTCGCCCATCTTCTGGTCGGCGGGCACTACCCACCCAATTATCCGGGCGAGAAGTGTATCGCCGACCTTGCGGCAATTGCTCAAGTCTACCTCCTGCATATTAATAGCCTTGCTAGACATGTCAAGAATTGCGGAGGCCGTAACGTCCCACACACTCTTCATCTTCCACACGGTAGTAGTTGGGGCGCAAGTCGCGGCCAATACCGTGAAGCCTTCGTCGGTGATGTGAAAGCAATTGTTGATATTGACTGATCGGGCTCGATTGCCGACAAAGGGACAAATTATCTTAATAAGAACGTCATCTGTAATCCTGCGGTTGTAGACGCTCAAATCTAGATCATGAATCACGTCCGCAGATCTTGTCAAGAGCTCTGACCAATGGGAGGACACTGCTCTAATCCGAAGAAGGTGGTGGAGCTCCAGGAACTGAAAAATGTTCAGTAGTACACTGTCCGGGAGTAATCCGTTGGAGCCATCGACCCGAGGCCGTTCGGTCTGATACGACTTGGAGAAGTCGCCAGTTCCGGGAAGTGCGATGGTTGAAGAACTGGCAGAGCGCGGCTCCGTAGGAGACGGCCGCTGCTGCTCCCCTGATGCCTCCTCGGGGGCTAATGGTGCCAGCGAGCCGCGTCGACTTCGCATCCGGACTTTATCTAGACCCATGCTGAAGTACGGGTCGGGGTCGGAGGGCCGTAACACAGCCTGGTCTTCGTCTTCAACACGCGTGGACTGATGTGGTCCGTCCAGTTCGGTCTCAGTGAGGGTAAGTAGTGGCATTGACCGTCGCCGTGATGATGTGATTTTTACTCTGTCGTCGAGGGCGAGATTTCCCATAGATGGTTGCGGCTCTGCCTCGTCAGACATGACAACATCGCCATCGGCTGCCGCCTGGAGCCTTGCTTGGGCAGTGCGTTCGACTTGGTCCTTCACGCCACTAGGGCATTTCTCCCAAAATTCAGCAAGGACGTCACCGCTGAGCATCAAGCACTCAACTGAAGTCACAGATCGAACTGTAGCGGTTCTCCGAGGTGCTAAATCTAGGCTAACCACCTCGCCAAAGTACTGGCCTTGCTTCAGCCTAGCTTTGACCTCGATTCCCGGCCGTTCAATGAGCCCATTTGGGCTGTTTTTATTTGCTGTTGAGTGGTCCGTCTCCGCCTTTTCCGCAAGAACTTCCACCTCACCGCGAACAATGAAGTAGAGCTCACGGCCCTGGGAATCTTGTTTTATGATGTCGGTAAATGGAGGGAAAGATCGCGGTTGAGCATTGAGACCAAGGTAGTGGAGGATATCGGCAGGAAGCCCAGAAAAAAGTGGCAGCTCTTTCAGTAAGAGACGTACGTTGACCAATCCATTTGCCAATGCACTGGAGCCATCCCGCCGACCGGGGCTCGGTGACTTCCTCTTCTTGTACACAGACTTGGCACTCGTATCCCCGTCATCCTCTGCAACGGCTAAATCCTTCGAAAAGCTCTCGCGCAGTCTTTTTGAGCCTCTTCGCGCCGGGCTCGGTAGATCCAATGCAGGCGCGGAGGTTTCCTTTTTTTCTTTTCTAAAATCATCAATCGCTCCTGCGCCTCCTCCCGGATCGCTTGTTCGACCTCCGGAAACCGAGGTAATATATTCCGAAAGTCGTCCTTTGTCAGCACGACCAGCATGCATCGAGTTCGGGCGATAATGGTCGCAGTGCGAGGACGGTCCATGAGCAATCCTATTTCCCCGAAGAACGCACCGGGTTTGAGCTCGGCGTATATACTCTCACCATCCCGAGATGTGACCGAAACGGCGCCCCGCACCAGCCAGTATATTGCCTTTGCCTCATCGCCTTCCGTCAAGATGTAATCGTTGGCTGCATGGAGCTGTGGGCGCAGGTGCTGTCCGACCTCGATCAAAAAAGATTCCGGAGTTGATTGAAACAGCGGGAAGGACCGTAACCGATCTATCAGTTCCAAGGGCAAAGCTTTGATGTGGGAAGAGGCCAAGGGCGAGGGACGCGCGGGTCGGTTTGGGTTCATGACCGAATCGAACGAACGTATGAGGGATACAGTGTCGGACAAGGGCGAGACGGCCTTTGTTGGACCACCACTAGACCTGCCATGGCGACGCATTGTGAGGTATTCTGAATGAGGATGTGGATTCAATTATTTCTCCCAGACATAAGTCAATAAATCGATGACGTCGACGAAAGCAGCGTCGAACTTCGCATCGGCATCTTCGCCCAATGGGTTGCTATCGCGGGAGTTTAACAGTTTGACATGTAAGGTATAGAGGAGAAGCAAAGAGAGAAAAAAGGTAAGTTGGAGCTAAGGTCTTCAGTGAGGTGGGGGATTTTCCGAATCGACGTCAAATGCGGTTTCTCCACCGATCAGCTGGGAACCTTTGGAAACTCTATGAGAACCTCCACCTTGAAAATTTTGGAAATTATTTCACTAAATCTACAAAGTAGATATCTTGAAGACTTTTTCTTTCTTTTCTTTTTTTCAAGTGGGGGACGTCACTGAGCGGTCAATCCTTTGAACCTGCAGCATCCGGGCCGATCTTCTCATATCTTTTTGCTTATCCCCGGAAACAAAGAAAAACGATTGGGAAGAGACGGGTTCCGTGGTAAAGATGTTCCAAGGTTGAATCAGCTGGTTTACATCATATTATACATAGTATTGTAGCATCAGGACTTTATGTTATATTCTCTCCAGGGCTACTACCCCAGTAGTCCCTAGATTAACTTGTTGAACTTCAAATATTGTTTATAAAACCTCAAAAGATTCTAGTCCAAATGCAATCTAGTCACGCCACCATGGCGTTGCCAATCGATTTGGGACATGATCCTACTCCAAGACAGAATCCGGCGATGGGTCACGTGCCCCAATATAGTAATGTAGTAACCCAAGGGCAAAAACGTTCATCTCGTTTGATGCTAGTTGGACAAGTGGGTATCAAAAAAAAGGCGAATAATACAAGTAACCAGGTGTGTGGCGTGAGCGTTGCTGCCGAGGAACACAATCAGACGGAGAAAGGTCGGGATAGTCACCGGACTAAGTATCTCAGAGTGGCTCGATGAGGACCTAAACATAGTAATTGGGACGGCATTGACTCGGATATGCGGCTCATATCGCTGGCGTCCAATGTCTACCACCTGAGCAGCATACATAGCAGCCATTTCTCGATTGAACACAGAGCGTCCTAAAGAGTGAAGTGGGAGAGCCTACAACATTGGTTCTCGGCATTGAGGACATCTCAAACTTGCCACGAGACTGGGATCTCTGTGACGGAAGGATCTAGGGAGCCATTGTCACATGGGCCCATCTATGATCAGATTGATCCTTCCTTCTCGACCTTAGACCGGCGGTTACCGAGGAAGAAATTAATGTAGGCAGGCCGGTTTCCTTTCAAAGTCTCAAGGGCATCTTGCAAAAGACCATAGGTCAAGCTCAATTTCAACCCAAGCTTCGCTGTGCGGGCGGCAGTGTAGACATCGTGACGAGCTGTGTGAGCGGGTTAGGTCAGCTTCGGTTCCTCTAGTAATGATGCCCAGGCGGAATGGTTTCCTTACCAAGCAAGCTATATATTCCGGAGAATGACAACCCAGCAGTGACTGTAGATAAAAAGTCTCTCTTGTCATGCCGAGCATAGTCTACTGTCTCCTCGAACAAACAGAATGCAAATGCGCCAGCACCGAGCTTGAATCCCATCTTCATGCCATCCTTAGCACCTCCAACCACACCAACATAGTTTTTCGTTTTATGATACTGGAACCACCCTGTTGATGTCGTGGGGAAACGATGCGCATTCTCCGCCCGAAACACAAGCCCTGCCTTTTTGCTGCCGTGGTAATATCCTAGTGCTAGCCCAGTTGAGAAAGCAGACATAGTAGCATATGGCAACCGCTTGCCGAACTCAATGCCCAACCGTGGAGGGCTATCGGATTCAAATAGCTTGTCCCAGTGGACGATCTTGAGCACGATCGAATTATGCCGCGAGGAGTCGGTAGATGGGGGGTGATTGGCCTCCATGGAGAAGCCTGTAAAAGAGGACCGAGGGCACCAGCCAAAAAAAAAAAAAGAAAAGAAATCACAGTTTGGCTGTAGAGAACGTGGTGAATGTGAGGAATTGAAGCTGGCAAAGCTCAGAAATTCGGAGCACGGAAGGCGGAGTCCCACCGGATTCTCCGCCTTCTGACACACTCCCAAATCAATAATTATTCGGACGCGACCTACCCTTTCACTCCCCCATAGTCTCCAAGATGGTATGTGAATTGGCCTTTCCAAATAAAGATTATTGAATACAAGCTAAGTGCGAACAGCCACCTAAGCAATCCAAAACCGACTCACGCGCTCTGACAATCCTCTTCAAGAAGCATAAAACTACTATCCTATTGATGCTCCAACCCCACGAATCACTCGACTTCTCCAAAGAAAGGGTTCTCGATGCTTTGAAATCACGAGGCATTACGGACATAAATGGCGACCTTCTTCCTGAAGACCCCTGCGACATTGAGTTTGGTGAGCCTGTCGACCGAGCGGACCTCGAGAAAGGCTGGAAGCGCCTCCAGGCAGATGTGAAGTCACAGAATGAGTCAGTAACTATAATGGAGTCGGGTCTTCAAAACGGACATTCAATTGCCTTCCGCTTCCACAAATCCAGTGAGGATCCAGAGTGGGATGTCGTCATGCCAACCTATGAGGACGATGAAGCATGATAGGGTCATTATGGATGACTCGCAAGAAAGAACTAGCTCAAAGAAGATATCCCTGTGGCCTTTGGCGTCTCAGGGGTTCTAGTGATTCAAACCATCACATGGCGTTTATTCAGGCGAAAAATGGTATTAGGACTACATCAACATTAAATATGATCTTTTCATTCATAGCAATGTTGCCCATACATTTCTAGAATAAACATAGGCGCTTTTTGGTACAAGTAACTGGCGTTTCTACGTGGTGTATAGTGATAGTAGATGTCATATAATATCATGATCGCTTTGGTTTAAGCTTCCTGAGGGTAACGTACTATGAAAAGCCTAATAATAGCCACAATTTGATCGCGATCTTGAATTGGAAAGTAGTGGGTGCTAATAAAGTAAGAAGGACGTGTACAGTACTCAAAACACTCATATTGTGTGTGACGGGGAACTTCAATTATTGGATTAATAGTATTGCCACTTTTAAATTACCAAACACCACCTTAAAATGGTTGCTCGGAGCAACCACTAGATGACAACATGGACACGCATCAACAAATGAAATCGCTTCAAGGAGCCCCCCTTCGGATAATACTGCACCTTCCAACCACATACAACTTGAGCTTCCATTCTTTGACTTTTCTACATTCCTTATTTTCGACATCAAATAACTATTACCCCTTGGCCTTGCTATTGCAGGGTGTCGCCAACCGCTTGACGTTCCGACCCCGCAAAACAGCTTCGCGACTTGGGGTTGATCCGACCCGACCTTCCAACATGGCTGCCTCCGACGGCGCTTCCTCGATCAGCGTTGCAGTCAGAGTCCGTCCTTTTACTATCAGGGAGGCAGCCCAGATCACTCGATGTGACGAGGGTCCTCTGTTCCTCGGCGACGGTTCCCTCGCGGGTGCCCCGACACCGAAGCTTAACCAGAAGGGTATACGATCTATCGTTAAAGTTATTGACGACCGATGCTTGTGAGTATTCTCTGCATTTTGATATTGGGTCCAACATCCTAACTAGACTAGGGTGTTCGACCCCCCAGAAGACAATCCTGTCCAAAAGTTCTCCAGGAGCGTGGTCCCCAACGGTAAGCGCGTCAAGGACCAGACCTTCGCCTTCGATCGCATCTTCGACCAAAATGCCTCCCAGGGAGAGGTATACGAATCTACAACACGAAGCCTGCTCGACAACGTGCTCGATGGATATAACGCAACGGTCTTTGCGTATGGAGCTACCGGATGTGGAAAGACCCATACAATCACCGGAACTTCCCAACAGCCTGGTATCATATTTCTCACAATGCAGGAGCTGTTTGAGCGGATTGACGAACGGGCAGGCGAAAAGTCGACCGAAGTTTCTCTTTCCTACCTCGAGATCTATAACGAAACCATCCGTGACTTGCTTGTCCCTAGTGGTAGCAGTGGAAAGGGTGGCTTGATGCTGCGGGAGGATTCTAACCAGTCAGTCTCAGTTGCTGGGCTATCAAGTTACCACCCGCAGAATGTAGGGCAGGTAATGGATATGATCATGCAAGGCAATGAGCGCCGCACCATGTCTCCCACCGCAGCAAATGCTACTTCATCTCGATCGCATGCCGTTCTTCAAATCAACATCGCCCAAAAAGACCGAAATGCGGACGTCAACGAGCCTCACACCATGGCCACATTCAGCATCATCGATTTAGCGGGAAGCGAGCGTGCCAGCGCGACATTGAACAGAGGAGAACGTTTATTCGAAGGCGCCAATATCAACAAGTCTCTGCTGTCCCTGGGCAGCTGCATCAACGCACTCTGTGACCCACGAAAGCGCAATCACATCCCCTACAGAAACTCCAAGCTCACTCGATTACTCAAGTTTGCCCTTGGTGGCAATTGCAAGACGGTCATGATTGTCTGTGTTAGCCCTTCAAGCCAGCACTTTGATGAGACTCAAAATACCCTTCGATATGCGAATCGAGCGAAGAACATCCAGACCAAGGTGACACGGAATGTGTTCAATGTTAATCGACACGTGAAGGACTTTTTGGTTAAGATTGACGAGCAAATGAACTTGATCAATGAGCTCAAAGCACAGGCAAAGGACCATGAAAAAGCGGCCTTTGTCAAATTCCGCAAGCAGGGCGAGAAGAAAGACGCTGTTTTGCGTGAGGGTGTTGCCCGGATTCGCAATGCTTACGAACACACTTTGCCCGAGAGGCAAGAGAAGACAAACAACATGTTGAAACTCAGGCAAATCGGCCGCAGAATTGGCATTTTATCATCTTGGATTGCTGCCTTTGATAATGTTTGCGCCGCTCATGAAACCGAGGAGGGATTATCCAACCTATATGCCGTTCGCAAATCTGCACAGGGAATCCTCCTTGAACTGGAAGGTAGTAGGCATCATTACAACCAGAAATTATCAAAGAGCACCTGGGACCGACCGGTAAACTCGGCGGTCGAGAACGCGGCAAAGCAACTTCAAGAGTTCGATATTACCGATAATAGCGACTACGCCAATTTGAATCGAGAAGCAGATCTTCTTCGGTCCAATGCAGAGCGCGAATCCTTGACAGCCGTGTTAGAACAAGACAAGGCCGGAGAAGCTGCTGCTGTGCAGCTTCTGTTACAAGCACAGTTTGAGATAATGACCTCAATTGAGGATATCATGCAGCTAAACGCAAACGAGGCAATTAAGAAGGGACGGTCTATCCTTACAAAGATGTTAGAGGATTGTTCGGATGCAGCAACCAACCTTGTCAAACCAGATGGCACCATGCCATCTGTCCCGAACGTCAGCTCTGCCAGGTCTGCAAGCCCCATGAAACCAAAGAAGCGCTTTAGCTTGGTGAGCTTGCCACCAGTATCAACTACCAACCCTCCAGTCACACTCACACCTGCTGCTCCTGTTTCACCAACTAAAGGCTCTCCACGTCGCCGTAAAGGCACTGTCGGCCGGAAGAGTGTCAGCTTCTCGCCAAAGAAAGCCCAGGTGAAGGTTCCCAAACGATCAGTCCGATGGAAGGATGACGAGGAAGACGGCACTTTGACCGAGTTCCAAAAGACCCCTAAGAAGGTCGACTCTGCCGATGAGGCCAGCTTCGATCAGTCATGGTTGCCACCTCGATCCGGATCTCCCATTCCACGAAATGTCCCGAGAGTCATAAGCCCATCGGGTTCTATCTCTCCCACCCCAGATGAGCCTGCGGAATCCGCTGAGCCTACCTTGAACATTCAAAAGAACAACAGTCGCTTTAAGGCAGGGTTCTTGACCAAAAGAAATGGTAGCTCACCATTGGCACCGCCACCATCATCCAGTCTTTCTCTTTCAAGGAGAGAGAGCTCTCCCCTCCGTGATATTGAAGGGAGCAGCTTCATGAATCGCACCTTGACGGACCGTCCATCACGGATTGCAGTTCGTAGTCCCAGCGGGAACTTTTCGAGCAGTCCTGTATCTGAAAACAAGGACAACTGGAAGTCAGACAAGGAAGAAGCAATTAAGATTAACTCGGCCATGCGACGAATGTCTAGTGGGCGGATTGCCAGTGGACAATTTAGCACTCCATCCTCTAATGCCCTACGAGTTCACCGTCGCCGCAGCCCAACTTCCAATACCCACGCGACTTCGCCAGCAGACAACCACATGTTCACTGCATCACAAGCGCGGCGCATGGTTAAGAGTGAAAGAGAGCACGATGCCAAGCATCGGGTCTTGAGTCCTCATACTCTCCCAGTCATGAAGCATACGGGACGCCGCACAACTTTGGGTGCAGACGGTCGACCTCGAAATATCAGCCTATCCAGCAGAGATGCCATCCGTCTCAGTGCGATGGCCGCGCCCCCTACTGACAACTCACAATGGTAGTGGCTAATGACTTTTTGTTTTCAATTCTTTTTGTTCGGAATTGGCGCTTGGCGTAGCAGATACCACTTTTTTTTTTTTTGACAGAATTCTTATACTGTGTTGGTTTAGTGTACAATAGCAATAATTTCGGGATGGGGTTGCCGAGCCCTGATCTTCAACCAATCCCTGTCGAATTCCCCGCTGCTTTGTAAGTTCTGAAATGACGCGATCGAGAAGCTCCAATTTTTGAGCTTCTATTTCTTCGGGGGTTTCTTTTGTTTCCTATTCCAATACTCTTACATCTACTTTTTAAACTGCTTCCTTTCCATTTCTGCAATACCCTATACATATACAGCCTCTTTCACTCTAGAAGCATCTCCACTTAGTTATCAAGTACGTCTCCACCGTCACCAGAATTTCCGCAGATGACTTTCGCCCCGGTTGCTTCGACCCTTTTCTCACGATTCTTCCGTCCCTTCTCCAGCTCGGCTTTTTTCTTGAGCCCAGAAACACAATCCCGCAAAATGTCAGGCACACAGATCGCGACCGTAGCAGCTGGCTGCTTCTGGGGCGTTGAACACTTGTACCGCAAGAATTTCGGCAACGGCAAAGGCCTCCTTGACGCCAAGGTGGGCTACTGCGGTGGCGCAAGTTCATCACCATCGTACCGAGCTGTGTGCTCGGGTTCAACTGGCCGTAAGTGCTATGCTATCTGAGACAAAATAGCGCGAAGTTCCTTATCGCGATAATATCTTCAAATGCTTACTTTTTCGCTCTCCACAGACGCCGAAGCCTTGCAGATAACTTTTGATCCCTCAATTGTGACCTACCGCCAGCTCCTTGAATTCTTCTACCGCATGCACGACCCCACAACAGAAAACCGGCAGGGTCCGGATGTTGGCACACAATATCGCAGTGCGATCTTTACACACGGGGAAGAGCAGCAGAAGATCGCAGACCAAATTACAGAAAAAGTCGGTAAGGAGTGGTATAAAACGCCGCTCGCTACTAAGGTCCTGCCGGCAGGCCAGTGGTGGGATGCAGAGGAATATCACCAGCTCTATCTTCAAAATAACCCTGCTGGATATGAGTGTCCTGCTCAGTATGTGCGCCTGTCCTTCCGGTTCCCTTTGATCGAGTTGCTAACTTCTTGCTTTTAGTTTTATCCGACCTTTCCCTCCTTTGTCGGATTGACTAGTTTCCAAATTGTGATTTATTTAGCTCACGTCTTTATAATGTGTACCCCAAGATTGAATACAAAAGTTAATATCTATAATATGGAGTTTTGCCCTTGTAGGGAGACCTGGTTTCTCTTTAGGTCTGGGTTTCTTTCCTAATGCCGTCTATAGATAGGTCTTTCTATCCTATATTATATAGTACGGGTAAACTAACCATCTACTACTTTGAATGAGATGCTGCTACCAGATATAGCACATCATAATATATTGGATACATAACTTGATTCTTGGTGAGCTGACCACCGGAGCCTCTCACGCAATCACACCGTCTCCCCTTCCTCCTCTCCCTGCCTCTCCTGATTCGAATTCAAAAGACTCTAACGGTTTTTCTAATTAGCAACTGTTCTCAGATTAAGCCTATTATAGTGGATAAACTATCGCATCAAACTGGATTCAGTTATCTTGGGACGGATCCCCGTAGGCCGTTCCACCACTTACACTCGAAGAATAGACTGATGCAGGTGAGGCAGGGTTCCTGCATTCCTCGCACATTTGAACATCCTCCCTTATTTTCATTTCCTCCCGTTTTTCGCAGTATTCCGTGAATGCGCCAGAGAGAAAACATTGGCATGGAACAATGCTCATCGGGGCTGTGTATTTGCCAAAAAGGCAGTTTGCCATCCTATCTTTGCATGTCTTTTACGGCCGAGGTGGCTAGTTATTGCATCTGCTTTTTAGCGAGGAGTGGGGTTGGCCAATTCTTGACTCCGAGACGTACCTCTTGTACACTGCCACAACTTCTAGAGCATTTACCACAATGTATGAAGTTTGTATGACTTGCTTTAAACGATTTCGAGGTGCGGTCCGCTTCTCAAGCCCAAGAACTTGCAGGTTAGAAAATGTAGGGTTGAAAAGGGAAGGTGAGCGATACCTTTTGGGAGGTTTAACTACCACGTTTAATGGCTTGCGATATATGTGTAAAAGCAAGGGAAGTAAATCCCGCATTACCGTAAACAGATAGTGCATATGCAGAGTGGCTGTCTGTATGCGCTACTTTCACGTTTTCACTATCGCCTTCATACGTGGACACCGTCGCATGGGTTGAAGTAAACGCCCATGTTGTCCGGGTGAGAAGCCGATTGGCTATAGGCTAAATAGGCTAAGCGACGGTGCTGGGCGACCTGGAGTACCTAATATACGTGTGATGCTGTGTACCTTTTTAGGCCACACATCAGTCGTTCAATACTTGATCGCCCATGGAGCAATGGCTCGTCAGTCACCAAGTCTGCTGGCGAGGGTTACCTCTAGGGGTTACACGTCGATACTAGAATTGCTGGTCGACCACCACACACCTGCCAATGACGATAGCCATGAATTCATTGGTTCTGCCTTGATAGCCGCATGCACACGGGGACACACAAACAGTGCCCTGGTACTTCTCAAAAGTTCCGCTCAAGTGAATTTTTCACAAGGCTCCGAAGGGTCAGCTCTACAAACAGCTACGCTCAACGGCCATGAGCAGTTAGTGACTATTCTTGTTGCCAATGAAGCGGATGTTAACACCTAAGATAGTCCATATAGCTCTCCTCTATAGGCTGCCTATACCAAGGGCCACTGGGGTATCGTAAATTTACTCCCAAAGGAAGGAGCCGACGGATATTAACTCAATAGGGGGTGGGATATGACAGCCCGCTTCAAGCTGCGGTGTTGTGTAATCATCCCGACATTGTAAAGCTATTATTGAAGCATGGAGCTACCATCAACTGAAACCAACCCAGTAAATATTACGAATTCCCTCTACAGGTGGCAGCCCTACGGGGCAGATTACCAACACTTCGGATACTTCTCGATTTACATGCTGACGTCAACATGTCTGGCGAATACTACGGTTCGGCCCTTCAGGCAGCCTGCGCAGCCAACCGCTCCCTAACTGTGAAACTTTTGATTGAGAATGGGGCTGATGTCAGATTTAAGGGTGGGAGCTACGGCACTGCCCTTCACGCAGCCGCTGTACGTGGATTATATCCTATTTGTGAGAGGCTTATTTCCTCTGGGGCCAGCGTTCACGAGTGTTTGGGAGTGTTTAGTGCCACACCTCATGCAGTCGCAACTTGTGGTCATGATAATGTTGTGCAGTTGCTTCTTGAAAGGGGTGCCGACCCCAATCAGAAAGGGGCAGGTGATCACTTTGCAGTTTCCGTAGCAGCAGGTGGAGATCACCAATCTACTGTGAAGATATTGATGGAAAGATCACGGCAGCTGGGGGGATATCTGAAAGGCTTCGACAGCGTGCTCGGTGTTTTGAAAAGACGAGGGAATATCGATGTCAGTCTTCTGTTCTGGTGAATGAATAGCTTTGGGTTTGAACCGATATTTTCTTTTGGGTTATTTTGCATGTTTAGATACGTGATTGTACGGTTATAAGCTCTCCCCTCTTCTTGCCACACCATACTCACTCGCCCGAACATGTTGCTTATAATTTGTAGGTCAATTGCCCTAGAGGTCCGGCTCCGGGAGTACCTGTGCCGAGGTGCCGAGGTGGGACAACTTCGGGCGTTATCTTATCTAATCTTATCATACAGATGGGTCTTGTCGGGAACCTTGGAACACGGCAGTGTCAGCCTCGGTCTCAGCCCTGGAGCACTTCCTCACAGAACAGTCCCTTCCAGCTTCCTGGTTTCGTCTACTCTTAGTCCCTTCTTTCATCTTCTGTAAAATCAGTCCGGGCCATACTGCATCACAACACTCTTCCAATTTTCGACGAACTTGTTCCAGGGGTAACTTTCCGCAATCGCAACCATGGCTCTGTACAACCAAACTGTGGATTTCCTCTCCGGTGCCTTCTCGAACAACCAACATCAACTGCACTTGCTAGCAGTGACTGGGGCTTCATTCACAATTGGTTTACTCGCACGATCCGTTTTCCCTCGAAACGAACCACCCCAGACTGTCCTCGTCTCGCCTCGATCGACAGTCTTGCCCGGCATATCCGAGTCTGAGAATCGCCAGCTGCCTCTACCGGCTGATGTCCTACCCGGAGCTCGTGATGTAGATAGCCCGTACGGATCGATCCGAGTGTATGAATGGGGCCCCGAAGATGGACCCAAGGTGTTGTTCGTGCACGGTATCACCACGCCTTGTATTGCGCTCGGCGGGGTGGCCCATGCGCTGGTGGATCGCGGCTGCCGTGTGATGTTATTTGACCTGTAGGCGTTATAGAACATTCAACACTTCGATTTTTCACTAACTTAAAAGAAAATAGGTTCGGAAGAGGATATTCCGACTGCCCTGCTGATCTTCCACAAGATGACCGTCTCTTCTCGACACAGATCTTCCTTGCTCTGACATCATCGCCTATCTCTTGGACAGGTGTAGAGTCCGGTAAATTCTGCCTTACCGGGTACTCCCTGGGAGGTGGCATTGCCGCTGCCTTTGCATCCTACTTTCCTCACCTTCTGTCGTCATTGGTGCTCTTAGCCCCTTCGGGCTTGCTCCGCGATTCGCACATCAGTTTCCAGAGTCGACTCCTTTACTCAAAGGGCCTTATGCCTGAGAATATCTTAACGCCCTTGGTTAGGCGTCGATTGAGAGCAGGCCCCTTGACAACGCCCAAGCCCAAGAACACGAAGCTCAATGCCGCGAATGCACTCACCGAGGAACTGCCTTCCCAAAGTGCTGCAGCAACCCAGATTCTGTCCCGAAACTACCCCCACATCAACGTCCCGTCTACAGTGGCGTGGCAGGTGAACAATCATACTGGGTTTGTCCACGCGTTCATGTCTAGCATGCGTTATGGCCCAATCCTACGAGAGCGCCAATGGAACACATGGACACGTCTTGGAGAGTATTTAACTGCACAGAACGCCACCTCAGGCAACGAAAACAAGAGGCCGACAGTTAACAAAGTCCACATTTTGTGTGGCAACAATGATTCAATCATTGTCAAAAGTGAGCTTGTTCCAGACGCCACGGCTGCCCTCGGTGGCAATGTTGTCTTCAAGTTCTACGAAGCGGGACATGAGTTCCCCAGCACCAAGTACGAGGAAGTAGCGTCTTACATTTTCGAGGTACTATGAGCAAGGGGTTTCACGGAATATATACACTCTTGAGCGGGAGGTTTGGGATATATCCACGTTCATTGGACTCTCATTCAGTTCCATTTGGTAGATCCACTATACATAGAAGTTGGTGTTGGATGATTCAATTTTTTTCTTTTTTAGTTTGCTTTCATTTCCTAGCTTCCAGTCTTTAGAATCTCCTCCATGGCATTGAGTTGACTTGATAGCCCCGTGAGGTGTGCCGATCTCTCTGGCATCCGCGCACCGGCAAAGTAAGGGCCCTCGGAGGCTGGTGCTCGTGCAAACCGATCCATACTGCTGCGGTTGCTTCCCGGTACTTGGCTGACATTTCCTTGGCTTACGGCGTTGGTGCTGGTGCCATTTGCAACACTGGGGGAAAAGCTGGTCAGTTGGTTGATCAGAGATGAATCTGGATATAGGTACACTCACGTTATGGTTCTTGGCTCCGGAATAGACATGGTATGTGTGGTTGGTTGTTGGTGATAGATGTAAGGTTTCCACAGGCGGTTCAGAAGAATATCAGAGTTGAGTCACAGGGAAGAGGCCCAGTAGAACGAAGGAAGGTTGTGATAGTGTGGTATTCAAGAGTGAGGTATGTGTTTGGGTTTGATCGGTATGTTTAGAAATGAATTGTAGAGATGATGAATTGCTGAGTTGATGATGTCCATAATACACCTGAGGGGAGCTCCTATATATACACTGCAGGTCTGACGCTATGCATGTGGACGGCATGTCTTTGCGGCCGGACACGCGAGCTTGAGCTTCGCATCATCGTCCACATGGACAGTATGAATTAAGCGAAGGAGGAAACGAGGAAAAGATCTTCATGGACTGCATTTACTCCACCCGTGATGGCATCTCGACCCTTGAGCTCAACGCTTGCCAAGACTAAGTCTGCATGAACCATGCAGATTCTGGGACTGTTTTGGCGGGTTACCCCGAGGGCCCATAGCAAAAGCACATACCCGTTCGGCTCATATATGCAAAACAAGCGACAAGCCCGTTGTTATTGGCTGAACTGCAGGTAACCGGGGCGAGGAGGAAGGTACCAGCCGCATAAGACTAGGTAAGGCCCGCTTTTACAATCACCCTGAGCGTAAATACAACATTCTTCTTCAGCACATGGCCGGCCACATGTTTCAGGTTTGTAACCAGACTCTCGACATGCCGTGGAATGAAGCGAGGGGGTACATTACAAATCGGTTCTTAGTTCTGTGAACGGGTCTACAGAGTTGTCAAACAAGGGACAAGATCCTCATTTTGAAACGTAATTTTAGAGAGTCTAGAGATATTGGAAACAAATCCCGAGCCATCATTGGCGGCAAAAGCGCTTTGCAATGGCCGGCATTCTCGCGTGGGATTACTACGCAAACATCTCGGTTGAAACAATGTCGGGGGCCAACGTGGTCGATCACATGGTCATATTGACCTAGGGGCTCAGCTCTGAGAGGTCAAAAGGAGAAAATAAAATAAAACAAGGCTTATGATGCTGCATTTTCCGGGCCACGCGCGCCTGCTGCATGTTTCCTTCATTTTCCCTTTCTTGATATCAATGCTGCAGATCCCTCAACGGCGACTCCGGATTAGGGCACGGCACCCTTGGCACAAGATATTCTGATAGCAGTAGGGTTCATACCAGCCAGCCTTTAGCCCGAAAGAAGCCTTTAGTCCGAAAGAGTTATCTTGCATCGCAGTAATTTCAATACAGGAATGCTTGGATCATGCACCCGAAAGCCGAAGATCTCCGAAATGCCGGTGACTGATTCTTGAAACCCCCAAAATTGGAAGCTGTCTAAGTAAAGGGGGTAAATTAAAGCTAATTATGATGAGTCCAACGGCTGGGACATCTCATGAAGGCAAGCATCAACAATATCATTTTGCCTTGGGAGTGCCATCAAGACCCATTCGCTGATCAAAGGGATCCTCGGAGGCATTTGTTTACGAGGCATGAGAGTTGGACGTCTCGCTAAAGATTACCGAGTGTGCTAGCGCTGATCTCTATGCTATACCGATGCATGTTCGCTAAGAAGTACGGAGTTCTGCTAGAATTTGCGGGCCGAAGGCAGTGGACCGTACCGCATACAGAAAACTATATCCAGATGTATATTATTGGCTTCCTTCTTCAAATTCTTGGCTGAACCCAAGCCACAATCGCCATATGGAAGCTAGTGTTTCAAGATAATAAGATTGATTTTTCATCTCCAAATTTGCTCATTCCCCTAAGCAATGTTTGAGGAAGTCTCCTGGTAGGATATGCAAGGCACGTCGAGTGGAATTCCAGCAACCTTATCTCCATACGCTACGACGACGATCACTTAGCTCGCTAAATCCGAATCCCTAAAGCCGATCATTCGTTTCAGGTGAGCTGACCTGGTACAGCATGCGGTGGCGTTTCAGTTGATATGCTCCCAACCCCACAACGATCTCAGCTGCGGAGAACTTGAGCTCATGAACTCATTCTTATTTTAGATTAAAAAAGAACCCCTGAAGCTTACAGAAACTCAATGGCCGGCTTTTGGTCTCCTTGATTCTACCTATCACAAAATTAAACATCAAAGCGTGCCAAAAAATGAATTATCCAAGGGGGAAATCGACAAGGGCGTGGACAGAAGAGGAAGGGATCATCAACATAGATTCCTATTTGGGACCTTACCAATCATGGAAGGACGCCTCAGTCTGAAACGCAACTCAATAGTTCAACTTCATCTACAGCGGGCTCCGGCACGGAGTATGAATGCCGAAAACTGCAGCTGCAGCTTGTTACCATCGCAACCCATGCCCCTAACACCGCCATACCACAAGTTCGAAACAGCGAGTTCGAGTCTGTGTCTGAAACACATCGACTCGGAAAGTACCCGTTTTGTGCATGCGTGTGAACGTGGCCTATGCAGCCGGGTTATTTTATCCAACGGCTCTCTCTGCCTTTGCCGGTAAGCCACTTTACCGAACTGCAGACCCCTGTCACATATGAACGGACCATTTTCGGAACCGGACGGTACTCGCAAGGTCCGTCTTGGTCGAGTATACTCTAGGCCATATGATAACCTCTGAGAGGCGCGTATAAACGAGGATCGTAATTTACCCAGCCTTGGCTAACACCTTCATTTTGATGTTCGTAGATTCAAGGTTGATTGCATGAATCAAGGGATGATAGCACTGCCCCATCCCTCGAACAACCCTTAGACTCATCACGCGGACAGTAGGGGTGTGAAAATGATTATGATCAGTAATTCGTACTTTGCTTCGCTTTCTTTTTGAAGCTAGGGTAACAAGTAAGGCCAAGGTACCCATCCAATTCTCACATTGCCCACCGTGACACATTTTGAACATATGCCATGCGAATTAAGAGTGAGGAATCAGTTCTAACCAACTCACAGTGATATGAGAACCAGCAGGCAACGCCTAGAGGGATATGGACACAAGAATGTCACTTCCACAGCGTGCAGTTGCATAACTGCAAAACCACACCCAGTATGAAAAGATGGTCATGTGCTGTTGGCCAGCCATCACTTGAAGTTCACTTCTCCTTTGATGGATTTCCACGTCTCGATGGTCATTTTTGCTGGCTTCGGAGGATCTCATCAATGTTTCTTTCCTTGAGAAGTTTTCCTTATGGTCAATCTTGCGTCAACTTTTGGCTCATTTCTTGACTGTTGAGACCCGGACGTTGCTATAAGACCCTGGGGGATTCCCTCATCTTGATGGTCACCATTGATGATAACTGGCTCTGCTTAATGCCCACGGGGTATCTTTTCCTCTGCCTGGCTACCTTTGTTGGTATGAGAGGCTTCCTCAGACTCCTAGGGATACTCCTCATCTAGGTAACCACAATTGCTGCGGCAATGATTTACCATACCATAGAGCTAACGTCTCTAGCAATAGCATCAGAGTGAACCAATTCCCAACTTATTGGTCTAGGATATCTGATCCGGAGCGGCATACTCTCGGAATAGCGATAGTACGGTAGAGAAATCGTGATTTTGGTGTTGCCATATCTTTTAGTTTATTAATTGGACTGGGCGACTGATTGGCTGACCAAGTCAAGCAATGGTACCTAGAAGTGCAAACATGGTGTCTGAATTTGGCGACGAAAGATGCAGAGGGTTCAAAAAGATAAGTGGAAAACAGAAAGGTTCTTGGCTTGAAATCTAAGCCACACGATGTGGATATTACAAAAGGAGGCGCGGTCTTTCTTTCTGTTAGTCTAGGTAATCACTCGACGCCTGATCTGACTCCATTGTCTTCTAAATATAGTGTCGATAACATCAGCTAATGAAAGATTTAAGTATTAAGGGCTATTCATGTCAATGTATGGCAACTACAACAAGGAAATTTTTAGGAAACAGTATATCTGGCCCGATGCCTAAACAACAAAATTCTGAATATGTACAATAGTCACCCGGAGCGCCGATGCACAAAACGCAAAAGGTTAGAGAAATCCCGCTTTAAACCCTTTGAAAATGCGAACGAAAACAGAAAAAGAGAAAATGGAATCTAAATCTTCGCGACTATCGTCGACTGTGGTCATAACTGGTGGGGAACAGCGGCAGTGAAGGGTCCACAACATCATTATATGGTCTTCTGGCTGCCATTGAGATATCTTCGTCGCTGGGCGGAGCAGTGACCACGCGCGCGGGATATGGGTGGGCTTCTGCATCCTCCTCGCCTCTTGCGATCTTCTCGAGGGACGACAACTCGGTCGTCGTTCCGGTGCGAGACCATCGGAAAGAGTCACGATCGTCGCCAAGAGGTTTGTACTTGGTGTCGGGCTTCTTGAAGAAAATGGCGTAAACCATACCGACCAGAAGGTAGACCAGAAGCACAAGAGTGAATATCGCATTGAAGATGAAGAAGAGTACACCCAGGATGCCAGTCATGAGATCGGGTTGGTCAAAAACGTCCGAGAAGACAAGTATGAAGATCGTATTGAGGGAACTGAGTACCGTCGCTGTGATTGCAGCGACATTTGCCCCCTTGCTCATGAACGGCTTGATGATGGCGGTTGCAAGCATCATGCAAAGTTCCACAACAAGAAGAACGATCGATTGTGCGACCGGTGAAGGCTGGGCGAAGGCGATAACCATTCCTTTAACCATGGTGTAGACCAGAGTTGGGACAAGGAAGTAGTAGACCGGAGCACGGTAGTAGATATACAGGAAGCCCCACTGGTTCAGAGTGGCAGGGTCGGAATAGAGCGTGTATGCAGGTGTGTTGTGCTGCAGTTTCGACCGCATTGCGCGTTGGAACACCTTAAATGCGGCGAAGGCTAACACGGCAGTCGTCACTAGCCACATGGTAATGGCCAGGACAATTTCGGCGGGTGAGTCCCGACGAGTCAGTTCCCAGAGACACAGAACACACATCTGAGGGTATCCGATGCACGCCAGCCGGAAGAACGTACTGCGGAGAATGGGTTTCCAATCTGCGGTGCCGCCAATGGCGCGATCTAACTTTGGAACCGAGGTCTGTTTCTTGGCTAGAACGATTCGGACAACCAGGAACAGACCTACACAAGCGACGATGACTCCGGTGATAAAGTAATAGAATAGATATCCCGTCATAAAGATATTGGTCGGTTCGATGGACTCACGAACTCCAACTCGTTCGATACCGCGAAGAATGATTTGACTTCCTTTGTCTGCGGCTCTGCGGTGGATCTCGGAGGAACGCTTCTGCAGGACAGTAGATATAGAACCGGAGGTAGTTATCACGTTCGAGGGTGTACCCCCGGTGGCGCGTTGAAACCAGGTCGCAATTGTCTGCAACGCATCTGATCGCACAATTCCCAAGCTCCATTGCATGTTCTGGGTCCATGATTGGACAAAAGGCGGTAGTTTCACTGAAGTCATCCCCGCCATTGCCTGTGTTTGAATGAATCCGAGGAAGGCAAGGGATCGGAAAGCAAGATGGGTTGCCGTGTTCGAATGGCCGAGAAGCGATATGACCGTGGAGGTGATGAGACCAAGACCGGTTATGATGGCGAGTGCCCACGAGACCCCGGCCTGATAGACTGACTTGCCATTGCGGATACGGGTCTCCAAGCAGGTGATCTGTTTACCTCCATTTTTGTATTTGAGCCTGAGGCGAATAACTGCATCGATGTCGGGAACGCTGTAGGAGATTGCTATGACGTAACTGTTAGTAAGAACACCTTTTTCCGATCCGAAAAAGATTGCAATCAAGAAAAGGTGTGAACGAACATGGTATTTGTGAGACAATGCTGTCACCCAATTTTTCAGAGATTGTGGGAATTTGGAGTTCGATGGCTTTCATAGGACAAAATACCGCCAAATTAAGACTGCACGGATCGAATGACTTGGTGAGTGCTTTATACCCGTACACTAAGAGGTCCACGTCAATAAGCACCTCTCCGGCTACTTCGGAATAGCCATCAAAGATAATGCTTATGGACTTATTGGAGGGTGTGAAAATTGCATTGAAGTTATTCACGGTCACTTCGGCACTCTCGGAACATTGTGTCAGCCCGGTGGCTTGGAGGAGATCCTCTGCTTGTACAAGATAAAGACTCTGGAGGAGGATCAGAATGAAAGCTCCGAAGCGGGAGCCATTCAGTTGCATGGCGACAAAACGATTGAGTGTCAAAAGAGAAGATGGGAGTTTGTTTCTTTTTGCTTTTCTTGATTTCCTGATATCAGTCAACTCCACAGCACGACGTAAGCGCTCGGTGGAGCCAGGAGATCGTCCAGGGTCGCGCAGTGAAACACCGCTCTCAGGCAACCACAATTCACACAAAAGTGGGTTGGACTTGGCTTTAATATGTAGATGATGTACTCCGTACTGTACGGTGGACGGAGTATAAAAAATCGGAATCGTGATCAACATTATTCCCGTGTTACCTTAAGTTGTCCCAGCCTTGCCCCTCTACACTGCCCCCCAGCCTCCCAAGCAACTCGACCATATTGTGAAAATCTTTATTTCAGCTTAGTCCACCTTTCCAGGCACAATACCCAGGAATACGTCAATACAATAAAACTCTAGTCCGTCACCGGTCAGCACGTGGGCCAACATCGTTCCGTAAACAGCCATCTCCCGAACTCATACATAAACAAACACGGAATTTCCGTACCTGGTTACAAATGGCAGATTGGAAGAATACTTAGCTCCGAGTTTGTACAATATAGAGCATTGGTTTGGTCTTTCCGCGGGCTTCCAGATCATCGACAGATCATTTCCCTTTCAGGACGCTAAAAGGATCTGCTTTCCTAAATTTAGAATGGCGGCGATTACGTTTAAGACAGCTCGTGTCTCTCATTGGGCAGTGTAAGACTGTTGTCAATGATCGACCAATAGAACTGTTCTCACATCGACAACTTCATCAAGTTTATTGCCCCAGATGGGGGCGATATTGTGATCTAGAGCTGTCTTATCCATCATCTCAGACAAGATCACACGATAATCTGTGAAATTGATTGGTTATTTTTTGGATACATTTGAGACCCCCGGTTTTCGATCGACTTGGTTTCTCCCACAGATCACATACGAACATCAAAGGCGGGGAGAGTTTGAGAACCACGAATCCCATTGTACCCGACATATCTAATTCGTCGTCGATATGTGGTGCTGATCATCTGTACTCTGCAGGGTGGGATGACGTAGCCAGCCCCAACCATAGGTAAACCATAGAATCAAGAGTGAACAGCAGCAATGATAATATTCACCAAAGAGCGATGATTGAGGAGTTATTTATGCTAGGTGATATCACATATAAACAAACGAATAAGAGTGTTTTGCTTTGTAACTCACTACTCCGTATGCATATTATCCATCAGATCGGTCGCCAAGCGAACTTGACTTTGAACAACACTGAAAGATCGAGAATCTCGCGCATGAGTGGGAGAAGAAGGCCGTTGAAAGAGTTTGCTTGATTCGTATTAGTTCATACCCTACGTTGCGTGTAAGAATAATATACACCAAGGTTGTTCAACCCTCAACCGCCAGGTGTTGCGGATCCCGATGTATACAGATTTCTGCATTTCAGTGGTAATTGATCCGGTTTTTCCTTCTTCTAGAGCTTGTAGCATGTAGTAATATCTAGACCATTAGAGGTAGTCAAGTTGAGTTGGGGGGAAGGGACTGACACGGACAAGAAAGACCCGCTCTGCAGCTCCAGCTATTTGCTGGCCGTGGCCATCACCCAAAGACGACAAATAAATCTTTACTACTCAAGACTAAGTCAGCATACAGTATGTTTTTGTGCAAATTGAAAAATAAATGAGTCTTAAATGGATCTCAATCTATGCAGCTGTCTATATATCGTAGTCGTCTGTGCAAGGCCAATAAGCACTCTATATACCCCCCGTTTGTAACCGCATCGCTCATTTTTGTGTCTCTTCATCGTACAGCGCAGGCGTAATTGAAGCAGTGTTCTCCTCATGGTACGATGTCTCCTTAACCTCGAAGCGGAACTGCTCCTCCTCTTCCGCGAGAGCAGCCTTGAGCATCTTGTTTGCTCTCCAGACAGGCTTGCAATCAAACAGGCGGTCGACTTTTTCAAGAGGGATACCGCTGGTCTCAGGGATGAGGAAAAAGGCGAAGAAGAATGCCAAAAATGACAGTGCAGCGAAGAAGAAGTACACGCCGTAGTGCATCTTGTCGAACATTTGCTCGGTGAAACGCGAGATGAGGAAGTTAAACAGCCAGTTGCTCGCAGTGGTGGCGGCCTGAGCCAGGGAACGGAAATTGGGGTCGAAGAATTCCTGATAGCTTGTCAGGAAAAGGTTTCGATTAATGATGGTAATAAGCAATGACTTACGGAATTAATAACCCAAGGGGTACCATTCCAGGTAGGGGTGTAGACCGCAGTCCACAAGTAGAAGAAGAATATGGCCGCAATGCCTCCCCCATTCAGAGACGTGCTGGGGTTATCTTCGGGCTTGACAACACAGATATAGGCACCGATGACCCACATACAGAGGGAGCCAGTCACGGCACCAACAAGGAGCAGATTGCGCCTTCCGAATTGATCGACCAGGAACAGGAGCCACACGAAAGTCATAACGGCCTTAATGACACCGAAGATACCGGTCATCAGGTTGACGGTGTTGGGGTCGACACCAATCTAAGGCACACAAGTTAGTATATTTTACTTCATCATTCGAAATGTAAAGATAAAGCGCAATCATACTGATCTGAAGATAGTAGGCGAGTAATAGTTGATGGCATTATACCGGATCCATTTTGCCAGAAGAAGAGCATGCAGCCTAGCATCAGCCGGTACATAACGCTCTTGTTGGTGGCGAGAGCCTGGAATGGCTTCCAGAAACCAATCCCGATGGAAGTTCTCTGATGCTCAAGCGCCTGGTCGATAGCAGCCACCTCTTCGGTGATATACATGTCGTCAGCTTCCAATTGGCGAATCCAGCAAAGGTTTTCCATTGCTTCGTGGCGACGGTTCTTGAGGAACAGCCAGCGAGGGGATTCCTTAATCCACAAGGCACCGATGAAAAGCAGACCGGACGGGATGAGTTGGATGGCGAATGGAATGATCCATTGCTCATGATCCTGGGGCATGTGTTGCTCGACACCATACTACCATAGCTAAAGTTAGGTCTGAATGCAAGGCTGGCATGGGGGAAACAATATCTGGGGGGGGGGGGGGGGGGGAGGCAAGGAGACGCACATTAATCCAAAATCCTAACATTCCACCGATCTGCCAGCCAAGCTCATACAAACCGACGAGCCGTCCTCGGATGGCAGGCGGCGCTAGTTCGGAAAGATATATAGGAATGATATTCGAGGCTATACCGGTACCCAAACCGGACAGCACACGGCCAGCATACAGAATGCCCAGCCCTCGGGCACTGTTAGCACCGAGTTGTAGCCCAGACCCGAGAAAGAAGACAGTGGCGGCAACAGCCAAACTCCATTTGCGGCCAATGAAGTGACCGAGGGCGTATGTTCCGAGGGCACCGAAAAAGGCACCAGCAATGAACAGTGAGACGATGTTCTCGCTAATTAGAGCTTTTTGTGGGGAAGACATCTCGTCAAGACCGAACTCCTTCATGAAAGAAGCGAGTGTGATAGTTGTACCGATGAAGGCACTGGTATAGCCGATCATATTTGAACCGCATGATGCAATGCCGGCGAGTGCATATACACGCCAGTTGTAAACGGACTTCGGTGTTGGCCGATCCTCGGCAAGTGTGAGAATGCCCATGGCTGAGGAGGTGACAGCTCGAGCTGGGTGAGATAGAATGGAAGGTCAGGGTGAGAAGACAAAAGGTTTTTGCTCGAACGCGGATGGAGGAAAAGGAGAACCTCAATAGGTGCTAAAACGGAACCCTAAGTAATACCTGCTGTCCTAATGGACTGTGGGTGTGGAAATTCTCCAACTGAGCTCCCCACAACACATGTCGCCTAACCCCCATAGACCGGGGCAATATAGTATGGGGTTCAAATGTGAGGCTACAATACAGCGATGATACAGATGCAGATGCTCTAAGTGGGAACACTGGCCGGGGTAGCGTTTTCCCCGGAGGAAACGTTCAGCCGGCAAATTAGTTTTATACAGTATCCATAACGTACATGTCAAACACGGAACCCTACTACTTCCTTGGCGAAGTCACTCAGGACCATCCAATTCAAAAGGACCTCTTGGGTGCAGTAGATAGTACAGACGTTTGTGACATGTACTTTTGCTTCCTCGAGACGGTTACGCGTTTAGCCGTCCGAGTACGCATATTGGGAGAGCCCTTAACCCTGTGTGGAGCCGGAATCTTGCCGAGCTCTCGGGAAGACAAAAATGTTCATATCCGAAGAACGGACGGAGTAGCACATCGGCAAACGGAAGAAGGGGTAAAAGTCTATTTGATCCCGACTTCGGGACGCTAACCGAAGTTATACATATATTTCAACCGTAGTGGCACATACTGTGCTTATACGAATTCTTCAAGTTGCATAATGACTTGTCCCTGGCTGCAGTCCCACCCTCTCCCAGTATCTCCCAAAAGTGGCTCCCACCAGCGGGGTAATCACTCACCATCATGCACGTTTGCACTAAACGTAACCCCGGGGTTTATATGGGGGGCCATCGGGCGCGACTTACCAACAAATAGGGATATACTCACGGACAATAGAATGTACTGACCCGATAAGTTACACAGTTTCTACCTACATATTTAGTTATGTACGATGTTGCCAGTGGTGTTTTAATGACAAGAACTATACAAGCTCTTTTCGACCCGGTTCCGGCTTGAAAGCATGCCGTAGCGTAGCCGTCCGGCCTTGGTATTCAGAGATCACCTGGGCACCATTGAGAGCAACGTAAATATGATAACCTTAACCCATAGAGTTATACCAACTTTCAGAGTAAAGGACTAGTTGGCAATAGGCTGTCTCTAGCCATCGGTGATATCCTAGGTGCGTTCAAGAAATTGTGATCCAGAATTCAATTATTATGTGAATATTATACAATCTCCGGATTGCGTATGGTCGGATCCCAACATAGGAGCTCTTATCTGAACTTTGTTGACAATTAAATTAGAACAATGTTGATACAACGAGACGTCTCCACGTTCCAGGGCTGGGTGAGAAATGTGAACAACGCACCACGATAGTTTTTGACGCGGCGTTATTCCGGGTTATTGATACGCTGAAGGATTGGATATATCGTTTCGTAAATGAAGAGATTAGACAAGTACCAGAGGGCCAACTAACATATGGTATTGGAAGAGAGGCTGGATTGCTTCAAAATGGAGAACCTGAGGCAAAGAGTTCTTGCCTGAGGCAGCAACACGTGCCGTCAACCTTCGGCGCTTTAAGTCACGATATGTCAACACAAACCGCATGTTTCTCCTTGGAACTTAAACGCCCGACTAAAAATTCTCAAACGGTACCCTGTTGTCTCTGGGATTTTGTGGATACGCCGTTTCTCGGATCATGACCACGTCCAAAGCGGGGCATTTCCAAACCGCGAGTCTTATCAGTTGAAGACATGCGAATCTTAGCGCGTGTCTAGTAATTCGAAACACGGTGTGTGAAGATCAAATTTATTTATCTAGGTTTTAAATAGTTAATGAGCTAACCATATTATGAAAGACCAGCAGAAAAACAAGCTTTGGAAGAAAGGAACAACTCATCTCCCATCACGATGGACAACCGAGTATCTCTCGGCTCTATCCAGAAGGCCGTCTGGGACGGGCGTTTGCCACTGGAGATTGTTTTAGCTTCATCTGAAAGCCGAACCTTTGATAAGACCGATCCATATCTTGTATGCCTGTTCTTCGCTTGATATCTACAAATGCTGACCTCAATTGCTAGATCGCATATCCGCGCATCTCATATCTTCCCTCGTTGCTACCCAAGCTTCGAGCTTTCTTCTCAAGTTTCCTAATAGAGCCAAACTCACAGTCCCATGATGGATGGTTTGAGTTTGAGGGTGTGCCCCTGAAGTGGCACTACCCAGTCGGGCTGTTATTTGACCTCTATGCAGGAGCAGACCCTGCCTCAAAGACCGCCAGAGATAACGAGTCCCCCGATAATGGAGCATCGCTGCCTTGGCGCCTCATAGTGCACTTTAGCGACTGGCCGCATGATCTTGTTCGGCTTGATGCTGATGGAATGGTCATGAATGACGCCTTCATAAACAGTGTGAAGGAGGCGGATTTCCTACGAAACGGCACAGCCAAAGGCATTATGAGTCTCTCAAAGGAAGACTCATCAGGACTTTGGAACGCCGTCCAAGAGCGTGAGTTAAGCATTCTTTGTAGAAATGCCTCTCCTGCATCAATGATAGTGACTATTCTAACCCGATGAAACACAGTTGATTTTCTTTCTTTTCAGCGCATATCAAAAATCCTTATTCCTCAGCTATCACAACCTTTCCGCAACGTCCCGATCCGAATCTTTCTACCACTCCCACTAGATGCTGAGTCTTCTTCCCTGAAAGTGGTACAATCGCCACTTCCTCCTTCAATACCAGCATCGAGTATGCAGTCAAGTCAAATGTTGAGCTCGCGGAGCGGCTCTAACACCCAACCTCAAACGATCGGGACTGTTTTGCACACATTGCTACCAAATCTATTTCCCAGTCGGAGAACCCCTGTCCTTGCAAAACCCGTACTACACGGTGCTGTGGTACCCATGTCTGCTCCCATCGAGGAGGTTGTGAGAAGCTCCGCTTATGGAGATGGGTGGGCATATCTTGTTATTCGCATGATGGGCTAAACCAACCTGACATAGGTGAGTGATTGTCTGTTGAGGATAGATATAAAGAGCTTTTTCTCCAATTTACAACATCAATCCGTACGCACATATCTACTCATGCATAGTCATTTATTATACTCCGAAAACGCGACAGAAGTAATATGTTTGAAATTTTCAAATGTTCTAAGACTGAACATGTCTTCTATGCACACACTTCAAAAACAGAACAAGAAATTGATTATATTCCAGTCAAGGCTCAGCAAAGAAGGGCGCTGGTGCTATGTATAAAGAAGAAGAGAAAAAAGGAAGAAAGCCACACAGGGGAACATGAAAGGAAGGTGGAAAATAGGAACGGGCGGTACCTTAGCAAGAGGAAGAAACGGTAGACGAAAGATCCATGGAAGTGGATGATGCTCTCGACCCCCAAATTGAGTAGTCTTCACTGATCAAGCTCGATCCTCCGATCTCATCTATTTCGGATGTTTCAGAACCGCTATCGACCGAGTCAATAGTTGCGGCCGGGCTATTGCGTTGCTGTAGCACTAGCAGGGACTGTAGCGGGCCCATACTATGAGACACATCGACACTAACTGAATCCTTGCGAACCAGGTCTATTGCAGTCTGGCCATCTCCTTTGACTTTGTCGTTTGTCGGTGTTTCTTCGGTGTCTTTGATTGAAATATCCGCGCCCGCATCTAGCAATATTTGGAAAATATGATGGTGGCCTCGTTCCGCAGCCAAGTGTAACGGCGTTCTACCGTCGGACGTTCTTGTATCAACCGAGGCACCATTCTCGATAAGCAGCGATACCAATGATTCATGTGGTATCTTGGCGGTCACTGCTAAATGTAATGCCGTGACAGCCTCATAAGAAGCCGTCGGGGCATTGACATTGACCCCGTAAGACAGAAGCAACGAAAGGAAATCGGCAGTTTGTTCAATCGAGGGGTCTGGTAGGTTGAAAGCATTGATGACAAGATGATGAAGAGGTGTCAAGCCACTGCGTGTTGTTGCATTGGCACTGAAACCACATTCTAGTAGTGTTTCCACGATGTCGAGACAGTTTTGGTTGAGAGGGGGCGTAATGTGAAGAAGAGTCTCTCCCTTGGCAGTTTGAACATCGAGTCTTGCCCCTTGATCCACCAGGAACAGAAATTTTGTTTTGTTTCCAGACACAGCAGCACATTGTAATGGCGTGTAGCCCTGTAAGTTATATGCCTCTATGTTCGCACCTTGCGCGAGTAGGTGTGCTGCAATAGAGGTCGTCGAAGGTTCTCGGGCTTGCATGTGAAGCAAGGAATCGCCTTCGCTATCCCATGCATTGATATCTGCACCCCCAATTAACAAAAGATCAAATGCAACCCAGTTACCCTGCAATGCAGAAATGTGTAGTGCAGTGGTTCCATGGGAAGAACGAATTTCTAGTTGGGCGCCACGCTCAAGAAATAAAGACACTGCTTCACAGTTGTCTGTTTTGCAGGCAAGTTGAAGAGCAGTCAAACCGTCTCTGTTTAGGACGTTCATGTTAGCCCCCTTCTCCAGAAGAAAGGCAAGAATACGTGGTCGCCTCAATTCCACTGCTCGGTGCAGCGCAGTGTTTCCAGTCAGAGTGTTCTGAACGTCCATATCAAATCGACTTTTGATCAAAACTGGAATGGTTGCTTCGTCATGGGTCGTCCCAATAGCGAGCTGGAGAGCTGTTTCTCCTTTCTGGTTCGCTGTCCTGGACTTTACTCGTCGGTGAAGCAAAAACCTGATCAATTTACGGTGCCCTTGTTCCGCAGCTATGTGCAGAACAGTTTGACCGTCTTTGCAAGTAGCATTAATGTTGGCTTTGGAGTTGAGAAGTAGTTCAACCATCTCCTCATTGCCTCGGTATACAGCGCAATGCAGAGGGGTAATACCAAGCTGATTATCACAGTCATCGAGATCGGCACCTTGATCAATCAATCGTTTCGCCTTTTCAATAATGCCGAAGTACGCAAGCACGTGCAGAGAAGTCCAGTCGGGAAAGTATTTCCCGAAACCCAACTGTTTGGGCATTTCGGGGTCACATGAATTTGCAACGGGGGGCGTCTCCAGCATAGTTTGTTTATGAATGCTCGGATGAGAACTTGTACAGCTTGCTCATCTTCGCCGACTTCACTGGCGTGGTGTCCCCAATAAGCTGTGGCATAGTTAAGCAGCCCGCCTCGGGGGTTACTAGGGGTTCCCCCTTGGTTGACGTAGCAATCATCAATCACTTCATCTGGGGTTATTATCGTGAGACAAACATCTGCAATGCTCACCTTGGCAGTTGGGAAAAATACCCGAGCTGCAGGTCCACTGAGATACTCTTTGGCCGTCTTGTGAACCAAATGAACAGTCCCACTCATTGCATCGATAGTCAATAAACCGGCAGTTTCATCAAGCATGGTATGTTCCGAAGAGGAGGTCTCTTTTGTAGCACTGTTTCCGTGTAGCTCAAACCCTGCTGCGAACTCTAACTCCGAGACAGTCAAAGGTCTCTGAGCATACAGCGTCCAGTAAAGACAACGACTGGCGAAAGGGTTCACACTGACAATACGTGTCATAGACTCGCCGTACGCATCGTTCAAACTCTCAGGTAGGTGAGAAAGGGACCTCTGCAGCAAGCTCCCATCATTGCATCGGGATAACAGATCCATGTGTAACCGGGCCAATAAAAATCTAAATCGTATAGTAAAGTGTTAACAGGGAAACTAGACCTGCGAAATTCGATGTTTCCAGGGAAATGTGTGACTTACAAGCCATGTGACTTCAGAGCAACTTGACGAATAACAGCAAATTTCAACTCAGGGGCATATTGCTTCACCAAAGCGGACAACCTTCCATCCTGCTCAATGCGGGAGCACGCATATGTCTCAAGGTCTGCATGGGTGGCTAGAACAGATATATGTTCGTCCTTGGATGCATACTTTGCTTCTCGTGTGGTGACAAGGAGTTGTGCATGATCTGGTAATTTTTGAAGACGATTCAGAATTCGCTCCCTCTCCACATGCATGTCGATTCCATCAATTACAAACATGACTCTCGAAAATCTGTTGACCTCGGCACGAATGGCATCTTGATATGCCTTTGCTGATACTTTTCCCTCCACGAAAGATCTGGACTTATACAAGGAAGCTGTGGCGCGAGAAGGCGTCCGTTTCCGATATACAAGCTGCGCAAGTATTTTGTCGAGAAATCCCACGGAGCTTGCATCCTCGTCCGTCTCATCATGGCCAAAAATAAAAACTATTGCCACATCTGCAGACGTGAATGTATTCCGCAGGCTGTCGATAATAGTGGATCTAAAGCTACATTAGAATTCCCATTCTTTCATTTTCTGGTTGACTCACGCAAGAAAGGTCTTTCCAGCGCCGGCTATTCATTTCATTAGTCTCGGCTTTGATATTGAGTCGAATATAGCTTTAGATTTGAATGAGATGCATACCTGGTCCAACACAGTAAAGCGTTCTGCTGCACCCGAAAAGCCACTGTGTATACGTATCATTGTCAAATATCCATTCACACGTTCCGTCGTGGCGTCTATTGCATAGGTCTGCTAGCCTCATGAAGCTTTGGGTGGTCACAAGGCTCGTAATTTTTTGGTAGTCATTGTTGTCATCGGCGTTCGGTGTACTACCTGTTATTGAATCTAAAAGTCCGAGTTTTAGCCAGAGAACCAATTTGGTGAACATGTTCATTTCGACCAACCGGGGTCCATCTCATAGAACTGTCGGAGTACACTTCGGAGTTTTGCTTCGACTCGGGACTTTTCTCTTTGTAAAAGGAAAATTTCACTTTAGTCTCAATTCGTATCCCATTGCAGTATATGGACCGCTCGGGCCAATGGGTAACACATACCGAGACTCGGGTTGAACGGCCAAGATCATCATAGCCTTGAAGTGCTCCAGCCTGGGAATGAACCTAATCTCCAACAAGCGCTTTCTCAAAGAGCGGGTGCTGATACCTCCCGGCTGGAAGTACATTTCGATTGTCCCAATCGTCGACTCGAAACAACGGATGACCTCATCGAGGGTATGCAGACGTGACGGATCCACGACCCATTTCTCTTCCGCCCCGCTCAGTTGATCTTGAAGTTGGCACAGCATATCAAGCAGCTCACCCAAAATCAACGTAGCTCGCTGTGCGCCTTCTTGGGATTCTTTGTTCCCGCCTATGCAGCGCATGACTGTCCGGATAGACTGGGAAACTCGGGCAAGGCGACCCCGAATCACTGGGCGATCGATCATATTGGACATGAACTGGAGGGTATATCCATAAATCAAAGTATAGATGAAACCGAAGAAGTCATGTCCGCAGTGAGAAGCAAATGGTAGAAACGGAATGTAGGTAGGGAATCAGTTGGAGGCACGCGGTGTGCGTTGTGAAAACCGCTAACAAAAACCAGGGCAAGCTGATCGGCTGGTGATCCTGTAATATTGAACCCCTCTTCATAGAGTTAGAAGCGCTGTTGGATTTGGAGGGGCTCCTGCATGATGTTGAATGAATTAAACTGTGCACAAGGAGAAATGATGGCCGCAGGCAAACGTTTTCTGCGCTTTGTAGCGCCGCAACTCACTGTTGGCGCTACATGAAACATACTTCAGCACTGCATATCTCTAACAATTGTAGCCTATGAGGATCATGCTCATTAGATATTTCTTAAGGCTGATGTAAGCAAGATCCAACCTTGGAAGTTCCTGGGCCCATTAATTAGATGCTGACCTTGGCAGATGAGTGGGTTTAGCGCCTTCATTACGAGTCTTGTCCACTCACAATGGTCGGTTAACCGCTAGAGGTTGTGATATCTGCTTTCCCATGCATACTATCACACTGACCGCCACAAACGTACATGTACATATTGCAAGGGGTCAAGTGCGTGAAAAAAAAAGATTTATTCTTTACTTGCGGGAGATGCGAGCTTTCAAACTTCGCTGTCGGTGGTGCCATTTTGGACTTCATGAGACCACACTAAAATCAACATATGTAGAGTTCTAATTTGACGAGGTGCTTAGAATATATTTATCATTTTTAGTAAATTCTCCTAAAGTGACGCAGTTAGCGCGAGCCTTCCAACGTCTGCTGGGTATCTCTCTTCCTAAACTACTAGTAGATAAAGCGACAGTATGGCAAAAAAAAAAAAAAAAAAAAAAAAAAAAAAAAAGGAAAAGTGAAAGCATAACATAACTAAGGAAATTCGTGGCAATACATCGTTAAATTATTCAAAAATTGTCCAGCTCCCGAGGTCGACTGATGCGGGAAGAGTATTCTGTTTACTCCTGGTCATTCAAAAATGGAAATCGCAAAAGGCAAAGTGGAAGGGAAAATAATGGATAACAGGAGGGGACACTGATGGTAAGATGCATTATTTAATCATATCATATCACATTGTCCTTATTGAACGTGAGTTCAGCACCACTGTCTTGACCACGCTTGAGAGCTTTGGCCAGCATAAGCTCTCGCATCCAATCAATACGCTCGTCGCGGGTGTTCACAGCGAAGTGGTGTGACTTGCCACTATTTAAAAACATGGTCTTGCGGTCGACAAAACCGTTGCCATTGGGCGTGGGAACCAGAGAGAAGGCAAAGGCCGACACATCCTGTGCGTTATCGTTACGCTTGAGGACAGTTCTTTTGAACGCTGCTGTTAACTTGGACTTCGAGGCATTTGAGGAACAGGCAACTGCATAGTCGTCGACATCGATATGCTCCAGAGCCTTTGAATTTCGATGGGCTAACGCAATGTCATCATGCATCGAGAGTTGCGTACCCTTCAGCGTGAAGTGGTGATTTTCCCAGTCGTGACGCAGCAATTTGGTATTTTTGCGTTTCTTCATCCACCCGCTGTGGGTTACATCGCCCACTTCACGTCTGGTAGAAGGGAACAAGGTGTTATTGCGTAATTGAGGTACACGGGGTGTTCTTTGTAGATCTTCCGGGGTTTCAATAGGACTCATGGCATAGTTCTCTTTGAGCGGGTTCAATGCGGTGACATCTTGAATAGAAGGGCGTCGCCAATGGCTTTCCGCCCTAGTTGAGAATGGCCGAGTAGTTGACTCCTCTGTCACGTATCTGCTGTTGCCGAAGCGCATATTTGGAGGCACTGATTGCGAGTCCTCTCGTGAGACTGGTCCAATTGGAACTGCGGTCATTGGGGCATCCACATCTGAAAGTGGGGTTTCCGATCGATAGTAAGGATCGACTCGGTAGTAGTCTGCAGGGGAGGGTGCTACCTCACTAGCAACACACTCTTGTCTACCAGGGACAGCGGTCCGATAATTGAATTGATTCCTTCTTGACAGGATAGAAGGAGTGACAGTACGTAGGGGTGACGAATTTTCAGTAGTAAAGATAGATTCAGTAAACACAGACTCATCACTGGAATCGTGCATGCTGGGAATTCGGAGCCTGGGCAGGTGCCGAAGATGTTCAGAAAGTGTAGGTGTAATCTTTGCTGAATCACACGACTCCGATTGGGAGAACGGAACAATTTCTCTCGGGGGAGTTACAGGCTGATTATCTGTCTGCAATCGGTTGAGACTCTGGAAGTTCAGGAAGTTTCTGACATTCTCCTGGGGATCTCTAGGTTTTAGCTCTCTCAGCCTGTCCTGGGAAAGCTGAAAGGCGGAGAGCTCGCCAGGTCCCATTATATCAGAGGACGCGGTAAGCGATTGGGTAAACTCAGATTTAGGAGACTTCAGTAGGTTTGGAGCTGTCTTTGGGTTTCCAGGGTCTCCAGCGACAATACGGCGAGAGCCGAAATGCTCGAATGGCAAATCATCAGCGAGACGAGAAATCATAGCTTGTTGCTTCTGCCATTTGTGACAATCTTCTCCCTTTTTACACTTATGCGGTTTGGGCAGAACCTGCTCGATGGCAACAATAGAGACAGAATCATCAGGAATGAGGTCAGTTCTCTTGTAGATATCAGTATCATAGTTCTGATGGCGAGCCCAAGGATTCACATCATTTGATTCTTCATCTGTAGCATAGCAGGATGTATGAGTGGTGCCTGACATTACTGATGTATTTCGAGTGGACGACACATCGCTCGTGATACTTGAGTTGCGCGAGCGCAAAGAAGTAGTGTATGTATGCGAAGAAGCAGTTTCTGTCCGTGAAGACGCAGTGTCGGTCCGTAACGACGCATTGTCTGTCCGTGAAGACGCGTCTGTGTCGGTGAACATGCTGCTGCCTCTAAGGTTCTTGATGTAACCCATCACTTTGCGTCGCTTTCCAAAAGACGCGATCTCAAGCTCCTTGAGGTCTTCATTTTGAAGTTCCAGCAAAATAGAGCCAGAGATGTCATTGGCGAAAAATGTATCCACGATATCGTTTTCCAAACCAAGGCTTTGCATCCATTCCACAACTTCTGAAGGTGTCCAGTCATGAGGCATAGTCATCCGACTAGATTGTAGGGTCTGCCTAGCAAAGGGTGTGGGTTGCTGGAAATGGTGGGTCTCAGGGGTTGGGTTAGAGTGATTCGGAACGGGTGTGTCCCTTCGGAAAGGATCGAACCGAGAGGCTCTGTGGTGATAAGGACCCGTGGTAGCAATGGGGGTTTGTTCGACCATTGGATCCATGTCTATGACCGAATTCTGGTCAGAGTCCGGGGATGACCAGAACAAATGAGGACCACTCGGGCCCCGGATATCGTTTTCATCGATATGAAAATCAAAAGCTGTCAGTCCAGTCGAGTCGGGGGTTGCGATATTGTCTGGAGTCGACGCTGTGGATATGCTCCCAGTTCCAGTTCCAAACTAAGAAGGCATTAGTATTGATGTCCACGACATATTTCTCAAGACTTGGATGAATTCTACTCACAGAAGCCACACTTCTCATGGGTGAGTTATCTGAGTAGCCACGGTATCCATTCTCCTCAAAGATCTCCGTCGCCTCCGAGTACGGCCGATAGATTGCGGTCTTTGGCGGGAAGAGTGGCAAGGGCTCCTCTTTCCGGTTCATTATGTACCTCATGTCATAGGCATATTGGGCCTCCTATGTTAGGCATTAGATATATGATAGGTTCCAGACGCAAATCCAACAACAACTAACCATATTGTCATATCAGAGGCCAGTCTAGCTGGAGTACTGGCAAGGTTGAAGTGAAAGCCAACAGTGGGATAATTAGCCCAAAGGACTTCGGTAAGACTAGGCGTCCTAGGATGGTATATGCAAGGCCAAGTAAGTATTTATCACGCTAGGACAGAATAATAATGGATAACAAGGTCAGAGATGAGTAGATTGGGTGTTAGGTGAGTTTATGTACCGAGTTATCACCTGGGAATTGTTACCCGTCCGTCTGTGGGCTACCAGTAGAAACGCTCAGCACCGAGGGATTCGGATGATTTCATAAATCAAGCGAATAGCAGTTGCAGCTCAGACTTCAACTGGGGAAATGGCTCAGCGGTAAGCACCGCGAAGCGCCCATGATGCATCTAGGTGGCCGACAAGCTAACCTGGAACACTAGCTTAGCGAGTAGTGGTCAAAGATACAGAATTCATGGAGCCAGACTAAGTTATTCTCACGCTCGTTGGGCGAGCAATCCAGAGTCTGCATTAAACCTGCATGAGGGGTTGGGCAAAGCGGGTGATAGCGGTCTGTGACAGGCTGCTCATCACAGCGCTACTGCTGTGATGATATTCTTGGCAAACCTTTTACGGGCTGGGAATCTCCCACAGGATTTCCTGGCGCGTAGGAGGGTTTCGGATTCAATTCTATAAATCGGTGGCATGTTCTCAACTTTCGAGGGGGCTTAGGGCCAAAACTAAGTCTACATACGACCACGGGGCCGTCACAATGCCCAAATTTTCCTTTTTGAAGTTAAAACACACACCTTATCTGGTCGATAGAACATGAGGGTATGGATTATATATTTTTAATTAGTCTCTTAACGATTAGTTAACTAGGATTTCTGCCTAACCAGGGATAAAATGTATTAGGAAACCGTCACGCATTCGGTATGTACCTATCCGCCCATCACACTATTTTTTCGGACTGTCTCCCCGAAGTGATTGGCTAGAAGTTTTCACAGTATAGGTAATCAATTAATTTCTTGATCTTCCCTCCAAGGGTTTGTTTCAATGTCGTCTACGTAAAAATGAGAGTCGAAACCCGCCTATTGTGTAATTAGATCCGTATGACAGCCAAAATACTATTTGGGTATAGCGCGTGCTGGTTCGCGCGATCTACTCTGTAACTATGGAGTACGAAGTACTCGCAGGAGATTTACCTTATAGGTGACTATTAGAAGTTCATACCACTCCTGATATCCATTAAGGTCGGTCACTGTGGCAATCAATGTTGAACAGACTGACTTTGGCCTTAGGTAGGAGTTCCCAAGTTCACTCTCCATCGGTCTCTGCTCCATTATATAGCTTATGAACAGTTCCATTAAAATCCTCATTTATCTCACCGCGTACTCATGCATATCAGGGATTCGGCATACGCAATACTTCGTATTAAGGTCGATCGGCTACCGCCATAAATCAATCACTTCTCTCATAAATGTATAATTTCTAAAGATATTACGTAGGTGTAGTCATGTGAGACCTAGATACAAAGAAACATGATATTTATTTGATCTAACGTCAAGGCAAAGGTCTAGCAATAAATGGTTTCGATATCCGACCTGCGGCAATAATGCACAAACTAATTTTCGGGAGGAATGATCCGTTGTGTCTGAAAATACCCTTGCTCCGCACTCTACAGAGGGAGCTCTATAGCGTTGGTGAGAAATGCAATCGATCAATCCAAAAAGACGCTCCTCCGTACCACTGACCGCACTTTGATATTCCTTCCGCATGTCCCAATTTACGCGTCTCGGGGATCATGCGGTTGGGATATCAATTGAAGTACGAGGAGGGTCTCTACAACAATGCTGGGTGATGTGTATTACGGGTATGCACTTCACTCTAGCCACAAGCACTCCTGTTCCCTAATGCTTGTCTCCGGTCTACAATTAAAATCTTTTGCTAGGTAGAGCTATTTTTTCGCTGGCTGGGTGGGCCTTCTGGCCATAAGTGAATGTTTTATTCTATATCATCCCAACAATACCTACTCTATACAGAGTACAGCCCATAATAATTCATTTCAATTACGGTGTACAAATATTGATTTCTACTCATGAAAGCAAGACATCACATCTCGTGCCTATCTACACATGCCCGTGGAACAGGTTATTTATCGCCACATGACAACTTTTAGTCCGTGTCATGTCAATACACTCGCTCCCACGAAGGGCACCTTACGTAGGTACCCAGAAAACCTCTTGGAAACGGTCCATACATGTATGTTCTACTTTTGGGTGTTCGAAAATACTACGTCGTGTTTATCATCTTCATTCTGGCAATACGCGATGCACTCCTACTCCTTAGGAAAAAACCAAATCAAGATTTCTTGTTACCTTTAGATGACTATTCACATGAAAGTGGATATTATTCTTTCTTTGTGTGTACATACAACACTAATCTAAACATATATATCAACCTGGAGTCTGATCGGGATGTAATCAACGATGACTTAGACAATCAGCCCAATCTTGGAAGTTGTTTCTCTTTCTAAGGTTCTTCAGATAGAGCCTTCGGGTACCTGCAGATATGATATATACCGATAGTATGTTGGCCAGGTACAGAGTAAGTAGCTAAAAGGTAACACATGGCCGCAATCAAAACGGCAATTTGATATTGGCTGTGGTACCAATATGCTAGCCTCGGCTGGAGAGAACTGATCTAACCAATATTGCCATAAATAGGCCTCATTTATGACCCGTAACTTAATCAATTATCGCGCAATTCACGGCTCGCTGTTATTACTACATGTGTCTAAATTAAGCACATAAACAATTGTACTTATCCAAATTCATTCCAAATTTAGAAGAGTAGATTTAGTCGGAATCAAGTACGGAATAGATCATTTCTATTTCGGAGATCGCATACATACACCATAGTGAGGTAGTATCCGGATCAATGAGGATGTACTCCGTATGTAGACTGCATATTGCGCTGATTACCCCGCTCAAAGTGATGCTAATTATGTCTACGGGTCTTTTTGTTTGTTATTTAGCTGCTAATTATGGGACAAATAGTCTAAAGTTTCCCCTAATAATCCCTCATCTAAATATTAATAGAACTTTAGAGTATTGTTTCTCGGCTGATCTATCAGAAATAGGAAACCATATGCTGTCTCATTTTTAAGTACAGTATAATTAGTATTAATTATGGCGCTTAAGTGTTGCTAATTAAGGATACTTTTCTTGATGTGCCCTTATCACAGTCCGAGCGTTAGGCTTGGCGCATTAGTGTTCCCCAGTCCCTGCCCGGCCCGGCCCACGGTTGGCTATGAGTCCACCGTTCTGCACGACACCGATGACACTAAAATTTAGTCGGCCTTAGGGCTTACAGTCACTCAGCGAATGAGGAGCAGATTATAGAAGCTTGGCATGCAAGAGCAACTTCTTCATCACAGTCTAAATCTGCATGGTTATCACCAACCATTTACTTTTCGTCCAATACTATCCACTCTTGTCCGAGTATTCAAGTATTCCCACAGATCGGGGTTAGTGTAATAATTGCCTGACTCGCAAAGATGGGCTGGTCACCTATCATTTAGTGGATATCATATTTTTTTCTTGTTAATTCCAACAAACCAACAACCCCGCTTTCTCACAGTAAGCATAGCAATAATCTAACCCGAGGGAATTTTCAGATACTGCCGTTGGTTCCTCGTGTTCGATATGTCCCATGAGAAAGCTTTTGTTCGTTGTAGAATTAGGATCATCTTTTATATTTTTATTAGCCAAATATAGAAGTTTGACTGGCTGAAAGTCTCGACTTCAAAAAAGAAACATGAAGTGAATTCTTGGTGAAGGGCCTATCAGCGTCGGAATTCGCCATGCCTAGAGTTGCACTAAGTGGACAGTGAGATGCTTGAGAGTTGGTGATTACCCCCAAATAGTTGGGCACTAGCAGGGATAAGTCGCAGGGTCCACTGTAACTCGCGTGCATCATGCGGGCCCAAGTTGTCCTACCAGAGATCACTATCTGCTAGCTGCAGACGCCACTCAAAAAAAACTGGCCCTGGATACCTGTCGTCCGTCACTTTTCGTGCTTGCACCCCTGTCGTGTACCAAATTTAGTCTGGGAACCCAGCCAACAGCCCGTGCCTCGAAATTGATTTGCCGCCGTGGTTGTATTCCCCACCCGATGTTCGCATATTCTTCCGGCTCGAACTAGGCTCCTCCACCGCTTCCAACAAAATTAGAAGCATGCATGCCAGGGCGGCTGATCGTAGCTCAGACTTATAACTCGCCGCATCCGAGCTCTCAAGATAAAAGATATCCTTCAAACCCGTCTCGTTTTCCAACCTTCATTTTCATCTTCCATTATACACCATCCTTAATAGATTGTATAAGCTGCCGGTTCAGCTTTTCCATCGCGCCGTTTGTTTAGTTGCGAATAAGGTGGCTGGTCCTCCTCATCAACTATATTATTCTTTCGTCGGCTGTGCCGCCCAACCCTACCTCCAATTATTTTTCGCTTTGGTCATTGATTGACCCTTTCTTGTCATCAATACTTGATATTGAGGGTAATATTGCGAAAATGCCAGAATTAAATACTTCCGGTGTCCCTGTTCCTTTGACAAACATTCCTCCTGCCGAGACTTCTCCCAATGAGGAAGTGGACAAGTCGGGACGATTGCATAAAAGATCTCGCACCGGTATGAACATCTACACTTGATGATCGACTACGCGGTTTGGGTTATTAACATCGATAATCTACATAGGCTGCTTCACCTGTCGCCTACGGAGAAAAAAGTGTGACGAAGGCCATCCCGGTTGCAAAGCTTGTGCGAGTCTCTGCATCAAATGTGAATATAAACGACCCGTGTGGTGGACCAATGCAGAGCAAAGAAGACAACAAAAGGAGCGGATCAAAATCAAAATAAAGGAGACCAAGGCATTGGCACGAAGTGGATCTCTTCATGGTACGTCGATTCAACTATGGATTGGTTTCAGTATTTACCAATCAAGTTCTAATATCTTCCTCAGAGTATATGAATCACGCCCTCTCGTCACCTAGTTCTGGAGACGACTTTAGCCGCCCTATATATACTGGGAGAAATGATCCCAATTTCACAGCCCATTTTTCAACCCCTGGGTTTGTACCTATATCTCATTATCCTTATGAGGTTGATGTCAAAACCGAACGCCAAACATTCGTGAACGATGTGCCTCTGCGACATGACTCTTCGGTCTCGACTTTCAATGCGATGGGTCCGCCACAACTTAACGCCACACTTCCCACCTTCCCATCGGATGAGTGGTTCCAGGACGAATATTTTGACTCTTCTCGTCAATTTTCACAGGAAAATACTGTCCTAGGTGGTCCAGGTGTTGGACAATCTCAAGCCTCCCTGCAAGCCAATATCCCCGTCAGTGACTATGACCGGCCACTTCTGGATCATTTCGTGGACAATGTTTTGCGTATGATTTTCCCGATCCTAGAAGTTCATCAGCGTGGTTCCATCCGCGCTCGGTCTGTTCTTCAGTCTCTGGAGACAAACAAGTCATACTTCCATTGCTGTCTTAGTGTCGCCGCCATTCACCTCAAAACAACAAGTCGACTAAATGGTGAACAAATCGACCACGATATTATGCGTCATCGCTATGAAGCCATTTCCGAATTGTGCAAAGCACTGAATAAAGATTCTGACCATGAACACATTCTGGATGCGACTCTCGCCATGATCTTCTTTCATTGCTCGGTTGGCGCGCCTGATGATTACCTCCCTGATATCCCCTGGAACGACCATTTCCAAGCTGCGTCAAACCTGGTTAGCAAACTTGATTTGACCAACCAATTAATTCCATGTGGCCCGATGCACACAGAACCCCCTTTCAGCATGTCTTTGACCACCTGGATTGACATTCTGGGTGCAACAATGCTTGGGAAAGCACCCCAATTTGCTCACTCCTATCGCGCTAAGCACCTAAGTGGAACATCTTCTGGTCTGCGAGAACTTATGGGATGCGATGACCGTATTATGTACCTCATCTCTGAAGTGGCATGTCTAGAATCACTCAAGACAGAGGGTCGCATTGACCCCGTCGCTGTTCGCACACATGTGGCAGCTTTGGACAGTCAGTTGGAATACACAGAAGATGCAGACACGACGCTAATGAGCGCATACTCATCGAGAACTGGAGCAATTCGTCCAGATGCATTGACAAAGACGATGACTGCCATCTTCCGCATTGCCGCCCGCATCTACCTCTGCACCCTCACTCCTGGAACAGATCGGAATCATGCCAAAATTATCAACCTTGTTAATGCACTGACCGATGCTTTGTCTTATATTCCGCCAGGGCCTTTTGGATTTGACCGCTCTCTTGTGTGGCCACTTCTCATCGCTGGTGCCTTCTCTGCTCCCTCCAGTCCATTCCGTCAGGTCTTGCACGATCGAGTGACTGCCTTGGGAGATCTTGCTGACTTGGGAAGTGTCGGTCGCATGTACCAATTATTGAATGAGTACTGGCGGTTATCCGATGATCCTGTTGGTCTGTCCTTCCCTTCAGGGGAACACGAGCTTGAGGCAGAATCTCAATCCTCGGGAATGAGGCAGGATGCTGGCCTTTCTGCTCCTCGTTCGCCGCCTGGAATGCGAGAAATAAAGCGACAGCAGGTTCACTGGCGAGATGTAATGAACCGAAATGGCTGGTGTTATCTTCTGATTTAAACATGCCGCAAGAGCCAATTGCGATTCCTATGGTGCACCATATGCAAGTCAAAGCGTTAGAATCATTCAGTGATACCCCCTCAAGCTCTGTCATGTATCAAAAATGACAATAATCGGGATTACATTTATGCTACATAGTTGGGCAAAGGATCAGTGTTTTTGTTGTTGGTTTGGGTGTTTGGAATTTGCAATTGATCATATGTCCCTTAGGCCTCATTATGTTTACATACCTTTCCCTTGGATACAAGTTGAGCTGAATTGAACTTATATCTTTTATAAACTTTGACCCTCTCTATCTCGATTCCTATCCGTTTGAGGAGATGTTAGGATCCCCACTAACTTCCTATCATTCCTTTTAAACTTCTCTCATTCACTCGACTTAAAACAAGATAATTGTCAATAGACTTTTCCTGGCAGAAGTTGTGACTCCTTGAGAGTATCCTTTTTGGGTAGACACATCCATGCTTTTATAGATATAGAGCGTTTTCTCTCCCTGTCTTTGTTGGAGCGAGGATGCGCCTTTGTACCTCACCATTACCGCTGTGTGGGGAGAGATCAAATATTACATGCGCACCTCTCCCAAACGCATGTCAGAAAACCAAAATAAATATTGTTCTAGGGCAACCGCCCGGGCTCCAACCGCTCCTCCTGCACTGCTAGTATGGTCCTGTTTCATGATATGAGAGGCACACGTCGGTGGTTTTACCTACGACCGGTAGAGGAACATTGGAATAAGGTAAATTGGCGGTAAATACTCGAAACGCTGACCCACGGCGATATTTTGAAGTCAATGCTCCTTGGTATCACTATTCTATGAGAGCGAAATTTGTATCATGAAAGAAGGCTAATATCCTTCAGCAATATATTGTGGTGGTGAAACAATTGAAGAGCCAAACATTAGATGATGCACGCTAATGCTTCAGAGTGTAGCATCACGGCCTGGTGTGAACAAGACCCTGCAGAACTAATGTCTGCAGACTAACCGCTAGTCTGGAGAGAGTATGATTGGACAACTCCTGAAGCTACTGGTCCCAGCGATTGATGAAACAATTCCTATGTTTCCTTTGGGGGTTGCTCCTGTACCCCGGGTTGACTTTAGAAGCCCGCAACCAATTATAAGCACCTCAAGATTCTGATTTATTGTACAACGTCAAGCCGCTCATGTTATAAATGCCGCGCGCTCTCATAGCAGCAAACCAGGGGGGGGAGGTCAAGTGGACCGTTGCTGAAGAAACCAAGCCGCCCGTCAACGCCTCAGTCGCGTGGAGGATATTTTGGGAGTACAGAAAGGCTGCCGCTCTTGATCCAGGAGGCGCGCGATAATTTGGCCCTTGTTTTATTATTCCAAGGTTATTTGAGTATGAAAGCGGTTATAATTTGTAGTTGATGGTGTATATAATGAGACTCATCCTCTGTGTTAATTTTCAGCCATCTGTACTTTCTTTTCAATTGTCATCTTTCACCTTACTTTCTTTCTTTCTTTCGTTTTATTTTTCAAGTGCTGGTCACTTTTATACATACATATCTCATCAATCTAAGCCAGACCATTGTGAGGCTTGCAGTTCAATTGGGGGCGAATCCTGTCCTTTTGCTCAGCCCCCTTCGTTAATTCGTTGAGTTCAGACAGCAGGACTGGTGAGTCTCTTGGGGGCGAATATGCGACTGGCGGCGCTAACCCGTTTCGACTTAGTCTATTGCCTGTATTGACTGATACCGTCCAGTACGGTACAGCTGTTACGGTTTTGTACAATACATACCGTCCACCTTTCGTGTCTCATATAGAAAAAGATCTCCTCGGCCCTCCTGAGTCTTTGCTTCTTGGTAAGACTAATTACATATTCCTTCTTCGGCTCTGCCCTCTTGATCTTTATCCTGACCTTTGTCTCTATATTTACTTAGACGTCTTGTCGCCTTACTTTGATCAAGAAGCGAGCGACCCGCTCTCCGAGCCCTGCCCTTGCGTCACGAGTACATCCCCCTCCGAAGTGAAGCAGCCTACGCCAACATTTTTGCGCTTTTTCCTTCCGACATTCAAATACACTATTGAGCATTATGCCGGCCCCTAAGCCAGATTTGCGTCCGTTGAAGATGCCAAAAACTTTCGTCTTCCCTTCGGAAATACACAAGGATTCCAAGACCCTCACCGTCGATGACATCAAACGCGAAGATGGAAGCGCAACACCTATCACACCTCCACTGGCATATACCGATTTCCTCAATGCCCTAACACCGGTCTTCACAAGTCCGGTGAGTGCTGGAGGCTTTCCAAAATTCTCAATGGAAAAAAGCGACCCGTCGCCAATTTCACAGCCGTCAACTGCAACAAGTCCCGCGCTCTCCGTTCAGACTCCCGTCAAATCGCCTGAGACGCCAGCTATTTCCCTCCCACCACCCTCCCCTCGCACTTCGAGGTCAGCTAAGGCCCCGCCTGCGCTACGAAGACTACGCATTCCCCAGTCCCTCAAGCCATTTTCTTCAAAGGATTCCCCGCGAACATTCACCCCGTGCAGTGCAACTCCGTACAGCGCGAGTCCCTATAGTGCAACACAGTGGAGTGCACTTCCTCGCAGTGCGACTAGCCTTCGATCTCCATTTTCCCCATCGGATTGGAAGCTCCGATATCTTGAGGCACCGAGAAGTGCAACCACAAAGGCAGTTAGTGTCAGACAAGTCGTGACCCGCACAATTACATACAAGCGTACCCCGCTCGACCCCCCACCAAAAGGAAAGAGACGCAAGACTCAAGAATGTCGAGATATTTGAGCTGGTATCTTTTTCTCCATTCATAATTTACACCGTTTTATCTTGAATTCTGATTATATGTGCAATCTAAGATGGCATCTTTTGGGGAAGGGGCTTTTGAAATCGCTCTGGGCCCCAGAAACCACGCCTGACACAATTGCCTAATGGTGACACCTATGAGTTGATCCTTGACGCGCCGTTTTCGTTTCTATGTTATATTGGGAAAGTGGATGTCTTACAAGCGCCAGGAAGAAGGTGGAGTCGGGGACACGGAGTTGGTTGGTTTGAATTTGCAATTATGGCGTTCTTGTTTGTGTGGGCGACATCACAAAACTTGGTCTAGGAAACAAACCTTCAAGTTGGAACTCATGCCCTGTCCTGTCAGTTACTGGAGGGCTTCATTGGCAGTTTGGGGGAACACAACTTGGGCTCTGTTTTGTCTTGGCTCTTCTATATTAGGCGTCAAATTAGTCACCAGACCAGTCTCGTAGCATTTACGGCGAATACATTTGCATTCATGTCTTACTTATTCTTTTCTGTATGTCTTTCTGCAAAATACAATGTACAACTATACAATGTCTTCCTAGTACGACCTCCTCAAAGGTTTCTAGATACGGTACTTTTGTACGCTATGGAGGTCTATGGAGCTTAGTGTGAGCCTCATTTTCCTGTGGGCTTGTCTGGCTCAATACCATGGGGCTATCTGTAAGGCGGAGAATACCCTGCTCGAGTCTGTCCTATCATGGGCAGGGTCCATCATCCACAATTAACCATGGGTAACTCCTAATGACTTCCACGTGTCAAGTGCATTTAACGGTAGCTAATGATGATGTGGGAAAAACCAACAGAACATTCAAAACCCGCGGGGAACAGGGAGCATGATCACTAGCGCTATGCCGGCTTACATACTGGTCCGAACGAAGGATCTCTACATGTAGTTTACGAATCTGCCCCCAAGATCCTGGCGCCACGGAATATGTTTGAGGGATGCCTAAAGTCAACCTTGTCATTGAGCAGCTCGCTAATATCTCGAGGCATGACACCAACAGTTGTTATCATTTTTAGTGGCCTGTGTAGTCTTCATTGAAATGTTTATTTGTTGAGGCTGATAGCGCCAAGTGGTTAGTCTCATTCTCACAAATCAGCCCGAGACCCTCACTGTCCGCCTTGCACTACACGACATACAATTCAAGCTCGCCAGCGGATCAAGGATCAAAAACTGACTCGCAAGATTACAGATGCATTGAGGCTGAGCACAGAGCCATCATTTTACAGCGTCTGATCGCACTAGTGACTCAATCCTACATTTAAAGCATGGATGTCTAGGCAGATGGTTTGTGTATTGCTGGATGTATGTATTACAGTATGACAGCCTCGTTCAAAATCTATGTATACATATATCGTACTACTAGACCGTATTGGTAAGGAACCCCAGATACATATAAAGCTTGCTGTGTATCTATGATAGTTTATAAATTGTTACGCTTTATCCGATCATATCATGTCATGATTTCCCGCTTTATGTGAAAGAAAAGAGACCTTTCTACGTAGGATTTCTTTTGTATCGCTCCCCCTGTAGTATGTCTCGTATCCGACAGAGCGGGTCCAAAAATACCGAAGAATACCCAAAGTATGAAACCATTTTTATCGATATATTCACGCTGGTCTAATAAAGCCAATAAATTATTAAATAAATAGCAAACCTAGTTCTAAGGCATATTGTGACTCGCAATTTAACCAAGCATGGCCCGTCTCGGTTCAAGTGTTGCTCAAAAGTGTGACTGGGTGTATCGATACATACATTTACGCAGTTCTTATCACATGGACTTTAGGATCAAGATGCAATCACAAACCTTAGAAGCTGTCCGCTTTTTGCATCAACTCAAACTAAGTGATGCGCTCAGTCAAACCGACCATTGAGAGCGCAGAGGAGAACAGTTGAATCATTTTTCTCGAAGACATGCGCACTATTCCATGTCTGGTAATATTGCTGCATCTTTAAGCGCCCACACTATTCCTTATATGCAATAGTGGGTCTATTTTCGCGGGTTGTGGCCCGTCGAGCCCCGCTATCGACCCACTGTGTTGTTCACCTGCCCAGGTACCTAAGTTATACTTAGGTAGGTATGAGGTACGAGTCTCGACTGACTGCTTTGTCTGGTGTAACGTGGCAAATAGATCGTACTCCACATTGTACCTACATATCACAATTCAAGACTATCTCAATTTAGATTCATATGGGTTGGCATTGAATAAGGACAAGGAATTTCACATCTCCACCAACGTAGATTTCCGTGGCTTGGCCTTCCAGGTAAAGCACAAGGTTGTTGTATTGGTTAGCTTCTTTCTCTAGCAACGGCGAGATTGATAGTTCTTATCTCGGAACAAAATCGCGAGCCACCATGCAGTATCCTTGTACTGACAGTAGGGTGAAGATTCTTTTATTAGACGTCCAAACTTAGGCCGCAGTCAAGGGTGGAGGAAATCTCTCCAATTATAACAAGTAAGTAGCCGACGTGGCTATCTTAGCTTGCTTAGAAGGACACCAAGCCTCAGGCATCCATGATCCAATATTCATTTGTGCCAAGCTGATGTTCTAATTTTATCCTACAGCGGGAGTGAGGTTTAGCTTAATCCCGGAAGGCTAAGGCTATTTTTGGACCAACTTCATATCACATACGGGGTATAGTACTCAGTATATATCCAACTATAACATCTCAAGCGCAGACAAAATAGTAAAGAACTTTCAGCTTGACTGGATGCAAATTTCGTCTCTTCTTGTTCCAGCTACTATACCACACATCATCATTCTAACATATCGCCTTCTTAGCCCATGATATCGGCAAATGCTGGTCAACTTTTGACTTTTCGTAGCTTTCCAATTTGCGCGCCAATCATTTCATACCTGGCGAGATCAGCTTGAGAGGAGCGCTACGCCCTTGCGTATCTTACTCTCGTTGAAAGACTACGCATAAGTGAGCCCCGTTTCTTCGTCATGGGTGGTCAGAATAAAGGCCCACTCTTCCAAGAATAGAAAGTCTTGAAGATATGATGATTATTTTCTTCCAGGGAAGGAAAACTTCGCGCTCATCAGCTAGCACGACTCTGTTACAGGATTCAATAGGCTCAGCAGCAAAGCTACGTGCGAAGCGCATGCTATCTGCACCTCTAATCAAGCAATGTCTCTTTATCATTGGTCTAGGAAGAAAGACTGTCACGTCTGATCCCTTTCATCTCCGCTTCGGCGAGTTGAAGTTGCTAAACTTAGCAATGAGGGGTTCTTGATTGCACATCTTCTGTTCTATACCACAGGACCTGCGTCTTGGACGACAATCTATCCCGCCACTCTTATTAAATCGACCAATTGCGGCGTTGGGTTATGAATAGGTTGCATATTCTCTTTCACTAGTGTCTTATCCCCTCGACAGACAGGTTATGCTGCCGCCGATTCCATCGTTTGTGGAACCGAATGATCAATCCACAGGTGTCTGATGCACGAGCTAAGTGACAGAACTGCAATGTCAACTCCATACTGTCCAAAAATATCTTTGTTTGAAGATTCTCCTCATCTAGTACAATCTTGGTGCGTATTTCTCCCAATTGAAAGCCGTTCCCCATCTTCCTGTATCATACAGTATGATACCTATACCTTTGTTAGCCGAATATAGAACAGAGGATCTAAATCAGGAGCACCATTAGCAACACCATGCATGATCATCTATCTTGAGATCAAGACAGGTGGCAATTGGGATAACCCTGGAAGGATGGGTAGTATGTTGTCCCTCACCTACTCGCCACCCACTAATCTTGGGATCTTTTTAACCTTCCAATGTTGCTTCGCTGCTTATGACAAGTGCAGGCTAAGAGTTTATCTCTTTTGATCATTCATATTAACTATATTGACTTGCTGCTAAATTGCTCGCCTTTTTCAAAGATGCAAATTTTCGAAGGTCATGCAGGGATCAACTCGAACCAAAGCCTTCGATTGGTGGTGGATATAAATAGAATGCTTTTTTCCCATGCATGAGTGCGGGGTCTATCACATTCGCCTCGACCATATATACTGCGTACGGAGTACATGGGCCTCCATGATCTATTTTTGTTAACATTATGGTCCATTGAGGGATTTTCCAGGTCATACTTTATTTTCTAGGACATAAAAGGTAGGTGCCCCAATGGACAATGATTTCAAAAAAAAAAGTAGTTGTTACTGACTGTGAAGCTAATTTGCTTCTAAATTTAGAGGCGGGGGAACAAAGCCTGTGATAGTGTCCTGTAAGATGCCCATGTAGCAAGCCAGCGAATTACAACGGAGAAAAAGCCCCCCCCCCTGTTTATATCGGTTAGGTATTCCATGCAAAGTGGGCAGGCAAAGGAAAATGGAGGGGACATAGAGGGATTCCCAAAATCCCGTGATCGACCCGCCCAAGTCATTCGTCCCTCATTCAGGTGCTCCCCTCCCACTCAGACCGTTACTGCATCTCTTGTCTTCCATATCACCTAAGCCGTACGTCACCCTAAGCAAGCCCTCAATCAACCGAGTCCCACCCCTAGAAAGTTCGGTGTTTCCCACAACTATGGCTCAAGCGATCCCCACTTTCAGATCGGACAGCGAGTTTGCTGAACTCGAGACCGCTCATGGCCCAGATGGTGGAAGTCTGTCAATATCTGCGTTGGCCCGGTTTGAATTCGAGGCGGGTAAGGGGAATGATGGCACCAAAATCCTGATGATTGAGTGGGAAGATGACGATCTTACTCGATCCTCAACTGATGGATCGTGGAATGTCTCTTGGGCCGGAAAGACTTCCATGCTGCCCGCGGATGAACGACCTAGTGATAGCTTACGCCGCTTCTACTTCTTGCTTCCGCCCAATACCACCATCCCGCCTGTCGTCACGCTTTACTATGAGCCGCGGTCCACCCCATCAAACGGGACTGATTTCGCCGACCCACCGCCCTCAAAGCCGCGGGATGCTCTTCGACTCAATCCCCTACCCGCTATCTTCCCCGCTGAGCTGGGGGCTACTGGGCGTGCGGCAGGCAAGAAGGGCGTATTGCATACCATATGGGCAAAGAAACGGCTCCGGGTTCTCGAGGCGGAGATTGCTGCCGAAACTCGCAACAACATTGAAGGAATTGCTCTGCACATGGCCATCCAAGAAAAGGAGTGGATCGAGGAAAACTTTGGAGTTGGCTCACGCGCTGTCGACTCGGTTGTCACTAACCATGACTCCTCAAACTCATCCTCCAATTATCCGGCCACACCAGTGTCACCTATCAGTGGTAGGAAGCTGAGCGACAAGCTCAAGGGACTCAAACTGCAGACAAGCTCAAGGGACCTGGCCGGGAGTAATGGTATGTATCCTTGGTTTCAAGTCTTAGTATGTCTGATAGAAGCTAACCAAAACTAGGTTCGACTCCTAATACCGCCCATCTTCTTTCGCCTCAGTCTCCTGATGTTGCTGTCCCCTCGTTCAGTTCATTTCGTAATGTTGCGCGTAGGCACATCCACTCCATGCCAACACCAGATACCAATCCCACCCCAACTCCAAGCTCTCACACCAACCCCTCCGGCCCCGAATCACTTAAGCCGGTTGCACTCTTCCCGCCGTTGGCTCTTCAAGCAGCCCAGCAGAACACTGACCACGGCGGGTTTGCATCCATGGGCGCAATTACGCGCACTCCGAGCAATGATTCTGGCGAGGAATTGTTCGCCAAGGCACTGAGCCCACGCTCACCCGATCTCCCGCGGAGCCCATTCTCCTTCCGTTGAACTTGAATTTCTCATGCATGATATGATACCATACCATCTTTCACAACTTGCGCAATGATTCCCCTTCTGCGTTGCCCTACCATATGTCCACATTTCTCATGCGTCTCTGATCATTTATCTATATTTTCTGTTCTGTCCATACAGCTCGGTGAATATCATGCCATATTCCTGCATTTTCATCTGCTATCTTGTTCTTATATGGACGCGCCATACATATCTATGGATCACATATGTACATAGACCAATCATGGCCTCCTCGGCAATCAAGAAAAAAAGGTGTCTTTAATGATTTTCTTTGCGACAGCAAAACCCCGTCTGCGTAGGCGACTAGAAAGAAAATAATAGCTACCAAGCAAAACAATTAATCAGGCGTACCACCCCCACCACCAGGTATCCACATCCCTAAGGCAAACACGAACGAAAGCAAGAGAAACAACCAACTAGATTCAATTGCTCTTCTTACGCTGGCTTCCCTGCCGACTGGACTTACTAGCAGTCGCAGTCGACGAACCGGAAGTAGCGGCATTGGCATCGCCGGACTCCTTCTCATTCTTCTTGCTAGCAGCGAACGATTCATCTTCCTGAATATCCTTGCTCTCCGCGTACCACTGTCCAGCCTGCAGAACCAGGATACCAACAAGGACAAGCGCGAGGATAGTATTGCTAGCGGAGAGAACCTTGAGCGAGTCCTCGCGACCAAGAATCTGCTCATACTCGTCTTCGGTGGGACCCAGCTCGGCGCCGTATTGGCCGGCAGAGGCGAGACGCAGACCCTTGACGATGTTGGCGATGTAGACTGTCACTCCGCACATGTAGAGGACCAGCGAGGCGCCGTCGAAGAGCATGTTTGATTCAGAGGGTTTGTAGAGCTTGGTGAGGAGACCGGCTAGACCGAGGAAGATTACGATGTGAAGGATGCGTGGGATGAGCGGGGGCGAGGCGTGCAAGAAGCGGAGATGCGCCTCGAGATAGTCATAGTGCGAGGAAGGGGTCACCACCGTGGACCACAGGATGGGGTAGTCGTAAGGGAAGAGGGAGAAGATAATGCCCAGGAAGAAACAGGTTGCTGTGAGATTGAGTTAGTTACAGTCTCGTGGCCTCTTTGCCGATAGGGTCCGGGGAAAGTTCGCGATGCAACTTACGGCAGACAATGAGGAAAGTCGCGAACGACCCGCTTTTGAAGGCCATTGTGAAAATTGGAAAAGCAGATGAGAAATATTTTGAAAGAGAAAGGAGATGACCAGGGGCAAGGCTGAAGTCCCCCCAGGTATCGCTAAGCGGGTGCCAAGCCCTCCGGGGCCGGGAGATAAGGATGTTTTTTTACAAATCTCACTTGACCTCGGGAGATCAATTTGATCGCATTGGAACATTTCATGTGTACGAGAATCGATTTTGTTAAATAAGTGTATGATACAGATTTCAACGCCTTTAGCGCCTTTTCATAAATGCGAATAGTGGTATCTTCCAGAACATCCCGTAAATGCAAATGTACATAACATCATCGCTGGTATCGAGGCAACGACTCGTCTGCATGCGCCGTCCCACCGACCAGTTGGTCATCCTCATCAAAGACCGGCGCACTGGGCCCGTCACTGGGTTCCTGGATGTTGGGCTCGTCTTGGGGTGCACTCGCCTGCTCCTGGAGTCGGTGACGCTCAAGCTCTTGTTTATCGTCGCTTGATGCTTGTGGCTCACTGGAGCCAGCGCCATTCACAACGACGGTCTGCAGGGATTCCGCAGAGCGGACAGCATGCGGCGCCCCGTTCATATCTGGTGAAGGCACATGCTCGTAGTCCTGAAGATGATGATCATCTGGCAAAACTGGCGCGGTCGGGACCTCCATTGGTATTGTAGACGGCCCTGCCTCATCTTCATCGGGCGGTTGACTAGGTAAGAGAGCTTCCTCGTGGCGTCGCACCCTTGTTTTCTCGTCAACGGGCTCCTCGACTTCTGGAGGCGCAACCATAGAGTCTGTTGGTTGGAAATGTTCAGGGTATTCTTCGGGGTACTCAGTCCAATCCGTCTCCCCAGGCAAATATCCCTCCGGTGTCCCATGTTCACCATGAGAAATAGGCATTGGACTCGCCTCTGGCCACTCCTCCCCATCAACGGGGTTAAGTGGAATTGCAGATTCAGGAGGCGCCATTTGTGATGTAGTCGATTCGCCAGCCGTAGATGATGTACGTCGCATCGATTTTCTTCGTTGTGAGTCACGCGTCCCAACCACTACTTCGAACGCCACTGAGATCACACCTTTTTCACGACGGATTGCGTCCGTGTCCAAGATGTTGCCGGCCCAGTTGGCAGTAACGCCACTCGAATCGGCTGGATTGAGGACCTGCCCGCTCGGCGAAAATGTAGTACCACCGGAGACCATGTTAAAACGCGGGATGAAGCGATCTGGCGAAGTGATTTTGCCTCGGAGGTCCGTTACAACCTCCACATAGTACCGAAAATTGATCATGGCTCCCGGCACTCGTGTGATGGTTGGAAATGCGTCTTCGGGTATTCGAATGGAAGTCTTTACAATTGCAGTCATGGTACTTGGATCAATTATCAGCGGTGCAAATGTCTGCGACAGATCTTTGCGAAAAGTGCTGCTTGTCCGACTTGTTCCCAAGGTAAGTCCTCCAAGTCCAGTCCGTGATCGCGGATAGCAGTCTTCGTATACCGGCTTTTTCCCGGCCGCGGTAGTGCCGATTGGAATTGCAGGATGAAGATCAATGCGACCTTGACGGTATAATGTGACCATAACTCCATGCGCACTGCGCACTTGTTTACTATGGTTGATCGTGACTGTGATAGGTAGGGTATCACCTGGGAGCACGCCGGCGCGCAGAAGCTCTGCCTTTGCGGTGATTGTTTTATCTGAGATAGACGGGGTCGCACTGCGACTCTCGCTGTTTTGTCCACCCGTGCTTGCGGATGAACTGGGATCGCTGGAGATTCGAAAGCTTTGGCTGCTTTCGCTAGGCCGGCTGCATGAGCTGACATTGCTCGGCGATGGGCTCAGAGGTGGTCTGGTATCTATGGAGGGTGTCGCACCACTAATAGGGGTATCGACCGAGGCTGTATCTGGCCCTGCGGTTGCGTCGGAATTTGTCGACTTGGCTTTTCCCCTCGATTTTGAGCGCTTTGAGATAGGTTCCAATGTAACTATCCGAGCCCTGGGTGCAGGGAAGGGTGCGATGTCGATGTTTTCAAGAATATTGACCCGTCTTCGGCATGTAAGTGTAGGGTTTATGGTAGTCGGTCGGGTAAGGGTAGAGGTAAGTGAGTAGCCGATGGTCCCGCGTTCAAACTGCAGTTATCCGTTTGGTCAGCGTATTTAAATAAAGAAGGTTGCATCATCAAACGCACATTTATGCTGCTGGGAAGCGCATAGGGAGGAAGCCCCATCTCAAAGCGGAATTTGTAGATGCCCTCCTTTAAGCGTCCGTCGCCACAGAGAACAACCTCATCCTCAAACAATGTTGCCAACCCATTGCCCAAGTATTCTGCGCCTCGTCTACCCCGCCCTGGTCCTAAAAATCCCAAGTCGGGGGTTGCTTCTCCTCCCGGGATCGCATTTTTGAACACCTTGACATAGCCGTGGAGACATATGACTATATGCGTGATGCGAACGGGTCGTATAACGGTCACAACAACGGTACCTTTAATAACGTCACCGGGGAAGTAGGAGCGCCATGGGTCATCCGGATCGATATAGAAGTCGCTGATGGCTCGATTTCTTTGACCGAGCGGGGAGCGAAACTTGGACAGGAGAGAGTTGCGATTCCGACTGGCCGGCAACGTAGGTTGGGATGGATGGTTGGCGGACATGACACACAGCCGCTGTTTACTGCATCTATACAAGACAACGTGGCAGGGGTGAGAGGGATGGGAATGATAGACTGCAACCACTTAGGCACCGGTCGGACAGACACGCCGGTATTCTGGGCAGCACGGAATGGCGGGGGATGGTCGGACAGACCAGTAGGCAGTCAGCCTACGTCAAGGAATCCAATCAAGCGACACAATAAGTAGATCAATCGTTTCGAAGGGTCTGGCGTCCAGGACCAATGCACTGGACACGGTCTGATCCCAAACGTCCACAGAATGTATCCTGATCCACGCCGCAAGAGATTCTCCTAATCCAAAGAAAGGAATGCGGATTATGATCGATGGCCACTGCACCGCATTGTTTCATGTGACATCGAAGCGCGAGGCAGGATTTCGACGGTACCCCCGCCAGGAACTCGAAGGATATCGGGACGCAAGGTCAGGTCGCAAGATAAGGGAGTGGATATTGCTGGGAAGAATGATGGGCTCGAAATATACCAATGGGTCAATAATGCTGAATATTATGCTGTAGTCGAGAGTCTAGAACGGGGTCGGGTCGGGGGAATCGGGGGTGAGAGGGTGAGAGGCGCAACTGGCGATGGCGCGAGACCCGGAGGAATGTGGGACTTAAGAATGCACGAGGCAACAAGTAGAAGGTTTGAGGTCAAAGAGGGGGAGAGAAGAGAAGAGAAGAGAAGAGGAGACAATAAGAGAGAAGGAGAGAGAGTCGCGAGTTCGCGATAAGCCTCCGAGAGGCGGAGAACAAGCCAGGCCTATTCGCGTGTTGCACGGTCAAGCTTCTCTTGGTACTCAGGTGGCTCAGCTAGTTTTCCCCTTTTTCTGGGCAATGATTATCATTTCTTGAATGTTTCATGTTTCACATCATTTCCCCAAGCCATGTGCTAAGCAAACCTAAGCTTTTTTCCCTCAAATCTCTATCCTATCCCAGTTCACCAAGACCCTCTCCGTCCACGTACTCGTCTCCATAACACTCATGCAAAACGCCATCAATGATTTGCCGATCTCCACCAGCTAATTTGCGCAAATATTCCTCTAAAATGTAGATATTATCTGTCCACTGTAATGCCTGCCGTTGAAACCCCGCTAACTCCTCTTGGACCTGCTTCACACCCTTGTTGGCAAGTGAATTGAGGGGTCCGGGGAGTTGGGCCTCTGTAGTCCGTACCCGATCAATTGCCACTTGGAGCTCGGCTTTTTTAGTCATGAGGGCTTCTCTTTCATGCTCATCGGTCTCCTCCTCTCGACGCATGGTCTCAGCGGCCAACACCGCTTGCGCATCGGCGCAGGACTTCCGGACTTTCTCCACCTCCATTGTCACCCGGGCCAGCTGACGTTCTCGTTCGTACTTTTCATCGCTGCTGAAACTCCAGTACCAGTTCCCACTGCCGATCTTTTCGACTCGTAGTTGACCCTCATCGGTCAAAGCTTGGATGTATTCCTTGACCTGGATGCTATTGATGGATGCAACTGACGGTAGCGTCTTCTCTAGATCCTTGAGCGTGTGACACGTTCCAGTGGCGCGGAGATGAGTCAAAATCAATTCTTGTTTAGCACCTTTGGTTAATTTGGGCTAGTGATGCGTCAGAAGTTTCTTCTAGATAATTAATCCTAGACCCTGGAATATGCCAAAGCCACGTACCATCTTGCACCGTCAAATACCCTAGGTAACTTTGAAAAGAAAAAAAAAAAGCTTAACAATCCAGTCGTCCAGTCATCGGGCAAGTAGGAAACGGCTAAGCATTTGTGGAGGCGCAGTGCTGGATGAGGTTATCCAGGTGGGAAGAGAAGATTACCTGTCACGAGACACAACCTTGGAGACCCATAAAGCTTATTGACACTTGTCTTTCCCTCTCCTATTCCAACATTTGGAGGCTTTCTCTGTAGAACTATTTTGCTTTTGAACATATTGTAACATTATGACTGTAGAAACTAATGACGCTCCTGATAGCCTTGGGAGTTAGCATAAGACTAAATCAACATCCGACCTTTTCTTTTTGGCTCCAATCGAGCTAATTCCTGGGAGAACCTACTTGGGTTAGACTGGTTGAGTGAGACAAAGTTCTGCTACATTAGAAACGAGGTATCGCAACAAGTTGTCATCCCGAGACTAGCCATGATTAAACCGAACTTGCTCTAGGATGCACAGCATGTCCAAATTTGTATTTTGATTCGACGAGAGGGCGCGCTCTCGACAGTCCTGCCAGCAGGCTAAATATCAGCCGGTTTAATCACCGAGAGTTCTCTCCCCTCTCCCTGGAGGCAGTACTCTGTGTATAGCTTCATTGAAGACCATCGGTGTACCGGAGGCGCACAAGAAGGCGCAGCAAACTATTGTCTTACAGATTAAAGTATGACTGTTTCTTCTCTGGATGCCATATAGTGGTGGCAGGGACTGGGGTATGTGCCGATACCATGTGCAGATACCATGTGCAGCGTGGCTGTGTACTGCATGCAGTACATGGGGTGACCCGATTCGGTTTCAAGGGGTTTGACTGAAGCTTTGCAAGGTATCGCATGGCTTGATACAGCTGCATCAAAAGTCTCCGGGAATATCCGGCCGCGAATAAATGGATGCAACCTGACAGGGAATTTATGACGCCATCTCATCCAGTCATCGCCGTTCATCAACCTCGGTATCGAAATCTGTTGTAACAGAAACAGAACGTGACAATTTGCGCCGTTTTGAGCTCTGCCGGACAATGCTGTTTGTTCGTTTCCTTCGTGCTGCTCGTGCTGCTGACTTAGTTGTCGTGTCACTCTCGGGGCCTGTCTTATCGTCCTCTTCCTCCGACAGCTCTTGTCCTTCAATCAGGGCCAGATCCCCGGTTTCACCCAGTTCCTCCTTGGCCATCTCTTCGATCAAAATCCCCATTGCAAGCAATGCTGTCTCATCCATGGTCTGATGGTCATCTTTGCCGTTGTCCGCTGTAGCATATTCGTAGTAGTCGGCCGCATAGGCATGTATCGTCTCAAGGAGGTCGGAATTCGGGAGAGCTTGGTCAGAAGGAAGATTCTCATGCGCGAAGTAGGTTCTCTCGTCAATTGATTCCGCCGGAATGTTCTGCCTGCGATATAGAAGCTCCTCTGGACGCAAACTTCGAGCCCCTGCCGAGTTCGTGTCGCGGTATTGAGAAGCAAGTTGACGGGGTGCGTTGAGACCGCGGGCGTTGACACGACCTAGTTGCAGTTAGATTTGGTTTTTCTTTATAAGAAGATAGGCAACCCTACCAGCTACCGCATCATAGACATTGGCACGGCGTTTTGCGTGCCTCGAAGGCTTATTGTCCAGTAATTCTTGCCTATCTTCCACTGACTCGGCAAAACTGTGTTCGTCTGAGTCGAGTAACCTGGTAGCAGACATACTTAGGTTTGCCAGGAAGACCAATCAAGGTTTGGCAAATCGAACAGGGATGTGCAGCGGATAGTAAGTCAAGATCGAGGATCTCCAGCTGCCAAATTCAATAAATGCGCCGGCACAACTTTAATCCGGTAGAGCATAGCATCTTCGAGAGCTCTCGGCTTCTCTATGCAAAGGCACCAGCGCTGATGAATGAATGAATTCCTATATCCTCAACAGAGCCCTTGGGTCTGTAACTCCAAATGAATTTCATGTTGCTCAAACAACCCGATTAGTTCACAACCTTGAGCCTGCTCCGGGTATACGCTTCTCCAGCCGCAGAGCAGCTACACCAACGGACCGGTCCGAGGACGATGTGGCGCCTTTAGAGCAAGAGCTAGGTGTTACGGCGGAGGTGTTTGCCCACAAGTCCGGCGTGAATTGTCTGGCTGTCGATCAATTTGAGGGCCGATAGTGCGTCTGCAACCACTTAGCATCCGACAGTTGTCAATCTAACATGGAGTAGCATGATATCGGGAGGTGCCGATCCATCGATTCATCTCTGGGACCTTGAATCAAGAGGCTCAGAACTCGAATATATTCATCAATCTTGCGCGTCCGTCAGCAAATCCTCTCACGCCGATGCGCATACACATGCGATTACCTCCCTCTCGATCTACCCGTTTGATCCCGTCCCATCAACGATCTTCTCGACAGCACACGATGGTACATTAAAACTGTCAGCGCTACAATCGCCCTCTATTACCCCTATACATACATTCAACTTGGACTGTACACCATATTCACACTCGTTCTCCTCCCAACCTGGGTCAACACTGCTCGTCGCAGTAGGCACATCTGAGCGATCAGTCCGACTAATAGACCTACGATCTGGACTATCGACACAAGGTCTACCAGGACACAATGGCGCTGTCCTATCAGTAGCATGGGCACCTCACCGGCCGTATCTCCTAGCCTCCGCATCGGTTGACAACCGAGTCATCATATTCGACGTGCGTCGAGGAGGTCACAACTCTGCCATCGCTACCCTGGATATGGATGATCCAGTGGGACTGGTAGCCTCAGGAACCGGATCGGTGCCGACCTCATACGAGAGTCGTCCAGCCTTCTCCCGGCATGCCCGTGCCCACAATGGGCCTGTGACTGGAGTACGGTGGACGTCTAATGGCAGTCACATCGTAACGACTGGACAGGATTCCCGAATTCGAGTATGGGACTCCGCAACAGGCGCCAATACGCTTGTTCATTTCGGCCCTCGGGTCCGTAATAGCTCTTCCTCGCACCTGGCTGAACGGGCACCTTTAATCGTGCCGAAAGGTTCCATGAATCCAGGGCATGAAACACTACTCTGGCCGAATTTCAATGAGCAGGATGATCGTGGTGAGATTTTCATGTTCAAGGTCCGCGAGGGAACATTGGTTAAGCGTCTCCGCGTCCCAGGTCTCACGGCTGGGTCGCAGAATGTCCGTGGTCGGTCGAGTGCTTTGAGCGCCGGGCGTATCAATGACCTTGTCTGGCGAGGGAACGGTGCCTCGGGAGAGGGGATAGAGCTGTTCTCTGCGCACGGCGATGGAACGATCCGGACATGGGTATCTCACGAACCGGACGGCGAACCTACTGAAGCAGAGCAAGCAGCTCAAGCCGATCGCAAGAGGAAGCGGGATGTTCTTGATGAGATCTATCGAGGATTTCTCGGGCCTGACCAGCCCGGGCTACGAATCTGAAACGATTGAATAGCCATACTCTACGCAGACGAGGAACAATTCTTTATGGATAGTATAGAATTGTTTTACATGTGACAAACGCCATTCATAACATCATACACCAGATAGCGTGAGCTGAAGGGAAACCAGCCATCATTACGAAAAGCTGCAAGGTCATACCAATGGTTGGGGAGACTCCCTAATCCGCCTGGTAGCGCTCAAACTCACTTCGCTCATACTTAGCCTGCTTGAGACCGCGAGTATCGCCATGGTCGGCGTGATGATTAGCCCCCATGTAGGCATGCTTGGCCTCGATGCCGGCCGGCATGGAGTTTCCAATGCCGGTGATGACCTCGCCGCTCTGACCCACATCCCGGGTCGAGCGTGGCAAGTCGGTTGTATTGTCGGCGGCCGTCGCGATTGAGGGCTTGGCGATACCTTGGTCGTCGAAGCCGAAGTGTTCGGCGCGCTGGTCTGGGCGTGGCACCGAGGGGATGGTATTCATCTGGCCGGCATCATTGGGCATGGATGTGCCTCCTTGGGCAGACATTTCGGAGAGGGTTCCGCCTTGGTGAGGGTCTTGCAGAACCATTTTGGAGGTGGAAGTAGCTGTTGGGTTGAAGTGGTTTGATATGCAGTGAAACTTGAAGTACTGAGGGGTGAATGAAGGATTGGAAAGCGTTGGTTGATCCAACGAGATGAGACTACACTCGGACTCTCTTATATTCCGCCCTAGAGCCCAAGCCCTGTACTACTGGCACTGATGTCACAACGGTAGGCGTTGACTAGGGATGATGGGCAATGATATCACATGGTGATGATTGGTTTTTCATATTACTCATAAAGCACATACGACAACGAAGATAGTTGCATTGACTAATACGCTTACTGGAAATTGTTGGAAGTTGGCAGTCGATATCCTGAGATTCAAGCGGCTCTTGCTGTCATTGAGCTTGAGGATTCACAGTGGCGATATCAAATGCCTACTTGTTATAAAGGCAAACTGGCCCATTCCACCGGAGTCTAAATAGTCGGGATCAGGAACCGCAAATGAGATTTGAGATTAAGTGTTGCACTTATGATGCACGAAACAGTACAACAATAGGCGTTGGGTGAATTGGCGACCAGTAATAGTAAACCTGGTCTTTGCTGAATTGTTACATCTTAGTTGAGTCTCGCAGAGGATGAATCAAGTACTTAGAGTTGTGGGTGTATAATAACGTCGTTAAAGAAACACTGTTCATTAAAGGTGGGTCAAATTGGTAAGGTACAGGAACGTTGTACGGAAAAGAATGGATGTAAAGAAAACAAAAGGCGGAAGCCATAACGAGTGACAAGAAAGTACTGATACACCAAAAGCATAGATATGATGGCCGAGCGTCTACAGGATGAAGGCAAGAACACCCATGACAGCAGCGGCGGCAGAGACAATTCCCCCAGAGAGGCGAGCGGCGTCACCCTGGAACATGATTCCATGCGAGGCAGAAGCCGACGCGGACGAGGAAGGATAAGCCTTGTGCTCGCCGTAGACACCACTGGGCATCATCTTTCCGATACTGTTAGATGGTGTAGCCTTGGCGAAAGCGACATGCGAGGCAGGGGTGGCCATGGGCACATGCACGGGGATCATAGAGTACGAGGCAGCTTTGCTCATAGGACGGTGGGAAGCATGGTTGTAGGGGGCGGGGGCTGAAGAGCCGTAGGAGTTCGCCATAGGGTCAGCTCCGGCGGAGTTCTGGGGAGAGTGGGAGGGCGAGTCGTCGTAGGCGTTCGCCATAGGGTCAGCTCCGGCGGAGTTCTGGGGAGAGTGGGAGGGCGAGTCCTCGTAGGCGTTCGCCATAGTATCAGCTCCGGCGGAGTTCTGGGGGGAGTGGGAGGGCGAATCCTCGTAGGCGTTCACCATAGGGTCAGCTCCGGCGTAGTGCTGGGGAGAGTGGGATGGCGAGTCGTCGTAGGCGTTCACCATAGGATCAGCCCCAGCAGACTGCTGGGCGGTATGGACAGGGATGTCATTGGCCTCCATAACGTCAGGCTGGTAGGCCAGATGTGTCGCTTCAGCAGTCTTATACTGGGTCTTGGTCACTGTGTGGACAGCCTCGTGCACCGGGGCGGCGCACTGGGCCGCAACGCGCTCCTCGTATTGGTCATCGTCGTAGTCGGCGGAAGCAGGAGGGTGGACATGGGTGAACTCGCCCTTGATGGAATGGTTGTCCTCGTTGTGTTCGCCAATACCGGTGTCAACATTGATATTGGTGGGGAGAGAGAAACCAGGGCCGTCGTCATCCCCAGAGGGACCGCCAATGGCAGTACCACCGGGGGGCCGGTAGGAGCGAACGCACGTCGACCAAAGGAGATGCTTCCAGCGGCAGGACCATTGTTGTTGTGCTCCAGCGCTGTGAGCTCATAATCAAATGTGGTGTGGGGCTCGTAGTGAGGCTCATAGTGGGGGCTGTAGTGAGGCTCATAGTGAGGCTCAGGATGGTGTACAAAGTGAGGCTCGGGGTGATTCACATAGTGAGGCTCAGGGTGAGGCTCGAAGTGAGACTCGGTGTGAGGCGCGTAATGAGGCTCTGGGTGGGGCTCGAAGTGACCCCCAGGGAATCCAGGGAACCCACGACGACCAAACTTGATGCTCCCAGCGGCAGGACCATTGTTGTTGTTCTTCAGCGAAGTGAGGTCATAATCAAATGTGGTGTGGGGCTCGTAGTGAGGCTCATAGCTAGGGCTATAATGAGGCTCGTAGTGAGGCTCCGGGTGGTTCACAAAGTGAGGCTCGGGGTGATTCACATAGTGAGGCTCAGGGTGAGGCTCGAAGTGAGACTCGGTGTGAGGCTCGTAATGAGGCTCTGGGTGGGGCTCGAAGTGACCCCCAGGGAATCCAGGGAATCCACGGCGACCAAACTTGATACTCCCTGCGGAAGGACCGTTATTGTTGTTCTTCAGCGAAGTGATTTGGTGCTTCAGTGTAGTGTGGGGCTCGTAGTGAGGCTCATAGCTAGGGCTGTAATGAGGCGCATAGTGAGGCTCAGGGTGATTCACATAATGAGGCTCATCATGGTTCTCAAAGTGAGGCTCAGGGTGAGGCGCGAAGTGTGTCTCGGTGTGAGGCGCGTAATGAGGCTCGGGGTGAGGCTCAAAGTGACCGCCGTGTGGAGGGCCGCCGTGGCCACCATGGCCAGGTGGGCCCCCATGGCCAGGTGGCCCGAAGTTCTCGGAGCGACGATAGAAGGGATTAAAGAGAGGAACGGGTGGGAAGGTTTCCTCCCTCTCTAGCTCAATGGAGTGGTCATCCTCATGGTGCTCATTGATACCGGTGTTAATGCCAATGTTAGTAGGAGCGCTGAAGCTCTGGCCACCATCGTTGCCGGAGGGACCACCGATGGCCGTGCCTCCAGGAACGGAGCGTTTTTCAAAAGCATCAGGGGGAGTTGGGAAGAAATCGGCTGGACCATAGGAGGCGCCACGCGGGGGCCCGTGGGGGTGAGGAGGAGGGTGCACAACGACAGGAGCAACTGGGTGGATGTGCTTGTTCTTGATGTCGATGGAGTGATCATCCTTGTTGAACTCGTTGGTCTGTGTGTTGAAGATACCAGTCACAGACATATCGAAGCTTTGGCCCTCATCATTGCCAGAGGGCCCACCAATGGCAGTCCCACCTGGGAAAGCGTAGCCATCTGGGAAACCACGCTTTCCAAAGGGTCCCATTCCAGGGACCTGAGGGCCGCCAACGGCCCCTGGGTGGCCAAATGGCACGGGAACAACCGCAGGGCGTGGGTACACATCAGTGTGCTTCAGCTTGATGGAGTGGTCATCCTTGCTCCACTCGTTGACCTGAGTATTGGTCTTGATAGTAGCGGAGTAGGGGCTGATGAAGCCCCCGTCATTATCATTTCCAGAAGGCCCACCGATGGCGGTACCACCAGACTGCTCTACATTGCCAACATTGCCAGAAGGCCCACCGATTGCGGTACCACCAGCTTGCTGCTCATTGGGTTAGCGAAAGCATCTCTATACAGAGAGGGAGATGACATACCCGTTCAAACCGAGCCTGGGCAGCAACTGCCAGCAGTGCCACAGGGATTCCACCAACGAAGCCCTTCATCACTGCGGTGCTGGGGAAAAATTGCTGTAAAAGGAAGTATGTTCTTGTCCGTAGGAGTTAAAAGAGTGACTGGAAGCAAATGCTACGGGAGATTGATAGAATATTCTCCTTTAGAAACAGTCCATAGAGAAGAGGAGATATCCAGACCTTTAGTAGTTTCTTTGCATTGATGATCACCAGCTCAATACGCAGGCGGGAATGCCATCGCATCAACAGGGACTGCACCTTGACACGAGGCCAAGCCATGGGTAATACCATTAGAATGTCGCTGAGAATGAAAAACAACACTAATAGGTGAGTAAATCCCCGTCGATCATGGTTAGATCGTAAACAGATCCCATGTAATCCCTAGAAAGGTGGTGCTGCCGCATTCCACGAGCTGAGAGGGATAACTCCACCTGAACAGGAGTGGCATTCAGTTCTCAAGCAAGCCCCTTGTCTGGAACTGGGTGGGATATTTTGGCTAATTTTACACAAGTCGTTCGGGTACCACAGGTCATGTTCAACTCCTCCCAAACAGACTGAGGTATGGACGATCTTGGCTCGTCCTGTCCTTCACTCGAGAGGCTAACGCTGAAAAATCACCGTGCGAGCAGACAATATGGGGTTCCCCTTGAATGTTGCCATTGAGTAATATTCCATCGGCCCTTATGGACGCAAGCCTAGCTGAATCGTCCACATTACAATAGAAAGTGTAGTGACCCTGAGCATCGGAGTTATGCAGGGTTACGCTGAATCTGTTCAGTCATTTCTATTTACCCAATTTACGAAAGACCCTCACATGCATCAATGCGTTGGTCGCTACTCACACTTCAACTGCCAAGAGTTGAGGTGAAGGAATGTGTCCCGTCTTCGACATCCAAATCCCACCGCCCTCACTTAAGAGGACACAGGAAACGGACTTCCTATCGAGGACAATCTATCTCCTGAGCCGATCAGTCCCGTAAGACCGAAGTCCGTAGGACCGAAGGCAACACATCGCCGTGGGTTTTGTCGTAAGACAGAACGATGGTCGTGGCAGGCTCAGTTGCTTTTTTTCGATAAAGAAGAAAAGAAAAGGAGAGAAGGGGCGAAAAAGTTTGCGGTCTTTTATAGCGCTAGTGGGGTCCCGGATCGGATTTACATTTTTCATCTCGGCACTGAGGTCGGTCCGACCCCATCTACATTATAGCCTAAATTTTAAGGCTACAAATCACACCTCATGCACAGTCTTGAAGAGAAAAAGAAAATAACTTAGGATATGATACAGCGGTTCCGGCCAATTCCATGACACGTCCAATTCAATACGCGCGGGATCCTGATCACGCCGGAAAGTGACATGTCATTTCTGTAGGCAAGCGAAATAATCTCCAATTAAGAATAATAGAAACCTCACCCCCAAGCCCTAGCTCTCCACAGCAGCTTCAAGGGAGACGAAACAAAAGGATAGCCTAGCTTAGGTCGGAGAAGTCGATGGTGTGAATCATAATGAATAGTGATCGAGCTGCTCAACTCCTCGAATCAAAGGTGGTAAAATGGTAACCGGAACCTTGCATATGCTATCAGCGACGAATCTAACCCAGTGGGTAAAAAGGACTCGAAGAACTCACTCATCCCCCAGTTGCCGATTTTTCGGCACTGGCTCTCCAACCTGCTCCCCCTACCGCCGCAGTGATGCCCAATGCGATCGCAATCATAGTCCCCACTGTCACCACTGCCACGACTGCCTTCAGTGCCATCCGTTGTTTGTTACTCAAAGACTGCAGCCATGTCAATGGTTTGTTCTCTTCCTCCCACAGCTTCGATCGTCGGGGACTATCGGTTCGGCAGCTTGCGTATGGGCCCATGCTTTCCAGGTCTCTCAAATGGCTTCTCCGATTGGCATTCTTTGTTTCGAAGGTGAGTTGTTCGTGCGAGATGGTTGGACTTGAATGGGGGTAGAACGGCGAGCATGGCTTTGCACCGATCGATGGGTCAAATTCCTGGCTGTGAGCCCCAGGCGAAGATGTAATGGAACATCGGGGGGCGCGATGATAGGCGTTGTTGGGATTTTCTCGTCGGTTTTGATCGATGCGGCTACCTGAGCCCCAATCACCCCAAGTCCGTGCAAACTCATAGCGATGTGCCAATGTGGAAGGGAGGAGTGCGGATTCCCAGATCAAAAGATCTTGCAGAGTGACGTCTTCAGGCTTTTTCGCTTGGACTTGGATCTTTGTACAGGTCGTTGTTCCTTGACCTTGGGTGCTGGTGTTATGATTGCCTCAACGGGAATGGCAACAGTCGAGACACCGCCGTACATAAACAATGCCGTATCAACCTGGAATGCGCTCCAAGTCCAAGCGGACCGCGGCAGTTTCATCACTCGAACTGATCACAATAAGAAATATAATTATTGAAAATAGTGGAGGGGCAGATGGGTGCCCGTCAAAATGCTAGTTTGATATAAAATGGAATGAGTAGTTGTTTCCTCCAGAAGCGCACCTGGATGGTTTTGGGGCAACTTGACGGCAACAACAATCTGAATTTTTTTAAAAGGGTCCTAGGTACTTTCGGGAACACCCTGTAGTGAAATGAAATATTTCTCTAGGGATGCAAGGCCTTTATTGGTTTGGAGGCAGTTTTTCACCCCTGGATTGGCATCTCGTGCACCTCAAAGCATTCCTACACCCTTTATAGTGTAGATTATCTTCTCCTGCAGCAAAAGCAATCCTACTATTGGTAGATCATTGCTTAGATGGCATTCTTATCGGTCGATCATGCAATCCCCTGTTCTAAACCTTCTCTCCATAGGCTCTGTTTTGTAACCCTGTTCGCCACTTCAGTATGTGGATTTCACCCTAGCATAGGTGACCATCTTATTGTGCGGTGTCTCTAGGCGAAATAGCCAATAGGCGACAGGGGCATGTTTGAAATTGGGATGTCTCGATCATTCTCAACGTCGTTCACAGATCATAGGTCATATGTAGGTCACATTTGGAATATGTATACAAAACTGCACGACATTGTACAATTCACGCCGGCAAAGCTTGCCCCAGTACGGAGTAGAATTAAAGAATTAACAATCGCATAGACGTCCTTAATCTAGGTGCGAAAATCCTGGGCAAAACTTAGTGTTCTGGGTTGTCGTATTGATTGTCTATCCGGAAGCTAAAAATCTCCCATATTCGGTTACATCTAAGTATCCTACGAAGTAGGCGTTTGTCCGATATATTATACAAGTATATATAGTACCAACAGTATCTATGCGCTTTCAATGATAAACATGTCGAGTTGTAGCAGATATATCTAGTATCTACTCCCTGGACAAGAATAGCTCAAACTGCATATATATATATATCTCTCTCTGACAAGGTTCGTATGACAAATGTTCGACAAATAACAGGAAATAAGCATATGCAAGTGCAACTCGAATGCATAGGATTATACGAGGTTTAAAAGAGGTATATATCACATAAATATATGTTTCATCATCGGTTTACTCGCGGCACTGATTTACTTGCCAAGCCTTGAAGTGTTTTTAACCGAAAATATGCAATATCAGGCCTGCATGTTAACAAATAACAGAAAGCTTGCTTGATAGTGAAATTTTCTACTCCCTACTTGAGCTAATTAAGCTTTACATGAGCGTATATGTTGTACTTTGGCTATGGCATTCAGCTATTGTTTCATTAATCAGGTGAGTAATACTAGCCAAAGCATACCTCATGATCAGCCCAACCAGGGTCCATAACGACCACGGGATGCAACCCAGGCTTGCTGCTAGTTAGTCACTAAGCCAGTGCTGCATACCTATGAGCAATAGACTACATTATTTATGTTTAGTGTAACAAGTCGCCAGAACTAGATCCTCCCGCATCGCGACACAATTCTGAATCAACTATTACGGTTTCTTAAATCACCTTAAAAGAATGCAGATTTTGGATCCACACTATAAACCAATCATCCCTGGTCTATATGTCAATAGTAACAAAGCTTATTTCCAACCACGAAATGCGGTGATCCTTCAGCGAGAACGCAAGAATATAGGTTGAATATTATATGCAAAATATAAGCTATATCGATAAGCCGCTATGGAGTAGTTATAACAGAAGGGGCTATATTGAAGTTTACTACGTAAACGATAACAACTCACCGCAAAAGGCCTTACCCCTGGATCCATGCCAAACAAACAAGACTAGGGCGTCAAATCCAAACTGTTAATTTTGCTTTTTCAGGTTTAGCACCCAGTATGTCTGTAACAATAACAGGAGTTTTTCAATAACCTCATTGGACAGCACCATCATTCATGCACCTTACTGTCAGTTGGGTGCGAATTTGAGGCTAACAGTGAAAGATGACTGATCGAGAGCAGATCGCTGATGTTAGTACTACCATCTTTTGATAATGCTGGACCGCCTGTCTCTCCCAGATCCCGTATAAGCTTTTCAATACTCTCTGTCCGGCCACTTGCATGCAAGATATTGCCAATGGCAGCATGCAACTATAAGTGCTTAGCTCCAGGAAGATGAAAGCGGGGGTCGTGGCTAGTCAAAGTTATAACCCTATTTCTAGGTAACAAGGGTGTGTAAATAGATGCGAAGCGTGGAAATAGTTTGAGAGTGTAGCAATTAGGGGTCGGAGTATCCTTAAGAACAAAGTAGAAGAGACCGAACTCTTCAAAAAGGGGATTGATCATCATCATGATATTATCCTTTCGATTCACATCCTCAGTTGACATATTAAGGGTAAAGCGGAGGCTTGGAAAGTAACGAAAAATGTTTACCCACACCTCAGAAATTCGCCGTCTTTCATCGTCATTCGTGAAACTGCCAAGAGCGAACGGAAACTATGAACAGCTTATAAAATGCCGGTAAATTCGCCAGGGGGAAGTCGTGATTAGAGCCCCAGCTCTTCGTAATAGTACATTGATATCCATCTCGTCTAAGACAGTTTGTGATATCGAGGGAGTTGAGATTTTCAACCGAATCGTCAAAGCTGACACGATATGAACAAGACAAGTGATGAAGAGAAGAGAAGACAAAAGTCAAGGTAGAGTGATGGGGAGAGTTAAAGTAAAGTGATGAAGAGGACTATTTTGGAGATAGATTGGCATATCCGATGCCTAAAAACAAGAGTGGCAGGTCCACGGGTCTAGGTTGTGTTTTCTAAGGTTGGTAATTTAGTCGACCCTTATGTACCTTGATGAGATGATAATTTTAGTTAATTCGAGCTTCACGGCAGTTAGCGATTTGGATGTCTTTTTGGATGTCTTTTTGAATGTCTTCTTGAATGAGACTAGAGAATAGTATTAGGAATTTGCACTCGTTGTCAAGCCCTCTATACCATTGTCCATAATACGAAAGCGGCCATTTTCGGCGTCAATTCCACAGGTCCTCATATTCTAGTTGTAAAATTTTAATGCCCTCTATTTAACAGGTGACAGCAAATAGGTCCAGAAATAATATAGATCATATTAGTTATGTTGCGCTATACAATCTCTAAATATGGGCTTGCGCCTTGGCCAATAGGACTATCTTCTCTCTCCCTCTCTCTCCTGCATCAAATTACCCATCAATTCCCTTTACATCAAGTTTATCATCTCGCCAAGGTTATATCCGTGTCTCGATTTTCTAGTTGGTGTTTTCGCCGTTCTGATGGATACAACTTCAAGTGCAGTGGAGCGCGCCTCCGTCGTGTGTATGGCAATTCTATTAAAATCAGTTTCGAATCACCACAATGCAATACAGAAAGCGACTTACCGCAGGTACTTTGGAAGTTGTCGAAGGAGTATCGGTATTCGTTGCAGTAGGAGTCGGGTGGCTAGTTGCAGCTTCGGATGTTGTTTCAACGTGGGGTTCATCATGCTTATGTTGAACACCTGGGCAACCAATCCCCGGCACAGCAATGTCGTGAGCATATACCTCCAGTGCAAAGTACTGGAGGGTCTCAGAGTCATGGGTTGACAGCGTCGCATTTTTCTTCGCCAGATCCATGACCTCTTCATATCCGTCTGCAAAATGGTCTATCCAGTTCTGTCCGAAGGCAGGAATATGATATAGGCGGTGCAGTAGATCAGCGGCCCAGAAGGTGTTGGTCTCAGACTCCGAGACTGTATATCCAAGACCGCACATGGTTGAGAGAGAGCGTCGAGTCTGGTAGCTCAAGTCGCAGATGACTGTCTCATCCGTGCCATTTACGCCTCGCCAATGTCCGGCATAACCTATTTGGTTGAGATGTTTAGTATATCATCCATCACATAGAGCAAGATGCATTACCTTTGAGCGCGCAATTTCCATCTGGGTTATCACATCGGAATAAAACATTTTTCTTGTCGCCGTTGACTACGACGTCAAATGCACCGATGGCTTCCATGGACGGGCGGTCACCGAAATACTTCCTGTAGATCTCACTCTCATTTCTCCATCTCAATATATGGTCTTTGGCATGCTCAGCAAGTGTAATGGTCTCATTAAGACCTATCTCAATTTGACGACGCTGGGTTGCATTGCAGCTTGAATGGATGGGAAATCGGTCCACTGCGCCGGCATTCCAAGGTGCAATCTCAGTCTGAGAGAAGGGCTGGGATTTATTGCCCTCGGAGCTTTCGGGGGTGGGGAGAGCAGCGGCAATTGCTGCAGATGAGAGGATGAGCTTGAACAAAAGCATCTTTGTATAATCGAGGTAAATTACTTGGGAACTATGGAAGCGATTTCTGAACAAGGTAGGGGCAGCTTTTATATTATTTTTACAAAGTTTTCGATGCTTCCACATATGTTGTACGATGAATTTAGTTTTTCTTAACTGTTTGCCAAGTGAGGCGTTTGTTCTCACTTTCGCTGTGTCTGTAATCCACGCAATGCCCAGTATAGAATAGAGAGTGGGATGCTTTCTCCATCTTTCTCGTTCCACGGATGGTACCATCTGCCAAGAGGGGACCTTGAGAGCTTCTTTGCTTTTCTCGCTAAAAGTTTTTTTTTTCTCCAGCAATCAGAACAGTAAATTACCGAATGATGCCAAGATAAAGGCTCGGCGGAGGGTCGCCAAGACACCTGGGCGGGAGTACCTTGAGAGCACAAGAACTAAGTGGGTGATATTCTCCGGAGGAAGCCCGGATTCGAAGTTTAGACCTGTTCTCGGTGAAAATGTGGGAAGACCTTTTGCTTGGCATTGAGAACCTTGGGGATGAGACCCTAATGGTGAGACACTAATGTATGGCTCTTTCGTAATACATCAGGCCTTTTAGAAAGGATCGTGCCCAGTAAATATTTCATTGAAAAATCCTCACTTGTGGCATATCTGTTGCGTCAATCTCAGTCCCATCTATTACGAGAGGTTAAAGCAACAGCTTCATCATGCTCCTTTTCAGACCTTTTCTTATATCACTCGGCATTACCGGGGTATATGCAGCCACACCAACAATATCAGCGCAAACATCATCTGTAACTGGTTGTCATAGCCATGGCTCAAGCATTTACTGTATCGATGGAGATGGTCACGAAGTTTTAGTTTCGGCCACATCTACCCCGACAACTGGAATACCAGCACAATATACTGGGTGTCACTCCCACGGAAACGAGTCGTAAGTACACATGTACGCATTTTTATGACAATATACTAACATACAAAATGTGAAGATATTGCATGGATGAAGATGGAAACGATGTCCTGATTCAAGCAGAGGGTTCCGAAGACAGTCACAGCGAAGAAGATGCCCACAAGCACGAGGAATCATCAAGCGAAGGCAAACAAAACTGCCACTTCCATGCTGGCGTGGAGTAAGGTTATAATCCTTTTTCCAACAATTTGCGCGTTATTGACTTTGGAAATTGCAGACACTGCGTGAATGAAGGCGAATCAGAGGCAAAGAGTGCTCCATCGTGTGGTACCCAAACAAGAGACTACAACATGCCTCTAAGAATTGGCACACTGTTCGTTGTCCTTGTCACCAGTTCAATTGGTGTCTTTGCCCCTATTCTCCTGATGAAACTTCCATTTGCCTCTATCAATGGGGTGATCTCGACCGTCATCAAACAATTCGGAACTGGCATCATCCTCGCCACAGCTTTCATCCATGTAGGTAACCCCTGCCTTGACAGAAGTACCATTTGCTGACTGTTTTTCTTAGCTATACACACATGCAAACCTCATGTTTACCAACGAGTGTTTGGGAGAACTCGAGTACGAAGCGACTACCTCCGCCGTAGTCATGGCGGGTATGTTCATTGCTTTCCTGTTGGAATACATTGGCCACAGAATCATCGTTGCTCGTAACAGCAAGAGGAACTCCGCAGAAACCACACCTTCCGAGTCTCAGCCAATAGAGCAGAAAGGAGAGCAGGACCACACTCAGGATCAACAACAACAGCCCACGTTGGCTTGTCTTGGGCACAGTCACGGATCATTCGATCTTACCGGACCCAACAGCAAATTCTCGGTCATTGTCATGGAATCAGGTATACTCTTCCACAGTATCTTGATTGGCCTCACCCTCGTCGTTGCTGGGGACTCATTTTACAAGACGCTGCTGGTCGTAATTGTGTTTCATCAATTCTTTGAAGGGTTGGCACTCGGTGCCCGTATCGCAATCCTCCAGGGACCTATATTTCCCTCCAAAGCAGGCATGGCGATAGCCTTTGCCTTGATCACACCTATTGGCATGGCTATTGGCCTGGGTGTTCTTCACACCTTCAATGGTAATTCGAGGGGCACTCTGATTGCACTGGGAACATTGGACGCGCTGTCTGCTGGTATTCTGGTGTGGGTTGGTGTCGTTGATATGTGGGCGCGTGACTGGGTCATTGAGGGAGGTGAAATGTTGAATGCGAAGTTGGGAAGAGTTTTGACTGGTGGTATGTCCTTGGTCAGTGGGCTGGTGTTGATGGGACTGCTAGGAAAATGGGCTTGATCATAGGGGTGACATGGCTGCCTGAGGCGTGCCTTCCAAAGTTGTCTTCCATAATACATAGTTAGACTGCTCCTGAAAATATATGCACAGATACTATAACCGGCTCACCTATATTTACGGTCAGTACTCCGGATTTTAATCTGAATTCCGGTGTGCGTAAGATGACGCGCTCGGCAGGCGTTTGTCGACAGGCCCTTCCCCAGCAGAGGCATACGGGCGGAAGCCGCACCCTATCCCACGGTGGTATATATTCAGAATAGTCAAATTTATTAAATTGCATTAAAATCAGAAAAGGATTGTTGGGGTCGAACGAGGCAGAAAACACAATAGTAGGACGCAATAGGCTTATCAGAAGGTAAAAAAGGGCTTCATAACATCAATGTTGTGACATTTCCCGGGCCAAATTCAAAGGAAAGAGAGATGTGCATCGGAAAAGAAAAATAACTCTGAAAAAGCTAAGCTTACTTGCTGAAGACTTGGGGTACAAAACCCCCATCATTTCCCTCTCGCACACGCTGTTAAAGCAACCAAATATGACAGCTACCGAAACGCTTGAATTCAAATGCTACTAATTAGTCATGTGTGTCATTCTTGAAATTTCCCCCTGCGTATCTGTGTTAATGAACGGTAACGGCTGTTGCAAGTTCAGCCTTATTCTTTGGACTTGGGGTTGCGGATCATGCAATATAACTGGGATGGCGCGTGTCAGTCATTTAGCAATATTTCCAGCCAAGAGAGCATACCTTGCAAACATCTCCTCCGTCCACGCACTCGATCTCCTTGACCAATTCAAAGCCCATTTTTTCGTAAATACCCACATTCGGATACCCCTTGGAGCTCTCAAGGTAGCACGGCATATTCTCCCGATCAGCCTTCTCCATGACATTCACCATGAGCTTCTTGCCCACTCCCATACCACGCGCCTCTGAATCAACGCAAACAACGTTGCAAAAGTAGTACCCGCGGGGGTCCTGCCAGATAGCATCATGAGCAGTTTGCTGCACTTGTTTCCAAATCCAATACCGGCGCACATTCAGACCACCCCGACCAAGGAAGCGGATATTGTTCATGAGCTGGCGGAAGGAAAGAAGCCAGTCTTGCGCCCAAACAGACCAGCTTTGTATCATGGAAGGCCCTTGTGGGGAGTACCACCAGGCAACGCCGACCACAGTACCAGCTGGTAGGCGAATTTCGCCATCGTTCTTGGTTTCATTTGCAGCGCGAGTTACCTTGGCGACAGAGATGGGGCAGTTGCAGTTAATACCATGTCGGAAATGAGCAGCGAGAGAGGCTGCATTTCGTTGAATGTTAAACTGTTAGATCCCGTTATTACTTGATTCAATATCATATCCACTTCGTTGTGTTTCACTCTTTTGTGGGTCTTTCTCAAAGCCTCGATGAAGTCATCGGAGCCATGGCTTGAGGAAATATAGTTCATACCTTTGATGGGTCATCAAACGCCCAGCGAAAATAGGGATCGTCGGCAAACGCTTTCTGCACACAGTCTACAGCCCCAGGTATGTCGGTCTGACTCAGTGGGACGATTTCGATTGACATTGTTCGTTCTTGGCTTGTCACTACGTTTTCTTGGACAGCGACAGTTGTCTTAATGAACTGGTTTAGATGTCCGGATACTTTTTCTACTAGCTCTGCGAATAGCTTGACACAGAGATATAGTATAAGAATGCCAATGAAGCCGTTGGGGACAGTGAGAGACAAAGACAACCGCCATCTAAGTAGAGTTGAAGTGGTGATGGTCCACAAGTTGATGAGAGGAGAAGGCGAGGGAAGCGAGGTCTTTGTTTATTGTAGGGGTGTCAGCAATCGAGAGAATAATGAGTTGGAAGTCACTTGCCCTGAGGAACGGGGCTCATATAGCTGAGCTGGGTGATGATCCTCGGGGCCACACTTGATTGTCACGCTTGTCTTATCCGGCCGATATTCCAAGGTTGCATGTCGCTAGCCTTTCTAGGCAGCTCTAACCGGGACAAGTACATATGCGCTATGGGAGTGTCACAGTGTCCCTTCACTAAGACCATCGCTACGTCGTGATCCCGACAGTAGCCGCGGGTAGACGAGTCTAACACAGACCGACTATCTACGTGGTTTGAGCATGTACATACTACATGGTAGATATGCTCGAATAACTCGAATCATTTAGCAAGATTGTCGATCTCTGTATCTAAACGCGGGGGACGGCTCGTACTGGATCATGTGGAGAGGCCAATCTAAATCTAATCCCAATCAGGCAGGTAGTCGCGTCATTGGCTCAATGTGGTTGTGGGTCGTTCCACCTGTCTTGGAAGGTTATCAGGTCTATCAGTAGAACTGATAAGAGATAGTCATAATAAGAGTCAAATATACAAGTAGCTGATCTGTTTAAAGTCTGATAGGGTGTAGTTTGCCTGATTACTCGCTTATAGTTCAAGGATCTCTCGGCAAAGTGCATGTAAGCAACGGGAATTGATTCCGGCCGAACCTTAGAAATCATGAACTCGGTGAGTAAAACCAGTGCGAATGTGCTTCTATCAGACAAAAATACATGTCGAGAATTGTGATGCCTATGTACTCGGATTATGTATCTTGTGGAATTATGGATGCTGAGGGACACATGTCCAAACCATGTTATAATTCCTATCGACTTACTGGACAGCCCGTATTCGGAAAGATAAAATAAAACGCCCCAAAAAAAAATTCATACGCATGTCCATTTTGCCGCCTGTGACCGTTGATTCTTTGTTTGGCGACACATGGTCACCCGCCACCTGCGGCTTGTCTCATCTGGTTCTACGCCCATGCTCTACCCTTTGTGTATTAGTCTCTTTGTTCATCGAGTCCATTTGATAGACAAATGTAAACATGATGAAAGTGCTAAACCCCAGTCTTTTCTTGAACTTCAAGATGTCCACATAGCGGTTATAGCATTGTTACAACGCGAGCTGTGCCCAGTCTTTCGTAATGCGACTACTTTGTAACTAAGAGAAATCCTATCGGGTTGTTTTCTAATATTTAATTCCACGGTTATGAGCCCCTGCTACAGACATTGTTCTTTCTTTTGAATATAAATAGTGTCTTAGTGAGTAGGGCGAAGGCGAAGATTTTCTTTCTTGACAAAATAACCAGGGGTCTTCCTAGTTAAGATGGAATATTCCTTTTCTTCTTGGGAGAATAAAAAATGAAATCTTTGTTAAAATTGCTGTCTTTGTCAAATACATCAACAGGGGAATTGAATCAGTGTCAACTGTACTCCGTACAAATGCATAAATAACTCTAGTTCTCACTACCTCATCAAGTTCCCAACAGACATAGCCCTCAAACAATCCGAGAACATCGTGTGCTACATCATCCTACATCCTACAACCCGGTTATTTGCTTCACCTTGCTTGTCTAGTAATCATCAATAAACTCCACTTCAAAGTCACACTTCAATCACTTAGCGCGGCGAGTCTTGCAATCTCTGGAGGCTTCTCCGTCACCAGTCTGATTTTCGCCTACGATGCCTCGTCATAATCTTGAGCGTGTACTAGCCGACGATCCCTACAATGAGCGGCGTATTTTCACTTTGTCGGCTGTGCACGACGCAATCTACTATCTTCGCCACGAACCGCATCTTCGTGACGATGTCATTGACACGTTAGAGGAAATTGCTCACGAAATGGGCATCGGTATTTCAAGTGCAGTTGTGGAGCGTGATCCTCAGTTTGAGAGATTGTGTCGTAACCTTGAGCTTATGTTGCCTGTCTTGATCAGGATTCTCAGCAAGCACAACGACCAGGAGACAGACAGAGACGTTGCTGATGATCTCATCAGCTGCATCCCCAGTGTTCTGCAACAGCCTAAAAAGTGGAACCCGGATGTCGAAGAGATTCCTGACGAGGAAGCATTTGAGGAGCAGCAGCGAAATAGATGCCTTCTCCACCACAGATAGGTTTGGCTCTCTATTGTTGTGACAGGAGTTTTAGGAGAATTTTCGGTTCTATTGTTTTGCTGCTGGTTCTGCATTCCAACTTGTGTTTTTGTTTTAGTGACGATAAATTAAAGGTAGAGTTATTATATCTTACTGTTCACATGCCCAAACAGTTTCTTCCTTCTATACATGTCTCATTCAACGTAAGTGCTGCATCACATGTATGTCTTATATAGATAGATCCGAGAGGTGGATCGTGAGTTGTCACAAGCAACATTTAAGGTATCATAAGCTTCATGTCTTAAAAAGGGTTTAATAGTTATTTCTAGCAGAGGTTTTAAAGGCTAAAGCTTGCTTGGACTTGCGTTAATAGTAAAGGAAAAAAATCCCAATGCCATGCGCACAAGCTAATCAATTCGATAAACATCGGCAACATCATATTACCACCAAATACATTAAACTCTTCCAACATCAGAAAAACTATCAAGAACTGGCAATAATCAAGCTGATCTAACATCTCTCAAGAAACAACCGACCAATATCTTTTTAAGTCTACTATTCCCCAATCCCGCCAAACAATCTAACCACGATTGCGTCCACGATGAAAGCGAGGCAGGAAAGCAGGCGCAGGCGCAGGCTCGGTAGCAGTTTCAGTCACAATACGCGTGAGATTCACTGCACTGGTCGTGGCATTCGAGATAACAGTCGAATTGGTGAATAGGGCTGTCGCTGATATGTTGGTAAACATCTGTCGGCGAACAACATCGGGGTTGATAATTGCTCGTGGGGTCACACGCATACCCGGCGTTGAGGGAGATACATGCGCAGGTGTTGATGTAGGCAAAGTCATGAGGGTAGCTGGTGTGGTGGGCGAGCCTGTTGCGACTGTACGCGTCCTAGGGCTGCTTGGTATGAGGGGCGTAGATGTTTGGGTCTGGGTCAGAGTTTGTGTCGAGGTGTGCGTTTGGGTTCTGGTGGACGAGGCTGTCACGCTGCTGCCACTTGGGGATGCTACGCTTGAGGTTCCCCCTGGAGCTGTCGCGGTGCCACTTGGATGGACTCCGACAGAAGTACTCACTGAGGCTGTCGTGGTACCACTTGGGAGGACTCCACCAGGGGTGCTCACGGAGGCTGTCGCGGTGCCACTTGGGAGGACTCCACCAGGGGTGCTCTCTGAGGCTGTGGCACTACCACTTGGGAGGACTCCGCCACCTCCAGTTGGGGGGATTACAGTTGGGCAAGGGCAGCACTCTGTTGCCGGGCCCAAGCCCCCACCAGATGTGACAGTGACAGTGGCAGTGCTAACTAAGACGGCAGGGCACGTAACCGTCACCGGGACGACAGTGGTCTCCTTAGATGTGGAAGGAGGAGGACAAACCGATGGGGAAGGGGGAGGACAAGCCGATGTGGCAGGGAGAGGACAAACCGGTGGTCCGGTGGGAGATGGGGAAGGAGATACACCACCACCAGTGGGGGGTGTATGGCTGGTGCCTGGTTGCTCACTAGTTGAGGGAGGAGGCTGAGCAGTGTTAGTAGTTGTAGTAACTACTTCAGGGGGGGGATGTCTGGGGGGTTCCACTAGGAGATGGCAGAGTGGTCCCGCTTGGGGAGGAAGCGGGGCCGCTGGGCGATGGCCCGACACTCTCGCTTGGGGAAGGACTAACATGGCTGCCAGTTGGAGGGGCAGGTCCGGTTGTTGAGCTAACACTGCCTCCACCAGTTGGAGGAACAACACTCGTCGAAGGGACACCACCTGTTGTAGGAACGCCGCCAGTTGGGGTAGCAGTCGTACCTATACCACCGCCGCCAGTGGGTGAAGTGCCGCCTTAAGTACCAGAGAGAGTAAGAAGAGTGCTTTCAGAAAAGGAATTAGGAGGTAGTTTGCTCACCTCCACCGCCAGGGACTGTAGTACCACCGTCTCCGCCAGGCACTGTACCACCACCTCCGCCAGGCACCGTTCCACCGCCTCCACCAGGCACTGTTTCACCACCTCCTCCAGGCACTGTACCGCGACCACCTCCTCCTCCCGGGGTAGTCTCAGGCTTCGGAGCATGTGTCGTAGCTAACTCCTCGGTCAAGACAGAAAGTAGCGAGCTCTGGAGTTCAGGATGGTTGTGGCGCTCCTGCAAGCCAAAGTCCCGCTCTTCTCGACGACGACCCTCGAGGCCGGGCTGCTCTAGCGCCTCATCCGGGACAGCCAGGACACTCTGCAGGAGAGTCCAGGAGCAAGCCAACAGAATCAATCTTTTGAGAAACATAATTCGGACCACGGCAAGTATGTGCAGAGCAATTGAGCAAATGTGGCCGACTTAGGGAAAGCGAAGGCCAATGCAAGTTCGCCGATGGTTCTGGGGGGGTTGGGTTCGGATTGATGAAGGAGCTGATATAGAAGACAGTTCTAGATTCAGGACTCCGTAGATAGCAAGTTTAGCAAAGAAGCAAAGCAAATGCCCGACAAACGAGTTCGAGACGATAGCAAGGAAAGTAATGTCCCGGAAGAAAAGGACGTTAGGAGAGGGATGCGAGCATAGCGCCGTATATGTAGTGAGAGCCTCTAGAAAAGTCAATGGTGATGGATTGATGAACACTCGATGTCATCACATCTAGAGGATTGGCCAGGCCTGATGTCGCTGGTTGTTTTTTAGTTAAGCTTTCGATGTCTTTATGGTTTCCATGGTGAGAGCTGAGTTTGCTCCTATTGGAAATCATTCCCAAAGGTGAAATCCATGGCTGGATAAGGTACAAAGCCATCATTGTGACTAGATGTTTACATAGATCCGGTGCCTGTCGGATATCTCGTGCGACGTGTTCTACCCTGTTCAGCCCTGTCGGCCCTGAGGGAACCTGAACCTGAGTTACCAACATCTATGTTTCTTATATCGCCTCAACGCCGGCAATTTGTGTTATTTCTAATTGCCAGTTCGACTGCCAGATCCAATTGTACAGCTGAAGGGCCGAACCGACCATGTCGGAGACGATATCCGATTTTATGGAGCTAAACTATAGAATTGCAATCACAATTGATAAATATAGACATTAGTAGTAGCTATGTAAAATCACTTGGGCATAAACGCTGAAGAAAAAAGATGTAAGCTGAGGGGGAAAACCTTTTCTATCTAGGCTCGTCTTTTAAATCGTGAAATCGTGTCGAGATTACCAGATCAACCAGCGTCGAGGTCATTGATACCAAATCCAGCAATTTAGTAGATCGCGAGAGGGTGACGCCAGCCAACTTGGATGACCTTTACAGCGGTACAGCATGCAAGACCAGCCGCATAGCAGCAGAGAGTAAAGGTGATAAGGCCCCAGTAGGATCCATTGCAGCGTGCCAGGATCTCACCTGCAATAGGGATTCCGGTGAGAGTGCTAGCAAAAATGTTGTCAGTTATGGACAGGCAGGTGACATCACAAGGGGGAAAAAACACTCACCCGAAGCTCACTATGGTATAGGCAGTTGCGTAATATCGGCCATAGTTCTCGGTCTTACAGAGTTGACCGACACAGACTGGCGTCAGACTGATATTGCTGCCGCTTGAGAATCCAAAAAGAACAGCATAAACGATCAGCAGGGGCAGACTATCTCCAGCAGGAAGCCACAGGCAAGCGTTACAGAGCAAGCAGAGCGCTACCGTCGCGATCAACGTGTTGAAGCGACCAAGGAAATCGGCAAAAAAGCCGGGCAACCATCGCCCAAAGAAGGAGCCAGCATTCAAGATTGCAATGATCTGGTACGAGAACCTGGTAGGGAACCCATGGTCGAGGGCATAAGATGAAATGTAGCTAATTGGCACAAAAAGACCCCACTCGATGAAGAAGATGCTAGCGGTGGTGAGAACGAATCGGGGGTCTCGGAAGATTCGGAAGTCAGGAAGCACATTCTCCTTGGAGAATGGCTTCTGCGGGAGTCGGGACCTAATCAAGAGATTTGCAACTGATAGCGTAATTAGGCAGATCAGCGCGACAACCCGAGTGGCCCAGGCCCAGCCGATCTTGGGGAAGAGGGCTTCTAGAACGAGAGGAAAAACAATGCCTCCGGCAGAGCCACCAGTGGCAGCAATGCCAGTTGCGAGTCCACGTTTCTCATAGAAATAGTGGCCGATCGCCGAGATCGCCGGTGTGAAGATGAGGGAGGCTCCCACTCCACCCAGTACACCGATGACCAGCATAAAGTGCCAGTATTCAGTGCAGAAGCCGACGAGGATTATCATAGCCATTTCGAGTACGGAACCCGCAAAGACGAGAAGGCGTGGGCCTCGAGCATCGAAGATGGGACCGATTTGCACTCCACAAAAGAAAGTTAGAAAGGCAAACATTCCAAAAATCCAACCATTGGTTCCTGAGCTGTATTCCTTCAGTTGATGGGTTTGGATATATGCTTGGAAAGTGCCAATAGTGTTGACCAGGCCCAGCGATCCAAAGAGACCCAGGAAGCTGCCCAACACTACCAGCCAGGCTTCGAGGCCACCCTCCGGGTAGGTGTTCCCTTCGGCATCTGTAGTCACTCGACTAACGGGGTCTCTTCTGGCTGATCTTTGAGACGGTGCCACGGTAGACGCTGTCCGGCGTGCATCCTCTAAGCCGGGTTCTTGCTCTAGTGCAGCCGCAGATTTCTCATTGTCCATATGAACAGTCTTCTCGTCAAAGGGTGTGGTGCTTTGGGCTGTTGTGGTCTGGGTGTTTATGTCAAACACATCAGTCTTGGCAGACCCGACATTGGTAGACATTCTATGTGGCAAGAGCTATTATATTCTCCCCTTGAAGGAATTCCTTTCTGAGTATCTAGGTGAGGTGGGAGAAGGAGGGGAGATAGATATTAGCAATCAAAACTTCTAGAGCAGTCATATTGGTCATATATTGGCTCTAGGAATTTTTCAGAAATATTCTCATTGGTGTGTAAATGGCAATGTAGTAGCCATATTAGGTGAAAATTTCACAGATCGTGATCATTGGACAGGAAAGTGGATATGTTGTGTCCAGACCAAAACCCGAACACTTTTTTGTACTACACTACAACATTGTGTCCTATATTATATGGGAAGTTTTAGAGCTATTCTTCTTAGGATTATCCTGGTCTCTTTGATAACTAATCATATAGAATCACAATTTGTAATTGCCCTACTTATCTAGACTTATTCCGAGGTCGGCTATAGCTATGACATTAGTTCAGCAACGCGACCAAACTCCGACTTTCCGAACTTCCGAAATCCGGAACCTTTGTCTACCCGAACGCATGCCCGAACGCATATACTATCTACATCTAGGCATAGCATTAACCACTATATAGACCAACCTGTATTCGAATATATAGGACTACATCCCCTGTGAATAAATATGGTTGGATTGATGAACGGACAATATAAAAAAAAAAAAAAACATAATCTATACCTGAAATCGCACAAAATAAGATGGTGCAAGTAATATATATAACTGCGATCATGTTATGCTTTTTTGACAAAGTGTCATCTGCCACAAAATTTACGCAAACTCCAGATATAACCTCTATGCCTTCGTGATTAGAAACTCGGAAGCACAAAATGTCTAAGATTTTAAGAATATCACATTGGAAGTCCTAGTGTAGGATCTACACGTCAAAGGTTGATAATAAATATTGTTTAGGTTCATAAAGCACTAAATACATGCCTCTTCCATCAAATTGGGCTTGTGGTTTAGTGGTATAATACTCCCTTAGCATGGGAGTGGTCCAGGGTTCGATTCCCTGCAAGTCCATTTTTTTTTGTTTCCTGAATTTGTTTTCGTCATATACCACGTCAAATAAAATTAATTAGGACCTTTTTTTCCCCAATCAAGTGCACATCGAGTATATCAATCAGATCGGCTCATATTCCTCGGCGAAAAGGGGGCTGTTAGAGAAAGCAAGCCCCGATGAGCCAAATATTCTCATCGCGAAGCAACGTGGAAACCTTGGTATGCTTAGGATCTTTCCTTTAGAGCCGCAGGAACCGAGGCTTAGGCACTCCATACAACGAGTGCATTTACACTGTTGTGATCATTTCGATGGCATTATTATCCTGCATGCCGAATCTAGCCATGGAAGGAGATAGTCAGGGGCGTGATGTTCGCACGTGAAGTTTTGACCAGGGCCTAAGCAGCAGGGAGTCTAATATTATTAAGAGGACTACTCGCATATCAGACCATCACAACGGGCGCAGGCCGGTTATCCTCACCCTACCATCAACCAAGCGGGCCCGCATAATACTGTGGAGGCCACGATGCTTAACCGGGATAAGAGGCATGCCAGACCAATTGCGAGCTGTACCCACTTCTCATACACGGAGATTATTGCCACAATGTGATAGATGGCTGTCGATCTCACCGGAATCCGTCGCGCGCCCGGTCCTACTGATAGCTGTGTATAAAGGGGGGATTTCGTGTAACTATCTATGACATTGCCCTATTGTACTATAATTACCCAACACCGCAGATGGAATCATCGGGATACACGGAGTAATTCAGGGACAAAAAGAAGGCAGTAATATTTAAGGCCTGGAGGTGAGCTTTCCTCTTTGGGGTTGACCCCGCCTGGGATGGCTGAAGCCGATACCAGTGGACGCTTGCTATCGAACAAGGGGAGAAGAAGCACAGTCCGACATGACGCTAAGGATTTCTTCCAATCATCCACTCGAAATCACCCAGTCTAGCAAGGTGAGTTTTTTTATTTAATTTAAATAGACCTATGGAGTACCGACCACAGAGCTATTGACCGGCCTTTCCGGGGGTAGCAGTATATAGCTGTGTTCCTTCCTCGGGGATAAAAATGCTATCCCACCCCCCTTCTGGCACATAAATACTAACCCAGGATGTTACTCAAATCAGTCCTAACGTCTGCTGTCCTAGCCCTTTCGGTGGGGTCAGATATTGTGACTGCTTCCAAACATGGACGCTTTGTAGAGAAAGCTCGTGCACCACAGGAGAGGGCCAAGCGGGCAGTCGAGGCTCGTAATAACCACCAAAATGTGAAATCGCACAAGGACTACCGCTTCTTGAGCAAGGAGACTAAGCGTAAGTGCCGAGTTATATTATCATTGGAGGAGCAAAAATCCTAATACACCCATAGCTTACCTGGTGGACTCCCTCCCGGATGTTCCGTTTGATGTCGGCGAGATGTATTCTGGTCTGGTGCCAATTGATATGGACAATAGCTCCAGAGCGCTCTTCTTCATCTTCCAGCCCACTATCAACGAGCCTGTAGACGAAGTAACCATCTGGCTTAATGGGGGCCCTGGATGCAGTTCGATGGAGAGTTTCTTGCAAGAGACTGGTCAATTCATATGGCAGCCTGGTACTTTTGCCCCGGTGGAGAACCCTTATGCCTGGGTTAACCTGACCAATGTTCTGTGGTGAGTAGTTACATGTACACGAACCCGAAAAATTTGTTAACATCCTGCAGGGTCGACCAACCAGTCGGAACAGGCTATTCTATCGGCACACCAACTGCTATCTCACAAGAAGAGACAGCACAAGACTTTGTCAAGTTCTTCAAGAACTTCCAGAAGATTTTTGGAATCAAGAACTTCAAGATCTATGTCACTGGCGAGAGTTATGCTGGACGTTATGTGCCCTATATCTCAGCTGCGATGCTCGACGAAAAAGACAAGGAGTATTTCGATCTAGATGGTGAGTTATCACGAATATTAAGAAGGGGTGGATGCAAACTCTGACTATTTACCAAGGTGCGCTGGCATACGACCCATGCATTGGGCAGTTCGACTATGTACAGGAAGAAATTCCCGTTGTACCCTTTGTCCAGCAAAATGCAAACCTGTTCAACTTCAACGAGTCATTCATGGCGGAGCTCGACAGGAAGCACAAGACCTGCGGATACGAGGAGTTCATTGACAAGTACCTCACTTTCCCGCCTCCTGAAGCCCAGCCACCCATGCTCTTCAACGACACCTCAAACGCCGACTGTGCTCTGTTCGATTTAGTCTACAACGAAGTATTCCACATCAACCCATGCTTCGATCTCTACGAGATCAACCTGATGTGCCCGCTCCTGTGGGATGTTCTCGCCTTCCCCACCTCACTCGACTACCAACCAGCTGGAGCAACCGTCTACTTCGATCGCCCAGATGTCAAGCGAGCGCTGCACGCGCCCAAGACGGCCTGGAGCGGATGTTCCCCAGATCCCGTGTACGTGGGCGGTAGCTCCGGCCCGGAGCAAGAAGGTGACATTTCGGCAAACCCGATCGAGCACGTCCTGCCGCAGGTGATTGAGGCTACCAACCGTGTTCTCATCTCAAATGGTGACTTTGATATGGTTATCATCACCAACGGTACCCTTCTGGCCATCCAGAATATGACCTGGAACGGCCATCTCGGTTTCCAGCAGAAGCCCAACACCCCCATCGATATCACAATGCCGGATCTTTTGTATGCTGATGTCTTTGCGGAGAATGGTGCCTCTGAGCTCGATGGTCCTCAGGGTATTATGGGTGTTCAGCACTATGAGCGTGGTCTGATGTGGGCTGAGAGTTATCAGGCTGGTCATATGCAACCGCAGTACCAGCCTCGCGTGGCTTATCGTCACCTTGAATGGCTGCTCAGACGCACGGAGAAACTATAGTTTCTTATTTGCAAAGGAGGACTCCTACACAATATGTAGAGTTTATACTAAGACAATATGTATAGAACATATAACTGATACGTTTGTGTATTCATTAAGACGAATCGCCCGTGCATTACCCCGGAGTGGAATCGTGTATGTGTCTCCATGGATTTGAGTTCCTGTGGGGTATAGTGTAGGTCTTAGAAATCACATTGAAGAAGTTCCATCTACCGGGAATTGGCTGCCGCTTTGATTGTACATGTCTATTTGGTGATAGTTTATCGGATGGATGTATGTATTTCTATTTGCCGAGTGAAATGGTCGTGTTTGGGTCATTGTTCAAAGTGAAAGGTCCTATAAGATTGACTGTCATGCGCATTTAATAGCTTGCTCGATTATGTGTTTACTATGTATAGAATAGAGTATTGACGGGCCTAGGATCTGCTTCATATGTAATACTTGCACACGATATAATGTAATGGATTGGCTATTTTCATCACGCCTCAGCTTGATGTAATTTCTTGCAGCACCCTACGCGGATAAATCGCGCACAGCCCTAGCTAGTGTATACATCATAAACCGCTAAAGTAGTGTGCTCCAGCAGTGTGGAGCTCGACATTTGTTCAGAGTTTCAGTCAAGTGTGATTACGCCGGTCATAAGCTCGCAAATTAAAAGGGACAAACAATGTAGTCATAAAGTATGTGTACTCTTAGCCCCATTCTCTTATGAGAACCTTGCCTCAAGCAATGCATCTTCAGCGGAGACGACAACTGCTACAACCACATACGTTGTAACAAGATAATCCGTCGAGAGCTTTAATACCGAAGCGGCTAGTTTAATATAAATAATCAATGGAGATTATCGGAGTAGTCTTCCAAGTTTCCGGATTGATATTGACTTTCAAACGAAATAAACCGAATGAGGATATTCCACACAGGCAGCCGAGACACTCCACTGTAGAGTCAAGGGAACACGAGAAGTTGTCGACAATGTGGGCTCTCCAGAAATGGCAAGTGGCCGTAATTTAACCGAGAATCGCAATAATACAGCATTGAAGGGCTGTGATTGGCCAGAAATCTCAAATTCACCTCTGAAAGTGGCATTGATACGCCTCCGCCAAGATGCATTGTACGTTGAGTTCAATATTTTTTATTTTCCTCTACAATATACAGAGTTGTTGAATGTTGTACGATATCACAGCTAGTTTTAAACGTTGGCAAGGATTCGGGATTGATGTTATTGTAGTAAAAAAAACCCCTCTTGAATATCTCGGGAAAGAGGCGAGAAAAGCAAAGCACACGGTTTCGTGATCTCAGTATTTTGCCCCAAACAAGAGTAGTGAGAGGGTATGCAAAAATTTTCCTGGTGGATCGTGGAGGCCAATAGGGCCTCGGCTCAAGTCTGGAGTCAAATTTGTTCATTATCACTTCCCGATATTTCTCTATGTACTCCGTACACATGCTGCATATGGGTATGCTGATAGTTATATGGAACCGTCCGAGCAGGTAAGGTGGACTAAGGGGAAGACACTTGAGGCTGAAGAGTGTTGGATTTGTGGTGGCGTTCAGAACCCTTGAAAGTTTGTTTAGGGATCTTTAGCGATTCCTCTTCAGCTATTATTCCGGTGAATAATTTATATTACGAACAATTTTAATAATATAATACCCGTGGACCTACAAGTGGGACTCTGATAATTCTGCATACCGCCCTTGTATTCTGCCGGTACTGCCGGTTGTAAAAGACTACTGATCTACTTTGAAATGTAGCTTATGTATGAATACTTTAACTATAGGGCTTAGGAGGAAGCCCTTCCAAAACAAAATAAAACAAAATAAAACAAAAAGGGGACATAGGTATTATATGCATTCATGTTGAAAAGTTCCTGAGGCATCTATGGTAGGCGGTAGGCATAGGCGGTGTCTAAACCCAAAAACATATCAGCTTAGCACTCACTCCCTACAACCTAATGTACATTCTGAGATTGTACTTAGGAGGAATATGTTTAGACGGAGTACTCCGTACTCCGTAAAGAACCCCGAATACCCCAGTTCCGGAGATGAACCAGTCTTTTTTCTATGTATTCGAATTACATATGGCAGGATATCATCTCATCTTTTTCCCAGTCCCGCTTCTCGGCCGTAGCCAATTATGGCATCTTGTACTAGAGAACCCTTGGTAAAAAAAAAGAAAGAGAAAAAAAAAACCAGTAATCATATTGCCTATCCTTCGGATGCTCCCGATAGTATATAGCAACTCTAGAATCCCAATTTACTTCCGTTTTTCTCTTCTTTCCTCTTCTGTCAATTCCCAAACTTCCCTTCCCTCTCAAACTCGAGGTTTACAAGTTTGCCAAACTCCTTATATCTTGCTAGGGCTTCGTCTCTTCGCTTTTTTTTTATCTTATATCCCTGTTTCAGAACTTCTCGTTTACTTGGATCGTTTCTATTATTCATCACCACTTTGTGAAAGAAAAGAAAACTATTTCAGCAGAGGCCAAGCACTGAGGTACTTCAGATCAGCTCTTCAGTAGCAACCTTGCAGCGCCCTGGCAGCAACGATCTCGACAGCGATTGCGACAACTCCAGCATCCACAGCGACAAGCCCATCTACAAGCCTCGATAGCAGTATATATCGACCATTGTCCTTGCGCTACGTTCGGCCCACAGCGAATTGCCCCCGGATCCACGATATATGACCCCATTGCAGCTTCTCCCCACATCTGTAGATCCACCCTCAACTTCTCACGGAATTCCCAATACCTGAACGGAATAGAACGTGCGAAAAGCGACATACTCGACAGACAGCAAATCCCAGGCAGTTGAAAATTATTCCAAAGCGACATATAAACCGTCATTATGGGCCTCCAAAAATTTAACCCTTTCAAAAACGACAATCAAACCTTCCCCAGCGTTGTTATCCCACTTTCCGAAGCACCTGCCCACTCCCTCTCGGAAAAGGCAGACAAGGAGTTGAACCAGAGCTCGGATAGCTCCTCTTCTTCAGAGAACGGTGCTGCCGGCTCCAATGATTCAACTAATCTGACTCTCGAAGCCCTTCGTGCAGAAATCGAGGCTGATGTCTCCACTTCTACCCATGACTCTGCCTATGACCGTATGTTCTCCTTATTTTCGCATTGGTCCCCGTGTGGAAGCTCCATGCAACTGAATTTTGATCTAACTCGACGATGCAGGCAAGGCAAAGGTGATCAACAGAGCCCTGCAGGATATCGGCATGGGCCGGTACCAATGGGAACTCTTCTTCCTTTGTGGTTTTGGTTGGACAGCAGACAACCTTTGGCTCCAGGTAGGAAATCAAAATCAACGGATCACACAGACAAAATCTAACCATGCGTAGGGAGTTGCCCTGACACTAACCCCTATATCCTACGAATTTGGACTCTCCGATACGGAGGTGCGTTTCACCACTTGTGCTCTATTCTTGGGTCTCTGTATTGGTGCCTCATTCTGGGGTGTTGCCTCTGATATTGTTGGACGTCGTCTTGCTTTCAACGCCACTCTGTTCCTGGCGGGTACCTTTGGTCTTGCTGCCGGTGGCGGTCCCAATTGGATTGGGTAAGTCTATTAAAACAACGCATTTTGTATCTTTGCTAATCATGAATGCAGAACATGTGCTCTCTTCGCTTGCTTGGGTCTTGGTGTGGGTGGTAACCTGCCTGTCGATGGTGCCCTTTTCTTGGAGTTCCTCCCCTTTGTCTCGGGCAACTTGTTGACCATGTTGAGTGTCTGGTGGCCCGTTGGCCAGCTGATCGGCAGTCTGATTGCGTGGGCTTTCATCCCTAACTTCAGCTGCGCTAGCCGTGAAGGCTGCACCAAGGAGAACAACATGGGCTGGCGCTACCTGGTCCTCACTCTGGGCGCCATCACTTTTGTCATGTTTGTCCTGCGTTTCTTCTTCTTCCACTTGTACGAGTCGCCCAAGTACTTGCTCTCTCGTGGCCGCCAGGAAGAAGCCGTCGCCTCTATCCATGGAATTGCCCACAAGAACGGCGCTAAGACCTGGTTAACCAACGAGATCCTCAATGAAATTGGTGGCCATGTTGAGGTGCACGAAAAGCAGACAGGACTCACTAACTCTCAAATCGTGGGCCGCTTCTTCTCCAAATTTTCAATGGAGCGCATTGCGCCTCTCTTCGCCAACAAGCGCATGGGCTGGAATACTGCTCTGCTCTGGTTCTGCTGGGCCACCATCGGCATGGGCTATCCTCTCTTCAACGCTTTCTTGCCGCAGTACCTTTCCCAATCCGGCGGCGAGACAAACTCGAACTACGTCACCTACCGCAATTACGCCATTACCTCTATCGTTGGTGTCCCTGGCTCTTTCCTGGCTTGCTGGACAGTTGAGATCAAGTACATTGGTCGCAAGGGCACAATGGCTGTCTCCACCCTGATCACTGGAGTGTTGCTGTTCTGCTTCACCAAATCCACGAACTCCGACATCCAGCTCCTGTGCAGTTGTCTTGAGGCCTTCTTCCAGAACATCATGTATGGTGTCCTCTTTGCCTATACCCCCGAGACCTTCCCTGCCCCGAACCGCGGTACTGGCACTGGTATTTCCAGCTGCTTGAACCGTATCACTGGTCTCTGTGCTCCCCTTGTCGCCATTTATGCCGGTAGTGCGGACCCCAACGCACCCATCTATGCGTCTGGCGCGTTGATTCTGGCTTCCTTTGTTGCCATGTGTCTCCTTCCCATCGAGACTCGGGGCAGGCAGACTCTTTAAGAAGCAACGGGTTAAACCTTTTGTTTTGGTGTGTCGAAACAGTCTTGCATACAGTCGATTTTCACACAGCCTGCTGCTGTGTTGGAAGTGCGAGATGAGAACACGACTAAAAAAGGACAGCACATCCATATATCAGGATCCATCCCCTTGCCGTTGCGATGTGAATGATTCGACCAATGGGTTGACACAGTCTCAAAAGCACTGGGGACTCCGAGTATATGGACCGGATAGAGTGTTGTCTATATATCATAATAATCCAGTGACCACTGCCAGGCGGCATTGGAACTTGAACATGAAGATACCAATCAAGATACCAAATTTTCTTTTATCTTTTCTTAATTCCGAGTTATATTTCGATGTACATCCTGAGGCAAGCTTTTTAATAACATAACCTGTGCAATTTGCTACACATATATCATGATTTGTATCATGTGCTTGGGCGATATAGATGGTCTACATGAGTTCGCTACATAGTACAGCAGTATCAAAGAGATCAATTGGACACTGTCAGAATAGGTATTTGAAACCTTCCAAGGCTCCAGCCTTGGAATATTGAAAGGTGTGCTTATTGAATCCTTAAAAACTATGAATGGACGTCCCTATCACAACGCAAAAACAGAAAAGACCAGTGAGAACTCCATTCCAGTCCAAGCAAGCTCCCCAATAACTCAAGAGAAAGCGAAAAAGAAAACCGACTTCACCCATTTTCCAATCGTGACTATGTAGCTTGCAGGTCCCTCGCCGGGACCGATCTGATAACCCGTGAAGAGCTCGAGAAGAAGCGAAAAGAAAATACCGGAAATGGTGACAGAAAAACAGAGAGACAAGAAAATATCCGTGAAATTATCGCTTATCAGTAAAGTGTAAAGAAGTTATGAAGACATCACATCATGGCCCTGATGGAAGAAATACATCCTGTCTATGCCACTGGTTGATTACGACGGCCACGCTTCTCAAGCAATGTAGAGCCACTCAGAGTAAGTTCAAACGGCTGCTGATGCTTCCGGATAGAAGTCTTTGCGGCATTAGCGACATTGGCGTCATGCATCCCATAGCCCTGTTTGGGCTTTGCCTGGTTGGGTGGTTGTCGTGCCTGTGCAGCGCTGCTTTGAGCGCCGAGGTTCGTAGATCGGAGCTTGGCTTCCATTCCAGCCATGTCCCCTTGACTCTTGGCCACCTTGGCTGGTGGTTGGCCTCCGAGACGGTGGTTATATTCGGGCTCATCGTCATAATCTTCGTTGAGTGCACCGAGTGCCGACTGGAATCCTGCCGTGCCACTGCGGTTGGTTTGGCGCGCGTTCGCACGGCGTTTTCCTTCTTCTTCTTGTCTGTGCACTGCATAGCCGACGTCAAAGACTTCACGGAGGTTGAAAGCGCCAGGAGATCGGAAGTCCATGCGGCGCTCTGCTGTGACGGATGGTTGATCGAAGAAGCGGGCACTGGCAGGCTGGTAGGGCCCATGTTCGGCATTGGAGGAGTCGAGTGGTTGAGGGCCTTTCTCGGTGGTTTGGTAGGGTGTTGCTAGAGGGGGTGCGTCTGCGGCGGCGGTAGTCTCCTCATCGGTACCCTGGATCCAGGGGTGTGCGAGGAACTCCTTAATGGTGTACCGCTTTTCGGGATCCACGGTGAGGAGATGAGAAATCAGATCCTGGGCCGACTTGGAAATATCATCCCACCAGGGTGACAAAAATGTGTATTGACCGCGCGCCACTTTCTCGGTGAGGACTTGAATGCTCTCGTCATAGAACGGAGGGAAACCACAGAGAAGTGTGTAGAGCACACAGCCCATGGCCCACATGTCCACACTTTTGGAGTAACGCTCATCCTTGACGATCTCTGGGGCTGTATATCCGACGGTACCGCAAGGCGTCATCGTCTGGCTATCCCAAATCACTTTGGACAGACCGAAGTCTGCAAGCTTGATCTTGCCAATACCACCCGCACCAACTCCAGGGATGAATTCTCCCTCATCTTCTTTGTCTTCGTCTCCTGGCTGTCGAGGTTTGGGATTCTTGCTGGGAACGTAAGGAGTTGGATAGAACAGGAGATTTTCCGGTTTAATGTCACTTCGTATAAATGTTAGATTTCACAAGAGCGGGTTTCCAAGAACGGGATGACAAACCGATGAACGACACCTGATGTTTCGTGTAGATATTCAATTGCTTCCGCAACCTGGCGAATGACGTGGCGGCTAAGATCTTCGCTGAAATAGGTCAACCGGACAATCTGGTGGAATAATTCACCCCCGGGGCAGAGTTCGAGGACGATGTAGTAATATTGCCGTGACTCGGAGAAGTCGATCAATTTGACGATGTTAGGGTGGTCAAGATTGCGCATTATCTGAACTTCTTTGAGGATATTGGCCCGCTGTTAAGAAGACTAAAGTTAGCGATGGCGAAACAAGATGCGCAGCCACGCACACAGATAGTAGCATGGGGGAGTATGTCGTTTCACCGGCAGACGCAAGTCACCATTGCGAGGAAGCAGGTGGACGGTCAGGAAAGAATTGTTTGCGCACCTCCGCTGCCTTGGGGACTTTTTTGACCGTTGGATATTGAGGCTCGTTCTACAAAACGCATTGGCCATGTTTATGGAAATATTGCAAAAGTGTGGCCGCGACAAGACGAGAACACAAAAAAACAAAAGGAAAAGAAAAAGAAAGGCACCTTGCGGTAGAACCTACCTGATTGCTATTCATTTCAAATTTGCGGACGACCTTGATGGCCACCTCGCCATACTCCGTTGTCGAATCCTTGGCACGATAGACGTTGCTGAATGCGCCGTCGCCCATCTTCTCTACTAAGATCCAGCGCTCTAGGCCGGGGTATTTGGGCATCTTCGATCGGTTCATGTTCTCCTCTGCCACTAGACGTTCGATTTCAACGGAGCGATCCTGCCTGACCTGAGAGTCAGGCTTGTGGATGGCATTGGCTCGACCTTCAGGGCCAAAAGCCTCGAGAGCAGGTGAATATTGGCCTTTCGGTTGGCGTTGTGGCTCTGCGTGGATGGCGGAAACGTCGGTCGTGGGCTCAGAATGAGGGGTGACAAGGCGGGCCTGCTTTCCATGCCGAATGAAGTTCTTGATATTCTGTATCGTACTCATGATGTCGAAGAAGTATCGTGATTCATAAATAGAGGGTCTCGGATAATGGAAAAAAAAACAGAAAAGGATGCCTGAAGGGATTTTCAAGGGAAGGGTTTCAGACAAGTTGAATGATATTACCCCACTAAAGTTGTAAATCACAAAACAGGAGAAATAGAGAGAAACAGCAAACCCACAGTTACAAGAAGAAGAAAATAGGGGAGAAAGGAGATGATGGCGGGGGAGAGCTATGACGAAATGAGAGATCTTTCCCCTACGATGTCATCTGCCAAGGCTAACCACCTGGTTCGACCTCTCGGGACGTCATGGTACGCCACTGATCCACTGTAATGAAGTTCAATCTATATTTTTCCCTTCATCTTAGATGTTTTCTTTTTGATTCAGGCTAACCTTCTATCCCATTATCCCAGAGACAAGGAACCCAGAGAATCGGAGACCCAGAGAACAGGAGAGAGGAGACCAGAGACCAGAGACTAGAGACCAGAGACCAGAGATCAGAGACCAGAGACCAGAGACCAGAGACCTCCAACTTGGGCCATTCTCCATTTTCTGAGAATATAGACAATATAACCTTATCAATGTAATCCCTCACACAAAACGCTCGTTTGCCTGACCTGACTCCAAATGGCTTCAAACCCTTGGCTTGTGTGGGGGTTGATATCGTCATCACCGTTGCCACATGCTTGAAATGTACTTGAAATTCCGGATTTCCCGATTTACGCATTCGCTTGCTTTTATCCTATGATGACTATATCGCAATTCCCAGAATATCCGCCAAGGTTTGAGTCTCCTATTCGCACGGAGAGCTCCGAGATGAAGATGCGGATCTCAATTCTTCTCCGGAATGCTGAACCTACAACGGCAAACATACCAAGTCGAAAGCGCGTGAGTATGAGATGGAGCCATTTCATGTACATGGAAGTATCAGGAACATCTTGATAGATTATATTTGGACTCCACATGGCTGGGTAGATCAAGTAATATACGGAGTAGGTGAAACTGCCAAATGAGTCCAACAGGTGGATTCATAGTAGCTCTAGATGCCCCCATGGCCCGGGCGGCGTGGGAGGCTCAACGCCATGCCAAGTAACAGTTATATACGGATATTAGATTGAACTTTCTCTCTCGCGAATATCAGTCCCGCTCATAGAGTCTATCCTGATCCTTAATATGAGCACATTTGTATGAGAATGTCAGCTTATTATTCACAATCTCTTTTCTCCACTATCTAATTGTGGAACTATACAAGGATACCAAGATTTCTTGGCTGACGGCTCGCAGGCTGTACATATATTAGATTTTCTCTATCACAGACTCACCCCCCGTTACAAAGACAGAACTTCCGATATATATTGGCTATGTAAACTTAAGGGCATGCATTGATGTCGAATAGAAAGATTTCAGTAAAATCCGAAACCCCAATCAAGTCTTCGATAGTCAACCATCTTCTCATCCTTGATGTATTCCCAGGACAGGATCAGCTGGTATACATTTCCAAATCTAAACCATCCTCCGAAATTAAGTGCCACGGAATAAGAGAATACAAGACTTTATATACCCAAGAGAATGCCAGTCAAATATTGTGGAAGTTGGAATAGGAGCCAGAAATGTGCTGTATACAAAGTCATGCTACGAAGCACTTTTTATTACTATCCGTGCGGCTGTATCATTATTTACTGTGCTGTGCTGCAATTCTTGAAATCCATCGTTCTTCATTCGCGAGAGCCCCGAAATAAGGATGTGCATCATAAGGAATGTATGTATGTATGTGTTTGAGACCTGCATCAAGGGCCAAACATGTCAAGTAAGGGTTGTGATAGCCATGAGATCTCAAATAATCTGCGGAGTATGCATACTCCCGAGGAATATTTTGACCATTTAGTTTCGAGCCTTGTCCCGATTTGTAGGTGAGGTCAAGTGTATACATCGTACATTGTAGGATGCAGTAACCAACCACTAACTAGTTCATACCTGATGATGAATCTATACCACTGAATATGGTCTTAATAAGAGACCAATTCCAAGCCATCCTAGGATCGGAATTTGAGAGCGCCCTCATACCTAGAAGAGGGTGTGATGGATCTGCAGTGTGATGAAGTCTTAAATATATGAGGCTGCAAGGCATCAATATTACCTGAATAGGGAACAGGCGCTAATCAGCGGGAAATCGGGGCGCGAAAATAACCCGTTCGTCATATTTAACCATGCGGGCATTTTCTTCGAACACTGTATATTCCTTTTCATTTCTTTTATCCTATGTTATTTGAATGACTTTACTTTATTGCCCCATACTTAGTTGAAACACGGGGATAAGAGGGCTTGAGACTGGACTCCCCAGCCACTCGCCAATATTGTCCATCCCCACCCTCACAACTCAGATTGGACAGAGAGACAGGCCGAGCCAGAGTCTTCATCTGTGAAAGCATATGCTCCGTACGGAGCACACTGAACGGTTGACTGTCCTTCGTGGCGGACTCGAAATATACCACGGGCGATCGGTTCCCCCCTGCATCATAAAGAGACAAAGCAAAGCTCTGGGGCGTTAGGATCCGTTGACTTCGACCATTAGTCGCCTCTTGGTCGCGAAGTGCTCGCGCGCGATGCGACACCTGCGACACTCTGAACGAGACACCCTACCCAGTACTATACCCAAAGATATCTAAACGCCAATCGAATTCACAAAAGCGACCGTGTATGCTCCAGGTCTTCCTGGGTGTGTTGTTTCCGAGATGCCGGACGTGGAAGTGATGGGGTCGTCGGAGGATTTACAAGCATTCAAAAGGCCACTCCTAAGGTCTCACAAGACGCTCCCTCAGCGGGGTGTAACTATTCCTAGCATCGAAGTCATCCAACCGGTCTCCCCGGATCAGAATGGGAAACATAGAGCGACACCGTCGCTTCCCTTGACACCGCCGGGTGCAGGCCACGAAGAACTCGTGGTTGATGAACGAACACCCCGGAGAATGAATTCTTCTCTGTCAGACATGCCGGTTTCTGGGATGTTAACCCCTCGCCGTTCCTCTAAGCTTCCGACCCCAGATGTGACGCCTCCTCGAACGAACTCGAGCAAGCGACCTACCTGGAACCAGTTTAGTCATTTTTCCTCGTCATCTCGAGCCGATTCATTCCAAACGGCATTGGAGAGTATCTCATCGGGAGAAGATATGACCACCCCGGTTCACATGTCTCAGACCGCGACCCCCGCTGCAAAACAAAGGAGGCAACCATCAAAGCCACCAGCCTCAAGTGGACATCTTTCACACTTCAAAAATATAAAAAGATCGCCGGCATCTGCTTTTCAAGAAGATAACGAAAATGAATGCGATACTAGATTCGAGTCTTTTGATGGGCATTGGGCCGCAAACCTGATCGATGGGTCGCCAACACCGTTAGTCGGAAAGCGAAAGTCCGCACAGAACCACACTCAAGCAGTCAATGACTCAACATCTGCAAGAGATGCGCTGGATGTAAAGCACCTTGATGTGTTTTTGATGAGAGAGAAACGTCTGCGGGACTGCGTCAATGGTTCGCATGAAGCCCAAGCAAGTACTTCAATGGAGCAGTTCCGTGAGAATATTGGGTCATCATCATCGGAGGGTTTAGCAAGATTCAGTGGATCAGACACCCGTCCTTTATCGGTCATGTCCTCGACGTCCACCGTCGAGGCTATGATAATCGACTCCCCTAAACGAGCCCAGCGAATGCTCCGGCATACCGAAAAGAAAAGCTCTCTGCGGTCTGCCAGCTCTCCCATCCCAAGATCTGAGCGTACATCTTATGGCTCCATCCCCGAATCCCAGCACCGCCTGGTTCACAAGGCCGCTCGCATTTCTGATCAGGATTTTCGAAGCAGTACACCGGAGACTTGTTTCTCCGCCAAGACTAGGAACAGTGTCATACAGCCCAATATCGAAACTATCAACGTTGTGGTCATACCGGAGAGAAGTTCTTCTCTAAATTCCCGTCCTAACAGCCATGCTTCTTCCAAACTGGGTTCTCAGCGATCAAGCCGTCGTCCTCCGACAGCATCAACGGGCCGCACAGATATCCCAGGGCAAAAGAAACGCACTGTATCTGATTCAGTGTCAACCCGATCTCGATCTCGCGAGACCGATCCCAGGGGCTGTCCTATGGCGAGGCCTGTCATTCCAGCCCGGGCTTCATCGCTTTCTGCGCCGACCAGTCGGAACAATTCTCGCACGACTTCTCTCACCTCTAACAGCCTGCGAAGTCGTACCACGGAGCGTCCCGCCATACCACCCCGAAGCTCGTCGCTTTCTGCGCCAACGAGTCGGAACAATTCTCGTGCGACTTCCCTTACCTCAGACAGTCTACGAAGCCATAACTTAGCCATGGAGTTCGAGATAAAAAAGAGTCATGAGCATCAGCCGGTGTCCCCGCCTCGCCACAACGTTTTGGCTTCGCCTTACCGCCATAGCCTACTCGAGGCTCCCAATATGCGCACTCTCTTTGCTAGCTCCGATGATATGGCAACCCTGCGTCCTCCCTCTTTGCCTTTTACCCAAGGCTCGGTTCCATCGTCTTCGCCGGGGCCTATCGAAATCCAAGAGGCTACAGCCGTCAGTCTGTTTGCTCACAACAACCGGTCACTGCTGCTTGTTGACCCTCGGGTACAAGCCTCCTCGAGGGGCCCGTTCCAAGCGCTTGGAATTTCTTATGATTTTCCCCAGCCCCCTCGCACACCCGACAATCAATCACAGATGGCAATGTTCAATGCCGACTCGCCTTTAACGAACCCCCGCCCTCCACCCAAGCCCCCATCCGCCACACCTCTCCTCGCGCTTCCATTACATGAAGCTCAAGATGAAAACAAAGGCCTCGGTCGACGATGGAGCTCCGTCCGTCGTACCTGGAGCGCACGCTCTCGGTCTGATTCCTTCAGCAATATGGCGCGGTCATTCTCCATGAAATCGGCCAAGAACCGAACCGCAGGAATAGAAATGGACAGTCGTCAGCATCCGTTTTGGCGGCCCCGCGGATTCTGGGAAGACGTACCCAGTTCCCCAGAAAAAGAACCCTCGCCGACGCGGCAACCTTTGCCGCACGCAGATGAATCCTTGGTTGTGAACAACTCTCTAGGCCTACCCCAGCGACGCATCATCTTTGACGGCCCGCCTGCTCTGGCGCGTCGCAGCCCAGAATTGAGACGCTTGTTCAATGGAATGGCTAGCAACGGTAGCTTGGTTGATCAAGGCATGTTCCGAACGGGATCACCGTTAAACCAGAGTCGCTTTCAGTCTCTCTCTCGCTGGGGACTGCGGCTCCAGTCGATGTCATGGCGTAATGTGCGGAATCGCCTGCGACGTGTGCGCCAGCGACGAGACGAGAGAAAACGGGCTGTCCGGAGGGAAGCCCTTAAGCACAGTATCGGTGGCCCTGTCTACGTGGCATCTAGCACTACAGCTGAGGTGGCTATGAGATGACTTGAATGATGCTCTTTCCCCCTTTTCGTCTCATTTTCTTCACGTATTTATGATTGGATATGTTTCACGCCTTTCAAACACTTGCCCGATGATTTCACGATGCATTTGCTTTTTTGGTTTTTGATATTGATTTGATGCCCCGAGATGATCTTTTGATATGAGATCTATGATGATTACGAAACACGAACCTATGATGATGATTCTATTGTTTTTATTTCTGCTTTGCCCCTACTTTTGTTATCTCAGTTGTACCATTAGCTTGTTTTGTTACTTCAAGCATACACCCGTATCGAATTTCCAACCAGTTGACCAGTCCAAGACCGAATAAGGATTCTAAACTGCCCCTTACCTTCACTTGTGTGACATAAGATGGCCTGTAAAGCAATACTATCTTGGTTGGATGTAAATGAGTGCATTGAGTGATGTATTCATATATGATTCACACGGACCTGGATGTGCTGTATGGAGGCATGATGAGGTTAGCATCTAATTACTGGCATTCTGGGAAGAAAGTAGTGACGACTGGGTGTTATAAGGCAACCGGCTATTGAAATGATCATATTTGTTCTATTAACCAAATACGGGGTATCTAAGAAACATCCAGCTCATTCCAAATCAATATTAGCGCCTACCACCCCAGTAAACATTGCCTCTCCCCTTTCCCCTCTTCCCACGTCCACGTACACTCGACCGGCCCCGGATAGCCATAGACCCATACTCCGTCTCGCGCTCCACTCGTTGTGTCATTTGCTCAGCCGATTCATCCTCCCGGTCTGCCCCTGAGCCCGGTTCATCATCTATTGACTGTGCTGCTAGTCTCTCGCGGCTGTGTTTCAGCATCGCTTCCCAAGTCGGTGGGTCAAGGAAGGGCTGTGGCGGCATAGAGAATGAGACTTCAAAGCGTGGGGTCTGGGACTCATAGTATTCTTCATCTTTAACTGTGCTTTTATTACGCTCGCTTGAGCCTGTGGGCTTATTTCTTTCTTGGGTAGCCTCTTCGTATGATTGTCTGATGGTTGTCTCTGCGGGGATGGCGCTAGGATTGAGGACTTTGGATACCTTGAAACCTGGCCTGTTGGATGATAAGGGTAAAAGAGCGCGCTTATGTGGGATGAGTAGAGGCCGAGATTTCCGGGAGGATGTTGATGAAGCCATGATTTCGAACCAACTTCATGTAGAGACAAGGATGAAGAGATGAAGTTGAAATAGTTGGAGATAAGCGGAGTCCATGCCTTATCAGCTTATCGGGAAAGGTGCCAAGACAATTTGTATACATTTTATTTTGATGTTATTAGTACTACGTTAATTGAAATGAATATATCCCGGCCGAAACATGATCAGAATTTCATCTGCTTTCTTTGGAATGTGTCCATATACCCCAGCCCCCCGCCTCGAGATACCCTTACTAGCGTTGGCGCAAAGCAATCTTTAGTCCGAAGTTGGGCACATAAAACTCCTCGAATGAAAGCGAGCCAGTGAATGGAAGAGAAGCCGAATTAGGCAGGAGTATATCATACTGATTCAGGATATGCGCGAAGGCGAGTTTCATAAGTGCGCTAGCCATCCATCGTCCCGGGCTACAAACACAAGCAAACATCAGCCGACAGGATCCGAGCAGTTGGATTTGAAACCAGGGTATGAAAAGAAACAGGGCCAGCTAGAAACAAGACATACCAGGCATGTGCACCCATTCCAAAAACTAGATAAGCAGGGCTCAAGTCGACCAGCCGGGAATCCTTGGCTCCAGCTGCTGCACGCTTGACGAACCGGAAGCCGTCGAACGCGTCTGGGTTTGCATAATGCTCGCTGGATCGTTGGATGATTCCACTTGGGACGGCAACGTGGGAGCCCTGCTTGAGTGTGATGCCTGTTCCATTCCATACTTGATCAGCTTACTGTTTCCCTGGTGACCTAATAGTATGTTTGCGAGAACAGACCGTTAGAAAGTTTGAGGTCAGTGACGCAGACTCGGTGGGCGGAGACTAATATTCCAAATCATTGCATTAGCCATGCACATGTGTGTGATCGTTTATAGACGTACGTGCTGAAGGGGGATGCAGTCGCTGGCACTCCTTCAAGAAGCTATCCATCAAAACCATGCTATTACAGGCTAGAACAGTTGGTCCCATTTCTGAGAAAATGAGATCAATTTCCTCGCGCAGGGGTGCAACATATTCGGGCCGTCGAGCTAATTCAACCAGGGCAACATAAAGTCCCTATTGGTCGTCAAATTAGCAGATTGCAGGACTATGACATGCGTATGGAGTGCTTACATAGGACGTGGTGTAGATAAAGGCGAATTGCAGAAGCAACATCTCACCTATCACCTCTGCATATGTCCATCGCTCCCGAAGAACACTGCTCTCATAGAGCCATTGGAAGATTTCAACCTATACATTGTTCAGTCATGGTGTCATTGGAGGGAGGAAGGGAAGACAGGGATACCGGATTATCCGATTCATCGAGATTGGTCTCACTAGGGCCGCTGTCATTGAATATCTCTGCGTGATATTCTGCTGCGCGTGCATTGAAGTGCTTGAGCAGAATCTTGCGCGAGGCGTGCATATCCCAACTAGTCCCAATAATGGCGAGGCGGCCGATGAGCCCACCAATGTAGCTGTTTTGCTCTTAGTCCACAGAAAATGAAATTAATAAAGCATCTGACTCACGGCTTTAGACAATCTGGAACAAGAAATTGTACGCGAGTGGTCACTATCATCCCCAGGATGTGATCCTTGACAGCTTTGAGATATTCCTCATTCCGAGAAAGCCGCGAGCCGATAATAGCAAAGCTACCGCTGCGGGCGACGATAGAGTATGCCAGGTCGAAGCAGCCAAAGTTGCATTCTAACCAAAGATATTAGAGACAATCTCGCCTATAAAGTCGATAACACTCACCTCCGGCTTTGAAGTCTAGGGTCTGCAGCTGCGAGATAATTGCCTGATTCATAGCGGGCATATACCGATGCAGGTGTTTATAAACTGTGGCGCGAATCATACCAGGCGTAGTTTTAGCAATCTTCGGCCATCCCATCCCCTTGGGGAAATAGCCAGGCATAACATGAGAGATCTGGAGGAGCTGCAGAAGGATATTTGTTAGCCTAAACATCGAGAACGAACATCTACCCAAAGCGCTACCTGATCAATCCAAGGCTCGGGTGAGACAATAGTACTCCGTTTATTTCTTAGTTCTTCAATCAAGTCTGGCTGGCATAATATGACCTGACCGAAGCGGAATGTCCGCGGGATCTCAAACAGGCCGTTTCTGAACTGTTCATAGCCCTTCTTGATCATATCCGGCCCATCCATGACAAACTTGTACTGCTGGTATAAGATCGAGAAGCAGTCTTTGGGTGCAGGGAAAGGAACGTGGCTCTGTTGATTCGGAAGTATTATCAGCATGTGAATTTGTTTTGGTTAACTATCATCAGATGGGAGATCACCAACGTTAGCTATGAGATAGGAAGTTAACACCAAAGAGGCCGCAACCACAGAACAAAAGATAAATGGAATAAGTAGACACAGCACTATAGCAGAAACCCGAGGTTCCAGCTCGGGCCAATAGAGGTTATAAAGGAAAGCCATTTTATTCTAAAGAAGCAATGGGAAAAAGAAGAAATGGACAAACCGAGATTATATAGGTTCCTAGCAAAATAGAGATGGGAGAAAAGCAATAAAATCATTGTGTCAAGTTAAGATTACTTCTACGGAGCGAATCTGTCGCGTCAAAAATAACTCAATGTGATATAGGTACATAATGCACCGGACTTCATAAATTGCATGAGGCTATGCTCTGGGATTTTTTTTTCAGAGGAAATTTGGCCAAATAAAGCATCATATTGGAAAGGAACCAACATACGAGGAACCCATAAGAAAATATGGACGGATATGAAGAAGAACATAAACTCACTGGGAAGTATCAGGGATGGAATGTGTGGTATAATGATACAAGACAATGCAAGCCACGCCTGCAACCTTGCGGAAAAAAAAAAAAAAAAGAGCCATAACGCCAAGTGATTATTAGGCAGGCCAAGCTATACGATGCTCTGGGATTCTATCCCACCCATTGTGGAATATGAGTAAGGTAAGTCTACCAGACCATCAAGAAGCCAGTTCAACGGATCGAAGACTTCGTAATTAGGTTCAATGAAGCCACTTGGAAGTCCAGTAGGTTGGGTTGTGGGTGGTTGTATCCCAAGACTAGCCTGGGATAGCAGGGGTGCTGGAGCAAGGCTTGGATCATTTCCAGAGATTCCAGGTGTTATTGTAGATGTGTGTACAGGCCCGACAGATGAAGTGCCCGAAGAATCGGCTGCCGAGTCAGGATTTGTGGGATTTTTCAAATAGGCTAGAAAGGTTAGGGACTTGGTATTTATACCTGGGATTTTAAATGGATACTGACCTTCAATGTTTCGGCCCTTAGTCCTGGCATCCTCCCGCCAACGCCATACAGAGTCGAATAGCAGGGACATGCTCATTCGGCAGCGTACTTTGAGCCGCAGGGAGTCGTCAACATCGGTACTATTGTTAGACCGTTGAGTCGCCCCTCCCAATCTCCACATCTGAGCTAACACTTCAGCAAGCCGTTCGGGCAGGTCATTGCTGGACGCTGACACCCCCGGATGGCCCAGATCGTACGGTTGAATAGGTGCTTGGTGTATTCCATGTCTAAGTGAGAAGCGAAAAAGCTCTTGCATAGCTTCAGAAGAGTGCAACCGGCAGCAACCATCATCTGGTAGACATAGTATGGGGTGTAAGAGAGAACCGGGCCAACATCGGTCTCGAGGTTCAGGACAACTTCGAGGAATGATGTCGTCGCGACATACAGAGATAAGAGGCGTTCGCGGTAATTCTTAGTGGTTGGCTCATCAAAGAATGCCGAAAGGTGCAAATGAAGGTTAGCAGCACGGAGGAACAAGTCAGTAATACCTGGCATTGTTAGTCATGCATCCTATATATCCTCACTTGAAGTTCGGAAGCTTACAGTCATTATGCGGTTTGAGCTGTTCCTCCAGGTCATCAAAGTCTCGCGACAGGAAGGCAATCATAGTCGAGCGTTCATGGTCGCTGGTTAAGCCAACAGGATCACGTCGATTTGTGTAAAGCGCGCGGGTAACTTTATCACAAAATTTTTCGATCTCCAATCTTGGCCTTATATCTTCAGGAAGCTTGAAGTTCGGGTCGTGCGAATCGTTTGAGGACAATGTCCAGTCGTAAAGAGTAGATGATGGCTGTCCATAGCCAGTGGAAACCCTGCAAAGGAAAACATAAGACAAAGGCGAGCAATTAACTATGATTTTGGACAGACATACCTCTGAGCAACAATATTGCAAATCGCCCAAGTTCGCACCTTGTCTCTCAATTCATCCTCGATCAGTTCCACTCGGAACTTACTAAAGTCCTGAGTGTGAGAAGGCCGGTGGAGGCCAAGCTGCATAGCAACCTGTACCATCATTCCACATAGCATGAAGGTCGGATCCGTTGAGGTGCTGCTTGTCGGAAACGGCCATGAGCATAGTAGAGCAAGAGCTTTCACAACATGGTAGCTTTGAGGGATATCTGCTAGAGTGCTCCAGACCAGCCGGGTGACAGGACCAGCGAGGGAATTCAACAAATTCGAATCGCCTTGATAGCGTCGCGCACCGACACTGATGATTATCCAGAAAAGCAATGAGGAGGAGCTATAATAATCCTCGGGAGAGTGGTTTCGGTCCAAAAATGGAAGGAAGGGGTGGTAGTATGTGAAGAATCTGACAGGACCAAGTTAGGGTCAATCACAGAGACTTGGCAGATGAGGACTCACATATTAAACAGTTCCGTCACTTTTTCGGGAACAACCATAACATCCTCAATTCGTTTGATTTGTCCACCATTTCTCATGAAGCCGGTACCATCGAATCCCGAACGAAGGTCAAGGAGGGAGGCAACAGCTTCTTGGGAGCCCATGTACTGATCTGCGGACATGGCTGACGGGGTTTGATAGACTGCGGGACTGACTTGATTCGATTCTTGCTTGGGTGTCAATTGTCCTGCAGTCAATGCTCGTTGCTGTGTCATTGCAGGGACAGGTTGGCCACTAGCAATCTGCTTCCTGAGCTCCATTATTTCCCTCTCCATTTCCGCATTGCGGCTGCGCTTCCCCACACGCTTGAAGTTGGACTCAATTTTACAATCGAGCCTCAGTCGACGGCATCGCGAACAATCGGTCCATGGATCTTGAATCACATCGCATCGGAGCTGTCATAACCCGAAAAGGTTAGTCGAGCTGGAAAATCGCAAGGACTTTGCGGTAATATGCGAAACCTACTTTCTGCTGTCGACATTCATTGCAAGCGCGCTTCACTGGCTGACGCCTCTTCTCCTCGCGCGCATCGTTGTCATCCATATCCTCCATACTTCCCGGAGAACTGTCGATCCCCGCAATGGTCATATTGCGTTTGCGACCATGCACGCCATCGGCGGCAACTGAGACAGGTAACTGATTTACACCCGCCATTACGGGACTGGTGCCAATAGAAGCATTATCAATACTCGCAATAGGTTCGAGAGTTTGGGCCTGGCCCTCTCCAATGCCGTTCGACCGCCCGAGAGAAGCCAGGCTGAATGACGTTTTTCCTGGTCGAGATCTCGGTTTCGGATGGCGAGAGAGCTTCGGACGGATTTAAAGACACACGAGTTGGGTCTTGATCCGGGCAGTTTTGGTTCGGTTCTTTCTTTTTCCTTCTTGTATTTCTCCAGCAAAACCGTCTCAACTTTCTTCGGTTTCTCTCACGGTGAGCGCACTTCTTCCCGGAATCTCGATGAGTCAGCGCAGAGGGGCATACCACGTGATATTATGTGGCTCCATATCCCACGTGACCTGTAGTCTGCCTATCACGTGATGGCTGTTTTAGAGCATTATTTCCATATTGCTTTCATAGTAATTGCACTGGTACGTGCAAACATATGAGAAAAGCACTAGGAAAGCCACTAGAAACCCACGTGTACAAACAACAGCGAATCCCCACATTTGATCAGCAGAAGTAAGCCTTGGGGTGGACAAAAGCCACCAAGGCAGTAAGGCAGTGCAACCGCGCCCGGCTCCGCCTTGTTTTGTGTATCCAATCTAGTATGAGATTGAAGAAGTCATCTTCAGATTACTGGCTTGCGGGGTAAATGAGACCATTCACTACTTCGTAAAAGCTTTGTATTCCGAGGCTCGAGCAAATATGGCTTCCATCCAGGGCAATTAGTGGCTATCGTCATTGGTGCGTCTCGTTTAACTTGTCCATCTTGGGCCATGAAAGGTCAGGAGGAACTGAGTGTGCTCAGATACGAATGAGATACGTACTTGATGATCATCAACTGATATAAAGGCATACCCGACCGCACCTGTCAGACTCACCAACAACTTACACTTTCTTCACAACATACTACCTCTATCAAACACCAACATGGGTATGTCAACGGACAAAAAGCCCCAAGACCCACCCAATCAATCGGAAGACAACGACGAATCTTCCAGTGGGCGACCACCTTCCTATTCGGTCAACCAGGACGAGCAGCCACCACTAGAGCTTCCGAAGCTAAATCTGGGCGCTTACCAGCATACATCTTCTTTAGCTACTGTCACTCGTGATGAATGCGTTGCACATCTCAAGTTTCTGGCTGTGCTTGCAGACCTGCGAGATACTATCTCTAGCGATGATGGGCTCTTTGGTATCTACGATGCCGAAGCTGAAAGATTCCCGAATTCGCTGAATGAAGCACGGGCTCGTATTCGCGAAAAGCGCTGGGCCGTATATACAGCACGTGCAGTCGATCGGTACACCAAGTGGTGGTCTATTGGCCTTCCCCAGTCAAGACAGATGGCAACTATTGAGGACTTGGAAGATATCCGCTATGAAAACATTCTTGATTGCGATACTATAGTTGCATGGAGCATAGAAAATCTCCCCCCGTTAGGTAAGTGTATTAATCCTCAGGCAACAAGGCGATTGACTAATTATCTTATAGATATTTTAATGGTCTGGCATGCTCATTGTTTGAATCCTCGGAACTTCCTTGAGGATTGCATTCGATACGGCAAGATTAGTATGTGGGTAACGGGATTTCCATGGGAAGTGATAGATCGCTGCATCAACAACCAAACGATGGAATATACGGTTGCTGAACAAGGCCAGCAGCTGTTCGAGCAGAAAATGAATATTAAATGGAATAACCTGCACGACCAGCCAACCAAGGAAGTCATCTGCCTGTGCTGCCAAAGGGCGACCTCTGTCCCGTGGACAGATGCTTACTTTGGGGAGACTATTATCAACGCCTTCAAATTTGGCAATGGCTACGCCGATAATTCATTTGAAGTGAAATGCGGTGGCTGTCAACACATGATCGACCATGACCGGCTCAAAGTAGCAAAATTCCGAAAAGACGTTGTAGCAACACTTTATGAAGGCCTTCCTATGCCCGGGTCGTTCATCAATCTTCATGGAATTCCCGAGCGCCCGACTCCTACCATCAATAATCGGATCACCCGGTATAGGCAATTCCCGACACGAGTCATCCTAGCTGCCGGAAAAGAGTTGATGGAATTCACTGATGGTCGAGTCGATCGGTGTCAGAACATCACCCGCTTGAAGGAGCGACTTGAGTCCAACATTCTACGCGACAGAAGGGTGTTGACGTTCGCACATGGTGTCGACGCTAGTAGTATCCGACCTGCCGAGAAGGTCCACATCCGACGAATGATGTTTCAATACTGGGATAATCTCGGTCCCTTCGCCCTAGATCTTGTGGGCGCTGTTATCAGACAAGGGACCTTCGTGGATAAAATGGACCAAATCGACTGGCTGCATTCACCGACAGTCTTCAACACCATGGACCGGCTGATTAAAAAGTACGAAGTGTTCTTCAAGATCATGATGGAAAACCCAAAGAACATGGCCGTTCCCACCCTGGACGTCGACCTAGCCTGGCACACACACCAACTCAGCTCATCGCGATACTACACATACAGCACAATTCGTCCAACAGCCGGTGGTTACCGCGTGTTCATCGACCACGACGACAAAGTCGACGAAGTAAAACTCTCCGACGGATTCGCCTGGACCAGCAAAATGTACCGCCGTGCAACCAACGGCGACATATACAGCGAATGCACCTGCTGGTACTGCGAGGCGACACGAGCACCAGACCTGTATGACCGAATGATCACTGTTGGGTCAGCCCTTCGCGCCCGAGCCGCTGCAGACGACTTGCACGATCGTCCCGACATCTCGTCCGACCCAAACAAGAACCCACATATATCTTCACACAATGCTGTCCGGCCAGTATACCTATACGCGACCGAGAGGTCTAAAGGCCTGCAACGCATACGTCTACAGACCAACTACCGAAAGGCTGCCCGGCGAGCTGAGAAGCGAGGCCGTCAACGCTCTGACTCCAAATCTGCTAATAACCAGAGCGACGCTTATCTGTACATGCCTTATGCATATGGCTACCCCATTGTGATGCCGTACTATGCACCATATATGATGGACCCGTCCATCAACTGCGATTCGTACGCAAGCAACCCTGCCTGCATGAATATTACGACAGGCGCCGTTGGGAACTGCTGTGCCGGCACATGTGGTAAGTTCTTCCTATATCCTTCTAGAAGTATTGGGTGACACTGACTTGTCAAAAGGCGGCGGTGCAGCCGCAGGCAGCTGCGCAGGAGTCAGTGGTAATGGAGGGGGTAGTAAGTCATTTTGAGCTTCGGTATACTGCAATGGATGCTAATGTGCTTCCTATACAGGCGGATCTGGCAGCTGCGGAGGATCCAGCGGTGGTGGTGGTAAGTCTTCCCATTGAATTTGATAGAGTATATACTGACTTGGTTATTTAGATGGCGGCGGCGGCGGTGGCGGCGGTGGTTGCGGAGGAGGAGGAGGAGGAGGTGGAGGAGGAGGGGGTTGCGGAGGTGGTGGAGGTGGTGGCTGCTAATACCCCTTTTGCTTTTCTGGGCTTTTGCTTATACTATTTTATACTTATTGTGCTCAACTCCTTGGTTTTTTTTAATCGACTGGTTCATCGAGTTATGCTTATTGCTCAACGGTCTATAATGTATATGATCTGCTTGATTTAGGCCTCACACGCAAAGCTCTTGTAACCGTCTCCTGATACACTTCACTACTATACTTGCTCCTGAGTATCATGCCTTGTTATAAGAAGCAAAGAAGCAATTACAATATGACTATCAATATATATCAATTCATTGGACTCGCACACGATCTAGGATGTAATCTTCCTAATGAAGGAAGGGAGAAGATAGATCTATATATCTTGATCTAGAATCGATAGATACCACATGGATGACCGGGCACATGTACGTCTCTCTAACGACTGCCTGAAAGAGGAAACGGCAGCTCTTCCCAAAAGAAGTTAACACCTATACTAATCTCTATAAGGACCGGCTTGTTACACATTCCATCCCTTTCGTTTCATCCCACGCCTTCATCTACGACGAAACATCGATTCCACAAAAAAAAAATGGACCTTTACCCCGTAGTGGGTCGTTGCTTCCCCGCCTATGATATACAGGTACGCCCGGGCAGATATAGAAATGACATAACGATCTACATCTAGAATAATATACGTTCATGAGATATATTCATTGTATGCCCCGTCCGAGGGTTGATTACACGAGAACCATGAGAGAGATAGAAGAGATTGGGTAAGGAGAGGGAAAAGAACGGACGAGATACACATGTGGGAAAAGTAGGCGGATCGTAGAATTTGTGGGTTTGGTATATATGTGCGAGGTGAGAGGCCAAAACAGAACAAAAAAGACAAACGAGAAGCATAGAAGTCATGAAAGTGTGTCATGACCCTATGGATATAAGTATTTGATGGGGATAATAAAAATGCGCCGGCCATACTGAGGAGGCCATTTATGGGGGTTTCCAGAATAAGCAAAACAAAACACAAAGAAAAAGCACAAAGCGGGCCAAGGAGACATGATTGATACATGGGATCTCAAAGTAGTAAAAAAAAGGTCCCGAGAATGTGAAACAATCCCGTTGAGAAAAGAGCTCTGAACAATTAATGCACATTGGCTCTATTCTCCACCTGGAGTGGTTATAAACATGTAAACAAGAAGGTTCAAAAAATTCGCTCAAGCTCGTACATGAGAATCGTGAAAGGGGGTCGTTCGACATAGTCAATTTGACCCAAGAACTGGCTCGGAGGGGGGAATTGCGGAGGCTACTGGAAGATTTACTCTTCCATGTGGCCAAAAACACCACCATCGTCATCATCGGCCGGCGCGGAGCGGTTACCAAAGTCTACATCGGCGTTGCGAAGTTGACGGGATTTCTGGACATCCTCACCAGTACTCCGATCCTCACGCTCATCCGACACCTTGTACGACAGCGATGGGTTGAGCGACCGGGCCAAGAAGATGTTGGCCTCGGAGTCTCGGCGAGCGGCCTCCTCTGAGGGGCCTGATTGAGGGGAGAAGAGACCCTGGTTGCTCGGGTGGCTACTTGAGTCCAAGTAGCGTGCCGGCAGTGGAGGCACCGGTGGCACGTCGGGGGTCATGGAAACAGGTCCCGTACGAGGAGTCCCGAAATTGCACAGGCCGATGGCCGCAGCAAGATCCGCCTCATCATCCTCGTGTAAACGTGTGTCAGCAGTCGAGGGACGGGTGTCGATGCTCGAGTGGCGGAAGTGGGAGAAGGTAGGCGAGTGCAGCGGAGCACTTTCGTTGTACGAGCTGGAAGGGATCGACTGGTACGAGCGAGAGTAACCGGAGACGTTGCTGACGCTGGGGCGTTTGGCCCACTGTGTCGGCATACCCGACATCTCGAAGTCGTCGTCTTCCTCCGAGTCCATTGGGGGAGGCGTGGTCTCAGTGGAGCTGATGCCATCTCGCATTTCTGACAGAGCGTCCGGCGATCCAGACGACAATTCCGACTCCAACTCGGCGGACTCATCGGGTGGATCATCGTGATTCATGGTAACCAAAACGGAGGCGGCCTCCAGCAGTTGAACCTGCTGATGCTTGGAGATGAGAAGCTTCGAAGTAACGGACCATGCCGGGTCGTGTTCCCACCTAAGATCCACGGAAAAAGAACACGTCAATCAAATGATGCTGAAAGGGGTAGAAAGGGGGGCAGTGATGAAGGGGAAGTTGAATAACCACGAGGGCGACCTGCACAGAGCCGACGTGGTGCATATTCCCGATCGAGCTAGAAGAAGACGGCCGAGCGGTAGGGGGGATACACACATATGCTTAGACAAGCAGCTGCCATGCTTATACCCTTTCCCGCAGCGATCGCAACGTATGGCCGTCGAGGCACGCTTCCCTTCGGTCTTGAGTTGAGCACCCTCGCTGGCTCGGCGGTTCCGGTTCTTGGGCTTGCCATCTGAGTTGTCCGAGCCCGGAGAATCTTTGCGGGCGACCGGTGATTCTTGACTGGGGCTGTTGATGCTGCGGGAGAGGTAGGAGCTGAAGCCAGATACGTTCCCGACGGAGCCGGACTCCGGTCCCTTGCGGCCTGCGAGGTTGCGGCGGTGCGCACCCATGGGGAGCGAGGTAGCCTCCCCGCCCTCCATGGAGGCAGCCACTGCGGCGGCAGCATTGGCAGCGGCGGTGGTGACACTCTTTCGGCGAGTTACACGGTGGTTCGGATTGAGGGCACCTAGCGAGATCGAATGCGCGTGCTGATGCCGCTGGCTAGTGTTGGGGAGAGGACGCGACATGGATAATTCCTGTGAATGGCCAAAAGAGGCCGATACATTAGTATGGTCCCAAAAAAAAAAAAAGATGCCGGGCGGAAATGCAATGATGGACACGTACCTTGAATGAGGCCATGGTAAAAAAAAATTAGAGAGGAAGCTTCCAATGGAATTGACGATCCTCTATGACGGGAGTTGCCCTCAATTCAGGGAAGATGAAATAAAGTGGAGTTCCGGGAGGGAGATGTATAGGTAGAGAAGAGCAATGAATGCGAGAAGATAAAATGAAGAGAGAATGAATATGATAAAAAAGGGAATCCAAAAAAAGAAAGGTGGAAGGGGAAAAAAAAGAGGAGAAAGAAGGAGAGAAAGAGTCAGGGCCGGTATGAGCCAAAATCGCTCAGGTTTGCGGGGGCCTTTCCCTTTGAGCATGCGGGGGGGGAAAGGCGATCACCGGTCACACATACGGGTTGGGTATTTTATTGCTAGTATATTTGAAGATTATATATGGCCAATATAAGTTACTTTAATACTTTAAATGTTATATATGTTTCCCTATAATGGTGTATATTATAAGTGAGTGTGTGTGTGTGTGTGTGTGTGTGTGTGTGTGTGTGTTCGCAATGACTCTGATGAGATAGAGTGGATCCACTTTGAATAAAGGCATATAAAAAGCCCTTTGCCCTTTGAATTCTAGCGAATTCCAATGGCGAATGTTGGGCATAATTCCAAGGTTCTTTTTAATGTTTTAATACCTGGCGCTCGGATGACGTTCCAGGGGAAGGGGAGTGCCGTGGATCCAGCCTCAGACTAATATTATAATTCAATTCCCACTTGTAATCCATGGATATCCTTAGATTATTATATTAGACAACATACCATTGAGAAGTGAACAACTTTTTTTTTTTTTTTATAAAAAAAAAAAAAAAAAAAAATAAAGACTACAGTTGCCTGACGATCAACTAGGGTCACAAGATAGAAGAGTTGGACTCTGGGTCAAAGTACCAATCAAGTTACTTAGTTCCCACCCAGGTCATGACGAACAGTGTATTGATAGGAGATGGCCGCAAAGAATCCGAACTAGTGTGACTTGGAAAGTACCAGTTTCCCATGTATCGACCAGATCACCTGCAAAGCATCGACCGGTCTAGTGCTTAGAAGGCAGTGGATGAGGTGGAGCCAATGATGTCATTAGGCTTAGTCAAGATAATCACCTGATAACTCCCTAACTACGAAATAGAATTTATATAATTTGAACTTCCCTGACTTTGGGGAATATGCATGAAGGTACGGAGTACATATATGTTGTGGCAAAGAGGGATTGTGGCTTATCATTCTAACCCAAGGCAGCCCCCAAGGCAGCCCCCAAGGCAACATCCTTACATTCCTAGATACCCGTGGACACCTGTCAGTTAGGTAATCGCTCGCTATATTCCCCGTGCATACGATCAGGTCGCGCCATCCCTCACGCTAACGCCTGCAAGAGAGGATCATTACTCCGAGCGTCACACTACTCTGTTGCGCACGAGCACTTGCGCGGAATTATTTTTGGCGCCCTTTCAGGACTAACAATATAGGAGGGCCATTGACCCCCCCCCTTGACCTCTGGCACATTCCCAATGGTTCCTGGCCCGCCATTCTCGACCTGCGGCTGAGACACTCGGGACATTATCTCGTCAGTATTATTGGGCTAAAATTGTTGGATTGTCGATCCAGTTATTAGAGCTCCCGAGAGCTACCGTAGCTGTTGAGATTATTTATTTCTCAATGATTTTATACAAAATCCCAACCAGCCCAATGCACGTGAATCCCATATTCTTTTATTTTTATTCTTCAGTTTTGTGTTCGCATGACGTGGTCGGACCTCCAGGGCTGACAGGTAGAGGGACATTGGGAATCTTACCTAATCCAATTGTCAAACAATGCAAATATATAAAATATTGAAGATTGGTGATAAGAGATGAAGATCAGATCGCGGTCGCAGCGGCTTCATATAATAGGTCAATTGACTCTACAAATATTAGAAGTCTACTTGTATATTGGGAAGACTATCCAATCCCACCATAAACAATCCAAAAATCCCTTAGGGGCCACAGCAATGCTTCATTCACGTCTACGGGCCCTCCCGCGCCGCTACATTCCAACCAACACACCCAGTGCCCCAGCCCCAGAATTCCAAAATCAAGACGCCAGCAGCGAATCCGACGAGGAGCCCGAAGATCTCTTTGGTGCATTCCTCCCCCACCTCTTCCCAGACGACACACCTCCCTTCCACGGCGACCCGGGCCAACACCTCCTCTACAGCTCCCCCCGCTATGGCGACCTCAACATCATGGTCCCCAGCTACCCAAGCTCAAGCCAGAAACGCTCCGAGGAGATCGCCGCAGGCCAAGCCAAGACAGACGGCACAGTGAACCAAGTGAACGAGCAACGACAGCTCTTTGCTCATTTCCTCTGGAGCGCAGCAATGGTCGTCGCAGAGGGTGTCGAGGAAGCAGACACACCCACAGCAGATGAAACCATGACAGAAACCCAGAAAGAAAACCGGGAATTGTGGAATGTCAAGGGCGAAAGTGTACTCGAGCTAGGTGCTGGTAAGTGGTAGTTTGGATTTGACATCACAGTTTATATAATGTACCCGTCCAGCCCAAACTAACGCATTCATATCGCAGGTGCCGCTCTTCCCTCTGTAATCTGCGCCCTGGCCGATGCCTCTACGGTTACGGCAACCGACCACCCTTCCTCGCCGGCGCTTAAGGGTGCAATCGCTTTCAATATAGAGCACAACCTAGCCAAGCGCACGCCTGAGGTCGTGAGGAAAGTGTCGATGCACCCGCACGAATGGGGTGTGTTGGATGACGCCTTCTCAGTGGCGAATAAGGGTGCCTTCACGCGGATTGTTGCGGCAGATTGTTTCTGGATGCGCTCGCAGCATGAGAACCTCGCGCGCACGATGCAGTGGTTCCTTGCGCCGGGTGGGAAGGTGTGGGTTGTTGCTGGGTTCCATACGGGGCGAGCGATTGTTGCCGGGTTCTTTGAGACGGTTCTTGATTATGGGTTTGTGATCGAGAGGATTTATGAGAGGGATTTGGTTGCGAAGTCAGATGATGGGGGTGAGATCCGGAGGGAATGGTCTCCGGTTAGGGAAGGGGAGGGTGTGGAGAACCAGAAGAGGTGGTGTGTTATTGCTACTTTGAAGAGGGGGGAGAGTAAGTTGTAGGTTGTGGTTCTAATGATGGTATGGGGTGCATTTATGAGCGATATTCCATTTCTCTTGCATGATAAGATTATGAGTATAGAATACATGAGCATAAAATAGAGGAGTCTGCCTTGTAATAATTGAGATATCTCACTACCTACCATATTCAGCGTATATCTGTACGGACTATCTGGACTCCATTTCATTTCTGCTTAGGGGTATAGTTCGCATGGTATTCCACAGGTCCATCCAAGTATCAAGCATCCCCAAGCCTCTGGAAACACACCGTACAAACTCCCTGTCCCTCGTGTCCTCCAAATCGGAACCGAGGATACTCAACACGGCCCCAAACCGCCAACCGATCCCCACTCGTTCGATCCCCAGTGAACCAATGCACCAACTCTTCCTCAGTCCAATTGCAGGTAGTAACAACCAGGAACCCACCGCGCCGCACTAAGCGCCGCGCAATATCAGGGTACCTCTCGCAGACACGGGTTGTCTTCGCATCATCAGCTAGCGAGACAGCATCAAACGTCCCCTTATCGAGCACAATGTCGAACCCTCCATCTGGGTAGGGGAACCAGGGGAGAGTTTCCTCCTCGGTAGAAGGAGATACCTCGAGACCGGTCTCAGAAAGAAGAGCCTTAGAGCCAAGGATATCCCACTCCTCAAACTGAATGGATGTTTCTTGCTCCGGTCCGTCATTGGATCCAGCCTCTGTCTCAGCCTCTGCTTCTTCCTCTTCATCAGATTCATCCTCATCCTCAGAGTCACTCCGATAAGCGGAATGTCCTCTCACACGCTGCAGCTCCCTCGCAAGCTCAACACTCTGACGCGAGTAATCAACGCCAACAAGACGTCCCGCATACCCGCCCCTCTTCCTAAGTAGCGCAAGCATACTCCCATTCCCGGTTCCGAGGTCTAGAACACTTGGCTGGCGGGAGCCTTTCTTGTGCGTATTGCGCGGCGACAAGGGGAAGGACTTGCGTGTGAGGAAGTGAAGGACTTTTTGCGGGGCGTTGTGTTCGGAGAACCAGGATGTGCCAGGGTCGTCTTCGTCATTTAGGTCGGAAGTGGATGCGGCATCGTCATCGGTTTGGCTTTTGTCATTGGCATTGGGGTCTTTGCTGGCTTCGTGCGAGATGTGGGCTAGGGTGCGGGCGTAGTAGGATTCCCAGCTAGATTGGGATTGTTAGTTTGTGTTTGAAAATTGAGTTGGATATCGAGGCAGTCTTATAGATCAATTAGGCTACCAATTGATCCATTGCTGCATTCACTATGGCAGATTCACTGTATACAACACTCGTGGAGGGGCAGAGCGGGGTTCATTCCCCGTTGCGTCCAGCAAGAGAGGAGGGTGCGGCTGATAAGAACACATACTAGTCTTTTGTGCCCAGCTCGCTGGGCGAGAGGTATGCAGGATGAGATTCTTCAGCCATTGTCGCGAGTGTGGAGAGGATGCGCAAGGAAAAATTTAGGTTGGAGGTAGGTGTTGGGGCTTATCGCTATCTCCGCTCTAATCAACAAACAGCCCGAAGCCACAATTTGATCTACTAGAACTAGATTTGATGTGTTTACAGAGTTATAAGAAACAACTGGAGTTTAATTCATTGTAAGACTGCGCAAAAGGGGTATTCATCATGCAATCTTTCACCCATAAAGCATACCAGGTCCACGAAGAACCAAGCACCACACGAATGCTGAACACACAGAGAAAGGCACAGAAAACAAAGACCTTGTCTGAGCAGCAAGATGGAAAGATTTGAGAGTAACATGAAACACCCATGCGAGTGAGACAAGAGCTAAAGCACAAGGAATCCAAAAAAAGATAGGACCTCCGATAATATTACAGGTACTAGGTGGAAAGGAAGCAGACAGGTCTGTTTCGACCCTTCAAGCCCTGGCCTTGGTATCAAAATTTGTCCTTTTTTGGACACCCGAGACGCCAGTGATTTAGAAAAAAAAAAGAGAAAAAAGTTCAAGTGATAGTGGCCAGTAATGGCGTTGGCAAGACCCGTAGGTTCAAATGACAAAAAAGAAATATGCAGTAAGTATGCAAGTTGGAAAGTAAATGCGATGAGCGACAGCAAAGCCTGCTTTGGTCATGAGTATCATCAAGCCAGTCATCTGATTGAGATAAGTGGAAGAAATTAATAGGTGAGATAGAAGGGTTGTGTTGACTCCCGGGGCACGAGTCCCGGGCAGGGGGTGGCCGAGATGGTCTTCAAATCAGGAAGGAGACATGGGAAAATATGTCAGGTCATGGAATCGTTTCAAGCCTTGTCTCAAAGGACACAAGGCGAAGAGATCACAAGAATTCATCAATGGATCTCATGATCAGAGGCTCGCCGCCGGATGGAGGCGAGCGGGGGTCTGCCGGTGGGATAGGAGGTGGAGAGAGGGTTGCGGGGCGATCAATCCGGTGGAATGATGACGGTGCTAAAGTCGGCGAGAAGAATCCGTTTGTCCTCGGCGAAAACATACCACCAGAGTCTGGCATATCACGTACAAACACATGGGTCTGAACGAGCGGGTCACAGCTGCTGACGCTGCGCGGCAACCCTCGTGGCCGACCTGAGGCAGGTTCCACGGACTGAAACTTCTGTCGGAACGGGAGGGGTCGGGGGGACAGACTCCTCTTGGGGGAGTAGGATTTGTATTTTTTGTAGCTACTGCTATCGCTCGTAGTGGGACGCGTCGAGGTCGTTTCTGGGATGGAGAGGCAGCTGATTGAAGGTGCCTGCGGCAGTCCGCGGAAGGATGGTCGGCTTGATTCGTTGGACGCCGGGCGCTCAGCTCGTGCAACCTGGGGCTCTGAGCTTCGTCGACCGGTTTGAACGAACCACTCCTGGGGTGGGGGCTTAGACGTAGATCCCCGCATCAATTTAGAGCGAAAGTCTGTGAGCTGGTAGATGAGACTCATATTTGGGCCAACCCACTGGCTGCGTCCCTTGACTGCTTCATACATCGAGTTGAAATCCAGGTGTCGGTTTTTGTACAATCCGTAGGCAATTACCAGCGATGCCGAGCGGCTGGCGCCGAGCTGGCAATGGACGAGAACTTTCTTTCCTTCAGCGATCCGGTCATCAATCAGTTCGCAAAGCGGGAGCAGGTCTTCGAGGATCTCGGAGTTGTGGTCCCAACCGACATGGAGGTACTCCGGTTCCGGGGTAGGACTTGTGACAGTAGGGGTTGGCGACTCGGAATCCGAGGGTTGGAATTCCCAAGCAGACTTAAATGAGATCTCCGAAATCGCTGTCTGGGGTTCCCCGCGGGAGAAGCGTTTCGAGGCCATGGAGGCGTTTCGCCATGTGCTCATCACTGTATCATTCCGCTCCTCCTTGCTAGTATTGAACGGGTTCACCACTTCTTTGGCGACGTTGATCACCACATCGAATTTGGACGCTTCTTCTGCTGTTGGTTCTAGATACAGGTAGACACCAGAGTCGTGGATCCGGATAGGCCCATCCGGGTAGCCACGATCTTTCTTGCGGGTCGATTCACGCGAGTCGGGGTGGTCATCCTCTTCTTCTAGGCCATGAAGAACACGACGAGAAAATCCAGCTCCATCAACTGGATTTAAACTGTCAGGGGACGTAGTATCCTCAGACGCGCTAGACGAACGGCGTATACCAGGATGCGATATTATCCGAGGAAGCTGCATACCTCCCCGTGGGGCGAACGAGGGCGATGTAATCGATAGAAGCGAAGGTGAGGACTCTGCGTGACGCAGGGATGGGGTTGGAGGAACAGCATCAGTGATACTAGATAACGGTTTATTGAATGTGGGGGTCTGGATGGTGAGATTGGCGCGTCGTTTTGTGGTCTTAGGATGGATCGGGATGGGAGCTGGTGGGGCATCAAGGTGGTGTGACGTCTCCACCATCGATGCAGTAACTATAGGTGGGCGTGACTGAGACGGCGGCGGCATTCGCAATGACAAGTTCTTGAGATTACGCGCCCGCCGATTCGGGGAGTCGGGGCGCGTATTATGAGGGGTCGGCTGTGACAGGCGCGGTTCACCGACCGGCGCGAGGCGCGGAGGAAGCTCCATGGGCCGTGTAGAAGGCATGAACTTTGGATATGAGACAGACATAGCAGAGGGAGATTCCGGCGAAGAGCTCGGAGAGATGTCACCCCCGCCAGGCGAATCAAAGGGCGAGATGGTTGTGGTTGGGGAGGACTCGGTCGATGCCGAGGTCATAGATGAAACACTTTCGCGGTGGGGGGAAGGAAGTAGGCGTGTATTGACAGGGACATGGGTTGGGTATTGAAGATGGTGGATGGTGTTTGCTTCTTCTTTGTATCCTGGAAGGGGACCACCAAACACCGACATGAAAGACGGAAATGAGTCCGGAAAGGACGGTTGGCTAGTTTGCACTGGCATTGTCCGAGAAGTTGACACTATGAAAGGAAGTTCCTTTCCGGCTCTCAAGAGAGGCTAGAATGGCATTCGAGATTGAAGATACACTTGCTGCCTGCGCAAATGGGGGGGGGGGGTCTGGGGAAGAGTGTTAGATTGAATCTAGGGCAAATAAAATGCAAGGGTTTGAAACTAATGATCCGACAAGGGGAACGATGTATAAAGAACATACCAAGAATAATATGTATAGAGAGAGGAAGTATAGCTGTTCCTCCAGGGAACTGGAAGGAGAGAATAGATTGTAGAAAGGGAAAGAAGAAAAAAAAGAGAGAGAGAGAGAGAGTAAGTTTTTGGAGTGTTTTTTTTAAAGATCACCTTCAAGGGTAACATACAATACAAAGGAAAGAGGGGACCGATCCAGAGGGAGAGGGGGGAAAGATAACACCAATCAATGGCCTTTGCTCTAATTTTAGCCGCCCTGGAATGTTTAGTCGGCGTCAAATGAACGCAAATGAGAGGTTCGAGAGTGTGCTTCTTCCTACCTTAGCGTATATTTTATATTACCTATGTATTTCATTATCTTTATGACAATAATGTCTTATAAAGTGTTAAAATGGTACACATACAAACAGCTTACAAGGGGGAGTTGAGACGGGATACGGTGGAGATATGTCGTGTGTAGTAACCCGAAAGGGAGAGAATAATATTCAATTCCAAATGTTCCCGTCTGGAATCCACTGTGTTTTTTTTTGTTTTTTTCAGAAGGGTCAAGGCAACTTCCAAGGTTGAAATCAAATACGAACGGCACGGGTGAACGGTGGGCTGGCTGATGGGACATGATACCATTGGATCATTCAACACTTTTAGGGGCAATCCCCGAATTGGATCAGAAGGATATCTGATTGGATGATATCAAGAGGAGGGGGCTCATCCTGAAACCCCATGGATCTTGGTTTTTGGTATGAAACACGCCAATTTAGTACTAGTGGGCGATTAGTGGCTCTTGGCAGCTTGGGCCTGTTGTGTTTACGGGGTATATATAAACAGGTTTTTAATCCAATTTCGATTTAGAACATTGATAAGTATGCAAATTACTAGAAATATAGATATTTGATGGATATTACCGTATACTTTGAAGGCTTAGAGGGAAGCTTGAGGCCCACTACTCCGTATTTCAAAATACCCAGATGAATGATCGGCCTTTTTCCACGTGGTAACAAATCCTGAAACTGGATCTTCAGTTTGCCATATGCCAATTCTGGAGAGGATAATCAGATATTCACACGGGTTTTCTGTCACCCAAAATCTTATGCACCAGATAGATGAGCCCCCTTTCTCTGGGTAGGGAAAAGATGTTTCACCATAAGCTTCTAAAAATAAACCGGAATCGTGATGGCAGCTGACGCTTGGTATTCTTCCGTTTCAGACTTGAAGGACGCCTTCCATTGGCTTGTCGTATACCAAGACAGCTCAATTAAACTACTCCATACGGGTCAACTCCTGGTATCGTTGTTTTTTTATTAATGCAGATTATTTTGATGGTATCATTCACCGGCATCTCCGTAATATACACTATAGAGCTCTTCAGACTATTCCACAAATAGATTTCTAATGCTTCACCAATATTGAAATCCAAACAAAGTACCAAATTGGTCCTACTCTGTACTAATTGTACGCTTAGGTAGCAGATTGCAATTTGCACACCTTGGATTTGTCCCCGCTGGCGAGGCAGTGCCCAGGTTGAAGGATTTAGCTAACAAAGTCTGTCACTATACATGGGGGACTAGCCCCGGGGACCTAGACAAGGCGTTCGGTGCTAGCTGAAGTGATAGTGGCGAGACCACAAGTTATACTGCCTACACTAGGACACAGATCACTGAATGAACCCCTTTATTGGCACCTTGCTTATCTCTACGTATAGTCTATATATCGATGTTCCAATGATAATAAATAGTCGAGTTCTAACCTTGGAAGGTGAAGGCAGTTACTATTCTGTACTTGAACTTTGGAGAGGCTGATTAAAACAGCAACAATGTAATACCTTTTTTTTTTTTGAGCCTTCACATGTTAGTCTTCCTTTGGGGAATCGAAAGCAGTCGGAATAGGATAAAGCCAGCATATTCCATAGAGTACAATCCCTAATCCAACACTCTGTTCCCTGAGTATAGTTATATGTGCAAGTCAGTTTGTTTTGAAAATGTCAAATTTGATTGTTTCGAAGTAACCATGGTCTCCGCTGAGGCTGAACCATGGTTCAACGCTTTATTTGTTTTTTGTTTTTTTCCCTTCTCTTTCTTCGTTTCCCTTTCCTTGCCCTTCGTTTTCCTTCTCTTTTTTTTTTTTTCTTTCTTCTCTTGTGTCTTGAGTTCAATGTAGAATAGTCCTGAAGACTAAGCGTCATCTAGTATATTGGGTAGAATCGATGTACAATCCAATATTTAAAATCAAATATAAAAGGGTTATTGAAATTTCCCATGTATGCTTAAATATTATGACAGGTCAAGTCCGCAAGTCCTTACTGGCATCCTGCAACTCTGAATGTGCATATTTGCAGTCAGAACTATACAATATTAGGTTTCCCCAGAATCAATGCTTTAAAAGAGTACACAGCTTAATCCTGTACGTGAGGACCGGAGTACAAAGAGTACAAAGTACAGAATGGCTGCAGGCTCCCGTGACCATTTACAGCCCAACCAGTTCAATCAGCATTTCCAGCATTTCCAGCATTTCCAACTTTTTCCTCACTCTTTGTCGTTGCACACTCGCTTCGACGGCCCCACCGATGAAACACCCAATCTAACCACCAAACGCTCCTTATTGCACCGCGCCCGGCGATCCGTCCTAAGCTTCAGTTCACCCAGCCCCCAAGCTTCTAAATCTCTCTATGCCTCAAAGAGGCCCAGGCAGGACGAATTATACCAAGATCGCCCTGATGTGAAAAGAACAATGCCATCAAGTCTGGCTTATTCTGGAGCAACCAGAACCATAAATGAAACTCGTTCTCTCGGTTTAAATGGTACTCGGGTCGAGGACAAGTCTTCGATGGACGAGGGCCGTCCAAAGAATGAGGATGTGTTCCTAAATATTGCGAGAGCCGATTCTGGTCGTCGCGATTCGATAGGCCGCTCAGATTTTAGACGGGTAAGTGAGAATAACATAGGTCTTGGGTCGATCGCATTCCTGATTGCTCCATCGATGACATCCCGCCTAACCCCTTCTCGCGACTTCCCGATAGCTAACGAGGATATATGCCCTAGTCACGGCTTGGTTATTCTAGTCAGAGTCTACGGTCGCCAACGACAGAACAGACCCCCTCACCCGATCAGCGATACAGCAATATCGACAACCCCTTGCATTTCCAGAATGATTCCCCCACTGCCCCCTACAGCTCCGTCCACACTCCAGCGTCATCCGCCCATCCTCTGGACGACTCGGGTCGCTTCCGTTACAGTAGCCTCGGATCCAGTGCGCGATCCGCTGTCGGCGTTCCACGAAGTCGATTCAGCCGTACGAGCCCAGAAACCTCACCGCGCACACCTTCGGCTGCTGAGGAGAAAGAGCGTCGATCCTCTCTAAATACCGACCCGCGCATCAATCGGCATTCGGGACTCTCTACAATCCGGAGCAGTCGGCAACCTTCTGCCTCTGAAGTGACCGGGCGACCGCGAGCCGATACGGAACGATCGCGCGCTGATGGAACCGAGTCGACGTTGTCCACCACGGCCCCCTCGACTGTGTGGGACGAACTGGATGATCTCAAAGACCGGATCAAAAAGTTGGAACTGACAGGGAAGCTACCTCCATCATCTTCGGCGGCGATGTACACCCCTACCAATGAGAGACCGCGGACTGCAAACACAGCCGTTACCACCTTATCCTCATCACCGAAGCAACGCCGCAAAACCAGCGTCTCACCTGCAGATACCGAACGTAGCGCGGTGCACCCGATTCTGCAATCTGCATTGGCCAAGGCAAAAACTGTCTTGAGCGGGGACGTGTACACCTCCCTCGAAGCGACAATAACCGATGCTTTGAACCTTTCCACCGCGTTGGGCGTCAATACCGCTCCATCGGGCACCGTCTCTGTTGTGAATGGAGGATACACCTCACCGGAACGACATGCTCGTCGCAAAGCGGATAGTGTGTGCCGTAGCCTGACTGAACTTTGCCTAGCTTTGACGGATGAGCAGCTAAAGAGTGCCCGACCGTCCTCGAGCCGCGAGACAGTCGTGCAGCCCCAATTCCTGAATGGCGCGGGGGTAGATGCTCGTATGTCCATACCAACGTATCAGCGAAATGGGAACCAGGAACACGAAGCCATTGAGCGGCGCCATAGCACGACTCGCATCTCCAGTCGCCTTGACGCACGTCGAGCATCCCTGGTCAATGCCAGCCCTGGAAACACAACGGATACGAAGCAGAGTCCAACCCAATCTCCCGGCATGCCTAACCCAACCAGTCGTCTCAATCGCATGTCAGCTTCCCTCCGCAGCCGCAGGCAAACCATTGGCGAGGAGAGTGGAGAGACAGAACGTCCACATAGTCGTTCAGTCTCCAGGGCCAATACGGAAATTGGCGCGCCGCCTGCGCAAGCCATACCCCCTCCTCGGCAACGATTATCCCAAGGTCAATCTTTGTCCCGCTCCATTTCCGGTATACAGCAAGATCAAGGCGGTCTCGGATACTCTCCCCGCTCCTTCCAACAATCGCAAATCCCCCAGTCGCAGGCACAGCCATCAGAGCCTCGGACACCGACTCTCTCGTCCAATCTCTCATTCCGCAGAAGCTACATGGGCCCTGCTTCGTACACTCCTGCGACATCCCGCTCCAACATCCAAGCTGGGTCTCGCCGTTACGGCCTAACGCCTAGCTTTTCTTCCAATAACATACAGGCGTCTCCTGTCGAAGAAAGTCTGCGATTGCCCCACCAAATGGAACCCTCTCAGACCAGGATTTCGACTCCATCGAGCAAAGTCGCAACCAGCTACACGCCGATCCAAACACCACGACTGCGAACGAACAGCTTAGGGGCGCGGAGATTCGGTCTTCGAAACCGTGTTCCGGCTGCTCTCAACAATGTAAACCTCGATGACAGCATCGATTAACGTCCCTCTCCTATCCTCTGGCCGACCCCTACCATCATGCATGCCAACCGTTGACCTACACGGTTACGTTATCTCTTTTACGCAGCGACCCCGCATCTGACACCTGCTTCGATATCGGCGTTCTCATTCCATCTTTCGAAAGGACTTTGCATGTTTCACCAGTCACGGCACTGCGAAGTTTTACTGTCAGTTCCACACAACATTGCGTTATGCATTCTAACGAATCTCCTCTGTTTGATCTGAGACGAAATCACACGCTGTCAGCACGTTACCCGTTCTATTCTATGTCACACTTCTTGTGATCTTTGTCGGGAAATATCTCCAAGGACACACCATCTGAACCATGGACTAACATGTCTACTGGTTGTCGAATTCATGTACAAAAACCTACCATTGGCGGCGTTGTCCATATTACTCTACCGCGTGGTACTATTTCATTTGTGTACCCGCCCTAGGGATTTGATGTCACTTTACTTGTCCTTTTCCTGTTTATCCTTTTGTCATATCTCTCTCTCTTGCGGGCACGTTTTGTATCTAGGTCTGTTGCCCGTAGGCTGGTCTTTTTCTTATCTCTTTTGTCCATGAGTCGCAGATGAGCATTAACATAACGATTGAATGGAATGAAATGAGACCTTCAAAAACTTGTTACTTTTATTGCTTGATATTAAGACATAAATTTCTAAGCATAAAAGGCGATCTGCTTTCGTTTCATAGAAAGATACCTAGTATGGGTTTTTGTCCAGCAGCTTATGTATTATATTATAGGTAGTATGGAAAAATTGCCCTAACATCTTACCAGCTCTCAACTAAACCAGTTGGACAAACTATCTGTACAAAGATATCCTAGCAGAGGAACCGAAGGGTCCACCTACAGAGGATATATAAGAAATCATTTTCTTTCTAGAATATTGAGATTCAGATAATGGCAATGTCCTAATAACATTTAAGGCCAAGCATTCATATTCATATTTGAGAACAGCCAAGGTGGTACGCAGCGAGGAGATACATGAAAGGGGCGTAATTAGGAGACGAGAAGCGTTTTTTTATTATTTCAAGGTTTCGTTTTCAAGGGTCAAGATACACCACAATAAGGAGGGGGTAGGGTTGGTAAAAGGTGATAGCGTTGCAGTAAATCAGGGATCGGAAGGGAACGAGAGCAGGGTACATAAGTTGAGGAGATAAGAGTGAGGAAAAGACAAGGATCAATATACGCCGCCAGCTATGAACTGGTGGCGTACAAGGTGGAACGATGACAAGGACAAGGAGGAGGTAGAGACCGGGATGGTGGCGGAGAGGTCTGTGGTTCAGGAGTCGGGTAAAGACGTATTAAGGACATCACGGTGACAGTTCAGCTGGATGTGGGTAAGCGAGGGAGGGAATGATGTGAGGCTGTTGTAATTGACAAAGTCGAGGGTTAGGATCGAGAGACATTCGGGCTGCGATTCAATTCAACGCACAATGGTCGATAAAGACCATACAAACTTGGTATCTAATACGCATGTGTACCCTCCATCCATCGCAGTGAACTTTTGCCTTTTTTGTGAATAAGACGTGTGAGGCTAGAACCCCAGAAGAGAGCCGAGGAAGAAGATCAAGAGATAAAGATGACCTAAAGTAGAATGAGATAGAGGAATAAAAAGGAAATAAAAGAAGCGCTAGCACATGACCGCCGTTGATCGTGACCGACAAGTCTCCAAGGAAGTCGTAAGGTCAGAGAACACAAAGGAGTCCTGCTAGGACCGTCTCATCCGCGCACACACACACCAGAGAGGATTCCAAAGGATTTACTCCTGGGGAAGCTGGCTGCGGCGAGTCTTCTCAGCTTCCAGGTTCTCATAGAGAAGGTACAAGGCCTTTTCGTTGGCCTGGGCACTTCCCATGATGGTGAACATGCGCTCGCCGGTCTCGTCATGAGGAGCCTTGGCAATCGAAATGCGAGCCCCAGAGCTTCGGCGAATCTCCGTGATCTTGGTTCCGCCTCGGCCGATGATGCATCCAACCATGTCGGCAGGAATGCTGATGTTCTGGGTCTGGATCTCTTCACCATCTTCCGTAACTAGGGGGTAGCCGCGGTTGCCAGCATCGGAGTTGGATCGACGGTTATAACTACCGTCGCTGAAGTCGGCGCCGTTGCCGGTGCGGTTATACTGACGGCTGTTGCTGTTGTTCTGGTAGCCATTTCCAGCCGGAGGGTTGTTGTTGATGGGCTGCGAGCCGCTGAGAGAAGCGCGCACGGCGGGGTTGTAGAGAACAGTACCGGTGCCACGCTGCCAGTCGTCAAGCAGACATTTGCCGATTTCCCAGATGGCCTTCTCGATGCCCTCGGGGGTACCCTGGACCTCAACAATGCGCTCTGTGGATTGGGGGAGCATTTCCTTTTGGGCAACCATCCGAACACCCGATGCATCCTGAATGTGCTTGATCTTCAGACCTTGTCGTCCGATGATGGTACCCATCTGGTTGTGGGAGATCAGAAGGCGAACGGCTAGGGAAAGTTAGAACAGGTTCAGGCCGGAATGAAACTTTTGGACTCTCTGTATGGGTTCCTTAAAAACACCCCATACGGAAGGACGAATCCAAATCAAAATATTGAGGGCGACAAAATAAGATATCACTTACGGTGGGTCCCATTGTTAGAGACAATGCCGCCCATGCCCATCTGCGGGGCACCCTCCAAAAGACCCTTTGCCACTATTGCATATGCCCGAGCAAGCGAGCGCAATTGACCAGTGACAGTCAGGACACGGTCATGGACACCGGGGACTACCTTGCTCACACCGGCCTTGACACCGGTCTCGTCGCGAAGGTCGGCAACGTTCTTGCCAGCCTTGCCGATGATGACACCGGCCTCCTTGGAGGATACAATAGCACGCAGAGTCAGCTCAGCGATAGCATACTCCTCCTCAGTCTTGAGGGGGGTCTCGAGGTCACCCTGCTCGGCGTGGTTCTCGTTGAAGTTATCAGTCATGGGCTCGTCCACGACAGTGGTTTGGTGAACCTCAGTGGAATCCATTTTTGTCGGTAGTCGTTGGAGGTGGGAGAAGCGGTTTGAAAGGGTCGAGTGGTTGGATAGAAGGTTTCTTGAAGACCGTACGGTCGCGGGATACGGACGGTAGAGACTTCACACTCAAATAGTGGCAAAGTCAGTTTTGCAATATAGAGGCGGACAGAAGTGCGCATGAGACACATGCAATGCGCAAATGCTCAAATGGGGGGAATTCGTAAATGAGATCAAACTGCTAGAAAGAGTGAGGACTCACAGAAGAGGGAGATTAGGAAGTGGAGAAAAGGATGGGAGGGGAAAGCGGCAGAATCTCGGATCAAGAGAGGGGGGAGAAGAGAGATGAATAGGAAAAGCACCTGATGAGCGAAAGGGCGGAGGGGGAGGGGGAAGAGGAGAAGAAGAAAGGAAGAAGGTGAGGAGAAAGATGGAGATGTGAAAGAGTGCAGAGGTTGAGGTTGAGAGTGTTTTGCTTTAAGCGGAGACCCGAGTATGAAAATCTACATGTCTTTCTTTGGAGTGACCTCTTCTTCTTTTTTTTTTCTTTTTTTCTATGTATTTCAAGTCTTTTATTGCTTATTTTTATTTGATATTATCTCTTTGTTATATATAAGAGAAACTAATATTTATACCCCCCTTTGGTTGAACGCACCCCCTCCCTGCCTGAGCTTTCAGGTGCCAATTCCTAATTTGGTACCGCCTCACTTACCGCCTTCTCAATTTATATACCGCCTTACTATGAAAGTCTCCATAAGATGTAGGAAGATAACAGGTATGCACTAGATATATATATCACTAAGAAGAACAAGTCACTTATATTATATCTTACTCCATGGGACTTAATGCATTTTTATAAACGGCTTCATCGTCAAATGCTCCGTCAACTACTCAGTTAGAGCAAGGAATCGCTGCATAGAGAGGATGGGGATGGAGGAAGGCACGAATGTACAGAGTGGATTAGTACAGTAGCCAAAAAGAATCAGCATCTTCTTGTGTTCATTAAGCAGGCCTTTTTACTATGTAAACCAGTAATAGGTGGCAGAATACACGGCAGAAAGAATATGGAGTGGCAGAATACACGGCAGAATTCTGATTAAGAAAGCGGTGCATAGATTTCAAAAGAAGGGTGTCTATATCAACATCCATGTATATTCTCTACTGATCAGCCTGGAATATCACCTTTTGCACCTGCATCTTGTTGAATACATCATAGCCCTCCACTGCCTGTGAGAGAGGCATAATATGATCAGCCATGAATCCAAGCTTATGTTGGTTCCTCTTGAGCACCTCCAAAGCCTGAGGAGAAACAGACCGAACAGGGCATCGCCCCATCTGGACAGTGAGGTTCTTGGAATAGGCATCATTGCCGTCCCAGGGAATCTGAGTACCTCATTAGCAACAATACTATAACTAAATCCAGATCTACTTACCTCTCCATTGTGGACACCCACACTGCTAATGGTTCCCCAAGGCCGCAGCAGTTCGAAGCCAGTACGCAAGGCAGGGCTCAGCCCGACGACTTCAATGACAGCATCAGCACCGCGTCCATTTGTCAGCTCCTGGACACGCTTGTCTAGACCAGCCCGGTCCAGCTGGAAGTTCCACGGCTCAGCACCGAGCGACTTGGCAAGCTCCAGTCTCGACGGGACCGAGTCAACCGCCAGGATATGCTTGGGCTTGTACTCCAGAGCATTGATGAGCGCACAGAGACCAACAGGTCCACATCCAATGAGGACTACTGTTTGTTCAGCGATCTGCTCGGGGGTCGAGTTCTTGAATGCATTGTTGGCTGCGAACCAGCCTGTGGGGAAGATATCTCCCATGAGCACCAGATACTTCTCGTCAACGCCCTCAGGGGCTTTCATGACAGAACCGTCAGCATTCGGGATTCGGGCCTGTTTAGTCTTAGTATCAGCATATAGAGCAAACGCATATGCTTAGAAACCCACATATTCAGCCTGTCCACCGTTCAAGCTGTCACATCCAAAAAGTTCGTTCTTATCACAGCGAGAAGACCACCCTTGCTTGCAGTAGAAGCATTCGCCACTATCATGATATCAGCGCAACGTTCGTACAATTGTGCTCCAAACGAGCATCTAATGAGCATGCAGCTTACCAGGAAGTAGTAAAAGCAGTGACAACCCGGTCACCCTTCTGGAGGGTCTTGACGGCACTGCCCATCTCAACGACCTCACCCACGAACTCATGGCCCATGATAAACCCGGTTCCTGCAGGCTCCACGCCACGGAACATGTGCAACTCACTATAGAATATTAACAAAATTAGCACTGGTGGCCTTTTGACAAAATAAGTATAGATCAATCCCACCTTCCACAAAGCGCAGTGTATCCCACCTTGACTACAATATCCTCCGGGTTCTGCACCTTGGGAATAGGCCTCTGCTCAACAGCGACCTTATAGGGGCCGTGAAACACGACCGCCTGCATCATACCAGAATCTGAGGGGGCGGGAGTCATTCTGAGGGCGTTAGTTTTCAGTTTCTTACAGAGAAATTCGATTGAAGTATAATAGCAGAGACTTACTTTGGGGGTTTTGGCGGGGGAATTCGGAGTCAGCCTTTGCTACAATGATAGTGGATATTGCCAAATTTCTTCAATATCGATCAGATTTCAGACGGATCCGAATCATTAAAAAGAAGCCGATTGACTAATTTCTCCAGTCTCGGGCTTCTGTGCGAACCATTTGGTGGGGCTATGCCCACAGTGGTTGGTATCCACTGAAAGCGATGCCGGAAATAGGATATAGATGGCTCCGGTGAGATGGCTGATTTTTTAATACAAAGGTTTGGTTCTATACGATGTATATATTTGTGAATATAGACAGAGTAGCTCGGGAATTCGAACTACTACTCCGAGCAGACTACCGAACTCTTATAAATTGTTCAATGTTGATGCTGCGTAGAAGAGAGATAAGCCATCAAATTGTATTCAAAGGACGTATCAAAAAGCCTGGTATGGCACTAAAGTCCTGCTCTGTAAATTTGTAGCTGGTTCCGGTGCCATCGAGCTATGATACCAAAATAAACCAAATACTCCTTGTAACGCCTTTCGCAAACACCAAAGCTAGAAAAAACGCAAAGCAACCCGCAAGAATCAGACTTGAAAAGCGCAAAAAAACAGAAGAATGCTCAGATAATGCAATCTTATCATGAAATCGAGAATAGGCCTGCCAGGAACGCGAATCGAAGATCAAGATCACACATGAGGACCATCGCATGAGTGGAAGGAAGTATCACTCCCACTAACAAACGACACAGAATAGCTCCTCCTCAAGTATGAACTTGCCCTCCTTGTATTTCTCACTGCTCTCGTATGCCTTGTCGTACTTCCATCCTACCGTTTCCTTGCACTGTCGGCAGGCGATGTCGCGCACGATATGTCGACCTGTCGTCATGCTGCGCTCTACAGCTTCGCCTTGTGTGACATTGACAACTTTATTGAAGAGATATGCTTTCCCGTGTTGACCTCGGAAGTTCTAAAGAGTCAAAAGTCATGGGTCAGCAACAGGCTATTCATCGCAGGGAGGAAGGGAGGAAGAATAGGATTATCATACCCGGCTCATGATATCGTTAAAGTCCGCCAAATGAGTTTTGCATCCCTTACACCCAAATATCTTGTTGGCAGTCAAGTAGACATTGTATGAGAGACCCATGCTGGCTGTAGTTATGCGGCTATTGCCGGAGAGGCGTAAAATGTGTTTCTCTGGGGATCTGAGTTTGCAGTCGAGGTCCTGGGAGGTGAGCTCGAAGTAGCAGAGAGCTGGCACTTGAATCTAGAGGGGGGATATGCGGGCCCTTTATTAAAAAGGGGCAGTGTGTTTGACTGCTTTCTTCGATATGGAGTAGTGGCCCCGCCCTGGCTTCGCTTTGGAATGATCTATGTTGTAGTCCTGCTGCTGACCCCCTTAGTGGCTTTCAGGCTTTGTGCTCTGTCAAGTTTAGGGGTTCACAATTTATGACAAAGTCTCCCTGGCCCTTGTAGAGGGTGAAAGGAGGAGGATGGGACTTCACAGCCCTGGAGCTGACGTGTAGACGATAAGCCGATAAGCGGATTGGAAGGAGGTTCGGGATTCACGGAGACAGAGTAGGTGGGTTAAAGGACTCTTTCAGAAAGATCAACTGGCTCAGGGTGTACAGATGTTTCAAAGGTCAAGTGAGCTGAGCCCACCTGGGCAAGTAAGTTCGGAGGCATAAGTCATTATGCCTGCCTAAGGCCCCGCACTTGATCCTGAAACCCGATAGCTTCCTTTGTCACAACTTTGTAGTTCACTTGAGATATTTAGATCTACTACACAGGATATACGAGAGTGAACTAAGTATATGCAAGTTATTTTTGGGGTAATCATCAATTCAGAATCCCTGTACAATAAGGCGCCGGTAACATGCGCTCCTCCAAGTATGCTCAAACCAAATTACATGTCTGAATCAGCTGCATTCTATTTTTTTTTACAGAAAGCCCTTTCATATCTCTCTGCTTCACTCGTAGTCCTTCACATAGCGACCGGGCAGTTCAACGTCCCACATAGGTCGCTCTACCACTGCGACTTCCAGCATCCCACTCGGGCTCTGGTCGTCGGAACCGTCATCCGACAAGGTGTTGAGAGGTACGATACCGAGGATATCACGGTATTTATAGGTGTGCCACCACCGACGTGTAGGCTGAGCCGAGGCACCGTTAGCCTCCACCAGCTGCTTCTTGGTGGTATTGCCAGCGCCATTGGCACCATTAAGGGGCTTCCGAGATCCCTTCTGTGGGGTTTCGGTTTCGACCACAGTTCCATCTCCGCGTCGTAGACGGGCGAGGGTGGACTCATTGGTGGCTGCAAAGGTTTCGTCGTACTCGTAGGCCTCATCATCTTCGCCTGCGACACGGGGACGTTCCTTTTCCAGCACGATCCATTCTCCCTGCGATTCATCGCTGCCGACAATCTTGCGGACTTTGGTGCCAAAGTGGATGTCCATCTGTGAGTGAGGGATTCGATCACCAGCACCGGTGTTGTGTTTCCTCCGCTCGTCTTCGTCGTCATCGAGGGCTTCGCGCTTGCGCTTCGATGCCTTGGCAAGCTGACCCGCGGTCTTGCCCTCTTCGGCCCCAGTTTCAGCCTCGTCTGGGGAAGGGAAGTCTTGGAGCAGATCAAACATCCACAGCCACGATGCTCCGTAAAGCCAGAGGCGCTCGCGGCCCTCAAAGAGATCCCACATGCAACCCATAGCTCGGTCCTTAACTCCTCGGAACTCTGCCGGGAGGTATGCCTTGGGATTGCGTCTTGACCAGTCGGACAATTTACCATCCCGGGCATCGAATTCGATGAGCTGGTGCTCACTTGTGAGGACCATCAGCCGAGCTTCGCCAGACTGGTGCGTGGCATTGGCCAGAAGCTTTTGTGTGGGGGTAGAGTTGGGACGGAAGGACAACAAAGTAATGCCGGACTTCATACGAGGAATTGGTGATTCGGTGGCAGCGGTAGTCCAGCGCTCGCCCTCAATCACGACATCCTCGTCCTCATCATCGGATGAATCATCGTCAGAATCCGGGGCTCCGATACGTTTGACCGCACCGCTTGCGGGTGCTGTCGCTGTGTCCAGGACCCAGGTGTCGACACAACCAGAGATATCACCACTCGCCAGAACCTTGCCGTCATCTGAAAACACCACAGACCGTATCGTTCTCTCGTAGTCACCCAATGTTCCGTGGGATGCCTTTTCGTGTCGTACATGACGTGTGGCCCTCTTGAGCTTTGCAAATTGTGGCATCACCTGGGGCTTCTCATTAGATACAGAGGTTTGCTGAATCTTTGCCATGTAAATGTCGCTGTTGGGGCGAACAATTGAAAGCCATCGGCCGTCGGGGGAAATGGTCACAAGGCGAGCGCCTTCATCGGAAAGCACCTTCGGTACTTCGATCTTCTGGATGCGTAGGGCGCCCTTCTCATCGCCCTTTCGCCGACGGAGAGAAAACAGTTTGACCTCAGCAATGGTAGCAATAGCGAGTGTCTTGCCATCTGCGGACAGCATGGCCGATGAGATGTTCTCCTCGCCCTGGATCAGAACCTTTCCAACAAGCCTATGCCGTTGGCCATCGAGGTTCTCATGCAAAGATGCAGGGCCTCGAGACACACGCCACAAGCTCACTTCTCTGTCCCAGAAACTCATAACCAAACGAGACGACGGTGCGGAGGTGAGCTGAGGAATCTGCGGGAGACTAGAAAGCTTGCGGTGGTGTTCCTTTCCGAATTCACGAAGAGGAAGAACGATCGGTGTTGCATCAGGACCTTTGAACGAAACAAGTTAGCATTGCTAGAACACCTCGAATCATAGTAGGCAAGGTTAACATACCTCCTGACACAGCGATACTGATATCCTTGGTCTCATAGACAGCAAAGGTCTTGACGTCGTGGGTGTGGTAGCGACGATGCATGATCTCAGCCCAGCGACCCTTCTTGTCGCCCTTCTCGCCCTCCTTCTTGCGGTAGACGACCGTCCTCTGGTCGGCACCGCCACTAATAACAGTGTCTCCATTGGCACTCACTGCGATATCAAGAGTATCGGCAAGATGGCCCTGTATACGTTGAACGAGAGAATAGTTCTTTGCATCCCAGAAACGAATTTCACCAGCGGAGTCACCGGAAACGATCGTGCCATCCGGGAGACATTTGACCGACCAAACCAGCAATTCCTTTGGACCCCCCGTGGGACCTTTGCCCAGAGAGATTGTGCGCAGCATCTGCCCGGTGCGAATATCAAAGAGACGGATAGAACTATCAGCATAACCTGCGACAATGGTATTGCGGTTCTGGAAGGTAACGCTTAGAACGCGCGCTCTTTTCGTTGAGGGACGCATCAGGCGCAAAAATTTAAGCTCATTATCGGCAGTAGACAAGATGACAATTGATCCATCTGCACATCCTGCGGCGAGGTGCTGACCCGTGTACTCGCCCTCGGCGGGAGGAATCATCTTTCCATCTTTGCCCTTAGTCGCCTGCCAGCGAGGCTGCGCAGCGAGACACCAGATCTCTCCATAATTTCCACTGGAGTGGCGCAGCGGGCGACCATTCTCAAGATCCCATTCGGTGACGGCTGTGGAGTATCCAATGCTAAACAGACGCAGCTTTCCCGGTAATTTGGTGCCATCGGGCCCATCTTCCTGGGGATCAAGAGTCCACGCAAGTCCTTCAATACTTCTATCCTTGCCTCCACGCATCACGGTCTCCTGAAACCAGGCGCCGCGCATCGGGTTCCATATTTCAATATCACCGTTCGCACGACCGATCGCGAGTCGGAGGGTTGGTACGCCACGTCCAGCTAGATCTGCTGACGGGGGATGCGAGAATGCAAGTGCATTGATCGCCTGTGGGTTATAAGAAACGAAACGGCAGCGGTGGATATCCATGATTGAAGATGTGGGCTTCGAAGCCAGAGAGCTCGTTTTCGGATGGTATTGAACGGCGTGAAAATCAGAAATGGGGGTGCTGAAGATCAATTCAGAAATAATTCAGCTTGGGCTGTTAAACCAGCCTTTAGACAGTCATATCTTAAACACAAATGGGTAATTATAGCGTGGTGCCGAAGCTTTCCTTGCGACTGTTGCGCTGCCGCTTTTTTTTTCTGTAGATAATTTTTAGCGGCCGGAATATCTTAACTAGTATGGCATGTTTCCCCGGGATCACGTTTTGACAACGGGTATGTAGTGCCTTATAAATCAGGTCAATATATCCATGAGGGTTCATGAAAAGATCAAACAATAACGATAATATATCTCTGTGGCTAAAATTTACTCCATCAACTTGGTCTGCTATTAGTCTAATTTTATTTTCCTATATGGAAAGGTAATGTCTCCCCAGGTCTAGTACCTACTATGTAGATACATATCAGAACCTCAGATTCAATATTGAAGTATACACTTGTACAGTGATAGAATTGAGACACAAGTATGGTCGAGTAAATTTAAAAAGTACATGGTATAATTTCATCTAATAGACAAGGTGTACATAGGTACCACCGACTGGCTTGCTCAATTGATACGGAACGAACAATTCCAACTTCCAGAGCACTGGTTGATGTGAGCTATACCAACCAAGGTTATGAGCAATAGCTCGTGTTGCTACTGCTTTCAGCTGTTGGAAGTATGCGGTTTATAGTGCCACCTTGCTGCCGCTACACCTCGTTGCGCCTTATGCAACCATCGCTTCTTTACTTATCATACAAACAGCCAGTGACTGATATCAGTTTCCTATATCAATCAGATCATCAGGACCCTCGGAAATCTCAGCAATTCCACACAAGTGCTCTACTACTCACCAGCCAGTTCGATCCCCAACGTTATCGCAGGTAGCATCCTCGCACAAGTGTCTCTGTGCGTATTGGCCCCGCATAGCAGGTTCTCAGGACTTGTTCCTTACCCTACCAGCTCCGCCGGTTCAATTTACTCACGACATCGACTTTGTCAGTCTTGAGAATAGAAGCCATTCAATTAGTCCCTGGCGCATTAACGATGACCCATCGAATGTCAGTATAGGGCTAAATGAAAGGCAGAGATATTGAATGGTTGATGATCGAAGTAACTGCCAGTATACAGCAATAGAATAGGTACGGCAGTATCTAACCTCCAGTGCGCTATAACAGATTTAGCCTATAGTATACCTTGTAATATGGGTATTTTATACGTCTAGACACGCTAATATCACACTGACTCTCTATATTCCGTCTGTTTTCGGCCGTCTACCTCATTGTAAAACCGGGAAGGGGGAGAAAATATCTTGAAAGAAGACCTCTATCGGCACGTAGCCCAGTTTTGAATTTTAGTGGCGTAGCATGAGCTGCAATGTGCTCTTCGAGGCCAGTGAAAATGGAGATTACCATGTTAGATGTAAGGGGAGCTTGCGGGAGGTCCGCTCCAGAAGTGCAGGCTCAGCTGAATATGTCAGCGCGAGTAGACAAAACAGGCCACGAGCAACACAATCTGCGACCAATAGGCATCTGCAATCGCGAACGGGTACAAATCCCTATCAGTATCTTCATCGACAGAGGACAGAGGCGGTTCATCGACGGACTGCCACGTCAGAAGAAGCCATTGTTTTTAGCTTGTCATAGTCCGTTGTGGCTGATTGGAAAGTAACCTCCCATGCTTGCTTATGTATCTGACTCCTGAGCCCGCTGGAGGCACTTGCTGATAATCTCTCTGATAGGCCGTGGCGGTACTTGACTCTGCATCGGACAACCCACATCGAATCGCCATGATAACATATCACTGGATGAGCATGAACGAGCTAAAAGGCAGGGGAGACGGAGACGGATTAGCACATCATCATTGGACGATCTCGAATCAAAATGCGGATAAGGCAACCTCGGCCAGTATGGCATCTGCTGCGGGGGGCCTGATGGCGCAGTTCGAATACTCTGTGAGACTTGTGCAATTTCGAGTGAATCTTATATTTCTCTGCCGTCATGAAACACTTAGTTCTAAGGAGAAATAGTCTTGTGTGCGGGTTGCAAAGCGAGATTCCACTTACAGGCAACAGCTGCGGGGGTGGCTATTGGAGACACCCCTGTCAGCATGGGCTCGGACCTAACTTCGGGCGCATTTCGCTTGGGTCAATATCAATGAACACTTGTCCGGTTGATTTGGACGATCACATTCATGTTGTTATTCGGTACAAAGTAAAACTCGCATTTGATCTGTTTATCCTCCGGGCTTTTGGCTTCTTGGAGCAAATTGCCGCAACCCGGACTCATCAAACTCAATTAGATTGTTTCTCGTACCCTGTATGCTTATGCTTGTCCCTGTTTTCAGAGGCTGGTGCAAGTTGAATCCACATATGTGTAAAGGAACCAGCTGAAATGGATCGTGATCTTTGAGGACATCCCGTCCACAGTGGAACTTCTTCGGCAAACCCGATGGTCCGTCGTATGTTGTACATACGTACCTAGGCGGCATGGATGATATCATTTGTCAATATGGTAGCCCCTAATTGCGCAGCCCTGTGGAATCGCGTGCTGCGTCCGGGTTGGCGAGGACGCCGGACTTAGTGAACTTACAGTTCACGATTCCAAGGTTTCCGCCTCCCCATCGGACATTACTTGGTAAGACCGAGGGCATCTGGGCCAATGTTTGAATTTATCATGAAAAGATACCGGATCGGCAACATAACAAAATGCTAGTCCAAAGTGATGAGCACGGAATCGCGCCAAGATCGAAATTAAATTGTCCCGTTAAGTGGTGACCGAGCGGTCGACTGCATGTGCCCCTTCTAGGCCCTCGAAGGAAAATTAAACTATTCCCTCATCTTTACATATATTAATGGAGAACTGCGAGCATTTTATAATCAATTTGTATATCTTTCTACAAACTTTCGACATAAAGCGAACGCGCAATACAAAAGTGCGGGACGCGAGCGTGGCAATGACCGCATAGACTAAGCTAATGCCGAGGTCATCAGTTCCACTAATCCCTATTAAGAAAGACATGGCGCACAAGTGTAATTCGTATTGGGAAGTTATTTTATGAGGATTGGGTTCAGAGTTATCAAGTTAAACAAATCAATTTATCCTCTTTCGGACAGGCCCGGAGGTACAATTTGTATGCTCTGTACTTCGTACAGTACATTGAAATTGTAAAGCTTCAAAGTGGGGTTTTTTTTCTTTCCTTACGGGTATTCTCCACTATATTTTATGCCCTAAGCCCCGTCAGGTTTAGCGACGTAATAGCCTCAAAGCCCCGATTACGTTTAATGTCTGAAAAAGAAACCTTGGAAGGTCCAGGAAATATCTCGAGTCAATTGATCCAATCCAATGGAGAATTCAATGTTACTTACTCCGTAGGTAGGTCGTTGCCTATAAGCCAAATTAAGACGTGGCGAATTGAAAGAAAGCTAAAGAAAAAGGGGCGGGGAATAGGGGAGTGCAAAAAAAACAGACTAACCATGGGTTCAGCCTCTGCCCCAGTCAAGCTGTGTTGAACCAAACCCAAAAAGGTCATGTCTTGCATCCCCGATCCACGATTAACATCCACGATCTTCATAAAGATTCTGGAGGAAGGCTGAAGAATTCACCTTGAAAAATATCAGTTAACATGATTTAAAGGAGGATACAGAACAAGTAACCTAGATAATTTCGGAAATTAGGTGTATACGTACGTAAAGCAGAGGCATTGCCCTATACGGATTAGTAGCTGCCGGGATTACAAGCATTTCATATGAACTTCATGCACCTTGTCCACTACCTAGAAAACTTCTACAACTTAAGGATTAAGAAGAAGAAAAAAAACCTGTATAGTGGAGCTGTTTCCACTAAACAGAGAAAAACCTTTGTGACATTTATATACTCCCCGCAGAGGGGCCACGAAACGTCGAGTTTTCACCGGTCAAGAATGCAGTTTTTTTTTTTGCCTACGCACAAAAATAAATATCAATTGATGTATGTTAAAATGTGGGATTTCTTTGTGACATACTACGAAGCGTCTCGTACGGAATTCATGTATTTGGATACATATCTAGCAATTCAGTTCTAATGTAATAGTGTTCTAAGTTACCTAGGAAATATAAAGAGAGACTATGATAGCCACGTAAAGCCCTCTATAGATTAGAAACCTCTCGGAGAACAGAGCCACCAATTTTAACATGTGCGGTATCCGCACTATCCGACAATAGCCACAATCCCTCTCTTTTCACATCGAGACGGTGGAGCGGAATACCGTCCAACATGGCGGGGCGGAAAAGAATATGAGCTCAAATATACATAGTACAAATTGAGCCATGTTACAGCACAAGCGAACAGGAAAGAAAAAATGGAGATTCGGTCTTTTTCCAATAGTACCATGGTTGATATATCCCGGCACGGCCCTGGGATAACCGTTGTTGAATGTGGAGAGTTTCAAGTGATGTCCACGGTACTCGGAAAATGTCCATGGTTGAGGCGTGTTATGTCGGAGAGCATTCATTTGAAGTGGAATGGATCCATTTGCGAGGCGAAAAAAAAAGATCGGATCCCACACTTACGTTTCTATCGGATTCTGCGCTGGGTTTTTTGTGGGCTGTATTTATACCAAGGTGTTTTTTGTATAGACTACTGCAAGTCTCGGAAGCTGGTTTCTAGATACTCCGTACGGAGTATGGGATGTATCGATTTGCGATATCAAGTCTTTAGATAGTGTTTGTATTGTGTAGAATCCCCTCCACCTGGAAATGTCTACTCTGCATCCTATATATTAGTTCCCAGATAAATAATATTTAATGTAGAACATGCAGCTGTACATGATTTGATGAGATATCAGATATCTAGTCCACACCGCTCTCTAACAAACGAGTTATCTCTGCAGAAGAGACTTGATGTACAGTGGAAGCAGAAATCCGAGATGATGGCTTGATGTCTCCTTAGCTAGGGAACTCTCTGTCTAGTCCGGAGTACGGAATACAGGATGCATAGCGAAGATCTTCCCCTTGCAGAACGAAATATCCACATCGCAGGCTAGAAGTGAAATAAGCAACGTGGAGAGAAATTGAAGGGTTATATTACTGTCTCTTGATTTGCAGCCATGAGCAAGGGAAACCACATCAACTCTATACAGCGCCCCATCGCGGCGAGATCTTGCAACAACTGGGGAAACCAACCGAAGGCAGGCTATTTAAGTTTTGCGCTCATAGACAAGTGGTCACCTCCTTGGACAGTTGACTTACTTTACTGAGTGTTTGCCAGTGAGGTTTTTATTACCAAACACCTAACAAACAAGGATCAGGTACCCCTTGGACTGACTCAAGCGCTTCTAACACCTGGGCAGCAATGCTCGATCTAAATAAACATGTTGGGCAAAATGCCTAGGATTAAAATAAATGAGAGGTTCAAACTCACACCCAAAAATAGATAAAATTGCAACTTATCCGCTACGGAAAGCTAAAGAGCCAATAGACGTTCCAGACCAAGTCTAGACTCATATTATGCCCATCGCCATATGCGCGCGCTTTTAAACTTGCCCTCATTTTCTACTTTGCTTTATGCTGTCAGTACTTGAAACATGGGGCGAGACACGAGCCAGGAGACAAACATGGCAAGACTGACATGCCGAGTTGCAAGGCTCTTTTCTTTTCCCCTTTTTAGGAGGTACGGTAATGCGCCAGCCGGGCGCATCGGAAGTACATCGGTCAGGTACTAGTTTCCAAGCCATCTAAGCAAGCTCGGTGGACACATGTACGGTACCTATTACTGACAGTGTAAGTGCTGATTTGATTAGACTGCGCACGGCTGCAGCTAGATGTGCCCCATCGCGACCACGTAATTACTGCATGAGATCTCTGACTGCATGGAGTCTGTCCACGGAGCCCCTTTCCCCGAACATGGCGTTTAGTCCAATTGTTTTTTCTCGAGTTTGCGTTAATGGAAGAGTTTAGGCGGCTTTACGGAGTACAGAGTATCAGGTTGTTCAAGTGGTGAGACAGAATCTCGATAAATGACTTAGATATTATTACTTTTTAGCTAGGTAGTACAGGTCATCCCCGCCATTTGGGGGCGGACTACTTGAGTAGGCATCAGTAGCATATACAAGATTAGGTGCTATCCACCGACATAGATAATGTATGCAAATTAACTACGGAGTAGAACCCGGAGTACCCAAGTAGGCATTTGCCTAAATCGAGAGTGTTTGGATAGGGGCTAAATTTGATCGACGCAATATGTACTCCGTGCTCCGTACATGGTGCCAGACTCATCAAGGAAGGAGGCCTCCACGGGCGTAAAGGCCAAGTGCGTTTCTTTATGGAACTGGCATATTATATGAAGAGGTATTGAGGTACAATTATCTGGAGTACGGAGTACTCCGTACACATTATTACGATTAAAGCCTTGGCGATTAATTTAAATGCTGGTATGATACAACCAAAGTCCCTGGCATGTTATACGGGACGTGAATTTCCAACAAGAAACTAATTGTAGAAGTTTGCCTGTGATCTCCTTCTGCAGAATAGCCGTGTCTATCATTAAGTTTTCGTATTTGAGAGTCCCTTGCTTTTGCGTTGTACAGTCCCGACATCCTTTTATGGTTGCTTATCTCTTCCCCCTTTCTTTCCCTAGTCTTGCACGAGGCGAGAACACTCTGTTGTTCATAGGGGCATCATTGCTTCGGCAACTGTCATCCCCGGTTTAAATGAAAAGGCGCCAACGAATGATTCGATCTGCATTCCTTGAACAAGTAGGTGAAACGAGCAGATCCACTCCGTCCTATATGTAGAGTCTTATGCGCTGTATATCAAGCTGCACTACTCCGTACGCCATATCAATTGTATTCGTTTAGTGTATACGCCTCCTGTGCATGTCATTGAGAAACGGCCGAGTCGCATGATCGATATTTCTGGGTCTGTGGATATGCGATCAATTGAGTGGCTGAGGTTAATCCCTGAGGGGCCTTACCGAGCGTTCTCATTGAACTTTGTGCATTGTAAGGGGATGAAGTAAGGAGAGACAGTAAAGCTCCGGATCGCAATTGTGTCAACAGGCATATGATTGGTAGAGACCGATATGAAGAATTTACGCGTCCAATACGGGGTAGTTAAAACAGCATTCTCATGGCTAAACCAGTCAATTCTTGAGTCGAGAAACCTTATCTCGGGTCAAAGAAGCTGGGGACAAATCAAGCGCTCCAGTGTTACAGGTTGATGCCGTAGGGATTGTAAAGTGAGCAAGTAAATTTACGCGTTGATCCAAATGGATTTAATTAAAGTGAATCTAATTAGCCAAGGTACAAAAAGAGACAAACGTGGAAGGGCTTAGGGGCGAGATCCTGCTTTTGCGACCGAAACCCGAAATCTCCCCACATGGACTCGCCAGATCCCTGCAAGACAAAGGAGGCTCGGGTTATCAATTGAGCAAAGCTCAGCTGAGGACGCAAAAACACGCGAGAGAGTAATCCCAGGCTTCTGGACCAGTCAGCGCCCGCAGAGTCGGAGACCCTGGAACGCGCGACCGTATCGGAGGCTTCATACGGGGTTAGAAGGAGAGCCACTCCAGCCCATTGCAGCACTAGTAATCAAGGTGCTGGATGACGAGCCAACAATGGCTGAGCATTGGCCTTAATACTTGTCGATCAGGAGCTTTTTGGGGGGGTCGAAACTCGCTGTTGTTCTTGGCTACATTTGATCTTTTATTCTTTATAGAATTTGAATAGAAACTGCAATAGAATATCGGAGAATTCTCATAAATGAGAAATACAAAAATGTAGGGGAAAATGGACTTGAAAGGTTGAAAATGTCTCGGTAGCGACGGAGATCTCTCCACTGTCGAGAGAAACTCCTTCAAATTACTAGTTTAAGAAAATGACTGGGTCGCGGCATACGGTTGAAAACGCAAGTTTCAAAAGTTATATGCCTACATATTTGTAGATACATCGGATTTCTTATAATATGAACTCAATATTTAGTTTTAGTGTTTTAGTTAACGTACTATATTCAAGTGGTCGTTGACTCCGTACTCCGTATGAATCCTGATTCCAGTGCCTACCTTGTTCTCTTCTGGACAGGGTTGAATGGTTCAATAACATACTATACAATTTCAAGCAGCAGGTTTCAACTCCTGTCTTATATCCTTGCAGAGAAGCCCTACCTATCAAATTTACCGATCTGCGAATACGTAAATTATGTATGTAAATTTACTGTACATACGGCTAACCTTCAGCCTCCACTCTCTGTCTCGTGGATTACCATACAGCTCTGTGTATCTCCGTGTCTTCTCTTCTTAACCTCTTCCTTTTCCTTCCTCTTTCACACCCTGGAGAGAGAAAGTCAAAAACCTCCTCCTTGTACCTCTCTCCTTCTCTTCTTCATACCTTTTTCTCTTCCCTTTTCCCCTCTCCTCCCCCTGACCCCCCTTAGAGTCTGGTCTACTGGCTGAGTTACGGTTCGACGACATTCCAGTCGACGCAATCTTCTTCAGTCCGCTGCACTAGCACTCAAATCAAGTCGAATTCACCTTCGCACTTGACCTTCCAATTCGACGTTTGTTAACTCAAACGGCGATCCTTCGTTGTCCGCCCGGTGCCTCCCTGATCCTCGGACCTCGACGATTTGAACCCTCCTGTTCCAGCTCCTACCGGTTAGACGAGCGACATAAGAAACCCATTCAGTTTAACTTTTGGTTGATACGAATTCGTTTTCAGTATCAGATTGACATTGAGCTTCACAATTTGGGTAAGAAATTCCTTTTTTTTTTGGGGCTTTGAGGTGTGCATGGTGTGAAGGTCGGAACGCCCCGATGGATAGACGAGCAACCGATATTCGAACTTTCTCAGCCTGAGCCAAAACATTCAATAAATTTCCACACGAAAAATTTTTCTTCCAGACTGCATGAAAAGTTGGCCTACCGGGTATAATGATGGTATGGCCTGAGGGCCATATCCAAGCAGCAGCAACCCCAACTTCATATACCTCCGATTTTGCATCATTTCCAACTCAAGACAACACACCGAGAGCCAGGTATGGGGGACAAGGGTCTGCTGAGCAATAAAGGTTGGAGGCAGGGAATTATGTTTTCAAATACAATTCTGGAATGCATATCTTTCTGCTTGACCTCTAATGTCTCCCCAGGGGCTAGACTGCTTCTATACCCCCCGGTGTGGGAAAATTCAAGGGGTCGATGAAAATCCCACACTGTTGCTGGACATGCCAAATTTCGGGGCGACGATCAGGCTGCAGCACCACATACCTCATTGCAATGATCATTGACTGGCGTCAATCACTGATTACCATTTCCCTTTGGACTGTCCACTGTTGCGAATGGACTATTAACGAATGTATGGCTGACACTGTTGCCTACTCTAGGACTTGCTCATCTGAATCTTCGATATATACCCACTTGTCTCCTCCGACGTGGACTTCATCTTTGAATCACCAGCACTCCTTCCATCTCACAAACTCTTTATTAGTCTCTTTGCTGAGCCTTGTTCACTCAACTCGTTAATTCGTGAAGCGTGAGTTTCAACCATTCCGTTACCAAGACATCACCCCTGATGATCGTGACCCCCTTCATAGGGTTATTCTCCTGCACTCCACATTCCGCAGCACTAGCCTAGGGGTGAAGACGTTGACTCGTACTTCATCTCTTCGTTGGTATTCCAACAGAATCTTGATTCATCGGATCATTCCTGCCTAGATGCCAGTCTTGCCATCACGGTAAGGGTTGCATTGTGCCCTCTGCCTGAAGGCTCTTTTCTGGGTTAGTATTTCTCCGAGGGACTGATGATCCTCTCTCCTGGATGGATATGAGCATACATCTCTACATTCTACCTCGCTGTGCTGTTCCTTTCCCACTCTTGCTGTCCCGTCACTTCAACGTTACTGTCTTTTAATCTTTTTCTTTCTACTGGCCTCCGCTAATCTTAATTTTCTTCAGCCTTTAGCTTCGAATACTTCTTCCTCGGACGTCCTGGCCACCTTTCCCCAGCATACGAACTATAATTCCTCGCTGATCCACTCATTAATCGTTACAACCTTTCCGTCACTCATTCCAATACACTAATACCACGACTGTCACTCTCTTAATTCCGTCGTCGCTTGATAGACTCGTTCTTCAGGCTTCCTCTCATTGAAATTCGGCAATACAAAGCTCATACATCAACTTGTTCTTCATACTTCGGTCGATCCAAGTACTTCCGCAATCATGGATTACCATCGCAACTACCGTCCTTGTCCCACCTTCTTCGTGGAAGAAGAGTACGGCATGGAAAGTCGGATCCGGCAAGAGCGGCAGGCGAAGCAGGAGCATGAGAAGCAGGTGGCTCGTGAGCGTCAGTATGTTATGGCAGATGAGCTGTCTTCTCTCACTTGTGAGCAGCTTCGGGACGACGTCCTGAGTCACATGTTGGAAATGGATGTACGTTTGTGCAGATCTACGGTTTCTTTCCATGGTTATATTTTACTAACCTAATCATCGCACAGAACCAAACCCTGCCCGACGTCGAGTCCATTGACATCCAAACCGAGATCCAGTGGTTCATGCGCCCCTACCTTCTTGACTTCTTGATCGAGGCCCACACTGCGTTCCAGCTTCTGCCATCCACCTTGTTCTTGGCGATCAACCTTCTAGACCGATATTGCTCCAAGCGTGTGGTCTACAAGCGTCACTACCAGCTGGTTGGCTGTGCAGCTCTACTCATCGCGGCCAAGTACAACGACAAGAAGGATCGTGTTCCCACTATCAAGGAGTTGAAGTCGATGTGCTGCTCTCTCTACGATGACGATATGTTCACCCAAATGGAATGGCATGTCCTCCAAACTCTTGGCTGGTCCATTGGCCACCCAACTGTGGATGCTTTCTTGCAGCACGCTGTTTTAGACGATGCTTACGACCCCGAGGTGGAACACATGGCTTTGTACATCCTGGAGATTGCCTTGTTCCACCGAGACTTTGTCGCCAAGCTGTCATCCGAGCTTGCTCGTGCCGCCCTTGCGTTGTCGCGCTGTATTCTTAACCGACCGCAGCCCCGTCATACCCAATGGTCATCGCAGTATGACTCGGCGACTCTTGTTGCGTTGTCTCAGCAGTTGCACCAACCCTCCACTGTGGTCGCCCGCAAGTATGCTTCCCCTCACTACTCTCGGGTCTCCAAGGTCATGGAACACTTCCTCAGCCGCCAAGCTTCGTTGGCAACCTACGCCCGCTGTACCCCTCCAGTCGAGACTCCTATCGACTCCAAGCCGTACAATGGGGAGATTGGCCTTGCCACTCCTCAGAAGTCTCAGCAGTTGACAGCTATTCCCCATGGTTACCTCACTCCTCCTATCACCCCGGACAATGAGGCGCTCGTGCATGCTCATACACAAATGGCGAATCATGATATGACCCGCGGAATGCCCTCTGTCCACCATGGCTGTTCGCCTTCTCCCGCGCCCTCCGCTGAGATGCAATACATGAACAGCGAAGCGTACCAGCAGGAGGCTATGTACATGGCTCAGCAAGCAGCGCTCCAGCAGTTCCCTCTGGCACCTACCCACATGGGAATGAGTCAAACCTATCAGGGTGGGATTTAAACGAAACGACGGAACGAACAGCAACCCAAATTATATTTGGCCATTGCATATATTTCCAGCACTTCACTTCATTTCTCTCATCTTCATAGAATGACTCTTAGGAGCATCCGATTCCGCATTGATTCACCTCGGTATCTCATCTTAATACTCAATGCGCCACACCAGCTGTGACCTGTGCTATATTCCCCGAACTCAACTGCATCCACTTTCGTCCTTTACGCTTTGCATTCGGCTTTGGGTTTTACGAAACCAGAGTCGAGACCAGCCCTTCACTTCCTGTTCCAAAATTGCATACCCATTTGCTTCCCATACCCATTAATATTGGGTCATCAGTTGCACTTGATTTAACCATCTAGCATTGCGAGCGCGAGCCATGTTGATTTATTTGTTTCCCAAGAATACATTTCTGCTATTTTTCACTCCCCTCGTCATATTAACTTCTCTTCTATTTGTCAGGGAATACCATGCACCCTCGACACCTTGTATTTCTGCGTGCCAATTGGCGCTGCGTTTTTGATATCCCCATCCCCCTTGCCCTCCACGATCCTTAGCAGCATGACTGCCTTCCCAATTGCGCCCCCAGTCCCCAACCCCCACCCCACCCATGCGCCCTCGAAAACCCTTCCAAACTCGTTTTTCATGTGCCTCGTTCCTCACGTTGACTCTTCTGCTCAACGTGCATGAACCCGCCTCCTGTCTGAGGATAATCGTCTCACATGCCAGGAGAGCAGGTTTACAGAGGTCGCAAAAAAAAGCAAAAAAAGTGTGAAAACCCGGAAAAAATTATACGTCTTCTGGGGAGGAAAGGCCACCGAGTCCATATTTTGGTTGGACTCAAAGGTGCCTTTTCTTTTCCCTCTGCTCTCCTCTTCCTTTGTATCTAGCCCTTGACACATGCCCTGGACATCTGCCCGTCATCCATTATTGGAGATGGGAGGCCAGGTGCCTTTTTTCTTATATCTGTGGATTTGGAAATGGGGTTGTCGGTTTTGCCGCTTGGCCCTGAATAATATCCCATTTTCAGTGAACTTTTGGATTTTGTAGAATTGTAATCTTTGGTCTTGTAGAGTGCTAGTTACTGCTTGGTACCCATGATTCTGGCTAATCCGGGTTCTAAATGTTCTTTGGATCTCAGCTTCGATGTCCATTCCCTTGCTCTAGATATGCTGCTCCTGTTGGCTCTCTTTTTTTTGTTGCCATATTTCCGCCAATGCTCGCGATCACATTGGAATCCTCGAGTCTCGAAAATTATAATCCGCAACTCGAGCAAATATATATAGAGCCTCTCGCTCATGTGGGTCTAGTCCCTGGATGACTAGCATGATATATTATAGGCTATATCGTTCAATCACACATCTCGCTTTCTAGTCTCCCCTCAATACCTACCAATTGCTGCTGATACTCAACATTCCGAGGGGAAAGATCGTTTAGGATCGACCTGCTTATGGTACTTTCCAAGGCGAGCTAGACGCTCCTATGGCTGAATTGGAAATAGGTCATTGGAAATGCGCCATATTCCTTTAGATTTGCTCCTAGCAATTACAAAAGAGCATGTGAAGAAATTACTAGATTCTAGTGAAGCAAGCTTAGAATATATATATATTCCCAGGGTTGGCAGTATACAACAAGACTAATCTCCAGCCAATTTCCCGAGGTCTGTGTTCTCAACACTGTTGTATAAAAAAAAAGACGAGAATGCCACAAATTGAAGATCAATGTAGATAATAAAACAATGATATTTCTCTTGAGAATACAATTTCGCTCATTCGCAATAAATCCAGATCCAGCAGATCCAATAATACCCACGCTATGCATCGCAACAAACAAACGAAACAAATAAAGGATGTCAAGCCAATTAGCCCAGCATGACCATGCAGCTAGCTGCTAGGTAACAATACCGAGAGGCGGACACGTGTGCAACAGTAACCAGTAGAGTTGGAAGGTAGATAGGGAAAAAGGAGAGAAGTGAAGAAAGGGAGAGACAAGTATGAGAACACAGCGAGTGAACTCCAGAGTAAAGCAAAGCACCTCCGGAACTCCAAATAATGATACAAGGGGGAAAAGCAAAGAGTGGAGACATGAAAATCCGGGGAGAGGCAGGGATTCAGCGAAAAGGAAAAAACGGCACGATCATGCCGAGAATCCGAAAAAAGTCGACCCGATTTGGTCAGGGGCCAGCGAGAGAAACGGGTGACGAGAGACGAAAAAAAAGGGGGGATATTGGCGACCAATTATCTCGTCCAAATCATCCTTGCCGATCATCGCCTCACTTTTTCTTTTTTTGGCCTTTGGATCTTCCAGTCTGGACCTCTTTTTTATTTATTTTTGTAACGCGCGTGTAAAATGGCTGGGATCCGCGTCTCCTCTGACGAGCCACCTACGTATTGCAAATGCAAACGTAGGCAGTTCAAGATCTATTTCCAGCGTTGTTTGTCCCAGTCTGAGGGCCGCGTTTCGTCGTAGATTCGGCCGCCCTTGTTGTGAACGACTACCGGGGGTTTGCGGACTGGATTGGTTGCTGGGATCTGCATTAGCTTGGGCTCCTGGAGATCGGGGATAGGGATGTGATGCAATTGACATACTCAGACTCCGGACTTTGGTGGGAACTACCTGGTCATTGCTGCTCCCTCTGCTGGCTAGCGTGGAATTGGAGTCGTTGACTTTGTGTGGCATTGTGGTAGAATAGTAGGAAGTGGTTGTGGTTTGAGGGTCGAGAGAGATGAAGGTGAAGCGGGATATTAGGGTATTAAAAAAAAGGTAGAGGTAGAGAATGAAGAGGTAACGAGATATGTATAGAAAGCTTCAAGCTTGAGGAAGCACACAGTGTTGAACTGTGAGCAAATTATAAAGACAATTAAGATATATGAACAAAAGATAGGGAAAAGATAAAAAAAAAAAATATAAATAGAAGACAGTGATGTTGTTTGATATGTTGATATGTTGTTTGGATGATGAATTGAAGAGGGCAATGACTTCTTTTTGTATAGCAAGCCATTCCACATTGAGCTTCACCCCGATCTACACTCTGGGGAACTTCGAGCTTCCTTAGTGTCAAAAGAGCTCGGAATGGATCATCCCCCCTGACGTATTTTGGTGCCTGGTAATTACAATTGCCACGATTGAATCATTGATTGGGCTAGAGAACAGATGGAAAGTAGGGCAGCCAGTGAGGAAGAAGAGAAATTACTAGGACTGGGGGGGAAAAGATCGAAGTATGTAAAAATACAGTAATATTACCAATAATGATGAGTCAGCCATTCCTTTTGCAGAATTTCCCAAATTTCCCAAATTTACAGAATTGGACTGGTCGAGTAACTAAAAAGAAATATTTTAAATTCGTTGAGAGATTCCTTCACCGCTAGGATTACTGCGCCAATAGCGGCTGTATAAAGTGCGTGTATATACGGAGTACTACTACAGGAGTATAGCCAGGGGCTTTTCCTCACCGCAATTGGAGATCTCCACTGCTACATCTCTATTATTGTATTATTGACACTCATTTTTTCGATGGCCTAATCCTATTAGGCTCCATCGGAAGATCTGCTCGCCCCGATGCATACAGGGTCATCCCATGGGGAAATAATTATGAAACTTAGGTACATATACATCAGAATGCATAAACAAGTCATAGTAGGGACAGATGCGCGTCATTCCATTCAGACCGAGATTCTAGCCCTGGAGTCAACCCTTTCCTGGTCAATCATTTCCCAAGCGAAGTATCCCCCGGGGCTTCCATAGCAACGCCTAAACCAGCTTGCGAAGCGTGTGGATTGCCTGACCTTTGGTCCCGTGGACATAGATACCCATCCCGTCAGACCAGCCCCGAAATCGTAAATCGTGTCAGCTCCCCTGACCATCTCGCTTCATCCGGTCTTGCCACCCATTCATACTTCGCCGAATTCCCAAAGTCCGTCGTGGTGCTTGTACCGTTGACATTGTGGTGCTGTGGAATGTCGATACCGGCCGGAACCCGGTGGAGCTCTCGGGTTTCACTTCGTCTGCCCCGGCTGTCCCGCCTGCGGATGTATTGTTGCCGCTCTGTTCCTGCGTCATCGATACCCTGGCAGGTTTCAGGGTTGGTTTCGATGGAGCCGCCAGCCACGTGTAACCATTAGGGTTCGTAGGCTCTAGGGTTGGTCGTGTTGGAACGAGGGGTCGTGGCTGGACACGGTGAGAGGAGAGAGGAGCTGGGACAATGCTTTTTGCCCCTGAGCGTTGGTTCTGTGACGGTGGCCCTTCGTATTTCCGAGGTGGCTGTGGATAGTTAGGCAGAACTGGTTCCCTCTTCTGGAGAGATCCTGGCCCTGAAAAAAAGTTGGATATGCTTGCTTGTGAGAGTCCGTCTTTACGACTGGCACTGCTGAGCGGTTTCAGTTTGTTTGCCCTAGCTGCATTTGCATCTGCATCCGCCGGAGGCTTAGAAGCTGACTGTGCAGGAGGTTCAGGGTTGGCCGCTATGTAATCTCGGGCAGACGTAAATCCCGATGAAACGGTTGTAGGAATTGTAAACCCGGTCGAGTTATTCATGGTATACCCGGTCGATGAGATGTAGGTGGTCGATTGTGGCCCTTGGTTCATGTCTGACCGCCGTCGCTTTGGATTGGGCTCGCCAGAGGCGTCATGAGATGCAGATGTATCCTCGACTTTGCTGCGGTCTTCCTCGCCCTCGGGTGTCCATCGATCGTCCAGCGTCGATGGAAGAAACTCGAGTCCCTTGTATATGTCCTCTAAAGATGGCCGAGGGCGTCGCAGAATATCGGCAATTGCATACACCACCTTCTCATGAAGAGACGGCCCCGTTGCCCGAAAGCGTGATTTGGTCAACTTGGGAGGAAGGAATGGAGTCAAAGTGGTGGCGCCATCTTCTCCTTCCCCTAACCGGGGTTGTCGAATAGGAATACTCAGGTATAACAGGGCCTGTGCTCTTGTCATTGCGACATACAGCAATCGTCTCTCTTCTTCTACCACTTCTGCACGCGAGTGAGGAATGCTCCCGTTGTACACAGCGGGAACAAACACAACTGGCCACTCCAGGCCCTTGGCAGCGTGAATAGTTGAAATGGTGACTTTCTCCGTCGGTTGGTCTCCCTCCTTGGCCTCTTCTTTAGTTGTGATCTCCGTAGCCAAGGCGACATTTGCCAGGAACCGAGTGAGAGCCTCCTCGCCAGAATGCGCCTGCTGTTGCTCCACACCTTCGATTACAGGGAGATCCATTTCTTTATCAACCTCCTGCTCTTCAAAGGCCGCGACTTCGCTAGCTTGATGCATCAACTCCTTGACGTTCGCCCACCGACTGTCTTCATCAAGGGGATATGTTCTGATGAGATACTCCTGGAATGAGAGACGTTCGGCAATGAATTCAATCAGTACACGTGGAGCCGAGGCATCCTCACACTCTTGCAACTTCTGTCTAGAGGCTTCAATCAAATTGACCAGAACGCAAAGTCCCTGCTCTGCGGCCTTTTGCAGTTTCTTCTCTGTCGAACGGCGCCCTTGGATGACGTCCTTGATGAAGTTCCACAGTGGAATGTTGGCCTTTTCCGCACCACTAGTCAATTGCTTGATTGTCTCGTCGCCAATCCTTCGTGGCGGAACATTCACAATATTCATCAACGCATCCGAATGTCCCGTGTGGCTCACGACCCTCATATAATTGAGAAGAATCTTGACCTCAGTTCGGTCAAAGAATTTTCGGCCCCCAATCATCTTGTACGGTATACCCGCTCTTCCAAAGGCCGTTTCAATTTGTGTAGACAGTGAAGCCGATCGAAGCAGGACAGCAAAGTCAGACATGCGCAGTAGACCGCCGGTCATCGCTGCACATCGCTTGATCTCAAGTACCATCCACTGCGCCTCTGCATTGGGATTTGGGAGCCTTCTCAGCACTGGCAAGGTTCCGAAAGTGTGCGTAGCTAGGAGTGCTTTTGTAGGGCGACTTGTATCCTGCTCAATCACTTCTTGGGCCGCATTCAAGATGGACCCCGCAGAGCGGTAGTTGTCTTCCAAAAGTACAACGGTGGTGTTTGTATATCGCTGCTGCATCCGGTTGAGATTCTGGATCTCTGCAGAACGAAATCCGTAGATGCTTTGATCCGGATCTCCGACAATGGTGATGCGTCTGTTTTTAGATGCGAACAGGTTCATCAGCTCGTATTGTATAATGTTGGTGTCCTGGAATTCATCCACCAAGACGGCCTGCACGTTTGAGACACATTGTGGGTGTTCTCGGAGCAAATCTCCACATCGCAGAAGGAGGTCGTCATAATCCAAGAGATTGGAGGCTGCCAGTGCCGACTCATAGTCACGATAGATATCAACAAGCTCCAGCTCCTCTGCTTTGGCTCTATCGGCCAGGGCATCCGGACTGAGTCCATGTGCTTTATGTCGAGAAATTCGGCTTTGCGCCGCCTTGACTTCAATGCTAGATTTCAGTCGTTTAATGATTCTCTGCGGCCACAATTAGAGAAGAGAAACAACCTGATACAATATGAAAGTGCAAATCATACTCTTATAATTGCGCGGGTATCATCCGAATCCGCAATGCCAAAGCCCTTCCGCAGGCCGATCAAGTATCCGTACTTGACCAAGTAGCGGCGACAGATGGAATGGAAAGTGCCGAGAATCAAGCGCGATTCGAGTTTTTCTCCGATAAGCTTTGCGAGTCGCTCGCGCATCTCCCGACTGGCTTTGATAGTGAAAGTACAGCAGATAACATCTTGAGGTTCGTATCCATGGTGCGAGAGGAGGTACGCGACGCGTGCGGTCAAGGTTTTTGTTTTGCCCGAGCCCGGTGGTGCGAGCACTTGGAGAATTGACCCCGAGGATGTGACAGCTTCTCGCTGGGCATGATTCAAGCCATCTAAGATGGGGTCCATGACATGTGGGGTGTTTGACCAATACTCGGGTGTCTGTGAGGAGGAGACGCGAGAAAACGCGAAGTCATGTGATACTTCCACCTCAACATTTGAGGAAGTCGATGGAAGAATTAATGGAATTGGAAGTTGCTAGTTGTCTCTCAATGGAATATTGATAATTAAGATACAAGATGGTATAAGCAAATTGTAAGATGGCGAGCCTCGAACGCCTCCGTGGAGTGCATGGTTGTGGGCTGAATAGAGGATGTTTGGCCAGAGTATTTCATGTTCAATCTTGTGGCAGATAGACATCTTATATGCCTGTCCTTCACTAGTTTAGTTTCATGGTATATGCTGATGGCCTTGAACGTTCTATTTTTTTTATTATAACATGAAAATTCCAATGTTTTGATAATGTGCGAATGAAATCTCCATATTTTTTACCTTCTTACATTTTTAATAGGTATTGACAATTATCTCATTCCTATTTAATATGGTTAGTACGTGTAGCCATTTTTCGTAGACAAAAGCACCATTCACTCCTGAGAGTTTCTGTGTTTTCATCTACACCAGAACTGAAACGGATCTCAAGTAATCACTTCCAAAATATAAGCCTTATGCAAAAGTCCATATCGATACATAGCGCCATGCTGTGCTGGTTCTATTCTGTAGAGCCTAACTCCACTGTGGAATCGCCGAGATTGGCAGGTGCTACATTAGATTCCCTAAAGAGATAGACGAATGAAAAGAGGTTTATATAAAATATCTGATAAAATGCTAATCAAAGCAGGCTATAATATACAGCATAATCTTATGGCAAGTAAGGCTCGCTTACTCTATTATGTCTGCTTAAGGAAATATTATATCATCGCAGCTAGACTCCTATAGAGTTTCGTATATCAGCCCAATCTCGATTTCGGAGGGAAAAAAAGCCAATCATATCGTTAGGTTGATAATAAACTCGCTTGGCAAATTCGTCCAAATGCTAAGCACGGCACGGGATGTGCAAATTCATCAAAATGTACTCCGTACTTCGTATACGCAGGATGGGAGGTGGAGCTTCCAGAACTCCAGCCATCTGAACCTCAATACATGTTTCATGGCTTTTACCAATATACAAACCCCCAAGCTAAGTTAGGATGATGTGTGGTCATTGGACGTAGATGAACGAATTATTCGGAGTCCGGAGTCGGAAATTAGAACTTTTGTACAAAAGACAACTAAATGAGACCCCGGACTTGAGAGTATTCCCTTCTCCTCGGAGATATCGTATGACTCGCTTATAAATTCCCCGAGGTCTTTTGATATGAGGTTTCTCTTCTAATCTTCACCGGCAGTGGGCCCGATGTCTTCCGTCGTGCCGGATTCCGACCTGCCTATCTGATACAAGCGCTCAAGCGAAACGGGACAGACTCCATGAAGAGAGGATCTCGGAATGAAGGTTAAATACCCCTTCCGCTGAGTTATAGGAATTGGCCATTAGACCGCAAAAGGTAGGTCTAGTAAAGTGCTATGGTAGACCTCGCTTTCATTTCCGTTTTAGGGTTCACTCGCTACTGTTCTATTTAAGCATAATTCAGGTTATTCCATCGCTCAGGGTCTGGTCCCCGGTCTATCCATCTTATGCATGTCATGATATCCTAACCATATATGTATCTATCGAGTCTAGAGGCCTGCGTATATGCAGAACCTTATCCTGCTCTAAAAAATAGTTCCAATCAATTAAAACCTGATAGATCTTTTCGGTGACTTATTTTTGATGTGTCACCAGCGAGGCATGGATAAATCCTAGGAGGTTGATGATCGTTGCTACACCGGAATCTATGGTGGGTCGAACTTGGGCACGTGAAAGTGAGGTTAGGAAGGCATTAACTGGAATCTACAAAGCATCCTAGGCACAAATTCAATCAAAAAAGTGTACATATATGAAGGTCACCAGTAAAGAGAGATGTAAAGAAAGCTGGTGCCATTATAGCTGCTGCGTCTGGAAGTATGTGCTAGGACGGAAAGAAAGAGATAGGTCGTCTTGATTTCTAACGCGTCATCTGCGAGTTAAGATGAATGTCTGGTTCCGCTCATCATGTTTGAATGCGTAAATTATATTTATTGGAGAGTTTATCTTGTACCGAGAAGCGCCAAGTACAAATCGTGGAGAATAGTGAATTGATTGACCTTTCATGTTTGAATAGCCTACCCATAAATACAAATATTGGCTGCTTTTAAAATTCAGCACACGAAAACAGACAGGTTGCCAATGTTGGGACCCTAGGTAGATATTGAGTTAGTATCCTTTTGCCAGCTCGCAGGGTAATGCACTTACCATATAAACAAGATTCCGGTGAACAATACGCCAGCTACCAGTAGACTGACGTTGCCAGTTATCCTGGTATTGGCCATAGGCATAGGCCACATCATTTGCCTTGTCTCCTTTCCCGAAGTGAGCAGCACGGTAGTAAGTCACCGACTTGGCTGTGCTGGAGGAAAGTACATCAATCCGCTGTGTACCATACATATGCTGCGTGGTTACACATTTCAAGCTCGTACCCAGCACAGATTGAATGTTTTTCAGCGGGGTCAACACATTGAGGGGTGCCGAGTAGTTGGCTACCGCATCGGTAGTAAAGACCTTGCTAAGGGCGTCGAAGTCTTTACCATCAACAGCAAAAGCATACATGGCTAGTGTATTTCGGATTGCTTCGGCCGTACCAACATCGGTATTGACCTCGGTAGTGTAGCCACCGGCAAGGGACGAAATATCGATAGGGGCGATATCGCTGGTCGTGGATGCCATGGCTGAGCTCGCGACGGCGAAAGAGAGTGCGCAGAAAGAGAGGAACTTCATTTTGTTCACAGAAAATCAAACCAAGGTATACAATGGCAGTGATGGAGTAAGGGTGTTGCTCTTTATTATTGAAGACGTACTTTATGATACACGAATCTCAATCTCGGTTATTCTTCCCCTGAGATCCGTGATGAAACGAACCGACTGTCTTCGCTTATACGGAGTAATTGCTACTCGCGAGTTAGTGCTGAAAAATTGATGTAATTAGAACGCGTAAAACTTAGCGTCCCAGATTGTCCAACAGGCAATATGAGAGGACAATATATATTGAATCCAATATGGAGAATGCTTTGATAGGACGAAAGGCTTCGCTTCGTCTAGAGCTCGAAGTGGGGACAAGGGTATCGGCTGAACGCGACGACTTTTCTCCAAATTGACGTTGAGACCATGGGCTGTGGAGGGATATTAAACGGAATAGCCAAATTAGAATGTCTAGGCATTAAAAAAAAGTCTTGCAGAGTACCTCAATGCTCCGTTCTACCAGTTAAGATATTAATTCCTACTTCTCCATAGTCCCTTAAACGGGCAAATATCGTATTCGGGCCGAAGCGAACTTCCCCCGGATGGATCTGGCCCCCACATATCTGGCCAAACTGAGGGCAACTTCGCTTTGCACTGTAGGTCTACAGCATATGTTATGAATTGTTAATCAGCTTTGTAGGGGCCGACAGAAAGCTTTTCGAAACAAGAGACATATTAGCCCTTTCCCACTGGACCATGGAATTTCTACGCACCAGATACATGCCCTTGACAAAATTCCACTCCTTGGTGGAAATGCAATTGTTACCTGTCTACGGAGTACTCGCCTTCCGTTTCCCAGCACAACCTGGTTAGCAGTTCGCGACCCTCTCGGTATTCGCGAGGCCTTAGTTTATACAATAACATCCATGGATAACCTCGAAGATTCCAAATTTCTCCAGCTCCAACCTATCAAGCCCACAAACCACAAACGCCTTGAATGCAACACCCGACTTTTATCAACCAACCGGACCGGAGTCGACTAGGCCTTGACAAGTGCTGCAACACCTGGCGAATTTTGGTGCTGCGATATGGTGCTACGAGGTGCTGCGCGGGACTAGACTGCGACGACAATGCCCATTATAGTGGAGACACTCTTAGTGTCGCCAAGACATTCGTGGGCATCCCATATATGCCAAGGCTCGATTCATTCGATGATCATTCTGTGTGCGCCTACAACAGTACCAATATCATGTTGACTTGCATAATGTCAAGCTCTTTGAGCAAAGAGGTCATCTAGATTTCAAGGAATTAAATTGGAGTCGGTTTCATCCCCAAAAATCCATCGCATTTGGACCACCAACGACCATCAAGTCGGTAGATAGTAATTCAATGTTAGCTAGCATCTGTAACACCCAGCACAAGGTGAGTCTGAATTTGTCCTGAAACTTACAAAAGTGGCAGCTAAAATAGAACCGATACGTAGAGGAAAGTCACTATACTGATGAAAGACATGTAATGATAGTAGGTATAGATTTCTCGGTCAAAGAGAAGACTCCGTATTAAGAATATAATCATCCCTTGGGTAACGCTTGTTCTGAATCATGCAAATATATTACCCTAGCAGTATGTGTCCAATCGAAAATCACAACACCAATCAGTATTCTCAGGGTATCACGCCAGAATATGTCCTCTTGAAATCAAGGACATCTTCCAAAAAAAGAAAAGAAAATACATCACGAAAAGATTCCCAAGGGGATTGTCATAGCCACTTCAAAGTTGGGCACGTTGACAACTTCAGCAATCTGCAAGTCACCAGCAACACTAGCAAGAATGTATGCCTCGCTGCGAGTGAGACCCTTAGTCTGCACCAACCACTGTATAAGATTCCGCGTAGCACTTCTGGTAGCCTCGTACAAGTCAGGTGCAACACCAAGAGCACCGTAGGTTCCAAGGTCGGGAAGGGGGTTTGGTATTTGGGCGCGGGGGGGAGTCTGGAATTGGGGAGCAGTCATCCAGGGTTGGTTCTTGAGGAGCTCAAAGCGGAGGGTAGCGCGAATGGGGGTTTCGATGGCGGTACCGCAGACCTCTCCGTGGCCCTGGGCAGCGTGACCGTCACCGCAGCTGAAGAGGGCGCCGGCAGTTTGGACGGGGAGGAAGACGGTGGACCCGACGCTGAGTTCTCGACAGTCCATGTTTCCGCCGGCGTTTGTGGGCGGCACGGTCGAGAGTTCTTCGTCGTTGGCTGGGGCAAGACCCATGCATCCGAGGAAGGGACGCAAGGGAATTCGCATGTTTTTGAATTGGGCGAAGCCTGCTTCGCGGTTCAGCTCCCAGATCTTGATCTCTGGCTCTGGGAATTCGTCTGCCAGTAGACCGAAGCCTGGGATGATGGCGGACCAGCCCCAGTCGGCGACTTCTAGGTCTAGAACTTCCACTTTGAGGACATCGCCGGGTTGGGCGTCGTTCATATAGATTGGACCGAAGACGGGATTGGCTAGGCCGAGATCCAATGTCTTGATGGCTGAGGCCTTGGATGACGTGTCGAGTTGGCCATTGCTACTGTCGATAGCATCGAAAGAGACAGTCTCGCCGGAGGAGATGGTGAACTTAGGGGTGTTTCGTCTAGACCACTTTTGGTGGCTACAGTCTCTTCCCACGTGGAAGTTACTCCATTCTTTTGGTGCCATGCTGGATGCTTGAGTTTGGAGGTCCCTGGGTTCCTAAAAGGGTCGTTTGGAAGATACAATATATGAACAGACAGATGAATCCAATAACAAAATAGAAAAAATCGGATCAGGGGAAGGGGGAAAAGCCGTAGAACGTGGGATTTTGTATCTAACGTGCTCGAGAGATCCTCTTTAGGATTGACCGTTCTGGAAGGTGGCTAGGTACAACCGGATCTTATGCTTCTTTTTGCCAGCTCCACCCCGAGACTCTGTCGCCTGCCTAAAGTAGTTGGACGAGTTTCCAACAGATTGGTAACCCCCCCCCCCCTCTCCCCTGTTGGAACCTTTGGGTTTTCAATCGTCGGTGCATTGAAGTACGAAAGAATGCCGAGGTCTCTAGTTGGATAAAACAGCGCAGTAAGCGACAACCTTGTATAGCGGGGATCGGTTACGGTGAAGCCGATGGCAGTTCATACTGTTATAGGCTCGATGTAGATATAAAATTTAAATATTTAATGGGAAAGGGACCTTAGAGAAACCTAAGTTTCTATCAACCTTGGAACTGCCTAGTTTTCCCTGGATTTCTCCGTGTAAAAACGCCACAATTGAATTGATTGGTAAGGGTTTCTTCTTTTTTTTTCCCTTTTCACTTAGGCTCGGACCAAGAAATCAAAACAGAAATAGTTAAAATATTTTAAAAAAATATTTCCTAAAAAAAAGAATTAAATATTCATAAAAAAATCCAGAATAGTCCAGCACCACCTTCTTCATTAGGTAAGGAGCGAACCGTTGATGGTCTGTGAGTGGCACAGCTGCACAACATTTTCTGAGTGGAACTTTTGCTTTGCTAACTATAGGACTACGTTGTATACGGACTTGTGTATTTATCTTGTATAGCATTGGCTATAATCTATATCTCACGATCCCTGTCCGTCCAACATCGCTACAATGCATGTTGCATTGTCACTATGAGGCCTGCTGGCACTATTGGTAGCGGTTTCTTGTGCAATTTCACTTGCTGGTTTTCCCCGCATCGATAGTTTCATCACGTGTTGAACCAGGGTCGTGTCGTCCACTCGATCGGTAACTCCGTCGGACACAACCAGTAGCAGATAACGGCGGTCTGTCCGCAATGTCCGTCGCGACGTATATGGATCATTGGATAGGAAGTCTCCCCGAGATTCCGATCGGCTACCAGCCGATGAGGAGGGGTCTGGTAGGGAGTTGTCCGTGAAAGTATTCACCGGATTCTTGTACTGCAGGTCGCCTAGTGCTCGAGAAATGTTCAAGGAACCTTCTCTACGAGTAAGTATTTGATCTTGAGGGCCAGTCTTCTTTCTAACCCACCAAGTCGTTGTGTTCCGTTGCGGTTGACCACTGCACCGCCTGCCTGCTCAATTCGGGTCTTTTCTCTGGGATTGCCAGGCTTGTGGGCCTCTGTGAGACGTCGCTAGTGTGTAACTGTCAATTTCCACACTCAAATAAACTCAAATCAACGGCAGTGCATACGATGTGATACGGGTGCTCTGTTTGCAGGTCCCGCTCGGCCAGAATAACATGCGTGTCGCCCAGATTGGAGATGACCAGCTCGCCCTTGGTGAGATTAATGCAGCATATTGCCACTGTCGACCCTGAGATGGCAGGCTCAACAGATTGATACTTGAACGTATCCAGCAGAATCCTGTCTTCCTCCGCTAATGCTGCCTTGATAGCCCCAGCCCAATCGTCTCGTGCAAGCTCTGGACGCCGTCCAAGCAGGTGGTGCATAGTGTTATTAACATGTTCTGAAACTAACGCAGAACCACTGGGGATATTGATTAGTTTGAGACTGGTTTCAAGGACGCACTTCGAGGCTTTCCTTACTGCCCATCATAAACTGCGAAGAATGCAACTTTGTCTTGGCTGTTTGAAGGAAACCTATCCGGAAGAATCAGTGCGCATCGATCCTCTTGATACTTCCTACCACCCTGGGACTGCCATTTGATTATTAGTAAGTACAGCTGTGCGATGGCCTTGCGCCTTGACACTTACTTGACCAGCCCCAGCATCAAATAGCGTGACTGCGTCTGAGGTAGACATTGTTTTACGGAACACTTGGTCCCTCATAGCCCTGTGAGCCACAACCATTTTTGGGCAGTTGACATGCAAAGTTAAGTCCTCGTGTCACAGGTAAAAAGGCGTGGGCAACTATAAATGATGATGCACTGACATCATGAACGCCTTCTGTTTTTGACTGATGCTTTATTTACCACCGATATCCAATTGGTGGCTTTCAATGGCTTCCCCGGAGTCCGTTCCTTTACCAGACAATGTTGCTAGCGATGTCTGATATTTGACTACCGGCAATATTCTTTTTCCTCAAGACTTAGGGGCAGATAGCGTAGTTATTTCTCTTATTCTGGTGGTCTCAATATAGGTCTAATTAATCGACAGTTGAATATCAAGTATCGTTCTATCAAATAGTATTTGCCCCTAAATGCGACATAGATCCTATTTATAGCGCACGGGCCAGCTTCCTCGGCGAATCTGCCAGATCGCAATTCTAATCTGGAACAACCTTCTAGACTCACTTCCTTCATTTTCAGTTCATTTCTAACTTAGTTCGGCATGGGCTGGGTAGGTGTGGGCGTGCTTATCGCAACAGCAGCCTACTTTCTCTACCGCTACCCTCCTCGCAGCTGGGCCGAGCCTCGTTCTTTTGCCCCTCCGGACCCCAATCCCGACGCGCCAGTTGCCGCTGCCACTGCAGACGATCCTGTGCAGCGAAAACATGGCTCAGGGGCCACAATACCATCGTTAGTGGCAGAGGAGGAAGAGGGGGATTCCCAGATCACACCCAAGGCTGCGGCTTCGAGTGCACCACTCCCCGTCCTTGCGGTCCCTACGTTCAGCCTGGATAGCGGCGAGCGCGAGACGTCGCAACCCGCCCCGGTGCCATCCATTTCGCAAACCATGAATGGGACAGCAAAGCAAGTGTTCCCGACGAACCGTGATAATGCGGCACCAAGATTCCAACCGCCACCGCAGCCATCCCTCGCACCCCCTCCAAAACCACAACCATCATTTATACCTCCGAAGGCAACAACCACCGGCGCCTCTTCCCTAATGCCTCCACCCCCAGTGCCACGGCCCCGACCAACATCTCAAACGAACCGCCTCGCCCCCATAAGCACGCTCCAACCCCCGCGGCTCAGCGGCAACTCCCTTGGCCCTCCACCATCAGCCGCCGCCGCTCAACGCGGTCTTGGCCTACCGAATAGTGGCAGCCGTCTGAGCAATAGCACCCTCGCCCCGACACAAGTATCTCTGAAGAAGCCCTCGTCCGGCAAGGTGATTCTCGAACCGGGATTCTCTCCCCTTGACTGGGCAGCACGGGCAGCAAACCCGAAGAACAACCTCCGCGGCGAAGGCCTTCCCCCAGGCCTGTTGCGGATCACACCGTCAATGCTGAAGGAGCAGCATGGGCGTAAGGGTCGGGATGCCTGGACTTCATACCATGGAAAGGTGTACAATATCTCACCCTACGCCCCTTACCACCCAGGTGGGAAGGGTGAGCTCCTCCGTGGCGCAGGAAAAGACTCTGCACAGCTGTTTCAGGAGATCCATCCGTGGGTTAACTGGGAGGGAATCCTCGGCGAGTGTCTGGTTGGAATTTTAGTTTCGGAGCATGATATCCAGGCCGAGAATGCTTTGGATGCGATGGACTGATACTTGTTTCATTGCTGTTTTACTTCGCTGTAATTGTATTCCGTGTACATCTTACCATATATATAAGAGATACCCTGCTGCTATATTATATACTCGCATGCGAAAAGGTGTGTATTTGTTCTTGGCCGGATATAACGGCCTGGTCATGAGATTCCCTCGGAGAATCACATAGATAGGTATCAAGCACCGCTTCAAAGCTCATCCTTCACACCATCAATACCGACCAACTCGGTCTCAAACACCAACGTCGCACCGCCGGGAATAGGGCCAATACCGCGGTCACCGTAGCCGAACTCGGGAGGGATAGTCAGCGTGCGCTTCTCGCCAATACACATATCCAGCAAGCCCTGGTCCCATCTATATGCAACGAACACACGAATTAGCTTCCAAATAACCAAGATAACGAGGATGTTTGTTGGCAGCACAAACAACCTAGATAGCTTCCAACTCACCCCTTGATGACACGACCGGTACCCAGCTTGAAGGACAAAGGCGCTTTGCGCTTGTAGCTGGAATCGAACTCGGATCCATCGGACTGCAAAGTGCCGCGGTAGTGCATGTTGACGCCGTCGCCGTTGGTTGTCTTGCGGGTGCACTCGACAGCGTGGGTTACTTCGATGCCGAGTTCGGCGGCAGCCGCGAGGGAGCCGAGGGCTGCGACGAGAATGGAGGTGAGACGCATTGTGTGTTTATGGTGTGGATTGGGAGGGGAATTGGGGAGATGAGGAGTTTGGGGATGTGGACAGATAAGGCGGAGATTAGACCGAGCTTTAGCGTTGGTCTGTGCTTTAAGCTTATGGAAAGGTTGACGTCCATAGTTATAGTTGTCCATGGCTTTATTGCAAGGTATTTATGTATTTATTGTTTATTGGTACAAGAGGGGGGCCTTTCAGATACTAATTGGTATGTACTATAAGATGCCGAAGGAAGCAAAGGCTAGATATATATGTAGTTGACTGTAGCGATGTAGTAACTTCAGGTTATTGGAAGATTTTCTGTTATTATTGACTACTATTACGCGGATATCCGCTGTAGTTCTAACTAAACAATTGAGATATGAGCCACTGTTGGTTTTGAGGCCATCTGAGATGTCATGACATGCTCATTCCGGACCATCTGCTGACGATTGTCATGCACCGAGGGCCATACTAACCCTTCACCGCTTGGTGCACGACTTTAGCATCATCACTATGAGGGCCTGGGGCCATGACCTGATCAGCAGCAGCTTGCAAATCATCCTCGCCCATATCGCCATCCCAGCCGTTGGAAACAAGGTAAGCACGGAACTTCTCATCGCGAACCCTCAAATCTTCGCCCGTCAAATCAGGCACAAAGAAGAAAGTAACCAAAATCCCAACAACACCACAAATAGCAGCGATGATAAAAGTCCACTTGTTCCCTAGATGATCCTTAATAGGCTGAAACGCCTGCGTACCGACAGCAGCACCCGCCTTCCCAATAGCCGCAGAGAGTCCATAGCAAGTCCCCCGCACACCGGTAGCATACGACTCAGACGAAATCAGACCGAGCATATTTCCCGGACCGAAATTGCCAGAGCTCTGCATCAGTCCGTAGAAGACGACGAAGAGAGGCACGATCTTAGTAATGCGGTCGTAGGCACAGCCGATAATCAGGCCAAAGATCAGGTATCCGCTGAAACCGATCATCATGATGGGCTTGCGACCAAGACGGTCACAGAGAATGGCCCCGAGGAAGACGCCTGGCAGTGCGATTGCGCCGAGTAGGAGCTGCCATTCGCCTGTTTGCAAGATTGTGCCGTCGTGCACGACCGAGGAGATGATTGTACCGGAAAAGACGCCGTTGGGGAAAGTGACAAAGTCTATACGTGTTAGTTTGCACGTAGACTCTGTAAATATGGAAGGCTAAATTACCGTAGAGGAACCAAGCACCGCAAGTTCCAATCAATGATTTCCAGTAATACCGCAGCACGAGCATGTAGGGTACGTGCTTCTTGATCGCTCCGCGTCGGTACAGCACTGAGTTTAGCATGCGGATCCGGAAGTAGAATACTGACATCGGCCAGACGCATCCTATGCCAAAGCACACCCGCCACACGGTGCTGTAGTGAGACTGCTGGCAGGCCATGAGTACGATCAAGAAGATTGAGACTGCGAATGGGCCCCCAAATGACAGAGGGAAGTTGGTTACCATGATGAATGCTGGGCCACGGTGCTTCGGGATCAGATCGTTTGCTGCTTCCGATGCGGAGGTTGAAGAGGCTGGATACTCGCCGCCGGCGCCTGGAGATAGTTAGTAGAGTGACCGAATGATGTTGGGATACGCAAGAGTAACGGAAATGTGTTGAGTTCAACTTACCGAACCCGACAACTCCACGGGCAACGGTCATCATCCAGAACATCCCGTCGATGGTAACGCCATGCGAGGCTGTGGCGAGAATACCTCCGACAACAATCATAAGGGTTGTGAAGACGATAGCGGTCTTACGACCGAGATAGTCGCAAGTCAGTCTGGTACAGTATCGTCAGTCACCAGAACTCTTCCATAGCCCTAACCTTCAGTGATGTCTTGTTCGTACCCAATAACAACCTGTCCAATAACTTCGCCGACAAGTAGGGCATTCGAAACGCGCGTGCTGACGGTGGTAGTGTACTCATTGGGATATTCCTTCTTGAGGAGGACATTGGTCATAGTCCTATGAGATGATCAGTGGTTAGACATAGTGGTGTATGAGAACAATCACTCGACCCACATCAGATTGTTTTGGTATCCATCACTGATCAGAGCGAAGCCGCTTGCGAACTATTGAACACCATCCGATTGGTCAGTCCGTCAGTTGCTAAGATTAAATCCTGAGTGTGCGGGGAAACAAAAGATAACTTAGCATGGGTGGGATGATGCGCTTACAATAGTAAAGAGGTCTGATATACTCTGTTGCTTCAACGGCGTACCCGAATGAGCAAGGTCATCATGGTCGATAGGGTCTTGAGTCGCAACGTTGGACTCATCGCATCCAGGGAGCGCGGTTAAGCTGCGTGCTGAAGCCATTTTGACTTGAGAGACGGGTTTGGGAAAGTCTTGGACTGTGGCCCTTTCAGGTACCGGAGAAAACAGGGGTGTCAAGCATCCCTGGAAATTCCCTACTATTTATTTCATTTTCGACCTGTTGTACGAGTTGGAGCGGGGAACCCCAGGAACTAGCCCTACGAGGAAAATGGTTAAGCGTCCACGGGTGAACTAAGAATTAAGCTAATGGCTTATCTATGACTTTGAGGGCTTGGTATGTCTCGGATGCCGAGTATTTTATACATGGGTTATATAGATATAAAAGATTGATCTTGCTGAACCTGGATCTACTGCTGGTTATGCTACAGTCTATTGCTACTTGACTATTGAATGGTTCTGATAGTTTTGTTCATGGGCAAGTAGATACATTCGCTAAAGTAACGCCTTATATGTGTATGGCTAAAACAGGCGAGGATCCCGTGGGTATCACAGAAGCAGAAACGATATGTGACCATAGAATAAAAATTTTGACAAAATAAAGCAAAGACATGACGCATTATTGGGAAGAAAAATGTTCCCTAAGTGGATTTTAATCACTGAAGCAACAGAGGTACCTCTATGCCCATTTCCCCAGCAAAGCCATGAGGGCAGCTCCGGCACAAAGAAGGAAGAAAGCAATCAGCACGTCGCGGATGGGGGCCTTGCGCATGGAGTGGCTGAACATGAACTCATGCGCCATCAGCTCAACAAGGGCAGTATAAATGAGGATGCCAGCGGAGATAGAGTCAAAGACACCGTTGACGATGAGGGTGGTTCGCCCGCTAGGTGGGTAGCTGTTTCGAACACCCAAGCCAATAGCAATGGCGATAGGAGTCGAGATTCCATAGGCAAAACCTAGGTAGTAGGGAGTGTTGCGCTTCGATTTGGGCCAAGGAACTGTAGCTAGACGAGAACCAAGACCAAGTCCTTCAAAGGTTTGATGGAAGACAAGCACAATGTAAAGGGTAGTGAACTCGGCGCCTGAAACTGCAAGGGTGAGACCAATGAAAACAGAGTGAAAGATGATACCGAACTCCAGGATGAAAATCGAAGTGAGTTGGGCGGCATAGTCCTCAATCGATTGGATGTCGTTTTCGCTGTTGTTATCATGGTGCTCGCGGGAATGACCAAGGTGATCCTCCCCTGGCAGGTGGTGCTTCGGCTCAGAGGCTTCATTGACAATGGAGCTATCATCGAGTGGGGTGTGGGTGTTGCCTTCCTCGTCGTGCACATGGCCTTGGCCAAAGTGCGAGAAACGCATAACCATCAGCTCCACAAAGAACAGAACAATAATTGTCATGAGGATGATGCCCTCCACCCAGCTGTATTCAGTAATTGGGCCGGTCAAGCACTCATTCTTCAGTGCCTCCTCCGCGGGACCCAACAGGTGAATGAAAGCAGTGGCAATGATCACACCAGATCCAAAATATTTAGCGATGAAAAAGGCCCATTTGGGAAATCCACCATTTTTGCTAAAGCGACGGGCGAAGATCGGGAAAATAGCACCAAACATGGATCCAACCATGATCACAAAGATGGAGGAGATCCGCAGGCCCATCCGGCCGTCGAACTCATTCCCGGTCTCACAAGCATCCTCGCGCTTGAGGAGAGTAGAGTAAGATTCCATTGACGTTGATTAATGGTGACACAAGAAGTATGGAAGAAGTGTAGATGTTGGAAAATAAGGTCCGTGGGAACAAATGAAGTGCACAGATAGGAGAAAGGTAGATTGTGCAAGTCTCCCAGTGAACAAGAGAAGATTTGTGATCTAGTTGAGATGAGAAGAATTGGTTCAATGACCACAAACTTATAGCGGGGGTGTGCGGGAAGCTAGTTAACCGCGATCCCCAAGGTCCTCGATGGTAGGCGAGATGCGTCGCTAGTCCACTGATCACGCATAAAATCACCAGGAGATCCTGACAACGCCAAACTTTAGGGATGCTGATTCGAATAGAAGATATCAGGAAGAAAATAAAGGCTTCTTCTTCTGACAGCACGTGTATGAGTCGTACGGGGGAGTGGCACGGTGAATCGCACGGTGAATCGCACGGTGCAAACTTTTGGGGTATCTCGTCGGAATGAGTACCCTGGAAACAGACCCAAAAAATTCAGCCGATATAGATAAAAGTCAATGACTTGCTTCAAAATAAGGGGCAGAATCAAAATCGAATCAGAATTTGCGGGAGCTTTTTGGTTATATTAATCAATTGTGACAGTCCTTGAGGGGATCCATGGGGACCTTGGGAGCGCGAAGACGTCAAGGATGGAGTTTTTACACTCTGCCAGACTAGTACCAGGTACTTGTGGACCCATACAACCATAGGTGTATCCGAAAGTACCCGGTACCTGAAGGCTAGCGTGGTGAGGACCTTGGGGACGGTTTCCAGACTTCCGATTGCGGTGATTAGGTCACGTGTACTCAGTATAGGCGATAGGGTCCTCACCATGTCCTGATGTTTGCATCATCTTTTTGGTTTTGATAAAACAAGAGGAATATTGAAAGATTGGAAGGGAGTTGAAGGAACGTGGTTGATGGCCCCTTGAGAAACATCCCTTTCAGGCGTCTCGATCACCAATCAGAGGATCAGCGCCAAAAGCGCTTGGCATGCACTTGAGGTCATAGGCCTTTTTGACCACGCCCTTGCGCAGGATATTCGAACATGGCGCCCATTCGACGATACCTCCGCATTAGCAAATACTCAGTATTGGAATGTCGCATTTATCTAGAATCCCCATCCGATTCAAGATGGCTTTTGGACTCGCGTGATCTTGTCCTACCCCGCGTCATCGCTGCCGTTCGGCCGTTGGTTCTTCCGAAGCTACGTGAAGAGAACGAGCGGTCGTTCATGCGTAAGAAAGGCAAGCCGGTCAAGGATGTCATTGTAGAAGGTATAGATCACTCGATATTCCTCGTATGACGAACTGAATTTTTAACACATTGCCTAGATGACTTCGAAGTGGCTATCTTCCTCCGCGAATCCCGTACCCGTCATTCGCTCCTCACGCGCAACAAGACACTACACGGAAAGGAAAATAAAGTTCAAGGGTCGAACATGGAAGTCAAACCAAACAATGTCTCGGGGGATACGGCTGCCAACCCGGTTAACGCGGCAGATGGCGAAATTCTGATCGAGAGTGATAGTGAACCTGATCTGGAATTGCACAATATCCCTGAATCCACGGATGAAGTGGCACTGGGGAACGGAAGCCGATCAAGAAAGAGAAGTCGGAAAGTTAAGGAAGACCGGGCGCCACCTGAAGACACGACTGGCAGTGACGACAAGAAGCTTCGTTTCAGCACCCACTATGAGAGCTTCAATATATATGGATGGGTGTTATGTCTGTTGATAACCCGAAAGCGTGACAAAGGCAGACCAAACGCTGTGGCATCTGAGTCAAATCGGCAACCTTTGATGGAAGAATGGATTTCAACTCAGGCTCAGGCGTCTGTTGACGATTGATTCAAACTAGGTCGTCGGCGAGTGTAGACCTAGCAATGCTCAATGTGGCTGACAGGGATCTTGCTTACGGTTAAATTTGCTCAACCTCATACTGCGGGTAACCGTGGTGGGATGATCAGGCGTAAAGGGACCCATGACACCACCACTGCCAGTATGGAATGCTGCCAGATTCTTGGTGATGTATTTTGTTTCAATCTGCAAACGCTACAAGATTGTGCTTCGATTTGCCCGTCTCGCAAACTCTATGTCGGAGACTTTGTCTCATGTTGTCAAATCATGAGCTCACGGACGTACATTGACTTCAGAGTCTACGAAGTTAGGTGTCACTTAGAAGAGCACAAGACCTTCCCACTAGCAGGCCGCGACAGGACTCGCGCTGTGTAATGTTGTCATCGGCAGGTGGGTGTCACCGAAGACCAGGCAGGTCACACAAGTGGTCGGCTGTCATACTCCCCGGATGACTTCTTCAGGTACGGTGCGAGGTAGGCAGAGCCGCTGAGACGTAAATATCAGCCACGGGGCCCCGAGCGCAGCAGCCAGTGACATCTCGATGATCTGCATGCCATAAAACATGGTCTGATATTGGATTTTTTACATGGATATCTGTTTGCATGTTTCAGTCGCATTCATGACACTCTACGACAATACGGAAAAGGACATGAAACAAGTTTCTCTCACATATTCCAATTCCCTCGGAGACATTTCGACTCCACCCAATCTGAAAACCCCCATGTGGTGACTCCCAACCTCGGGCCGCAACTTCCAGAAGGCAAGCTAGAAGATTTTCAAGTGGAGCTCAACTTGAAACAGCCCGTCTCCATCTTGTCCCGTGACCCCAACACCTTCTCGATGGAGAAGTATTTTAACCCTGATGTGCTGAGTTCGGGAGTATCGTCCATTACTCCGTCCAGTACGGAGTACTCCGTATCAAAATTAATACAAATCCCACATGGATTGATTTTTCTTATTTGACTATACTCGATATTGTTTAGCATATCTGCATATCTACCCAAGCATAACTAGAATACCTTAGTCTCCAAATCAACCAATAAACAGGCATCTCAAACCGATCGTGCTACGATCAGGGGCAATTCCCGATCTGTTTAACACGGTCATAAATCTCCGACCCTCCACAGCCATTTTTCTTTTCCAACGGTGCGGAACGGTATGGAATTCAAGTGGAGCCGACTTTCCTAATTAGGATTATTGAAGTTTGCGGTCCGCTAGTCCATAGGTAGAGTTTTTGTTCCCATGTGTTTTCCATCATTTTTTGCCACTCCCACTTTTTCTTTTCCCCTTTCTTGGTTCCCCCGGCCTTAGTTCAGGTACACCCGTGTGGTCGCATATATTTTGCCACTTGACACCCCACTTACGGAGTATGCCTTGCTTTTTCATCAGATACAGTCAAATTATGCAGTTTCTAATATATGTTCCAATTATTATATAGCATTTGCAATTCCTTTTACCTGCCCCTTTGGACATATGCGGGGTCTTATTTGCAAATCCCGAGTGATACCATGATGCTGTGATATACCCGAACTTAGGGCATAGCATTAGGACAGTCTTACTACATATGGTCTTACTACATAGGGCAGGGTGCATTTACGTGGATTTCTTAATAATATTGTGTCTACTATAGTAATATTTTTGCCTAGATTTATTAAAGTGCCGTGATTAAAAACTTGAAAACAAGGAAGGCCGCGGATGTAACGGGTGACCATTGCAGTATTTAGGGGCCCCGGATAATAATTTCCGGGGAAGACTGTAAACATTCCGAAGCTAGGGAATTTCCTTTGGCAAGTAGTACATAGTAGCAGTCTGTACTCTGTATATATATTTACACATTCAGTTCACGCAAGAATCACACATTCAACAGAAGTAACCGCTACCCATAGAGAGCACGCCATGAACGCCACACCAGGGGGTGAAGTAGATCTCCCATCATTAAACCTAAGGCCCAGTGATGTGCACAATGCAACCACTAATGGGATGGGAGGGGAAAAAGTTGAACAAACCCCTCTCGATGCAATCTTCAATATTAGCCAATAATCATGAGGACCGGGGTCATATATTGCATACAAGGATCCATCTTTCTCCAGATGTGCTACGACGCTGTTCTGCATACTTTTGAAATGATGATGTACAATGCACAGTCCTCTGCAGGAAGACGATCCTGGCCAGGGACTGTCAGCCACAATATTACTATAGGCGGAGGTTAATCGGCTCTGTACTCCGTTGAGGGATAATGTTATACGCTAAACGACTCAAAAATCGGCCTTCATTTGTATTACATGTTGTCATTAGAGCCCTGGAGGGTCTTAGCGGGAAGTAGTAAAAGATAAGGAAAAGGGGATTATGGATGGAGTACAATATAGGTAATTTGAAATAATAGCCGATGTGCTTGCAGCATACGGAGTACTAAAAGCGAAACCCGTTAGAACTGCCCAATATCAATTACCCCGAAGGGTTCTATTCTTGCATGTCTCAACCATGGCTTTATTTTGTTTGGTAGCACGGGTAAAAAACCATGGTTCAGGATGGGTCCTCGATTGGAGGCTTCAACCTTTCATTTTCATTTTTATTTTTATTTTTTTGTTTTGGCCCCTAGGACGGTACCACCCTGATCATTGTTATCTGAATGTATACGATGTGTGCATATGTACCCTGGCTAAGTTGGCATATATCTACATGATATGTCTCATCTGTTTAAGAAGATGTCGGGAACGAATCCGTGGGATGAACAGGCATATCCTTATTCTGTAATCCCAGCATTCTGGGATCTCGGCTGTCACGCCCTATTAGCGTGTACGCAATACGAATCGGCCATCCCGTTTGACCCTAAATCGACGAAAGAAAAAAAAATAGAAAAAATCCCAAACTTATTTTCTTTTTCTTTGCTTTTTTTTTCTTTGCTTTTTTTCTCCCACTAACACTGCTCTCTCTCGGGATCTACAAACATGCACGTGTTTTGACCTGACGTCTTGTTCTCTCCTATTGAGTCATATAGGGTCAAATGTGCTTGGACCTATGTTGATTATCATATTCCAATTACAGGTTGTACAACTAATAAAAAGAAATATTCAAAAAAGAAAAAGAAAATAGGAAAAAAAAAGTCGTTCTCACCGCATCAAGGAACCGTCCCTATGGAGCCTTGGTGGGCCCACGGGAGATTGCCCTTTACCAGTTGTCATCTCGCGTGGTTTCATGACTTACTGTACATACAGAGAGGGGGTTGTGAGACCTAAGAAGGTAATTAGAATAGCTGCATAGTTAAGCGATGTACCCTGGACTTCATTTGTACTAAGTATATAGTGAGGTAGCACGACATATATGTTTGATTACTATGTCTCATTTCCCTCCACTCTTCCACTAGTGGTTCACAGGAAACACATTGCGCCACAACAGAAGAAGTGGAGAGCTTCTAGAAAAAAATAGGAATTTTCTATTGGATTATCAATTGGGGCTGCATTATTCATCCGTTGCCTTGCCCGAGGCCAAGTTGAGCAAGTAAATCGTATTAAATTCCTACGTCAGATCAGGTGGATACTCAGCCTCCTGTTCATGGCAGGGATGTTCGATGGGGATTTTAGGGCCTAATTTAGTCTGTAATAGTGACGGTTGACCGGAAAGGTTTGGGGGGGGGGAAGGGGATACTTTTATTTCTATAAGAATCCTGCTCCGGTAACCTTTTTTCTTCCCCTTCTCTCCATCCACTTTACTCTACTTTACACCATATTCTGCTACGTCTTACTAGCTCCTTGGTCTATTCCAATCTGTTGTCAATTTGAACAACTATCAACTCTCAACCTTCAAACCTTTCAACACAATCCACAATCCACGATGCCTTCCGTCGGAACTTCTCAATTCCCTCCATGCCCCGGTCCTCCTCCTAAGGGTCCTTTGCCTCCGCTTCCAAAATAAACAGTCCACTGTCCCCTCTTCTCAACGAATATGATGACCCCGGCGCATTCTGGTCCGCCAGATCCGCCCACGACCTGGACCCTCAGCATGGATATCACGACTTCCGACTTCGACCTAGTTTCGACTCTCACCTGCGATCCTTTGTTTTCGATTCGGACTTTCAACACCTAATTTACACAACGGTTCCGCCCACACAAAACACGCCCTTGCTTAAAGTTGGCCTTGAGACGGACAATGCAAAGAGCGCTAGCTCTTCTACCGTCTATGCTTGCCTCTGGGCATTCTAATTTAACGATGCATGCGTCGCTAGCCACAGCTTCATGCGCGTGGTGAAAAACCTGTTTCGAATGGGCCTCGGGACAATTTTTTTAATTCTCATTTTTGGGATTCACTTCTCTTTTTCTTTGTTCTCTCGCTCTTCAGCAACTTCACTCCTCCGCTATGGGACCCGGCGCCGGCGCTGGCGCTACTCCCCTCGACGTGCATTAATAGCCTTTCTATTTTTTGCTCTTTGTCTCACTTTCAACCCCCGACGTTATTGATGACGTCCCGGTCTTCAAGGGGGGTCTCATTTCATTCGATCTTGACCCATCTGCGACGCGCAGATGGGGAGAAAGATGCAGCTCATCGCTGCACATTAATTGGACAATGCGAATTCAGTCTACAACCCCTGTCTACCGCCTAGGACTAACTGGGGTTGCCTCGTGATCGTCACCATATCACTGATCGGGTGCATATTGTCCCCTTTTCTTTTCTTTTTTCCTGTCTGCCGATGTGACTTGTCATTCTGACCGTTTGAACGTCTTTTAATTCTCTTTTTTTGGTTTCTTTTTTCCCCCCTGGTTTTTCATATGTTCTCCTGCATCTGGCCGAATCTGAATCGATATGTATCATAGACTTAGTATACCCAACAGAGCAATTTGTCTTTCGTTTACAACATTCCAAGTATTTAATTGCTTACGCTCCACGTATATGTCGTGCATAAAGAAGAATGGGGGCTGCGGGTGACACCCACCTGACCGCCCGTTTCACTAACTGGTAGCCGGCATCCCGCACAAAATCACTAGCAGTGAAGCTAGCAGGGATCTCACCAGGGCGGGTGTCGCGGTAGTCCAATTGACGCATATTTCACCCACAAATCAATAATATACCAGATACGAGCGAGCTGAAATATACACGTCAGTATGACTCATTAATAGACCAGACCCATTTGTTTGACCTGCATAGTGTATACCGTTCATGCATTTCTTCCGTAAGATTTGAGGTAGCACCGATCTGACACAATCCTTATCGAGCCTCCCATTATGATTTACAGCGCATTTGTCGGATCCGGTACAATGCATGGCTGCAAGGCCCGTATATTATCCCGCATGGCCGCCGCATGGTTGGAATTGATTGGATATTGCATGTACCATATCCTGACTCAAACATAGCGTTGAAATCACACCATACTATCTAACACGGTTGTATGCATACATCCCAAACGGGAATTTATCGTTGGCCAAACTAGGACATATCGGTAATATCCTTAGCAGGTGCATATTTAGCTCGTAATATGAACGGCTAAACGCTATACGGCCGAGCGGAGGAAGGAAGCAAGATACGAGTTTGGCCGTCCGAGCACCTCGGGATTTGCTAACCATATTGGTACGGGTCGTATACCTCAGTGCTGTTATGACTACTACCGAAAAAAGGAGATTAGCTATGCTCCATGCTCAAGTTGTTTCTCCACATGCAGTCATTATCGATATCATATTTGAGCAGTGGTTCCAATCCAATTTCGAAGTCAATCTGATGGTGTTGATTAGGCTATGATTACGATGGTCTAGAACTGCAGGCGTGCAAGGATCCTCGTTGGCCGTTGGCCCATCACTTGACCGATATAGTTGCATGTTGTCGTCATTGAAGAAATGCCGATAATCTGTGTCCAATGGATCTTGCAGATTGTGTATTCAAGGTTTCTTCCAAGGTTTCCCCGCTTCTACCCCTCAACCCGATACACTTTGTTTTATCCATGGGTTATGCATGACTTCTTCCAAGTCTCCTTTTGACTTTTGTTTTTTTGTTTCATTTCAATTGTTTGGAAGTAAGCTAGTCCGTCCATCTTGGTGAGATCAAGTGACCAAAGTAAGCTTTCGGTCGCAAGGCTCTCGGATCTTGCCCTGATTATCTCCATAATCGAATCAATGAATCATGGAGTTTTGACCTCTGTCTCAGGGGATGCCCGTGCTTCTTAAAATAACCTTGGAACCTTCCAAGGAACCGGGTAACAACTTTGTGGCTGTTCAGCCCTGGGGTATGTAGCCACGTGCATCAAATGAGGTCATTCGCTGGACATATCACTCTAATCGGTGATATAATAATCGGAGATATAATAATCAAGTACATAATAGAGACCTCGTGATATACAGGGCCAAGGATCATGTTTTAGGCAGATACACAAACCTTACAAGAAATAGCGGTATACAACAGATGTGTTAGGCATCACGCTATTGCTGGTTCTCAGCGCTTTGGGCTATGCTATGAGAGGCGGTGAATTTGGAAATTGAGGCTCTTAAGGTTCTAGATGGCCTGCGTCGTATGACTGAGCCCCGTTGAGCTTTGATCTCGATACCTTTTGCCCGGGCTGAGCGAGATTGTTGCCCGGAATACCGGATCGAGTAGGCTATTGGGCCAAAGTGGAAGATATATCCTATTCGCTCTTACTAGAATCACGTATATTGGCATTCTATTGAAAACAAGATACTGAGCTAATTATCAATGATTTAGGTGAAATGAAATGGCGTTGCCTAGCTCGTAATTCAAGCCACATCTTGGTTTTTTTGCTGACTTCTGAGAAGCTTGCGATCTAGCGCGACACTTCGTCGTATTTCTATTTATTTTTATTTTGACTTTCGGGATGTTTTTTGGCCGTGAAGGTCCGGAGTACGACATGCAGCTATGCATCGTAGTGTAGCTAAACGAGAGCGAACCATTTTGGAAAAGAGAAAGGTAATTATTTGTTTTTTTAAGAAGAATCTATCATCTACAAACCATCTAACAACTTGATCGATATGAATAAAAACATTGCATTTTGTAGTTAGTAGAAGCCAAATATCTTATATCAAGAAACCGAGGATAAACACACGTGATTCGCCCGTCCAAATCAATCAATCACAGCCGTCCTCTTCTCCTCCAAGCGCAAAGCCACCATGGTACTACAACTGCATGTATGGGGCCCGGCCTTTTCATTGCCATCAATTGACGCACAATGTCTTGCGGCAATTGCATATTGTTCCGAAGTCCTCCCTAAGGACTCGTGGGAGCTAATCGCGAGTAGCGATCCCTCCGTGTCCCCAACAGGTTAGTGACGTGACCGGAACAAAAAAAAGACATCACCAGAATCAGACAGCTAACAAGATATTCACGAATAGGTGAGCTCCCAGCTCTCCAGAATGGCTCCATCTGGGTGAGCCGGTTCCGCAATATCGTCGACTACCTCCGCCAATATTCGGAGGGAGCATGGCACTTGGATCAAGACTTAGACGACGTGCAAAAAGCCGATAGCGTTGCGTACGCCCCCACATACCTCTACAATGGTGCGGGAAACACAAAATACTAACAGTCAACCCTCCCCTCAGCTTCTCCTCCTTTATCGAATCCCGCGGCCAATCCCTCATCGACCTCTCCCTCTACGTAACCAGCCAGAACTACTACGCCAACACATCCCCAGCTTACGGCTCTCTCCTCCAATGGCCAAACCAATGGATCCTCCCACCCAAGCTCCACAGCGCCGCCAAAACCCGCACCGAACACCTCGGCCTATCCTCGCTAGACCTACAAGCAATGGAAGACCAGCGCAAACGCGAGCACTCCGCCGCCGTAGCAGCCGGCCAAGTCCCTAGCACCATGATCCAGCCGCCCCGCGACACAGTCTCCAAACTCCTCGGCCGCACAGTACAAACCAACCAGTTCCGCCTGGAAGCCCTGACAGCCGACTTCTTCGAGCCCCTCGAAGCCATGCTCGCCCGCACCAAGACCTGTCTGCTCCCCGCCGACGACAAAAACAACCCCTCCTCGCTGGACTGTATCGCACTGGGCTACCTGTCTTTAGCACTTGTACCGGAGCTAGCCTTCCCCTGGTTGCGCGACGCGATGCGCGCCAAGGCCCCCCTGCTGGCGGCGTACACGGAGCGCATGCGCAGCCGCTGTTTCGGTGACGCGCCTGTCGAGACTGAGCACGCTTTCCAGTCAACGACGCCAGCTGCCCTGCCGTGGCGCGCACCTGAGCGCATCTCCGTCGCTGCTGTCGGCACTACCCTCCTCGGCGCGCTTGCGGATAACACGCCGTTCTTGCGTGAGGTGCGCCAGAATAGGCGATTGAAGCAGGCGGTTGAGGCTGATTCGGAGTTTAGCTCCGTTGAGAAACAGGTCTTGTCTTCGTATGCGGACTCAAGTAATAAGGATATGTTGCTGTCTATTGCGACTGCTGTGGCGGGGACGGCTGCTCTCGTTGGGTATATGGTGCATGTGGGTTTGGTTTCTTTTTCGACTGGAGGTGTACAGGAAGAGGAGGAGCTTGGTGAAGATGCGGGTGTGTTGCAGCTTGATCCTGGGTCTGCGGCTGACTTCCTGGGCGCGTTATAAGCGTTGGAGAGATTGTTGTGTCTGTGTCTGGTTCTATGGATCTTCCGGGGTCGGTGTTTTGATTACTATATAAGGTGAATGCGAAGACTGTACGATATCATTGCGTCTTGTTCTTTGTTCTTGTGTTGATGGTTCCTCGCCACATCAAAATTGCAGGTCTTTGATCTGGTCTTCTCCTTGAAACATCTTCTTTGTTATTAGCTTTATAATCGAACTTAAAAGAACTTGAGATTCCTTTACTGGTGGTAAATCGAGTTAAAGAAAGCCTTGGATACATACCATTTTCGGTGGACATTACTGCATGTATGCTGACATTCCTCCGAAGGACTGACTCTGTACTTGGCACCTCATCAGCCATGGAAATTCTTGAGAATGTTCGAATAGTGACCTAAGGACATAGTTCTATGCATTGAAGCTTTGAGGTTGACCTTTCTCTTTCTAGAAGATCCAACAATTTGGATTTCATTGGCCAATATGTCAAAACCATGAACAAAACATGCGCGGAAGATTCGTTTAGTCTCATGCAAGACATACAATGTACCGCGCCCAAAGGATCATAGCACATTGACTTTGGGGTAATGAGACTTGGCAATGGAGAAGAGTTCGTTCGTTTCAGGTTTATGGCTGAGGAAACGACGCCGACACTAACGACTGAGATTACACAAATAGGGGATAGTGGACCGATGGTGTACTGGGGTTAGAGATCCATATATAGGTATCGGCGCTTAATGGCCATTAGATAGATAAAGTTACATAGAACTAGTTCTAGATGAAAAGGAAAAAAAAGGAAAAAATATCAACTCTCAATCAAATGGTATATGTACAGAGAATAAGATGAAAGGACGCGAATCATGACCACAAAGATATGTATGAACTCCTAGACGGAAAAAAGGTATCCGTCGAAGAGCCGCTCGAAGATGGAAGGATGTGTGGCCAGGATTGTTGCTGGGGCAAGCGACCTGCGCACGCACACATTAATCAGGGAAAGATACAAAGACACCTTCGGCGTTGAACCATTTGCACAAGGAAGACAAAATCTCGGTAGAGAGGATAATATTGCTGGAAATGGGAGGAGATAAAAAAAAACAAGACGTGACCACTTAAGAGGACCAGCCGAGGTTGACAACAAGGCGGACGGGGCCAGGGCCTTGGGAAACGGCCTTGTCGGGCTTGCCCTGGTCGGCGGCGGTGTAGGCGTTGACAACGCTGGAGGCACCCTTGGTGATGGAGGAGCACTTATCACCAGAGTGGTCGCAGATCTGCATACCAGAAATTTCCATTTTGGCGAGCTCAGCGATGATACAGGAGACATCCCAGCCGGAGAATCCATCGTTCTGCGAGTTGCTCATGTCGAACTCACCCCAGGTGGAAGCGTACTGGCCGAGCTGGGTAGTGGAGAGACCTTCGCCCTCGGAGGCTCCCCAACCACCCTGGGAGTTATCATCGATGGCGACGTAGATGCTGTTACCGGGCTCGACGGTGAAGCTCAGAGCCTGGTTGGGGCTCCAGAAACCGTCCAGCTTGCCGAGGGGGCCGTAGGAGTTCCACATGACGACGGACCAGGCCTTGGAGTTGTCGTTCTCGAAGCGGATAACGTGCTTGTACTCGCTGGCGGCGCCTTCTTCGACACGGATAATGTTGCTACCCCAAGGGCTGCCGATGTTGCCGATGTAGTCCCAGTCGAGGGAGCCGACGCGCTTGCTGGCAGTGGAGGCACCGAATCCTTTGGTGGAGTACTTGCCGTCGGAGGGGTAGTTGGCCCAGTTGCTGGAGCCAGAGGAGCCCGAGGGGGTAGAGGCAACGGGGGTGGGCTTGACTTTCTCGACAGCCTCCTCGGTGGTGGCCTTAGCGGGGGGAGCGGTAGTGGAAGTGGGAGCAGCGGTGGTCTGGGCGGCCTCGGCGGAGGAGCTAGCCTCGCCCTCACCAAACCAGTTGTTGATCCAGGTTACGAGCTTGCCATCGATGGTAGCGTGGACAACATCTCCATCGCGCTTCTCAACATCGGGAGCCTCGGTGATAACAGTAACAGCTGGCTCAACGTCAATGTCGACGACTTCTCGGTGGTGGTTGTGACGGCGGTCGTGGCCGTGAAGACGAGCGACAGCCGACCCGGTCAGCGCCGTCATCAACAGCATAGAGTTGGAGAAATGCATCTTGAAGAATTGAACTTGGAAAGGAGTGACTTGAGCGAAAGCTCTAAAAGAAAATTCAATTCAAATGAATGTGTGTGAGGATGAAGGAGAGAAAGGGAAGAAAGTGGACTAAGGGGGACTATTAGTACAATACCAAGTTACACACCAACGGGTTTTGGGACCTGAACCCAAAAAAAGAAAAGGCTCAAAAATATCAGGGGCCATCGATTTTTGATTGGCTGGTTCCTGGCGGTTCCTGGCCGTGCGCCAGTTTTACATCATCTGATTGGTTGATTGTGAAGGGCCCAGACTCTATTCTATTGGTATTGTGTACTTGGCTATACTATGCCTCTCACCGCGGCTGTGCAAGTACTTGGGATCAGGGGGTTTCTCCTATTCAACTATTATTATATTCTCTCCGTATAGTCTATTATTATGATTCCTATTATTGGGATTAAACTCCGTCTTGTTTTATAGTTGCCTAATGTCAAACACGTGTACCATCGGAATGCTGGATACCTCGAATATGTGGACGAGATTACTTCATATGAGAGCCCAACATTGATAGCGTTAAAATGCCCAAGATCTCTGTAAAATATCCACACGATGTGTACAAAGAATGTTCAAACTTACACATACACCTTAAGACAACTCCCTGTCATCGAGAAATCCCCACACAAGCCAATCGGCGCAGTGCAACAGCAAGGATTCAACTGTCTTACGAATCCCAAGACAATCTGAAATAACCAAGGACAACTCATCACCGCATCTACAACGTGGACAATGGTCAACATTTGAACATCTTATAAACCATGTCACTACCCAACTTACAAATTCCATTATACTCGTCACAATTAATATAAGGATTGTCCCCCCTCTGTCAATCGTATCCACGGATGTGCCCATAATACGGCGAATCTCTGCCGTTGATCTGCGTCCAGATCCCTACGCGGCCGATGGGTCCCCGATATTTTTCTGTAAGGCACACACCCATTTGTAGATTCACTGGTAGCGTCGAAGTCATTCCCCACCCACATGACGAGTCTCCGGGTTGTCTCCATAATGGGCAGGCCGAAACTGACCCGTCGGGAGTCCAGGCCTTCTAACTCGGTAAACTGGGGCTGAATGTTGAAGTTTCATGTGTCTAGTTTTACTGAAACTTTAAGCGCACTTGGCTTTTAAAATGCCCCGTACATAGTAAAATGTATTCTCCGTACGGTATATCTACGGAAGACATTTTTGTTGCCACAGGCGTTCCCTGAAACATTAGGGTTATTCGTGCAGGAACCCCTGGCAGACTCCTTGATGCAGGTACCCACGACTTGTAGAACCTTCTTAACCATTCTAAACATTTTAAACATTTAAAACATTTAAAACACCCCTCAGTCTAGAAAAATTATACTAAAAATTGGGCTCGTCAATAAACAAGACCAAGGTCGATACAGGAGGATCCTTGGCTCGATCGATCAGCGATTTGTCCTATTGGTTGTGGGAAATGAAATCTCCTGTCAGTGTACCCGTGAACCATAACCATAAAAACCCACATGGATTGTAGATATTATGGTAAATTAAATTAGACCCAAATAATTCAACTCTTCAACTTCCTAATAATGAAGATACATAGCTGAAAAATGTCATACGGGTGGAGAAAATACTACTCCCTGTTCAAAGGGGAAATTGCGGTATTCGCACAACTTTGACCATTGGCCTAAAATGCCTCAGTACTCAGAGGTACTGGATTCAAATGTTCATTTACCTCCCAAGTCCACCCCACCTTCAAACGCCACCCCACCAGCAGCCGCATCCAACTTAAGACTATCATCTAGTCCACAGACTCTAAACAACATCTGAGGCGTCAACCCCTCATCGAGACCAGGCAAGCCATTGCGCTTCAATTTCTCCAGCCCCGCTCGCATAGCCAAGAGAGCCGGACCCAAAGTCGCAAATGGGAAGATAATAACACGGAACCCAATCTCCTTCGCCTCCTTGGCAGAAATCGAAGGCGTGGACCCATGTTCCACCATATTCAACAACAAAGGCCACGGCGCAAGGTCGGCCACAACCCGGCGAGCCATTTCCCTTGATGAGATACCTTCTAAGAACCCGACGTCCGCGCCCGCATCCCTCGCCGCTCGCAGCCGAGTCAAACTCTCTTCATAGCCGTGCTGCTGTAACGAGTCCGTCCGCGCGATGATCACGATATCACTACCTATGCGTTCGCGCGCTTGCACGGCCGCCCGGATACGGCTGGTGTAGGTTGCCATGTCGACGAGCTGCTTGCCGAAGAGGTGGCCGCACCGTTTGGCCTGTACCTGGTCCTCGATGTGGAAAGCCGCCACGCCGGACCGCGCGTATTGCTCTGTTGTGCGGGCTACCATGATCGGCCCGCCGTAGCCGGTGTCGGCGTCGGCGATCAGCGGTGTGCGTGGTGAGAGGTTCGCTAGCATCTCTGCGTTCGCTCGCATGTCGTTTAGCGTGCAGATTCCGAGGTCTGCTTGGCCATGCACTGAGGCTGCTGTGCCGGCGCCTGTCTGGTTGGTGTTAGCTCGGGGATGTTGATTGAGACGCCTTGATCATTGCATACCATGTATAGTGCATCGAAGCCTGCTGCCAGTGCTAGTCGTGCTGACAGTCCGTCATAGACTCCTGGGGCTGTGATGAATACCTCGGGATCCTGTAGAGATCGCCGCAGGGTGGTTGCTGCTGACGGAAGAGCCATGATTGGTGTAGTATGCTAACAGAGATCGCAGTGAATTTGCGGAGCAATCCGATTATTTGATTGTCCAAGTGACGACTTGGGGTTGATATGTGCTTATCTCAGAAAATATGCCGCGCGAATAGCTTTCTCTCCGGAGGTAGGACCTCACTTTAAGGCGCACGTGTGAGACAAGCTTTTGCCCATCACTTCCCCATAAGTTCTTCCAGGCAATTACAATCCCTCAATGACGCAACCTCTCCACTTACCCAGAGCCACGGTGTCGATACCGCCCTCTTGTGTCATCACTTTTATATCCAAATTTCAGGAACCTGCGCATCTTAGATATACCTAAACTCGGGATTGATTCGGTGATCAATCAGTGTAGATGTGATTGCCGGATGTCTATGCGGCATTGAGTGAATCAACCTGGAATATATCAATCATCTAGGATCTCTAATGCGCCAATATTCGGACGAGAAGGGACTCAAATGGGTCGAATATGCAAGACTTGGCTACTATGAGCTTCGGCAATCCAAGCGGAGTACCTGGATAGTACTGAATTGCTATAGGCGCAGTACACAGTATATGCCTGTAGTATCTTCCAAGGAGATTGTCTTCAATTAAATAACTCCTTTGCTCCCTCCTCTTTTCTTCCTACTTCCTTCTTCTTTCCTATCTCCTTCCTATTTCTCCGCCAAAACGGTAAACATACAAAGACCCTTCAAACCTTGGCCCCGCAAATCTGCTTAGTCAGGAATTTCCTTTGGCGGTCTCATCTCGAATTCCATCCATCCCATGTAAATGAACGTTTTGGATAATTTGTTTCCCGGTTTTGCCGAATATCTGCCTCGATGGCTCGCTCCTCCGTCGTTCAGGAATATGCATCGCCCTCCACCCCAAATCCGACCCTCACCATCGACCAAAAGTCCATCGCCGAGCTCCAGAACTTACAAATAGCTCGTCCAAAAGGCTACCGGGTATCATGGCACGCCAATCCAGCCGTTGAGCCCCACCACTTTGGCCAGTCACATCCAATGAAGCCATGGCGCCTCACGCTCACCAAACAGCTCGTCATGGCGTACGGCATGCACCACGCCATGGACCTGTATCTCTCGCGCGCAGCGACCTATGAGGAAATGGCCGACTTCCACGAGAGAGACTATCTCGATTTCCTGCAGCAGATCATGCCCGGCGACATGGACAAGCCCGAGCAAGCGGATAACGTTGTGCGCTTCAACTTCGGCGACGACTGCCCCATCTTCGACGGGCTGTACAGCTACTGCTCGCTGTACGCCGGTGGCACCGTCGACGCCGCGCGCAAGCTCTGCAACAACCAATCCGACATCGCAATTAACTGGTCCGGCGGCCTCCACCACGCCAAAAAAGCTGAAGCCAGCGGCTTCTGCTACGTCAACGACATCGTCCTGGGCACACTCCAGCTCCTTCGCCACCACCCGCGCGTCATGTACATCGATATCGACGTACACCACGGCGACGGCGTCGAACAAGCCTTCTGGTCAACAGACCGCGTGCTCACAGTCTCCTTCCACAAATACGACAAAGACAACTTCTTCCCAGGCACCGGTGCACGCGAAGACACAGGCCCCGCACACCCCCTCAACCCAGGCGCCCACCACGCAATCAACGTCCCACTCAACGACGGCATTGACGACGAGTCCTACATCGCCCTCTTCAAAGAGGTAATCGGCGCATGTATGAAGACCTACCAACCAGGCGCAATCGTTCTGCAATGCGGTGCCGACAGTCTAGGCTGCGATCGGTTAGGCTGCTTCAACCTGAACGTGCGCGCGCACGGCGCCTGCGTCGCATACACCAAGACCTTCGGGTTACCGCTGCTGGTCGTTGGCGGCGGTGGCTACACGCCGCGCAATGTCTCCCGCGCGTGGGCGCACGAAACCTCGATTCTGCTCGAGGCAGATAATATCATCGACCCCACCATCCCGGACTCTGTCGCGTTCCGCAATCACTTCGGTCCTGATTTTTCGCTCTTCCCGCCCCTGTCAGAGATGCGCAAGCTTGATAATAAGAATACACGCGCGTACCTTGAGAGTCTTGTCGAGGCTGTCCATGAGCAGCTGAGATATATCAAGGGCGCGCCCAGTGTGCAGATGAGCTTTATCCCGCCTGATATATTGGGTTTGCGTGAGGATACGGAGAAGGAGATTGAGGAGCAGACGATGATGATCGAGGAGGAGAGGGAGGAATATGAGGGTGGTGGATCGATGGCTGCGGCGGATGCGGCGGCGGCTGGTTCTGGGTTGGCTCACACTGGATCTGCTGGCGCTATCCCACGGCCTAATCGGCGGCGGGATCTGGAGCGTGGGGCTGGATACAGGGGAGAGTTGTATTCATGAGCTTTGTGCTTTGTGGCCGGATAAGTCACCTCCAGGAGTAAAGAATGGTTTGACATGGGCGTTTTGTATTTGGGATATCGGAGGGGAGTTTTGGTCTTTGTATGGTAATATTTGGTGGCATGGGTAGTTGCCATCTATTGTGATATCCCTCTCTTTCTAGGAGAGCTTTGTATAGTAATGGACAGAGAACATTTGAAGACACAGAAGTAATCCAACATCAAGTGGATTTAACCAAGGCAAGAATCCTGGATTCCAGGTTCTAAGTACGAAATGCAGTGAACACCCAAGTTCTTTGATATTCCCCGTGTGACTATTTTTTGTTCTATTAGATTGTCTAATTTACGTTAAGTACCTCTTCCATCTCTTAGGGATATGTGAGAATAGAGGATGCACTCATTTTCAGTTGAGATTTTAAGAAATTGTTTTGAGAATTTTGAATTTTTAAATAAAATCATGTCGGGTATCCAGCAATGGGAACGGCATGGTGACCGAGAAAAACGCTGTGTTGAAACATCAGAGGGGGAATTATCGGCCTCGATTTGTGCTGGGTATTTCTGCGCAGGTTGACTACATGGCAGAGAGAGGGAGTGTGATAACACTCCGGGGTGAGGTGAGAGAGAGGAAAGGCGACCTGAGCAACCGAGTTGGATTAAGTCGGTGATGGCACATATGGGACCGGTGGACGCAATGGGACTTTTTTGGGCTTATGTTTCCTGGGCGTCTACAAACTTCTCAGTTTCTGTTTGAGAAACTGGTTCTTCCATGCTCTGAATGGCATTTGTCTCGGAGCCTGGGTGTGGCATTAGCTTGTGGAGGGGTATGCCTGGCCTAGTTCGAAGCGGAGGGGTGATGCGGCGGGATTTGAAACTGGGATGACTCCTTCTGACCTTGGACGATGGGTACGATTGAGAGGATTTGTTTAGTGGCGACCTGGGGATCGCTCATATCACTGCGAACTGTCAGTCGTTAATCTTTTAGCGTTTTGGTCGTTCTTACACTTCAGCATTGATGATCCAGTCGAGGCCTTCCTCGCCCTCCTCTGGTCCACCGGGGCCGCCTTGGATGGGACGGAAAAACCGGGGATGCCATTCTATTCCATCATCGGCGCGTTTCGCGGCCTCTTCGCGCTGGCGGTCTTCGATCTTGGTCTTTTCGTCTGTTGCAGCTTCATGGTCCCGGGCTAAAATCGCTCGAACGGTGTTATGCCAGAGCCGTTGCGATTCCCGCTCTCCTTGCTCCTCCATGGGGCGGACCAATGGAGCTGTAGCCTTCGCGTGTGTCGCATCGAACAAGATGTCTTTTTTGTGGGTCTGTTATCGGTCAGCGTTGAATCCGGAAGTAACCCTATGCGGAACGTACATGAACATCCTTCAGATGCATCTCCCCGTTCCACATTCCGGAGAGTTCATACAACACCTCCCCAGTCTGTTCGTTCTTGATAGTTCCCCCAATTGCGTTATAAGTACCGGAAAAATATCCTTTGGTCTTGAACTCGATATCGGCCACAAGGTGATTCTCGGGACAACGCACGTAGCTGTGATCGCCAAGCTCATATCTCATCTTTCCGAAAAGAATGCCGCGCGCATACATATTGGGTTGGGTTAGGATACTGATTTTTCTTTTGTTAGTGACTGGAAGGTCCATCGGAATCGGAAGCAACATACTATCTTTCGCCCTTTTCTTTATCCCCATGGTTCAACAGCCGCAAAATAGCAATACCCTCCATCATACTGGCTGCGGAGTTGCCTAAGAACTTACTCCGGGGCTTGAGTGTTCCATCGATACGAATTTTATGCTCCGGAGCTGCAAAGAAATAGCTCGACTTCGGTGGGTGGTGGGAGGTCTGTTCGGAGATGTAGTAGGCGCGGGTTCCGTCGGGATAGTCCCAGTAGCAAGTGAAGGTCTCTCCTAGAATGGGGTTGAGCGGTTTCTTCACTCCTCTATGCAAAATATTAGAATATGTTCCTAGACAAACGGCAAGCGGATGACGTACGGTGGTTTGATGTGCCATCCACTCAGGTAAAATTTTACCACGGAGACAAAGCGCTCAACGGGATCGTCAATGGCAGACATAGGGAGGAGGGTTTCAGGGTGGGCCATGAAGCTATGGAAATATTTATGTTAGTATTTCTAAATATTATGTATCCGGTAGCTCCAAGCTGTCCGGAGCTGCGGGGTGTAAACGTACTTGGTGATCCGCTCCAGCATAGACCGGGGCTCAAGGATGAATGTCGGCAAGACGACACGACTCAGATCGGCACCAGGCCGGAGCTGAGAAATGATATGCGAAAGAACTATAGAGATATATCAAGTTAGCTTGTGTCCGGGACTAGTGATTTTGCACGTACTATTTCCCTGGTCGGGCTCAACGACCTCGTCCTCTCCACTTGGCGGAGAATCTTCCATGGATGATCTCGATGATCTGCCTGAATCAAGATTAGTTAACATGTTGAGATTATTTATTGATGTATGTGACAGGGTAAAAATGAGAAAGGAAGACAAACTGGCTTGGGACGTGTGGCGGAGATGCGAAACCGGCATGACTGCGTTCGGAAATGAGCTATATCACGAAATTCCGCACAGCTTCAGGCATTTATGAAATAGAAAGAAGATTTTCAGAAGGAAAAAAACGAGAATAAAGAAATCGATACCGAAGTGAAAACCCGAGACAGCTGACTAGTTTTGGCGGAAATTCCGGAAATCGGGCTTTTTCACTATGGAGAAGAGGAAAAAGCACACGAAAAAAAATCAAAAAAATGTGTAGTTCAGAAGAAACAAAAAGAATACGCAAAAAGGACACTAAAAGGACACTAAAATATTCCAAAATATTTATCTTGTAAATGCTTAGCACCGAGGGGGCTAGAATGACGTTTTAATTTTTCTTACTGGGATCAGCTCTTATGCTTATTCTTAGCTATACATCTGATAGATCTTGATCTCTCTCTTCCCTAGAGATATGAAATATAAAAAAATCCATAGATTCTTTAGCTTGATGTTTGTACAATTTAGTTTCCATTCAACGTTTTTCTAAAGATCGTCAATGAGGGGCAGGCTTGGCAGTATACACCTCTGCATTGATGAAGTCTGTACATTATGATTACCTCTGTATACTCCGTATACTCCGTATAGCTCTGATGTGATAGATCTTGCCTTTTTTTTCCTCCACTCTTTTCCCCTTTTCCCTCTTTCCCTCTTTCCCTCTTTCCCTTAAATCCAGTCAAGTTTGCAGATATCATAGCCGTTCAATCAACGGTACATCGCCGCGGGTGATCTCCCTAACAAATTCCATATCGGGACGATGGAGCATGACGTGGAAGTGTTCTATCCCGGGAACTGACTTGAGTGACTTCCAGTTCTTGAACCAGACCACCTATGTTGTCAGCTTTTCATCATGATAATGCTGATATCTCCCATACCTGTTCACGTGGTACCGGAGAGAATGTCTTCTGTACATAACTCTCGATGTCTGCTCGGGCCCTTGGCGTTAGGTCATCTGTGGTTGGATCATCTTCCAGCTGAAATTTAGTCCACACTACCAAATGGATGATGTCCTTATCCACACCATACGGCCAGTCGTTGTATAGGATTCGAATGTCCTCTATACCCTGATTAGTATTTACGTTCATGTGTGAACCCGGTGACTTGCGCCATACCCTCGTATTCAAAAGGACTACCTCGAGCCTTGATCTCTTCCACGCCATCCCCCCAGCCCAGCCTTTCCTTGACCACAAACCTCACGACGGATGTATACTCCGCCTTAATATGTGCCATGTATTCCAGATACTTGCGCAGCTCGCTTGGGACACGCTGGAACCGATCGATCCGGTTGGTGCCTGTTTACATATAGTTAGTAAATTTGAGTATATCACTAATCAGCAGCTGGACTGAACTGGTGATCTCCTTCACCTGGTCCCAGTTCTGTCGGGTATAAAGGTGATCAGGGGTTGAGAGGCATTTGATATTCTTCGGCGATTGGTGACGTAGAAAGCTGGGACATTCGGCAGTCCATTGCGACCGGGGTAAATTGATGAGCCAGTATGGGAGGCTTTCGGAGGATAGGTTGTGATCGTGGAAGTGCAGGGCCGCATCGGCATCGGTCAATTTCCCCTCCAGGGGGTTGATTGGGGCCGTTGATAGACTTCTAGAGTGAAGCATTGAGACTATGTAGATCGAGTTCTCGACTGCTCTAGCTCGGTTCGGACTAGAATGTAATATCTAGTTCGAGTGAGTGGTGAGTCTCCCCCTTGCAACGACGTCACCATGCAGTAGTGCCGAAAGGGGGTATGAAGTTGAGGTGTTTCCGGTGCTTGTCGATCGCGTATCCACTGATGATCTATTTTTATATCTGGTATATTAATCGCATTGCAAGTTGTTTCAAATATACATATTAGACGCCGGAGCTTATGTGATCTGTTTTGTCCAAAGATAACTCTCATTGGGTAGCATTCCATAGAGTAACACATAAAAATACATTACCGTTATATACAGTGCTAGCATCAGGTTCACACACAATAGACATAAGATCTATAGCTAGGCAGCGTGGAACTTTCTATCTTCAAGACCAGACATGGAGAAAATAACACTTAGAGGGGGAGATTTGCTTTTGAATAGAACTAGAATGAGTGAGATAAGATATATCAACTCTTCCCTCCCAACTCCCTAATAATAGGGTCATTCACAGAGATAATAGACACCCCAGCAGTCTCAAGTTCCTTCTTAATAGCATCCCAACTAGCAGGCACGACACACTTGGTTCCTTCCTCGACAACCCAGCTTCTGAATCCAGTCTTGACAGCATCCAAAGCTGTAGCCCTAACACAATAATCCCCAGCCAAGCCCACAACAAATACATCTGTAACGCCTTGAGACTTAAGAGTCGCGGCAACATCTAGACTGACCGAATTTGTGTTGGTCCCATGATCACAGTTTCCGAAAGCGTCCGCAAATACAGAGTACATCTCGACTTCGGGGCGCATGCCCTTGTGAACAACTAGATGGTCGCTAGAGGTGTCAATCTCTGGGATAATCTCTGCACCGGAGGTACCAGCTACACAGTGGTCGGGCCAGAGTTGCTGTGGCTTTGTTTCTGATTCCATTCCTAGAGCAGGATTATGTATTGTGACGAATGAAGAGAATGGCTGATTGTCAGGCCCTGGATGATTACTGGCAAAGGAGATATGGTCCCTTGGGTGGTAGTCTTTGGTCATGATGCGTGCGATAAATCCTGGCTTTGCGAGTAGAGTGTTGATTATCGAAGCAATGCCGCGGCCTCCTGCCACGGCGAGTGACCCATACTATTCTATTTATCAGCATATATGGCCTTCTATTGTATATATTCAACTCACTGGAGGGCAGAAATCCTCTTGCATGTCCACTACAATCAGGGCTGGCCTGATAGTACCATTTGCAGCCATTTCGAGCTGGAAAGATGTGGGAGTAAAGAGCTGCTGATGGAGATACAGACAAGATTATGGAGGGGGTTTGTAGCTTTAGAAATGGTAGATTCTGATTGTTACCCTATGAATAGAAGGAAGAGTGCAGAGGCTTTATCAGAGAGAGAAGATTAAAGAACTTTGGAAAAGCGCGATGTGTACAGAATGACGATAAGCTCGATATTTGTCAGGCAGAATATGAGCTCCCGAGGTCTTTTCTATGTAGGCGGAAGAACAAGCGGTCAACCCATGACTAAGCCAAGCACTAACAAAACGAAGCTTTTCAACTTTCGTCAAACTCGCTCTTCTCTCGTCTCTCAGGGCTACGGCCCGTGATAACTGGTATGTATCCTCTTGTTACCTTCTCCTTCCCCTCAACCTGATGAATACCTTATTGGAGCTGTCTGAGCTTTTGCTATGCGGATACATTTTATACGCTTTTTTCTGAAATTGTGCTTTCACAACTCATGTCACAAAAAGACAATTTCAAATCAGTCGCTAACTGCCTCTGATAGTCAAAACAGGATATTGTAAAACTGAAAAAAACCCCTCATGGTCCTCGACTCCAAAATACCTAGAAGCACAAACTCTTAGTCTCTCTCTATTATCATCTCCATAGTCTCCCCATCAAAATGGCATATGATCCCCGCCGAACAAATTCGGGGACCTCAACTCCCCAACCTCCTCCCCCCCTCCACCACCAGAGACCACACAAGCCATGGCTGCAGCCCAAGCCCTAGAAACGTCCATCCCGGCCACAGACTCGTACAAGCTCAAGTTCTGCACAGTCTGCGCCTCAAACAACAACCGCTCAATGGAGGCTCACCTCCAGCTCTCCGGCGCCCCAACAGCCTTCCCTGTGATATCCTTCGGCACAGGATCCCTCGTCCGTCTCCCCGGCCCATCAATCACCCAACCAAACGTGTACAGTTTCAACACAACCTCCTACAACCAAATGTACGAAGAGCTCTCAAGCAAAGACGAGCGTCTGTACCGCGGTAACGGCATCCTGAACATGCTCGACCGCAACCGCCAGCTGAAGTGGGGACCCGAGCGGTTCCAGGACTGGGTGCCTGGCGTCCCGCGTGTCGACCATCTCTCCAAGGGTGACAAGGGTGCTATCGGTACGGAGGGCGGCGTCGTTGATATCATCATCACCTGTGAAGAGCGCTGCTGGGATGCTGTTGTCGATGACCTGATGAATAAAGGAACTACGCTCAATTACCCCGTTCATGTCTTCAATGTCGATATCAAGGATAACCATGAGGAGGCATTGACTGGTGGAAAGGCGATTCTTGATCTGGCCAATCGTCTGAATGAGGCTGCTGTTGCGGAGCATCGCGTGCATGGCTCTGAGGGTTGGGAAAATGGGACTGGTGCTGCACGCCAGAGCTTCGATGAGAAGGTCCCTGAGATCTTGGCGGATTGGCAAGAACGATACCCCAATTTGCCGGCACTGTGGACTATAGCTTGGCTTTAGTTCCCTACGTTGCGACCTGGATAATCTGTTTACCTACAGCCTTCCTAAGGGAATGGTTTAATACAATGATTTGCAGGTGCTGTGTTATCCATATGAAGTGTTTTTTAGCGAGTATGCGGTCAGATATCGCATTATTTGATGTTATACAACTATAAGGGGGTATTGAACAAGGAATAGCAACAAAAACAAAACCACTCAAAGATCCTGGCTCTCCTCCGGCCCCTTCTCATCTTTGATCCATTCATCTTTCACATCCGTCTCCTCAGGAACATATTCGTCTTTGGTCCACTCCTCTTTAGGAGTATTTTGGTCCGCAGAAAGTAGTACTTCTCTCCTCTCTCGATACCACTTGTCGAGACAAGCTCGCCGCTGCGCTTGGGTCATGCCCTCAACAACGAGCGCAAATTCCGTAGCATCAGTATACCCAAACCGCCGTGCCATACTACAAAACTGGCGACGTATTACATCCTCCGGAGGATGATACTTGAATCGCACAGGTTCCCCTGCCGGCTGGGAGAAATGTTGCGAGGACATGAAGACCTGACGGTCACCCGTCGTATCATTTGGAGCCAGTTCAGCACGACGACTGAGGTCTTCCTCGACACGCGAGGAACCAATCACTTCATTGTTGAGGTGTGTGTATTCCACGCCCGCGCTTGCGAGAATCGCTTGAACGGGGTCGTGTTTATGCGGTGTTGGGAGATTGGCCGAAGGCTTCTGGTCTTTTTTGTCATCTTCGCCGCAGATCATCGCCGCGAGTTGGCTCATTGCTTCATCTTCCGATTTCATTGGTCGATCGTAGTCGTAGCCTTCTTCGTCCGCTTTGAGGTCTATGTCGACGACCTGTACCCCCGCACGGCTTTCGGCGACATTCGTTCTGTTAACGATATCACGCAGAACGATGTTCGTGTTCTGGTATCCGAAGAAATTCTTCAGACCGAAGATCTCACCCTTCTGGTCTTTCTTTTCTTGCACGCCTTTGAAGTACCGACGCTCGGAACTTGCGTTGTATCCAATGTTTGCCTGTTGCTGCTTGTAGATCTGTCGAGCGTAGACGATTTCTTCGATCGTGCCGGCAGAAATAAGCCGGAAGACTTCCACGTCGCGAAGTTGGCCTATGCGGTAGGCCCGGTCCTGGGCCTGCAAGTCGTAGGACGGGTTCCAGTTTGGATCAACGACCACCACTTTGTTTGCCGAGGTGATGTTCAATCCAATACCACCAGCCTTGGTTGATATTAGGAAAACAAACTGTCGCGAGTCGGCATTGAACTCGTCCACGGCTTTTGCACGGTCATCGAGACTCATAGATCCATCCAGATAGCTGACGTTGTAGCTGGTGTGATGGAACAGCATTTGCAGCATCTTCAGAAGACGCACGCTATGCGAAAATATAAGAACTTTGTCTCCATTCGAATGCCACCATTTAAGTAGCTTCCGAAGAACCTTCCACTTGCCACAAAACTCAGGGTTCGCATAATTGACGATCGAGTCACGCGAGCGGTAAAGATCTTCCCATTGATCAGGGAGCGCAAGTTCCAAATAATCTCTATCTTTTCCCTGCTTCTCCTTTGGGTCTACTCCTTGCGGGATCAGGATTGCTAGATGATTGCTGAGCTTTTGAAGCACATTAATAGCAGGGAACACATAGGATTGCCAATTTGGAGGGTCCCTATCGGGGATAAAGCGGCGACAACACCAGCCGGACTTCCTTCCTGATCTACATTCACATGGTTCTGTAGATGTCTTGATATAATCGACGATGTCACTGTCAAGGAAATTCTCGTAGGCCTCGGCTTGTGTCTCAGTCAGAGGACAGAAGACGACCCGGTCGATCTTTTTGGGCAGCTGATCCGCGATCAAGGACTTCATCCTCCTGATGAAAAATTGTGGAAGTAGGTTCTCAACCAGCTTCTTGGCTGTTCTCCGTGCTCTGCTGAGCTCGCTCAGGGTGGCATCGTGCGATTGTCCAATCTTCAGTGGCTCTGATATTTGCGCCTTCCAGGTGGATACCGGACCCAGAACACCGGGGTTCGTCCAGTTGAGAAGGGTCCATAGTTCTTCATATTTGTTCTGGATGGCCGTGCCGGTGAGCCCTATCCGACATAACGCATTGATCTCGTTCATTGACTGAGTGGTCCCGGACTTGCGCTCCTTGATCTTGTGGCACTCGTCTGCGATAACGCAGTCCCATTCAATCATATTAACAGCGTCTTTGTTGTTCATGTAAGTGGTGTAGGTTGTAATCAATATTTCCACCCTCCCTGACTTTGCTGCATCGAGGACAAGGTCCTTATTCTCTCCGTGATAGCTTTCAACATGCCACCATCCCCAGCGCGCAAACTCCTCCTTCCAGTTTGAAATAAGGGTTCCTGGGCACACGATGAGCGTGCGTGGGTACCAAGTGCTGTCATCAGATCTGCGCATCTTTCGCATGCGTTTTGCATCACGTTCATCACCTGTCTTTCCATAGGCAGCAGTCAAGAAAGCAATCACTTGGATGGTTTTTCCGAGACCCATATCGTCTCCCAGTACACCACCCTTTTGGTATACAAACAGCTCGTGGAGAAACGCGACTCCCTCCACTTGATACTGCCGCAACCACTGGGCGATCGGTGCTGGAATAATACCCATCGAATATGGAAGTTCGATATCCTTATACTCCTGCTTCCGGGTATTTATCGGGAAGACAGGTCGTTCGTGAAGTTCTTCAAGCCGTTCATCGTCTGAGAAATCCACATTCTCATAGGTAGGTGGTAGCTTCAGTCCATGATCTTTCAGATGTTCATACTTCCGGTCGAACTGGCTGCGGCGGATTTTAAGATATCCAGGCAAGGTATTTTCCATCAACTCGTCTTCCGAAGGAACCTCGCCCCATTGTTTCAACGGCCGCTTAGGCCGAGCTGTTGGTTTTTCTTGTTTTATACGGCCAACGATTGGATCTCCCCTGGGCATTTTGGCTTTGCGGGTTGCAGCAGCAGTTTGTTTGCGTTTGAGGGATTTGCGCTCTTTGAATTTCTTGTACGCTAGCTCGCCATCGTTGGCGTCCTCTTCGTCGCTGTCCAAGGGCTGGATCTTTATAGCGCTTGATGACCCGGAAAGAAGGGTGCGCGACGGCTCTGATTTAACAGGTGCATTAGTCCCGTGTTTCGCACCGGAAAGCCTGTCTTGAGAGAATGTGAGCTGTCTGTCAAACGCGTTCGAAGAGGTGTCATACTGCTAGCAGTCGGAGTTGCATAATGCGTCACCTCCAAGTCGTCATCACTTGAATCAATAATAATGGCCTCCTCAGTGTTCTCATTATTCGCCATGTTCTCTGCATTTATAAAAAATAAAACCTCAAGGGTGACAGAGCGTAAATTGTTGAAGTGGAAGTACCAGACCGTCGCGACACAGCGCTACTTACGGGTCGCGATAACGGCCACGGATGGAAGTTAAATCTAGTCTTTCAGGAAAGCTTCAATCGAACATTCTTTAGTATATAATTTGGTGCTTTGTTTCATTTTTCGTCTGGGAAATAGTAGAGTCTCGTCGATATCTCCTGCATGCTTAAAGAGGTGGTTGAAACTGTTCTTGCTTTATAGTTGATACGTCGGGTCACGTGCAAGAGCAGAAAAAAAGATGCTCTCATTGGTTTGGCATTCGATTCTTTGCATATACGATAAAGAGCCAACGTAAGTCGAGAACAATATTCTTCCTCCGTCACTGCTCAATCAAGGCACACCCGACTAACCTAAGCCCACAGAGGACACAAAATAAAGCTTGAGTTCCTGCTTGACATAATCCTTTTTTCGCTCACAACTCTCGATCTTATCAGAAGCAACCCGCAAAGATGCCGCTGGACACCTCGACAACATATCCCCTGACGCGGCTGCGCCTTGACGGCCGGCGCTGGAACGAGCTCCGCCTGCTCCAAGCCCAGATCTCAACCAACCCCGCCAGCTCCGGCTCTTCATACCTGTCCATGGGCAACACATCAATCATGTGCTCTGTCCACGGTCCCGCCGAGGGTCGCCGAGGAGATGGCGGAGGCGGAGCAGCAGGAAGTGGCCACGCAGTTGTGGAAGTAGACGTCAATGTCGCTGGGTTTGCCGGTGTAGATCGCAAGCGGAGAGCCGGTGGAAGTGACAGGTATGCACCCTCTTACGCTTTCCCATTGCCTCTTACCATATGGGGAGAGAGTTACCAGAACGCACCAGATACAGCTACAACCAATGCTAACCTCTCCGGACTACAGACAATCATCACGAATCGCTACAACCCTCCGCTCAGCCTTCCAGTCTCACCTCCACACCTACCTCTATCCCCACAGCACAATCAGCATCCATGTCTCCGTTCTCTCCGCCGATGGCTCATTGCTCGCCGCGGCCATCAATGCCTGTACCCTAGCGCTTGTGGACGCTGGAATCCCCATGCCGGGACTACTCACTGGCTGTACTGCCGGCATGAGCGGCAGCGCCTCTACACCGCGTGACCCGCGACATGACGAGCTTGATCCGCTGCTGGATTTGTCGCTTCCAGAAGAACAGGAACTGCCTTCGCTCACTGTTGCGACGACGACGGCAGTACCCGTTGGCGAGAACAATATGGATGAGGATGATGAGGCTATGAAGGTGTGTGTGCTTACTATGGAGTCTAAGGTTCACGCGACGTACCTTGAGACAATGCTGGCAGTCGGGATCGATGGATGCAGTCAGATCCGTGAATTATTGGAAGGTGTCATTAAAGGATCCCGAGGGTGACGCAGAAAAAAAAAAAACAAAAACAATTCAAATGGGAAATAGATGTTGATACCCTTGTACGTTTAATGTTAGCCAATCCGAGAATTTGCTCAAACCACCTCGAACCTTTTAGGGCCCAATCTATAAAATCTGCTCATATTGCTCGTATTAGGGTATGAGCTCTCTACTTTATTTATTTCATCTTTTTCTTTCTTAACTTGAGATTATATCTCGATACTCTCAACAATGGATATGGACGGAATGACCATGCCAATGGCCACATCGACCAGCTCAGCAGCTATGTCCAGCGCCACAGGAATGAAAATGGGTGGCATGAGCATGGGAGGTAGCTGTAAGATCTCGGTCCGTCTAATATAACTATACTCACTACTCTACTCACATAAGCTTACGAGTCACGATAGATGCTCTGGAACTGGTACACCGTCGACGCATGTATGCAACCCAACCCCCCACCCCTCAAAAACACCCCAGCTAACCAACCCAGGCTTCCTCGCCAGATCATGGCACATAACCTCCCGCGGCATGTTTGCCGGCTCGTGCATTGGAGTCATCTGCCTCGTATTGAGTCTCGAATTCCTCCGCCGTCTGGGCCGAGAATACGACTCGTTCATTGTACGTCGAGCACGTCTGAGAAGACTCTACATGTCTTCCACTACGCAATCCATCTCAAACGTTCCGCTGCGAAGTGAAGATACCACCACGGCCGGTAACTGCTGCAATGCGCCGGATTCTACCTTCAATACAGATGACGACATTACTCCTGCGGGTCCGCATAACGGCGGCAAGCAGTCTACTGCGTCGGCTAATGCTGTGCGGGATGGCGTGAAGGAGGGTATGCTTGCTCCGTATCGGCCGTCGCTTGTTGAGCATACCGTGCGCTCTTTGATGCATATGGCGCAGTTTGCGGTTGCGTATATCATCATGTTGCTAGCCATGTACTTCAATGGGTACATTATTATCTGTATCTTCATTGGGGCTTTCCTGGGCGCGTTTATCTTTTCCTGGGAGGCGGTGGACTTGAATAAGGAGTAAGTTCTGTCTGATTAGCTATACTTGTTTTATTCTTGTGTTGGATAATATTCCTGTGCTAACATGGCTTTTTCTTCAGGTCAGATGCTCTGTCAGTCACTAAGTGCTGCGGTTAAACAAGTGTTGCACGACGTTGTGTTCTTGACATATTCCGATAGGATTTGATTGTACCCGAGGATTTCTAGGGTTGATATCCCGGTATTTGCTTTTCAGAGTGTATGCACTTTGAGTCCCGATTATTCCCGTAATTCCATGACGTATGAACCCTCTAAGGTTCTATCTCCCCTCAATTGCCTGATAAACGAAAAAGAAAGTAGAGTATGCATAGAATATTAATATCAAATACCTTCCAAGGGTATGTAGGTAGTGGAGGTGGAAACCTTTTCCAAGAAAAAAAAAACCTGCCATCTCACGCGGGGTATAGTGATGTAGTTGCGGACCCGCGATCAAAGTCCTCGAACCACACCGATACGTGCAGGTCTCTACTTCGAAAATAAATGGGAGTACATGTAATATGATGATTTTCGATGACCGATTTCGTACTTTGTGGATCAGCTGGAAATGCATTTGGGCTTGTTTAGGCCATTTGGGCATTGCGCCTGTTACAAGTGTCCAAACATACTCACTTTTACAAAACCTCTAATCTACAAACATTGAATTGAACATCAAGTCCCCACGACAGAAAGGCATGTATGAGCTAGCTTGGTAGAAACTTTAGATTACAAGGCGCAAAAGGGAAAGCCACCTATGCTAGTCCCACGCCGCACTGTAGCGACTGGAAAAGTCCATGACGAAAACAAAGACGTTCATCCTCCAAACACCCAACTAAATCTCCAAAATGAGTTTTTTAGTTGCCACCGCAGTTGACGATGGTGGGCTTAACAGCGGAGCGGATGGAACCGGAGCCGGAGCCGAGAGCCTCAATCTCCTTGACAACCTTCATGGACTCGGCATCAGCGACCTCGCCGAAGACGACGTGCTTGCCATCGAGCCAAGAGGTGACAACGGTGGTGATGAAGAACTGGGAGCCGTTGCTGGAAAAAAAAAAAGGAAATGGTTAGTTATGGTGCTGTGGACCAGTTAGAATACAAAACGGAAACTTACGTGTTGGGGCCAGCGTTGGCCATGGACAGGAGACCAGGGCGGGTGTGCTTGTGGATGAAGTTCTCATCGGCGAACTTCTCACCGTAGATGGAGCGGCCACCGGTACCCTATTCCGGTAAAATAAAAGTCAGATACTGAGCACTGCAGCGAGTATCAGAATTAGAAAAAACTCACGTTGCCACGGGTGAAGTCACCACCCTGGAGCATGAACTGGGGGATGACACGGTGGAAAGAAGAGCCCTTGTAGCCCTCACCCTCCTTGGCGTTGCAAAGCTCAGCGAAGTTCTTGGCAGTCTTGGGGACCTCGTTGGCGTAGAGGTTGAAGTTGATGCGGCCAGTCTTGGCTAATGAGGGAATCAGCATCAATTCCAATTCCAATTAATGCAGCATGATGTGAGATCACCAAGCTTTAATACTGATATCAAAAGCTGGAGGTCGGAGGCAGCAAGGTAAGATTGGGGTGGGGAGGCAAAAACTCTCTGCCCCGCCAGAAATGAGAATAACAGAGCTGATGGGATACTTACGGGTAGAGGAGCCAGCAGGGGCGTACTGGACCTCGAAGAAAGCGGTGGTGTTGGACATAGCGGCGGTTGATGAAGCGAAAGATCGGGCAGCGGGGTGGAAAGAAGTGCAATTGAAGAGAGAAGAAGAGAAGAGGGAAGAAGGTGGGGTTATTGACCTCAGTCGGCAGAACATGGTGAGGGGCAGGGCGGAGCGGGTAAACTCGGGAGCCGGGCTGTTTTGGGGTTAGCTTATTGAGGTTCGTCTAAAGACCACTTGTGCACTTTCTGCCTGAGGCTCCACTTTAGTGCTTCTCCAGACTCTCCAGGGGAAAACATGATTGCTTCTGTTGCCTATGTCCCTGAAAGAGTCTGAAGCAAAGTGGAAGTGTACTCTAACATTGACATGACAAGGGAACAAGCTCACTTACAAAGGATATAGATTGATGAGGAATGCGAATTAACGAAGCAGAAAGAAGGAAAAAACCGAAGCTCAATGCCAAAAAGCGTCTAGAGCTCCGTGATTATGTAATGGCTTCCGGGATATCCCTGCCGAACTAGTAGTCTTGGCTACAAGAAGATATGCATCGTTTAAGGGGTAAACTTGTGTTTATTGATATAGTCATTGAGCTGAAGATATACGGAGTACTTTCTGTTCACCTGTATACATTCAAAATGTATCGAAATAACAGCCCGATACCAGCAAGCGGTCGTGAGATAAATGAATCGAAATCAAGAGATCAGGCCGAAAAACCTAGATGGACAATAGAAAGGGGCTAAAATAAAGTACAAAGAATAAGAGAATGTGAAAGAAAAGTGACAAAAGGGAAGAAACCCTGTAAATGCCACACATATCGGGACATCGTTTCGACATTGTCCACTCGTTGCCATGGATGAATAGTCGCTGAAAAGCAAGGGGCAAAGAAGAATGAGGATAAAGAAGAATTCTAGAGAAAAGAATGAAAAAAATGGGTAGCCTCGAGTTCATGTCATGAGAAACCATGCCTCGGATCAAGCTCATCACCGGAAGTCATCGTCATCTTCCTCGTCAGCAAGTACCGATGTGGCCTCGAGGCGCTGAACAAGGTCTTTGGTCTGCCGAGCAATCTCAAATGCAATAGGAGGGAGTTTGTTCGTGAGCTCACGCAATTGTTCAGGGGTGGTGGCGTGTTCGCCCTCATTAGCAGTGGCCGCCAACCGGCCGCGGCACTGGTCCAAGGCCGCAATGACCGGCTCGGACGTTTGGCGCAAAGCGATGTCTCCGGTGCGTTCGCGCATCAGATGCTCTGTAGCGGAAACCACATTCGCAACAACGTTCGAAATGGCAGAGACGTGCGTCTGGACAGTATGCAGGTTGTCCTCGGCTCGGATACTGGCCACCAAAGCCTGAATTTGTTGGACCATGCCATCCGTCTGGTCCTCCACATAGAGCTGGAATCATCCGTTAGTAAGTCATTCATCGCAATATTATCCTTCACGAGACTCACCTTAAGTTCCAACACCTCGTGATCTTCTTGCACATGCCCCCAGCCATGATTGAGGTCATTGGTAGGACCATTCTTCACAGGGTACTGAGAGTCATCTGGACGACTGATAGCACTGTAGACGGAGTTATTGCTCATCCGCTTTTGACTGGCAGATGTATCGAAATAGTCAGGGAATTGCTCCTGAGATACATCTGCCTCGTCATCTTCATCCTCCAACTCATCTACAGGCGATGTCCGGATCTTCACTACCCGTATCAGATCAACAATAGCCGTGCAAAGATGGGAGGCCGCTGCATCGAGTAGCGACACCGGAGAAATACCACTAGAGCCGGCAAAGTTGCGCGTGGCGGTGATCATGTTGTTCGCCGTCGTAGACACTTGGCCCTTGACCTTTGCGCGCAGAGCAGCCGACCCATCCACCGGGATCGGGGAATATTCCACGTCCTGGAGAATATGGCGGACTGTTACAATGACCATCTTGATCTGGTGGAGCACCACATGCGATTCCTCGAAACGCGCAACACGCAGGAGCTCGTCCACGGACAACTGGAACTTAGTAACGTGAGTATCCTTAACCAGTCCGTCGGCTTGCACCAATTCATGCTCTTTTGCAACAAGATTTGCGTCGGGCCGCGAGTCGGCGAAACCACCGGACGACGTGCGAAGCTGCCGCAGCTGTGCCTTGACCTTGGCGTAGCGATTCTTCCATTCGTTGGCATCTGCCTCAAGTCTGTGGACCTCGTTCGAGAGCTGTTCTTCGCGCTCCCAATTGGAGTGACTCTCGGCTGAAAGGGTCTTCATTTCCATGAGGAAAGCGGATGCTTCGCGGCGAACCTCGTCGGTCACTTGTCGCTGCTGCTGTAACTCAACTTGTAACTTCTGATGCTGGGTCTCTAGATCATCATAGCGTGCTTGTAGACCTGCATCATCAACGCCCCGGGAAGAGTCATTGAGCTGGCTGCGAAGATCCCGTTCCATGGTGTCGTGCTCGGTCCTAACCCTCTCAAGCTCTAGCTGAAGCGAGCTGTTGAGATCCTCCGCTTTTGATACCTTGTTCTCAAGGTCGTGTCGTAAGTCGTCCCACTCCTGGCGTTCACTATGACTGATCCCGGAGGAATCTGCATCTTGTGATGACTGGGCCAGCTCCTCATCCTTGGAGCGGACCAGTTCTTCCAACTTTTCAACCTTATCTTGGAGAATCGAAACTTGCGTCTGGCTCTCCAGTAACAGTCTCCGTTCACTATCACCCAAGGTTGTTGTAGTACCCCGTCGGCTCAGAACAGCATCTAGAGCGAACGCATCACTCCGAGCATCATCCTCGTCCTCTGGGCCCATATCATCGCTGTCCTCCACCATTGTGCTTTTATTCGGAACCATCGTATTGCTCTGGAAAGACCGAGGAACCGGTCCGTCGCCATTCACACTCGGTGGGCCTCCAAGAGAGCCAGAACGCGGGGGAAACGGACTCCCGGGGGGACCGCCAGACGGGTACCCTCGTCCCATACGGGAAGGAGGTCCCCGAGACGACTGCTGCGAGGTACGAGAGCTGGGAGGGCCCATATTTGGAGGCGGGCGGCCGCGGTAATCTCGGCTGGTGAAATGCGGGAAGCGGCGTTCCAGCTCACAGAAGACATCGGTCGCGAGATCTCGGAAACGCACGTGGTGTAGCGCAGCAAGCCTTTGGCGGGCATGGTTGCGCTTTTCGTGGAAGTCGGGGCGAGCGGGGAGATAAGGAGGTACGTCTGGGCGAGGTGGTCGTCCGGGAGGCGGCGAGGCCTGCTGCCGCCGGATCAATTCGTCGTAAACATCGGTAGAAAGTTCATGGAACTGGGTAGGCGATAGCCGTAGTAGTTTGTCCCGGGCTTTATTCGACTTCCCACCATCGCGAGCTGTACCATTCAGGAATCTTTTCAGGACCACATAATGCTGGCCCAGTATCTCCTCCATCTGACGATACCGCCTTCCATCGCGCTGACCGTCTCCTAATGTCCCGGAACTGGATCTTGCAGCGACCGAACTAGGTGGGGATGGATTGCCGTTCAGGTTGGCGGGTGACAGCGCAGGAGGTACGCCACTAGGACTTAGGGGTGCACTCGGAATGCCGGAAGTCGGAGGTGTGGCTAGATTGGTTCGCGATGGGAATGTTGGTGAGAATGGTGATTCGGATTTTCCATACTGATTTAGTCCAGACCATTCGCTGCCATCAACAGAGACAGGCGACATGGCTCCCGAACCCCCATTCATATCAGGGACAAATTGGGAGATAAAATGGGGGACACTATGAATATTCCCACGGCGTAATCAAAATAAATCCCCGTATTTTGAAAACTCCACCACGATTCCAATCTGAGACAGACCGATATATCAGCCGTGATTCGTCAGGTTAAAAATGTGCTGAACCTAAGAGAAACCATCCAAATAGAGAGAGGAGAAAAAAAAAGGGAGAGTTCCCTTACGGGTGATACCCGTACTTCCTTACAGCCATTGTGCAGATGCATCTACAGGGGTTTGTTGACGATATGATCTCAGATCTTCACTCTTCTTTCTTTTTCTGGGGGATTTTTTTATTTATTTGGCCCTATATCCGTAGAACAATTCCATAAAGCTTGACAATATCAATAGTGAAGTAGAAAAAACTTGGCTATATTATGTACGATACTTGTATTGGATACTGCCAAGGCCATGAGCCTGGGCAAGGGGGACAATTTTCCAACAGGGCCATAACATGCATATATGTACGTACTATAATGTATCTACATATACTCCGTATACTTTGAGATATAGACTACATGTGAAATAAAATGAGATCTAAAGATTTACATTGAAATATATCTTAACAATACTCCGTAGAAGCATCCAAAAGAAAAATCCACGGAGCAATTCTAGGCCTTTGCCCCATATTTCCGTGTGGTCCCACCTATTATTTGAAAAATGAAAAAAGGCTTGAAAATGAATTCTTTCGGTCATATCTATGGGGTTTTTAAAAAAAAAAAACACCGAAACAATTAAGTACACGTATAACGGCTTCAATACCCGAATGCTTTGAAGCGTTGGTTCGAGGGCTCCCAAGGGGATGGCTTAGTTAGGCCTCATTTGGATCTGGCCGATCCGTTGACGGGGAGGGAATAAATATATCAGTCCCCGACGCCATCCGGTCTCCGAACAGGCCGATCTTGAGAAATCACTCAGGGCCAGTTAAGAGGGGTCTCCCATTATATTGTAGAGGCAAAGACAAGGCGGGGGCGCCACAGGGTCTGCATCGAAAAGTGAATGGGATGGGGAGAATCATGGGCCGTAGTCACACATTTACATTGGCCCACAGTTGCGGGCCAGGAGCTAGTCATGTCATCGTTTATTTGGAGGTCATGGAAAGGCCACGGGTGGCGCTGACGGCAGAAGACACCGGGGTTGAGGACCGGGTGGGGGCTGCGCTGCGGTTGTGGGCCATGTGTGCCTTGACGAGGTGGCCGGCGGCAAGTGCAGAGCACAAGCTGAGCTCACCGGCGAGAACGGAGGCTGCAATGATACGGGACAACTGGCGCGCGTTTTCGCCAGGAGATGTCGAGTGAGCACCGCGGACACCCAGAAGATCCAGCATAGCACCTTGGGCTTCAAGAATGGTACCGCCGCCAATGGTGCCCACCTCGATGGAAGGCATAGACACAGCGATTTGGAGGTTGCCATTGTTGCTGATTGGAAAATGGTTATTAGCATATCAAATGTCAAAAAGGTTGTGGTTAGAAAAGCTTACTTCTTCATGGTGGTGATACAACTGCTGCTCTCGACGTTCTGTGCAGGATCCTGACCAGTGGCCAGGAAAATGGCAGAGACGATGTTAGAGGCATGGGCGTTGAAGCCACCCAAGCTGCCCGCCATCGCACTTCCGATCAAGTTCTTGCTGACGTTCAGCTCAACGAGTGCATCGACGTCGCTCTTGAGGACACTCTTGACAACATCACCAGGAATGATAGCCTCTGCCACGACGGACTTACCACGACCATCGGTCCAGTTGATCGCAGCAGACTTCTTATCTGTACAGAAGTTACCGGAAAGCGAGATGATGGACATATCCTCAAAGCCGCACTCCTTGTGCATGACGTCTAGCGCCTTCTCACAGCCCTTAGAGATCATATTCATACCCATAGCATCACCAGTGGTGGTCTTGAAGCGGATGTACAGGTAGGTTCCGGCAAGGGCAGTCTTGATACTCTGGAGACGGGCGAAGCGACTAGTCGAGTTGAAAGCCGTTGTCATGATACTCCGACCCTCCTCGGAATCGATCCAAACTTTAGCTGCGGCAGCCCGGGCCAACGTTGGGAAAGTTACACAAGGACCACGAGTCATACCATCACCAGTCAGGACAGTCACTGCGCCGCCACCGGCATTGATCGCCTTGGAGCCACGACTCGTGCTAGCCACCAAGACACCTTCGGTAGTGGCCATGGGAATGAAGTAGTTTTGTCCATCGATGTTAATAGGGCCAGCGACACCAATAGGAAGGGGCAAGTAACCAATAACGTTTTCACAGCAAGCACCATGGACAAGGCCATAGTTGTAATCCTTGTATGGGAGCTTGGAGGCTTCTAAAGCGGATGTGATAGCAGCGGTAGCAGGAGTTCGGGAGACCACAGATCTGCGGATCTTCACAGCACGAGTAAAGGCATCAACACGACTCATCAAGTTCTCGTCCTCCATGGTCTTCTCCAGCGCGTAACCCGGAAGCTTTCCACGGAGAGAAAGATCGATCAGTTCCTCATCAGTAAGCATGGGCGCACGCTTTGCCTTGAGCAGAGCCTCGCATTCTTCCGCAGTCCTGGTTGACTGTTGTTCATTTGGTTCAAACTTGGGGTACACCTTCGGTGCGACCACAGGCTCGGCTGGAAGGGTGGAGGGAGTCTCGGGGTCCTTGATGCTCCAACGGGCAGCATTGAAAAGATAGCCGTTCAGAATGATGCTAAGTGTCAAGGCGGCGATGATCCACTTGCTGATGATAGGGTCTTCGACGCTCTTGAGCAGGCTTTCGAGAACCTTGCCACCCACGGCATCCAAGAACTGATCGGTGTACTCGATTTCAAACGAACCAGAAGCGGTATGGGCTGCGTAGTGAACGGAGGGGTACTCCAACTTGTACTTAATCGGCGAAAGGATGGTAACAATAGTTTCCTGCTTCTGGCTCTTGGCAGCCACATACACAGTGTCCAGGCCATTCTCTGCCACCTTGAAAGGATCAATGGGGGTAGGAGATAGGACGCCGGAGAAACGGGAGAGTAGACCACCGTTGCCGGTGTTCCGGAAAGGAATGGCTGACATGTTTACAACATTGATCAAGATGAGACCACCAACCATGAGAATCTTGAACCGGCGCACATTGCTAGACTTGATCTTACGACCAAAGATGCTAGTGTCTGCCTCGCCAGATCCGGCGCTAGGCCAGTCGTTGCTAGAGGCGACATTCTCGGCAACACTGTGGGTAATGCCATCTTCTTCCAAGGCCTTGCGGAGCGCCACGTGACGCTTGATCCGAGTGATCTCAAGCTTGATACAGAGAATCGTGGTATAGAAGGTGAAGAGAAGCACGCAGTCAAAGAACAAGATCAAGGCCGCGAGGAAGCAGAACTGCTGAAGTCCACCTTGAACGCCAGAAGCCGCACCCAAAGCCAACAGACCGATCTCAATACAGTAGTGCTGAACGATCTCGAAACCCTGGTCTTTGATCGCAGCTCCGATAGAGTCCTGAATGGATCTCGGTGTGCTCGATGCCAAGGGGCGAGGAGCAGCACCGGGACGGGGTCGACGATTGTCTACAGAAGCGTTCAGAACTGCCCGAGTGAACATAATCGGCTTCTCAAATCCAATGGTGACAACCAAGAACGGGAGACCTTCGGACAGCAGGAGGAGGTTGATAGGCACACCAAGCCTAGTAGTCACGTGTAGACCAAAAAGGAATGCAAAGGTCCCAGAAAGGAGCACGGTAGCCGCAAGCCAAAAGTTCGAGCCCAATCGTCGCATTGAGAAGAAAAGTGAGAGGAAGCTCAGGTGCATCGAGAGGTAGCCGAGAGCCATGATAACAATGTCAATGGTTTCCGCGTGCTTGATCAGATCCACAAAGGAGTTCCATGCATCCGCAACCCAAAGCTTTACAGCCCTGCGGGATCCGTAGGCCGGGCCACGAGCAGCTCGCATGATCCATTTCTTGGATTCCTCCTCATCCTCGTCCGTGGATGGGGTGGGGATCTCCTGCACAGCCCTCAGAAGCTCCGAGACTTGGTCAAAAGGCACGGTGTAAACGAGAGAAGCGTCATGGGTAAATTGCGAGAACAGGTTTGGGGTGTACGGCACCGAGTTGGCGGAGATATTGGCAGGGATCGGGACATCGGCAGCTGCAGGGGCAGTTGAATCGGAGTTGGTGGAATCGGGGAAGATGAGGGTTGTCAGGGCCAGGTGCTGGGCAACAGGCTTCTCGGTCTAATATTTAATTGGGTCAATAATTCTTTCTTGGCGCCCAAGAACAAAGGATTGGGGGAAATGGGCTCACCTGGGAGTCAGTCCAGGCGTCTTCCGCCTGCCACTTCCACGAAGTTGATTCTCCGAGGCGCAGATTGCGGCTTCCCTGGAGCAAGGCATCGGCATCGACCTGCCCCGCGACACTCCGTGGGTCTTTATATGTATCAAGCAAACTACCTTCGAGGAGACCCACGTAGGTGGTACTAGCAAGGATTGCAATCACCACGAGTGTGTGAATAGGATGCACACAGGCCCGGCGAGAGATGGACTGGAGGCCAGACACAATCTGACGGCGGATCCAGCTAGGTTGAATTTCGCGCTCTTCCTCGGTTGAGCGAAGGCGTTTAGAGATAAACGAGGTAGCCATGGTGACGGGGACGCGAAGGAAGCGGTGAGGACGTCTGTTGAAGGCGTTGGGGAGAGTTTTTAAGACGGTCCGCAAGGACCAGAACCTGCGAGGAAAGCCGTCGTGGGATGACGCTTCACACCAAAACCAATGCGGAGGGAGATCTTGAATTAGGATCTAATTCTATGACCGCATGTGGGCTGCACAAGTCGGTTTTAAAGGGACTAGGCAGGTTCCGGGCTATTTTTTTTCTATATTAGTTGGAGTCACAAATATTATTATAAGATAATACATACCGAGGGAAGTAAGTTGATAAAAGGCAAAGCCCTTGGAATTGGAGGTAAAGGGAAAAAAGTAAGGGACCCCTGAAGTAAAATAATAGTTGCCCGAGACCGCTGGAATTAAGTAACGCCGATGCCAAGACCTGTGGGGACTTTTCTTGCGAGAACGTTGTAGGGAGTAATTTATTCCAGTATTTTATAAAGACAAAGAAAAAAAATAATAATAGAGAGGATCGAAGAAGAATAGGGAAAAAAATTGGGAAGAACTATAATAAGCCGGATACCCAAGTCAAGCTGACAGGGATAATCTTCCTGGCCCCGCAGGATTGCAAAGGAATCCAGGCTACAAAATTTTATACAGAGCCTATAATAGCTTGAATATAGGCAGATGTAGCAGTATCGAGGAATTTGAATATGAAGTCTACTCTGGGCAGATTTATGTAGTACCCTTAGAGAATTTGTAGTGGCAACTTCAGGATGAGAGGTTCTTCCAAGGTTGGATGCACAGGCATTTCTTTATCCTTACCCCCCTATGCATGTCGATCATACGACACAACATACAGCCTTGAACTGCATCTTACAGTAAATTGAATGTTTCTTGAATCTCCTATTGTCTCCATGATATATTTACGTGATACAAAACAAAACGATCAGCAAAGACCCGCACTCGTTTCGTCCAGGCTTACTTAACCTACTCCGTACTAAGTACGTAGCTTTGTCCCACGCTTAAAAGAGGAAAGTCGAAAGAAACACTCCGTAGTCGGCATCCAATCTCCGACTCCAAAGAGTCCACTCCATTTCTCTGCCAGTGTGGAATCCACCTGGTGGAGCTCCAGAGAAATCTGATAAAAATCTGATAACTCTTAAGTCGAATCATCTTCTCGGACCCGGTATGTATCCATAAGTAACCGAGCTTGCCAAGCGAAAAAGGAAAAAGATAAGATCGTTTACTCGGTGAATCCGAGTATTCCGGTAAATCTGTCGGGAACTCGCAGAACTTCTCATTCCCCTAGGTGCTTTAGGTAGCTTTTTTTCGTTTCGTTTTGGTGTTCGTCTCTTGCTGCTTTTTTTGACCAAACTAGCCACGGCCAGGGAGCACAGCCGCCAGGGTGGGCACTCACCCAGCATTATATGAGCCCATCACCCCCGGCCCCGGGGGCGCCCTGGGCTGAGGGCTGCATTCCTGCTGTAGGCAGCCCTGCAGGGCCCCCCATGTGGCTGCTTACTGCGCATGCATCTTTCGCGACGCCCATTACTGCTATATAGACGGAGTTTTTTTTATTCCTCCGTTATAAACAAGATTCTATTTACGGCCGCATCTAGCTGTATCTTTCCTATCCCATCTCATAGCTCTCCGTCAACTAATCAAGGACGACATATCCATATGTCGATAGCGGGGATGGTGTTATCAATGTTCTGCGTGCGAAGCTTTCCAAGGTTGCCTAGGTCCCGCTCCATTGTCCTAGAATTTGAGGTATTTTGATCACCGTGGTCGTAATCATGTACGTAGACCACAATGTAGGCTAAGCCTGCAGCAGACACCATATACCCTTGGGTTAACAACGATGGAAACGGGATCGTCCCGGTGAGCTCTTTGAGTTGACGTGATGTAAGCATTTAAAGAAGCCTGATCTTTCGAAACACACATCAAAGTGTAGCAACACCAGAAAGGTTATCTGAATGCACAAGCCGACGCCTACATTTTAGGTCCCCAGAGAATACCCGGCCTGGTGTGGGTTTTGACAATGTTTGTGGGGTACCTGTGTAGCTAAGGTATGGTCAGCTACGTACGAAATATAAATCCCACAGGAGATCGGAATACTACTACCTACTGGAATGGCTTAAATGAGCGCTAATATACTTCCCAGTAAGTACCAGAACGCATAATTCCAAAGGCGAGACGTCATGGTGCCATTTAACTGAATGGTCACGATCAAGAGCAAATGAAAAGAAGTAATCGGACCACAAATTGGACTGTACCATAACCTCGAGTGAATGAAAGTAGATCGATATGTATTATATGGTTGCATATATCACCATTTCAACTGCAGGGCAAGCAATGAAGAGTATAGTCGGTTTCTTTTGCCTAAATAGGCGCATTAGGGTTGCGAATGCAACCATATTCAGCAGACTACTTACCCAATCGAAAATGGAGCGTTTGTCCGTGAGGCCTCTAGACGGAATCACGAAATGCAAGTTGATATCAGGACGACCCCGCAAAGCAGACCGATATAAAATGTCACCTTGGGACAAAAACAGTTATCGGGGGTTGCCTTGAAACCTGCATTTGCTGTTTAGTTTGCCTATAACATATATAGGTCCCTCTGACGGAGTTGCTACATTTACAACTCTTCTCTCTCATTCTTGCACACATTCCTACGATCTTATGACAACATTGTTCCATCCGATATCCACCAATCTTTTCGATCTAGACCATCCACATTGATCAGCTATCACTTCCTCCATCGGCAGTAGGTCTGTTCTAACGAGGTCACAAGCATTCTAGAGATTGCCACCATCTCAACCCCCCCCCCCCCCCCCCTAAGCTAAAAGGAGACCCATCAATGCCGACGTAGGCCATTCACCGTACTTATTCCAAGGTTGTGCGTTTTGCCTTCCTTTAACTGACTTTAAATCTGATGGATTTCTCCCAGACATCAAAAATTCTGCCTTTTGTGCAGCTCACACATACCACTGATAACCCTTTCCGAGAGATTTCACCTCAGGAATTTAGATGGTTCGGTTTTCTACAGGCAGGCTAACAAGCCACCGATGTCGGGACAGCCACCAAATACCTGTCTCATTAAAACCACTTTCTAATACAATTCTAGACAAGTCGCTCTCCGTACATTGGAATCCGAGGGCTAGCAATCATAATCGTCCTGTGAATTCAGTAGTACTTGGTACCGAAGACGTCATTGCTAGAAGCCCTAGGCAGCTACCTAGGTACATACTCCGATAATCAAGAAAGGATTTCCAGTATCTCAATTAAGACGGAGAAACTACACAGGTTGGGCATTATGTCTGTTTATGTTTTTGCGACGAATGTTTCGTTTCAAATCAGAGGTGTTTATGTATACTGACAGTTAATGGGGCCTCTATAGCAGGTGACCTGAAATGAAAACATGCAAACAGGGCAATCTTCAGGAAATTAAAGCGCTAAAGATGCCTTTTATTTTTACTTTTTCATACATTCAAGGGGGTTTCTTTAATTTCGACTCCGACGGCGAAGCGCCCAGGGGCCCCCCATCAGCCAATAAGCGTGCTTCCTGAGCCAACAGACCTGCAGACTCGCAACATACTTGCAAGCTTGGAATATTCAACAGTGCAGATGTCACAGCTACGCGCCAGGAGCGGAACCAAACATGTCTCAAAATATTCCGTGACTCTAAATATCTCCCGAGAATCGAGTCTTCCCATCCAACCATTCTCTACTTTGTCCCAAAATTCGGCAGGGGCATTGGGGTTGTATCTCGGTCTATTAACAGGTTTGATTGTAAGACGGTTTGGTGCAGGTTTACAGTCTCTCCAATTAGATGCGAGGACTCGGAGTCAGACAATGGTTTCTTTATGTGTAACAGATTCCCTTGAAACCTTTTCATACCATTTCTATTCTTATTATCGTTGTGGCCTGGTGGTGTTTGGACTAACAATTGACCCATTATCTATTCACGCCTATTGTCACAGGTCAATCACCCCAATGATCCTATTCATCTCGACAAAACCCATTGTTGCAGCCTTCGACCTGGCCGCTTCATCGATCTGCTAGACTCAATAAATACGGCATTTTCCGCTTGAGCAACCTCACCTCTGTTCCATATCTCTATGCTCAAAGAAAGCAATACTGCAATACCTACTCGAGTTGACGCCGCCGGCCGTCGTCTTCTTTTCACAAAACCTTCCTCTTACAGCCTTTGGCCTCGAATCCTACATATCCCAAACCACTATCACGATGTTGATCATCGTATTGATAGTGCTCTTTGCTCTGTACACCCCAACACACGCTCATTCTTGGGTGGAACAGCTCACAGTTATTGCTCCAAATGGAACATTTGTCGGTACTCCAGGATACGCGCGAGGGAACTACCTGCGCACAACTCCCGGATTTAACGACAATACTATGAACTACTTGATTCCCCCCCCTTCCCGCAAGGGAAAACCTGACTCAAATTCTGCCAACCGACAAAATGTGCAAGGACACTCAGCAGGATCAGACTCAGTCAGATGGAAGCCCTCGACTTAAAGCCAGTGCCGGGGCGGCGATTGCCCTCCGCTACCTGGAGAACGGCCATGTGACAAAACCTGACCCCTCGCTTAGAAAGCCCGAGAATCGGGGAACCGTTTATGTATATGGCACTACAGAACCCAAGACAGGCGAGAAAATCCTGGATATCCATGGAGCCTGGACCCACGATGGCACTGGAGGTGACGGGCGTGGGGTGCTCCTATCAGTGCAGGACTTCGACGACGGCCGTTGCTACGAAGCCAATGACTCGCCAATCTCACAGAATCGACAAGCGAAGTATCCCCACACAGCGACCTTGCCGATGGGATCAAACCTCTGGTGCCAGCAGGATATTCAACTGCCTTCCGATGCTCCCAATGGGAAACCCTACACACTCTATTGGGTGTGGGACTGGCCTACCGCTGCGGGTGTTGATCCCGTTAAGGACCCTGCAAAGGCCCAGATCTACACAACTTGTATGGATGTAGATGTGGTGAATGCAGTCAGCAAGCAGGCAATGAAGATCGACTATGAGAGTGACCAAGATCTCAACAATGCTGCAATCCCTTCGCAGTTCAATGCACTTGGCCGTCCGGTATCCTCTCAGCCGACCACTTTTACCACATCGTCAGCTGCGACAGTGGTTCCGATATCCTCTGAGCCGACCACTTCTACCACATCGTCGGCTACGACAGGAGTTAAACCCACAACACTTACAGTGATAGATTGGGTGATTAGCACAAGCACTGTATTTATGGCAAGGAGTCAACCCACTCAAAACTGAGTTGAAAGACCCAAACATCCAAGATAGGACTGAAAATCTGAATGAAATAACAATCTCTTTATTCCAAATGAGTATCCTGTAACCCAAATCAGATGCCCTGTGCAAGTAGAAACATGAAGGCATATACAAATCCCATATAAATCCCATAGACCTTTAGTCCCAAACAGGAATAGACGAAACCAGACTTGAAACACGCTAAAGCCGGGTCCCACGTGACCATAGACGGGTTCAAGCTTCACCCATTCACACACGGCCAACTCTGTGACTCTTGAGCGGCTGCCTTGCATATCGGCTGATTCCTGCTGCTTCCTTTGTTACAGTTCATCTCAATAAATCATATTGTCCAATAACCAACATCCCCCCGGTCCCAAATTCACCTACGCGCTGATCATTACTTCAAGTTCAACCTACAACCTAGACAGGTATGGCATCTCCGTCGATTTCTCCTCAAATATCCTATTTCCCATGTGGTCTTGACCTAATCCTTGTCACCGTGCGGTCTGCACATTCTTTCCTGCATAAGCGCTGTGCCTCCGTTACACTTATATCTGACATTGGCCCTTCTTGCAGTTTTCTGCTATATTTAGCAATTCCCTGCCCTCAAGATTGCGGAACAAACGGGTAGAACAACGGTCTCGATTTCGCCAATCCCACCTTGAGCGGATTATCTACGACGCAGACCTTAGAAACCCGCTGGATTTTTCTCGATTGTTGATATCGTATTCTCGTTGTGAGATCTTCCCCGTCGCGGTTCGGCGTTCCACTCGGGCCACATTTGCCCCCCTCCCTCGTGTTTGCCGATTTACCCACCCATTCACCGTCCACCAAACCGAAGCACCTTGGGATAAACATCATTTTTTCCTTTTTGCTCCAAAAGCTTGACATCCAAGGGATGCCCCTAGTTTGAATCACACGAACCAAAAATCGTTTTTGGCCCCCTTACGACTTGGCGCTTGCTACATCGTACCTGAACTGAATATCTCCTCGATCTCCGATCACAAGATATACCTCCCTTGTTCGAACCGAAGGAACACCCGCTGTCTGCGACTACAAATTTCAATAACTTGGACTTGCGTCAATCGCAATGCGAAACTAGAGCGCCAACCACGCGACCGATGAACAACCCCACATTTCCCTTGCTGAGATCCGCCCCGTTATTCCTCATTCCTCACCCAACTCTGGGTCTTTCTCCATGTCAACCATGATGTCCTCTCCCACATCGCAAAATATTCTGTCCACAACCAATCTCTCGGTCCTACCACCCATCCTCACTGATGGGACTGTGAAACGGTCATCGACGCATCCGAAGGATCGGCTCTCCACCTATTCCAATGTCTCGCTTGCATCACAAAATCGTTCGCGCCCAGGCTCCCATGTCTTCCCCATTTTCCATACCAGCCTTCCGTATGCCCTTGTGCGAGACTTCGCCTACCCGTCCACCCACCCTCTCCATTACGGGCCTCCCCCTCCTCGCGCCTCCGGAGTCTCCACACCGGCAAGTGAACATCGACGTCTCTCCGATCCACCACCGTCGTGGGATATATCACGGGGATGGTCAACAGGCCAGCCGGCCATAGAACCTCAGATTAGCTATGTTCACCAACAGTTGCCAGCCATGTCCTTTGGGGATGGACCACCATACAGCGAGGATGAAGACCTGCATAGCCCAGTTGTGACCTCGCGCCATCGCAAGAAGTCTTCCGACATGAATGGTCTTGTAGATGAGAGGGTCATGTCCGGAACTGGCCATGCGGGGAACAATGATCGCGGAATGCTCGTTGGCATTAACGCTGATGGCAGTGAGACTTACTATGTAAATGACGGAGACACGTCTGATGATGGACCAGGTGGTGAGTACGTGACATATCCTGCAAATGAAGGGCGGTATTCAATCATGGGATACAGCGCCCCGGGCGGTCAACAGGGCCATGAACATGACCCTGGCTTTGAATCCGAAGATGAAATTCCCGGTGAAAATCGGTACTCTAGAGACTATCAATTTGCCATTGGCTGCCCAGATGAAGAGATGCATGGAAAAGCTGTTGCACTATTTGACTTCACACGAGAGCATGAGAACGAGCTGCCTCTTACCGAGGGCCAAGTGATTTATGTTTCATACCGGCATGGCCAGGGCTGGCTGGTTGCAGAGGATCCCAAGACAGGGGAGAATGGTCTTGTCCCGGAGGAGTTTGTGCGTCTTTTGCGAGACATCGAAGGGGGTTTGACGTCGTTGAACGGGGAACCGGGCCCTGAGGTCACCGAGACCGCAGACGTCACTCTAGAGCCCACCGAGTCTGACCAAGTATCTACGCCTACCCAGGTAGAGCAGCCTTCATTTGATGTGAACGCTCAGTCTGAAAGCAAAGCCACCAACGGCAATACCCCAGCTGCAGTCTCCACGGAAGACGCAAATGCATCTCAATCTGCGTCGGAAACCGAGGTCTCGACCAGTAAAGCGGCCGAGGATACCGACAAGCGCTTTACACTGGCCAAGACCTGATACAATCAAACACCAGCCCTAAATGGCTTTGTTCTATCCATGCAAGATCTTGGCGGTGCTCCGTGCCCGAACCACCTGGACTGTTTCAAGTTGCACCCGGAAACCTTGACAGCCAACAAAGCTTGGCACTCTCCACTTCCCCAGTGACGAGATCTCATGAAACAAGTTGGCTGGGTGAGTTTCATACACTCAATACTGGTGGATCACCCGCCAATTCCCAACCTAATCTCCGACCTTTCGCATCTCAAAAGGTCCTTTTTCTTCTTCTTTGAACCCCGGGACGGTTTCGTCAGATATAAACCTCTCTCTTTCCAGCCTTATGTTCCTCTCCGCGATGAATTATTACCCACTGCAAGTTTCTCTTTATTAACGTATATCTCTCCTTCACGATTCCAATTCATGTCTTCTAATCATGCACATCGGGGAAACATAACCTGGGACTGAAAAGGAGAATCCTTCTTTTACTACATACCCCAAGTCTTTCACCATATCTTCGCCTTGTCTGTTCTGTCTTCCCACAATCTTATTAACCCCATCGCCTTCCCTCCTGTATTTAGTTCCCTCCAGCGCAGGCGTTATACCAGCATGAGCATCAACATAATGCCGATTCAAATCTATTCAATTATCACTTATAAGATATATTTTATTTAGATCAAATTGTCTATATGACCTTGTCAAGTGTCATTGTATAACCGATTAACTATGAGACAAAATCTGCAGATGGTTTAGAAAGACACAAAACTAAGTATCGCTCATATAGACAAACTAGGCCAGGCATCTCAGGGCGTACGGATAAGACCAGAAAGCAGGGTGTAAACAACATAGAAGAAGTATGAGCAATATAGAGGCCCTAATCTAAACCTGAATACCGTCGTACTGCCAATGGATACAACACATCTCGACGTATCATTTTTCAGTTCGATATGGACAGTTTCCTTCCTTTTCGGTGCCACTGGAAAACACCAAATATGCGAAGACAGGGGATGTCTGACTTTTGGGGCGCGTATAGAAGAGATCGCGAGGGACGACAGCATTTTACGCGAGATGGGATGAAAGCAAAACTTTCAGCAACTTTTCGCAACCCGCACTGCTATAGTGCAGATATACCTAAGCAGGCAGCCAGAGGAAGGGAGTATACAAGAACAGCGGAAGAAAGAAAGAAAAAGACCAAGTCAAATCTGGAATTCTGAATGCTAAAATCATGGCCACATATCGCAAATGTAAGAAGCGAGCATGGAGTCAGTGGGGAAAGAATGGGAGTGGTGATGAGTTGCTTTGCTAGCTGATCATCCAAGCAAATCATCAAATGCTGAGCTAGACTGTTGCCGGGGTTGGGGCTGGCTGGGCGTGGAGGCGGAGCTGGAGGGAGCTGGGGCACCCCAGATGCCGGCACTGGCCTTTTCTTTGGCCATGCTGGCGAGGTTAGGGCCCTTGTTTGTGCCGGTGTTGGACTTCTGGATCCCGGCACTGGCGCTGGCAGTCGACCACAGCGAGCCGAAGGCGTCGCCAGAGGGCTTCTTGGCTGCTGCTGAAGCTGGCTTGTTCGATGTGCTTGAGGGGGAAGCCACGGAGGACATGGAGGGACTAACAGCGTGAGAGGACCCAGAATGTTGGGGCACGTGAACAGAAGTGAAGTAGTTGGGTGTGGCAGCTTGGTACCCGGAGGGCTTCTGCTGTTGAATCGAGGCCATCTGCGAAAGGGGAGTGGTGACCCCGCTGGAAGGAGTCGGGGTGGCCGATTTGAATCCAACTAAGCCGTTGATGTTGGCACCCTGCGAGGCCGAAATTGGCTGAGGCGCAGCGAATTGGGTGTTCGAACTTGTGCTGGCGGTTGAAGCTGGAGGGGGAATGGCGAACTGGTTTGACGACTGAGTAGGCTGGGTAGCCGGGGTTGCGGACTGGAAGTCGTCGAACTCGTCGTCGTCCACAGGGGATGGGTCTAGCATGTTGAGAGCACTGCTAGCGGGTTGTTTGCCGGTCGAAGTGGAAGCTGTGGTAGTGACAGGCTCGTCGTCGCCAAAGTCAAAGAGGTCCGCTACAGGCGCAGGAGCTGGCTCGGGCTTCTTTGCTTGGGGCTTCGCCCGGGTGGTAGGCTCACGCGGGCGCGTGGGGGCATCCGCCTCATCATACTCGTCATATTCTTCGAAGCGGTTGGGCCGGCGTCCGGTGTCTTCGAAGTCGACGCCAGCTTGCCCGCCGGATTCCCCGCCAAAACCGCCACCATCACCGTAGACACCTCCACTGTATCCACCGTACCCCATACTCTCGCTGCCAAAGCCTCCATATCGGCCCGAGCCTGAGCTGCCCATGCCGCCTCCGACGCCCATGCCGCCTTCGAAACCACTGAACTTGTTGCGGTTGTTTTTGGCCTTCTTCCTTTCAGTCCGAATCTGATCCACATCACCCAGCAATTTCACAAGTTCGGAGGACCGGTTGCGCACATTGATACCCTGGTCCTTGCCATTCATATCGATGTAGTGGAACTGCCGGAGCATCCGAATTAAAGACATGTGGGATCGTGCATCATCGACGACTCGTTCGGAACCGTTCTTGACAAGGAATTCGAGGAGCTGGAGACTCTATGAGTTTGGTGAAAACAGGGTTAGCCAGAGTACGCCTGCATAAATAGACATGCTTGTTGTACCTTATAGATCTGCCGCCATTCCTCTGCTGCCTTGTCGGTGAATCGCTTGTAGATAAGGGGCATGATCTCATTGAGTAATTGGCTGCAATAACGAATGTCAGCGCATGTGCATTGGTGCGGATAATATCAGGCAACATGGACTGACTAGTTATGTGTTCCATTGGCGATATCCTGCATCAACGTAGTCGAAGCACCCCAGGGTTCATTGTTTGTAGCTTCCCGGACCTGGCTTGTGTAAGCGTTGTACCGTACAACCTTCCCATATTCACCCTGCGAAAGGCCGGATTGGTTCGCGCAGAGGTGAGCGATTGTATACGAACCTTGGATTCCATCTCGGTATAGTTCATGACAGCTATGACGGAACGGCCAAATCAGTTTCCGCAATTGTAAGACACATGCAAGCCGATTCGGGTTTGCTCGTAATACACTCGGATCCAGCGGGATTCGAACTTACCATTTTGTACCTTGCGGACACCAGCCTTGAGGTCATACAAGGTCAGGTTGCTGACCTGATCTTTGAGGTTGGAGAAGTCCATGGCGAGGATGACTACTAGTCAGGACAAATACGGGGAAACGTGTATTTGAGAGAAAAGATGATAGCAGCACAGGCAATTGGAAGCCAAGCACAGGGAGAATCAGAAATCCCTCAGGACTAACGTGAACAGTTGGAGGGGGGAAGATGCCCGGTTTCCAGTTGGCAACCCGATTGAATGCGCCACGTCACGTGGCAACCCCTGACCAAGGCTTATATACTTCAAATGGCTACAATAAACGATTCTACTTAAATTCTACTTTTTGCTAGGAGAGTTTTCTAGAAAATTGAATTGTTTTACAATTGATACTGACTGGTATCATACTGTGTACATGTTCGCCCGTATAAACCGAACGCTATCGCTATCGAGATCAACAAAATACCCATGGTATCTTAAACAAAGAGAATAAGAAAAGAAAGAGGAAAAAAAGACAGGGAATAATAATATCAATAAGAATGTGCACCCAATTCATCTCTCATCAAGTCCATAAGCCATGACTCTCACTCGTTATAGAACTTCTTCATGATCAAATGCAAGAAAAGGTTGACGTTAACCCGCATCTGTCCGTCAAAGAAGTCCATGAATTGTGTGTTGTTGAACTGAGCCTGCAGCAAGTCGTCCAGCGGTACCTGTGCATTGGCGCCGGGAATCATCATGACACCGCTACTCCCATCAATGGTGAATACGCCAACTTCGTTACTTGAGATGGTCAAGTCGACCCGATCCCACTGTCGCTCGGCGTAGCCCTTCCAGGCAACCAGAACACCTCGGTCCGCGAGATTGCGCGCAGAGTATTTGTAGGATCCAAATTTGAAGATCTTGCCGGATTTTTGCAGCTCTCGTTGATGATCCCATTGTTTGGTGAACGGCATCAGAAATCGCTTCTTTCCCTTCTTGTTCTGTAACGTAATCATGGCCTGCTCAATATAGTCGTTGTATGTCTTGAGCTGTCCCTCCAGGTAGACAGCTTGGCCGCTGAGCCTTTGAGAGGTCAGGCGAGCACCCTCCAATTCACGCTCTCGCTGGATTCTCCGACGATGCTTGGTGCGGATATCGATGGCGATGGCGTTCAGCAAATCCTGATAATGGTTGTGACGACTGATCTTGCCACTCTGTTCGAGTCGAAGGATGTTTTCGAGTGCAATGCCCTTGAGCTCAGCATAGCTCATAGCACTAATGTCGATTAAACTATTGGCTTCAGAGTAGGCGCCTCGGCGAGGGTTGTTGGTGTTCAGTTCTTCTCGAACCAAAGTGTGCCATCGCTCCTCGTCTTCGGCTGTCGGTGACTTAAGCATGACCTCCATTAGGTTGGCACCACTTTGGACTCGGATGATGTAGAGGATGCAGCGCTTAGTCTCCATAAAGAGCGTCTTTATATCTGCTTCGGGGTCTGGGGGATAGAGTTAGAAAAATAAACGGGTAGGGGCTTTGTTGCATTTCTTACCTTCAACCTGGGCCAACTTGGGATTCAATGTGAGATTGATCTCGGTGGAGCTGACACCCATCAATTCGTTCTCGTTACTCTTGACACTGCCAAGTTCTCGCACAAGTTCCTTGAGTATGTCATCAGGGTGGGGGCACATATAGTTAATCTCAGAAGCCACAAGCTGGTGAATTGAGAAGATGTCAGACATCTTAATGTACAGAGTAGGTTTGGCTTTAGCATAGAGATCGTTGAATTCATCGATGTCGAAATAAGCCTCTGCATCCTGGACTGAGATCATCTGGCCCCAAATACGCCCTAGGCGCTGGATTGACTCTCCAATGTAGTTGTTGAGCGGCTGGAGATAGACATTCTCCGCCCCAAAGAGTCTGCCAGATGCAATCTGAGCGACGACCTTAGAGATTTCTCCAAGATTTCGCTTTTGTTCTTGAGTGAGGCCCCGATCGATCACACCATACTTCTCTGGCTCCAGCACAGCAGGCTGGAAGTAATTTTTCCATACCCAGTGACCGACCGTCTGAAGAACGAATCCTGGGTCCTCAGCTGAGAATCTCTCGAGTAGATTTTGATACATCTGCTGTGCGAGATACCTGATACCGAATGGCATGCGGTACAGGAAGTCCTCAAAGCCCAAGAATAATTGGTCAACAATGTCCCGAAGATCTTGCAAATGTTGAATAAATGTCTCTCTGGTTTCGGGGTCCCTGATCGCTTCTTCTCTGGGAAGATCCGGTTGTCGGCGGCTTCGTTGGCCGGTTCGGAGCTCCTCGTTGTTGATTGCGGAACGGTAGATTTGAATCGGATCACTCTCCAAATCAAGGTCTGGGTTGTCGATAACAGACTCCTTTACAACAGCCCCCAAGACGTCGCGCATGAACTTCCGGTCGCGTGATGACTTGGCATATGAGCCGAAAAGCTTGTTCCAGAAGGAAGTGCAGCGCAAATATTCAGGAAGAGATGTGAAGCTTTCAATATCCTCCTTGACGGATCGTGCCAGAAGCTTGATAAGATAATACTCCTCGCGCCGTTTCTGGGAGTATCCAAAGAGACCCATCATCAAGTGCCGGATCCGCTCATATTCCTTGTCAGAGGTGTTAACCTCGCGCAATCGCCGGAACAGGCGAGCCAGGTACTGTGATTGGGTTTGGAGAAGGAAGAAAAACACCTGATACTGGTCCAACTTCCTCCTTGAGGTCTTGTTAAGGGCCTTGAGATCATAGGGATCCTTGGAAGAAATCTCGGTGTTGGATAGCAAGTTGCCAATGTGACCACCGAAGTGCTTCTGATGCTTGACGACTTCATCCAGAGTAATCTTGTTTTTGACGAGGAGGGCGATCTTAATATCAAGTTGACTGATGTATTGTTCAGCAAGTTCGTTTTGTCGCACTTGTTGAACAACCACCTTTCGCAGGCGCTCGAACTCGATCTCTTCGTCAAAGTCAAAATCACTGTCGTTAAGAAGATGCACGAAGCCCTTGACGGTTCCAACGGGCGGGTTCTTTCCGCTTGTCAGGCTCTTATAAGCCTGTCCTTGAATGCGGGCTCGGATAACACTCTGGGCCTTGATGACCTTTTCCATGTTTTCATTATAGTGTCGACGCCTTTCTTCGAAGCGGTTGCAGACAATGAGTCCTCTGATCCGTGCTTGTAAGTCCGTGATAAAGTCCTCCTCTGCCTCAAGATCAGTCAGGATCTCGCCAACTTCAACTCGCGCGAGCATTGCCCGAGTTAAAGATTGGAGTTGAACAACTTCTTCCTCGTTATCCTCAAGGCGAGACAATATATCGCCTACCTCCATTCGCGAGATGGCAGCACGGGCAAGGGCCTGCAGATCAACAATGGCATGTTCCTCCTGCTCCAGTTCACGTCGCTGTGCGAATAGGTACCTCCTGTGAATGACCCCACGGGATCGGGACTGGAGTTCCAAGATGGAAGGTTCTTCCTCGAGCAACGCAGTTCTCTGAGCATCCAACGATTCTCTCAAAGCCTGTCCCCTGAGAATAGATTGCAGATCGATCACTGGCAATAGATGTTCTGCAAGCTCGGTACGAATGGCTGAAATGCTTTTTCTTACAGCAGCGGCCTGTGCAATAGCTTGCAGTGTAGCACACTCGTTTTCTGTTTCCTCTAGTGCTTCCAACAGCAGAGTTTGGCGTTCCCTGGCAATCAAAGCCCTGATGGTGGATTGAATACAGATAATTTGGGACGCCTCGTTGTTGAGTAGAACTTTCATCTGAGATAAGTTTTGACGGGCAATTGACCCTCGAATAACCGCCTGCAGCGACTTGGTGGGAGTTTCAACTTGTTTCACTTCGTGGGAGTGAGCATTCATCTGTCTTCGTTGCAAGGTACCACGGATGGCAGCTTGGAGCGATTTCAGGGAACTGCCAACCTGCTTCACCTCTTGAGACTGGGCATTCATCTGTCTTCGTTGCAAAGTACCACGAATGGCAGCCTGGAGCGACTTAACAGAGCTGCCAACTTGGTTCAGCTGGTAGGACTGAGCATCCATCTGTTTGCGCTGCAACGCACCGCGGATGAGAGCTTGAAGTGGTTTCACGTCGTTTTCAGCATGTCGAGACTGTTCGTATTGGTCCCCAACATTCATGCGTTGGAATGCACCTCTTATCGCGGCCTGGATCTGTTTGATGCCCGACTCTTCTCGTCGTGCGCGGGTTTGTAAGTGACTAGCCTGGGCGCGAGCCCTATGCCCCCGAATGAGGCTCTGTAAATTCAGAACATCCGTTTCCTGAGATTGCCGCCATTGCTTGTCGCCTTGTTGACCGCGACGTACAATGAAACCTCGGCTAATAGCCTGCAGTCCAACTGCAAACTGGAGCATACTTAGCCGGTATTCACTAATTTGTCGTGCCCAATCTCCACGCAGACGTGACTGTAAATCGATGAGGAGGGGTTCAAAATCCCACAGATCGTTCATCGTGTTACCAAGCTGAAAACGCAACATAGCTCCTCTGACCTGGGCCTGGAAATCGCAGATTGAGGCTTCGTTCTCGTGCATTTCTCGATCAATACGATCCTCCTCCGATTCAACCGGTTCGGGTTCGGGTTCGGGTTCAGGATCCGCGCCAAAGTTGGCAGCCATGCCGGCAAAGCTAGGCATGCTCACACCGGCCTTGTCCAGTCCTTTTTGGGTTTTCTCAAGTTCGTGATGTTCAAACTCAAGCTGACCAACCAAGTTACCCATGCGGAAGTCCAGCATTCCATTTTTGAAGAGTAACCATGACAACGCATGAATACAGTGGATGACCTTGGGAAGGTTTTTCTTTTCATACAAGTCGATGAGTTCGAATCGGAACAACTCTGGTAACTCAATCTCATCGAGGAATCGGAAGAACAAGGCGATGTTGTCTGAATGGCGATATTGTAACTTGGGGTGTCGGAAAATGCGAAGGGGTTTGCCCGCATACATTGCTTGTACCACCTCCGCCAAAGTGACGCCGTCCCGCAGTCCTTCCTCCAGCTGAACAATTGGCGGTATTTGCTTCTGAATGACATCTTCAATCCACTGTTTGGCTTCTCCGATATGGCACAAATACTCGTATGCTTGGATGAATTGTCGTTGCTGGTCCATCCAATTCCCGGCCGCCCATGAGGACACCTTCGGCTTTTCGGGAGATACTGCGCCATTTCTTCCAGCTACTGATCCCGCTCGCTTAAGGCGTCGTCGGCCTTGCAAACCTACTACAGAGGCTGCGGCCGCGCCAAATTCATTTTCGCCAGACTGCGCAAACCTCGAGAGAGTTCTGAGGTGACCAGTAGACGATCTTTGCAACCCTTCAAGCTCGGGTGCTGAGAGGGCAGCAGTCAGCTGCGGAGGATGAGAACTGTGAGAGACTGTCTTTTGGGGAGACGTAGAGCGCGATGTTCCGGGAACAGTAGGCCAGTGGTGAGGAGAGGTGGGCGGTGGGGGGCTCTGGGGTTCGTAGACGTTTGTTTGATGACGCGGAGACTGGTTCTCTTGAAGATTGAGATGACGTGATTCGGGGGTAGCGGGCCGATAGTCCTTCCACGGGCGTGATTCATCAATTGTTTGGCTTCGTGAATGTCGATACCCGCCAGTATTCGCGGATGAAGATGATGTATTAGGGGCTTGTTGTAGCGGTCGTAGAGATCGGCGAATATTGTCGTACGTTGTACCAGCATTTGTCCAGTTTCCTCGTTCCATTGCGTCTGTAACAGTCGTTGCTGAGCTCATACTGCTTGCCTCACTCTTCCCTCGGGAGTGACCGAAATTGTTTGATATCGACGCATTAGAGGAGACAGTGCTAGTCCGACTAGGAGCAAATGAACTTGACGCAACAGAGTATGCAGACGAGTTCGTGGACGCAGTGGACCCGTGTCGTAATGGGCTGGTGGACTGCGAGGGAAGGTCCGTCTGGGCCCGCTTGAGGGATGGAAATTGAGTCGACATTATTTAGTATCAGGGCGGTATGCGAGAACGGATTGAAAAATGTCGCGCTCCTTTGACCGCATCCCTGCTCTAGTGGTCGAAGCGGAATGCACAAGTTAAACAAGGTCTCCAAGACCTTTTCCAGAGAGAGGTTTGGAGTTGGATAGCATTCAAGGGTAACCTCCCACGACTTAGCTGCGAGGAAAATCCAATCGATAGAGACGCGATTTATATCAATAAGCTCTGGGCTCCTGGATCCCCGATGTGGAATTGTTGACGGTGGGGGTGCAAGTGCGACCAAGATTCCCCAAAGTGGGCGCAGGGGGCATAACAAATCTCTAGATCGGGTATAGCGCAATCAGGTGATTGTGGCTTGTCGATCTCGAATCACGTGAGATAAAGAACTAAGAGATTGTGTTACTCAACAAGCCACACCCTGGACATGGGTCTTTCACTAATTATTTATTTGCAGTTATTCGAAATTCAAAATGTTGCTCACGGTATCGCAAATGGTTCGATATGCTGAACATTCCTTCCTATCCCAATATCTGACCTACCAGGATACCTGCAGTCTTGGCAAAAGTGGCTTGTGCAATTAGGCAGTTCTAAGTGGGCTCGTAGTCCCGTGCGACCAAAACATCTTTCAAGTCGTCAAGTCCGTTGTAGACCGCTATAAACCGCCAATTGATCCGCATAAGTATGTACTTCTTGCTTACTGGTAAATTAGGGCTTTGATTTCTTCTGAGAGGGCCTTGCCTCTAGTTTCTTTCCCTCTCGCTTTTACTGCATAACCCCCATAAATATCCATCGTGATCGGCATAACATAAATAGGCGCTATCTTGTGTTAAAATATGTTGTAAGAAATCCATAGATCTATAACAATAAAATATTGAGCAAAACCGCTTGATACAAACTGAGAGGTCTCACTGAAAACCGAGTTAAGACATGATTTCAGTCATTTACCCAATTTCGGTGTCCTATATATGCTGGAAGTACAAAAAATGGCGTAATAATCCGCGTTCAAAAGGCCGGTTGAACCGACCCCGCCAAACCACCTGACAACCTTATCTTTGTTTCTTCTTCTCGTTATCACCAAGTGACTAGGTGAATTAATTTGCTTCTTCCCATCACTTTAATCATGGCATCGCTGCTTTCTCAACCTCGCTACATCTACAAGATTGTGCCTTCCACTGCACCAGTCCGCGAGCCAATTCCTGAACGGCTCGCGGTAAGTGAACTAGACCAGGCATCTAACTTCATCCACCTCTCGATGGCGCATCAGGTGGCAGACACATTGAAAACATTCTTTAAGGATGAGCCACTTGCTTATGTATTGCGAATTGAGTATCATCGCGTGATCCAAGATATCCGCTGGGAGTCCCCAGACGGAAAAGTGTCTAGTCCTCGACCTGGCGAGGGACTTTTTCCGGTAAGTTGAATATGACCTTGTGAAATTTACATTTGTTAAATAAAGCCTAGCATCTCTACAATGGACTCAAACTGGGCAGAGAGGAAGTTGAGAGTGTCGCTATCTGGCAGAATGACGAGGGATGGGACAACGCTCTTACTGCAGCGAAGCCGTGGCTCCTGTACTGAATTTATATCCTGTTGAATTTTAATTGGGAATTTCTATTTCATACCAATGGCAAGCACACGCCCAACATGACCTTCCGGCGACACTCTCATTAGTAGATAACTATCACTCCCTGTAACACCATCTAGTCACCAAGCGGGTAGCAGTGCATCACTTGTCCATCTATAAATATAGTTATGGTATATTAGCCACAGTAGATGGAAAATGCTGAGGATTTGAAGGTGTGTGACATTGACCACTCACAGTATAGAGAAGCATCCGCACTAGCCAAGAAGACGAAGCTTGTCGCAACCTCACTAGGCTCACCTGGTCGGCCAAGACGAGCCTTCTGACCCCATCCTTCCATCTGCTGGGGATCTCGGGTGTCGACTTGGATTGGTGTATAGATTGCACCTGGACTACAATTGGAAGCGTGTCAGTATGTACTTCCAAGGAGCGATGGATGAATGTACTCACGCAACTGCATTGACCCGAATACCCTTGGGAATCAAGTATGTTGCTAAGGCCCTAGTAAAGCTAACGATAGCTCCCTTTGTTGAAGCATAATCAATCATGGTCCCAGAGCCACGAAAAGCCACAACTGAAGAAGTGTTGATGATCCTGCAGCAAGTGCGTGAGTATATGATCATAGGTATAGGCTAGACAAGAAAGCACTTACGAATCACCTCGTGTCATATGAGGAAGAGCAAACTTCGCCATCGAAATCATCTGGATGACGTTGGTCCTGAAGATGTCCTCAGTCTTATCCAGATCGATGTCCTCAAATTGCGTACATAGGTATTGCTTCGACGCGTTATTAACAAGTACATTGATTGAGCCGTATCTGTAGACGGGGTCAGTCATTTCCTAATACAGGAACGGTACTATAGGCTGACTTCTTCACATGTTCATCCACTGCACGACGACACGAGTTGCGATCTCTCAAATCGCCTTGGATAAGAAGGCATGCCTGGTTCTCTTGCTCTACAGACTTTTTGGTCGTCTGTGCGTCTGGCTGTTCGGAGGGCAAATAAACGATACTAACATCCGCACCCTCTCTGGCCATCAGAATAGCAACCGATCGTCCAATTCCAGAACTAAGAAAGTATTAGCCCAAGATCGTTCCTGTGTACTTGCTCCACGTACTCCCCGCCAGTGATTAGAGCATTTTTGCTCTTCAGCTTTCCGGAACCCGCATATTCAGAAAAACCGCGAGAGCCCTCCAGTTTTGTCGATTCACTGGGCTCTATCATTACACTCTCCAATCTAGCAAACCAAATTAGTGGAAATATTTCGCTCGGGTAAAACATAACTCACCCAGGCTTATTCTGAGCCTGCGCCCCCGGTGCAGGCTTGAAGGCACCATGTTCACCCATAGAAGATTCCATATCAATAGTAAAAGCGATTTTTAGGGTTAGATAAAGCCACATAGCCTTCAAGAGGCTCTTTATACCACATTAGTTACTATCATTCTGTCGTCATATTGCTACAGACGTACGGGACTTGAAGCCGGTACCTGGCGAGATTGATGTCCCGTTGCACGGCCAACCATGTCAATAAAACATGAATTTTTGGTTCATGCGATGACTTTGTACACATGTTAGAACCAAGGATTGCATCTTGGAAATTATAGCCAACTGACACTGGACTTTGACTACCAACTTCGAAAGCTGTGCTGTGCAGCATTCGACACTTATATCAAACTCATTGGAAAAATGTCTTTCACAAGAGGAGTGCATATCATATTCACACTTAAAGTACATGCAGATCTTAGCACCATCTACATAGTACCGATGTACAACATACAACGTACGAGGCTAAGCATAAACAAGCTCCGAAGTCACCGCCTTGAGGGATCTCGTTTACGAGCCAATCAGAAACGCCAGCGATGAAAAAACTAGTACGCTATACCAGAAATAGACAAGCTCCATCCTGGCTTGGCCGTGCGCGGAACAGAAAAGGAAACAATTTTCGCCCGACCTTTTTCTTCTTCTTTCTCTTCCTTGGGAAAGCTCGACTTTCTCCATCAGCAGAACGTTTCTTTCTGTTGATTAAGAATTTTCCCTCGGGTCGAGTCTCACTCGTTATTTTAAACTCCTCTTCTTTAGTCATGCCTATCACTGCCGGTGACGCAGCACCTGGTGCCGCCATGAAGGCTGAGATCACCGACTACGCCAAGGCCATGGAGGTTTTGGATACCTATACCACCCGTGATGGTCTTGATGCGGATACCCTGCTTGACTCTGACAAGCACGGTGCATTGACCTACAATGATTTCCTGATCCTGCCCGGTTACATCGGTAAGCCGAACTCTACAATCCGAAAAAAACTTCAATTTTTCTAACCCGTATAGGTTTCCCCGCTTCCGATGTCTCTTTGGATACCCCTGTTACCAAGCGTATCTCCCTGAAGGCTCCTCTTTTGTCCTCACCCATGGACACTGTCACTGAGCACAACATGGCTATCCACATGGCTCTGCTCGGTGGTCTGGGTGTTATCCACCACAACTGCTCTCCCGAGGACCAGGCAGAGATGGTCCGCAAGGTTAAGAGATACGAGAACGGTTTCATTTTGGACCCCGTTGTCATCTCTCCCAAGGCCACCGTTGGTGAAGCCAAGGAGCTGAAGGCCAAGTGGGGCTTCGGTGGTTTCCCCGTCACTGGTAAGATACCCACATCTCCTTCTCCCAGCACCTACCCACCCACTTTGCATGATGACCACCCTCTTTTAATTATAACTTTCGTTCCACTGCAGCGACGAAAGTCGCACTGTAGAGAACCAGATTTTATCTGAGCAATTTATCTATTTTGGATATTGTCTTCACATCAGCTTTTTGCAGCAAATGCTAATGTTTGAAAATAGAGAACGGAACCCTCAAGTCCAAGCTCGTTGGAATGGTTACCTCGCGTGACATTCAGTTCCACACCAACGATGATGAACCCGTTACTGCCATTATGGCCACGGATCTCGTCACTGCCCCGGCTGGTACCACCCTGGCCGAGGCCAACGAGGTTCTCCGTCAGTCCAAGAAGGGAAAGCTCCCCATCGTTGATGCCAGTGGCAACATCGTCTCCCTGCTTTCCCGCTCTGATCTGATGAAGAACCTCCACTACCCCCTTGCCTCCAAGCTCCCCGACTCCAAGCAGCTGATTTGTGCCGCTGCTATTGGTACTCGTGAGGAGGACAAGAAGCGTCTTCAGCTTCTTGTCGAGGCTGGATTGGATATTGTTATTCTGGATTCTAGCCAGGGTAACTCTATGTACCAGATCGAGATGATCAAGTACATCAAGAAGAACATTCCCGAGATCGACGTTATCGGTGGTAACGTCGTCACCCGTGAGCAGGCTGCTGCTTTGATTGCCGCCGGTGTTGATGGCCTGAGAATTGGCATGGGCAGCGGTAGTGCGTGTATCACCCAGGAGGTTATGGCTGTGGGTCGTCCCCAGGCCGCTTCCGTGCGCAGCGTTGCATCCTTTGCCGCTCGCTTCGGTGTTCCCTGTATCGCCGATGGTGGTGTCCAGAACGTTGGCCACATCGTCAAGGGTCTGGCTATGGGTGCTAGCACCGTCATGATGGGCGGTCTCCTTGCCGGTACCACCGAGTCTCCCGGTGAGTACTACGTCAGCAACGAGGGCCAGCTCGTCAAGGCCTACCGTGGTATGGGCAGTATTGCCGCCATGGAGGACAAGAAGGCTGGTGGTGGCGGAAAGGATAGCAAGGCCAGTAACGCTGGTACCGCTCGCTACTTCTCCGAGAAGGACCGCGTCCTTGTTGCCCAGGGTGTCGCTGGATCCGTCCTCGACCGCGGTTCCGTCACCAAGTTCATTCCTTACCTTGTTGCCGGTGTCCAGCACTCCCTGCAGGACATTGGTGTCCAGAGTCTGACCGCTTTGCACGATGGCGTCAATGACGGCACCGTCCGCTTTGAAATGCGCAGTGCCAGCGCTATGACCGAGGGTAACGTCCATGGTCTCCACAGCTACGACAAGAAGCTTTACTCGTAAGATCCAAGCTTTGTAAGAGTTGACGAGACTCTTTTGTGAATACATCATCGGGGTGCACCCCGATGGATGATGGGACCTTGAAAATTAAAATAAGGGTATAGGATAGGAGTTTACGATTTGAAGATTTACGCCATTTCTAATGAGCAAACATGTTAATTTCTCCCTCTATTTCAACTGTAATCGTCACGTAGAAGTTTTGTAGAAGCCCTGGAGGTTGCCCAAGCACATGGCGCCGCATTCGGCTAAGCTCGATGAAGTTAAGCTACACGCGGGGTAACGATGAACTGCCCGAGCAACTGCCTAGGCTCTCGGGTCTTTGCCCTTTACTATAAACATTGAGAAGCCGTTTTTCGGCTTCGAAATCTTACCATGTCCTTTATCTATCAAGTATACGTTTCTTGTCACTTAGCAGACCGACTGAGTCGATTTGCTGTTGCCCTTCGCACATCTCGCGCATCTCACATTACCTCGGTTCAGTCCTTTCAACGGTCAAGCGGTAAATCTGCTTTAAGACAATACACAACTACAATTTCCTCAATTTCTCAGATGACTAGCGCAAAACGTGATAATGAGCCTACGGTCCCCAGGCCTAGTTCTAGGTAAGCCAGCAGCAAGGGACCACAGGATAGATGTCTAAAGATCGATGTCATCTAAATGGAGGTATTCCCCCCAAAAAAGAGAACCAAAACTAACTCTTCTACAGCGTGCTCCTTGTATCTTCAAAGAATGAGATCCTTCTTCTTCATCGCGTGAAGACCTCTACCTCTTTTGCGTCTGCCCATGTCTTTCCGGGCGGCAACTTATCCAACCAGGATGGGGAATGCCCGCCGCCCGGTGACCTAGCACGGCATGACGATTCCCCTAGTTACCGACGTGCAGCGATCAGAGAGCTATTTGAAGAGAGTGGAATTCTTCTAGCTAGAGACCGCAACTCTGGGAAGATGCTGGCTGTCGACGAGCCTATCCGAGAGGCAGGCAGACGGCTCATCCATCATAACAAGACCACCTTTGATGAGTGGCTGAAGCAGCAAAGCGCTGATGCTGAGCCTGATATAGGTAAGTGCCTAGTTTGTGTAATTGAGATCTGAAAGCAGAACGCTGATTTTACAGGCCAATTAATTCCTTTTACTCGCTGGGTTACGCCAACCAATGTCCCCAAGCGATACACTACTCAGATGTATCTGTATTTCTTGCCTTTGCCGGTCAAGGTGGATAAGAGCCTCCTCAAGCAACTTCCAACAGAGGGCGAACGCGAGGAACATGAGATCCCAACGAGCGATGGTGGAATCGAGGTTACGGAGGCCCAGTTTCTTCCAGCCTCGGCGTGGGTCGGTCGTGCTCAAAAGGCTGAAATCATTCTATTTCCGCCACAGTTCCTTCTTTTGCATTTGGTGTCAGGATTCCTGGACAGGGAGCCTCGTACATGTGCTTCTGTGGAACAGATGGAGAACCGTCGTCAAGCGCTTGTCGAGTTCGTCCATTCGGGCTCTCCCCCATGGACAGATAAATGTATATCCCCAAAAATGATTCACATGACCGGTGATGGGCGATCTGTATTGGGTCTGAATGATCCCGGACCTGAGCTGAAAGGGTCTTCCAGGCGAGGAGAGCCCGACAGAGTGGTTACTCTGCGGTTTAAGAAAGGAAGTGCACGAGAGGTGGCTGTGGGATGGAAGAAGGATGTGTTACAGGAAGAGAGGGAAAAGAGTAATCTGTAAAATACATACGTTTACCCATTCTACTACCTATATATGTACATATGTAGGTAGCATGTAGTTCTACAATCAGCCCTACAAATGTATGAGCAATCGATCTCCACGGGTGAACTGAAGATGAAATTGCCACGGCCTCCTAGTACAGTTCCCATTAAAGCCACGCGTGCCCCACTTTGGCCACGCCAGCCCTCGATAAAGGGTCACATGACCCACACAAATCATTTGAGGTCTTCAATTTAATGTGCGGCAGAAAAACCCTCCACCTCCAACCTCACCGTCGCCGTCAAAACCTCAACACCAAACCCGCCAAAATGGAGAACGACAAGGGAGAGATCGTCGATCTGTACGTGCCATGGATTTTACACCCGTTCCTCCAGTCCCAATATACCCTGTGCCCTGTGTCTGCGTGGCCGCATACAATCCCGCCTCGATCCCAAACCAAAGAGATGGACCCGATATGATCGGAGATTGCGAGGAGTAAAAAAACCCTCAGCGCTGCGTGATTGCGATTGTTGGCGAGCCACCAGAGAAACCAGGGCACAATACGGTGTTGGAGGGGAACATATTCGCTCGAAAAACCCAAACAAGAACTCAGACAACTAACATGACCTCCCTCTCAACAGCTACGTGCCCCGCAAGTGCAGCGCCACCAACCGCATCATCAAGGCCAACGACCACGCCTCCGTCCAGCTCTCCGTTGGCAAGGTTGACGAGAACGGTCGCTACACCGGCGAGAACCAGACCTACGCTCTTTGCGGCTTCATCCGTGCCCGCGGCGAGAGCGATGACTCCTTCAACCGCCTTGCTCAGCGTGACGGTTACCTCAAGAACGTCTGGACCGCCTCCAGCCAGCGTTAAATCATCCGCAGCAATGTGGTTTTTTTCTACCGGGCGGTGTTGACGGGTTGATTTGATGGTACGTTGTGGTCATCTATATTTATTCTACATGTCCATCTTCAATGAGGCTAATTTGATACATAGGAACCGTGGCTTGATGGTCCGTGTTCGGGGAGTTGGTTTTAAGACCAAAAAAGGACGCAAGGGATATAGTTATGTTCCTTAGTTCATTTTTTCTTTTTCTCCTCTGAGAAACTCCTGTTTTCCTACCTATCTCTCGAAATGAATGGAATATCGACGACTTATGGGTCAGGTTTTTTTTCTCTACGAATCCCGCCTTCTTTCTGTTATAGACTCTCGCCCAACCTCATGAAGCACAAGCCAAAAAAAAGCAATGCCAAAAAATCGAAACGATATCCCTTTTATATATTTCTTAGTCTCTGCTTCCTTTTTTTCTTGTCCATCTCGGCGTATAAAAACCTCCTCATTCGTTGTAGACTTGAAAACCAGACTGGTTCGCTGGTCTTGGTCTTCAGTGTCTCCAATCCTATGGGTGAGGAGGTAGAAATACTTTTCATTGCCGAAGATCATGCTTCCGAGCTCCCGCCTGCTGAAGAGCCACTGTTGCAGAGATCCATGCGCTGGGGCACAGATACGGGCAGGACATCCATTATAGAAATATGTTAGATGAATACCATGTTTTATAGTCTGCTTTATTCATGTCTACACTGACTAAATATGCACAGCGGGACCTTTTTTTTATCAAGTATTTTATTCACATCCTGTCCATCATTGTTATGTAATACGATTCCTTCCACATAAACTCGTGATTACAAGCGGGAAGACCCCACAAGCAAGACACAACTAAAAGCACGTTCTTTTGGTTTTATGAGTATTTCTCTGTTTAATCCTTCTCGAGACGGACGGCAGGGTTGGTCTCAATGAAGTTCAAGTCGACCTTGTGACCGAGTAGTTCACGGATGTTGCTGACGGCGTACCTAATAGATATTAGTAAATAGAAACGAATGGTAGCTGATGCAACGTACTTGATCATAGTGGGTCTCTCCAGACTCAATCCCCATCCGTAGACTCGCAAGTCCTTAGGGCAGGCCCATGGCCTCGAGCATCTCTGGGCGGAACATGCCACTGTTACCGATCTCAACCCACTTGCCTAGGCCATCGTGGTAGCCGAAGATCTCCATACTGGGCTCAGTGTAGGGGTTGTAGGCGGGCTTGAAGCGCAGCTTGTGGATGCCCATCTTAGCGAAGAAGACCTCCATGAATCCAATCAGACCACCAAGGGTCAGACCGAAGTCGGCAATGACACCCTCGACCTGGTGGAATTCCGCCAGATGGGTAGCGTCGACAGACTCATTTCGGAAGACACGGTCGATACTGAAGAAGCGAGCCGGCCGGGGGTTGGCGGCCAGCTTGTGCAGCATGTAGGTCGAGATGGAGGTGGTATGGGTGCGGAGCACCAGGCGGAGCGACTCATCCGCGCTCCAGGGGTAGCGGTAGCCAATAGAGCCGAACTTTCCATGCTCGTGGACCTCACGGACGTTGTCCCAGTACTTTTGGAAGTCGAGCGGCTTGTCGGACTTGGTTTTGACTGGGACGTGGGGGTCATTAGGGGGATCCTCGCGAGGAGGGTCTGCCACAGCAGGGTCAGAGATGTAGAAGGTGTCTTGGAGATCACGGGCGGGATGTTGCTGGGGAACGAACAGAGCGTCGAAGTTCCAGAATCCGGTCTCGACGAAGCGATTGGTCGGCATCTCCTCGAAGCCCATGTCGAAGAAGATATTGCGGAACTCTTGGCGGACCTTGTTCAGCGGGTGGAGCGCACCAGATGGAGTCGGAGCACCCTTAGCATTGAAGTTGTAAGGCTTGAGATGCGCGGTCTCCCACGAGCCATTGGCAAGCATCTCCGGGGTGAGGTCGGTCTGCTCCTTGACGAATTCTCGGGCGTACTTGGGGCCCTTGCTGATCTTGAAAGCAAGCTCCTTTGCCAGCCCAACCAACTTTCTCCTCTTCAGGTCAAGCATGACCTTTTTATCGGCCAGAGACTTTGTTTTTTGAACCTCAAGCAGCTGCTGTTGTGTCTCGTCGACAATTGAGTCTGCCGATGCCCGCAGCAAATCCTTATCCTTCTTAATCCAGCCACGCTTGAAGGCGTTTCCTTGGCCAACTTTGGCATTCTCCTTGCCCACGATTCCTGGCAAGTCTGCGATCTTCAATCCGTCCATGGCAGCAAGTACCACGGCGAAGACCTTGGCCTCGTGACTGCCATTGGCGGCAATCTCCTGGCCCTCAGCAGTGAGAGTCACGATTTCTTTCTCCAGGGTCTCATATTCGACCATCTGTCGCGATTGAAGGCGGTCGAGCGCACTCTTAACGTTCAATGAGGGGGTGGAGGGGAAGGCTTCGCTGGAGAAGATGGGCGCATCGGACGCGGACAGGGCGTCCAAAATCTGTTGTATCAAGTCAGACGCCATGGCTGCAGCCTTCTCCTGCAGAGTCAATTTTTGACGGGTGTTTTGAAGGGCGTTCTTTTGATCGGGCAATATTTCGCAGAATTATGACTCTGCGGGATTCCCAAAAGAAAATACGGTAAGGCACACTGACCATTTCTGCCGTTTCACCCCCGCCATTTGCTTGCTGACCGTTGACCAGTTGACTTGTTGCCCTTAGCCACTAATCTGGATACCTTGATATCATATTACACCTACAACTGTGTATTATTGTAGGTATATTTTCCCTCGTAAGCTTCATTTCTACACAAAATATTATTCATTACAGATACATTGTTTCCATTTTTTTCCCCCTCTCGATATATCCTGAAACATTCTCCATAAGGTTACTATCCAGGTATGCAAGTCGAACAGCTTCACTACACGAGGTTCTTGTGTGCCCAATAGACGTTATAGGAGGACCCTGGAGACGCTAAGCTCGACGGGTCAGCCACCAAAAAAGGCGCAAATTGCGATCGAAATCAAACTATGGATCTGTGGCCGTGGCAGACCCTAAACGAAGAGAGATTATTGATATCTTATAGGCTCACACTAACTTCCACTGGATCCCACTGGGTCTCAACCAATTGTTTATAAACTCTGTCTCGCCTATCATTCCCTCTGATAATAGTAAGGGGGAAATTGAAAGGATATGAATTTAGACTATTGAGAAGCAAAACGAACCGGAGCCACCTTTGTGATCGACACTAGCCCCAGAGTCGATCACTTCATATGAAACAGAGGGATTTGTGTACATTCCGTACTCGGTACTCCGTATAACTTTGATACTTGTTAGTATAGATATATATGTAGGATAATAGTATAAGGTACCCAGGCATATATTCCCAAACTATAACCGAGTCCGTGCGCCTTCTGCAGTCACCTGGGCATAGGATTCTGTAAAATGTGTAGAAAAAGATATCCATTTTTTTAAACCCATTTTTGACCTATTTTTACTTATTTTATTTTCCCATATTTTTCTGTTCAGCGGCGATTCATAAATTCTACCTAAAGAGTAAGACACAAAAAAATAATAAAAAATAGGAAAAAAAGAGGCGGCATATCACCGCCCCTTTCAAAATCTCTTCCCCCTCCCCCTTACAAATCCCCTTCTCTCTCCTAGAAACTCATTTTTCATCATTTTGACCTTTTATTGTCTGTTCGGGTTTCTGACCTCTCTCTTTTGATCCCCGCAGAGTCAGAGGTCCCGATAGTGGTGGCTTACATAACCGGGCGCGTTCTCCAGGGCTTATCCACCTATTTCCCCCTTCCCGACTCTCCATATTTCCCTTCATATTTATCCCGGTTGATTCGGGTATTTGTTCTTGTCTTTTATTTGGAATTTCCCTATGTCGCCTTAGTTAGACTATATTTCTGTTATCCTGCCAGGATCCAGACTTGCCAGTGAGTGATACTATCTCCAAATTCCCGAGGTCTACCATATCATAATCCCTACCGAGGGTGTACTATGTGTTGGATGTTAGTTGTATGAACTAACCTATGTAGGCCACGATGGCTAGCGTGGATGAGACTCTTGCGGCCGCGACTGCCTTGCTGCAGAATTTGGCAAGAGACGAATCTACCCCCGGTTCCTCTTCACCCCCATTTGATTTTCAACTATCCAACGGTACCAAGTCGGCCAAACTTCCCGGAGAATACAGTCCCACCAAGGCAGCCTTCGAAGCCGAGCTTGAGGCCCTAGTGCGCCGCGTGCACCATCTGGAATTCCAAGCTGTCAGTCACCACAATTTCCAACAGCAGGCGGACCCCCACCAGACCATCCCGTCTGCTGAAGAAACCAGCGAGAGGAATTTCTTGAGGACATTTGGGCTCTCTCGCTTGTCGTCCGGTCAAGATTCTGACTCTCTGTCACAGCAGCAAAAAGCGATACCGGTTCCCGCGGCCGACGAACCACCCCTGGGAGAAATTGACGACGAATCCGATGAAGAAGATGATAACGGCACCCGCGTCGTGCGGGAGGAGGATATTAGCTTCCTCCGCAACCATGTGCAAAAACAGGCTGAGGAGATAAGCAGCCAAAAGGATATCATTGCCCAGGTTCGCGACGAATTGCAAAAACAGGAAGAGCACACTCGCCGTGCTCTTACCAAGGTCGAAAATGAGGATGTCGTTCTTCTCGAACGCGAGTTGCGCAAGCACCAGCAGGCCAACGAGGCCTTCCAGAAAGCTTTGCGTGAAATCGGTGGCATCATCACCCAAGTCGCCAACGGTGACTTGTCCATGAAGGTCCAAATTCACCCGCTGGAAATGGACCCTGAAATCGCCACTTTCAAACGAACAATTAACACTATGATGGATCAACTGCAAGTCTTCGGTAGTGAAGTCTCTCGTGTCGCACGCGAAGTCGGTACTGAAGGAATACTCGGTGGACAAGCCCAGATCACTGGCGTCCATGGTATCTGGAAAGAGCTTACGGAGAACGTCAATATTATGGCCAAGAACTTGACAGATCAGGTGCGAGAAATTGCTGCCGTGACTACCGCTGTCGCTCACGGTGATCTGAGTCAGAAGATTGAGAGCCGAGCCCAAGGTGAAATTCTGGAGTTGCAACAAACCATCAACACCATGGTAGACCAACTCCGAACGTTTGCAACAGAAGTTACTCGAGTCGCGCGTGATGTCGGTACGGAAGGTGTACTAGGAGGACAAGCTCAGATCGAGGGTGTCCAGGGCATGTGGAACGAACTCACGGTTAATGTCAACGCCATGGCCAACAACCTTACCACGCAAGTGCGAGATATTGCTACTGTCACAAAGGCTGTCGCCAAGGGTGATCTCACGCAGAAGGTCCAGGCCAACTGTAAGGGAGAAATTGCAGAGCTGAAGAATATTATCAATTCCATGGTGGACCAACTTCGACAATTCGCACAAGAAGTCACCAAGATTGCCAAGGAAGTCGGTACCGATGGTGTTCTTGGAGGCCAAGCTACTGTGAATGATGTCGAAGGAACGTGGAAGGATTTGACAGAAAACGTCAACCGCATGGCCAACAATCTTACCACGCAGGTACGTGAGATTGCGGACGTCACTACCGCAGTCGCCAAGGGTGACCTGACCAAAAAGGTTACTGCCAACGTACAAGGAGAAATCCTCGACCTTAAGAGTACAATTAATGGCATGGTGGATCGTCTCAACACCTTTGCTTTCGAAGTCAGCAAAGTGGCCCGCGAGGTCGGCACAGATGGTACCCTTGGCGGCCAGGCTAAGGTGGATAACGTGGAAGGAAAATGGAAGGACCTGACGGACAATGTGAACACCATGGCGCAGAATTTGACGTCTCAGGTCCGAAGTATATCCGATGTCACGCAAGCTATTGCTAAGGGAGACTTGAGCAAAAAAATTGAAGTGCATGCTCAGGGAGAGATTCTGACGCTCAAGGTCACCATCAACCACATGGTGGGTCGACTGGCCAAATTCGCTACTGAGCTGAAGAAGGTCGCCCGAGATGTCGGTGTTGACGGCAAGATGGGTGGACAGGCCAACGTGGAGGGTATTGCAGGTACTTGGAAGGAAATTACCGAGGACGTGAACACCATGGCCGAGAACCTTACATCACAAGTCCGCGCTTTCGGTGAAATTACCGATGCCGCCACCGACGGTGACTTCACCAAGTTGATCACGGTCAATGCGTCTGGTGAAATGGACGAGCTGAAGCGGAAGATCAACAAGATGGTTTCCAACCTACGGGACAGTATTCAGCGAAACACTGCCGCTAGGGAGGCTGCCGAACTCGCCAATCGCACCAAGTCAGAGTTCTTGGCCAACATGTCGCACGAGATCAGAACGCCGATGAACGGTATCATTGGAATGACCCAGTTAACGTTGGATACGGATGATCTCAAGCCATACACCCGAGAAATGTTGAACGTCGTGCACAACTTGGCGAACAGTTTGTTGACCATCATTGATGACATTCTGGATATTTCAAAGATTGAAGCCAACCGCATGGTTATTGAGAGCATTCCATTTACCGTCAGAGGTACTGTCTTCAATGCTCTCAAGACATTGGCTGTCAAGGCCAACGAGAAGTTTTTGAGTTTGACCTACCAAGTTGACAACACCGTTCCTGACTATGTCATTGGTGATCCATTCCGTCTCCGACAGATCATTCTTAATCTTGTTGGAAACGCTATCAAGTTCACCGAGCATGGTGAGGTCAAGCTTACTATCAGAAAGTCGGATAGAGAACAATGCACGACCAACGAATACGCTTTTGAATTCTCGGTGTCTGATACGGGCATTGGAATCGAAGAGGATAAACTTGATCTCATTTTCGACACCTTCCAACAAGCTGATGGTTCAACCACCCGCAGATTTGGTGGCACTGGGTTGGGATTGTCGATTTCCAAGCGCCTAGTAAATTTGATGGGCGGTGACGTTTGGGTCACTTCCGAATATGGACATGGAAGTACTTTCCACTTCACCTGTGTGGTGAAACTCGCGGACCAGTCTTTGAACGTCATTGCCAATCAGCTCTTGCCGTACAAGAACCACCGGGTGTTGTTCATCGACAAGGGTCAGAACGGTGCTCAAGCTACCAACGTCATGAAGATGTTGAAGAAGATTGACCTGGAGCCGTTGGTTGTACGGAACGAGGAACATGTTCCCCCACCCGAGATCCAGGATCCTTCTGGCAAGGAATCAGGCCATGCCTACGATGTTATTATTGTTGACTCAGTAGACACGGCCCGGGTGTTGCGGACCTTTGACGAGTTCAAGTACATTCCGATTGTTTTGGTCTGTCCTTTGGTGTGTGTGAGCTTGAAGTCGGCTTTGGACCTTGGTATTAGTTCATATATGACTACCCCGTGTCAGCCGATTGATCTTGGCAATGGCATGTTGCCGGCCCTGGAAGGCCGGTCGACGCCTATCACCACCGACAACTCACGTTCATTCGATATTCTTCTAGCGGAGGATAATGACGTGAACCAGCAACTTGCGATGAAGATTCTTCAGAAGCATAACCACAATGTTTTCGTTGTTGGTAATGGCTTGGAAGCTGTTGAGGCTGTCAAGAAACGTCGTTACGATGTGATTTTGATGGATGTTCAGATGCCAGTCATGGGTGGATTTGAAGCCACCGGCAAGATCCGGGAGTATGAACGCGAGAGTGCGCTTCAACGAACCCCAATTATCGCGCTCACTGCCCATGCCATGTTGGGTGACCGGGAGAAGTGTATCCAGGCCCAGATGGATGAGTACTTGTCCAAGCCGCTCAAGCAAAACCAGATGATGCAAACTATCCTCAAATGTGCTACCCTCGGTGGATCACTATTGGAGAAGAGCAAGGAGTCTAGGATTTCGAGCAGCGGGGAAATGCACCCCAACTACTCAATGTCTGAGAACCAACAGCCGCCACCGCCACAACAGCGGTCAAAGCAGCAGCCCTTGCCATCGCCCCGCCCGGTTGTAGATTCCCGGTCTATCACAAGCTCTGGTCCCATTACCCGAGGGAGTGTAGTTAGTCCGATGGAAGAGAAAGAAGACATAATCGACGAGCGGGTACGTTAGCTGTACGTTCAGAACCGAACGCTCAAAACAGCTTGGCTAATTATTTCCCAGGCATTGCTACGATCCAACAGTACATGAGTTTAGCATATTTATTTCCATGCAGATGATTTCGATGCGACTATACCCTGTCTATATGAGTCTCATCTACTCTACTTTTGTCTACTTCATACCCACCTGCATCTTTCCCCGTCTATTATGATTCTCCGTCATCAACCTCCACCATTGCATTCGCTTTTTTGTTCTCATTTTCATTTCTCCTCATCTTGGAGGTGGTGTTTTGGCGCAGTCTATGATAGGACCTGGTTTGATCTATATGGAAGGATGACCCGGGGAGTTTTCGCTTACCAGAGGGGCGCTTTGTTCTTTTTACCTCTTACGCTACCTTTCTCTCTTTCTCACCTAGCCTCTCGCTTTCTCGTTTGACACCCTCAGCATCTTTTTGCCGTCAATTCTTGTATTGTATTTAGTTTTGCTACTGATCATATCAAGCGCGGCACAAGAACACCGCTCAACTTCAAGATCTTTGTCTATCATTTATGCGTATTTATTTATCTCCCATCTAGCTCCAGATCATCTAACTTCTAGCTATCTCTCAATATATCTTTTCTGGACTATCCTTAACTCCATCGCTGTTTTACGAACTCCACCCATTCATGGTATACCTGACGACCTCAATTCCTCTCCATGAGCATGTCAAAATGTCAATCACTCTTGCTGTTGCCTGGGCTGTGGCTAATCTTCTCTTACTCCATATCCCAGTGTAATCCCTCGAAGGCTTTATCTTTGGGCATCAAACCCTCACCGACTGATTGCTTCCGCATCCAAAAATAACAAGCTTGTGCTCTGTGGGGACCAAGACTGCGGTTGTCCGATCTTGATATTATCTACTGAAGCCGAGAACGGCAGCTCGGGTTACGTAAAAGGTTAGGGAGGGGATATATTAGTTACTCAAAGGACAACAGTAGTGACGAAGATAGGGTACGACCCAGCACGCCGCCTAACTGGGCCGCAGATCAGTGTAAGATTGAGCCTATGCCGTTCTTTGGTATGCTGTAGTCCAAGAGTCCATTCCAGGGCAGCAGCCATTTGCTCCCGGGATGGCGCTCCTTCGACGGCCAAGTAATATGGATCTCATGCTGACTCGTTATTGACTACTAAGTATAGAGGATTGAGGCCGCGGGGCTATTTTGCAGTCTATAGCAGAGGGGTTGGTGGGGTCGACTAAGAAGCCATGGAGATGGTGTTCAGGTTACAATAGGCCTTGCCTATATAGGATATTTGTTGGGGTCGTTCTCCAAAGATCTCATTATGGTCGTTTGACCACTCTGGTCACTGCACTACTGACTAGCAACCTATGTAACATTGTGGGTCATTGTAAACACATTTTTATTAGCCTCCCAAGCAGCAAGAGGCTAACAGCCCACTGGATATGAGATATGATGAAAAACATTGATTGCTTTTAAAACACCAAAGCATGCCCAACTCCGAAAATCTGCGTGTCGCAGGAACCGTGTCGTATCTGAAGAAGCATGAAAACAACATTGAAAATAAAAAAATAGAGATCCAGGAGAAATTTTAGTCGATATCCATCTGCTCCTCGACTCCACCATCCACCAAAAGCTTGCTCTTCTGCTTCTGGCGAATTCTCTCCTCTCCGTGGACTCTGTTGGACACCTTGCTCTGCTCGGCCACCATGGGCAGACCCTCCTCGCGCTCCCGGAGTTCCTTCCGGATGAGGTGCTCGCCCGTGTTGACGACCTTGCGGTCCGCCTCGCGCTGGCGCTCGCGGGCGAGTTTGCCGGCCAAGCGGCGTTTTGTGAACACACGCTCGCGGCGGGTTCTGATCTCCTCCACTCTCTCCATGGCAGAGATGGTAGCAGCCATAAGGTTGCGGTCGTACTTGACGGGGACGTTTCTCTTCTTGGCGAACTGGGACAGGACAAGCGACGAATCCACGATCATCTCCTTTCCGCGGGAGGCACGGTGAGTCTTGGTCCACTTCAGCTTACGGGGCTGACGCTTCATCTTGAAGTTCTTGTGGCATTTGGACCGACAGAAGCGGAATTGTCGGGCATCGTTGCGGACGAATGTGATGCCCTTACTCGGGAAGGCCGGGCGGGAACAGAAGTGACAAGTTTCAACACTGCCGATAGAAAGAACATTAGTATTCCGTAGAAGAGTTACGGGCAAAAATTAACTGCAAAACTCACCGCATGGTTGTAGAGTGGTGTTGGTTATGTCTTCGTTGAGGCGCAAGAAACTTTTTCTGTAGCTTGGGCCTGAATGGTGGAGCAGACCACGCTAAACCCTTTTGGGGCGCCTGCGCTGACTTTTCTATCCCGGCGCCTCTTCGTCTATTCCCCGGTCCAACTGACTTGATCTCATTTCTCGACCTCTCTATCTTCAGTCTACAAAATGGCCTCTGCTCTCGCTATTGGATTTGGCATTGCCACAACCGCCTTTTTGGTGAGTCAAAAAGTTATTGTTCAGCAGCACCGGACTAACTTATTGTCTACAGGGCCGCGCCGGTCTGGTCGCCTACCGCCGCTCTAAGGGAGGATTAAACGCTGCCGGAAAGGCATTCTATAAAGGGTTCGTGGGCATTTTACTATCTTATCGCTATATGGGATATTGACTAACGTCGTGTTGCAGAGGGTTCGAACCGCGCATGAACCGTCGGGAAGCCTCCCTGATTCTACAACTTGCGTATGTGCTAGCGACAAACGTTTGATATGCTAGAACTAACAATATTTCTTAGTGAACGCACTTTGACCAAGGAAAAGATCCGCAAGAACCATCGCCAGCTCATGTTGCTCAACCACCCCGATCGCGGCGGCAGTCCATACTTGGCCACTAAGATTAATGAGGCGAAGGAATTCCTCGACAAACATGTTTAAGACCTTGCCTAAGCGGGTTTGATTCCTCTCTTCTCCGACAATAACCTTCGGGCGACGACGGAAACGCGAATTTAAGCCTCGGCATTGACAAACTGGTCATCATATTTTGGGCACATAGCGTGGCGTTGGTTTGGCATTTACAAGATCGGAGGAACATGACTGCTCTTTACGGACCTTGTTGTATTATATGCACTGTTTTCACATATCCCTACGAGATCCCCGCTCTTCGTTGAATGTACTTTTATTACTATCCGTCCGACATACATATCCAGCACCCTAGAACCGGCAATTCCCGGTATCATATTAGGTCATACCGCTGCCAAATTGTCGAGCTCTGCGACTTTTATTCCGTAGTCATGCAAGACCAAACAAGGTCAACCCCTGGACAATACAACGTTGTAAGAAGCAGGTAGGCCCAAGACTCGAGGTTAAAAAGCCTGTGACTGGCACTGGGTCCAGTCCTACCCCATATAAAACGCCACACACCTTTTTCGCAATAATTATCATTTACTCCGCATCTAGATAATGCAAAATGCCATTGATCGGCGCAAAGAGAGAAAGTGGATTGGAAGAGATTGAACGGAATCTAAGGCCCTTGTTATCCGGATCGGACGAAATCGACCGTCTAAGTTCCAAAGTTCTCGGCGGTCGGGTTTCGGGGCTTCCGTCATGCGACTAAATGATCTTCAAGGCTACTGTATAGGGTTCTTCTTACGGACATATTTGCATCTGTTGTTCTCACGTGTGGTTGAGTCATCTTACCTAAAATCAAAAGTCAAGAGGTACTCGTGCCCTGTGGTTTCATTGTCAACCTCCCTTGAAAAGATCCTATCCTTCCATGCGTCATTCATTCCTATAATCCATAGCGCACTCTGTCCTTTCTCAGGGGTGGAAAAAAAGGTTCTGCGTCGAGACGCAGCACCCCGCTCGTCACTTATCACCACCATAACTTCTACTCCGCGGAGTTTCCGTTGCCCCTCATACGCAAAATGGATGGCTTAGGGGACGGCGATCGCATGGGCTTCGACCCACCTACTATGATGAACCAGTCACCACAACTCTTCGGCTACGATCATTCTCAGATGCAGGCAGGGTCTATGTACGATGATTCGACATTAGGCGCGGGAGACGAGACAAACGATGCGAAGAGGCGGAGGATCGCGAGGGTGAGGATCATTACCCATTGCAGATATGGAGAATATGTCTAATGATCCAACAGGCATGCGATATGTGTCGGAAGAAAAAGATTAAATGCGATGGAAAAATGCCAAAATGCTCACACTGCATCAACTACAAAACGGAATGCATCTTCACACAAGTGGAGAAGAAGCGGAATCCTCCTAAAGGGTATGTATACATACCTGTATACTTCCTTGTATACAAAGTTCTATATCTGACTCGGGTGTTTCTTGAATAGAGCGAAATACATCGAAGGGCTTGAAAACCGACTGGGACGGATGGAGTCGTTGTTGCGTTTATCGGGTCTTTTGTCAGAAGACGATGGCGGCAAAACAGATCTCGGAACATTGGAGAAGCGGTTAGCGGATCGAACGAATGCGATGAATGCAGCGAAAAATCCCAGCATGTTCATGGCTCAAGCAGCTGCAGCCCAGCAGGCCCCAAGCTCCCATCAAACAACACCTCGTATGGACTCCACCTCCAGCCCTCAGACAGCCGCTACATCACCAGAGTCGCAAAAGTCGGAGACAGAAGTCGAGGCACTGTCGGATATGATGTGCTCTTTAGTGACAAACAACTGCGGGGAGACTCGGTATATTGGTAGGCTTTGTTGTGCAACTGTTTAGGGCTGGTTTGTTAATATTTACACAGGATCCTCATCTGGATTTTCCATATTCTCCCCAAAGGGCATTCAATGGGTCAATGAGAAAACTGGCGACACCTCCTTCCAGGATATGATCTCGTCAGCATATGTCGATGACAATAAATGGATGTACTGGAAACCCGAGATCTTCAGTGATATTTTCGCAAGGCGTGTGTTCAAGCCTCTCCCGCCAAAGGAGGAAGCTCTTTCTCTATTCAAGGATTTCTTTGAAAACTTCAACTGTATGTTCCCACTGTTCCACGAAGCGACATTTATGCACTTAGTGGAGCGGCAATACTCGCGCGATCCCTACGAGGGTTCGGGCTGGTGGGCAAGTATAAATGTTGCCCTGGCGATCTCTCACAGGCTTCGAGTTATGAGTAACTTGGTGCCACATGAAGAAGACAAAAAAGCCTGGCTTTATTTGAAGAACGCCATGGGGGTTCTGACCGAGCTCACAATGCGTAACACTGATCTACTGAGTGTGCAAGCGCTATTGGGCATGGTAAAGTGTCCTACTCTGGTTTTGGTGGCTCTATCTAACGTACTCTTCTAGTCACTCTTTCTTCAAGGAACCCCTAATCCACAACCTGCTTTCTTCCTAGTCGCTGCGGCGATTCGACTTTCCCATAGCATTGGTCTACACAAACGCGGTTCTGGCTTTGGCCTCAATGTGGTCGAAGTTGAACAGCGGAAGAGAGTCTTCTGGATCGCTTATCTTCTTGACAAAGAGTATGATCCCCGCTTTCAGACACCCGAATGCCTTTATCTTAAATACTGACCAAGCCTTTAGCATTTGTCTACGCTCTGGTCGACCACCAGTACAAGATGACGATGACATGAACGTCGAACTACCAAGCGAAGATCCGCCAGACAATGTTGGAAACGTGCCATTATCTGATGGTAGAAGCAAGTTCAACCTATTCCGGTCATTGTGTGAATTTGCCACCATTGAAAGCAGAGTATACAAGCGACTTTATTCTGCCAAAGCATCGAAACAATCAGATGGTGAATTGCTCAATACAATTGGTGAGCTTGACAAGGAGTTGGAAGATTGGAAAGACAGCATTCCTATCGACTTCCGCCCCGAACACGAAATTCAAGCCACTCACACTCCCCTTATTATCCACATGGTCGTTCTACATTTTGCCTACTACAATTGCTTGACCACTATTCATCGGATGTCGGTTCATCACGGGTATTGGACAAGCCGTCTTTCCAACTATGCCATACAGGGGTTGAATGCACGGCCATTGAACCCCAGGGTATTCTTGTCGGCAGGTTTGTGCGTCACTGCTGCCAGGGCATCGATTAATCTAATCAAGTATATCCCGCAAGGAGACTTTGCTTGTGTTTGGTACGTTTTAGAAAATCGCGGGAACAAGCAGCCGCTAACTTGATACTAGGCTGATTCTCTACTACCCGGTGTCTGCTCTTGTAACTCTTTTCGCCAACATCCTCCAGAACCCCACCGATGTTCGTGCTCGATCCGATGTTAAATTAATGAGCGTGGTAGTCAGTTTCCTGTCCACCCTAGTCTCCGACGAATCCAATGGCAGCATCAAGCGTATGCTAGGTCTCTGCGGCGAATTCGAGAGAATTGCCAAGGTGGTCTTGGATAAAACTGAAAAAGAGTCTCATTCGCGAAAGAAACGCAAGAATGCAGAAGCAGAAGATTCTGCAGACGCAACCGAAGAACAGTCGGCAACTGCACCCTCCGCTAAACGCACACAAGCACCACCCACCTCCACATCTTACTCTCCCTCCATGTTTACCGACCCTACTGCCGCACCCCCTCGGCCGGCACAGAAGGACCATTCCCCGGGACTGCAATGCCACCAACAAGTGGCATCCCTGCCAACCTCCCAAGTAATATCCATACCATGCCTGGTATTGGGCAGGAGTTCTCAGGTATGCTGAGTCCTGATCAAATGGCTAATGTTGGATTCCCGGACCAACACTCATACAATGCCAACCCCGGCATGGCGCAATTCCAGCAGCCATTTGTCCCACAAGACCTCTGGCAAATGCCGATGACAATCGAGTGGGACTGGGCAGATATGTCTACCAACTTTCCTCCTTTTGAGGGAGCTGGTCCGGGTGGGCCGCTGCCTGGGCAGTGATTATGGTTCTATGCTGGGCCATATCATTTTCATCTATCTTTTTATGTGGCTCATGTGAGTCGGATTATTGTCCGGTGTTATCTCTACACACAAAACCATCTCCACACTTATTGTATATTGATGCGCTCGTCTTCTTATTTCGAAACCATCCCGAGATCTCTATGGAGCAGGGGAATTAAAGGTTTCCATGACGCAGCGAATGGCGCAAAGGTGGGCCATGTTTATCGGAGTAAATAGGTACAGACAGGTCTCCAGTCAAATCCAAATCAATCTTAGATAATTGAATTCAGTAACGGGATTTATAAACAACGGCTTTAAAGGAACTTACGGCTTTAAGCCAATTCGGCACCTGCGCTTCCTCTGATGACTCAGCCGGATCGGCGAAAATTTAGAACCGACTGGAACCACACGGCGTCACCTCGGTCTTGGATGCCAGAGCTTCTCAAACCCCCAACCCGATTCCGCTCCTCACGCCTAATCTTGATGGATTGTGAGATTATCCCTTACCTTTAAACTTGATTGATCACCTTTTACCCCCGCCCTCGAAGCCCTCGGGGCTCCCATTCCTCGACCATGGCTACCTTGCTCCGACGGCCAGGCAATCTCGCTCGCTACTCGAGGACAGTTGCGGAATCTACCCGTCGCACGGGGCTGGCTTCTGTGCGTCTGCGACCATCAAGACTCTCATCTCTGGTTTTATCAAACCGCGCTAGAACCTACGCCACGCAAGGTCCGACACCCCCCGATGACAACGGCCAGAACAACACATCAGATGGCCGCAACAATGACCATCAAACAAATAAGTCGAAGTCACTTCTGACTGAAGCTGAATTGGCACGTGTGGACGAATGGCTGGAAGGTATGGATACGGTGGGACGCAACCAGATCCGAAACCACCTCATGAGCCATGGCCTTCCACCGGAAGTCAAGAAGTACCTCGATCGTGATCAGCCAACGACGTTGATGGATCGCATTAAGATGATGCGGTTTATGTGGCAAGCCACAACTTCCGAAGCTGCATTGGAAGAGATGCTGAAACATCAAGACCCTGAAGCCGCCAGAGAGTTCGCAAGAAAGCGCGGTCTCGCAGACCTGCACAACCCCGCTGAAAAACACAGTGATATGGCCAAGCGTGATAAAGGATTCAGCCTCCACTTCAATAAGGATTCAGAACAGGGGCAGCAAGGGCAGCAACCGGCAAAGCAGGGCGAACAGCCATCCAACGCACAACCGCCAAAGGACCCCAAGCAAGATAAGGATCCCAAGGAGGAGAAGGATACCAAGCAAACACAAGGCCCCAATAAGGACCAGCAACAGCAGAAGAAGCAACAAGGCGATAAGAAGGGCAAGGTGCCCCCGAACATGGGCAAGGTCCTCGAGTTCCGCTTCGATCCCGTTTCATTCTTCATTACCGCTCTCGTCACATACTATGCCTACCGCAGCTTTTTCCCTGGCGAAGGTGGGGGCAGAGAAATTACTTGGCAAGAATTCCGGGCGAACTACCTCGAGAAGGGCCTTGTGGAGAAATTGACCGTCTTGAACCGCAGCAAGGTTCGGGTTGAGCTCAACCGTGAAGCTGCGGCTCAGCCCGATTCAAACGGTCAGGCTGCCTCCTATGTCTACTTTAGTATTGGTTCTGTCGACAGCTTCGAGATGAAGGTCGATGCAGCACAGAACGAACTGGGTATTCCATCCCATGAACGAATTCCTGTCGCCTATCACGATGAAACCCCATGGGGCGGCGTCTTGATGTCATTGGCTCCTACTCTTCTCTTCCTTGGCGGTGTCTTCTACATGTCGCGGCGTGCCGGTGGCGGCGCCGGTGGCCAGAGTGGAATCTTTGGCATCGGCAAGAGCCGTGCCAAACGCTTCAATCACGAAACCGATGTCAAGACCAAGTTCGCCGACGTTGCGGGCATGGACGAAGCCAAGGTTGAGATCATGGAATTTGTTAGCTTCCTCCAGCAACCTGAGCGCTTCGAGAAGCTGGGTGCAAAGATTCCCCGTGGTGCTATTCTCTCAGGTCCCCCCGGTACTGGTAAGACATTGCTTGCTAAGGCCACTGCCGGTGAATCTGGCGTGCCTTTCTACAGTGTCAGTGGTTCCGAGTTCGTTGAAATGTTTGTTGGTGTCGGTCCCTCCCGTGTCCGTGATCTCTTCGCCAATGCCCGGAAGAACACTCCCTGCATCATCTTCATTGATGAAATCGATGCCATTGGAAAGTCCCGAGCTAAGTCGAACGTTGGTGGTGGAAACGATGAGCGTGAAAGCACTCTCAACCAGATCCTCACTGAGATGGATGGTTTCAATACCTCTGAGCAAGTGGTTGTCCTGGCTGGTACCAACCGACCGGATGTTCTCGACAAGGCCCTCATGCGTCCCGGGCGTTTCGACCGACACATCGCCATTGACCGACCTACCATGGACGGTCGTAAGCAGATCTTCCGTGTTTACTTGAAGAAGATTGTGACCGACGAGAACCTGGAGTACATGGAGGGCAGACTTGCCGCTCTGACTCCTGGTTTCGCTGGTGCTGATATCGCCAACTGCGTGAACGAGGCGGCTCTTGTTGGTAAGTTTTCATCCATAATTTCTTCGCTGTCTTTTATCAAAACTAACGATTCCTCCCTACAGCTGCCCGCGGAAACGCAGACAAGGTTGTTATGAAGCACTTCGAGCAAGCTATTGAACGAGTCGTTGGTGGATTGGAGAAGAAGTCCCTTGTCCTCTCTCCTGAGGAGAAGCGGACCGTCGCCTACCACGAGGCTGGCCACGCTATCTGCGGTTGGTACTTCAAGTGGGCTGACCCACTCCTGAAGGTCTCGATCATTCCTCGCGGACAAGGTGCACTGGGATATGCACAATACCTCCCGGCTGGCGGTGACACATATCTGATGAACGTCAACCAGATGATGGACCGCATGGCCATGACTCTGGGTGGTCGTGTCAGCGAAGAGCTGCACTTCGAAACCGTGACTAGCGGTGCTAGTGATGACTTCAACAAGGTCACTCGCATGGCTACTGCCATGGTGACTAAGTTCGGCATGTCGTCCAAACTTGGTTATATCTATTACGAAGATGACGGCCAGCAGCAACTCCACAAGCCATTCTCCGAGGATACTGCCCGCTCTATTGATATGGAGGTGCGCCGTATCATCGAAGAGGCCCACAAACAGTGCCGCGACCTCCTGACCGAGAAGAAGAAGGAGCTCGGTATTGTTGCCGAGGAGCTTCTGTCTAAGGAGGTTCTCGGACGCGACGACCTCATCCGTCTCCTTGGCCCGCGCCCCTACCCCGAGTCTGGCGAGTTCGCTAAGTACTTCGATGGCAAGGGTGGTGAGACCATTGCCCCACCGGATTTCCAGAACCCCGAACAGACCTCTGGTAAGGATGGCCGGGATGAGACACCTATTCCTCCTGTATAGATTAGGAGATTGTGTTTCTTTGCATCCTTGCGCTTTGGTTTGGTTTTGGTTCAATTTTGGGAGGCATGATATCACTGTAGCCTCTCTTTTTGTATTTATCGATTGCATCTCCTGATTCTTCTCCTCTCTCATCTTCTCTTTTTGTCTACTCTCATCCACAACACCTTCCTCCCTTTCCTCCCCTCCCGTGCTCAATAAGAAGATCGTTTCCTTTTTTTTTATTTTCTCTCTCTTTTGTCCCCTGTCTATCTCCGTGTCCAATTGGATCTGTACAACTTGTACCGAGTGTATAATAGGGAGTTTTATTGAAACATGTCTTGGATTGGAACGGGCTCATGTCTCTCTTACGTGTAAATATTGTTGAACCACCGTCGTCAAACTCACCGAAGAACGTTGTATCAGACTCACTGGCTAATAAGCTGTCTAAGTCTCGTTTGATACCAATGGCACGTTCAAGACATTCACATGTCTTGCGATTTATACCCTCAATTACTCCCTTTGAGGCATGTCTAAAAGACCCCAAGAGGTTGATCCAATTCAAGACTTCTTTATTATGGATGCAAAGCTAGTGCATACGAATGGACAAAGAGACTCAAGGCGAAGAGGACAAACGGTCCAGCTATGAAGATGACATCTATATAGAGGAAAGAGCTCAAGACTGATCATGATCATAGTCATAACACTCAGTTTATCAGCAAGATAGTTCAACCCCCAAACCTTCAAACCTCACGGCGAAGATCATTCAGAGAAAATCCTAAAAGAAACACCGAACTCCAGATAGCCGATTGAATCGACATTCTCCTGGCCCTAAGCAATAGTTCGTCTGTGAGAACTTCAGACTGGGATCCCGATTCATCAGAGATGCTGCACATTCCGGCGCTTCGAGGCGAATATGGTCAAGATCTACTCAGCGATGACACAAGTCCCGACAAAAGCAGCCCTAAATTCGAGACGGAGTGGACGAGCGATGCTCTCCGCGCATTCGATCGTGTTTGGAATGATCCAGCAAGGAGAAAGCAGCCCAGCTATTTCCGACCCAGCAGTCCTCCAGTTCCACATGGCGCATCAAGCAGAACTACTGTATCTCAAATCATACGGGCCCTAGCCCCAAACACCAATGCCACTCCATATAAGACGATAACACTAGAGAAGCCTCATCAATGTTGGATACGACGGAACAACCCTACCAGCCTACGCGCGAGATAACATCCCGATTCTATAGTCCGGACCGTTTAGAAGAAAAGCTCCTCGGCTCCGAGAACTACAAGGATTGGGCTGACCGGATGAAGAAGAAACTTGAGCGGTGTGGCGGGTTATGGATCACTCATACAGATCTTGTGCAAGCGCACAGCAGCTTAAGCACACAACGCATCCAGGCTAACCTGAATCTTTGGATGATGGTTTTCAGCAACGTGTCACAGACCATACGACAAGAACTTTGTGCTCTATAGGAATTGGATGCACAGGAGGCATGGGGATTTCTGGAGAGGACATATGGAAGAGACATTCCCATGAAGATGCGTTCAGTCAAGGGTCTAAGTGATATCATAGGTATCAGGTAAGGCGAGTGCGCATCACTGAAAGAATACATAGAGAAGATGGTATCGTGCAGCCGAGCAATTCAATGTAACCACGGAGAGAAAGACTGTGAAGACGGAGGGAAAGATAATGGCCGCGGAAAGAATCACAGCCATTTGAGAGGGGGTGGAACTAATGAATGGCTGTGGTGTCAGTTCATCTTGGTGAATCTTGGTCCGGAGTGGGAGTCTTGGGTCTCTGAGTTGGTGGTAAAATTCAAAAATAAAGAGAGAATGAATGCTGCAATATGCACTTTCAGAGGACTCTTCCCGATCATCGAAGCAGAACAGGTACGCCACATACAAGAGTCTCGTTACACTAAGGATTGCGGTGCGTGACCATGTCTTAAGCAATCCTGTTAATAGATATTTCATTAAAAGTTGTGTGCATTTGGGTAAAATCAATAGTTTTGAGAAAAGGTTGGAAGAAAGGGTATGAAATCACAGCAAAAACATGTCCGCCGATCGGACGTTGATTTCTTCATCTGCTACATATCAACCAAGGCATTAATTGCTCTTCTTGCTAGCTTTCTTGGTCTTCTTCGCCTTGACGGACAGGCGAGGGATAAACCTGCCAACGCGAGCCTGGTAGTCACTGTACTCGGGGTACTTTCCAGCGCTGATAGCCTCGGTTAGACGTACACTACCCTGGAAGATAGCAAAATATGCCAAAACACCCAGACCAGCCCAGTTGAAGTAAGTCTCGGTGCGGTAGCAAGCCCACACATACATGGTCAACCAAAATGCCTGCTCAGCAACGAAGTTGGGGTGCCGCGACCAAGACCATAGACCGCTGACAACAAAGCCCCGCTCAAGATCTTCGGCGGAGAACTGGTCCTTGTAGGGCTCGGGAATGCGCGCGTTGGTTTGGTACTCCTTCTTAGCAGACTGGAACTTCCACTGCTGCCCGTCGGCAAAGAGTTCAATGATGATAAAGAAAAACGCAGTACGGGAGAAGGCCAAGTCGGGAAGGCCAAAGATCTCGGGTCCCTGGTTGTATGCGGCGACAACAAAGATGTATGTTGGAGCGGTGATGAGAAGGAGCAACAGCGACTGAGCGATTGCAATGAATCCGAGGTTGAAGATCATGAACAAGAAGGTATTGTTCACCTTAGAGCGCACGATCTCCCAGCGGTAATCTTCCGAGCCGATCGAATATCCTCCTTTGCGCCAGTAGTTGAAAGTCAAGCGAGCCTATCCCATAATTCGAGTCAGCACTTGCAGAGACTCGGAAGTAGAGCCAACTTACACTCCAGAGAACAGTGACGACAGCGATCGTATCCAAAGTCTGGGTTTGGATGCCAGACAAACGAGCCCAGAGGGCGAAATGCACATTATACACCGCAGGGAGAATGCTCCAAAACCGGTCTACTTGTGAATAGTTTCGGTTGATCTCGGATGCGATGAAAAACAGACCAGCCAGGACTCCACCGAAGGCAAGCGCAGAAATGAAGGGGTTGGTAGCTAGATAAACAGCTCGCAAGCTATACACATCGCTACCCGCTTCGCGCAAGCTGTCGGGCAGCCATTGCAGCTGGGACAAGTAGGGGGCAACGGTGAGCTCAAATGAGGTATAATCCAAAAGTGACTCCACACGGGGAATTGGTAAAGATGTCATTGCTGTGCTCGAGTATGGCGTACTATATATGAACGATCAAAAGGCCACAGTTGAAAAAAAAAAAACAAACGTATTGCTGTGGAGTTGGACGGGGTGTTTGCTAGACTTCCTTATTGGGAATAGCGTGCCTAAAGTGGAATAGCGTATTTATAAAGTAATATTTGCCTCAGGCACACAGCGCGTCTCAGGCATCTAATCTCTTCGCGTCCGACAGAACAAGATGTATCGACATCAGGACAATCAAGGCCACCACCACTATGAACCCCATGTGATCTAGATCAGGGCTTGTCATGGCTCGCAAAATTCTATGTGTGGCTGAAAAGCCTGCCATTGCTCGCGCAGTGGCCACTCACTTATCGGGGGGTGCTTTTCAAACAGTGGGTTCTCTTTTGAATAATTCTGATGATCCAGCTAACATAGAGCATAGCGTGCGATTCGTGGGAATCAATATGTCAAGAATTATGAATTTGATTTCGACTTTGGTGGTGCCTGGGGCAACTGCTCGGTCACGATGACCAGCGTACTAGGTCATCTAACTGGTCTGGACTTTGACCGCCAATACAAAGGCTGGATGTCCTGTCCTCCAGGGGCACTATTTGAGGCTCCTGTGCAAGAAACTGTTGATAAAGTGGGAAATTATCCAGCCGCTGTCTCGACTCATGCTGATATCTTCACTAGGACAAGATCCCAATTGCGGATAACATCCGGGACCAAGCCAAGTACTCTAAAGCCCTATTTATTTGGACCGATTGCGATCGCGAAGGTGAGCATATTGGCTCTGAGGTCCGTAATCAGGCAAAAGCAGGAAATGCTCGGATCGAAGTTAAGCGAGCCAAGTTCAGCAACACGGAAAGCGCGTAAGTAACGTTGATTTGTTTGTATCTATTCAAAACTGATCCGAGGGTAGACATGTTCGTCGTGCTGCCCTAGAACCAGTCAATCTCGACGAATATCAGGCCAGTGCTGTAGCTGCCAGAATCGAGTTGGATCTTCGAATTGGCGCTGCATTCACTCGCCTGCAGACTTTACAACTACAGACAGTGGTGGCAGCCTTGAAGGAAAAAGTCATTAGCTACGGTAAGTTGCCAGCCATCCTAGCGATGTAAGTCTCCAAATTAACAAGTTAGGATCTTGCCAATTTCCTACTTTGGGATTCGTTGTTGACCGATACTTGAGAGTCAAAAATTTCAAACCAGAAACATTTTGGGGCATCAAGGTTATACTCAGCCGTGAAGGCAAGAAGGTCAACTTTCTCTGGAAGCGGGTACATCTATTTGACCGAGCTGTCGTGACGATGATGTTAGAGCGGTGTTTGGTTGCAAAGCAAGCCAAAGTCACGAAAGTTAATCAGAAACCTACAAGCAAATGGCGGCCGTTGCCCTTGACCACGGTAGACCTACAGATGATGGGCAGTCGGTTTCTTCGCTTGGACAGTCAGACAATCATGAAGGTAGGAAACCCACTCTCATATTGGATGATATCTAACAAGTTCAAAGGTAGCAGAAGGACTTTACACCAAGGGATTTATCAGCTATCCCAGAACCGAGACAGATCAGTTTGACAAAGCAATTGACCTGAAGAAATTGATTGAAAAGCAATACCCCGACAACTCATGGGGACAATATGCTCGAGAGTAGGCTTATTGGACTTGCCTTTCATATCCGAAACTAATGTTTATATAGACTTATTGATGGCAATTTCAGGACTCCTCGCTCTGGCCGCCACAATGATAAGGCCCACCCACCTATTCATCCTGTCACCTGGGTTTCACCAAATCAATTGAATGCCAATGAGAAGAAGGTCTATGAATTTGTAGCCCGTCGCTTCCTCGCTTGCTGTTCCGATGACGCCAAGGGCCAGAGCACCGAGATTGAAATTCAATATGGCGACGAATCCTTCCACACCAGCGGCCTTATCGTGTTGGAGAGAAACTACTTGGATGTATACGTCTATGATAAGTGGGAAAGCAGCCAGCAACTTCCCAAATTTGAACTGGGGGAGCTCTTTGAGCCCACAGAAGCCAATATATTCGAAGGCAAAACAACTGCCCCGAACTATCTGACTGAGCCCGAGCTCATTGGCCTGATGGATGCCAACGGGATTGGTACAGATGCCACGATGGCGGAGCATATCGCCAAGATCAAAGAGCGTGAATATGTTGCCATAAATCAACGAGGCAGTGGCCGCAGCTCAGTACAGGAATTTATTCCAACCCGCTTAGGCATTGCCCTTGTGGAAGGGTATGACAATGTTGTTGAGGGTCTGCCTAACAGTGTGTCTCTCAGCAAGCCATTCCTTCGCAAGGAAATGGAATTGAGCATGCTTCAGATCTGTTCAGGCACCAAAACTCGACAAGAGGTTGTCCAGCAGAGTCTGGATATGTACCGAGAAGTCTTCATTCACACACAGAGACGCATCAACATGCTGAAGTCTGCCTGTCGCAAATATCTTGTTGAAGAAAACGCGTCATGACTGTTAGACGCTTACAAAATACATCATCTAGAATTATAATGAAGTACCCAACGATTAAACCTTTCTGTCTTCAGCCCATTTGATATTTAAATAAATCACCATGCATAAAAGACGATACTAGATAATAAAAACCAGCAACAAAAGAGACTGCAGATATATGGAAGAAAGAGAGTTATCTCAGGAAGAAAACTCTTCTTTGTGGGATTTCTAAAGAGGAAGATAGGCAGCAAACACTGCCCACAAACAAGCAAACGAGGGCTTTACACCCCCTAAATTTCTTACTGAAGGTGACAAGGTCACCTTAGCAAAGCAGGTCCTGGCGACAACGAGTCATCAACCTGAAGCTATTCACAGTGCCCGAATAGGCAATTCCTCGCAGGACGAGTGATAAAATATCTTTCGTGGAGCGTACCACAAGCATTGACATAGCGTGAGATCAAATCAATAACAAATCCCCGGGCTCATAACCAGTTAGAATCTATGGAGTAGATGAGATCATGAAAGCACAAGATGGTATTGAAGGTCGAACCTATGATATGAGAGATATGGAGGAGTAAGAGGGAGATATCATAATTAACTATGGAAGGGGCCAAATTCCAGAGTCATATGACTACTTAGGAGTATTCAACAAATTCCATTGGGTTTCTCTGGTGCGTTGTATTTGGAAGCTTCACTCATCTGCTCGGGAGTAGGGCTCATGCTCAAATCGAAAGGGGGCTGATTCGCGCGTAAGTCGTTAGGTATATCGGGAGACATTGATTTGGCTAGCAGTATGTTAAGCCAAGCCAACTGTCTCGGAATCTGAGGGAAACTTTCAGTATTTCTCATCAGGTCTTCGTGTTTTCGACTAACCTCATCCAGCTTGGAGTCTAGTTCTATCATACCAGACGTGTACTTGTGTTCCATCACACCAACAAGATGCAGCAAACAATGTTGAAGGTCGGCTGAGGAGTTTCCGATGGCTTGGGCCAGATGAACGAAAACAGGCCGTACCTGTTCATTTTCTTGTCGAAACTGTCGAATTTCTAACATCAAGGTGCTGAATTGGTTTTGTATTCGGCTCATTCGCTCGAAATAATCGTATCGCATGTCCTCAACGTGATGCTCGATTCTACCCGTGGAGACAAAGCCCATCAGCTGGATTGTGAGAATGACCAACATGAGAGAAGCCACGATAGTGAAACAAAGCATATCACTCGAGTCTGCATTGAACTGCTGCAGCTCCTCGTAGCTAAGCTCCGTTTCCGGGGCGCTGTTCAAGTGGACCGAATCGGGTATCAATGTAGCACCTGGGGTGAAAGTCGACGTTGTAACTCCTGGGATATTGATATGTAGGGATGCTGCTTCAGCCGATTGTTCCAGGGCCAGCCTGGCATTTTCGTACTGTTGGGCATCGATTGAAAGTTGTGAAAGAAGGTCGTGTGCCGAGGTTGCGTCATCATGGGGAAAGACGAAAGGGTGGGCTTTGCGTAACTCGTGAACTGCATATGCAATTTCTAAGGAGCTGAGACTTCGCCAGAAAAATGAGTTGGAAGGAGTGACTCCGGTCAACGGAATGGAATGCCAGATTCCAATGCTGCTGAGGCCGGCAAAGACGGCTCCCGCCACCACTTGGTCGAGCAACATGGTTTAGTGTATGAGATTAGTGAGGTTCAAGAGGTCCAAGGGAATCTCCGGCTTTCTCGGTGTCTTGAGAGCTTAAATATACCGTGAAGTAGGTAAAAATTAAACAATGAGTAGGCAACTCTTTGTCTCATCCACCATAAAGAGTTGCCTAAATCACCACCACTGTATTCAAACTTGAATAAACATTCATTGTTTTTGGCCCAATTGTTTGATAGTTGCATTATGCCTGGCATGATTTCTTTGTTTGGTCCATTTGGACTTTGGTTGATTCAATGTTTTTATATCTCTTTTATTTGACTGTCCTTTTTCCATCTCTTATATCCTACCCTACTCTTATTGTAGGTATTAGAAGAATATCAATAGATCATTATATTCAATAATATTGAGATCTCATGTTTTCTAAAAAAACAATGAGCTCAAAGAAAATCACTCACTACTAGCACAAAGAGACCCGACAAACAACTCAGACATCTTTTCAACAGTTTCATCCAATTATAGTGGCTCTTCCAGAAATACTGCCCCTTTTATAATCTTCTGGCATACAAGTGAAGAATTTCGATACATTATTACCAGCATAAGCTAATTTTCATACTATGAGTATTGATATTGGGTTCGTTAACTTGATATTAGGCGAGCCTAACAACAAAGGGATGGGTGAACTTTTTAATGATTTTTCTTATGCAGTTAGCCATATCCATCATATGCAAGTTTAGAAGATGAATATAAAAACTAGCGGAAGCTAAGAGCCCTTTTCGTGCTTGTGTGATAGGTTCCATTCTGTCTGAGATTGAATGGTTCATCCATTTCATTCGATGGTAAAATGACTCATGAGTTCAAAACATACCAGCGGAGTTTTGTTGTCTTAATAACAGTTTATTTCGGCTCTTCTCTCTATAAACTTACAGTCGTATAAGGTTGGAGCTTGAGCTCCCGTTTCTGGTATTCTCTGTACGCATCGCAGCTTCCTAGAAAACGGGGTAGTAATAAGTGTCTAGTTGGGGTTCGGGGAGAGACATTTTGAAGTCTGTTTCAGTCTCAGGGTTGTGTTCAGGGTTCTGATATAAGAGAGAGAGAGAGAGATAACGGAAGAGCGGAGAGGAGATGATGGAAGAGAGGGGTTGTTGAGATGCTCTGGGCAGCTCCTTCCTTACGAACAGTCTTTCCCTCGATATATCCTCTCGTCTCTTCCTTCAACCGTCCTTTCTCTTTTTTAAAAATTCTTCAACCACATCGTCTCTACTCGCTATTCGGTCCTCAACTCCCATATGAGCTTCCTGTTCGCAGGCCCGAGTGGTGCGACGCTGACTATCATGAAAGAGCCCAGCGAGAACGACTAGAACAAACGGCCGGTGACACGTTCTTATGGTCTTTTACAACAAAGTCCAACTTTGTATCTGCGGTTTTGCCACGGACTTAATTCCTATTAACTTTTATTGCCATCCAGAGTCGCATAGATCGTTTGTCGTGGTCTGACTCAGCTATTTTTGTGCCAAGGCATGGTGACATTGCCCGGGTGCTGCCACGAGGCGGTGCGATATATCAAAAGAGATACAACACTAACGTCTCGGAAGAATTGGCTTAAACACTCGGCTGCGGGAATTAATCAAATATTGATATGGGATTCTTGCCTGCGCCTCACTGAGCTAGGGTCAAAGTGCGAGATAATGAGGCTGAGTCGTCGCCCATAGAGGCTTGAGCTCCAGTCTCGTATGAGGTACAAACAAGTCATCCACTAGCACGTGTTATGTTTTAAACCCGGGCAAAGCAACCATACAAGATGACATTCCCCTATATATGTCATTTTGCGCCCAGTTGTGCTCATCCATCCATCATGATTCCAGCTCGTTAGTGAGCTTCACAGAAGATGAGCTCCAAAGATCATCAGCGTCCTCTTCGATCCAAAAGCAATGCCACTACTCCCGCCACGCCAGAAAGCAATCCTGTACCATACACACCCAAATGTAAGTTGTCAGCTTCAGATGTCGCGATAAGGAGCCTGACCACAGATTAACTAGGCACCACTGATGAATACGTCAAAGCTATCGCACATCATTCTCGCCAACCCAGCGCGGAGACGTTATATCCCGGAGAGATTTATGATACGCTAAAACGATTTCTTGAGCAGAAATCAAATACTGTATCAAACACTGCAAGCCATGGGTCCAACGATTTCGCATGGCTCATCAGCCCGAGCCAGCTTGGCCAGCAAGCTTCGTTGGACAAGCATTCGTTGTCAGACAGCAATAGGAATCGAGAACAGTCTGAGGGATTTGCTGATCCGCAGTCATGCATAGAGGCACTAAGAGCCAGGATTGAAATATCGCATCCGCAAGTGCTATTCCTACGGGGTCATCCTTCGCCGAGTTGGCTTTCAAGCATCGGCGCCTTTTGCTGCATCGATCCCGAGCTATTTCGCTGGTTTCTTAGATACCGTGCAGGACCAGGAAGTAACTATTACTTTGACTCCGCTCCTTCTATAATGAGTAGCATATTTCGCTTCAAGTTCTTTACCATCGGATCCAAAAACTATCGATGTCACTCATCTCAGAAGGAGGTGGACGCCTTACGCGGGAGAGCAGTTAAAGATCCCCAGAGGTACCAGGCTGAGTTAAGGGGAAACTGGGCGCTGAAGCCAGGGGACTCGATTGTGCGGAATTTCCATGTGCTAGATGAACGGCATTGTGTCATTGAACAAGAGATTGTGATCTCCATATTCAACGTTGAAAAAACTTGGATGGGTATGGTCTCTACCACTGTCTTGGTCGATATATTCGCTGATGATTATAGCCATCGCCTGTACAGATGCAGGATACGATATCGCCGAGGGGCCGAGATTCCCCTGGCTCGAGGGTGACGTGGAATCATTACCACTGACGCTGCTCCCAATTATTCAATATAGACCAAGATGTGCGTTGAAATATCGGTGTATAAATGGGAATTCTGGGCCGAAGAAAGGAAAGAATACGCAAAGTCTCGCCATCTTTCCGGAAGGCTACGGGCGTGGTCTAGATTGGTCGCTTGCAAAATCAGATCGGTTTCATGTTTTGGCGGATGTGTTCAGATTATCTGCTTTCTCTCAGAAGCAGCTCTTAAATGTCATGGAAGAAAAAATAAGGACCGAAACGAACCGCCTATCGCTCAGTAATGAGAACCCAACATTGGCCAACCTGCTATACCTTCGGGATATCTTACAAGATCAGCTAGGCAATATTTCGTATATGCTTCAGTTGACAAACGACAAGAACAATATCCTCCAAAATGGTCGTCGGCCCACCATCGCCTCGACCGATCAAAGAACCGCGGCCGGTGACACCATGGCTGAAGTGTACAGCCTATTCCAAGACCTCCATTTGCAAGCACAAGTGCTTCATGAGAAATGCACTCAAGTTGTCAGTAATAACAGCATGCTCGCAGAGTCACAACGCGCCATCCAGCAGGCAAAGTTGGTTACGAAACTCACAATCGTCGCGTTTGTCTACCTTCCATTCACATTTACGGCTGGTTTCTTTGGTATGAACTTCAAGGAGCTGGGAAATGATACTATGTCCTTATGGATATTTTTCGCTGCTTCTGTGCCTTTGATGTTTGTCACTCTGGCGGTGTTTGCATTAGACATGCAAACAATCAAGAGATTTTTACGAGGCTTGCATATTATATATTAGGAAAAAAACTATTCGGTTTAAGAGCAAGACATTGAAATTACCTTGAATAGCTTACAATTCATTCTTTTAACCATTTTTTGACAGAATATACTTGGGGCTCTGCTCTTTCCCCTCTATCACCGCGTCGTGTCTTGCGGTCATTGGATGATTCTAAAAAGCTCAAGCGGAGGATTCTTAGACACCTGAGAACAACCTTAAAATATTGTGTGGATTGTCACTATTGTGTCAAAACTTTCTGCTCCATGATTTACTCCTTCTGATGAGAGTTGTTCTATAGCCATGACCGAATCATCAAGTGTCAAAGTCACCAGGAGCCCAGGTTTTCAACAGATTCGCGTCGGTCCAAAAGTCGGAACCCTGTATGTCGCAGTCCCTTGCAGTTCATCATTTCGCACCGAGTTAGGTAACAGTAGCTGACCCGTGGCAGCCTACTCGCTGTAGGTGGAGTTGGAACAACACCTCCAGAGCATTGGACAAACTCGAAAGGCGAGCTGTGGTTGGGTACATTAGACGCACCTGACGTCGGGATTCTTTCCTTCCCAAACAAACTTGCAACAAACGGTGTTCTATCTGCGGAGGATATTGAAAAAGAAGGTGCTTCTCTTCTCGCCGAGCTGCATCATCTCGTCGAAGATGAGACTGTACGTCTTCCCTCTAGCTATAGAACAAAGCTGATCGCTCTAGGCGAAACAAACTCCAATTGTTCTGGTAGCTCACAGCTTAGGCGGTCTGATTGTGAAAAGAGTATGTCTCCTGCCATAAGAAGCTTGCGATATTCTAGCTGAATCATGCAATTATCTAGGCCATATGTCTGGCTAATCAAAGCCAAGGCTACCAACGGTTGTTACGCAAGATTGCTGGCTTCGTTTTTATGGGATGTCCGCATTCTTCATCCCAAGAACTAAAAGACTGGACCGGGGTCGAAAGCATTTTACAGAAATTTACTAAAGGAAGGTATAATTCCCTGGATTTACAATGTGTTCAAAGCTTGGCCGTGGATTGTGAGAATTTCCGGGTCATCTTAGCCGAAGGTGAGAAGCAAGTGTGCACCGTGAGCGAAAAGAAAGGAATGAGCAAACAAGTGATTGGAAAGAAAGTTCTAGTACGTCTGCTTGCTTATAGTCGTACCTCCCTTCGGAACCGAGACTAATAATGGACAGTTTGTTGACAGAGACTCGGCAACTATTGGCCATGACCAGGAGACTATTATCGAGGACGACTCCAATCACCGGGATCTGTGTATAGTGTCGGGTGGGAGCAGAGCACTTGACGGGATTTTTGATTTTCTCCATCAAGCTCTGGATGACACAAGAAAAGCCCTCGCAAAAGACTCTCCACGTGAGTACAATTTTGAGAGTAACATGTGATACTAGTGCTCACGAGAAATTAGGCACCGGAGCCTCCGTCTTCGATGAATCCACTGTCAGAGAGCTTAGCAGCGATGATGAGGATCTTGTGGGTGTTATAATTAAATCTATGTCTGGTTGGTCGATATTCCACATGTGATACATAAGTGTTTGCTTTGCTGACTAGCCCTCAAGGCCGGAATCTGCTCCGCGGTTCCGATGTGCCTATTTTAACACCGTCAGAACCAGCTTCTTCGACCAACCTCGGATCATGGACCAAGAACGCGACTGTAGGCAGTGATAAGATCAACCCCGAACTCATTTCCGCCTTGAAGGACTTTACTATCGAGCACCGAGACCCTATTTTGCCTTGCAAGTCCATCCTATTGCCCAGAGACCCCGTTTTTTCTGGGCGCGAGGATACACTAGCAAGCATTCGGCAGACCCTTCTAGCCGATGTACAGGAGCCTGAGAATGCGTCTGATAGCTCCGTTGGCGAGATAATCCCGTCGTTGAACGTCTATTCTCTATGTGGTCCAGGCGGAATGGGGAAAACTTCCATTGCCAACGAATTTGTTCACAGGTATGAGAAGGAGTTCGACGCCGTTTTTTGGGTTGCAGCAGATGAGGAGAGCAAACTCTTTAACGGGTTTCGAGATATCGCTCTAAAGCTCGGCATTATTCCAAACACCGATGGAAAAGATCTTCCGGCAATCCGAGAAACGCTGTTAGCATGGCTTGCCAACCCTCTTAGGTCCTATGAACATATGGATCACGTTAAACCAGAAAGAGCATCTTGGCTTATCGTGTTTGATAATGTGGATCGCGCTGATACACTTGAGGACTTTTGGCCGAAAGACGCTGCCGGTTCAGTTCTGGTTACCTGTCGGGATCCATTGATCAAAAGCTCGGTCTATTTGAGGAACACTGGAAGTATTGTTCCGGAGCTATTGGAAGAAGAGGGAATAACTCTACTGCTTCGACTGACTAATCGCGAGAGCGATGAGGATGATGTAAAGCAGGCGCCTAGGGTTGTTCAAGCCTTAGGCAGGTATCCCCTTGCCATTGCGCAAATGTCTGGAGTTATACTAGCTCGAGACCTCGGTTTTAACGAATTTCTTGAATTATATTCCGAAGAGACAGAACGACGAGAGATTCTTGGAATCTCAGAAGGACAATCAGCTTCTCTTCGCAGATACAATCAGACCCTTGGTACTGTCTGGAACCTAGATGACTTGAAAGAGGGCAGGGCCTTGCTAGAAGTCATATCATTCCTCGATCCGGATAGTATTCCAGAATCACTTCTAGAGAAGAACCCGGCATGCATGGATTGGGATCGCTTTCCCAAAACTTCATTGGAATATTCAAGTGCTCGTGCCGAGCTACTTTCTAAGTCACTTATTTACAGGAATCGGGGCAAGAAGACCTTACGTGTCCATCGCTTGATACAAGATACTGTGAGGACTCAAATGGATGATGCATCATTCAACGAGGTATACTCTAGAGTGCTGGATATGCTTGGCGCTCGGTGGCCGAGGGTTTTCAAAGGCTTCGGGAATGTACAAACGGACTGGCAACAAAATTCTGAGCTCTGGCCCCACGCCCTCTCACTATTTAAGTATCGGGACCGTTTTGACCCTGCCGCTGCTTACCTTGCTACTGCGATCAAGCGGATGGACTTTGCCCTTGATGCCTTGATGTACGTGGGTGAGATAGCTCACGTATGGTGAATATACTGACGGATAGACCAGATTTAGCGTTTCAGATTCCCGATTTAGTGCCTCGCCAACAATTCTGTCTTTTTTCAGCTTCTTGAGAGATGCAGTGACCGAGGAAGACCCAAGTTATAAGCTGCAAATTATTGACGCTATTTTCCACTATTGTCGAGGAGAACTCGGGTTGCATATCAACCGCCGTGAACATCCCTTGCCCGATTTCAGTCAATGTGTCAAGCAACTAGATATCCTACTAGACGAGGGTGCCAAGAAAGCCGATCCATTGTTTGGGGTCGCAGTGAACGAGCTGGGCTGTGCATTCTTGATGAATTGGAATAATGATAAGGGTCTGGCTGAATTTGAGAGAGCAGTCACTATTCTTCAGAACCTGAATCACCCCTCAGCACAGGAGATTACTATGGCACAAATCAATGTGGGATTTGTTTATGGCTACCTTGGACGGTACGACGAAGCTTTGCAAATCTTCGATGTTGCATTGAAGGAGCGTCGTACAAAGCTTGGCCGGGACGATTATTCCTCGTTTGTGTAAGTGAAATACAACTTATTACTTGCTGTGACCCTAATGATACAGGAATGGAAAATTGTACTTGGGCTGGGGGAATGTTCTAGCTGCACAGGGTCGGCTCGATGACAGCTTCAAACTACACGTCAAATGTCTGGAGCATTACAAGCGTTCCGTTGGCAATTCACATCATCGAACAGGTGACGGATGTGTAAAGGCTTCGGACCATTTTGCTCGCACGGGAGACGGTCCTACAGCATTGTAAGTTCCACAAATTGAATTTCGCTACCGTCGCTAATTTTCTGAAGAGCGTTGCTTGACCAAGCCCTCAAGATCTTCACCCTTGACACATATCACAGACCGGAAGCTGCTAGAGCTCACCACAAAAAGGGAAATGTCATGAAGCAGATGGACCAAGAAGAGGAAGCCAGCAAGGAAATGAACACGGCTCTCGATATCTTTAACAGCTTTGTTCCTCCTGAAGACCGTGTTGGAAGCATCGATGAACTGGATGACGAGGATTTTGATCATTGGATCATGTTTTGGTCTCGGTAATTAGGAACCCCTAACCCCGTGCGATGATGATAAGGCGACAGATCAATTTACGAACTAAATTGTTTTTCATTCCACTTTGGTTATAGGCTGCATATGACTCGACCTAAACGGGGGGATTGGGATATAAGGATTACTTCCCAGGCTGACAGCAAGCAATGTAAACTCGGAAGTAGCACTGTGGCATTACAGCATTGAAGCGTTGTAACGTTAATCACCCAAATGAAAGTGGTGTAGATCTATGAGTAATTGTGAGTGAGCGACCATCAAATGTCAAACTAAACAGGTGGATCTAGTGTTTAGTATACAAACCAATAAAGAAGGCTTGTAACGACTATAATTTGTGGGTAGATGCTGGGGACCAATATGATGACCGCTTGAGCCATCATGAGTCATGTTGATTAGTGCGCGCTAACCCCAAAACGGGTTGGCGCAGGGCCGTATACATCCCCATTAGTCCACTTAGTATATAAACATTGAAATGTTCTAAAGAACGTCTCCATTTGTTCTCTTCCAATCCACCTCATCATCTCAGCTTTATCAAATGGCTGAGAAACATCCCATCGACGATTTACACCCCCCTGGGTCAAACAGCCTGTCGGCTAGCGACAGCGACTCTCGAGCAGACGATGCGAGCGACTACGAGCTGACTGGAATTCCACTAGTCCTGGTTATGACTGGGCTTGGTCTTTCTATATTTCTCATGTCTCTAGACTCCTCCATCATTGCTACAGCTATTCCCCGGATCACGTCACAATTCAATAGCACCAGTGATATTGGCTGGTATGGAAGTGCATACTCCTTTGCGATGTGCGCTCTGCAACCTGTCGCAGGTAAACTGTTTGCAAGCTTTGCAATGAAGGTAAGATTTTTTCCAAAACTCCTATTTGGAGATAAAACCCCCATTAACAGTTTTAGGGCATGTTCCTCGGATGTCTCGCCGTCTTCGAGCTTGGCTCATTGCTCTGCGCTCTTGCTGTTAACAGTCCTATGCTCATCGTGGGACGTGCTATAGCTGGCATTGGGGCAGCAGGATGCTTCACGGGAGCTTTCTGCATTGTTGCGGTTTCCATCCCGTTGGTCAAGCGACCCTTCTACATTGGAATCCTTCAGTCAACCTTTGGCATTGCCACAATCATCGGACCCGTGTTAGGTGGTGCATTCACAGAGCATGCGACGTGGCGATGGTGCTTCTGGATCAACCTCCCCATTGGTGCTGTCACCATCTTCTCACTGGTCTTCTTCTTCAAACCGCCTACACGCGACTCGACAAAAGCTCCGACGGTTCTTCACAGACTACAAAACTTGGACTTGCTGGGCGCTTCTATTTTCGCCCCGGCCATTATCATGATCTTTTTGGCTCTTCAATGGGGAGGGACCGAATACGCTTGGAAGAGTGCTACCATCATTGGTCTCTTCATCGGAGGCGCGGGTCTCGGTCTTGTCTTTGCTCTCTGGCAAATACGAAGGGGTGATAGTGCCATGATTCCACCGCGTCTGATTACGGAGCGCACGATGTTCTTCTCTTGTTTCAGCGAGTTCTTCGCCATGGGTGCCGTTTACATTTCGATCTACTACCTCCCAGAATGGTTCCAGGTCATCAAAAACGCCTCGCCAACAAAATCTGGAGTCATGTACCTCCCTTTAGCGCTGTCAGATGTCCTCTCTGCAACCCTGACAGGCGCCTCACTTAAATATCTTGGATATCCAAATCCTTATATGCTCCTTGGAACAGGCTTAATGAGTATCGCAACGGGACTCTTCTCTACCTTCTCCCTAAGCACCCCCCACCAGCAGTGGATCCCATTCCAAGTCCTCCAGGGTCTTGGTGTGGGAATGACCCTCTCAATGCCTTATGTTGCGACACAAACAGTCCTCAAGCCCGAAGATATTCCTGTCGGTACCTCATTACTACAATGCTTTCAATTCTTCGGGGCTTCCGTCAACCTCGCCATCGCGGAGGCTATCTTTGAAAATAAACTTGTCTCGCGATTGGAGGGTTGGGGATTTGAGGGTCACGAGATAGAGAAAATTATCAGTGCAGGCTCTGCCGAAGCGAGGAGCGCGGTTTCTGCGGCGCAGCTTCCAGGCGTGTTGGATGCATACAATCACGCGATCACTAGGACGTTCTATGTCGCAACCAGTGTTGCCGCTGTTGCATTCCTCCTTTCACTCGGCATCCGCTGGAGGAGTGTCAAGCCGAAACCCCAGGCTGCTATCTCTGATGAGGAGATTAGCTCGTCAAGTCGGTAGGGTTCGGTGGCACAGATTAGTTCAAGCAAAATATAGAAGACGAAGGATTCTGGAATGTGCGACCTGGGGGTATACAGATAATGGTACCTTGCAGCTCGGATTACTATTTAGGGAATTTTGGAATAATGATGCATAGCTAGCGATTTTTTTGATACAAAACATGAGAGCGATCTTCATTACATACTCTGGGTCTCTTTATCTGTATGCGATAGTCTTATGCAGGTACCTATATGAATGCTTAGTACTTAACGGTTCGCTCTCTGAGTTCATGGTAATACGCCGGATTCTTCTCGTCAGCCACATTTGCTCGCCACTAGTATTTGCTAAACAGGGTAGCAATGGCTCTTCTAGTTTTCAAACCAAGGATACTCAAGTTAATTCGAAAATCGAATTAATCTAGGCCGAAATTCCAACAAAATCAGAAGAATCAAGCCATCCCCCATTGTTCAAGCCAAAGGTTTATCCACCGATCATTGACTGCACCGACATGACCCAAACGGGGGAAACGCTCCTCAATCATTGTTGTATCCAGGGCCACAGACTTCTCAGATCTAGCCAATTCCTGGAAGAATCCAAGAAGACGAAGACCAGGATTGGAGCTAGAACCCGGTTCATCGATGCCCTGTGACAAACGATGCACCCAGTCCCGCAAGGGAACAATCTTCAGAGATTCATTCGTCCCAAGATGCTTTGCTAACAGGGGAACAATATCTGAAAATTGAATGTGATGTGGATTGACCAAATTGTAGTATCGTGCGTTGGTTGAACTGCCCCTTTCAAAGACGCTCGGGGTACAGATTAGATCAGAGAGTTGTTCAGCGACGGTATCAACTGGTATCCACTCAATCTTGTTTCCAATTCCTAGCGTTTCTGGAAGACAGCCAAGCTGTGCTGAGGCCTCTAGGAGGGTTGGGACCAGTCACCACGCGGCCATGACATGTCTCCGCCTTCTGTCCATTCATTGACAGGGCCAGCGAATTGACCTAGGCGGAAGATATAGGATCTAATACCGGCTGAATTGGCGGCTTTGTCCAAAAGTAGACTGGCGATGAGCTTGCTTGTTCCATAGCCAGTCTCGGTAGTCTCTGGGGATCTCAGCGTTTCTTCTTGGACAGGCGTATCTTCTTTCCAATTCACCACTGTAGCAATAGAGGACAGGAATATAATTTGTGGATTGTGTTTGGATGTGTGCGCAAATTGAATCAGACCAACAAGGCCCTTGATATTTGGTTCGAAGTAATCCAATGGCCGGTTGAAGTCAACTGCCCACTGACAATGCAGAATATGCGTTACGCTTTTCTGCAGTTTGTAGTAGACCTCCTCGGAGAGTCCTAGGAATGGCGCTGACAGGTCCGCAACCTTAGAATTTAGTCGCACGGAGTGATTCTTACTTTCGTCATCTGGGAAGCGTTGAAGACAAATTCTCGACTCGTTTGCTCCACTTCGATTGAGACAGGTTATTTGGCTGACTTCCTGACGACAAAGAAGGGATCTTAATGTATGAGACCCAACAAACCCGGTGGTACCAGTTAAAAGAACATGATCGCCACGGTTGGTGAAAACACTTGGCTCCCGCTTTGCAGGAGTATGGGGGATTACCTTGGAATATCTAGTGACACATTTAGCATCTACAAGTATCATATTTAGTATCGGAATAGTGGCTGACCTTTGGAAAACCTTCTGGAATTTGCCTGCTTCTTGCGAATCATGACCAAGTGGGTTTTGAGACATCGTCACGAATTCCGCGAGCTTTCGAGGCGTTGGGTTGCGATAAACAATATCGACTGTAATATCGCGCCCTGGTTGTCTGGTCTGGCGAGCAAGAGCCTTTCCAACAACGGAAGCCAATATTTCTGCTTGTCTGGAATCAAGTCCTGTAGCAAAGACGTTCTTCTGTTGGTCCAACTCGCTGTCATTTGCCATCATTCTTTCAACCAACCGAGTCAGGTCGGATGCAAGCGAGTCTTGGGAGGTCAGGTCTAGAGCAAGGTTATTCGAACTCTCCCCGCTCGAAAGATCCATAGAGCGGTATAATTCATTAATCTCAGTTTTGTACAGCTCAAGTGTTTGGTTACGATTGACTGTTCCTTTTGGTGTTCGGGCAAATGCTTTGTCTGAGACGGCAATGAGAATTAATTTCTCATCGATCTGCCCATCTCGAGGATTTCGACCATTCTCAATACCAACAGCCTCTTTAAAGGGCCCTTGAAGTTCAGGTGGGAGAGCATTATTGTAGTTTAGATGGCCAGGTGTGGTTGCTTGTTACCGATCACCAAAGCGGCTTTGATTCCGGGAATGCCATTCACTCGACTTTCGACTGGTATTGGGTTCATCTTCTCACCCGTGGAGAAGACGACCAAGTCATCAACTCTGTACCTATACTCCCAATAATCTGGGATTGATGGGTGCTTTCGGAACACATCTTTCGTAGACCATTCGTCAAGGTCAGGAAAGTTGTGAAAGACGCCTTGATATGGATTGCAAGAACTATCCCGATGGAGAATCAATTCAAATTCGGTCGATTGTTCCTCTGAGCTAAGTACTGGGTGCCAGTGTATGTTATTTGAGGCGTGGAAGTGGTAATAGTTCCAGTGTGCTGGATCGGTTGGATACTGAATGAACGATCCACATTCGGTGCTTCCCAGACCCACGAACAGTCTCGTTCTTGCAACAACTATGTCCCCCGACTTTTGATCAACTGGGCCTAGACAAAGTTTAAGTTAGTTGTCTCCTCATTTCACCATTACTTCGTACCTTAGGGCTCCATACCTCCGCCTGATAAGATGCACCGGAGCTGGGATATGCCTTCCAATACCTCAGGATCTCGCGCTATATCGTCAATGATAGATGGGGGAATTAAAGCCGCTTCAAGAGATTTGACTCTGAGTGCATCACGTAATCTAGCAATATTCGGTGGTTGACGAGGATATCCAATAGAAGAACACTACCCGAAATCAGGAGATAACAGCTTAACGCAAAGCCTGCAACATGGAAAAGAGGAAAAGCGATGTAGACCGCTTTGGATTCGGATACAATTTCAAGCTGACTCTGGATAGCTTTGGGATATTTCTGCGATATAAGGCGCTGTGCATCAATCGCCCCCAATGCAGAGTGGGTGAAAGGCACAGGCTTAGGCATGCCCGTAGATCCGCTTGTATGCAATATCTTTTCGCTTGTTAGGAGTCTGGAGGGGTGTGAGAAGGGAATCTAAGCAGAGGACTTCCCACTATTGGAAGAGATGATAGTGAACTCTAACTTCCCTCGTATGGGTAGTGCTCCACCGGGTCTAAATCGCCGAGTAATTCCTCCAGGTCGCTAACCTGAAGTATATCGACTCTTCGTTCCTGGGAAACTTTTTTCGCCGTTTCTGCAAACTCCGAATCATACAACAAGGCCGAACACTGGCACACTTGCATGAGGTGTTCGTAAATGGAAATACTTCCTCTTGGAGAAAGCAAAAGAATCTGGTTGGTTTAGTAGACATAGCAAATATTGTCTGCATTCCTTGATACATACCCTGGCTTGTAATTTGGATGCCGCCATTGTGATCAAAAGATGTCTGAGATCAGGCATTTCTTAGCAGCGATCAGAATTTCAAGAATTCTATCGGTGAGAAAAATGAAAACTAATCCGACTGATGTAAACAAATAGATTCATATTGTGTAACAGGGAGTTCTAGATGTATGACAAGACGTAAGGTATGTCTCGCCGATGACCACCTACATATCATTCGTTATGGAAGAAGTGGAATAAAATCTAAGACATATATTTTCTCTAAGCGCTCAGGCCACACATCCAGCTCTCCTTCTTTCCTCTCTCATCCACTTCGCCCTATAGGAGTCATACACAGTCTATTTCATTGAGGTCCCTTTAGTGATTCCTAGAAATAAAAGAAAAAGAGGGGGGAAAGATGTTTTAATGACTTTCAACTCGCACACAACGCGAGACGTCTAGGCCATCCTGTTTCTATTAGGCAGTGTGTCTTAGGGCGTTTGCAAGGAAACTCACAGGTTCCCCAGTTGGTGCGAAACTTTCAATCAGGGTAGTGTCGTAGGTCAGATACGGGTTTCCCATAGACTGTTCTTTGCTTAGATCTGCTAAGGAGGTCATCTGCACCTTTTGCTCCTGGTCCACGCGACGAATCTTGTCCCTGGTCGACTCTCTCACATAGGCACGGTACTCAGGATTACCTGGCGAAATCACATTGTCGGCGATCACAGTTGTTCCAGGTCTCACCAGACCGAGCTCTTCACAGAGCTTCAAATCCCCGACATACTGAAATTTTGCATGGTCAATGAAAAGCACATCAACTGCGCCAGTCGGGTAAGTCTGCCGTATCTTGCGGAGAGAGTCGCGACAGGGCCCGACAATGATGTCCACTACATCATCCAATCCGGCAAGTTCCATCAAAGCCGCAGCAACAGCAGCGAACCTAGGGCTTGCTTCGAGACTGAGATACTTGCGGCCACCAGCGCGCCTTAGGGCACTGCCGAAAAACAAAGCAGAGTATCCCACATAGCCTCCCAGCTCAATCATGAAATCAGGCCGTACCTCGGGAATCAGTTTCTCGGCCACGATTTTACCTTTTTCCCAGCCGACATTCATGAGAAAGTCATGTTTGTGTCCGTACTCATCGATTGCGGCCAAAATTATCTCCGGATTTCCTTGCATCTCTTTGTAGTTTGGATGAGATTGAATAAATTCTAGAAGTCGCTCTTCGCGGCCGTCATTATGCTATTCAAGATATCAGATTCTGGGAACGAGTGAAGACCCCGAGTTGCACATACATAGACAGCCTCCTCGGGCTTATAGGCTCCTTTTTGGTGTTTTGTCATATTGAATGTCTGTTGAGAAGCGTTTCAGTATAAAAGATTCTTTGCGATTTGGGATAATTCTTGGAGGAAGAAAGCATGAGGCCTCAGTTTATTATATAGATTTCACTTATAGATGTAGCAGGATTTACCTGTTTGAATTGAATGATACTCCATCCTGGTCTGTAGCGATTATTATTGATAGAACATAATTTCAATTATGGCATTTCAACAGACCATCCGACGAATAACAATACAGAGGCAGTCCACTTATTTCAATATATGCACAGCAACTTGTGGTACACAGTCCTCTGCACAAGATGATGATTCGTCGATCTTATCCATTTGAGGTACCTGCCGCTGGAGAAATACCGGAATATACGCTAGGAAAGCAGCCAAGTTCAAGCCAGAGATTCTGGTTTATGTTTAACGGATTGTAGTGGTTGGAAAAATAATCCGATACAGAAATAACACATATATGGCTACATATGTACAATCTTGACCCATGCCGTGCAATATATATACATACCGCCGAATGTGCTTTCACCAATTAGCATACAGATAAAAAACACCGAGACGTACAGTCTTCGGGAAACTTCGTAACAGAGAAAACGTTGCTTGTGAGCCTACGGGATAATACTCGGCATCTGCGGTTGTAACGTTACAACTAAGATGCCATTCCGGTTGCCTTCTGCAGTGGTTCCCTCAATCTTCCATCTCGAATGGCGGTATAGATCACTGAAGCTCTTGTTCCAATAGTCTTATTGCCCTTTGCATCCCCGGTATCTCCGGGATGATCCACGAGGCCTTGGCGTAGGGGAACATGTAGGGTCTGACGTACCCAAAGATAGATTTCCTTCGTCGAGGTAGCCAAATAGCGAGGAGTCGATTGTTCAATAAGGAACTGATGACGAGTTTCCTCGTGCGCGTTCTTCAAAAGAGATGCAACCCTAGCCCTCCATCTCGGAAATAGTTTTAGCGAATCGAAAGGCAACGATGACTCGAAGATTGTTATCTGATCCATGGCACAATGGGCTGAGTCTGCTGCAACTTTCTCGCACCGGGTTTCAATCTCGTCCGAATCATTATGCGCATCCCATGATTTAGTGATAGCATTCAACAGCATATCGAAATGGGGGATTTCCCCAGCACACCATAGTTCTTTGTAGAGGTCGTGGAGAGATACTTTTGAAGTAGCAAAGAAGTCCAGTGTCATGGCTCGTAGATCGAGGGCTTGGCATAGAACGTAGAGATGAGCTGCACACATCATGGTCACAATATCGACACCTTCCTTAACATATCGGCATGCGATTAGAGCTAGCGAGTTGACTGATTGGTTATTCATATCCGCAACATGTACATGACTTACAACAGAATTGCTCAAAAATGCTAGTTCCGAGAAGTAAGCCGACATATTGACGTCGATACCCTTGCATGTAAACGAGATACTGGGGTCATCGAAGCAGATATTAGGTGGCAATCCCTTGTTGAGACTGGAATTGATGATCTCCTGACACTGTGATACAAGAAGCCTGCCAAGCATCACTAATGCTGTTTTAACCTTTTCCATGGCACTCGTGATAGATGCAGCTTGGAAATTTCCACCATGGTGAAACCGATCTCCCGCTACATCGATCAGCGAGTTATCAGTCGATGAGTTTAACTCAATGGTAATCTGCCGATTGACCAGCAAGAGATCTTCGGTCACAGGCCCAAGCCACTGGGGCGCAGTACGCAAGGCGTATCGATCCTGAGCGAGACCTTGCCTATGAACGTGCGTCCTCTCGGCTAACATAGTTCCAGCTAAGAGCCCACGGATATTGCGGGCCACTTCTCTCTGCCCCGGGTGTGGCCGACACTGTGAGATGAACTCGTCATAATTGGCCACCGATCCGAGAAGTGCCTCTGTTGACATTGCGGTGAGGACCTGGGTCAGCACAGTGAGGTTGTTGACATCATACAATGTGAGCGCAGCAGCCGCAGCACTTGGTGCAGTTCCGTTCATGATGCCGAGGCCTTCCTTCGCCCTCAAGATTAGAGGTGTGATATTGGCTCGACGCAGCGCATTCGCAGCTGACATCACCTCAACCTCTTTCAGTTTTTTTATTGCTGGGGCATTCCTGTCCCACCTGCACGAAGATGTCAGGACTTCCCTCAATCACTCCACCAAGATAGGCAAGAGGTGATGATCCCCAGAGGCCGAAATACTACCTCGAAGAGGAATGAGCGGAGTAATGCCAAGATTGAGGGTCTGGACCAAGAGCTCTATAACCTCCATTCTGACAGCAGAGTGCCCCCGAAGCAAGGAGTTGCATCGCAAAAGCATAGCACCGCGCACAACCTCTCGTGACAGGGCGTGATGACTAGCGTCGTGGAGCATAGTGTACGAACTATCCCCATTTTCGGGCAGTGAGAGCAGAATGCCTGATTGATGATGCTGTAGGAAGGCTTTCTGGAGTAAATCAAGTTTTCTCGTCCGTGTGTTTGCGTTCCCACCACAACCAGTATTCACCCCTTCAGTGCATAAAATCGATCAACAACTTTACAATAAACAGAGTCAAATCATTTCCCACGTACCGTAGATATCCTCTCCATTATTCAAATGCGAGTTTAATGTAGCAATGCTTTCCTGAACCCGGGCCACAATGGGATCGGACTGTAGAATAGAAGCATCCACTGAGAGCCTAAGAGGGTGCCATAGGGGTCAAAATCTAGACATCATCAGGGTTGCTGGGTATTTCACCTTGCCACGGCAACAATATGGGCTACCTGCAATGATTCAGGCTCTCCATCCAATGTCACCACGCTAGCGCTGCTGCTTTTCTCATTGAGAATTCTCCGAGCCCTACGGACTTCATCAAGGTGAGTCGACATGATTATCGTATCTTCCAAAAATGGAATATATTTCCCAAAGATAGCCGTTAGCTACAGCGAATTCAGCGGTGTTAATATAGTTGTTTGCAAATGGGATTATTCGTAGTACAGTGTAATGACCTCTGTCCTGGAATTCGGCCAAGGTATCGATTCTTATACTTTCTCTGCGCCTCATATACCAGCGTTATAACGTCCATACACATTTCCCGATTAAGATTATTCTGTCTCAGAATAGTGCATACAAGTGCATATCAATGGGCACCCTGCCATTCCTCGGGCAGATAGATCAACCGTATCACGCGATTATGCCCAAGTCCTGGAAAGGAAAGTGAGATTCTTGGTCATGAATGCCTTCGAAGAATTGGCGTAGGCCCCGAAGATCTGTACAGGCGATATAGACATGAGGGGACGGTAGAAATGCTAGGCCTGGATCAGACCTTCCAACAACAAGTTCCAACCGCTTTTCTACTGCAAAATGACACCAGATGAATTTTATCTTGATGTTCTCATTGTTGGCGCCGGCCCTGCAGGGTGCGTATCCCATGTGGAACTAGCAAGATTGGTACCTCGTTGACAACTTTTTTTATAGACTCATGGCCGCGACTTGGATGGCACAGACAGGGATCAAGGCCATGCTGATTGACCAAAAGGCGCAGAGGACCCAAGTCGGGCATGCAGACGGAGTAGAAAGCCGCACATTGGAGATACTGGACAGTTTCGGACTGGGAGAATCCATCTACAGAGGTGCCAATCTCACAATTGACTTGTGCTTGTGGGTAAGTGAAGATATATCGTTCGAGACTTGGATGAATTAGATTAGTCTTCTCTCTTTCTCTCACTGACCTTTGAGTACTATGCAGAATGAGTTAGAGAACGGTGGCATACAACGTCAAGCGTTGCTCAAGAATAAAAGCCCAGGGCTTTCCCGGTATCAAGAAGCCACCTACGGGCAGGGAAAGCTTGAGGAGAATTTTTTGCAATTTCTTCGGTCCCATAGCTCAGTCGAGGTTCGGTGGAACACGACTCCAGTCAAATTGGACATTTTGCAAAACTGCACAGACTATCCCGTGAGGGTGATGATACAGACAAAACAAGCGAATGCAGAGGTATATACTTACTTTTCGCTCAATATGGAAATAAAACTAACAACTGTCATAGTGTACCTTGTCCATGGTGAATGCCAGGTACGTGATTGGTTGTGACGGAGCCCGAAGTTGGGTCCGAACGAGGCTCGGTCTTAAGCTTGAGGGAGATCACAAGAACGAGAGCTGGGGAGTTATTGATGTGATACCTGTAACTGATTTTCGTGAGCTTGACCTGCTAGCCCCTTGCTCCGATTTATCACTGATGCAAACTAAAGCCGACATCCGCAAAAGATGCATCATAAAATCTCAGGCTGGCCACATGATGATTATACCCCGAGAAGAAAGACTGGTTCGATTTTATGTCCAGCTTTCTCCCGGAACTGCTGCGTTATTCAAGGCAAACTGCCATCCGAAGATACTGATAACCATCGTGAAGGGTATCCTTCATCCATATAACTTCGAAGCGCTTTATATTGAATGGTCAACCATATACACAGTTAGTTCAAGCTCGTCGACCATGGTGTCATAACAGCATTTTAACACGACCTATATAGGTTGGGCAAACGCTGTGTCCCGCTCTGTCCAAATATAACCGAGTCTTCCTAGCCGGTGATGCGGTACACACTCATTCTCCCAAGGCTGGAAAGGGCATGAACGTCAGCATCCAAGACACGTACAATCTAGGCTGGAAATTGGCTTCTGTAATTAAAGGGAAGGCCACGCCGAGCATTTTGCATACATATCAGGCTGAGCGTCGTGCAGTTGCGATGCAGCTAATCGCCTTTGATAAACGAATGGTAATGGGAATCGGGGAAAAAGAACCGATGTCAGATCCCACCAGACAAAACGTGGGTACCCTTCGTGCAACTCTCGAGGAGGAAAATACCTCTCAGTCTGGGTCGCAAGCCTGCTATCAACCTGGTCTGCTTGTAACACAATCATGGGACAACAGACCAACTCAGAAGGGCCAGGTGCTCGAACCGATGCTCACACACAGCAGAACCAATCTCGCCGGGAAGATTGTTCTGGGTGCAAGACTACCGAGTATACAGGTCTTGTGCCAGAGTGACTCTCGTCCTTATCATATCCAGCAACTGCTGCAGAGTACTGGGGAGTGGTACTTGCTAATTTTTGGTGGTGATCTATTGGAGAAGACTCAAATGACTCGGCTCCAAAATTTAGGGTTGCAACTTGGGCGAAAAGACTCTCTCATCAATATAATCAACCAGCAGAGTGATTCAGTCGGTAGGATTACGACTTATCTAGTTCACTGTACCCCCCGAGGCAAGGTCGAGCTGATGGAATTGCCGCAAGTCTTCAGACCGTTTGATGAAATGCTTGGATATGATTATTGGAAGGTCTTTGCTGATGATGAGCCATACGGCGAGGAACGTGGATCTGCTCATGAGTTTTATGGGGTATCGGCAGAAGGGTGTATGGTCCTTGTGCGTCCTGACCAACATGTTGCATTTATTGGGTCACTGAAAGACTTGAATGAGGTCGAAAAGTTTCTAAGAAACTTCATGGTTGTTGCTATGGAATGAGCTAGGTTGGCAAACCTCCAGTGTACCAACATCATTGTTGTTGACAGCACCATCCACCTCGACAACAGCACAGTCGAGGGCGGGTACTTGTGTGGGAACGTCACGTATCTAATATGGTTTAATTGAACCAGTATCAAAGATTCTCGGTAGTAAATCTGCAACCGTATGCATGATGCCAGGTGGTATGAGATTACAGTGGCCGCAATATAAATGCAAAAGTGTACTGGGCAGCGTAAAAAGGATAACAAGTAAATTAGGCTTCTTAATAGCATAACAGTCCGATGTAGTGTAGGGGTTATCACTGTGCTCTTTCACAGCACTAACGGGGGTTCGAATCCCCCCATCGGAGTTTCTTTTTTTTCGGGTATTTTTTTGTACCCGATATTTTATATCCGTTTAGCTAGTTTACATGTTGTGAAGTCATAATAATAATACCATGCTTGTGGGGTACGCGGAAATAGTTAACCAGAAGTAGGCCAAAGTTTATCTCTGATGGCAGTTATTAAATCCTAGTAGCATCCATATAAGAGCTCTTTGGGTGTGATGTTGTCTGTGGGGTTTTCTCGAGAATAGCCCATGCTCACAACCGATGCTGAATTGATAGACCTGGTATATATATACTTTATGGTTACTTTATCCTTGTCTTCTTGAATATAGACACTAGCGAGTAGTATAGTATCACACTAGAGAACGTAGCCAGGTATTATTCCCTCGACCTTAGTTTTGAACGGTCAGTTGGGTATATATATATATTTACGAGTGACATGAATGGAATGATAGTGATAAGAGCTTTTACCATCATACGTGCACAAAATCCTTCCAAAGTATACTAGTCTCCCCCGACATAAAGATTGTACCTGAATTGATTGAGTGCCATATAGAGAGCACTGGTCTTTGGTGCCTTTTTGTGTGGTTCGTTCCAAGCGCTCTTCTTCATTCCCAATGCTTTACCATACCGTTCAGTTCTTTGAAGAACAACACTCATAATGCTACACAAAAAGCTGCCATCTTTTCTTGAAATGTGTTAAGCTACAAAATATAAAACTTAACTGTTGGGAGTTCAACCTCAGCAACAATGTAATAATAAGAGCTATGGGATAAGTATCTCTAGATTGCTGAAAATAACATAACAATCCGATGTAGTGTAGGGGTTATCACTGTGCTCTTTCACAGCACTAACGGGGGTTCGAATCCCCCCATCGGAGTTTCTTTTTTTCCCCTTCCCTTTTACATCATTATTTCTATGGTATTGTAGCGATTCCTTTTTTTTTTTGGTTCTCTCTAATAGAGAGTTAAATATAGAGTTATCCACCATTGAGTAGGCTCCCTCCCATTTTGTTTCAATCAACTTGAATAAGTGTTTTTCACCTCAAAAACCACCTCTATCTAGTGGCTCCATGCGATAAGTTGGATATAACCGGAACTCATTAAATGACCTAGGAAGGAAGTATGTATGATCAATATGTCGGCGCCTTCTCCAGCCGGCGTCACCGGCCATCTTTCCGCATATATTAATGTCCCTTCTTGGCCGAGCTGCCGTGGTAGGGTACATAGTCATGAAGGTATTCAGCCTAAACCAACACGAGAATTAACTCAGCCCTGAAGAGTCCCACCACAACAGGAAACGATCTACATACTAAAAATCCTTGAAGATTCATGCATTCTTCCACGCATTAGTCTGTCTGAGGCCTTGTTTTCCCCGTGTTCAACGGGAAAATTGCCAGCCCATAACCATCTATTCGGGGAAATTCGTCCACTCATGGCGGGAACCTTCTACCTGGGGCTCCATTAGAGTGCATGTAAACGCTGGGCTAGTATATTGACGGCAGATTACCGTGTCGGATTTGGCAAATTGTGCTTTATGGAATCTGCACCACAGGCAGCGAAATTGAACAGATGTAACCTTGATATATTTACTCATTAGAAGTTTCCGCACACCTGGATTAATGAGTATAGTTGAAGTGAGAAAGCAAGTCCAGTAAATATGCATTTTAGAGCCACGGGATTTCAGGGTACTGCACGCCACTGCCATGCAGGGATCCTTCACATTTGCCGTCGGTAAAATTATATTCCTTCCACTCATCAACAAGATGTCACATGGCAGTCGTATCTACGCGCTACATTTTACTTTCTCAGTTCGTGAAATAGGCTACGGCGTATTCGGTAATAGAATCCTGAAACGCCGGCCTTGCCGTTCTGCCAGGGCCCGTGTCTCCGTTTGGAGTATTGTCCATACTACTGGGCCCCCGCAATGCGATCGACAGTGCTAGCCAAGACTTAACATGTGCATGTGTCCTTCATCTTACGTTCTCTAGTTCTAATGCTTCAGGTTGGGCAATATGATATGCCATGTCTCCACAGCATCAGACTATGGCCGTTTAGTCTATTATGTCTACTCCATGGTGTCTGTCTTACTTCAGACTAGAGATGCTCACGAAAGCATAGGAGTCGTGATTTATGTAGAGGCTTATTTTATACGTGTGCATAGAGTCTCGGTCTCAAATTGATGTGTTCCCAAGAGAATTATTCCAAGCGCTATATCAAAATAGAAAGTAGGAAATATGTCCTATAAACAGGATAATAATCCATATCAATTCATTACTAAACAGGTAATGCAAGGGCATTATTTTCACAAATATATCCTGGTTTCGGACTGAAACGCTTTATGCCCGAAGGGTCCGCAGAAAAATTCTCCGTGTTTGGGCTTAACGCCTCGTACGCCTCGTGGACTTCCCGTCACACAAAACGCCTTTTGGCGGTTTGATGTCAGTGGACGAGCGCCGTGGCGCCCATTCCATCTAGCGGCACTCTTGGCAGGCTTCAACCCCTTCAACCCCACAAAGTGTCTCATGATCCTTTTTGTGGAGTATACGGAGTAGTTTGATCATAGAGCCAAAATTATACCCAGACAGTACCGGCCCTGATATCCAAATGAAGGATCGACAGGCAACATACCTCAAATAGTCTTAATCTGTGGTCATGGCTCCTTGCATTAACAAACTCCCCGAATCTTATACAGCACTCGACAGAACTGGACCGGGGGATCCTCCGTTTTCACAGTTGAAACGGTTTATCTACTCCAATATCAGTCAGGATCTTGATGCGACTTCTCACAATGGCTATCCAGCGATGATCATTCCCTTCCTGATTCAGGGCCGGGTTCCACTCTCAAATCAATGTACTACAGCGGAGGTTATTCAGTATGGAAGCTTATTCTGGATTGATGATTGTGGACTCTCCATCCTTACCAATTTGGTGACGGCCTCACGGTCCGTCACACCGGGCATGCTATGCAGAAACGAACCTTGTCAAGCCTCACATGGAATGACATAGAGGAATCCCGTGTAGAGAAAATTACATATAAAGATCTCTTCCCACCCCGACATTATTTCTGATCATCAACTGCAGGCCAGACAACAAGATAACAAGACAACATTGCCAACCAATCCTTCCGCTATATCAGCAATGTATCAACGCGCTATCCTTTTCTCCGCCCTGGCGGCGGCAGCTCGTGCCCAGCAAGTTGGCACATTGAAGCCCGAGACCCATCCTTCTTTGACCTGGCAAAAGTGCACCGCCGAGGGCACTTGTGCTGATCAGAAGGGCTCTGTTGTCATCGATGCCAACTGGCGTTGGCTTCACTCTACCGAAGGTTCCACCAACTGCTATACTGGAAACGAGGTAAGAGACAATCGAGAAGATGAGTGTCCATATTGATTGACCTTTTTTCGATAACAGTGGGATGCAACTCTCTGCCCCGATGACAAGACTTGCGCCACCAACTGTGCCCTGGATGGCGCCGATTACGCCGCAACCTACGGTGCGACCACCGACGGCAATGCCCTCTCCTTGACCTTTGTCACTGGTGCCAACGTTGGCTCCCGTCTGTTCCTGATGGAGGACGATAGTACCTACCAGATGTTCAAGCTGAAGAACCAGGAGTTCACAGTCGATGTCGATACTTCCGAGCTGCCTTGCGGTCTCAATGGAGCTCTGTACTTTGTCTCCATGGATGCCGATGGTGGTTTGGCTAGATACGAGGGCAACAAGGCAGGTGCCAAGTACGGAACTGGCTACTGTGATTCTCAGTGCCCCCGTGATCTGAAGTTCATCAACGGCGAGGTGAGTTTTTATACCGGTCAATTCAAAAAGGCTGTGGGAAAATTGCTAACGAACGATATAGGCCAACGTGGAAGGCTGGGTGCCTTCTGAGAACGACAAGAACGCTGGTGTTGGCGGCCACGGATCTTGCTGCCCCGAGATGGATATCTGGGAGGCTAACAGCATCTCCACTGCTTACACCCCTCACCCTTGCGACAGCCCCGAACAGGTTATGTGCGAGGGCGACGCCTGTGGTGGAACTTACTCCTCCACCCGCTACGCAGGAACCTGCGATCCCGATGGATGTGACTTCAACTCCTTCCGTATGGGCAACGAGAGCTTCTACGGCCCTGGCATGACCGTCGACACCAAGTCCAAGGTGACCGTGGTTACTCAGTTCATCACCGCCGACGGCACCGACTCCGGCGCCCTCAGCGAGATCAAGCGCATCTACGTTCAGGACGGAAAGGTTATCGCCAACTCTGCCTCGGAAGTCACCGGTGTCGAGGGAAGCTCCATCACCGAGGAGTTCTGCGCTGCCCAGAAGAAGGCCTTCGGCGATGAGGAGAGCTTCACTGCCCACGGTGGTCTTGCTGGTATGGGCGAGGGTTTGGACCAGGGAATGGTTCTCGTCATGAGCTTGTGGGATGACCACCACTCTAACATGCTCTGGTTGGACGGTGAGGCCTACCCCACTGATGCCGATCCCTCCACCCCTGGTGTTCCCCGCGGCACATGCGCCACCACCTCCGGCGACCCAGACACTGTCGAGAAGGAGCACGCCAACGCCAAGGTGACCTACTCCAACATCAAGGTCGGCCCCATTGGCTCCACCTTCAAGTCTTCCTAAAGAGGCAAAATCCAGGTATCTGCTGAAGCTCAACTACATCTGGAATGCGGGGTTTCCGTGCTGTACCAATCCCCTCGCCAGTGGCAGCAAATACACGATTTGGAGGAAAGTGGTGAATGATATATAGGGTTTCTTTCGACAATATTTGTCTGTATTCTTGATTTCATTTTGTCTTTCATTTTGTCTTTCTTAGAATCAGATTTGTTTATCAGAATTGAATTGATTTCATTCGCCGATTTGATCTTGAGACAAGTAATGAAGGCGGTCGGGATATTCTCGGCCCGGCAGAAAAAAACCGTCCAGCTCTAAAGCTCCAGCATTCGCAATTGATTCTTTTGACTTAATTCACACGAGTTCAAATTTTCTACTAGGCTCACTAGAAGCCTTCATATCTTGTGTTTATTTCTGTCGCAATTTGCAACTATGTTCGACACGGTTTGCACGCTTCCGCTTTCTTCGGACTTGTTCGCTCAGGCTATCCACCCTGAGGAGCCCGTAGTCTCTGTCGGTCTGGCCTCGGGCCACGTCCAGACCTTCCGGCTGCCTTCCTTAGAAGCGGAGGATGACGAAGATGTCGGATCGAATTCGTCGGCCCGGGCCGGGAAGGGCCACATTGACACAATGTGGAGGACTCGGCGGCACAAGGGTAGTTGCCGCACCCTAGGGTTCAGTGTCGACGGCAAAACGCTTTATTCGGCTGGTACAGACGGTCTCGTGAAGGCTGCAAGTTCCGAGACTGGCCAGGTGGAAAACAAGATTGTGATTCCTCTCGAGAAGAACGGGTAAAGGAACTCTTCCGGACAGGCGCTGCAATCCAGACCTTTACATTCAACTGACCTGTGCTTTCTTGTGTTATATAGCTCTGTTGATGCGCCAACCATGATTCACGCTCTCTCTCCTCAAACTCTTCTCCTCGGAACAGACTCAAGCGCTCTGCACATCTACGATCTCCGTATACCTTACTCCAAGGTGTCCGCGCGGCCTGAGCAGTCGCACCACCCCCACGACGACTACATCTCCTCTCTCACCCCTCTGCCGGCTTCCGACACTAGCACGTCGGGATTCAGCAAGCAATGGGTTACAACTGGTGGAACAACCCTGGCTGTGACAGATCTCCGTCGGGGCGTTCTGGTGCGCAGCGAGAACCAGGAAGAGGAATTGGTCAGCTCCGTCTTTATGCGTGGCTTGCCTTCCAGCGGAACCAGCCGGGGCGAAAAGCTCATTGTTGGTGGAGCCAGTGGTATCATTACTCTCTGGGAGAAGGGCGCGTGGGATGACCAGGATGAGCGGATCTATGTCGACCGCACCGATGGCGGAGATTCCATCGAGACAATGACAGTTGCGCCTGACTACTTGGGCAAGATCGTGGCTGCCGGCCTCTCAAACGGAAAAGTGAAATTCGTGCGCATCGGATCCAACCAAGTCGTTTCTGAGGTTGTGCACGATGAGATCGATGGTGTTGTAGGCCTGGGCTTTGACGTGGAGGGCCGTATGGTCTCTGGTGGCGGTCAAACCGTCAAGGTGTGGCACGAGGCTGAGGACAATGTCGGTGGTGGATCTGGCGACGAAGACATGATGGATGATAGTGATGACGACAAAGATTCGGATGACAGCGAGCCGGAGCGTCGCGAGGAGCCGAAGGAGCGAAAGAAGCGCAAGAAGTCCAAGGGCAAGGACCTCAGTGGTGCACAGCATGTCATGGCCTTCCACGACCTGGACTAGTGTCTTAATACCCCATTATCTGATACCCACATTTGCAACCCACATTTGCAGATCAATTGTTCAGCCCGAAAACAAGAAACAGTGTACATAGCGTCGGTGTTAGGGTTTCCAAGAGAGGAAGAATATCTCTCCGTATGTATCATCTTCTCAGACATTGGAGAACATGGAGTGAAAATACATGTTCCCCCCATTACTTTACTCCATAAGTGTCCCTCCCTTATAATACTTAATATACCCCATCTAGACGGAATTATCGAGAGTGATCGTAGACTAGACGTGCGATATAATCCTTAGACATTTCTGGAGGTTGTGAAACAGGCATTTAAGACCTGTAAGGATAATCGTACTCTCTCCGGAACCATCATTGTTGGGAGTGGAGTAAGAGATCTACTAGATCTACTAGTCTGATCTCTATGTTATACTTTTAAGCTGATCATATCACGTGAACTAGATGCTTCAGACATCCAACCATTGAGCTGTATTCTGCTCAATGTGTCTGTTTTGGCTAAGTTGGGAATTCATCACATGCAATAAAACGTGTTCTGGTACCAGAAGACTCGTAATATAAATTAAATTTAGCTACCTCTATAAAACCCTGACTTTACCATGTCGGGGGAGCATTTTCCGCAGGCTGTGCGCTGTGTTGATAGGGTCGAGTCTCACGAGTGATATCAATCTGGTTGGAGACCACGATAGCACCCGTGGAAGTCTTGTCAGACAGATGGGCCGGATATGCCTTTATGTTCTGCAATTTGACATCTTCCATCATCCGTTCCTCGCTCTCGGTAAATGACATGCCAATGGTCATAGGATCAGTACTGGCATCCCCGCGCCCCTTCCGACTGGGATATTCACCTCCGCCACCAATGCTCCGGAAACCATTTGAGGGCGATTTATGTGTCTTCTGAGATGTCTGGAACTGACTGCCGAGAATCTGGCTGAGCCAGATTCTGAATAGGTGGAAGATCATGGGAAGATTGGTCGTGACGACTGCGACGAATGTTTCGCGCGTGCCCCATTCATCGGCCACTTGTGCACCATCTTCAGGCTCCTGTAGAAAACAAATGGAATTAGACAAATACCTTCAAGCGGGGGACAATGCGAATATATCTGAAACTTACTACTAGGAGGAAAACACTCTTAATAGTGGCGCAGACAAGAATAAAGACACCCGCACTGAGTACGATGGTGGCCGCGATCTTCTTCAAAGGCTTCAGACTCGATTTCCAAAGCATGGGAATTGGGATGAGTATGAGATATGGATCGGTTAGGAGGTTTGCGGCGAAGGTTACTGCAATGACCGGCTTGGAGATGGCTGGTTGGCACACGTCTAGAGATATAGTTAGCATTCAATATCTGCCAACAATATTAGGATGGGAGTCTGACTGCCGGGGTCTGGATTGATCTGCCAGTTTTTGTGGAATGGTCGGCATGCTGTAAAGATTGTGATAACACTTGCGAGAAAGCTCGCCAGGACGAAGGCAACCCCGACATAGATGGGAATTTGATAACGTCGACCAAGGCCCTCCTATTAGGTATCAGTAACTTATTGCGAAACATTGATTGCCAGAAATCAAGATTATTACCATCAGTCGAATGTAGAATGCTAGCATGGACAATTTGAGGGTATTAATCAATGCCACATAAGTAGTCCAGCCCGCGACTTGAATCTTGGAGCCAATCACTCTAATCAAATGGTTAGTGATCCAATTCGAATTCGTTCTTCAGTTGATAATCGAGAGAAACGTACCTAGCGTGGTACATTGGGTTGTCGGGCAATAGTGCCGCTCGCTGGGCTGTTGTCATGGCATTGTTGGCGAGGCCATGAGACACATTGCCCACACTGTATGCAAGCGCCGCCTGTGCAGTATATAGGAGCTGGATGGATTGAAAATTTAGTAACTAGTAGACTGGTATAGGATCAACTGGAGTCAATTACAATTCCAACCCATACGAGGTAATCGTCGAGTCGTAGATTTCTCAATCCCCCGCTCCTCGACCGAGCATATGTTCTAAGAATTGTCACGGCAACAGCGATTGAATATAGCGTCCACAATTCAACTGTGGCCTTGTGGGCATCCGACGCGGCATCTCGTGCTTCTAGGCCAAATGCCATTGAGGCCGACATTTGTGAATAATAGCGGGGGTCGGGGGTTAGCGTATGAGGATCGAATGTGAATACGAAGGCAAAAAGAGCTGACTACATCTGTTCTCCGTACGAGCGCAAATCTCTCTTCGATCGCTGAATCGCGATATCGCCCCTAAAATGGACAAATCATATAAACCGAGGCGGATGGGTACGTCTAAGCTCCATACTCCGTGTAATTTCCAAGGCTCGATTGTACCGAAAAGGATTTGGTTCGTTCGGTTCACGAAAAATCCCCATCGGTACCATAGTTTTTGGAAGCCACATTCCAGAATAGTGATAGGGTTTTATTTAAATTGGTTCGTATTTATGTATCTATGGAAGGCCACGGCTTGCCCATGGATTCTTCAGCTGACCACAACCTTATGATGAAAGGTTTACCTAGATTCGGCATTGTACTAAGCAAATCGGGGAATTTGATAAGGGTCTTGGAACGTGTGCCTGCCCCTGAAGAAAAGAAAATTAATCTGCCGAGGTTTTATAAATTGAACTTGATATATTAAGTGTCGTTCCAAATTAAATCCTTCAAACCTAAGACACATGGATTGTTGAAGATATCCACTAGCGAGATACTAGTGGAAAATTTGGGAGGCGAGAATGGATGCACTACCCCACATGTTTGGGGCCAAACCAGATATTGTGGCCAACCACCTTGCAGATACGTTCCGGCCGAGCGCCAGAGAGGATTCAATGTCCAGATGGGTGCGCATGTTAGGGCTGCGATCCAGGCGGATGTAACATAGCCTAGCTAGCCCCTGCGCTAGCGTACAGAGGCTGCCGGCAGTGGCACAAATATTCAGGCATATCGACGATTCCAAGGTTACGATGTGTAACTACGGAAAGCAGATTCATAACCCGTGGACCAGTTGGACCTACACATGCTATGAGATCGTGTAGAAGTGGAGTGCTGGTCAATGTGGAGTTCTTATCTTTGTCTTATGACTTTGTCATTGAGTATTTTTTCAAGAATAATACAGAATACGAAGTATAGAGTATAACTACCCCATACTGCATTATTAAGGGGAAACGGTCTAACCGGTCTAACTCTAGGGCAGTTTTATTCCGTACAACTGCCGTAAATAATATACAAAAAAAAAAATAGTTAGAGCGCCACAGAACTGTCAGGGATTATTCCTAAAGAGTGTAGCCTACCCGCTTTTTTTGCTGACGTCCTCTGACGATCAAACGCAAGGGGCAGTTAGTTTTTATTTCTTCTTTCTCTATCAAGGATATTCTCTTTTGACCAATGTATTTCAAGACAGAGGTGATCACGGCCGTTGCGGCCTGGGCACTTTCCGCCGCCTCTCTGAGTTTTTATAGCGACTGCGATTATATCGAGGGGGGTCTTTGCCCGCGAGGCGATGCTGATTTCCAAGACCTCGGGAAGCAGCTTTCGAGCTCTGCCAAGGTGTATTTTCCTGGGTCAAGCGGGTTCACCGATCTCACAACGCGGTGGTCTACTCTAGCAGAGCCCAAGGTGAACGTCGTTGTCGTGCCCGGCACTGAGAACGATGTTGTTCAAACGGTGGGTAAATTTTTTTTTTATCTTTGATGAATAACTATATGGCCATCAGGCAAAGACAAATACTAATTGTAACGATGGTTTAGGTGATATACGCCAACAAGAAGGAACTGCCCTTTCTCACGTTCAATGGTGTCCACGGAGCCCTCGTTTCGTTGGGTAAGATGGACCATGGCGTCGGAATTTCTCTGAGCCAGCTGAACAGCATCCAAATTGCCAAGGATGGAAAGACAGTCACGATGGGTGGAGGAACTATGTCCAAAAAGGTCACCGACACGCTTTGGGCCGCAGAAAAGCAGACAGTTACTGGAACCTGTGAATGTGTCAGTGTTCTAGGACCGGCGCTTGGTGGTGGACATGGATGGCTCCAGGGCCATCACGGACTTGTCTCTGACCAGTTCGTCTCGATGAATGTCGTTCTCGCCGACGGTACCCTGAAGACGATTAACCAAAACTCCGACCTCTGGTGGGCAATGAAGGGTGCTGGCCACAACTTTGGCATTGTGACTTCTCTCACCAGCAAGATCTATGACATCGAGCACCACGATTGGGCCATTGAGACAATCACTCTCAGTGGCGATAAGGTCGAGGCTGTCTACCAAGCTACCAACGAATACCTTCTGAAGAACGGTACCCAGCCCGCAGAGGTCATCACCTGGTCGTACTGGATGAACGTCCCCGAAATTGACGCTAGCAACCCCGTCATCGTACTCTACATCATCCAGGAGGGAGTGAAAGCCGTCGACTCAATTTACACCAAGCCTTTCCACGATATGGGACCGCTTGCCATTGTACCCCAGGCAGGCACCTACAAGGACCTCGCTGCATGGACCGGCATTGCTCTGGACTCCCCGCCATGCCAGAATATGGGAATGGCCAACCCCCGCTTCCCTATCTACCTCGAAACATACGACGTTGCGGCTCAGAAGATGGCATGGGACGTCTACGCGCCTGCCATCCGTGGAGACTCTCCCTTCAACTTTTCCATCTTCATGTTCGAGGGTTACTCCGCTGGGGGCGTGCATGCGATCCCTAGCAGCTCGAGTGCTTTCGCTTTCCGCAGCGAGAATATCCTTGCCGCCCCGCTCATTAACTACGTGCCTGTGGATAAAGCGCTTGAGGACAAGGCGGCTGCTTTGGGTGACCAGCTCCGCAACATCCTCCACGAAGCCACTGGCCGCACGGACATCCGCGCATATGTCAACTATGCCCACGGAGACGAGACGACGCACCAGCTGTATGGCGACAACATAGACCGCTTGCTCGCCTTGAAGCAGAAGTACGACCCGACTGGCAAGTTTAACTTCTACGCACCGATCATAGATATGTGAGGGCTTGAAGATATGTCCATATAACAACATGTTGCAAGCATCTACAATAAGCACATGGAGCTAGGATCATTTTGAATAGAATATAAATAAATATATTCAATTTACTACGGTCCTGACACCTTCAGGGCTGTGTATGCCCGAAGCTTAGGGACTATGACTAAATCAGGACCCATTCCAACAAGTCGTGGACAAACTCTCCGTAAATCCATCCAAGATAACTGGACTGAAATTCAAGCCCTCAGAAGCCCTGGAGGCGACCTCGGGACAGCTAATATAGAGAAGCCCCACCCGGCAGTTTGGGGAAATTTATATCCGTCCGCTTCCTCCGTAGACAATGGGTTCCGTCGATCCTTCACTATGATCGGAAGATTTATGGCCACACAAGGGGAATCGAGTGTACTCGAATTAAACACGAAGCATAAATTAATCAGCGATTCAATGCATAAACCACCAATCGACTTTGCAATGGCTCGGAGAACCATCATAGTACAACTGCCGATAAGACCCCACGGCCCCACGAAATGGCACGACGTTCATCGAATGCGGCGCGGTGTGGGGAATAGACTATAAGATGGCATGTCTCGCTTTCAAATAATTTCAAATACAAAATGGATACATTCGAGTACAATCCCAACCCCGGCCGTGTCGTCTTCGGCAGCGGTACACTGAAAAGACTCCCTGATGAGATCTCCCGTCTGCAGTTGAAGGCCCCGCTAGTGCTCTCCACACCCCAGCAGGTCAGCCATGTTGAGACAGTCAAGGAGGTGCTCAAGGGTCAGATCGCCGGTATTTTCACCGAGGCGACTATGCATACTCCCACGAATGTCACAGACAGGGCTGTTGAATATGCGAAGGCCAAGGGAGCTGACTCGGTCATTTCTATTGGAGGTGGAAGCACTATCGGTCTCGGCAAGGCGATCAGCGTTCGCACTGGACTGCCGCATATCTGTATCCCGACTACGTATGCTGGTAGCGAAATGACTCCGATTCTCGGTGAGACTGCCGATGGATTGAAGAAAACTCGTTCCGACCCCAAAATCTTGCCTGGCACAGTCATTTACGATGTGGACCTCACAATGACCTTACCGGCGGCTATGAGTGCCACTAGTGGTGTGAACGCCATTGCGCATGCTGGTAAATATTTCGGATTAATCTACATCAATTTACTACGCAAAATCTAATGCGTTTCTGATAGTCGAGGCTCTCTACGCGCGCAACACTAACCCGATCATCAACATGATGGCGCTCGAGGGTATACGGGCACTTGCATCCTCCCTTCCCGAGATTGTTGAGAACCCATCTTCTCAATCCGCACGATCCAAGGCCTTATATGGTGCCTGGCTCTGTGGAACATGCCTGGGCAGCGTGGGCATGTCTATCCACCATAAGCTGTGCCATACGCTTGGCGGGAGCTTCAATCTTCCCCACGCTGAAACCCATACCGCTGTCCTCCCGCATGCCATCTCCTACAATGCACCTAATATCCCTGAGGTTATGAAGCAGTTGGCTGACGCCCTGCCAGATAGCAATGGCGATGCGATCCACGGTTTAAACGTTCTCTTGACCAAGCTTAAGGTCAAGCGCGGCGTGAAGGACTTCGGCATGAAGGAAGAAGACATCGATAAAGCGGCCGATATTGCTCTATCCAATGCTTACTGGAATCCTCGCCCGGTTGAACACGCGCCGATCCGCGAATTGCTTCGCAGGGTTTGGGCGGGAGAGCTCGCACAGGCGAACTTGTAGACATCCTTTGCATTTTATGTCGATGGAATGCGTAAATAGCCCTGTAACTCACTGAATAATTTGAGTATATATTTTTTTTTACCAAAATGCGAGTATCATGAAGTTGGGTTGCTCTGCCAATAGGCTCTGTTGTATTTTCCCGTTATCGATGGCGGGGGTGAAGTGGGGGGAGGAATCTTTTTTTTTTCTCCAAAAACTCTTAGCAATTTCGTCCTTGACTCAACGCCACACTTTCCCTCTATCACACAAAATGGGGTCTGAAATGAAGTCGGCCCCTGTGCTGTCGACCGCTGATGATCGTATTCTCGAAGAAACCAATCCAGTGGCTGTGCGAGACCCAACGGCTCCAGTGTCAGACGATGAACTCTCTATTACCTACGATATCGAACGCACATTGAAGGAGATTCGGCAAGCGCGATACAAGCGTATTGCTCTCCAGTTCCCAGATGATATGCTTCCTGATGCCCCGCGAGTATTTCAATTGCTTAGCCGGGGTCTGGAACGCGAGGAAGTCGACACCAATGGCACACAGTCCTCGAACCAAACCGATGCCGACCTTATTCACTCGATAAGTGAGCTCCGAGTGGAGGATAAAACAGAAAAATGCTCACCTCGGTTCACAATTTTGGCTGATACGTCTTACGGGACCTGTTGTGTTGACGAAGTAGCTGCGGAACATGTGGACGCAGATGTGGTTGTGCATTACGGGAGGTCATGTCTGTCGCCAACAGCTCGGCTACCGGTGATATATGTTTTCACGCATAAGAATCTGCCTCTGGAGCCAGTGGTGCGAGCGTTCAAGGCAACTTATCCTGAACCAACGACCAAGGTTGTCATCGCAGCCGACGTTACCTATGCAGACCACGTTCCTACGGTATATGCTCGCCTGTTGGAAGAGGGATATAGCAACTTATATGCAACGGAGGTTGTACATGAGCCTTCTTCACCTATTCCCAACCGTACAGTGCCTGAGTCGGTTCGAGAGGCTCCTGAGACGCTGGCCAACTGGCAACTGTTTCACATCTCCGATCCGCCAACAGCCCTCATGATGACACTTGCGTCTCGCGTTGCCGCTATCCATATCTATCCCACCAATGACCTTTCAAATGAGAATGTTAAGCCATTGCCTGCTTCAACTGCGGCAGTTTTGCGACGCCGCTATGGCACTCTTGCCTCTCTGACGACCGTGCCTATTTGGGGTATTCTTATCAACACTTTGAGTGTCAAGAACTATCTGCATATCGTGGAACATGTCAAAAAAAGAATTGCCGAAGCAGGCAAGAAGAGCTACATGTTCGTGGTTGGTAAATTGAACGCTGCCAAGGTAGCCAATTTTAGTGAGATTGGTGGTTGGGTTGTTATTGGCTGCTGGGAAAGCTCTTTGGTGGATAGCACGGATTTCTGGAAGCCAGTTATCACGCCCTTCGAATTAGAGCTGGCCTTGAAAGACGACTCAGACCGGGTGTGGACAGGAGCGTGGCAGAGTGACTTTCAGGCAGTCCTTGACGCACCAGCCCAGGAGGTCAACGGAAATGGAGATGGCCAGGGGACATCTGATAGGGCAACCATGTCCGATGAGGACGACATGTCAGAACCCGAGTCGGCGCCGCCCGAGTTTGACCTGCGCACCGGTCGATACGTCTCAAATTCCCGTCCAATGCGGGAACCCGCGCCCCGCGCTTCACAGGTTGATGGATCATCCACCACTGGGCCATCCGCTGCTAGGGCGCTGGCGCGGCGAGCTAAGGGTGACTTGGCTATGATCGGCGGTGCCGTTTCACCAGGGGCAGAATACTTGCGATCGCAACGGACGTGGACGGGTTTGGGTAGTGACTTTAATATTCGATATGATGAGGAAGACTCGGAGGATAGTACCCTGGTCAAGGAAGGGCGCAAGGGTATTGCGAGGGGTTACACTGTAGGCGATGCGACCGACAAACATTAGTCTACATGGCCTAGCATAGAAACCATTTGTACTAGACTCAGCGATCAATGCATTTCATTTTCCTTTGCAGAACGAAATCCATGAACTGCTCAGATCATCAAAATCTGGGGGTTTGATGGCCATCACATGACGGCTCTCCTAACGGGCGCATCCGGATATCACCTTGTCTCGCTCACCTTTTGCATTTCTCTTTTTTCCCCTCCCGTTCCTTTCTTCAAGATCCTAGGGAAATAAAAAATACATATATCTTTCTTTGCTTTCCCCTCTCTTTGGGGATTTCGTCTTTCCCCCTCATTCTTATACCCCTCTCTTTCTCCCTCGCTCCCCCTTCAGGTACCCCAATTCCTCAGCCCTTGCGATCTTGTCTTCTCAATTATCATCTGTTTACCTTTCATGGCCTTGCATGGTGGCTTACCTCAGGGTGTGCTTACCCCCTCGATTGCGTCGTCAAGTTGCCTTATCATGTGCCGCGTCTCTAAGCGCCGAGCTCGCGACCTCGCGCCATCTCGATTTTCGACCTAATAGCCGTCATCTTTCGTTCGCCCAGAACTTATGACGAACCACAGTCTTGAAACTATGGCTAGGGGGAGGTTGTTGGCGAGGACCCAGCGTCGCACCTGACAGTGCTGGAAAATGCCTTGCAACACTTGGTTATCCCAGAAGAACGAACCCTGTCCACCTTTGAGCGAGTGATAACAACAAATGCACCCATATTCGAGTCTCTGTTACTCCAAATCCCGACCGATACTGTCATAAAGCTGTATCACACTTCAAATTACCTCCGTACGTTCCTTCGATCATATCCGACCGCATGGAAGTCACTCTCGTTTCGCCTACAATATCCTTCAAGCACCTTACCGAATTCTCAAATCAATGGCTTAGGCGTCACTGAAACAGCCCCGGCGCGTCAGTCGCGACCCTATGCCCTAGATATGTTCCTGATGAATGTGGTGATCCCATTTAGTAGGTGTTTGAAAAGCCTAGAATTGGATAACACGGCCATTTCAGGAGAGAACTTGACCTCGACCGTGCTGCATTCACGTCGGGAAACGCTAGTACATCTCTCCGTTCGAGGCTGCAAGAATGTGTCTTTGAAATATCACATCGTTCCTTTCTTGACCATGTTCGCGCTGCAATGTGACATTGACATGGAGAATAATACCGGCAGTAATCCCGGGATGAAACGACTTGCTCTCAAGAGTATCTACGCCTACCGATGTCGTCATCATAGGAGACGCCCTTATCTCTCGTCCTCGCTGATGAGGAAAGACGCCGACGCGGAGTCGACCCATGAACTTGTCAATATCTGCCACAAGCTAGACATCTGGACTGATACCGCTTGGTGCACTACACCTGCTGGTAGATGCGCCCGAAGAGCCGGTTACGTCAAATCGAGGTTCCCACATGGAGCAGGGTCGCCGGAAGTATGGGTAGTTTTCGATCGACTTTGGAGATCTAAAAATTGGATTGGCCCAACCGAGTCTGAGACCCCCCAGCCACATGTATACGATGGAAAGCTGTGGGAGAATCGTGACACTGGTCTCTATGGCGAGGCATTAGGAACTGGCGAGGGTCTCGACTGGGGCGAAGGCAAAATGACTCCTGCCCATATGCGCCGGAGTCATACCCAATTTGTTGACAAGATCCGCTGTGACAGTTGCCTCGAGGATATCTCAGAGCGTTGTGAACATTGCAGTGTCTTAATGCACTGTGTCGGATGCCGTAAAACGCTCTGTGCGAGTTGTGCCCACGAACGGCCGTATCTTCACAGAAGCACGCACAGAAGCACGCCGTCTTCTTCATCCGACAAACCCCAAAATGCACCAGATTCTTTCTGGTGGGCACCCGGAGCGACACACTCCCCAGGCTCAATGCAGGATCCCGTGGATATTCCGGTAAATCCCAATCAACCCCAGAGTACAGGGATGGACCCACCACCTATCCTTAATTTCCATTGGTGTTGCACCAAGCCTGACCTCTCGGGGGAGGTGGGATTAGTATTGGACCTCGCAATGGTGAGGTGGACCAGGTACGGGCTGTGCCTTTGCCCCGTGGCCAAGGCTGGGAGGACCTAGAGTACACCGTCAGTGAATGGAGCAAGACGTTCCCCAAGTATGCATATGGAGATCCGAGCAAGCCGGACTACTCTCTCGAGACGGGCCACCTGGCGATGATGAAGTGGCTGCTAGGACCACCTAATCGGGAAGTTTCACCGTGCCCGCGTAACTTATGCCAAGGATGTTACGATTCACCACAGTGGAAGGTGCATTGCAAGAGCTGCTCTAAATCTCTCTGCATTGAGCATGATCTCCGTGGGCTTCGATTAAGGATCTGCGGATATCGAGATCTTGAGACGGAAAAGCGAACCATCCAAAATCGATTCGCTTCAAATCTTTCGGGATCCCTCCTCTCTAGTCTTCCCGAATACGACGACTTACTATTCAGAGGCCAACAGCTTCTTGACTCGACAAACAAAAGCTTTATTGACGATTCACGTCAAGATAGCATGGACGAGGAAATGACACCGGAATCACACCCCGCTGATCAGTCGGCTCCTATTTCCTTCTTCTCCAACCAACCAACTCGCTCATTTTCGGCCCCTGCATCTGACCATTCTTCCCCTCCCTCATCCTCATCCTCCACCTTCTTTGATTCGCCGACATTTGAACCCCCAAGATGGCAAGGTTGCCAATCCTTCTTCTGCCCCCCGGCTGATCCTATCACCGGAAACAGGGATGTCAGAGGTGGTATCAGGGATCCACATCCCATATGCCCCAGCTATCTACGAGAATGCAAAGGCTGCAAGGTGTATGTATGCGCTGACTGCATCTACACACACCCACCCTGCAAATGCTCGTATTGCGAGGACAACTACTTGTGCCCCAATTGCATGACGGACCGCCCTCGTGACAGCTTGTGCCGCCGTCGCCAGGAGGAAAGAGCGCAGCGTGACCGCAAATGGAAAAAAGAAATGCAGCTGCTCGAAGCCATCTTGGAGCTCAAAGTGGCTAATGAGCTCGCCGAGTTTGCAGGCGAGTTCTTTGACCTTGTTGAGAGACACAGTAGCCTGCCTTCGGGGACCATGGTCCCCTTAGATGATACAATCGCCGGCCTTTTCGAAGGGGAGATTGCAGCAGCGGAACCATCCGCCTCGCATTTTGAGCCCGATGATATTGAGTGGTTCTTACAAGACTCTCATTAGTCCGCGGTACTACTCACCGTCTCTGATTCCGACTTTCGGACTTTCGTGGTTACCAAGGTCTTTTTTTCTTTTTTTTTTCTTTGCTTCTTTTTTCTTTCAGTTTATTCAGCGATCTCATATCCTGGCGTCATAGGATAATCTATCTACTCCGATGAAATATTTTCGAAGCAATCTACCGCAGTGGGATCAACGGTGCTCTAACTAGGCAGTTGTACCAGGCGAAATGGATCTGCACATTGTCCACACCCTTTTTGCTTCTGCCACTCGACCCCTCTACTTTGAAACTGGGCTGAGGCTGCAGACAGTGACATGGGTTACACCATTTACCCGGCAGTTCCTCGGGAAGGGCTTCCTGCGTTGACGACATTACTGGCCCATGGATGCAGGCACCAGCGCCAGTATTTATGATTTGTTGTCCCTTTTACTTTCATTTTTCCTTTGCTGGACCGGATGGCCCAACAGGTAACTGCGGACGAATGTGCACCTGTTTCACCATCTAATAAGTGGGGGACATATCCCAAAGAATCAGGCATTGTTTCACTACTTCCTCTTCTACTTGGCTCTTCTAAACTTTGTAGATCTACACCAATGATCGTACGTCTCTCGGACTAGTTTAACCTTGGACCCTTGGCGAGCCCAGGGTTGTATAAACAATAACGCCATCTCGCCCGGACAAACCATAATAGCCAGTAATAATGCACCATATGCGTTGAAACAATTTTTACTCCGTTTTGATAACGGGCTAGTATAAGCTAAGCACATCAAAGCATCATCCTCCGTCAGCTGGGGGAAGAAGCTAGTTAGATCCCCGATCAAATAAGAAAACCCCACGATCAGATACCCGAACCTAGCGCCTGAAGAACAGCCCAATTATGGCACCATCATATGACATAACCTTGACCAAAGCACCAAAAGTATCACAGCGCCCCCCAGAACGTGTCGGGCCGTAGATGGGTAGAGGGATGCGGTCAAGGACAACGGCCATGACACAGCGCTAGCGTATGCAAACCACGTGGATTCTTGAAATGCAACGCCTACGGCTCTGCACGTCCCGGGGCTCTTATCGGCGGTGAATACCCTGTTTCGGCCAATAGGGCGTGGAGTCACCCGGGTAAGGTTAGGCTCAGCTATAGCTGAAGTTGTCGGGCTCCTAAATATAGATTTTTTCGGGATTTGTTTCTGTTGCTATCTTGTTCTAAAAGCACGTAGGCAGAATATTAGGAGGAATAATGGGTCAGTACTTACTTGGTAGATCTGAACATATGGACTACTCCGTACTCCGTATAGATCGGAGTTCAAGTATCAACTCGGGTGGATCGGACGATCACTGGAAACCTTGGAACCAACCCAGTTCTACCCGCTTCCCCGGTGCCCCTTTTCCTTTTTTGTGTTTTTTTTTCCTTTTTTTTTTTTTTTTTCTTTGTGTTTTTCTTTTCCCTTTTTATATTATTCTCTTCTTCTTCCATATGATACGTACTATGTACCCAGTTTCCCCCTTAAAAGCATCCTAAGATATCCGATCGGTTGGCGCGGATGTAGCTTCCCAGTCCCGATTGGGTACGGGACAACTTCGGTACTTTGGAAGCCATCCTATTAGTTGAGACAAAGCATATTTGGAATGTTAAGTGGCGAGAGCAGACAGAGTATATATGTATGTAGGAATATGTAGGAATTAAATGCCGTATGCTAGGTCCCGTTCTTATCTGACATCATTAAGTAGATACTTTCTCAAGGGGTAAAAAAAGGAGGGCGCTAATTTCAGCTTGAACCCGTCACAAACGGCTTCACCAATAAGATACGTTAGAGATTTGGCTCCTTTTTTTTCCCATGGCGCAAGGCTAAGTGGTCCGATCTCCCATTAAATTTAGGCTCCAGAAAAGAAGTCGGTGAACGCGTTCCTTGACCTTTAGACGCGTGACCGGTCTATTTCCGAAGCAAACATCATTTGACAGGGGGGGTTTTTTTTGGATTTTATTTTATTTAATTTCGGATTTTACAGAGAAATAAGAACAGGGTTTCTAGAAATTTAATTTAAATTTCTTAGTTGCGTCGTTTATATAAAGCCTTTGCTGTCCGTCTATTTGACTTTAATCAACCACTTCAAAGCCCTTTGAGAACCTGAGAACTATACCACTTACATCTCTCTACTTTACCCATTCACTATGGACAAGCCCAAGACACCTAAGGAGGAGCCCCAAGAGAAGATTGAAGACCAGGGCAGGGCTGTTGAAGAGTACCAAAAGAAATGGGACCAGATGCTTCAAGAGACCGCAAAGCAGATCGACAAGATTCGAGGTGAGTTCTTCTGTGACATATGCAAAGGAGAGAACTGACAGCTATCATAGAAAATGAGCTAGCGAGAAGATCAAACAATAATCAAACCGAGCAGCGTTGATTAATACTTCTTGTTGAAACTATCTATGCAAGCTGTGGGGTTTATTGGAAACTGAGCTTCTGATGCTTGCTTTTTCTTCTTTTCTTTTTTTAAATCTCACTTTGGATGATGAGAGCATTGGGGATGGGATCAGAGGGTGTTTTTTTTTGGGAGTACATTATACCTTGAAGCTTTCACTTTGACAAGGCATGAGAATTCAATTTTACATTTTAAGAGACGTGGATTTTTATGGGATGTAAAAAAAAAAAGCAAAGAGAGAGCCTCAAGTGGGGTGGCACTTACCCTGGATGGGGTGCCAAAATATCAAAAGGGTCCTTGATATTCTGCAATCTTATCCTTTTCAGCTTATGCATGTCATGGATGCCGCCAATGACCAGGTCACCCAATCCTTGTAGGTTGTCCCAAAACGGTAAGAGACATATCCTGACACCACTAGACCACTTGACGTCGTGGCTCACAATGCCACCGTGATACTGAGCGGTGTGGTTCTGGGGGCACTGCTTGCGTTCGCTGTTTCTTACCTAGGCTGGCTGCGCCACTATGTCCACCTGAATGACCGGTTGGTCGACGCAATCTTTCCACTGGGGTTGCAACTTTGTTTCTTTACATTACCTTTGTGGTTAATTCTGACACTACCTCATGCTTTGCGACTTTCTGGTATGCGTATAACAATCCTGTGGAGGCAACTGATCTGACCTTATCAGCGTTCATAAGGGAATACGTTCCTACGATTTATCAGTATGGACTTCCGGAATATGCCATCGAGACCAACACCCCTCAAGTGACCGAGAAACCCTAAGATGTTGAAGGACAAGGTTGAACTTCACCTGTACTCCTGTTTCAGAATATGCAGTCAAATGGATATCAAAGAGTCATACAAAGCCCATTGTAAAGAGATCGGTGTAGAGGCGATTAGGGCTGGCGGGCGGCAAAAGCGCCAACGGAGAAAAAGCGGTATCCACATCTTTCCTTTTTGGGCTTTTGCTTTCCTTTGTCTCCCTCAATTATTAACGTAGGCTTACACCGTTACACCGTCTACTCAAATACCCCCTTACCGACTCTATTTCTCTTTCTGACCTGCCATCATGTCTGCCGATCTCGACCAAAACCCCTCCCCCGCTGACCTCGCCGAACGCGAACGCGAGAATAAGGAGCGCAAGACACGCGAGGATGCGGAACAGGCTCAGCTGCCCTACAAGTGGACACAGACTATTCGTGATGTGGATGTGACAGCACCAATTCCTAGTAATATCAAGGGCCGGGACTTGGATGTGTTGTTGACCAAGAACAAAATCCGCGTCGCGATCAAGGGACAAGAACCCCTCATTGAGGTATGTCAACCGTCCCCACTCATGTTCGGAGATTACACCGTACACTCTAAATCAACACATCAACTCAAACAAAGCTAACTACCCCATTTTCGTATTCAGGGCGATCTTCCCCACGCCATCCTCGTTGACGAATCCTCTTGGACCCTCGAGACCACTCCCACCCCGCCCGGAAAGGAAATCAATATCCACCTTGACAAGGTTAACAAGGTCGAGTGGTGGCCTCATGTTGTGACCACCGCTCCCAAAATCGATGTCACCAAGATTACGCCCGAGAACTCCAGCCTAGGCGATCTGGACGGCCAGACTCGCGCCATGGTCGAGAAGATGATGTATGATCAGCGGCAAAAGGAGATGGGTGGTCCCAGTAGTGACGAGCAAAAGAAGATGGAGTTGCTGAAGAAGTTCCAGGCTGAACATCCCGGTAAGTCGTTGTTGTCCTTCATCTCTTGGTCACTCCACTAATCCCTGGGGGCGAGTGCATTCTTCTGTTTTGATATGTTGCTAACGTGCGATCTTGCAGAGATGGATTTCTCCAATGCTAAGATGGGCTAAACCCACTAGTATTCAGCGATACCTAGCCCTTCGTGCTCTATGCAAACAAAAATATCAATGTATGAAGTATGAGTTATGCGCATCGATGATCTTCGATGAATGATGAATTGCATGGCGTTTCTCAAATCTAATTTCTAAGACTTGCTATGGATCTCCGGTTTATATATTTCTGGAAGTAGATGCCTTTTATTCAGTTTCGTCAATTTCTTGTCTGGTCATTCTGCCAAGCGACAAATACGAAAATTACCATATCGGGGATAGCGCCCGGGGGTTCATCGATCTTCCCTTTCGCTTCTCCCGTATTCTCCATCACCACATGGCAGTTTCTCACTATTTGGACGCAATTGATCAGACTGATTAAAACAAGGCGCAGCTCCACACACTTGAGCCTCTCATTGCATTGCACCCACCCTGGGATCTCGGCCGCAGAACTATATCACAACCCAATATCTTGATGCCTTGAGACGCCCGAGGCTTGTTGGTATAATCTCTAGCGTACATCTGATTTAATAGACCATCGCCGAATATCTCTCCGGGTCAAATTTATACTCCCCAAAAAAAAGATGGACGATATGCAGCCTAAAACCCAATCCCGGTCACACTCGTCTAGGCACATACCGGGACAGAATATGACCTTCCGAGTTCCGAACTACAAATCAAAGGATCTCCTAGCGTGTGGGTCTGAACCGTCTGGACAGGTCTATCATTCCCGCCGGTCTCATCGGAAATCCCGCACCGGCTGTGTGAATTGTAAGCAACGAAGAGTCAAGGTACTTCGGGCGTCCCTATTATCATCTACTGGCTGCTAATGATCCATTAAGTGTGATGAAGCGAAACCTCATTGTCTCCGATGTCAAAAGCATGGCATCGAGTGTGACTACTCGAGCCAGCCAGCCCGACCTCAAAAGCCCGGTGACATTGTTTCCCAGTTTGTCAAGATCAACCCCGAGTTGACATCGATTGATTCTCTAGCTTCTTCAATGTCTCTAATGATTGTCGCGGACAAGCTGAAAGAATTACTGCAATCACCCTCTGCCGCCGGTACCAAGCTGCCGAGGTTACTCACAGATGCTACAGCATCAACCCGCACTATGGAAGCATTGCATCATTTCCACAAAGCCCCAGCCTTTGCAGCCGGAAGCCAAGCACCTATTCGAATAGTAATGGGCAAAGTGGTTGAACTCGCCTTCGAAGTAAGCCCATTCATACATAATTTATCTAAACCACCATCCCCTATATCCACCAGCCATACCTCATCAAACACAACCCTATAACCTAATACAACCCAAACTAACCTCAACCAACCCCAGACCCCATTCCTCATGCACGCTATAATAGCATCCGCAACAACCCACCTCTGCACTCTCCTCCCAGACAACAAAGAATACCGCCTAGCAGAAGCCTACCACTGGCAACAAACAATAAACCAGTACTCTACCGAATTCTCTAAAAACATAACCCGCCAGAACATGGACCAGCTCTACTCCACCTGCATGATGGTCAGCATGCACTCCTTCCTACGAGAAACCTTCAACCCGCATACCTCCTTCGTCTTCACCACAGACCCAACAGCCCTAAACTGGCTCCAACTCCAGGCCGGCCTGCGCTACCTCCTCAACCGCACGCTCCCCTGGCTCCCGCAGAGCATATGGTGGACACTATTCATGGAGTCGCGGGATCTAGCCCTGAACTTTGAGGATAAGCGTCCTGGTCGTGTTGGTCTTGATCCGGATTTGGCGGATCTTTGTGGGATTGAGGATGATTCGACTGTCGAGTCGAATCCGTGTTTGTGGCCTTTGCGCATGCTTATGGGATTGTTGCCATTTGAGAGGACGACGGAGAGTCTTAAGGTTTATAATACTTGGATGGGGAGGCTGGAGAGTCCGTTTTATGAGTGTTTGCTTAGGAAGGAGCCGGCTGCGCTGGTTTTGTTAGCTTGGTGGTTGGGGCTTATGTGTTATGTTGAGGAGTGGTGGGTTGAGATGAGGGTTCGATCGGAGTGTACGGCTATCTGTATGTTTCTTGAGGATAGTTGTGATCCGCTGGTTTTGAAGTTGCTGGAGTTTCCGGCGTCGTGTTGTGGCTATTTGCTTAAGCATGAGCAGGAGCGGGCTAGGGTTTTGGAGTTGGTTTGATGTTGAGTTGGGTGAAGTTGGTGTTGGATTTGTTGCATTGATACCCTTTTCTTGGCTGGTTGCCTATCTAGAAGTGCTTTTTCGAGGGTTAGTAGCGATAAAAATGGATTTGGAGCATTTAATTCGACAAAATGTCTATAATGTATTCAGTTTATCGTAATTTGTTACACTATGTATGCCTGTCAGGATGCGAGTGAGTACCAAGGTAATCGATGATCTTGATACAGTGTCCTCCTGCGTCCATGACAGGCGAGTATGTGCAGGTTAATATTAAATATCCATAGCTATCCCAGAAGAAATCCCCATCTGTACCAAGTCCCAGTCATATCATAAACATTCGATCAGTTTCCGTAAATGATCTCGTCGCGTCATGTGCAATAAAACAGCACCAAAAGAAAATGATGAGTAGAAATGAGAGCAATGCAGCAATAATGCAAAAAGGAAAGTTAAGTCCACAATGGACGATTCCAGATCGCCCAGACCAAAAGATCTTGGTGGAAAGATATTAAACAGGCAGCTGATAAGCAAAGGGCAGCAAGCAAACATTCTTTTCGCAATTATTAAATGTGGCTGTATCACCGGCTCTCCCAAGAGGCTCGCCGGTGACGGCGAATCGACCGGTCATCCTCCTCAGAGTATGTAGGTCCAGTCCGCGAGCCGTTCATGCGGGCAGCGCGAGGCGGATTAATGATGACCGCCATAGCGGATGAGATGGACATGGACCGCGAGCGACTCAGCGCTGCGGAGTGACGGGGTGAGTATGGCGGTGGTGGAGTCTCCCTCGTTGCGGTGGAGGTATTGCCGTAGCTACTTGGAAAGGAAATAGCCGATGAACTATCGGAGGTGACATCTTCGTCGTAACGATTGGCGCTCTTTTCGTCATGGGGGTAGTAGTTTTGAGATTCGGAGGAAATAGATGGGTCACGCATATGGGCCTCTAAAGTCTTCTCGTGGAGGCTCATTGGACGGGCTGTGTACTGCGGGAGAGGGACCACGGTGGAATAGCCCCCATCCTCCGAGTCAGAGGGCGGGGGTCCGTGCCCATGGCCCCCGGGTGGGGAGGCTGAGCGAAAGAATTCGCCTTCCGCAGAGAGCGTAAAGCTCCCTGTCTGGGTGCTGTTGAGGTTGGGTCTTTGGGTCATCATCTCTGGGGATGAATGAGACTTCGAGGGCCTCTCGTCTCGGGTGAAGCACCCGCAAAGTGCCGAGAGGAAAGACATGACCGAAGAGGTGTCTGTTTTCTAATTGACAGTGTTGAAGCCAATCGATTTGACTATAGCAATGGGGAATTGGCCCGTGAGTACTGTAAAAAGAAACAGCTCCGGACAAGAACTATCGTATGAGCACTTCGTTTGTTGAGCCTCGAACGCGATAGTGGGCTGAACCCCACTTGCCTCGATAAACCCCACCTGAACCGACAAACAGAGAGACTTGGAATGAAATATGAATTACAGAAAGAGATGCTCATACAGAGAAAGAAGAGAAGAAATTGAGGGGACAGAAAGGCCAGATGAGAGCTGACCCGGGCAAGGCACCCGCAGGCATCAAGATTCCTAGAAACTCTAATTGGCTGCTGATAAAATAGATTGATGCCTGAGGCATTCAATATCCATTCATCCAAGGTTGTCAATGAGTGTAATACTAGCTCATATGCAAGAAATGGTAGACCTTCCTTAGAGCCTGAGTCAGAAGAATGTAGAAGACGCAAGGTATATTCCAGAATACTACCAGTATGTTTTCACCCCCGGAGCATCTTTAGGCACAAGTTGCGCCAATGACAAGCACGGAGTGATACTCTTGTTTTCCTGTTTGATCATTATAAGAGCCAAAAAAATAACATCAAACATGGCATGTCAAGCAGTGATGGGTTTCGCTAGGTTTCGCGGGCTAGCATCGTGATGAATGCGGTGATATGCAAGCTCCAAATATTTCTGAAACACCATTGAGCCTCCGTTGGCCCTGAGTCAATTCTATCCTATGAGAAGCTAGCCAAAAGAACAGGGCTTACTGTAGTTAATTAGGAGTTGACAAAGAAAAATAACATTGAAAAGGATACCTGCTTGAACAAAATTTGCTGAGTCTCGTAGTTGACTTCTACGTTTTCTTCTGCATTATTAGCCCAGGTAGTAACGCTCACAACTAGTTGAACGCTCGAGATCCTAGGGTGTATGAGGAGGGACTTCCTATTGATCTCTCACTAGAGCATCTTATGGTCGTTGAAGTGTCCACATAGAACAACCGATAAGCGATAGTCGATAAGATCGGAACCTTGGAAAGATAAATGAGGCGGTGTATAACGGGCCCACTTTTGATTGGCTGAAATGTCAAGTGGGACGAGGGGCAAGAAAGTATGTGGGCAGAATATGGTCATGTGACCAAACGCCCCCACCAATCGTGTCGCCGCCTGTATTTTTTTTGTTCTCCCCGCCTTCTCCTCGACGATCACTTGAGCGATAAGATTCTCTTTCCACGCTTAATTCCAAATCTTGAGTCAATCGGAACTACAAATATTATCCAGCATCATGACCGTCGATCCCAGTATCGAGGAAGTGACACAGCATGTGGAGCCTCCTCAGGCCGACTCCAATCGTCCCCAAGATCCCACAAATAACCTGAAACGGACCGACCCCTTCCAATTCGGCTCGCGATTCCTTGAAAAGGGCGATGATGTTTTTGAATTCAATGCTTGGGACCACGTCGAGCCAGATGACGAGTTTAAGGCCTTCGCCGAGACCCAATATGCGAAACAGCGCGAAACACGCGTGTCGGACTTTGATCGCAACCGATTCAACACCAACCCCGCCAAGTGGTGGGACATTTTCTATAAGAACAACACAGCCAACTTCTTCAAGGATCGAAAGTGGCTGCGCCAAGAATTCCCTATCCTCGCTGAAGTGACACAAAAGGACGCCGGTCCTCAGGTCGTCCTGGAGGTTGGCGCGGGAGCCGGAAACACTGCCTTCCCATTGCTGGCTAACAATGAGAACGAGCACCTGAAGGTTCACGCCTGTGATTTTTCCAAGTATGCCGTGAAGGTCATGCGCGAGAGCGAGCTCTACAACGAGAAATACATGTCCGCTGATGTCTGGGATGCATCTGCTGTGCCTGATGAGAACGGCGACTCTCTTCCGCCCGGTCTGACGGAAGGCTCAGTCGACGTTGTGATTTTAATCTTCATCTTCTCCGCCCTGGCCCCTAACCAGTGGGACCATGCAATCCGCAATATCTACCGTCTCTTGAAGCCCGGTGGCCGTGTGTTGTTCCGCGACTACGGCCGTGGTGACCTTGCCCAAGTGCGATTCAAGAAGGGTCGATACATGGCTGAGAATTTCTACATTCGAGGCGACGGCACACGCGTTTATTTCTTCGAGAAGGACCAGCTCGTCGACATGTGGGGTACCTGGAGCGCAGAAAAGGGTTTGCAGATTCCCATTGGTGATGAGAACCCCACGGAAGAAGCGTCCGAGGAAAAGACAGATGAGGCTCAGCCCTCAGAAGAGCCATCTGCAGAGGCCAAACAACTGGCAAAGGAAAATGGAGCTTTTGAGGTCCTCAAAATGGGAGCTGACCGTCGACTGATTGTCAACCGTGGGACCAAACAAAAGATGTACCGCTGCTGGATGCAAGGTAACTTCCGGAAGCGCGGTGGACCTGAGATTAAGGCTGAGTCTGCTACCGAGAGCACCCAGTAAACCACTGAATCACCAGTTCTGCGATGGTCATTCCAGATGGCCATAAATCTTCAAAGTCTCAGCCAAAGACAGGAAAATTATTGTCTACCAACAAGTACGGTTGTGGCAGTCTTTCCCACCGTCCAAAAGTTGATCTCGGGATTTTCGCCATGCGTGGACTCAACATCGTGTTTTTAGGTGTTTCTTAAATGCTTATTACGCCGAGATCAACATGCCATGCTGTTGGGGCATCACCAGTGGGAAAAGCCGAGGCAGCACCCTGAGAGCCACGAGGGAATGCCCTGGGTTGCTGTTTATATAGAGCAATGCCATGATGGCGTTATGAATGTACGACACACATTAGATCATGTCATTTAATATGCACATACAGTCAAGGAACAATGCCTACCATGTAGAGAACCATCGCAGAATGCTGATGGAGAAGGTCAACTCTTCCATCTATTCACATAACATATAGTTACCAAGAGGATGCCATATCCATGAATAACTCTTTACGGAATTCGGAAGGGCAACCATACTGATGATGCAGCAGATGGCAGAGGACCCGAGATAATTTACGAAAGGGAAATATGGAACATGTGGAAATGCCAAGTCTTTGTTCGTTCTAGCCAAATATCGACCAAGGCAGTCTACAAAATGCAGATTCTTGAAGTGCAGAAAAGTACATAAATAACAACAAAATTTTTGTGCACACCCTGTATCTAAACCGACGAAATGGCGCCAATAGGGGTAAAAGGAGAGACACTGGAGTTATGTACAAGCCAATGCTCTAAGAATCGAAGAAGAGATAGAAAATTTAGATGAACTCCATCCATGCAGGCAAAATGGGCATCAACGGTGACAAAGCTCCCGTAGAAAGATAAAGAAAATTTCGTTGCAAGGGAGCATAGCAAGTCATGACCTGCAGTAAGCTGCAAGCTTAAACGTCTAATCGCGGTATGTTGAAAAGCGAAACTATGTACCACATGATATTTGTTCATGAGCAAAAAGCAAAGAGCAATCAACAATGCAGAGAGAATTGTGGGTGTAGGTTGGACGGGTGTTTTCATAGTGTCATATTCGGACACTCGCCTTGAGCTCGTTGGAAGGCCCCTGCGAACAAGTCCTGCATGGCGTGGTAGTGGAAAAAGATACCACCCAGAACAGCCAGGTGCCAGATATTGTGGCTGCCACCGACATAATCGAAAAGACCTGGCTTCCAGCGCTCAGGGACCTTAGAGGCGTAGACACAGGCACCAACAAAATACACTAGGACGCTCTTCACGACTGGTGCGTAGAAATACATAGTCCATGCGAAGCCACGTGTATAAGAGAGCTGAGCTATGGGCGAGAAACCAGTGAGTGCAAGGGTCACGTAGAAGCCCACGCGGGCCCAAGCCATATCGTGGCGGTTGAAGGTTGGGTGCCACGGTAGAATGATGCCACCGACTCCGAGTGACATGGTAAGCAGAATGTATGTCCAGCGGGAGAGAGGCTCGCAATAGAAAGCAGTGTATTCAGTGGTCACAATCGAGGCAGCAACCAGCATAGAGATTCCAGTGTAGTCCACACAAGCGAATCGTTCCATCAATGACTGCGAAGCAATACTGTTCATAGTATGCCAAATACAGCTGCAAACTAGACATTTGGACGCAGCAAAGAAGAACACGGCGGCAATTGTGATGTCGGATTTGGAGCTCAGGTGGAAATTGGTGTGAAGCGGGTAGAAGTAAAAGGCGATGGCTAGGACGATGACGAGGCCGATAACATGGGACCATATGTTGAACATTTCATTCGAATAAGCGAAGACCGACGAGACACATTCCACCTTGGAAGTAGTAAATCGGTAGCCATTGATGATGTGTGGGTTGACGCGCCATGGATGAGGCAGTTCATCGTAGTTAATCAGTCGCTTCTCCTTGGCTAGTCGGATAGCCTCTTCGACGGTATCTCGGAGCGTATCACGAGTCCGGCGAGCACGCTCCATACCCTCGTCGACGATTTCCCGGGCATGAACCAAGCCCGAGTCCATCGCTTTCCACCCGTCATCGATAGTGCCGTAGATGCCGCGATCGCGAACCGCATGCACTTTGTTCTCAAGTTCGACCAAGAATGACTCCATTAACCGCACACCGGCTTGCGCCTTTTGCTCTAAAGTCTCCTTGGTCGCTAGCGCTTCGTTGTATCCATCCTCGAGGGTTTCGACCAGAATCTTAGCTCGCTTTTTGCCACTTCCCATCAACTCTCCCGAGGCGAGGGAGCATTGATCCCTCACTGCCTCCAGCGTAGCATATCCTCTTTTCAGACTGGCATCGACCTGCACCATATGGGATTTCCGGTATTGCTCGATCCATTGCATTCGACGTTCCAGCTCGGCCAAAAAGAGTTCGACCTAGAATTCAATTAGGCACATTGTTCCCCAGATATCCTACCAATATTGCCATGTACATACCCTGATAAAGACTGCATCTGCATCTTGATAGTCGCATGAAAGTTTTCTAGAAGAGTGGAACGAATGTCTGCGCCGATCACGAAGAATACCAGTATCCTCGTCCTGGGTCGCAATAGCAGAGGCAAATGCCTCTGCTTCGGGATAAGTCTCCACCGCCATTGAAGAAGTGCCGCAAGCCATTGGGTGTAGTTGAGAACCCGTCCAGCCTCAATGGAATGCCATACAGTTGTGAGAAGGGAGGATAAGCGTTGAGAGGCAAGGGCGTCGGAGAAGTACCGGGAGGCGTAGAATAATTCAAACAAAGCCTCAAAGGCTCAAAAAATCTTTAAAACAAGGAATGAGGGGCACATAGAAGAAGGATTTAAGGGAAGGAAAAAGAGGGGAATGGAGAATGTACCGGTTAAATTGGGGGGGCGCTGGGGGAAAAAAGAGCCAAGAAAGCCAAAGGTCCCCAACCACACAAAATCCCCGAGCACATTGAGACGCCTAACGTCCTGATTGATCCATTCCGCCTCAACCTCTTATTCTCTTTTCCGCTTCTTTCGCCACATTCGGATCTTTACATCTTTAAATCTTTAGATCTTTACACTTTTACAATATGGCTATCAGTGAAATCGTCGCCGATGAGTCGCTCTTACCAGTGCTTCAGACTAGCGCTGAGACTCTGGTCCAGTGCCAGCACCTCCTCACCATATTAAACCCCGATACCCTGCCCAATGATAGCGCCAAGCTCCGAGAATTATCCTTAGCGGCATCCAAACAACAGAAACTCCTATTTGCACTATTGGCCCAACTCCGTGGCCAAAATCGAGATGCCATCTTTCGCGTGCGCGACACGAAGCAATCAACTGCAGAGGCTCGACAAGAAATCGACCGGCTACATCTTCAGCTTCAGAACTTGTACTATGAACAGAAGCATCTGACAGGCGAAATTGCCGCTTGTGAGGCCTATGAGTACGTAAATTTGATCTCCTACCCATGACGCTCTCATATTCTCTTGGCGGACAACTGACTGTAACAGTCACAAATATCTATCCCTCCCTTTGATCCCGGTCGGGGAATTCTTGGAGATCCACCCCGAACATCGCGAATCTAGCGAGCATGACCTCATGATCGCCCGCATCGAACATGAGCATGCTGAACGAGAGAAGCTGGAACAAGCGCGGCAAGAGCTCCTGAAGCGCAAGCAGGGCTTGATCGCAGAGAATAAGAAAAGAAAGAACGACCTTGCCAACCTCGACCAAGATCTCGAAAAGTTCATTGATGTATGTTATCCCGCTTCAATTCTGCTATCGCGTGACTAATAAGTTTCATGATCTCTAGGCTGCTAAGCCGATTCAAAGGATCTTCGAGAAGGAATACTAGGCATTGCATGTGGAAGTATAGCGGTGGAGGCCTGGCCTTTTGACTGCTACATTGGATCGGCGTTACTGGTCAATATACCCTTGTTTTTTTTTGTGATTTCAAGATACTCCGAGTCGATAATGACATACTGGGCCTTTTATGGTCTTTCTTAAAACAAGGACTAAATTGTATGCGAAGTCCGGGAGCGAGCCGTCTAGTGCAAATAAAGCACATCTAAAGCAATTGAATGATAGATCATGAAACAAGTTCAAATCAAAGAATATGTATCCCAATGCCATATATAGTTTGACTTGTGTCCGATGCGGCGTAGGTGGTCCCTGGCTTCTCCGCCCGGCGCCATCACCTTCCCCCAAATCAACAATCGACTTGATAAACACTTACTCCTTTGATGCTCTGATTTAGAGCACAAAGCATGTCCCGGCTATGACGATCAAAACAGGAGACCAGGAGTCTCCTCAGGCTTCGGCCTCGCAAGTCGACCAACCCAGTGTCCAGCGCGCTCCGCCCCCAGAAACCCCGGCCGCCCTCCAAACACGATTTCGAGTGATAGCAGCCTTTTGGGTTGTGATTATATTCCTTGGATTTCCGATATGGTGGAAGACAACATCGATCTACCGGGCGTCTCTCCCCATCGAGGAAATGGTGGATTGGGCTGATGGCAAGGTACTGCTTGCGGAATCGCCTTTGAGGTTGAGGACTTGGTAGATGCTAACAATGATCTTGACAGGCGTGCCGACCAGTCTTCCCATTGGAAATCCACCTTGCGACACCTTCAATGCAATATTTTGAGGCCCAGCACCTCCTCCGCACGACACAACATACTCTCGATGATCTCAACGAGTTCGCAGCACATCATCTTCGACTTAAGTTGACCAACGGCACCACGACGGTTCATAATGGCGAAGACAGCTTGGAAAATGCCACTCCCGCGGAAGAGACAGCGGATATTGCATTGACCGTCCGATTACTGCCCCGGGATGACCTAGCAAGCCCTCGGTCAGAGCTCCATGCAGCTACGACGCAGCTCGATATCTTCTACCCGCCGAGCCAGGCCCCCGTACCTTCCTCTTCCAATTCCCCCCTGTCCACTTTCATTGCGGCAGAACTGCAGCGATTGTATGGCGAGGAAAAGGCTACTATAGCCCACATCTTGTCTGGAAATACCGCTGGGCTTGACTCGACCTCACCACAACTCGCCGAAGATATTGACCGAAGATTGCGCCGATCGATGAAATATGCTGACACTTACCACCTCTCCTTTTCACTGTTCACCCCCAAGTCTGAACCTTCGTCGTGGGACATTGAGGCTGCGGTTAAAGAATATGTCTCCCCCTCCTACAGGCATTGTCTCCTATTAGCAATTTCACTGTCGACACGCAAGTACAGCTCTATGCGAACTTTGCACCCACTGCACCGAAGCCTGAGTATGATGAATCCGAGGCGGCATGGACATTGAAGAAAGAAGGTTTAAGTGCCTTCGTTAATGCTGCCGAGTGGCCTCTGAACCCGAGCATCGGCAATGGCCCGACGATCAATTTCATTCTCTATGTCCCAGACCCTTCGCAGTCTCCGCTCATTGTCAAGGAGAACCGTGCTTCTAGTTGGATGGTTCCCCAATGGGGCGGAGTTTTCCTCCTTAACCCGCCGCTTTCCGATACCGAGCAGGGTGACCGGTCCAATCCTTCCCATCTCTCCAAGGACTCTTTAGGTCCTGCATTCATGACATTCTCTCATCAACTCCTCACTCTCCTCGGCACCCCAAGCACCCCAGCCTCCCTTCCACTCCGTCTTCAGACATCTATCCGCATTCGCGCGGCCACTTTGTTGCTCTCTGCCTCATCAACAATGGGCTCGCTTGCCCGTCTTACTGAGTCTTTACCCTCCATCCCTATCCCGGCAACTGTGGCTACTTCGGTCTCCACCACTCTCTCTCATTTGGCTGCCTCCTGTGCCCACTTGCGAGAGGGTCGTTTCGGCGCTGCGCTCGCCAGCGCCAGAGTCGCGGAGACAGAGGCTGAGCGCAGCTTCTTCGAAAAGAGTATGGTGGGTCAGGTCTATTTCCCAGATGAGCATAAGGTGGCAGTTTATCTGCCCCTTTTGGGACCAATTGGTGTCCCTCTTGTTGTTGGGTTGCTCAAAGAGCTCAAGAGAATTGCCGCTCGACGCAAGGCGAAGGGGATAGCATCGTAGAGTAATACAACCTCTCGATAGTTATGTATTCTAGGGGTTATATACACACCCATTGAAACTATTCTTTCTTTTGATAATGGATCTATCTATGGGCATCTTGAAGATAAGACTCCCTTTTTAGGTGTATATTTAGTAGATTGATCTTGCATATGAAGCGGCACACAATTTGAATTAGATGGAGAATTAATCCGGTATTTAAACAGGTGAACAAAACCTTCAAAACAAAGTGAAAAACAATGCAAATATGGATATCATAGTACACGATCAATATGCCAGAGCAATCAAATGTCTAAACCAAGGCTTCTGAACGCACAACTCAATCCAACCTGAAGCTCCTATCCTCAATTATCAACGTCCAGGATCCCTGAACGGATTTTCCCGAGAATCATCATGAGTCGGATAAGGCGCATTCCCCTTACCATCATGAGAATTCACAACAACCCGCATCAGACCGCTATACGTAGTATCTGGCCTAGCGGAAGTACCAGGGTACGGCCCCGGCTCCAAAAAGGTACGCTGCGGAAACGACGACTCAGGCGGTGAATACACCTTGATACTTTCCATACTCGGCTGACGCTGCCGTGGCGGAGTAATCGGAGCTGGTGGCATAGGGATTGGCGGCACATCATTGTCTAGTCTGGGGTTTCCTCTTGGATAACCGGAGAACAGACTCCGCACTCTGCTGCCGGTGCGGTGGATCACCGTGCGGGTGGAGCGCCCTCCTGTAGAAGAGCGCTTGGATCGCGGTGGGCTTCGGAGGAAGTCTGTGCGGTAGGAAGTATCATCTTGGGGTATGGGGTTTGAGATGCACAATATGGCGCCGGAAGAAGAGCGTTCGGACCAATTAGGTCCGGGTTTGCCTTCTTGGATTTCACATTCGTCTTTTCGCGCTCGTCGGAAACAAAGAGATATTAAGAGGGCAGCGACGGCACCGAGCACGGCTCCGGGGAAGAACCCAGCTGCTATAGCTCCAGGTGGGAAGGAGGGGCATGAGGTTGATGGTTCTGCTGCGCATGTCGTGGAGTTTGCGGACTTTTCGGATGAGGGGGATGGTACGGGTGTGATGGTTGCCTGGTGGGTTGTTGAGCTTGTAGCCGTTGTCGATGATGATGCTGTGTTTGTAGAGGAGGATACAACCGCTGTTGCTGTTGTGGAGGTCTTTCGGTTCAGGGAACAAGTGTTGCCTCCTTCGCAGGTGTAGCCAAACGGACAGCATGCATCGCCGCATTTTGGAAGGCTGTCGCCCAGACGGGTAGTCTTAATGACGCTTTCAGGGTAGAGGGAAACATCCTGTTGCTTTATATCACATGTAACCGGCGAGATGTAGTTACAGTCTTGACCGGCGGGACAGCAGATGGAGGAGCTGCCCTGGTCTAGACTGATGCAGATAGAGTCTGAAGGACAGCAGAAATCACTTGGGGTCTTCGTACTGCCGCAGCGAGTGTATGAGGTGGGACACGCATCTGAGTCTCTTGCAAGAAGATTGAAAGAGCTATATGCTTGTCCTGGTCGGATACTGGCCATCAGAGTCAAGAGCAGCAGGATGGATGGCCGTATCACAGTTGACCTCGTCATATTGGTAGTGCGTGTGTAGGCCAAGAAAATAAAGAGGTATATCTGATAATCAAATCTAGAAGAGGTTCGTCAAAAGATTACAGACTGATAGCGTCTTTGACAGTATTTTCACGTATAACGCAAGTCTAGTCGTAAGTAGAAAGACCAACACCGGAGAGAACCTTGACAGAGGTAGATTGAAAGTAGCTAGCAAATAGCTAACAGACAAGGGCATTGACTTAAGTCTGAAACATAAATCTCTCAAAGAACCAGGATATGTCATCTTTCAAAGGCACCAGGGCACTGCCATCCTCTAGGTCTTGTAGACAAAGAGCATTGCACGCGCCCTGGTCCTAAAATAGGCACTGGGCTGTTTCAGAGTGAGCATCAACATGATAAAAATGGAAGCAATATGGGCGCTAAGAAGTGATCTTTGTTGCAGGACCACATTAGTCTAGGAGATTGCAGAACGAGGATTGGATGAAGGCCAAAAGGTGCAGAAGAGTACAAGGCGCTTAGAGATGAAGTAGATTTGGACGATATCATTGGCTGCCTGGCCAGGGGTCTTACATAACCACACTAGTCCCGATCGGGCAGAACGTCGGGAGGGAAATTCTTCGACGTCGAAGCTCTGCACGATTAACCCGACCATTCACAGTGCCGCTCGTCATGTTCAGCCGATTCGCCAGGCCGCAAAGCGCTTTGCGCGCAGCCTCCTCTTTCTCCCCAGTGAGACTCACTTCCTCCGTCGCCAATCGCCCTGACTGACCGCGTTTTGCCTAGAAACCTACCTCCGCCTTCTCACGCTTCCAGACTCGTGCTATCCATCGCATTCCCCAATTGCAGCACGACACCTACTATAAGGAGAATGGTGTCCCGGAGTTCATGTCGCCTGAGGCGTTCGACTTCTCCTGGACCCAGTACCAGACTCTGCTCGTTAACAAACTCAATCTGTTGACACAAGGTGAGCCCGACACTCCGACCCTGTGGAACGATACATTGGTCGAATTCGGTCCCAATCGGTCGATTGAGCGATATGCCACATTGGAAGCCGGATCTGACATTCGAATTCAATAGATACCGTCGACGCAGATGCCAAACCAGGAGAATTGCTGGTCAAATACTCTAAGCGTCCGGAGATGGCCTCGGTGTTCAACTATGCCTCAATGGCCCACAACAACCACTTCTTCTTCAACTGCTTGGTTAGCAACAACACCAATCCCTTCATACATGTCATGAAATCCTAACTAGTCTCAATATAGTCCCCCACAGCCACCACCATCCCCGAGAAGTTCGCCAAGGACATCGTCGACACCTGCTCCTCCGTCGAGTCCCTGAAGATGGATTTCCTGGCCACAGCAAGCTCAATGTTCGGCCCCGGATTCGTGTGGCTCGCCAAGAACCTCGAGCGCGAAGGCATGATGCACATCTTCTGCACCTACAGCGCCGGCTCGCCCTACCCAGCCGCCCACTCCCGGCGGCAACCCGTCGATATGGCCACCCACACCCCGGAGACCCAGCTGGGCAACCAGTTCGCCGGCTCGATGGGTGCCCACGCCCAGAACCAGAAGAGCCTCGCGCCCGGTGCCGTCGACGTGCAGCCCATTCTCTGTGTTAACACCTGGGAGCACGCGTGGATGATGGACTACGGTATTGCCGGCAAGGACGAGTACCTGGAGCGCTGGTGGGATCGGATTAACTGGGATGTGGTCTTCGACAACTACAATGCTGTCGGCTCGATGAGGGGCTCGCGCAACTCCATGAACCGTCATCGGAGTATGAGCATGCTTTAAGTTGAAAATCATTTCTGTGTCTGGATATTCTGTATTATATACTATCATGTTTTTATTTTTTTTGGTCTTGCTCATTCTCACAGGCTTCTGACTGAGCATGTATAGCGATCCAATAGAATCAGTTGGCGATGCTTTATATTTCCAAAGGTACTAAACAAGTAATCCTACGTAGTATCATACATGCATTTATGTCAGAATACCAAAAACTCCACTAATATACAATCCAATCTACACACCATCACTGCCCTTTACCCTCAACCTCCCGCATCCGCTTCTCAAAAGCCTCAATCATAACCCCAGCCATCTGCCCCTCAACAGAACTCATAATAGTCGCATGCATCTGCGAACGAAACTCAAACCGCACCTCCAAATTGACCTTCGTCAACGGTCCCTGGGTCCCAGAAAGCGGCACAAGCTCCCACCTCGTAGTAAGGTACTCGAAAAGGCCCTCGTTCGCACCGGGGAAGAACCCGCTCAGCCCAGACGAACTCTTACCCTGCCCACCCTGTCCCTCTCCATATTTGGCCCCGCTATTAGCCTCCACAGTCAACTTCTCCACGTCGCAGATCACGCGCGACGTGAATGTCTCGCTGAGTGGGCCGTAGCCGACGGTCAGGAACGCTTGTGTTGGGTATCCTGTTTCTGGATCGCGTGCTGTCACAGTCGAGGCGGTGAGGAAGGGGAGGAATTGGCTGTAGGATTCAACAGAAGAGATCACTTTGTACAGTAGGGCTGGGTTGTAGGGGAGGTTGCGTGTGGCGGTTAGGACGCGGTGGGGGGAATTATTGTTGGGGAGGAAGGAGGATAGGTCGGGTAGGCCGAATGCTCGTGTAGTGGTTTTTGGGCCGTTGATTGGGAGTGGTTGGCGCAGACTTGGTCGTGTTGTGTCTATTGTCCTCGTGCTTGTCTTGGGTTGGTAAAAGGCTGGGTACGCATTCTGGCGCTGGGAGGGGAGAGGTGTGCGACTTGGAAGTCGCAAGCGGAAGGGTCGCATTGAAGAGGAGGTTATACAAAGATATACACAGGGTTGAATGTAGTTGTTCCTGGACAAGAAAAAAAGCTTTGGTTCCGCGGAGCGGGATCTGCAGCCGCCTCGGCACTTTGCATGTTAACTTTCGTTATACTAAAAACATATAAATTCTACGATATGGACGTGATAACATCATGCATATTCTTAAGACTTTTGCATTAATTGATCTAGTTTAACTTTACGGAGTACACGCACTTTAGGCATGCACTCGGTCCGGGTCTCTGTATACCGAAGCGCTTCCCGAGCTGTGGTCAGGGAGACTGATCGTGAGTAGGCAAATTTGGTATTAGTATAACTAGGTAAACAAGTAAAGGAATAGTATTTCTACTTCGTATCACCAGCATTTCGACATGTGGACTCACTAGCCCGCGGGGGATCTACCCGCATCGGTGGAAGCTTTATTTACTTCATTCTATCAAGAATACTTCCCATAGACCACAATCACAATTCATATTTGGTCATTTGATCATGCAGTTCTTATTTATTGGATCTCTGCCTTCATGGCAACAACTTCTCCGGGCCCAATAATCTGCACCTTTGTGCTCTCGCCCTCCTCAAGAACAATCCGATACTCATCCCCGGCGTACAATGGACTCGTCGCCCGATAAGTGATGCGCTCAGGAATAACCAGGGTAGAATCCATGGAATCCTGGCGAGTGTCACGCCAAAGATCTAGAATAGAGATCAAATTCAGCGGGCCATGTACTACAATATCCTTGTGCCCTTCTACATCCCGTGCCCAAGGCACTGAGTAGTGAATCTTATGAGGGTTGAAAGTCAGCGCTGAGAAGCGGAAGAGTGACACAGGCGTTTGCATCAAGGTTCTTATATGGGTATTGCCCTCGGTGGAAATGACAGACGTAGAATTCGGGGTCGCAATATGGGATGTCGAAGACAAGGGAGGGGCGCTGGATGGTGTAGATGAAATAGGTAGAGCTTTACGGAATACCCAATTGCTATATGAATGTTAGTACATTTTGTTTGTGATGTTCTTGAGGAAAGCCGGACCGTCGGTCAATAATTGATACGCCATGCTCGTTGGAAAATTCTTTCTCGACTCCAACAACAATCATGTCCTCGCCTGTCTTCTTCACAACTTTGGACTCTGCACTAAGTACCCGCGTTGTCTCCAGCACATCCTGTCCTACCCGTAACGGATTGGCTTTCCCATCCAGACGGGGCCACAATACCTCGCCGCCTGCCCACATGCGCCGTGTGAACGGCACGTCGGGGTTGTATGACACATCGGTTCCGTCTGGTCCTAGTTCACTTTCCATGAACGCGGGTGTGAAATACGCGAGGTGATAGCCCGGCGGCACGGGTACTGCAGATTGCGGGGCGGGAGCGCCATTGGATAGGGAAGGGGCACCGGGGAAGAGAGTTGGGCGATTGAGGGTGAGCGTGAGAAGCTGGAGCTGGTTTGCATCTATCGTTTGCATACGGGTTTGTGGCCCCAAGGATTGGAAGCGCGACAAGAATGCCTCGGCTACCGAGGACGCATCTGAGAAACGCCGAGAGATGGTGAAATTGCGAATTGCACTCGGTCGGACTCGCGGTATGCGCGGGTGAAGATGTGTTAGTAATGACAAACTTGAAGACATGATGGAGTGTCTTAAGAACAATAGTAAAAAAGAAAAAAGGAGAAAGGAGAAAGATAAAGCCAGTGGGGATCTCCAAATCCATGCGGGGAAGCCGATTTGTTCCCGAGTCGGCTTTATACTTAGCCTTATGGATGACCTTGTAATATGTAATATGGGGACCTGTGAATTGCCTGTTCGAATTAGTTTTGCCTTTTGGGGTTTTGCTGCTTTAAAATCGACTGAATGTATACCCTTGTAACTGCATGTGGTGATATTGACAGGGCCCAAATCTTATATCTACATCCATGCGGAGTACTGCTACGGTATAAATACCTAGGGTAGTTAGCGGCAATCTCGCGATGCTTGAGGTATAAAATACCCCCCTTAGTAAATAGGCATCCGTGGGCATCCAAACCTAACAGAGTTATCAATTGGTGTACACCACCCATCAGACAAGAATTGCCTTGTGTCATGTTATTTGAGGGACGCTCTTGCTTGCTTGCATATAGGGGAATTCGATGCTAGTTTCGCCCAGCGGTAATAATTTAATTCAAAAATTTGATCAATAATTTTACTGAACGTGAAATCGTTCACCGGGAGTTTCCATTTTCATAGCTTTCACAAACTGGTTCGAATCCCTGAGCTTGGTAAACCACCTTTAACCACATCTACTACACATTGCTAGAATCATTAAGCCTTCGTGGGTCAAGTCGCCAGGTGAGGCCCATGTTGCAACGCCAAGAGGTATGCACACGCCCTATAGGGACAGCCATATAGGAAAACCTTGAGGATCTACAAGGCTAGAAGCGATGCGCAAAGGCGCAAATCATCTACACAGCTAGAGTTTGAGCAAAAGCGTAGTTCAACGTTTATGTCTTTGCGCTTATAAGAGATTACTTCTAAAAAGCACCATGTGCAAATTAGATCCAGTGAAGTCTGGATCAGTGCCAGATATGTTTGGTTTTCAGCGAAGATATTTGATACTGTTCCCGCAGTTTCTCACAGGTATTTATTACAAATACTAAAATATCGAAGTGAGCAACATACGCTTGAGAGTACGAAACACCCTTTGTTCATTATTTAACAACCACTAATACCCAGACGCAGCATCCGCATACATGTTCCTACATATATTGAGTAAATCGATTAAAACAGAATACTTTTAAGCATAGAGGACTGTGTATCCATGAAACATCCTCTGCTTCTCAAATAATGCGTGGATGCCATTGTAGGCATGCAAAGGTACGCATATTCTGAGACTTTAGAAGTGGGCAAGCCTCCTGTAAATATTGCCGACGTCATCGCCCATTTGTCTCGCGGTCCGCTTATGTATAGATCGGTCCTCTAGCATGGCTGCTCTTTTGGCCGGGTTGGTACTGACTTGTGCCAGCTCCTCCGTGGCCAATTCAACTGCATATAATTAGCAATGATGTAAACATCTGGGTAGAATCCCGACTCACCATGGCAAAAAACGGCCGCTTTCTTCCCGCTAGCCATGGCATGTGGGACATTGGTGCTGTTATCGCTGTTGGCATCACCCACACCCCAGACTCCAGGAACAGTGGTCCGTAAACCAGGGGCCATCGTGTTCATTTTCTTCCCCAAAAACCCAACTTTCAATTGTTCCGGCAGCTGGGATGCCTGCGAAGCACCGTAGTTGACCATAAATGCATCCCGCTCCTCGTAGGTCCCGTCCGTGAAGTAAACCCGGAACTTGTCAAATTCCTTCCGGGTTGCCGCATCGTAATACTCACTCCCGCTTTGTGTTCGCGTGATATTCAGAATGGGCTTAGCGTTGACAGTAACGTTGTACTTGTTGAAAACTTTCTGCCAGTCTTTGTTTTTACTGTTAAGCCGGTTGATCTGAGCGGGGTTGTTGGTGCCGTTCGCGTAGATGCGAATGTCCTTGTTCAGAGTTGGGTATAATTCCTTCACACTGTCATACGCATCAGAGAGATTTCCCAGGACACCCATCTTCTGGTCACGGTGCTCAAACCCATCACACCATGGACACCAGAACACGCCCTTGCCGAATGCCTCCCGGAGTCCCGGGACATTGGGGAGGTCATCCTTCACGCCGCTAGCCAGGATGACCTTGCGTGCGGTGTAGGTGCCATTGGCGGTCGTAGCACTGAAAGAGTTTTCATTTTTTTGCATAGTTATGACCTTTTGGTCGAAGAAAGTCGTCATGTTATAGAAAGAGATTTGCTTTCGGGCAGCTGCTCGGAACTCAGACGGAACGACATCTGGTTCGGAATGTTAATTAATTTCCTCTAAGAACAAGAACGGGTTAAGATACATACGGTCGCTTCCAATGACATCGTGCATATGTCTAGTGGGATTATTGCGATACTCTCCCGAGTCAAACAAGGCTACCTTTCTCAGGACGCGCGACAACGCACTGGCTGCACTGAGGCCAGAGGGACCCCCGCCAATCACGATGACATCGTAGTTTTCCTGGGGAGTCTGTGCCCAGGCGAGTGCGATAAGAGCCTGGATGGCGAACAGCTTCTTCCAATCCCAAGTGAGCAACATGGCCGGTAGTAAGCAGGTGAGGTTACCTATGTAGTTTCGAGGATCGAAGTGGACAGATAGCCGTATATGTATTGCGGGCAATTGGATAGTTTACTTGATTATTATCGAAACCGTTACTTTAGTTACTACTCCCACCACCGAGATATCCGAACGGTGGCAGCTTGCATGAGCGATACTTCTCTTCAGTGGGTTGCATCCGGGGGCCCGGCCCGCTGCGTCAATAAAAGCATAAAACATTGTCGACAATATGATAAATTCATGCCTGTCACAGTTAAATGACACCTTGTACAGTTGCATCTAACATCCCTGATCTGATCGCAATGATGTCACGAGACGAATAGGAAGGTTGCTATTTGAGTTGCTGCTACGTTCTGCGTGAATTCATCTCTTCCACAATATAGAAATTTTACACGCAAAAGAGTAATTCACCTTATTCCCTTGCCCAATACAACCCAGCCTCGCTCACCGGTATAAACCAATGTTGGCCCGTACCTACAACCTTAGTTTAATAGACAGCGAAACACAACTGGACCGGACGGTGTTGGGACATGTAACTATACTAATCCTGCCGTCGCAAGAAGCTGCTAAAAAGGCCATACATAATGACATAAAGGTTTGGCGACTGCGTTTCCTCATCCCAATTATGGCTAGCTCCATAGGGGTTAATTAGGCCCACGTCGCGCAATAAGGGTATTCAAAGCATCTCTTGCCTAGCCATTGATAAGTTGCGATGATGTCATCGTTAGTTGCCAGAGTTTCTGTATAAAATGAATAAATGCAAGTTCACATTATGATTAGCTTGCTAGACAAAGCTCGGTTTCAGCGTTAATTATCCCCCTCAGGCTCTCAACAACTGTCTTTGTTTCTGTGAATGGTTTCGCAGTGCAAAACGTAGTCAATCTGACGATGAGACTCGGTAAGCGACCAAAGCAAATTTGTCGCCGAGTTTTCAATCTTCAGATGACGCAACTGATTCCTACAAGTTCTGCTAATGAAGTTATACCTGCTAAGTCCGCCTTTGTTAAACCAATCATTGTTCACGGGCTACGTGATATAACCGTAGAGGAATATACCGAATAGCAGCAGTCACAGGTATTCAATAAGGCTCAGATCCTGATTTCTTCATCAAGCGTAGTGTGAAAGTAAGTGTCGCCCGATGGTTCGTATGCGACATCGGCCTTTGGGTGAGGCGACGTAGAGAAACCACTCAATCCAATTAGACACGACCTAGTGAATGGAGAGAGCAGCCCACATCGGTAACCTGATTGTATATATCTGCATAATCTTGAAAATCATACGGTAAATGTTAGTTTCCTGGCTCTATTTGTCCACCGCTCAATGCACCTCCGTGGTGACGATATACATTGATTTGTACTGGATGTTCGTGCCGAATCGGGCTTGCGATAATTGGATCGATGAGTAGTACCCTGATTCAACGTCTGTACACGGTGAACTCCATGACTAGAAAAACCACGTAGGCAGCGAGAAGTACTAAGCCAGCAATTCGGTGGGGTCCCAGAAAGACGACCGCCAGAAGGGACACCGAGGACACCCAAACTGTCACCAGATCAAACAGAACAAAGGTATCTGACCCATCGAGGTGTTTTCCGGCCACCGCGACAATACCGACACATAGCGTTAGCAGGAAGATATTGCTCCCTGCTGTGGTGGCAACAATTATGCCTCCTTGTCCACGAAAGCCGCTGAGCATAGCAATCAACTTCTCTGGCAGGGTCGTGGCAAAAGCGATCACGGTTAAGCCAAAGACGGTTCCTGACAGATGGAGAGAATCAGCGATAGTACCTGCGCTGTGGGCAAGGATATATCCCGACAACGAGAGTGCGAGCAGCCCAAAAATAAGCTGGAGAACATGATGGTAAAGCGGTCGCCGAAGCTTTTTGCCCGTATCTCCTAATAGAGGAGAAGTCTCTAAAGCTGGCGGTCCGGCACTTTGACCTAGTGTTTGTTCAGCACAAACATCGGTTGATTCATCATCGCTTTCACTGTCCGATAGCTGAGGTAGTTCGCTGATACCTCTATAGATGGCATAGCCAATAGAGATGATATAGAGTGCGAAGAGAGCAATGAGAAGCCCGCCGGTAACTCTATTTAGTTGTTCAAAATAGGCCAAGATAACGAAAAGGGTAGTGACAAAGAATTGGAGCGCAGAGTATATCTTCGCACTACTATCAAAAGGGTCCCCGCCCGGATAACAAACAAGCCCCAGCGAAAAGGCACCGAGGATGTTGGAAATTGCAGATCCCATAACATTGCCCAGGGCTAAAGGAGTGCGGCCTTGCAGGATTGCAGCGATAACGACAGCGAGCTAGGGAGACCTTATTAGCACCGACCAGGCAGAGGGTAGAGCTCGAACTAATGTACCTCTTCATATTCAGCTCCAGCTGTCAAAAGGGCAATAAGAGTCGGTGAGATGCCCAGTCGCTGTCCTACGATCACAGTGTGATCGATGAATTTGTCTGCACCATAGTCAAGTACAAAGACCCCGGCAATCAACGCTGCCGTGTTAAAGAATAGAATGTCCCAATCCATTGCATAGATATCGGTATGTTTAGTTCTGCAAAGTCGTTATTCCAGGGAAGATTTATTGAGTGCTCGGTTGGACATAGTTGTAAGGACGCGGAACAAGTTTGATCCGCGACTACCCCGTACTCTGTAGTGAATCTGATTTTGATCTACTGTACAGCCACCCAGGAACCGCGCGTAGTTTCGAGACGCACTGTAACTTCGTTGACTTATAGGCGTAGAGTTACAAACCGATTTCAAATGACTTAACGTCCCTTTTTTTTCGTTTCTCGGAATCGTCCTGCTAATTTTCAAGAAATTCACGAAAGTCGTCAGCCAATACCACTAAAAAGGTGAACGATGGACGAGAAAGAATTCAAGACTGAACGCGTCCTTCGAGATGCGGGCTGGTGGCCTGGACGCAAGATCGATACCAGTGCATGGCGGGATCGGCTGGAGATGTCAGGATTCGTCTGGACTGAAGCGGCAGAGCACTTCCTCTCAGAATTTGGAGGTCTGGTCATCAATCACTGTGGCCCGGGGATTTCTTGCGCTCGTGAACCCTTTGAATTAGACCCTCTTCTCGCCCAGGGCGAGGATGACAGATTTGCGGAGTGGGCCACAGTACTTGGCGAGCCCCTCTCTCCAATCGGGGAGCTCGATCATGGGCGATTCTTTCTGGGTATCTCTGGGTCTGGCGATATTTACCTCGTGGAAACTTGGCTGGCCTCCTTCGGTTCCGGACAGGAAGCCCTCGAGGCCCTGGTTCTTGGAATAGCTCCACGAGAGATTGATGAGTACGGTCTTCAAACTTAACCAGTGCACACTGAGACTCTCATGGCCCCACTGCCAAGTTCTTAGCGTCACTGGGCCTGCGACATCAATTTGCGGGTAATCTGTCCCTTAGGATCCAGGAGCCGCAATGCATATACTTGCAAAAGTTGCTGGCGGCGAAGTGGACGAGTATTACGATGTCCTCGAGGCATTTTTTGCTGAAGGTGCCGACGGTTCGGGCCTAGTGATGACATTCCAGCGGCAACTCTCTGCAGAAGAGCCGTGGAATGGTGATTCTTCAACAGACGACTATTTCAACAATAGTTATTGTATCACCCTCGGATCTGAAGCGACGATATATGGAGGGTTAGAGCAGGTCTCCTTTCTGGATTCCAGAGGATGCTTTTATTTCTCCGATCATGCGGCTACAGATCTCGGTACAGGAAGACAACTGATCGTTGATTTTGAGGTGTCTGAACAACTCCTACAGCTCTTTCAACGGTTTCTCAGGCAAGCAGTGACATGGGGAGTCCCTAGTCAGATCCCTCAACTCAACGGTTTAGCCTTCAAAAGTTCCATGATGGATGCTCCAATCACTCAGCCAAAGGAGCCAGATGAAAGAATCAAGGCCCCCAATCTCAGAGGCGGTCACCTCAAACTCAGATTTATCTCCCAAGAGCAACTGGATCGTGAAGACGGAAACCCTCCTAATGATGCGGCTGGTTCCAGCGAACCATCCCCCGAGGACATCGCATATCTTTCCAACTTGACTCCATTCCAACAGAAGATACGCGATAGCTTCCACGGTTTGGGCTGGATTGATACCGACATTTGCAAATTCCTGATCCAGTTTGAGAACGGACGAGAACACATACGGGCTGAACTAAGCATGAAGGGGCAGAGTGAGACCGACATTCAAAAGCTCGAGGATCTCTGTGAGATGGATATGGAGGATTTCTCACACCTCCGACGGTCTGGCGCCAACCGGGCCCTTGAGCAATACCAGTCTGAGCTATACCTGCTGCATGAAAACACGAGACAAAGAAGGGTTATGTTAAATGAGGAATAATTTCTTCTTCGTCCTTTTTTCGTTTAATTACGAGGCTCGCTGGAAGATATGCATTACCTCCATGAACGCAGTGCTCCTGGAGTGCACTTGGGCGCTCACAAAAACAAACGCATGTCAAGAATTGATTCATCAAATGTGATAGAACCACATCGTATATCGTCTTTGCCTCTTATAGATTTCATACGCAACCTCACGTTGAGTATTTCGGTCAAGGCGGGGCATCTAAAGTTACGGATGGAAGACAGCCGTTTCTGGCGTCGAAAGTGGTCATTTTCGGCGTCAATTCCACAGGTCCTCATATTCTATATGTAAAATTCCAAAGTGAATGAACTGAAACTCATAATAAATGAAGAATACTCTAAGTATTCCTAGGCCTATAGGCTTCAAGGCGCCCAGGTGTGATAACTAGCCCTAAAAATGTCCGATTAATAATTCGGGTGGTTCTCGGAGGTTAAACTGGCGATGTGCAGGGGTATATCCCTTGTAGTCTTTCGAGTTCTACGGATTATTAACATTCTGATTATCAAGCTCTAGAGATAACATTGATCTAGAGATAACATTGAAGCAGTGAATATAAATACCCGTAGACCCCGTGCAAGGTTGCTTTTAGACATTCACATTATCCAATCCTCCAACCTCCAACCATCATCTACCATGTCTAACATCGAAATCATCTGGGGCGGGGCCTCAATCATGGACGAAGTCGCATATCCGACTCTCGAATCCATCAACGAGGTCCTCGATATTCTACAAGCCAATGGCATCAACCACATCGATACAGCCAAGTACTACAATAACTCCGAGGAGTTATTAGGAAAACTGCATGCCGAATCCCGCTTTACCATTGATTCAAAATATCCCGGCGGCTTTGCATCTGAGTCTTCCACCCCAGAGTCCTTCAATGCAAACCTGAACCGGAGTTTATCCCTTCTTCAAACCAGCCAGGTAAGCTTCCCACAATCCAAGACTTACCCAACTCCCTAACACCATTTCTAGCTCGATATCTACTACATGCATGCCCCCGAGCGCAGAAGCTCAATGGAAGTCCTGATGGCTAGTATCGACTCAGCCCACAAGGCGGGAAAGTTTAAGCGATTCGGACTGTCCAACTATCTGGCCGAGGAGGTCGAAGATGTAGTCCGCATTTGCCGCGAAAACAATTACATCATGCCAAGTGTCTACCAGGGGAACTATTCTGCCGTTGCACGCCGGGGAGAAAAAGAAATCTTGCCTACGCTACGGAAACACAATATCGCCTTCTATGCTTACTCGCCCATCGCCGGAGGATTCTTGACTAAGGATGTTGCAACACTGGTCTCTGGCGGCGAGGGGCGGTGGGATCCAAAAACCCCACTTGGTGGAGTTTACAATGCGCTTTTCAATAAGCCGCACATGTTGAAGGGCTTGGGACAATGGGACAAGATTGCTAAGGAGTCTGGTATCTCCAAGGCTGAGCTGGCATACCGGTGGGCGATGCATAACTCGGCTCTCAACGCAGAATTCGGCGATGCTGTGATTATTGGCTCGAGTAATGTTGAGCAGCTCAATCAGACGCTTGTTGCATTGAGCAAGGGTCCTCTCAGTGCGGAACTCGTAGCGCAGATTGATCAGGTGTGGGATATTGTCGAGGCTGATTCGCCTTTGGATACCTTTAATGGTTTCTCCATGTATGACAAGGTCTGAAGTCAAGGGAGACAAGTGAAGGAAATTTGTAAATAATCTCTAAAACTTAGAAAAAAATCTACTTTTCACCAAGATACTTCCAGATACTAGAGCAGGTAGAAATATCAAAACGCGAAGCTAGAAAGGAATTCAGTGGTGGGGGTGTGGATAGCCTTCAAACATTTATTTTCAATGTGGACTGGCTTAGCTGCATTAAGCATATACCAGATATCACAGAGTCGCTCCCCCTCTCGGCATCCCATAATAATCACGTAACCTGCGGCGAGCATATGACTTGTCATCTTGCAATACACTCAGGGAAAAGATAGGATCTGGCCGGGTAGGCTGTTTCCAAGCGATGGTAAACAGCAGCTTCATTGTTGAGCCTACATAAAGGTCATTAGCTAAACCCAATAACAGAACACGGCGTAGCTCATGGTGCATCCAGGTTATGTATCCAACATTTTAGTACTCGTCGAACTCCATTGGTTTCTGCTTATGAAGGTGCCTAGAGGCTGTCCTAGATCTAAACAAGACAAGTGACGAAGCGAAGAAGAGAAGACAAGAGTCAAGGCAGAGTGATGAAGAGAGTTAAAGTAGAGTAATGAAGAGGACTGATTTGGAGATTGGCATGTCCGATGCCTTAAAAAGGAGTGGCAGGTCCACGGGTCTATTGGCACATAAAACGTGGTTTTGTCTTCAAAGGTTGGTAACTTAGTCGACCCTTATGTACCTTGATATGATGACAATTTTGGTTGAATTCGAGCTTCACGGCAGTTAGTGATTTGGACGTCTTTTTGGATGTCTTTTGGGATATCTTTTGGTGTCTTCTTTGAGTGAGACTAGAGAATAATATCAGGAAATTGCACTCGTTGTCAATCCCTCCATACAATTGTCCATAATATGCCCTACGTATAGTGTAAACTTCAATGCAGTGATATTAGGCCAACCCCAATGGGCGTATATAAATTGATGAATTGAGGGCTGTCGAGGGTATCTTAAGGGAAAGGAACGCGGAAATAACGTTATAGGACAGAAAAGGGATAAACATAATAGGCAAAGAAGACACAAAACCGAGATGAGTTGAAGGAAAGCAGATCAATCAAAGTCGAACCTGACCACCGGCTAACCGTTCCCAATCCCTCTGTCCAAAGGGGATATAGGTATTACCCTGGAGCCAGTATATTCGGTCCTTCTTCGACACAAGAGCCGGATCCACGCCTTCAGTACGAAGGACATGCTTCTGCTGCTTATTATTACCGGTCGACTGCGTCATAGGCGTAACCCGCAAGAACAGCGGAGCTGCGAACCGGGGCAAGTTCTTGAGAGTGTGTGCAGCCAAAGTATCAAGCACTTCGCGCGAAGGCTCCAGTGCGGAATCAGAGGGGTTGCCGCTTGCTACCTGTTGGTTGAAGAGGATAGCTGCACATCCGGCACGGCCGTCATGATTGGGAAGAGTCACGCCGTAAACATTGGCTTCGTGCACTTCAGAATGCGAGCCTAGAACCTCGGAAACCTCGCTGGTAGATACATTCTCGCTCTTCCACCGGAAGGTATCACCCAATCGATCCGAGAAATACCAGCGGCCGTCTTTGTCCCATCGAACCATGTCACCGGTCCGGAAATAGGCATCGCCCTTCTTGATTACATCACGGATAATCTTGCCCTCTGTCGCTTTCTTGTTTCCAAAGTAGCCTTGGAAATTGGCAGTGGGATCCGCTGCATCGATAGCAAACAGCAACTCACCGGGATCCCCCGGGGGACACTCTTGCAGAGACCAGTCTTGGGGTCACGCCACGGTTCCTCGGTATCGTGATCGACATCCACAATGGCAGAGCTACGGCCAAGGATGATATTTCCCAAGGCACCATTTCGGCCGATGGCACCGGCAGAGAAGTCGTTTGACGAAATGTTCCATGATCCCGCGGTGCCTTCAGTGGCGGCGTAGAACTCGGCGACTGTGGGGATGTTAAAGCGCTCCTTGAAGCGGTTCCAGATATCGGGACGCAGCCCATTTCCAAATGCTAGGCGGATATTGTGTTTCTTATCAAGGTCCTCGCCAGTGACTGGATCACTTTCAGGTGCTACGCCCATCAGATAACGTAGCGTCTCGCCCACATATTGGATGATTGTCGCATCGTTCTCGCGAGCCTCCTTGATGAAATTGCGCGCAGAGAACCGGCGGCCAACAATCAGGGTGGATCCACCCATCAGGCAGGTTATAAACCCAAGCACCGCAGCGGAACTATGGTACAGAGGCATGCACTAGTGAAGAGATTAGCATGAACAGTAACATTTGTTAATTTGATAGACTTTACCGTGAAAAATCTGTCAGAGGAAGTAATGTTCAACCAATCTTTAACGAACAAACTACCAGACCAGCACTTCTTCCAGCTAACAATAGCGGGTTTGGGAAGCCCGGTGGTGCCACTTGTGTAAATCAGAATGGCCATATCGCGAGGAATCGCGCCGCTGCGGACCTTGTCATCCTCTCGCGTAGGCTCCATTCCAAAAATCTGCGCTTCCACCTCCGGGGTATGAAACACGATTTTAACTGGTCCCTTGCCATCACGGAAGCTCGGGGATGTCAGAATCTTCTCCTGCTCCGCCGGGAAGCAGTGGCGAACTTCTTCATCAACCACTAAGAGCCTCGCAGTGGAAGTTCGAATAGAGTGGGTGAGCGGCTTGCCAGACAAATTGTAGTTGATAAACGCAGGCACTGCTCCAATACTCCACAGTCCCAGCAACATAAAGATGAAGGTGGAAGAGTTCATGAAGTCCATCGCAACAATCTCCTTGCGCTTGATGCCATGGACGTTCTTGAACCACGCTCCGTAGCGAAGTACCGTGATGTAAGCCTCGTGGAACGTCGTTGTTTGTCCATTGTACACAATAAAATCGTTGCCGGCGGTTTTAGGATCGAGCGCATAGGCTTCAAGTACGTAGAAGAGGTTCAAGCGGTCGCCACGTTCTGCGATGTGGGACCTCACGGACATCTTGAATAGCCCCTTGATCAGGCTCAAATCGTAGGAAACCGACCATCTTGCGTTGAGATATGCAAGCGTGGTTGCCGCAGCAGGGAGTGCAAGACTCAAGGGAATATCTGCGCAAAGAGACAGCTTGTTAGCCATGCCATACAGCCCTGCCATATGTCATAACCTACCGGGCAAAGATGGCAGCGGCATTATGTTCAAGAAGATTCGAGGATCAAGCCCAGTTGAGTATGGTCAAGTTGTATGATATGGGGGTAGACGATGAGATCGCCCCTTGTGTGACAGCTTTGGGCGCGGGGAGAAAGAATAAAGAACGTGCGATAGGGGCTTCTTGACTGATACCTCGGTTTCACTGCCTCGTATTAGTGATTCAAGGGCAATAAATGCTGGCTCCAGCGAGGTCCGTGAGATTGAAATAGAAAAAGAGCGAAATGTGCCTCGGCACGGGAGCGGATTCCGACATGTAATGGAGCACAAGGTTGGACACGTAAGTACACGGATAAAAGGAAATTAACAGGTTCTCGATGTCTTTTCATTATTTAAAAATAGCATTCAGAATGATATATTAAGTATACTAATTCTAATAATCTTCTATACTTTCACATGGGGCTCGGCTTTAAGGATCGCCACCCCGCACTTTTACTCTGAAAGTGACCCCTGTTCTTAGCGTTCGGATCTACGTACCTATTTCAACTATTGACAGCTAACTAGCTAACATAAAATTCTTATGTATCAATGTTAAGACAGTATCAATTTTTTAAGGGCCTCTTCACTGGGACATCCTCATACTCATCTTCCATGAACTTGCTCAATGCATCCAAGCCCTGCTCCAGGACCTCGGTTTCATTGGCATACCCAATGCGAACATAACCCTTAAAGTCTTCTCCGAGACCAAAACAAAGGCTTCCTGGAACAAGCATCACACCAGTCCGTTCCTGAAGCATCTCGCAGAAAGCAACATCATCTACGGGTTTTCCCATTTTGTTAAAGCGCACAAATGCAGTGCTACCGGCTTGCGGCTTAACCCACTCACATGCCCAGCGATGAGCATCGATGAACTTCTCCAGAATAGAAAGATTAGTCCGAGCTAGATCGAGATTTCGCTTTAGAAGATTGTGGATGCAATCGGGTGCTAGGGCAAAACTGGCAATTGCCTCGTTAATTTGCCCGACCGAGATAGTTGTATAGTCGCGCGCATTAGCAAGAGATTCAATGATAGAACTATCGCGCGACGCAACCCAGCCGACCCGCAAACCCGCCAAGCTATATGCTTTAGAAACGGATCCTGTCACCACGGTGCGTTCGTATCCCATGGAAAGAAGTGTAGGTGGGAATCTCGGGTCCGCGGGACTGATGTTGTGGAAGAGTGGTCGATAGACCTCATCGGAGTGGATGATGATGGATTTCTCGCGGGCAATATCGACCAATTCTTGGAGTGTCTGGCGCGGAATGATGGCTCCAGTTGGGTTTTGCGGGTTGCTATGACGAGCATGATAGTTAGAAAAGAGCGCGCATCTTATGATTGTTACAAGAATCAGATATCAGACATACTTTATAATGATCAACTTCGTGTTAGGACGGATAAGGCCTTTCAGCTCTTCAATGTCCAGCTGCCATCCATCGGCCTCTTTGGACTTCCACAGGCTGACTTCGGCCCCCACTGATGCAGGTACGGAAAAAAGTTGCTGATATGTTGGATAATGGCAAATGACATGGTCTCCTGGGCCAAGCAACGTATAAAGCAACAAGAAGTTCGCTTGAATTGCGCCAGCGGTGATCAAAATATTATCCTTCGGCAACTGCGTTGGTGCCCTCACCGAATACAAATTCGCCAATGTATCTCGTAGCTTATCGGAGCCTCGGATCGCCCCATATGTAAGTTTGGTGGATTGAAGCTGGGTCAAGGGGTCGGAGTCCTTGTCATCGGAGAGCGCGCGGAGATCGTCAACGGAGATGGATGCGCAACAGGTCTCGGCGGTATTATATTTCGCAGTGGTCTCATATTTGTCCATCCACTGCAGACTGGTTAGTAACGGATATTTGTAACAACACAGGGAACAAAGAAATACCACCGAGTCATGGGGTAATGCGGGGAGGTACCTGTTCAACCGCGAAGGCTTCAATCTTCACCATGGCTGAGGATAGTGAGCAGTGGCAAATTAGCTATGTACAGTCAAATCTCTTTGTACACGGACGTTCCAAGGTCCAGCTGAATGGGTAATAACTTGGATTTCTCGTTTTGCTACCGCAGCTTTTACCTACGGGTTCCTCGAGTCGATGCTATCACGTGATGGATAACTCTTAGGCGTTCCCAATCCATCGTCACGATGCTATGGTAATATGTTGGAGTCGTGAGTTATATGCAGCGTAGATCATTAATTGGCTAGCTTCTTATCCGATGCATCTCCCATAAAGGGCTGCACCTCTTCAAGTAGCTACGGCATAAGCAATATTGACAGATTATTATCATCGTATCACACCGTTGCCCCCGCAACGGCATTGGGAACTTCAAGCAAGTCGAGTACACTGTACACTGTCTTCCCTAAGGACATTTACAATTCTATTGGTGTAAGTAAAACCAGATTGTTCGAACAAAATTGACTATATATATCTCCTGATAATACCTACATGCATAGGTGGTAGCATCTTAATTCTTTCATGAACAGTGTATCACAATCTTGACCTTGGGATGTTGAAAGACCTGGTGATGGCAAAGGGAGAATCAAGAGCACTGGCAATCAATTTTTAGGGAAGATTTACTGAAGATTTACTCAAACATATATCCAAGGCGCCAGCATTTTTGGGCACAGGCGAATGATATTTAATCTCGAGTACTGTATAAATCCCGACTTCAAATTCTTCGCTCAAAAAACGACTGGATAATCCCTACATTGTTCGCCTCATATTCCCTTAGCTCGACCGAGTCGTCATCGTTCAGGAAGGTATTAGGTTGCACAAACTTCCACATCGGCTCCGGCAATAATTTGCCTCCAGATCTCGAACTCGCCCTCAACGGCACTCAAAGCCTCATAGAAAGGCCAACATGCATCGACATCGGTTGTACAGTGCCATATATGAATTTTACATAGCATGCGTCCAATCGAGGGTTTGCCGTGGGAAACGACTTTAGAGCGGTCGACGCGAACGCAGAGCCTTTTAGCAACGGGGTCAAATTCTACCCACATCATACCATCTCCGTCCTGGAGGATATGTTTGAATATCGCAAATTGAGACTTGCACATGTAAAAAAGGTAAGTAGAAGGTCAGTCATAGTGGAGGTTCTGTCGGCGCATCAGTGTTCAAGCTCACCTGGTCATGGTCACCTCCCCATGCTTGGTCTTCGACCTTGAAGCTATGAAGTGCGCGAAGTCCCTCCACTCCAATTTGGACGTATGTGTAATATATGACTTACCGACGTTAGTCTTGAAAATACTTGGGCTGTCAGGATATCCAGCCACTCACGGTCATCTGCTGTCGGGGTGCTATTCTGATCATATCCAAACAGGGAGAGAATATCCCTGTTGTCAGCCAGATAGTTCGCGACTAGAAAAGCTCTGCACTCTTCCACCGTCGGGGCCAATTACCCAAACACCCTGTTCCAGGTTTCTCCCGGTCTATACCAAGTATGTACAGGCTGACCTGTGACTGGACTTATTGGGGGGTTCTTGTGATCAAAGTTGAAGTTTTCCGGTTCCGTGGCCAATAAGCTCATGTATAGCTGTCCCAATGAAGCGCAAGATATGGACACATCCCATGTACGTGTCTGCCTCTGAACTGTGAACATAATAGCATGGACGGCCGGGACTGCTGTTGGGGCTCATTCGATTGCCAAAAACTAGATTTTAGACGCCGCGCCTCTTTCCATCATCATCATCCTACATTAATGTCAATAATGATACCCCTCTTTGACTTGATAGAAGATTAATATCTCTAAACCTACAATAGTGATGTTCATGGCTTCCCAAACAGTGCTTGAAACAGAGGCGAGTACTAGGCTGTTGTCAGAGCAGTATCTCTTTCTCCTTAAGAAGTGACCTCTGATCGCCGAAATACTCACCATGGATGATCGCAAAGTCGGGAACATCGAATTCGCTAGGCTCAAATGGTCCTTTACCATAGTTCTCGTCGGGTACCGCCCAAGGGAGCGTGCGGATGAGCCCCGAAGACTTCTCAACGAGCTGTTTCATTTTGTTTGTTTCCTCCGGATGAGCGATACCAGCTACAGCTAGCCATTCTGCTCTCTTGCCATGGGGATCACGATAGAAAAAAAGGAAGCCCATGCAATGTTCGACCCGAGGGGCTTTATCCTTGACCCACGTTTTGTGGGCAGAACGGAAAGCTTTATAGTCCCCAGTGCGGAAGCTCTCGATAAGCTGGGACAGTCCAGTCTTTTCTTCGTCCACTAGTGCGTATTTGCGTGCCTCGGTAAGCTCCGCACAGATCTTTGCCATTTCTTCAGCATGGTCACCATGGGAAAGGAAAACTCTAGCCGGACGCTAGCCTCCAATTTCGATGTCACCTAAAGCTGGGGCTCGGGGTCTTTTTCTACAGAAGCCTGGAGGATTTCGAACACATGAAAATTCTCAGATGCTAAAGCGTTGCCGCGGGCATGCTTGGTAAGGCGAGTGTTCTCTGGGGCGACCCCTTTGGTTTCCATTAACTTAGTGACAGCCTCGATCTCTTCTTTTGTAATCCATTCTCTTCCAGGGTAGTAGGTTGACTGGTTGGTTTTATCAGGATACCCAAGTTGAGCTGGCTGGGCTGTCGTCATCCGGTCAATGATCTCCTCAAGCTTCGCGCTTGCCTCAGGTGATATACCTGCCATCTTACGCAAGGCATCTTTGGGAACATTCGGGATGGATTTACGGTCGCCGTCATTCTGTGACTGCAGCATCAACAATTCAGGCCATGGCTCGAAGGCTCGAAAGCTCGAAAGCTATAGTGGACACCAACAAACTGTTACCAAGGTTGGAAAGAAATGAGCCAGTAAACTGAAGCCATGTATCAAGATCCTCCTGCTCTAGGCCCCGCTCACGAAAATCGTCCCATCGTCCATTGCATGCTCTGTGTAGCTCAATAATAAAATCAAAGATCCCCTCCGCTTCTGGCGAAGTCTGACGAAGAACGATCCGGCCGCCGTGCCAGCATGCCCGTGCTAAGTGGTGAGCGTAGGTTTTGGACAGAATTCTTCACGGCCATGTAGGCTACAACTGTGAGGAGGTCCAAGTCTTCACTAGATCCCGATGATCGCGAGACCGTGGAGACTTTTAAAACATGTGAAAATGCAGTGGAATGGCTGCTTGGAAGCACTTCTCCATCTCTTACGTTAATCCGCCCGGCCCTGGGTCACCTACATGTTTTCGCCAAATTCTTTCAAGTGAACCTTGCCGCAGATCTCAATGTGTTGTACCTCTGGGGCTCCTTAGTGTGTGCTCTACAAGTCAGTCTTTCCTAGAAGATGCCAGTCATTTACCTTACTCATGCTGATTTTCCTGGGGCTTTGTGCAGCTTGTGTCCAAGAATCTGAAGGCATTGGAAGAGGTCCCTCGCATGATCAAGTCTCTGGCGTTCAAGGCCGAAGCATTCAATTGCTATTATACAGACTGCCATGTGATTAGTAACGTGATGAAAGAGGTTTGCTTCGATATGCAACTCCAATTTGCAAACTTCTTCACATCCTGTATCAAGCACATACGTGCTGCGGGTGGGTTACAGACTCTTCAACACAAAACAGAACTTCTCACGCATAATTAACTCATCAAGAACAGAGTCGGACGGATATGGGTACTCACTTGTTGAGAAGGGTACGAGGTATCAGCAGCGCATCCAAACACAATATGAACAAGCAACCTTAGTGCTCGGGGAAGCTCTTTCACGGCTGAAGATGTCCATCAGCAAAGGTGTGCCTGGTGAGGATCGGCCTTCAGTAGAAATGGACATCACGAAGTCTGCGCCAAAGCAACGCTGTATCATAACGCCTCCGACAAGGACCAGCCGACTTTTTGATCGGCTTGATGTTTTTGTCCAGCTTGATAAGCTTCTCAATCCCGACGCCGGGGAGTTCTCGCTCCAGTCAGTAGCTATGCATGGCATTGGAGGAGTTGGGAAAAGCAGTATCGCGTCATTCTACGCCGAGCAAAAGTTCTCTGAGCATGTTTATGATGTTGTTTTGTGGGTATGGGGTGAGAAAGAGGCCTCCCTGCGACAAAGCTTCACAGATATCGCCCTGCGACTGAATCTGCCAGAAGCACAGGCTCAGTCTCATAATGAGAATCAGGCCCTTGTCCAAGACTGGTTTCGGGTCACTAGTAAGTTCATTTTCTTCTATTGATTTTACTGCCCTAGGCCTAGAACTGAGGTAACAATATGTTCTTAATGGCATAGAATGCAAGTGGCTTATTATCTACGACAACGTCGAGTCGGCCCATATGCTTCTCCCGTACTGGCCGCGGCCTTCGCCTCATGGCAGGGCTATCATCACCACACGCAACCACTCGCTTGCCTTTGAGCCAGCAGCATCCGGCATTGAGATCACCTCTTGGGATACCGAAACTGGGGCTGAGTTCCAGCTTTTTCTACTAAAGAAAAGCATAGGGCAAGATATCGACTCTGAGAATACTTCCGCCCGCACGTTGTCCGAGAAACTGAGTGGGCATGCACTGGCTCTTTCGCAAATGGCGAGCCTAATTTACGATGGTGAATCCGTGATTTTACTAACATGTACTTGGAAAGCCCCCGCTCTGCTCATACCATAAATGAGCTTACGGTGCTTTGGGATTTTACCTTTCAGTCCCTCGACAAGAACAGTTTTCACTTCTCAGTATCATTTGCTTTCTGATGCCCGACAACATACCGCCAGAGATATTTGTGCCTAGCAACGAGAAGAAATTACCTCCACACCTGGAATAAAAGAAGGACAAATTTGCTGGGTATGCTGGAGTACACTCTGTGGGTTGATCATGGCCGAACAAGTCTGACTTCGCCTTTACGCAGCTTCTCTGCCGCCCCGAGAAAGCTTACCGCGCAAGCGCTGATTAAACGAGACAAAGACTCTGGCATTCTTACCGTACATCGTCTCGTACAGAGTCAGTTCCGGTACTTTTGGGGTCCGGAACAGCGTCAAAAATTCTTTTGTGACACGGTGACGCTTCTTTCGTATGTTATGCGACAGAGCGGAATAGAAAAGGGACAACTCTATGATGCGTGGGAAGGGTACAACCGATACCTACAGCATGTCATCAACTTGAGAGATATCTTTGAGGAAGAAAGGAAGTCGTCTTGCTCTTTTAGAGCATCACTTATATTCTGTGACATTCTCAACGATTACCAGAGGTACTTCTTTCCAGCATCCTTTATGAAAAATAGGGAACATCAAGAGAATGAAGCTAGTTTGCTGAACACTTTCTAACCACAATTCACTGTCTTTATGTAGGTACCTATATGAGAACTGTGCCTTTGAAGAGTGCGAGAGAACTTGCGCCGTGAACTGGGCCGCAGCGTCAACCTTGGTATCAGAAGAGGACAAAACCAAGTGTGAGGGCACCATCATCTCCCACCAGGCCCAGGTATTGGAGAAGCTCGGAAACATGCATAAAGCCATCGAGATCTGCCAGAAAGGGATTGATATCAGACTTGGTGAGTCACCTAGGAAGCAGATCCTTATTGCCTACTCGTATTGCAACCTCGGTATTATTTATAGCAGCTCCAACAATTTTCCGAAGGCTACGGGATATTTCCAAGAATCACGCCAATGGTGGGCAGCTCACTTCGATGACAAAGGGGAAACTCGGAAATACTCTTCATCCATCCTCGTCAGTGAGGCAAGGTGTCTGATAGGCCTCGGGGAATTCCACAAGGCCGAAGAAATGCTTGATGCGACCATTGCACAAGTTAGGGAAGAGAAACCATTGAATTTTGGAACCTTGGCATAGTAAGTGATAAGGTGGTATGCAAGATCGATGCAATTATTGACTGGAGCCACGGGGCTGAATCAACAGCACGTACTTCTGCATCGGTACGCTGGACAGATGTCGACGTAGGTTTGAATGCGCTGAGGCACACTTCATGGAGGCCCAAAATGCGTGGCTCGGGGGGGACCAGACCCGTCTCCATCCGTTCAATGCTGGGATCTTGTACAATATTGGAGCTTGTTGCTTGGACCAAGGCAAAGTTGAGGCTTCGATGTAAGATGCCAAGACTTGGGGGCATCAGGCTCTTGGACTTTTTATTCTGACTTTGTTTGATAGTAAGCATATTAGGGACTCGCTGGAAGTGACCGAGTTCTACAGTCGGTCGATGCCAGTCGAGCACGGTCGCAATCTTTCAAACTCTCTGAAGCCTTACTTCGCAGTGGGGATGGCAGCGCCTCGGAAGCAGCGAATCTGAGGGAGAAAGCTAACTTTTATCTGAAGAAAAAGCAGTCGGACGTGATTGCATCGGATACTGAGATTGTATATGATGATCTGATTCCAGTGTATTGGAGGTAGTGCCTGGAATTCGAAGGGTAATAACGTAATTGTGTCAACTCGTTTATTTACAGACATACTGATTCTTATTACCACCTATCACACATATAGTAGCTGATAGATGGAGGCAAAAATGAGATGATAGCTGATGATAGCCCTGATGAAATTCTTGGGGAGGTTGCCCACGCCTGACACGTATCTCAAAGACCTCGGCCCGTGAATAAAATAAAGCAACATTACTCGGTAAATGTAGCAAAGAACAACTACTCTGTTCTGACTTTTGGATTTGGTCTTCGTCGCTAAATTGTATCCCCTATAATCGCATCACGTGTTTCCCCGCATTGAGGCACGGCACCTGGGCAGCCATAACAAAAGGAAGAAATATTGTAGGAAAGGTCAAAATTTATGAAGCATCTTCTTCATAGTTGTAGCTGTAGAATGAAAATCATTGAAGTTAATCTGGAGTACCATCTGCCTACCGGGTCACCTGCAGGTTCCTGACGCCTAGGGAGCAGCCCAGTCTTCTCTGCTCGCTTCTCCGCCCGCGTCATCGCTTGGGGGGCCAATCTCACCCTATTTCTCCACGTCCTACTTCTCAACCTTCAAACTTACCTCCCTTTCTCGATCTTTTACTTCAACTATATGCTCCAGTTTGATCCTCTATTTTGATCAATTCGGCGGTCCGCCCCGCATTCCTTCCTCGATTATCGGTATCGCTACGTATTACGACACACTGCCGCCATCCTCTACAAGATGCGCTTGACTGGCGCAATAACTCTTTCGCTTCTCACATTAAGTCCCATACTGGGATCTGCTACAGCATGGAGCGAATTTTCCGACGCAAACCTGGCTACGCAATATTCCCTCTTCGATGATCGGCCACCCGGATGTCCAGAGTGCCCGGCTTGCTTCAACTGCCAACTCGACAACTATAACTGCACACATTTTGCAGATTGCAACAACTACAACGGCAAATGCTCATGTCCCCCCGGGTTTGGAGGCGACGACTGCTCGGTTCCCCTATGCGGTTCGTTGGCCGACAACTTGAACCGACCGCAGCGTGATACCAACACCTGTCAATGCAAGGATGGCTGGAAAGGCATCAACTGCAACGTCTGTGACTCGGATAATGCCTGTAACGCTATGATGCCAGAAAATCAAGGGGGTGTGTGTCACAAGCAAGGTGTCACGGTCAAGGAGAACTTCCAGATGTGTGATGTGACCAACCGTGCGATCTTGAAACAGCTGGACGGCCGCAAGCCCCAAGTGACTTTCTCCTGCAAAGCCGAGGATGAAACATGTAGCTTCCAATTTTGGGTCGACCAGAAAGAGTCATTCTATTGCGGCCTAGACACTTGCGAGTGGAACATGGAAACAGACTACGGCTCCAATACAACTCACTACAAGTGTGAGCACCTTCAGTGCAAATGTATTCCGGGCCGTTTCCTCTGTGGCGAGAACGGCTCCATCGATCTGAGCGATTTCCTTGTCCAACTGATCAAGGGCCCGGCCACTTTCGATACCAAATCAACTCTGGAGGGTACCAAGAGCGTTTTCTCTGAACCTCAAATGAATGGATTGATTGCAGGCGTCTTTGGTGATCCCAGCATCTTCTTATCGTGCGATTCAGGAGAGTGCATGTACAAGACCGACGAACCGGGATACGAACGCCCCGTGAAGAAAATCAACACCCCACTTATTGCCGGAGTGATCGCGGGAAGTTCACTATTTGTGGTTGCTGTCATTCTGCTCGTTTGGTATCTGTCCCGTCGTGCTGCCCGTCGCAGTTATCTTCGCCTGTCTCTCTCGGATGATTCGGACGACGAAACGGCGAAACTCATGGCAGACTATCGCCCCGTGGCTCTGTATTGGGACAATGTATCTTACACACTAAACGGGAAAGAGATCCTCTCTGGTATTCAAGGCGCATCCATACCAGGCCAAATTACAGCCATTATGGGAGCTTCTGGTGCCGGAAAAACTTCATTCCTTGATATCCTGGCACGAAAGAACAAACGTGGCTCGGTGAATGGAGATTTCTATGTCAATGGTGAGAAAATTGATGATAATGACTTCAGATCCATGGTCGGCTTTGTCGACCAAGAAGACACAATGCTTGCCACCTTGACAGTCCATGAGACCATCTTGACAAGTGCCCTACTCAGACTTCCCCGAGACATGAGCCGGGCAGCTAAAGAGCAAAGAGTGGTGGAGGTCGAAAAGCAACTTGGAATCCACCATATCAAGGATCAATTGATTGGCTCGGAAGAAGGCAATGGTCGTGGCATTTCCGGAGGAGAGAAGCGCCGCGTCGGGATCGCTTGTGAGCTGGTTACCAGCCCTAGTATCCTGTTCCTGGATGAACCCACCAGTGGATTGGATGCCTACAATGCGTTCAATGTGGTTGAATGTCTAGTGACACTGGCCAAGACATACAACCGTACTGTAATCTTCACCATCCACCAACCTCGCTCGAACATTGTCGCCCTGTTTGACCGACTCATACTCCTCGCAGAAGGACGCACTGTCTATTCCGGCCCCTTCTCGTCCTGTCAGCAGTACTTCGACCGTATTGGCTATTCCTGTCCGCCGGGATTCAACATTGCGGATTACCTTGTCGATCTTACAATGCACGCCGGTGGCGCACATTCGTCATATACAGACGAAGTAACATCGTCTATGGATAGGCGCACTGGTCCACCGAAGACTGCATCAAGCAGTCTCAGAGCTGTCAAGTCTATTAACAGCGCGTCGATCCAGAGTATTGAAGACAACTCAAGCGGTGCAGAGGCGACCTGGAGACCCAAAAACAAACGTCGTGTATCTCTGAAACAGCAACAAGATCGTCAACTTTACTCTCGAAAGCAACATACCGAACGCCCAATCACACCAAAGACAGATGACGAGAGTGCTACATTGGATGTAGCTGAGAATCATCAGCAATGGCTGCGTCTTTCTCGTCAACAAGGCAATGTCCCTCCGCAAATCCTTGATGACCCCGATCAACTGCCTCCTCCGGCACCTGGACAAAGCGATCTCGATATTCTGGTTGCCAGCTACGCGGATTCTGATGTTTGCCATCTTGTGCATGATGAGATTTTGACCGCCGTTCAGAATGCCCAGGCTGTGAACGGTTCACCAAATTCGCCCATTTTGTCGGATACTGTGATACAGTCTAAGGGCTATGCTCGTGTTGGTTTGGTGCGGCAATTCATTATCCTGTCTCAGCGGACATGGCGTAATCTTTATCGAAACCCGATGTTGATGCTCACCCATTACGCAATTGCCATCCTTCTCGCGGTCTTGTCAGGATACCTCTTCTATGGCCTCACTGACGATATCAAAGGCTTCCAGAATCGTCTTGGTCTCTTCTTCTTCATCTTGGCTCTATTTGGTTTCAGTACTTTGACTAGTCTCAACGTGTTCTCCACGGAGCGGCTTTTGTTTGTACGTGAGCGTGCCAATGGTTACTATCATCCTGTCACATACTTTGCGTCCAAGGTCGTGTTTGATATCGTTCCTCTGAGGCTGATTCCTCCCATCATCATGGGTATCATTGTATACCCTATGACGGGTCTGATTCCATCATGGCCTGAATTCTTTCGCTTTTTACTGGTTTTGGTCCTTTTCAATCTCGCGGCAGCCAATATTTGCCTCTTCATCGGCATCATTTTCCGGGATGGCGGAGTCGCCAATCTTATTGGCAGTTTAGTTATGCTGTTTAGCTTGCTCTTCGCCGGTCTCTTGCTGAATCACGATGCGATCCCCAAGTCAGCATTGTGGTTGCAGACTGTAAGTTTTCCTATTAGCTCGAACTATTTTTCACCTACTAACGATAGTACCAGCTATCCATTTTCCACTATGGCTTCGAGGCCTTGATCGTCAACGAAGTGACTTTCCTCACCTTGATTGATCACAAGTACGGTTTGGATATTGAAGTTCCTGGTGCTTCTATCTTAAGCGCATTCGGGTTTGACACCCAGGCCTACTGGAGCGATGTTATCGGGCTGGCTGTCATTTCCGGGGCCTTCATCGTCATTGCATACAGTGCAATGCATTTCCTACTTGTTGAGAAGCGATGAGCTAGTCATATTCTGTTACTATACACTGGTATAATACCATCGAAGCGTTTCCATCCAGTGTCTTGCCTTAGGTTCGACTCCTTGTTTTCGGACGTTGTTTTGTGCGGTCATTGCCAAGAAGATTGAAGATTCTCTGAAGACATAAGCCTGTATACCGGGGGTCTATATTTTATTAGTTTATTATTATGTGTATAGACAAGGTAGGTAGGTATGTCTAAGTTTTGAAATAAATGAAGTTGGGTACATCAGACAATCTGGAGGCACGTGTCAAACGTCATCATTCTACAAAGCTTGTTCCAAGGTTCAGGTCAGATGGCCTCAGTTACCAACTAGGTACAGGGCTACTAAGTACAAGTAGTAACCAATTTATTTCGACGAGTTGTTTCTTATATACTCCATACTCCAGAGTTCTCCATACTCCAGAGTTCTCCATACCCCATACAGCATGTACGTTACCAGCCCCCGTTTTCGGGTTGCGCTAATGATGACCAGCCCTCCCGACACCGCCGACCCGTTCAGGTCGCAGTTCGCTAATCTCTAAACTCCCTCTTTCGATCCCACCTCATCTTTGCTTTTCTTTTCACCTCCACCAGCTTGCGTGCATTTTCTTATTTGTGAGTGAGCTTTGACCCCTCTTCGGAGACAACTCTGTGTGATTCCTCTGTCTTCCTTGGGCCGCAGAACCCCACAAACATCTCCAATTCCGGACTCTTTCCACTTTTGACCTCAACCACTTTTGTCGCAGACAGTTGGCTCATATTCTTTGTTTAGCAATTGAAATATTGTCAATTATACTTGACACAACGTCACTCTCGCAATGATGTCTGGCGAAGCATGGCTTTACCTGTTGTCGGTGTTGATCAACGCCGTCAACCTCTTCCTCCAGGTGTTCTTCACGATCATGTACAGTGATCTCGAATGGTGAGTCTTCCTAGTTGTCTATTCTAAGAAACTACCTTTAGTAAACGCATGCTATCGAATGGAAGCTGATATTCTCCTTTTTTCCCCCAGCGATTACATCAACCCTATCGATCTCTGCAACCGCCTTAACGCCTACATCATCCCCGAAGCCGCTGTCCACGCATTCCTGACCTTCCTTTTCCTGATCAACGGTTACTGGCTCGCCATCGTGCTGAATCTGCCCCTCGTGTTGTTCAACGCCAAGAAGTACGTTGGAAGCTCTCCGAGTATTCTCAAGCCCTCCTAAGCACAAGGCTAATCGAGTCGTTTCTGGAAATATAGGATCTACGAGAACCAGCATCTTTTGGATGCGACCGAGATTTTCCGCAAGTTGAACGTGCACAAGAAGGTCAGTTTGGTTTCTTAAGTCGCAACTTGCAGCAGCAGTGACTGACTCGAAATTGTGTTTAGGAATCATTCATCAAGCTCGGCTTCCACCTCCTTATGTTCTTCTTCTACCTCTACAGCATGATCGTTGCCCTGATCCGTGATGAGGGCCACTGACTGCGCGAAAAGACCGAATATGCGATGCGTCATGGTCGTCCCGGTTAGATCAAGGAGCCGTCTGTCGGTGAGCTGTTGTCATGAGTTATTGGGTCAGTGCTCTCTGGACAGTGTTCTCTGGATATCGTTCTCAGCCTCTCATGCAACCCTCGGGTATGACCACAGCCCCAAGACGGCCCTATACCATATAAATCGGTATATCGAAGGGGTTCCTTATCTTTTGGGCTGTCATGACTATCGATGAGCAACGACTTTTTTCAGTCTTGAGATATTTGTTGGTACGACTACAGCAATGAGAAGTAATAGATATTTCCTTTGGGGTGTCTCGAGCCGGAGATGTGAGCTGGATTGATTCGAGACACTGTATGACTTGCGGTGGTGCGTGTTCTTTTGCTATCTTCTGTTTTGTTTTTAATTTTTCTTCTGTGTTAATCTTGTTGTGTCTTTCGGCCTGTTGAGTTGTATATACCTCCCATGCGGTTGGCAATGAAGAGCGTACGATACCCAAGGTTTCTAACATTTAACTGCTTCCTTGTTGAGAAATATCATGGCCGTAAAATAAGTGTAGCAAGAGTAGAAAACAGTAGGTATAAAAACATACACACCTAAGAAAGATCGAAGCTGTATTGGGGGCTGATAGATAGCTTGACTGCGGTGGCTGTTCCGCGGGCCTTCGTATCGGTGGTCTCCCGACGCCCGTAAAAATCCCATCCTCCACCATCTACCATTCACCAACCACGCTCAACCCCAGCATTGTTGCAAAGGGGTATTGAGATCTGCGCATTTGTACTCTCCTTAATATATCAGTCATGTCCGCCTTATTAGGTCTTAGTTATGACTCCAGCGACGATGACGCCACAGCTATGCCCAACTCGTCTGTGACGGCCACTACCAAAGTCGTTGCTGCACCAGAGGTCAATACAGAGGTTTGGTCACCCCGTAACCACCGTCCTGCCCGAGTTTCTTTGTTCCTTGCATCTCAGACATCTCAACCATGACGAACAGATAAGACTAACGATCCTACAGGACCAAGCGCATATGCAGATGGCACTCGCCAACGCCTCATCCCAAGCCCTCACCTACAACGCCACCTACGATGATCTTACACAGCCTTCCCAGGGCCCAGTGAACCCGTTCAAGCCAGCAGGTCCGGGAAATGGTATCAAAAGAAAGAATGTCCCGACAGGATTTGCCGAAGAAGCAGCCATCAGCGAGTCCACATTTGCTGCGCAACATCGCACATTCCAGAGTCTTGGATACACGCGCAATCCCACACAACCGGACCAATTTATCGGAAACCTTGAAAACGCGGCAAAATACGGAGGTCGGGATGCTGTGCAAATGAAGCCAACTAAGAGCGCGTCCGCAAACTGGCGGACAAAGCGACAAAAGAAGGGCGACTCCAGTGTTGTGGAAGGAGATGGCGCATATCTAGGGCCATGGGCGAAATACCAAAATGACCAGCAATATGACTATGTGGAGGTTGCTGAAGGAGATGAGCGCGCGCTTGCTAGCGACGAGGAATATGTTGAAGAGGAAGACGAGACCCTGACTACCACGGCGCCCATGCCGGCCATGAGCAAGGATGCCACCGACTACGAAGGCGACTTTTCCAAGCAAGAAACCACCGAGTTCCACGGATCAGAGCAGTATGATTATCAGGGCCGGACGTACATGCACGTGCCCCAGGACCTGGATATCGATTTGCGCAAGGAGCCTGGCACCACTAAGAACTACGTACCAAAAAAGCTTGTGCAAACTTGGAAGTCGCACACCAAGCCGATCACCTCTCTTCGATTCATCCCCAAGTCTGGTCATTTGCTGCTTTCGTCTGCAGCAGATGGAAAGGCCAAGCTCTGGGATGTGTACCACTCTCGTGAACTCTTGCGGACGTTCTCTGGCCACACCAAGTCAATCTCAGACACAGACTTCCACCCATCGGGCAAGACATTCCTTACCGGTTCATACGACCGACAGATCAAGCTCTGGGACACCGAATACGGCAAATGTCTTGGCCGGTTCTCCACGGGCAAGACACCGCACGTCGTCCGCTTCAATCCCGGTGCAGATCACTCACACGAGTTCCTGGCTGGTATGTCAGACAAGAAGATCGTGCAATTTGATACCCGGTCCGGCGAGCTGGTCCAAGAGTATGACCACCATCTGGCAGCTGTCAACACCCTCACTTTCGTCGATGACAACCGCCGCTTCATCTCCACCTCAGACGACAAGTCGCTTCGCGCTTGGGAATACGGCATCCCCGTCCCTATCAAGTTCATCGCAGAGCCATACATGTTCGCGCTCACTCGTGCGACTCCTCATCCGAACGGCAAGTATGTCGCCTTCCAGTCAGGTGACAACCAGATTGTCGTCTACAGTGCCACGGACAAATTCCGCCAAAACCGGAAGAAGCGCTTCGTTGGGCATAATACTTCCGGGTACGCTGTCGACCTCAGGGTCTCGCCTGATGGCCAATTCCTTGCTTCTGGTGATAGCGGTGGCTATGTCTGCTTCTGGGACTGGAAGACTGGCAAGATGTACCATAAGATTCAGGCTGGCGGAAAGGAAGGCGGTGCTGTTACTTGCCTGGACTGGCATCCCCATGAATCCAGCAAGGTCGTCACTGGTGGATTGGACGGTGCTATCAGGTATTGGGATTAAAGGTTCTATATGTTCATCAAGAGTTATTAGTTTGATGAAGAATTCAGACTTGGATCTTGGAATATTTCCCTTCTATGTCTTCGATGCTTTCTATCATAGTCTGATGATCGTGCAATGCTACTTATGTAATAAATCAGATACACTAAAAGCCCCCCAAAATCCGCATATCGTCACATATACAATCAAAGGTCCACCTGTCCGACAAAAGCAGCTTTACATGTGAATGAATTTCCGAATGCTCCTCAGCCCGACACAAGCCAGATGTCGCGAGCACCGAACCAAACCCATCGGCGAGAGATACTGAGGGTACTTCCATACCAAGATGGACACAGCACCAACACTAGCAACTAAAGCCCCGCTCAAACCAAGACCAAGCACCTGGCTCTGATTCTGAACAGCTGCAACCACCTCCGAGTAGCGCTGATTACTGAAGCTGATACGAGCGTACTGCGTTTTCCAGCCCAAGAGCGGGAAATGACGATCAATAGTTTCTTCTATCGTCTTACGCAGCTTGTAGAGCGGCGATTTGACGCCGGAGCGCATTTCGAGATAATTCTCCTTCGATAGATCGTTAATGGCGTACGTATCGGCGCATCGCTGGTCTGTGTAGGCCTGGAAGCCTGCCTGGCGCTTGAGACCGCGTGTGTAGACGCTGGAGTTGGGGTCGTAGACTCCGTGTTTGTCCATTTGCTCGAAGAGGACACGGACATCTTCGAGGCCGGCATTCAGTCCCTGTCCATAGAAAGGCAGGACTGCATGCGCTGCATCGCCGATAATGACAACGCTGGCGTTGAAGTGGTGGGGGTTGCACTTGATGCTGATAAGTGGGAGGTGCGGGTTCGCCGCGAACTGCTCACTCAACGCCGCGGGCTCGATTAGCTCTGGACATACGCCGGGGAAATGGGAGTCGAAGAATTCCTGCAGATCCTGTGACGAGTTCTCGAGGGCGGTGTAGTGCGAGGATGGTGCGAATAATGTGCACGTAAATGACTTATCGGCTGATGGTAGTGCTATGAACATAAACTCGTGCCCAGGCCAGATATGGAGGTGGTTAGGCGAGATACGGAAGTCTCCGTCTTCCGAGGGTGGGATTCGGAACTCGCACCAGAGAGTGTCGATGTACTCTTGTTGGTAATCGACGCGAGCGAATTTCATTAGGTGGTAGCGCGCGGCGGAGTGTGCCCCATCGGCACCGATGAGGTAGTCGAAGGATACCTCGATCTCCGGTACTCGACCAGCTATTCCGGCGTCATCGGCCATGGGTGTATCCCCAGGGATTCTGCGCTCAAACCAGGCTTTGTTGGTGCGGAAGTCAGCACCTGTAAGCTTGTGGTTGAAAAATAGCTTGACATTGGGATTCTTCTCCAACTCATCGAGGAAGGCATTGTTGAGGGTTCCTCGGTCGATGGCATTAATAGCCTTGTAGTAGTGGTTAGCTATATGATCTGCAGGGTACATAGCAAAAGCAACTGCCAAGCGGGTGATCGGTGCGTACCCGGCCGTGAACGTCATAGGCTTGTGCAGCTTCCCACAGATCTCCACGATCTCGGCCGTGGATCATCCGCCCGTGCATGGGGATCGCTTCACGGAGGACATTGTCGATCAAATCATCCCGACCAGAATGTTTCATAGACGTAATGCCACGTTCGGATAGTGCCAAGTTGATAGACTTAGTAAAGTTCAGTGGCACTGTCGTAGGGTCTCGGAGATCTACGGATGCGCAATGATTATTGGCGTCAGTTCGGAAGAATTCGCAATGAATCGCAACTGAGCCAGGACAAGTGCAGGGGTACACAAGATAGTAGCAGATGGTGATATGAACTAATCGGGATGATTTTTTTTTTCTAGAGTTGAGGGACCTTGCGAGACATGGGGCCTTGATAAAAGCCAGCCATTCCCTGCCAAAGACGCATACCTCCTCTGTTGACAATCCGATTGTTCTCAATGCGATCACACAAAGGTTGAAAAAAAAAAGGTCACACAAGGCATAAAAACATACCTCCACGGAGCTCATATACTTCCACCTCGTCACCTCTTGATGCAGCATACAGCGCTGCCAAGGACCCCACTGGGCCAGCACCCACAACAACCACTTTTTGCCTCGGAATGGCCATCATGTACCTGCTCAATGTCCAAAATAAAGACAGGCCCGTGTTGAAACAGAGAAGTCAGTCATCATCACGTGCTGCGGGCCCAAGGAACCTTCGAAGGTTCCTTGGAAATGAGGTGATCGATATTAGTCATTCCAAATGTCAGCACACTTGGTACTGTAAAATATAGAGGGGTCCAATTGATGGGGTTCAATTCTCTGTATTGCTGTATCGGGTTTCCTGCCAATTTATATGGGCCGCCGATTACTAAGTCTAAATTACAGGACATATAGGATTAATAAATCCTCCGGTATGCAGGTCCTCATGCGCCGACATCCAATCATCGCCGTCGCCTCAGGCAAATATCAGACATTTGAGTGCTAGTCCCCATGAGGCTTAGCTCCATATCGCCTTGCGGCCGGCGGGGATTTTCTTGAACTTTTGGCCGCCATTTAATCCACTCTCTACTACATATTCTCTCATTTTTATTTTTATTTATTTTTTGCTTCTGCTGTTTCAATATGGCTGAAGCTGCGAATCGCAAATGCCGAGGTGTGGACTGCCCCAATGACGCAGGCACGCTCCAATGTCCGACATGTCTAAAGAGCGGCGTGGACAGTTTCTTCTGTTCGCAAGATTGTTTCAAGAGAAGCTGGGTAGGCACTCTGGTGTGACTGGAAGATGCGCAAAATATGCGCCCTTCCATGTAGGAAATTAAGGGCTGACCATCTACTCCAGAGCGAACATAAAAACATTCACAAAAAGGGTAATATTCTCACCAACCTTTTTACTCCGAAGGTAGTTTCTGAACCAGATCCAGCTACCGGAACCTTCAATCCGTACCCTTCCTTCCCTTACAGCGGTTCCTTGAGGCCTGTCTACCCTCTCTCCGCCAAACGAACGGTTCCCAAGACGATCCCGCACCCGGACTATGCCCGCGATGGTATCCCCCGCTCCGAGCAGAAACTCATCGGCCGTCATAATATCACCATCCTGAATAAGGAGGAGCAAGAAGGCATGCGTAAGGTTTGCCGATTGGCTCGTGAGGTTTTGGATGCTGCTGCACGTGAAGTGAAGCCTGGTGTCACAACGGACTACATCGACGAGGTTGTCCACAAGGCTTGTTTAGAACGTGATGTACGAGGAGTTACTCTCTGGTCGCACAATACTATACTGACATATCTATAGTCTTACCCTTCGCCATTGAACTACATGAACTTCCCCAAGTCCGTATGTACCTCGGTCAACGAGACCATCTGCCACGGTATTCCCGATCAACGGCCCTTGAAGGATGGAGACATTGTCAACATTGATGTCACTCTGTACCACAAGGGATTCCACGGCGATATCAATGAGACCTACTATGTTGGCGACAAGGCACTTGCAGACCCCGACGCTGTCCGAGTGGTGGAAACCGCGCGTGAATGTTTGAACCAGTCAATTGACCTGGTCAAGCCTGGCATGCTGTTCCGCGAACCTGGAAATGTCATTGAGAAGCACGCCAAGGGCCGTAACTGCAGTGTCGTGAAAAGCTACTGTGGCCACGGTATCAACCAGCTGTTCCACTGTGCACCCAACATTCCTCACTACGCTAAGAACAAGGCTGTGGGCACTGCCAAGCCCGGTATGTGCTTTACCATTGAGCCTATGATCAACATCGGTACCCACCGAGACCGCACTTGGCCCGACGACTGGACTAGCACCACCCAGGACGGATCTCTGTCTGCCCAGTTCGAGCACACCCTTCTCGTAACTGAGGATGGTGTCGAGGTTCTGACTGCCCGTCTGGCTGACTCACCTGGTGGCCCAGTTCCTATGCCTTCGACAGCATGAATTTAGGGAATTGGAAGTTAACTAATTGGAAATATTTGCATCAATATCCAGACTACCTATTTAACAACCAAATTTACGACGGTTCCATGTCTATCAGTATAGTTCCATAACTGAGGTAATGTATCAAATGAGTACAACATAGAGCTATAGGCCAAGCAAGAGTTTGCCGATGCCGTCGCAGATCAAAGGTCTGGGCGGCATAAGTCCGACAAAAGAGTGCGTTTGATTGGCCGCAACGGGTAAGTCGGGGGATAGTGAGGGGCGTCTGACCGGCAGGTGGAGAATTTTGGGGTCACTTAGGTAGATGCTCTCGCTCTCTTTTGTTTTTCTTCCCCCATTGACGTTCAGTCAAGTCTTTTCGACTTTGGGACAATCTGGAGCGATCTGACGATAGGCACAAGTCTCAACAATGGCTCCAGAGACATCTCCTACCGAGAATTCCCCGTTGCTGGGATCTGCGTCCACCAACGGCGGTGTGTCCAACGGCACGATTTCTAATGACCATGTGGAATCAGGGGATCCAGCTCAGACAGAGGAGCAAGGCAAAGAACCGTTTCCTGATGCGCAGAAGCAACTCAAATATATTGTGCCCGCCATTTCACTAGGAGTATGGATTCTTTTTTATCCTTCCGTTTTCTAAAATCTGTTGTAACTAACGGGATGTATAGATCTTCTTGTCGGCGGCAGACCAGACAATTATCATGGCTAGTTATGGTCAGATTGGTAGCGATCTCAAAGCGCTCAATCTGACCAGCTGGATTGCTACTTCTTACTTCCTCACTTTAACTTCTTTCCAGCCTTTATATGGCAAGCTGAGCGATATTTTTGGTCGCAAGCCGTGTCTACTCTTTGCATATGCAATCTTTGGCATCGGATGTTTGGGCTGCGGTATGGCTCGAAATATCAATGAGTTGATTGCTGCTCGTGTATGTTCGCGTATGATCCCTGGCTGGAATCATGTAATGCTGACTATTTTCGAACAGGTCTTCCAAGGCATTGGTGGTGGTGGTATGACCACTGTCGTCAGCATTTTGATGAGTGATATTGTTCCTCTCCGTGATCGAGGCCTGTGGCAGGGGATCATCAATATCATCTATGCCACAGGTTCCGGTACCGGTGCACCTTTGGGTGGAATTCTCTCCGACTACATTGGCTGGCGCTGGTATGAATGATGCGAGACCCACATGTCCTTACGCCATCTGACGTTTTTTTCTAGGGCGTTTTTAGCGCAATTCCCTCTCTGCGTTATCGCATTCATCGCCGTAACCTTCCTGCTCAAGCTGCCCACTCGCGAGAGCGCCCATTGGAAGACCAAGCTGCGTCGCATCGACTTCCTCGGAGCTGTAGTCCTTGTTGGTGCCGTTCTTGGTTTCCTAGTTGGTCTTGATCGTGGTAGTAATGTATCATGGAAATTACCCCTGACAATTGGCTCGCTGGCTGTCTCCGCTGTCTTGTTCGTGATCTTTATTCTAGTTGAGATCTACCTAGCAGCCGAACCCTTTGCGCCTGGTCACATCATCTTCAACCGAACATTCTTTGCTTGCTACTGCTGCAACTTCTTCAGCTTTGGCGGATGGCTTGCTGCTCTATTTTATATACCTTTATACTTCCAGGCGGTAGATGGTGTCTCTGCTACAACTGCAGGAGTGCGCTTATTGCCAAGCATTCTATCTGGTGTCTTTGGATCCGTGCTTTCAGGCTTGTTGATGAAATGGTCCGGCAAGTATTACTGGCTGACAATTGCTGCGTATGCTTCCCTGACAACTGGTGTGTTCTGCATATACCTGTTCTCCGGTGGTGTGTTGGCTAGTACAGTCCCCATGATCTTGGGAATGGTGGTTGCGGCGTTTGGTAATGGCATTGGTGTCACTACGACTTTAATCGGGTTGAGTGAGTTTTCATCTGATCTCACTCTGCAAACTTTGGATATATACTAACCACTCTGCCAGTATCTAACGCTACTCATGAAGATCAGGCAGTCGTCACTGCTTGCTCATATCTGTTCCGCTCATTGGGATCCGTCATTGGTCTCTCTTTATCATCAACTGTCGTTCAGCAAGTCTTACGGAGTCGATTGAAATCAGGTCTACGCGATAATAAGAATATCGATCAGATTGTTGAAGGCGTCCGAGAAAGTCTAGACTTTATCAAAACCCTCGACCCAGCAACTGCCAGGATTGTCCGGGACTCTTATGGCTGGTCCACCAACAAGGGATTTGCCTTCATGGTCTGTGTGGTATTCTTTGCTTTGTTGAGCAGCTGTTTTATTCGTGAAAGCAAACTCAACCGCTAATTCACAGGTGAAACTCGACACTTCAAAAATAGACCTATTTGCATTTTTGAAAAGCGACAGACTTTGCATGGAAATAACTATGGTGTATCTATCTAGCATTGATTACTCCTATCGATTTACCAAATTAGCATACACGGTAGAGGCACTGGAAAATCTAAGTAATCGCTATATTGAATTTTTCAAGGCACGGATGCCTCAGATATCCAGGTTGTCTACCCAGGCTTCAGCTCCCACCTCCTAGAATGATTATTTCACTACTTGTACGTCTCAACAGAATCTTCAGTAGTCTGACTCCTTATCTTCCTCTTAATGTATATACATGAGTTCCCTCAGCGAGTCGACCAAAGTAAGTCTGCAAGTCTCAGTATTCCATTCCACCTCTATCCGTCAAGACATATGTTTGAACAGCTCCCCTTCACCCATTATCGATCTACTTCATGTAGCATTTCAGATGTCGTTGTTGCCGCCAGATAGACACTTGCGGAAGATCAGGGAGGGACCACAGTAGGCGTTTGATTTGAAGTTTGCCGTGGGGCCGATTTTCAACCATCCATCCCACGCGTGCCTCCATGGTCCATACGCAGACATTCAGTGCCGCAAAGCTTGTTGCGATCGATATCATGGAGATACTAACAACGCCGTTTGAGTAAAGTCACGTGCTTGGACCTTCCGGTGTGTGCCTTCGGGGGCGCATGCAAACTAAACAAACAGCATTAATAACATTTGCGCTAGTAACATTGACATATTTCAATTTTGAAAAGATTTTACGCCAGACAAGTAGAGGTAAGCATGATATGCTATCTGCTGATGCATCTAGAAAATGGAATACATTTGAAATTTCTTATCGGCATTTCAACAAAAGAAAGTCATCGCTTTTTGTAGCTTCGTATATCGTAGGTATGCCGTAGGGCTACCTACCTTCCAAGGTTGGAAGTATAGCTAGCTTACTAAGCTAACATCTAGCTTGTCAGCAACCCGTTGACGTTTCAACCTTGGAAATGTTATCTAGTTGACTCACTGTCATCTTCGTTCAAATTGAGTGTTTTCATTGACAGTTTGCGAGTCTGACTTGGTCTACTTATCCGTGATCAGAATGAGCTACCATCTTATGTTCTTAACGTTTTTGTGCAGCCCCCGCTAGCTCAATTTCCGCCCGTCATGTCCGACTCGCGCCCAGGGCCAGTCTCACTAGCACGATATCGACCTATCCTCTACCTCTTTACTGGTGTCGCTGCTGCATATGCGATCCTTTACGTCCACAATAATGTCGTTTCGCAGTCGTCATCAACTTCGCTCCGGCGTCGAAATGCTGTGCGCCGCACGAGAGCAATTGAAGCTGAAGAACTTGGGATCACTGACACTCCGTCCTATCGAGCCATTACCCACCTTGAACAACTAGAGCGCCAAAATGGTGTATATGGGACATTTCGTATCGAGACGGAGGATGGGCGTCGCGTGGAGAGCGGTCTTCTTCCATCGCTCCTCGCAACACGCGACCAGCTAATGGAAGAAGTCGGTGTCCCGCCTGCTCATGCAGAGCGCATGCGCGAGATGATGGAGGATACGTTTCTTGAATCCTTCCTTGCGCTTGATTTCCCATCTGCACACATTCTCCCTGAGAACACTCCAGAAAGAACATACTTGACAGAGCAACTTCAACGCCGAGGTATCTCCAGAGCTGGTATTGAAAGGGCTCTGATCCGGTTCAACGGAGATGGAAATTATGGAGAAGAGCTGCGTCGGCGACGACAGAATGGTGAACGTGTCACTCTTTCGACCTCTACCTTTCCAGACGTGTCTGCGCCTCCACAAAATCCCGACGGCGGTGAGGCAGCGGTGGATGACCAAAGTGTCTTCTCATGGCGTGATGGAAACAACGATCCTTCCAATAGGGAAGGCCAGAATCTTCTCAATCTCCTTTACCACATCGCTGAGGATCAGGCGCGGAGGGACGGCTATATCCATCGTGGAGTTACTTGCAACAGCTGCGGTGCCATGCCAATTCAGGGTATCAGATACCGATGTGCCAATTGCATAGACTACGATCTGTGTGAGACATGCGAGGCAATGCAGGTCCACATCAAGACACATTTGTTCTACAAAGTCCGGATTCCAGCCCCGTTTTTAGGAAACCCTCGTCAGTCTCAACCTGTATGGTATCCTGGGAAGCCTTCAATGCTCCCACGCAGCCTCCCACGCCCTCTTGCCAAGCGTCTTATGAGAGAGTGTAATTTCGAAAACACGGAGCTTGATGCACTCTGGGATCAGTTCCGCTGTTTAGCCAATCATGAGTGGGTGAACGATCCGAACAAGTTGCATATGGCCATTGATCGCAAAACATTCGACCGATGCTTTGTGCCTAATACTTCTATCCGGCCGCCGCCGCCTAGTCTCATTTATGACCGAATGTTCGCATTCTATGACACCAATGGCGACAACCTTATCGGGTTTGAAGAATTTCTGAAGGGGTTGGCTAGTCTCAATAATAAAAGCAATGACGAACGGCTGCGACGTGTGTTTCGTGGCTACGACATCGATGGGGATGGCTTCGTCGAACGCAAGGACTTCCTTCGGGTTTTCCGGGCATACTATGCGCTGAGCCGGGAGCTCACAAGAGACATGGTTGCTGGCATGGAGGATGACTTCTTGGAGGGTGGAGCTCGTGATGTGATTCTCGGTAGCCAGCCTATCAGCTCTGCATTCCCTGGAAATATCCCTGCAGGTGAACAGTCTCGTACAGGCGAAGGCAAGCGCATGAATTCTGAGGGAGACATGGAAATCATCGATAATGAAGGAATCTTGCGGCAGGATGGAGATGATACTGGTGATCGACATTTGGTCGTGGGTGATGCTGCTGTCAGGACACAGTTTAGTCGAATGAGGCCATTATTCCCATCTACACTACGCCTGGCATCCACCGAGACTCCTCCCACTCTTCGTCCATCGGATCTCATGGAGGGTTACCAAAATGACGCCAACGAAGAAAATGAAGATGGCGCTAGTGACGGTGGATCAGACCAATCTAGTTCGTCGGTGGCCAGTGGCACCTGGCCCCCAGCTGAACACATCCTCGAAGAAGATATCATCGAGGCCCTTGGGACCTATATTCCCGCTCGAGAAATCACGGATCCAATTGATCGGGCTCGCGTCGCGGATGCCGTTTATCACAGAATGCGCGAAGATGATCAGAGACGTGTGTTTGACGCTCGTCAGCGTGGAATCAACGAACGTTGGAGACGCCGAGCTTTCTATACAGATGAAGAGGATGGTGCTACTATTCCCGAGGGGTATGAAAGGGATCCCGCCATCGATGACTCCAGCGATGAAGAGCAAGATGAATCCGAATCGCGCCCACCCTCTTTCCGTTCGCGGTCCTCATCCAAGGTGCGATTCCAGGATGATCTCAATGATGACGAGTACGACGTTCGATCTAACCCATCAACTTCGTCACGGAGTATTCCTGTTGGCGAACGATGGGGTGGCTTTGAGATCCCAGAGGTTGAAAGGGACGTTGGGAAAGAAATCTTGTATCAAGTCACGCAACAGGGATTCAATGAGCTTCTAGATATTCTGTTCAAGCCAAAGGAGGACCTCCTGATGGAGGTCTATCGCACACGAGCTGAACGAAAGATCTGGGCCCGGGAAATTGAACTCGCTGGAAAGGAGGACCCCTCGAAGCGTACCCCAGCTGAGAATCCTCCAACTGATAATCCTCCAGTTGAGGAAGAACTTGAGGAAATTATCAACGATCGGCCACTTGATGAACTATTACAGCGCGCTGGTTACGGGATTCAGAGCCCAGTCCTTGCGCCTACCAACGCCGAACCAAGGCTAGCTCCTTTGTCGCCTGAGCCCACCGCCTCAGATGATAGTAATGAAGATGAATATGAAGATGACGATGATGACGACGTGCGGCCAACTCATCTCGCCGACCCCGGATATGATGCTGGATTTGGGCAGGTCGGACCCTTTGAGGAATCTGACACGGCGTCCGCCACCTCGTCTGATTATGACGACGATATAACTGCCCCCCAGGCGTCTAATGCGGGACCATGGGGCCCAATTGTTGAAGACAATACACTTTACTACGATCCAACACTCCCACAACATCGTCCTGATGCAGACATAGGCCCAGGAATGATCGATGAAGCAGACTTCGACCCCACTAGCACAAACCCCCGTCTCCCTGCTCAGCTCCGGCTCCAGCCCGCGATCACTTCTCTTCCCGCACCATCTTCTCCCCACTCCTCCCCAGAAGCCGAAGCCACAGCCCCTAAGCTTCCTCCTTCTCCTATGCAACCACTCCCACCCCCTCATCGGGCCAATGACCAATCTCATGAAGCCCCTGCTCCACGCCGACCTTCTCCCCGGACTCTAGCCCGGTGGGTCTATTTAGACCAGGTAGAACGTGAAAACAAGGAACGTGGCAATGGTGCGAGACTTAATTTTGAAGAGTTCTCGCGCCGTATGGCTGCTGATCGGGGACGCCGACTGGCATTTGTGGCCAGTTGGATTGAGATGGCTAGCTTTTAATTCTGAGAAGGTTCCTAGATTAACCTAGGTGTACATTATTATTGTAATTTAGCGGGACTAGGTTGATCTTAACATTAATACAATGACGATTTGATCAACTACAAAAATACAGACTAATAAGACTCCGTAGTGACATATTTATATTAGCCCATACTTTGCATATAACACCCACAAGAATACTGGGACGCATCAGCAGCCCGGTGATGTCTTTTTGGTGGTCATTTCAGTGGTCTACTCAGATATCATTCTGTGTAAAAGCTTTGTCAGGTTTATAGGTCGTCGGCAAAAAAAGGCGGGAAAGGGCTTTGTGCAGATGACTTTTCTATAACCTTTGACTAACTAGCCCTATGATGGAGCTTGCAGAACCATTTCCCAAATATAAGATTCTAAAAAAAAAGGCCTCAAGTCTTTTGCCCCCGGGACCATGCCCAGCCCTGAAGGCGTGTCCCGTCATATTACGTGCTTTTAGGAACCAATGGCTCACTTCCCACCATTGTTAGCATCAGAATATTGAAGATTACCTTCCAGGATTCCCCTTATCGATTTAACTATAACTCAAACTTCTTCTACTGTCTCCAGTATGCAAGCTAGCACCAGTTATGCCCTCAGCTGCCATCGGCCGAGAGATAAAATAAGATATCGCGATTATGACGGATCTTGACGTGCTGTGCTCTCTTGCTTCGAAAAAAAATTTTTATGTGGTTACAAGGCCCATTACCATGCAGTACTAATAGTGACTCTCTCCGCTGTAAACTCCGCATAGGAACCTCCCACATCCATCATGGCTTTCGATCGTCTGGCCCGGTTCTACCGGTCATGTCTACTCCAGGTTATCATCGTAGGACTAGTCGCCTTCTGTGAGCCCGGCATCTGGACTGCTCTCAATAATCTTGGAGCTGGAGGCAATGCCAAAGTAAGTCATCTAGATGTTGGGAATCTGTGCAACTACAACTGACATAGTGTGCAGCCTTACCTGAACAATGCTGCCAATGCCTTGACATATGGACTCATGTCGGTAGGCTGCTTCCTTGCCGGCGGTGTCACCAACAAGATCACGGCGAAATGGACCTTATTCATTGGAGCCGCATTCTACACTCCTTATGCGGCCGGTCTATACTGCAACAATCGGTATGGCAACGAGTGGTTTCTCTTGCTCGGGGCTGCTCTTTGTGGAATTGGAGCGTCGCTTCTATGGGCTAGTGAGGCTGCCATTGCAGTTGGATATCCGGAGGAGGAGAAAAGAGGACGGTAAGTTGAAACTCCAGTCCTCTACTTGATGTTCTTTGACTGACCATTATGATTAGCTACGTTGCAATCTGGATGAGTATCCGTCAGTTGGGACCGCTTGTTGGCGGTGCGATATCCCTCGCTCTCAATGTCAATACTGCGCATGTTGGAAAAGTCACCTACACAACATATTTAGGGCTTGTTGCCATCTCATCCCTCGGGGCCCCATTTGCATTGCTGTTGTCACAGCCACAGGATGTCATCAGAAGTAATGGAACCAAGATCCCTTACATGAAGAAGACGAGCCTCGCTGTTGAAGCTCGCGCTATCTGGAAGCAGATTTCAAATAAGTACATGCTGCTACTTATCCCGGTCTTCCTCGCAGGACAGTTTGGTGTAACTTACCAGGGGAACTATTTGACGAGTATGGCATCTCAAAATCTCCTTTCTTGGTTTTAATAGCATCGCTGACAGGAAACTTAGCTTATTTCACCGTCCGCTCCAGAGCCCTCGCATCATTCCTAACAGCCGTGGTCGGCGCCACCGCCAACGTGGTGACGGGCATATTTCTAGATCTGAAATTTATATCTCGAGGAACCAGGTCTAAAGTCGTGTACATATTCGTCCTTGTCTTTATCACAGCGGCTTGGACATGGAATGCCATCACCGAGACGAAACTCTCCCGCATGGCCGAACCACCCGCCTTTGACTTGGGCGATGGTCCATTCTTCAACTCGGCTTTCACCGTTTATATATTCTTCCGCTTCTTCTATGAGGTGCTGCAGACGTATATCTATTGGCTGATGGCCGAGATCAAGGGGGCACAGGGAGATGGCGATATTGCGAGAACAACCGGCATCTTGAGATCGTGGGAGTCCATTGGCAGTACGATTGCCTATGCGGTCGGCGCCACTCACTGGGCAAACTTGAATCAGATGATACTGGGCTTTGCACTATGGGGTTGTACAGTCCCGTTCACGCTTCTCGCGGTGTTTGGCAATTGGAATGTTTCGGACACGCTCGAGGAGGAGGAAACGGACAACAGTAGCTTGGAGGCACAGAGGGTAGTTATCAATTCTGATGGGAAGGATTAGGGTATATTTTGTCGCTATACGAAACTGTTCAGGGTGGGGAGTGGGCAAATATAAGCTTGTTCTGTGAATGTTGCCCTAAATATATAAATGGGATTGAATGACAATGTTAGAATATTATAATGGATACTACAAAACTCTTCAGATGGATCCATTTATTACTAATAATAGATTGAACTGTCTACGGAATGCCATTTTATTATTAGTTCTCGTGTAATGGTCAATTTGATATAAAGTATAGATTCAGATCTAGTTAATAAAGCCAAAAATGGCTGTCCACTCCATCAATTGGCCCAAGTGGTCGAACAGTTTCCTGGTCTAGCGGTTATGATTTTCCGTTAACAAATGCGATTAGCAGATGTTCCGGAAAGGTTCTGGGTTCGATTCCCAGGGAAACTATTTTTTAGTCCGTTTTCCATTTTTAATCTGTTTTTGGCCTCTTAAACAGTTCCTAGTCAATCCGAACTTGATCTGTAGAGAGCCATGGGACTATGCTGGTGGATATGAGGAACAATGAAGCCCAAACCTGGAATGTATGGAATATTAGCAAAGTAAAAAAAAAACAGAACTAGACCACCCGAACGAGTCAAATTAGAGACATAATATAAATCACAGACATAATCTCGTGCTGCATACAAAAAAGAAAGCATGACATGGTCATGTAGCACAAGTGAAAACATAGCATAATAAACATATCAAGACAAACCAACCCGAACGCCAGAATGAAAATAGAAATCAAACCGAGAAAGCCAACAAAACCACCGCCATATTAACTCATTCCTTTCGTACCGGGTGACACAAAGATTTGAGGGAGATGGGCGGGAGTCGGATTATGTTCCTGTTAACCCGAAGGGGTTCAATTCTCCTTTCCTCTGGGCTGGGTAGCTGCGTGGGCTTTTGTCCTGGAAATCACCGAGGTTCCAGGGTACCTTTCCTCCAACGGGTTCAAACTTGACAATGGGGTATTCCAAAGAGAATCGTAAAAAAAAAAGCAGAGAAAAGCAGGGAAAGAAATAGGACCATCCAAGGGACCTGGGGTTCAATGGAAATACAAACAGAAACAGAACAGTGGCATCCAAGCGGGGATTCCAAAGACGGTCATGCTCCAGTGGATTCAGGGATTTGCGAATCTTACACGGCGGCCACGTCGCTCCAAAATCAATTTCTCGGTGTCAACATAAAGACAGTCGAGAAACTGCATGGCACTAGAATCCCTAAGGATCTTCGCAACCTGAGTACCCGCAGAAATGAGCTGCAGCACGTTGCGATCATCCTTGACTGGCCTAGACTGGTGCTTGGCAGCATGGCGCATCTCCAGGGAGTTCTCTAGGACAGTGATGAGCTGCTTAATTTGGCGGTTGTACAAGAGATGCGCTGGGATGCGACGTGTAGTAGCTAGACGCTTCAAGAGGTGCACCCATTCAGTCCACTCACGGTCCGAGGGGACCTTGACGGGCCTCTTGTCCTGCTCGATAGGAACGCGGAACTGGTACTTTGCGATGAAGTCATAAGCACACTGGGACAGGCGGTCGTTGACCTTGTGGAGGATGCTGTCTTGCTCGCCGGCATCGAGGTTAGTAGGGAGCTGGGGAAGCTCTTTATCCTGGGCTGCGACAGCCTGTGGAGAAGGAGGCTCTAGGAACTGATGTGGGCCATCAAATTCATCCCGGTTGGATGTCCGCCTCTGGGAATGATAATGTGGGCTTCCTCTGGATCTCTCCGCAGCTCGTTGGGTGTTTCTTTCCGTGACATACTCCGGGCTTTCCGGGATGTTCATTGTTCCAAGGTCCCGTCTCAGGGAGTCTCGAGGCAGGTGGCTCTGCTGGTTCCATTCATATGTCCCGGGTGGTGGGTGAGCCTGTCCAGCTGGAGGGTAGGATAAACGTCCCGGGGACGACGTGGGTGGGCCCATCATGTGGCTGTGGCTATCCAGAGGGGCTGGAGCCCCGTGGTAATGGGTCTGGTTAGAATCCATTGGACCGAAGGGCGCCTGACGATCGTCTCTGTAGGTATATCCGTGGGAAGTAGATGGTGACCTTTTACCATTTAGTAAAAGGAACGAAAGCGATGCTTGTTGATGATAGCTTGGGAGGAGTTTGAAATGTAGTGAACAATGACCAAACAATACCTTTGATAGACCACCGGAGATATTGCTGGGGTTCCATACATAGGGTGCTGAGCCATGGTGCTACTACGGAGCATGAGTTTCGGATTCCAAGAGTCTTGACTCAAAAACACAGGAGGGAATGGCGATGCTGATTCTGCTGACCTATGGCGAGACCGAGTATCAACTTTAGAGTTGATAGAGCTTGCACATGAACTGAGATTTGCTGGCAAAGAGAACGGATAGACTGAACCAGCCGCGAGTGGGTGAGGAAGGATAGGAAGCATGGAGAAAGTAAGCCAGGAGTAATATCACAGTCTTATATAACGATCGAGAAGGGAAAGAAGATATATATGAAGTGCGGAATCTACAAACACCGAACAAAGGGCAGGTAGTTATTAGTTATAGTTCTTTTGGAAAATACCCGGGTCGGACGAATTGAAGTGTGCCTGACCAAAGGGATCGGAGCCCTAGGGTTCTGCAACGGCAACTTGACTGGATTGAGAGCCGCGCTAGTGGACTTTACGCCAGTGGCGTTGGTGGAGACGAAATCTATGGAGATGAGGCCTGTGTTGCCTGGGCATTGTTGATTTCAAGAAACCCAATTGCGTTACGGGACATGGAACGTCCCTGCCGTTTACGTTGAAGATCTCGATAGATCGAGAATAGGATCGGTGTGCAAAGTTCGTTGGCAGCCGAGGCGCCGTGAGACGCCTCTGGAAGTGCATACCGTCCGATGGCATGGCAAACATTGCATCCGAAGCCTCGATCTTCACAAGTTAGGGGAGAAGCACCAGCACACTGGGTGCTGCACCACCTTCATTCTGGTTCGATACTTGTATTGGGGGCAGAGCCTCGGGCAGCAAAGCTGGTGTTGGGTAGGAAATGCAAGGACAGGGGTTCTGGCCTTACATTTCATTGACCTATGGATACCCAAATGTGCAGAGAGAAGATGTGATCTGCGCCCTCGAAAGTCCTAGAAGAAATGCAAAGATGAGCTGAGGTAGGTATAACATGCAACATCCGTGACGCGTATAGTTAATCCGCGTTGGGCAGTTGGGCTTTTTCCAAGGTTGGAGCCCAATGCAATAAGCCGCATGGGCCTTGTCTCTCTTCTGGGGACTCTTCTGGGGAACCGGGTGAAGCAAAAGAGGAATTTCAATATCAAACTTTTTCAGATGTGGAGAGCTCAACTATTCTGATGGCATACGATCTACCCTTGCAGCCCAACAAGAAGCCCAATGTCTCTGCTTCTAGGGCCGAGGTTGCCTAAAGGATTGTTATCGATCATACCCCGAACGGTCACAGGAGATAAAATAAAACAATTCAAACAAAGAAGCACCCCTCAATCCCAGAAAACCATAACTATTGGAGTATTTCTAGGATATCATTAACCCTAAGCATTTGGGCAGGGAACCAGAAAATTTGTGATTCTCCATCAGCGTGACATGTTATTGTTTTTGCTTCCACTATTGAGCATGGGAAATCTTATCCCGAGACGAGAAGCATAGTCCTGGGATTTTTTTGGCGAGTAATACGAAATGTTGCACTTTCAAGGTTGTGATATCTGCTTACCTCGCAACTCAAACGGATGGCTTCTTCGATACCAATGCGCGTTTCGTACCCCAGAATCTTCTTAGCCTAATTTCCACTAGCATATCGAATAGCACATGCATCTTGTACACTTCCACGGCTCAAAGTTGTCGTTGTTCCCATCAACCAGGTAACAGTCTCACACGCCAAACCCGGTGAAGTAAGCCAGACTGCATCTCAAAAGGCGGGACGCGGCCGAAATGTGCCCAGATTACCAGAAAAAAAGCACGAAAGGCAATAGGTTCGTTATTCTGAATAAAAAAGGCCTCACCCGCAGCGGTGCGGGACGATAACAGATTTTCTATGGCCAGGACGTGAGCATCGGCGGCATTGTCGACGTGGGTGATATCCCACAAAACAAAGCCGTTTCCGATCAAAAACGGGGTTTCGTATTTGGCGATGCATGCGTCAATAGCTGGTACTAGCTGGTAGTCTCCTGGTCCGCAGAGCACCGATGGCCGGAGGGCGCATGCCACCATTTTGCTGCTTGAGGCATTTAGAACGAGTGCTTCTGCAGCAGCCTAGGCATCATACCGAAGTAAGTTAGTAATTTTTTTGCCATTGATGTTGAAAATCATGCTGAAGGGAATCTGTAGTTCCAACCTTGGACTCTCCATAAATAGTCGACCTAAATGCTGAGGGCCATTCTTCATTGATGTTAGGATGAGCGGTACGCGTATCATCAATCACCACGCAACAACTGCTCGTGTATATGAAGACCTCAACCCCACTATGCTTGGTTACATCCAGCATATCCCGCGTGCCTTCAAAGTTGATCTTCCATACCTCCTTTTCACGTCGGCGACCGGACCGGTCGGCCAGATCTGGAACGACCCCGGCAGCGTGGACAACGACATCTGGCTTCACAGCCTCGGATAATTGGCTCAATGTTTTAGTTGAAATAATATCCACCCGCATGCATGTAGGCCTCTCTGGTAGTACATGCTCGGGTCGTGGGGGACTTTGGTCGATGACGACGATGACAAAGTCTCGGTGTTTTTCTGCAAGAGCCCGCGCTATGGCCGAGCCTACAAAGCCTGTGCCACCAGATACAAGGACTTTCTTCGCTGTGTTGCCATTGTAGAGATTGAATGTGAGAATATGAGAGACTTTGACTGGGAGGGGGGGAAACTCGGACTGGATAGACATCCGTGGACAACTGTTCGACTTCACAACTATATAATTACGACATGGACGTTACCTCTAAACCGTGAGAGAAGCACCCCGAATGATATTGGAAATGATGCCAGAAAGAAACCAAACAACCAGGCAGTGCTTTTTCTAAATTCATTCAGATTTCAAGCCGGGTTTCATCCTTGATGCATGAACCACAGTCTAATTGAATCTCAGACGACTCTCATGGTTATGCTTTGGTGTTCATCGTGCGTGATGTGATCTATGAACACCATTCTCGTCCCATTCCTTATATTTCTTGTCCTCTTCCTCTTCAGCTTCCTCTCCAGCTTCCTCTCCAGCTTCCTCTTCAGCTTCCTCTTCAGCTTCCTCTTCAGCTTCCTCTCCAGTTTCCTCTCCATCCCCATCCTCACAGTGAACAGGATCCAATAGGTCCAACACTTCTTCTAGTCCAGGATGAATGCCATAATCCTCGGACAGCTTCTCCAATTCCTTCAATTTTGGCCACAACGCTTCTGGACTCGACTCATTCTCTCTGATCGCTCGGACTTCATCCTCCGTCATAGATTCGATGATTTCACGCATCGCAATAACAAGAGCAGTATCATATTGGAACCGCTTTTGCACCTCATGGCCCACGACATCTTTGGAAGATAGTGCAATGGTCTTGCCGATTTTGCGTAGGGTAGAGAGTCCATTGGAGCGTGTCTGAGGGTTTGTGAATGGGCCACACTGTTCCGCGATCGATTGAATGGTTTCAACGACCTCCTCAGCCACCTCGAAGGAGACATCGTACTGCGCTCCACCGCGCATGGAACGATATGTGATATTAATCGATCTCCAGATATCACCCGAATAATGGTCAAAGTTCATGATGCGATTTCGCTCTCTCTCCCGAATGATGCGAATAGCATCGTCCACCATGGTCATGACATCGGGATGGATTTGCGCTGCTCGCGTGAGAATGTCGGTGACAGTCTGTGGATTGAGATGCTGAATGCTCTGGGAAATTTCTTCTGCTGGCGGCAGCGCTGTCGTATTGATGTGGGCATCGCCAGTGGTATTAGAACGCGCGCGTTTAGCGCTTTGAGGTCCAGCCATGGTTGGTAGTTGTATGTCCGTTGATCAGGGGACAAATCATGAGAAGACAAGATGATCGTGTAGGGTAAATGAGATGTAAGAAGAAGGAAGTTGAGGAGCGTAAGGGATGCGTTAAAAGATAGAGGGGTCAAACAGAAAGAGTATCTACGGGTAGATCATGGGGAATATCAGATGGACACATATTTTTGGATATTCCTTCCTTTGAAGGTTAGCCACATGGATCGGATTATTGACGCCGTCAAGGACACACACCTCATAAGCGGCCGACTATTTCAACTTGCTCATTATGATCTGGCCATGGCCATTCGCAATCCTATTCACCTACATAAGACCCCTAACATTTGAGAGACTGGAAATGAGGTATGAATATAACTATGAAATCTATCTATCAGCCTTGGCAAGGTTACAACTACATAGTAAGGACATCTATGGGGAGTACGGACATATTTCAAGTCGTAATCTATACACTGTGTCACATTGAGGACAGCTGCAAAATCACTAGCAGAGCACACAGAATGCGAGATACGCAGACATCTAATATACAGATCCTTGACCCAGGTATTATCCCAACAGTCACAAAAAGACTAATCTCGAAAAGAGAAAGCGCTGCGACTAACCAACAAACTCCAAAGTAAATGCAAGAAGAGAAAAGAATTATCCCCGGTGGGTAGCTCCCCCAAATCAGGGATAAGCCGCTAGGGTAATCGCAGACTTAAAGAACACGGCACAAAACCAGCCCACCAAGCTTTTTCTCAACACACTCGCGAGCTTCTAGAATCCCTCGGTCTGTAGAGAGGTACAGACTCTCACCCGGCGAGCGAATTCCGGCCACAAACCCGGATGCCTCACCACGCACAACTCGGCGCAGTCCCTCCACATCGATATTGACCCGTCGGGTGGGCTTGCTGACCATCTGGATCTTGCCAAGGACTGACTCATTCTGCCAGTACTTCAGGCCCAGCCACAGCCGCCTTGATGCGACATTATCGCGTGTGATTGGCTCAATGCCTTCGACTTCGTCGTTGGCTGCAGGGTACCCGAGGATTCCATGGGCTGGAGGAGGAGTCGGGCCTCCGCGGACCACGGAGGAGAGGTAGCCGGAGTTTTGGAGGGCGAGGGAGAGCTTCAGGTGGAGGTTGCTGTTAGGAATAGAGGTGAGGGCGAGGCGGGCCTTGGTAGCATTGTTCAAATGGGAGCAGACGGCAGAAAGGTTGACGAGAGACATCTTGATTTCGCGACGGCAGCAATTAAGCTCTACCGGCGGCCGTTCGGAGAAGAAAAAGGATGGTGGGATTGATCAATTTCGGGAGAGAAGAAATGAACGGGGATCCCAGATAAGCAAGAGGGAAGACCGAGAGGGACCACAATGGACTGCAATTGTCTGGGGAAGCAAAGACACGGCAGGTGTTGTTCCGCCGACTGAAGATGCGATGAGGATGGAAATTTTCGGATAAACTATACTTCCGTGTCGCGGTCTGGTCCAGGTACCCGGTACTTTCTCGCCCATAGCGGATATGTGTGATGACCAGGTACTAGTACGATCCTATCACATCACATCCATGCATCTTCTAAGCGCCCAGCTTGCATGGCGGTTGATGATGGCGTTTCACAGGTTGAATACCCCTCAGTCTAGGGTATAAATAATAAACGTAAGTTCCTCTTTTTCTTTTTTCCCTTTTCCTTGCCATCGTTGTATACTTGTATTCCGCACTTTGAACTATCAGGCAATAATGCCACCATCGGCGGGCGAAGAGCGCCTTGTGACTGTGTGAGTTGAACTGACTTCCCCGCAGGTCGATAGGAAGTAGTTTTTGGATTGTATCTAACAGCCAGAATAGTTTTGCAGATATCCACTACTACTTCACAGAGCCAACCCAAAGACCTTTACCATATCACCACCGCTTTGATAAAGGATCCTATGTTTATATTTACCATGACGCCTTTCAGAACAAGGCTCGGATGGAAATTGCCAATAATCCTGGATCTCCAGAGCAGGATGCATTCTGTGGAGGCTTAAACAATGTTCATATACGACACTCCGCTCAATTCCCGACACTCTGTACATTAACAGTTGATGCACACACGGCCTCGCCCCAACAGCAATATGTACATGATACCCCTCAACATGAGTGGCGTCTGCCTAGCGGGGACCCACGAGATAACCCCAAGGAATTGCGCGATTTTGCCCGCCTGCATACATTGGATATCTACTTCTGGACCCAAGACGATGCAACCGACTTTCTGGATACTGTCATCCGGATTTTATCCAATGCTCAGGTCGAGACAGACCGAGAGCTAGCTCCACAGACACAGCCACAGACACAGGACACCATCAGCTCTGTAGTTCAGCAACTCGAGACTGTTGCAGTTTCCGACCCGGCCTACCAGAATGGTCAAACACGCAACTCACGATCAGAGCCCACAAGCACAGCGGTGGCACCAGTGCAGCAGGCTCCCCCGCCAACCACCAGCTTCCCTCCGCCCCCTCCAAGCGGACCTCCAGTTGACCAACGATTAAGCGCCGGGTCTACTCCCGAGGAAAAGAAAGACCCAGCTAGCTTCGCCCCGCTCCCATACAATCCAGCCGCTCCAGCTGCCCCAGAGCCAATTCAATACCGCGAGAAAACCCCACCGCCAGAGGACGGGATGAACGGTACCGGCCTCGCAGCCGCAGTGGCTGCCGACAGCGGCATTCCATATACACCCCCGGGCCAAATGATGGGGGGCGCACCAGGGGTGGGCGCGTTTGCATCCCCTCCACCCTCAACCCCGGGGTTGCAATACGCAGGCCCTCCAGTCGCAGCACCGCCAGCATTCGCATCTCCTCCGCCCAGCATGGGAATACAACATTCAAATACTTTCCCCACTGCGCGATCCTCACTCCACAGCCCCGGACTACCTGTCCCTTCATACCCGCAGCCGTTCGTTGGCGGGCAGGGAGCCCAACAGTACAGCGCAAGCCGGCAAGGTTCAATGTCCTTCGCTCCGCCGCCGCAGGATCCGAATGCCCATCTGTATGACCAGCAGGTCTATGGGGCTGCCCAGGCCCAGTCGCTGCCTCAGCATCAGCCTGGGGTCACGGCGCCGATAGGCGGGTTCTCGAATTACTCGTATGACCAGACCCAGCAGCAGCAACAACAACAACAACAACAACAACAACAACAACAACAACAACAACAACAACAACAACACACAGCGGGCTGTCTCTGAATATGATATTCATAGCCAGTTGTATAGACCCACTGAAGTAGAGGCTAGCTCTCACTATCAGAAATATGCACAGAAGGCCATGAAGAATCCTGGACAGCGGCCTAGGAAATTGGAGGAGAGAGCAGAGCGGTTGGAAGGTGGTGTGAATAGGTTCCTGAAGAAGCTTGAGAGAAAACTTTGAGCCTTATTTTTGGGTTGAGTTAGAGATCCTGCATCTTTCTTGTTAGATCTCTGGTGGTCATGGTCACCTTGAGTACTTACTTCCAAGGTCAGGCCGGCTGCTGAGCAGGGCCATGGACACGGGAATCGGGATAAGGACCTTGGAATATTGTTTAGCTTCTCAATTTGATGAGAAAATGAAGTGCTTACTAGATACGAACCGAGAAAATGGTATATCTGCTTTGAGCCCCGCTATATTGATAAACCAAGATGCTAAATTGGATAATGCCCCTAAGCGCTAAGAATAATATGCTCACGAAATTGGTACAGAGTATGCAAGAGATAAACAAAGAATAATAACACAACCCAAAACACTGACAAACTTGAAAATGCTAGCATAGAGTAAGAAAGAGACACGGAAGAATAGAATGGTGAAAAGGTCGGGGGCAAGCCTCGATGAATGGAAAGAGGCTCACGTTTGGTGAGATAGAAGAAGATAGTGAAGAGTATGATCAGAGAAGATTAAAAGGTTATTCCAAAATTTACCAGAAGCGGAGATGGGCCAGCGAAATCCATTCCAGATGGTGACGGTATAGTTCTGATATAGAGCGCCTAGTGCAATGACAGAGTGGCAATATCGATGGCGACGTTGTTCGACTCAATCTCAGTTGCGGGCTGCGCATCAGGGGCGGGCTCAGTGGACTTGGCCTCTGTGGGGTTCTCCTCTGTAGCCCCTGCCAAAGTCTCAGTGACAATAGGCCCCTTCACTGGCACATCATCTTCCTTTTCAGCCTCGACCTGGACAGCCGCTGATTCCGGAGTCTCGAGCAGCTCCGGTTCGGGAATAGAGGTCTCTTGCTTCTCACCGACCTCCACTTCATCGCCAGACGTTGGGATTGCCATGGGTTCTGTGGCTGTCTCTTCGGTTGGGGTAGGGGTCTCAGCAGCCTGCTCCTCCTCAACATCCTCAGTGATGGGCTCAATAAGGGCCTCAACAGGAGCATTCACCTCAGCCTCAGATGAAGTCTTGGTTTCGTTGGAATCAATGGGCTCAGCCTGCACCTCCGTAGCATCTTCAATTGGGATATGATCAGAGGAGCTCTCAGCCACTGTTTCCTCGACGATCGGCTCAGGCACTTCAATCGACTTCTCGATTGGTTCAGCAGATGCAATGGCAACTTCCGGGGTAACTTCCTCAACCTGAGCAGGGGAAGCGGTCTCCTCGACTGGCTTCGAAGCAGCCTCGGGCTGTTCAATAGCCGCAACTGGAGCGGGATCCACTGCTGCAGGCTCCTTCGGGCTGGCTGTGATAGGCTCCACGATATTCTCCTTCTCGCTTTCCTGCTTCTTTTGGGGAGGCTTATGTCCATCTTTCTTTGGTGCAGGTTCCTTGTTCAGAGCCTGGGATTTCTGACTTTGAGGTCGAAGAGCAGTGCTCTTCGGCTTCACATGGGGAACGCTACGGTCTGGCAATCTCCCAATTGATGGCCTGGGGGCCTTGGGAACAGAGGTTGTCTTGGTGACAGGCTTCGCATCAGTCTTTTCCTGGGGATGGGACTTGTTCGCGGAGCTAGCAGTAGGCCTCATCATTCTCGCAAGGAAACCCTCATTGACAGGCTTAGTGGTTGTATCATGAGCCGCTTGAGCGGGTAATGAAGGGCGAGAGGCTTGTCTGCGAACGCTGGTACTAGGAGTAGCGGCATGCGACTGACCTCCAGTCGCACTTTTGAGGGATGAAGGTTTTCTTGTGAGGGTTGATGCACTGGTAGTAGTGCGAGTGCTCGGAGCCCCTGTGCTTCCTGGCTTAGCAGCAGATGCGTGCGTCGAGCCAGGTACACGGGCAGGTTTCGGTGGGGACTTCATTCCTGGCTTGCTGGACACACCTGCGCTAGGTGGCTTTGAAGTATCTTGGGTCGGTGCCAAGCCACGGGCTGGCCGTACTGTTGTCTTGGGATTCAGTGAGACACGACTCGGTTTGTGCGCTAGAGAGCTGACACGCTCTTTAGCCACTTCGCGAGCTGTAGGCTTGGAGCTTGGCTTGTGAGCCGCAGGCTTCGCTCCAGTTGAAGCTGCATTAGTTGACACAGACTTGCTCGCTGCACTGCGGGCAGACCCAACGGAAGAAGGCTTCTTCTTAATTGGTCCTGACGAATTTGACTTTTGTGAGGTGTCGGAGCTTGTCGACTTAGAATCCGTGGAGATGGGCTCCTCTGTCTGCTTTGGTGGGATGTTCCGCAACTGAAATTCAGTCTCAGTGTGCGCTGCAGGTTCCTCCTTGGCAGTTTGATTCCGTCCACTCTTGGTTTCAATGGCTTTCTCCGGTCGACCCTCAGCCATTATCTGACCCATAGTCGCGTTCTGTGTGTGGTCTAGGCGACTGAGCGGGGTGGGGGAGATCATAGTTTGTCGGCCAGACTCCGCATCTCCCGAATTGATTTTCGGTCCAAACATTCCAGGACTATCGCCGCGCCCACTTGTTTTCCTCAGCGGCGAAGCGGGGTTCGACTGTACGACCCCGTCCACAGTGATAAAGCTAGCCCGGACCTTGGACAGTTGCCGAACTGTCCCTGACGAGTCTGACGCAGCTGGGGATCGGCCACGAGGCGGCGGAGAGGCGATGGGGCTTTGACCTTCAAATTTGGCCAGCAAGCTGCGTACCCCAGGATGATGGGGATTGTTATCGGACATTATCGCTCACAGAGGGTACGTCAGTCGAACAGGGGTGGGTATGGAATCGAGGGGAATCGGAAAACGCGTCTGCAGAGCAAAGGGGTGCTCCTAAAATCAGGTCGAAACGGGATTGTAGTGTCTAATCGGATACAGGCAGGTTCCACTGCATGTTCCCAGGAGATTTCGGATTCAACGCGTCAAAGTTGGATAGAGAATTGGTATGAGACAAGAGGACACAAGGTGTGAAGAAGGGCCGATCCAGAAACTATTACATACATGCACGCTAGTTAAGGCTAGCGTATCCAATAGGCCAACGCCTTACGTTGTACTCCGTACAGAACTCTCTATCTCAGGGGCGGCTTTCATTTCTATGTGACAGGTGATTCCACCCTTGAGGGGGTTTAATTAATCTTACTGTATTCCGTACGTACTGAAACCCCTTATAAGGTCTGAAACATCGCCTCTGGACACCTTTACAAGTGGATCTTGAGTAAGGGGCCTCGTGTGCCTGAGGCATCATATCAACACAGATCTATTCGAACTTGAATTTCCCCCAGTTTGGGCCCTATTTGGGAAACTTTGATAGTTTCAACACCTATATGTGCTTAGATACGGAGTAAATTATGTATATAACTGATAGTCAAGGCATGCATCGCAGTGTGGGGTATACCAGCTCTAGAGGAAATTATGTGTGCCCAAGTGATAATAATAGCTCAGCCAAGAAATACAAATCTCACAATTAACATTAGAAAATACATTAATATATGTGGCTTTTCCATAACTTCATACATGACACACATATTACATTGTCAGTTCAAGGCAAGAGGCCAATTACCTTCGTACCCGTCGACTTTATACAAGTCCATGCAGCCTATACCCTTCAGCCAATGAGATATCTCGGGACATGTCCGAAACACGTGATGGTACCAGCTCTTCCTATAGCTTCTTCAACTCCTTTAGCTTTTTATTAATTTAAGCTATGATTCATAATGGTTGGTGTACCTCGGAGCAATGGCTGCTCACTCTGCGTTAAACGTCGAGTCAAGGTGAGTGGATTATCTACATGAGTCTAGTTTAAAAGGCTACACCATATTGATAGCGTTACAGTGTGATCAAGGACTTCCTGGTTGTGCCAAATGCGATAAGTACGGGCAACCTTGCCCTGGATATGAACGGGGCTTCAAGTTTGTCACTGGAAAGCCATATCGGGATCGGCGTCAACCCAATCCAAGGAATGATAAAAAGGACTGTCCCAAGAGTGCAACCTCGAATTCTGAACTTGATCCTGAGTTCATCTGCCAGACTCTGGCCCAGAGAGAGAAGCCATCTTCTCTTATTTCCATGGACTTAAATGTTGTGCAACACCTCTGTGTACTCATTGACGATTTCTCTCAGCCATACACCCCCAGTCCAACACATGTTGTGGTCAGATGGTTTGGGTTTCTTCCCTCCATTTATGGCCAAATAGGGTATTGGATGCCACTATAAGGTCTTTCACAGCACATCATTTTGGGCGCACTACCCAGAATACCCAAATGTTACCATATGCCCGATCAGCTTATGGGGAAGCCTTGCGTGGGCTCCGGAAATCGCTGGAAACTCCCGCAGAAAGTCTATCGTCTCATATATTTTGTGCGGTAGTACTGCTGTGCATGTATGAGGTAGGTTATTTTCACCGCCGAAGTGATCCGTTTGTCATGACTGATCATATACAGCTCTTCACCGATATCGAGAACCCAGAGTCGTGGATGAAGCATGCCAAAGGACTCAGCCAACTAGTACGGATTCGAGGGCCAAATAGGTACAACACTGAGCTCGACATAACGTTACTCAAAGCTGCACGAGGATTGATTGTAAGTTTGAATCATGGACCTTTTGCCTTGAATATCCCCGAGAAGCATTATAAAATCAGCCGCAACCTGGATTTACACTCATATTTGAATAGGTGATGCACTCAATGTTCTCCGGTGAAGAGTGTTTTTTAGCATCCGATGAGTGGCATGATAAGATGCGACAGCAATACACATTCGACTTGCCCCCTGAAGTGCACAACAGCATCGAGGTATTTTTTACATATTTTACATATGCTCCGAATCTTGTGCATAAGCTCTATAGCTTGAGGCATGTTGACGCCACAAGTGCCGAAGCTCTCCAAACAACCTCAGAGATCACATCAACAGCCCTCGAGATGCAGATGAAACTGGCTATATGGTATGAGCAATTTTCTCAAATCGTACCACCGCCAACCGAAACTATTTCCTCAACTGGGGATGAACTACATCCGATCATCCTCACATATACAGACGTGAACTACGCGACGATCTACTGCGGTTACTATTCTTACATGGTAATCATTCATGAAATTTTGAAAACTTGCGACTACCCCGGCGAGCATGAAGCCATGGTTGCCTATTTCAGAGATCAAATTTGCAAGTCAGTCGAATACAACAGTGTGGGAGTGATGGGTCCATACCGAATGGGGTTTCCTCTCCGCGTGGCATTCGAAGTTGCGGATCCAGTGACAAGCTCTTGGATCTTGAACCGGCTTGGACAATTTTCAAAGATTTACGCAGCCGCCCAACCAGAAAACTATCATACTGTCTTGTGATCCGAATCCAAGTTTATTGAACTATATATTATGAGCCAAAGCCACATCTCCAAGCCACTCCCCAAGCAGTACCTCGCTGCGTCGTTTCACCATCGGTCTCAGAAATGTCCAAAGTGAACTAGCTCAATTCTGCGTCGATTCCAAGTCATCATATACAATGCGCTTAGCAATCATCGACGACCAAACTGGTTCGGCTACAGTGCGTGCTGCAAAAAGCAAGACGACAATGATGATCTCCATCAGAAGCCCCGTTCCAACCAAAATATCAATATCACCAGTGACTGGGTTGTATTCGCGGGGTCCATTCTCCAACAGTAAAAAACAAATGATCCGAACCAACAAAAAGGGAAGAGCCAACACTGTAAAAAGTACAGCATGGTGACCTGACTTGGGAAGAATCGACCGCGATTTTACCGCAAGCCACCCAACAAGACCGCACACATAGACAAATGTGACAAGAAGAACAATGGACCCAGCTTCTCCCAATGCGCGCATGTTGATACATCCGCTTACCACTGCTAGCATGATAGCGATGAGGACCGGGAATCGGAAGAAATGCAGAGCAAACCGGGTCCGCTTGGTCCATTTCGAATTCCCAGAGCCTGTTTCTCCGGATTGTCCACTATTTGAGAAACATCGTCAGCAAATGTTTTTCTAGAAACCCCCCTCCCCCCAAGTCTCCCAGGCCTAGGGAATATTCAACATACCATCGCAATAAGACCAAGCTGACTTCAAACAAGAGGGGCGAAAGGCCCACGCTTTGCAAAATGGATTCAGCATTGAGCATTGGCTTCTCCGGTTGTGAGCTGGCAAGCACCATGGCGGAGCCCGCTATGCGAACTGTGAAGCATTTCAATAGCCGCATCTTTGAAACTGACGGAATGTCTCCCACTTACTCTGTGACAGAAGACCGATCATACCCCACCAAGAATAGAACACACATCGCCCGACCCCCTTGTTCTTGTTGTGGTGCCAGTATCGCCACTCTTGTATGTATCTTGTGATAAACTGTATAATGAGTACGAGGGAATATATGGCAATCTCTGCGATGGCAACATTCCGTTTCCAAGTTGAGATTGGCGAGTCCAACGAACGGGACAAAAGATTGAATGCCATAATGAGCTCTGGATTTGAAGAAAGAGTTGTGAGTTTTGGGTGATAGTGGATTACGGAGTGGAATGCTGTCAAGAAAAATGCAGTGCCATTTGGACTGCTTTAAATATCTACTCTGAGGATTGGGTTTCATCTCGAAGACTTTGTATAGTCCATGCCAGTGGATCTACATCGCGGTAAGTGGCCTATTTGGGTTTAGCGTTCGTAGCATTAAGGACCCTCAAGAGACTTGAATGGCTGCAAAGATTGAGCGGCTCGATGAAAATGGAGATTCTAAAATTTGGCTAAGCCACGAAAGCAGGCGCCAGGGAACTGCGAAAATGTTGTCCGTACATTTCAACTTCGCGAGAAGTGACCCATTTGGGTAGTCCGAGCATGCATACATTACCCATGCGCAATTTTGGAATAGGTTCCCAACTCACTGCACTATCTCCCCTCCCAATGGATAGCCAGGTAGACATACATGGCTTTTGGATCTTCTTTCATCATACTATGTATTCCGTAGAATATGAGCTAGAACTCCGTATAGTGGGTCTGAAGAAAGGCGCTTCTCCGGACCCCGGAGTTAGTATCGGACGAATAATAATCCGATTCCGTATACAAAACGGAAAGCTCCGATGACGGCGAATGTCGATTTTAGGAAAGTAACTCTGCAAAAAAGTCTATCAAAATGGCTGCTGCCCGGACACTTCGCATTGGTACAATCGCCCTTGTTTTGCGATCTCGTGGCATTGACTGACAGGTCGGAATCTTATAGGTCTCATCCCCGGAGACGGTATTGGACGGGAGGTCATCCCGGTGGGTAACTCTCTCAAGATTGGATATATGAGTCAATTCACTAACTAAATATTTTTTGATGAAATGTAGGCCGGCCGTCGGATCCTTGAGTCTCTCCCCGCGTCCCTGAATCTTAAGTTCAGCTTCGTCGACCTTGAGGCCGGTTACGATACCTTCCAGAAGACTGGAACCGCTCTCCCCGACAAGACTGTCGATATCCTTAAGAAGGAGTGTGACGGTGCTCTCTTTGGCGCTGTCAGGTAAGCTACAATGTTTTTGTTTCAGCGTCCGCAGTTCTGGCTGACAATTGCTCCCAACCCGAAGCTCCCCTAGCACCAAGGTCGCCGGCTACTCGTCACCCATTGTCGCTCTCCGCAAGAAGCTCGACCTGTACGCCAACGTCCGCCCTGTTAAGACCACCGCCGGTAACAGCAATGGCAAGCCCATTGATCTGGTTATTGTCCGCGAGAACACCGAAGACCTGTACGTGAAGGAAGAGCGCACCATCGATACCCCTAACGGCAAGGTTGCCGAGGCCATCAAGCGTATCTCCGAGCATGCCTCGTTCCGCATCTCCAAAATCGCCGGTGAGATCGCCCTCAGCCGCCAGAACATCCGCGACTCTGCCCCCGGCACCTCTACCCGTAACCAGCCCATGGTTACCATCACCCACAAGTCGAACGTGCTCTCGCAGACTGACGGTCTCTTCCGTGAGACCGCACGCCGCGCTCTTGCCGCTGAGAAGTTCTCCTCCGTCTTCGTCGAGGAGCAAATTGTCGACTCCATGGTCTACAAGCTCTTCCGCCAGCCCGAGTTCTACGATGTCATCGTCGCCCCTAACCTCTACGGTGACATCCTCTCTGACGGTGCTGCTGCCCTTGTTGGCAGCTTGGGTCTCGTTCCCAGTGCCAACGTTGGTGATAACTTCGCTATCGGCGAGCCTTGCCACGGCAGTGCTCCTGACATTGAGGGCCAGGGTATCTCCAACCCCATTGCTACTATCCGCAGTGTTGCTCTGATGCTCGAGTTCCTGGGCGAGATGAACGCGGCTGCCAAGATCTACGCTGCTGTCGATGGTAACCTCGATGCTGCTCAGTTCCTTACCCCCGATATGGGTGGAAAGGCCACCACTCAACAGGTGTTGGAGGATGTCCTGAAGAGACTGTAAAAGTAAACTTGTATATATAGGTCAAAGTTTGCAAATGATACTTAAGAAATGAATTTACTGTTTTTGCATTGACAACCATTCGATTGTAAAGAGCCAGAAGGCTTGATGATTGTCAAAACCCGCATCTCTCTCGATTTGTCCAGGGATATCTTAGAACGACAGCGTACTCCCTTAAACCGAGAAATGTATCACTCAACATCGCCAGATGATGGCTCCGCCACCCAGTCAAACTTCCCTAGACTCTCATCACGTTGCTCAGTTTTGCTATGATCTTTGTCTTCCGGTTCGTATAGGACTGCCGAGAACACTATAGCAAGGTACACTCGTCCAGTTGAAACGTCCTTGAGCGTATACCGCAGCTCATGGTTCTTCTCATCGACGTACTTCATGATAGGTAGAGTGAATCCAGGAAGACGGACCGAGAAATCTATTACAATCAGTGAGCCCACGATGTCAATCAAAGAGCAAATCCATATTTCACTGACCATTGAATGCCAAATAAGGATTTCCAAAATCAGCAACATACATCCTCCCAGGCTCAAAGTCGAACTCCTTTCTATTCGCCTCATACTGGAAATGCTTTCTGCGCCCCTCGACTGTATCGGGGATATTATATTGCTGACGCACATTAGAAGCTTCTTCGCTATAAGAACCTTCTTCTATAATCTCATCACGGAGCTCTGGCACGTCGTCTGTTTCCCGCATCTTATCTCCAATGCGGAACTGGTCCCATGATGCCAATGCCGGGCTGTACAGGTATGGCTCATCAGAGTAGACATCGCCATCGAGGCTAGGGTCGAGTGTCCACTTGACTATCCGTAGTGCTGCGTTGAATCCTGGAGGTAGGAGATCGCGGATTGGGTGATCGAAGTCATTGCCAAAGAAAAGGTTGTTGCCGTTCACTGGCTCTTTCAAGATTATCGAGAAGCTTATGGAATATAGGTCGTTTTTATGCAAAGGATGGTCGAAATATGGGCTTGTAGATGGTGAACTTTCGGGATAGCCTATTTGACGGATGAGCTCCGTCCTTTGGCTGAACAGACGAGAGCAGGGGTATTACCTGTGTAATCTTTGATGCGTACACAGAGGCTCACAATAGCGTGTTCGTTCTCGATTTGCACCGTCTTGCCATTTACAGGTACCACTTGATGAGTTTTGGGGTCGTAGTCAGCGCCTGCCATTACCTTCAAGCGGTATGGGTTTGCGTTGGTGTCCTGGGTAATCATGCTCGAGGTGGATAGAAAAGTGATTTCAATGAGACTTCGTGCACAGTAATGATACTGTTTAACAAGTTGTTGCTAGAAGTCCATTTGAAGTGTGGTCAAGGAATCTAATTTTATAGGCTTGACGCCCAACAACGTCATCGTTGTCGACCTCGGAATGACAATCAAGTATTGATAAGGTGACAATTGAATGTCTGGTTCTTATCAAAAGGATGCCCAAATAACAATAAATAACCTCTTTGGCATTGAAAAGTTCTGGACAATGTATGCCATAATTATCCTGAGGGCAGTGTCATTATTCAGTAATTGTTCCAGGGTTTCTGAGTGCGTTGTCGTTGACATTCGTAATATAGCCTTCGACCTCCACGAATGAAGGCTGTTTAGAACAGCAAATTAGTGCTATCATTTCAAGGATTTCTATTTGCTGATCTGTCTACTCGTAGTTAATAAATGCAAAGACTCAGCCTTGTTCAGCCCCAAAATCCAATTTGGGAATGACATCACAGATATCCTCAAACTCAAAATTGATTGGCTGGAGCGGTACATGACACCCCAAGAGGTTAGTGCACTGAGGTATAAATGGGTGGAGACGCCAAGACTTGCGCCTCATGGAAGTAAGATGCCTCCTTTTCTTCAAGAGCTATGTAGGTATATAAGCAGACTATATTCCCTTCCAAACGATAAACCATTCCAGATCAAAGACGAGATCAATACAAGACCCTCAACTGCTGCCAAGCAAGTATAATGGCTTCAACCAATATCCCTCTTCAACCCATCCAACCTTCTACTTCCAAGGATCAAATTTTGACTGTCCGCTCAAACAAAATGGCATCATCCGATACTCCCCAATACAACCAGACTCCCTCCAAAAACCCTGCCTTTACAGTCGACTTCACATGGAAGAAATGGAGGGCCATGGTCTCTGACGCCAGCAATCCCGGATCAGACCCCTTATACACTGTCCACTTCCCATTCAGTTTAGAAACACACATTGTTTTCAAAAAGACCTCCGACAAAGAAGTCATCGGGAATGGAAAGCTGAACTTTGTGTCTATCAATGCCGAGTACGAACTGCGTGGGCAGAAGGCCCGCCTGCTAGCCCAGAAACGCTGGCGGACGGTATACACCCACCGCTCACTCAACTTCTCAGACACCGAATCTCCAGTCACAATGACATGGACTAGCGATGCAGGGTTCAAGGGCTGGGACTTCATCTGTGTCGATGAGCAACAAATGCCCGTGGCAAAATTCACTGCCAATTGCTGGGGTCTCACCAACATTGGTAAAATCGAGTTCAGTGGTTCCAAGGCAAATGACAGAGCTGCACAAGAGGAGATTATGGTTACGGGGATTACGTTGTACTATTGCATGGTGCTTCGCTGTAACAATATTTTCAATCTCTTTGGGTCTATTTTTGCTCGACCGGGGCAAAAACAGCATGTTAATTAAGGCTCAGCTAAAGCTATGACTAGTCTTGCTTTATTTTCTGTGTTTGGGAGTTTATGTTTTCTTTTGCGGACAGCGAGATATACCATTTGATTCATAATGTTTATGATACATAGTCGTTGAGAATATTGCTCCATAATACTGTTTAAACTCTACACGAGTTTTGTTCCTCTCTCTCCTTCGTAGTTCATGGTTGCATTCCAATCCTTCTAGATACTTGCCAACATTGAAACAAGATATCTCCCGAAGAAGCCATCATGGAAAGGAAACATCCCGACCAAGCGAGCGGGCAACCCAATAGCCTACCGCCTCCCGAACAATATTGTTACTCGCCCAGTTCCGATTGGGATATACACGGTGGGCCAGCATGACCATAAAGGTATCCGACGCCCGGTCAACAACAAGCGTAGTACCAGTAAAACCCGTGTGGCCTCCAGCCAGCATATTGGCCATGGGCCCGGAGAAATAGTTCTGGTTGAGCTCGAACCCGATACTGTGCTCATTACCAGGGAATGCCGTATTAAAATCCGTGAACATCAGGTCCACAGTCTTCGGCTTCAGTATCTGCTTTCCGCCATATGTGCCATTGTTCAGGATCATTTGGCAGAAGATAGCCACATCCCCGGCGGTCGAAAAGAGACCAGCATGCCCGCTTACACCACCCAGAGCCCATGCATTCTCGTCGTGCACGGTTCCTCGCACTGGCTGTGGACGTTTGGGCTCAGCACCTCCCAGCACTTCGATCTGGTACTCTGTCGGCGCCATGCGCGCATAGTAATGGAAGTTAGGGGACTGGTTGTTTCCCTTGTTGAAAAAGGTGCTGGTCATGCCGAGGTCACGGGTAAACGAATGGACATACTCCTCAAATGGTGTCTTGGTGACCTTCTCCAGCAAGAAGCGCAGGTTCATGAAGTTCAGATCTGAGTACGTGTACGTAGACCCAGGAGCATTTTCGAGCTTATGCTCGATGATGGCATGGACGCGCTGCTCCATGGTCTTGTAAGGTGGTTCATACAGTCCGGGCAGAGGGTCTGGAGCGAAGCCGCTTGTATGGGTCAGCAGCATCAGGACAGTGATGTTGCTCTTCCCGTTGGCCGCGAACTCAGGAAGATAGGACGCAACGGTCTTGTCCAAGCTTAGCTTGCCCTCGTCAATGGCGCGCAATGCGGCTACCGCAGTGAACACTTTGGTTAGACTGGCCATATCGTAGATTGTGTCCATTTTGGTCTGGGTCCGTTCTGTAGGTGGAAGCAACGTGCCATTGGAGTCTGAATACATATTTGTATTCCCGAAAGCGAAGGAGCTCACAATGGTGGACTTGTGACCGATGACAACGGAACCTCCCGGCTGAATGGGGTGAACTACGTTGTGCGAAGGTGTTCCATAATTGGCGGGAATAGTGTATTTTGTCAAGTTCAGCGGAAGCTGGTCAAGAGGCTCGGCGAGAAGCCCCACTGATTCAGGAGAACCATACTTGAGGGTGCGATCTGTGGCACTACAAAGAGAGCCGCAGCTTGCAATGAGGCAAATGGCTGAATATTTGAGTCTCATTGTAGAGTGATAATGGTACGGGGAGGCATGGGAATTTTTAGTGTAAGCCTGCAAATATATGTGAGCTCACGCCCTGTTATCTTGCGATTGTTTATAGATTAAATGCAACTCAGCATAGTAACCGTTTCATTACTTCTGGATAAGATCATCCCTGGAGATGGGGTAATGCTCCACATATAACCCGTTTAACAATCGTACGGAGTACTCCGTACCTATCTCCGGGTTGTCCCCGACGGAGAATAGATGCCCCCGCAAAGTCGAAAGATCTAGCCTGTATGACATCTGGAGATTGTTTGAATTCCGAAAGATATAATTTGAAAGAAAATGTGAAGTCATCAGAGCCAAGACAGCTGAAGAAAATACAAAATAAAAAGATGATTGTATACAAGACTAAGCCGAATCTGACGGAAGATGAATATTAATATGGGATCCGAGACCGCTGCCGACATCCGAAATGTCATTCTCCAGTTCTTCGGTATTCATACGCCGACGGTCCTTGCCACGGCCGACTTCGAAATCAACAAATCGGGCGCTAACGGGAGTAATTGGCTCACTCGCACTGCCGATTGTAGTGCCATCTGACATGAGATCGTCCGATTTCAATTCCCAATTGGCCGCACGAACCTTGGCTCTGCGACGTTCTGAGTTGATACTCTCCTTCATGTGGGCGAACGATCGCACTTGATCTGCCGCCCACTTGTCCAGGAGCTCATTCCGAGCTTCGACTTCTATCTGCAGCTGTTCTTCAAGGCCAGTGTTGAGATCATGAAGACGCCGAATTTCACATTTGGCACCATGCAATGATGTGGTGAGGTCTGAGATGCGGACATTAAGAGTCCCAGTCTCTGCTTCGTGCGTTTGAAGTTCACTGGTGCTTTTCTCAAGGCTCTCAATGGCTTTTTGATATTCCTTTTCAAAAACTTCCACTTGAGCCATCAAATCGCAAGCCCGAGTTCGATTCTGTTCAACTGTTTCCTCTAATTCTCGAATAAGAGACTCAGATTCAGAAGCAGTAGCCTCGGCCGAACAGCGTTTTGAGCGTTCATAGGCCACTTGTTTCTTGAGCCTAGATATCTGCTGAGTGTAGTCCTCCTTTGTCGCCGTGTTTTCCTTTTCAAGGTTGTCGATAAGACCTTCGAGGCCCTTCACTTCATGATGATATTTATCGAGGGCTGTATTCAATCTGTCAATCCCAACGGCCTGTTCTTGGCCTTCACGCTCGAGGTCTTGCATTCGCATCCGCGTGTGGAGCATGTCGCCCGCAGAAGATGCGATTGCATCTTCGAGAGTGTCAATTCTTTTTGCAGCTGTCTCATATCGGTGTAGCAAAGCATCAAATTGCCCCCGGAGAGCCTTTTCTCGGTTAAGGGAGCCGTGATGATAATGGCGCTCTGTCCCCAGATCGTTCGCGAGTGACTTGACTCGCCTCACCAGCGCACCCAAGGTTGCCTTGCCATCCTCAAGACTGACGTTGGCAGTTTCGCCAGGTAACGCACGCTCAAGCTCAAGACGAGCTGAGCGGAAGTGGCTCCGCATGTCGGATATGACATCGTCCACACCGTCCCCGGAGAATCCTAAGCTGGAGCATTCTTGGGTGACTCCTTCAAGAGCCTCGGCAGCATCTGAAGCACGAGACAGAGCATTTTCTAAGACCTCCACGATGTTCTCGAAGAAGTCCGATGGCGGAGACGACTGGCGTAAAATGCTACTGATCGTAGGGTCATTGAACCTTGAGATTCGTGACCGACAGGCATTGAACAGGTTGTTCTTTTCTTGTCTGAAAGCTCCCAGATCAAGAGTCAGAGAGTGAATGTCAGATGCGTCTGTGTTGACTGGAGTCTGTGTTGGGTTGGCGCGAATAGGAGTCTGGGGTTCGTCGGATAGTTTCAAGCTATCAGTGACGAGTGGATTATGACTCCGACCACGGAAATCAGGGGAGCTGGATACAATGACAGCACCGTCGTCGAACATAAACGTCTCTCCGTTACCGTTCGAGAATGGAGCGGCGTAATCCCGACAGTAATTAGAAGCCACTGATCTGGGTGTGTCGGGTGTCATCCAATAGGGCTCAGCCACCGAAGCTTGGTCACCAAAGTCCCTTCCACCTTGTTTTACGGCCCTGAGTTCATCCTTCAGGGCATCTCGCTCTTGAAGCAAAGCTCGCATGGTCTTTTCCATATTGCGCGTCTCGCGCTTTTCGCGCTCAATGTGGTTGATTTCGTCGCTCAACCCGATTCGCCTAATTCTTCTCTGGGTCCGTGTATCCAAGATTTGACGTAGCGGAGTAAATTGGATCTTTCGCGCGGTGCATGTTTCATCAAACAGTTCCTCTGTGTCATTTGACCCTTGGGAGCGTGCTGTTGGGGCAGACTTGCGTCGGGGTTTGCGGCTAGGTGTCTGATTTTCAGATCCCGTCTCGAACGATGTTCGACACATCGCTGGAGTTAAGCCGGTCGACCCAACATCTGCATCATCTAATAACCGAGGACCTGGGTCGGAAAACCGAACTCTCTTTCTTGATTTCTTGGGTGTAATAGATACTGTCTTTTGATGCTGGTTGAGGCCGACATCTTCTGGAACCGCTGCCAAGCTCTGTCTAGTCCGGTGTGAGACTGGTGACTGGCTTGTTGAATTTGAAAGAGAACTCTTCCGTTTCCTTTTTGACCGAGTGACGTCCATACTGAAAAGGGATGTATATTGGAATAATCAAAACCGAAAAAAGAAACTTTTGACAAAATATAAAGGGACAGGCTTATAAAAAGAATACTATAGATCACAGGTTAAGACGTAAACAAACAAAGTGGGGCTATATAGGCAGCAGGCGCCCAGACGCGTGCCTGGATTCATATTGCCTATTCTGGCAATGGTAAACAATATGCTTCTTTGGGCGATCAGGTGATATATACTACACGTGATATTTATATGTTTATTACACGCGACATCCTCCGTTGTGTCTATAGTCATCAAGGTATATCGAAAATAATAGGTATAGATTCAATCTAGCGGTTCCCTCATTAGCTGATACTCGGCTTCCTGAAGGTGGTTGGGGATTGTATATGTATGGTCCTCGGGTATAGATCAGAGGCTCTCTACTCCGCACTCCCACAACGGTAAACCTTATGGATACATAGCTTCCAAGTTTCGCTCCAAATAAAAAAACTGGGACGTTGTGCAGCTTTATCCAATCCAGACTCTGCATTATTCGCAATATTAGGGATACTGGGCCTCTTCCCTGCTGGGTCCACCTACCCTTCATCTCTCTGTGTGACTCTCATGTATCTCCCCCTCCTAGGTCTCCCAGTGATGTCATTTACGATACTCTGAAGAGGCCTACCCATATCACTTGTTTCTTGCACATCTCAGTGCACTAGAAAAGGAAAGATGATGGTTACCACCCTTCCTAGCCCGGTATGTATTATTATTGCTCTTGATAAACATTACTGTCACGGCCCTGTGCTCACATTCTGATGTCGCAGCAACAAAGCAATAATGGTCCCCACAACCAACTAGTTAATGATGAGCAGCTGTTCCCACCTACAGGTCAATTGTCATTTATTGACAAATTACCCGCTGAGATCATCCAAGATATTGCGTCTTATCTCTCGGCTCCAGATCTCGCATGCCTCGGTGCTACTTGCCGAGCCCTCGTCTGCCATGTATCGAATGATTTTCTATGGGCTAAACTGGTGAACGGGAGACTGCCTGATCCTATCCAGAACCCAGGTCCCTTTGAGTCATTTCGTCGTCTTTATCTTGCATATCACCCCTGTTGGTTCATTCCCCAGCACAAGATTTGGTTCGCAGACAATGAACACACGGGGATGCTGGTTATAGCTCGATATGATAATCTCCGGGGTGTGATTGAAGCATACCAGGTTGTTGCAGAACGTCGCACGGCCGGATTCCAAACCTGGGCATCAAACCCAGAAGTTATCATCCAGTCTTTTGAACCCAGTGTCCATCTGGCGTTGTGTGATCCTGTTTTGTCTCTCAGAGACTTCAATCAGTCCTCCCGAACAGCCCCAATCCAGTCCCTTCGTTCTATGTCAGAGGAGCGACGCATGCCTATGGCTTTGGATGCCCGACATATCTACACCTCGCTGTCATTTTGTTCTGCATTTAGCCCCCGAGGACCTTGTTTCAATCCCCATGTGGGTTGGCCACCAGAAACCATCCCGAGCAAGACACGCACTGTGCGTGATTTGGAGGACTCACCCCCGCCAATAGTGAAACATTTATCGGAAATGTCAGAATCGTTCTTCCGTGTCAGAAAATGGGGAAACCCGCGGGTAAACCCAGAGCCGTCATCGTCGCCGATGCCAAAGAAATTGAGTCTAACTTACTCAACTCTTGATCCTATCCTTTACACACCCACCGCAGAGAAACCGTACCAGGGAATTTGGGTTGGAGATTATGAAGCCCATGGTTGTGAATTTCTGCTTGTCCTCCAGGAAGAAATAACGGACCTAGCACAGGATGATGAACAAGAGGAAAATGTAATCGACGCCCAGGACGAGGTCGAACACGACGGCCAGGAGCATATTGGACAGCGAGGTTCGTTGCAAGCTATCAAGCTAACAGGTGACTCCAATGTCCCTCGTGGCCAGTTCTCGTTTATCGCCGAAGACATTGGCTCCAGGGGCTTGATTAGTGTCGCGATGGATGAGCCTTTTGTGGGGGCCCGAATTGTGCGTTGTCGCGGCCATGTAGCTGGCCTTGGTTTCCTTGACGGTAAGCAGCCTAACTAAACTAAAATGATCTTTCTAACATGTAAATTGCCAGACACCTACATTGACTCCCAACTAATCCTTATTTCTCCTGACGAGATGGCTCTTTACTGGAAGCAAATAGGCCACATCTCCTATTACCGCCGTGTGGACATTGACGCCTTACTTCATAGTTAATTGACGTGTCTTTGCGGTTTCTTTTTTTTTTTTTTTTGTTACATACCCTAATCAATTGAAGTTTTTCATGTTATATTGAGTAAAAGGACGAATTTCCTTTTCCGGTTAGTTTTGTCTTTTTGGGCTTGGTGCTCCAATATGTACTCCGTACAACAAACAGTACGCCGTGGAATCTCCCTCTTATTATTTTTTTTTTTTCACTCTTCCATCTTCTCATTAGCCATTCTACTCTGAACTTGCTGCCCCCCTCCCTGCACTTTTGCCGTCCAATCGGACAGCCCGCTCGCCTCCTCCCCCTCCCCCCCCCTTACTCCTTGTTTTCAGTCGCAATATGCGGCTGAGTCCTTGTCGCCGCCGTCTTCACCTCAACTGAACTCGTGAGATTTGATGATTTGGCCTGACTACTTACGGGTGCCTTGAAGATTTTCTCCTCCGGTCTTTCTTGAAATACAAATGCTCGAGCAATACGATATAGGTTATCCATCCACAAAATGCTCCTCATTTTACAGAGTTCGCTTACTCTATAAAAGCCTAGATCATTTTAACTGTCTGATCTCTATCGAAGGATTCACTTACCTCCCTAATCCCACGAGTCGCTTCGTCGCTCGTGCCCACCCTGGTGTCCCGTCCTTGTGACCCGCTTCCTTCGGTCTTTGTGGTCTACGATATGCGGGGAATCTGTGGGGAAAACTGGAATCGGAAAGATCAGTGCGACTCAACCCGGGGGCTAACATCTCTCACTTCTTTGGACCGAGTGACATAGACCCTAGAGTTTCTCTGTTACCATTGAAATGAGCCGTTGGCCGAATATCGGGGACACACCAAGACAAGCCAAGACCCGAGGAATAGCGCCAAGAGAGCTTGGATCCCGAGTCCACATGATCACCTTCTTTTTGATTTGACGGCATCGCCGCTGTTTCTGGGGTGTCTTTTTCAACGCCACACAATACCCCTAGCACATGGCAGCAAGCATCCAAATATGAAATGAAACCTGCGGCCGCCTCAAGGCTTTTGCGCTGCAGCTGCACCCAGCATTCTATTTCACAGTACTCCGTATCAGATGTCGAATTTCCTTGCGATATACACTTCCAGTGCCAAGATTTGTGGTCTCTCGCGGGAGAGCTTTAATGAGGTTCGGAGACCATCCGAAGGGCGGGCAAATGAGGAATTCTGCAATTAAGGTGTGCGTCACATATGCCCAGTTTGCAGGGATGATTAGAGTGGTCTGGGCGCAACATAGAGCGCCATTGATGTGAACCTTCGAGGGCCATTGGCCCACCACCACCACCACCCGTGCTTGGCGTGGGGTAAGGGCTGGTATGTGCTGCGGTACTCCTTGGTACATGGACGATCGAACTCTGTCCCTCATGGATAGCTAGAGTTACAGGCTTATTCTTGCCCGAGCATCGGAGAATTTAGGAATGTGGATTGGATGCTCAAAACAAAGGCTCGGTGCAGGGTCCTGTATGAGGCCTCGTGGCGCAATATAGTGAATTTAAGAGATCGTCCATGCCCGCTCTCCGCATAACTTTTTCCCTCGAATGCGGCCCCTCACAGTCTTCTCTCTTCTACTGTCAGCCAGCCTCAGAGATCTCTCCTGAACCAATCGTCTTCGTCCGAGCTTCGTTCTCTCGAGCTTTGCGGCACCTCCACATTGTCTCTCACACTGGTTCATAGCCTCGATCCACGATTGACCTGTTCAAAACTACATCATTCATCATGGCGGGTGGTGCTGTTGTCAACATCTTCAAGTTCAACACGGGCAGTTTGCCCAAGGAGACACTCAACGTAAAGCTCTGGTTCGCCGTCTTTGCGTTTGGTCTCATGGGTGCTGCCCGTGGTGTCGACGAGGGTCTCATAACGGGTGTCTTCAACTCTCACGCTTTCAAGCAATCTCTCCGTATTGATGACCTCGGTAAGGGCGAGCTCGCTAGTCTCAAGGGTACTATTTCTTCCATGGTTCAGCTCGGCAGTATCGCCGGTGCTCTGTTGTAAGTCTTGCTATTGAAATTCATTGTCCTCTTCATAATTCTAGAAAACCTTTTCTAATCAGGGTTAAATATCAGTGCTTTCGTCGTTTGTGATCGTATCGGCCGTGTTTGGGCTACTCGCCAACTCTGCTGTCTCTGGATCCTCGGCATCGCCATCTTCATTGGAAACAATGGCAACATGGATGCCGTCTATGCTGGCCGCTTCGTTGCCGGTCTTGGTATTGGACAAACTTGTGTCGTCGGTCCCATCTACCTTTCTGAAATTTCCCCCGCTCCCATCCGTGGTCTCTGCACTTGTATGTTTACTGGTGCTGTGTACCTGTGAGTTTATACTTTTCTTCTTTCCTGTTCCCTTGATTTCCAATGCTAATACCAAGTCCAGTGGTATCATGATTGCCTACTTTGCCAACTGGGGTGCTCAGATTCACATGGCGGACACCTTCAACCGCTGGGTAAGTGCTGGACACTACAATCGTTGTCGTGTTAAGTTGGCTAACACATCCTCCCCTACAGGCTGTCCCAACTTCGCTCCACCTCATGTTCGCTGGAATCATCCTGATTCTCACCTTCTTCCAGCTGGAGTCCCCTCGTTTCTATATCAAACAGGGCAAGCGTGAGAAAGCACTTGAGGTTCTCTGCAAGCTCCGGAACCTACCCGCTGACCACCCGTACGTCCTCAACGAGATCACCGAAATGGACGTTGCCTTCCAGGAGGAGATGGAGGCCACCCTAGGCATGGGCTGGAAAGGCCTGTTCAAGGAAATCCTTGGCATCAAACGCAACTCGTACCGTCTGTTCCTCACCAACCTCGCTCAGAACATGGCCTGCTGGTCTGGTGGCTCCGCCATTACCGTGTACGCCCCGGATTTGTTCACGCTCGTCGGAATCACTGGTCAAGAGCAGTCTCTGTTCTCAACCGTCGTTTTCGGCGTCGTCAAATTCGTCTCTGCCATCATCTGCGCTCTCTTCCTGGTTGACATGGCCGGTCGTAAGAGATCTCTCATTATTGGCATTATTCTCCAGACTATTGCCATGTTCTACATTGCCATTTTCCTCAACCTCGTTCCCATTGCCGAAAACCCCGGTTTTGTCCCTAGCGAGACGCAGAGCCGTGCATCGACCGCCGCCATTGCCTTCATCTACATCTCTGGTGTCGGTTGGGCCTTAGGATGGAACAGTGGTCAGTACCTGTTGTCCTCTGAGCTGTTCCCTCTCCGAATTCGTGGTATTTGCTCCTCCATCACCATGGCCATGCACTTTATCTGCCAGTACGCTGTAAATCGCAGCTTGCCTGAGATGCTGCTCGAGCATGGAGGTCTCGGTCCTCACGGAACCTTTTACTTCTTTGGTGTCATTTCCATTCTTGGTGGTTTCTGGGTTTGGCTCTTTGTGCCCGAGGCCGCAGGTCGCTGCCTTGAGACCATCGACAAGATGTTCGACCTTCCCTGGTACAAGATTGGTCTGTATGGAAGGAAATTCGCAGAGGATTACGACCGCGAACAGGAGCGGATTTACCACGATGAGAAGAAGGATGGAGGAATTGTTGTCTCCCATAAAGAGACTGCCTAGTCTTTCCCAGTTAACTATAACGGTGTGTTCCTTGGAGGGACATGTCTACTACATACGTACTTGTCAGCTCCGAATACATGTATACGTACACAAATAACGAACATTTTAATCAAAAGGTAGATGAGTCCCGGTTACGTCGTACCTCGCAGGTACATCCACAGGAGTATTGTAAAGCTCTTAAATTAGAGTCCTGTGCCGTAGCCAGTTGACGTGCTGTTTGTTCTTTGGCCTTTATCAAATAGCAGATCTTTTCTAATTTTCTCGAATACTTGAACTATCTGAATGTAATTGTCCAACTAAATATTTGATGGGCCATGAAATCATGTCGACGGAACATCCCGCATCTCCTCCGGCGACATGGTTAGCGAGAGGTATAGTCATGTGCGCTGCTCGGCCTTGTACAGCCTGGACTTCTTGTCCATAAGCCTCTAAAGTATGGTTTGGACGTCCAGGTACTCAGTTCGAGTGCTCAGGTGGCGGGCGACACATGTCGCCTAATCAGCCTCCTCCCAGGGCAAGAGTTTTGTTAACAAAAGCATAGAGGGGTATAGGGTAGGCACTCTAATACAAGATTAGCGACGACTCTATATTAACCGAGCATGAAAGTGCACTCATAGAATGTAGTCAACACTGTGGATAGTCCGCTGGGGCCATAGTGTAATTTTTTAAACTCATTGCTGCTGCGTCCAAATAGCTAAAGTTGCCTTAAGAAGGCATGGTACCGATTGTTGAGGAAGAGAAGAGAGAAGGAGAAGACAAACAAAATCAAAAATATGAGTTTGTCCTTCATTTCAGAAGCGACGAAGAGAAGACAGTTGTCTGAGTTTGAAGAAGAGTTACATGCATGCTACATAGCTACTTCCTATCTTGTTCCTTCCAGGAAAAAAGCAACGCCCCGCCCCAATCCCCTCAATTGCCATTTCATCCAAAGTCTTCCAATCATTACCCATCAATCATGGAGACTGAAGAGACTGAAGGACTACTAGTCCCCATTCCTACCTCGCCTGTCATCGAGCCGATATCGTTGTCTCAACCAAGCATAGAATCATTGGAATCAAACTTCCAGAACCAGACACCAGATACACAGCTTGCCAATGTGACATCTCGCCAGCAGTTTCACTACCCTGTGATGAAAGAAGCGCTGAAAGTACTTATTGACAACACTATATCGGTTGTGGAGTACGGGACCCAGGTGCTATACAGATGTGGATATGCCGAGCCTCTGATTGTGAGTGGCGAAGGCTTCCTCTACACTCCCTTAGTTGAAACACCTAGTTGACAGTATTTTAATAGCTTGTAGAGTGGGTTGTTCCGGATGGACAGCTGTTGCTTGCTTCACAGCTGTTGCTCGAAAACAACTGGCCCCGTCTTCTTTACCACGAGAGAGATTGGAACGGATATCCTAGAAACCCTGAAGACTGGGAAACTCAGTGCCTGATGCACGACCTTGATGGCCAGGATGGGATGCGTGTCCATCTTATCCCTTTATCACTGGTTGGGTTCACTCTTGAAGACACCGTTAAGGCTCCCTCGACTTTTGCCCACGAGCTCCAGCTCCTCACTCCCAAACCGCCTCATTACATGTCATCCTTGATACGTCATCTTTTACAACTCCCGATAGGACACAGTAGCAGACTTCGAGTTGAGAAAGACCTTATGGGCTTTATTTCTGCTTACATCCTCAAAGATGAACCGGTTGATATGACTACTTGGACCCATCTTAAGAACCAGGAGAGCGAGGAGGACTACCAGAAAAGAGCTGAAGAAGGGGTCCAGTTCATGAAGACATGGGACTGGGGCAAGATTGAGGAAAGATACATGACCATAGCTGAATGTGCAGTCCAAGATTGCCGCTGCATTGATACGCTGACGGACGTCCACGATGGAAACCGCACGCTCTGAGTCGACCTTACGAGGCTGTAGGAGCTTTTGATGCTTCTTGTTAAGATATGCAATCCTCTGCCGGTGTTCTTTTTTCATCTGAATATTCTTTTTCCTCTGAAGACTTGTCATTCATTACCTTCTTCATAGCTTGGGATAGCCATAGACAACAGTGTTACACATTCTTGCTCTGTCACATATTTCTTACCATCCCATAAACTTATTCTACCCTAACAGGGGAAGTTTCAGGATGCAATATTAGATAATGATTTAATAGCAAGGTAATTTCGAGAGCCATGAGATGCTCGACTCGCTACATAGTATACAACGATGTAGTCCACAGCGAAGCTTCAACCGAAGCTCGCCACCTATGAAAGAAATCAACGTCTCCAGCGTCAAGTATTCAATACCGTCCAAAACCTAGGTATGCCACAAGAAAAAGATATTGGGCTATGCTATCCGCGTTGCATTCTATTAGTGATTGACTTTTTGACATGCCTGCGACTTATGTTTATACCTACAAGGAGAATATTCTAATAATTGTCTGGTAAACTGGACTGAATTTGTATGATGATATAGAACAGGCAGAAAGACAAAAGGTATCGAAAAAAAGTCAAGACGCCATGAGCTTAAAAGCATCGGTCGAAAGTGGAGGCTGGAGCCTAGATAATAATTGGTCATCACTCGTCAATCCAGCCCTGTAGCCTTGAAGCATGTAGTTGTGGTGTCCCGGTCATTTAAAAAGACACACCGTCCACAACACAGACTCAACCTGTACGTACTGGTATTGTGTCATATTGCCATAGGGCCAAGCGTCGAGACCAAGGCCCAGATCCGTGCCCCCTGTTCAGTCCTGCGGCGATTTATGCACCCCGTGAATTGCCGAGTATCCCACTGCAAACCCCGCAATCATACACCCCAAATGGCCGAAAGTCAAGTCACGACAAAGAAATCGCCGATTGCATTACCGAGTTAAGTATATCGGCGCCAATCACCGGCGTCGTTCGAACCAAGCAGAGGAGCCCATGACAGCCACTGACTGGTCCATCATCCACTCGCCAACACCAAGGTAGCTGTCAACCCATTTCTTGATGTCTTTGTTTTCTGTGATCTTGTCTGAATTGAGGCTGGGGCTAGGAAGGTCCCACGCACACACGACCCGACGAGGGTGTGCGAGGGTAAACAGAGTTAGCCAACGGTTTTCCATGTATAGGGATAGGATTCAAGGCGGGCAAATAGTAGAATAAACGAGAGCTTGGAAGAAGAGGATCATGGGGGGTAGGGTGTATTTACGTGAGGCCCGTGGAGCGCTTGACACCTGCCAGGAAAGCGGAAACTTAGGCCGAAGGCACTAGTTAGTTTGTGTTCCGATGTACAATAGAGAACCGGGACTCACAGAGCACCGCATCAAATGCGTAGTGGGTAAGACGGCCGAACTAGATTGCACCGAAGATCCAAGTTAGTCATGCTCTATGTTCGAGGAATCTCGGTTGCCCAGAATCGACCAGTAAGGAGCTCTTACCATGATGCCAGGTAGAAGGTGTCAACACTGTGGATATTGAGTAATCGGCAGTCACCAAAAAGCTTGAGAGACAAAAGTAAGAGAAGGCCTAAGCTATCTGGAGACCGCCTAAAGAGCGTCACGTGTGAATTCACATGACGTCTCAATAAAGTGGCTGGAGCCGTGGAGAGGCTGGAGAAATCGAGCTGATGTAATCCAAATGTGGCTGTGGCCGGATCCGGGCGGCCATAGTTGTCTACCTCATGACTAGTCCCGGTTTGGTCTATCGATAAGCTCTGTCATCCCACCGAAATCCCCTTTCGCCTCTGGGGTCTTTGGCTGGCCCTCGATCAATTGGGTGTCTTTATTTGTCACGTTTACATAGTATTCGATAAAGGGACTCCAATCTACAGCGCGTAGGCCAGCACGGGGCAACCCTCCGCTTTTTGCGGTCAACCCAGTCTGGAGTTGACGTATGATTTTTTTCTGCCTGGAATATTCCCGCCGCCGCCGACACCTCCAGCTTTCAGTAAAATAGAGAGTATAGCTAGACAAAGAGAAAGAAAGATGAATCAAATATCCCAGATTCCGCCGAAATTAAAGGTTAATTTGGTATAGATTTGGCTTAGTGTCAATAGTACGGACAAAAAAAATGTCTTGGGAAGCCGCTGATACTCACACCGGCGGCCAACATTTTCCCTCCCGCCCCTCACCCATCCGTTTTCTCTTTCCCCTCCATCTCTCATCCTTTCTCTTCTACCATAACTCTCTGATAATTGATCAGAACTACCTTACCTCTTCTACATTAATTCAACAATTGTTGATCATATCAGAATGGCAGCCACCAGCTCCCTCGACCACCTCAGCAACCGCATGAAGCTGGAGTGGCACTCCAAGCTCAACACCGAGATGGTGCCTGCGAAGAACTTCCGCCGTACCTCCATCATTTGTACCATTGGTATGTCACACCACACATGAAGAAACTCTTTGGGGTCGAGCCTCTCAGAGAAGTTGCGATGGAGGAAAATCTTGACTACTAACATGCAATCGATCAGGTCCCAAGACGAACTCTGCTGAGAAGATCAATGCTCTCCGCACAGGTATGGCAATTAAATTCCCAGTGAAAATGGGTAGCTTTGTTGTGTAGTTGAACTGACATGGCAATAGTGGGTCTTAACGTTGTTCGCATGAACTTCTCCCACGGATCATATGAGGTCGGTATCTCCCCACAACATATGATGAAGGCCTTCACTGACTTGTCTGCAGTACCACCAATCTGTCATTGACAACACTCGCGAGGCCACCCGTATCCAGACTGGTCGCCCTGTTGCCATTGCCCTCGACACCAAGGGCCCCGAGATCCGTACTGGTAACACCGTCGGTGACAAGGACTTCCCCATCGCTGCGGGCACTGTCCTCAACATCACCACTGATGAGGCATACGCCACTGCTTCCGATGATAAGAACATGTAAGACCATTCCCATTGTCGAATAATGAATTGTTCCAACGAACATGCGCTCAATGTATTTGCGTGGCTGGACGAGCTTGACTTGTGACGTGGACTGACAATTGTGTTGATGACAGGTACCTGGATTACAAGAACATCACCAATGTGATCACTCCTGGCAAGCTCATCTATGTTGATGATGGCATTCTGTCCTTCGAGGTTCTTGAGGTTGTTGATGAGCAGACCCTTAAGGTCAAGTGCCTGAACAACGGTAACATCTCGTCCCGCAAGGGTGTCAACCTGCCCGGCACTGACGTAGACCTCCCCGCTCTCTCGGAGAAGGATATTGCCGACCTGCAATTCGGTGTCAAGAACAAGGTCGATATGGTCTTTGCCTCATTTATTCGTCGCGGCAGCGACATCAAGCACATCCGTTCCATCCTCGGCGAGGAGGGTAAGGAGATCCAGATCATCGCCAAGATTGAGAACCAGCAGGGTGTCAACAACTTCGATGAGATTCTGCAGGAGACCGACGGTGTTATGGTCGCCCGTGGTGACCTCGGTATCGAAATCCCCGCCCCCAAGGTTTTCCTTGCCCAGAAGATGATGATCGCCAAGTGCAACATCAAGGGCAAGCCCGTTATCTGTGCCACCCAGATGCTGGAGTCCATGACATATAACCCCCGCCCCACTCGTGCTGAGGTTTCCGATGTTGCCAACGCCGTCCTCGACGGTGCCGACTGTGTCATGCTGTCCGGTGAGACCGCCAAGGGTAACTACCCTTGCGAGGCCGTTAAGATGATGTCCGAGACCTGCTTGCTCGCTGAGGTTGCCATTCCTCACTTCAACGTCTTTGACGAGCTGCGCAACCTCGCCCCTCGCCCTACTGACACCTCTGAGTCCATTGCCATGGCTGCTGTCAGCGCCAGTCTGGAGCTGAATGCCGGTGCCATCATCGTCCTGACCACCAGGTATGTACCGCAGCAGAGCTCTTGTCGTTTGTGTGACGATCATACTAACAAGTTCATAGTGGTAAAACCGCTCGCCTTGTGTCGAAGTACCGTCCCGTCTGCCCCATCCTGATGGTCACTCGCAACGATACCGCTGCCCGGGTAAGTGCAATCCGATCGTTCGAATCTTGTTCTTTGCTGATAACAATTTCCAGTACTCCCACCTGTACCGCGGTGTGTGGCCGTTCTACTTCCCCGAGTCCAAGCCTGACTTCAACGTCAAGATCTGGCAGGAGGATGTTGACCGTCGCCTCAAGTGGGGTATCAACCACGGTCTCAAGCTCGGCATCATCAACAAGGGCGACCCTATCGTCTGTGTCCAGGGATGGCGCGGCGGTATGGGCCACACCAACACCGTTCGTGTGGTGCCCGCTGAGGAGAACCTCGGTCTGACCATGGAGTAAACTTTCTGTAAAATGATCAGATGGTAAGCTTATGGTGATCGATGATCCATTGTGCTTTGGTTACCGCCGGTGTGCGGATGGGATACATACCTTTTTTTTCTTTGTTCCGACCTTTTTTTTTTCTGCTTTCGAAGCCAAGTTTGTTCTGCGTTGTGTGGTCTGGACCATACTCTGGAAGGTTAATACATTGCTCATGTAAATGAAACGAATTTGATGCTTTCCGGTCATGCTAGTGAGTTAGTAAGGACTAGACAATTCAAATTGAATAGATATGTCACTAGTATTTTGTGCTGGAGTCCTTGTAAACTTGATCAGTCGAAAGAGTTCGCGCTTGTCGCTTCGTCTCGCATATGCATATGCAAGCTAATGCATGCATGATAGCTGCTCTGAATTCTATGCATTGCAAATAGAATGATCCTCTTAAAAGAGGACACCAGTCAAAAGAAACAAGTGAAAAAAATGAAAGTCGAACGAAAACTAGATGCGGGGGGACGCAACACAGGTCAAATCCCCTGAGACCGAGGCCCATCTCCCGTCTGCCCGGGAATGACGAATATCATCTATATACTATGAATTCTGTGCGTCTCCCTCTCTTCCACAGGAGATGAGATTTTTGAAATCATGTCGACGTCAAAGGAATTAAACAGAGAATTAAAAGAGAAAGAAAAAAAGGCCAGTAAATTTGTTTAAACGAATTTCCGGAAGCTCTTGCCGTCCCGGTCCCGGTTTCTGCCGATGGTTCCAATATTGAGATTAGACCCTGAATATATAGATCTGTGTCATAGATATGCCTAGTACGTGAAGGCAGCACTGTGTTCGCGTATAAAAACTAGGTTATTCTTACTCTAGTCCAATGCACACTATATAGCTATATTAGCACTTTCGAACTGAACACACGTTATCTTTGACAATCTTCATATTATATTCTCCGAAATCTTCCCAGGCTAGTATCAAGGGAGAAGGATATCAGCAAGCACCCAGTAGCAATAATTGGCCGAAGAGCTGCCCGAAGGTGAGTATTTATCCATTGTTTGAGTCTAAATGGACCATCGACTGACTTCGCCCTAGTCAAGGACTATTCTATGGTGATAAGAGGTATCCATGGATGAGAAAAGGCCCGCTTACTACACTAGAAAGCGCCTTTTGTTCCATAATACCCTTCTCGGCGCGAGATCATACAATGGCAATATACAATGCTGGAACTTCCAATAATTTACGAAGAGAACATTGTAAGCTGGTCAAGCCTTGCCACGCTGGCGATTCACCTGAATGAATGCCAAACATCATAATATGTACCATCACTATGAGTTTGAAAAATAGCGCACCATGGGTTTACTTACTCAGTGATGCCGAGAGTCAGCATTCGTTCCACCAAGAGACATGACGATTATCGAAACCATCCAGCCAATTGAGAATCCCTCGAAGCAAAGTCATATATCGCTTCAACCCATTCTCAATCAACTACGTTATCCGGTACTCCATAACAAGATGGAGAGAACTTCCTCTAGAGAGATGCTCAAAAATTCTGTGAGACATCGAAAAACAACTTCCCGATGCGTCCCTTATCAAAATGACACCAATCGGGGACTTTGGAAAGCGAAAGTGCCAGAGACCCCACATCTTTCCAGCGATAATAACGGCGGTACGATGACTTTTCCGAAAAGTCTCTACTTCTTCTTTGGGGGTGCAACATTGAACTGGAAATGAACAATATCGCCATCCTGCACAACGTAAGACTTGCCCTCCTGTCTGTACTTACCAGCTGACTTGATTGGCCCCATCGACTTCTCGCCGTTGCAGAGGTCATGGAAGTCCTGGTACGCCACAACTTCGGCTTTGATGAAACCACGCTCAAAGTCGCCGTGAATGACACCAGCTGCTTGTGGAGCTAGTGTTCCCTGCTTGATCGGCCAGCAGCGGATCTCTTTCTCGCCGGCAGTAAAGTAATACTGCAGTCCCAGCTTAGTGAAACCTGCCAATGACTGTTAGTATAGGGTACGCGAGGAGAATTTCGGGGATGTCACATACCTTCGGTAGTTATCTTTCCCAAGCGGCTCTGGACCTTGATGTCGGCCATGAAGGCATCTAGTGCTGGCTTGTCATCCCTTAGGGACCACAGCTTCTCCTCAAACTCGACGGAGAAGGGAATGATATCTGTGCCTTGGCCGCCGTGGGCCTTAACCCACTCCGCGATCTTGGGCAGGTACTTGCATTTCTGGCGGAGGTAGTCTTTCATTGTAAGGTTAATGAGGTAGATCACCGGCTTGGTAGTGATGAGGCGCAACTTGATATTGTCAGTATTGTCTCTTGAGTATTATAGAATCCTAGACAAACCTTCTCGTTGATCAACTCGATCTCCGGAGTTGTCCACTCTCCATCTCTAACAGGCTTATCCTGTTCCAAGAGCGCCTTAATCTTAGCAGTCGTCTCGTCGAACAGCGGCAGCATCTTGAATTTTCCTCCAGCCTTCCGCACAATTGCCTCTTCGGCAATCTTAGCTTTGGCAAGAATGTCCAAATCCTTCTTACACAGCTCGCTCTGAATTGTATCTGCATTGCTGCATCAGCGTCTATTTCTCCTGCATTAGAGGAGAGATACTTACCTAAATCGCGGACAGGATCAACGGAGTCATCAACATGAAGGACCTCATCGTTATCAAACGCGCTATAAAATAGTAAGTAGCTGCTTTCATCGTCAAGTGTCTGCAACAAACCCACCGGACAACGTGGTACATGCCATCCACGGCCTGAATATGACTCAAGAAAGCATTTCCCAAGCCCGCTCCCTCACTCGCTCCCTTGATCAATCCCGCGATATCGGTAACCTGCAAATACGCCGGGTATTTACTCGGTGGGTTCCAGACCTTGCACAGGAAGTCCTACGCCACATTAGCTAGAGCCTCCCGGAAAGGGTGAGATCCATCACGTGAGAATACCCACACAGAAATTGGAGAAGGGGAAAAACATACGTATCTCGGATCAGGAACACTGCAGCGCGCCTCATTTGGCTCGATGGTGCAGAATGGGTAATTTTCTGCTGCAGCGCTCTGCTCCGTCATCAGGTTGAATAGAGAACTCTTGCCCACGTTCGGTAGGCCAACACAACCCATCTTAAGGTTGGATTTGACGCGCCCGAAGGCGACGACATTGTTCGTCGGCGCCTCTACTGCTTTCTTTGGTGGCATATTGGAGTAGAGTTATCGGTTTCGAGGATAACGTGGATGGTTCCTAAAGGCCAGTGTGTGTCCAATTCAGATTTTTTTTACAGCAATTAAGGACTTTGTTGCCATTGGTCAACTGTTACTCCTTCCTCCCGAGGTCCACAACGGCCGCTCGATCGTAAGACGGGCGTTGAGTATGTATTATCTCTGGAGGAATCTTGAAGATTATGTACGCCTTTTTTGTTAGATGAGTTTAGGCCTTTTTGAAGGGGACATGATCAACTACACAGCAAAACAATAACTTAGAATATGTTAGATGTTTGAGCAGAGTTTGATCGAACGTGCTAACGGAAATTACATTGCCACTTAATCATCTTTCTACATGATCTAAATAGAAATTATCAGATGAGCACGTCAATATATTTAAATTGTAAAATGAACCAAATATACTATGTACGTATTAAGCAATTATATTTGGGCGCTGTTTGGTAGTTTATTTGTTAGGGTTATTCTGATCACAAGTATATAATGCGCACGTGATGTGTAGATGACTAACAATATATGAATCCATCCATCCATGGAGAGGTCCATAGTCAATTAACATTATTTGAGCTATAAGTAAAAATATTATTATAATAAAGAGGAGAGTATATAAGGATTATACTACTAGATATCAGATCTTACATAATGTCAAACTTGGGGGAACTTGTATGACTTGATACCAAATACTAGGTGTGCGGAGCAAATGGTAAAATAAGTGTGATTTGTAAAGAGCAGCAAAATGCTCACTAGTTAACTAGTTAGTTATTTAACCCCCTGACTGTTTACATAAATTGACCGGTAAGTGGATACTATATACATGAAAGAGTGTAACGGGCTGATGCCAGTACTAAGGCTGGGGCTCTGCCCGCGCAACATTTTCTGACCGAAGTCAGAAAATATCGGTAGAAAAGGCTACGCAGTATATCTTTGACTGCGGTCAGAAAGGGTTAATGAATGACGGTATCGGAGAGGGCATTCCCGGCTGACACATATCTCTAGGACCATACTGAAATCTCCTATGGTGTCGAGCTCACAATCCGTGGTAGGGCAAGATCAACAAAACGACATGGTAATCATCAAATTATCGAAGGTTGTTATACTTGGCCATTTCACAAAGCCTTTTCCGCCTATTTTTCTATCTACATATTTAAACAGAATAATAGCTAAGAGGACTGCTAAAGATACCACTGAAAACACCACTACAAAGACATAATAAGGCCGCTTATGCGGCCCTCTATTCTTGCGATAGTTATAGAGCAAAAAAGTGCACAGCTTCGAGCTTTTCCTTGCCTTTCTTTTAAAATGATATTATGCTGCTTTGCTCCTAACACACCTTCTCGCGTCCTTGCGCTATTTCCTTCCCACACTTTTTCTCTTCCGCGCTCTTTCTCTTCCACGTAAGCCTATACCGATGCTTGTCACACCGAAGCCAGTACTCTGTATTCCATACTCTGTATAAAATGGTCCGTTGTCTCAGGAGCGGGGAAAGCCCGGCAATTAGCTGGTCCATACTAATTTAATTTAAACTCTCTATGTACAATTTAGGTTATATGGTTCTGAGTATCAGACCTCCCACACCTATGCCAATTCACACTCGATAAGACTCTCCACTCCTCTCTGGGCAGTCCAAATCTTCGTGATCTTCAGCCCAGCAGATCCCACCAGTTGATGCCAGTGGGCTTCAGTCCGCTCGGTCGAAGCGAAATCGGCCATCATGATAAGATCAAGACTAGTTGTTTCCCAGTATGCGTTGGTGTCAGGGATGACATTCTCGTTAATCAGCACCTTGCTGTGTCCGCGCTTCATAACATCCACAAGACCCTTCAAGATCTTGCGGCAGTTATCATCAGTCCAGTCGTGGAGGACAGAGTGCATATAGTAAGCACGAGCGCCTATAGAAGAAAAGGTTAGCTTTGACTAACTTGGAAGAGTGTTATAGAAGAGAAACTATACCCTTGATAGGCTGCTCAGTGAAAAAGTCATGCTCCATTGCCTCGATCGAGGGGTGCAGTTGCCCTGTCTTGGCTTGAGCAATCACGTCGGGAAGATCCTGGAGCACTAAGCGCCCAGGGGCATCAGACCACTTGCGTCTGAACTCTGAGAGATCATGGCCTATGCTGCCTCCAACATCGACCAGGAGAACATCATCTTGTGCGACATTGGGGAACAGGCTGGGCACGTCGTAGAAACCAACATCCATCCAGCTAGGACGGCCTTGGTGGTAGACAGACATGTGGTTGTTGAACTGGCTAGCAGCTTCTGGGTTCTCCTTCATGAACTCGAAGAAGTGAAGGTCAGTTCGGAATCCGCGCTGGAAGGCGCACGCCTTGCCGTTGGCTGGGTTGACATAGCCGTCCTTCTTGAGCTGGGCGGGCAGAGCAAGCACACCGGAGGTAATGCAGTTAGTCCTAACCAATGAGTTAATGTTATGCTTTTGGATTCCATGTCCACGGATTCGGACTTACATGCAAGGGTACGCATCATTGTATCGTTGCAAGCTCAGCGAAATGGAAATTCCGGTGCGACGGTATTCATTAGGACCAGTCTCAAGAATGACTCCCATTGCGCACAAGTGCTTCAGGATACGAGCTGATCAGATAGGTTAGCTAGTGTACCGACAAGGCACAGGGTAAGATGGGTTAGTCACATACCAAGAAGAACTGGGTCAGCACCTGTGGCTTTGGCCATCTCGGCAGCAGACTTGGGTTTCTCATCCTTAGACAGAATAGCGAAAATTCCCAGGTCAACACCTGTCTCCAAAGCAGCATAAAGAGTAGCCTATAAAGTCAATATTAGTTGCCATCAATGACACAAACGTTGAAGCTTTAGAAGCATGGCAACTTACCTGGGACCAACAGTATCTGATCATAGCCTCACGTGGGGTTTCAAGTGCATACACCAGGGATCGAGCGGCTTCCAAAAGCGTTGATCGATCGGTGTGATTTTGCAGGCTGGCAACTTTGCCAAGGGAAGCAACTTGATCGACCAGGTCAGGCACCAGTTCGGGTGTGTTAGCGGAAGTTGCTACACTATCGACGAAGGCATCCTGGAGGTCTCCGTTGGGTTGGCAACCTCCATTTGCATGATTTGTGCCGTTGTGCGAATCCCCGTTAGTGTGGGTGGTCTCATTCGATGTAAGGCTTGTGACGTCGGCCATCATGGATTGTGTAATATAAATAAGCGTGGAAGTATATAGAAGAACGTGAAGAGATACGCAAGTCAATAGTACTCCTGGGTTCCTTAAATAAACTACGAAGTACTACATTAATTGTCCTTCTTGAAATAGCCATGCATTTACTGTCTCCTTTTCTTTGAATAAAGCTCCCCCTGAGCAAACGGTTGGGCCGGGTGCAATGCGGATCCGCCATGAAGATCGACAAGAATCATTTGCTTTGTACGGAGTACGGATTATCATGCAGGCTCCTTCTATTGCCGAAGTTGGGGGCGAGAGAAGTGGATACGCGGTAGTTGCACGTCATTCCAATTTTGGCAATAAACTTGTAGATTGTCTAACGGCTTGTTCGACGCCAAGGGCGTTCGGCAAATTAAAATTAGATATGAGTCTTCCCGAGTCCCCGGATGGGTCCATCAGATGCTTTAAGGGACCAAGATATTATCTGTCTTTACTGTATACAATGTAGGTATATGTAAAGTATGTAAATAGAGCTGGGCAAGCTTCGGATCCCCCATTATCGCAAAATCATATATATATTTTTATCCTCAATGCATAAGTGTATACGACAAAACACGTTTATTAGAGGGGCTTAAGTCCTGACAGGCCCGGCTGAGTGGGACGAAATATATTGATATCCACACCAAATCCCGCACAACGGGGTAACGGGACAGCGGCGCATTTTTGGCTCATTCACTACGTTTTGTTAGAGAATATAGAGTACTAAATGTCCATCGTACGACGATTTATTCTGTACTTTAGTCTAATTCAATCCTGGGTTTGGGGGACGATCCAGGCGAACTAGTCTTCGTATTAGGGCTAATTTTCTGGGACTATTAAACCCAAGCAGGATTATCACTGTACGTTTTTAGCTCTACAATATATGATCTAGAGTTTAGCAATGATCTAGACTGCATGATCCAATTGCTTTTTAGACTATTTGGGTCAGATATCAAGACCAACCAGGTTATTCGATACCAAGGCAGTATTAGCTCTAGGACTATTTACGATGTAGGACCGGGTACTGAGCCGACATAAAGGATGATCAAGGACTTATGCTGTTCGCTAGCGACATTGACTAACTGGCTAGTGCGACAGGGGCTTCATACCCCTTTCTAACTAAGAGTAGACAATAGTGTAGGGAAGCTTAGCCCCGGAGATTAGATGCCGAACAGTGGCGTTTTGTCTGCAAAAGATGAACACTGCGCCCTTCCTAAATAGAGAGTGATCGGCGCAGCTAAAAACTCCAAGGATTTCCTTGTAATGGAAATCTAGGAATATCCGGTCGAATAACAGCACACTTAAACCAATGTTGCCCCTACGTCTATGTATTTTATGAAAATCCTTATGTGCTAGTGTTAAATTTACTAGGCCCTTTTTCGTAGGGATTCATATAAACTAATGGGTCGCACTTTCTCGCCTTTTCTCGCTTTTTCTACATCAAGCTTAACATAATGGCGGTAACCGCCGAAAATCTTCATGATGACAAGGGTCCTAAGATCCTGGCTGTGCTATGGACCTTGACTGGAATAACAACCCTCATGGTCGTGGCTAGAATCTACATTCGACTTAAGGTGCTGCGGAACTTTGGTATGGATGACTATTTGATTGTTATTTCCATGGTAAGAGACTTCGAGCTCTGTCTTCTTTTGTGAATCTAACTAGAGCTTGGTTGCTAGATAATGGGGCTTGCATACTGCGCAATCTCTACAGCAGGTGTGCGTGTGGGCTTTGGAAAACATGCCATGTACTTGAGTATGGAAAACCTAGAGAAGGCCATTCTGCTCAATACAGTTAGCTTTTTGTTTGGGATCCTCTCCTTCACTATTCCCAAGATTGCTGTGACCTCAATGTTAACCCGGATCTTGAATCCCAAGGCAATCCATAAGGCTATACTATGGACGATGGTTGGAACTGCGGCTGTAGTGTCCATTATTTGCATTCTGATCTTGTTTACAATGTGCGAACCGGCAGAGGCACTGTGGACGCCCAAACTTATGGCAGCAGGTGCCACCTGCAAGAGTACAACAATGCTCATTGACTATGCTATCTTCACTGGAGGTAGGTCTCTTCCTTTTCGAACATCTGTACCTTTTCGGAATTAACCACCCAGCCTCTAGCTGTCTCCGCCGTTGTTGACCTGACACTGGCCATTTACCCGACCACCGTCTTGCTGAAGCTCCAAATGTCTCTACGAAAGAGAATTGCATTATGTGCTGCTTTAGGGCTTGGTGCAATGTAAGTCAACACCTCTCTAACTCATACCATACTACCCAAAAGCTGATTGGAGTGACGATAAAGTGCTTCTGCGATGGCGATTGTCAAGTGTACCCAACTTCATGGACTCGCCGACAAAGAGGACTATACATGTGAGTCTTTCCATTATTCCTATTATCCCCATATCCCTAGGTACAATCAAAAAGCTGACCAAAACAAAAAGACGGTACTGCCGACCTTGTCATGTGGACCAAGTAAGCATCTCCCGTCATCTTTATTGTTACACGATCTAACCCTTTCTTTTCTCCGTGTAGTATTGAGGCCGACGTCGTCGTTATAGCATCGTGCATTCCCACCTTACAACCACTCCTCGAAATTATCCTCGGCAAAAGAGTGATGCCTTCCTACAGCCAAGGAAAGAGCGATCAGTTCAAAGGAAGCAGCAATTTCCCCTCCTCATACAATCGCACCAGGCAGCAGTCAAAGACGCACGACGAGCTCGGCTTCACCAACATCGACCGAGAGAGTCAAGAAAGCATCCTTCCCGCTGATAGCAACGGAACCAATAGCCACGCTCTGGGGCATATCCACCGCAAAGATGATGTGACTGTGGAATACGAACCAGCTGCACCCAAATCAGGGCCAGGACATACTTCTTGGTAAAGACAGATGGCGAGGCTGAGCGGCTCCCTTCCCCCGAAAAGTAACATGAAAATTTGAAGACCACCCAATCACCTTGGCCCACCGAATAACGCCCATGAAGAGCATTTTCCCGATGAGCGTGGTATTTTTTGCGCAAATTAGTGTCCACCGGTTGCACACACACCTTTCACGGATTTGTTTACCTTCTTGAAATGTATATATTATGTCCTATTTATGCTAAACGCTTGTATTGGAAGTCAGGCAATATATATACTTCCTAAACAAAAAAAACCGGTTCGAATAGCTTAATACATAGCATAAACGGTGTCATAAATATGGCTTCTGACGGCTTATCCGCTCGCTCATTTAGGGCCTGGCGGTTACTACGAGAAGATGAACCAATATGTAACTACGAAGTGGTTGGCAGAGAGGCCTTTTTCAAAATTGACATGATCTCATCGAGTAAACGAAATTTGTTCCGGACTGGCTATGAAATGCTGGTATAAAAGAATGACTTCAACGAGGTAATGTAGAAGTAATGATAATATGAACTTTGCAACTAATGATAGCACAACGCTGCGCTGCCCCTCTTCATGCAAATTCATCAGGTCGTAAATCATTAACGTAAGTATTCATGGCTTCGGGACAAAAAAGTGAATGCCAACCAAGAAGCCATCAGAAACCAGTGTCTTCCGCATACCCACTCTCGTCAACAGTTTCAACTTCAGTGATCTGGTTCTCATAGCGGTACATCGCAGTTGGTTGGAATTGATGCCAGCAGCTAAACCGGAGTCAGTATTTAATCACATACCCAAGAGAAGATATATCAACTAACCTTGGAGCTTGAAGCACATATCTGGCCATTGCCTCACGGAAGCGGCCCTTGTATTCCCTGGGACTTGTGACCGTTGGACGATTGCGGCCACCGCCACCAAATCCTTTGTCCTTGATCCAGGACTCGAGCTTTTTGTCCCAGGTGTAGGTGCGGATACAGTCAATGATTCCTACCACCAGTTCATTGCGGCTTTCATCAATGGCGATCATGAGCGAGTAATCCATGACATCTTGGCGACCCAAGAATAGTGTGTCATTCCATACACTTTGTCCAAGAAGCTTCTTTGAGTGCTCACGGGCAAAGAGAGGTGTCTCGTAGATGAAATCCACCATGTTTTCATCCAAGAGAACCTCGTCCCGTTCACCGGTGCTCTCTACTTTGCGGTTTCGCATTGAGCCTTTCAGGTCGAAGATACGCGTAGGGACACGGTCGTAGAATAAGTTCTCCATAAGCAATAAGAACCAATTGAACTCTGTTCCTGTGACTGGGTTCTTGATAATGACTTGGTAAAAGCCAAACATCTTGGCGATTGCGGAAGGGAGTTCATGGAACAGGGCTTCGGACATGATTTGGAAATAGGCCGGAGCAAATTTGAGGAAAGCCTGCGTCTCAATCGGAGACAGTGACTTGAGAATGAAACGGTCGTCAAGAGTCTTCAGGAACAATGATTTTGTCTTGCCACCCTTTGAGTCCCACTTTGCGCAACGAGACAACGACTCAACGATTCGATCTGCCACACCGCACTTTTTGCGCAGAGCATCAAACTGCTCGGCGTAGAACACCTTGCACAGCATCTTGGCTTGACCTTCTTGGAATTGATACTTAAGATGTGTGCCCGTAGGTCGCAAGAGGGCATGTTCGACCCTAGCTTCCTTCTGAGTCTCGATGTCATCTCCAGCGTCCGGTTTGTGTTCTTCCGCCTCGTCAAATCGTTGTTGAATGCTCGAAAGCTTTTCTTTGTAGTCGAAAGAGTCCAAAGCGAAAGCTACCAAAGAGCTTGGTTCATCCTCTCGAACAATAATATTGCAATCAGCAAAGACATGATCCATGACACTGAGTGGATAGTCAAGAGACGCCCACCCACTAGCAGAGCGTTCAGACCAGAAGTTCGTCAGCATTTTCAGAAGCGTAGTGCGCTCGTGTTTGGGTAGCTCTTTAAATTCAATTGAATCGTCCTCTGCCGACTGTTTCGTCTCTTCGTGGGAATCTACTGGATGGAGATCTTCAACCATGTTTTGTTCTTCATCACTTTGGTGATCATCTGCCTCACCGCCAGACAATAATTGGTTGTCAGGACAGAGAGCACTGTCTCCTTCAGTAGGCTCTGGGGGGGAATCACTTGGAAGAGATGGCTCATCATGAGTTATATGGTCATGCGTAAGTTCATCGCTCTTACGATTCATGTCGTCCATTGGGATCCGTGGAGCCGAGGGCAAAGATTCATCACTATCCACCGGTGGTTCACGTTCTTCAACAGCCTCTCGTACGTTTCGATATACCTCCACAATTGGCTTCGACGACGCCAATGGGAATGCCCGGGAGTGAGTGCCTTTGGCAGCGCGTTGACGCCTTTCGCGTTGTCTCTCTTTTTCGAACTCACGACTCAATTGCTCGAAATGCCTGGCAAGATGAGAAACCTGCGATATTCCCCTTTTACCCGGAGCAGACCGTGGGATAAGCGAGTGACCAGAGGCAAATCGGGCACTCTTGAGGGAACTCAAGCCCAAACGATCGCTCAGCTTTCCTGACTTTGTTGGTGATTGGCCTGCAGATTTTTCCGGATCGATTTGGTTGGTGAACGCCATTTTCAACCCTGGAAGTGGAATGCTGTGAGATGACCGTGGTAGATTCGCTGGTTGGGATTGGGTGCGCAAAAGCGGAGGAGATCGTGTCTTACCGGAGCGTCGAAAGGCTGGTTCGGTAGGTCTCGGTATCGCTGAAGGCCGACGTACTGGGGTATTTGGCATGTCGGAAACCCCACTGTCTTCAGTTCCATTGTTGGTTCCTTGATCGGGAATCTCAAAACATTCCGGTGGTGATGACTCCGATGATCCGTCGCCGGAGATCATCACAGGGAGATCAGTGTTGATTGAAGATTGATTTGAAATGCCAGCATGGCTACCGGAGCTGCGTTCCGCTTGACCAGTAGGAACAGCCAAGTCAAGATGACGGACTTCTTGTTGTGAGACGGCCTCATCCTGGGGAGAGGACTTCGTTCCGCCAGCTACATCAACAGACAAAGTTGCTTCCTCGGCCAACGCGGGAGATGACTGCAACGCGACTTCTTGGAGTTCGTCGCGGTGCTTTTTACCAGCATGCTCCTCTACAACGGAGACTAGTACATTCTGTGCTTTTTCCGGCGAAAGTGTCATGCGTCGCATCATCCGTGGCCTGTCATCTGCCTGGTTGTTTTCATCTTCAACGTCCGTAGGAGCTTGAAGGGCATCATCTGTAGAAACTGATGTTGCGTCTTTGTCGAGGAAGATCTTTTTGAGTTGCAGCGTTGCCATATGCTTGATATCCTTTTCAGATGGGAAAAAGTTCATTTCGAAATCAGCAAATGTCGTGTCCCATTCGACAACCTTTTCTTGAATTGCACGGAGGACCTCATTCAGCGGTATAATTTCCCAATAGCGAGAACTTGTGTATTTGTCTTGTAAGTACCGGAGCAAAGAGCTATGGTCTTCATGACCCTTCTTGATCAAAGACTCGATTTCCGTCTTGCAGCTCTCCATCAGCTCGGGAACGACACTCTCGACATTGATACCTTCCAAACGCTCTTGAACAGACGCCATAAATTTGTTGAGACGTTGCTCGGTACGCAAATATACTTCGTTCCTCATCTTCAGATCGTTGTCCACCTTCCAAGTGACACGAGGCCGTGGAACGATGATTTCGAGAAGACGAATGGGGTCATATTGGACTCGCAAAGCTAGGTCCCTGTAGCCAAAATAATGGAGGTAATCCCGCCGCAAATCATGGGAGCAACCTCCAGTACGAGCAAGCAAGTGTCTGCCCCAGAAAGACAGCTCTAGGTATTTCCCGAATGAATATTTCCATGTGCTCTTCGACATAGGCATGACTTGAGTTTCATTGCCGCAAACTTTGCAACAGCTCCACATCAGCACGGTGTTGTGGAGCCCAAGGAGCTTAGATGGGTAAGGTTGGACTAGGACGCTGATCTGTGCCTCGCCATGGACGTACTGGCGGTGGTGTTCGAACATGCGCTTCTCGCAGCCGTTGACGGTGCATATCGAATTTGCTGTGTGACAAAGGTCCTCGACGTACTGCCCAATAGTAAGATCTGACTCGAAGACCGTGTCATCTCCATGTTCATTATAAAACTCCAGGGCAAACGTATCTGGGCCTGAGCAGGGGACTGATGTTGTGGTGCACACAACACTGAAGAGAATGACTATGTTCTGATGTGCGTAAGGGTCGAACATGTTGGGGTTTCCCGCTACATAGGCCTCCCACTGGCGTTTTTGGGTTTGATGGTGATAAAGTGCCCGATCGTACTCAGCTTCATGTGCAGCACGCAATACTTCCTTGACTTTTGCTGGCGCATCTTGCGGTGATTGATGAACCATTTCAGGGGTGATGAGGACAAACTTCTGCGGTTTGACCTTTTCATCGCCGATCTGGTCAGAGTTGCCGTCTTGATCACGAAGAGATTTCAAATACGAAAGTCTGCGTTCCATTTCGCGCGCTCGCGTCAGGAGATATGGAGCCTCAAACTTTACGAAAGGTGATGCTGACAAAATCTTTGTTTCGTAATCCTGAACCATATCATTATAGTATGTCGGCATTGGAATGTTGTCTGGAACTTTTGCAGCATCGGCATCAACGAGAATTTGGCTATCAGAGATATCACCAATTTTCTCGCTTGTTCCCTGTTGAGAGGTACATGCGTCGAGTAGAGGCTCGTCGCCTTCGCGAGTGATAATCTGCAGATTGCTTTTGTCTTTGTCGGACACAGTTGTGGATTCTCCGGCCGTTGAGGTTGATATCCTCCCAAATTCATCTCGCATAACATTTGTTTCCAGGCGGAGATTGTACACAACATAGATCATGAACTCAGTGATCCTTTTCACCTTCGCGAGGAGTTGATTATCTGCTCCGCGCAGGATAATGGTACACCCGAGCTCTTTCGGACAGCCGGAGATGTACATATATGTTTTCTTTCGGCCATTATGAACGTAGGTTTTCACGTCGAAACTGCTGCATTCACTATGCAATGTGGTTGTCAAGAGTTTATCCATAGATGTCATAATTCTAGTCTGTGTACATCTCGACACAGCCTCGAGAACAGACGGCTTCACATTGTATGCAGTGGCAATTCCAGCTTGCTCGAGGAGGCCAAGGGCCAGGCCAGAAACAGTTTTCTCGACCAACAGCAGGTTTGGCCGCAATGATGAGATCCGACTGACCAAATTTTCCAGAAATTCACGCTCTTGTCGAATGACAGGTTCGAGACTCATGAAATGCTGTTGCTGACGAGCGTATTCAAGAGGAAATGTGATGATCAAGATGTTTGGACGTAAAATGTTTCGTGACATGCCTTTCAGGGCCAAATTTTTGGTGAAAACGAGTCCCGATACATAGGAAGTGTCACTAGGCCGACCGCCCGGAATCTTCTTCAATTTGACGTAGTGTCGAATGTCCATGTCATCCCCGTTTTGGACATCTGGATCAACCTCGTCAGCTGCTTTCAAGAGTATTGGCATCAACGCATTTTCCCAGCTGTCGCCGTTTGGCACAGCAGATTCTACAAGGAGTTGATGAAGAAGCTTTCGTACGTGCTCCAAGCTGGCTTTGTTCAATTCCACGGGTGGCGCATCATTGCCCCGCATTGATGAGCTCCGAGTCATCTTGAACCCGACCTGCTTTGAACCCTCGGGTAAAGATATGGCTGGTACTGAGGTGTCATGGGCAAGCATATTGTCTTTTGATGTCCTGGGTGAATGGCGCGGTTGAAAACTGCTAGTAAAGCTCATGTTTCGGCGACGAGAAAAACGAGGTAGATTCACGGCTCTTGAACTGGTGGTACTGGTTTCGTCTGCATCACGATTCAAGCTAAGAGTATTTCGGTCTCCAAAAGCAGATCTGCCCTTCTTCACGGCAGCTAGAAGCCCACCAAAGGATGCCCTCTCACTTTCGCCCCCACTCTTGGACAGAGTGCCCTCAGAGACCGCAGACAAGAGACTGGGTTGCTCATCACCACTGGATGCGTCATCCGAGAGATATTGAGCAAGATCAGGGTCAATGATATTATCTTTATGAAATGCGGGTAGTCGAGACTCAGCGTCTACCTCATCTGCATGTCGGCGTTGGAACGGGGCCCGATCTTCATGATATGGCTTGAAGCCCCGAATATATTGCTGACGAGAGTGGTGACGCTTGTGACTGATGGAGTGCGGTCTTCCACCCAGCGAGGACCGCAGAGAGCGCGAGGAGGTAGGTCGCGCTAGGGGGCGATCAGAATCAATTTCGAGAATTGCCGAGCGGCGATTATGTCCCTCTCCGGCACGTCGTGTGGCCGGTATAGCCATTGTCGGGGTTCTCAAGACGTGATCGATCGATTGGGATACAACCGAAGATGAATCATCGTCGTCCGCAGATGTCCGCCCAGTATTATTGGTCCAACCGATTTCGGAAACCCGAGGATTACCCACTATGGGGCTCTGCTCGCTATCGGAGAACTCAGATGAATCATCGTCGTGCGCATTGATCATCTTCTCGCAAGGTTTGCAAACCCGAATACTCCCAGGCTGTCCGAACCGTGTTCCCGAAATAAGCAACGTGCATTTTGAATCAAAAATTTGACCACAGGTTCGACAGTGGTGTTTTCTGCGAAATGTTGTGAACGGTTCTCCACAATGAAAGCAGTCTTTGGCATTCTCGTCCCGCATCCAGAAATCCCTGCTAAGCAATTTACTCCTTAGCTGCGACAAAACACCGTTGTTCTCGGTGGGAGGTTGGCGCCTAGCTTGTAGAGATTGACCAGGAGCCCGATCTACTGCAGTATTCAACGGGGACAAAGAAGAGACCGTTGTGGTGGTTTCGGCCGTGGAGGCGCGCGAGATCACGTAGCCAGGCAGTCGCGCTGTTCGCATTGAGGACGTTGAGTCTTCATTGGATCTACTGGGAGCCGTAGCCTTTGGAGGCTCATTGGCGTTGGCGTTATCACGAGAAATATTTGCCTCCATGTTATCTGGGTGTTTCTTAGGATTGTATAGTATGTCATCATGAGAGGAAAGTCTTGATAGACTATTTGACGCAGATACTGAAGCTTTGGGTTCTTCATAAGGGAAAGATGTTCGTGATTTTGATCTTTCTCCCGGATGCTGAGATATAAGATCCTGAATAAGCTCAGATTGCTTGGGATTTCGCACATTAGCTGATTGAGTGGAGCTTTCGGGCGGATTTTGTTGATCTGGAGTAGAGACAGACTTCCGAGACTGGTGGTCTGGAGTGTAGGTTGTCGAGAAGAACGAGTCTTTTGGGTTGAATTCCTCATGATGGCTGTCATGCATCTTTGCAGACAGAATCGGCGAACTTGAGAGGTTCTGACTCAATGAAGAGGACGTTTGACTCGCGGAAAGATCCGTTGGGCCTTCCTTGCTGCTGATACTTGTCGATTCGGTATTATGGATTCCCTGGAAGGGCACATTGACAGAGCTGCTTCTTGAGCGCTCGGGGTTTCCAATTACGTTCACTTGAGTGACTGCATGATCTGCCACAATGGCGCTACCGCTGGCTTTCGTTAACGGTGCGACACTGGGCTTGATTCCAGTGGATAGTGACACGGAGGCCTTGGAAGATATGCTGCCACTCTTGGAGGATATTCTTGATCGTTTCCCTACGTTGGACTGTGGTATAGAATCGTGATGAGTGTGAAAGTCTGGCACAACAGGCGAGTGGAGCCTCGATCCCTGTGACGAGTTGGGCTGTGATGGCGGGTAATCGGCAGAGCTTGTAGCCAGGTCTGAGACTGATTTTGCCATCGAAAGCTCCGACACAGGGCTCTTAACTGCAGGAGCTTCTGTGGCATTTTTGTCTGTAGACTTTCCGCCACCACTGACAATATCCCTCACTCCTCCGACGGAGGTCCTAAAGCGACTATACAAACCACTTAGTCCACCTTGCAATTCATCGGACAGTCCTTTCTCATCCGATGTAGCAGCTGGAGCCGGCGGACTAGTAAAATCGTTGAAGAGAGTGAGCGATTCAGACTGATACGCTGCATTATGGTAGTGATCCAGAGCTGCATTCATCGATTCTCGCTCTGTCTGAGTCGTGGCCATAGAGCCTCGTGATCCCCGGTGCCCAAGAGGAAGCGAGGCGGAAGACGCAGATGGACTGCATGAGTCCTGGGACTGCTGAGAATCCATGGCCATGTTGGGTAGAAAGGTCTCAGATCATCCCCACACAGGATACAGGTACTGTTGGTAGCCGGTCATTCGGGACAGAACTGCGGTAGGGTCTCAGGTTTGGCGAGGTTGGAAGAAGAAAGAGGGTCGAGGGTCCGTTAAAAGCGTCAGGGTGATCGGATCAAAGAAACTTCTCTTACAAAAAAGAACAAGTCCCCGGCCCTCAACGTTGAATGACGTGGTGATGCTGAGTAAGCTAGGCGCGTCTGGGCAGCTAATCGATAAGACGCGGTTGTGTGGATTTTTGATATCCGTGGACAGTGCGACCTTCTCTTTTTCCCCTACACATATGTAGGTAATTACGGCTTAAAAACATCCTGGGAATCCATCCACCGCTTACTCTTACTAGCTATGACCCGTATTCTGTGTGAGTTGATCACAAGGCTGGGTTCCCACGATGAATCCAGCAAGTCCCTGGATTGCGGCTTTGGCCGACCAATGTCTCTCGTTCTACCTGGGTCAAAATGATCAAAATGATCAAGATGAAATCCAGGTGGAGGATTTTGAGGGATGCCTCATTTTTATTATCCGCAGGCCCACACTCAACACAGCCGTTGTTGTATCGGTAAGATATCTCAAGTGGATGTGGAGAAAAGGAATTGTTGCTAATTGTACATCTTTTGTCTCTTAGTGGGGACAAGGAGAGGATAGTCACCGGGCTACATTTACAGACTCAAAGAACCAGATCGATGCGATTATTCTACGTGACTCGCCAGATGCACAGGGGGCCAGCCCACCCTGCCCACCGTCGGTCAAAGGGGGCCCTAGGCATCTAGTTGAACTTTCCGATATCAAACTCATTTTTACGTACTCGGCATCTGTTCCCGATGTCTACCTCCATGTCAACCGCTTTACCATTCACCCGAATGCAGTCTCGAGAGGAGATGTGCCGAAACCAAAGCTCAAGAAGACTCCGGCTCTCAGAACCCTAATGACTATGGCATGCGCGAAAATCCAAAAGACACAAGCGCATCCTGACTCCAAAAATCAACCTGATACTGGCTTGACCGACTCGTCTGTCTCTCAGCGTGATCAACCCATGCCACCCCATCATTCTCAAAACGACTCGACGTCACAGTTGCTCTTCTCCCAACCCCCGTCTAATATGCGTCATGGCGCACCGAAGGGTAATTCAATGACCAATCGCGTCCCCATCAACGGGTCATCGGATCTTCTAGGATTGCTCGCGCCTTCTCGTCAAATTCAAACGAACGGTTCAGCCACTAGAGAACTCCCAGAAACTCATGGACTATCTCAAGGTGAACGTGAAAGCGGGCGTTCTCCCTTGCCAAATGGAAGGAAGTCAGTTGCCCTACAAGAAATTGACACCTACCCAACCAGAACACAATCCTCATACCGAAGCCTTTCTAGCAACACTCCTAATACAACGCGCGCTAGTGAATCTGCCTCCAATATATCTCTCGCTGTCATCAAGCAAGGTGTGGAAGATCTAATAGCAGAGTGTCGGAGTCAGGTGCAGTCCCCAACTGAGTCAGATGATCATGGCCGGGCTCATACTGTTGGAACCGGGCACGACCAGCAGTTTTCGAAAAAAAGACATCGTGACAACACAGATGCGCCGTCACAAGCAGCTCTGGATGATAACCTGGGCCCGCAAGGCCTGCAGAGTCCAAACACATCACCCTCCAAAAAGCGACAGCGTAATGGTGCTGGAGAGGTGATTCCGGCAGTCCCAACTGAATCCGAGCAAGTGCAACGTAAAGCCGTGCCATCACTTCCTAGAGTGCATATCGTAAGCACCAAAACAGACAGTGTGTGCCCATCCACAACTAATCCATGGGAAGGAATGATACGAATACCTTTGAGCGAAGTTGATATTCCAAAAGATCAGGCAGAACTTTTGGATGAACTCAAATGGATCCCTCAGGACCCCGGTGTATCTGCGCCTCTATGCCATGTACCGCCTCATCTTTTGACACAATGGAACAGCATTGCACGAAGAAGAGAATATTTGGCAGAAAAAGAAGCAGCAGCAGCAGCAGCAGCAGCAGCAGAAGAAGAAGAAGAAGAAGAAGAAGAAGAAGAAGAAGAGCAAGTATCCGAACGTGCCTTTACTCCGAGCCCGCAAGATATCCAAACATCCCCCATACCATGGTCTCCGTCACCCAATAGAACCCCTGCTCGAGATGTTCTTCCACGAGACACCGCTTCTCCCCCAAGATACATGAGGTCTACTAGAAAAGCTCCTACGCCACGCGGTACTCAATGTAGCGTTTATCCATCTCAAGATAATGACAATACGGGCATAGTGAATGGATCTTGCAGTGCGTCTTTTCCGCCAGGGCAAGGGAATATCGTCGCGTCAAAGGGCAATATCAAGACAGCAGGGCAACAATGCTCCCAGTCCCCTGAGGAAGCAACAACAAAGCCGAGAAATCTAGTGTCTCTGGGCCATGTTCTTGGCGATGGCCCATCTCCAAAGCATAACGCCCCAACATCGCTCAATGTGCTCAATGTCCTCCATGACCAATCGCCAAGTTTAGCACAGGAAGATTCTCATCGTGAACAACCCGCGGAAAATCCCCCATTTATATTTGGACTGCTTGATGAATCAGGTGGTGATGAGAGCGACGAGCCAGAGATGGAAACATATGTTCCTTTCGCTCTTGGGGGAAGCCTTCCATTAAGCAGTCAGCCTGAGCACGAACTTACTAGCTCGGAGCCAGCGCTTCCAAGATTTGCAGGGGGGACTATCCAAGTAATGGAGACACCTGCAGTCTATACAACACATCTGAATCCCGATAAACAAAGCAAACAGAGAGTTAAATTAGAACCCCAGAGCTCTCAGCATCCATTCTCTCATGCTGCTTTGACATCCTCCTCATCTCGAGTTCTCAATACCTACCGCTCGCAAGATAGCCGCGGGCAAAGTGATCCATCTCAAGAGGCACCGAATCCATCTTCACCGATATTGAAAGAGGAGTCACTGCGAGTGGATGTGCTAGGTACCCAGACTCAAACGAGTAGCGTACATGCACCATCACAGGCGACAGTCCAGTCGTCTTCAGACGTTGTACTTGATTCATCGAGACCTGCTCAACGACAGCGCGGCTCCTCTATCTTCCATTTAGACCCCTCGGACGACCCGTCGTCTTTTCCTTATGCCAGGTGTCACTCGCTGCCCACGTCTCAACCTCATGGACCAAGCCAAAATTCTTCGAGAGGACCTTTTTCCCTCGACGGAGCCTCGCAGTTGCCGCAATTGTCCCCTATGGAATCCACCACCTGGGTCGCTGCTCATGGAGAATCACCATCCGAACGTTTACGCCTGGCGCGCCGCGAGTGTGCTGATACTGCTCATAAGGCATCCCGCAGTCCAAATGTCGAGTTGGTAGCACGGCGGCAGGGCTTTATCGGCAAGTCTGACAAGTACGCCGAAGCACAGACAATCTATGAAAAGTTCTGCAATGATTATTCACCATATTCTGGTGATTTTGCTCACTTCATTGAGATGTGCTCGAAACTGCAGGCATTGCGACAAAGGGGCCAACTGCAACGATCGTTCCTATGGGATGACTTTGTCATCCAACATCTGGATGAGTACCCACGCTATTTTGTGGAGCGCACATCTCAAGAGTCAAACGCACTGGACTACGAAGATTTCTTTTGCTCAACATTCTCGCGCCCCCGGCACAAAAAGAGAAGCCTAACAGCCCACGGCGTTGACACCGTCGCGTCTCAGTTTGTGCCGCCTACCAAAAAAGGCGAGGTCACCCTGGATAAAGTGGTGCAAAGCGAAGTGGCCAGTACATCTTCCACCGCAAGTCTTATTGGAGAGATCTCCACCCTTCATGCTCGGTCCTCTCGTAATGTCCCTGTTCCAGATGTCTACATGCCAACTGCAACGCAGTCATCGTCATCCTCTGGTAGCACGGGCCCGGATTCGGTCAAGGTCAAAGTTGAATCTGAGGATACTTCCGATGGACCGATTAGCTCCCACATTGGTACGAGCCGCAATGAGCAATCGCCCGCGCCATCCAGTAATGATGAAGAGATAGTCGATGCAACGCAATACGATGCAGATAACACTCGCATTGCACCTCATCCGAACGACGCTGACATGCCTGAAACTGGCATGGATGGACATGACGAAACACAAGAAGGAGATGATACTCACCATGAAACTGCCAGCATTGAACTCGGCGATGAAACTGACGATCGCCGCATCTCTGCCTCTCCCGCCCCGCCCGACCCGCCCGCGGCCCTGGGTTCTCTCAATAATGCCGCGATCGAGCCACCAAGACAACGAAGACCCTGGTTCCGATCTCTTCGGAACATATATCCCAAGGGCCGTGTGTGGTCCGACGACCCCGACACGCCGCTCAAGCGTTGGGCTCGCCAAGACCAAAACGTTCTTCAGGAACTCAATCGTCGCGGTGGAGCTAGGGTTCTACTTGATGAGAAGGGTGTCATTCGTCGGCCCACCTACAACCGAGGGAAGAACCCCGATCCCTAGCCATTGTAATTGTTCGGACATCTTCCATTCAAGCCTTGTATTTCTATTTTCTCTCGGCGCAACGGCAAGGAGTACGCATACCGGCAAATACCGTTTCATTTCATGCTTACTCGAGCAAAAGGAATAATAATATAGGATAGTATACTATCTTACTTTCAGATTCAGATTCAGATTTGTGTATTTCTTGTACATTATCTTCTAACCACCCAGGTCCTGAACCCCCATTCCTGATAATTTACTAAATCCCTAAACATACGCGTGCTTCATGAATGTGAAAAGCAACCAATCCTCCCAATCGGATTTCTTAGTCCAGATTTCTGTGGCCCCTAACGCCTCTGACGGCATCGAACAGCGGTGCAAGGATAGCGAAATAGAGATCGGCAGCTGTCAATCAGGCTCGTATCTTGTCTCGTGTAGGGCATGCACTTAACAGCCCAACATGCTCGAGTCTCACTGCAGATCCCAGCTCAGGGCCCTAAGGCGCCCCGAGGCTCGCAAGGGCCACTTGTCTTACTATACGATGTTGTTGATTATCGTGTTGTCATACACTGATTGGACAAATTAGATCGTTTTGCGAAATTGGAGGGATTGAAGAGCCAGATGTTATTTGTAAATGGATTTTCTATTTGAATCAATTTGCAGGCAGATAGATATTAATGATTCCTCCGTGGAGGACCAAAAAATGTACAGAAATGCAATTGTTCCCTCCCACAGAGACCATAGTCTCTGTGTGCAAAATAGCATGATGATCATCAAAAGGTCAGGAAAAGGATATGGTCATTAAAAGCATGCAAAAGAAACCACAAGAACGCCTTGGTATCGCCAATCCAAATTCGCTTCAGAAGGGATGTATAGTCATAAAAGCCCGGAATCTTTTTAAGCATGACGGAAGGGTTCGTAGGCGCTTGACTGGTGGTTGTTGTGGGTCATGGGTATATCGTTGTTGTACTTGGGGGTGGGAGGGTAGGAGGTGGTATAACCGTGCTGGGGAGCATAGGGCTGCTGGGAACCGAAAGGAGGGTGGGCGGCACCAATGGGCTCATAGGTGTAGGGAGCCTTCTCTGCAGTGACGCTGCCGCGGGTGTTGTGGCGGTCCTTGTGGCTGTAGGGCGATCGGCCGGAGCAGCAGCAGGTGCTGAGCATCCAGAAGACGGTGGCTCCGAAGGAGAAAGCGACTGCGAGCCAAGTGGCAATGTAGATGTTCTTACCCAGGCCTACATGGATACCATAGACCTTGAGGGCTGTGCCGATGGATCCCTTTGCGATGGAGAACATGATGGTTGAGGTAAGCGATGCGCCGATAGTGAAGAGGAACGAAACAATCGAGACAATGGTGGTGACGCAGCTGCCCCAGCGGCTGAAGATGGCAAAGATACCAAGCAGGATCTGGACACAGGTTGCAACAAAGGCAACTAGGTAGGCAATGAACATCCACTTGGAAACAGCCTTGTAAATGTTCAAGGTCTTCTTGAAGCCGCTGCCAAGCTCCTTCTCAAGCTGAGCCTCGCTCATGCCCAAAATTGAAGATGGGTTGAAGTAGAACTGGGCCTTGGGCTCTGTGCAGGAGGAGACAGTATCCTTGCCCTTGGCGGAATCTCCCTCGCAGTAACCCCAGAGACCAATGTCGTAGAAATCAGCAATGTTAGCATCATTCTGGAAGGTTTTGATGGTCGCCTCGACATCCGCTGCGGTGACGGAAGTGATATGGGCATCGTTGAGGCGATCTGTGATTTCTGATGTAACTGCTGATCCTGTGCTTATGTTCGAGAGATCGAGCTATAGATAATTAGCATTAGCAGTTGTGGTAAGGATATATAGTATTTGATCACTTACACGAATAAAATATAAATTGTTCAAGGTATCAGAACTGGCTTTTGTGCAACCTAATCCCACCATGATGATGCAGATTAATGATGCGATAGTCAAGGCATAGGGCGTGAAGATACACGCAACGCGACCGGCTTTACCCATGATGAATAGGTGTGATAGGAAAGATAAGAGAAAAAAGGTGAAAGATGGATGAGAAGTGGAGAGTTGAGAGGGGGAACACACTTTAATATAAAGACAGTAAGTAAATAAGTAAACAACCATGTACAGCCTCAAAAAAGGAACACCAGCCTCCCACAGAAGGAGGCGCAGGATCAGCGGACCAATCAGTGGCTGAGCGGTCACGTCGCCAGGGCCACGTTTGTTTCTATTTGTAGTTCCACTAGTCCTATTTGGGTCTAGTGACATGGTCCTTCATCTGTTTCTGCTTCATCTGTCTATCCAGATGTTATACAGATCCAAAGAAGTAAAATTTGGAGATTATATTGTTATAGACATATATATTCTCAAAACATTATGGGCATATTATATGTAGTATCTCAACCCTCATATATTTTACATAGTTGTATACCTGAAAAATTCAAATCTATCAACGTCATAATCCATTAACCCAAGATCATCATCCCAGTGGCCAAAACAGGAGATCCTCACCTTCTCTTACCTGAACAGCCTTGTGGATCATTTTCAAATTTTCCCTCTCCGCCTCAAGACTGCGTAAGCCTGGGTATGGAGTAATGTACGAGATATAGGCTCCTCTATTTTTCTCTTGGCATTATCCCCCATATCTCCCGCCCTTACATTCCACTCAGCCCATTCCGCTGTCTCTGAAGGCCAAATTTACTGTGATGCCTGGTTCTATATTTATTCTTCTCAGATAAACTTCTCCCTGAATCAAGGATAAGCCCCACGAACCTATTCCACAACTTTAAAATGTGCCGAGATAATTTTTTTAGGCAAAACCATGCGCTGATCGACACCTCTCATATGGCCATTGGAAATTCACTTCTTTTCCTTTACCACCTTTTAGGAAAATGATGCGATTCACCAAAAATATTCAAATATTCTAACACCCGAACTTAATAACTCAAATGCGACTATGTTCATATTCGCCTCAATCGACAATGTTTACTGCAAATATGGCTCAAGTGTCGGCAACATACCAGTATAGGCCGGCCCAGTGGGAGGCTCGATACTGTACATATAATCAGCCCACCAAGGTCCAGCAGCCCACCACAAAGCCCCGAGCCAGACGTCTGAGTTTTCACCCATGTAATCAAGCATGCCGGTAATTGCCTTCTTGCAATCATCATTCACACCACCGGCAAACTCGCCAATAACTCCAACCTTCTTGTTGTCCTTCAGCCACTGTGTTGCGGCCGTGACGCGCTCTTTTCCAATTGTCGTCGACACACATTCCGGGTGTGTGCCGGAGGAGTCCGTGTCGAGGTACTGGTGCATCTCGTAGACGAGCTTGTCTTCGGGGTCGGTCAGGTCCTTCATACTGTCGTTTACATCGACCCAGCTCCACGCGCCGGACCAGGCGTTGCCCTCGACGAAGATGTATTGGCTTTTTGCCCCCGCTGCGCGGATACCGTCAATGGCTGCTTGGTTGAGCTTGACGACGAGCTCCTGGTCCATGTCGTGGTACTCGTTGTCTGTGCATGATTTGGTTAACGAGGGTCTACCATGCGATAAAGTTTTGGGGCACTGACTTGTGTCGAAAATGACTAGCTCGTTGTCAACGAATTCGCCTGCGACGTTCTTCCAGAATGTCTGGAAATCGGCGGGGGTTGACATAACCGCCTCGTTGCTGTGTACACTCATAAGCTTTGATCCATTCGCTCGCTTGATAGAACACTTACTATCTTCCATAATTATGCGGATCAAGCACGGCGTGGGATCCTCCATCGGTGATAGCTTTGACCGTCTGCCACTAGATTAGTCTCTATTTGTTTTCATTTAGTTAGATATAATACCACATACCGCGGTCAGATTGCTCAGGTAGGCAGCATCAAATCCTCCTGTCATGGTTTGCGGTACTAGCCGCTCCATCTTGAAGGCCACCCGGAAGATGTTCATGCCTTTTCCAGCCAATGTTTGAATTGTGCTGGCATCCGGGAAGTAATAGTCCTTTCCCTGTTACGATCATTGTCAGCTGGTATTCCCCAAAAAAAATATGTTTCGCCCACTCACGTAGACACCAGGAATGTTCTTCTCGCCAAATTCAGCTCCGGATTCGCTTGCTCCAAACCCTATACAAAAAATTGGTCAATTGATGATCAGAAACATCTTTTGAATTCATGGACTCGAACATTGAAAGGGCGAAGCTCTCTTTGCATTCTTGGAAGGAGCTGCCGCTGCGGATCCAGCCGCAGCAGCGAGGAGGGCAATGTGATCGAATCTCATATTGACGAGTCAAGCTCTTTGTGTAGGAGAAAAGAAAATGAGTGATGTGATAGTGCGGAACGATACCAACGGCGCGGCGCAGTCGGGCTTTTATAGTTCTCTTGTCAATGAATTAACGTGTATCGTCGAATAACTCGTAGTATATTCCAAGTGGGTACAACCACCCAGACGTCAAGAAATTGGTGACAGAAAAGGGAGAAGATCTTCAGTCCCTGAGACTAGAGTAAGTTTTTCATGTCGAATAGGTAGGATATGCAGCAACTTCGGATATTACAGTGCCTCGCAACAATAATTCCTCACCAATGAGGATCGACAGAATCATGGAGCTTGGTGAGAAACTGTCCTTCTTGGCTACCTCATGCGAAACGGACAGCCAAGAAGGCAATGGCCCCGAATCTTCAGACCAGAAGCAACTTGATCCGTGTCCAAGATGAATTATCCACTGTATATCATACGTACCCCGCTTCAATGAAGCTTTCTTCAGGCACAGGTGGCTTGAATATGCATCGCTTTGTTTCGAGGGCATTGATATTTTGCAAGCCCGTGACGCTTCAGGTATTGATCGGCGTTTATAGTTTCTGACGTGCAGGGGTAGAGGTAGTAAGATCATACTACGGAGTACGGAGTATACTATAAGGGGTTATGGAGTGCAACATCCATGAATAGTTTAGTTTAATCAGTCATTTTTAGTAAACCAGGAACAACTTCGTTTTGAACATATGCTGTAATAATTTATGGAGACAGAAATCCAAATGCGTGGGCCAAGGAAGCGTGACAAGTTGATTGCAAGCTGAAACAGGTACTATCGCGCTCAAAAATCTTAATATTCAACCGGAAAAAAACATTTGTCATTCAAAAGCAGGACAGACTATACGTAACTACATGAAATTTGAACCTTACTACTCTTAACCCTGCGGGTAATTCTCCATCAGACCATCCTAATCAGCCTACCAAGCACCGAGAGAGTGCATGTGCTCTTTCATATCCGCTGCCTGCAGCTTGTGGTAAGCATGACCTGGGTGGTAGTTATCCCACCAGACACAGGTGGTACCATCATCATTGACACAAGTAGCATCGGTGAATCCGTATTGTGCAGGAGCGTCGAGAACTTTGGTCATGAAGGTGAATGAATCATAGAGAACAGTTGTAGTCTGCAGCTAGGTTAGTTGTGCAAAATGATATACATAACCAGAGACCAGAACGTACTCCACTGTTGTCTGCAATGAATTCATTGACCATTGTCTTAAGGGCAGCATTGAAAGCCGCGAGCCACTTAGCGTGGTTGGCCGCAACAGCTTCCCCTTGATCGATGATCATGGGAGATCGGCTTACAGACGGGACATTGAGGAAGATGAACTTCCGTCCACCATCTGCGTAGAGCTTTTCAGCTTGAGCCTTATACTGGGCCATGATCTTTGGAACCAGGACACTGGAGTCTTGGCTTGCTGCAGCCCAACCAATGCTGTAAATTGAAGGGTTAGTCTAGGCGCACACGGGGATCCGAAGGAACATACTCATTGATTCCAATCCAAATTCCAAACACTGCATTGTCTGAACTCCATGGCGCAGTAGCGGGCTTCTTACTATATGCTGTCTGGAAGCTGGCGATTTGGGTTACCACATCTTCCTTGGTATTAGTCTGAACAAGGGCATTGTCGAGAGACGCTCCTCCAACAGCAAAGTTGTAGCTGAGGACCAGTGAAGCATTGTACACGGTAGTCAGGTCTCCCACCCAGTTGATGCCGCCACCAGTTGTTCCGGTACCTATTATTCCTAATCAGTCAAGCCTGCTTACCAAAGGTCGAACAGCACTCACCCAGGGTGGGGTTCCCCATTGCGTTCCCAGGAGTTGGCTGCGTGCCACTGACATCAAAACTGCTCATGGAGTAGGAATCACCACTACGGAACCATACCTCTTAGCTCCTTTCCCGGTGGAGTGATAAATAGGGGACAACCATCACTTACAAAGTAAAGAAAAAGCTGTTGGTAGCGCGAGCTTCCAATGGAGCAGCAGCGGCCAGTCCAGCGCCGGCGATCAAACTAATAAGATACTTCATGATGGAGGATAATGTGCAATGCCAAGTAGTTGAAAGAAATATTCACACGCTCGTTCCTTCCCTTATATACATGTATCCCTTGTTTCCCGAGGTCATCTGTCTCATTTCTGCAAGGAAACAAGCCCTAAAGCCGAGATGAATAAATTAAAAGAGACTATGTCATTTAATTAACCGCTTGTGTCAATCGTTTCCTAAATGGGCTCGTTCCGACTGCTCCATTTTAAGCTGGATATGTACGGTGAATACCCCGAAACTGCGGGGTAGATATTATAGTGCAATAATCAAGCTATTTCAGCGGTGCTAAATAGTTCGTTGGAGTTGACGAATACCCCAAGATACTACGGGGTATATTATCCACTCATATGGGGGTCCTCTGCCGAATACGGATCCGTTTCGCAGCTAGAAAGCGTGCCTTAATTTGATTTTATCTTCCTCTTACCCGAGTAGATCACTACTGTCTTCCTCTTGCCCGGTGAATTTGCGGTCGTCGCGCCCATACCCCAGTCTGTAGTCTCACGTGGTATCATCTATGTTCATATTGTTGCATTGAAACCTTCTCTATATCCGACATCGAATCGGCATTATGTAGGTAGAGCTTTATCCGATTCGGCAGCGAACATCTCCATGCCCACACCGCATACAACCAATCGCGACTGGTTCATTTCCGACCCAGGCACGCACCTTTCTGCGGGGAGGCAATTTCCATGTCCGTGGACAAGCCCCAATGATGATACATCAGCCACAGAGCTGTATGCATCCAGTAAGAATTCCACGACAATCCCCTGCGTACCAGGCTGTGTAGGGTCCACGGCGATTGACCAGATTTTGACTCGGTGATCGTTGCCAGAGGACGCTACAGTGATTTTGATGGATTCTTTATTGGATGTAACATCACGAGAGATTTGCTGACTGAGTACTTTGACTGTGGTAACTGCCGCGACGTGAGCATCGGGGATAGAAACCGTAGCTACCTGTGCATTTGTGCCGGTGTCGGATAGATTTGTCCGTAGGAGGGAAACGGAGAGAGAGTTATCATCGCCTCCAGCGACAACAGCAGTAGCTGAATCGGAGATAGGGACCAGTTCCATCCCCTTGATGCTGTTGGAATGAATCTGATATCGACTTTCGCACGTGATGTGTTGTGGTGAGATGGACGAACCCTTGAAAGGGTGCTTAGCCTTCAAAGTGGATTGTGTGATTGTGTAAAATGGGTTAAGTGTGCTTGTTAGATCCCAGAGTGTGAAATAGCCATCAGTTGCTGCGGTGATGAGGCTCACGGAAGAGCTCGTGACCAAGAAGTGGGCTTGGGTTAAACAATTGGTCATATATTTTCCACGAGCCAGGAGAGTGAATTGGCCATTAGATGGCGAAAAGTGGAAGATCTGTATGAACGTTAGTATTGCCCGAGGTATTTAAAGGAAAGAATTACCCTTACCTTAAAAACGGAGTTCGAAAGAGCAAGGCACAGGAGGAAACCCTGCTCTCCGTCAACTTCCTCCACTTCTAGCAAATCGAAACTAGGTATCCGGAGATCTGAATTCTCGTCATCCTTCGGACTGACAGCCATCAATTTCGTAGCGACGCCGAATACGGGAATGGTGCGGACTCTCCACACGTAAAACTCTTCATATGCAGCACTTGTGAACAGGTATCTTCCATCCTTGGACCAAGTCACCTGCTGGATCCCAGACTTGTGTGTATCCAAGACGCGCAAACACTCAAAGCTACCCCACGGACTATCAGCCAATGAGGAAGTCGGCGTGAAAATACGAACAGTAGTGTCCTCTGCACCAGTCGCAAAAAGAGGCCGATCCCCACCGATAGGGTTGAAAACATCCACCGCTTTGATTTCCCGTCCGTGACCTCCCGCTCGAAGCAAAGTACTAGCACCAGCTCGTATGCGAGTAGTCATCAAAGTAAATCCGTCTTTCCAGGTGAACAAAGCATTATTATTCTTGTCTCCTGGGATGAAGTCCCAGGCTCGGCGAAAGCCGCCTGAAGCAATGGATACGACATCCGTCAGCTTCGACTCGTTGCGCAGGATGAAATCTTGGGATCTGAATCCGTACAACATGAAATCACCAGTCGCTTTGTCGAAATAAGCGCCTTCGATGTTCCCACCGGTTATTGATGCTGTGCGGTGCACTGTCTGTAGCGATACAGCATCTATTCCATTCCCACAAAGCTGCAACTCGTGGAGGCAATAAGTTCCGTCTCGCCCACAGGTCAATACGAAGTCCGATCTTGTGGTATCACTCGAAGTAACAGATGTCACGACGCTTATGTGATTGACAAACTCTCGGCCATGAACACGTCGGATGACCAAAACGGGCTCAGCCTCAGAGGTATTGTAGATGGCAAGGCCGCCTAATTTTGACCCTATAATCAAATATTGGTCATCAAAGACGAAAGACGCACTGCAAACCACAAATGTGGATGGTAGGGTAAATGTGGTTGTTTCAGCATTTGAATGATCGCTGTTCCAGTCGGAGATAGTGACGAGCGTTATTTCTTCTCCGGTAGGATAACAGACAAGGAATGTGAGGTTACTAGAAGGATTCACGGTATCCATCTTCGAAGAGTGAGTCTGAAGGAAGAATGATGCAAGAGGCCTGTTGCCAACGTCGGCAATGTTGATGACAGACTTTGTAGCGTGATTATATAGTCGAAAGAATCCTTGAGAATTACCAATCAATGCTAGACCCATCTGGGGCAAAGTAGTCATGACGGCAAAAGAAGCAAGCTCGGGTGTTTCACATATTGTCTCCCAAGTAGCGACAGTCTCCTCTGTTTGGCTGAGATACCCAAGCTGGATTTGACCTTGCGTAGAGATGCGAAGAAGGCAGTCCTGGGCGACGAATGCAAAGGATCTAGCTCCATCGCCTGTGTGATGCTTCTTCTTCTTGGATGACTGCTGCAAAGAAGCATCAACGCCATAATTCAGATGCTCGTCGTCATTTTCTTTGATGGGAAAACTTTTCAACGCACCATCGGCGCCTCCAGTGTAAACCACAGTCTCGGACCCAATTCTGCAAAGATCCAGAGACCAGATATGCTTTCCAATATGGGTTTGTATTGAAGAAGTTTGGCTGAGACGATAATCAGTCGTCCCACCGGATGATAAGTGCCAGCTTAGGTCCCACAAAACGCATGTGCAATCCTCTCCACGAGAAACCAATCCCATATGAGTTTGGTTATTATTTTTGATGGGCCTGAAATGGACACCCCAGATGCGAGCCGCATGAGCAAATGCCTGGACCACGCATGACTCAGATCCAACGCTCTCCTCGCCTGCTTCAACAGGACCAAAGCCTGTACTCCGTAATTCAAACCCGTCTGTGGAGTATGCAGAAGGATCTTGGGCTGTTTTGTGCTCACAATCTGATATATCCCAGATTCTCACAGTCCTATCGTCACTGCAGCTTGCCAATATCCTACCGGACTGACCTCCATTCAAGGACGGTATTTGGGGAGAGATGCGGACATCGAAGATTGATCCGTCGTGCCCCGTGAAGAAATGGTGGATGGAGCCGACTGTATTAGCTTTATGCGATCCATTTTCATTCAGGAAACATGACCACACGATGATTTCTCCGAAGACGGTACCAGCAGCAATGAGGACATGGGAGGAAGACAGCGCAATCACATCGGCGGAGTAAAGGATAGACTTTACACTTGTCGCCAGCTGATATATGGATATGGTTGTATTTATCTCGGGTCTCTCACTGTTGAGGAGTTCGAGACTCAGGAGTGCATTGTTCGCGGTGATAAAAAATGCCCCGTAATGACCACCTGCTGCAGCTGCGCACCCACTCATGATCCAATCTGGAGCAGTGAACTCAGCACTAGAGGCCGACATCGTGACTTCATTTTCAAAGTCCACAAAGAAGTTGACCGCCCGCACCGAGCGGCCACCCCAGACAATTATTTGAACATGTCTTGGATCATGATCCTGTGGTCGTTGATCCAAAGTAATGAAGCCATGAATATTGTTTCTTTTGAATATCTGGATTTGAGTGGAGACAACACCCGTGGATTCATCAACCACCCGGAAGATTGTGCCCTGACTCTGAAAGACAAATCGTCTATCACCCAGTACAAACGTCTTCAACGCTGTTATCGGGAGAAAAGCATCAATATGCTGCAATTTGAGTTAGCGGGACAGCATTTTGACTACAGATATCGCAACACTGACCTCGAGTGAGAGAGACATTGCCAACTTCTACACACATTAAGCAGAGAAGCGAATTACACGGAATGTCTCAATTGCCCCAGATCAAACTGTACATCCCACCAAACGCCAAAAAAAGCCCACTACTTTTTCGATGATTTCCCCGATGTGATTACATAACATTTCCACTAGTCCACAAGCGGTAATATTATTCACGTGACCTCGCGATCAAGGCGCGGGAGCGGGATGGGGCTCGGCGCTCGGTACTCACGTCACTGCCTGATGAACCCGGTTTCGCTAAATAGCCACTTGCGACCACTTCTCTCGCTATATTAGGATTGTCTTTAAAATGCTAGGCCCTCATAATCCAGACTCATGATCTGATACCCGTTTGACTAACCATGGGTGTAACCGGCCTCTGGACGGTCGTGCAACCTTGCGCTCGCCCCATCAAACTCGAAACGCTCAACAAGAAACGACTCGCTGTCGACGCGTCGATCTGGATCTATCAATTTCTGAAAGCAGTGCGAGATAAGGAAGGCAATGCGCTCCGAAATTCCCATATCGTTGGGTTCTTTCGCCGCATATGCAAGCTGCTGTATTTCGGGATCCGTCCCGTCTTCGTGTTCGATGGCGGGGCCCCTGTCATGAAAAGGCAGACAATCGCTGGCCGAAAGAAAAAACGCGAGGGCCACAGGGAAGATGCTGCTAGAACCGCGGGAAAGTTGCTTGCCGTACAAATGCAACGCAGTGCCGAGGAGGAGGACGCTCGTCGACGCAATAAAACCCACGTACAAGAAGAAGATGTGCCAGATGCTCCGGTCTACGCGGAGGAGGCTTTCATGACAGAGACGGAAAAGCAGCAAAGTCGCAAGTTCAAGAAGAAGGACGCATACCATCTACCCAACCTAGACGTCTCGCTTGAAGATATGGGAGCACCAAACGACCCACGCATCATGTCCCAAGAGGAACTGGAGGAGTATGCTAGACATTTCCACCAGGGTCAAGACATTAACCTGTACGATTTTTCCAAAATCGATTTCGACAGCATGTTTTTCCTTAGTCTGCCGGCCACTGATCGCTACAATATCTTGAATGCAGCGAGGCTAAGAAGCCGACTTCGAATGGGCTATTCGAAAGAGCAGCTAGATACCATGTTTCCCGACCGCATGGCCTTCTCGAGGTTTCAGATCGACCGTGTCGCAGAACGTAATGACCTTACGCAACGATTAATGAACATAAACGGCATGAACGGAGAAGAAGCATTCTACAAATCTGGGAAGCGGATTGCAGGAGAACGTGGCAGAGAATATGTGCTTGTCAAGGATAGCGAACATGAAGGTGGCTGGGTCCTAGGTGTTGTGGGCAACAGGGAAGGCCACGAAGACAAGCCCATCGATATAGATCGACCTGAGATACTTTCTGATGAGGATGAGGTGTCGGAAGAAGACGAGTTCGAGGACGTTCCCATCGAAGGTTTGAACCGACTTCCCAAGCTTCCTTTCCTTCGAGAGGGTTTATTCGACCGGTCGCTTCAACTTCAAACGGACGAAGATTTAGACATGAGAAGGGCTATACAAGAATCACGTCAAACTGCACGGCGACAATCAGTGAATGAACGTCGTGTACAAGAAGTTGAAGATGACTCGCTTTTTGTTCAAGCCGAGGGAAATATTGGCGCACAGCAGCAGAACAATGACACTGATGAGTTCTTCGATGGCGATGACGATGACCTCGAACGAGCTATTGCGCTTTCATTGCAACCAGATAAAGTCGACGACGAAAATATGCCTGATATTCCTGAAATGCCCATCCATCGACAGGTCAAATCAGCTCCATCTTATGAAATGATGCCAGATCCTGATTCCGAGAGCGATGATGGTATGGACTTTACTACTGCCATAGCAAGAACAAAAATCTCGAAGAAAGCCTCATATACACCAAATCCATTTGGCGGTCCTCTCCCTTTTGAATCCATCAGGCTCACGAAAGTCACGAAAGATAATGATAAAGCCAGTGTGGTTGACGAAGGTGCAGGGGGGTTTGTGAAGGAGCCTACAAAGAAAACTAAACCGACAGACCCACTTCCTCCATGGTTTGTTGGTGAGCCCTCGGATTCGGGATTCATCGCTGATCCTATTGAAGATCCTGAAAAGGACGACGAGCAATTTGCGGCACCAGATCATCTGTTTCTCTCCAATCGTCGTTCGCCGGACATTATCGACGTTGACGAAATTTCCGCCAGCAAAGAAGTTGTTGATCTGGATGAGGAGGAGGAGGAGGAGGAGGAGAAATGCGAGCATCAAGACCACACATCCAGGCACGTCTTTCAAGTGGATGACATTGAAAAGATTTATAATGAGCTTTCTACAAATCTTGACGAGAAGAAGCCTTTGAGCGAACCAGCTCCAGCTCCAACCAATAGAAATATTGATGAAACGGTGGTACCTGGGCGCCCTGGAACACATATTCAAGAACAAGTGCCCGCGCTTGATGATCGGTCTCCACGAAGCGAACATTCTATTTCCCCGGAATTCGAAGATGTCGCCCGTCAGCAGCCCACTCAAGGCCCCGAGATAACTGTCGTATCCCATCAAAAGGCCCAGCGCCAACCTCAGATCTTCGAAGAAGTCGAGGAAGCTTTCGTACAGGACCACGCCGATTACAGTGACCCGGAGGATGAAGATCTGTTCAAACAGCTTGCAGCTGAGGGCGAAGAGCATGTGCGATTTGCCAATACTCTTAATCATGCAGCTCCCAACCAGGAAGCCTTTGATTATGAGCAAGAACTGAAGCAACTCCGATCTCAGCAGAGAAATGAGCGTCGCGATGCAGATGAGGTGACTACTATTATGATCAACGAGTGCCAACAGCTCTTGACACTCTTCGGATTGCCCTATATCACCGCGCCTATGGAAGCTGAAGCGCAGTGCGCCAAGCTGGTATCGCTAGGCCTTGTAGACGGGATTGTCACAGATGACAGTGATATTTTCCTCTTCGGGGGAACGCGAGTCTACAAAAATATGTTCAATCAAAGTAAATTCGTCGAGTGCTACTTGACGTCTGACTTGGAGAAAGAGTACGCCCTCCATCGACAGAAGCTTATTAGCTTTGCCCACCTCTTGGGCAGCGATTATACAGAGGGCATTCCCGGGATTGGTCCTGTCACAGCCCTAGAGATACTTACCGAGTTTTCCAACCTCGAAGAGTTCCGCGATTGGTGGGCAGGCTTACAAATGGGTACGAATAATGCAGAAGATGCTCACCTTGCCTTCCGGAAGAAATTTCGAAAGAAGGCATCCAAGATATTCTTACCCCCTTCATTCCCAGATCCCAAAGTTGACGAGGCATATCTGGAACCCGTGGTTGATGATGACCCTTCCCAATTTCAATGGGGTGTTCCTGACTTGAATGGGTTACGAACCTTCCTCATGACGACAATCGGCTGGACCCAAGAGCGGACGGATGAAGTCCTGGTGCCGGTCATCCGCGACATGAATCGGCGAGGTCAGGAAGGCACACAGTCAAACATCACACAATTCATGCAAGGTCCACAGGGCGCGGGTGCATTTGCACCTCGTGTTCGTACAGGTGGACCCAGCCGCATGGAAAAGGCATTCGGTCGACTACGTCAGGAGGCTCAGACAGGTGGAACCTCACTGGGTGGTGAGCCAGCTGTCGGGGACGGAGAGGGGAAAGGAGCCTCTGTTTCGCAAAAGAAAGGCAAAAGAAATACCTCAACTGCCATGGCCAAGGCTGACACGAATAAAAAGCGAAAGACCCGTCGCGCCGACTCTCCTGGGCCATGATTTGGGGGTTAGGGGATTGAGGTTGTCCCATCGGAAACATATTACATATGTACATAACGGAAGCAGTCATTCATCTGCAGTATTTACAACACCTTCGATCCATATACAGAAACTCAGCTTTTGTATCGCATTGAAGATCACAAAGGCTACAACCCGATCTTGCAATTGTAAATAGAAGACGGAGGAGCAACTAACGACTGGTCTAATCACTGAGGGTCCAAACGTTGCATTTGCTTCAAAAGTGGTTCTTTCCTTCCTCGGCTCTCTCCTTCCTCAAAGCCCTTCTTTCTTCCTTCCTCCTCTTTTTGTTTCTTCCATCTTCCTCTTTCTCGAATCTTCCGTGGTTGATACTTTTTCTTTTTCCCACTACGTCTCTCCCCCTGCTCCATCCGGTTAGCTTAGAATTCATTCGTGTCTCGGCTTCTATATAGTGTGTTAACAATCTGGCTTGGTCTATACAATACATTACACCAGGATGCTTCCAACAACGCTTCCTGGCTTCCCATCCAAGAACAGGTTGAACGTGAGTCGCCCGCCCAGTGAGGATCCGAGCCGACTACATAGATATCTAGACCATTGTCTAATGAAGGCGGACAAAATGTTCCCGATTGATCTCTCTGGATTGCCCGACTATCCCCAGGAGCGAGTTGATGTAAGACTGCGTCGAACACCTCTGGCGGCAGATCCTGCGGTTTTATTTCCCACAATATAACGACATTGGTGTGGAACGGTAGGCATACCTCTTGGCATAGGGCCAGACAAGAACCAATTTCCTTCTCACGAAATTGCACAAGGGGTTGTTAATAGTTTTTTTTGTGAAGTCCAAGCCACAACTCTGACAAGAGCTCCGTGGAAGCACGGGTTGGAGAAAGCTTCCACCCATTACCTTCAACCTGTGGGGAAGAAACAGAACTATGACTATACAATGTATATGTGGACAAATACTTGGAAGACAACGCCATTCTGGATATCGATTCGATACAGCCATTGAGAAGCGATCTCCTCCGAGTCTTCGGTGGCCACTACGGCTTTGCCACCTCGTCGTTCACAATCCCAGTCGGTCCTAAGACCAATCCGTACCTAGAGCCCATTAGATTCTCTTTGGGCATTCTGATACATCCGCTGGCGACAACACTCTCTAGACCTACGGCTATTCAAAAGCCGACCATTTGGCTCCTCCACACTAAGAACAAGCGGGGAACCCTTTCTGATGAGATAGAAGTGAAATTACTGCCTTGCCCGTAAGGAACATTCGTGGGAAGCAAAGTTGGCGATTCATATCTTCTTTGTAGGGGCACAATGAATGGCGCTGAGAACAGGTGCAGCAGCCGTGGGTACTAGGCACCTATAAAATAATCCCCGGTTACTCGACAGCCTCATTTATCCCGAGTATAGCGCTAGTTCGGCCAAAGGAGCTCTACTCTGAGCGATTATCCACGGGGTGGAGGTGTTATTTTCGCTACGGGATCTATTTCTCTTCGAGTCACGAAACTGAAAGAACTCAAAATCGCTCCAAGAATGCCAAGGACGACAGATTTAAATCATGATGCGAAAGGACCAGGGGTTGACGCATCTCGGCTTGATCGGATAAACCAGAATGGCCCGGTGAACGTTGTTTTATGAGAGAGATGACTCAACAGTGTAGGGCTTGTGATCTTTACCCCCTCCTAGGGCCTATTACCGATCACTTAAGCTGGTTTTTACTTGAATTCCGTAGCTGTTTAGTGGAATAGCCGCGGCCACATGTTCCCCACAGGAGTTCTCCGACCAGCGCTCAGTGGAACTGACTAGAACTGTAGGTTATAAGTCTAGTTATGGTAACTATAAGATGTGGTATATATGCTATATGCTATATAAGATAAAGATAAAATGTAACTATATGACATCAGGTGAAATCGATGACGTCGATCGTGAAGATTCAACTTCAAAAAGGATCGACATACTTTTGGCCCAAAGAAGACAAATTTACTACATTTACTGCATTTAAGAGTTTCTTGTCTTAACTAGTCTTAGCGTCTTATTTCATTTTCAGGTCCGCCCAATCCCCAGGTCTCAATTTCTTAGAAAATAGTCGACGTCACTTCCCGAAAGCTTCCAGGAGGTTTGAAGTCAAAAAGCTCACGCCGTTTGCAGTCTCTTTTCCCCTTCAAAGTCAAGTACGTACTCCAAGAAAAAGAGCCTTTAACACGTCACTACTGGAAAGTCCTTTTTTCTCTAACTCCCTTTGCAGAATCTCTCTCTCTCTTGACAATCTTCTTCCTTTCTCCAATTACCCACTCCAAAATGCATCGCACCTATTCCATGCGCCAGTCGCGCCCCCTGACCGCCTCGCAGGTCGAAAGCCCACCACCACCATTGTCCACAACCAAGACCGGGAGATGGCTAGGGAAAGGCGGAATCGGTGAGTGCGACATACTTTGGATTTCTGGAAATGTCCTGTTCGTCGGGTTGGCCTAGTCGGGCCGCCATCGACTCCCCCCGTCCCACCTCCGACCGAATTGGAGACCAGTCGTTGGAGAGATCGCTCATGGAGATTGAGAGATTGAGCTCACTAACATTCTGCGATCAGGTCATGCCTTCCGCAAGAACGCCGCCGGTGCCTTCGGACCCGATCTCGCCAAGAAGCTGGCGCAGCTCGTCAAGATGGAGAAGAACACCATGCGCAGCATGGAGCTCGTCGCTCGGGAGCGCATGGAAGTCGCTGTATGTGGATGGGCATAAAATTGTGAATGACGGATAGAATTGGAAGCTGACTCAGTCGCCATAGCAACAACTCTCCATCTGGGGTGAAGCATGCGATGAGGATGTGTCGGATGTGACGGACAAGCTCGGCGTGCTGATCTACGAGATCGGCGAGCTGGAGGATATGTTCGTTGACCGCTATGACCAGTACCGCGTCACCATTAAGAGCATTCGCAACATCGAGGCTTCCGTACAGCCCAGCCGAGACCGTAAGGATACTTCCCAGCTTCGATGAACCCAGCTTTTAACTGAATTGAATCTCCAGGCAAGCAGAAGATCACAGATGAGATCGCCAAGCTGAAGTACAAGGACCCCAACTCTCCTCGCATCGTCGTCCTGGAGCAGGAGCTCGTCCGCGCCGAAGCAGAGTCTCTAGTCGCCGAGGCCCAGCTGTCCAACATCACCCGCGAGAAGGTCAAGGCCGCCTTCCAGTACCAGTTCGATGCGCTCCGCGAGCACTGCGAGAAGGTCGCCATGGTTGCAGGATACGGAAAGCACCTCCTCGACCTGATCGACGACACCCCCGTCACCCCCGGCGAGACCCGCCAGGCCTACGACGGCTACGATGCCTCCAAGGCCATCATCCAGGACTGCGAGGATGCCCTCACTAACTGGGTCTCCTCCAAGGCAGTCGTCAAGTCTGGTCTCTCCCAGCGCTCCCGCACCCTCTCCCAGCGCCACCGCTCGAACCTCAGCAAAAACCGCGAGGGCGTCGATCTGTCTTCACAGGACCAGCCCTTGGCTGGGGATCGGGACTCTTGGCTCCCTGCTGACCAACACCCTAACTACGAGGACGGCTATGATGGCGTCAGCACGATTGAGGGTGAGCTACGTGGCCGCGAAGAGGAGCGTGACCCCATTGCCGCATAAGGGATGCTGGGCAAGACTCCTCTTTCCACGATTCTCACGGTTTGAAATCCGGGCAGACATGTCTGTCCAATCGTTTTCATCTCCACGTTCCTTTTGTCAAAAACCCTATACTTTGTTTTATCCGGGTTGAGATTCTATGCTATTCTTGACGCACATCAATCACGCCATTCAACTTTGGATGTTTGACGCGCCTTTTTTTTTCTCCCACATGAACGCCTCTCAATGTCGTGATCCAACGGCTATGAATCGTGCTTGCGGGAATGTCCACTCTTCTCCATGCTTAGATCGGGGACGTGGGTTTAATTTCCCTTTATATCCACGGAGTTGGAGATGAGATCAGTGCGATTGGAAATTGTCTGGTTTTTTTTGTTTTGTTTTTTTGTTTTTTTTTTTTTTCCAATTCCCTGTGTTTACTTAATTGATGTAATACCATCTTACGTTTGCTTTTGGTTTGTTTTTGTTTAGGTCCAGGATAATTCAGGTGTTTTAATGGATTGCTTGCAAAAATTGATATACGTCTGAAGTGTAGTGTGACAGGGCTGAACAGGTGGACCCTTACCCCGGAAAAGAGACACTCCAATTTGGATCTCAGTGAGCAAATCACTCTGATATAGCACGATACAGCACGTCACTTAACCCTGAATTACATCTTTGCTATTTCGTACGATCCAAGGACATGTAAAATAGATAATTCGTATAGCAATAAACCCCAGAGTTTATAATGCACTCCGGTCCATAGGTAGCAAAAGGACGAACAGAAAAACAAGTCCCACAAAGATATCAAATATAAAACCGTAAAGCAAAAGAGCAAAATTCGACTTCCCCGGACCACAACACCGCCAACTCATCACCTTTCCCTCAAACCAGGGGGAAAGGAGAAAAATGAAATAGGCCTTAGCAGCACACGATCTGGAGGATAAGAAGGGTGGAGAGGATGTAAAGGTAGAGAGCCTGGGCAGATGTATAGAGGTACCCGATAGGCGAGAGTACAGAGAGATAGAGATTGAAATATCAAACGAGAGTGCCAGATCTGAAGTGCAGAAGCAAAGACCATCCCTAGAAGTCGAAAAAGCCACGGTCGGGAGAGCCGGGCGAACGAGAAGAGAAGGGTCGTGACATCGTCATTTGTCTGTGCTCATCCCTGTCCCATTTTTGAATTTGACTGGGATGAGTGCAGACACCATAGCAAAGCGATGGAAAAAAACAGAATGCTGATTCGGTACGCCTTATAAAGACCGTAGGCTGGAGAGATGATACAATGAAAGAACGGAACAAACAACGCAAAACGAAAAACAAAATTCTTCCATTTAGGCTCACTCCTCGGTGCCGACGCCCTTCTTTTTGGGCTGAATATGCTTTTGTCTGGTATTGCCCCCAGGACCTTTTAACTCGAGTGTCGAGCTATCCTTAGCCGGGGCAGGCAAACGAGAACCAGCATCGTGCTTCTCAGTGAGGAGGTTCTTCAACCAGCGGTTCTCCATCTCGAGCTGTGCGACGCGAGCCTCGAGGGAAGCGTTCTTCTCGGTAGTTTCACGAACGGTTCGTTCGAGAATCTGCTCGCGCTGCTTCTTCTTCTGACGGAAGCGGGCGCTGGCGGCGGTATTTCGGCGACGACGATCTTCCTCCGCGGCACCGCGCACACCCTCCTCTTGATCGAGGGCGGCGGCGATGCGGTCGCCGGAGATCGAGGTGCTGTACTTGGTGTTTCCCATTTGGCCGTTGGGCGGGGAGATGGATGAGGAAACATCGGATGGCGTGAGAGCACCCTGTGCGTGGCCGAGCTCGTCGGGCGCATATGGCACTGGTGGGTAAATTGAGTGAGCTGAGTAGGGCATCATGTGCTCTGGGAGATTGTAGTTGATGGGCTTCTCGCCAGGAGGGCCTATGGATAGAGTAAGCGATAGTCAATATAACCCCGAGGAATGAGCCCCATGGGTCGGGAAGTGCAAATCATATCCGAAGGATATAAGCTCAAGAAGGGCAAGGGGATGTGCAGTTTAGCGTCAGCAGGCAGCCACTGGCGTTTGTCATTCCATTGCGGGATTGCGTGCTCGCGATTGCAGGAGCACCGACGGTGATCTCATCCATTGGGGAGGGGGGATGCATGCCAGGAATCATATCTTGATTTGCAGCCTCGAGCTTTTAAATGACATTTGCACATTGTGTATGGGGAGAGGCTGGGCACCAGGCTAATCCGGGGCCTTTCTTTTTTTTTTAGAAAAAAAAACAGGGAAGAAATCAGGCACAAAATGGAGAGATCGAAACTTCAATTTTCAGACATGGGGATCTCAAGCCCGGAACTAAAGCTCAGACGCAAAGGCGCGATGGCGTAACAAATGCAACATTGGGGCATTGAAAGTCTCAAAAGCTTGACACGTACCATGATAGGGATAGCCTCGGAGATCAAGGGAGCTGCGGTCATCATCTATACTCTCATAGGAACTGACAGAGAGACCGCCCATGCCTTCCGTCTGGTCGTAGTCCATACTCACGTTGCTGAACGGGACCAGCCCGGTATCAGCGTCAAATGAGTACTGTCGAGTCTTGGCTGCGGGATCGTGACGCGACATCAAGAAATTGAAATTCTCAAGTTTGTCGAAGACTGGACCTGGACCTGGTAAAGTTGGTTGTTCTCCCATGATGTTGAAGAGAGAAAGAAGAAAAGAAGTTCAGCCCCCTTGGCCTTTAGGGTTATAGAGAGAAGAGGGGCTTGTTGGCAACCCCAGATCAGGATGGGATTTTCTATGAAGCAAATCAGATTTTAAAAAAAAAAGGTCAATTAATATAACCAAGGCGAAAAATGGGCAAAATAAATAAAGTAAGACAAGGGTAGTGTGTGTAAAAAAGACCGGGAAGTTGAGTTCTCGGCCACGATGTCGAAAAAGGTCACTTCATCGTCGCATGCCGCGGGAGTTCCACTACAAAAAGGGGAAATAATGGGGTTGATTAAAAAAAGGGGGGGGTCAAAGAGGACAAGCAGAAGGAAAAAGACGGCCCTAGTCGATGATCTGATAGAATGGAGAAATGTCGTGATCGCGAGTTCTGGTTCGTCAGTTGGGACATTCACCGCTTTTATAGCATCGACATAGTAGAACAAGTATCAGATCAGAAGATCAGAATATAAAGATAGAAGGAGACTGTTTACAAAATAAAAACAAGCTTCTCCAGACTTTCTAGCTCTTTTAATGGAAAAAAAGGGACCACCTGACATTATCCACCTGAACCAGTACGTACCTGAAGAATATATATGCGGAGCATTAAATTCAGAATTATATATTTTATGTATTTCATGACGCGGACCTGCCGCATCCAACCCAGAAGCTTGGCGGTAGGAGGATCTCCTCGAAACATTTGATCGTCCACTATGACATATACTGTATGCTAATATTCTTATTCAAGGCTTATTGTGCCTTTCAGCAATGATCTGAGCGGCATCTTCAACCGTCATACCTCGTACTCGATGCTCCACTCTCTCCTCACCTAATACGGTATCTTCCGCGATGGTCCGATAGATCTCAGCAAATCCTCCATAAACATCAGCTCCGACCCCATTCCATCCACCCTCGGCATCAAACGCCTCCCCGATCCCACGCATTTCATCCTCCCACCGGTATGCCTTGGGACTCATAGCGACCACCCCGTTCGTCGCGAGCGCAGCAGTACGTGGGGAGTGTTCCTCCAGCAATGCCAACAACTCCGGCAACATCGACTCCTTTCGCGCAGTGGAGAGAGACAATATAGACAGCGCGGTGAGACCTTTTGTCAGTGCAGCGAAGGATAATTTAAGCGTGGATGCGGCGCCAATCCGAGGCGAGACAAGCTTGATATTTAGAACGGCCGCCAGCGTCGCAAACGCAGGGGCCAGATCCACTACCCCCGACACCACCACGCTAGGTTTTTTCCAGCTGCTTCCGTCTTGCGTGCTTTGTGATGGCGGCCCTCCAATGATTCCGCCATCGAGGAAGTGGCACCCTCGGCCTGAATCCGTTGCTGTGGTTGGCTCGTCGAACTGCGCCGCCATCTCCGACACAAGTCGGGCGGGTACTGCGTTGAGTTCAAGGTAGTATAGCTTGGACCTCTTCGGCTTGCTTTCTACATCTTCCAGCACCTCTCGGAGACTGCCGGTCGATGGCTGTGCGTACGCTTCTGCTATTCGTCCGGCTGTTGCTACTGCGTTCCGCAGGGGTACGATCGAAAGTACGTAGTCAGCTTGGATTACTAGCGCTTGGTCTGAAGGAAGGGTCTCGATCCCTGCTGAATGGATTCGCGCTAGTGTATATTCACTCGTGGGCGTTAGTGTTCAGCCGTGGTTTCCCTTTTTTTGGCGTACCTTCTTCCTTCTGCGACCGTGACGACTCGGTAGTCGTGGGCTTTTAGGAGCCTGGCCATGCCTAGGCCCATATCTCCGATCGACACAATTCCAACTGTAACGGGTCTCATGGTGAAGGGACTGTCTTCTGGGCCCCTAGGATGAATAGTAGTCTTTCCAAGTAAATCAGTAAATCACAGGGTACTTGTATCAACTTCTATTGCGGGGTACATAAGGTTGCTATGCTCCATTTGTCAGCGAGATCTGACTTCCATCCGAAGTTATAAGTCGTACAACGTCGTTATCGTCGGGTTGTCGTGCCCCGATCCCTAAATGTGCTATGGAGAGTGACTGGATTTAAGCTTATCTTGACGTTGCTTGTGTCCTTCCAGAAAAGTCCTAGTGGTCTTTAAATGCTCCGTCTATTATAATCTAAGACGATCATTCCTCTTGCAGGTCGGAAAGAGGTGTTACTAGATACATACTACCCTTCCTCTATTCCCTACTTTTATGATCCATTTCTCTCAAAATGGATGCGCAACCCCTACTCAAACGGCATAAGGTTCTCAAGCATATTTATCAACGGGTCTAAGACTACGATGACGATCGGGACCGATGGTCTTCCAAAGCTGAATAACCGCCCAGACTTTAGTTCCAATTCGAGAAAGGTTTTCATAGAGTGTCCAAGTGCAGACGGCCATCTCATGCTTACAAGGGATTCTTATGACAAACTCATGATAGTATTGGAGCTAGACCACTTGTACCACCATACCCTAGAGGACACAGGTACCGTGTGTTTATCGGAGGTGATTTGACGAATATACCTACTTCTGCGTTTTGGGTCCGAAGGATGGCACCCTCTCATTGGACAGGGTCGCGGGCCATCATCAGCAAGCCCCGATGAATTACTTTATCCTATTGGACAGCGTATGTGTCATCCACGGGTGACCCGGCCCCGAAGTGAAATACCGCCCTGCGATTGGCTAGATGATGGGTATAGTGAGCTATATCAGAAGTATTCAAATACTGAGGTGAATATCTGGTATGATATTAAGAAAACGTTCTCTCTTTGTCAATCTATCCTAAATGAGCAGATCTAGTGACCCCGAAGAGGGCGTCCATGCGACAAAAGATCTCGAAGCAGCCAAACCCTCAACACTAACCGACCTCTCTGTCGATTCCGACGCCAACAAAGACCCGAATCTCGTCACATGGAGCGGACCAGATGACCCAGAGAACCCCAAGAACTGGCCTAAGGGCTTGAAGTGGAAGAACACCTGTGTGATCTCCCTTTTCGTTTTCATCTCGCCAGTCTCATCATCCATGATTGCACCCGCCATGCAAGATCTTGGCAAGGACCTTGGAATGCACTCCGATCTTGAGATATACCTATCCATGGCCATCTTCATCCTCGCCTACTCCATTGGCCCCATCTTCTTTGGTCCAACCTCAGAGCTCTACGGACGTGTGCGTCTGCTTCAGGTTAGCAACGTGTGGTACCTAGCCTGGAATCTGGGCTGCGGTTTTGCCCAGACAAAATCCCAACTCTTTGCTTTCCGCTTTCTTGCGGGAATCGGCGGCAGTGCGCCGCTCGCAATTGGAGGAGGTGCAATTAGGTTAGCGAATAATTGAAATGTCCGAGAAATTCTACGTTTACTGACCAGTCTTGCTTGCAGCGACATGTGGAGCGCCGAGGAACGCGGAAAGGCCATGGGCGTCTACACTCTCGGACCGCTTCTCGGACCTGTCGTTGGACCCATTGCGGGTGGCTTTATTGCCCAGTACTCGACATGGCGCTGGGTTTTCTGGGCGACCTCGGCCACCGCCGTTGCGGTCCAGGTTGCTGGCTTTATCTGGCTGCGTGAGTGTCACCCGGCTACGCTTCTACGCAAACGACGCGATGTTCTCATCCAGGAGACGGGAAACAACAATCTTCATACCGATGAGAAGGTAGAGACGCTTGCCTGCAGGCTTCTGCATGCCTTCGAGCGACCGGTGCTTCTGTTTACAACGCAGCCTATCGTCTTCTGCATGGCAATCTACATGGCCTACCTCTTTGGCGTAACATATCTCATATTTGCGACATTCCCCACCATCTGGACTAAGATCTACCATGAGAGTCCCAGCATTGGCGGACTCAACTATATTTCCATTGCCATTGGATCATTTGCCGGCCTCTTCATCAACCTTAAGCTAGTCGACCGAATCTACAAAACCCTCAAGGCACGAAACAACGGTGTCGGCAAGCCCGAGTACCGCATGCCGTCGTTAGCAGTGGGCTCTTTCATTAGCACCATTGGTCTCTTCTGGTATGCCTGGAGTATTGGGAATACACACTGGATCATGCCCAACATCGGGGCGCTGATCTTCACTGCAGGCATAATCTCCTGTCTGCAGGGTATGCAAACGTATATTGTCGACAGCTACGAAACCTATGCAGCGAGTGCTATGGCAGCCTGCGCTATCCTGCGCAGTTTGTGTGGCTTCGCGTTCCCACTCTTCGCTCCTTATATGTATTCAGCTCTCGGATATGGCTGGGGCACGAGCGTGCTGGCCTTCATTACCATAGCTATTGGCTGGTCGGCACCTTTTGTGTTCTATTTCTTTGGACCTAAGCTCCGCGCCAGTTCCAGGTACGCTGCTGGTTAAGTCATGGGTGGATTCATATATGTGAGGGTGTGCCGGACGCAGCGAACTGTCTCAAATAGCCAAGTTTATGAGTATGTGGTAGACCAGGGTCCAGGGATGTGGCTCTTCTGAGCCTAGAGTGCGAGAATATGTAACTAATTATGAATTGTTGTACTTCAGTCAGTTAGATATTATCAGAAAACGAGTCGGAGTACCGCACTTTGGCAGTCGGATTCTGATGGTTAATATGGACCCAAACCCTATGCGGATGGTGAGGCGCAACACAGGAGTCTTTGCATTCAAAGATTCTACAGTTTACGTCTAAGACTGATGAGGGAGAAGATATATATACAAAAGAGTGAGTACCGAGAAGACATCTTATAGTAGCCATGACAATCATGAGTGTCTGCATTTTCGTTTCCTATATCGATGTCACAGAGGCGTCACTGAGTGGACTCTCAGACCATATGCTGCAGACTGGTATGGACACAGCATCCTCGCACCAGCAGCATCTAGCGGGATGGATTTCCACCGCTTGGAAAATGAGTAGTGGGCCAAGGAGCAAGATAATCTCGGGATCAATCCCCGCCTATGGCGTTCACATCGTCTATCGGAGACATCCTATACTAGAGGATGGTCGTTGTCGGATGATACACGGACTTATCCAACAACTCTCCCATTTGAGTTGTCCTAGAAAGTCTGCGCAGGCTTTGGGAAGATTTCTGACTCGCCTAGAGTCTCACGGACAGAAGCCGCCCACTCAGCCCAGGCTGGTCTCTCGACACAGTTGATCCCAGAAGACCCAATCTGAAGGATCAAACCCGCCAATTGAATCCAGGTCTGTCCCGCTGCCCAAAGTTTCATCAAAACCACATATACCATCCGCAAGCATGGCGGTTCCCTCTCTTTCATCCATGCTCTCCTGTTGCCTGCTCACTTTTGGTTCGTGATGGGCATGTAGCGCGGTTATGAAAGCCGGCTCTGGGGACGACTGACTTGGAGGATTCGCAAGCCAGGCCTTGAGAGTTATCTTACCGATTGTGACGTGCAGGGTTCTTCTGCCTTTGGCAAGTTCTTCGTGATTTGAATAGACATCCGCAACCCTGTCCCAGGAAGTATCAAGTTCCAAGGTTGAGTAGAATCTGACATCTGCGATACTACGTAAGATGCAAAGAAGGGCATCCCACAGGAAGAAACCTTGCATCTGCCATCGATACTTTTGCATGTTAGGGTTGCCGTAGATGGCGCTGGTTGTATCGAGGATCCTTGCTGCGAGCGCGCAAATATCTCTCCTTTGCGTTTCTGTGGTGGTTTGCGCCATCAGTAGCGGCATTCGAGCCCGCAGGCGAACAGCATTGATTGCAGACCGGGTGATACCAGTCGTAAAAAAGTGCAAGGGGTTAAGTATATCGCAATATCGAAGAAATTTAGTCTCGATGAGATCTTCAACCTCATTAATAAGTCTCTCAATGTCCTCTGCATCCCTAAATTGAATTGTGGCACCAATTTCTTTCAATTTGACGCCAGTTTGATTATAAAAATTGGATAATTCGATCCGTGACAAGGCAAAGATCATTTCTGTAGCGCTTCGCTGTTCGAGAGGTGCCTCTGTCATGCCAGGGAAAATCTGATCATCGTTGATATTCAAGGGTGGTTTAGTATCCCAGCTATTCGGGGATATCATGATACCAGTGCCCGAAACCTGGCCCGCATAGCTGTCGAGCGGAAGCAGTTGCCAAAAGAGTCGCCGTCGCATTTGAACCTCAAACGGTGGCAATCCGAGGCTCTCACCATCACGGTGAATCCCCATGCGCTGTGCGAGGCGAATCGCAATACCCGTCAAAATCCAAAACGTGTCAGAATCAAGTTGAGTGCGCATGGCAATGAGGAACAGTGTGTATGCTTGTAGTACCGGCATTGATGTTGTTTTCAGCCATGACGCATTGATAAGTGCCTGACACACAGCGGTCCGATATTTCGATATCAAGTCGTTCCTCGGTTGATTGAATTGTTGCAAACAGTCAGCATCCGACATGGAGAACACGGCGAAATAGTAGATGACGAAAACCAGGCATTCGTCATCCTTCGAGGCAGCGGAGGGTTGCTTTGAAACGGTGTGGATCATTTTTGCGACAGTCGGAATATGAAGAACCTTGCACAGAGGCTCCACGTTTTGCACGTACACATTCCAGAGCTTGGTCATTTCCTCATAGCCGGGGTGTTGCCCGGTAATGCTCTGCGTGTTTCCGAATATGGCCCCAGAGATGGTGTGTGCTACGAGGACACCCAGAGGGCCCGTAGGTGCGCTCTCATTAGCTCCGGTGTCCTCGTGATGCCTGTTATCCTGGTCGGGATCGGTTACTTCACACAGGTCACCCTCTTCAGTGAGGACACTGTCGATATAGCGAGACTTGCCGTCGGCGGACATAAGTTTACCCGAGCTTGCGGGTTGCGAGCTATGTGTGCTGACCACTGATGCCTCCGTCTTCTGGCCGTATTGGGTCAACGCAGAGGATGTATGGAGAAGGTTGTTGTCGCGCAAAATACGTTCGTACTGCGCTAATCGCTCCTGCATATCTTCGACCTGGCTTCGCCGTCTCTTTCGTGATGCGGGAGCCTGATAGATGCACTGGAGTTTTGCTTTGCTGCAGCGCAAACATGTGGGCACTGTCTTATCACATCTGATTTTCTTGCGCACACAAGCTTGGCAGTTGAAGTGCATTGTGGTTAATTCGGAGCCGCGATTATTCTGGCCAGCGATGGAGGGTGTCCGAACTGGCGCGGGAACAATTGGAACCAGGCGCGAGGCGACAGAAGCAACATCCATGACATCAAGGTAGTGCCGATAACCTCAGCGTGTCACGGCTCTCGGGATACAGGGTGAAATATTTATGAATACACGACGATATCTAGGTCTTGGCCATATCAGCAAAATTGCATCCACTCAGAAGGAAGAAGATTGACGGTTAATACTACCAGACGCAGTAATATGATTTGGTGAACCCAAGCGGAAGGCCCGGCCCCCGCATTGGTATTTTTGACTAACACATCGACCACTAATCTGCCATCCTCCTCCCCCATCATCAGTTGAGTCACAATTCCGTCCCCGCGCAGGATCCTAGCAATATGAAGCAAATATACATTCATTCAACCCTAATATTCGTTGATGGGCGTTCTTTCCTTGATCGTTTGGAAATTGCGAAGGAAAACTACTCACAAAATCACGGCAGGCTTAAGATCCTTCTGTTGGCCTTCTTCTTATCAGAGTGAACTCCCAAGTTTCATGCACCAGCTCTCAGTCTGAGGCGAGTGCAGCAGGTGTCAGCCCTAGACGCGCTCAGAGCTCAACACTCAGCATTAGCCCTGGGCCTACCAGCCTACCGATGATTTGACAGCTACAGCAGATGTAGAATGGTCCATACCCTGCAGATGAACAAATCGTGAACGAGTCTCTGATGACCCTTCTCGGGACTCTTACAATCAATGCTCCGGGTGTGGCCTACCGATGGACCTCAGGTCGCAAACCATTCGGTACTGTCACTTTAGTCATAATCAAGCAAATGACTGCTGCGCTGGGGGTTATCTCGAAAGCTATTTCGACGGACACCATATCCGTGAAGTCTTCACCATTGTCGAGGTGAAGGCGGTACACCGAGACCGGAAATCCCGTCCTGATTCCCTAGCAAGAAGCTGCCCAAATGGCTGCATATTATAAATAATGCGAATTCCTGGCAGTGTCGTCTTGACCAGCAAGCTCGATAATACCTCTGTTACCAAGCACTGATTGACGCCTATGATCTCACGAGATAAAGATGGAATATATCAAACATTTACCAGCTATCCCCAGGAATACCTCGAATACATGGGACCTCTTTGGGAGGCGTAATTAGCTGTGGTTATCGTGCCTTCATTTCACCTGTGGGTTCGGGTCAAACGGTGTCACATGCCAGAACTCACAGGTTTTGTCAGGGCAAAATTCTAACTTCTACTAGGTAACTTGCCCGATCTCTGTTTTATATATTGATTACTTGTCCATTCTTTCTATAATTATTAGATTAATCATCAAGAATCGGAATAATTAGAATAAACTCCACTGAAAAGGCATAAAAGTACAACTTTTCTACAATAGGACCTCGGGCCTGGAGTGGAGATCCGAATCGCTGACTAAAGGGCTTATTCGCTCCCTGATTGGTCATAGATCGAGTACTTTATGTAGTCCTGGAGGCCTTCCGAGGTCTGTTGGCGACGAAGGACTTTGATTTATTCGGATTCATCTGTCTAGAGTCGAAAGGATATCAGGGGTATTAAACGGAATATATAAGATATAACAGTCCTCTTTTTGTGGTTCTTTCATGTCTTTTTATATCTTTTCTTCACGATACTTTTTCTGTGTGTTATAGGCAGAAAAAATACATTTAGCCATAAAACTACAGAGTATCAAGAACAGGAATAGCAGGTGAACATGCCTATAGCACCATGATATACACCTGGGCAATTTTTATATAACTAGTGTAAGGACAAGCTTAGAGGCGCACCTGACCACCCCGCCCACCAAAGTACGAGAGGAACGGAATCCGTGAATCCCGACATCCGTGTGCTCTGATTATTCATCTCCTTTTTTGTCTTTGGTTCTCTTGCAGATTATGAACATCACATCAACATCGAAATAAGAAACAGAGATCTCCCGCTAGTCTTTGCCATTTCCGCGGGGGCGACTTTTTCACGAAGTCTTGGCACATTCATGACTCCGAGGCAATCCACAACCCTCGGCCAAAGGCAAGGCAATGAACCAGTCATCTTCCCAGAGCGCATTGCCCATGGATTCTGCGCTATGGAGGGGTCAATACTTGAAGGTGGGTTTTGCTTGTAGCTCCGAGTTCCACTATCCCGGTGGACTCCGGTTTGGGGGAGATCCAGCATTGCTAACGGTAATATAACGCCTAACTAGGCTTGTGAGAGGTGTCATCGAAAAAAGATCAAGTGTAAAGTTGAAGGGTCTAATCCAATCTGCGCGCAATGCATGCGCCATAATGCACATTGTGTCTTTCCGGTCCAACATGAGAAGCGGGACGATCAACAAAGGTACACCCATTTCCGTTCTCATTCCGAATCTGGTTTTCATCCATCGTGGCTAATGCTATCACAGTAGTGACGAGTATGTCAAGTCCTTGAAAGACCGCCTCGTGAGGGTTGAGTCGTTGCTAAGGACGGCCGGCATCTTGCAAGAGAGCGATATGAGCCATGACGAGTTTTCCGATGAAGATGATGACAGACCAGCTAGTCCAGACATCTCATCTATTTCCAGTCAAAAGCCAAATTTTGGGGCCTCTCTTCGCTCAACCGGTGGAGACATCGAGGGTACGCCCATCTTCCGGGCGGACGAAAGAGATGATCCTCGATATTTCGGTAAGATACGGAGTATGGCCGATGTGATATAAAACCCCCGAGGCTAACCCAACGGACAGGTAAATCATGCTCATTGTCAATCCTATCACGAACAGGTATAGAGTGGATTAAGAGCAAAACAGGCGATGTCAGCTTCTTGCGAATTATATCTCCCGAATCCCTTCATGAAAATCCGTGGAATCAATGGCGACCAGACGTGTTCCATGATCTGTTTGCCTCGCAGGTTTTTAAGCCTTTGCCCCCAAGGTCGGAGGTATTCTCTCTTATGAAAGATTTCTTCCGGACAGCCAACCGTCTGTTCCCTATCTATCTTGAGTCGTCATTTATGAAAATGGTCGAACGGCAATATACGCAGCAAACTTGTGATGATGCTGCCCGTTGGGCCAACATCAACATGGTAGTCTGTCTAGCATACGAGTATCGATTTTCGAATGGCTCCAAGTTAGAAAAAGACAAGGAGAAGTCGGAGTTATACTTCAAAAACGCCATGTCGGTCTTCACGGAGTTAGCCTTAAAACGCACCGATCTACTGAGTATACAGGCTTTGCTTAGCATGGTACGTCTATGCTCCTTTGACTCATATAGAATCATCTAACAATTTGGCAAGTCGTTCTTTCTTCGGGGGAATTCTGGAACTCAATCAGCTCTGCCTCTCATTACTGCGGCTTTGCGGTCTGCTCACCGAATGGGACTTCATCGAGATATTGCAAGACCAGAACTGAGTCCGACCGAGCATGAGGAGAGACGGCGAGTCTTTTGGGTTGCATTTGTCATGGATCAAAGGTAAGAGAATTCCATTCAGGTATCGATTTCACATACTAAAACGATGGTTCAGTACCTGCCTAAGAATTGGAAATGCCCCATCACAACATCAAGATGATTTCGATGTCCCTCTTCCGGAAGAACTGGAGAGCGATAGGCATAGTGAAACCGCAAGCAATATTCCATTCTTCCGCCAGCTCTGTCGGATGGCGCTCATCAAAAGCCACATTTACAGTCGATTGTACTCCGCTACGGCATTAACAAAACCTCCCGTTGAAATATACAAGGCGGTTAAAGAACTAGATGCAGAGCTTGAAGAATGGAAACGTGAAACCCCAGGTCTCACCGAACCGGAAATGAAACATACTGAACGCGACTTCCTGTTTAGTTTTGCCTCTATTGGTCTCCATTTTGTCTATCAGAATGCCTTGATCATGATTCACCGGGTACCTATCTTTCTTAACTACATGATAACAGCCAGCAAGGAATCAGAGAAGGTCGTGTCGATCAGCAAAGCACATGCCTCTAAATCATCAGCCATTAGTTCACAGGCTGCCCGAGATACCTTGAAGGTTGTCAATAACATGCCATGGGGAAATATCGCTTGGACCTGGTAAGTACAACAGTCCCCTCTTGATCTATATGGGATCCATTTCTCATAGTCAAACATTAGGTCATTATTATATTATGTCTTCCTGGCAGCATCAACATTATTCTCAAGTATCCTACGAGATACTCGCAATTCAAAAGCCCGAGCTGATCTCCAATCCCTGAACATGGCCTCAACCTTCTTTGCAACTCTCGCCCCAGGCGACGGGCCAAATAATTACGCCGGTTTCATGACCCGCATGAGCGCGGCCCTCGAACGCATCGCCAGAACCGCCGTCGAAAAAGACGAGAAAAGAGCCCACGCCCCAGAGGGAGAAGACCAAGAATATAAACCACCAGGAGCCAAGAGGCGCACCTCTCGGACACAGCCAGCACATCACCAACGGCAGCACCGCCGACCCACAACCCTCCGGACAACAATGACCCCCGCCACAGCTCCGGTATATCCAACGTCAAGCACCGCCAACTCCAACAGGATGGACTTCAGTATCCCCGATACCCTAGAAGGCCTCCCCTCCGGTCAATTCTTCAGGCTACGTCGTCCCCATGAGCCCAGCGTCAGGCCCAGGCGACAATATCCAAACCGAATCCCCATATCTCCCCAACCTACCGAACACAAACCCGCCTTCAACGACGAACCTAGATGGCACATTCCTCCACAATGCAGGCGATAATACCTTGAACACATTAATCCCATCCTGGCAACTATCCAAAGACTATTCTACAACTGCAGCCCAAGCTCAGGCCCCAGGGCCATCAGTCCTAACCCCCAACCCCATTAATTCCATCAACTCCCCAGACTCCTTCAGCAGCACCGCCAATTCAATCCCCGATTTCTTCCAGAACCCGATGAGCGGCGACTGGGGCCATGGCGGAAATCTCTTCGCCGGACTCTTTCCAACAGAATACAGTTTCCCGCCCCCGATTCCAGCGGGCACTCAGCCTGCTGATACATATCCCTCCATGCCGATTCTATCGGCTGAGTCGTATATTCATGGTGCGCCTGCTATTGGGGGCCATACGGCTCAGGCTGGTGGGTTCCATCCTCAGAGTCTGGGGTATGGCTATGTGCCGCAGAGTCAGGAGGATCCGAATCAGGGGGCTGATCCGGTCTGGCCTAATGGGTTTTTGGGGTTGTTTTAGGGAAAGATTGATCGGGGTGTTTTTGGATTTGTTGTTCTTGTTAGCGTTGTCTTACCTATGGTTTTTTTTTTTTCTAAACACACCCTCTCTACTCTCTTTGCATATATGTATTAGACAGGATTCACGAATGTTGATGAGCCACATATTGATGTGGTATGACAGAAATCAATTGATCAATCAGTGGATATGAAAATAAAGACTAGGTATAAAAAACGCCCAGCCAGATCCCGAAGTTGAGATATCCCATTGTCCCGCGCCATTGAACCCAAGGGCATGAAAAAGATTCACCCTGCGCCTCCCTTTCCAGACCCAGACCTAACCCATCCCCACCCAATAAACAAATCGTAAAAGAGCAAATATTCGAAAACTAAAACACAGATCCCGTGAGCGTGCGCACTGCCTTGCACCACAGGCCATTTCCTAGTTGAACACCACCGTCCTTCTCCCTGCCAAGCCCTTTGCCGAGAATGCTTTGCAACTCCTTGTCTGGCAGACCGGATTTGTTGCCTGTTCCGAAACCATAGACCTTCGTCGCCAGAACGTCAATATCAAAGTCCAAGGAGCCGACAGTGCTTTCTGCATTGGTTTTATCAATGCGGGTACGGACAGTGAAGTCAACATCGATTCTCTTCGCACCGTTATTCGTCGAGGTGGCGCCCTTACGGCCAGGTGTAGAGACGGTGGCATTACCAAGGAGAGTGCAGCGTGTGCGTAGAGAAAGAGAGCCTTCATCGGGCTTGGATAGGGTGAGGCGAGTTACACCACAGAATTCCAGCATGCGCGCTTCCTTTTCCAGTCCGACCGTGCGGTCCCATGCACTAGAGATGAAACGCAAGAGTTGCTTAGGTGCAACAGTGGATTGCTGGATGGTAGTCAGGTGGTGCTGTAGCGAGTGGAGGACCAAGGATGCAATGGGAGAAAAGTTGACATTCTTTTGTGAAGTCAGTTCCATCGGGTAGTTCTTGCTCTCGTCTAGGTCACTGTTTTTGGAGGCAAAAGCTCCAGGGTAGAACTCTAGTTGGAGCTGGTCCCGGTAAGCCATCTTCAATAAAGGTCCCTTTGGTGCATCCGAAGGAGTTGACGCTGAAATGATCGACCAGCCTGTTTGTTGCTGAATCCTTTGGACGGAGGCTAGTTTTTCCAGTCAGCATCGCGCACACAGAAGACTCCAGAAGAAAGGAGGAAAAAACTCACCCTTCAATTCGTTGATCTCCCGGGCACTCCAGCCACGGCACTCTTCCTTCACACGCTCCGCCTCCTGGATTTGAGCCAGGAATTCATCCCGCATTTCAGCTCCAGTCTCGATGAAGGTCGTCTTCTCCTGGACTTCCTTCTGCAATTGCTCAAGTTCCCGTCTCTTGGTTGCAATTTCGGAGTCCACTTCTGATAGCTTGCTGCGCGTACTGCGTAGCTCATCTTGATCACAGTTCTCCATCTCATCCACCAATTGTTGTAGGTTAGTTGCCTCTTGCTCGAGAGAGTCGTGCTTCTCCACGAGTAACGGCACGTTCTTGTTGAGCAACTCTTCTCGTTCAGATAGCAGATCGTCGTCTGCTTTCATTTCGTCCACGTGGCGAATAAGCCCTTCCTTCAGCCCCTCAAGCAATTTCATCCGCCATTCGTACCATGTAGCCTTACTCAGCAGACGGGCATGGGTCTTGACGTTTCGGAATTGATTGTCCATGATCACTCGGATATCTGGCGGAGCCGTGACATACTCCTTGAAGAGAGCTGGATTCTCGGCATATGTTTCTGCCTCAATAGAGCGTATCACTTGCCGACCTTCAGAAATATAGGATTTCAACTCCCGACACGACTAAAGACAGTGTGAGCAATAAAAAGAGTATATGCAGGGAATAGTAGAACTTACATGCTGGTACAGTTCAAGCATCGGCACTGTACAAAAGCCAGCTGCCACACAATCATCAAATGTTATGGAGCCTGGTTTAGGCATGTTCTCGCCGGAAGGTCGTGTCAGCTTCTTGGTGGCACTGCCTGGAGCAGTCGTGTGTCGTCTCTTTGTGGTAGTAAGTTCCATGAAATGAATATTGGTCATTTTTAGGAAGTCCTGCAACTTGATAGGCTCGATTTCCACCGGGGGTTCTTCGACAGGAGTGTTCTCTTCTTCTGGCTGCTGAGGATCAGAAGCAATACGAAGAGCATCAATCCCATGCTTGAGAGGAGTTGTCGAGGTATGGGAAGCACTCAGTGGTTTCTGGGAAGGCGTGGTGCTGCCCCTTGGAGGCGATGAGCTAGCAGCTCGACGGGCGGGCGAAAGAATTGACCGCCGGGCATTACCTTCCTTGAACACTGGTGCCGGTAACTTGACGCCTTTGACTGGGCTGACATTGTGGCCACGAAGTCGCTTGGGCGAATTCTCGACTTCATCTTCATCCAGATCCAGCTCAACCGGGCGCTTGCCCAAAACCCCGCGAGCAGCCCCAACATGAAGACTCTTACGGCTACCAATTTTAGTCTTCTTCGGGCTCAAATTTGAGATCATGTCCTTCAAGCTTGAGGTTACGTCCCGATCCGGCTGCAAGCCCGTGATATGGCCGTCTTCTCGAAGTTCCTCTTCTTCACGGTCACGTTCTTCCTCGGCCTGCATTTGCAAAGGATCCTCGAAGCGTACGCCGGATCGAGGCTGTTCTTGCGGAATGAACGGGGGCGTACTATCTCCAAGCGACTGGCGCTTATCAAGCAATGCCGCCACGCGAGGAGATCCAAGACCTGCTTTATCAATCCCCAGACCAGAAGAACGACGCCCTTCGCGTGGTTGCAATTTGAAGACCGGGGTCGACTCTCCCGTTGCTACGTTATGCTCGAACAGGCTTTGGCGTAGAGACTTGCGCTTATCTGCTGATTGCTGGAGCTCGGGCTGGAAGAGTTTCTTTGGTGAAGCACTTCTAAAAGTAACATCACTAGAGGGGGGTGTCTTGCTTGGGGTGGTAGGTTTCGCTTGGGGAGTGGACTGTTTGGGCGGAGTCAATGGCTTCGGGTTTGGTGATCGTTGCCGGCCAGGCGTGCCAGATGGCCCTGCCGTGGAGCTACGCCGGGAAGGCCTAGCCCGCACGGCTGTCAAACTAGGGCTCCCAGTTTCGGATGCAACAGCAGCAATTTGATAAGCCAGAGGTGATTTAGCAGGGGACTTGGCAGGAGACTGCCGAACATTGGCTTGGAAAGGCGAGCTAGCAAGCTGACCCGAGTCCGTTTCGAGCTCCATTATCATTTTCGCGTGCACTTTGTCATTGGCTTCGATCCCTGACTGTAGGATACCACCAATCGCACCAGTGATCTCCATGTCCATACCATCATCAGACTCATTGTCTTGATCGAAGTTCATCTGATCAGAGTTGGAGGCATAAGTAGGCTGGTTGCCCAAGATTTTGCCAACGGCCGAAGTGAATTCCATTGTCATTCCTTCATCCTCGTTGCCAATCTCAGAAAACTTGGATGGCGAGTCCTCCTGTGCGATGCCACCGACGACATTAGTCATCTCCATAGTCTGATCGCCGTAGTTCGATTCCTCCGCCACGGACTGGCGACGAGCCGTGCTCTGACGACGACCGGGAGACTTTCCAAGAATGCGTCCTACGGCATTCGTCACGTCCATGCTAAGGTCTTCGTCCTCGCCGATATCATCTGATTCTTGTAAGCCTTGAGTAGTGGCTTCCTTGGATGGACCGAGGTTCTCCTCATCATGTCGCGCGCTAATATCTCCCCAGTCAAAACTTTGTCTTTGGCCCTTTTTGGATCCACGGCTGGAAAGCACCGGTTATTTCTTGATCCGCAATTTCCATTGATATCTCTCCGTCCTCATCAATTTCGGTTCCTGCTTCCTTTGCGGCCTGGCGCAGCGCTTCGTTGAGTCTAGCACTAGAACTGGAGCTAGAAGTCGCATCCGATTGGACACTGATGCCTGAGCGTGCTGTCATATCATCCATGCTCATTGCAGTGCTCTCGGCGTCAAATCCATCGTCAGATCCTGAAGAATCGCCATCGTCCTCCTCTTCACCAGCCAGACTTTGGGCGCCAGTGTCTTCGCTTCCTACCGAGCTTCCGCTGAACGGACTAGAAGATAAATCCTGGAGGTCATCGTCGCCACCTCCTGATGATGGGCGACCTCTTATCTGGTCCAGATCTTGTGTGCGGACAGGTGAGAATCCGAATTCGGACTCTGCTGGCGAAGATGGAGCATCTTTAGTCGGCGAGGAAGGGGCAGGTTGATTCTGGGAGTTTGCGGCCGCAGATGCGCGCCTGGTTGAGTTCGCGGCAGAGGAGGAGGTTGAGTCGTCCGGAATTTCCACCACGTTCCAGGTGTGCAGGGTCGCCTCGGGGGCAAAGGATACTCGGCGATTTGCTGTATAAATGTGTCAATATTCACTTCTATGACAAAGTTGAAACACACGGACCCATTGATTTCCTCCGCGCCGCTCGTTTCTCTAGGATATTCTGTCGTTCTCGATCTTTGCGCTCCTGCTCATCGCGCTCCTTGGTAGCAGCCATCTCCTCCCGAATGGCAGAAGTCGCATTGAATGTATCGAACGGGTTCGCCGTGTCGTCATTGTCATGATCTGCCGTGGGAGGTCCCGGTGTTGCTTCAAAGTCAATCAAGGGACCCTCATTCCCTTGACCCCTTTGGCCCTGTCCGTCCATCGTGCCGTCATGGGTCTGTTGCTCACTACGAGCGGGCGTACGTCGGCGCGTTTCCTCGAATGTCGGGATGGTTCGCACTGGAGAGACAGGAACTGTAGGCTTGAGAATGGACTTTAGTGGGAAAGAAGCCGTAGACTATAAATATTGGAGTCAGAATAATTCTGCATAAGCGCACGTGGTATTCCGTTGGTAATTACCTGCCGACGATTGCCGTTAGAATTCTGGAGAGCATCAAGTCCGCCGGGCCCCAAACTCTTGCTCCGAGACTTCTTGTCTTTTAAAGCAGGCTTTGTGTTGTTTGAAAGCGGCTGGGCGGCGCCAATTTCAGTTGTCGCATTCTCCTTGTCCAAACCAGACGTCATCCTAGACCGCGGGACATGAGCGATAGACCGACGAGTTCGTGGCGGTCGCAAAGCCGCGGAGTCGGGTCGAGTTGACATTGTCAGCGGTCGAATCGGCACATTCACAGATCAATTCAAGATTGCATATTCCATGAATCCGAACGTTGAGATCTCTAAATCAAACAGAGCTTGCGCCTGTAATCTGCTCCTATCGCACCTGCCCACGCGTTGCCTCCGCAATCACGTGATGTAAACAAAAGCGCAGAGCCCTAACCCCAAGTAGTCTAGTCCCGATCGGGACTAGTGTCGCACACTACGAATTACCAAAGATTCCGACGGGCAACGAATCTTCCTCATCTTCGACAGCCGCCAACCCGACCTTTCTTCGACACCGCTTCCTCGTCGAACAACACCGCAAAAATGGCCACCGAGTTGACCGTCCAGTCGGAGCGCGCTTTCCAGAAGCAGCCTCACATCTTCCTTAACACCAAGTCCAAGGCTTCGTCCAAGAAGACTGCCCAGGGCCGCCGCTGGTACAAGGACGTCGGTCTCGGTTTCCGTACCCCCAAGACCGCCATTGAGGGAACCTACATCGGTATGCACGACCTCCGTTGAGATTTTATTCGAATTATAGCGGCGGAATTTATGGGTGGGTGGTCTTTTCACGGATGCAAAGGGCGAATGGAGGATCGCATGGAGCAATTGAGGGGCCTGGAATCTCCGTCGTTTCCCTCTCTCGCCAATATTCGCATTCAGTACTCGAACTTTTGAACCTCGAAAAGACCACTCATGCCGAAAAATGCTCGCATTCACTAGATTATTGTGTCAGATTGCTCATTTTTGAACCTTTACAGACAAGAAGTGCCCCTTCACTTCCCAGGTGTCCATCCGCGGCCGTGTCCTCGTCGGCAAAGTCGGTGAGTTGAATCAGAACTGTCTTTTTACAAGACAAGGAGATGTACTAACGAATTAACTACAGTCTCCACCAAGATGCACCGTACCCTCGTCATCCGCCGCGAATACCTGCACTACGTCCCCAAGTACAACCGTTACGAGCGCCGCCACAAGAACCTGTCTGCCCACGTCTCCCCCGCTTTCCGTGTTGAGGAGGGTGACATGGTTACCGTCGGCCAGTGCCGTCCTCTCAGCAAGACTGTACGTTCATCTATGATCCTTGCCAATTTTCGCCACTCGGTAGTCGGCAACACCACGCACTGCTGCACTACTGCACCTCGAACTTGGCAGCCTGCATTGTTTTTCTACGAATTTCATAACTGACTCAAATTTCTCTATAGGTTCGCTTCAACGTGTTGAAGGTTCACGCCAAGACCTCCCGCGCTGTCAAGTCTTTCTCCAAGTTCTAGGTTAATCACCCGGGTGTTTTGAAGGCGAAGGAAGCGGTATGGACTGGATATACGGGAAGTTCTTGGATGGGGGTCGGGATAGTTTATGAGTTTCCATGTCCCAGATACCTCGCTGATGAATGTGTATCCACGCAAAAATCAAAATGATTTGTTCGGCCCTCCTGTGATGGAAACTGTACAACAACTCTGGTACAAGGCAAGATTGACCATGGATGGCAATCTGGACAGAGTGTCTCAATGCGCATCTCGAGTTTTCTCCTTGCTCTTTTAAGTCTAACATTGATACTGTAGGACCTCAGTATGTGTTTTATATGGTAATGGCAAATCACATACCCAGGGAAAGGGTTGTCGTTTGGCTGTCTGTAGGCGTTGTTTTTACCTCATTTCGGGATTGAGTGGTTATTCCAAGTTTTACTAGTCGGGCTGCATAACACACCTACCTACTTGCCTAGATGTCTTTGAAGGTAGAATCTTGTTCAGATGCATATACTACCCTTGAAATTCTCAACAGGCATTACACACATTCGGGCAGGCATCATGGCTAGGAAGCTTTCATTCAACTAATATTTCAAAGACATATTGACGTATTGACATATTGCCTAGGGGTCTCTCATCTTCAATGGGCCTAAAATTGCTCAATGTTTTCTTCCGCACTAAACATAGATCCTGCTCCGCATGGTCTTCCAGATATCACACTGTCAGCTCATTTGTCAGACGAGTGCCGGAACTTCTCGAAGAAGTCCATATCCATCTCGCCATTTAGTACGAGACGGTGGCCAGTCCTCTGCTCCGATTGCGGTGGCCGGATCTTCGTGGGTGTCTCCTGATACATGGACGGCTCGTCATCCGACGGCCAGTCCAGCTGCAATGCATGTTGCGAACCACTATCTTCGTTGTCAGAGGTGAGATCAATCACCTCTTGATGCTGTACCTCATACTCCGGGAAAACTCCACTGGACATCGTCTCATGTGTTGAGAAATTGCCATCATCGGCAGTCTCCGTCATGTCGCACATGGATATGGATCGAGATTCGGCCATTTCTTCCGAATCAGAGGTGCTTCCTGTTTCCTCGTCGGTATCGGGAGGCTCATATTCTACGTCGGATACCCATTCAGATGAGAATTCCATTCTTTGGTGAGTCTGCCCAGGTAGTTTTTGGGGTGTGAGCCATGGACCCTCACTTTCGGAATCACTCAATTCCTCAGGCAGATAGGGTGGCGCACTGCGAAATCCGTTAAGGAAAAGGGCGATTTCTTTTTCGTGCCTCCAACCCCACGCCTTGCAAAATTCAATAGCCAAGTTCTCCCAGTAAATCGCTGGAACTTGGAGAAGTGTCAGCAACTTTGCAAGCGTTCGACCAGATTGGAATGGCGACTTCCTTTTCAGCGCCACCGTGGAGCGCAACTGCTCATTGCAGCGTTCCGCGCTGCAGATAAGTGGAACTTGCATCAAGCGATTGATATCACGGTGCGCCTGTGCAATTTCTTGGAGGCTAATGATCTCCACGCTGAAAGCAATTCCCTCAGTTGGGATCCGGCCCCAGATGAGGTACTCACCATACCCCTTCCAGCCGTTGAGTACTAAAGTCCTAGTCCGAATTGCAAGCGGATGAGCGTAGAATACTTTTGTCTTTAGCTTTGAGGTGTCGATAACAGTCAATATGGCACTGTTTTGACCAGCAAGCGCACGGTGAAAAGGCGCTAGGGGAGACCGAAAGGTAGAAATAAAGGGAGTCTTAATTTTCTCCTTAGTGACATGTCTTCTGAAGAGGCTTTCAAAGCGTGTCTCAGACAAGTCTTCCGGGTCAAACCATTCAGACTCGCAGAAAAGTCCGGCCAGAAAGTGTGTTTTCGAATTGACTCCTTGTGAGTCACGGTTTGACCACCGAAACAGCAACGGTGGCATTTTGTCCCTGGGAACTCCTTGCATGGCCAGATCATGGTCGAGGTGGTGGTGGTGGCCCTGGTCATGATGTTGCTGGTCGTCAACTAGATGTTCTTGATGTTCAGGGTCTTCTTGAAGTACTGGGTGTTCTTGGTATTGATCTCCGGGCTGCTGGCTTTGGTTATAGTTGTTGTTTTCCGCCAGATCATTGCTCATGGTGCCCTGGTCATTGAGATCATCCGCCTCGTCAATAGTCAATCCATGGCCGCACCAGAGACAAATCTTCCCATGGCTAGTAACAACCGGCTCGTACTTTCTCGTGGGGTCGATGTTCTCCAGATGATCGTGCCGTTCCAGGTGGTCGGTCTGTATCAGCTGATCGATCCGTTCTTGGCTGTGGTCAACATTCAGCGTGCTGCTGTCACTGGTTTGGCCCTCGCTTTCGGTAAAATAATGACTCCTTTCCTCTTCCATTTGCTGGCGCAGTGGAAATGGCATGCGGTGGGGTGTCTGCGGGGGGACTCAGTTCTCGGTCTCAAGGCCATTGTCACTCGCGTTCCCCATTGAGTGGTGTCGATATCATCTTCTATCTTCTCGGGAAGAGGAAGACGCAAAGTGACTGCCGTGGATTTGATTCGCTGGATGATGTCCTTCCATTGTCCGTCCATGTTGAATTCGGTGTCCCGGTGGACATGAGCCCAAACAAGGTCACCAGTGTATCTCATCCAGATCCATTGTGTGTGGAGTGTGCTATCTGGAACAAACCGACTAATCCCACGGTTTTTCAGTTTGTCTTGGAACATGAAGAAGAAGATCTCCTCTTTCGCTTTCTTGTCACATCGGAAGAACCGGTAAATGCAACAAAGGGCTTGGCGCATGGGGATGTCCCATCGAAGCTTCGGCCTTCTAGGGGGTCTTTGGTTCTCCATTTTCAATGAATGTGAAGGGCAGGGGACAAGGTCTCAGAGGAATGGACTGTAAGAGATAAAATATTGGAGGGATGAAAGTGAGGGCTGAGGGATATTGAAGAAGGATGAAAGTCACAAGGGTAGGAAGAAGAAAGGTAAAAAGAGGGCTCAAGCAAACGAGGGAGGAGTCCAAGTAATCGTGGGGCTCGGACTTGGGAGAGAAAGAGATCTCTCACTCATTCCTCGAATATGGGATATCTTTGGTCCCATGTATGCGACTATATTATCTTCCAAGGAGCTAGAAAAGAGCAGAGCTAATGACTATCTTTAGCATAAAAGGCATCTGGACTTATCACATATCTATTTTCAAAATTTCCTCACATATTGAGATAAAGTCGAAGTTGAAGATCACATTATAGGTACGCATTGTGTCCAGAGGAATGAAGCAAATGTATACGAGATATTTTATTTTTGGCTAAAGGGGTAAGTAAATATGTATCTAAGCTACCAATATTCATTATATTCCTGAGGATCAGAACTATACATAGACCTTTGTTGTAACTTAGGGCTAGCTCACCAAGTGGAGTATATATATACTTATATATTTATACTTATATCTACCTACACCTCGAAACACCTAGTTAGCCTGCAGTGTAGAAAGGGTGTATGTCTATTTCCCCTTTCGTCCAATTAAACTCTCCAAAAAAACGATGAAATGTTTCTTTGTCGTGTGTTTAGCAAATGCAATACAGGTCTTTCTTTACTCTATAGTATGGCCACTCCTCGGCTTACTTCTGGCCACTGGATATCTACATTGTATTCCAGGGTTTGTTGACAATTATTATCTAGATACTAGAAATATAAGGTCACAATCTCCAAAATACAAATACTATGCCCCAATAGATAAAGTCTTGAAGTATATAGTTAAATGTATAGAAGGTTATAAGATTAGATTATACGGTCAATGGCTGATATATCCAAGACATTTCTCTCTAGCTATAGTTTATACAGCTTATAATCTTTCAAATATTCAATATCTTGCGATATAATATATACTCCTATACTTCTATCCTCCGAACTTCGTGCACACGCGGAACTGCCAACATGCGCTAGTCCCGATTTAGGTTGCCTTTAAGAACACTCCGCCCCAGAGTAACTCCCTCCCTCTTGAGACTATCTCTTTGCTATCCTTATCCCCTCCATTTGCTTCTCAGCCCATATTTATTAACTCTGTGATTTAAAATTTTCACTCCCTAAGCCGGCAATTCCTATCGGACTTTGCGACTTTGAACCCCTCCCCTAGAAAACTGCCCACTTTCCCCAGGCTTACAGCATGGCTCAATGAGCCACGTCATGAGCGATACGGATGATTGAAGATTTTCTCGGACACCACAAGGGAATTGATTCCTGGAGCAGGCTCTCCAGTTTTTTCCCACTGTCTTCTGACAGATTTGCATTCTGAGCCATCGAGAAGTTGGGCACCGATTCGCGACTTTTAGAAACATGCCCGGAGGATTTGAGAAGTCAGTAAAAGGGGCCACGAAGCTCAAGGTCAGTCTGACATGCTAAGCTCCTTTTTATCTTCATGCGACAATTATTAACTATTTGCCATGAACAGCTTGCGGCCCCTAAGTCCAAATACATAGAGAATATCCTCGTGGCAACTCATACCGGCGAGGCAGGAGTCGCAGAAGTATTCCGAACCCTCCAGATACGACTCCGAGACTCGGCATGGACCATTGTTTTCAAGGCGCTCATCGTTCTGCATCTCATGATCCGAGAGGGTCAACTGGATGCTGCGCTGGGGTACTTGTCCGATAACCCGAAGAAAATCGCGCCCAGCAATTTCTCTGAAGGTTAGACCAATAGCTTCCTTATATGGATGCGGGCGCAGCTTACTAACTGTTTTTGCAGCCCAATCACAGGGACATAATATCCGACGGTATGCCGAATACCTTATCACGCGCGCCAAGGCGTTCGACGCTTGCAAGACGGATCATGTACGAAGCGGACCGGGACGGCTGAAGAGAATAGGCGTGGACAAAGGCCTGCTGAGGGAGACGGAGATTGTACAAAAGCAAATTCGTGCGTTGCTGCGATGTGATGTAGGTTAATTCCGAATTTGGGGTCTTCCTTGTGACTGACGTTGTATAGCTATTGACGGATGAGCCCGAGAACGAGATCAGCTTGACCGCGTTCCGTCTCCTCACACTTGATCTATTGACTCTATATTCAGTCATGAATGAGGGCACGATCAATGTTTTAGGTAAGTCAGTAGCCCCTCCACGGATCGGCATTGGTCTAACCTTGAAACCTAATAGAACACTACTTTGAGATGTCGCGGCCGGATAGTATACGTGCCCTGGCAATCTACAAGACGTTCACAAAACAAACGGAAGAAGTGGTCCAGTTCTTGGGGGTGGCAAGACATTTCCAGTCTGCCACCCGCCTGGAAATCCCAAAGCTCAAGCATGCCTCCACAGACTTGGCGCGCCTTCTCGAGGATGATCTCAACGATCCTGATTTCGATCTCCGCCGACGGGAGTACTTAGCCAAGAAAGGCGTACGCGTTCCACCGAACATGGAAGCCAGTACGACTGCAGATGTATCAAAGTCAATGCCGAACCCGCCGGCCTTAAACCCACCCAAGCAGTCTGAACAACCGAAGCCACCGCCTGTGGATCTCATCGACTTCTTTGATTCAATTGAACAGAATCAGCAGCCAATGGGACAACAGAACCCAACGCAGTACCAGCAAACAGAGTTTCAACAGCAGTCGCAGCAACCATTCTATCCCCAGCAGACTGGCTTCCAGCAACAACCTCAGGCGATTCAGCAGCAGCCTTTGGGAACTGGGTATGGCCAGCCGACCCAATATGGAGCGCCTTATCAAGCACAAAGCCCAAACAATCCATTTGGGCAGCAGCAACAACCACAACAACCGCCGCCACAGCCACTTCAAGCTATGCCAACTGGGGCTGGATTTGGAGGGTACTCCCCCCAGCCTCAGCAGTATGGGTTCCAGTCGCAACTGGCTCCTATTCCTCAGCAAAGCATTGCCTCATTCCCTCAACAACAGCAAGCACCCCAGACCTTGCAGCCCTTGCAGCCCCAGCACACCAATCCGTTCCGCCAGTCAATGATGCTCAACACTCCCACCGGCGCTCAGCCACCCGCCGCTCCTCTATCGCGACAGAACACGAACCCATTCGCGAGACGACTCTCCACCGCAAATCCGCAATATAATTCCTCAAACGAGCAATTTCAGCCTGCGCAATCTCCGCAAGCGCAGCAGCTTCCTCAGCCACCACAAGCGCAGCCGATTCAACCTCAGCGGACGGGAACCAATCCTTTTGCGCGGGCCTCTCCTGCTCCGCAACAAGCTCTGCAACCACCAGCAGCAGCTCCCTTGCGGCCTAACCCAACTGGTAGCACCAACCCTTTCCGACAGAGCCAGTTTATTAATCAGCAGACCGGACAAGGTTGGCAAAACAGTGGGCAGAGTGGTACAATTGGCGGATTAGAACAGCTGGACACGGTGCCAATCTTCCCGCGCCCCGGCATGACCTAAAAGGGGCTCAGCACCATTTGCATGGCGGAATGAAACTGACGTCCGTTAGATTATCTTCCCTTAACTATCTCATTTCTATCTCACTTCCCACATCGAGTAGACGGTTTCCGTGTACATCGTATGTTGTATAATGTAAATCTCAAATCATGTACGAGTATCGAAATAAGGCATATCCAAACAATTTGAAAGGCCAAGAGTTTGCAAATATGCAATTATCCCGTGTTGAGAATATTTAGTCACACAGTCTCGGGCCTATACGATCTAACAGGTTCAAGGCTAGTGCTGACAGGGGTAAAAAATCTTGACTTAACGTCTCAGGCCATTAGAAATATTTAACCTCACAGGGGACCAAAATGCAGATCAGCTAATATAGATTAACTATATAAATTCAAGAAGGTTTATAGTAGAGCAGTCTCAATGCCACATGGAATAATACTCGGTGAATTACCCCTTCTTCGAGGTCAAGTGGAGGGAATTTGTATTATAAAGGGGGGGGGGGGGGGAGAGTTTGTTATTCTGACTAAAGAAATGACCAAACCTTGAAACCCTCTTAGTCCTCTGAGACCTCTTCCTCTAAACCCACCTTAATCATCAAATTCTAGAGCTCTTAGGGCCGCAATGTGAAGAATCCATTCTTTTACCCCGCCAGGAAGTTTATCCTCTTCTCTCCCTGATGCCTCGAATGTCCTATGCTCGATGAACGCCAAGGACTTACCGTACGAGCAGACCTTGCCAGTGCTGTCTCGGCCACCGGCTTGGGCTGATCCGATCCACTCGCCTGATGCTGCCATCCACTTCGATCCCATGCACCCTGTACAGACGACCTCACAGACACCTATAGCTTCAGCCCTTTCAACACTTCCAACCCCTTCAACTACTGCCCTTCCAACTCCTCCTCCCACAGCTCCCAGTCGCAAAACAACCAGGGTACGCAAACCTCGTAAAAACACCAACAATGGGTCTGCGGGGAAATCGACGTTATTCTGGGTCAACAGTGATCAGCAAACTGCAGCGACAGGCACAACGGATGAGACCTTGAAGCGGATTCGGTCTCATGTTATGTCCGAGCATAATCGCAAGAAGCGAATGGAAAGCACGGAACAGTACAATAAAAGCAAATGGAAGGACTCGTCTTATCAGCCACCGACGACGAACGCCGGAGCACTCGTACCCGCCGAGCCTTTTCGTCCGTGTATCCACTCGTCTGCCAGCTTGTCCGGCAGTCAAATTTCAAATGAACGAGAGCTAGATCAGGCCGAGGAATTTGCTACATCAACAGCTGTGGGATACCCTGCTACGCAAGCTGCAACATGGAATGACTGTGGCTTTGGGTCTGCATGGTCTTACGTGGGACAAGGAGCCAATGACCCCTTTCATACTGGACATACGCAGCTCACAGATAGAATGATGCGACACCTGCGAGTCTGTGAGTGTTTTTTTTCAGGCCCGATTATGATATGTTAGAGCTTGCATACTGACGCCAGTATAGTCCTCTGGGATCTGACACAAGAAGCACATCCATTGCAAACACGGTATAAGCCCAAGTTGCAGGCGCATTGGGCGTCTTTGATTCAGCGTGACCCGGCCATTCTGCATGCAACAATTTGTATGGCTACTTCCAATGACGCTATGCGGGCAGGCGAGCTACCCATCCGAGATCCAAATCAAAAGCGGAGCCAGTTGGTGATCGATACGTTCCACCATCGCGGGGAGACTATTCGATTGGTCAACGAGGGCCTGTCAGACCCGGTCAAGGCTTCCAGTGATGCCCTCATTGCTGCGGTTTCTACCTTATTGACAATCGAAGTGAGTAGATTCTGCGAAAATCGGATTTGTGATTCCCAAAGCTAATACATGACATGATTGTAGATCGCGTCGGGGAATCCCGATTATCTCAAAATCCACCTGGCAGGTTTGCGACAGATGATCGCACTGCGAAAGAACTTTGACGATGTTCCTTCAGACGTCCGGTTCCAGATCTCATGGTTGGTATACCCCGTTATAACTCGATACAAAGCTTACTAACCTCGAAATTAGGACTGATATCCGAGTTGCTTGCATGGCCCACGCCAAACCTATATTCCCCTTCATCCGTTACGCCCGCCCTGCGCGTTTTTCTCTCATTCCACCCAATGATGATGTAGCATTACTTTCCACCCGTCTCTTTCCTCTACTCAAAATACCCGGCGTCTTTGGCGAAGCCATGCCGCAAATCGTATACGATCTGCTCGAACTGTCCTGGTATGCAGAATGGATCAAAGGCAACACCGGGTACAAAGAGTTCAACGAGGAGACCGAGGACTACTTCAACACGGAAGTGCTGCACGTAGAATACCAACTGCACACAGACCGATATACTGCAACAGGCCAGGTAAAGGGCGACAACTCCATCGAGGGCTGCACCCGTCTCGCTTTACTTCTGTTCCACAATAGCGCCATCTGGAATTTCTATCCAATGGTCGGCCAGTTGCTACCCAAGCCCATCCAGGCTCTGCGCATTGCCCTCGAGGCAACTATCCCCTCGGGCTTATTCGCGCTCTGTCGCGACCTGCTCCTCTGGCAGCTTTTCATGGGCGCAGCTTGCAGTCTAACCCTGCCGTCTGAGCGGGCTTTCTTTGTATCTGAAATGGCCAATGCTGCGCGGCTGCAGGGAATCCGCTCGTGGCAGGAGGCCCGTGCTATCTTGCTAGGCTTTTTCTATGTCGATCGCATTCACCTGCCTATGCTTCGTCAGATTTGGGATGAGTGTCATTTGCAGGTAGACCCGGCAGTATGAACTTGGTTCTGCCGTAATAGATCCAGCTTCTTAAAAGTTGGTTACATACAGCGACTTCTAGTATATTCCCAGACTTCAGATTTGCCATCTTGCTACCTACCCCATGAGTGAAGATATATTGTACACATAGTCCTATTTCCAACGATTGACGACCACTCCCCAAAAATAGCCACAGCCCTGGAGCCTATCTAATTGACCACTTGGAATTAAATGCACTGACTGCGTACACCGCATTGCTGCCCAATCGCTCTCAAACAGTGATATCAAACCCCCTTAACCCAAGCCAAGCACACCATCCCGATCAAACCCGACACTTACTTCACCTATTCTCGACATCCACCGCCCATAAAAATAAGCACGACATGCCGATATCCGAGCAATCTCCGTCCATCCTCCCAACAACGACGTTGATACGTCGTCCCAGCCCCCGCCGAGCGCGCACCGACTTTCAGCCGGGAAACGGTCGGCTTTAGTTCGGCATTGCGCGGTTTTTGATAGAAGCTGAAACTCTACTTCCTAGCTTCCTTGGCTTATTCTACTGCCTAGTTATTTTCGATTTCATTCAATTTCTCTTCATTTTTCTCAATTTTGAACTGGAGATACATACTTTCTAAGAAAGAAGTATGTTGAATGTATGTTAGATGTTATGGACATCCACGACATGTGAGGCCTTTAGCCAACTTCTTGGCTTGTCATCTTATGAAACTATGCAGGTCTGAGACCAGACCGAGAAAACACCGGCATGATATCAGTCACCTCCACTCTCGGGTGGCTGGATCCGGAATTCGGAGGACTACGTAGTCAAAAGGCCTAGGTATAATAGACCCTGCTGTTCTATGAAAAAGACTCATTTCGGGATATATACATACTGCCATATCCCCCCTTCTTTCACTAAAACAAACCATTCTTGTCTACACTAATACATTCGGACTTCGTTTTCTCAAAAATTTGGCCCCCACTCGATATCACTTGAATCATATACCAGGCTATGGCTTGTTAGACTCCTTGCCTTCCGAGGTCGGAGGACTTGGCTACATAGCCATGGATATGCTTGGATGGTTACGGATATTACTAATATCTCTGAGAGATGTTCCTTACTATGTGATGATGCATTGCATCTTTGGCTCAACTGACTTTTCTCACGAACGATGACCTGATTGACTCGCGTGCATGGGTACACCTCAAGCCACAGCAGCAGTCCTATAACACCTGAACAAGGGCAAGGAGAACTCGACACCTCAAAGCCCGACAGTCTACAATATAGAAGGAGAGAAGATTGCAAGGACAAATTGTGAGAGATGTTGGATGAATTAATTACTCTGAGTCACAGAAACTCGCAGGTAAGAGAGACTAAATACAGCAAGGAAAAACCAGAGAGCACAAAAAATCATGCTCCCTGAAAAATTACAACCAGCAATCAAAGGTGTGATGACTGGCGGATAGTTTTGCAACTGCACCGAGCATGATGTTCCGTATTGATCATCCATGCACACAGCAACAGTCACAGGCGAACAGACAGACCTCCAAACCACAACACAAAACCGACGACGAGCGAACGTGTCGATGAGCGCAAAGCGGCGAAGAGGAACTCTATCTGCAGCCTATACATACAGCACTGGGTATCGAAAACATTACAAGCACCAATTGCGCACTCCGCATCCTGGTCTCTTTTCTAATAAGAAAAAAGGAATAAAACGCTTATGCGAGCTCACGCTCAGTCTTACCACGGCGGACACGGCCAGTGGGGGACCAGGGGAAGTGAGCGACGGGGATGATGAAGAAGCTGTTGCTAGTATCGGCGATACCAGCGAGGGCATTGTACCAGGCGGCGAAAGCAGCCAGGAAACCGAAGAAACCACCGGCCTTCTGGATGGGGACGTTGGGGTGGCCATCGGCACCGCGGTGCAGGTAGCAGATACCAAGCAGGAGGAAGGTAATGTCCAGGGTGAAGAACAGCAGGAAGAAAGCAACAGTGGACTTGAGAGTGCAGAACAGCATGATGGTGGTGAAGATGAACCAACCCTGTTATAACATGGTTAGCGGGGATGATTTCTTGCAAGAAAGGAGACAACGACTTACCATCAAGAAAAGACCCATGGAGTCATAGAACTTCGCGCCCGCTCCGCCGAGGCTATGCTCGATCTCGAACCCACCAGGGGTCAAGACCATAGCGAATGCGATCCAGAAACCACCGTAGGAGGAGAGAGCAGTAGCACCGAAGGTGTTACCGACTGCCATTTCCCTATATATAAAAAAGGCACGTATTAGTCGCGGAGCTTGGCCGTGAAACCCAAGGGCCCGGAATTGATGGTTACATACCACATGCCAGAAAGAAGCTGGACAAGACCACCGTAACCGAAAGCAAGGCCGACAACAATGTTGGGGCTACCGATATCCAGGGTACCCATGTTGATGGCGCTCAGGACGAAAGTGGTGAGGGCGAAAGCGCACAGGCCAAGAGGAGCCGGATTGGCGAACTTGCGGCCCTCGACGGACTTGTACAGACCGGGCTGGAACTCACCACCGAAGGGAGGCAGGGATGCTTCTGTGGTGTTGACATGGGCGAGGGGTCCGTATCCGAAGCGCGCGGCGGCGCGTGCTACCTGGTGCTCTTCGGCGGACATCTGGGGCTGCATTGGGGCGCCGTTCTGCACGCCGTTCTGGGGAGAGCTCGAGGGGCCCACGTCCTTCTCCAGCTCTTGCTGGTTGATTGTTTCAGTCGCAGACATGATGCAGGAATTTGTATCTGATGGTCGTTAAAAAGAGGAAAGGTAAAAGAGGAAAAAAATATAAGAATAAACGGCCGTATAACACAGTTATCGGTTCAACTCAAGCACAGCAGAGAGATGGACAAGAAGGGAGGGAAAGGAAAGTATTATACAGTTGAGCGCCCCCAAGGGCACTCTTTCCTTGGAAAATTGGATTTGGGGGAAAAAAGGTGTGGAACCACACTTACTGTATTTGTTTTTCGGTTATATTACATATAAAATGGAATGATGTGCAGCCGCCAGGACCCGTTCCCACTATGGAGAAGTTAATAAGTAATATAAAGTGGAGAGAAAAAAGAAAAAAAAAAAGAGATGGGGGAAAGCTCATAATTATATGAAAATCTCGTGTTGTTTATTTTTTTTTTAAATAATTGTTTCACAGGGATCAGCAACCACGTCTAGGACAGTGTCAAACTAGCCATGCAGAGACGGCACGGAGCAATGGGGAATTGATTACGAGGACCGTTCACTGGCCTAAGTAACAAGGGTGAAAGGAAGACGGGGAAAGTGGAGAGATCAAAACGATCTGGGGGATGATATGATTGGTAGAATTGGAGATTCTCTTGACTTGGAGTCAAAAAATTGCATAATATTAAGGTCTATGCTATGTACTCTCGTACAACTTTGCATATCGGCTTCGAAGAGTGCTTTAATCAGGGATCCTTGTTCCATGGACAGTATAGCCTGGAAATTTAGAGTCTGCAGTTTAGGACTTAAGATTTCTATGATCTTCAAGAGTCCACTTTCTCGGTACAGGATAACGGAATATATACATATAGATGTAGTACCTTAGTGTAATGGGCGAAGTAGAAGATACTTGTTGAGACCAGCTTGTCTGGCGGTAAACTCCGGTACCGAGTACTTAGCCGAGACTGCGTCACCTCGGTACAATTGTACAATTATGGAAGGCACTTTGCCTCTCGTTTCTAGCCAATTGTTACCCATGTACTCTGTACCAGATTATAAAATGAAAGAAAAAGTACCATACATAAGGTTGGAGACTTTTTTAGGCTGATATGTTCGGTAGAATTACGCACTAATGAATTCATACAGTTTTCCTCATGTTGATGTGCATATTACGTAGTACTTCGTACAAAGTCGATTGTTATGTATTGTATTTTCTTTTTCTATTTATCCCCTAGCGTCTTCACCACTTGCCCCTTTTTTTCAGCAAAGCACGGATGCACCACTAACAAACCACCGAACACACACCATACCCACTCGCCACGGACGGTGTACCAGAAACTGGATACAGCCCGTTTTAAAGTGGCATACGTTTCAAAGTCTCGGGGAAACGGGACGAAATACCCTAAGGTAAAAGCGTTCCACAGCGAACCAGCTTGTCTCGTTCTCTCGAATGGGCCATAAGTCCGGGGGGGAACCCAGATCGGCACACGAGGCTCGGACCCATCCTTTTCCTTTTTGATTCTTCTTGTTTTATTTTTTTTCTCTCCGTGTAATCTCGAAGAAGCTAGAGATGCAAGCCTGTCAAGCTTCGTCTCCACATCTGGCTCTGCGATAGGACTCACGGCTCAATGCTGAAAGACATGGTGGACCCGTGGACGTTTGTGGACATGGACGTCTCAATTCCAGTCATTTGTCCGGACGGAGGTCCGTAGTTGACATTCGGCCCGGGTTAGAGATTTTCCCGCTCATGTTTAGCTATACAATCTGGCCAGGTCTCTGTAGTCCCCTTTTTTTTCCAGCTCCTTTTTGATATTTTGATGTGGCAACTACCATTGCAGAAAATGTGACAGGTTCCTATGTACCTCGGAAATAATATGTATCCCTACAAGGACGGTACATTTACAGTACATCAACAATGGGGTCCACTCACACAATCCTCCCGAGGTCCCTGTTACTAAGCTGTGTGGTCTTGATTATGATTGGTCCATTTTACGTTATAGCCCTCAAATTATGGAGCTGAAAGTATCTTGGTGTGTAAGCATCCACCAAAAATACCTGGGCAATAGCTTGGATTTGTGGCGTAACACACGTTTCAATTTATACGGAGTACGGAGTACGCCGTACATGAATCCTCTCTCCCCTTTGACTTCCCGGTTTATCCTTTTGATTGTCAACCTTAGAATTTAGCCTATTGGTTGTGGGGGAGGGATTGGAAAATTCATCTAACTTGGAATTATGGTGAATATTTATAATCTGCAATCCAGACCTGATCCGAGCGCAAACTCTGCTCTATCAAAAGGCGGCCCCATATACAATATATATATTGGCGGAGTACTCCGTATATATTTCATTGGTTCGGCCAATAATAGTGATCTCGCCTAATAATTGCCGGACACATGGTATGTGTCTACCTAGGGGTTGGACCAATTACCAGATCAGGTCTCTCGTCAAACTCGTGGACGTATAAATAAGTACGGAATACGGAGTACATGCACTAGTATAGTATGCTGGCAATCTAGGTTCTACGCCGTAGAGTGTTACTTGGCGTTACTCCCTACTTAAATAGGGTAAAACGACGCGGAGATAGACTCGAGCTACATATTGCGGGATCCCCGGAAGTCTTGGAACATACGATTTCGGCGATTATTACACTTGGCAATCCTCCCCACACTTTGCTCAAGTGATCTCCCCGCAATATACCCCAAGACATGTACATCCACAGTTATGTTGTACTTCTATCAATGTCATTTTATCCTCGGCTGAGTAGTTCGGCTCGGCGGAGCGGAACATTCGGCTGCCAAGTCGGACACGTAAAACTGGGGAATTCTAGGTTTTTGGCTTAACGCCAAGCTCCGCTGACGTTTCTTTGGCTGAAATGTGACGTTTTCTACTTAGAGTAGGTTTGTTGTCCCCAGAGTGGGGTTGAATCACGTAGCGGGACCGTTTGTCTATCAATATCAACTTGAACACAGCTTCTAGACGCTAAAAATGAAATCAGACCCAGCAGATCACCGTAAACCCCCTCCTTGGGACCGTGATCAGCGACAAGGTCGATTATAGAAACAGACAGAAATCCGACCTATCTAGCCTTGGTTTCCTCGGCCCTTTTATTTATCCAAAAAGCTGGGGCTTACAGGTGGATTTGAACAGAAACTAGAAAAGACCTCGTGAGTTTCCCGAGGTCCGCTCCAGGGCTCCAAATTCGTTGCTTATATCATCATTTCCTCTCCTACCTTGAAACAACCTCCATTCACTTTCCTTTCCACTTCTGAAAATATGAAGGCAAATGAACATCACCGAGAATGCAACTGCCTAGGGTATGCAGTTGTTGCTCTTTCAATTTCTGATGCCCAGGAGTTGTCTTCACATAGCAGTTCTTTCCTCTTCTTGGTGGCCGCTACTAGGTATCCTACTATCATTCCCAATATACTATATACAAAACCTAACCTGGAGCAACCCCAAAGAACGGAAATTTAGTTAATATCGGCACAGCATCAAGCGAACTTATGAAGATCATATTTAAGCACCAAATTATCCACATGTTCTATCTAAAGGTCTAGCTTTATATACATTCAACGATCTATACAAACATAGCTATGCAACAATGACACCAAACCCCCCAAATCAAGCCGCAGCCTTAACAGTCTTCTGGAACTCCGCACTGAACTCATAATCCGTGTATCCCTTAGGGTCCTTGGGAACATAGAAAGTATCACGATCATAAGGCACAAGCGGAATCCCCTTCTGAATCCGGAACGGCAAGTCGGGGTTGGAAGTAAACGGACGTCCAATACCAATAACAGCATCATAGTCCGCGTACTTAACATCAACCCCCCGAACCGCCGACTCAGCCTTATACCCACCCGTGAGGATAACCGGCGAAGCCTTCCCATAAGCCCTTAGGAAGAAATCCAACTGATCAGTCTCCTCAATATCATCATTCCCGGAAACACTCGACTCAACCAAATGCGTATACGCAAGTCCCAGCTTCGCCATATGCGTAGCCAAATACTCAAACTGCGGCTTGGGATCCTCCATCCGCATCCCCTGGAAGGTACTGAAAGGACTAAACCGAATACCGGTACGGTCTGCACCAACAGCCTCAATCACAGCACGTGAGACCTCAGTCGCGAACCGAGCCCGTCCCTCCACACTACCTCCCCACGCATCCGTGCGCTTGTTGCACGTATCCTGTGTAAACTGATCAATCAGATACCCATTGGCAGCATGGATCTCCACACCGTCAAACCCAGCCGCAATGGCATTGCGCGCCGCCTGCGCATAGTCCGCGATCCAGTCGTGGATCTCGGTCTCGGTCATTGCGCGCGGCGGAGGAGCCTCTGCGCTCGCTGGCGTCGCACTACTCGACACTAGGTCGAAGCCCTCGGATTTGAGGAGGTCGGCACTTGCGACGCGGCCTAGGGCCCACAGCTGCAGGTAGATATGGCTGCCCTTTGCGTGCACTGCGTCTGTGATTTCTTTCCATGCGGCGATCTGCGCGTCGTTGTAGATGCCTGGGATGTTGGGGTAGCCGCCGGCGCGGGCGGAGATGGAGGTCGCTTCGGTTATTAGGAGGGTGCCGGGTACTGAGGCACGCTGGGCGTAGTAATCTTTCACGAAGGGGAGGGGGATGTGGTTGTCGTCGGCGCGGAAGCGGGTCATGGGGGCCATGGCGATGCGGCTGGAAAGCTCAACGCGGCCAACGCGGAGGGGAGTGAAGAGTTTAGTCATTTTGCTTTTACAGTTTAATATATTGTAAATGGTTCTGGAGGTCAAAAGTGAATGGCTATGAGTTTATATATTCTATCTAGTACTTGCCCGAGTCTCCACTTTGGATTAACAAGCAACGTGGAGTTAACGCAGTTTATAACGCGAAGCATCGGATCTTATTAAGTTTGAGCCTCCAAGGGACTCTGATTTGCTGCTGCGTTTCCACCTCAACAGGACTCGGAGGAATTAGTAATATACCGAGTCATCATCCCGACAAATTTTTTTGTAAAAGATATCTAAGCAGATCTATGTATAATGTTGAAAGATCTTCATTCTCAGCGTTTCTTTGACATTCCATAAAACATGTAGAAGCTATTTATGTACTCGCAGGACTGGTACAAGTGCAAATATCGCCAAACGCCATCCTCTGGCCCAGCCATGGACTGCTTCCTGGTATCATAACGGATTGCAAAAGAATACAAATAAAAAAAAATAAAAAAAATAGATATCATCGCTCTAAGCGACCAATAGTAGCTTCAAGCTGTGCATTAAACGCCCGTATTTGGTTCAAGAGACCGCCTTGTGCTCCAGGGGCTCGGGAACTCACATCGGCAACGGTGCGAAGCATGTATTCAAGATCCGCAGAAGAATCTGCAGCAGAAGCAGAACGTTGTTTGTTGCGGTCCAGGGCCAATTCAAGACTGTGCAGGGAATTGCTGATCGTGGACCGTGACTAGGAGCTATTGTTAGTAGTGTTTTCGGCAGGGCTAAAAGAGAAAGGACTCACCGTCTTGACCTTCTCCTCCTCAATGTGTCTGCTGCGTATAGCATCCATCTGCAAAGCTATCTTCTCGCGTTCTCGGCGGACCCGGTATAGATGATTCCGTAGATCCATCATCTCCCGCTTAGTCTTCTTCAATTGCACGCCAAGCACAAAATTGCTATCGAGCATGCCGCTAAGGTCCATAAGGCGACTCTCAAGCTCTGAGCCAAATACTTCAACGGCTTTTCTCTTCCGCGACCACTCTGCACGTCGCGTAGCATTCGCCTCATTCGCAATCCCATCCTTGAGTGTATTCAGTGTCTTCTCCAGAGTCTCGCGGCAAATCTGGCTCAATACATCAGCCGGGTTGACACCGCCGCGGTTGGGTATCTTGGCCTTCTGGTGCGTGGTGAGTTCATCGGCGGATTCTTCGTCTCCAGACCCGTTGGCAGTAGATGCCGTGCCACCTAGAGAATTGACATTTGCGAGACGGTAAACAGTGACCGGGACTGTTTCTCCACGGGGCCCCCGAGACTTGCGACTAGGCTGTTCTTGTGTAGGCTCAGGCTCGGGTTGGTTTTCTGTCTCGGGTTCAGGCTCGGGCTCCACTGCGCGCTTAGCCTTCTTCCCAGGTCTGCCGCGCCGTGACTTTGTTGCTGCGGATTCCACTTCAGACTCCGGCTGGTCTTCTGTGGCAGGCTCCACCGCGCGATCGGCCTTCTTTCCGGGCCTACCACGTTGAGCCTTAGGTGCTGCAAGTACTGCAGGTTCGGCTTCGGGCTCCAGCTCCATTGCGCGATTGGCCCTCTTTCCGGGCCTTCCACGCTGGGGCTTGGATACTGCGGATTCTACTTCGGGTTCTGGTTGATCTTCTGTCTCGGGCTCGGGCTCGGGCTCGGCTGTGTGTTTGGTCTTTTTCCCGGGTCTGCCACGAGATTTGGATACTGCAGGTTCAGCCTCTGGCTCTGGCTGGTCTGATGTCGCTGGTTCAGGCTCGGGTTCGGGGTCGGGTTCGGGGTCAGTTTCGGCTGCACGTTTGGCTTTCTTCCCAGGTCTACCACGTTGTGGTTTGGGCACTGCAGTTTCCGTCATATTTTCCGTCTGGTCATCCTTTTGTGATGCTGGCTTGCGACCACGACGTGGCCCTGAAGAGGACCCCGCGACATCTGGGACAGGTTCAGGTGAAATACTATTAGTCTCAATAGCCTCAATGACCTTCTCGTTAAGCGAGGGTCTCCCACGAGGCCGTTTGGTCTTTGGGGCTGCCGCAGGCTCATCTTGCGCCTTGGCTGTAGGTTCATGAACAGCATCTTTCACGTGCGGTTCTGGGGTATTCTTTGTGACGGATTGCTGCCGCGGGCGACCCGGAGGCTTTTTTGTCCTCGTAGGAGGCCCCTGAGATGCCCGGTAGTCTTGTTCTGGTGTATCATTGGATGATGTAACATTTTCAGCCATCTCGACATCATCATCAGTAGTCGGCGCATGGCTAGCTTTAACAGCCTCGGCAGAGCTACCACTTGGTGATACGGATTTTGGGGGCGATTTATCTGCCTGAACAACTGAATATGCAGTTTCCGATGTAGCCCGTTGATTCTCCTTGTTTATTTGGATGCGCTCATCAGGCCGTGGTGACTGAGTGTTATGTAGTTGCTCTGTGTTTTCAGCCTGTTTGACCCCCGCGGAAGCTTCAGGTGACGAAAGTGGTGCTTGTGAATCTTCAGCTGCTTGAGGAGCCCTAGGGCCAGACACTGGAGATGTGCCTTGGGCCAGTTGCTCTCCAACGGCTGACGTTGTTGGTTCCAAGTCATTGGTCCCCTCTTCTAAAGGATGCTGATCTTCGACTGAGGTCTCCACAATGGGTGAGATGTGAGGTTGTGGGGATTGATTGCTCGTTATTTCGGATGGGAGAGGTGCATCTGTATTGGGAGGTTCCTGGGTGTGGCTTGTTTGCGACTCTGTGCTACCTGCACTGTTATCAACAGGGTGTGAATTGCCATTCTCAGGTCGCCCGCCATTCCGACGAGAAGGAGTATCTTCTGTTCCATTAGCATGACCTGGAAAAACATTAGCACACATTTCTTGTATAGCACACCAGCCTGGTCCATAACATACTGATCTTTCTCCTCTTGTTGCTTCGTGTTTGTTCAGATCTATCGTCCGAGGAGGGTACTTCATATGTTGAGGGCCTTTCAGGGAGCTTGTTGCGCGCACTTCCCGGTGTACGCTCAATCCCCTGGACTTGCGATCCTGGTTGCGCTACCTTTAACGATCGTGGTGTTGTGTTCGGTACGGTCAGTGTTCGCGGTGGACTCTGAGCTTCAGGGACAGTCGCAATCGGTGCGGGCGCTGATAATCCTAGTGGTGGACTACCAAATGAGAACCCAAAATTGACTTCTTTTGCTTTACGCGTCCTATACCAGCAAGTCAGTTTTCTATATTATGGTTTCGCGGGGTATAGGTAAGGCGCGTACGCAGCTCCACGCTGGCGCATTTGTTGCCGCTCCTCTCGCGCTACCGATTGTTAGCAATTCCACATACAAATAGACACAGCACCATGGCACATACAGATTTCCATTTTGGAGGAACGGCGTCAAAAAAGACGCGTCGTGTTGATGGTTGAGGAGTAAAGACGGGCGGAGCTAAGGCGATCGGAGCCGATCCATTTTTATGCCGATTTCTCCGCGCTCTCAACCTTCAACACCCCAGCTGTTACACATTCTTGGTCATTTTCGATTAGTATTTCCAAATGGGTTGGTTTTGGGGTGACAAAAATGATACGGTCCAAAAGCTCGATCCGGGGCTTCGTGACTATCTCGAACAAGAGAAGCCTGACAAATATGTGCCCGGTCCCAATGTGAAGCCCCCAACGCCCGCGCAATCGTCCGAACCGTCTGATCCCTCGAAACCGAAAGTTCCTGCAGCATCACTCTTCCAAGATGGCCGGTACGCTCATCTATGGAAAACCTACAAGCCGCCGGTGGAGCTTGACGAGCAATCCGGAGTCCGCGGGGCGTCACGAGTGATTGAAAAGTACAAGGAGCGTGGCGACACAGTGCAGCGAGCCGCAATGGAGAACTGTGCCTTGGAGCATGAAGCCTTGACAAACTGCTTCAAGACCGGCAATTGGCGCAAGCAAATTGAAGCCCGGCTGACCATGTGCTCGGCGGAGAATGGCACCTTTTCGCGATGCTTTACGACGCAGACTGTGAGTAGCCACCTATAACTTTCTCGATCATGTCAATTCTAATTTTATTTTCATTGAACAGAAATTCCTCCAAGCTCTCGGTTACGCAGCTGGGTTCGAATACGACGCCGAAAAAGAGGAGCGCATTCAGATGCATGCCGACAAACTCTATCACCAGATGCTAGACTACGAAAAGCGAGTTGAGGATGCAAAGGCCGCTGGAATTGAGCCACCACCTCTCACGTCGCTTTTCAACCCAGAGAAGCCATCGCAAGCCCCTAAGGTCGGCCTCGAGATTCCTGGAGGGGAGGCAATCCCGGAAGAGCTTAAACCGTCGAAGCCCTTACAGAAACTCACGCCACATGAGCGAGAGTTAGAGATTCGCGCACACAATGCGCAGAGAGAACAGCACAAGATGTATGCGCAGGAGGCTGCGCCCTTTATGAAGACTCAAGACGATGCTCGGCAGAAGCGACAGGAGAAAGCTGTAAGCTGGTTTGGAGAAACTCTCGGCAAGTGGATGTCCTAGAGGCATCTAAATTCTTGTATTTACTATTTTGCTTTAAAAATGGCGACTGGAAGAGGCGTTGGGGGGTTTGAAGTTCAATTGTTTTGCATAGCTCTTTTCCCATACTCTGTAGAGAGTACTATTTATTAAGTACTCTTTAATGTCTTTTTTTATTTTTAGATGTCTCTTTCAATTTCTTTTTGTTTTAAAAATCTGCTCCTAGTGCTTACTCTAGGGCTAAATATGTCGTAACGGTTACTAGGAGGATACCGAAGGGATTTCAATCACATCAATTCTACAAAGTGATAATAGATATAGAATCCATGTAACAATATATAACATACAACATACAACATAGAATATATAATATATAATATATAACATGTAACATATAATGTATAAAAAAAAAGAACCCCGGCAATACAAATAATAGCCTATCTAATCGCCGGTCGCGTTCTCCCGCGTGAACAACTCGAAGCATCATCGTAGAATCACGACTCTCTTCCCTAAACTCTCTCCTTATTCCTTGTCGCATCTTTTTATCTCCTTTCCCTGAATTACATTTACTCCTGATCTTCTTAGTTGAGAGCTGAATCCTCTCCAATTCAAATCAAACCTACCAATATCACCTGCCAAAAAGACACCAGGTTGATCATTGGACTCGGAAATTCTCTCCTTCTCTCTTCAGGCCATATTTCTTTACTCGTGAATCCGGTGGCGCTGAACAAGCTGAGCTGCGGCGCTCGCCATGAAGGCCACCCCGTTGCTCATCTCATGGCATAATGACAATGCCCCTATCTACTCGGTGCATTTTGATCCCAATGGCAAGGGTCGGCTAGCTACTGCTGGAAAGTAAGTTCTGGCTGTCCTCTCAGAATGTTGAAACCATTTTACTGACTGATTTCTCTTCAGTGACAACAACATCCGAGTATGAACCTGCCCTCCGTCGCCCTTCGCATACCTTGATCTGACATGTTCTACAGCTCTGGAAAGTCGAGTCTACCGGGGAGGAAAGAAGAGTCTCTTACCTGAGCACTCTGATTAAGCACACACAGGCTGTCAATGTGGTTCGCTTCAGCCCCAAAGGTATGCTTTTCTGCAGGATAGCGTATGAATGCAAGTCTGACAGATGTAGGTGAGATGCTGGCATCTGCCGGAGATGATGGAAATGTCCTACTCTGGGTACCGTCGGAGTTACAAACACAAGCTGGGCTGGGTGAAGATCATTCGGACGATAAAGAGACCTGGCGAGTGAAGCACATGTGCCGCTCGTCTGGCGCCGAGATCTACGACCTGGCCTGGTCTCCCGATGGTGTTTTTATCATTACAGGCAGTATGGACAACATCGCACGGATTTACAATGCCCAAACCGGTTAGTTACTCTCGAACAATCCTCATACAGCTCGATAAGCTGACGATCGAATTCTACAGGGCAAATGGTACGACAGATTGCCGAGCATTCTCACTATGTTCAAGGTGTAGCATGGGATCCGCTTAACGAATTTGTCGCGACTCAATCGTCCGACCGATCCGTTCATATCTATACATTGAAGACCAAGGATGGGCAATTCACATTGACACCACACGGAAAGGTTCTCAAGATGGATCTCCCCGCCAAACGTATCGCATCTAGCAGTCCTGCGCCTCCAGATGTGACTAGCCGGTCACAACAAAGCACTGGAAATTCTTTTGCCATTGCCTCGCCTGTTCCCTCGACCCCGGGAACCCCAATGGCTTCCAACTTACCAATGGATCCTCCTCCAGTCTCACACAGTCGGCGTTCTTCGTTCGGCTCGTCTCCTTCGATCCGGCGATCTGCGTCTCCTGCCCCGTCTCTCCCGTTGCCCGCCGTTAAACCATTGGAGGTCTCCTCCCCTAGCTTCGGTGGCCTGGGAGTCAAGAACGCTAGCATCTATGCTAACGAAACGTTCACTTCCTTCTTCAGGCGACTGACTTTTGCTCCCGACGGAAGCCTGCTGTTCACGCCAGCTGGTCAATTCAAAACCAGCCACGTATCAGCCACAGATTCTACAAAAACGACAGACGAGGTCATTAACACAGTCTACGTCTACACACGGGCTGGTTTCAACAAGCCCCCAATATCTCATCTTCCAGGGCACAAGAAGCCATCTGTGGCAGTCAAATGCTCCCCGGTCTTTTATACGTTGAAGCAGGGGACCCAGCCTGCGAAAAACATTACCCTTGATACGTCTTCGGGGGAGGAGATGTTCCCATCTTTACCAGACCCAGTGGTATCGGGAACCCCATCTTTCAGCGGCCAACCCCACAAAGTCTCTCCATCTTCAGCAACGGCCGAGCCATCAAAGCTCCAGCCATCCACAAAGGGTGCCGAGGACGGCAGCAATGAATCCGGCCAGAGCTCGGCGTCCGTATTTGCGCTTCCTTATCGCATTGTATATGCAGTTGCAACTCAAGATGCTGTTTTGGTATATGACACGCAACAACAAACCCCGCTATGCATTGTGAGCAATTTGCATTTTGCTACTTTCACAGACTTGACTTGGTAAGTACTGTTTCGATTCTTGATACCCACGTATTACTTTCTAACGCATGATAGGTCCGCTGATGGGTTAACATTGATCATGAGTTCCTCTGACGGCTTCTGCTCCACACTCTCGTTCGCACCAGGAGAGTTGGGCCAAACGTACACAGGACCAACCTCCGTGACGCACAATAATGCAGCACCAAGCACCCCTGCATCGAATCTCACCCCTCTGCTAACCCCAACCCATGCGGTGTCTCCTCATGTGCCATCTCCGATCAAGACGAACCATGCGTCCTCAAATACCACAGGTCCTGCACCACCAGCTAGTCCTGCACGGTCCAACTCCACTTGCTCAGTTGCCACGCAGTCTTCCTCGCAGCCGACTCCTGCCGGAGTCATCAATAACCCCACTCCCACACTCGGGACTGTCCCGTCGGTGACAGCAACGCACTCTGCGCAACCACCGACACTTCCGCTGACAACCCCACCACAAACGCCTGTCTCAGGCGCTCCACAAAGTGGACACAATACGACCAGCACTAGCGTCCTGGGCAAGCGCGACGCAAGACCCACAAGCGAGTCTGAAAGAGAAAACGGCAAGGAGAACCCAAATAATGCATTGCAGCAGCCACCGAAGAGGCGCCGTGTGGCGCCCACCCTTATTTCGGCAGGTACTGATGGAGCCTCATGCTCGAAGGATAACAAGTCCTAGATTGAGATTATGTGGAGTGTTCGGACTCTAGATGCCTTTTTTAGCCTCAGCGCGCAAAGCATGAAATGTTCAATCTGCTTTGTAGCTGCCGCTTCTTATGATTGATGTTTTTTTCTAGTCATTGTCCATGTTATATCCTTATGTACTTGCAATATCTTTGTTTTTGATTTTATTTTAACAATAGGGTCTATGGTGGGTGGAGTTGTGAGAGCCAATCTACCTTCTCGCTCATGTTCACTTATCCCCTTGATCTATGCATGAATTGTGGCATGAGAATAAAGAATGAAAATGTATGATCTTTATCTTAAGTAGACGACTAGGGAGATTGAAGCAATGCTCTCGGAATACAAAATTCAAATTAGGGCAATACCAAAGATAAACTGCTTAGGATGTAAAGTTACACTGCATGTCGTGTCCCTCGCCCTCTTAAAGAAACAAAACTATCCCGTAAGTCATATTCCTTCGTCACCACTTTCTATCATACATGAGTGACAGCCCATATGAATAACAATATTAATAGCTAACCGCAACAGACCCTGAGTGTGAGAAGTCATTCGGTCTCCTCCCCATTGGACGTGAAACTCGATAGTTCATCCAAAACATCCAAAAGCGAGCAATTAGGCGGTAACACCAACCTCGCCTCAGTAACAGGTGTGCTGGTTGTCACGGTGGTGACATCGGGCGTTTTCTCAACCTTATACCTATCGAACAGGGAAGCAATGGGAGCAGCAGCCAACTCATTTGCCCAGCGAAATAGTGTCTCACCACTATGAGAATAACCAGTTGCAAATAGAAACTTGGGATATCGGATATCGGGGAGATGGTCTAGAATATAAGTGGCGGCTCTCCCATTTCCAAGAGAAGAATGGGGCGGTTCAACTTTCACAGACGTTGCCTCGCGGACGACATGGAAATCTGCACGCCCACGGGCACCATTGATTAGATCAGCTAGCTCGGATATCTGGCGAGCGGCCACTTCGTGGTCGAGTGCGCTGTCGCAGTGAAATGTTAGGGAGCAGCGGCGTTCCTCGATTCGGCTGCCTTCTGTTCGCCTGAGGAAATACTCCATCATCTGTTTAATACCGGGACGCCATTTCATGGCGCTTTCTTGCACAAATGGAATCCATAGATCTGATTCAGGCTCTCGTAGGAAGCATCCATTCTCGGTGATGAAACCCAGCTTGCAGGGGAGTTTTTCGAGTGCTTCTTGTAGCTGCTCGGTGCTCCGGTTGCTGGTTATGTACAAAATGTTCTTGGGGTCGTTTATGAGTGTTTGTAGAGTTTCAGAGGCTTTTTTGGACGGGAGAGACCCCTCTATACCGAATGCTGGACCGAAGATTGCGCCGTCTTCCAAAAAGAAGACCCGTGCTGTGGCAGCGAGGTAAGACTTTTTCAAGTCATCAGGTGAAAGCTGAGAGAGGTGGTTTGTCTGACGAATTTGTTGTCTTTCATGGGCTTTTGTGAGAGCGTCTTGTAGCCCCATGTGCCATTTGAGAGCAGTGTAGGGAGATTTGCAATCGAGTAGGAAATTCCAGTTGAGTTTCCGCTCCGCTGGTGACATTTCGAGTGCAGATTTGATCGCATCCGCACATTGTTTGTAGTCCCAGGGATTGACGAGAAGTTTATGACCACGAAAGATGGAGGCACTACCCACGAACTCGCTCAGAATTAGGGATCCATGCTGATGGAAGCTAAACTGTCCATCTTGGCAGTGGATGAAGTCATGGCTAGTCAAGTTCATTCCCTCACGTAGATTAGTGGCCATGAAGATATGTGCAACACTTAGGAGGGCGATGAATTGGAAGTGGCTGATGTCCTGCTGGACCAGCACCAGGGGTTGGTGGGTGATGGTTGAATATGCTGCATTGATCCTCATTGCGATTTTTGAGATCTGTGCCTCCAGATCTGGGATCTCAGATGTAGATGACATTACTTGGACTAGAACCACCTACACAAAACAGATCAGTAGCGTTCACATACAATAAGACATTTTTGTCGACTTACTTGCTCTCTCCATGTTGGATATGTTTTGAGAAAAAGCTCATATGCCAGTAGCTTCTGCTTAATACCTCCAGGTGCATCCAATCGGTCCCGCGCTACAATGAGATATTTCCCATGGTATTTATGGCTGATGCTGTGTATCCAACCTTTTACCTCGGTGGACTGGCGTAAAATATAAAGTGACGAAGGGTCAATCCCCATTGGAGAATTCACAACACTAACGTACCGATGGTTGAGGTGAACTTGATTGGCAGAGACCTCCAGTCTCCGCAGCCGGCTGCAGGTATGCAGAAAGTGATTGCAGTATTCCTCTGTCTGAAATCCAACCAAATCAGCACCCAAAAGCCCATCTAACAGTTCTTCGCGTGCAGCCAAACAACGGAAGATCTCGGAGGAAGGAAACGGAGTATGCAAGAAAAATCCAATCTCGGCCTGGGGTAGCCTGTTCCTCAGAAGTCCAGGAAGGACTAGAAGGTGATAGTCATGAACCCAGATTCTGTCACCTGGCTTCCAGCGCTTGATTATTGTTTCTGCAAATGCCATGTTAAGCTTGAGGTATTGGACCCACGAGTAATCATCGTATTCAGTATGCCGAGGGCTTTCTTGCATTTGATAATGGAGAGCTGGCCATAGTACCGCGCGACAGAAATGGGTATAATGACCCTCAAACTCGTTGTCACTCACAAACACTGTCAATGAATCATACATTTCCTGGAGGGTCCTAGCGATGTCCGTTCTGGCAGTATCCGTCAATGAGTCGGTAGGCATGCCTAGAGTTCCCACCCACATCTTGTCCTTCAGCAAGCTCGACTTTTCAGCAGCATGGATGGCATTCTGCAGACCTCCATGGCCTTGTTCGGCGGCCTTGACGGCCCAGTCAGCATTGAAGAGCGAGACTCGTGTGCTGCTGTAGTATTCCATGCCCAATCGATCCTGTGATCCATCCAAAGACAAGTCCCTTCTGGATCCCTGAATTGGGCTTCGACTACGCACAATCGACGGTGTTGGGGGATCTGTCGCCTTGGATCGAGGCTGGTTAAATCTCCGACTGTGTCCCCAAGGAATGACGCAGGGCTCGCTGGGGCCATGCCACAATCGATCATTGGCAATCGGAATCTCATCTGCTAATCGCGAAGTATATCCTTTGAAGACCGTCTCATTCTCTGTTGTGGCTCCGGGTGTCAGTGGGAGACATCCCGTATCCGCCAAGCGTGTAACGACAGGTCCAGGACCATCGACATTTACATGGCTGGATACGGACCCGTTCTGTCCATGCTTGGGCTCTGTCACTTGGAAATCGATGGTATACGGGAGGAACCTGGTATATACTCAGATCTGTGGAGTTTTGTAGGCGAGGAAGGAACTCACAAAGATGCGATGAAGACCGCCATTGCACTGGATTGCAACCCAATCAGTATCTATGTTGCAAATAGTCAAGAGACTCAATTCGTGGTGTAGCTAAGCCAACAACAGTTGAACACTGAGGATGGGCGGGCTCGAGCCTTTGAAGAGGAAGGGGCAGCTCATCGCGACTGCCATATGTATCTCACTCTGTTAATTGTGCTGGACCTAAGAAGTTTATAGTGGGATTATTCTATACCATTATTGAAGATGGTCTCTTAGTGATTCAGGTGAATTCATATTTTGGTATTTATTCAAATCCCTAGAATAGTTTAACTATGTATCAAAGATATGATCTGCATCTTTACCGGAGCATCCAACCTACTCGCAAATTCATAGCCATTAAACCCAACGAGGTAATCAAGCAAAGATAAAGGGCGTAGTCAGAGTGAAAAACTAGCCATACTCGAACACAGCGATTCGTGTTGGTTATTGAAAACACATGACCGCCTCAGTAGATAGTTCGCATCTACAGATTTTCCAGAGTGCGTTCTTGCTAGCAGTTTCTCTAGATCTTCTTTCCCTCATCCAATGATGGTAAGAGTGCATATTTAGCACGCCACTCCGACTATTTCGGCCCGAACAGCCAATTTTGCGTGAGCTATGATATTCAACGGATCAGCTGACAAGAAAGAGCTTGCGACAACGACAGGACTAGAGTGGATGAGCGCATGACACTTTGGCCCACCCTAACCAACGTTATTATCCCACACTCAGGGGGTCACTTCTGAGTTGAACAAAAAACCAGATGGAGTAAAACGTCGATCCATGTCAACGTAAGGCCATACTCAATAAGTCAGCTGCACGGCGAGCCTATGCCGCGTGTCCCCTCTCTTCTTAGCTAGGGACGGCATGCCCACCTCGTCAGTTTGAGGAGACGTCGGTGTCACAGGATTGATAGATCCCCGAGAGATGTGGAGGTATTAAATGGGCGTCGACGCGTGGAAACCAGATGTGTGGACTCAACATGGACTCATGCATGTGGTCTTGGCACATTCAAATAGTAGAGCCAAGCTCAAATACGCCAACAGTCTCGCAGGATAAGCTGTGTCTTAGTTTAATATATCATTCAAGCAATAAACTCAAGAGACTCAGGAGAGAAATGAGACTTGGCACTTGGCATCCGGGGATAATTGGCTCGCTCGGCTCGTCGAGCCCGAATTGCGTTGGATTTTCTGCACTTCTCCCTTTGCCGGTGGCACTGATGTACCAATTCCATGGCAATATTCAGTGCCAATGGGAGTGCCTTGCGTGTTGCGTACGAATCGCCTTTTGCTTGTTTAGGCAGTACTACCTAATTGTTATCATTACCGTCAATACCGATGAGAAGAAACAATAACACGAAATAACCCCCAAAATCAAAGCAGAGTGATCATCGCATAAAATACCATTTAATACTTCCCCGTATGACGACCCGATTTTCTGTGAAATTTATGCATCCGAGCTAAGCATCAAGGCACTTTTTCTGGGCATCGGAACTTCGGAATGCAGGGAAAATTATGTCAAAAAGTCTTAAAACCCTTGTTACATGTGATGGACTCTTCAACTAAATATGCGATCGAACCATAACCCGTTCGATCGCACAGCCACGCAGCATAGCCCTGGAATATTACTAGGCTCAAACGCGGCTCAGATGAAACGACGGCTCATCGGTTTCCCCGGATAGTAGAACACCTGGACAGTACTGAGTAATTCCCCGAGCCATGCGAGGCAATAGATTTCAGGGCTGAATCTTGTTTAATTCAAATCTGCATTACCATACCAGTCAGCGTAACCCTAATTAACTATATTCTAATATTGTACTCCGTATAGTTACAGTGGACTCCCGGGGCTGAACATGATTATTAATGCAATTGACCCTCCAGGGCTCCAGGGCTGCTAATCCAGACATATTTGGAGCCTACTTAACTATAGAACCTTTCCCAACCCGTGATGTATACGTAGGGTACGATGTATACAGAACACAGTTCTAGAGACGAATTGGACGATGTAGATCGACATGACCCAATCCTTTGCCTAACTGAAAAGGGGAAAAGATATCGCTGCAACTGGACCCTCATTGCTTTCCAGGGTTTTTTTTGGCGGGTAATTCAAACAGGTCATTATGATTGGCGATGGAGGTCGAGTTCCTGCGGGTTGTAGCGTTGTACGGAGTATGTGTATATTGATCCAACATAATGGTCCGCATTATCATACATTGTAGAACGAGATCGGAGTATGAATCTCACATTCACATTCCGATGGAAGAAGCAAGAATTTAAGACCTCACGTTGCAGATATTCATACCAGAAAAGAAGATGTCTTCGAAGCCCTATGGACGCTAAACCTCATCAAGCGGTCAGCACCGCCTCAAGCGGCTTAGACGGAGGCTCTAGACCCCGATCTTGCGAAATGCCAAGACGGACGCTTGCGCGTCTCCAGCCTTTCAGTGGAAAAGCGGACAGAAGAGGTTGAGCTTCGTACCTGGCCGCGCGTTGGCCCTATGCTTGATATTTCCCTTTTTTTTTGTGGATTTTAGCTTGTTGATTTGGTACGGAGAGTGCCGAGGAGATGCTACATGTTTATGGCTCTTTTTCGGAGTATACCAACCGAACAGACTGGGCACGAGCTTTGATCATCGCCTTATGAGCCCTCAAAGGTATCGATCTTCGCTGTTGTACCCAACCTTGACTATAATATTGACGACAACCTTTAAAAGGATTTTTAGTGCATGAGCCACATTAAGGTATAGGGTACTCACATCAGTTCTACCTTGTACATATGTAGTACATACATATGTACGGAGTATACGGAGTACTTTGAATATAGATCTGAGATTGTCAAAAAAAAAATATACACATAGAAGCCTTCAAGCCAAAGTATAGACACCTGCCAAGGAGTAACTAGCAACGATCTAGGAAAATCAGGAGGGCGTTACGTGTTCACGGGAGCCAAAATTACAAAAGTTACGAAAATTAATGAAATTACGGGGAAACAGGGTCTTTTCCCTTGGCCTTTTTTTTTTCGTTTTCGCACACGCGGCTTGGCCGCGGGGCCCGTGATTGGGGCCAGATGCTGACGACGCTCGTAATACTGCGTACATCCGTACTTTGTACTCTCTCTCTTTCTCATGTATCCAGTCTTTCTTTCCTTTCCTTTTCTTGAACTCTCCAATAAGAGAGTGATTTGAAAGTGCTACGTCAACTCGAGAGCGAGGTAGTCCCTTCGTTTACTACTCGTCTCTGATATCCCTTTCTTACCCTTCTTCCCCTCCTAATTTTGGGTCGAGTTTGACCTCTTTCAACTCGATTATTCGCCCATAGTCATTCTGGATCTCAACACCCATCGTCTTTGAAGTCTGCCGTGACTTCTTCATTGATTATGGCGGACGGCAGACATCGGGCTACCGAGCCTGCCTCAAACGGCTACGACGCCTCCTCTCTAACCCACGAATTCGAGCAGCTGATGCGCACCAAACGACTCAACCGACTTCATGAACCTTCTCGCTCGCGTAGTCACTCAACATCACCGTCTCCGATGTCTAGTTCTTCAATTCCTCCACCGCCGTCGCGAGCTCCGCCACCACCTCCCTCGTTGGGCACTCCTGCCGCCACTCCCTCGCCAAAGCCATCCACGACCTCATCAGCACTACGCGGTCTTCCTATCATGCCATCGCCTCCCCAGGATGCAGCTTCACTTAAATTTTTTAATTTATTGAAGGGGTTATCAGTCACACCAACAAAGTACGAAAATCCAGGTCTATTGGATGAGGCCTTGTGCGTCATTCCGCTCGATCGCCTGTATTCCGAGGCCGAAGAAGAATCCCAAATTATGCAGGCCCAGGCTGCCAGCGTGGCAGGGAAGCCGGAATGGGGCTACCAAGATTGTGTGATCCGAGCATTGTTGAAGTATGTTGGAATCCCTAGATGGTCTAGACTCATTGCGCCCTTGCTAACATATCGTCATCCAGATGGTTCAAGGGGTCTTTTTTCCAATTTGTTAATAATCCTCCATGCTCAAAATGCCACATGCCCACGATCGCCCAAGGCATGACCCCTCCCACCCCCGATGAGACCGCCCGGGGCGCATCCCGAGTCGAGCTGTACCGTTGTTCCGATAATAGTTGTGCTGCCCACGAGCGATTCCCGCGGTATTCCGATGTTTGGCAATTGCTGCAATCTCGCCGGGGCAGAGTTGGCGAATGGGCCAACTGCTTTAGTATGTTCTGCCGTGCAGTTGGGGCACGAGTCCGTTGGGTATGGAATTCCGAGGATTATGTCTGGACCGAAGTGTACTCGGAACACCAGCGACGATGGGTTCACGTTGATGCTTGCGAGGGGGCCTGGGATCAGCCTCGCCTGTACACCGAAGGGTGGCAGCGAAAGATTTCTTACTGTGTGGCTTTCTCCATCGACGGTGCGACCGATGTTACCCGTCGCTACGTTCGCAACTTCTCCCGACACGGAAGCCCTCGCAATCGCGCCCCTGAAGAAGTTGTTCTGTGGACGATTCACGAGATCCGACGCAAGCGTCGTGAAAACATGCCGAAGACCGACCAACGTCGCCTGATCAAGGAGGATGAGCGCGAAGAGAAGGAACTGCGGTACTACATGGCATCTGCTCTGGCAGCAGAGATCAACAACATGCTCCCACAGGGCCTTACCGGTCGCCCCGAGGACCAGAAACACCCAGGTGCTCGCCAGGAGGTCTCGACTGAGTGGCTCACCGCACGAGGCCATGGTAACTCAGGACCCGACCGTTCCCCCGAAGGACGGTAAAATTACTGCTAGTAAACTGGCTTCACTTCAAACTTTGGCTTCTGAATTTTCATATCAGCCACACCACTCATCGAACGATTGTGCGACCTGGATATTCAATATTCTACAGCCCCCTTTCTCGCATCGGGGGATTGACCGGGCGCAGCGAGGTTCGAGGAACCCTTGGGCAACATTGGTTCTGACTATTGACCAAAGCCACTCGCGCTGGGCGACATCGTCCGCGTCGCTGGCACCCATATGGACATCAGCATCAAAAGCACAATCATATTATATTGACAATGGCTCAAGCATATGCGAATACAGACTTAGATGAGCAGGCTCCTGGCCCTGCCGTCCACAATGGCTGGCGATGTTGACCGCTTGTTCCCCTGATCGGTGATCACACGATTTCTGTCCTACGCACAAATCACGACATTTCTCTGCATGATTCCATTTTCTTACTCTCTGAGATACTACATCCTCAGCCTGTTTTCTTCCCGACTATCTTGCACTTACTATGGGTTATAACCCGGGTTTTCGCTTAGGCTTTGCACGGCGTCCATGGTGACAACGATATCTTCTATCCTTTCCTTTTTCTCAATCTTTTTCTAATATATTTGGGAACTGCCCGGTGGCACATGTTGTACGAGTCACGGATGCAGCCTTTTTTCTATGATGTTTACTTTTGCATGTCCTGGCAGGATCGCCACGATCTTTTCCTTTCTTATATACCTGACCTTTTTTAAGGGTCGATCTCCTTTTTCTGGGATTTGCGCAATACCATTTCATTAGCATAAAATACCAGACCAGTTTAATTATGATGTGCAATCTTCCCCGCGCTCTCCCTAGCGCCCCCAGTGGAGCCGTGTTCAGGGTTTTTGCCCCTGTCGACATCACAAATAATCCTCTTAGCTCTAGTTGTAACATAATGCACGGAGTATACTCCGTATAGCATATTTTCTGGACTGGAAGAATATACTGTAAGATACACATGTTTTATTTATAGGTTGACTCCTCGGTGGATCTAGGGTCTTAGAATGCTCTAAAGAAAAAGCTAAGAATTTTGATTATATAGCATTGGGATACATACCGGGATACCGGGAACAGGAATAGGTACATGCTGGCAATACTCCGAGTAGATCTGCAACGGTTTGTTCAAAAGTGACACTATGTATGTTGTACATCAGACGATCATTGCAACATCATGCATAAAGCAAGTCACATTAGCATACCTCTCACACCGCTGATATCCAGCAGTCTATACCCCTCCGCCGAAGATCCACCCCTATGCGATCCAATTCATGCGAATAATAAGACTGACCCTGAAGCCTCAGTTCCCAACTACCCTTCGACCCAGTCAAATCACAAGAAGAAATAGAACTAGAATCAGACAAACTCTTACAGTCCTCATCCGAACTAAATCCATCCCCAAACCCAACATCCCTCGTCCGAAACCCACCCCAATTCCCAATCTCCACATCCTTCCCAAACCAATCCCAACTCCGTCTCGAAACAGGCCGAACAACCAACCCCCTCAACGGCTCTAAAAACCCACCCAATTTCTCAACGGGTTCGCTGAACCAATTGCTCTCAAGCACGAGCACAAATGACCGCAGCGACTCCAGCTGTGAGACCGCGCGACATGTCTCTGTCCACTGTGTCTGTCCGGCGGACACGTACACTGCGCGCACGGAGTCTTTGCTTGGGAGCCAGTGGCCTGGGAAGGACCAGCGGAGCTCGATGGCGCGTATGCGTTGCTGATGTTCTGGTGGGATCGTTGGGAGGAAGTATGGGAGGGTCCAGGGATTACTGAACTCTAGTGTTGGAAGGGTGTAGAGGAGGGGGATTGATTCGTGGTATCTGGGTTTTTATTAGTGGGAGTGGGGGAGATAGATATGTGTGGTTCTGTCTGGGTCAGGAGAGGTAGGTTGAGTGTAGATCGTAGTACAATGTATAGTGTACAATGTATGTATAATAGAGGATGTGGGCATGGATAAGAGAGGGAGATGGTAAATAATTTCAACCATACATCTGCCGACAAGTCAATGCCAGACCCAGTAGCTTAACCTTATTCCAGCGCGTGAGATTGGCTTCTTTTGCCGGCTGGGAGATGCCGTTGCCATGACAAATCTCGCAGAATGAATTGTTCTGGCACGTGTGGCGCTGTGAATTTGAGAGTGCGCATGGACATACCACGTGTCCGAGTCGTTGCTTGCATTGGATTATGTGGATTCTTTGGTTTGCCAGGACATATCCCCAGATCATTAGCCGAAGTTCCGGTGATAGCCGGGTGAGGAGTTGGCTTTGGGGTTGGGAGGAGAATGCGATTGTTTGGCGCGGGGGTAGTGGAGGGGGTTTGTTGCCTTTGTATCTGTTAGATATATGAAGTAGAAAGAAGGAGGTTAGCATACTCTGATATCGTTGAGCCAGCACATCCTCCCATGAGAAGACTCCCTGTTTACGGGCCATTGTATGTTCCCCGCAAAAATAAAGAGACAGGGCAAGGTTCATAAATAGTGCACCGTCAAGGCCTGCTGACCCCTATCAGGCACAGCGTTCCCGTCAATCCGAACGCCAAGTAGCTGAGTTGGGCAAAGAGTCGGTGTAAAGATAAAGGGAATGAGGGATTTATGTCGCATTTATATCGACGGGTATTTACATAGCTAAAGCTCAAATAAAGATAAGGCGGAAGATAATAACTCGGGGCTATTTGTAGATCCTATTCATTTAATCTAAAGGTAAACAAGAAAAACAGCCCCCACTCGCGTGCTTAGGCCTAGGCTTACGGAGTAGATGTCAGTACGGACTCAGATCAGTGGCTATACTTTAGTCACGTGTAGAATGACCTACAGTGTCTATTCAGTAAGTAATCCTGATATACTTAGCCTACCGCATAGGCTTCTCCAAAACCCAACTTGGGTCCGACTTCTATAACCCAACCCAACCTAAGACCTGATACTAGATACCTATTGGGGCCCTAGGAAAACCCAATTTTGTATAAAATAGAGGTCTTGGCGTTTATAGCCCTGGGAAGTCATCGAACTAAAATACTATTGCTACTAAGCCTAATCGGGAAAGAGGTTGTTTGCTCATGTGGGTTAGTTTCTGCTTCTTCTTCTTCTCTCCTTAGCTTTGTTATTTTAGTTGGAATGCAGTATTTCTCCAAAAGACCGGGCTCGTGACATTAGTAGCTCTTAAAGCTAGGAAAATATCGGCTTTAAGAACTGGGAGTGTATTAAAGTCTAAGGTTGAATATATAGTAGAGACTGGTTACATTACCTAGAATATCATATAACGACTAGTTCTGAGTATACTGTATAAAAGTATATATTACAGTTGGTCATCAATATCCGTACAAATTGTTAAAATAGCGGGTTATAGCATTTTAGTTAGTTCGGCCATACCATACCATTCCTTACCGTCGGATTTCTATCAAGAAGTCTATTACTTGTAACATCACGTGTCTGCCGTTGCCGTCTTTCATTAGTTTGTACAGGTGTTTTCCGGGTAAGAGAGGATCCGCGCCTTCGGCAATTGTGAAAGGCGTTTCTCGGTTGTTCGGTCAAATCAACGATTACATTTGAACCCCTCATTTTCATGGTTTCCGTTCCTCAATCTTACATTGCCTTCAGAATACCTCTCTACGAACTGCGAGTGCTGTCTCAAGCGGCCTTATTCACACATCCAGGGCTTTGAATTAAATGACAGACACTTGGGTAGTAGTTGGTGCCTCCAGAGGCATTGGCTTCGAATTTGTCCGGCAACTCCTGAAAGACAGCCAGCATGTCATTGCAGGAGTTCGGGACCCTTCTAAGGCAGACCGGCTCTCTGATCTAGTTGCTCATCACCCGCCACTGAGCAACTGCCTGATTTATGAGTGCGATATCACGAATGAAAAAAGCATTAATGTGAGATGCAATACGCCTAAACCCACTATATATTTGGAAGTTGCTGATGGTGATAGGACTTCGTTGAAAGCATCAAAGAAGCAGTTAAAGGTGGGCTTAGGATCAAAAATATCATTGTCAATGCTGGTATTCTAAAATACCCCAACCGTGCGACTGAAATGTTTGTTACTTGCTGATGAGCTCCATTGAGGATGACAGTCCTAACTTGTCTGATAGCTCATTTTCCGATTTTGCTCTTCACCTGCACACCAACACTATTGGGCCTATCATTTGTGCACAGAAACTCTTGAACATCGATTCGGAATCACCCCCTTCCAAGGTTGTGTTCATTTCATCTGACTCCGGGTCGGCTACTGTTTTCCGAGACTACGAAGATGGTTTTGGGGCCTATGGCGCAAGCAAGGCCGCACTCAACCAAATGCTTAGACATATGGCTGCAGAACTATCAAGAAGAGGTGGGAAGTGGGACAATACATGCGTCCTTGCCATGCATCCAGGTGAAGTTAAAACGTACAGAAAAGAAGCCCCCCAAGGGTCAGTTATTTGCTTACTAACGATACTTTCAGCGATATGGCCAACATTCATGTCGACTGGGAAGTCGAAGGCTCCATCCAGGCTGATGAAAGCGTCTCAGGGATGCTCAAGGTCATTGGGGAGAAGAATGAGAGTGGCAGTTTCTGGTGCTGGGATGGCAGAGTAAGGGTTTTCCCCCTTCCAGTATGCAATTATAACTAACATCACATAGCGACACCCTTGGTAGGAACCATGAGCCAATTCTGGCTTTATTATGCAATAAAATAGAGTGCTCTATCTTGTTCTCAACAAAATGTACATATTCGGTCTGCATGAGGTGAAGTATGGTGTCAAAACATCGTCCTGGGAAACCACGATAATGGAGAAACCGATAAGATCCACAAAGCTTTCGAAGTGCATTTTGTTCGGTCTGATAAAATAGAGATATAGGATGGATATTTTATTAACCCTGACCTCTCTTTTCAGTTGATTTCCCATGTAGACTAAAATACGAATCCGTACCTAGCCTAGTGGGATATGGTTTAGAATCCAGCTCTTTTGGCGTCACCCGTTCTGCTTTTTGCTATTGCGCGAGAGAGCACACATCAGACAAGGGATCCACACCCGATGGAAGAAAGAATGGAATGAGTTGAGCACCGGTACCCATCTGCGTCGGGTCGACAACACACTGCCGGTCTAGTGTCTGGCGAACGGGAAAGCGTTCACCACGTGTTGTTAGATTCTAAATCATATCCCACTAGGCTGGGTACGGATTCGTATTTTAGTCTACATGGGAAATTTCGATGAGAGGTCAGCATAAATGAATTACACACACACATACTGTAGTGTCGAGACCTTGCTTGACTTGGTTCGTGGTCTCGAAAATCAATGCTTGACTATATGTGGGTTATATAAGTTTCCCGTGTCTTCTCTCGTCTTTGCTTCTCTCTGGATTTGAATCGAAATCACCACTTGGTTTCGTGCTAACGGAGAATATAGTTTTTTTTTTTCGCGAAGACAGATTTCCAATTCTATTAGCTCAGTCTGGCGGCAGAACAACTTGACTAATTTCTACTCTGACAGATGCAATGTATGAATTTGCATTGTTTTTTTTCGATATACCCCGAACCCTCACCGTATGGGTGCGATTTAGTTTCATAATATGACATATACATTGAATACCATCCAGTTCGTCTCGAGACTTGTACCCCCAACTACTCAATACCCATTCCATTTCATCTAAACTAGCTCTCAGAATTCTCCACAAAATCTCCATCACACAGTGGATGGACATTGTGCACACAGCTAGAAAATGCGCCTCATGCCCAGCATAGCTAAACGACACCAACGTCCAGCTTCGTGTATCGGACATAGCTAGAAGCTACCCCACATACCCAGCATAACTAAACGACACCAAAGTCAAGCTTCCTGTATCGGACACAGCCAGAACCCCCTCCGCCGCTTGATTCGGATAAATGAGCCCCGATAGTACAGCCACTCCGTCATCCACGAACATTTCCACCGAGTTCGAGTCCACATATATCTCCAGCTTGACCGTGTTGCCTCCCGAAGGATTCGAAGCCGTAGCCACAGTGTTGTATGCGTTCATCGGACCCGATGGCATGGAATCTGTCGCAGAACCGTCGGAATCCCTCACCAAAAACGCTTGGGAATTCTTGAAGTTATAACCAACGGTCGAGCTAAAAGCCCCGTCGGATTTGATGCGAAAGCGGACTTCGTTGCCGTTGTCACCGTCTGCCTTGGAGATCGTTGCGCGGATGACGTACGCATTATCCGTTAGGCCGCTGGGCAGAGATGCAGAGTTCGGATCCTCTGTAATGGTCTTCGCACTCACAGATTTGGCAGAGCCAAAAATTCCTTCATACCCTGTTATTGGGCTGCTAACGAGGGTAGGAGAGTTGTTGATGGTCTTAAGCTGGAATTCCCGGACCATACTGGCCTGACCAGCAAAGTCCCCGTAATAAGGCAGTGAAGCTGCGTACTCCCAGTTATTCATCCAGGCAATTGCATAGCGACTGCCGTATGTATCTGCTGGGTTGTTCCAGCTGACCGTGGCGTAGAAGTCAGGCCCGTAATCCATCAATTGCGGGATCGCGTTTGTGGCTGTGAAGCCAGTGCCGTCCCATGTCCCGATCCAATACACGGTACTTCCTTTTGCACCTGCGGCCAGGATCCAGGTGCGCTTCGCAGAGTCCCCGTCTAGGTCGATCTGATAAAGGTCTGGGCACTCGAGGGGGTCCAGGTTGACACCAGTATTCGGAGTGAACGAGGACGTATACTTCCAGGTCTTGAGATCTGGGGAGGTATAGAAACCAATCTTGCCACCCTCCGCGAGAGACATGGCCCAATTGCCTGCTTCACCATCCCAAAAGATCTTGGGGTCTCGAAATGCGGGTTTCGCACCCGGATTGGGGTTTGGCATAACAGGATTGCCACTGTAAGGGGCGAAGGTGTCGCCATTGTCGGTTGAATAGAAGAGAGACTGTTGTTGCACCCCATCCGCCATCTGTGTGACAATAGCCACGACGGCATTGTTGCCAAAGCCAGCCTTATTGGCCTCATCTACAACGGCGCTGCCAGTTTCGATATCACCTAGGTACACGCCGCTGGGAGGGTTGGGTTTGTATTTCTCGATCGCCACACCCTGGCGAGTCCAGTTCACCATGTCCGTGCTGGTGACATGGTACCATTCTGTTCCGCCTGCACCGGGATTTGAGATGTCGAAGTTGGAATTATAAAGGTAATAGAAATGCCATTCATTCCCGAGGAAGAATGGACGTTGGGGGTCATTCATCCATTCCGTTTCGGGGGTGATGTGATAGCTAGGCCGGCCTTGGCTGGCAGCAAGTGGGACTGTACTGGCAAACAAGGCGAGTGATAGCAATGAAAAACCACGGAACGCCAGCATCTTTGCGAAGAGTGCAACGAAGCACAGCAATGTTATAATGATAGATGAGTCTCAAGTACAAGTGATCGCGAACGAAGAGTGTGAAGATGCAGGGGTGAAGGAGGTATACATATAGTAAATAATACTCCTGCTTTCAAACGGCCGGTGTAAACGCAGCCAAATTGTAGTGTCATCTTTTTTTTACCAAAAAGGTAGAGTTTTCGGGCATACCCATATACAGAATGCATGCATAGGATCGCGGAAATGCACACAATTGTGCGCAAAAACATGCCTTTTTCATTCTAGCTTCGAGGCAGGATCTCGGTGGACCTGCGTGAGTGTGGGTCTGGTGGGTGTAGCATACTCCTCCTCATCTCCTGATTGCTTTTGTCGATGTCATTCGCTTCACTAGCGCTTTGTGCTAGCCATCTGGCGACATCAAGAACAGCCAGCAATTAGGAGGCTATCGTGGACAGTTGTCATTAAACCTTCTGGTCGAGAGCAAGGAAGCTCCCATCTTTCTTTAGTTAATTGTATGCGGAAAAGACCATCTTTACCACTGTTGGCTTATAGCAAGCTACGCCAACCTTATCCCGACGATCTTCCCATATTCCGTCGTCCTGTCGAAAGCAACGTTGGAAGTTTGCCTGGCTTCCTCGCCCGCTTCCTCGAGTTGAGTTTAGTGAAGTTACGTTCTAGTTTCTAATCAAAGGTCATTATAGGTCTCTAAAGAGGATTCCGCCCCTAGACTCAAACCCTACCAAGAAGATTAAAATAATTTCCACTATTAACTAATGCTTGTCTTGTTTAGTGACCTCGCCACCTCTTCACAACATCAGGTCTCTGAATATTAAATATCAAGGTTGGATGGAAGTGAACTAACCAGTATACGAAAAACATTTTCTACAGCCTTAATTGACAATGATAGAATTCTTATGTTGCATTGCAACTCTCTCCCACATAAGCTCAAAGCAAATATTCACCAACTTTTTCCTCAAATTAATTCAAACTTGCGGGGATGGTGAAATTTCCTTCACGTCACCAGATCATCGTGGTGCTTTGGGCATATCGCTGGCTGTGGCTTGAAGTTGTAGCACATTATAGGCCCATCACCTGCCGATCAGAATCATGCGACGCTGATTGCAATATTGGGCGTAAAATGCCGCAAACACCGATTGATCCTGCGGAGAGATTTCCGGTACGGTCCTCTGTCCGTTTCAACGCTTATTTTATGTCCCATGGGTTGCGCCCCGTCTGTACGCCCCGTCGGGACACCCTGTAAGTGTGGGGTATCCGGCGAAAGTTCGGAGATTCCCATTTTCCATGGAAGAAAAGCCAATGGTCTGATTAAAATTGAATGGGGTTAATCGACGATGCTAGAGAATTGATCCACTTCTTTCATAGCTATGGCCTCCGGGAAGGACCTCCACGATCGACCAGACGGTAACACACAGACTCGATCTGCTGCTCAAGTGCTAACTTTACCACGACAACTACGGCTAGGATCACCGGGCTACCTTCTCAGAATGGATTCTTGAAACTAAACGCAACACCAATGCTAAGCCAAAGAAAACCTTCGACAGAGCGGACTGGGAGAAGATTGAAATGGAGGTGCTGAGCCTTATGGGAGGACAAGGGGAGCTACACTCAACCGAGGCGTTGGATGCAACGGTAGAAAAGCTCACCACTACGATAGCAAGCACGGTCGACAAGAATACGCCCGAACTATGACCTTCCCAGTACGTCAAAGAATGGTTCACCGCCGATCTCAAGAACCAGCAAAACGAAATGAAACGCCTACGGCGGAAACTAGTCTACGCGGGGGAGAAAGAAAAGCCGGGAGGGGGGCTAGGTCTGAGGACTTCCAGAGGGATCAGATAACTTTTGACTCTATTCGTAACATTTTTTTCCTCGGTGAAAGCGCCCCTTACCGAAGCTCGAGGTAACCTGAAATGGATTTGACAACCACGGCTGTACTTGGGTGATAACATGCGGTTAATAACGTATTGTATAAGCGAGTGGAACAACTGCCTGTTAGGTTCGCGTCATGTTCATCACCCTCATCTTCAACCGCCCAGCATGCCACCAGTACGTTCTCAAAGCTCTCAAAAACATATAGAGCCAGAGGGTAAGATCTTATTAGCTATCAAGTCGTTTTAAAATGAAGGAAAAGGCTCAGTTCGTCAATTGGCCCCCAATTTTAACGTACCACTTAACACGCTCCGTTGCCGTATAAGCGGCGTCAAAGTTCGCGAAAAGAAAAACCCGCGCCAACAACTATAAATTGACTTTTTCGGAAGGGAAAACCGTCGAGAATTGGATACTCTTATTAGATGATCGCGGAGCTGCCCCCCGGCCAAATACGGTACGAGAAGTGGCAAATTTACTACTCGAAGGCCGCGGGACCGACCCGACCGAGTCCGTCGGCACAAAATAGGTATACAACCTTATCCAACGGCATTCAAACTTATCTACTCAGCTCTCGAGATCATATGATCACAGCGTGGTTCAAATTCGTTGAAAATACGGTCGTAAAATACGGCATCCTCGACGAAGATATCTACAATTTCGACGAGACTAGCTTCGCTCTCGGCCTAATTGCTACTGCCAAAGTAGTGACTTGAAGTTCATACGGTCGGCAAGCTATTTTACAGCTAGAAAATAGGCAGTGGGTGACGGCAATTGAGTCGATAAATGCGTCTGGATCGGGGCTTTCATGCGTTATTTTCAGAGGCAAGGTTTTCATGAAGGCATGGTTTGCCGAATTAGACCTACCAAAGACTAGTTATTTGCTATTAGTGATAACGGATGGACTACGGATGCCATGGAACTTAAATGGCTTCAAAAACTCTTTATTCCATTGACTACTAGGCCGAGAAAGGGAAGATACCGGTTACCTAGAAAATCATATAACAACTAGTACTAAGCGTACTGTACAAAAGTGTGCTCGCAGCGCCTTCAGATCCTCATGAAGCTTGTCTTTCTGTTCCCAAAAGACCTGCTGGCTATGTTTGACTTCCTGAAGCTTGTTCTGGGTGGTTTCGATCGCTGCGGTTTGATGGCATATAACGTCTTTCAGGGAGCCGATGAATTTCCACACGTCCTTGGTGGTGATTCGACCCGCCGGGTCCGCCGGTATAAAGACATCTCCACTCCGAGTTCGCTTCCGGTTTTCGTTCAGCAGGCTGGCCGTGTCGATGGTTCGAAGCTCCCTCACGAAGCTGGCGGTGGTTGCTTGGGTGGTTGTGGGAAGGGGCTCGGGCCCTCCCGCAGGTGGGTCCGCGATCGGCGGTTAGTTCCCGCTAGGTACACAACGTCGTAGTTGTATATCATAGATAAGATCAACCACAACGCAGTCGTTTTCCGGCCCTTCAAGTACCGCATAGTTACCCGCCTAATACACTCCTCTTACAATATAATACTGATTCTCCACTGATACCGACACTTTATATACTAACCTAGTTATACTATAGGTCTTAACAAATACAACCCTCGGATATTCTGGCAGGAATATGAACACGAGTATCCTATTCTTACAAGAATAGCACGCGATGTTCTCTTAATACTGGCTAGTAAAGTTGGTATTAAGCGGCTTTTCAACTATGCTCATGTGTTAGTGATCAGGCCAAATTATATCAATTGACGGCGTGTCCTATGCACAAGAAGGAGCTGTTGAAGAACAGGAAAAGGAGACCGTTCAGCTAAGTATAAATATCTGTATAGAGGCAGTGGCAAAACTTGGCAGCGATGCCTAGGCTGAGAAACTGTCTTAGGGTTTCGTACGAAGGTCCTATAACATTATGATATCTGTCACTACCGCTAAGGGTAATTAAAGAAATATTTAACTAAAGATCTTATGCTTTATCAGTTCTATATGAAACTCAAACGCAACTATACTCAGATTAGTCTTATAGACCCGGATTGCTCAAAAACCAATGCTAGCCAGTAGCTCCTTTGGTTAGCTGTAACCATCAAAGGGATCTGTGTTGGTTTTGAAGCGCGTTACCTGAGACATTATTGAAGCAAGCTCCGGCTCATTAGGAAAGAGATTAGGATGTTTCACGAGCTGCTCACTTAATCTCTACTCCATTTTGGTCCAATCACTACAACAAATTGATAGTATATATGATCGGCGATAAATAGTATAGGGTGTGACTGGGACATTCAACTCCGAAAACTTGTTCATATAAAGGTCTCTGTCATAGCAATAGTTCTAGGGAAAAGGCAGAATCAATCTCTAGATACGTTAAAATCAAGCAACTTCCACCTCTTTTGCATAGACTACACCCTCATCCATAGTCGAGCTTGCAGTATTCACAACTTTGGTAAGCCAATCCAGATTGACACCCTCCGCTGCAGCCATCAGGGGCTCAGCGCCACGTCTATCCCTCTGCAACATCAGCTCAGCCCATTCCGTAATCAAACCGATCAAGCGATCAACCTGCTCAAACGTGTTGTCGGCGTGGAAGATAACGCGCGTTCTACCCTGTCCCTTTGGAACAACTGGATGGTCAATTGGCCAGACACAGTATCCAGCAAACTGACAGTGAGCGGAGAGAAGATGATTTTCAAGACCGCGGTGATTGATAGGAATAATGTGTGTGAGGAACTGTCGCTCTTTCCAGCCCTTAGCTATGGGAATGCTGAGAATTCCGGCTTCTTCTGCACGGATGTAAGTTGGGTGGGCAAGGATATTTTTGAAAAAGTGTTTGATAATGGGTTGGAGAGCTTCCTGGCGCTGTGGACGGGCAAAATTAGCATGATGATCTGTCTTGAATTTTAGCAGCTTCAGGATGGGCGATAGTTACCATTTGACCCAAGTTAGACTTGAGAAGAGAGTAGCCTCCTTTAATGGCGGCCAAAGCTGGGAAAGATGGGGCCGTCGAAAAGATCAGACAGCGGGCGAAGTTGAGGAGCATTGTTTTGATCGTTTGGTCACACAGGACGACCGCTATTTGGTTTAGTCAGAGGCGTCGAAGAGAAATCAAAAGAATACAGAAGTACACCTACATCCATGGGATCCCAGTGCCTTGCTGAAAGGATGGAGTCGGACAGCGAAGCTCTTCTCCAATCCCAACGCACAGACAAGGCCTTTTCCTTGAGGTCCCATCAACCCAGTACTATGGGCTTCATCAATAAAGAACTGGAAGTTTCCAAGGGGAAGGGTCTCCTTTGCAGCCTGGAGCAGCTCTTCCACTGGGGCGACATCTCCGTCCATACTATACACCGATTCGATGGATACAAGAACGGTGGATGTCCCAGTAGAGATAGAGGGTAGAGACTTGTTGAATTGAGTAAGGATCTCACGGAAAGAATCCACATCGTTATGCTTGAAGGGCCTTTTAGCCGTGGCACGGCTGGTCCGCATCCCCTCGTGGATACTGCCGTGCACGAGTTCATCGAATACGATGACGTCTCCTGGCTGCGGAATAACTGAGAAAACGGCAGTGTTGGCGTCAAATCCACTGTCGAAGAATAGGCCAGTCTCTGCGCCGTGGAACTCTGCAACCTCCTTTTCCAGTTCCTCGACATACTCATGGTTTCCGTCCATGAGGCGCGAGCCACTGCTGCCCAGGACGAAGTTGGGGTTCTTCGCCAGCTCGTCCATAAAGGCCATTCGAAGTAGACCAGACCTATGTCTCCCATATTAGTGGGCCATTTCTACCTGGTTTGGAAAATGGACGTGTACTTACTTGGACAGGGACAGAATGTCGCAGGAAGAGAAGTCCACCACCGGGCGGGCAGGAAGCAGAGTTAGCATTGTCTGATCCATGCGGCGCTTGTCTAGGATAGTCTCCATGTTCCGGTAAAATGCAGGAGCATCTTTCAGCTCGTGCGCCTTGGGCTTTTGGGCCTCCAAGACCTTGGCCATCATGAGAAGAGCTGCGTCGTCCGACATGTTTCTGGTTGATTCGGTTCACTTTTTTTTGACTTGAGATCGATGATTGATGGACTCTAGACGACAATTGATACACATTTTTATATACTTGTACCTGGCCCATTGAAGATTTGGGGGCGGCAACGGTCTAGAGTTGGGAGTAAGACGGGCCGACGGGGACCTCGAACACAGTCAGACGGGTTCCGCCGCCGTCGGTCCATGGATTATAGACCCCAACACCGGAATTTCATGGAAAGGACACCAAACACAGGTCACTATGGATTTCTCTGGACAGGTGCGTATGTTTCATCTCAATCCGAATCCCAAAATTGACAAACGCAGACTATTTTTATCGGTGGTGGGTCGAAAGGACTGGGGTATGAGCTCGCTGCATCACTGCTCAAGGCACATGCCGCGCATATAGTCATCTTTGCACGGGACCAAAAACAACTCGATATTGCAAAAACTAGTCTTGAGAAGCTGGCTCAAAGGGATCAGTTAATCGAGACACGATCTGCCGACCTCTCGGATCCAAAGCAGGTGAGAGCTCCCTTCGAGTAAAGAGTCGCAGCACGTTAATAATGGCTATTTAGATCCATGATGCCTTTAGTGCATTTCCAGAGCCTGATTATTTATTTTGTGTCGTGGGTGGTGCGACCGTGGAGTTAGGCTATCTGATCGACAAAGATCCCGAGCATATTCGATCATGCATGAATACGAATTACTTCACAGCTGTTTTCATGGCTCAGGCCATGCTACGGATCTGGGTTGATGCGCAGGGAGGTTCAAAGGGTGGTTGTGATGGCAAGCCACGAACCCGACATCTTGTATTCACCTGCAGTATTGCGGCATTTGTTGGAGTCCCGGGATATATTGCTTACACACGTATGTTCTTTCCCCTTCCTATTCCCTTATTACAGAATGGAACTGAACTCGGATACTTAAATATAGCCACAAAATGCGCTGTCCGTGGGGTAGCAGATACTCTCCGTCAAGAGGTCCTTCGCTACAACACCGCAGCCGTAAACTACAAAATCCACTGTGCTTTCCCAGGGAACTTCGTGACTCCATCCTTCATTGAAGAGCAGAAGCACAAGCCTGAGCTTACCAAACGCATAGAAGGTACGGATAAGGCTATTCACGAGTTGGTAAAGAAGATACCTTCACCCACTGAAGTGGCGAAACGGATCTTGAGCGGGGTGGCTAGAGACGAGTATGCTCTCTGGCATGATTTTGAAAGTTCGTTGTTGTTGAGTAACATGCTTGGACCAACCCCCAAAAGAGGCTTTGGCATTGTGGACTCGTTGCTTATGGTTTTGGCATGGATTGTTTGGCCATTCGTGCGGAGACAGCATGATGAATTGTGTCGGAAGGACAGTATGGCCAGTTGAAGGTCGATCGCTTTATTGGTGCATTTAATGATATTTTATTACTGTATCTGTCATTCCCGTCCAAGTTAACAATTGTCAAAGGCTATATATATGGTCTACGTGAGTATACACTACACTGCTGTCTGGGTGACTGTCTGCGCTCCCTTGTCTGACGACTAGAGGACTATTGACGAGTTTCGTAAATGTGAAGCGTTGGAGGCTCTCACTTCATTTTCTTTTCTCTCCTTCTTCCCCCTCTGTATCCATTATTTTGGATAACGAGATCTCCTCTTTCTGGCTATTTGCTAGTTGAGATTATGTAGTGTCACATCTTGGAATGAAATAAATATATCGAACTTTCATAACTGTGTAAACAGAAGGTCATCAAATCTCTTTTCGTATATGACACAAAATCTTAAGCAAAAGTATCTACTGCAAACCTGCCCCTATTCATTTCTCCCAGCCAATCCTCATACTCGTCGCCCTCGTCCTTCCCATTAGCCTCAGCGGCAGCCATATAGATCTTTTTCACCACCGTGAGAACCGAGTTTCTCAGAGCAACCGGTCCGCATAGATAGAAGCGTGCCCCCTGTTTATACATGCCAATGAGAGTCTCGCGCTCGTCCCACAATTTATCCTGGACGTGCTCTCTGCCAGGGAGTCCAGAATAAGCATACCGAACAGTGACAATCCCCGCTTCTTCCAATTGATCGAGTTCCGACCCATAAATCCTGTCATCCGTGGGTGATTTGCACCCAAAGAAAAGAAAAGCGGGCGCAAGTTTCTGCCCTTGTTTGGCGCGACAGGATCGTTCCTGGAGAAAACCACGGAATGGCGCAATTCCGGATCCAACGCAGACCATCACCATTGGCGTATTTTCTGGACTATCTGGGAAGTTAAAGCCAGGGTTGGATGGGCGGATTGAGCAGAGGATTCGTTGGTCTGGTTTCAGATGGCTGATGTAGTGTGTTGAGATGCCAAGGACCCGCGTTGCCGCCACGTTTGGTTCTATATTGTCTACAATGGACACGCTTAGGGAGCATGATCGTGCGTTCTTCAAGGGAGAGGATGAGATAGAGTATGTACGGGCTCGAAGAGGCGTCAGCATGGAGAGGAAGTCTGCGAAGGACATTGTGGATGAGGTAGCATGCTCTAGAAGGTCTAAGACGCCGAGCCTCTTGTCCTGAATAGAGGTTCCTGAGGCGGTAATTTGGCGTAAGCTTTCTTGTTCTGTTAAATCAGGGGTCGATTGCGCGATGCGTTCCATGTTCTGTGGTATGTTAGCAGGTATAATAGTCGAGTTGGATTGGAATTCCTACTCTTTGAGTGGCCGGCTGGCAGAGCTCAACGTATCTGCTCAAAACCTCCTCCACATATATTTCTGTGCCAGTAGGTAATGCTGTTGATAGTCCGCCGGTGACTTTCATATATGTGCCTTCTGCAAGATGAAAATATCTCATCGCCCTTTGCACAGTAACTTGGGGGTTCACTGGGAGGACATGAAGATAATCACCGACTTTGTATTCAGCATTGGGTGGGAGCGCGAGCTCAAGGTGTCTTTTTGCTTTGACCCCCGGCGCTGTGAGCAATCTGTTTTCGATCACCGAGGCTTCGATAAACTCATTCTCCTTGAAGGTTTGTCTCAGGTGGTTGGCAAACTCAACTCTTAACTCGCTTGGCAAAGGTCTGAGCTCTGTAATGTCGTATTTAGCCCGTAATGCTGGCCATAGTTTGTTATTGGACCAATCTTCGAACGTCTCTTGAACAGACATCGAGGACACATCAACTAGCCCTAAGTCAAGCAAGCGTTTTGCTCCTGCCTCACTCAGCAGTCGGTCAATAAGCTTTGGGATGCGGTGGAATGTCGCCGCCCAGTCGCTATTTCCACAACCAAAGACTGCAAACGAGACACCAGAAAGAATGGGCTCTTTGATCTTTTCCAACCAGGAGACGAACTTGACCGCGTTGCCAGCGGGTTGTCCCTCGTAACTAGCTGTTAAGATAATGACCGGCCGGTCAGTTGGCAGCTTTTCCAATGCTGAGTCCAAAGGTAGCATTGTAGCATCGAACCCATATCGGGATGCATTATGGGTAAAATTGAGAGCCAAAGACTCGCATGTGCCGGTGTTGGACCCATAAAGAACGGTAATGGGCTTCAAGCTATCTTTCACGGCTGGGGTCACTGCCGCTTCTGCGTCGGGCCCCTTTCTGGGCTCCTGGTCGTTGAACAGCCGATTCGCGAGTTGCACAGAGTCGAGGCCAGGTTTTAGTTTCGCGCGGAGGAAGAAGTCTCTTAGCCGCAAAGTCACAATCTGGTCAACATCGAGTTCGTAACTGGGATCATATTGGTCGACATCGAAGTTTTGTGCGAGCAGAGCGGTGATCAACACCATCTCAGTCATGGCGAATGGTCGACCAATGCAGCCACGAGCGCCATTTCCGAATGCCTTATGGGGTGATTAGCATATTTATCTAAGTAGTGGACGAAGAATAAAAATAATGTATGTGTACCTTCCAGGCATTCCTCGGCAGAGTACTGAGGTTCTCGTCTGTCATTCTTTCGGGCCGAAATTCTTCTGCATCATCTCCCCAGACGTCTGGATCACGGTGGATGGCTGGCAGGAGGGCAATGACTGTCTGACGCGGCATTATTGCAAACTTATCTTGTCCGATGATTGTGGGAAATTGTTTTTCTGTGGGTTTAAAGGCGATGACAGGAATGGTCGGCCATAACCGAAGGGATTCACGAACGCAGGTGGTTATATAGCGGAGTTTCGACAGGTGCTTCGAAGTAATTCGACCACTACCGACGACATCGTTCACCTCCTTCTGGACCTTTTTCCAGACTTCTTGGTTTTTAACAATATGATAAAGAAGAAAGGAAATCCCACCAGACGTTGTTTCATGACCTATTACCGTTAGCCTAAAGTGTACATTTATTGAAGAGAAAACAAAGTATTTCATGACTGGCCGTAGCATAGATATACATACCTGCTATAAGAAATGTGACCATATTGTCGATGATACTTTCCTCGGACATCTGCTGCCCGGTCTTAGGATCACGACCCTTGATCAACGCATTCAATATATCCTGGTCCTCAGTCGGATTGCTTCGTCGGATATCAATAAGATCCTTTGCAAACTTGCGAATAAAACTGATGTCACGGTCATATTGCTTCCGAGACCACCATAGGAGGCTAGTTAGAAAGGCCGGTCGCTGTGCTCGGTAGTTGGACTCCCTCATAAACCCGTCCATTGCCTGCACGAACGGATGCTTTTCTTCTGAGTAGAGGGAGTTCAATCGCACACCCATTGCACACAAAGTAACGGCATCGAGTGTAAATCGGGTACAGTCGTCTTGCACATTAATCGGTTTTGACGAACCATGACGCGCCCACTTTAGAACAAGTTGCGACGCAATATCATAGATCCCTGCGTCTTTCGTCAGTGATACTATTTCAATTTGGAACAAAGTATTTATCGGGTAGATACCGTGAAACATTTCCTGGATAGGGACGGGGCCAAAAGCTGGCGCGAGAATTCTGTGAGCAATCCCCCAATTTTGCTCGTTGGGATGCGCCGTGAACAGACTGTCATGGACAAGGTTTCTCATTTGGGATAGCGGGCCGGACACCGATTTCACGAAGCGATTCTCGTCGCACAGCTCGTCGAATAGCTCATGGTTACAGACGACTATTCGGCTGATATTTACAATACGAAGGTCATATATAGGGCCTGAACAGATAAGCTTCTGTGTCCGAAAATGTCATAGATATGCATACCATGAATATCCCCTAGTCGTCGGAGACTCTTGACTGTGAATTTAGGATCGATTTCGAATAGGCTCCCAATATAGGGAAGCCCAGGTGGCTGTGGAATCTCAGTCATTGCGATTTGGGCTCATTGACAGTCTTGTTCACCGGAATATTCGCTCCATGCCTTGGTTTTTAATTACACCTACTTTTTAGGCCTCCGATCCGTATGCCGCGTTTTGTAATCGAAGGATTAGGACCATGCAACTATACGGCTTCCGCCCCCGTCTGACAGGGTACCGACCCGGTCAATGGAGCCATGTTGCCATGCTGACCGCAAAATCTCCGAGCCACAACCTATAGCACGAGGATGGTCATACACGGTCCTCAAAGGACAGGTCTTCATAGAAAGGTTTGCTTTGATTGGACACATGGCAAACTATTCATCTTACACCTGTCTTGCGCTAAGATCACATTCTGAAGCCTAAGAGCTATATCGATTTACGGATACACAAGGAATATAAGCATAAAGTAATAACAGATAGAGAGATGATAGAAATAATGGTGCATGCATGCATGCATGCATGAAGGAGGAATTTATCTAGTGATTGCCGGTGGCCTGCATCTCTATCGATGCACGAGAGCCTCAGGTGTCAGCATAAACCAATTATAGAGAACAAAAATACCTATTGTACCAAAGGCAGAGGATCTACCTCATTAGTGAGTAGATCAAAGGATCAAGCAATTGTTGAAACAAAATTGAAATAAAGATTGAATCCAAACCAATCTAAATCTTTGGTCCTTTCAGAAGTTTTTATACAGAGACGATGTCTATATAGGTATTCCTTGTCTTCGCGCCTTATGGCTATATGCAGTCCATTCTTCGGTATCCGTCTTTAATCTTACTGAGTGTCTACCGCCAGATACCAAAATGGATTATATTGGATGATACTTTTGATTTTCACTCTATTTAAACAGGAAACCATGTCATTATCATCACAATACCGTATTTCCTGCCCTAGTTAGCTGGTTAAATAATCGGTATTGCTCGCTCCGTCAAATGCCAATAACTTGCACCTTTCAGGTCAACTGGGCCAAACTACCCCTTTGCCAGCAGACTCTACCACCTGTATTCCTTCACCTTACCCTGAATTACTGGTCCTTCTGTTCCTTCAACTGGGCCAGGTACTCAGCCCTCCTCTGGGAAGGCCAACTATCAACTTCCGCTTTAGACGGTGGACTATGCAAAGTTCGCGTTCCAAGATATTTTGTGGCCATGAAACGGTCCCAAAAAGTAAAGTAGTTCTCCATATTGCTCTAAATTACAAGGTCATATCAGCAAGGGGCCAAGTCAAGCACTCGTGGGACAAGGCATCACAAGCGAAACGGCAGTCAAAAAATAGAAAAAGAGAACTACGTACCTTCATTCCCCATTTTTGATGATGAATTCCATGGTATACACCATGTGCACCAGTAAATCGCCCGTAGATTGAAAAAGGACTCCATGGGAGGGCGTATCCCGAGTGGTCATCCACTTGCTTCATAGTGGCAAAAGTGAAAAGGAAGATGGCTTCCCGGTTACTCAGACCGACGATCGTCTGTGCCAGGACACACGACATAATATCCGAGAAGAAGCTTTCAGTGAGGCTGTTGTATAGGGCGCCGTAGGCGTAAGGGGTGTATATCTCGTGGTGAATCGAGTGAATGTTACCTTTATTTTGCGAGATGTCAGCTTTATTATACGTAGGTAGGCGTGGTTATAATGGGTGCGGAATACGCTCACGGTATATCCACTGGACTTTGTGCGAGGTAAAATGGAACCAGAAAACCCATGTATCTATCACTGCCAGGGCAAGAAGCTGACGACCTAGTAGGAATGCACCATAGATGACAGTTGGGATTATTCTCTGCAATAGAATGTCGGCATTCCACGAGTCGGTAGAAGGATGGTGCGGCGGATAGTGGTTTAAGATTTGCTTTGCCCACCGGGCTGCGGTTTCATTGCCTGCTTCGCCGATTTCCAGCCAGTCTACCACAAAACCAAGAAGTAGCTGGCATGCATGTAGGGTCAAAACAGTCTTGATGACATGAGCCCTTGAGGGGACATTGCGGCGGCGTTCTTCTTCCGTCGGTTGCAGGCGATACTGGGCGAAAATATCGAAGTAATCAAGAAGTTCGTAGAATGTCGCAGTCAGCCAGTAGCTGGAAATAGGAATGACGGCTGTGAGCTGGGCCTCATTGAACCCGAAGTATAAGTCTGGTCGGCGAATGCGATCTTGCAAGGATGTCACGACGGACTGGAGGAGTCCTGTGACCTCATGGGCTGAGCTCATCTTTTCTTTGAGACAATATGATTGAGTTTGATAGTTAGATTACGTCGCTTCTAACTGCCAGCTATTTAAAGCGGGCAATGGCGAATGGAGGCTGTGGGTAGATGAAAGCGGCGGCTTCCGAGTCCGACGGGGGTCCGCAGAAAGTCTCTCGTCAGCAGCAGTATGTGGACGGTGTAGAAAGCTTTACGTATGTTGCGGCGAGTGGTTATACCCATCCTGCGTATCAGTGATCACACATTGAAGATGTCTATCCTTCTGGTCGACTGGTGTTTTTACGCTACTGAATGGATCACAGCCCACCTTGGATAAAGTACCTAGCCACTTGAAACGTTTTAGATGAGTTTTGAATCTGTATATTATACAATGCTAGATATGTCGCTCCTCAAGCCTTACATCGGCAAAGCCCTGCCTTCCGGTCTCATCCTTGTTCAATGGTTTACACTCAATGAAGAGACTGGTCAACATCCCAACAGGTGCGATGACCGCCAATGCTATCCACACATAATGTAAGCTGACGGCGTAAGTTTCAAGTATCATTTTTTTGACTGACGGATATCCGTCGAGAGATGACAACGTTTCAATGGCGTACACTGCCGTACTACCATCTTTAAATTTCTCTGCTATCGCCGGAAGATTCTTCCACTGCGAAGCATGAGTAGTGTACGTATTAGAAAAGATGGCGGCACTGATTGCCAGGCCAATAATCTGACCAGTAAGCCTGAAGAAAACCAGAGTACCGACTGCAAGACCGACATCATCAACACTCATATTCGCCTGCAAGGGAATAGCGATGATTGTGTATAAGATGCCGACACCTATACCTCCCGGAACCTGGAGGCCCAATTGAACGCTCCTGGAGGATTGCAGGTCCAACAAGGACATAATGCCGACACCAAGGCTAATGGTAACCCACCCTGTCCACATGATCCAGTTGTACTGAGAAAAGGAAGTAACCAAGAACGCCGCAATTGAACCAGAGGGAACGGCCAGAAAGCTGAGTGGAAAGGCACTGATCGCGGATTCTATCGGCGATTCCTGGTGCACTCCCTGGAAATATAGAGGGAGAATATAGATCACAGCGGCTGTTATCAGCCCATGGATTAGAGACCCGAGCATGCAGAAGCCAGAAGTTTTGCCGGCAAGGATCCGATGAGGAAACATGGCGTCTTCGGTGCGGTATTCATGGAATGCAAGGACAACCAGTACCAGCGGACCGATTGTTAATGGCACGTATGTCTGCCACGACTTCCATGGGTAAAGTACGCCCCCCCAGCTAAGGGGGGCAATTGTAGCGGTAGACCCAATGACAAAAAGCACCATCCCAAGCCAGTCGACGCGCTCCCATTTCGTTCGCGACGGCATGTCAACTGGTTTCAGGCGAAGGAAGAATATACTCAGTACTGCACCCACACCTAGAAGCGGCTTCGACCTATCAGTACCTGTAGTTGACCTTCACGGGGAAGAGCATACCAGATCTATCCATGCAATCCATCTCCAGCTGACATACGTTGAAAAAGCTCCCCCCACCACCGGTCCCAAAACGGAGCCCAGCGCAGTGGGGATATTTAACAAACCGACGTAAAATGCTCTTTCCTTCAGGCTCGTTATATCGGTGACGATAATCTCCGTCAGTACATCCACTCCTCCTCCACCGATCCCCTGGACAAGCCGACCGACAATGAGTACATAGATATTCGGCGCTGCACCGACAATAGCCGCGCCAGCTGCGAACAGGAAGAGGCAACTATAAAGTAGGTACATGCGACCGAAGATATTGGAAAGGCTGGTGACGAGAGGCTGGGTCAAGACTGTCAATAGCAGGAAGACCGAGTTGGCCCAGAAGTATTGCACGGTGGAGGCTGAAAAGTCATCTTGAATACTCTGCAACAAATTAGACCCATCATACAGATGCGCAGGGGTTTCTTACCGGAAGGGATATAGGAAAAATGGTCGTCTCCAAGGCATGCGTGAAGGCATACAATGAAAGCGACAGGAATGCGAGGTAGAATCCCACGCTTTTCCCTCCAGTGGCCTGCGACATCAAAAAATTCCTGCCGGGTCTAATATCAAGGGCTGGGAAATCATAAACAAAGGAAAACGCGCTGGTTACAAAAGGGTTTGCTTACAATAGTATTTGATCTGTATCAAACGACCGGCTTCCGCCACCGATGGACTGGGCGAGTCAGGGGGCCGAGACATAAAATAAAAAAGCCCACCAAGGGCAACCAATGGTAAAGTCGCCATACGGAGGTTAATAGGGTTTCCATACACGCCATCTGTACATAAATATGGGGTTTAGCCCCTCTATCTTACCATCTTTCTACTGATACCACCACTTTACTGCACTGCTGTCAATTTCAAAATGAACCCTTCCGACCCCGTAAAATTTTTCTGGGGCCCCCCAACATCAAAGGCCAAGTCAGTATGCCATCTTGCGCACTTTTTATTCACTTGCTGACTTCGACAAAAGCTTCTGCGAGACCGACTACGCCGTGAGCAGATATATTGCCGAATTTATAAACACTTTGTCAAATGTTATTTACAGTACGATGACGCAAGGAATGTAAATTCTATGATCTAATGTATCTTCTTTAGTTATCTATGGCGTCTACGGGTTGCGCCAACTGCGATCGAAAGCGAACAAAAATAGCGATCCTCTACGTGCCCTTCCCTACTGGGGCTTAATAGCGGTCGGTCTATGCTCGTTTGCATTCCATCTTAGTCTGAAATACCACACCCAAATGAGTATGTGTCGCGTGTTCCCACCAGCTACTATCCGGCTCCTAATTTCCTCCAGTGGACGATCTCTCCATGCATTTCACTACAACTCCAGTCCTACATCGTGTTTTAACAGCCAATTCTAATCGCCGAGAATCTATCGTCATTGCGATGGTGCTTAGTTCTATTTTGCTGGTTTTGATAACATTCCATATGATCACCAATGAGCTGATCGTTCACTCCGTGTCATTTGTCGGCACGGTGACCATCATTGGGGTTCGCACAATTGGGCTTGTCCGAAGCCGGACCCTACCGGATTCAGCTGCCCGGCGACAGGTCTGGGGAATGGTGAGGTTTGGAGCAGGTTGGTAATCTAATCCTACGATAATATTCTAAACGACTAACTTCGGGTGAAAGTGATTTTCAACGTTGGGTATTGGCTTTGGCTGGTTGATCAGTGGGCCTGCGGATTCTTAACCAAAACGAGAGAAGCAATAGGTCTTCCCTGGGCTTTTGTATTAGAACTTCACGGATGGTGCGTTTCAGAATTCTTACATGCTTTTCTTCCTCATGACACTAAATGCATTGAAATAGGTGGCATATTTGTACTGGAATAGGGGCCTATACCTTTATCGCTGTTGTAGATCACCTGGTCTCCGGTGAGGCCACAAAGAATATCCAGAAATCATCATTCGCCTGGCCTGCTTCCTGGGCGTCAACCTCAGTTTTCGCGGGACAAGAACCATCCGTACAAAAGGAGGTCAGCGAGAAACAAAAAGAAACCCACAATCATATATAGATTTTTTTCGAGACAGAGAATGACGCTGTTAGATGATCTATTATCATTTCAAATATCGGTCTCCTTTCATGTTAGTTGCGGGTATATTCAATTCCAGTCTATTTTTGTTTCTGAGGTGCTCTGGCTAAGTGAAGGGCTGTATGGTACTGGGCCGACATGCTATTACGAAAAGCCCGAAGAGAGCAAAGAGAAAGGAAAGGAAGTTAGTATCGCCTCTTACGTAGATTAGTCTTGTCTCAGATAGAAACCTTTCGAACGCATTGGAATTGTTGCTGTCAGAGGAAATGAGAATGTTCGCGCTAGAATGTTTTGAAATCTTTTGTGCCCAACGAAGTACTAGAAAGGCTATGGCACATGATGACAGCGCTGGGGTCTGGCCCGTTCCCTGTAATCCGTAGTGGATCTGCTTATGGGCCAAACTTAGGACCCATTCGGTACTATTTTTTAATGATTTTAATGATTTTAAGCCCCAAACTTTCTGCAGCCGAATGTAATTGGTTATTAAATGACTTTCCTTTAATAAACTAACGCATCTTATTATTTTCTTGTTTGATATATGTAGAAAAATAAAAATTGAAATAAAAAAAAAACTCTTGAAATTGCCCGCATTTCAACTTTGGGCTGGCCCATGAACAGGTCTACTCTATAGCTAGTGGGGTTGGAAACCATGAGAAGACACTGCGAGAGAAGTAGCAACTGCTGAAAGAAATTCACAAAGATGAATTTATTGAGCGAAGGGCTCAGCCGGAATGTATTCAATCGAGTGAATCCGTGTAGAGTCATGTAACCTGTCAAACCAGCCGATCTAAATCTAAGAAGGTAAAATCGGCCGAGGTATCACTAAGTCCTAGTTCGCAGCGAATGCTAGAGCCTGCTATATCGGCAAACGAACACATCGACATACCAGGAGTATGGTCTGAGCTCGGGTAGCTATTCGAAAGCACCCTAACCACAGTCACAAACTCAATAATAGCACCCACTAGTGCCTCAAGTCTCGTGGCAAGTGTTATATGACGACATATCATATTGAACCTTTTTAGGAATTGGTGGAAGCTCTTTAGCAACTCGACGTCGCTAGTGGCGTGGGGTTCTTGAATAATATTTGACGCCAGCGCAGAGATGGCGGCAAGCCCTTCGGTAGAAAAAAGCCTAGAACGCTTTGTTAGTTGCAGAATAAAAACAGTGGTGTAGGGGTATACTTACAGGGGAAGAAGTGGCTGGGTATCTAGATTCTCACCATTGTCCATTCCTATGGATATTAAAATCGAGATTGCATTCCGCGCGGTTGAGAGGACTGAGTCGCAGCTTTGACTTCCCGGAAATGCCTTGTTGATCACCAATCTAGTAATCAAGCAACTGAGGGTAGTCCAGAGCTGGAAGTCATTCGTTGTAGAGTGCGGGGCGAAAGGGCTAGCAGCATCAATGCCAAGAGCCGACTGAAGACTCTGTAATTCTTCAAGCTGATGTATTGCAACGCCCTGGGCCGTATGAACGGGAGGAGAGGTAGTGCTAGTGACTAACACGTTATGGCGAAGTCGCGCGACGTGGATTGCGGCAAGAAAGTGGATGCTGCCACGGTTCCCCGGTTCCTCTAGTGGCAGAGGCGTCTCGGTCACTGCATATGAGGGCATTCGTCTAGATGCTTTCATTGGGATGGAGGTTTCCAGTATGAAGATACACCAGAATATGTTGACGTGTTCTACAGCAATTTGCGGCAGTGGAGAACTCTTCTGTAGACCGCTCTGTAAATCCAGGAGTCTCCATAGAGAGTGTGTGAGCTGTACGCTTCTTCGTGCTAGGTCTGTGAGACACATTGACTGGCACACTAGGGACTGATTGATTGTGTTAGTACAGTCTTCGACGCAAGCTCCAGAGAAATAATCGCCTCACCAGAGAGAGTAATGCTTGCAAATTTGCTATCTTGGGGTAAAGAAGAGCTTCCAGATTCCCGAATGCTCCCAGCGCATTCTCCAAGAATGTCTTTAGGAGCTCCAACTCCATTACAGCAGGCACATCCTGTGCAAGGTGCCGTCGAACTTTGGCCATAAGAGTCAGGAGAATGATATTATTAGAACACAGCGAGTAGGCGACGTCCTGACTGCCATTCCCTGGGTCATCGTAAACTGCAATAAGTTCCTCAATGTTGCGCCGAGTGAATATAGGGAATGAATCGTTCAGCGTGTCAAAGTACGTTGTCGCCATCGCTTGTAGTATAGAGAGCGGGGGTCTCATCACAGTGACATTTGTATCTGTTCCATTCTGGGCCTGCGTCTGGAGCTCGGAGATATGATGCAGAGAGGAGTTCAGTGTGGCTAACGGTCCACTGGTTTGATTGTTTCCACCGTATTTTGCAGTTGCAGTCTTGGCACAAGCCACGGCGAGACATGCGATGCTGTCTCTTTCCTCCGAAAACTCCTGCTGAACCTCAGGAACACTCGGTGGCCATTCAAAGTCGTCAAGGTCAATACCAGTTGAACCAGTCGAGGATAGCTCTCCAACACTGGGAAGGTTAATTAGCACGGGTTCGACGTCAAGCCTATCGAGGTAGGGTTGAATTCGAGAAAGAGACGATTCGAGACTATTAATGCGATCCTCTGCCCGGCGTAGTCGGCGTATACTAGGTATTATGTTAGCCCTATGCACGGGAGAGCTTCCGACTGTTTGATACATGATTCTCACAGCTCGGTGCTCTGATTTGGCTTCTTCCCTCGCCCGGAGTACTCGCAGACCAGATTCAATCGTTTACAGTTGCTGCATACTGGTCGCTGTCGTTCGCAGCGTTGCTTCTTGGATCGGCATTGATCGCAGGCTTTGCTATTTATCAGCCGTACTGTCTCATGTGTGTTCGATGGAGGCGCGATACCAGGATCATGGGTAGACCACAAGGGCATTGGTGGCTCTATTTGGTCTGAGATAACTCTAACGTCAGGCATTGTGACCACTATTAGTCAACGATTTGTCGGCTCGGATTCTATCATGTCATCTTTGCATCCAAAGTGCTGGGGAAGGGACAATCATAAAAGCTTTTCAGGACGGATTCTGAACACACTGTCTCATCGGGGGCTATTGTCTCATCGGGGGCTATTGTCTCATCGGGGGCCATTTTCACAATTTAAGCAAAAGTACTGACCTTGGGGAGGATGATGATGCATGGACGGCATGGCATGCACGTTTTACTGCCCCCCAGGTAATCTTAAAAAGTGACTCTTAAATTACCAGGCTTAGGTAGTCATTGGTTGTATTGGCCCCCACTTTTCCAAGCTTATTTACCTTGACAATTTCTACTGGGTACCTCAGGGTGGTAGTAATATTAGGCCGCCCATGAATAAGCGTAAGGATAATCTCACCGGCGAATCAGCCACGATTTGTTTGCAGGAGCTTATATTTATGAATTGACCCTTTGCATTTAGCTTACCTCGTATGGAGAACAACGATTACAGCCTTGTCTATAATTGTGCGATTGGCTGATTCAGTCGGCTGTTAGAATTTCGGGATATCCCCGGGTACCCTCGAGTGTTGATAAAGTCTTCAGGATATTTATTAGTAATGCTACGGCATGTGGCGCATATTTAGTTTACTATCCAGCACTCTAACTTGACGAGGTTGCATTTTTGGCTTTCGGGCAAACGGCCCTGCCGCAGGTCTCGACATAGTCTAGTTCTTGGTCTAGCTCCTACACTTTTCTTGATACGCCGTATTACCCAGAGTGCGAGACGATTTGCTTTTGGCATTTGATCCGGATGACCGAGCTCCGCCAGCCTATTGCATCGTTCTCGGGGCACCCACGGATCTTACATGCAGGGAGGCGGGCCGAGCCAACCATGATTGGTTGAAGTAGACTATGGCATGGTGTTTGTTTTAGTGTCCGCAGGATATCCACGTGTAAGTAATACAGTCTTGGTAGTATCGATTAGGTGAATCTTAAGTAATCCTTGACTAAAGGTGTTTTCATTTTCCTTTGCTAATATTGAATACAAAAATATTATCTATTTCATGAAGACCATATATCAGGAAGATACTTTAATGCACTTTATTCTTGATGCTCCATACTGGAATGAGGTAAACAACCCTTCTAAAATTATCATATTATATCGAAGAAGCCCTGGTATCTCTATCAGCCTCCTGTTTAATACAAAGTACTATTGTTACCATAGATTTGTCTCAATTGCATAAGGATTTTCAGCTTGAAACTCTAAATTCCTTCATATAAGAAAGAGTACCTTACATAGTACACATAGTGAGATTATATCCACGAAGGCTATTTGGGGGCCATTATCGAGGATAGTGGCGCAGTCTAGGCCGAACGCCAGGCATATGGGTCACCCAATCGTGCAAGCCATCGACGAGTCTCTGCAAGCCCAGAGCACACGATGGCTAGACTTCGGAATAAACCGCAAAACTTTAAACCGCCCCACCCCAAAACCGCAATTGGGGCGGGTTTGGGGGTAAGGACTATAAGCCGCAATGGTTTATGGGCCCACAATTAGTTCTTAAAGTAGTGTAGAATTGTAGAGTATTTGACCTTTATAGTTTATACACTTTCCCTTGACTTCTTCTGTGTTTCATTTATTTATCTGAGATTATTTTAATAAAACTAAAATTGTATAATTGTATTCTCTCCCTTATAATAATTAGATATATCCTTATCGCATCTTATACGCTTACGAGCTCGTAAATTAGCCCGGAGTTAAGTCCTACTCTCGGAATTAGAAGGTGGTATAGGTTTAGCTATACGATCTACTATATTACTATCTAGATCATCTATATCCTACCCTTCTTCGTAACTAGTAGTAGGGAGCCAAAAGAGCGGGGAAGCGAGGTATATTAGTCCTCTAGAACTCTAATGGGGCTATATTAATTGTAGCTAGATTAGCTAGTTTAATAGAATAAAGAGTAAAAGTAGAGGAGAGGATATACTACTATCTAATCTTACATCGATTTTGAATTCTGGTAGAACGATGTAGCGCAGCCTAAGAAACGTAGGAGCACTCTTTATGCCCGCCTCGTTCTTACCACATGGAAGATCTTTGAAATCACTCACGACCGTTCGAGCCAAAATTAGCATTTCGACGGTCCGCATATTGCTAAAACACATATCCGGATTTCTGTTGCGGTTGTCAAGCAGGCAAGGAGCGAGAGTTTCAAGCACTTCGGATTTAAGCCGAAGGGCAACGCGAAGATCGAACTCCTGATCCCCACTTATACTTTTCGGTGGCCCTTAAAAATCTTAGGTGGCTACTTTTCTTCGCCTTGCATTTCGATGTCTCTAAAATGACTTCGAGTTCATATTCGAACCAGCCATAGGTGTTGTCGGGACATAATCATGCTGGCTATTGTTTGTCAATTGGGCTGCCAGGGGATGAGGTTGGGCTGCGGATTATGGAGTCGGTGAGGCTGAGTCTCCGGACTCCGTAATTACCAGGATTATTGGAAATTTTGTCTTACCGAATAAACAGTAGAAGTCTGGTCTGGGGTTCTTATTTCCTGTGCCTTGAATGTACGGGAAAACCCAATGAGAAGATGAAAAAAGCCACTAAAGGGCTCCCAGTTATTATAATTCGACGAACATCCCAAGAAAGAAAGAGGAATGATCACTATTACAATCATACTCTGTGCTTTCAATGTACTTCTAGTTCTGGGGGTATACAAACCGAAATATATGAGATTTTGTTGCTCCACCACCTTATACGATCAACTTGAGAGATAGCTCAGATATGTTATGAGACAATACCGCTGATTCTGACCGCACCACATAGTCACTGCTAGATAATAACCAGTACATAGGGTTAATGAGGACAAAAATTGGGAATGATCGTCTTATCCGATGTTATATCCGTATAGCCGAGTCTATTCATCACCGACATAGACCAAAACCTGACACCGGGGGCCTACGGAAGTACAGGATATTCAGCACGGTGCAAGTGGGTTTATACAGGCTAATATCTGCAAATCTGATAGGCACAGCGACCGGAGGAACGAGGAATAACATCAACTTCATCGATGGATGGAGACCCCGAACTTTTTGGGCTGCAGGAAACTTTACCAGGCCATGTTCGACAATTTATCATTATAAGAATGCCTCGCTGGACTTCTGGGTCGTATTTCTAATATCCCATTTTAGTCTATATCAATAGACCTGCTCTGTGCAATATCATCAACGCCACTCTAGTCTAGTGCTGAGACCTCAAATCAATACAATGACCGCACAATCAACCCTCCCGCCTGGCTTCAAGCTCTGGGTAAGCTTCATGTTGTCTATACTGGCAAACAAACCGAAAGCTGACCAGTTACAGCTGCTTGACTTGGGGGTGCTGGATATTGACGCCTCATACGTTCTTTCGGGAGCAAATGTTCCGCTTCATGGTGCCACACCACAGAATCATGAGTGTCGCCCGTGCCTAATGATTGAAGGTCTTCTTTATCACCTGGATAAGGGCCTCATCCTTCTAGATATGGGATCTCGGGAGGATATCATCCAGTCGTGGGACAAGGAGTTCTTGGAATGTGCGCCGCGTATATAGGACAAGGACATTCACTCTCTGCCCGAAGCTATCAAGGCCACTGGTGCAGGAGAAATTGGTGATGTCAAGGCTGTTGTCATGAGCCATCTTAATCTTGACCACGCAGGAGGGTTGAAGCATTTCTTTGGCACCGGCAAACCCACCTTCACGATTTCGAAAAGTGCGATGACTATTAAAATCCAGATGAGGAAATTTGGTGCCACGAGTATGAGCTCAAAAATGCGTTTTGGGCATCCGCCACTGGCATTGACGCCGGTCTCTTCCTTCCCTACTATCTCCGCACGGATCTTTTGAACTGGAAGACCATCTCGGAGAACAAAGTAGAGCTCTGGAAAGGGTTTACAGTCCACAATTGCCCAGGGCATACTGAGGGATGTCTGGTTACCGAGCTCACGTTCCCAATCTCCGATACTGTGGTTATGACCGGTGACCTTTTCCATGTGAAAGAGAACTACGAAGATGGGCGTCCGCAAAGGTTCCTCATGAGAGATTACAGCCAGTGGTTCCAAAGTTGAGATTATGTTCTGAGACTGGTGAAACAGACGAATTCTAGAGTAGTTTTAAGTCATGAGAGAAGCTACTTTGATATGTTCGAGAAAAGCCCCAACTTCTTGAGCTGAGGGAGCACGTTCTCGGATGGCTTTGATTTGTCAGAAGCTGAAAAGATTATTGATTACTGCACGCCCTTCATGGTTAACAGATAAAAAGCGCATTTTCTCACCCCTGAATAGTTATCAGTTGACTGTTGTTATATTTTGCCTGTATTTCTAACGATAGAAGATAGATAAACAACCTCTTGATGATATTGTAATGACGAAACAGAAAACCAAACAGCTAGAACAATAGAAGATATTAATCTAGCTAAGTAGAAAAACACACGATATAGAGAGATAGAGAGAAAGAAGGAAGGAAAGGAGAAAGAGCTATCTATCAAGCAGGCCTGCAGAAACCTGAGGTATCTACCAAATCCTTAAGACATTGCTAGGTGCGATCTGAATACCTAATGACATGTCTATGTTTTGCTGGAGCAGAGGAGGCTACAGGAAGCACGTTAGATTCTGTTCGTATAATGGGTGCCCTGTTGCCTGGCACCTTACTATATCTCCCATAGTCTAGCTAGCTCTCATTATTCCCTCTCTACAACCTCACAACAAAGTGATTTATTGATCCCTTGTTCCATAGTAGAGCCATGGACTTAGGTTCAAGAGATTCGTACACAGAGCAGGCGGAAAGAAAGAACATATCCACATTGATGAGAGCATTTGAAATTGTGCTCGTTTTTCCAGTGAATGTATTCAAACGAGAGCGAACTGATCCTTTCAACAACCACAATTAATGATGAACCGTCGAATGTGATGAGGGTACTGGAAACAAGGAGCAAAATTCCGAATTGTTGAATGGCCGGAACCACTGTCATCTAACATGGCAGCTTGGGACAATACTGAACTGAGACCATTTTGTAAACGCAGCAAGAACGACGAAACAACAGATGCAGGATGCATGCCTACGGAAATGGACCCTAGGAAACTCATCATTGGAATGAAGCATGCATACAGGAAGCTTGCTGCGGCCGCATCAGGGTTTCACCGCTCAAGTGCAGTAGGGACCCTTGGGGCAGTCGACCTCATGAGGTTCCTCGAGATATCTAATCTCCTCGGAAGTCAACTGGATATGAAGTGTGGAAATAGCCTCATCAATGCGTCTTTTACTCGACAAGCCAAGAATGGGGTTCTCTTTAGGATGGCTCAAAACCCAAGCAATGGCAACTTGAGCCATACTGATTCCCTTGTTCTTGGCAACCTCTTCGACACGATTGACGATGGTTTTTTCGGTCTCGACTTCCTCACCGCGAACAAGGACCTTGATTCCAGGATCTGTGCTTTCAGGAACTGATGGGCGGGAATCCCAGGGACGGGTGAGGATACCGCGCGCCTGAGGAGACCAGGGAATGAGACCAATTCCAGCATCCAGCCAGTACGGGATCATCTCACGTTCTTCCTCGCGGGAGATCAATTTGTGATAATTCTGCATAGAAATAAACCAGTGCCAGCCATGCCTGACGGCGATGTTTTGAAGCGATTGGAACTCCTAAGCAGCCATCTGTCACGGTGTTAGTATATAATTGCAGTCCCATTCACCGGGTTTCAAGCCGATAGAGAGAATTTATCATATGAACATACTGTGCTAGCGCCAATATACCGGACTTTGCCGCTCTCGACAACATCGTTGAGCGCCTTCATGATCTCCTCACGGGGGTCTCGCGATCAAGGCGGTGGATTTGGAGAACGTCAATATACGTGCCCAGCCTCTCGATGCTAGCATCGACAGCATCAAATATGTGCTTACGAGACAAACCGACCCGATTGACCCAGCTACCATTGTTACGTCCGCAAGAGAGAATTGGGGGCATTTCACCCACGTCGTCAACGCCAAAATAACACTTGGTAATGATAAACACGCGGTGGCGTGGGATCGAGTATTTCTTCAACGCTTTACCCACGATTTCCTCGGATACACTGTGAGAATAAGTGTCGGCCTTTGAGGTGGTAGTTAGTTATTTGGATATTACTTCCAAGGTTTGGTAGTAGTGCGCGGACATCCATACCGTATCAAAGGTTTTGATACCGCTCTTGTATGCGTGTTCAATGAGGGGAAGTGCCTCGTCTTCCTCTAGAGCCCATTGCTGCCACTCTTTGGAGCCAAATAACATGGCACCCAAAATAACCTTGGAAAATCTTAAGGCCAGAATCCCCAAGACTTTTTATAGTATTTGTTAGCAAATGTACAGCCAGGATGCAGCCACAAGGGAAGAAGGATACAATACCGGACGTATTCCATTTCATTCTTAGCGGCCATGTTTAGTCTATCAAGGTTAGAGAATGAATTTCAAGATACATGACTATCGTCATAGCTGAACGGGTATGTACCACGTAGAGGGCTGTCGGTAATGAGAGGATTGGTTTGAGAATGAAGAATGCAATATTATCCTTTCTTCTATTCTTCTTATGAGTACCCACCGCTACCACTATGTTTAGGGATGCCTCCATTACCAGATTTGATTATAAACAAATCCATAAGCCGGACTCAAGTTGGCGTGAAGTATGTGAACACGGGTAAGCTGCGGAAGGGATCAGTAGCGGACCTGACCAAAACGCTAGGGCCCACTTTTAGGATTACAAACGAGTTCCGGCTCCTGGCTACTCCTTGCGCCCTCTATACTTGATAATTTCATAGGTAGACAACATCGGAGAATCGGGTGGTGTTCTACAACCGTGCCAAGCACCCTTGCGAATACATCGGATATAGCCCCACATGAGGTGAGTAGGTTGAAGTCTAACCAATGAACGCGGGAACCTCTCCGATTACTCAGCGGGGCTGCTAGCATTGATATCCACCTAGGTAAGGTTGGCCCCCTGATTTGCTGCGGTGAGCCTATATAACTCGGGTTGAGCTGAGGTGTACTCTAGAAGATGGTATATTTTGGAATCAGGTTCCATACTTGCGGCGTGCAATAGGATATAAGGATATCTCCATTTATCCACATGCCCTTTGGGTTGATGGCTCTCATCTATTTGGCAAAGTTGTAAGAAATCCACTGTTGACCGGATTGCGGCACTGGAGATGCACGTCTATGACTCATATCCCAGTGTGTTCGCAATTTGAAGTGGTCACGTAACTAAGTATTTAACAAGTCACCCTTATTTTTTCACGTCATAGCCACTACATTGAACCCATTCCTTTCTATCTTTCGTGGTTCGGCTGTACACCAACATAATGGAGGGAATCAAACGTGCATTTGACAAGTGTAAAGAGGAGAATCGCGCAGCTTTGGTCACATATGTGACAGCCGGCTATCCTACCGCCGATGGAACGCTGGATATTATGTTGGCTCTACAGGCTGGTGGTGCAGGTAAGAAGAGGAATCCTGCGATGGCATGCATGATTGCAAGTGAACGCTAATAGATAGACAGACATTATCGAGCTTGGTATCCCATTCACCGATCCTCTCACAGACGGGGTTGTCATCCAAAGATCCAACGCGAAAGCCCTCGAGAATGGCGTCGATATCTCGGCCATGCTGCGAATGGTAGAAGAGGCACGGAAGCGAGGCTTGAATGTGCCAGTGCTTTTCATGGGCTACTATAATCCTGTCTTCGCTTATGGAGAACAGAAGTTGTTGGTTGACAGCAGGGCTGCTGGGGTGAATGGGTTCATTATTGTTGACCTTCCCCCAGAGGACGCCTTACGGTTCCGGAAGTCATGCAAGACAGAAGGGTATATACTCCCCTCCTGTTCTGCAAATTCCTCCAATTGGGTGGAATTGTGCTAACTTGAAGACAGTCTTTCCTACGTCCCGTTAATCGCACCTTCGACAACGCCGGATCGAATGGACATGTTGTGTAGTATTGCTGATTCATTCATCTATGTTGTCTCCCGAATGGGTGTTACCGGAGCCAACAAAACCTTGGCTAGGAATTTGAATGAATTGCTTGGTCGTGTGCATGCTCGGACTGGAAATCGCATCCCCGCGGTCGTCGGGTTCGGTATCAACACACATGAACAATTTGCCAATGTGGCTCGGATTGCTCAAGGTGTGGTCATTGGAAGCAAGATCATTTCTCTTATTGGAGAGGCAGCCCCGAATACCGAAGCCGAGGTAATAACGGCCTATTGCCTTCAAGTGGCTGGTCGAACTCAGGATGAAATTGTCATCTCTTCCATGACAGGTGACACCACCAGCAAAGAGCCTGTCCCACACGATAGCACTGAGAAGGCTGTTCCAGATACAAACTATGACTCCACGGACACGCACACTCGCTTTGGAAAATTCGGGGGTCAGTACGTCCCGGAGGTCCTAATGGAGTGTTTGAACGAACTTGAGAGTGGATTCCAAGAGGCAAGTGCTGATCCAGCCTTCTGGGAAGAGGTGCAGTCATACGCTGCGTATGCAAATCGGCCATCATCATTGCATCTTGCGCCGCGACTGACCGAGCATGCGGGCGGAGCACGTATCTGGCTGAAACGTGAGGATTTGAATCATACTGGTAGCCACAAGATCAACAACGCCCTTGGTCAAATTTTGCTTGCACGACGACTCGGTAAAACAGCAATCATCGCGGAAACAGGAGCCGGCCAGCATGGAGTAGCTACGGCAACTCTCTGTGCCCGCTTCGGGATGAAGTGTACGATATTCATGGGAGCAGAAGATACACAACGCCAAGCCCTTAATGTGTTCCGGATGCGACTTCTCGGTGCCACTGTGATTGCAGTTCCTGGAAGACACTTTAATGAGGAAGGCAATCTTACTGGTGGTACTCTTCTTGATGCTGTCAATGAAGCCTTCCGTACCTGGGTAACAGAACTGGATTCGACACACTTTATCATCGGTTCAGTCTTTGGTCCGCACCCATATCCGACCATCGTTCGCACTTTCCAGTCTGTCATTGGAACTGAAACACGAGCCCAGTTTCAAGAACAGAATGAAGGACGTCTTCCTGATGCGGTTATTGCTTGCGTGGGGGGCGGCTCAAATGCGTCTGGGATGTTCCACCCCTTCCTTGAAGACGAGTCTGTTACACTTGTTGGCGTGGAGGCTGGTGGAGAAAGTAACAAGGTTGGCCATCACTCTGCAAGCCTAGGATATGGCACGATCGGTGTTCTACACGGAGTTCGTACATACATTCTCCAAGACGAACACGGCCAGATCTCGCGCACACGATCCGTGTCTGCTGGTCTTGATTATCCCGGCGTTGGGCCAGAATTAGCCAGCTGGAAGGATCGGCGGCGGGCAACTTTCATGACCGCTAGTGATAAGGAAGCATTGGATGCGTTTCAGTTATTGAGCAAGATGGAAGGTATCACGCCCGCGTTAGAAAGTGCGCATGCTGTGGCTGGTGCGGTGCGTCTGGCGAAGGAACTTGGACCAGGCAAAGATATTGTTATATGTTTGAGTGGGAGGGGCGACAAAGATGTCCAAACAGTCGCACATCTTTTGGAGGCTGTTTAATCCTTAGGTACCTAGGGCGGAAAAGCCTCTGTAGCTAGCCTGATAGAAAGAAATGTTTTGACATATTGTTGAGAACCTGGCGAGTGCCTCAGATGGGAGGCCTCGTTGCGAGATACTTAGTTTGCTCTTTCTCTCACTCTTCTCCTTCCTTCTCTCCTAGATCCAGTTTGTGGCTCTTAGTCTTCGTACTCTGAAGATCAAGGTGTCAATAAAGACTACAACATCTGGAAAGTTCATGCAATTCAACGGTGGTACCCTGCCATGGTAATGGCAAGAAGGCAGCCACACCAAGCCTTTGAGACGTTTTGTTCAGGATTGTGTGGATGCCTTGGGTGGCTGCAAGCTTGTTCTCTGATAGATAGTTTGTTTGCCTTCTCTTCTCTCTCTCCTTCCTTTCTCTAGAGTGCACGTCTCCCTGCTTAGCTAGACCAATATTGTTCTAGCATTTTGGTTTGCTGCTTCGTCGACACTTTCACTAGTAGCTTACACATCCCAGTAAAAGTATAACATGCTACATAACTGATGCTTTCCGATGTAATCCATTTAGTGTCACTCTCGGGTTCGCCATTAGACATGAGTGCACCTATATAATAAATGTAACACATGGCTATGACAGTAGATTGCGATAGATATCATTTACTAATACTGTATGGGTTTCTAACTGCCTAAAACTATGAGATTGACAATTTTTTAGGATATGCTGACAAGGAGTAATATGCTCTTCCATGTTTCTGTTCGAACATTCTGTCTGAAATATGGTGGATCTGGATGTGGGTTTCTGGGTATTTACTCATTAATACATGGGCTGCCGGTTGGGGAGCACGTCATTGCTGTAACTAATTGACCTGCTTGAATTCCATGAACACCATATTTGAAAAATGGCAGCATCACTTACAAAATCTTAAGTTGATTCAGACTCTTTGCATGTTCCAATAGTGTTATATAGTAGTAGCATAAGATAATAACCATTTCTATGTCACAATATCTCTATAGAAGAAACGCAGCCTGTTGTTCTGGAAGCTATTACAGCGGCGCTAAGGGGAAATAGGACATTTCTTTTGTGAGCAACATCATTGAGCAAATAGCTGAAGTTGCTACAGTCAAAGCAAGTATACATAAATATTCCTCTAGGTCCACAATAGCATCCCGACAGGGCACAGAACAGGGAAGGTGACAGAGAGCGCCTCACATTATAATTCTCCCAGGTGTGGAAGCACGCTATATGAGCCAGACGTCGACTTCGATTTCAATATGATGCTCGGGGAATGGTAAACTTTCCACACCGACCATGGTAAACAAGGGCTGATGGTTCGGGCACCACTTTTTGATGCTGTGTACCATTTGCTCTCTAGCCTGTTCTCGGATACTCGACAGGCAGACTATGAAGGCCCGAATCTTCACAACACGATCCCAGCCCTTATCCTGGCCAATGCTGACAAAAGGTTGAGCATCTTTGAGAGTTTGCACAATGAGATCATTGACATTCTGAAATGCTTGAGCAGCTTCTTCATCAAAGTTCAAAGAGGTTTTCAGGGTCAACGGATTCATCCCGGCTGTTGTATGGTCAGAAATGATTATTTCCTCTTATGCTTTGGCAAACTTACTTTGTTCTGTGACAATCATACGATCACCTATGATGCAGGAATCACTGAAGCCATATTCCTTGCGGCATTGTTCACCGAATCCGGGAAGAGAATAGTAATTGAAGTTCGACATGTTCATTGGCGTTGGTAAAGAAACAGTTGTATGCGCATAAATACCTCGACACACCTTCTCGAATATTTATACCTATAACTATTCTCTAGTTCACTCGTTTGGAGAAAACCGCTTTGTCAGCGGGGGCTTCACCTGTAGTGATGCTGGGTCCCCTAACCCTCCTAAACCCGAAGGAGGGTCTTGGGATCCGCGGATATATGAGTATTTATTCATATCCTCTTCGGTCAGTCACAGGAGTCATTTGCCCACACTATCTTGCAATATACATATATATATATATATAGTCCGGTTCAGAGGTGCCTCTCAATCTCTGCTTATCAATCTAGTATTATCCGTTACTCAGGGAAATCACCTTCCAAGGTTGTTTTTGAGGAACTGTAATTCTCAACCTCCGCCTTACATTAAGCTTCCACCAGGCCCCTTCGTACAGTAGGCCAATAAAGTGACAACTTATGTGTCCCGGAGAATCCCGGTGAATGTGATTACAAGATCTTTAATAATGATCTGAAATAAACAGTAGAATTGGACTGGATGTTATTAGCATTGAAACAGAACCCACTTCCTTCGAACTATGGGATCTCCACTCCGTTCGGCAACAATCCATAGACGACACAGTGGAGCAGCGTGTGGAGATGATATCCGGCGAAGACAAACGCAAGAAGCGCCTCGCCGAAATCCTGCAATCGGGCGACATCCCGTCTGCGGGTGGATACGTGGACCCTTATTGCCCGCTTATTCAGCGGTCAAGTGACGTAACTAGACGAATGGCCCAAGGCGCCTCTTTCTGACCGAGAAAGATCAACTCGGCTATCGGAATTGCTTTCACGGGTTTCAATATCAGCAAGGCTGCTGAGCAATGCCCGGGGTCTCTTCGTCAGTTAATGGGTTGAAAGCCTGGCATCTCCCTGACGGGCGTAGACGTCGGGCATGCGACCCTTGTTTCAGAGGAAGGTAATGTGCAACCAAGACTACTCTTAACGCTCTCAATCTTTCGGGTCGTTCAAATCTTCGAACCCCCAGGAATATGTAAAATTCTTTAATGGAATTCATCTACTCTCTGATGAGGGCCTAAGATGGATTCAACGTCAGGTGGGAAAAGAAGTCAATTGTTCGAAATTAAGCGCATTTGAGCTTCCATGGGCAAATCCACATTGATTGAATGATTGCACTACTGTGTCAGGCGATATTATTCCTGAAATACCTCGGCGAGAGATTCTCGAGATGTACGTCATACGGTATACCTCGTCACTCACGAGCCTTGTATTTCCTGTCATCAGCAAATCTCTCTTTCATGAAGACATTGGACCTTGTTTATGGGCCACGCTGTGTTTTTGGTCACACCAATGCCAAAGCTTGTGTCTATTCCTTCATCGCGCTCATTCACTTGGTATAACGGAGAAGTGCCGTCTGCTTACTTTATTCGCCAAATATTGGGTTCAGTTAACTGTTATATAAATTGTTTCATTTCCTGACATCCGTCAATCATTATTTGCATTTTCCCTTCGCTTGATTCGCAAAAATGCAGACAGAACTACCGCCTTTGAAAAATGATCTTTTGTTACGAGCAGCAAGAGGTGTGCAGCCTATCAATTTGGTATTAGAGCTATTTTGGAAACTAATTATAGAGCAGGTGAGAAAGTCTTGCGTCCTCCGATATGGATAATGCGTCAAGGTGAGCCGCGTCATCTCCCATCTCCGTTTCTTATTTTCCAGCGCGGTTTAGCAGCTTTTTCTTTTCAAAATGTATTTCGGTGTCATTTTATAACTGACTGGAATCTAGCTGGGCGCTATCTACCAGAATACCACCAAGCAAAAGAAAACCTCAGCTTCTTCGAATGCTGTAGAAGTCCGGAAGTTTCCTCCACGCTGACAATTCAGCCGGTGGATCGGTATGAGGGACTGATTGATGCAGCAATCATGTTCTTGGATATCCTCGTCATCCCCCAAGCAATGGGGATGCAAATTGAGATGATTGACAAAAAGGGACCGCACTTCCCGGAACCACTACAGTCACCGGACGATCCTCAGTATGCAAGGATCATGCTGAAGGAGGTCGATGTCGCAGAAGAACTGGACTATGTCTACAAGGCGATCTTTCTCACTAGACAGAAGCTGCAAGGCCGGGTGCCTTTGATTGGCTTCTGTGGGGCTCCATGGACATTGCTATGCCACATGGTCGAAGGCGGCAGCAGCAAAATGTTCGTGCAGTCGAAGACCTGGATCTACAAACACCCTAAGGATGCACATGCATTACTGCAAAATATCGCCAACATCTGCGTTGAACACCTTGCTCTGCAGGTTGCTTCAGGTGCCCAATTCCTCCAAGTTTTTGATTCACTTGCTGGAGAACTATCTCCAAGTTCATTTTCGCTCCCATACCTACGCCACATCTCCGCCAGCCTTCCCGCAAAACTGAAAGGTATGGGCCTTCAGTCCGTTCCTATGACAGTCTTTGCGAAAGGAGCACGGTATGCTTTCGAAGACCTTTGCGTTTCAGGATATGATGTTGTTAGCCTCGACTGGCTACATGATCCAGCGCAAGCTATGGCAGTTGCAAAGGGTCGGGTTACAATCCAAGGGAATGCTGACCCGGGTATCCTCTATGGAGGTCGTGTGGCAATAAAGGAAGCCATTAGGTCTATGGTCAAGGAGTTCCAACAAGGCAAGCAAGATGGATCGTCAAATTTGGTCACTGTGAGTACATAACCAGTTCATGTTATTCCAGTTCCAAAATGCTTACATCAATGCCACCAGGAATCATCCCTCATGTCAAATCAGAGGATCTAGCATTTTTCTTTGAAGAGATTCATCGAGTTACTGCTTTATGATCTTTTGAATGTCCTATTTGATTGAACTCTCATGTTAAATAAGCTCTACTCTTGAATTCGATAGACGACCGCTGATCGATACTATATGTATAGTGGAGACCCCGGAGATTCAGTATATATAGGACATAGATTTGGGCGATTGGATATCGATCGCGCCATTAGTTTACTTTCTGCTATGACCACGCTACATACACAAACTAAGACTGATTGTCAGAACAGACAAGGCTATGATGCGTGGACCGATGGCAGTGCTGACTCTACACCGCAATGTGACTATATATTGACCGATGCTATGGAAACCCTAGGCTTGATAATATGATAACATACGCGTATATGATTCCAGGGTGAGTGATCATTTTCTTCTCCTTTCCGATCCAAGCCCTACTTTTGGAAGCATAAGAAATGGTATGGTATGAATGGCAGATATATGATTCGTGGTACAATACCTGGTTTCAACCACGTATCCTGACTTGGACTTTGACAATGTAGCTTACTTGGGCCGCTCAGCCGTACGCTCAGAGATCACTTAGTGAGCAAATCAGGGTACTCAGGGAAGTGCTCAGTTTTACTCAGTGACCAAAAAGTGGCAAGAGGTGAGCACTAAAACGGAAAAAGAAAGGTCTCGAGTGCCAGGTATTATCGGTCTATATGTAGTAACTATATGCATCGGAAAAGTACATAGGTCTACTCTATAGCTCTCTATAGGTCCCAGACTTCAAGCAATAAATATAACAACCAGGGCCAGTCATGCTAGCACCCATACCATGTCCTAAGGTTACAATCCCAGAGTGTTAATCGGGGGCGGCACCTTCAACCCCTTCGACAGCATAGTCAACCCATCCGGCTGCAGCCGGTCAACTCCAGGCTCCGCCGGCAGAGTGCCCACATAAGCATTGAAGTTGTAAATGGGGCAGGCACACGTGTCGACAACATCCCTTAAGCTCGTGCCCGACAAAGCTTGGACCGTCCGGAAGGCGCGAGTAACTTTGAAACTCTGCGGGCCCACTCCCATCGGCACCGAGTGTGACCAGACCCCTGGAGGCGCAATGAAGGTCTCAGTATTATTGCCGGACTTCACCTGCACAGTCGCGGGAAATTTCAGCATTGTGACAATAAACACCTCATCTTTCATCGTGTCGAACCCGTTCGGCCGGCCGTGAAAGAAGTTGCCGCTAGCGTTGTTGGCACTGCCTTGCATTGTTGTGTCGGTTGCGTCGCAGTCGACGCTCTTTAGGGTTGGCCGGTACCAGTAAACCAGTTTTTCTTCCTCTATGAATCTGATAGGCAGTTTTGACTCTGCTTTGAAGGCGGCAATAAATGGCTTTGCCATGTCAAGCCAGCCGTTGTGGGGCCTATTTCTTTGTTAGTTGATGTCGATGTTTCTGTTGATATACTAGAGTGGGATATCTTTACTTACATGTCCATCGCCCACTTCGAGGCACCGTCGTCTGTGTGTGGTGATGATAGAGGGCCGATATAGTGTGACTCACCATAGTCATTCCAGGTGATGATCTCCACAAAACGAGGGCTGAGACGTAGGATCTCTTTCCACCTCTCATACCAGAGGAGGTCAGAAGGGAACACCCAGTTCTTGGGGTAAGAGACCTCTTCGCCGTAATGTGTGGAGAACCAAGGCGAGATGGCTATTTATCATTCAGCAAATATGCACACAACCAGCATACTCTAACAACTTACGTGCAATGTATGCTTTCCCCTGAAGAGCGTCCTCATAAACCTTATCACCATCTGCAACACAGACGTCATGCCCCCCACTAGGAGCCTTGTTATTTCCGTCACTGTCCCAACCCATCCAGTTGAAGGCACCATCAATATTTTTGAAATCGCCTTTACCGGGCTGGAAGTTTGGCGCAAAGAAGATCTCTCTGCCAGCAGCCGATCTGATCGCACCGACATCGACACCGTCGCCGATAAATGACGACACAAAGACCTTCCCGTCGACCATGAGCTGCGCAGGATGACCAGCATACTGCGCGATCTTGGCGCCGACTTCGCTGCCCTGGCTGATATGCCACCAGTTGAAGTCGAAAGAGATGAACACTTTCATGTCATTGTTGGCAGCAGATTCATAGGCATAGCCTAGCTGGATGTTGTTGTAATGGTCCGTGCCAATGTTCAATGCAAATGCGTCGATACCTGCATCTCTGGCACGCTTCATATCATTGTCATAGTCGGAGGCGCTTTGGCGGTTGCTGACGATGCCCATCTAGACAGTGTTAGTATTTCTCATGTTGAGGGGTTTAAATCAAATAAATGTGTAACTTGCCATAAAATGACAGAAAACCAATTTATTTCCCATATTTTGTTCATTGATTACAGAATCCATGGTGCCAGTAGTGGTGTTGATAAGAATTGGGGAAGCGAAGGTGAAGGAAAATAGGCCAACCAAGGCCACGAATAGGTAGAACATGTCTTGAGCGGTGAAGAAATCCAAGGACCAGCCAAGAAATATCTCCACTATGTCAAGCACTAACAAGTTAAGATAAAAGGAATGGAAGAAGTTGAAGATAAAAGGAATGGAAGAAAAGAAATATGGCTGAATGAAGGACTAGAGTGAGAATTGCAGTATGGAAAGGACTGAAAGGTAAGAAAGGTCTTATATGCCTTTGGCGCTTTGTTTTAACATGCCACAATGTCTATATTTGATCCACTCTTTGTATGCGTAGCTGGACAATAGATCAAATTAGACAATGAAGCCCTAGAGTGGGCTGCCTAGAAAACGAAAACGAAAATGTCAATGCCTCGCCATAGGGCCGGTCAGAGGAGGATCCTCCGCGCCTAGATTCAAACCAAACAGGACTAGTAAGCCGAAAGATCCGAGTCTGCGATCTGGTTAGTTGAAATATAAATTGAAGGGATCGAGGCGGACAGTTACAGATACTACAGGGTTGCCGGATTGGCCGCAGAACGCCTCCAACAGCCCAGCGGCTAAATTAAGGGATTTGAGGCGTTCCATGTTTGACCCCTTCTTGATAATAAAGAAATTCTCCGTTGATTAGAGTACTGACGTATTTCCAATCTAATCTTGGAATATCTGATATAATCTAAGATGATATAATCTAAGAGATCAAAGATCTACAAGTCTACAAGGCACCAGGTGCACGGTGTATCTCCAAGTGCCACCATCGACTGTGGGGTACTTTGGCGTTAATATGTTTCAACTTATGACCTAAAACTTAAAGACGAGTCAGTCCCGGCTATTTATTAATCCAAGATTTGCTTCTTTGCTACTGGTGAATACAAACAGGGGAGCCCCAGATCCCTACTCCAGAGATCCGATATCTACCGGATACCAGCTGATGGCAATCCCAAGGTTCAGGGGGCTGGGAATATACACCCCGACTGATGGGTGTCTGATTGTGCTTTAGGTAAGGGCTACCGTCGCGAAAGGAACATCGGCTCCGGGTGTGCACGCGATCTTGAATGTTATATTGAACAAGTCAAAGCTACGTAGTCTCTGGTTCGGATAATCATAACTCATTGATTCCAGCCTTACTTTAGCTATCGCTGCTAGAGCCAACGCCCGTCACCCGAGCTAAAAGCAAGGAGAAAAGCTCTGCCATACAAGAGCATGTGATAAACTATCTTAAAGCACGGCAAATGCAGATACATAGCTCACCGAGCTGTCGTCAATATCTTCTACATCCGAGCTACGCTCGTACCGTAGAAAGTAAAAGAGTCCTTCCTGCTCAGCTGGTTGATTTGCCTTGACGACTTCCAGGGCTGCCATGATTACCCCGATCGGATGGCGCCCGCATACTGTGTTACCCGTGCGTTCAATAATGTCGAGAAAAGACTTCGAAGATCCCGTCGCGATAGCAGCCATGGTGGCCATGTCAAATGCTGAGATACTTTCGTGAATGGCAGGTCCACGGCTTGAGATGCGATCGCGCTGGCGCAAGGAGTGACCATCTGAGGCCATCTCGACGGCCTGCTCAACAATTCTTGTATCCATCCTGGGTTGCGGAAGTATATCACTAGACACTGGGAGTTGTGGCCCTGGCCTGGGGGCCTGTGGAACATAGTATGTGTAGCGGAATCGGAGGCCCCAGTGGCAGAAATCTGAACTTATCACAAAGGCGTTTGCCGGGTCTGCCAGGTAGGGGGCTAGGAGGGCCCCGAATGCTTGCTCTGTCGCGGCCGAGGTATTCCCGACCATGATTGGGACTAGGGGTGGGTATTCAGAGGCTGGAGCATCTGGATATTGAAGCTGGAGCAAGCGGTGGATGTAGGGCAGGTGCATCTCGATGCTGTGCTCATCTTCATCGACAGAACGCGACATAGTTGTAAAGCTAATTTTTGCACCGTTTGGTCTAGTTGCCTGGGTTTCGAGAAGCTGGGTAATCAGCTTGGTGTCTAGTGGTAGGGGTTCATCGGATAGAGGGGTACGGTAGGAAGTTAGTGTTGGAAGGGCCAGTGTTGCGAGCGAGACATGATGTGATGGTCCCAGAATAAATATTCGCTGCCTATTGACGAGGTTAGAGGGGACTCATAAACGATGCGGGAGATAAGCTCACGCTTTAGAGAGATCCAGCGCCTTGTATGCGTAGGCTGCGCAAGGCCCCGAGTACGAATAACCCGCGTGTCTGATTGATTAGTATGCTTGGTTCTGAATAATGTCATATGCATGGGTTCTTAAACATACGGTGCGATGATCACTCTAGCTCCTGGAGTTGGCAGTGGGCCGACCTTCTCCATCGTGTCTGGCACCTGGGCCAGCCAGCCATCCAGCTGACGGGCCAGGGTTCGGGCACTATCTGAGTACCATGATCCAGAGTGAGAGGCCTGTCGAGATGGCATAGTATCTGAAATGTCAAGGTTGAATGTCGGACCTCGGGAAGTGCTACAACTTTGGAAGCTGAAGCTCTTTGAGAAGTGGGGGGGAGGTGGGGACCCCGCTCTACGCCAATTGAGTGACATTCGTATGAATTGGATGGAATTCTATCTACTTGGATACAAAGAAAGATTTGTGATAAATACATATTTCTCCGGGAGTTCGTAGTCAACATAATATTGTGGTTCTCTACATTTTATCATTTGGAACATGTGAATCTCGGAAGGACATATGTACGGAGTATGCGTGTACACTATACCAAGAGATACAGTGATATAGTAATGGCAAACAAAGCTAAAGGGTCGAATAGCTGCATATAAGGAGTGTTTGTAAACACGTCAAAACAAACCAGTCAAAAAGTTCATTGTACAACCCTACACATGTTACCCTTGAAGAAGTGTAGTCCTGGATACTGAAAGAATGTAGGACCAGACTCATTGTATCTAGATCAGTTATATTAATTGAGATTAGAAGTAGTCTGCTTCTGTATAGGTAGAGTTCGTAAAAATTTGTGATGAGCATCCAATTTACCTATATTACCCGTTTCGGCTTAGCCTGATAGAATGCAACGCGATCCCGGAGATGACGCGCTCAGACAGTGTTTGCGATTCTCATCTCAATTCCTCACACCTCTCTTCTCTTGTCATTCCTACACCGACTTTTTCTTATAAATACCCTCTACACACCCTATTTATTTTACTAGACGATCTCTTAAAATGTCCCTCAAGCGCAAAGCTTCGTTCACAGCTCTCCCGACCAGTCTATCAGTTCCGGCCCCCAATGAATGGGTCATGGGGATTGGGAGCACACATCTCCACAGTCGGACACGAAAGCGCTTCAGAGACGACCGTCCCAGTGACCAAGTGATTTACCGTAAGTGCCTAGCCTCGCCCTGGAACCACTCTCCCTTGATTGCATCGGCGTTCAGCCTCACTGACAGCTAGCAGAGAACACTCTACGATGGATTTTCTCCGCTCAGAAGCAGCAGGAGTCCACACAGGCCAATGATATGGATACAATGGATTCAGAGCCGACTCTCGAAACACCAGAAGCTGTTGACCCCCGGCAGCAAACATTGCACCGATTCTTCCAACAGAAACCACAGCAGTCATCGTCCTTCCGGCCATCTCCGCAAGCCCTTGCACCTCGTGCCAATGAGACTGCACACACCCAGGAGGATCTCCTGCGTCGCCAGGCGTTTAATCAAATGAGCTCCGGAGACACCTCAAGTGAGAGCAACAGTCCTGGATCCAATCAGATGGCTGATGTGGACATGGATATGGACATGGATAGCACAAGCGGCAGTGATGGGGTAAATCAGATGCCCAAGAACTGGGTAGGAGGAATGGCTTGGAGGTAGTCCGCGCGGGTTTGTCATCATTACGCGCTAGTGTTCGTATTAGGAGAGGTTTATCACCTTTCCATCTATTTCATGATACCAATTGGGTTATTTGGGCAAGGTGTTACTGGCTAATTATATTACCTTGTTTTTCTTCCTTCCTCAAAAGGAATTGGAAATCCTTCTCGGTCTTTGGCATTTTCAGAAGCCTGGGAATAATTGAAAAATAAGAATTCGATTTTTAATGAATATTCACATACATAGCCATGTCGCTCTCAATATTTCGGTGACTTCCGGCTTCGTTTCGGGGCTGGGTAAAAGTGCGTCATTATTTATTTACCTGGCCCTATGTAGCGATATTGGGGGTATTGTGATCACTTGCCTAGAATGGTAACCAGCTCGAAATGGCCGCTAAGTACATATGTATATATAAGGCTGGTAGCTGGTGCTCATTTCAAGTACACTGGCTCATTATTTAGACGCTCTATAGCTCTTGACTGTACATAGAATTTGGCGTGATGGTTGTTATGGACCCGCTCTACTGGCCTATTGTGGCCTCAGGCACCGAAGTTGTTTGCCCGCCCAACGTCGTCCCTCCTTCAATTGAACCACAAGGCTAGGGGAATCTCAAACTGCAAGAGAAAATTACTTAATCCTGCCAACTTCCAGAATAATCTGACCTGTCCTTCCTCCTGCCTCGGAATCACTTTCAGCTCGGTTACCCTCAGACTTCAACTCCCCGCACATTGGAGGCCTTTTGTCTGCTGACACGAACAACGCACCAACCACAATGGATCACAATCAGTCTGTTCAGTACTTGGAAGGGCTGTTAGGTCGCACACTGCGGATCCATACCACGGATACTCGGATGTTTGTCGGGCTTTTCAAGTGTACCGATGCGGTAAGCAGTCATCTATGAACTACGCATACCGCGGTACTAATCGAAAACTCTCGATAGGACCGAAACATCATTCTCGCCAACTCTTTTGAATATCGTATGCCCACCACATCTGCTGTACAAGCTGCCGCAGACAAGAACGAGTCGCGGGAAGAAGCGTCGGAAGCAAAGAGCACAACCGTCAAAGTGAACATGACCCACCGGCTGATAGGCCTCATTGTGATCCCAGGACGACATATTACGAAAATAGAGCTAGAGTAAGCCTTGATCAGCTTCTCACTCGAGCTCGTATCCACGAGACCTTCATTTTCCCACCTGCGGATCGTTCTCTATTCTATTCTCGAATGATAAGCCTAGGTCTACTGCCCCGCAATCCCAAGCAGTGGTAGTCACATATTGCACCCACCCACGCGATATGCAGCAGGAAAAGCCTGGTTTCTGCCCTGCGCCCACGATTACCTGGTCCCTGCTTTTCCGCCAGGGCTAGAGTTGGGCTTGGGGCTGCCAAGACGAGGCTTTCTTGTAGCGGCGCTCGCTGCTCCAACAACGTGGCACTGGGGTCACAGCAGCTGCATCGCAGTGTCCCAGCATACAAGGTGGCTTGGCCGGCAGGTTTCCTATCAAGTCATCGGATAGGAGATTGTTTGTGGCAGGCGCTTCCAGCTAGCAAGGGAGGGTGGAGGGGCGAAGAAGCGGTGTCTCCGCCACACCGATCCCTTGGCATGTAGCGTGGTTGCTTTCGTGCAGAACCAAGACTATATATGGTTCCTGTCTGCTTCCGCTACGATCAGATCATGGGGCCAGAGCGTATCTTTTCTGAACGGTCTACTATCCTGTAACCGCCTTCCCCTGTCGGAAGTGTTTACAGGGGGCTTGCACTCTACCACGCAGCAGCATATAACTTTGTGATGTATCATTTTTTTCTCTTTCAAACATGGTGTCGAATCCTTGGTTAAGTGAGTGCTGCACTTTTATCTCTGTCACTTCTGATAGGATACATGCCCCGGATGGCAGGGTCAAAGCTCTAGATAGATTCTCTTCCAAATGGTCGGGTTGTTTCGGAAAAACATTCTTGGTGTCCGACTGGTTCTGATAGTTCATTTGTGATGGCCTCTTCAGGTGGCCCAGATTTAAATGTAATGAATACACGTGCTCCAGACCTTGTAGGGGAAACATCGCTTATCGAGCGCTAATAGTGGGGGTTCAAAAATGACCCAAGGCTTTACCTAGATTATAGTGGGTGGGGGGGGGAAGATATCAGATATTTAAGGTAAATTCAAGGCTCTGCAAAGCTAAAGAAAACAAACAGAGAAGATACTCCCCAAAAAAAAAAGCAGTATGAAGCTGTGGGAGAGATATATATACCTTCAAGGGAGACACAGACACCTCTCTCTAGATCTACAATAGTTTTTGGAGAGAAAAAGAAATCAAAAAGGAAAAAAAGAAAATCAATTTTTTGATTAAACTGATCCATACTCCATACTCACTATAAATACGAGAGTCCAGACTTTTCTCTCTAGATCAGGCAACTGTCTTAAATTCTTTGTATGGCTCGGTCCGATAGATAACCCGGCTGACATCATCCAGCCTGATCGAGACCCGGTCCAAGAAACAGGAGCCACTTCGTACCCGTGAAGTACCTTTGTGCTGTGTTAGCGGTGGCGGAGTACTTTTGCCTAACCTTTCCGACCTTGATCTTGACCATAACTTTCCTCTTCCCCTCTCTATTTTCTTGTTTTCATCCTTGCAGCTCTGGTATTCTCCATTGGATCCTTTTGAGGTAAATTGTTCCCCCCTGGGGTCTCCGCCTACGGCCCTATTATGTGGACTACCACCCCCCCGTTTAAACACCTCGTACATAATGACGCATTTCTCTACCCGCAAACCCACCATTCCCAGTCCTTTTCCAAGGACCTCCCTTGCTTCCTTTTCTTCTTCTTTTTCTCACCTCCACATGCCACCTGGGTTTCTGCGGAGTCAGCCCTGCAATCCCGCACCTGCATTGTCTCGTGCAAGAGGCTAACTTTCTGTAGAGCTTCAGCCTCTCACTTCGGAGCTTCCCGCCTTTTATCTTTAGCTTCTCACCATTCGAAAACCTTTTCTACATCAATCACAAACCTCCGGATTTCTAGATCTTCACTTTGATCTCGCCATCTCGCCTATTTGCCTAACTGTGCTCACGTCTCGCACTTGCCTCCGCCCGTGTGTTAAGGTCTCGACCAGGTGGATTAGTGATAATCAGTCCTCGCACAAACCACTGCGCATTCTTTGCAGAGTCTCTTTTAGACTTTTGTAATATCGCAGAAGCTCGGGCCAACACATTCCAGCAACACAACAGGGGTATCTCCGCATAACAGACTGAATTTCCATCGTTCGTGCGATCATCTCAACTCAAGCTTGGCAGTTACCCGAGCGTTGTAGTGATGGGTCAGTCGCATTCCAAGAGCAACGCCTCGGGCGATACTTTGCAGTCCTACCCTTCCTTTTCCAAAACCGACACCAAGGAGTCTCTCCGCTCGTTCCGCGGCTCGATTCGATCGAAAATCCCTGGTGCTCGCAGCTCCGATAGCCCTCGTGGCTCCACCACTGCTCTCTCCCGAACTGAGAGCCAGACAGACAAATCCGATGCTGGATCCCTCAAGTCAGTTGGAAGCCGCCCTGGCTCCAATGCAGGCCTCCCCCAGTCGCCTGGTTCGGAGACCACTTCGCGACCTGGCTCCCCCCAACCCCCACCATCTCCCTCGCTTTCCACCAGCTTGCAACGAGGCCACAAGGATGTGAATGCGATGAAGGAAAGTGGCGAAGTCGACCATGTGTCAGATAACCCTCCCTCTGGTGGCCCCCCAACTGGGCCCTCCGCGGTCGCTGGTGAATCAATTCTGATGAAGCGGGAGAACCAACTGAACCCCATTCTGGACTTCATCTTGAACGCCCCCTTGGAGACTTCAGGATCTCCCGGGATGGGTATGGGCGCCTTGAAATCCATTGATCTGGACGACATGATCTCGCGACTGCTAGACGCTGGTTATTCTAGCAAGGTCACCAAAACTGTCTGCCTGAAGAATGCGGAGATTACCGCCATCTGCACCGCCGCTCGCGAGCTCTTCCTATCACAGCCTGCTCTGCTGGAGCTCTCGGCTCCTGTGAAGATTGTCGGTGATGTTCACGGCCAATACACTGACCTCATTCGACTCTTCGAGATGTGTGGATTCCCTCCTGCTTCTAACTACCTTTTCTTGGGTGATTACGTCGACCGAGGCAAGCAGAGTCTGGAGACAATACTTCTGCTGATGTGTTATAAGCTTAAGTACCCTGAGAACTTCTTCCTGCTTCGAGGAAATCATGAATGCGCCAACGTTACCCGTGTTTATGGGTTCTATGATGAGTGCAAGCGTCGTTGCAACATTAAGGTCTGGAAGACCTTCATCGATACTTTCAATACCCTCCCGATTGCTGCGATTGTGGCTGGTAAAATCTTTTGTGTCCACGGTGGTCTCTCTCCTAGTCTTTCCCATATGGACGATATTCGTGGCATCGCTCGCCCCACTGACGTGCCGGACTATGGCCTATTGAACGACCTCCTGTGGAGCGACCCGGCAGACATGGAGGAGGATTGGGAACCTAACGAGCGTGGCGTCAGCTACTGCTTCGGAAAGAAGGTAATCATGGACTTTTTGCAGCGTCATGACTTCGACCTGGTTTGCCGCGCCCACATGGTAGTTGAGGATGGATATGAGTTCTACCAGGATCGCATCCTGGTGACTGTGTTTTCTGCACCCAACGTAAGTCGTGTTCTATTGTGTTTCACTAAGATTCATACTGACCTTTCACAGTATTGCGGCGAGTTCGATAACTGGGGCGCTATCATGTCAGTCTCTGGTGAACTTCTCTGCAGCTTCGAACTTCTCAAACCCTTGGACTCGACCGCCCTGAAGAACCACATTAAGAAGGGCCGAAACAAACGCAACAGCATGCTGAACAGCCCAGTAAGGAACCCCCATTTGTTATTGGATTTTGACCCAAGTGACCCTTGCTGGATCGTGCAACACTGCCGAGCTTTTTTCTTCCAAATTACCCAGTTCCTGAATCCCGTATCTTGAACGAATCGCTAACCAATTCCAGCCTGCTGCGGTATCGGCACAAAGTTATTAGGCCCCATTGATCGCTCTACATTCGAAACTGATATCATCTCCTGCGATGCGTCATCGCTGTCATGGACTCGATTACTCTGACAGTCGTTGACCGACACTGAACACGACTTTCACCAAACTAGCAGCGTGGTAGCCTATCCCTTGTTTGATAATGGCTGATCACTGAAACCGCTCTGCCACCATGGCTGTCGCACCAAATTCCGGACCCAACCCCCCCGGTATGGATGCCCAAAATGAAGCTGGGCGCAGAACTGAACCGGATTTATCTGACCGGTCCGCGCATCGGAGCCCTTCAGGCACCGTAACATGCGTAGACCCGTCGATCCCAAATTTGCAGACTCAATGGAAAGACATGCTCGAGCAAAGGCACATGGAATCTCTACAAGCCACTTCATTGTCGCCTAATTAGGCTCCAGCTCATAAAGCAGACGCGTCCATATCCAAGGCAATTTTCTTCGGCGCCTTTAAAATCATAGCTACGTATCTCTACATGGCTAATATTATCAGGCCTCTCGTTTCTGGAGTGGCATTCTCCTGCATGTATTTACAATATCTCTACTCTTTATCCCAAACAAATGGTATTACTTGGGCATCATTCTTCATTCTTCCTTCTTCCATGTGTCTAGAGCGTGGACCATCCTAGATTATTACAAGTGCGTAGTATCTTTAGTATGGGAATTCTTTTTTGAAAAAGATGTCTTCCCAATATTTCCCATTGATTGGCGGTTGCTCGGTGGGTAGATCAAACCCACACCGCTACTAAATGCCCTCGTAACTTGACCAGAAGCCAGTCAAACAGATAAAGGAATGGGTTGAGGATTTTCGGCAAGAACAGTTACATCTAAGCCTCGCTCCGGACCACCTCCCGATAAACCTCGGCAGCTCACCCGCCTTTGTTAACCTGTGTGCACATGCAGTACGTGTACATCATGTATCATTCGTAAAAAAAAAAAACGGTATTGATTCACATCTGCGCAGATAGAAAAGCTTTGCTAGTGATATATAGCAACCCACGTAAGTTTCGACTATTTCCCTGTAATTGGTGAAACCCCAGCTGAACGAGCAACAGATTGAACCTGAACCCTAACACCCACCGCAAAAGGATTCGGATCCTTATTCTGATCCAAATTCCCCAAAGCATGATTGACATCACGATGTTTTGCCTCATCAGCACGCACATACAGCAACAGCGAATGTATACAGCGCTGGCCCTCCGGCATCTGCCAGTACTTAATTGCCATCTCGGGAGCCTGCAGACCCTCCCATCCAGGCAGATAACCACTCTCGAGGTCAACAATTGCCCTCGAGTATGTGATCACAGCTTCTTCTTCTAGATACCCCACAAAGCGATGACAGATCTGTGGCGAGATGAGATATGCGAGGGAGAATCCGCTGAAAAATACACACTGTGCGCCGAGGACCATAAACCGCATTGTTCGGCCGGGCTCGGCGAGCTTGAGGAAGGTTAGGAGATGCATTCGTTCGTTGTAAGCTTCTTCGAGCAGAGTTTCTATCCTGTATTGTGTGAGTAATAGATCTTCCTAGATGATTGAGAAAGTAGAAAGTGAAATATGCTATGCACTCACCACCCGTTGTCTCTCCTCATTCGGCGGATGCTTTTGAGGTGGCGGAGCATCCCTGCTACCATCCCTGGAACACCGGCTACGCTTTCCAGGAAGACAAATCTCGTGATCCATTTCTCCTCGGTCATGAGGTAGGGTTTGGAGATTGCGTTTGTGTTCGCTGGTCGAGTGTGATATCCGGAGACAAGATCCATGCCCCAGCGCAATAGGCGCACGGTTCCAAGAGCTGCTCTATCTTGCCAGGTGTCTGCTTGGCGGTGGGCGGTTCGGACAGCGAGTATCTGTTCTTTTGTGTATCTGTCATGAAGATAAAATACGTCAGAAACAACCATTTCCGTTGTAAGGGACAACGAAGGAAAGTCTTGCTCTAATGAGGCAACTTAATCGAACATACATGGGATGGGTCCATGATGACTTTTGGCCAATTTGAGTGCTTGTTGTATGGCTTCGCTTGAGCTGCACCAAGGTAGATGGGGTGCTATATCTGCTCGGCTGAGAATATAATATAGTGCCCGTCCTGACCATTGCAATGTGCTGAACACGGGTGGGCACAAGGGGAAGACGAGCTATACTTGTTTGGAGCTGCATGATTATCAAACAGTACAAAGGAAAGTAGAAATGAGTGATGCACAAAAGAATAGGTAGAAGAACGAGAAAGCTGTCCAGGCTGCGATGCTTTGATTCTGGATTGAGTAGTTAAAGTTCAACATGTTTGTCTTTTATGCTATAGATGTTCTGCTTCCTACAATGCAGAACGCAGACTATGACTCAATTATTGTAAAGGATCATATGTTCTACAATATACAGTGTATGCTTGATAATAGCCTCATCAGATCCTCGATATTAGATTGAAGATGGCTAGTGCAAGGGGAAGATCATGTTTTGTTGAACCCTAATCCTCCCGATTTTCTCCGACACAGAGAAGACCTCGGGTGAAGAAGTTCTACATAGCTTTTTCAGGACTAATAAAATACTACATATTGACAAAAGGTGACTTCTATTGCAAACAGATAATAATGTGTACGGAAGGAGTTGTGGATTGGTGCTTAAGTTTTGTCTAGTGTACAATGCGTAGGCTGCTATGTTAGGACCCAAAGTGGAAATTGGAAGGGATAGTGAAGAACGGACGAGTAGCTACGTGCTTATATATGTTGAGAATGAATGATATCTTCCTCCTGATAGTGCAATAGCTGAACAGACCAAGGTGGTGGGAAACACGTCGTCTTTTTTTGCTTTTTTCCCAACGAAAGAGATGTGCTGTATAATTTAATCAACTCCTTCCTATGTACAAAGTATAGTGATACTACTCTGCCATTTTATGAATTACTAAGTTTCTTAATATGTCCCGGACACTATTGGAAATGGGATGTTCGAAAGGCTCGAAGACCGTCAGTCCCAATCACTAAGAAAATTGTCGCGGTTTGTTAAGGAGAGAAATTTTCGCACTTTCATAATACTATAGTCTCTATTCTGTAGTTTTCTGTCCTGTATGTCTCGTGTGGTCGAGATATGGCATAGCTTCTTAAAGGGATCTAGTGAAAAGTTAACCATGAGCCTTTCCGTCAAACTAATAGATACAATGATCTGCTGACAGCAGATACTTCAGTTTATCTTTGTGCTGCTCGATAAAATCCCAAATAGGGGTCGGCAGGCATACCGTTGATAACATGGTCGAGCAAGCCCGCCACCGGCAAGTCTCCCGTGCAGACATTACATGAACGAATTATCTGGATTGCCGATAGAATTAGTCCTTCGAATAAACTCTCCAGATTTTACTACTATTTGTGGAGAGATTGGCCAGCAGCGATAATCGCCCCGCATGGTGAGTTATCAAAGGCACCGGGGGCTTGTCCGAGATGGCCTGCCCGAGATGCTATCTGGCTCCATACGAGGGGAACAACATTGCAGGATAAAGAAGCTGGTCCCTTCGCCTAATTTGACATGATCAGAGGCCTAAAGTCATAATATTATGCAAAAAGAAATGGGTAACTTACTTCCTAGAAAGCCTCTAAGTGTTCTTTCGCGATGCACTAGGCCAACGAGCAACGTGAATGCCTCGATGACACTGCGATTTACCTCAACACTGCAAGCGCACACACAAGCGAAGACTACCCCGAGCCCCTCACTACCACCTCTCTCTGTTTTACCGGCACGTGTCTTGCTCAGATCTCTACTGGTATCTACGATATCGTCGAAGAGATTCCTCCTCATCCCCGCGCTTTCGATGTTGTCCTTCCTATCCAAACGTAACAGGGTCTGGTTATTCGATGTGGATCGGAATCCAATTCTGCATGGAATATTGAAGAAAACGTTTTACAACCAATTCTGTGCTGGAGAGAATGGGGCAGAGTGCAGATCCACCATCCGGGAAATGAAAGACATGGGATTCCGCGGTATGATTTTAACATACGCTGCTGAGACTGTGTTTGATCATAGCACTCAGGCTCAGCATGGACAGAGTGTTACTGCTTTAGCAAACGAGCAAGGAGGTGTGTCCATCAATGCCCCGGTCTACCAATGTCCCAGCATCGAAGCATGGCGGGAAGGGACAGTTCAGACTATCTACATGACAGAGGCAGAAGATTACCTCGCAGTCAAGTAAGTCGATAGGAACTCGCCAGTTCATAGAGTATTGACTGACCATTTACAAGGCTGACAGGTGCTGGCTCCAAAGTCACCGAAGCTTTTGCCGCTGGAGAGTTGCCTCCGCAGCAGATGATGGATGCACTGGATGAGGTCTGTACCAAGGCCAAAGACCGAAAGGTCCGCATCCTCGTCGATGCCGAGTCTCAGCATTTCCAAAAAGGCATTTCACGTGTTGCTGTGGAACTTATGCGCAAATACAATCGCGACGGTTATGCCACCATTTACAATACCTACCAGGCATACCTCAAAAGCACACCGGTGACACTGGCCAATCATCTCGCTGTGGCAAAGGAGAATGGATTCACTCTCGGCCTCAAGCTCGTAAGGGGTGCATACATGGCCACGGATGAACGGTCCCTGATCCACGACACAAAGGAAGACACCGATAACGCATATAATATGATTGCCCAGGGGGCGCTGAGAAAGAACATTGGAGAGTTTGGAGATAAGGGCAGCCGCGACTTCCCCTCGGTAAATCTCTTCCTGGCAAGCCACAACAGAGATAGCGTGGTGGCTGCCCACCAGCTCCACAAGCATCGAGTCATGTCCGGCTTGCCCACTGTGCCTGTGCGCTTCGCCCAACTCCATGGTATGTCTGATGAAGTTAGTTTTTCGCTGCTTCAGATGAATGATGGCGATGGAACACCAGAGGTTTACAAATGCTCCACTTGGGGAGGTATGGGTGAATGTCTGGCCTATCTTCTTCGTCGGGCAATTGAAAATCGTGATGCTGTTCTGCGGACGGATAGTGAGTATCGAGCGTTAAAGAAGGAGGTTTTCCGCAGAGCAAAGTCGGTGTTTTCTCTTTCGATATCCTCATAGCATAACAAATGGTATATGACTTTATGATCTGCATAATCTGGCTGCGTACATGCTCCGGAGTACGGAGTAATGACATCGTTTAATGTCGGTTTAGGTAAAGATCTGCATCTATCAATGATCCGTAGACAGTGTTATTCTCATAAGCATCAAGAGTTGGAGGCTTTCTGCAGTGAGAAACTAGGGAATTTTGGCCTGGTGACTACTGGCTTTTCTTGTTATTGTAGGTAGCATATCGCCCTGGAGCTCCAGGGCTCACCGGAATGGTGACGTGATGACGCTAGGGAGGTCAAGAATGTTCAGTATGTTTCACTGAGTCACTAAGGGTGTTAGAGCTGAAGCAGCGTGTAACTTGCGTCATGTAAGCCATCAAAAGAACTAGTTAGTGATGGGGAAAGGGATGCATGAGATAAGTCATATTCTCTGAGTGGAAGGGGCTGGACGCTGAACTTGGAGGTCCATAGACCTCTCATCTCAACATGATGTGGACCTCCATAACCAGGGGAAGTGGATTTGAGGCATTAAATATCAAATCAGCGTATCGCCAATAAATCGATCGGATGTATCAAGTTATTGTGAAGAATCCTATTTGCTGGGGAAATCTGGAACGGATGAAGCTACGCCGAGCGCCGTAGTGTACCAAACTTGGAGGAAGTTTAAGCTCCACTTGCTATCGAATCTAGAAAGCCGGTTGGTTCATTCGGTGAACCACCGAAGCTTGGTAATCTTATCTTTGGGTAGCCCTACCTAGGTATGTATACAGGTACCCTCCAGTCTGGGGCCCCTCGCTTTAGGATTCGGGGGCTTTTGTATCGGGGTAACTCTGCTTCAATTTCGTTCTCTTCCTTTTGAATCACGAGCTGAAGTTTTTAAACTTATCTGAAGAACTTTTCAATAACTATAGTAGAAACCTATAGACTGAACGCCATGGCCCCCCTCAAAGGGAAGTCATTGAGCCTCGTCATCGGCCTCGTTGGCGCTGTCGGATTCGTACTACAAGGCTATGACCAGGCAGTGGCCAATGGACTGTTAACACTGGGCTCTTTCATCGCCGTCTTTCCTCAAATCGATACCGTGAATACTAGCGGTGGTGAGAAAGCTTACAACTCTAAAATCCAAGGTATCTACTCGAATAAATCGGTTGTTGAGGCCTAACTGTGGCAATGCTGACCATTCCAAGGCACAGTAGTAGCTATCTATGAAGTTGGATGTGCACTAGGTGCGGGTTCATGCGCCTTTCTAGGTGACAGACTTGGTCGTCGCAAGACCATCTTTCTTGCTGGTTGCACAGCTCTAGTTGGTATAGCCATTCAAGCAAGTCCCTTTTCGCTCGGCCAACTTATCGCTGGCAGAGTCATTACTGGTAAAGCCCTAACTTATTATTGAACAAGTTACAATATGCTAACCAGTAACTAAATAGGTCTCGGTGTCGGTGGCTTCACCGCTACAATCCCAATGTACGTCTCCGAGTCATCTGGAGCAGAGGCACGGGGACGAATGGTGCTGCTAGAGGGATGGTTTGCGATAGGCGGAGTTGCTCTCGCAACATGGTTAGAGTTCGGATTCTACTATGTCAGCGACAACTCCGTCAGCTGGCGCTTCCCCATTGCATTTCAAGGCCTCTTTGGCCTCGTTGTTGTAGTGTGTATCATGCTCTTACCCGAGTCTCCCCGCTGGCTCGCTCGCGTCGGACGCCTCGAGGAGGCAGCTGAAGTGCTGGCCCGCATGGAAAATGTGCCTATCGACTCCGAGCGTGTCCTACAGGAACTGGAAATGATCCGACAGTCACTTGCAATTGACGAAAACACCGAATCGGCAGGATCGTCTTCACCATTTGCGCTCACAAAGAACCGCCACCTGCACCGTACAGTCATTGCTGTTGCTGTGAACATTTTGGCACAGATGACCGGTGTCAATATCATCACTTTCTACTCTGATACTATCTTCCAGTCTGACCTAGGTTACTCAGGTACACTCTCGCGAATTATCACCGGATGTCTGCAAATCTGGCAATGTGTGGCTGCAGGCCTGGCCGTTCTACTAATTGATCGTCTCGGACGTCGACCACTGCTTATTGCTGCCGCTGCCGGTATGACCGTTGCCCAGGCGTGTCTGGCTGGGCTATCAAGCGATCTTCAAAATAGATCCGCAGCTGGCGCATCACTCTTGTTCTACTTCGTGGCGCTTTTCTGCTTCCCCATTGGACTTTTCATTGTCCCATTCATGTATGCCGCAGAGATCGCACCGCTACGCACTCGTGCTAAGGTTACTGCCATGTCAGCTGCAGCAAACTGGCTCTTCAACTTCGTGTTGGCAGAGGTGAGCCCTGTTGGCTTCGCTACTATTCACTGGCGCTACTACATTGTCTACACGTGTATTAGCGCCTTTGCTTGCGTGTGCTTCTACTTGTTCTGCCCTGAGACTAAAGGCCGTACACTGGAGGAGATAGATGATATTTTCGTTCAGTCGAAGTCTGTCTTTGATACTGTTCGAATTGCACGGGAGATGCCTTACCAGGCGGAAACTTTTATGCACGCCAAAGATACCGAGAAGGGTGGGTTAGAGGCTACGCAGATGGAGAATGCTCGAAAATGATATGAAGAAGCTCGAGGTTATGTGATTCTTGTTCAGTTTGATTTAGATCGAAGCTTATGATGGGTTGGTTATGGATTCACGTTTCTAGGTAGTTAAACAAGAAATTGCTTTATTCAGCCTGATAATGTGGCATGAAATGCCGACCGTAACTCCATATTTGTCAAGCACCCAATCCCAAACGCAGGAATGATACGGACACAACGCAACAAAGTGGACGAGGGAAGATATTGCTGCGAATGCTTCACCCTTTCGAGAAAAGGCATAGTATACTGCCGCGTATACATATCCAGCGCCAACAAATGCAGCGGAGTAGCAACTAGCTGGGTTAGGACTGGCACGGTCAACTGCGTGACGATCGGCTTCGCGTGGGGATGAGCCGCCAAGCCGTCGGGGATAGCATCCGACAACCACGGGGCCAACGTGAATGACCCAAAGATGGTCACACCATCTCGCACGAGAAAGATAGCAGCTGCAGTTCGTGCCAATGACTTGCTCTGGGGTAATACAGAGACGATGCTTGCTTTCGATGTCTTGGCATCGGGACCGTTGCCGGTACCGTACTCCTCCGCAAATCGGATGTCCTTCCACAGCGCTAGCGGCACGTTGGCTATCATAGTCGTGGCAAATGTGATCGTCCCCGCGGCTTTTATCTCAAATTTGCGACTGATTGTGTCAGTCACATTTGCGACGGAATAGGTTGCCGCGTAGAGGGCCCAGACGATACCGAAGGGTCGTTGGAAGACAAACAGACCCGGCTGTCGGAGGGCCCCAAGTGCATGCCGATGAAGTCCACGGAGGATGGGTTGTTTGAAGGCAGCTTGCTCGACAAGCGCTCTTCGTGCTTGTTAGCACAGAATCAGCGTACTTAGAACCTAGACCAACCTATCAATAATTGCCACTGCGGGTGTCACCAGGGACGCCGAGGCTGCTGCCGCGGCGAGATCACCTCCCAGCTGTCCTAATTGATGATTGCCCCAGTGAGCTTCATTTGATTGTGTTCCTTGTTGCATAATGATAATCTGAAGCACGTAGTTCCGAGTATTATGCTTATCTACTTTAAAAATATAAGATCACACTACCTAATCCAGCCTGATACGAGCATCGGATGGCCTCCCGATGCCGCAGATCTCGAACAGCAGCTATGCATTTAGCTTAATTTTGCACGTCAGAGCTCAAGCTCAATACAATTATTATGTGGGGTAAACGGGGAAGGCCCCGATATTTCTAGGAGTCGTTGACGTTTAAATCGATCTGTTCGTCGTCTCACACTGATTTACATTGCCATTCACACCACTCAACCCTGCTATTCACCATGTCTACCACACTCATGAGACTTCGCTCAGGACGGCCTACTGGCTCTCGCCTGCGCTCCGTTTCTGTGGGTCTCTCTATTCAAACTCGTGCTAAAACTACTATGCCATTCCGCCTCCCGGATGCTCGAAACGAGCCAAACGTGAGTGTGATACAACTATTTAGCCCATCTCCATGCTAATCATACAATAGCCTCTATACAAGAAAGGCTCCCCGGAGCGTGCCAAGCTTGAAGAAGCATTGGCTAAGCTCCGGTCTCAGCTGCCCGTGCGGAGCGAGCTCTTCTATGATGGAAAATTCCAGGCCAGCTCCAAGTCCTGGGATCAACAATTGCCTGCTGAACATGCCACTACGTTCACAAACTACCCACTTGCCACCGATGAGCAGACCCGATCAGCTATTGAGCTAGCTCTGAAGGCAAAGCAAAGCTGGCAAGATACTCCATTTGTTGATCGAGCTTCGATCTTCCTCAAGGCTGCCGAGCTGCTATGCACCAAATACCGATATGAGATTATTGCAGCTACAATGCTTGGACAAGGAAAAAATATCTGGCAGGGAGAGATTGATGCTGCGGCTGAACTGGCGGATTTCTTCCGCCTGAACTGCAACTGGGCGGCTGAAATCCTGGAGAAGCAGCCAACTCGTGGGAGTGATGGCATGTGGAGGTAAGTCTACATCGAGTGTTGAGACTCCATGATATATTGCTAATTAGTCGCAGTCGCATCGACTACCGTCCTCTCGAGGGCTTCGTTTACGCCGTCTCCCCATTCAACTTCACAGCCATTGGTGGCAACCTGATCTGCGGGCCTGCGCTGATGGGCAACGTGGTACTGTGGAAGCCCTCGGCATCTAATGTCTACGCCAGCTCTTTGCTTTACAAGATTCTTCTGGAAGCTGGTCTCCCTCCCAATGTAATCCAATTTGTCACCGGTGACCCTGAAGCAATTACTGAGACTGTTCTCTCCCACCGTGACTTTGCCGGTTTGAACTTCATAGGCTCTTCTGATGTTTTCCGTTCTCTATATGGCAAGATTGGCCAGGGTGTTGCTGCAAAGACATACCGCGAGTTTCCTCGCTTCGTTGCCGAGACCAGCGGAAAGAATTTCCATCTTGTTCACTCCTCAGCCGATATCACTAGTGCAGTCAACCACACCATCCGCGGCTCGTTCGAATACCAGGGCCAGAAATGTTCCGCCACATCTCGTCTCTACTTGCCTGAGTCTCGTGCAGAGGAGTTCCTTACTCAGTTGAAGGCTGGAATCAAGGAGATTACCATTGGAAACCCGGACAAGGACTTGGAGGCATTCATGGGCCCCGTGATCCACCGTGGGTCATTCGAGAAGATCAAGTCTATCATCGATGCTAGCAACAAGGACCCCTCGCTGAAGCTGATTGCGGGTGGTACTTATGACGAATCTGTTGGATACTACATACATCCTACTGTGTACCAAGCAGATTCACCAGACCACCGTCTCTTTAATGAGGAGATCTTCGGCCCTGTGCTGGCCGTGTACATTTACAAGGATGCTGAATGGGCCTCTACTTTGAAGTCTGTTGATCAGAATGGAGGCGGATTTGCCTTGACTGGTGCTGTCTTTGCCAAGGATCGCGTTGCTATCCGTCAAGCTGAAGATGCGCTTCGATACTCTGCCGGCAACTTCTATATCAGTAAGTATCACAGTACCCAAGTAAACTGTCATATCTAACCGCTTACTACAGATTGCAAGACAACCGCTGCCCTTATTGGCCAGCAGTCTTTCGGTGGTGCGCGTGCTAGTGGAACTAACGATAAGGCTGGCAGTTCTGACCCTCTTCGTCGTTTTGTTAGCCCGCGGTTGATTAAGGAGGAATTCTTCGATCAGGATGGATTCACTTACCCCAGCAACCACTAAGCATGTGGGATATAGAATGGATGAATAGTTTATAGACTTCTAACATATATAATGGGACCAACTATATGCACACCCCTCCATGTTAGGTATAAAGCTCAGGACATGGTCAATACAATTGGTAAAAGGTCGCTCCGGTAGGGAAAGGTATAACAAGACCATTTATGCGGCCGACTATTTTTACGTCTGATTACAAGTAGAGCGTGTAGTATTGATTGTTCTTCTAACTGTTTCACAACCCGATCTCCGGCACCGAAATCGGAAGCGGCTCCCCTACCTACTTCCCTCCCAGCACTCAACCAAATACCGTGTTCAATCTCAGCTTTAGCTTCGACATCAATATCAAAGGGGAACTTGAAACCCATAGTCTTCGCGACCTCTACCCGGCCTCTCGGGTTCAAGCACCGGACCATTTTAAATGCGTCAAGAATCAAGGTACGATTCGACAGGAACATGACTCGGCTAGAAACCGATATTAGGAAGCTCGTCGGTGCCCCGCTTGAATCGGAAAATCTTTGGTTTCGGGGGATGAGTTTAAGCGCATTGGAATCAACATTGGCCTTCTTCATCCCGGAAAGAAGCAGCTAGCATTCAGATAACGAATTTAGTCCTGGATTTTACACTACGGACACCCTTTGTTACGCACTGGAATATGTTGGAATTGGAGGCGCAATCATGATCTTGAAAGACCCATATTTGCAGAGCAACTAAGTTTTGGCAGCTAGGTTCGCAATCTTGAAGTGCCTGGATCATCAGATAGAAGCGTCTACCACTGGAGATTGTATAGGAGCCAATCCCAGCAGAGTATAGCACCACGGACTTTATCAAGGGGGCAATTTCTAGCCATGGGCCAAATGTGCAAGCAGGTCGTGGGATCCCTACCCCATCAGAAAATATCCAGTTAGTTGCCTGCAGCTATAGGGGCTACAAGGCTTTGCGTGATTCGCTTGAGATTATAATCTCCGTCGAGCGAGCCTAGGGTCTGATTACTCTTTTGCTCTTTGCTCCGTAGTCAAGTTTCATTTTTAACCATCAGCACTTCTTACTAAAAATTAAAACATTATTGTTATTTCCACCATTTAGTAAACTTCAATACCCAATAAAGTGACTCCTAAACCCATTCTACAACTCAATTTTGTCCAAGATCAAGATAAAAGCACATCGGGAGGGTTCCCGATGGCCCCACTAGCTCTAGAATCGGCAATGATGCCGTTGACTCAGGTATATTGGATGTATTGAGATGTTAATCGACTATAGATATTGAACTATTGCACCTGGCAAAGGGTTCCCATCGCATTTCACCATGGGTATCTCCAAATCCGACCCTATCATCATTGTTGGCGGCGGAGCCTTTGGGCTCTCCAGCGCTCTTCATTTAACTCTCTCAGGCTTTACCAATATTTCTGTCTTTGAGAGAGATGAACACATCCCTCCGCGCTTTTCAGCCGCTAATGACCTGAATAAGATTGTGCGCGCGGAGTACGAGGATCCATTCTACACTGATTTGACAATTGTAAGTCACAGTCTTCAAATATAGTAATCGATGTTATTTCTAATGTCTTGCCTTATTAACTAGAAAGCCATCGCCGCATGGAAAACCCCTCTTTTCGCACCTCATTTCCACCAAACTGGATTCCTCCACTGCGTGTCTGGCGAAGCACCCCAGAAAGCCATAGACACCCTCAATAGATTCCGGGCTTCGGCAGAAGGGAACAATCAAATCAAATCACATATCGTACCCCTCAAGGGCGAAGACGATATTCGTCAAGCCTGCTGGCAGCTCGACGGCCCATTGACCGGATGGAATGGATACCTGAATCGCTTTGACGGGTACGCACACTCCGGGAACGCCCTGGCAGGAGTATACCGTGCTGCACAGGCAGCCGGCGTGCGCTTCTACCTTGGAGAACGGGGCGCAGTCGACGAAATCGTCTATGTCAGCACACTGCAAGGCAAGAAGAGCTCCGGAATCCGAACGAAGGATGGGAAGTTCCACCCATCTTCGTTGGTGATTGTCGCAGCGGGCGGTGCAGTCTGTCGTCTAGTCCCGGAGATTGGGAAACAGGTGGTGGCCAAGTCTTGGTCGGTGGCGCATGTTCATCTTACGGACGAAGAGACTTCTGCGCTGCGTGGTATTCCTGTCACCTATGCTCGCGACCTGGGATTCCTCTTTGAACCGGATCCGCAGACTAACTTGTTAAAAATTTGTCCTATGGGTGGAGGGTATATCAATACGGATCCTGAGACTGGGGTTTCTCATGCGCCTGGAACTTTGGAGGAAAGTGCGTTTGTGCCGGAGAATGACGAGAGCCAAATGAGGAAGTTGCTGGCGCAGACACTTCCCGCGCTTGCCACTCGGCCCCTGGTTAAGAAGTCGCTTTGCTGGTTTGCTGATACTGATGACTCGGACTTTATTATTGATTTTGTTCCGGGGACCTCGTCGTCGGTTGTTTTGTTGTCTGGTGATTCGGGGCATGGGTTCAAGATGTTCCCTATCTTTGGATCGTGGGTTTCGGATTTCCTACAGGCCGGTCGACAGCGTGAAGCACGGTGGAAATGGAAGCATGCTGATCCCAGCAAGGGCAAGGGCGATTGGGGTGGTAATGTGAGCTGGCGCCTTGGAGAGTCGAAGGAACTCTCTGAGATTCGGCCTGCGGTCTTGTCTAAGCTTTAGATTATTTGGATATTAGAAGAGTACATATATCAATTTTACGGCATATTCAGGTCCAAGCCCAACGTATCATTAATCATTCAACTGATAGACCGGCTTGGATTGATATTAGCACATGATACTGTTCATTGGAAATATCAGTAGATATTAGTTTGGATTCGTCAACTCATTAGGCATTCAATCTACCATATACTATGTTCTACCATCGCATTCGACACCCACTCAGTATCATAGCTTTCAATCGAATCCGCGACAGCCATAATTTCAGCCGAAGTCAAAATCGTACTAAAATCACACTCCACATCCAAATCAGGATCTGGTCTTAGAAGAGCATCATCATATCGAACAGACTGAGGTATGGCCCCAGGGGTCGGTGTTGTAGAAGGGGAAACTGGATCAGGAAGAATATCAGCCTGCTGGAAGAAATCAGGGACTGCCAGGTGTCGAGGCTGATCACCAGAGATACATCCTAATAATGTCTCGTGTAACTGCTGGAGCTCGGACCGTCGAAAGGTAGCAACTTGGTTTCCGTCTCTGATCATTTCGTCGAAGATGGCATAGGCTTTCTCCAGCCAGTTGGGATGGCTTTCCAGTAAGTGGGGGTCGATTACTGGGCCCATCAGAAGGATGATTGTGGATACGAAAACTGATTCTAGATCAAAGGGGAGGAAGGTTTCTAGAAGTCTGACGTTAGTTAAGGAAGCCTATCTGTAGCAATGGCTGTTTACCTAAGAGGCCCTGACTATGTAGATTGGAGAGAATGCCAATGATGTGCTGCGCCGATTCAAGACACATTTGCATCAGGTTTTGGACATTTCGTGATGCATTAAGAGATTCCAAGCAGCTTTCTGGGGACTCGAAGCGGATTTTGAGAAAGCAGAATAGGAGAGGTCGGGTGGCCAGGATAATACACTAAATATCGTGTGAGTAATAAGTGAATGCGTCTCTTCGCACAAAGAATAAGACACGCACCTGGTGATATTGAAGGTGTAAGTACGCTGATGTTCGAGAAACGCCACTGGCTGGATCCAAATGTAGTGGAAACGACCTGCGAAGCTCATCGGCAAGCCCTGCGATGTTGGCCAATGCTGCTTTAGTGCTAAGCAGAAAACTCCGATTGATACGTCCATTGGCAACATATATAGCTTTCATTTTGTTAGGGATGATCATCTACGATGGATGCTCAGGGAATCTTACTGCCGTTTACCTCAGCAATGATCTGGGACAACTTGATGTGCATGCCTAATGACATTGTTTCGGATGGGTCTGCAAAAGTGGGGAGCTGGGTTTGCACATATCGGTCATTGATAGACTGGGGTAGACCCATTAACGATGTCATTTCTCGGTCCAGAATGTAAATAGTCCACCAGATTTTGCCGGATCTTTGGACCATGCCATGCCCTAAATCTTCGACTGGCATATTAGTGTGCATTCCTTGTGCCATGGCTATCCGCATGGCTTGGCCAATCTAAAGTAAAGGTCAGTCATATTTTCAAATGAGAAATCTCTCTAAAGGTCTTACGTAGTTATGTGCCGATGTTCGAAAGTCAACACACTGGTAGTATAAGGCGATGCAACATAGAATTTCCGTGCCCAGCATAGGATCCCGGTACAGAGCAGTTGGGTCAGGCAGAAGCTGCAAAGCTTTGACGAAGTAGTGCACCCCTGGTGGCTTTCTACCTTGAGCCTTGGGCTGGACGAATCCTTTCCCAAAAGCCAGGATGAGGAGAAAATGGATGTACCACAAGCTATTTGTCATGGACTGCCCATCTCCCGAATAAAACCGCTGCAAGGAGCTCATGAACTGATCTTCTTCGAAAAGGTGATACAATTGCCCGCACCGGAATTTCACAGCATTAATCAGATACATGGTATGGTCGCGAGTCGGGACAACTGGAACATCTAGGCCCTGGGTTGTTCGCAGCCCATCCCATCCCAGTTCATAAGTCGTTTCATCGAATAGCAAAGTTTCTGTTGGCAGTACATCCTGATAGAGGTGCTGATGTGCCAAGCTGAGAACTCGCCGAGTGAACGACCAGTTGGATGATGTTCCAAGATAGACTGTCTATATTAGAGTTGCGCAATTCCAAGAAATCAGCGTAACCTACATGTGCGGCCATTTGCTGCGGACATGAAAGCTGGAGGACCAGATGATAATGGGTTGGCTAGCCCAGAGTCTTGATCCTCCAGGTCCTGGGGTTCATCATGCTCCTCTGGAGTCCTAGTCCTCTCCAAAGTAGGTACATCCCCACGATATTTGGGATCTGCAATAGGTTAGTAGGTAACCCTTTAAGTAGGAAGTAAGACACACCAATGTGTTGAGTTTCGAAATTCGAACTGTAAGGGCTCGCTTGGCCCTTCTCGTTCTGCTCCATGCGCGCAATCTTTTGCTGCAATTCCAGAATGTAGCTGCGATAAATGTGAGCTATCGATTCTTCTCAAAGCTTCATTTGACTTACCCTCTTGTCACCAGGATTTTCTGATCCCGGTCGTTAAAAATGCAACAAAGCTTCCTATCAAGGTTAGCATACACAAATCGGGTATATCGATGGCGCGGCACTGCAATCGAGCGCACATAATGGATAAGAACGCACCGCTTGCTACAACCATCGCATGGCTGCGAACCGGAACATTTGATTTTTTGTCTCCGGCATCGTACACACGCATTTGACGATCGTTTTGTGACTCTTCCACCCGCCATCTGAGTTGAGATATGTTGGAAATTAGGATTGTGGCCAAAGTGCGGGGGGGGGGAAACGTTCCCCGAGAGGGGAAAACTCTGGTTATCAGAAGAACAAAGACGAATCAAACAATTTTATAGCAATGTGGATACGAAATCTTATCTCGTCTTAAAGGACAGTGGAGGAGTGAAGAGGGATGATATATATCGGTCGGGTTCCCTCCCGATGATTGGAAGGTCATTTAATATCACCATTTACAACTTCATTTTTCATCTTCTACATACTTCTGCATATGCAACTCTCAACGCTGCCCAAGGAGATTTCGATTCGTCTCCCAAAATTGTCTGCATGCTGTGTGGCCCCAATGCTCAGTCCACCACTCTCCGAAGCTATCTTGAACACTTTGCTCGTCTACTCGTAAAACCCGCTCATCTCTCTTAAGCGAGCAGAGTGCACATGGATGGGAGGCCTTCAGTGCGCCCTGGTCCGCCCGCGCTGTAATGACCTTGAGTGCACTAGGATCTGGGACGGCAGGGATTGGTCGCGGGCCTGCAGCTTGTAGAACAGCATTGAAAATCGCCGCCCGTTCACGCCAAGTGGTAAGCACGTCAACAGCGTCTTGTTCTTCTTTGATATTTTCCTGCTTGTTCACGCTGTTCAGTTTCATACCACCGGATTTACCGGAACGGGCAGGCCCGATTCGCATGCTTTGACTAAGAATTGTATCTCGTTTCCACCGGAGACTTCGCCCTGCAATCACGCGGGCGGCCGATTGAAGCACATTGTGAATATTCAAGGCTGTTGTTGATATGATCTTTGAGGATAATGGGGTTGAGGATCGCAGCTGGGATTTTGCGAGTGCAGCCTCTTTCTGAAGATTCTCGAACACATCCAAGAATAACTCGAGAAGGACCGATGGCGGTGGGATATTTGTTGGACGGACCGTGGTGGCAGGGGTTGTGGCAAAGCTATTAGGAGCTAGGCTAGCGGCCGTCGGTGGTGGGGTGGCTTTGGATTTGGTCACAGGCTTCACACAAGGCCCATCTGAAAAATCACCCCAGTCCTCAAAGGTATCGTCATCCCAGGTTGATGCAGGCAGCTTATTGGATTTGACAGGCGGCCTTGTAGGTGATTTTGTTTTCGTTTCAGAGATCCTGGGGGTAGGTTGGCTAGCAGGCACATCTGCGAAATCGCCCCAGTCACCAAACGAATCATCCTCCCATGCCGGCTGGTTTTTGTTATTACTAGGTTCGATGCGTTGAGTCTGTTTGGCAATATTCGACGGATGTTTCACAACTGGTGCGGAGTCTTGCATTGAGAGTGAATCTAGCAAGTTAATTGTTCTAGAAGTCTGTAGATCATCTCGCCGAGGCTCTGTTTTGCTAGATGGAGCTGTCGTTGATTTATGAAGAGCTGTTGGCTGTGCGTGTAGAGTGTGTGAACCAGGGCCTTCGAATTCACCCCAGTCATCGTCTGTATCACTTGCTGGTGTGTCGAATTCTGCATCGAATAATACTTCGCTGCGTGGATTCAAGGATAGGTCAAATCCCTGATGACTAGGGCTCTGCCATGAAGCTGGTGGAGTTGCAAATTGACTGACTGCTCCCAGGGTCGGGTCGGGACGTTTCTTGTGCTGCACACTACCCGATGACCCAAAGAAATCGATGCCATCTTCGACATCGAAGAATGAGTTTTTCTGGTGTTGCGATGTCTGCTGTCTGGACCTGGTGTCTGGAGCAGGCGACTGACCAAACTCTGCTAGCAGATCTGCGGACATTTTTGAATGTCCACGGGCGTCATGAAGCTGTGAAAGGTGACATAAAGTGCAGCGGTGCAGGTATGCAACGAGTTTCTGCAAGGGCGGCGACACAAGATTGAATATAGTCGACCGTAATCTATATCACTTTTGATATGCAAAGCTCCCAATCCGAAATCAACCGGAGTATATAATGGGGGAATGTCGCAATGGCCGAGTCACAGAGATAAGGCACGGGCGGTCTACTATCGCCCGCATTCCCCCCTCATTTTCCAAGCTTCTCCCCATCCCCCAACAATGAGAACCATTGAGGAGACCAGGTATTTCCCCCCTATTGATTGTCCTCATACTTTTACTTGTACTGACCCTTACAGAAAGAGATGGGATATCCTGTTCTCCGACGACACACCTTCCGACCTCCGAGAGGCGTTGCTATCCGAGCAAGGAGGAAACCTGTGCAATGACGGATTGAGATCAGTTTGCTGGAAGGTTCTGTAGGCTTGACAATGTGAGGTGGAGATATATGCTCATTTGGCATACAGGCATTTCTACTCTTCGACGGGTTGGATAAAACCGAATGGATCTCTAAGCTCGATGAATCTCGGGAGGCCTATCGTGCACTGCGAGATCATTTCTTAAAATATATCGAACACCCGGACGACTTAGAGTCGACTGTTGATCCGCTGGCGGATGATGAACAGGTATATAACCCTCTCGCCGTACTTCGCCCAACTTGAAGAACCCCCTATCTAACTAATTCTTGTCGGAACAATCAGTCCCCTTGGCAAACACTCCGACACGATGAGACGCTACGGACCGAGATTCTTCAAGATGTCGATCGATGCTTGCAGGATAACTACTTTTTCCAAGAGCCCGACACGAAATCCAAATTGACAGACATCCTGTTCGTCTACTCGAAACTCAATCCAGACGTCGGCTATAGACAAGGAATGCATGAGTTGCTTGCGCCTATTCTCTGGGTAGTAGATCGAGACTCAGTGAAGCCGAACCCCGAAATATTTGATGCGAACATGGGCGAAAGTGAGGGATTGATGCTAAAGCTTCTTGATGCACAATTTGTGGAACATGATTCATTTACGCTGTTTCTATCTGTCATGCAGACGGCCCGCATATACTATGAACATGGCGAGACACGGTCGGCAAATGGCCAAATGGATGTCATTCCGATAGTTGATCGGTGTCATTATCTCCATAAGGAAGCCTTGGCGATTATCGACCATGAGCTCGCCGAGCATCTGGAAGCTGTGGACGTATTACCGCAAATTTTTCTAACGTAAGATTTCAGATACCCGTCCATTTTCTTTGCTAACTCACTGAAAAGCCGCTGGATGCGCCTTCTTTTTGGGCGAGAATTTCCATTTGATGATATGCTAATGATGTGGGACCTGTTGTTTGCTCATGGACTACGGTCTGACCTTGTTGATTTTACATGCATTGCAATGCTGCTTAGAATTCGTTGGCAATGTTGGTCGAACTGCTCAATTCCTACCTTATTTTGCTGACACGCATTTAGTGCTCACGGCTGACTATACAACCGCCTTGACATTATTACTTCGCTACCCTTCGCCCGAACCACACTCACCTCAAACTTTTGTGCACGATGCACTCTATTTGGAACAGAATCCTACCGCCGATCGAGGCAGTTTCATCATATCGAAATATTCAGGCAGACCGCCCGACTCCAAAATCCGCAACCATCCTGGTACATGGCCCACGAGGAAGGCCTTTCTTTGGGAAGACTTTAAGAAACGCAGTGAACGAAACTCACCTGGATCACCAGCCCGAAATAGCCCTAAAAGCTTGGAATCTCTTCTCCAAGACGTCTCCCAGGGTATCCAACGCCGGACAGAGGCCTGGGGTGTAGCCAAAGCTGTTCGAGGCGCCGTGACGGAAGCTAGGAAAAATATGCAGACAATGCATCATGAAGCAAATATGCGTCCTGGATTTTTCAGGCCTCTTTCCGCTGCATCGTCCTCGGACATTCAGCCCATGGCAACTACGGCGCCATCGGCCAGACTGGAAACGAAGATCAATCTACTCGAGGAAAGGAACCAGGCGTTGGCGACAATTTTACGCGAAGCACTGGATGATCTTGGCTCGCAGCTGGCAAATATCAAGGAGCTCGATTCTGATACGAACAGCGCAGTGAAACAGGCCCTGGCCAAAGCTGAGAGTGTCCAGGTCTGCCTCGGAGACTCTTCCATCCCAGTAGATCCCCGTCTTAACCCCGGTGTAGACGGTGAATTAAACCAAACAGGCGAATTACAAGAGTCAGACTCCTCACCAATGGGCAAAGTAGAAGGCAAAGTGGTGGCAAACAAAGGTCAATCACGAACAACAAGTCCCACCAATGCGGAAACGACGGGGCCGAAAGCCGAAGGTGGAACCGATTCTATCCTAACGGCAAGTCGGAGGAACAGTGACAGACAACCCGAAGGTTCGCGGGCAATACACTCTCGATCAACTGTGCGACCTTCTATGACGGATTCGGGATTCTCATGGATGCTTGGCGGCGGGCGGAACCTGTCGGGCTTTGTTAGCTCGACATCCCCGCCACCAGAGCAGACCCGACATCTAGACCAAACCCGAGGGAAAGCCAATGTCTTGTTTGGATCGAGCGGAGATGACAATCCAGGGACAGATTCTGGCCATGGTGAATTGGCGCTGCACAGCCTTCGGGGCTTCCGGGACCCTCTGTCAGGGACCGGCCCATGATATCTTCCGGTTTGGCCCATGTCACTGCTTGCGTATGCACTGGAGACACATACGAAAAGTTAGTCCTATTTCTTATTTCCCAGGCTGCATTATTATCATTTTCACAGAAATTGACTGGGTTACAGGCTATGAAAGAGGGTATTTGACAGAATCTAGTTCTCTATACCGTTTTTCTGCATTTATACCTGTTTTGCCGACTTCATATAAAGTACATGTAAGTAGCCAAAAGGGGTTAAGGTCCCAGGGGCTCGGATCTATTTGAGAAAGCCACTTTGCATCATTCTCAAGACTATTTGGGAAATAACCTGCCATGGCATCCCATCTGGAGCGGGGTAAGAAATTGCTAACATATGCCCTTCAAAGAAAGGGAAAGCTGGGGTGGTCCTGTTTAAGATATATTCTATCTTATATAGATCTTATCTTCTAGTCCAAAAGTACAGTAAACTTCTCCGCCATATGGGATAGAGACATGTCGATCAGCCGATCCAAAGTAAATCTCAGGAAATGTATTTATTATGATTTGTTTTTGAAAGTGAATGTATATAAAAGACATATAAAAGTTAAATATAAAAAGCCCAGGAGTAATCGGGCTATTACATCACGAAGGGGGACTTATTTCCCTTTTTCTCCCATTTGGCATTTTCCTCTCCCCACTCTCTCCCCCGCTGTCCTTTTCTTTTTCTTTCCCCCTTGAAACCTTTAATTCATCTTGTCTCTTCACTCTTTGCGTGCTCAGCCGCGACGCCACATATGCCGCCTGAGACCCTACGAGGCAGCTGCCCGCCCAACCCCCAGTTGCGAGTGACCGTTCCATACATGTCGCATATCCCGGATACATTCACGAGTGCTCGCCTCGATTGAGCCTCGTCCTTCTCTTTGTCTCTGATCATCTGAATTTTTTTTAACATAAACAAAAAAAAGAGAGAAGAGAGACCTCGGGGATGGGGTCGGCTTACAACCATGATGGTCAGTCATGCGCACATGCTTTTTTTTAACGTTGATCGTTCAGTCTCTGTTTCACATTCCATGGGCCTTGGGGAACTTGTGGAGACGAGGGAGAAAACAGGTTATCGTGCTACGTACTCATATTGAGCTTACGACTTATCGAGCGCCCGAAAAGAAACGGTTTGGAGCAACCAGGGCGCGACTCGATTTTCTTCCTAGACTCACGGTCACGCGCTAGCACATGCTCGGAGATGCATCTGACGGCGGAGACGAACCGTCTGATCATTCGATAGCGTCACATTTTCTTCAAAGACCCGTGGAATGGAAACATTGAGACACGCCGATTGAGTTGATTATAAGCTAGATGAATCGTGCTGACCCTACTTAGGCGAGCCGAGTCCTCTTTCGTCGCCGTTAGGACCTCTCTCTGAGTCGCCCGAATCCGAGGGCGGACTGCATACACCTTCTTTACGGACGGATCACCCCAGAAGCACGGCGGACAGTGTTTCTTCGGGATATGACCCTCTTTCCAGGTCAGCGACAATATTCTTTCTCTTTTTTACACAACGTTGACACCTTCTGTATTTCAACAGATCTCCGTTATTCGAGAACGAACATGGACTTGGTCCAACTGGGCTGGATCGTATACGCCAAAATCAGCCCTCCCGAGTACTGACCCTACCAAACATGTCTACCTCCTCGCTATCGCTAGCTCCCATGGCTGGCCAGCGCCCCTCCCCCTCTCCCCGATCTCGTTCCTCATCTCGATCTCACACCAGTCACTTGTCCAGCCGAAGTTTCACGGATCTAGAAGACCTTCACCGGTTTCCACTGGAATCCCTACATTCCTTTTCCTTCGCCCAACAGTCCGAAGAATACCTCCACACCCGTCAAAACATTCTCAAGAGGTCTATTGATTTCATGCGCGACCGGATGGGATGGGCCGCAAGCAATGCCTGGATCGCCAACGCACAAGCAAACGCCAGTGGGGACACGGAACTGCAAGGTATGATGGAGCTTTTAGCCCGAGCAAATATGCTCGAAACCCAGGAAAACCAAATCCATGGCCGTGGTCCCATCACAGGACCCGCAGAGATTAATCGCGACAACGTCTTTGAGAAAGCCTTCTCGGACAGTAGTTCTTCTCCGGTCAGCACCCGAGACGGGGCCCAGGATTCCACCCTCTCGGGTTCACATCCCTCCGACAGCCCCCGAATGTTGAGCGCGATGCCCAGCGATCGTATCTCCAACCAAAGGAGGGACCTGGTCTCTGCACCCACGTCCAGGCGCGTAAGCTTAAAACGTACATACACGGACTTGTGCTCTGTCTCTGTCAGGAGCAAGCTGATGGAAACTCTAGCACAACCATACACTTCCACGGATCCTTTCACCTCGCTTGGCTCCTCGACTACTGGATTGGGATTCCAGATCCCCGTCCTCCACGCGCATAGCAACAAATGGACCCCGGCTTCCCAGGCCGTGTTCAGGACCGAAGCCCAGGCACCATGGACCATTCTGGCCGCTAATGATCTTTCATGTCTCATCTTTGGTGTTCTCCAGTCCGAAGTTCGCCGTCTCAGTATCCTGGAGGTTGTACAGCAGGAACACCGGGAATGGCTCAAGGCCAAACTTCGCGATCCAAGCACTGATGCCGCTGCCCGTATGCCACTTCAACCCGAAAGAGCTAACATCTCCGCTGTCAATCCCAAGTTCCGAGGTCTTGGGAATGGAGTAACAGCGCAACTTCTCAACAAACCGTCCTCACGAGAAAAGTCCCGAAGAGCGCAGACCGATGATGGGTACGGCTCCAGCACGAGAAATTCCCGAAACAATAACCACCCGGCCAACAAGTCACGCGGGGTCTTGCTGTGCGGTGATGTGGTCCCAATTCAGAAGCGCAATGGATCACGCGGATCTGCTAGCGTCTGGGTTATGGAAAAACGTGGTGGCCTGATCTGGGTACTCGAAGAGATAACGGAGAATATTGCCTCCATCCAGTGCGACGATTCATGGAACGTCGTCAGTGCCAAAGGCGAAGTTGAAAAGATCTGGGGCCCGTCTGTCGTCCAAACAGGCCAGCCGATCACCGACCTTTTACCCTGTTTGCCATCGCAATCTCTTGAGACATCCGCCGGGAAGGGATTGGCTAAAATCGTGGAGTTGAAGCACTTTGCCGCCCGCACCGCTGCTGGCGTTTGTATTCCTGTCGCTGTCGGCAAGGGAGAAGGAGATCACACTCTCCAGATCTCCAGCTTTCCTCATGTCGCAGGCATGATGGTGCTCTCGTCCTCGTCATTGAACGTGATCAGCTCCAACTCTGTGTTCTCTTCGGTCTTATTTGGTCAAGAAAGACCGGAGGGACTCCACTTTACTGAACTTGTACCAGATTTCGATGAGATTTTAGACGTGTTGACCGAGGAGGACAATGTCCCACTTGTTGATGGTATTGTCATACCCGAACACAGCTTCCGACGGGCACGGACACTTTCTATTCTCCGCGATGGAAAGGCAAATGCCGCCTCTGTGTTTACGGAGCCAAGTGGCTTGCTTGCCAAGCATCGGGATGGCTCGACCATTGTTGTGGACATTCAGCTGCGCGTGGTTAAGAGCGGTACCTTCTTCTCAAAAGACAAGGCGGAGAAAAGCAGCGATCGCAACAGCGACTCTGATGACAGTGATGATACCATTGCAGTCACAGAGTTGGTCTATGCTTTGTGGATAACCTACTCTAGGCAACTCCACGCTGCTGGACCCGCTGCTGGACTTTCGCCATCATCTGTACCAAGTTCTAAACCTACCTCACCCACACATGATCCTGATTCAAATCGCCCGTCAGACGCCGTCGCTGAAACCCAGACTACCGAAAATCGCAACAATTCCGTGGAGATTCAAACCCCGACGTCAACACTCAGTCAACAACTCAGTGAGGCTGCCTCTGAGCCTCTTACCGCGCGTCCCATACAGCCCGTTCCTCAGGTTCCGGCTGCCAATGCGAAGAACGACCCTCCGGCGAAACGAACGATTAACGACTACGTGATTCTCGAGGAGATGGGGCAAGGAGCCTACGGCCAAGTCAAGCTGGCACGTTTAAAAAAGCAGCCCACCAAGAAGATGGTGTTGAAATTTGTCACGAAGAAGCGGATCCTGGTGGACACATGGACTCGTGATCGGCGACTGGGTACTGTCCCACTGGAGATCCACGTTCTGGATTTCTTACGGCGGGATGGGCTCAAGCACCCTAACATTGTGGAGATGGAAGGCTTCTTCGAAGACGATATCAATTATTACATTGAAATGACTCCCCACGGTCTCCCGGGAATGGATCTGTTCGATTATATCGAACTCAAAGCCAACATGGATGAGTCGGAGTGCCGAAATATTTTCAGACAGGTCGCGAGCGCCGTCAATCATTTACACACCAAAGCACTGGTGGTACATCGTGACATCAAGGATGAGAACGTGGTTCTCGATGGAGAGGGACGAATCAAGTTGATCGACTTTGGGAGTGCGGCCTACATCAAAAACGGGCCGTTTGATGTCTTTGTGGGAACAATAGGTAAGTTTCCTTTGCCGATGGTTGGGGGTGTAAGATGCTGACTGTGTTAAGATTATGCCGCACCCGAGGTCTTACAGGGCAGGTCGTATCGAGGCAAGGAACAGGACATCTGGGCTCTAGGGATTCTCCTTTACACAATCGTCTACAAAGAGAACCCGTTCTACAACGTCGATGAGATCCTTGACCACCCCCTCCGAATTCCGTTCCTTCCTTTCTCGGAAGATTGCATTGACCTCATCCGCACGATGCTCGATCGTGATGTCGACAACCGACTTACAATTACCGAAGTGCTTGAACACCCATGGATGACGGGCACTTGAAATTCTCCTCGCCTTTTACTTATTGAAAAAACAAAAATAACGCGATACCCCACACAGTTACGTTTTGATGATGGATGCAGATTTTTCCGGGGAAACTGGGTATCATTTCGGGGTGGACTGTTCTAACTTCCCTTGGGGCCACGTTGATGATGATTATGAACATCAACGCATGATTTGTTTTTTTAGGGGTTTATTTTATCTTTTTCCCCATGGCATTTGATTTCGCGATACCTTTGCATATCTCTTTATGTGACTTAGAGACCCCAAGAGGGCAGACTTATATACAATGTACTTTGATAGCATTGCGGGGGAAATAGTGGGTTCTAGTGTAGTCCTTGGCAAAACTCAGTGGCTTTGCCTGGGTTATCAAGCGAATGAATCTCCACTTGTAGTTCGCCAAGGTTACAACATTAGTGACATCTCCAGTTTGAAAGGATTTTGTCACACTGAAACTGCCGTGATGCCTTTGGTATCAAAGAAAAGAAGAAAAAAAAAAAAAAAAAAAAAGATTTTAAGAAAAACGTGGGCTTATTTCAATCCATGGATATTTTGCCATCGTACCATGGATTAAATTCCCCCTCCCCGCACATGCCCCAGTGAAATTCAGAAGAGGCGATATTGAATGAAAATTCTCAGGAACAACTTGCCTTCCCTGGATTGTGGGTTAAGAGGCGTTGAATTCCAATTTCAAGGCGTCGTCAGCCGAGGCCTTTGGCTCCAGAGTCCGTGCCAACTGTATCAGTAATACATCTAGATTTAGAGACAAAAGCACATGTATATCCCAATAGTAAACTAACAGGCGGGGGGCGATAAGCAGATAACATTGAGGGGAAGTACTTGGAGTACATCAGTGTGGTCCGCCCAGGTTTGAGTAGATGGATTGCATTCCCTTCTGCTCTGCATTCCGCTATTTCTTGTTTTTTTATCTCTCTCAACTTCAACTTTTTCAACTTTTTCCACCGGGGTGATCTTCTACTCGGTTATCTCGGATTCTCTCTGTGCGTCACTCGGCAAAGTGCCGCAAAGTGGCCTGTTCCACGGTTCTTTGCCCATGGGCCCCGAACAGAACAATACAGACAACGTGATTTTTCCCCACCCACATTCTGATCACTTCCCTCTGTTCCTCTGTTCCTCTGTTCCTCATGCTGATATCCAAACCAGCTGAGATTCCACACTATGCTTGCCTAAGCACTTCTGGTGATTGTGCGCCCGTCGCTCTATTTGTTTCTACTGTTTCCATCCTCCGTCGTTATCCTTCGCCGTGAACCCTGTGATACTCCATACCGTGCCGACACACCCTCCGGAAGGCGTGACAAGATAGTTGTGGCCCATAGAATAGGTGCTACAGGCTGAATCAAGTTGGCAAAATGGCCTCGCAACTATCCGATGAGATTCTGCCCACTCCGGAGAGATATTCTCCGAACAGCCCAACCAATCCGGCAGGCCAGATCCCATTAGAGCAACCGCCGAAGCTCAAGGGTCGTCAGAAGTTACTGCAGAATCTCCAACGAATGTCATCCAGTCCGACGCTGACCAGACGCGGACGATCCTCATCAACGACCAGCTACCGCCGAGACAATAAGGCCTCTCTCTCTTGTGTTTCGCTATCATCGGCTTCCTACTCACCCTGCCTAGGCAATGGAAGTTCCTCCCAGCTCTATGGCGGCCTCAATCCTCGGCCTGCTACTCCCGGTTGTTCTAGTTCTCCTGGCGTGCCTCACGGCGCAAACGCTCGAATCCGTCTGATGGACACCGATGGCCCTGGTTTCACTACACCTCGCACTGTGCCTTTGCCCTTTGATGTGAGACCAGCATCGCACGGGTCACCACGTACCGCGACCCCCGTAGGAGTAAAGGTGGAGGAGGTCATTGTTCCAGAATCCCAGCCGACCAGATCTCTCGACTTTTGGGGCGATATGCCACGAGAGATTAAGATGGAGATCCTCAAGCACCTCACCCCGCAAGAAATAGTCTGCTGCTCTGCTGTGTCCAAATCGTGGAATGAGATGTGCTACGACGGCCAATTATGGTCCAAGGTTGATACGACCGAGTACTACTCTAAGATCCCAAGCGATGTTTTGGTCAAGCTTATCACTTCCGGTGGTCCCTTTGTCCGAGACCTCAATCTCAGAGGCTGCGTTCAGATGCGTGATAAATGGTCCACAGACGGAGAACGTATCTCCGATCTGTGTCGGAATGTCGTCAATTTTTCGCTTGAGGGCTGTCGTATCGACAGAGCATCCATCTACTCTTTCCTCCTTCGCAATCCCCGTTTGGAATACATCAATCTCTCCGGTCTCTCGAGTGTCACAAATTCGGCCATGAAGGTCATTGCACGATCTTGTGCGCAACTCGAGACGTTGAATGTTTCTTGGTGCAATAATGTTGATACGACCGGTCTTCTGCGGATCATCCAGTCGTGTGAGCGATTGAAGGATCTTCGGGCCAGCGAAATCCGTGGGTTTAAGGATGAGAAATTCACTTTGGCTATGTTTGAGCGCAATACTTTGGATCGGTTGATCATGAGTCGTACCGACCTGACTGATAACAGCCTGAAGATTCTGATCCACGGCGAGAACCCCGAGATGGATCTTTTAACCGATCGGCCTATTGTTCCACCTCGAAAATTCCGTCATTTGGACTTGCATAATTGCCCTGAAGTGAGCGACGATGGATTCAAAAGCCTGGCCCATAATGTTCCAGATTTGGAGGGCCTGCAAGTTTCTCAGTGCTCCGACCTAACAGATGAATCCGTCATAGACGTCATTCGCACGACGCCAAACTTATCGCATTTGGAACTGGAGGATTTGGAGAACTTGACAAACAGCACCCTGGTAGAGCTGGCCAAATCCCCATGTGCGCAACACTTGCAACACTTGAACATCAGCTACTGCGAGAGTCTCAGCGACACAGGAATGCTCCAAATAATGAAGAGCTGTCCAAAACTCCGATCCGTCGAAATGGACAACACCAGAGTGTCCGATCTGACGCTGATGGAAGCCAGCTTCCGCATTCGCCGCCGCGGGTACAGCGACGATCTTCCCCAAGTCGGCCTTCGGCTCATGATATTCGACTGCGCCAACGTCACCTGGGCAGGGGTCAGGGAAGTCCTCTCTAGCAACGCATACATCCCGCGTGCCTCCCGCAAACCCGTTTCAACGGTGGTGACGGTGACACAAACCTCAAACGTCAGCTCCTCCGCGGCGACAAGTACTTTCGTCACTCCAGCCTCTTCCCCTTCGCCATCGCCAGCGCCAACCTATCCTAATGAAATCATCCAGCTCAAATGTTTCTACGGCTGGCAGATGACCGTTGATGAACACACGAAACGTGTCCTGCGCGGTGACCTCGCTTCTGCATCCCGGCTGGACCGGAAATGGGCCGACTACATGGTCGCCACCGAGGAGGCTGGTGCTGCCGGTGCTGGTGCTCGCCGACGTCGACGCCGTGCCCGTGAAGCTGAGCGTCTGTATAATGCAGACGACGACGACAACGACGCTTATGGCGTGGGTGCTATCTCTGCTCTTGGTGGCAGACGCAGGCGAGCGCAGAGTGGTAGCAGCTGTACTGTCATGTGAGGTAAATGTCTCTTTGTACAGCGTTTTCTTCAGGGTGTTACGGGAACACCTGACGAGCTAGACGCTGCCTCGACTCTACTGGTGCGGGATCGCTAGTATTTTGAATGGACGTCCATTTGAAATTGAAGATCATATCTAATGATCCTTTTCAATTTGCTATGAATTACGCACGATATGATTTTCTTTTCCGGGGCAAGAAATCCCCAATACAACACAGTTTCTTTCACGTTCGACTTGTTTTTAGCCCTTTCTCTCTTTCTATCTTTCTTCTCATCGTCACATCTACCCCATTCTCCTCGTTTTTAGCTCTGGCGCTAAATTCAAGAATGGGATTACTGTCCTGCATGTTCTATGAGCTTGTTATATGTTCACATCTTTTACGAAATCGAGATGTTAGTCTAGCATACGTATCTAGAGGGGTTACCGGCGAGATGGTAGGTGTTTTTATATTTTTCTTTCCTCGATAGTTCGTCTTTCCTAGGCTTTTCAATTTGAAATTCATGCCTTTCGGGCTGTTTTTATGGCACTTTACTTCCAATTGATAACCTCAAGATAATAGTATACCTATTCATGCACTTTAACAACTGAAACCAGTACTCAAAGCTCCTTTCAACAATTGGCCCCTATCTATTATTATTAGCATGGACAAGAATAGTCAGCCGCTTATGCGATCTTGTGATGTCTTCCCAGTGGTCCTTTCGGTGGTCTTTTTTGATATTCTCTTTAGATGTCTTGTCCGTTTTATAGGTAGACAGCAAAGAATGGCGGAAGAGGGCATAATTTGTGAAAACGGTTTTTCCATGCATAACCTTGGATGGGACAGGGACTTCCAAATCACTTTGTAATCATAGATATGGCTGCCCAAGTGACCTGATTGTCTTGCATCTTGTAGCCCGAATGACAGGATTTTCAAAGAGCGTCTTCCTTTCATGGAATACTAGCATAAAGAATATTGTAAGAACAAAGCACAGTGAACCCCATGTCACTGGCAAAGAAAGAAAAAGCACATCGCGAGAGGAAACACAAAGATAAGAAGCGCTTCCACCAATGCCCATAAACCCTGAGTTTCCGTAAAAAGCAACCCCTGAGATACATCACCCCCTGGTATCCCATAAAGGCATAGTAAATCTCATTTCTGATCCCATTTCACATTTTTTTCGGCTTTTCGGTTTTAAAGTCTCCCCCATCTTACGCAGGAATTTCCGCTGGTGCCTGACTCTCGTCATTGTCAGTCTTCTTGTCAATTACAGCTTCATCAGCAACCAATTGAAATGTAGGATCTTCAGCAATTTTCAGCTGCTCAGACAAATCACAGGCTGTTGCATAATCCAACTGCTCAGTACTGAGCTGCTCGGGTATGATTTGCTCCTCGTTGGACGGATCAATAGTATGAGTGTTCTCGGCAGATGCATCAGTCGCTGCCTGTTCGATCTCAGGCTGCATGATCATCAGTTTTATCTCGGGTCTTTGGACATTTGCAGGAACTTGGATCGCGCTCTCCGGAAAGGGGATAGTAGGAGTGCTGGTCTGCTCGGACTTGTCAGTGGGTTCTTTAGTTGGATCTACGACATCCATGTCTAAATCGAGCTCGGTGTTCACAATGCTGTCGGAAAGGATAGGTTGTTTCTCCTTAAGATCCGAGGCAGCGATTTCGAGCTCGTTGGCGATCTGTTCGGTGACCTGTTTCATGGGATCCTCGATACCGTTTTCCGTGACATTTTCCGTGGCCTCTTTTGTGATCTCTTTCGTGGCCTCTTTCGTGATATCTTCCATAGCCTCTCCCACGACCTTCGCTGATTTGTCATCTGACTCTTCATCTTCGTCCATCATCTCATTGACATATGGTCTGTCGAGAGAGGCATAGTCGATGTTATCAATACCATGGTTGATGAAGAACTCCTTTGGCATGATAGTTGGTTTCATGCCACTCTTTGTGGGCCCACAACAGACGTTGTAACCCCAGGCTTTGTACAGCGGACAGACCTCAATCTCATTAGTGTCCGGGTTCGGAACAAGAGCGCAGAGATGGTGCTCATCAGCCACAACATCGCGAGCCCACGCCCTGCCCTTGTAATTCGCATCTTTCTCGGCACCGTGAGGCTTGTGCTGTGTCAACTGACGAGTGATAGTATGCGGAAGATTTACAGCAGAGTCAGGTGCGATGACTGCCCCGACAGACCAGATCGGGTTCGCTTGCATGATCTCCCTGGTCTTCTCGTGGAGCAACCAGCCAATGCAATTGACATTTGCACGTCCACAGAGGATGTAATACCCTTTATATACCGGGAAGAAAGGTATACCGTGGGCCCAGACGATTGGACCAGGTCCCGAAGACACGCGTTCAGGCCTGATATTGCCAATGTTATCGAAGTCATACGGATATTGTAGTCCTCGTTCGCGGGAGTTCACAAACTTGGTCACCAGATACACTAGTTCATCTGACAGTCGGGTGTATCGCGGAGGGAAGATCGGCTGGCCGGTTTCTTCGTTGAATTGAACATCGAGGACCAGTTTGAACTGAGCGGGTTCTCCTTTCATGGGGGGGTTCATGTCATGATCTTTGGGTGCCCACACAACATCAGGGTTTGTCTTCAGGTAAGTTGCAAGGGCAGTGGAGCAGCGATCTCGAAGAAGTTCTTGCTGCATAATGAAGTTTTCTTCATCTAAAGGGCTGCAAGCCATTCTGGCTTCTTTGGCTTTAGATCCAGGCATCTTGCTTGGCCTGGCTTCTGAGATTGTAGAATCGATTCAATGATCTGCGCTCCGTTAGTGAAGAGCTCAAATGACTAGATGTATATCTTGCCCGTCAAAATGATGAGATAGAAGCTGGCTCACAGTGCTCAATTGATCAATGAGGGCTCAGTTGGGTAGATGTATACTGACCACTTTTTGGAAGTTCGAGTTGCCGTGGAAGTTCGAAGTATGAAGCAGACTGGATCAGAATATATGAGTCGACGAATATGAAGACGCAGCTTGTGGTAAGATACAGTACGTGGAGCGAATATGAACCTGAGTGAAGCGAATATGAACCCGAGTGAAGCGAATATGAGCACAACGTAAGAACGGCGATTGAGATAAGTATCGAGGTGGTCGACCATTCAGCAAGATACCTTGCCCATTCGCCAATTTGTGAAAAGAGAGGTGCAAAGCAAAGTAGATATGTAGAGGATAGATATGCTATGAAACAATGCGGAAGTGTGAAGAGCACAACTGTGATGCAGAGCAGAGATAGGAGTGAGATGATACCTGGGCGGCAAAGAAACTGTAGGTGTTGATCCGATCTTCGTAGCTTGTAGGATTAGATGGTAAATGTGAAGTCAAATACTTTGAAGCATTAAGTCTGAAGATAGATCAATGCGGTGACAGTTCGAATAATTGAGAACAGTGAAAGGCGCAAGATAAAGGTTTGAAAAGTAGGGTTGAGGGCAGGAAAAAGAGTCAATGAGGTATACTGGTACATATATAATGAGGCGACAGTGAATGTACTTAAGTTATATCACACCCCTACCAAGCTCACTGGATGGGGGTCTTGCTAGGGAGATCATAGGCATTGAGGTATGTAGGCAGAGTTCTGGGTCATTATTTGGTGAAGCTTTTTGGATACATTGGGTGTTACTTGGCTGTATTGCAATAGAATATATGAAATGCTAGTGTGGATATCAAGACAAATAAGACATAAACCAATTCTGCATCGAACGTATGAACTGGTTACTCAAAGAAACCACCATCGCTATCATCTTGATCCTCCTCATTGGCTTGTTGTGGTGCCTCGTCTTTCTTGGAGGACCGATCGCTGCGTGCAGGCTTCTCCTTCTTGCTGTTATTCTTGTCATCTCTGGGAAGATGCTTGTCCTTTTGGGTAGTAGTCTTGGTCTCTTTCTTCTTGCTCTTCTCCTTCTGGGTATCTGTAGCAGCAGTTGTGCCAGACGACAAAGTTTGGATCTTCTCTCCATTTGCGTTGATGTGCAACTTTCCATTACGAAGAAGGTCCAGTGTCTTCTCTTCCATACACTTCTCAACGACAGGCCACAACGGGGGCTTGGCGTTCTTGGATTTGGTTTCCTCCGATTGCAATTCTGACGTTGGATCCGTTGCCTCAGGTTTTCCATTGGGGTAGATTGAAATGTATTTCTCCGTGAGAGGATAGTAGATCGCGTAGTTGAGGTTCACCTGGCAGTTGTGGATTTTTGCTGCAAGGCGAGCCTTCTGTTTCGAATCCAGACCTTCTTCCTTCTCGCGGCGAGTAAGTCGGTTGAGTTCCTTAGTGGCAGTTTTGCGGTCTATTCATTAAAATCAAGGTATGTTAGCGAGAACCCAGGACCATTCGGATTTATGGGCTACATACCAAGGAATCGGACAAAGTGATATTTCTTGATCAATGATGATCGTTCTCTGCGCGTAGTTTCATCCGCAAGGTCTTGCTCATATCCAGCAAGAGCACGTTCCTGCAAGATGCGAGCATCGGCAGACAGGTCCACTTTGTTGAGTAGTCGCTTAACATCGCGAATTCGTTTCTTGAGGTCATTGATCGATGGGTACTCCTTTTCGGGTTTAGGGGCAAATTTGTCCTTGAATTTCCGGGTCACTTTGGGCTTTGATGCATCGCCTTTGCTGCCTTTGCTGCCATAGTCCACAAATTGGATTTGGTCATCTGCTTTGTCTGCCTTGCGGTGCACCTTTTTGCTGGCCGGGGGAACATCTTCTGACCCATCCCGGGTCTTCCTTTTTGAGGGAGCTGCCCGATCGCCGTGGTTTTGAGTGTCTGTAGACATGACTGTTGATCTAATAGAAAAGGAAAGAAAAAAGAGGTCGAAGCTACAGCAAAAACGATAAGAAAAAAAGATATCGGCGGATTTGTCGGCCCGTCCCCAGATTGGCACCAACCAATGAGCGTCTTCGTTGATCATCACCACGGCACCCTCTCTCGTCGCATTGATTTGATTTACTCCAATTGTCCTCTTGAATTTGTGTATCTGGCAGTCTGGATCTACTCATGCCACTGAATTAATTACTGAGCTGAGCTTAGTACAAGGGCCAGCATGGAGTCCGCCATTCGCTGGTCCCCGACCTCGTCGGCCACTGAACAACGCTTCCTGTCAGTCGATGTCACGGGGAAATCGTTTCGTCTGTGTAGGGTGACTGGGTTTGACGGCAAAACTCTACGCCATGAAGTTCTCTCCACCCTGACCAATGTGCCTGGGTTTCGCGCATTCGACTGGTCTACTTCAAATGAGAACCTGATCGCCGTGGGTCAGTCGTCTGGGGAGGCCACCATTCTACGCCTAGATGGGGATGCCAAGGAGTCTCTTTCATTCCCAGTCCGTAACCAACGGTACTGCAATGCAGTTGCATTTAGTGCACACGGTCTTGTGGCGGCGGGTCTCGATCGCGTTCGGAACGACTTTTGCTTGAACATCTGGGATGTCAACCAACGACTCAGTCCTGCTGGTGGAAGTAAAGGATTTACTGAGCCCCTGCGGAAGCTCGCCAGCTCAGAGCCTATCACCAGTATCAAGTTTTTCCGAGACCAGCCTGATACAATCGTGACTGGTGTCAAAGGCCAATTTGTTCGGATCTATGATCTGAGAGGTTTGTCTTTCCAGGCCTCGTGTCTACAAAAGCATAGCTGATTTTATTATAGAGGGGCCTGGCAATCCATCATTACAATTTCCCACTCGGTGTGTCCATAATCTAGCCATTGATTGGCTCGATGAGAACTATATTGCGTCTTGCATTCCATCAAATGAAAGCACCATCTGCGTGTGGGACCGTCGCGTTGGATCTCGACTGGCATCTCCGTCAGTGGGCTCTTCTACCGGCGCCGCAGAGATAGGTCAAGCGACACCTGCTTTGGAACTCAAGAATGTTTTCCATCCTAAGTCTTCCATCTGGAGCTTGCGCTTCTCAAGGACGAACCGAGGCAGTCTCGCTGCGCTGTCCAGCAGCGGTCATTTCAAGAATTATGACATCGCTAAGGACTTCCTGCCGGAGGAGTATCGCTCTTCGATAGACGAGACTCTTGGTCAGGGATCTTCCAGAAGTTACCCAGAATCAGTATACACCAAGCACGTGCGGGATGTATGCGTACCATTTGATAATCCCACTCGTGGCTGCAAAGAAAAAGACCGGATCGTTTCATTCGATTCCCTGAATATTAGCTTGTCTCCTCAACCAAGTGCTATCGCACTTGATGGCAATGGACAGCCCCAGATCATTACTGCGCGACCCCCATGCGCACCAATTGATCTATCTTCACGCAGTGTACTGGCTTGTGGTATCTCATCGAGTGACTCAGATGTGCGATCGATTCACCCACTGTCGGAGCATATTTCACCAATCTCAGACCTGATCGGGAACATTAGGTCACGCGTCTGCTCGACTTCGCAAGAGCATGGCGCAAACTTAAATGGTCAGCTGTTCGTGTCAAAGGATCTTGATTGCGAGCCTGTCCCAAGCCACGAGAACCGGGAACGCGCCATGGCTCTCGGGGTGATGGGTGTTCCTCTTACTGCTAAAGAAGCCCTCACTCTATGCGCAGTCAACCAGTCCCGGTGCAAAGAGGGCTATTTGTTTGATGAGGCTCGAAACCGAAAGGTGGCATCTGATGATCAAGCTCTACAGGACTTTTGGGGTTGGGTTGAGCGTGAGTTATCATTTTTCCTTGGGGTCGCGCACACATATCTAATGCATTTTCTAGGTGCTCGAACTGAGTCTTCTGGGACATCAATGGTTGTCAATGGCTTAGACCTGAATTATCTAGGAGTTAACAATGTTTGGAATAATGACCTAGGTTCGTTTCTTCGCTTATTTTCCAAAACTTCTTCAAAACTGACTAAGAACAGGTAATGGTTTCGAACAACGTTGTATCAACGCTAAGAGGGCCAATGTTGAATCAGTTGCGGATGCAGTGGCAACTTTGGCAATTCAGTTGAACCTCCCTGAGACAAAAGGTTGCGACACGGCTTATCCTGATCACCGCCGGCTCTGTCTCCGTCTCTGTGGTGCAACGCAATCTTACCGTGAGCTGGAGGAGTCAGTGAAAGCTTTATCTGGTGAAGACCAGCATACTAAGGCTGCTGCACTGGCCGTCTTCCAAGATGAGCCTAAGCTGGCTTACCTCGGACTGCGAAGTAACAACCCCACCCAAGCTCATAAATTACTTGCCATGGCGATCGCCGGTGCCTCCAAGGGGGACAATGACACAGACTGGGAGGAAACCTGTGCGGAAATCGCGAAGGAGCTCACCGATCCATATGCTCGGGCGATCCTCGCCCTTGTGAGCAAAGGCGACTGGAATTCAGTTATCAAAGAAACAACACTACCTCTGAAGTATCGCGTAGAGGTTGCGCTACGCTGGCTTCCAGATGACGAACTAACTGAATATCTGAAAGATGCTACAAGCCAAGCAATTCGCCAAGGCAACATTGAAGGAGTCGTACTCACTGGTTTGGGTCATTTGGCCATGGGTCTGTTCCAATCGTATATTGGGAAATTCAATGATGTCCAAACTCCCGTGCTAGCAATGAGCCATACCGTGCCGCGGTTTATTAACAACCAAAAACACGTTGTCCAGTTCGAAGCCTGGCGCGAGACCTACCGGCGGCAAATGAACTCTTGGAAACTCCAACTTGAGCGAGCCCGCTTCGACGTCAGCTCTCGTCGTTTCGCCGTGACTGCGGATGGTCGCACACTCGTTCCACCACCGCCACAGCAGGTCAGCCTCACCTGTAACTACTGCACAAATCCGCTCACTCAGCACGATGCTTCCTCCCAGCTCTCCCCATCTACCAAGAGTGCTGAGACTGTTCACCCCACCACTGGGAACCCACTGGCAGCCCCAATCATGTCTGGGACTTTGTGTCCACGTTGTGGTCGACATATGCCGCGCTGCGGCGTCTGCACCTTGTGGTTGGGTTCACCGGACCCGATGTCACGCGCTGGTATTGCTGCTGAAGCCGAGGCGGGCTCTCGCAAGCCCACTGAGACTGAGGTAATGCGACGGTTCGTGGTGTTTTGTATCCATTGCAACCATGGATTCCATGCGAATCATGCCAGCGACTGGTTCAAACGGCACAAGATCTGTCCCGTAGCAGAGTGTAATTGCATCTGTGATCGGTAATGATCTTTGCATTGTCCCTTCTACGCCATGGACTAGATCCACCTGTGTTTCTGCGATATTCTATACCCAATTGAGTCAATTTTATGTGAGCATAATTATTAAAGAGAATGCGATTTTGAGCTTTGCGTGGTTCCTAACTTTGCTTGTTCTTAAAAAGATGTAACTAATGTGAGTCATGTATTTTCATCCAGGGCTATAGAGCCGCATCAACTCTTAAGCTTATAATTGCCCCACCAAAATATTATTTCCACAACTCCCCGCATCACATTTTTACCTCTCAATAAGTTAATATGGCTCACCCAAACGACAAAGAGAAGCGTGGACGTGGACATGGTCAAGGTCAAAGTCGCGACGTCCAAGTCTCTAAAGCATTAAGCCTGCTTCTGCGACATGCCGCGGAGAAGGAAGGGCTGAAGATGAACGCGCAGGGTTATGCGAGCGTGCCAGACGTGGTATGTAACTTTATTGTTCTCAATAGCCTACGATATAACTGACTCTGTCTAGTTAAATTGGAGAAAGCTCAAGTCGCTAAAAGTCACCTTCCCCGAAATTCTACATGCGGTCGAGTCGTCCGATAAAAAGCGCTTCGCCCTCCTTCACATTCCATCCGCACAACCCACCAAATCCACAACCCAAGCAACAACAATACCAGTGACGGCGCCCGATGCAGAGCATGACGCCAGCACTATCGTGGGTGAAGCCCAGCCCGAGACATCGATCCTGGAGTCCGCACCCGGCACGAGCGAAGCCCAACAAACAGCCACCGACCAAGCATTATCCGTGAAAGACACCGACCCGTCGAACTTTTTAATTCGCGCAACCCAAGGCCACAGCATCAAAACCGTAGATGCTGCCTCCTTCCTCGAGCCGCTTTCTCTGTCCGACGAATCGAAACTACCCGATACTGTCGTCCACGGCACGTTCCACGCGACTTGGCCTGCGATTCTACAATCTGGTGGATTACGCTGTATGGGACGGAACCACATTCACTTCGCTACTGGCCCATCATTAGAATCGGTGCTTGCTGTTCACACTGATGAGGCTCCGCGGGGTAAATCCAAGCGCGACGACTCAGGCGTCATCTCGGGCATGCGGCGCGATGCGCAGGTTTTGATCTATATTGATGTACGCAAAGCGCTGGAAGCAGGGGTACCGTTCTGGCGCAGTGAGAACGGGGTTATTCTTAGTGAGGGCATACCTGTTTCGAAGAGTGGACAGACTGAGAAGGACAAGGAGCAGAAGTTCGTCTCGCTGGACTTTTTCGATGTGGTAGTGGAGCGCAAGGTTGGGCTGGGTAAGCTCTGGGAGCACGGTGAGGTTCTGCAGGAACTTCCGGAGAATCTCACAAAGAAAGGAAATCCTAAAGCCCGACGATGAGTGGTGATAGTGATGGAGATGTGACTCTCCAAGTGTAGGGATTATCATATCCGGGCCTTCTGTTAAATGCGACTCAGATGACCACGGAGAATAGCAATGGATCTCCTTCCAACTACACATTTAGTATGGAAAATGCCCTGGAGGGCTAATTATAGGGTTGAAGTGATACGGTCTTACCGGGCTCGAGGGCCCTGGGAGTTTACCCATAGTATCTTACTATAAAGACTTCGGAATCTGTTTGAAGCTTGCTCTTGACGTATAAAACGCTCTACAACTTCAGTGCTAGCAGTTCATACCTCTATGAAATTCACAGAACCTCAGGAATTTCCATTTCATGACTCTGCCAAGCTCTCCGACCCGACTGCGGGGAAATCGGAAGCGCAACGTCTTCCGATCCCCAACTCCTTGCATCCGACGCTAAACACAATCATGCCATTGGCGTGGATTTGCGGGGACATCCTTGAATAAGCGTTATGTTTTTTTGGATCTAGTGGGATCACAGGCTGCAGGTGCCGTCGGGTCACCTGGTATATATAAGTCTCGGCGTTTGCAATAATCGCATACTCTTCTCTTGCCGAAACGCCCTCTCCATTCTGTATTCTGAATAGGCCTTGTATACATCGCACCGGAATAGACTAACATAGGCGCAACAATGGCGACACATCGCTTCAATCCTACCTTCACAGACAATGTCATCAACGCGATGGGTCCTAAGACCACCCCGCGCATGCGGAAGCTCATGGCCGGTCTAATCAGGCACATGCACGACTATGCGCGCGAGGAGGAACTCACCGTTGACGAGTGGATGGCCGGCGTGCAGATGCTCAATTGGGCGGGACAGATGAGCGACGACAAGCGGAACGAGGGACAGCTGGTGTGCGATGTACTGGGGCTGGAATCGTGAGCCGAACTCTTGCTCGCAGAGAAGTGGAATACAGCAACTAACCCATGCTTGTTGCACAACAGCCTCGTCGACGAAATCACCTTCACTCTCGCTGGAGAGGCGCAGGATGCGCCCACAGCCACGGCCATCCTGGGCCCGTTCTTCCGCGCCGATACCCCATACCGCGAGAATGGCGAGGATATCGTGAAGACCAAACCGGCTGATGCTGAGATGACGTTCATGCATGGTCGCGTCATGGATTTCCAGACCAAGCAGCCTCTTGTCGGTGCGACGGTTGAGGTGTGGCAGGCGTCCACGAACGGATTGTACGAGCAGCAGGACCCCGAGCAGGTTGAGTTCAACCTACGCGGAAAATTCAAGACGGATGAGGAGGGCAGGTACTCGTTTTACTGCCTGCGTCCGACGCCGTACCCCGTTCCTAACGATGGCCCTGCTGGCAAACTTCTCGAGCTGATGGATCGGCACCCTTTTCGCCCTGCTCACATTCACATTATTGTAAGTTTTGGTCTTGGAATTTCGATATCGTGCTGTTGAGATGGAAGCTGATATCTTGCCCAGGCTACCTATGATAATTACCGTCCTTTGACAACGCAGATCTTCGACCGCAAGGATGAGTACCTTGATAATGACTCGGTATTTGCTGTCAAGGACTCGCTTGTTGTGGACTTTGTGCCGCGCGAGAATGATCCTCAGGCAGCCTTTGAGCTCAATTACGATGTCAAGTTGGTGAAGTTTGAGGCCAGTACCGATGGCGCATGAGCGAGCAGCGGCATTACAGTGGCATTTTTGTGATTTAAATTTCGATGTACTTAATGATAGCGGTGTTGCACATATTAAACATAACCAAACAGATTGACTAGCATATTCATCATTCCATTCTAAATCGAGGCTCTTTCAAGCATTCACAACATTCGCAAACTCAGCAATTAACCCACCCACCTCATCAGCAGCCTCAATACAATGCCAATGCCCAACCCCCTCCAATACCTCGAGGGACTTCTGCTTACTCGAGACATGGTCAAAGATATGCTGGCATCCCTCCATAGAGGCCGACTTGTCCTCCTCGCCCGCAATAAGCAGGAAAGGCACCTTGACAGCAGCATACTCCGCCGGGTTCGCGGTTGCAATAGCACGGCACAATGCGGCATACCCCTTGGGATCCTGGCCCAGGATCAACTCCCGGATAAACGCCTTTTGAAGCGGGGTGCTGCGTGAGCCGACAGCTCCAGAGGGGATGGTGTTTGCCATTGGTTCGATTCCGGCTGCAAATAATTTAGCACATTTGTACAGAAATTCGAAAAGACATCATAGAATAGAAATCACGGAAACAGATAGACTAGAAAGGGAAAAGACTTACACTCAAGGACAGTCTCAGATCTCTTGTTCATGACCGTCACCAAGGTTTCCGATGGGTGCGTCGGTCCAATGGCCACAACACCCTCTATGCGATCGGAATACCGCGCACCTAGCTCTGTTACCACGATCCCACCCATTGAATGGCCAACTGCGACGGCCTTGTGGACTTGCAGCGTATCCAGCACGCCGATGACATCGTCTGCGATGCCGGGGATCGTGACTGTGTCATTGGTGTATGGGGAGCGGGCAGCGCCGTATGTGTCAATTGTTATGCAGCGGTGGAATTTTGTGAGGTGCGGGATTACTGGGTAGTAGTAATTTTGCGAGGAGCCCAGGCCGTGGATGAAGATGAAGGTCAGGCCGGTTGGGGTCGGAGGGCCGGCGGGGTGGGAGTCGGCATAGTAGAGACGGTGCCCGTTTGCTTGGACGAACGGCATTGTATATTAGGGGGCCTATAAATGGGAATGGTATCGATTTAAGGCAAAGTATGAAAGAATGAGACGAGTAAGGAGGAATAGAGTAGCGGGCAGCCCTGGAGATCTATACAAATGATAAGTGTAACGTCATTCCTCATAGGGTTCTACAATAATAATAATGTACACAATGTTCTAAATCCAGACCATTTCTGGTCATTCGGAACAATCCAACCCTCTTCTACTCCAAAAAAATACTTGTGTCTCCCGAACCGAAAGCCCTCTCTGCATCCGAAATGGATATCCGACTGTCGGACCTGATTCAACGCCAAGACTTCCAAGTTGGATGGCACGATGTACATACTCCAATGCGATTTACCAAATTCAGATGAAATCATTCAGAGGGATTTTTATTAAGTTGGTCAAAGGGGTCGCCGTTTCCGTGTGCAAATGCTTCTTCGATCCAATCCGCAGTCTCGTCACGAAAGGAATCTCCTAAAGAAGACACTAATGTGGGTCTACTGCATGGTCGATCAGACAACTGAGCCTGTAAAAGGGAGGTATCCTTGGGTGGAGAATGGTCTCTCGTTCCATGACTACTCGTTTGTGTAATTATAGCCGCTTCGGCTTCGAGGAAATCGGCGGGATCGTACTGGAGAGATTCTCCGAAAGATGATTCTAGCGTGAGCACAGCCGGGGGAGATCGTAGGTTGGACGATTCCTTGGGTATAGAGGTGTTATTCGTTTCTTCATCAGTCGCTCGCGTGGTAGTAGCCATCTCAGCTTTTTTCATAATCTCTTCGTCGTCGAACACTGAGCAGTCCGAGAACTCATCCTCATCATTGAATGTAGCCCGGGTAGCGGTAGTGATATCCTGGCCTTCAGGCTCTTTCGGGGTCGCTGCGTCTTGTAGCCCAGATAGTTCGTTTTCCAATACCTCATCCAAGTCATCAAAAGCATCCGATGCAGCCTCCGTATCTCCGCTCACGCTTTCCAGATCGTTATCATGTGATTCAACCTCCGGTACAGCAGGTGACTCTCGCTTCCCAGCCCCTAAGAACACCGACAGCAGCGGCTGACTCGACGGGACGCGGGCTGCATGGGGATCCGGGATGCCGCGACGCTTCCGCTCCTCACGAGCTTGCGCCTCCTGCTCGGCTTTCCGTTTCTTGTTGGCAATGCGTTTTTTTTCCTTCTCGCGTAGCTTCTTCGCTCTTTTTTCTCGTTCCTCTTCACGATCTAGCCGCGCGATCTGGGATGCGGTGAACTGGAATCGTTGGTTGCTGCGCTGGTACCGGCGTTTAACGGTCTTGGATTTCTCCAAGATAATGCGACGCGGCTCATCCGGCATAGTGGGGGCAACGGTGGCAGCAACTGCCTGCTGCTTGTACGATCATGGGGATGGAGAGCTGTGGTGAGTTGTACCAAAAAGGGTTGGAAGTGTTGATATTTTTGGTTGGCGGTCATACGTTATGCCGACCGCGATCAACAAATTACCAGATTGGGCTGCACATTTTCAAAGGTCTATTTCTAAAGTTATTTGATCTTTATTCAGTGTATGTTTGAATGCTTGGAATTTGATTCCCTAAATCAATTCATGCAGTAGGATCTACTAATATAGTGACGTCATCTAGATCTTGCAGTCACGGACGGGATCCCAGCACACGGGCTCGTACGTGTTGAGCTTCAGGCTGGCCATGTCCTCATCCGACAATGCGAAGTCGAAGACCTGTGAGTTCTCTAGAATTCTAGAATCGGTCACAGACTTGGGCAGGGGCACATATCCCTAATAAAAATGAGGTTAATTATCCGCTGTCGGGCGCATGGAGAGTCATGTACACATACCTTCTGTAAACTCCAGCGGATCAAAATCTGAGCCTCGGTTTTACTGTGCTTCTTAGCTAGGTTCTGTAGAACCGGCTCCTTCATGCGAGTCGCTTGCACGAGAGGAGAGTATGCTTCGACAACGATGTTGCGCTTCTGCAGCCACTCGGCAATATCGTCGCGTGGGCACCACGGGTGGATTTCATATTGGCCGACAGTGATTTGCCCGCCCGCTCCGCTCTTAATGTACTCCTCCAGCTCCTCGAGGTGCTGGATAGAATAGTTGGACACACCCAACGAGCGGACGTGGCCTGCCTTTTGGGCCTCCACGAGTGCGCGCCATGTACCCAGGCGGTCCTCCTTACCACCATAGGGTGCGTGGATCAACAGACTAATAGCCACAGTGTTAGTTCGCTAATGTGCTTTATTTTCCAGGGAACAAGGAGGTCTATACAGATCAATATAGCCAAGGTTTGCCGCAGCGATGCTCTCCTCGATGGCCTTCTTTGCCTTCTCGTATCCCATGGAACTCGAGGGCACCTTGCTAGTATAGAAGATCTTAGAGCGATCAAGCCCAGACTCGCGGATAGCAGTAGCACTTTCTAGTTCATTTCCGTACACTTTGGCGCTGTCGACCTGCAACAGGATGGTCAAATCTAGGAACACTTGCTGCCTCAATTGTGTAACTGCTTACATGGCGGTATCCCAGCTCAATGGCCTTGCGGGTCACTTTCTCGGTAACATCGGGGGGACTGGGCAAGAATATGTCAACATAATCTGTCGCGGGGGTTTTATGCATTAATGACCATACGTTTGGTAGACCTAATTCCCAAAATAACTGTCAGTCAACATATCACTCTTAGGGGCCAATGTACTCACGCCGAACCCAACGACGGGGATCTCGTAGCCCGAAACCAGCTTATAGGTAGACTGCAGCGAAAGGGAGGCCATGATGAATGTTTGGTAAAAGGTAGAAGAAGGCGGGGTGGGGTACCTCAATAGATAAAGGTTCTCTGGGGGCATCCACCGTGAACGGAAGTTGGTACAGTCAGCCAATACCTCCACAACCGGTATTTGGTGGCCCCCACCGGATAGCAGATTGCGACATTAAGTATCTTTAAGGTGGTAACTGCATACGTGTACACTCAGGAGGTACCTATCTGCGTACTCGCCCTGGCTATCAAGGACTGAACCGAGGTTGTTGACGCTGGTAAAGGTGTCTGGATGTTCTGGCCCTAGAACCTTCTCTCGGCCTTGTAACGCCCGCCGGTATAGGGCCTCGGCCTGTCTTGTCAGTTTTATAGTGGACGGCAAAAAAAGGCGGAAAAAGGCGTAATTTGTGCAAACGACTTTTCTATGTATAACATTTGATGATACGAGATGTTATTCTTTATACGGGATGTTTTTGAAGATCTCTAAGACAATCTTCACGCTTGTAGATCATATACTAATTAATCTTGGTGGTAAATCAATTGAAACTAACCTATATTAAATCTCACCATTTGCTATCCGGTGAGGGCCACCAAATACCGGGTATGTAGGTGTTGGTGGGCTTGCCAGAGTGTTTAGCGAGAATAATGTTTAGGGGTTACAAGCCTAAAGGGTGTTCATTGATTAAATGAATCCTCGAGTAAAGAATATTGACTGAATGGATGGTGTTTTAGACCTTCCGGATCCGTCAAAACGGTTATAGGAGACTAGGTTCAGCTTATCAGTGGCTGATCAATAGCTGATCAATGACGTGGCGCACGTATGAGTACCTTGACCGACTCGAGGGACTGCCATAATAGGTGGATCCAGATCGGATTTCACTTTCCAATAATAAAATCATCGGACCTGGAAGCCCTGGAGGTTTCTCTGCAGCTTTGACGTCAACTTTGCCCCAATCTGATCTGATTAGGGCTCGGTCTTATCGATAACTCATGGCTTATATGCCCTGCTCAAGTGGAGCGCAGGGTGATGTTCATAGATGCCATGTGTTTGGAAGTTTAGAATATTTAGCAATTCCCTATTCTCTGATGACCTATCGACTAATTAATCTGCTAGAATAAGCGCTCCAGTAGACCTCGCAAGTAGCATTCTTGGACGGCAGGCGGTAATACACGGCAGATTATGTGGTGGGGTTGAGTTTGGCAAGTTCAGCACCGCCAGTATATATGCCCTCATATTAGGTTGGTTTGCTGGAATATCCCTTTTTATAGGAGCATTACAAAGCTTTCGAGGTTTTGATCTGTTTTTGCAAACCTTTTTCCCCTCCAATTTGCGCATTTGAAGCAGCATACGACGACATCGCAATAACAACACCCAACCCGCCTTCATCGCATTTTACCTTTCTAACCCCCGGGCCTATAGCCGTACAATATCACCGCCGGGATGCGTTGCATTAAGAACAAAATTGAGCATGATGGCTCCGGGGCGGTGACATTATGCCCAGACGAACCAGAAGACATGGTATTGAAGCCCTCGCTTTCTGTCTCAGCACCCTGCAGTCTTCTGATATACCATCCGATTAATCTAGTGGCACGCATACAACCTAATCCGACCAGGAGATCTACTCCGAGCCAGCGCGATTCGTCGAGTTACCACAGTCCAGGATACTGGGTCCACGAGCTCGGCGCGCGTTCATCTGAACCTCCTAATTCGCGTGAAGAATCTCGACTTTGATCCGCAGAGCTCGCAACTCCATGTATCAGGACAAATTACCAACGAAACACCACACACAAAAATCGGACAATTCCACACCCTCGATCTAGAGTTGAATCGCAATTTCACATTAGAGAAAGAGGTTGGGGCTGATGGAGAAGGTGTCGGGTGGGACAGTATTGCAATTGAGTCACTCAAGGATGCTGTGGATGAAGGCGGTAAACGTCGTGCAGAGGCTATCGCTGTAGTGATGCAGGAAGGACTGGCTCATATCTGCTTTATTGGCCAATTCCAGACAATAATGAAGCAAAAGATCGAGATGTCTGTGCCACGGAAACGGCAGGGTGGAGGGGATCATGATAAAGTGAGTTTATGTTGCTGTGTCAATGTGTCTATTAACAAGGTTCAAAACTTACGCCATATACTCCTAGGGAATGAACAAGTTTTTCAAAGTTACACTCGAGACGCTCCTTCGACAAATGGAGTTCAATACCAGTCTTACTTCGGGAGCCAACAACGAAGCCGTACGGCCCGTACTTCTTGCCTCACCCGGATTTGTTGCCTCTGGCTTCCAGAAATACATCCAATCAGAGGCGTCAACAACGACTCCTGGACTCAAGCGACTTCTTCCCAGTCTCGTGGTTGTACACTCCGCATCGGGGTATACAAATTCACTATCAGAGGTTCTGCAGTCGCCCGCAGTTAAGACCATCCTGGCTGATACTAAGTATGCCCGCGAGACCAAATTGATGGACCATTTCCAAGAACAATTGCGCAAGGAGACCAACAAGGCCACATACGGTCCTCGCGAAGTTGAGTACGCGGTTGAACAAGGTGCTGTCGGTCGAGGTGGTGGCGTACTTATTGTTTCGAATCGCTTGTTTCGATCACAGGACATCGCCGAGCGGAAACGATGGGTGGGGCTTGTGGACCGGGTCCGCGACGTTGAAGGTGGTGAAGTGCGAATTCTCAGCTCAGATCATGAAAGTGGAAAGCGTCTCGAGGGGCTGGGTGGCATCGCTGCGCTTTTGACATTCCCGGTTATTGAGCCAGACTTTGACTCGGATGCAGAATAGACTGGCGATTAAACATACCATTGAAAGCATACAAAGACGTTTAACCACATATGGCCTAATGAAAGCATGCAATAATCCAATGTTATGGAAAAGTCGTTGTGCACATATCCTATATTTTACGGTTAATTCTTCTTTCCTTCTAGATGTTCTGATTTGAAAGTCTCTTGATCTAATCAGGCCAAGGTAGAATATCCTCCCAAGGTACGCCTTCGAGCCGTAAAAACATGTAATAACCTAAACCAAATCAAAGCCTACCATGGCCTATCGCGGCTTCCTAGGAATCCAGACCTTCAAGAGTTCGGCTATCATTCTTTCCAGGTGTCTCCTGATGAGGTAATTGAATTACTTTTGGCGCGATGTCCCCACCCAGGAGTATAAATCACCCCCTCCCTCCTTTTTCGATGTCTTGTCCAGATTACTGGGATATCGCTTCAAAAATAATATAGAAGTGATATGCCATTGAGCCATCATTCAACCCATGTTCCGTGGAATACATCAAAAGAACTGATCCAGAGTCTCCGAGATATCCATAGGTTTCCTCTCTTTCATAACTGCTCGCTTTGGGGGACGATCCCCCTTTTCTGGTGCTTCAGTACGCTTCTTCTCCCTTCCACCTTTCTGCTTCTCGATATCAAGCTTTTGCTTCACTGGATCTCGAGTAAACAATACAATCGACTTTGAATTATAGCGAGAGCGGATAACAACCCTGTCTCTTCTGCTGTGGTCGATGGTTGGTAGTTTGAACTCCAAAATCGGGGTATTCGTTGGTAGGGATGACGGTCTTCTCGAGTGCTCTTCTCCGGGCGTCTGGAGGCTAGACTCGTACACATGATGCAAGGCCAACAGATTGTCATCGATTGTTTTCGACGTTCCATGGGTTTCCCAAAACCAATCGAGTCTGCAGGCTGACCATCCACTCATGGGAATGATGTTGTTTGCAGGCCTATCGTATTTTCGAATCGTTTCTGTGATTTTCTTACATTCGTAAGCCACAACGAGCTGGAGCTCTGGCAGTTCACGCAGAGCTTCCAGTGTTGCAACGGTTATTTCGCGTTGGTGATAAAACCTAAGAACGCGGAGGTGCTGTAATGCTTTGGATTCAATCCAACCACGCACAAATCCATCTTGCAGGGGGAGACCGTCATTGCTGATGCCCACGGGATCCAGCGGGGCAAAATTCGACGCGTATGGCTCACTGTAAACGTCTAGGGCAACTAAATTTTTGATGTTTGGTATAGTAGTCAGGTCTGCGGCAGTACAAAGTGTGGTTGCAATTGTCAAGATTGCGCGCCAGCGAAAGTTATCGCTATTGAGGATACCCATGTAGTCTCTCAGTGGTTTTTTGGGACAGCCAGCATTGAGGCAGTAGTAGGGACTAATCTCATGGAATTGTACAGGATAAACGCTAGCCATTATTTTCCACATGTGCATTGTCTGCTTGTTGCTGTGTAGACAGTTAGACTTGAATAAACGGACTTGAGAAGTTTCCAAGCGGTTTTAAAAAAAAACCCCCCTAATTATGTCTTACCACTTTTTGAGGGAATCCCAAATGTATTTTGCTAAATACCAGTGGATGTATTCAAACAACTCAGGCTTCAGCGCCGACTGGTCCCGCAGCAGTGCTTTCATTGCTGCATGCTTGAGTGATCCAGATCCTCGATCATTGGTTGTTTCCCACCCATGCGGTAAAAAAGGAATCTCATGATACCATGTGGGACCGAGACCGGCGAGACGTAGGAACCCGGGTGGCTGGTTGTCTTCAAGGATGATGGACATTCTGGAACGAAATCATGGCCAGAGCAAGCAGGGATTCAGTGAAAGACTGCAATGTATATAACTTTCTAACAATGCCGACGGATTAAATTGTAGGGAAAGCTGGTGTCTTCTCGAGATTAAATAATTTTGGGATAGAACGCGTGTTTGAAATCGAAAACTGCTTCAATACATTCACGTGACCCTGTTTTATACAGATGGAGATCCACAGGTTTTTAGCAGGCCACGGTAGGATTTGATTTATCTATCGAATTCTCACAATCTTCAAAGGAAATCGCCTTTCTCGTATCCCTTTCTTCGATTATGATTTGTCCTACTTTTCTAGCTAAGCATCCTGCTTATCTCCGTTACGTTCGTGAAGTTGCTTCTGGGGAACTCTCGATGCCGGAATACGAAAGGGTAAGTGACTACATTCAAGTGAACCTTGATGAATTGAAGTAGTATACAAGGGACTGACCAAGACCATATACAATATAGGATGAGAACAACCGCTTGATTCTCCAGGTTGGCGAACAATACTGTCGTTATCCAGGGTGCACTGTTAGCGACGTAAGAGAACCATACCCAAAACGTGTGCTAAATTAGCATCAAAATTTCATAGATCTATGAGGGATTATTTGGCTTACTGTTCTTGGCATCCTTACCGGACTGGAAACTTGCGAAAGCATGTAGGCCGTCACAGTGAAGATGTGCAAGTTGCAGACGGTGTCATTCATTGGTCGAATCAGCTACATTGAACAGGAGAAAGCTCGAGGTATGCTGAATGGTCTAGCTTTCCAAATCGTACCTAATGAAATGTTTAGCTTGGTACAATTCTCTCTTTGCTTCCCCCGATCCGGCCCCGTCCTCGACCTTCCCCACGGTCGCGATTTCCAATCACAATTCAAACCGCAATATAAACCGCGAAATCAATCTCAATGCCAATCAATTGGCATTGAGAGGCCAATCGAAAGCCCAATACCTGAAGTGTACAGAACATACAACGTATAGAGATAGGGTGGGGCTCGGGAAGTTTACAGCTGCGGGCAAGTGGAGATAACTCGTTATTAATAAATTATTAATGAATTATTCTATTCGTCCGCTGTCAACGATCTTCCATGTTCCATCCACCTTAAATTGAAGTCATTTAAAGTTCCTCGTTGGGGCATTCAAGGCCTGTTCGCTATAATTAGGGAAATAACATTCTACGTTTGTTTTGTCAGTTTGCATTGACCGTTCTTTTCCTGCCTCGTATTATTTTCTTTACTTTAACATAACACTGCAGCATTTAATTGCGATGTACCCAGATTTTGGATCATGCCGCTAAACAGAAGCGCCACGTCCAATGGTCTACTAGGAATAGAACGGTCATCAATAAATATTTTGCAATAGAATGTTGATTGCCCGGCCGATCATAGCATGAAATGCAAGCAACTTCTCTATACTGCTCAATTAAGTCTATCTGCAGCAGGCGAAGTGTGAGAAGCGGACATCGAAGACGGAAAAATCTCGAGACAGGCAACCGCCCGAGGCGAAATACTGTATTAGCTTACAAAATATGGATTTATCCTTCAAGCTGCCCGAGCGGAGCAAGGGTGACGGCTTGTACATGGTTATATATAGTTGTGGTAGCCTGCATATCGCCTTGATGGTTGATTTTACCACTAGACCAAAATACGAATCCATACCCTGCCCTAATGGGTTGTGGTTTAGAATCCAACTTTGATTTGCGAAGGGTCAGTATAAGTGACGTCATCCATCCATACTGTAACTAACTGAGCTTGTATCACGGAATTGATTTGGGTTCAAAGGGGATCCACAGTGGCATATCAAACTGGCAGCAAATCGACATAGGTATTTTGTGTAGGTGTAGTTGGAATAAGGAGTAGAGAACGTACAGTATATGTATCTGGGTTGGTAAAAGCAAAGTAGCAATCCATTATATGCGGCCAAGAAAGAGGGCAAGCTCCCCCATAGTTGCGGATATCCTCCGACCAGCAAGCGGATAGGACCGAGCAACAAAGAAAAATTAATCTAAACAACAAAATTAATATCTATATTTCCTATTTAATACTGTACACGATGAACAGAAAACTTGAACAACAATGTCAAACAAAACAATCCGCCCTTTTGCTTTTAGCTGGGAGGATAATCAACCTTGACCTGAGTGTGAAAGAAGCCAACCTTTTGGTGAGAAAATATCCGACTGGTACTTGTTGATTGACCATCCATTGCTCCATCTCTTGCACTGAGTTGTGTATTTCTTTGGGGTCTGGTCCGGGCAAAGCGAAAGGTATTGGTGAATCAGCCGGTGGGTGGTTGGGGAAAGCCCCAGCCTCCAAGATTTTGTCCTGTGATAAAATGGGTAATTTTCAGCTTCCCCGGTCAGTTTAGAACAGGGCGTACAGTAGCTAGCTATGACCCTGCATTCTTCTTTCTCTAGTTCTTTATGTCGGTTCCTAAGCTTGAAAGCATTTACGATTGTAGCTTCAGTCGTGTATAATTGTCCTGGAATTTCAATATATCAATGGATTCAATATCTGCATAAATCGTGTAACGAGACGAAGCAAGCAAAGCGAAGGAGACTCGTCGGACCAATTAAACCTCGCTCACGTTAAGGATAGTAGATCACGAAACCTTTCTGGATTTGATAACTTACCTACTTTCTTTAGTATATACAAACGAGATAATAATAAATAACGAGCCTTGATAGCAGAAAATCTAAATTAGAAGGCTCGAGGGGTCGTAGGCATTCGTATTCGGATCACCCGCCACGGTCCATCCAATAAGCGGTTAGGCAAAAATTCCATAAGACTTGACAGGGGAGAATCATGCACGAATCAGAGATATTTGATTGTTCATAGCACATAGCAGTGCCCAGGTGGGGCATTCCTTTTCTCCCCACCATGCGCTAAGTAGTTTCAAACCGCCAAATACCCGTGTCCAATCAGCCTTCCGGAGAACTACAAGTTCCCCACTATCGTGTGGCTGAGGGTCTACTTGGGGTTCAAGGATACTTTCAAGTTCCTCCTCTCCTGTGATTCACTAGTACTGTAAGTCTGAGAGGATTAGGTAGGAGTACATCAAGAAAGGTCGTGGGGACTGTCCCTAATCGAATCCAGTTTAGCGCGATCGGAGTGGGGCGCTGGGAAAGAAAGCGTGTGTCTGGGTGGTACAGACGCGCTCGAAATCAGTTTCACTATTTTACTCTCTTTGATTCTTTCCCGAACTTAAACCTGAAACACGCTAGTCCATGTTCGGTTTAAGCAATTCCAAAATCCTGAAACGTATTGTAATGGAAACTCACACGATGAGCTACAGTGTAATCTATTGGAAATAACAATACGATTGATACCCTATAACTCGACGAGCAACCACTCGAATACTGACGGCATTCGTTCTCGCGGAGGGTGAATAAATACGTCTAAGCCGTGTTTGCACACTTACCACTAACAACTTACAGCAAACAGATACAAATTACACATATTGCGTTTTCGACAGATCGAGAGCTCAACCAAAACGACGAGTCTTTCTTTCCTATCGTCGCTTGGAGGTCACCTGACAGCGGGGTACTTTGACGACTCAGCCGTATGCTCGCCTACCTCTTCTCAAAATCACCTGGCAGCAATGATGGCATATACGACATCATATGACGGTTCAAACTATGGGATCCAAGTTGGGCAGAATCTTGGTCATATCACTAATCATTTCCGTGAGTAGGGCGCATAACTCTCAAAGAACGTGTCTAATCGGTGTGACCGCCCAAGTACAATCGGAAACATCATTGAATCAAGCGTGCCTGCGGGATCTGCGGACGACTAATCCTCACCATGACAAAGATCGTATTCAGAGCACCAACGGAGGGCTGCTCAAAGACTCGTACTGCTGGATTCTAGACAACGAGGAGTTTCAACAATGGCAAGATAACCAGAGCAACGGTCTCCTCTGGATCAGAGGTGACCCGGGCAAAGGAAAGACAATGCTCCTCTGCGGTATTATAGAGGAGTTAACACGAAGATTTGGGAACACTGCGAATATCTCGTTCTTTTTTTGCCAAGCTACCGACAGGCGGATCAATAATGCCACGGCTGTTCTTCGTGGCTTAATGTATTCGCTTGTCGAGAAGCAGCCATCTCTTATCTCCTACGTGAGGAGCCAGTATGACAAGGCGGGAAAAGCATTATTCGAGGATATAAACGCATGGGATGCCCTCTTGAGGATCTTCACGGATGTTCTGAAAGATCCGACCTTACAGAGGACCTATTTGATTATCGACGCGCTAGACGAATGTACAACAGGCCTACCTTCCCTTCTCGACTTGGTTACTCGGGTATCGTCTGCTTACTCACAGATAAAGTGGATTGTCTCGAGTCGCAACTGGCCTGAGATCGAAGAGCGTTTTAACACTACCCGGACCGCTCCAATCTCATTGGAGCTAAATGAAGCGTCTGTATCCGAAGCTGTGAGCAAGTTCATTCAGCATAAGGTTCACTATCTAGCGAAAGTTAAGAAGTATAGCGATGAAACTCGTGATACGATCTACCGCCACTTGTCATACAATTCGCAAGGCACTTTCCTTTGGGTAGCTCTGGTCTGTCAAGACCTTAATAGAATATCGCGGAGGCACGCTATTAAGAAGCTGGAGGAGTTTCCTCCTGGACTGAATGCCTTGTACGGTCGGATGATCGACCAGGTTCGCAACTCGGTAGATGCCGAACTCTGCAAGCGAATTTTGGCTATCATGTCAATAGTGTATCGCCCTATTGCATTTCAAGAACTAGCCTCCGTTATTGAATTATCTGACGACCTCTTGAGTGATAATGAAGCCCTAACAGAGATTATATCGACTTGTGGCTCGTTTCTCACATTACGCGATGACACTATTATTTTCGTCCATCAGTCTGCGAAGGAATATCTACTCAGTGAGGCCCGGAACGAAATTTTCCCTTGTGGGAAGGAAGCTGGACACCACACAATTTTCTTGCGGTCTTTACAAGCCATGTTCAAGACACTTCGCCGCAGCAATTTTCCTGGACTCACGATTGATCAAGTTAGACGGCCTAGCTCGAATCCATTAGCACATGTACAGTACGCTTGTGTTTATTGGGTAGATCATTTACAGGACGGCAGCTATCATGAAAGCGGCGATGCTAGCCTTGATGAGGGAGGTCTCGTGGATCTCTTCCTACGGCAAAAATACCTTCACTGGCTGGAAGCCCTGAGCAATCTAGGAAGCCTATATCATGGTATAGTAGCTATGTTGAGGCTGGAGAGGTTACTTCAGGTAAGACATTGATTATGTAAAAGATATCTCCGCGTCTAACAACGGAATGACTATAACAGAAAAGGGGGAGCCACATGCCCTTTTACATCAAGTTCGAGACGCTTCCCGATTCATCCGATACCACAGGCTGGCAATTCAAAGTAGCCCCCTTCAGGTGTACTGTTCATCCCTTATCTTCAGCCCATTGCAGAGTATCACGAGAAAATGTTATCAAAACGAGAGTCCAAGTTGGGTTTTGAATGAGCCAGTGGCTGAGAACCATTGGAGTCCATGTCTTCAAACGCTCGAAGGGCATAGTCATCAGATCAACTCGATTGACTGGTCGAAAGATAGAAGCCGACTCGCATCAGCCTCATCTGATAACACAGTCAGGATCTGGGATTCAACCACTGGTCAGTGCGCGTCAACACTTGAAGGGCATGATCGTTCGGTCAACTCGATTACCTGGTCCCCAGGTGGAGGCCGACTTGCATCGGCATCCCATGATAAGACAGTCAAGATCTGGGATCCAATTACAGGTCAGTGCGTGTCAACTCTCGAAGGGCACAGTAAATCGGTCATAGCGATTGCTTGGTCGCAAGATGGAAGCCGACTCGCATCAATGTCGGAGGATAAGACAGCCAGAATATGGGATCTGGCTACCAGCCGGTGTATATTCACCATTGGGGAATTCCATGGCGAGCGATATCCTGGTCCGATGATGTGGATTGCCTGGTCACAAGATGGAAGCCGACTTGCATCAGCGTCCCGGGATAACATAGTTAAGATCTGGGATCCGGTCACTGGCCAGTGTACGTTAAGCCTCGAGGGGCATAGTACTTCAGTGAGCTCGGTTAGCTGGTCGCAAGATGGAAAGCAGCTTGCATCAGTCTCCCTTGACAACACCGTCAGGATCTGGGATCCAGCAACCGGCCACTGCGCGTCAACTCTCAGGGGCCAAAGTGGTTGGGTCAAGTCAATTGTCTGGACGCAGGATGGAAGCCGACTCGCATCATGGTCAAACGATAATATAGTCAGGATCTGGGATCCGGCCACCGGCCAGTGCACATCAACCCTCGAGGGACATAGTGCTCCGGTTAACTCAATTAGCTGGTCGCAAGAGGGAAGCCGACTCGCATCAGCGTCAGATGATAAAACTGTCAGGATCTGGGATCCAGCCACCGGCCAGTGCACGTCAACTCTCGAGGGGCATAGTGCTCCGGTTAGCTCAATAAGCTGGTCGCAGGGTGGAAGCCAACTCGCATCAGCCTCCGCTGACAAAACAGTCAAGATCTGGGATACAACAACCGGCCATTGCGCGTCAACCCTCGAGCGGCATAGTGACGAGGTTATATCGATTGTCTGGTCACAAGATGGAAGCCGACTTGCATCAGCTTCCTGGGATAGGACTGCCAGGATTTGGAATCCAGTTACCGGCCATTGCACATCAACCCTTGAGGGTCATAGCGGTCCGATCATGTCGATTAGCTGGTCGCAAGATGGAAGCCGACTTGCATCAGCGTCCCAGGATAAGACAGTCAGGATCTGGAATCCGATCACCGGCCATTGCACATCAACCCTTGAGGGTCATAGCCGGCAGGTCAACTCGGTTGCCTGGTCACAAGATGGAAGCCGACTTGCATCCACGTCCTTTGATAACACAGTCAGAATTTGGGACCCAGCCACAGGTCACTGCACATTAACTCTCGAGGGGCAAAGTGGCTGGCTCAGGTCAATTGCCTGGTCGCAAGATGGAAGCCGACTCGCATTGGCGTCTTTGGACAACTCAATCAGGATCTTGGATCCCTCCACCGGCCAGTGTAAATTGAACCTCGAGGGCCATAGTGGTACAGTCAGCTCTATTGGATGGTCTACCGGTGGAGATCGACTTGCATCAGTCTCGGATGATAAGACGGTTAGGATCTGGGATTCGGCCACCGGTCAGTGCAAACGAACACTTCTAATTGACTCTCCTGGTTTTGTTCAATTTGATAAACTCAACCATAATCGTCTACATACGACAATCGGTACATTGGACATTGCAAGCGACGGATTTGGCACGTCCGCTTCCAACTCTTCAACATCCTTGCCAGAAATACGTGGCTTTGGATTGAATAGCGACTTTTCCTGGGTAACCCATAACGGGGTCAACCTCCTATGGCTGCCTGTCGAGTATCGTCCGGTCTCCGCCCCTCTATTTGCTATATTTGCAACAACTGTGGCAATTTGCTGTCCATCAAGTCGTATATTATTCCTCTCCCTTTCAGAACGGAGTTCCCTCTCTCGCTTTTAACATTTATTCTGCCTATAGTTATGTGCTCTTCATCTGGTGAACACAATCTTACATCTTAATGAGGTCTCTTACAGGGCCTTTCAGTATTTAGACGTTTCTCAGTTATGAGACTAATCAATTAGGAATACTTGAGTCATGCAACTGCTCTTTAGGTCTATCAACAACAGTCTATGACATTATTCAACAATAAGCCCTTGGCAGTGAGTGGCCTAGCCACTTAGGAAAAAATAGGCGCGCGATCTAACTAGCTTCTATGATACTGTTGTGTTCCTTCCAGATAGCAATAAGTGAGGGCCGGCAATTTTCAAATCGTTCTTCTAGAAACAACCAAGCTCCTGGGAACTTCGAGATCTAGGGTCACGTGCAGTTCCCAATACCCCAGCATCCCCCGGCCGTCAATCAAAAATCATTTCATCCGCTCACTGAGCAGAATCCAGCCGTCCGGGGTGACATCGTGCATGCCGTTCTATCTAACGTGGTTGGCACTGAAGAAGGGCCGCAGTTTTCAGATCTGTCGCCATGACAACCACGTTTCCAAGACCTACGATGGTGCTAGGTCACGTGCATTTCCCATTACTCCTGCGTTCCCAGACCTTCAGTCAAACCTATTTCGTCCGCTCACTGAGCAGGAGGGTGAGCAGGGGTGAGTATGGAGGAATGAACTTCCCGTGTTGGACCAACAATGCCGCATTAGGAGTTTTCCACCACCGAGACCCCGAACCTTCCAACATCATTACGCAAAATGGCGCCGAGGCTCCCTCCTTCGAAGCTCGAGATGATCCGTGATATGATACTTAGCGAATCACTAAATATATCGTAGATAGCCGAAGCGGCTGAATGTAGTGAGCGTTCAATCATCAACCTCCGCAACAACCTTTACCAATTTGGCAATATCAGAGCGCCTCCTACACGTGTTGGACGACGACGAAGTATCACCCCTCTAATGCTAGAGGCAATATATAATTATCTTCTTAAGAAACCTAGACTATATATGGATAAGATGGCGCTCTTTTTATAGGATGAATTCTATATTCAGGTAACGAATTCGAGTCTTAAGCGGGCTCTTGCGTCTGTCGGCTGGTCGAAAAAGGTGGCTCGATAAAGAGTAAAGGAACAAGACGCCGATTTGCGAGACTTCTACCTATACAACCTATCGGACTTCCGATCCTATTATCTAGTCTATGTGGACGAGTCTGGATACGATAAACGAATTGGCTTTAGACGGACCGGCTGGTCTCCGGTCGGCGCGATACCTTTGCAGGTTTCTAAATTCTATCGTGATCAACGATATCAGATTCTTCCTGTATACGCCTAAGATAGTATTGTCTTTTCTCGAGTATTCTAAGGCTCGACTGATTTAGCTGTATTTGAGGATTTTATTGAGCAACTTCTCAAACATTGCGGAAAGTGGCCTAAACCAAAGTCCGTTGTAGTTATAGATAACGTATCTTTTTATTATTCTGAGCGAATCAAAGAACTATGTGCTAATATAGGAGTAAAATTGGTTTACCTACTACCTTATTCACCTGATTTGAATCCTATCGAGGAGTTTTTCTCTAAGCTAAAGGCGTTTATCAGGCGGAATTGGCGGCGATATAAGTAAAGCCCGGACTAAAGATTCGCCTTTTTCCTTAAGTGGTGTATCGAGGCTATCGGATCTCGAGAAGAAAGTACAAAGGGCTATTTCCGGTACGCTAGCGTTGTTATTGAAGATTATTATTGAGGCTGGGTATTGATAGATCAATATCTAGTTCTGTATAAGACTAATTTAGTAGCGTCGAATTTAAGGAGATAATTCCTATATATGTATTTATTCTACCAACTATTGCATTGTAGGGAGTGTATTAGGTCAAAAGTAAATAAAAAGTCGATTCTAAGTCTAATTACGCCTTACTAGCTACTAACTGCGAGCCTACGTAGTCAGTTTCTTACGTACCTTACCTATCTAGTTGTTACGGGTAATCTACTAGTCAGGGTAGATGCCTGTCAATCAGGTAGGAAAAGGGTATCAATATACGGGTTCCAAGTCAAAGACTGTTTCTTACAGAACCCTCAGGCTCCTTCTATCTGATCCAGGTTATATACATCTTTTCCTTCGGATAAGACGGCAAGAGAATGTGATATATTGAGCGGGGAAATGAAATGGGGAGCGGGGTAGAGGGTTGCAAGACAAAACCGGTTTCAAACGCTGGCAGGGTTCCTTCTCCGAATGGATATCGAAAGCCCGGGGTTTCACCGCCGTAGCGCCGGGGTTCTACCCGGCCCATAGGCCTAAGGCAGTACCCATAGGCCTGAGGCACCAATACACGTATAACCTCATGATTGAAGATATCGTGACACTAGTAATGTTACTTACGAAGCGGCGTACAATTCCTACTACAACTCCTTTTTTAATAAAGAATCCCGCGTTATAGTCCTTATAGATCTGTTTAAAATCTAGACCGTTGGCCAGCGTTATATTGTATACCTATCGAAACTGAGCCTTTAAATTCTCGTCGATAATATTGGTTTCTTGCTATATACTATATTCTCTTACAGCTAAATCTCGGGGCCCGTCAATTATAAGCGGGTTAGCTATTTGTCTATATTGCGGTGGAGACGTAGCTAACGTTACAATTAAGTTGGTCGCCGGTGATTATAGGTGATACTGCCCTCCTATAAAGTTGATACTAATAGGTAGACAATTTCCTATAGTAAGCATTTTATTACCTTTAGATTGTAGACTTTCTACTTTCTGCTACTCTTCTAGGAAGAGCTCTTTACGAATAGCGTTAGGAACATCGTCTTAACACTCCAGAATGCTACCACCTTTAATATAAGCGATTAGGCGTTTCAAATAATATATCCTTAGCTGATAGTGTTTTTTCCTATATAGGTCCTACTAGTAGTACGGACCAAGATAATATAATAGTAAAGGACAGTGTATTAAGGTGTAGACTGCCCGCTAGATCGACTATTCCCCAGTTGTATACTGTTCGGCGTCCAGTTGTTTATCCCGTTTATTAAGTATCCTTTTGGTAATAGATGACTTTCCTCTTTTATCGTTTCTACTTGTTACGCTTCTAGGAGAGTAATCGTCCTCTATATAGTTGAAGATAATCTTTAGCCGCAACTCTTTACCGCTAGTATGAAACTTCCCCTAAACGAGTATTTGTTTTTCTATAGCGGACCAGTTAATATTGAGGCTATTGAACCGCTTTTTTAGGTCCCGTTGCTTACGATCGTTAATCGAGACAATAGATGTATCGTCCGACCTAATCCTTCGTTTGCGAGTAACTTTCTCCTCGATTACCTTATACAGCTTGTCCCTGAGGACTAAGGGCCAGTAAGTACTTAGAGTTAGCGCTACGTCCTATTCCGTGTCCTCTGATATAGACCGGTTATTTACTTTGACTTTCTACTCGATAGTATACCGAATAAAGCTAGCGGGAAGCTCGTCGTCTAGCCTATTTACTTCCTACTCGGAGAGCTGAAGTAGCTTACTAGTTTCTGCTAGGGTTGAGAGTAAGGGCTCGGTACCGTTATAGGGGCAACGGTTCGGTGAAGGGCTGAATCTATATTCTAAGGGTGGCGTGTGTACGTAATATCCTAGAGTTGGAGCGTATTGCGAATCCTAGTCTGAGGGATCGAGGTCCTTAGCTTGGGATTTATCACCGTTGGAAAAGGAGTGGTTAATTATCGTCCTCAATTTCCTAGTAAACCGAACTTCAGCACATTTTGGTTATCTAGGGTTCAACAGAGGGGGACTAAAGGAATGCAGCATTTGGTAGGGCGGACAAGGCGTCTGTAAGAAATGTTTTATCCCACCAGTATTGTTTCTACGTATCTCTTCGCTCGTTCACAGTATAAGTAGAGTAGTAGTGTAAACGGGGTTAATTGAAGGGGGAGGGAGGTGAGAGGTGTAGTGACCAGACAACCGACCAAATCTCCTGCCAGCCAGTATGTTTGGCTTGTTTGTAAGTGGATGGTTCTAGACAGGCCCTGACCTATACAACCATGATACGATAGCTATTTTTATGCCATTATTTATTACTGTACTAAGATACTACCAAGAGTGTGGGTCAGGGGTAAGCTAACCATAAAAGGTATGGCATCAGGCAAAATAAAGTTTGAGAAAGAATTGAAGAGAGTAAAGACGTGAAACTGATTTCGAGCGCGTCCATAATCTGTTTTCGAATTCTACTGTATTTCGTGACAGCGGGAATGGAGAGCCCTACTAGCGTGAGGCTGTGTGCAGCCGATCTCGCTAAGTGGCAGTTCCCCGCGGGCCAAAGCGCAAGGCAGGTCCCTGCACCCCGGAGGCGCACGATGCTGAAATAAGCGGATGTCACCTGTGGACCCCTTTAAAACCTCAAATGCGTATCTTTCGGTGTGTTGTACCACCTTTGCGAATACCCTCATATTCGTAATCATGTCTTCCAAAACTACGCGTCGTGGTATAGCAAATTGGGGGGCGTGGAAGCTCGAGTTATGGGCTCTCGTCGGCTCTGTGCTTTCGTTCACAATCATGGTCATCGTACTTGCAATATTCGATGGTCGTCCGATATTCGAGTGGAAGAGCGTCACGCTCAACGCTATCATCTCAGTGCTCTCGGTCGCCATGAAAGCGAGTCTGACGTTTGCGGTTGCAGAGCTGATTGGTCAATGGAAATGGATATTATTTTCGCGAGATGAAAGGCCGTTGATGGACTTCGAACGGATTGATATGGCCACCCGTGGACCCTGGGGCAGTTTGAGGGTTCTTTCGCGGATGCGTGGCCTCCAAGTGTAAGACCAGGTTCAGTATACCCTGTCGCGTGAGTACCCAAGCTGACCTGGAGAAGAGCGCCGCTGCAACTCGGTGCCCTGTTGATTGTACTTGCAATCGGTCTCGATCCATTCTCGCAGCAGCTTCTTCAATTAGAGCAGAGACCCAGATTCGCTATTGATGAATCTACCTGGCATCTCAATCCAAAGTCTGCGTTTACCACGCGGGCAAAGAGCTTCAACCGGGGCAAAACACTCTATGCGCACGATTGGTCGCGGGCCGAAAATTCAACCCGCAATCCGATTATCAGGATGACGACGGAGCTGGAACTGTCCATGCAAGCGGCGATCCTGAATGGGCTCTCTCGCACCCGAAAGGTAGTCGATCAACAGGTCACCTTGCAGTGTCCAACTGGAAGCTGCGTCTGGGACCAGTTCCAGACCCTCGGTGTGTGCAACCGGTGCCAGGATATAACTTCAGACCTGAAGAGGATCGATAATTTCGGTGGAGTATACGATGCCATCTATAATGACGGCAATGGAGGCGCATTTCCGAAGGAAAAGGGGACTGCCTTTAGTTTGCCTAATGGTCACTTCCTAATGAATATGGATGGCTGCTCACTCGCCCCCAGCAACCCTTGCTACGACGTCAGCCAAGTGGCCGGGGGTGGCCCGGCGACGCAACTGACGATGTCGTCGTTTGGAACTGGGGATCCGAATAAGACGAATAGCATGCAGGATGTCAATACCCTGATATGGTCCATGAGCATAATCCACTTAGACACGGCAAAGATCGACAACTCCTCTAAGTCAGAGTACGAATACAAATGGCCTGAAATGCCGCTTCTGGCAAACGAGTGCGCGATATACTACTGTGTCAAGACCATTAACTCAACCATGGAAGGAAACATTCTCCGCGAGAACGTAAGTGAAGCAACTGATGCAGTTCGTGACCCGGATTCTTTTCTGCTCTCTTCCAGGAGCCAAGACCGTATGGCGCCAGAGAATATGCCACCAGTCAACGAGTCTGCACCGCTAGAGTTCAATGAGCTTTACGCATACGTTAGGCGAGATGACCTCGCCCTACATTTCCCCGATAACTTAACCAAACCCTCATACCCAATCGCTACAAGAGCAGTCTGGGCCCTGAGCCAGTATATGCAGAATTTGTTCTCCACAAATATTACAACGGGATCCAACATAACTACCGCCATATCAGACGTCCTTCGGCAGGACGCAGTCGGATATAACGGGGTGATAGAGAACGAACAAAGCAACCCTGCAGCAGTTGACTCGGTTTGGAATCCAGATAAGCTCGATTTGGCAGATACCTTTAATACACTTGCTGTGAGTATAACGAACGAGATGCGTGAGGAATACGATGGCTACACTATTGACTATGTGTATGGCCGTACGGGGACACCCACGCAGTTCTATAAAACGCGATGGGGGTGGATCGCGCTCCATGGTGTGGTGTTGATTGGTGGAGCGGTGTTTGCGTTCGTGACGATGATCGATTCAGCAAGCCCTTCGAAGGAAATTCCGGTCTGGAAAAACAGCACTCTTGCGACTATTAGTACCGGATCGTTGGCGGTGGACGCCCTGAAGGGCGCGGAGACTGTGAGCGAAATGGAGAAGAAAGCGCGAGGGGAAACTGTGATGATGCAAGTGGGCAAGGCATCTACGTCATACCAGCAAATCAATCAAAATGAAGACGGTAAATAAGGCCAATGCAGCAGCTACGTGGGAAAGAGATAACCTACAGTTCCCGTGAGTGTACGGCATAGCTCTGGGGAACGAGAAGTGGGTTCCTTGAGTTGTAGCACTTGGAAAGTGATCAAATTTAGCAACCCGGTTGCGTGCAAGAGCAGGGAAGACTTGCGTGTTCTCGATTCTGTAGGTTCAATGTACGCGAGTCATTGTATGCATATTTCGTGCATCCATGTCTAGCTACGTGTATTCAGGAATATAGTCGCCTCGTTGGGGCGAGTGCATCTCTTGGCAATCAGTAAATCAAGTGTTCATTACAGATACCTCGGTCTATATAACGGGCCAGTGCACCGTTGGCATCACGTGCTGGCACGTGACCCCCACCACACACCCTTTTGTTTACGTCCGGCCCCGTAAACTCCTGCCCTATCCCATGGGAGGTGGTCGGATGAGGCTGGGTTGCCTTGACAATACGTTACTTTTCTGCCACTAGAGAGTTTTCTGCCATCTATTCTGCCACCACCATATAATTCTGGTTTATATAGTAAAAAACCCTGCATTTTGATCAGAAAAAATCGTCTTGATACTCTATATATTGATTATCCTATTTCTTAAGCACCTCTCTACGCCCGTTGTCTTCCACGTCCCCGTCCAGTTTCACCACTGCCAGTTCCACGTCCATGTCCTCGTCCTCGTCCTCGTCCTATACCACGTAACCGGCCTCGGCTTACTTCCTATGATGATGGATCTAGACCTTGACAAGTCCCATAGGACTTGGAAAATTTTGGTCCCATCATATGTATAACCATACTAAGCATTTCCTATTTAGGATGTATAAGTAGACTTCCGCAAAACCCAATTTGGGTCGAAGGTCATGACCCAGAACCCAACCCAGACCCAGTGACTAGGGCCCCAGAAAACCCAGTATAGACCCAGTTCGACCCAGTTTCTATATAAAGTTTAGTATAACTATTTAGCATTACGTTTTCATTTTGCTTGATTCTCTGGTTTTCTTTCTCTGTTCATTTCAGAGGTTATACTTAGAAAAGTCATCTGCACGAATTAAGCCTTTTTCCGCCTTTTTTTGCCGTCGACCTTTCCAACTGTCTAAACAGAATGATACCTGAAAAGACCACTGAAAAGACTACTGAAAAGCCATCACAAGGTCACTTACGCGGCCGACTATTCTTATATCTTCATGAGTAGAAGGACAGGCTAACTTGGGGCATTTAGTCAAATCAACGCACGCAAGTAGTCTAATTCGACACCATTTACCAAAGACATATAGACCAACATTCCCTTATCACCAGTATACTGCAGGGCTCTTCCTCGTCTAATATTATTTTGGCATCGAAAGAATGGATGAGCTGCCCACCTTTGCCATCACCGATGATCATGCTATAAATACGGGTCTATGCCCTTCTGGCCCTTGCCAACGTTGGGAGAGGCTCACTAAGCTTTCAGGTGACTCAATCATACGGCCCGATTTGGATATCGTTCACTAATACACACATGTATCCAAGAGGACCCGCCTTGGTGCTACATTTTATATAGCAAGACGGCGAATGCACGAAATGGCAGTTCGAGCACCCGACTGAATGGTTCCAGTGGCCACAGACCAATATATGTATATGCAACAATGTGGAAGGCGTCTCCCACCTCTGGCTACAGAAAGAAATAATGGATCTCACTAGAGCAACTTTGCCTCGTGACGAGGAGATCATTCCTAGCAAGTGGTTCGGAGCTACAGCATGGAGGAAATATATAAACCAAAGGGACGTGGATTGTTCGTAGCGTGAGGTTCGGTTTTGAGAACCTTGGGAACATATCAAGATCGACAGCGAACTAGCTAGGATAGCGAATTCATCACTATGCTTACAATTTTGGGCTATCGCTAGGGCTTCATGTACACATACCTTAGCCCTACGCATGCCCCCGCGCATGCCGACTCCATGAACGTATTTTATGCCCCTTCCAGTAGAGCAAATAAGGCACAGGCACAAAAAACAACGAAAGGCAACCCAGCAAAGTCAACGTCCATGCAACACCAAGCCTGTTATACATGAGTTCCGCAACAATAGCCATAGCACCGGCAGTAACAAGCCGCGTCATTTGAAGACAGGAAAGCGCGCTTGCAGCATGTGCCTCGAACGCGTCGGCGACGTACTGGTACCCCGAGACGAAAACACACAACGTCCCAAAGCCAAAGAATACCGAAGCGACCAGCGGGCTCCAAAACGAAATTGAGAGCCTGGCCGTCCAGGCCATCCAGAATAGCGAGATAGAAATACAAGGCGCACCGAACATGGCCATGTACAGACTGATCTCTGGTTCTGGACGATGTTGGCCCCTCGAACGGCTGCGGTAGATCTCCCTACGGAGGAGCCACATTGAGATCGGGATTGTCAGTGCTGAAAAAAGGACTCCAACCTCAATGCCCAGGAAAGCGAGGGCGGTTGAGGTTGCGCTGAAGTGGTTTGCCTTCTGATAGATAGAGACGAAGCCCGCGATGAAGGTGTACATGACCAAGAAAAGAAGGGAGAGGGAAAGCGAGTGGATCATGATGATTGGTTCTGTAACAAAAAGTACAAATGGTCGGTAGAGTGAGGTACGCATACGTTGGGCGAACGTGGCTTTTCTGAACTCCAGCGGGGATCGGTACCGGTCATCGCCTGTCATGTGGCGGAGCTCTTTCGCTTTCCAGTACAGCAGGATTGGGCTGTATGTCTCGGGCAGGAACAGCACAACTGGGATCAGGACAAGTCCTGCGAAAATGATGGTCATCCAGTCCACCCAACGCCAGCTTACCGATTTAGCATTGACGGCGAATGCTCCTGGTACTGGGCCCACCAATGGACCAGTGAATGTGATTATCGCAAAGATCGGGAAGGCGTAGACTCGTTCAATGCGTGACCAGATGTCCACTATGGATGCTGCTGCTAGAATCGCCGGGGCAGACCCGAAGAGTCCAGCTAGACCGCGGCAAACAATTCGCTGTGGTGCTGTTTGGGAAAGCCCTGCTCCCATGTCAAACAACATGAACACGATCATGGAGGGTATGTAGATAGGGGTGCGTCCAACGACTTCTGATATAGGTCCTGTTGCCAATGCGCCTACCCCAGTACCAATCAGAAACATAGCTAAAGAATCTCGGTCAGTCTAGTTAGAGTCATTGAAAGGTCTAACCACGTACCAGTCGGCAAAGTCTGAACCTCAAAGGTAGTATGGAACAATTTCTTGGTTGATGGGAGAGCAGTGGCATCGATCGTGGATGACCAGAAGATTACACATGCAGTCAACGAAGTGAGAATACTCGTCAACACTCGACGTTTGAGTGACCAGTTGTGAGGATCCATGGGGTCACAGTCACCTTCAAATGTGACAACAATGAGTGTGTTCTTTTTCGCCGACTCAATATTAGATTCGCTATCCGTCGAACTATAACCCGGCCGGGTTCTTTCAACGCCAGTCAGCATGATATCAGCTGTGTTCCCCAGCGTCTCTTCTGTGTTGATGGTATGCGGGTCGGTTGACATTTCAGGTTCGTACTCCGCACCCTCGACATCTCCTTCCCGCTCTATGTGTGATCGAACGCTATGGCGAGGTTGAAGAGATGGGCCGGTGATAAAAGTGCGATGGCCGTGTTCCCTCCTTCGTTCGGCACCCAAGTCATCACTCGGCTCGCGAGGTTCCGTTTGAATCTCTCCTTCGCGGTAATAGTAGCGACCCTCATGGGTCCAGGCATTCTCAGGTTTCTCATGCTTTGTAACAAATTGTTGCTCGATCTTTTTGCGAATCTTGCGGTGCTGGCGAATTGACTCCATTGTGCTTGGTTCGGGGTCTTGCGTTCCAGGATCGAATCTGCCCTTGTTACATTGAGAATTCAGATCAATTGAGGACGTTCAATCTCCACGGAGGCAAAAATGACATATGACGGTCCCATCTCCCTAAGGATATGAAATCCGTACAGCGCCATATTCATATCATTCGGTCAGCTCTCCCGACAATGACGGATCCCGTCATATCGAGTTCAACACGTTTAACTGATCGAGAGCTTGTCTCATGCTGAACTTGGTCAATAAGCCTAGCTGTATTTTTCCCATAGTTGGAACATCGCAACACCAGAAGGACATGTGTTGGTGTTACAGCTGCCCAGGTGGGGGAACCTTGGAAGTTATCTACGATGATGTCAGAAAGACGGATGCTATCATCATTGCGCTAGGTAATATGCAGCTTGTTTCCAATGGATAAACAGGGGTAGATCACAGATTCATAACCACAAATAGTGTGCACCACCCACAGGTCGACTATGGACTGGAACACCGAGGGTGGAATTACATACAAGGCAATTCATTAAACACAAAAACATGCTTCATTGAAAGCCAGACAAGCATTGTTCCTTGTCTTCATTTCCAGGCAATTACATCACATAAAGGATGTCGGTATCTGTAGGGGCTGTCAGAATTTGGTTGCGACTAAGAAACCCGGAAATCTTACCTAGAGGGTGACTGCAGCTCAGCTGTGGCTTCTGGGAATATTTGGACTCAAGCTCATCACGAATGCTGTTCAAAAGCTGGACATAACTTTGCTGGGGGTTCTTCCGAAGCGCGGCGATGAAAGCCCAGGACATCGCACCAGTGGCCTGGCCGGCAATCTGGGCATCCTGACTGGTCTGGTCATCCTTGCTGCCAGACCACATAATCACATCCGCGGGACTAGTCTTAGTCTGCTTGTTGCGTTCATACACTTCGTCGCCCTTGGTGGCCTTCTTTATGAAGCCCATGGCGGTTGACATCATGCTGCCCATATCACCACGCGCATATGCCGACACCACGCCAAGCAGGCCTTGTCCAGCCTCCTTGGCCAGGTTGGGCTCCTTGAGTATACCAGAGGTGGAGTACACATAGGGGAGATCCAGAGCGGAACCAGAATGGCAGGAGTCGAAGATCGCTGTAAGGCGGACTCCCGGTTGTAGCGTCTGCACCATGATACGGTGCATCTCGTCATCAACGATGTGGCCTGCAACCCGGAAGTCCACCGGGTAGATAACTTCATCATATCCATCCTCCTCATCGCCGTCCAAGTCGGGTGTCTGACCGCCGTGTCCTGGATTCTTATTAGTTCACCGCCATAGAAGTGATTGAAGCATGGTTACTAACCAGAGTAGTGGAAGAACAACGAATCATTGGGACGCGCATCCTTGACTAGCCAGTGCATAGCCCGAAGAATATTTGCCTTGGTCGGCTGGCTCATCGGATTTTGCTGATCATCAGTCAAAAGGACCATGTCCTCGCGAGCATAGCCGAAGTTCTGGTTCAAGTAGGCCGACATGTTCTTCACATCGTTGATACATCCGCGCAGCTGACCTTTCTGACCAAAGTAATTGATGCCAATCAACAAGGCCTTTCTCTTGCCCGTACAGCGGGAGTATTGGAAGCTATAGCCTTGGGGAGCGCCGTGACCGAAGGCGACTGGGTTGGTGGGAGGTGGAGGCGGACCGCCGCTTTGACCGTAGGCTAAATTGCACATTATTAGCTTTCATTGTTGAGAAGATGGTTCTGATTTGGGAAATGGTAGACGGACCTGGTCTTCCATGCATTGGTGGCCCGGAGGGCGGGTGCTGATTGTACCCAGATGGCGGAGCCTGGAAAGGATTGATATGTCAATCTCGTGTATATTCGAAAACAAACTCATAATAACGTACATTGTAACCTTGCTGAGGAGGCGGCGCGCCGTAAGACTGGTGAGGTGGCTGGGGCGAATGGCTGTAACCATACGGGTTGGATTGCGGCGGTGGTTGTTGGTGCTGGTGCGGCTGCTGGTGGTAAGACTGGCCAGGGTAGCCACCATAGGATGGCTGCTGGTGATTCATTTGACTGCGATCGGATGTTTGTCAGACTCTCGGGTTTCTCAATAGAGAAAACAGATAAGCAAGCGTACGGATACTGCGGGGGATATGATGGCTGCTGTGGGGGGTATCCCGAGGCACCCGAGTAGGGTGGGTAGTAAGACATCAGAGAAGATCTCTTAAGTCCACCCAGAGAATCAAGCGAAATGCAAAGATGTAGAGAACAGAACGCGACGTTGAATGTGGAGAAAGGGAGATTGAAGGCAAAACAGATCGGAAGTACGGCAGCCGCCAAGCCTTGAACAGGGCAAGGCAACGTTGAAAGCAGAATGTCCAAATAAGATCAAGTTAAAGAGTTGAAGAGTTGAAGAATGGGAATTAAAGAATGAAGACTGTTGGAGAGGATCTAGAAACTAGCCACATACGTATACTAGAGGTTCGTCCTCTTATCTCCTTATAAGGCTGTATCGGAACTAAATCAACAAAGATCAAGATCAAAATGAAAATGAAAAAGGGGGGAAATAGAAGACAGAAAAGAAGAAGAAAAAAAAAAAGGGAAAGGCAGGAAAGTCAAGTAATGTAAGATGGACTTTTTATATTTGACCTTCGGCGGCCCCGATCAACCCCTGTCTGGAAGCCCAAGACTCATTGGGCTTCACTTAATCCTTGAAGATTCCTGCATATATACTCCATACTATGTAGGTACTCAATTTTATATATTAGACATTTAGAAGATAGATCATAATATATCAGCGCCCTTCTGCATGTCATACAGCTTCAGGAGATTCAATAGCACAGTCTTGGCATCAGGAATGGGCCAATGAGATGCAAAATACATTAAAAAGGTTTGAAATAGATCGATTTCAAATAAAAACGGAAAAGTAAATAGTACGGAGTACTCCGTACGGAAGATATGCTCGGATCGGCTCGGCCTTGGATATATCATCTGCAGGTTCAAATACTTTCATGATGTTTATATTGTATGTACTTGAAAAGACCGTGTCGGGTTATCTCTAACTCTTCTATTCTCCCTGTACTTCATATTCAATATTCATCTCACACCGGCTTTGAAGCCACTAAGGTCAGAATAGAGTTCGCGTCAACTGCTTCGTGGCCTTCAAATCATGCAGGTGTCCTTCTTTTTTGGGGGGAATATCATCGAGCATCATCCAATTCTGGTCAAACTCGTTTATCCTCGTCGGGGCATGCCGCGGCCACGGCCCCGGAGGGCGCGCTGGGCAGCACCTGGCGGCATACCGCGCTGTTGACCAGGTTGAGCCGACTCCTCATTCTCTATTGGGGAGAACATATGGGTTAGTCATAATATAGATGGAAAGTGAAAAAGAAAGAAGGTCACTTACTTATCGTTTCGTCCACACTCAGGATCAAGCAAGAGGCTTCCACTGCCGCCTGAATAGCATTAACCTTGACCAGGCTGGGCTCCCAAACAAAGGCCAGCATGTTGTCACGGACGCCCTCGTTGTCGAAGTCGACACCAGCCCAGGTGTTGCCCTTGCGGTGCTCCACACGTAAGCGGTTCAGGATGTCTGTAGCATCGAAGCCAGCGTTATCACACAGTTGACGGGGAATAACCTCCAGAGCCTTGGCGAATGCCTTAACGACGGCCTGCTGCTTGTGAGGGACGTTACGGTCGGCAAACCCGTGCATGTAGCTCGACAACTCCATTTCAGTAGCACCACCGCCAGCAACGATGGTTGTGTTGCGCAGAGCACGCTTGACAATCATGATAGCATCGTGCAGACTACGCTCCACCTCCGCAATGAATTGCTCAGCGCCACCACGCAAGATGAGAGTGCAAGTCTTAGCACGAGGGCAGTCGGAGAACATGTTGAAACGTTCTCCACCAATCTGGCGCTCCTCGAACGCGCCGCAGGTACCCAGGTGGCGTTCGTGGATGTCAGTGCATGTCGATTGGGTTGCGGCTCCGGTAGCCTGGCAAACACGGTCCATATCGTCGGAGGCCACACGGCCAGCACAGAAGATGTCTCGGTCGGCGAAGTACCTGAAAATCAGATCATTAGTGTCTAGACAAATACCCCATAGCAAATAGTAAACACGTACTGTGTAGCGAGATCGCCAATAGGCAGCTTGCTAAGCACGACTTTAGCCCCTGTCTTGTAGATAGCCTCAAGCTTGTTGAAGATGATCTGCCACTCGGCATCGACGATGGCCTGGTATTCCGAGACCTGCTCGACACGGACTTCCGCATTGTCCTTCTCGCTCTTAAGCTCCAGCTCGACGTTCAAGCACACGATACTGGGGTTCTTGAAATGCTTGGGCTGCTGCTCGAAACCGGCATAGGAGAAAGTCTTCTTGAAGGCGACACCGTCGACGAAAAGCGAATCTTGGAGACCACCACCGGTAACCTTCTTGACACCGATCAACCTCTCGTTGAGGTCATCCTGGTCCAGCGAAAGTACCGCATCCACAACCACTAGGATACCAACTCGTCAGCCTCGGGGCAAAATTGCAACCACTAGGTAGGGGATCCTCACTCTTTGTGAAGAAGTCCGAATTCCGCTTGATAAGCTTGCTGTTCATAGCTGTTGCGGCTAACCGTCTTAGTGTCTGAACCTTCTTCTCCTGGCTCTCTGAGGCATCCATCATATCCACTGCAATCTCCTTAACCTTGTTGACTGCCATGGAGCTCGCCCTCCGCAGACCCTTGATGATGGTCTGCGAGCTGACACCCTGCTCAACGAGGCTTCGCACCTCCTTCAGAATCTCACCAGCCAGAACAACTACGGAGGTTGTTCCATCACCGACTTCGGCATCTTGGGACCGGGCGATATCTGTGAGAATGCGGGCGGCGGGGTGCACAATATCCAAAAGCTACCAAATGGAGGTCAGAATCAACAACTTCCTCCAGTCATAGATTTTCATCAGTAGCAAGACGCACCTTCATCACTGTGGCTCCATCGTTTGTAATGGTCTGTCTGCCATTGGCATCCACAAGCAGGAGATCACCACCGTAAGGACCTAGAGTGCTCTTGACTGTTCCTTGCACTGCGACACAGGCGTTGATGTTGGAGATAATCTGACCCTTTCCTTGAGAGGCATCGGTGCCTGTAGATTGCAAAGCAGCAGTAGTTAGCATAGGTTACAGAATCCCACCAACAAAACTGCCCGCACTGGAGACAACACATACCCTCCTTCAACACGACAATCGTGGGGGTTTGGCCGTTGAAGGCCATGATTAGATCGGTATTCGGACACGAAACCGTTCAATAAAAAAATAAAAGAAATAAGAAAAGGGGTATGGAGAGTCGAAAGGTCGGAGGGGTTGATCTGCCAAAATTTCCCAGAGCTTCTGTTCCCCAAAATCCCCCCAGTCGCGCAAGGCGGTGACCAATCAGGGCTCCTCAACCCTACACATTTAAAGAGATGAACACCATTTACATTGAAATACATGGTTTCAATAGTGTATATTGAAAAATCTCATTGGAATAATATACCTAAAAAGAAGTATACTGTATGTAGCATAGAGCGCTGTGTCACTGTCCACGGCAAAATAGTGGTGGAGTATCAACGATATCTCAGACCGATGCCTCGACGCCAATAGAACAATAGAAAGAAAAGTAAGGTTAAGACAGAATAAGTCCGAAATGAAATAAACCCCCCGAAATAAGAAACCGAGATAAAGCTTTGAGGCTTGTTCACGTAAAGTCATAATTACCGTCTGAGGGACTTCCATACTCGAACTTCGAGAGTAGTTCAGAATCATGCTGCAACTCGTGTGGAGGTGGGTTCACAAGTCCAAGCACATCTTGTCGAAATGGGTCCGAGCCGTCATCTACCATCATTTGATAGGCATTGCTGGCTGTATGATAACGCATTGCATCGTCAAAGCTTGACATGCCGAGATTGTGCGGGCCCGGTGCGAACTGACCCGTCATGGGGTTATGTTGCTGGTAGCGTCGTAGCTGTTGATGTAGTTGCATGATCTGAGGGTCGAGAGGCATGGATTGGAACCCAGCCATAGGGTGGACTGTGCCGGGCATGGCTGCAGGAATTGGTTGGTGCATAAGAGGGTTGTAGCTGGGAGGCCCATCGGGTGCTTCGTCCATCGCCTGCGGGACATTGGCCGGTTCTTTCGGGGGTTGTTCGATTGTGCTATCCATATCCATGCCAGACATTGTTTCCGATGGCGATGGATCATCATCTTTGCTTCCAGGTATGGGGGGGGCCTTGAGAGTCTCTTTGCATTGTGGGCAGTCTCGAATCACGCGATTGACAGTCTCTTTGATTCGCACCCAGTGATATTTTATCGCAATGGCTGCCGTAGTTTTGTTGATTCCGGCATGTTGTTTGAGATGAACTTCTTGGGCGATATCGTACTGCTGCTGCGGGTCTGACACCACCTCTTTATCCTTCAGCATCAGCCTCTCAGGCTCCCCATCTTCCCCGCTAAGAAGTTTATAATGAGTCGCCGCACTGCGAAGTCGACTCTTTTCGGCCCGATCAGCACCACGAGGGTACTTCCCGTGCTTCAAATAATAACGGATTTTCTCAAAGCGATCCTGGGACACAGAGTCCTCGCCATCCAAACTGAGGCCTCTGCCGTAGATGATTGCATCGACAAACTGTCCAGGTTGGGATTTGATACTGCCTCCACCTGGGACTCGGCCAATCCGTTTGAAGCCCAGGGAATCCCATAGGCGACATGATGCAACGTTGGACTCATATACCAAGTTAAAGACTGCATATGTATATCCCTGGCAAACATTAATTCGGAGCCCGTTTGAAGCGATTGCGGTCAAGAACTCACCAGTCGAGGGGCCCACTCCAAATAGGATTCACCCATCAATCTACCCACACCCTTGTTTCGAGCAGCATCAGTAACGATGAAAGTGCCATTGCAGACATGACTACTGCGGCCAGGGTAATTAGGCCGAATATGAAAGCCACCTAGACAGATCTTGGTCCAATTGGCTCCAGCACGGTCCATCGTATGGGTCTGCTCTGCACTCTCGATGTCGCCAGTAAGCATAACCACACCAAAGTTCGAAAACCAATATCGTCCGAATTGGGCCAATGGAATGGGCTCTGTCATAGCATATGTATCTCCCTTTTCAATTTCTTTGTTGAATTGATCAGAGAGATACTTCATTAGAGCCCGGGGTACTTCCTCTGCAGAGGCAAAAGGGACCAGGGTGGCAACCGTAACCCGATCTCGCAGAGTTACTTGTCGCGGAGCCAGAGCAAGCGGATAATCTAGCTCAGGGCCCGATGGAACGAGCTCTGAATCCCCATGAACTTCAGACATGGTAAGGTGGCCCTCTTAGGGTTGTCAATCACACTATTTGACAGGTTAGTTGGATGCATCCTACTCCCGTATCTTTCCACAAAGCCTCATAGGTGAATACGAGTATAACAATAAAACAAGGGCTACAAGATACTGGATTCAGTAGGGGGTCTGTTCACTGACATTCTGGATTGCTTCTAGAAGCCCTCGATCGCACTTCGAGGACCGCGTGAGTATTCTCGAGTCCGGAATGGCCGCAACGCAAGTCGAGAAGTCGTGGTCCTTGCTGACTCAGTGTTTCATGCTTATATAATATACTTTATTGTTGCCTATTTTCTCAGGTTTGTATTAAGCTAACTTCTAACGTAATTAGTTAACGAAGTTATAATCGATCTAAGTATGTACCATATATACTCTAAGTGGAGTATATTTATTGTGGACAAATTGTGGTGTAGTTGATTTTCGGTGGATCAGGATAATTGTATTGGTCCGTCTATAATTTCATCTTGCGCTACGGAGATGGTGGGGAAGATGCAGGATTTTGTTTAGGGCCAGCTGAGCCGTCTAGCATTATATACGGTGTAGGAAGTGATAGCCCCGGTCAGAATGGTAAAAGTTTTCGGACTTGCAGAACTGGGCTTCTTTTCTGCGTAGCACGCCATCTCTCAACAAATTTACAGACTATACTATATAAAACTCCACCATGGCAGAGCGTCCCCAATACTTCGAGAATACGTTAACCCCGCTCCCAATAAATCCGACCACTCTTTTTGAGAGCCTCCAAGAGCTTCGTGCTGCCATTCACAATGGCGCCGAGTTGATACAAAAGAACACTGTCTTGCCTGAAACTTGGGGCCCAAATGGCATGTTTAAGGCTTTCCCCGGTATTTCAAGCTCCAGTCCAACATTTCAAGAACCCCCATTTGACCACTCAATAAAGGCGTTGCTCTTGCATTCCTACGCCTAGACTATCAGTCTTCAGTACTAGGGTATCACAAGACTGCTTCTCTTGACTATCGTCGTTGCGCACTACAACGGATTCCATCAAGCCTCCCAGACACTCCTCTGCTAGCCTCCCGATTATCTCCAATTGGCTCATCTTCACCTATGACTGCTGTCACTCTACGCATTTTGGGCACTGTTGCAAAGAATAATTGGCAAGACAGCGCCAATGTCAGTATCGCAAGAGAGGATATCACTTGCCTTCGCGATGCCATCCAGTGGGCACTAAAGAACGAGCCTCTTGTCATCCATGATGGCCGAAAAATGGGTGGAGATGAAATGTTGTTTGGCCGAGCAGGACTTCTTTGGGCCCTTTTGAATGTTCGTGCTCATCGTTTTGACCAAGAGACCCAGGAAGTCCTCTCACCTGTACTGGGGGCAATTCCTGAGTTGATCCGAGCAGTTATCAATGCCGGGCGACAGGGATCTAAAGAATACACCGAAAAGAATGGAGCGCAAGACGCACATCCATTGATGTATGCATGGATGGAGGGCCATTACTGTTTTGGGGCGTAAGTGTATCTCTGGCCCTTCTATATGGTACAAGTTCGCTAACAGACGAAAAATAGGGTCCATGGAATAAGTAAGTTTGCAGGCGATTATTTTGGCTTTACGAAAACTAACGCTAATATGTGATTTAGCCGGTATTCTAACCATCCTGCTCTCATGTAAGCCCGAAGAGCTTACAGAATTTTTGCCTGTAATTGGTGGTACTATCACGGCACTCTGCAAGCTATCTGTGGCTAGCAATGGCCACCTCCCCATGACACTACCTCCATTTAGCTTTGGGGGGCGCTCGGAGCTAGTTCAACTATGTCACGGAAGCCCAGGACTGCTGATCCTCCTAGGAGCTGCCTTGAAAAACAAAACCTTAACCCGCGCCCACTGGGATCCAAGTTGGGATCAAGCCATATACTTGGGCACTGAGCGTGTGTGGGACGAAGGCCTGCTTTCTAAGGGCGGCAGTTTGTGTCATGGCGTGGCAGGCAATGCATGGGCATGGCTTCTCCTCCATGATTGCTTTGAATACCATTCAGGAATTTTGAACGATGCCCGGACACATTATCTCCAGCGCTATCAACTATCGACACTTCCAAATGCTAAGGTGAACCAGGAACTCACCAGTGATTTCTTCCTCTCCAAGGCACTTGCGTTCATGTTGCATGCACGTGAGACTAAGCCATACAACACGTCACCCGCATCTTCCGAGAAAGATTATCGCATGCCTGATGAACCTTATAGTTTGTTTGAAGGTCTTGCAGGCAATGTTTGTGCGTGGGCTGATACGTGCATGGTGGTTCAAGCCAGGCTGCGCAAGATGGAACTTGTTGAGCAGGGTGTATGCGCTACATCTGGTTTATCGCAAGACCCAGCATTCCGGGATGCTTTCAATAAACAATTGGGCTTCCCAGCCCTGGGAGGAAACGGCGCAACGGGTATTTTCTAAATAGCCCCCATTAGCTGTTCATATAGTTGGTTTATTCAGTGACGTCATATGCCACTGGTGAAATTACATGGTCCTTTCACAGATGTAACCAGAAATGCAAAAATAACAGAAACAATATAAAGTCAGAAGAGTCAAAATCCTAGGACCAATGATCTATCCTAAGAGGCTGCCGTAAAACTGTGGCTGAGTCAACTCATGGGGCCAAACTCCCCGGATTTCTACCATCTTTAAAATCCACGTGTTTGATAGAATTCACAAAATATAATAAACATGGATTTCATTCCTCCTTCTTATGAATCCGCAACGGACAGAGATGCTTGGACAATTATTGCTCGCTATATTCCTTCCAGTGACCTATGCGCTGCATCTCTAGTCTGCCACAGATGGCATGGGCTATTTATGCCCTTCCTCTGGGGTGATCCAGCATCTCACTTTGGTACAGATAATGATGCAGTATACGGCAAGCCACCTTATAAACAGCATGATTTTTTAAAAAGCAAAACTTAACTAGATCATACAGTCGCTCTCACTCGATTTCGAAGGACACTCAAATACGCCCGACAAGAGGTGCGGGCGTTGACCCATACCCTTCATCTCCCGCCCGCTCTCTCTGAGATATATGGTGGTCCACGAGCGGGCTGGTTGAGGGACATCCTCGAATGCCTGCCATGTCTGCAGTGTCTCATGGTGTCGAGATTGCCTTTTTTTGACCACCATGCCATGACAGCATTGAAAACAGACGAGAGAGCGAGCCAGTATAATATACGGCTCTTGTTGGCTGAGCGTGAGCCCAATACTACTTCCGCAAGCCTCGCAGAGACTCTCCTCTTGTTTCCGGCATTGACTTACCTGGATCTTTCGTACACCACTCCAGCACGAGACCGGAATGTACTGTCTAAACTAGCTCAAATGCCGTTTCTCCGGGTACTTAAATTTCGTGGCATTGGGCTGAAAGACAACGATGCCAAATTTCTAGCAAATGCGATTGGACGGCGAGTCCGTTGTCTGGATTTGAGAGACAACAAGCTCACTGACATGACAATCCGCTCCCTGTTGCAGGCATCATTTCTCCCGCCAAACGGGACGGAGATACAACAAAGTCCAAGGCAGGCTACCGCTTCGCCAGACCCCTTCTCCCACTTTGCAATCAATGAGTCTGGCTCGAACTTCTTCAAGCGGCCAGACTTAGATGAGCAGTTTGTGAAGCTTCTTGCGCAGCCTGTTTTATACCACCCATGGGTTGAAGACTTACCGCATACGGGAATCACCCATCTTTATATTGCTGGTAATCAAATATCCGTGGAGGCTGTGGCGAGTCTTTTGCTCTCGTCCCGGCTACATGCTTTAGATTTCGGGACTATAAAAACTCCAGAGAAGTCACACCAGACGCATCATTATGGGAAGGAGAAGTACCCTGGAGCTGAAAATCTAGTCCCGATGTTGGGTAAGGTTGCAGGCGACAATTTGATATATTTTCGAGGGCATCATGCTGTTCTCACTGGCCAACCACCCGCTAAAGACTCTGTATCCAATACTGAGCTTCTTCCGGAGCTTTCAGCACAAGAGAACCCCCGCGAAGTCGAGCAATTCGAGCTGGATGGCTCCCAGCAGGTTTATGAGTTGCCCGAAGACGTAAGGCCTGTCTTTGAACTCGCGGATACATCAACGACCGACCCAATTAGCCCCTCTTCGACCACAAAACAGCTCAAGACTTCCCAGCCATTGACAGCCTGCGAGGATGAACAGGGACCGGCAGTCAGGCGTGGGTCAGCTTTTGCCCCGGAGGTTGTACAGCCCATCCCTGTACACAGTAGCGCCAATGGAGGTACGATCTTCGGTGCTTCTAGGACAGACACATGGGACACAGATCAAACCAATGGAAGCACGTTGCCGTCTATTGCAATGTCTTCAGACTACGACACGCTTGCGACAGACTTCTCTCGTCAGGCAACCTTGCAATGCAGCTCCCCAATCTCATCGAGCGATCCTCTCGCACAAATAGTACAAGAATTATTAGCAAAGCGACCACATAATCAATCACTCCCGCTCCAAGGAGGGGAAAAAAGCTGGTTCCCTTACCTACACCCATCACATATCCCTCACATGGAAACTTTGGTACTGACAGATGTACCCTCGCATGTGACTCCCGACTCCTCCATACTCTCTGCGCTCACTCGATTCGTCACTGCATGCTCAAACGAAGCATTGCTAGCAACTTTACAAGCAGGATCAGACTACTCGCTCCCACCAGGGCAAGCGCGCATGCAAGCCGAGCAGCAGCGGTCACGATCTCTCTTTGCTTTGCGTCGTCTAATTCTCGAAATCACGCCTGTCGATACCTCCAAACTAACATCATGGAAAACCGGGAACCAATACAATGCCACAGGTCATTCAAGCACGGGTGACCGCGACTCGGAGAATCTTTGGTCTGCAGCTGCGAATGATTTCAGCTTCTTTGGCGAAGAAGAGTGTGGGGTTCCTGAAAATGATCCTGGTAAATACTTTCCAATGGCTGTGCTTAACGAAAAGGTCTCGCTTATGCCGGAGGATGACTCGTTGCATTCACCTGATTCTCCTCGATTTGGGCGTCACCTTCCACAAAGCGCCAAGACCCCCGGTCCGCCAGGGACTGCTAAAGATAGAAAGCAGCAGTGCCAAGTCCCAATGATTGACCTTGTGGCAGAGCTTGCGGCCTTTCGTCGCGCCAAGAAGGCTGAGTATGAACAAGTGGTTCGTCGTGAAAAGGGACGGCGAAGCACGATTGGCACGGGTACTTCCGGCCTACTTATGCCATCATCGCCCCATATTTCTCTATCACGTTACGTCGAAGGTCATTGGAAGGGAGAAGTGAAGGTTGTGCGGAACCCGACGCCAAAGGTGCGGACCGGAACGGTAGACATGTATGGAAACTATTTCGAGAAGGGGTACTTATACCCATGAATTTTTGTACTTAGCAAGATACCCAGTAATGCGCACCCCAGATACTTGAAGTCTACGTCATGCGATCAAGGTTTGTAGGAATTTTTGATATTTTCTAAGTCCCCATTTGGACCTGAACCATCCATCCTCCCAGTCATAACAAGCCGTCGTCAACGGGCCCATAAACGTCACAATGCTAAAGAGACATACAAACTGCCTTCATCAGACAATTGGTGCCATCTTTTTCATCCTCAGTGTATGGGCATGGCCGGCAGTTTCGGGACCGAGCATCACCCCTGCGATCCGGTCAAGAATAACACCAATGCGAAGAGTGAAGACAAAATAAAAGAATTCATTTCAAACTAGTTCAATTTTATTTTGTTCATCATGCGACATTCATCTCCTTACAAAGCCTTGGCGGCAGTAGGGGGCTGGAGCTTCTTGCCGTCCTTGTTGAAGCGAATACGGGGAGGGGGAGCACGGTTGCGGCGGCCTTCGCGGGAGCGAACACTGTTGACGGGAAATTAGCATATGAAAGGCGATAGGTGTGGATGGTAATCGGTGGAAACGTACCGGACAATCTTGCCGTGAATGGCGCAGGACACGCAGTACTGGAGCTTCAAGTACATCTTGGGGACGGAGTACTCAGCGAAGACGGAAGCCTCGGAGATATCACCTGTAAAGCGGGAATCGTTAGTTGCACTGGTTCGCCTTGAAATTCCTCGAATAGGTCGCAGCCATAGATATGGGATCTTGTCGTATATTCGAGGTATCGGGAGGGTTGTCACGTACGGATGGCAGCGGACTCGACCATGTTGCGGATGGTGAAGCGCTTGATGGCCTTGTCCTTGGGGGTGCAGCGAGCGCAGTTGGAGCAACGCACAGGCTTGACGTGGCCGCGGCCATTCTTGTTGCGGCCGCTATCAAATCAATTAGTTACCGTGCCCCTGAAGTTGCGAATCAGTCGAAATCCAGTCTCCCATTCTTCTTGTCCGGCAATGTGCGTAGGTCGCGGTTTTCGATGGATTTTGAGATGTATGTCGTGTGCGCTTCCGTCGGCGTCATTGCGGAGATGTCGAATGGGATACTGCTTCGCCGAGATGGGGGTTTGGTTGGTCTTACTTGTTCGCCCTCTTCTTGACCATTTTGACGGTTTGTTCTGTGGATGGTTAGGTGTTGGTCTGTGGGTGAAGGGGGGAGATAACGTACGTTTAACTTGTCGGGAGTGGGTTGTCGAAGCTCGCTCACACAAAGTCTCTTTCGGGATGGATTGGATTCCGTTGTGCGGGTAGCCCTAAGCCCTTAAGCGAGATGGGTCACGGGTCTGCTGCCTCAAAACTCAGGCAAGATATCTCAGAGTCACGTGGATCTCATGGGCAGAGTCACGAGTAGTGCTTCCGCCTAATTAGGCCTAGCCCCCGGATCGTACCGTGTCACTCACTGTTTATGGCTCCTCATCCCCGACTAACAAAGAAACACCCCTGTCGGGATTGACTATTGAACTGCCCATATTTCTTCTCCTTCCCAGGAATTCTCCTTGCTTTTTCACTCCCATACTAGTCTCACAACTTAACATACTTGTTTTGTTTGTGTGATCACCCTTTCTTTCTCTTTATTTTGATTAAGACTTTCCCCTTTCGGCATTATGTCGGCCACAGGTACTTTTCGGGGAAAGCCCAATCAGACCATCGGGAGAGGAAGGCTGCCCGATTTTGGAACTGATCCTAGTGCTTCCCACATCCCCCGACCTCGGCCGGAATCTTCTGTTACAAACAATACACCCTCCAGCGACGTCGGAAGTGGCACAATGAGCGCCGCAAGTAGCAGACAGCGACAGAACCAGTCGAAACGTGATGAGGTACGTCATGGCAGCCCACGGGGGTGATCTCCTGATGCTCAATTTGAGCCTTGGCTTTTTCTAACCTCGACACAAGGCTATTCGCCGCAAAATGGAGGCCGACCTCAGCAAAAAGAGGAACGCTCCGGCAAAATCGAGGAGCTCCCGCAAAGCCCCTCCCGGCACCGTGCTCGCCCTGAAGCCCAGTCAGGCCCTCCAGATTAAACCCGCCATGAGCATTGCGGAGGCTGCTCAGCTTATGGCTGCCAAGAGAGAGGACTGTGTGTTAGTCACCGACGATAATGAGCGCATCTCAGGTATCTTTACTGCGAAGGATCTGGCGTTCCGAGTCGTCGGAATGGGCCTGAAAGCGCGAGATGTCTCTGTCGCTGAGATCATGACCAAAAACCCGCTGTGCGCGAGAACGGACACCAGCGCTACCGATGCGCTCGATCTTATGGTGCGGAAAGGATTCAGACATCTGCCGGTCATGGATGAGAACCAGGATATCTCTGGTGTTTTGGATATTACCAAGTGCTTCTATGATGCTATGGAAAAGTTGGAACGTGCGTACAGTTCGTCTCGTAAGCTGTACGATGCGCTGGAAGGTGTGCAGACAGAGCTTGGCTCTAGTCAGCCCCAGCAAGTCATCCAATATGTGGAGGCGTTACGATCGAAGATGTCCGGCCCAACCCTTGAAACCGTCTTGGATGGCTTGCCGCCCGTCACTGTCTCCGTCCGCACCACCGTCAAGGACGCCGCGGCTCTGATGAAGGAAAATCATACCACTGCGCTGTTAGTCCAGGACCAAGGCTCGATCACTGGTATCTTCACTAGCAAGGATATTGTTCTTCGCGTTATTGCTCCTGGTCTCGATCCTTCAACTTGCAGCGTTGTTCGTGTCATGACTCCTCATCCTGATTTCGCGCCGTCGGATATGAGCATTCAAGCCGCGCTTCGCAAGATGCATGGTCAGTCATTTCAATCCGCAATTAAAACCAAAACATGCTAACTCTGCAACAGATGGCCACTATCTCAACCTGCCCGTGATGAACGAGGGAGGTGAAATTGTCGGCATGGTGGATGTGTTGAAGCTTACTTATGCCACTCTTGAACAGGTATGTTGATAGTAACAGATCTGACGTGCAAATATTTTGACTGACGTATTCAGATCAACACTATGTCAACCCAAGATGAGGAGGGCCCCGCGTGGAACAAATTTTGGTTATCGATGGATCACGAATCAGACTCTATGGTCTCTGGCGGCCACAGCCAGCAACTAAATACTCCACACCGCTCAGTTATGAGCCCCGATCTCACTCGCTCAGGCTGCGACAACAGTCTCCTTCCCAACGACTCAGCATCGCACCACGGTGATGATCATCATTCCGAGGTGGTTTCTCAGCACCAACCAGCAGAACCAGCTGGCCCTACTCCATTCCCCTTCAAGTTCAAGGCCCCTGGTGGCCGAGTGCACCGTGTGAAAGTCCTTACCACCAACGGCATTACCGACCTTGTGGCGCAAGTCACAGCAAAACTTGGCAAGGAAGTCGAGGCTGTTGGTGGCGAGGCTACCGTTGAGGAGGGTCGGCTGAGCAACACAGGGTATGCCCTCAGCTACATGGATAACGAGGGTGATACCGTCTCAATCACCACGGATCATGATATGACGGATGCCATCGATCTGGCCCGCCGTACACACCGCGACAAGGTCAATTTGTTTGTCCATGACCCCGCCCAGCCACCCATCCCTGTTGAACCTCATCACGTTAAGATTGTGACTCCTGTCGAAGAGCAAAGCGTTGTTGAGGAACCTGTATCAGAAGAATCCCCCGTGGACAAGGTCCTACCCCAGCAGCAAGCCGTGCCCTCTCGCGCGCCAGAGGAGCAATTGATTGCCGGCGTCCCTAACGACTTGCTGCTTCCCGGTGCTATTGTCACATTGGCTGCAGTTATTGCGAGTGTGTTCATTCTGAGCCGCCCCAGTGGCCGGTAAAAAAATATTTGGCCTTTCGTCTATTCCCGAAACCTTCTCTTTCTCTCCAAATACTTCACTTTGTCCGATTCAGCATGGCTATTAAGCATCTCGAGAAAGCGTAGTAGATTCTTTTCCTGTCAGGAGTGTCGCATACCCGTTTTTTTTCTCTAATATCGATATTCCGTGTCGCGTTCAGATACCGCTGTTCGTGTGAGCAGTTGCGGCCTTAGTTTAGCCTTCAATGCAAATAATTGTTCGAGATAGACCTTGGTCTAATGACTATATATACAACATATGAAGTACCGTAGGTTTACAAAATAAGTGAGCCTTTGACTGAATTAGCACTATTACAGTCCTTTCATAGTTATCCCTGTTCGAATTTAATTGGCCTTGTGGCCTGAAATTACCGTATTTGGTTTAGCGTCCAGATGCGATTATTGTCGTTACGGGCTCTTTATGTTGTCCTTAAATTATTCGTACAGTTAATTGCTTTTTTTTAGTCAAGAAAGAATCGATTCAAAGACCTCGATATCATCTATTAAATTTCATTTCCTCTTGTTGTGTGATTAGACTGGCATTTCCATTCCTCTCTCCCATGCCTATCCATCTATCGCTCTCCTAATCAGAAATTCTTCTTTTTCCCTCTCTCCCCGCCCCACCAAAAACAAAACTCCTCTCCTTCGTTCCACCCCTCTATTCCCACCAAATCACTTCTACGAGGGTTGAAAGACTGGGTTGCTTGGATCGTCTGGAACTTGGGAACAGACACGCCCAACATGTCCCTCCTACCTCCCGAAATCCACACCGCGCTTTCTCAGCTGCTCCGCGCCTTGAGCACACCCGACAATACCGTCAGATCCCAGGCGGAAGATCAGCTTAACAATGACTGGGTTCAGAATCGACCAGATGTCCTATTGATGGGATTGGCGGAACAGCTTGGCGGCGCAGAGGACACAATAGTAAGTTGCACTGGACTCCAGGGGTGCAGTTGCTTGAAAGCGAGGGGTGTTGTAAACGACCAACAACCGACCCAACACCCGAATTTCACTGTGATTCGAGATAAAAGCTAATGGTAAACTCTTACCGATAGACGCGTGCTTTCTCCGCTGTGCTTTTCCGAAGAATTGCAACGAAAACCCGAAAGGATCCCGCCTCAGGTGACAACAAGGAGATTTTCTCATGCCTCCCCAACGAGCAGCGAATTGTCATTCGTGAGAAGTTGGTGGCCTGTCTAACGAGTGAAACTGTCACCGACGTACGCAAGAAGATTGGAGACACATTGGCTGAGGTGGCTCGGCAATACACCGATAATGGTATGCGATTCGAACTACCTTTGACGAAACAATGATTATTGGTTCTGACGATTTCACCTGTGATTGTAGGCGAACAATGGCCTGAACTCCTCGGTGTTCTCTTCCAGGCAAGCCAGAGCCCTGACTCGAGCCTTCGGGAAACCGCATACCGCGTGTTCACGACCACCCCCGGGATCATTGAGAAGCAGCACGAAGATGCTGTCGTGGAGGTTTTTACCAAGGGTTTCAAGGACGATAATATTTCCGTATGTCGACATCTGGCTGTGCCCTTCGAACTCAATTTTGACCATTTCATCAGGTGCGGATTTCCGCTATGGAAGCCTTCGCTTCGCTGTTCCGGTCGATCTCCAAAAAGTCCCAGCCTAAATTCTTCGGCCTCATGCCAGACCTTCTCAACATCCTTCCTCCTCTCAAGGAGGCCTCTGAGAGCGAGGAACTGTCCTCGGCACTGCTCGCCTTGATCGAATTGGCTGAAATCAGCCCGAAGATGTTCAAGGCCATGTTTAACAACTTGGTTAAATTCAGCATTAGTGTCATTGGCGACAAGGAGCTCAGCGACCAGGTACGCCAGAACGCACTCGAATTGATGGCTACCTTTGCCGATTACGCCCCGAATATGTGTAAGAAGGAGCCGGAGTTCGCACAGGAAATGGTCACACAGTGTCTGAGTCTGATGACTGATGTCGGTGCGGATGACGACGATGCGGAAGAATGGAACGCGTCTGAAGATGTAAGTGTTACATTTTTGTCGTTATAATTGACATCCCACTGACTAGTAACAGCTTGAGCCTGAAGAGAACGACCTCAACCACATCGCCGGTGAACAGTGCATGGATCGTCTCGCCAACAAACTGGGTGGACAGGCCATCCTTCAACCCGCTTTCTCTTGGATTCCCCGCATGATGTCATCTACAAACTGGCGCGACCGCCATGCTGCTTTGATGGCCATCTCCGCCATCTCTGAGGGTTGTCGCGACCTAATGGTCGGTGAGCTGGACCAAGTTCTAGCGCTTGTTGTCCCTGCCCTCCAAGACGGCCACCCCCGAGTCCGTTATGCAGGCTGCAATGCTCTTGGCCAGATGAGTACCGACTTTGCCGGTACCATGCAGGAGAAGTACCATGAGATTGTCCTTACTAACATCATTCCCGTTCTCGCCTCCACCGAGCCGCGTGTGCAGTCCCATGCTGCCGCTGCTCTCGTCAACTTCTGCGAGGAGGCGGAACGCAGCACCTTGGAGCCATACCTTGGAAACCTGCTCAGCCATCTCCTGGATCTCTTGCGCAGCCCTAAACGTTATCTGCAGGAGCAGGCGCTGTCCACCATCGCCACCATTGCCGATTCTGCCGAGGCCGCTTTCGATCAGTATTATAATACTCTAATGCCTCTTTTGCTCAATGTCCTCAAGGAGGAACAGGGTAAGGAGTACCGCCTTCTTCGTGCCAAGGCCATGGAGTGTGCTACTCTGATCGCACTGGCCGTTGGCAAGGAGAAGATGGGGCAAGATGCCCTAAACCTTGTGCAGATTCTTGGCAACATTCAGCAAAACATCACCGATGCCGATGACCCACAGTCACAGTACCTCCTTCACTGCTGGGGCCGCATGTGCCGCGTTCTAGGTCAAGACTTCGTGCCTTATCTCCCCGGTGTTATGCCTCCTCTTCTGACTGTGGCTGCCGCCAAGGCCGATATTCAGCTGCTGGATGACGAGGATCAGATCGAACAGGTTGAGCAGGATGATGGCTGGGAGCTAGTGCCGCTCAAAGGCAAGATTATCGGCATCAAGACCAGTGCTCTTGAAGACAAGAATACTGCTATCGAATTGATCACGATTTACGCCCAGATTCTCGAGGAAAATTTCCAGAATTACGTCCTGGAAACCATGGAGAAGATCGCAGTCCCCGGTCTTGCCTTTTTCTTCCACGACCCCGTTCGAGTGTCAGCTGCCAAGCTGATCCCTCAGCTGCTGAACTCCTACAAGAAAGCACATGGTGCCCAGTCCCCAGGCTTCGCTGAAATGTGGAATAAGGTTGCAGAGAAGATCATCGAGGTCCTGAGCGCTGAGCCGACAGTTGACACACTGGCTGAGATGTACCAGTGCTTCTACGAGTCAGTAGAGGTAGTTGGCAGAAACTCCCTCACCCCCCAGCACTTGCAGGCGTTCATCGAATCGGCGAAGTCGACCCTTGAGGACTACCAAATGCGCGTGAAGCAACGTTTGGAAGAGCAGGCCGAGCTCGAAGATGGTGACGAGGAAAACCTGGACTTTGAGTACGCTGTGGAAGACGATCAAAACCTATTAAGCGATATGAACAAGGCATTCCACACCATCTTTAAGAACCAGGGTAACTCGTTCCTGCCAACATGGCAGCAATTGATTCCATTCTACGACGCTTTTATCACAAGCCAAGATCCGACACAACGGCAGTGGGCTCTTTGCATCATGGATGACGTGCTTGAATTCTGCGGCGAAGAATCGTGGGCATTCAAGGACCATATCATGCAGCCCTTGGCTTCCGGTCTGCGAGATGAGAATGCCGCCAACCGTCAGGCGGCAGCGTACGGTGTGGGTGTGGCCGCGCAGAAGGGCGGTGCCGCCTGGAGCGATTTTGTGGCTGCCAGCCTCCCCAGCTTGTTCCAGGTTACACAGCATGCGCAATCCCGCACAGAGGAGAATGTATTCGCGACCGAGAATGCGTCTGCTAGTATTGCCAAGATCCTGCACTACAACCCATCCAAGGTTCAGGCTCCTCAGGATGTTGTGACTAACTGGATCGAGACTTTGCCCATTACCTACGACGAGGAGGCTGCTCCCTACGCCTATTCCTTTATTGCACAGTTGATTGACCAGTACGTTTTCTTGAGCAACTCCCCCTCCCTTCATACTTATGCTAATATTTTACTAGGCAAAATCCGGCCGTCTTTGCCAAGGCTGACCGTGTCTTCGGCTTCATCGTGCAGGCACTCGAGGCGGCTACCCTACAGGGTCAGACCGCTGCCCGGGTGGCCACATCTGCCAAGCAGCTGGTGGCAGTGACCGGCGCAAATGCAGACCAGATTCTGGCTTCTGTGGACCCGGCCAGCCAAGAAAGAGTGCGCAAGTTCTTCCAATAAAGCTCAGACATTTTGTTTTATATCCGGCAGAGCTTTATCCCCTTTTTTATTATTTCCCAAATCATTCCCCTCGGTCATGTGAAATCTGAAGTTACCTGAACCCCCGACACGTTTCCTTAATTCTTAGCTCCTACGTACGAATGCCATGAGCTTTAGACGTTGGATTCCATGGTGTGCGCGATGTCCATGTAGATCAAATTTCGACCTATGCTGTGGTGTGGCTAACCATCATGTAAAAATACAAAATGAAACCAAGTCATCTACAACTTCGATACCCTCAGGATTTCATTCGCGACCACCTCCTCCAGCCCCATCATCTTCGGCTCCCCAATCAGCCCATTAGCCCGCTTCGCATACAGCGTCCCGCCTTCACCCCAGATTCGACGCAAAGTGAACACAGTAGCCCCGGGATTCCCAGCCTCCCACGCCGCAGCCTCTGCCTCGCGCAACTTCACTAATGATGTGCGAGATACATCCCACGGCTGACCGCCAAGCTGGCGCTCAAATTCCGCCTGGATCTGGTCGGGACTCGTGGTAAACGAATTAACACACAAGGCAGCATTGCGCGTCTCAGCCGTAGCATGAAGTAGAGTATTCAGGACGAGAACACCAACACTGGCAGAATAGTCAGCCAAAGTCCATTCATCCCAACCAGACAAACGCCAAAAGGAAAAAGGAAAATTAGTCTTACTCTTTCATCGTCGTCAAACTAACCTCTCCATTCCCCTCCTCACCCAACAAAATAGCTCTACGCTCTTTAACATCCCACCCACCAGCCGCCTCCATCCCAGGCATGAGATCAAGATACATCTCCGCAAAAGGACCAGTGACTACGTATGAATAGGCGAGGTTGTCACGCGATATCTCATTCTCAAGGTACGCACGCACCTTCAGCTTCTGCTGGTGTGGCTTCTCGTTCGCTGAAGCCGGCCCGTACTTGATATCCGTGCCATACTCGGAGGGCAGGAACCATTTCACAGTGGGGCTGGCGGCTGCAAGTCGGATTAGGAGAATCTGCTGGGCCAGGGTGTTGCGGCCTAGTGCTGAAATCACAGTGTCGATTCCTATTTGGCTTGGTGGTTAGCCTTGTTTGGGTTATTTGAGGATGTTTCACTATGCCATTATGCATGGATGTCATAGTATAAAGGAAGGGTTTCCTACCTTCGTATGCTGCTTTCACGGCATTCTCATCTTCGATGTTACCCACAATTACTTCTACGCCTTGCTCTTTCAACTTGTTCAGCTGAGAGGTTTTGGTTTCTGCTGTGTGCGGGGAAGTAAATATGGCGATGCGGCCGAATTGGGAGCGTTCGGACAGGATGGCGTCCAGGATGAATGAGCCAATGTTGCCCGTTGCACCAAAGAGGAGGATATTCTTGGCAAGAGACATGGTTGTATAGCTTTGCTGTTAGAAGTAAAGAAGTTGTCGATAGTGTAGCCCTAGAGACCAACTTATGTAGGTGAAATGTCCGCGTGGGGTGTCCACTAAGTGGTGGGTCTTGCTTATCAATCAATTGGGGGACTCTCTCAAGGACAATATTCAATTGCCATTCTAGTCAAGGATTGTAGGATAGACGGCATGTTATCTAATGTATTTGGGGTTGGAAGGTGGCTAGGTGGTTGGGATGTCTGCATGTTTGATGTAGATATATAGAAGCATTACCCTCACCCAAACTAGTAATTGAAATTTGGATACTTGAATAAAACTTCAATGTAGAACGAACATCTCCTTTTTCTATGCTTAGGACCCCCATTACTTTTTTTTTTAAATAGTAACGAGTCTTGGTCACTTATATCTATTGATGTGCTCAATAAAATGTGGGGTTAATCTCCAATTCGGCGTTGAAATGACTCGAAGCTTCTATAACCCCACACAATAGAACGACAGGTGAACTATTTGGTGAACTGGTTATTGGAATGGTGTGGGCATGGAAGAGTGATAGAATCAAACCAAACGTTTATCTTATGCCTCTGAACGTTTAAACTACCATCTCCAAGATCTCCATTACTTGAGACTTCTCCATCAATGGGACTGGGTTAGTCTTGCACCAACGGTCATGCAGGCTATTCTCTGCCAGTCCATTCAATTGGTCCCGCCCTACTTTGACATCGCTCAAGGACCGAGGCATTCCCAACTCGCGGATGATAGCATCCAAAATATCTCCCAAGTCGGATGATTCTACGTTGACCGAGCGGGCACGTAGCACGTCCGACACGACCGGATCTTGCATCAGAAATTGGCGCACGCTGGCTTGTTTTTCGCGGTTGGCGTTGTACTTAGCATTGAACTTGCACACAGCCGGGAGCAAGATACAACTGGTCTCACCGTGACCGACGCCCAGTGGACCAAGCTATAAAAATGTTAGTTTGACCCATTGATGCCTCATATAAATAAAAAAAGAAAGCAGTCGCACATACTTGATGTGAAATCCCATGACTAGCGCCTAATTCAATTAACCCACTAGTACAGGCTGCCATGGCATCCACTGATCCAAGTTGGCACTGTAGGTGCGCATCACGGTCTGATCGGTCCTTCTTACAACGCAAGAGACCAGGGACCAATAATCCCAGTGCACGGTGAGCCAGTTTGTCTGATTCCGGGGTCGTACCTGACATGGAACACAGAGTTTCGATACAATGGTCAATAGCGCGAACACCGGTGCTGAGCCAGATTGAATCGGGGGTCGTTCTTGCCAGCTCCGGGTCGAGAATAACCAGCTGTGGTCCACGAATTGGATGCTGGAAGCTGTATTTGCGCTTTGAGCGGTCTTCAGTACCACCAGCAAAGTTGGAGTATTCACCAGCAGACAGAGATGTCGGCACGGAAATGATCGGAAGAGTTGGTGCTTTGATATCAAATCGCTTTTTGGGGCCTTCTGCCAAGGTTTCAAGCCCTTCTGGTGTGGTAACTTGGTTCGCAAGTACCTGTGGGATATTTTAGTCAGGGAATGAATATATATGATCTTGGAAAGTAGAATAAAAAGAGGCCAGAAGTAAATCAACCGAATCAAGAAAAGAAAAAGTAAGAAAAAGTAAGAAAAAGCAAGAAAAAGGTATACTAACCAATGCAATGATCTTAGCACCATCGGTCAAGCTGCCAGCTCCAACGGTCAAGAGCAGATCAGCGTGCACAGTACTAACTTCTTCAGCAATCTCCAGCACCTCTGACCACAAAGTGTGGCTCCGCATACCGATCCAATGACCAACTAGCTTATCCCCCAGCGCAGTCTCCAGTTGATCCATTACATTGGTATTTCGCGATAATGATCCTGAGCAGATCACATATACGCGCGAAGCCTGGAATGTGTCGAGATGACGTACTATAGCTGCAGGAAAGGCGATACCATAGGAAAGAAGTGGGCGCTCACGGCCTTCAAAGGCAGGTCTGACTATTTCTGACATTGTTGGTAGAGGTGAGAATAAGATCAAAGAAAAAGCAATGGGGAATTAGGAAGGCCACGGAAAGTGCCCAGGGCGGGGTTTCGCCTTTCACCGATTTCATATAAAACCATCAATTATTTCTATTTACTTCAGTTAGTTACTTTCAAGGTTATTTGTCAAATATTCGCCAGACTGGGTCAATGGAATATCTAGATCTCATGGCCTTTCTGTATAGACTGATCATCTAGCTAACCAGCTGTACTAACTTCGCAAATCAATAGTATATTATAATAATTAATCCAGAAAAACACAATCTTACATAAATTCCATCTGTTGAATACATGACGAGTATATGCAGATCATACCATATCACGTGCATCCCCACACTATCTCCGTCGTGAATCCTGTCATTGACATTCCCCCAACAAACCAAGCTCAAAATGGCCTCTCTCCGTCAAAACCCATGGCGGGTCTACCAAAGTCTCACCCGGCAACAACTCTGCACCACGCGCCTCTCCTCCCGACATCTCTCTACCAGCTCCCTCCGCTCCAATGCAACGAATAATCCCCTCCGCTCCCGAGCATCCGCAGCGGCGGATCTCCAGCATGCCTCCCAAGCTCAGCGGAAGATGATCCTCTCCGCAGCCGGCATTATTACTTGCGCAGCCGGTCTCTATGGCGTTATCAAGCTAGACTTATTCGGACTTAACGAATTGGACACCAAAAAAGATGACAAGACCGCATCCAACTCTGCACCCTCGAAGAACGGCGCAATGCGCATGGACGGACCAGTCGGGTTCGCAAGTGGCGGCCCATCATTAATAACAATCCAAGGCCAAGACAAGCTCGAGCAAGTGCCAACAGGAACAAGCACAATCCCCACCTTCCCAAGCACAATCCGACTCCCCTCATCCGAAGCAACAGAAGGCAAGCAAACAGGCGACGATCTAGCCCCGTCCACAGGTGAAGAATACCAACTACTAGGCCTTGGCATCCGCACCGTCTCCTTCCTCTCAGTCCAAGTCTATGTGGTCGGCATGTACGTCGCGAAATCCGACATAACCGAGCTGCAACGACGTCTCCTACGCACCGCAGTCCACCCACCCACTACCGATGCCCACTCCGCCATTTCTGGCGCCGGTGCTGACGCCGCTACTTCTCTCGTCTCGCCGGAGCGCCAGCAGCTCAAGGAGCTTCTCCTTGACCCCGAGCACGGCGACGCCGCCTGGTCTGCCATCCTCAAGGATAACGGTATCCGCACTGCATTCCGTATCGTACCGACCCGTAATACAGACTTTATGCATTTGCGCGACGGCTGGGTGCGTGGTATCACTGCCCGCGCGCAGGCGAAGAAGGCTGCGGGACCTAATGAGTTCCAGGATGAGAGCTTTGGAAGCTCGATGAATGATTTCAAGGCCGTTTTCGGTGCAGGAAAGGGGAAGGCGGTGCCGAAGGGACAGACCCTTGTTTTGATGCGCGATGCGCACGGCGCTTTGGATGCGCTTTTCCAGCCTGGCGCTAATGAGCCGGTAAAGTGGATGGGGCGCGTCGCGGATGAGCGGATTAGTCGGCTTGTTTGGTTGAATTATCTGGCTGGCAAACCTGTTTCAAGTGAGGGGGCCCGGGCGAGTATTGTCGACGGATTGATGGCCATTGTCGAAAGACCCCTTGGGACAGTTTCGCAGAAAGTTATCTGATTTGTTTGTATTAGCATACCTGTACGTTAGTTAGTCGCCGTTCGATTTTTGGGCTATGTTAGCTCTACAAAATATTCCAGAGCTACATGGCAACGCTCCACTCAATACGCATTTAACGCTGGAAGATGGCAGGGCTCTCTTGATCCCTCTAACCCCAAGCGAAGGAAATATTTCCCCGCATTCTATAAATCTACTAGACCTAGGAAGTCAAAGAGACTAAATGGTAAATGAGAGGTATAGGCTATACAATAAAAAACCACCTTAATTTATATTCAAGCCTTGGGCCTCGGAGGATTCTTGCTTGTGTGACATCACCGCTTAGATGGCGCCAGCAGCCTTGAGCAGCTCCTTCAGGTCCTTCTTACTCTGGAGGTCAGAGTTTCCACCGATGTGCTTCTTGTTGATGAAGATGTTGGGCACGGTGCGCTGGCTTGAGATCTCAGCGAGAGCGCTCTGGATGGCAGCTCCCTCCTCTGTGGCGAAATAATATTAGCGAATGGTTTAAAACAAGGTAAACATCAAAAATATAGACAAAATCATATTCTTCATGCGTGAAGAATACAAGCAACGTAAAGAGCAAAAGAAAAAGAAAAAGAACGAAAAAGACTTACCCTCCAGATCCAGTTCGAGAGTAGTGTACTTCGCGTTCAGGCTGTCAAGCAACTTCTTGGAAGAGTCACAGTAAGGGCAGTATGACTTAGAGAAAACGACGACAGCGTTGTCGTTGATGAGGGACTGAGCGCGGGTCTTTGCGGCGGACATGGCGGCGGGATTTGGGCCGGCGAAGGAGCCGAAAAGACGGGTGAAGATGGACGAAATGGTGGGCGGTTTGTGATGAAGGAGAAAGAGCCAGTGTCTCTTTATATATAGGATCGGGCGGGGTACAGGCACAAAGATGAGGGGATTGGCTATTCCGTCAAGATTGCGGGATTGAATGCGGCGATGATGTCAGGTGACATTTGTCAGCTGGGAAGCTCCCCGGGCCCGACGAGGGTCCCACGGGCCGAGACTCTTGTTTCTCTTTGTGTTTTAAATGACCACAAAGTACAATTTGATATATCTTAGGGCTAGTTGGTGCGGTATCTACACGTTTACAGGTACGCGTATAGCAACTATGTGCAGGTATGTATTCATCCATTCAACTTAATATCTGAATAGCTCCGTAAGCAATTATCTGGCATTAAAATGCGAGCAAATCCGGGTACCCGACTGCTCGAGCCAATACGCGGATCAGACCAAAGAAATAGGAGAAAAATCCTAGCAAGAAGGCTTGGAAATATGGAAAAACAGGCTTCATAAATGCTTCGGAGAGAAATCCAACAGATTGGAGAAAAGAAAGGAAGCCATCGAGTCAAGAAAGTCAGAGGCAGGTATAGGATGAGAAAGGAGATGCCCACACCTCCATTTCTTGCGAGGTGCGAGTCCCTCGCTCCCATCCTATCCATCGCAATCTAGAGCGGTTTTTTGGAGCTCCCCCCTACCACTTCGGTGGGAATGGTAATGATCACAGGAGAAAATAAGGGAAATATCAATGAACGGATGCACGGGAGAAGAAAAGAATAGCCATGCTCTGGTGTTGTAGAAGGAAGCCAGATTAAAAAATCAGTCTGAAGAAAGTAGAACTCTAGGCGAAGAAATGTCCTAGAACGCAGCATATAAAGTCACAGAACAGAACCGACAGAACACCATCCCGCCGGAGACGCTGGAAATAAATAAAAAATAACAGAGAAGGGAATCAAGCAGAAGTGCAAATATCAAAGGTAGGTTGGGGAGATGGACGAAAGGTTGGACAGATGGTTGTAGAGTGGGAGTTCCATCACATCACAATGCAGCATCCGCAGCTCTTATCTTTCTTTGGTGGCTGCTGCGCGGTGACAACTGGGGGGTTCCAGTTGGGGTTGGGGTTGGGTGTCAATCCCATTGGGGGTGTGTCCTGCACCTTTGGCATGGTACTGTATCCGGTACTCGTATTTGGGCGGGTTGGTTCAGGGCTCTTTGACGGCTGAAGTGGCAACTCTTCGAGCTGTAGAGATTCAACAGGTTGCTGTTCTGGCTCGGCCTTGGTGGCTACAGGAGGTGGCACGTCGAATGGGTGCACTGCAAGGGGCGCGAAGTGGCGGTCGTATGTGTTCGGTGTCCGGCCTTCCTTTTCCCACTGTTCCTGCATAATCTTTTTGGCGACAGTGGGGATCATCTGCTGGTCTGGTGGGAGGCGAGGATCAGGCTTGTACATAGTTGCCAGCCAAGGCGGGTCTCCTTCGGGCCGGTTAACGGCTGTTGGAGGACGGCCTTCACCTGACCGGGTGGTAGGGCGCTGTGTGTTGTTACCAGATACAGCACGAGACCGAGGGGTGCTCGCCTTCCTGCTCGTGGGTGGAGCGGAGGTCTTTCGATTGGTAGAGCCAGTGGTCTTCACTATCTTCTTGCCCGGTGTGTTTTGTGTACTGCTGAATCCGCGGCTGCCCGGTCGGCTTCCCGCAGAAGGGGTCGAAGCATCTTGCTCAATATTGATAGGTTCACTGGCTCTGCGGCTGCGTGAAGACCGGTCGTCTTCATCTGTTGCAGCGCGGCTCCGTGAACTGCGAGAATCGCGGCGAATGGCGCCGGATATGGGAACTGGGCTAACTGTAGAGACAGGTATTCGGGATGCGCTTTTTCCAAGGCTTGGATGGCTGTAGATGCTGGCGGCTGCATCGTCTGCGGCAATCTCCTCTGGTCGGCGGAGATCCCAATGTTCCCGCTCATTGTCGTCTACATTACCATTCACATCCCCATCCTGTTTGCCGGGTTCTTCCTTTATTTTTGGCCAGGGTTCGGAGTATTCTGCAGCAGGTGAGGTCGCCGTACCAGTCCCATTAGCAGGGTTCTGTGAATCATGGCTCCTCCCACGTCCCCCACTAGATTTGCTTTCTCCTCTCATCCGTCGCTGGAAAAGAATGGCTGCCTGGTGGAGCTCCTCACTCTCGATCTTGGCCAGCTTGTCTCGATGGATCCATTTTTCCTGATTCGTCTTTCCGTCCAGATACAATCGAAGCCCATCATCGGCCTCCTCGGGCTCTTTAGGACCGGCTGTCTCGTGACCAAAAGCATCTCGCATGCTGCCTACTTCACTTCCATGTCGGTTGAGACTGGGTTCCCTCCGTCCCCGGCTTGAACCTAGATAAGGCGATTCGTGTGTGTGGACATTGCGGGAGACGGAGGAGCTGCGTGAGCCGTTTGAGTTACGCTGTCGAGAAAATTTTGCGCGGACGGAAGTTGAGTCGTGCGAGTTGCGTTTCGATGCGTGGTTGTCCTGCGGGGAAAAGAGGATCAGCGCTTTTTTTTTTTTTTCCACGTTCTTTGGCTACCAGGGTAGTGACTGGAATGCCAATGGAATGATCTTACCTCGTTCACAAGTGGCACCGCAAAATCCCATTGCGAGCCATCCACGGGCGATGCTAAGCCATCTGCAGAATATGCCGCTGTAACGACGCCCGCCATTCCAGAGGTTATTATTCACTAACGAAAAAGGCCAGTCCAGCTGCAACCCGGTTGAATAGTAGAGATTGCCGTAGAAATGGGGTTGTCGGATCAAGCCATTCCAGGTAGAATCGGAAAGTGGAGTGTAAGGGGGTACACCGAAAGCAGCAACTTATCAACACGCCGGGTTGACCACAACTGCAGAGGGGTGTCCCACGGGGTATGTCCAGTTTGTACAGTTTGGTTCCAGTAAGAGCTAGGTGCTGGAGGGGCTGGTCCCGAAGGCCTCGAGATCTTGCGGGGTCCGGGAGGTTGAGACAAGGATGTACCAGTACCGTAAGGTGAAATGAGAGTTGGGTTCCAGACGAGTAGACGAAAATAGAGAATAAAGAAGAGAAGAGAAGTGAATGTTGGAAAAAAAGAGCGTGTAAGGAGAGAAGAGGTAGGTAACCAGACTAGGAATAGTCCTGGAAATAGTCTGGACCAAGTCCGTACGGAGTATTTTAACTATATTACTTCATATATGTAGGGTATTTGTTACATATTCCCATACATCATATGTCTATCTTACATATAAATCAATAATCGTTCTATATCTTACTATTTAACAAAAAATAATGATTCTCTCAACTTTTTCTTCTGGGCCGTGCGTTGCCCCTGAACGATGTTGATCACCTCGAGGTGAAGCAAAGATAGTAACGGAGAAAGCACGGAGTTTTTATTTAACCTTCCCCATGATTAAATCAAAGAAAAGGAAGCGAGAGAAGATTGTGTACTCCGTATACTCCGTATATGGTAAATCATTCTGACTGGTTTAGTCTTTTGGGGAAATCGCAAAAGTTGATATATCACAAATACGCCGATGCCTTTATGCAAAGAAACATCCCGAGGGAGTGGACACGTCCCAGCAAATGGGAAATTTACCGCTAGAAACAATCCCCCGGTAAGAAGTAGATACATGTTGTACATGACTATGTAAGGAGTACTCCATACGTCTGTAACCTTTCAAATCCCCCAAAAAGTATGCACAGCGGGGGAGCCGACTAGGCAACCGGTAAGCCCCGTTACGGGTTTGCACTTGCATCCAGCCTGTTGAGAGTCACCTGTGTATCTTTGATGAGGGCCTTGCGTGCACTGCGAGCCACCTCATCGCCATCTGGTTCAATTCCATCTGCCTTGATCTGGATTTGGGCGAGGATCGTTTCGCTCAGTTTCTTGTGTTCATAGTCCCGCTTCTTCGGGTCACTGGGCGGGTTCGCAATGTATTCCTCACAAATCGGCTTGATCTCCTGCTGGAACCATTGGGTCAAGGCGTTGACCTTCTCCAACGGCGTACGCATCAACTTAATGTTGGGCGGGAGTGCGGGGACGCCTGGCAGGGGTGACGACGTAGGCCGTGGCGACTGAGACGTTCCGGGGGATTCTGGGGGAATGGGCGACTTCTTGCCATTGCGTTTCTTGTTTCTCGATCTCTTGTTCCTTCCACTCGTGGGTGTGGGAGGGGACGATGCTCCTCCTGCACTAGTGGGGCGGGGCATCTGCGGTGGTGCTGGCCCGTGTACAGTTACGGGAATGGTTTGCCCGTTATCGTCAGAGCCATCGCTCGTGGAGCTTGCTCCTACTTCGGATACCACGCATAGCACCTCAGAGTGCTGCTTGATCCCCTCAGCTTTGCATGTCCGCGCATCGTTCTTGAGTAGCTTGCCCTTGTACAGGAGCCTCACGCAGTCTGGGTGACCGGCTCCTGTGCTCTTAGCAGCAGCCTCTCGCAGGTCTCCGATGGTCAGGACACCGTCGTCGATCGCGTATGCGCGGAAGTGCAAGGGGTAGATGGTACCGCGGTGGCGGAGGGCAATAATATCCGGCTCGGCGTCATCTACTGGCGAGTCCACAACGTCTGCGGGTGTGATGTAGCTGAAGTCCTCATCGCTGACCTGCGGGTTGGATGCGGGAGCGTAGCTCGGCGAGCGCCGCAGCATTTTTAAGGGGTTGCGCCAACTCATCACAACAACGGTGAACAGGAAGACTGCTGCTGCTGCAAATAGGGCGAGTGGCTGGTCGTCGGAGGCAAGTGGCAGCTTTTTCGCGAGGGGACCGAAGGGCGTCTTGGACAGGTAGGCGAGAATAGGGTTCAGGTGATGGCGGAGGGAATGTAGGTGAACGGGTAGGATGTCTGTGATCTGGTCTATGTAGACTGCGCACTTCTCGCCCAAGGTGGACTGAGCGAGGGTCGGGGGCAGTAAAGTCATGGATCACTGTGGAGGGGAAGAAAGCGCAGGTGGTGGTGAAGTCATGCCCCCAAGCAGGCCGGAATAGGCAGATAAGGCGGAGAGTACTTTTTTTGCCGTCGCATCGAGCAATCGATGTACTCCCAACAAGGGCGTGTCTGCCTTGTGGATTGTCTGATTTCAAGTCAGCTCTTTTGGTGTTGGGATTTCGGAGACATTTGGAATAGTTGGGTTTAAGTCGACGGATGTCTTGTGTACCTTGGGGTTGCCTAGAAGCGATACTTGAGGCCTAAGGCAGATCTATTCCAGCTATACGGAGTACGTCACACCATCCTATCTACACATATGCTGATACATTTGCCATAGTGTGAAGTATTCGAGTTCTTTTTTTCGATATTTAAGCAAGACAGCTCCTCATTCGTTATAATGCGGAGGCTCTTTCGCGACATTGAGTAACCCAATTTGACCTCGATCGGCATATATCTATAAAAACGCGGGGTCAAATAGCTCCCCACCTTTTTCCGTATGAATTATGATACCAACTATGTAGGACATAACATGTTGGTTCAATTGTCTTAATATAAAGAAATATTTAAAGTGGATAGTAAACTACCTACATTTATCGTAAAAGCCTTTGTGTGCACTGGTTAGTGTAAAATAATGATATAGCCATCTATTCCAAATATTCATATCACAAGCCCAAGTGGCTCAGTGGTTGCCTTCGTGGTCTAGTTGGTTATGACGTCGGTCTCATATCCCTTCCCTTGTTTACAAGGTTTATTTGACATTCTTGGTAACAAGATTGACATCCGAAGGTCTCCAGTTCGAACCTGGACGAGGGCATTTCTTTTTCTTTTTTTTCTATACCCGACAATATATCCACCTACCAGCAACTCCTTTTTCCTTTTTCCCGTGTGGAGATATACTGCTATTGTTGTTTTCTTTTCGCCTGGATATCTGGCTCTTTGTTATCGACGATTCTTGGCTTTAAAAAAATGTGTACAGTGTAACGAGCCAGATCTTTTATGATAAAAGAGTGCATTCCAACTAAAAGAGGAAGAAGAAAGCAAGTGACAGCTTCCTGAGGATTACATAACAGGAGCTGGCAAACAACCTCTTTCCCAATGTTGGAAGCAACAAACAATCAATCTGGGAGAGAGCAAGCAAATCGTAACATACAGTACCATACCTATGCCCAGCTATAACTGTTACAGTGGCATTCCATGAGTATTTGCACCCCAATACTTCTACAGTTGACCACCCTGTCTATACCGCCTTTGATTACTACTGGTATAAGACCCCACCCGCGTAGCAGGATTAGATGTGAGTGGATGTAATATTCTACCGGCAAAAAATAGGAAGTAGGGTGCAAATACTCATGAAATATGACTGTATTTTCCTGAGTATCGCGTGGAGGTACAGATCATGTGCCTATATATCCATCATACAGGCCTACGGTAATTCTCGGCAAATACATGAACTTCTTTCTAGGTAGGAGCTCCTACGTTCAAAATAAAAAAAGAAATGCCCTCGTCCAGGTTCGAACTGGAGACCTTCGGATGTCAATCTTGTTACCAAGAATGTCAAATAAACCTTGTAAACAAGGGAAGGGATATGAGACCGACGTCATAACCAACTAGACCACGAAGGCAACCACTGAGCCACTTGGGTTTGTGATGGAATTATGAATAAGTTATATATCTATGAACCAAAGAATGAAGGTTAGTCTCCGCTGCGCTTTATTACGAAACTACAACAGTTTTTGTATGAGTAGATCTAGTGTGTATTCCAAATTTGTTGATTATAAATTACACATATGTGAAATTTATTGAATGACTACATATTCAGTAGACACAGGTGGTACTATCTAAATCCTTATGCTCCGAGCTTGGTCTATGAATACAACGTTTTTTGCACCCCTTGGCCCCACCAAGCTCACCGCCAATACGGCCTTCCTAAACGCGGAGTACAGAACCTCTCTAAAACAGTATGAAAGACGCTTTTTGTAAAGAAATGTCAGTATTCTATTCCTATAGACCTGAGGTCTATGGCTATTGCTTTCTTTCCTGCGCTATATTGGTAGAGATAATCATAATGTATTGAACTGCTAGCAAAATATTATGTAGTTAATGATGTGGTCTGGTGGGGCAAGGATATAAAAACTCATGTCCACTCCTATATGAGTGGAGAAAAAAAAGAAATGCCCTCGTCCAGGTTCGAACTGGAGACCTTCGGATGTCAATCTTGTTACCAAGAATGTCATATAAACCTTGTAAACAAGGGAAGGGATATGAGACCGACGTCATAACCAACTAGACCACGAAGGCTGATTATGAAATGTTCGCAGACTAATGTTTCTATGGACCAAAACAACCGGTGGTGAACTGCAAATGAATGATTCTTCTCAATTTTAATTTTTTTATTGGAAATTTGCCGATTGAATTGATTGCCTACTTTTCAGTTAGATCTGTCATGGTTAATCGAATTATTGAGTATTCAACTATGTGGTGTATTATGCCATCCGTCGATAGTATATGGGTTATTGTGCGCGTCGGAACAAATATATCCATTTTCTTAGTATTTGGTTCTACATAACGAGCGAGGTAGAATATGTTATATCTAAACAGGAAAGGGTGTATGCCCCTAGTACACTTATTCACAGGATATTTATCCCCATTGATGGCGTACCCATGTCGCCAGACGGACTGCTCCGAGCCAACAGTAGACAGTGGCGCTTAGTATAGGACACATAGGGTCTGCCAATCGGGCTCTCAATGTTAGTACTAGCTGCAAGAAATATTTTCAAATAATATACCTACAGGTCTAGTCTCAACACTCCGGCAAATAAAACCGCCCAGTGAGAACGAGTCGATATATATCTCATGGCAAACCGCCCCGATACAACAAAGCCATTATATTGACCAAGAAAGCCAACAAACAGCAAGTTATGGTGGCTAGATTCATAAACTAACCCAGAAAGCCATAGGAATACCCCAAGGTTAGATCTCATGCTCGCTACTCTTGTATCACCTGGCCGCAGTCATCATCCTTGGTGATAGGCCTTCATTTAGAATGTAGAGGCTTCACCCCATTGGTATTCGTATCTTAATGCCTAGATAGCATCATGCAGACACAAGTAGAGCTAGACCGCTGCATTGTGTGTTTAATAGTCACCTATAAATGGCCGACGATTCGCAACTATGATACACGTACAACTAATGACTTCATACCCCCAAGGTCCAAGGTCCGACCAATTATCAAACAATATATAACACACAACAGTGCCCACCGCGACACGTGATACATGATAGAGGGGTACAAATGGTCTACTAGAAACCAGGGTAGATAGAGAAAGCGTATAGATATTTGCTATCACTATAACATGCCGAGTGCAAGCAATATATTTAGCCCGATATAGCCTCCGAGCATAGATCACCCACACCGGTGGATATAATTCGGTAGGTCGTTATATATGGAGAGACAGGAGTGATTGGCATCGACATCGACGGTGGAGATGTTCCCTTTCTACTACATGGGCTCATTATTTATTACATGCAGAGCCAAGAAGAGATATATTACATACACGCTACCGTCTCCCCCCCCCCCCCACCTCACCAACTGTATCTCCACCAGTAGGGGTACATGTCTAGTGTGTTATATATCGAGGCCATACATTCGAAAGGGAATATAGGCTATATACGTGCAACCAACAATGGCCCGAAACAAGCCTAATACACCAGCTATACACCCTTAGAAGCACCCAACTACATGGATATAGTTCACTAACTACTCGGCGAGTGAGCAATAACTAGACCTCCGCAAAGCCCATAAAGCCCAAAGCCCAACCCAACCCAACCCACAAATTGGTTGGGTTTTGGGCCCCAAACAATACCGAGAAATCAGATACTAAGATAAATTCAACCCCCCTTTTAGACTAATTAAATTACCTCTGTTTTACGTTCGTTTCTTACCCTGATCCCTAAGGTAATATTTTATTAAATTTAATGATTTCGAATCAATTACTAGTATTCTCTCTATGCCACGTAAAAAGATCCGAGAAACCGCGTTAATTAGGATTTTTTAAAATTACAGAGGTTTACCAGAAATTAGTTGTACTTCCCTATAAAACCCAGATATATATCTAATATCAAAATATCAATATTCACCTTTTAGGTTATATCTCGACCCCTACCGATCGGATTTTATTTAAAATCAACGTACGTACTTATAGTATTCCCTTTTATTCTACGTTTGAAATTTAAACTTCATACGATCGGTGGAAGATCGTAATACAACGATTACAGAGTCCGCTTTGTTAGCGCCTGGATGGGCTTCTATGGAGGCCCATTTATGGGCTTTGCGGAGCTCTAGCAATAACAGAGCAAGGAAATGGCACGAAGGAGTATAACAAAATAACACCATATCCTCTGCCTGATACAAAGATCGATCAATTGTTCAAGTCAAGATAAAGACTACCAATATAGTAAAGTTACCTAGATAACATCAGTTGAATGTTTAAACAAGGCCAGCCTCATCCACTCAACAACCTAGAAAGTTAAACCCAAACCACGCATACTAACACCAAACAAGCTACATATACGTATTCTAACTTGATCCTTTATAAGTGGGTTCGTACTATGGTTGTTACACATAGAACTGCCATCGGCTAGATTGAGTGAACAAGGCCGACGCTTAGACCAACCTACTCGTAGACCCATGCAGGGAAGTACAACGAACACTGGGAAGTCGACAGTACGCTGCGTACTGTTACTCAACACCCGAGAGGGCCTGGCCAGGTGAGATATAGTAGCAGTCACATATACCAAGCCGACGTGTACCAATACCAACAGTTATAAAATGGCGCCTTCATATGTACCAACTACTTAGTCCATCAGTATACACTACGGCCCCCCCGGTTTCCATCGCTGTTCCCCATGAGACACCATTCAGCATCCAGTCTAGTCTCAACACCACCAGGGCTTCTTCGACATCGTCAGAGCTCTAACGACAGTCGTACAAAGCCCAACCGCAATACCCCCCAAGACCCAGACAAACCCGAATCGTGAATCGGAAGTGCTTGAGCCCCTAGGAAGTATAACAGCATATAGAAATAACGTAAATTGACAAATTGACGTTCCCTTTTATGTTTTTTATTTTGATTACTGATATAAAGGCGATGAGTGAGTGTTGTTAAATCAGGCTTAAACAAAATACAGTCCTGCATAAGCGTCCCTGTGACGTCCTTTCAGTGGTCTTCTCAGATATCAAACCGTGTAGATGTTTTGTCAGGTTTATAGGTCGACGGCAACAAAAAGGGGAAAAAGGCTTAATTTGTGCCAACGACTTTTCTATGTATGTTGTATAACCTTTGATGAAATTTTTTGGGGGGTGCTTTTGAGTTCTATGAATGAAAATAATTAATTGGAACTGGTGTATACAAGAAACTGAGCCAAAGGAATTGAGTTATGTACAAGCAAAACGACGTATATTATTACACTGTCCAGCAGTTGAAGAGAAGGGCTCACACGCAAACACTGCAACGTATGTGTTCAGCCTAGCCGCAGACGACCAGGCACTGCCCGATCTCCAAATAGCGCCGAACCTTCCTCTGCAGTATTTTCATCACCTGACATCCAGCGCGGAAGTCGGAACGGCTCACCCTGGAACCATCGAGGAGTTTTGGTAGTATCAAATGTGTTTTTGACACGATGCGCAAAGGACTGGAAGAAGTTCTCGTCTTCCCCATCCTCGCCTTCTACAATAGTAGGAGCAACAACTGTCCTCTGGGCGGGTTGAGAGCCCTCCGCAACCGGGACTCGCAGTCGAGACGAGCCGGGGGAACCTTCATCTTCACGATCCGATGCCCAAGTTGAACGACTACCACGGGAGGAGACAGCTAGAGAACCGAAGCCGTTCAATTCACGTTCAATGAGGTCGCGACCTTCACGCCAACCGCCCATGCCATACCCTGCAGGGTTGTTTTCAACATCGTGTATATCATCATCCTCTGCAAGGCCACACCCGAAGATGTTTTTGATACGCCCGTACAGGTTGAACAGCGTTGCACAGATAGGAAGAAGGATGAGGATGGGGAATATGAAGTCAAACCCTTTCCCGAGGGGTGTCAGGTTGATAAGTTTACCAAGGAATTCGTAGAAAGTGGTACTTCGCCGAAACTCTTTCGGCAAGAAGGTCAAAAAGTTGTAGGCAATTGGTACCGTCAGCCGAGCCACGAGACCAGCGTACCAACAGGCACTCTCACCATAGGTATTACGACGGACAAGTGCGCGGTTTCCCCACACCTTGACATCGCTGACACCAACAAGAGCCGCCGAACACATGTATAATAGCCAGGCAGAGGCTGTGAGCTGACCACCGAAGCCAACTGGGTTCTTTTTCCAGTTGGGGACTACGGTCAAACTCACGGCGGAGAGATGGGGCGCCAAAGACTTGATCAGTTCCGACCAAACAATGCAAGCTGATGCCACTGCGAAGAACGCGCCAAATACTAGCCTGACCGAGGGAATAACATTGGAATACAGCTGATACCGCATGTACGGGTTGAGGAACCTTACACGAGGGATCCAGGATGACCTACGTGGGGCTGGTGCAAATTCGAGCTTCTTTGAAGCTGCAGAATCGATGATGGCTTGGAGATCGGCTGATAACTGGACCAGACGATCCCACTCATCCACAAATCGGGCCTTCATGTGTCGAGCACGCTGAAGCCGCCGTGTAAGGTCGGCGAGATAGCGTTCTGTGATCACAGAAGGTATCGTGGCGGATGTATCCGGGGACTCGAGGATCGGTGCCCGCACGTCAGGTTGACCGTGCCCTTCCCGAAGTTCTTCAATCCATTCCTGAAAGTCACGCGCAGTCCCTGTCTTACGGCGCTGTAGTTGAGAAACCTGACCGTTGAGATTCGCTAGCTCGTTGACTGAGTCCATCAGGCGATCGTGCACCTTGGGCGCATGTGCCTGGATTCTGCGTAACCGACCGCTCACATTGGAGTTGCGGAGCAGGTTTCGCGGGATCGAAACAAGACCGTGACCCATGAGATAAATGGCAAGGACGAGACCCCAGACATATGCCAATGCCATGATGAGACCTTTGATGGATCTGAATTCGAAACCGTTCGAGATCGAAACGTAGATCAAGCCCACCAGCGCACATCCCAGGACAATTAATTGGTACCTGGCGTTCGATCGAAGAGAGTACATAAGCCGGCCTTTTGGCTCACGGTAGCCCGAGTCGACATATTCACCGAGTAATGGGAGGATAACCCTGTAGTAGAGACAAGAATGAGTGACAGCTCTTGGTCAAGTCGAAGAGGGGGACACTTACCAGGTGAGAACAAATATTAGCCAGTAGGCAATGCGCCAACATACCAGAACCATTCGCTCCGGTAACCATATTGCTTTAGGGCCAGATCCATCTCGCGAACTTGATGCCAAATCGATGGGGACAAGGAGCACAACACTGGCGGGCAGAGCCAGAGCCAGAAATATAGGGACACTTAAATACGCGGGGGTGGCGCGAAGAGTGAGAAACCGTCGCAGGAGAAGTAACACAAGTGCGGAGATGAGGAACAGGGCAAATGCGAAAAAGACGTTCGAGCCCACCGAGATGGGCGACACAGACATGGGGAACATGCCGAAGAAACAGCGAAAGCCAAGGGGGAAAAAGAGAAATAAAAAGGAAGATTCAGCTGCTGTTCATGGCGAGATATGTAGAGCGCAAATGAAAGAAGCGACTGTTGAAGGCTGAAAGGTAGAAAGAAGTGTATATATAGAACAGGCCCGGAGGGTTGACGTTTCGGGGCCAGGAGAGTGGCTGACTTAAGCACTGACTAACTGGGGGAGTACTTGTACTGGGGACTTGCCTTTGGTCGTGTGCTCAAGTGTATAGTGGAGTACCCGGTACCAGCCACAGCCTCCTGGCATTCTGACCAATTGGTCCCTCCGGATCAGGTCAGGGCCAGAACGCCTTGTCGATCTTGATGGGAACAGAATCCAAATTTTTATTTTATTTTTGCTTTTTGGGCAAATATATGGTAGGAGTAAGTAAAAGTTGATTCCAATTCTAATATGGGGATATTATGTACTACATAAAAAATAGATATAGATATAGATATAAAAACATATACCGTACTTTTATATACCTGTCGTATTAAGGATATCGGGCATTATTTAAGATCCACACCATGATGACGACGTGTTTTGAGCTTCTTAACGGCCTTAGGGATCGTCAAGATTTTCAGTGTATTTGTAGTACATGTAAAAAAACGAGACAGTACCCCAGGGTTACCTCGCCAAATAGTAGAAACCCACGCAAAACTGTAAGTACCTCCAAATTCACCTTCTGACCCTCCCATAACATCACAATACCAAATTAGATACCAGCCTATTGATACGCACCCATGCCATTCTTCTTTACCTTTAATCAAAACCCTCAATGGGAATGAATAAAACATAGCCCTTCATTTAATTTCATTTTCTCACTTCTCGTTCATTTATAATACTCTTAAAACATAATAAATATTCGACCGCCACTCCTTTGCCTCAACGAGAATTTCTCTTTGTCCTGGTAAGTACCTTCTTTTTCTCTTCTACCCCCCGAATCTTCTTGTGTAGAGAGCAATTGAGGCCTGGTGCGACTTGAGAGCTGCATGATCCCTGTCACGGATCCCATCCACCTTACAATTGCTCTCATTCGCCCCAAAACCATAATCAGGTGCTAGTCAGCGAATTGAATCCATCTGACGCTGGTGCCCGAACGCCTTGCTTTCCTCGTTGTGTTGGTTCCCTCTCCCTCCTGTCCCTCCTGTCATCCGTTTCGTTCATTTCCCATCCCCACCCTCCCTGATCGACTCGAATCACGGTTCCACACCAGCACCTGCCTACCTTTTTTTTTCTCCCGCTGATCACCTTGGACTTCCTTACTTCATCACTAACCTAGCGATCTCTTCACAGCGCGTACTTTAGCGAATGCCAACTTTCAATAAGCATCTTCGCGGATTTCCTATTAATCCCTCATTGATGGGGCGTCTGCTATGAATCCCGGAGAGTTCCCCAACCCGGGCGCGGGGCCTGGCCGGCCAGCCCCGAACACCGCGATGAGGATGAATGCAAACATGCAGGTCCCAAAGAATGACAGTGTGCAGTCTATGATGACCTGGGTTGCGCAAATGTTGCAAAACCAGGGACCATATGGAGGGTGGAAGTCAGAAGTTCTAATCAAGACTCGGGCGACGAATGTTTATCAAATGTTAGTTTTTTCTGCTTGCGATACTTGCTTTGCGCTTTCATTGTTATCTAGTCTAACCTCTACGTGAACTAGGATCACTTCCCTCCGTTTGATCCAACCTCGCATCGACCTCCACCAAGCGGCCCAGGCGGCCATGAGTTTCGAATTAAAAGCATTCACCAAAGCCAACGAGATGATTGAATATGAAAAGGAATGCAACGAAAAGCTTCGCCACATCAGAAACACCCGAGAGAGACAGGCCGCAGTCGCTTACCAAAGTGGAATGATGCCTCAGACGGGCGCTGGACAAAATCAGATCCCAGGCGCTTTTCCGCAGCACATCAATCAGAGCATGCAGGCGTCCCCGGTTTCTGGCCAACAGCAGATGGCAATGGGAATGAATGGGCAGAACCAGCAAGCAGCAATGCAACAGCGACAGCAACAGCAGTCGCAGGCGATGCTCCAGCAGCAGCAGCAACAGCAGCAACAACGGCCCCAACAGCGCCCTGGCAATGGTATTCCCATGGTCGATGACCTCAGCACGCTTTCCGCCCAGGATCTTGACCACGTCTCTCGACTAGCAAACGAGATGTTGAACAAAACCAGCCCGGAAGATATGGAGAAGATCAGATTGAACCTGTCAAACATGACACCCGAGCAGCGGCAATACCTGGCACGGCAAAACCTTGAGCCAATGACCTATTTTTTCCGCTCTCAGGCCCTCAACCAGATCAGACGTCATCGTCGCGCTCGTCTGGAAATGGGGGGACGCGCGCCAAATGCCGGGGTTGATGCGAATGGTAACATGATGGGAGATCCCATGATGAATTCTCAGCACCAGCGACAGATGCTTCAAAATATGTTAAACCTTCAACGCAATTCTGCATTTCCTGGAAATCCTGGTCAGACGATAGAACCTCCGAACTTCATTGGCAATGTGGAAAACATCCAAGGCCAGCAAGCAGATGGCTTGCGCTCACAGGAGGCTGGTCAGCTAGTCGTTCCTGCAAGCTCTTCCCAAATGAACCAGGCCCCATTTCCGAATAATAACAATAATATGTTCCCACAGCAAATGGGTCAGAATGGCCAGGCTAATATGAACGCCAATAACCCAAATGCTCAGGCTCAGTTCCTTGCCCAGCAGCATCTGCAGGGTGGGTCCAATACTCCCCAGGATCGAATGCAGTTCCAGGCACAACAGCGTGCACAGGCGGCCCAGAAGGCTCAGATGGCGATGTCAGCTCATGGTGGCCAAGTGACCCCTCAATCACAACCGCAACTGAACGGGCAGAGCCCCGTTATGCCAATGCTGAATCAACCCATGGCTCCGGGTCAGATGTCTCCAGTCCAAGTGCCCGCTCAAGCCCGACCACCGTCTCGACTTGCGAACATAGGCCAGCATCCGGCTGGCGTTGCAGGACAGGCTGGCATGCAAGGTCCGCCCCAAATCCCTTCCAACATCCCGCCCCACATCCAGGAACAACTTGCTCGCATGCCTCCTGAACAGGCTCGGGCCTTTATCATGCAACAACGTCGTGCCGCTCTCAATAACATGGCTCGAGCCAACCCCGGCCAGCAGCCGCAACCCCAGCCAGGCCAGGCCCAAACAATGATGAATAACCAGATGGGCAACGCCATGATGAGAGGCTCGATGAGTGCCCCACAGGATTTGAACTCAGGTGGAATACCCCAAGGCCAGCAAATGTCTGTGCAGCAACGCCAAAAACGCCAGGGTGAGCTCTTCAAGCTCCAATTGCTGCGGCAGCAAAACAACGGCGTGGAGATGACCCCTGAGCAGGGCAAACAAATGGACCGCGTGTCTTTCCCACCGTCTATTCTGAACATGAATGGCACCTCGATGCAAGTTCCTAGCAACGTCAAATCGTGGGGCCAACTTAAGCAATGGGCAAATTCTAACCCTCAAATTGCAAGCCCCAACGACCTCCCGCGCCTCATGATGCTTCAGAAGCTTCATCTTGGTCAACTGATTTCAGCATCCACAAATCAAGTCAGAGACCAAAATGGCCAGGGTCCAGCAGCAACTCCATTCCAAAGCACCCAGGCTCCATTCATGAATGCGCCAGGCTTTCCTCCTGGTCAACAACCCGCTGCTGTCAATATGCAAGCAATGCGGCAAATTTCCGCCCAGGACATCCAAATGGCTCGTCAAAAGCTTGGACCTCAGGCGTTAAACTTGTCCGACGAGCAGATTCAAAAACTTCTGTACCAAAACCGCCAAAAGCAGATGATGCAGGCTGCACAGAACCGAGCAATGCAACTTGAAGGAAACACGCAGCCTGGCCAGCTAACTCAACCCGCGGCGCAACCTCCGGTTCCTGCAGCACAGCCCGTCTCGCAGATCAAGTCGCAGCATTCCCAACCCCCGCAATCGACCACTCAAGCGGCGAACGCAAAGACCCAAACCGGAACCACGGTCAAAGGTGCTAAGGGTGCTACTGGGAAGCAGCCCTCAAAGAAGAGACCTAGTGCCGATGATACCACAGAAGCCCGGGCCACAGCTACACCCCAAATGAGCCAGCCTGTGGCTGTTCCGGGGGCCCCGGGGACGGCCCCCCAACGGCCGGGTCACCCCTTCACACAGGAGCAGCTTGCACAGATGACTCCTCAACAACGAGCTCAAGTTGAGGCACACATGCGGAGGCAACAATCTCATAGTCGCGGTCAGGTACTCAGCAGAGCTGCCGCCGAGGAGGCGTGGAATAGGAATCTGCCACCACAGGTTATGGAGGTCTATAATGACATCGCCAAGAACGCTCCACCCGCAAAGCCCATACCTGTCTCGCCAGAGCAGAAGGCTACCATGACCAAACAACTGCGTGAAGCCTTGGATGTTCTCGGCCGCTTGGATGCCCTTGTACAATGGTTTGCAAAGATGCAAGGCCAGGAGAAGAATGTGAAGAATCTTCTCGCCATGGTAAGCTCCCCATTGATAATACCTAAGCGTCTGTTTACTAATCTGATCTTACTTAGCGTATCCAATTGATGAGACAGTTCAAGCCCTCGCAGGATTGGGTTGTCAATGAACATTTCACAGTTACTCCTGATTATCTCAATGGTGCCATCATGTTTATGCGGAAGTTGTTCGCGGTGATGATTTCCCGCATGCAACAAGGTCAGCGTCCTAACGTATCCCAACCTCCTAGCTCCAACGCCCAGGCTATGCAAGGCAACATGCCAGCATTGAACGCAGCCAACTTGCAGCATTTGCAGGCACAAGAAGAAGCCCTACAACGAGCCCGCCGTGCCTCTAGCCAGTCTGTCGTAAATGCTCCAGCTGCACCTTTCGCGGCTCCATCTCCCAGGGGGGTCCCTCAGTATGCCCCGGGCGGGCTTGCCCCAGAGAACCTCAAACTGCCTCCCCCCAAAAAACGGAAGCAGTCTCATGGCGTGGCATCATCCCCGATTCAAGCAACTGCAGCTCCTGGCGCTGCAGCAAAATACAATAAAGCGGTGGCAGATGCCACATCCAATGCTGCAGCCATGGCAGGTGCCTTCAAATGCAGTGTGGTTGAGTGTCCACACCATTACCAAGGATTCCCTACGCAAGCCGTCTTGGACAAACACGTCGAAGAAAGTCATCAACCCGAGGAGGAAGAAATGATTGAGGATTACCTGAAATATTACTATGAAAGCATCTCGATGGGTCTTGGACTGAATCCCAATGATAATCTGGAAGCCCAGCAGATGGACACACTCGGTCCAGCGCCATCCACCAAGATCAGTGAAGCAGCTTCTCCCGCGAAACAAAATATTGCCACCTCTCTCATTGCCAACAACACTCCTATGGCCAGGGTCAATAGCCAATTCGGAGCTAAGACCGCGTCTCCTGCTGCATCAACTCAGCTGCTTACTCCGCAGTTGTCCTCTACTAAGGGAACGAAGCCTGCTGGTAAGGATGGAAAGAATGATGTCATCAAACTGGAGGATAGCGACACGAAGGATCCGTGGGCGGAGTGTCCCACCTCGCTTGACACAATCCACGATACCTTTTCAAACCTCGCGAGCAAGGATCTGCCTCACCTGGGCTATGATTCGCTCGAGGATTTCGACATCAATGAAGCCACTCCGGTGGATGATGACTGGGCTGCTTTTGCTAGTCTGACTCCTCCAGACGAGGCTGAGGAGGCTGCTTTCTTAGAGAAGTTTTATGAGCCTTGGGACGACGAGTCCATTGCATTGGCTGCGGCGAGGATTCGCATCCCGTCTGAGATCCAGGTCAAGGGCAAAGGACCCATGGGTCAGCTTGAGGTTGACTGGGATGCTGTTGCGCGCTACGAGAGGGAAGGTATTCCCATTCGTATGACTTCGAAGTGAAATCCCTGGCCTGTATTGAGGAACATGTACACATCATTAGTCCATGAATATGGACTTGAGTTTATGAAACATTTTATTTCGGCAGGTTCGTTTCCAGCGTATATATATGGTCCAGGAGCGATGCGTTTGTACACTACGCAGGGTTCCTGATTAATATCTTTTCTTGGAGATCACCTTTGGGTTTTCTAATTATTTCTGGACTTGGCCTCAGCGATGGCGTTTGGAGGAAAAATCTGGGATCAGGTTCTTAACTGGATTTTAAAAATTTATTGAAACCTTGGGAGTTTAGATACCTATGTAGTTATGTTAATATTCGAGAGTACAACACCTGGGCATATATGAATTTGTACAAAATATGTAGGTACGCGTGAACGGTGGTCCAGGTGGCTGTGTACCGTGACACACCTGTTCCTTATCTGATAAGCTCGACACCTCCGCTTTGTCTCCTCACTTGGGTGAATCACTTGTTACTTTGCCTCTTGACACCTGGAACTTTTATCAACTTCAGGACAAGATGGCAAACAATGCCCTCATTCCCTTCCTGGTCACGATGATGCTCGTGACCGGGGTGTGCAACACCATTCTCAATAAGTATCAGGTCCGTCTTCGATTCAGAACTACAAAGAAACACGAGTTAATTAGCTTATGAATAGGATATGCAATGTGTACGGAACTGCGATTCCCCAGATCCCAGCCAGCGGAAGTTATTCGAGCAGCCGGTCATTCAAACGTAGGTTTTATCTCGTGTTTATGCAGCTTTGCAACATAAATGCTGACACCAGCCTGCAACACAGCGCCGTAATGTTTATTGGTGAAATGGGCTGTTGGCTGGTTATCGGTTTAACCTTCCTCTACCGCCAATACATCGCACCACGCCTATCCAGTGACCCCTCACCCCTCCTAACCGGCGGATATCACCCGATAAACGGCGACGACGAAGGCATCGATGAAGATGACCACACGGTTGATGAACTGGACGGCGACAACAGACACCCTAAGCCTCTGCATAAAGATGACAGCCGTATTCCACTCCGTGGATGGAAGATCCTACTTCTTGCAGCGCCGTCGAGCTGCGATATCGCCGGTACAACCCTCATGAACGTGGGTCTTCTCTTTGTGGCAGCCAGTATCTACCAGATGACCCGGGGTGCGCTTGTCCTTTTCGTAGGCCTATTCAGTGTCCTCTTCCTCCGCCGCCGGCTCCACTTATACCAGTGGAGCGCCCTCTTCATTGTCGTTCTAGGTGTGGCTATTGTGGGTCTTTCTGGAGCTCTATTCAGTGGTGAGACAGGCCACGATATCAACCAGAATAATGTCGCTCGCACCCCCGAGGCTGTCCAGGCTATAATTGGTGTCCTGCTTATTGCTGCAGCACAGATCTTCACAGCCACACAGTTTGTGCTAGAGGAATGGATTCTGGAGAATTATGCCATGGATCCGATCCAGGTCGTGGGCTGGGAAGGCGTGTTCGGATTTTTGGTTACTTCCGTCGGCATCGTAATAATGTATCTTATTGTTGGACGGACCGATGCCGGCCGATATGGCTACTTTGATATCAAGGAGGGATTGCACCAGGTTTTCGATAACCGTGCTGTTGCCATCTCCAGCTTGTTTATCATGCTCAGTATCGGGTATGTCTTTATACTTCCCAACTCCCTGTTACCCTCTAACATTGGTTCTAGTGGCTTCAACTTCTTCGGTCTGTCTGTCACCCGCACTGTATCCGCTACCTCTCGTAGCACAATCGACACCTGCCGCACGCTCTTCATCTGGATTGTTTCACTTGGACTCGGCTGGGAGACCTTCAAGTGGCTCCAAGTTGCCGGATTCGCACTTCTTGTCTATGGAACTTTCTTGTTCAATGACATCGTCCGCCCTCCGCTCAAGGCTTGTTTGCCCCATGACGGCAGAGAGGGAGAGGTGTTGCTTCCTGAAGGCCCCATTGAGCACATCTGATTAGCTTGGCTTTTTTTGGACTTGCCCTTCGTATTGTAACCATTCTGGTATCTCGGTATATTCCATTCTGCCTTGGATTTTTGGATAAATCATACGACCTTGCATTCTTTTGTTTTCTGCGATGGAGTTAACTGTCTCTGTTTTTTTAGGGATTCTTTACTGACTTTTGACATTTTCTTGCGGAGGCTGCAGTTGATCTGAATTCTCTGAAGTTATAGAGCCTTGGCTTTTGTCGACTGTTGCATTTCAATTTATGTTTTTGGATTTAGTCTGCGTTATAGATGTGACAATGCACTTTAACATCTACTAGTATCCAATGAATACATTGTAGGAACACACTTTCATATGCGCCATGGACTACATGAACACGATGCAATACTCCCTGCACTTCCTCATACGCTAAAACATTCATCTGAAGCATGTACAATAAGAACAATCCCTCCCTCCAAGTAGTGAAACGAAGTACAAGAGAAAAGGAAATTAATAGCAAAACAAAAGTCTAGATAGATAGCAAAAGCGAAAAAAAGTGGAAGAAGCTAGGGAGTATAGAACTGGATTTGACTGTTCATGGGAAAATTAAACATTCGTTCGGATGAGCTTTTAACATCACTCTCACTGATTTGGTTTACGGCTCGGACCAGTCCACTTGGTCGGTGACGGGGTTTCCACCGTCGCGGGCGGAAGTGACACGAAGACGGAGACGAAGTTTGGCAGGAAGACCCTGGGGATAATAGGTTAGTTTGAAGCCCAAGAGAAGGTAAAATTGTAAGATAGGAAGGGAAAACGGAACATACCCCATTCAGAGCGGTCACACGCATTGATTGTGTGCCCTCGTCACCGGCCTCTAGATCAGCCTTGCTGATCGCGCTCAGCTGCAACCGTTGGCTCTTTGGCACGGCAGCTTGCAAGCCGACGCTAGTAAATCGGTCGAAGTTGGAGCTGTTGCGGAAGCGGGCCAGTATCTGGGCGCTGTTGCCGCTTCGCTGAACTTGCAAGGTAAGGACAAGGCCGTCCTTGTTGAGCGCGGTGTGTGCAGGGGTCGAAGCAGTGACAGGTGCGGGAGAGGTGGAGGGCGAAGGCGCAGAGCCACCCATGGCTCCTGCACCCAGCAGATCCATTGAGGCAGATGCATGTTGTGTGGGCTGAGGGGATGGCGAAGGACCGGTAGAGCTAAACAGATCCATGATGGCGCTGTTTGGGTTCTTTTGGCTAGCAGGCCCCGGCGAGGGAGATGACATGCCTGAGTCTCCGCCAAGAATATCTGCTAGCAGATCGGCGGTGTTCGATCCGTTCGAGGTAGGGCTCACAACAGGGGCGTCGGATCCGCCAACCAGGTCAAGGAGCAAGTCATGCTCTGCAGGTTTGGCGACCTTTGTCGTTGACTTGCCACGGAGAACCTTACTCTGGCGTTTCTTAGCAGCAGGAGTAGCACCTAGTACCCGTTGTTCCTCACGGATCTCAGGTGCGGGCATCCGCTCGAGCACGCCACGGCGGATTTGATCGTAGCCGAAAAGGTTGGTGTATTCAACGGCACGCTGTTGAATTTCTACACTTAGGTCCGCGGTTCGGCTGGAAAGCAAACGGCGTAGGCGTTCGATTTGAGCGGGATCCGACAGGCGCACGGTAAGCTTCATGGATGCAGTGATGATGTATTCGACAGCAATCTGGGAGGCGTAGGTGCTGTTGAGAATGTTGGTGAAGAGATCGACAATATCACTCTCCCGAACCTCCTTAACCAGTTCCTCTTCCTCGTACTGACCACCCTGAAGTAGGCTATCGGCATATTCGCCAATGGTCCACGTAGCAGCCAGTGTGAGGCCCTCTTGTGAGATGTCCTCCTTTAATGACGAGTAGAGCTTTTGTACCGCGTAGGTCTGCAGATCAGGGGTAGTCGCAATGAGACGGACGAATGAGGACAGGATCTGTTCTTTGACGTAGTTCCCAGCCAGCTTGAGAACCCGCAGAATGGTGTCCATGTGCCAGCGCTTGTTGGGTGCGAACCGATCGGCTGCGATGCCTATCTGTGTCGTCATCACGGACTTGAATTCGTTGTCGGCCACCTCCAGGAAGGCCAGCAGTTCCCGCACCAGTACCCGCACATTATCTTCGTTGATCAACATGAAGCTGAGATCGAGCGCTCGCCGGCGAATGCTAATATCAGGATCCCGCAGGCATTCCAAGATCGTGTTGCGATGTCTCTGCACTGCATTTGGTTCAATTGCAACAACCTTATTCAGGGTGTTCAACGCAACGTAACGGATATTATTGTCCTTGTTAGCCAGGAATTTGCCGAGAATGTTGACGCCCAGCACCCTCAGACCAGAATCGGCTTCAATATCCAGAATCGTAAGAACGGCCTCATATAGAATAGAGTTGCCGACGTTCTTTGAGGAATCCGTATTGGTGGCCACCTGGGCCAGGATGTCGTTGATCAATTCGCTGGTGGCCACATCTCCCCGACCCAATACACGCAAGAACCGAAGGATCTTGACTTGGAGGAAAGGGTCTGTGATACCGGACACATCGTGCTCGGGCGCATACCCGGAGGTCGTCAACCCCTTCAAAGCGCGAACCAATCCTCCAGCCAACGGCCGGAACATTTCGATCACGCCCACTGGTCCTCCTTCCTCTTCATCTTCTTCTTCCGCTTCACATAGATCAATCGCTAGTGTCAACCCACATAGAAGAACGCCGTGGTTCCGGTCCGACAACAGGTTCTTTGCTTTCTCGAGGAAATGCTCGTACAGGTCTGGAACCTTGCGACATATCCGCATGGCACAGATCGCTGCTTTCCGTCGAATATAGGGGTTGGCGGTCGACATAAGGGTTTCGACTTCGGGGAACAGATCCCGAGACATTTCAACAGAGGCAATGTTTCCAAGGGTACAGAGAGCGAGGCCGACGATATATTGGTTGGAGTGGTTAAGGTCGCTGCATTCTTGTTAGCACAGAGCCAGCCAGTCAACTATAGTGAGAATTACTTCTTCAAAGAATTGGTCACAAGTGTCAGCACTTCTTGGTTCTCATCTAGCAACAGCATGGTCCCCAGATAGCCCAACCGCTTGTCAGCGAACCGGTGTGAGGCAAGTAGTTTCAGACATTCGATTTGGCCGAAGTGCGTCCGTTCTCCGAGAGTGAACAGATACAAGAGCTTGGCGACATTATTTCTCCTACCAATTGTTAGAGATCAATCGAGTAATCGATTAAGGTGGATGCTGAAGCTAACCGGATGCCGGAGTCATGACTCTCTTCTCGAAACGAGGCGCGAATAGCAGCGCTTTCTTTTTGGATAACTGCACGTTCATCGGCGATGGTCTTTGCTGATCGTACATTACGGATGAATTGTTTGACTGTAGACAAATTGGATTGCGTGGTCAGAGTGCATTTCAGGGGAGAGGAGGGGCGGCGGGCAGCACTTACGGGAAGACATGGCGGCCAGAGGGACCCCCGACGGGGCGAGGAGGAGATATATTCAATGGAGAAGAAGGGACAAAGTCAGGCGCAAGAAGGTAAACCAAGCACCGCACTCATAAAACCAATGAAACGAAGAAGTGTCAAGGCTTGTTGGTCTGGAGGTCTGGACTGTTGTATTATTATTCCTCATGGCAGTCGACCTGGCTTCTTGGCATGGGGCACTAGTATGTAAGAGGAATAGCTTGCTACCCTGAATCACCTGACTCTTTGATACATACACCGCCTTTGAATAGACACCTTAAGGCATTATAATGACATAAGTGGTAGATTTGGAAATTACAGGTAGGAACAATACAGAAAGATATAAAGAGGATCTATATCTGCATGCTTATTATAAGAGAAAAACAAAGTAGAATATATGTAGACATATACACAAACATGATAGATATGGGCTTCAAACATGTGTATATATATTAACAGTTTCCCTCTCTGAATATATCTGCCTAGTTCACACGTAACGTAATTCACCACCGAGTGGATCAGCCAAAACACCATAGTAAAAGCGATAAATTACAACTTGACATCTTAACAACGGTAGACTATAGGGACTTTCCCTTATAGCTTGATGTTTCTTAAAGTGAAATCTAGTATATTTAGGGAGTTTGGGGAAATTTTATGTCTTTATGACTGCGATATATATATTTCTAGGTTTTAGTAGTGTATTTTTTTTCGGTAATTTTTGAAATGATAACAAGATAGTCTTCTACCCCCTTTGAAATTGATAAGTAGTACTAATAAGTCTTACCAATAACTATCGACAAATAAGGAGATAAAATAAACCTATGGATGTAGAGATATAAATGTAGATTTACTATGGTGTTTTGGCTGATCCACTCGGTGGTTTGATCCACTCGGTGGTAAATTACGTTATATCGTCTAACTTAGTTACTATATAAGGCAGTCTGACGTAGTAGCCGGTGAATTTTGGTTTCGAGTCCAAACAAACCTTGGAAGCCAAACAGAGCTGACCCCACGCAATATTGGTTTTCAAGTTTCCATCTCAGTGTCTTCGATGTGCAAATCTCCCTGATTCTGCAAAGTGTGCATATAGGATGTCTAGCGCTGTCTCCCATAATGAATCTGCAACTCTGCGGCCGCGCGCCATGCCGATACAGCCTGATGCAAAGTCCGGCGTAGCTCTTCCCCTTCCAGTGGATAAGCTAGCCCAAGATACGAGGTAACTTGCCAACTTGCACCATATTGGATTTAGGGCCATAGCTAATCTGTTTGTCGAATCCGCAGTGGCCGCTCAACTCCTATTTCCGAAGATGCCCCCCCATCAGCGCATTCAATCTCATCCGCGAGGAAGCAAGTCCGCGCTCGCAATCGCCTATTTTATACTATTGACTATGTGCCTCGCGTGTCACATTTCGATCCCGACAGTGACTATCACAACTTCCGAGGGTTCTTTACTCTCTTTTGGATTGGCTTGGCCATCATGGTTGGGACCAGTGTATTGCGCAATATCAAGGATACCGGGTACCCTTTACAGGTGCGCGTTTGGACTCTCCTGACGGCCAATGTGTGGGGAATGGGGCTCAGTGACGCGGCCATGGTGATGAGCTCAGGACTTGTCCTGCCTATGCACCGGCTGTGGCGGGGTGGTCCACAGTGGCTGCGATGGTCACGCGGGGGTATGATCTTACAGAGCTTGGGTGAGGCATTTTGGCTCGTTATATGGATAAAGTGAGTTTATGGCTTGTTTGAACTCTAGTAGTCGGAAGATGGCTGACACCAAATACAGATGGCCCTTTATGATGCATTGGACCTGGACTGCGCAGGTATTCTTCACGCTGCACACTCTGACCATTCTAATGAAACTGCATTCATACGCTTTCTATAACGGACATCTCAGCGAGACAGAGCGCCGCCTTGCCTCACTCGATAAGCCAGGCTCAAAGTCACCCGAGCTCCCGACTGCCATTCATTACCCGGAGGTCCACCGACGTCGGCCGTCAATGAAGCAGTATGACGAAGACCAGTCCGCCGAGCCATTAGAGAGGCTGCGCGAAGATCTGGCCACGGAGTTGACCTCCCCGCTCGGCAACATCTCATACCCGCAGAACCTGCATGTTGGAAACTATGTTGACTTCCTCTTTTGTCCGACTCTTTGTTATGAGCTAGAGTATCCCCGCCGACTGGAGAGACGCTGGTCAGAAATTGGCTGGAAGGCTGCTGCTGTATTTGGTTGCATCTTCCTGCTCACCTTGACAAGCGAGGAATTCATCGTCCCTGTGTTAGCAGAGGCCAGCGCCCAACTGCGTGTCTTCTCCAACATCACAGACAAGGCTCTCGTCCTTGCCGAAACCATCAGCATGCTCCTATTTCCCTTCATGATAATCTTCTTGCTGGTGTTCCTCGTCATCTTCGAATATGTGCTGGGTGCGTTTGCAGAGCTGACTCGGTTCGCCGATCGTCACTTCTATTCAGACTGGTGGAATTCTTGTGACTGGTAAGCTGAAATTGCTGTCCTATGCATTACTGTAATTCGATTAACCGAGTCTTATGTAGGATGGAATTTTCCCGCGAGTGGAACGTTCCAGTCCACCACTTCCTCTTCCGCCACGTCTACTGGCCCGCCCGATCTAACTTCTCCCAGCCTGTGGCTATGTTTATCACATTCCTGGTCAGCTCCATATTCCACGAGCTAGTCATGAGCTGCATCACCAAGAAGCTTCGGGGATACGGTTTCCTGGCTATGATGCTTCAACTGCCTATTGTTGCGATTCAAAAGTCTCGCTTTTTCCGTGGCCGGACAATCTTAAATGTAAGCTGATATCTGTTGCTTTGGTCTTTCGGTTCTCACTGACTTTCTTTCTAGAATGCCTTCTTCTGGTTCTCGATGATATTGGGTTTGTCTATGGTAAGCTCTACATCTTCACTCTGAGATATGCAACGTCACAATTATCTGGCTCTAACAATGATTACTCCTTAGATGTGTGCATTCTACGTCTTGGTTTAGGACAGACAATTGGCGCGTATGCGCTTAGACACGGCGAGCTACCAAGGAGTACACCAAGCCAAGGAAGGCATGGAACCCTGACGGCTTGCTCTTAATATATGATACCATTACTAGGTGTCTCCCACTCATGTATATAGCTTCGGTTATTGTTATATCCGCAGTGCACATTGATATTGATAATACCTGTAATGAAGTTACTACCTGGGCACCAATCTTGTTTGTACCGCCGTAAAAAGAGAAACTAGCCGGTTATGTGGCCTTTGCCCTTTACAAATTAGGACCTGACTAACCTTAAAATCTATTTGGTTTGACAGATAACTGGACGTTGTTTTGGTAGCTGCTCATAAGTATGCCATAGCCTTGTCCAGCCAATTTAAGTAAAATTCGCCAATCAATTGACCTTCGAACATTATAGATGCTCGGCGTTGCAAATATATTGTCATCACCCTGGGATCTGAAAGCTGCTCTGTCGATCTGGTATGCATTGGCCAAGTGAATATGTTCTTCTAAATTAGTGCCTCACAATATGAGATATGAAGCCGAGGTTACCCATACATGCAGAAGGAGAATTTTCATACGAGAAAAGGTCACTGAACGCAAACGAGTCAGCAGTGACACTTTAGTGGAAGCAACCTCAATTCACAAATACGATTGATATAGTCGATTTGTCTCAAACCCTGACGTCGGAGGAACTTTGGATTATTGATAATTAGGCTCAAATGTAGCCCACACGGCACGGGTCGGATTCCGACAGTCAGCTCAACAGAGTAGAGCGTGGGCGGCAATGTAAAAAGAATGGATATGTTGTCAGATTGTACGACGAAGAAACAAGATAGTCTGAAACAGAGAAGTTAGATAGTATTCAGTGTGCAACCAAGTGACGACGTAACCCGGCATATATTTTCAGTAGGGTCAGAGTAGGATCGGAGTTAACCATGAGGTTGCGTATAAGTATGTAGTCCAATATGCGGAATTTCGCTTCCGCTCGGTGTCTGGCAAAGCTTTCAATTTCGGAGAGCCTGATAATTTGGCTTGTGCTCTTGCCCACAAGTACCAATTGAAGTTTTAGACGATAGAAATCCACGTGCTATAGCACGGTGGAAGAACAGTCGTACTCTTTGCATGGCGTATTGAACATCGTGTAAGAGACCCCCGAGGGAAGCTGGTTGACGCTCTTAATCATATTGTGAACACTCCACTATTTCATAGCGCGTACACATGTCATGATAAGAATCATATCATAGAGTAGCCTCCGGTAGGGCCTTCACATCCCTCGTCACCGGCCAGTGACGTGGAATTGAGTAGTTGTAATGTTTTAAAACACCTTATCGGAATCCGATACAATGAAACGAAGAGGCACCGGGGCGACAGTAAATGTTTTGCCCAGGTGAATGATAGTGTTCACTTCAGCTATGAACAGAGATTGTTGCTGGTCGCAACTAGCACATTTTCTTCCTGTTAAGGCAGTTTCTGATAAAGCCTCTATCCAGTTGTGCCTATGTGGTAACTTGTTTTCCGGAAGCCCACGTTGTCGTGCTTTCGTTTCAGTGGAATCTTCGATGTTCTTTCTACATGTGTTATTGAACCACTTTAGGACGAATTTCACCGAATGTCATGAGGGCCTACCAGGTAGTGGTGGTAGCACACATTTTAGCACTACAAGCATGTTAGAGCCACCCTACGAGGGCAGTGTCATAGGAAAAGATGACCAGCCCTGGAGGTTGGCAGCAAGCTCACAAATGACTAGAGATGCGGCAATTGTGATGGGCCAACACTTGAAGTCTATATTTGGTATCCGGTTGTTAGCCACAGCAAAACACAACAACCCGGACCAATCAAGCCCTTGATGGGTATTTCCACGAATCATACATCCTAGAAAGGCGAAGAGGAGGGTCGAGAGAGGATCTCGATGATTGTTGTCCCTAGATCGTGCCTTCCCCAGGTCGTGTGCATTCCATAGTAAGATCAGATGATGAGACATAAACATTTGAATGACTTCAATTTACTTCGTCCCGAGGGCACTCTTTCCTCCTTCCCTTGTCTGATTATAAGCTCCGCTCTCCCTTTGTTTTGCTCACACTGTGCTCTACGGAAAACTTATGCGCCAGATGAAGCCTCTCACAAAAATGTACATCGGTACTAGCGAGAAGGACAGGCCGAAAACATGTGGGGCTTGTGCCTTTTCCGACATATGCTGTGCCCACGGGGATAAATTGCATCTTTCGTGAGATCGCTATCTGCGATATTTCCCTGCCCCTAAGAGATCTGCCAAAGATACCCGGCCACATCAAGGGTCTGCCTATATTTTATCCAAAGAAACATTTCTGTGATCAGTACTTCATTCCAAGGTGGAGAGTGTCTCATAGACGGTACTCCATAGTACAACCGATATTGCGGGGGATCTACTAACTACCCGTAGAACCCACAGTGGCGCATTATCGTGGCGTATGTCCGTGCGCAACCAGTTTGCCAACTGGAGGACCACGAGTTTATCCTCTTAGAAACCCGAAGTTGAGATGTGCCGGTACATATGTCCTCACATATCGATTGGGCCAAAGCCAGTGAAGGAACATCGCTCAAGACAGTCCATGAGGGATAGTTCTGGTGGGACAATATATCCACTGGGCTGTATTGCCCTTCCCTGACTCCGACAAGCTATAGATCATATGCCCTCTTATGTGCATCCTTAGTAGCGCTACAATGTTAGGCTGTGCCCATATCATCTCTGAGGCTTTCAATGAGACATTTTACCATCGAAGCATCTAGCCAGACCCAAGTTTGTTTGTCTTTTGCGGAAAAGAAAAAGAAACCTTTAGCATCTCTCGACCTTCGTCATATCCTGTACAGTACAAATTAGATCTTCTGGTGGCTATTACTCTTCATTTAGAAAAGAGCGAGCTTTCCTATGAGTACGCCTCTCAATGTTTTTACTAAGGGCTCTTCGACGCGCTTCACATCCATACAATCCTAACGTCTTTCATGAAAGCACTAAGCATCTTCTAACCACACCGCCAAGATACCTCCACCTCTAATGGCTCTGTGGAGCCTCAGCTCTCAAAGCTCATTCCATTTCTCACTGCTGTCAATACAAACCCAGAACCTCGCCCATGACTTACCGACCTACATTCCACAAAGTCAGACCATCAGCCCACAGGAAAGTGTTTCCCGGCCCAGCCACCAGAAGTGCGTTGGCTAGCGCAAATTCCGCAATTATGGCAGCTGCTCGGCCTCTGCTAACGTGAGCACAAATCTGATAACATGAACTGATAACACCAAAAAACGCAGCGGTTGCAGAAGACGCCTATTTAGCTACAGCAAGCAACAGCTCAAAGAACAGCACCAAGTTACATGTACCTATCAACCTTAGGCTTTGGAACTTGCTATGTAGATCTCATCCATTTGTGCAAATCTCACTCAGAACTCGCACCAGAAACTTCTACTGTCATCACACGTGGATTCTTCCTTGATATTCTGCGAAGGGTAGATTTAGCATTGGCTAGTAGTATGGCTTGACATCATGTATCAATGATTCAGTATTCTGAGAAGCTACGAATCTAATATATGTCAAATACCAGTGGTGTGGACACAACTGTCTACTACTGCTGTGAATGGATGTGTTTGGAACTGGGCTCAATATGGTGTCAGGTCGTCTTCCCGGAGGCTTATATTACTGTTACTAAATTCAAATACATGAAGATATAGAACGTACAAATCTGCAATATCAATGGCACAATTATTTGCGGTCACCTGACCTTTGGGAGCAAGCTAATATCCTATTCTGCAAGACTTGTCATTCCAAGTCGATCTTTGCCGTGGCGATGGTAGTTTCTAGGAATAAAAATATGCCTCATGCTCAGTTAGTCTGCTAGCTTTTAGAGATTGGAAGATAAAGCAAGCATTTTATCCAAACATCCAAGGGTTGTTCCTAGGTGATGATATATCTAGAAAGCCTTGTGCTTACTACACCTGGTGGGTGCTAACTATCTTCCTTCCAGGCCAACTTTAGAACCAAGTCGGGCCGAAACAAAATGTCCCCTATGAACAAGTATCAGCCAATTAAATCTTTAACAGCTGAAAATTAGGAAGAAAACGTCTTGCATTGAGTTGATTCCTAATTCCTAAAGCGGCAAACACCAAATTCACATTGAGCCTCGACCCTTGACAGTCCAAGGCTGAACAGCCCCCTCAAATAGTATAACAGGCCAGTAGTAGTTGTAGTCTAAACAATTCCAAGGTTGCACTAATCCAACATTCCTAAAAACATCAGCATTCTATTCTTAGAAAATCCAATAATCACCGTTGCCTTGCCCCGCCACTTCGGTGGCCCCCGTTTCCAGCCCAATCCAACCCAACCGACATATCCGTCGTACAGCGAAAAACAGAAACAAAGAAAACAAAGGATAAAAGTTATAGCATATCATATCATCTGAAAAAAAAAAACGTAATTCGTTAATTGGATTTCTCCAAGGTAGTCCACGGGGTAAGCCTTCAGCCCGGGAGTACGACGTATATAAAAAAGATATAAAAAAAAAACAGTAGAACAGGACCTCGGGAGAAGCCAAGACGTAGTCAGCAGGAAGCAGAACCCGAGACAATTTCATACGCCACAAGTGCAGGATTTGAGGCACAGATGCAACACACCATCCACACCCATACCCGCCCTAATGCACCCTAATGCGCCAACGGCAATGAGGAAGATACACCCCGGTCCTGGTCTTGCCCCCGCGCAGCTGGGACAAGAGACTAGGTGACACGAATGGAAATCGCAGTTTCCCCAAAAAAAAGTCCGGATGTTCGGTGAACAGGCGGCTCATATGTGAAAAGCGGAGCATTGGGAACGCCCCAACTCCTTGATGAGATCAAAAAAAAAGTAGATAATGTTTAAAAGTAAAAATTGAAGCACATTGCAGGCGTGAATTGTCGTAGGTTATCGTATTTATGGGTTTCATAGTTGAATTAATAGGCAGACTGGCGTCTCCCTGCAGCAGGAATGCGATATTCCTCGTCGTATGGGTAATAGCGTTGTCTCGGCGAGTAAATGACATCTTCTTCCTTGTATGCCCTTCCATACTTGACTTTGACGTCCTTCTCTATCGGGCGGGTAATATATTCGACGTCCGGATGGGGACGAGAAGAAGGCCGCGCAGACCGAGTCTCAACACGGGCTGGGGCTTCCGGGGTGTAGGTATGGCTTCGCTTGGGTGTTTGTCGTGTAGAGGATACGCGATCCCGGTCGGGGGATCTCGCTGAGCGATACTTTGATGATTTCGGTTCTACGACGATGTGCTCTGGTTCCGTGACAACCTTGTAGCGAGAGGTCTTGGGAGAACTGCCTCTGGGAAGCATTTCAGGGGTACTGGGACTGGAATAGCCCGAGTCGTTGCGCTCGCGCATCCTGGAAGTCCGTGATGGCAGTTGCTCCCGGGACATTTCGTATAGAGTTGAGTCGCGACTCTCCCGCTTTGGACGGACGACGCCAGTGGTGGTTGCGGAGCGGGTGTTGAGGAAAGGGCGGAGACCCTTGATACCCGGGGTGGTTGCGGAGGGTTGCAGCTTAGGTGGCCTGGCATCATAGGCTCGGGACGGTTCCAGGTGCTCATAGGAATTATCGCGCGATGAAGACCGACGGCGGGTGCGGGTGGACCGTCCCGTGGATCGCGACCCGGACAACTCTGGTTCCGGCGAGTCGTGACCATGGTGTCGTCGTGGGGACTTGGAACTCCGGGCTTTGGATGCGATATAATCCTCTGCATTGAAGTATTGACTATCAAACTTGGATTGCCAGTGATCTTCCACATCGGTCTCCTCTTCGTAGCGATGTTCGCGGCGACGAGAGTCCGATGGTCGGGTTCGTGACTCTTGCTCTCGCAGGGACGTCCGTTTGATGTGATAGCGGCGGGGCAAGCTGGAATCGGATGTCTCTTCGTCAGATTCTGCATAGGATTCAAACGTATCGCGCTTTGCCTCGGCCTGTCGTCGTCGCTCCACATCGCGCATCTTCGCACGGTCGGAATGCGTTGCCTTGGCCGTTGCCTTGGCCGCTTCCCGCTCTTCCTTCACTTGATGATACATGCTCATCGGTGTTCGAGCCTTCTTCTTCTCTTCTGTCTGTTTTGTCTTTGAACGTAGGCCAAACTCTTCGCATTTGCGGGCCGTTGTGGAGCGTGGCTCATCTGTGAATCGTAATTCTTCCTCAAAGAAGACTTCTATGGGGACTCTCTCCTCCATGAAGTGGCCATTGCGGAATTCGCGAGTGCTGCCTCCACTCCCCCGTGGAGAGTTGTAGGTAGAGTCTGTTCGTCTGCGTTCCAGCAGTTCACGCTTCAGCTCGGCAATCTTGACCTTTTGGTCATGTTTAGTCCGTCGGACATCATCTGAGAGCAGTTCATAGGCCTGTTGAACGTTCTGGAATTCTTCTTGGGCAACAATGCGCTGCGACTCATCTTGTATCTTGTCCGGATGACACTTGAGAACCCGCTTTCTGTGGGCGGCCCTGATTTCAGGGATAGTGGCATCCTTGGCAACACCAAGTACTGCGTATGGGTCGATATCTGGTGGTATGGACATTGTAGGGTAATGTTTGTTTTCAATTCACTGAATTGAATGGGGATGAAAGAAGATGAAAGTGAGAGGTGGGAAAGAAGCGGTGGAGAAGATATGGAATGTCAACAACCTGATGTTGACGTAGCAAAGATTCCACACCGATCCAGAATGAACTGGAGATGATTTGCAATGCAGGAAGAAATAAAGGGAATCGTCAACAATATGGCCGATTAGCCGTAACTAAGACCAACGAGAAAAGACACTGAATCAGCTGTCAGAGCGGCCTCTATTTACCAACCGAATGTCAGGGGGGCAAATGACTGCGCCACAATAGAATTTCATATGTGATATAGAGACATGGAGAGTCATATAGACATAGAAAAGATACAAATCTTATCAAAAGATCAAAGCCCTAGAGCCAGATATACCCAACCTAATATTCTTTCTCCTCGTGAAATTCTGTTCCTTTCACCGGTTATTGGTGTCAGCACTTCATCCGATTTGTTAGAAATTGCTGCCAATCAAAGCCTTTCAATACCAGTTGGCTGTATAGTGGGGCGATCAATTAACACGAGGGCCATTTTTCTTAAGGGCATCGGGGTTCCCCCTCTTGAAATCGTCATAACGCCAATCTTTCCTTATTTCTCGATTCAGTTTCTCCTGCATACAGCATACATATCCCCAACTTTCATCTAAGTAGTGCGGGTTTTTGGCCCCTTTAGGTTCACTCGCCTCACTCTTTATAATTCTTTTATTCTTTTTGTTTCGCCTTCAATTCATAGCCAATTATATCCAACTTACTTCCTTAACCTGGAACATTTAGTTAGAGGTATTATATACCCTGTACTGTATAATAAAAAACCAGTACCTGACTTGTCCCATGGTAATTGCCCCCCCCTTCCCGAAAGGTTCCGTGGGCCTTAAATTTCCTTCTGAAGAATGTGTATGTTTCTATATATAGTCAGATTTCATTCAAGAATTTCATTCTTCGATGAGAATGCAGCTCGTTAATATTACTAGAAATTACTTACTACGGAACACGAGAGTATCTTGGTTCAGGCATTGATTCGCACCCAATCCTCCAAAGCTAGAACAGCTGGCATTTGTCCCACACCGGCCCCATTATACGTGTCTTTGCTAGATACCCCCACACCCAAGAGACGACGGAGTACCTATCTTCCAACCATTAACTTGTACTCCGCAGACTATGAGATAATTGCAGACTCTCTTGAAACTACTTGCCTCTTCTGTCTCAGACCACCCAGTCTATCCACTGGTTCCAAGTCATCTGGACCCGGTCCTGCGGTCCGCGCGGCGTAGGAAATATCCAGACCGGTACTGAAGCCGTGCCAGCCCCAATAACAAGTTTATTGGAAGCGGAAATGCTGAGCGAATTAACTCCGCGTCAGCATTACCATATTATCTTACTCCGTATTATTATCCCTATATTGTAAATTTGGCTTTGCTAAGAATTACCTTAACTAGTTATCGCTTTCTATTTAGTGTTAAGGTGTCCCATGTTTTAAGGCGAGAGAAAGGCCTATCCATTCAAATTCCCGCCTCAAACATTGTCCCTCTATAGCACGGTCTCTTCTCTCTTGAGTCTGTCATTTGACATTTTTCCGTGTGATAGTGATTGGACTATACATTTTCTTGGTCCAGGAGTGGTCAATTTATCCCCAGGCAAGAATAGCACTAGACTGCGCTCTTTCCAACTTGACTGCGCCAGCCGAATCCATAATCCTCCGATCCCATCAGCGGTGCTCGCGAGGTAACACAGTATCTTACCTTAGACGCTTAAACTGTGATCGACAGATACCCCTCTTCCCTGACAGTCATGCAACCCCGCTAAGACTAGTGTCGGTGAATTCGGGATTGGATGTTGCCAGGAGAAAAGGTGTATCTATACTCCGCAGTATAGATAGAAATCAGAGTAACAAAATCGAAGCAGCTCAAGCAAGGTACACCTGATATATGTAGATGTACTGAAATGCATTATATATGCCGTGGCTGGCTCACAGTGGTAGGTTTGCTACCCGGGAAACAGGAATGCAGATGCAATGCAGGTTGCAATACTGATGCCTAGTATTACCCTCTCATGCAATGATAACCTCTACTATTGCAGGGTACTTATGTTGTACGAAGTACGAAGTACAGAGTACTTCGTACTCCGTAGTGTGGCCGGACCTCTCTCAGCCACTAAATATTTTCTAGAAAGGAGTGTGTCAGCCTAAGCAACCCTTGCGAGAAGCATGCGTTTCCCACGAGGGTGGTGTGTAGGAGTGTGTTCCAGTCAAATCATCCCAGCTGAAGAACCGAACACAAACCCAAATTCCCAACCTATGATTAATACATGATCGGCTGCACATATGCTGTAGTCACATCTGGAGCGATTGGCTCAAGTTTTTGTGATTGTGCTTTGCGGCCCCGACTTCGGCCACTAACAGGTCGTTTGGAAGCGCTGCAATTTCTAGAAGTTTTGAGTTTTGGGGGAGATCCCCGTTGCAGATGACTTGTGTAAATCATATTATCGAGGAACTTATGATCAAGGAAAGCTGTGATATCACAGGCGCGTGTGGCTTGATGTGAGTGCGATCGGTCAGATGGGGTTGTACATTGCATGCGGGGTATACGGAGTACATGAGACAAGAGGGGTAGTCTGGTGGTTTTGAGGGTAAAAGATAGTTTCTTTTTTTCTTCTTTCTATTAACCAGGTGAATATTAAAATCTATTACAAGTATCCCTACAGTACGGAAAAATTGAGCTTATGTACGCTGTTCCATTGGCAGAGTCTGGCTCACCTACCATCTGGGTTTCCGGGGCCAATGCGCACCAATTTAAGAAATGATCTAGTAGTAGACAATCTGACAGCGCTAGGATTGTGCATCAAGTCACTAGCTGACCAATGTTAAAAATCTTGAAGCATCAAGGCGTCCAACCACCAGCATCAACAGGGCCAAAGCCCACAAGCTCACTATATGTCCCATGGAGATGGTAAAATCTGGCGTCAAGCCACCATGCGTGACCAAAGCAAAGGGAAGATTCCCGTTACGATTGACGGGGCCACCGAAAAAAATATATGGAATTTTCCAACGTTGCTTAATTCCATGGATAAGCCACATTCACTCATTCGCGACCTCGTGGTCCTGCCACACGGGAAGTTCAAGATCGACCACAATCGGCGTATTGAACCGTTTGCCCCCCTGGTGCGGCCAATTAGTGGATACGACAGCGGCGTTGATAATGCAGGTCTCCTTCCTTAGTGTTTGCAAGGCGTAATCAAACCGCCGGCTACTGGAGCCAGGGCTACCCGCACCCAGGGACAGAGGAGCGCTCGGCGAGTTTCGTGCACTTGCCTTTTCATGAACTCCAGCAGATGACTCTGACCCTGGTGAGGCTGATGACTTTGGTTGAATATCTGCCAGATCATTTTGTATTTGCCCAGGGAACGAAAATCCCTCGTTGTCTAGCCGTTTATCCCGTTTGCCAGTCAAATCAACTAGGCTTTGTTTCTTGCTGCCCATGGGCGGGAGAACGCCTCGAGTGACATGGTCGACTGAGTCAAATTCTGGCTGTGTTCCTTTTTCTGTCTCTGTATTGGTAAGCTTGCCTCGCCAACGAACTCGTTCGTACCCTCGTCCTTCATGCACATGGCCACAAACAGCTAAGAGCGGCCTGATGAGGCTCAATACACTGCGAAGCGCAGCACACCCAACGAACATTTCGTTTTGTTTCTGGTCGCAGTGAGACTGCGGTGGCGTATGCGTGACGATGATGTCTGTATTGATTGGTATCTGACTCCACAGCGCAGCAGCATCACTTGAGTTATATCCAAATGCCCAGTTTCCTTGGGATGGCGAGTACGGGGACCCAAATATTTTGAATACTGTGTTTGGTCCGCCCGCTCGCTTTAAGCGAATCAGGGCGGGCTCATGGCGAAGTAGGACGACCGAAGGCGACTCCGTAATGAGGTTTAGGCAGCGATATGGATCCTCAAGGAACTGGCCGTGGAAGCTTTCTCCATGCTCTCCGTAGAATGTTGGGTCTAAGGTGACATCGTGGTTACCTATTCAAAACGTTAGGGGTTCTGGGTCGACCATTTCCTACTAACGAAATGGTGCATTTTGGCGAGCAGCGAAGATAAACTTCTATTAATGCCGGGGATGAGATCAAGTGTGAATTGAGCGCGTGAACAACATATTGAAGGACTGACCACCAACTATGATTTTGATTTCAAAGTCGGCCTTGCAAATCCAATCCATTGTTCTGCGGAGCTCTTTTAGGCTTCCATTGTTTGTCAAGTCGCCGGCATGAATCAGCACATCCCCTGCTGGTAGTTTGAAGCCAGCCTCGGAGGGCGTATATCCGTGTGTATCAGAGACGCAGACAAAACGCGTCTTTTGTCGCATGACTCAAGCATACACCTGCCTCAAGTGTAATATTGAATGGAATTCAAGTTGGATTGTTGATGTTTGGTGGGGTCGCAAGCGAATAGGAGGGGTAGGATATGACGCCCATGGGAAGTCTCGTTGGCCTTGGTTCTTTCTACGAGGAAGTTCCTTTGGGGAAAAAAACAATGGCCTCGACCCGCGCGGGCGAGGTTGGATACATTAGTCATCGGACCCAATGTTTCCACCTGAAGTTGCCTAGATCATAGATCTGACAATCGAACAAGACGATAAGACAGACTTCAATGTTGTTTACAACAAGAGACAGGTTTACATGGCAATGAAAGTAGGGGGTTGTAGTTATGTATGTTAGTATAATGCGAGGTATTTGTCCTGAACATTGAAATATCAACTCCCATTCCTTACAGCTTTGAAGTCGATTTTACAATAACCTTCTAGAACAGGGCATATCAGCCCTAAGCCAATGCCCTAACGGCACAAAGAAAAGAGAACCATCATGGCGCACAGTGAGAAATAGAATTATTACATAATACGATACTGAGCGGAGCCAGGAGAGACGTACCACGTGACCTCTATGATCCGTGATTGGTCATGCTTAGGGCTGCGACCCTCGCCATTAACACAAACTGAGCGGACCCTCGCTTAGCCCATTCTCATCGAGCCATCCGACTTCGTTGTGTGCGTCGACTTGACACCCACGACAACAACCGCCGACAACATCCATCCCACGGGACATTAGATCACCAGGATGTCCTCCTTCGAATCAGTGGTGCGTTTATACCCAACGACTTGAGTGCCGCCACTCTCGCCCCCAAGTGTCCATATCGAATTTGTCGCTGACTTGAATTGTTTGGAATTAGGTCGTCATCGACGGCAAAGGACACCTCCTCGGTCGTCTGGCCAGCACTGTCGCCAAGCAGCTGCTCAACGGTCAGAAGATCGTCGTCGTGAGATGTGAGGCCCTCAACATCTCCGGCGAGTTCTTCCGCGCGAAGCGTACGTTCAACCCCCTCTCGAATATTTTCTTTGCGTTCTGTGTGATATTGGGAATTGTGTGAACCAGTGTGGAGGAAAGAAACGACCGACAACATCCGCAAATCGAAACTACTGGCAGTTCTCTTCTGGCAATTTGGCCCAAATTTTGGAGGAAATGCACTGCAACTTGGATATCAGAAAGCTGACTCGAAATTCCGCCATACAGTCAAGTACCACGCCTACCTTCGCAAGATGACTCGTTTCAACCCCACCCGTGGTGGTCCCTTCCACTTCCGCGCTCCTTCCCGCATCCTCTACAAGGCCATCCGCGGTATGATGCCCCACAAGACCGCCCGTGGTGCCGCCGCTCTGGAGCGCCTTAAGGTCTTCGAGGGTGTTCCCCCTCCTTACGACAAGAAGAAGCGTGTCGTTGTTCCCCAGGCTCTCCGTGTCCTGCGTCTCCGCCCCGGCCGCAAGTACTGCACCGTTGGCCGTCTCAGCCACGAGGTTGGCTGGAAGTACCAGGATGTTGTTTCCAGGTATGTACAATCTCTGGTTTATCACTTTGAGTGTGATTTGGCTCAACCCACAAATTCTAACACATTTACAGACTCGAGGAGCGCCGGAAGGTCAAGAGCAAGGCTTACTACGAGCGCAAGAAGGCCGCTCGTCGTGTTCTTGCCAAGGCCGAGCAGGGAGCGAACGTGGACAGCAAGACCAAGACCCAGCTTGCTCAGTATGGCTACTAGATACCTTTAGCGCGGCTGGTTGTTGTGTCGAGCGATGGTTCTGGGATGGAATCGCGGGCGAATTTGAACGGCAAGCCAACCGACCTTTTTCTGTGCCCGGTCCCTAACTCATGAATACCACTGTCTGTGACGCACATGACGGCTCGGGGATTGGGGTCTTCGAAATTTTCAAAAGTCGAAAAACGGAGTCGATTGGGATTAAAGGTTCAAAATAGCTGGCCGTTGACTCGCGCCGTGGCGGTTTAATCCAAAGAAACAATTTTCAAGAGTTCAACATGATTCTTATGATCAAAAAAATACTTTGACCTATACATTTTTTATTATATCTCGGTAACCCCCTTGATTTCCCCTGTAACATATGTCTTACCCATGTGTATCCCCACATTGCCCTGAGTATATCCATTATATTAGATCCCGTTATAAAATGTGCCACTCAAATTCCAAGATGATTCTCCGTATCCACCTGTCATGTCTCCACATAACTTAACCGACCATTCCATAATTGAAGCGAGTATAGCCGTATGTAGATCAAGCCTTTCCCGGAATTGAGGTCATATTCAATCCCTTAGTCCGGATTACTCCCCAGAGCTAGTACCCGAACACCCCCGCCTCCCCCTAAGTTAGCCGCGTTAGTACCATCCCCGCATTTTCTCCAACTTGGAGATCTTGTTTCTCTAGTACTTCTTCAACATCTACATACCTCTGTTGTTTTGGCATACTTTTTTTTTTTTCTTACATCAATCTACATCCCTAGCATAATATGTCTGGTTCAAAGTCTCGATTGTCTGGCCTGCTTGGCCATTTCACAGGTGCAACACCGCCGTCTGAGCCCCGTGTTAATACCCATACGCTATCCCCGACCTTCTTCCTTCCTCGTGCTGCTGCCGTTGAACCCAATGTAAGCTTATTGCAAATGGTACCTAGGCAGTGTGTAATGGTCTGACAAATAATCACACAGGCTGAGGCGATCTACCACGTAACCGCCAACAACAAGATCCTTCGCAGAAGCTATGGCGAGACTGCAGACCGAGCGAGGGGATTCGCTTACTACCTCAAAAAACATGGGTTCAGCAGAGTGGGGATACTCTGTCCGAATACCCCAGCATTCCTCGAGTCTATTTTTGGAATCGCCGCAGCTGGCGCTGTCAACATCGGTAACCTAAAGTCTTTTGAGAAGAGATATCGTTTACCGATTAAACTGACATGTTCGCAGCTGTCAATTATCGTCTGAAACAAGATGACATTGCTTATATATTTGATCATGGTGATGCGGAAGTGATCATTGTCGATGAGGAATATGTTCCACTTCTGGAGAACTATCGATCCCAATACCCCCATATCCCTATTATCGTAGATACTGATACCGATGCAACGGAGGGTGAGCTGACAGGTCCTTTCGATGAGGCTGTCTTGGAAGGCCTCAGACACGATATCGATACAGGCTCTAAGGGTTGGGCAGGACTCGAGAGCCAAGCTGCCGATGAAGAGTCCACACTTGCGTTGGCATATACCAGCGGGACTACAGCCCGCCCTAAGGGCGTTGAGTTCAGTCATCGAGGGTGCTATCTGGCAACATTGGGAAACATCATTGAAACTGGTCTGAACTATCACCGTGGACGTGCCCGTTATCTATGGACTCTACCCATGTTTCACGCTATGGGTTTGTGCATCTCCTCCACCTGAGTGATCTATTGTTCTGCATAACTAAAACATATATTTATACATATAGGCTGGACTTTTCCATGGGCAGTGACAGCCGTCCGTGGTACCCATTATTGCCTACGCAAGATAGACTACCCCGAAATCTGGAGGTTGCTGAAAAATGAGCATATCACTCATTTCAATGCTGCACCGACTGTGAACACCTTGCTTTGCAACGCGAAAGAAGCAGAGAGACTCCCCGAACCTGTCCGCGTCACAGTCGCAGCAAGCCCACCCACGCCCCTCCTCTTCGAACAAATGACCGACCTAAACTTGCACCCTGTACATGTTTATGGAATGACGGAGACATACGGCCCAATCACCAAGGGCTACCATTTGCCAGAATGGGACGCGCTTCCTCTCAAGGAGAAATACCAGAAGATGGCCCGCCAAGGCCACGGCTTTATTACAAGCCTTCCAGCTCGGGTTATAAAGACGGAAGTGCCTGAAGGGACCATCACGGATGTTCGCAAGGATGGCAAGGAGATTGGCGAAATTGTTTTTGTTGGAAATATCTGTGCTCGAGGGTACTACAAAGACCCCGAAGCAACTCGGAAACTATTCGCAGGGGGTGTTCTGCACTCCGGAGACTTGGCTGTCTGGCATCCCGATGGTGCGATTCAGATTCTAGATCGTGCGAAGGATATCATCATCAGTGGTATGTGTGGCAAGCGACTCAAATACCAATAGACCAGATTGCTAACTATGATTAGGCGGCGAAAATATTTCATCCGTTGCACTTGAGTCTATGCTAGTTATGCATCCTGACATTTTGGAAGCTGGTGTCGTTTCTGTCCCTGACTCCCACTGGGGCGAACGCCCTAAAGCTTTTGTAACAGTGAAAGAAGGCAAGAGCCTACAAGGCTCAGACTTGATTGATTGGGCTCGAAATGCTAGCGGAATCAGCAAGTTTATGATTCCTCGAGAAGTGGAAGTGGTTACAGAATTACCTAAGACCAGCACTGGCAAAATCCGGAAGAACGTCTTGCGTGACTGGGTGAAGGGTTCGAGAGAAGCATAGACAAAGACAAAGACAAAGACTGGAGATGAATATATTTCTAGGTAGATAGTTAGATCGCTTTAAATATATGAGAGATTCTGGAAGAAAGTAGGGCTTCCTCGGTGGGCCGTACATTCCAATGGTCAGATGTCCGAGTAGATCGATTGCTAATCAAGCACGAGGTCACATCAAGCGATCTTGTATAATTCGCGCTTTCACAGTCTGAATCAACGAGGTAGTCTAATCATTTTCTCTTATAGAAGGAGTTTATATTAAAATTCATACCCCAAAGGGCTGTATAAACCTACGTACTCCCATCTTATCAAACGATAAGCAGTGCTTGGCATTGACTCCGCAGCACTGTGAAACCCGGCTCCATTGCCTCATCTCCCCCTCCATGCCGCTTTTATCCCTTCACATTTACTTGCATTGATTTTCCTGGTTACGCATTTGCATCTGACCCAAAGGGGGTCATGATCTAGATCGGTTCGACATCATTCTCAACGACCTGTCCTTTTCAACCTCTCCCTTGCCATCCAAATACACGCTGCGAAACCACGCTTACATCCCTCGTGCACCCACCTTGCTGCAGATATTTCCCGAAAACTACATCCATCTATCAGTTTTCAGACAAAAAAGGTCTTAGGACTGTTAACTGATCAACGACTGGCTGCATCTGTGGACCGGACTTGCCTGTTCCAGTCTCACATGCACTGCCCATGCAGAGTTCCTTGAAGTTATGAGATTTCAACCATACCGACACCCGAAAAATATATTGAAGCGAACCTCGAAAAGAGAATCCACACCCACTAAGATGCATCGGCTACGAGAAGCCGGTCGATGCCCAAGTGCAGCCCCTTCCGAAACCTCTGGTTCGACGTCACCCGAGCGTGCCGCCGATGATGACACCGATTTCTTCATGGCCCAGGCCAACGACTCGCAATCATCCATCGGTGTGGCCAATTTCCGCGACTCTCGCTTGTCAAATGAACCATCCGAGCCACTGCCGCCGATCGGCCGCCTCCCACCCGAGATTCTGATCGCGATCTTCTCGAAATTGGTTTCGCCCTTAGATATGCTCAATTCCATGCTAGTATGTCGTGGATGGGCTGCAAACGCTGTTGGGATACTGTGGCATCGGCCGACTTGCAACACCTGGGCAAATGTGAGAAGCGTGACTACGTCGTTGGGGAAACCGGACAGTCTTTTCAACTACGCCGACCTTATCAAGAGACTGAATCTATCTGCCCTGGCAGATGATGTCAGCGATGGGACCATACTCTCTTTCAACCAGTGTAAGCGGATTGAGCGGCTGACATTGACAAGCTGCAAGAACTTGACGGATAAGGGCGTTTCGGACTTGGTGGAGGGGAACCGGCATCTGCAGGCATTAGATGTTTCAGAATTGCGACACCTTACAGACCACACGCTCGCCACGGTGTCTAGAGACTGTCCCCGCCTGCAAGGCCTGAACATCACGGGATGTTCAAAAATCACCGACGACGCGTTGCTCATTGTATCACAAAAGTGTCGTCAAATCAAAAGGGTATGTGGATTATATGCGGGGTTTTGGGTAGACCTCAATTGCTAACTGCATAATAGTTGAAACTGAACGGGGTTTCTAATGTCTCAGACCGGGCCATTCAGTCCTTTGCCGAAAACTGCTCGTCTATACTGGAAATCGACTTACATGACTGCAAACTTGTCACTAGCACATCAGTTACTCCGATGCTTACGACACTGCGGCATCTCCGGGAACTGCGGCTCGCACACTGTACTGAAATAGACGACAGTGCGTTCATGTCGTTACCTCAAATGACCTTTGACAGTCTTCGCATCCTCGATCTCACTGCATGCGAGAACGTCAGGGATGACTCAGTAGAGCGGATCGTGCGTGCGGCTCCTCGTCTGCGGAATCTGGTACTGGCCAAATGCCGATTTATCACAGATCGATCGGTGATGGCAATTTGCAGGCTAGGAAAGAACCTCCACTATGTGCACCTGGGCCACTGTTCGAATATTACAGACTCGGCCGTCATAAACCTGGTCAAGTCCTGCAACCGCATTCGATACATTGACCTGGCCTGCTGCAACCTCCTAACGGATCGTAGTGTACAGCAATTGGCAACCCTGCCGAAGCTCCGAAGAATCGGTCTGGTCAAATGTCAGGCTATCACTGATCAGAGTATATTAGCGTTGGCACGGCCCAAGATGGGCCACCATCCTTCTGTCAGCAGTCTAGAGCGTGTTCACCTGAGCTATTGTGTTCAGTTGAGAATGAAGGTGGGTCTTGTTCGAAGGGAGGGTTCTGCTATACACAATATGTGATACTGACATTACGGCTTAGGGTATTCACGCTTTGCTGAATAGCTGCCCACGTTTGACTCATTTGAGTTTGACCGGCGTCCAAGAGTTCCTGCAAGAAAGCCTCACTGCATTCTGCCGAGAAGCTCCCCCAGAGTTCACGCAACAACAACGGGACGTCTTCTGTGTGTTCAGCGGTGAGGGTGTCAATCGGCTGCGGGACCACTTGAACCGAAGTGAACCGCAATTCCAAGAAGAAGCCGAAGCCACGATGTACGATGACGACGAAGAACTGGACGAAGATGAGGGCCAGATGACTGGACTGATGAACGCAACTGTCATCAACGACGGAGACGATGATTATATCGACGTTGGGCCTTGAATACTTGATACGATACCCCTTTTCTTTGCAGTCGGAAATAAGCCCAGACCATCGCATTTCTTTTTTTTTATTCGATTCCCTGTTTTCTTTTATCCGCAATCCCTAGCTGGATCCAGCAGACAATCATATTTCTACCCATATGAGCAAAGATCAACTTGTCCTTCATTCTGTGTTATTGTGGGAAATGCATTAGTACGTTAGCGGTTACGGACTTGGATTATTTTTTGTTGTCAATGTGTAATCGCATAGAATTTAAGCAATTCTCATTTCATTCACTCAATTCCCAAGTTCAATGACTGTAGTTGTTTTAGTGTAGCAGGATTGTGCAGCATATCTGCATAAATATGTACATAAATGTATGTAACTTACCGTAATGACGGTACCAAGCTATCCCCGCATTTGTCTTAAATTCGACTCCAACTTCCACATCCACTCCACCCATTCCCACTCAGCTTGAATAGCACAGGGTATGGCTACCTACAAGGCCAGCAACCCCCTGGCGTTTACGCCATGGCCGGTAACAATAATCACTACCGTCGTGTACCTTGCCATGATCATCCCATTGCTGGTGATCCACCATAACGTCCCATCCGCGCCTCCGACGAGTCCCAACGGCCTCAACCTCACAGAGGCATGGCAAGATCTCCAAACCCTGACAAAAGGCTTCCATCCCTACAACTCACACCAGAACGACGAGGTCCGCTCTTGGTTGCTCGAACGCATCGACGCGATCAAGCAGTCCGCCCCATCCACCGAGGAATACCGCGACGCGAAGGAGGAGAAGCCCGATGTTTTTGTTTTCGACGATCTAGTGTCTAACCTGACTTTCATCGATAAAAGTGTCGGCGTTTATTTTGAAGGCAATAACATCCTTGTCTACATTCGCGGCTCGGAAGATACAAAAGAGAATTGGTGGGAGACTCCCGGCCGAATGCCCGTTGGCAAGGGAGGAGTACTTGTCAACGCGCACTACGATAGTGTTTCTACCGGGTACGGAGCGACAGACGATGGAGTTGGTGTTGTGACTTGCCTGCAGCTGGTGAAATACTTCCTGACACCGGGCCATGCGCCGCGCCGCGGCTTGGTGGTTCTCCTCAACAATGGCGAGGAGGACTATCTGAATGGCGCACGCGCGTACAGCCAGCATCCTATGGCGGACTTTGCTCACACATTCCTGAACCTGGAGGGTGCGGGTGCTGGAGGTCGTGCTACATTATTCCGCAGCTCGGATACGGAGGTCACCCAGGCGTATGCAAAATCACAGCACCCTTTCGGCACGGTGTTGAGTGCCAACGGATTCGAAAAGGGCCTTATTAGCAGTCAGACGGACTATGTTGTTCTAGACGGTATCTTGGGCCTGCGCGGCTTGGATGTCGCGTTCTTTGAACCTAGAGCTCGTTATCATACTGACCAGGATGATGCTCGACACACCAGTATGGACTCACTTTGGCATATGCTCTCTACTGCTGTTGCTACGACGGAGGCGCTTGTGTCTGACACCACTGATCGATTTGACGGACATCTCCGCGACGATGGCACTGTGCCTAGCGGCTCAGGTACCCGGGCCGTTTGGTTCGATCTGTTTGGGAGTGCTTTTGCTGTATTTCGTCTGCATACGCTCTTTGCATTGTCCGTCACTCTGCTGATTGTGGCGCCTTTGACATTGCTTATCACTAGTGTCATTCTTTCAAAGGCCGACAAGATGTATCTCTTCCGCTCATCGGCTTATTCCGAGATCAACGACGACAACATTCCATTGCGTGGGTTGCGGGGTTTCTTCCGGTTTCCATTCTTGATCTCAATCCCTACAGCAGTGGTTGTCGGATTGGCTTACATGGTGACAAAGGTCAACCCTTTAATTGCGCATAGCAGTTCATACGCCGTATGGAGTATGATGATCTCAGCTTGGATCTTCTTGGCTTGGTTTGTATCTCGCGTCGCGGACTTTGCACGCCCATCAGCCTTTCATCGAGTCTATACCTGGACTTGGATGTTTGTTTTTACCTGGTCTCTAATGGTAGTGGGCACTGTTTACGAGCACGAGGAAGGACTCGCTGGTGGCTATTTCATGCTATTTTACTTTGCCGGGACCTTCTTGGCCACATGGATCTCCTATTTGGAATTGTTCTCTCTTCCAACGAAGTCAGAGTACGTCGGTGGATTAGCTGAATCACGACGACCTAGTACCCAGGGAAGCCGACTTGCTGCGTCGGGCGATGAGAACCAGGACGATGATGCTGAAGAGGACCCGACTGAGTCAACATCGCTCTTGCATGGCCGACACCGCACCACCTTTGCCAACTACGTCCGCGTGGGGGTAGACCGCGCATCTGATGAACTAGACGAAGAGGAAGAAGAGAAAGACCCGAACGTGTATGCAAACGAGCAGGGGTGGAGTGGCATGTTGCCGCGATGGACGTGGCTGTTGCAGCTGCTCATCACAGCTCCCGTAATTCTCATGCTGATCGTGCCGCTCGCTCTTCTGATTACCAGTGCTCTCAGCCAGACCGGTCAGGATGGTAGTCCACAGCTGATCGTCTATCTCTTCATTTCCATTCTTACTGCACTCCTATTTGCGCCTATGCTGCCATTTATCCACCGCTATACATACCATTTGCCTATCTTCCTACTCTTTGTTTTCATCGGAACCATGATCTACAACCTTGTCGCTTTCCCGTTCGCAGACTCCAACCGTTTGAAGCTGTTCTTCCTGCAAGAGGTCGACCTCGACAACGGGATCTCTACTGCTTCATTGACTGGCATGCCGCCGTTTGTAAAGGATGTTACCTACGGGCTCCCCAGCGCAGCAGGCCAAACTGAGACCTGTGATTGGATTTACCGAGGCAAGAACCATGTCCAGAGATGCTCCTGGAGCGCGCCACTACCACATGTTGTCCCTAGCACCGACTCTCTATCCGTTTCAAATGAGGATGCCAACTCTCCGCTTGAGGCTTCTGAGCTGTCGTCGGACTGGATTTCCTTCAGCATCTCCCACCCCCAGCCGGACAGTTCCTCTGTACGCTTCGAAGTATCAGGCCAAAACACACGTAACTGCCGTATCAACATGGACGGCAACTACATCACGAACTTCAGTGTTATTGGCTCCTCCGCCCCCGACCATCGTTTCCTAAACCCGTCGCCAGATGGTCTGAATCGGATCCAACTGTGGAGTCGTACATGGGACAATAAGTGGACCGTTGATGTTGATTTCTCAAAGCATTCATCCGAGACCGATGAGGTTGACGAGTCCTCCATCAGGGGCCGCATCACCTGCCTATGGAGCGACAATAACCGAGTCGGCCTCATTCCCGCTCTCGATGAGGTGAGACAGTTTAGCCCGGCGTGGGTCGCTGTGACCAAGTTCTCTGATGGGTTGATTGAGGGATCTCGATCCTTCGAGATTAAGCGTTCGAGCCTCGGGGCTTTGCGGTCTTGAGTTTTAGTGGTAGAAGGAACCTGGTCTCTAACACCTTTTTCTATGTACGATTTATGAGCTGTTCTGTTTTCCCGTCCGTCTTTTTATTGTGCTGAGCTGTGTACCATCCTATCGACAGAGCATTTGTTGATTTATATTTTAGTCGAGACATATCATACCCTTGACTACATCTTCTAAGTAAGGACCTTAATGTTAGGACTATAGGGGAGGGCGAGACCAATGCGACTATATTTCGCTATAGAGTGGACCGAGGGAAAGGGGAGGGAGGAAGAGGAGCAAATATCTCTAAGCAACTATACATCCGGAAAACGTATCTATCGCGTCGTATTCCCAGTTCACCAGGAGGTTCATCCAGTTTAATCTTTGAGTTCTTAAGGAACTTTTGCATGCGCCACTAAGCTTTTGTACAAAATGGTTATCAAGCATAGGGCCTATAGAGTTAGAGGTGCTAGGAATGTACAACCCCTTGGAACCTCTCGGAGCATTTTTTTAGGATTTTAAACTCGAGCCATCAACTACCCGGAGTAATTAAACTTATAGATAACCTTAGAACTTCATCCGGGAGAGGATCTTCATATTTGGTAAGTTCCAAGTATGGAAGTTATCTATATACACCCGTGGACTACATATAGGTACATTAAATGGTTAAGATGTTCCCAGAAAGCCTAGATATTGACTTACAACCCTGATCCAAGATATTTCCTCGTTTGCACGAAGTCCTAGAGCAATCTCAAAGCCATATGACAAGTTAAGACAGGGAAGAGCGTCACAGAATCAATGAGAATCCTAAGACCATAGTTTGCTAAATCACACAGAATGCAAGGTGGCCTGTATATTCGAAGAGGGATGTGCAACCGAGATGATTGGGACATATTTGACAATAACCGCGTAATACTGGTAATCGTTCTATATACAAAGATGAACATGCATCTACATTGCACTATCGTAAATGAACCCTGGCGGGTTCCACACTTGTGGATTTCCCATAGAGAAAGCTGCTAGCTCGGTGGCACAACTCTAGATAAATCCAGATTTTTTTTTAAAAAAAATGACCCAGGAGCTGGGCGCGAGACCCAAGGGTTGACTGTAGAAGTTGAATTTCCTCGGATTTGTGGTAGAGAGATCAGTTTGAAGACTATGTTGATGTGAGATGTTCACAGAGAGTGAAGCGGGATAGTTGGAGTCCCAATGGTGATCATATATCATAAGCCGTGATTCATAAAAAAAAAGAAGCCCGAAGGATATTGCCGCGACATGTTCTATTCTCATCCCGGTTTCTCGGGCATTCCGCGACGACTTTGTTGACGTGGATAATGGTAGAATGGATTGGTGAAGTCGATTGGGAGGTGATCCACATGATAGGCGCGGGCCTCATTGCTCCACTCGTGGGAGAGATCGGAATTGGTTCGTATGCGGTCGGGTGGTAAATGCTCGAATATGGCGATAGAAACGTCCTCTGGATCCATCCGGGAAGGTCTGCGGTGGTTGAGACTAGGGACGGCGTGAGTCACGTCGGAGGTCACTCGGGTTGCGTCGACGAAATCGGGGAGGTCGCGTGGCGCAGAGAAAGACTCTGGTTTCCAGACGTGGTTATGTACCAAGTGAATGAGTTTACCGAGGACGGCGAATTCAAGCTTCAGCTTGATGCTGTATACGACGCCTTTGAGCATGGTTTCCATGATGTAGAAGTTCATGTACTCGGCGACGAGAAGACCCAAGTCCAGGATGATGATGATGAAGTTGATGACCAGTAGCTGGTACTGAATCTTGCGTTTTGTACGGTCTGGGTCTAGGCGTAGCATGCGTACTGTTTCCCAGATGTATAGCCCCGAGATGATGAATTCCTGCACACAGAAGCCTGTCATTTGGATCTTTTCCATTATATTGTAGCCTTTCTTCCACCTTCCTAGGGAGGGCTCGTTGTAGACCAAGTTGGTCCCGTAGGTGAGGGCGGTAGTGGGAAGATGGAGGATGACTGCGTTAACCATGATCATGATCAACACGCGACGCAGGACTCGGTGGTTTGATAGGACCAAATGTAGGCGTGAGTACAGGACAATCGATTGGCCGGTGACCATACACCACCATCCAATTGTGAGAAAGGTGACAGGCAGCCATGAATTGCCCTGGGTGAGGTTGAAAAATTTGAGTAAGAAGCCTAGCGAGTAGGGAAGTAAACCGGCGGAGGAGGAAATAAACAAACTCCAGAAGTAGAGTCCTCTGTATTCCGTGAAGGTGACGAAGAGGAGGATCAATAACTCGAAGGCATTGTACCAAGTGATACCAGCAAGAGTGGCGATCGTAATCTTCATGCTCAATGAGGCTCCATCATAGTGAGCACTGATGCCGTCCCCGGCGGCACTGAAATCGCTCATGGCGTTGACTCAGTCAGGGGAATGGCATGGCGTGTGGAGCAGAAGTGGATCGGGTATGAGATATAGGAAAATCTGGGGAATTCTGGGATTCTGGGCTTTAAAGAAATAAAGAAATAAAGAAAGTGAGAAAAGGTAAAACAGAAAAGAACAAAGAGGCAGAGCAAAGCTGGGGCGCAAACCCCGTATAATTGCATGCGGGGGCCGGCGATCAGGGTACCCCAGACTGATGAAAATGTAAATAACAGACGTCCGTATGCCCGATTATATTAGGAAATGGTTGAAAGATCTAAAAAAGCAATAAAAAGAAGGACTATCCTACACTTGGAGCTCAGATTGTCAGATCTATTGACCTGTGCTTTTGGGGGATCTCCGTGTTTTACAATGAGATTGTGAACTTATCTCAACCTCTCTTGAAAACTTCAAGTTTAGGGGGGGGTCAATATATTGAAAATATTCAAAAGCCACTCGGCTAAAAGGGGGAATTATTGAAATTGCCCGTTTGTCAGCCAAGACTTTGGGGATATCCAGCCTCACAGGGTCATAGCCCTCTCTTGATTGCGCCACGAAGTTTTGTGAGTCTTTACCTATGGACTGGGAAGTCCTTTCTTTGTTCCTATTCATTTGATTTCAATTCGACACTTTCCACAAGAGGAATATCATTTGGTCAAGCCACTGGAGACCTTCGGCAACCTTCCAAGATTGGAAAATGAGATCTGCTGATGTCATCGGAAATTGGCGCGTGACTTTAATATCATAGCCCTAGCTTCCAGGGCTGGAGTTTTTTTTTTTATAAAAAGAAAACTGTTTATTATGTACCGGAGTACTCCGTACAATAAAATTTCCATTTATTCATAATACTTTATCCAATGATGCTCTTCCTTAAACCCAAGCAGTTCCTTAATTTTCCGGTTACTGATCGGAGCCTCTCTGGCCCCCAACTCTCGCGTAACCGGGACACCGGGACAAACCCGCGCTAAGAACTCAGCGGTGTTCTCGTAATTGGTAATTTCGTCGTTGACAGCATTAAACACCTGAAACCCAAGGCCATCCTTCTGAACCCCAAGATCACACATCTGCCCGAGATCGCGAGCATCGATGTACGACCACCCATGCGGCGCCCATTTCTCGGGATTCTCAACATATGAACGGAACATGGACTGTTGGTACTCCTCCGGCGCAACAATGCGACCGATACGCAGTATATAGATGTCACTTCCATACCGGCGTGCAAAGCCACGTGCAATGCTCTCGCCGCACACCTTGGAGATGGCGTATGTGTCCATCGGGTTTGCGTCGACGGTTTCTTCGACTGGGAAGGAAGGATAATCTACATCTCCCTCTGCATAGCTCACGCCGTAGACTGTGACAGAACTGGCGATGATGATCTTCTTAATACCGAGGCGCGAGGCGGCTTCGATTATGTTGTACGTTGCCGAGGTATTGCCGCGGAAGGTTTCTTCGTCTGGAACGATCATGTTGCGTGAATACCCGGCCATGTGAATGACTGCATCAGGGACTAGCCCGAGTGGTTCGCGGAATGGCTCGGTCAAGCGGAAATGAGAGCCCAGTGCGCTGTATACCTGTCCGGTGTTTGTCAGGTCGACGCGCATTGTGTGGACTCGCTCTTCCAGCTCGGCGGGAAGAGGAACGAGGTCGAGGTTCAAGATATCATGGCCTTGTTGGAGGAGATATTTGATGATATACTGTCCAGCTTTGCCGGAGCCTCCAGTGATCACGATGCGTTTTCCCATGCTGTGGTCTTGTTTGTAGGAGGCGGTTGAACAATGCGGGGTATAGATGACCAAGATATAACTATATAGATAGATTGATGTAAACGTTGTAGAAGTGAGTTTATATAAGTGGCTAGTTAAGATACTCTAATTTGAAAAGACTCTGAGATGCGATTGAAGAGACAATCGCTTGTACGCGAAAGGAAGCCGGAAGATGACATTCCGAGGTTGTTCGGCCCGACAAAGATGGAACGAAAGCTTCCGGATGAGTAGAATGACACTCATTACTAATTTACAAGAATACGCAGCTTTTATCATTGGCATAGGACTTGACAGTAGAGAATATGTACATAGAAGAATGCTATGCATGCCTTTCCTCTTTTGGCCAGGACGGCAAATCACATAACTCGCATGATTTAGGGCATATTCTTGTGACAAGAAAGAAATATATTTAAACCCATCGAATTTGGACATGACCTAAAACAGTATAGCCAACATTTTCACTGACAGCGTGGGCTTGTTAGCGCCACTAGTTGTTTGCTTGCCTGGGTTGCCCGTTGGTCAAGGCAACCCTCGTTCTATTGGTTAGTTATGATTTTGTCTGCTTTACGGGCAACAAGTGCCAAGTGTGCATAGTCCTCACCGACTAGTTGAGAAGTATGCGCATCATACGTTTGCTTGATTGCAAGCAAAAAATCGATGCTTGAAGTGTATCTGCCGTACAATCTCTATATTTTCTCGGGGGTTTTATAAGGTTCAAAATGAGTAGTACGGGCAAACAGTTAAGAGAGAGTTATTTTCTATTGGCTTAGCAGAAGGCTGAGAACCCTGCAGGCTCTCTTCCCGTGTTTCACCCTATGCGGGATTTACCCCAGATCACCCAGGCCAAGTGTAACTACATATGTAGTTATATTTATATAGTATTCTGATTGGGTGTGCATCCCGTCTGTAGTTCTCGACCGTGTCTACGTAATATCACCCCGAATGATATATGGTTCTCATGATTTGGACCCTCATAGATCTTATTTAGTGTTGTTGTTTATAGCCTTGTGGGAAAATCTTGGTTTCATTCAGCCCCGAACAACCATTAATATCGCCAAGCTGGATAACTAATCTCAGTCAAGATATTAGCCCGGCATTCTATTTTGCGGACATGGCAGGGTGCAGCAAATTCAACTGCTTTATTTTGATGGGTAAGCGGTCTGAGCATGTTATCACTGGCTGATCACGATGATGATTATATCTCACACCTGCTCTAGCCCGTTTGACAATCGTAATCACCCAGTGAGACCGCGCAGAGAGCATATTATAAGGAATATATTCACAACAATCAGTTGGACAATATGCTCTTGCGGACGGTTTCAGCTAGAATATCCGCTACGGCCTTCATCCCATCAAGATTCGGATGGAGAAGTGGCCCCGATGCAAAGCCTCCAACCCAGGGTTCTTTGCTGCCAAGTGTATGTTCCTGGCTGAGTTGGTGAACTGGGACTGTTTCACACCAATCTGTTCGACCTTCCACAGCGGCAGAATATGCATATTGTAGACCAGACGCAACACCGCGGTAATGCTGAATTCTCTCCTGGGTCAGCGGGATATCCCGACCAGCTTGAGTGCCAGGTCCCAGCACAGCAAGATATTCGACAAGGAAGACTCGAGCTCCCGGGGCCCGTTTGTGTATCTGATCGAGGACTTCCCCTAATCGCTCTGCCAGTTCTTTGGGTGATAATGGCGCGGAAGATTGTAGCTCGGCATCGCAAGCATCGGCGATCATGCCGCCAATGTAGTTGATGTCGTTTCCTCCAGCAGTCACGGTGATTATATTGGCATCTTCGGGGAGGTTGGAGATTTGCGGCGGGAAGGTCGTGTTGAATGGAGTAGACTGCGGATCGACTGTTATGTTGAGCAACGTTGCACCAGAGACTGACAGATCAGTGAGATCAGCGTTTAAGTGCTGCGCGAGAAGATGGGGATAATTCTGCCCTGATCGCAATGCGGCATATGGCTCGATTTGTGGAGGAATGTCAGGACCAGCAGCAAAAGAGCTGCCCAGACTTGCGATTTTGAGTTTCTTTGGAGATTCCATAGTCCAGCAAATAGAAGAGCAGCGGAGCAGAAGATCAGGGAAGTGACCTGAAGTTGGAGAGTAGCTTTGGCAGAATTCACGGGAAATCGATGCCTAAAATGTTAGGCCGAAACTGCTCAGCCCAGCTGCTGCAGGTGACCTGGCGCCCATCGGCCGGGGTACAGCACCCCCCGTAGCCCTTAACCCCGGGCCTGAACCTCATACCCCGAGGGAGTAGACATCAGTGGAATACTTTCTCTTACACATTTTGGGAAAGCCTGAGTATTAGGCTGCGCACAAACATGACTTAAATCCGCTTGGGCTTCGACGGCCTGGTAGTCGGGGCGCCTAATAACCTCCCACTGCTCTTCATTGAGCGAACAGACTGAGAAGCATGTGGAAGAATGGCTGCTATGGCTAATTTTAGCAACACTAAAATGCGGTCTGAATGATGTATATATCAAACCCCGTAGTTAATCTATATTTTTTGGAAATATCCATGCCTATTTTTTGTTGGGTGTTACCCTGGGCTGGGAGTATAATAGTCCGTAAGGATGCTCAAGACTTCTTGGAGGCAGCAGCACAGCCACAAACAGTTCGTATTCTTCCATTAGCTTTGAGGCAATGAACCCGGTGTCATTGGCCACTGATCACCCACCCTGAATCCCTTTGGAAAAGGATCACTCGAATCAAGAACTATCTGTTTGAAACTAGTTATCCAAGCCCTTCCAGCAACAGTCGGGAGAACAGCCTGATATCCGCCGACTTGTGTAATTCCACGAATATGACTGGTGAACTCGGTGCCAATAATACTGCGATGTTTGAAAATCTCCCCCTCTGCCAGCTGGCCTCTCGAGTGCAGAACAGCGAGTCGAGCACATGTGCCGGTACCACAAGGACTGCGATCAAAACGCCCTGGTGAGACAACAACGGTGTTGGTAGCAGCTTTGTAACCATCCTCTTGTGTGAGAGGCTCTGTGAATCCCAGAATACTGACTCCCTTGATTCTAGGATTCTCGGGGTGAACAGGGGTGTAGGAGGCTTGGACCGCGCGTTTGATACGCTCGCCAATCTCAACTAGCTGCGTGCTATACCGAGATTCGATTTTCAGTCCCACGGAAGCTGCATCCACGAGCACGTACATCATCCCTCCCCAGGCAATGTCAACGGAGACCTCCCCAAGGCCGGGGACTAGGACTTGATAGTCCAGTTTGAATACAAAAGCGGGTACATTGTCAAATGCCACGTTCTTGCATTTTCCAGCTTCGCATTCTGCTTTCACGGTGACCAGACCGGCGGCGGTGTCCAGGGTCAATTCGGTGATGGGCTCTTTCATCGGAACCATGCCGGTCTCCAATAGCACGGTGGTGGTGCAGATTGTATTGGAGCCCGACATAGGTGCGTATTCTTCGCTTTCCATGATCAAGAACCCGGCATCGGCTCGTGGATCACAAGGTGGTAGGATCAAATTTGTGTTCATTGAGCACCGGCCTCGAGGCTCGTTGAGTAAAAGCTGACGTATGTCGTCTTTTTCGTTCAAAAAGTGAACCAGCTTGTCGTACATTGTACTGCCAGGGACGTCAAGTACTCCACCAGTAATCACGTCGCCGACTTCACCTTCAGCGTGGCATCCAACGACTGACAATGTACGTGAAAAGGGCATGATATTCGGTTGGCTTGTGGATATTGTGTCGACAAGAGATTCCAAGAAAAATGATTCTAATTTGAACTTAGAATTGATTTGGAAGACGAGATCCTCACGTTGTTTAGAATAACCAGCCGCAAGAAATTGAGCAGCAGCCCGGAAGACCATTTAACCTAAAATAAGTGGTGTGTTCTACCGAAATTATAATTGCTTTTGATGTACTTTTGAAAAGGAAAGTCTACTTTGTATCTTGACGCTGGAAGCGCTGCATTTCTCAATGGCCAGCGAGTCGTGATGATACATGAGATGCAAAATTCAGCTCTGAGTTATGATAGGGCAATACTGTGGTCTGATAGATCAGCAGACCTATCTACCCATATGGAAACAGAGGGCTCAGGCCCTGATAAGGTGAATTTGCCAACATCGTGGACTACATAACTTTACCATGCATATGTTTATTTGTATTCAGGTCTCTTCTCACCATTTACCGAGCAACCTTGCCAAGCAGATGACGGTTGTACTATTCCAAGGTCATCTAGATGTTTGCTTTATCAATGGCGTAAAAGGAGGTGTGATGAATCGAGTCCACCTGCCCCGCATGTAGATTGGCGAAATTTTGAGACTGTGCTTGCCCACTCCGTACACAGGATTGTAGACAAACAAGTGCTAGCTATAGAACTAGGCTTTTTATTCTGCATAATATACGCTCATGGGATAGGAAAGGAAATGAGAAATGACCCCAAGAGAAGTGAAGCGTTTGCAATGAAGATCATGGGGACACCACATTCTGGGCAAAGATCATCAACCCAGACTAATAAAGATCTTTTGGGAAGTTCTTGATTTGCTAGATAGATATGTTATATCAGGAAATAAATATGCCTCCTCTTCGATCACATTGCAAATCTACCTTCAGCATGATTTAGGTCAAAGATAGGACAGTTATCAAGTGTTTCCCCCTCTAGTATTGCAATTCCTAAAATCTGAAGAGAATCCAAAGTTCATTCATTCTTGGAAAACAATATGCGTCGAATATTCGGCCAGTAAGTCCATACTAGAGTTGTAAGAACAGTAGTTGGTATAGCAAAGACCCAGTAAACCCAGAACTTGTTTGACACAGTCCAGCCGGAATCCCCGCCGAAATCAAAAAATGACATGCTGAAGATAGCGCATATGAAAGTAGGAGGAAGAAACGTAAGTGTAACAAAGGCGATCGTTTTCATCGTGGCACTATCCATTTGCGTTGCCCGACCAATTTCCAGGGTAATGCCAGCGTCATGCTGAGCCACAGTATTAAAGGACAATTGGATTTCATTTTGAAGTCTCTTCTCATTTGAAATGGACCGATATCGTAAGCTGGTAATGAAAGACTGCCAGGATCGCAGTCGAAAGTGGATGTCTTCGGAAGCAGCAGGGTCATTATCTGGGTTCGTATAGCTCTCATGTTGCATCAAGATGTGTTCTATGTTTTGCAAGGCAACGTCGAGTGTCTCGTTCACATGAATAGCATGTCGAGCGAGGTCGTGAAGTTGTCTGTAATCGGGCTGCGGTCTTCCTTCTGGTTTTCCTTCTGTCTCCATTGCCCGGACATGATCCCGGATAGCCCATACAGAGGGCTCCTCAAACAGCGCAATCAGTTCGATCAAATATGGATAGACCCAGAATGGATCGCTGAGCCAGCTTTCATCCGGTTTCATCACTGCTCTCAGGAAACGTTCTTTGACGGGTGAGTCGAGATCAAAGGCGAGAATCACAGTTTGATTAGTTGAGGGTAGCCATCGTGTGAAGATATTTGTATGATACCATTTGAACTGGGCACTATTATGGTCTACCTTTTTCACGGCGAATTTAGACCAGGTATCTAAAGAATTAGTGTTGGCTGACCATTCATCTTCAGCGTACTTACTGAAACCAGTGGTGACTCCGGAATCTCGTGTCTTTTCACATCCAAAGTTGCCGTTCCCCTGACGGAAATGATATGACCACCAAAAATGAGGCATACAAAACGCATTAGCGAAAGCTTGTCGACATTGTGAACATTTCTGAATATCGGAAGAATCGGCCACGCTTGTAAAATTAGAGAGTTTGCCTTGATTTGGGTAGTTTCACTTACATGATACATATTTTAGACCAAGCAGGAATAATAGCAGAAAGGTCGTTTGCATCTTCAAGATGAAAGTTCACCCGCCGAATTTGTCGCCAGTCGCTTACATCCGCGCTCTGCTGCAATATTAGCAGATCGGCACACTGTCGGCTCTTCTGCTCCTCCATATCAGTTTAGATAAGAGCTCTAGGCCAGGGTATTTCGAGGTTGTTTTAGAGATGAAAGAGCAAATCTCACTGAGTGGGGGGAATGAGAGAGGGGCCGTGCTCCTCAGCCTCAAATGTGGAAACTGATTCAATTCGAACTGACTGGTGGGATTTATATTGGAGTTTTTACCCGAGATCACTTATTTTACTCTGATCAGTGAAACTCATCGTCCACTGTTGGCGGCCCAACATATTTCTCGTACCCCCAAGCCCAGTACCATCCAGAAGCAATTATTATAAACGCAACAAACACCACCGGTGCATAGTTGACTGTATCTGCAGTCACAGGAATTGAAGAAGGCATGCAAAATAATGGAATGACAAGAATACTCCATCCTAAAAGCGGATAGATAATTAGCGATGGCGATAAATCGTGCTAGTTCGTTCGTACGTACCCAGTGCCACAATATTGCAAACCAACCCGAGTGTGCCAAGGTTAAATTGACCATTCTTTATGTGTTTTCGACCTCCAACAAGAGAGACAACGATTGGGCATGCATAGCTGACAGTCAATGTAATGACTCCGACGCCAGTGAAAGCATTGAATGCAGTAGTTGACCCGAAGTAAATAAATCCGAGCAATATTTGAACAACCATGCCAAGCATCATAGCATTGAAAGGTACGCCATCTCTATTTACCTGCCGCCACCATATAGAACCTGGTATTCCACCATCACGAGCAAATGCCCATGTGCTTCGGGAGACAGCCGTAGTGCAGCCTATAACACAAAACAGAGCGAGCACTATCAATGGCAGGAGAAGCAGGAACGATCCAACCGGGCTTCCAATAGCGGACTTGATAATACTCGGAACTGGTTGGCCGGATTCAAGAGCGGCTAAAACTTTTGTGTCGGGGAGCACGAAAACCAATGGGATGAGGAAGAGGAATCCGGCCAGGGTATTTATAATGACCGCTCCAACCATTGCTTTTGGAACTTGTGTTGATGGTTGCTGGACTTCTTCACACATACTTTGACGGGTCAGTCAGTAATTTCATCGTGGGAAATGAGACGGAAGATGTCCCTTTTGGGTGAAAACCAAATACGTCACTTACCAAATCACCATACCAGTGGACGAAGTGCTATAAGCTGCCTGCAGGAGTCCGACGCAGAAGGACCATCCTGGTGGCCAACCAGATTCGGGCTTAAAACTAGTAAAAACATATTTGGCGTCATGTCTACCCTCTTTTGCAATTGCAAGAACACATGTTATAATAGCCAACAATCCTGCAAGCGTCCAGAATATTGCGAATGTCTGGGTTCTGTATTAGCAGGGTGATGTTGCCACAAGGATTGTTAGACATACGTCAAGATAAGGTAGCCATCTGTTCCCAAATGCCGACACCGCGTTAGCAAAAAATGTGACTGCGAGAAATATGAGGAAAACTTGATATGTTTCCGCTTGGAAGATTCCCACCCCTGGAGCAGATTCGAAAACGTTGATACACGAGACGAAGAAAAGGGTACTCCCAAGGTTGACTGCAAGTGTAATGGTGATATTTCCAACAACATATGACCATCCACAAATCCACGAGGCAATTCTTCGATATGACGGTGGAGACAACATAAAAGTCTGGTAGTAGACTCCTCCAGCAGTTGGATACACCGAGGTTATTTCCCCAAGTGAAGCAGCCACACATAGAGTAATTAAAGAGACAACAAGCCATCCCCAGATTATATTGACAGGGCCTCCACCAATAAGAGGGTAGACGAAAGTTGTAGCCAGTCCATATGGGATCGCTGCCAGTACAAAGGACATGAAAGCTATTTGAAGCGTGGAGCGGTTTCGAACGAGCTCGGGCTCGTATCCCAGAGCCTCCAGTACTCCGTTTGCTGAAGTTTGCTTGCCTTCTTCAATGGTGGGAAATTCCGCAGGTGAGTCGGGCTCCGAGCCTTTGTTCTTCGAGGAACAATGCTGGTGGGCGGTGACTTCGTCTGCCATGATAGATGTTTGGCAAAATTGGGGCGAGTAACGAAATAGTGGAGATCACCCTGAGATTCAAATAAATCGATCAAGAGCGGCTAAGAAGGCTAAACTGCAGGGCGTCTGATCCTGGGTATAAACCGATGTAGTTGAATCCTACACCTACAAAGGAAGTTTTGGATGTAATAAACGGATGTAATAAACGCTGGGATGTCCAAGCTGTTTATCACCTATTCTAGCGAGGGGAATCCCGTGCCTAGGCTAACCTTCTGCTGACCTCATAAAAGCATGAGTACATTGACCAGTGAAGACGAAGGTCACTCAAATCGCTATCCCATATCTCTCTGGGGTATCCACCAAGTGGAGAAACGGATTCTCGCCGAGATAACGTCTGATAGGAAATACTGATGATCTAGGCAACCATATACATAAAGATAAAACTAGCAGAAAGATTGCACAGACAATGTGTCTGAGCTGAAACATAGACGATCCTCTCCACATTAGAAGTTTGACTGTTTTAGGTAAACACACTAGTATGAAACAGGTTAGAGTTTCAACGCTAATGCACGGCGGCTACGCTATACCAAATATGGCTGGTCTCTATCTACCCGTGGAGGTCCGGAGTTCCCTTTCGAGCCCTCTACCATATGGTGAGAAGTATATGATAGATTAGTTTCGATTGGGTTGGAGACCTGTAGTAATCAATTGACGCGGCTCGGTAATTTCCACAAAAGGATTCCTAAATATTGAACCCCTAATAGGTCATGATTGTAATATGAATTTTTAGGTAGCTGCACATCTGGATATCCGTGCAAATTTCCCCTCATAATCCGTAGAAAGCTAAGATGAGAGACTTCTCCGCATATATGATGTCATAAGAGGACATGGTGCGGAGAGAAATCGATTCAATGATGATTTGCGATTGAGAGTTGGAACATAAGCCTTAGTTTTTCTATCAGCCATGTCGAATGGTGGGAGGGGCCTCCCAAAATTGTGTCAGAATCTGCCCAGTTTCGAAAAACTACAATATCAACTCCAACCTACACATATACCCAAACCCTGTCTTCAAAAGCCCTTCTACTTGCTACCATCCAGGTTCGCGCTACGTACATACCCAGTGAGTACATCCTAGGTCTAACCTTGGGTACACTGATGACCTGGAGGTCAAGATTTCTCAAATGAGAATTTTCTTAAAAATGCTTGATGTTCTGGGTCACGCGCATGCTATACAAAAAGACGCTAGTTCGCATTAAGAAAACGAACCCTCGCAGCGTATTGTCAGTCCTTTTCTGGACTAGCGTGAAAGGAAGGTGCGGGGAGAGTTTGTTACCATTTGGGAGACCTCACTTCAAACCAATCGGGGGGGGATCTCATCAGAAATGAGGCGTTGCTTATCGGCAGGTGACCGGATCCCGGTTCATGCACCGGTCTTTGAATTCTTTGATCGGGTTCTCACCCGATGCCCCGCCATCTCAGACTGATGTTTCCCCCTCTCCCAGCGAAACCACACCATCTCTTTGATTTAAGTAGTATGGAAAGCAAAGAGAGATTGCCTTCTCCACAGAAGAAAAGGCAAAATCCCAACCGGTGCCGACCAAAATCAAGAGGGGGCTGCCAACGGTGCAAGCAGCGGCGAGTAAGTCGAGGTGAAAGATATACAGTTTCTCCTTCATCTACGAAGGCCCTCTTTGGATTCCATATAATTAATACTTATTCAGCGCAGATGTGATGAGGCAAAGCCAAGTTGTCAGGAATGTACCAAGCGAGGACACACATGTCCCGGTTACCAAAAACAGAGCTTGCAATGGCGATATATTCACAAAGGCAGCAAAGAGCCAAATCAGCCAACACCATCGATTGACTTTCCCGACACGGTTGCGACCGAATCCGAGTTTCCCGAAGTGATTAATCCAACACAGGAGGGAAAAGACAATCTTCAGAATGAAACCCAGAACATCTGGGATACGGCATGCCCAAACCTCTTCGACCAACTGCCGGATTTTGATGAGCCCACAGATGCCTGGTTCTACACCGAGTCGGGGTCTAATGGTACGGTTATAACCAAACCTGATGGCGAGCTGGATGGGTTATCAATTTTGCGTCAACGACTGGCCAACACATCCGTCCCCTCCTTTCTCATCCAGCTACCAGTGATGTTAGTGCAATACTACTTCCATACGGTCTGTAACCAATGGTCATCCTTTGACTGTCCTATCAATCCTTTTAGAGCCATTATCAGCCGGCTGTGGAGTCGAAATGCGGCTATTTACTTTGCCATCCAGAGCATGTCAGCTGCCTCGTTGGCCAACGATTTTCCAACCATGCGAGCCATCGGAATACAGACACAACAACAGGCAATTGCATGCCTGAATAACAGTGTTCAAAAATGTTCCAACTTCACTCAGGCAAAAGATGATGAGTACTTTCTGGCACTGCTCATGATTGGGTCCACCACTGGGTGGCACGATGCTTCTGATTTGGGACTTCCATATCTGAGAGCGGCCCAAGACCATCTTCTGAGACAAGAACGCCAGTGCAAGAATGCAAACTCTGCCCTCGCAAAACAACATCCACTTTTCAAACAGTGTCTCCTTTGGTGGAACTTACTGGCTGCCTTTGTGGCAGAGGAGTCACCCATCCTCGACATAGAAGACTCTATAGAAAACTCTATAGAAAACAGCGACACGGATTTTTCAGTCTATCTTGTCGATGGGGAGATCCTACCACATCCATGGACAGGGTCTCTCAGGTACTCATTGGGTCTCTTCTATCGAACTGCAAGAGTGATTCGAGCCGCAAGAACCTCCCACCGCCGAAGGCCACAGTCTTTAGATTCTACCTTAATTGACTTAAGCTCCATGGCCGAAGAACTCGATCTCAGGCAGAAAGCTGAACATCTCGAGGACAGAATTCTGTTTAGCGGGTTCTCATTCTATTGTGGGCCTGTCGATATCGGTGATACAAACACGCCGCCGTCCCATTTTCTTACGTTGGCCGAAGCATATCGCTGTACAGCACTGTTGCAGATTTACCATGTTTTCCCGGACATTCTTGAAGAGCGGCTACTAAGTAATCAAACTGCGGATGGCGAGCGCCCCATTCCAGCTCTCTTTTTATTGTTATTCCCGATTATTGCCACTGAATGGTCATCGCGCTCGGTGGAAGACGCACGGCACACCCTTGCACTGCACATTGTATCCCTCTTGGAGCAGCTTCCTTCAACATCTGGAACGAAGGTTATGCAGCCTATTGTTTTGGCTTGCATCTCTAGCGATCTTGTGTTCTCATCTGGGTCTGTGCTGGGCGCTGCACAAAATACGATCCCTAGTCTAAATACGCTGGATGTTGAAATTGCGCAGGCCAGGCGAAAGGTTAAAATGCGGCTGTCTGAACTTATCTTAATTCTACCAAAGCTTCCAATGCAACGCATTTATAACGTTGTGCACGAGACCTGGGACCGTGCGGACTCTGGTTTAGAAGAGTTCTGGCTGGATGTTATGCTGGATTTAAACTTGGAAACAATTATGGGGTAGGATCAGTGTGGTATCCAGAATTCTGCTCCCTGGCCAATATCTCTATATATTCATTTGCCTGTTCAACTGAATCCACTTGATGAAACTGCCTTGAAGAATTGCTCTTATTTTGTAGATCGCTGTCCCAAAAGGTCACTTTATAAGCGCTTGTGTATGTGGAGCAATCTTGATGACAATATCAAATCTCAGCTTCTATTTTCACAAGACATAACAGACCATACCCAGTTCAAAATACATATGCCTGTGTAAGGCTCAATACCTCGCAATCGGGCATATTTGAGTGCCTAGCCCATGACTTATGCTTATCCGCAACTCGTCTCCAGGCTGGAGGAACTGCGGTGGGCTCTGTGAGATACCAATGCCACAAGGCGTTCCGGTGATGATGACGGTCCCGGGCAGTAATGTGTGGCCCTAATAGTTGAAATTAGTTATATTTGCTTGAAGATGTTTGGAAGGTTATTCTGTACCTGAGAAAGATAAGACACAATTTCAGGTATGCTGAAGATCATGTCATCAGCAGAGCCATTCTGCATAATCTTTCCATTGAGACGGGTCTTCAGATTCAAAACTGAAGCATCGGAAATTTGTTCCGTAGACACGATACATGGACCAAGTGGGCAAAAACCATCCTGATCGAGGTTAGTCGTGGAGTTCATCTTGGGTATTGGCTATATCGACATACCATTCCCTTTGCATAAGACCACTGTGATGTCTTCTCTTGATGTTTGCGAGCCGTCACGTCATTGGCAACTGCGTAGCCCAGAACGTAGTCGGCTGCTTCAGCCACTGAAACGTTCTTGCATTGTCTGCCGATGACTATCGCTAACTCAACTTCATAGTCTGCTTCATCGTAATCCACATTGGAGGGAAGTATAATGGGTTCGGATGCAGATGCAATGCATGTGCTGGCCTTCAGAAAAACACTACACGGTATCAGCAAATGTCAGGAGAAAAGGCAGATATACTAACGTTGGCGTGTTTGGAAGAGTCAACTTCATCTCGGCTGCGTGCTCTTTGTAGTTTAGGCCGACGCATCGAACTGTCCCAGCTTCGATTTGCGAGACTGGGGATAGCAATTCATCAATAGTTTTGATTTCACCCGTGAATGAAGCATCATAATCAAATGCCGAGTTACCAGCCACCACTTTGACTAAGACTTCGACATTCTTTTCTATGGCCTGGCCCACTATGAGTCTGTTAGTACGAGTTGGACTTTGATGAACTTGGGTATAAGGTACCGTCAATATTCGGATTCACCGGCTCGCCGCCATATATTTTACCATCTTCCGCCCTGAAGCGAACCCATCGCTTCCAAACCTGTAGTACATTAGATTACTCTAAGACGTTCTTGGCGAAGCACCTACTGGGTGTTTTGGGCTATCTTTGACATCCATCCCATTGACATTTGAAATTCCCATTTTGAGAGATAGTGATAGATAGTGACATAAAATGTGTTTGAACAATAAAAAGTGCGAATGCACTTTGTTTACTTATCCCCCAATACTCCTGTCGGGAAATTGATCGGGAATTCGTAGATAAGATATCGTTATTGCCGATGCCAAGACAATACAATGCGGGGAACCCATTTTGGGAAGGATAGAGCTGCATGTCCCATGACAGCTGATATACATTGTAGGTGTGAGAAAGTGAAATATCGGAGGCAGTTAAAATGATGATAATTTGGGGGATATAAATCAGTATGCCGGTTTAAGCTTAAAATGCCCAGGAGACTACGAGCTAATGCAAAGAAAAGCCTTCACCTCCGGCTAATCCCCCAGCTTATCTATGACACAGAATTTGATTGGTCACGGCCTAAATTGTTCGGGAAATCCTTCCGGCCAAGATTTCGAATAAACCGATTTGCCGATTGATAACGCTTGTATAATTTCCGTGTATATAAGAACAGATGGGAATGGATCCAACTTACGATAAATTTACATTCAAAATGAAGGAGATAGATATCAAAACTGACATATCATCGGATCACGATGTTCAGATGGGCAACTTCGTAGTTGACCCCATCCGAGAAAGGAAACTACTATGGAAGCTTGATCTCTGCATTTGTCCTTTAGTGATGCTCATTTTCTTGGTTGCATATCTTGATCGAAGCAACTTGGGGTAAGCTTTCTATCCACACAGCAAGAGTTCTCATCGCTAACTCCTAGCTAGAAATGCAGCTGTTGCTGGAATGCCGGTAAAGACGAATTCACGTTTTGTGAAACAATGGGTTACTGACTCAGCTCTTACAGGAAGATATTGGTCTAGTTGGCAATGAACTAGGAAGTGAGATTATGTCCTGTCGAGTATTCGAAGCTATAGCTAACAATACCAAACCAGATGCCGTGTCGTTGTTTTACGCAACCTATGTCTTCTTTGAGATCCCGTTCTCTATGCTCCTCAAGAAATTACGCCCAAATAGACTCATTTCGGCATTGATCCTTGGCTTCAGTGCATCCATCTTGGCTGCTGGATTTATCAAGAATGTTGCCGGGCTTTATACTACCAGGCTATTTCTCGGTGTCTTTGAGAGTGGCTTATTCCCGTGAGACTATTTGCTGCCTTGACAAGAATATCCTGGATAGAAACTAATTATTGCGCAGATGCTTGACTGTCCTCTTGACCACCTTTTACAAGCGCGAGGAACAAGCACAGAGAATTTCGTATCTGTTCGTCTCTGCTGCTCTGAGTGGAGGCTTTGGTGGATTGTATGCGCGACTCTCCCTATTCTGTCAAACAAATCCGAACAACGGTGGCTAATATAAAATTTTAGACTCGCCTTCGGACTGATTCGCCTAGATGGTGCCGCTGGCCTTGAGGGCTGGAGGTGGCTTTTCATTGTGGAGGGCATTATGAGCGCGGTCGTTGGTATTGCCACGTTCTTCCTCCTTCCAAACGACTTCGAAACTGCCTACTTCTTGAATGAAGAAGATAAAGAGCTGATGCGCATGCGCATGCAACAGTCGGCACGGTACGCTGACACTGAAGAATTTGATGTGAAGGAAGTGTGGAAAACACTGAGAGACCCCAAGAGCTGGCTCACCTCCTTCAACCAAATTTGTGTCAACACTTGTTCCTTCGGGTTCAGTACCTTCCTACCTACTATTATCCGAGGGTTTGGGTTTGATTCGGTCAAGACCCAACTGCTTACTGTTCCCGTGTACATCTGGGCCTCTGCGTTCTACCTGGTCGTTGCCAATTTCTCCGATCGAGTGCGTATGCGAGCCGCCTTCATGGTCCCGCTGTGTCTGGTGACAGCTATTGGCTATGCCATGCTGTTGGGAGTGGATGTCCATGCGCGAGGTCCATTATATTTCGCGACATATGTGTGTGTCACTGGGTATGTGTTTTCCGCGGGTGTATATTTGTTGAGCAATTGTTAACCTTCCTAGGATTTATGCTGTGGTTGGACTCGGAGTCAGTTGGAATGCCAACAGCCATTCTGGCTATTACAAGCGTGCCATGGGAGTAGGCCTCCAGCAGACTATCGGAAATTGTGCCGGTTTGATTGTGAGTGGAGTGTCATATTAACGTCGTTTTGTGGCACGTCAAGCTAACATAATTCAAGGCTGGGCAAATCTACAAGTCACCCGTAAATGGACGATATGTAGTCGGTCATTCTGTCTCCCTTGCTACCATCTGTCTTGCATTCTTTGGTAATGCTGGGATGTGGACTTTGCTTCGATACCACAATAAGAAGCGAGACCAACTGTCGCCGGAGGAGAGGGAGCGCATTATCAGCTCCGGTTCATACGAAAAGAAAGGCGGAGATTTCCATCCGGACTTCCGGTATATCCTGTGAATATTACATCTTTCATACCAAGTATTCAGATCTAGTCATATAATAGGCGGGATATAATTTAAAGCTATCAACTATAGTACTAGAAGAATAGTTGGCTGTTTGTACGGCCTTGTCGAGTCATTTTGGTAGTCAAATGGTATACATAGAAAAGTCGTTTGCACAAAGCCTTTTTCCGCATTTTCTGCAGTCGACCTATCTAAACAAAAAGACTACTGAAAATACTACTGAGATACTACTGAAAATACATCACAAGGCCGCTTATGCAGCCGACTATGCTTGTCATTTTAGATGTATTAAGTGTGATATGCAATTTCAGAGATCATTTGCTCCCATGTTTCAAGATCAGCAGCCTGTGGAAATGCAAAGTTCTGATCTTCCCAGACTGCAGGCCACATCATATCGGGCGAAGAATCAGGTGGGTGACCGGCCGCTGCAATAGACTCAATATTAATGGGCGCCGACATCACTGGGTTCCTTTCGCGATCCTGTTCCACAAAGTCTGGCAATATTTCAGGTGAACTCATTGGAGCATGGTCACCAGGCTGATCGTTGGCTTGGGCGAGTCCAGTGGTACGGATTATACACAACTCTACCACTTTGACCTCCGCAAGACCAAACTCGTTTAGCCAAACATCCTTCCGTAATCTTTCGCAATATTCCTCAAGATCGTTCAGGATTGCCGCGGTCTGAGGGGCAATGGGTCGCCGCACAGCGATAATACCCAGGATGAAGGCACTGTTGAACATATTGTGGGTTCCTAGTGTCCATCTCATATTTTCTGATGTTCCATAGTTCAAGGACTGCAATCTGATTTTCAGATCGGAAGATGCCGAGGAGATACATGCCTCGTGACTAAGGCTGAAGCGGTTTGTCATGGACTCGCGCAGAAGATAAGGTCGGTGCAAAGTGATTCTGGCAAAGTGGAAAGCAGAGTGCAGATAGAGACGATGCCAAGGTAAAAATGTATGCAACTCATCCAGTGAGAGGTCGGGATCTTCCACGGCAAAGTAGGATGGGAGTTGCTCTTTCCAAGTAACAAGCTTGTTATCCATCTCGATTACCATATCGTACGATGCAGGATATAAACCGAAGCACCGGTCTTGGATTTCACCTGCAATTTTACCTAGGCCACTACCGAGTAGGGCGACTGTGCTCATTGTAGGATAGCTCAATGGATGAGATGTAGCAATAGAGGACTCTTCGTCAGTCAATCCATCCAGCCATACGTTGTCAGGTGCTTTGATAAGACACATATGATCCGAGATCGCGTATGGTCTGCCAAGAGCGAGGGCAATGGTCTTATCAAGCAAGTAGAGATTGCTCCAAATGCGTCTTCTGGTTTCGGTGGCTTTTCTCGACAACCCCCATTTTTCTCCATCTATATGCATGCCTTGTGCTTGGGCCATGCGCATGGCAAAGCTGATGGTGAGCCAGCTCTCTGCGGCTTGTCGGGTATATAGCAGATAGCGCGTAACCATCAAACCTGCTCTAACAAGATCTAAGCTCTCACCATGAAAGGAGGGTGAGATAACGATCGCTCTCCTGGCAGCCCAGTAGAAACGAAGAGAGGCTTCTTCGCTTTCTTTCCGCTTTTCGGGCGAAGAGGTCGTAGGACTGTCTAAAAGCACGCTGAAAGCGAGAATAATAAATAGAAGAGCAAGCCAGCGCAGATCTATTCCAGCAATTTCGTCGAATCCAAATTTTCGGCCCCAAAATTCTGCAAATTGAGATCTGAAGGTGTCGGGGTGAACGGTATCAATAGCCCAGTTGATCTCGGTCGGGAATTTTTCAATTAGCCGATCAACAGTGACTTTATTCCGCGGTAAGAGACCAAGTAGATCCCAAACTTGCGAAAACGGCCCAGAGTCATTTCGAAATGATTGCAAAGAATCTTTGCTAGACAGCAAGCTCATAGGGGGGAGATCGGGGGCTGACTCCTGAATCATCCACGCTGCCACCTGGTGACCAAAGTATGAATTACCGAAGAAGCTAGGTGCTCCCCGGGCAAAATACAACTGCCCCAGCTCTGTGCCCTGGGTATCTGCTATCAGACTTGTAAGCCTTGATCTACGTTTTGACAGCAAGGATATCCGGTACCTGCTGTGCTCACTCTTTCTGGTGCCATCTCATGACCCTTCTCATTTTCGGGCCAATGACATAGTTGAGGAACACCGCGCTGTATACAACGAGAACAAGGCAGTTCTCTGTCACATTTCTGCTTCCTGGCATGACACTGGGAACAGGAAGTGGGTTTTCTCCCCCGTTTCACTCTACGACGAGAGTCGAGCGCCACATTATTTTTCTTTCTTCCATTGGCGCTCATTGTTGCAGTCCCAAACGGTGAGTACTCGGGAGTTGTTGAGTAGAAAACAAAAAGTGAGTGACCCGAAGTTGAACTAACCAGTTAGCCTGATGTATTGGCCTTAGGGATCAGGCCTTGACACCATGAACTTGAACTATTTCTTTTTTTGCTAATACAACAATTGGAATCATGTTATTGAACTTGATGATACTAGGTAGAAAGGTTACTGCTTAAGACAGTGTCTACATATCTCAGATGTTAGCCTCGTATATCTAATACCATGGGCTATTGCTTTCTAAAATAGAAGGGAAATAGTAAATTCGACGAAGAAGATGAAAGGAACATGAAGTATGAAAGCTCTGGCCTCTGAGGGAAGCCGCCCCTGTACACGCTATACTTCCAAGGTTAGTCAAGGAAAGCGCTGTTTTCGTAATACAAGCTTCCGTGGACTCTGCCCAGGTACCTAGAGGCTTTTAGTACTCTTGAGTCTTTAGCACTTAAGAGGTTTTTTTAAGCACATATTATCCTATTTCTTTTGATATTTAACATTCTTTAGCTAGAATATCAATATTTTTTAATTAAATTCAATTATCTTAACTACTTACCTAGGTTCCAATATTAATTAATAATGCTGATTGTACTTTATCTCTAGAATTCTAGATTAATATCCCTATTCTTGATTTTCAACAATCAAAAACTTGAACATAATACTAGTATATTCAAAGTAAAAGGCTATAGCAGACTTGGAAGCTATATGTGAGAATAAAGAACAGGGGTGTGTTTTTGAAGATTCCCTTCACCTCGCAAATGCTTTTTACATTGGCATTCAAGAAAAGGAGACCACCCTTCCTGGCGCTAGTCCTACATAGTCTGGCCGCCTTGTTGACCACTCTCTCCGTGCAACTTTTATCATATGTAAACAATGCGCAAATGAGTATATTATAATAAGAAACCCCAAATATGTCAATGGAAACATCATTTTCCTGATTCAATTTCGAAGTTTGCCATTGCGGTTGAACTCGGTTTTAAGTAGAATAGATGCTGATGTTGCTAATGGTCTAGTGGTGCGGATCTCGGAATGGAGACTGAAGGCTTACATGGTCGTTTCTTCGGACATTTTTGTTCCAACCCGGGAAACTCTTGTGAGAGGAGGCTAACATGTGCAAGGAGGAAGCGGGCTGATAAGTATCTTGGTAATAAGTGCAGTGGTGTTTTTTGAGATAGTTATCGCATGCTTGCCGGTACTATTGAATTCACATAATTTTTGCCGTATGTAACCAACGAAGTAAAATCTGTGACTATGGGATCTAATTGGGCGGACCCCTGCATTTCTCTATCAGCCAATATAAGGGTCATTGTAGATTGGGAGGGGAACCCTGTCAAAAGTCAACGTAGTCAATGCGCGAAACATCGGACATTTCTTTTCTTCTATAAATATCTGGATCTGGGGATTTCTATAAGGGATGAAAAAAATCGTAGATGTGGCCGTAAGGTAGACAAGCTGATGTGGAAAGATGCCTCTAACGCTATACAGCATGGATTTAAATAATTCCTGGCTCAAATCACTGTCTCCATGTCGTGGCATGATAGTATACTAGGCGTAAAGTATTGTTTCCGCTTTTTCCGAAAATTCTTTATACATACCCCAATTCTGAAGTTCAAGCAAGCGGGCCGTTCCTGCTTGGCTGTGGGAACACCGGAGACCGCCGGACTTGTTGTGATTTGGCTCCACGAAGCTTATCTCTTCTTGGCTGCGAGCGCACGTACATTTCCTCTTCTAGTCATGGTCACCACTGGCGGAGGACCTCCCCCAATAGCCCGCAAATGAGATAGTGATCTATTAGCACTGTCTCGCGTCTCAGTCACATTGGCTTCATTCCAGTTGGGAAATTGCGTGGTCGAAATTCCTCTTCTCCTGGACTCCGAATCAAATGGGTCAGCCGAAAACGGTTGACAAGGACACTCTTGCGATAAGATGGAATGCTGACCTGCAATTTATTCTCTCCAAACAGTCGCAATCATTCGGCTCTATTTCTACCCGGTGGGTGTCATGGTCTCAAAGGCTAGAACGAGAGATTAAGAGGGTTTGCTGACTCTCCCAACCTCTTCTTGTCCATTACCTGGGCCTAGGTTACACCAGATCTTTAAATCCTGACTGGAAACTTCTCACGCAGCCACTTTCCCTTCCAGTAAAACAAGAATGGGGTTGGGATGAAACAAATCGTCATGAATGCCAGCACGCTGTTTCCCCAACCCATATCTAGATGAGCATAGAGCGATGGAGCGGCAAGGGGCAGGAATGCTCCTGTTAAGTTGCGAAGAATCGTGAGGGCACCCATGGCCGATGCAGCTGTCTGAGGCCCAAATATATCAATGATATATGTTTGCGCGGAAGAACTGATGACCACGGCGCCAGGTCCACAGATAGCTGTTCCAATGATGGGAACAACCCAGTGCACTCGGTACTGGACTGTCCACCCATAGAGAAACAAGCCAATGGGGAAAAGAGGGGAGACCCACATCATCAAGATCAGACGTCGCTCAGCGCGGAAATTCCCATCTTCGGCATGCAGCAAGCGGTCACTAAGATTGGCAAAGATCAATACACCAACGGCACAGCCGGTACCGACACCAACATATGCCAAGCCAGAGACACCAACACTCCAGCCATAGTAGGTTTCAAAGACTGTTGGGAAGGTCGCAAACAATAGCATGGTCACACCAAAATTGAATGCAATGTAAAGAGAGATCAGAAAGAGAACAGGTGATAGGAGAAGGAAAGTGGCTGGACGAGTCACGGCGTGAGCAATAAGATGACTGATTGGGGTCTTCTTGCCGCCCTTTGCACGCAAGTTTGGATTCCCTGTCTCTTTGCGCAAGCGGGTAGCTTTTTCCTTGAGAATGGTGACGGCGCTTGTCTCGCACATAAATATGAAAGAGGCAACCGTGATGGGGCCGGCCTGGTAACCCATAGTTAATGTTTGCACAGAAGAGCTGGACGAGGCATTATATGACATACAAGCATTAGAATAAGATAAAATGTCCATCTCCAACTCAGATTCTCGGTCACAAATCCTCCAACAATAGGGCCAAGAACCTAATAGTCATGTTAGTCTCTTGATTCCAAGGCCTTTTTTGCACGGTATTGGATGAAGAACATACCGGCCCAAGAAGTGGCCCCGCAGTAAATAGAGCCATTGCTACTCCTCTCTCCTCCTTTGGCAGCAAGTCTGCGACGGTGCCGCCTCCAGTTGACATGTAAGACGCAGCAGAAAGGCCAGTGCACAGGCGGAAGACAAGAAACTCTGCGACATGGGTACTTCGTGCACAACCGGCAGTAAATCCAAGATAGAATATTGAGCTCACACGATAAACAGGCACACGCCCAAAAACCTCAGAGAGGGGTGGCACAAAGAACTGACCCACCGCAAAGCCAAGTGAGGCGATGGTGATTGTCAGAATCTCAACAGTGTCGCTCTTGAAGCCGAACTCGCTCTGCATGAGTTTGGCACCCGGAGAGAACATCGTGGTTGCAAGATTGCAATACAACACGGACAAGCTGACAAGCAGTACGTTGGCCATTTTGAATGCCTTGGACCAGTTCCGTGGATTAGCAGGGTCATCCGGTCCATCCCAGTCGACGAGGTTTGGATCCACAATAGAAGTACCGTTGCCTGCTGGAATTCCTTTCTCCATGTCCTTCGTAGGATCCGACGTGTGATGTTTTTCGGGGCTACTGCTGGCAGTAGTCGGGGCCTTTTGCTCCAGGTATTCTTCGATAGCACCATATTCGGTGGCCGCTATGTTCCTAGTTTCGTGATAGTAGACAGTTCGATCAGTCTCGGCCGAGCTTGAAGGCATTCTTGGTCGGCTCAATGTGGTCTAGTCGTTGCGATAAAGGAGCGGGCAGGATCAGCTGTAGTAGTGTATTTTGACTTTTTTTAAATTTCTGTGTTGCTGTGTTGCTTAACCGTCCGTACTAAATAAAAAGATAGAAATGATCGTAGCCATTCCTTTCGATCATTTAGGTCAACAAAACCGTATATTGCCCCGGGTTTCCTCCGTTTAGACCGCTGATTTGCGGTCTCTGGGTTACGGAAGTCGGTAGGGAGGGGCCTAATTAGGTTAGACTACAAACCCAGGGCTGCATCTCCTTATGAGCCAAGTGCTTGTCTCCCGAGGAGGCCGGTTAACTTTGTCAGTAGACCTTATCAGATCACTACAAATATAAGGCCGATGTGATTTATTCATGTGCATATTTTAACTACCCATTTTGGTATTATCAAATGATTGGCCTCAATATTGGGGGTATAGGGCGAAGAAGAAGAACGATTTGGAAGTCTTGGATCAACATTCTACATCCAGGCAGAATATTGTTAGCCTTAAGGTGTCATAATTACAGTGTAAGGCATACCGCCATGTTTCTACCGGTAAAATTCGATCTCTGTCGTCTTCCGTACCTCCGGGTACCTAACGCCACCCCCCACCCTGAAGCTTAGAGGGTAAGCTAACTCCCATTGAAAATCGCCCCACGTTGCTCCGTCGATTGCCCCGATCATTTCTCCCGTCGATGGCTCCGATCATTTTCCCCCGTCGATTGCTCCGCAATCTCTGTTAGACATTGCCCCGTCTATCGCTTTCCCCTTACATGAGGATTTACTAGTTATTTTTTTTTTCTTTCAAAGCTCAGCTAATGCACTCCAAATTAGTCAGAATTAAAAAATAAAGCCCCCCGATCTTGGCGTCGATGGATCCTTCAGCCCCCGACAAGTTATCTGAATCGGTCGAGATAGGCGCTTCAAGTCCGCCACAACCCGATGGGGCCTCTAAACCAGACTCTCTGCCGCAGTTACGGGATCGCCGTCGAGAGAAGCCGCTGCTATCATGCACCTTCTGCCGGAGTCGCAAGTAAATTTTTCAACTTTTTTTCACGCCCCGTCACTTGAATATGCCCCTTTTTCCAAGTTGTTACCAATAAAATCGAAACTGACCAAAGTGCCCTCCCCATCTGTTCGTCTTACAGAGTTCGATGTGATCGTCAATTACCATGCAAGACCTGTCTTGGACGAGGGATAGGTTCAACATGCTCTTACCGGTCCAGGGCTCGCAATAAAAGCGAAGTCACTGTCGGCGACCGCATCCAGCAGCTCGAGTCATTGGTGCGCTCTCTAGCCCAGCAGCAGAGCGCACAACAGCAGCACAGTCCGCAAGCACAGACTGCCTGTTCAGATGGTCCAGCAATTGACCTGGCGGATTCCTTTCAGGGTACGCCAGGGACATCGCCACAGGGTGTATCCACAACAACACCATTGGCCTCGGTCAATGAAGATAGTATCGTGCCAGCTATGCGACATGCTTCCTTGTCGCATAACAGAAACTATGCTATGTCCCCTGCACCCTCGGAGCATGGTAGCATGCGCCTCCATTCACATGGTGCAAACTATGTTGGAAGCTTTCACTGGGCTGCCGTTCTTGACAGCATCTCAGAGCTGAGGGACCATTACGAAGAGGAGGAGGCCGGGTTGTTGGCGGCGAATTATCATGGGCTACATGAGAGCCCTGGCCCCCGGCTTCTTTATGAGCCTGTTCAGACAACAAAGGCCGATCTACTGGCTGCTATTCCCGCCCAGCCTGCGGTGGATCGTATGGTTGCTCGATACTTTAATGCCCAGGGTGTTGTTCCAGAAATTCTTCATAACGGGCATTTTCTCAAAGAGGTACGGATCATCCACCCTCAGTCCTTTTGATACAGATGTCAAGAACCAATTCCCGCCCCCCCCCCCCACCCAACAGTGATATACCTGTTTTTATTGCTTCGTGTGTTCATTTACTTACGTGATGGTTAATTTGCCCTTGATCTCCAGTATGAAAAGTTCTGGCAGGAACCAAACGCGGTGTCAATAGCTTGGATTGGCCTTTTGTTCAGTGTCATGTCCCTCTCAACACGGTATCAACAATCAATTGAGGGCTCTGAGGATCCGGAGACACCGGTGCGCGTGCATATGTTTCGAGAGAATGTCATTCATTGCCTTGTGCTCTGTCAGTGGACTAGGGGTGGAGACTACGTGCTAGAAACTTTGATCAACTATCTAACCAGTGAGCTATTTCTTTCCAGAGACTCAGAGATTGGTCTGTGGTTGGTACAAGGGATGCTTGTACAGCTTGCTCTGAGTCTAGGGTATCATCGAGACCCACAGAACTTCTCCAGTATCTCTCCATTCGCCGGAGAGATGCGACGAAGGGTATGGGCTGTGATAGTGCAGATGGACTTGCGATTATCTAGCCAGATGGCACTGCCACGTCTCCTTAAGCTGCAGCAATATGATACCGCCGAGCCTCGAAATCTATTCGATACTGATTTTGACGAGAATACCACTGAGCTGCCTGAAGCGCGCCCCGAAGCCGAGGTCACGCCTGTCTTATACAGTCTAGCAAGAACCAGGATAGACCAGATGAACGGGCTTGTCAGTGATCTTGTCAACGACACACGAGAGCACCCATATATGGAGATCATAGATCTCGACCAGAAATTGCAGGAGGCCGAAGCTTCGCTATCGCCCATTTTCCGTTGGCAGCCTCTTAGTCAGTCATTTATGATTTTGCCACAGATCCTCATGCACCGAGTGCTACTTCAGCTTGCAATCCAGCGTGTGACCGTTTGGCTTCATCGGAAGTATCTTACACCCTCTTACAACCCAGCACAATTCGAATATTCACGGAAGGCCTGCGTAAAATCCGCAATGAGAATCCTCGAATTCCAGCAGATAGTTGATGAGGAAACTCAGAGAGACGGACTTTTATACCCAGTGCGATGGATGTTCACGTCATCACGTCTGAAGGCTGTCTTTCTATTAGGCATCAGTATTCTCTGCTACTATATTCAGTTGACAAGGACACATTCAGACATGTCCTTGGGTGAGAAGACGGATAACAGCATACGTGATCTGCTGCAGAACGTCTATCCTCTTTGGCTACGCTTGAGTGCTATGTCTTCCGAGGCACGACGAGTGGTTCAGCTCTTGCATCCGCTTCTGGGGATGGACGGACAAGAAAACGACCAGACTCCAGTTGCTACTCCTAACTCGGTTTCTCCATTTATTTCTGCATCTGGGGATATGATGTCCCTGGATCAGCCCGCGTGGGAACCGTACGAAGGTAAACAGAAATCGATGATGCCAAGAGGATCTCCCATTTCTTTCTTTCCCTCTTCCATATTAACTATCATCGAAACTGACAATTTCATTCCACTAGATTCCATTATAAACTTCTCATCTATGCCCACATTTCCCAATCGCTCTGACTTTCGGTACTCGGATGGTCTCATGCCGTCTTCAACTACGGCCGTTATCTCTATGGCAGACTTGTTGCTCACTAACACGACGGAGTTTGATCAGTGGATGAATGTTAGTTTCTATTAAGTTATGAATTCATCATTATTCCCAATTATCACTTAATTATGGACCCACACTTTGTTGACTGGGGAGGATTGAAATAAAAAAACGAATGATTCTGACTATAGTCTACCTACAGGAACAAGGGCGAACCTATAAGTCCAATGATGTGAATTAAACCTTGGACATTGGAAGGCAAAGTAACCTTGAATATACTGACAGAAATCTGACTCTATCAAATGTATGGTATTCCACCCAGTATTGGAATTCTCTAACTAACAAAACATGCAATCTGTGCGCAGGTAAATAGACTAAACTGACTAAACAATAATGGACTTTTCTTATGCATCGGGCCTGAGATAATCCGGGTAATTTACCCAGTATCCAGGCCGGTATTCAACCTTAGTATTTGACATATACTGTACTATTAAACTGTGAAGCCTACGAGCACAGCGTTAAAACTAAACCATGCAATAGCTACGAAAACATTTCTATTTAACATTTCTATTTTGCTTTTGGACACTACTGGCTCTCTGTATGCAAGTGGTGAAACTGATTTCGATCCCCCCTGTACTGTAACAACAAATAGACTGTATTCCATTCGGACCAGGACGCGAATTCAAGAAGACATCGGCTGGTGACTGTATTAATCGAGATACAAAAGTATACCAACGTAGATATCAGTCTGTACTGGGTGGAAAACCAAAATGACGGGACGGCCCGAGACGCAAACCCCTGAGCCGCCCGACCGCGACGAACACGAAGATTCACCTCCACGATTGGTGAGGCCGAGACGCCTCTGATAATCAGCAATAGACACCGAATTTGGAGGCAGTAGGAGCCTCAATACGATTCGCAATCGCCACGGGCCGACTCGACGCTGCCTAACCACATCGACCAACACAACAACACCCTTCCCCTAACTAACCTACACTAACCACCTTGTGCCAAAGATGGTAGACGCGCTTCAACTGCCGAGGATAGGATGTTGAACACTCGAAGAAGCGCCTTCAAGCCAACAAAATTACTAACCCACAAGGATCCCTATGATATCGACAGCTGAGAGGACATATACTGAAAGGATCCATGTATGGGCTCGAAGGAGATACGGCAGATGTACAGTAGGACGTGTTTTGATAGATCAGTGATAGTTGCCCTTTCGGCTTAGCTGCCGGGGGTTAATGAATTGTGTGTGTGTGTATAGGCTACAGTAAAACAATTGCTTTAGATGCGGCCTTTTTTATCTACTCGTTGGCCTGAAAAGTACGATATTAAACATGTCAAAGCAACACAACATCCTTTATTTCCAATAGTCTATGGAGGAAACCCTGAATCGTTTACTCGTTGGATCAATATTCCAGGGTCTTTCTGCCATTGACCATTCTGTGGTAAATTAGTGTGCAACGTGATAGTCTACTGTACGAACAGGAAACTGGAATGCAGTTTCGGTTCAAATCGCTCTCAGGCTATTGCGCCTGGATGGTGAAGGTTGCGAGATACCAAAAGAGTGTCGCGGAGACTACGTAAATGAATTGGCTATTTCGGGATTGCCATCCCCTAATGGTGGAGGCAGCGAGATACCAAAACAGTGTCGCGGAGACTACGTAAATGAACGACCCATTTCTTTAGCTGATACAAATATGGGGATCAATACGGCGGATTACTGTGCTTCTTTTCTTGCTCCAGGCCCTTGGAGCGTTTATGCTGAGTCATCTGACGTCAAGCGCGTTGTTTACATTTTGGGCTTCGACTTTGGAAGTCTCTCCACACCCTGTCTCAACCCATTTACCCCTGCTTCTTCAGCTGCAATCCTCTGTTATCTATTGATTCCTTGCATTTGTGTTTTCAGTCATGGCGATCCGCCGTTCCGCGCGCATTCGTCGCGCCCAGAATTCTTCAGATGTGAGTAGCATAGTCACATCGCCTGTTGTGGGAGGTCCTGGCAACCGTTGCAATCGGGGTAAACTAACTTCCATTGTTTTGTTCAGGTTGAAGACATGACCCCTCAGCCAGTCGCAGTTGCAGCTTCCAGACTTCCCTCCGTTACCGAGCGCGAGGAAACTGACAGCTCCGAAATCCCACACATTCAAACCCCCCTTGCGAAAACTCCTCAACAAAAAACTCCTCGCGCATCTGCTCAGCAAAAGCGCGCTAGTATGAGGACCCCCACTAGTGTGACTGCGCCTCGTCCATCCCGCGAAGAAATGCACCCCAGCAAGGCGCAACAGAGCACAACCAAGCACGCAGATTCAGGCCTCCTCCTTGGATTCAATCCGATCAAGAAAGATGCCAATGGCAATGTAGTCAAGCACAGCATCAGTGACAACACCCCGACCAAATCCAAGGCATCTCCCGCAACAGACCAGTTTGGGACCCCAGGATTCGAATACAAGTTTCACTCCCAGGAGATGGAACTCAGCGACGAGGCCAAACAGCTCATGGAAAGCGTCCGTGCCGACGCTGCTCGCATCAAGGCGCAAATGGCCCAGACCGGATCAAAGCAAGAAAATGAAGGTCACGAGGCCCAACAAATTCATGGGGACCGGAAGATCGCCATGCCAAAGGGCAAGGCCAACCGCTTCAGCGACATCCATATGGCCGAATTCAGAAAGATGGACTCCATCGCTGGTCACGCCTCATCTTTCCGCGCTACTCCTGGTCGCTTCCAGCCTGTTACCAAGTCCCTGAAGCGGTCCAAGTCCAAAGCGCAGCTTGACGAACCAGAGAGCCAGAACTCGTCACCTTCTCGCTCTGCCACCAAGACCTCAAACCTGTCCGTTCCCACCGCCGCTGCAACAGCTAAGCGTGTCAAGCACAATGAAAGCGAAGATACATCCACTCGTCATGAATCTCTAAAGGATCAAACACAGAAGGTCGAAACTCCTCGCCGACCCGCAGGTCCTCGCCCTCGCCCTCGCACAGGCGTTCGAAGTTCCCTCATGACTCCTACGCATGCTTCCCTCGCTCGTACAACCTCTACCACCATCAAGGCGCCTAAGACCTCAATGATTCCATCCTTGAAATTCTCTCCGACTGCCAAAACCATGGCCTCACCTCGAACTCCCCGCACTGATTTTAACCCACGCCTCAAGAGCAACTTGCCCACCCTTGGTAACCTTAGGTCTATTCTTCGTCGGCGCCAGCCACTCTTCTCCCGCGACCCTGCCAAAATCGCGTCTGGAACCCACGTTGCGGCGCCTGATTTCAATCCCAATTCACTCTTTGGAGGAGCTGGTGATATGAGCGACTCAGCTCCAACCCCTTCGCCGAAGAAGCACGTTGAATTCACTCCGAGTGTCAAGTCTCGTCATGAACTTGCTGTCGCTTCGCCCTCTCCTTCCAAGGCACCTTCCGCTCAGCGTCGTTCTATGGCCGGAGATGTGGTCTATCCCACTCTCCCGGCTCTCACTCCCGAGAAGAACTCAGCTGTCTTACCTTCCAATACTCCTACCTCTGGATTCAAATCCATTCGTCATATTCGGAAACCGGATGCCGGTGAACAGTCCGCTCCATACCAGGAGCTTCCTGTGGTGGCTCATGGCATTGCTCATGGAATTGCCAATAAAAAGAGGCACCGTGATGAAGTCAACGACGAAGATGCTCCCAGGACTACAAATAGTGAGAACCTGTCGCCTACCGATGCGCAGTCCAATGAGCGCAGCACCAAGAGGTTCAAGTCCAATCCGCCTACTCCAAGCCCGGTTAAGAAACGTCTTACCAAGACTCCTGTGCGTCCTTCTTCTGGCAAAATTGGCACTCCCGCTAGCAAGCAAAAAAGTCGTGGTGTTCTCAGCATGAGCCGTCTCAACATGCTTTCGAAGCCGAAAGGACAGGCCTAAACATGCAATGACCTGGTGGGCACACGCCTGGCGCGTTAGGCCGCGTCTGATGAATTGTTTTTTTTTTCCAGCCTTATGATCAACCTACTACTATCTGCTTTTTGTTATTGCCTTTTTTTCACCTTCTGGGCCATCGCAGTCCAGCCCACGCTGCAGTAATGCTCTCCTGCAGTGTCAACGATCCAACATTTCCATTCTTTATTTGTATCTACACTAACATTTTTGGGGGTCTTCGGACCCTCCCCACCTTACGGGATATCTTCTTTTCGTGTCTGGTGTTGTTGCTCTTTTCTTTCTGCCTATTCCTCAGGGACCCCCTTCTGTGGGAAATATGGCGTTTGCAGTTATGCTTTCGGGCTATTGCCGTTGGAAAGGCGCCACGGTATTTTCATTTCTGTGTGTGTATTGTTATAAACAAATTCCAAATCAATGTGATAAAACAAACCGTGGGCAATAGAATAGATACATGTAGTCAGTTGTATGCTTTCTAGGCTATTGATATCACCAACAACTAGGGTGATTGTAAACTATCGCTGGTTTGTTCATTATAAAAGCAGACATTCACGTTAGAGAATGTTCATGATAAACAGATTGGCAACCTCTGTTATCTGATAATACAATATACCTTCTACATTATCCTCAGAATAAAATCTCATATTTCACTCTAACAGTGCACGACATACTGGGACAGTAACTAGCAGATGCAGCACTAGTAGTTTCTCACCCTATCTCATAGGGTATCGAGGAACGATGCCAGGTAGAGCGCTCAGTGGGTCTATACCAGAGTATTGGCCAGCTGATAAGTGTTGTCAAGTTATAATTAAGTAATAAGTCATACTGGTAATCCAAGGGTAAACACAAGCAACAATGTAGGATTGAAGACAGAGAGCTAAACTTAATACATGAATGAGTGTCTTTATATATCTCTGCTTCCTACTCCCTAGTCTACCCCTACGGGTAGGCATTGAAGTCAGGAGCACGTGATCTAGTACGTCCACGCACGTTGATCGACTGGTCCTCCGCGGCCCGTCCGTGCAACATGTGGGGTTACCATCGATTGGCAACTAGCATGTCTGCAACAATTAGTAGGATAGTTAAGGATACTTACTAGACCGTTATCACTAGGCGGTATAGCGAAAATATTAATGAGGTAACTAACTAGTAACTAGTGGTTATATAGGGTAATAGTTTATCCGTATCATTTCTATATCAGCACTGGACGGAATGGACCTCGACGAGCCTGAGATGTTTTATTCAGTCCTGTCGGATGGATCTACTGGGGATATGTATATATGGTATAGCTAAACAACACTTCTCAACAAATAAATTGAACGAAGTTCCTCCGATGTGGACAGTCAAGCGTCTCCCCTCATAACCCCACAGCCCAGCCTGTATGGTCCACAAACGTCGACCGTGCCACCGGGCTTGGCCTGAGCCCGACTTCTGACTTCTGTACCTACGTAGAAACCTAAATGAGTGTCTCCCCGGAGAAACCACCTGTATCAAATTAGCAATTCTGAATGGACGGGCCTTCAACCAAGCGGGCCCGAAAGAACGTCCCCAGCCAAAGAAACCCCTACTGAGTGGTGGATTAATATGGTTGAGGAAGAGGGTCTGCGGGAGAATATTAATAGTCCGCAGGCTGCTTTGGCCACCGACGCCAAGCTTCACGATGAGGACGGATGGATGCAAATGGTTACTTTCCAGCGGGGTTCATCGCCTTCTGTCCAAAGGCTCATCGTTTTAATGGCTGGGCAGTCTTGGAAAGACACGGAGGAAGTTGTATAAGAGGGGGGGGGGAGGGGACGGCGATTGAATCGTTGTATCAATAGATCCAGCCAGCATCGAGAACCGAACTGGACCGGACCACGACAATGGTGCGCATCATCTCCTCATTAATCAAGACAATCGTCTCCTTCGGGGCCCTCGCCTCCGCATTCACCAATCCCATCCGAAACCCCGGAGGCAGCGATCCTAGTCTTGTCTACTCGGGCGGATACTACTACCTCCTGACGACGACATGGACAGACGTACAAATCATCCGGGCGACCAGCATCGAGGGTCTGAAGGACGGCGAGAAGAAGGTCGTCTATTCGACCAAGGACGCCTCGCGATGCTGCAATAATTGGGCCCCGGAGCTGCACTATCTCGGCAATAAATGGTATATCTACTACACTGCTGGGACTGCAGATAATCTGGATGGGCAGAGGTCGCACGTTCTAGCTGGTATGGATACCCACCTAACCCCTTCCCTGTGACCCGACCATCAGTTCTATTCCTTTATAGAAGAAGAGGAGGATTGAATAACTGATCATGAGGTATAGGAGGTAGCACCCCCTGGGACCCCTGGTCCTACGGCGCCCAGCTAACAACAGAATGGGGCATTGACGCGACCATCGTCCGCTTCAACAAATACGGCAACTTCCTCGTCTTCTCCTGCTTCCATGGCGTCACCTACCAGTCGCTCTGCATGCAAAAGCTCGGCGACGACTTCATCTCCGTTACGGGCGACATCACCGTCATCTCGGAACCAACTGAAGACTTCGAAATCCACGGCACCCCCGTGCAGGAAGGTCCCGCAGCGTTGTACACAAATGGACAGACACGGATCGTATACTCCGCTTCCTACTGCTGGACACAATACTACTGCCTAGCCAGTCTGACCTGGGATGGCACGACGAACCCCGCCCAGGCGAGTGCGTGGACGAAATCAGATGGATGTCTACTGGCCTCGAGCAACGGGAACTACGGCACGGGGCATAATAGCTTCTTCCAGAGTCCGGATGGAACGGAGGTGTGGACTGCCTTCCATGCGACGACGAATAGTGAGGGGGCGTGTGATGATAGTCGGTATACGATGGTGCAGCCGGTGGGGAGTAATAGTGACGGGACACCGAACTTTGGGAAGGCGGCGCCGTGGACGCAGGCGTTTGAGGAGCCGAGTTCTTAGTTCGCACTCAGAAGTACCTAAGTTACGGCTGGCTGAGGTAGATAGATAGGTTGGGCAGTTGTTGAGTCCCTTATTGTTATATAGGTCTCATGTCGTTTTATAATTAAAAAAAGGCTGCAATACATAAATCAGTAGTTGTCACATATACACATATACACCAAGAACCCTATCTTTAAGGCAAAGAAAGTCATCGGGTCAGAAACTACATCTTATATGCGTGATTACAGCTCAAGCCCACAATCAAAGCACATGAACAAGATTTGCGTCAAATCTTACAAAATAGTTGTCTATTTTGCTAGTTTCTTGAACTAAAGACACCACTCGACAGGAACCATCAGTATCATATTCATACCAGAATAATACTCTGTGCGCAAAGCGCTTTGAAAGCCACCAAGACTTCCTGGCGCTACTGGCGCCGTTTCGATGTACGTATAGGAAGACAGATGACTCCGCTAAATGCTATAGTACGAACGGAATATGAAGATATCGTTAATTTTTCTGATCGATAGAGGGGGCGGTGATGAGTGTAGGATAGAGAGGTAGGAAGAATGAAAAAGTAAAGGAGGGGGAGGATGGGCAGTGAAGACGGGTCTTTTTTGTCGGCAGCATTGAAGGGAGGTTACGTGACAGTGTAGGCTCGCTCGTTCAACACTTTCCTTGTATTTACCAAAAAAAAAAAGATATCAAGGTTGTGGATGAATCAAAGGATTTGCTATGTACAACATACAGGAATTAGAATCTCCATCCATCGTAGGGAGAGATCAAAAAAGCTAGCAATACATGAAGGGTTCGAAGAAAAATAGAAACAACGAGCAGAAATCAGAGGGCCATCCCAGCGGTAGAACAGATACTAAATAAGCGATTATGCTCCGGTCTGCCGTGTAGACAAGAGCCTCCATGGTATAGGACGGAGAATGGTACAGTGACATTAAGCATGACAATCATTTGGGGGTTGTGAGGATATTGGGGAGTTTTCGGGGAAGGTTGGGTCGAAGAGGCGTGAAGATGTGAATAAAACGCAGGGGAACGGAAAATGGGAGATATGCATTGGACATGCATGGAAAGAGAGGTAGACAGCGAGCCTGGACGGTTCGATTCGGGGATGGGCGGCGCAGTATCAGTTTTTCATGGTTTCCAGGAACGAATCCAGGTTGTATTCTTCCTGGTACTGGCGATCATCCCAGAGCTCGCCCAGATCGTCTAGCCAGCCCTTCTTGCCCTTCTCCTTGACCTCGCCGTCAATATCGACCATGTCGACTTCATTGCCGGCTGTATCGCTTGGCTTCTCGGCTGTGTCTGCCGTTTCGCCGAGATTGAACAAGTCAAGCAGTTGGTCTGTGTCCATTGTTCCAAGCCCGGCGTTCTGTTGATTGACCACGGTGGAGGCGACGTCGATCTTGAATCGTTGCAGGCTGTGGTGGGGTTTATTGTTAGTCTTGTGCATCTGCGGAGTTCGTGTGGAATAATAACTTACTTCAGGATCTTCTCCTCCAGGGTACCTCGCGTGATCAGGCGATACACGTTGACAACCTTCTTTTGGCCGATACGATGGGCACGGTCCATAGCCTGGATATCTTTCTGCGGGTTCCAGTCATGCTCCACGAAAATGACGGTGTCCGCACCCGTAAGATTGAGACCCAATCCACCAACACTGGTGGTCAGGAGCAAAACGTCGTAACTGGGATCGGTGTTGAATCGGTTAACGATGTCCTGGCGCTTGGTTGCCTCCACGCCTCCATCCAGGCGAAGGTATTGAACGGAGGGGAGGAGTTTCTTGAGGACATCGTTCTGCACAATGTCCAGCATCTCCTTCATCTGACAGAACACTAGGGCTCGGTGGGGGCTGACATAGCTTGCGCCTGTATCCAGTTCGCCCTCTGCTGTGTGGTCAAGGCCAATGCCGCAATCCACTAGCAAATCTTTCAGGGCATTTAGCTTGGGCGCGTGGGAAAGATCTCTGATGTTCGAACGCTTGGCAGTCAAGAATGACTGCACCTCGTTGTACTGCTTGTGGCCTTCCTTGACAACCAAGGCAGGAGAGTTACATAGACGTCGCATGTATTGAAGCGCCTGGAAGATATGCTCTTTATCGCCGCGGTCTGCGCTGCCCACCTTGTCTGCCAGCTCCTTCTGCTCCTTCTTGGAGAAGTCCTCGAACAGTTTCTTCTGGAGCTCACTGGGATCGCAGTAGTAGTTCTGGATAATCTTGGGAGGGAGGTCATTCAAGACTTCCTCTTTCAGACGACGGAGTAGGAATGGCAAGACCTGTTTGTGCAGTGCCTCGATTGCTAAAGCACCTGCCTCTTGCTCCTTAGAAGAGGATTTACTGAAACGGCTCGCTGCAATGGGCTTGGCAAACCGATCCAAGAAGACTTTCTCTGTTCCCAAGAAACCAGGCATCAAGAAGTCAAACAGCGACCATAGTTCGAGGACGTTGTTCTGGATTGGAGTACCAGACAAGATCAGACGGTGGTTGCTGGCTAACTTTTTGACTGAAGACGTGATCTTGGCCTTGGGGTTCTTGATGAGATGACCCTCGTCCAGCACGCAGTAGTTGAAGTTGATAGGGCAGAGAATATCGTTGTCGTTGCGGCAAACATCGTAGGAAGTTACAATGACATCTGTGGTGGCCAGCAGGGGTTGAAGTCTCGACCGTTCCGCGGGAGGGCCGACATATGCAATGCAACTGAGGAATGGAGCATACTGCTTGACTTCCTGCTGCCAATGTCCAGAGAGGGAAGGCGGACAGACAATCAAAGAAGGCAGTTTTCGAGAGTCTGTCGATTGACTCTTGGCGAACTCCTCCGCTCGCATATGGTGATCACTTGCCACAATGCAAATGGTCTGCAGGGTCTTTCCAAGACCCATGTCGTCGCAAAGAATACCATGGAGGTTGTAACGATTGAGGAAAGCAAGCCAATTGACACCATCTTGCTGGTAAGGTCGGAGCTCAGCCTTAATCGCGACTGGAATTTCGAATGGCTCAACCTTACGGACGTCCAGCATCTGAGACATGAACTTCCTTTCTCGGTCACGGCCCTCGAGCAACTCTGCTGAGAAGCCAGGGGGGTCTGGAATACCGGCCTCCAGAGGAACCAGTTTAACAAGGGTGGCGAATGATGTTGTTGCTAGAAGACGAACATCGTTGTCGGAGTCGCTCATTCGACCAAGGACAGGAACCACCAGGAATATGACATAAGGGAGAATTCTGTCTTCCATAACGTGAATCAGATGATAAATGCACTCAATAGCACCTTGGCGGTGATTGACATCCAGCCCATTGTTAATAATTGGCAAGACCTTTTCAACTAGCATCGTCATGCCCTTGACGGTGATGACACTACAAATTGTAGCGAAACATTTGGCTGCTGCGTAGCGAATGACAGAAAGTCGGCACTGCAGACCCTTGGCGATAATCGGCATAAGGTCGATAACCCATTCGTGGAGACCCGTATCGAACTTGGGCAGCAGAGCCCGCAGTGTAGACAGACCATCCACAATTTCTTGACCTAGTTCATTCTCTGGATTGGTGATGTCCTCGGGGAGTTCATCCCCTGCCAAAGCATCTCTCAGTGGTCGCTCAACTAACTTCGCAAGATTGGGAACCTTCTCCAAAAGCTCAGCGCCAAACTTGACTGCCAGCTGCTCCAGCGCATCCTTCGCACCCCGACGCATAATCCGTGCCTCTCTTGCCTCTCTCTCGAATTTGGCGGCATCTGGATGGTCGCGTCGATCTTCTTCTTTGCGTAGCGACAAGATTGACTTCTCCAATTGCACATTGTGCGGGAATTCGGGTGTCTCGGAAGTGTCCACACAGCAGTATTTGACCAAGTTTCCAATGATTTTGTCCACTGGCCCACGCTTCGTGGCAGCTGTGTAGTGTTCTATGAGGCCTGCCACTGCTGTCGCAGAACGCTGCTGAAGTTCTACATTCTCCTCTTTCTTGACACTGTCCATCATGCCCTTGATGATATGACCAGGCTTCTTGGGGATATCCCGCAACGCGACCAGAGCACCAGCGGTGGCAGCTAGAACACGCATGTCCCGCTGTTCCCTCATCAGGCGTGCCTCCTCGACGGCGGATTGTGCAGTGGTACGAGTGTCGTTCAAGACTTGGGTAGCAGTGATTCGTTGGGCTGGTGTGAGATTCTTCTTCAGTCGATCAAAGTCGGGGCCAACAATTTTCTCAGCATCCGCCAAGGAAAATGCATTGGGCCCAGCTTCCGAGTCGCCCTGGACGACCACGGCCAAAGTTGGAAGCCGGGAAGGTGCCACATGCGCATGATCCCGGAAAGTATTCAACAATGAATGGCACTGGGAGCGCGCAACATGAAGGTAGCAGGCAATGTCCGCATACCAAGATGGGCGCTCGCCTTCGAGAATTGGTCGAAGCCGGTCACATAGAGACACGCGGTATTTGCTCTCTGATCCGGATTGCCGAGCATACTCTTCTATGACCATGGCAGAGGCAAGCTGCGTTGTGGAAGCAGAAACATCAAGACCATCCAGAATTGCCGGCCAAAGGCTTGGTAGTTCATTCTTGTCCCAGAAAGATACCAGCTCACCCAACGCCTTTGCGGCGTAAATCTTGGATCTCAGCATGATATCTGCACCAACGAGGTCGATATCACCAGAAAGCATGTGTCCGTCCACGTTGTGAGCCGAGGGCGGAGGTGGCTCTTTTTCTTTCTTCTCTGATTTACGTCTCCGCCCCACCTTGGTCTCAGCCCCGCCTGAAATAGAAGCAGGAGGAGAGCCTTTGGAAGGGGTAGGGGCTGGGGCAGCGACGGAGAATGGCAGACCAGACGGTTTGATAAAGAGCGAGGCGTTCATGGGAATGGGGTATCTGGGAACACCGAAAGCGCCCAGAGTCAGAGTGACAAGAGGCTGGATGGAGTCTGACAACTCCTCTGCGGATTTGAATGAACCACGCAACTCAACAACATTGAGGAGTTCAGACCATACTTGGCCAGACAGTTTCAGAACGGCCTCGTTGCGCTCCACGAGGAGATTTTGAAAGATCAACCGCAATGCCTTGCCATCTACCCAATCCGTGGTGCCCTCGCCTTCCAGCTTCAAGAATGTCATGAGAGCTCGAAGAACAGCCGAGCGAACGCTGGTGATGGTATGGCGGAGGAATGGGTAAAGGCGGGGGACAAGTTTGCCAAAGGATGCTTCCGGGTCATCTGCGGCATTGGCCTTCATGGCATCCAGAACTTGAGAGAATGTGCACAGCTTGGCCAAAAGGTCCATCACAGAGCCTGTGCTGGCACTAAGATCGTCCTGCAGATTAGAGAGACAGTCCCAGACAATGTTCATCAGAGGGCCAAGAGTGCCAGTCCGCGAGGACACAAACTCCTCTGCAATCGGAACAAGTGTAGCGGCGCTAACAGCCCTAACATCATCGTCATAATCAGCGAGGCCTTTCATGACAGCTTCCAGGACGCCATCCATCATGCTAGAATCCTTAACAAGCAAGTCCTTTCGAACTGCAACAAGGTACCTCAGCCCAATCATACCACCATGGCAGACCTCCCATACGGGGCGGTCCAGTCCCAGGTCGGTCTGCATTATGATCCGGTAAAGGCATCGGTAGACCGCCCGAACTGAGTTCGGGTGTAGGTGTGAGAGAAGAGCACCGAGAGTCTGGCCCACGGTTTCGCGAATTGGGGCAACCACATTGTCTGAAATGTAATCACCAAATCGGTCAAGCATCAGAACGCAGAGTAGTCGACATGAAAGGTCATCCAGCCACCGGCGGTTGAGTGCATCGTTTTCCGAGCGACTTTTTCCATCCAGCCGGCCAGCTGCCACACCCTGGACCCTGATGACTTCCCGCAGTGCCATTGCAGCACCATGTCTGACTTCCCAGTTTGAGTCAAAGATGTCCATATTCAAGAATTCACACATGTGTTCCAAAGGCCATCCTGCACCCTGCTCCACAATATCTGGCTGGATAAGAGGTCGCTCTGGGATGGCAGCTCCTTTGAATTCAGAGACAAGCTTAGAGTCGTCATCTTCTTCAGTGCGTTCGAAGGAAAAGTAATCAGGCTTTGCTTCGCCGTTCTGGTCATCTCCGTTCTCCGCTTTGATGGGATGGGGAGTTGTGGCCACAGGGGTTGTCACAATGTCGGATTGTCGACGGGAAGACAAATCCACGACACGGACTTTGTTGGCCCCCATCTTGGCATTCTGCTTGTTTTTCCGTTTGAGCTGATTGAGCTGTCGCTTGCTCAACCCCCCGTCCTCCTTCGTCGCACTTTCAAGAGGTGACGATGGCTGGCGGGAGGGAGCTTCATGCAAGGTGCTGTGACGGGAGACTGGCGGAATATTTGGTTCATGCTTTGGAGCAGGAGTTACCACTTTAGGAGCCAATTCGATATCCTCAATCAGGTCTTCTTCGAGGTATTCGCCTTCGAGACCCAGCCGCGAAGTCAAAGTCTTCTTTTGGTGCTGCAGGCGCGAAGCTGGTTCCATAGACGCGAGGGAGTACTCATACTCCTTGCCCGCACTACCGAGCAGCCGCTTACCGTACTTTAATACGGAAGGGATGTCCAAGGTGTCCAGTTTGAGGAAATCATCAGCCAGGGTCGGCTCTTCAGACTTGACTTCGGACTTGATCTCCACATCATCTTCTTCTGCTGCAGACTTGATCTGGAGTCCATCATCCTCATTTGGATCATAAACTTCTGCGTTAGAGACAATCAGTCCAATAGCTTTGGCAGAAGCTGTCCTTGTATCCCAGGACTTGGATCTGAGGTAAGGCAGAATGCGCCCGAGTAGATTAAATAGTTCATCTGGATGCTGTTTTTGCACATCTGCAAGCTGCTGAGCAGCAGTATTACGAATCAATTGAGTACTGCCCGTCTCGAGTAGCCTGTATTTTCATTGGTCAGTGGTTAGTTGTTTTCACGTGATTGCACGCATTAGGTCGAAATACTCACGTGACGAGACGGTCGAGTCTAAACTGGGTTAGTTTTTCACGTGACAGGCGCGTGGTTATTGGCTGAAGGGGCTTACCGGGAAGCCATCGCGGGTCTTCACTTTTCTTCCGACTATGTGGCACAATTTTAATAAGAAAAAAAGACAACACAAAGAAAAGGGCAATTGCGCGCGACAAAGCGCGCAATTAGGGTGGAAGGACCTCGATATGAAAAACAAAGACCAAACGCCCAACACCTCAAGCCGCGATGCTGAGTCAGCGGGGGGATTTAGATTTAGTACACAAGAGCGAGGGTCGAGGTCACGCAGCTGGGTTTATATCATTGGGGGTGCTTCTGCCCGGCGCGGTGGTCCATGTTTGGGTCACTCCGCCTAGGCCGTTTATGGTTTAGCGCGGGCGGTGGGCTTCCACTCACAGCGCGCTGATTTTTTTTTCTGCTGCTGAAAGAATCACGTGAGTCCAAAAAAACGCGTTGGATGACATAGAGCATTTAGATTGATCAAAAATACCGAGTTCAATATATTCAAGATGTTGTGATGGAGAGGACTTCCGTGGATAACTCAAGAAAAGAGTTATTTAAGAATTCGTTCAAAGCCTCTGAAGGAAGGGATAAATGCCAAGACATGCCAGATGGCCTCTTCAAAGTTCAAGGTATCATGCTTGATCAGCAGTGCATGTACATCAATGTAGTTGATAGTTCATGATATTTGAAAGAAGGGTGATCAGATCTTGATGCAAGAAGTGGTGCTTTCCTGTACTTATATAAACCTATAATGTGCGATCCAAGTTTGTTGCGAATCCTTGATAGATTGATCGACCTACTGAACTATATATCCGCTATATAGATCCTTGTATTCAACAATATATTTTTCTTTCATACATTAGTTTCTTACTTTTCCCCTCAAGCCAAGCATATAAATTATCCCTACAAACCTAGATCTTTGTTATAAATACAGTCATGGGTTTATGGTGTCTTCTTCGAAGTATAATTCCCTGAACAATATAAAGCGAATACCAGCGATACAAAGAGCCCCGGCATAAGCGGCTAGGCCCGTGGGACTTGCAATTCGACTTGTCCATATATGGCCAATCAAATTCCATGCTTATCTCGTCAAATAGACTTCTGAGATCGGATATATCTCGTCCTACATAGCAGCATCTGCCGTTTCCGAAACCCGTTATGGGTCAAGCACATCGAAATTAAGGATAAAGCACTGTTTGTCGTTGAATTGGAGTATCATTTCGCTCTGACAGACCTGTAAGTCAACCAGCTGAGCGTTTCTATACAGTCACAGGCTCCGGGCAAAAGTCCCGGGGCAGAAACACGGAATCACACGCATTGAAAAAGAACAAGAACATCCTTCCCATTCACCGTTGGCTCAACACATTGGCTGCCTCCTCTTCCTTCCCAAGTAGACCCAAGCTCCGGATTTGCTCAGCCTTGGGGGCGTTCTCTCGCGGGTGTGCGGCCTCGGCCTTGCGATAGGCAGCTTGCATCTTCATAGTGCGGAGAGCCTGTTCCGATTTCCCATAATTAGACCCAGCTCCATCACTTTAATTGCGCAGGTAACTCAATCGAAAGGGGATTGCCCTTACCTCTTTCCGGTGGTGAAGGCACTCATAGTAGTCGTCCAGGGCGGGCACACACTTCTTCTTGCCGCTCGCACCATCGCCCGAGTTCACCACATAGCAACCAAGAACCTCTTGCCAGAAGGGGTAGCAGCGGCCGGGACCTAGAAAAAAGCCATAGTGCGTTAGCCGGTTTTATTCGCGGGGGAGGGAACTGCGTCCGCAAGTTGTGATCCGAGGACATGTCGGCGCGGACCCGAGTAGGTTCCCTGGGTATGGGGGAAATGAGCACATACCGCCGTTGTTACCGTAACCGGAAGCCATTTTTATGCGTAGAAGAAGGTAATTGAGTAAGTGGTAGGCACAGAGACCGCGAACAAGGTGGTGATGAAGTGCCGGTGGATGCGACTCTTCCCTTTCGTTTCCGACTTGGTCTGTGCGCCCCGCCGTATGCAACATGACCATCACCAACTATGAGGCCACCTCACTCGACTGCCTCGTCTCTTTAGCTTGATCATGGCTCTCGACGAGCTGTCCGATGCGCATGCTATTCTACTAGCTACTCAACTCTGCGCAGATGGTAATGTGGCGGACTTGCCTATCCTACAGGCCCAGTTTCCCCATTGCTTTCCGTTAGAACGCCTCCTGCGCATCATCTTGACCTTTCTCCCAGAGAGCACAGAGCCTTCTCAGTACATATCAGTTTTACAAGCGTTGACAAGTCACTCCAATATTCCATTGGACCGACCGATCAATACATCTGCCGTCCAGGACTTGTCCGAATCGACCGCAAGAAAGCGCGTGCGGAAGCTTCGTTTACGGCCACTGCAACGCCCTGACGAGGAAGACGAGATAGCTTCAGCAGATCCTTTGACCAAATTCCTAATCCATCGGGCACATCTGATTGACTCGGAAACAGCACTGCAGCCCCTTATCCTTGAACTCATCCTCCCGTTCTACGAGAACTCGCCACTTATTCGAACATGGCTGATATCGAGCCTATTACCATTGCTTCGACTGAACTACGAATTCTACGCCCATTGCGACGAAACTATATCTCTTGATATCCTGGAGTCTATGGACGATCAAACTGCGGTCAACATTCTCCTGTCTCTGATCAGCCCCGAAGAAAACAACATGGACTTGGTCAACAACTTGAGGGGTCTGATTGGACCTTGGCTCTATGGTGGTAATCGATCAAAACGGCGAAGGCTTAACGAAGCAGCTCAGCAGAGTTCGGTTTCTTTCATCCAAGGCTCCGAGAAACCCCAACCAACTATATCGGCTGGATGGGAACACGTAAACGAATGGCTACTCTCGCGGAGTCTTGTCGACCGCGACAGTGTTGTGAGCGCATTCACCCACTGGGATGGACCATCAGATGTGGACCTGGGGGGATATGACAATGCTGGCACGCAAATGTCCGAAGAGCAGGCGAAAGACTTACGGGTTCGATACGGCCAGTCCGGTCTTGCTGTGGTGTATGCCCATGCAGACTCATCAATGACTGTGTTGGAGGGCTCGTTCCAGGTCATGGCGAGGGTCGCGAAGCTCCTCGATCTTGAAGAATGCTCGTACCTCGCTCCTGACTCAGAATTGCCGTCTGTGCACTATGATACCGAGTCAATCTCCTCGACATCCCGCGCATCTCTGTTGCAGAACTCACTTTTGAGACCGACGAATCCTCTTACAAAACCATCGCCCTCATCGATCTCGTTTCTTAGCGCTTTACTTCTGTCCCTTCGTATACTGACCGAACTTGGTCATCTGGTTCCCTGCCGGGTTGCGGCAAATACGTGCCTTCACAGCACCGAGGAAATGCAATTGGCCGAACTTAAAAGTGTGGTGACTTCCACTGTGAAGCAAACGAATTTAAGACAAGACTGGTCCGAGGTTCGAGAACGATTGCTTTGGCTTCGAGATTGGCAGGCGGAACAGTCAGACAACGCCTGGGATGAACCTTCACCATATCATGGACTTTTCTGGCGGATCCCGCGCGACACGGTTGAAACGGAGATGCTGAAAGCGCTGCTGGCAGCTAAAGGTAATGTGACCCAAATTCACTCTTTGTGGTCAATACTGATGTTGTTTCTAGAGTATCAATTGGCCATCGATATATATATCAACTCTAAACAGGCGCCACTTAAACCTGCCCAAGTGGAAGCTGCGGTCCAAGACGCCATATTCACAGCGTATGATAATGCCAGCAACGGAAATCGAACCCGGGGCGGAATGAAGAGAGCTTATGACATGTAAGTGGTGCAACCAAAAGAGGGTATATGGACTTAGTGCTAACACATTTAGTTTACAATCATTTGAATCACACTTCCCAGAGTCTGTTGTATTCAAGCAGATCCACGCCCTCATCGCCGCAACGCATGCACTCTCATATTACTCGCTGACCCTGCAACACGGTGTTCCATTCCAGCCTGTCAGCATTCGCGTCCATCACGATCCCATCCTTTTGATTGAGAAAGTTCTCGAGCAAAACGCAAAGAGCTACACCAAACTAGACGATCTTCTCTCCATCGGACGAAACCTAGTAGCAGCAGGCGTTCCCACGCAAGCGGCATCTGACGAAACCGAAGACGAGCCAACCCACCGTAAACCCACAAAAGAGCACGCCCTCCTCACCGCAGAACGCCGCATCACCTCCCTAGCAATTGCCTCTGCTCTATCCTCCAACGACTTCGGTACAGCCTACTCCTACATCCTAACCCGACTAACACCCCCGTCCCTCCTCTCAACCTCCTCACCCCTCCTAAACACCACCTCCGTCCCCGACGACATCACCTGGCGCGCCGTCTATAACGCAGGTCGCTACCGCGCCACAACACCGACCCACCCACCGCCAACCCTCCAATCTCAAATCTCGCACCTCTCCCAGCGAATGGAACTCCTATCTCTCGCCCTCGTCCTCGTCCCATCCCCAGACCCGCTCCCGGAAATCCTCGGCGCCTGGCGACGCTGCGATGAAGAACTCACCTCGCTGCGCTCACAAGAGCAGCAAGAAGAAGACCTATGGGACAGAAAAGGCGATACACTAACCTCTGTCCCGGGCGGGTTCGGACCCTCAGACTCAGAGCGCGATGCCTTGGACACGGAGCGACAGCGCGCAGCGCGCGCACGTGCACGCGCTGCAATGCCGAACTCTCATCGCCACGAGGCACCCATGGGTCTATTTGATGTTGCTCGTGGCGCGGCTTTGGCGCTTCATAAGAATGCTTTCCCATTGAGGGGCGCTGCTGAGAGTTCGGCGTCGATTGCTCGAGATGACGATGATCGGCCGCTGTCGCCGGATAGTGAGGGCCGTGTTAGGAAGAGGGATATGGTTAGCAATATGATGACTGGGGGCTTGGTTAGTGGGATTGGTTGGGTCCTTGGCGCTGATCCGGTGAGCAAGAAGTAAGGGAGGTAAGGGGGATATGGGGTTGGCCTTCCTCGGTTGCTTCTGTGCCTGACAAGGATGCGTATCGAGACCTGGCCGCATGCAGCTTTTATGATAACAATGAGACATATTTTTCTTAAAGCGTAAGGACTGGTTGTTGAAAAATTGTTGCTGTAAAGTCATAGTTCGGTCGGTTATATACATAAGGAACCTGCCTGTCAATTCTCTAGAGTTGATACAAATTTGCTACTAAAACGTGGACGGTCTTGAATGGGCAAGTCCATACGTGTATACTATTCTTGTACCTGTATACATAACTAATAAATCAAAGACAAGATGCAATGGTATTAAGTGCCTAAGTATGTCCCAAAGGAAGTCTTCAAAGCATTGCAACACTCCCGCATCCAGTGCAAGCGAGAAATAGGGCCAAAATATAATCCTAAAGCAGACTAAGAAAGCGAGCTGTACAATAAAAACGCAAACTCGATATACGAAGATGGAGGATATGTCCAGGCTCGAAATGTGACAAAAAAGACCAAAGCAAAAGGAGAGAGAACAGTCCATCGTAAGGAGATGAGGGAAACAGCGTGAACCGAAGGAGAAGGCGAAAAGTATCGAAGGGTATGCGATGCATGGAGAGAGTCAGGCCATCAATGATCGTGGGAGGTGAAGCGTAGCCGATGAGATTCGTGTCGAAAAAAGGAAAAAAGGCATTTGCAGATGATAAGGGGGTATGAGAGTAATGTCGAGCCCCGCGAGTTCCGGCCCGGGGGAACCAGCGGAAAGCACAAAACGCAGATGGATGTGAAGTAGAGTCGTGAGAAATTGAGTTGTTGACAGCCAGGTCAATCCTTGGGGTCCAGCCACTCATACTCAAAAGAAATGCAGCAAAGCAGTAAAAGCACCCTCTAAAAGGGGCTCTTGGGGACTTGTTTACTCTTTCCAATCCCACACTTGCCTTATAAAGTTCGTCATGTTGACCTTCTTGTTTCTCATATCCTGCACCCATGGATGTTCCAGCATCCGCCAGGGCGTCGCACGTCGAGGGGGTTCTTTTTCCAAGCTGGTGATCGAGTTAGTATAGGGGAAAAAAAATGAGAATCACAAAGATAAAGTACATACCAGCATTCGATAAAATATTTGAAGTTGTCCGACCAGCGAATGTTATTTTGTGGCTCATCCTTCAACTTGGGAATTGGCTGGCGGACGATATAAGTTAGGAGATCTATTAGCCCTGCACGTGGTTGCATCTCAGTCCCATCAGCAGGGAAGGGGAATCGATGCTGCGCGACTTCGAGCAAAGTTACACCGAGAGACCAAACATCGGATGTAATGGTGTAAGATTGACCAGTAATGCGCTCTGGGGCCATATAGTAAGAAGTGCCAATGAATGTATTGGCATCGCCCTTGGTGCCGAATTCACCGCTGACACCAAAGTCACAGAGTTTGACCTTGCCATCACGGCACAAGAGAATGTTCGATGGTTTGATGTCTAGAAAACATTAGCCTCTCATGGTTAATGCATACAAGGGGATAATGTGTCGTACCTCGATGAATGATCTTTCGGCTGTGGAGATAGGTCAATCCATTCAAGACACCTTCTGCGACCTTGCCAAGGACCTTCTCTCCAGTGCGACCTCCAAGCTTTTTGACCTCTTTGTAGATGCTGTCCAGACTTCCACCCTCACAGAACTCCATGGCGATAGAAATGGTGCCAGTGGATTTGTCCATGAAGGCACCATAGTAACGACAGATGTGGTGCGATGCGCAGTCTTTGTTGAAGTTAAGCTCACGAACAATTTGTTTCTTGACATCAGGGTTGGGGTCCGTAGTAATGATCTAGAATGGGACGTTAGCCTCTATCGCTGAGCGGTGGTAAAGTTTACTCAAAGTGACACACCTTCAATGCAAAAACGGTCTTTCCCTCCTTGAGTCGGCATCGGGTGACAGCTCCGCCAGCACCCTCTCCCAGACTTCCTAGTTCAACGATCATATTCTGTTCACTGGCCGCGTGCCAGCCTTCATCATCAAGATCATCCACATCGAGGGGCCGGCCCTTCTCCAGACTCAGTTTCTCGAGATCAGGAAGGAGGCCGTTCGCATTGTTTTCACGGTCTCCGTTTTCACGGTCTGAGTACACTGAACTAATGGCCGAGGACGGATCTGACGAGCCCTCGGGCTGTCGGAGACCCATGGCGAAATTAACCGTCGAGTATGAAGGGTTTGAAGAGGCTGGTCCATTGGTCTGAATTTGTAGACTGGGCACACTTTTACCTCCCCCTAGGCCATTTGTACTCAGTGGGGGCGGGGCTGGTCGACCGTTCGGCATGAGGGTTGGCTGGGATACATTCTGCTGACTGCCCATAGGGGTCGCGAGATGTAGTCGTGGTGGTGCTGGTCGACCCGACGGACGAGGTTGAGGTTGGGGTTGGGGTTGGGTTTGGATTTGAGGTACTTGGGCGGGGGCTGCATTGCCGTTGACGGGTTTGGCGCTGGGTGAGGGGGGATGCCTAACGTGAGCTTCGGGGTTCGTGGGCTACCGTTATTGTTGCGACCGCCAGGAACTGGAGGACGAAGAAGAGGAACAGGGGACGACATGGCGAGATTGTTTTGCCTTTCCCCAGGCAAGAACAACTCGTTCGGATCTGCGAGAGTAGCCACAGTGCCGACCTTGGACCAGTCCGCCTTGGGAAATCCTGAGGGGGAAAAGACGGATTTTGGAATGAACAACAAAAATGCAGTGCAAGGCAGAAGATAAAAGCAAATGCAAATGACACAGGTAATGGAAGTAGAGGCAGAGGCAGAGGCAGAGGCAGAGGCAGAAGCAGAAGCAGAGATAAGGTAGAGAACAAACGAGTGGAGTTGGAAGTTACCGAGAGATGCGGCAGGTGACCTATTACTCCACCATATAAGAAAGGAGTCCTTCGTATTCCGTAAATGTCAAGTAATTAAGGTCAAATGTGTTTGAAGTTGAAAAACTCTTGATCTCAAGAGAGAATATTCATCAACGACAGAGGTCGGGGCAGTGGTGGGGCCTTGATGTTTCAGAAGGCGCCTGAGGTGAAACATGTGTCTACAGAGTCGGAGTATTCCGTACAGTTATATATCTCCTTTTGGTTGATTTGTTGATTTGGTTGATTTGGTTGATTTGGTTGATTCTGTTGATTCTGTTTCCTTTGATATCAACAGAGAATTCTCCGAGTACCATGGTTCATGTTTCTCGCCCCTTCCGGCTTTTATATGTATGTACCTACATTTACACCTACATTTACACCTACATCCACACCTACATCTACATCTATCTACAAGACTACATACTCCGTACGCAATATCAAAATCAAATTCTACATCCAGAGTAGAACTGTAAACTTACGTTGTTGCCTTGGAGCCGCAAATCAACTGGGCACACCTACAGGCAAACGGTGGCGTCGGCCAGCACATACAAGATCCCCCACCAGAGGACCTATCACAGGCCATGTCTTACCCTGTTATACAGCCTTACAGAAGTACTTTTTTTTGTATATGCAGTTTGTACCTAGCTATACCCAGTACCCAATTGTCTATATCCAATTATATCTCAATCTATTAAAAATACCTAGATTAACTATACTCCGTAAATATGTCATTGAGGGGCTAAATCTAAGCTAATTCTATTCCGGAAAGATGTGGCTTAGCTCAAATCTGCCACGCAATACCCGATGACATAGGCGGGCCCGGAAGCCCTACTCGATCCGCACCAGTAGTATTTCAGTTTCCGAAATATGTAGGATCGGTTACGGAGATATATACAGGCGTTTAATTCCATCTAAATTAGACCTGATTTTTACCAAGTCCCATAGATGAGGCTAATCTAGATATTGTGTTTAAGACAAGCGCTTGGTAAATCTCGATACTATTTGGTCCCGGTCCAGGAAGCTGGAGAATACCGATACAGTAGTTGTGATGTATACTACACACAATGTGGACATTACCGATACTCTGACGTCATGAAACTGTCCTAACTGTGTGGTTGTCTTCAACAGCTTGTTTATACTAATAATCCTGATAGTGTAGTCCCAATGGTCGCTCAAAAACCAATAGAGGGATAACCGATAACCTCGTTGTGCGATGAAGTAGGAGATCCAATTCAGCTTTGGTCTCACCGGCTCTTCAAGGATGGCCATACTGATCATAGAACCAATCAAAGGTTATGGCGATCACCGATCCAGGATCATTGAAAGATTTGTGCCGCCGCATTTGAAAGGCAACGCCCAGAGCAGCCAATTCTTCCGAACTTTTTATAACAGGCCATATTGTGTGAGCTTCCACAGGTGTTGTCTTATATTACACGGTACCATCGAGCCCATTGTGGCACGAAAAAATCGTCTTCGGGTATGTTGTGTATCTGGATTTCATACGGAGTATTCGATAGGAACAAACCCAACGAGTCTATGTATTATTCTTCTTGGAGCCGCTCGCTTGTGTTATCAGCGCTAAAAATGACGTGTCGATGTTGATCGGTCGGGCTGTGTGGCAGACAGGTGATTGTTGATGATGATCACATAATATCAGATTCTGCTAAGTTGAGGATCATCGACGTGAGGGGGTTGCAGATGAGGACAGTCTCGTATGAACGTGGAATTGATATCTTGGGGCGCGAAGGACAGCATCCTACAACCTAGATCTGTCAGTGTTTTGCGAGTGGGAACAAGCCCTATGGAATTTCTCATATCAATGTTCAAGCCATTGAGTACGGAGTAGAAGTTCACATGGATGTCATTCACGAATCTTGTGAAGAGGGTTGGATATGTCTACAACAGTATAGACTCCTAGAATGCAGTTTGACCGGTGAGTTCAGGCGAAACCCCCTTCCCCTGAACATCGACCAGGGATATCCTCTGCGATCGGCGAGGATGAACTTCGGAAAAAGTCCAGTTCCATTCAAATCATGATCCCACGAACCCCTATCATTGATGGTACGGTTCAACGTTGTGCTATATATAAAACGCGCTCCACCAATAATTATATCCCACAAAGCTAATTGTAGCTAAAGATAGTATTCCGTACATATGTATGTTTAAAGAGGAGTACGGAGTTACGGAGTATGGGGTTGATAATAAAGTACGTTAGAGCACTCCAGTACGGAGTAGAATATACCGATCTATTGAAAAAGGGGTCATGAAGCGCAAGAATTTGATAGCGGCATGTGGAGTCTGGGGACGCCACGAGGCATCGCTTTGTGTGAGCGACCCCTATAATGGAGTTGGCCATATCATAGAGTCGGGACAACGAATCGGTAAAAATTTAAAGGCATAAACCCGGGCGAACTGTTCATTGGTTATGTAACATATCGTCCATGAGTATCCTAGACTAGACTGCCTAGGTGAACTCCGTACCCTGACTTGCCGCGGTGGTCGAACCGCTTCGAGAGTCTGATCCATGGTCTCGGCTCAGGAACAGGATAAAGATCAACACGCTTTGACGCAGGCTCTTGTACACTCCATACTACCTATTTCAGGGTCAGTAGGTGTAAGCAGATACAAAAAGTAAAATGATACGGCCGATGTAACGAATTAAGGATACTGCAGAGGCGCCATGTCTCACCCAATCACACGGCCAGACCCTATTTTCTCAAAATTGCGTGGCATTGACTTCCTAGATCAAAGGCGCGAGATGCAAGCATCGTCAAGCACTTTACCCGGAACTAAAAGGAACTAAAATAATGCAGTCTAGCCGTTAAGGCATGAAGCGAGACTTTCTCCGTTGCGGGGGTAATTCGCAGTAACTCGCGCAGTGGCGTTCCCCGGGCTTATTGGCTTGTTTTAGTAAAATTGGCCGAATTTATATGATATTACGGTTACTCGAGGAATAAGAGGCATTTCTTCGACTCCGTATATCGGCATACATTGTCAATAAAACAAGCCTCGATGATATACTGGAGGACATAGCCCTGTAACACAGAAAGATATAATAATAGTTCAAAGGTAATGTCAGTACGAAGTACAGTAATTACAAAGGATGTCTCGGCGCTTCGCTCCGACACAGTGGGCTGAAATGAACGTCCGGAGTAAGAGCCAATCCGATTTCACAAGTAAAGTGCACATCATCATGGATTCGCCCTTACACAATACGTTCTCTTGGCGAAATAAATGGCGGGTTATTCAGGGGTAAGTGGAGATGAAAAAGACCCACGGGGAGGGGGGAACGTTACAATTGGGACGCCAGGAACGGGTAGTGGATCAATGCGGTCTGCTGAAACATCAGAGAAAAACAAACAGAGAAACAGAAAGAGAGAGATAGAGAGAGAGAGAGAGAGAGGATGTAGAGTAATGCTTCTGTAGTTCAGATTTTATATATGTGTATCTACTTGAATATATTGGATATCCATGGGTGTTCGGTCCTCAAATATAAGTTGATCGTCATATATCATTAGGAACACTAGCGGGTCAAAATTACAAGCCAACCTGGTATTAAGAAACAACTGATAATCCAACCAATCAGATAATTCAATAAATGAAGGCTGTGCGAAGGTCAAGTTCCAAGTACATGGCAGGTTGCGGTGTGTGTTAGTGGTGGATTAAGTACCCAGTACCAACGGTCTTTGTTATTTTCCCCTTTTTTTAGGGCCAAAATTAGTCTCCAAAATGGTTCAAAACAACGAGAAGCAAGTGGCTGCTGATCTTGACACTAATCTCCCTGTTCATACAAAGGCCCCCTGCCTCCCCCGTGCTGTTTCTGTTTCTTTCTTCTCTCCAAGTACATTCTTCGCAAATTCACTCTCTATCGACTTCGGTCTTCCACTCTTTAAAACCAAACTCACTCTCTTTCAAAAGCTCTCGCTTTTTATATATACCTTTTTGAACACCACTTTTTACGTTTTTCGTACATAACATTCAAAATGCGTTTCACTGCTGTCGCTGTTGCCTTCTTCGCCGGCTTGGCTATTGCTGCCCCCGGTGCTGACAAGACCGTCTACGAGACCGAGGAGGTTACCATCACCTCTTGCGCTCCCACTGTCACCGACTGCCCCGGCAACGGTGCCGGCGTTGAGCCCACTGCCAGCACCACCCCCACCAGCGTCCCCGTCGCTGTCACCTCCTCCGCCTCTTCTGTGACCTCTGCCTGGACCTCCGTCCCCACCGGTGTTGCCCCCAGCTCCAGCTCCAGCTCCAGCTCCAGCGCCCCCGCTCCCCCTGCTGGGACCGCTCCCGGCTCCTCCGTGATTGCCATCACCACCTGCATTCCCACCGTTATCTACTCGACCGTCCCCGTTGCTCCTACTTCCACCCCCGCTAGCAGCAGCGTCGTTCCCCACGGCCCCACCGGCGGTGTCCCCCACGTGCCCTCCGGCACCAAGGGTGTTCCCAGCGGCACTGCCTCTGTTCCCGCCTCCACCTCCCCTGCCTTCAACGCTGGTTCTGCTCTCAGCGGCTCCATCGGCTTCGCTGGTGCTGCTGCCGCCGCCGCCTTCTTCCTGGCATAAATGACTTCTTCCGGATTGGTGGTGCACTTCTGCACCTAGTTGGATCCCCTGGGTCTAGCCCTGGCGTGGTCGTGTCAAACTGGAGATGTTGGATAGAGTTGGGATGAGAAGAGGATAGTGTTATTTAGGGTTTCTGGTGATTTACTCTTAACAATTGTTGCTTTCTGACTGGATATGTCTATCCCTTTTTTGCTTTTTGATATACATATTTCTCTTTATTTCTTCTCAGGCTCTCCTGGATAGCTTCGGAGTTGTGTGAAGCTCGCTTGGTAGCTTGAGCACGACCTTAATGTAAACCATGACAGCTTTTCGCATTCTCCCTCTCCAGCGCCTGTAGCCTATTTGGAATGTATCATTTTTGCCCTCATATAATTCAATAATTCGGTTTGTTTGAATGTAAATATGTTCATTTTAAAATCTGCTAGTGGGAGTATTGATCATGGATAAATGGTTCTAAGTAGATAACTCTTGCTTCTCTGCCCCTGACTCCACGTGCATCAAATCTTGTACTCCCTAGGGCTGAATATGCCACTTACAATCGTAAAGCCAACTGGCTGACTGGAATTCAAAATTCAAATCTAACTACTTTATCTAGCTACTTAATCCAACCAAATACTCGTGGACTATCAGTGCTGACTGCAAGTCCATAGTTGATTCTGAACTGCTATGAGCCTCGCAACCGCAATACTCATCACTCAAATCCATTTTACCAAAAATACATATCTATTATAGGGAAAGGTCGACGTCTTTCACTACCAGTATCCTAGTATATCTTGAGGTCAATCTTATTTTCTATTATTCTAAACAGGCGCTATTCAATCAGTCTGCTGTATCACACAGTCAAAGGGTAAATGGCGTCCCGATATAAAAGCAGATATAAAACGGATAGCCAAAACTCCCGCAACATTGACTGAACTATATATAGTGCTTAACGTTCGAAGAGATTACATTCATAGACAATCTTGGGATTTAACTTGACACGTCCTCTCGGCATCAAGATACCTTACAAAATGTCCGATCTACACCAAAATGGACCCGATCTTGATTCGGTGGGTTTACCTCCATCTGTTAAACGGTATGTCTATGAAGAAAAAGATAGTTTTTCGAACACTTCACCTTGAACGCAGACGTCTGCTCGATTCAACGCGCAATTCTCGTGATATTACCGATATCCATACCTCATCTTGCAGCAACAAACCAGGGCAGATTGAGCTCACCGAATACTGTTTTTTTTTCAATGAATCCCACTACTCACCATCATTTCCTCGGACCGGACGCTATCTCTCTTGTTCCAATCCGAACATCTCTCAACCCGAGCACCGGATTACTTATCGTCAAGATGATCACTGATACGCACACTGAATTCGCTTTCGCTGTCCATGACGCAACCCACGACGCCCTAGGGCCCATGGGCCTTGATAAAGCCATTTATCACTATCACGGTGTCAGCATCGATATTAATGGTCGAACTAAAGAGGAGCATATGGCCTGGGGGCCAAGAAGGCCCCCTCATGGTTATCCTAAGCGGCCTACGGTTCCCCTCGAAGTCACAATATCAGAGACTGAACGCAAACTTCGCCGTGAGTTCGACCCTTGGCTGGACACTAATTGAGGAAAAGCTAACGTTGCTATTGTGATCAAGGTCAATCGCCAGCGACCCATTATTAGCATTGACAAGTGGATGTGGGATTTAAACAATGGTACATCCCGAAGATCCCAGCATATTGAGGTCTCAGAGGACAACATGGGTGAAGTCATTCTTTCCGGTGATCCTCTTATCATCCCATTTCGTTTCTTTTTCCTACGAGATCCAGATCACCGAACACCACGAGAGATCGACATGGTTATCGACAAGGAATGCTTGTAGAGGATGGCCAAGTGGGGATGGGAGGATATGCGATTTGAATACCCATGCATATTCTGATTACCTGATCCCCCAATCAATTGTTAGATATCAGCGTTAATCACCGACAAACATTTTCAAGTTGTCATTTCCGAAAACAAAGGGGCTGCTAGTGATGATCGTGAGAAACAACGAAACGCACTACCCGCCGAGGCTCATTGGGAAGACCATGAATATTCTCCTGGTTTGGCGATGAGCTAATCTACTTGTAGTTGCACGAAGTAAACGAGTGGCAGCCAAAATTAGAGCTCCCCACCATTTGTGAGCTCAGTGGCTGAATTGGAAGTTGGCTTGTTCATTGAGGATCGAACGGCCTGCCACCCTCGAATCAAATGTCCTTTAATGCCACTTACACACTTCCAGTTAAGCAAAAGAAGAAAATCCAAGCAATGCACGAACCCCGTGATTATTTTCAGACTTCAACACATATCGTATCCGAACTCAGAATACGGGGATTTTGGAGCAGCCCCTTCTCAAATACGGACATCGGGAGTACCTCAGCGACCTGGCCCTCGTATATGCCCCATCTCTGCTTTCCCAAGATACAGGAAGCTCGAATCTAGCAAGTTGAGGCCATTGAAGCGAAGATAAATGCATAACCCCTGTGGGGATATATTTGGACCCCAAATTGTATCCCGGATAACTAGTCAATTTCGGGACCATGGTGGGGGGTTCTCTATCCTTTGTTTTATCCTTGTGGGACTCCATGACCATTGTCCTGAAAAGGAGCTGTTTGATTTTGCTTTTGGGTAATTGATTTTTTAGTGATAGCTTTGGGATGCTTAATAGACAGGTAAAGGATCATGGGCGTGCTTTTTAGCCCCTGAGCACCGCTGAACTGCCTGTGGATCCTTTGATCTGCTCCTTTGTTATACACAACATGTATTACATTCCCTTCTCCGGGGAAGAGGGATTGCCATTTTAGATCTACCTGCTCATGGAAAGAGCCTTTCATCTTGGCAGGTTTCTTTTTATATTAGCCTTTGGATACGAGCCCTCTGTGACGATCTGCTATCAAACCCTACCCATAGTTCGTGTCTAAAAATAGTATACCAAGCCATACGATATATGATCAACTTGTCGAAATCCCTATTATTGCGCCGTACGATGCTTTTCTGTCCATCTCAGCGACGAGCTTCCGAGCCTCCCAAACCACCTCCCGACCTCGATCCTCTCATGGATCTCTCATCCCTCGAGGGCGCGCCAATGGTTAATCCAAAATTCATTGTTCCGCCAGATCCGCATCTTCCTCATATTCAAGCAAACTCGCGTGCTTCCATTCAATATTTGCTCGCAAAGCCTTTGCCAGCAAGGCCCGCTTTAACGGATGCTATCTCGCCAACACAGCATTGTAACGGACTGCATGACTGGCAACCCAATCGCTCTACGATCGGTGGCAATCTAAGGCGGGCTTCGGCCCGTAGACGTACGCGCCATCCACTGGACGAACTGTCTCCCAACCATGATCCGCAAGATGAACGCGAGGTGCGCTCACGTTTACAAATTTCACATCACCCCGTACGATCAAGGAGCTGTGTCCCCCTCACTTGGCTCGAAGATGAAAAGAAATGGATTGTTGGAGAGATATACGCGCCCCCGACACATGATTCTCGGTCCCAAGACGATATAGCGTCCGCTCAATCACCAGTCTCACCGATATCGCCCATTTCACCATACACACCGTGGCAGGATATCTTTCAACAACTCGATGAACACATCGAGTTCAATAATCGCCTTAGTCGGGAGAATCTGCTGAGCCAGCCCCCGCCCTATAATAGAGACAATTTTGGTCAAACACATGACACAGATTTAAGAGATGATCGGGTTGCCAGGTGGGTTGCAAATACTCGAAGGATGCATGATGACCCGCGGAATTGGATGTGACTTGGAGTGATATCGCTTTGCTTGGCTGGCGTTACATATAGCTTTTCTGATATGTCAAGGAATATATTGGTTTGGGGCTTGGGTTACACGACTATGAGATAGATAGGCATTGAGCGACGCAGTTTAACTTCCCTCCGAAACGGCTTTCTGTAGAAGAACCCCAGAACTGGTTATAGAGAAGAAATGAAGGGGTAATAACATCCTTCCGCTTTGATCTCGGACTATCTAACTCTTGGGTTTGCTAATTTCTCCCAGTGGCTCAGGGGTGATCGTGATTTCAAATTATAAAGCTCTGATCTATGTATCTAGCCTTACAAATTTGTATCCTTAGCTCTCGTGTCTGTACATCGAGCGTCAAGGGTTTACCTTCTTGCGCACTGCTATATGTATGCCGAGAGGATTCTTGATGGTGGATGCAAAGTGAAATTAAAGGGGCGGGCTTCTAATGAAACACAAGAGAATCAAGCGTACAAAGACTCGATCAAAGACAGGACAAGACTATTCTGACATTAAAGAGACTTTGTTTCCCCTCATATCTGGATTTCATTGTATTTGGATGTTCACTATATGAGAGACCTTCTCCCAGGCTAGTTAGTATGAAAGCATCTATACCTTCATAAAAAAAGGAATAGAGCCTCACAAACAAGGGTCAAGTGCCCCGAGTCCCATTCAATCCGCAAATATATCTTAGCAAACATGGGACAGCACAGTGTGTTCCTCGTACCCTCTGAGTATTTAGAGGGGTTGGAGGGGCTAGAAGATGAAACCTGGCTCAATGCAGGTCTTCGGATCTTAGCAGATCCGGACAACGGCGAAGCTCACTGGATCACCGTGATTCTTCCCCGAGAAATGGACGATACCCATAGCGACGAGGATATCATAAAGTATGTGTTTCATAGCATCCGAATCCGGCGAGCCATCGTGAGCGAAGTAGCGCACCATAACCTAGGAATGATTTGCATCTCGATCCCGGTCCCGATTAGCACTGCTAACACGACTACAGTTTTGGCTCGCGCCGAGATCGATGTGAACAAGTGGCTAGAACTAATTCGTGATGGGTTCGTTACTCTTGACCGTGGGGTGATATTTGGGCGTCGGTAATCCGACTGTATAGCCGTAGTAGTCTAGAGAGAAATTAGCCTCGTTGCCGATACTAGGGAGATGATCAAGTGTGAAATCCGGAAAGAGTTAAGGACTATATCTTTATTAGGTCGGATGATGTCCCGTTAGAAGCTTTGTTATTGGTTCCTCTTAATATTGGCTTTTAGAGGGAAATGCGCTACCGGAACAGGGGTTATGGGCCCATCTCCACTATCTGACGATGGGGACAATATCAAATTCATTATCAAAGAGAGCCCCAGGGCCCCGGGGCTCTCAATATTGCTTTGATAATGCGCTAGTGTACATATTTCATCATATCCGCAGTAAGGAAACGATTAACTGTGTTCCGTGAGCTCAGGGCTATGACAACGACAGTATGGTAGCTCTAAAAGAGGATATAGATACCTTCCAAGGTTGATTCAATAGCCCTGGAATTACCAAAGGAATTTGTCATTCTACTGTACTTCTCTCCCCTTTGACGATATTATAGTTCTTTTCAAGTTTTTTAGTCGACTACGCCTTATAATAACATATTTCAATTTGCCTCGCTCTATTCCTATTTTTCAGCTTCATTTTGGTATATCGGACTTATGCTGGCACCGTAAGACAGTTATTTACCTATGTTTCGCCCACAAGAGACAGTTTCATAGCAGACGAGTCCTTAACGGAGCCAAGACACACTCGATACGTATCAGTATGTCCCCGCATGGGAGAGCCGAGATGTAGCTGGATTGGTCCAGACAGGATTAATGTGAGTAATAGTGTGAGTAATATAGACTCTGATGCAGGGGCTCCCTTCTCTGAGACGCCAGTCACGCTGCTGTATGCCTGTCACCCGTCAGCATAGCAAACTGCACATTGGATCCACCGCTCCACCGCGAGTTATCGATAGCCTCGCTAATCATCCCTGCAGGTTCCGTTGAGGGGGCAATAGGATTGAAGGAAGAAAATAAGAAGATGGAAGATTCTCGAATCACTTCGTCTGGTTTTTTTTTCCCCTTCGCAGCTGGGCATCCTCCCGGTCGAGGAAAGAGTGACTCCATTGCTCCAATTCTTTTGCGCGCTAACACAGACCAGCAGCTCTCCAGCCTCTGGATTATTTGCCAGCCAGTAGTAAAGATGGGACGTATGATAGAATAGAAAAAAAATATAAAAATATATATAATAAGAGGATATGCCCAACGGATTTCTCGGTCTAGTTTTCACCCCGGCATTTAAGCATAAAGGCTACCAAACCCAGTCCGCATCAACCTCTTCATTTTTTTGAGATTAATGAGAGACTAAAGATTGAAACAAGAACATGGAGACTTGAACTGAAAAATCTCTTTCGAAAGTTGAGGAAAAGTCCAAAGTTGATATTCCCAAGTTCACCCCCCCCCATCCGTGGTTCACACCTGGAAATCTCCCCGATTCTACCGCCTTCGATTAGGAAAAAAAAACTCCCTCCCCACCCTCAATGGTCCAACTCGCCCACATCTTCAAAAAGGACAAGGACAAGGAGAAGACTGAGAAGAACAAAGATATACGTTCTCGACCTTCTTTCTCCGCTTCGACATCTCCATCTCCGTCGCCCTCCAAATCTCCAACTAAGTCTACCAAATCTCCCTCCAAATCCTCGTCCCCCACCAAATCCACCAAACCCTCCAAATCTTCCAAACAATCCTATTTCTCCCATAGTCGGTCATCCTCCAATTCCGGACCGACCGCCAATTTCAAGTTTGCCCGGTCATCGCGTGACCAGGACGTACACCCACTCAATCTCCCACCCGACGAGCTACGTCGTCGATTGTCCGCCATGGCAGCATCCAGTGAAGAGCAGCGGAGCTCAATGGATATTGATCCCCAGGAACCTCAGGTCAATGGCGTGAATGGCACTGAGGAGCGCAGCCCGACCCCGCCACCACACCTGCCAAATTCAACTTCTGCGGACGAGGCCGACTCCTTCAAGCTCGCCGGAAACAAGTTCTTCAAGGATGGCAACTACCGACGAGCTATCGAGGAATACACCAAGGGTATGCATTTCATTATCTCACACCGATGCCATGTCTCATGAATTAGCCTGAATGAGTTGGGTCGCTGATGATTTTTGTCTACTGTAGCCATCGACATAAATCCTAACTCATCGGCCTATCTCTCTAACCGAGCGGCCGCCTACATGTCCGCTAAACAATTTCCGAATGCACTTGAGGATGTTCAGCGCTCTAACGACCTCGATCCTAACAACCCAAAGATCATGCACCGATGGGCTAAGATTCTGACGAGTTTGGGTCGACCTGCAGAGGCCCTAGACGTGCTGTCACGAATCCAGCCACCAGTGGCCGCCACTGACCGGGCGGCTGCAGAGAAGATGCTGCGCTTCGTTACGCAAGCCGAAGAGACAATAGCAGAGGACCGCGGTGTCTCGATGGTAATCTATTGCCTGGACCAGGCACGCCAAGGGCTTGGACAAGGTGTCAGGGAGCCCCGCAAGTGGACACTTTTGGCCGCGGAGGCCCATCTGAGGCTGAACAACGTCAACTCGCTAGGCAAGGCCCAGGACATTGCAATTTCTTTGCTGCGCGAAAACAGCCAGGACCCGGATGCGATGATGATCCGTGCGCGCGCCTTCTATGCCCTCGGTGAGACCGAGCAGGCGCAGAAGCTTCTTAAGCTTTGCCTCGGGCTGGACCCAGACATGAAGCAGGCCATCAAGCTGCTGCGCATTGTACAGAAGCTGGCTCGCACAAAGGAGGAAGGAAACAACGCTTTCAAGGCCAAGGATTATCGCGGTGCTATCGATCTTTGGGCCCAGGCTCTCGAGGTTGACCCCTCCAACAAGGATATGAATGCCAAGATTCTGGGTAACCGTGCTCAGGCTTACATCAACTTGAAGGAGTATGACTCTGCCATCCAGGACTGTACTGAAGCTCTCCGTCTCGACCCTGGGTATCTCAAGGCTATGAAGTGCCGTGCCAAGGCCCACGGCAAGGCCGGTAACTGGGAGGAGGCTATTCGTGACTATAAGAGCGTTGCTGAGAGCAACCCCGGCGAGAGCGGCATTGCGGAGGAGATCCGCGAAGCCGAATTCGAGCTGAAGAAGTCCCAACGCAAGGACTACTATAAGATTTTGGGAATTGACAAGGATGCCAGCGATCAGGAAATCAAGAAGGCCTACCGCAAGCTGGCTATTTTATACCACCCAGATAAGAATCGCGACGGTGCAGCGGGCGATGAGAAGTTCAAGGAAATTGGCGAAGCCTATGAGAACTTGATTGATCCTCAGTAAGTCCAGAAGTTCCCAACAGCATTCGACACAAAGCTAATTGTATTTCCAGGAAACGTGCTGCTTTCGATAACGGGGACGATCTAAGGGACCCAGCTGATATGTTTGGCGGCGGCGGCTTCGGCGGTGGTGGTTTCCACGGCGGTTTCCCCGGCGGTATGCCATTCCAGTTTGAAAACATGATGAACGGTGGCGCCAGGGGCAACCCCTTCGGTGCCCAGTTTCAAGGCGGCGCCAACTTTCAGTTCTAGATGAAGCCATCTAACCCATTCTATTAACTCGATACCACCGATTCTCATCTTTCGTCTCTAGATGACGAAACCCAAAACCGGGAATTCGCATGTCTTCGACCGGAGTTGGAGTTGGAGTTGCACCTCGATATCTTACACGTTGACCTGTGGATATTGAGGGTTCACTTTTTTTGCTCACTGTCATGTCACGATTTTTTTTTTCACCTTGTTTCTGCGGAGACGCCATATGATTCCCGATATGATAGATTTGACCTTTTTTTCTCTTCGGTCTAGTCTTTTCTTCCCTTTTTGCCTCTTTCCACACCATGGGCCGTTTTTAGAGAATTTTGTATACGAAGTGCTGCAATCTGGAATGAATCTACGAGAACAGTGCATTTGTGGGCAGTTATTGAAATCCATATGTGCCGAAGACCCGCGAGCTCTACATTCGATCAACCATTTTCGGCGTTTGTCTGTTGTCTTATTATTCTCTTAGGGTTTGCTCTTGACTTTGACGTTGACTGACGTTTGGGCTCTCGATGCACTTTGTGAAGTTGCCACTCTTGTTTCCATATAGTCAAGCAAAAGCATGTGTTGTGTATACACCTGTATGACACTCATAAAACAAAGATTTCCCTCAGATATTGTTCATTCTCTTGTACTCGGTGGCTACATGACGACTATCCCTTTTAGTGTCTACATGGATTTAGTAGAACTTCACATATAGAATTTTAGAACTATCTTTGCTTCATTCGTCTGCCACTATGGCAGTGGAAGAATATAACTCCCTTATTGCGCATCTGTCTTATAGAGGTTGGTCATGCTATAATCGTAATGTTCTTTGATATGTACTTCTCAACATGCTGAACAACTGTACTAATAAATATAAAACAAATAAACCAGGGGAATCTCAATAAAGGGGGGAACAAGACAAGAATAGTTAAAGAATATACCGGACAGAAGAGCATGAAGCAAACTCCGCCGCTCATGAGTGATGACGTTCAAGTCGAATCGAATACAAGAAGGGGCATATAGAGATAAACAATGAATATAAAGAGGTCGCAAGCAAAATAACAAGAACGCTGGCGTAAGAAGTCTTCAATCAAACATAACCGAGAGCACTGAGCATAGTTTTGCATTCAGGGACCGGCAGGGCGGAGACACCCAGCGCGCGGACCAGAGCACCAGCCCGGAGCCGCTGGAGACCGATAGCGACCTTCCAGGCCTCAGTATCCTGCAACACAAAGACATATTTCTTGCCTTCCTGGTCCCGAACACTGGCGCGGAGAACGTGCAAACCACGGGACTCCGCCTGGGGCGGGTGAACAGGGCCACCATCATGGCTCGCAGTCGCGCTGCGCGCGAAGCACGCACTAGGCGAAGCCAGACGGCAAGTATTCTTGCATACTTTGAGTAAGGTACCAAGAAAGGCCTCTGATTCTTCGTTGGTGGGAACGTTGTTCCCACGACGGAAAGAGAAGGGGTTGCTAGATGCAGTTTTGGCGGATTGAGTCGCGTTTACCTGTGGACACCACACCTCCGCCAGTTTAAGGGTCCATGCCTTGACGTCCCACTCACGCTGGCCGACGCCGCGTAGATCATCGTCGATGAAGAGACCTTCGGTTGTGATCCGTAGCACCAGCCCATCGGTGACCATACCCTGGCCTGAGACAAGTTGCGCCACTGGGGTCTTCATAAAGGCATTGTTGAAGGCGTATACACCTTGGATCACAATCTTATCTGGATCCTTTGTGGAATATGTACTGCGATGCGAGGGTGGAGGTGTTGTGCGTGCAGTCGAGTGAGAAGGTGTATATGAAGATTCAGAGTATACTGAGGTGCCAGCCGCATATGGCCGCCGTGGTCGGTCGTAGGGGCGAAAGGAGTACGCATCGTCGTCGTTGGCGGTTTTGGCGGTTGAGGAGGGCGTTGATTTCTTGGGAGAAGGTGTGCGAGGCACATTGCTAGTACTAGCTGGCTTAGGTGGCGGTGATTTGGCAGCGGCCTCTTTCTTCGCGTCCTGCGCCTTCTTCTCGGCGTATTTTTTGCTTGCTGCTTCCTTGAGCGCCGCAAATCTGGCCATGGCTTCTTTTTGCGCGGCGGCCTTTGCGGCAGCTTCTTTCTCAGCAGCTTCTTTTGCGGCCTTTTCTTTGGCTTCCGCTTCCAGCCTTTCGGCTTTGGCCTTCACCTCAGCTTCGGCCTTTGCTTGCCTCTCGCGGGCCTCTGCGGCTTCCTTCTCCAGTCTTTCGCGTGCCTCCTTCTCCACAGCGGCCCTTGCAGCGGCCATCTCCTTTTCAAGCTGCTCGCGGCGTTCCTTTAATTCTTTCTCCATTGCTTCGCGCTCGCGCTGTTTCTCTTTCTCCTTGGCTTCTGCATCACGCTTGCGCTTGAACTCTTCCATTTTTCGGCGTATCTCCTCCTTGCGCCTCGTTTCTTCTCTTGCTCGCTCACGTTCGGCTTCTTCCTTGGCTCGTTCTCTAGCACGCTCCTCCTTGACACGTTCCTCTCTGGCACGCTCCTCTCTGGCACGCTCTTCCTTAGCGCGTTCCTCCCTAGCGCGTTCTTCCTTGGCTCGCTCTTGCTTAGCTCGTTCTTCTCTAATGCGTTCTTCCCTAGCACGCTCCTCCTTAGCTCGCTGCTCTCTAGCACGCTCCTCCTTAGCACGCTCCTCCCTAGCACGCTCCTCCTTAGCTCGCTGCTCTCTAGCACGCTCCTCCTTAGCACGCTCCTCCCTAGCACGCTCCTCCTTAGCTTGCTGCTCTCTAGCCCGCTCCTCCTTAGCCCGCTCTTCTTTGGCGCGCTTTTCAGCCTCCTCCTTTTCACGTTTGTTATTATCAGAGTTTGGAGGAGGACTAGAGCCGTGTTGATTACCGGTATATTGGTTGCCTTGGTATTGTCCACCAAAGTTTCCTCCCTGTTGTCTTTGCTGACCCGCCCCGTTGCCGCCATAGTTGGCACCGGATGACTGTTGGTTGGTGTTTGGGCCGGTGTTCCTAGGGCCACCGGGGCCTCCGGGACCGCCTGGGCCCCCAGCACCGCCACCAAAGCCACCAAATCCGAACCGTCCTCGAGCACCGCCATTGCCTTTACTCCCTCCCAAGCTGCCAGACTGAGCCGAGCCGAAAAGCCATCCAGCGACACCCACCCCAATTGCAAGTACCGCCATACCCGTACCACTGCCGCTAGCGACCGTGGCTAGGTACCATGCCTTCACGAACGGGGATATGTATGACCACACGAAACATGCGAGGAGCGTGCTTGCGACGCCCGCTAGGTAACTGTTTCGGTTGCACTGCAGCGATGGAAGGTAGAGGAAGCCCGACCCAGCGGAGTGAGGTGGGATGATAAAGATGTCGTAGTTGCCATCCGGGAGGTCTGAGGATTTGCGATATTCGCCTTCAGTTGTATGAGGATTTTCGCCATGAGGCGGCGGCGGTGGTGGCGGACCGTCCATGTTGGATCAACCCGCAGCGACAATAGGGTTAATATATATGCGACGTACTGCAGCAAAGCGCAGCGTCGATCAAAAGACTATAACCTGGGTTGATCTGCCGGATCAATCCTAGATGGACAAGTTCTCGCGGTTGAGATTCAACTGCCAGGTCATATTAGTCTGACAAGTGCACTGAGGCCACAGGCGCTCAGTGCTCTGGAGGGTACTCAGATGCCAATGCAAGAATAAAACACACGACAAGTATCAATAATCCAAATAAAATCCAAATCGTAACGCAAAAACCCCAAAGCGCGGGAGAACCTGAATGTGACTCGGTGTTTGTTTTGGAAGAGAAGTGTGGGAGCTAAGGATCGGCGCCAACGCTTCCTGCACCACTCGACGTGGCCATCACATCAAAAACAAAATTTGGCAATGCGAACGAAAAAACGAGTGAATGTCCAAATATGTTGATGTGGATCGCCATATGTTATCCGAACTATGTTGAATTCCTCGGAGGCCACGCGATTCTACGTAGGGCTATGTGACCGAGCTCAGAAACAGCCTCAAGGGATGGAAATACAAGCCCTGTCATTTTTTTCCCCCAAAATTTATAGCTCCTAACTCCTGATTTGGGACTTTCCTACTCCATACATGTTTTTACATTAAACTAAGGCGAAATGAAGGTCAATGATGGCTTTTTCTTGCTAATTCTCAGCTTCACTTTATCAACTGTAGAGACTACTAAGTAGACAATGAAAACCTCTCTTGTGGTCTCCAGACTTCTCATATCACCTGCACTATATAGTGCCACTTAGATGCTAAGGGCGCATTGAGTATTAACGTAGAATACTCGGCTTAAGTATGAGCAGATGGGAAGCCATGTTTTCCACACTCTATGGTTGTTTTGCTTTGGTTTTACTCTTTTGGGAAAGGGCTATGGCTCGGAATATCGTTCTTCCAATAATCTGACCGCTTTACTCTCTCCACTTAGTTTATACTGTTGAGAGATGGAGTAGGAGATAACAGAAGCGAAAGAACTAGTCCCGAGGCCTATAATTTAGGTCTGAGGATATATATTATGTCGCATGTTGCTATATCAATAGAGTCTATATCAATTTGCGGTTACTTCCCTACTACGTGGTCAAGACATTCGTATTCGTATTACAGCTTGAGCCTCTTTCCAGCACATTACAAGGAGCTGTAGTCCCTCAGAGGTTCACATCGCATCGTTTTGGGAAGAGTCTAACCATGCGAGCTTCATGGGGCTTATACAAGCGGTTGCCGCTGATGTGCACTTTCATACTATGTATCTCGAGCTGCGGATCAAATGAACATTCGTCCCAAGTATGCCTCTCAAGTGCTTAGCCTCGAGCATATATCTTGCATAGCGCTGGGGCGGACCGCTTAAAAACCCTTGTTGATCTTGCGGTCAAGCGGTTGGGGGAAATAGTTTGAATGTAGTGGGTCCAAGGCATTTCGAGCTGGAGAACATACAACATAGCCACCGAGGCTTGTTCACGTGTGGGGAGTGTGGTAAAATTTGACTCCGAGATTCGAGATTGGGGTAAGAGCTCATTATTCAGGCAAAAAAAAAAAAAATGGCAGGCAGGTATATCTCCTGGTCACCGTCCACGGGTATTGCGAGATTGCTGTGATAGATGGATGTCCCATGATGGGGACATGAGGTGCGGGACCATGACCAGGCAGAAGACGTTGGGTCTTAGAGAGGCACTTGGGGTCATCCTGGCCCACTTAGACCATGCCGAACTGGATATTAGTCTGGCAGTGGGACGTAGTGAAAGCAGTTTAGGAGAAATGAATGTAAAAGACAACCCGATGGTGAGGAACAAGACTCGGCAGAACGTGATCCGCAGCCGATGATTGGGTGCCCTTCCACTTGAGATTCCAATACCCTCTCTCTCTTCCATCGGGGGGTTGATCGTCTTCTTTCTATTTCACCTAAGCTTCAAATTTTCGTGTATCCCCCCTGTGTTAGTCTGGTAGTCAGGTACTACCCCGTGTTTCCGCCTCCCCGTCAACCTGTCCTTTTTAGCCCCAGGCACCTATCTCCGCCAACCTTGAATCCCCCAATCTCCGTCTCACTCTCTATGCTGTGTCGCTAGCCACCGAAAACCGATTTACGACCTGCCCTTGAAGGGCATCCCGACATCATGTCCTCACAATCCCACCACGGCCATTCCGCGACGTCACGTCAATTCCCCGTTTACAATCCCGTCGCCGCAGTGACAGCACCTGCGGGGACCTTGCTTCCGGGCACCAAGATTCAAGTTGGCAGTCATCGCGTGGTAGTGGAGAAGTACCTATCTGAAGGCGGGTTTGCTCATGTCTACGTGGTGCGATTGCCTCAGCCAGTCAATGGGTCCGAAACCGCAGTGCTGAAGCGAGTGGCTGTGCCTGACAAGGCGGCCCTTGCCAACATGCGCACCGAGGTGGAGACGATGAAGAAGCTCAAGGGCCACCGGCACATTGTGAAATATATTGATTCGCATGCCTCGCAGCTGCGCGGAGGTGGATATGAGGTGTTCCTGGTTATGGAGTACTGCGCGGGTGGTGGTCTTATCGACTTCATGAACACCCGGCTTCAACACCGGTTGACAGAGCCGGAGATTGTCAAGATCTTCTCTGATGTTGCTGAAGGTGTTGCGTGTATGCATTATCTTAAACCGCCTCTCCTCCATCGTGATCTGAAAGTTGAGAACGTTTTGATCTCGGGTAAAGGGGGTTCGGCCACTTACAAACTGTGTGATTTTGGATCATCGGCACCCCCTCGTCCTGCTGCTACTTCCGCCGCTGAGGGCCGTTTGATTGAAGATGATGTGCAGCGGCACACGACGCTGCAGTACCGAAGCCCGGAGATGATTGACGTCTATCGGAAGCAACCGATTGACGAAAAGAGCGATATCTGGGCACTTGGTGTGTTTTTGTACAAATTATGCTATTATACAACCCCCTTTGAAGAGGTCGGTCAGATGGCTATTCTCAACGCGACCTTCAAATACCCTTCCTATCCTTCCTTTTCGAGTCGGCTAAAGTTGTTCATTGGTAAGTTTGGAACATCTCTTTGGCCTATGATCTCCATCATCGACGACTGACGGCTCCGCACAGGCTCAATGTTGAAGGAAGATCCCCGAAATCGTCCCAACATTTATGAAGTCGTGCGCGAGGTGTGCAAAATGCAAGGAAAGGAAGTTCCTATCACAGATGTATGTCGCCAAACACCTCCTCCAGTGCAAATTTGACCCTAACCGCCTATTAGATCTATTCTAACCGCTCTGTTTCGGAGGCGCGCAAGTATCAAGAGCTACCGCCTACACCCACGGAATCTCCCGCCGTCGGCGCAGTATTTTCGCCTCCCATGCAGGAGACAGAGATAATCCCAGAGATTGCACCTATGCGACGTGGTCGACCTGGAAAATCCCCGTCGTCCCAACCTACCTCCGAGAGACCAAGTTCTTCGCCCTATCGAGCTACCACTGAAGGCTCGTCAAATGATCCGTTTGCAGCCCTGGATGGGAGCGCATCCCGAAAGAAGACGGCAGAAGAAATGTCCAAACGATTCCCCTCCTTGGACCAGTTTGACATTTTGCATGAAAAAGGGGACAAGTTTGAATTCGAGCCAACAGTAGAATCCAAGCCCGAGGACGAGGATCTATCCCGAAGACTCACCAACGCCCTGGCCGATGATGCTTTCTCCAGACGTGTCTCGCCCGAACGTGCACCGAACCCAGTCTATAAGCGACCATCCCAGGCTTCTCCTGTCCGGGCACCTAATTCGCGTGAAATTCCCGCACCGCAGGCCATACCCTTGTACCAGCCAACTCCTCAGCGGCCCGTGATGGTGTCGACGGGTACCATGACCTCGCCCATTCAAACACCTCGTTTGCCGGAGCCGAAGCTATCCAGTCGTCCAATCTATCGATTCCCTTCGTCTGATAATGAGCACCGATCTTCCAGCCAACCATTTACAACTGAGGAGGAACAAAGAGTGACGCGGCCACATAAGGCACCATCCCCTCCAATGTCGAGCTTGAATGTGGAAGGAAGCTCGCGGCTGCCGTCTGACCGTATATCCAGCCAGTCTACCTCTGCGCGCCCCTCGATGGAAACCTTGAGACGCCCTTCGACATTGGAGGTAAATGATCCCGTGGGACGTTCTAAATCCGCCACTGGAAAGGCTCGGCCGATGTCAGTCCAGGCGGGAGCGAGATATGACCTGCCTCGTGACTCTGATAACCCGCGGACTTCCCTGGATATGTCCCGCCTGCAATACGAGGATGGCGCGCCACTGCGGTCAGTGCGTACTGATGTGGATCGCGAGTCTGATCGGACTATTTCTTCTGATGTCGATTACCTACGCGCGATGGAAGAAGAAGAGAACAACCGGAAGCGCGAGAAACGCTCTAGCGGTAGCCACAAACACAACAAGCGTAGCAGTCTGTCTACCTTATCGCTTTCAGGAGGCAAGAATCTATTTGCTAGTCGATTCGGCGACGCATTCCGCCGCTTCGAAGCAGGCAATCAAGAAAAGTCCTCCTCGCCATCAGCAGAGCATGCGCCACGAGATGGTCTGCTTGGGGCGTCGGATTCAGCCGATGAGAGTATCTCGCCAAATGACGATATTGCCTTGGAAGACGTGGACCGGGACGACATCTCACCAGAAATGCGCCGCGAGCTGGAACGCCGCCGACTCTCCCAAGAGGAGAAGCGAGTTGCCAATGCTGCGGCTGAGTACCGGCGTCGGGTTGCTGAGATGGGTGACGGGGGTGGAAGAGTGATGAGTGATGGCGCTCGCTCTCGCACAATTCAAAATAAGGTGCAATCATTGCTCGAAGAGTCCGAAAAACCCGCCGCTCCAAAGACCGCCACTGGGTATGGACGGTTCACAGAGACTTCCTCTTCTTTGCAGGCAAAGCAGAGTGAGGTTAGACCCACCTCAAGCCAGCTGCCCGCTTCCAACACATCTGGCCCGACCTACACTCCTCGTACCAGTTCAGCAACACTCCCGGATCGCCGAGACGGCCCCAATATCTCTGCAGGTGTCCCGCAACCTGTCGGCCCTACCAGTTATCCAGCCACGCAACGTCCCACAACTCGACCAGCTGCACCACCAAAGCCCAAGAATTTGCGCGCTGGTCCAACCACCTCCCGACCGGGCACTGGTCATGACCATGGTTCCTCCCAAGAGGCTCCGGCAAGCCCTGGAGAGGACTGGGAGGCTAAATTCAGTCAGCGTTTCCCAAGCTTGTCCGGGCTTGAAATGGAGACAGAGATCAAAATCCCGAAACTTTCTAGCTTGAGGACGCGGGAAGTGTAAAAGTACAGGATACAAGTCTCGTTGGTTTCTCATGCGGTTTCAGCGTGTGTATTCGTGCCTTCGCTGTGCGAGCTATGCATATATAAACAGTGACATATTGGATATTACATAAATTCTCTCTAAACCTGTGGACAAGACTTCGAAACTCTTCATCTGTTATCATAGCTGAGAACGCGCTCGATCTTAACTATAAACGTTGTAATTCATATTTATCTTTTGAATAAAGTGAAGTTGTTATTGAGTATGATTGGCTAGGGAACTAAAGTAAGATAGAAGCTAAGAAAAGAGATTTAATTGACATCTTCCTTTACATCTGCTTTTGGGCCTTCGTTCGTGTCGTATTCTGCGCCATCCCTCGACTCTTCATTCTCCGTAGCTTCACTCTTCAAGAGATCCTTCAGGAAAAGCAGATTTTTTTCCTGACGCAAGGCATCTCCGCCGGTCTGGTATGCCATTAGAATCCCAGAGTTTCGTTGCTCGAGTATGCCGACCATGTACTCAATGGCATCGGTGGCGTACTCTTCTAAGAGTTCCTCTTTAGCCTCTTTGGCTTCCTCCTTGATTCCATGGAGCCGCTTGAGCCAGTACAAGTATCTCCATGGCGAGAATCCAGTGGGTGATCGCTGCCCAAGCTCTGACTCGATGAACTTCGCGCCACCCTGGCTGATGGTCCTAGGGCAATCGCTCCAATACACCTCTGAGAGCAGAACGAGATTGTGGCCAGCATGACGAAACCAAGCCACGGCAGCTGGCAACAAGTGATAGATTTCAAGCTGATCCATACGCCGCATTGGATCTTCATCATCCGACTCCTCCCCGCTGCGAAGTCCCTGTCTCTCCTCAAACAGATTGCGAAAGAGAATAAGGGCAATCTGGCACAGCCTATCATTGCTAACGCGAGTTGATGCTAGCTTAGCAAGGAATGTTGCCAAATTGAGTCGGTGAGCCCCCGACATCGTCGGGAAGTCGCTATTCCAAAAGTTGGTCATGTCGGTGACTAAGAAGGGTAGATCATTCCAGAGTGTGCTACCTTCGGCAGTTCGTGCAATATCAACGCCGTAATCTCCTCGCACACGTCGAGTCAACGGTCCTATTCCTTGAATCCGGATTATGTCGAGGATAAGACCTTCGTGGTCGGGCGTCTCGTACGAGATATTCCGACCGAGCTGGTAGTACATATAACACATGGAATGAATGTTCTCTTCGAAGGAATCCGTACCATCTCCAATCTCGCAGTATCGGGAGTTGATGAACGAGGTTCGGTTATAGAAGGCTGCGCCCCGAATCTCCTTGAGTTCTCCTCGAGCGATGGACTGACGCGTAATCTCCTGGTCTGTCCGACAAGCCTCTGATATAGTGGTATTATGAGGAGCGCCTCGTGGCGAAGGGCCAAGCAGCGAATCACGGAGATGATGCATTATATGGTGTTGATGGTGTTGATTGATAGATTGGTTTGCAACAATGAGGACGAAGACAATGAAGATGAAAGATAAGTGCCAACTTGGTAGAACCCCACGGGGAGGGCGAAGACAAGGGATTCCTCTTAAGGGAACTCCTCGGCAGCAGGGTTGATAGTTTAGTCAGGATGCATGCATGCGCTGTTCGAGCGCTGTTTTCTCTGTCTCTTGTCGATCATCTGGCAAGGCTGGGCCACTCTGCGGCCTCTGAAATATTGGATTGGATGTATCCGATGCAACATTCAGGTTTGATGGGGGCATGTAGGACGGTGGTACAAGACTAGTAAGGTGTGCACTGTTTCTGAGATAGATTGAGGGGAAAGCTCTGTTGCTGCTTTCATACACGCTACTAGCTCATCTTGACCGAGACAAACATCACATCTAATCTCGTTTTCTTCGGGGAACATTTGAGAGCGAGTTAGCGATTGGCCTTGTACTATATGGAATTTAGCTTGAACGGGGTTAGTTCACATTCGCTCTAGCAGGTCTCAAGATAGCAATGGGGAGGATGCATGTCAGAGGTATATTGAAGTAGTGTATATAGTACTAGTGTGATTGATCAGGCAAAGGTCCAATTTAAGGGGAGATCTAAACATCGTCATTTCCACAGGTCCTTATCTCCTATACTTCGCCCCACACCGCCTTCGTTTCTCCCCAAGAGAAACCTCGCTTTCACCCTGTGAGCCGAGTCCTCGCTCAATCTAATCATGGCGCCCGTGACTTTGAAAACGGTAGATGGTGAGTTACGAGAAGCAGATAGCTCTGAGGGTACGCACGCTAATTCCTCACGCAGATGACCTTAAAGATGTGATCCAGCACCTATTCGAGATCCAATCCGCCGTCCACGGCTATCTTGGCCCAGAGACACAGCAGGAGCTTGTGCGAAAGATGTACGTCAGCTGCGCTAGGCTCATATTTCCCTCGACTCCTCTCTCTTCACAAGTGTTCCCCATCAAATCAAAAGTTTCACCAACAAGCATTACTAAGCCCCAACCCTACACCACCCAAAACTAATACAATCCAGCAAAAACCTTACCGTCGCCCTCTCGACCCTTTCAACACATACCCAACTCCCGCCAACACAAGAAAATCAACCAGACACCAACACAGACCCATCCAACCCCTCCCTCGCCAGCATTCAGCTCCCACCAGAGATAATCGACTACGTTGACTCGGCGCGCAACCCAGACATTTACACGCGAGAGTTCGTTGAACTTGTGCAACGTGGGAATCAGGACTTGCGTGGCAAGCGCGAGGCTTTTGCGAGCTTCCGCGACGTGTTGGCCCGCGAGATGCGCAGCGCTATGCCTGAGTGTCGCGGCGAGGTTGATCGGGTGATTGCTGCGACGGGTGGGGTTGTTGACGGGCCTGATAGTGTTTCTGGGGTTGCGGCTCCAGCTACATCTGGGGGTGGAAAGTGATGCGTCTTTGATAGGTGCAAGTATGATCCTTTCTGGTGGTTGACTTGCCTGTTGTCTACTTTCTGGGCTGAGGTCTAGTCAAGCCTTGATATTCAATCCTTGCCTTCAGCCGTTTGTTTGAGGCTCATGGAGCTGGTGCATTCATTGGAGTTTTTTTTGGTTCGCATTGAGCGCGGCGCTCTTTCTTTCGGGTGGCGCGTGGTACGGAAGTTTTTATAGTGGCTTTTTGATAGTTAACAATCTAAGTTCTAAGCTTAGCAGCATCGCCCATACTATATGTCTATACCCTAGTTAATACCGCCCCTAGTTAACTATGGATGCTTCATACTGCCTGATGAATAAGGCTAGGATGTTAATTTGGCTGACGTCATCGTATGGAGATGAAGCAAATCTCGGAAGAAGAGTTTCCGGACCTCAACAATGCCAACCCGAAGGAGCCGATCGGCAGCAGCTTGTGTCCATTGTCGCCAGAAAAAGGTGCGTATTTTGGAACTCTATACGAATTTTGGACTCATCAAATTGAATAAGTAGTTGAAGTGTGATGCCCAGAGGCCCCAGTGTGGGAATTGTCTAGCTAAGAGTATCGACTGTCGGCTAGGCGTGGTCCAGAATAAGCCAAGGTAAAATTTGGATACATACGATCAAATTTCAAGTTGCTGATGCTTTGATTTTGGGCCTACCAACCACCGCATTGCGGAATTAGAGCAGGAGAATGAAGTCCTTCGACAGCAATGTGCCCAACTCCAGGGCAGCAACAACACTGCTGCTGGAAGGGTGCAATCCGAGCCAGAACATTCTGTTGCATCCGCAAGCAGTCCATGTACCCTACTGCCATTCTCGAGAGTAGCCGGTATTGGTCTCTCGCGGAATGACTCCCCCTCCACTTCAACCAGAGATGCATCGCACCCAGAAGTACCAGAGAACAACCGCAGAAACACGTCATTGTATCATGGTCCAACGAGTACAGTATATGATGATACAAGTCCCAACTACAACGAGCAGAATAGACCTGGTCAATCTAACGAAGAGGGAACACGGCATTTTCTCTTTTCCCAGACAGCGAGACAGAGCAAGTCGGATCTTATGCAACACGAAGTAAGGTTACGGTGCTAATTGGGTACAGGACAGTTAGAGCCACTCAATCTCGCTGCCGGAAAGCTCGACTTTGATGGCGTGGATCCGGAGATCGGCATGCATCTGCTCTCTATATACTGGAGTCGTCAGCTTTACACGGCACAGATAATCTATCGACCGGCTTTCATGCGGGACATGGCCTGCGAGGGACCATACTTTTCCAAATTGCTGTTGAATGCGATATTCTTCGTGGTGTCGAAGCACTGTGACCGACCAGAGCTTCGTTCCGATCCAAATGATATTACGACCGCAGGATGGAAGTTTCGGCAACGCTTCACGCAGCTTTTGCGAGATTGCTTCGACAAAAGCGAAATCACGACCCTCCAGGCATTGTTGATTATGTCCAATGCACTTTTCTCCAGATGTGATGAACGGAGTCTTTCATGGCTATACGCTGGAAATGCATTCAATATGTTCATTGATCTTGGCCTTCATGTGCTTCCTGATGTGGATAGTATTCCTGCCGAGGAACTTGAAATTCGAAAGCGAGTTCTCTGGGGAGCATACCGTGAGCTATCACTTCTATGTACTCAGTGTTACCCACGGATTACCTCTAACTTCTCTGACAGTAATTGATAAGATCCAGTGTCTTTTCCAAGGAAGACCCCCGCTTCTCAACCGTGTCAACTTGAGAGCGTCATTAGACTTTCTGGATGACTATGATGAACTTGAACCTTTTCAGGGTATAACATACACGACTACCAAGCCTCGAGGAGTGGTTCCGTCACTGAACGTTTCTCTGCTCACCAATCTATGCGGGCTGACAACAATTGTGGAACGTGTTCTTCGTGAGATTTATTCGGAATCTCGAGAGTCAAATCTGGGTAACAGAGCACTTATTTCTCAGGAAATCAAGTCACAGCTGAGAACCTGGCGCCAAAACTTGCCACTTCGGCTTGATTATCTGTCATTCCCAGACCAGGCGGTCCTCCTGCCTCAATCCGCCTGTCTTTTGTATGTTCCTTCACGCCAGCGAATACTAATTGATAGCTATTAACTATTTTCAAGAGCCTTATTCAACGTGCTGATCATTTTGGTCCACCGTCCTCTAATAATTGGCCACGACGGGGTCATCAATTCAACAACTGCCCATGAGTCAGTGAATGCATGTACATCAGCCGCGAACCAAATTGTACAGATACTCCACGACTACTCGCAACACTTTTCCCTGAGCAGCGCACCGTACATGCTCTCTTATGCTACCTACATCAGTGCAACTATCCACGCGCGGATTGTTGCACAGAAAGGGAGTAACTCAACAGTGTTCCAATCACTGAATTATTGCCGAAATATTCTTTCTGAACACACCCGTCTCTATTCTGCAGCAGAAAAAGCCAAAGAAAATTTGGATAAGTTGATTTCTCACTTAGGGATCAGTACTGCGGACGACACTCAGCGGACCGGGAGCCCTTGGAGCCCTGGGAACACTGTTCCCAGTGAACACATGGTCATGGATGAGTCTATTAACGTTGCCGGGGAACGCGGCGTCGCAGACCGTGCACTTGAATTTGGATCTTCCCTGATTAGTTTGGAACTATCGGATCTGGACCTTGAGGCAATTGCTCAAGGCTTTCAGGTTGATGTAGAGTCGCATTCGTTCTGGAATTCGTTGGTATGAATGACCATATCCTCCTATCTATAGATGATGCCTCATGATATATGCGATGAACAATAGCGAGACAAACAAAATTCGCTCCAATGGCATATATGATGCGTTAGCTACCATAACCTCAGGAGGCAGTCCTGTTTGCTTTTTGAGTAATAATATCCATCTCACTAGTGAATTAATTAAAGCACCAACATCAGTTATTAGAAATTATATGGAAAATCAACGTAGAACAGATCCGACGTCATATATCAAAGAGATATTGATATCCGGACCATCACATCCCGAGGGGCGAAATCTCGGCTCATCTCCGTGACCACGCGGGGCACTTCAACAAATTGTATGATTCCAATGATTCGACGCCAAATGAGCTCGGAAAGTGTCTGCCGACTGCACTCCGCATTTTTTAGGAAAGCACAAATGGGGAGCTCGCCATATATAATCCATATCACCCTCCCTATGGGATGTTTATCCCACATTACCCTCAATATATAGTGCACCTACAACACCATGGCGTGTTCCGACAAGAAGTCATGTGAGGGCTGTTCATGCAGTAATGACACCCAACCCCAACAAATCAACATCGAGGACTGTCTAAGTGAGTTGCAGGCCCTGAGACGACGCAATCAGGAGCTAGAAACGCGCATGAGAGTCAAAAACGAGGCAGATAATGCTCAAGTCCCCGTCAAACAACCGGGACGAACACTTCGTTCGTCCGCGTGGTTCGACTGCCGCAGCAACCCCGGCATGACAGCTGTCTACATGGAGCGGTATTTCAACTACGGTATCACCAAAGAAGAGCTCATGTCTGGTAAGCCGATGATTGGAATTGCCCAGACGGGATCAGATATTGCGCCTTGCAATCGCCATCACATTGAGCTCTCTAAGCGTGTTCGTGAGGGTATCCGGACTGCTGGCGGTATTCCATTTGAGTTCCCCACACATCCTATCCAGGAGACTTCGAGACGGCCTACTGCCACCCTTGATCGTAACTTGGCGTATCTGGGCTTGGTGGAGATCTTGACGGGGTATTTCCTTGATGGTGTTGTGTTGCTTACCGGGTGTGATAAGACGACTCCGGCTTGCTTGATGGCTGCGGCAACAATGGTGGGTATCAGACCTGAAAGATTACTAGATACATGCTGATATTTCTAGAACATCCCTGCTATTTGCATGAACGTGGGACCTATGCTCAACGGCTACTCCAAGGAAGCTTTGACCGGAGCAGGCACTGTACTATGGCACGGGCGAGAGCTCTTCGCCACGGGCGAGATTGACGAAAATGAGTTCATGGATTATATTGCCCGAGGGTAAGTCATTTCTAAATCCTTAGTCAATCGCCACGGAATCTAATACAAAATCCAGCACTCCATCAGTCGGCCACTGCAATACCATGGGAACTGCCTCGACGATGAATGCCCTTGCAGAGTCCTTAGGAATGGCACTTCCTGGATCAGCCGCTATCCCGGCTGCCTATCGCCATAGAGCCCAATGCGCCTATGAAACAGGCAAACAGATTGTGGAAATGGTAGAGGCAGACCGGAAACCATGTGATCTTATGACACGTGAGGCCTTTGAGAATGCTATCGTAGCGAACGCCGCAATCGGCGGCAGCACAAATGCTCCTATTCACATCAACGCTATCGCGCAGCACACAGGCGTGGAGGTGTCTATGGATGATTGGGATACTTTTGGATCTACCATCCCGCTGCTGTTGAATATGCAACCCTCAGGGGAATACCTCGGCGAAGAATACTACCGCGCTGGAGGGCTGCCGGCTATTATGGCTGAGCTTTTAGACCAGGGCAAGCTGAACGGTGATGTGCTCACTTGCAATGGTAAAACTCTCGCTGAGAATGTCCGTGGGAAGCATACATGGGATCGACGTGTCATTAAACCATACAACGATCCATTGATGAAAGATGCCGGATTCGCCCATTTGAAGGGTAATCTTTTCGACTCTGCAATTATGAAGACCTGTGCCATTTCACCCGCATTCCGGAAGCGATACCTCTCCAATCCCGATGACCCGGAGGCATTTGAAGGATCTGTTGTGATATTTGACGGACCCGAAGACTACGAACATCGCCTAGAGACCACGCCATACATTGACGAGAAGACCATACTTGTCATGCGCGGTGTTGGTCCAATTGGGTATCCTGGAGCAGCAGAGGTCGTCAATATGCATCCACCAGGCCGACTCTTGAAAGAGGGTATTGATGGCCTTTTCTGCATCGGGGATGGCAGACAATCGGGAACCTCTGGGTCACCTTCAATTTTGAATGCTAGTCCCGAGGCTGCAGCAGGGGGCAATCTTGCTATTTTGAAAGATGGGGATAGACTACGCATTGACTTGCGCAAACGGCGGGTTGATATTCTCATTACCGATGATGAGATTGAACAGCGAAGGAAAGCATTGGGCAACGAGGGATACCCAATTATCCCGAGTGGTACCCCCTGGCAGGAGATTTTCCGTCAGGAAACTGATCAGCTCAACAATGGCATGGTGTTACGGAAGGCAGTCAAATATCAGCGACTAGCTCAAGAAGGCCAGCCACTGCGACATAATCATTGATACATCGGACATGCAACAGCATTAGAAAGCAGGACACCCTACATTTCGAAAGCGCTGAGCTTGCATGCAGGAATAACTATGTGGCAATCAAGGAGAATCTAGTGTAATTCCCAACATGTGAATAATGAATTAGGCACAATGAACAAACATCGACATCAAGAGACGAATATATTTTTGCGTTTGACAAACAAAACAGAAGAAGTATATAACTACAGCCCAAATGGATAAGTTTCGCCCTTTCCAAGCGGCGTAGCAGGCTGGATGACTTCCAAGGGTTGAACAGCCTTGGTTTCATCAAACCAGACATAACCATCAAACTGTTTGTGAAGAAAAGCTTGCGAGTAGTGGGACGCTCGCTCGGTATCAGGGCGGTAGATGACACCAATGAAGCGCTGTAGGCGCTGCTCGGCAGCGATAGCCGAACGCAGAGTGGGATCTATGCGATCCTGACGTAGGTCAAGCACGAAGCTTGGGACTCCAGTATCATGGGCCACAATCTCCCAACTATCGTCCCGGGATGGACGGACAGACATAACCTCCATATCATCGTCCCACTCATGAGCCGCTGCAACGGTGCCAGTGTGAGTACCGCATCCAAGAATCGTCACATTCTCACGTCCCAGTCGCTCACGACATAGTTGCCCAATATTAAGCTCCTTGCGGCGGAAGCCCATGCTTGTATAGCGCGCATCCCCGACGTGGGAATTGTGCGCCCACACAATGGCTTTCTCTCCCTCATTGTGCTTTAACAGGCGTTCCAAGGTTTCAAACATGTGCATATCGCGCAAGTTCCACGAACTTGCTGAGCTGTAGTACATTGCCTTGTAATACTTCTCTGCATCACGAACCAAGTGGGCATTCTGCTCGCCGCTGTGGTATTCATCGCCATCTCGGGAACCGATGTATTCAAGTCGTCGCTCCAAAAGGTCTCCAAGCATCTTCATAACCGGGCCTTCACAATCCTCCATGCCTCGAAGAGATGCCAGACCATATGAAGTGGGATCGTCGACCCAAGGCTCCAGACATCCATACCGCTGACGTGCTTGCTTGCTTGCCTGTGGGTCTATTCGGTCCAAGTAGTCGATCACAGCACCGATAGAGGCGCCCATACTGTACAGGTCCAGTCCGTAGAACCCGGCTCTTTGCTCTGGTGGGAGGCCCTGGTTTCGGTCACGCATCCATTCAACTAGCTGTTGCATCTCAGAATTCCTCCACATCCAGGTAGGAAATCGATTGAATGGTTCATATCCTTTTGCCTTTCCTCCAATTTGCGCCTTGGGACCTGGGCGCAAGCGCACGTATCGGTCGATGGCCTCTGCATCCGGCCAGTCTGCTTCGACCGCGACCATGGTATATCCGTGTCGTTCGATGAGTCGCTTTGTGATCTCTGCGCGTGCAGAATAGAACTCGGATGTTCCATGACTGCCATCGCCTAGAAGAATCACTTGGTTGCCCGCAAAGGTATCGAAGTGTGATGCGAAGTTCTTATCATGGATTGCAGGCAGAGGCTGCACTGCTGAATTGAAAAGCTCCTGTAGCCGAGGCATCTTTTTCGGATTTCGGAGTATAGATGCCAAGCGCATGGACGGTTAGCCTGTGGTTGGGAATATCTTCACATAGATGACTCGAGATTGAAACGTCGGGGATTACCCACGACATTTCTATTCTTTCTTCATCGATACAACATACGCTCTTTGTTTCTCGGGACTTTTCCCAGCGAGTTGTTCACATCCTGGCAGGTAGACAGTCATCATGACTTCATTGGTGGCAACCCACAAAGCTTCAATTCCGATGATAGTGGAATAAATGACATCTGTGAAAATCGGTAACAAATGCAGTGGCGTAGGTTGCTCTTGTTCAAACAGCACACTGCTAGACAAGCGACTGTTCCTCCTAGCAACTACGCATTTACCCGTCCTGTTTCGAAAACACGAACCTTGACAATGGCTATCCCAATTAGCAGTCCGTCACCGCGCCTAGACCGCTTCGGACAGGCCATGGAATCTCTATATGGGAGTTTTAGCAGCATCGAAGATCCAAAAGACTGGACTCCTCCACCAAGATCAGGCGGCCATCGAGGGCGATACCTATGGACAGATGCTTTCGGTGTTGTCAACTTTCTCACAATGCACAGAATGTATAGGCGAAGTGGCAATGATATCATTGGCGATGACCGTTATCTGGTGCTGGCTGGTCGTTTGATTGAGACTGTCCATAACATCCTGGGTAGGACGCGAGACGGCCACTCAAGATTGCGAGGAGCAACAGACGCGAACCCGCTTAGCGGTGGATTGAGGATTGGCAAGACAGATGCTCACGGTCCAGATGGCGATGGGCAATATCACCATTACCTAACGGTTTGGATGTTTGCATTGAACCGAATGGCCAAAGCATCGGGGGATGTGACGTACAACAGGCAAGCCGTAGAGCTGGCAAAAGCGATACACCCAAAGTTCTTTGTTGATCGCGCAGCAGCTCAGCCGAGAATGATATGGAAAATGAACATGGACCTGTCAGAGCCAATGGTCAAGTCAGAGGGTAATCTTGATCCGATTGACGGCTTTGTTGTTTTTCGACTTCTGCAGGCTACAGCCATGGAAGCAGGTGATGGGGCGGTCTTGACCGAGGAGATCGAGGACTATAGGCGTACGATGGAACGCAAAGGAGAGCACTTTGTTTCAAGTGATCCTCTGGATTTGGGCATGACTTTATGGACGGCACATTGGTTTTCCGGGAGAGAGAGATGGGCTGCTGAACTGGCGGGGAAATGCTTCGAACAAATATGTCAGTCGCCTTTCTGCCAATACCCGAGAAGAAGTATAGGACTAGAATCAAGCTGACCGAGGATGATTCCAGACAATCTGTTCGAGATCAATCAGTATTTGGAGCGCAATATCCGATTTCGGTTGGCCTTTCGCGAGTTTGGTACCTGCATGGGCATCCAATGCCAGTCAGAGGTGAACGCAGAAAAGGAACGCACCGTTGATTTGAAATGCTACTCTGATGCTATCATTGCTGCTTGGGACCCATATATGCAACTATCCATATCTGATGATCTGACACCAGTGGACTTGAGGCCTATCACGCGGGTGATGTATGCAGCTGCGTTGATTCCAGGTGGTAAGTCAAACCAGCCCAGATGATGAGTTCGGTATTTTGACACGTCCTAGCATTTAAAGCTGGGTTCCTAGGACAGGAACCAGAAGCAACACCCTTGCGATGATTGCAAGTATCTTTCTGGAATGGATAGATAGTCTACAGCAACAATAAAGGAGTAGGGCTACTTAGTAGTAGAATCCCTGATATATAGAAGGACACAGAAAATGCCTTGAAAGCCATCTAAAAAGACATATATGCATATAAAATCAAATTTGTTTAGTGTTATAGGAAAATTGTCATTAGCTATCGAAGTACCATTAGGGATGGGAATAGTACGGAGTAGGCATGCCGGGCTTATCACTCTACGATGTACAAGTTCTGAAGGCCTAATGCCTAAAGACGGTACGAAGCTTAAAACGCACCAAATTTCCATGTATAACCATTTCAACTTCAAGATGAAGACGGCTTGGGCATTTCTCTATGCCCAAAAACAATGCGATCTATCATTATCATTCGGTATATGCACACTGCTGAGAATCAGGTCTCGCAGACAAGCCAGATATCTATACTCCTGGAATTCCAATCACGTCCCTCAAAGCAGGTATCCGTCTTGGGAGTATATAGATGGCATACACAGAACTCAAAGCAATAAACAGACCAGACCACTAGAGAAATTGTCAGCGAACACAAATGTTTACCATGGTAGGATTTTGCCAAAGCATGCACGTACCTTTTCTAACCAAGTATGAAACCAGATCGCAGTCATGAAGAGCATCCACCAGCCCAGGCTAATAACACCCCAAACAAGACGAAGTGACCACGTTCTTGCGAACCCACCAGTCTCAGTTGAATCAATCACTGGAGTACTATCAGCATCACTAGCCTTGCGCTCACGCCCCGCGTCCCCAGTGGAACTAAAACGTGACAAGCATGCGGGTGCGCTAGCCCCGACAGCCTCAAAAGCCAGGAATCCCGTAGCTAGAACCAGCATCAACACATGTCCGCTGATATCATGCCCACCACTCCATGCACCACCGGCTCTTTTGCACGTCGCTGCTGTGAATAGTGTTTCTAAGTTGGTGGGGCTGCCCTGCCCAGCGGCCATCTTTCCAGCTTCTTCCAGGGCCCGTTCACATTTGCCCCCTGTGGCCACGAAACCGCGATCAATGATTGCCGGTCCGAAGAACCATTGTGTCGCAAGATACCATACTGTTGTCGTGAGTGCGTAACGTAGAATGGCTTGGAGGGTGCGTCGGAAACGTGCTTCTTGCTGTGATGAGGATTCCCTGTGAGATGAAGAGAAGACAGGTTGGGTTATGAGGAGTGAGACAAAGGCAGCTGTGGTCCATAGCCATCCGATCTTCACAAAGTAGATATTAAAGACATTATTCTTTCGAGCGAAGTAGTTGACGGGACCTTCGGATAGGTGCAGGTCTGCAGCCAGGGATGGGGCCAGAGGGCTTGCGGGCTCTGGGGAAGAGACGGACAGATCTCTGGAATGGCGTGCTGTTGGAGATATTGTCGAGAACAAAGACCCCAGTAATAATGTTGCAGGGTATATGAGGAGAACAGCCGAGAGGAGGGCGGGAGGTCGCGCGGTGGTTGTGGCCATGGTTGTAAGCATAGAGCGAGATTCAAGCAGAGGAAGATAAAGTGGTATATTGTGTAATCCACAACAAGGCTTCAACAGAACATTCAAATATGATCACAGAGCATAGTTGTTGCAATTGAGAAGATTAAAGCAGGATAAGTTGACGATGACCTGGACAGATGACATCAGGGTTTGCCTGCCGAGGCTGCATGAATGCCTCAGGCAGCATCAACCCTCACAACATCAGTCTTCTCGAATTAACGGATATGTATACATTCAAAACCCATGAAAAGAATATCAACCCTGTGATTTATGTATTTCCTACTGCTTGGTCGGATCTTGTCGGGTGGTTCTCATTGGCAATGTAGGAATCTTGACTCTATACATTGGAAACATTGTATATGTATATCTAACTTGACAATTGCTCAATGTCAGACATGGATATGGATCTCTAAGCTTTGAAATGCCGTTCACTTTTGTAGTGGACCTCCATTCAACTGTGGGGTATTTAACGAGCCCTGGATATCAAAGAATTCAAGTGAAACCGAACAAAAACCAAACGCGTCAACTTTCATCATAAAAATGTACCCTCACTGGACCTTTAACCGAGTGCTTGCATGGCCAACTCGACACTGGGGAGAGGGGTTAGCTGCAATTCTAGAAACACAAGCATCATGAGCGAGCAAAGTAAAGGGCAAACGTACGTCAGGAATGTTCCAGCAGAAACAGGCATAGCTCTCAGCAGAGTAGGGCCAATACCCTTCCAGAAACCACCGAGACCCTCAATGGCATAGGTCTTCTTGAAGCAGTCGCGCATGCTGCTGTACTTCTGCTGCGCGCCAAATCCATCTGTCTGCATCTTACTCTTGATAACATCGAATGGGTAGCTGGAGAGCCAGAGGACCTCACCAGCCAGACCACCGTATGTGGCAATCTTTGCCTTAGAGATATCCTCACGCTTGACATTGTTACGCTTGGCATCCTGGTTCATCATGAATTCAAAGGCCATGAACCAAGCACCGTACGCTTGGGCCTCACGGAGAAGAGTAACCGCCTGGCCGCGGTAAATTCCGCGGAGGGCACCGCCCTGTGCGGCCAGCTTGCTCACGCAGTCGATGGGGCCTGAATACAAACGGCCAGCGCCGTGCGGCTGTGCCTGCAGGCGAATACGCACATGCTCAATTGGGCCTGACAGTACGGAGTTGGTGATACCGGCAAATGAACCGGCCATGTAGTACTGGGTGTAAGAAAGGGCCGAGTTGGCGTATTTCTTCTTGTTCAGCTCTTCCAAGCGACGACGCGCTTCATGGTAGGCACCGAATTGGACAGACACCTGGATTGGTTAGAGGTTTTGTCTATAACGGACCTTGGCCACGGGGAACTTACGCAAGCACCGATACCGATAAGCGGGGTCAGTGTGCCCTTATAGAAGGCCGCGGGGCCTTCCTTCTTGAAGATCTGGGTGGCACATTCTAGCGCACTCTTGTACTGAGTGGTAGTTTGCAGGCGCACCTTCACGATGTCTGCCAAATTGTTAATCAGTGCATATTTGAAATGTGCTTTCAGGTCACATACCAAAGGGTTGACCTAGTTTCTTGTTAGCAATGGCCTTGATTTTGCATCTTTGAACTTTTTCTCAAGAAACGACCAGTCGCGGCAGAATTATAATTTCATGACGATTATGGCTTTTCCCCGGAATTCAAACAAAGCAGGGTTGCACACATACCGAGGATAACTTGGGCCATTCCACCTGCTGCGCCCGCGGCCAAATCCTTGACGGTGCGGAGAGCACCGCCGCCGCCCTGATCCATCATGTCAATTACCTCAGTCTCCATATTTCAAAGAATTCAATTGCGATCAAGAAGTATAGACAGGGACGCAATCCAGTGACTCCAGACTTTATATCCAGGCCGCTTATCGCAATGGCGCCATCTGCCCTCTGATTCGATGAAAATGCCGAGCCACGTGACTTTCCCGAGGGTCGCTTTACATAATCAGGTATCCACACCTTGACCCGCACTTGGGCAGGGCTGACCTAAGCAGTGACATAAGCTCATCCTCTTGAACTTCTGCAAAGGGAAAAAAAGTATTGACGGATCTAGGTGTGGAGAGACTAGTGAATGATGCATCGTCGGCCAGTCTGCAGGGTAAGTTCGCAGATATTAATTATTGGGACATTATCTGACTGAAACTACAGCTATCGCGTCAGGCTGAATGGTCGAATTCAGTCTACCGAACACCCTCTTTAACAGCTCTTACAGTTCGACGGACCTTACGGTCCTCCACGGCACACTGGAACTCGTCAGACCCATCAGCCGGGAATGATGATGGCGCTGTTTCAAATCAAGTGCCGGTCAAGCCCAAGTTCGGCAGCCGATGGGGCCCTAAACAAACGACGCCATCGGCGGGCTTGAGTTTCGCAGAACAAGCGATGCGCCAAACCCTTGTCGCCAATAGCCAACCGCCACCAGCACCTGCGCCATCGCAACGGAGTCGAGAACAGTCAAATCAGCAGAGGAAACCGTTCGTGCGGCGCGTGGGCCCCCGGGATAATCAGGGAAACATGATGGGATCAAGAGAAACCCTACGGAATCAGGAGAGGACCCCGTCCATCCAAGAGAAGAATCCGTTTGAAGAAGGGAATCCAGGTGGCCACATGAGGTGGTCAAGAGAAACCCCACGGAATCAGGGGAGGGGCTCGTCCTTCCAAGAAAAAAACCCGTTTGAAACAGATAACGCAAGTAGCTACTCGAGGTGGCCAAGAGGAACTTCGCGGAACGAGGAAAGGAACCCTTTCACTCAAGAGAGGCCTCCGTTTGAAAAAGAGAACCCAAGCGGATACATGAGGCGATCAAGAGAACCCGCACGTTATCAGGAGAGGAATCAGTCTACCCGAGAAACAAAATCGGCATTTGAAGAAGATAACCCATTTGCCCCTGAAAAGACACCAAACAGATTCCAGACCCAGTATCAGAGCAGGGCTACTAGGGACCATCCACTGGCGCACGACGACTGGAAATGCCCTGAGTGCATGGCACATGTTTTTGCCACAAAGAAAGTGTGTCCATTCTGCAAAACCTCTCGACCCGGCGACGCCCAGCCAAAGTCCCGAATAACGAAACAGTTTAACGATTCTCCCGGACCTTCACAATTCAAACAGTCCCGATCCCCTTCTGGGTATAATAGAAAGTTCCAGCGATTAGGGGAGTCAGTTTTATCGGAGTTGGAACAAGACGTTCAGCCGAATACAGCGGAAACCACAGGGCGCGATTCAGAGGGATCTGACCGACCCCAGACAAAAGAGGGAGCAGAAGATTTCAAGAAGAACCAATGGTCTTGGGATATGTCTGCGCTAGAGCAGCTGGAAAACCTAGAGGCACAAGAACAACAGCAGCCGTCGAAGCCTATGAAGCGTCGTGATGGACGCAAGGGACGTCAGAGCGAGTATTCTGATGGGGACGAGGCCGACTTCGACTCGGAAGATCGCGAGCGTCTCCGCAGAGAGCGGAGACGCCAACAGAAAGAAAAGGAGGCTCAAAGGGCTGCGAAGAAGGCCGCCGCACTGGCAGCTCCGGCTCCCCTCTACCTGCCCGAATTCATCAGTGTCAGCAACTTAGCCGATGTAGTCGGCGTGCGACCGGCGCAGTTTGTGCAGCGAATGGAAGAGATGGGCTTCGAGGAAATCACATACAGGGATGTTCTCGATGCAGAAACTGCCGGATTGGTGGCAGCCGAGTTCAACTTCGAGGCTATCTTCGACAGCGGCAAGGCAGATCTACACGCTGCTCCTGAACTAGAGGACACATCTGATCTGCCATCTCGACCACCTGTGGTCACTATTATGGGTCACGTTGATCATGGTAAAACCACGATCTTGGATTGGCTGCGCAAGTCATCTGTGGCAGCGTCTGAACATGGTGGTATCACCCAGCATATTGGTGCATTCTCCGTAATGATGCCTTCTGGAAAAGCCATTACCTTCCTTGATACCCCTGGCCATTCTGCATTCTTGGAAATGCGTCGCCGAGGTGCCGACGTGACTGATATTGTGGTGCTTGTGGTTGCTGCGGACGACAGTGTCAAGCCGCAAACTATCGAGGCTATCAAGCACGCCACGCAAGCCAAGGTTCCTGTCATTGTCGCCATAAGCAAAATTGACAAGGAGGGCAACAATCCTGATCGAGTCAAGGGTGACCTTTCTGTTCATGGTATCCATGTGGAGGATTATGGAGGTGACGTTCAGGCCATCGGTGTCAGCGGCAAGACCGGACAAGGAATGGTTGAACTGGAAGAAGCCATCGTTGCGCTCTCAGAAATGCTCGACCACCGCGCATCCACCACTTGTAACGTCGAAGGCTGGGTCATCGAGGCTTCTACAAAGAGTTATGGCCGTGTAGCATCCGCTCTCATTCGACGTGGAACCCTGCGGCCGGGCGATATCATTGTTGCTGGCACCGCGTGGGCTCGTGTCCGCACCCTCCGCAATGAAGCCGGTATGACCATCCCCGAAGCCACACCTGGAATGCCCGTCGAGATCGATGGTTGGAGAGAGCAGCCAGGTGCTGGCACCGAGCTCCTACAGGCACCAAACGAGCAGAAAGCCAAGGACGTTGTGGATTACCGCTTGGAGAGATCTGATACCCAGAAGATGGGTGTCGATATGGTTGCCATCAATGAAGCTCGTCGTGTCCTTCTCGAGAAGCGCCGGCGCGAGAAAGAAGAGGAAGAAACAGTAAAGGAAGTCGAACCAACCGGTCCCAAGTCGGTCAATTTCATCCTGAAGGGCGATGTGGACGGCTCAGTGGAGGCGGTCTTAAACTCCGTTGCAGCAGTCGGTAACAACGAAGTCTTTGCCAATATCATCCGTTCGGGTGTTGGCCCTGTCAGTGAATTCGATATCGAACATGCTGACAGTGCCAATGGCAAGATCATCTCATTCAACCAGGCTATTGATCCTAATATCATGCGTATTGCAGAGACAGAGGGTGTCGAAATTCTGGACCACAACATCATTTACAAACTGATTGATGACATCAAGTCGATCCTCAGCGAAAAGCTGCCTCCAACGATCACTATGCGCGTGACTGGAGAGGCCGAGATCCAGCAGGTGTTTGAGATCACTGTCAAGGGACGTGAAAAGACAGCCATTGCTGGAAGTCGTGTGCGTAACGGTCTGATCAACAAAACCCGCAAGGTCAGGGTGCTTCGCGGGGATGAGATAGTCTATGATGGTAAGAATATCACAAGCTCAACACGAATAACTTGGACTGAACTAACTTTTCACAACAGGCACAATGGTTTCCCTCAAGAACGTCAAGAAAGATGTCATTGAAATGCGCAAAGACACTGAATGTGGTATTGCTTTCGAAAACTGGACAGATTTCGCTCCCGGTGACCATGTCCAGTGCTACGAAGAGATCTCTGAGAAGCGCTATCTGTGAGATACTTGGTGATCTTAACATCTGTGCGGTCGTAACGACCGCTTGTATTATTTGTTTCATCTAGCACTCTCCATTCCCCTCATGATCTTCATTCAAGTTTTGTATTATATTTTCCTTTTTCTATCGGCATGGTTGGCTTGCATTCAGGGTCCGGGCGTTGTTGCATCTCTATGTACTAGGGACCGGAAGAAAGGCATAAAATCAATGTCATTTAAGGAGGATGCTGCTGCCGCAGCGCATGTGTAAATACTCAAATACCATGGCCTAATGGCCGGATTATCATTCACTTCTTTCATGTAAAACAAGAATAGTTGCAAGAGCGGCCACTGTTTTTGACAATGTATGACTTTAACATGTTGGGACTATAGCCGTCGCTTTGTTGGAGTTAGGCGGAACTGCTGTCGAATTTCAAATACCCAGCTAGCTGAAGATGATGAGAACCGTTATATTAAAGTATCCAAAGATGAATTCTTTGATTATTCATATTTCAATGAAAGATTTGTCCCATTCGTGATCCGACGCGCCAGAACCCCTAGCCCTCCCATCCCAAAGTGATACAAACGCAGATTGAAGTGAAATGAACAACATAAAGGTGTTGAAAACGCTACAGTTGATACAAAACACCGCCGGCTTCCGCAAACTTCTGCTGATACTCCTTCAAGCTCGCCCACTGGCTCAGTTCTTCTTGATCCCGCTCATAATCACTCAGATAGCTCATAGCGCGGCCGTTCATTTGCGGACTGACGCCGTCGGCAGGACTGGCTGCATCATTTACGGAAGAATGGCATTCCAGTCGGACAAGTGTCTCGATGAATGCGTGCAGGTAGGACTCCGCCTCTGTGGCGGTGAGGATGTGGTGGTCTAACGGGGCGGCCGTTGGTGATAGTGATGGGGCGGCAGCGGTTGTAAGGTTTGGGGTTTCGGTTGTGGATTGATTCGGTCGGTGGGAGAGACTGAGGAGGGTGGATGCTACTTGCCGAATTTTACTGGTCTGTTTGTTGTTAGTTTGATACACGATAAGTGGTAGATAGTGGTCTGTAACATACAATGCTTGCACCGTTCGGCTCCATGTTCACTTCATTCACTGTTCGTAATAGCACGAAGAGATCTTTGATGACCAGCTTGCGCTCTTCGGCCATCATCTGGTCAATATAGTCTGTGTGTGCATGGGGTTGAGCTTGGATGCTGGTTTCTGATGAGGCCGTGCCAGTGGGAGTTGCACTTGCACTCGGTACCGGATTGGGTCCTCCTTCGATTTTGATATGTGGCGTGGTGCTGCCCGGGGTCGTGAATTTAGGTGACTTTCCGTACTTTGAAAACGTTTCGAAGAGGCTCCAGTACTTCTCGACTAGATAGGACCTAGTGCATAGCTGACTAGCATAGATGTTGGCTTTCTGGATCTCATACTGTATAGCACGTCGTTCTTGGTGGATGTGATCATTCGAATAACTGAAGATCGTATCATCTCCACCAAGACCTGACAAACCAGCCGGGGATATGTGTTTTGGATTGCGGAGAGACAACTCAGCAGGAACCTTGATCAGTGCAGATTTTGCTTGCTTGAGACAGTCCCAAATGCTGTTGCGCTGGTGCTCCCAATCGAAAATTTGACCGCTGCCAAATGCTATTTCCCAAGCTAGGAGGGTGGTGTATGAGCTGTAGACGCGGACATTTGCGTTGAACCCGACTAGCTGTGAAACCCGGTCGGATGGCTGCGGCTCAACATGTGTTGAAAATATAAATTCATCGTCGATCTCCAGTGGGAGTGGTGGATAACGGTCCGTCGGTGTCTCCGGAGGAACATGAACCTTAATATCTGAAGAGCCCAGCTGGTGTAATGTCTGATACCCGACCAAGGTGACATAGAATAGACGCCGCCCCAGCTCTTGAGTGATGATATCGACGCCTTGGCTTTCTGTGAAATTATGTGCCAATTGATCGTGCACCATTGCCGACGCTGATAATGGGCTGACGGGTCCTGGTGTCGAGGATGGGCGATTGGTGGTCGGAGAACGACACAGATCATACACTTGGAGCATGGCCCGGCATTCTGACAGGTACACACGGCATCGGCGCATGTTGTAAATATACCCGGAACACACAGCAAGAAAATAGCTGATCGCTGCGTCGTAGACTGTAGCATTGCGATCAAGATATCCGGTCCCGCGCGCTTGAATAGCAACATCAAGGCACCGCTTTACTAGAGCTATAGAATTGGGGAAAGCGGTGCGTTCGGCTTCAGTGTTGAGCCGAAGTTTAGGCCGTCGAGGAAATGAAGCCACTAGCAGACCAATCATTGATGCCAAAAGTGCCAAAAATGTGTGGTTGGTTACATCTTCCCGGCGCTCAAAAGCTGCTCGAAAAGAAGGCTCATGTGGAATTGGGACCAAAGGATGGATGTAAGTAAAAAAGTCATCGAGTAACATCTGCATCGTGTGCAGAGAACAAATTGATTCCACCGAAAGGGGGAACGATGCAGGTGGGGGGTTGGTGCATTGCGTTGCCAGGGGAGTCGTCGCCGATGGATAGTCTGCCGGGCTCAGCGACGCTGCATCTTCAGGTTCCCGCTTTTGTTTCTTAAACGCCTCTGCATGGCGGTTGGGAGGCCCGCGGCGTCTGCTTGGTCTTTCATAGGTGCACGGAATATCCAAGCTAGCGCACGACCGACAAGGTGGCCCACCAATATCACACTTACATGGAAATCAGCACTTTCCCGCAGATTATGACAAAATGACCTTACCTTCACTTTCCGAATACTGCAGGCATCGCAGGCCTTGCGCAGCCTTGTTTTCTGGTCCATCGAGCAAATTGCCGGGAAGACCCCACGAACTGTCAGGTCATATTTAATCCAAAGACAAATCAGAATATTCAGAATCCAGGGCCAATGAAAAGAATGCCGAAATTCGAATCCCGAAAGTCGGAAATAAGCCAGTAACTTTAAAAAAAGCTGAACGAACTGGAAATCTCGGGGAAGAGATCCGAAAGAAGTCCGGGGGTCACACTTCCGGATTTGCTAAGCGGGTACCTCTAGAGGAATCTGGGGTTAAACCTTTTTAGTAAACGACAAATGTCTCTCTATATTTAGGTATCTTTGATGCCATACTAGAGATTAACTTGACCAATATAAAGGCGAATATTCAAAAAAAGAAACGTCGCAGAGCTGTAGTCACGTGCTCATCCAAGCTATCCTTTTTTTTTTTACGAAGTTAATGGGAATTACAAGTGAATTTAACAATCATTAGGCCGTGATCCCTAATGGCACAGGCCAAGGGGGTCCCGCTATTAGCCTGAATCAGGAAGCAGAAATAGAAAATTAGATGCATTTTGCAGTATCCTCGGTCGAAAGAGATGTATCTTGCATAGATCATGGCATAATATCGTCATGGTATTGCTCACCCAGTCGACTGGACTGTTGGTTGATAGCACGGCGCTTGCGTTCGATGTCCGTCACCCAAAGTGCCGAACCAGCAGCTGTGGTCATCAAAAATACCATCGAGAAAGGAGGAATCAGTTGGAGGATCAGAGCCACCGTTCCAAAACTAGAGTGTGTTAGATAACATATCGATAGAGTAAAGTAACATGACTTACGTAGTGTACTGCAACTGACGCCGACTAATACTTTCCTTTCTCTGCTGCTTGGACATGTCCAGGAGGTGAAAGTAACGCCAGTGATGGAAGGGACCGGCACGATAGCCAGTCAAAACTAGGAACATAGGAGTGCCAGCCACCGGAATAAAAATAAGTGGAAGCAGAATGATAAATTCGGCGATCTGCCGGAACGAAAATGGAGAGTACACGGCACTGGTGGTCGGTGTGCCCAGACGCTTGGCCGGGTTGCCGGGCTCGGGATAAATGACCCGCGAAGTGGTAACAAGCTCTTCCTGGCCTTCATTCACCAAAACTGCATCAAAGATATCCACTAGAGTCTCATCGACAAAGAATGCCTCGAAGAGTGCGGCAACGATCGCGGCTCCTTCACCAAGCACCAGGAATGCGCCGCTTACCCATGCCGAGTTACCCTGGAAGATGGCAAGGAAGGCAACCTGTGGCAGGTAGGTGAAAAAGAACAGGATGAAGTATATGAAAGACGAAAGGAGGGCGATGGGGAAAAGGCGGGCCTTGAAGAGAGGCCATAGAAACCGATTTGACGCAAAATAGTATATTCCCTATGTAGATTAGTCCTGAAGCTTTGGAAATTCCCGAAACAACATACCCAAAGAGGATATAGCCAGGCAGCCCGGCTAGGATCCAGGAGTCGCGACATGGCTTGCAGGTGCACAGCTTCAAAGAATCCCTACCAACGGCAATGGACAAGTTCGAAAGCAGGCAGCACCTTATCGATAAGGTTACACGTGATCCATGGATATCAGCCGGATGACTAAGCCAGTACTATTTCATAGAGAAATTTTTCGCCGAGCGCCCTTTTCCTTTTCTTCTTCACATAAACTGAATTCCTCCCTATTCACTCTGAACTTTTGTTACAATCACTGTTCTGGAGGGGAAATGGGAGGAAAGACCAAATCTGCTGGCTTACCCCAAACTCTTCTACTCAAGCGTGGAGCGTTTGGAAATATATTCAGCTGTACATTCCTCTTTTTCAAGCCTGTTTTGGTGTTCGGAGCCTATGTTCGAAGATAATCTTGGAACTCCCGGCTTAAAGCCGATGCCTATGAATTTCGTTCACAATCTTCTCCAGACTGTGTACAATGACCGTTGGCTGTAGATCTGGAGCCACGGCATCATTCCATCCTGTACCAACGCGATCAACCCATATAATTTGCATGTCTGTAGCGCGCGCCCCGACAATGTCGAAAGGGTTGCCGCTAATACGCCAAAGATTGCTCATCTGCGGTGGGTTTTGGCCTGTCTGCTTCGCTAGGTGCTCGTAGCTTGCCTTCGATGGCTTATATTGCTTGGCTTCGTCTACGGTGACGATATCTTGGAAGATGCTCGCGTGCGGCGAAAGGTCCTTGGACCGCAACACCGAGTTGGACACCATAGTTTTCGTCCCGTTAGAGAATATCACGGCTTGGATGGTTGAGTCTGTAGCTATCTGGGTCAAAGCTGGATTCACGACAGAAAACGTTGAGAGACTGTCGTAAGCTTGCATCAAGTGTTCGATGTTGTTGTCGCTCAGCTGCTCATTGTTGTCGGCCAGCGCATGCAGTAGGGAGTTACGTGTGATGGCTGAGAAGTCTTCATAGCGGCCTTCTGATGGTCAATAATTTGGAGCGCCAAGCTCAAGAAGCGTTGCTTGCCCATGCTATTCAATCTCCATGTGTACTCCAGTTGATACCGCCTCCAGAGCGCGGAGATCGACTGCGCCTTGGCATTGTCACAATGTTTCTCTAGTTATTTGGCGATTGATTCAGTTGACAGTAAAGTACTATATAAATCAAAATCGACAAGTGTCTTGGCTGTCATGTTTCATAACTTTGGAATGGATGAGCAGATAAGTCGAGGCGTTGAAGAATGCAAGTTGATGAATAATGTCAATCTTCCGTGGGGCAAAACAGTCTCTCTGGCATCCTCCCTAAACTAAGGTGTAAGGTCTAAACCTTTCTCCCAATTGAATCTCAATGACTTCTAATGAGAACTATGCCGTGTTCCGCGAATGTCTGTCTAATGCCATTGTGGCCCGCTCTGAGGAAAAACCGAAGCCAACGCGACGGAAGCCAAAAGGCAAGCGCACCGAGCACAAAGACGTAACAACAACACTCTCTACAGGGAGAGCAGACCCAGAAGAGCTCGCCGAATTTGTTGATGTACATGCACCCAGCCAGGCCAACCCATCACAAAGCAACAGCCCTCAGGCCCAACAAAACCTACACACTACAGTCAACAACTAACAAGACCCAAGGCTAACAATCCGCAGTTTCTAGCCTCGGAAAGCTTCGCCACATTCCCAACTCCCCTCCAAACCCTAAGCTACGCAGCCATCCAGCATGACCCAGCCCTATCAACCCTTTACATCCCCCCAGACACCGACACGCCCCTCCCTCGCGCCACGCTCGAATCGCTATTCTCCCCAATACCAGTCAGCGTAACTGATTCCCTTCTCGTCTATGGCATAATTCCTGACGCATCAGACCTGCTGGACTTCCTCGCGCCTGTGCTGACAGAGTACACATCGAGCGTGACGACTGGCCCTCCGGCGTGGGCGAGCACGCGCGCGGACGCGTGCGAGATCTGCGAGCGCGACTGGATCCCTCTTTCGTATCACCATTTGATTCCGCGCGGGGTGCATGCGAAGGTTGTTAAGAAAGGGTGGCATGATGAGTGGATGTTGAATAGTGTGGCATGGCTTTGTCGCGCCTGTCATAGTTTCGTGCATCGTATGGCGAGTAATGAGGAGCTGGCTAGGGAGTGGTTTACTGTTGAAAGGATTTGTGAGAGGGAGGATGTGCGGGATTGGGCTATGTGGGTTGGGAGGGTTAGGTGGAAGGCGAGGTAGAGGTAGTTGATGTCTATGTGTGGTTATAGTATTCAACTGTGAGTGTTTTCCTGAGACTCGAGGGAATATACCATGGACATGATAACGCACTACCCTATATGAGTCTAAATGGGCAATGATCTTTGAGGTTGGTGATTCGCAGTAGGGTAATATATACAGTATACATAAGAATATAAGATTATATAAGGAAGGAAAGTAGTATGATACCGGTAAAGCGGAGGTAAGAGAGACGGAGAGAGAGACAGCTCGTAAGGTAATGACAGTAGTAAGGCATACATGAATTCTTGGCCGATGCCTGAATTTGGGGGCCCTACTGAGCGCTTAGGGGGGACCCACGACATGTGATCACCAAACAGGATCTGTCCCCATATAATGTCTTATGGTTCAGGAACCCAACAATTATCTCCAAGAGGACTTAGCATGGTGTCGACTTGACATGGCGTGGCACGGGATACGAGGATGTCCTTTCTGTTTCTAATTCATCCCCTCAGTGCTCCATCAAAGTCCTGCAGAAATAACCAGTGCCCCTTCTCCTTTAGGCCCTTCTCCTTCCAGTCATTCGCCCTAGATGGAAAAAAGTCTAGGATCCCCTGTAGGCTTGTGTCATGCGCTGCCACGACGAAGACATTGGGGTCCGAGTCTAACCGTTGAACGGCCTCAATTGTATCACGAGCCTCTTGTAGGTTCAAGGATAAGGATTCTCCCGTCGGCTTTTGCGAGACGGTGTGGAACGGTACCTCATCTGGGGTCCTAGAGGGATACCCCAAGGGGGTGCGATAATATTCCGCCACTCTGGAAAAGTCCGATGCCGGATGGATGGCATGAAATGCTGCTCCTGGGCAACTGTGGCCCGGCATATGCACTAATTCAGGTAGACGGCTACCGGAATGAGGTCGTAGTTCAGAGAGATGATGGATGGTGTCACCAGCAAAATAAACGAATGTGTCTTCTGTTGTACGAGCAAGGGCATTGAGGTGCCCTGTAGCATGTCCTGGAGCGGAGAGAAGATAGAAGCTACCGTCACCAAAGTAGTCCAGCGCTTTGAGTCCACCAATCTCTAGGTCAAACCGCGAGAGGGCCAATTCCTCGACATCCCGACCGGCAAACTCACGCTCGAGTACTGGGGATTCCTGAACTGTTGGATAGCCAGGGAAAAATGACTCCTTGATGCCAGGACCCACGACCAAAGCGGTAGACGCAGGGAATAATGAGGGCCGCCCAATATGATCCAAATCTGCGTGACTGCGCGACAGTATCAGCGCATGCTCTCAATAACAGTAACGGATGTGGATCAATCTTACCTCCAAATAATGGCTTCGATGCTATTAAGAGTGACACCATTATCCTCTAGAATCTCGGAAACATGCTTGTCCACCCTCATATAACCGCCCAGGTCTTTGATGGTCTGAGCAATTCTGGGTGGGAAGTCGTTCACCATATCTTTGGGACAACCGAGATCAAAAATAATACAACGCTCTTTGCCAGACAGGTCTGTATGCTTAACTAGAAAGGCATAGGCAACACCATGCAACTCTTCGAAGCCAGGGATAGTCGGGCCGATGAAAAAAGCAGCCGGAAGTCTGGCATCAAATGTGGTGTCTATAATGAACACCTGCACCGTTGAAGTGGATGGTGGGATATGAAGTGGACTTTCGCTAGTCATCTTCCTCAACAGAACTTGTTCTTGATGTTTGATGGAGGGACCTGTTCGTCTGCCTATATTATATATGATAATGGAGTTTCTGAACAATGTGTAGAAGTCTGTCATTGATAGTTAACTAGTTATATAGCTGCAGTTAGTGAGTGCCAAATGTCGATCAGTTAGTTAGTGTTGTACTCGGCCGCTTTCCCACCTATTTAATCAATTTGTCAGACCAGGATATGGAGCCGCTAGGCCCTAAATAGGAACAGAGGTTTTGCTATAGTCTAGTGGTAAAGTTGGCTTTATTCTTTCCCACGTAATATTCAATTCCCGAAATATTGTCAATGCCCCGGAAATTTCACCATTTCGTGCTGTGTACTTTTTTGGGCCAACTGCTTACCGTAGACCTAAAAGTACTCAAGCCACCATCATACATTGGAAGTTCGTATATATCCGAGTATAATGGCCAGTGAACGAGTGTGTGAGGGTGTGAATATTTGCAGTTTCTGCGTATCCTAGCTGTTTATTCCTTGTGTCTTTCTTATCTGGTTAGAAAGTAACGTCGCTTGCTGTCCGGCACTGGCTCTCGTTGACAAGCCCCTCATCACACCAGAGTGTGGGGGTTCGTTACTTGAGCTTTAGGGCGAGGGCTTCGATGGCGATGCATCCATTACTCAGTTCTCAGTGAGGCCGATGCGCAGGATACTAGGACCACCGGGGTGGAGAATTTGGGCAAGAGGAAGTCGTAAACCGGAATTTCACGGTCGAGGACCTATCGCTATCATGTTGATCATTTAGGATATGCCTATCGCAACCGTGACTACGTACCAGCCTCCATTGCAGAAAGACACCCAGTACGCTATCCATCCTAGATAACAACTATGTGGCTTGATGTAGCCCCCTTAATCTCTATTTAATGATTATGTGGATTATAATGGGTTTAAAGTCAAGAATGTACGTCTTTCTCTAAGTAGATATCGCCAAGGTACACTGCAGGCATTCACTGATGCTGCGTACAGATGGTAAGAGTCAATAAAAAGAATAAGTTAGAATTGGCATTGATGTGCCAATCATTCTGACTCCAAAGGCAGCATACCAACAATCAGAGACTAATACTTGGGGAGGTGAAACCCTCCTGAGAGTGTAGAAAATGATTCAGAAATGTCTCTGTCACCTCGACCAACAGAAAGACTGGGGATTAACCAGTACTTCGTAGGTTCTGCAGAAGCCAATTTTCCGAGCACATACCCACAGCCAGCAGTAGCTGACAAATTATTATTCGCACACTTCGCAGATTTGTGCTATGTTTCCACCAGCTCCACATCCGACTAGGCTCCAATTCTACATGTTTCGGAGAATGGGTACGTGTTATCGATGCAATGGCCGTCTTATAAGCAGATCCGTACCATCTTCGGGCGTTTGAATCTCAAACGTAGCTAGAATCGGAGCGTTCGGGACCCGCTCAGTGGAACACACATTACAACGCCGGACCTCGAAGTATGCGAAGAATATGTCAGCCGCTGGTGCCTGTGGGTACATACTCTGGTGTTTGGTCTCTGCAAAATCAACGAAGTACTGGCTAATTCCCCTTCTTTCCCTCGATCGAAGTAATGGAGATTTGGCTTTAAATTGACGTCCTATAGCCTTATGAAAGTTTCACCTCCCCGAGTATTATAGTCTAGCTATGAGAGTATTATATGTATACTGATTTCTGGTCTTCTGTACATAAATTTGCCTTTGTTCATGCATATGTATTAGTTCCGCACAACGTTGTTCATACCGATATTTCCTTGTTTGCGATGATAAAAGGCGTCAAAGGGCCACTATGTCTCTATCTGCTAGTACGGGCACATGAGGGAGGTCACGCTAGTGCTCAGGTAACGAATAAGAGCAAGTGATGAAGTTGATCTGGTGTCACATCGCACTTGTTTCTAGGCTCCACAGCGAGAATTAGGATTATGTCGTCGATCACGCAGCAGCTTTCTGCAGTCATACATGAGATTTTATTGGTAGTCGTATCTAGAAAGTGGGCCACTGCGGTACTCCAGATCCGCAGCGGTGGCCCACTTCCTCAGCGGTGGCCCACTTTCTCAGGCGACTACGAGGCGGATGCCACCGCGACACTCAGTCCTCGCTCATCGGAGATTGACGATCGGCAAAGTCTCCATGCACTGAGGCAAGCTTGATGCGATGGAATCAAGGATAAAGGAGTTGGATTTTACCCTGCCTACTGTAGTCCGGTTTGGTCCGGTTCGGGCGCCGCCGTTTCAGTCCTGTACAGAGGCTTACAGTAGTCTGGGCGTGAACAGGCGGCACATTCTAGACGGGAAGACCCTAAGGATAGTTTCATTCCTAAATCCTCAAAACTAGAATCGAACGCAGGCAGATTACATGTCCTCGTCCTGGGATGCACACCTAGCCCATAGGCAAGCCGCCTAAGCGACCGAGGGAATCGGGACAGGGCCATTTGGCCCACTACTCCCACTGATATTTGCCTGATGCATAGTTCGGGGACCCGTGTCAATCGGATAATCAATGGCGGAATGGAACAACCCGTAATTATCCCAGATTATCATGTCTCCCTCCTCAGTTGGAGGTAACAGGATATACTCCGGCTTGAGTATCCGATTTTGAATATCCAAGATGAACTTGCGGATCTCAGACAGATCATCGATGACTCGAGGCTGCTCATCTTGGGACGAGCGAAGATACAGCTTTCGAGCACAGATTCCATGGACTTGGAAAGCCTTGTCGCCAGTCAGGGGATTTACCCAAACCATCGGATACTGTTCGAAAAATCAGCAGGTGAGTCCAATAACTAAGGACCAAATATAGGATTTATACCTTCTTCACTGCACTCGGATCAAAGTCACCCAGTTCTTCGAGAGTTAAACGCTCGCCGCCCTCGGCAAGCCCAAGTCCATTGGAGTTGCCCTTGCAGCGTTCAATCCATTTGTACGGGTGTGGAGCATATTCAACCCAACTATGATCGACAAGTTTCTGCTCTTCGGGTGTCAAAAGCGTGTAAAGTTGCGACGTGCTGAAGAAAGCAGTCTGCCCTGGCGGAGTTTCCATGGTATACCCAGAGCCGTCGGCCCATTGAACGGTAAGATCGGGCCCCTGAGGAAGTTTAATACATCGCAGGGTTGTGAACCATGCAGGGTCTTTCCCATACAAGGGGGCATCAATGTGCCACCGCTGGAAACGAGTGATTCCATTTTCAAAATCTTCAAGCGAGGGTGGAATGGCATGGAAATCGTTGCTTAGTCCCCGGCTGATACTGTGGTTTTTAATGCCGAAGTGGTCCTCGCCTTGGAAGCCCTTTCCAATCAGTCGCACATTTTCTGCGCCGGGAATCCCCACCACCTCTCTTCCTTGCTAAATAGAATTTCATAAGAAACTGCATAGGCTGGATTTGTATTTGGGGTGAGGGGGAAACGTACTGCCAGAAGCCCGCCTTTTGCTCGAAAGGTAGTGAGATTACCGTGGCTGTGACCGTCGCGAGCCTTTGGGTCCAGTCGGGTCACAAGTTCCCATTGCTTCTTCGGGTCCAGCTTTTGTTGGTATTTGACAACAATAAGCTTATGGCGCCAAGTTGCGGCTTTCAGGCGATCGACATCATCGTCTACGAAAGTTAGATTCACCCTCCCTGCACTGAAAAGAGGTAATATGGCGCAGGACCCACCAGATATGTCGTTCAAATCCACTCCAGTTACTCGAGCTCCAAACTGCGGGGATAGTTGGTGAGAAGTAATGCATGATATCCGCGGGTTGTCTCACTCACGTTGTACTTCTTTTCCGAAGTCCGCTCTAAAGGCGTCACCACGAAGGAGGAAATCTCAGTCAACATTTTGCAACACTGGACTTAGGAGCCGTTCGAAAGTTGCTAATGAAAGAAAATATCAAAAGTGGTAGGCAATGCCGTTCTCATATCGTCGTGTTCTAGAGCTCCGCATTTGATTGTTCCTTTATCTTCCCCGGCCGATCGCGAACCCATGTCGCGGAGGTATTCTACCACGATAGGCGCCACTTATCGACGTAGAATCCACTATCCACTTCCAAAGAACTGAATTATCAGCATAGTTGCTTGGATGGCTATCTATCTGCTGGTCCCCCACCCGAGCTCGGCCGTTCGGGAGATGACGGGATATGACGGGAGGCGGCACGGCTAGCTCGGCCGAGGTTTCCGGCCGATCACCACGTGCTGCATATCCACCCTGATGATGCTAATAGTCTCCCTTACTTGATTGACGCAACCTACGTTGTCACTCTGGGTGAGAAAAATCTTACTCTATTTTTTCATTTCAGCACATTTTTGTCTGCTACGGATAGATCATAGATTCGTTATAGACATAGACTTCACGATGACCACAAATTTTACGACAGATTTCGAAATTGCTACTACTGCAAAAGATCTTTCATTTTGAATATAACCCTAGCTATAGTACTAATAGTACCATGGGGTTCTATGCAGAATTTCTGAATCTCTGATATTCAAAGAATGAGAGGGATGAAACATTCCAATGGAAAAGTTCTGGAAGTCACATGCCGAAACACTACTTTTTAATTACATCCCAACCTTCTCCAAAAGAAACCCCTTGATAGCCTCAACAGACCCGTCTAGATCCTGCAAAATCATTTGGTGTCCAACTCCCTCTAGCACTTTGACAGAAGAATTGTCACCAATGAGTTCTGCTAGCGCAACGGACCTTTCTGGTGGAGAAATCACATCATCACCTCCTGCTAACAACAAAGTTGGAATATTAATCCGACTGTAATCCGGATCCACGTGGTCAAAACTTGCAACAGCTTCGCATGTCTTCGCATAGGCTTCGGCATCACAGCTAGCCACCGCGTCTCGCACAATCTGTCGTAAACGTGAGGAAATCTCACGCTGGAGTGGAAAGTTGGAAACTGCCGCCGTATCTGCCGCAGCTTGAATCCCCTCGGCGCGGGTCTTCTTTGCTAAGTCTAGCATCCGGTCTCTTGCGGCTGGGATGTTGGCAATCGAGCGGCCGGGTCCAAGCAAGACGAGGCCTCGAAGCTGGTCTGCAGCTTTGGAGGCGTAGTGCATGGAAACGATCGCCCCGAGACTGTGCCCGATGAGAAGAAGCTTCCCCCCGTGATCGAGCCCAGCACTGCCTTGGAAAGATGAAACGAGATGTTCCAAGTCACTGACATAGCGAGGAATTGAAAGCGTTACGTCAGGCGAAGAAAAAGCAGATTTGCCAAATCCTTCAAAATCAACACTGATCAGGCGGTTTTTACTTGGTGAGAGGTACTGCAAAAGCGGCTGAAAGGTTTCCGTTGATCCCCCCAATCCATGAAGTAGAATGACGAGAGAACCGGATGGGTTGCCGTTCTCGGTGCAGTGCAAGTGCGTGCCGTTGGGTGTATTGTAGTAGAATGACCTTGGTGAGTCCATTGTGTCTTTTGCCTCTTAGTGTTAATTTGCAAAATGTTGTTTGCTTACAGAGTCTACATTATAGATGATACCGAGCATCTCTTACCAGTGTCCTTATCGGTGGACCAGGCCACGGCCGAGCTTAGTCAATCTATACCCGTGTTTCGGCCGTCACTCTCTTCTATGTTACCCTCACGATAAATGTACAAGCCACTCTCAGATAAAAGGAAGACGTACTGAAGTTAGCGAGCAGGAGGATTGCTAACCATTACAACCATGGTGTTTGCTGTGTCTCCAACGGTCACTGAGGCCATGCCGCTCAAGACCCTGACTGTCCACGAGATCTATTGTCCACCTTCAGCTGCTAGCAGTAGTGGACGCGTAGTCCCCATCAAACATGATAACAATGTCGACTTTGGAGCGGAGGTCTATGGAATCGATCTCAACAACTTCACCTCTGCCGATTTCGCATTGATCTCGGATGCCCTGCACCGGCACAAGCTCTTGGTTTTCAAGGAGCAGCCCGAGATGCTGACTCCCCAACAGCAATATCGCTTGACCTCATGGTGAGGATTTCCCTGCAGCCCAATCCCCCGAAAGTGCGATACTAAAGGGTTTGCCTGTAAAGTTTCGACCCTGACGAGAAAACCGGGGGTTTCGCGCATGGAGCCGACCCAGTGCTTTACACCGATAAAGACGTTACTATTTACGGCCTGCCAAACCGACCCGCTATCAACGCTCAGCCCCAGGTGCATATCCTCGGTCGTGGGGAAGTTCCCACCAACCATTTCGACTTCCCACCTGGATTCAAAGTTAAGGGTATTGATCACGTTGATTTCCACCTCCCACCTCACATCCCACAGGCAGAGCGCGATGCGGGCGCCAGTCGCTTCTACCAGTGGCATTGGGACGGATCGTTGTACAAAATTCCCCCGCCACGGGTAGGCTGTTTACTGGCCGTTCGGACCCCTAAGGGCCCTGATGTCACTGTCCACTGGGGCGATGGTACCGGAAGAACGATGAAAATCGCCCCAGGCGCCACGGCTATGGTTGCAGGGTCGCGTGCTCTAGAACTTCTGGACCCGGAGTTGCGCGAAACGGTCTTGTACAGTCGCATCGAGTATGCTCCGCATGCATTTCAGTGGATGTCGACGGCGCGAAGCACACAGCTTGGTCATCTGATTGAGACGGAGGGCCGAGAAATGCCATTGGATAAGCTCTCACCGTGGTCGAAGGATAATATCTGCGTTTATCCAATGGTGTGGACGAACCCGGTGACGGGGGAGAAGTCTCTTCAAGTCCATGGGCAAGGAGCCTTAAAGCTCTACCTCAAGAGCAGCCCAGTTGGAGATGAGACTGTGGTGACGGACCTCAAGGAGGTTCGCGCTTTCATGAATCGGTACGTTGTCGTTATCTAAATGAGGAAACGGAGAGCTAACTCATGGGTCAAACCTACAGAATCATGAGCCCTGTTTTGGCCCCGGATAATATATACGCACACCCTCATAAGGAGCAAGATGTTATTTTGTGGTACAATCGAGCCTTGTGGCATAGTATTGTAAGATCAGGTTCCTCGACATGGACAAAGATTGAGCACTGACGATTCGCAGACTGAATTCCCCGAGTCTTACGGCCCTCGCATTATGCACCAGTGTAATGTCGCAGCTTCAGACCACCCTTCAGCTTAGAAAACTCGAAATGAAAGTCAGCATTCAAGTAAATTTATCCCGCTATTCTCTGGTAGCCTCAGAAATGAAGTGAAAATAGAGATATGCAAATTTTTATCTTTATTACGATGAGTTAGCTCCACCATCTTTTGGTACTTATTTATCTTGTTTTTGATACTCATTCTATGAATAGTTCATAAAGCCTCAATTTGAAGCTGCGAAACAAAACGGAGGTGCAAGTTTTGAGGTAGGGGTTAGGAGCGTGGGTTTTAGAAATATATTTTTCTACCTGAAAACTGTCATTACTTGGGAAAAGACGTGTAAGGCCATAATCAGTAATATACTAGTAATCCATATATTGATATTCCATGCTCATATTTCTTTCGGCTTGTTGAAATATACCACCCTGTCCTCAACTCTCCGGTCTGCCTCCAAATCAGAATCGGCTGCGGTTAAAGGCGAAACTACACCTGGTACAACGTGCGGAATCAATGTTGGTCGGTCGGGCCAGAAGTAATTCAAGAGGAAGTACAAAACGAGGGACGTGCAGAACCCGTATAGGTAGTTGATGGCGTAAAGATGCTGCAACCCCATGCCGATATGGACCCTGTTTGGCGTCACCGCGTTTGCTAAGCCCGGCAGGAGGGGCACAACCACAACTAAATTGCACACAAGCGCACGCCAATTTGTACCGAGCTATATTTATCCAAGGTTAGCTTGTGTAGGCTTTGCGATCTATTCTAGGGAACGTACTTGGTAGTAATAGATCCCACGGGGTTCATACAACGCCGGGACGTCGTATTTACGCCGCTTGATGACCCAGTAATCGCAGCATAGAATACCTGCAATAGGCGCCATAAAGATGGCATAAGCGCCCATGAAGCTGATGAAGGTCTTGCCACTCTTGACGATGATCCAGGGGCACAGAGCCCAGCCGCCGAGTATCATGCACACAACCATCCCGCGTCGGATGTTGATCCATTTTGGGCACATAGTTGTCAAGTCTGTACCAGAGAGCAAAAGAATTAGATACCGTGGACTGATTAGATGGATCCTATACGTACCGTTGGCAAAGGGGAGAGAATTAGAGGAGACATTGGCACAGATCTGTGCCAACAGCCACAACGCCGAACAGAAAAAGGTCGCCGCTCGACCTCCAGGAGATCCTTGCCACTTGTCGATGATCTGCAATGGGTTCCAGAGAAGAGTGCCATAAACCTGCTTTGAGGCGCCAGCGGCGATGATACCAAAAAGAGCTGTAATAACCTTGAACAAGGGGATCGTGGGCAGTTGCCAGAGTGTGCTCCGAGGCTTTTTGCTGAAACGCGAGAAGTCGGAGATATTCACTGCCAGAGTTGAGAAGCCACCTAAAACTGTTTAGTAAACGTTCTTACGTATTTGCCAGGTTCGAGCCATACCTGTGATCGACGTCATATTCATGAGCCACAGCCACGTCCGTTCGGAGCCATGGACGGCGGGTGGTTGATGAAAGATGCCGCTTGCTCCTCCTGCCTTGACTGAGATCCAAATCACCATCGCCAACGCCATAGGTGGGACTAGCGTCGACTTAAAGATGAACAAATACTGCAGCTTATGAGTCGGGATAAAGAGAAATGGGGCCTGAACAATATGAAAGAGCAAATAGGAAACCATTCCCTGCGTTGTGATGGCTGCAGATGCTGGCAGATGGTTTGGGAGCTTTGCAAAGCTAGGCCAGATGGCCGTGATGATCTGGGATTGTATTAATTTGAGTTATCGAACAATTAGGACTCGATCACAATCAAGCGCAGACGCACCAGAGTCACACATTGCCCTCCGTACGCGCTCTGGATCCCAAACCAGAACAGGGCCAAAATCGCACGCGAGACGACACAAAAATATCCAAACTTTGACCCGTAACTGGCTCGGATGGCTACCGGGAATGGGATATGGAGGTCGGCACCGACCACACCATTGAGTACCGTTGGAATGGCATTGCACAGTGCCGCCACGAGCGTCAACAGCACAGTGTCTGTCGCAGATAGACCGGATGCATATGCAGAACTTGCTGCAGACCACGTTGAAATTGTCACCAGATCGGACAGCCAGTACTGGGTGAACGTCCATCCGGTCCATGTCCATTTCTCCGGGGGAACTGGGTCTTGATCCGCGTTACTCCACACATGCTGTGGGGCGATGCTGCTTTCTTTTTTAGGCAGAGCCCAGCGCCGGTAATGGAGATGACTCATTGCTATGGTGGATGGACGGCGGATATTTGGGGCAGCACGGCTGTTTTGAGGCTGGTGAGTCTCCCCATTATTCTGATCGCGCGGGGAGCGATTGTCAAAGCTATCTTGGAAGCTATCGCGTAAGCTATCGCGTAAGCTATCGTGGGCGTCGATAAGCTATTGTGGCGTCGAACACCTCAATCGTGTTACTATCGTGACTACCAATCAGCTACCGTCCGTTTACCCTAGCGTCGGCCGAGCTGATAAGGGCCATGATATCCTGGAACGCCTGCGGGGTTACAGTCGCCCGTATTTCGCCCGATATCTCAGCCCGTTCCCCTGCTCCCAAAGATCGCGCCTGCAAAGGAGTCAACACCGATGGATCGAGCGAGGATAAACCAGTCTTCTCGGCGAAAACGACTGGCGTGCGCGGAATGTACGCGCCGCAAGATTAAATGCGACAAAGTGCTGCCATGTCGGAATTGCCGCCACAGGTAGGTTGCGACTAGCCACGCCGAGTAATGAGAGTTATTGTCGCATTCTGATGTGGTGAATATCCAGGGGAAGCTCATGCTATCGATCGGATACTGCAGCCCACTCACGATTGCCCATAGTGTCTCCGCAAGATCTCCATCAGAACCATCATGATGAATCTCTGCTGACAGGTCTCACGGGGAGCCTGACAGCATGCTTGAGCGAGCTACAAGAAACCCTGCAGGCTGCAAGAATGCGAGAAGCAGCCCCGAATCTGAATTTCGACGACAGTGCACTGTCATTGTCTGCAGCCTCTAGCCCTGCATTATCCCGAGCGGCAGCAGAGCAAGATGATGTTCGTCCCACTCGTGCGGCGGCCGAGATCGAGGATGCTGCAACCATTCTGGAGTTTCTGGCCTGGGGAAGACACAAGGCCCCAAACTTTGACCAATTAGTCGCCGACCCGAATTCGGTACTTGCACTACCGCCTGGAGACAAGTCGCTAGATAGCGGTGCAGCCGATCTACATCCTCTACGCATCACGGATGATCCTTCCTCGCTCCCGCTCCTGCAGCTTTTGCTTCCTGAACCGGCTACTTTGACGAAGATGACCAATTACCACTGCGATGCCCTTCTGTGGTACCATGCATCCTTTCATGGACGTATCTTTCAGGATCAGGTAGATCGCTTTCTACAACAACATCAAGGCCGCATCGAAGACCAGTGGGTCGATCTTCAATGGGTGGCGCTTCTTTTCGCAGTGCTTGCCGGAAGCATGACGTGTGCACCTCGTCGGGTTGTTCTTTTATGGGGATTTGAAGATCCCGAGCGAGCGACGTTGGCTCAGAGACTGTTTAAAGCTGCGTTGGTGTGTCTGAACCTAGCAGATTATACCGCTCGTCACTCCCTATATGGGATACAGTGCATTGCAACTATGACGATCAGTGCCCATCTACTCGGATTTTCCAACAGCCACTCCGTTAAACTGGCATCTGCGGTCCGAATCGCACAGAGCCTAGGAATGCACAGACTGGGCGCCGAAACAGACGATCATCCGTCGAATCGGGTACGAAAAGAAATTGGTCGCCGGCTCTGGACCGAATTATGTATCCAGGATTGGTTCTCAATACCCTTCTCTGAAAGTTATCTGATACACCGGCGGGATTTCAATACTCAAAAGCCCGGAAATTGTACCTATGACGACGGCATGCCAGCCATGCCAGATACAGTGCCGACATTGGTGACCTACCACCGCTTCCTTTACGACATTGCCATTCTGATGCCTCAGCTACAAGACGATCTTTCAGCATCGCACACATTATATACACAATATGAACATGTCATCAGATATGATACTCAGATGCGGACCTTAGTTAGCCAGCATGTCCCTCCCTGCCTGCAGAATATGCCCTTGGAGTCATCATGGCCACGATATATTCCTTGGGCAAGACACTGCTTAGCTATTAGCTCGGCACATAAAATCATCATGATCCATCGCAAGTTTCTTTGGTCTAGCTTCACAAATCCTGCCTTTACCTTTACTCGGAAGACCTGTATTGCGGCTGCGAAGACTATCATACGTGAGCAGAAACAAGTCGCTGAGGAAGACGGTCCGGTGTTGTGGATTTATCATGCGTTTACTGTGGCAGCTAGTGTGAGCCTACCGGCTTCCAGTGATCCTACTTTCAATGCTGAAATTTCTTAGATTATACTATGTTTGGATCTCTTCTTTCAGCCTCTCCCAGATTCAGATCAGGCCGAGCACCGCGACTTGATCTGTGAAATGATTGGACTCCTATCTCAAAACGAGACAAGCATGATCGCTATGCGAGGGGTCAGAATACTCCGCATATTGCTGCAGCTGGAACGAGGTCGGGGAAATAGCTCGTCGGCTCCCAATATCCGTGCTCTGATCCAAGCATGCCGGGAGCAAGAGCCATCAAAAGGCCACGTATTTAGTGGGCATGCCACGGAGAAGCCCTCGCCAAATATTAGAGGGCCGGTATCGCCCAGAGCTGTGTTTCACTCTTCTGAAGCTCGACCTCGAGAAGATATGTCGGATGATGTATACAGCAATTTTCTATTTCCCAACTCCAGATTTAGGGCACATGATTCCTTGGAGGATATATTGCTGCTCGCCCAGAACGGCGGGTCGTAAGATCAATGTGATCTATTTATGAAAAACCCAACTTAACCTAACTTTGCATAAAATCAGGTCTTGACGTTTACTAAGCTACTTATATTATCGATCTATTCTTGTAGTAAAAAGGAGAGGCAGATGAAACATCCTGATGACTGATCCACTCCCCGCATAAACGGTACACCAACAACGATAGCTTGGGCGTACCTGCAAGGGAAAGGAGAATGTGCCTTGTCAAAACAAAGGACGAACGTAACTCCGATTTCATTTCTACGTAATAGGCCTTATAAAGCGGCGGCACCCTAATCGGGCAAGTCGCAGTCACGGCCTAAAATCCGGTATATCCAGGTACATAACATCGCTAAGGGACTACCGAGGGCTAAAACATGTTCTTTTGCGGCTCAGCCTGAATATAGCTTCCTTGTATTAACTTGTAGGTATAACTAAAAACAGTTCGACATAAAAAGTTAGAAAAACAGAGAAAATAGTCTGTGAAATACGAAAGAAAACAGCTCCAAAGACAGCTTCGATAATTAGGAATAAATAAAACAGTCAACTTCCTCTCAATCTGACGGTTAATCCCGAGTAACGATGGCAGTAACAGTCTCAGTAATGCGATCTGTCACCGTCTTAGTCCTGATCTGGGTCTCAGTGACTGTGAAATAGCCAGACGGGGTAACCGGATTCACAGTAAGTATGCCTTTGCCTGGTTTGGAAGTCGTGATAGATACATCAGCATCTATGGTAGATGTTGGATCTACTGCCTGTATAGTTTCCTCTGCTCGTGTGGCAGTCGACCCATCAAAGGTCACGAGAGTGGTTTTCGTGGAAGTGACGTGGGATGTCGCTTTAGGAGCAGTCTCACGTGGAGCAGTCTCACTCAATGAGGGTAACAACGCAGGATACGATGATGTTGTTGAATAAACAGTCAATAGAACAACACTTGTGGAAGTGACATGGACTGTCTCTGCAGAAGCAATCTCACCAGGCGATGACGCTGTTGTCGAATACACAGTCAATGGAACAACACTCGTGGAAGTGGCATGGACTATCACTGCAGAAGCAATTTCACTAGGCGGCGACGACAAAGGCGACGTCGGTGTTGTCGAATAAACAGTCAATGGAACAATACTTGTGGAAGTGACATGGACTGTCTCTGCAGAAGCAATCTCACTAATTGGCAAGGACAACGACAAAGGCGATGACGATGTTGTCGAATAAACAGTCAATGGCACAATACTTGTGGAAGTGACATGGACCATCACTGCAGAAGCAATCTCGCTTGAGGAAGGCAGCAGCAAAGACCCAGAAGGAAGCGATGATATTGTCGACTTGACGGTCAGAGACACTGCTGACGTTGCATTGAGGTGAGCAGCCACTATAGGCGCTGCATTCACACTCGTAGCGCTCCCAGTTGGGGCCAGCAAAACCGAAGAAACAGGTGATGATGCTGGGAAAATAGTCACACGAACAACCGACGTTGTAGTGGAATGGAGGGTCACAAAATTCAAAGACGTAGTTGTTGCTTCAACAGACGGGCTTGCCGGTAGTTTCGCTGACGACACCGATGAGTTGTTGACACTGGGTGTATGTTGGATAACGCTTGTCGAAAGGGGATTTGATGCTCCTTGGGTCACATAGACGATCACAGGCTCGGTTACGGTTACCACTCGCTTGGATCCTGATGCGGAAGGCTGTACTTGTGTAGATTTTGCCAGGGTAGAGCTCGCTAGCTGGATGGGGTTGGAGGTCTGGAGCGTTGGTGTAGATGTGGAAGAATTGCTACTGCTTCCTAAAGGTATAATGGCTCCAACGGCTGGGCTGCTACTTGTGGGCACTGTGGGCACTGGTGCTATCGCTGGCTGTATGGTGGTAGAGGCCGAGGTTGGTGGTGTGGTGGTAGCAGCTTTGATGCTGTTTGCTCCACCTAGAAGCCCAGCTGATGAAGGTTGGTATGCACCCGGTATCACCACGGAATCGAGGGAGGGTGCTGTGCTTGAAATATAGATAGGGACTATATAGACAGGTAAGAAACTAGATGATGAACGCAGCACTCCCGGGTTTGTGGACGAGATTATGTACCGCCGGGTGGTGGTGGACGCACTAGAAGTGATGGTTGGGATCAGAGAGGTGGTAGGTTTCTGAGTCGTCGTTGACCTACGGGTCGTCGTTGCCACATGCGATGTCATTGGCTTCTGAGTGATGGTTAGCTTAGCAGCTTAATGGCTTAGAAAAAGACAAAGATACTGTAGACTCATCGTATGTAAACGGTATCTGGGAAGGCGGCGAAATAGGCCCCGCAACAGGCGTGACTGCGGTGATACCGCCAGCTTCACGCCGTTCGATATCCGGCAATAGTAGCAAAGAAGTCGGCTCAGGTGCGCCCAATGACTCAGATTGCCAGCGAAATATCGGGCCAGCCGAAGCCGTCCATGGCAAAAGAAGGAATAAAACGAACTGAAAGCGAAACATCCTGATTTAGAAACGAGAGTGTTGGAAGTGATCGCCAGGACACAACTTCGACAGAGAAAGTGGGACAGGAAAGAAAATTGGGTGCTTAGACAGAGATATAATAGATCGCTCGAATAAGATAGAAACAATCACACGTATCGAAAAGCATAGCCAAAGAAAATATTATAAAATTAATGTGCATACAAGGCCTGGGCGTCTTGATGGCTTGCAGATGAAAGAATGGCTGGATCACTAGGGACCACAAAAGCGAAGGGGAACAAAAGAATGGGGGGCAAGATGAAGCAAACTGAGACTTTAGCAAGAAAGAGATATTTCTTTCAAACGTCTCGTCATTGAGGATCCTAGCTAGTATATCTGCATTTTGCGGTGTCATAAGAGGCCGGGTTGGGCTTAGGGCTTCCTTTCAGCCGCCCATTGTTCCAACCTTGAAAGTTTTTCCATAAATTCCACAGTAGCCCACTGCTATTAGTCCCAAAGAGAACCGCTATTGCAAGGGGCTCTTTGTGGGACGGAATCTATGCTAGAAATAGATCGCGCGACAAAGAGACGTTGCAGTAGGCGCCCAGCTCTGGTCGATGACGCGTGGTGATTGGCCGGCTGCAGGGGTAGGGCCACTTTATTATTTTATTGAAGATTACATGTTGACATATGGACCGATTGCATTTATAGGCCGAAAGTGTCTAGCTAATTCATTTGCTACGTGTATGGGCGCGTAATTTGAGATATAATTACTATGGCCTGGTTACTCCGGGCAGTTTGGCAATTAGATTGTTCCCTTTCATTCAACTTGTCATTCCACAACTATATTATAAATGAGTCAGACTATGAAGTCTTAACTGTGAAAGTCCCACTAATGCCCTCAAATGACGAGATTTGGCCAAGAGGATTCTTTGAGTCTCCGTAATAATGCATGCGATAGGTCCCAGCCTGCAGGGGGGTTGCAGTGTCGATACTATAATACTCATCCTCAATCTCCCATTGAATTGTCACCTCACTGTGGCCGAGAACTTCATTGGTCCGCTTCCAGGTATAGACCAAATTCCAGTCGCGGTCATTGCGCACGACCTCCCATTTCCCAGAATCGGTTCTTCTTTCAACTGCAGCGTAGGTCGATTCGAGACGCAGATTGTTGCGGGGATTGGCACCAACAAAGGTCGTCTTGACGATATCTCCGGGTCCATAGGGTCCACTCCCCGGGTTTGATATCACGTCCCCAAAGTGCTTGCCAGAGGGCGTTCCATCATACACAACCCCCGGAATGAAGCTCAATGAACGGTCAGTGTTGATTGGTGGGGTAGGGCCGGGTTGGATGGCTGGAAGTTTTGCAACATCCGAGGAGCTTCCCAAATATGGTAGGTAGGTGAGGGTCAAATTGACATAGGCTGCTAGTGTGTTTGGGCCATAGAGTGTGGACGCGCCCTCGTAGCGCTGAACGCCGTATTCTTCCTCGGTTGTCACGTAGTGAGCGTAACTGTTTGATGGGGCGCCCAGTACCACTAGGGGGTCGGAAACAGAAAGGTGTTCCTTTGCTCCTTTCGCAATAGCCTCCTTCCAGCGTCGCCCAGACATCGTGGTAGCTTCGCTGGTGGAGATAACGAGGAAGAGCTGACCCACTCGCAAGACCTGTATGTCAACAATGTCCGCGGCCCATGCATAAGGTTCAGTGAGAGTGCCTATATCCAATAGCACGTTCTTGGGGCTTTGGCACTCCTGCTGCTTTTTGCTAGGCTGGTGGATAACTGCACGCGCAATCTTCCACAGGGGGTTGCGTCCAGCTGGACCAGTAGCATTCTGGGTAAAGTCAAACGCACCGGGTCCGTCTGTAGTTCCAGCGGCGAACGAGTACCCCATAGCAGCAGGACAAGTCGTCAGCGTACTAGAGTTGAACGGTGAGGGGAAAGTGTAGCCATTCATGTCATTGTACACATGGAAAGACTTCACTGCCGAACTTCCAGTAATTTTGATAGGGGTGGTGTCCATTTCTTCATAAAGCTTCTTGGCTGCTGAGTACTGACGGCGCCCAATCTCGAAGCAGCTTTTCGCTCCGTTGTCTTTCTCACGGAAGAAAGGACCTCGACCATGGCAAGCCTCGTTTTTGCCACCGCAAGTGCTATCTTCATATCGACACTTCTCTCCAGAGCCATCTTCGCACCAGGCCCCCAGGATATTAGGGGATGTGTCCCCGACATTCGCTTGAGAGAATCCAATAACAGCGTCGTCAGTGAACCTCTCATCGCCGTGGATGCTGCGCTCGAAGAGGTAAGCTGCGACACCTTTATTATCGCCAGTGACCAGACTGTTATTGTTGTACAAGGACGTGCCGTGAACAGGGAACCATGTTAAGACAGCTGTTGTTTTGTGATCAGATTCGCGATCAAAACGAATAAGCGAGAGTGATTTTTCAACATCGGCAGAATACCGCGCTCGTTCTTCCTTGGGGTTATGTTCGTATGAAAAAGGACTGCGGTTGATATTGGTATCTTGCAAATCGATGGATCCAAAAGAGAGCCGACCTGGCTCCAAGTTCTCATGGGCACGGATGATTGATTGAATAGTGCCATCGACAATGGCTTGATAGCTTTGCTTGTTGAAGCCCAATGACGGTATCTGAGGCAGTAAATAGTTCATCCACGCTCCAGGCCCGGAGTGCGAATGTGTCCCCGTCATTGCGACGTTGTGTTCGCCGTACCTTGCATACTTCCCACCGAGCGCAGTGAGACCCTCCAGGACACCATGTCGCACGGCCGTGTCACCGGTAAGTGTATCGAGAACTAGGTACACAAAAGTGTCATCGGGCTTGTTTGGGTCTGCGAAGATGAAGGCGCGGGAATAGAGTCTCTGTTTTAGACCAGTACCTAGTTGGTCCAAACTGGCATAGCCAGCGAGAGCAAGTTCCACAACGGGACTAGTAATCGCGTTAGCCAGTTTAGTACTCTGTATTTATATGTCAAAAATAAAGCATAAACATACCCAGTTACGTCTGCCTTGCCTGCTCCGACCAAAAAGATATCATCAGCTGCCTCCGCGTTTGCTCTGGCTTTCCGCTGGTTGAAATTTGAACCAAAGCTAGGCGGTGGCGGCGGCGACTGGATATCGAGCTTGAATACCGCAATCAGCTGCAAAAATACCAGCGCCCCAAGAGCCACCCCAGCTAGGGTAACGCCCAAGCGGAAGTTAGCCATTATAGAGAAGGGTTTGCCAATATATGTAGAGTTTATGACATCAGCAGATAAGACGCGATGAGTGACTGTAGGCCTGAAAAGACGAAATCTCCTGGGGAGATACGGTTCTTATACAAGTGCACTAGCGGGGGATACAGTGGGAAGGGGAACGAGCTACCTGGAAGTGCATACGATCATTGCCCAAGTACACCAGGGCTGAAAACGAACTCATTAATGTACATGAAGTACTCAATGCAACATAGGTGACATTCGTTTAATCGAAGTACAGGGCTTGGGATCGTCATCTATTGAATCCCGCTCACCCAAGAAGGAATAGACTTTCACTGCACTTCCCCCGCACGGGATGAGTTGGTCTGACTGCACTTGTGAAGACTAGATTGCTTTGTTTTGAGCCAGTCAGTAAGCTGGGAACTTGCATTAGGATTCAGGCACCTCGGGTAATGCAGTTCAAACTGGATATGATCATCGTTCAAGTCAGGGATATCCTAGAGAACAATGCCATTCGCCCAAGCATTTCCCCGGACTCCCAGACCCTGGTTATTCCCCTGCAGCCACATATCAGCGTATCCCATGACTCGAATGCAGCTGCGAGCGAATTCACGTTGGATATATTAAATACCCTACAAATTAGGTATACTCTTCGTGTTTCTGCCTCGGCGTATATAAAAGTCAATGGCACGTGACTGATACTAGCTGAGTCAGCTGCACTCATCTCGCCGCCTTTGTCACCGCCTTCATATAGCAATGATTCTCAGATTAATCTACTGTCTTGGTCTTCACATCCATACAAGAACATCACTACAAAATGCCGCTAATCAACGATTCACATGACTCGCTGCCATGTAAGTACCCAGATAGGACAAGACAGATGCATTTATGACCCAAATCACTAACCTTCTAAGATATTGACCCGGCGCCCACTGCGTCCGAGCAAGCGCGAGCGCAGCAGCTCATCAATGCAGAGCTATCCCCAGAGCATGCCTCCACAATGCACCCCTTAATCCCGGAAGCGCCAGAACCAAAATTCTCCCAATTCATGCAACAAGAACTCTCGCGCAAAGCGCAAGGAGCACCTCTCACAGGCGGCATTGATCTATCGCGTTACGAAGCACCAGAGGCGCCGACTCGCACACCAGACACCGAGACTCCCGATCTAGCCAAATCGAGTAAGATTTTGCAGCAGGCATATGTGTCATGCTCATACTTGTCCGAGCGCAACAAGAGCCTGGGTCTGCTGGAGGAGTTTGGCAAGAACGCTTGGCTAGTTGGCAATTCGCAGCTTGAGGAGGTACTCGGCTCTCTTGAGAAGGAGCTAGCAGAGACGAAGGCAGCTTCTGAGGAGGTGAACAAGCAGAGGAAAATTACACAGGAGGCGAGCCAGGGTGAGCTAGTCAGTCTGGAAGAAACGTGGAAGCGTGGTCCTGGGGCAATTCTTAATGTCGAGTTGGCATCTGAGGGTTTGCGCAGACAGAACCTTGACTATAGGCGTCAATTGGCTCAACAGCAGGCTCGCTAATGGAGAACTTTCGTCTTGTTTGTGTACTATCTTTCTGAGAAATGAAAGCTTGTCATTCTAGCGATCTTCTGCTGGCTGAGGGGTTCATGTCATTGGTCGCATAGTCTGCTTGGTGGAACGTTCGCATGGTGAAGTGCCATGTGTGCGACTTGATGGCGCCCTGTTCCTTCGTCCATGAACATTTTGGGCAACGGTCTATGTATGTCGTTCTTGCTTTTGCGCCGAGGACTTGTGCTCGCCCACACGGCTTTTACGAACAGCGGGCTCTCGTTGGGCCATTGCTCATGACTACCTCAAGTTACGACTTCCTATGGGGATTCATCAATGCTCATACCAAACTCCAACCAAAAACAGCATTTGCGCTCAAATGAAGATTGGGGAGGAATGAGGCCCTGATGTGGCCGGGTACTGCTGGTCGGCTCCGGCTATTCCAAGTTACAGAAGATTCAATGAATGATATTTCCAGAGCCCTTATGCCCATTCCATTTCACGCCAAACCATCCAATTTAGAACTAAAGTCCTAACCAGTAAAGACCAAATTGCACGCCAAATTTTTGCCCATGACAAAATTAATCCTCTTCTACGCAGATCAGTCAAATCGTCATACCACCGGCGCAACCTTCAAACCCTTCACGGGGCCCATATTCTCCATGACCTCAATATCCTTCCCCTCCTTCGTATTCCAATCCACAAGTCGCCGACACAAACCATCAAGAGTGTTGAGAGGTGGGTTATACCCCAACCCACCCATCTCAGGCGCCAGCTTCGCGCGCGAATCGTCAGCAAACACATGCACATTGACAATGGAAAACACCGACGGCTGAAGCTGCGCAATATCCCCCGACAACCTCGGCAACCAGGAGAAATATCTATACTGCAAGAAAGCATACATCTCAACCAAATACGCCATCGCTAACAACGGCACGGCGGGCACATCCGGAAACGAAACCGGCGTTTTAGACAACATGGTGAGCAGCGTATACAAATCATCAAACGCGATCGCCGGGTTTGGGTCGCTAACAATGAACGCCTGGCCACCTGTATTCGGTAGCTGCGAACCAGGCTCGCTTTGCTGGATCAAACGCTGTTCGTATAAGAGATGTGCGATCGAGACGTTCTCCGCATGCACGAAACTCTGCAGGATCGGACGAGCCCATGTTGGGCTGCCTCCGTTCTGGAGGTAAAGACCCGTCATGACATTGTTGGCCTGGCCGCCTGTGCCATAGACGCCATTTGTAGGGCGGATACAACCGGTGCGGAAGTTTGTTGCTGGGTTATCTGCTGCGCGGACGAGACGTTCCGCTTCGGTCTTTGTTACGGCGTAGTTGCTGAAGAATTGGTTGTGGGATTGGGGTAGTTTGGTGCTGTCGCTGATTACTTGGACTGCGTGCTTGGGCTGGGTCGCCCACGGGGCGATCCAAAATGTTGGCCGGTGAAGAGCGATGGAGCCTGAGGATGTCCAGATGAAGGCTGTGGCGCCGGCAGCTTTTGCTGCGTTCAGGACGTTTCGTGTGCCGTCGATGTTGACTTTGCTGCTGAGTGGTAGCAAGCTCTTGAGTCGGTCTTGGGGTCGGATAATGGCTGCAGTGTGGCAGACTGTTAGGGGGAGGCTGGTGACATTTGCAGCCCATGGCTCTTCGAATGCTGTTGTTACTGCGAGCTCATCGGTGATGTTGGTTTTGATCCAGCCTACGCCTTTGTTGAGGATGTCCTGCTCAGGGGAGATTATGTCTAGAATTCGAATGGCTTTGGGGTCTTCGCCCCGTGCGAGGAGATGCGAAACTATCCAAGCACCAACTAGACCTATAATAATGGGGAGTCAGTGGATGTATATCAGAAGCGACTTGTCTCTATACGTACCAGTTCCGCCTACGATCACATATCGTCGGGATTGTTTTGGAGGCAGGCTCTTGGTCACATCGATAGGGGCTTCCAGACTCTTTTTATAGGCAGCTTTTATTTCTTCGACCGTCCAACGACGAGGTGATAAGTTCTGTGCCTCTTCGGGTACTACTTTCATAGCAGCGTTCACTCGCCACATATAGAGAGCAACCAGTCCAGCCAGGCCGGCTATAAGCAATATCATGATGGATTACAGAATACTTTCTCCCCAGGTTGTAATCTCAGGGTTTTAAAGGTTACAAGGGAGTGCCAAAAAATTGCCGTAGGGCTGTTTGAAGGTCTAGATTTAAAGCAACTTGTTTCAATTGGGGATGAAACATATCTGAGATCCAGGGTCGCTTAGACCTTTTGGCGGAGAGTCCGTGCTCTGTGGAGCAAACAGTGGAATTGTCTTTGTCACCTTACATGGGCTGGCTAACTATATAATTTTGCATCTCTTTTGGAATCAAATTCCTTGGGATTTTATAGATCGAATATGAATTATATTCCTTGTAGACCCGGGGAAGTGATTGAAATAGGAAGTTTATTATTTTCCACTTCGCCCTCTTATCAAGAGAATACAATACCCCAAAGTAATCGGCAAACCGGCACATTGCCCAGAACGTGTTTCGGGCCTATGTGGAGAGAGTTGGGTCGAACTTCTATTTTATGGATTTTGCTATGGGGAAAATCATGCCAAGCGTAGAGAAAGGAATTGGATAATCTAAACGACTTTAGATAGCTTCTCGATGTAGAGGACTTATCCTTTCTTAGCTATCATCTCGGTATAACCCGAGTCCTTCAGCCCAAAGCCCCCTACACAGCCCTACAAGTCCTATGCTTATCACTTTCGGCCCCACCTGAAAACTCCGAGTTTTAAGTGATTTCAAAGCCTTTGATGGTTAGTGTAATTTATATCAGCTTGCAGAATTGATATTTAGGCTTCGGGGTTTGGTAACATATCTCTATAAAGAACTAGAGGACGCCATCAATCTACTACTTTACTACGGCTTCTCGCTAAAAATCGAAACAGACCATATACTCCTATTTCCCCTATTTCTTCACTACAGCTCCTCACACTGGAGTAGCTTGTTCATTTAATTTCCTGTATGCACCATTAGCTCCCTGAACATTGGTTCTCTGTTTCAAAGGCCAAGCTTCTGGGGATGGCAGCTCAACACTCCAACCCGGAGGGTCAGGATAAATGGCCTGAAAACACAGAGAGGATGTCCCGGGACACAGACTCTATCGAGACCATCTCCACGGTAGACACGCAGACCGACCGCGATGCACTAGGAAAGACATTGACAGCTCGCGCCTCGCGAACCTCACACATGTCAATGTCGGAGCGAGTAACGACAATCGCAACCAATGGCACCACCGATCCCGACTATGAGGTCGACTGGGATGACGACAAAGACCCCGAGAACCCTAAGAACTGGTCTCTCAAATATAAGGCCATGTGCATCTTGTTTCTGTCGTGGAACACCCTCGTCGTGTAAGTTTCTATATTTTTAAGTTATGAAACAAGAGGTTCCTTCTCTGGCTAACACACTCGGAAGCGTGCTATATTCAACTTCTTATACATCAGGCATTGCATTGATCTCCGAGGAATTCGGCCAGTCCCAAACTATCGTCACCCTCGGCTTGACCTTCTATCTGTTTGGTCTTGCTATCGGGTCTATGTTCATGGCCCCGTTGAGCGAGGTCTACGGACGGAAACCTGTCTGTGTAATTTGTCTAGCCATATTCACAGTCCTGATCATTCCCTGCGCGCTCGCAAAGTCCGTCACGGCACTGATTGTCATTCGCTTTATCGCTGCTTTCTTCGGCAGTGTCATGATCTCTACCGCGCCCGGTATGGTGGCTGATTTGGTGAACGATGAGCACCGTGCCCTGGCGATCTCTGTTTGGAGTATTGGACCACTCAATGGACCAGGTTTGTCTTCACTTATCCTCTTTTTTTTATACAAGTCCTTTTTTAACGGGATATAGTCATCGGCCCTGTTATCGGAGGCTTCGTCACTCAATATCTTGGCTGGCGCTGGATGTGCTGGATCGCCCTCATTTTCTCCGCTGTTGCTTTGGTCTTTGCCGTCATTCTCAAAGAAACCTACGCACCAACCCTTCTCCAAAAGAAAGCAGCCAAACTCCGCAAGGAAAGCGGCGAGTCCCGCTGGTGGAGTCGCTACGACCAAAAGGCGAGCCTTCCAGATATCCTCAAGCTGAACCTCAGCCGGCCATTTGTAATGGCAGTCACGGAGCCAATCTGGTAAGTGCCATGCATTCCACGGCAACAGAACTTGAAACTAACACCATCCCCAGCATCTTCTGGAACATCTACATCGCAATCATCTATGGCATCCTGTACCTATGCTTTGTAGCCTACCCAATCGTCTTCAGAGACATCCGCGGATGGCAATTAGGCATGTCCGGACTCGCCTTTCTAGGCATCGGACTCGGCGTCCTCATCGCAATCGCCTGCGAACCTTTAGTCCGGCGGCTAATCAATAGCCACGCCAAAGACCCCGAGACCGGCAAACCATACCCAGAAGCAATGGTATCGTTCGTCTGCATCTGCGCAGCGCTGATCCCAGTCGGTGAACTCTGGTTCGCATGGACCTGCTCCCCAGCCTCGATCCACTGGATCGTGCCCCTGCTCGCGGGTATTCCGTTCGGCGCGGGAAACACCGGCGTCTTCATCTATGCATCCAACTACTTGACCCACAGCTACGGCATGTATGCTGCTTCTGCTTTGGCGGGCAATTCGGTTATTCGGAGTATCCTCGGCGGTGTTCTGCCACTTGCTGGCTCTTCTATGTATGCCAGTCTGGGACCGAATTGGGCAGGCACTCTGCTCGGGGTGTTAGAGATTATTATTTTGCCGATTCCGTTTGTGTTTTATAAGTATGGACATAAGATTCGCATGAGGAGTCCCCTCATTCTGCGCATGCAGGAGGAGAAGATGAAGTTGGAGGGGAAGCGGGCCAGGAGGCAGCTTCAGCTTCAGCAGTTGAATGAGTCGGATGAGAAGGCGGAAGAGACGGTTTAGGGTTGCTTTGTAAGGATTTTTCTGATGTTTTGATTTACGTATTGATACCCCTCGCCTTATATCTGAGGTACTTGAAAAGTAATATAGCAAAATATATAATGCAGAGAGACGCTCTATTAATGCGTGAGTGGCTTTGGGTTTCATGTAATCATTTCAGCCATTACAAATGTTTTCTCAGTGGGTAAACTGTATCATTCTCTCGACACGCTGAGAGTTACAAAGGATTCTCTCATACTCCCCAATAGCAATAGCTCCCGCTAGAAAGATCATGATTGCCTCAACATACACCGGACGAGGGGGGACTGTAGAGGGTCCCTGGCGCGGCCGACTCGCGTCGTCGGGAGTCGAATGAAATGAAGATGGTTGAGCCACCGGCTCTGACTCTCTGACATAGCCTACTACGTTCAGCCATGCCCCCACGCGCAGTTCTTCGGCGGTCAGGTCCTCAAGGAGGGCATTGATGTCGACAGATACAGTGCTTGGGGCTATCTTGCTGCGTGGATAGTTGTGTTCCAGTATCAAATGGCCGGTGGCGATGGTATAATGTGTCACACTGTGTGTACACAAGAATGTAGATCATCGTTAGTATTGGAAAGCCTCGAATTTATACTATTTTGTTCTTTGCTCTGGGCCTGACGCACCAGCCAAGAAAGCGGATCTTCGAGTCCGCCTGTAGAGATGAAAGGTCAGAAAGGAACACGCGAGTCGAGGGGCGCGGCCCATTCATCTCTGCCCTAGTTGAAGAAGACGCTCAACATTGTAAAAGTTTGAAGATCGAAAGGAACGACCAAGACGCAGATTGAAAAAGTCACAAACAAAACGGTCTTGTTAGCGCACGTGACTGACCTTACCGTGTATGTCATAGGCTCAGCGAGGGGAAAGTCGGGCTTCCTCCCCTCCACTTTGCATTCGTCCAGACATTATCCCTGGAAGCGCTTTCGACGAGTCGGGTGTTCCAGATATACTGGTCATTCGGAGCTTATTTTCCATACGTCCTTCCCTTACTTCGCCTGTCAGCTCACTGACCTCGCCTGGAGCCTATCGCTCCACCTGACTTGCAGCAAAGAAAACAGCCAATTTACTCTTCTCGCTCACCCCAGATTTTCAGCTGCTGCCTGGTCTCCTTTGGACATATTACCTGACCACCGGGCTTATCCTGCTTATTTCCTCCGTTCGGTTTCCAGTTACACAGACACCGATATCACCATGTGGTCTTGGTTTGGCGGGGCGGCCGCTCAGAAGCGGAAGGATGCGCCCAAGAACGCTATACTACAGCTGCGCGAGCAGCTGGATATGCTGCAAAAGCGCGAGAGGCATCTCGAGACCCAGATCTCAGACCAAGAGGCTATGGCGCGGAAAAACGTTAACACAGATAAGAATGGTATGGTTGCGGATCTTGCAGATTGTTGCTGGACATCTATTTGAGAATTGCGGATGGTGGCTAACTATCTGTTCCTTTACTATTGTGTTGAATAGCCGCCAAAAATGCCCTCCGACGGAAAAAGGTCCACGAGAAGAACCTCGAGCAGACAACAGCTCAGATTATGCAACTCGAGCAGCAGATATACTCCATCGAAGCCGCAAATATCAACCACGAGACCTTGGCTGCTATGAAGCAGGCTGGCGCCGCTATGAAGCAGATCCACGGTGGAATGAAACTCGAGGATGTCGACAAGACGATGTACGTTGTTGCGGAGTCACCGAATCCATCTACACTATTGCCTCTATTGTGGCATTCGTTATATTGTGACCGCCATATACTGATACTTCGCAGGGAGGAACTCCAAGACCAGCATGCGCTCAGCGCAGAAATCGGAAGCGTCATTACCAGTTTCCCTATCGGCGAACAGCCCGACGAGGAAGAGCTCGATGCCGAATTGGAGGGTCTGGAGCAGGAGGCCATGGACGCGAAGATGCTCCACACAGGGACCGTACCAGTGGGCAGTCACCTGGACCGTTTACCGGCTGCGGGGAATACAGATCGTAAGAACATAACCCTCCCAGATATCACATTTATCAATCACTAACTCGTCTATAGTCAAACACCCTGCCAAGGCAGAGGAAGACGACGAGGAAGCCGAGCTGGCCAAGTTGCGCGCGGAAATGGCCATGTGACGGCCTCTTACTTCCAGCCACGCGACCAATGCAACCTCATTTCTGTTGAAACCTTTCTCTTTTTCTCTTGTTCCTTATTCTTGCCTTACCCTTGCATGCTTGACCCAGCCGTTTTATCAAGCAAGCCATTTTCCCCCTTGGCTCTCGCCGCCCCGCTTACTCTTCATTACCTCTCTCTCTTCCAAGGTTGTTTCTACCATCCCTCCATATGATCCGACACCCAGGTATTTCCAAGGTCTTACACTGATCTGTCTTTGTCACTTTTATCTGGCTGTTCCACTCCTCAACACCCATTCTCAAGCTAACTCCATCCATCTCTTGGGTTTATGATTATTGCTTCTTTTGAAATGGAGTTTTAGATGACTTCGGTTGTTTTTTTATTTATTCGTGTAAGCTAAGCTATTAATTTTGAATTTTCAGCTTGGGATATCCCTGGTTATACATAGAAAGTCCTCGCCTCCGTAGGTTGTACATCGTCAGGTCTACTGTGTGCTATTATTCTCATTCCTAGTGGCACTTCTATAGCGAGAACATAAGTTCTTGTAGAAAAAAAAATGTGGTTCATTATTATCTGAAAGTCCATCACTCGAAGCCAAGTGCAGTCATGTAAACTCAGCGTTCGAAGATGAAAAAGAAAAAAACCAGTCAATACGTTATGGAGATAGGCAAAGACCTATCCAAGGCATATGTTGAGAAAGTGAAAGCAGACCCAGAAGCAGAAAGAAAGAAAAAACTCCAGCGGCTTTCGCCTGCCATGTCCAGCCACCCAAGCCCATGCTAACCCATAATTTCGCCGACGCGCAAGAATCTCAAGAAAAAAGGAATCAACTTCAAGATTTACGGGTACCAGGCGTAGCTCTTGGTTGGCTGAGTACGCTCGCCGTCCTTGGTCTCGGTGGTCCACTTGGACTTCCATTCAACCTCCTTTGCTGCAGCGTCGATCAGAGCTTCCTTGCACTCGGGCGGAAGCAACTCGAGAATCTCTGGAGTCATGAACTCGGGATGTTCGGGGTTGGCGACACTGACCAGGCCGTTGGGGCCAATATCTTGCACATCACCGTCAGGGCCTGGGATGCCCATGTTTGAATATGGCGGGGATTCATAGACGATGTCCTGGATGACATAGCGGTTGTGAAGATGGGGGGGAACAGGGGAAAATGTAGTGGCGGTGTGTTCGGTGGAGGTTTCGCCAGTGGCAGCTTCGTGCGCTTCTTGGGTTTCGTGAGAAGTCTGATTCTCGTCGGAAGGAGATCCTCCGTTGGAGAGGTTCAATGAGTTCATATTCGTCGTCAACTCGGTAGGGGCGGATGCCGGAGCCGGGGAAACACGCTCCCAGCGGGCATGGGTTGGCTGCATAATCTTCGGGTGCTGCATAATATTGGTGTGGACATCGTACACACCACCCAGATTCGCACGGCGCATTTCGGTGAGCTTTGAGTTAAAGTTGCTATAATATGTATTAGTCGATAGGTCCCAGTTGGCTGCTCGCTATCAATATAGACTCACCTTGCAGCACGGGCATGCTCGAGCATCCAGTTGTCATCGGTGACTGGCACGCGGCGTTTCTTGGTATCAACTGGCTTTCCACCGACAAGTGGGACCGCGGGCGCGTTTGTGTGGTAAACACTGCTTGCGCCGTGCCAGGCGACATACTGATTCCTGTTGTAGGTTTCTCCAGGTCCGGGTAATCTATCTTCTGGAACGGCCAGCTCGCCCTCCACATCGCCGCGCTCGCGCGCAGCAGCTTCGTCATAGTCGTCGATGATCTTCTTGCCGCCAACGATAATCTTTGCGCCGAACTCACGGAACACCGATCGCGCGGTGACAACACCAATGGCTCGTCCCTTATAAGAGTGTGGGATGAGATCGCGCTCAATCAAATCACGCTTGGCGTCATCGTCAATGATAATCTTGTACAGCATCTTATGCTTCTGGAAGAACAAGTACGAGTCACGGAAGCCAATACAGCGGGCCGGTTCAGTCGACAACATGTAGAGGCGGTCTCCCCGACCAAGAATCTTGAAGGTACGGACTCGATACTCGCGCCCGCCTTGCAGGTGGCCATTCTCGTCGACTTTCGTAGCGCCGATTGGGTCGGGCGGAATCGACACTTCATCGTTGATTACATCCATCATGTTTCCTTCCTTGTCGACAGGCACCTGGGTGAGATGGGAGGGGCCACGGTTGCGTGCCCAACGTCCACCGCTAGCAGCAGGTCGACCGCGACGTCTTTTGACTGGAGTAGTGACTCGAAGTGGTGGATCGCCGTCAGCCGGATTCCATTCAGGCCGAGGGTGCTTGGGTGGGCGACCAATGCGACGCTTGCCGCGAGGCGGAAGTGATGGGCGACCCGGTCCGTAAGAAGGTGTGTTGTCCGTGTCGGGAATAATTGATTCTTCCGCGGGGGTTGCAACACTCAATTCTCCCTCTGGTTTGGGTGTGGCAGGCGTTTCGGAAGCCTGAACTTCTGCACTTTCGGCTTTATGTTCAGATTTGGATTCAGGTTCAGGTTCGGGTTCGGGTTCACGTTCAGGTTCAGGTTCACGTGCGGGTTCAAGTGCAGGTTCAGCCTCAAGTTCGACGTCCTGATCTTTTTGGTCTTCTGATTCGGCTACTGGCGAGGAGGGGTGAGAGGAAAGGACGTCGGCCATCTCCTCATCAGACCCATCAGGAATTGAAGGTACATTTTCTGAATTGAGTTAGTCGCAAACGCGTCTTAAGGGGAGGATGAAATTCAATGCATAGTAGAAGGGACGGGTGTTTGTGGCAGGTGCGTGGCAATGCTGAATCTTGGGATCAACTCACTTATCGACTGTGCAGCAGCCTGAGCGGCCGCCCTTAGCTTTCGTGGCATTTTGTCGATAGTTGGTCGATATGCTGGGGAAGCGCAAATGGGGAGGAATAGCTGTTTTGCGACGGGCCGAAATTTTTCCGGGAGCACCTTATAGGTTGCAAACGCTGCAAACAATCAAATGGTGCAAACAAGGCAAACTGGTGGGTATATCTTCTATGACGTCATATGTTCTTCCTTACGGAGCATTTCGGGCTGGACACCTGCTCGGCCGTTGATTGGCGAACATCCTGCTTCTGACTGTTTTCGATGTTCGTTCTTTTTTCATTCGAGACCTTCAACCGCCATTGCCGTTTTAAAATGTCCATAATAAATTGATATCATAGGTCGCCTGCCAAGGACAGCATCTCGGGCTTTGTGTTACGTACCCCTCAGTTAGCTGGTATGAGTGTGCGGGGATGGAATGCTCGATATGAGTCCATCTATGGGATCTGCATGTTGACAATAAACCCCATAAATACTCACCGGTCTTTAGTGCACCGTTCTCTTCCGAATCACATTGCCATTATTGGGTATCAATTGCATCCATCCAACACAGAAACAACTACATTGAAGCGCATAGGTTAATTGCTTGTGTAACCACTGGCCTCATTTTCTGCCTCTATGTGCAGTCAATCTCCAATATCACATGTGAGAGATAGCTCCAAAGGAGGCTTGAACAAACCATATCCCATATCAGTAGGAAAGTCGGGACCAAGTAGCATGTTTCAATCACGGGGGCGAGTCACCGCATAGACCAGGCTGTTCATAAAGAACATTTGGATTGGCTTTAGCAGTAATTTTCCCAGCAAGAGTTCTACTCTAATAGCAGATTAAAAGCAATCTTTCCTTTTTCGGCCCGGTGGAACCAGTTAATATAAGAATGCGTCCGGAAATATACTTGTTCTGATGAAGTATAATTTCTGCTGATAGCAGGGAACTTGAGATAGATGCTGGGTAAATTGTGCTAACTTTGTTGGAGTACAAGCCCGCAGATCATATCCCAGCGCAGATGACCTACAAATTCAATCCAAACTCGGACTCGGTCTTGTGCATAACGGAATATGCACATTGAAATCATGCAGCTTGTGGCTGTACACTGTAGGTTGTATACCTCATAGGGGTTGTCGAGGTTCGTAATATTCGAGTATGAACCGCACAAACCCATGATAGATGCAAATTATTACGCACTTTTAATCATGGAAGTCCACGGTATGAAGAGATCCGATATCATCCTTGAACTAATATCCTGGATCTTTCCTTCCATAGCATATTATTCGTCATAAACCCCGAGGTTGAGGAAGCTGCCGATCTCTTTATCCCCCCACCTATTTGAGGGCGTGGATACTACAAGCTGAGGGGCAGAGATCGGCAATAGCTCTCTAGCGTCACTTTCCCTACAATTGTATAGTTGCAGCAAGCTCATTTCTGTGGCACGTACCGAGTACATTATTCACCCGGGTCTTGAATCCGCCGAACCACATGTTAACGCAGAGGGATCTCACGGCGCGCCCCGATGACGCATGTGGAGGGCCTGACCCATGCGACCACAGCATATCTCACATTCCACCTATGCAGATGCAAGGGGAGCTGAGAAGACCTAGGCCATACTGAAAGCTGAAAGGCTGCCACTCTCTCGCGATCGAGACTTGATCTATGGAGTATATGTTTCACAGTCAATATATTTCAATTTATTTTGCCTTGATTATGTAGAGAATTTAGACAAAGTACTAACTACAGCTATATGTATAGGTACTAGCACACGGAAACTATCCGAATATACAGAATCAAGAGAAGTGCAGATAGAGATTCGCGATAAGAGAAAAAAATAGCCAAAGAAGAAAAGCGCGCATGCAGGTTCTCCTCAGCCTCTTGTATAGCCACATGTTAAGAGTCTAATGTCATTCGGACTACTCCGTGACCGTGAGCAATAATCTTGTTTTCTGAGGAAATCAGAAGGGGAAATAAGGACAGGAAGAGGAAGTCGATCCCGGGCTATTCTCTTGATATGTAGGATTATTGAACATGATATTGTTCTCCACATGACGTCTTTTCTTTCTTTCTTTTTGATTTCTAATTTCTAATATCTCGAATAATAATCTTATCATTTAGGAAAGTAGATGACTCGGGACTGGAGATACAAGAATGTATTAATGTCCTTTTTTTTTTTAATCTTAGTTGCCTTCGAACTTATGGTCAGCTTAAGTCAGCTATAAGATTCTATCATAAGATTCTATCATATATAAGATTATTTTCTTATAATACCTATAAGATTATATCTTCTATATATATAATCCAGCCTCTTATGAGAAACATGGACTATCAGTAAACCCTTTTATGCGTTTACTTTTAAACAAAGAGAATAAAACTCCATTTTCCTTGTTGGGCCAAATCCGAACGGGTTCAAATCCATCCCGCAAACTCCCTTAGCTCATCAAAAAATCCTCTTTTTTTCCTCCCTGGAATTTTAACCCCACTCTCGTTCTTCTCCCTCATCTTTCGACTTTATTGAATGGAAACACAATGGCTGCGCAAAGTGGACCCGTATTGCACGGCGACGACATGAAGACAAAGTGAGTATATTTCTTTTCCTTCATGAAGGCGGGGTGGAAGGAATAAAAAAAAAAGAGGGTCCACGATCCCCTCACACCGCATTGCATTACAGTCTGTTCTTATGAACTTGCATGAAACACGTTTCGAGGATGCCTTTCAAGTCTTGGACCTTGTCGGACTTTGCCTACAACCTTTGAATTGGTTTATCGGAGTTTAGGCTAACCATCTTCCATCTTCATAGCTCCGGACTGGAAGACGATACCCAAGATCAGATCAGGTCAAATGATTCTACACCCACGCCAACTGGAATTGCAACACCAGAACCTGATCTGGCCGACAAGCGTCTGCCTTCCATTATGCACAACTACTTCCAGGTTGGTTCTTTCTCCGGTGATAAAGCGAGTCTGCCACGGTTATGGTCATGTCTGTCGAAACCCTCTGAGGATCTTCAATCAAATGCGCACACCCAACATTCCTCCGGTTCTTCCGAGTCTTTTGTCATGATGGAGCAGGAAGATGGGTCTGATAAGATGGAGGATGAACACCCCAATCTGCCCACCCCTCCACACTCCTTATTACAGCACGAGTCGGATGAGATGGAACTCGGGACGAGTCCAGGAGTGTCCTCTATCTTTACAACCCTGAAGAATTACCTCATTTCACCCACACAAACTCCTCCAGGAGACCCTCCTTCCCGCCGTCAAACCTCCCTCCCAGTATCCAGCGTCTCTGACGACCCCGTTCTTGCCACACATTTCTCCAATCCATCCCACCATCCCGTCTCAGATGCCTTTTCCCTGACTGAAGCTCCCCTCCTCGACCATGAGAAACCGCGTGTCTCAATATCTTCCGAGAACCTAGCCAAGCTAACTGAAAACGCGCCCGATGGGCTGCGTCTCAAGAATACCCCACCTCTTACTCCCCGGGCGATGTCCAACGAGGTCCCAGCCGCCCAGGAGAAGGTCGCCACTGCGGTCCCGCAACAGAACTCCAAAACGACACTACAGTCTGAGTCAAAGCCGGAAGACGTCGAAAACTCCACGGACGAGATCACCATGAAACTCGATGAAGCATTCCCATCCCAATCCCAATCCCAGCCCCAGCCTGAGACTGCACCTGCGCCTGCCGCTGCAACAACATCCTCCCCGGCTAACGGTGCGCCCACAGGCCCGATCAATGGCAAATTGTTTGTGAAGATCACGGATGGTCGAGGACTGCGGCCAAGTTTCGATCCGTATGTGGTGTGTGTATTCGAATGGAATGAGTATATCTCCAAGGGTGCTCGTGACGGCGAGGAGGAAAAGAAACGGCGCCAGCTGGAGTCAGATGCCGAGGAGGCTGCTGGTCGGCCTATGGCCATTCCTTTGAAGACCCGGTCTAGCTCTCACAACAGTGCTGTTGAGGGTGATCACAAGGGGCGAACCCCCGTGACAGACCCGCACTGGAATCATGAGGCCACCTTGTATGTTACCCCAACCCAGCTCCTTAAATTGAATAACCCACTAACACGTTCTGTTAAGTGACGTTATGGGAGATCAGTCGGAACTTGATGTCACAGTCTATGACCGCAACAACCAGGAAGCTTTCTTGGGTCACGTACGCCTCTGCATTAACCTCAAGGAAGATCACAGCCGACTAGAAGGCTGGTTCCCCTTGGTCGCCCGCGGTGCCGGCGACAACCAAGTCTCTGGAGAAATCCACCTCGATATGAAGTTCGAAAAGACAGATCGAAAGCAGGTCGGACCGAATGACTTCCTCGTCCTCAAACTTATCGGCAAAGGAACTTTCGGCCAGGTCTATCAGGTCAAGAAGAAGGACACACAGCGTATCTATGCGATGAAGGTTCTCTCAAAGAAGGTCATCATTCAGAAGAAGGAGGTGATTCACACGCTCGGAGAACGCAATATCTTAGTACGCACCGCGATGACGGCGTCTCCGTTTATCGTGGGATTGAAGTTTTCCTTCCAAACTCCAACAGATCTATACCTTGTTACGGATTACATGTCGGGGGGCGAATTGTTCTGGCACTTGCAGCGTGAGGGTCGCTTCCAGGAGGCCCGGGCGAAGTTCTACATTGCTGAATTAATTCTGGCCCTGCAACATCTACACGATCATGACATCGTATATCGGGATCTCAAGCCGGAGAACATTCTGTTGGATGCCAACGGTCACATTGCGCTCTGCGATTTCGGTCTATCCAAAGCAAACCTGTCACAAAATGACACCACCAATACCTTCTGTGGTACCACCGAATATCTGGCGCCGGAAGTATTGCTCGATGAGCAAGGATATACAAAGATGGTCGACTTCTGGTCCTTGGGTGTTTTGGTTTTTGAGATGTGCTGTGGCTGGAGTCCGTTCTACGCCGAGGACACTCAGCAGATGTACAAGAATATTGCATTTGGCAAAGTCCGATTCCCCCGTGATGCGCTTAGTACCGAGGGAAGAAACTTCGTCAAGGGTCTGCTAAACCGCAATCCCAAGCATCGGCTCGGCGCCAACGGCGATGCCAAGGAACTCATGGCACACCCATTCTTCCACGACATCAACTGGGACACACTGGCCCGCAAACAAGTGATTCCTCCGTTCAAGCCGCAGCTGCAGTCTGAAACCGACACATCGAACTTCGATCCCGAATTCACAAACGCTATGGACCTGAACAATTCACTCAACCTCCGCGCCGCAAACCTCGCGAACGGCCTCATGCCAGCCTCCACACCCTTGTCCCCCGGGATGCAAGCCAATTTCAAGGGCTTCACCTTCGTGAATGAGAGCTCCATCGACCACCATCTTATGGACGACAGTGATCATATGGAAGAAGATTCCATGCATGACGATCACTGGCAACGAGGCCACCGGTCAGGCCACTCAGGCGACCAGCGCATGGCAGGCGTCCAGAAGACGCACGACGGCGCGGAACCCGGGATTTTCAACGTTGATGATACCTTTGACATGTGATTACGTTTTCTTTTTTTCTCTTATTGCATGATCATGGAGTCTCGATCTGGCATACATTATTGTTTCTTGTCTTGTCTTGTACATGCCTTCGGATTGCATCACCTCCAACCCGCAAATATGGGTTTCCATTTTCATTTCCATTTGCCTTCGCCTTGTTTTCTGATTCCCGTTTCCTCACTCATGCTGGTGTTTCTGCGAATTTTGCCCCCACTTCCTTTCCTTTATCTCTTCGATCTGTTTCCTGTTCTGTCGAATGCCGGGTTGAGACGGTGATTATTTTGTGATCGTGGTCCTGGCACCAATATTGAGCCTCACTACCCGTCATAGTTACAACGCTCTCGTTCGTTTCGTCAGCCAGTTCCCAGTCACATACCCCCTCCCCCCGGGGTCCGGTCAGTTTCTTCACGTTCCGTTTCAGATGGAACCCCGGGGGATCCTTGCGTATTTGGTGGAGTTGGGTTTGGGTAATCTTCATTGTGCACCTTTATTGTCAGTCATCATGTTCTGGGGCGGTTGGTCAAAGCGAGATCTCTTTGTCTTTGTCTTTGTCTTCTATCCTGTCTCCGGTGCAGTGTTGATAACTTTATTCTCTATCCTCTGTGATCGATGTCCTGAATTTTGATACCTGCTCTTCTCTCTTGAGTCTTTTCTCCCGTCCTCTCTTCTCTCCTGCTTCTATATTTGTTTCCTCTCTTCGTGGAGTTTCCTGTTCCAACACGGTACGGTGGTAATTTGAGGGATCTTCCCTCACGGCTTTTCTTTTTTCGCATATCAAGGTTTGATTGAAGCTACCCAGATTCGAGGACAACCGAGTCGTAGCAGAAGGTTTCATTCTAGTTCCATTTTCATGGCGTTAGACTGGCATCGGCATCTTATGGGGCTCGACCTGCATTGCATCGGGGGGGTATGCTGTTCTAGTCGAATATCAGGCACTTCCATTCAATCCATCCATTATTGCGGTGGAATTCTTTGCTACTTCCGACGATCTCTTGGTAATTACTCCCGAGCGACTACCATCTCAATCCTAATCGCAGACCTAAATCCTCCAAATTATATACTTGAACGGAGTATTATGTGGAGGGTTCTGGCCTAGCCTATTCATAGCGGTAATGCTAGGGATCTTTACTTATATATAAAATGTACGCAATCGTCTGGCCTGCCTAGGGTTCTAATAGGTTTTTACAATCCAATGGGGGGTGGGGGGTGTTCAGCAAAACTTGAGGGTTTTGGTGTTATAGGCGACAAGGATAGTCGGCCGCATGAGCGGCCTTGTGATGTCTTTTCCGTGGTCTTGGATATTATTCTCTCTTGTTGTTTTTATAGGTCGACGGCAAAAAGAGGCGGAAAAAGGCTTTGTGCAACCGACTTTTCTATGTACAACATTTTGAAAATGAAGGATCTTTCCAGAGAGTTCCTCATGTTGTCGTACAATGGCGTTTCTAGTTCCCACATTGAAGGTACGAGTGGACCTTCCAAATGGAAATCTACTAGGAACGCCCCCAGAGCGGCACTTTCAAGCCCTAGTCGTCAGCATCACAAGATCCAATGGCGCAATTGGTCGCAGTATTGGAGGACCCTCCGTGCGTCCCCACCAGATCGCAGTTCTAGCTGTGATTCTTTTTCACGTTTCGATCTAGAGTGGAGGGTTCCGCTGGTGTGTTAGATATATATTGCAGTATGTTAAGGGGAATCATGTGGACGGAGTTCTCCTACGTTGGTTATTTTTTGTAGCTGCCGATCTTGCTTGATCTAGGGATTTTAGTCCGAGTCATGCTTTTTTAGGTTTATTAAATAATAGGACATGGACTATCCGATATTATTACTATATTGGATATTGGGGGGGGGGATATCACTTTATGCGGATCTGGAGTAATGTAAAGTCAAATGTAAGAAAGGCGTTCCTCCAGGGCTGAGCCGTCCAATTGCCTAATCCATTGGCGTGCAGGAGAATATGCGCATGGGCCGTTATATAAAAAGGGGACATGAACGAGTCTATACTATAAAGTGAAACACCGTATTCCGTATTCCGTACCTGAGGATATAAATATAAATATAAATATGTAAATAATATATATAAAAAACAAAACAAAAAAAAAAGGGGTAAAACAATGACCCACGTTAAAGCTAAAAGGGAGACGAACCCTTGACACTTGCTTTTTGATATTCTTATACATTCCATTATATAGGGATAGATGTATTGAATCTGGATTGGGTTATTTGTATATATATATGCAACTCCCTTGAATATAAAAGAAAGATAGAAAAACCCCTGAAACCCCGTCCCCTTCCCGTCTCCGCTCTACCTGCACGGCTTACAGAAAAAAGGTCCACGTTCAAATCATTCCTGATGTGGGGGAAGATCGACTGCCATTCGTTTTTCTTTTTTCTCCCTTTTCCAAACGTGCTAGTTCGATTCCTGATCCTGATATCCCTCCTTTGTATTCCGTCCCTTTTTTCTCTCTCTTCATCTTTTCATTACTCCCTGTGTTGTGAATTATAGTGGAATCTGCCGATCATAGACGCTATTTTCCCCAACTCCCTACATTCCCGAAACCCCTCCTCCCTATTGGGAATTGTATTTTGCTTTTTCCTCTTGCTCCGATGCGAAAAGCAAATTCACAATGAGCGTTGTTGCCACTAGAACAGAGACCCCTGTGGTATCACATATCCCTGAGCATGTCAACTACTCCAATACTTCTCGAACCTCCTCGATATCTTCCTACAGAACCAACTATAGCGCCTCAACCGCGCCCACTACATACTCACCATCTTCCCCATCTTCATCATATCGTCAATCCGACTCGGTCAATTCTCTTCCCAAATTAACTGAACCAATACAACGCCGACTACCACACGAGGTCTACGAAGTGATAATCCGCCAGTTAGAGGAGTTACACAAAGGGCAGCACCAAACGGGATGTACCACGTGTTTTCAACGAGACTTACACGCCTTATCCTTGACCTGCCGGTCTTGGGAAAAGGCTGTGAGAGGTCCTTTGTGAGTCTGAAGTCGAGCTTCCCCTGGATGAATGCAAGGGCAAGAGAACCTGGTTTGCTGATTGAACATGCCATACTAGATATCACAGTATACACATCGTCGGGAATGATTCCCCGGCCCAACTCAAGAAATATCGTCTGAAGAGAGGGAGTCGCCTGAAGCTTCTGAGACGAACCCTCCGTGAACGAAAGTTGCTGGCCAACCTTGTATACGACCTACGGGTACCCCAATTAGATTTGCTCTTTACCATGAAGCAAGACACACAGTGGCAGGAGTATAGAGACCTGGTAGCGTCTGTGGTCATGGTGTGCCCAAACTTGGAGCGCCTGTTGGGCTTGTCTATCCCGTATCACCATGAATTCGATCGTCTGACCCATGCTTTGTCGACCCGCAAAAAGCTCAAAGAGCACACATGGGTTTTGGGTGAGGCCGCAGAAGCATTGGAGCCGTCCCCACGCGATGACTCCTGTCCTGGGAGCCTTGGTCCCTCCCAAATGTTCGAGTTTCTGAATTACCACACCTCGTGGACCAATCTGGAGACACTAATGCTTTATGGGTTGAACGGAAATGGCGCGCTGGAGCCTAGTATCTCCCTGCGCATGTTCGATCTTCTTCCCTCATTGCGCAACCTTTGCATTACCTCCTTTAACAAAGACTCCTTCGATAATAGCACGTTGATGTGTCTGCCGCCCTTGGAGTCATTAAGGTTGGAGAACCTGTCCGGGGTTACAGATGCTGGCCTCTCGCAGTATACGTCACGACCTGAATCATGCTCCCTTAAGACACTCGTCTTGATCGAGCAGAATATCAAGTCACTGCTAGTCATTTCCAAAATGCTCGCGTCACTACGACAACTTGAACGGTTCAAGATAGTTCAGACGGAAAAGTGCCCAACTTTGCCGGATGAACATATGATCTTCCAGCCTATCCTGGCCTCGTCGACCCTAAAATATCTCCACTGGGATGTAGCATGCCCAGACCCAGGCACAGCCCTCACCCAGCTTGACACCCTTCCCTTCCAGAAGTCCAAAAAACCCTCCAATACCCCGAACTCCCATCTTGCCCAAAGCATCCTCTCCGCTGGTTTTCCTCATTTGGAAGCTCTCCGCGCACCCTCCGACGTGGAGCCTCCAGGTGCGCTCCAGGCTGTCTGCCGGCCTATATTAAAGGGCCAGGCCTTACTCCGACCAGACCGGTACAGCTTGCCTCGCAGCTCCCACGGTTCCGTGAATACTCGACCGCTCGCTCTGCCAGCAGGGAACAATCTGACCTCAGCTCGAATCCGTGCCCAAACGTTTATCGACATGGCCGCCAAGGACACCGAGGCCGGCATGCGGGTTTTGATCCAAGACTACTCGGACGCGTATGTGCCGGACAACGCGCAGAATTCCCAATTCGAGGACGAGCCCGAACAGGAAATGGACGATTACGGGATCTGGGCTGCCTGCGAGCGGTTCAAACACGAGGACAATGACCACAGTGGTCCCAAAACGGTGCACGAGTTCCGCATGCCAACCTTAATGGGCCGTAGTGGTTTCCGGGATCCTGTAACGGGTGCATCGATTCCTCACTTCCTCCTCCGTCCTGATATCACCGGCCAGGAGCTAGACGGTGGCTTGATTGGGTGGAAGCAACTGCTAGCCTCGAACCAGTCACTGTCATATGCCGCCGGAGTAGGCGTCAACTGCTTCGGCAGCGGAAGCCCTTCTATCCCACCTCCAGAGGAGCCCATGTCGCCTGCATCCAGCATCTCCAGGTTTGGCTGGGGAAGCTTGAGTGGGCGGTCTGTGATGGGTACGTCTCCACCGACACCCACGACACCAATCACGCCTATAAGTAGTGCGATGGGCTCGGCCTTGCCTTGGGAGAAGGATACCTGTACTGGAACCTGGAACCACAAAACAGGCCGGGACTGGTGGTTCCATATGGAGCGTGATCGTCCGGGCAACTCAGAGCTCGTCGACGTTAAACAACTTTTCTAACCCGTTCTTTTGACTCTACGATCCTTTTTTCTCTCCTACTTCTTGTCTACATACCCTGCCATATACCCCACACCTGTTAAATTTTCTTTTTCTTATCTCTTTTTTCCATTTCGTTTCGAGCATCCGGTTTGCTGTTCTTATCACATTGTACAGGGTTCATTATGCATGCGCTGCTATGTCTGATCGACGGATATGGCGTTGTATAATCATTCGATGTGCTTTGGCTCTTGGTCATTCGAACTATCTTTTATTGTTGTATCATTATTGGAGCGTCGGTGGAAGGTTAATGTGTAGTGTTTCTTTCTGTCTTATATGAGTCTGCATACTCTCTGTATCATATTTGTACAGCATTGCCACATAGTAATAATTGCACAGCATATGAAATGACTCATTATTATTTTAATGAAAGATAGCCCTACAGCCCTACGTTGTATAGATGTAGTCGGCGCCATGGCGGTATCCCTCGGCAGTATAGAAGATGACTCATCCCGGGCTAAATCGGACCGATAAGCGAATGTCAACTGATAAGCATTGAATACAAAGAGCCCCTCGTCGAGAAAAAAAATATCCCCCACCTTCGCTTTCACAATCGTTATCCGTCGCAATGGACCCCGCAAAGCCCGTCGACCTGCCTGAGAGGCCCAAGGAGGCCATCGAGCCTACGGCTCCCCCCAAGAAGTCCAAGAGTCAAGAGAAGAAAGAGGCCGCAGCAGCCAAGAAGGCGGCGGCCAAGCTAGCAAAACAGGACCAGCCTAAACCAAAGGGAGAGCCAAAGGCACCCAAGGTGAAGGAGGCTCCTGCGCCCCGGGACCCTAACGCTATGTTTAAGGTCGGCTTCTTGCACGACGTGTACCAGGAAAAGCCGCTCTCCGAGACTGTCCCCAAGATTCGCACGCGGTTCCCGCCCGAGCCCAACGGATACCTCCACATCGGCCACAGCAAGGCCATCGCAATCAACTTTGGATTTGCGAAGTACCACGGTGGCGAGTGTATTCTGCGCTTCGACGACACCAACCCAGAAGGCGAGGAGGAGCGGTACTACAATGCCATCCGAGAGATTGTGACATGGCTAGGCTTCACACCTGTGCGTGAGACCAACGCCAGCGATAACTTCGACCGCCTCTACGAGCTCGCAGAGGATCTCATCCAGCGCGATGGTGCATACGTCTGCCATTGCACCAAGTCCGAGATCAAGGCCCAGCGTGGTGAGGTCGAGGGCGGCCAGCGCGGTGGAGAACGCTTCTCATGCAGCCACCGCACACGACCCATCGAGGAGTCCATGGCCGAGTTCCGCGCCATGCGCGACGGAAAATACAAGGCTGGCGAGGCAGCGCTGCGCATGAAGCAGGATATCACAGACCCGAACCCGCAGATGTGGGATCTGTTCGCCTGGCGCATCATGGGCACCGAGGACAAGCAGCACCACCTCACTGGCGGCAAGTGGAAGATTTACCCAACCTACGACTTTGCGCACTGTTTGTGTGATAGTATCGAGGAAATCTCGCACTCGCTCTGCACAACCGAATTCGAGCTCTCTCGCGTCTCGTACGAGTGGCTCTGCAACAAGCTGGAGGTCTACTGCCCCAACCAGCGTGAGTATGGCCGTCTCAACATCACCGGCACAGTCCTATCCAAGCGCAAGATCATCCAGCTCGTCAAGGAAGGTCATGTCCGCGACTGGGATGACCCACGTCTGTACACGCTCATCGCGCTACGCCGTCGCGGCGTGCCCCCCGGCGCGATCCTCGCCTTCGTTAACGATCTCGGCGTAACAAAGAACACCACCAACGTCCAGGTCGCCAAATTCGAGCAGATCGTCCGCCAGTACCTTGAAACCACCGTCCCACGTCTGATGGTCGTCCTTGAGCCACTGAAGGTCATCATCGACGATCTCCCAGAAGACTACGTCGAGCTCCTCGACTGCCCCTTCTCCAAAGACCCAGTCTTTGGCACCCACAACATCCCCTTCACGAAGACAGTCTACATCGAGCGCTCCGACTTCCGCGCTGTCGACTCACCAGACTACTTCCGCCTCGCCCCAGGAAAAACAGTCGGCCTCCTCAAAGCCCCCTACCCCATCACGGCAACCTCCTTCGAAACAGATCCTGCCACCGGCGAGGTCACCTGCGTGCACGCTAAATACGAGAAACCCGCCGAAGGCGAACCAGTCAAGAAACCCAAGTCCTTCATCCACTGGATCGGCGAGTCCGCCGCACACAACAGTCCCATCCGCGCTGAGGTCCGCGCTTTCAACTCGCTCTTCAAGTCCGAGGACCCATCTGCCCACCCGGATGGTTTCCTCGCCGATATCAACCCAGACTCAGAGGAGTTCTACAAGGATGCTATGGTCGAGACTGGATTCCGGGATATCTCCCGTTCGGCGCCGTGGCCTAAGGAGGAAGGTGTCGCAGAGCCTGGTGAGAATAAGCACTCTATTCGCTTCCAGGGTATGCGTGTTGCGTACTTTGCTGTTGATCGTGAGTCTACGGATGAGAAGTTGGTGCTTAATCGCATTGTTACTCTTAAGGATACCCAGGGTAAGAATTAAGTGGAATTAGGGGGTCCTGCTCGAAAGCCTTGCCTTCTTTGTCCTTAAATCTTTTCTCTATTTTTTTTCCTTTACTGTTCCTTTTTATATACACATGGTGGAAGTTGTGGGTGTGTGATGAGCCACGGTTGTTGGTATGGATTTATGACCATTGCATCTTTGCGTGTTTTATCTTTTTCTTTTCGCATCCTGGGGGTTCTCTAGGCTGTTGTGGTATTTTGCATAATTGATTTGGCAGTTATTGATAAGTCATAATGCAATAGTGATCAACCAGGATTTATAAATATCCATGTCTACGAGTACGACCCCGTTGTATCAGTATCGTAATGTAAATGATCAAACACTACTTGGAAGATGTATAAAATCGTAACAGGTCTACGCAATCCATGCATAACGAATTACCGGCTTCCATTCAAGCCGAGGGAGCTTACATACACGAGATGACTCGAGACGTCAGAGGTAACAAAGCAGAGAAAAATGTGGATGGATCTGGACATAAAAAGCAAGACGGTCTACCCTAAACATAGATGCCCATGTTGGTATCTCTCTTCTTAGCCTGGACCTCGGCGATAGCATCGACGTAGTTCTCATGGCCGATCTTGCTCAAACCCTTCCGGAGTGCAATCATACCAGCCTCAACACAAACAGCCTTGAGCTGGGCACCACCGAACTCGTCCGTGCTGCGAGCTAACTCGGCCCAGTTGACGCTATCCTCAACGGACATCTTGCGCGAGTGAATTTGCAGGATGTTGGCGCGGGCTTCCTCGTTCGGCAGGGGGAACTCGATCTTTCGGTCAAGACGACCGGAACGCAGGAGGGCAGGGTCCAGAACATCAACACGGTTGGTTGCTGCTAGGACCTTGATGCGGTCATCCGAGGCAAAGCCGTCCAGTTGGTTCAGGAGTTCCAGCATGGTTCGCTGCACTTCACGATCTCCGGATTTCTCTGAGTCGAAACGCTTGGTACCCACGGCGTCCAGCTCGTCGATAAAGATGATAGAGGGTGCCTTCTCCTTGGCCAGGGCGAAGCAGTCGCGCACAAGCTTGGCGCCGTCTCCGATGAACATCTGCACCAGTTGGGGTCCGGCGAGCTTGAGGAATGTGGCGTTCGTCTCGGCCGCACAGGCACGGGCCAGAAGCGTCTTACCGGTACCTGGGGGTCCGTACATCAAAGCACCTGCGGAAGGGAAACGAATAGGTTAGACTGGGAGTATAGAGGAAAGGGAAAAGTAACTCACCCTTAGGGGCCTTGATGCCGATTTTCTTAAAGCGCTCTGCCTCCTTCATAGGCCATACGATGGCTTCCACGATCTCTTCGATCTGCTTATCCAGACCACCGATATCTGTGTACTTCTCCGTAGGCTTCTCGTCGACCTCCATTGCCTTCACACGGTTGTCATACTCGGCAGGTAGTGTGTCCAGAATCAGATATGAGTCCTTGTTGACACCGATCAAGTCACCGGGCTTCAGCGTTTCATGGTCGACAAGGCCAATGAGCGGAAGGAAGATCGTCTGGCGGGTGGAGGTCTTGATGACAGCGGATTTGCCTACGCGGGTGGCATCCAGATCGATATTAGCCCCTTCCTCTGCTGCCTCTGCCTCGACATCAAGATCCAATAGCTCGACGACGTTTCCAACAAGGTACGGTAGTTGTCTAGATAGTTGCAGATAAAAATGTCAGTGGTCTGTTGAAAGAAAAGTGTCTTTTCGCCGATCCACAAGCCGACCACCAAGCTCCGCGGGCTTACAGAACAACGAATACGGGGACCGGTGAAAGCACACCTGTTGTTCTCAATCTTCTCTTGATTATCCTTCACCTTCTCCCTCATTGTGCTTTGCTCATGTGTCAAACGTTGGAACTCGCTTTTCATGATTCGCATCTCGTTCTCCAGCATCCGCCGTCGCGTAACGATGTCTGTCGTGCTTGAGTTCAAGATATCCTCGTCCAGCATCTCTTCTTCTTCATGTTTTTTGTCGGCATCTTGCATATCGGCATCGCCGTCGCCTTCAGGCTTCTTGCCATTGCCATCGTTCTGGTCTTGCTTCTTCTCTCTCTGCTCCTGCTCAAGGTCGTCGAGGTCCTCAAGAGTCGACATGGCGGAATCGAGAAATTGGGAATTATAGAATCAGGTTAATAAAGAGCTCGGAGATAAAAAGCCAGCAGGTTGATAGGTTGGAAAATGATGGGGAGGATGAGACAAGATTGCTGGGAGGAAGAGCTGTTGGTGGCCGAGCTCCAACAACGTCAGCCATGGAAAGTCACGTGGTGTGATCTACGTTTATAATCAGGTGCGATTCGACTCTATTTACTTGGATTCACTTTTGTTTTGTACAATATGAGAATTTCCTGTCGATTTATCTTGTGTCAGGTACCACACATTCTAGATAAACCAATAAGGATTATTGGATTGATTTCGGACGTTGCCAAGGTTGTCCAGCACCGCTTTACGGCCGAACTTCAGCAGACGAAGCCGAGAAATGTAGTCATCGTTGTTGACTGGTACTTTGTTAGGAAAATCATGAAAGGGTTATAAGATAACACATACCGTAGCCACCACACATTCGCCTCTTTCCAGTAAACTCAGAGCGGCCATGTAACATTCTCCAGTTATCGAATACTAAGACAAATATGTAAGCCGAAGTGGTCTTCAAAATGGCACCAAATACTTACTGAGCGCCGATCCTGGTTGTAGCTTCGTCCACATTTCTTTGCTCTTCAAGATATCGTTATAGTGGCGCGCAGCGCTGTACCACATAGTCTGTTCCGATGCCGACCAATTGCTCTTTGGCGCACGATCATAGTTGTTCCAACGGATTTGGAACATTGTATTCAAATCCGAGTGTATCGAAAATACCGGTGCCATGGCGGACGGCTGGATGCATGTGTCTTCGTTCCCGCTTGCGTGCCACGGCTGCCTATGATTTACCAATTGGGCATAATGCTCGGGGTTCTCGAGGCGTAGTTGAGCTGCGGCTGCAAATCCATCAACTAGGAGATTCTCTCCCCCAGATCCTTCGGTATGGGATATCAGATGGAAGAGCTGAAGTCTTGCAGGATCTGTGAAATAAGTATTGTCTGTATGAGCACCCAGGAATTCGTTTGTGTATGCCGTGTCTTTGAACGTCAAATCGGCTGTGAAGTCCCAAAAGCCACCTGAAGCAATGTTAGCCGGATGAGGCATTAATAAATCGTGGATCTACGGTGCATACCATAATGGGTGTTCCTGATGAACGCAATACGCTCGATGAGGAATTGGGTCGCCTCTGGATTGATAGGAACGTCGTCTACAAAACAGAATCCCTGTTCCCACTTCATGAATCTTAGCAAGTTTGATCAAGAAGCCAAGACAGAGGGCCTTACAATATGGCTCAGCCAAATCTGAAGAGATTCATCATCTGACATAATATCGTCATATTTGACTCTGGGACTCTGGTCTGGATCCACGACTGGGGTGAAATGCCTTCTATGGCATCAACATCATTCTGTGACTGATTCCTTGGCTTTGAGTAACTTACCTGGGACCTCGCATTGCTGACTGGGAGTGTGGCGCCGATTTGGTTTCTCTAATAGATATGCCATGCGAGTGTGCATGAAGCCAATCATGCGAATAAAGCGCCATGTGATTATCAGACCCTATGGCGGTGTTAGTTCTGACAATGAAATTCCAAAATGCATGCATGTTATCTCCCACATTTGATCTTGACCATACTGTCACTGTGTTCAATTGATTGTACCTTAACATTTTGCGGAATCTGTAGGGATAGGATCAGAGACTGTGCAGTCACAGGGGGTTGTGAGATTGCCTACCGAGAACGTGTCACTTATCCTCTGCATCGTATCAGGGTGAATACATTTGGGACACTGGCAGTTTTCTCTAGTCGCAGGCGTCAAGTTGTCAATGAGAGGTTAAGCGTCTAACTTTGTGTTTTGGTCACTAACCTGAGGAAAAAACGACCGCTGTAAAATGCCAGTTAGTTGTTATTCACCTTTGGAGTTGCAACAAACTTACAAATTTAACGTGTTTTTCCCATCCTTCTCGTCTTTACATGGAAATGTTACTATATCGGGCCTAGACCAAGCAGCCTGAAACCCATTGGGGCCCTTCATAGTATTCAGCAATCTCGATGAGCCAGGTGTGACATGTCGGTAGCCAGTCGTCTATGAGAAACGGAACAAGGAGACCTGGTTAGCTTTTTTATGATCAACTTGGGTGTATATAATGCCCGAAATCCATACCAAACGACCAGCGGGGGAATAGCGGGGCCTCAGGTTGTTTGGCCTAATTCGAGAAGGTTTTAGCATTGAATGTTCAATAATAGATGGAAGAAGATCTTACCCGGTGCGAGTCCACAGCTCCCTTGACCTGAGTGCTGTGCGCCAGTTGAAGATCATAGCTAATATGGGGAACCAGTGGCTCTAAGGACAAGGACAAGGAAACGGTATGGAAGGATCCGGGGTAGCCATTTGGGGATCCGGACAACCGAGGTTACAGTCACGTGCGGGTATACAGAACTATATTGGTATAAATAGTTTAGAGCACTCGACGCCAAAAAGTATTTGATAAATATGCATTTTGAAACGCAAACTAGACGTAATCTAACCGAGATTTGGTGTAAAGAATTGTAATCACAGCTTGCTCTTCACGCCTGTCACTTTCAACAGACAACGCCCATTGCTCAACACGACCCGACCCTTGTCGTTCTTAGTAACAAATCGGATCTCTTCATAGCCGTCCTGAACATTGCCCATTCTCCAAATCTCAGTGGTAAGCTTATCGCCGGGCCGGACCGGCGAGGCAAAACGAGCCTGGAACTCCTTCATATTGGCAGGGTTGCTACCACCCAATTCGCGCAGAATGCCATGCGCAGCAGAATTCCAGCTGAAAAGACCGTGGATAATAACACCACCGAAGCCCATCTTCTGGCCAGGCTCCGGTGTGGCGTGGAGAGGGTTATAGTCACCGTTGAGACTAGTCAAGGAGTTAGCACCAGACGTGTCGAGTATCCAATTTTGGTAAATGGCATAGAGCTGGTCTCTGTATGCACTTAAAACTTACCGGTACAGGTGGGCAGTCTCCAAGTTGCTCTGAACAACATGGCTAGCGTCGGGGGCCTTGCCTTCCGGTGGGGGGTAGTTGACGGTGCTAGGCCCTGCTCAAATGCGTCAGTTGATACTTCACGATGGGGAATTAAACTGTAATCTTACCCTTCGGGCCACCCCAGCCACCCTGTCCAACCAGGAAACCGCTACTCACGACCTTGGTGTACACCTCTCCGCTCTCCTTATCCACGATGGACTGCTCGGTTTCGATCACAGTACCAGGCTTGCCTTTATCATAGACACCAATAACCTTATTGCGCAGCTCAAACTTGCGCCCTGCACTAGTGGTAGGGAGCGGTTTCAGGACTGTGAGCTTACGTTGGCCATCGACACCATGACGATGGTCCAGGTCGGGGACGCCTGGGATGTGAACTGCCTTCTGACGGGCATAGAAATCAGTCACCTCTTGGTCGGTGAGCTTGAATGCTAATGGATTTGGAGTTAGTGTAATTGCTCGAAAGTCACCGGGGCGCTTAACATACGGAGGATGAGAGAATAGGTTGGGAAGACCGAGAAGTTCGGGTGGAGTTCCTGGATACTTGTTAGATTATGGTATTTAGACTAGTATCTATGTGTCTTGTGGCTTACATAGAGGAAGTGTAGCTCATCGGCCTTAATACCAATGCTATTGGCGAATAACAGCACATCGCGCTTCTGCCAAGAGACCTCTTGGGAGGGGAATTCGTGACCAGCTCCAGGGGCTGACATTGGGATGGTAGTATAAATGATATAATGAATATAGGATCAGATAATAACAAAAGGACCAGAAGTAAAGAGGGGAAAATGAATAAAGGTATATTGGCAGACTAAAGTAGCTCCAGTAATTGCGGGGGCCACCAAGGAGCCGAGGATCTGATAATTTTTGTTGCCGTGGTTTTACCGACGAGGGCACCTCCTTGGCGCAATTTCCCCTTGCAGATCTTACACTCTTCAGATGTTTTACATAGAAAAGTCGTCTGCACAAAGCCTTATTCCGCCTTTTTCTTGCCGTAGGCCTACCTAAACAGAATGATATCTAAGACGACTACTAAAGATACCACTGGAAGGACTACTGGAAAGACTACTGAAAAGAACACCACAAGGCCGCTTATGTGGCCGACTATTCTTGTCTTCACAAAATCAAAAGCAAAACTGAGACGTCATGTTTCGAGAATGCGATAGGCTATCACCTGAGCAGTGTGGTAATGTCCGTTGACCTTAGAAAAGATGCAAACCGCTCGATTGCATCATTTCCAGTTGAAGTTGGCCCAAGAACCCATCCTGTACTTCGGTACAAATCGGTCAGAACAGTGTCCGAGACCGTAGCTTGAGAGTGAATGTGACGAATAACCCGAGAATTGTCAACGACTTGGATGGTTCTATTGTTGTCTGCGGTGGCGAGCTTGGGCTTTTCCCCGTCGTGATGGTCGGCCTCGTCGTCGGTTCCTTCGTCAGTCCTCTTTCTCTTACCGCCTGGTGGAGGATTGCGGTAGAGTTGAACGAGGTGTGGATGGATGAGGCTTGAATCGTCAAAGTACAAATCACGTAGCACGGTCAAGTGTAAAACAGCGGGAACTTCCCAACACGGCGATCCCTCGTCGAATTGCAGCTAGTGAATGTCCGTGCCATGGCTTAGAGGTAGTAAGATCCCTAAGCAGATCGAGAGATAGAAGGCTGCCACAGAGGAAATTTTGCAGGTAGTAGCCACGGTCCATGGTATAGTCCACCAATGGCGTCGTTTGCTACTAGTCCATTCGACGAAAGGTGGTCACGATAGTCCTTGACGATTGGCACGATTCAGTCAATACCGTCTAGAAGGATCTCAAGCCAAATCCACAGATATCCACAGCTCAGAAGACACTCGAAGCCCACCACAGTCAGAGTGGAAGTGGTTGATCAAGGTGCTGATCGAGGTGGGTTGATGTCTACGAGCTCAGACAACATGCCTAGCAACTCGGCTCCCGGAGGCTTCACCCTCAACAAAGGGATATTATAGCACAAATGGTACAACAAGCTGTCTTTAATGCTATATAAAACCTTCCCACAGGGCCATCAATGAGCCGAGAATCTGATCATTTTATTGGATTTGGTTCCGTGGTTTTGCCGAGGAGTGCATCTCCTTGGCGCAATTTCCCCCTTGCAGATCTTACATTCTTTGACTTTAAGCCTAAAAGTCTACATGGAAAAGATGTCCAGAAGAAGAGCGTTGGAGTTTGCTAGACTAAGCATCGACTCGGGTATCTACCTGGAAATTCGAGGAGCTTCAGAATGATATCCCTCCGTTCGCGCCACAAAATGCCTTTTTTTCCTGCCTCCCAAAAACTAAACGCCGAAATAAACAAAGGCGAAACTAGATGTCCAATTCGCCTTGGGCAATTTCATACATGCCCATGCCAGGATGCATTGCGTGACGAAAATATTTCACTTAGATCGTGCAAACGTGAAGTTGTACATCCCAATGACATCAAATTAGAAAAGTGGAACAAAATTAACACCTATAATGAATTAGTACAATGACCTTAAAACGAAGCAAAATACCAGAACTTACATGCGGTAGAAGCAGCCACCCTCAGCAGAGCGGGTAGCATCGGGAGTCTCGAACTTGTAAGTGATACCGATATCCAAGTCACGCTTGTTCTTATCGTTAGGGCGGTTCTCGATCCAACCGGTAACACGCTCATCCTCCTCGACGGTGAGGACATCACGGAGGTAGAACACGGTCTGCTTCCAGTGGGTATACTTGGCGTGAGGGCCAGTGGAGAAGTGGATGGGCTTGTGGCAGGCGCTGAACTCGATATCGAACCAGGCGATCATGGCGTGGATGAAGTCGGGGCGCTTGGCGGTGAGGGCATACGGCACCTTGAAGGCAAGATCGGCCGTGGTGACGGTGTTCAGATCAAAGGTGATGATCGGGCAGGGATCAGTCACAAGAGCCTTCATCTCAACGGTATCGACAAGGGGCTCGTTAAGAGCAATCTCCTTCATGGGGCTGTAGTCGAATCCGTAGACGTTGTCCCAGACTAAATTTGGTCAGTACAAAAAAAAAAAAAGGTCCAAGGGTAGAATTGTGTCTTACATCCAATCTTATCATCCTTGTAATCACCATCCTCAATACCAGCAACGTACATAGTGGCCTTATCGGGGAAGATCAGACCACCGGGGTTGAGGTAGGTGTCACGGGCGTAGAGCACGGTGTCCAGCATGGACTCGTACAGAAGGAAGTAGCCCATCCACTCGGAGATAATGATATCAACCTTGGGGAAAGGAAGGTTAACTTCCTCCATCTTGCCCTGGAGAAGAGTAATCTTATCGGACAGTCCATTGACGTGGACAATCTGACGGGCCTTCTCGATGATCGAGGACATATCGACACCAATGACGTGCTTTGCGCCAGCACGGGCAGCAAACCTGTTGGGAAAAAACAGTTAACAAGAGATCTAAAATCACGGGGTTATTATCGGAATACATACATGCTCAGAATACCAGTTCCACAGCCGACATCAAGGACAACCTTGTCCTTGAAGATGTGGCGGTTCTGGTAGATGGAGTCGCGGTAAGAGCGTGTGCGCACATCATCTTTCTAGAAGACAGAAAATGAATGTTAGAGCGCCGTAAATAGCCAATTAGGCAGTAAATAGCAGTAAATTTGTACTTACAAGCATCTCCTCGTGGATACCTATGGCGCCCCCAAAAAAAAGATCGTTAGTCAAAACCACACTGAAAATTTGCCATCACTGATCAAGATAATTTACCGTGGTGGTCGTAGCTATGAATTTATTAGTATCAATATCCAAAAAACCCAATCGAAGAAGAATAACGTACCTAGTGAAGTAGCGGACTTCAGAGTGCTCCATGCCAACCATGCGATCAGCACTGCTGGTGATCCCCTGAGGGTTATCGGATTCGGTGTCCATCTTGACTGTGCGGAAAAGAAGAACGGGTCGAAAAGGAAGAATAGAAAGAGTAAAAAAAATAAATAGGGAGGATGGTAAAGATAAAAGTCCAACCGAGATCGATCCTTAACTTTTTTTTTTCTGGATTATTTGCCCGCCTGCCAAGCTTAACTCCAATCCCCGCCCGAGCTAGCCGTGTACGGTGATCACGTGTAATACACGTGATAACGTTTGCCCTCATTTATATAGGGCTATCTGCGTGGCATACTTGTACAACTGGGAGGTTCTAGGGATAAATGTGTTCCTGCATCCTAGATAGCTGGTTTATGTGTGGGAAATAACTCTTATATCCAAGGATACCAAGCACCGGTTGACGATATTGATATTTAGAATAGATCAATTGCACCATTGGCTAAGCCGTTCCTTTGAGTGAACTGTCAAGATCTCAAGGAATAATGCCCTACGACAAAGATGATAAATAAGGACAAATCCACTTCAATTATTGAATTTGTACAAAGTAGATCAATGGCGCTGTGGGGTAAATAAAGAACTGTTTTTGACATTGCCAAGACCACTGAGGGAGGCTCTTTGATGCCGCCGGGAGCTCCGCTCCAACCTGTCATTGTTCCCCATGCTTACGCGTTGAAAGCCCAAGACCTCGGAACTAAACTGTTGGGCCACAATGAATCTGGGCGTAGGGAGAGTGAATCTCTACACTCTTTTCGCTTTCGTCTTTCTAGCCTCGCTCATTGGCAGGTCCGACGCGTCATTAGGAGACCACCTCCCCGACTTCAAAGAATGTGTCCAGGTACGACTTAGCGAACAACAAACCCTTGGAAATAACTAACAACCATAGGTCTGTAAAACGGAAAATTGCCAGAATGGCAATTCAGTCCTACGTATGTGAAATCATTATTCCAATCGTTCTCCGCGGTCCCCCTTTGCTAACCTCTTTAGCTCTGCACCACCGCTTATTGCTATGGACCTGCCCTGCCGAATGTGACTACACTTGTCAACATGTCATTACCGACCGTCGAGTTGCGCGTGACCCTCCCATGATCAGCCCGATTGTACAATTCCACGGGAAATGGCCGTTCCGTAGGCTTCTAGGGATGCAGGAGCCCTTCTCAGTGCTCTTCTCCTTCTTCAACTTCGCCGCGCACTGGCATGGCCTGTCCCGTATCCAGGAGTCAATCCCCACCTGGCACTCGCTCCGCCCATACTACATGATGTTTGGATACATTGGACTTGCAAGCTGGAGCTTTAGCATGATATTCCACATGCGCGATTTCCCCCTGACCGAGAAGCTCGACTACTGGGCGGCTGGTGCCAACGTACTATACGGTCTTTACCTTGCCGTCGTTCGAATCTTCCGCCTGGACCTTGAAAATACCCCGTACCGGCCCACCCTACGTCGGCTTTGGACCGCTATTTGCGTTCTGTTATATACATTGCACGTGTCTTATCTTACTTTCTGGTCCTGGGACTACACCTACAATATGGTGGCGAACGTGGTGGTTGGTATTATCCAAAACCTCATGTGGACCGGTTTCAGTATCTTCCGATACCAAAAACTTTTGAAGTCTTGGACCGCCTGGCCTGGTATGATTGTGGCGTGGATAATTCTGGCTATGAGTTTGGAGTTGCTCGATTTCCCTCCTTGGAATGGGTTGATTGACGCGCACAGCCTTTGGCATCTGGGTACAGTGGTCCCCGCTGTATGGTGGTACTCGTAAGTTCTTCCCGATGGTACGACTTACAAGGTTAATATATTCTGACTAATGCATCGGTTGCACCTAACAGGTTCCTGATCAGGGATACACAGGACGATATTGCGGCGCACAGGCTAAAAGCGTGAAGGAGATCAAAATTTGGGCAAATTTTGGCGATCTTTATACCTATACATACCAAGATAGCATAGGCATATGTTAATATGTCATGCTTAACTGTAGCTTAAAGGTAGAGGTAGCAGTAATTAAGATCGGGGTGCTCCCCACCAGAGTGTTTACCATTGAAGTTAATTTCCACGGCGCCTAATGTGGGTAAATATATTATTGCCACGTCTCATATCGCGTCTCGGTTTGTGCTCCCCACCATTTTCTCACCGCTAAGGCCGTCGCAATAAGCCGTGCTCCGCCCCTCAAACCCCTCAGCCGCTTTTTTTTTGTTTCAAGTATTCCCCTCCTCTTCGGCCTCGACTCTACCTGAAGCATTTCAGAGCACCTTTCCTCCTGAAACTCATTAAGGTGTTTTATAGCCAATCACATATTTTCGCCATGGCCTCTCCGGCTGTCAAAAAAGCGATCGCCGAGGCGGCGTTGCAGTACACAAAGCCCGAGGGCAAGGTATTTGAGTATGGCACAGCAGGGGTATGTCGCATTAATGAGCTCTCTTACTTCAGAGTAGGTCAGCTAACTTCCATCCTCTCCGTTACAGTTTCGCATGAAAGCGTAAGTTTCTTCAAATATGGCTGATCCACCCCGCCTCCGCATCCTCTGGAACCCCGCGATCGTCCTTTTGTTGACGCCGACTTGTTCTGACCAATCTGGCTGCGCAGCGACCTCCTCAACACCGTTGTTTTTGCAGTGGGCTTGCTTGCAGGCTTGCGGTCAAAGAAGCTTAGCGGACAATGGATTGGTGTTATGGTTACTGCAAGCCACAACCCCGCGGAGGACAATGGTGTTAAGTTGGTTGACCCCATGGTGAGTTTAAGCCATTGATCCATGCCATAGCACCAGCCCGTTAGGACAAGGCTAACTTTTTATAATTTCTTCAGGGTGAGATGCTTGAAGTAAGATTGGCCTGCGTTGACTCGACGGATTTGGAATAACGTGCTCACTGTCATAACTAGGCCGAGTGGGAGGCATACGCGACAAAACTAGCAAATGCCCCATTGGATAAGCTCGCCGATGTCTACGACGAACTTGTCAAGGAAATCGATGTGAAGATGACCAACCCTGCGCGGGTGGTCTTCGCTCGTGACACCCGTGCTTCTGGCTCCCGTCTTGTAGGCGTTCTGAATGCTGCGCTTACTGCGACGGAGGTCGAATTTGTGGACTTTAAATTCATGACCACCCCGCAGCTTCACTACGTTGTTCGCTGCAAGAACACCCTTGGAACACAATACGAGTATGGCGAGCCGACTGAGCAAGGATACTATGAGAAGCTTGCAAACTCCTTCAAGAAGGTTATGCGGGGAGTCAAGGTCCAGGGTTCCTTGACAGTGGACTGCGCCAACGGTGTCGGTGGACCTAAATTGAGAGAACTGATGAAGTACCTCACTGGAATCGATATTAAGGTTGTCAACGATGATGTGATCAACCCTGATGCTCTAAACTTTGATGTATGCTTCCACCTGGCCAACACACAACTTTTGATCAACCTAACACTTCGTGTAGTGCGGTGCCGACTATGTTAAGACCAAGCAACGTGCTCCTCCTTCCTCCAAGGCCGCCGTGCTTGATCGATGCGCTTCGCTTGACGGTGACGCGGATCGTCTCGTTTACTACTTCCAGGACGAGAGCAACGTGTTCCGTCTTCTGGACGGTGACCGCATTGCCACTCTTGCAGCGTCTTTCATTGGCGACCTTGCCCGCAGTGCTGGAATTGCTTCGAAGCTGAAGATTGGTGTTGTCCAGACCGCCTATGCTAACGGTGCAAGCACAGATTACATTGAGAAGGTCCTCAAACTCCCCATTATCTGCACCAACACCGGCGTGAAGCATCTCCATCACGCCGCGCTGCGGTTCGATGTCGGTGTCTACTTCGAGGCCAATGGACACGGTACCGTCACCTTCTCTGAGAATGCCCTAAAGGTCATCAAGAACACCGAGCCTCAGTCGCCAGCACAGCAGCACGCCCTGGAGAGCCTCCAAGCCCTGACCGACCTGATCAACCAGGCTGTCGGTGATGCCCTGTCCGACGCACTTCTTGTGGAGGCCATTCTCGCCCACAAGGGCTGGTCACCCAAGGAGTGGCTTGGAACTTACACTGACCTTCCTTCCCGCCTTGTGCGTGTTGAGGTCAATGACCGTTCCATTTTCAAGGCATACGACGCGGAGCGTAAGCTCGAGTCTCCTCCCGGCCTGCAGGGCACTATCGAGTCTCTTCAGTCTCGGTACAACAAGGGTCGCAGCTTCGCTCGTGCCAGTGGTACTGAGGATGCCGTCCGCGTGTACGCTGAGGCTGCCAGCCGCTCTGAGGCGGATGACCTCGCCACTCGCGTCGCCAACGCTGTTAGCGAGGCAGGCAGCGCCTAATAGATTCCTTAGCCCAGGTTTGATCCTCGGCCTTGACAAATGCCGCTAGTGGTCATTGTTTCTCTGGGCTGTATTGCAATTGTTACACTGGCCTTCATGGCTTTAGGCAGCGGATACCTTTTCAGCTCTATGGGCCCCCGGAAATATGGTCCAGGAAAATATTCGATATCATTTTGACGCAGTAATGAAATCTATGGATTCTTTTCATATTACATGCTTAAACGCCCCAAATTCGTAAGATAAACCATCTATTCATGTACAAAACAAAACCAAATGAGCCAGAATAAAATTCTAGCCCTCTTCTTGGTCCATGGCATCGCGACTTCGCTTGCCCTTGAACGAGAACTTTCCTTTGCCTTTGGCACCCTTCTTCTCATCGTAGTGCTTCATTGCCTGAATGGCGTCACGCTGCGAAGCACTCACTTGCTCGGCAAAGACCATGGCCTCATCTTTTGGAGCAGGGTACTCCTCCAACTCTTTGCCCATCGCAGCCTCTATACGCTGCCAGATTTCCACATCATATTGTGTGACAAAGGAGATAGCGGTTCCGGACTTTCCAGCACGTGCTGTACGGCCTACTCGATGAATATAAGTCTTACTGTCGGTTGGCAAGTCAAAGTTCAAAACGCAGTCCACAGAGGGAATATCCAAACCACGAGCAGCAACATCAGTAGCAACTAAGATCTCGCGACTCTTCGATCTGAATTTGCCGAGTGCTCCCAGACGCGCAGATTGAGACATCTGCCCATGGAGAGGGATTGCACCGAAGCCTAGACCGCGCAGCAAGAAAGCAACACGCTGCGTCTCATGAACGGTGCGCATGAAGATAATAACAGACTGGCCGATGAATTCGTGTAGGAGATAGACGAGGTAGATGTCCTTGTGTTTAAAAGGACGAAGGATATAGGTTTGCTGGAGGGTTTCCACGGTAGCGTACTTGCTGGAAGAGATCGATACACGGGCCGGATTTGACAGTGAGGCTCGTTGGAGAGACTCAACCTTTGAGCTCAGAGTGGCAGAGAATAGGAAGGTTCTGCGTTCGCGTGGCAGGACCTTGAGAATCTTATCAAGAATAGGGCCAAAATCCATATCGAGGAGTCTGTCTGCTTCGTCCATGACAAGGAATTTCAAGTTGCGGAGGGAGAAGCCCTTTGTGTTCTCGAGATGGTCAAGAAGTCTGCCGGGCGTGGCAACGATAATATGAGGTTTCTTTCCCAAAGCGATTGACTGAGGAACCATGTCCATACCGCCGACCAACGTGGTGGATCTGACGTTGATTGTTGCGCCGAGCGATTCGCATGCGAGTGAGATCTGGTATGCCAATTCACGTGTTGGGGCCATTACAAGACCAAAGAACGGCTGGGGTTTTTCCATGAGTGCTAGAAGACTCGTTAGTATCGTATATGAAGGTCTATGTCACCAGGAATGCACAAACCTTGAAGAATTGGCAAAACAAAGGAGGCGGTTTTTCCAGATCCTGTTTCAGCCAAACCGATAATATCACGGCCCTGAAGTGCCAGCGGGATTGATTCGGCCTGGATTGGTGTAGGGGCCTTGTACCCCATTTTGTCACAGGCTTCGCAGAGTGAGTCAATTAGACCCAGTTCTTTGAATGTCTTGGGAGCTGTGGGAGCGCTGGGCTCAGTCTCAGAGGAAGCATTTTCGACCTCGGGATCCTCAGCGGCAGGTTTGGGGCTTGAAGCGCTCGCGCTATCTTCAACATCGGAGTCCTCAGCGTTGGCCAGGGGGCTCGAAGAGCTTGCATTTGATGCAACGTCGCTGTCTTCAACGGGTGCAGCAGGTGCTGCGTGTGCAACCTTGCGCTTCTTGGTAATCGGCATGTTTGATTTGTGTTTTGACAAAAAAAAAGTTGTCGATGTTCAACTATCTCAAAAGAAATAATTTAATGTGGGGCCGCAAAATTATTGATCCGGCGCTGTTTCTGATGTTAATTTTTGGAGAAAAAAAAAACCTCGAGCTGTTCGATTTAGTATTCATTGGTTTCCCACTCCAATTTTATTTTTCTCATCTCTTCAATATGGCCAAGCAACGTGTTAAGAAGCGCACTCACCAGAAGCCACAAAATGCTTCCGCTGTGAAGGGCAGCGCTGCCTCAATGTCCAAGACCCCGAAGTCTATGGTCATTCGAGTAGGCGCTTCTCAAGTCGGTAGCAGTGTGACCCAGTTGGTTAAGGATGTCCGTCGTATGATGGAGCCCGATACCGCTGTGCGATTGAAGGTATGATTCACTGCCACTGTTCTACTTGCTCTCTCTAATAAACAATATAGGAACGCAAATCCAACAGACTGCGAGATTATACCGTTATGACCGGTCCCCTCGGTGTCACTCATCTTATGTTGTTTTCCAAGTCCGCAACTGGCAACACAAATATGCGACTCGCTGTTACTCCCCGTGGACCCACCCTTCACTTCAAAGTTGAGAACTATTCGCTGTGCAAGGATGTTGAGAGATCCATGAAGCGCCCAAAAAGTGGCGGACAGGACCACAAGACACCACCCCTGTTGGTTATGAACAATTTCACCACGCCAGACGCAACCGAAGATTCCAAAGTGCCGAAGCGCCTCGAGACCCTCACAACTACCATCTTCCAGTCCCTCTTCCCTCCCATCAACCCTCAAAGCCAGCCTTTGTCTTCCATCCGCCGTGTCATGCTTCTCAACCGAGAGCCTGCCGAAAAAGATAACGACTCATATATCCTGACTCTCCGTCACTACGCCATTGCCACGAAGAAGACCGGTGTGTCGAAACGAATCCGTCGCCTGGACCCCAAAGAGATTCGGAACCGAGACAAGAAAAAAACCGCTGTCCCCAACCTTGGAAAGCTAGAAGATGCCGCCGATTACCTGCTCGACCCCTCTGCTGCAGGCTACACATCAGCAAGTGAGACTGAGCTAGACACCGATGCCGAAGTCGAAGTTGCAGAGAGCACGACTCGTCGAGTCCTGAACAAGCGGGAAATGCAGCGTCAAAAGGCTGCAGAGAAGGGCCAGGATAAGCCAGCCCATACCCCCGGTGTTGAGAAGCGGGCTGTGAAGCTCGTAGAGCTGGGTCCTCGCTTGCGACTTCGCTTGATGAAGGTTGAGGATGGAGTCTGCGATGGCAAGATTATGTGGCACGACTTCATTAAGAAATCCGAGAAGGAGATGCGGAAACTGGACCAGAGCTGGGACGTTCGGAGGAAGGAGAAGGAGCAGAGGAAGAAGCTGCAGAAGGCGAACATTGAACGGAAGAAGCAGGAGAAAGCCAAGGCTAGGGGGTAATGGCCAACAAGTTGCCGAGGAGGATGAGGATGAGGAAATGGACGATGAAGATTGGCTCAGCGACGATGACTTTGACAAGGACGCTGAGGGTGAGGGTGAAGCGGTTGATGACGACTCTGACGCCGATTCGGACGAGTCTATGGAGGAGTAAGCTGTTTGAAATCATCACAACACACTTCTTCGAAAGCTTCAATTGATTCGGTGATGAACGAGCTGGCTCTTGTGATTGAACTCGAGAATTCAACTCTTTGCCAACCTGTCTATCACACTGGATTGTATCAAAAATGACCGTCTTCACGTCTTATATCCATGTCATGGATCAAAATTTCTTGTCACTGTCACATACCCGATAGGCATCTAGGCGTTTTTTTCTTTCCAGGTTTTGTCTTTATATAATGCAGTCTTGCAAATTTATCCTTCACCTTTCATAAATTGAACTTAGTCTCACTACAAGCATTCCCAAAAAAAAATGTACATCCTAAATGCTGTGCCTCATGATCATGGGCCTGGACATGCCTGCCTCGGCAGCTTCCAGTCATTTTTGATATAGTTCAAGCCATCAGCCCAACATCAAATTGCTAAGTTCCATCATATCAACACACCAATTGGTGTATATACACTTGTGCCAACACAAGCGGCAACACATTGGCATTGCAACGACCAAGAAGGCCAGTTTTTGATGAGCAGATTCAGCAGTCCCATAAGAATGCCGTCTATGGGATGTTCATTGAGGGTGGGCAAGGGCGAGATATCGAGGTTTCGATGACAAAAACACAAGACTCTGCGACAACAGAAGATCTTTAATAACTCGATAATAACTCGATAATAACTCGACAATGACCTAAGATATATTTACTCGCTGTGGCCTTTTCCTGTTTGGAGCCACTCGTCGCTATAATCAAAATGGAGTTCCCTTTCTCAAATGTACCAATTACTTCATTCTTATACATAGAAAGCCGAAGATGATCTACTGAATATCGCAATAATGGCTTGGAGTGGCGGAACTTCGTTATTCATAACCCTGGTCTATTTCTTGAGCCTTTCATCGACAATTCTGTTCACCATCTTCTCCAAGATAGCGAAATCTCCACCTGAGGTACCAGCAAAGTATCCCTGCACGCTCTTCTCGACATACTTGCCCACGATATCAATCTCAACGTTGACAAAGTCACCAGGCTTTTTCGCCGCAGTGACCACCTTCTCCTGTGTGTAGGCAATGAGCATAACCTCCCAGTATCCATCCTGTCCATCGACGACCTTGGTAACAGTCAAGCTAGCACCATCAAGGGTCACGTAGCCCTTTTCCACAACATAGCGCAGAATATCTCTATCACGCGGCTGCAGCCGGAACACCAACGAATTGCCATCGGGTGTGACGGATAGGATCTCTGCAACGGTATCGACATGACCCTGCACAAAGTGTCCTCCCATCCGGGTATCGGCCGAAACAGCGCGCTCGAGGTTCACGTGAGAATTCGCCTGCAAGGAACCCAGGTTTGTGCGTCGCAACGTCTCCGGCGCACAGCCAACCTTGAACCAGGTCTTATCGAATGCAGTGACCGTAAGACATGTTCCTTAAGCCCAATTTTAGACAATATCCCATGTATTATAGACAAAGAGCAAAATACCATTCACTGCAATACTATCGCCCAAGTGCGCGTCGGTAAGGATCTCCTCACAGTCGGAGATGGTGAGCGACGTTCCCCCGCCCCCGCTCGACGAGGTATCGATGGGCTCCAAGGCCGTGACAGCTAGTAAAACAACATTAGTTATTGGCTTTACAAAAAAAAAGAGATATACTCACTCCCAATCGTCTCGACAAGACCTGTGAACATAGCTGCGGTTGATGACAAGGAAAATGCCCCCGCGATGTGGCCTCGGCATTGGCTCCTCCGAGCGGTGTCGGCGTCGGCGTTTTGGCGGAGATTCGCCGGTTTCCCCAGATCCCATTTAACGGGGGATTCTTTCTATTTGGGTTTTTGTTTGGGCTGCTTTTGGTTTCGCTGCGCTCGTATATATCATCATGACTGTCGCGCTCAGATTCCAGGTTGTTGCTCGTCGATCGGGCCTGTCTTGGGGTAGCAATGCCTTGCGGCGCACGGTACCAGGACGGAGCTACTCCAGTGCAACTTCAGTCGATGGGTCACTTCCTTTGGCTGGTATCCGGGTGCTTGATATGACACGCGTTCTGGCTGGTGTTAGTACATCCCTCAAGGTGCTCCTGGGTGTCTGCAGTCCAAACTGACTTGCTGTAGCCTTATTGTACTCAAATTCTGGGCGATTTAGGGTATGTGCTGAGCTTCGGAGCTATGAAACAGCTCCAATGGGTAATTTCTATTATACTAATACCGAATATAGGGCGGACGTTATTAAGGTCGAGCACCCTGTGCGTGGCGACGATACTCGTGCTTGGGGTCCGCCGTATGCGAAGTACGAAGATGCTTCCAGAAAAGGTCCTGGCGAGAGCGCTTATTACCTAGCTGTACGGAGCTTTCCTTGAATTTATAAAACAACTTATCAGAATACTAATCACGGATATAGGTTAACCGAAATAAGAAATCCCTCGGTCTATCCTTCCAACACAAATCAGGTGTCGAGATTCTACACAAGCTTGCAAAGGAATGCGATGTCCTTGTAGAGAACTATCTCCCCGGCGCTCTCAAAAAATACGGCATGGACTATGAAACACTGCGGGAAATCAACCCCAAGTTGATCTATGCCAGTATCACCGGGTATGGCCAGACAGGCCCATACAGCAACCGTGCAGGCTACGACGTCATGGTGGAAGCCGAGATGGGATTGATGCACATCACTGGTGCTCGGGATGGTGCGCCAGTAAAGGTTGGTGTTGCCGTTACCGATCTGACTACCGGATTATACACATCAAACGCCATCATGGCGGCTTTGATTGCTCGAGGTCGGACTGGTAGAGGTCAACATATCGATGCCTGTTTGAGTGATTGCCAGGTTGCTACGCTATCGAATCTGGCTAGCTCTGCACTTATCAGTGGGAAAAAGGATTCGGGCCGTTGGGGCACAGCACACCGTAAGCAGCAGCAGTCTCTTGTGTCGAGTATAATAACAAGCAAACTGACACCTCCCAGCATCCATAGTACCCTACCGGAGCTACAAGACCAGCGATGGAGATATTCTCTTCGGCGGCGGCAATGATAGGCTTTTTGGCGTGTTGTGTGATCGACTGGGCTTCTCTGGGTGGAAGACGGATGCCCGCTTCGTTACTAACAGTGACCGAGTGCAGCACCGGGCGGAGATCGACGGTATGATTGAAAGCACTACCATGCAGAAGACCACGCAGGAGTGGTTGGATATCTTTGAGGGCAGCGGTATGCCCTATGCGGCTGTCAACGACATTCAGGGAACCCTGAATCACAAACATGGTAAGTCTGCCTCGTTTTCTTTATGTGTGGTAAAAACGGTACTGACCCTATCAACAGTTCTAGCACGAGGCATGGTGACGGAAGTTGACCACCCTGCGTGTGGTCCCATCAAGATGGTCAATACCCCTATTAAGTACTCCGAAGCGACACCGGGTGTGCGCACACCTCCTCCTACTTTGGGTCAGCATACGGATGAGATCTTGGGCAGTGTTCTCGACTATGGGGAGGCGGATATCGCTCGCTTGAAGGACGAGGGAGTCGTGTCCTGAACCTTGAATTATTTATGAGAAACATGAACGACGTCTTCGGAGGTCTGTATATAAGCAAACTAAAATTACTCGTACCGTCATTTTAAATGGCCGCTCGGCTCTTCTGTCATCTTTCGGTTGTTTTTGAACAATACTACATTCCATAAGCTCTTGGGCTTTTCTTTTGCATACCATCAAACACAACATATAACTAGGAACCCTATTTTATAAGCACCTTCCTTGAAAGGATATAATCGTAGTTGCATAGAATATGTTGTTGTATACTACCTACATGTATATATAAGTGGTAGAGTCAAAAGGTGATATAATCAAGGACAACACAAGTGTGCACCAGCCACATAAGAAATAAATAAGGTCCTAATATTAGATAGAATTATCAAAATTTAACGTTTAAAATTGTAAGATCTTCAAATTAAGCGAAATACGTCAGTCAACGACTGAAGAAAGCCATTTAAGGTTGCATAGGGATATCACGTGACTGGTATACAAAGGTCTTCCATGCAACGACTTCACTCCAACCCGGACTTCCAGTTGAAGAATTGAGAGGAGCCAACTATGTTTGACTGCCCACTCAGCAAAAAGCCTAGTGTCCATTGTGGTCTGTATAAGGCTTGAAGATTTGCACTGCCCTAGAAGCACAAAGAGTGCCTTTTTCCCTCGCCCTCACTTGTTGCTTTGCTCTCTACTTCCATGCAAAAGCTCAACTAGTTTTCCAAAGAACCTTGCCAAGTCCTCTTTTTGAAAACACTTGTTCACAAGGAGATTTACCATGAGGATGTCGTCGGCATTCATGGACCTCCCCGCCCCCGATATCAACCCGGGGCTCCCACAGAACGTTCATGAGGGCAACATATTTGACCACGACGGTGTCTCCGAGGGGGCTCAGCCACTACCATCCCATATGGAGCTTGTGACTGACAGTATACCCTGGGAAAGTTGGGGATCATCAGCACTGCCTCAGGAAGAGACAGTTTGGACAACAGCCGGGGATACGGAAATGCACCAAAATGCCAGCGCCGCCCTGGCTTCAAATAGAACTCGGTCTGGCCGCCGTATAACTCAGCCGGTTATTCGAGAAACCGAGACTGTGACAACAAAAGGGCCACCTGTCAAAACAGCAAAAAAGCGGAAACGTCTGAACCGCCAGGTGAATATAGTTTGCACCGGCTGCTACCGAGGACACAGCCCTTCGAATAATTTAATTGTTCTATGTGACTCATGTGATGCTCCGTGGCATCAGAAATGTCACAGTCCGAACATTGATAATGAGGTTATCGAAGTCTCGGATATGGATTGGTTTTGCATCAAGTGTAAGCCTGAGCAAATCCAGACCAAATCTCGAAAGAAGGATGCAAAAAATGGGAAAAAGGTTGGACGCCCAAAGAAACAGCTTGTGTTTGAACATCAAATTGGTGGAAATTATTATTCAGAAGAAGAACGACGGGCGTATCTGTCATCTCTTTCGCATGATTCGCTAGTCCAGCTTGTAGTGAAAGTGTCAAACGAGTGGCCATCAGTTCCTATCTTTCCCCCCGACATGCAACCTGTGACTGATTTCACTCCATCACCTTCTGCAACACCACACAATCATCGGGCTTCCAAACCTACACCGAAGAAAAACGCTGGTTCCACATTACTCGATTGGGGAAACTTGGAATCTCCGTCTGAGAACGCTACCGCCATGGATCCAAACCAGCCGATCGACAAGGCTTCTGATACCATAGCCCCTCAAGCTACTGCCCTAGATGCTGATAAACTCTTTGCGGCAATAGTCTCTGATACTGCTCCGGAGCCTGATCCCCCAGCGGCTCTTGGTGACATCACTACGGACCAGGTTTTCGCCGAAATTCCTCACGCGCATGCTTCCACAACTGCTCCCCAGCCTTCTACCACCACAACTTCACAGACCCCTTCTAGGGCTACGCGCACACGTGCTCGTAAGGCCTCTTACGTTTCCTCAAACTCCGACCTACTCACCGACGAAGAGTCCTCGTACTCCCAATCAAGACTACAATCTCCTACTCCATCCGCGTCTCAGTCTTCACAAGTCGGATCCCAGCATGAATCGGATTATGATCCTGAAGATTTCCGTTCTTACCCTAAAGCCGGTCAGGGCTTCCAGGTACCATCGACCCCGAGCGATCTCGACATCATGGCCGAGGATAAGAATTGCTCTACCTTCAGTCATTCTATCCGAGGTTCGGCTAAGAAGGCTCAGAGTAAGAAGCCTTATTCACCACTGGGTCAGCACAAGCAGTGGTGACTGATCCGCGATGTTTTTCTTTTTTTTCTTTTTAATCATGGAGGAATGTACGGTCTAACACAATTATGGGGAGTTTCGCGGATTTACGCTAGTATTTTTGTTTTTTCAACAATGGATGGAAAGAGGGCTGCTTGGTATGATCAAATGGGTCTTCGTGAATCTGACTTTCTTTCTCAGTATTTCATGTCTTTCCTCATGTCTTCAGCTACAACGATTTCGTCCTCATGACATGGAGTTCTATAGGTTCTATGTGGTTTTTTTTTCCTTCATATTTCCCCATCCAAATGAGATATACTTGACGATCACACAGTCGACCAGGGTTTCTTTACGGGGTTTCTATTCTAATGTTGTGCCCTTACTCTTCCAGCCAAGAAAACCAGAGAATCAGTAACACTCCAGTTGGTATTGTCACATTCCATAGTAACTGCGGTACGTACCTTCCCAACCAGGTGCCTCCTATTTTAGGTTACTTCTCATTGTTCCCTCATTGCCTTAAGCCACTAGGGTGCAATACCTGCCTCCCCCAGTTCTCTCTTCTTTTTTTTTCTTCCTTCAACAATGGCTGTGGTGAGCTGATCCTATAGATCGTCTTATCTCTTATCAGCCCCGCAAAACCAAACGCGTCTCGAATCTCCGGTCTTACCTACTGCACATCTCTTGACATCTAATCTCCAGGAGCCAGAGTCGAAGCCAAAGCAGACATTCCGATGTCCTCCTCAACCCCCCAGTTGCTAAAAACAACAGCTAAACCCCACCCCACTCCCGGCCCAACCAATCCACGCACCAACTTCGTGACAATCGACACCCTAATAAACATCCTCTCCAAATCCCTCCTCCACCCTTTCATAGCCTGGGTACTCGTCCTCTGCCTGCGTGCTCAGGTAACACCATCAACTGACCCAGCCTGGATCCTCACCGTGAGCTATGCAACGGCCTTGACAGTTCTCTTCATCGTGCGGGTTATCAATCAGCGCGCCGCCCACGGCGCCCCGCGCACAGTCAATTTCGAGAATGAGGTCGTAGTCATCACCGGTGGGGCGAGTGGGCTGGGTCTGTTGATTTCACAGATGTATAGCATGCGTGGGGCGAGTGTCGCTGTGCTGGATATTAAGGTTGTTCCGGAATATAGCCGAGAAGAGGTTTTTGGGGAGGGTGTTTTGTATATTACGTGTGATGTCGCGAATAGAGGCGCGTTGGAGGTTGCGAAGGGGACGATTTTACAAGAGGTAGGTTGTTTGCTTTTGCTTTTGGTTTTGTTGTGTGAGCTTCGACCCCATATCATCCTACTATTACTACGGTAGTGGGGATTGAAATTGTCGGACAAGTTGTTTTATAGCGCGCTATGGCTTGCTTCAATTGGGGTCTGATTCGCTAAATATTTTGCAGCTAGGAACACCGACGATCGTTATCAACTGTGCCGCGGCCAGGATCAACGGCCTCTCGTTCCTTGATCTGCCAGCGGACGCATTCGAAAAAACCATCCGCACTAATCTCCTGGCAGCTTTCCATCTGTACCAAGTCTTCTTGCCTGGGATCATCGCAGCAGAGAACGGAGGAACCCTTGTCACAGTAAGCTCCGTGCTAGGCCAGCTAAGTGCCGCAGGACTATCAGACTACGCAGCAAGCAAAGCTGGACTCAGCGCGCTGCATCGGACGATAGAAGCAGAAACCCGGGGCAACCCGTTGATCAAGACGTTGCTGGTGGAAGTTGGGCAGATGTCGACACCGTTGTTCGACTGGGTGCGTGCGCCGAACCATTTCTTTGCGCCAGTTTTGGAACCGGTCGAGGTTGCCCGGGAGATGGTGGCAGCGATTGATAGCGGTCGAGGTGGTGTGATCAGATTGCCTATTTATGCAAAGCTCGTGAATTGGTATGCCGTGCTACCCGCTACGGTGCAGCGGATTGCGAGATATCTGAGTGGAATAGATGCTGCTGTGACTCAAAGCCGGCAGGCATCCGGGAAGACAGATTTTTGATAGGTGGCTCGAATGGAGCTGAGCGGTGTATATTGGCGTGAATCATGAGAAAAGGGCCCTTGTATGAGTCCAATTTAAGATGTATTATAAAGCGGAGCGATCTGCTTCATTGAACATATTCCCCATTCGACCATCGCCCGAGCCTGGTCGATGAAAAGTGATAAATTAAGTGGGCTGACTTATTGCTCGCTGGCCAGAATCATCTTCTCACGCTCATGGGTTCTCGGTGCCAGGTTGCTCTTCTTAGTATGCTTGCGCACATTCTCCTCACGCCTCTTAATAGCATTGAGCTCCTCGCGCTTGATTTCGCCAGCCTTCTTGATAGGCTTGGGCACATGACGCTGGCGCTTGATGCGGCGAATCTGGGGCATGTGCGAGTACCGCTTGATAAGAGCTTGATCGTACTCCAGCTTGGAGCGTTGACGGGCAGTCTTGACCCCACTACGGTCCGATGCCTTGGCACGCCAGAGACGAACATTGCCATCGTCCGATCCTGTCAAGACATACTTATTGTCAGGAGTGAAGGTTGCCGAGAAGACACGTTGCATCCGCTTTGTGTGGTAGATGTCACGCGAGTGACCAGTTGATCTGTTCCATAGGCGGATTGTCCGATCGTATGAGGCAGTGACCAGCTCTTCACCTGTGGGGCTGAAATCAACATCCATAACGGCAGCCACATGGTCCTTCAGAACATTGAGCGCACGGTCCATCTTTCTCATATCAAAGATGTATGCGTTGTGGTCCTCGTTTGCCACGGCAAAGTTGAACGCTTCCATAGGGTTCCAAGAAATGGCGTTAGAAGCCAGTCTCAATGTCGTCTTGTGCACCGGCTGGGAAGTACGCAGGTCGTACATGATGACTGAGCGGTCCATGGCGGTCGAAGCCAGGATAGAAGTCTCAGTCTGATTGAACGCAACAGATGTGATGGTGTCAACGCTGGTCGGCCAGTGCAGAGTCTGCGAAGGTGTGGAAGAGGGCCGGGAAAGGTCATAGATAGAGATGACGCTAGAAGCAGCCGCAAAAGAAGGGAGGGTTCGGTGATGTGTGACACTGGTGAAGGCACTGTTTCCGAGATAGGTTGCCATCGGCGGGGCCTCAGATGATGAATTGTAAGGGTCCCACAATTTGATCGTCTTATCACTCGCGCATGACAGAAGTTTTCGCTCCGGCGTCCAGCACAGACCCTTGACCATGTTTTCGTGGCCTTGGGTATTCCAAACCTCGCCCTGTGTTGTAAGATCCCACACCTTCACTACACCATCGCCACTGCCACTTGCAAAACGTTCAAGCGAGCCGGGATCCTTTGCCATAGAGTAAACACCGTCAACATGTCCGTTACCCATTTGGGCTAGGAATGGAGCAGCAAACATGCGCTCCATCTTAATCGCATTCAGAGCTCGAGTGTATTCACGAGCCCGCTCAAAAGGATGCTGGGTCGGGTCGAGATTCCGCGACTGGCGAACGACAGCAGACCCGGGGGCCTGCTGCGACGCTGTGGAGCGGGAAAGTGCTTTGATTTTCTATAACTCATTAGTATAGGTATCCAAGGAACAAAATATCAAGGAAAAACACTCACCATTGCGCTGTTGTGAAAACGATGTAAAGAGGAAAAGAAAAACGCCAAGATGGAACTTTTTTCTGTTTGATTTGCCAAGCGGGCGGTGAGAGGATGATGAGCTGCCGCCAGCTTCGAGCTCCCCGTTCGACCTGGTCATCAACCTCTCTTCAAGCCACCATCTTCTCTTGTTCTCCTTTACTTTAATTAACCATCTCGCTTGCTCGTCTTTTTACGTCTTTTATCATGTCATCCAAGGTCTCACCACGGATCCAAGAAGTCCGAGATCTGGTGAAGTCGGATCCCTCGAAAGCAGCGACCAGTTACCAGAACATCCTCTCCGAGGGCCCCGGATCTACAGAGGCCTCTTCACGAGACTACGAACAGGCCTTGATTGGGTTGGGCGAGTTGCATCGGGATGCGAAGAAGCCACAGGAGATTGCGGACCTCATCCAGACCAGCCGTGATACCTTCTCGTCATTTGCCAAAGCGAAGACAGCCAAGCTGGGTATGTTGCGCGCTGGATCACATTTATAGAAACCATCTAACTGTGATTGTTTAGTCCGTCAACTTCTGGACTTGATTAGCGAAATCCCCAACACACTAGAACTCCAAGGCAGCGTCATCCAATCATGCATAGAATGGGCGATTGCTGAGCGACGATCGTTCCTTCGCCAGGCCCTCCAAGCCCGACTCGTTGCCATCTATATGCAGAAGCAATCCTATTACGATGCACTCGGACTTATCAACTCTCTTCTCCGTGAGCTGAAGCGCCTGGATGATAAGCTTATGCTGGTGGAGGTACAGCTGCTTGAGTCGCGTGTGTACCACGCTCTGGGAAACCAGGCCAAGGCACGCGCTGCTCTGACGGCAGCACGGACATCGGCCGCCTCCGTTTACACGCCACCACACCTGCAGGCCGGTCTGGATATGCAGAGCGGTATGCTACACGCGGAAGACAAGGACTTCACCACCTCATACTCCTATTTCATTGAAGCACTTGAGGGGTACAGCTCGCTCGATGAGAGTGATTTGGCTACGGCGACCTTGCAGTACATGCTTCTGTGCAAGATCATGCTCAACCTGGTGGATGATGTCACACAGCTGCAGGGCTCGAAACAAGCGCAAAAGTATGCCAGTTCACGTCTGGAGGCAATGAAGGCTGTGGCACGGGCCCACGCCAACCGGTCTCTAGAGGAGTACGAGAAGGCCCTTTCGGACTACAGATACGAACTTGGCAGTGATGTATTCATCCGAAACCACCTCCGTCGTCTTTACGATGCCATGCTGGAACAGAACTTGATCAAGGTTATTGAGCCCTTCAGCCGGGTTGAGCTAGACCACATTGCAAAGATGGTGGGCTTGGACACACAGCAGGTTGAAAGGAAGTTGTCTCAAATGATCTTGGACAAGGTGATCATCGGAGTATTGGACCAGGGCTCGGGATGTCTCATTGTGTACGATGAGACAGAACGGGACCAGGCCTATGATGCCGCACTGGAAACAATTGAAAAGCTCGGCAATGTGGTGGAAGGTCTGTATACTAACCAGGCGTCTCTCCTGGAATAGACAAGATGGGATATGTTCAATGCCGTTGAGATGACTTGATAGGAAAGAATCAAGACACTGCACGATCGCACTTAATACCTCTAATTAGTATTAAACATGTAGAATACCTCTTAATATTTTTGCCTCTATTCATGGAATGTCAACTGCAAATTTAAGCAGAACAATAAGTTTTGCCCTCTCGACAGTGTTGTTCGCGTTCGTCCGAAAAGGGTAAAGCGCGATGGGCAAAAGAATCGCGACCTCAGCATCTCCAACATCTCGCATCTTTCCCCTCCCCCATCCGTCATTCTTCCATCACCGTTTCGGTGCTTAATTTCTCCACAATGCAAGCTCCAATGCTGCAACCTATGATGCAACAGCAACAATATGCTCGGGGCATGCCCCCAAATGCACAGCGATCCCCAGCCGCGCCCCGTCGCCCCCCAGGGCCAGGTATGTCCCCTTTCATCGGTCTCCACCTATTCGTCTCGCCTCTAATCATATATCTCTATAGGTGGCGCGATGCCTGTTCCGATGCCACAGCACGCCGTTGCCCAACAGTATATGGCTGCACGCCCCATGCCCCACCCCAACGATGCTGCCCTTCGGCGCAGCCGCAAGCCGACTGACAGGAACCTCCCCGAAGGCATTGAAGATGTGATCATCGGCGAGGGTGTTCAGCAATATAAGAACCTTCGTGACTTAGAAAAGAGATTGGATGCTGCAGTTGTGCGGAAGAGACTGGATATCCAAGACTCCATCAACAAGACTGTTAAGAAGTATCGAACTATGCGCATCTGGATCTCTAATACTGTCGAAAACCAGCCATGGCAAGGTCCGGGCAACAACCCAGGCTCCGGTCGCTACAAAGTACGCATTGAAGGACGGCTGCTTGACGATGAAACCGACCCCACGGTTCCTGACGAGGACGAGAAAGACGAAGATGCGATGGACCAAGATGGAACTGAGGAGGATATGGCGAAGAAAGCTGAATCGAAGAGCCAGTCCCAGCGCTTCTCTAATTTCTTCAAGGCGATCACCATCGACTTTGACAAGCCCGCCTCGGCAATTCCTGAGGAGGTCAAACCAGTTAACTGGTCTAAACCAAACGCACACTCCAACACACCCGCACCCCCAAGTGCCGAATTTGATAGTATACAGTTCTCTCGAGCCTCACAGGACAATCTGAATGTCACTATCAGCCTTGTTCGGGATGAAATCCCAGAGCGATACAAGTTGAGCAAGGAGCTGGCCGAGGTTCTAGATGTCGAAGAGGAGACCCGAAGTGGAATTGTTCTCGGAATCTGGGATTATATCCGAGCCATGGAATTGCAGGAAGACGAGGAGAAGCGACAAGTCCGTTGTGATCACCGTCTACGCTCGGTATGTGCTTTCAATATTTGGTTTTTGTAAACCCCATTAACAAGTTCTGTAGATCTTTGGTCGGGAGCAAATGTTCTTCCCCCAGATCCCCGAAAGCGTCGGTCCTCACACCAGTCCAATGGAACCAATCAAACTTCCTTACACCATTCGTGTCGACGAAGAGTTCCACGCCGACCCAACGCCAACCATCTACGATATCCAGGTCGCAGTTGAAGACCCGCTGCGCACCAAGATGATGGCTCTCACTCAGAACCCGGCGTACACAGCTGGCCTACGCCAGATCTCCTCGCTTGATGACCAAGTTTCTTTGATTGTGCAGGCGCTTACACACTCCCGTGCCCGTCACTCATTCTACACTGCTCTAAGTAAGGACCCAGCCAATTTTGTTCGTCGCTGGATCAGCTCTCAGCGCCGCGACCTCGAGACTATCATGGGCGAAGCTACCCGTGGAGGCGGTGAGGATGGTAGCGGACCAGAGTTCCGTTATGGCGGCGTTGATGGCCCCTGGGACTCTGAGGTTGCCAAGGAAGCTGTCCGGTACATGCTGGCTAAACCCGAAGCTGCGGCTGCTCGGTAGATTTTCCAGCTTGTCTTTTTGTTTTAACGCGCATCTCCACACTGCCAACCATTATGCAAAGGAGATGGCTTGATGTATTTTTTTTCTATCTGATATCGGGCGCTTGTGTGGTGTTCGGACTGGTGTAGCCGGGGTATGACAGGCAGGATTGAATTGTTTCAAAATCCATATTTTAAGAATCTGATTGCAATATGATTCCGGATTTTAATAATCGTTTGAATCAGATCCCATCTAGAACCCAGTACATGTGGTGATATATTATAGATATGACCGAAAGGCCTATTAAATTCTGAGGACTTTGGTCCAACCATGCCTTATAAACTTGCAAATAATTCAGATTATAGAAGCCACGCCCAGTATTGTATCTCTTCATCCAGGATAAAAGACGTAGGTCCGAGAGGTAAGCGAAAACAATATGCACTGAAGCTAACCTACAGAACTCCAAAGGAAAGCAACATGGAGAGGACTCACAACATCCCAATCATAAAGCAAAAATGCACAAAATACAGAAGACATAACAGCCCTCAAAGATTATAATAATAATAATCTATCCCCCACCCAAACCTCAAGCACCAGGTAAAGGAACCTTCGCAACAAGGTTTGCCCTCCGTTTCCGCAACTCCTCCCCAAGACCCGAGTCCACGCTCGAGGAGACATGTTCCCGCAACGAGGAAAGATCACCCTGCATGATGGCGGTCTCCTCCTGCTCCAGCTTTGAAGCCGCCTCTAGGACAACATCATGCACAATATCCTCCTTGAGCTGCGCAATCTTCTCTGCACCAACAGGCTCTTTCTTTCCCTTCTCACCAGCAGCAGATTCGGCTGGAGTGCGGAACCGCTTGAGAACAGTCTCAACCATCTTAGAGAACCAGAAAAAGTTCAAGAAGTTCAAGATCAAGTTCGATCCGACATAGGTCGCCACTAGCCACGTCGGTACACCTCCCGCAGTGTACTCCTTGAACTTGGTGATCTCAGCGTTGGCGCGCGCGCAGGCTTCGTTGACGCACAAGCTGCCATCGCGGGCTGGGTAGAAGACATTTGCGTTGACGCTAGCGGGTTCGGAGAGAGGGGCTGCAGCTGCTGACCAGGTGTGCTGAAGCGCATTCCACATGTCCCCGTACACCACGGCGGTTTGCCAGGTGCCCCAGACGAGGCGGCAGGCGAAGAAGCTGAAAAGCAGGGCCATGCCGTTGTACCATTGGGCGCGGCTGCCGGTCATGTTGACTTTGTCGAGGAACCAGTGGATATTGAGGAATGGGCTGGAGAGCTCATAGAGGATGAAGGTCGGGGCGAAGTAGTTTAGGAATGGTCTCTGCGGGAGATATGTTAGTGTCTTGAACTGAGAAGAGTAAGGCATAGATGCTGATGATCTTCTTGACACTGAATGTATCTATATCAGGCAGATTGGAGGAGCAACTTACAAATCCTAGACTAAACACCCACAAGGCACTGACAGCATGGAAAAGCATGCCAATGCCAAACATGCGCACGTGCACAATGCTGACAATCAAGTCATATACAAAGTATCCCACGGCCAGGGCCTGAATGAGACCACAGGCACCTGTATATGCGAACACCCGCTCACCGGAGGTCATGGAGCTGCGCTCCTCGTCGGAGTACATGACCCATAAGGCAGCAGCATTAATGACTATGCTCTGAATAAAAGATACAACATGGATATCCCAGTTCAGCTTCGTCCGGGGAGTGAGCTTGTTGTAAGACTTGAAGAGGATCGGTGAGAGGCAAGGCGAGAGAACAGCATGGATGAACAGGTAGAAGGCGAACGCTGCGATAACCTCGTGGATATGATCGGTAAGCGTCGGGCTGTTGAACCGGATGGCATAGGGCTCCGTGAAGCTTCGCAGCCATTCCGGGGGTGGTGGGAAGGGGTCCAACATCGTGGGAGTTCCCCTCAACTAGCTGTGATCACCCGATGTGGGGGAAAGCTGTTTGAGGTTCGGGAGATCGGGGGAATGTAGATCTATATGCAGTCGAGAGAGCACCCTATCCTGTCTATCATGAAGAAAGGAAAAAGGAAAAAGAAACAAAGAAAACCCAACGAACTAGGAAGATGAGAGAAATACGTACTCCATGGGAAAATGAAGTAGAGGGTGAGCAGGTGAAGCGCCAATTCATGGCCTCAGGCAGCCATGAATTGTTGGGGATCACCTGATCACCTGCCCTGTTCGTCGGGTCTGCTTGTAGACTTCTTAACAGCTAAGGAAAAAGAAGATACGGCCTACAAAGGCGATGTCAAGTTAAAAATATGACTTGTGATTTAAAAAGATACCTATGAACAACCTAGTGACCTTGATCACATGGATTTATACAATCTAACTACATCACATGAGTTCTGGGAGAGTAAAAAGAGAGTCATCCATTAAGCAATACACCATCATGGTCACAAACGAAAGTCATTCAAGTCATCCAAGCGCAAAAACAAAACAAGAGGTGGTATATGAAAAAAAAAAAAAGAAAAGCGTCAATGGTGCAAGCACCCCAACTCCGTACAAAACAAAACGAACTCAAACCAACTCAAACTGCAAGATCAGTGCCAAGTCCGCTGTCGCTAGACGGAGCCAACAGCTTGAGAACTTCAGCTTCTGCAGCTGCATTGGCCTCCCTAATCTGACGGGACATTTCGTGATCCTCATTCTGTTGCTCATGCCCAGAATGCTCTGTATCCTCCCGTGCTGTCTGCGCATCATCTTCTGACTCGGACCCATCGATAGAAATATCATCATGGTGGTCCTCGTGGCCATGCTCAGCGATTGAGCTCTCCGCCACACTGTATGAGTTTGTAGAGCTCACTCCGCTAACACGACGCTGGTCCGTGGCATCTGTAACTACACTATCGACAATACTGCCAGCGTAGCTCGCCTTGCGCTCTGTGCCTGCATTGCTTGCTGCATAGCTTGTTCGCCGGTCAGTGCCAGCGTTGCTCGGGGCATAGCTGCGTTCGGTTTCGGTGCCAAGGTTGGATTCTGCGTAGCTCGTCTTACGGTCGGTAGGTGCGTTGCTTTCCGCATAACTGGTCTTCCGCCGTGAACCAACATCTTCCGCTTCGCTAGCAAGCTCGTCCTCTTCATGGAACGGCTCGTTCTCTTTGTCGGCAACAGAAGTTGGACCAGCCCAAGAAGTCTTGCGAAGAGAATTCGATTTGACAGAGTGGCTGCGCTTCAAGCTCGTGATGCCAGATTTAACACTCACCTGTCGGTCCACACCGCGGTTGCCTGTGACGTGGCTTAGGCTGAGAATCCGACGTTCCTTTCCGATATTGGGCTGCACAGCGACTGTGCCCGCTTGAAGCGACATCGGCAGTCTTTTCAAAGCCATCCCGACACCATTGCCGAGCAGGCTGCGGCTGTCTCTAGGCTCTTTGGCAGTGCTGGCAGTACTCGCAACGCTAGGACTGCGGGCGCCTGTGCGCGAGGAACGGGTACTCCGAGTGCTGCGGTTCCTCTTCAGGTTCATGGCCTGCGAGCTACTGGATCGCCCAAGGAGAACGGCACGAGCATGGTCAAGGACACCCTCCAGAATGCGTTTTTCGAGGCCATCAGCACGTTCCTCCATGTGTCGCATCTCTTCGTGGCGTATCTCTAGGGCCGTCTCAAGACCAGACAGGTCCTTGCTGAGCTTGTTATTTTGCTTGATCAGGTCTTCCTTCTCTGCTCTTAGACGATGGATCATGTTCAACATGGAATCCTTTTCTTCATGCAAACCAACAAGCTCCGCTTCCACTTGCTCACGTTGTGAAACTCTTCGTTCGAGGGCGACCGCAGCCTCCTCAGCTTCACGGCGCTTTCGCTCGGTATCTTCAGCGACCAGCACCGACTGAGCAGCGAACATCTCATTCATTCTGCGGGAGTTTTCCATGATGTCCCTGTGCATCTCATCCAGTTTCGCCATCTGGGTAACAGAATGATCAGATTCCGGTGGATTCTGAGGACGGCTGAGCAATGCGTCCAGTTTCTCATGAACTGGACCACTCCCATTGGTAGCGTGATCTAGCAGCTCGTTGAGCTTCTCATATATTTGATCATTCGAGCCAGACCCTTGATCTAGAGCACGATCAAGCTTTTCGTGGAGTTGGTCATTCTTCGAGTGATCAAGCAAAGTGGTCAAAACCTCGTGGACCTGATTGTTCCTGGCATGTTCCAAAAGATCGTCGATTTTGCTGTGTAGCGGAGTATCCTCTATGGCGAGGACGCGTTCTGATTCTGGTTCTGGTGGAGGCAGCGCAGGTAGCATTGCTGGGATATTCGAAGGCAGTGAGGATAATTCAGACTTCAAGTCCTCTGTTGACTTCTGGGAGTGATCGTAGTGCTCGCTGACAATTGTCAATATCTCCTGCACAGATTCCAGAATACGAGGGTGGAACTCGAGGAGCTTGCTCTCCACTCGATCAGTTGCAGCCGCGGCCCTTTCGTTTTCCGCGTGAGACTGCTCCTGGTGCGATTTCACATCGTTGTGCATTTCCTCCATTTGCTGGCGGGACTGATCAACTTGTTCCATGAGATTCTTCGTCTCAACACTTAACCGCTCACAGGTTTCATTAACAGTATCACCCATGGCGCCGATGACAAGCTTGATATCCTCAGCAAGGCTTCTGGTACTTGTCAGGGTTTCAGTGTGCGCCAGGTCTCTCTCTTCGGATTCTGAGAACTTCGAATGGAGGGAGGTGTGCGCATCTTCATACTTGGCCAGGACCTCAGAAATTTTCTGGTCAATCTTTGTCCCAAGTTCCACGATGATGGCGGCCCGCGTCTCATCGTGTTTGACCATTGTAGCAGCATCCCGCTCCTCGATCTCGACCTTGACTGCATCTTCCTCGCCCCGAGAACGTTCGAACTCTCGGTTGATGAGGTCAGTGAGCTCCTTGATGCTGTCGATGGTGGTGAAGCTCTCAGCAGTGATTGCTAGTCCTTCGAGGAGCTGTTTAAGCTCGGCCAGACCTTCCGTGCTGCCGTCAAGCTTGCTCTTGAGTTCGTCCCCAAGCTCGCCGACGACAAACTTGGCTTCGTCGATTTTTTCAGCAAGACCACCATGCTCAACTTTGCGGGCATCGAATCCTTGGGCTGTCAATTCGTTACTGGCCTCCATCTTCTCTCGGAAATCGCACACAAGTGTCGATAGCTCTTGGATCTCCGTCTTGGTGGGGAGAGTATCCACATCTGGAAGCTTAAGCTCGTCGACTTGAGTCTTGACCTCGAATATCATGGCCTCCACTGTTTGGAGATCAGACTTGAGTAGTTTGTCCGAATCTTCTTCCTCTTCGCCGTCCTTGCTTTTGCTCTTCATCTCATCTAGGACAACCCAAACCTCTTTGATGAGACCCTCCAAAGTGCCGATTTCAGACTTTGTGGGAGCCTCGGCTTCAACGCGACTAGAAAACTCGGCAATCGAATCCTTGGCCTCTCGGATCATGGTCTCCAGCGCTTCAATATGCTCAGGGGTGGCGACCTGATCGGGCGAAGGGAAGACAAGCTCATCAATTTGAGTCTTGGTACTCAAGAGCAACTGCTCGAGAACCTCAGTCTGTTGCTCTCGGGAACTGTCGTCTTTCTCGGTACTTTGTTGAGTACTCATCTCACCCATGGCGAGCTGAAGTTCGTGAAGCGCAACAAGGATTTCATCGAGGTGTGAGCGGTTGAGGGCATCTTCGGCAGGCTCTGCGGCGCGAGGGGTAGTTTCAATGGCCTCGACCTTATCTTGAAGTTGAGTGATGAGCACTTTCAGACCATCAATATCCGGCCCAATGCTAGGCTCATTTGCCAGCATGAGTTCCCCACCACGGGCGGTGCTGGCATCATCCAGTTCTTTGTTAGATTCGCGCAGAGAATCCATTTCAAGTTTCAGGTCCGCAAGACCATCTTTGATGGTATGGATAATCTCGGAACTGTCGAACTCAGTTGGCTTCTCCAGCAGTTTCTTCAGGTCGTCACGGATCGAGTCAACACCCTCTGTGAATGCATCAAGGAGCTCGCTTGTCGCGGACAAGGTGCTTTCGTTGCCATCTCTACGTGAGGTCTCTTCACGTAGGATGTCGAAATGTTCACGGAGTGCCAATATGATTTCGTCTTTGTCGGTACCAGGCTCCGCACGAACGACACTCATCTCCATGCGCTCCCGAAGACTCTCAAATTCCTGCTTGATGGTGTTGACCATATCGTTTTCGTTGCCATCTTTGAGTGATGTCTCTTCACGTAGGTTGTCGAAATGTTCACGGAGTGCCAATATGATTTCGTCTTTGTCGGTGCCAGGCTCCGCACGAACGACACTCATCTCCATACGCTCCCGAAGACTCTCAAATTCCTGCTTGATGGTGTTGACCATATCATTTTCGTTGCCATCTTTGAGTGATGTCTCTTCACGTAGGTTGTCGAAATGTTCACGGAGTGCCAATATGATTTCGTCTTTGTCGGTGCCAGGCTCCGCACGAACAACACTCATCTCCATACGCTCCCGAAGACTCTCGAGTTCCTGCTTGATGGTATTGACAACGTCATCGCCAGGCTCATTCTTGTGGCGATCAGCAGCATCTCGGATAGCATCCAAGATCTCATCTTTATGTTCGGTGGCATTATTCCGTAGAAGTAGAGTGGTGAGTGTTCCTCGCAGGTGCTCGAACTCTCTCTCCATGGCATCCAGAAGCTCAGGTGTATCCGGATTGCCTCGCGGGGCGGTCAAAAGAGATGTGTCCGTAATGGTCTTCTCCATATCGGCTTGAAGAAGTCGGAACCCTTCTTTGACTGTGTCAATTACTTCGTCCTTGCCGGAAAGATCGGCAGCGGTAACCACGTAAGTTTCAATCTCCCGGCGAACGATATCGAGGCCATCTTTAATTGCGTCAAGGACTTGCTCGGTGTCTCTTCCACCGGCGGCCGAGTACTGCTTAAATTCCTCCTTCATGCCTTCGAATAAAGACTGAAGGCGGTCCGTCATCTCCCCACCAACATTGGTGTTTGCATTGCTAATCGCCACGTTGAGACTGGAGGTGATTGCTTCCATGAGGTCATCCTGGTTCAACTCAATTTCCCGGGTGATCGAGTTGCCATTTTGTATACCTTCTGCAATGGCACTCAAAATCTCATCCCGTGAGATGGACGGCTCTTGAACATTGGTGCTGAGCGCTGACTGTTGACTGCTTGCCGAGGCCTCAATGCCCTCAGCGATAGCATTCATGATATCCTCCTTAGAAACACTAGGATGGCGATTTATGCCGAGCGAAGCATGAGAGTGCTCAATACCCTCCACGATTGCGGCAAAAATTTCCTCACGGGAGGGAGTGGAGTGATGATTCTCACCCTCATGCTCAGTCGATGTGAGGGCTAGCGAAGAAGAGTTATGCGAGTTCTCAATACCGTCCGCAATAGCGTTCAAGATCTCATCTCTGGAGATATTCGATTCTTGGCGGTTTGATGAGTGCTCCATGCCCTCCAAAATGGCACTGAGGATCTCATCTCGAGAGATACTAGGCTCGTTATTGCTAATGGAAGACCGCGAGTGGTCGATGGCATCCACGATGGCGCTAAATATCTCTTCACGAGAGACGGGCTGCTGAACGTTGGTACTGAGCGCTGATTGCTGGGCATTCATTGAACTTTCAATGCCCTCGGCAATTGCATTCAAGATTTCATCACGAGAGATGTTCGTATGAGCGAGAGTGAGAGCTGATTGTTGAGCATTAAAGGCTTCATTTACCGCATTCATAACGTCAGTGCGAGAAATCCGTGGCTCATCCATCTCTTTAGCTGCAGTGAAATGGGCTTCGAGGCCATCGGAGACAGCACTGACAATCTCATCACGGCCAAGGCCAGAGTCGAATGAATCCTTGCTCAGCGTGCTATGTGTCATAGAACCGGCCAATGCGCCGAGGATCTCGTCTCGGATAGAATTTAATTGGCCGACATTGTCGTCATCCAAAGACCTAGAGGCGTTGTGGTTTGCCATTGTTCCAGTGACAGCTTCAATGATCTCATCGCGGATAGAGTAGAGGTGATTGACATGATCTTCGTCCAACTCCTTTGATCCCGCGTTGTGCATAGCCATTGCTCCAGCAACCGCTTGAAGGATTTCGTCGCGCAGAGAAGTTAGATGATTGGCTTGCTCTTCATCCACGGATTTGGAACCTGCGGCATGGCTTGTCACTACTCCAGTGACAGCTTCAATGATCTCATCGCGAATGGAGTGGAGGTGATTGACGTGATCCTCATCCAAAGACTTGGGCCGTATATTGTTGGCAGTGACCGCATCGAGAATTTCATCGCGGACCGAGTAGAGGTGATTGACATGTTCCTCATCCAAAGACTTGGGCCGTATATTGTTGGCAGTGACCGCATCGAGGATTTCATCGCGGACCGAGTAGAGGTGATTGACATGTTCCTCATCCAGAGCCTTTGAGCCTTCGTTATGACTCGCCATGGCCTTTGAAACAGCATCAAGAATCTCGTCACGCATCGAGTGAAGATGACCGACGTGTTCCTCGTCAAGGGACCTGGGGGCAGGCTCAGGCTGCTTCTCCAAGCATTCGCGGATAGTCAATATTATCTCGTCCCGAGATATACTTGGCAGGTGCTCGATTTGTGGTGGGATGAACTTCTGCATGCCGTCCTCGACAGCGGCGAGAACCTGGTCGTAGGTGACTGCCTGTTCGTGCTGGGGCTGGTAAGACTTGAGCCCTTCTTCCAGACATGTGAGGATTTCGTCTCGTTCTAAGCCGAAGTTGTTGAACTCGATTTCCGGCTTGTAGGTCTCCCAAGCTTCACGAACAGTCTCGAGGATATCTTCTCTGTCCATTTCAGCACCTCGCGACTCAGCTTGGGGTTGAGGAAGTTCAAGCTCATCGAGGGCTTTTTTCACAACAGAGTAAATTGCGGCACTGTTCATGGTTGATCGGAACTCGGACAAGTCAGACGATTGCTGCCGGCTCTCATTGATAGTAGCAGCCAGCTGCTCTTTGAGGTCGTCCAAACTGCGGTTGACGATGGCCGAAATTTCTTCTGAGCCGGCGGCTCTAGGCTGCTCCTCGGGCTCATCATTGGCACGGGAGGTCTCGATCTCATCTAGTCGCCGACCGAGTTCTCGACCCATGCCCAGAACCTCACCTCGTAGTTCGCGTACCAAGGACTTCACACCGTTGGTCATTCCACCTGCCTCGACGACGCTATTCTTGACACTTCTAAGAATTGCCAAAACTTCATCGGAATTCGGTGAAGAACCATCTCCCTTATCAGACTTGGAAAGGTCAAGTGCACGTACAGTTTCAGGATCCAGCGTTCCCATCGGCCCAGATCGTGTCGGCTCTGGGGAGGCATTCTCAGGTTGGATATTACCTAGATTGGCCATGCCGTAAGATCGGACGAGGGCTTTGCTCGCGGGATCCTCTTTGACGAGGTTGAGGATCTCTTCGAGCATGACAGTGACTTTGTCATCGGTATCTTTGTCCGAAGCGGTAGCTGCGGGTCGAGATCTGATTTCTTCAACGAGTTCCAACAGCCTTTCCTCACCTTCCTTAGTTGCCATCTCACGCAATACCTTTTCGAGCAAAGCGAGAGCCGCGGAGCCGTCGGAAATCGGTGCCGGCGAGACGCAAGAGTCGCGATCAAATGCGAATGGATTGGGGCTCGGCATGCGAGGCACGGAGTAGCTTCTCTTCGAAACGGGACTATCCGGATCCTTGGGGTTAGGCCCATCACCACCCTTGAAAAGATTGCTGAAATCAAACCTTGTAGCATCAGCATCTAGATACTTGGTTGTAAGATGAGAAGACAGATCCTTAAGACTCTTGCGAATGTCTTCATCGCGTGCGTTAGTTGCCGCTTTGAGGCTAACTAGGTCGGTGGCATTATCTTTGCTGCGTCGGCTCAAATTCATCATCTCACGCTGCAAGCCGCTTGCAATGTCTGTGAGACTGTGGATCTGATTTGAGAGGGTCTCCATGCTCGTATTCTTAGTGGGATTGGGTTGCGGCTCGAACGGTGCAGCGATCAATTTTGGTGGCTTGGAAGGTGATGGAGGGTCGGGTTCTAACGGTAGCTGCATGTTTTGCAGGGCTAACATCGTAGCTGATGGCGGGGTACTTTCTCCCAATATTGGTTTTGATAAGTACCGACTCGATAGGGAGTAGCTCATCTCCCGGTCCGCGTCTTGACGGAGCGCTGGCGAACTGATAGACTTGGTAGGATCGCGTGGCTTGGCCGCCTCAATGATCGTCGCACGAAGAGGCCGCTCTGGGGATCTGTTCTCAAGGTAATTCATAAAGTCGCTACGCGCATCTTGTCGGGTATCTTCAGGCTGTAGTGACTGCATGCGCTTGTGGTGTTGGCCTTTGACCAACGACCTCTCTGGAGAGGAAGATTTGAGTGGCATGGGATTTGTTGTGTAAGAGCTCGGCGCATGTTCGCTGGGTCTTTCTGTAAATTTTGCGGCCACTGCCTGAATGTTGGGAGAAACATTGGACCTCGTCGCAGGGCTCATTGGGCTCATCGAACGAGGATTCATTGGTAGCGGCGGAGGTGCACGCTCAGGATCAGAACTGTCCCACCTGCGTAGACCGCGTTTTAGCATTTGTTTAAAATCACCCATGGGATCCATCAAAACAAGGACCAGGTGACGTTAGTTGCCCAACCTACATTGGAACTTTAGACTCGGAGTATGTCATTGAATGCCGGACCAATTCCCGGTCACGGGCGGTGTCCTTGTCTTGGGGCGGCATGATGTCTTCGTGAATGGATTGTCAAGATGTTTCAGAGGATGGAATGTATGTAGGGTATGTGTAGAATGTGTTCAAAGTAAAAACAGAAGCAAGGTCATCAAGGCATATCAACACAAGGGAGGAAACGCTGGAAGAACAAAGCAAAAGCTAACAATCTCAGAACCCGGTGGATGAGAGAAAATCACCGGGAGATCAGCTTGATAAGAGAAAAGCAAGTGGAGATGAGAATTGTCTGGAGAGAGAGGAGCTACGCAGCCTTGTACACATCACTCATGGCCATAGCAACCGGGGCAACTACGATCGTCATGTAAACAAAACCTGAGTCAGCGGAAACAAGGCGGTGAGCAATTCTGGGCACCAACCTGCCAAGGTTGGAAGGGGCTGGGCCGACACGTCGATTATGTCATCATTTGATCCGGGCCCAATGGGGGAACTATCCGAAAGCAGACTAGTGATCATCTGTCGGTAAGTCGACCAATCAATCCACAGCACACAAATCGCTACTGTGCCCTGAAACCCTCTACCTCACATCCGCAAAAACGAACACTTCGATCTTGACCGTTCCGTATCTCGACAACCACCCATCCTCGCCGCCCCCGGGACCTTCAAAATGAAGTGTACGTCTTCACCATTCGACTCCCCTTGCGATCTATATGCTGACGGATATGTTACAGTCATGAAAGTGGGCCGTGTGGCCATCATCACCCGTGGCCGCTACGCCGGTAAGAAGGTACGACAAGATCCTTATCCTCCCCCGAATTGAGCACAAGAAGATTGGAAAGAGGCGAACGAACTGGAAGCGAAAGACTCGATATTTGAAAGAGCATAGCGCAATATGGAGGACTGCGCAACAATTTGAAAAAAATTCGGAGTGCTAATCAGGCATTTTTGTTCGAATTTACAGGTCGTCATTGTCCAGCCCGTTGATGCTGGCTCCAAGTCGCACCCCTTCTCCTACGCCATTGTCGCCGGTATCGAGCGTTACCCCCTCAAGGTTACCCGTGGTATGGGCAAGAAGCTCGTCGACCGCCGCAGCCGCATCAAGCCTTTCATCAAGGTCGTCAACTACAACCACTTGATGCCCACCCGTTACACTCTCGAGCTTGAGGGTCTTAAGGGTACCGTCACCAACGACACCTTCAAGGAGGTCTCTCAGCGCGAGGACGCCAAGAAGACCATCAAGAAGGCCCTTGAGGACCGTTACACCAGCGGAAAGAACCGTTGGTTCTTCACTGCCCTGCGTACGTTTGGCCCAGAATATACATATATATACAATTGGAAACTCGACACTAATACTCCAAAACAGGTTTCTAAACGGTTTACTTGGGCGTTTTGTCGTTTTGAGCGCACGGGTCTAGGTGAAGGCGAGGTCGAAAAACCATCGAGCACATTCGATCCCTGCGAGCATGGGATGGGAAAACATACACCATGGCTGGAAACAGATTCGTGAATGTATCGATGAACTCCAGTTTTAACGGGGGCGCCACTTCCATACCTGGTGTCCGTCTGAATGAAATGGAAAATGAACAATTATTTCAAAATCAATGTTGTCTATTACCCGAAAACCGGTCGACATATTCCTCTTTCCCTTAGGCCGGGAACAAGTTTGGTCTGTCATCTCAACACAGATCATTCCCACGTCGGTGGATGGCCTTGTAGCTATGTGGTTTGTCCCAGGTCATTCAATTCCATGGTGTCATTGCTACGACTGCTGTATCCATGCCCATCTGTAATGCGCAATCGTAGTTCTCAAAAAGCAGCTGCTTCCATCCTGGCTGGCAGCGTCAGGCGTACTCTTTCCTAACTAGTCTAGTCTCAATCACATTACGAAGTCAAACGAAGACCCTGCATTCTCGAACTTCGAGGGTGATATGTCGAGAAAGTCCCTAAAGGTCTAGGTCATCTCCATACTCAAAGGTGCAATTATAGATTCTTTTCCTCCACAGTCCATGTACCACATGTGAACCCCACCCCCGCCAAAATATATGTATCATACGTTATCCCTCGGCCATAGGGCCATTAGCGCTTGCAAAGTACTTAACATCAAAATGGTTAAAACTTGGGTTTATCTCTAGCATACGCAGCGTGGTTCCTTGTGCTGCCATCCCGCTGACATTGCAGTTTTAACCGCTTTAGACCCCGAGATTTCTCATCTACAATGCAATTCAAACAAAGAGCGGCTTTGATTCAGGGGACAACTGACACGCCTCGGTCCTATCCTCGCTAGTAAACAAGGGCACAATGATCTTTGAATGATATTCTCGATATAGCCTTCGAGATAAGAGCAGCGCATTCTTTATCTTCATTGTCTGCTTTCCACCATGTTCTGTCTCAATGGCTCGGATTACGACTTTTCACTCATAGTTGATGCAGCCCATACGTAGTACGTGTATATAAACCAGCTTCGTGTCCTCCGTCGGATTCAGTCCATATCATCTGGTCACCACTGAACTATTCTTCCAATTGACTATACAAACACCCAACACGGGACATACCAAACTACGAGTCAATACATCACCAGTCATCCTATTTCCGCAACCATGCCCACTCAGCTACATACTATTTACGAGGACCCCAACGAGGAATGGGCGGACAACGAGGTTCATCGCCACTACAACATGCCCATGGTAGCCGTACGAGCCAAACCTCGTATCCAGATGCGCTGCAACGTATACCGCGACAATGCTTCACTTCTAAAGGTAAAGCTCAGTATCGACAAGTGGGTTAATGCCGAATATTTCATCTGGGAGATGTCGGCAGGGTTAGCTAACAGCGGCGTAAGCCCACAGTGGACGGAGTTATTCGAAGAAAAATATAAGGAAAAGTGGGTGCAGGTCCAGAACGAGTTCGAGGGTATAGCCGATCTGCCCGAGAGATTCCTTCACCAGGTTCCGGCCCCACCCTTTCAGGTAGCAGAGGTGAGAATCAAGACAAAGGAACACTCATGTTATTGGCGGCTCCGTGCGAATACAGGCCGGCACATGGTTGACACGAGCTTCTGGTATCTTTGGAAGTTGATTCTCCAGCAGAACTCGCCCACCGTCGGTACCTTTGACGTTATTCTCAGAGCACCCTCGCACACTCCTGCCGGGGAGGATCCTATCGCTCCTTGGGATGTGCCCCTATCAGTTGGATCACACATTGGTGTTATCAGTCGTGAGGATGTTTCCTATCTTGGCTGCGAAGGTGCACGTAATAATCTCGCTCGATTGGATTTCACGTGCCTCCGGCAAGGAGCGCAGCGAGATAGTATCTCTCCAGCTAGGCGCGGCCGATCACGCTCTACCTCAGCTACTATGAACCGGCCGCAATGCAGGCGAGATCGTTGTTTCTATGATTGATAGTAGGGCATGTCGCCAAATGCGAGAATGAGTAGTATGACAAGTGCCCTAGAGGTGGATAATAACTCCCGTAGATTGGAGATATTATCTTGTAAGCACTTGATAGGGTTTGTTCTGCTCTCTTATTCTTCTGGCCTAGTGTATGTTTTCCCCCAAGTATATATTCACGTTAATATGATCTATTGCTGTGCTACTCTTTCTCAAAAATGTGGTACATACGAAGTACGGAGTAGAATTTGGCCAAAAATAAACCGTTAAAAGTAGTACTGATACTAGAGTACCACAGGTGTTGAATAGATCCACATAAGATGTCAAGAGGCAGACTGCTAAAGCCATATTGGTACTATCATATTGGAGGTGGGAATATAGAATGAGGGTGCATGCCGAGAACAATGGATCTTGCCATACTATCATGTCCAGGGTCGATAGCTGTGCAATGGCCGATTTGCTTCAAGGTGAATCATATAATAGAATATCTGAAACTCGGAGCTAGTTCCCTTAGCACACTGGTTGATGTGATACTCTCCGGTGCCGATGTGGCTAACAACTGCCAAGTCACAGGCAAAGCGCTTCGAGGGCACTAGTTTCCTGCATAGTTGATCACAGTTGCCTATCATTGGACCAAACCATGCAGAGGCAATGTATTGCCAAACAAACAGAAACCCCAGTTAATGTAGACATCACATGTGTGAACCCACGTCTCTAAGGCAACACAGTTGAACCCTTGATAAAGCGCTAATGTTAGGTGACACCTTAGTTTCGCATGTTTAGTTTCGCATGTGAAATAACTTCGCAAACTAACGGCCCACAGGCCTCCGCCACGCTACTCCGCCACGCTAGATGTTTGTAAGGCTAACCGAGACGCCACCTTCCCTATGTTTGTAGAGAGATATTCTAAGTCCGCCACCTGGCGTATTTGGAGGTGATATTCTCCTAATTTCTAGATCCGATTGTTACGTCAGAAATAAAAGGGAGTGGCGTGCTTGCCACAGCCTGAATCGAAAATGGATTTTCCCACAAAAAAAACTTTATAATAGATATCCCTACAGCTCCAAGAGCAGTGATAGGTTGGATGCTAACAGTATAGTTTCTGGGCATGGGTTCGATTACAGAATCGAGGAAACAGAGTTTGTACTTTGTAGATGTTGAGACAACTGTGGTCAAGACCCACGGTATACAGTGATCTACATAGTAGCTTAATCGAGTGGGTTATCAGTCGATCGCCGCGATCCGGTTCGCCTGAGTGAAGGAGAAAAAGAAACGGAAGGGCAAAAAATTATCGCCCCTCTTCGGCTTCAATGCTCAATGCTCATGACATATTCAGCTCCAGTCGCTATCTTCAGTTTTTTCATATGCCGACCACAAGTTTGGAAAATCTGGCCACCCGGCTTACCCTGATAGTACTACCGAATATCATTTCATTCCCTTCGCCCGGGTATGAACCTTGATGGGAATACAAGGTCTGGATATGTACGAAGCGCCAAGGTACATACCTTCTAACCCTCGCACAAACCGACGGGGCTACCACATTTAGTACGGCCATAGTATAGTCCTATTGAACGCGACCGTTTCATAACCACATCAAGCGCCGAGATTCGGATGGATCTACAAATCACTTGGCCCGTCGCACGCCCGATTCTGGAAGAGCGATCCGGCTAGGACCCCTTGTGCTATATTCTTTCCCCTCGTACAAAGTACATTTGCACCGGAAGCCGTTACGTATTCCCGAGCGTACAAGGGGCCGACGCTCAGGCCAATGGGTGGGTACATCACCCGCATCACTAATGTACTCCGTAAGCGCAGACGGCCTAGACTCGCATAAGCTAGAAGCCGAAGCGTCAGTCATATTCTGGCAGGCCCCGATCGGCCATTTGTGGCCACTGTCTGTGTTATTATAGGGTGCAGATAAGCAGGGTTGTCCAACGAGAAACAGCGAGACAGGTGGAAACAAGGTTTATGTTTTGCGAAGTCACCCCTCATTTGGAATACAGGAATATCGACCCTTTGGAAGAAGCTTGGAATGTATAGTAAATGGCGAGCTCTATACAGAATATATGATAGAGAAGATCATACAAGTGGAACCACACGGCGTTTTTGCATTAGGCCCGCAATCACATGCGAAAGAGCTTATCACAATTGCATGTGGTAATTTTTTTTCAAAAAATTTACATTTCGTAGTATACGTATTTGGTATAGAATATATTCAATACCAAGCTATAATTAGCAGGAATTTAATTCAATGTTGCTCTTACTGTTTGCAGTGCTCAAAGTCAATGGCGCATTGGCGTGGGGGTATCACTTGGAACCTCAGGGTGTCGAGCCCTTTTCCCAATAGAAATATAGGGGGGGAAATATAGAAGAAAGAGAAGAAAAATCCAAAGCAAAGCAAAGCAAAAAACTAAATTAGCCAATCAAAATAGCCAGCCGAGAATACCATGTATTGCAATGATGCGATTGCGGTAGGACCCATTGCATAATGACAGCGCAATCACATGTGAAAATCCTATTTTTCTATACAACCCAACTTATTCCTCTCTCTCTCTCTATCTTTTCTTCTGAATTCTTACTATAATTCATCATACCCATATTACCATCTTCATGCCTCACACAGAAAACAAAATGGGTGAACCGGTTGTCAACGGCGAGAAGCACTACTCGCAGTTCCTCGATGTATGTACACCCCACTACAGCCCATTAAAACGCAGAACTATAGCTAGAATTAGCCCATACTAACGAAATACTTCCTAATTTAGCATCTCACTTCCTACCCCATCATCTCCGACTCCATCTCCTACTACAAAGGCAATCCTTACGGGGCCAAGTCCCTCGAATTCGCCGACCAGGGCTACACCCGTCTCGCCAAACCCGTTCTACCCTTCTTCTCTACTCCCTACAGCTATGTCGCCCCCTACCTAGCCCGCGCCGACTCCCTCGGTGACAAGGGCTTGACCCAGATCGACACCCGCTTCCCTATCATCAAGGAGGATACCCAGAAGCTGCGTGGCACCATCTACAACAGTGCTGCGCTGCCCGTCCGCGTCGCCGGCGATGTCAAGCACCATATCTTCGGTGTCTATGGCTCTGAGTACAAAAAATGCGGCGGTGATGGCGTCCTTGCTTCAGGCAAGGCTGTTGTCACTACCAGCTTGGTTCTGTCGCAGGAATCGCTGGCTTGGGCTAGCGCTTTCCTCCAGACTAAGAAGGAGGAAGCGAAGGAGGTTGTCAATGAGAAGAACAGCAACTGATCTTAGATCTCTTTGTACTTTTGGAGCGTTCTTTTTTCGTTTTTCTATATTTTAGAGAAAATAATACCTTATCGCTACTCTGTGTGTTCCATTGCCCCTGTTGTATTTAGTTCGCTTTTCCTAGATCTATGGATTTATGTTATACTCCATACCTCAACGCTAATTTACTGGATTTAATAAACACATAACCTTCTAAGTATGTAGATATTGCAAAGTATGTTCTTTAATTAATCATCAAAGATAGTCCTCGAAAGAACCCCTAAAATAAGAAAACCGACCTCGGAAACGCACTTGCTGCAACAAAGAACCATTGATAACGGCCACGCACAGACCAGCCCCAATGGGGTAAAATCGTTCTATCGCGTCGCGTCCCCCCATCTGCAACTCACCACCATACCTACATAATCAAAATGCCAGCAAATCGCAAAAGACCAGTACGTAACCCTATATCCACTCAGGTTATCCACCAACTAACCTCCATCCCCAGAACGCAGCCTCCGATACCGAGTCAACCCCAAATGCGCGTCGGCGCAGAAGACAAAGCGAAGAACCCGACTCATCAGCACCAAACAGCGACGATGACGGACCAAGCGCATCGAACAGCACAGACGCAATGGTCAAGAAAATGGTCCGGTTCGCCATAGCAAGCGAGTACTCGCGGCTCCCGATCCGACGCAACGACATCAGCACCAAGGTGCTGGGCGAGCAGGGCTCACGACAGTTCAAGCTAGTTTTCGACCAGGCGCAGCGGGAATTGAAGCAGCGCTTTGGTATGGAGATGACCGAGTTACCCGCGCGAGAAAAAGTCACCATTACCCAGCGACGAGGTGAGTTGAGTTTCGTCTTGCTTTTCTTTGTTTGCAGACTCATGCTATATCCAAGTAATCACTACTGACATCCGACAGCCGCGCAGAAAACTGAAAAACCTTCCTCGGCTAATAAGTCCTGGATCGTTACTAGCACTTTGCCGCTCCCATACCGTTCTTCCGATATCCTCATTCCAACTAAGGCGCCCTCCCTCTACACTGAAAGCACATATACGGGCCTGTACAGCTTTATCATAGCGTTAATTGTGCTGAACGGTGGTTCGCTGGCTGAACAGAAACTTGATCGGTACTTAACGCGCACTAATGCCGATGTTGCTACGCCGGTCGACCGCACGGATAGGCTGCTGCAGCGGCTATGCAAGGAAGGGTACATTATCAAGACGCGGGAGATGGATGGCGGTGAGGAGGTCATCGAGTATGTTCTTGGTCCGCGGGGTAAAATTGAGGTTGGGACTGGTGGTGTGGCGGGTCTTGTGCGAACTGTTTATGGGAAGAACCAGGGTGATCATGAGAGCTTGACTCAACTCCAGAGGGAAGACCTCGAGGATTTCGAGGCGAAGCTTGGGAGGAGTCTTGGGATTGAGCCGGCGGCGGTACGAGCTAATGGGGTGGACGGTGCTAGCAATGTGGATGGTGATGCTCGAGTTAACGGGAATGGGGATACGCCGCGAAGCTCGGGGCCTAGGCGGTCTTCGAGACGTGGTGCTACACCGGAAGAGGGGGAAGATTCTGACTCTGAGGAGTATGATGAGGAAGAGTGATTGATTTATGTTTGATTGGCACGCTGTGATAACATAGAGATACATACTACATGTAGGTATCTGCAATTTGATACCCAGGATATGATAAGTCATTTAAGTACATTTGACCAGTATTTGTCTTTTTAATCTTTGGTCTATAGTTTGAAAAGGTAGAGTATAACATAATGTAAACTCTTGAACTTGTCTAAGTCCGTGGACGCCGAGTTGGGTCCTTGATTGAGGTCTATTCTTATGGAAGTGCTCTGCTTAGCGTGGAATCAAGTCCGTTATGAATAAAAGATGCTCTACCTTGTCGCTTTATTGTAGTTTAGCGCAGTCTTACAACAGAGCCATATTGGGAACGAATTATGTAGTAAATGGTTTCTTATTTTGATCACGAATCCCATAGCCATTAGTGTCCTGGAAGAAATGACAAAGCTATTTAGCCCTGGAGACAAATAGATATAGAATTCTAAAAGATCGCTACGATGGCAAATAAGGATTCAAGCTTGTAATTGACTTTTATAGATCTTCGTACCGTGCATGATCAGCGACTTCACATGAAAAGCTAATTTGAACAACTTCACAGGCTATCAATCTCTTTAGCTATAACAGTGGCCAGCAGGGAATATCGGAAGTATAATATAGTATTCAATTTTGAGCAGTCAGGGGCGCTCATGCTTAATGGCAAATTCTTCCTTGCTTCGAGCGCAATCTTCAATGGAATCTTCTTAGCCAGGTGAGGTAGCTGTGAGATATATGAAAGATAATAAGAAACCAACTTCATAGTCAGCTTTTCTAATAATCTTACCTAAACACTTTGCATTGTTGGACTTCAGAGACTATACCTATGTAGGTTAGTAGTGCTGATCACAGAGCCGCTCTTGCGATAGCGCCTGGGAGCCTCCTATATGATTGTTAACCTTCGAAGCTTGAAGCCCTGAAGAGCATACAGGGCTGAATAAGTTGGAAGCAGTTCTCTCTCCTACTGTGCATCAACCCACCATAGACTATTCGCTGTCCTCACCCTCCTTATTCTACTTTTCATTCGATATCTCTCTGCGACAGCATCAGCGTCACAATCGCACTTGTTAACTCCACGATTGAACATATTGCGGACGCAATATCTCTCAACCGCTCGCGTCAAGTCATATATCTGGGTCGTGAATCAGATAATCTTTGATTATATCAAGTGCAGTTTATATGTTTGAATTGGGTTCGATTCGGGGATGGACTTGAAAGTTTAAGTTGAAATGGAAACTGAGATTCACTTGAATATATATCTACCAACTAAGAGCGTAGAATATAGCGGCATGGTTCTGGATATTAGACACTCCAATAGCCATGGTTTAAATCGGTATTTATTCATTGGAGCTTCTCTTCGTCGGACTACATATATATACTTGAACTATTGCTTGTACACAAATTACAAAACATATGTTTCTGACTGATCAGATGGCTTTTTGGTGACTAACCAGGGTTGTAGTCTGTAGAGACAAATCTGGAATAGTCCTTTACAATGAATCAGGATGGAGTTGATCTACAGTTAGGTTCTAGGTTGAACATGGTCCTATCTTAGTTGATATCGCTTGAAAAACGGGGTTACAAAGATGTCAATAGGAAACCTTGGAACTGAAGTCGGATAATGAATTACATATATGAATAGTAGAAAGTTGAACAATAACTTTTGTTCTGTCTTAAAAGAGGGTACATGGGTGTACTGTGTACGTGCCTGTCGCAGGATTCGGACGTCAACCTCAGGCATTTAACACACAGAACTCAAGATCGAAAGTCTTCCATAGCGGGAGAACACTAGATCAACTATTCTACAAATCATTGTCTACGTTGCTACAGGTATACGAGGAAAAAGAAAGAAGATGACTTGAGTCATAAAAATGTGGGTAGTCATTTTGGGCAACTACGCAGCAAATCTACCTTCCATCCAGTAATTGTTTTTGAAAAGAAAAAATCATCACGGCATAATGAGCATCATCCGAGAATCATTTATTTCTTACCAGCCTTGGCAGCGGCCTTGGTGACCTTGCCAGCGCCACCAGCGTTCTTCTCAACGGACTTGATGACACCGACGGCAACGGTCTGACGCATGTCACGGACGGCGAAACGACCGAGAGGGGGGTAGTCGGTGAAGGCCTCAACACACATGGGCTTGGAGGGAACCATCTTGACGATAGCGGCATCACCAGACTTGATGAACTTGGGGGAGGTCTCGGTGGCCTTACCGGTACGGCGATCGATCTTCTCGAGGAGCTCAGCGAACTTGCAGGCAATGTGGGCAGTGTGGCAATCGAGGACGGGAGCGTATCCAGCGCCGACCTGACCGGGGTGGTTCAGGACAATGACCTGAGCGTTGAAGGAGTCACAGCCAGCAGCGGGGTCGTTCTTGGAGTCGGAAGCGACGTTACCGCGGCGAACCTCCTTGACGGAGACGTTCTTGACGTTGAAACCGACGTTGTCACCGGGGTTACCGGCCTTGAGCTGCTGGTGGTGCATCTCAACGGACTTGACTTCAGTGGTGACGTTGGCGGGGGCGAAGGTGACGATCATGCCGGGAGAGATGATACCAGTCTCGACACGACCGACGGGAACTGTGCCAATACCGGAGATCTTGTACACATCCTGGAGGGGAAGACGGAGGGGCTTGTTGGAGGGACGGACGGGGTTCTCAATGGCGTCAATGGCCTCGAGAAGGGTCTTTCCGGTGGACTTGCCAGCCTTGGTCTCCTTCTCCCAACCCTTGTACCAGGGGCAGTTGGGGGAGGGCTCAAGCATGTTGTCGCCGTTGAAGCCGGAGATGGGGACGAAGGGAACGGACTTGGGGTTGTATCCGACCTTCTTGATGAAGTTGGAGGTCTCCTTGACAATCTCGTTGTAACGGTCCTCGGACCACTTGCAGGTGTCCATCTTGTTGAGGGCAACGATGAGCTGCTTAACACCGAGGGTGAAGGCAAGCAGAGCGTGCTCACGGGTCTGGCCATCCTTGGAGATACCAGCCTCGAACTCACCAGTGCCGGAGGCGATGATGAGAATAGCGCAATCGGCCTGGGAGGTACCAGTGATCATGTTCTTGATGAAATCACGGTGACCGGGGGCATCTGTAATGTAATATATTAATATGTGTGCAAGTAACAGAGTGAATGGATAAGTCTCTTACCGATGACGGTGACCTCGTACTTAGCGGTCTGGAACTTCCAGAGGGCAATATCGATGGTGATACCACGCTCACGCTCAGCCTTGAGTTTGTCAAGAACCCAGGCGTACTTGAAGGAACCCTTTCCGAGCTCAGCAGCCTCCTTCTCGAACTTCTCGATGGTACGCTGGTCAATACCACCACATTTGTAGATCATGTGACCAGTGGTGGTGGACTTGCCGGAATCGACATGGCCGATAACGACGATGTTGATGTGGTTACGCTCTTCCTTACTATTTCGAAGTCAGTCTCAGTTCTGGAAAGAAGTGACCCGATTGTCACATACCCCATGATGACGGTTGGAACTTTTTGTAGTTCTTTGTAAGATACTAGAAAAAATCTGTGGAAAAATTGCTCAGAGACTACGGCAGAACGCGTAGAGGTACTGAGCAAAAGCAATCAGTAAAGAGTCGGAAGATAGAAAGCTTTAAAAGCAGTAGGGGGCCAGGGAATACTCACTGTAGCAGACGAGAGGAAGAAAGAAAAGTCTGTGGGAGGGGGGAGGAGGGGAAATCCTTATATGGAGGGGCAAGCGAGCGAGGCGAGTCAGCAGGTGGGGCCAAGCCCTCTTTGGTTAGGGCTTCTGATTGGCTCTAACCCTTACCCGTGCACGCAGATTTTGCAAAGTGGGTTGACGGGATGAAGTAGATGTACTTACTCCAATGTGCCTATTCCCATACCTTATAATGTACCATCTACCTCTACGCTTGAAACACCCTTCCGTTTCCCTGGTTTTGTCCTGCCATGGCACCCCACTCGGTGCGAATTTTTTTTTCATCGGCTCCGTCCCAGCCCACTCTGTGGCTCTAAACGCTTGAACTGGGCAGCAACGCAGAGTGGTTGGGTGAAAACTTCTAGTTTGCATTGTTTACTTTACGCATTTTGGTTTTTTTTTTCGGCCTTGTACCGTGGTGATTGGGGATCTCAATTCAATTTTTCACTTTTTTTCACTTTTTTATCTCTTTTGCCTCTGAGAGCCCCGCGGGTGAGGGGCAACATTCTCACCGCCAAACCATCCCACCAACAATGTCATGCATATAGAATATTTTTCCTTTCTTTTTCGCCAACGATGATTCATATGTCTTAGGCAGAACCCAATGTCGGGCTCTACATCTGTACTAGGCCAATTGTGTTTATAGGAAAGTACAGCAAATGCCAAAGCCACAATAAATATCATATAAAGTACAAAATGCATTAAAAAAAAACTAGATCCGTGTCCCACTCGAGAAATGTTTCCGCCGATCGCATAAAGTACTCTGTGCGCTACATATAGAGAGACTGTGACGTCGATCAATTTGGGTATCCTTGTATCAACATTATAGGTTTGAGCTATGTATGTCCAACGCCCCCCCCCCTAAATACTCTGTAAATACGCCATTTGCACCTCGCTGTAATAAAATTCAATGAAAGCAAAAAGAAATGCAAGTGACTTTTCCCAGCCTTGTCGCCCAACTCTAATTTTCTCTCCACCGAGCACCACATGAGGTACACTAGAGCTGTCAGATACGGGTACCTCACGTTGGAACGTAAGGAGGAAACATACCTTTAAGAATGTAGTCATCGGTTCATCTGCACTGCGAATCTGCAGCTGGAAGAAGTACGCACGTTCCCCATTGCAGCTTTCGGCGGGGCATTGAGCTACAAGGGTAAAAGAAAGAAGATGTCAGCCTTGTATTTCTCGACGGACATGTCACTTCGCCGAGAAGATAAAAGAAAGAACTCACTGGCAACACTATCGGCATTGGCGAACTCCTCCTTGCCACCAAAGACATCATCCACTTCCTTTTGTTTCATACTCTTCTTCTCGAAATAGTTCTTGTCCAGCGGAGCTTCATAGGGACAGACGCGGCACTCAAAGCGGTTCACACCCGCAGGAAATCTTGTGCTCGACTCCGCTTTGGAAATGGTGAGCGCATTGCTGCAATTGGGACAGACTGAAGAGAGGAGTCAGTTTCTGTTCTGGACCATCGCTGGACACCATAACTCGGAGATAGCACATACAGACTAGCATCTTGATGATCTGGCTGGAGGATGCAGTGGATAAGTTTAAGAAAGCGTCAGGCAGCTAGATCGGGAGAAAGGTACGTTCTCAGCAGCTGTATAACGTAGTCCCTGTCAGGTGCAGAACATCACTGTCGATGATAAGAGATCTAGGCGCGCGTCTAAATCCAAATGGTAGCCGGCGTATTGTATATCCGGGCGGCCCGCGTGTGGGATGTCCCTTGAGAACAACACCAATAACCTGTTGTATTTGCCAGGAACTTGGATGCCTCAAGTTTGATCAGACAGACCAGCTTGTACATACATATTTCACTTCACTTTCTTGTGAAATATCCGTTTTGATCGCCGAAATACCATACGAACTGCCTGGCTGTTGCTACAACTAGCTCATCGCGTCCTACTACAGCTGAGCACCAATTCCTGTACTACCGACTTAACTCTCGGGTATTTCGGATCTTGTGGACCCATATACAGAGATGGCTGACGAGGTGAGGACTGCTCAGAAGACCCTTGCTAATAATTGACGCTAATGCCGCTATGATTCAGGGCGCATCACCCCGCGAGCTGGTCGTGGAGGCCTGCCGCCGGGACCAACCCCACCTAATTGAGCAAGTGCTGAACGAAATGGACGAGGAAACAAATGAGCAAGTGGCACAATTCTTCAATGAGGTGACAGACTCTATGGGAAACCACGCATTGCATATCTGTGCCCAGTACGGCAGCTGTACGTGTTTACTTTGCCACTTCCTTATAATGCTTATCTCTCATAGAAGCTAACTCTTTTGTTAATGATTAGATGACACAATGGACGCACTGTTTGACATCCAATTCTTCGAATGCGACCCGTTGACCCGGTTGGACAAGGACACACCGTTGCACATCGCAGTGCGGTACGCCAACGATAAAGACGCAAAGCTGGGTGAGGCTATGATCAAGATGATGTGTGAGGCTGGCTGTGATCCTCGAGTGCGGAATAAGCATGGTCAGAAGCCCGCTGACCTGGTCTTTAACAACAATGAGATCAAGAAGACCCTTCAACAATCCGAGTATATCATGGCTGAAGGTATTCAAAATACCGATGATGGAGCTGACTCGGATGGTGGAGAGGCTAGTGATAGTAATTAAAGGGGGGAGTCTACATAGGGTCTTCGCATTGCCATCCGTTGTATTGCAGGCATTCTCTGTTTCTGGTTAGAAGGCTTGAGATGCTCTAGTTGCGATGTCTGTTTTTATGCATGAGTCTTAGACTTGGCCACATCTTCTGCTTCTATTTTACGATTATTACGAATTAAGTACAGTCTTTCAGACTGATATCATAGAATTAACTTCTTTTTCGGCAAACTACTAAACTAGATGGAAATGCCGTTCGTCTATTTCCAGGGGATATCACAAAGCTAAACTTTCGACGCCTTAACAAGCTTTTGTACTTGATCCAGCCACTTGCGGGAGAACTCCTCTGCGGTAAACCGTTGAGCTGAGCGACGAGCCCGCTTCCGCATGGCGAGTTTTTCTGCCTCCGGAAGAGCAAGGGCAGCCTCGAAAGAAGCAGCAAACTGCTCTTCTGTTTCCGCTCGGAATCCAGTTGCACCATCACCCAAATCAACGACAATGTCTTCACGCGGACCGCCCGAGTCATGTGTCACACAGATGAGACCAGCGGCCTGATACTCCACGACACAAATACCAAAGTGTTCATTCCACATCGCATTGACGCCAACCGAGGCGGTACTGAGATGTGACAGCATGGCAGGCCAGCTGGCGTCGCACAAGAAGGTGGTATGGTCGCGGATGTGGAGTTCATGCGCCAGGAGGCGCAGATTGTAGATGTGGGTTTCATCGGGACTGGAATGGCGCACAGATCCAATGAGAACAAGGCGTGGAGGGGGTTGACCTTTGTAGGCTGGGTTGTTTGTTCGTTCCTGTAAGAATCGCGCAAAGGAGCGTAAGACTAGTGGGTGGTTCTTCTCTGGCCGGAATTGGGCGATGTAAAGGAGAACGGGTTGGCGAGTTTTCTCGCTCTCCGTATCAACGGCAATATTTGATTGTAGTTCAGTGACTGCTGTTGGGGGGAACACCACCGCCGGCGATGATGCGGTCCCATCGCCGCTGCTGTAGCTGCTTTTCTTGCCGGTGCCCCAGAGCGTACGAATGTGTGCTGCGGTCCAGGATGAATTGCACATTACCACATCGACCTGTCGACCGACCCAGCCATACAACTTGGCAAATAGCTCCCAGTACCGACGCTTGATTTTCCCTTTCCACCCTTTCCCTGCGCCGGAATTGATCCCTTGAACCCCGCTCTTATCGTCAAGGGAGGCAAGCATGTCAGTTGATATTGTCGGGTAATGAACGTAGGCGCCAACAGGCACTGTCGGGAAAAGCCATTTGCACAGAGCAAGCGTGAAAGCATAGCCCATGGTGTCAACGAAAACATCCGGTACAAGCAACGTAAAAGCATCATAGGCAACAACTAGTGACCCCAGCGACTGTCCCAGTAGCGTCATGTAAGGGTATGAGCTACTAACCACATACTTGCGGGTTGTCAAGTATAGGAGGACCACGGTCGGAGCGTGTAGGCGAATATTGAACCGGGTCTCCACTCTCTCCAGCATAGTGGCTTTATTGACTTCATGGTCACCCGTGTAGATAGCGCAGATTGCCTTTGGCCAGCGCTTCTGGGTTGCACGTATTGCTTCCCATAATACTCGTTCGCCACCTCCGCCGGCATTGCTGTAGCATCTAGTCAGCGTTGTACGTTTCGATATGTATAGAGAATGCCATACCAGAATGGGTGAAAGAACCCAATGATCCCATCCCAGTCCTCTGAACTCTGGTTGCTTTCCTGGCCAGTACCGCTACTGGTTTCACTACCAGTTGATGTCTGTACCCCGCCTGGGGCTGAACTATCCACCTTCTCCCAATCCTCATCTTCGGCACCGTTCCGCGTTAGTGAAGTTGTTGAACCCTTCGGCCGTGAGGCGCATAATTCCTTCTCTTCAGATCGCGCCCGCGCGATCACATATTCCCGGCGAGACCGTGTTCGTCGCCATATCAGCCAGCCCACTCCCCGAAACACTAGACCGATGAGAACGCCTGTTAGCTTCGGAAGCAGGATAGCCGTGGCGGTGAGGGCTAGAATGGCCAGAATAGCGGTTGATAAGAAGGCCATAGTGAAAAGGCAATAATTAAAGACAACTCATCAGAAATCACACATAGTAAAAGAATTTGAAGTCAAACTGGTTAATAAGTTAAAAAATGCCCCCCCTCTCATGTTGTCAACACGTTGATCAATCGGGCCAATGAAGTAACTTAATATGTGTCACATGATGATTTCCACATATCCGCTTTCCGATGCGCGACTTCTATAGCTTCACTACTTTTGCTGCCTTAATTTTTTATCTTCCCTCACCCCGCGACTGGAGTGATGTATGCCCTCCGCTCGGCACATGCTCTGCATTTAACACCACGAGTCATACAATTGCCTCGCTTGCAGGTTCGACATTTCCACCCAACAAGATCAGCCTCATCCGCCATCATCGACCTTGCACTGGACAGCTCTACCGCATTTATTCATGGCGTCCACAATGTTTCGTGTTTACCATGGGTTGCCTCAATTCCTCTGACGGCCGTACTTGTTCGTACATTTGTCGGGTTGCCCATCATGATATATACTCGACTCCATCGCCATCGCGAAAAAAAGATATCGCTGATTCTAAGCGCTTGGGCGAGGAGATATCAAGAGAAAGCCGCGGCTCCCGAAAAGACTACGAGCCCGGGGAAGAAGTTAACACTCCTTGAACGAAAGCAAAAAGCCACTCTTGATCTTAGAAATCAAACAGCGGTGCTTCATAAGCGTTGGGGAATATCTGGGAAGCACAAAGCAATCGGCTTACTGCAGATACCCGTCTTCATTGCGCTCATGGAAAGTCTGCGCGGGATGAGTGGCAACAATAGTGGCATCATTGCCTGGCTGTCGTCGTTCATCGAGTCGCAAGACCCCGCCTCCGCAGCCCAATCTCTGCATTTAACCTTGGAGCCCACTCTTGCGAATGAGGGCGCCCTCTGGTTTCCGGATTTGCTGGCCGGTGACTCGACAGGTGTGCTGCCACTTTTTCTGACTGCGTCGATCTTGGGGAACGTTCTCACCGGATGGAAAGTCATGCCCTTGAAGGAGATCCAGCTCCTTCCAAAGACCGAGATGTATAAGCAGGTCTCTCTCAGCGGTTTGCGGACCTTTATCGTGGTTTTCACATGCTATATTGGCTTCGCGAGCTGGACTCAAGAGATGCCAGCTGCGCTTATGCTCTACTGGATCACCAGTACCAATCTTGCTACGCTGCAGACTTGGATACTGGATAATAAGGTGTTTTCACCAGTGAAATTCAGACGCCACGTCCAGAAATCCATCGCTTTCGTGAAACCGGGTGATGAGGACCCTTTCCAGTTGAGAAACTTGCGCTGATTCCATCCGTGGGAAACGTTTCATGGAATAACATAAGCTCTTTGTTCTTTACGATGCCATGGATTGATGGTGGCTTGCTCAGCCATATCCCATTATAGAGTTGGAACTACACCCCAGCTCTAAATAGATTCCAAAGCTTCATCAGGATGGAGCCCACATTCACACCGGAATTTGACAGCAAGCTCATGTCAGACCTGCTTCAACCCATGGCCTCTGGGTGACTGGTACAGAATTTACGAGCTGGCTCGGATAGGACCAGTCGTCACAGGATAGCCTTTTGGGTCGTCAACGTTCATAATTTGGTCCAACCCCCCTGCCGAATGACAGTCCAGGATGCATCTAGTTCATCGACTGGTTTCGAGATTCATTGTGTATCATAATTTCCTTGCCCACCTGTATTCATGTACAATAATATTCTTTTCTTCTTATAAGAATAGTCGGCCGCGGATGCGGTCCCTAGTATGAACATATCTACTACCTTCTATTTCTTCGATTGAGCTTTTATATTTTCCATATATTCTTCTAACAAAATAATAGTTGATTGTCCATTCGTCAATTGGCCTAGAAGTCCATGCTTTAGACCTCTGATGTCTTTTTTCTAGCTACAAGAATCTTGCTATGTATTTCTGGTAGTCTTTTAGTAGTCTGTTTAGTGATATCTTTAGTAGTCTTCTCAGATATCATTCTGTTTAGCGGAAAAAAAGGAAAGGCGGGAAAATTCTTAATTTGTGCAGACTACATTTCTAAGTATAATCTTTGATGTGTAAAAGGGATATGTGTTTTCGTTGTTTTTTACGAGATTTGTCCACCTCGCTCCTGATCGTATCGGGCGAAGTGATCTTGATATCTTGGCTCTGTCGCACTGATCCACTGATCGTCGGCTTGACCTTGACCGATGAATCTAACAAGGGACATTGCAAATGCGCATTATGCATCAGACAATAAATTTGCGAAATTAGAGAAACTATTCCTTAGTATCTTGCCTTGGCCTTGCCGGAGAAAGTAGATTGCAGAACATATAAAAAAAGCCCGCCATCCTTCAAAATGCTTTGGAAATGTCAAGAATAAAACATAAGACAAAACGAACGCCTAAAGCTTTGACTTGGGAGGTTGTTCTGAGGCACTTGCTTCTTGGTTGACTTCCACAGTGCGCGAATCAGGGCCCTGGCCAAAGAAGATAACCTCAACAGTAACATCGTCACTAAAAAATATTAGCCAAACCGTTAAGTAATGTCATGAAAAGGATATTCATACCGGTATCTGCGGGAGTAAGGACTAGGTAGCGTCAACAACGCACATACCATATCCTTGTCCTTTCCGCCCATTGCGTTCCGCACAAGATGAGTCGCTGCGTTCTTGTCCTCAACGACAAATCGAGTAGCCGCACCAGAGATATCATACTGCTGCTGGCGGATGGGACGCCGTTGGCCTTCCGTCGATCCGTCAGTTGCGGTTTCCACGGGCAGTTGCTTCTGACCATCGAACCCAAACCAGCTTTGTAACCAAGCCTTGCTGCCTGTGACAGCAGCAGCGGATTGTTGTTGCTCAACCCAATGACCAACCAGACCGACAACTTCTTCATTGCTCAGCATCTCCCACAGACCATCGGTAGCCATGACGACGAAGTCGCCCTTGGAGGGATCGATCTTGGTGGTAGTAATTATAGGCTCAGCGGTAACATAAGGGGGAGTCTTCAGCATTGGATGAGGGGTGCGCCCAAAGAACTTCGCTTTTATCGTATCTTGGACGTCCCGGCTCCACTTGTAGAAGGCGTCACCGAACGCACGGCTGGGTTCAAGCTGGCCGAGGATTCGGCCATTCTTGGTGACATATGGCTCGCCAGGATGTTCTTCACGCAAACGTTTCATTTCAGATGGGGTGCCACCAGTCTGGTCCTCAGAAAGGGCGGTAGCAGTCCATTTCCCGTTAGGACCGCGACGGCCCAGAACTGCGCGAGAATCTCCGGTAACAGCAACCTTGAGGTCCTTGGACTGGGAGTCATAGAAGCTGAGAAGAGCACATGATCCTGAAAGAGCAGGAGCAAGGAGCTCGGCGGCAACCCGTCGTGACTTAGACTTCATGACTTCCTTGAAACTCTCATGTACGATGTCATTGTCAAGGCGGACGAAACCCTTCTTGATGGCGGCATCGATAGCCTCGGATGTTGGTACGAGGAGAGATGGATCAGCAGAGGCAGCTTTGTAAGTTGTGTTCAATTCACGCGCCACATATGAGATCAAAACATTGCGCAATTTGGCGGATGTAGTCCAGCCCCTAATTTTTAGTTAGTATTTGCACGATAATTATTCAAGCTTAACACAACGTACGAGTGACCGTCGAAAACTCCCCAGAACATCCAGTCACTGCTTGGCTCGCCATTGTTGACAGCAGCCACAGATGCCGGAATCTCCACTATCTTCTCCGCATGGTCATCCTCAATGGGGGAATTGCTGGCAACCTGAACCACATCATAACGAACGACACCCTTGCCCCGGTTGACCAGGTATGACTCCTCGTTCTTGCGAAGCTTCTGGGTCGCTTGCTCGGGGGTCAACATCTCTAGCACTTGACGACCTGAATCGTCTGTGTTCTTGGCAATAGGCTGGTCTCCGGAGAGTGTCGCGGTGTAGAATTGATCACCACTGACCAGCAGCGCACGTCGCGTGGTCTCGGCGGGGCTTTCTGCGTAGGCGGAGTTGAAGGCACTTGATGCGAAACCCCGGACCTGGGTTGCTGCCGATCTAACGGTGTCACCCTGATAAGCATACCATGCCCCGGAGGCAACGACGGTCGAGATAACGGCGAGGGAGAGGTTGCGGCGATGCATCGATGATTGAGGAGCTACCGGAGTGTGGGATGAACGTCTGCCGCCAGAATATGGCCGAATACCTCGCAGCTGGTTGAAAGTCAAAGGGCACGGCCGTTTAGCGGCAATGTTCCATACTGGTGCACGCCGAGCAGCACGGCAGGCCTGAATAGTCGCCCGACGCATTGGTCCGGGAGTAAATATGACAGCTGGTAAACCTACGTGCCTTTTCCAAGGCAGATAGCAGCTCTGAGATTGTATGTAGATGAGGTTTCAAGCTTGTCGAGGAGGTCCAGCTCCTCGAGACGGAGTCACGTGTGAATGTTATCCAAAAAAGCGCTAGTCCAAATTAGTCTCTGTCGTCATTCCCCGCGGTTTTGTTTCAGCGCGATCTTTTTTTGTTTCCATCGAGTCAGCTTATATTGCGTTCGGTCGAAGGCTTTTGCCTCGTTGTATAGGATGTCATCACGAGCAATCCGAAAACTGCAAAAGCTGCGTGAACAAGAACAGCAGCGAGAATCCGAGCAGCAAGATGAGTCAAGCGAAGACGAAGCCCCGCGCCCCGCGAAACCGAAGTTCAATGCCTTCGATTTGCTGAACGCTGAAATTGAAGATGAGGAGGAAGACGAAGAGGAAATAGAGGAGGAACCTCGCACGCAGACACCAGAGCCCGAACCAGCTTCGATAAAGCCCAAAAAGAGCAACAAGAAGAAAAAGAAGAAGAAGGCGCCCAAACCCTCTGATCCAGCAAATACAGCGCCTTCAAAATCAAACGAAGCAGACCTGGATGAAATTGATCGGGCGTTGAAAGAGTTATCGACAGATGGGCACCCGTCTGTTGGCACAGGTCTATCTACCAGACACACTCCCGAGGCCTCTTTCCCAAAGACTACAAGCGAATTGCTCGGCATCGAACCCAAGTTCCTCAATGCAACAAATGAGATGCGCAGACTATTTGGAAATGTTGTTCTGGAAAACTTTGATCAACCAGCGGATAGTGGAACGGGCCGCCGTCGGGATCGTAACCGACAAATGGTCGACCTTGCTCAGGCCTTGACGGGGAGATACAGTCCAGCTAGCCGAGGCCAAAGCCTGGCTGGAGTTACATTGCGACGCAATGTTCTTATGCAGGGTAAAGATGAATGGCCTCGTGCTCCAAGTGGAGGGCTAGGCATGGAGACAATGGAGAAGCTTCCTTCCGGGGAGACTCTTTACCGACTGGTGCACAATACCGCCTACCAAGATGTACAGCGGCAGTTCGACCTCTGTGTTGAATCGATGGACCCACAGAGACTCATCGGACACCTCCAATACAACCCGTACCATATTTCTACGCTTCTCCAAGTGTCTGAGATTGCCAAACATCAAGGCGATCATGCTGTGTCTGCCGACCTGATGGAAAGAGCTCTATTCAATATTGGACGCTCAGTCCACTCTTCGTTTGCTAATCGCCTCAAGGAAGGCCAGGCTAGACTTGATTTCATACATGCGGAGAACCGAGAGCTCTGGCTTGTTGGGTGGAGGTACATCACCAACCTAGCAATGAAGGGCACATGGAGAACCGCTTATGAATGGGCCAAGCTCTTGCTCAGTCTGGATAACAGCGATCCTTACTGCATGAGACTGCTCATCGACCACCTCGCGCTCCGAGGTAGAGAATATGCACAATTTGTGCAGCTATGCACCCAGACACGCTTTAGCCGCGACTGGGCCAACCTCCCCAATATTCAATGCTCGCTGGTAATGGCATACCTCCGGTTGAACAAGCCCCAGGAATGTCGTCGACAGCTGCATCTCGCCATGTCCCGCTACCCGTGGATTTTCAGCAGGCTAGCACAGGAACTTGATGTCCAGCACGTCCCCAAGCAAATATGGGGCAAGATGCCTCCTACAGGCGCTCATGAGCTTCTTACCGAACTCTACATCGCCCGTGCCAAGGATCTTTGGAACACCCCCGAGGCTATTTCTCTCATCATGGAAGTCGCAGATTCTATCTCTGGTGAGGAGGAGCCTATTGAGTCGCCAGAGATCACTTTGGACATCGCTCGTCATGTGGTCTTGTCCGATATAGCTAAAGTGACAACCCATCTTCCAAACCACTTTGTGGCTGGTCGGTTATCCTCTTCCGACCCACTTCCCCCTATGAATCCGAAGCCTACCAACAACAATCTGAACCTACTCCGATCTATGCAGCTCCTGCTGGAGGTGGCGGAAATTGGCTGCAGGACCTTCTCGGCCAGATCAACCACGATGCCCGTCCTCCCAACGTCCCATCGGATGATGAAGAGCCAATTGGTTTTGAGGATGAAGATGAAAATACAGAGCATTTCGATATCCCACACTCACGCCCACCACTCAGAGATCCTGCAGCCCTTGAAGGGTGGCTCACGCGTGAGGGCTTGCAAACTCTCCGTATTTTCCTTTCACAATACGGAGTTGATAGAGGAAACTGGAGCGAAGTGGTTGTGGACTATGCACCTTTAACCAATTATCTAGAGGCGATGGCGGCTATCTCAGATACGGCCCGCCAACGGTTGTTAGACGGCACTATCACGGAGTCTCTTGGGGATTTTGCAGTCAGCATGCTCGAGGATGAACTCGCGATTATGCGAGGAGAATGATTCAGTTTCATGAACATGAATTCTGCGTTAGTCCTTCAATAGAAAATAATTGATTCTATGTACAATTTTGGGGATTGTAACAATATTTATAGCACAGGCTGGGAATTTCACTCTCAAAATCTTCCCATAAGAGGAAATGGGTACTGGTTTCTTATCCCGAGTCTTATGACTACCGAGTTGAGCACGGCTTTGAATACATATTCAAATATCCATATCAGGCTAAAACAAAGCAAAACGAAAACAGCGTACAAGACCATCCTTTTCAGAACTTACTTGGATGGATACTTATGGGTACTCAAGGCGTACGTCCCTTTCAACCATGGCGCTCTATGTCCTTTTCAACCTTACCAAGACGGCACCGTATAGTATTATGTTGGGGTTTCACTCCCGAAGAAGAGAAGAAACACGGGGAAGGCGCAGAAAGACAAAGAACACATAGCTGATCTAGTTCCAGTGTTGGGAGGATATGTGTGTTGGCGATCTGTGGGAAGAAAATTTAGGCAAAGCGAATCGGGGAAGGAGCCCCTTCAAAGCACATGAGGCCATCCCTCAGAAACGTCATCCCTTCCTGAAGCTTCACCTCCCACTCTCTTAAAATGCGAACCAGCTTGATTTGCGAGTTGTATACCAGGGATCTCTGGGTATTCCCCCTGAACGTTACTAAGTATATTTCGCTATATGGAAGCTAATATTTCAATTATCTAGGTAGTAGAATTAGTAACTTTGGTTATAGGGCTTTTTGTTGATATACTACCTCTACTCCCTCTGCCTCATCTTGCTAGTTTTGTGGATTTCCACGTAAATAATAGCTTAGTATTGCACTTACTCTCGGTCGAATACGTTGCTTTACTTAGTGTATTAAACCGATGTTTAACTAATACAGGGAGCATTCAGATTGATCTCTATTATGAATAGGTAGCAATGGTACCATAGTCGTTAGACCTAACCCTGTCTAGTACATATGGAATAGCACTCGATCACATTTGCCTCTGTGGTTCTCTTCTAGTTCGTGTAACGCAAGCAATGAAGAATGCTTCTACGAGTAGAAAATCCGTAAGGTAAACCTTTATGTCTAATAGGTATATAAATATTTCACGCACAGCATTACATCCAGTAAGTATATGTTGTGTGTACATATATTTTCTACGACCTGGAAACCTTTTGAAACCTTTCGGGGAATTTGGCGGGGAATTTATACATAGGATATTCGTCTGCTTCGTACAACGTACATGTAGGAGTACGGAGAATATATGCTACATGACCATAACGAGGTGTATCATTGGCTACGCAATGCTTGGCTGATGCATATCAAAAGGTATAATGATTTAAAGAAACAATATTATGCCTTGCCATGTTCTTTAGTAGTTCTTTCAGTAGTCTTTTTAATAATATTTTTAATGGTCTTTTAGTAGTCTTTTTACTATGATGTCTTTGGTAGTCTTTATATTTATACTATGTCCCATCTCTAAATATTTCCTCCCCCTTACTGGTGTAGAACAGCAGAAAAAGGAAAAAGAAAAGTATAAACCGCACAGACGACTCCTATAGATTATCTGTACATTCTATATTCTAATATGGATGGATATATTTAGTACATTAACTATTTCAGAGATTTTCCTATGGACCCTTGAAAGCTTGGACATAGCGGGAGTACCCTTGAGTAGATTGTGTCATAGCCTTATCTCCCGCGCAATTTTCTTTCACTCCAACACACATTTGTCGAAAGCATGGAACACGGTCCTATACCTTTAACAGCCCGTGAGGCGGCATCTGGTCTCTTGGGATCAGTCTCTATGACCTGCTGGTTTTTCCTTTTGGTATGTCCCAAAGACTTCACAAATCCAATGTATCTAACAATACCTGTGATAGGTACCCCAACTAATTGAGAACTACCGCAATGGCAACGCAGAAGCCATATCTCTCCTCTTCGTCACTGTCTGGCTCATCGGCGACATTGCAAATCTCGTTGGTGGCCTACTAGCCGGGCTCGTGCCTGTGATCGTCGCGATCGCGGTCTACTTCTGTATCGCAGACGGCGTGCTGATCGCGCAATGCGTGTACTACAAAGTGCGCAACTCGCGCCCTGAACCTTCCCACCGCCGACGCTCGTCCACAGAGACCCCCGAGCCGACTACCCCGTTATTGGGGCGGCGGTTCAGCGACTCGATCGCGCCTTCTGGGCGGCGTCGATCGTCGGGCTCACTGCGCCGGTATCAAGCTTTTGGTCGGCGTGAGAGTGAGGTCGAGGATACACTGGCCAAGATCGTCGAGGAGAGTGATTATGGCCGTAAGGCGTGGATCAAGAATTTTACTAGTGTCGTTGGGATTTTCCTCATTGGGATGGTAGGTTGGACTATGGCTTGGCAGACGGGGATGTGGGAGCCGGCGCCGTTGGATAATAAGAATGGCTCTGATGAGGCTCTTGGGGGGTTAGTGCTGGGGTATTTCAGTGCTGTTTGCTATCTGGGGTGAGTATCTCCTTTCACTGGGACTGATGGGTTGATATTGACTTTTGCAGAGCGAGATTGCCTCAGATCTACAAAAACTACAGTGAGAAGTCATGCGAAGGTATGTCTTTACTGCTCTCCGATTATGCATGTGAGCCTAATGTTGACCTTTATATAGGATTGTCGCTCTTGTTCTTTATTCTCTCTCTTCTGGGAAACTTGACGTACGGTGCAGGGGTGAGTGATACGACAAGTTGTACGATGGACTGGACGCAAGCTAACGGCGTGGATATAGATCCTTTGCCATTCTACAGAGAAAGAATATTTCCTCACTAATCTTCCATGGTTGATTGGATCACTGGGAACTATGGTTGAAGATGTGGTCATCTTCATCCAATTCCGGATCTACGCTGTGCAGGACCCTCGTCTCTCGGCAATCTCCTAAATATTGTCCTTTGCTCTTGTATTTAGAGCAACGAACTCTGTCTATATACTGTCGAATGTGTACTTCGGTTTCAAGCTCAAGAATTTGGATGAGAGATGATTTGCATGCGTTTGTGGTGATGCTGGACATCAGAAAATTATGGAGTAACATAGCGTTCTGATAGTGAACTAGCGACTGAATCCAATAATATGGTTGTTAGTCTCGATGTACATAGTAGAAGTGTGGTACTCGCGATAGCGCAGCCCCGAAATGGCTAGCAGTGCACAACACTGATATTATCGATGCAAGCGCAAGCCCATGTATGCATGTTATAATTTCAACCGTCGATAAGGACTCGAGCCTGTTGAGTGACAACTACAAGGGCCCTCGATGAAAGATCACCCCCGAGATCGAAGGAATCAAAGATATCCAACGCCATCAGCCCTACAGCACTACGTCATATGGCCTACGAACAAGTACCCCCATATAAGAATCATACGGCATTCGTTGTTGGTTCATGGTCGCATGACGGGCGTAACACGAGGACCGAGCAAACTAAGCTAGCTGATCCATGTGAAGGGCGAGAAAACGAATCATACATCTACTCGCCAGATCAAAGTAACACTTTGATCATGGACAAATCAAGAAGTGTGCCAAACGTCTTCAATTCCCCTAAAATCCAGGAAGCAACAATAGTTTCGGAATCGCAGCGGCATCCGATCAAGTCTACCTCGGCCACATTATGACGCGGAGGCACACCGAGCACCCAGTCTCCATTGAATGTCCGTGTCCGTTTGAATTCTTTTGCTAATTTTCTTTTTTTTTCTTCCCCGGTTCTAGGTCGTAGTGGGGGTCGTGGAGTATCGAGTACAATAGAGAATCGTCGAGGGAGCCGCCATGCGGCAATGGTAAAAGAGGTTGAGGAATAGAGAAAAAAGGAAACGAGTTTTCAAATTCGATATGGAGATAAGACGCTTAGTCGAAGAGACCGAAGCCCATGTCCTCATCAGACTCCTCCTTGTCTGTAGTGGGGATTAGTACCGTGACTCACAACCCAGAGATGTATATCAAAACTTACCCTCCTCCTTCTCCTCAGCCTTGGCCTCAGCGGGGGCGGCAGCGGCGGCACCACCAGCAGCAGCGGGGCCAGCGGCAGCGGGGCCAGCGGAACCGACGTTGGTCAGGAGATCCTTGATGTCCTTACCCTCGAGGGCCTGTGTTGAAAATCGAATTAGTTATCGTCTTTAAATTGTCGCGCGCGGCCATGTTCGGGTTGTTTCGATATTGGCGCGGGTTGTGGAATGGGATCAGGTATTTACCCGGGCGAAGATGGAGGCCCAGATGGGCTCAACCTCCTGGACCTTGGCGGCAGTGATGAGGGTCTGGATCTTGTCGGCCTAAATGAAGATTTAAAGGTCAGTCACAGATTTCGCAATATCGTTGTTTGATCCCAGTGGCTTTGCAGCTGCTTGTTGTGCTTCCCCTAAAGCTCTATTTCACACATAAAATAAAGCTTGAAGTGCGATCTCCAAGCCTCCACTATTCCACCAACATCAAGGATTTTTGGATACGTACGGAGACCTCAAGACCGTCATCGGCCAGGATGAGGGCGGCGTAAGAGCAGGCGAGCTCGGCGGTAGACATGTCGACGGGTGGTGTTGACCGGACTGGGTGTCTTGAAGAGAGTTGGGGATGGGAAAGAAGAAGAGAGGAGAACGCCAATGATAGACACCCGAACAGGGCAAACGCGCCGTGTGTGGGAAAAAGCCCTCGCTTAGGGCTCGGACTAATCGGGCTTAGCCTCTTCCCTTCCTCGTGACTTCGCGCTAAGCCATAAACAGAGATGGACCCAGATGACATAATGATTTAGATGACCTAATCCCCCAGTAAACTGCGCGGGGCCCGTGCAATCTGGTGGTATCTGCATGATCTCCCTATCAATCGGTCCATTCATTAATTGATATCACATCTCGGTGGGATTCAAAACGTACCATCCGTTGTTCTGGTCTTTACCCTCATAGAAACTTATTCCCTTCATTCAACTCGCCCTCAACCTTGCTTTTTCCAACGAGCATACCTATCGCATTCTCCAGCCATGGAGTCCCCCGCTATCCTGGTCCCGCTAGATCCGCGGGAGCAGCCCATCCTTGAAAGCCTGCTCCGAACCCGCGACGCGCTGCTCCTAATCAAACAGGACAAGTCCTCATACGTAAAGTCTCGCGATGTCCTACCACTTTATGAGGAAGTGATCGTAGAAGTTGAGAAGCTCAATTCGGTTCGTAAAGAGCAAGATCGCCGCTTGGTGCGCAATCGCCGTGAGTTCAGTGGATCACGCGCTCAGCTTGTAGGTGACTGACTCTCTATGACAGTGGATTATATCTTGGATGATTGTTTCCAGTTGATTTCCCTACTGTTCTTGACAGTTGGGAGGAACAACGAAGCTCCCGCCGTGTGAGTGACAATGTCCTTACCCCGCCCTCTTATGACCGCGACTGACATTTTCCTAGATACTCCTTGGCGACTACTATTCAGGTATCGCTCCTATGATTTCTTTTTGGTTCTTCTTGTTAGCTTTGCTCTCTGGATACTGACGATTTGCAGCGCTTACTTGACCACCTTGGAGAGGCTGGATTCTATAGTTCGAAGGATTTGAACTCGATCACCAAGACATTAGAGTCTACACGGGAAACCCTTGAGCGTGGCCGAAACACATACTCACCGGCTCTTCTCACGCTCCTGGAAAACCGTCTGGAACACTGTGAACAGTCACTGGCGAAGTTGCAGAAGGGTCTTGCTGCATTGGCACCTTCCTTGGCGCAGACACATGAGACACTGGTTTCGATTTTGCGATCGACATCAGCTGTCAACACTCGGTCAAAGGTATGCTATCAGATATTTATATAATCTATCTGACCGGTACTAACTGATGGTTGGGTTGTTAGTTCTCAGCCTCGGAAGTAAACGCTCTTCGAGAACAACTGAAGAAAATTGAAAAGACAACGAAGGATGGCAACTTTGTGGATGCCGAGGGAAATGTTCTTCCAGGACAGGATGACCTCAAGTCTTTGTTTTACAGGTGTTGGCGGTGGACTGAAATTGTGCTCGAACGGTATGTTCTAGGCTGCCACCGGGATGATCGGACATCGACTGATTTAAATACAGAGAGGGTAAAATTGATGAGCGGTTCCGAGATCAATACGAACGATTGTTGGAAATCCGCAACCAACTGGATCGTTTGTCTGTAACACAAGCTTGGTCGCTGCGCGAGACCGATCTCTTCGGATACCAACGAAAGCTCGACCGAATTGATGAGGCACGGATTAATGGAAATTTCGTTGACGCTGAAGGTCAGCCAGCGGACCTGCATGCGCAGAGAGTAAGAATTTCTTTTCGGGTGTTCTTTAATGGATCTGGCTAATTTATACCCAGACGCTCTTATACCTCATTCGTCGCAGTTATGCATACATCTATGCGCTTTTGATTTCATCAGAACCTGTATCTGAAGCTCTACTCCCAGTCTATAACCAACTTCAAACTCTCCGCCGGTGCTTGATTGAAGTCAAGGAGTCCGGAGGCGTTGCAAATTCGCGTGAACTTTACCCATACAGCATGAAGGTATGTCATCGTCCAAACTATTTGCGTATAAAAGCTGACCAAAACAGCTTAACTCGATTGACAACATGCGAGTTGATGGCAAATTCTACGTGGGTCCAGATATTCCTGAAGGCCAGGGAAGTGTCAACAACCTGCTAGCCGAATGCTACGACTTGGTTTGGGAACTCCGTGCTGCAGTGGTAGACGAGGAAGAAGAGTCTTGAGACCATACTGGTTTTATAGGCCAATGCCTTTTTTTTTTTCTCTACCTATGTGTTTTATTTCCACCAATGTTTGTGAATTTGCGCCGGTGTTAATGAAGAATTGGCCATGGAATGTCTTTGGCATACAGTGGTCTTTGATTGTACGATCAGAGTCGTACCTTGTTTTCTATTCTGTTTATGTGACGATAGGCGTTTGAGATGGGATTTGACATTGGCATTTGTATTGGGAATAAGGGCACTTTGTGTCCTCTGGTGGTTTTACTCCGAGTTTAATGGAATTTCTCCGTTTATGAAAGAATTCTGTTCTTTGTCTCTTGCTTTGAATGATTTTCAACTAAGAAAGAACATAATAGGCTTAATATTGGGCAACTGTGCTATTCCAGCTACTCCAATATTTGCGCAGCTAAGATAAAGCAATGCATACTCGGGGAACACCACACACTCCTATCAAGTACTGAGCCGCTGGATTGTTTGAAAACCCGATTAGCAACATTACCCTATTCAGCACAGTTGACATTTCTCAAGTTGACCAAGCAATTTTTCCAACATGAGCAGCCCTCCCCATTGACACACATTCGCGGCCTCTCACAACATCTACATCCGCGTCCATAACAGCCTCCTCGTTTTGCACAGTCTTCACGAAGCACACCCGAGAGATACCAATCCGGGTGTTTTCTCTGCCTCATCAACGCTCGTCTTGCCGACTTGCTCTGAACCATGTCTGTCTTGACCCATTGTTCCCTATGACTAGCCTAATATCTCGAATTGAGGGATTTGATTTGCTATTCATAGGCCTCGAGCTCAAACTTTTGATATCTCTGTAGGGCGTTGGCCTTTTGCTCTTGTCGTTTTAGGTTTCACCAGGGCTCTTACCCTGAACATACATAGGATGAAGATTTATATTATTGTCCTAATCTAATGAATTCGAAGTCATTCATGTTCTTATTCTTCAAATATCAAAGTCCTACCACTCACACAACCGTAATAAACAGCAAAAGCCAAGTAACATTAAATATACTATTCAGACAGCTTTGAATGGCACGGGGTTTCTCCAGCAAAATAGCAATTGTACTCAGAACAAAAGCTCTTGCAGGTGTGGTATCTCTCCATTGACCCCAGCATTAAAATCTTCAATCTCACGGGCCTTCAGGCAGCAACTGCAGGCTGTAGTACAATGACTACGGGTATTAGTATCATCTTCGAGCCCAACAACCGTCCGTGGTCTTTCACAGCAGCCGCAGCCTTTCACACAACAGCCACCTCGTCCTGCGCAATCAGCACACAGCAAATTGGAGAGATACCAGTCTGGATTATTCCTTTGTAAATGATATGCTCGCAAGAGGGACCAGGAGTCTGTGGACTCCTCTGTAGCCCACTTCTTCCTGGAAAGAGCCCAATGTCTCTTATTGAGGTCTATAAGTTGTTCTTTGTAAATCTTGAGTTGTGACGCATGCTTGGCTTTATCTTCGGAAGATAGAAGTAGCTCTGATGAGATTTGCAAAGTCTGAACCTTTTCTTGTATGGTAGACCTTTCGTTGAACCATCCAACGGCGCTCGATATCAATTTCAACCAGTTCCTTGATCCAGCTTTCTGGCCCCTTCGGCTGGGGCCTATGCCAAAACACACACCAGTATTCTCGATTATGTCCAGCTTGATATAGTTGAACATGGTACTCATAAGGAAACCGAACAATGGAAGGACGAAGTTTTGAAGGCTTTATATGTCGAACATAATCTTTTAGACCAAATAGATGTCGGACAAAATAGATTTCCTTTGAACGCAATACTGACATCTTGTTGATATAGAGTAGAATCAAAACGTATCCATCGTATACTCCATTTTCGATTTCCCCACATAATATGAGGCTAGATTCCGAAATCGGCGCAATCATCAGCCAATCAGAACGGATACAAATAACGTATAACCGGAGGAAAAAAAGAACTCCCCTTTCTTCCCTAAACTTAACAGTGAAGATGGTGAGCCAACTTGTTTGGCAGCGGGTTTCTGCCTCCCGTGGGGTAAGTAAACATTGGAGACTCAATTGGACAATCTAACACCTTGTATAGATGGCCACACGGCTCTCCCCACAACGGCTTCTTGTCCGTGGCCTAGCCACCGAGGCCTCCTCCTCCCGCATGCCCCCATATCCCAAGCTTGTCCGCAACCTCGAGCAGGTTCGTCGAGTCCTTGGCTCTGACCGCGCCCTCACCCTCGCCGAGAAGATCCTCTACGCGCATCTGGACAATGCCGAGGAGTCATTGCTCACCGGGACTAACAACGGCCGCGATGTTCGAGGCAAGGCCAACCTGAAGTTGAAGCCCGACCGTGTTGCCATGCAGGATGCTTCGGCCCAGATGGCTCTACTCCAATTCATGTCCTGTGGTCTTCCCTCCACCGCCGTCCCGGCCAGTATCCACTGCGACCACATGATCGTCGGTGAGCGCGGTGCCGATACCGATTTGCCGGCTTCCATTAAGGGTAATAGCGAGGTGTTCGACTTCCTGGAGAGTGCTGCTAAGCGCTACGGTATCGAGTTCTGGCCTCCTGGTGCCGGTATCATCCACCAGAGCGTGCTGGAGAACTACGCCGCCCCTGGATTGATGATGCTCGGTACAGACAGTCACACTCCTAACGGAGGTGGTCTTGGTGCTATTGCCATCGGTGTCGGCGGTGCCGACGCGGTCGATGCGCTCGTCGATGCTCCCTGGGAGCTGAAGGCTCCTAAGATTCTCGGTGTTCGCCTCGAGGGTAAGCTCAGTGGATGGGCTTCGCCTAAGGATATTATCCTGTCCCTGGCCGGTAAGCTGACTGTCCGCGGTGGCACTGGCTCCATCATTGAGTATCACGGCCCTGGTGTCGAGACTCTCAGCTGCACCGGTATGGCTACCTGCTGTAATATGGGCGCTGAGGTGGGTGCTACCACCTCTATCTTCCCCTTCTCGCCTAGCATGGTTCCATACCTTCAGTCCACCCACCGTGGTCACGTCGCAGAGGCCGCTGCTAAGGTTGCCGCTGCTGGCCCCTCGAGCCTGCTGCGCGCCGATACCAAGGCCGAGTATGACCAGCTAATCACCATCAACCTGTCCGAGCTCGAGCCGCACATCAACGGACCCTTCACCCCGGACTTCTCGGTGCCTCTGTCTAAGTTCGCCGACACCGTTCGCGAGAAGAAGTGGCCTGAGACCTTCGGCGCCGGTCTCATCGGTAGCTGCACCAACTCCTCGTACGAAGACATGACCCGCGCCGAGGATCTCGTCAAGCAGGCCACCGCAGCTGGCCTCAAGCCCAAAGCGGATTTCTTCATCACTCCTGGCAGTGAACAGATCCGCGCCACTCTCGACCGCGATCAAACATTAAACACCTTCTCCGAAGCCGGCGGCATCGTCCTCGCCAACGCTTGCGGCCCCTGCATCGGCCAATGGAAGCGCACCGACGGCGTCCCCAAGGGCGAAGACAACGCTATCTTCACCTCCTACAACCGCAACTTCCCCGGCCGCAACGACGGCAATCGTCAGACAATGAACTTCCTCGCCTCACCGGAACTCGTCACCGCGCTCGCTTACTCCGGCAGCACAACCTTCAACCCCATGACCGACTCCCTAACCGCACCAGACGGCTCAGAATTCAAGTTCCAACCCCCGAGCGGCTTTGACCTCCCCAGCGCCGGCTTCGAAGAAGGAAACCCCAACTTCCTCCCCACAGCCGCCGTCCCAGACGCAAGCAGTGAAGTCATCGTCTCACCCACCTCCGACCGTCTCGCCCTCCTCGAGCCCTTCGACCCCTTCCCAAAGGGCGATCTCTCAGGTCTCCAGGTCCTCTACAAAGTCAAGGGCCAGTGCACAACAGACACAATCTCAGCCGCAGGCCCATGGCTAAAGTACAAGGGCCACCTGCCCAACATCTCGGCGAACACTTTGATCGGCGCCGTTAACGCCGCCACTGGCGAGACGAACGTCGCCTACGACGAAGCCGGCAAACAATACGGAATCCCAGAGCTAGCGGAGACATGGAAGCAGCGGGGAATCTCATGGCTCGTCGTTGCGGAGGATAACTACGGCGAGGGTTCTGCGCGCGAACACGCTGCATTGCAGCCTCGTTACCTCGGCGGTCGGGTTATTGTTTCTAAGAGCTTTGCCCGTATCCACGAAACCAACCTTAAGAAGCAGGGTGTTGTCCCGCTTACATTTGCGAACCGTGAGGACTATGATCGTATCGATGCTTGTGATAAGGTTGATACTGTTGGTCTTTATGATGTGTTGCAGTCTGGTGGTCAGGGTGAGATTCAGTTGCGTGTCACTAAGAAGACTGGGGAGGTGTTTACTGTTCCTGTTCAGCACACTTTCAGTAAGGATCAGTGTGCCTTTATCCTTGCTGGTAGTGCTTTGAACTTGTTAGCTAAGAAAGCCCAATCTTGAGAGGATTTCGGACTTTTTTGACATCATAAAATGGGGGTTTGATCTGGAGTTGATTTGGATTTATATCAGTCGCCTTGTATACGGTTTCGGTGGTTTTAGATTTGTTTTGCCGACTAGATGATATCCAATGTGATCTGTATTCTACTATTTCTCGATTCACTGGTGTGTAAATGGTTCAAGATGAATCTGGTATAGTAAATAAGTAGAAGTCTGAGGCCAAATCAGTTGATTGAGCGCATTTCATGTATCATGGGATATAGTTTTGAGGCCGTGGCATCAAAACAAGATAGAATTCATAGAAGAGAAAGAAAAGAAAATCAAATGGGCATAAAATGGGAATATCATAAAAAAAGCATCATGATGCCTGGTTCTTTCATAAGATGGGAACCACCTCGAAAGGGAGGCCGAAAGACCCAGAGAATGAGAATGAGAATCAAACACGGCATAATAAACACCGTCTAGACCAAAAAAAAAGAAAAGAAAAGAAAACAAGACAACCGTATGTCCTGATTGCCGAGTTTCGGGAATCCTCGACATCCCAGAGAGCCTATATCTGAACGCCAACAAGCCTTTCTATACAGGCGAAACCAAAACCGGCTTTATGCAGATGGAATGCATCATGCAATATCCTTTTTGAAACCCGAAACAGGATAAAGAGAGGAAGAAAAGGGAAACGCAAAAAATACCAGTGTCATCCAGTCCACTTCTGATCAGAATACCCAGGGTCCCCAGGATTAACCCCCAACATCTGACCAGAGTTATTGACACCGTACATGTTCTGGTTACCATAACCACCACCCATCCCTGAATCATCCTCGTCAAAGCCAAACTCACCACCAGAACTAGCATCAAAGCTACTCCGCCCACCAATATCACCCGGATCATCACCCACAGCTGAAATCTGGTCCCACTGCAACGTCTGCAAAGCGGGGTATTGCGCAAGAAGAGCAGCAGGAAGAACGAAGTTGCCCGTCGATTGCCCGTCCATACCAGGCATGTTGGGCATAACGAGCGGCTGGGGGATTGGCTGAAGATGACCGGATGGCGATTGTTGTTGTTGCTGCTGGTGCTCTAGCAAGACGCGATCACGCTCTTGCGACTCCTCGTCAAGAAGAGGCTTGATGCATACCCGGCCGGCCTCGGAGCGGAAGTGGCGGCCTAGAGCGTCTGCACGGGCGAAGCGGCGGCCGCAACCCCATTGTCCGCTTCGAGAGAGCTCGCCGCGGCAGACGAATTTCTTTTCGCCAGAATGGAGGCCTTCGTGGCGTTTGCGGTCGTGCTGTCGTGCAAATGCTTTGCCGCACACCGTGCACACGAATGGCCGTTCGTCGGTGTGGGTGCGGAGGTGGGATCGCAGATTGTATGCGCGGGTAAACCGTTTCGGACATAGGGTGCACTGGAAGGTAGCTGGGTGTTTCTGGATTCGCTTTGGCTCCCCGGGTGCTGCCCCGGGTCTTTGGGGATCTGCAAGATCTAGGATGTAGTTCCTGTTCTCGATTGATGAGGTGGAGAGGCGGCGGTTTGATCGTGAGGGTGAGGGATCTCGCGAACCGGGGTTACTGCGCGAGTGAGAGCCAACAGATCCAACAGGTGACAAGGACCGTGCGGCAGTAGGCGCGTGGGGCTCCAGACAGGTCGCTGTTGAAGCTGAAGAAGAGCGTGGGCGGGAAGCAGGGTGATAAGGATCAGATTTGCTACGAACACGGGATCCTAAGTTCTAGTTAGTATCGTATTAACTAGACCGGTGGGAATTAACACTTACGCATAGCGGGAGGGCTCAATGAATCAAAATCAGCTGTTGATTTAGATGGATCGAAGTTTGGATTCCGCGACGGCGGGGCGAACTCAACATTGATCGACGGAGGAGCCATTTGTGAAGCTTGACCAATATCGCCCGGGATATTGTTCAATTGGCCCATGTTCATCATTTCCTCTTGGGGCATTCCGTACATATCTGTCGGCGCCGAGGGGAACTGAGAGAGATACGAATTATTCGGCACCATCTCACCTCCCTGCTGTGGCATTAACCGCGGAGAGATATACGGGCTGTGGAGGGGACTGATCCCCTGCTGATGCTGGTCTGACAACGTGAATGATTCCATGCCTAGGCCATTGTCATAAAGACTTGGATCACTTTGAGGAGCTAAAGAAGGCGAGGCATTGTTCTCAATGCCATCGAATTCGTGCTGAGACAAGTAAGGGGAGTGGTTGGCAGATGATACTTCGGACACCTCAGACGGTGCACGTCGATGGCCCTGGAAGGAAACATTATTCATAACCGACTGCCAGTCTGGACCGGACTGGGCGGTCAAATACGCCGCCGTAGCTGGGTCAAGAGAAGTGTGTCGTGAGTGCTGAGGGGTATAGTATGTACCCGGTGTGGATCCAGAGGGGGGGGGACATGGGGCCAGGCGAGGAATGCTGCTGATCTTGCGACGACGGGTGCGAAGATGCTGAAGGATTGGAGATGGGGCTGACTAGATCAGCGGGATTGATTGCTGGGTTCATTGACTGGCGCTGGTGCATTTGCGGGTCCATTAACAACGAAGAATCATATTCGGGTGTGGAGACGCTGTTGGGGCTGTGATTCTGGTAGAGTGAAAAGTCCAATTCTGGGTGATTGGAGTTGAGCATATTGGAGAAGTTTTCGTCGCCCTGCATCGGTCTGAGTCCCGTCGAAGAGTGCTGGAGCTGATTGACCAGGCTTGTCTCGAACGACTGCGATATCGGAAGGTTGTTGGTATTGATGGTTGGGGCATAGCTCTGGTCCGTCGGTGATGATAATGTCTGTGTCGAGGGCGTTCCAGCAAGGTAGCTTGGGTATCCATATTCACCACCGATGCTGCCGTCGGGATTGTGAAACGAGGGGTTTGTCGAATAAGCAGCCATGGAGGGGTCAACTCCTAATCCACCGGAGTTGAGGTCGTGGTAGTGCTGGCCGTGTGGCGAAGGGCTCACGCTCCGATGCTTGATATCCCCCGGGCAATAGGTCGTGCCATGGTTCTGGTCATGCGAGGCCATATTTGCGAATGCGCGCGGGTGAGGGCTCTTGAACGAGCGCCAAGCCGAGGCTATGGTCACAGACGAGGGACGGTGTAGGGATCGGATATAGCGCAGAGATTCGGCGACAGCGGCAGATTGGGCGAGCAAGTCTGTTAGGGACGTGGACGCCTAGTGATGTAGGGAGAATGTTGTCTGATGATATGGTGGGATGTCATTCGCAAGGGTCCAGGATCGGGTCCGGTACGCAACTGAGTTTCTGAGCGGGTCGTCAGTCGCCAGACTGCCTTATCATCTCTGAGAGCAATTATACCTTGAGTTTGACCAAAGGTCCGCAATGAGAGAGAGGGTAAGGGAGGAGTTGAAGATTAGGCGGTTTCACGTGTGTAAGGCGGTCTAGGTCAAACACGTCGGGGTATAGACGTGTTCGAGTAGGGATTATTATTTTAATATATAATATTTCCCCTAACATTCCCCTAATATTCCTATAATATTCGTATAATATTCCGATGTGGGTGCCCTAAGCGTAAAGAAGATTGAGAACGAGTTTCCACCTTCAATTTCAAGTTCATTCGAAAGAACCCCAAATGGGTCTCTCTCCCCACATTGGCAGTATCAGTGTCCACATTGATAACAGATAGGCGAACAGGAACTATTTTTAATATAACACATTCTCAGATATATAAAAAAAAACCTGCGTTGCCTATACATAAGGCCTTGAAGCATTTCTATCTCCCAAAGTGGAGGGGTTCAACGCTAAAGAAGAACTTGGCTTAGCTTTTGCACAGCCACCCAGCTGAGGCCCATGGGAACTAGTCCTATTTAGGCATAGTCGATATAAGGACTGGGCAAGGCACACTTCAACAGTCTGCCTTGTCTATACTTTCAAGATTATTTTCCTTGCTGCCTAACACTTCATGTGGCTGAACCTTGTACACTTCATCACTTAGATATCCCTTCACAGCCCACCCAACGTATCCAAACTGGCTCTAGCCTGATCATTCGACCAAGCAAAAAGCAAGTTGTCCTCGCAACTACTCCCAAGTCCGGCATTCTGAACCCAAGCAGGTTCCCAGTAATAAATACCCAACCCACCCACATCCTCCACAGCCTTAGCAAGCCTCTGAAGGAAAGTCTGTTGCCCAGCAATCGAAAACGGAATATCCTTAAGATCAGACGGGAACGCATACTCAGGTTTGGGACAAGCATACGGCCAGTTCGTCTCGACAACCAGCGTCTCCTTCTTATACGTAGAGTGCAGGTTCGTAAGACTCGTCTTCAGTGCAGCGAGCGTCGCACCCGCATTGTAGAAGGGGTAGAAAGAGACGCCGATGTAGTCGAAGTCCGTGGAGAGGAGCGGGGATCCAGATGCCAGGACTTTATTGTAGAAGTATGACTGATCAGACCAGTTCCAGCCGTTGTCGAGGTGGATCATGATCTTGGGAGTGGTTTTTAGGTTGGAGTCTTTCACGCCCCACGCGGCGGAGTGCAGGATTCGTGCAATGTTGTAGTAGCTGCTTGTTTTGCCGAGCGGCCAGAGTAGGCCGTTGCGGATTTCGTTGCCGATGGAGACGATGTCTACGTCGAGGTTGTTGGCTGCAAATGTGTTGCATACCTTCAGTGTGTAGTCGTATACTTGTCCAGCCAGGACTTCAATGTCCGTTGTGGACCAGCCCGAGGGAGTGGTCTGAAGAAGTAAGTAGGGTTAGTCATTAGATCAAACTGTCTCATGGGATTGTGTTATTTTCTTACCTGGCTTTTCGGATCCGCCCAGGTATCACTGTAATGCAAGTCAAGATATGTGCCCATACCCTTCGCCTGTACTCTCTTTGCGAGCTCAACGTTATAGTTCAGATCGTACGATCCGCCACTGGGGGTTACCCAGATACGCTGGCGAACAGAGTTGACGCCGCTGGCCGAGAGGATGGCTTCTAGCTTATCCGTTGTGCCAGCAGTGTTCTTGTAAGAGATTCCTGCCTTTTCCTCGACGAGAAGGGAAGAAATATCGGCGCCGTTGTAGGTCAATGCGGCAGATGCTGAGGCGAAGAGCTGTCCGGCAGCTAGAAGTATGTATGAAAGCATAGTGGGCAACCACTTATTAGAGCTGATTGAAGGCAATTCAGATGGCTCTGTAGGAGGGAAGAAATTGGAAAGACTCAATTTTTATGATATCTACTTCCCTATGTACGGGGGCATCTTTCTAGTGTTTAAGGTATAGTTTCAGATTTCTCCGAACATTCCCCTCATTCTGACTTGCAGGAGAATTATTCCTCCTGTTTACCCGTCTATTCAAGTAGAAAATTGTCCGAACAAATGCTTTCTTTGGTTTAGTTCCTATGAGACAGTACTGAGACAGGGGAAGAACTAAATTAATGATATTCATGTATACTTGCTGGCTTGGGAGTCTTTATCTCTGCAAACTTGAATGTTGTAATAGCAGTCTATAACTCTCTGATATTGTCATTGGTGGAATTATACACCAAACCCTGAATGTCCCACGCTAAGTGCTTTACTAAGATTGCAAGGTGGGAATAAGGGCTATGATGGATGTGGCATGCATTTTAGATATGGGTTCTTCTACAATAGGAAAAACGTTCATCTCAGGGGGGAGGGATAAAATCAAACCCAAAACCCCAAATATTTCATTTCTTCATGATACGCTAGACCGTCTCGCCTTCCAGCATCAGTCATGTCGCGATTCTTCAATCTTTGTAGAGGACCAAGAATCAAGGAACCCAAAATATTGTCTCAAAACCCAACCGCCCGGTTTTTGACAAAAGTCAACATTACATACAGTAAAAAAAAAATAGCGATCTGGCCCCGTACCCATGCATAAGACCAAGAAAAACGAAAAGAAAGAAAAGAAAAAGAAAAAGAAAAAGGAAAAGGAAAAGGAAAAGGAAAAGGAAAAGGAAAAGGAAAAAAGAAAACCCTGAAATGCGCTGTGAAATTCCCTGCCCTCCATATTCATGGTCATAGACACTGAACTACAAAATAGAACAGAACAGATATGCAGACGTGGTCGGAGGGCACCGGGAATTTCTTCGCAAGGAGGCATCGATGGACGCTCATGCGAATTTGTGTATATGTACAGACCATGTAGAATGTATGGAACAATTTCTAGGGACACTTTCCAGATATCAGCCTGCCGGGAACCGGAATGGAAAGAGAATAAAACGGAATTCGGTGATATACAACAACTTCGCCAAGTATCGTTAGGAAGTGTCGAGTGGTGGAGGAAGTGGTAGATAAACGTGAGTGTTGTAGAGGCGGTGTAGTAGACGGGGTCAAATGTAAAGAGGTGGACTGGACTGGACTGATCGGGACCGGCCACATTTCAGTTCGATAGCTAAGACAGAATATCCGATGCGGCCTTGGGGGGCGGCTTGCGCTTTCCGATCACAAGGCCTTCATCTTCCGACTCATCCTCGTCCTCGTCGTCGCAGTAGTATCTCGACTCGTCCTCTTCAAACGGCCGGGGCGAGTTCTGACGAAGGGGTTTGACTGTCTCTCCCGTTCGGAGCATGGAGGGTACTTGGTCCAGGGCATCGCCCTTGGCCGAGTAACCATCACCGGAAAGAGACGATGCGTTTGAGACGACTGACGGAATGCTGGGGTGGGAGGCACTCTGGGACATGCCGCTGGTGAAGTCGTCGGCAGAAGAGGAAGATATAGTGACGGAGGTGGAGGCAGCCAGGCCATTGTTAGCGTTGTCGGCGGGACATCCTTGGTTAGGAGGTGGAATGATGGGCGGCAGAAGGAGCGATTCAGTAGAGTACATCGCGTAATCAACTCTCAAAGTACCGCCTTCATTAGCCTCGATGTCGCTCCGTCTGCGGCGTAGGAGTGCATCTCTGGTGAGATCCAATGATTCTGCAGGTGATGCATCCTCGAGCTGCGAAGATCGTTTGTGCCGGTTTACACGACCTGGGGCCAATTGCTCGGCAGTAGGGTGTTCCTCCTCATGCCACAGGCCGGGAATGCGCACTTGCCCATGGGCAGATGCATTGCTGACAGCAAGGCTAGGCTCAGCAGAGGGGCGTTCTGAATCCCCATGGAGAGATCCTGACTCGCCAGAGGGAGAAGTGCGTCGACTGCGACTGCCTCGTGATGCCCGTCGAGTAGCTCCACTGAAAATACTACCGAAGTTGGTCTGTCCTAGAGCTTCAATTATGGAAGATGGCCGAACAGTCAATGGGATATCGAACCCGGATGGCTTGACTGTCTTCGCGGATTCCGCAGTAGATATTGAGGATTTCGCTCGACGAGGAGGACCAGGTCGGAGCGGTGTCACCGTAGGAGGTGGAGCGGCAAGCTTGGTCGCGGCAGCAACTGCACTTGGTTGCACGGCATCGAAATAAGATGCCCAATCGCCTTCATCTACTGGACTTGCAGTAACACTCTGCGCAAGCGGGTGTCCTTGACCGCTAAATTTGAGCGGCCGGAGGAATTCTTCGTCTCCTCGCAAACTGGACCGACGACTGTCGCGGGAGGCCTTTCCGAATGTACTGTTGCTTAATGCAGAGGATAAAGTCTCGGTAGAAGTTGTTGTGATCGATGTACGCTTGCGGGGTTCCTTCTCCTTCGATCGACCGCTGCCGAACCATTTTGCGACATTAGACCGAACGCGTTGAATGAAAGGGACTTTGCTGACAGCGCTGGTAACCTCTTCATTCGAGACCTCAATCCGTTTGCCCTTGCTTTGATAGCCAGGGTCGGTCTCCTCAATCCAGATTCTAGGGTTGGGAAGACCATGGAGTGTCCAAGGATGGTGTTTAATCTCTTTCAAGGTGATTCTCTTGACTGGGTCTTTGGTCAACAGACGCCTGAGCAGATCGTATAGCTCGTCGTCGATGTCCTCATAGACGAGCTCATCATCATTTCTCAGGTTCCACTGATTGGAGTCGGACGCGTCATCCATTACGGGCACAAGGCGCTTCCGTGGAATGAAGACTTCCTTCTTAACAATAGTGTGGAACATGCTGTACTCATCATCCGAAACAAATGGTAGACGACCAAAAACCATTCCGTACAATGTGACACCGAGCGACCAAACGTCAACCGCACCAGTGATCTTGGGGATCGACCCAATGGTTTCCACAAAGTCATCGCCGGTATAGCATAATTCGGGGGCATAGAACGCTGGTGTGCCAACAGTCTTGGATAATTCGCGGGCATCGTCCAATTCTGTCGCATTGGTCTCGCCCACCTGCTCTTCTTCCTCGTCCCGCATTGGGCGTCCTAGGTAGGAAACACCGAAATCAGAGATCTTCACCCGATGATTACTAGTGACAAGTAAATTGGCTGGCTTGATATCCCGATGAATGATACCCTGGTAGTGGAGGTATTCTAATCCAAGTACCGAATCCCGGAATGCGCTGCGGGTTTCGTTGATAGTCAAACAAGGAACGTATGCCATGTCATCGCCCTCTGCAGACCACTCAGGTTCAGAGGGGGCGTAACCAAAGCTACTAGAGGCTGTGCTGGAACGTCGTTCAAACGGGTAATCTGCATAGGCGCCGTACATGCTACCCTCGACAGCATTTAGAGACGGGTCCTGGGCGGAGGACAGGCTTGAGTCATCTGTTACTGCAACAGAACGGCTAGACGATCTCCTGATGGGAAGACCGGACTCATCATCCTCCTCATCTGAAGATTCCGCACCGTGCTCCAAACTCCACGCGGGGATTGGCCCTTTCTGGGCATCGGCAGCCTGTGCTTCAATCCGCTCGCGGGCCCTTTCCCGTTGCTCCCGCAGATGCTGAGCAGTTCGAATGAATTGGTGGCTCTCTTCCAGAAACGCGGGAGTGTCTGGGATTCCATTCTTCTCCCGCTCAAGACGTAGCTTGTCGACGTGGACAATTTCTCGTAGACCCTTCTTGCGCCAGACAATTTCGCCATTTTCAACATATTCCAGCACAATGTATACCTTTTGTCGATTTGGATCGTCGATGACTTCGAGCAAGCTGACCACGTTTGGATGCCGTGCCTTCTTCAGAATAGCTACCTCCTTCTTCACTTTATCTTCTGGATTGCCCAACTTGCCTAACCGACGGCGAGTGGAGTACCGCTGGACAATCTTGATGGCAACTTTCTGCTTAGTCGCAACATGCTGGCCAAGTTTTACCTTGCCATGTTCACCACGTCCAAGTTCTTCGAGGATCTCATACTGATTGATAGTTTTGTTTCCCGTGACCATGTCGCGATCAACTTCGGCGGTGTGTGTCTCTTTGGGTGGTTGAAGATGTGAGGGATGGAGAAGCGAGCTTCGCATCGAGATGTCATCGTCAGACGCGGATGGCGTTCCCATACGAGGGTGCCTCATGGAGAAGAGCCCCGGGCTCGACAGCGGAGTGTTGCCCGCGGTACGAACACCACGGGCATAGGAGTGTCTCGGTAGAGCATCTGGTTGTGTGAGGTGAGGTGGTTGCCAGGTGGGGTGCACCTGAGACTGGAGTGAGGCATAGGATTGGTCGGGGTAAACTGGTAGTTGATGATCCGAGTGTCGCGAGGCTCGAGGGCTTCTTCCAATGCTTCCACTTTCCGATCGGACATCGACCACGATACCTTCGTTGAGGGCTTGTAGGGAACTCGACGACGAGCGATTCGAGGGGGTACGGGTACTGTAAAGGCCGGGGAAGGCCTGGCGAAAGGTTGCAGTGGCTTCTGACACATCGGTAATGATGGATGGTTGTTCCGCGGATGATTTGGATGGGGGACGAGACTCGGGCTGATCGTTCGACGCAAATTGTTGCGATGACTCCTCAGACCGACTCTGATCCCGCTTGTGATTTTTTGAGACATTGCCATTCCGAGCCAGCTGATCCGGATCCTCCAGACCAGCTTGCGAGGATAAAATTTCCGTCATATTCCCTTCTGGCTTGTTTGTGATATTATTTCAAAGGGAGGCCGAGGCAGCGGTGCCGAACGTGTAGAGCATCCTAGTTGAACATCCTCCAATTTGACAGTTTTTATTTGTTGGGAGTTTCACTCGTAATAATTGGTTCAAGGTGAGCTGACAAAAAGCTCTGTTGACACGCAGGAACGGGTCGGCATTACTTTCGTCAAGTCAATAGGGATGGTGACAACTATGCAAAGGAAACCGTGTACCGGACAGCGGGTTGTCGCCTTAGGGGGGAAGGACACGAGGTAGACCTGCTACTGCACGAGGACTTGGACGATCCCACATCCACACGTGGGGAGTTTTGGGTCAAAAAAGGAGTGCCGTTGCAACAGATGCTATAAATAATTTGGGGTTTGGTTCATTCGGATGGCCCAATTCTGGGGATGGAGGGGGAGGGCGAGACCGAAATATGAAAACCGAAGGCGAGAAAAAGGAAAGGCAAGACACCCAAGGAGCTGTGATAATTAAAAAGAAGAAGAAAAAAAGAGGTGTAGAGCGAGACAAGAGGGGAGTTTAGAAGAGTCGAAGGGGGGAGGTTGGGTGGGTGCTAGGGCAGAGCGATAATCGGGACGCCAAGAAACAAAATAATTTACCCAAGTTGATCGTCGAGTTCAAGTTAAAATAAATGGACTAGTTAATTTACTTAGAATACAACATATATCAAATTCCATTTTATCCGACTGTCAGCTCTGAAATGGTGTAAGATCTATTGAAGACAATATTACATTTCTTATAGATTCGCCACTGGGGTTTTACGTCGATGACTTGATAGCCTATAATGAATTGACCATTCCCACAGATCCTGGTATATGGGCCGAAAGCCCAGAACTTGGTGCCAAGTAAGAAATGGCCCATGGTTGCCCAACTTGCTCTGATTCTTATTTTTCCTTATTTGTCTGGACTTGACTTCCTCGGCTCCGTATGATCCGTAGAGTGTTCTGGCTGCAGTATATATCAATTTGCCCTCCAATGGTTATGATTTGAAACTTAGCTTCTGCCCGAACTGCTGGGCTCCAATACCGGAATCCGTATCTTAGGCGATAGGCGACGGATTATTTTTTATGTATATTTTCCATATTTTCCATTTTTACCTTTTGCTTCTTTTTTCCCCGAGGCAAAAGAGGCAAAAACTTGTCCATGGATGGACCTTCCATGGCTTTTTTTTAACTTTGCTTTACCTTTGATACTATACTCCGGTATATGTTATTTCGTATTATCATTCTGTATATATGGGTATAGATATATGTCTAGATATAATATATAATACTCCTAAACCCCCCTCGGGAGGCGTCCTGCATGAAGCTCTTTAGAGAACGTGAGAAAATCCGTGCGTAAATGTGTCCATGCGCTATAATCGACGTCATAGTCTGGCCCCTAATTAGCCTTCTTTCCCTTTATAGGTTTCAAAATATATACACCGTCTTGGCACTTATCTCCCTGTTACAACTATAACATATCTATTGTGGGAATTCTAATCGTAAATTGGATAATATTCTCTTCCTTATGATAGAACTAAATTGGCCCGTAAAATACTATGTATAGAAACACATTATTCACCCCAATTTCCACAGTGCGGGGGATCACTCGACTGGAAAAGGGGCTAAATAGACTAGACAAGGATCGGGATATTTATTAGCATACTCCATACTTGGTAGTCCATCTACTGCAGGCACTAGGATTAGTCTACTAGCCTGTTAGGAGGTCCACCGATGTACTCCTCACCTCATGTAGCTAGGATTGGAAACGCCCTCGCTGTCGCATGTGGAGTGGCTGATGAATGGCTATATGCCGCATTCTAAGCAATAGTAGTCATCTTATAGCGCAGGATAAAGTAGAGAATACAAATCACTTCTACCATAGTTGTAGCATTTGTACCCCCGCAGTGGAAGCTCGGCCTGATCATCCGAGACAGCACGCTCTGCAGCCATTTCCGGCGCCGATGCACGCGATGTCAAAGCAAGCTAATCCTATAAAAGAGCTAGAGGGACAATTGTCCGGGTTACACTTTGACCGTTTCACGAAAATAATACTCTACATGGCATGTCTCTATTTCATCCTATTCCACATCCAGGTTCAGGTATTTTAATTCTCCATGTACAGCACAGTCACCGAGCGCCTCCTGCATCAGAAAAGCGATCAAAGCACACGAAGACGAGCATGGCCTTGGCTCACCCAGGTGAAATCCTATCCCCAATTTCATACCCCACATCCAACTCGGGATCTGCACTGATACTTATTGAGGAACATTGCTCGTGTTGATCCTGCTGTGTGACAAAAGAGGTAAGAGGCCTTTTCGTTCTTCCGTCTGATTGAGTCCCGGTCAACCGGGTGTGTGGCATGCCCTAGCCCCTTATTACTCTGTGTTAACGTCGGGCTGGATTTACAATTTGACTGTCTGGGACACCGGACATTATTAGACATCCGTGGACAAGGTGCTATTGTGCATGATGTTTGTGCGCAGGCACGGTGCGATGTGATTGATTCAAATTATCGCTCTCAGTTTATATCGACTGGTTTTGTTGGTGTAAAGGTGTTGGTATTGAATTATAATCAACTAAAGCCCTGTTGATACCTCTGAATCCCAGGTTTCCACATGTGATTGTATATAAGCCCAGTGGCGACTCTTTGTCTTAGACCATTTATAGTCCATATGAGGGCAAGGTATCCCGTATACTATGACAAATTATTGAATATCTAATTGAAGATCTACTGGCTGAAGTCGACTAACTTTTCCACTTATGTTTGCTTTTCTCTTCACCTCTTGCTTCTCATTGCTCGTACTCTTACAAACATAAGACTCCGCACCCCCGAATGCCGGTGACTGACGATGGTAGCCGCTGGGCCTCTTCCATGCACAGGTCCCATTCAAGGTGCCTCCAATAACCGGGATAATTATTTGCTTACACTGCCAGCTGCATCGGGACTGTAGAACATAGTCTATGCGTAGAATGAACCTCCCATAGTCAGACATGTATCCACCCCATGGTCATACTTGACCTATAGAATTATTGTTTTTCCAATAAAAACTAGACAAACAGCCCAATTTCATATATGCGAACTGGCCACACAAAGTCAAAGGTTAGCTTGGTTGTCCTGCCAACACTAGGGGTAAGCCGGGTGGTGCCATACTGTGGTGTTTAGAGCCTTTGCTCTTATTATGAAAACACTACATATGCTGTAGAGAAAGAGAATATCTAGAGACGCAGTTGTATATCTACATAGACAAGAGTAGTCTTTCGCATAAGCGGTCTTGTGATGTCATTTTCAGTGGTCTTTTCAGTGGTCTTATGGTCTTAAATAGCATTCTATTTAGATGTCTTTTCAGCTTTCTAGGTCGATGGCAAAAAGGCGGAAAAGGGCTTAATTTGTGCAAACGACTTTTCTATGTATAACATTTGATTAGTATCCATGGATCAGTTTATGTTTATGTCATGTCAGTTTATACCCCCACGCGAAGCGACTGAATCTCGGTGATACAACTGAAAAGGTGGAGGCTCGAAGATTCTGGCCATCCGGTGGTGAACATTTGAACAAATCCACCCTCAAAGCCCTCGCTCGATGTGTTTCTGGATGTGAGTTCCCTGATGAGTTTGTTACGAACAAGACCTTTGAGGGTTCATCCAATCAGTCTCGCAATCTACAGGCAGGTATGATTCTTGGGGCAGATATTCGAGATACCGAACCTGGCAACCGTGATGCGTTGATCGAAAATATGAAGTGGCTCTGAAATGTTTGTGGAGTGGAAATGATCAAGAGCAAGGGGTTTTCTCTCTTTATTTCACTTATTATGAGCAAGGATTCGGTGAATACAGTGGTGATATATGAGTATAAAGCCTGGATACTCTGTAGCTAAGAGGCTCGATCAATCTATGTTTTACATGTCAGGTGGGCAATAAACAGTATCGTGGGGCCAAGTGCTCCTTTGGGCCTGAGCGTGAAGTGCTCAATCCATGCCTCTGATCAAACTCTGAGTAATCATCAGTGAGCAGCCAATCACCATCACTGAGTCTGAGCCCGGACTGAAATCTACAAAGTCTTCTTTGATGTCCGTTGGCGCTTGATCCCAGAGTCTGTGACGTTGCTCGGAATCTTCTCAAGACAGGATCGATCCCTGGAAAGCATCACTGCTGAGCAGCCCTGACGAAATCTCATCAAGCCCCTCTTTGATGCAATGTACTCTTTCTCGTCTTCCACAAACTCTGAGCGCCCCCATAAAAGTGACGGCAGCTAAGATAGGAAATCAAGTACGTAGTGTAACCTAGGTAGGTATCAGTTTATGTGTCATTTTAAGTCCAAGCTGAGACCCATCTGATACCCGCTTCAAGCCCCACAGAGGATCTTAACGTCAGGGAAAGGATTCCATTTAAGGCTAGTCAAGTTAATCTAAGAAATCAAGGAAATCAGGTTTAATGCTACTTGATGTACTCCGTATATGGCTTGACATGTACTATCCGTTGCATAGGGAATAATATTTAGTGTACCCTAAAAAAACATGAAAACACGCAATCGCCCAGCGTTGCCCGGCAACGAGGTTGATCCAACATTGATCTGGGTCTCGGCAGTATATTAAGTTCCCTCTTTCTTTGTTTAGCGCGAGCAAATCAAGTCGGCTTTAATGTAGGTGACACTTAGTGATTGGTCTGGTAATATAGAGAGGAGGCGAGACCCAGGTTCAAATCGTCACTTGTTTACTGAAGCTCTCTACAATGCTACCCCTCAATATCTCTTTACCTACCCCGTACCATTTTTCATTTTGAACGTTGACACCTGTCACATTTAAATCTACCCATTATCCGAAAATAGACACCCCTTCTTCGCGTGGCATGCCATGCTCGCCGATCCTGGAATGTATCCCTGCTTCTGATGTCTCAGAGTCGCAAGGATGAAGCAAAAGGCGAAGGCGCTCTTACTTGTGCTTCTTGCGCTCGTGGATCCCTCTAGTGCAATCCCATACACCCCATCATCTATCTTCCTTTCCCCGCAACACAATGACTCTCTCGCATATATCCTCCGACCCAGCCCCACCGGTGAAACCGAGTTTGTCTCCCTCAACCTGTCCAGCAGTATTGATGCCGAGAATCTATCATATCACACGCTGCTAAAGAACACGCCATTCAACAGTTCTAATCAGAACTCGAGTTTTGTCCCCGCCATCAACGACCAAGGGGTCATCACAGTTTACTCGGGCAACTGCCACAGTGTATTCGACAACCCGGCACTATGGAAGTTCCACCCAAACAGCAAAAGTTTAGTCGGCAATGGGACTTGGGATAGGCTGCCAGTTATCACCAGCGACGCAAAAACCGCACCGAACTATCTGGCGGCGGGGTTCACGTATTCGTCATCCTACCACGAAGATGAGAGCTCCATGTACGCTTTTGGTGGGATGTGTCCATTCGCGAACAGCACGGACGAAACATGGATCTCGGCAGCCAACTACTCCCGGTCGACGGTCGTGATAGGGCCAAGTCCATACTACAACACCAAGTACAACGCTGCCACTACTGGCAAGCGTGCGCCGCCCATCGCTGAAGCTGGAATGGCCGTCGTGCCGCTTCAACCCACATATTCTGCCGGTTCTACGGGGAAACAACAGGACTTTTTGTTTATCGGTGGTCATACTAGGGAGGCGTTCCTTAACATGTCGCAACTCGCCATTTTCTCGCTGCCGCAGCAAAGCTGGAGCTTTGTTTCTGTAATCTCGGATTCGACGCCAAAGACTGAGCTCACTGTCCGAGATACGGTTTCTGTTGAGCCTCGCTCCGGTCACACTGCGGTTCTCTCGGAAGATGGAAATAAAGTATTTGTATTTGGTGGTTGGGTGGGTAATATGACTGTCCCCGCCGAGCCGCAGTTTGCAGTTCTGGATCTTGCAGAAGGATTTGGCGGAGCTTCCGAATGGATATGGACAGCACCCTCTTTCGAAAGATTAGGGATCGCCGAGGGTGCTGGCATCTTCGGACATGGAGCGGCAATGCTCCCTGGCGGCGTGATGATGATTTCTGGGGGCTACAATATCCCCAAACCATCCTCGAAACGGGTCTTAGCGACTGCACAGTCCAACTCGCGGGTATATCTCTACAATGTGACTTCAAACAGCTGGGTCACTTCTTACCGCAACCCTGCAGCCAGTTCCTCGACGCATTCCTCCAAGAGTTCCAGTAAGCTTTCATCATCCCAAAAAGCCGGCTTAGGGATTGGACTAGGCATTGGATGCCCTGCTGCTATAGCTATCGTTTTGTGCGGATGGAACTACCACCGAAAGCGCCGTGTGAAGAGCAAGCGAGACTCGCAGCTACGTGAACTTGCTTTGGGGGCAGAACGAGCTCACTTTTGGGATCGAGATTGTCCAACCCAGGCAAGCAGTATTCGGAGTTCTGGAATGAGCGAAAAAAGAGATGTTCTCGTGTATCCTTGGTCAGCAAGTCGCAGCCAGACGGCACGACCCAACTGGAAAGACCAGGGCGGAGGAACGGCAGAGAGGACTGGGTTACTGATGGACCCTACTGCTCCATCCAAGAACAAACGACCCCCTGTGGTACCTCCAGTGAACAATCGGTCGTTCTCATATCGGAACAGTGAATACCGGCGCAGTGATACTGCTAGTGATATCCATCCTATTGATGAACGCGAGGAAGATGAAGCGATATTCCGAGAACATCTTTTGGCAACAATTCCACCCGGAACAAGACCCACGGTCAAGTCGACGGAGGCCGATGACCCCTTCTCAGATACTCCCTACGCAACTCCTCGGAGCACCATCTTCGGCGTTGGACTAGGTCCTTTCTACAGTCGACGAAAGGGTATCGGATCTATGGATGCTGAGTCCCTGACAAAAAGCGAACAAACAGCCACAAACATGTCAGACAACACAGCCTTCTCCTTTGCATCCTCCCAGCCCATAGGCAAGGTCAATCAAGCACGGGCCATCCTCGTCGATCGACCTATTAGCTGGGGCAGTGGGCACCCGTCACTGGAATACTTCGCCGTGGGATCAACAAACAGCGACCCAGACAACGCAGCCCCCTCAGAGAAATCAGTCTCAGCGGATTCCTACTCTACAGCCCAGACAAACCTATCCCACCGCCAGTCAGAGAATGAGTCCCTCCTCTTCGACGCCCTCGATTCCACCACAGCCCCCTCATCCCCCTCAAAACTACCCCGAGAATCCAAACCCAAAGCCTCAGACTGGGTAATGAACACCATGCGTCGAGCCCTAACAATGAGCCGCCGCAGTCCCGACAGCCAGCTGTACTCTAGTGCCAGTACCAGCACAGCGCACCGCGCTTCCGGCATTGACCGTCGCAGCACGCTACTCGGTTCCAGCCACCAATCCACAGCCTCGGGCCCCAGCACGCCGCGCCGAGCAGTCAGCGCTTCAGCAGAGCTATTCCGCCGTAAGCAGGGTGCCAAAGACTGGAACGCACGTAAGCGAGTCTCAGACGATGTATTCAATACCGCCCGGTCTACGCGCGATGATCTTTTCATCGGTGCCCCGGGATACCTGGGTGACGAAGCTGGCTTTGGTGATGATGAGGAAGACGTCCATGATTGGGATTTGGAGGGTGCTGCTGAGGGTCGACGTGTTCAGATGACTTTTACTGTTCCTCGAGAGAAACTCCGTGTTGTTAATGCTACCGCTCGCGATATTGATAGTATGTCTGAGCGCTCTGTTAGTTGGGGTACTGGGAACCGGAGGGTTAGTACCTAGACCTGAGATCTGGGATGTTTTTCTCTGAGTGTCTTGTTCTTTTTTTTTTTTACCTTCTTGTACTTTTGCATGTGCTCTTTGTTAGCTGAGTCTGGTTTGGTGTCTGCACCCAGAGACACCTAGAGGTGTGTTGTGTTGCATTGCATTGCGTTGTTTGTACACAACTTCGGCGTGTTTCCATTTTCGGTTTTCTTGGAGTCTTTTTTCGTCACTGTTTTGGGTGGCCGCTGTTTTCTGTCGTTTTGATATCCACAGCGATGTTTTGATGCCGTTCCGACCTGAGACGATTGTTGCATCGATGTCTCCCCCTTCTTGTGATTATTCGCTACAGAGTGGCGTTTGTTAGATTAGGTAGCAAGTCTAAAATCGATGTCTTTGGGATTTATTGAGCCTTTGAAAGGTAACTGCAATTTCTAGACGATGTCGTATACTAGACATTTCGTAGAAAACGATGTAGGTTCTCCCGGAATTGGTAAAAGCATGAATATGGCATCTATAAAACTTTTGTAGCTCCATAATACCTTGAAGACATATAGACACAGACATGACCCTTAATGACGCTTGCATATAACATTTTTTAATATAACTTGTCAGATTTCCTTCTGTCTACGACGAAGGCGCAACGTTCGCGGTGGTAGGCTTAGTAGGCATAGTCTGAGGCAGCTGGGGAAGCAAGTTCTTGGCACCCTCACGGGCATACTGAGCCATGAGAGCGTCCATGATAACCAGCGACGACATAGCCTCAACGATAGGGACAGCACGGGGGGTAACACAAGGATCATGACGACCCTTAGCCTCCAGAACACCCTCCTCACCATCGTAAGTGGTAGTGGTCTGCGCCTGGCCGATAGTAGCAGCGGGCTTGAACGCGACGCGGAAGTAGATGGAAGCGCCGTTGGAGATACCACCCTGGATACCGCCAGAGTTGTTAGTCTTGGTAGTGAGGCGGGGGCCACCGTCCTCGCTCTGGTTGACGATGAAGGGGTCGTTGTGGATTGAGCCGGGGACCTCGCAGCCGCCGAAACCGGAGCCGATCTCGAAGCCCTTTGTTGCGGGGATGCTGAGCATTGCGTGGCCGAGCTTGGCTTCAAGCTTGTCGAAGCAGGGCTCGCCAAGTCCCACTGGCACGTTGCGGATCACGCATGTTACGCTTCCACCGATGCTGTCGTTGTTGTCGCGGTACTTCTCGATGACTTTGGTCATGCGCTCAGCTGCAGCGGCTTCCGGGCATCGGATGGGTGCGAAGGAGTCAACGGTTTCGCGGCTGATCGACTCAATCAGGCCAAGGAACTCCGGGTTGGTGGAGGCGGAGGGGTGTTCGGGTGTCGGGGGAAAGAGGTGCTCGTTGCCGACGGAGGAGACGAAGGCGACGATTTCGATGTTATGCGCTAGGCGGAGGAACTTCTCGGCGATAGCGCCGGCAGCGACACGGCCTGTTGGGATTGGGTTAGCGAGAGTAATCATTTGTGATGTTGATGGTTACACATAACGTACCAATGGTCTCACGAGCGCTGCTGCGACCACCACCGCTGCTGGCCTTAACGCCGTACTTCTCAAGGTAGGTGAAGTCGGCATGGCTAGGGCGGGGGTACAGGTCCATTGTGCTGCCACCGTAGTCCTTAGGACGCTGGTCCTCATTGCGGACGACCATGCCAATTGGGGTGCCCAGAGTGACGCCGAACTCGGTGCCTGACTGGATCTCGACTCGGTCCTTCTCGTCCCGCGGGGTAGTGAGGGCGCTCTGGCCGGGACGGCGACGGGTCATTTGGGGCTGGATGTCGGCCTCAGTGAGTTGCATGCCCGGAGGGCATCCGTCAACGATGCAACCGACAGAGCGGCAGTGGGACTCGCCATAGCTGAATCGTGTGTTAGCAACGATGTGTGTGATAGAGAGTGGGCAACTTACGTGGTGACACGGAAGTATTGACCCCACGTCGACATGATGAGCGTTGGAAGATGATCAAAAGGTATTGGAGGAAAGTTATATGTTGAAAGACCCCGAGATCAATAAAAACAGTAGAATAGGAAAAGAGAACAAAGGTGTTGCATGATCGCCAGTAGAAAAAAGGCAAATAGAAATTCGACTCATCGCTGGATTCCTATCTGGGACTAGCGCAACCGACGATCGGCCTGATAAGTTTCGTGATGCGATCAATAACTTCGCCTACCCTTGCTCCAATGCTCGCCCTTCGAGGATGTTCCTCGTCTTCGGCACTTTGGACTAGCCCATTGAAGTATGGCTGGATCCGTCATAATTCATACTATCCCTCCCACCAATTCGCCGAGCTCGCTAGCCGTCCCTCCTCTTTACACCAGATCTACCAATCGCTATCAACAGATCCCTACGTGAACCTTTCGATCGAGCACTTCCTACTAGAAAATGCCCCCGCAGAGTCCAGCATTTTGTTTCTTTATGCCAATCGACCATGTGTAGTCATTGGTCGCAACCAGAACCCATGGCTTGAGACAGATCTCCGCGCACTTCATAATGACCGCAGGAACGGCACGACTGGAGAAGACGAAGCTGCGGTATTCGTGCGTCGGCGATCAGGTGGTGGAGCTGTCTTCCACGATGAAGGCAACCTAAATTACAGCGTTATCTGCCCGCGTACTTCATTTACGCGCGACAAGCATGCTGAGATGGTCGTGCGCGCACTTCATCAGGTTGGGGCTACCAATACCAGTGTCAATGAGCGGCACGATATTGTTATGGCGCGAGCAGAGGAAATGAAAAATCATCCCAACGAGCCTCTGACACGCAAGGTCTCTGGTTCTGCGTTTAAACTCACTCGACACCGAGCCCTCCACCACGGCACTTGCTTGCTCGATTCCCCGAATATTCATGATCTTGGCCGGTACCTGCGATCATCCGCCCGCCCGTATATTCAGGCCAAAGGCGTTGAAAGCGTTCGTTCTCCAGTTGGGAATGTCTCAGCTGCGTTAGCCGACTCGTTCTTTTCCATGCAGAGCGTGGTTCAGAGTGTGATCGAGCAGTTTGCTCGGCTCTACGAGGTACATCCCGATGCTGTTCTCAGAGCCCAGCGTGCTCATGCAAATGAGCCTGAAGTCTTTGCTGGGGATTCTTGGGTGGCTGGTACAGTGGGAGAAGTGCAGGGCGAGCAGGTGCCCGCAATTGGGAAAGGAATTGCCGAGTTGCGCTCGTTGGAGTGGAAGTACACCCAAACACCGCGGTTCACTTTCTCAACGTACCCCATCGAGGAAGACCCTCGTGAACGGCCGCCATTGCCATCCTCGCTCCCCTCCAGTACTCGTGCATTCCTTCGCCTACAGCATGGCGCTATCGTTGAAAGTCACATTTCTCTCTCACCTGATGAGTCTACCGCATCCGACCAAGCCAGTCGCGTCCATTCGGCATTGAACGGACAGAAGCTGCACGAGATTACTTTGGCCCGGTGGACCGAGATCCTAAATCAGGGTCTTGGTGAGACCGAAGGAGTCGATGATGCTCTTGTGAAAGAGCTGGCCCGATTCTTAGGTGGCCACCTAGGGGGTTGATCGTCCAATTGCATTGATGCCATGCGATTCGTGGCGTGTATAGATATTGAATTCTCTTGGATACTATGTACCATAATACCATGATATCCTATATGACAATACCTGTATCCTTCATTGGTGGAATATAATTTTCCCACTTATCAGATGCTCACAGCCTATTTTGGGCTGACTAGCCTCCCGTCACTGCTGATCTCCCCACGTTACGTCGACCGGCTAAATCCAAACCCCACGCCATCCCCAGGATTCCCCCCCAAAACTGCGCACGGAACAAACTGGCTGAATCGGCTTTCTCAGCGAGTCCCGATCTGCCCCAAATGGCGCCAGGTATTACTATATGTCAGCATAGCCATGCGGACTCCGATATCAATTGCCTATTAAGCAACTAATACTCGACAATCAACCGGATTCAAATCTTTATAAAACACACAACCCTACCAACCAAAAGTTACCCCAACAGCGCAAACTCCTCATAGCGTCCAGGCTTACAGACTCACGATGTCTATCCACGCTAACGGCCGAACCCCCCTCACAGGCCTTCAGCAAATCCCCCTTCCGCACCAGATCCGACCTACAAGAAGCATGTCGCGCCATTCTCGACCCGCTAGTGCCCCTCTTTACAGTAGGCGGCACGCGCGTCAAAGTAGGCACGTCAACAACCCGATTTGATGAAGGTGGCGCCCAAATTGAGGGATACGCCCGCCCGCTATGGGGTCTGGCCTCGCTGCTAGGCGGCGGATATGAATACGCCGAGGCGGAGCGCTGGCGCCAGGGAATAATCAACGGGACTGATCCAGAACACCCGGAGTTCTGGGGCCATATCGAGGACATGGATCAACGCATGGTGGAGATGTGTCCAATTGGGTTTGCGCTTGCTGTTGCGCCTCATGTCTTTTGGGATCCATTGACGGAGAAGCAGAGGGGGGATGTTGGCAACTGGTTGGCGAGTATTAATGCGCGCGAGATGCCAAATACCAATTGGTATGTTATGGCTTGATCTTCCCAGGATGGTCTTTTGTCGGGCTGTATCGAATGGGTCGGCTAATTATGGGCGGGACGCTTGTAGGCTATGGTTCCGCGTGTTCGCAAACTTGGGCCTCAGAAAGAATGGCGCCGAGTACTCTTTGTCTCGTATCGAGGCTGATATGGACCATTTGGATACTTTCCATGTTGACGGTGGATGGAGCAATGATGGACCTAAAAGTCATCATCAGATGGATTACTACTCGGGCTCATTCGCCATTCAGTTCTTGCAGCTTCTTTATTCGAAGCTAGCGGGTGACTTCGATCCTGAGCGTGCTGAACGCTATCGTCAACGGGCGCGGGAGTTTGCTACGGATTTTGTGCATTACTTCGATCCTAACGGTATGTCTCAACCGGGTCTTTCTGATATGATTCCCTCTCTTTAGATATGACTTGATCCTGACTAGAACTACTATCAAAAAGGCAGCGCCATTCCATTCGGACGTTCTATGACCTATCGATTTGCCATGGTCGGATTCTGGGGTGCACTAGGCTTCGCAGATGTTGAACTACCGGAACCACTGACATGGGGCGTGGTGAGGGGAATTGTCCTTCGTCATTTCCGGTGGTGGTCTACGCAGGATGACATGTTCAACAATGATGGTACCTTGACTCTCGGCTATTCGTACGCTAACATGTATCTAACGGAGAACTACAATTCCCCCGGTTCACCGTACTGGTGCTGTCTCTCGTTCACACCACTGGCACTACCAGAGACACATCCCTTCTGGTCCGCGCAAGAGGAGCCCTACCCAAGTTCCTCTTTGCCTGAGGTGGTGGCCCTAAAATATCCCAAACATATTGCCATCCGTCGTGGTGGACACTCATTCCTGCTGTCGTCTGGCCAAGCATGCCATTACCCCCTCAAAGCGACACAGGCCAAGTATGGTAAGTTTGCATACAGTTCTGCCTTTGGATACTCTGTGCCGACGGGTGGCTACCAGCTGGAGCAGCACGCCCCAGATAGCATGCTTGCGTTGTCAGACGACGGCGGTGATATCTGGCAGACCAGACGGCTGGCTCTCGATGCGCATTTCGAGGAACCCGAGACCAATGGCCAGCCTATTCTTGTGTCTGGTTGGAAACCATGGGCAGATGTTGATATAGAGACTATTCTCATTCCGCCGACGGAGGAAAATGAGAACTGGCATCTACGCGCTCACCATGTGCGCACCGGTCGCAAACTGCAGACTTCTGAAGGTGCCTTTGCTATTTATGGATGTCGCAGTGATAACGGTCGTACCTTGGGGCCTATGACTGGGGATGACTCTGAGGGGACGATGCATGACAGCCGGAGTGGACTTGTCGTTTCATCGGCAGGGGCTGTTGGCATTGTCGAGCTCCATTCGACTAGGCGGGCTGGTCGGATCGTTCTGGCTGACCCGAATTCCAATATCATTCACGGACGTACGCTTTTGCCGTCGCTTTCGGTAGACTTAGCAGCTGGGCAGGATTGCTGGTTCGTTTCGGCAGTTTGTGCTGTGCCAGACCATCAACGGGATTGGAAGGCAGCTTGGGAGAAGCAGCCAGTTATTCCGGAGTGGCTACAGAAGAGAATGGAGAATACCGATCGGAGTTGATAGTACTCCGTATGTCGACATTCAATACAAACTTGATATGAAAGGTTTTCCGTATTAGGATTAGCTCCAAGTTTGAGTTTCCCCGCAGTCCGGGGTAAGACCAACAGCCAAAACAGCCAAAACAGCCAGAACATCCAACTTGCAAGGTTCTCCTCCCGTCGGCTAAAATGTATTCTCGTATATCTTGTCTCTACTGGATCAGTCCATATTACCGTCGAATTTTACCCCACGCCTCCCGTGTATGAGAGCTGTACTCCATCAGCCGTGCTCTTGGACCCTTGCACCAACCCCTAAACATCCTAAACATGTGAGCAGCTTCCTGCCCGTGTCTCCCTTGCTTCGGATTCGTGGATCTTTTTCTCCATATTTGCTCGCCTTGTTTGGTGTCCCTGCATTTTTCCCATAGGTTGCTTGTTAGCCAGCCAAGACAACTGGGCTTGGGAGTACACCTCTCATAGGCTTGAGGTCGTAGTATTTTTTCCTTCGTCTATATACCAATAGCCGACGGCATGTCTAGTTTAGCTTCGTTGTGAGCTGGTCTCAGAGAATTACTTTTAAGCTGGCCACTCCCCTCCTTAACTGGCCACTGCGATCATCTTCTTCAACCCCTTTTACTACTACCAAAGATGTCGTGGCTTTTAAAGAAGATCGTTCACAATGAGGCGATGAAAGAGGATCCGAAGGAGATCTATGGGTGGAGAGTCTTTATGCTTGCCTGTTCGGTTGGTCTCTCTTTAGCTGGCATTGACAACCCTAGAATTACAGACCTAATGCTTCCCAGGCCTGTTTCGGCGGAATGCTTTTTGGCATGGACACCGGTATTATTGGCGGAGTTCTAACCATGCCAGGTTTCAAGAAGTAAGTTCTTCCCTCTCTGCTGTCTGCCATCTATTTTAACCAGTGTCATGAGCACAGGACATACCACCTGGAGAACATCGACAAAGTCGCGGCAGCAAATTTATCAGCCAATATCGTCTCCACACTCCAAGCAGGATGCTTCTTTGGAGCTCTGGTTGCCTCCCCGATAGCCGAGAAATGGGGTAGACGAATGGCTCTACTCGGCGCAGCGGTAGTAGCTGTGCTGGGAATTTTGATGCAAACCGCAGCCAGCGGCCACATCGAAGCCATGTATATCGGACGGTACAGATATTCCTATCTCCAATTCACCATTCCAGACTAACACCCACACCCAGACTAATCACCGGCCTCGGAGTCGGCGCCGCATCCATGATCAACCCCCTCTACGTTTCCGAGAACGCGCCGCGCGCAATCCGCGGTGGTCTAACAGGTCTATACCAGCTCTTCATTACCGCGGGAATCATGCTCGCATTCTGGATCAACTACGGTTCGCTACTCAACATTGAGGGCCCCGCAATGTACCTCGTCCCACTGGCAATGCAAGGTCTCCCCGCAGTACTCCTATTCTTTGGCATGTTGATGTGCAACGAGTCCCCCCGCTGGTTAGCCAAACAAGACCGGTGGGAAGAAGCCCGCTCGACTCTCTCGAAAGTGCGCAATCTGCCCTCCGACCACCCATACGTGGAAGAGGAGTTCCAGGCCATCGCTACGCAGTTGGAACAGGAGCGCGCACTCGTCGCTGGATCTGGCTTCTGGGACTTGATGAAAGAGATGTGGCTCATTCCGGGTAATCGCAAGCGCGCGATTATCTCTATCGTCTTGATGATTTGCCAGCAGATGACTGGAACTAATGCGATCAATTACTACGCGCCCCAGATCTGTATGTTACTCCTGTTCCCAATTGAGAAATCCAGCTAACAAGTCACAGTCCAAAACGTGAGCACGCACTTCTAGATTTAAGCCCATTCAGATACTAATCCTTCTCCAGCTCGGCGTAACCGGCAACGCAACTAACCTCTTCGCAACTGGTGTTTATGGAATCGTGAAGATGGTTAGCTGTGGCGTGTTCCTGATCTTCGTTGCGGACTCGCTAGGTCGACGTCGCTCCCTCCTATGGACCTCGATCGCGCAGGCATTGGCAATGATGTACATCGGACTGTACGTGCGCATTGCGCCGCCAGTTGAGGGCGCACCCGTCATCCCTGCCGGGTATGTTGCGCTAGTGTGTATCTTCCTGTTCGCGGCATTCTTCCAATTCGGATGGGGACCCGTCTGCTGGATTTACGTCTCCGAGATCCCGACTGCCAGGCTGCGCTCACTGAATGTTTCATTTGGAGCTGCTACGCAGTGGTTGTTCAACTTTGTTGTTGCCAGGGCTGTGCCGAATATGTTGGCTACTGTTGGTGCTAATGGTTATGGGTGAGTTTGGCTGGTGATTTGGATTGCTGAGTTTGCTGACTTTAGGCTGTGCAGAACATATCTTATTTTCTCGTGCTTCTGTTTCTCGATGTGTGTCTTCGTGTGGTTCTTTATCCCGGAGACAAAGGGTGAGTCGAGTCTTCTGGTAATATGGTGTCTTTTTGCTGACGATGCTGTGCATTTAGGTTTGTCTCTCGAGAAGATGGATGAGCTCTTCGGCGTTACGCAGACGCTTGAGAATAAGAACGCCGACGCGGAGCGAGGCTCCGTCGGCGATCGGGGGGAGAAGTCGTCCCAGGTGCATGTTGAGAGGGTGAATGAGTAGGATTTTACTAGTTTAGGTCTATGTTGAATGCCAACTGTTTTAAAGCGATCAGATTGAAAAAAAATCAATATTTTATTTTCACAGAGTATTCACATCATAATTTCATGGATATCATCAAACCCGGGTAGTCCAACCCTCTCGATATGTACTGCGGTCCCAACACGGACCGCTGAACCTGTTAATATAGAACAAATATTCGCCTGCGCTATGAACCCACGGCATTCGCTTGAATCAAACTGGGAGAAAGCAAAAACAAAGAAAAAGTGAGAGAAGCCGACTGCCTTCATCTATCAACGCCGTGGCGCATCCAGTCTGAAAGTCACGGTAGAGATTCATCAATGAACTCAGCAACAGAAAGGGGAGATAGAATTGCCAGTGGTATGCAGGACAGTCAAAGTGAGAGATTGTAAAAAGAACGGAAAAATGGAGGCGAAAGCAAACACAAAATCATCGGATGTAATTAGTCGGACGCCGACCAAGCAGTCCACGCTGGGTCTGGCTGCGAGTCATGCGGCGGGGTGTAGGGTCATCATCTAAACTCAAACCACCGATGCCTGATCCAAGACCAGTCCGCCGGGGTGAGTAAAAGGGGTTGGAACCCAGACCAGCGCTATTCCCATACCGAATATTGCGGTTAGTGAAATTTGTGGCGGCCGTTGTAGTTGTGGCTATAGTCTCGCTGTCTGAGTCTCGCTCATAATCAGACACGGGGTCGATTTGCTTTAGAGATTCCATGGTGAAACTATGTGGGTTTCTGTTTTGGTTTTGGTTGAAAACGTTCTGATTGGCAGCAGAGAACGAGTTGGCAGTTCGATTCGAACTAAGCCCATACTGTGGCACGGAAGGTAATGCTGAAGAGAAACTAGAGCCCGCATCGGTATCGCCAAATGAAAGTGGAGGAGCGGATGATTGTGACTCAAACGATCGGTGTACAGGCGGAGTGCTGACTCGGGGCTCAGGCGTGGACTTGGATGAAGATTGACTTCCGCGCCAGTCAAGGGCACCCGATTGGCTCTGATGCGGGGATTGTGGCTGCGGCTGTGGTGATACACACTCCGAGTGCTGCTGGCTTTCTAACCTGGCCTTATTGTAGAAGGAGAATACATTCATAGTTTCCTGTGCCGCCATGAAAACCAGGAGCAGTTTGCCGTAACGATCGAAGTAATCCCGATTAAGCGAAACTGTGGGCAAATGGGCTCCCATGTGAACAGCGACGCCAAGTTCGGTGATAGAAATCAGGATCTCCATACCATTCCATTGCCCGAGAGGCCTCTTTACCATGGTGATCAAAGCGAAACCCGCAACAAGGCTTGCCGCACCTAGGGCTGCGATCTCCACGTAATTTCCTGGAATCAAGACCTGGTGATTCTGAGAGATAGTCCATGCGGTGATGAAGCTGACTAGTAGACCTAGTCGGAGACACCCATAGAAAAGATGACTTTGCGTCTCATCGAAACGAGTAGAGCCCTGGTTCTGTGGCTGCTGAGACCAGGTAGGTCCGTGGCCAGCATCGGACTGGAAATTAAAGGCACGGTCAAACAGTGTTTCCAGACCAGTAGATGTATCGTGATCACGAGGGGGAAAGAATTTTGGGTCCTTGAACACTGGTTCAGCATCGGCACGCTTTTGCTGCCATTGGCCTTGTGGTTGTGCAGGACTGCGGTGGAACGGATTAGGCTGGATCACTTGCTCAATGGGTTTTGTCGAAGTCTGAGTGCGAAGCTTCCACGCAGGAGGCATTGGGGCTGCTGGGATCTGCCCCTGAAATGGATGAGGACCGTCGAGCACAGACGGCTGATCTCGCCGTGTCACAGTCGGTCGGAGGTTATGTGTAATAGAAGGGGACCAGTCCATGCCATCATTATCCGTAGTATTGGAGATGAACGTGAGCGACTGCTCAGTGGGTGACCGTGGCTGAGGTTGGGCCAATTTGTCAATCGGAAAGCGCTGTTGTAATCCACCAATGCTCGCCTTCGGCGTTCCGCCAGATCTTGTGATGCGAGTCGACACAGGTGAATCAGGAAGCGCAGAAGAAGACGTGTTAGAACTTTCGAATTGGGTTTCCCAGCTGTTATCCGACCAATTGACGAGTGGACGACTAGAGTAGCTGACAATAGATCGAGAGAACAAAACCGACTACCATAGTTAGCGTATGGAAAGTTTAGGGGGGGAAACATACTTACCAGAATAGTGAAAACCATCATCACACCATGGAAGGCCGGGACCCGTTTGGGTTCTAACCCACTGGCAGATGGATCCTTGACCACCGCCCAGAAAACACACCGTACCACCATGACGATGAGTTGAGCTTCGTAGTACTCTGCAAGACCGCGGAATTTACCGGGCATTCCGTCTATCTTCATGCGCAACTTTGGATTCCACCAGAGCGAAAGTGCACCTGCGATCAACGCGAGACCGGCAGTTGGTGCTAGATCAGGCGAACATTCGTTGGGAATGCGCTTGGAATGGATAGAATGGTTGACGCACGAGATCACAGAGTTGCGTGTCATTGGAGGTCGTCCGGTGTCGGGTAAATAATCGAAACTTTCCGAGGCCTGGGAGAGGGTGGCTACACTGATCAAGTCCCACGCTAGCTGACCAGCAATACTACCCCAATATGCAAGTGCACCCACAAAAAGAAGCAAGCTTCTCCAGCTCCGATTCCTCGCCTGTCGGGATTCTCGGTTTGCTCGACTTTGATCCATCATGCGCCTGAGATGATCTGATTTCGCTTCGTAGCCAGCTTTTCTGATGCGAGATTTCACGATGGGTTCGCAAGACTCGCAAACTTGAGGGTATCGGTCCTCCAGACTTCTGCGGAACTGCTCATATCCGCGTTCGTATTCGCTATCGGAAGGATCGTCTGAGGGAGGGAAGTACGAAGCCAGTGAGCTTGTAAATAAATGCTGATTCCGAGTACATTTGGCGCAAAATGACTGGGATCCACCGAAATCAGTTGATTCAAAGGGTGTGTCTGATGCGCCAGGCGCGTAGACTTCGGCGTTGGTGACCACAGCTGGTGGATCTGTGATCTCTCCTTTCTTTTCAAAAACAGTCAGTATAGTTTGAATTTCCAGGGAAGAATGAACCTACCTCGTCAAAGAAGTTATCAGCCTCACAATGTTCACAGTGGAAATTGCGAACAGGCCCGCGATGAGAGTGGGCGGACCGCTTCCCACAATAAAAGCAGGTCAAACGCTTAGAAAATAGAGAAGCCATGACATAGTAGCATATGGAAAAAAAAAACACAAGTGAAAGCGTTGGTGTAAACAAGGGAGATGGTTCCGGATGCCAAAGGGAAAATAAAATGAGTCGAGCTTGCACGTGCGGGGGGAGGTGTATGGAGTCTCCAATTTTATCTGCACTTTAAGACTACAACTTTACTGCTTATTGCCATTGTTATTGACATTCATTTAATTCTATTCATTCTCTATTATTCTTCACTCTTTATGATAATGACACACTAAAATACTCTCACCAAACTCTTGAGACCGTACAACAACGGTCCAAGATGTCGTTCTCTCCCGCTTCTTTATCCTTCTGGAAACTGCTCATGTGGTGTTTCGTCCTGGCGATTACACTTGGGGCCTGCATCCTTCTCGTGAGTACCCTTTACTCATACCATTGAATCAGTCTAACCTGTCTTTCTCTCCTAGGTTCTACTTATCTCCCTCGCGATCTCCCAGAATACAATTCCCTCCAAATGTCGCCCAAGGGGATCTCCTACCCACCTATTGGTAGTCCTTGGAAGTGGCGGTCATACAGCTGAGATGCTCTACATGCTCGAACGTATGAAATTCGACCCCCACATCTACACGTATCGGACATACCTGGTGAGCTCCGGAGATAACTTCAGCGCAGACAAAGCCAAGGAGTTTGAGGCTCAACATGTACGGAATTCCCAGAGCCATACTCATAGCAACAACTATACCATTGTCACAGTGCCGCGTGCCCGACGGGTCCATCAATCCTATCTCACCGCACCATTCTCTACGCTTCAATGCTTCTGGGCTTGTCTCAATGTTCTTCGCGGGCTTCACCAGGACCAAAAGCTGCCAAAAGAATACAGCTCGCCTTACCCTGATTTGATACTCACAAATGGCCCCGCTACAGCAGTCTGCGTTGTCGCAGGCGCGAAACTCATCCGTTTCTTTCTATCTTCGGCCAAAATCGCTGCCTTATGTCTGAGTCTGCGACCAGTCTCCGCAATTGCATCGGCCCCAACGCTGCGCACTATTTACGTTGAATCATGGGCCCGGGTGAGCTCGCTCAGTACCTCTGGTGTCTTGCTGTTGCCCCTAGTCGACCGTTTTCTCGTACAATGGCCTGCCCAGGCTGGACGACGGGCTTGGTGGGGGATGAAGAAAACAGAATATGCAGGATGGCTTGTGATTTAACCGTGCTTTACACCGGCTTGATCTGTGTTAACAGTATTTTTGATGATCTGATAGGTACAGATATCACAAGAATACACCGTTCTCACCATGTAGGTACCTATGTACTACTTGGTTTCCTCTGCCACTTTTTTGGCGTTCCCTTTCCGTTTTAGTGCTCAGACCTTGCCGCCTTTTGCTCACTAAGTAGAACTGAGCACGACCTGTTTATTATATAAGCTCAAGGACTAGCCCTAACTCTGAATCTGACGACGAATACATCCATCGCACTGAAATGGCTGGGAATGCCTGGTGCCCTCACGTCTGTGATTGAGCATACACGAAGGCACCGGATTCAGTCTACCACAAAGCACGGTCACAATGTCATATCCATCTGTTGGGAACCAATCCACTGCTCGACATCATCATTCAGGTTTGCTGTGAATATGGGCCATGTCATTCCTTCCATTGTAGATGTAGATCCCAGGTCCATACCGGGTATGTCATAGTTCGACGTGAAGCCTGAGTAGCCTATCGATTGTTGGTAACTCATTCAATTGGCCGAAACCGCGGAAAAATACTAACTTGGAAAGTAAGAGACAGCTGTGGCTGGAACAGCAGAGGGCAATGCGTCCTCGGACGTGTAGGGCTCAGTGCTTGCACGAGAGCCACCTAGAACATAATTAATGGCCACGACGGCTTTTCGAGCCTCTCTCGAGTTGGCAGATTGCCGACTCCAGATAGCCTGGGATATTCTTAGGAGATCTCCGATCCGGTCCATGTTCACCAGCATAACTTCAGGGTCTCTGGAATTGCCAAGGATTGTGTCCCTTTCATTATTATGAGCTTGAACATAGAAGCAAAGCACACTTGTGGCCAGGAGGAAGTCGTTTATGAAGGCAGAAGAAACTCTCCAGCGGCTCTGGTACAACAGACCATCTACCTGAGTCTCTTCGTCAACGAGACGCTGAAATTCTAAAATCTTCATCGCAGAATCCAAGCATGCTGACCGCGAGCGGCCATACTGCCGGTGAAGGCAGGAGGGTTTGAGAAACTTCCTGTGCAAGACAATCTTCAGTTGATGGATGATCACCTCCAGCCATATCCTTTGAACTATGATTTGAGATGGGACATTGAGGGACGATGCGAGGCTAGTCCACTTCAAACTGGATGGGATCGTGTTCCCAGCATCGTCAATCTGTTGGTCAAGCTCCAGGGTCTGGGCATATGCATGTGGTTGGGGTTCCGTAGCCACATCGGCGACTTTGGCTCCTACCGAGAGTAGTCGGAGCTTGGCTAGGACATAAAGAGTAGGTGTCACCTCAGTCTCGGGTTTTGAAGCGGGCAATGTAAGAGTGTCCTCATCGAAGTCTGAATCATTCAGGTTCCGTGGCTCGGCAGTATCGGTGTCCCTTTCTTTGACCAACCTAGGAAGCCCCAACTGCGTGGAGACGCTAAAGTCTAACTGGACGATCATCGCCCACACACGCCTCCGCATTTCACCAGCGAAGGGGGATATGGATGGGAAATGTTTCGCATCACAGTGATAGCCCATATGTATGGCAATCTGTACTATGTTGCCAACTAGGACCCAAATACCAATTTCCATGTCTTTGAGGTGGAAATTCTCAATCAGGAAATAGAGAATCAGTGTCTCCAAAACGTACGGTCCACCCTTTGTGTAATGACCCAGGAGGAGACACTGGATCACCTTCTGTTTGTACGTCTCTACCAATGCTTGATTATCTCCGACCTGTGATGTCTTTCTTGAGTATCCGAGTGTAGAAGAGCACCCGGTGGTACTGGGAAAGGCCTGCTGGAACTGGGTCGACAGGCACATAATACTAAACAGAATACCAATCCACAAGATTGGGGCGTCATTTGGTGCCTTCCAAAATCTCTCATACTAGTTTCCAGGGTTAACTGGGGCTTAGGGAGTGGGGCCAGGTCTACAGGTAGGAGTGACCAGGCGAATATAGATGGAAAGTCCGAATCATACGTACCTCGCGGAGGAATTTGCCACTATGCACAATACCTGATTCCCATTAGTCAGTTTGGATGATAATTAGGGTGTTGTTCGGAAAGAATGGGGGTGGGGGAGGGTTTAGCATACCAGGGGCTATATCAATGATGTTGAAGTAACGAGAAATTAATCTGTCCACAGTAGGGCGTGGTGGCAGAGACTTTAGAATCGAGGTAGGGGTTTCATGCATTGCACAACTGTAGAGTAATTTGGGTTTAGGGAAGCTTGCCGGTGGCTGGACAGAACCCAAAACTACAGGATGAGCCTCCTCATCCCGTGTGATGTGGTTCCGTAGATCGGTAATACTATCTAGAATGGCAGCCCAATGCGAGCTACTAACATAATTGACACTTGTCTCTGGAGCCCTGAAGCTACCATAGTCGGATGGGGATGGCGAGACATCATGCTGCGTGTCGTACTCCAGCACAGTGGCTCGATCCAAATTTTCGCGCGAACTAGATCGGTCATTCTGAGATCGTTGACCAGGTGTAACGTTCCGGAGCTCCCCTAATGGTGATTCACCTATTGAATTCGTGAGCTCACTGAGGTCGGATATATCTACCAAGGATAAAGAGCTCATTTGGAGGTCTGAACCCCCACATCCGCGGAAATTGTTTCAGGGCTGTATAGGATTTGCTTACGAGGGCTTGACTCGGTTTGGTGCATGAGTTCCAAAACCAGACTCTCTAATTGATTGATACGATCCTTCATGTTGGTGGGGAGTTGAAGGCGGGCTGGCGAGGCTGCTTGCGCAGGTGAAGAGGCAACTGAGGTGGTAGTTTTGGTATAAACACAAGAGAAGCCAAGCCCCCGACTCGAGCAGTTGCTGCATGGGCGTAAACGATCGCAACGGACCCTGAAGAGTAGTATCAGATTCCGAGAGATTAGACATGAGATGAAGGAGGACATACTCACTTCCGTGAACGACATGACTTGCAGCTAAGCTGGGCCTTGTCTCGACGCCTAGAAGGTGGAGGTTGAAGCTTTCCGGATGAGGTATTGGACGGGGCCAGTTCTTGGATTGCTTTTGCGGGATGCATGGCGTCTAGCATATATCGAAGGGGTTGATTTCAGGAAGTGGTAACTTTTACGTTCATGCACTCCTATAGATGGGTATATGTAGAAGCTTGAAATTCGGAGGTGGGGATCAGGATCACTAGTCAGCACCGTTATATCCGGGCATTTTCGGACATTTCGGACGGTCACTACTCCGACCATCCGCGGATGGTCGACTTAGATCTGTCTCTGCATGCTCAGGGTTCAATCCAACGCACGGGTTTCTTGGATGCTTACATGTCGATCGCCTTCGGGTTCACAGACTTCGGAAAGATCTTCAATACACCAACAGAATGTGGCCTGACCCATTACTAGGTCTGGAACCGATCATGGATCGAAACTATAATGTATGTATGTCTTGAAGAGATATCAACCATAACGTTGTATATATTCCATTTCCTTGTTCTACGTGCTCTTGGGATTATCGATCCTCCGCGGAGGTAACGTTCAATGGTCCTTATGTTTCATCTCGGTCTGTTCCCTACCCGTTATTCATTTACATTTAAGCTCCATATAATTATATAATTCTTCCTCCAGTGCTGTGGTAAAATCAGCATCACCGTATATAACAAGCTTCCACTCCCTCAGATTCCAAAAACTGCCTCCACAGCTGCAACTTTTACATTCCCTAAGATGTCCTCGGATACAGAAGCGATGATGCTGAACACTTTCGTTAAAATGGAGTCAGAAAAAAGCGACGTTGTTGACTGGGAAGGTCCCAATGACCCGGAAAACCCCCGGAACTGGAAGAATGGACTCAAGCTGCAACATGTCCTCCTTGTCAGTGGCTTCACTCTGTACTCGTAAGAGCACCTTGTCATATTACAACATATTTGCCCGTTTACCTATCGGTCTTTCAGCTGTCAATGATATCTGACAAAATGAAATAGAAACCTTGCCGCAGTCATGTTCGCTCCTGGGGCAGCAGAGCTCGTCGAGGACTTCCACGTCACCAGCACAATCGTCGCCTCCTTCACTGTATCCATATATCTTCTTGGCTACGTGTTTGGTCCTTTTCTGCTTTCCTCCATGTCCGAAATCTACGGCCGTTTGATCATCTACCATCTCAGTAATGTTGGCTATCTCGCCTTTACAATTGGCTGCGCACTAAGCAAAGATACGGCCATGTTTATGGTATTTCGCTTCATATGTGGCTGTGCCGCCTCTGCCCCAATGGTGGTTGGGGGAGGGACCATTGCAGATCTTTATCAAGCCAGCGAGCGTGGTAAAGCGATGGCTTTATTTGGTCTTGGTCCGCTTCTCGGCCCGGTCATTGGCCCAGTGATAGGTGGCTTCGTTACTGAGTACCTCGGATGGCGGTGGACATTTTGGTTAATCTTAATCCTGGTAAATGAGAAGCTTTACATCGCTGTTGTTTGATTATGGCCTAACATGAACAACATTTAGGCGGGCTTAATCTCCTTGCTTGCCCTTGTCCTAATGCGGGAAACCTTCGAGCCAGCTATTCTCGAGCGCAAGGCTGCTGCTATGCGCAAGTCTACTGGGAACAGTCAGCTACGGGCTCGAACCTACAAAAAAGACCGTACATCAGCCCAGATCTTGGCACGTGCTACAGTGCGACCCCTCAAGATGCTACTATCACCTATCATCCTCCCGCTCTCTCTCTATTGTGCCTTCATGTTCGGTCTCATCTACCTTCTTTTCACTACTTTTCCTGCCGTGTTCGAAACAACATACCACTTTGCCACCGACATCTCTGGTCTTGCATATCTCGGTCTCGGCGTGGGTATGATAATCAGCATCGGGCTGTTCGCAGTGCTCAGTGATAAGCTACTCAAGCAGCCGCGCGAGGGAACTCTCGAGCGACCGGAGCTACGTCTCATCCTTATGATCTGGTCATCGCCCATTGTCCCCATCGGCTTCTTCTGGTACGGATGGAGTGCCGAAAAGGCAACTCATTGGATTGTCCCAATCCTAGGTACCATGTTCATTGGCCTCGGTGCCTTCCTGATCCTTATGCCCGCCCAGCTCTACCTTGTTGATGCATTTGGCTCCGAGGCAGCCGCATCCGCCCTTGCTACGAACACTGTTTTGCGCAGTCTGTTTGGTGCCTTGTTACCACTTGCAGGACCGCCTATGTACGCCTCTCTAGGCCTTAGTTGGGGTAACAGCTTGCTGGCTTTCATCGGCTTAGCGTTCGCTCCTCTTCCGTTGCTCTTTTACAAATATGGCGAGACACTGAGAACCAGATTTCCTATTACCCTCTAAGCTCGTGGCGAGTTTGCAGAAAGTTGTATCATTTGTGTTCTTTTCCTCTTGTTGCACTTTTGAGGTAACAGATTTTCGCTTCTTACTTTGCGTGGGACATTATATGGAGTTTACTTCTTCGTATCTCTTCATTATAACCTGTTCTATACACTTCTATTGTTCAATTATTTTTCTATTGTGATTCTGTGTAATATCTCCCTTTGCTCAGGCAAATACCTACATGGTTCTAAGACACTAGCTAATGCGGATGAGGTTAATCGAAGGTATTATCATCAATAATCATAGACTAACCCTTGTAGTAATATTAGGTCTTCATCCCCCTTGGCCATAAGATGGTATTGTACTTTTGGCGTTCACTCACAGAATGCTAGTGTGTGGACTGCCCCATGCTGAATGGTTCGGCTTCCTAGAACGATCAAACCTCACAGTTTTACAAATACGCAATAGTCAATGAGCCAACCGTTCCCGACGAGCAGGTCCCAGTGATTCCAGCTGATTATAAACAACCCATCGTACTTTAGCCCGCACAAGCTGCATGTGTCACCCTGGTCACCATGCAGACCATTACTCGAAAAATTCCGAAAATCACCAATACTCATCAACTCCAATGATAGATTTATCATTTAAGAGGGAGAAAGACGGTTGGAATGGTAAAATTTGTCGGTCACTAAAGTGTTAGTAGCCATGACTACTAAGAATCTTTCGAGCGTGACAAAAATAAAAATGTATTATTTTCCTTACCGAAAACTGGGTGAGAATTTCCTACTTTAAAATGCAGAGTACTATGCGCTTGTACACGAATGTATAAACTAGGTGTTAATAATTATAATGTACAGTTAGAGCGTAGTTCCAGACCTAAGCAAGAGACAACCGGCGACATGAGATATCATCCGGCAGAGGCGTGTGTCTAGAGACGGTGTGAAAGTCATAAGACGCCCGGACCGAATGAGGTTTGCCAGCCAGAATAGGCTTCAGTCCATACCCAAAGTTCATGAAGCACTTGATCCCACATGCAAGAGAGAGAAAGGTGAAGACTAAGGACGCAAATGCGAAAAGCAGCGTCATATTTATTGTAGGAGTTCGGGAAAGAGGACTGTTCCCCAAAAGTACAACGATCCGGGAAAGTAGGTATGCGATTATGGCCAAATGGCAGATCTGTTTCTGTTAGCGAGACGTGGGGATTGATATCCGAGAGAGTAAATGAGGTTTCTACTTACAATGACTAATACCATTAGTGGTTTGTGCTCCCTACGGATAAAGTATACCCCTAAGACTATTACGACAGTTAGGGCTGGTGGAATTGACATGGTTAAGCCAAATTCGGGCTCCATAAAGTGGACATCGATCAAGCCATAATGCAGAACGAAGCAGACGACGAAGAATGCGCCTAATTTGACGAAAACCACATAAACCTGTAACTAAATTAGCAGCCAGAAACATAAGTAAAGATCACGCACTTACTTCATAGGCGAGATATCGAGCTCTTATACGTGAATCACCCTGTACACTTCGGTAGACGGACCAGGCATACTGTTTATGCAATTGGAAGGCCAGTCCCCAAATTCCGAGGGTGCAGAACCCAATAAGGATAGCAACAGCAAGTTGAGGGCCTCGGATTTGCGGCCAGATATTTCTTTTGATGTCCACCAGCGGTATATCATACATGGCCCGCTGTTTAGGCATGGATTCGCAGAAGCCCTTCATGGCCGGATATTGCATGGCCGCGAAGGCCGTGGCGAAAACATTACTGCCGCAGATGGCGAACAGCAGGATGTTGTTCTTGTGACGCATAGCGTCGACAGAGAGTAAGAATTCATAGATGCAGGCAAAACATATGATTGCCGCGTCAATAGGGACGATGTATGAGGTAGGGACTTGAATGGCCTCGGGGCGCATCCATAGTTGCCATTCCACAAGGATAAATCTGGGGTCCTGTTAAACGAGTCCCGGGCCTCCACGGGAGCTGAGACTCACATTTCAATGGCGAGAACTATGATTGCCTGGGTAGCCATCAGCCCACCGAAGATCCATTCATTTGTGCTTCTGGATGTATACATGTTCAACTGCAGACATTGCATGCAGTTTCGAGACAATTTGCACTCCCATATATCTTAAAATCTCTTCATGGGGGTGTTACTCCTTTCCCCACCGTGGAGCTTTGACCGGACGGGTGTAACTAGTTCTTCATGGCTTATTGTCGAATCATAGACAATGATTGCTTGCCGAAGACCCGAAAGTGGGAAGAAGTCTCGGAACTAGTCTTGGCACTGACTTACTATACGTTCTTAGAACCCTTGGAAGGTCAATGTTAACTCAACGCCCCACTATTAGGCGGTAGATCAATCATTGAAAATCGGAAGGGGATTGGCCATACACTGTGGATAAAATAGCCTTTCAGTAGTCGGTTTGGGACTTAATAGTTGCATATATTCGAACTACTTCGGGCCATACCCCCGAGGATACCCCGAACTCCCATTTTCTCAACCCACAGGATCGGTGAGTGGGGAAACCGAGCGCAGCTGGTGGGCCACGTGAGCACAACTGTTAACTAACGATGGTCAATGGTGCAATGAACCCTTCTTTCTTGGAGACAGGTGGAAGACCGAGTTTTACCAATGCATGGCTTTCAGCTTCCCCTCTTGGATTCACAAGTAACGCACCTCATTAATAGGTCAAAAAAGCCGCACTGATAGTACAAAACAATAATCAAACATTGACATGGCACCACACGTACGCCAATGACTCGAGTTAACTCCAGGGATCATGAGCATATCCAATCACACCTTTGCAAAACAGTCACTCGAGCACCGTCGGGTTATAAGCACAGGCCTCTCGCTTTCTTGAGCATCGTGTGCATCGTGTGCAAGGAAACGTTTTAGAGCAGCGCACTTTCGTTTCCCGGCACCTTAAACACCTACGGGAAGGTCGGGGTCTTCTGCCAGGCTGTGGAGTATTTTCCTAATTATTGAATCCATCTACTCACTCTCGCAGACATCCCTTGCGCACTCCTGCACTGCTTATCTGTGACATGACCTCCGTGCTGAGCACCATGCTGAGGATAAATAGACGTACGGCTCAATCGAGTCACCAAAGCAGGTATGTTGTTTGAAAAAGTCTAGAGGGAAGAGATATATTCAGTGTAGACATATGATTCTTGGTGTGATTATATATATACAGACGGCAACGGGAGAGTTTGCTCTCCGCTTGTATTCCGTTTGATTATTCTATTACCCCTAAGGGGGTACAATAGACTATATACTATGTGACATGCATGTGTTCTTTTTGTGTTTCCTTCCCCCCAATTCTCGAATACAATGATAATTGGACACAATCTGAAGGATCCTGGCCAAGAGCCGTACACGGAAACATTTGAGCCAGGTTTGGACTACCGCAATTGTATCTCGTCTGACGAATTAGGAATTTGGCGGTATAGCTGTCGACAGATTATGATACATTGTTTTCAAGTTCGTGGTCAACGTGTTTCTTGGCCGAGTTTTTGTCGACCTAGGAAATTTCTGTCAGAAAGGTACAGTGTGAGAAGCAGACGTCTCATACCTTGTAGACGAGCCAAATATAGCCAAACATAACGACAGAACAGACAATCAGTGCTATGGAACCCTTCTTCCAATACGGAGTGTCAGAGGCAGAGTAGAATACAATACCCCAAAAGGTCCACAGCACCATGGAGCCAATGTTCATTGCGAAAAGGGTCACACTGCGCACAGCATCATCCCCACTCCGCTGCAGGATGACATTTGCCCAGCCAAAAATGAGTGGGTTGACCATATATGCGGTACCAGCGAGATAAAAAGCGAAGAAGGTACCCGCGAAAGACAAGTTCGGGACAAGAAGCATGCTACCAACGACGATTTGTAGAAGGCCGGCCAAGATCGCCATTGGGACCCGCTTGCCAGTAACATCCATATGCCAAGCTGCGACCATATTAGCCACAATACCTACAGCTTGAACCCCAAGAGGATAGGTATTGATGTTGGTTTGGGTGAAATGGTTATTGTAATGCTTCAGCCAGAGCAGGAAGTTATTCTGCAGGGGAAATGCCTCAAGGGTCGCACAGACGGGTGACCAGAAAAACAATATCCAACTTCATTAAAAGGTCAGCGTGGATTGATTTCAAAAAAAAGAGGCATGACTTACAAGGTCGGGGTTAAAAAGACGCGCTTGAACAGCGACAACGGCATGATGTTATGACCGTCATTTTTGATACGAGGAATTCTTGTGACAGCAAGCCGCTTCTCGTCCGTAGTAAGATATTTTGCCTTGGTAGTATCGGGAGTGTCGGGAAAGTAGAGGAAACCAAAGACCGCAATCGGCAAGGTGATGATGCCATCTGTGGCCATCGATCAGCGGCTCATCCTCCCAGGTTTAAAGCAGGTAATAGGTAGATCTTACCGATGAGGAAAACCCATTGCCAGCCTCCGAGGTTGGTCATGCCAGCCATGCCTTTATGAATGGCAGCCATCATGACGCCGGCAAACATTGTACCCACCTGACCAGATGCTGTGAATAATGCAGTGCGCTTCGCAATCTCGTCAGATTTATACCATGATCCAATGATGTACATTGTTCCTGGGTAGGTGCTGCCCTCGGTTACTCCCAAGAAAAATCTGATAACGCATAGCTGCGTTACGTTCTTCACTGCTGCGCTAGCCATCTATGATATGCTGTTAGAAACGGCCACTAAGGGTGCTTAACGAGCTTACTGTCAAGCCAGCCCAGATGACAACCATCAATGGGAACCAAATACGTGGCGGCACTCGTTGAATAATGATCCCATGGGGCAGCTGCCCAACAGCCATTCTACAGGCACGAAAGAATAGTCAGTAATTGGACTTGAATAATTAGGGTTCGCAATCATACCCCGCGATAGTGACGGAGAGAACAGTGTTGTAGTCGTGACCACTCATATTGAGAGCCTCCCGAAGCCCGGCAACCTACACGGTGAACACTTCATTAGCTGGCCACACCTCACGTGCGGTGCTATCATCCTCCCAACCCCGCATCATGAACGAAATAAAAGTGGGTACTCACATAGGCGTTAGCGAAAGCCGCGCGATCTACGAAGTTGTAAGCTAACTAGATCCCCAGACAGTATTCGAACGATCATACCGAGAAAATTAAAAAAGTAGCTTAAGCAGCAGTAGGTCTACAGGACCAATTAGCATTTTTCTTCCAATCGAATGTTAAGCGCTGTTTAAACCCACGAGAATATAGAAGTCTAATCAAATGATAACCTTGAGCCTCTTTTCAACTTGTAAGCTGACGGGAATCGTACCGAGTTTTTGAACAAGCCGTCGCTCCTCTTCTGTCTCCGCAGTAGCACCTAGGAAAACCCCTTAGAAGAGACAAGTCAGTTGAATTTCACAAATGAGTAGCCAAATAAGACGTACTCCTGATTTTGACTCCGAGTGAGATCTGATGATCTTTCATGATGAATATGAAGTGGAATCAGGCAGTGAAGGATGTTGAGCCCACTCTCTGAGGAACAGAGGGTAAAAGTCTGATTATAACCAAAAACATAGAAGCCTCAGAGAACATCGCAAGGTGATGTTTCAGATCAGATAAAGTTCCGCTTAGGCCTTGGCATGTCGAAAAGTTTGGGAGATTAGATTGATAATTTTAGAACTTAAAACGTAGGTGATAAGTGGGATCCCAAAACCTTGTCCATTAATAAGGGTATCGTACATCGTTTTTTTCTAATCCCAGTCGTAAGTAATAAACAGTATGTTTAACGCAGCCAGGATAGCATTATTTTGCGCCGTGTCTTTGTCGAGTTACTTGTAGGGCGAGAGGGATAAAATAACAGGGAATGTAGACCTAAAAGTGCAGTTCTCCACAATATAGGGGGCCAAAACCTACGAGTCTGACCGTCAGTCTCGAGAGTCGATTAGTTTCCATTTCTCTTTTTACCTCCAGGGAGCCTTGATCCTTAACCTTTATAGCAATCCTCTTCTTCCTGGTCCATATGAATCGAACCGCCTCCCATGAACTGTCCCATATCCTCGTGATCTTTAACGTATATACTAGTCTCTGTTACAATACACTCTAGTATTTTCCCGTACTAATAGTTATCAGTAGTTTCCTTACTAGTATCTAGGATAGATAGTTGTATTAGCAAATTTTAAAAGCAAAACTCTCGTAGAAGAACAGATATTTTTATCCCTAGGTGTAACGAGCCAGGTCTTTTATAAGAAAAGAGTGCATTCTAACTAAAATATCAAAGCTAAGGAGAGAAGAGGAAGAAAGCAAGGGGTAGATCCCTGGGGATTAAATAGCGGAAGTCAACCCACATGAGCAAACAACCTATTTCCTGATTAGGCTTAGTAGCAATTTAGAATAAGCATGTGATAGCAGATCGTAACACCATGGTGGGTGGCTGTTGTGGCAGTAATATATTCAGGGAGCGCATGGTGCAAAGCGACGGGTCAATTTGTGAAACTACCGTTTTCTTCTATATACTAATAAAGAGGGGTAGATCCGTCGGGATAGACTCCCCCCATTTTCAGCCGATAAATAGCCGTGACTTTATGTCACGTAGCAGTTTCAACCCTTAGACCAATGTACTGGCACTACTTTTGAATGACTGCCATAGGAGAAGCCAAAAAAAGGAAGGATTTATGTCCTGATTTATGTCCTAACTAGCTACTATAACTACCAACCCCTTCAGATTTACAAGACACTGTTATCGAAGTTTATAATCGAGTGGGTCTTAAGGTAACTAGACTTCAGATGTACACCGGCAGTTACTAATCTCTCTAGCCTAGATCATCGAGATACAGTTATACTTTTTATGATTATCATAATAATCACGCAATATACTCAAGAAATTGCTTCATCAAGTTGCTATAACTATTACAACGGGAGGATTTGCAACAGATCGCTACTCATTCCAAGTTCTCTAGCTATGACCTCAGAAGTCCATCTTGTCCGTCACGCGGAATCTACCCACAATGTTTCCAAAGACTTCTCTCAACTTGACCCTAGCCTAACACCTCTTGGCTTTGAGCAAGCCACACGACTCACCCGAACGTTTTCTCATGCTCCACAGGTGGGCATAATCCTCACTTCTCCATTGCGGCGTGCCATCCAAACCACGCTCGCTGCTTTCCCACACGTCCTCGATAAACGCTATTTCGACCAAGACTCTGGCCATGGTATCGAAAATGGTGCGACCCTTATCTTGGATCCAGATTTGCAGGAACGAAGTGCGCTTCCCTGTGACACTGGATCCACATCTCCGACCCTAGAGAAGGCTTTTCCGAGACTAGGCGTCAAAGATTTACCGGAAGGTTGGCAAGTGAAGGAGGGTATTTATGCCCCTGAAGAGGAGGCAGTAAAGGAGCGGGCGAAGAGAGTGAGATCTCGCGTCGCAGAATTATCCGATCAATTGAAGGATGAACATAGGAAACATATCGTGGTTGTAACACATGGTGTTTTCATGAAGTTCCTGTCTGGAGACGCAGATATCGATCTCGAAAAAGCGGGTTGGAAGAGCTACATGCTTGAGAAACACAGCTCAGGCATTGTTCTGAGTGAAAAATAGAAATGAGCTGAGAAATATCGATAGAGCAATCGCCCTCTGCAATCCACTTTTTCCAGAATCTCGTTTAACTAGAGCCTCCTTTTCTAGTCTAGATCTCTCTGCCTCTCACAGTTCACTCTAAGTCCTTCCAAGTTCGGAAGTGTCCTTTCCTAAATTGGTTTAGTCCAAGAAAATATACTTTCCTAACGGCGGAGTAAATTGTCGGTGTCTTCCGTATCGTAAAAAATATAGGGGTCCAATCAATGGTGTTCAACTCTCTGTATTGCTGTATCCACTATTCTAGCAATTTATACAATCCAGATTACATAAGAAATATTAAGGTAACTATTTCACCACTGAGCTGTGCATACCACCGAGCTGCGCACCCCAGAACACATAGTAAAAGCGATAAATTACAACATAATATTTCAACAACGGTTTGATTCTATGGCGTATTCCTTGTAGCTTAATGCTTTTTATATGATACCTAGCCAATTGTCAGAGCTTAGGGGAATTTAATAAATTAGTGACTGAGATATACATATTTCTGGAGTTTAGCGATGTATCTTTCGATATTATAACAATGGAAGTTCTGGATTTATTCAAATTAATATATGATAATAAAAATGCTTATCAATTGCTATCTGCGAGTAATGAAATTACATAAAAGCGTTGGTTGTTGAATTCTCATATTGTAATGTATCGCTTTTACTATGTGTTCTGGGGTACGCAGCTCGGTGGTGAAATACGCTGTAGTATTGGGAGGATTAATAAATCCTCTCGTATGCTGGTCTTCATGCGCCGACAACTACTTTTTCTATTTTGAGGTGCCCGTGCGTTTCTAGCAATGCTAGCTGATCCTGGCGGAGGAAATCACATTTCATGTTCGTTTAGCGTGTCTGTCCATTGAATTCGTAGGCCACCTCACAATTATTGGAAGTGTGTAGTATCGTGTGAGTTTAGTGCCCTCCTGTCCATGATGTTTAGTCTTTTCAGAAGCCTTTTCAGAAGCGGATATTTCTTTAGATACCCTTTTTGAAAATATTCCTTCCCTTTATTGTAGTTTAAAGTATAAGCTTAAAATGTGTGCTTTATAACCTTTTGAATACCTGCACGGAGCACGCCAACCCTACCCCGCATCGGGCCGCGGCACTTTCTTCACCTTTTTATGTTCTTATTTCTCTTGTCTCTCTATTAATCCTTCGCAAAAGCACAGCTAAATTCTACCCACCATGCCCTACTCCTTGTCGGGTCGCAATGTTTTGGTCACGGGTGGCTCTCGGTAGGAACCAACTTCAATCGGAGACCTGCTCTGTTCAACGAGCTAATCTCGTTTAACAGAGGGCTGGGTGCTTTTACTGTGGAGAAATTCGCGTCTGAGGGAAGTAATGTTGCTATCAACTATATGTCTAGTAAGGAAGATGCGGATAAACTTGCCTCGGACATTGCAAGCAAATATGGAGTAAAGACCGTGGTTATTCAGGGCGTAAGTCAACCCAAATCCCATATATACAGTTAAGCCGCTGACATGATCTCGCATCTAAAAACAGGACGCCGGAGTCAAAGACGACTGTGTCAATGCTATCAAAACCACGATCGAGAAGCTGGGTGGCTTGGATATTATAATCTCGAATGCCGTGAGTTGTACAGCCAATCTCAAGAGGGATATAAAATGCTAAAATATGGGAAGGGATGGACAAAAATGACCAATTTCGCCGATCTTGATGCCATGGACGATGATGACTGGGATAAGGTACCGACTGCCCCCTCCGGGATGGAAGTTTTGTTTTGGCTGACTATTGAACCAGTGTTGGTCGGTTAATGTCAAGAGCAGCTTTTACCTGTTCAAGGCAGCCTTACCCACATTCAATGCGAACCCTGAAGGTGGTGTTTTCCTTATCACAGCCTCGATTGCGGTAAGCTACTAAAACATGCCAAAGGAATGGCCTTAAACCGGCCACTACCATGGAACAGTTGGAATACTGATGACGGGATATTTTTTAGGGTGCCACGCCAAGTGGCAGCAGCTTGCCTTATTCTGTTTCGAAGGCAGCATGTATGTTATCGTTCCTAGAAGTCACGCTGGTTGATTACTGACTCTGTATCACACAGCTATCCATCTCATGAAGTGCCTTGCTAAGAGCCAAGGTCCGAAAATTCGTGTCAATGCTATTCTTCCAGGTCTATTGCTCACTGAATGGGTAAGTAGCATAAACTCGACGCTAGCATTGATGAATACTGAGAATTTCCCAGGGTCAACGCTTCCCAGCCGACAAAATCGAGAGCTGGACAAATGCGACAGTGCTCAAGCGAGCGGTAAGCAATTCTAGTCTCCCCTAACTTTCGAAATGACTTGTATGCTAATGAATCCGGCTATAGCCCGAAGTGGAAGACTGCGCGGATATGTTTATTACATTGGCCAAGAATGCTTCTATAACCGGCCAAGCGGTTCAAATTGGTATGAGTCTCGAGTCCAGCGGGATGAGTTGCAACTGACATTTTTTTAGATTCCGGCTTCGCCATTTGATATAAGTGAGGAAAGGGAATTGATCGTATTGGTCAGAACAGCTATTATGGTACATAGAATTGATAGTACATAGACTCCACCATAACTTTATACAAGAGAGTTGCGGAAGGGAGTCAGTTCCCGACCTTCATATTGGAATGCGTGATCACCGAACATACGAGCTTTGATAGCTGCTCGCAGACCCTCTGCGTCTTGTTCGCCTTCCACTTTCATCCGGTTGATGCGCAGAACTTTGCCATCGGCAGTAAAAACGTATAGTTGCCGCGACTTCTTCGGCTCAACAGGGTGAGGGGCATTTGTAAACGGCAAACCTGGGAGGATCGAGAACGCATCACATCCTTTAGGCGGGTCAACCTCCTCGATATCTGTGAAAATGACTCGTTTCTGTTGGAACGACAGAGGTCCATCTACGGGGTTGCTTGCACAGAGGGCCTTGCTCCAGAGCGGTCCAATCACTCGGTTGCGTCTGTTGATATCTGCCAAGGTCCAGTCTGCCCAGTTGATGTGCCGGTCCTCTGGTTTGATTTTGGGGGCGTGTTTCAACTTTCCTGTTTGTTCAGTGCCAGCATTTGCAATAGGAGGGACAAATAGTCCCTTTTCAATACTTTCCACAAGCATTTGTGCTCCTTTAGGTGCGACGAAATCCACCAACTCGGGGACAGTGCAGGATTCCGGATTGGGGATGTCGAAACCGGGAGCCGGCGTTTGTGATATTATCGCTCCATGATCAAAGTGTTTTGAATGCAAGGTCTGAACCGTCACTCCAGTGGTGGTCTGACCGGCGAGCAGAGTATGATGAAGCGGTGCAGGGCCACGGAAGCTAATCAATCAGGTCAATCATCTTGCTCCTCAATCCTAAATATATAACAATCACGTACTTTGGTAGTAACGAGGGGTGCACATTCAAGCCTCCATACTTGGCGCTATTCAATATGCGCGGCGGAACAAAAAGTCCGAATGACACAGCAATTACCAAGTTTATGTGACCGTTCGGGGAGGTTGGGGGCTAACACAGTCAGCTAAGATATCAATCGGGTTGAGTTTCGGCATTACCGTCCATCCAGTAAAAGTATCAATCTCATGGATCGGAAGGGACAGAGCAGAGGCGGCAGCTTTGAGCGGAACTAAGAGAAATTGAATTAGAAAACACAACCATTCAAGGAAGCGCAAAGTGAAGCTAACCTTCCCGAATTTGCCTCAGTCCTCTTCCAACTCTCTTTCCTGGTCTACAGACGACATCAATGGAGGAAATACGCTCTGGCTGTTTTAAATGATAAGCATGGAGAGCTTTCAAGTGTGCGATACTGAATTCATCAGAGCCGCAAAAGAGAATGCGGAGTGGATCGGAGGTCTTGGTAGAATAAGACCTGAAGACAAGCCCTCGGAGGATCAACGGCCTCTTGCAGAGACGTAGGCTTCCTGGGCCTGGAATAATCCACATGATTCTGGTGGATAATTACCAGAAGTTGAAAAGGACAAAGTTGAAGCTTGCATAGTAGCTTATCGATAAACCACGTGATGTCAACATCCACCCCGGATCCCACTCCGATGCATCTTTCTTTCAACCATTACTGCTGTTGTGTGTCCGGTGCGACCCGCGGACGCCATCCAACGATGCAATGTCTGAAAGCGATCATGATTCTGTGATTCCAGCCCAACTTTCGTACCTTGCCATCTACAACCCGACCCTCGGACCTACCGACGAGACGATAGCGGACCAGATCGTATTCTATACTTCGAGAACGAGCTATGCACGGCGCGTCGATGGCTCCACAGCTGAAGGCGAAGCAAACAAATGCCTTGAAGATGAAGGGAATGACAGATTACGCCAGATAGGTCTGGCGCAAGGCATGATCAACTTTGCTAGGTCGGCATCCCCGCAGACCCCGCAAATGAAACTAATCTAATCGTGCCTGGTCTACAGTAACTTCTCCGCTGGAAAGACGCTGGAATATGTTGAAACAGAAAAATCTCGGGTTGTTCTGCTTGAGTTGGAGAAGGACTGGTGGGTTGTTGCCGTAAGTGGTTGAGATAATGGCACAGATCACACAGCTTATGTTAAGCTAGTCTATCGACCTGACTCGACTTCCTGTCGATCCTGCCCAAAGATCCTCTGGAGCGTCCGACTCTTCGGCATTTCATTATTCGTCGCGAGAGATGGCACCGCCGCCTCTACTGATCCAGCAATTACGTCGTGCCCATTCGGAATTCCTCCTGCACCACGATTTCAACTTGGACAACATCCTTCATCAAGTCGGCAGATCCACATTTTGTCTATTCCTTGAGCGTTTCTGGGAGAATTTTGCGTGGAATTGGGAACTTCTGTTGACCGGAAACCCAATTGTCGATATCTATAATGGCATCAAACTCTCTGCGGGAGGAGAGTTGGGAATTGGCGTTGGGGAGGAAGAGTGGGGCAGTGGGGAAAGAGAAGTACTTGAAGACTTCGTAACAAGGACAGACGGGTTGGTGGACTTGGTTGTCTCCAGGTTTGGTGATCCGTCCCCACAGTTCGGGGGGTCCCCAGCTTTGGCGGAGTCAAATGACCAAAGCCGATGGCTTGGGGCAGATGATGATCCTCGACCATCCGATGGCGTGATATTTACTGGTGTTGGTGCTCTTGCTCGTCACTCATTGGTACAAATATCACACTGGATGGAATGCATTTATCGATTTCGGGATGCTGCGTATGGAGTTGGGCGGGACCCGACTTCGCTGCGTCGCCGTAAACCACGAAAGCAGCGTGGAAGGCAAATTTCGGAAGATGCCCCTCAGCCCTCCACACCGGATCACAATTTTAAGCCAGGTATACCTCGTCCGCTTATAACGGCAGCACTACCGCCAGCCCCAGAAGTCGTCGAGGTGAATCGAGCAGGAACAACAAATGAGGCATCCCGACTTCGCACCGAGCAAAAGAGCGAGATTCCAGGATTTCCAACAGAAGCGGTCATGAAGTACCTCACTCTTGGCTACGGCTCCTCTTGGAGTTTCTCTCCAAAGTCGACATCTACGCCGTCTGAAAGTTCTACTCCAATGCGAGATGAATCCAATTCAAACATCTCAACCCCGAGGAATCAGCCCATTGGTGCTGTACAATCGCCTCAGGCCGGAGTAAAACACCGAAACAGCACGAGAAACAGCCATTCAGGTCATTTCATTCTTGGACCTCGTGATGATTTAGAAAAATTGGATGATTTAGAAGAGGGAAGCCCAGAACCCGAATCCGAGAACGGCAAACCCAAGACTCGGATGGTGCATAGAACTCTACATGTCCACCTGGCAGATGGGTCAGATACTACGACAAAGCTCCGGGTCGTGATATATGTGGTATGTGCTTTTAATATTTCATGCAAATCAGCTCACTAATACACCATCCTAGCATCAACCATTCATGTTTACATTCCTCTTTGATCCTCAAACACCAGCATTATCATCCCCATCACTATACTCAAGCATGCACCACCAACTCGGCCCTCTTCAGAAACCCCTTCTATCATCAACATCCCCAACAATGGCAGCCTCTCGAATCGCCATGTCCGACACCTCCCCGGACCCCAATAAACGGTTCTCCACCCGAACACAGCCAGTTTACGACCTAGTCTACGATCCATCTAACCTAACTATCCGCTCCTCCATCCCCAACATCCCTAGCATGAGCACCACATCCTCATCCACTCACCCAACCAACTCAACAGCCCACTCCCCATCCCCCTCTCCCTTCCCCTCCCCATCATCAACCCCACCACCCTGGTCCCGCGTCGAAAGTATAGCAATACACCACCGCCTCCTATCAACACACACAGACACGCGCTCCCGCCCACAAGAGCTCGAACGCACAAGCAAAACCCAGCGCGGATGGTGGGTCGTCTGGGTCCGCATCCCACACAATACACCCCAAACTCCAACAGCGCTGTCCACCACTTCTTCATCCGTCGCCCTCTCATCTATAACTAACAACAATGACCCCTCCGCAAATCAGTCCCAAGGGCATCCTGCTCCCCCGCCTCAGGAGGCCTTCCTCGTCCGCAAAGCGAGTGACTACACCTCCTCAGCAAGTCATGGCCGTGTCAGTAATAGCGCCCGCTTCTTCCGTGATTTAGGCGGTGCTTCTTCCGCCGGATTGACGGGGTCTTCCCGTGCTGCAGATATGGCGCCGTCGAAGCTGGTTGAGGGGCTTGGGATGGACGCTAGGCGCTATATTGAGGGATTGCTGAGTTTGAATCGATAGTTGAGACGGGGCTTGGTGGAGTGGAGTGTGATGCACCTATAAAAGGTATATAAATTTGCCACTGTAAACCATGATGTTTGAATATAGATTGTAATACTCTGATTGGAATTGGAATATTTACAGCTATACGGACACTTACGCAGACAGGATTACGTATGAGGTCCACATATTAGATGGAAATAGACAGTACCATGCATAAGCTGTAACATAAAAACAAATGTAGTAAAGGAGGGAGAGAAAACAATAAAAGCCGAATCAAGCTCTTCGCGTATGGGGAGATAACCGCAGGGGACAAGAATCTATGACACAGGGGGAACTCGACCAGGGAAGGCGAGTCACGGCGTTGACCAAATTGCACAACCGGTGCTACACTGAATGGCGTCCTTCTTCATCTCCTGGTTGTTCCAATTCTGAGTTCCTTTTTTTCGGTGCTTTTCGGTTTATAATTGCGACCTCAACGCGGTTTGGCATTTAAAGATTCACGGCGTTGGAACGAGAGGAAAAGAAAAAGAAAAGCCCACAGGGTTATGATGAAGACAACGCCTCCCTAGACAAATTCTGCAAATAAAGGCAAAAGAAAAACACAAGGTCGACCAGCTGAATTGTGGGGGGAAACCCTCCACGACTCGGTGCCCGGATTCGATATTATCCACAATTTCGCATGCAGGCCAGAAGCCCTCCTCCTTTCCGAGAATAACGTCACCAATTGTTTTTGTGGGGGCTCTCATACATATGATCTCTGCTCGAGCCACACCACCTCAACAAATTGGTTCGTTTAGAGAATCATGCAAGAACCCTTCTTGCGACCTCCCTTGCCCTTGACGGCCTTCAGGAGAGCAGCGCGAGTGGCAGCCTCGAAGACTTCACGCACACCCTCGCTGGTGCGGGCCGAGCACTCGAGGTACTTGTAGGCGCCGATCTTCTTGCGGACTTCCTCACCCTGTAGTTATACATTAGTTTATGATGGATTCACCATGGAGTCGAAAATCGTACCTGATCTTGCGAAACGGGGCGCTGGGAGGTCTTGGCAAGTTCATCGATAGTCTTGCGGTCGTCGCGAAGATCCTTCTTACAGCCGACAAGGATAATAGGGAGACCCTGGCAGAAGTGCAGAACCTCGGAGATCCACTATCGTAGAACGTCAGCATATTCGGTCCAGTTCGCACCCGAACGTTTCTTTGCTTCGGGATGTGCGATCGATTAGAGATGAGACACCCACCTTCTCCTGGACATTGTCAAGCGAATCGGGCGAGTCCACGGCGAAACAGATGAGAATCACATGTGAGTCGGGGTATGAGAGAGGACGGAGACGATCGTAATCTTCCTGGCCAGCAGTATCCCAAAGAGCGAGCTCGACGTGCTTGTTATCAACCTCGACATCGGCGACGTAGTTCTCGAAGACTGTGGGGACGTAGACCTGACGGAAACAAAGTCAGATTATCCTTCATTATTCTTGTCCGGCGTAAATTTCTGGGGAAAGCAAGGTGATTTCGGGCATCGTGGCTTCGAGGATGGATGGCATCTTACCTCGGGGAAGGTACCCTTGGAGAAAACACTGTGGACTTCAGTCAGGTCGCCGAACCAAAAGTGAATGCAGCAGGTTGGGGGAAGCGCCCTCGATAGGGAGTCACTTTCAGTACTCACATGAGCAGACAGGTCTTACCGCAGGCACCATCGCCGACGATGACGAGCTTGCGACGGATCTCGGCCATCTTGATAAGGAACACGTCAGTATAGGGGCAAATAAGCAGCAAAGGACCAGGGAGCCCCGCAAGTCCCGGAATTTCAAATATAAAGTATTTCTACAGGCATGAGGGGGGGTGATATAGGCAGACGATCAAGTAGAAAGGGCCAAGTCAGGCGCTCCCGAGGAGGGGGGAAAAGGAAAAGGGTGATCCCATACAGTGTTCAAAGTCGCAACGGTGTAGATTTAATGCAGTAAATCAGCTAGTGCAAGCAGCAATAGCTCTAGAGAAATGAGGAAGATGGAGTAGGTATTTCCGATGGGAAGCGATGAAAAAAAGACGATGGAATGATGATTTGGAGGTAGAGGAGAGAAAGATAGAAGACCAGGCCAGACAACGGAGGGCGGTGGCAGTATACGGGTATTTGTTGTTGCTTGGTGTAATCGGGTATTGTGGCTTTCCCCCTGGAGTGTAAAGGTCTAGAAGAGGTACCAACTTGCGTATGTGACCAGCTTAACGGTACCTTAATTCAAGTAGGGAATACAGTTGTACAGCTTTTGGTATTGGTATGCATAAGTACATTACACCTTTACTCTAGCACTCTATATGAGCACAACACACCCATACCCCCTGAGTTTCAGGCTGCCTTATTTTTACATACTGTGGCTTATACCTCCCCTTTTCCAAGGTTAAGAGAGAAAAAGAGAACATAATGGTACACAGCCCTAGATATGTGTGGCTGAGGCTACGAAAAAAACCCCATCGGCCCACTTGGTCGCTCAGCACAGCCACCCGTGGCTATGAAGTTTACGATATCCAGCAAAATGTGATGAGTCCTCTTCGGGCCCCGGATTTCAATATACTATAGCTTTTTAGGAGTGTTTTGCTTCTCTTTGACTTGAGAGTCCATTCAATCACCTAAAACCTACATTTATGGGGAATCCCAAAGTATCTAGCAACATCCACATAAAAAATAAAGGGCTACTATGACAAGTTCTTACCTCCACGTCCTCCAATTTCACGTATAATGTACCACCCTACTAGGATGTGCAAGCTTCTGCGGGCAGTGCTCCTACGCGGGGGTACACTGATAACCTTCACCCAAAATGCTAGGCTCGGCCAGTGAAAATTGCTCCGCTGCTTCCCTGCATCTCAGCTCCTTCTGATGCTACCCGGGAGCATGTACTGACTACGTTGTATGTGGAGGTTTCCGATCCCATGCTCTGCTGGCAAACCCTATCTCATTTGCTACCGTATTCGGGGGGCCCTAACTAACTTCATTGAATGTGTGGTCAATCCGTTCAGGAAATCAAATCGTGGAATATTCGATTTTTTATTCAATCAAATCATCAAAACGTTACCCCCTTTCCAATGTCGCTTGCTTCCCGCTTACATTATCACCACATTCTTGAAGCTGTTTGAAAGTGGAGCTGATATATTCCCAGCTCCAATGATCGCATTGTGCCGGCTAAAAATAGTAAACAGGGGCCAAATTTTGGAGCTTGCGCCCACAAGCCACAAGCCGTTAAGTCGTTTTTTAGAAATAAAAATAGGAGAGCATAAACCTTTTGAGGGAAGTGTGAATGCTTTAACATTTCTACGGTTCAGCACCACCAGAATCTACACACTTAGGATACTTATCAGCGTTCATTCATTTTCCGCTAAAAATGGCTTAATGTCACAATTTAGGGCGTAGCAGTGGGACGATCGATCTAACATACAAATGCAAGCCCATGACAGATTCCCTTCCTCGTCTCAACCCCTTAACCAAAGACAGCGTTGAATGAAGCACTCCCACATATTGGGGACAAGCGAACAAAGAGTGAATATGCATGAGCAGATTCTGCACAAGGACTTTTCAATCTACTGCCACGTCTTGATCGTTGATCTTAATGTCTTCGGGGCGGTCTACCATTTACAATATGCAATAATATGGACATTCGATATAGGTGAATGCGCCTCTCTCAGCCACTCATTATGTGCCCGTGGGCCTTAACTATATCCATGGATATGTATGCCTGTGACACAACATACCAGTTTCTAAGGAAAATACCGCAGTGTCTACATTTCCTTCTTGGCCCAACCTCTCTTGCGCCTAACAATAATTGAAACAAAACTATCCTTCACACTCACTGGCATGTCTTCAGTCTCTTATAGTCATCCTTTGAGAAATGCGCGATATCACCCCTAATCCCCTAATGCCACGATGCCACACCGGTGCCTCTCTTCTATGATGGGGTCTCATAATGAAAGAGTGTCTAGCAATGATCTCGACTTACACAGCATTTGCCTGGATACCCATCTCATAATCCATAATTGTGCTTGTTGATTCTCTGAGGATGGTTGCAGACAAGTGAAATCTTTTGGTTGGCATGAGGTCGGCTGGGAAATGGCAGCCACACACATAATGTCCAGCGGTGCTGTTTAACGGCTGTAGGTGATCTCCGAACCCTCGGATATAGACCGTTGATAGTATTGAATATCCTTTTGATATCGATGGCATCCATTCCACTTCAGTATGGTTTCTTTGTGGATTTGGTCCTGGAACTTCGGGTGTGGCCACTGTGGTGTGACAGAGGGCTACACATAACTGAATTCCAAGAAGGATAGTAAAAAGATCGATTGAATCATCAGCTAGCATGTAGTAACGATGCAGGATAACAGTTTACGGAGTACACAGGCGGGACACCCTTGGGCAGGGCGGCTGTTGCTGACATAATAAATATTGACATCTATCACGTGACACGCCGGACACCCTCAATTTTCGATCCGCGCATCGGGGATTCTGAGGCAGAAACAAGGTTCGGCCATTGCTGGACACAACACCCAATATGCAGCGAGTTATCCAGCGGACAGCTTCAGCCCGGAGGCAGGCTCTTAAAAGAACGGCCAAAGCTCATGAACGACAAGAATTGTTGGACCGTGTCGGGATTCGGCGGGCGCGGAAGGACTTCGGCGCCGTACTGTCTACTCAATTCCAAGAAGCACGAAAGAACCGCTGGGAGGATTGGGAAAAGGGGCCTCTTGCCCCCATGCGAGACTCTGGTCTGAGCCGCACGACATATGGTGGTCAGGATGCTTCCATTTTGCACCCGCCGCGCCTCCCTAAGCACGAACAACGGAGGCATGTCCTCTTCGCCGAAGGTGACCGGGTCTGCGTTATACGAGGACGGGACGAGGGAAAGATCAATGTGATTCAGCAGGTCAACCGGGACAGTGAAACCGTCCTTATCAAGGATATCAACATGGTACGTCTCCGGCAGATCAGTTGTCCAGGTCAATGACCTCTTGGTTACTAGAACAAATCGCTTACTGGTGTTTCTCAATTAGGCCGACGTGATCATCCCTGTATGGGCCAAAGACAGATTGGGACACGCAGGAGATACCCAAGCACAGCCCTTCCCCGTGTCCTTCGACGACATCCGACACGTGATCCCGCTGGAAGACACAGAGACTGGACAGCTGCAGGACGTCATTGTGCAGCATGCCTATGCCGCTGGACCGTACACTGAGCGATCTGAACACAGCAAGCTCCCAAGATTCACTCGTTATGTCTCCGGCTTGGACATCGAAATTCCTTGGCCAATGGAGGAAGAGCCTGTCATCACCGACGGCGACATGGACACAACACGAATGGCAGTTGAGATCAGCACATTTACTCCCACACTGGAGCAACCACCTATGCCCTCAACTGTCATTGATGAGCTGCGCAACAAATACTCCAGATTCCGCACTCGACACGATCCGGAATACCTGAGAGAGAAGATGAAGGAGGACTACCGCAATGAATACAGAAAGACCGTCTCCATGATGACACCGAAGACAGATGCCAAAAACATGTGGATTGCTCGAGTTGCGGAAACGAAGAAGGCGAAGTTTGATGCCGAAGGGAATGGCATATTGAACCGGGGTTCCATCGATTTTATTAACAAGCACATCAGAAGCCAACGGAAGAAGCAGCCGAAGACCAAGAATTCAAAGTCCAAGCAGGCTGCTTGATAGGGCGAAAGAGATGGCAGTCAGAGAGGGGGTTTTCTTGTAGCATTGTGTACACACACCACTGTATTCTAGTATGGAGCTTTGCATTCACTCATATATCTATTTTTTGATAAAGTTATATCAGATTCGTAGTTTTTGAATTCATAGAGTAGAGTACTCCGTGCATGATCCCAAGTTAGGGTTCCAGTCAATGCGGATATTTCGGGAGCACCCTTACGTTCATCCCCCAATTCTCCGACTAACCTACATCACCCTGCACTGCTGTTCTCTTGAACCAAAGCAGTCGCAACAAACATGGGATTTGCTTCAATTAATTCTACGGGCGCGCCCATCGCCGCCATTGAGGAGGCATTTGCGACAGAGCCATTGCTGAAAAAGCGAGTCTACGACGCGATCGGTGCGTAGCCAACAGCGCACCCAAGCCCCCATTCGATGACCCCGTCGACATTCTGCTGACCGTCGCCAATGGGTTTTATCGTTTAGGCACATCACCGCAACACAAACGTCTTCTCGAAGATCTTGCGAAATATACCTCCAGCCTGCTGGCCAGGACTGCCAACACTACCCTCCCTTCTCGGCCGGGGGCCGCTGATGGGCCTACCGCTAAAAAGCGCAAGCTTCAAAATGGAGACTTGGGGGAGACTGCGCAGGCGTCAGTCAACCTGAAAGATGGCAATGCGCCAGTTCAGTTTTATGTTCAAGATGTTTCGTTCTCTACGCCACAGAGGAAGAAGCTTACGCTCGAGATCACTACTGGGCATAAATATCTTCGGGCAAGGAATCAAGCTACAAAAGAGATTGAATTCGGTGTTTCTATGGATAAGATTAGTGAGTTGAACCGGGAAACAATTTTTTTCTCTCTTAGAAGAAAAGAAGATTTGCTAACATGACCTGTTTCTAAATTAGCACACGCCCTTTGTCTTCCTGTGCCGGAGAAAACACAAAAACAGTTCAATTTCTGCATCATTCCCGAGTATGCCGATGGCATCACACCCCCGCCCGAGGGGACAGCAGCTTCTGAAGCTATGGTGTTTACGATAGCCGATGGACCAGCCAAGGCTGCATTCTCAGGCAATGGGGAGCAGCTTGGCCATGGTCCTGGTGAATCGGCCGAGGCATTTATTCGCAAAATTCTAAATGAGAACATGCCTCACACCAATGTTGTGCGCCCTGACGATAAACAATTTGTCAGTGCTATGCCCGAGGCGCACCGAAAGGGCGAGAAAGCATACCATGTCAAGGCATTCCGCGGTAGCAAAGAAGGTATGTTATGTCTCTATCTCCATTTAGCCAGAAGCCATTGTGGGTTTAGTTTTAGTCTTGATCATTCTAACATACTGTGGCTTACGCCAGGCTATCTCTTCCTTCTCTCTACTGGTATCTTGTTTGCATTCAAGAAACCGCTTCTGTTCTTTTCATTTGCTACCATTGACTCTGTCTCGTATACATCCGTCCTCCAGCGGACATTCAATCTCAATGTCATGGCTCGCCCGGCGAACGGGTCTGAAGAAGACGTCCAGGAATTTGAATTTTCGATGATTGACCAGGATAATTTCTCCGGCATCGATACTTACATCAAAAGACATGGTCTTCAAGATGCTAGTCTCGCAGAGGCACGGCGCGCCAAGGTCTACAATGTCAATAAAGCCGGCGGAGAGGACGCGGCGGCGCCTACTACGGAGGCAGCTGGTGAAGATGAAAGCGAGCTCCAGAAAGCCCAGCGGGAGCTTGAAGACCAAGAAGATGAAGAGGAGGAAGACTATAACCCCGACAGTGACGATAGTGAAGGCAGCGGGTCGAGCAGTGAAGAAGACGATGACGATGAGGATGAGGATGCCGGCCAGGACAGTGATGAAGACATGGGTCTGGTTGAGAATGAACTTGGGAGCGAAGCTGAAGACGTTCCCAAAGACCATTAGGATGCAACACGGAGCTTGTCACGATATCTGCTATAATGTAACGATACTATTGGATCCAATACGATTTATATAGTCGACTCATCTGGACATGTCATATCTAAGGCTAAACCGTACACATATATCATATACATAAACCTTGTACAATATACTTTGTACGTTAAGAGTCAATTGATCGGAGAGCGGGTTCCTGCCAAGACGGTAATATTACCTTAACCGCATTCCAAACCGATCCCAGACGATGACTCCCCTGAAAGGAAAAAAAAATTAATCGGCTCTATATTCGGGCTCAGGCCCTGGTTCTGATTTCTTTCTCTTTCAAAAAAAAAGGAAAGAAAGAAACATCTGCTCCTACCCGTGAACATAGCAGATACTCTGAGATTTTCGATGGCTGGTTAATGCATGGTTGAGCCGCCTCGGAAGCGCCCAGGTCTGAGCTAGGTACAAATTAGATAGGAGTATTCAAGAGGCAATTTGGTGGCTTTTCACAAGTCTCAACATTTATTGAACAAGGGCAAGCCTTTTAATATGAGAGATTAAGAGTATTAGAGTATTAGAGTGAACAATGGAGACCGATGGCCCTCTCGTAAGTCTCAAAGAAGATTTCCCCCATCCCCAAAGTTACCATACAGTCACTGTACAGTCGTGACCGCCAGTTCCTGCGTCCACCCCCTCAGGGCGTCTTTTACCAATACACACCCAATACCCTCCGCTCCCTGTGTCTCCCTGTTACTTCCCTTTCTCTTCTCCATCTCCATCTCTTCCCTCCTTCTTCCTCTGGTCTATCTTTGAACCACTGCTCAGTGCGCCTCGTACTCGCAGTAGGTCGAAGTACCCTATCTGTTTTGTTTTCCCCTTTTTTACCCTTTTCATTGGCTTGTCTAGATCCCCGGCCTCAACCCCAGCTCCTCCCGACCGTCAAGGACCCACGAACGTCTCAATTATTTCTCAGCACTGCCAATTCCGCCTGCATTTAGTTTCGGCTCTATACGTCCCTACATCCCTTTGTTCTTGTCATTGTGCATTCCGCTCTGTCTATCATCGTCACCGGTACATTGGCAATCGGGTAAATAGATCCCATTGAGCCTGTTAGAGCTGCTTCGGTCGGAAAAAAATAGAGGTCATTGTGATGTATGTGACTGGCGATTCTTTGATATTGTTTTCATCCTTGTCCGACTTCGGGTGTGCTGACTTGCGCCCAGTGATAGTATCACGTGTCTACGTCCCTGAAGCCATTCCCCGTGATCCAAGGTTTCCTTTCCCCAGGTTGCAATAATTACTCCCGCATCCATGGCCTCCTCGTCGTCAAACGTAGTGGGCGTCCACTATCGTGTGGGCAAGAAGATCGGTGAAGGATCCTTTGGTGTCATCTTTGAGGGCACCAACCTCCTGAACAACCAGCAGGTCGCCATCAAATTCGTATGTTCCCCTTCCCCTTCGTCACGCCGAGCCCCCTGGCTGACCTGAAATCAGGAACCCCGGAAAAGCGATGCACCCCAACTCCGCGATGAGTACCGGACATACAAGATTCTGGTTGGATGTCGTAAGTATTCCAGATCTAGGGGAGATATGTTGTGCGCTCTTCTAACTCCATTTCAGCCGGCATTCCCAATGTCTACTATTTCGGACAGGAGGGTCTACACAACATCCTCGTTATCGATCTTCTCGGTCCTTCTCTAGAGGATCTCTTCGATCACTGCAACCGCCGCTTCTCCACGAAGACTGTGGTGATGGTAGCCAAGCAGATGGTGTGTTTCTTCTGCTTGAGATTACATGATGGAGCATGGCTAACTGTGACTAGCTTTCGCGCGTTCAAACGATTCACGAGAAGAACCTCATCTACCGAGATATCAAGCCAGACAACTTCCTTATTGGCCGGCCATCAACCAAGGCTGCCAACGTTATCCACGTGGTTGATTTCGGTATGGCGAAGCAATACCGCGATCCCAAGACCAAGCAACACATCCCTTACCGCGAGCGTAAATCCTTGTCTGGTACTGCTCGTTATATGAGTATCAACACACATCTGGGCCGTGAGCAATCTCGGCGTGATGACCTGGAAGCTCTCGGTCATGTCTTCATGTACTTCTTGAGGGGTGGCCTTCCCTGGCAGGGCCTGAAGGCTGCGACCAACAAGCAAAAATACGAGAAAATTGGCGAGAAGAAGCAAACGACGGCAATCAAGGACCTCTGCGATAGTTACCCAGGTATGTTATTTCACTCCTATCCATGCCCATATTCATCTGCTAATCACTTCGCTAGAAGAGTTCAACAAGTACCTGAGCTACGTCCGCAACCTTGGTTTCGAGGACACTCCTGACTACGATTATCTCCGTGATATCTTGACACAGGCTCTCAAGAACGCTGGCGAGGTGGAGGATGGCGAGTACGACTGGATGAAGCTCAACAACGGACGGGGCTGGGACTACAAGTCCTACTCATCTCAGGCACATCTCCACAATCAGCACCAGAGCTCGTCTGGTCGCGACCTGCACGCAAGAGAGCTCCGCAACAGCCAACGTCCTGGAGTGACAGCGGACCGTTTAAACGCCGCGCAACCCCCACCTCCTTCACCAGCAGCCAAGGCTGGAGCTGGGAAGACTCGCGAGCGCCAAAACGTCGGCGGTGTGGCCGCCAAACGCCAGAGCGTGGGGCTGGAAGCATCTACTCCGGCCGCGTCAACTCAGGCACAGTTTCAAAATTCCAATGCCCACCTCCCCGGTCGCAACGGAAGTCCAGGGAACCCGGCACTGAGTAACCAACAGCCCCTTGGTGGCCCAGGTACCCCTGAATCGCCGCCCACTTTCACGCAGAAGTTGATGAAGGCTCTGTGCTGCGGTAGGTGATTCAGTTGTATTGCATCACTTGAGCGCCCAGCTCATCTCAGGTTCCAGGTTGAATTCCAGTCAAATGAAGCGATGGCGCATTTAGACCTACCGCGCCATGCTTTCACTCTGCTTCCTGCCCTTCATGTCAGAAAACGGCCCAAGGAGGTCTTCATGGGATTTCTTTTTTTTCTATTCTTGTTTACTTTCGCCTCTCGCTCCTTTCTTGTCTTGTGTTCAAGTGGCTAGCGCCGCTTCGCCGAGCAAGAATCGCGCTTCTCGGCCTACATCACCTTCTGGCCATACTCTTTTTTGTCCCATTCGATCCTTCAGCCTATACATTTGACTGTGGGTAGGAACAACCTTTCTCTCATTGATGTTACGTCTCATCACTCTTTCATGGTGCTACAGATCGGAACGGCGAACTTGTGAGATTTTTTGTCTTGTGTTTTCGATTTCGCTTCCTCGTCTCGTCACTATACCCGGCGTGCACCGTTTAATATCAACCCTTGGTCTTTCAAACGGGCAGGTACTCATCGGTTGATCCTTCGATGCTATTGACTTGCGGTGCGCAGCCCTATGACCTTGTTTTCTGCGCTGGCTCGGGAGACAAACAATTTGGATCAATGGCTTCAACCCCCGCACGAGAATTGGCAAGACTCAATGACCCAAATCCGCCTTGATGAACCGAGCTGGAGAGATGACAATCAGAACCGATCGATTGATATTGGACCATGCTTGTCCATGTCTCTGGTTTACAACTCTCGGTCTCATTTCGTCCTGTTCATCAATTGGACAATCACACCAGATAACTCTCGTTTCTATTTGGGTGCTTTATTTCCTCTGGGCTGTCTACCATGGCCCTGTCATTATTGCTATTTCCTCCCATCCTGTGTGCATCCAGGAGGGAAAACCTTTCCACTGCATGGTCTTCATTATTGCATGCAGAACCTGGAGGAAGAGCATGTTGCATATATTCCCGTTTCCTTCCCCGTTCCCCATTCCCATCAACCGCCTGTTCTGCCCATTGATTGTTCCAAAGATCTATTGTCCATGTCTATAATCGTCTTTTGTTTGTTCTTGTCTTTTCTTGCTCTGTTTCAGAAGCGAGTTTTTGTTACTGGTAGTCGTGGCATAAGATAGCATTCTTCTTTTTTTTCATTTGGTTTGTTCTTACAAGTATTCCGTGGTTATTCGTACGGCGTATATACATAATTCCTGTAATATGAACTGTTGCATTTTTATATGTTCTGTCTAGCAATGGATGTAGATATGTAGTTGCTTCGTTATCATTCGCTTTATGCTCGTCGGTCTGGAGGATATGTTCATCCCGAGGTTGTCTGGAAAGCAAATCGGTTTATATCTCATGCACTTCCACGTCGTCTGCTCCATGGACATAGGTTAATAGGCAAGGGGTCTTGTATGGGCTTCTATGGTAGATCAATATCAACGTCTACATATCCTCTTAGTCCTGTCATGTTGGGGTTTAATAGAGATGTTTCTCCAGAGCAGCCAGGAATGGATGGGTACCTAGAAGGCATTGCCAGTTGCCTTGCTAATAGAAAGATACATAGTTCTACACAAATCAAGTAGGGTATAAGACTGTATGTGAATCGAGTAGCTGGAGTACTATCCAAACAAAGCAAGTAACAGTTAGACTTTCCACCATTCTACACCTTCGAGCTATGCATATCCCGTTGTATGACGACCTCAATACTATTGGTTTGTCAACCTCAATTCGCCACTTCCCTGCTATGACACAAGCTTTCAACTGACACACCCAAACAACATTGCGCAGCCACAGTACTCCATAACAATTCTGCAGCTCTACCTAACCCGCTAATGCAAGGATCACCAGTCCGTAGCATGTCATAGCATAACGTAGGTCACCCAACAGAGTAACCTCAAGGGTGGAGTCCAGGACATGACATCCCACTACTGTAAGTCTCGACGAAAGCTCCCAGATGCAGAATGTGCAGAATATGTGCATGGTAAAGCAAAGCAACGTCGGCACCTCTATGAGCCTAGCAACGTGTCATATGATTTCAATCCAAACTACGGTCGATCATCCCTAGACTCTGCAGAAACAAAACATAAACTCTCTTTAAGTATCACGGAACCCTATAACCATAGTATACCCCATGACACAATTTCCTTCATATACATATCCCCTTTCCTCTGAACCAATCGAAACGAGTATATCATGGCGCAGTCCACGAAACAAGTGAATACGATGCACCAGCCACCCACAGTAATAATACCCAATCAACCCCGCTCAAAGCTGTTTTCGGTTCAGCTTGCACAAGAGCCCGGACAAGGCAGCCAGTTAGAATCCTGTGGGCTCATAGGTACTAAGGTAAGTGGAATGATATGAGCGTCAGTGCAGATTCCCCCGCATTTATCTCCTTCCCCGCTTGGAGAGTTGGGGCTTGGCGTGGCTGAGCGAACTTTCCTTTCTTACTTTTTTTTTTTGGCGGCTTTCTGCGGGGATAGGTTGGCTTACTTGACAAGGGTAGTTTGACCTAGGTTGATAGGCTGACTTGACATGGGTTGTTCGGTGTGATTGGTTTTATGACAGGGATTGGGTTATGGGCTGATGAGGGGTGATATTATTGGTTTAGGGAGCTTGCGTTATTTATGGGGTTTGTTTAGGTGTTGCCTACTCCGTATATTGTACTTATGTACGTGCAGTGATAGGTATAAGGAGCTTAGAGTTAGCCTTCGCACGTTACTATCGCACGTTATTATCGTTATTTCGTGCGAATACGTATACGTTTGCGCTATTAACTTCTTGCATGTGATACTGAATATCTTAGATTATGAAAGCAATCCCCTATCTCTATCTAAAATTGAAAGCTATTTCTAACTATAGACCAGATTTCAAACTGAGGCAAGGCGCGTAACATGAAACTTTGATTTCCTACACAGTAAAAGCACTTACTCCCGAGGTCCGCCGGAGACCGGAGTGCATATAAGGCAACGGAAGAGTGCAGTCCGTCTTCGGTATAGCTTATCTCATGAATATCTGCGGCTGAGAATAATAAAAAAAAAAGAAGAGAAATAGAAAGATAAGTCTAGACCAAACTAGTCATAAGAAAAAAAAGCACGTTTAATAAATTACGCTAATACAGTGTTTCACGTAGCGCCAGGAGATCAGAGTCAGCGCAAAGGTCTCGAGATCCGAAACGAGTCTCAAGTTGATCACGACTTGAGTATCAGAGACTACCTAGTTTTTTCCCTACCTCCAATCAAGATTTCAGTTGAAATGGTGGAGAACAGAAAGTCAAGTCATTCGCGGCTTGTGCCGTCTGATCGACTACACCGTGCTGTTTTGGGTGGTTCGGGTGAAGTTTCCTTGTGTTTTAGTTCTATTAGTTCTATTAGCTCCAACCTTGGAAAGATTTTCTAAGGCTAGGGCGCTAGTCAAGAACGGCGTTGAGTACCCTCTTGATCATCCCGGATCGGCTTGGATGATACTTTCTTCCCTTGCGACTGGCTCGTTTATAATGCTCGATCGGCTTCCTTTCTAGCTGCGTATCATTGAGAGACACGGGCTAAATTGAAAGTTTCAGGGGTAGATCGGTGTTTATGTTTTCTCCTTGCTTCAACTTGAATAGCTTCTATCGCGTTGCTTATACGAAGCACTCCGTACTTCGTACTATGTCCTATAATGTAGCTCTATTGCATTGAATACGTAATACAATTGAACATATACAGCTATCGGCTGGAAAGACCGATAGTCAGAACCTTTATAGCAAACTAGTTAAGGAGGCACATTATCAGGATCGTGCAGGTACTAACGTAGACATGCAGCAAATAACCATAACCCCCTCGTTCTGAAAAACGGGTGTGCTCCCTGACCCTGAATCTGCAGATATAGAACATACTCTGTACACAATAAGAAACCGGAGGGTGCCGAAGACCCCCACAGAAAACAATGGGCAAAAAAGACTAAGGGAAATGGAAAATTAAAAGCCTCACTTCCCAAAGAATTCCCCGCCAGGACTAGCTACAGTAGCACCCTAAATGTACCCCATACAGAAAAAAAGAGAAGAGTCACATCCGAGCACGGAGTGCATATATCCACTTCTTGCTAATCTGTTCTAGACGCCAATTCCATAAGGGGGAGAGCCCAACTCGGCCACGGTAAGGGCGCACCGTGATCCCGTGCGCACCGATGTGGGGGGATGCGGTTGCCGAGCGTCTCGGACATTGGGGAACGGAGAGAGTGTGGATCTCTTTTCTTCCTTTTTTTTTTTTTGTTATTATGGGAGAGGGATCGGATATTGGGGGTGTTTGGGCGTTTGGGGGCTTTGAGGGATTGGGGGTGGCTTTGGTGGATATTCTTGGCCTGTAGTATCGCTTCGCACAAGCTCCGAGGTTGGGTCTAACTTAGTCTTTGCTAGGCGCGATGGGTTTGCCTTGCGGTAATTGCGTGTCGAGGTGTTATTGGGGTTGGGTTGGGCTCGGTTTTGCTTTTTGTTGCATTGCATATTTAAATATCGGACTACCTAGCTGCAGTTAAATATGTTCTCTTGTTCTATTGCACAACATATTCTATGACAGTTCTACCGGTCTGTGCGAACTAGTTAAAAGCAACCCTTTTTTGCTATCTGACCGTGCGATATTACTCCGTGATGTTCTATTAGGGCCTTTAGATGTCAAGGCGAATACAAGCGATCTCTCAGCCCAATGTATTATCACGTATCTTACATGTTATGTGCTCTCTGTCACGTCAAATCCAGAGATAAGCGAACCAAGCTTCAATGAGCCATGTTCAACAGTAACCTTATCCTGGATCGAGATCTATGACATCTATGTCTGAATCATGTCAAAATACTAAGATTCCGTACACAGGACTTCATGATAATAGTAATTACTTCTTATCACCAAGTGGATCTACACCGGAGGCGCCTGAAGCCTCCGGATCTCTGTCTTAGCCTTCGCTTTGAACCGGCAATATCACTCACTTTATAGGCTACTTTATAGGGTATACTATATGTCTAGGAATGAGCTCATTGTTTCGGCCGAACGTCTATACTTCGTGGGACAATCCCCGTGTTAAAATAGATGTTTTGCTTGGCAAGAAATGCGTGTACAGACAGACTCGGCCCTGGAGAACATGAATCATTTGGGTGGCGATACCCGGATCGACGTAAAAAACTCTGATTCCACGGGTGACTGGGTGTGGAACTTGATTCCGTTCAGGGGTGGTCAGATCATTTTAATATAAAAAATTTTTACGGATGTGGCGATCGGGTGGATGTGCTTTGACGGGGTTTTCTAGAATTCTAGAAGGTCTGGGCAGTTCCGCGTGCGGAATCCTTTTGAGAAGTCTGCAATTTTATATTCTAAGGTTGTATAGATGTAGCATGTGAAAATTCTGTCTATTTACGCGGAGCTCGCCGATTTTATCTTCACTACTTTTTCCATGATTCTTTCGCCACTAATGTTCTTTCATAAAACCTGTGAATTCCCAAAGAAAAGCTTGTGTGACATTCCAATATGGTACAACTGAAGGGAATGATCGGCAGGGCCATAATTGGCATTGAATACAAGCCCTAACTAGTGTACCGAGATTATATATATTGAGTTCTATGGTTAATGGAACACATTAAGGTAACAGGGGAGGTTTTGGATGACGTGCAAGACAAAAAAAGGTGAGTACCCTCGACGCAAGGGAGAGAGAATGCTGTGACACGGCCTTATCGTGTATTTTCTTTGTATTTATTACAATACAACCAGAACCGTGGGTCGAGGATTGACATTCCGGTCTCGGATGGCGTGCTAGCGGCCGGGTGATAAGAGGCTATCGTGAATTAGGAAATACCTACAGAGTATAGGAATTTGTTATTTAAAAAAGTGGCATCGAATAGACATTGTAGAATAGACAATGTACATCTCCAAGAGTTCCTCGTGTTTGGTGGAGTTCAGGGGAACGAAAATTCAAACTCGCCACGTTGAGCGCATTGGTCGTTTTTTGTTTTTCCAGAACCCGTGGAAGCCTACACGTATGACTTCTGGAAGGATTGTGGAGTGATCAAAACAAGGCATGGACTTTCATGTATATGGGTTACATAATACTTGTTTCTTTGAGATTTTAATGTTGACAGAAGACACAGAAGACTACATTTTCAAGTATCCCTTGCAGATCCTAGGCGCTTGTTCAAACGTGAGAGTGCAGCGTGTTGCCATTAGACAGAAGTCAAAACCAATCAAAAAATTCAATGAAAAAAAAGATTGAAATAAATCGAATGTAGAAATAGAAATGAGAAAAAAGAGAAAAAATGGAGAAAAGAAAATCGAAAAAAGAAAAAGGAAAAAAAGGAAAAAAACAATTATGACATCTTATCGAAAGACGAGATCCACTTGGGCGCAGAAACTAGTTTAGCGTCACCACCTTGATCCACATTGATCCACCTTCAGTCTACTGAGGTGCCCCCCCCGTAACGATTAAGTATCGTCATGAATGATTCCAGAATCTTTGCCCTTTTTATTCTTTAGTCCTGAGATTTCCGCCTTCCTTAAAAAAAAAGTCTTTTTATATTGATCTCTCACTCTATTATCCCTGACCTCTGACCTACCCCTGTTGCCAATCCTATATGACTATATCCCGATAACCCGCCGCTCTTCTTAACAAGCTGGAGCCTCGTTCCACACGCAGGGGACGGCCGGTGAGAAAAAAGCCGATTAAGGGTCCCCGACGCACACTATACGCTATGCTTAAAAAGAAGACGTTAGCTCCGTCCCTCTTCTTCCGGAACCACACTCCTACCGCAACCCCCGAATTGTCCCCCACCTCCTCAGACAGCGACTCCGAAGAGGATATGGAATCATCTGGCTCCCGGCCGGTCAGCCTAGCCATCTCGTCGGGGGCCTTCTCTATGCGTCCGACACTCGACGAGGTGCTGGCCAACATTGCTCCACCCCCATACACCTTGAGCGCCTTTATGGCCTACCTCTCCCAGAACCACTGTCTCGAAACCCTGGAATTCACCATGGAGGCCAACCGATACCGGGATTCTTACTACGCTCTGGCCGAGCGACTCGGACACGACACTATGGAATCGGATTGCCCAGAGACCCAGCACCTGCGAATGCTCTGGAAACGCTTATTGACCGCATACATTTTCCCGGGGTCGCCCCGCGAGATCAACCTGTCGAGCGAAGTCCGAGACGCACTCCTACAGTACAAGGATATGTCCGCACCCCCGTGCCTAAGACGTTAGATTCCGCCGTGAAACGCATTCACGACTTAATGGAGGAATCTATCTTCCTCCCTTTCGTCAACAGCCACACCACCTCCCCCTCCATGGGTCCCTCCGAACCCTTCATGGGACCCGACGACTTCATGAGTCTGTCATCGACGAGCCTGGACGAGCACCCGATGAAAAGGGTGCGGTCGCGCGTGGCGAAGCGCACCTCCCCGCAGTCATCTACCAAGGATCTTCCCGCAACGGGGCACAGCCGCTCAACCATGTCCCTCGGCGCCGTGCATGCCATCGGCAAACGCTCTTCCGGGGCCCTTCTCAGCACCAGCGGCGAGTCGGCTTTCCTCTCTTTGACCGACGACTCTTCTTCCCCGCAGTCCAGCCCCACCGCCGAAGAACCCATGACGCCGCCCACCACTCCGCCTGCCAGTGAGCCGCATATGTCCACCCATAGCCCCAGGCTTCGCACCGAGAACCCTTGGAAGAAGATGGGTATGAAGCTTGGCTTTAAGAAGCGTTCCACTGGAGGCAGCAGTGGTGGTCCTCGTGATCCTAAGGTTCTTGCTCTTGACGAGTAATCGTCTCTCTCCTCTTCGACCCCGACTCTTGTCGACATATACAAAACCTATAAAACATACCTTTCCCTGACTCACGACAACTACGACCCCTGCAACGATACCTCTCATCTCAACACCTTGCATGAACTACCGAAATGCATCATCCCACGACTTCATTCTAGCCTTTGTCGAGCGTTTATACTGGCGGTGTATGAGAGCATGACGCATTGAAAGCATATGAAACCGGCGTTTTCTTTGTTTTTTTTTTTTTTTCTTGGATGTCTCCGGCTGAGCATCTTTTTCAAACTTCATTTGTCATTTTTATTTTTGTTTTGCAGCGGATAGCATCATGGGAAAAGAAACCCTCATATCATATCATGTTCTCATCTATAGATTGGATCGGGGGCCTGTCTTTACAGGTCCTCTGGACACATGGCGTTTTGTCGAGACATTGCCTTAGTCTCTCTCTCACTGGGATTTCATTTTACGGAATCAATAGACTTGATACCCCCTTTCACATCACTTTACCAACTCGTAACAAAGTACAAAATCCGTACTTAGTAGCCTTGAATCCCCTAGACCTGCATGCATTCGACCGTTAGGGCAATTCCAACTCCGAAACCAAGACCTTGTTTCTAACCAGTCTTGAAATAATACCACTCATCAGAGCAGGCTTTCGAGCATCTTTTCTCAATCCCCATCGTCTTGTCTAAACTTTTCTTGGTCACACGTCGGACAACCAAGACTCGGAGAGCCCGGGGAGACATAAACTTCCAAGGGTTGTAGTACAGATGCACACGTAACCCCCGTTCTTAATATCGGCACTATATTTATGAGACTTTGTTCATTAACTATATGTAGTTATAGGATAAGTTCGGACAGGCAAAGTCAAAGCCAAAGACAAAGCAGGAAATGCAAGTATTGATATTCAAATATGAATCCTCCTCCCCCCCCTCGTCTCCAAAGCCGCAATATCAACATCCCACCCAACCCCACTCAACTCCTCCAAATACCTCTCAAACCTCGCATCAGTATTCAACAACGCAAGCGTCCCCTCAACAACAGCAAGAACAACATCAACAGAAGATCCCGTAATCCGACCCAGGACCCTCGCTGCCAACAAAGCATGAACCCACCCCTTCAACTGATGTCCAATAACACAACCCCGTTTCAGAAGAATTGACGCATTCCATTTCACATCCCCGCCTTTATTGGACGGCATGAGGAATAGTATATAGAATTCATGTGCGAAGACGGACGCGAGACGTGGGAGAGGGAGCGGATCTTTGTATGACATCGATGCTAGGAAAGTAGACATTGACACGCCTATCTGGGCCGAGCCGAGGTGGATTGTACGTGAGTGTTGTGTCCACTGTAACGCGCCGTCTCGGTGGAAGATGCGTTCGTGGGATGATACCTGTGCTGGGGTGAGGATTGTCCATTCATTTTTGGATGTAGGATCGGCATCGGGGTTGAGTGCTAGTGCTAGAGTGCTGTCTGAGTCTAGGAGGGCTGAGAAGGCGATGTTCGCGCGTTGGCGGTTTAGACTTGTCATTTGGACGGCGCGGACGGCGGCGTAGTTCATGCTTAGATGTAGGGATAGGAGGAGTAGGAGGATGAGCCAAGTTGTTGTGAAGCTAGTTATGTGGGAGATTACGACGGATCCGACCTGTTATGGTTAGGGGTTGTTTGGGGGTTGGTTCTTGAAGGGTTAGGGGTGGGGTGCTTACTAGCATGCCGAAAAGAGAAATGACAGTTTCTTGAGATGAGTCTTTCTATAAAATAGATATATCAGTTAGCTCTGTTTATCAATTCCCAAAGAGACAGGAAGGGAGTGCATCATGGAATTTGTAATTGACACATACGGCGTTAAGCTCCGCCAGATTCCCCCATTTGGCGAAATGAGCACTCAAGCTCGCCTTCGAGCTACCCCCGGCTACGCCGCAGAGAGCCCTGAGCACACCGGCTGTGCTAAGAATAATCACCCGTGGCGGTCCGGCGGGAACACCCGGCGAGAGACAGTCGAGGATCATGGCGATATCGTTGAAAACATCAGCTGCTAGTCGGTAGGTTTTACATTCTGGCTCGAGGGCTGTGCCGATACGGTGGGCGAAGCAGATTGTCGCAATGCGGCCTGATATATCTTGCAGGATATGTAGGAGTAGTGCGGATGTTGGAGAGGCGTTAGCGTTGCCGACGCCGACTCCTGTATATTGGGCTGGGTGTTAGTTGCTTGCCTTGTGGTTTGAGGTTGGTCTATAGGGTTGGGTTGGGTGGGATATGAACCTTGGAGGACGGCTCGTGAGGAGAGGAGGCCAGCTATTGAACTGCAGAAGGCTTGAAGGGAGTCCTGTTTGAGGCGAATTGGTTGTGTCAGAACTGTGGTCTAGGTGTATCTTTGTTTGGTATGGTAGAGCAAGGTAGTTCGAGCCATGAGGATTCTGTCTCTGGTATCCGGATTGAATGCTCACAAAGATTTGATATCTGCGGCTGACATTAGTATATTTTGTAGATCAGGGATTGTCTTATGCATTCAGCAGGATTTTGTCAGTACTCACGGGAGATAGTCATCGCTGACACTATGAGGATACCCGGAGGGAAGAAAAACATCACTCAGCGAGCCGAGTAGAAGAAGCTTGGATGACCATGAGGTGGATGAAGGGGAGCTCTGTTATAATAGGTCAGTGGGTTTGAGATATTAATATAGCGTTGGATCATGCAATGGCATCCATATTTTGAAGAAACATTGGACATATCATCAAGATTTGAATGAGAACATTTCATATACTAAATGCAAGAGGGTGTATGTGTTCCAGGAAACAGATTCATTTTGAAGGGATTGGCAGGTATCCCAGGACATTAACCGGGATATTGGCCTGCTAGTCGGCAAATGACGGGCCACTTGTAGGAACAAGGAACAACTTAGGTTGTATGCCATATGCCATTCCAAATTCCCAGTTACTAGAAAAACCACTAGGAAGTAAGAAAATGACCACTTACTATTACGTCTACTCGGCCTGGTGTCTTTGAAGAGGAAGTGACATCTCCCGAGTAAACGTAGGTTGCAGTGTAATTTCCAGCCTCATCTGTCTCCTGGAAAGTCAGTCTGTTCCCACGGTAAGAGATCATGTTTAGGCCTCGGGAGGGAGAAGTAAACAGGGTTGCTCGGATCGAGGTAGAGTAGGGGAGGGCACGTGCTTGAGACCACGTACCTTCTACCCTTGATACTTCATGCTAGTATGGTTCGACACTCTACAGGCTATATTGCTATATTGTAGAGTATTATGGAAAGCTTGGTCATTTGAGAGATTCATTTCTTCCAATAGTGCTCACAGAGCCTATGTAACAGGAACCAAGTCCTGACCAAAATCTATGTATAAAACGCACACTCCGCTTTCCGACATCAAGACGATACAGCTGCATGTTGCGTGTGAAAATAGTACACCGAGGAAAATCAACCACCAGCGCCGGGTACGAGAAAACACCGAGAAAAAAGGGCGGCAAATAATGACCGCTAGAGAAAGACATCCTTGTAAATGGCCTCCGACCATCACAAGGAAAAAGGTATAAGGTGAGAGTTTCTGGTCTCGGAAACTCTCGGAACGAGTGAGCAAGCATCAGGGTTGTGTCCTCAGCGACCGCAAAGGCATTGGCAATGCCACGGTCGGCCAAAGTCAAGATTGTGGCCGCACGTCACCAGCCGCAAACTTGAGGCTCAAAACTCAAGCCGGCTCATCAGGCAACTTCCACAGGAAGTATCATGCCCCATTCATACATTTCGAGAAAGATTTATATTTGCCCGAGGGAACGCTTATGCGAACATGCTCGCGCCGCCAGTCTCAATGGCCTCCATCTCGGCCTCAGTCCAGGGGAGACGGCCGAAACGGGAGGGGAGCTCAGCGCGGTCAAAGAACTCGCCGGTCTGGGGCTTGATGGGGCCCAACGCGGCGCCAGCGGTGCCGCCGATGGTGCCATTGAAGGAAGAGCGACCGAGGGGGCCGTGCTGTTGAGCCTTAGCACGGTAAGTGGCGAAGGAGTCAGGGAGAGATCCGGTGGGAGAGGCGGGGTGGACGCGAGGAGAGTGGTCAATGGACTCTGGAATATGAGGTTAGCCTAGGTCTACGGGATTTGGAGCTCGGCAATGGGAATTTCACGTACTGGGGACAGAGCGCTTTCCAACGAAGCGAATGAGAGGAGTGCGCGCTGCGCTGCTGAGGACGGAGGTGACACGCATGGTGGTAGTTATGTGGTAGTTGTTTGTGTGAAGGTGGAAGGTTGGCAAGATCAATTTGACGCGGGAATGTGCGAAATTGAACGGGTCCGGTAGTATCCGATTCCGACCGAGAGGGGCGAAGCACAACAAGAGAGCGGGTTATGGTGTTGGAAGGTAGTAAGAATGCCTGAGTATATGAGAGAAGGCGTAGAGACTTAAAAATTAGAGGAAGGGTTGAAGAAGAGGAGGGGAAGGTGGGAAAAGCAGAGAAGATAAGAAGGGAGAGTTACCGTTTTGGGACAAGCCGATTCGGAACCGGGTAACTTCTTCTATACGAGTTTACACGGTATAATCGAGTACATCTGCAACTGTTGTACAATATTTACTACTACCTGCAGCATATTAAAATATGTACACGGTATAATCAAGTACAACATATATTAGGAATCTTTAGGAATATCCATGTCACGCCATATTCTCTTTTACTTCGTACTTTGCATCGGAATTTCATCCCCGTCAGCCTGGCTCAACCTTCCAAGATTGGTAATTTATTGAAGCCTTAACTATGCCCCTCTGATCCTTCCCCAGTTTGTCACTCCGGTGAGATCCTAATTGAGCTCCTCACTCATTCTCGCTTCCTTTTCGGTGCCTGGCGCTTACTTTTCGCTTTCTTTGATCTCTAATCCTCCAATCATCATCTCTATTGCTGACAATCAATCTGCGCTTCCCCATACATATTCAAGCTTATTTGCCCACACAGACCTCACCCCGCAATCGGAGGCAAAAGTCCATTCCAGAATTTTGACTGGATAGATGCTGTAACATTTTGATTCTCGTGGAATTGATATTCTGGGGTTTCACAAACATCGGAAAAGAAGGTTGTACAACATTGAATTGCCAAGAAACAGAAACCAAACAGACCAAACAGACCTAACAGAGTCAATTAGACGCTATTAGCAATAGCAGCGACACATAAAAATAATCTGATCTCTGATAACGTACGCCACTCAAGCTTGGGCCCTGACTAATACATCCCGGCTTCACCCGCCCGATACCTTAACACATATCAATATGCACGAGCAGTCGCTTTTCGCCTCGGTTCCAGTCCACCAACATCATGAGCTTCTTCAGCAGCTTGCCGGATTGACGGCCATGCAGCCCCGCCATTGCCTGGAGCGGAGGTTGATCTTTAAGGCTTACCGCAAACCAGGGTTGGCGGGGCGGACCGGAGCCACCCAGGATCTCCAACAGGGAGACCTGCAGCGGTTGAACAAGATGCTCAATGGGAACATGTACTATACCCAAGTGGTTGGGCCGGTTTCCGAACGGGATTTCGGCTCCACTGACCCCGTCGATCGAGACACTCAGATGGCTGGCATGGATGACTCGAAGCCTAATGAATCTTCATCTCCATCTTCTTACGACTATGAACGTCAGCCATGGAAGTTGGAGTTCCGTGATATCCCGGAAGCTGGCACCCGGTCAGCGGTCACTTCGCGTCTGATGTCTAGTGCCACGCTGCCGCGGGGAGATGTCGTCCAATCTATGAATGCGTGGGGCTATCAGTGAGTGGCGCCATCGAGTCAATCTTATGATCGCGGGTACTAACCCTGTCTGTTCTAGTTTCACTACTGAGTATGTGGTTGAAGGTGATATGTTCATTCACAATGATATTGCTATCTTCTTGCATCGCGTCCTGCACTACCCGGGTGGGGATGAGTTGAATGCGCCTCGGCGCCAACTGCCTGCTTTGAAGGATATGACTCTGTTTGAGAAGAGCGGAAGCTATGTGCTGCAGGCATTCATCATTGTTCAGGACGGTAGCAACCAGGAGACGATGAAGACTGCCTCGCAGCATCTGTTTGGCCTGCGCGAGCAGTTGAAGTCGGCGGTTCTTCTGGAGCAGGCTGATCGACTGTCTCTTGATACACGGGCGAAGTAGGACCACTCCTACTTTGGTTCATTTGAGAATAAGACCGCAAATACCCGGTCCCAGCGGCGGTATGGCGTTGACAGAAAAAACAAGTATACCCATCATAGCAATCAAGTCCACTACATATATTTTCATTCTTTCAGCTTTGAGAGTAAGAATCAAGACAGAAGCATATATAAGGCCAAAAAGTACTCCCATAAGTAAAAGACCATTACCCTATATTAATGTCCGGGTAGGACATGGCTGAGTGGGTAAAACCTCAGCTACGCTCCTATTTGGATGAAAATCACCTAAAAGGAAAAAAAAGTTGAAAACCAAAAAATCCATATGCCTGATTGGAGTTCAGAAACAATTCATCTGAGCTTCCGCGTGCGTTTCGCGCCAGGGTTTCCACGGCTATTTTCTTTCAAAAGTGCCAACTTGCTGCTTTCACTCTTCTCAGAAGGAGATCGTCCTCCCTCCTGTCTATTTTTTTTATATATATATTTTTATCTTTTATGTTTGAATCTCTCACAGCTGTAGTTATAATGTCCCTTTAATGTTCATGACCATGTGACTTCGTGATTGCTTCCGCGTCCCGGCGCGTCCAACACCTCACATCCAACTCGCTGCGAAAACCGAATCAACCACCTCACATCCAGATTCTCCATAAGCTCTTCACCACGTCTCCACTCGCCCAGGCTGTCAGAATGGCCGAGGGGGCAGCCAAGAGAAGCGCCTCCCCCACCCAAGCCATCTCTCCACCACCTTTGCGCCGCAAGGTTCACTCAACGGTAACCAGTGAGTCTTACTATGCACTAGCCTATTGCACCTATTAATGACCATCATTGCATAGAGAAATCAGCGGCAAACTTCTTCACCCCGGCCTCGCAAAAGAAGCCCGAACCCATCACATGGCGCGTCATCGGCACAAGTGTTATCATCGGAAAGCAGATAACGGGCAAGCCAGTGCCTCACACCGAGAAACAGCGCCGAATCGCTGGCTTTGATTTGGTCAGTGGTTGAAATCGAACGCTAGAACAGGTAGTATCGAGATATAGGGCGCTACTGACGTCAATATATAGGACTCAACCTTGATCAAAACCAAATCGGGCAATGTCTTTCCCAAGTCTGCTACTGACTGGCAATGGTGGAACACCAAAGTCCCGGGGCGGCTGAAGGAGCTCAATGCCGAAGGGTATGTGCAGACTCGGGGTATAGGATTAGTTGGGTTCACTCGAGCTTATACTTTTACAGCTTCCAAGTTGTGATCTTCTCCAACCAGAAGAAGATCAGTGTCCAGAAGGATATCAAGGGTGGACGGAGTGACTCAAAAAGTCTGTCGAACTTCAAGGAAAAGATGACCGCTGTCATGACGGAACTGGATTTCCCCGTCAGCGTCTACGCGGCCACCACAGACCCTGAATATAGGAAACCTCGTATCGGGATGTGGCGCGAGTTCCTGGACGACTATGATCTTGACGTTGCGGGTGTTGACTTGCCCGCGTCGGTTTTCGTCGGTGATGCGGCTGGGAGGCCCGGTGATCATTCAGCTGTGGATCGGTAAGAGCATCATCACTGTTAGTATGTTGTGACAGACTCTGATTTCGACTTCAGGGGATTTGCTACCAACATCGGTATGCCATTCAAGACCCCGGAGGAGTTCTTCCTCGGACAGGTCACGGAGCCGCCGACGATGGGCTTTGACCCTACGTCCTTCGTGAAGTCGGATCTCGGAGAGCCGGGTATGTACTGTCTTGTTACTTCCAACGAACTTGATCCCCGGCAAGAAACCCAAATCTGGCAGATTGTTGACAGATCTTCATCGCAGCCAAACCCTTTACCCGCAAGCACCCACTGGAACTTATTGTCTTCTGTGGCAGCCCAGGTGCCGGGAAGTCCACTTTCTACTGGAACCACCTAGAGCCTCTAGGCTATGAGCGCGTCAACCAAGATCTTCTTAAGACGGTACGCGTTACTGCCAACAATGAAGCTGAAATCGAATGCTGATGAACAATAGCGTCCGAAATGTCTCAAGGTCGCCCGCGAGCACTTGGAAGCCAAGAAGTCTGTGGCAGTTGGTACGTCAGAACATTTATTTCTACCTTAGCTTAAGCTTCATTTTTTCAAGCGATCTAACCCGACAACCGCCTAGATAACACCAACGCCGACCCAGAAACGCGAGCTCACTGGACAAATCTCGCAAAAGAGTTCAAAATCCCTGTCCGTTGCGTACAATTCATCTCGACGCCAGACCTATGCAAGCATAACAACGCCGTCCGAGCGTCCAACAAAGAACTGGTATGTGGAAATATCCCCCCATCCCAATCTCGTCCTCATTCTCATCCCAACCAGAACCCCGAATCCCGAACCTCCCTTCCCGGCATCGCCTTCGGCGACTTCGGCCGCCGCTTCCGCGCACCAACGTTGGACGAGGGCTTTGACGATATCATCCCTGTCGAGTTCCAGTTCCACGGCAGCGAAGAGGCGAAGAGTATTTGGGGCCAGCACTGGGTTTAAAAGTACCGGTGACCAGAACTGGTATATACGCCTACTACTCACGTCCCCTGGCATATGCTTACGTCTGTCTGCATTATTCTTATGCTCATTTTGATCTCGTTGTCTGCATGCATTGGGTTGAAACACAGCTCGTGTCTATGAACCTATTACCTATTGACCGGGTTTCACCTAACCTCAAAAACGCGAATGTTGATCTCGGCTGCGTCAATGCATGTTTCGGTACTGTGGTATCTTAGATCCAATCATTCTCAGCTCTGCCGTGGACTCTGAGGGAGGGGTATATGACGCGATATGGGATATGTTGTGTTATGCCAAACCCTCGTCAGTGGCTTATGTCCATCTCAGACATGACGTACAATCCCAGCTTGGCGCACAAGTATATCGCCTAGTAGATGCATACATATATGTAGGTTATGCAGGCTATGTAAATACATGTCTGGCAGTAAACAACCAAATATCGCACCCTTAAAAATACACACATGCGCACACGTACAACCTTAGGTACCACACTCCATCGTTGCCTAATTACACCTCACTCTCCTAGACTTAGTAGACGCAATCTGAAGCCCAAAAATACAGTGCCGACCGTTATTAACAATTTGTTTCAGGTTTGCCTGGTAACAAGGATGGAAGTATAGAACTGTATAGTCATGTACCGTTACATGTCCAAACTTTTTACGAAGGGTCAGGGTAAATGAAACCAACTAACCAACTAATCACTGTAAATTTGGGAGTATGATCTTAGCGCCTGAACTAAACACGAAGGGAGCATAAGCTAGTGCTTAGATATAAACCAACCAGAGGCAATTTAAGATAGTCCATGAATCCGTTGACACTCAATGTTTGCTAGAGTGCGCTCGTTGCCGCGTCCCATAGACGCACTGTTATATTTGAGGTTAACCCCTTCTATGGATGTATTATCAGTAGTCAGAATATCCTACCTCCTCCAAAGACCACAATAAATGGTCATCTTTATCGGGATTTTCAACATTGCAACCATTCGGAATAATCTCATCAACCCCCTTGATCTCCTTCAACCTCAAAGAACCTGACTCAAATCGGACCATTAACGCAGCCACTTCCTTATCGTGTGCTTCATTTGCCCCCTTTTGATAGCCTCGAATAGATAGATACTCCAGGCTATCTGGCAAACAGTCTATTAGCCTGACACTTGCTCTTTTCGCATCATCGATCTCCACGCCCTGGGCGAAGTAAATCAAAAATTCAATGCCGATACTCAGTTCTTTCAATGCCACAAAGTCTTTCAGCGACGCATCGCGGTCCCAAATCGAGGTCAAGTATCGGTGCATCTTGAGCTCGGGGTTATCTTCATCGAGTTCATCGGGTTCGTATTCGTCAAAATCGAATTCACCGGGGCCTCCATATTCATCCCAGTTGATGGAAAGGGAGTATTGCGACCTCGTTTCACCAGGGTATCCCAAAGTGAATTCTTCGGTATCGATGTCGAGAACTTTTAGTGTTTTTTTGTGTGGTGATAGCCCTTTGAGAAAGGCTTTTGGATTGAACATAGGATATCCCCCATCACGAGTTGCCCTTCCTCCGGTGGTATATTGGAGTTCGGTTAGGGTTTTGCTTGATGCCATCACGCGTAAGAGATAGCTCGAGTCCAGAGAGGAGTGGTTGATTTTGATTTTGCTGATATTCGAGCTTGCGTGCTCGCATGTCTGTTCCCCGTTGTTATCGCCTGACTCAAGCACATCAATACCAAATGACTCGATGGATGGGAGTTTGTTGAGCAGCTCGAGGAAAGTAATCACATCTGCCTCCATATAGAACCGCCCATCACTGATAAAATGAGCTCCTCGATTGATCAAATAGACATCGCGCAGTTTCTGCAGGAAGCGAGTTCCCGTTGGGCGGGAGTTGGCACGTCGGAAAACTTGAACGAGCGGCAATTCTTTGGCCCATCCTTTCTCTCCCCTAAGATCGAGGTAGTGATGGAAAGGTTGTGTCATTGCCATAGTCTCAAGATTTGGTGACATGGACAAGATAATGGCGGCAATAGCTTGTGTGATGTAGGCGGGTGTAATTCCAAATTTCCTAGATGCTGAACGTCAGATTTCTGTACAGAAAATCACCCGAGGGCAATGCCCAAGAAAGCCTCTTACCAGACCCGACAACCATCGGGGGTGTGGTAGCCCAAGTCATGGTTTAATTCGGTTTGCATAAGCATATTGATGACCCTCTCTTCCCTGTCACCCTGAAAGCCTGCATCTTGTACTGCACGTCTGAGAAGACCCATATCATCCGCGCTTAGATTGCGTTGATATGGTAATTCCGGGTAGTCATCACTCTCGCTAGGCCAGGACACATACTCAATCCGCTTCACGAAGTGACCAAGGCAAGGCCGCTTAACAATATCCATGAGCAGCTGAAATGTATACTCGAGATTGTCTTGATCGTCATTGATAACGATTTTCCGGTATGCTCCACGAGCGGCCATTTCGCACGACGAGCGGCCAGAACTGGAACCGGATAGTTCGGACGCATGGCAATCGGAAAAGGAGCGTAACCCAGTATTGAATGGTAGGTTGGGAAACCTTTGATATAGCCCGGGTGTTCGACAGCGTACGGATTTAATAGCAGAGCCCAGTGCCAGGGGGCGAAAGGTGAACAGCATGGCGACAATGCAAACAAGCACAGGGAGTATAAGTTTTATGTTGTGAGACATAGATGATGTTTTCCATATGGGAAAATTATCAAACTTCGCATGTTTAAGAATATTCTCCCCCTTTGAAAGCCTCTCATATTGATCAAGCCGGAGAGAGACTAGAACAAGATCAAGGATTAGTACAAGATCAATCTTTAGGCGGAAAATTTGGCCCGAGATGGCACTAAACCTGAAAGGGGTAGGACACGGCCGCGACGGGCCGGTGGTGGGAAGCGGCCCACTGTGTCCTCGTCTACAGTAATTTGACCCCCGCCTGAGCACATAAGGTCTTGATCTGGTTGGAATGATAGAAGGATGCGTTATCCATAACAAGCACGGATTTCGGCTCCGGCTACCTCCCACAGTACTGCAGAAGCTGCTCGATAAACGATTCGAAGAATGTGGCATCAGTTGAACCTTTGAAAATACGAGACAGCATGATGCTATCGTGAGTATATGCAGGTAGTATCTGGAAGCGTTGGCCGCGATGAAATTTCGACACTTGAACCGGTATCACGCCGAGTGGTGACCAGCCAGTCCGCCTATATCCAATCGTTTTTATCACATCCGGAATCATCAACAAACACTAGATGATATGACCGACACTCAGATATCTTATGCTAGTAAAAATTTCCTAGGTAAGGGTTCCGTTCTTTGGCTTTCTGTTGTGCTTTCTTTTTTGTCTAGCCAGTCTGCGAAAGAGTACGTTTGATTCTAGATGACGATGGTAATATGTCGAACTTATCCCATAGGAAGATGGCCATCTCTTCGACATATAGGCCGGGCTTTTCGGCAAGGTGGTCATAGAGGGTGTCAAGCATGATTGGGGCAATACTCGGTTGTCGACCGACTGAGACTGGGGGAGATCTGGCACTACCGGATAATTGCAAGTTCTTGCGTATGTTAGTGATAGAGCGCTCACTACACTGCGCTACCTTTGCCATTTGCGATGTAGTGAGTCTGTTCTTTTTGCATATCATATGAATAATCATCCTACGCTGCTGGGAATCGATGTTTCTAACCATTTTGTAGGTGGATTGGGTGACTGCAGTTGCTAGGTTGGGAGGAGGGTGAACGAACGACGCTATTGTGGGCAGGGTGGTTATTTTTGGATATAGAAAAGTACATGACTATACAGTTTTATACTTTCATCCTTTGTGCAATGTCAACCTGGAACACATTTTTAAATACGGAAGTTGCCATATACAACTTATCGTATCATGTGGTTAGGGTTTGAAACAGTATCTCTATATTTCCCAACATGGAAGGCAATAGCGGTCGGCACTGTAGTCTAACTCACAATATCAGAGACAAAGATTAAACCGAACCTATCTGCCTAGACAAGGCATAGACAGGTATAGGCACCAGCCCCAGCCAGTTCGGGAATTGCCGACAAATACTAACTGAATTCAGCGTGATAGTTCAACAAGGCTCATCTGACGGCACGAGTCTAAGATAAAGATAAATATCTTGAGGAAATTCAGCGATTGGCTGTAGTTAAGGTGGCTAGTTGAATAGTACGGTGGAACCGTGAAAGAAGAATGTCAGAGATTTCTTGGTTCCTAACTGTGGGTTCTTTTGCAAGTCGTATCATAAGCTCGTTCGTGATTTCCCTGGATATATACTATGTCAACGATAGTACCGTTGTGATAATGTACTAAGCCTGTTCTTGTTGGATATTAGAGAAGCCAGAATGTTAAAGAACATCGTTCGCTCACCTATATGAGGGGGTTAGGTCAAAGCCGATTCCGGGAGCATCGTGCTGCGTAGAGATATTTCACACGATGGGCAAGGACAATCGTAGAAAGCGTCGATAATGCTATAGTCGTTCATGTTATACATCTTTTAAGCGCGACATGACTTTCCCTTTACTTTTGCTCATTGAGCTTGATTGTTATTCTAGGTCACTGTACTCTCTGTCAAGCTTCGAGACCTATATTATCATTCGTTCAAAACTTAAATGTAACAAGGTCTTGTATTCGACAGGAATCTAGAGTGCATTTACGCACAAAACCCACAAAGTCACTACACAAGGAAGTGAGACGGAGCTCTAAGGGCATCCGGCACATGAATAGACGTCCATCATTGGATGTTTCAAATTCGTGTATTTGTCTTATTCAACTAGTGTAAACTCGATCCAGTTACTAGCTGGCACCGTAAGTTCCGGCGGTCTATCATTCTGCGAATCGACAGTACCATTAACCCGCACCACAGTATCCTGATGATCATGAGAATTTCCCCAATCCCACCAGTCAATTAAAGCTCCCTTTAACCCGTACCGGATAGCTGCGCAAACCACCGAGCTGCGCACGCCAGAACACATACTAAAAGCGATAAATTACAACATGATATCTCAATAACCAACGCTTCTTTTGATTTTATCACTCACCGATATAAATTGATAAGTATTTTTATTATTATACATAAATCTTGAATAAATTCAAAACTTGCATTATCATGGTATCAAAAAATACATCGTTAAACTCCAGAGAATATATATATCTCAATCACTAAGTTATTAAATTTCCCGAAACTCCAACAAGTAGCAAGATATCATCTAAAAGCCATTAGGCTACAAGGAATAGCCTATAGAAACAATCGTTATTAAAATATTAGGTTATAATTTATTGCTTTTACTATGTGTTCTGGTTTGCGCAGCTCGGTGGTTTGCGCAGCTCGTGGGTGAAATACGTTAGTTAAAAACACAAGGCCAGAACTGCATTACTATAATAACTCAGGGAAATCACTAGGACCCTGCAATCACACTTAGTTTACCCCAAAACCCTATTACCATTCACATAGGAAATCTTGATTCATATAATCAGCATGTGAAACAATATGCGCTCCTTAAGCGCGACCTTGGAAGCTCATTGACTAGTCAAGTATCGTCTCATTGCGAACAATAAGTGAATAACATACGTAGCAAAAAGAATAGGCCTTAGTGGCTTTGTGGATAGCTATACTGGAGCTTGGCAATGAAAATGCAAGATATAGGTTGACACATAGGCAGGCGGAAAACCGTTAAATCAAATCAGTTCCACCATTTTACTCTCTTTAGTTCTTTCTCGAAGACTATTTTGCATGACGCTATGCCTTCTATAGTTTATCTACGCTGAAGCACATTCTTGGCAGTATCTAAGTACGGTACTAAATAACGGTACCAAAATAAATAGCTATTCGTAATGGGGTTTGTAGTTTTTGGGATCTTGGTTGTAGTTGAGCGTCTGCCTAATCTCTCCTGATTGTATGTATCCCATAAATCCTAGAAACTAGTATCGCTCACATGACGCCAATTTTTACAAGAAACATGGAATGGTCCTTGGGCCTCCGCGGCGCAAGGCTGTCGACAGGTAGACACGGCATATACTCCGTACTGATTAATGATTGGCTACTAAGCCTGCAAGTCGGAAAATAGCAGATCAGCTGAGTCGTGGCACAGCATGCAGACAGAGAAATGTATTATCGAGTTGATGCCGAGTCTTACAACCTCTTTCCAACACAGCTGCCACTTGAACTCCCTCTCTTCTCTCTCCTCCCTTATTTCATCAATCACTCTACCACGAACTTTTCTTTTAGTCGCGATAGACTCGAAACCTCCCGCAACACTTGATCGCCTCTCGAGCAAATATGGCAAACAACGAATACATGGTTGGATGGATCTGTGCGCTTCCTCTTGAGAGGGCCGCAGCCCGGGCCACGCTGGATGACGTTCACAACACCCCTATCGAAAGACACCCTTCTGACAAAAACACCTACACACTGGGTCAAATCGGACCTCACAATGTTGTTATCGCATGCCTTCCCGCTGGTATATACGGCGAGACCCCTGCTGCAACGGTGGCAGCACACATGTTATCAACGTTTCATTCAATACGAATCGGGCTCTTGGTAGGGATAGGCGGTGGGATTCCAAGCAGAGAACATGATATCAGGCTGGGTGATGTGGTGGTCAGCAGACCAGAAGGAACTTTAGGCGCGGTTGTGCAATTCGATCGCGGTAAAACTACAGCAGGTCATTTCGCACGAACTGGGTCTCTAAACAAACCTCCTCTTGTTCTGCTAAATGCTCTGGCTGACCTTGAGGCGGAGCATGAGTTGGAAGACAGCAAAGTGTCTTTATATGTCACAAAGATGCTGGACAATTACCCAAAGATGCGAGCCGGCTATTCATATCAAGGACAGGAGAATGACATCCTATTTGAGTCTGATTACCATCATCAGGGCGATGATGACTTGGCCTGCGTGTCTCACGACGCAAGTCATATTGTACAACGCACAGAGAGAGATTCCCAAGAGCCTCTGATCCATTATGGTATCATCGCCTCAAGCAATCAGGTTGTCAAAGATGGTATACTGCGCGATCGCATAGGAAACGAGCTTGGTGCTATCTGTCTTGAGATGGAGGCTGCAGGCCTCATGGACAACTTCCCTTGTATAGTTATACGCGGAATTTGTGACTATGCAGATTCTCATAAGAACAAGCGCTGGCAACGATATGCTGCTGGGTGCGCCGCCGCGTATGCAAAAGAGCTTCTGTACAAAGTCCCGGCTACTGAGTTGGCCGCCGGCTCTTTAGTAACAGAGCTTCTGCAGGAAGGTTAGTTATGATTCAAAGTCTCTGAATGGCGAGCGAAGTCTCTGAGGATTATATCGTACAGAAATCCAGGAAATGCACCAGGACATGTAAATTCAACGCTCGCTTATATTTGAAGCCTAACTAACAGTTATGCTAGTAAAACGATCAAACAAAAAATTTACCTTGATGCGCTTCCCCTCGCAGACGGAGCAACATTCAACTCGCACAGCAATGAGCTCAACCCTGTATGCCACCCGGAAACTCGAGTGGATCTGCTCGCCGCAGTCAGCGAATGGTCCCGAGATCCAAATGGAAAGTCGATTTTCTGGCTGAATGGCAAAGCTGGAACAGGAAAATCAACCATATCTAGAACAGTTGCTTGCTCTTTACAGAGAGATGAGCGCTTGGCTGCTAGCTTCTTCTTCAAGAGAGGTGAAGGGGCATGTGGAACCGCATCTCGCTTTTTTACCACCATCGCTGCACAGATTGCTATAAACATACCATCAGCGGGAGAGCGCATTCTTAAGGCAATTGAGGAAGTCCCGTTCATTACAGACAAGAGACTGGGTGATCAATTCCTAGCCATTATACTACAACCGCTCCGGAGCTCAAATCCCTCTCCTTCAACCCCACCACGGATTATCGTGGTTGACGCCCTGGATGAATGCGATGATGTAAACCACATCAGAACTATCATTCGCCTCTTCTCCAGCCCAAGCATGGAAGAGGTCAAGCTACGAGTCTTTTTATCCAGCCGGCCAGAGACGGCTATTCGGCTCGGCTTCAACCAGCTTTCAGGAGGCATTTACCGTGGCTTGATCCTGCATGAAGTTCCACAGGAAACGATTAAGCATGATATTCAAGTTGTGCTTGTGCATGAGCTAAGCAAGATCACCAGAGATTACAACATGCTAGCTCAATCTTCAGACTCCCGCTTACCATGGGATTGGCCTGGCGGTAGTAATATCGATCAGCTAGTCCACATTGCTTGTCCCCTATTCATCTCCGCTTCCACCTTGTGCAGATTTATAGGCGATTTTCGATTTAACCCAAAACATCGGCTTGCAACTCTGTTACAGTACCAAAGTGCCAGTCATGCCTCCAAGATGCAGATGACATATTTGCCCGTTCTAGATCAAATAATAACCGGTGACCTCACGAAAAAGGAAAGGGATTTCTTGACCAGCTGTTTCCGTACGATTGTCGGCTCCATTATCATTCTAGCTAACCCTTTATCAACTTCTCATCTTGCGGGCCTCTTGACTATTACAAAAAGGGAGGTTGACATCACCCTGGAACCTTTACATGCCGTGTTGAATATTCCCAATAACAATGATTCTCCCGTTCGGCTATTCCACCTTTCGTTTGGCAATTTTCTACTTGACGAGGAACTACTTGAAAAGAGCCCTTTCTACATCGACGGCCCACAAGCACACCAGCTTTTACTGGATCGATGTCTTGATCGCATGTCTAGGGATATAGATCCGATAGGGCTTCACAAGAATATTTGCGGACTGGACCTGCCGAGGAAATTAAACGAGGTGATTCAGAAGGAGGTCATTCACAAGCACCTGCCAGGCGACCTTGAATATGCTTGCCTCTACTGGGTAAGCCATCTAGAACAGTCCAAGAAGCGTATCAAAGACGGAGACCGAGTCCATTGCTTTCTCGAAAGTCACTTTCTGCATTGGCTTGAAGCATTGGCTCTCCTCAAGCAGATCTCGGGGATCATCAATTCTATCGAAACTCTTGCGGCTCTTGTTGATAAGGTGCGTAGCATCTCTCCTATTTTATGGTTTCAGTTCGTGAATGCAACATAGTCACGCTAACTAACACAATGCAGACCCCTGAAGAATGTCAATTGTCCATGTTCCTCCACGACGCAAGGAAGTTTGTCCTTGCCAATCGTGGCGCCCTTGAAGAAGCTCCTCTGTTAATGTACCCTTCCCTTGTTTTTACTCCACACTCCAGCATTATCCACAACAGATTCGCAGACCATATTCCGGACTGGTTCTCTCAATTACCTACCAACGTCTTCAATTCGTGGGATGAATCGGTAGTCGAAGTATTTTTAGACGGCCACATCAACGACCGCTCCGAAGTTCTACTTTTTTCACCGGATGATACGAAAGTTGCCGCAGATCGCCAAGTCTGGGACACTGCCTCTGGCCGTATGCAGAACCTATTGGGCGAAGAAGAGGTGAAGGGGCTGAGCTTCTCGTCGTCTGAGAACTTGGCATACGTCGATTGGAATGGGCACATGATTACGCTGGATCTGGTTACTCGCGAGGAAACTAAGGTTCCTCTGAATATCGATTATATATCGGCGGCCGTGTTTTCGCAAGATGCCTCTAAGCTGGCAGTATCTGCGATTCCTTCTAGGATTATCTCTCCCTGGCTGGCTGGGTATCGTGAAAGCGACGAAACAAGGGACGAAGAAGAATCGGAATGGGAGACAATTCAAGGGTCGGACGAATCTTCAATTGAGCAGAAAGACGATGAAGAAACGGACGACTATTCAAGTGAATCTGACGATTATCCAAGTGAATTGCACGCAGAGAAAAGGGATGAATATTCAAGCAAACAGGAGGAAGAAGAAGAAGAATGTGATGAATGGTCAGATGAAGATTCAGACGAAGATTCAGGCGAAGATTCAAATAGACAAGAAGATGACAGGTCTGGTGGAGCTTCTGATGCGGGCTATCATTCAACCGCCGACGAAGGGTATATTGCAGAGGCTCAACCGGAACCTGATAGTGAAACATCAACAGATACAACGAGCTCTGCGGATCCGGAGCAAGGATTTTCAAAGAGACTTGTTGTGCGGGACAATGTTACAGGAGCCATTTTGCTCAAAACCCCCGGAATAGATGCCGTTGATCCGTTGCTGAGCTTGTCAGCAGACGGTAGCACGGTAGCATGGTGCTACAAAGTGAGTGATTTGAGGGTTATAATGATCCAGGTGTTCCATATCGAGAAACGCGCTCTGACGATGGCTATCGTTCTGGAATGGCCTCCTTACGAGGTCTGGAAGATCATGCTATCACCAGACGGTCACAAGCTCGCGATCGCTCTGGGTATCGGCATGGAGAAGAGAGAAGTGCATATCCGAAACACAGTTACCGGTGAACAGGAACATGCTTTCGATGTTTCATATCAGGGTTCTGGAATGGTGTGCTGCCTCGCCTTTTCATCCGACAGTACAACCATCATAGTATGCGCTGAGGGGGGAGGGTTGGGCTTCTATAACCTGCTCACGGGCCAGCTGGAGAGCTTCCTAAAAGATCCCCTTTGCACTGGGGCTGCGATTTCAAGGGATGGGTTGAAGGTTGCAATCAGCTCTGAACTTCGTGGTTCTGTCGAAATCTGCCATACCACAGCCTTGTACACGGCTGGAACAGAGCCACAATCTCCAAGAAGCCGCTTTTTTGATGATATTGGGTCTGATGGGTGTTTATCCCCGGATGGCTCTATGCTTATAACCATGTCCGAATCTAAGGACGAGATTGTTCTGTGGGACGTGTCTAGCGGACAGGTTACAGACCGGTCGGAGACCTGTTTCTCACCTGAATTGATAATATTCTCCCCGAATTCAACAGCCGTTGCCGTCCCCTCAATAATTTGGACGGAGACGCTTAGTTGTCAGCGGTGGATAGAAGTATGGAGAATCAAGTCAGGCAAGCTACACTTTTCATTTAAAAGAGGCCCCCTCGCGACATTGCCACCCAGATCAAACGATCACCCCCAAGAATGGCCACCATGGGCATTCAACGCGGGTGGCACAAGAGTGGTATTGGCTCCCAGAGTCAAGGCGAATAAGAATAAGACTCAAAGCAAGGCCGCCCCAAATGAAACTGTCATTATAGAAGAGTGGGACACCGCAACCGGCGAAATCGTCCACACACATGCCCTTGATCAGCCATTCCGGGTGATCAGAGTCGCCTGCTCCCCAGACGGGTCCTTCATCCATTTCTCCGGCCGCAACATTGTTACCAAGAAGCAAGAAATCAGATACTTCCAGACATGGGGCCACCAGCTAGACTCTGAATCGCGGACTCGTCTCATCGAAGAAGCACAAGCCGGATGGCGTCCCTACCCGCAAAACGATGAATCCATTCTCTCTCGCCACCTCCGAAAGAATCCAGGACTAGGAGTCCACTCTAGGTCTTCTCTCTCTTATTTCCTGCAAAGGAATCCGGATACGGAGATTCACCTAACACCCGACAGGAAATGGATTACCTTCAACGGTGTCTATATTATATACATCCCGGGTGAATATAGACCGTCAGCTGGAGGCGGACACTTTGTGTTTGATACTGTAGCTAGGGGCAACAGTCGGGTTATCGCGATGCAGAACCAGGATGGGAGGCCGGTTACTATGGTGATTGATGCAAAGAGGTTATCATCTTGTCTCCCATGACGCCACACGTCTGAACTTAACTCCGGGCTTCAAAGTCAAGTACCAAAAGCTGTGGCAATTTATGACCATTTGCGCGTTTTTTCATGCATGGTGTCCTGCCATGAAGCCGATTACGTAGGGTACTTAGGTGTCTAAGGCGAAACTAAGGGGTTCAATCAATGGGGTTCAACTCTCTCTATATCTGTATCGGCTCCGCTGACAATTTAACTAGTTAACGTATTTCACAAGCGAGTGACGCACACAAGCGAGTGACGCACCCCAACCAAAACGCGTTAATTAATTTAACCCCTTCTTTTTCAACCACCCACTATGCCACTATTTAGCTCTCGATCCTCTCAAAATTTCTTTTCCGTATAAGTCCTCTAGATGCAGTACCAGTGCGGGAGCAAATTGAGCGCCGCTTTGCTGTCATTGCGTTTCGGTCTAGGAACGAGACATGATGAAGTTCAAAGGACCCTTCATCAGCGTGCTAAACCCCGATATTCCCTGAACACTCGTTTTCCCAACAGAAGTGACCTGAACTTCGTTCAAGCCTCGGTACAGAAATTGCGTCTTAACCCAGGTAAGGTCCTCCCATCTTCCATCTCCCATAGCTCTTATGATTTCTTCCTTAAATATTTGTGGAGGGTTCCCTAACAAAGCTGCCGCCGCATTGACATGATCGATCCAGCCAACTATCGCGTGTATTAGAATTTCGAACTGCAAATCAGTTCAATAACTTACATGATCCCTAGCATACTATAGCAATTGGTTCCCCTGGCTTATAAACCATTTCTTGGTTTAATCGTTCTTCTTTGCAGGTGTCTAAGTGATGATGTCTCTGTGGTATTTTGCTATTTCCATTTAATCTTATATCGCTCGACGAATCCACATGGAGTCGAAACGCATTATCGTCGTAGCAACAGGCAAACAAGGAGGCGCTCGGATCAGGGCACTTTCATCAGCCCTAGCATTTCAACTTTACACCCTTACCCGCAATGCATCCTCCGCAGCTGCTCAACGTCTTCGATCCAAGCCGAACGTAACTGTCATTGAAGGAGAGGTCAGCAAACACATCCACCATATTCGCCGCCATACCTAGTCCAGTATATGAATTTTTTTTTTGCGTCACAAGCCCGGATCCATTTAAATCAGGCTATACCTCTCATCGACGCCTCGATTCAACACGGTGTGCATCACTTCATATTCTGATCGGTCGATCGTGGTGGTCTAGCCTCAGAGTATACCCCGACCCAAGTCCCACATTTTGCGGCTAAGCTACGGATCGAGTAATATATCAAAACAACAACTGCATCTGCCGGGGATGAACAGCGGATGTTATGGACAATCCTACGGCCTGTAGCGTTCTACGATAATATCATGCCTGGTTTCATTGGGCGCTCATATGCAGCCATGCTACGCCAATTGGGTGACCGGAGCATAGCCATGGTCAGAACACAGGATATCGGCAATGTTGCTGCACGGGCATTCAACGAGCCGGGGGAGTATGGAATGAAGGAATTTTCGCTGGTTGGGGAACAGTTGACGTTTCAAATGATCCAGCGGACCTTTCGAGATGTGGTAGGATGTGATATACCGGAAACATATGGTCTATTGGTGACGGTGCTTAGGTGGGTGATCCCGGATTTGGAGATACATGCAGATTTGTGGAGGACGGTGAATATTCATGGGACTGTACGGATCTTGTTAAGAAGCAATGTCTGCTAGATTTCGAAACGTGGCTGAAGGACGAGAGCAAGTTCTGTAAAAACGGGAGTATTACTTGAAAATAATATACTACAGTGGGCTCTCATGGAAGCGTAGCTCAGATAAGGAAGCCCAGACAGAGGAAACGCTCTACATATGCTGTAGAGATATCTCTGTCTTTATAATTATAGGGTTTTTTGAACTGCCTGTTTCGTCTGAACCTGGAAAGTGCTCCTTTTCCTCGTTCATAGGTATTCTGTATAATATACGCCAATCCTTTGTGTATACCACTAGAAACGAACATTTGTTAGTTAGCCTCAATGGCGCACTTGGCAGCGCACTCTAATACATACCACAGGTAGGGTCCTGAGGCTAGCAATTCAGGTCGTCATATTGTAAAGCCCAAATGGCGGTAGCTTCACAACGTGGCTGACCCACATGTGACTCATTACACCGTGTTATCCCGTCATGTACAGTTATGCCCTTATTTAGAAATGTAGAATGTAGATATAGACATAGACATATGATATGTGTATTGTGAATCGGATATGTACATATAGAAACATGGATATGGTACTTTTTGAGATGATTTTTGTTTGGCTTTTTGTCTCTGCGGAGCAGAGATGGATAGGGTTGAAGTCTATGGGGTACAACGGCATTGTGTATGGGGGGTATAGGTAAGTATAATGGAGACAAAAGGAGAGGAGGGCAGTACACCCAGTCGGTAGGGGGTAACTTTTCTTTTTCTTCTCGGTATCTGATATGTAGACACCCAGACCAAGAAATGGAAAAGATAACCCCCAGAAAGACAAGACTCGGGAATATAGACAAAGGAATGACATGATTCGGAGCGAGAACAGTAGTCGCTCCGGATCGGGAGTCGTGAGTCATTAATAGTTCAAAAGAAAAGACCAAAAGAGAGACATTAATCGTAACAGTGCGGGCGAGATTGAAGTCATCAAAAGGCGCGCGGGGAATAATCTATCGTCATTATCGTTGCAGATCGCTTGAGAAAAAAAAATAAAATTGAGCCCAACGAAATGACTCAAGGTCGGGAGACCAAATCCTGGAAAAAGCGGAAGAAATTCCTCTTTTTCTCAGAACGGCAGGGACCTGCAATCTCCGTAGCCGGTGCTACAGTCATTGGGCCCACGATATCCTCATCCCCCATATCGGGGAACTTGTCGTTGTCATGCAGACGTGGGATGCGGACTTGCTGGCAAGGGTGGATATTGGACTGTGTGAGCGTAAGAGCAACACCGTCTATAGCGCTGAGCTGGTCAAGCATGGCCTCGTGCTGCGTTGCCCACTCGCCGTTGATCGACTCCCATTTCTCGACAGTGAGCTTGTATATGTTCGAGGTGACACCGTAGTGTTCGCCAGTGCGGACGAGGTGTTTGGCAAAGTTGCAACGTGCAATATCCCAGTCTCCACGTAGCTGCTGGAAATGGCCGAGGTCGCAGACCACAGGGTCGTAGGGCTCGGGCACGATGGTGAAGTTGGCGTGGCCGAGTTTGTTAGCCCATTCGTCGTTGGGATCGGAGAGGACGAGGGGCGTTACGTCGCCTGAGACTGTGCGTACGGTGCTGGCTCGTGGCCGGTTGAAAGAGGCCACGGAGGGCTTGGAGGAGAGTGGTGGCGAGGGGAGAACTCCCATAAACCGTGGGTCTGAGGTCACATTGTAGTTATAGTGTGGTTCGCTCATGTCTGCCACTGAGGGGGACTGTAGTGGTGACTGAACGCGGGATGCCGCAACGCTCGTTGGGTCGTCTCCCATAAACGGTGGCAAGAGAGGGGTTGTCGCTTTTTGTATATCGTTGTCATCCTGGCTAAGGCTGTTCGCTCGGGCAATATCGATTGGACGCGTGCCGGACTCGCTCGCGCGTTCTTCGAAGATCGTTCGCGCGGGAGATGGGGGGATAGAATCGACCCGGCTCATGGGCATGGAACCAACAAGAGGACTGGCCAAGGCGGAGGAGGCCGCCGAGTTTGCGCGTGATCGTAGATCATCCGGGAGGATATCGCCTTCTGCACCACCGGAGGATCGCTTAGTCTTCCACCGAGCTGACATGGTCGAGATGTGCGAGTTGATGCGCGAGGCACCCTTTAATGAGACACTGTCTGAGCGTCTCTTTTTTGGTGATGGGGCAGTCTCCATGCCAGTAACGCTCAGATCGTAGCTATCTGAGTTATCGGCGGGGGTGAAGTATGACTCTTCGGCAGACACGCCGTAATCAAAATGTTCTATAGGAAGTCTAGGTTAGCAACTGTGGTAATCACCGGGGAATATTTTTGCGGTGGCGACTGGGACATACGGAAATAATGATCCTCCAACGAATCGCGTGTGCATTCCTCTTCCTTCACCCCAGTCAAATGACTCCGACTGGGACTGTCCATTGAATTTCCCAGGCCCGATGAAGACATGAGGGAAGAGACAGAGCTGGAGACCCGGTTGTGGCCTGTCGCAGAGAACAAAGATGTGGCAGGGGAAGCCGGCGCAGAGGTATTAATAGTCAATGGAGAGTGCGGTTGGCGTATAGTTGAGTCCGCGTCGAGACTTTCTCGTGTCGCGTCGATTATTTGAGACAGTTTATACATTCTCAGTTGAGCGCCGCTGAACGAGGTGGCTGGTATATAGGGGATGGTTGCTTCAGCATTGGATGTGAGGGGTGACCACAAGATAAAGAGAGACAACTCTCAATTTGAACAAGTCATTCCTTCAACCTTTGGGCGGGAAAGGACGGTAGCGGTGTGATGGGTAGAGTAATAGTCCGGGAAAGGCGGGAACTGAAGTTTAGGGCCAGTTAGCATCCGATGAGGAAATGCAAATGATTATCGTTCCAGGTAGAAAACAGTCCAAATTCAGAACCGAAAAAAAAAAAAAAAAAAAAGAAAATGAATTCCACCGAGCGACGTGGACCAAACAAGTTGACAAGACCAACTGGCTGGGCAGAAAGGGAGTTTGGCTTACAATCAGCAAACGGACTGGTGAACAAGGAGATCCTGGGTAGTACACAGGGCGTCACTTTTGGTTAAGAGAGAAGAGAGAAGAGAGAAGAGAATAGAAAGACAGAAAGAGTAGATGTCTAGACTTCTAAACCGTTAGTGGAGAATTCCATGAGATTCGTAAAAAAAGAGACTAACACAACAATGGACTAACCTCAGGCTAGAATATTCCCATGGTATGCTCCGCTCCGTTCCGGTGGTTGACATTACATGAACCAGGGTATGAAAGAGTCTGGAAGGATTCTTATTCTTCTTTTTTCTATTTCGATTTTATCCATTTATTTGATATATTGTACATCCAACTCATGTACATGTACTCCGTATGATCGAATTCAATTGTTTTTCAAACCAACGGCTACACAGATCTGTTGTGTAGCCCAATGTCCTACATCAGGACCCTTTCCTGAATTAGGTACAAAAATCTATGTGTGTGCGATCGGCAATCTAGACTAGAGTGGATTCAAGAGGGGAACCATTATGATGCCATCCCGACCCAGTCACCCGGTGCTGATTCGCTCTATAGAAAGACGCGTGTTAGATACATCTGCTTTATCATCCTTATTGATCTGTTTATACTCGGTTATCATTCGGCCCAACTAGGTATACCCATCCCCATTCTACACACGGGCTGGTGCATCCACCCTGTTTGTGCTAGAAGACCTCCGACAACGCTGAGTAACCGTGGACAAGGTCCCGTCCCGTAGAGGTCAGAACTTTGTCCCGAGTATGACGAGGAGGGTTGTACAATGGAGGGTTATCGGTTCGAAATTCATAGAGTGGTATAATATTGGTGTACGGTACTTGTGCGAACTCCGAACTCGACGATTGTGACAGACTCAGAGCACTACTGTTGTACTTGCCAATATGCAACAGTGGCAAGCGGGACGCGGAGAGAAGAGAATATCCAATCATAATACCCATCGGAATGAGGAGAGGGGAAAAAGACAAATCCTTTCACCTTTTGGCAGACGTCAGATCCACATGGCTCGAGCTATTCTCGGGGAATTCGGGAAACATTCTCGATTTTTCCAGAGGGGAAAAGGTAAGCCATGATGTTTGGTCTGCCTGGTGCCTTTGGGACTTTGGGGCCGGACAGCGAGCCTTGGCGCAGCCACCGGGATGGATTCGGGTTTAACGGGACTTGTTCGACGAGTCAACCTCTAAAAGGTTCCTTTAGAATTCTTCAGGTGACTCGTCGATTGTTATAATGGAATAGATCCTTTGTCTCTGTTTTTTACCCCTGGAGATCTCTCCGATCCCATCTCTCGCTAGAAGCACCCTTGTAGGTTCACTAGGACAGAATAGACCACACTGCGGTCAAAAATGGCATAGGCTGAGTCTGTTAGCTTGGGTGGCCAATCATCGCCACTCGGCAAAAACAAAGAAAAAAAGAAGCAAAACAAAAAGAAACCTAATCTTGGGGTTTGCTGAGGTAATCGCCCAATTAGGATGGGACGTTTCCGATCTCGGGTTGGTTATGTCATATTTAATAAAAACCAGGAATAGGTACATACCACATGGCGATATACGAACTCATTGGACATTTACTCCGTAGATATATCTATATTGTATATTCCGTATTCTTCGAGATAATATATAATCTATTTAAAATTGCCATTGCCGTATCCAATTTCGCATGAGTGAGGGAGAAACCGGGCCGAGGGTTCTCATGCTGACACTTGCCTCCCTCGCCCGCCGGACATCCAGCGCCACAGACAAAGTACTGTCATCACCTTGCAGCCCACGGTAGAACCCCAGAAGCTTTAGTGCGGGCTTCGAGGCAATATCCGCACTACTAGGGCTAGTTATACTTTCCAGCTCGGCAACCCACACGGAAAACGGAACTGGTTCGACTGCATACTGGCTCTGGATAGCCGGGATCAACGACGACCATGATGCTTGTTCGGGATTTGTGAGATGAAACACCGCGCAGCGCTCTTCAGATGAGCTCCTGTGGCGTGTGTTGACAATTTCCACTATAATATTGGATAGAGTGTCCTAAATAAAGAATGTCAGAAAGTGATCAGCAGTCTTGGCTTTTTTTTTTTTCTTTCTACGGCTGAGTTTTTGGAGCTCGTTAGGATATAGTGCTAGGGATTTTCGGTGGCTTACCACTGGTACCCAGTCAACCGCGGTTGAGCCTACTCGGTTAGGGATTTTACCCATCGCTTTTGACGTCGCGATGATCGTCGGTAGCCATTCCTGCGGATTCCATTGTCCGCGCGCGCTGGTCGGTCCGGCAATCTGTCCGACACGATACACCGACGTAGGGACATTGGATCGTTGCGAGGCCTCGAGACAGATGCGCTCGGCAACGTGCTTGGACTCGCTGTAGCCTTGTGGGAGAACTACTGCAATGTCCTCTATCGGTACTTCTGGGATCGAAGCTCCCATTTCTGGGATCCAAGCGCCTACTGTGCCGATTGAGGAGATGAAGTGAAGATGGGCGTTGCTGCGGCTGCTCAAGCTAAAGTCGACAAAGCGCCGTACGCCCTGGATGTGAGTGTCCTCGAAGGAATCGACGGAATGGTTGAAGTCGACTTTCCAGGCGTTGTGGATAATGGTGTCAACTGAGTCGAGAAGTGCTTCGTACTTGGACTCGTCCAGGCCGAATCGTGGTTCTCCAAATGAGGCCTGTAGGAATTCGACCTTGTCTTTCCAGTTATTTGCGTCAAGGTGCAATCCTTTCTCTTCGAAGCCTGTCTTCTGCCGTGATTCGGCATCTGAGCGATTGAGGCAGTAGACCTTAGTGATGAAATCGCTGCTCAGCAGAGAATGCAGTAGATAAGTTCCCAGTGAGCCAGTTGAGCCAGTCAGTATCACAGTCAAAGGCGGATACAATTCATTCTGAGAACAGACTTCCCGTGCTGGTAGATCGGACGTATACTTCTCCACCAGTCTCTGGATCTTCTCCCCCCGCGGGATATCAGCTTGGATTTTTCCATCTAAGATGGCCATTACAACTTGCGATAATTGGTCGACTGTTGGATTGCCATAGATCGTTTGGGCGTTGATGGGTCCTGCTTTCACATCCGGCCGACGTAGCTGGATGCCCTTCTGCAGCAGCCGAGAGATATGAATGGTCATCAGAGAATCAAGACCGGCAGAGTAAAAGTCCTGGGCGTTTGCAATGTTGGGCTTCTCGAGAACACGGGTAATAATCTGGCGAATATACTCTGTAACACTCTCATGGTCCAAGATCTCTGGCAGACACTCATCCAAATGATCCTCGAGGTCTTCGGCATACATTACATCAATCTCTTTCTCATAGTCTCGAAGCACAGCCCGACGCTGCACACTACCTTTGGCGGTCTTCTTAAACGGCTTCATTTTCACCGCGAAACAGATCTTGTTCTTCATCACCCGACCATGAGCCGCAACGGCCTGGTTAGCCACCTGCACTGTCGGCCAGATCTCTTCAACAAAGGTCCTCTCATCCATTTCCAGTTCTCTCTGACTCGGCTCGATGAGCAGCCCAGCCTGGAACCGAGACTCGCCGACTACCACCGCATTTCCAACCAGCGGGTGTCCTTCAATGATAGTCTCCATCCCGACAGGGTTGAACTTTTCGCCGTTGCTTAAAACAATCACATCATCCTTACGCCCATGGAACTTCCACAGACGTGGGTTCGTCGGATGTGGGGTATAGAGATCATTGGTTGGATAAACATTGATGTCGGGGTATGTGTGGAAAATGCCCTTGAAGTCGCGAGAATTTTCCTGCCGAGGAATCACCATCTCAAATATACTTTCGCCGACATGGTGCATTTCCACGCCGTAAGCTTCGTTCCATTCAAAGTAACCCCAGTTGGCTGCGTCCTCTGGCACCAGCGCTGGGATCACGCCGGCCTCGCTGCTTCCTAGTACCGATACGATCTGCGTATACTTGCGTAGTCGCTCTCCAGTCTCTAGGAACAGAGATCCTCCGCCGAAGTAGACTGACTTGAGCTCTTTCAAACAAACTAGCGCTTTGTCAGAGTGGCTTAGGTCTTCCAACATCGAGGGTGTGCAGAGTGCCACGGTGGGGTGGGCAGTGCGCATCAGCTCTATCATATGGTCGACGGACAGTGGCTTATCTGGGCCAATGAGGGTGGGAACTTCGAACCACACTGAAAATAACAATGCTACCAGTCCCATTAGATGGAAGAAGGGTGTCGTAGCCAGCACAAGCTCGGTTTGATCCAGATCGTGGAACATAGATGGCTGACGACCTGCGGGCTTCGCGAGATGAGAAATAGAATCGATGGTCATAAAGAAGCCGTTGGTGAGATACACTGGCTTTGGCATGCCTATAGTAGAAATTAGCGTGGATTCACAATACCACGTTCATGTAATCTACCTGTCGTTCCAGAGCTATGGATGATGCACGTGGTGTCATTCTCCGCATCGGCATAAGATTTGGTGTATGGGTAGTGGTGCAGACCACTCTTGTCACTAAGAATTTTCTCCACATTTGGGATCTGGAAGATATCCAAGGCCGCAAAAAAGCACTGTATCTCCCGAGTTCGTGCCTGGCGCTCTTCGCTGAAGAAGAACTTGGTGCAGTTTGTCGCTTTCAGCAGATTACTGTGGGCCTCGTCCGAGTTCCTGGTAGAGGGAAAGAAGGCCTATAATATTGAGTCCGGCCGTTCTATCTTCAGCTTTAAGTGCGTTGTTTTCTTACCTGGTATCCAGTCTTCTGGCATGCAAGCATAAACATGAAATACCGCACATCATTGCTCCCCATATAGGCCAATGTCTCTGGGTATTGTGCCGGTCCGATCATGCTTTCAATCCACCAGCACATGAAGTTAACAGCCCGTGCTAGGTCTTTGATCGAAATATCTTGGAACCCATGGCTTATTTCCGGTCCCCGTGGAATAACAGCAAATCGCTGGCTAGAATTGATTTCAGCACCATCGTCGACCGTTGTCGCAAGCAGTCTTTTCCAATGAGACTCCATGCTATCATTTAGATCCAATGGTTTGGATATCATGGAATAAGTTGGACTGATGCAGTAATAATGCTGGGAAATATTGAAGAGAATAGCAACATCTTAATACCTAGACAAAATAATCTAGCGGTGTAACCTGAATCAACATTCATTATTGTTATTATGTACTATATATGCAACTATATGTACCGGATTTTCCTATTTGGGCTGCCGCCGCTTTAATCAGGGCGCTCAGACTCAGGCCCCATCTCCGTACGATCACCGAGGCATGATAGCAGAGCGTTGGGCAGCACGCTCTTGTTCCACATGTACATGGAAGTGTGCAAAGGGTGCCATAGTGACCGCATCTTGGTTTGTACGTCGCTCCAGTGCGAATACAAGACCGTTTTGCGGCAATCATAGTTGCGATGTCGAATTGGAGCCAGGGAGCAAAGAGAGTGGCGGTGGGATGCCATGCCAACAGAGTATCACTTGTGTCAGTCGCTCCAGCTCCCGCGATAGATGCACTAAACCTCTTGTCTGAGAATGTTGTTGCGCTGAATCACGATTGCTACCTTGCGTTTCAAAGCTGCGAGAAGCCGCTTGGATTTGGTCTTGTTCGTTATCAATAGTAATGAAGATCTACCAGCCTCGTAAAGCACCCTTCGAGCTGTCTGTGATGGGGTTTTACTCTTAATCCTTTTGACATAGCAGTAATGATCTGCTTTTTCCGATTCAGGAAGGAATAATCCATACTACGCCGTGGAGCCGAGTAACCTGGTTTTTAGTGTCTTTCGTCGGCTTTCTCCCTTCATGACAGCAACTATTTCACCGAGCGTCTCCGGTAAAATAATCTGGACCACATCACCAGACATCTGGTCGACCCTATAGAATTTCCCACTCGCCTCAAAGATAAGTCCTCCCCCTTGGGGATCGCACATGATAGGGGTGCATTTCCCAAGCTCATAGGAAGTAGCGAGACGATACCCCCAAGAATCTACCGCCGCCCATTCACCCTCGTAGTCAAGCTCTTCTGGGTCTATTGTCCAACCCGGTGGTGGGGACACCTAGGTACATTATCAGTATCCCATCATAATCGTACGCTCATCTCGGATGTTAGACCTACAGGCTGATTTTCGCTCGCCATAGTGATTTGTCTTTACTTGTAGATGATTCGAGCGTATAGGGTGCAGCTTTGGATCTGAAGACCAACAGTGTGGGGGGAACTGCGTGATGTGTCAAGTCGGGAGACCCACTTGAGCGGAATCCTAATTACGAAGGGGTATAGCGGCCATGGATATTTTGGCCTGATTTTGGCCTGATTGTTTCCTAATTGGGACTAGATCTACACCGCCAGCTAACTATGTACAACCTTGGAAGATATACTCCACGCTCAGCTCATGCCCAGTCAGGGTGTTCAGGTGACATCAGGTGATGCTCAGTGAGGGCAGTGCACGTAATAAGAGATCTGATCCACAGATCACAGCACATGCCTATATGGTATAGACGACTATTGGTATGTACTATGTGCCGTGATCTCATGTCATTTGCTGTTTATCCGTAGATTTCTTCTTTTGGGGTTAGGCTACATGTACCATATACTTGCTAGTGAATTTGCTTTATAAAGATTATTAGATGTACAAACTTGATAGATATTAACGAACTGGCTATCGACTCTGTGTATTGTTGATATATATCCACGTGACCGTATACCGTCGGGTTTGTCTCCGATCTCGGGCCTCGGACCTATTGGAAGCCTCATATAGTACTCAACTCTCTGGTATTGAGGCTATTCAATTGCCCTGGATACAGAAACATACAACCATTGGATTAAATCACTCCCAATTATTCAATGAAGTTCTCTTTATATCTCGCGGCCGCGGCCATCATATCCGGTGTTCAGGGTTCTCCGCACCCCGCACCTCAGCAACAACAGCTTTTGGGCGTGCCATCGTCGGCCTCCCAGCCCAGCTACAGCCAGGAAGGCCTAGATGATATAATCAGCGATTCACCCCTACTATCTCTCCACCGAGACCTGGTCAAGATCGAGTCAATCTCCGGCAACGAGCACGATGTCGGCCTCTTCGTCGCGCAATACCTAGAAGCCCGGGACTTTACCGTTGTAAAGCAAGAGGTGCCCCCAGTGAAGGGACAAGAGGACACAAAAACCCGCTACAACATCTACGCCACTCCAAAATCATACACACAACCCCCCTCAATCCTCCTCACCAGCCACATCGACACAGTCCCACCATTCATCCCATACTCCGTGCGCCAGCCCGACGACTCCACCCTCGACCCAGACAACCTCATCCTAGCAGGCCGGGGCTCCGTCGATGCAAAGGGCAGCGTCGCAGCCCAAATCTTCGCAACCCTCGAAACACTATCCTCAAACCCAGACGCCAGACTCGGCCTGCTCTTCGTCGTCGGCGAAGAAATCGGCGGCGACGGCATGAAACTCTTCTCAAACTCAACCCTCAACTCTAACTTCGAAACCGTCATCTTTGGCGAACCAACAGAGGCAGCCCTCGTCGCCGGCCACAAAGGTATGCTCGGCTTCAAGGTCCTCGCTCATGGCAGCGCAGCACACTCCGGATACCCATGGCTAGGCAAGAGCGCCGTCTCGGCGATTCTGCCTGCGCTCTCGCTCGTCGACGTGTTAGGTGATATCCCCGCCGAAGAGGGTGGTCTACCTTCCTCCCCGAAGTACGGACCGACGACGCTAAATATCGGTGTTATCCGTGCTGGCGTCGCGACGAATGTTGTTCCTTCTGAGGCGTGGGCGGATGTTGCTGTGAGACTTGCGGCTGGTACGCCTGATGAGGCGCGTGAGATTATCCAGCGGGCTGTTGATGAGGCGGTGGAGGATGCTGAGGCAGAGGTTGTTTTGGACTTTGTTTCACATGGCGAGTCTTATCCCCCGCAGGATTTGGATGTTGATGTTGATGGGTTTAATGTTACTACCGTTAACTATGGTACTGATGTGCCGAATCTGGCTGTCGGCGCTGATGTCAAGCGCTACTTGTATGGGCCTGGCAGTATCTTTGTTGCTCATGGTGATAATGAGGCCTTGAGCATTCGCCAGATTAAGGAGGCTGTGGTTGGTTATAAAAAGTTGATTGAGGCTGCGCTGGCGAGAGAGAAGAAGGGCGAGGTGGCCGTATGATGGGCTTCTCGTCTATTGTCTTGATATAGGCGTGATATCTGGTGCTGTATATATATAATCTCGGCTACTAGATCTTGCCTCTGGGTTATCCTAAGTCACCGCAGAAATAAAGGCGATGGCTTAACTTGACCTATGAAAACATGCTATCTTATATATCACCGAACAAGGTGTATTGCTTACTGAAGAGTGAAATCGGTCATATACAGAAGGTTGGTATACAAATCTAGGCTTCCCCAGAAGGAAAAACGGAAAATCACAGGAAAAAAGCGCTGTACAGAACACATAAGAGACATCAAAGCCATAAACAACCAAGGCTCAACCCATCATATCTACTGCCTAGGTGCTCTCTCCCATCCCGTCTTAAGATCCCCGCTAGGTTTAAACCGCGGGAATGGATGGCCCTCAGTATTGAAAACGTGATCCTCCAGCGAGATGAAATCACGATCCGAGAACAACAAGTAGAAATACTTGAGTGTCTCAGCCATCCAATAGCTTTCCATGTTATCGCGCTTGTACGAAGGGACTGCATCCGCATTTCCAAGCGACGTAAAGCCCTTGATACGGAAAACGGGTGCTGTGTTGGTTGATGTAGGAATACGGGAGGTACTCTTCTTCTCGACCACGGCTGTGTGTTTGATGAAAGACTTGAAGATCTCCCAGCCCCACTGGCGGTAGATATCGTCGCCAGTAATACGGTAGAGATAGAAGAGGGACTCGACTGTTTCCGGGCGTTGTAGGTTGTGGCGGTCGTTGCGATGAATATCGATGTCCGCGCGCCAGGACTCGGATGCATCGCTTTGCGTCTCCAAGGGCTTGGAAATGCCACGCAGTGCCTCGGGCTTGGATGCGTGGTTGGGGTTCGTCACTGGATCTGGGTACTTGTCTGCCATCATCACGGGCGGCGAGTCTAGGACGAAGTGGGAGATCTCGGCTGCGAGGCCGGTTGCCGTTGCCTGGTGCATTGCCCAGCAGGTTTTCATCAATTCTCTCGACATAAGGATCTCATCTTCGCGTTGTTGAGTCCAATCTGCTGACTTTCGGGCTTGGGACAAGGGCTGGCCACCGGTAGCCCCGAGTGCGATCGTTCCGGGTATGAAGCAGACCAGGTGGTCCATCCTGGGGGACAGGTCCTGGTCTAGGCCCTGGGGCCGCTCGCCAATAATCATCAGCTGAGAATTCTTGGTGAATGAGACTAGGTGCTTGCGGATGCCTCTCAATGCCTCATCCCACATCTCTTTGTAGATGGGCTCCTGTTCTGAGGTCTGCAGGTATTGCTTGATGAGATATTCTGGAGCAAGTCAGCTTAAAAGAACCACGGAGTACCGAGTATCATCAACATACCGTAGTAAGAATCTGCCTTGTTGCCCAGACTAATGCTGTCTCCTTTGAATGCACCATTATCAGGATGGATGGCGGTTCGGACAAGGCCATCCTGCGGCTTTTGCAGGTCAACCAGCTTCATCGCTTTTTCAACCACCTTCCAATATTCTGCCTCGCCGGTCAGCTTGGCCAAATACTTGAACTCAAGCTGTATCGAGCCAGCCTCAGAAGTCGACGTAGCTCCCTCGTCGAAATGCACGACAACACCTTCTGACGTGTTGAGATTGACATTCGACCATGGAATACCGCTTGGGGACTCAAAAGCCCCGAGTAGCCGCTCAGCAAGGTCAGCTGCTTTCTCAATGTACAGGTCTTCACCAGCAGCTCCGACATCATCGTCGTTGAGGGGTGCCAAATCGGGGTATTGGGTTGACAGATAGTGTGCAGACAGCAAACCACCCAGCATGCGGATAGTCGTCTCGAAGGTATTAACATCCCGGTCCTGATTATAATTTAAAGACGTTGAGATCCATTGCCGCGCACGGTGGACCTTGGATGTCAGATTCATGATCATTAACGTGTCCAGCGAGTCAACTATCATCCAGCCTAATCCGCCGCTCATGTCTTCCTGGTTAACGTTCGATACTGGGCGATACTGATCGTATCCTGAATAAGGGTGTTAGCGTTGTCATAGTGCACAGGGCTGCTGTATGACTTACCCCATGCGTTCTTCTCATATCCTTCCCAACTGACGATGAAGGCGTCCCGCACTTTCTCTCGTCTCGCAGTCCAGTCAGACAAGTCTCCGGAGGTTTTCCCGCCTTCCAATGTCTGCGCCCATTTCCATAATTCTACTCCTTTATCATTTGACTGTAGCCCCGGCCAGGTGGGGAGGTAGAAGTTATAATAAAATACAAACAACACTGTGCACACCCCCAGCACGTTCAGGAACGGTCTCCATCTCCTTCGAGGACCTGTGCGTCGCGGTGCAAAGAACGGCTTATCTTTGTATAAAGGTAGAGTGCGGTCCTTTTCGAAGTAACCGTTCACTTTATTGGATAGGGGGATGGGCTGGTTCGAGAGACCGTATCCGCGGAGCCCGCTACGAGGGTTTCCGTAGAAGCCATCGTGTTGCGCGGGCGCAAAGGGACTGCGCGGTGGCTTGTAGGCCATTGTATTCTTCGATCTTGTCTCTTGCTCCGTGGGGAATCTCTGCCGGTCTTGCGATTACCGAGTGCGCCACATGGGAGTGAGGAGGTTGAGGTGGCGTGGGAGGATTCGCCTTTCTTTGGAGTTGTTCAATATTTCAATCCGAGGTTCATTCAAGCGTATCTACTATTCAACATGCAACAGTTAGTCAAGTTTGACCCATGGCGAGGATTTGCCTATTCGGGCCCTCGAGGACACCCGCACACTTACCGAAGTACAACCCTTTGCAAGGGCGTTTGTGGTGTATAGGATCTGATCGCAGATAATCTGGTCTCTCGGTTCTAAGCAACAAAAAAAGCGAATACAGTTGTGTTTGGTGGGTTGGTGTTCCGTAAAGAATTTCCTTGCGGAGATGCGGAGCGCGGAGTGTTATCCCGCGTGTCGACAATCCGAAGGTAGATAAAAGCCAAGTATTGCAATCATTCAATCTGATTCGAGATGAAATCCGAGCGAAAACCGAGAACGTGGCAAGAGCAAGCTAAAGGATGGGGAAGTGGAGAGGCAACACTAGGGTATCTGCAAATCATTTCCATTATACGCGTAACCTCATAAACCATTCGAACTTACGTAGTCTAGGAGTATAAATGAACCTGGAGGGTATCGAGCTATCTACCAAATCCAGCATTTATTAACTGGACCATTCTCCAACTTATTTAACAAGTTATTTCCAATCTACAGACTCCGAGATTATAAGAATAGGTCGAATGCTTAGCATGAGCGCTTCAAGATAAAGATCTAAACCGTGCAGATGATGTGGGCCCCCACAAGGTAGATACAATTACAGCTTCTGATACTCAAGCTTGCCCTCCAGCTTCTTCGCCTCTGCTACCTTCCGTACAGCCTTGTTGAAGTCATCCTGGTTGATAGCGTCACGGTAATCCTTGATCGCGAACAGGCCACTAATAAAGAGTTAGTCAAGTTCACGGCGTATGATATAGAAATTGTCACTCACGCTTCAGTAACCACATTTCGGAGATCGGCACCGTTAAGACCATCGCTCATCTTGACCACACTCTCAAAGTCGATCTCGCCTTCCTGTTGGACTGTACTTGTGTGGATCTTCAAGATCTCCAGACGACCAACCTCATTGGGAAGAGGGATCTCAATCTTGCGGTCCAGACGACCAGCACGCAACAGAGCAGGGTCTAGTGTATCGGGTCGGTTGGTGGCCATGATGATCTTTGTTTTCCCTAGATAGTCGAAACCATCCAGTTGGTTCAGCAACTCCATGAGCGTCCGCTGAATTTCCCGATCTGCCGATGTACCCTCTGAGAATCGTCGTCCACCAATGGCATCGATCTCGTCCATGAAAATAATGCAGGGCTCGTGTTCCTTGGCGTATCCGAACATCTCTCGGATCAGTCGAGCGGATTCACCGATATATTTGTCCACGATGGCCGAGGATACAACTAACGAGAGTAGACTAATCAGAATATTGCGGGTGTAAATGTTACCAGAAGTTGAACATACCCTTCAAGAAGTTGGTCTCCATCGAGCTGGCCACTGCTCGTGCAAGCAATGTCTTACCAGTACCAGGAGGACCGTAGAGCAGAACACCCTTCGGAGGCTTAATTCCAACTCTGAGGAAGAGTTCTGGATTCTTCAGAGGCAATTCGATGACCTCACGGAGCTCTCTGATCTGGTCGTTAAGACCACCGATACCCGCGAAGTTGACGGACCCTGGATCTTCCAGAGACATGTTGTACACCATGGGATCAACTTCACGAGGAAGCATCCGCATGATGGTGAGTGTTGTCATATCCAAGGCCACACGTGTGCCTTGCTTCATCTTGGACTTATCCACCTTTGAACGACAACCGACCACATATCGAGGACCCGATGACGCCTTGACGATGACTGTAAAAGCGGATTAACTTCTTGATGCGATTATTGAAGCGAAAAGGCTGAGCTTTGGATACTTACATCGCTCTTCGTCGAGCTGCTTCAGCACCTCGCCGATGATCTGACCAACACTTTGTAATGCCTTGATGTTATCCTCGGAGACATCAAACTCTCTTTGAAGATCCTTGATACCCAAGCGAAGGGTTTTCAACTTGGCTTCCCATTCTCGTAGCTCGAGCAAGCTCTTTTTATAGTCCTCGAGCGCCTGGCTGCGCTCCGGGTCGCTCATGATGAAGGACGGACGAACGATAGATTCACCGAGTGTAGACGAGTTGGGATGGTAGCCAAGGGGGAACTGTAATTCAGATATGAATTCAGAGTTTCGTGTAAGGTCGTAGATGCGAAATGGATGGATATCGTGATTGAAAAGGGCGACAGCACCTTGCCTTGGGAGCTTCCAGCTTCCAGCGCGGCATCCATGGGAGATGATCACATGACCTCAGATCTGCCTTATGTCATTATCTTGGTCATCAGTAGACACCTAAGGCACCAACATTGGAACAGAACGAACGGAGTATCCGGCAATGAGGTGGGAGTTGAATCAAATTCTGTGCTATCTTTGTGTAAAATAAGAGACACCTGGTGATGTGGTGATATTAAGATGTAGTCTACATTGGAAGATGGTTCCCTTTTTAGATCTAGTCTTTATTTGAGCTCTGTATTTGGGGTTCTGTTACATCTTTAATTTGATCTCTATATATCCCCTATATCTTTGAGGCTTTCCTTTCTCTTTCTACCTACCGTCCTCTTTATCACAATTGAGATGCGTCTTCACCCAAATAGGCCGGCTATTGATGGAAACAGCCCGGAGAGGAAGATTATCCGGAACGGAGATATTTTGGCCTCAGAAATAAGGCAGAAACAGCTGTCTTCGTCCAAGTTAGAACGGAAGAATGCTACGTAAGATGAACACTTTCTTTTGGATTTTAAATAATGTCCACAAGGTACCTAAGTAACATTAACGCAAATACTAATGGTGGTTCTACATAGACTAAATGCGCAGAGGGGTAGAGTGGTGTGCTGTACAATGCTGGTATGATGCTGGTGTGATGCTGGTACGATACTGGAACAGGGGCATGCAATCGGAGAACAGTCGTCATAGTCTAGTATCTTCCGAGGAACGGGAGATCTCGTAGCTAATGAAACCGCATATGGTCGGATCAGCCAGCAAGCGTTGGAGAATGGCCATGGAGCCCCACTGTTGCATTAGAAAGAATCGGAGCAGCAATGAGCTTTCCCGAGGTTCTGGGGGAGAAAGTATTTAAAGAGTCGGGTGTCTCCGTAACCTTTGAAGGGTTCTATTTATCAACTTGGTTTCTTTTTTAATAAGGTAAGTTTGACTTGTACTGGGCATATAACATCACCATCATAACATATACCCCGCCAATACCTTCTACCCCTCCAACACCTCTACTACACTACACAGTCTTCTGGAAAGGAATAGAAACCTAACCAAAGACCTACCGGTGATCGTAGTAGGAACTTGCCCCCCGTTGAGCTCTACAAGCAAATCATATCTTCCTTACCCTCTCCCGCCCAATCTTTTTGGGTCATCGGTGAACCTCCCCCCGCCGTTAGTCACCTGCAGCTTTTGCCATATATCAGCCCATATCCTCTTTTTCTTTCTCTCAACTGACTGAAACTATAATCAGCCTGTCCAATTCCAATATGCCTATCTCTAAGATCCACGCTCGCTCCGTGTACGACTCGCGCGGCAACCCCACCGTTGAGGTGGACGTTGTCACCGAGACCGGCCTTCACCGCGCCATTGTGCCCTCCGGTGCTTCCACTGGTTTGTCCTCCCTGACTTTCAAATCATTACAAAACAGGATTAGATTGCTAACACTAACTAGGCCAGCACGAGGCCGTTGAGCTCCGCGATGGTGACAAGACCAAGTGGGGTGGCAAGGGTAAGTGAATGAATCCCGTTAACATGTCACGAGTAATCAGAAACTGATACATTCATCTCAAATAGGTGTCCTCAATGCCGTCAAGAATGTCAACGAGATCATTGGCCCCGCCTTGATCAAGGAGAACATCGATGTTAAGGAACAGGCCAAGGTTGATGAGTTCCTCAACAAGCTCGATGGAACCGCCAACAAGGGCAAGCTCGGTGCCAACGCCATCCTCGGTGTCTCTCTGGCCGTTGCCAAGGCCGCTGCTGCCGAGAAGGGTGTTCCCCTCTACGCTCACATCTCCGACCTTGCCGGAACCAAGAAGCCCTTCGTCCTCCCTGTTCCCTTCCAGAACGTCCTGAACGGTGGCTCCCACGCCGGTGGTCGTCTCGCCTTCCAGGAGTTCATGATTGTGCCCGAGTAGGTCTTCCAGCCTTGAAATGTGTTGCAACTATAAACTGACGAAAACACAGCACTGCTCCCACTTTCTCCGAGGCCCTCCGCCAGGGTTCCGAGGTTTACCAGAAGCTCAAGTCTCTCGCCAAGCAGAGATACGGTCAGTCCGCCGGTAACGTCGGTGACGAGGGTGGTGTTGCTCCTGATATTCAGACCGCTGAGGAGGCTCTTGACCTCATCACCGATGCCATTGAGCAGGCTGGCTACACTGGCCAGATCAAGATTGCCATGGATGTTGCCTCCAGCGAGTTCTACAAGGAGGATGCCAAGAAGTACGATCTTGACTTCAAGAACCCCGAGAGCGACCCCACCAAGTGGCTCACCTACGAGCAGCTTGCCGACCTCTACAAGTCCCTCGCTGCCAAGTACCCCATTGTCTCCATCGAGGACCCCTTCGCTGAGGACGACTGGGAGGCCTGGAGCTACTTCTACAAGACCTCCGACTTCCAGATTGTTGGTGATGACTTGACTGTCACCAACCCTCTGCGCATCAAGAAGGCCATTGAGCTCAAGTCCTGCAACTCCCTTCTCCTGAAGGTCAACCAGATCGGTACCTTGACCGAGTCTATCCAGGCTGCCAAGGACTCCTACGCCGATGGCTGGGGTGTCATGGTCTCTCACCGTTCCGGTGAGACCGAGGATGTCACCATTGCTGACATCGCCGTTGGCCTCCGTGCCGGTCAGATCAAGACCGGTGCCCCTGCCCGTTCCGAGCGTCTTGCCAAGCTTAACCAGATCCTCCGTATTGAGGAGGAGCTTGGTGCCAACGCTATCTACGCTGGCGAGAAGTTCCGCACTGCTGTCAGCCTGTAAATGCAGCCTTTTGGCGGCATAGATCGGGCCTGATGAGGGCCCATCAAAAACGATGGTTTGATGATCTACGGAGCCATCGCAAATGATGATTATGAATTTAATAGGATCTTTTTCAATGAAACAAATTTCCACAACTTTGACAAGTTAAGAAAATAAGTAAATAGTAAACGACAAGTAGAACAAAAGATCATGCTCATCGGGCATCTAATGCCCGAGATCACGTGCACGTCCCACCTGGGGACGATAAGTGTGTCCCACATAAAATTTGCCCTCGCCCCTCCAATCCTTTGCTGGGTCTCCGATTGTTGGCTTGTTCCTTTTGGCCTTGCGTATAGCGCATTACGTTCTTTCATTTCTACCAACGAGCTTTTATATTTCCAAAAATGCCGCCTTCCAAGTGGGGTATGTTGTTATCCTTGTATTATCGCCTTCTATAGTGATTGCCACAAATACTTAGCTCGTGTTCTAATTCCCATTGCTGTTGCTAATCCTTTGATCCCACACAGACGAAGAAGAGGAGGAGAGCCCCGTGCCTCCTGTTGTTGTCGCGCCCCGCCGCCGCTTCGACGATGAAGAGGACGAAGATGTAAGGCAACACCATATCGAAGCTGTCCAGCAGGACCCTTACTCGCGCCAAGTCCAACAAACTAATAACCCCCCGAATGATAGGTCCTTGACTCATGGGATGCCGCCGAAGACTCCGAAGTAGAGCGCGAGAAGGCCAAGAAGGCCGCCGAAGCCGAGGCCAAGGCCAAGGCCGCCGCCGCCGCCAACAAGAAGACCAAAGCCCAGCGGATAGAGGAACTCCGACAGCAGCGCCTCCGCGAGGAGGGCAGCGGTGAATCCGAGAGCGAGGATGAGACAGAACGTCGCGCCCGTCTGCGCAAGACCGAGCAGGAAGCCGATCTTGCCCATGCCGAGGATCTTTTCGGCTCTGTTGATGTCAAGCCCAACAAGGGTGCCCCCAAGGCCATTGTTGTCAGCGACTCATCCGACCCTACTAAAGCCGTCGATCTGTCTGCCATGCCCCTTTTCAAGCCCGTCACCAAGGACCAGTTCACCCGCCTGACTGAGGTCCTTGTGCCGCTCCTCACCCCACACACCAAGAAGGCCCACTACACTCTCTGGGCTCAAGACTTCACCCGTAAGCTTGTGAAGGACTTGCCTAGTGCTGAGATCAAGAAGATTGCCAGTGCCCTGACCACTGCTTCCAATGAGAAGATGCGTGAGGAGCGTGCGAATGACAAGGGCAACAAGAAGTCCAAGGCGGCAAAGACCAAGATCTCGCTGAATGCTAGCCGTGACATTCAGCGCGATAGCACCAACTACGATGCTGGTGATGATCTTGGAGATGATGACTTTATGTGAATGTGAATACGGACGACTAGTCTCCATTTGAATTACCCAGGTGTCTCGCTGTTGCTTTCCCCTGGATTTAATCCTTGAAAATACGCATCTTAAAAGAAGACCTACATCTTTTATCCCTGCCTCACCTACATGCAGGTTTCTACTCCAAAATGTCACCCCTTCTTTTTTTTCTCCAAACCTCGTTCTGCACATCCCCTTCTATCTCAAATGCTTGGGTACAAGTAACCCATAGAAAGACCCAATACATTCCGATTATTATATGATATATATCAGCCATCAGCTATCTACCATAACCCTCCAATATACATAGATAAATATGCGCAGTACGATAATGACGGACGGTATTGTGCCACCCTTTAGCTCCTTCTTTTCGAAATTACTTGCATATATATATTCAAACCCCATATGCACCAGGTGAGGATAGAGGTCAAATGAAGCAGTACCCTGTCTCGCCCATAGTAACAGACTTTGCCCCCCTCCGATACAGCAATTCTAGGATCTTCTTATTCCACTCAGGATCCTCCCCCAACTCCCTCATCAAAAGGTCATATCGATATAACAACTCAAAGCACATCTTCAAATACTCCTTCATATCCCTCCTATCTTCATCACTTTCAAGGCTCAATGGGTCCCAAGTGATCTCAGAACCAGGAATACCCTTCGCATTCCAAAACAACCGATGAGGTATATTCTGAGCAGGAAAATCAAAGTCGGCCAGTCCCCAATCAACAAAACTCCTGAACGACTGCGTCTCCGTCAGACGAACTGTATCATTTGCAGATCCAGGTTTCGCATTGGCTTTCACAGCAGCAGCGATATTCACCAGCATGTAAATTTCCAGAGCCACGTCAGCAACATGCGTCACGCCGAAGCTGTGACCCCAGCTGAGATGGTTTAGATCTTCTAGTGGGATTTTCTCGTGGTTTGCTAGACGTAACAGAGCAAGCATCTCATTCGATATAATGAGCATTTTCACTGCATCGGCTAGATGTGCAGTGGAGGTGTTGTAGGGGGCTAGCTGGATCCAGTAGTCGACATTTTGAAACTTCTCACACAGTGGATTTGATACCGCGGAGTTGGTGTCGTGTGGTCCGAGGTGGTACTTCTCTTCGATGGCGGGGAGAATTGACGAGTCATATAGAGGGCCTGATGTTGGTAGAGCGGTAGGCTGTGGGTATTTGGCTCGTTCGGTGGTTGAGAACTCCTCGATGGTGGAAATAAGAGCCCGCGTGAAATAGTTCAACTCGCCGGATTGACGATCAGCTAAATGATCATGGATGATGAAGTTATTTTCGCGAAAGCTTGGGCTTTCCTTTACGAAGGCAAAGTGTGATGACACTGTATTCCAGGGGATCTGATGGTCTAGATGCATGGTGTTCTCAGCGTGAAGTTCAAATGTTTATGTTTACAACATGGCCTCTACGTTGCATAGGCAAGTGGACCAGGCATCGCTGACTAAGTTTTGTGGTTCTCTAGGCTCCAGTGCTGCCTGGGTTGTCTTGGAAGTCCAGCTCAATGTAATCGGCAAGTTGTGTATATAAGCTGCCTGTTCTAGCTGAACCTGGAGCTCTAGTTAGCCTGACAAGGGGCCGAGGGAGTCGCCAAAGCCAAGACCAGCCAGGCGGTCCTACGTGGCCTGGCTGGGTTAATCTGGAGGGTATCCATGGCCATGAGGAAGGATTCTACCAGGCGGTGCTCAACCCACGGATGCTCTACGGGGGCTATCGAGGTAGCGGCAAGCTCTCTCATCAGGCCATCTTTCATATGAGTACGAGTAGGATACAGAAAAAATGATCAACTGAATTTTGCCTTCCACTGTGTTAACGGTAGTTCTGTTCTGATATCTGCATGGATGATTATTGGTCAACAAATAATCCAGTCATGTTTTTGTGCGTCATCCCAAGTGCCTCGCATCAGGTAACCTTCCTCAGGCAATTCTGACATATTCAAAGTTATAGCCTCTATGAATCCTGGGCTAATATATCGCGCATAATGCACTCCATCTTCAGTTGCCTGTAGTGACACTAATGCACACCAGGTTATTGTATCAAGTTGGGACGACTTCAAGATGATTCCATACGTCTCATCCAAGCTGAGATTCGTCGGAGTAATAGTCTCAAACCGCAAGAATTTTGTGCCTGTCGCAAGGTCCATATCAAATTGGGATTCATCAGCCCACTGTTCCAAATCCTTTTGTCTTTGGCCAGGATCAGACTGCTTGAATTTGTCCAGATTGAACATCTCGCAAGATGGAAATATCAATGAAGAATACAGTGTGATCTGGAGCCCCCGAGCCGTGATCTTTCCGGAATCATGGACAAGTTGAACAAACACACCCGTAAATCGACATACTTTCATAGCCCATCGCATTCCATCTTCTTCGAACCGTGGCCCATCGAGGAAGAGCACGTCTTGGGGAAACTCATCTAACATACTGTATAACATCCGCATGCGCTCATCGGCCCCCTTCACCGTGAGGATCTTTCTGAGATCAAGGTTTAAGAGACCTGCTAGAACGGTCGGACGGTCACGGTCCTTGCTAGAGGCTCGTGTAGCCACATTGAACCAAGTTCGAGAAATTACCTGGCCTTGGTTTATACCAAGGAGGACAAGGCGGTCGAACATGGATGCATAGTCGGTGGGGTGTTGAAAGTACGAGTACCAAGCACCTGCAGCCATCGTGGCAATTCCCTCTTGAAAGATAGGGATTTCTCCTTGGTCAACCTTATTCAAGAGCACGTCCGGCATGGTACCAATGTTGATTGCCTTGTCAGACAAGAGAACATATAGCTTGTTCCTTGCGGCTAATGCTTCTTGGAGCGTCCATAGCCGGCGAATCCAGCCTGAATAATAGAGCACTCTTAGGCAAACTGCCAATTTGCTAGATGAGGACGAGTCGAGTAGCATAAGACCGGAATCAAGAACCAGAGTCCGATAAGCTGGGATCAGTCAGCTTAGTGTTAAACGGGGAATTGACTTGTCACAGCTCACTGACCACTGCTGTAAACATCACGGATGCGCTGAATCGCTAGACCGCGAACGTCACTTTGATGTGGGATGCACAATGTATCGATCCACACTAGTACAGAGTCTCCACGCCGAGTTGTATTAACCGCAAAATGGGCAAGTCGAATAGCCCCAGTGTGTAGGGGTCCATATGTCTTATCATCGTAATAAGGAATATATTCCTTGTCTTCGAGGAGGAGTCTTGCTCGTTTGTAAAGAAATTCCAATTGGCAATGTGGCAGAGAGTTACCCTTAGGGTTACCTCGTCCGTCAGCCCATATATGAGAGATAGCTACATATGGCTTGCCAGTGCGTTTCTTCACGATTTTGATCTCATAACGCTGATTTCCGAGCTCGTCCTCACCAGCAGGTGTGATCATCACAAGGGGGATTCCTCCGCCCTGAAGAATTGTATGTAACTGTTCAATGTCTGCGTCAAGTAGCGAACAGCTACAGTCTTCTTGCACATGGCGAGTGACATAGCTACTCTCATCTATATTGTCCGCCACGCATTCTGTCTTCGTACAGGATGTATGTGTTCTGTTGTTCCAGCTGGCTTTAGTAGGAACCAGTTGCAGCAGATACGCCTGGGTATCCAGTTGAATACCAGCAGTGATGCACTTCTGTGCATCCAGGGGACACCATCCCTCCCTAACCATTTGCCCTGCCTCTTCTTTCGAGAGAAACCAGATTCCAGAACGGCGAGGGTCGGTCTGAGGGCCATCTCGTTTGGTCACAACATTCCAGAGAGTAAGGCTAGCCAGCCGAATAACGAAGGACATCTTTTCACGTATCCAAGGAATATATCTGGGAAGAGTCTCGAGGACTTTGTTAACAATCTCAACGCATCGCACCCCGCATTGGTTGTTTTTCCAGTTGTCAACATCATCAACATATTTTTGCAGATGTCTTGTTGTGATATACTGAAAGCCCTCTTCATCCCCACCCTCTTCATCCTCACGGAGAAGAAAGTCAGACTGGTCCAACTGGTCACCAAAAACATAGTGCAACATGCCAAAGTAGAGCCAGCACTCCATCATGGATTGGTATTCCGAAGGAACTGCGCCTGCAGGGAAGTTCTCTGCCCCAGATTCGTCTAGCCAGCCACAGCGAGTGGGAAACGTATCCCAATCGCCCCCATCATATAACGGGCCGTAGTACTCAATCCGGAGGGGCTTTGGAGGGTTGCCAGGAAGGAACAAATGGTCCGCCATTGTGATTTTTTTATCTCTTCTCAGAATTTACAAGAGATCATCTTTGAGAATGGAATTTGACCCCGCGTCAGCCTGGAGATTTGCTGCGCTAAGCAGAAGGAGCTGCCCAGATATTCAATACGGCACCATAATACCAGATGAGCTCTAGGCTCATGTCGCACCCTATAAACCCGGAAATTCGGCGTCTTCTTCGTTACGTAGTCTATGACTAGAAGATCATCTCCAAACTATGCCCTTCACGTTTGATTCTCTGGAAAGTGCGCCCTAAAGCAAAGTCATTGCATGTGGTTGTCGACTCACGTAGTATTCGTATTACCTATAGTTCCATACCATCCCAAGAGTTTTTTCCAATCTCTAAGCCTTGGCATCAGGTCTCAAAGAGTCCAAGAGTTTTTCGCTTGTCAGACTGATTTAGCCATATATTGCAGTACTAAACATTTCCGTTTAAAACGTGGAGCTTGAAATATTCGACCGGCCCTCGAATTTTGAAACGAACACATTAACAAAACGAATATTACAGTGTTTCCAGAAGAAAGGATGGTGTGCCAAGATACACTAAGCTCTCTCAGTAATCAAATGTTTGTACCATACGGTACCATATTAATGTATTTTTGCCTTCGTGGTCTTAGTACTTCTACACGTAACTTCCACGCGTGTTTCTACTCTAGTGCGGCTTGTAGATTGTCTATGATCTTGTTAAGTTACATATGTACGTATTCTTCTTAGAATATGATTGAAATCATTTACCGTCATTATGTGATTTTCAGACTTCCCTCCCATCTCGATCGAAACACGCTCTAGAAGAGATCGACAACAAGAACTTGCATTCATCCCTGCTGCCAAGAACCGGCAAATAAATCTGACCTGTAAAAGCCCTGACATGAGGCTCTGGGACCAACACCAGTCAAAATGATCGTCCCGCGAAAGACGTCACCTGTCAAGTTGCTTGACGCGCGGCAATCCCAGCCATACTCTCTCCCTAACTGATTCGACAACGGATGCAGGCCTTATGCATCCGACTTGCTTCTTCCAGGCCACTACATCTCATATGAATATGTTTGTCTCTATCCGCCATAATTTCTAAATCACAGTCGACAGCCTGCCGGAGTTGGAATCCAAGAGTGGATCCCAGTGTATGAGTCGGCTACTATCAAGCGAATCGTCAATAAAATCCAATATCGTATTGAATAGAGATTCCATGTTGAAGGCGGGTCTATATGACTCGCGCTAGAGATGAAAACATAAAACCTACATGTAGTGCAATCGTAAATCCAACACTTTGCCACACATACCCAACGCTTATCACGGCAAAGACAAATACCCATGCACGGATCACAATCGCAGCCCAACAGACCATCTCATCAACCCTCAGTCACCAATCGCCAACATGCTTCGCCCTCGTGGCGTCCACGATCCTATGACTACGCCAAGATTGCACCATGCATTGCGTGCACCGTATGCTCAGCTGCCATATTCTATTCTACTAAGTGCCCGGACCCCTCCCGTGGCGCTGGAAATGCGTGGTTTCGATTGGTCCCTCTTTGATGGTGGGAGGACGTGTGTTTAAGTTGTGTCCGCTTCGAGGATGGGAGATAGCGGGTTGGGGATTGTTGGAGCCTTGCTGTTTCCGGTGAAGTTGTTGTCCAGCTTTTGGTACCGACGAATCATTTGAGGGATGTTGATCCCCGGTGGTGTTGGCTCTGTATCTTTGGTGCTTGATGGGAAGGTGTTTTCTGTGGTGTTTTCAGTTGTTTGGAATTGTCGGACGTGCTAGTGCCTTTGCCTTGGAGGGTGATAGCGTAGGAAAATGCACATGCTCGTCTGAATATATTTTTGCAATGTTATTCGGCTAGATGTGTCAAGGCTTTTGGACTAATAAACAGGCGAGTCCGTGCAAAGGACTAACTACATACTCTTGTATCGGCCCATACTTCAAGTCATGAATACTGGTAAAAGGGGAATCATTGGCTACGCAGACAACCCAACACAGGGTGCATCTCGAGTAAAGAAGCTCGGAGTGGAATGGAAAATAAACACATTGAAACGTGCTGGAGTGGGAATAGAGACAATAAAAGAGAGAGAAATTTCCACTCCGCCCCTTTTCTGCTCGCGTCAACCGAATATCAAACTCCGCCGGCCGACCCACACGGTACCGAAGACGTGCAAGATATCTGCCGGTCCAACCCAGCGCTGCAGTGAAAACAAAGAAGCGACTTGCATAACCACGTCCAGGAATAAATGCGAACGCCCACCCTACCAAACGGCATACGGCTCGTCGCGACCCCTAATGTTGCTCCTTTAGGCTTCAGTCTCCGCGGGCTTAGCCTCCTCGTGCTTCTCCTCGGCGGGAGCAGCGGCCTCGGTGGCAGCGGCGGCAGGAGCAGCGGTCTCCTCCTCCGACTTCTCCTCCTTAGCGGCACCCTCGCCCTCGTTGCCCTCAGATGAGGTCCAGAGGGTCAGGTTGTCGCGCAGCAGCTGCATGATCAAGGTGCTGTCACGGTAGCTTTCCTCGGAGAGCGAGTCGAGCTCTGCAATAGCATCATCGAATGCCTGCTTGGCAAGGTGGCAAGCACGATCAGGAGAGTTGAGGATCTCGTAGTAGAAGACGGAGAAGTTCAGGGCAAGACCCAGGCGGATAGGGTGAGTGGGGGTGAGTTCGGTCTGGGCAACGTCGGTGGCGTTCTGTGACACGATCAGCAGCTGTTTTGCAAAGAGAGAGGGGGTTTATGGCAATAAGCCGAAAGGAGAATTATTTACCTTGTAGGCCTCGTGGGCAGCGGTGGCGGCACCCTTGCGCTTGGGGCCGGAAGCGAACTCGGCGAGGTAGCGGTGGTAATCACCCTTCCTGTTTACAAAGTCAGCACATTTTCACAAATAGAGCAGTCTCTAGAGCGACGTTGGTTGGAGCGTAACCCACATCTTGTAGTAGAAGACCTTGGACTCTCCAGTCTCGGCCTTGGGGATGAGAGCCTCATCAAGAACATCAAGAACATCCTGGCACACCTGCTCCAGCTCGGTTTCGATCTTCTGGCGGTAGTCGCGAATGATGTTGACGTGCTCCTCGGAGCCCTTGTTCTCCTCCTTCTGCTCGATGGAGGAAATGATGCGCCAGGAGGCACGGCGGGTGCCGACCACGTTCTTGTAGGCGACGGAAAGCAGGTTACGCTCATCGACAGTGAGCTCGCCACCAATCTAGATACGTGTCAATCGCGAATAAACACAAATTAATCCCGAAGGTGATGGGGGAATGTTGTCATACGTTGGCGACTTCCTGTTCGGCGATTAGCATGGATACTCAGTAAACAACACGAGGGGGTGCGACTAACCTTCATGAAGGTGACCATTTCTAGAAAGCAGAGAATAACACGTCAACATACACGCCCAACCAAACTATCGCGTGTTCACTTACCATCATAGCGCTCGGCCTGCTCGCAGAGCCGCGCGAGGAACGTCTTGCTGGTGAGGGGGTCAGTCATGTCGGGTCATGAGGTTTCAGGGATAGGGGCGACAATGGACATACTTCTCACGCTGCATAGTTACGATATTTGTTAGCCCAGTTCTTATCGACAAGAATTCCAGATGATGGTGAGCTCAGATGAGGATGGGGATGTGGGATTGCGATGGCGGTGACAACTCAAGAGAGCGCCCGATGGAAGGGGATAGCAACATACCTCAGAACCCATGGTGAAATTGAATCGAGATGGGTGGTTGGAACTTGAGACTTAAAATAAAGGGATAGGAAGCGCAAGATGCAGAAGTGGAAGATGGGTAGAGACGACCAAGTGGGGGAGGGAGATGGAGTGAGGTGAGTTGGGGGGATTTGAATCATAACAATAATACGCTGTTGTCTTGTACCTAGTACCTAGTTCCCCCTATTGTGGCACCGCTCTGTGTAAGTACTCCGGTACTTGGGCCGCGGCCCAGTATTCGTTTTACAGTCGATTCCCCCTAGTAAGTAATTAATTTGAGCGGGGTGGTATATATGACCGTATCTGTTACCAATTCCTTTCCTTTTAGACGACAGAATACTTAGCACGACATATGGCATTTGGTTGGATTTTATAGATTATGTATACATCGACTTCCACTGTGTATCTATTGTGTCGTAGTAAATGTACTTTGTCCTAGAGTCACCGACCGGTAACATCATCTCCGTTACGGCCGCAATTTCTTAAAGTAGCCATGAGGCACTGAGGCTAATAGGCCCCTTTATTGTCTCCTATATATTCTAAAGAAAGCATAGTAAGATGATATCAAAGTCTGGGGATGATGATGATGATGATGCAAAACTCTCTTTGGAACCTTCCAGACAACTAGCCCGGTTATGATGTAGCTAATCAGCTACACAAACAAATTAGGTCGAAGTATTACAAGTGTTCAAACAAACAATTCTGACAGGGTAAAATTGACGCTAAAAGTATTAACTTCCAACTAATAGCCACTTTCCCTTACGATATAATATGATCGAGCTTATAGCAAGGGATGTAAAGGGTGGCCAAAACTAATCACAGATGTGATACTCTGTAGACATTTTGGCTGTCTACTATCGGCGGTATAAACATTCATCTAACTTGGTACAAGTCATCTTGAGAATTATGATATGACTAAAATTGTGCCAGCCATTGAACATTTCCAAAGTCGATAGAAGGAAGCGATTTTATACATATTTAATGCATGGTTTGATGGATTTCACATGTCACTATGTATGGAACTAACATTAATGAGGACACAGACAGAGTCTGCAAGGGTAAACCGGAATAGGCTCACTCAGCCTCTTGCATTGACACCACTAAGGACCATCTGTCATAGATGCAGTGTTGCAAGCTCATCACAAGCTGATATTGTCTGGAGAATGGAACGGCGTATCGGAGCCATCTGTAACAATGGATTTCCCCAGCACAACATCGATCGGCAGGCTAAGGACACAGTTTGACGTATGCTCTCCGATGAATCATCGTATCCAAAGTCGTTTACACGACAGAGCACTACCTGGTGAAGGTCATTGTAAGAGTAGTAACCAGACCAAGCCTCGCGTCGGCCACTACCTGCTCAACACTATTCGAGGAGGAGTGCAGCAAATCGAGACCGTAACTGTCACCTTCAGGGATGAAAGATGGCCAAGAGTCCATGGCACCTTCCCAGGATGCCTGGTGGATAAATGCAGCCAAGGCTCTTGATTTGCCTGGGTTCAAGGATGGTCTCGGAAATTATATCAGAGGTATCGGTAAACATGAGACGAAGATTCTCTTTGACTTCACTCAGCTCAAACTGTCGGCTGAGAGCTTGAACTGTCAGACTTTGTGTCCATTATACGGAGAGCAGTCTGGGGCGTATTGGACAAGGTACCCGGGTTTGTAGTCTCTCTTCGGATGCTACCACGACAGATAACTAAAGGGTGCTGCTGTCTGTTCAGGATAATCAAGAGACTGCAGGTGGATCCGTCAGTTAGACAAGCTGTGACATGCGAACATGGTCCGTGGAGGAAACAAAGTCGCTCAAAGGGCTTTTCGAGGAGGCAAAGGAGCGACCTGCGCTAGCACGGTGGAAGTAGCTCTCATACCCTGGTTTGTATCACAATTTGGAAGCCGCGCGCCATAAGGCAGTACCCACTGCCTAGATCTGGTGGTCACTGCGTTAAACGAACAGCCCCCACAGGCGATATTGAATAGGAAGAAGTCATGCAGGCATTTGCTGGTTTTGTCGAGAATATAATTCCCACGTTAGTGTCAATTAGATTAATCTGGTCTATAGCGTTCTAGATCGTCTCGTTTTAACTAAAAATATAGATTCATAACTTTCTGTTCACTATCACCCCCAGGAAGGCGCCTCCCCCAGCCCAGGTCCTATTAATGCTATACTTAAATGTAAGGTCCTGATATAATATGGTTGAGAAAAATAAGCATTTGTATATGTACCTTTCCTATAATCTTCCTAGTGAAATGTACATTTCCATATGGGGTGATCCCCGTGAGGAGGTCTGTAATCTTTGTGAAAAATATAAGGACCGCTTAACCACCCCAAAAAGGAGTGCTCGACTAGATACAACTGCACCTTGGATTCCAATAATGGCCCCTAACCACATACCCTATCGGATTGGTATTTATTAAATATAGAAGCAAGATCGACATAGGAACACTCAACAGACAGGACTAAGAATCAACTCTAAATGAGCTAGATAGAAAGCAAAAGAAACACAGCGACGTTTCTACTAGTTGCCTGTTGTACTGCCATTTCTGTGGATATAAAACTGCTTCTGGGACAGTCGGGTCGCATTAAGTCAGACTTTGATAGTGACTTATATAACTGGGCATAATTTTCCATCTATGAATCCAGTTAGTGCTAGAGGTGTAAGAACAGGGAAGTGGTAACTGAATATATATTGGTGGCCAATGTTTTGGTCTATCAAACCTATTCTGGTAAATGGGTTCTGCGAACTCTTGGTAAACAGCCCTCCGTGATCTACCATTGAGAATGGCTTAGAGGCCCTTAGTTTGCTATCCTAAGATCGACCAAGCCAGAAGACCTTATGCGGCAATGGGTCATTATTATCCCCATATGGCAAACATCTCATAAAAGGCTCGACATTCCCAGGGGAATTCCCCGTATGGTCGCCCTGAATTTGCGAAACGTCTTTTTCCTGGTCTTGCTTGTAATAGCTCTGGCCTATTTGCACAGTGGGTTTCTGGAACTAGCGTAGCTGAGACTAAAAGGTATCTAAATGTCCATGGTGGTAACGGTTTTCGCCCTATACCACGAGAGACGAGACTAACCATGAGACGCATTGAATAGAGCCAACACAAAAAACTTCACATTTCCCAGAACACCGGGAGAGCAAGGATGTCGCTCTTATCGCCGCGAAAACAAGCAATGAAGATGCAGGATGGATCCTGGATTTCTGCAAAGAATTGTAAGCACACTTTGGCCTTTTTCTCAATATAGCAGCCAAACTGATTCGTCAACCACCAGTAAATGCACACCGTACATTTATACAATGGACGAAGAGCCTGAAGATGGCTTTCTTGTTCCCTATACACTTAAAGGCAATGAAGCAGGTGCCTATCTCACCTACATCGTCGACCACTACTATGACCTCCACCCATACAATATCTTTATCCACGGTGCGGAACATCGCTGGCATAATGATATGGCTGGCTCAAAGACCCCCGATGCACTTGTCAATCTTCGGGTCGAAGCCGTGAGTCGCAGGGGCTATGCAAACCTGCGCTGCATGGCTGTACCTGGCTGCCCAGATGGTCTTCATCCGTCGAGAATGGAAACACCCGATATCGAAAATCAAAACCTAGTCGATAATTTCCCACAAATATGGTCTGAGCTTTTCGGACTTGATCCCAGCACCGCGCCGCCGCTTCAGGTCGGATATCATTGCTGTGCGCAGTTTGCAGTTACCAAACAAAGAATCCGGGAAAGAGGATGGAATGAATATGACCGTACCCTCAAGTGGATAGAGCACAATGAGTGGTCTAACAGCTATGGGATAGGCTGGATGTTGGAGAAGCTATGGCATATTATGTTTGGGATGGCTGCTGTCGAGTATGTTTCTCTCGTCTCTTCGCTCCCCTCAAAGGTAGTGGGATTCAAAAGGTTGATTATTTTTGTTCTTTCTAGCTGTCAGGAGACTACTCAGTGTCGCTGCGATCTCTATGGGTGGTGTGGCCCGAACCCAGAAACCAACGGCACAATGCTGACACCTCTTTCATAATCCACAAACCAGGCTCACTGGCTGGATCTATATGCCTGTTCCCAAATTCGAAGGGATTTTATATAATATTACCAATCCAGCGCTTGAAAGTATATCCCAATGGACCATAATATCATGATACACGAGTATAATTTCTTTGTATTTATAATCTCATCGGCGAGTGTTCTATATGCTAAAGTGGACTCAAAATGTGCACTTGAATCACAATGCTAGATGGACTGCCCTATGGCTACGGAGTAGGTCAAGTATGATATCAAGGTACAAAAGATTAAATATGATCCAAGGGCGAGTTGGTAGTGAGGCGATCAAGTTGTAAGAAGAGGCCGATTTACATAGTTAGGATTCCTCTTATATTGGTATTTTTTGTTTAGCACTGATCGCAGTCCGACGACCAATGTCAGCGACAACCTTTTACGCTTAGAAACTGTGGGGTGTTGCGCCAAGCAGGGATGGCCTAAGCGTGGATGAAGCCTAGGGGTGCGTGGCATGATATTTGGCAAATCAACGGGCTATGATAGCCTCACTTGTGGCATTTCTAGTAGCCCGTTCACTGTATGCTACCTTTTCAAAGGTTATACATAGAAAGGTCGTCTGCACAAATTAAGCCTTTTGCTACCTTTATTTTTGCCATTGACCGATAAAACTGGTACATCTAAACAGAATGTTTGTCTCAAATGGGCACCCAAATTGCGCCCAAGTTATGCGTCGCTGAAGCTAGAACAATGGATCGACTGAGTCGAATATGCAAAATCCAGTTAGAGGTTGCCTAGAATCATCGGATGAATCATATCACCCAGCAACTGGACTTTTGTTTCTAGCGTCAGCCCTATAAGCAAGGATGTGTTAGCGTGCTTATGGAGATGCCACGAGTCATGCATCTAGCAGGGACTGTGCTTTAACTTTTAAGATCCCGGCCTTAACCAATAGATCAAGTTGACTGAATCGAATATGGCCTAGAAACATTCTAGAGAATAGTCCCGTGGAGATACATGAATGAAGATGCCAAGGGCTGTGGCATGGCATAAAGCCTAGACTACTCCGATAGTAGCGAAGGAGTCAATTAAGTTGATTTAGAAGATTGGATATCCCTTTTAGGTTAGTGTATGTAGAAGACCAAATTGCCAAGACTAGCAAATAGGCAATAAAATGATGCAGCCTAGTCATGCCCCATAAGTGATCTGAAGGGAATGAATCGGTGTTCATGACCTTCGAGCCCATCAAGAAGCTCTTCGAGAGGTCTCTAATTAAGTCCAAGAAGAGGGAAAGTTATATAGTAAGAGAATATGTCAAAATAGTCAAATATTAAGTACTTAAAGTATTATATACTCAATAGAGGATAGAATAAAGCAAGAAAAAGAAAAGAAAGCGGAGAATTGCAAGACCCGCCTCTTCAGCCCTGTAGACATTTTGGGGTCCACCGACGGGACAGGCCCGTGCTTACTCAGCCCCTGGAATCAAATGGATGAGAACACGTTGACTTCCCCCACTGGAGGTTCCCCAATTTGGGCTTCGATCTTCATTTGTTCAGCTTCTTGTTTTAATACCTAGCCCCTCCTCAACTTGGGCTTTGGTTCTCTTTGTGTTACACCCGGGAATGCGTCTATCTTAACAACAAATTTCTTCCTTGTTTACTCCAACTATTATTCCTCACCTCTGCGGCTATTGCAATTGATCCTGCCTATTGCCGTTGAGGGTGTTTGCGATCATGGAGAACGCCTTTCTCCGTACTCCAGCCGAGTTGCTGGAGCACTTCAAGGTGTCCGAGCAGACCGGTCTGTCGCAGAGCGCGGTTTCGAAATCCAGACAACAGTATGGACCGAACGGTTAGTACACATTCCACAGAATGATGACCTCAGAACTGACATCTACTCTCTACCTAGCTCTTGCGGAAGAACCCCCGACTCCCATGTGGGAGCTGATTTTGGAACAATTCAAGGACCAATTGGTTCTCATCCTCCTTGCCTCGGCCGCCCTGTCTTTTGTGCTAGCTCTCTTTGAAGAAAGTGACGATTGGACTCCCTTCGTTGACCCCGCTGTTGTAAGTGCCTGGATATTCTACATTTCATCTGAATACCTATGTGTTCTATTTTGCTGACCAAAGCCGCTTTTTTAAACAGATCCTTACTATCCTTATCCTCAATGCCGTGGTCGGAGTGACCCAAGAAAGTAGCGCAGAAAAGGCAATCTCAGCTCTCCAGGAATATTCGGCCAACGAGGCGAAGGTTATCCGTGATGGAATGACGCAAAAGGTCAAGGCTGAAGATTTGGTTCCCGGAGACGTGATCCACATTGCTGTCGGTGACCGTGTCCCCGCTGATTGCCGACTGATCGCCATTCATAGCAACAGCTTCCGTGTCGATCAGGCTATTCTGACTGGTGAAAGTGAAAGTGTTGCCAAGGACATCTGCGCTATCAAGGATGAAGCCGCCGTCAAGCAGGACCAGGTTAACATGTTGTTCTCTGGTACCACCGTTGTCAACGGTCACGCTACAGCTCTTGTCGTGTTGACCGGTGGTTCAACCGCCATTGGAGATATTCAAGAGAGTATCACTTCCCAGATCTCCCAGCCGACTCCTTTGAAGAAGAAGCTGAACGACTTCGGTGACACCCTCGCCAAGGTTATTACCGTCATTTGTGTCCTGGTTTGGGTTATCAACTATGAGAACTTCAACGACCCTGCATTCGGTGGCTGGGCCAAGGGTGCTATCTACTATCTGAAAATTGCTGTCTCTCTTGGTGTGGCGGCTATTCCGGAAGGTCTGGCGGTGGTCATTACCTCCTGTCTCGCTCTGGGTACCCGCAAGATGGCTCAAAAGAACGCAGTTGTCCGGTCTCTTCCCTCCGTCGAGACCCTAGGCAGCTGCAGCGTGATTTGCTCTGACAAGACCGGAACCTTGACCACTAACCAGATGAGCGTCGAGAAGGTTGTCTACCTGACCAGCTCTGGCACTGGCTTCGAAGAAATCGACGTCGAAGGCACTACTTTCACTCCCGAGGGCAAGCTTACCCAGAATGGCAAGGTTGTCGAGAACTTGGCTGTTTCTTCATCCACCATCGCACAGTTGGCCGAGGTCACTGCCCTTTGCAACGCCGCTACTCTTTCCCACGATGCCAAGAGCGGAGTCTTCTCCAGCATCGGTGAGCCCACCGAGGGAGCTCTGCGTACCCTGGTTGAGAAAATTGGAACCACCGACATCGCCTTGAACCAGAAGCTTTACAGTCTCCCTGCATCCGAAAGATTGCATACCGCTAGCACTCACTATGAGTCCCGTCTTCCCCTCCAGGCCACCTATGAGTTCTCCCGTGACCGCAAGAGTATGTCTGTTCTCGTTGGCGAGGGCAAGGAACAAAAGTTGCTGGTCAAGGGTGCCCCTGAAAGCATCCTAGACCGCTGCTCGCACGTTATGCAAGGCGCCAATGGGGCTCGCGTTCCCGTGACCGCAAACCACTTGAAGCTTCTCTCTGAGGAAGTTGTCGAGTATGGTAACCGTGGTCTCCGTGTCATGGCTATCGCAAGTGTCGACGGTATCTCTGGGAACCCTCTCTTGAAGATCGCTACCACCACCGAGCACTACACCAAGCTGGAGCAGAACATGACTTTCATTGGTCTTGTCGCAATGTTGGACCCTCCTCGGCCTGAGGTTGCCGATGCTATCAAGAAGTGCCACGCTGCCGGTATCCGTGTTATTGTCATCACTGGTGATAACCGCAATACCGCCGAGTCTATCTGTCGCTCAATTGGTGTGTTTGGCGCGGACGAGGATCTTACTGGCAAGAGCTACACGGGACGTGAATTCGACGCTCTTAGTGAACGTGAACAGGTGAAGGCCGTTGAGACCGCTTCCCTTTTCTCGCGTACTGAGCCTAGCCACAAGTCCAAGCTTGTTGATCTCCTCCAGTCTTTGAACCACGTCGTCGCTATGACCGGTGACGGTGTCAATGACGCCCCCGCTCTCAAGAAGTCTGATATTGGTGTGGCCATGGGTACCGGAACCGATGTGGCCAAGATGGCCGCTGACATGGTTTTGGCCGATGACAACTTCGCTACGATTGCCGTCGCCGTCGAGGAAGGTCGTTCCATCTACAGCAACACTCAACAGTTCATCCGCTACCTGATCTCTTCCAACATCGGAGAGGTTGTCTCTATCTTCCTGACTGCTGCCCTTGGCATGCCCGAGGCTTTAGTTCCCGTTCAGCTGTTGTGGGTTAACCTTGTCACCGATGGTTTGCCCGCTACTGCCCTGTCCTTCAACCCCCGGACCACGATGTGATGAAGCGTCCTCCCCGCCGCCGCGACGAGGCCCTTGTTGGCGGATGGTTGTTCTTCCGCTACATGGTTGTCGGTATCTACGTTGGTGTTGCCACCGTCTTTGGTTACGTCTGGTGGTTTGTCTACAACACCGATGGACCCGGCATTTCTTTCTGGCAATTGGTAAGTTTCCGATGTTCCACGTATCAATCCTGTGTTGCTAACATGGCCAATTCAGTCCCACTACCACAAGTGTGCCGCTCAATTCCCCGAGGTTGGGTGTGAAATGTTCAGCAATGATATGAGCAAGTCTGCCTCCACCGTTTCTCTTTCCATCCTTGTGGTGATTGAGATGTTCAACGCCATGAATGCGCTGTCCTCCAGCGAGTCCCTCATGACTTTCTTCCTGGGCAACAACCCCATGCTTATCTACGCCATCACCCTGTCCATGCTCCTTCACTTTGCCATCCTCTACGTTCCTTTCCTCCAGAATCTGTTCTCGATTCTGCCTTTGGACTGGAATGAATGGCAGGCGGTGTTGGTGATTAGTGCGCCTGTGATGTAAGTGCCCTTGTTTCTGGGTTTGAAGGAATATCCTACTAATGCACACTCCCAGTTTGATCGACGAGGTCCTTAAGGTTGTCGAGCGTCTTCTCTACAACACGAAAGCCATCAATCCGGTCGCTCAGAATGGCACGGGTAAACCCAAGCGGGCTTAACGGATGGGGCTATAATGGCGAAAGCCTAAATACGACCCTATCTTCCCGGATATCTGCCTGAGTAGGGGCCAGTCGGTGTGTAATAGATAGATTGTACTTGATTGGCTGGATATTTTTTTTCGCACATTGAATACGAGAGTGTGTGAACTACTTATGCTACCATGGATGCATATAGATCTCCGAATGAAAGATTTCAAGTTGCACCTGTGGACAGTAGAATAGGACCATGTGTCTTTGTACCCCGTACCCCGTCCTAAAGAAACCAGCTTCGACGATCAGTCTTGGCGGGTGTCTCCTGATTTCCACGCTTAGTTAGTGCCATCAATTTCCATTGGGAGAATGAATGTGATCCAGGTGTAACTGGAATGGGGCTGTTACGGCTAATAAAGTAGTTCATAACTCCCGGTGAATCAGAGATTAGGCGTTTAAGGTAGGATGTCAGACCTCAATCCCCGGAGTAACATTCCACCAGACACGGGAAGGAATAACCCGTAAGATCGTCGGAATGATATCCCGCCGTGGGCTAAGTATATAGTGTCAAACTATCCATGCAACGCTGACGCCACCTTAGGGTACTAAAGCGGGGGTTTTTGTTGATCGAAAGCGAGAAAAAAGAAAAAAAAAGAGAAATGAAAGTTACCTTCGAGCCTCGGTGCAACTCCGTGTGGATTTTCATTGGTAGTCTTTCCCCCAGGGCTTTCCCCAGACTGTTGGAGAAAGTGTGGAGTTTGCGGAGAAAAGGGTGTCACCTTAGTTTTTTGTTGACTGGTTTTTAGTTAAATACTACCTTTGATCCCTTTAATTCTTCTTTCCTTGTCCTTTTTATATTTCAAGATGGGCGTCAAGGAATTCCTCAAAAGCCGTTCAGGCTTGCGTGTTGATAATCGCAAGACTACTTCCGCCGCTACTTTGACTCTACGACAGAGTCTATGGCCTTTGACTCTAGTCACGATCTTGTTCTTCTTATGGGTATGTTATACTATATTTCCTTCATTCTTCTACTCACACTTCAATTAGGGTTTCGCATATGGTTTACTGGACACCCTCAACTCGCATTTCCAGAAAACACTACATATCGACCGAGGCCGCTCAGCTGGTCTACAAGCAGCCTACTTCGGGTATGATATCCACCAAAACACAGATACAAACCTCTAACAAAATCCAGTGCATACCCTCTAGCCTCCCTCGGCTACGCAAACTGGATCCTCCGCAACTACGGCTACAAAACCGTCTTCATCTTCGGCCTATGTCTATACGGCGTCGGAGCCCTGTGCATGTGGCCCGCAGGACTAAACCAATCCTTCGGCGGCTTCTGCGGTGCAACATTTGTCATTGGATCAGGACTAGGATCTCTCGAGACAGCAGCTAATCCTTACCTAACCGGTAACCACCACCCATTCCACAACATCACGCATGATCCTAACCCTTGCCTCTAGTCTGCGGTCCACCGCGCTACTCAGAAATCCGAATCAACTTCGCCCAGGCCTTCAATGCAATCGGCACAGTCGTCGGCCCAGTCCTGGGCTCCTATGTCTTCTTCACAGAGACAGAAGACGACGTGACAGCCCTGCAACGCGTACAATGGGTCTACCTCGCAATCGGCATCTTCGTCTTCCTCCTCGCTGCCGTATTCTTCCTATCCAACATCCCAGAAGTAACAGACGAGGACATGGCATTCCAGGTCGCACAGACACATGTCGATGAGCAGGATAAGCCTTTCTGGAAACAGTACAAGCTGTTCCATGCGACGTTGGCGCAATTCACATACACAGGCGCGCAGGGTACGTTTATATCCACTATGCTATCCCTTCCAAGCTAATCTTTTCCAGTCGCTATCGCCGGTTACTTCATTAATTACGTCAAGGATACTTGGCCCGGTACGACGAGTGCCACGGCAGCGAAGTATCTCGCCGGTGCGCAAGGCGCGTTCGCAGTAGGGAGATTCCTCGGATCGGGGCTTATGAAGTTCGTGCGTGCGCGCTGGGTGTTCCTCGTGTATTTGTCGTGTACGGTTGCTTTCCTTGCTGCGTCCGTGACGCAGACTAAGCAGGTTGGTGTTGCGATGTTGTTCTTGACGCTTTTCTTTGAGTCTGTTTGTTTCCCGACTATCATGGCGCTGGGTATTCGTGGTCTTGGACGGCATTATAAGCGTGGCTCAGGGTATATTGTTGGGGCTGTTTGTGGGGGTGCTATTGTGCCGCCGATTCTTGGTCATGTGGCTGATATGCGGGATAATACTGGGTTTGCGTTTATTGTTCCGGCTATGGTATGTTCTGCTGTTGGATTGGGATTTGATTCGTGGCTAATGATTGCAGTTCATGGTCGTCGCTTGGACCTATGCTGTTGCTGTCAACTTCGTTCCGTCGTATACTAGCACCGTGGATAAAATCGGTGAAAGTGACCTCGGTCTTGAGACGCCGACTAAAGATGAGGAGGCTATGGGTTCTCGTGCTGTTGAGACTATTGATGAGAAGAATCGGGCCGTTCATGTGGAGCGGTAGATGGTTGTCGTTTGATCTTTCAGTTTCTCGTCGGGTAATGGCTAATGGTTAATGGCTAATTGGTGGTATTTTTTATTGCTTTACTCAGTGTTATTCTTTTTATAAAGTTATGATGACCAGATGATACAACGATGCTTGCCAGAATGACTGTGTTTTACAATCGTAACTTGACATTCTTCGACTTAGATATTATACAACAACTTTCTTTATTTGGCCTGTAGCTGTTCGAATTCGACCCCGCTAAATGTACATGTATCCAACAACCATATCCAGACACAAGTAGACAAGTAGCGTACAATGAAAGAGGATGTGAAAAACCCCCCATGTATTCCGTGGGACCTGCCAAAGGCTATCGAACCCCAAGTTCAGCCAATGACGTTGTCCAAGAACATCCACGAGAACCAGTTTGATTTGAGTGCGGACCTGTGAAGACGTCAACAACTTAGTGCTGATATCTTTCCGGTGTATAGGTGAGGCACAGCCCTCTACGCCATCCCAGGTGGGCTACGGAGAGACAGTCGAGAGGGTTGGAGAGAGGAAGAAGAGAAGAGGAGTAAAGGGGGTGGCCTTTTATATTTTCACTTCCAGCGTACCTTCCTAAAATGGACGGCCCTTTGCTCTTGCCATTTTTATCTTTCAGAGTCACTCCAGTCTTGAAGTACTTCGTTTGTACTGATATTGTGTCATAGGATATACTATCATACCCGGAAACGGTCCTAGGAGGCTATTGTTGTATTTGGAATCAATAGGTGCTTTATGCTTTCTATCAAAAGAAGGTTGGCATCTACCTAACCTACAATATAAGAGGGCTATTCCCTGTAATACGGTCATCCTTACCCTCATCACTACCACCATATGAGATAACACTCTGGAGGCTAGTAACTTCACCCTCCAGCCTCCTTGCACACTTAGTAAAAAGGATCGTCGGGTGTTCTTGTGCACCATTCAGATTCAGACGATTCCTAGAGCGTTTAGCCCGGCGGTGCATTCCCTGTACTAGACGGTGTCATTCAGATCACCATATGCGGAATGGCTTCATCTTTCATGAACAGGATATCAACATCCTCCACGCTGTTGATCGCAAGAGTCGCTTTCATCCGTTGGATGACTGTGATGAACGGACCCTGCACAGATTCCAAGACACTCACAATCAGAGTCACTGGATTGTCGCTAGGCACATCTTTGATCCCAAATCTCCAGCAAGAGACTCCAGTCCCACTCCAAGTATCGTTGATGCTGATTAACCATAACAATCCCTTAGTAGGGCGAAATAACTGCTTTGAGGTCACTTGCGGTAGTGAATTGCTTCTTAACAGCGTTAATAAACTCAGTTGTCGCCGAGAACTCAGCTCGTTTGGTATTAATTAGGCATAGCATAGCAGCGCTAAGCGCACTATAACATTTACCTCTCTCGTCTGTTTTCCTTGCAGACATACATAAAATCGCCGGCCTAGTTCGTAAACTCTCCAGTTGAAGTCATATCTATAACGATTTCCAGATCAATCCTTATACAAAGCCTCGATCGTACTTGGATACTTAGCTTCGTCTATTTCTCACAGAGCTCCGGTCCGGCTTGTCGATATCTTGGTTAACCAGTCGGTGTAGAGCGTTCGAGTGGTGTCGCTCTTTTTTCATCTCACGAATGACAGCTAGAATAATAAGGTCTTTATTTCCACTAGCTTTGTGCAGAGCAAGCTGGCGAATAACGTCTTCTTCTGTATCTAGATAATCAGGGCGAGCAGGACAAGTATTGTCCTCCTAAACAATACAGACATATACTTTGTTACATTCCTTGAAGGCCATGTACAGTCGGTGTTCCTACTTGTCGAAGTTGACCTCCCCTTTGAGCTTAGGGACTAGGTCGTCATATATTTCGACGATCAAATGTGAAGTCAAACGTCGACGACATTGTGGATGCGACTGGAGTTGTTTCGTGCTCGGACGAGAAGCCTTCAAACTCCTCCTCAGAGGGTGGTAAATGGGGATAAGAACCGTCTTCGTCAAATGAGGACGGTAAGGAAGCAAGTGTAAGAGGTGAGTCCCCGAGATAGTCGTTTACCTGTGGTGAACCCTCGGGGGTCGTCGATTCTTGCTGAATCTTGGTGATTACCTGCTACTGTAGGTAGCAGATCTAAAAAGCCTGGCCTTGAAAGGTCGTGAAGACGGTCGAGGATGAATTGTCTTGAGACGGTCAACCAATCAGGATACCAACACTGTATGTAGATACAGGACTGTGTGGAGCTAGCCGATTTGCACGGTTAGTATGATACTTGTCTGCGCGTGCTTTTCTCTTAACGAAAGGTTATACATAGAAAAGTCGTTTGCACAACACCTTTATCCGCTTTTTTTTGCCGCCGGCCTATCTAAACAGAATGCTATCTGAGAAGAGCACTAAAGAGATCACTGAAAAGTCATCATACTGTTGCTTATGCGGTTGACTATTCTTGTTTCTCTTAATTCTGTTGAGCATATAGCGAGAGAGAGAAAGATAATGAACGAACATGGTATTTATGCCCCTGTAAATCTAGCAAATAAACTAGCAGACAGCAAAGTCGATATCATAACAAATTCTATACTGATACTGTAGTCTATCACTTTAATTACTCTCCTGTTCCGCTCTCGCTATTTCATTCTTATCAATCATTGACTCCCTGTTATAGTCCAAATACAAGAAGATCTAGATTATTTCACAATAGAACAAACCCCTGTGTCGACCCCTCTTTCCATGAAGTTTCAATAAAATGGAATTTTTGATTTTTTGAAAGTACATGTATTTCAAGGTCACCTGCCTGGAATAAGCCCTATGTAGAGACATAGAATGATCTAACGTGGGTATAATTACTTGTGTTTTTTACTTACAATCAATGAAATAACCATACAAAAGATCACATAAATTATGCAGAGCTGTGTAAAGTCAAGTTTTCGAAAGTTCGTGATGGTACTTAATGGCCTTTTAAGCCCAACAGTGTCCTCCGGCCACTCGTCCGTTGTTCCTTTCTAAAATAAGTTGACAGATTGTTCCTTTTATTGTTGGGTATCTCCATATCTTTGAACCATGGCGAGCACATTGATAATCACAATCGCCGGCCTTTTCATGATAGCTCTTGGAGCTATATGGTTCCGAGCTGTCAAGGAACAGATACAGCTTCAAAATAGCATTATGGAGGTGGAATATCCCTCAACTTTCATATATTGATATGCGCTAGAAGACTCGAAATTTAGAGACCTTATTCTGTTCATGAGACGTCCGATTCGCCTTCGCCACCCAAAAACGGCCTCCGTGCCCGAAAGACCTACAAATGTGAGCTAGGGTTTTGAGTAAACTAGTTGGCTGGACACCGCTGATGAGGGTAGACCGAGATGATTGATTGCAGTCGTCTACACGAGCCAGCAAGAGAATATATACGGTTGTTTATGAGCGCGTTACAATTCTTATCGATCTATGGAAATCATGGATGCGGCGGGGTATTTGACATTCTTCAGCTGATTTTCTTTGATTTCGATTGAACCACGAAGTTCTGGGGTTTCTTGTAGCTGATCAACCATGATGAAAATCCCTTGGTAGGGTCCCGACTCTCCAATGGAATGAGGTTCCACGATTGATGCGCTTCTGGTGGACAAGAGATTATGGCAGAAGGCTGGGGAAAAATCTCACAGAGCTCACAACCTGGTGCGAATAAGGATCCACATCCCGAGGTAACTTCGAAAAATATAACCGAAAGTGACTTAGGCTAACTAGTGATAAAGAGGAATAGGATGGTTGAGAGCAGGTTCATGATAGTAGTAATGAGGCAGTACCTAGATTATTCATATAACCAGTACCCGGACGATTCAGGCAACCGGAGAGCTTTGCTTGCTGTAATGATCCTTCGAATCTTCTCGTACTCGGGCAAAGCCCAATTGACCATCCATTCACATTCGAGGATCTGCTTCGCAGAAGAGCGATTCTCAGACCTGAAATTAAGTATTGACTTCAGCATCTTAAAAATAGCATCCCTCTCGGCCGGTTCAATGTGCGGCATCCCTTTCCTCTGTCGAGGCTCCTGCATATCTTGTTCGAATCTGTCCTCCTACGACCGGTAAGGGGCCCGGTTAATCGGCTTCCCATCTTCCGTGAATCTGCTATGTCGCCCCTCCCATTTGTGCCACCATTCCGGGGGCAGCATACCAAGTGCATCGACTTGCTCGCAAATAATGCTATCTTCAGTCGCAAACATGCCGTCAAAGAGTGAGTTTTGACCTATGATGTCCCATAAAGAGCATCCGAGGGACCAGATGTCTGATGAGAATGACATAGGCTTATGTGGCTCGAACCGAACTTCTGGTGGTCGGGAAACAAGCGGAGTGTGGGACTCAAACCTCTGTTGCTTGGTAGGGCAGAAGGCCTCACCGAAATCGCTGAGTAGGATTTTGGCTTCTGGGAGCTTGAGATTGTCACTTGCCTCACCAAGCCAGATTGGTAAAACGGCCCGTGATGGGATATTCGATGGGAGCGGTTGCCCATCAAAACGTCTGATTGCTTCAAATTCCGGTTCTCCGTACTTTCTGTACAATCCCTCCACGGAAAGTTGGTTAAGATCAAATGGCAACTGGAGGAGTACATTTCCAGCATGAAGATCTCCGTGAACGAATCCCTGGGAGTGGATATACTCAACTGCAAGGACTAGCTGTGCCGCCAAGGCCCGAGCAACCTCCAATTGGAAAAGGCGGTTATATGAGGCATCTTTTGCCTCGAAGAGACTCATCCTTGCCGGGATTGTCACGTAACAAGGGTGCGTACCATTCGATCCTTGAATCTTGAATCTGTCTAGTACCGATGGTATTAATGTCTTTCCTAAGCTAGTGCTTGAGCTTTGTTGCGAGTTAAAAAGTTCTGAAAGGACGCTGAATCCAAGCGGGTTCGAATCCGCGGTACACACTTTGATGGCGACATATTTGCCATCTTTTTGATCTCGGGCCAGCCAGATCGTCGAGTACGTGTCGTGACCAAGTTTTTGAACCACTTGATAGCGATTGTGAATATGATCACCGATTGTCATGGAGTGATAACCTCCCACGCGATAGCTTTCCAGTTTTTCCACTCCTTCAATGGGCTCATAAAGGTGATGCGAGGAGTCATCACCCTTGGGAGAGTGAGACATGAGAGCAGCCGTGCAGAAAAAGCCGCGGATTTGATTTTGGTAATGCTGAGTTTGTCTGGCTTTGCTGGAAGTGGAATGCAGACGAGAAAGTAATAAACACGACTGGAAAGGCCGAAATGGGGATGAGATCAGATTCCGCATGGTATAGCTAGCTCTGAAGCTGAATTTCACTCATGTCAAAAGAATCGTTATAAGGTTAAGACACTAGCCTATCTCAGCTACTCCTCGGCGAGTAGATAATAGGTTCATATTCAAGGTTATCCGAAGACACACGCCAAGGGTCGATCGGAGTAAGCCTCTTCCGGGAGATGATTCCCAAAGAGAAAGTTTAGGTATCCCTTAAGATATAGTAGTCTGCATAGACGGCCAGGAATAGTAACTCGTATACCTACACGATGACCGGACCGCCTATCGGCCAACGATCGGGGTAGATGTCCCTATCGGAGTTGAAATCCGCGGCCCATTTTCGCGTGTCAATTTCAAGCCACGACAATGTTGTGGCCGATGATTAGAAAAACGAGGGCGTCGGACAAGCGGTGCTCTGCTGGTGGGGTAATGACCTTGTCGTTTTGAGCGTATCTGAGCTTATCATAATATGGCAGGTTGAGTCCTCTCGGTTTGATGTCTAGGTTGCACTGGGCGTTCTTGTTCGTGAACTGAAGGTGATAGTCATATATATACAACGCTCCAATGATGATATAGCGATGATGGTGGAAGAAGCCTATCCGGGTGGATCAACTTTTGGGCCTCCGCCCTTGTCCTTGTCCGAGGACGTGTTTTTTGCCTCATTTTTAGGGCTCATAAACATCTTAGCTTAGACGCCTAAATTATACTTAGTCACTTACCTTTTTGTCCTTAGAACCGGCCTTCTCTTTATCCTTCTTCGACTTTGCCATTTCGACTGATTAAGTTTTGAAGTCTTGCAAGTGGGATTGATCTATAGTCAAAATGATCAATACCCTGACAACTTCCAGACAAATATATATAACCGGACTCTTGACTCTCGAATGAAGCGGATGGGCAGTTGTATCCGCGTCCTGCGTATCTAAGAGCTCTATTTATTCCTCACTACATATATCTAGGTTCTAGTCATGTAGAACAACAAGCGATGGAGGGGTACTGTTTATTCACCCAATGGGTTGCGGATATCTTGCATGGACATATCATATATGACCTTCCCTGCGTTGGAAGGGGTTAGGCCTTTGGAGCCGTAAGTCTTTGATTCCGCCAGCGAGATCGAAAGAAGCGAACGGAATTGTCGAGGTTATTGTTTGGGTTTGAGGATATCAAAGTTGGTATTAATCTATGCAATTTCATTATGCAAGTATTCTGTTGCTGAAAATCCAGCGAGATGATATGAGACAGAGTTCTATATTGCTAGACAGAAGCACAAAATCAAGCGAGGGTCGAATCCTCACGAGGATTAAAGGAAATGAACAGGGAAGAAGCGCTTCATGGAGCTAGGAAAATGTGAAGGAAAAGGGTAGAAGCGAGGGAGAGGCATGGGTCCAATGATGGATCCAATTATATCGAAAAAGAGACAATCCAAAGGAAGTGAAAAACGAGAACGCGCTGTGTAAGGGGGTATAAAAGATCTATCGTCTAACCAAACATAGGAATAAGGAATAAGGGATCGTAGGGTGGACAAAGGAGCGCCCGAAGGTAATGCACATATGGGAATTGCAAGGAAGCTGTTGGGTTAGTATCGGTATTATTCAGCGATGCCGATTTTGTCTGTGGCGTCGGAGGGCGAGCGCAAAGAGGAGGAGCGAGGAGGTCGAAGGGGACTGCTTTCAAGGTTTGGAATAGGCGTGAATGGTGTTCTGTCGCTTGTGGGAGATTCGGGATCTTCTCCTGGGCGATCATCGGAGGTGACAATATCACCTGGTGTACTAGGTTCGTCGAACTCATCGACTTCTTCAATTTCTTCCTCAATCCCTTCGATATCTTCCTCTTCCTCGATAATTTGGCTCTTGCGCGCAGCAGGCCGCTCTGCCACAACGTCGAGACCGCTGGCATTCACTGGCTGGCCGGGAGCGGGGGTGCTGGCTACCCCACCAGACATCACTAAGTTAGTGGTGTGGATCATAGGACCCTTGAAGAGAGATCTCTTTCGCCTAGCAAACACCAGGCTTGAAGAAGGCGAGTAGAGTAATGGCCCTGGCACCGCCTCATTGAACGACGACGGCATCGGTCCTGCGTGGTCGGCAATCTCTCGAGGTGCTCCACCTGTCCCTCTTACCAACCGAATATTGCTCGGAAAGCGGGATGAGGCACCAGGAGTGGTGGGTAGGACCTTGATGGACGAGTGAGGCGATTTAGAGGCTCTGGCAGTGGGTGTCGAGATAGTATCTACACTATTCGAGGAAATCGAAGAGGCCTTGGAGTGAGCACGGACGTGATGGATGCTGCGGATCGACGATACCGAGGAGGATGTGGATTTCCGTCCTCGTAGTCCGGCTGATGAACGCCGATAGGATCCACGTGGTGTGATAGGCGAGGGCGAGAGAGAGTTTCGATGACTATTATGACTGGTGTTCAATGGCCGCGGTTGCCGAGGGTAAGAGTGGCGGTTTTGGCGGTATGAGGCACTGCTAGGAGCGAGACTGCTAGCATTAGAGATTCGTTTGACTTGGGTGGGTGTCACAACCTCCTCTCCTGCAACCTCGGTTGCTGGGAACGACAAGGCCGCAGGTTTCTTTCCAATATCTTGACTCTTGCCCGGGCTCAGCTTATCGGAAAGAAACTTGCGCGATCCCGTAGATTTGGCATGGGGAGATCGCGCTCTCTTAGCCGACTCTACAAACCAGTGCTTGAGAGACGCTAGTTGGCTGAGTATCGGATACTGGTGACGACGACTAGTGCGACGCCGGAAGATACCGTGATGCTGTGTTAACTCCGGTTGTGACGCGCTAACATGCAGCACACTGGGCCGCGATCTCCGTCTGTCTTTTGGCGGGGGAACTGGGCGGCGCCGTGTCGAGTTGTGGGACCGGATGGAATCTTTGTCCAGCGGCAATGGGGGCGTGACGACCTCGACTGGGCATACCGGAAGCGGCTCAGGAAGCGCAGGAAGATCTGGCACTGCCAACTGGGATGGCAAGCTTCTTCTATCCCGTCTCCCACGATCTCGCAACCCTGAGCCTTCTTCCTCCACCTCGATCAAAGCCGATGATCGCTTCTCTAGACGGCTGCTCGCAGCGCTGAGACGACGAAGTGTTTTTGCTTCAGCCTCCCGCTCGCGACGCTTGCGCTCTCTCTTTCTTTCCTTCCGTTGCTCTTTTTCGATCAGCAGGGCCCACCAGCCAGCCAGTGGGTCGCACCGCTGAGCCAGAACATTTTCAATGACCTCGTCTATGTTGACGCCAGCGCTTTTCATCCGTTGTAAGGTAGTCTTCTCCAGTGGCGTAGTAAATGGCGACGGACGTGGGATTTTCAGGATCGCAAGCTGTTCGGGAGCATGTTCCGCAAGGAAAGGATGGGCCAGGATCTCGTCCAGACTGGGTCGAATTAAAGGCCGTTTGGACAGCATGAGATTGACTAAAGCCTTAGCATCGTCCGTGAACTTTTCGTTAAAGGTCGGCTCATCTGACAATATCCGCTTTTTGGTGATTTGGTCATCATCGTCGTCATATGGCAGCTCGCCTGCCAAAAGCGCAAAGAGAATAATTCCCAAGCTCCATACATCCACTTTTTCACCCGCGTATTTCTCTCCCTTTAGCATCTCGGGTGCACTGTAGCATATCGTCCCACAGAATGTCTGAAGGTAGCTAGCCTTTCCTTCATATTCACGCGTAAACCCAAAATCGCATAGCTTGACGTTTTCTTGCTTATCCAGCAATATGTTTTCCAGCTTCAAATCGCGATGCACACAGGATTTACTGTGGACGTAGGCGACCGCTCCGACCAATTGTGTAAATATCCGCTTCACCTTCTCTACCGGTAGTGGGCCATGTCGAAGGAGGTAGTTGTAGAGTTCATCGCCTAGAACAAACTTTTGTCAGTATGTTTCCCCGAGGCTCTTCTGCCATGCGTAAGCCGACGTACCGGGACAATACTCCAACACCAGCCAAACGAGGCTTTCGGTCACCACCACTTCGTAGAGCCGCGCGATATGAGGATGTAAGAATTGGCGATGGTGATGGATCTCGCGCACAAGATTGGTGTCTTCCTTGCTGGACGATTTGAGCACCACCTACCGGGCTGATCAGTATTGCCTCGACAACTGTTCGCATAACATGACCTACCTTGGAGCCATTGGTGAGCTTGTGTGAGGCGAGATAGACCTTGCCAAAGGAACCCTTCCCAATCAACCTCCCCAATGTGTAATTCCCAACTGTCCTCAGATCCTTGGAGGAGAACTCCCTGAGAACCACGTTAGCGCAACTGGCCACCTAGCCTAGACCGGAAGGAGGTCGCTTACTCAAGGAGTTCATTATAGGAGTTGGCAAGCTGTCAAGAATTTTAAGTTAGCCATATTTCCACGGCTGCGCAAGGCTCGAATAAAGGAAGAGCTCCCTTCCACGCACCTTCTCCTTCTGCTTCTGGCTTTGAACCCCCGCTCTTGTTCGGGGCGGCATATGTTATGATTGCCAGGTTTCGCTACCGAGAGAGTCTCTGCGCGTCAAGGGGTTGAAATGAGTTGTGCCAGGGTGCCATTCAACGGGACCTGAGATACGCGGATAAGCGGTATCCGGAGCGGGAGGGAGGAATTTCGGAAAGGGGGAAAGATGACCGGATAAACGGATGAAAGATGAAAGGAGAAGGGAAATTGCATACAAAGGCCTTGGAAGATTCGCAAGACGTCAACGGGAACGTGGACCGTGTGGAGAACTCGGGACTTGGATTCTCCTTTTTTTGGGGGGTGGGGAGGGGATTCTTCTATTATTATCTGTACAATATCAATATACTATTCGTCATATATTTCAGAATTATTGCCGGACTCCGTTCCTGTCTAGGAATATGGGTATAATGCTAGTAGCCTAACTCAATTGGCTTTTGACTATACGAATAGATTGTGACACAATCCTTCGAGAATAGTTGACTATGGAGTACTCCGTAGTTAACTGCGGAGTTATATTATTGCCTTACTGCCTAATTACTCCCTTGCATGTGTATGGTACATGTACAACGTACGACACCGACGCCCAATTAATTTAGTCAACTGCACCTATTGGCTGACGCACGCTGACATGAGCCAATTGGAGAAATGGCTGAACATCGTCATATTATATGTACTGATATTATATACTTCATCGCCACCAAGGCAGCGATTCAAGATGTCGAACTGTGCGTTCGCTGGAACCCATCGCGGGATCGACGGGGCTGAGTCCCGCCTCACCTTGGAAAGCTAGGGATACCATGCCAAAGTATGAGTGAAGAAGATCTATAGGTTTTGTCAGCAACAGTCTTGATATCAGCTTGCTATCACCTTACCAGGAGGATCCCCGGGTCCCTTCCCAAAGCCACCGACAAGATGTTGGGTTTTTTCGAGCAAGTATCGACGATTGCGAACTTCATCGACCACGGAATACCGATCCAGCATCTGACATCTGCGTTAGTAGACAATCATAAACGATTACTACCAGCTAGAGCTTCACATACCATCAACGTCGCTCCGTTCCAGAATGAATAGCATGTGTCTGCATATTTATTGCATCGGCCGTTGAACCCGGCGCATGATATTGTGTCAGCCTTGATGGGTTGAATATTGGGTAAACCGCGGACTCTATCATCGAGAGATCCCGTCTCTGTCACTTCAACCTGTTCATCGTCTTCATCCTCCTGGGGTTCCTCTAGCTGGGCTGTTTGCCTTGAAGCCAGCCATGTAATCAAAGCCTCGAATTGATTGCAGCCCGCCGATAGTAGGGGCACTGTTGTTAGATCATTAGAGGTCCGGCGCAAAAAGTCAAGAGACCCAACTGCGCAATACGTGTGTCCACCTATCAGTTGTCAGATGAATTCAGCTGGCGGACAGAGAGACACGAACTATGCGATTCACAGAAAGGAGACTCAGCCATGCCACCATCGTACGTCTGTTTAGTCAGACTGTCAGTATTTAAATTGCAGACAGAACATCAGGTCCCCACATACCTGGCACGCCTGGATAAAAGAAACAAAACCCAGAACATCAATATCCGGTACACCCTCAAGCCCTGTCTCATTCCGTCCGCGCAGGACATACCGTATGCCGGCAGCACAACAGCAGTATCGCAAATCACGAGCTCCCTCTACACTCCCCTCAGGACCGACAAGCTCACCGAAGCTTCCATCAGCGCGTTGGACTTGAGGAAGCCACTCCAGACACTCCCGTCGCTTGACACGCGATAGGTCATCTCCAAGAATGAGCAAGTTGACTAGCGCAAAGAATGTCGCGGGGACATTAGCTGGATCCCAAGCTTCATTATCCTTATTTCGCTTTCCTGGCCCAAAGTCTGTGCCTGGGAAGCCACGGAATCCGCCGGACGGCACCTGGCAGTGATAGAGCCAGTCGATGTACCCTTGTCTTTCTTCCGGTGTGGTTTTGCTTTGCAGAATGCCGAGCACGTCTAATCCTGAGAGGGTCAAGTAGGCAAGGAGCATGCGATTAGAGTCGTTGGAGGTGTAGGCGGATGGGAGGAAGGTCTTCAGGCATCGGAGGTAGTATTTGACATGGCGCTCTGTGTTGAAGGTTGGGTTTGGGTCGGTCATTGTAGAGGATGGGTGGGGTTAGACCACTAGTAAGTATGACAAGAACTGGGCGATATTCCAGTACTATTTCACTCAATTTAATCAGCACGCATCAAGTCGTAAATCAAATCAAATCAGCGCAATGTTGTGTTGGTGGGGGAATCTCGACCGGAGCTGCTTGTTCCCCACATGAGTCGCGGCCAAAAAAACACACGGACCAACTCTCCAAGTTATTTCCTGCCTATTGGAACTTCCTTTTGTCCACAAACTTGTGCCGTTGTGACTCGCTCATCATGGTTTTCATTTCATCCAAGACCCTTATTCAGGCACATGCCGTGTTTCTGGTTGTCATCGCCGGTTACCTGGTCAAAAGCCCGGAGGTGATCACCGATTGCGATCTGGTGTTTATGATGGGAGAAGCCTTGAAGATTGTACGACATCACACCATCATCCCCGATGCACAAGTCCATTCTGACCATATCATGAATCTACATGAATCAAACTGACTCTAACACCTTTGATATAGGATTTCCCATCTCTGTCAAGCCCGCAACAATCCCCCTTCACCTTCTGTGCCATACTCATCTTCGTCGAGGCCCTTATCGACCTCGTCCTGCTGTCCAATATCCCCTTCCACGAAGCTCTCGATGAAGCTCTCCCCTATATCCGGCCCCTACGAAATGGCAACCTCCCCGCCGAGGACCTGCAGGTTCTACAGCGTTTGCCCGAATATATCACCAAGTCCTTGACGATTTACTGGGCCGTCTGGATTGCAGTTGCTGCGTGTCGCTTTGCTGTATATGCTGGAATTGCGTTCTTTATCTACCAGGGCAGAGCGGATCACCTGGCCTCGTCTTACACAAGCGCTGCTGGTATTGGAGGCCTGGATCGCCTGAAGAACCGGGTGGTCTTTAGCTTTGCGTTCTTCGAAATGATGTTTTGGTTTTGGGTAAGTGGAATGTGCCTTGATCGCGAAGATTTGTGTCGGCTGTTTTTCATGCTAACGTCCTACCCTACAGACTTTCGCCACCCTCCGTGAGGAGCGCCAGGAACGCCTGACCAAGCTGCTGGAGGATACCCGGGAAATGTAAATACTTCCACTGGTTCCTCAGTATTTCTTTCTATGAGTGTATTAGTACTACGAAATATCCTGTCGCGATTGAAAAACGATGGCATTTAGACACCATGTACCCGATCAATTAAAACTATATCTTGGATAAAATAAGATACAGATGCATCCTCAGCCAGTTCTCGTGTTTCCATTCATTCCATTGTCAGGGTGACATTTCAACGCTGCTAACTATCTCATCTCCTCCTTGAAATCATCTCGCGCGCTTCATTCTAGATCAGAATGGCGAACGCAGCCGCAGCACCAGCAGCAGCCACGAGCGAAGAATCTTTGCGGGTAAGCGCGCCGAGGCCACTGCTAGTCGCGGCGGCAGCGCCGGACGAAGTAGTGGAAGCACTGTCCGAGGTCGTGGTCGCGGTATTGGTGCTCGTCAGACTAGTCGAATTCTCGGTCTTGGTCGCAGCCGTGGCCTCAGTGCTAGACTTGGTTCCCGTCTCGGTCGAGTTGGAGCTAGCACTGGTACTGGTGCTAGAACTGGAGCTCGACTTGCTGTTCGAGCAGACGACCTCGGAGGGTAGATCGGTCACATCACCCCGGGCACAGATTGACTGGGCGACCTTGATGGTTACTGTGAGGAATAACATATCAGCCCATTGTACATGCACCTCTATCCATTATGTGTAGTTTGGAACAATCCTGCTTGCGTACTCGATTGGGGAGGCAGTGGAGGGATAACTTACGTTCCTGGTCCCCCTTGGTACACTTATCAGCGACACAGCAGGCCATATCGTTCAGGAAGGTCTTGGACTCGCAGATACACTTGAAATCAATGCCGCAATTCGCGGGGATTGCACCTGTAGCGCATGATTTCTATAGAATGGGTTGTTTAGCAGGCGGCATATTTGGCGCAGTTGTATGTTGACTGTAAACACATACCGAGCAGTTGGGCAGATCACCCAGGCCTTGAGCAGTAGCAGTGGTCAGCAGAGCTGCCAGGGCAAAAGTAATAGTGAACTTCATCTTTGTAGATATGAGGCTGTTGGATGAAGGGATTATTGGTAAGAGAGGGAATGTGAGAGGTTTTGTTCTCCAGCCACATGCAGGTCGTGGTAATATACCAATAAATAGTTCAAAAATACACTAATACGCAGATCAACCGTCGGCCCACTATGTATTTTCCCGCAAATCTTCCACATTTGGGCTTGGATTTCTCCACAAAATCCAGTATCGAGGTATTTTTCAATGATTGGATATTAAATATCAGAACTCCTGGGTATTTTACATAGGCGGTATTTAACTGCTCCACCCCACGTCTATCTCTCCCTCTTTCTATGTCAAGTAGCCGAACATACCAGTGCAGATGGACATTATAGAAAGCAAAGATATCCCCACTTCTCAGACTTCCGTTGAAATCGATAGCGTCGGTGATCCTCAGAACATGCAGCCGGATATTGAAACTGGCTGCAGTATCCCTCGACCACTTCACATCACCCACTAGTATGATTCGCCGCCTGTACCGTTGTGAGGCTGGCCAACTATGGGTGGATAGCCGTAGGCAGAGGCTTCTTGCTCGGACTGGTCGAGGTTGAGGTTCGACATAGGGTTTGCGCCTTCGGCATTTGGGAACCCCGTCGGACGAGCTAGTGCAGGTCCCCCTGCACCCGGCCCACTAGCCGATCCTCCAGCTCCATATCCAGCGCTTGGGGGTCTCTGATTGTCGCCGCGAGCCGACTGGGTCTCGCGATACTTGGATAGGTAGATCTTGAGTGCTTCAGCGTAATTCTCAAATCCAAGCGAGGTCATGGCGAATAGGATGTCTTCGCCGTTGACTGTTTTGCGCTTTTCCTGCTGGCATTTCTCCGAGGCTTCACTTGTGATAAATGAGATGTACTCGCTCACACATTCCTGCATGCATTCCTTGGCTTCTTTTGCGATCTTCGCATTGTCAGGAAGCGCGAGCTTCATGATACGAGCCACATTGGCAATCGGAAGCCATCGATCCTGTTCCTTCACCTCAAACTCGCCTTGGTGTCCATGCGCGTCGTGATGATCCTTGTCTATGTGGTCTTGCTCTTCTCCCGATTGCGCCTCCGGGTCGAGATCGGGTTCCTTTGAAGGGGAGTTTGACGACATGATTTAAATAGGGCTGGATTGGTGTAGTGGATCTTTCGTTTTCGCGTCAATGCTTGTGCTTCGCGTGCTCGTTGCACAGTAGTCTTAGGTGGGGAGCACGTCAGCTCTGTGGTTGGGCTTTGGCAATGATGCGGGGTATAGCTCTTCCAGGACGAGGACTCGACTTTGATGTGAAATGCGATCACGTCGTAGTTGCTGTGGAAACAATGCGCCTGATAACTTAGAGTCTATCTCTGGATGCCATTGGTGATGTGACACCGATGATCACGTGTAGTATCACATGATTTACTAACAGTCACGTGCTGACAACAATGGAAAGTGCCGAGTAGATCTCAGTTCCTTCTCTTTATATTCTTGTGCATATTGTACCTGAACGGCAGTGTCCGCTTTTGAAACCGAGCCTACGGTATCAGGACCTAGCCCAGGAGCTGTTGTTCTAGATCCAATTGATACATACAGTAATGTACGGAGTAGGTTTCAAATAGTTCAAGATATGGATGGTGGGACGATCTTCTTGTATTGGTATTTCCGCGAGTTACCTGAACCGTCCGGGCGTAGCTGTGGATATTGTTGTTTTGTGCTGTGGCATTTATTTACCAACTATATCTGACCTCCCATCACCTTGTTTCCTACAGTATTTCACTTCCACACCGTCTGTTTTCCTATTCTATAACGAGTATTCGGGTTGTACGGCTTACACTCCATACCAGTCACAAGGTTAAATGGGAAATTTGCAAGCCACCGGTCAGCATTGCTAGTTCTGTTCCCTTCACCGTGGGCCCACAGTCTCTGATCTCAACGCCGAATGTGTGGGTTCTGGTTCTATGTACAAAACAAAACTACTTCAAGCTATTTGATTCATGCAGTGATCTACCTGCATCTCAGCCGAAGATTCAACGGCTAACGAATGTGATGCCTCGGTCCCTGCTTGGAAGCGCCGATCCAAGCTCGTTCCCCAACGAACTTTCGTCAGCAGCCCAGCTTCCCGCGCGTTGTGGGCGTATCGTATATACTGCACATTTGGTTCATTATTGAGGAAATCGTGGTTGGCTAAAATAATCTTAAATGGAGAAATGGAGTACATATATTGAACAAGAATGTTGGAATTTGCCTCAGACCACATTCAAAACAATCCTGCAAGGCGGGTTACTCGGGCCTTAACTTATCGACCGAGCTGCTTATCTTTTCCAAGATTATATTTTAGGACTATAATATAGTCCTAAAAGTTCAACTCATCTTTGTTCATATCAACTATTTATTCCTATTGGCGAGCTATTCCACGTAGCTTCCTTTGGATGGTCGAGACTTAGTCTGAGTTGGTATGCTCCGTACCCCCTCCTGACTTTGTTTTACTTTTCTATTTAAACTCCTACATTACCAAGCCAAAAGCGCATCACCTACACGCGCTAGGTCGCTAATCTCCTGCAATTATGGGTCTTGGAGTACTGGAAGATACAAAGCTCGTGGATGTCCCAGGTAATATTCCCCTATGCCCGCCCAGGCGCAGCCAGATCCAGCGCTCACCACAACTTGAAACCTCCAGGCACCTCCGATATCTACGAACCAAACAGCGATGCGAGCGACCGGATCCAAGGTGCTTCAGGCCTCAAATGTGACTGCTCGGGGAAACAGCCGATTATCCTCGTCCCACAACCGAGCGATGACCCAAACGACCCATTAGTATGTCCCAGAGAGCACCATAACCCAATATTTGGTTCCACAAGCACCCGAGACCTGACGAAACCTGTCCCATTAGAACTGGCCATTATGGCGACGCGATATGATCCTCGCGATCCTCTCCTTCGTAACCATCCTCTGTACAACCCTAAGCTCGATCCTAGCCGCCAATACAGTCACCATCGCAGATTACGAGGAAATATCGTTCACAGCGGCCGCACTGTTGACTGGATATCACCTATGTGGTGTCGGCGTGGCGGGCATTCTTATTGTGCCAACGGCTCGAGTCTGGGGTAAACGTCATCTGTTCTTGATCGGGCACATCTTGATGATTATCAGCTGTATTTGGGCTGGAGTTAGTGGCAAGAATCACAATAGTCTCATTTGGGCTCGGATATTCCAGGGTGTCGCATTGGCACCGTTTGAGGCATTGGTCAATGCATGTGTTGGAGATCTTTATTTCGTTCACGTGAGTTTCGCCTTCTTTTTCCTACAGATTTGAGAAATGAGGGGATTAACGGAGAAAATATAGGAACGAGGGAAGCGAATGGCTGTATCTAATGTCGCACTTTTTGGCGCGGCCTTTCTGACACCGGTTGTGGTGGGCAAAATCACTAAGTCCATGGGTTGGCAGTGGTCATTCTACTTTGTGGCAATTTTCCTCGGCGCTTCATTGCCGCTGATGTTTTTTTTCGTGCCTGAAACTGCTTTCCGGCGTTCTGATTACTTGAACACCGACTTCAAGCTAAGCGGCAGGCAGGGCGAGTCCATGGAGTCTCATGTTTCACTCAGTGGGATTTCTAATGATGACACTAAGGAACTTAGACCAGCCTCCGCCGACCTGAACGGAATTTTGAGGGCCAAAGCTGCGACAACAGTCCCCAAGAAAGATTCCTTCGCTCAATCACTCAGACTTTTCAATGGACGAAAGACAGATGAGAGCTTCTTCAAGCTGCTCCTTCGTCCATTCCCGTTGTTCTTTCATCCTGGCATCCTCTGGGTATGCAACCCACTTGGTATTTAGTTTCATGCACTAATCAAAGTATAGGCTTGTCTGATCCAAGGCGTTGTCATCGGGTGGGCGGTCTTTGTAGGTGTGGTTCTAGCAATTGTCTTTCTCGGACCTCCAATGTGGTTCGAGGAAGACAAGACCGGATACCTTTACACAGGTGCCTTTATCGGCTCCATTGTGGGTCTGATTCTATCTGGTCTGCTTTCTGATTCTATTAACAAGTTGATGATCCGGCTTAACCATGGCAAATACGAGCCTGAGTTCCGGATCCTTTTAGTCATCCCCCAGCTCATTTTCTGCGGCATTGGACTCTATGGGTTCGGATGGACTGCAAACAACGTGATGCACTATGGCTGGCTACTGCCAGATGTCTTCTTTGCATTCTTGATCGTTGGAATGGTGATGGGGGCCGTTGCTGCTTCACTCTATATCGTCGATGCTCATCGTATGTGAATCCGCGGGCCTTGCGTGAAAATGATTGCTGACAATACTAGGTGAGATGGCGATTGAGGCATTTACCTGCATGCTGGTTTTCAAAAACATGTTCAGCTTTGTCCTGACCTTTTTCGCCTACAAATGGTTCGCCCATGGGGGAATCAAGCATACCATGATTATCATCGGTAGTATCCAAGTTGGCATCTGCCTATTGAGCATTCCCATGTGTAAGTTATACTAAGTGTGCGGGTATTGATATTTTCTTCTCCATCCAATTAACGCTTTCCGCGGTATAGATGTCTTTGGGAAACGGAACCGGTCTTTCTTTGCGCGTCATGACATCCTCGAAATGCTTCATCTCCGGTAATATGCTGGCAAAACCGGAAGTCTCTAACAGTGCAGGGAGTGTGGGTACCTACGAGTTTACACTATACAAACAAGTGATAGAACAAGCATATGCTACGAACCTTTACATGTTTTAAAATTAATTAGCTGATGACAATAGCCACTTTTACAATAAGGCTGATTACTGACACCATAGGAGGAAGCCAAATGTGGTAATTGACAAACGAATAAACTCCAGGTCTTTGGATGAGTCTCTCACCATTGTTTCGTTACTCTCAAGCGTCAAGAAATTTATTCCAAAGACCTTCAAGTATAGAATTCAAGTTTAGCAAGGGATTTCAGCCGATAGTCATCACTGAACCGCTCCATGGCCTCTACCTTCCAGGTCTCCCAATTCAAGTGTGAGTCATGAATGCGTAGAGCCCTAACAAGTCCCAGAAATATCCCAACGTATCCATCCCAGTCGCGACTGTTATAACCACAGCAAAATTGTAGTCGATGAAGAAACCGCCCCTTCCGAACTATGTCCCCAAGATCAGGATGTCCCTTTTCTTCCAGCAACTGAGCAAAAACCATTTCATCCTCACCCAATCGATTATCCCCATCGTAAAACAGAGCGACTGGAAGAAGAGCGATCGGCGAATTAAATGCTACGGATTTGGGACCAGTGTGCGCCCACTCCCAGTCAACAATTCCTGTGATGTGAAACTGATCATCAACAAGAATATGGTCCCCCTTCTCATCCGCATGCTTCAGATAAAACTTTCCATCTAGATCATTGTTGAGAATTGTTGAAAGGTTTTCCAGAAGATAGAGGTGTATCAAAAAGGCATCCACTGGTCGAGATGCATATAACTCTTGCCGGATAATCAAGTCCAATATCAATTCAATGTGCGCACGGTAATATTGTTCCAACGAAGAGAAGGGTCCAAGTGCTTTCAAAGAATGTGTGTAGTCACTCGTGGATTCGCTAGCAAATGGCCCAACGTGTTGAGAACCAAATTCATCCATAACCAAAGAGCCCATCGTATCAAAAGAATGGGCCTGCAGCTCGATATAAATATTGGCAAGTTGGTCTATCACCTTTCTCCTTTGCTTCTCGGTAGTAAGAGACCAGTTGAGGGATTTCCCAGGCATCTTTTCCATGAGTATATACCCAACACCAATAGGGTTCGTCTCATCCAAGTTAAAATCGAAAACTTTTGGAGCAGGAACTGTGGTATTACTCAAGAACTTGAGTGTCGCAACCTCAGAGCGCATAATATAATTTCGCAGCTCTAGCGGGGGGAGGTGGTATTGAATCTTCGAATGCGCGCTAGCCAACTGACTCCATCATTAAATGAGATCTCAATATGATAGTTCATGCCACCCATAACCGAATCCAGGGTTAATGGATTGTATTGTAGGTTCTGCGATATAGAGCACCCAGTGCCATTGCGTAGATCGCTGGCTCGAGATGTGAGCGCATGAACATTGATCTTGGCGAGAAGATTGGTCACTTCATTTTGCTCCGCTTGCCCAGCTGCATGATTATAGGTTGTTCTGTTCTGCTAAAAGAGGGGGTGTTAATGCAGTTCATGAAAGAGTCTTTCTTTTCTCACCTCCCACCTCCCATTGTGGACATGTATGATACTCTGGCTTAAGGTGTCGGACACACAGATGACGATTACAAAGTATGCATTCTCCATCTTTTCGAACGGATGACTTGTTGCATTTTTCGAAGTCACAGGCCCACAAACCCATGGCGATCTGATTTTGTCTATGGCCATGACGAAGAACGGGAATGATGGTTTATAAACTCACCCATTAGTGGCCTGTCTTGTGATTTGGATGATCCAATTAGCCGCTCACTACTGAGCTTGGATCACTACACTAGTGCCAGGTTAACAGGGTTGGGTGGCTTATGGTCCCTTGCTGATTCGCCGTTGATACCCATCAGTTCAAACGGCAGGTTCATTTTTCATTTGCGGTGAGACCCAAGCACATACCGCTGAGGTGGTGCATGAGACCAACGCAATTAAGATACAAACAAACAAGTGACTGTGGGGGATCTAATCTGAACTTTTCTGACGCCATAACATACCTCTCCGTTCTAGAAAATATAATGCCTTTCTAGAAGATGTAATGGCGGTATGGTGAGAATGGCAACGGCTGCAAAGAGAACAAAATACCACCCTGGACCAAGCTTCTTAAGAAGCACATCCAGAAATGCAAGCATACCTGCAGACATTTCACATCGTACAAAATTATTCGCCGTTTGGCTGGTAGCGGGGTATTCGGGATGAAGGTCAACGAGCAGAATACTCGCTGCGGTAAAGAATACCTGAATGGATGACCGATAAAGAACTGAAGAACGAGAGGCACGGCCATATGCTTTTTACGATCAACGTTGTTTAGGGGGACACCGGCCTTGTGTATTCTTGTCTGGGCTCGGACTGGAACATGTCTGCTTCAAAGTCTCGATGTGACAGACGTATATGACTTTTTGTTTGTGACATCTATTGGCTTTACGTAGTCGTAGGCGTGGATTGAAAGGACATCGGCCAAAGCCTACAGATTCGTTGGGAAGACATAGGAAGACCCGAAAAGGCCAAAGGCATGTATCAGCCCTTGGGGATATGAGCGTTTGTTGATCCAGGCAGTGACTCGAGATACTAAACGCTCGTCAAAAATGTCAAACATGTGGCCGTAGAGCCAGTTTCTTGACTTTATCCATCAGCTTTCTCCATAAATGGTATGCTAGAGCGTTGGAATTTAGAATTACATACCATGGGCCCAGGTAAATCCTTTAGTGGGCTATTATGCCGTCTATAAAGTGTATTCGTAGCAATGAAGACCATTCTTAGCATGGACCACGAGGTAACTATGACAGTCGAGAGGAGAAGCATTGAGTGTGGGAGCCACTGCAATCGTCACAAGATGTAACATATGCTAGCTGCCCAAAGGGAAAATCTGAATAGAGCGAGTAGCTGAGCGCCAGCCATGTTGACTCTAGAGCGTGGATACTGAGATGGAATTTTATTATTGGTCATATTATAGAGAGAGACGGGCTTTATGTATATTGCCATTACCCAGCGCAACAAAGAGCATTTGTTTGTGCCTTAAACCTATCATCCGAGATACAGTGCTTCGGATCAGTCCCGAACAAAATGAAAACAATTAGTTAGTCTGTCTTGTACACCTTATTGCGTCATTGCCATACTCTTGTTGGGACGGGGTTGTTCGTGTTTTCCACCATGGGACTAGTATATAAGACTAGCAGGAGGTCTGATATAGGAAACTGATTGACGGTCAAGCCAGATACTAACGATATACTTTTCGCCTCAGAGTCACCTACCACGTGTTCTCATGTAGTGACGGTATATCGTGTAGATTGCTACCGTGTTGGTCGAATTTCGGAGGGAACCTTCTAAGCTGTAAGGCTTATCTGTGGTTAGGTGCGTAAAAGAAGGACTTGTGTCGAACTTAGGGAACTGGTGTGACCTGATACCAAATACTAGGTATACGGAGCAAATGGTGAAATAAGTGTGATTTGTAAAGAGTAGTAAAATACTCGCTATTTAGTTAACCCTATATGTTTATATAAAATAGACCGGGAAGTGGATCCTGCATACATGAAAGAGCTAATGCAATGACGGTATTGGAGAGGGCATTTCTGGCTAACAGATACGATTTAGGCCTTCTTTATGAAGTTCATCATTAAACTTCATGTTCGAATTCTATGCTTCAATTAACATCTTCCTGAGGTCAGATATCTACATATTTAAAATATTCACATGACTTGCTATCAATCCTGCAGCTTTCAAATCGATAGCACTCCTGAGCGTTTCGATAGGAGCGAGGCTACCATGGCCGCTACCACGGGATCTCTGTGCCATCAATCACATCGAAGAACTTGCCCGAGGTCGCCTCCCGAGATGCATTATCAATCTGCACGAGTCAGTCTGCATCCTTCATCTTCAGAGATAGGGAATGGCATCACGTACAAGGCCAAGAATGGCATCGATACTCTGGCGCTGGGTGATGGGGGCCTGGGGAAGGCCCATCGCGCGGGCACCCTTGTTGCCACCATCCGTTTGAACGAGGCTGTTAGATGGTCAGCCGCAGTCCGAAATTTTCCACCCGGCAAGATTCTCTGGTGGCTTACCCGGGATGCACGGCAAAGGCAATGAAGTCCTTGTTAGCGCTGTGGATGGCACTACACGTCCGCAGGAATTAGCTGATTGTTTCCCCAGCTAGAGCGGGCTAATGGTGGTAACATCTTACGTAGTGAGCCAGTTTAAGCCCGCCTTGGCGATTCCGTACGCCGGAACGATGTGAGCCTTGTGAACCTCAAGTCGGCCAATCGAACCGGCAGCACTGCTGACAGATATCCACTTGGGGGCCTGGGACCTCTCCAGCAAAGGCTTGACGGCCTGATATAGGGCTAGGGGTCCGAGCGTATTGACAGCAAACACGTCTGTCGCAACCACGGAGCTCACCGCGTCTAAGGGGGTCATGCCCTCCTCGCCGGCCCCACCGGCATTAGCAACCACTATATCGATGTGGTCGACGTCTGTGAGAACCTTGATGACCGCCGCCGGGTCGGCCGGGTTGCTGCTTTCAATCTTCACTACCTGTAGATGTGAGCCATTAGCCTTGGGCAAGGCCACTAGCTCCTTGACGTAGTCTGCGGCCGTGTCACGGACACTAGCAATGATTGTGTGCTTAGGTCGGAGTAGGAAGGTTTCCACCAATGTCCGCCCGATTCCTATCCTCCGTCAGCGCAATCTCAATACGGTTCAAGGTAAGAGTTACCTCGACTAGCGCCGGTAACGAAAACTACAGTATTGTCGGAAATAGTCATAGTGGGATGGATGATAAGGAAATTCCGGTGGGAGTTGTATCTGGTAGCGCTGCGATTGGATCAGTAGCCTGGATGATGGAGAGAAAAAGAGGAAATAGCTTCATGTTTGCAGCCACCTCTAAATAGTCAGCCATGGGAGGTGCTTAGAGATATTCTGTAGGCGATTAATAATGTTTATATGCTCCTCCATGAATGCTTTGAAATCGGGGGCTTAGGATGACCGATCATTAACAGGGCCATCAAATGGGGCCGTATGTAAAATGGGGCCGTATATAGGGATACAAGGGACTATCGGACTAGCTTTCAGCTCGTCGCCGACAGGCGCTAATGCCATGCATTTTCATGCGAGTCCGATTCTAAATCTCGGAGTGTTCTCACGACAAGTTCAGGAGCGGCCTAGTGCGAATCCTTCGGGCCGTCTAGTCTCTTGGTATTCGGAGTACTCCGACAAGGTCTGTTGAATTAGAAACGCTGTGTTAGGCTTCTGCACCTGGTTTAGATGATGGTGCACGACAGAACATAGGGTAGTAGCTAGACGAAACCGCTCAATACAAGCGTCGAGGCATCGATACTACTCGGAATACCGGGGTGTTCGCAGGCTTAGAGGGTCTTAGGAAGTGCTCGACCTATATCCATTGGACTGATGAGGATCAAACTATACATAAATCGACATAATAAACCCGGATGCATATCCAATTAAACCCATCTTGCCCAGTGTAGTCACATCAGTCACAGCGTACTCTTCAGGAAGCCAATTTAAATTTGTCGTCTCCCTCTTCAGCCAATTCCGCGTCACAAATAGCGTACATGGACACCCTAAGGTCGAAGGAGAAGAAGTAATGGGAAAAGAGCCCATATCCAAAGCACCTCGGTCAGTCTCGATATATCGTCCACAACGGGCAAAGGATAATTTGCGAGCCACGATACCGGCTTGATATAATCCTCGCTCTAATTTGGTTTTATGTACCCGAGACTTACCGTCGTATTGTTTGAGTAAGAAACTACCAATTGGCTGTCTGGAGAAAACTCAACTGCGTTGATTGGAAGCGTGCGGCCTTTGATAATGCCGCATGCCACTCAAGTGTTTGCCCAAAGCCTGATAGTGGCATCCTCTGCGCATGACACGAGCAGTGCGTCATCGGATGAAAAAGTAATTGATTTCACAAGACCGGTGTGCCCACTGGGCGTTACAGGTGCTGAATTGATGGTCACATTCCCAAGGGAGTATTGTCGTATCCATTGAACATGACGTGACACATTAATTGTCCGGTGAGAAGGCAATTCCTGTTACTGCAACTGAATGAGCTTGAAGCTTCCTTAATTCAATTCCTGTTACTGGATTCGATTGCCTAGTTGTGGTATCTGAACAAGAAGCGAGTAGTCGGCCATGCGATGAGAAGAGTACAATGGGCATATCACTTGCTTGAACTTCGAGTACGTGAGATGCCCTTCCAGTTGCTGTCTCCCATAATCTCAAAGTCTTATCGGTTGAGGCTGATACGACTAGACGGCTGTCTGGCGAGAATGAGAGGTCGTTGATACCAACGAAATGGCCTTGGAGTTGCCAACACTCCTCTCCCTTCTTCTAGAGTTTGATTGTGGCATCTTCCGAGCCAGAAGCTAGCCATTCGCCATCCGGGGAGAATAGCACGTAAGTAACCTTTCCTGCATGCCCTTTGAAAGTTTTCGGAATGTGCAACATTTCCCCCTGGCTGGAATATATGCATATGGTCCTCGAGTTGCTAACGTCCTAGAATTGAGGTCCTCCTCAAAGATTTAAAGTGCCCCAAATAATGCCTAATTTCTAGTATCCCAGAGCTGAACTTTGTCGTCGAAAGAGCTTGATACTAAAAGCTTATTGTCCGGGGAGAATAAAACTGAGTTACTTCCACTCGTATAAGCTCTCAGGATTTGCATTGTGCTGCAGTTATTCGCATCCCAGATCCGCACGAACTATCTCCAGAACTGGACGCAATGAGACGGGGATCAACAGAGAATGCAGCCACCATGACCTTGCTTGTATGCCATGAGTCCGTTTGTCATGTTGGATACACACCGAGCTGCGCATACCACCGAGCTGCATACCCCAGAATACATAGTAAAAGCGATATATTACAATATGATATTTCAACAACCAACGCTTTTATATAATTTCATTACTAGCAGATAGCAATTGATATGCATTTTGATTATCGTACATTAATTTTGAATAAATTCAGAACTTGCATTGCTATAGTATCGAAAGATACATCGCTAAACTCCAGATATATGTATATCTCAGTCACTAATTTATTAAATTCACCTAAGCTCTGACAATTGACTAGGTATCATATAAAAAGCATTAAGCTACAAGGAATACGCCATAGAATCAAACCGTTGTTGAAATATTATGTTGTAATTTATCGCTTTTACTATGTGTTCTGGGGTGCGCAGCTCGGTGGTATGCGCAGCTCGGTGTGTATCCAACATGAGTCTGTGTTGAGTCCGCTTAGTCACCACAATCATAGGAGTCCGTGCTCTCTACTCCTCCCACCAGTACAATTTGTCTACCCAAACCCAAGTCTCTTCTCACTTCACATCATCAGCTCCAGTTTAATACCATCAGTCTAACATGCTCACCGGAAACGTTGACAGCAGTCCATGTCTGAGCAACATCGCTCATAATTCAAAAGAAGCGGACCAGCTGCCAGCTGTTCCGGTCCTTAGTATTATCCACTTCACCTTCCACGCCGGAGTCAACATCTCAGAGCCATCGCAGCTAGCATCTATACTATGGCAAAAATCTTTGAAGTTTGTCTCGACAATTCCCGGTTTTCAACAGCTGTATTGGGCCCCAGTCGACACCGCTTTGCAAGATCAACAAGTTATCATTCTAATCCAGTGGGATAGCGGTCATGCCTGGAAACTGTTCCAGTCGTCCTTGGGCTTTACCATGATGCTGGGTTATATACAAAATATCTCCAACCGGTGTATCCAGCTTACTCTACCCGCCAATCTCTTCAACTTTGACAGTATCCTCGAGATAGTCTCATTCCAGTTCTCTGATATACCGTCTACAGCTCAGATTGATCAGAAATCAGATTTCAGATCTAAATGGGAAACAATAATTTCTCTATACCGTAGCAATGTTACTACGGAATCCGAGTTGATATATTGTTGTGGAGAATGGCTTGAATTAGATTACCCCTCTGAAGATCAATTCTTTATCTGGTTGCTATTCTGGAAATCGATCACCGAGGTAGGTAATCGAGAAGCAGATTTTCACAATCTCAGGTACCATATAGCAGACCTTGTAAAAGATACAACGGGTGTAGTGTCGGCGTGTACAAACCACCTCAATAAAGTATCTTTCGAATCTGCTACACCACAACAATTTGGTGCTTCTCCAACTCCAATCATTATACAGTTTGACACAAATCACCCTGTTTTTCGGACGCCCGTTGAGCCTACATACAATGTGAATGAATTGATCTTCTCGGAAAACAAGGACCAGATCCATCTGGAATCTATGAGGCAAGCGAGACAAACCCCTCCTCAGCGTATTGCCGGCGGACCCGCTGGTGGTTGGCGTCCTATGGGAACGCTTTCTCAACATCATTTGCCCCAACGGCAAGGCTACCCCGCGAATCCCGATATGGAGTGGATCTCTTTTTGTGCCCAGCTTGAAGACTCACGGGTAGCCGGTTTATTTGAGGATCTCCGGAGGAAACTGTGGAGGATGGGTGATTGTCCACACCTCTTCTGGGGCAAAGATCAAGAGAAGGGAGGGTGCAGTGATCGCATTTCATTATTCATGGGTACGTGACGCTTCCATGTTTGGGTATGACTTGAAAAGTAATAACGCGCCAGTCATTTAAGAGCTCGAAGCGTCCAAACGCCAGGACCCAGAAACTCGAGCACAATTCGAACAATTAATTAAGGAATTCTCAGACAGGTGTGGAGATGCTGTACATGACTTATCTCATCGAAGGATTGTTCGTCCAATTCCAATCTTCATGGGTCTTTGTCGAGATATAGACATCACCGTTTTTCATGTCTCGGGGAACGAATTAGAGCAACGGTCATTTGAATATGCCTTTTCGCTTTTCAATAGGTATTTTCAAGTCTTTTGATCGCCGAACTTGGATTTGTGAGGATCCCAGCGACGAGCATGCTAATGCTCAATTTATCAGGACTACACATCAACAACAACGAATACAATCAATCCACAGTCCTTGGTCTGCCATAGAAGCACTGGGCCAAGGATGGCTAAGCCAGGGGAGGCCCATTGACAATCACAATCATTCTTTGTCTGATCAAAGTGAGCAAACCGGTACGGTACAATTCGTCTCAGTATTCGGCTGCGAGAAAGATGGGGCTCGAGAGGAGTGGTACAACGACTTTGCCCAACGTGCTCAAACCCAGTATGATCTACTAGGTCATATCGTTGATTGGCTACGAACCTTATCCAAACATATCACGATTCAGTGTCTACGATTGGAAAACGATGATCCTTGGATGACTGCAGACAAGCAGGCAAAAAGGGAACGCCTGCCTTCGCCAGTTCCTCCGTCTATATTTGACATACCCTGGGCTAATAATTCCAAGGACGGATTTTGGCAGGTAAAAAGTTTGTGATGGAAGCTATTGCAATATTTGTACGGTTGATCCGCATCCCTGTCTTCTTACAACCTGCGATCATGCGAAGCGTTACATAGTCATTGTCGACGTTTTCCGCGGAGATGGCCGAAGGGTTCCGACATCGATGGATAAAAGCGAAGAAGAAATGAGTGACCGAAATACTGTACCAGAATGCTATATAGACACCATACTCATCATTATTAGGAGTTCACATAGTTAGCCTAACGCTTACTTTAAAGGGGCTACTAAGGGGATACCTTAGGACTAGAGGTACCTATCTAGGCTTATCTTATTCACCATATTAAAAGCCCCCTTTAGGCCAAAGGCCACCAGTGTAACGACCTTCTGCCTACACTACCCCTAATAGATCTGTTGGATCATACATCGTTGACAAACTTATTGATCAAGTATTGGTATCGGGCACATGTGCGGAGTACATAATCTTATCCTTGAGGCTGTATGGACGACTCCGGTCATCGAACTCTTTGAGTTTATCTGGGTTAAATACTCGTCACGGTATTGCGGGTTGTTCATGGATGGGCATAGTACGCGCACGAGTCGAATATGTAGATATTCCCTGTATTTTTCTCTATTTCTCTATGCCGATGTTCCCTTCCCAGAGGTCGTCGCCATGGATCAAGCACGGCTTGACAGTTCGATTTTCTTCATACAAAGGACCAAGAACTCATAAGGGGCAGCAGTACCATCGATGAGTTGAATGATACGTTTCGCCACCATGCAGCGAAACTCCAGATATTTTCATTATACGAAACCTTCACTACTGCCGTCGGACCGATGAACGTGATGATCTTGGAAAAGCATTCCTCCTTGTTGGGTTACCAGGACGAGACTACAAAACCTCTTATGGCAAATCATCACGATGTGGTGAAATTCTCGAGTCCGGATGACCCGAATTACAAGGCAGTGCGGAACGCCCTGCGCAGCATCGTCAAAACATTCAGATGCTCGAGATCAGATGAGAATGAATCCGGGAAAGATATTGAAATAATTCAAAAATGGCTGGGTGTGACAGGGCTGCCTGAAGAAGACTTGATTTCCCTTCGATCCGTGCGGAAGGCAGGAACGTGTGAGCATCTACTACAAAAGCCCAAATTCGAAGATTGGGTCAATGGAGATTCCCCCCATATCCTCTGGGCACATGCTCCCCCGGGGAGTGGGAAGTCAGTTCAGTGTTCCTTTGTAATAGAATCTTTGCAGCTACACCAAAAAAGCTGTGCTTACTGGTTCTTAAGGATGGCGATGTTAGAAAGCGTTCCCTAAGCAATATGCTTCAGTCAGTGGCGTACCAGATTGCTGTCGAAAATGAGTCATTTCGGCAGGCTCTTGTGGAAGTTGCGAAGTCTGGTATCCATGTTGATAAAGCGGATGCGATGACGGTTTGGAGAAACATCTTCGTTTCCAAGCTTTCAGCCATCGGCTCGGTACTGTGCCTGGTCATCGATGGGTTGGATGAATCAGAGTCGAGCGGAACATTTATTGATCTAGTATCGAACAGTAGCATGTCACAGAGCAGTATTCGAGTCTTCATTTTCAGCCGGCCGTTGTCAAGTATCAATCAAGCGATCCAAAGAGCAAGGAAGAGAGTTACCATAACCGACATTACCTTGACGGATAATTTGAAAGACATCCGTCTCGTGGCTGCAGATGAGATGGAAGACTTTCTATCTAACGAAGGGCTTGAAGATTTCAAACACGACATCATTGAAGAAATTACGTCCCGCTCGCAAGGCAACTTTCTGTGGGCTAGTCTCATCCTCCAAATGGTCGTCGATTGTCATCGCCAAGAAGAAGTCAAACAAGTTCTGCGAGCTACACCGGATGGTATGGTCAAGGTCTATCACGGAATGTCCGAGGCCATTGCCAAAATTGACCGAAAAGAAAACATCAGGCTTTGTAGGATACTCCTTTCTTGGGCCATGTACTCCATCAGACCAATTAGGATCGAAGAGCTCATGGACCTCTATCCTTCAGAGTTCCACACCATCATAGATCTGAAACACACAATTAGCGAAGTCTGTGGTCAGTTTGTGGTCATCAACACAAGAGATCAGGTCGTGTTGGTCCACCAGACGGCACGAGAATACTTCTAAGACTGCACTAGACTTCCCTTCTCCCTCGATATGTGCCACGTGAATGAAGAGCTCCTCTTTCAATGCCTCAATTTCCTTTGCAACTTGTCTCTGAAAATAAAAGTCCGACAGCGCAAGACCCCTATGTTCCTCTCATATGCGTCTGTCTCCTGGGCCCATCACCTGAATCGCTCTTCTGTCCAGTCTGACCGGGTACTTGAGATCCTCGTTCAATTCTTCAACGGTATTCCATTGCCATGGATCCAGTCCCTCGCTATGAATGAGCACCTTTCACATCTAGTAGCGGTGTCTTCCCATCTCATGAGCTTCGTTCGGCAACGAAGGAAAATCAACGCGATAAAGACGCCAGCCCTTCTCTGCTCACCAGAACTATCATTGCTAGAAACATGGGCAAACGATCTCATGAAGATGACAGCAAAATTCGGGTCTCATCTGATTGATGATCCTGATGTCATTTACAAATGTATTCCTTCCCTCAGTCCAGAAAACTCGATGTTTTACCAAAAGTACTCAAAGATATCATCGGCTACTATCTCCATCTCCGGCATATCCATAACCAATATGAACTGGGATGACTGTCTTGCCCGGGTGTCAAATGGTCCTGATTCTGCATTGCATATTGCAGTGTCGGCGGAGTATCTTGCCGTTGCGAACGGCCGGCCGAATGGCAGGATTCAGCTGTGGAGTAATGTTAGTTTCCAAGAGCACTCCTCATTCAATCCCGGGAGCCAATATGTTCCATCTCCTTTAGTCAATCTGGCTCGCTACTGGCCTGCTATTGCCTGGACAACACATATGTGTGGAGAGTGAAAGACCGGACTGTCATCACCAAAATCGAAAGCCCTCGCCAAGAGCGACCGAAATGTTTGAAATTTGGACTAGACGAATCTTTCCTCATCATTGCCACTGACACCCGTCGTGTCTACCGACTGAATCTCGACGACAATAGCTCAACTTGGGTTGGATTTGATCATTCTCTTCTTGAGGAAACTTCAATACCTGAAGGGGCGTTTGTTAATTCACCATCGTCGGCCGACTTCAACCCAGATAGCACACAGATTGCCGTTGCGTATCTGAACTTTCCTCTAGCTGTCTGGAATCTTGACCCACCAGAGATAATTTCCAGGTGTAGACAGAACGGGAATCAGGGACAGACAGTAAAGACTATTTCCTGGACAGGGGTTAACCGTGTGGTCTGGCATCCATTCAATGGCCAAGTTCTCGGGATCAATCGCCTCGGCGATATTTTCAAGTGGGCTCCGATAGATGACAGCTATAAAGAGGTCAAACGGGAGCTAGATAACTGGCCATCAGAGATCCAGTGTTGTCGCAACGGGCTCTCATTCGCAACTAGTGATAGCAAAGGCTCGGTCAGGATCTACAACTACTCACAGATGGTTCAGATATATAAGCTGACTTCAGATGATATTATGACGGCTATTGCATTGAGCCCGGACAGCCGTAGGCTTTATGATCTGCGAGTGTCCTGTTACAATGTATGGCAGCCAGACTGTCTGATCGGAGTAGACGACACCAGCATAGATTCATTTGATAACAACGATAGCGTGACCAGTTCCGAAAGAACAAGAATAGACTGCAGTGCATCAGATCTAGACGAGCAATGCGACTCTATGTTCTCGTCACCAACGTCCGAAGTCCATGCCGATACCAAGCCAATGATCACCGCAGTGGCCACCTGCGCGAAAAATAAAAATATATTCGCCCATGCCACAGATGATGGGACAAAGTCTATCAGTCGCGGCCGGACCAGGCAGATTCTTTTCGATAGCAAATCTGAGCGACTGTTGGTCTGCGGCACAGAAAGACTTCAGGTCCTTCGTGTCGCAGATGGCAGCATAGCTGCTGAGATAGAAATAGACCAGGCAGATCCGCCTGCACAATGGGACAATCACCCAACAGATCCGAACATCCTACTGAGCTTCACAGTCGGCGGAGTTACCGCATTATCTTGGGATGCTCTCAAATTCAAGTATACTGTCTCGCACAAACTCGCTCCGATAGCCAGCCGGCATCATCTCTGAAATTGGAAGCTTTGTCTCAATCATACCACCCGACAATGCAACTTGCTATTATCTCAGAGGACACCTCGAATGGCAGGCTTGTTCGCTTTCTGCTGCTTGATACCTCTGTGCTATATAAAGATCATACGGAGTCCCCCTCTTCTGATGCGATCAGGGGTGTCGATATCCCGCTTCCTATTGCTGAATGCATGGAGCAGCCGGTCGGGATTCTTGCAGATGGCCGTCTCGTCTTCCTCTGCAAGGCCCTATGGGTGTGCACGGCGCAACTACAGTTACCATTCGTGCACAAGTCGGAGACTACGGTGATAAGACACTTTTTTATTCCCCGCGACTGGCTGAATAGCGTGGGACTGGTGTTATGTAAGGTGCAGGCGGATGGGAAGTTCTTGTGCCCTAGTAAGGGTGAGATGGCGGTGATTAGGAGCAACATTGGGATGGATTGGTGAAGGCTTTGGAGAGAGTCATGATACGTTGGACTATGTCAAAGCCCGAGGATTAGAGATACACGTGGAATACATCAAAATACTACATAGCGGATGAAATTTGAAATCATCTAGAGCATTCCAAACAATATACGTGTATAATGGAATGCTTGGCGATGAGTGCTTTATTAGGGCTTGGTCCTAACGAGCCTGAAGTGTTATCGTCACTATTATATTAGAACGTGGAGGATCGACATCTATAAATTAGATGTCGATCAGGGTTCATAAAAATCAGAGTCCTCACGTCACCACCCGAAAATTAACCTCCACTCGATCGAATCCGGTATATCCACTCCACTTAGATCGTGCACTAGCGCCTATAGAGCTCAATAGCTCCGGGAGAGATCGATCTTCCCCCAAAAAACGATGATGCAATGGCTTTCCGATCGACGTCATGGGGATGAAAGAAGCTTTCCGGACTTCCATTCCACTCTTATAGTTTTGTCTCGATCCTCTTTTTTCTTTTTTCATGACTTCAAATCTATATTTCTGAACTATGGCAACTGCACAAGTGCCTCGCCAATCTCGGCTGGCAGATGATGGTAAGATGCGCAATGATCTGCAACGCTCAGATCACTCAGATCGCTAACCTCACGTGAGATATAGCCGCGACAGCTGCCCTGTATGCGACACGCCCTGAGCGCAAAGCATCTCTCCGCACCCCGACCGTAACTAAAACGCAGTACATCAGTGAGTATCATCCCTTGATGCGATAGGCGAATATACCCAAGCTGACAATGCGCCTTGCGATAGACCCACGTGCGGTCGGTGGCACTCAAAATCACAGCCACGCCTCCGCTGCCTCGGCACTCGCTCACGCGAATCGCAAACCCGTTGAAATATGGCAGCCTCCAGCTAGACAGCCTGCCGCCGAAAAGGCTGCATTATGCGTGAAGGACTACACTCCACCCCAGGAACCCAAGCCTACCACTCAGCATAGTTCAGAGGGGCTGGGAGCTGCAGCGCTCGCTGTTCGTGAACAGAGAGCCTCGGTGAGCCAGGAATCTGCATCCGCTGCCAACAGGCGTGGCAGCATAGCCAACCGTTACCACCATACAGCCGTCGGGGGCAACCCGAAGGAAAAGGCGCTCAAGGCTGCATCTGGCGCCTACACGGACTCACGTAAGAGAGCTGACTCGGCACCTAGTGATGGGGGTGCTACCTCCGAACTTCCATATGACGCTTCAACCGCTGGCGTATCGCGATATTCCCGCGTGGAAGAGGGGGACTCTCTTGACCACTTAGACCCTGCTATGGAGGCAAGCCGAATCCGACACGCGTCTAACGCAAACCCAAAGTTGTATACTTCATCGCCACCTGTCCAGAGCGAAATTAAGGAGCAAAACTACAAGCACTCGCAGCGCGCTGCTGCCATCGTAATGGCAAAGGACATGTACAAAGTCACCGGTACCAAGCAACAATCCGGCCAATCTACCGCCGTCCAAGCAGCCCAGAAGGGACACAGTCAACTGGGCTACCGCAAGCCCGTATCAACCGCAGACGGGACGGCCCTCCGGCGTGCGATTGCTCTACAAGAGACAGCACAAAGGCGAGCCGCCGAGAAGCTGGCCCTTATGCATGATGAGAATGCAGCATACCAGTTATATTATGGCACCGCACCTGAGCCGCCACGATCGTTCTTGACCTCCCGCCGCAAGAGAACTTCGAGCGATACGGAGGTCCTACAGACTGACGCAGAGCAGTCGCGACAAATCCGGAGCCAGATGACCAACCTGCGGAGCAGGCTAGGCCAAGTAGATGATCGTAAGACACAGGATCGTGAATTACTCATGCAGGCTGCCCGCCGCAATGTGGACCGAACCCTCCAGGACATGGAAGCGCGAGTTTGTGCGGACACCGGTCGCGCCCCGCCTGCCTTGCAGAGGGAGTGGGATGAAGCTGCCCATGCAGGCGTACGCCGGGAGGCAGAGAATTTCGAAGCCGAAGCCGAAGCCGAAGGCACGCACGCGGATAGAGTGAACATCGGTGGCCAAACGTACATGGACATGGCCGACGTCGATGCGGTCGCTCGGTCTCGCCTCCAGCCTGCTCTTGATGAGATTGCTGATGATGCTGAACAACGGAGGGCCGAGGAAATCGAAGCCCGTCTGGACGCTGAAGAAGAGCAGAGACATGCTGCTGTGGAGCGTGAACGCGAAGCTGAAACGAGGGAATTGGAGAAGCAACAAAGAGGTTGGTTACCCTGTCTTTCACTCTTCCAACATATCCTCTGACCAATATAGGTACAAGCAAGCGCGAGAGTAAGGTTCCCAAATTCTTCCTATGGAGGAAGAAGGGCAAACGAGCTCGAGTTGAAGAATCCGGGACCGAAGAGGCTCAAGCTGTCTCGCCCGTTAGCCAGGGAGCTGTATTAGAGAAGCCTCCGAGTACCACCGCAGACAATGATGCCTCAACGAAAACCATCCCCGATGAACCTTCTATTCGGACAGAGCCAAGGGACACCACCCCCGAGCCGGCTTCTGTTGAGCCAGAGACAAGGGACACCGTTCCCGATGACGCTTCTGTTGATACAGAGATTGCTGCTCCCGCGACCGTTGTTGCAGCCGACTCCTCGATCCCAGAGACTGAATCTTCAAAGCCAGACGACAACGATGTGCCCGTGGCAATCCCGCAGCGGCCGACACGAAGCCAGACCGAGCCCCTCCAGCTTGAGCAGCGAGATGCAGCTGCCTCTAGCCCAACAGTTGTGCATTATTTCACACCACCGGTCACAAGCCCTCGCGCTGATGCCAAGCTTAAAAACTGGTTCCGCGACCGTCTGGTCCGCCGCTCCAGCGGTCCAATCGCCGTCTACCCCCGCCAGCCAGCTCCGGAGTTCAACACAGATCATGAACCCGCCTTTCAAGGTGGGGCCACTCTAACCGGCCGCGACGAGACTCGGGGGGCAGCACTCGGCTCACATCCTCTTGGCGAAACTATCCCGACCCACAACAGGTCTTCGAGCTACTACAGCAACGACTTTGATGTGACCAAGATGACCAGTGCCGACTCATCGGAGTCTACTAAGCAAAATGACAATAGCAAGAAGAGGAGCCGCCTAAGCAGGACCTTTCTAAAGACTGTCTCCGGTAACCATGATGAACCTGGTTCGAACGATGGTGACTCCCGTCGTGACTCGGGGGTTCAATCGTCTCAGGATCTCAACGGCACTGATGCTCAGAGTCTGCGGGATGGTGCTACTGACCAGGGTCTTTCTGTGCCACCTACTATTGGTGAGACCGTGAACGGAAGAAGAGAATCGAGATTCGCCGAGATTCTGTGATTCTGTGATTCTCATATTGAATGTTGATGTGTATGTGTATTGAACGTTGATCCGATGTACGATTTTGTTATTTTTGGATCTTATGGGTGATTTACTGGCGCTTTTTTTTTGGAACTTGAAATCGGTGGTCTGGGGGGAATACTAGGATGGGATTGTTTACTCTGCTATAATTTCAGTGCTTCGTATGTAATCAATCTAATTCACAATGTCTCTATCAAACTATCACTTCATTGAACATGTCTTTCAAGATGAACAATAACACGTCTAAGCGGATCAATCACATCCTTGTCTCCCAATGCCTCATCCCCATCCAAATCAATAACGTCCTGCACCTCAAACCCATGTCCCTGTCCCTCCGCTCGCTCAAGCGAAACATCCACCCCAACCGCCTTCAACCCTTCAGCCACAGCAACACTCTGCTCAAACCCAACCACATCATCCGCATCTCCATGCAGAAGAACCGTAGGCGGGAACCCCTCCTTCAACCCAAACCTAACCGGGAAAAGCACCCGATCCTCCTCCAAAATAGCCCCAAGCCCCTCACCCGCAATCCTCGCCCCCAACCCAGGCTTCCTGGTAAGCACATCAGGAAACTGCGCCGCCTGATGCAAAGCCATAATCCACCTAAACCTACTATCAGCAGGTGGATCCATCGGGAACGCATAACCGTCAATAGCATCAGCCCGCATGGCATCCTCAACCTCCTTCAAAACCTGCGCTTCATCCTCAAGAAGAGCACCAAGCGGCTGGCCAGGATGGATATACCGCTCACCAGCTGAATCCATCATTCCGTAAATGGATAGCAACGCGAGCGGCTTCGGCGTAGCAGGGTGTGCGGTAGCAGCGAGCGCTAGATAACCCCCTGCGCTGGAACCGGCAATAACAACCCGCTTGCTGATATTCTCATGCACCCAGCTTACGGCGTCAATTGCATCTTGCAGGATTTCCAGGCCTGGTGTTTCTGGGAGTAAGCGGTAGGAGGCTGTTGCGTATGTCCAGCCTCGCTTTTGGCAGGCGTTTATTAGCCAGTGTGGTGTGAAGGATGTTTTCTCGCCTAGAAACTATGGGATGTGAGTTCGGGTTTCCTTTCGGACTAGGTGTTTGAACTTACTAGGAAGCCCCCGTGGAAGTGGAGGATGACGGGTGTGTTTTCGTCTTTGGTTGTAGGGGACAAGACATCAATCTCGAGTGAGAGGCCGTCTACGACTTTGAAGACGTGTGTGACTGACATGATTGGGGATTTTCTATGGAATGGAGAATGGTCTTATGGATCTATTCAACTATTGTGAATAGGATGAATCCCACCGGGGGCCCGGCGGGGGGAGCGAGCCCCGGTGGGATAATTCCTCAAAGCGTCAGTAGTTGGAGGGGAAATACGAAACATTTCGTATACAACACGCTAAGCCCAATTGGCTTCTAGCGGTATATCATCTTGTGTTGTACAATCCAGTTTGTATAAATGTACAACAGACACCATAGGTAATAAGTGTGCAATGTAATTGGAAGCAAGACTTTTTCTCCAAACTGTAGTCGAACTATATCAGCAGTAGGGTGAAAATGCATGCAGCCCTCTCCCACCTCCTCTCCCTGATGTTTAAGGCTAATGGCAAGGCGTCTCTACGGTCACAAGTATTCCTCGTTACCCTGACTCCCCGATTCTGTTGACTGGCTGAGTTTACAGCCTACGGACAATTTCGAAGCCAAGGAGTATAGTGATATCTCTGCCCATTCACCCTTGTGTTCGCGCTGGCGACAAATATAAAAGCACTACTTATATTTGGGGGAAGGTCAAGGATCACCTTCGGAATTTTCAACAAATTTCGTAGAACTTCCCCGCAGATGCCACTTATGGTCCAGCCCAATTGGAACGTTTTAACCAATCCTCGAAGGAACTAGCTTCTAAGCCAAGTTCTTCGAACGCGACATCATCAACAAGATCGAGAGCGCCATAACATCTTTTATCCTCTGGTGCAATCGAAAACCATTCCATCATCTGACGGATATCTTCTTTGAATCCAGGACCAACCGCACGGGAAGCCATATCAGCCCACTCATCAATAGTAATTGGATCATAGATCGCTGGTTGGCCGGTGTGTCGTGTGAATGTTGATGCAAGATCTTCCATACGTATCTTTTTACTACCGACAAAATAGCTTTTACCATTTGTCTTTGTGATTCCCAGGGCAAACACCCCTATTGTGGAAGAATTAGCTTGAGCAAAGCAAAGCAGTACAGCCATTCTGAGTTGATGCCAGAACTTACGTGCAGCAAATATTCCCATGTCGTGTTCGGGATCGACCCATTCAACAAGTTTGGTGGCCGGGATCGGTGTACAAAAGCGAACAACTCCATTTTCTGCTTCGAGATTAGAAGATGTGCTAGACATGAACTGCATGGGTCTAACCTTCTCTTCGGCAATACTGTGGTCGGTTCAAATTGGTGAAGAAAAGACCTATGGAGAGACAAGTATTAACACATGTGATTTTCAAAGAAACGGCAAAGACAGAATATTTTCTTCAATACCATGTTACTTACCAGGAATGAGACATGTTACCGCTAATAATTCATCCTTAGCCCATTGCTCGATAATGGATTTATGGTCCATGTGAAAGATCTTTTGGAATCTACCCGACGTAACTTGTTTCATGTTAGGCAAGCTGCTAAAAACAAAGTGCTTCACGTTGCAAGTTTTCGCGGCAGCAACAATATTTTTGCCTGCTTGAAGCTCATGCTTCATGTCTTCTTCAGTCGCGATAATTTTGTCTGAGGTCTCGCTGGTCACCGCAAACACACCATACGCCCCACTGAATGCATCTTTGAGGCTTGCAAGATCGTAAATGTCACCAGCTTGAAGACTCAAGCGCTCGTCCGGAGTTTGGAAATTTTTCAGAAGCTCTTGGGCCGCAGGAGATCCCACATTCCTGGTAATTGCGCGAACGTGCCACGTAGTAGCTGAGACGTCGCGCAGAAGTGACCGAAGCACACCTCTGCCTTGATTTCCTGTTGCTCCAAGAACAGCAATAACTAGATTGTCTGAAGCCATGGGTATGGTAGGTATATGTCGAGCGGTTTGTAATGATGATACTAGCGGCAAAGTTCGCTTGCTCCAGAGTGATCAAAGAGATTACATCTATAGATACGGCAGCTACCTGAGACTTTTATAGCAAAGCGTGTTATCGGAATTAAATGTCAATCCAGGCCCTAGAGACTTAAAGAATGACGATTTACGCGTAAAAGGCGGAATGTTATTCATCCGACTCGGCGACATTGTTCTGTCATCCAAGTGATTCATCAGCCTCCTTGGCCACCGTCGTAGAATAAAACCTCATTTTAAAACACCATATTTTTGAATTATTCTAAGGAAAAGAAGTATTATCGGAGGGTTTGCAATACACAAGTCTGGGAATAACGAAGAATCAAAGCAACGAGCTTAAGGAGAAACAAAGTACCAGCCATTGAAACCAAAAGAACTAAGGTTCAAGTTGTGGAGCGCTATCATGCCAATGGCAAAGCAGTCCTGGCATCTTGGACCTACAATATCTTTCTGACATGTTATTGATTTCTCAGAGTCGGGCAAAATATGACTCTGCTCGGCCACATTACGACTAAACGCATCACAAATCATTACTTTCTCAAATAGATCAATATCAGAATATGAACAGCGATTGAAGGGAGGTTATGTGACAGCGTATTGGAGCTCTAAACCCAAAGAGGCAAAACTAACCGCATACAGTAATTCACAGGTCTGTCGTTTATATCATAAATTCATTCGTCAATCCAATCCCCATCAGCAGAGCCTTTTATAATGTGTCTTAGGTTCCTTGATACTGGGATATTGCCACCAATCCAACTATATAATAGATCTGTGGAATCATGTCCAGCAGTGAGCAAAAGTCAACACGGGATGGAGGCTCTCAGGTCTTTTGCAAACTTCCATGCCGGATATGACGGTGTTGGCGCTGGGTTCGGGCCTATGCTGACTATAGACTGTTTGTAAACCTCCAACTTCCATGCTCCAGTCTGTCTCATATATAATCTTACTCGATATAAGCCTAGGAGGTAATGTCTGATTATAGGGGTGGGGGTATCGAGGTCGGTTTCTGGGATAGGTAGGCGATTGTAGCGTATCAGAGAGACGACTCTGGGGCGTCTCGTTGGCGATAGGGTACTATGACCCGTACAAATTTGACAGGAATGTCACGAGCCAGGTCTTTTATGAGAAAAGAGTGCATTCCAACTAAAATATCAAAGCTAAGGGAAGAGAGGAAGAAGAAGAAAGCAAGTGCAGCTTCCTGAGGATTAAATAGCAGGAGCTGAGCTGAGCAAACAAGCAAACAACCTCTTTCCCGACTAGGTTGGAAGCACTGACAAACAATCTGGGAGAAAGCAAGCAAATCGTAACAGGGAATGGGACGGACCGAATGGTAGGGTGAAGATCGTACTATTTGTATATATATTGACAGCAGCCCTAGGACTAGCTGTAAGGATAGCGATGATACAGAGAAAAAAAGCACTGTAATAACCTGATAGAAGGGAAGATAAGTGAGTATCGTCCGTACCTATTGTTACGATCTGCTATCACATGCTTATCCTTCTTCCGGATTGTTTGTCGTTTGCTTCTTCCTTTGTTTCTAGATTGCTACTAAGCCTAATTGGGAAAGAGGTTGTTTGCTCATGTGGGTTGCCTCCTGCTATTTAATCCTCAGGGAGCTACCACTTGCTTTCTTCTTCTTCCTCTTCTCTCCTAAGCTTTGATATCTTAGTTGGAATGCACTTTTTTCTCATAAAAAACCTGGCTCATTACGTTTAGTATAAATTATAGGGAAATCACTACCACTATCTATTTCTCAATAAGGATTCTTTTCTACTCGTTTTAGGGAAATGGGAGCAATGCGTTTTAGTTTACCTAGAAAGCTGGAGAGCTGGGTATAGACTTGATGTTATAGATGATCTGATAGTGGGGCTTACTAGGACGAAATAGTCGAATGGGAGGTACCTGAAATTGGGGAGGTCAAGGCCTCCTCTTAGTGTTGTTGTTGTTGGCTGTGGTGATGGTTTAATCTGTTAGGAGGTGGTTATGTTTCGTAAGATTTGACTTGACCTATAGGCTGTAGGTCGATTGGTAGGAGCCCGTTCGGATCTACCCCGTAGCCCAAAAGTGTTTTGATGATGGCATATATAACCATAGGGCTACAGCTGCTTGTTGATATTCTATCCCGCAAAATAATTGTGGTAAGAGGAGCATAGGGAAGACCTGGACTATTAGGGTTTATACTAGTTGGAGTATAAAGCTTATGTTATCGTCTTGAAGTTAAAACTTCGTTAAGGATTGTGTTATCTTGAGATCGTCTTAAGGGACCTAATTGATATTAAGAGAGAATTCCTCAATTACAATTCTTGGGAACAAGGCCCGGTTCTCTTTACGCTTTGAAGTTGCTATTATAGCTCGGATAAGATCGTAAGATTTAGTTAGGTAGGAGACTATAAACACCGACTAGTTCCCGGGAATACTCTAAATTTCCCCCTTCTATTGTATTCTCTGTAAGACGCCCAGTAGTGGTGGGATGGTCATAGAACTTGATAGAAGTTGAAACTGGCTTTAACGAAGATACAATAAAACTCTTCTGTCTTGATTGCGGATAGGTCTGTTATTTTCGTTCCACGCCGCAGCATACGTTTGACAGAAGCCAAGTTATTTGCTTCACAGGCTTTCACCAACAAAAGCTCAGCATCACTCTCACATGCACCTGAGGCGACAAGGTATGCTCAACGTGTCAGTTAATACTACATGAAGATGACACGGTGAATGAGAGGCCATAAACGAACGCTTTTGACGCCGTTTTAAGCCGCTTGCTCACCGTGGGTCTCGGCGTCACGTATACCAAAGCCCACGGCGACCCCGTTTACTACCATCCGTGCTTTGGGTTGGCCGTGCCTAGTGCCCAGGCTTAATGATCGACCGATATCCATTCGTCCGCAGCCGTCGTACCCCTGTATTTTCCCGCTTACCACTCAGGACGTTGGGATGAGAGAATCCAAGCAGTTTCTTGGTTGCGTGGCAAAATGAATATTTATTCCTCCGCTACCTTGTTTATGATTTTAGCCATGCACAATGGCACTATATTAAGGAATAGCTTTTTTATTCAATTAATCAGTCGCTCAAAATTGGCCAAAACTCTGGGAGAAGGATAAGACGCGGGGTAGGTACATCGAGCATTGATTAGATGGATGTCACTATCGGCATTGGCAGTGACCTCAAATGTTTGACATGAATACGACAGACTACCAGGGTGGCTAGTTTCGGCGGTACAAACCTGTCTGCGTGTCAGCCTAAGGTGCATTTCCCAGGCTATGGTTCTGATATGTAATTTTAGCATTGCCCAACAAATGGTCAATAATGACTGGGGCCACGATTCTACCGCGGCCCAACGCGCATACCAGGCTGCCTTTTAGCAACTGGCCCCTGGTTCTCTTTTTACACACTTTTCTCTCTCTTCTTGTTATCATCTTCATTCAGGATGGGATTGCAAATTCATCAGAAAAAGGTCTATGTTATCTATAGAGGTCGTGTGGACAAGCCGACCATCTATTCTTCTTGGTAAGTTGGTGCACCACACTTTCAGCATATAGATCACTAATGTTGTTTTCGTTAGGGGCCACGCACATCCTAAAGTGAGAGAGTTTAGTGGTGCAGACTTTAAAGAATTTGACACACTCGAAGATGCAAGGAATTCATTGAAAGAGAAAGGGTTTGAGGAATATGAGACGTTTCTCAAACCTGAGGGAAACGCATCTAGTTCGCAGCCTCGCGGGAAATATTATGCTGTTGCGTGTGGCAACATGGTTGGCGTTTTTAGGGACTGGAAGTAAGAGGTTTATTGCGTTTAGTCGTGGATATAGCTGACTCTATGTAGAACAGCAGAAAAGTCAATTAAAGGGTTCAAATCCGCATGCCACGAGCGTTTCAATACCGAATGTGAGGCCAGAGAATTTATTAAAGATTGGAACGACTCGTCTGCCGAGATATGATGCTGGGAAATCAAGAATGGGCCTTTGAATGGAAGCCAAATGGCCTAAGGTTGGATCTAGCATCTATGGAAACTGGAGCAGTGGAATGTGAAGGAGAATACTCAAAATTGAATCCCTCGTATGTGGTGCTCCAGGGAGGAAATTGAGGCCGTAAAATGGCTTCACTCGTACTAGCTTATCGCCTGCGAGCGTACAGCCTTTTAGCCAAGTTTTCAGGATTCCGTCTTCAAGTTTACAAGATTCCAAGACCACGCTTTCATGCTCCCGTACTCGGCAGTCGGACAGATTGATAGGGGGTTAGAGGAACACATGAATCTGTAAGCGAATATCAATAGCCATTTTGACCAATGTAACTGTACAGAGCAGACAAAACATTCGGCTTCAAAGGCGCTTTGGCTACAAATAAGGGGAAACTCGATCATTTAGCACAGAGTGCCTATACGACGGCAACAAAATGGGGGTTTCAAGGCATAGCATGATTTTTTTTTTGCAATATATGGCGCGTGGTTGTTTCACTCTGTTTGTATTATTTGGCTACCGCTTGAGGGCTGCTTGAGATACCGAACCACCATAGTGGAATATTTCGCAGTTGTGGAAATTGCTCTTCCCTTTTCAAATATCGCAAAGTTCTGATACTTGGCTTAAATATCATTCAATCAAAAAATTCCAGAGCAGTACCAACGCTGTGAAAATTCAAATCTGATAGTTGACTCGTGTTGTCAGTCCCGCCCAGATTTTGATCGACGGGTTTATAGAACCACTTGGGCGAGATCATAGTGAGAACAACATGGAGCATGAGGAGCAAAATATATACGTAAATAATCTATGATATCTGTTCGCCACTTCTTCAACAGTCACTAGTAGTGATCCTAATGGTTAAACCCCGGAGACGATCAGCATGATTATTTGACTAGCTTTATGCTCTGCTGCTATAAACAAGTTCTGTGAGCTCCTCAATTGGATAAGGTCGATCAAGAATCACGATCACTACCTTTAACCAGTGAGATATAAGGGGACACGGTGAGAATGTTCACGTCTCGAGCACTCTAGTCCTGCCTATCTGGGAGCGTACTATCTCCGGGGAAGTGGAAAGTCTCATAGTCGTTAATCGCAAAATCAACTAGCTTACACTCTGTCTTATATCTCTGCTGAGCTCATTGAATTGGAAACCAAAATACAGTCACGTTTGGGACAAGTTCCTCTATAATTATGCGAATAAGAAGGCCGAGCTTGAAGAGGAAGACATTATGCTTTTTCCATGTTTAGGAATATCCACTGTCATTGCTACACATATATCTCAAGACCGGCCGGAGACAGATTGGAGGAATGATGACTACTCATGAACTGGATTTTAGAGGAAATTAGGTTGGTACTGAGATGCAAACCACCATAGGCAGGTAGTCAAGAGCAATAGGACGGCGTTGTAATGGGAGCCATCTTCAGCCCCCAGCTCATCGTGTCACATAATACTAACGCCATTGGTCGGTTAAATCTTGCCCTGGAACATTTCTATAAACATCATCCGGCAATTCTCGACTCGCCGTGTGTATATTTGATAGAGCAACTTTTGCATCTCTTCCCGAAGAGGCATTGAAGAACTTCAAGTCAAACTTATTCGAGCAGTCAACAGTCACTTCTTCCGCAAGCTCGTTGGGGCGAATAACGTTATTCATATGATTGACTTTGGAGGTACGGCGCAGGCTCAGAGAATGAAAGACTTGGACGGCAGTGCTGGCTAGGTCCGTAACAATATACTATACCGGATATACAGTTTAATAGCTAGGGTAAGATATTAGGTCAAATAGAGAAGAGAGCGTGAAGCTATTAATAACCCGCCGGCCACTCTATACGACGTATAGTTTAAGTACTCCAAATCTATCCCGATAACGGTAAGACTTCCTAGCGAGATATTTATTCTATTTAACGATATATAGCTAACTTTAGCGCCTCGGAGTATTGAGAAGCGCTAAAGGCACTGCGGCTATTATTCCTAGGTAGCTATATCTCTGTTCTTTATATTATATACAATAGAATATATCTATAGGAGCTTCTATAGGATTATTCCGCACTCTACTACTTATAGCTACTCCCACCTATCCCCTCTTCCAAGTAAAACTCCACATCTTCCAGACCCTCCAGCTGATCGTTTGGCCCGGGGGCAGCTTTAGAATGCTCATTGACTGGCTTCCTATGCTACCTCCAAGGGACACAAGAGCCACTGTGACAATTTCTACCCTGGCAACAACCACTCGAGTTACCACAATATCCAACCACAAAGCAACAATCCCCAAACAATTCCAACACTTGTCATGTTGTTCGCAAAGTTGGGACCAAATCCTCCATCCGTAGAGGTACATCCGTAGAGGTATATCCCGTCGTTAAACATGCCCCAGAGTAACAGTTAGGGGGACTGCAGTAATCGTTGGTACTACCACAGTATCCGTTAACTGAACAACAATCACCAAACTATATCCCAGTACACATTTTGTTGCCAGAAAAGAGAGGTCCGCATTCGCCGCTGGTTGATGGGCCCCCATTGTCAGTGTCATATTTTCCAGCGTAACAGTTCCTGCGCCGCAAAACTGAGTTCCTGCGCCGCACCGAGTGTTGATGCCACTTTTTTATCCCACGACACCAAGCTGTGTGTATAGGAGCAAAGAAAAAATCAAAAGAAAACCAGAAACCCCGTAATGTAACGAGCTCTTGGTGATCAAATCCCAATCCACCGTTTCTTATCAAGTGTAGCAAGCAACAACCAAGTAATTGATATGACAGATATGGATGCCTTCTGCCTTCTGATTTTTATTTTCGTGGTTTTCTACTATCTAACGAGTATGGAAATCAGACTCTGTTTAGTTTGTGTAACCGTTGCTTTAATTCATAATTTCCAAATCTGGTATGAAGAGCATTATCATCCCCAACCTGCGAGGCGATTTTAACACCATCCTCAGTTGTAGGCTTCAATCCCATCGATTCCCATCTTCAGATTAAACCTCTATCAACCTTGCGGGAAATAGAAGCGGCGTCGCAAATCCCACTCTGGGACAACCTCTCGAATAGGCAAGAAGAGTGTTGGCATCTATAAACCAGTTGCCAATTTTTCTCGCCGACACTGTCATTCTTTGCCTTCTCAGCACACAAACGGCTAGGCAGCCTCGGCGAACAGTAACAGAGATCATTCTTCCCATGTATACCCCGATAGTCATTCCACCAGAATCCAGGACAGGAGAAACACTTGTAGTAACTGCGGCCCTTGTTACCTTTATCACTCGCTTTTTGGACGTATTTAACTCTCAGTGCCCTTCCACAACAACTCTTTCCCTGAGGAAAGTACGGTTTATCCTCCATATCGCGAAAGGTCCGATCCTAACCTACGTCAGTTGTGGTTACTTTGGCTTTGGTAGGGGACGAAGTTGAAGAACACTACCTAGTCCCAGAAGTCCTGTGGTATGTTTGCTTCGTTGCACCGACTTTAGCACTTCAGGGAAGGAATCAGGAAAGAAGGGGATGGCGCTCCTTATATACACGGCCAAGAATATGTTGCCGTTAGGCCCTGCTGGCTACCTCTGGCAGACTATATTAAACTTACGTCGCTCGTATTCCACTATTGAAGACATGGAGGCATCTGCGATGCTGCGCTGGCTCCAGTGATCCTTTACAAGTGTAAAAGGAGGGGGTGATTAGGTGTCAGCTGCTTCTGGGTAGACTTCCGCAAAGCCCAACTTTGGGCCCAATCCTTGGGCTCGAAACTCGCCAGCGAGCTCATTTCGAGCCCATTTTATGCAAATTTATGCAAATTTTACATAAAAGTTACTTATTTAGGATAGTTTATGCATATTTGAGGGTTTTTTCTGAAAAAAAAAAGCCCGCGCAGACCCACTTTAATGGGTTGAGATCGAGCTTTGCGGAAGTCTACTTCTGGGAGGCTATCATGTGTCCCAATTTGTATGGCTGGGAGTGTGAGTCACAGGGATTGTTGTATATGCAGAGGAAGGACCGACAGTGACAAGGGGAAGGCAGTGCACGCTGACTGGTACAACTAGAAGTCCACCTTGGGGAAACAACTTCGCATCTGAATCGGTAGTTTCACATAGACAGGATTTCGTCAAAACTTAAAGCATCGACACGTAGACACGTTAACCCGGCCCATCTAGAGAGATCAGACCCAGGGGAGGAAATTGGATAACCGTTCACGGATAGTGACTGGTGTTAACCAGACAGACGCGACGCGCCTTATTTTCCATTGACGCGTCGCCATGTCACGTGTTCAGAATCACTTGGCCTCATCACAGAATACCGCATCAATATCGGCGAAATTCGGCCGGCTAGTCAGATCAAGTGATGAACATACTTTGATTCCAATTAGGAAATTCAATATCTAAACTACTCTGTAGTAAAATCTATTCCTTCTTATAACCCTTCCCGTCGTTCCTCTCTAATATTTTTAATATCTACCTCCCTTATTCTTTGAAAATAATTATAAAAATTTGCGATCACTTTTATTCCTAATTCTCACTACCTCGTTCGTTACAGCCTTAATATATAGGCTATTAGAGTCGCCTCTTTGACTATTTTATAGCTCGGTACGCGTACTTAGGCCTTAACAAGTCCCGTAGCGTTATCCGACATCCCCTCAAATACCTTAGGGCAGTGTATCAGCGCCGCAACCAGATACCCCTGTACAGGCCCCGGACGACCGGCCGCAACGCCCCCGATAATATCCCGGCCCTACACTCAGTTCCCCCCGGTCTGTTACGATCTGCTATCACATGTCAGCTTATTTGCTTGCTTCTCTCAGATTGTTTGTTTGATTCCAACTTAATCGGGAAAGAGGTTGTTTGCTTAGCTCCTGATATTTAACCCTCAGGGAGCTACCACTTGCTTTCTTCTTCTCTCCTTAGCTTTGATATCTTAGTTGGAATATGCACTCTTTTCTCATAAAAGACCTGGCTCGTTACACGGTCGTCGAAGACGAACTCCTCGGAAATACAGGAAACGTGGTAGTTCTCGCGGCCCTACTATAGGACTTGCTTCCGGAGTCGGGCGTACGCCATATCTACGGCTCCTTGGCTCATCTTATCGGTAGGATCGCCGAATTAGGTCCGGATCTATAGTATAGTGGAGAGAATACTACTAAGTACGGTCTTACGGTACCCCTACGAGGATATAATTGAAGATTAGGTCTACGAACGTAGCGAGGGCGTAGTCCTAGGGTTTGTTGGTTAGTAGGTAGAGATCGTTGTGTTACGATTTGCTTGCTCTCTCCCAGATTGTTTGTTTGTTGCATCCAACCTAATCGGGAAAGAGGTTGTTTGCTCAGCTCAGCTCCTGCTATTTAATCCTCAGGAAGCTGCCACTTGCTTTCTTCTTCCTCTTCTCCCCTTAGCTTTGAAATCTTAGTTGGAATGCACTCTTTTGTCATAAAAGACCTGGCTCGTTATAGTTGGAAAAATAGGCAAGTTGGTAGATAGATACTTTTCGCCTATATTTTCCTAGCGCGATCTATTTCTCGATAAGGATTCTTTTCTACTCGTTTTGAAAAAGCGGAAACACCACTTTCTAGTTTGCCTAAAAGGTTGAAGAGCTAGGTATAGACTTGCTGCTGTAGATGTTCCGGGGAATACGGGGGCTTACTAGGACGAAATGGTCGAATGGGAGGCACCCTAGTTCGGGGAGGTCGAGGCCTTCCCTTATTGTTGTTGGCAGCGGTGGTGGTTTGATCCGTTAGGAAGTGGTTATGTTCGTAAAGAAGTGCCTAAAAATTGCCAATTATACCTATGAAGATATGAGATGACTGAGGCGGATTGACAATATTCAGCGGAATACAGCATATTAAGGATCAACGATATTTATCTAGCACTTCATTCTAACCATACATCTTGCTCAACGAAGGCCTTACTGTCTCCAAAGATGTGAAACTACAATGCCCCTTGTCATCCTCAATTCCACCAAAACCCCCCCCACAATGGTGACGCCACAGTCTCACCCCACATCACTGGCCTTCTAGCGGCGTGACTCAGATCCTCGTCTTTCGGCACATGGCATGCAGCACTAATCGCAGCACTACAAGCCCCCGCCAGCGGCATTTCCGACTTGAGCCTTCTAAACGATACCCCAACCAACAGACAGACCATAAAAGCACCCACAAGAATAGAAATAAATATAGCCAGAGCGTTATAGCCCATGGCGCTAATCGAACGCTGGTAGATCTGTCGGCCAATCCAGTCATATGCCATGACACGAACATAAAAGATACTCTGAGAAATCAGCAAATGGAGAACCATGTAGATCACCATCAGAGGAACTCCGTATCGATATGGCATGGATAGCCAGTACGTTGACTGCTGTGTGCTGCCTTTCATAGGCCATGTCACCCGAAGAGGCTGTGAACTTTCCCCGTAAGAGCTGTATTCGGCAGTCGCGAGCATGCTAGTCAGCACGCTGTTGTAGAAGAAATAGCTGACTGTGATGACCAGTTGTGGAATATTAGCTATCACTACATAGCTCAAAGTAGGCAATGTCCTTTGTAAGTCGACGAGTGTGGTTGATCCGGCAGCGCCAGAGAGCGATTCTCTCCACATGTCACGGAGCATAGACATCGTCAACAAACGACTTCCTCGTGGGGCGATGGCTTGTTCAAATAGGAATGTTCCGACAGCAATAGGTGCTAAACATCTAGATTATATGTGGTTAAAATCGGGTCAAAGTGCATATAGACGTTTGGGCGCTTACAAGACAAGGGTCGTTATCCAGCGCTTTAGGCTTGGGGCATGCATCCAGTGCTTGCGTCGCGATAATTGCTTGTATACCATCAGCTTTCGCTGATCGACGCCTTTCAAAGGCTCCTCGGCAGGATCCTCTCCCTTTTGAGGAACTTTCCATGCCCCATTGCGGACATCAGCGTTGGATAACCAACACATCCCCCCGTTGTAGAATCTGGCTTCTCCATGAAGGACGCCACCGCATCGCCCACGGTGAGCAAAGGTGGCGATCGATGGCGACCTATTCTTGCTGCAAGGAACATTGCTACGACTTTTACGAAAGTCGCAAGAGCAATGATAATGCAAATCGGTGGACTATAGAGCAGCTGGCATCGCTCTTCAGTTTTGAGCACAAGACATCCGTCGACGCGATAATACTTTGATTTAGCCACCACTCCATCATCCTCTTTGCAAATCATGACGAAGTCACTGGCTGTGATGGTAGATGTAGTGTTAGCCCGGATGTATTGATCCACCGTCTCAAGCGTCGGCTGGTCCACATGATTTTTGATCCATTCAAACAGTAAGAAGGCATCTGAGCAGGCATTTTGACTCTGGGTGTCAATACAGGCATTATACGTGAAGTTTTCGTTTGTGTAGTATTGGGCTCGACCAGAGTCAAGGATATTGAGTATCAAAGACTTGCGAGCAAATTCTGCCCCTCTCACTTCGTGGCCGGGGAGACCCGATAGGGTCGTCGAGAATATCGCATTAGTTCCACCTTGGCTCACAGATAACTCGTTCGTGAGCATGACGATCACCTTTGCCCCTCCGCTATCCTGGAAACTGTCAAGCTTGCTGCATTTCTGAGTATCCAGGCGCTCGTAGTTCCCCCGCGCAATGCCAGAGGAAAAGTCATCCCAGTTCATCTCACCCTCAGGATACCCATCACTCGAAATCTTTGAGTAATATGAGTCGCTGAGATCAACATGAGTACTCATTTGTCCCATTTCTGCAGAAGCAACCCCACCTGGATATCTCGGGGTTATTCTGAAACACCGATCAAGGGTAGGAGTCTCCAAGCTCGCGACGTTAGAAGAATTCAAATCCCCAGGCCCAACAACAACGCGCAACTCGTTTACGGCCACGGATCCAAAAACCATCGAGTTATACCTGTCAACTTATGTCAGTTTCACATCTCCGGTCTTTTAGGCCTCTTCTGACAACTTACAACAAATGAAAGGGGGTACCTGTGACAAGAAGCAGAAACCACAGACTAAGCCGAGATCTCCCAATGACAAAGAGATTCCTCACGCTCGACGACCCGATGTCAAGCCATCGACCTTGCGCGTGATATTTGTCAACCTCTTCCCGACTCGGCGCGACCAGTGACTGCATGCAGTAGTTGCTAGCACCCAAGATTGCAGTACTGAGTACGTTGATTATCAAATGCAGGGCGATGTTCCATCGTTTGGACAAGGCGCAGCTGCCCTGGTACATTACTTGGACGCTGGAGAATCCGCTGTTCTCCGGGTTTCGGTTGGATAGTCCAGCAGCGACAGCAATGAAGATGAGATTTAGCAGAAGCATAACGGCAGATGCTTTGGCACAGAGAAGGACTCCATTAATCCAGTGTGGTTTTGGAGGGTTGGATGACTCGTGTTCAATGACCTCTGCCTCGGTATTTCCCTTGATGTTCTCCTGTCCTTCTATCCGGTTTGAAAACTTGAGACTTGATTTCTCGGTTTGAATGCTGGGAACACCATGATAACGTTGACCAGAGAACAGAGATTTGGCACGAGGCCATATATCCTCAGTGCCCATACTTGGGATGGGATTGTGCTCCAGACTTGGGAAAGAGACAAGTACGCAGAGAAGTACAAGCAATAGGGGTCGAATTAATTTCCCAACTTCCCACTACTTGAATAAATGGGGCTGAGTTTCGTGTCAATGTGCCCATGGATGTGGAAATGATCTTCCCGGCCTGTTTTAGCCCCAAAGAGCCCCATTGGTGCTGATGCCGGCATGACACATCTAGTGCTCTTGGCTTATGTACTTCGCCATTGGCCCCCAAGGGTGTCCTTTTATGCTGTGTATGCTAGAAAATTGTATACAGTGTCGTCACCTTTAGGCTCCATTACCTATAAAATAGGACCTTGAACTTCTTCTCTTTCATCTCTTTCTTCACTTCTTTCTCCATTCTATTAGTTGCTCTCACTTTCCAACATGGCGAATGTATTTTTTTCCCATTGCCAAACGAGTTGATATACCAAGTTGCCTCATACATAACTAAACCCGAACATGAGAACCCCAATTATGAAACTCACTTTTCATTCATTCACAAAACAGCAAACTCCTCCTGAGCTATGGAGTAGATGTAAACATCCGAAGAGCAGACCCCCATTTACAAAATCGACAAATACCTCGTTGAGCCCATCGTCGCCCACAGAACGGAGGTAAGTGTGATGGACTCCTATGGCCAAACGGCACTGTATACGATGGTATACGGAGCATCGAAAGCGATGGTTGGAACGATTTCCATTGAATCATGGAGCAGACTTTTGTGCAAAGAACGCGGATGGCAATATACCTCTTCATCTTGCCTCGCTGTCATGATTGAGCGGATCAAAAAACGGGGAGACACAACTGGATTTTTGAGCGCAATTTCCCTTTAACAGGATAATGAGGACGGTCGATTGATCGTCTACAGAATCCAGTCCCACCCCCAGCGCATGTAGTTCTAAAGAAATTGAGACTTGTAGGGTCACTGATACTATATATAATAAGACAGTATGTAGAGTTTCACGCCTCCTCACTTTCTTTGCTTCAATCATCTTTCTATCCAATCCAAAATAGATTCAAACTTGAATGTAAAAATGAAACTTTCCCCCGCTTCATGGAAAATTGCCTAATCTGACATTTGATGGATCTCCAAAACATCCACCAATCCGAGTAGACTACGGGGTATCTCTATAGCGAGGACCGAAGCATACACACATTAAAACAGGTCATATTCCAGGATGAATGGTATCTACACAGCACTCAACAATGCGTCTTCTCGCACTTCTCCCCGTCCTACTCGGACTCATATCCAGCCATTTCGTCTCTGCAACAGATAATGGCAAAACTACCGATGTGACATGGGATAATCACAGTCTCTCAGTTAAGGGGGAGAGAGTATATATCTTTTCTGGTGAATTTCATTACCAGCGACTCCCTGTGCCAGAGCTATGGCTTGACGTGTTCCAGAAGCTACGCGCAAACGGATTTAATGCGATTTCTAGTGAGTGACTTCGAAGCTCCCAGGCTTCATTCGTACTAATTCAATTAGTCTACTTCTTTTGGAGCTTCCACTCCGCTTCCGAAGATACTTTCGACTTCGAGAACGGTGCCCATGATGTCCAGCGCGTCTTTGATTATGCCAAGCAAGCAGGGCTGTATGTGATCGCGCGCGCAGGACCCTACTGCAATGCCGAGACCTCTGCTGGCGGTTTCGCACTGTGGGCATCCAATGGTCAAATGGGCAGCACGCGCACCAGTGCAAGCTCCTACTATGACCGATGGAATCCCTGGATCCAGAAGATTGGAAAGATTATCGCCGCAAATCAAATCACCAATGGCGGTCCGGTCATTCTCAATCAACATGAGAATGAGTTGCAGGAGACTACCCACAGTCCCGATAACACTGTTGTCAAGTACATGGAACAAGTCAAAGCCGCCTTTTCTGACGCTGGTATCGTTGTCCCGAGCACGCATAATGAGAAAGGAATGCGCTCTATGAGTTGGTCAACGGATTACCAGGATGTGGGTGGTGCAGTCAACATCTATGGTCTGGACTCCTATCCTGGTGGTCTGTCCTGCACTAACCCAAATACTGGGTTCAATCTCGTCCGCACTTATTACCAGTGGTTCCAAAACTACTCCAGTTCTCAACCCGAGTACCTGCCAGAGTTTGAGGGCGGTTGGTTCTCCGCCTGGGGAGGGACTTTCTACGATCAATGTTCAACGGAGCTTTCGCCTGAATTTCCCGATGTCTACTATAAGAATAACATCGGCCAGAGAGTCACATTACAGAATATCTATATGGTGATGGGGGCAACTTCTTGGGGACAGAGTCCTGCTCCGGTTGTCTATACTTCATATGACTACTCCGCGCCCATGCGAGAGACCCGTGAGATTCGGGACAAGCTCAAGCAGACCAAATTGATTGGACTGTTTACTCGTGTCTCGTCCGGTCTTCTACACACACAAATGGAAGGGAATGGAACGGGATACACTAGTGATGCTAGTATCTATACTTGGGCCTTGCGAAATACAGAAACCCATGCCGGTTTCTATGTTCTCGCGCACTCTACTAGCTCGTCTCGTTTTGTGACCACTACTTCGCTTAATGTCAACACCTCGGCTGGTATGTACTCGCGTGTTTGAGAGGCACAATTGCGCTAACTTAGAGTCTACCCAATAGGAGCTCTTACAGTCCCTAATATTGAATTGGCAGGCCGCCAGAGCAAAATTATAGTCACTGACTACCAGATCGGCGATGGCTCGAGCTTGCTCTATTCGTCCGCTGAGGTTTTGACCTACGCCACCCTCGATGTAGATGTCATTGTTTTCTATCTGAATATCGGACAGCAAGGGGAGTTTGTCTTCAAAGATACACCTACCCATGTGACTTTCCAGGCATACGGTAATTCGAAAGTGAGCTCCGCCGCATCGGATCATGGCACCAAATACACGTATACTCAAGGAGATGGCACGACAGTATTGAAATTCTCGCACGGCGTACTGGTCTATCTTCTCGATAAGGAGACTGCGTGGAACTTCTTTGCTGTGCCAACTACATCCAATCCGCTGGTGGCTCCCAATGAGCAGATCATTGCCCTTGGGCCATACCTCGTTCGCACCGCAACTGTCAGCGGTCACACTGTCAGTCTTGTCGGTGATAACGCAAACGCAACATCTCTCGAGTAAGTGAATGTCAACTCTCAGATCAGCTGTTAGCTAATATGTAATTATAGGGTCTACACGGGTAACTCAAAGGTCACCAAAATCAAATGGAATGGCAAGGATATCTCAACCGAGAAGACACCCTATGGCAGCTTGATCGGATCAGTCCCAGGAGCCGAACATGCCAAGATATCACTGCCAACCCTGAAATCATGGAAAGCACAAGATACTCTTCCAGAGATCAATCCAGACTATGATGATTCTCGCTGGACCATCTGCAACAAAACGAAATCAGTAAACTCCGTAGCACCACTGACACTCCCCGTGCTGTACTCTGGCGACTACGGCTACCACGCCGGAACAAAAATCTACCGCGGACGGTTCGACGGCATGACCACGACGGGCGCAAATCTCACTGTCCAGAACGGCGTAGCAGCTGGCTGGGCCGCCTGGCTAAACGGAGTCTACGTTGGCGGAGATATTGGCGATCCCGCCTTAGCAACGACCTCAGCCGAGCTACCATTCAACAGCGCTACCCTCCGCAAGAAAGACAATGTTCTGACCATTGTCATGGATTACACGGGCCACGACCAGGAAAACGTGAAACCGCACGGGGCCCAAAACCCGCGCGGCATACTGGGCGCTACGCTTCTTGGCGGGGATTTCACGTCCTGGCGCATCCAAGGCAACGCCGGCGGCGAATCCAATATCGACCCTGTCCGGGGACCCATGAACGAAGGAGGTCTTTATGGAGAGCGTCTTGGGTGGCATCTCCCAGGATACAAAGCGTCCAAGAGTGCAACATCGGAAAGTCCTCTGGAAGGTGTCTCTGGTGCCGAAGGCCGATTCTACACGACGACGTTCAAGTTGGATCTGGACTCAGACCTGGATGTTCCGATTGGCCTGCAGCTTGCAGCGGATTCCCCCGCAGTTGTGCAGATCTTCATGAATGGGTATCAGTTCGGTCATTACCTGCCACACATAGGACCCCAGATTAGGTTCCCTTTCCCGCCGGGGGTGATTAATAACCGCGGGAAGAATACATTGGCGATTAGTTTGTGGGCACTGACGGAGCAAGGAGCGAAACTGAGTCAGGTGGATCTGATTGCATATGGGGCTTATCGCACTGGTTTCAACTTCAATCACGATTGGTCCTACTTGCAGCCACAATGGAAGAACAACCGGGGCCAATATGTTTAGTGTAAAGGTCTTCTGACACATTTTGACTTGGGGTCTAGATCTGGCTCTTTGTTTAGATCCGGTACCTGTTTCAACATTTATATCCCTGTTTCCTGTTTACATCAGAACTTTGAGTAGAACACAGGTACTAAGTCATACCCCCGGTATTCCAGAATTTTTACAGTTACAATAGATTAAAGACTATATATAACTCTTTCATAAATATCCACAATTAAAAACAAAATGCAAGTTCATTGTCCAGGCGACTATCGGCCACAAAACATGTCTGCCCAACTTCCGTGTCCACCGCCATTTGTACTTCTCCACACGTTTAAACACGTTCCTCTTTCTCACTTCTAGACAGATTCTCTTATTCTTATAATTCCTAATCATGTCGCGCCATAACAGCGTGGATCTAGACTCACCCGATCGACCTTTCGACAACATCATCAATTTCCGCGATGTCGGCCGGTCGGTTAATCAATTTTGTCGCAAAGAGTAAGACGCGTCTTCGCTGATTGAAGAATATCACTAACAATGCACATAGAATCTTGAAAGAAGGCGTATTCTTTCGAAGTGCAAGGGTAATTAACCCCGCTCAAATGACGACTCTGCGTTGTCAGACACGAACGAAAAACTAATTTATTCCAGCTCGACGATGCTTCAGAACGAGATAAACGTCGGTTAGAAGAAGAACTACAAATTCACACCGTCATCGATCTCCGTTCGCAGTATGTGAAAAATTCAGAAACCAACCAAAAAAAATTCCAAACTAACACCAAACAGAACAGAACACCAAATGGGCACGCGGAAACGTCGAGCCCAAAACGCCAAATCAGATTCAGAAAAATCAGACCCAATCCCAACAAACCCAGACGAACATATCCTCCAAATCCCCGGCTCGAAAAGAGCTCTAATAAGCCTAACAGGCAAAGGCTTCGAACGCGCCTTATTATCAAAACTGGATTGGTTGACATATCTGTACTGTCCCTTCCAGTCAATACTTGCTTTTTTTTTTTCAAAACTAATAAAAATGCAGCAAAATTATCGCCCTCGTATCAACAGGCTACCGCAGCGACGCCGTGCGACTAGTATGCGGGACCGTAATGCAACCGCGCGGACTAACAGGTCTAGCACAAGATACATTGGATTCGAGCATGAGCGAGATGCGCTCCGTATTCGAGATCTTGGCGTGCAAGGAGTCATATCCGACATTAGTGCATTGCACGCAGGGCAAGGACCGGACGGGTCTGGTTGTGTTGCTTATTTTACTTCTTGTTGGGGGTGTTCCGGTTGAGGCGATTGTGGATGATTACAGTCGTTCTGAGTTGGAGCTTGTGTCGGAGCTGGAGGAGAGGATGGAGGAGATTAGGGCTATTGGGCTTGGGGAGGATTATACGCGTTGTCCGCCTGGTTTTGTTGCTGATACGACTAAATACCTTGAGACGAGGTATGGGGGTGTAAGGGGGTATTTGGAACGGGTTGGGATTGGGTTTGATATGCAGGAGAGGATTAGGGGCAAATTTTTGATTTAGGGGTTTTTTGGATTTGGATATATGGGTGGTTTGATTGTATTATGGGATATGTAGATACGATAATGACCTCGGCATACTTGGGATGGGTCTAGCGTTGTTATATGCATGATTTGACATTGAGATAATAAATGGTGGAGGATTGGATGTTTTTAATTTCTAAAATAAAATATAACTTGAGAAAGGGTTATTGAATTGTTCTATAAAGGGGATTGAATATCCCAAGGCCAACTTATTGGCTCTAAAAGTGTATGCCCATCCGAAAACACCATATGTAAGAAGAAAATCCACAGGTATCACAAAGTATTAACAAAAGCAGAGCATCATATGACATCGTGCACATCATATCTATAAATATAGGAGAATTAAACCCGCTGGCCACGGTAATACCCGGTGCTCGGGCCCGTTGAGTCATGGGTCAGCGGCTCTTCAATGGAGACAGCCTCTTCTCGGGTTCCACGGAATTCTCCTTGGCTCATCAGGTACTTCTCACCCTGGGGCACATGGTTGCGGGTGCGCACGGAAGGCAATAGATCGATCACGAAGGAGAGAACGTAGCCAGTGAAGACGAAAGCAATGCACCACTCAAGAACTGCGCCGGGGTTTTGCTTAGATGCGTCATTGCTGCCGATGCAGACACCGAAGCCGATGGCGAGTGCAAGCTCGACGATAACGAAGACAAGCTTGATAAAGAAACTGACTAGCAAGACACGGTGCTCGCGACGGTAGAAGATTCCGATACGGAGGTACTCGATGCAAACTAAAATAGCACTAATCACGTATCCAACACTGTAGAAAATTGTTTGGTCAGCTGTTATTCGCCAAGAGTTGGGTTTGTAAGCACTCACATGAACAGGGCGATGAAACCATCGTGCATTTTCGGGTGGCGGAGTGTATCAAAGACCGAGAGTAGAATCAGACCGGCTGCACCGGCAATGGCAAAAAAGATTGAGAGAATAGCGCATGTCTTGTCCAATCTACCCTTGTTCGAGGCTAACTGGCCGGAGTGTCGAAGCCACCGCTCGGAGAGGAATGCTAAATCGAGAAAGACGACAGTGACCGCGCTGCCTGCGACGAATAGAGGCTTCAAGTGTTGTGCTCCGACATCTGAAATGTACCTATAACAGACTTGTTAGCGCATGGATAGGCCAACAGCGAAGAGAAAACATACGCAATAGTCTGTCCGTTGTCCATACTGGCATAGTGCGGTCTCCCCTCATTGACCCAGATGACCAGCATGGAAATCAACATTGCTAAGACCGTGTTAACTGCAGCCCAGAACAAGATGTGCAATTCAGTGCAGGGATGCCTTACCAACCCACATGCAGGCTGAAATCAGCGGAAACATCCAAAATGATATAATCCACATGTTTGCGACTTTTGAGCTTCAAGACTGATGATGCAATTGATGCTATATGAGATTGTATGCTTAAATCAAATTCAAAAAGACCAGACAAAGAGAGTGGATTGCACAATGGCGAACGAGTCTATAGGGTCCTGTCAGTCGCAGTTTCTCCACGCGATATCCATGTAGGATGGAAAGATGGAAAGATGGAAGGAGTGGATTCCAGGAGATCTTCCCCAATACAACTCACTTATATCCCTGTATTTATGTACAATGTTTCACTCAACATTCCAGGTTCAAACAAGTCTAAAGGGGGCGACAGTGGCGCTTAGATGACAAAGGGATGCTTCAAATTTGGAAAAGGGACAACGATGATGCGCAAGGGGATATATTGAAATGGTTTATAAGCAGTGGGGTTTACCAGACACCTGGAGAAGGAGAAAGAAAAACAAAAACAAAAAGGTACAGAACGGTAGATTTGGAATTAAAAGGAGATAAATGGAGATAATGGAGATAGAGACGTCATCTTCGGGGGCACTGCCAAGGCAGAAAAATTGTGTTGTCGACCCACAGCGAATTGACCAGCCTCAATATTTCCTCCAATAGATTCTGCTTACTCCAGTTATATTACTCTAGCCGTGGTACTCCGTGTCCCTACTATTAATATGCAGGCGTCAACATTGAAAAAAAAATATATGAAGTTCAAGGTTGGACCAGGATCTGCGGGTACGCCGGGTGCACCGGGTGGCTGAATACTTGGCATTGACCCATGCCTTCCTCAGACACTTTCAGTAACTTTGCACATGATGTTGTATAAATATCTCAATAGTTCCACTTATGGAGACTATCAAACTTCTACTTCAACGCCTTATAGAGATAAATGTGGAAATGATATGTGGATGCTTGTACGGAGCCCAAGACCGATCTACCTAAAACGCCATCGCGTGACACAAAGACCATTGTGGAATCAAAGAAAAAAACAATCACAAAAACAAAACAAAATCCGTCCGAAAGTGAATTTTAGAGGGAGAGCCTGGGAGACACTTCAGCTTCATCGGCTGGTCTGTTTACGGGTGGTTCCAGCAACTGGACGTCTCGCAACAGCAGCTGGGGCCTTGCGCTCCGCCACCTTGGTCACCTTGACGATCTCTTCATCCTCACTCTCCGAGTCATCTTCACTAGACTGCTCCGATTCTAACTTGACTGGATCTGGAGCTATCTCTTCCCGGGCCTGCGTTGTGCCTTGCGGCGGGCGCTTGGCCGGGGTTGGGTAACTCATTCGATTCTGCTGCCCGACCCGGAGATCGGTGGGAGCCTGCAGTGGGTATGGCGCAGGTTCCCCGTATGGACTCATTTGCATTGTATTATAGTAAGATGGAGCCCACTGCGGATCGTCTGGTAGTGGCCGTTGGAACACAGGTTGTTGCATCGACTGTGGTCGGGCATTGGGGGCAAAGCGCTCGGCGTTATAAAGTGGGTAGGTAGGTCGAAGAGGTGAGTTGGACTGTTGGGGACGAAGAGATTGTGTCGTTGGGGTCCGTGGACGAGCAGAAGACGAGCTGGATGGTCGGCTCGTGCCCGTCCCACGAGCCCAGGTGCTGTGTGCATCAGCAAAGGTCGGATACGCGCCGAGCAGCTCTGGCGCAACGCTCCGACGGGACGATGGGCGCGACGATGGGCGCGACGTCACTTTGACAGAATTGACGGATGGGCGCCGGCTTCCGCTTAAACTGTCTGTCTCCTGGCGCTTGCGCTCCAAGGCACCCAGTTCCTGTTTCGACAGCCTGACATTTTTCTTCCCCAGAACTTGCGCGCGGCGGATTCGTTCGAGCGCTGTGTCCACCAATTGATCTTCCTTGTCCCGCATGGCCAGTTGAATCGCGTAAGCTATCGTGCTATCCTCATGGTCGTATAGATCGAATTCTCCCCCATCCAACGATTCAGATTCATCAGTCAGATCCTCATAATCCACAGGTCGCCTCCGCGGCCCTCGCCCTCCATACTCCTTGTATCGACCGCTCCGTACCACCTCCCGCCCGTATGTCTCCTCCTCACTATCCACCTCCTCCAGTCGTGTCTCCTCCCACCCACGTCCCCTAGTATTTCTCCCCATTCGTGCCCCTGGTGGTCTTCCCCAGGAGGGCATGTCAAAAGGAGCTCGCGGCCGACCACCTAGACCGCCTCCTCGGAAAAAGCATTCTCGATCGGTTTATCCAAAAAAGCAGCGTGGCCGAAAACGGTCACGCCGGTTGCGCCAATCAACCACAGGGCAGTGGTGAAAGGGGAGGCAAAGATACCGACGGGGACACCGATGATGAGCAGTCCAGTGTAGAGCTGCGAAGTGGTGAAGCGAGAGAAGCCGAGATCCAGATCCCGACCTTCTAGCATGTTGATTCCGTAAAGACCACAGCCCACGAAGATCATGTCGAACAACAGCACCATGTTGGTCAGCAAGCTGTAGATGCTGAGCATCACAAACACAACGGCATAGTTGCTAGAGAAGTAGGACAGGTTGTAATTGACTCGGCTCTGAGCTTCAGCGAAGTTGGCAGGCTTGGATATGCGCTTGATGTCGAGGAACTCGGAAATTGGGCGCAGGTTCGCGAAGCGTGTACTCAAAGAGGTGCTGCGGAAGTTGTTGAAGCGATCGCCGAAACGCGAAGTGATCGCATCAATTGGAATAGAGACCATTTTGAAGGTGTTGAAAAGGGGAGAAAGATAGAAGGTTGGAAAAATAAGACAGGTAAGTAATATGTGAGTGGAGTGGAGAGGAAAGAGAGCCGGAAACAACAGAGTCACTTCGGTGTTTTTTGGCCTTTTCCCCTTTCGATTTTAGTCAGAGCACGGTCGTTTCACCCAAATGAGCCTTGAAGATTTTAGGTAGAAACAAATGGTCGACTAATAATAGTAACTTGCCTAGAAATCCAGTTCCTAGGTAACTCCCAGGTAACTAGGCAACTCCTAGGCCCTCGGAAGTGTAGAAACAAGAAAAGTAAATACATTCTAGATCTCTCACTATATATACTACGTATCTCTCAGATGCAATAATTCATGCAAAGCCCAACTTGCCCCTCTAAACTAAACGTAAAATAAAAAAAACCGGGTAAAATCATTCGAAGCAGCAAAAAAAAACAATTCAATTGGGGCCACGTTTGGCTCTTCGCTGTGGATAGACGCCCGACCGCTTTTTTCTTACTCCATGTCCTCCACTAACACACAGCCTATTCGTTCAACTCTATACTTCTCTTTCTGGCTTCTGCGGCATTGACCGCTCTATCATCATGAAGCTGTCTGCCTTTCTATCGGTCTTCGTCTTCTTCGGCCTCGTCGCTGCTTGGTCCAAAGAAGGTGGGTATTGTTTACTCGAACCTGAACCCCATACTGACATTGAACAGACTATGAGATCTTTGGCCTACAAAATGATGTGGCCACACATGAGGGTGCCAATGTGACATTCTACGGTACGTGATAACTAGCATTGCTAATGTCTTTCTGTTCCTTTTCATTTTCATCTTCAGGGATACGTATCTGACTTCTATACCTGGCCTACTGCAGACCTCCTCGAGATCCGTCCCAATGCCAATCAGGAGCAAATCACCAAGGCCTACCGCAAGAAGTCCAGAACTATCCACCCGGACAAGGTCAAGCGCGCCTTCATCGCCAACTACGCAAAGGACAAGAGCAAGGCCAAGTCCAACCAGGGGGTCAATGTCAACAAAGGTCCTACTAAGCGCGAGATTGACGCCGCAGTCAAGGATGCTGACGCCCGCTCTGCCCGTCTGAACCTCGTCGCCAACGTCCTGCGCGGCCCGAACCGTGAGCGCTACGACCACTTCCTCAAGAATGGCTTCCCCTTGTGGAAGGGTACCGGATACTACTACTCTCGATTCCGTCCTGGTCTGGGCTCCGTGCTGGCAGGTCTATTCCTTGTTTTCGGTGGTGGTGCTCACTATGCTGCGCTGGTTCTTAGCTGGAAGCGCCAGCGCGAGTTTGTGGATCGCTACATTCGCCAGGCCCGCAAAGCCGCCTGGGGCGACGAAATGGGTGTTCGTGGTGTCCCTGGAATCGACTCCGTCGCTGCCGCGCCTCCCCCTCCTGCCCCCGAATCCGGTGAAGCCGGTGCCGTGGCTGTCAACCGTCGTCAGAAGCGCATGATGGATAAGGAGAACAAGAAGGACAAGAAGGGAGGAGGAACCCGTGTGAGCGCCCGTGCCTCCTCTGGTACCTCCACCCCCACCGAACAAGTTGCTAGCACTGGCGAGCGGAAGCGCGTCGTTGCTGAGAATGGAAAGACCCTAATTGTCGATTCTATTGGCAATGTGTTCTTAGAGGAGCAGAACGGGGCTGGCGAGCGCCAGGAGTTCCTGCTCGACATTGATCAGATTGAACGCCCTACCATCCGCCAGACAATGGTGTTCAGGCTTCCCATCTGGTGCTTCAACAAGACTGTTGGTCGAGTGTTAGGAACTGGCACCACCGAGGAAGAAGTGAATTCTGATGAATCTGAGGAGCCCTTGGTCGAGGAAGCCGAGACCACAGCTACCTCAAACTCCCGCTCTCGGAAACGCAACAAGCGCTCTCAGCGATCATAGACTTGAGCAGCTATATTGCTCTATCTTGGGCGTTAGTTGCATTCTCTCCCTGTGGGATGATCTCAAAAGTTCCCTCGGGTTGCTTTCTATAGAATTCGTGCTCGGATGTTGGCTATACCCAAGTAGAACCCAAAATGTACACATAAATTATTTATTTTCAAATCTAAAACTCTAGGTCAATATGATGCATGTCACCTACGGAGTACTAGCCATTGGTACGCCGCGCACGGTCTACAGTTACAGCGCTATGCCTGTTTGTACAACGTATACTCCTTGCAGATCCAGGTCATATGCGTGGCGCTACGGAATATCCCCGCAAACGTCGGTCTGCCACAGAAGTACTGTACCACATGCCAAAGTTTGTGGGTTTATAGGCGGGTCTGTCGTACAAGAGGGACAGTGCACTTCCAGCTGGAAACACAACTAGTGCGGTGTACAGCTGTCCGACACTATCCACCACCTTGGGCACCAACATTTACCTATGTTAGTATAAATAGAAAACTTTAACATATCTCCGGACTTGTTTCAATTTTCCAGACGTTGCATTGTCAGTACAAAACAGCAGCTTTTCCAAAGAAATCAATTCTACCGAATTCAAACGGGCCTTTCAGTTCATGACAAGATTGAAAAGTGCAAAGCCACCGTGAAAAACAGAGATGGGAGTATAAAAGCAAAAAGCAATAGGCAAGGGAAAGTAAGTGCATCATCATGATCGTCATGTGTTGAAGTTCAACAAAGCATCGCAAATCGTGGAAAAGGACCTCAGGCTCGAACAGAACAGCCTGTCCGGGATATCGATGTCTACGCAAACATCTTGGCAATGCTCATGAGACTGCCAATGTTCTCCGACATACCCCTACCACCGCCGCCACCCATCATATCACCCATACCACCCATACTACCAGAAGACTTGGAAGCACCACCAAGGGCACTGGTAATAGCATGCGGCAAGCGAATCCCAATCATAGCCAGCAGCTTCGGCAGAACACCGCTAGTCAAGAGCGGCACGATAACCATCATGAAAACCTTCAGAGGGTTGCGACGGGCCCAGCGATAAATATCGCGGAACAGACGCTTGATGTCGCGCAGCATGCGCTGCACGAATCCCTCGCGGGGACGGGCCCGTCGCGACGATGATGAGAACGACGAGAAAACAGATGGGCTTGATCGACCTCCTGTTCGGCTGCCGCCTAGTCCGCCAAAGAAGGATGGCGTCGAGCGCGACTGGTGCGTGGAGTAGCCGGATTTGCTGCGTCTGCTGTGTGTACTGTGACCGCTAGGCGTGGGTGATGATCGTCGCCGCACGTATCCTGCGGATGAAGGTTTGCTGTAACCGTCGAACCAACCCATTGCGGTGCGGCGGTATGGTGATGCTGATGTTGGAGCTGCTTACGGGTGCGACTTGGTGTACTTGGGCCAGACTGAGGGGTGAGGTGTCTGGTTGAGGACAGGTAAATTGATTGGGATAGATTGGTATAGAGGAAGGCGGTTTTCAGAGGTTGTGTAACAATGCCCCTGATGATTTCTTTAACCCTTTTTTTTGAGCTTCTGTGTGGCAATTGAAAGAGCGAAAAGAGACAGATGCAAGTCAGCCACTAGCTGCTGCGGAGAAGGGCAATTTGAAGTCTAGGCCGATGTGTGCACCCGCTTTGTGGATTTCCTATGCAGGAATTTCTTTGACAGCTGGCACAATTGAGATTCCAAGAGGGAAATGTAAATTACGCTGGATGCTAATTTCAGACGAATCAAACGGGATCTTCAGATTGGTCTGATAAGTCACCCCTGCTGGAATAAAAGTGGCTGGGGTTTGGCCAGCTGAACTTAGTCTTGAACGGCATTTTGCGGTACCCCAGATAGTCAAGCAATCCACTCTCGATAAATAAAACTTTCAAAATTATCTTTAAATAAGTTGTTGATGTGTAGGTGCAGTTTGACATCAAATATCATTTAAATATTTCAACCATGGAACCTGATGAGGATTCATGCCTCAGGTGACAACTACGTCACTGCATGTGATGATGCCTTCCATGGAAGACTTTCTCCAAATTTCTTTCGAGTCTTATCATTAGTCTACCAGACATTTTTCTGGTTGAAACACAGAAATAGCCGCGACCATGACGAGTATGTTGTTTTTGTCCTCTCTTACTGAAGTCTATACTAACTCTTGACCAGGCCCCGATTACTGTAAGACCTCCACCAAAGGCATAACCTAGATAGTTCCAACTAACACATACCAGACAAGATTCTAGGCATCGCCCAAGATGCCACACAACAACAGATCCGCAATGCATATAAGAGGTGATTACACCACAACTATCCTCGAAGCGACCCTCTAACCAAATGTAGGGAATCACTGAAATCCCACCCCGATCGGGTTCCCGTCGACTCTCCAGAGCGACCCTCTCGCACACGAAAATTCCAACAAATCAACGACGCCTACTACACCCTCTCAGACCTGGCGCGCCGCCGGGAGTATGACGCTACTCGCGCATACCAGGCAGCTGACGAGGAAGCTGAAGCGGAAGTCCCACCAACTGGCGGTGGTTTCCCATGGTCTAGCTTTGGATTCGGTGGAAACCGCGATGAACGTGATAATGACCAGTTCGGCTCCGTCTTTGAAGAGATGCTGCGCGAAGAGGGTCTCGCCGAGGAGAATGAGGGAGAAGGCGGCAGACGGACTCGCCCAACTGGGCGATTCTGGGCACTTGTTGGCGGTGTCAGTGGCGGTGCTATGGGCTTCATTATTGGCAATCTACCTGGTGCGTTGGCTGGCGCTGTTGCGGGTAATCGTATCGGTGCGATCCGCGATGCTAAGGGCAAAAGTGTCTATGAGGTTTTCTTGGACCTTCCAACGCCGGATCGGACGCGGCTCCTGAGTGAACTTGCGGCTAAGGTCTTCCAGACCACTATGGGACGCTGAGTTTGTCTACTTTTGGTTGAGCGGTTTGGGCGTTGGGGATTTGGGAGCTGGCTCTTACAGGCCTCAGTGGGAATTGGGCTGGGTTGGACTTTTCCACTGTACATGTCTACGTGACCATGGACTACTTAGTACAGTAGGAAATACATATTATATCTCAGGTATATAACAATTAGTATATAGCAATTAGTTAAGGTAATTCTCGAATGCACATGTTTGACTTCTGATGATTGACCCCTCCGTTTCTTATCGATAACAGCCAGGGACAAGAGTCTAGGTCCGGATGTCGATGATGCACAACATGGCATAGTCCAGGACAGTATGCAACGTATACAATGTAGATCAATGATCTGAGTGAGTCATTACATCTAATGGTTCTTTTCTCTACAGCATAAACTAGTGAAACAGACCAGGTGGCCTTCTCTCCGCTTCTGGACCCAACCCGCCTTCGCTCTCACCGCTTGCGGTCAGAAGAGGCCCCTCTCTCTGTATTTATCCCCGAGTGCCCGCAATTTTTATCTTTAACAAATTCCTTATTAAGACTCAATTGAATAATTCCCTCAAAATGACTGAAGCTACGAGTATTTATCCTTCATTGGAGGACCGTCCCATCAAGAACACGGTTGTTCTGTTCGATGTTGACGAGACTCTGACCCCCGCGAGACGGGTAGGTTGCAATGAGACTTGTTGCTGTTCAATTGTACTAATATACTTCTACTACAGCATGCCTCAAACGAGATGCTCCAGTTGCTCTCTCAGTTGCGCCACAAGTGTGCCATTGGATTCGTTCGTCTACTCCCATTCGGTCTACCCACCCCGTTCCTAACATGATTCAGGTTGGCGGCTCAAACCTCGTGAAGCAGCAAGAGCAACTTGGATCACCCACTATCGATGTCACCACTATGTTCGATTTCTGTTTCTCCGAAAATGGTCTGACCGCATTCCGCCTCGGCAAGCCGCTTGCCAGCAACAACTTCATTCAGTGGCTCGGGGAGGACAAGTACCAAGCGCTGGTGGATTTCGTTCTCAAGTTCATTGCCAACACCAAGTTGCCCCGCAAGCGCGGTACTTTCATTGAGTTCCGGAATGGAATGGTCAACATTAGCCCCGTTGGACGTAATGCTAGCATTGAAGAGCGTGATGAGTTCGAAGCGTACGTGTTGATTCCGCGTTCACCATGACCAGGTGATTATGGATACAAAAATGGGGTGGCTGACTGACTTGCGCTATAGTTTCGACAAGATCCACAACATCAGAAAGACCCTGGTGGAGCTCTTGAAGAAGGAGTTCCCCGACTACGGCCTCACGTAAGTCTTTGTCCAGCCAAGTTTGCTTTTGATATGGTGCTAATCAATCTACCAACACAGCTACTCTATCGGCGGTCAGATCTCTTTCGATGTCTTCCCCACCGGCTGGGACAAGACCTACTGCCTACAGCACATCGAAGCTGAAAAGGGCATCTCTGGTATCGATTACAAGACCATCCACTTCTTCGGCGACAAGACTTTCGTTGGAGGAAACGATTACGAGATCTATGAAGATCCTCGCACCATTGGACACTCCGTTGATGGTCCTCAAGACACCATCAACCAGCTGAAGAAGCTGTTTGATCTATAGATACGAGGTTAAATATCAAGTAGCCGAAAGGGCATGGATTTGTGATAGCGTTTACATGTGAAGTCTGATTTGGACATCTTCTGAAAACAGCCTTAGTTAATGATCAATCAAATAATCCTCTAATTGCATGGAATGGGAATAATAACAAAAATAGCCAATGCGGGTAATGCGGGCACCGGGGCCGGGAAACTCCAGGGCTGGAAGCGTCCACAGGCGATCTTTCCGATGCCCCTTAGTCATCCCGGTCATTTCACCTAAACCCCGGAATAAGGGCTTCCATGCTCTAATTTTCTGCGTCACTCGTTATCGGTTTGAAGCGCACTTGAATTAATTATCCGTTTGCCCAGTTCTTGACATGGCGCCTCAAAAACACGTCGCGGATGTTCCGCGCAATATCCTTCCCCGCTTGACCTGGAACAGCTCTTCTTCGCGTCCATCCGTTACTATCACCCACCATTCCGCACTTGCAACAAATCAAAAACGACCACTTCTGCAGGGCTGGAGTCCTTCAAAACGACGATTCCATTCCGTGAGCCCACCTTCCCAGTCCCCCCGGCTCATATCCACATCGACCCGGGATGCTATCTCCGGATATCTCGTTTCCCGAGGAACCTCTATTACCACGCCGGCGACACCCACGACTCAGCGCGGCAATCCAATCCGACACAATGGCGTCTACGTGGCTACCTATCACCCCGCTCGTCGCGCCTTCCATGCGACACCAGTTCGGCCCCGCGATCATCACTTTGATACCCTGAAATTCGTGAAGCGTCTACAGGCAGAGGGCTTCAGCGAAGAGCAGTCCGTAGCAATGATGAGGGTATTGAACGATATTATTCAAGAATCGATCCAGAATCTGACCAGGACAATGGTCCTCCGAGAAGGTATGTGAAAGCGATCGCGCATCATGGCTTTATAATGTCTGTCGGGGATCTAACGGGAAACGCTTTGTAGACTCGGAGAGATCGACATATACACAAAAAGTGGACTTTGCCAAACTGCGCTCCGAACTACTCAATGCAGATTCGACTGAGGCGCAGTTAACCCGCTCATCGCACGAGAAGATCGCAGCAGACCTCGCTAAACTCAACTCGCGACTCCGGGATGAGATTGGACGCACACAAGCGTCGGTCCGGTTAGATCTAAACCTTGAGAAGGGTCGGATTCGCGAGGAAGCAAATAGCCAGGAAATGCGTATCAAGGAGACTGAAACGCGAATTGAGCAGGAGGTTGCTGGATTAAGGGAACGAGTGGAGGCTGTCAAGTTCTCAACGTTGCAGTGGCTTATGTATGATCCCCGAACTATCTTGACGTGCGAGCTTATACTGACTTTATTTTCTTTCCAGGGGTGTCTGTACCGGTACTGCTGCCCTTATTCTTGGTGCTTGGCGCTTGTTTATGTGATTGGGACAAAAGTCTGCATTGGATACGGAGTGATTGTTTTCGGCTTTTACATGGGACATTTGGTGTCTTACAACTTCTCTTTCTTTTTGTATACTACCCTCTCCCCCTCGTCTAACTGTTCTATGTTGTTATATATGTATTATCAATTGGTAGTCCTGCGACTGGAGGCCAAAGGCCATCCATTATATCCTCCGCTCGAAAAGCTTTTATCAGGGACTTTGGGGCATCGTACTTATATGTAGACAACGTGCGTGTTGCGCTGAGAGGTATAGCATTTTTTATATACACTGTCTCTCGAAATCACCGGTGAGATCTTCTCCAACTGGAGGGAGGCTATTTTCGTCCTGGTGGAAAAAACGATGCCGCCATTATCCGTGCGGGTGGCCATATTGTTGATAGGTCCTCGGGGAGCGATTGCGAACCGTTTATGTCAAATTATCGCCCCGGTATTCGTATCTATAGTGCATAACCGTGTCCAAGCCTACCGTTGTACTTGCAATACCGGTATGCTGGGCAAACCAATTGCTCACTATAAAATAATGGAAACCAAGCTCTGTTTTGAGGAGACTGTTCAAAAGCTAACTGTTCTGACATGAATACCTATTCATCAGTCTCTCGTATGCAGAAAGCAATATGGTATGGGTAAAGGAGTGTATTGATGCGAGGGAGTCGCAGCGAAAAATCAGATACAAGGTAGGGAAAAATGAAATATAACCAGAGCAAGCATAAAGATGAATTTGCCGCTGAAGCTTCCAAGCTTTCCCGTGAAGTCCATCACAAAACAAAAACTGGAAACCCTCGCTCAACATGTGCAGCTAGTAGCCAACCATGGTCTGTGACCTTTTTGGCTCTATCTAAATGGGAGTGACATTGACCCAGAAGCGAGTATCATCAGTCTGATATTTGGGGTCACTCTCAATCTGCTCCTGGATCCAAGCAACACCATTCATGTATGCTGTCCCTAGCGTTAGTCGAGTATTCATGAAATATACAATCGCCTCGGAATAAACTCACTCTTTATGTCGTCTGTACCGGGGTTCTGGACACCTGTTGCTCCATTGCGGTGGCCGCTAAACCAAATTTCATACCCGTAGTGTTCCTCTCCTTCGTGACGAGCTTTGATATCCTTCCCGAGATCAGAGCTAGGGGTGTATTAGCTAGGACATATCTAGGCGTGTAAGTTATGCTAGAACTTACTTGAGAATGGCACCATCCTTGACCTGTTCTGTGCTCTCATCAAGGAACTCAGATGCAGAAGTTCTCAACATGTACCAATTCTGCTTGAAGATCCCAAAGTTCGTGCCGTCACCTGTCTTCCCGTCACCTATAGGTATAAGTGTTAGTACTACCGGTCCTACCGGTCCTACCGGTCAAATTTTAGACATACCATAGGTGTAATCAGAAGTCATGGTGTTGCTGGTACTTGTAAGTTGGTGTATCACGTATGTAGAATAGAAGAATGAACTAACGTCTCCAGCATCGCAATGGCCAAGTCACGAGTGTTGCCACCAGCGCCCAATATCGCCTTTTTACGGTCCGCGATCCCGGGAGAAACTTCACTACCCCTATCAGCACGGGTCACAATCTTCTTGAAGTCTGTCATCGGAGATGCTGCGACTACCGCAGACACGAGTGCCATAGAAGTGAAAAGAGATAGGAGCTGCATCTTGTAATGATAATGACTCCGTTTGCTAGTTGACTCAAAAGATGGAATTGGAATGCAGAAGACAAGTTAGGGTCCATGACTTCCTTTTATAATAGTTGGTTAGAACATGTTAGTATCCTAGACAACAGCGATGGCGGAACCCAAATCCTTCCTCTCCGTCCGTGTGTAAATTGGAAAAGATCAACTTGTTTCGAATCTCCCTCCGATGTATCTTAAGGGATTTACGGAGTCCATGCCTTCTTGGTAAAGCTACTAGACTACCACCCCATGCAAATATTTTCTCGGTCAAGGCAGGTGTTTCACGTACTGCCTCAGCTTTAACATTTCCAATCACAGCTCAACCGACCAGCAGATAGTTTTACACGTTAAGTTAGAAGTAGGCAACAACGGAGACAACGGTTAACTTGAGGGGCATATCTAAGGAGCTGTGGGGTACTATATAGCTAAATTTAGAGAATTGTGGCTTACAGCTAAAGAAGCTTTTACAATCGGCTTCCCCACTTGTATAGGCCCTTCCGCCTCCTATGGGCTAAAATAGGCAATCTGAAGGATCAAAGCGGGATACTCCGTGATATTGTTGGGTGATCTACATGGCATCGGGGAAAAACGATATGATCGACAGTTTCATCCCCTATAGACACTGTAACAAGATCAGAGGATTATTTCCTGTTCACCGTATTCTCATATCTCGGCAGAGTTGATTCCCAATGATTGACTTGTTAACGGGGACAGGGATCATAAATAAAAAAACCAATGAAATTACAGAACCGACTGAACCATCGATGCTACCGTATGTGGTAATCGTTCATTTCGACGATATGCAATAGAGACACTAATTAACCCTGCTAGGCTTAAGGAGGCAAGAGACCCAACCGGAGTCGCATGCAGTTGTCATTGCCGCTGCTTACTCTAGGGCTTCCTCCAGTGCGTGGGTCAATATACCGAGAACTACATGACGGTTCAGGAATGCTAGTGCAATATGCGTACGGCTCCACCGGGCCGGCATAAGCCGACCACGGCCCCGGGGCCCAAGGACGGCGCTGGTGTAAAATGCTTATAGGGGCCAGGCTTTATTGTCAGTGATGTCATCAATATGGAGGATGCACCAGAAGCCTACGCCAGGTTTGAGAGACACGAGGCCACAAAAGTCATGATAAACTTTCACCTGTGAGGCCGGAGCGAGGTTATCACTTAATTACGTCCATCAGTATATAGCATATTAGAATTTACTATATAGTTGTTAACGGGGAAAAGAAGTATGGGCGTTGAAGATATGCATCTATATTAACACTTTACATTGAGATCTGTTGATATCTTGTTATTTCACTTATGCTACCGGTCTTAATTCCGACATCTAGACCAAAGCCAGTCATTAAGGTATCATATGCGGAGTGAGGAGGTAACATAGGCCTGTCGGAAGTCCGACGCACCTTCCCCTCTTTATGCACCTTATCTTCAGGGGTCCATTCAGACACTTACTTCAACTGCTAATGGACCCCCAATCCCTAATGGAGGATTGTTTTACGCGGCTAGCTGTAGGGTTGTTATCTGTTCTTTTTCTCTGGCTTGTGATTACATATTTCAATGTGTTTAAATCGCATCGCAGGTCTTGGGATCGATCTCCGGTTTTGGTACTCAGTCAAGAACCACCGAAGTTCCAAGAGACTTACACTGCCGCAAACACTGTTTGGCCCATCGATAATTGCGATTTTAAATCGAATGTGAGCGACACCCGCAGCAAACTGAGAAAAGTCAACCCAAGCTCCGGACTAGCGATTATGGTCCTGATCGCCATATGTGGGTTGTTGCTTTTGGGGCACTTCCCGTCGGCTTCTTCGCTTCAGAGTGGATTGCAGTCTATGGCTGGCTTTTTATACCAGACGCCTAGCTCAACTGCTTTGCAAGATTTTTTCCAGCTCTACCAGCCAATATCGCTTGACTCCAGTGGAAATGACAACTGCAATGTCGAGATATTACTCATGGATCATGTTTTTGGGGCCAGCTATGGAGCACCATTTGTTGGTAAGAGGTCTCGAAAGTTGTTTTGACTTGTAGTCTAATCTTACAACTTATCTAGGCGATTATGAGCCCCCAAACTGCGACTTTGATACTGTACGAATCAATCTCACAGTCACCTCTCGAGGGAAGCAGTATGACCGTTTGGCACTCATGTACCTTGGGGACAATGAAGTGTTTCGGACTTCAACAGCAGAACCAACAGCCAATGGGATTGTCTGGACCTATATCAAAGAGATGTCGCAGTACAACTCGCTATGGAGGAGTCCCCAGAAGCTGATATTTGACTTGGGAAACATCATTAATGATGTCTACACCGGCACTTTTAATGCCACATTAACGGCGCATTTCTCTACAGGGCAGGATTTCAAGACTGCTGATATGATTCTTCCAATATCTGCTAGAAAGTCAGCCTCAAACTCTTCAAGTGCCTTCCAACTCCCCACAGATAACACAACAGTCATGTACGAGATCCCTACTGCGGCATCGCGTGCTGTTGTGTCAATATCGGCATGTGGACAATCGGAAGAAGAGTTCTGGTGGTCTAATGTCTTGTCTCAGGATACCCAGGACTTTGAAAGCACTGTCGGTAGGCTATATGGGTACACTCCTTTCCGTGAAGTTCAGCTCTATATCGATGGAATCCTTGCTGGGCTTGTCTGGCCATTCCCTATTATATTCACAGGAGGCGTGACTCCTGGATTCTGGCGTCCGGTTGTTGGAACTGATGCATTTGATCTTCGACAGCCGGAGATTGATATTTCCCCATTTCTTCCCGTGATCCAAGATGGGAAACAACATTCGTTTGAGATCCGGGTGACTGGGCTCAACGTCTCGGCAGATGGGATCGCCACATTTGCAGATACTGTGGGCTCATATTGGGTTGTCACAGGAAATATTTTCATATATCTTGATGACAATAGCTCAGCCTCTAAAGCCATTGCCACTGGTGAGAGAAATGGGCCTACAGTGGAAGCTCCCTTGCCAGTGTTTGCTGTGACTCGGAAACTTATCCACAATGATACCGGGGGAAACGATTCCTTGTCATACTCTGTGGTTGTCGAGCGAGTCTTTAGTGCAACCTCTTCTCTATACTCGTGGTCTCAGAAACTATCCTTCTCTAATCATGGTCTCCTCAACCAGCAAGGATACAGCCAACTTAACAGACAACTCACGACTGGCAATAACACTATCACCAAGCTCAGAGATACACCCATCTCAAACAGCATTGAATTCCAATACCCCCTGGTTGTTAATGCAACTTATGGTATCACCTCAGATGGGATGACTATTGACTCTTGGATGAAGAGAGGTCTCGATTTCGAGGCAACAGAAGGGCTCGGTATCTCCACTTATACTTTAACTTCGGGGCCATCATACCTGCATACAACTCAGTCTGGGACAGCGCAATATAAATCCGTCACTGGTGGAAAATCAAGCTCTTGGGGCGATACCATCAATCTGTTTGACAGTCAGATAAATGGACGATCGTACCACCGATCTGTTCATGCAGTTAACGGTACAGTTCTACATGACACCGATCCTAAAGGCAAGAACTGGCCTTCTTCTCCACATGATGATGGGGAGATTGGGAGAGATAGTGTGAGGGCGATAATTGGAAAGGGACCTGGAGCTCTTATAAACTAGGAAGAATGACATAATATTAAGGGTCCACCGGAGCCGGCCTGGGTATGTGGGCAACCTGAGAAGGTAGGCTATCCCTGTTGGGACACGGAGGTCCATAGGATACAACGCGTCATGATATAGTATCATCACCAGTAGTGAGTTATTATCCCACAGGAAATTCAAGGATTGCTGTCTAAAAAGATAAGACGAATTTGGAGATGAGACAAGGTCCTAGATAATAAGTTACCTTTGTTTCGGCATTTCAGTTTCATTTGGCATTGAGCATAAAAGCATCCGAATTGCTCATCGTCGTTACCCCAACAGGTTTGAATCCTTATTTTTGCTTCTTCGCATATTTTACTCCCTGTCTCGTCCCCTTCGCGTCAACGCTCATTTTGACGCGCCCTTGCAATGGAACTTCCTGCTTACAGCGTCGAGGGTACCGATCGGTTTGTCCACCGACTAGCGGAGTAAGTTCATGAGCCTACACACTGTATAAACAAGGGAACTGACGAGAGATAGATTTTACCCCACAGGCATGTTCTCCGACCTCACAATTTACACCACGGACCAAGCCTTGAAGGTACACAGACTCGTGGTCTGCAGTCGGTCTGAAGCTTTCCGCAGATACTTCTCTAATGTCCCAAATGTAAGTCTCCCAAAATCTCAAGCACTTTATTATCCACAGGCCCAGCTTATATTGATGAATGCAGGAAAGTAAACAGGCCCATGAGTTCGAAATGAAGGACGAGCATCCACGAGTCGTGGAAGCCATGATACGCTCATTCTACGGACTACACTACGACATCAACCAATCCCAGCCTCAAATGTGCCCCATGTTATTCAATGTCAAGGTATACTCTCTTGCCGACAAATTCGAGGTGGAATATCTCAAAATCCAAGCAAAGTTAACCTTCGTCACTCTCGCCCAAGAAAACTGGAACTCGAACGAATTCTTGACGGCTGCTTTCGAAGCATACAAAACAACACCGAAATCAGATCGAGGTCTCAGGGATGTGGTCGTCGCGGTTTGTCAAAAGTACAGGAAGGGCCTACGCGAGAAGAAGGGGTTCGAGAAACTGCTACAAGAAACTCCCGGGCTTGCTACTGATGTCGTGCTGCTTTCTCACAGGTGGTTGCCTCAGCCTGCTTCTGCAAGAGTTCGTATCGTTCAGTCTTTCTCTTGTCTTTCTTGTTTCGCGAGATGGCAGATCCAGGTTGGGTTGGCAGAGTACTTTGTTGAGTGCCCGTTTTGCCAGGATGATAAAGTTGGGGCATTCTAGCCTATCTTGCTATACTTTGAAATACTATCTCTTGCTTGGAGATATATGGTTCTTTGTAATGTTGTAGGAGTATTTAGCGCAAAACAGAGACATGTTGGGTATCTTCCAGTTGTGAATAAACAAGTTTTGTTCGAGAATACGGCCCCTAAGTAATATATTTGCCTAAATAGGCTCGGGACTATCCATATTAGTATGGTTGTATAAAATGAGTTTTTGAACTATGACCCATGTTGTCAATATGTGTAGTAGAACAAGAATGAAGTATATACTCGCCTGGAGGGATCTATATATGTTTAGTAAGTTTTCAAATATATTATCTGAGAAAGAGATATTGAACAGCATAACGATTACCAAATGAAATATATGATATAAGCTCTAGTCTATACCCGCGGACATTGGATTACAGACGGCTAGACGCAGTGTTAAGTCGTAATAGTATTAGCAAGTTAAGTCGGAATTTCATTTACCCGAACTCGCATTTAGCCTTTTTGTTTTTTAATTGAGCCCCTGTTCTTATCTCCCCGTGATTACTACGATAAGATGAACCATGGACCCGTCGATCGCCCCATTATGTCGCATTATCTTTCCTTTCCACCTGTCCATTGTGGCGACAGGATAGGTTGTGGGTTTCAAAATGGGTGCGGTCGTTGAAGATATCGAACTACCTGGTAAGTTTCTCTTGTTTGCTGATCTTCTCGACGAAATTGAAGCACTGACATCCATTGTTATTCTAGACGCTACTCTCGAGTCTCTATACCCTATCTTCCAGCAACCTGATGACCGTCCCACAAAGCGGCGCAAGACTACTAAAGGGGGCACAAGAAGTCTGACACGAGAAAATGGAGTATCAGCGACAGGAATACCTCTGGGCTACATTCCATTAGCACGGTTGACAATGCGCATAGTAGGTTGTTACTCTTATCTCGCTCTAAAGCCAAATTACTGACCCCTCACCCTCCTCAGAGACCTTCGAATACGAGCACACGCAAATACGAAAGACCTTACGACCCAAGTCTCCCTATTTCCCGAGTTCCTATACTGATAGACGTTCGAAGCGTCCATTTTATCGATGAAGATCTGAACAACACGCCACAACCACACTCGGTCAATGACGACCCGGATCGTATGGAGCTGGAATTGTCTAGTCTCGACGAAGAAGAATTGCTGATATATCCATGCGAGGATTTACAGCTGTTTGATCTCCTTGGGCAACTTCAGGCCGCCAGCAAACTCACCCACGTGGACCAGTTCTCCAACAATGTTCCTACGGCCTGCTACCAAGCACACCTATGTGCCTCGCTAGATGAAGCAACTTTTACTCTCGAAACGGTTGTTCTTTGGAGAGATTCTCTTGCGATCCCAGATTTTAAACGCCTGACGGAAGCAGAATTGGAAGCCTTTACAAGATATGTGCTGCAGAAAAAATGTGTTCGCCCATCAGCATCGGCTGAACCCCACGAATATCGCAATAAAATGTTAGGAACCCTCAAGGAATGGTCTCCCCGGGATTTCTACAATAATGTTCACGTTCCCAACCCCGCGGAGAGTTCGACTAATCTCAAATGCTCTGTTTTAAAATGCCAGCTATACCCGTTCCAGAAAAGAGCTGTCCGCTGGCTTCTACAAAGAGAAGGAAGAGAAGTTGGTGCAGATGGCGAAATGATCCCTATGGAAAAGCTTCCTAAAAGTGACATTCCAGCGTCTTTCGATTCCACAAAAGATGCCGATGGACGGACCTACTACTTCAGTCATCTTTTCATGATTCTGACAACGGATATTTCCGGGTGGAACGATGCCGCAGATAATTTGAAAGGTGGAATACTTGCAGAGGAAATGGGTCTGGGCAAGACAGTCGAAGTGATTGCGTTGATAAGTATGAATAAACGAGAACGGCAGCTCAAGGCTGATCCCGACGGTTTGAAGCCTACTGGTGCCACTTTGATCATCACACCACCCGCGATTCTTGAACAATGGAGACGAGAGTTGAAAGAGCATGCCCCCACTCTGCGTGTTCATCATTACAATGGCATCAAGCGTGGGAAAGAAACAACCGACGACATGATTGTCAACGAGCTTGCCGAGTGCGATGTTGTTTTGACTACATACAATGTCATCGCGAAAGAACTTCACTATGCGGGGAGTGCTCCGCAGCGAGCTCTACGACACGAAAAGCGATTTGTAGTGAGGAAGACACCACTAGTTCGCCTTTCATGGTGGCGTGTGTGCTTGGATGAGGCTCAGATGATTGAGAGTGGAGTCAGCAATGCAGCGAAAGTAGCTCGCTTGATCCCTCGGGAGATCGCTTGGGCTGTGACCGGTACCCCACTGCGCAGAAACATGGATGACCTGTTCGGTCTTCTCCTTTTCCTTCATTATGAGCCTTTCTGCTTTTCAGCACCGTTGTGGAAAAGGCTGGGTCTGTGTTTTGGCACAGTCCTGGCAAAAATTATAAACACAATCGCTCTTCGGCATAGGAAAGGCCAATTAATGGATGAACTTCGTCTACCACCCCAAAAGCGCATTGTGATCACTACTCCCTTCACAGCTGTAGAAGAACAGCAATACGGTCAGCTTTTTGAGCAAATGTGCCAAGAATGCGGTTTGAACGCCTCGGGGGCCCCCCTTCGAGGAGACTGGGACCCTGAAGATCCTGTAATTGTCGAAAAGATGCGTAATTGGTTAACAAGACTCCGCCAAACGTGTCTCCATCACCGGATCTCTTATGGCCGAGCCCTAGGTTCAGGCTCTGGTCCTTTGCGGACTGTGGATCAGGTTCTGGACGTCATGACTGAAACCAACGAGGCGGCCATACGTACGGAAGAACGATCGCTCCTTTTATCTCAACTTCGACGAGGCCAGCTTCTAGAAAATGCAAAACGCCGCCAAGAAGCCCTCGCTCTTTGGCAGAAGGCATTGGATCATGCCACCCGGCTGGTTGAAGACAGCAGAGAGCAACTGCGCCTACTGAAGTCCAAAAGCACTACCGGCGACGATAATTTGGCCACTGCAGGAGTCATCAATCTGGATGAAGAGGACGAAGACGAAGAGGCAGATAAGAACAGCCGCCTCGGCCAGTGCCGACTGAAGCTTCGAGCTGCACTCGAGGTCCAGCATATTGCAGTGTTCTTCACTGCGAACGCATATTACCAAATCAAGAGCGATCCAAATCTGACCCAGCCAGATTCGGATGAGTTTAAATCGCTCGAGAAACGGGAAGAAGATGCGTATGAGGCTGCAAAAGTCATTCGCAAAGAGATGTTGACCGATATTTCCCGGAAAGTCGAGCGCTACATGAAAGAAATCAAGATTATGGCGCAAGAAAAAAAATTTGTGAACATCCCAAAAATGAATCCACGGCTCTACAGCAAAGGAGTCGAGTCATACAATTTGCTCAGCAGATTTGAAGCTTTTTGCGACGCTCTTAATAAGCATGCCGACCAATACAAGGAATGGCGTGATGACATGGTCAGATTGGTATCCCAGTCACTAATTGACCAGGAAGAAGAAGCAAAGCTGGAGGGTGATGAGTATGAACGGTCGACAAAACATCAAGATGAGATGTATGTCTACATGGAGGCTTTAAGGTCAATTTACAGCGACCGTCATGATGCTCTCACTGGCGAAAAGAATACTCTCATTTCCCACGAAGTCAAAGCCGGAATAGTCCAGGCCCAAAAGGGCGAGGGGCCCTCTCCGCAACTATTTCTCAAGATTATGGAAACTCGCAATCAAATTATGCCAGATCCTAATCTTGGATCGCTCCGCGACATTGTCAGTGAGCTTCGCAAACTTGTGGCATCGCTGGAGTGGCAAGCCAGATCGGGCAATTCGCGTGCTCGTGCTGAACACGAGATCGTCGAAATGGTCCTGAAAAACGCCGGCCAAATGATTGCTGAACAACTGAAAGTAAGAGCCAAACTGATCAGAGAAATAGAAATGTTCCGCGACACCATGAACAATCGACTGGAGTATTATCGGCACCTGCAGCAGATTTCGGACACTGTGGCCCCATACGACGAGGAAAGTGCAGGCAAGCCACTAAATGAATCCGCCTTTAACCTGAGGCTGGAGCAAGAGGAAGCTATTGAAGAAAAGATTGCTTCTCTCAGGTCCAAAGCAAGATACCTGATTCACCTAAGAGATGATGGGGACTCCAACGATAGCCCTCGAGAGTGTATTATCTGCCAATCGACCTTCGAAGTTGGTGAGTAAAGCTCTCTATTATTATATCTTTTACACGCGGACTGACATTTCATGCAGGTGTGCTGACTGTATGCGGTCACAAGTACTGTAAGGACTGCTTGCGGATGTGGTGGGTTGCACACCAAAATTGCCCAATGTGCAAGAAGAAGTTGAAGCGGAATGATTTCCATCAGATCACATACAAGCCACAGGAACTAGTTGCACAAGAGGAAAAACCACCTGTCAAATTGGACCACCAAGGTCATTCTCAGAATGTTATTTACAGTGACATCAGCTCCGGTCATCTCAACGAGATCAAGAACATTGACTTGGATGCATCTTACGGAACAAAAATTGACACTTTGGCCCGGCACATCCTATGGCTGCGGGAACATGATCCTGGCGCAAAGTCAATCATCTTCTCTCAGTACGGAAGCTTTTTGTCGGTATTACAGAGTGCATTCAAACTCCTTGGAATAGTCACTACCAGTATTGACACCCCGAATGGCATTGAGAAGTTCAAGACAGACCCGGCTGTAAGTGGCTCCCGGACTCATACCTCATTGGAAGGAATACGCTGACGATTTATAATCTAGATTGAGTGTTTTTGTTTGCATGGCAAAGCACAATCATCCGGGTTGAATTTGATCGTTGCAACACATGTTTTCCTATGCGAGCCACTTATAAACACGGCAATCGAGCTCCAGATCATTGCTCGAGTGCATCGCATTGGCCAATATCGACCAACAACAGTGTGGATGTACCTTGTCTCCGGCACAGTGGAAGAATCCATATATGAGATCTCAGTAGCCCGGCGCCTGGCTCACATCATGGAGAAAGAGAAGGAATACAAAAAAGCGCTCTTGGCATGTCCTGCGGATGAAGATGATGTCACTGAAGCGGTTATTGAATCTGCCAACTCGATAGAACTACAAGATGCCACTCTCACAACCATGATGCAACGCGGGTCCCTAGGTGGAGAGTTGGTGAAGGAGGACGACCTTTGGCAGTGTCTCTTTGGAAATTCCAATAAGAAAGATGGCACTAACCCTTCAGCTGAGGCAGAAAGGGAGGTTGATCGGTTCTTGAGAGGCGAAGCTGCTGAGCAAAGAATGGAAGGTTGAGGTACGAATACTTGCTGTAATTTAGAACATCCATGTCTTGTTGCTAGGTAAACTTAATCTTCACTTGTTTATCCGCCCTCTTTTTAGTACAATCATATGTATAATGTAGACAGACTCACGATGACTTCGTTTGGGGTCGCATGCGAAGGGGCATAACGTATTCGGCCGGCCATTCCCAAAACACATAGTAAATGCGATAAATTACAACCTTATATCTCAACGCTAATCCTATTATTTGATTTTCACAACTTGTCGATAGCTATTGATAAGGATTGTGAATACTATATATCAATCTCAAGGAAATTGGAAAGGTATCTTATCATGGTATTGAAAATTATGGTGCCAAAAGCCAGAAATATATACATCATAACTACAGTCATATATATTTCCCAACCTCCGTAGAGAGTCTAGATATTATCCAGAAAGCATTATGCTATAAGGAAATTCTTTATGTAGACCGCCGTTGTTGAGATACTAAGTTGTAATTTATCGCATTAAATGGCCGACTCGCTTACCGAATATATTAGCGGCCAAAGCCTAAATGCCTGATTTTACGGGGCTGGTGCCTTATTTTGCCTGATTCTGCCTAGATTTAGACTGGCAGAAAATTTAAATACCTGATTTACGTTGACAGTTCACTTAGCAAAGTAAATAAAATTAGCATTGCGACGGTACTACAGCACCTCGCAGCACCATATCGCAGCACCAAAATTTTGCTTCCGGGCTTATATCCTGTTGTAGTTCAGAGGTATGAATCGTCTTCTTTATTCAGAGAGAAACATGAGGCTATATATACTTCGGGATTAATTCAGATGGTTCGGCTTGGCTCCTGAGCTTCACCAGCCTCATATCACAACGGTTATATCTTACAAACCTTAGCATGGAAATGGAGATCTTATGGTTCAATACAACGAAGCTCGTAAGTGGATAGCCGCACCCTGTTATTGACCTGCTAACTTGATTTGCAATCTTCCACCTAGGACGTGCTGCATTGCTCGAAGCGACGGGGCAGAAATAGTGCGTAAGCCATGGCTTTACTGACGGTAGTGCAGGATTATCAGGGCCACTCTAGTGAGCTCTCAAAGGTTCACTGTCAGTTCTTAGCAAGTAGATCAGTGTGCCATTTGTGGCATTTTATGGCTCACATGTTCTGATGGTCAAGACCAGGGATGAAGAGACGGCAAGGAGCTGTGGTCCTTGAATTGATACATTGTGGTCGAATTTCCGCCGATCTGGTTGCCCCCCGTCTTTCAAGTTAGTGCAGTTTCAAACAGGATTTGTAGAATTTCTCTCACCTACCTACAGTATGAGCAGTCGTGCTTCAAATTTGAGGTACATTCGCAGCCACGACAGTAGATCAACTCAGTCGGCTGCTAACCCAAGTCCGCACAAGTACGAGGACTGGAGCCCTAATTCTTTTCCTGCAAATCCGGCTCCTTTTATATCAATTCAACTGTGTGTTTTCAGTGGAACCAATTGCACAGATGTACCTCCATTCCCACATGGGGACCCGACCAATTTGCACATTCAGGTTTAGAGAATACACGGCAAAACTATATTCGAAAGCTTCGTGGCCTCTTCACTAGGCTGTTTCATTCATGACTGTAACTGAGCATCGGGGAAATTACTTCCTTCGGATGCAATAGAAAACATCCAACGCTTGTGTGACAGATAAAATGGATATAGTTACAGGCGCCCACTTCCACCGAGAATACCAAATCCAGTTTTTAGTGGATGATGACTTTTGAAGGCAAGACATCCAACATTCACAGCCCGAATGCCACAATGTACTGCAATACAATCCTGTTATTTCTTTAACAAGGCTTGCAAAAGAATACTTCCGGAGCAACATCCTTCATACTAGTTCAGGAGTCGAGGGAATAAGGGTTGAAAAAGTTGTGATTAGCGTCGATGGTGAATCCCCCAAATGTTCCGAAATTCAAGTTCATCGGAGCTAATGATGCATTGGTGTCCATCTGGGAATATGAACCGACTGATCCTAGATTTGTGTCTGCAGCGGTGGGCACCTGTGTAGGGCTGAAAGAGGTGGCGTGTTTAGGAGTTGTCGGTTCTGTTATTTTGCTCAGTTTAGTTTCGCACAACGATAGTCCAGAAGGCCTACCGAGTTTATTGTAATCATGTAGAAGCCGTTTCAGGGTACTTTGACATTTTGATATCATGATGTTACCATTGTCTAATCCCCGAAGAATGTCAAGCGCATTGCTCAGAGAAGCCCTCAACTCAGCGACGGAAAGAGACAAGGAAATTTCAGGGATCAGATTAGATTTCTCCACGAGTAGGACCCCCAATATCGCCAGAGAAGCATTGAAAGCTGCGTCATTAATTTGTGAGTCGTGTTGGTTGTAGGACGGAACTTACTGTAATAACCAGAAAACCACCAAGCACCGAGGTTGAGATTGCGGTTAGACCCTGCAAGAATATTGTTGCTGATGAAAAAGATATCGATGCAGATGTTCACTAGATCGCGTAGTGCCGAAAAGCCGTAGTCACGCAAGGGCTTCAAACGCAGCTCACCCGCAGCCTGCATCTTAGGGACATCAAGAGATCGCTGCAAGATTGGGCGAAAAACAAGTATTTGAGTGCTGAGAAGGCGCAATGACAGAAGGACTCGGAATCGAGTGTTTTCTAGGCGTGAACTGAAAATTTGTGCGGGGTCGGTGGATTTTATAATTTGTAAATCTAGTGGGAGGGTCTGCTGCCACTGTGCAAGATTTAATCGCAATTTGAACGTCCGACACAAGGTGTCATCTATTGAAAGATGAGTACCGAACTCGAGGTTCTGATCATACAGTTGATCGACTATCCCACCCATAATATAGCTCAGCGAGCTGCTTATTCTTAGCGCTCTGCGATATGATATATGACACGGTATGGGAACAATGACTTACGTAGACGCATCAAAAAATGCAATACTGGATAAGCCGTATCGAGTAGCGGAGTTGAATAGCCGGGGACATCTTCCAGCTGCCCCAATCTCACATGCGACTGAGGAATTAAACAAGGGCGCCCAAGAGTAGCACTAAGTATCCTTAACGATAGTTAGAATTCCGGATCCGTTCCAGAGCATTTGATCTCACCTATCGTTCATGATACACCAGCACCAAGTCCTGTTCCGTATTTCTCGATCAATCAGAGGTAGCATTCTAGATGCTGCCGGCGAATGTAATCCTAATTGATAGGCGCCTTTCACGGCTACGCTGTGAAAAGTCCAAGTCCGCGCTGCACCTGAAGTGCCTTGGAGATATAATGCCATGAGGAGTAGGAGTTGCACTAATATAGTCAGGAAAAAGACTAAATAATGTCTCAACATTTAGCCCTTTGACTTACCTGTTTCGAACGTGATGTATCCGAGAATTAGAGGCTTTGCGAGTTCCAACGCCCGATTGAAGTACAGTTCAGAGTCTTCAGCACGCTCTTTAGTGGGCGAAGTGGGAGTAGTGATATTGGCGGCCATGGCGAGAATCATATTAAACAATCCGAGCCAAGACCTCCTTGCTGATTGAGTACCCATTTTTCGAACTTGGCGGTATGTCTCTAAAAATGGGCCTTCTTGTATACAAGGAATCATCAGGCCAACTGCTGAAAAGTAAAGTCGGATTAGGGTGTCCGACTCGGTAGGTGATGGAAGTGCAAAAAGATCGACAGTGGAGCTGGCTAGGCTTTGTTCATCCAGGGGTGCCATAGCTTCCTCTGTGGTGGAGGATATCATATCTTCAGGTGACCAGGTTGGTTCAATAGGTATTTGTGCAGTGGAACTTGAGAAATCGTTCGAGTTTGTAGCCAGTTCCATTGCCTCCGTGACACATTTCAAGAACGAAATATTTGATGAAGCACCTTATCACACCGATCAATAAACGCTTATGTAGGAATCAGCATTACACACCCACCATAAAACTCATTGAGCTCTGTAGCATCCGTTAGAGCGACAGCACCCATCCCGTCAACTCTGTCTTCCCGAATATCCGGAGAGAAGGTTCGTCCGAAGTGCGCAGATCTATTAGTCCATGTCCGATTAACTGTTGGCGAAGATATGCCAGAAAGATTTATCTCGCCCGTTATCCGGGGTTGCTGTCGAGGTGGTGACTGATTGTCTAAATGTTGACTTATTTCGGAGGGATAGAGTTTCTGTTCGATGGCTCGCACTCGCTCCTCGAGGGCTAGGTTCAGTCTAAAGAATTTCAGCATGAAACGCTATGCTGGAAAAGAAACCATAGCAGGAAGGCTGACCGGTCATCCGCGCTTGAAGTCTGCTGCACACGTGGCTGCTCATAATGGCAGTTAGAATCTAGCTCGATACACGCAGTGCATTTTGGGTGGCCACCGTCACACTGCAACCACAGATCAATGGAATTTATGTTCGAAGTTTTCAAGCCCTAAGGTGTTTCCTAGGTGGCTGTCAACTTACACGGGCTTTGCGCATCCGACATCCCTTGCATGCGACTGATACTCGTTTTCGCTTTCCAAGGGTCTGTCGGGGAGGCCGAGGCAGCCGCTCCGCATTTAATTGAGCCTTTGAAGTCATTTTCAGATAAGAGATGTAAGTAGCGTGCGTCTTGGTGCTTCGTTCCACTCTAATGTTTCGTTCAGAAATTTCTACCCCACACGTTCGGCAGCTTCGGGAATGCCGATCATTTGGGCTTTGCAAGAAGCAGCGGACTGCTCTTGTCGCCAGTAGGGAATTTCAGCAACCATAAGCCTCAGCAATTGCCGAAACTCACGAGAACTGTGGAATTTGATATCCCCGTCTGCCTCGGGACCTTTATACCCCGCGTTGTATATTAGTACTATAGCAAAGTAATAATTAATAGCATAGATAATAGTACTAAGCTAGTCTAGAATGTGGCTGTAGTATATTGTCAACGGTAAAAATTCTAGCTTTTTTTTATAGGGAATGTAATAAAGCTCTGGCTATACTCCATTCGTACGGAGTTATCTATATCGATAGTAAGTAATACTATAGGATAACTGTTAAGGAATACTGAGTAGTCAGGCCAGTAACCTGTTGACTATACAAGACGATGATTTGTGGAGGAGGGTATATAGTATTCTTTGTACTGAAACTAATACTTTCTAGAAGGAAAGGTATAGAAACGGGTTCTCCTCACTATCTTATCGGCCTTGAAGCGTATATATATCACTGTAATAACTGTATTCCTTTTGAGGTACTTCGTTTAGGTATGTAGGGGTAATGATGATGATGATGATAGAAGCCCGGCAGCAAGTATAAAAGAAATGCTAGTTAAATATATATAGAACCCTGAGGCACTCCTATGCCTCAGGTTGTAACACTGCCTTTACAGTCGTAGCCAGGCCTATTAGTAACCTGTATAGTTAATCGGAAAACGTAATGCAGGTTGGGTTTGTTCGGGGTTTGCAGGTTTGTTTTGGCGCAGTCCAACCTTTATTTGTACGGTGCCATTTACAATACGTTGTACAGAGCGGTGTGAAAAGCGGTCTAAAATTAGGCATAAATCAGGTATTTGGTCTTTGGCCGCTATACCCCTTCGTAGTCGCACCTACTAGATATGGATGACTGCAAGAAAGTGACTAATCACATACTGACTAATCAATGGACCACCTGGGAAGGTGCCCCCCATATTGTTCGCTTGAACGGCGATGACGTGAGTGCAGTTGCCTATATCCTCTATACTTTATAACTTTGGTGATCTTGGTATTTTTCTTTTCCCGTCAACTTGCTCTGTTAGGATCACCCTTCTGCAAAACACTTTCATCATGGCGGACTCACAGAGTCCTGAGGCTCGCGAGTTGAGTCTGATAGGCAAGGTGGAATTCAGAATTGCCATGGCAGATACAGATGAGAAACTTCAGTCACTACTTGGAACATATCTTCCTCCTTTGTTGTTGAAGCTTGGGTCAGATAGCGTGGAGGTGCGCAACAAAATCATCTCGGTCTGCCAGCATGTCAACACCCGAATCAAAGCCCCCTCTATTCAGCTGCCCGTGGCAGCATTGTTGAAGCAGTTCAAGGAGCAAAAATCTCAATTGATCAGGCATTTTGATCTCATCTATGCTCAGCAAGGTATTGATCGCCTTGGCTCCGAAGCCAGAGTCGAAATCCTATTACCCTTGCTCCAGGGTATCTCGAAGATCGGGACGTCACCCACTCAAGGTGCTATCGTATTTAATCTGGTCTTGCGTCTATTGCCACTTCTAAAGCTACCAGCCAGAGGAAATGAAGAAGATCAGGCCCTGAAAGCCCGACTCGGTCTATCAGACGAAGATTCCCAATTCTTGTCCTTTTGGCTGGCGAAATTGTTACTTCTTACCCCTGGCCCCAAGGAAACTTCAACATGCCCTGGCCTATCTCCAGACGAGTATAGCTTCTTGAACAAGGGTGCCCCCGCAAACGAGACATGGAACCCTTCTGCCGATGGTGGCTTGAATCTGACCGAGACAAAAGTCACCGCCCTTCGATTCATCGGAAGCGGTGCTTTTAAGGATTCACAACGATTCCTGCCATCACTGATCGCTTCTGCTGATGCCAACTCCCGCCTTGCTGATTTGGGAGATGAGACCCTGAAGCGATTTACTGCGGATATTGAAAATCCCGATGTTGTTCAGGGGTTGTATGATCTGTATTTCGGTACTGTTTCACCTAATGCGCCCAATGGTGCTCCTCCCGCGCGCTCTCCACTCCAAGTGAAAATTCTTGTCTTTCTGGGGAAGTCCATCAAAGCTACTGCAGACCCCCAGCGAATATTGAGGCTCATTGAAGATGGGCTCTTATCAGACTCTGCTAGATCCTCCCAGGGGTTGCAAGCGTCGAAACTAAGGACTCAAATTTTTACATTTACTACTTGGGTGGTCCGTATGGGCGCACCATCTGATCTGAAGCAAATCGCGCCCATACTTATTGCAGGTCTGAGGGATTTCATTCAGTCTCAAGGATGGCCCAGCCCGGCAGCTAGTGGGCAGAAACTACCCACGACAGACCTCAGTCTGCGAGGTCTTGCCTATGAGAGTATCGGTATCATGGTTCCAAAGGTCGACTTTATGTCGCAGGCCGATGCTGTAGAGAACTTCGAATTCGACCTGGTCCGATGGCTCTTTGCTTCCTTAAGTGCGGATGACTCAAGTCCTCAGATATTCGTTAGCATCGACCAGGCACTAGGAAGTATTCTCAATTCGTCATTAGACAGCCACGACAAGACCTTCCAGGACCAGCTGCGGCCATTCCTGGTTCGTCAGATGAGTATGCAACCTGGCGATATGGATCCCGACACTGGTTACCGTGCTGTGCGCGGTGTGCAGTATGCCGCAGTGCGCTTCGCGAACCGATTCTTGCCATTTGGCGATGTGGTCGCCCGTTGGATCGATTTGATGGCCATTGCAAGAGGCCCAGAAAGACAACAAGAAATCGTCGAGGAAGGAAAGAAAGGTCTCCATCCTTACTGGTACCGACTCCTCAATCCTGCCAAGGACGGGAAATGGTCAGCTTCCTCGGTAGCTCCAGTTCACGACGAATCCTGGTTCAACTTCCCAAAGTTCGATGAGGCTACTCGTTTCCTGCTTGGTTCGGGAGGGCAAGAAGAGCACTTGAATGTTCAGTCTTTGTCCGCATCGCAGCTCCTGTCTGGTCCCTACAAAGGTTCATTTATGCCTGCCATCGCATTCCTCCGAAATACATTGCTTTGGGAGGCGTTCTTAGCCTCGGGGATTGCTGCAGATCTAGAACAAGATTGGGACTATAAACTAGAAGTGCTTCTCTCCACTAGCGTGGAAGCCCGTTCAGCCGTGAGGAAGTACATTCGAGAGTCTGCAAAGGAGTCTGTTTTGGCATTTTTGTCTGGCACTCTTGAAGGCCTCGTAACCGGCGAGCGGGAAGGTCTGCGGCAATGTGGTGTTCATTTCGTGGAAATCTGCTCGCTAGCACCCAATGACGTTGTTCAACACTTGATCTCGCGTGCGACATCCTTGATGGAGCCTATTTGCAGCAACAACCAAGATAACCAGGGTATTACTGCGCGGGCATTTGGAATTCTGGTTTCGCATCCTGCCTTTTCAGAGGAGCAACTGAAGAGTTTCATTGCTCAACTGAGTGCTACCATCCAATCGTGGAATACTTCTATTGGTCAAGAGGTTATGCGAGTCCGTGGGACGATTTTAGCACTTTCGTATTTGTTCAGTCGACTTGCGTACCGCGGTCTAGTGAACCGAGTCCCAGAAGCACAAACCAAGCAGTTTATTGGGACTCTCTTTGATATTCTAGATGTTTCCCGGGATACTCTGCTTCAAAGGACTGCACAAGAGGCCATTGGACAGCTAAGTCTATCTGGTGTGCTGTCTCTTGATATTATCACAGAAGATAGCTGGAAAAAGATCCTGGAGAAGCTATCCCGCGACGCCAAAACCGAGAATCAGATCCCTATCAGATCTCTGGGGTTGCTGACTATGACCTTCTCCCGATCTGGCTCGGACAGTACCTTATTCAACGATTTCCTAGCTTCACTCTATACTCTACATGAAATCCGCAGCCCCGAAGTTCAGTTCACTGTAGGCGAGGCCTTGAGCAACGTCGCTGTTGGGTGGGATTCTCGGGCTCTTATCCAAGATTTCGACATCGATGCAGAATTTCCTCGCTCAGACGTTCCGCGCTCCGTGTTTACAGTCATCTGTGACAAAGTCATTGCCGATTGCATTGCGCCCAAGCCATCTCTACGGAAGGCGTCTGCAATCTGGCTGCTATCACTGGTTAAGAACTGTGGTCACATGCAGGAGATGCAGGAGCGGCTGCGTAAGTGCCAGGCTACTTTCAGTAGCCTCCTTGGAAACCGGGACGAGGTGGTGCAGGAGACTGGAGCCCACGGACTCAGCCTTGTATATGAGATCGGTGACCAATCCCTGAAAGACGACCTTGTCCAAGACCTGGTTGAGTCATTCACCTCGACTGGTCCCAACCTCGGGGGTGGTAAGATTGAGGCTGACACCCAGCTATTTGAGCCCGGGGCCCTCCCCACTGGGGAAGGATCGTCCGTCAATACCTACAAGGATATCATGAACCTAGCCGCTGAGGCGGGTGACCCCACTCTAGTTTACCGGTTTATGTCACTAGCTTCAAACAATGCGATTTGGACAAATCGTGCGGCATTTGGACGCTTCGGAATCAGTAGCATCTTTTCTGATTCTAGCGTCGATGGCTATCTGGCGAAGAACCCTAAGATTTACCCCAAGCTTTTCCGTTACCGGTTCGATCCCAACCCGAACGTGCAAAGATCTATGAACACCATCTGGCAAGCACTAGTTAAGGACCCTACCGTTGTCATCGATACCCACTTTGATGATATCATGCAGGATCTGCTCAAGAGCATTCTAGCTGGTCGAGAATGGCGTGTTCGGCAAGCAAGTTGCGCTGCCGTGGCAGACTTGATTCAAGGTCGCCGTCCGGAGAAGTACGCCCAGTATCTCGATGAGATTTACAGCAAAGCTTTCAAATTACTGGACGATATCAAGGAATCTGTCCGCACCGCCGCGCTGAAGCTCTGTCAAACCATTACCAATTCGGTCATCCGCACACTCGAGACGAGCGGCACCGAGAAGCGCGCAGGTACTCTACTCAAAAGTGCTATCCCCTTCCTTCTGAGCGATAAGGGGCTGGATTCCAGCGTGGAAGAAGTGCAAGGATATGCCATTGGTGCTCTTATCTCGATGATTAAGAAGAGCCCTGGCAGCTTACTGCGCCCACATGTTCCCAATATGCTGGAGAAGTTCCTGAGTGCTCTTAGCTCTCTGGAGCCACAGGCTGTCAACTATGTCCACCTCAATGCGGACAAATATGGTCTCACCGGTCAAGAGATCGACAAGATGCGTCTCTCCAGCATCCGCACATCCCCTATGATGGAGGTGATTGAGCGGTATCTGATTGACAACTTGGATGAGAGCAATCTCGAGGAACTGGCACAAAGACTCGAAGATGTGCTCCGGTCGGCCGTGGGCCTGCCCTCGAAGGTGGGTTGCAGTCGCGTGCTGGTGTTGCTTAGCATGAAGACCTTGCTCTTCCGCCCATACGCGGATCGATTTATCCAAATCCTCACCAAGTACGTGGTGGATCGAAATGACACAGTCAGTGCCTCCTACTGCTCATCCATGGGCTATCTGCTGCGGCTCGCTTCGGACGATCGGGTTCTCAAGACCTTTGACTATGCCAAAAACCTCTACCTGACGGCCGAGGATGCCACGCCGCGAGTGATCTCTGGTGAAATCTTTTATTCCGCATCAAAATTGTCCAACGACCGATTCATGGCATTTGCAGCGAGCGCATTGCCGTTCATTTTTGTGTGTAAGCATGATGGCGACGAACATGTGAAAGAGCAATTTGAGAAGACATGGCAAGACAACGTTGGTGGATCGCGTGCGGTGTCACTTTACATTCGCGAGATTGTGGGCCTCGTTTCGGACAATTTGGACTCTCCCCGCTGGGCTATCAAACACACGGCCGCACGGGCGATTGCGCAAGCAGTGTTATCGCTGGACGCGGAGATTGATCTCCCGACGGCTCAATTGATTTGGCCAGTATTGGAGCGGGCCCTGGCGGGGAAGACGTGGGAAGGCAAAGAAGTGGTTCTAAAGGCACTAGTGAAATTTAGCGTGCAGGCCCAAAAGTTGTGGCAAGCCAACGAGGAGTTGAGTAAGCTGAAGGTATGGGCTGACATGTCGCCACTTCCAAGATTTTCCAGGGAAAAAAAAAAGTTCGAACTATGCATTTGATGCTAACGCATGTCAGACTATTACGGTTCGCGAAGCCAAGCGGGCGAATGTACTCTACCGGCCGCATGGACTGCGAGCAATGGGCGAGATCGCGCAGGCACGCAAGGATCTCAATTTCATGCCGGATGCATTAAAGATTATTCCGGGGGTGATTGAAGAAATGAGGGACCAAGACCAAGACCAGATGGAGATAGACTCGAGGAATGGGCGCGGCTCGACCCAAGATGACACCCTTGCGGCGAGTGTACAATGTCTCCTGCAATGTTTCAACCCCACCGCTGATTCGGGGGAAGGTCAGTAACCGAAATCCCCTCAAATTCAAATAAAAAAGAAAAACCCTGTGAGAAACCCCTAGCGTCATTCCTTGCTAACACTAACCGTAGCGCTGGGAAAATACGTGGAACAGGTGACCGATCCGCTGGCTCAAGTTCTCCAGCTTGGTGGACGACAGGTCGTCAGCACGGGCTACGATGAGCTCCGAGCTTTCTTTACGCGAGTGGATCAGTGGATCGTCTCACCGGATGGTGAAAAAATCGCCGCGCCCTTGACTACTTTGGCAGACAAGACTCTCACAGGCGAAGTGGAAGGATCTGTGGAGGCCATCCGCAAGGGTCGTGCAGAGGCCATTTTGGCGTACCTGAAATTGGGTCATGCCCAAGCGGCTGTACCTGACCTTATTTTGCGAATTCGTGAATGGAGAGCCAGTGAACGATCCGGACCAGTACAGAGTCTACTGGATGAGGCCTTGGCCTTACCGAATTAAGAATCCCACGTGGTTCTTTTTTATCTACAGCTTCTTCCAAGGTTATTTATCATATATTGAACTACGCCTTGGAGCTATAGTACCAATAGGAAGTAAGCCCAAGAGAAATAGTAGAAATGCCTTGAAAACGCCACTCGCTTAAGACTCGGCCAAGTCCGTTTGGAATGCGGAGATCCCAAAAAGATCTGAAGTGTGATCTCTTCGATTTTTATGATTCCAGACCGGGGTCCCGGCCGATCGAGACTTATCTCCCTTTCCACATTCTTCGGTTCCGGAAGGGCAGCCCCTGAAGTCCTTCAAGTCCCGAGGTTTGTTATAATTCCCCTTAGCCTGGACCTAACCCTTGTGTAATAATAGCAACTTCCACATGGTTGGCATCTGCATGCCATTTAGTTTTTTCTTCCTCTTTTTCCCTCTTTTTTCCTTGTTTTAGGGCACTTTCGGTCCTTTTTTTCTCCCCTCGCTTTTTCCCCTTAGAATAATTTATAGAAATAGAATGAAAATAACTATCTTTTTATATTTCTTATATTTTCTTATATTTTCTTATAATTTCTTATAATTTCTATATTTTTTATCTTTTTCCACTAAATCCCTAATTCCCGCCACCCGTTCAAAACCGATGAACTCCTACATTTTTGATATCCTTTTCCCTCCCTTTTTCCCCACCATCTTTCTCTCTTATAATATCCTCTTTTATAATACGCCTTCCCCCATACTTTAGCTTTTTCCCTCTTGAACCCTTTCTAATATACCCCAGTAAGTGTTCCGATTCAGCCCATCCCGTACAGCACTGATCCATACAGCCTTATGACGGTAACCAGTCTGATCATGCAAAACAGACGGAGCAAAGCCTCTGGAAAACCTCCTTTGCGGTTACCCATCATCGCTCCGAAGGAAGATCTTTTTGACGCCTTTGCCAAGTCCGAAAAGACCATCGCTCCACCGCGCATCCGCTTGCCTCCGCGATCTCGTACCGGTTGTTGGTAAGTGATCGTCTCTATACCCCTGAACACCCAAGCTTATACGTTTTAGGACATGCCGAGTGAGTTTCTTTGTCTTTCCCCTCTAAAAAAAAAATAAAAAACAGTTGATTAATTGGTTTTTTTTTTCTTTTTCTTTTTCAGAGTCGAAAGGGTAAGTGAGTTGAATAATTTGTCTGTAATTCCGTGGCTGACGCACATTCTCTAGTCAAATGTGATGAAGGACATCCGCAATGTAATGTATGCATTCTTCACGCTTCTAATTTCCACTTTTACTTATCTTCACACAGCAATGTACTCGTCTAGGCCATACTTGCGATTATCGTCCACGCTTGGCTTTTCGCGATGATACCCCTCGTATCATGGGTCGCATGGCCGATGTGAAGACAAACGGCCATGTCGTTTGGGATCGTAAGCACCTTCTTTTCTGAGGGTTTTCTTTTTTTTTAGTACTAACTAGAGTAGTTACCTCGCCCGGTTCCAGTGATGAGAGGACCGATTATTTCTCTCTCGGGGATTCACTTCCGCCCTTTTCCTTGCTCACTTCGGATGAAGAGCGAGAAAAGAAAGCAGAAGCGTTTAGTCCAGGCACGTACCATGTCGTGATGACACCAGAAAGTTTCTCCTCTCTGCCAGAATATGCAGACGATGCAATTGAGAAACCTAAATCAAATCCCAGCGAGTGTAGGAGTGCGACCAATAGTCCCACAATCACGGCCAAGCCTGACTGCAGTGTGGGAGAAGATCCCAATGTGGTGATTTTGAAGACTTTTGAAGATGCTACTCGTCGATCGCCGTCTAGCGGGAAGATCAGGATCTCTCCAGCATCGGAGATCTCCGATCCTTTCTGCAATTTGTCTCTCTCGCCAAAGTTCACTTCTCTTCCTTCGCCGGATGTGAAGGTAGAGGAGATGACTTTGCTACACCCATGTCTTGACCAGCAAACTCAGGATTCTACTGTCTTTGCCCATTTCCGTCATGTCGTATGGAGGCAGTTGTTCCCTCATGACCATAGGCTGGATGATTCGTCTGGATCTGATAGTCATAGTCACTTTATGACTCTCAGCATGGGCTTCCTAGAGCAGGAAGCCGCTCGTTTTCCTCCTGTGGGTAATCCATTCTTCAGTTCATATGTTCGTGCTAATAAGACTCACAGCTTTCTCACGCTATGATGGCTGTATCGGCCCTTAGTCTCTCACACAGCGGCACAGGTCACAACATCGACGCGCTACAATATTATTATCAAGCTTTCCCCTCCCTCCAAGTCAGCATACAGAACAATGATGATCTTGTTTCTGACGGACTATTCCTTACCCACTTCCTGCTTCTGATCTATGAGGTAAGAGGCTACCGGTTATTGCAATTCCTCTATATACTTACAACCCCTTAGATCGCAGCTGCTGAGCCACATGGCTCAAACCTTTGGTCTCACCATATCTCTAATCTCCTTCACATCGCCGTCCTTCGACGGGAGAAGTATGGTCAAGAACCCCACCCATTTATCCTCTGGTGGGTATGCCACATTGACTTGTACGCCCTGTTCAGCGGAGCAGGCACGGGAGAGTTTGTAGCAAAGGTCATCGACCAGCAGATGCTCCCTGGCTCTGAATGTCTTCTCTACCCTTCGGCCCCAGAGGGCTACAGTGTGATCTACTCCGACGAGCATGAGAGCTTACCGGTGATTATGCGCCTGTACCACGATACATTCCGGCTGGCTGCGCAACTGGGCTTCTTGGCTGCTAAGCTTCGTCACGATAAACGGACTCTGCCTTTTGCAGAGTTCGACCCGAGATCACGGGAAGTAAGCGATCTGCGTCAGGCTTTCGGGAGACTGTGGGAATGTCCCGATGTTGCCTTCCTGCACCAACATCAGGATAACCTCCCGCGGCGGTCTCGGGAGATCATGCAGCAGGTCAGTTTTTTTTTCACACTTTGCCGTTTACAAGCGAACTCTAAAAACTAACTATTTCTAGTCCGCTACACTGTACCATGTTTGCCAACTCTTCTCCTACAGCAGCATGTGGCCCGGACAGCGTATGGAATCGGAATTCCCTCCAGACAGAGAAATCGATCACCACGCAACAGAGATCTTGCGCCTAGCTGAGCAGACTACACATACGCGCCGAGCCGATCGACACTTCATCGTTTTCCCCTTATTCCTAGCAGGTGCTACGGCATCGGCTAGTGGATTGAAGATGATGGCGATGGAATTAATGGCTAGCATGGAAGATGAGGAAGATGGCATGGGACGTAATGCAGCAACGACTCGTGCTATCCTACAGATTGTCTATGAGCGGCAATTAGAACGACTCAGGGTGGGTCATACATATGATGTTGATTGGTCGGACTTGATGGCTCAAGAAGGTCTTCAAATGGTTAATTTCGGGTTTTGATTTTTGAGCATTGGCGTTTATGGGGCATATTGGGTCATGATTGATGGAATACGGGCTATGTATAGAAATGAAATATAATCCATGGAAGCTATTCGGGCCGACCCATATGTAAGTTCTATTTTTATATATATGGAATAGTTTTGGCATGTAACTATAGTGAACGAATTACTTAACTAACTAACTAGTATCTAACTAGGCCAAGACAGCAACTTGTGATAATATCTCATCACCTGCGGGGTCGGCGCTTCGCCTACTTGGCGGCTACAGAGAGTCTCCTGATCTTCCTTTTTCTTCTCTCTCGGACAATTTCTATGAATAGATGAAATAGTTCTCTTTGCCCCGCATCTACCCCTCTGTTCCAACTTTGCGCTTATCTCCCGTTGGGAGTACACGTATTACTGTCTGTGGCTGAATTCTGTCTTCTGCAGCTTCAAGCCCAGCCGCAATTTCTCAAGGATGAGTGCTGGTAGTAGCCGTGCCCTCCATCCCGAGGAGCTTTTCCTCAACGGTGCCAGACAAGAATCACCCACCATCGGCCCTCTACGTATCAACAAACGGGACTCGTCATCCCCAGCATCGGCCGCGGGTTCCAGTCCCCCACCAAACGCCCCGCTACCATACCCGGATGACCGTCAACGTCCCCAAATGCGCACCTCAAGTTCCAATGACCGATATCACGACAATATTAAATACGGGTCTCCGCCAGCTGGTCCTGGCTCTGGCTCCGTGAGTCCGAATGAATACCCAACAGCGCTACGGCCGCGGGACGGTCGCGAGCCCCGAGTCGCAACACTGGCCGAAAGAAGAGGTGCAGCCCCTAAGCCGCTTCCCGAATCTCCTAGCTACGATGCGCCAGATCGTGACGCCATAGCGGCTAGACAGTATCCTCGACCCCCGGCAAGTCAACCGGCAGGCCCACCAGAGCCACCAGCAAACACAAGTCAATATGATTACCGTCAACAATACTACCCGCCCCCTCAACGCCAAAGCTCAACTTCCGCAGCCCGTCCCCCGTCAAGTCTACAGGCCCCACAAGGCCCGCTCAATCGCATCAGTTCCACTTCGACAACCCGCGCCCAGCGTGGCTCGCCCCCGCCTCCAGAGACACCGGTCGTGGGGCCAGGCCAGAGCCCCGCCTCCGACATTGAGGCCCGCTATGCCGCTGCTGGTATTGCTGGTACTGGAACCCTTCAGGGTATCCAGTCGCATAACGTGGCCGCGCAGAGGCGAGCAGAACAGTACTCTGGACAGCAGCCCGTTTTCCAGCAGCAGCGTCCGTGGACCCCGACTGAGCAGCCTGGTTCGCAGCCTCATGGGCCTCCGACGGTTTATCAGGGTGATGAAGTCGTTACGAATAATCAGCCGGCTGCTGTGCATCCCGGTCAATACAGCAGCCCGCCGCCCCAAGCTCATCCGGTTCAATACAGCAGCCCGCCGCCCCAAGCTCATCCGGGTCAATACAACAGCCCGCCTCCCCAGGCTCATCCGGGTCAATATAATACCCCGCCACCGCAGGCCCATCCTGGTCAATATAGCAGCCCGCCACCTCAGGCTCATCCTGCCCAGTACAGTGGATCCCCATCCCAAATGCACCCTGCAGCTGGCTTACAGCAGCAAGAACAGCCAGGAAGAGTTGCCCCTAACGCCCTGGAACACGACATGGACCGGATGCGCCTCAGTTCCTCTCCTCCTCCTGCCTACTCAAGTGTATCTGGTCCTTCTGCTTCAAATGGGTATCCAAATGAAAAGCACAGCGGAGCAGCAGCAGCGGCGGCGGCACCAACAGCTGCTGCAGCTGGAGCCGCAATGATGCACCCGGCCTTAGCGAGCCAACCCAATCCTGCTGTAAAAGCACATTCACCTGCACAGACAGCCTCCCCACAGGACCATCCCGCTTTCCGGAATGACCAGAGGCAGCAACAGCAAGCAGGACAATCCCCACAGACGTCTGTTGCTAATGACTTGTCCGGTTTCCATCACCAGACAATTCAGGTGACTTCTCCGGGACCCTCTAGCGCAGGTCCGGCATCTCCACCACCTCTTCCGGAGGGGTGGATTGCGCACATGGATCCAAGCTCAGGGCAATATTACTACATCCACTTGCCCACGCAATCAACTCAGTGGGAGTTCCCGAAAGGACCTACGCCGCTTAACCTCAACGACACACCGTTGTCACCAGTGGCAAGTGTGTATAGCGCCCACCCGCTAGGTTCACCGGGTCTCTCGGCTTTCGGCAAGCCTCTGGCATCGCCGGGTGTGCCTTTGACTCCTGGTTTTGAAAGCCTACAGTCTCCCATAGTGACTGGATTCTCTGGGCCTCCCCCGAGTACTGGCATGGATCTATACAAAAACGTTCCGACCAACGGTGTCTACTTTGGCCCTTATCTGCGTTACACCAACATGGATCTCGAGCGTGGAGTCTGGATCGGATCTATCCTGCTTGTGACAGATGCCGCACAGCCACCCACAATCCACATGCACCAGAGTCTAGACCTGTCTCCAAACCCGAGACAATTGAAGGCAGTCAACATTGCCGCCCATCAACGCTGGACATTCTACAAGTATGAGATTGACCTACAGATGGACGAAGCGGGTCCTGCAAAATGGACCTACGCCATCACCTCACACCTTGGCTGTACTCGCTACGAGTTCCTTGTCGCTGGTCGACACGAGACCAACTGGCGCTTTATTGCTATCTCTGGAAATGACTTCTCACTTAATGTCAATGCTAGTGAGCGGGCTCGTGTGGGTGGTGTCGGCTATATGTGGAAAGATATCATGCAAAAGCACAATGAGATCGGTGGCTTCCACGCCCAGTTATGTCTGGGCGGTCAGATCTATGCGGATCGCATGTGGAAAGAGATTCCATCTCTCAAGCAGTGGCTGACTATCAGCGGAAAAGAAGCTAGAAAGAACGCTCCTTGGACAGCGGCTAACGAGCAGGATGTTTCTTACGCATACTTCCATTACTATACCAGCCATTTCGATCAACCCCATATAAGGGAGTCATTTGCGCAGATTCCTTATGTCTGCCAGATTGACGATCATGACATGTGAGTCGTTCATAACAGCAACAGTCAACTAGCAACACACTGACATAAATATAGATTCGATGGATTCGGCTCGTATCCCGAGCACATGCAGTTCTCAAACATGTTCAAGAACATAGGCCGCATCGGAATTGAGATGTACCTCCTCTTCCAGCATCACACAACCCTCGACATCCTCCGCAACGTCAGCAACGACATGGACCTCTTCACTATCACCGGCACGGGCTGGCACTTCGTTAAATACCTAGGTCCCGGCGTCGTCGTCGTCGGTCCAGATTGCCGCTCAGAACGAAACCCACACCAAGTCATGGCCGGTTCCACATACCAGGGTCTCTTCCCGAAGATTGCAATGCTACCACCCAGTGTGCAACACTGTCTCTGGATGGTCGCCGTGCCACTCATCTACCCCCGTCTAGAGACAGCAGAACATATCGTGCAAACCGTCGCAACCGGAAAGCGAGCCGTGACTGGCGCGTACAATGTGCTAGGCAAAGTAACCAGCTCTGTAGCCGGAGTAGTCGGCGCGAAAGACTTCGTCGGCTCAGGATTCGACTCTGTGAAGCGAGCTGTCGGAAAATCAGGACTGATGGGCGGTATACTGAGTCCATTTGGTGAATTTAGCTCTATGGACGAGCTACGCGATCAATGGACTCACGAGTCGAAGGTTTGTCCTCAACTCCCGTATCCATCCATATATACTAACCCAACCCCAGGATCTCGAACGCACATATCTCATCCGCACACTACAAGGCATCGCCCACCAAAAATCAATCCGAATGACCTTCCTCTCAGGCGCCGTTAACGTCTGCGGCGCTGGTCTCGTTCACGACCCCTCAAACCCTTCAGATCACAAGACAATGTACCAACTCATCGCCTCCTCCGTTGTCAACACCCCTCCCCCTTCATACATCATCAAGCTCCTACACAGCCATAGCAAACCCCTCTACGTCCCCGCCAACGGCCACAGATCGTCCGGCCAGGTGAGCGATACAAAGGAAGATATGATGGAGATCTTCCAAACAGACGTCAACGGCCAGGCTCGTGAGTACCGTAAGCTCATGGCGCGAAGGAACTACGTCGCTATCGTGGCGTATGACCCTGAAGCAGTTAATGCTTCTTATGGTATGTCGGCCGGTGTTAGTAAATTGAGTCTTGCGGCGGACTTTATGGTTCAGGGCGATGGGGCGCTTGGAAATGTGGTTAAATTTGGACCGGTCATTGTGCCGTGTTTGGATCAGGGGAGGTGATGAGGTTTGAGGGTCTATATACTTGTATTCCGGGATCCTTGTCTTTTTGCCCAGCATTCTTATTGTTTGACGGTCTTTGAATTAGTTCCCTTTGGCGTGTTTGCATATGTTACTGCTCTTGCTTTGTTCCCTGGGTGTTTCTTGTTCATGATATGACAATTACACCGCTGTTCTAACTTGATTCTTATATTTGCTATTGCTTGAAGTAACAATTTTAGAAATGGGATAGATATCTGGTTGAAAGATCATTTCTCGTAAAACAAAGTACCGGGGTATCCTGAGTATAAAAAATCAAATAACGCCAGCATCAATCCGAATAGATATAGTCATTCTATCCAGTTGGATCTCCCCCAGGAACACAAAGACCAATCCTCCAAAAATAATCCCGATGAGCAAAAAACAGTTCCCAAAGCCGATACCTCGCCGGTATAGACCAGTCCCCCCGAAGAGGTGATAGTCTATCCTCACAACTAAGATCAGATGGATGTCCCAAGACCTCCTGCTCCCCAGACACACCTTCAGCACCACCATTCGACCGACATCCCTCCTCAGAACCAACTAACCCAACAGGCACATGTAAATCCCGATACAACTCAACTAAAACCTCTTCCTTCCCCCCACCAGCAATACACCCAGGATCATCCCCACCAAGACAATAAACCACATCCTCCACCCGCGGCGGCAACTTCACCCTCGAAATAAAAACCTCCCCAGCATGAGGCCTATACCCCCACTCAGCAAGCGGCAACATGGGAACCGGATCACCGACATGCGTCACACGACGAAAACGACCAGATTCGGCACCAAGCCCGAACTGCTTATCGATGAATGCCGCAAACGCCCCGTTCCCAATCATCGGCTCGCCGAACGTCGTAACAGTTACGTCCCAACCCTCCAGACGCATCTCCAGTCCTGCGAGTGCGGCGATGGCGCCGCCGAGGGAATGGCCCACTAGCGTTATGGTATAGTGTGGGTATTTATTACGCAGAGCGGAGAGTTGGGGAAATATATTTGTTCGCGTGTGTAGCCATGAGCGCAGGAAGCCTGCGTGCACGGTGCAGTTTTCGCAGGTTTCGCTGTAGGGGATGTAGGCTTGGGGGTAGACGGATAGGTCTATTATTGTGTTTGTTATTGAGTAGGTGCCGCGGAAGGCGATGATTATTTGTTTAGAGGTGTGGGAGAGGGCTATGTAGCCGCATGAGTCGGAGAGGAGGGGGCCGGTGTTCCAGGTCTGGGATAATTAGTTGGTGTTGTGGATAGGGCTGGAGATAGGCTTACGGTTACTAGTTCTAGATCTGGGAACTCGGTGCAGTGGCTGAGGCACTGAAATGGTTGTTGGACTCCTGTTGTTCCGACGCAGTAGGAGATGTCTACTAGTCGGGATAACTCCTCTAGGGAATTGAATAGGTCGGTTGAAACATGTTTGGTCTTGCTCTGGGCTGTTGCGGGGCTCAGGAAACAGGTGTATAGTAGTAAAGGAAGGAATAAAATGTTAGTCATGGTGTAACATACTGACTTTGGGAGCTGGAGGAGGGAAGATACAAATACATTCAAGCAAGAGAATAAGATCTTGTGATGTGGAGATGTGACTTAGAATCCGGGGTAATCTGAAATTATGTCATCTATTTCCTCATTGGTCAGTTGTGTCGATCAAGATACCTGGATCTACAACTACATGGTGAAGGCAAGGTTGCAATCTGACCAAAGACTGGAATGTACTTGAAGGATTCTATCCGATACTATATGCATGTTGACTCTGACCATGGACAAAGCCAACATTAAAAGGTAGTTCAAATCAGGCGGTCCAAATGACAACACGACCGTCGACACCGCTCGCTACAATATGTTAGTCTCTCAATCTCAAGTTTCAGGACGGCAAACTTACTGCTGAAGGAGCTCACAACTCCGTTGCCTTCTTCGTGGGCCCGGATGGTGTGCACAGTGTTCTGGTGGGTAGACTTGAGCTTTGTGTCCGCCTGGGCCTGGCCCTTGAGATCCATCTGTCGGAACATGTTCAAAGCAGACTCCTCGCGGGCACCCCCGGCTTCTCCAGCCTTATTCTCCAGAGAACCGGCAAGTTGCCATCCATTCTCATCTCCGCGGAAACGGAAGGGCTCACAGTCCTGGATACGGTTAGTACAAGGCGTGATACCACTAAAAAAGAAACGACTTACATGTCCAGCTGCAATGATCTCAGTCTCGCCGTTCCAGATAAGGCTGTTAAGAGGCAGCAAACGGGTAGCGATATTCAACATCGCCCGCGGAGGCTGCTCCGGAGCGCTGGGGTACACGACAGTCACACTGCTATCGTGTCCAGTGAAGGCGAGCGCATTACCACTAGGAGAGAAGGCAACACCTTGGATCCAACCAGCAGTATCATTCAGGTATTCACCACAGATGGTGTTGAAAGGAAGGCGCTCTCCCCACGCACTAGGCTCCGGGCGGGTATCGATACCCTTAATGAAGCTCGAGAAAACCCGGGCGTGAGAATCGGTCGATCCGGCTGCCAACAGGACGGAGTTCGGGTGCCATGCGAGGGTTGTAATAGTGCTGCGAATAGGCTTCTTGATATGCTTTGAGATCCACCAGTCATTCTCCTCCTCGAAGTAACAAACTGCAATCACTCGGGCGCCGGAGCCGACGGCGAACTTCTGCTCCGATGGAGACCAGCGCACAAAGGTTGCGGCGCGGTTGATTCGGAGAAGAACCAGGGTAGGTTTCCATCCGGTGGGGGTCTTCTCCCAAACGTAGGCATTGCGATCTATAGAGCAAACACCCGTTAGGTATTGTATATGGTATAGTAAAAGAAGCCTTGCCAAAACATACCCTGCGAGCAAGTGACGATTCGGCCACTGTTGGGAGCAATATCCACACTAGTGACGGTCTTCTCGTGGCCCTTGAGCTCATCGCTCAGCGCAAACTTGTTGCCTGATTGTTGGTACAGCTCCACATTGTTCTCCCGAGCGACAGCAAGTGTCTTCTTGTCGGATGAGAACGAGTGGTCTGCAATTGGTGCATGGAAGAGATGGTGAACCTGAGGAGTAGCCATATTGGAAATAATAGCGACAGGAGGATCTCTCTACCGTCGTGCTGTGTACTTAGTTGATGTAGTTGCCGGACCAGGAGGGGAGCTGCGTGACGGTGGTGCTTAGTCAGAAAATACATCACATGACCCCAAGCTACTTTTATGTGAGTCGCCATGGACATAGCACGCGATTGAGCTTCATTTCTCCATACGCTATCCCTTTTGCTCTTTCAATCAGACGACAGCCTTTTCGAATTTCACTGAGAAATGGCTTCAAAATCATTGCCCGCCCGTGGAGGCCCTGATACTAAGGCCGTCGCTACCGGCCCTCCCAACCAGACGTGAGCTTATCCTTCCAAGCACTGGAGACTGTGGCGCATTGGTACTAACAACTTTTAGTCTCTTCTGCACACAATTGCCCGACAAGAGGATTCCGAAACATGATCTCCGAACGGCACTCTATGCCCTCTTCTCCACATATGGCACCATTCTCGACATTGTGGTCATGAAGACCAGCAAAATGCGAGGCCAGGCTCATGTCGTGTTCAAGGATGTCCAAGCCAGCACACAGGCACTGCGAGCTTTACAAGGATTCGAATTTTTCGGGAAACAGATGGTATGTTTTAATACCCATCTATCGTCGCAGCCCCATGCTCAATCAATGGATGTCTAGAAAATCGTGTACGCCAAGGGATCATCAAATATCATTTCCAAACTTCGCGGCACATACGTTGCGCCAGTTGAGCAGTCTGTGCCAGCCCCAGTCACGACCGACCTCCAAAAGTCTATCTTCGGTGCTCCTCCGAGTGCCCTCCCTGCACGACCCACGACAGGCGCCAATGGAGAACCACAAGGCTTGAAGCGAGCGCGCGAAGAGGAAAGTGACAATGAAGAGGCCCCAATGGACGAAGACAGCGATGTGCCAATGGAGGCTTCCTCTGATGAGGAGTAATCTAATGAACAAGCCCTGGAGGCCCTGCTGGGGACCGAGAGAGACTTGAAGTCCTCGCTTTGCATGTGATGGATGTTTTAACGTTACTAATATTACGATTCATACCTAGGTAGAAAAAAAAAGCACCTATAAGGAATATTTCTTAAAGCCTATGTAGTGTACATTTTCGTTTATTTCTCTTGATCATATACAGCCATTAGTTATACTAGCAGCATCTAAATTATCAGATAAAAATAAGATAAAAAAAACCCTTATCTATCCAGAGTCTAAAGTGATCTTATCTTACCAGAGTCTTCAATATCACACCGCCTTATTTCATACTTCATATGATCTTTTCACTTCTCATTTTCTCTTCTCTTATATCCCCTCTATCGTTCCCTTCATATCGCCTATTGGTCGTCCGGCCTGGCTTCGGACATCCTCCCCTATGAACGCCCTATGTTAGGGTTCCGAACTCATGTATCAGGCTTTGATATGCGCATGTCTTCAAATCCTACTAGTTACATGCACCTATCATTTCCTCTGATTCAACTCATATATCATTATCACCACCGCCGTCGTTGTCATCGCTATATCCTTCTTCCTTATCCGATTCAGCGAGTCCTAAACATTCTGCTGTGGAGATATCTACTAATGATAAGACTCTATCAATAGAAATGATAATATCCGCTTTTGAAAGTATATTTTATGATTTTGAAACACCTCTAGTTCCTAACTATCAACTAGATGAACCAAATGTCGCTATAAACGCGCTGCGGGACGTAACTAGACGAGTTCAAGGACCTAGTCCGTCACCTATGTAATGCGGAATATGTGACTTATACGACTATAGTCGTAGGGACAGAACTACACATTATTATATTCATTGTCTCCAAATAATGGCTAAAATCCAATACTACACTCGTCATGTATGGGTTAAATGGTAGAGACGTTGTCTACCCCCAGATTATTTTATGTATCTGTGATACTAATCAAGGCTTAAGTGACTATAATTAGTATGATATAAAAGACTGTTATTGATTCTGCTAATAGCTACCCTGTGGATTGATGTACTAACTCAGCATACCCATTTGTACTTTCATCTTCTTCCAAGAGTGCCGTAAACTTTGTGGTTTTATTCTCCGGTGTTTCTAGCATATGCAAGAAAGTATTGCCTGGTACTGTGCTAAGCAAAAAGCTCGCGTGGAACGTGCAAGTTCACGCAATGACCTACAAGGCCAAGCCAGATGAGCAGATATGATCCAGGAGTGACGCTCTGTGCATCTGCAATATTCACCATGGCATCCGCGGTGTTGCATGGGTGGACGAAAAAGGCCGGGGCGCCAGAGTCAGGATGGTACTACAAGAAAAAAAGAAACAAAAGAAGACGTAAGCTCTTGCCACGAGGTTCCGAGGATTCACCTACACCCATACTAATCCCACCCATTATACCCACACTCTTCAATTCCTGCCTGTACCGCTCCGGTACAAGATACTGGTAGACTTCATCTAGTCCGAGTGGGCCGTGGTTGTACCACCTGAGGCCGAAGTACAAGACGGGGACCTGATATGTGGGGGATAATAAGATGTCATAGTCGATCTGTAAGCTGGGCTGCGGTTTGGCGCGAACGAGAGCTTCCTGCGGTGAAGAGTCAGGACAAGTGGACACGTCCCTTCGGGGCTAGAACTCTGCAGACCGGATCATCGTCTTCCAGTGATTCTTCAAGGTCTGCCAGTGCTGGGGTGTCTAGCGGGCTAGGGACATCGACATATTTTGTGATTCTGAGGCCTGTTCCATCGGGCTAGTTTCATTCAAACCATATTTTCCCATCAGTTCTTTGTTCCACAAGTTCTCGATTAAGGAAACAGATAAGATTAATGGCTTATGCATGGAAAAAGGGATACCTTTGTGAGCAGTCGAATGGCGGACCAGCAAATATTTTGGGCTGAAGTGCATCGATCGGCGATATCTTTACATGCACCTTCAAACTCCGACTGCGTGAGGAATGGAAATACAGAGCAAAATTCAGCCATACAGCTGGAGCCTGGGGGAGATGACCTCTGTCCGGATGCAGACGCTCAGCTGTGAATGCGGTGTGGCAAGGGTACGGGGGTTTCGCAAGAATAAGAGCACTTGACTTGGTCACTTGTCACTTATATCAAATTAGAAACCTTGGAAGATGAATCCACGGATAAAAAGTGCTTAAAAAAGCAAAAAAGATGATTGCGATGGTCCGGATAAAGAAAACAATGGAGTTTGTCAAGAATACTACATGTGCCAAGAGGTAACCAGTACCTGACTTATATATGGCGTGGACATATTAAATACAAGTACTAAATACTTCTTCCGGTTGCGGTAGAAGGAGGTACCTTTTTTTTTTTTTTTCCCTGTGCCGCGTGGAGATTGTAGTTGTCCTTCTGCATGCAGCTTCATCTAATGCAAATGCGCGTAGCATCTTTGTGGCAACATGCTTGCGTCTTTTCTTTCTAGCGTTTAGTTGCATATACACACGTTTGTCTAATTCTCTCCACTTTATGTATCGTATGTTCCCCCTTCCCTATCCCCCACCACTTACTGTTTAATTTTTCTTTTTGCTGTTTTTTTATTCTATTTGCGATCTATAATATTAATGTCAATTTGTCTGTCTGATTTTGATATACCCCTGCTCTTTCAACCTCCCCGTGAACCGAGATCGTGAAAATCATCAAATCCTGCTTTGTGAAAGGGGGATTCCCTAGCCAAGATTATCTGCTTTGACGTTACCCCCCGTCATCTTCATCTTCCAGCTCTCCAGTCCAACCAATTCCTGCATTGCACTCAATCTGAAACACGGACCATCATCTCCGGGTTTGTTGGGAAAACCCTGAGCTGCCAATCGTCTCAATTCCAATCCAAGTGGTTGTACAAGCTTGGGGCTCGGATTGTGTCAGGCAATCAGGGCGTGGCTTGACGTCAGAAGTCCGGGGTGCGATCTAATCTGAAAAGCTCTATCGGGATAAGCCTGGAAATCCCAGAGCTAGGTCACCCTCGTGCGGGGGAAAGGTCACCAAGCCCTTCCAATTGTATATCATTCTGGTTATCCTGCACATGCCTTGAATCTGGAGCATATCTGAATCTACCTTGCATCTGGTGTTTCTGAAGTCATGGGCAACTCTCAATCGAGCCAAGCCAAAGACGACACCCGCCGCTCCAACCGCCTTTCAAAACCCCTGACCAAGAAGTTCAATGCCAGTCAATTTACTCAACTGCCAGAAACTGACCCTTCAACGTTCAGTTCAGGGCTGATAGGATGGCAAAACCCTTGGGTTGGCAAGAATATTCCCTGTGCCCCTATAGAGAAAAGGGGCAGTTACCCCAAGAAAGCAGAGATCCCACCCACCCTTTTTGAAACAGAGTCATCCGAAGAAACCTCGGAGGATCGAACCTTGGTATATGATCAGAGTCCCACGCAGCGTCATCCAACCCGCCCAAGCCTGTTGACCGCGAGCTCTTCGAGAAGAACATCGTACCAGTCGGAAACTTGGGAATCAGCCTCCCAACCCTCGCCTCTTTATGAACAGCCACCAAAGCGGGCCAGTTCGACTCGAATTCCCTTACAGAGGCACAACAGCGCTGTTTATGAAAATCATATCGGGGACGCGACATCCTCCAACACCCACTTCTTGGTTGGCAACCAACGGTTCTCATTAACGCGTCGACGATCGCTCCTGACACGACCTGGGGTCGCCACAAGACGAACATCGGGCGCAGTTCGACGCGTCCCATCGCCTATTGGTGAGCCTGAATGCCCGATTGAGGATCCGACTGAATCGAGTGTTTTGCAATGGCCGTTGCCTTCGAATCAGAGATCGCGTCTGCCATCCCCAGTGCGGCCGAGGAGCCCGATGGATACCCGATATACCCAGCTCGGAGCACTCAAATTAGGTTCTTTGCGAGTTGTAAATGGCTCCGCCTCCCCATGTCCGACCGAACGCATTCCATTTAATGGGCCCTGCGCTCCAGGTTCTGGGCTCGGTCTTGGGAACATAGACGTCACAGGGCCTAGCAGGGGGTCGACGCTGGATATTCCATCCTTGCCCGACTTGAAGAAATCGGACGATGTTCCAGGCAGTCCATTCTCTTTCGAAAAGTCTCCCACTATCACAGTCCAGCCTCGGGCAAAAACATTATTTCCTGTGGATACAGAAGACGAAGGAATTGTCCTCTGCGATGATACGAGAACCCAGTTGGACAAAGGTGATCTGGACACTGGTCTCACCCGGAGCACCTTTCAATCCGTCGACAAGCCCGACAGTGGCTACAGCTCTGCCACCTCTATACATTCCATACAGCGGAGCCGGACTCAGAGTTCTGCTACCTCACAGACCTCTAGCTCATGTGGTACAGACAGCTCAAAGAACGTCTGTACCCCGAAAGGCTCGGCTTCAGGTCGAACAGGCGAAAAAGTGCAGCGTCCCATGAGCCTGCAGACAAAACCGGAGAACTACTTAAGGCTGTATCCAGTCGCTGCTCCTTGGTATGATTCGAGCGATCCAACTCCCCTCACTCCGTCGCGATCGCGTCGGTCAACCTTATGTGCGCCCCGATACACGGAGTATTCTTGGCCGCGCGAATCCGTTCTCGAAGTCAAGTCCGCTGCGGTCTCTGTTCCACAGCAGAGCCAAGGATTTACCAGGGGGCCTTTATATGGAGATCGATTGTCCTTAGGCTCGATTGATCTTGCGTCTACTACGGGTTCCGCCACAACTACAGAATCGCAACTCAGCCACCAACCACCAACCGGAACCAAAGAGCAACTTCGCAGGTCGGTCTCTGACTATCAAATTCATGAAGAATATGAGACACAACGACAACCCTCTCGATCCAGAAGCCGGCAGGGAAGTCGCATCTGGAGCATGAAACCAGGCGTTGACGCTCCTCCGCTTCCTACCATCAGGTCCCCAGGTTACTTGCAGGATGACCTTGACCTCGATGGTGAATTAGCTTCTGAGCCGGTGCGAGGCCGTTGTCGAAACCGGAGCAATGACTATCGTCGTCGGTTGACAAAGGCCCGTCCCCAGACGGATTTGTGCATACGATGACCTCTCCTTTTTTGGTTATTGATTTTCTAGTAATAATTTTGTTGAACATTTTCCGCCTTGGATGTTATCTTGGTCTTGTCTCGTTTACCTATGGCGTCTACAAAAGTTCATTGTGGAGGTGGTGCGTTTTTTCTTCTTTTTGGAATTTGGTGGGAGTTTTCGAGATATTTTGGATATGGAGTCTTATTAGGGATACCCTTTTGGAACTGGAAGTGGAATTGGCGTGAATTATATCTGGCGTTGTACACAAATCCATCCTGTTGTATGCCATCTGCTGTTTGCAATTTAAGGGTTTATTTGGGCGTTCTAGTCCCCGGAATGCACGTCTTTTTGGAATACAATCTTAGTTTTCAGTCATCTTGCCTTATAGGTATATAATTCTCCAAAGCGTGGGGGCTTCCCCAATTCTGTACGAAGTAAGGTTATGGGGTCAAGCAAGGGGCTTCTAGTAGGCGCAGGGTCAATGTTAAGTTCTCTATCTAGCGGCATATTACCTGTCTAGGCACGGGATAGCAATATAATAAATATCAATTTAGATTAATATAGCAAAGATCATTATACAAATGCAAGCAAGGAAAGAAACGCCACCCGGAGATCCCAATGCAAATGCAATCAATTAGCGATGGATTTGAAGCCAACACCATTTTGATTCCAAATTACTCAATGCGAATCTTCTTCGGGGTAGGAACCGGCTCTTTCGGCACAATAACAGACAAAACACCATTCTTCAGACTTGCGCGAACAGAGTCCTGATCAACACGCGCGGTGAAGCTAAATGTGCGCTGGAAGTCACCGATGGACCTCTCCTTCGCCCAGAAGTGAGGCAGGTCATTCTCGGTTGGGTGCGAAGCAGCGGTGTCGGCCGTGTTGGCAGAGCTAGTAGACTCGGCATCCTCGTCTTCGACTGTAGGCTTGTGCCAGCCTGCAGGAGACGAGCTGCGGGAGCTGGCATCGTTGTCACTGATGTAGTCGCGCTCCGTATGGCCCTTGATCACGAGGGTGTGTGGATCGGTGAATTCGATCTCGATGTTGCTCTGGTCCACGCCTGGGAGCTCGCCGTCGAGGTGGTAGGCATTTGTTAGCTCGCGCACATCGAAGGCCGGTGCGAAGGAGGAGCTGCGTGTTTGCTTAGAGCGCTGGAATGATTTGGGACATTGGCGAGACTTGGATTGGGGAGTCTCGTAGTCATTGAGGAGTTGGATGAGTGGCGAAAAGCCGGGTTGGGTGTAGTAGAAAGCCATTGTTTGGGATTTTTGGATTGAAAAAAAAAGTTGGAAGAGAGATGGATTGTCTTGGAGACTGTGATGATTGTGTTTTGTTTAATTTGTGTTTTATTTGCCCTGGAATATCTGCCATTTTATATTCGTTGCTCTTTGTAGAGGTTGATTGCTTATACTCCAGCGGAAGCATCCAGAAACTAGTGGCGCAGTCGACAAGCCGCCACCAACTTCAAGAAACGACCACTCCGTTCCATTCCATACATGAATAAATTCTACTAACTCTGACAAATAACTATATGGAATGAATAATTCAAGATTGGTAATTACTTTACGCCTCGAAACTTCCAAGAGCTTTGGAATGAGTCAATAGTGACGGTAGGGTAGTATAGGCAGAACACTTCCATGACAAAGTCCTAATGACTCAACAGTCTATGATATATACTATTATACAAAATGTCCCCAAATCCAGGTATCAACCACATCATGCATGGCTATGCCTTTTAGGTAACATATTCAACATGTCCAACATGTCCGCAGGAATCCATCCTAAATGGAACTGGCAACGCTGGAGATCTCCGATTCTATTGCAATGAGTGAACTGGTGGCGTCATAAGGGTGAAAGGCATGAGACATACAAAACTAGCTGTGTGCTCCCGTAGGCATCTCGAAGAACTAAGTTTCTGGATTTGGCTCCGCTCATCGGATATTGCGGATTCCTGGGGTAGCATATAACTCGAGCTGTCGATTGCCTTTCCGCAGGAGATATTCAATAGTGCTGAAATCCTTCTTATTCACGGAGAGGTGCTTTTGGAACTCCGCCCTGTACACCATCTCAGCCGGATTGCACCGATATCTAGGGGGGATGTTGTCGGGAAAGGAAAAAGGATAGGGGAGATAGGAGGATAGATAGGCAGTAGACCCTTACCGAGCATATTTCTTGAAATTGATCCTGGAGTCCTACAGTAGAATATCAGCTTGAGGTTGACGTCGGATGAGGTGGTATAACCCACCTCAGGCTTATTTCGGATCTCCCGTAGACATTTTCGGTATAAAGACAGAACGTCCCTCTGGAGACCGGAGAGCCTAGCCATTGCGAATATGAAGAGGGGAAAAGCTTGCAAATCATTGGGTGGAGCTGGACATGTTTCCCGCTCTGGGGAAAAAGAGGTTCCCGGCCGAGTGCCCAGATATCACCCCCATCCCCAATCCTAAGTTTCTAACTTCCCCATATTCCCCAATGGCTACTTTTACTGTAAGTGCGAAAATAAATCTCTATCATCTAAGGGGGGAAACAGCTTTTTTTTATAAAAAAATTGATCTAATTGAAATTACTCATTGCAATCAACATATACTAATTTCCTAAATAGCACCTTATCCGCTTCCTGGCCAAGGATGGCCAAGTCTATTACGGCGATGCTATTCTCCCATCTGGAGTGAGCGATATCGCCAAAGCCACCAAGGCCAAAGTCATCCAAGGTGACATCTTTGGCCAGCACCAGGTTACCGACCAGGTCGCAGAAGTGAGCATGCTCCTCGCACCCCTGGCCCGTAAGGATATCGGCACAGTCCGATGCTTGGGTCTTAACTATGAGCAACACGCCAAAGAGTCGAACATGCCCATTCCCACGTACCCAATATTGTTCTACAAGCCCGCCACTTCAATTTCCGGCCCTACAGACGATATCCCCGTGGCCCAACTTGCCCAGGAGGGCGAGGGTCTGGATTACGAGTGTGAACTGGTCGCCATTATCGGCAAAGAAGCCACTAACGTCCCCGAGAGCAAGGCTCTGGACTATGTCCTGGGTTATGCTGTCGGCAATGATGTTTCCCACCGCGATTGGCAGATCAAGCGGGGTGGTGGTCAGTGGGGGCTGGGTAAGGGATTCAATGGCTGGGCACCGTTCGGTCCTGGTATTGTTTCTGCCAGTGTCATTACGGATCCGAATAACTTGGCTATCTCGACCAAGTTGAATGGGGAGACGGTCCAGTCTTCCTCGACTAAGGATATGATCTTCGGCGTGGCCAAGACGATAGCTTTCCTGTCCCAGGGAACTACACTCTTGCCTGGAGACCTCATCTTCACTGGAACGTAAGTACACCCCATGAACAAGCAAATGCGCTTTTGGATTTGATAGACTGACTGTTTGACAGACCCCAAGGTGTGGGCATGGGTCGCAAGCCCCCTGTGTGGCTGAAGGATGGCGATGAAGTTGAGGTTTCGCTGGAGGGCGTCGGGTCCTGTGTCAACCGAGTGGTCTTTGACAAGCCTAGCGCTAAGCTCTAAATCTATCTCTCTTGAACTTACCTTGAGACCAATGAAAGGGTTGGCACTGGTTCAAGTTGTATATAACTACCTGCACATTTCAGTCTTGGCAATTGATCATTGAGGTTATTTGGACCCAAAAATTATCTTTGCATCCGTAATCCCGTGTGCATTACATGTAAAAGAAAAAACATAAATAAGGATCTAAGCAGTCTGAGCGCCGTATCCCCTGATTCTCTCGGCAAAGGCCCAGCTCTGACCCTCAATCTGCTCATCCTCCTTCAGATCGATACCATCCTTCGTGATCACGGCTATCGAGTACTTGTCGCTACTTCGTGCATCGCGGTAGAACAGAACCTTCAAGCATGCCTTCACAGCCCTGACGGCGTCTTCCTTGGTGACTTGTTCAAGGGGGGTACCCTCGGGGAACTCGCGGCGCAGGATGGGAACCGCAAGATGAGCTCCGAATCCCGTAGCTAGATGAGGAGCAGAGAATGTTGTTCCGAGCAAATCTGCCGAGCTAAGGAAGGGCTCCCCTTCCGCATCGAAGCCTGCGACAAGGACGTGGTTCCACAGCGGGTTGAACTCGGAGCGTCGTTTGTAGAAAACCTTTGCAAGGTAGGTGTGCAGATTCTTGGCGTTTAGCATGTTGCCGTGAGGCGAGTAGTTCTCCTTGATATCCATGGAGTCGAGGAGACGGTCGAGATATTGCATGTCGGAAACGTCACCGCCAAAGCCAACCATTGCCTTATCGCCGAAATTACGCAGACGCTTGGTGTCGGAGAAACGAGCCAGGGATCCGTAGGAGGCTATATATTCACAAATCGGATCACGTTAGATGACAATGCAGCGAAGGGGACGGAACGTGACAATGAATCGGCATACCCAAGTTGTCGGTAGCTATAACGACTCCGCCATTAAACTTGACACCCACCACTGACGTTCCGGTCACTGCAGGGGATGAGGTATGGGCCTTGGGACCCGTGGTCTGCAAATATGAGTGATCGTAGGCACCGTAGACATCGTTCCTAGGCTGGACGGATAGTTAGCAACAGAGCAAGGACTGGGAAAGTTGTGCCACCTACGCGACCCCAAGCTTCAGGGGAGTGGTTCATGATGAATGAAAATAAATGATGGTTTCAAGGCTCGAAGAAGGGAAGTAAATTGCAGACAATGAGGGAAGACAACAGATGGATAGCACAGTAAAGTGATGACGATAGATGGGGAGCTATCTTAGGCAGTCGAGCTGACGGAGAGCTCGGCTGACTAAGATTCACGGTCACGGCGGAGAACGGAGGATGTAGACCGTACAACTATGTATGGAGTAAGTTACATATCCCTTATTGTAGATATTTGTAGGGGAAAAAGTAAATGATTGGTTATACTATATTTAGCTACTTAATCCCGAGGTCTATACGGAGTACTTTGTCCGACCTAATTCGGTGCTCGTATTCGCTTCCAAAGAGACAATCCTGCTTCGCCTCAGAAACTTATATACTTCATAGATGGCTGTGCACCCGGTAGTTTTTCTGTCCATTTGACAATCTACGACCATTCAGACTTTTTCTCGGAAAATTTCAATGTCTTTTTCTGGCTCAAGTCTTGCTGGGTCAACGGCATCTGCCCATCCCGTTGAAGACAACGGGCCTTCACGCGTGTATAATATCACCAACCGGCTCTTCCACCGGCACTACGATATCACCTCAGCAGATGACCAGCCTCTATTTTACGGCGAAATATCTATGTTCACCCCCAACAAGCCCGACCTTATTCTCCATGCTGGTACCAGCACCCAGGCCCCAATCGTGGCCGTCTCCAAATTTAAGAAGTCATCTGGTGACTACAAAATAGGCATTGGGAACCCCAACGATGTCAGCGCCGTGCAGTGGGAGGACATGACCAAGGAGCTCATTCTCAAACCAAAATACCGCTTCGAAATGACAGTTCAATGCGGATCTGATCGAGGTCAGAGCGGGAGGCGGTCATTCCTATGGAAACGAACACGAACCCTCGGCGTTGAAAATTCAGCACCATCTAAATGGACCGGCCAGAACTATAAGCTCGTGGATGAGCACACCGAACAGATTCTGGCTGTCTTCTCAGGTGCGACAGGACTGAGCAGAGGTGGGAAACTCCAAATCAGAGTGGAATACGGAGAGGACTTTGATCGAATGGTGTTGATTTCTTGTTTAAGTCTGTATGAGAAGGCGAGGCGGCGCAAACAGAGGGGATCTGGTGGTGGCGGCGGAGGGGGAGGCTGAAACGAGCATTTTTGTTCCAATGTATGATCCACAAGTATGATAAAATACACGAGTCCAGCTGTGCGCTATGTCAATTGAGGGGCCATCGTTGATCCTCTTCTAGAACGTTTTCTAGAGTCATAGGATATACCACCAGGATGTCTATCCGAGACAGGTGCACAGTCTTAGAGTTGATCGAGGACAGAAGAGGCCTTCTTCTTGAATGATAGGATACCAGAACGGGGGTTCCCTTGTCCGGCTCACTGGATACTGGAAACATTCAGGCTATGTGATGAGGCCACCCTTTCAGGTCACAATTCCGAATGTCCGATATTCCCAAAAGAACTGATGCCCCCAGGCCATTCGAAAACTGGCATGCTATAGGGTCGGTCTGCTTGGTCCGGTTGAGGTTGAACGAGTCCTCAGGCAGACCCAGTGACGAAGTCAACCGAGCTTCGCTGGCCGGATGCTTGTTTCTCCTCTAATTTTTTACGAAAATCTTGTTGGGTTCTCAAGAGCTCTTCCTTGAAACCCCATTTTGGTAGATTGGAGGTATTCCACAAGTCGGCGGGCAGCGATGTGTCATATTGCGATTGCTCATTGATCCCAGCATGTTCCATCATCTTCCTCAACAAGCTTGGGTTTTTAAGCGATGAAGAGCTGGCCAGTTTTGAGTTGAAGTGTATGCCTTGCTTTTTGAGCGAGAGGAAATGCTCGAATTTCGCGTTCGCGGCTGGGTTGGGAGACCCGGGAGGTGATGGTGGGATGTCTAAATTAGGAACCGGAGGGAGAGTGAGGTCTTGAACGAGTCCTCGTGAAGCCGAAAATGGAGACAAGTGTCCGCTTGTCGAATGCTTGTCCTCCGAGAGGGGCGCCATGTCCATAGAAGCGGGGCCAAGGACAGGTCCTTCTGGAACTGAATCGGTGGCAATGTGAAATGGTGTCTCTTTTGGTTGTTGGTGGGACGGTTTATGATCTGGATATATTGTCAGCAAGTTGGAGTTTACTGCCGGGGATTAGGAAGCATGTTACCTTTGTCCTGGCCAGCTTGCGAGGTTGTAGGTGGGATATCCTTGTTACGCTGTTGCTTCTGAATCAACAACTCTGTAGCACTACACTTTCGGGGCTAAAAATACCTGGGAATTGGGTGCAGGGCCCTTCTGCTCTACCTCATCCTCACTGCTGCTCTCATAGTCACCAAGGCCAAGCATCACGTCGCGGTTTGTGTCTAGGTCCAAGCGTCGAGATTGAAGGATGTCAAGAAGACACTGGAATAAGATCCAGAGATATAAACAAGATCTCTAGAGTCGGAACAAGTCAAACTTAACGTCCAGGAATAAATGAGGTGTGAAGAGTAACTATCGAGACAGCCCTCCAGGGCTCTCGGGGAGCTTGGATAATTACCTAATCAGAAGGCAGCTACCGCATCGCGTCAGACACCCAGCTTCTTTGCTCTCCATCTTCCAGAACTCCCCAATCCCGAGAATCTTCTACTTCAACAATTTAATCCTTTTTTACCAGACTGCCACTGTGATATTCTCTCCTGATCAAGCTCTATCTCCCCGAAAATGACGTCGCTCATGGGTAACCAGTCTGGGACTATTGGATACTCCTTCTCTGAGCCAACATCCGCTAATGTCAAACAACACTCGTTCTACCCGTAAGGAACCACTTGATCAAACTGAGCAGGAATATGGGCTAACAGTCAGACTAGTTACACCGATAATGGCGGTTCCACCCTCGGCATCACAGGTGCTGATTTCGCTATCCTCGCCGGTGATACTCGTTCCACATCAGGCTACAATATCAACTCTCGCATGGTCCCGAAAGTCTTCAAAATCGGCGGTGATGATGAGACCGGCGAGGGAGCCACTATCATTCTTTCCGTTGTTGGTTTCGCCGCGGATGGAAATGCTCTCAAGGAAAAGCTGGACACCGTGGTGAAGATGTACAAGTACCAACATGGGAAATCCATGTCAGTGGGAGCATGTGCACAGCGATTGTCGACCATCCTCTACGAGAAGCGATTCTTCCCGTACTACGTACATGCTATTCTGGCTGGTCTGGATGAGGAAGGCGTGGGAGCTTTGTACAGCTACGACCCCGTGGGCTCTTACGAGCGGGAACAGTGCCGGGCTGCCGGTGCGGCATCCAGCTTGATCATGCCTTTCCTAGACAACCAAGTCAACTCCAAGAACCAATACATCCCGGGAAGCGGAGAAGGACATGCCCTTGTGCCCAAGAAGGCTGAGCCTCTGGACAAGGAAACGGCCAAAAAGCTCGTACAGGATGCCTTTACAAGTGCCGTGGAGAGACATATCGAGGTTGGCGATGGTTTGCAAATGGTGATTATTACTCGGGAAGGAATCGAGGAGGTGTTCCATGCCCTGAAGCAGGATTAGAATATAGGACATGGTAGATCATGGACTTCTTATCGGAGCGCGGGGCTCTTTTTTGATCAGTTGATCACAAACATAATCGAGATGACTGAAATTTCCATGAATTGATATCTTTACGTTATACGTCGTCAGGCCTCTAAGATCAAGAAAAAAGAAGACAGCGTAAAACCCGATGCACCTGAACGCCCACACCATGCCGGATGAGATAAATGAGTTGTGCAATCAGAAGCGTTCCTTCATTCGCGAGGCAACGGTCCGAAGATTGCCATAAACCTTGCCCTGTTTTGTATTAGAGATATCCCTTTTGAGAATTTATACGATCAAGACTTACCGGAGGGCTACCCAAAATCAAGCTGACAATTGCCTCTCGGGCAATGTGAATGTTCTTAAATCCACCCAGAATGTGAATCTTCTGGTCTGCAAGTACCACTCGTGTCCGACTGGCGTTTTCGATCGCATACTTGGTCTTTCCGTCCTTGCCTGCAATACGTCCAATGGCACGACCAAGATGTTCTCCGTTCAGAGTCTTCACATCCTTGATCTCGAAAGTTTGAATGTACAGATCGTCAAGTCGGAGAAGGGCAATCGCATCGTCGAGATCAAAGCCAAGAGTGAAGGCCTTGACGAAATCAGCACCTTTTTGCAGAGCTCCCACATCGGTGGTAAACTTGGAGGTTCGCAATTCCACCGATCGGGTTTTGATGTTCATTCGCACTTGCAACTTGAGGTGCTCGACGATAGGAGGGCAGATCTTGGCCCAGCTCGCTTTGAGCGGGGTCATACGGTGCGGTGGAACAGGCACCTTTCGTGTTTCGATCCGATATGCTGCGGCGACGTCTTTGGCCGGGGTGAAGACAGGGCGACCTTCCTCGTCGATGCGCATTTCACTGTCCTCTGTAGACTCGGCGACGGGGTTAATCGGAGCGCCTTCGTTCACGGCTTGTACATCGATCAAAACTTCATCATCCTGATCTATTGATTGTCAGCTATGAAGGATTTTTTGCAGATTAGATGGAGTTCTAACCATGAGAGACAGTCTCAGGCTGAAACCCGAGGGCCTGCTCTGGCTGGCGAATAGCTGTAGGTGCCGACATTGTGTTGATTTAAGAATGAAGTTTTTTCATAAATTCTGTTATCGCAAAATTTAATCAGTTCCCCCCTCACGGAAAAATGAAGTGTGGGCGGAAGGGAATTTTTTGATGCAAACAGGACAAACTCCGATGATTTCATTTGGGTTCTTCCAACCCGCAAGCTCGGAAGCTTCCTTGTCAACAAGTCAAGTGCTGTATATGATACAGTTTGTCGATCAAGTCTCTCATTCCTGTCCAGGATGTAAAGACAAAGATGTCTGCTAATCTGGGACGCCGACTGTACGCCCATATTTGGGATACAGCAAATCCGTTTCTTGGTCGCATACGAATAAATCCCGTACCGGCCGATGCTTATAGCTCAAGATTATTCCTCGATTCATCCATTTCAAATCTTCCAAGGAAACCCACTCATATCACGAGAAGATTCGCTTCTGGTGGCTTTTTCGTCCTCGGCGTCTCACCTACGTCAACTGTTGCGGACACTACTGCATCATGCATCCTCTCCTCTCCCACAATTGCCACCCAGTATGTTTGGAAGCGAACTTTACATACATCGAAGTATCATCAAGACGGGAAAGAGCCTTCTCAAGAGACCCATGAACGCAACGAAAATGATCATTCCCAGAAACTCGGCCAATCCGGCAAAGATACATCTACCACACATTCACAAGTCAAACCATCTCAATATACTCACTCAACAACGAACAATCGCCACTTAATGGACCGCTTACCACATATGCCTCATCTACATCGGCCAACCAAGGAGGAGCTTTTGGCCGCAGCAACCGGGTTCTGGTCACGCCTCAAAGTACGATTCAAATGGTTTTCTATAAGAAGTGTTCGTCCTTACAATTTGGATGAGATGACTGCCTTCTTCTCGTGGGTTTTGCTGGGCCACGTTGTCTGGGTCGTCGTGGGAACTACAACTTTCTTCTCACTTCTGATCCTTGCGATCAACACAGTCTTTGCTCAAGGTACGTCCACTTTTTGTTGTAGTAATGTCTGGATACTAATTTGCTTGAACAGAAACATTGGCAGGGTGGGTGGGCAACTATCTCACCAAATCTTCTGGAGTCAAGGTTGTCTTTGAATCTGCAATCGTGCCCAAATGGAAAAATGGCGTTATCACGTTCAAGAATGTCTTTGTGTCGAAACGGCCAGGCCAAGGTGCAGGCCATGTCAGTAAGGGCTCATCCAAGTCTGCAGCAGCCGAGGCCGCAGCTCGAGGTGACACTGGATTTGAAGATTCCCAGATGGTATCTGATGAAGAGGAAGATACTAACTATACACAATTCGATTTGTCGATCGAGACGGTCAACGTAACACTATCATTTACCAAATGGCTCAACGGAAAGGGCCCACTTCATGATGTTGAGGTGAAAGGAATACGAGGTGTCGTCGACCGCCGCCATGTTTATTGGCCGGAGGAAGACTTGGATCCTAAATCCTACCGGCATGAGCATAGTCCCGGGGACTTTGAGATCGACTCTTTCAAGATGCATGATCTGCTTGTCACCGTTTACCAACCAGATAACTTCCGTCCCTTCTCCGTGAGCATATTCTCGTGCGACCTCCCTCAGTTGCGCAAACAATGGCTCTTCTACGATTTCCTCTCTGCCAACATGATGTCTGGATCTTATGATAACTCTTTGTTCACAATCCACGCTCGTCAAACCCATGGATTCACCGGTATCCGGCAGGATACCGGAGCAGAAGAAGATGGCAAGGAAAGCCCGTGGAAGAAACATAACAGAATTCGAGTTGATGGACTTAATGTCGACCATCTCAACCGTGGTGTTCAGGGCCCCTTCTCTTGGATTCACGAAGGGACAGTGGATATCGTGGCCGACATCATGCTACCTGCAGAAAACGATGAGAGCTTGGCTAAGGTGATGGTCGATTTCTATGATCGGTTGGAAGCCACTGTCACCTCCAATCGTTATCCGGAGCCTCTATCTTCAGACTCCAATTCAGAATCTGATACTGAAGATCGACGTTTCCTCGTCATGGATTTGCGAGTGCACCTCAACAACGTTCGGGCAGTCGTGCCCATCTTCACCCGGGACCTTTCTTACATTAACAACGCACTGATCCGTCCTATTGTTGCCTATATCAACTCTAAGCGCACTTTTATTCCCATCAATTGCCGATTAGTCAAGCGCGTTGGAGATTTTGATGGAAGCTGGACCATCTTTGACAGTGGCCTGATGGATGACCTGTCAGCTGCAGTGAGTACCCTTTCTTTTTCCTACAATTTCTGATCATTACTGATAGCCTTTCCAGACCTACGACGCGTTTGCCCGAGATGTCGTGGATGATCAAGCCCGCAAAAGACGGTTCAAGAAAGTCGGGTTTTGGTCCCTTCAGCTGGCCGCCCAGGCTATTTTCATGGGCATGGCTGGAAACATCGCCTAATTGTACTACTATGTGCTTCATTTGATTGGCGCTTTTTACTTTTTTTTGGTCTGTATCATAGTCATTGCGGTCGCATTTACAGGGAGTCATAGGTCATCTCATCTTATTTTCAAGATAGAATCCGTTTCAAGCCGAGTAGGAAACAGAATTCAAACTAGTCTAACCATGAGACTATTTCTTAGGTATTTCACTGGACTTTCAAAACAATCTAATCACCAACTCTCCAATAGTTCTTGATCAGTGCCACCGCAGTTGAGCCGAATGCTGGGACGGCTTTGTACTACAAACAGTTTATATATCCCATTTCCCCTTGTATAATGTGGGTAAAAAGCCATTAATATACACAATATGCAATTTGATATAGGAAACAGAAAAAAAGAAAAGACAAGGCCAGAGAAAAGAAAAGAAGTACAGTATATTGTAGACATGATACTACTCTCTTTAGGTAACTCCGAGTGTAGAGAGAGCCAGGGAGATTGAAAGGGATCGGTTCTGCATACCAACACGTCTCAAATCTTCCTCTTCTCTTTTCTTCCTTAGTACTGAGTTATCTAAGATCGTCGCTTCTTTTATATTTATCTTATTATTATCGTTTGTTATTATTCCTATTAGCTTGAAACCCCCTTTTTGCCCCCACTTTACTTTATTAAGCTCTCCGGGGCTCCAGGGCTCTCTCCCAAACTCTCAACTCTTCTCTCCAGGGCTGCGTCAGGGAGTTTTTTTTTACCATTATTTTCTTTCCAATCAGTTGATCGCTTGACATCCCTTTTTCACCCCCTGGCGTATAAGCTTCAGCTTCCGGGGTCCCGCGCTCTCGCCCCCTGGGCCTTCGCCTCGTGTCGCCCCCGAACGTGACCCCTCTGATGATTCTCGATTCCTGCATTAGCCATGTCGCAAGTTCCGCGAGGGAATGATGAAAGCTCGCCAACTTCGTCTAAGAACCAGACTGGCTACTCTGTCAATAACGGCCTCATCCCGCGGGATTATTTAGCTCGATCTGATCAACGCCCCGGACCTGCTCCTGGTTCCCGACATATCACACCTTCCCCGTTGCATACAAGTTCCCTGCCTCAGTCGTACCGTGTCGAAGGATCTGCATCTCAGAGTCCCTTATCTCCGAAATCCAACCCTTCTTCCTTCCAGAATCGGTCGCCAGTGGCTCGCATGGCCAATGCGCAATACCCTGCACCACCCTTCAGCTCTGGTCAGAGTCTGTCGCAATCACCAGAAATGGTAGGAACAGAGTCGGTGAATGTCAGCGGTCAGTCTGGCGAGAGCTGTATGCCGAAGTCGTCCCGTGCGCCGGAACCCGATCGATCTGCCTCTTCCTCCGTCAGCTCTATACACTCAATGCCAGGAGATCGCGCACCCCACCGTGCCATCCCTCGCACCTCGTCGATCGACTCTGCTATCTCATCTCTCTCCTCCAGCTCTCAGAGATCGGCCTTTGATGTCAATGCTCTGAGTTCAACCGATATTCACAATCTCATCAACGCCGCTGGATCTGCCGAGGCTGTGATCGTCCACCTCTTGAAAGAGAAACACCAAGCGGCCTCTCAGAACGCGCAACTTTGGAAACTGGTTGATAAACAAAGAACTTTAATCCTCGGCCTTAACAAGGATCTAGAGCGTGCTTTCCAGGAGAAGGATAAATATCGGAAGAAGCTTAAAGACATACAAGACGCCCCGCCATTGCCCGTTACCGCGCCCTTAGCCTCTATGGCCGCACCAAGCAGTGACAAAGAGAATGAGTCGCGCAAACCTGACCAACCATCGATTGTCCCACCATCTGAAACCTCTCGACGGGGTTTCGAAGACACCACAAGCCCGATCTCTCCCGCGGATATCCCATCTCCAGTAGGAGACGAAAGGAGCCGGTTTCCCCATCCAAATCGCAAACCACCGCCTGCGCCTCTAAATCTACGACAAGCAGACAATAAAAGGGCATCTTCGGCTTCAGATTCTGATCCTGGTTCTGATCCCGGTTCCGATTACGGCGACACCCAAGATCTAAATGGGGTTCTGAGTGCGGGCCGTGGGCGGAGAAAGACGAGGGAGCAGGACGACCGGGACCGCGAAGCTGCGCTGCAGAAGGATATGTTTGGGTCTACCGGTTCTGTGGGACCAACCCAGACAGCATCCTCTCACAGCTCCCGAGATACAGCAACATGTAGCCCGGAAACAGTCCCCAGGGAGCTTTCTACAAGATCACCACCGAATGTGGGTGATTCTAACTCACTGGGGTCGCTTTTGGGCGCTCGCCCGCCCCCCGCTTCATCCTTCGGTGGGCGCTCCATCGTTGCTATGCCCATGAGCCCTGGACTGCCTTTGAGCCCAAGACCAGAAGACCGACCTATTAATTCCCCCATGCCTCGCATGCCACGGGACGCGTCCACTTCCATAGCAGCCGGGTATCAGGCCCCAGGATTGCCGCTCTCGCCAAGAATGGCCAACCACCCCATGGGCTTTGCTCCGATCCCTTCGGGGCGTCCCAATGGCCCTATCCCATCAATTGATCCCACTGTTATGATTGATAGCCCGAGATCTGCAACTTTCCCCGATAACCAAATTTACCGAGGATTGATGTCTGATGAATATCAGGGCCTGCTTTTGCCTCCGAATGCCCTTCCTCTGGTTCAAGTCAGAGTGTCTTCGTCGCGGCTTCGTCCTTCTCGGAACAGCTATATGGCGTCCAGGCCCCTAGATGAAGAGCCTGTTTTTACTCTCAGTGTGATTCTACGATCAGAGATGTCAGAGCTATGGCGAGTTGAGAAGGTCATTGGTGCTTTGCCCCAGCTGGACCAGAAAGTCCGGCAATCTTCTCCGTTCCCCGGAAAATTACCGGATAGAAGTATTTTCAGCGGACACTCCCCTGCTAAGGTTGACTTGAGGCGTGCTGCACTTAATGCGTACTTCGACAGACTTTTGGACACGCCAATGGACGAGAATGCCGCGATAGCTATGTGCCAATTTTTGACAAGTGATGCCATTGAGCCCCGAGATGACGAAACAAGTCTGCTGAAAGGTCTCGCCCAAACAAGGCCTGATATGCCTCGTGGACCAGATGGAAAGCCTCAAAAGGAAGGTTACTTGACCAAGCGAGGCAAGAACTTTGGTGGCTGGAAAGCGAGGTATTTTGTTCTCGCTGGACCCGAACTGAGGTACTATGAATCTCCGGGTGGTCCGCACATGGGTACTATCAAACTCCATCATGCGCAGATTGGCAAGCAATCACCAAAATCCACCGAGACTGTTCCACCTGCTGGGTCCGAGGAAGACTCTGACAACCAGTATCGCCATGCATTTTTGATTTTGGAACCGAAGAAGAAGGATTCTTCGGCACTTGTCCGGCATGTTCTTTGCGCTGAAAGCGACGAGGAGCGCGATACATGGGTCGATGCTCTCATGGAGTACGTTGAGGGCGCTTCTTCTGAGAATGAAGGACGTGGCAGCCTATCTTCCAAGAGTCAGCCTCAGTCTCAAGATGAATCGCAAGTACAGCAAAGGCAACTACTCTCCGGGGCCGAGATGAAGTCCAAAATCTTCAATGGAAGCAAGAAATCTGGCCGAGGAGTTGATAGTCCCGACCAGGATCTAGGAAACTCTGTGCAGGGTTTCAGCTTTGAGGATGCAGTGCAAGCTGATCCTCCGACTATTGGTTCCACTCTTGATCATGCTCCCCGATCCCCACGAGTCCCAGCGGCTTTGTCCACAGAATTCAAGGACACTGCCATGTCTTCTACCGATCAACCAATGCAGTCTCCCAGGCTGATATCTAGGCCCACAAACGGCACAGTCATCCAGGACGTGGAAGCGTGGGGTAACAAAGCAAAGACATCGACAAAAGAGAAGAAACGCAGCATCTGGGGTTTCCGCACCAGGTCCTCTTTCGATCTTGCCAATCAGGCCAGCAGCGATACAGCCGTAGCAAGCAACAATGCTGAGAGGACGGGTCCTGTTAGACCTGTGTTTGGTATACCCCTAGCAGAGGCCGTACAGGATTGTGGACCGCCAGGCATTGATGTAGAACTGCCGGCAGTGGTTTATCGTTGCATTGAATATCTACATGCCAAGGAAGCAGCCTTGGAGGAAGGGATCTTCCGTCTAAGCGGCTCCAATGTGGTGATCAAAGCATTGAAAGAACGTTTCAACACTGAAGGTGATGTTGATTTTGTGTCTGGAGATCAGTATTACGATATTCATGCTGTGGCTTCTCTCTTCAAGCAATACCTTCGAGAGCTCCCGACGACAGTCTTGACCCGGGAGCTTCATTTGGACTTCCTTCGCGTTCTTGGTATGTACACATTCGGTGTTGTGTATTCTTGTATTCTTGTCTCCTGCTAACTTGACCGCAAAGAACTTGATGATCGCCAAAAGAAGGTGGCTGCCTTCAACTCTCTGGTTCATAGATTGCCTAGGCCCAATCTAGCATTGCTACGGGCTCTATCGCAGTTCTTGATCGAGATTGTGAACAATTCCGATGTGAACAAAATGACGGTCAGGAACGTGGGCATTGTCTTTGCCCCAACTCTCAATATTCCGGCGCCGGTCTTCTCGATGTTCCTCACAGACTACGATAGTATCTTTGGTGATACTGATTCGAGCTCTACCAAGCCTACGGAACTGACGGTTGAAAGTAATCTCTCGCCCGATGATATTCGTTCCCCACGTCATCAAATGTTCTCAGATCTCCCTACCCCTTCGTACCAGCAGACTTCGTTCCGAACCACTGGTGATGGGAACGGTCCTTCCGATGGCCCCAGAATACACTATGACACTGGTTTCACCCCAATGCAACCTAGCTATGACCAACCGACGCCCAGACATGAGCAATACAACCAACCTCCGGGTGCCGGCGCTTCGTATTCTTCTTTGAATGGCATGTTGGTTCCTAGCTCGGACGACACTCGCTCGGCAAAGACGAAGCGACGAGAGAGTTCAATGCTCTTTATGGATGGTAAGTCCCAAACATCGGAAGATTCTCGCAGCCTTTACTAATCTATTCCATGAAGATCCTTCCTTCTACCAGGGCAATTGAATTATGATTCGCTTCTCACTGGTCTTTTCTTTTTCCACGCCCTTCTGATTCCAGACTGTCCCAGTGGTCATGCCGCTCTTGTCCGGAAAAATTACGATTTGCACGACCGCAGAATGATGACCTTAACCCACTTGGCAATCTCAGCCATCGAAGTCGCGAGGGAATGTTTAATGATAATGGTAACCAAGATGTGGTTGCACACCGAATTTGATGGGCTGTCCATCTTGGAGTTGAGAGTTCCCATGCCATGGTCAGCAACTTTGACCGTCGTTATACCCCTTCTTTTTTTTATCTTTCCTTCTTTTTCTCCTTATTCATCGCCCTTTATTTCTTTCCCCCCATATTTTAGCGCTTCCACTGTGTCTCGGTGTCCATATATTAGTATCTGCTCTCATTTATCTGGAAATTTGGTGGTCCACGGTTACGCCATATGGGAGGCTGGAGGGCATAACTTTGCCAGTTTATTCTTTTTACAATTTACACGATTTGTGACGGCGGAATACAAATTTCATTTCATCTATATGTAATATCAATTCCCGTAGTCTCGCTTATTCAGAATCGTGTACTTTCTCCTCTCCAGAGACCCAAGAGTTCGCCGGTTTCCCTCGTCCAATCTCGGACACCATCCACCAAGGCCTTGGCCATTCCCTTGTTCTTGGACTTGCCATCAGAGGGACCTAGGCCAGTGGGTTTGCGGTCCCCGGTGACGTACTCAGAGCCCATGCTTGGCAACACATTTTCCCCCGCGCTCAGACTAACAAACAGAGCGAATGGAACGAGCCAAACACACAGGCCAAAGTATGAAGCCACTTCAGAGAAGGACGGCATCTCCGCGTAATTGACTCCATAAGGTTGACGCCAGTTGTTCGACGGAGGCAAGGGCTTCGAGAAATGGCGGAACCATAGCCAGTGGTTGAGACCGACAAGAAGGCAGGAGAGAAGGAAAAGAGGATCGGATAGTTTCACAATGGGGAATCGGCGCAGATTGCTGGCATATACCATGTGCGAAACAATGGTCAACACAGATAGTGACACAGGGAATCGGTCAATTATCATAAGCAGAACTTGTATCGCGATGATGCCGTAGATCAATCGTGTCAACACACGGCGGGCAAGAACCGTGTGTTCTTCCACAAGCTCAGATAGATAGTAGAGTCCCGAAGCTTGAGTTCCAACGAAGTCAGCGTTCCATTGTTCTTAAGATTCCATGTCGCTGCATACCTATCGCCAAGGTGAGAAAGGCGAACCCAACAACCACCCCGAAATAACCAACTAACGGTAGAATCCACATGGCGCCCAATGAATACAGAGCTGTCGAACGGTGACAGTGTTGAAAGGTAATGCAGGAGGCAAGCCTCGGAGAGTAGATTGGAGATGCAATCGGAGAAACGTGGACGTTTTGGGGTACGGATGCCTCAGGCACCGCCACCAAAAATAATTTAATGATTTTCTAAACTTCCAATTTGCAACGCAACTTGCACATTCAATACCACACACCATGTCGCGCCCTGAAGATATCCTGTATGGCCGTCTGACCCTCCACAGATCTTGAAACAAAAAACTAATCCCACATCTCGAAAACTCCAGCCCTCCGGACTTGTTCTACAATGACAATGAATCGCGAAAGTATACGAAATCCTCGCGAATTCGCAACATCCAAGCCAGCATGACCAGTCGCGCACTGGAACTCCTCGACCTAAAATCACCATCCTTTATCCTCGATCTCGGCTGCGGCTCCGGTCTCTCCGGCGAAATGCTGTCGGAAGTTGAGCCCGAAGACGGTGGCCCGCACACATGGATCGGGATGGATATCTCGCCCAGCATGTTGGACGTGGCTTTACAACGCGAAGTGGAAGGCGATCTATTCCTCGCGGATATTGGACAAGGCGTCCCATTCCGACCGGGTACATTCGACGCTGCAATCAGTATCAGTGCGATCCAGTGGCTGTGCAATGCGGAATCCAGCGATGTCAGTCCTGAAGGTCGTCTGCGACGCTTCTTCGAAGGTCTGTATGCCAGTCTTCGTCGGGGTGGACGTGCGGTTTGCCAGTTCTACCCGAAGAACGATGTCCAGCGGAGTATGATCAGTGGAGCTGCAATCAAAGCGGGCTTTGGTGCGGGTATCCTTGAAGATGACCCTGGCACTAAGAGTAGCAAGTTGTATCTCGTTCTGACTGTTGGTGGTGGTGGTCTGCCTGGTGATATCACTGGTGTTGTGAATGGCATGGATGATGTCAGTGTTTTGGATGCCAGACGGAAGGCTACAGAGATCAATAATGCTCGTGGACCCCCGAGGAAGGGAGATAAGGCTTGGATTCTGAACAAGAAGGAGCAGATGGCCAAGAAGGGTAAGGTTGTCAAGGCTACCTCGAGATACACTGGTCGCAAACGACGAATCGCTTTCTGATTGAACTGCTTTGTTTACGGATGCCGTTCATCTTTGGTGGATTCAATCAAAAGAGAAGGAAAAAGAGGAGAAAAAGCCTTGATGGAAAGAGTTTTCAAGTCATTCCCCTTCAAGTATATGACCACCCATTCTGTCTATGTATGCGCATTCCCTTGGGCGTTATCCACACGCCTGAATCGGAAGTTGATCACATATTCTTTGTCGAGGGATGCTCATGTGGGCCACCTACGATCTCGACTCAGGTCAAGTTAGTCGATTGTGAGGTGTCTGCTTGAGGCCTCGCAACGGATTGGAGGTTGGGAGTTTGAAGCTCTTTACCTGGGCACCGTGATATGAAGTTGGCCCTTTGAAGATTGGCCTTCTTTGATGTTTATACCCAAATATTAATGCAATGAATGTCCACGTTATGATCACAAAAGAAAAAGTGTCTATTGCTATAATTTGCTGGGGAACGTTTCGAGCTAAATTGAAAGGAAAGATAATACATCAAATGAGGACCACACCAACCAATTCATGGTGTGCAAGACACATTCCAAGACTCAGCAGGCAGCAACCTCAATCGTAGCGGTAGGTATATTGGAGTGCGGAGGATTCCAAAATTTACAGAGACGCCTCCATCTTGTCCAAAACAGCCCGGGTGAACTCGTGAGTGGTAGCCTGACCACCCATATCGCGGGTCATAGTGCGGCTAAAAAAAAAAGAAAGTCAGCTTGGTCATTTTTCACAAGTGTATTGTTTCACTCACCCTTCACCGATAACATCGTAGACAGCCTTGGAAATGCGGTTGGCGTGATCATCGAGACCAAGGTGGCGCAGAAGCATGGAGCCAGACAGAATCATAGCACTGGGGTTGGCCTGGTCCTTGCCCTTGATATCAAGGCCGACGTGACGGCAACCAGGCTCGAAGACAGCAACGTCACGGCCCATGTTGCAACCGGGGACAACACCGGGTCCACCAACGAGGGCAGCGCCAACGTTGGACAGAATGCCACCGTAAAGGTTAGGCATGACCATCACGTCAAACTGCTGGGGGCGAGACACAGCCTGCATGGAAGCGTTGTCGACAATCATGTCCTCCACCTCCAGGGTGGGGTACTCCTCAGCGACCTTGTGGAATGTGCTGCGGAAGAGACCATCGGCCAGCTTCATGATGTTGGCCTTGTGAATGCAGGTAACCTTCTTGCGGTTGTTGGCAAGGGCGAAGCTGAAAGCGAATCTGGCGATACGCTCGGACTTGGCGCGGGTAATGATCTTCAGGGACTCGACAACACCGTTGACGGACTGGTGCTCGAGGCCGGAGTACTCTCCCTCGGTGTTCTCACGGATGATGCAGAGGTCGACATTCTTGTGGCGAGTCTCGTAACCGGGGATGTTCTTGATCAGAGAGATGGAGGCGTAGATGTCCAGCTCCTGACGCAGGGCAACGTTGAAGGACTGGTGGCCTGAGCGCTCAACGGGGGTGTGGAGGATACCCTTCAGACCGAGCTTGTTGCGCTTGAGGGAGGCCAGGGACTCGCGGAAAAGCTCCTCGGAGTGCTTGTTACCGGCGTCAACACCGCTAACATCGACCTGCTCCCACTCAATGGGCACGTTGTCGGCCTTGAAGATGGTCTTGACCGATTCGGCGACCTCAGCACCGATACCGTCACCTTGTCGAGTGTTAGTCCAGACTATGCGCAATTTCAAGCAGACAAGGCGCAAAATATGTGAAGCATACCAGGGATGAGGGTCACGGTGTACTTGCCACCGTACTTGGTGGGCTTGAAGAGATCCGACTGAATGCTGGCGAAGGCTGCGCGATTTGGTTAGCGGGGGTTTCGAGACTCAGGAAATATCAATGGCGTACTTCTGGCGGGAACAGAGCGACCGAGAGAGGAAGCTCCGGAAGCGCTGCGGAGCAGAGTCTATAGAGCAGTTAGCGAAAGCGCCCAGCTGGCTTGAAAAGGACTGTCGCGGAAAGGCGGAAACATGGAAAAAGCAAAAATTGTAAACTTACCCGAGCAGGCTGTGCCGTTCTGGAGAACATTTTCAATTGATTAAGAGTTTAAACAAAGAAATTGGGACAGAATCACGAATCACCAAATTCGAGGGGGTTGGAAAAGGGAACAGTGAAAACGGGAAAAAAAGGTTCCGGATGGGCTCGGCATTGATGTGGTTAGCGCCGGCCCGATCTTATCTGAATGGATACAAAGACAATGAAATGACATATAAAACTCTACATCTCTATTCATTTACTTCGAAGGTTCAATTCCTTTCGTCAATTCTTATTCACATCTTCTTCCGGTCCTCAACCATCATCAACCCGAAGCTCAGTGGTTAACTCCAAACAAAAGATATATCTACGTTAATATACTCTAGCTCAACGAACTTGACTTACTAGCCTATTTGTCTATGAAAGCATTCGACATCAGTTCATTATTGGATTGGCAGGTGGACATTGGTCAATAAGGACCCTATTCAGAACGGGCAACCTTGAACAGTACCTCTATTCGGGCTGATGTCGATCAACAAAGAATTCTATTCAGGATCATGCCTCTATTCAGAGTAACTGGGATCTTCGAACTCATGCCCAACATGCTCTTCTCAATAACGAGACTATTATTGAACCAGCCATGATACCTAATCTTCACGAATATATAAACCATTGCAGTTCGTCTTCTCCAATTCTTTTCTCCAGGCATCTCCATCATCGAGCTTTCTCAGTATCTCTCCTTCGCTCTTCAAACCAATCTCCCAATTGCAAAGCCAATCAAGATGAAGGTCACCTCCGTTATCCTTGCTGTTCTCGCTGCTGGCACCGTCCAGGCCGTGGCTATTGCCACTCCCAACGAGACTCTCCCCAAGTGGTGTGGCCACATCGGCCAGGGCTGCAAGCGAACTGCCGAAGCCTCTGTCGACGTCAAGCGCTCGGCGGATGCCCTCGCCGAGGCCATGGCCAGAAACTTGCCCTTGGTCCTTCAGAAGTGGTGTGGCCACATCGGCCAAGGTTGCTACAAAGCTAAGCGTGCCGCTGATGCCGTCGATGAGGTCAAGCGTACCAGCGATGCTCTCGCTCATGCCATGGCCGCTCTCGAGGAAGAAGATGATGAGTAAAGGTACAGTTTCATCTATCCTATGTGTGGAATCAATTGACTGACTTTTCCCAGTGTCTCCTTTACTTTGAGTTCCGTGGTGTTGCATGCATCAGCAGAGACTGCTCGGTAACTCTCTTTTCTATTACTGATATGCACACTATCGTCTACTTTTTCGATATGCAAGCTCTTATGGAAGCCCGGTTGGCATGTGATGAATGCGTTATGAAAATGCCAATGGCGAACACTCTTTTATCTTCACCGTTGGACATGGCATTGATTTCTGGTAAATCACTATTTGATTTGTGGGGCGACGGATCATTTCTCGAAGAAATATGTATCTAGAATCAAAGAATTCCATCCCCTTTTAACACAACACTTCTATTCAGAATCCCAAAGTCAAGATGTTCCGGTCAGGGCAGGCCAATAATATGATATATCTTAGGCTCGGGAAGGAACTTTTAGAATCTAGTTGGTATGTTTCCTTTATACTAGTCGGACATGTAGAGGTAGAGGGCCGGTACGAACAATGATAGGAAAATATGTACAAATGGAATTCGTTTCATAGATCTATTTATGACAGAACTAATGATGGTATACACCACAGCTAGGGTAGTATCGTCCCATCTCTTGAAATGCGCCATATTGTGATTCCATCGGAGCAGCTCTGGTCATCTCCCACCATTGCTGACCTTGATACACTGGGTCCTTTGAGGGAACATAGGATTCACCAGTGGTGGGTTCTTTCGGTAGATGAGCGGCTTGGTTGGCATCGTTCTCGTAGCCAGATACCATGTACGGCTCAGCATCAGCATAGACATTTCCATCTCCACTGTCGTCCATAGCAGAATCATGCATAGCAAAGTCTGCAGCAGGAGCACTATCTTCATTTCCAAACTGAGAGTAGAGCTGCCATGTTTGGATCAGCCGTTCTCTCTGTTCTGCGTCGGCATTTTCAAAGAGAGCAAGCTGATCATGAGTAAGAGTGTTTGGATCAAGACCGTGATGCCTCAGAATATCAATGCTTGAGGGTTGGTCTGTGTGCTGAGCGATTCTGTGGGCCGAGTGGTGGTAGTGTTGGGTAATGCTGTGTGCAATTTCTGGCGCTTGAGGTGGTAGGATGGTTTCTCTAGGGGCGGGATGCAGTTGTGTCATACTCATTTGTCTATCAAACAGAGCGGAGAGTTCGTCTTGCACTTTCGAGTCGCTTTCCGAAGCAGACATGCCGCACTTTATATATACACCTGGTCAGGTTCCTTGGCATAGTAAGATAAGAGTGAGCACAATCTACCTGTTTACAGTGAGGGTTCTCGATAAAGGCGGCAAGTGCATTTGAGATATCGGAGACGTGCCCGCAGTGCGGGCACTGGTGTAGTATGGAGGAAGACATGGTGGATGGATTTCTGTCTAGCTGAACAATATCCGAATGGACGGGAAAACGTCGAAACAAGGATCGAATGTTTGTTCCTTGTAAGACTGAATATTAGAAAGAATTTGCGTTGTGTTTTTTGTTTAGGTCGAGGGGGAAAGATGCCCAAGTGCTTGTTCGGTTGGGCTGCAGTCCGAGGGGCCACTAGGAGATGATCATGTTATACTGCATATTATGTCTATAATATACCCATAACGAGCCCATAATATGTCTATTATGTGTACTATACACAATACTACAAGATACTCAAGTAGTACTTTCAAAGCTGATAGAGAAGACATACAAACCAAAGTACCAATTAGGTACCTCGCGGTCATGTGACTAGAAGCTCTGCCAGGCAACCCCGTGACGCGACAGCGTCACTGCTTAGTGCCTAGGAACCTCCGTTATCATCCCCAGAGCTTCCAACCTCACCCTACCTATCAATAGTCTCCCTCCAACCCGGCCATTCTCTTTCCTTATCTGTCCAATATACAGATTAACCCTTTCGGCCTCCCCACTGTGACGTCTGTTATTCTTGAACCTCACCGCATCGCATCACCAAAATCATGGTCAGTCAGCTTCGGATCTGCACAATGTGCTATGCTGTATCCCAATCAAGCTAACAGAGTGATTATTCAGACGTCAATCGGCACAGGCTACGATCTTTCCAACTCGGTGTTCTCGCCAGACGGCCGGAATTTCCAGGTAAACCAAACACAACCCAGCTCGTGAACGAGCCACGGAACCCAGCTTCCCGTTGCTGACCATACCAACTAGGTCGAATATGCTGTCAAGGCAGTCGAGAACGGAGGCACCGCTATCGGAATCAGATGCAAGGATGGTGTAGTGTTGGCAGTTGAGAAGATCATCACGAGCAAGCTCCTAAAGCCAGGCGCGAACAAGAGAATCGCGACAGTCGATCGTCATGTCGGAATTGTGAGACCCCGTTTCCTTTTTATCCATACCGCCTCTTTCCAACATGATGCGTTTTGTATCGAAACCATGCTACCAGGAAGGCTCTGAAATACCCCGTTGCTAATCCGGCTTCTATCTACCCAGGTATCCGCTGGACTAGTCCCCGACGGTCGCCACTTCGTTTCCAGAGCTAGAGATGAGGCTTCCTCCTGGAGAAGCACATACAAAGGTCCCATTCCGACCTCTGCGCTTGCCAATCGCTTGGGTGGCTATGTGCAGGCCTACACGCTCTACTCCAGCGTACGGCCCTTCGGTGTAACTGCTATTGTTGGTGGATGGGATACCGAGGCGGAGCTTCCAGTTGATGGACAGGTTGGTACTGGGCCCAAGTCCGGCTCCGGTGGAAAGGTCGAGGGTGCCAAGGCCGGAGGTCCTGGCCTATACATGATTGAGCCCAGTGGACTGTATTGGGTATGTTGAGAATTTTGTGATGTGGATGTGGTTGAATATGCTGACAGGAATTGGTAGGGATACTACGGTGCTGCTACTGGCAAAGGACGACAGGCTGCTAAAGCTGAACTCGAGAAACTAGACTTGACCTCGGGTACTCTGTCTTTGGCAGATGGTGTGAAGGAAGCTGCCCGTATTATCTATGTTGCCCATGAGGACAGCAAGGATAAGGACTTCGAGCTCGAGATGACGTGGATCAGCTCAGTCGATGGACCGACCAAGGGTCGCCATGAGGAAGTGCCCAAGGAGCTCCTTGAGGAAGCAGAGAAAGCAGCAAAGCGCTCCCTGGAAGGGGATGATGAAGAAGAGGAGGACAAGGGTCAAGGCGAACAGATGGAAGAGTGAATATGTAATAGATTATGCTCCCAAAGAATTATGGTTCTGTGAAGGTGTTTCCTTTCTCCCAAAGACAAGCTACCAAGGTCCAAGTTGTTTTCAAAAATCTAGATCAAATATTCAGGGTTTCCACCGTAGCCCTCAAAAGATACAATAGCTCGCAATTACAAAATTTTGCCCTCAGCCCACTCCTTCCTCTTCAATCCCAACTCCACAGCAGCACTTCCCCAGTCCTCGCCATGGTTGTGCATACCACTATTCCCAAGACCAGCCCGTTCTAATCCCTGCTGTTCCGTCAAAACAGTGAGCAACCCAAAGATAACAGGGACACCGGAATCAAGTTGGACGCGCATGAGCCCGTGGCTGACGGCGTCAGCGATATATTCAAAGTGCATAGTAGCACCCTTAATGAGGACACCGATAGCGATAATAGCATCGAAAGGCTTCTTGGGGCTTGTAGACCCGGCCGAGCCGGACACTTCGGTAGTGGGCGATGCCAGGAGGTCGGTGGCGCTGATGCCCTCGCCGGAGGAGTTGGCCTGGAGCTGGGAGGCGGCGTAGAGACTGGAAAGTGTTAGTTAAAGCTATATGGTAGCTATGATATAAGAGATTATCCCTACCGTTGCACTGCGAGAGGCAGCTCATAGCTGCCGGGAACTGTCTGGACTGTGATGTTGTCCTCTGTCACGCCGGCTGCTAGTAGAGTCTTCTTTGCTCCTGCTACCAGTTGTTCGATGATGACTGTGTTCCATCTAGCGTGTACGATCGCAACGCGGAGTCCAGAGCCTATTGTTAAATCGGTATTAGCTGGGAAGTTTTGCCGAAAGTTGGTTTGCTTTTACCATCGTGGGTCTGAGCAGCGCCGGGGCCTTTGATAGTAGTCATTTTGTTTGGGATAGTTATTTTAAAGAAAGAGAGAAGGTGTTGTTGGGGATTGTGTAGAATTGAGCTTGACTAATGTTTATGAATCAGAAGAGCTTGAGGGGCGAAATCCCTCGGTCCCGCATTTGGCGGGGAATGATAACGAACACGGCAATTAAGTGCAATTGGCCCAATGGAATGATTCTACGGTCAATGTAGTACAAGTTACATAGGAAGCATGGATTCTTTATGGTAAATTATAGGTGATAAAAAAACACACGAGATTCCATTGTCTCGAAGCTGAAAACACCTAACGATAAAAAGATGACCGGATCATAAGAATCGTCTAACCTTGCCCTAAAGAAACATTTACTCGACAGTGACCGACTTGGCCAGGTTACGAGGGAAATCGACATTCAGTCCCTCGCCAACGGCAAGCCAGTAAGAGATCAGCTGCAATGGGATCACATTGAGCAGACCCTGAAGGCAATCCACAGTCTTGGGCACGCTGATCTTCTCGGTCAGGGCGGATGAGAACTCGGGGTCATCGTTGTTGCAGATGACAATGGGGCGACCGCCACGGGCAATAACTTGCTGGTAGGCGTTCAGGGACTTGGTGAACAGGTTGTCCCGGGTGAGAATCATGATAATGGGAAGGTTCTCGTCAACAAGAGCCAAAACACCGTGCTTCAATTCACCAGACATCACAGCTTCGCAGTGGAGGTATGAGATTTCCTTGATCTTCAGGGCACCCTCAAGGGCAGTGGGGAATTGAGCACCACGGCCCAGCAGCAGCAAGCTCTTCTGGTTCTTGAAGGACTGGGCACACAGCTCCTTGATGGGATCGTTGAGCTTCAAGATCTGCTTGAACTGCTCGGAGATCTGTCCAAGACCCTCCATAATCTCCTCACGTCTCTCCTGCTTGGAGGCACGGTCTTCACTCAGCGACAAAGCGAACATGACCATAGCCACGAACTGAGAGGTGTATGCCTTGGTGGAGGCCACACCGATCTCGGGACCAGCGTTGATGTGCACACCGCAGTGGGTAAGGAGAGAGATGGAAGATCCGACAACGTTGACACAACCAACGGTCAGGGCGCCACGTTCCAGACAGTAGCGAAGAGCCATCAGGGAATCAGCAGTCTCTCCAGACTGAGAGACGAACACACAGGTATCATCACGGAACACTGGGGCTTGTCGGTCAAGGAAGTCGGAGGCGAGCTCGACTGCGATAGGAATCTCAGTAAGCTCTTCGAAGATACCACGCACAGCCATGCATGAGTGGTAACTAGTGCCACAGGCAATGAATATGATTCGTCGGCAGCGACGAATGGTCGAGATGTACTGACGGAGACCACCGAGGGTGACCTTCTTGTTGGTCACATCCAGACGACCTCTCATAGTGTTGACGACAGACTCAGGCTGCTCGAAGATTTCCTTTTGCATGAAGTGATCGAACTTGCCCTTCATGATCTCCTGCAACTCGAGTTCAATAGTCTGGATGGCACGGACGTTGGAGGTGCCATCATCCTTAGTCAGACGGTGGATGTTGAGCTGTCCCTCGTGAATGTGGGCGATATCGTCATCCTCAAGGTAGAGGACCTTCTTAGTGTGCTCCACAATGGCAGATGGGTCAGAAGACAGGAAGAACTCGACGGGCTGGGGGATGCCATCGTCGGAGAGGAATGCGCGAGACTGGGAGCGGTGCAACAACGACTTGTCAGGAGGAGCAAGGAGGCTTGTGGCAGACTTCTTGGCAGCCGCATTCTGGGAGGCCTGCTCCGCGGAAAGGACACCATCTTCGGAATATTCAACATCGACGAAATCCACCTTCATCTTCTTAGAGGTCTTCACACCGATGACCAGGGGCGAACCCTTACGGGCAGCAATGACCTCATGGGGGTAGTGAACGGACTTGAGCAGCAAACCAAAGGCACCCTCAAGCTCTTTGATGACTGCCTTGGCCAGGACTGTGAATTCGATGTCGGGGTGTTGATCGTAGAGGTACTTGGCAAGCTTGGCAATGCACTCGGTATCGGTCTCGGTCTCGAAACGGAAGCCCTTGCTCTCCAGCAGAGCCTTCAATTCCTTATAGTTGGTGATGATACCGTTGTGGACCACGGAGAACTCCCAGTTAGGATCGGAACTGTTAACAATCCAATCAGCTTCTCAACCTCTCGCTGATCTGTCCATTTTAGGGGACTCACCGGTGGGGGTGGCAGTTCTGGCGGGAGGGGGTGCCGTGGGTAGCCCAACGGGTGTGAGAGATACCGGCATGGGACTCAAAGGTCTTGCTCATATCCTCTGTGCTCTGTTCGATGAGTTCCTTCAACTTGGCCACCTTGCCAACTTCCTTGAATGCGCAGACTTCATTCTTCTTGTTGCCATCTACGGCCATACCAGCCGAATCGTAGCCACGGTATTCCAATCTGGAGAGGCCTGCGGGGAAATAACGGTGAGTAAATAAAAAAAAAGGTGGACCGGTTGAAACGAGCCGGGCTACTCACCATTTAGCAATGTGTCAATGATGAACCGGCGGTCCTTCTCGACAAGGTAGTTGATGTAGCCAAAGATTCCACTAAGCAGATTGTGAGTATATCACCCATTGAGGAATGTAGACCAAAGCATACCACATGATAGGCGATGAAAAGTGAATCGAAAAACAATGGGTATTGGGAGAATAAAGATTGCAGAGAGGATTAAATGAGAGTAGGAAAGGGAAATGGATTGAGGAAAACAAACAGGGCAGAGATGTTTCGTATTTATAGAGGGGGCAAGAGAAGGGGGAGGGGCGGATTATTATTAGCTCTTTGCAAGCTTTGATCCAATGAGGGAGGTGCTCGGACCAATTTTTGGTTCTTAGGAGAATGTCTCACTTTCTTATTTTTTTCCTTGGACTCATATAAATTTATAAAATACTAAAATAGTAGCTGCAGGTGGAGGTCATGCCATAATAGTACATTATTTTTTATTTTGGCGAAACTTTACCTGGCCAATTGATTTTCGGGTGTCTATTGCCGAACTACATCGACGCTAAATGGGAACCAGAAACAAAAAAAAAGTGGCGGAGCTGTTGACCCAAATTTATATAGGAAAATTCTATAATTAATATTTAGTGGCATTCCTTAGTGCACGATCCCCTGAAAAAGGAACCTTGGAAAAGGTTCGACAGACGTTCCACGCTTCTCCTTGCCCATATCCCATTTCTATTTGATCTCTGCGGAGTACTGAGATTACCCACTACGTTTTCCTTAGTGTACGCCTCAGTCGATGTGGATAAGCTGTACGGTTAATCTTTTGATATCGAATATCAGCCGCATATCAGCCTCACCTCAGCCTTCGGGAGAACACAGAGGGCCATACTATGACTATGTGGTAAACTCTGAAGCATTCCATGCTTAATTGTCTACTTCGTGTCGGAAATCCATGTAGATATGTATATACATATTCCACATACTACTACATAATGTTCAAATCTTGCACGGAGGAAAGAGGACTCCCATACAAAATATATATATATATATATATATTATATTAGACTATGGCATGTGGACTGGATTTTATTCTTGGTACAGCCGAATAACGAGATCAATCCCAAGGCCTCTACCATCTTTTTTAATAGCAATCAAATAATGCAAGATCAAACCGATCTGCCAATGAGTGCCCAAAGATACTTATTAGGTACCTCAATTATAGGCGTACTTGTAGTGAATAATTAAGTCGCGGTGAAGTCACCCAAGTCCTTTGAAGGGGAAAAAAAAAAAAAAAAAAAGCCTTGCTGAATCATTCAATGTTACTGAACCACCCTGGAACTTGAACTTGAACTTCACCACTTCGTACCTAATTATATGCGCTTTACGCACTTCCTTATTCCTTTTCTTTTTTCTAGGAGTTCCCCCTTGAGAGCGTGAAGTTCAAACTCCCGCGTCCCCACCATTCCACTTCCTTCCGCTCCATCGCGTCTTAGCCTCCTGCAAACTCTTGATTTGCGCGTAACGGCACCAGCTCCTGGATCTCGCTTTTCAGCCCTTTTCTTTGCTCTCTTTTCGCTTTATCATCTCTTCCCTGGTACTATTCCGTATAAGCTCCTTCATCTCAATTTCCTCAATTCTGCCGTTCCGGGACCTTCTCGGTCGCATGTGTCCGCAATAGCCGAATCACCAGAGTCAAGGATGCTGCCTTCTGATCGCGCCACGGTCTCTGGCGTGTAGCCAACCTCTCACCATGTCACGCGCCTCGGCTGGCTTTGCAGATTTCTTCCCCACCGCCCCATCAGTCCTTCAGCAGAAGCGCTTCAAAACAGCGCAGGAACGACGGAAATTACATGTCGAGGGTGAACAAATTTCTGAAAGGAACCCGGATTGTCCAGTGTCTCTTACATCGAGTGCACCTGCGACCGGTGAGACGCCTCTCAAACCCGGTACAGACGAGGGGGGAGCTCGCACCCCATCGGCCCCCAACGAGCTTGGATTGACCATTTCCGCCAAGGCGAAAAGCGTGGAGGATAGGACTGGGCTACCTCCACCCACGGCAAATCCCATCCCATCACAAATTGATACACTGACACCGCTCACCAATGCGGAGTCATCACCCCCTTGCAAAGTAACCAGTCCATCACAGCAAAAGATAGCAGGAGGTTCTCCGGGTACTTCTTCCAAGTCAAATCCTGAAATCTCCAAATCCGCTATCACACCAATCCACACCCCTCCGACCCCCCAGTCGCAAACTCCACACCTCGAGCTCCGTGTGAGAGGGTGCAAGGTTGTATATGATCCCGATCTAGACAAGCGGACCTCGTCGAAGGAAAAACGGAAAAAGCTTGAATATGTGGACATCGTGAATGATGGCCAAACAGATGCGCCACCCGATCCGCGTCGTGCGATTGCCAATTATACCCGTGGATCCGGTTGCAAGCAAAAGACAAAATACCGGCCCGCGCCTTACAATTTAAAGCCATGGTCATACGATGTGGCAACGAGCATTGGTCCCGGGCCTCCTATCCAGGTTGTGGTGACTGGGTTTGATCCTTTGACCCCAATCGCCCCGATCAGCGCACTTTTCTCGAGCTTTGGAGATGTGGCCGAAATCAAAAACCGCACAGACCCTATCACCGGCCGGTTTCTAGGGATCTGCTCCATCAAATACAAGGATAGCACCTCAGCTCGGGGAAATGGCCCGGCCTCAGCATCCAGCGCTGCGCGGCGTGCATACTTCGAATGCAAGAAAGAACAACGAATTGGCACACGCAGGATTCGGGTTGAGCTGGACCGCGACGGGATTGTCTCAGATCGAATGGCCGCGAAAGCAGTCGAGTCTCAACGATCCAAGAGTACCCTTCCACTTCCGCCCGCAAGTGAACCGAAACCAGATGTCCAGATCAAGAAAAGCGAACCACCACCGACTGCGCCCAAAGGTCCCTCGGGCAGGTCATCTCTACGGCCGGGGGTCGTTATCCCAGAAGGTCCTAGGGCCGGTGTTCGATCCCCTGTCGTACAATCATTGGTCGAGGAAACTCCTATCTTGAGTCAGATCAAACGCGATCCATACATTTTCATTGCGCACTGTTATGTCCCTGTTCTCAGCACAACGGTTCCCCACCTAAGGAAGAGACTCAGGCTCTTTGCATACAAACATATTCGTTGTGACAAAACCGGCTACTATATCATCTTCGAGAATTCGCGCCGGGGTGAGGAGGAAACCGAACGCTGCTACCGACTATGCCACATGCAACCCCTGTTTACCTATATCATGAACATGGAGAGCCAGCCCTACGGGAACCCGAACTACGAGCGAAGTCCCAGCCCTGAACGCCTCCGCACCGAACGACGAGACAAGGCCGAAAAGGATCGGACAAGGAAAGAGGCCGACTTGGATATCGAGGAAGAGAAAAAGCAGCGGGCGCTTGATTTGGATCCATGTCGAGAGGTATTGTCTATCATCATTCGCGACCTGAGGGACAAGCTTCTCGAGGACGTCAAGTCACGCATAGCTGCTCCGGCTCTTTACGACTATTTGGAACCGAGTAAACATGCGCCCAAAAGGGAAAAGCTGGGTATTTCGGACCCTGAAGGTACAAAACGATCTGTTTTCCAAATCGACAGCATCCCTGGCTCTCGAGGTGAAATGTCTGCCGGGCGAGACCCTCTCAGATCATCGGGTCTGAATGTCCTTGCTCTTCCTCGTATCCGGAAAGCCCATGGTCTTGATCATGCAGGTGCTGCCTTCCTCGACGAACGGCGCAGGCAACCACTACGAAAGAAAGAAGTCCGGCCCTTGTATCATCGCTTACAGCAGTTGCATGACGATGAAGATTCGGACGACGAACAGCGCACTCCTGCTGCTAGGGATGTCGACGAGCGAGAGAGCCGACCCCCCAGTCGCGCAAGTTCAGCGTCATCGGAGGATGGAGGATACCAGTCGGACGACGTGGGATCATCTCAAGGGGACGAAGAGCGCGGTGCTCAAGTTGTGGATGATTTGGATGCCACACATGAAGCCGGCGATCTTTCTCATGAACTTGAGCTGTCTCCCACGTCGGGCAAGAGAAAGCGACTGATTGAAGATGACGAAGCACGAAAGCGGCAGCGACAGGAGGATGAGCTATTTGGCATTGACTCGGAAGCAGCCGGACATGATGGTGCAACTAAGGACCTAGAAATCCCCGCGGTTATTGGTGATGATCTCGCAGAGAATGCCGACAAATTACCAACGCACGATCAGCCCGCAGACCAATTCACCGAGCATGTCATTCACAAGCATCCCGAGGATGATGACCTTTCTGTTAGCGAAACGTGGAAGGCCGAACTTATTGATGAGCCGAAAACAGAGATTGATTGGGGCTTTTCCAAGGATGAGCCCCGCGCAACGGTTGAAGATGACGAAACTATCGTGCTTGATTTGGATGGTTGGCAACACTTGGTCAAGGACGATGAAGATCTGCGATTTTTGCGAGAAGTCCTACTGGATCAGTCAGAATCAATTATTCGAAACCTTGCTGCATGGGGTTGGAAACAGAAGGAGATCAAGGCACTTAATGGCTTGGAAACCGGCACGACCCAGGATGCGATCAGTATCCCTGGCTACTATGTGCAAAATCCCACAGGAGCTGCGCGGACAGAAGGCCGAAAAAGGATTCTTGAGGCAGAAAAATCCAAATACCTGCCCCATCGGATCAAGGTTCAGAAAGCTCGCGAGGAGCGTGAGGCGAATGCCAAGGCAGACCCTCAGGCAGCAGCAGCTGAAGCTGCTAGAATTGCAGCCGCCAAAACAATATCAAAATCGACATCCCGGTCAACACGAGTCAACAACCGCCGGCTCATTGCAGACATCAATGCGCAAAAGCAGGCCCTTCCCACTGCGAGCGGTGAAGGAGACGTTCTTCGATTCAACCAGCTTAAGAAACGCAAGAAGCCTGTGCGCTTCGCTCGCTCTGCCATTCACAATTGGGGCTTGTATGCCGAGGAAAATATCACTGCCAATGACATGATCATCGAGTATGTCGGAGAGAAAGTGCGTCAGCAGGTCGCCGATATGAGAGAAAGACGATACCTAAAGAGCGGGATCGGTAGCAGTTATCTCTTCCGAATCGACGAGAACACCGTCATCGATGCGACAAAGAGAGGAGGAATTGCGCGATTCATCAATCACAGCTGTACACCCAATTGCACTGCTAAGATCATCAAGGTCGATGGCAGTAAACGGATTGTGATTTATGCGCTCAGGGATATCGAAAGGGGTATGTGAACAGTGCTCGCTTCACGGAAAAAACACAGGTGCTAATAAAATCTATCAGATGAGGAGCTAACGTACGACTACAAATTCGAGAGAGAGTGGGACAGCGATGACCGAATCCCCTGTCTCTGTGGCTCAACGGGGTGCAAAGGATTCCTCAATTAAACCCACTTTCCGAGATCTATCTAGCGAAGTCTTCGGAAGGCATATTGACTCCCATCTACTGGGTGGCGTTGAATCGGGCTGGCGTTTTCAGGATGGGAGCATTGACGCATTTATCAATGGCAATCGTGATTTCATAAACTACAAACTCTCTTGTACAATATACCAATTCCAAAAGAATTCCGCCTGTTTTCCGTTTCGGTTCATGGCCCTGGAGCAAAAGTCTCCTTAGAAAGCAATGTGAGAGCGTAGATGTGTCAAATCCCAGAAGAACTCGACTCGGATATCTGATAACCTTGGTGCTACTGCATAGGGTCCTCTTTCGAAGAGAAGAAAAGGAAAGGAAGAGAGACTGGTTCTCAAAGACCGGTTCCTAGCTCTGGGGTATCGATTTGCGAAGCAATGGTGAGCGCATGTGGGGGTTGTGTTCAGACTGGGAGAGAGATTAGCAAAATGGATACAGCCAAAAAGAAACGATATTTCTCACCAAGGTGGCTTGGAAGAAGGAAGTTCGCAATTCCTTCCTTAATCATATATGAATGACCGCAGTTTCCGCAGGTCAATTTCCCTTCTGTGACGTGCGTCTCAAGTAGCAACCGGTGCAAGTCCTTCAATGTCTGCTCGTCGTTGAGAGCCTCGTCCTCGGGTTTCGACTCCGGAAGACTGGGGAATCCAAGCTAAAATCACGCAAGATGTTAGTTTATTGTAATTGATACTGGTGGACAACGGGTTTGAATTGGTCGGCGGTTGTTCATTACCTCGTTGGAGATGGTGCGCAGGGCTTGCCAGTCAATTCGGGGAAGGATGTTGCGGATGAATTCGGGCTGGAAATCCAGTTCCTGTTGCTCTAGCTCGGCATCGTGGAAATGTAATGGGAATGAGGCTGGCGATGTCTTGCATTCCTTAACGGCGCATGTCACGAAATTGGCGGTGATCACTTTCATTGTGGCGGGCTTGGGGTGCTTGTTGATAGGTTATCGATGGGGAGATCTTGGGAATGTTGGTCAGGTATGTAGAGATCGATCGGATCTAGATAGGAGATCAATTTAGAGGATAATGGACAATGTCGGTGGCCTCTCCGAAGGAGGAAAAAAAAAAGAGCCCCACGGCTTATCAGATATCATGTGATCGATATGGATACCCCATACTGGCAGTTGATGTGAGCCTGACATTGTCGATTTACTCTGAAATCTTAAGTATATTATTCTACAGAAAATTCCTAGCTTCAAACTGGAAGTTGTGATTAGTTTGATTAGCCTTGATTAGCTATTATTCAGATCCTTCAAGGTGAATTATTTGATCTGGACATCCAGCAGATCTAGATCGTCAATGTCATTGTCGGCCAGACATGAATCGGGGTCGAGTTTGTCCCCATCGAATACGAGGAAGATATCTTGATCCACAGGAATCTTCTGTTTATCCCGGAAAGCAGATATGAGTCGCGAGACCAGGGTTTTCTGTCTTGCTTTGATTCTGAAATCGTCGTGTCCAGGACTCCTCAGAGTAAGTTTTATTGGCTCACCCTGGTCAACTTCTGGAGATTGCGACGCTGTAGGGGGCTTGTCATTATCAGGCGAAGTAATTGCTTGATTGACCGGAAGAGGTAAATCGGAAACGGCTACCATGTGTACGCGCAGCTCCTTCTGGTCTGCAGAGTCATCATCAATGCCAAGGATGCCCCCAGAGTTCTTGCCGGTGTTTATGCCTAGGCTCCTGCAAGTCGTTACGTCGAATAGACGTCGGCCCTTCCAAGTAAGGTAGATCGATGATTGTATATGCGGGTCGAAATTTTGGCGATCGCACCATGCTAACCGTACATCCCTTAGCCGCTGTGACATTTTTCGATGGACGAGTAATGGTTTGGTGTTTGCAATTTCAGATGTGATGATGATCTGGACGACTGGATCATCCGCTGGAACTTCCGGCGGTTGAATAGGCTGCGGAGGTTGAACAGGCTGCGGAGGTTGAACAGGTCGAGGGCTTCGAGTTTCCGAGTCATCCTCTAGGAAAATCACTGGCCGGACAGGCAGTGCAGCTATTGGTCCCCGACCACTGGATTTTTGTGGTGACTGGGACACGCTGTTTTCTGGGCTGCGTATTTGGGTTGTCTCGCGTTGTTTGACTGACTTGGCCGACTCGGGCGAGGAATTATGCGAGGAACCCGAGGGATCCTGTGGCTCTGGTAGCGTAATCGTAACGCTATCAACCTCGCGCGTTACATCTCGCACTGGACTGCTATCATCGCGCCCTTTCCCCTTCTCGTCAGAAAGTCGAGGCCGCTTCTTTCGTTTTGTGTCTTTGGTATCTTCGGTATCTTCGGTATTTTCTGGGATTCCCTGTGCTTTCGGCTGCTTCTGGTGCGCTTCACGGTTCGCAGCAATGATATCAGAGTACGTCTGTTCCGAGCGTCGATAAAAATCAGTGCCAGTTTCCCCCGTATTCTTGATTGCCCACGAGGGCTTTTTAAAAAAGCTCATGACGATGACCGAATGGATTCTGTAGGTGGCTCGGGGGGCACCTTATTATAATCAGCGATATGTTAGTGGAAGAGTAAAGTGTGCGACATGAGGACCTGGGCATGTCCAAACAACTGGTAGTTGAAGTGGAGGGAAGCTATCACATACTTAGAATAGGTATAGTGGAGCCTCATGGGACACCGTTCTGCTTACCGCCTACTAACACTGCACAAGGGCACTTTCTGACCAGCGGAAGATTTGACAATCCAAGACACCTCTCCTTTTGATTTCTTATAAATCAAGCTTAGGTAGCTATGGCTAAGTCATGTCTATGAAGGTCCACGTATTTCAATACTTTGAATTTCTTTTTGCGAAGTTAATAAAAAGTATACTATATTATGACAGGCAATACCGGCAGAATACAATGGCGGTGTCAAATTCCCTACGAAAACTTATCAGCAGATCCCGCCCCGCTTGCGATAGTCCATCGGCCTCACCGCCTTCCTCGTCTCTCACTTTCGAATGCTTCATCCCTCCGCCTACTTCAAAACACATCTCAACCTGGTATGTCTCCCCCTTTTACCCTTGAGCTTTGCTCTGACTGACATTTGATAAATTTCAGATCGCAGCATCAATATGGAGAACGCCCCAACCTCCGAAGGGAAAGATCCCTCTGTCTTTCTGAGTGAGATCATCGGTGCACCTGTGATCGTGAAGCTGAATTCTGGAGTGGTATACAAGGGTATGGACACTTTTTCCAATACCCAGTGATTTTGCTTCTAATGCTCCTATAGGTGAATTGCAATCAGTTGATGGCTACATGAACATTGCCCTTGAAAAGACCGAGGAATACGTGAACGGAAAACTACGACGAAACTACGGGGATGCTTTCGTTCGTGGAAACAATGGTTTGTAGATCCTTCCTTGTTTCCCAATCCTTTGACTGGCGCGACGATTCTCTGACTAGAACCTACAGTACTCTACATCTCTTCCAGTTGATCCGAAATACACTGTTCGATGTTAGCGATTGGGCCCACCTATGACAACCTGCAGGTGGATAAGAAAGATGCGCTTTGAGTGCCATTACAATGATTTGGAATCTTCTAGCTGGGAAGACAGAATACAAGCCTAGGTGATGATAGACCAACTCTTTTTATGATGCGGTTGACCAGACTTGCGAGCCCGGGATTATGGAGGCTACGTACCTATGGGTTCCTGTTTTTCTCGCTTTGTACCGAGCTCAAAATTGGTGTCTATAACCATGAGCTCATCCATTGTTGCCAGACGGCTTGGTAATGTTTTGCGGTGATGCGGCGATTTGCCATTGACCTTGTGTTTTATTTTGTGCCAAATATCTTCGCGCAGTAATTAATGGCATTTGACCCTACTATGACTTGGTTCACTTACCTATATACGTTGGAGGTATGCCCCAGGGAAGGTTGTACCTTTTTGTACCTATATTGTATGTACCCCCCCCCCCCCCGGGCATTGATTAAGTAAGCTTTCCCAAGTGCCCAGGTGAGCCCTGGAGGGATCCCCCGCAGCACTTTTTTTTTAGTTTCTTTCATCGCGCCTCCCAGGTCTGCAGAAATTTTGACCGTCACCTACGAAGATGTTGCAGGCAATCAAGTTCAGCAAGGGCAACCTTGAGATCCTGGATCAGTTACAGCTTCCATTTGTCGAAAAATACATTCCCATTCGGACTACAGAAGATGGATGGCACGCTATCAAAGATATGAAAGTCCGAGGGGCACCTGCTATTGCTATTGTAGCAATGCTTGCCCTCGCTGCAGAACTAACCTCTGCTGTGGATAGTGACAAGCTTTCACAATCATCAGAAGAGGTGTGCCAATATATCACAGAGAAGCTTGCTTATCTGGTGACGAGTAGGCCAACTGCCGTCAATCTCGCCGATGCTGCACGCAAGCTGGAGGCTTTAGTGATCAATCGGACGAAAGCATCAGGCTCTACTGGCCTCGACGTTGCCACCGCATTTATCCAGGGAGCAGAGGATATGATGGGAAAGGATCTCGAGGATAACAAGAGAATTGGGCACAATGGCGCAGAATGGATCGCCACTCACGCGGCCAAGCCAGGGAATTCAGAAGTTGCTGTGTTGACTCACTGCAACACTGGGTAGGGCCGATCCACTGCGCTATCCGTTATCCGTTGGATGTTCTCACTAACGCTGAATCTATAGCTCTCTCGCCACTTCTGGATATGGAACAGCATTGGGCGTGGTTCGTTCGCTTGCTTCAAAGAACATCCTACGCCACGCTTATTGCACAGAGACTAGGCCCTACAACCAGGGATCTCGCCTTACAGCCTTTGAGTTGGTTCACGATAAAATTCCGGCTACACTCATCACGGATTCTATGGCAGCCGCTTTGCTCGCAGATACCAAAGTGGGCGTGAATGCAATTGTGGTGGGAGCGGACAGAGTGGCAGCCAATGGTGACACAGCCAACAAAATCGGCACATATGCCCTGGCTGTTTTGGCAAAGTACCATGGTGTCAAGTTCCTCGTTGCAGCACCACTCACAACCATCGATATGGCCACAAAATCGGGCGAGGATATCGTCATTGAACAACGTGCAGCATCCGAGGTGACCAGCATCAAAGGTCCCTCCAGGGGGTCTGAGACCACCGACCAGATTACAATCGAGACCGTGCAGATTGCCGCGCCAGGGATTAATGTCTGGAACCCAGCATTTGACATTACTCCTGCGAGTTTGATAGATGGGATTATCACAGAGAACGGAGTTGTAGAGAAGGGTTCCGATGGCCAATATCACTTGGGTGGACTATTTGACGGTTCTACTTTTTGATCCTGATCTGTGCCCGGTCGACTCGAGTTTGTTTCATCGACAGATGGAGCCTCCGCTGCAGCATTACCCTGCTTTTCGAAAGATGCCAAAAGTTCATCAACTTGGCTTTCAATATTGCTGAGATGGTTCTCTAGGGCCGAGGCTGTCATTTCACCCCTAAATATATGTCAATATCATGAACTTATGCATGTAAGCTATAGGCAGGCTCACGTACTTTGCAAGATCTGCGAGTACCTATATTATGAGTTAGAACCTGGATCAGTTTGTAGAGGGGATTGCCTAGCAACATAGTCTAGGGAAATAGATGCTGCTTGCGAACGCCGAAATAGAGGGACTTACCTTCGCCATATCGAAATCTGGATCTGGTTTGGACATAATGAAAGTTTAACGGTGTATTGCCGAGTACAAGAGTTGAAGACAAGAGGTTCCTTCAAAGGTTGTTCGCGGGCCCAGGTGACAAGCGGGATACCCCCGAGACCATCGACACGATTAGTCATCACGAACCCGAGATAGATTTCCTCGATAAGAAAAAGAGAAAAAAAAAACCTCTTCACTACTATCACCATCCAAATTTCGTCATCATGGGAGTTCAGAAAAAGACTCGCAAGTATGCGCTGGCTAAGAGAGCCATTTCCATGCGCGACAATCGCCTGTTCGTCTCAATCCCCAAACACAGTCTTGTTGCGACTTGCTAACAGTCGGTTATAGGAAGCAAAACCAAGACAAGACAGAGAAAGGCAAAGAGCAGGCAAAGAAGGATGACCTTGTGAAAGAGGCGTGAGTACATCATGTAATACTATCCCAAGAATTATGCTGACATCTTCGCCTTCAGCCCCCAAGCTCCTTCGTCAATGTTCTTCCAGTTCAACACGGCTCTTGCCCCCCCATACAATGTGCTGGTCGATACCAATTTCATCTCCCACACCATTCAGCACAAACTCGAGGTCATCCCAACCATGCTGGATTGTTTATACGCCAAATGTATCCCTATCGTCACAGATTGTGTACTTGCCGAGTTGGAGAAGCTTGGCCCGAAATACCGACTTGCTCTACGTGTGGCCAAAGACCCCCGGTTCGAGCGAGTCAAGTGTGACCACAAGGGAACATATGCTGATGACTGCCTGGTCGATCGTATCATCAAGCATCGTGTCTACATTGTCGCTACGAACGATCGTGATCTCAAGAGACGCATTCGGTATGTAACCTACATCTCGATCACATTTCCCTGTACCACCAAATTCTAACCTCCATCATAGTAAGATTCCTGGAGCACCCATCATGAGTGTTGCTCGTGGCAAATATGTGATTGAACGACTTCCCGATGCCCCCGAAAAATGAGCGAATTGAACGATCTATCGTTGCATTCGTCTGTCGCTATTGCGACCATCCACATGATACCCACAAAAATCTCCGTTTCTTTCTTTGCCAGAAAGTTGTAAAATAACATCACAAACAATTTTCGCCTCCAGACATCCGGCAACCAACCGCAGCCCGCGAGACCGCAAGACCAAATCATGCTGTCAATCGACCGTATCCGATCAAACAAAACGACTGCACCGAGAGCCAGCAGCATCGCTCCTCCCAGGGCTGGTTATAGTACTTTAAACCTATGTGCCAATGGAATGAATCATTTGAAGGACCCGGGGCTTCTCAGGCAAGGTTATACAGTGACGAATTTATGTCTTCTCCACCTATGGCGACTGCCAATGTCCTTGTAATCTACAAATACGAATGGGTGTCAAATCCATAGCTGATCAGAGTCATCTCGCTGAGGGCTTGCGAGCTATGCGGTCTTAATTTATAAAAACGTAGTGCGTTCGTTGTCTTGCAATGTATACTCATATTTGTTAGCCATACGTCTCTATCAGTTGACGAATCGCATGCCTGACAAGACGAGTGTTGGCAAAGCCCTGGATCATTCTTTGTCGCGACATCATTATGTGTAGTGGAGGTAAATCCGCGAATAGTGAGCTGGATTCAACCATGTCATCACCAGGAGCTGCGATATCGAGGAGCTGCTTCAGTATTCGTAGAGAGTACAACGCAGCTTGGATTTGAGCGAGAAGGTGAATGTCCGGCCATCTGGTGCTTTGCACCATATATCCCTTTGTAAGGAAGCTCTCCAATTCCTTCGCACTTGGAACTGTCGTTGTGCCGGATCCATCACGGTAGATATCGGAAAGAGCAAACAAAAACCAGAAGCTCTCCACTGACAGACCACCGTCAAAGGTAGTATGTGCTGTGGCAAGACGTTTCCGGACGAGATCCATGTCAGAGGCCACGGTCTTTGCTCCACTTAGAGTGATCTCCTCGGCCACAATCCTTCCACCTCTGCGGACAAATTCATGTAAAGCCGTAAAGCGATTGGCAGTAGGACGGGAATTGTTGAAAAACGAGTACCCAAGGGACCTATATGTTCGACCTTGTTCCCAGGCACATCGCCTGGAAGAGTCTTCGTTCAGAATTCCCAGATAGACATGCGGCTGTTCATCCGAGCAGTAGATACCAGGAAGTTCATACTGCCAAAATAACTCCGAAACCCTCGGATCCAACGATTGTAAGGACTGCTTGGCTTCGCGGATCACCTCATTATCTGCGGTCTCATGCTGATATTCTCGAAGAAACTCCAGATACTCAGAGGAGAGCTCAGTCGCCTTACTGCTCTCCTTAGATATCTGGATAAGTTCAGCAAAACTTATGTGAATGTTTCTTTGCAATTCATAAGCAAACCACTGCACGCTCGGGATCCCCAATCGACCAGAGAGCGAATGAGGACAGATTCTCAGTCCCCGAATATCGGGCTCAGCTGGATCCCAGATGCCTGAAGAGGTTTGAACCGAATCTAAAAACAAGACCGCGCCATGCTGGCCAAGATCGTGAAGCAGGAGATCCGAATCATCTGTCAACACTGCACAGCCGGTAAGTTTGGCTACACTGGCGCACTCGACATCTGCTTCTCCTGGTACCATGATGGTGATTTCCGCCCAGGGGTAATCAGTTTCTGTGACAAGACAGCTGATATCATCATCAACCTCTTTCCGGATCTGTTCCTTGTTCCATCGGTTCCGCAAGTCCTCAAAGACCGCGGATACCATGAAAGGATTTTCTGGAAGGCCTTTTCGCCGCTGAGGCAAGCCTCGACTGCACCAAACCTGCCCTCGTTTAGTTGGGATCACATCGCGACATTTAGGTGTCACAGGCAGAGACAGGTTTCGGCGAGCTAATTCCAGCCGATGCCGTAACTTTTCGATTCTGGAAAAGCGGATTTCTCGCTTAGAGATGGGCAAGGCACCGTCGAAGCATATTTTATGTCTAAAGGGTAGAGAGAAAAAGAAAAATGATAATCAGAGGATAGCTGTGTTGAAGACTAGTGCGAAGGCTTACATTTTAACTTCCAGTCTGGTTAATTGGAGAAGGAAGCTGCTCACCCCACGACTGATTTCATCGCAGGTCGGCTGGTAGTCAAGGACATCACTGCTTGGATCCATCCAACCCAGGAGTCGACGGTAGACATGGTATACTAGACTGGGTCCGTCGATGACAACAGCTTGGACGTGCGGAAGTCCTGAATCGGTTGCCCTCCCATCTAACGAGACATTTTCGGCATATGGAAGCAGATGCCTGGTTAAATGAGGGATCCCCATAGCCAATGTCGTGTAAGAACCCTTCTGGTTGTGGGTGGTTTTTTTGGTTAGGTCCAACCTTGGGAAATTTTTTGTATTAGTCAGGGATAAGGTGGGTTCCAACTTTAGACAAGAGACTTTGATATTGATCTCATCTCTCTTTAAATCAGGAATGAAGATAGGTATAGCCTCAGAAGGCGGCGAGAAAGAAAATTAGATGCCATCAAGTAGGTAGAATCAAAAGAAGTTCTTGAAATTACTATAAAATCACTGGATTCATGAAACAAATGCATATATAGATTCAACGTAACAAGCATGATAGATAACAAAGAAAATAAAAGGCATTGTATGCCCCGAGAGATATTTATCCAAGTATGGATCTGTCCATTTTAGATTACCGAGCAGATCGCAAGAATCCAACCACTCCGCGACAGTAGCCTACCAGTTCAGCCAGGCGCTTTCCCTCCCGCTGTTGCTCGGTAGACCAAGTTGCTAGAGCATCTTGCAATACACGATACTGAGGCTCATCCTGAGTAGAGCTGAGACTCACAGTGTCGGCATGAATCTTCAAAAAGACCGCCATCCAAGCATTGACAAGCTCAAAGTCTCTCTTTGACTTCAGGCGAGCAGTCAGGGCAATAACGAAATCGGACAACTCAGAGTGTCCATCACGTACCCGAGGATCCAGTGAGCGGATCTCGAGATCTGCTTTAGCCGGAGATAAAGTCTTCAGATGGTCGATAAATGAGGAGAAGTCACCGGAATCATGGCCGGATGCCAATGATCGAGTGAAAATAGATTGAGGAGCACTGGGGGTCCCGCCATTTTGCAGCTTGGCAATCCGCATCCTTTCGGCTTCAGCAGTTTTGGCCAGCAATGCAGCGTCGGTATCGTCGGCGCCGGGAATTTGGCTGGCTGCCTCGGGTCCGCTGGACCCGAGGAGAGAAGGAAGGAAGAACGGAGCCTTCTCGGGTGCCTTGGGAGCTTCCTTGGGGCGATTACGTTCCTGTTGAATTGTTAGCTAGAGACTTGCACTTGTGTAGAGATAAAAACATACCCGAATAGTGTCTAGGTGAAGCAATGACTGCCATCTGCTTTTGGGGACAAGACTCAGAGTCATCATGTCGTGTTGTAGTTGTTCCGTGGCTAGTACTGGGCCCTCTGCCTCATCTTGCTCGGTAGTATCCTCAAATGCGGCTTCAATAAGACCAGCACCGCCTTCTCCTGATGTCGCTGGGAGCCCAACGTTTTCAATAACGTTCTCGTCCAGATTTTTGGTCGACACAGGCATGAAAAGGCTGCGATTGCTCCAAAGGCTGACGCCAATGCTACCGGCGTGTGCGGTGGCAAGGAATTCACCAGTTGAAGACATGGCCAGAGAAACACATGTGCTTGAGACTCGGAAAATGTCAATTAGATGCCCGGTGGGCATATCCCATACGCGTACTACCGAGTCCATGGAGGCAGCAACAATCCATCGTCCATCATTTGAGAAGATGAAATCGTTGACTTGACCCACACATCCCCAGAATTCACGAACGAGCTTTCTGGTCTCGAGGTCAATCACACGGATCGAGAGATCGTCACAGCTGAAGGCGACCAACTCGCTCGCCTTGTTGTAACGGAGTCCAGTAATGGCGGCCATGGGGTGCCAGTCTAGTTCATCAATGAATTTCCCAGAGAGGAGATCCCAAAACTATATTTCAGAAAATGTCAATTTGTGATTCCCTATAAAGAAGAAATGGTGGGACTTACCTTGACTTTGCCATCCAGGCCACAGCTGACAACGGTGCGGTTCAAGCTATCAATCATTAAGCCAGTCACAGCCTTGGTGTGTTTATTAGCCGCAGCGGTCGCGGCCTGAGCATTGGATTTGGTGGCACGGGAAGCTGGGGGGCGAGCTGGGAAGGTCTGTCGGTGCTGACCTGACTGCATGTTAAACATGTCGATAGCACCTCCGGCTGATCCTATAACAGCGAAAGTTCCACATTGCGAAACAGTCACACTCTATTAATACTATTAGCAAAAGAGAACATTGTTCAATCATGTTCAAGGACCTGCGCACCTTGACTTCTGTTCCATCACTGGTTGCAAATGCCCATCGACCTGCTCGCTTCTTGCCCCAGAACCAAGTACGTGCGAACTTGTCGCCCCGATGACCAGTAACCACGCTTTCCCAGCCAGTTGCATTGGAGGCATCGGCGTTTGTGACCTTCGGGTTCGACCAAATCGGACCGGAAGTGGTGACTCCCATGCCACCATCACGGTTAAGGCTGCAGGCAATGCATGTGACCTCGGGAGCTTTGAGATCTTCCGTATTTGAGATGTTTGATGGCCCTGCCTTCTTAGCCTTGCGTTCCACGCTACCTTGTGAGATCTCGGTATGCTGGCTATCTTTGCGCAGACTAAGGCCCCAGAGACTGCAATCCTTGCTTGCACTAAGAAGCCACTTGCCGCCGGATTCAGACCCATCCGAAGATGTCGGCAGGAAATCGAGAGCGCTGATGGCAGCAGAGTGTCCGTTTCTTCTATGAAGAGGTCTGGGAATGGGCGAGAATGGCGTTTCGTCGAAGATCCAAGTCTTCAAAGAATTGTCATCGCCCGATGACACAAGCACTGGTTGTCCATCTAAGAACTCAACACGGTTAGCGCCCATGGGCTTTTCGCCGCTTGACACTCGATGGGCTCCACGAAGAATTCCTGCAATGCGACCTCCCTTATTCAAGTCCCAAAGTGTGATATCGCCGCTACCACTTGACACCGTGGCCATAACACCTGAGCTGCGACCATCGTGGCCAGCACCCAATCCATCATTGCGGAAAGAGATGGATGTTACCGGGAGACCCCGGGATGATGCGTTCTTGAGAGACAAAATCAGCTGACCTGAGCTCACGTTCTGAATAGCCAACGCGCCGCCCTTATAGGCAATGGCAATAAGTGATAGAGCAGGTGTGGGTTGAATTGCAGTCACTGGTCCAGCATCTGGCGACAAAGCGGACAATGTGTGAAGATGTTTTCCACTGCGGAGGTTCCAGATATCGACGGCTCCGTCCGATCGGCCCACGAATATCTTGTTCAAATAAGTCGGCATGTTACACATTATTCCGGTGTAAATCTTCTCTCCAGAGGAACCCCGAGCAGATTGTGGTCGCAGACTGGCATAGTGCTCATATGTGCCCGTTTTCCAAACCTCGAGGCCACCGGTCCAGCAACCAACCACCCATGAACCAAACACCACCAAGCGCTCAATGGGCCCCTTCAGGTCTGCGGGACCCTCAAGCTCTGCAACCTTTTTGCCGCGCTTGAAAACCCAGACTCCTCCAGGGGACTGCGATCGGAGATAGCCCCAAGCTGCGAATACCTTATCCTGCCACGCACATGTTGCCGTAATGATCTCCGGTGTTTGCGGTCGAGTCAAAAAGATGAGATTCAAGCCCCGGCGCAAATCATAAGTCTGTAGCGAGTGTCCCACGGAAGTTGTGATTTGAAAGGTCGATTTACCTAGGCGCACCGATGTAAAAGGAACGGGTGTTGGAGACACCAATCCTAGTGTCTTTATGGCGACAAGTCAGTTTAAAGAAAAGAAGCGATTTCAATGCATCTCTCAACTTACACGAAAAGGAGCAAAGATTTTAGAACCACGTATTCCAGCATTAACTTGCGATACCCGTTTCTGCCTCTTTGCAAGAGGCAGATCGAAATTATCGGCCGAAGGCATGATATCGAGGGACACAACGACAATGGGATATATGCCGTAGGGTTCAAAGTAACCAGAAGAAACCCCTTAACTTTTCAAGTGAGAATTTCGTTCTGACCTGTTCACCAAGTCAATCACGAAGGGTATCCAACTAGTCCAAGTCGTTCTCACTAGCTTTGCTTTGTCTTTTTTTTTCCCGCTGTTTTTTTTCTGCCCCGTCCAGCCCTGCAAGCATTAGACCGCCTTTGAGCAGGTGATGTACCTTTTCCCCGAGTATAGAATACCTTCACATGATAAAAACATTGAGAATCACTCTAGGATTTACCACAAATTAACATATTTATACGGTTCATTGAATTAGCAATTATATTTAATTCCTCCTATTTAATAAAATAAACTCACCGATCGTCTTATCTTACAGTGGTTCATACAATGTACGTGCTATCAGATAGTATAGTCATGTACTGGATACTTCCACAATAGGTACCTGGGTTGATGGGGCACACGTACTTTTAGATCTACTAATGCGCGTTCTCTATAGGTATACGAGAAAGCGCAATGAACCTAAAACACAATTGACATACCAATTTCAACACTTTTTAAGTCTGATCATGAGCGAAAAGTACAAACTTGGAGCCAAAAGGCTGTTCCCTTCTCCGCCTATGTCGAAATGCGGAACCCCCCATCATATTTGGTAATACAATCCAAAGAGCCTGGAGCTTCCAAGATTCCCCGGGCCGTGCTAAGAATTTGTTCCTCAAACCCCCCCATTCCATTGATCAAAATTAGTTTAATTCGACTTGATTTGATTCTAAAACGCAATACTACCCATTGACCCCTCATATGGATAATGCTGCTGAGCACAGCAACGGCTCTTCTGCTGATGCTGAACCCTTGAGACTCGCAGAACCCAACCTCTCGTCGGCTTTGCTTGATATGGACTCCGATAACAACGATTTGACGCCCACAGTGCCCGTCCTCGAACCTACACTGGTGTCACCTAAACCTCCATCACCCGCAAAGTCGATCCAAAGCCAATCAGGAAAAGTCGATTTGGGGCTTGACCATCGCCCCGTCGGTCGAATGGGACAATCCGCACGCCCCTTAAGCCACGGACCTAGAAGGTTTAGTGGAAGTACGGCTGCCAGTACGGCTGCAAGCTCTATCAGTGAGGTGGAATCCGGCTCCCTAAAGCCATGGAGGATCGGAGTTTGTGCCTTGGATGTGAAAGCACGCAGCAAACCGAGCCAGAATATCTTGACTCGACTTCAATCGAAAGGCGAATTCGAGGTGATAGTTTTTGGAGACAAAGTTATTCTCGATGAAGCAGTCGAGAATTGGCCCGTGTGTGACTTCTTGCTCGCTTTCTTTTCCGATGGATTCCCCTTGGACAAAGCCATTGCGTATGCTAAACTTCGCAAACCGCTCTGTGTTAATGACCTACCGATGCAAAAGGTCCTGTGGGATAGGCGGCTCTGCCTGAGGATTCTGGATCATATGGGAGTCCCCACTCCGAAGCGGCTGGAGGTCAACCGTGATGGTGGCCCGGTTCTAGAATCAGCGGAACTAGGCCAGCATATCTATCGCCTGACTGGCGTGAAGCTGGAAGGTCCAGATAGTGGAATTGGTGGTGGTGCCCCTCAAACTCAGAATGTCTCAATGTCCGAGGATGGCGAGGCCTTGATTGTTGACGGCAAAGTGTTCAAAAAGCCCTTTGTTGAAAAGCCTGTCAATGGCGAGGATCACAACATTCATATCTACTTCCCCAATGATCAGCAATACGGCGGCGGTGGAAGAAGGCTATTCCGAAAGGTCGGCAACAAAAGCTCGGAATATGATCCCAATCTCACTATTCCAAGATCCGTCACCGAGAAGGACGCAAGTTATGTGTACGAACAGTTCCTCAGGGTTGATAACGCCGAAGATGTCAAAGCCTATACCGTTGGGCCAGACTTTTGCCATGCAGAGACGCGCAAATCTCCCGTGGTCGACGGTCTCGTTCGGCGAAATACCCACGGGAAGGAAGTGCGATACATCACGAAACTTGGCAAGGAGGAGGCAATAATCGCATCAAAGATCTCAAATGGATTTGGTCAAAGGATTTGTGGCTTTGACATGCTCCGCGTTGGAGATAAAAGTTATGTCATCGACGTCAACGGCTGGAGCTTCGTCAAGGACAACAATGATTATTACGATAAATGTGCCAACATTCTCAGGGATATCTTCTTGGAAGAAAGACGCAAATGCGAGGGGATATCAGAATCGTCCGAGCCACCATCGCCGGACATCGGCCCCCTATCCAGAAGGAGCACGGCCGGATCTCATCGCCAAACCCTAAAGACACTGCTGAAGTCTCCTAGCACATCTAGGCTTTACGGGCAACCCTCGAAATCCACAGAAGCCTCGGAGCCATGTACTCCTTCACTGGCGTCATCTGGGGTAGAGAGTAACGATGTTAGCGCTGCCCTCAGCAAGTTGAATTCCCGAGAAGCCAACTCCACTCCTCGTGGCTATAGCCCCTCCAACACTAAATCCCCGGCTCTTTCGGTGCAGCATGCCAACGACGAAGCCCTCCCACCACTTCCTGCGTCCAAACACTCCTGGAAGCTGAAGGGCATGGTGGCAGTGATTAGACACGCAGATCGGACCCCGAAGCAAAAGTTCAAATTCACTTTTCACAGCCAACCTTTCGTGAATTTGCTGAAAGGGCACCAGGAGGAGATAGTGATCAAGGGAGAAGCTGCATTGTCCAGTGTTTCTGACGCCGTCAAGCTGGCTATGGAGAATAATTTGGAAGACATGGAGAAGCTCAAGTTGCTCCGCACATCTTTAGAGAAAAAGGGCGGTTGGCCTGGTACCAAAGTACAGATCAAGCCAATGTTCCGGAAACGAAAGCCGGAAGAAATGGGAGAACAGGGCCCAATGGAAGCTTCAACTCCATTGCCTGAGGGCAAGCCCTGTGAAGAGCCCCCTGCACCTGTACCCGATGAAGGAGAGGGACTGACACCAGAGAACGAGGACTTGCGCAGATCACAAACACGAAGTGATTCTATCTCAGGCGCAACGTTTTCTCGGTTCTCCGCCGCCGAGAATGACTTGATCCTGGATAAACTACAGCTTGTGATCAAGTGGGGCGGTGAGCCCACACATGCCGCGCGTTATCAATCGCAAGATCTTGGACTGAACATGCGGGATGATCTCAAGCTGTTGAATAAGGAGGCGTTGGATAACGTTCGGATATTTACCAGCTCAGAACGTAGAGTGAGCACTAGTGGTGAGTAATTTTCCTTCCTAGGATCTGCATCAAGCTAATAATGTTCTTAAAGCACAAATATGGGCATGTTCATTTTTGGATCAGAAGGATATTCCCGAAGACTTGATACAAGTCCGGAAAGATCTGCTTGACGACTCAAATGCCGCCAAGGATGTCATGGATAAAGTCAAGAAAAAGCTGAAATTGCTTTTGCGAGAAGGGTCCGCACCTTCCCAATTTGCTTGGCCTAAGGACAAAAACATCCCTGAACCTTCCGTTGTCCTTGCTAGAGTAGTTGAACTGATGAAATTCCACCGGGGTGTCATGCGGCACAACTTTGAGAAACTCGACGCCTCACCGAACGTCTTCCCGATTCCATCCAATGACACTGAGACCCCGATCCAACCCTCTGAAATATCTAGCATACAGGGCCGTTGGTGCGCGGGTGAAGATCCTCGACTCTTCAAGGAACGGTGGGAAAAACTCTTTGCAGAGTTCTGTGACACCGAGAAAGTCGACCCGAGCAAGCTTTCCGAGCTATATGACAGCATGAAATTCGATGCACTCCACAATAGACAGTTTTTGGAATGGGTCTTCATGCCACCGGAAAATGCCCGTGTCTATGACGAAGATCAGAAATGCAAAATCTCTGCAAAGATAGACGCGATCGCGGAGGCAAAACTTGCACAAGAAGCCGGGAACGACAAATCTGAAGAGCGTATCGAAAGCCAGACATTTGTTCATCGCTTTGGTTTGAAGAAACGCATCCTTGCTCTCGAGTCACTGCCACACCTTCGTGCACTAGATGATTCATACGATCATTACTTCAAGCTTTTCCCTGGCTCCCAATCCTCCAAGTGCAAGATGGATGAGCGGCTTTCGAAGCTCCGGGAACTGTACAAGCTAGCCAAGGTTTTGTTTGACTACGTGACGCCTCAGGAATATGGAATCACCGACAGCGAGAAACTCGAGATTGGCCTCCTAACATCCCTTCCCCTTCTTCAAGAAATTGTTCGAGATCTAGAAGAGGTGCAGGCTTCGCAGGATGCCAAGTCCTTCTTCTACTTCACCAAGGAATCTCATATTTACACCCTCTTGAACTGCATCTTGGAAGGTGGAATTCAAACTAAGATTGCCAGGAGTGCCATCCCAGAACTTGATTATCTCTCTCAGATTTGCTTCGAGTTATATGAAGCCCGGGACAGTGAATCAGACTCCTACTCTTACTCCATCCGTATCTCAGTCAGCCCTGGTTGTCACGCCTTCGACCCACTTGACGTGCAACTCGATTCCAGGCACTCCATCGGCTGTACCCCACGCCGAAGCCTGACAGCCCATCAGGATTGGAAGGAGGTGATTGAGACACTGAAGGCGAAATTCAATACGTAAGTTGTATTCTACCCTCAACCTCCATGGATTTTCACTAATGACTGCATGTAGTGTGGAATTACCCAAAACCTTCATCGCGGTAAACCTCAGTGACAAGCATATCTCTCATGATGAGAACTCACCGACCCCCCTCGCGTGGTATTTCCCCAAATCACGACTAAGGTGGATATCCCGGGGACATTGTATTTGTGATGGCCTTTTTTGTTTGATTTTATGACGGACACATTTGGATTTACCTCTTATGTATCCCTGCCTTGTCAACACTGTATTATGTATCTAATAAAACAATGTAGCAAGAACAACATTTATTAGCAATCTCAAATTGGACTCTTTTTGACACCTGTGTTTCTATATGCTTTTAGCGCCACTCCGACCACTCCGACCTGCATTAACATCAGAGAAGCATTCATGCGTGCATTGCATACTAGGGCCTCTCTAGTCTCAATGAATATATATACTGCTGGTATAAGAATCCCACCATCTTATTTCCCTATGTAAGAGTCCCTATTATATGATTAAAGAAATGACCAAGTAATATTTCAATTTTTGATAAAGCGACAAGTCAAGTAATACTTCAAAGATTGATATTTCTAGCAAGCTAAGGACGTAGTACGACATGGGTGGTTAAAAGTCCGGGTGAGCCGTAAACCCCGCCTTGTCAAGGAACTGTTGATTTTTCTCTCACTACACTACATACCCAGAGATGTCTGACCCCTTGGCAGTTGATATAGCTGGAAGCAGCTTGAAATACACATCTCACGCAGGCGTTGAGTGTTTGATTGACTTCAGCGACATTCTCTGCGTGTTGTCCACTCCTGCACCCACGTATAGTGTTCTGTTTTTTCAGAAAACCGAACGGGATGGCTCGGAGGACTTTTCCTTGAAGAAGATCGACATAGAGTCCCTGCCTGCAGCACTATCTCCGTTAGTGACCAAGATTCCTAGCCATCTTCGTTATGAAGACGAACCACCTGTCGTCCAGGTTGTGGTCTCTACTGGATCAGGAACGGGGAAAGCTAAGACAGTCTTTCAAGATGTTATACGGCCTCTTCTCACATATATTGGGCTAGAGAATTACGAGCTCTACGAAACAGAGTCGCCGCAAACTATCATCGAGCTCGCGCAATCTAAATTCCTGGCGCGGGCTCATAGTGGTGTCCCTCAGACCATCATCCTTCTTTCTGGTGACGGAGGTCTCATCGATATTCTCGAGGCTTTCTACAAATCTAAGAAGACCATTGGTGTATCTCCGAATATTGTATTGATTCCTTGTGGGACAGGGAATGCCATGGCAAGTTCTATCGGATTACGATCTGGTCCGGTACCGGGTCTTGCAACACTACTTCGAGGCAGCCCATCTCCTATACCGGTCTTTGCTGCCAAATTTTCACCTGGGAGTCGATTGGTCATCGATGAAGGTCGTCAGCGAGCTGATATCGATACTGATGCTCACCGCACATTATACGGGGCCGTTGTTGCGAGCTGGGGTCTCCATGCTGCATTAGTTGCAGACAGCGATACGTTCGAATATCGCAAATTTGGAAGCGATCGTTTCAAGATGGCCGCAAATGAGCTACTTTATCCCTCGGATGGTACTCCGCCTCACAAATTCAAAGGCAAAATCACATTAACTGCCTCGAGTGGCCCGGACGAGGCACGTTGTCGAGAAGCAGCGGATGCATTTGAGCACATGTATGCGCTCGCTACGCTCGTCCCACGACTTGAGAAGGAATTCTTGATTTCCCCAGAATCGGTGCCCCTCGATGGAAAGATGAGGTTCATCCGCTTCGGTCCTATGTCAGCGGAAGACGCGATGCATCTGATGACTCTAGCCTATCAGGGCGGCCGACATGTGATAGAAGATACGGTCACCTATGTCGACATTGAGCAAGTTCGAGTCGATTTTGAAGAGGATGAGGAGAAGTGGCGACGTGTTTGTATTGATGGAAAGATCGTTTCTGTCGAAAGAGATGGTTGGGTGGAAATTCGCAAAGAACCTAGCCGTTTGCTGAACTTGATCAATTAGATAGAGACTAAGTTGCGATATAAATATATTAGAAGACTGTCCGACGGTCGCCCGGGGGGCTGTATGATCAGCAAATCAGACGTCTCCGTACCTGATCCCTACTATCCTAGCGCTTAGTCTTCTCCTTAGGCAACATCGCATTCGTCATCCCTCAAATCTAAAGTTACCTATCTATTTTACGCCTAATCATCCTAGAGAAGGTCTTTATCACCATGTTACAACTGTCTCTGTCTAGCAGCATTGCTACATAGTTTCGGTTCTGAAGTCCAACAGCAATGGCGTTCAATTCCACTGCATCTTGGGCAGATACCTCGGAGAACGCGTTCGGGCCCGCTAGCCACCTGAGGCCATTTGACTTTACTATGACCTTCGAGCAGGCTATACTGTCGATCATTCCTTCGACGATCTTGCTACTGGCTGCACCAGCCCGACTACTCCATCTGTCTCGTTGTCAACGAAAGACACGACCCGAACATGACTATTTTTTGAAGTTGGTCAGATACACTTGTTATAGAATATTTGCTGTAAATTGCGGTGATTGATGAGCTTATAGGTCGCGGCTTCAATCAATTTCGCCCTTCACCTCTCTCTCCTGGTGCTATGGAGCGTATCAGTTGCTTCGCCGACGTCGACTAGCATCCCATCTGCTGCTCTTAGTCTCGCCAATTCTATCATTATTATTGGTCTGTCCTACGTCGAAGACATGAACTCAACACGTCCCTCTTCTCTGTTGACTGTTTATTTGCTTCTCTCGATTCTGTTCGATGTGACACAGATTCGGACACTATGGCTTACACGTCGAGTCGCCATTGCCGCAGTACAGAGTGCAATCCTTGGGACTAAAATCGCCATGCTCTTATTGGAGAACCGAGAAAAAACATCTTATTTGAAGTCCCCTTATAAAGAGTATCCGCCCGAGGCAACCCGTGGCGTTATTGATCTAAGCTTTGTCTGGTGGCTGAATCGGCTCTTTTTGACTGGGTATCAGAAGATCATTGGGAGTCGGGACCTTTTCGTTCTTGAGCCCGGCCTTAGCTCTGGCAATACAGGCGAAAGACTAAAAAGAGCATGGGAGAAGCATGGTCTGATATCTTCTCCGAAGTTGGATATATCATACGCTGACACCTCCCAGGCAGAGCAGAGAACAAGCTTTCCTTGCCTTGGGCCTTCTTTTGTTGTTTTTGGTGGGAATTCCTCGCTGTGGCTTTTCCTCGACTATGCATGATTGGCTTCAACTTTGCCCAGCCATTCATGATCACGGCGGTTTTAGTTTATATAGAGGATCCGATCACACCAGAGAGCTGGAATCGTGGATACGGTCTTATCGGAGCCACTTTCTTGATTTATCTTGGGTTAGCGGTATGATCTGTGCCTTCGGATTTTCGCTTTTTGGTATTTCTTTTGCCGCTAATCACAATACTAGTTGTCCAATGTCCACTATAGACATCGCTTCTCCAGAGTGAGCACTCTGTTCCGAGGAACAATGATCTCATTGATTCACGACAGGACCTTGACGCTTCAGGACGACCTCTTTGCGGAGAGTGCAGCTCTCACGTTAATGAGTACAGGTGAGTGAGAGATGCAGTTTAGGCTGTCTAAAGAATAAAAAAAGAAATACTGGTGTGCTAATTAGCCCCAAAAAGACATTGACGGCATCATTGAGCACCTAGAAAACTTCAATGATATCTGGGCTCGCACGATTGAAGTTGCAATTGGTACATGGCAACTTGAAATACAAGTTGGTCCAATTTGCGTGGTTCCATTGATTCTGACTCTAGGTAAGTAGCAGGAGCTGCATAAGAAAAGAATGCGTACGTTCCATACTTACTTTTTATTAGCGTGTCTGGGTGGTCAGAAGCTTGTGGCGAAGACAATCGGGAAGAATCAACAAAATTGGAACCTTGTAATCCAGGAGAGGATTCAAAATACATCTGCAATACTCGGTTCTATCAAAGCTACTAAGATTTCAGGACTCTCTGGAAAACTATCACAGGCCCTCCAGGGGCACCGTGAACGAGAACTATTTGTATCTCGCGCTTTTTTCAAAGGAATCATGTGGTTAAACGGTCTAGGTCAGGCAATATATCTACATATGTTGTTCCTCCGCTGATATCAACTAGCAAGTGTGCCTCGGATATGGTCGCCTGTCATTACCTTCATTGTGTACGCTGTACAAGCACAGATCAGGGCTGATGACTCCCTCACTACCGTGAAAGCCTTTACTGCTCTAAGTATTATCACGCTCGTCACTACGCCCGCGGAACGACTCCTCGCTGTTTTACCCCAGCTAGCGGCTGCCATGGGGTGTTTCCAGCGGATCCACGAATATATGGTATCGGAATCGATGAAAGATAGTCGAGTTAGCAAAGAAATTCCATTGTCTACTTCAGACGACATCGAGCCGGAGGTTGCAATCGCCTTGGATTGCGTTACTGTCTTACCTTCACAAAAGGCTACATGTATCGCCCTTACTGACGTGTCTTTCAAAGTCGCCAGTGGCAGCCTGATGATTGTTATTGGGCCTGTTGGCTCGGGTAAAACTACGTTGCTAAAGACCATACTAGGGGAGTTTAGTTGTCTGTCGGGTGTCGTGTCTATCAAATCGAGCAGAGTATCCTATTGCAGCCAGAATCCATGGTTGCTCAATACGACTATCAAGAAAAGCATAACTGGTATCTCGGACCACGAAGTCGACGAGGAGTGGTACAAAACTGTCATATATTCATGCTGCTTGGATGAGGACATTCGTCGTTGGCCTGATGGTGACCAAAGTGAGATTGGAAGTAAGGGTCTGGCTCTTTCGGGAGGTCAAAAACAGAGAGTGGTATGCAACAATTCCAGGATCTGTGTCATCTTGAAAAATGCTAATGCCTCTTTGCAGGCGCTGGCTCGTTCCGTGTACAGCCGCCATGATATAGCCTTGCTCGACGATGTCATGAGTGCGTTGGATGCGCACACGCAAGAAATGATCATTCAACGACTTCTCTCTCGGGATGGAATATTTCGCCAGCTAGGTACAACCGTGGTTTTGACTACTCATAATTGTATGCTGCCTTTCAGATTCTCTTGACCAACGAGTGCTGACTCGCAACCATAGCTCGACTCCTTGAGATCGCAGACAGTGTGATCTCGCTCACTTCAGATGGCCGAGTTGACCTTCAAACAACAGGAAGTGAAGCCATGCTTAGTACAAATTTCTGGCAGACTAGACAATATTCGGATCTGCAGATGCAGGATGACATCGATGACAAACCCAATGATCATTCAAACACAATAGCTTCGAACTCCGACCCTATCGGTGAGATCGAAAATATGGATCGAACTCGGCAAACCGGAGATCTATCAGTATATTATTACTATGCGCAAACAGTAGGTACAGTTGTTTGCGCCGTGTTTCTTGTTGAACATGCGTTCTTAGCATTCGCCGAGAGCTTTCCACAAGTATGGTTGAGCAAATGGACCACAGCAGGAGGTGGACAACTTCCTCTCTATCTATCTGTCTATGCGATCTTGGCACTAGCAGCATCACTTCTTACCGTTTGCTGCATATGGGTAGTTTTCCTCAAGCTGATGCCGAAGTCCGCCATTCGTTTGCACTGGTTGCTTTTAAATACGACTCTGCGAGCACCGCTGTCCTTCTTCGGCGCCACTGATAATGGTGTGACCTTGAATCGCTTTAGTCAAGATATGACCCTGGTAGATTTGGCTCTTCCTATTGCGTTGATGTCTTCCGCTGAGGCGTTTTTTGGATGTATTGCTGCCATTGGCCTCATCGCCATGGGGTCTGCTTTTATGGCGACGACAATACCGGCCACACTGATTGTACTCTATTTCTTGCAAAAGATTTATCTCAAGACAAGTCGCCAACTACGATATCTTGATCTGGAATCTAGAAGCCCATTGTACTCTCACTTTGCCGAGGTCCTCGAAGGTCTGCCGACAATTCGGGCTTTTGGCTGGCAAGACGCCTCATCAAAAATCCTAACTCAGCATCTTGATAGGTCTCAAACACCGTATTACATGTTACTATGCGCGCAGAGGTGGTTGAATCTGGTCTTGGACATTGTGGTCATGGCATTGGCAACCGTTGTGGTAACACTGGCCGTCATGCTGCGTAACAGCACAGATTCGAGCCTCCTCGGCGTCGCGTTGAATAATATCCTTGGATTCAACCAATTGTTATCATACTTCATCACATCGTGGACTACTCTCGAGACCTCGCTTGGAGCGATAGCACGTGTCAAGTCATTTGTTGAAACCACGCCATGTGAAGGCCAACCAGGTACAACCGCAGAACCTCCTGCATCTTGGCCCGACAGAGGGGAAATCAACATAGAGGGGCTCTGTCTCCGCTATCCCGACGGAACTCTAGCTCTGGATGACATTTCTATGCAAATTCGCCCGGGCGAAAAAATAGGTATCTGTGGCCGCACTGGCAGGTACGTGTTTCTCATCTTCTGGCCTTCATTTACTTAACCAGACTGCTAACTAACCCTCCATATTCCAGTGGGAAAAGCTCTATCACACTGGCCATGCTGCGCCTTGTAGAGTTGTCGCATGGCAATATCACAATTGACCAGACTGACATTTCTAAGATCGCCCCGGGATCAATCCGCGAGAGGCTGATAGCCGTGTCGCAGGATCCGTTCACACTTTTAGGAAGCATCCGTTATAATGCAGACATCATGGGACTCTCCAGTGACAGCCAGATTATATCTGTGCTGAAACAGATTGGCGTTTGGGAAGCGATTGAAAGCCGTGGGGGCCTGGACACACTCCTTGAGGGCCACCCTCTGTCACAAGGAGAGCAGCAACTCTTTTGCCTGGCACGGGCAATTCTCAAAAGGCAAACCAGTAATGGTGGATGTCAGGTACTAATTCTGGATGAAGCAACGAGCAGTCTTGATACCCAAACAGACCAGCGAGTGCAGAAAGTCATGAGGGACACTTTCTATGACTGTACTGTTTTTAGCGTCGCTCATAGAGTACGTTCCTTGTTTCATCCCTCTAACTAACGGATCCTAAGAGCGAGCTAATGGTTGAACAGCTTGATACAATTATAGATTTTGATCGAATTGCAGTATTGGATGCCGGCCGTCTTGTTGAGTTTGATACTCCACAAAATCTACTTGCAAGAGAAGGTTTATTCAAGCAGATGTACTCTGGCAATAAACAAGAATTTTAGTGTCATGTACCTGGGTACCTCTTAAGGCTTGGCATGTGCGCAGCCATGGGTGTACGGCAGACGATTTGGGCCAAATTTGACAATGGGGTTTCTGCCATACAATACTAGAAAGTTATATGGTATAGTCCCGCTATAGATCTATTTCTATCAACTTTATTCGGCTTGCTTGGTTTTACCTAAAGGCAAAAATACAGCGTATTTACAGTGACACCTCCAAAGTTTGGACACCCAAAGGTGGGGCCCCTCTTACCGCCCTCACTACCCGCCCTCCAGCGCGCTAGTAGACCTAGCATCATCTCGTGTTTTTACGCGTTTCCCCCCTAAATCTCTCTCAAATCTCGTGTGGAAGCTTTCATTGAGAGTTAGGGGTGGTATAGGCCATACTAGATTCCATAGTATGAATTCATGGAGGTATTAGACCGGCAGAATCTTATGTAATTCTAGTGTGGGGCATGGGGTACTTGACCATACAAAAAGTAAGGTTTGTACTTGTTTAGCCTAGTAAGGCCATATCTGCTGCTCGACATTCTCCATTGGCTCCACGGCACCTCCCGGAAGGAACGCACGAGATATTGGTGCTATATTGCTAGTCATGTTCCCAGCTTAAAAATGCGAATATACCCTATCATAAACGACTTCTAGCGTAAATCATGGGTCTTCGTAAGGGTTAAGGCGCCTCCCGGAGGCGCTCCGCAAATTCTTACCACTTGTTTGAGACAACCTTTTAGTTCAGATCATGCGATCAGGTCAAGGGAAATTCGGTGGATGTGAAAGGTGCGCTGTACCTCGGCATTAATATGCATGAGATAAATCGGACAGTTGGTCATAAAACTGCACAAAGGGTCTGCCTAACCGCGTGAAATGAACTTCTGCATCGCAGTCTTAGACGCACGCAGACCCAAGCGGATCCTTGCAGGAGTTATCTCCGATAGTATTGACCTACTGACATTTCTGAACACGCTAGTGGCATAAGCAGACTGGCCCTTGTCTTGTCTTGTCTTGTCACAATTGCAATTTTCGTGGAAGTCTCGCCGCAGTACCTTCCTATTTCAAAATCTATTGTATATAGGCTGATGTCTGAGAAGACTTATCCCGATGGCTCTTTCCTATTTCACTTATTATCTTAAGCTTCGCGCGTTAAGGATATTTCTTTCAAGCTTGTTTGTATAGCTCTTATTATTTCAGTTTTACCGAATTAAATTCTGGCACGATCCACACTCTGCCTTCTTTAAGGAACGCTATATGTATAATATAGATTATAGCCTTTATCGGGAGCGCGAAGTATAGCATTTTATATCTCGATACAATTTAGATCTCAACCCCCCTCCCTACGTCAAATCTGATCTTATACCTGCTGTTTGTATAGCGATTGTCACGGTTCGACGAGACTCGGATGGCTATTTTAAGGTATCCGTTAGTTTATTGCTTGAGGGACTTGACGAAAGAGAGAGAAGTAACCTATATCTTAGTGTACTATTTGCTAATATAGAACCGAGGGTATACCCTAGCTAGGGTCTGAAATAGGTAGAGAGGCTTACTGACTCAGCCGCAAGCTACAATGTATCGGATAATCAACTTAAGCATTTGCACGACCTAGAGATAGAAAAGAACTTCTATAAGAAAGGGGTATTGTAGGTACCCAGATCATAACCAAGGTCTAACAAGTGACACTAAGGCTAATAATAACAGTGACTACTTATATACCCTCCGAACCTATTAGCAACTGAACGCTCCCTACACTATTATCTTCGAAGACGATATCATTATCGCTACCGGGTGGCTCTCAAAAACGTTAAAGGCGTTAGCGGATATTACCCGCCTCGAAGGATAGTCAGGGAAGCCCTGGATCTATCTCCGACTCTTTTATACCGAGACGGTATTAAGTTGGATAAGCTTAGATTTTACGTATATAAATATACCACTGGTCTTTACGGTCCTAATATTATCCGGATTGATATACTTGATTTCTCTTCGCCGCTCTCGCTTTATACAATTCCACTTAGATCCTACTAGTATAGTAGTCATCTCGATAGTTTACATTCTAGCATTCACTATACTTGTTTACATAGTAGGGAAGTACAACTTGATACCCCTGCGTAGGGTCGTTGAGATAAACAAGTCTGGTTATTGTACGCAGGGATTAGTGTTTCCTAGGGGGCGTATCAATAGACTGATTAACTTTTTAAGCGAACGAGGATATAGACAGACGGACTCTATAATTAAGGAATACGCCGATTCTCAAGAACTAAATCGATACGCATTAGCGCCGCCGCAGCTCCAATATATAGGTTTGAAATCGAGCCGGGATAATCTCGATATCAATACACGCAGTACGTAGGCATTTCAGTTTGAGACCAATGATCCAACTATACTAAAGGAGGAGCACCGGAGTCTACTAGAGGACCATAACTTGAAGATAATACTAAATTCATCAACTACAAAATATCATTAAAGTAATAAATCCGACGTGAAATTCGATTCCATCGGATCACTAAAAGGAGCCATAATCTAGATCTATATATACTCGATCCATAACATATATAATCCAAGACACTCGGGGTACATAACGTATATCCATTTCCGCCTCAAGCTACCTTCCTCGCTAAATCACCTCTACCTTTAAAGAAGCGAATGATTGATCAATCGCACCGATAATCAACGACGCCAGACCTAGAATTCATAAGCAGAGCGACAATCAACCCATATAGGCCTTTGTTCCAGATGCATTAGCCCTATCTTAGATTCAATTGCGAATATAGATTCCCGATCTTACCTAAGACCTCAGCAAAGATTAGGATGAGTATCATGCCAACATAAAGCCGAGGCTGCTGCGCCGTTCCTCGGACTCCAGCATCACCAACAATTCCAATGGCAAACCTTCATCCTAATCAGAAAATCCACTAAAAACTATAGAAGTTTCCAAAATGTGTTCAACATACCCCGCAGCTAGCTCTATATTTCTGTATCGGCTCTCCTGGCAATTTATATAACGTATTTCACCCACGAGCTGCGCAAACCACCGAGCTGCGCACGCCAGAACACATAGTAAAAGCAATAGATTACAACCTAATATTTCAATAACGATCGTTTTTGTAGGCTATTCCTTGTAGCCTAATGGCTTTTATATGATATCTTGCCACTTGTCGGAGTTTAGGGGACTTTAATAACTTAGTGATTGAGATATATATATGTTCTGGAGTTCAGCGATGTATTTTTCGATACTATAACAATGCAAGTTTTGAATTTATTCAAAATTTACATATAATAATAAAAATACGTATCAATTACTATCGGTGAGTAATAAAATCAAAAAGAAGCGTTGGTTATTGAAATATCATGATGTAATTTATCGCTTTTAGTATGTGTTCTGGCGTGCGCAGCTCGGCGGTTTGCGCAGCTCGTGGGTGAAAAACGTTAGCGGTGAATCTTACAGTGACACCTCCAAAGTTTGGACACCCTAAGGTGGGGTCCTCTCACCGCCCTCACTACCCGCCCTCAGCGCGTTAGTAAATCTAGCATCATCTCGTGTTTTTACGCGTTTCCCTCCCCCCTAAATCTCTCTCAAATCTCGTGTGGAAGCTTTCATTGAGAGTTAGGGGTGGTATAGGCCATGCTAGATTCCATAGTATGAATTCATGGAGGTATTAGACCGGCATAATCTTATGTAATTCTAGAGATGTGGGCATGGGGTGTCCAAACTTCGGAGGTGCCACTGTATGTATATATTAATAAGCAATGCAAATTTGGCCCAAATCGTCTGCCGTACATGGTGCTTTATGTGGTTTACCCAGTGGACAAAAAGCGGCAGGGGAGTGAGCGCTAAAACGGAAAGGAACGCCAAGATTTGCTTATACGGTGCAGTTGGTTCATTAACAAGAGTGTTGTTGATCCCGTATGATGATTTAGTCATGTGTTTCCCGCCATCTCCGGACCCCGTAAACCGCAATATATGAGATGTGCCATATTGAGTCTCTCTTATCTAACGACCTGCATTTGCTTGACTATAATGGAACTGTCCATTAGATTCGATGCTGATCACTGCGCGCACCTATTCAGCCTCCCAAACTCCAGACCTAGGTGCAGCACAACTCTGCAATAGACGGTCGCGATTTCATACCCTCTCCGGCTGGAAAACAAGTCCGGTGCATACAAAGGAAGCGACCGACATGTTGTTAGTCCATCAAGTTGGTAGTGTTCGCGTTGGGGAAGTTGTTAGGTGAGTCCGGTCCGGATCGCCCCTCGAGTCTGAAGTCTTTCCGGGTCGCTAATAGTAAATCCTCTATCAGATACACAATTACATACACTCCGGCGGCCGATCCGATCCTGCCCATTCCTTCCAATCTCTACGTGAGGGTGAAGAACACATCTGCCATCCCATTACGCGCCGCATACCTCCATGGTCCGTACACGCTATACGCTGCTTGCTATCCCTCACAGTTCGACCCCAATACCAAATACGAGCGACAGGATTTGGAGGGTACACCGCAGTTTGAGCCTTACCTAAAGGCCGGAGGTGGTTGGGACGCCGTCATCAAGGTGCCAGCGAATCTTCTGGAAGCTCACGACTTTGGCTCTCCGGGTCAAGGTGGACCTGCAAGCGGACAGAGCGTTAGCTGGATTATTGAGATACAATCCCAGGTGATATTCTCCAGTAGCGCAGCGGTGCATTTTGAGCTGCTGGTGGGCCGAGATGAAAAATCGCTGGCATATTTCTCGGGCGGTGCATGGAGTAGCGGAAATGGCTCGACGGGACCTCCGGCAAAGTTACAAGACCATTGGATCCCTGAAACTAGAGGTAGTCAAGTGCTTGCCTTGAAAGGCGTGTACTCAAAAGCAATCGCTCTTCATGTCGACGATACAACTAGTCTATGGAGCAATCCGCCATTCCCCTCGGCGGAGTCGGCTTCCAAAAGTGTTGATCAGAAGCCTCAGGACTCGAAATATCCGTGCGACAATCCAGCGCCGGAGGACTCTACTGAAGCTCCGATGAGAAGCGCCAAGAAGAAGCCGGTTCATCTTGTATTACTGACACATGGGTTGCACAGCAACCTCGGTGCAGACATGCTCTATTTGAAGGAGAGCATTGACGCAACCATGAGAAAGTCCAAAAAGGAAGACAGTCAAGCCAAAGCCCTCCAGGTCAGCCCGGTTGGACAGGGTGATCGAGAAAGTTCGACAAGGTATGAAATCCTTTTTGAGCGCTTTGGCATCCAACTTTCTAACCCCTCATTTTGTCAGCAGTAAATCCAGTCATCCTGAGGACGAGCAAAACAGCCAGTCTAGTGATAACACCGATAATGACGACGAAGAGCAAGTCATTGTCAGAGGGTTTTCTGGCAATGCTGTTCGGACTGAGCGTGGGATTCAATACCTTGGCAAACGGCTAGCCAAATATGTTCTGCTTCTCACGTATCCCGATCAACCCTATTTCCCTCTGAAGGGCTCAAAGTCGAACCCATTTTCTCGACCTTTTAGTGCTCGCAAGGACCGAGCTCAACCATTTGCTCATTCGGCCGAATCAACCCCGCAAGAGAATGCCCAAGAATTTGGAAATGAAGACCATGCCTACCGGATTACGAGCATTAGTTTTGTTGGCCATTCTCTTGGTGGGCTCATTCAGACATACGCAATCGCATATATCCAGAAACACTCGCCTCAGTTCTTTGAGCGAATCAAACCTGTTAACTTTATTGCTCTTGCAACCCCATTTCTTGGTCTCAGCAATGAGAATCCGATGTATGTCCGATTTGCATTGGATTTAGGCCTAGTTGGTCGTACCGGCCAGGATCTCGGGCTGAGTTGGACGGCACCGAAAGTTCGAAGTGGCTGGGGGGCTATTATTGCTGGAAGGGGGAGTCTACAAAAGACCCCGGCCATTCGGATCCTGGCTCCAAGCCTCTCCTACGAATTCTTCCTTGTGGTCCTGCTCACGAGGTTCTTCAGAAATTCCAGCATCGTACAGTGTACTCGAATGTGGTGAATGATGGGATAGTTCCTTTGCGGACATCTTCTCTTTTGTTCCTGGACTGGAAAGGTCTGGATCGTGTTGAAAAGGCGAGGAGGGACAATGGACTTGTTGGAACTATGGCCGAATGGGGGTGGGCAGAGTTGACAGGCGCCAACTCAAAATCCCCACGATTAGCTCGTCTCGATGAAGAACACCATTTAAATCCTCCTACAATGGAGACAGGTCATCAAAATGCAGATTCTGCGACCAAGATTCCTCCGAGGCCTAAAGACGACATTTTGGACGATACACTCTCTCCCAGGCCAGAGCAATTTTTAGCACAACCCAATCGTGTGCCGAACCAGAGAATTCCGGAGGAGGCTGTGGTGAAGGAAAATCTCTCGGGAAATACGCCTTCCAGTCCCCTGGAAAGCTTTTTTTCGTTGTTTCGCCTAAACCAAGGAAAGAATCCCCCTAATAGCAAGAATGCTCGGATTTATAAACGCAGCCAGACCCTGAGCGCTTTTGGGACTGGCGATGGCAATGGCAATGGCACAATACCCGTTGCTCAAGGACCTTCCTCGCACGAGCACGAAGGAGTGCACACGCCTCCAAAGACAACGTTTTTCGAGTCTGCGGGAGACTTGTTGATGCCGCCTTTACCGCCCGCGGATTTCATTTTGGACCCTGCGTCGCGACCCCGGACAATCTTCCACGACCGTATCTACCACCCAGGGGATATACCGCCACCTTCACCGGTAAAGCGACGCACATTAGCATTTGGTTCGCTACAGGGCAAGCAATCGAAGTCGGCCCCCACTGAGAACCCACCTGCTGGGATCGCGAACAGTCAGAGTGGCCTCAAGGTCGAAGAAAAGATTGCGAGAGCCTATCACCGTGATCTGACTTGGCGTAAGGTTCTTGTTCGACTTGAGCCTGATGCCCACAATAACATTATTGTGCGGCGGATGTTCACCAATGCCTATGGCTGGCCTGTTGTAAAACACTTGGTTGATACACATTTCAGCCATACGCCCACTGCGGAAACTGACGATTCTCTGAAGCAAAATGTGGAGATGGCCAAATCTCCAAATATTGGTCCAACTAGTTCGGGTGATGAGGTTGAAGGGCAGTCCGATTCTGTCGATCCAAATTCAGTAAGAGCTACGAACGATTTGCCAAATGTATCCGATCTTCATATATCGGAAGATCTATCTTCTGGCCCTAGTGACACATCACTGGCCGAAGATGAACCGCGCATGAGTACCAGTGACAAAAACTACGTATCGAGACAGGACTCGGCACGATGGACTGATCGTGAAGTTGTCGAGGATGACAGCGAGTCCGGCTTCGAAGTGGAAACTGGCGCTGGTTTCCGTCACAGATAGTAGCGCCATATTGGCTTTCATTGTACATACGGTTTCCTTAAGACATATACCCTGTAAACGGCGGACCTGTGAATTACTATTATGCGGTTAGTTTTGGCTCTTTGGGTTTAGCTCCCCAATACGCTGTCACGTAACTTCAGTGCCGCCGACATAAAAGACCCATCTTCGCTGCTCATCCTCCCTTTCTCTCACTTTTTCCTTCTTCTTACCCCTCTATCTTGCACTCATCGCCGCTCCCTTTCTTTTACTCCTGCCCCCACCATCTACTGTGCATTTGCTTTCAGCCCGACGCACTGCCTCTTTCATTTTCACCAGAGATGCCGCTTAGTAATGGCACCACTTAGATATTCTGGTATCATCTTCACGCTTAACGGAACGCATTCGATCGAGAGTATCCAATTTGGCAAAGGAAAGGTTCGTTGCAGAGGCTGCCAAATGCGTCACGCAGCTGACTCTTAAGGTCCGAGGAAAGACTATTCTTATTCTATACAATGAAGTCGACTGTAAAAGGATGCTCTCCTAGCTAGGGTAGGTGCCTGTCAATCAGGTAGGAAACAGGGTACTAAGGTAGATGGTTCCGGAGTCAAAGACTATTTCTTAAGGGGCCCTTAGGCTTGCTCTGCGGGGTCTAATTTATATACAGTCTCTTATCTAGGACGGGAAGGAGAATGTAATGTATAGAGCGGGGCAGGGAGAATACGAGGCAAAGAGGGATTCTATCCCTGCAGCGTCTCTACTCCGAATTGATAGGGAAAGGCCCTCGGTCCACTGCCGGAAGATTACCGTTCCGCCAGTGTCCTCAGGCCTACAAGGCCTGAGGCACCAATCTGCGAATAACCTCATGATAGGGTATATTAGACTGCGACATTGCCTATGGACGGTATTGCCCGGGTGTTAGTCCCTGCACCCCAAGGATTTGCATTTGTACCCCATTATATAATCATTACTAATCACATGATTATATAATATATTATTATCGGGGAAATCGGATGGAAGTCACATGACTATCAACTGGAATTTGTGGGTCCCCGTCCTCGGTGTGCAAACGAGACAAACAAACAACTCGCTCACTTGCAACGACAACCCCAAAAAAGAAAGAACCAATGCGGTCAGACATGGCAGGTCATCGGATCGTCACATTTGTTTCCCATTTCAGTAGTGTTTCAGAAAGGGATGAAGTACTCGGATGGTTAAGGCCGAGCCTTTGCTTCTGTTTATTTAAGCAATCTCGTAGCAAATTGATGGCTTTGGCGTCGTGAGCTGAAGATTTCCAGGTGAAAGCGAGATTAGCCATACTAGACAGCGTGTTAGGATGGTCCTCGCCGAGTATCCTCTTGCTCGTCTCCATCACCTGCACCTGGAGCTGCTCGGCCTCTTCCCACCGGCCCTGGTTCGTGTACGTTGACGCTAGGTTGGCCATACTAGATAGCGTATAGGGATGGTCCTCGCCGAGCTTCGTCTTGTTCGTCTCCATCACCTGCACCTGGAGCTGCTCGGCCTCTTCCCACCGGCCCTGGTTCGTGTACGTTGACGCTAGGTTGGCCATACTAGACAGCGTGTCGGGATGGTCCTCGCCGAGCTTTGTCTTGTTCATCTCCATCATTTGTTTGACTGGTGCCGATTCTAGCCCATCGTCTGTTGTTCTCCAAGACAAAAATTTCGAAGTATATCCCGCTTCTTCGCTGGTGAGAAGCTTTGAGAAATCGGTCGGAGTTTGCCTATAATCTCCGGCTGCGGAATAACCAAGGCTGCTTGGCTCTGACTCTGTACCACTGATATTGCCTTTAGACTTTAATTTTGCGACATTCACCGAGGCCTTCGAATCTCCAACATCATCCTCTTCATTGGTATTGGGCAATACGAAGAGAGCGATGTCCTCCATGTGAGCGGCTAGATGTCCCTGCAATGCGGGCAATAAGAGTTCCTCTCCACAGACGAGGCATGAGTGTTTCTCGTATTCCAAGATATCTACCTGGCGATTGCAGAAATCCAGAATGACCTCCAACTGACTTGGCGAAATTGATTCATCATAATGTTCTCGAAGATGCGCTGACATTTCCTTTCTGCTGGAACACATCTTCTCGCATACTTTGCAAACGTAATTGCGCCGGTGAATTTGAAGCTCATGATGCATCCAGTCGTGGCGGCTGACGTACAACTTCCCACCGTTCTGGCAGTCCTCGAATGTGCAGACGTAAGGACGGAGATCGCGAAATACATGACGTCTATACATTATCTGGTTAGAGCAATTGGATACTAGCAGCGCTAGAGAGATGACTCACGTCCATGACTGCCTGTTCTGCATCTCGCTAGACTCGAGAGTCGTCCCACAGTACGGACATGGAGAAGTGGTTCCAATTTCTATCTTTGGGGGATCTGGTACACAATTGGAACGGCCTTGGCCGATGGCTGTAGGCGCGTAGACAGCCCGCGGTCGTACATTGGTCTTCGTATCGTAGATGTCTGAGACAGCAGCAGTAGAGAAACTTTGTTTCGACACAGCTGACCTGGGCTCTCCACGCGAGACATCGGGAATGGAAGGCTGAAAGGTCGGCGCTCGGTTTTGTTGTTCCTGTTTTTCTTCAATTTCTTTGACGCCAAACTGGGCTAGATTTGGTGTTGTAAGTCGGGCTGTGTTGATATTGTCCTGCCTGGAGTCATATGGATGATCAGTCCAGTATTGAAATTGTTCACGTCGCCTTGTGTTAGCTGCTGCAAGCCGTTGGCAAAACCACAGAATGTCTTCAACGGAATACTTTGTCAATCCTTGTCCTATCGGAGCAACGCCCTCAAACTTAAATTCGATACCCCGCGCGCTCTTAGTCAAGCCGCGCCATTGCAGCACCTTTTCCACTACGTGGGTTTCATCAGATCTGCTGAACCCAACACTCAAAGGCAAGTGGTCAGGCTTGCCCAGTGTGGGTATATGTGATCTTGAGTTAACAGAGCGGATATATTTATCTGCAATCTTAGGGCGCCGTAGCAAAGCAGACATGTCATAAAGCGATCTAATCTGCTCCAGTGTCTGCTGGACAAGCAGACGGATCTTTGGCATCCTATAGTGTCGGTGTTCGCCATCGTCGTTCGAATCAGAATCTAAGTCAGCGCTGACACTGCTAATCGAGTCATGATCTGATCCAAGGAAGGGGTTGTGCTTTCTCCTAGCGATATAAGTTGCTAAAAGCAAGGTTAGATTATGTCTCAAATGCCCGACCTATACAGCTTGCCTTGGTTGAGAAGTGCTCTTAGTCTCATGAGAATGGCCTGCACCAAATATTTGAGCTCAACATCGTGCCGGAGAGTGTCGTCCAAAGACCCACGAGCTCTCGCCGGTAGTTCTGCTTTAGTCTGATCGCCCCAGACCTTGGTCCTTCCATACTCTTCCAGTATCTTGGCAAGATGAACCTGCCCAAGACAGATAACACGGCAATCCTTCTCGCTGAGAGCGAGAATGAATTCCCCAAATGACTGTATATTCTCCAAATGACTGTATACACTTTAGGTATAGCTCCGAAAGAGATTAACAAGACACCCCGGTTGAGAGGGCCATCATGGTGGCGAGCCAAGGGAAGTTCCGATTACCAGAGCCTCAATATTGTTTCGCGGTAAGATATTCGAGAGTCCGGCTGGCGTGAAGTGCGCTAATTTGGGATGCTTACCATAATAATAGCAGGATTTTGTTGATGTCAGAAAGGTGGGGGAAATGATGAGAGACGTCGCCTTCTCAGCCAATGAGCACCACATATGGGTCTGCTTCTGCATTCGCACGTCCAGGCCTACGCTGGCTGGCCAAACAGATTCTACCACGTGCAGCATCAATAACCCAGGTCACCGCCCGCATTTACGCTGACAGGACCAGATCGCGTCTTACTGTAGCAGATTGAGCCCCTCGCTCAACCACGTCTCCTGCCAAGTTTTGCCACATATCAGTGCATTTATAGGTAGCAAACTATGCGGATGCTTGTAGGGAAGTTCAGCTAGATGTTACTCATTACTATTAGAGTAACCCTTTGGAACTGCAGGTGAGTGAGATAGCCCACGCGACAAATATGTAGCTGACTATAATTCACGAGACACAGCCATGGCGGAAATGGCTGGTCTTGTTTTGGGCGGTATACCAATCGCAATTTGGGCTCTTGAGAAGTACGTGGAGCCTCTCGAGACTTCTCACAATTATCGTACTTCAATAGAGACTTTTCGGACCGACCTGATCTTGCAAAATCGACAACTACAGACCACTCTTTGCAATCTTGGACTTGGTACTGAGCCATCGAGGGAAGAGCTACGCATATGCTTTGATACTAAATTCTCGAGTATATCTCGAGAACTGATTTCCATCGTTGAACGTATGGACGATGTTACTGCTGGGCTCTTGAAGAGCCTAGATATCGACATCAAGGGAAAGGTATAACTTGCTTTTGCTAAATATCAAAGCTGAGCTAACCTGCGACTATATGATTAGCCGAATGCCATTCAAGATAGGGCTCAATGGGAATGGCATCGAGTGAAACATAGCTTTAGCACAAAGAAGCGCAATAAAGTGGTCGAGGACCTTAGGCATTGGAATGAAGACTTAAGGAGGTCTGTCGAAAAACCTGAAGTGCCCGCGGAAGACGATACTGGCAAAGTCCAATATCTCAAACGCCGCTTCGATATTGAGCGTTGCAATTCCATCCGTCAGTGCTTAAGCTCTCTTCACCGAGCACTCGATTTTGGATTCCGTTGTGCTTGCTCACCACCTCACCAAGCTGCCATCGATCTTGACTGGGAGGTGATTGAATCTAATGCAGCTAAACCTTTCAAAGTGGCTTTCTCGTACGGAACAAACTCACAAACACCCCAGCTGCCTGATTTATGGCGAAAGCTTCATGTTACACCACATGCTCCCAACAAGATAGCCAGCTCGGTTCCTATTTTATTGGCATCACCGCCCACTCCCGCTAGAGCTTCTCTTGTATCTTCTTCCCTCCGATCTAGGATGTCGCAGTTCAAATTGCGCTCACTGTCCCGGACACCCTCACCGCCACCAACTCCGCCGGTTTCATTAACGGCACCAACTGCACCAACGGCCATGTCAACCACAGCGAGTACAGAAATAACCAGCCTCTGCCGTACGGTAGGCACAAAATGCAATCGATGCACTCTTGCAGGCTTTCTCAAAGACCCAGACAAGGACCAAGGTCGAAAATTCTCTCTCGACCACAGCCAAACAGATTTGTCAAAAATCATCAAAGCAGTTCCTCTTAAGTCTCTACTTCCATCTCACGAGCAGTCAGCTCAGCGACAAACCCATTATAGTTCACTGTCCACAAAACAGAGGTACGGCATCGCCGCCTCCACCGCCTGGTCAGTCTTGCACCTAAGTGGCAGTCCCTGGCTTGGCCACCACTGGGACGAAAAGCAAGCGAGCATTTTTCTCGAGAGAAACCAAGACGGCCGAGAAATTTTCTCCCGGTACCCGTGTGCGTTGTATATATTTTCACCACCAACAAGCTCGGAGCAGCCGGTTGCAAATGACTTAAACTATCTCATTTCTAACAGAACTGTCTTCACCCTTGGTATTCTCCTCATCGAGCTCTGCATCAACAAGTCATTTGCGGAGAGTCGTCAGACCGACGAGAGCGTGACGCCAATCTCGCTACTCGATGATTATCAGGCTGCGCTGAGCAAGTTGGATGAGGTGTACAGTCTTGCGGGAGATTCTTATGGATATGCAGCGGAGCGGTGTGTGAAGTTCGCGTTTCAGGGGCGGGATCTCTACAAGGATTTTAGTTTCTCTCAATTCCGGCAGCAATTCCACAACAGTGTGGTTGCGCCGGTGCAGGCGACTTATCTCGCGTTTCCGGATTCGTGCATTTCTGTGTAAGCTCTGCACCGTGGATCGTACACTTTGCTCTATGTTCTGTATTGTTCTGTATGCCTGAACTTTGTAGGTACCTGCACCTCCATTTGGGCGGGCCAGGTTCCAAGCTTCTGACCTTCAGGTGCGGTAGCTCGAGGGTGGCACCTCATGAGGGTAACCCTGAGGTGACCCTGAGGTGCGAAAATCATGACTAATAGGCCAAAAACGTGACTTGGGGTCAATTGTATAGATTGTGTAGAATTGGGCTGTATTCTCTTGTAGTAAGTTGAAACTTTATTACTGTATAGCCTTACAAGAGGATTGAGTGTATATCATAGGTTATAGGCTTGTATCTAAACAGGGCCTTCAATTCTTATATTTATAGTAATAATATCTATTATACAGTATCTTCTTAGGAGTTAAGAGTTAAACTATTAAGTCATATACCTACTATGTAGTAATCTCGACTTCTTCCGTCTCCTACCTAATATACGATACTACGTATTAGGGAGGTTAGGCGATTGGGAGACCCTGTCCTTATCGATATCCGTAAATTTATGGGTATTAGATTCCTTCTTATTACTAGAAGAGACCGTAGGGCGCTTCCTAGCGGCGACTGCTAAGAGTAGCGGTATATTATAATATACCTCGATATCTTCCTTATTATCGCCAATAGCGTCGAAGGAGTACGTCTAGACGTTAAGTACTTCGGCAGAAGCTACTATCTTATAGTCTATAATAGACTCCCGTAAAGCCCAACTTTGGGCCCAAGGTCCGGGCTCGAAACCCAACCCGCAACGAGCTGGGGGACTGCGTGTTATGGCTTTGCTCTGTGTCTTGGCATCCTTCGGGCAAAGAGAGTCTAGAAGAGAAAGACTGGACAACTGCTCGAAGTAATTTCTTTTTTTCAGTTCCATTGTTAGAGCCGAATCGTCGACTAAATAAGTTCAGGCTGGATTCGTGAGCCACATCAGCTCAGCGCGCAGGCAGAAAATGCCGGATCCTTCACCATCCTGTCAGAAGCTATGGCAGTGTGATCCCTGCTTTTACATGCATCAAGCAGCACTGCCCCTCAATTGTAAAGCGGACAGTGCGTGTTCGTTCTGCACCATTTCAAACTGATAATGGTTTCCTTTCAGCCTCATTGTTCCTGGTAATTGTATATGAGCTGGCATATGCATGCAAGATACAAGGGTACTTTGAAACGTGTTCTGGTCTGTACGGCTGCCTGCACTGCGGAGAAAGCCAGAGATAAGGGATGCAAATATCTCATACATGCTATGTGCTTACAGCCAATCGAATATCTTCCGTGAGAAATGCGTATTGTCAGGGCGGCTAATGCCTCACTTGAGATCCCCATGCCTCGACTGCGGCGGTGGACACGTAACTAACGATCGTCAACCGTCAACCGGTAGAGGGTGGACTGATCTCCAGGTCTGCATATTAAGTTATTATTTATTACTGCAGTCCACAATCGCTGGCTCCATAGCTTTAGCAAATTAGACTTGTGCAATATTGTAAAGAAAGAAGTGGGGAGGGAGGTGTTCCCCAATTAAATGCGCCAAGTCATTGCAAGTCAAACCTATAGAGCCTCCCACCAACTGAGGTAGCCTGTAGCCGATCAAAATTGATCGAAAATTCATATATACATATACGAGAAAGAGAAGCCTAATCTATCGTCTCCGCCGGATTCTTAAAAACTGCCCCTAGTTATGAATATTCTTTGCAAAAAGTATTAACATCTTTGGAGATAACGGCATAAAGAGGAGACCTCGAATAATTTGAGCAAAACTACTATTATAAACTATGGGTTGGTTAACGATAGAATGCTGTTGTGACAGGCTTCACATGTTTGCTAACTAATAGTATATTAGCTAGTCACACACATCTAGAGAACTCAGCCCCCCCTTCCTAGCCTTTATTGCAATATCAGATGCAGCTGCACTAACACACACGAGCTTGGTGTTCTGTAATTTCAGAGCTAGGGCATCGTGGTCTGAGCTGATTGGATGCCTAAACTAGACTAAATAGCATACAAATGGCTCGTCCGCACACAGAGCCTCGTTGTCCGCATTGTTTCTGTATTAAATCCATACTGCCCTTTATCGGATTAGTATGGAAGTCTTTAGCGGAGTGGCCTCGGGGGTTGCCATTTACAATCAGCTGGAATCATGTATTCGAGGTCTTCGTCGACTATACAAAAATTTCAAATTCGCCGAGCAGGAGATTGGACAGCTCATTGACGAGGCATCCATTTGTCAAAGTCTTTCTGAGATATTCAATGATATCAGCCGCCCTGTCAAAGGTCGAATTATTGAATTGGCTATCGAGAAGAAGCTGGATAAAAAGCTGGAGTCTCAGGCCACTTCGGCTCGCAAGCAGATTGGTCATATTACGACGAAGCTAAAGCCTCTGATGAAAGGGAGCGCTTCCAATCGATTTGACAAACTAATGGCAAAGATATGGTGGCATTACACCAGAGAAGAGATGCAGGCTTTACTTGCCACTTTGGGTTCTGTGAAACTCAGTCTTTCCCTATTTACCTCTCTTTTGGCATTGGAGTGTTCTCTCAATGACTCGAAACGATCATCAACAACAATCCAGCAGCATAAAGCGCTCCTTGTTCAAATGTAAGTATTTAAAAGTTGGCAAACACACCCCTTCTAAGACTAATGTACGTCGACGAGTTACAGAAAGCATCTTAAAAAGATTGTACTACGCCAGACTAAATCTTTACAAAACATGACAAACAGAATGAGCCAGTTCAAAGACGACAAATATGAGCCGCACTGGATGTCCAACGCGAACTGGATGGTCATCGTCATTCAAGAGATTCAAAAAGAGCCTATCACTGAGGCACGGACACTTGTTAACCGTGAATTGTTCAATTCGCGCGATCGAATACCGACACTAGGGAGGACCGATCCTGTGATCCTAAGTACGAATATACCACGCAATCCAACGGTCATTATACCGAGCAATTCACAATCCAATTCAGAAAGTCGCTTACCGAGCGGGCTTTCATCATCAAACAGTCAAGATACATCATCCCAGACAGAGGCGAATGCTCTGAAAGTGTATCACCAAGACAAGGGGGCTATAATCCATGATTATGGAGATAATAGTAGGGAGATATATATACCAGGCTCTTCTTCATCTTCCATCCAAGGAAACAGCAGGCATGATCATAGCATATTTGTACCTGTACCACCTTTCGTTGGGTCGGATTGGAAAAATGCGCATCCAAGGAGACGTGACTCTGGAGAACATCCTTGAAACTACACATATAGCTTTCATTCTCGATTTGTATGGTGTCAGATTGTTGCTAACGAGATGGATCATTCGACCGGTGTACTTTCTAAGAGCTTGGGGGTGGGTTGCACACTAGCCCATGCACTCAGATAGTCATAATATCCTCTGGACATTTGAAACCGCGAGTATAAGGGCCTATGTATGTGGGTTCGTCTGGTTGTCGAGCGTTGTTCAATAAAAGAGGGATAATTTTCCACGTTCAACTAAAGCACTCTATCTAACCGGGACCTCTACTAGATTGTTGGAAATGTTCCTGTTTATTGGAATCTCTATGCGTTGAAAATAGATTTGCCCTATCAAGCCTAATACGGGAGTTCGACAGGTGACAGATTATCAATGTGCAGATATATATATTTCATATAGACAGAAGTAGGTACATCAATGCGGGCCAAACCTCATCCATAGTCAATTCAACGAATTGAATTAATCCCTATAAAGACTCGGTCAATTTGGGGCTTAGACGGTAAGTTAAATACTCAAAAATACTAGAAAAATCTGCATTACTTATGTATCTGCCAAGAATTGGCATGTGTGTATTGTTTGAGGCCCATTGGGCGCCCCCCCCCCCCAATAAAAGCCCAGTCCATTTGTGGGTTGGGGCGGGTTGGGCTTTGGGCTTTACGGGCCGGTGCGGAGGTCTAGTTGAAGGCTTAGCGTAGTTAACTGAGACGAATCTTCAGTAACAACGAATGTTAGACAACGATGAATATGGTTGGAAAGGTTGATGAGTCGTCGACTCTACTTCTGGAAGAGAGGAGCCTTGTGGCATGGCCAGCCCCTCCCCAGCTGAAGGACAGCGGAGCAGCGCGGCAAGAGAAGGTTTGCCATTGGCGAAAGGCACCAGCCCGCGGATTGAGGGTATCGCACGTAACTTAAGTACTGGCCCCAACTAGGATAGGTCACACGGCAGAAGAAACCACTGGGGCTGCCGATCAGTCTTTAGAGCCCATTTTTCTGGAAGACCCCGGTTTTGAGATGATTACAGCAGTCAATCCATTCAGGTCATTCTTTGCGCTCCGTGGCTGGAAAAGGCAAATGCTCCCGCAGCTTTGAGCGCTTCGAAGATAAGTCCATTGAGTTTAACGATACTACTCGCTTGAAGAAGGCACAATGAAAAAGCTATGCTAACGAATATTGGATTTTAGTCGGGCTTTTGTGAATGGAATTGACAGTCTATTCCATTATTTGGCCGCCGTTCTGCTTATTTTGTATCACTCTTTTTTCCTTGTCACTCATTGGTTTAAGGATCGTTCAATTCTTCGCCTTTTTATCCACAGCCTCTCATTTGTGATAGTCTCGGTTTCGCAAATAGAAGCTCACTATGAAGTTGTCTACTATTATTGCTGGTGCGACCCTTTTCGCCAGTACTGCTAGGGCTGAATTGGACCCTATAGGTAGTATGCTGGCTCATCCCTTGAAGTGACCAAAGGCATAAATAAGAAATCCGTCCGCGACTATTACGCCCGTTCGTGTAACTTGGCTCTTCTATGACCTTCTCGATGGCTCTTGCCTTGCCTCTTCCAAAGTCAAAAATTTTCGTGCGATGCATCACGGCAGTGGGCGGCGGACGTACAAAGTTACGGGTGGAAAGGCAGCCGTTTCGGGCCTCAAAAGCGGTCATTTTTGGCGTTAATCCCACAAGTCCTCATATTCTAGTTGTAATTATGTGAATTTTATATTTGAATTGAAGCTTCTTTTACTTGAGATCGTATTGAACTAGTCCGAGAGGATTATGGGCCAGCTAATCAATACTTTAATTCACCTTGAACATGGCTCCAGAACTCCTCCACCATTTCCTTTTGTCCAGTTCCACCCGGGGAACCTCGAACAGCAAGGTACTTTCGTCCATCCAGACGAGCCTCCCAAACTCCCGGGTTGCCGTCCGCCATAATTCCTCCGGCTTCAGAAAGGATAACCCATCCTGCGCAGACATCCCAGGCCCAGCATCCGCCCTCCCAATACAGATCCAGTGTGCCATCAGCCACAGCACATAAATTCAATGCGGCAGAGCCTAAACTCCGCATCGCGCGGACCATAGCCCCACCATTTTCCTTAGACTTTCCCAGCTTCTCGTATGTCCGAACCTTAGTCTCCCAATTGTTCCCACTGCGATCCGCACCCCATTCAATGGCAATGAGAGCATTGGCTAGTCCCGACAGGGGCTCGACATTGTCGCCTTTAAGAGGCAAGCGAGTTTCACGATTGAGGAAAGCGCCTTGGCCTCGAATAGCGGAGTAAAGGGTTTTAGTGGAGGGGTTATACACCACCCCCACCGTGGGTATGCGCCCAACAGCGAACCCGAGCGAAACACAGGCAAATGGAAAGCTATGCACGAAGTTGATGGTTCCATCGATCGGGTCCACGATGAAGGTAGGGGCATCGGTCAATGGGCGTGCTGGGTCATATGTTTCCTCGCCGTGGAATCTGAAGGAATGGACGTCAGAAGCGTGCTAGCAGCCGCGGAAGAGAAAGAACGTACTCATAATGTGGGTATTTCTCCCTCAGAGAGGTCGAGATCATGTTTTCAACGGCTCGGTCATATTCTGTGACAAGGTCGGCACCTACAGATATCAGCTTTTTTCTTTTTGCTGTTTGTATGGACACGGACTGTTCATTTTGGACCCTGTGTCGTTGGTTCCTGGGAGTGCATTGTTGATGATATCCCCGGCCTTAAAGGCCAATGAGACTAGGAAGTCATGGATCTCGTTGAGGTTTGGATTCTCCATGGTATAATCGAGATATTGAGATGGTAAACTTGAGTTCTATAGCTGTTAAAAGGTCAAAGACGGAGGAGGTGATCTCCGGGAACGCTAGAGGCGGGGCAATTCCGACCTCTTTCGAAGAAATATAGTAACGACATGTATATTTCCCCAGGTAGAGAATATGGATTAGATGTATACTGCTTAAAGTACATATAACTATCTCTAATATTGTTCTATATCCATTAAGTGTGGTATTACAAATCGTAAAAAAGATCTCAGGGCCAAGTAGTATCTCCGCGTTTCCAGTGACGTCGAAAACCCCCCACTTCCGCGGGAAAAAAAAATCTTTGAGATTCTGCGATTTTGGAATTGACGACACACTTTCAGAAGCCCTTCTTTCTGGCTCACAGATTGTACTCCTCCAAATATGCCGACCGAACTCGAAGAGGTGTGTGTATACAGCCTACCATATTGATTAGCTCACTCACATCTCTATAGCTGGTGGAATTCCTGCACCATGGCAACACCCAAATCAGACAAATCGGTACGACAACTCCTCTCACGGCGCGATTATATGATCTAACAGCTCATAGCTTGCGAAAACCTCGTCGGCTTCTCCACAGCCCAGCCTGAATTGTTCAAACGCCATCAGCTCCTACCCGTCCGCGATTTGAAGCTTCTGGTCCGCGATTATACTGTGCGTTATCTGCGATTATGGGGAGTTACTTTCGACTGATAAATGTGTACAGCCAATTGCGAAAAATGCATTGACCATCCTGATCAACTTATCTGGCGATGAAGAGGTGTTGAAACTCCTCGCCGAGGATGAATTCATTGAGGACTTGCTTGCGAAATTGACAGTGAGTTTGTCTCAGATATACCTTTGAACAGTAATGAGGCTAATCGTTTGATCTCAGAATGTCGAGGAGCCGAACGCCGATGAAGTGGCCATGCTTTTGGCCAATCTCGTCAAGCACGAAAACCTACAGAAACTGCTTACCCTCAAGCGAAAAGCCTCTGAATCTGTATCCACCTCCGAGAACGCGATCGATCAGCTGATGGACTGCTTCGTGAAGGGTGCCGAGGGTGCTCTCAACAAGCGTGCCAATTATGATTACCTATCATACGTGTTTGCCGACCTGTCCCAGACGGAAAAGGGCCGAGCCTATTTCACCCAACGCCAGGAATACGACGACGTGGTCCCCATCACCAAGCTGACCGTCTTCACCGAGCACAAAAGTGATATCCGGAGGAAGGGCATTGCATCCACAATCAAGAACGTGGCGTTCGAAGTCGCCGCGCATCCAATGCTCTTTGATGAGGACGGTGCCAACCTTCTTCCTTACCTGTTGCTCCCGCTTGCAGGTCCAGAGGAGCTGTCTGATGAGGATACTACAGACATGCTGCCAGATCTTCAGCTGTTGCCGCCCGATAAGCAACGAGACAGCGACCCCACCATCATCACGACCCATCTGGAGACCTTGCTTCTCCTGACCACAACTCGGGAGGGCCGGGATATAATGCGACGAGTCAAGGTTTACCCCTTGATCCGCGAAACTCACATGCACGTTGAAGATGAGAATGTGACAGAGGCATGCGACCGTTTAGTGCAGGTCCTGATGCGAGACGAGGAAGGTGAAGGCGAAGGCGAGCCCGAACAACCTAAAGTCGAGGCACCTAAGAACCAGGATGAAGAGGTTGTGGAACTGTTTTAATGATTAGATACCAAATCAATTGTATATATGGAAGTGAACACTATACAACACTGAATATTGTATAATTGTATATCTTCTAAGGTAATTGGAAAGGGAAGATAAATCTGCCGATGTCGGGTGGGGCAGCCCCAGAGAGGGACGACGACGGGTCGCTTTTTACCACACTACGACCTTAGTCCTCCACTAGCTTTGTGGCTCTCTTCTCTGATTCCTCAATGCCCAGATCGATCCCAAGCTACTGCACGCCCTAACCTGAAATACTAAAAGTATTTCATCATCCCCCCCCCACCATCACGTCGACCAATATTCCGCTGCGGACGCGGAAGCTGTCTTGTCCCTCGGCCTCGAGGCGCAAGTGGCTTCCCGCTGAATCGGATCGAACTGATTCAAATTTCGATGATTGTGCGAGCGACAATGGAAACTACCCCGAAATCGACAATCTACCATCCGACGTGAACCCCGATACAGGGATTGTTCAGCGCTTTCGGGCCTTCATGTCGCGCGCCCCTCTTCTTCCCTCGACGCCCGCCCTGGGTGCTTCCTCTTACGGAGCATTGCGAAGCCCGGACGACTCGGAAGAGGATATCTCCGTTTCGCATGGTCAGAATGTTCGTGGGGGTTCACAACGCGCGAGCTTCGAAAATGGCATTGGAAGCTCTTCCAACGCACCAGGGTCTACTCCAAGACGATCACATTCCTCTGTCCGGCGACGAAACAGCCTGTACGCAGAGATAGCAAATCGTCGACCTTCATCCGCCACGTCCGATGTGGGATTGGGTCCTGACTCGAAATACTCGTTTGCCACTGGATTGGCCGTACCGGGCAATCCGGTGATGCAGGAGACACCGGCGTCTTCGCCGTATATGACAAGTGATGATGAAAATGTTCTCGATATTGACGATGATGATTCGAAATCCTCGAGTGAGGATCCTCCAGACAACTCGCCGTATGCCCAAGTTCGAGCTTCGGTTCCGGCGACGGATGATATCACTCTTTCTATTAACAGTACGCTTTCTTATGGTCTTTTTTTTTCTGCCTATATCTAATGCTTCCTAGCACCGAGAATGTGGATACTCTCTTTGTTATTCTCTTTGACGGGGTCTGCCGCCAATCTTTTCTTTTCTTTGCGCTATCCCAGTGTTGCCATTACCCCAATCATTGCTCTTGTCCTTGTCCATCCACTGGGAAAGTTTTGGGATGTGCTTTTCAGACAAGCAGATGACCCTCTCGAGATTTTTGAGAATGGATCCCTTCACCACCGGGAATCACTCTCTGGTGAGATCGAGGACACTCCTCTTCCATTGGCGTCCCGAGTCAGACTTTGGTTTGCCCAGGGCCGTTGGAACGAGAAGGAGCATGCTTGCGTTTACATTAGCAGCAATGTTTCTTTTGGATTTGCTTTCGCGACTGATGTTAGTACACCAACGAAACATTTGTGACGAAGCTGACCAAGACAGGTTATTGTCGAGCAACATAAATTTTACAACCAGGATGTTCCAATTATCTATCAGCTGCTGCTCATCATATCCACTCAGGTTTTGGGATATGCATTCGCGGGTCTAACTCGACGATTCCTCGTGCGGCCATCGGCTATGATCTGGCCGGGAACCCTGATGTCCACTGCAATGTTTTCTACAATGCACAAATCTGTCAACAAAAAGGCAAATGGGTGGAGTATCTCCCGATATAAATTCTTTGTCATTGTGTGGGCAGGGGCGTTTCTCTGGTATTTTGTTCCGGGACTCTTGATGCCTGCTCTAAGTTATTTTAATGTGATCACTTGGTTGGCACCTAAGAACGTTGTGATCTCGAACTTGGTAAGATAGTCAACTCGTCTCCCGCTGCTTTGACTAACTCTTCTAGTTCGGTGTTGCCTCTGGCCTCGGGATGTTCCCCTTGACCTTCGATTGGGCTCAGATTGCTTATATTGGCTCCCCATTACTCACGCCTTGGTGGGCCGCAGCTAACATCGTGACGGGACTTGTGGTTGTCATCTGGGTAATCGCCCCGATACTATGTAAGATCTCCCCATCTCATCTCATTTGACTCTGCTGATCAAACGAAGATTATAAAAATGTTCTTTTCTCTGCATATATGCCCATAGTATCAACAGCAGTGTTCGACAATGCTGGGCGACCATACGACGTGAGCCGAATATTGACCGCAGATTTCCTGTTTGATGAAAAGGCCTATCAAGATTACTCGCCAGTTTATCTCCCAATCACCTATGTGTTGTCTTACGGTGTTCAATTTGCTGCTTTGACATCCCTTGTCACTCACACCGTTTGCTGGTATGGGAAGGACATATGGCATCAGACCAGAAAGGCTTTTGAGGAAAGACGCGAAGTGCCAGGCATGGAAACGTATCAGCCCCTTCGTGGAAGCAATGATACGATCCGACAGAGTTATGACATCCCAAGAATCGCCTCCCATGAACCGAGCCAGGAAATTCCATTAGGAGGGGAAGATGTTCATTGTCGCTTGATGAGGCGCTACAGGGATGCTCCCCTCACGTGGTATCTTCTCGTGTTCATTTCTATGCTTGCTACTGCCATCTTCACGGTGGAATAGTACGTCCCCCCGCCTCTTTAATCTTTCATAGTAGCTGACCCTAGCCTGAAAGTTATCCAACACACCTACCTTGGTATGGGCTACTCTTGGCTCTTGGTATTACTTGTTTGTTTTTCATCCCAGTGGGCATCATCATGGCCGTCACCAATCAACATAGCAGCCTCTATCTGATCTGCCAACTCCTTTGCGGTATTGTATTCCCGGGAAGACCTGTAGCGAACATGATCTTCGTGACCTACTCATATATCAGCTCTGCACAAGGGATCAAATTTTCCTCAGACCTCAAACTTGGTCATTATATGAAGATTCCACCACGGATTCTGTTTGGCGTCCAGATGATGGCGACTTTGGTGTCGAGTCTGACCCAAATTGGTGTGCTGAATTGGATGTTCACTTTTGTCCCGGGACTTTGCACTCCGGAGGCCATCAACGGTTTCAATTGCCCCATTGCTCGAGTCCATTTCAACGGCAGCATTCTTTGGGGAGTCGTTGGGCCCCAGCGCTTCTTTGGCCCGGGAGGATTGTATCGTCCGCTTGTCTGGGCCTTTTTGGTGGGAGCCGTGGCTCCCCTCGGAGCATGGCTTCTGGGGAGACACAGCAAGAAGAGCTTCTGGCGTATGGTCAATTTCCCTATCTTGTTTGGCAGTCTGAGCTGGATCCCACCTGCAACCGGGCTCAACTTCTCCATCTGGGCTCTTGTATGTTTTGTGTTTAATTATGTGATCCGGCGAAGGAGGACCGCATGGTGGGAAAAATATGCAATGACCCTGTCAGCTGCATTGGATTCTGGCTTGGCATTTGCAGTGGTCGTGGTCTTCTTCGCCTTCATCTACCCAGGCTTGGTCGATGGTTTCAAGTGGTGGGGGACTGAGATCTATAAACAAGTAAGTCCTTGAGCCTCTGGCTGTTTGATCCCTACTAACTCTCTCAAGGGCTGTGATTGGATTGCTTGTCCATATAAACCACTGGAACCAGGCCAACGATTTGGCCAGTAGATTTTGCATCAACTGAAAAACTAGAAAGTGGAATAAAATTATAAAAAATCTTTCAAATGCAGTACCTAGTGAAGTAGAAAATGAAGAATAGCTGGCCTATGTTCTTGATTACTTGGCGCGAGTTAACAAGTTAGAGCTGATCTATAAAAGAGCCTCCTGGTGCACGGACCACACAAACTGGAGATCTTCCCGAGCCACGTGACCGTGTCAGCGGGACGGGTAAAATTTGCTCCGAGGTCAACCGTCATACCTGCGGGTCACTGCCTCCAGCTCTTTCAAAGTGACTTTCTCATCTCTCGCTCTTTGAACCTGCCCCCCTTGTCGCAACACAAGACAGGCAAAAGGGTACATTTATTCCTTATTTCCACCCCTGGCCCGATCCGTCGCGTCGCTTTCTACCATTCGTACAACTCTGCCTTGTTCACCGGCAACATGTCGACCCCAACGAATCCCTTGAATGCTCGCACTCCAACCGGGCCAAACGGTGCGCCGCTGATGAGGATGCGTCGTCCAAAAGCAGCGGACCCTTTGGTCCGACCGAAGAGAAGGCCTGTCCCCAAACCAGCTGGCGCCGCTCCCGCCGGCAATGGAACAGCCACCAAGACTCTTCCATCACGGCCACAGAAACCCAACCTCCAGGCGATCTTCCAGTCCGAGCGACCTATGCTTGAGCTTTCAAACAACCAAATGGCATCAAATGGATTTAGCGGCCCTTTGCTAAGTGATAAATACTTTGATTACCCGGTGGTGACGACAAAGCGAGCTCTGATGGAAGGGCTGAAACACCACATCGCGCGATTTGCCTCAAAGAAGAGTGTCGACCCACGTGATGAATCACAATTCACACGACCAGTTCGACTTCACCGCCGCGACCCGCGTTCACGAACTCACGATCCGAATTCGGGAAGGAATGAGATCGATGGCCAGCCGATGGATGAAGCTGAGCGTGAAGCCTTTGATGCTCGGAAGGCAGCACGCGAAAAAGAACGCGCTGAGAATCTTTCACAAATCGCCCCCGCTCTCGGCTCAACCTCGAAACGGCCAAATGCCCCGAAGCAGAAGACGCAGCAGGTCTTCAAGTCGGATATGACCCCTGAAGAGATTGCACGAGCACGGATCAAGTACGAAGAGGCCTTGCCATGGCATCTGGAGGATTTCGACAACCAGCACACCTGGGTTGGAAACTACGAAGCAGCTCTGTCCGAAACACATGCAGTCTTTGTCCTCGACAACGGAAAGATGAGAATGATTCCAGTCGAAAAGTGGTACAAGTTCAACGCTAAGAGTAACTTCAAGGCTTTGACCATTGATGAAGCAGAGAAATTCATGGCCAAGAGAGTGAAAGACCCTCGGTGGTTCATGGAAAAGCAGCAGCAGTTGGAGCAAGAGAAAGAACTGGAAACATACGCTAAGCAGCGCAAAGTCTACGCCGGAAAGCAGGGCACAGATGCTGGAAAGGGCGCGGGATTGGAGGCCGGTGAAATGGATTTCGAAGAGGATCGATTTGCCGACGACGAAGAGCATGATGACCTCTTCAATGAAGATGAAGATGCGAAGGATGCCGAAAAGAGAATCAAAGAGGACCAGCTTAAGGCGAATGTGTTCAATCTCAAGGATGAGAAGGAGTATGATGCTGAGGAAATGCGAGAGAAACGTGAGCGAGAGGCCCGGCGTGTGTTGGGCAAAGGTGTCCGCAAGGCTCTAAAGAGGAGAGAACGGAACTTTGATTACAGCAGCGGTTCAGACGTCAATCCGTACACGGATGAGGAGGTAAGTTTCCACCCATCTTCGACAGCAAACCTGAAACTAATGTGTACAGAGCTCCGATGACAGCGAAACTGAGCGGGCCAAGGAGGAGGAACGCAAGAAGGCAGAAGAAGAAAAGACCCAGAAAGAAGCGACCTCCTCCAAGGGAACAAATACTCCCTCCGGTCGCCCCAAGCATACAGATGCCCTAAAAAAACCATCTCGGAAAAGGCTTGGATCACCAAACGCCTCCGATGCGAGCGGCACCGATACATCTCGAAAGAAGGCCAAAAGCATGCATCTCCCTACGTCCCAACCCCCGTCGCGTCCGATCTCTCCATCGGCTTTGCAGGTACGTACAATCATTCCCCTTTGGCCAATACATACTGATTTACGCAGACTGGCAAGAAACGCGTGCGAAACATTCCTGGTGGCGCTGGATCTGGCAGTGATGTCGACACTGGTGTTGGATCTGGAGCTGAAATGACCGAGGGTGGCAAGATCAAGAAACTGAAACTCAACCCCTCTACTGTGGTTTCTCGTGGTGGCACCCCACAAGGGTCCCGCGCCGCAAGTCCTTTGCCTCGGCTCTCCGGAAGTCGTGCCAACAGCCCCGACGTCCCCAGAGGTGAGTTCCATCTATTCGCTATATAAGACATGAGCTAACCATCCACAGGTAATCGTGTGTCGACCCCGGTTTCTGGAAACCAGACGTTCCCGACGGCCGGGGAAATCCATGCAGCCATCCCAGCATCTGGCATTCTCAGCAGCGATCTCTTGAAGGTTTTCCGTCCTCGTATTGGCGAATCCAAGGAGAATCATCGGAGATTCATTGCCATTGTCAAGGATGTCAGTGTTTACGGAAAAGAGGATCGGATGCTGCGACCAGGTCCCTGGAAGGGAAACTGAGACTTACGCCAAGTGGTTTCGAATATCAAAATATCGAATACTTTCCATTTTTCATACTTTTATTTCTTATCAAACACTGTCCAACAGACAATTTGTGACTAGGAATGCTTTAACTATGAGTATCTTCTGTAGGTGTTCTATGCTGTTTATAGTTCATAAAAATCACCTAATATCATTACCATCAGCATCTTCTACATATGTATCAAGGGTGGTTGACTGTTTAGGCCTTATAATTGTTTTTTCTAGTAGTTTAGATGTTTTCTCAGAAGATATTTCTTCATTGGTTAGCCCCAAAATAGAGAATATAGTGCAGGCCAGGACCCGTGGTTCCTGCATGCTAAGCCTTTTGTGTTTTTTAAGCTTATACAGGTAGAACCTTGGACGCAGTTTCCACCTCATTTGGATGGAATTGGCAACATGCCGTTAACCTGAGCAGCCCCCTCGACTGGACATATCCACTTCACTCGTCTCTCGGTGTATATCTCCACCGCAGGCTCCCGTTCATTCATAATCTCGACGTCATCAAATATTCCTGCCCGAACGACTGTAGCCTCGCCGAAATCTCCGTTGGGATTTATCCTTCGTCCAAATAGCGGGGTGCCTATCACGTTCGTCAGATGTTTCCCTCAAGTTCAGTATAATACATACCACAGTCAGGACAGAAAAAATTCTTAATACTGTTTCCGCTGTCTGATGTTTTGGCCACTGCTTTTGGACTTCCGGAGACCTTCAGTTCGGCCGTTTTGACGATGAAATTGTATGTATAGAGTGAGCCGGTGATCTTGCGACAATCGAGACAGTGACATAGTGCCTAGTCAGATTAGATTGATTAGAGAATTGATTGTATAGGTACTGACCGATGATAGAGGTTGGCCGTTATATTCGACTCGGACCTTGCCGCAGAAACAACCACCGACAGCCATTCTTATAGATGTGTAGTAGTAGTAGTAGTAGTAGTAGTAGTAGTAGTAGTAGTAATAGTAGTAGTAGTAGTATCTCTTAAGAATTTCACCTGGGCAAGACTTTAAACACAGTAAGCTGCATCCTTGTGACTAAGCCTCAACAAAGTGTTGGGTCTGTTGAGATGGGTGCCTAGGGACAAAAGTCTCGGGACTATTACTACATTGGCACTGGAAGCTCTTTGTTTTGAGAGATAATTAAAGAAAAGAACTAATAAATGTCATCACTCCCATTATAAACACAACAAACCAGGAGACGAAGCTGGTTCGAAATCTAAAAACATATATCACAATCATTACGTCTCAACCCAAGAGAACCTTTAGACTCTAGGATCTATATGCGAACAGAAAAAGAAAATGCACCTCTAAAACTGTGAGACCGCAACAGCAACAGCTTGAGAGTCACTGTGGCTGATGCTAACGCTGACCTGCTTGACACCTGCCTGCTTGGCAGCGGCGGCGGCGGCACCATGAAGCTAGAGATATGTTAGTATTTTTCACTAGAAATCATAGGATAATCATGCACTTACGTTCACCACCGGAGCGCCATTGGCATCAACTCCGATCTCAATATCCTTCAGAGCAGCACCGGCACCCTTGCTGCTGACACCCAATGACTTGAAGACAGCTTCCTTGGCACTCCATCGGCCTGCGAACGAGGACTGTGGGGGAGGCAGCCTTGCGGCAGTAGTCTTGTTCACTCTGGGTGAAGTTGCGCTCGACGAAGGTCTCGTTCTCAATGTTGACGGAATCAATGTGCTCCACGTCAACACCGATCTTTGAGTTCTCGGTCGCGTTGGCCTTGGCAAGGGACTCAAGGGTCTGGCGAGTGCTTTCGGACTGCTTGGCTTCGGGGGCAGTGGTCGAGTACTTGAGCTCAGAGGTCTTCTTGTCGACAGACACACGGTAGTCGGGGTTCAGGAAGATCTTGCTCTGCTGCTCATCCTCGTAAGGAGCCTTGCTCTTGGCAACGAAGATGCTGTTGTTGATCAGGCCGTTGTGGAAGTAGCGGTACGCCTTCTTCTGGCGAGCCTCGACCTTGGTCTTGTAGGCCTCATACTGAGCCTGGTCAAGAGTGGCATACAGGTACTTAGGGTGAATACCAATAACCTGAGCACCCTTCTGACCGAAACCGAAGGAGGTGACGGAGAACGCCTTGACGCCATCGGTCTGGATGCTGCGGCTGGGGTAGACAATGTAGTCGAACTTCTCCATGACCTTGTCAACGTTGTCGGCATTGCGGTTACCCGGCACGAGACCGCTATCCAAGACCTGCAAGCAGCCGTTGAACATCCAGGCACCGGCAGCACCCTTGGGGTGACCAGTGAGGTACTTCTGGAAGATACCCATCACGGCATTACCCTTGGTGCGTCCAAGGTGCTTCATCTGTTGACAGATGACATCGGACTCGTTCTTGTCGTTTGCGACAGTCGAGGTACCGTGGAAGGATGCAACATCAATGTCGTCGACTGTCAGACCCCAAGTAGCCATGGCACCACGGAGGGGAGCAATGCGCGAATCCTGCTTCCAGAAGTTGTTACCCAGACTGTATTGGGCATCCTTCTCTTGGCGAATGGCTTCGCGCTCGATGTGCTGAGCACGCTCCTGCATGTACTCGGCCTCGTTGAAGGTCTCGTCGCTCTGGGCCTTCATGGCCTCAGCCTCCTCCTGGAGGTACAGAAGCTCGGCTTCTTGCCATTCGTTGATCTGCTTCTTGCGGAGATCCAATTGACGGCGACGATACTTAATATCCAACAGAGGGGACGGGAACTTGCCGGGGTTCTCGCGGGCAGTGGTCAGGACACCCTGACCAGGAGCGGGAACGGACCGTCCGATCTTGTCAGTGGCGGTAGTGGTCAGAGCAATGATACCGTGGATGGGCACACCCATGTCAAGAGCAAGCTGTGCAGTCATGATAAGCTGCATACCGCAACCCTGGGACTCCATGAAACCGGCGCGAGTGGTGGTAGTGGGTCGTGACATCTCTTGCGGGGTGCGACCGTGGGCGAATTCATCTTCAGCGTTGCTAGTGGCCTTCATGTTGGCGAACTCATAAGAGCCCTCCTCCTGGAAGTCATCGAAACCACCAACGAAGCAAACACGGGCCTTGCCCTCAACAATAGTCTCGTAACCAATATCCACGGACTCAACAGCCGTGGCACAAGCACCGACGGGAGTCTTGATAGGACCGGTAGATGACAAGAGCAGCATGTTGACCCAGGCAGACATAGTGTTGATGAAGGACTCCTGCAAGATATCCTTTTGCAACGGCTTATCGAGGAAGCGATCCTTGTACATACCGCGCAAAGCGTGGGTACCACCAATACCCGAGCCAATACAGTTACCAACCTCAGACAGATGGACATACTTGTAGAACTCGTAAGGGTCAGTGACACCGGCGGAAAGCATAGCCTCGGCAGTGCAGACCAAAACAAAGAGGGTCACAGGATCCACCTGCGAAATAATATCGTCGGGGATACCATAGCGGCTAGCGTCCCAACCTGTGGGCACCTGACCAGCGACCAGACGATCGAACTGTAGCGCCTTGGGAATGAGCATAGTGGCGCCCTTGCAAAGACGGACGGTGTACTCCCCAGACTCGGGGATCTCGAAGATCTCAACCTTGTCTCCATGCTCACGCTTGAACTCTTCAGCTGTTTCCTTGGAAGCCTCGAAAGGTTCGAGATCCTCCTGGATGACAATTTCTTGAAGGAGCTGCTTCTTCTTAGGATCGTATCCCTTGAACAACTCGGGCTCGATGAGACGGATACCAGTGTGCTCCAAGATGTGCTTCTCGTACTTGGGCTTAACATCCTTATCATCAACGGGTTCACCGGTCTTGGCATCAACCCAGCCAGAGTAGGACTGACCCTTAAGCGGACCGTTGTGGTGCTTAATCAGACCCATAATCCACGCCATCTCAACGCAGCCCTCCAATGAGAACTTGCCCTTAGATTCCATCTCCCATCGGGTACGGGAGTTACCCCAGGGGCCGACTTCAGAGAAACCAGTGACAACAACCACCTTGTCCAGGTTGACCATGCCCTTAAGATTCTCATTAAGCGGCTTGACTTCCTTCTCCCAGTCGGGGAGGTTAGGGAATTCAAACTTGATGTTGGCACGGGGCTCTGCAATAACCTTCTTATAAAGAACTCCGCTGTCTTCGCCGTTAACGATCTTATGCTCGATAGCGGTCTCCTTGATGACAGCCTGGCGGACATCGCTAGTCTCCATGATGTCGGTGCGAAGCTTGGTCATCAGACCCTTAAGGTCCGGAATGAATTGCAGACCACCGTTAAGATCAGCAAAGACTGGGTCGAGCTGGCAAAGGTTGACGATAGCCGGAGACATCAGTCCAAGAAGGTTGAAAGCCATCTCCTGCTGGGAGAATGTACGGACGCCCAGCTTCTCAACGCCTTCAGCGACCATGTTGTTGCCGCTCATCAGACCAGTACCACGGGTCCAGCCAATGACTGCACCACAGATAGTGAGGTAGTGGCCCCAGTTCTCCGAGTACCAGCGGTTGAAGAGAGTCTCCAAAGCAAGCTTAGACTCAGAGTACAAGCCATCATTACCGAAGGTGCCGTGGTTGGGTGACAGGGGCAAGATAACTTGGGCGGGGCGAGTTTCGAAGCCATGAGCTTGCTTTTGGGTCTTGACCGAGCCCAAAAGACGGAGCAGGTTGGTCAGCATGATACGGTGAGCCAGTTCGGACTTAGAATCGATAGAGTCGATCTCGCGGCCGTTCTCAGGAATGGCAGCGAAGGGAACGACAAAGTCTAAGTCCCAGCCGAGGCCCTTCTTGATGTCGTAGATGTACTCAACCAAAGCCTCAACATCCTGCTTGCTGCCTTGGTTGAACGGCACGACCACAAGTTGGGAACCACGAGCACCGTAGCGGGCGTACATGGCCTGGTAGTACTCAGTAACCTCGCGCGAGAAGCGACTGGTAGTGACGACGACTTGGGCACCACCGCTGATCAGACCCTGGAGGACCTCGGCACCAATGGAACCAGCACCAGCACCGGTCATCAGGACGTTCTTGCCCTGGAAGCTAAGACCGTCCTTGGCAGCCGACTCCATCACATTCAGATAGATGCCAGTCAGCTTCTTGTTGTAGTCCCAGCCGTGTTCGGTCTTCTTCTTCAGGTGCAGGAATGGAATAGTCTCCACTTTTCCAGGGCGAGTGGGGGTAGTGCGTTTGGCAGCACTACGGCCGCCCTTCTTGGAGTGGCCGTTCTCCTGGGGGATGATCTGGCTCTCGTTCATGCCGAGAGCGTGAACAACGTCCTTGTACAGTGCATCAAACTGGAGCTGGGACGACTTAGAGAGACGATGCTGCTTGCGAATGAGCTTGTAAACACTCTTAAGGTCATTCTGAACCTTGGTGCGGTTGCTGTACTCGGAGATTGGGCCTCCCTCGGCCATGTGCTTGACGTAGTGCTCAAGCTTGCGAGCACTGGTGCGAGGAGTTTCCTTGTAGCTAATGTTGCCACGGGCATCGATGGTTGTGTGGGGGCCGGTAGGTACAGCGACGTCCTTGTAAACGGGAGCCACCTCCAACACTTCGCGACAATTCTCAATGAGCTGCTGTCCAAGTTCCTTGGCCAGCTGGTAGGTCTCTCCGCGCTCAGTCGGGCAGTTATCGATGTGGTACTGCATGAAGTCGAGAAGGAGGGGGTTGGAGCGGTTCATGATGCGGATACACTGGCTGACAATTTCGCGGTCCACCACCTGCAGGCGACCAAAGATTATATCGTAATACATGCTCAAGGCATCCTGACGAGCCCAGTTCCATGAGGAGTCGTAGACACGGGCCTTCAGCGGATTGAATGATGGCTCAATGCCCGAGGCGTAGAAGTCGCCGTGCTCTGCTTGCCACAAGTCCAGCTGAGCCTGCAGCGCCTTCTGGGTCTCCTGAGATATCACATGGGCCTTCTCGCCACCACGGAGGTCCATCTTGAGATAGCGGGCAATTATCTCAAGCTGCTGCTTGAACAGAGCTCGTTGATCCTTAGTCAGGGCATCAATGGCTGCAGGGTCCATGACCATGCCACCTCCAGCGCCGCCACCGTCACCTCCGGCAACGGGAGCTGAAAGGTTAACTCCGGCACTGGCAGCATACTTGTTGGTTACATCGTCGAGATAGGCCTTGGCATCTACTTCTGATCCAAGACGAGCAGCGGGCTCCATGGTAAGAGAAAGCAGGAGCACACCATCTTGACGGCCTGATCCCAAACCCCATCGAGTCTCGAGGTATTTTCTAACAGAAGTGATGTTGAAGCCACCGGGCATTTTGGAGGAGACCATTCTGGCGATGAGCGAGGAAGACTGCTTGCCAAGTTGGCCGTTGAATGTAGCTTGCATCGAAGCACCCAACTCATCGAGGGGGACGTCCTCGGGCTTTTCAGGCGTGGAACCGAATTCCTTACCCAAGTCACCTAGGATTTCATTTTGTAATGTGGACTTGCCTATTGGCGTGTTAGACTGGAGTTCTTTTTTTAGTGGACTTGGCTGTACTTGCCTCCAACAAGATCCTTAATGGCTTTTGACAACGGCACATCCGCAAGGCTCTTCTTTAGCTTCTGGGCGACCAGTGTCCGCAGAATATCAACTGCTGTGACCGGAACATCTTCGACTGAGGCAGCGGGGCCTGCGCTGGGGGGTGGAGGAGGAGCTCCAGCCGCAGGGGCGGCAGCTGGTGCCGCAGTAGCAGCTGAAGGAGCGGGCTCTGCAGCCTCGGGCTCTTCCTCCACGGGGTCGACATCGTAGTAGATCTCCTTGGCATCCTTATTATAGCAGAGAATCTGGCGCTGGACTGAAGTGGCAGCATCGTAGGCCTCGTACTTGGAGGCTAGCGTCCGCCGGGCCATTCCTCCAAGGGTATCTGCGGGACCAATCTCGACAATGCGCTCGGTGCGCTGTTCGGCGAGGATCACATCTTGGGTCTCGATCCATCGGACGGGTGAGGCGAATTGGTAGGCAAGCAGCTCCACCAACAAGGTGTGAGCGAGCTCTTGTTCAACTTCCGGACGCATGATGGAAGTAATGGGTATCAATTGATTAAAAGGACGAAATTAGGACAAATGTCCGGTTTTGCGGGCGCGACAGAGTCGTAGAGTGCCCAAGCGGAGGAAGGAGTGAGTAAGGGAGGATGATATGAAGAAAAGTAATAGGGGGATAATTAGAATAGGAGTCAATCCTATGAAAATGTATCAGTGAAAGTCCCCCAAGACAAATTGGATGGTCCCAGAAAGAAGAAGGGAAAAAAAAGGTGGGAAATGGAGCACGGAGATAGAAGTGGTATCAAGCAATACCGGATGGTAATTTTCACAGTATCAACGTTTAAAATAAAGGAACTTAAAATAAAGGAACCACTCACCCTAAAGACAACAATGGAATTGAAAAGACAATATTGAGGAATGAGAAGAGTAATAATGCTGATGATCCCACAAAATTATTAAGGTCATCAACTGCGAGATTCGGAGGAATGGGATGATACAAGGTAAAAATTGGTGAGGGCGTTGGGGTTCCAGAGCTTCGGCCGGAAGATCGGACACTAAGCAACGCTATGCGGCATTGCGCGGGTCACTAAACAGCTAGTTCAAGGGGATACACTATAGCTATGTTGTGAAGATGAATCCCAACGGCAGTTTATTGATTATATATCTTATTTGATTTAGTACTACTATGACATTATGTACCACAAAGTACTCCGTAGAAAGTACAAATTACAATACATTGGTAACATAATGTAATTCCCAACGGGTTCAACCCAGTCAACAACTCCATTGGGGCGGGTCAATTATCGCGCTAAACCTCTTTGAGCTGGCTGCAGTTCAACCAGCGGACCTTTTTTTTCTTCCCTATTGCTTTCCCCTTCAGGCTCAATTGTGATCTGGACCTCTTTCCTTATTTTATATGTATATCTGTTGAAATTGTGTCCCTTTTACTCTTCTTTATTCCCTTGATAATACCCCCTTAACTTCCTCCGACCCTTCAGGTCTTCCAGTGAGTTAAGTCCTTCTTCAGACGTTGCGTGTTGCTTTCTAACGAGAAATAGGAAACCCCCCCTCTTCAATTTTAGGGTCCCTCTGGTCTTTTTCCTCTTTATCTCCTTCTATTACTTTTCACAGAGAGAGAGCAACATCATGTACGGCACATTGACCGGTCCCCAAACCGGTATCAACACCCCTCGATCCTCTCAATCCCTCCGCCCTCTTATCCTCTCGCATGGATCCCTCGAGTTCTCTTTCCTCGTCCCTACCTCGCTTCACTTCCATGCATCGCAGTTGAAAGACAGCTTCACCGCTTCTTTACCCGAGCCCACAGACGAATTGGCCCAAGATGATGAGCCATCATCAGTGACCGAGTTGGTCGCCCGCTACATTGGCCATGTGGCCCACGAGCTCGAGGAGGAAGACGATGCACAGGGCAATTACCTGGACGTCCTGAAACTCGTTTTGAATGAATTTGAACGTGCCTTCATGCGCGGTAACGACGTTCACGCCGTGGCAGCTGCGCTCCCCGGTATTGCTGCCAAGAAGACCCAAGTCGTTGAGGCTTACTATGCCGGGCGAGCTGCGGCGGGCCGGCCCACCAAGCCATACGACTCGGCCTTGTTCCGTGCGGCATCCGATAAAGCTGCAGGTATCTACTCCGTGTTCGGCGGTCAAGGCAATATTGAGGAGTACTTTGATGAATTGCGCAGCATCTACACCACGTACCCTTCTTTCGTTGAAGAGCTCATCACTTCCTCCGCTGAATTGCTCCGATCGCTTTCTCAAGAGCCCGAGGCTAGCAAGCTTTACCCTAAGGGCTTGGATGTCATGAAATGGCTGCAAGATCGGGATGCGCAGCCCGATATTGATTACCTGGTGTCCGCTCCCGTGAGTTTTCCCTTGATCGGTTTGGTTCAGTTGGCCCACTATATGGTTACCTGCAAAGTCCTGGGCCGCCAGCCTGGGGATATTCTGGAACGTATCCTCGGTACTACCGGTCACTCCCAGGGAGTCGTCGCAGCTGCTGCCATTGCAACCGCTACCACCTGGGACTCCTTCGCCACAGCCGCCCGTAACGCGCTGACCATGCTGTTCTGGATTGGTCTTCGCAGTCAGCAGGCATACCCCCGCACCTCTATCGCCCCATCCGTTCTCCAGGACTCGAATGAGAATGGCGAGGGAACCCCTACTCCTATGCTGTCTATCCGCGACCTCTCGCTCGCCGCTGTCCAGGAGCACATCGATGCCACCAACCAACATTTGCCCGAGGATCGCCACATCTCCATTTCCCTAGTGAATAGTGCCCGCAACTTTGTAGTGACTGGTCCTCCCATCTCACTTTACGGCCTGAATGTTCGCCTGCGCAAGGTCAAGGCGGCCACTGGACTTGACCAGAACCGTGTGCCTTTCGCCCAGCGCAAGGTTCGCTTTGTCAACCGTTTCCTCCCTATTACCGCTCCTTTCCACAGCCAGTACCTTGTTTCTGCTTACGACCGCATTCTCGAGGATCTGGAGGATGTTGTCGACATCCCCGCCAAGTCACTGGAGATCCCTGTCTTCCACACCAAGACTGGAGAGGATCTACGAAAGCTAGGCGACAAGAACATTGTGCCCGCATTGGTTCGCATGATCACCCATGATGCGGTCAACTGGGAGCAAGCCACTGTCTTCCCCGGCGCAACCCACATTCTTGACTTCGGCCCTGGTGGCATTTCTGGTCTGGGCGTTCTGACCAACAGAAACAAGGACGGTACCGGTGTTCGGGTCATTCTCGCTGGTGAAATGGACGGAACCAATGCGGAGGTTGGCTACAAGCCAGAACTGTTTGACCGTGATGAACATTCTGTCAAGTTTGCTGTGGACTGGGTCAAGGAACACGGTCCTCGCCTGACACAGACATCTACTGGTCAGACATATGTGGACACTAAGATGAGCCGTCTGTTGGGAATCCCTCCAGTCATGGTGGCTGGTATGACCCCCACCACCGTGCCCTGGGACTTTGTGGCTGCTACTATGAACGCCGGTTATCACATCGAGCTGGCTGGTGGTGGCTACTACAACGCCAAGACGATGACGGAGGCCATTACCAAGATTGAGAAGGTTATCCCTCCTGGTCGTGGCATCACCATTAACTTGATTTATGTCAACCCCCGTGCGATGGCCTGGCAGATTCCGTTGATCGGACGATTGCGCGCAGAGGGTGTACCGATTGAGGGTCTGACAATTGGCGCTGGTGTGCCATCCATTGAAGTTGCGAATGAATACATTGAAACTCTTGGTATCAAGCACATTGCCTTCAAGCCCGGCTCCGTCGATGCGATTCAACAAGTCATCAATATTGCCAAGGCCAACCCCAAGTTCCCCATCATCCTTCAGTGGACCGGTGGCCGTGGCGGTGGTCATCACTCCTTCGAGGACTTCCACCAGCCCATGCTCCAGATGTACAGCCGTGTTCGCAAGCAAGATAACATTGTCCTTGTTGCCGGTAGTGGCTTTGGTGGCTCGGAAGACACCTACCCTTACCTCTCGGGTACGTGGTCTGCTAAGTTTGGCTACCCTCCTATGCCTTTCGACGGCTGTCTCTTCGGTTCTCGCATGATGATCGCAAAAGAGGCACACACCTCTTACAATGCCAAGAAGGCCATTGCCGATGCCCCTGGTGTGGACGATGAGGAATGGGAGAAGACCTACCAGAAACCAACAGGTGGTGTGATCACTGTCCTGTCCGAGATGGGTGAGCCTATCCACAAGCTGGCCACTCGCGGCGTGCTATTTTGGCAGGAGATGGACCAGAAGATCTTCAAGCTCGACAAGGCTAAGCGTGTCCCTGAACTGAAGAAGCAACGGAACTACATCATCAAGAAGCTGAATGATGACTTCCACAAGGTCTGGTTCGGCCGTAACGCTGCAGGCGAGACTGTTGATCTGGAAGATATGACTTATGCTGAGGTCGTCCACCGCATGGTGGACCTCATGTACATTAAGCACGAGTCGCGATGGATCGACCCCTCGCTCAAGCGCTTGACCGGTGACTTCATCCGTCGCGTCGAGGAGCGTTTCACTACTGTCGAGGGCCAGGCATCCCTGCTCCAAAGTTATTCCGACATTGATACCCCCTACCCTACCGTTGACAATATTTTGGCTGCTTATCCCGCAGCTGCCGATCAGCTGATCAACGCACAGGATGTGCAGCACTTCCTCCTGCTCTGCCAGAAGCGCGGCCAGAAGCCTGTGCCTTTCGTTCCCGTCTTGGATGAGAACTTTGAGTTCTTCTTCAAGAAGGATTCTCTCTGGCAGAGTGAGGATCTTGAGGCTGTTGTCGGTCAAGATGTCGGCCGAACCTGTATTCTCCAGGGTCCTATGGCTGCCCGCTTCTCCAACATCATTGATGAGCCTGTCAAGGACATTCTTGATGGTGTCCACCAGGGACACATCGCTGGCCTGCTGCGTGATGTTTACGGTGGCGATAACACCAAGATCCCCGTCATTGAGTACTTCGGTGGGCAGCTTCTGAACACCACCGTGTCAGAGTCTGACGGTTTGGTTATTTCGGAAGAGCCCAGCAAGACCAGCTTCCGCTTGTCTTCCACTGCAGCCTTGCCAGACTTGGACCGCTGGCTCAGTCTCCTTGCCGGCAACACTTACTCCTGGAGACATGCTCTGTTCTTGGCCGATGTTTTCGTTCAGGGCCACCGCTTCCAGTCCAACCCCATGAAGCGGATTGTCGCTCCCACCGCAGGCATGTATGTGGAAGTGTCCAACCCCAACGATCCTGCCAAGACTGTTATCAGCGTGCGTGAGCCATACCAGTCTGGCAAGTTGGTCAAGACAGTCGAGGCCAAGATCAACGAGAAGGGCCAGGTCAGTCTGACCCTGTTTGAGGGCCGCACCGCCGAGAATGGCGTTGTCCCTCTGAACTTCTTGTTCACTTATCACCCTGAGACTGGATATGCTCCTATTCGTGAGGTTATGGGTGACCGCAACGATCGCATTAAGGAGTTCTACTACCGCATCTGGTTCGGCAACAAGGACGTGCCCTTCGACACCCCCACTACTGCCACCTTCAACGGTGGCCAGAAGACCATTACTGCTCAGGATGTTGCCGACTTTGTTCACGCGGTTGGCAACACTGGTGAGGCTTTCGTTGACCGTCCTGGCAAGGAGGTCTTTGCGCCTATGGACTTTGCTATTGTGGCAGGTTGGCAGGCAATTACCAAGCCTATCTTCCCTCGCACCATTGACGGAGACTTGCTGAAGCTTGTCCACTTGTCCAACGGATTCAAGATGGTACCCGGCGCCCAGCCCCTAAAGGTCGGCGATGTTCTGGACACTACTGCCCAGATTAACTCTGTCATCAACCAGGAATCCGGTAAGATGGTCGAGGTCTGCGGCACCATCAAGCGAGACAACAAGGCCATCATGCATGTTACCAGTCAGTTCCTGTACCGCGGTGCTTACACGGACTATGAGAACACCTTCCAGCGCAAGGATGAGGTTCCCATCCAGGTTCACCTTGCAACCAGCCGGGACGTTGCCATCCTCCGGTCGAAGGAATGGTTCCGCATGGATGACTCTGACGCTGAGCTTCTGGGTCAGACCCTGACGTTCCGCTTGCAGAGCTTGATTCGTTTCAAGAACGCCACTGTCTTCAGCAATGTCCAGACCGTTGGACAGGTTCTTCTCGAGCTTCCCACCAAGGAGATCATCCAGGTTGCGTCTGTCGAATACGAGGCAGGTGACTCACACGGTAACCCCGTGATTGACTACCTGCAGCGTAACGGAACTTCCATTGAGCAGCCAGTCTACTTTGAAAACCCCATCCCGCTCAGTGGCAAGACCGCTCTGGAGCTGCGTGCCCCCGCCTCCAACGAGACCTATGCCCGTGTGTCTGGTGACTACAACCCCATCCACGTGTCGCGCGTCTTCTCTAGCTACGCCAACTTGCCCGGAACCATCACCCATGGCATGTACAGCAGTGCCGCTGTCCGCAGTCTTGTCGAGACCTGGGCCGCTGAGAATAATATTGGCCGTGTCCGTGGCTTCCAAGTCTCGCTGGTCGGCATGGTTCTGCCCAACGACATGATCACCGTCAAGCTGCAGCATGTCGGCATGATTGCTGGTCGCAAGATCATCAAGGTTGAGGCCAGCAACAAGGAGACAGAAGAGAAGGTTCTGCAGGGTGAGGCCGAGGTCGAGCAGCCAGTCACTTCCTACGTCTTCACTGGCCAGGGTTCTCAGGAACAGGGCATGGGTATGGAGCTGTATGGTTCTAGTCCAGTCGCCCAGGAGGTCTGGGACCGCGCTGATCGCCACTTCATGGAGAACTACGGTCTTTCCATTATTGACATCGTCAAGAACAACCCTAAGGAGCTGACAGTCTACTTCGGCGGTCCTCGGGGTAAGGCCATCCGGGAGAACTACATGGCCATGACGTTCGAGTCGGTGAACGCAGACGGGTCCATCAAGTCTGAGAAGATCTTCAAGGAGGTCGATGAGAACACGGCCTCGTACACCTACCGGTCTCCCACCGGTCTTCTCTCTGCCACCCAGTTCACTCAGCCAGCCTTGACCCTGATGGAGAAGGCCAGCTTCGAGGACATGCGCGCCAAGGGCTTGGTTCAGCGGGACAGCAGCTTCGCTGGCCATTCACTTGGTGAATACTCGGCTTTGGCCGCTCTGGCCGATGTCATGCCCATTGAGAGCTTGGTGTCGGTTGTGTTCTACCGCGGTCTGACCATGCAAGTCGCCGTCGAGCGTGATGCACAGGGTCGCTCCAACTACTCCATGTGCGCTGTCAACCCCAGCCGTATCTCGAAGACTTTCAACGAGCAGGCACTGCAGTACGTTGTAGAAAACATTTCCGAGACCACTGGCTGGCTGCTCGAGATTGTCAACTACAACGTTGCCAACATGCAATACGTCGCAGCTGGTGACCTCCGTGCTCTTGACACCCTCACCAACCTGCTGAACTTCTTGAAGGCGCAGAATATTGACATTCCCGCTCTTATGGAGAGCATGTCTTTGGAAGACGTGAAGGAGCACCTGGTCAGCATCATCCAGGGATGTGTCAAGCAAACCGAGGCCAAGCCGCGTCCTATCGTTCTGGAGCGTGGTTTCGCCACCATTCCTCTCAAGGGTATTGATGTGCCCTTCCACAGCACCTTCTTGCGCTCTGGTGTGAAGCCCTTCCGTTCCTTCTTGCTGAAGAAGATCAACAAGACCACCATCGACCCCAGCAAGCTGATCGGCAAGTACATTCCCAATGTCACTGCCCGTCCCTTCGAGATCACCAAGGAATACTTCGAGGACGTCTACAGACTCACCAACTCCCCCCGCATTGCCTCTATCTTGGCGAACTGGGAGAAGTACGAAGAGGGCAACGAAAACGCTGCGAAATAATTGATCTATTGCTGTTGATATCCTCTTTATAATGTTGTGCTTTTCATAGACCATTTTTCGTTTCATGGGTCATTATGTGATATGTCTCAAAGCCTTGGAGTTTTATGTGCATGTATATGAGTTTCAGTTCTTAATATTAGTTTTTATGTTCCACTTCTATGCCTTGTAAGGAATAGTACTGCATGTCCAGCATGACGCAGGGTAGGGCGTTCTTATGCCAAGTAGTTAGAGGACGCCCCGAGACGACGGCGTATGGGATGGATGCTAAACCCAAAGTAACATGACCAGACCTCCTTGACGAAGTGAGACTGACACGATCTGATTTATCTAGCTCTCGAGGCCAAAGATAACACTTTGTTGTCTTTTTTTACCTTGTTTTATATGTACTTTTCGCGGTGTTATAGGTGGGACAATTATTATTAGCCATAGAAGCACAGCTAGGAATGGGAATAATAGCACGGAGTAAACATGCCGGGCTGATCACTTTACTATGTACAATATACGAAAACGGTGGCAAGCATAAAACGAAAACATGAAGAGTACAGAGGACTTTTTCTATGTATAAGCAGGGATATGTGGACATCATCGTCGTCCCGCACGGTTGAGAGGACCCCAGTTAGCTCGAGGATTGAGCTGGTACCGCACCAGTCGTTTCTTGGTATGCGCAGCAGACACCTGACGGCCTAGCTCCTCATCAAAGACCACCTCAAGGGTACTAGGGTGTGGCCGCTTGGAGGGATGTGCAGATGCTTTGTCCGATACAGGCTGGGGATCGGCAGCGGCATCGGCACTGGGGTGAGCCTCTGCAGAAGCAGGAGCATTTTGCGAGGTGTTCCGCGGGCCGGACCGGTAGAGAGCAGCTTCGACCTTGGTGACCAAGTCACTGACATCTTTGCCAGTCTCAACGGCAGACATCAGATCCTTTTTGAGAAGCGATAGCCATTGATCTTCATCGTCCAATTTACGGAGGTTTTCACGGCTTTTGGCCATAATCGCAGCACCGGCAGTTCTAGCCTTCAAGGAAGTTTCCTTGATAGGCGATACCTGACGGACCCACTCGCGCATGACCTCCCAAATCACCTCCCAGGGGGCATCGGTGCGGATTGAGTTTGGTTTGGTGTGGCTACGAGTGGAGCGATATCCGAGATGGCTGAGAGCACCGCGGAACTCGTCGATTGGAGGGGTAGTTGTGTGGAGAACCTTTGCAAGAGCACTGATTGAGAAGTAGAAGGGGTATTTTTCTTGAGCGGCAACGTCCATTCGAGGAATGATGGCAGGGTATGCAGGATCCTCAGATTTAGATGGTGATAGGTCCAGGTCCTCTTCAAGGGCAGTGGTCAACATTCCCTCGATCCGAGCACAGGTCTGATACGTCTCGGGATCAGCTCCAGGAAGCATGTCCAAGATTTTCTGGATAAATTGAGGATTGTGTAGCGGACCACCCCACATGGGTCCTGCAAGATGTGTCTTTGTGCCGCAATGCTCGCAGTGCGGTCCGGCCGTGGGCCCTTTAGCCAGGCCATGGTGGTATACGGGGTTTCCTTTGCGGTCCAATTTGGATCTGGTAGAACCAAGGGGTTGCGTTGTCCATGCGCCACAGCCGACATCGCAATTGTAGACAAGCATCGTGTTACCCGCGGTAAACTTGACCTGTGCGGGAGATCGATAGACCCGAATAAAGACGCGAGCGTAAAAGTCGATAGACAGAGACAATAATGGCTCGATGGCCATTCCATACTTAGCTGCGGACATGGCAAGGGAATTTAAGATCAATCGCAGACCACCTTCGTGGGAGTGGAGGCCTTTCATGGGAATGCCGCCGTAGAGAGAGAATGCTTTTTCCGAATAGCCGGTCGAGGCCCAGACACCAGCATCGGTGCAAGTAACGCACAAAAGGCCACCGTCTTTGGCTGCTTGCACTGCGGCATCCATAAATGGAGCTGCTGTGCCATATGGATCCAAATCAATGACGTCGAACTTGCTCGCGTTGTCAAGCCCATACATGTAAACACGGGCATCGGCCAGATTGGGTTGAATCGTTTTAAGATCGTTGTATTCGATGTTTTTCTTCATGGACTTGATTGCCGACGCTGACAGGTCATTAGCCACGACCTTTGTGACGAATGGAAGCTCCGAGGCATAGCGAAGAGCGCGCAGTCCAGTTGCAGAGAGAGCATCAAGAACAGTAAAAGAAGCCGCGGGTTGCTCTGGTCCAGCTTCTAATTTAGGCTCTTGGTCAGCGGGAGGAGCGGAGACTGGCTGGATGGTTGTCTCTGTGGTTTCCTTGTGTTCTGCATTTGGGGCGGGCCTCGGGTTCTCCGTCTGGTCGTCTTCGCGCTTCCGTTTCTTTTCCCCATTGCCTGCCTGCTTCTTCAGCTTCTCGGCCGCTTTTTGTTTCTTCAGGTCGATGATATGTTCTCCATGGGCGCGAATGGCTAGCACACTGAGGTCACGATTAAATTGTTGAATTGGGTTGTAGAAAACGGATTGCATTTGATCGTCGCTTTTGAGATCCTTCTTCGTTCCCTTAGAGGCAGCTTGTTGGGCAGGCGGGTTGAGAATCTTCGCCAAGCCTTCCTTGATAACATGGTAATCTTTTCCCTGGTATTCCACCAGTTGGATCTGAGGCTCCTCCATGGCTCTATAGGTGGAAAGGATTCGGACACAAGATCGGATAGAAAGGGTCGAGCGGGGGAATTGGCTGAGAATAAAGGTAGGAATGAGTCTCCGTTTAGCGCATTTCGTTGCTGATCCAAAAATCAAGGAGGGGTTCATGAGCGAAGCCTTTTACAGCATATCGCAGATGTTGAATGCGACGGAGAAAAAGATTCTACGCACGGGCCATGTTACAGTACAGAACAATACCTGGTTTGTAATTTATATCTATAAAAGTGTATAATCGAAGAGGCCATCCAGGGGGAGAACCTCTATGTAGTGTCTACATTTATATGTGCACATGAATATATATAGTACATCATATGCTGTGATGATACCAGAAGCGTCTTAATGTTTGCATTGTAGAAAAATAACTTATATGTCGTCAGGCTCTTTATATACATTAGGATTAAATCTAGATAATATGTACGACCATGCAAAGCTGTCACAGCCACTCCCCAATAATCGGGACCTGACTATACATCTCATTCCATCCCTTGGCCTCCCAGCCCGCACCTTCACCGGCACGTCCAACAACACCGAGAGCACCGGCAAGCCATAAAGCTGCGCCAGCGGCGGCAATTCCATTGACAACCCACCACATCTTGCGCTGCTTCTTCGACTTTGTTTCTGTAAATCCAAGGTAACCATCCAACAAGCCTTTTTGGCTACGTTCCTTGCGCGCACTGGTCACTCTCCAGCCCATCCAGGTCGCCCAGCCACCAACGAAATGCCACACGCTGGCAGTCACAAAGAAGAAATAGAAGACATTCCAGAACACAGGACTCCGAGCAAAGCCATGGGCAATATATCCAAGCCCTACGCCGGAGCTTCCTCCTTCCACGATCAATGGCGTGGCACGGTTGACCCATACGTGGAATGCAATCAGCGGGGCGACAAAGTAGCCAGTGCGTGCCTGGAAAGACATCCGCGGCCAGAAATATAACGCGTTTCGCTGTGCGAGAGTCTCGGCGCCGTACAGACGTGCTCTACGCGCAGTACGAATGTTGCGAAGAGCAATTCCCGAGGCAATATGCGCAATCATAGGAATTGTCAGGACAAGATGTTCTAGCCCGGGGGCTTGGTATACGGGGCGTGTGAGCAAGAGGTAGGATTCGCTCGCGGGCACTGAGCGAGTCACGAGCGGGATAAGAGAGGTGTTGGCGAGATGTAAGATGAAGAAAGCTGTAGGTGGGTAGGTTGAGTATTTTTGAATACTAGTCACTAAATGGTCGTTGTGATTAGAATATATAAACCAGCTTTTTGTCACTTGACGTACGCCATGAATCCCAGCGATGCCCACTAAGCCCTAGTTTTGGGATTGAAATTCCAGCTCCATGCTGCATAGGAGAGGCAGCCCTAGGAAAGTATTCGTGGCTTTCCACATCCGGAGCATCATGGACAGGCGATGGGTCTAGTTCTTGCAAGGAGATGATAGATCTGGTGTCAATGTCCTCCGGTTTGGAGAGCACGTGAGACGACATTGTATGATTTTCGGGATTTTCTGGTTTCTGGGTCTGAGGAAGAAGCGTAAAAATGAAACTCGTAGGAAAGTAACTCGTCAATCATACATCCATACTTATATAGGAAGACTGGGAAAAGCAGGGAAATGTTGGGGGTGAGCGCGAAAATACAGCAGCTGTGATAGGCTGGTTCCTCTACAGATAATGACGATTTCCCGCCTGGCAGGGTATGGTCACGTGACTCAGTATACATACCTATGTTACTATGGTTGACTTGCTTGGTTTGCTATAAAGAGTTGGATATTGCACATAGATGCAAGTCTTTCTCATTTGCCTAAATTGAACACATTACCTAGCCAATAATTTAAGAAGAGTATACAAGTATAAAAGCTACATAGTCAACTAGAGATGCTACGTGAACCCATGTGTGCCTGATTTAACAGGCAGCGACGCGTGTTAGACCCGCCATTTCTTAATACGCAAATGGTCGCAATGCTCCACCGTAAACGCTCTCTCTCCGAACTTAACGTGTATTCTTGTTCAAGAACAATGGCACCGGTATGCTCTTCTTTTTAGTACAAGTCTGACACACTAGCTAACAAATATAGCGTGGTTTTACAAATCCCGCTCCTAGGGTAATCAATCCTCCACGTCTGCCACTTCTGTCACCGCCAAGCTAACTCTTGTAGACTGAATCAGCGCGGTCTGCGCTCAGCTCCTTCACCTGCACTCTCTGCAATAAATCTTACTCACGTCATCCGGAATACGAAGCGCATATCGGCTCATATGATCACCAACACAGAAAGCGTTTGCAAGATCTCAAACAGCTGACACGTGATCCAAATGCCATCGAGAAGAACCGCCGGGCAGAACGTAAAGCCGATGCGCAGGCCGGTCTAAAAGTCATTGAGACTCCTACAGACAAGGTGGTATCAAGTGGAGGAACCACGGGTTTCAAGAAGGGAGGTTTCAAGAGCTCATTCGCCGCTGTCAAGGGAACAGCGGGCGCTGCAGCCCCAGTCAAGAAGAACGTTCTAGGAGACGAGGAAGATGATAGCTTGAAACCTCACAATGATGATCCATCAAATGTGGGCAGGCCCCAAAAGAGTGAGCTTGGTGATATGGAAAGTGAAACCGATGAGGAATATGGCCCAGAAGGACATTATGATCCTCGCCGGCCAACGGACTGTTTCGCGGGGTGTGGCTCCCAAAATGTCTGATGGATATCGTGATGCCTGAAACGACTTGCGAATTGATTTAAACATCAAGTATCAAATATGTACATAACGGCGTTGGTATGGATTATCGTTTTGAAGAAAAGATTACTGGACAACAATGAATTTCCATCTAATCCGATTAAGCACATTTACGCTGGTACTGATCTGGATGTAATGGTACATGATTTCCAAGAGACTGTCTAAAACGGTTGGATAACAAAAGCGGAATAAAACAACGACATAACATGGAACAGATGAAAGGGTACTAGGCACATTGCTATATTATTGCGAGCTCCTCACTCGCCCTCGTTTATTGGCTTACAAGCGCAGAAGCTTGGCGGCCTGGCTGACAATGGTGTCCTCCTGGGGGAAGGCCATGGCCTCAAGGCCAGCGGCGTAAGGAGTAGGAACCTCAGCACCGGTGACACGGACGGCAGGGGCGGTCAGGTAATCGAAGCCATACTCCATGGACAGAGCCAGGATCTCGGACGAAAGACCGAACATGGGGTAGCCAGACTCAACGACCATAATACGGCCGGTCTTCTTGAGGGAGGCAATGATGGTCTCAACATCGAGGGGCTTAATAGAGCGCAGGTTGATAACCTCAGCATCGACACCGTACTTCTGCTTGAGCTCGGCGGCGGCGGTCATGGACTGACCGACGCAGCGAGACACAGAGACGATAGTAAGGTCCTTTCCGGGGCGCTCAATCTTGGCCTTACCGATAGGCAGGACGAAATCGTTCTTCTGGGCAGCTTCGCTCATAGGGAAGGTCTGGCCGTACATAAGCCTAGCATTGGTTAGTCCACGCGGAATCCAGCCAAATGAGTGGACGGGATCTTACTCGTTCTCGAGAACAACAACGGGGTTGGGGTCGCGGATAGCAGCCTTCAGGAGACCCTTGGCATCCTCGGAGCTCCAGGGGGAGACAACCTTCAAACCGGGAATGCTGCCGTACCAGGCGGAGTAATCCTGGGAGTGCTGGGCGGCAACACCGGAAGCGAAACCGTTGGGACCGCGGAAAGTGATGTTGCAAGGCTGGATACCACCGGACATGTAGTGAGTCTTAGCGGCGGAGTTGATAATCTGATCGATGGCCTGCATGGCGAAGTTGAAGGTCATGAACTCGCACTAGATCATGAACCATTAGCATGCGGTCCCGGATCAACCGACACTTCCGGAAATACTCACAATAGGGTGCAGACCAGCGAGAGCAGCACCAACAGCGATACCAGTGAAACCGGCCTCTGTGATGGGAGTATCGATAACCCGCTTGGGGCCGAAGCGGTCGAGCAGACCCCTCGTCACCTTGTATCTGCAGAGCCGGAAGTTCAGCTTCGGTTCCGATTCAATTAAAACTCAAGGATTACTTACGCTCCGTTGTACTGTGCAACTTCCTCACCCAGAATGAAGGTCTTCTGGTTGAGTTCCAACTCTTCGGCCAAAGCCTCGTTCAAGGCATCGCGAACGCTGACCTGCTTGGTGCCGTCCTCGGTGGCATATCCGCGGCGCAGAATTGAAGGAGCACAGGCAGACTGGCGGAGGTTTGAGCGCAGAGCAGTGGAAGCAAGGCGCGAGGAGAACAGACGGGCTGTTGGGCGGAAAAGTCGGGGAGCTGCCATTGCGGAAATATGATGGAATTGAGAAGATGAAAAACGAAGAAAGAAAAAAAATTCAATTAACGATCGCAGACCAAATCGGACCGCAAAACGAATTGAATAGAAGAACGGGAAAGTAGATAAAAGTGAATAGCTAGGGAAAACTTATCGCCGTCCGAATAATCTTTGAGATGCAAATCCGAAGATGTTGGGCAACACGTGATATCAGAGCTCACCGGTACTGTAACCGTAACCATACAGAATTGGAGAGAGCTCATCTCAGGTTATCGACTTTGTTTATTTGTTCAACATATCTTCAGAGAGATCATTTTTTCTACTTCTAGCTATAACTACAAGTTTCCTTCCAGATCTTTCCAATACCTTTCAAGAATTTCCTCTCTATAAATCCATGCTTCTATACACTCTTCCAAGGGTGTATTATCGATACTGATGCTATCCTTGCTCTGGCTCCTTCCGTCGGCACTCGCCGCTCAACCCTCCGCACCCGATCCTATCCCCGCTCCGCTACGATCCCTAGAATTCGGGCAACTGAATTTCCTCCATACTACCGATACTCATGGCTGGCTAGCTGGTCATCTGCAGGAGTAGGCTTTATACCCTGCTCGGTTTTCGGGTTGTACTAATAATTGCAGACCGTCCTACTCCGCAGACTGGGGAGACTATGTATCGTTTGCGACACACATGCGGGAGAAGGCAGAAGCACAAGGACAAGATCTACTCGTTATAGATACTGGTGACCGAGTCGAAGGGAACGGCCTATATGACTCGTCCGAACCCAAGGGTATCTACCTATCGGACATCTTCCGGCACCAGCACATTGACCTGTTGACGTCGGGAAACCACGAACTATACAAGCAAAACACATCCGAGGCCGAGCTTCTCGTCACTGTTCCTAATTTCCGGGGTAACTATCTGGCTTCGAATATTGATATCATTCACCCGACCACGAAAGAGCTCGTACCTTTGGCTCCGCGGTTCAAGAAGTTCACTACCAAGAAACAAGGCATTCGTATAGTAGCTTTCGGCTTCCTCTTTGATTTTAACGGAAATTATAACAATACTGTGGTTCAGAGAGTATCTTCTACTATCAAAGAGGATTGGTTCCAAGAAGCCATTCGAGATAAAGAAGTGGATCTGTTCTTGGTGATCGGCCATGTGCCTGTTCATTCGCCGGAATACCGGGCGATCTTCAAGGAGATCCGGGGAATTCGTTGGGATACTCCAATCCAATTCTTTGGCGGGCACCTACATGTGCGCGACTATGCGCAATATGATTCCAAAGCCTTCGGGCTAGCGAGCGGCCGGTTCATGGAAACCATTGGCTTCATGTCAATCGATGGCCTCGCCAGCAAAGCCAGCCAGCAATCTGCTGTTGGACCCGTCTTCAGGCGCAGATACATTGACAACAATCTCTTATCTTATTATCACCACACTGGTCTTGATCAAAAGACCTTCCCAACCGAAAAGGGCCTCAATGTCTCCCGATTGATCACCAAAGCACGGACCGACCTGAATTTGGACCACGTCCATGGATGCGCTCCACATGATCTATGGATGTCGCGAGCCAAGTATCCGGACCCCAGCAGCATTTACACCTGGCTTGAGACTCAGGTTTTACGCGACGTGAGGGATGAGTCTCGTGGGGACACTCCTAAGCTAGTCATTGTTAATACAGGCGCCATGAGATTCGATATCTTCAAAGGGCCTTTTACCCAGGACTCCACTTTTATTATATCACCATTCACCAGCACCTTCCGCTATGTGAAAGATATCCCATATGACAAGGCACAACTTATTGTTGAGGTTTTGAACGAGCAGCCGCAAATTTTATCTACGGATGAATCTTCGTTGACAACCTTGGGTCCCGTTGAGCAACTTGCATATCCGGAAGACGTGATTGCCCAAAGCTGGCCTTCACATGGCGAGCAAATTCCCATGTCCGGTCCGGCCCTTATACCCGGTTACACGACAAAAGATGATGCGGGCACAGATGGCGATGATACTATTCATTCACCCATCTCCTTTTACCGCGTGCCGAACTGTATTCAAACCCTCATATCTCCCAATGCATCGGAGACACCAAAAACGGTAGATCTGGTCTATCTTGACTTCATAGAGAGCAAGGTGATATTGGCCGCCAAATTTGCTGGTCTAGATGTCGACATTGCAAAGGAAAGCGATGTGTACATGCCGGGCATGTCTCTAACAAACCTGATTCTGGACTGGGTGAAGAAGAATTGGAAGTGTTGATAGTTAAGTATAGTTTCTAACAGTTCATTTTATTACAATTCTTTCCTAGTTTCTGGGCCAATATTGTAAATCGGGGAAAAACCCCCGCTTAGCTTTATAATACATTCAAATTGGCTGCTCACTTAATCCCCGCCGTTGAAAGTGAACATACCCTTCCCACTACGGTAGCCGCCCAAAGTGCCCTGTACGCTCTCTGCCAACTCTGCGCCCTCGGACTCCCAGTTCCACTTGACCTCATCCACGGGGATATCACGGAATTTGCCAGAGCGAGTCAATTGAAGCACATCCTTGATGGTGCTCTCCTTCAGCTCGGGATTCTTGTCACCCCACTTGCTAACCCAAAACCCGTCAAATGCGAGGTTCTTGAAGATCAGCAAGCCCGAGGGCAACGCAACAGGTTGCTTCGACATGGCTCCGTATGTCACCATGTGCGAGTCAGGAGCGAGAGTCTTTGCCAGGGCGGTAGCATTCTTCCCGCCAACACAGTTCAGCGCCAGGCGAATGGGCTCCCGGCCCTGGCGAGTGAACTCATGGACCATATCCCGGAAGTTACCAGTAAGCATCTCCTCCTCGGTGATAACAACGGTAGCTCCCAGATCCAGGAGCTCCTTCTTGAGAGCCTCGGTCTCTTCGGGTGTCTTGCGCTGTCTAACGACATTGAGAGTCTTGATTCCCCACTCGCGGCCCAGCTGGATAGCTGCTCGCCCGACACCACTGTTGGCACCGTTCTGAATCATCCATTCCTCGCCAGCACGCATCCAATCCCATTCACAGAAATCCCGGAGCATACGGTACGCAGTGACGGGGTTGACGCTGACAGTGCCAACCTGCAGCGGGGTCAGGCCCTCCTTGTTCTCAATCTTGATCAACTGGGATTCGTCCAGCTGCGCGTGGGTACGCCAGGTACCCAGGCCTGTGCGCTTCATAATGACCCAGTCGCCTTTGCTGAGGTTCTTGACGCCCGCACCGGTTGACAGCACCTCGAATGCGCCCTCGTTGCCGCCGACTGCGGCGGGCTCCGCATTTCCAAGGTTCGTTTGGAAGGGAGGTTTGCTGGGGTAGACACCCTGGATTTGGTTCACGTCGGCGGGGTTCATCGGCGCAGCCAACAGGCGTAGATTCACTTGGGTTGCATGTGGCGCGGAGATTGAGTGCTTGTGTAGGCTGGATTGATCAGTTTCAGTTTGCCCAATCGGAGCTGGGAGGACTTACCGCAAGACATCCTTGGGCTCGCCATATTTGGAGTAGATGAGAGCCTTTGCCTGTGTGTAGCCATAGACCGAAATGTATCGCCGACCGAATGGAGCTTTACCAAGCACCTGTGGTACAGCTCGAGCTGAGGCCGGACGAGCACTTCGGGTGGCCGTTTGTAGTACACTTCGCGAGAACATAATTGGTAGGTGAGGGAGTGGAGGAAAAGAGAAAGTGTCGAAGGAAATCCAGATGACGTCTTGGTTGATTTCGCTCGGCCCGAAGGAACTATTGACATTATAGCTCCGAGGTCACCACAGAGTTGTTCGATATTATTCTTTATATATAAGTAGAAGCTATTTATCTCTAACGGTTGCAGAGTTATATAATATTTACCTATATAGGTCCATAAATATCTTCAAAGGCGATAGAGACCTACGACATAAACAGATACCGTAGAAAGCAGCACGGACCCGGGAAACTCGCATTCCACTCCATTTCTATATCATACTCCTCACACACTCGTCTAAATGTCCTTATTGCGCGAAGCTGAGAGATGCGTCGCTAATCAATATGCACATAATCTCAATGCCTTCATAACCCCACTGTCGCGCGCGGGGCCATGGCTGGACCGCGTAAAGGAAGCAGATGCGCGCAAGGACGAAGGTAGCAACACCGGACTTCCACTCTCTACTTCAGAATTAACCGATATGATCAGGGAAACCCAAGTCCGCAGTGGACGGCCGCTTGATCGCCATCAAAGACAACATCTGCACACGCGACCTTCCGACAACCTGCGCTTCGGGAATCCTGAATAAATTTACGAGCCCGTTCAATGCCACCGTTGTCGATCAACTAGAGGCCGCCGGGGCCATTGTCGCTGGAAAGACAAATTTGGACGAGTTTGGGATGGGATCACACTCGATCAATTCACATTTCGGTCCTGTCAAGAACCCTCGTCGAGATTCCAGCGGGGAGGATCTCTCGGCCGGTGGCAGCTCTGGTGGAAGTGCCGCTTCAGTCGCCGCGGATCAATGTTATGCGTAAGTGGCCAATCGTCAGCAAGGAGACTGGTTATTGACTTTTACAGCTCACTAGGAACGGATACCGGAGGCTCGGTGAGACTTCCGGCTGCTTACACCGGGACAGTCGGATTTAAACCTTCATATGGACTGATATCACGATGGGGGGTGGTGGCATACGCGAATTCTCTGGACACTGTGGGTATATTGGGGAAAACAACCGCCAATGTGCGAGATATCTTCGGTATGTTTCGACCAATGTAGCTGGGTAACAACTGTGCTAATAGCATGCCTAGGCATCCTCAACCAACATGACCATCGCGACCCTACCAGCCTTTCAACATCTTCCCGCTCTCGAATCCAAGCTTCTCTTAACACACCAGAACTTGCCTCGCGGCTAACTTCAGCCCCTCTCCGCATCGGCGTGCCAATGGAGTATAACGTTTCCGAGCTGACCCCCTCAGTCCGACGGGCGTGGGCTCTTTCTCTGGCTCACTTGAAGAAGCAAGGACACTCCGTGCATTCCGTCTCTCTACCCGACACGAAACACGCATTGTCTACCTATTATGTTGTGGGGCCTGCCGAAGCATCTTCAAACCTGGCCAAATACGACGGCGTGCGATACGGGACTCGCGCCGAAGGCCCAGATGGCGACGGAAAGCCTGATGGGTATCTATTCTCAAATACCCGAGGACAAGGTTTCGGGGAAGAAGTGAAGAGACGAATTGTTCTAGGCACATTCACTTTGAGTGCCGATGCTATCGATAACTATTTCATCCAAGCACAGCGTGTGCGTCGTCTAGTCCAGAAAGACTTTGATGCTGTCTTTACAGCCAAGAATCCACTTTCGTCTGCGCAGTGCGCTGATAAAGTTGCAAGGGAAAATGACGTAGATGTCATCATATGTCCTACTGCTCCCTCATCCTCGCCACGACTGTCGGACTTGATGAGCAGGTCCACCAAGAAATCACCGCTGGATGCATATGTCGCTGATGTATTCACCGTTCCTGCCAGTCTGGCTGGCCTACCTGCAATTTCAATCCCCGTAACAGTGTCTGGGGAGAAAGATGCTGAACTGGCAGGAATTCAGGTCATTGGCCAATATGGAGACGATCAGTTGGTCATGAAAGTGGGAGAGATGTTGGAAGGGAGGCATTTGGATTAGGCCAATAACTGTACGACTACTAAATGATATGTATATTATGTGAATAGATTTTGAAATCAGAATTGGTATCAATGCTATTGCGAAAGCCAAACGCCTATTTCATTCCGTTTTAAGTCATCTCGACATCGCCGTCACCCTGCACTTCAACGTTGGGAGTGCCAGCTGTCCCGACGCTCATCGCATCTTCAAAGTTATGGTTCCCAACATCGCCTGCAGCCGGTGTCTCGCGATTGCTATTAGCGGCAGAATCTGATGCCCCAGCAGTTCCAGGGGTATGGGCAAGTGTAGAGTCAAGCGCCGCACCAACACCACCCTTCAACACCTCTGCCCCTCCCACAACTCCAGCTCCGTCAAGCTCAGTGTTGTTATTGATGACATCACCATCAATGCCGCCCCATGTGAACATGGCTTCTACCTCGTCCACGATATCGGCCAACACGTCTTCGGCGATCTGATCATTGAAGCGTTCGCCCATGGCGCGGACTGGCTCTCCAGTTTCAGTCTTCTCGGGTGGCCCAACCCACCATGGCCCCTCAAATCGACATTCAACGGCACCGCCGCCGTAGCAACTCACAGCAGGATAATAACCGATCAAGCCGTCGTCGGCATTCTCACGCTCGCCAATACCAAGGTTGTTTGTGCCATTAGCGAGCCGACTTGCGGGCGGCAGGAAGGCGTAAAGTTCTTTGAAAGGAGTGCCCATTTGTACTCCGTTCTTTAGAATGGTAATACTAGAGCCCGGGAGTGTGCGAAGCGTGGCGTCTTCGCTGTTGAAAGGGGACGGAGGACCAAACGTTGGCGTTTCCTTGAGGTTGAAAGCGTAATCACGGAGGTGTTTCGTAGAAAAGACGTTGGATTGCTGCCAACAGAAATCTGATTTATAGTGAAAGGGAATCCGGTCTCGAATGATGTTGGTTGCTACCGGCCGTGATGGGCTATTATCGGTGGGATCGTAAGTGCCCTCGACAATTTTCTTGTGAAGAGAAAGAGGCGGAAGAGTGATGAGCATTCCAATAACATCGCCTTCATTGATGGCTTCTCCCTTGGGGAAGAAGAACTCGCATCGCATGCGATTGACAACTTCGCCGTTCACATCTCGAATCCCGTACCCGTAGCAGTCCACTCCAACATTCACATCAAGGTCGGCCTCACGTCGGGCGAATCCAATACGGACATGTCCACGGGGTGAAGTTGTCGGTCTGCCGTTTTGAGGCGCCTGGGAATCATTGACTATGCCACTAATCACACGAGCTTCGTAATAGTATGTGCCCTCTCGAGCACAGACATTGGCGCGGGCAGTATGCCACGCATCACTGGTTGTCACCGCAGTTGCGCTCTCTGAAAACGATATGGCAGCTGGCGAATCCTCGAAACTGAAGCGGGTATGGTACGGGCGAACATCGGTCTGTCGATATTTGATATGAGGGAATCCGGGGTCTGCAATAGCATAGCTATAACGAAATCCATTCTTGTTGGTGAGCTTATCGACGACCTCGTAGAAATCCCAGCTCTGACCCAAAACATCTGACGTCTTTCGGCTCACGCGATTCAACTGGCGAGGTTGTGGAGGGTATCGATCCGAGGCGTGCGGCTCAGCGAGCAGCAATGGACGAAGAATGCTCAGTTTTGAGCTGGGCAGGGCCGTGCTGGGTGCAGCTGTGGCTCGCTTTTTCGGCGGTGGTGCGTTCTCAGTGTCTAGACCTTTGGCTTCACGCTTCTTCCGACTATCTCGCTTATTGCGCTTGGCTCGACCGTCGCCTTGGGCAGACGGGGCGGGAGAAGATCGTGGATTCAGGTCGGTAAATTGCGCATTGAGAAGAGGTCCGCCATTGGGAGGTAAGATCGGGGAGTTGATGTTGGACGACGGAGCGGAAGATCCGGGGGCTTGGCCGGATGCCATGATGGAAGCTATATTTGTCTACTGGGGTTGTCTGCCGGTTAGTCTGTCGACCTGCATGCAGTCAGCCATGTATTTGCTTCTGCGGAGTCGGAAGTCCTCACTCAATTCGAAGCTTGTCTGTATGCTGTCAAGCTGTTCCGGCGTGTACATACGCGAAGGATCCGGAGAGTTGGCAGCTGCAGCTTCGCCAATTAAATTAATATAGAATGCCAATGCCTCCTATGTTCATTGACAGGCAGCAAACTTCCCTTTGTGCATGAAAAGAGTCAATCGCATGCTCGCTAGACAAGAATCTCCTTGGGAAACGGAGGCGGTCAGTGTTTATTTGCAGAAAACGCATGAAGAGGCTAGGGCGGTGTGGGGTACAGGCGGTGAGGAGATTGGGGGGCACCGCCTGGCAGAAAAAAAAATATGACCACACAATTTGATCGTCGTGTGTACTCCGATAGGCCAGCCCAAACTACTCATTCCAGTTTCTTCGGTTTATCTGAAGAATTACTCACCATGCCAAAGGTATCAAGCTCGCGTGCTGCTGCCGCGGCACGCAGACACAACCCTCTCGCTGAAGATATCACTTCCGCGGGGCACCTTCGGACACAGAGCAGCAAGAAAGGCAAAGGAAAAGCCAACGAAAATGATGAGGATGGTGAAAACGGACAGCGTTTTGTCGATGCGAAGATGTCGCGCAAGATTTTACAGATTGGACAGGAATTGGCCGACGAGGATGCTGCCGAGGAACTCAAGAACTCAGCACGGCCCCAGACGAATGCATTTGAATTCGATACCCGATTCGAGGATGAGGAGACTTTCTCCGACGACGAGGGGAAGTTCGAAGCCGACGATTGGGTTGATGATGACGTCGAGCAAGTTGTAAGACCTCCCAATTTTGCATGATAATACTGCTTCTAACATATTACAAAGGAGGTCGACCCCAATGATCTAGATATGTTCAACAAATTCATGCCTCACGAGGAGGACCCTATATTCCACCCCAAGGATCCTAGCTCTGCTGGCCCCACCAACCTTGCCGATTTGATTCTCGAGAAGATTGCCGAGCACGAGGCGAAGCAGGCTGGCGAGGGTCCCTATGGTCCATACATCCAAGGTGGTGGCATCCCCGAGGATGCAGTCCAGATCCCTGCCAAGGCCGTGGAAGTATATGAGAAGTATGTTTTGCAACAGTTCTTTGTGAGGTCAAGCTAACTTGTTCTAGGGTCGGTATGATTCTTTCTCGCTACAAGTCTGGCCCGCTCCCCAAGCCCATCAAGATCCTTCCCGCTGTGCCGAACTGGCAGACCATTCTGGATATCACTCGCCCTGAGTCATGGACCGGCAACGCCGTCTACGCTGTAACCCGTATTTTCATTTCGTCCAAACCTGCAGTTGCCCAGGAGTTCATCAACATTGTGCTTTTGGAGCGCGTGCGCAACGAAATCCACGAAACCAAAAAGTTGAACATTCACACCTACAATGCGCTGCGCAAGGCCCTGTACAAGCCCGCATGCTTCTTCAAGGGACTTTTGTTCCCGCTCGTGTCCACCGGTACCTGCACCCTGCGTGAAGCCCACATTGTCTCTTCTGTGGTTGCCCGCGTCTCCGTCCCCGTGCTGCACTCCGCAGCCGCCCTGCTTCGCATGTGTGATCTGGCCGCGGAACAGTCGTTGACCTCCATTGAAAGCACCGGTGCTGTCAACATGTTCATCCGCGTCTTCTTAGAGAAGAAGTATGCTCTGCCCTACAAGGTCATTGATGCCCTGGTATTCCACTTCCTGCGCTTCCGCGCCGTCGATCCTTCGGAAGATGCCATGACCGATGGACCCTCAGGGCTCGGTTCCAAGGCATACAAGCTGCCAGTTCTCTGGCACCAGTCCCTTTTGGTCTTTGCCCAGCGTTATCGTAACGACATCACTGAGGATCAGCGTGAAGCGCTTCTCGATTTGCTTCTCGTCCGCGGACACAAGGACATTGGGCCTGAGGTGCGACGCGAATTGCTTGCTGGCCGAGGACGTGGTGTGGTGGTCCCTGACCCGGAGGCCCAGAATGCCATCGATGCTGGCGACGACACAATGGATGTCACCATGTAGATGAGATCAATTGGTCATAGCCCCGCACATGTTCGCTTACGATCTTGTCATGAGCACGTTTCTATGGGATGGCGTTTTTGTCTTTGTTTGAGGGACTGCATATAATTCCCCTGGTGTCGAAGGTTTCCAAAATGGGATGTCAATACCGATCACTGAATTTAGTGTATTGAATTGAGGTAGACATATATCGTTATCTTTTCACAAGAAACCTCCATGAATAGTCCATACGCAGCAAATGGTAGGAGTCACCCCTGTGAACTGCCGAGGTTAACCCTAACGACGCCCGTTTCAGCCCCTCGATCTAGACTGCATGATTCTGCCGTGTTCGAGATGGTTCTGTAGCATCCTCAGGATGATCTCCGCCAATCTAAATGGTACAATGACCTCCTTGTCCATGCGAGTGCGGAGTACATAATCACACAGTGACATTCTCAGACTCAGGCACGGAGAAATAGCGGGGCGGGGCAGCCCTTGACTGATTGGCGTTCTAAACGGAGCATTCTCCGGGCAATACTCCGTACTAATCGCCTCTTCAGTTTCAGGAGGGAACGTACTGATACCAGGTCCACCCTAGATTGTTCGAGACTCTTCATGATATCAGATCATTTGCATTGTGGGACATGTCGTGATTTAGATGGATCAAGTCGGAATGACTGTGTACTACCCGAGATATCAGAAGCTGAATATGTAAGTAATACTCCGTTTATATGCATGCAAGTGTACGGAGTATGGAGTACCGTACTGGGGCCAATATCCCAATTATAGAACTCAAGAGACATCCATATACTCCGTACGGAGTAGTTACAGAGACAATAAAGTGAGCAAATCCCTCGGTGGGATACGATGTTTCAAGCGGCAAATTATAATTGGCTGACAAGATGGGGCCGAACCATGGAATGCAGGGGGAAATTAACGTAATTTACATGTCTCGTTACAAGAACTCAGCCCCTTTTGAGGTACTCGGTGGCACATGGTAAAATGTATGGTGAAGTATGTACCTGACGTACGTGTGCGCCCAGGCTCCAAGGTTCCCCCCCCTTTGTTCCATTCCCTGAGCCTATCCCTTTCAGACCACCGTGGCCTCTACTTAAACCTCATCTCTCCCATCCGTTTTCAGTTGAACAGCTGTCCTTTCCATTCTTTCTCTCTCTTTCTCGCTGACTCACCCTCTGACTCAATCTTCCCCGGAGTCACTGGTCTCCGGTGCCGATCGTGATGATAACGTGGCCTCTGTGATTTGAACCTCTTTTCACCCAAGTCCTTATAAGTCTATACAATTGTTACTCACGTCCGGCACCGGTTATCCATTTGACCCTGTCACTATGGCGGATACTATCAACCCGTTGGATACCCTCCCAGCCTCACCATCACCCGATATGTACACAGTTTCCCCCGCGGATACATCATTAGACTCTCCGGAGCCGGAAGATGATATCAAAGAAGAAGAAGATGAGAAGAAGCCAACAAAGAAGAGAAAGTCTTGGGGACAAGAACTCCCAACACCCAAAACAAACCTCCCACCTAGGTATGTTGTCCACCTTGATGATAGACCTTGAACCCCGCTGACTCTGCTAGAAAACGCGCCAAGACAGATGATGAAAAGGAGCAGCGTCGGATCGAACGGGTCCTTCGAAACCGCGCTGCTGCTCAAACATCACGCGAGCGCAAGCGTCTCGAAATGGAGAAACTCGAGACCGAAAAGATCCGAATGGAGCAACAAAACCAGTTCCTGATCCAACGTCTATCGCAGATGGAGACAGAGAACAACCGCTTGAGCCAACAAGTGGCCAAGCTCTCCGCCGAGGTCCGTGGATCTCGCAGCGTGACTCCCAAAGCCAGCTCTCCCGCCATCGAATCTCCCACCCTCACGCCTACCCTCTTCAAACAAGAAGGCGACGAACTCCCTATGGAACGGATTCCTTTCCCCACTCCCTCCGTTACCGACTACTCTCCCACCCTCAAGCCTTCCACTCTGGCTGAGGCCTCCGACGTGACACAACATCCTGCAGCGGTGTTGTGTGAATGTGACCTGCAGTGTCCGTCGCCGGCCTCGAAGGATCTGGAAGCGCCCTACCCCTCTTTGACCTCTCCGACGAACCTCAGACTGCAAATGATGTTGCAGCTCCTCTTTCTGACGATGACTTCCGCCGCCTGTTCCACGGTGATTCACCCTCTGAGCCAAATCCTTCTTTCCCTGAAGACGGGTTTGCCTTTGACGTTCTCGACGGAGGAGATCTATCAGCATTTCCCTTTGATTCTATGGTTGATTTCGACCCCGAATCTGTCGTCCTCGACGGCGTCCAATCGTCCGGTCTTTCGGATGAGACTTCTCACCAGACTACTAGCTTGCAGCCCAGCCTTGGCGCGTCCACTTCGAGATGCGACGGGCAGAGCATTGCAGCTAGCGGTTAGTGAGACTTTCTCCCCGCAGACCTGGTCGGCTGGCGCCTCGGAGGCTCGACCGAGTTGGGAGTCGTTATTAACCATGGCTTGGGCAATCGATAGTCTCAGCCTGTCTAAACGACACCAGCGGGAAAACACTATGAAATCCGGTCGGCAACGCAGTAATGGAAAGGTGCATCGAGGTACACGGAGTTTTCGGAGTTCAAGCGCGAGCAAAGCTCTTTCATCTTTGCTCATGGGCAAACAGCGCTGAGGGTTCCATTTTTTTTGGCCTGTATACTACATAGTTTTTATAATGCAAAATCGACTGGCTCATCTTGCAATCACTTCGCAGACGTACGTACTCGATATAGTAATTCTTTGAAATCGCCACCATGCGGAGTACTCTATAGCCTTTATTCATTTAAGAGACATTTTTTCGGGATGGTCAAATTGTAGACTTGTCCGGATGCTAAAATAAACAGATGCCAAGAATAGAATGAATGCGGTCAGTGACGTTGCCACGCGCCCCCAAATCCATCTGCCTTCCACAACACCTGAAATCCTCATCATCTAGAATATCTCTAACCGACATCATGGTTCGCAAAGACCCTATATTCGAAGCCCGCACCAATGTCAAAGTAAGTCCCCGCACTCTGCTTCCCCTCCTCACAACATGCATCGCCCCCGCCTCTGCATGAGACCATCGCTAATCTTATCTCCCAGTTACACTCCAATAGACTCAAGAAAGAAGCCGTCCGAGCGGAGGCGACCTTCAAATCTGAAAAGGCCAAAGCCGACAAAGCAATGAAAAACCACGAGTTCCAGATCGCCCGCATCCACGCCGCCTCCGCTGTGCGCGAGAAGCGACGCCAAGTAACGCTCAAATCTGAAGCGGCACGCGCAGACGTCATCATCAACGAACTCAAGGCTGCCCAAAGCACCCGCGACACATCCCGGACGCTTGCTATGGCATCACGGGGCCTAGACGCTGCCTCGCGGAGCGTCAACCTCGAACATCTCGTCTCCCACGCTAACAACTTCCTCGCCCGGTCGGAGGACTTCAAGATTGCTAGCAGTGCGATCGAGGATGTCGCACAGGGTATATCGATGCAAGAATATGGTGCGGAGGGTGAGGCCGACGTTGATCGACTTATGGAACAACTAGCAGATGATGCGGGTGTTGATATGCGCCGGAACCTCGAGGCAGACGCTGCACCCAAAGAGGAGGTCAAAGAGCCCAAGCAGGTGGATGCCGAGGTTGAGGACGGTTTGGGAGCAAGGCTACGAGCTTTACGGGCTGCTAATTGAGCCGGCTGCTTATGTTCTCTCTCCTGGGTACGGATTTACGGGACTGCCAATCCCCCATATAGATTCCTCACGATCTCTGGACCTTGCAACACTGACGATCCACGAAGTTACGCTTGTATTTCAAATTTTCTTTTTGCGCCGTTCTGTACGTGAAACAGCGAATTCGAAGTTTCCCTTTTTTTCATACATGAGGCTAGTCCCGATTTTTGAGTCATCGGTATAAAAACCCGGGAAAAAGTCTAAGCAAAGACCAGTTCGGTAAAAAAAAATGAGGCGAAAGTACTAGGGTTCGCGACTAGATCGTAAATAGTCTAGACACTCCACTTAGTTCTGGCAAATTAAGAGACATCGCCAATCACATACGAGCATCTGCCTACTTTAATACAGCAATTTCCACCTTAAGGGAAAGCAGTATAGCGTAGGCGATAAACAGCCCCCCAGATAGCCCCCAAAATAAGGGTCTTCCAACATGAGGCGCTATGTAGATTTCTTTTTTAAAGCCATGGCCTCCCTCCTACCTGATTTCCCTCCAAACCTTCAGGACCATTCAAGATGGCGCCTTCACACTCGTTTATTCTTTTCTTTTCATTCGTTTTGAGCCTCGTTCAGGCTGCCCCTTGGATTGTGACAGATGTCTACGAGCAAAGGGTTGTTACAGATTCCTACTATTCCGAGGTGGTCACTGAGGTCCAACAAATCTCTCCAACTGCAACTTTGCCAGCCGAGGCCCTGTCCACCATTGTTTCCACAAATACCATATATGACTACACTGTTGTCCAAAAGCTGTATCCCACTGGCTATGGCGAGCAGCGAGGCATATACGGTGGCTACCGTGACATGGATAGTGACGGAAACTATCATAGCACCATCTACAAGGTCAACCTAACTTACTCGGCCCCGACAGCCTGCTCTACTCAATGGACCACCACGACCGGTGTCACGATCTCCCCTCCTTATGAGATCGCAACCTTGCTGCCCAGGGATAACGTAGAAACGTCAACATCCATCGACAATAACCAGGCATTCGAGCCCACTACCTACATCTACGAGGTAGTGTTTGTGGAACCCACCCAGGTCCCCAAGAGCAGTCTGAACTCCCTGAGTTACTACAACACCCCCACCGCTCGGTACTCGGGTGCCGGGTGTGAGTACACAGGTCGCTCCTCTCATTACGGCTACTCCGACGGATACAACACTGGCGAAGGTAGCTCTGACTCTGGCTATAACGATTCATACTACTACGGCTATGGCTACTATGACAACGACAACTGGTTCACTAGCTCACGATGGACCGGCTGGGGCATATCCTACCTCGGAATTGTATTGGTCTGCACGCTAGGCTGGATCGGCTTGATTTTCATCCTGGGCATGATCGAGGCCTGGGTGCGATTCCGTCGCCTCATGACAGGCTGGCAGACCCGTCGTGGTATTCCTCTTTTCTGGGCATTCATTTTGCTCCCTCTGTCTCTTTTCTTCCTGTTCTGTTTCCGCAGGGGCTATCGCGCCCGCAGCAAAGAGGACGCCGAGATCCTCAAGCAGAGATGGGACGCCATGAGTTTCTGGACAAAGATCCGTTTGTTCTTCGCCTGGGGTTTCCGCTACAAGTACCCGGCTGTCTTGGGCCCCGCTCCTGCGCTTGTGAAGACAAGCAAGAAGCCGAATGAGACTGGTCCGCGCTTGTTGGATCCCACTGCTGCGGAAATGTCTCAGACTCCTGGACCTCAAGCTCAGCCTCCTGCTGTTTCACAGGCATCTGGTGCTCTCCCGGCGGGTCATGCCCAGGAGACTGGTCCCGTTCAATATGCTTGATTGATGGTACATATGTGATCTTTGCTATGTCGGATTCGGATCTATACCCACTGTCTATTTAATAAGACACGAACAGTCCTACACCTTTGTCGTTTTGGCGCTTATATTTAGCCAGCTACTCATCTTTAATAATATACCATTCCCTCGTTACTTGATATGCGTGACATCCAACATCTAAAATACGTCTCTTATATCACTTCGAGTTAAATCGAATACGATCAGCAAAGCCCATGATATTACTTGGCAGCTATCTTGAATCTTGTCCTGCTCTTGCTAGGTCTAGGGTCGATATTCAATGCGTCCCAAAGATCATTCGTGGAAGCATTAGCAAATGTTACCGCTCTTGATACCAGCAAAAAAAAAGTCCTCATCCAGACTTTTCGAAATCCTTTTCAGCATGCTAGATCCTTTTCTATAGTAAATGTCTGTTTATACATCACCTTTTCTTACACCTTTTCTCGCCGTTCAGCTGTAACCCTGAAAAGAGGGAATACGTAAAAGAAAAAAAATAAAATACAAGAAGAAACTTTAAAATAACCTACTCCTAGGCAGCTTATTGTGTTGGACCTTTGCAATAAAGGGGTTGGAATACGGGAGAACGGGTTGAAATATATATATTCAACTACAAACACTTAGATGTGGCTTTTGTACGTTGTACGTTATGTAGTACCCGCTGGCAGGGACAAATTATTTATTGTTACGCTATACAAAGCTTTTTTTTTTTTTTAAAAAAAGAAAGTGAATCGGTCTCTCTTTATAGATATGTCAACCAAAAAGAAAAGAACAAAAAAGAAATCTCAGGTTTGGTTTTTAGGAATAGCCGAACGCGGGGGTCGAACCCGCAGCCTTAAGATTAAGAGTCTTACGCTCTACCGATTGAGCTAGCCCGGCCGGGCTGTTGAAGAAAGGAGCCATAAATTGCTACATAAGCCAAAATTACCGGCCGATGTCCGATACCCCTCAAATCATCCATGGCCTAGATGAAAACACTTTACCCATGGAGGTCGAGTCGAGTTCAGCCTCTAGCCCACATGGAAAACAAGCTGCATGCTTGAACTGTCGGCGGAGCAAGATTCGCTGCAACCGCCTGGCAGGCGAGTCCAGTTGCGAGAAATGTAAGCAGACTCATGCAGACTGTATTGTTCCCAACCATCATCTGGGCCGACAAAAGGGCGTTAAAAAGTGAGTCAAATCGAACCGGCGTGGGGAAAATAGTATACTGAATGGAGCCTAGTAAACGCAAGGGCCTGGAGAAAGCGATACACCAGATCGAGCAGGCAATCAAGCGGCCCAAGGTCGACCCTTCTAGTGACGATGATGCCCAAAGGGCCATCTCAGTCCTACAGGAACTCCTCGGCCAAGTTCAGGGCCAGTTAATGCAGAATAGTCACGAAGATGAGCATGGCATTCCAGAGGCATCAGATCATCCCCGCATGACCCCTTCGCGCGATACTCATGCGGAGGAGAGTCTTGCTCTTGTCGATGCAGAAAATCCTCTCCAGCTGCTTGCTAGAGCCTCGGATCTTCAGCTTTCGCCGGCCGGGGTGCGGCGTGCGCCAGCGCCTCCAATGCCATCGGAGGGGGATCCGTCGTTCCTTACGAACACCCCGCTAGGAGAACCGAGTGCCAAATCCTTTTTTGTTCCCGCGAGAACAAAGTTGGATGTTGGACCTGAAGTTGACCCCGTCGAGCTGGGCTTGGTCACATTTGATGAGTCGGAGTCCCTGTTCTCATTGTAAGTCGTCCACTTATATTGTTAAACATATACAACTGACAGATCAAGCTTCTACCAAAATCTCGCACATACTCGATGGGGCCTTGATCCTTTGATACACACCCCGTCCTTTGTACGATCCCAATCGGCTTTTCTTTTTACTTCAATTATGGCAGGCGCAGCCCTATTTTTGCCATCCGCCACTGCTTTATCTAAGAGACTATCAAGGCATTGCAAATGGCTCGCGAAGCGAGTGTTCACACACCGACATAGGTCTGTTGAGATTGTTTTGGCTTTCATGGTGAACGTTCCATGGATGTCTCCCGGTGATAGACTAGGGGACGATGATACTTGCTCCTATATTGCCATGGCTCTCACTGTCGCGCTAGACCTATCTTTGAACAAGATTGTTTCGCCCTCTTCAAGCTTTGACCAAGAACTCATGAATTGCCTGGCACGGACAGAGTGTATCGATGGCAAGAGGGCTTTACACATGGATGGATTTGATGATATTGATCCATCCTCAGAGTGGGGCCTTAGGCTGTTGCGAAGACGCGAAAGAGCTTGGATTGCGTTGTATGTTGTTGAGAGGGGGTACGTTTGATTATTCCAGTAATACATCTGGATCTGACACTAACTTTCTCAGCGTTTGTCTCGCGCGTGGACGAAGCTATACAGTCCCCCCAACAGCTCTCATAGAAAACTGCGATCGTTGGCATCTGTCAAACATTGCTGACCCGCGTGATGGTCCTATGAATTCCATGGCAGTTCTTCGAAGGGATCTTGTAGGTGCCATTCCAGTTCCATTACAAATAATCACCCAGACGCCCATATCATGCTATTCAGTTCCATTCTAACAGTTTCAGGATGGACTCTTTCAGACGGTTAAATCAAGCTGTGATAGTTATCGCATCGTCGATACCGGCTCGGAAGCTGCTCAATTGTATGATATCATGCCTTTGTTGAATATCATCTATATACTGACCGTATTACAGGATTAAGAAAACAATTCAAACCTTCTACGAGCGGTGGTATGCGACATGGGCCTTGTCAATTGGGGAAGGAGACAGTAAGCGTAATGCCTAAAATTGATTAACTAAATATTAACCATTCACAGCACGCTCTCTGCCCCCATATGTCGAGATTCTTGTCATGCATACTCAGTTGTCCACCTATGGTGGCGTCATCAATCACCCAACAGCTCCAATCGAAGTCAAACGTTTCTTCCGAGCCGCTGGTCTATCGTCTGCATTGAACGTCCTGCGAGCAGCCATCCAGGGCGAATCTCGACTAAAATCAATGCCAAACAATACCGTCATAATGATATCCTTTGCCGCATGCTCTGCTCTCAGCCTCAGCATAACACCTGGCGACAGCAGATCCAGCCTGGCACCCAGCGTCCGAAATCTCATCGAAGAGACTGCTGGTGTCCTAGAGAGAATCGGAGCAACGCCAAGTCACCGAAGCGGCGCTTCTGTGCTTTACGGGAGATTCTTACGTGAATTGATCCGGCGTGCACCGGTCTTGCCTTCACAATGCCGAGGTAATCCAGCCAAAGCCGATCCACCTGAGCCGGCATTCTCCTCTGCATGTCTGGATCAAGGTCCGCTGCCTGTAACACTACCACCAGAGGATCTGTGGTTTGAGCCATTGCAATTCTCTGCCATGTCTGATAATCAGATCGTCGATGCAGTCAACCGAGCGGGCACTGCGTTTGGTGCGTCGATCCCAGATGTGTCTCTTGATGACATGCTTAATTGGGATTGGCTTGACTTTGCCAACCCGGATTTCAATATTTAGTAGGACCAGCAGGCGGATATTTGCATATTCCATTATTTAGTTTTCTTGTATTTATTACACCTTCCTGAACATATTGATATTACCAGCTTGCAATGTATCGCCCAGAATTATCTTGATACAATTTTATCCAACATGCTAAATATGAGGCACCGATTGCCCCGAGATTCCTGCAGATCCATGCCCTACTGGACTCAATGTACCACCGTAACATTAAAAAAAGTGAACGCCAGATTATAATTCGCCAAGACCCCAAGATCTGGGGCCAAAACCCACTCGTATAGAATTGTTACTATAAGGGGAAGTTGGGTCGGTTTAAGAAGCAGTTGACAGGTTAGGCGAGTGGCAATACCTTGGTATTAATGATCAAACAGACTCTTTCCTTGTAGTGCTACATAGACTAACCAGCGAATCCACGTCGAAATAAATTATTCTCCTATTTCTTGCATACAGCTACTATAACGAATATCTTGCTACACCTCTTTGTCTGTCGACTAGCAGAGTTATAGTATTTATAATAGGATGATTTACTTGAGTTTTTGGAGAGAATTAAGACGAAGATCTAGGCTTCCATCTATATATTAGGTTAGAAATATTCTTAACGAGAACATTCATGCCCAGAAGTTGAGAAAGAAAGAGGCTCTGAGCCTCGAAGCGCCACTGGTGGCTGTAGTTGAAGTAGTCTCAGAGGCAGATTGAACCGGCGTGGGGGTTGTTTTCGCTACAGTTGGTGTTGAGGTCGTGGGCATAGCCGCCTCAGTGCTAATTGGGCTGCTCAAAGATGAAATGTCAACGACGTCGGTCTTTGTCGAACTTGCCGCGCTAAAGAGGCTTACATCGCTTCCACCGTCGCATTGAACCACAGTTTCCCAACCACCAGCAAACGTACCCTCCCAGTATGTCGATTGGTTACCAAGAGAGAAGTAGTCGAAGAAATACGCCGAGCCGGGCTGCTCGTGTGCGTTTCGGTAAAACTTGACCGCACATTCGTCGGTACACGGGAAGTCGGTTTTGGCCCAACTGTCGCTGTTGGGATAGGTCAAGTAGCAGTAGTCAGACCTGTGAAGATATAAGCACATGCACACCTGAGCAAACGATGTACCGAACTCACCCGCTCTTGGCACACGATTGTCCGTATTTGTACTGGAAAACCTCGCCCACGGTGGAAACGGGAGCCTCATAAACATTCTTATTCCCGCTGGAAATACCGGCTAGATCGCCATCCTTGTTGCATGCAGCCTTGACATTCTTGACATACTGGGACAATGAATCACTGCATGTCTTGGTGCACACAGCCTGCAGGTCCGAGGGTTGCGGGTCGAAGTCAGGATCCATAGACGCCACGAGCTTGACGAGGGTTTCTTGGCAGTCGATATTGGCGCTGTAGGCGTCCTTGCAAGCCTGCGAGGTCGTGTCGGCTAAGTCCTTGGTTGTATAGTCCCAACTAGGACCAGCAGTATCGAGACTGAAGGTGGCAGTCGCCTGGCCCAAAGCAGCGGACAGCGCGAAGAGGCGAAAGATAGTGGCAGAGGCCATTTTGTTAAGAATTTGAAATGGGCGGCAAGAACAGTTGAAGTAAATTATTCCCTTTAAAACGAGAGACGAAAAGTGAGGAATTGGGTATGTCTACTCTGTACAAAGTGACCTGAGGTCGCCTATAAATATCCAAAATTCACCCCGGAGTTCGAAGCATCCGAGTTCACCGAGTTTTTCAGGGGAATAAACACGAGAAGCGAGCTTTCAATGCCGTTATGGAGCCGCTACTTGACGGCCCCCCAAATTTTCAGGGGCAGTTCCGAAATTTAAGCATCAAGACCCACAGGGGCCCCGGGGGCCATGGGGCCAATCAATCAGTGTGATTTAATTCTTAAAAACGAAAGTAAATTGGCGTTGTACACATAAAGCGATACTTTTATATCAGAATTTTGGAGCCAGTGTAACTGTAGGATTAGTTTGGGAGCCTAGCCTGAAGACTGTTTGACAGCTGGAGAATAGGCCTTCCCGTCCGCTCAGTCGTTAGTTTTACGAACCCTGATCAAATTTAGGGAAGGGGCCGTAACTTGCGGACCAAGAGCCAACCATTCATAGCGGGCCCTCGATCAGAACCAAATATCCCCTCATGGGTCAGGCTCAGTTGATTGTGATTTATAATGAACAGTGATCAACATCTCCCAGGTATCAATTCTACTCAAAAAGCGGCAGAGGGGAACACTAAACCGAAATGGAAAGCATTATCCGGGATGTATGAGGGTTGATTTATACGTGGCAATTGCCGGTTTTTCCCATGCATAATAGACTGAGAATGTCCCTGGAATTTAAACTGAAATCCATAGAAGGATACATATGTAGATAGAAGAGTATGTACAAGATCAGAAGAAGTTTCACGTTAATGTTTCCGTGGGTGGCCGCTCGGCATCCAGAAGTAGCCCCGACTAGCCGATACCGTCAATGTTTTTAACTGAGCGATTTCATGTTTTTTTTTCTTGGTCTAAACAATATTATAAAACATGGCAGCTCTAAGAATTTCTTCTACTTTGTCACGCAAAGCGCTCACTCTCTGTCGACCTCGACTTTTCCTTGGAGTCCGCGTCAGTGTGCGCCCCTCACAACCGTTCAGTACTAGTACCAGCACTAGATACTCCATAACTGCGCCATTACAATCGATTGCTCCTAAAATTGAGCGCGGCGGCTCAAAGCTCTTCAAAGATGCCGATGCTGCTGTCGCTGATATCAAAAGCGGATCGACAATCCTTAGCTCTGGGTTCGGTCTTTGCGGAGTTGCAGGTACGTGGGGGATTAGGCAGTGCGAGAGCGAAGCTGATAAAAATGATAGAAACTCTCATTAATGCTATGCACCGCCGAGGCGCTGATCAATTGCACTCTCTGACAGCTGTTTCGAATAATGCCGGCTCCCCGGGCAAGGGAGGCCTTTCAACACTCTCGCAGAACGGCCAGATCAACCGTCTAATCCTTTCATACCTCGGGAATAATAAAGAATTGGAGAACAAATACTTGACGGGGAATATTGCTATTGAACTTTGTCCGCAAGGTACTTTGGCTGAACGTCTCCGTGCTGGGGGTGCTGGTATTCCGGCATTCTTTACCCCAACGGGTGTCCGTATGTATAGATTCTCCTCAGAGTATGTTTGATGCTGACAAGTGAAGACACCTTTATTCAGGAGGGGAAGATCCCTGTTCGCATGGATGAGTCTGGTAAAGTTCTAGAGTCTGGCAAACCGCGCGAAACCCGTGACTTCAACGGCAAGACATACCTGATGGAAGAAGCCTTGACCGGAGATGTAGCTATCCTCAGAGCCTGGAAAGTGGATAAGGCCGGTAACTGCATGTTTAGGTGATATCTACCTGTACGTTCTGAAATATGGATACTCACATTGTTTAGGTATACTACCAAGGCATTTGGCCCTATTATGGCCAAGGCCGCAACCCTGACCATTGTGGAGGCGGAGAACATTGTCCCAGTTGGCTCCATTGATCCCAATGATGTGGACTTACCGGGCATCTTTGTGGATCGGATCGTTCCTGCCACGGATGATAAACACGTTGAAAATAGGAAGTTGCGCTCGGAAGCCACCGTCACTGGATCTGCTAAAGATGTGGCTCAAATTCAAAGAGAACTCATTGGCCGTCGGGCGGCCAAGGAGCTTAAACCGGGATTCTATGTGAATCTGGGTGTTGGTATTCCCACATTGGCCCCGTCGTTCCTGCCAAAAGATGTGAAGGTTTGGATTCAGTCGGAGAATGGCATCTTAGGAATGGTAAGTTCCTAAATCTTTTCCATGGGCTGGTCTAACAAGATATAGGGTGATTATCCCACCGAGCAAGAATTGGATCCGTGAGTCATTCCCAGATATGATGGCCTGAATTCTCACTCACTCAGACTAGTGATATTATCAATGCTGGAAAAGAGACAGTGACCTTGGTTCCTGGAGCTGCTACATTTGATAGCACTGAGTCCTTTGGCATGATTCGCGGAGGTCATGTAGATGTGTCTATTCTCGGTGCTCTGCAAGTAAGTGCCAACGGTGATCTAGCCAACTATATGATCCCCGGCAAGGTATTCAAGGGTATGGGAGGAGCGATGGATTTGATCTCAAACCCGGACAAGACCAAGATCGTGGTGGCCACCAACCACGTCGCCAAAGATGGATCGCCCAAGATTGTCCAAAAGTGCAGTCTGCCATTGACTGGTGCCAATGTTGTTAGCACTATCATCACAGACCTGGTAAGTGCGAAGAGATTGCTTTAAGATCAAAACTGACACTCGTACAGTGTGTCTTCCAGGTGGATCGAGCTACTGGAAAGCTCACACTGACTGAGCTTGCTCCGGGGGTTGAGGTAGAAGAAGTGCGAACAAAGACTGATGCCAAGTTTAACATTGCTGATACCCTTGAAATCATGGAATAAAGAGGGGATTGGACAAAGGGCTCTATCAATAGCCAATCATAACTTTTTTCTCTTCTACTTCTCAATGTCCCCATAATTAGGCAGACGTATTTTTTGTTTTTCTCGGAGTCTCAAAGTAGCCTTTTGGCCTAAAACAAGCTCACCCGATAAATTAACCTTACTGTGCACAGCCCTTGAAAAATTTCCCATGTTTTTCATTCCTTTCCACGATGGCATTTCATCCATCGACTCTGGAATCTATTCCAGAAAATGAAGTAATTATGTTAGGCAATCGAGTACTAGTATTGACTCCCAAGCCAAAATCCTCTTTCTCGATATGGAAATGCTCTCACCCGGACTGCATTGCATACCCGTACGCCAAGAGAGCCATGTTCTGCCGAGCAGTGCAAAGACCTCTCTGTGCATTGATCTTCGTTATGTGTGTACCTGTAGTTTACTCCGAGTCTGATTTGTTGCCTTTGTGGTGTACTCCACACTCGAAACCTCGTGAACTAATAATGTCTCACTTTAGTGGTATCCTCAATCTCCTCACCGTTGCATCGCAATACCTTGGTTATGCCTTTCAACAACGCACGTTGGATATTTCCCCGGGGGAACGCCCCTCTAAGCTTTCCGACTGGCTGACCCACGGTGTCGCCCCTATACCCTGCCACTCCCACAACGACTACTGGCGCCGGGTTCCACTGCGGTCGGCACTTCGTGCAGGATGCACCAGTGTCGGTGTTGACGTCTGGCCTTGGGGAAATGAGATTCTTGTCGGCCATTCGCGTTACACAGTCCTTCGGGGAACATTCCAGAGCCTCTATCTTGACCCGCTGCTGAGGATACTCGACACACACAATGCACCCCCTTCTCGCAACTGGCCGAAAGATATGAGTCAGGATATGGTTGGGGTATTTTCTAATGACCCACAGCAGACTCTGGTCGTGCTGGTTGATTTTAAAACAGAAAGCGAGCAGCTCTGGCCTGTTCTTGTTGAGCAGCTACGTCCGCTTCGTGAAAAGGGCTACCTGACTCACTTTAATGGCTCTAATGTTGTACATGGCCCGATTACTATCGTTGCCAGTGGAAACGCGCCTTTGCACAAGATGTTGGAGAACTCAACCTACCGTGATGTCTTCTATGATGCACCTCTTGGCAACTTGACATTCCCCATCGAAATAACGGCAGATGACAACACACAGGATTTTATCTATAACCCATCCAACAGCTATTATGCATCAACAGACTTCCGCACAGCTATTGGGTCTCCTTCTCTTAGTCGTCTGTCGGATTCTCAGCTTGCTATTCTTCGGAGTCAAGTACATGCAGCTCATGAGTTAGGATTGAAGGTACGGTATTGGGGAACCCCCACTTGGCCGGTCGGACTACGGAATCATGTTTGGAGTGTACTTGTGCGTGAGGGCGTGGACGTGATAAACGCAGATGATTTGCATGGTGCCACTAAGCAGGACTGGAAGTCTCGCTGGTGGATTTGGTAGCTGCAACAATATTTGCGCCGAATCATACGTTGAATCTAAACAATGAACAGGTACGCTTGCTATGATTACTATTCAGAAACCGAAACTAGTATATTTGTAGACCACTCCAATTATGCCTACTAGATATTATCGTCATAACTCATAGAACCATCATGAACTCTGGGTTACGATCATCCTTATACCCTGCGTATTGATCATACTTACCCTTCCTTTTGTCTCGATTGATCTTTGCGCAGTAGAGCACATTAAGCAGGATCCTATGTCAATCAGTGATAGCTCTTGAACTAATAATAAGATATACACTCACATAAACCATGCAAAAACTAACAACCCAAGGACAATGGTATGTCCACGATGGAAGAGAGGCCCATCTCGAGATGGATAGTTGAAAGCTTCAGTACTGATGTTAGAGATCTGCTCAAAGTAATGACACTCAGTATATGGGCGACTTACTCGCAACAAATCCTCCGGCATTTGCGATTGCCAACTGCATTGCCGATGTAGTAGCTCTTTTATAGTGTCCCGCAGAGTTGTTCGACAACCACACCAGAATGCATGGTACACTGGCGTATTGGCCGGTTGCCATGAGGAAGGTCATACCATATTGGACACGAGGGGAGTCGATGTTGGCGATGGCTGCATATCCAATGATAGCGACTGGGAGAGTGAAGAGCATTACCACGCCGCGGAGACGGAGACGATCAGAGACGATCGCAACAACGACTAAGAGGATGGGTGAGCGCTTGACGAGATTGATAAAAGACATACAAACCTGTAAGTACGGCAGCGACAGCATAAGGTATCACAGACCACAATTGAACCTCGTTGGCATCTTTGGCGAAACCGAGGTTTTTGATGATTGTCGGTAGCTAGAAACCGTCAGTGGCTTTCATACGGACATAGAAATATGGGAGTCATACAAACAAGCCAAAGGAATATAGTCCAGAGAGAATGGCAAAATACGCCGAGGCAGAGAGCCATACTTGTAGATCCAGCACACCTCGGCGTACTTCGGACCATTTGAATGATTCTGCCTCAGGCGGCGACCTGTTTTGAGTTAGCCAAGCTTTTATCGCGGAGCGGGTCGGAAAAGCTTACTCTTCTAATGAACCGGGACTATCAAGCCTCAGCCGTTTCCCGCCGAACTCCTTCTCTTCTGCAGTCAAAAAAGATGCAGACTCCAAGCTATTCGGAAGGACGAAAAAACTGAGCACTCCACACACAAATGTCTGACTAACAATCAGACAAACTCTTTGTTTTATTGTCACCCTTCACGTACCAAAAGTCCCTCAATAATCAAAATCCAGCGCCAACCTTCTATGCCCCCCCGAGGCCCGATTTCGGCCAGCCCACGAGCAAGAAGCCCTAAGTTGTTAGCGTGCGCTGAATATAAACGAGACCGATACATATGTACCTCCAAATGCGCCTGACAGAGAAGCGGCTGTGTAGAACAAACCAATCCGCAGAGCCAAATCGCTTCGTCTATAGAAGGAAGATAGATATAAAACCTGTTTCTTTGTTAGTTATGGTGAATGCCAATGCTCTTCCAAACATACCATGCCAGGGAGAAGACCTCCCTCCGCAATACCCAACAAAGCCCGGACGGCAACAAAACCAGCGAAATTCTGTACAAATCCTAAACACATGGTAATGATGCCCCAAGTAGCTGTTAAGAATGGTAGCCAAATCTTCGGCGATGCTTTCTTGAGCACCAGGTTACTCGGTAGTTCGCTTTCATATCAATTAGCATTTGGCGTTAGGGTCAAATGGCACACAACGCACCTGCAAATGTAGGTGAGATAGAACACAGCCAGGCCAATATCATACTGATGGTCTGTGATAGAAAGGTCCGCTTCTAAACCGAGAATCTTCGCGTTGCCAACATTTGTCCTGTCCAAAAATGACATGAGAAAAAGAAGTGCTAGTATAGGAAGGATACTGGATAGTATTAGCAAGCGCGTGTTGATTATCGTGCCTGAACTGACTGTATATCCAGCTTCCACAACATCTTCCGTGTCAATTTCTGCTGATGTGCAAGGTCCCCATATCGATTAAGGGGAGCTGATTTTGCCTCTTCGAGTTCTGACACCTTTGACTTCGGAGGGTCCATGGTGATTTATGTATATTGTTGCTTGGCGACGCAGGAACTGATTTATTCTCCTATCTGCCGGAGCATAGGATGGGGAAGAAAGAAGAAAATAATCGAAGAAGTAGCACACAATCAACCAGATAGAGCCCCTTCGGTTGACATTTCTGGGTCCGAGCTCCTCTCCAGCCCCAGATTTACACCAATGGCAGAGCTTCCATGAGCTCACGTCCGGGTCCTCTATTCCCCCGTTATCCCCGGATTTTGGCATATTCCCCACATGGTAATATTACGGGAATATTCAAATCAATTACTGTCATATTACTACCCCCTCCCGGTAATTTCGGCGTTCACTTCTGAGCTCCGTGTGGTCCCAAACCTCCCGAGGTCGGGAAAGAGAATTGGTCAACAACCTTTAATGGCAAGATATCCACAACCAGAGCACAAGAGCTCATCACCCGATATGTCTAGACTTTCAACTAGCCTCAAGGCATTAATCAATGCTCCTGCCGCCCGGCCGTCCACCGTCCCCGCGCCAGCGAACATAACCTCGGTCTACCAAAAGATCCAACAGACCGCGGAATCCAAACAGATCTCCCAGCCGTCATGGGTCGCACTATCAGTAAGTCCACTCCGTTCAGTTAATATTGAACAAGATCTAACATCTGTCAGACCGCAGCAACAATGACTATGAACTCCCCGGAGTCCCTCGCCGCCCTCTACGAACTAGCTAGCACGAACTCCGACAAGCAAGTCGAGACCGCCGAGCTCATGCGCGAAGTCGGTCTAAAATGCATCAGTTTCAATGGCATCCCACGCACCATAAACTGCCTCAACGCCTTCAAAGCCAGCCTGCCAAACTCAATCGGCGATCAGCTCTCCCGCACCCCGACCCGCGCACCAACCCCGGAGAACATCGCCGCGATAAGTGAGCGCGGCCACGCCCTCTGGAATTCCATATACCATCCATTCGAGAAGAAGCTATACAATAAACTGGCCGACTCACATCCCGACCTGCCAGTGCACATCCTGAACAGTAACTACGGCGCCCTGTTGTCTGATCCAGAGCGTGACACTGGCGCGTCTGCTGGGCGCATTCTGACGTCGATTGTTGCTATCGCGTGCTTGCGTGCTCAGTCTGGTGTTGGGCCCCAGGTAATCTCGCATGTCTTTGGGTTGCGAAAGGCGCTTGAGGATGGCTCATGGGTCAATGATGTAGAGGGGGAGGAGGCTGCGCGGTGGTTGGCTAGCGATGAAGGGAATACGTGGATTTTGAATAGCGTTGATGCCATCGTCGAGGCTATTAGCCAGGGTACTGGATCGAATTTTGCCCCTGCACGGGCGAAGCTGTAAATTCATAAGGATTTCATACCACACATAAATATCTCAATACGGTTTGTCCCGAAGGTCAAAGAGCCGAGGCCTCTGCTGTATTGAGTAGCGGATGCATCCGTGCGGGGCGAGGCGACCATACATCTGCGCCCATTTTGCTTCGGGCAGCAATTGATTCGAGAAAAGCTGCATGCGTGTCTAATGAATACCCGTGGGCGGTCGACACCTTGGTGAAAAATCAGGCAACATGAGAACCCCTGCTAGTATCTGTGGGAAAAGAACCCACACTGGTGTTCTTCTTCATTCCGTGATTAGAATCCCCCGCACCAAGATGCAGTGAACTGGCCACACATTGAGAACCCGGAGACCAGCCCACCAATCGCCTTGATACTCCTGTAATTACACAGCGTAAGCTGCATAACTAAGTCAGAAGGTTCGGTTATCACCAATTCGATTGCTTTGTCACATAAATTAGAAGACCCGTTTGATCCGCTCGTGCATACCTTACGTGTTGGTGGCGCGAGGGAAATAAGTGAAGCTGCAATTGACACTTAAGCCAGTCCCCATCATGTTGGTTTCCATTTGCGTCGAGCGCGGGCAATGGCACCTGCGATCCGCGAGATTACCCAGACACTCATCGAAAGAGACACCACTTTCACAAACATCGTTACTCTAGAGAATACCAAGCCGTGGCCAACCTTGAACTTGGTTACATACACGGTGACAACTCCACAAACGACTGTCCTTCGAGTGATCGATACAGCAACTTCTGCGCCCGAGAGCAATGATTCGGCCAAAAGAAGCGAACTATCAGATGGAAAGAAAGGCGCAATAGCGGGGTCGATTCTGGGTGTTGTGGTCTTTCTACTGCTCTTATACTATTTATACGTATGTTATTTTCAGCGTTTATCCACTGGACCACCGCCAAAACTTCCACTGGATGCGAAAGATCTTGAAGCTTCAGACTCGGCGCCACCTCAAGATCCTGCTCCTAGCGATGATAAACCGACGAGGAAAAAGAAGAGTGTTACGATATCGTCTGATCTTCCTCGGTATTTCCATCGATACTCAAGCTGGAAAGATGCTAAACCGACAATTACACCTGTTGTGAGAATCACAACGGATATGAGCCTGCGGACTGGACTTCAGACACGAGAGGGAAGATTGGGACAACCAGTTCGCTTCATGATTCGAGAACGAGAGAAACCGCCGAGGGTGAAGAAGCGCCGGAGACGCAGGCGTCGAAGCAAACACAAAGGGGCGAGGACTGATGATGCGCATTGATGGGAGTGTCTCTGATCCAAGATGGGAGTATGGGATATTTGAGAGAGGCAGGCTATATCTATCCATTTTCCGAGGTTGTCCATTTTTTCCCCCGTCTACCCAGACATGGTCTTTATGTACATTAATTTATCCTAATATACGGAGTACATACCCCCCTGAAGCTGTGATCTCTACCTATCTCTAGGTAAATAGGTCTAAACTAGTTAACAGCGTTACGATGAAGTCCCAGACAGAAAGAAGGTCTTAGAACCAATCGACGGCTGGAAATAGGAGGTGCAGTTAAGACGATCAGTGTTGCAAACTAACAGACAGCTGGAGGACAGAACTTCCGAAGAGGGAGGGAGGAAGGAGAAGGCTTTAGCCTACGAACAAGCAGGACCCAGCTCTAAGAATCAAGCACTAACGGTACGAGGTCCACTCGAGGGTGTAGCTGAGTACCACTTGGAATTTGTGGAAATCTCTTCGATATCTGGGTGCCCCTGCGAGTGGTCTATAGGTCTGCTACTAAATACTCGTACTTTCTAAAAGTAGTGTAAAGTGTCCGCTTTAGGGTGCATACTTCCGAGAGGACTCGATGTAAACAAATGCTATGCAGAATAGGAAAGAACAATAATATATGGTAGTATGGCCAGGGAAGGGAAGGTGCATTGGAGTGTCGTCCATTCTAGGAAGGAGCAGGAGCGTGAAGTGAGAATATTACCAACCTCCCCCTCTCCCTCGCCCATCTTTTTTCCTCTCCCTAACCCTCAATTGAGAGGTTGTGCAGTGTAGTCGACAAATTGGTTGTTTGGACAAATCGAGTGCACACGTTGATTCAACGGGGTTATAATACCAACCCATAATCGGCCAGTTCGAAATTAGAAAATACTGAGCCTTGCCTAATTTGGACACAGGAGACACGGAATTTAGGGGGGCATTAGATCATGATGGTGGCTTGCATATCCAGGCCAGTTTGCAACAGGCTGTTTGCGGTTCAGCATAATATTATGTACCGTGCATAAAGGACTTTGCTTAAGATCATTTTCCAAGGTTGTCCCGGCCAGAAATGGCCTTTATGTACATTAATTTATACCATTATACAGATTATGTCTCCCCCTGAATGTGTGATTTTCATCAAGTAGATAAGCTCTAACCAGTCAAAATCTCGGAATGGAATTCGGTGAGTGGAATCTTTCGGAGTTTGGTTTCTTCATTTCTGTGCCGGACACGAGAAGGCATTGGGCAACAGGGCCGATCCCACCAACTCAACAAAACCAACAAAACCTAATTTTAACGATGCTCCATTCTAAACCTCGGCTATTACTATATTAGGCAGTTTTCTAGAAACAAAAGATCTGATCCGTCATCTTGGCCACCACCCCTGGCTTGGCAAAGCCCAGCGCAACCAAATTCTTCTTAGTGGCATTGACCATTCCGGGCGGTCCACATAGCATCACCTTAGTGTCTGGCGATGGCGCAGGGAGTTGCTCCGCCAGAACTGTCTGGTCCACATACCCAGATCCATAGGTCCAGCCCTCCGGTGCAGAGTCCAGCATATACCACAGCTTGAAGTTTTTTGGGTACAGGCGCGCGAACCGTTCAAGCTCCTTGCGCAAGAGAATATCAGACTCGCTGCGGTTCGCGTACACCAGACTAACTTCTGTCATGTCGGTGTCGTTCTCACAGATTGCCCGGATAAGCTGGTACATGGGTGTGATGCCTGTGCCACCAGCCACCATGCCGATCTTGCGACAAAGTCCTTTTGTGTAACGCATCGAGCCCTTAGGCCCGCGGAACTCGACTTCATCGCCCACGCTCAGGCCGGCTAGATATTTACCGCTCAATTGACCGTCCGGATAGCATTTGATCACGAGTTCAATGCGGCCAAGATCGATGTTGTTTGAGGTGGGGGTGTATGAGCGAGTGACGGTCGTTCCATCGACAACGGCTCTGATGGCGACATGTTGGCCAATGGGCAGACCCAATACATCTGTGGCAGTTGGCAGGGCAAAGACAAAACGGTAGACGTTCGTTGCTAGTTCGGTCTTTTCAACGAGTGGCAGGCGCTGATATTGCTGCGGTTCAAGGAAACCGCGTGTCAAATGCGGATCGACGCGAATAACCTTCTTTGACTTCATATGAGGTGGGAAGCGCATGAACCCGGAGTCGATCTTGGTGAATCTGCCGGCTTGCCGAGCTACCATTACTCCCACGGCTGTGGAGATAGCAGAAGCAGCCAAAAATCCGTTGACGAAGCCTCCGTGAGGCAGTCGCAGGTTCTTCAGTGGGTGAGGGATAAGTTGGGAGATAGCTCCCAGGTTGTTTGTGATATTGTTGCTTCGGCTGAGGATGTAGAAGACTGGGATCAGTCCACCCAGAGCACAAGCAATCGTTTTGATGGTCGATGACGAGGAACCGGCCTCTTCAGGTGCTTTTTGGGAGACCACCCGTACTGCCTTCGGCCGGACGTACTGCTGGGCATCCTTTAAAGTGCCCACTAGGAATGGCTGCATGATCTCACGGGCATCTTCAGAATGCCCAACATCTTCATAGGCTGCTGTAGCATCTGTGCCGGCTACCTCGATGAGAGCGTCTGCACCACCTGGGTGATCTTGCAGATATTCTGTAAGATTGAAAACTGCTGCAATGTTAGTACTGTCTCTATGATACTCTTAAAAGGTTGTTACATACCTTGTCCGTGGATGACCATCCAGGTATCACCCTTGGTGTTATGTGCTGCCACATCTTTCAACGTATATTCTGGCAGCTCGACATCTGCCTTCCATTGAGCCTTCAGCTCCTTTGTTTCTGGAACAGACATTGCGAATGAATGATTTTGCAAACACCAAAAGGACGGAGTGTAAATTTAATATCAAGAAAAGTCACGGAATATAGAATTAATTGGAATTATCGCAATTATCGCAATTATCGCAATAACCCACTCGGAACTTCCAATGTATACATAAAACTAGCCTATTAGCAAACAGCAATTTAAGATGCCTCGGCATCTTGAAGAAAAAAATTCCTCTATCGGCTCGGTGGGGCCGTCTCGGACGGGATATTTGCGACATGACGGAGTGGCCGAAACAACGTCCGGTCTACTACTCCGTAGGCATTCCTGTATTTTGAATTTGTGGATCTTGTCTGGATCCTAATTACGAATTTTTTTGAACCGAGGCTCTCAGAGATAAGCATCTTCTACTGTTAGGAAATGAAAAAGAATCGGGATGCGCTGAGTGGAGTCTACTATGCAGTTTCGAATGGCTCAGATAATTAGATCCTTATAAATGTGGGAGGCCCTTCATGGGACGACGAACATATTATTTTCCCATTTCAAGATGGTTGCCAAACATTTCTACTTGCTGGGCGAGGCTATCACCTCAGCTCGCCCAATTGAGGTAGAGACAACAGTTGACTACAAAGGGCTTCAGCTCCTCATTGCTGGTCAATTTGCCATTGTTGATCCAAATGGTAAGACTTTATCTCATTGCCTCTTAAATCCATTCTAACTCTCAAGTTAGGAATCGGATTCCAGTCAGAGGACTCGAAGTTGTCCACTCCATCGGAGATCCTTGCCAATGAAGAGCCTATCGCTATCTCAATAGATGACAAGGCGGTACGGGAGATTCCTGGTCCCAAGGGACTGCCATTTGTGGGAAACTTCTTTGAGATCTACCCGGATCATCTTGGAAACCACCAGCGTCTATTCGACCAATATGGACCCATCATTCAAACCACCAACATGGGCCGAACGGTCTACCACACCAATGACCCCGAGCTATCGGCCATTGTTTTTGCCGAGTCTGATTTCTTTACCAAGAGAATCAACGAGGCACACCCTTTATACCCGATTAAGAACCAACAGGCAGGTGTGTTTTTGGGTGACACCGATACACCCGAATGGCGCGCGGCACACAAGTTCCTCCCGCCGGCGTTGGGACCGAAAGCAGTGCGCCACTACGCACCCACTATGCAAGAGACCGTCGAGGATGCATTTAGCGTGTTTGACGAGCTAGACGAGCGCGGCGAGGCTTGGAACGTCTATCCGTATATGCTTAAGCTCGGTGCCCAGGCCGTGGGTAAGCTGGTTCTCGGTATGGACTTTAAGCATTTCTCTGCTGTGGATGCACCACCTCATGAACTTGTCTACCGAATCGCCGAGTCATTGGAGCTGAACAAGAAAGTGACTGCTCGTGGTGATTGGTACGCCAAGTTGCCGTTCGGTGACCCAAAACGCCTACGGGACGCTCGTCATCGTATCGTTGAGATGGTCAACGAGTCGATTCAAAATGCTTCTCGCAATGGCGTCGAGGATCTCCCGTTGCAGGATGCTGCGTTGAAGGCCTCTAACATGATTGGTAAGTGCAATGACTAAAAGTTACACCCGCCAGAGCTAACATTTCGGTAGATTATATTATTCGCGCCACCGATAACAAGGGCGAGAAATTGCCCAAGACAAGTCTGATGGAGGCACTAGTAGTAGCCACCGGCGCTGGCTTTACGACTACTAGCTCATTGTTGTCGTGGCTGCTTTATTCGGTTGTCAACTATCCCGGCATGCAGGAGAGACTCCTACAGGAACTGATTGACAACGATATCGATGCCGATACCCCAATGACCGCAGATCTGACGGATCGTTTGACATTCTTGGACAAGTTTATCAAAGAAACCCAGCGCCGTCACAACCCCTCATACCAGCCTGCGCGCACTGCCAAAGTCGACATGATTCTTCCAGGTGGATACAAGCTCCCCGAAAACTCCATCATCATCCCTGCTCTTCACCACATTCACAACAACCCAGCAGTCTGGTCTAACCCAGCACGATTTGACCCGGATCGTTGGGATACGGCCGAAGTCAAGAACCGCCATAAGACTGCGTATATTCCCTTCGCTACCGGACCGCGCATGTGCATCGGGTTCAGCTTTGCCTTGCAGGAAGTCAAAGTGTTCTTGCCTAAGTTGTTGTACAGGTACAAGTTTACGAGGGAGAATGATGGTCCTGTTGAGTATGATCCCATGTTCCAGTTGATCCGTCCTACCAACTTGTATGTGCGGGCGGAACGACGAGTGAAATGGCCTCCCAAGACTGAGTGAGCGATGTAAGAATATTTGTACATAATAATTTGTTTTTATATTCAAAAATAGAGATCTCCTAAGAAAGCTTAGCTCCGGCCCGAACTCCGAATATTTATCCCGAGGTCGGAGTTATGAGGTGATTGGTGATTCGCGTTTCAACTTTCTTCCTTCAACTATCTGATAATACATAATAATGGAGAACCAATCGCGGCCGGCACGCTACATGGCCCATGCCCTCGATGAGCTGGGCTTAATCACCATGTGGCGGTCGTCGCTCGACGTGAAGCTTCTCTGTGCGCAACGTTTCGTGCGCCTTTTCGCGTATGGCGGCTCGACTTTGATTCTGGCATCGTATCTATCGGCGATAGGGATTTCAGATGATCGCATCGGCTTGTTTATGACCCTCACTTTGGTCGGAGATGTGGTGATTAGCTTTTTCCTCACACTATTTGCCGATTCTATGGGTCGCAAGGCGGTGTTGTCGCTTGGATCAATCCTCATGGCTGGCAGCGGAGTCATTTTCGCGCTGTTTGGGAATTTTTGGATTTTACTGGCAGCTGCGGTCTTTGGGGTTATCAGTCCGAGGTTCGTCTTTTTTCCACTTTCTTTTTCCCCCCTGCTTTATCTGACCTAATTTCCTAGTGGAAATGAAATTGGTCCGTTCCGTGCCATCGAAGAATCCACTTTGGCTCATCTCACACCACATGAGCTTCTGAGTGATGTCTTTGCTTGGTATTCCTTAATTGGAACTGCTGGCTCGGCCACAGGCATGCTTGTCTGTGGTTGGATCATCAATTCTCTCGAGTCAATCCATGGATGGGCCTTCATTCCCGCCTGTCGCATCATTTTCTTCGTCTATGCCGGCGTTGGGGTCGTTAAACTAATCTTCACATTGGGTCTGAGTGGTAAAGTCGAAGTCCAGAAAGAAGAGCCACAGGAGCAGAGCCCCGAAACCCGACCCCTGCTTGTAGACCCAGTTGAGCGAGATGCTGAGCCGGCCTCGAAGAAGAAGGGGCTGTTTCCGTCTATCGAAAAGGACCTGTGGTCGCTGGTTATCCGTCTCTTCATCCTATTTGGAGTGGACTCGTTTGCATCTGGATTGGCTTCACTGTGAGTGCAGTGCGATCCCACCTCTTGTCGGCTGCAATGCTAATTTATCAGGTCCTGGATGACCTATTTCTTCAAGGGCAAGTTCAATCTGCCTGAAGGTGAACTCGGCACTATTTTCTTTACCACAAACATCATCTCCGCAGCATCCATGCTTGTCGCCTCGTCCCTCGCCAAACGAATAGGTAATGTTAAGGTAAGATATTCATCCCTACTCAGACAACCGGCGACTTCTAACCCTTTGATAGACTATGGTATTCACTCATTTGCCGTCGGCAATCTGCCTCGCTCTTATTTCCGTCCCATCTAGCCTGCCTCTGTCACTGACCTTCCTGGTTCTGCGAGCCTGCACCCAGAACATGGATGTGGCGCCTCGCTCCGCATTCCTTGCTGCGGCTCTGCCGGCAGACAAGCGCACTGCTATCATGGGCGCGGTAAATGTTGTCAAGACTACCGCCCAGAGCATGGGTCCCTTGTTGACGGGTATCTTGTCGCGCAATGGCCATTTCGGTGTATCCTTCATTATTGCAGGATGCTTGAAAGTGGTTTATGATCTTGGAATGCTATTCAGCTTTGCTGGGAAGGAGGCGGCCCGTCGGAAGCAGGCAGCCCGAGACACCGATGAAGAGACAAGTTAGAGTATTTGGGAACAGGGGCGGCTTGTTGATAACGTTGCTGCACTCATGGAGACCATAGAGCATCTTATTGTTTTTGCATCCAGTATCTCTCAATCTACAATTCCGTTACTTTAAATGGTCATATTGAGAAATTCCCACATATAACAGTTGTCTTTTGATTGATATAGTATACACAAACGATTCCAATTCATCAAATATAAACCAAACCCCAATAAGATGTACAATCTGAAGCCAGCTTTAAACAAACCGAGCAGCCCGGTTTCGCAAAACAGACAAACGCCGACGCGACATCACGGTGTGATTTCCTGGGGCAGTGCCATTGTGATGCAGCGTAATATTAGAGTGAATAGGACGATGCTTGGCAGAGACGATATGCGAAGTCTTATTCTGCAACATCTTCATCACATGGTGAACGATGCGGTCGCTCTGTGCATGACCGGCACTATTAACACGATCCTCCTGCACCGGCTCACGCTGGTTATGCGTATCCTGGGATGAGTGCCAAGAATCCGAGGCCGACCCAGGCGTCTGGATATTATTGATATCCTCGACGGAAGTGTGTTTCTCAGCGCGCACAGGTGCGTCGGGCTGGACAGTAGGCACGGACTGCTTGGTGTCTACCTCCTTGTTCTCATTTGTCCCCTTTGTGGGAGTGTTCTCGGTGGTGAGAGGACTCTCGCTGTCGCAAATAAGTTTCACCCAGACCTGGGTGTAAACTATCTGGCGTGGCACGCACTGGCTGACTTCGACGCCATCCCGAATCTCTTGGTTAATTAGGGGTGGGTCGATGCACCCTGGGACTTCGTGCACGGTGATGTTGCAGCCACTGCCACCTTCTAGGAAGGGGAGATCATGGCGGTGGGAGAGGAGTTCTGCGTCGATGGAGATGGCGCTGACAAGGCTGCGTTCGTAGGAGGGGACGGCGATATTTTGGCAGATATCCACGGTGATATTTTGGGGTGGGGCGGATACTTGGTAGTTTTCATATGTGTCAAGGTTGCTAAATGGCTCGCCAGGGCAGTTTGGATAGAAATGTGTCCAGACACGAGCGATGCTTTGGGCGTGGACTGTGCTTGATAGTAGGGATAGGGAGATAAAAGATGTGATGAGGCAATGCATGATTGCTAAGATTTTGATATATGTGAAGCTGTAGATTTTGACCACCAGATTGAATTGTGTGATTGAAAAGCATAAGCAGCAAGACGTTTATCCCCTGCTGTTATATACATAGCACGCCCTAAGACCTTTCTGATTACCATACTGCGGTAATGGGATGGCGGGGAAGAATGATTGGAATGAATATGATGCTGAACTTGAAACGAGTTCAAAATCCAAAGGACATCTGCGTCATGCTCAGGGGCTGGTAAGTGCCATTTAATTGAATCTTCCGTCAACCGGCTGGCTGATTGCACATTCCAGTCCCAAAAGGGTCCATATGATGTCGATCTAGGTATCCCTATACATTCCAACGGCTCTGCGCCACTAAAAAGGCTTGGAAATGCTTGCTTACCAGCCAATGCTGCCATAATATTGTGTATTTTAGCTAGAATGACATTAATGTCAGAGGCGGGTGATCATTCCATCATTTTATTGACTCTGACAGGTGTTGATGTTATTTATATCGCTTGCTATTGGCATTGCGATTATGTCATTAAAATCTAAGAACTTGAAAGTGGTTCAACTTTTCAGTTAAGGGATATATCATATAGATATGCTACCCGATAGAAACCTAACCATCACACTACTAGTACATAAGATCGCCTATCCCGTAGAGTATTGCCATAGTTTGCTAGAATCTAAATTGTCAAAACATACTTCAACGATCAATGTCTTCAATAAACAGACTACCTCCATCCTTTCATCACAAGCTCTTAGCTCTGACAGATCACATGGTTATGAAATTTCGGTTTGGTGATTTCTGAGAACCAGCTCAGAGCCTTCGTTGTCTGTTAACGGACTATCTCCATTGAATCGGCAAGTATTTGAATAATAGCTTTTGTATTGGGTCCGCGGCAAGTGACCCTGGTATTGAAGGTTCGGTCTTTTCTCTTTCGAGGGCGGGATATAAATTCTGTACCCTCGTCTACCGCCGGGATTTCAGAAGCAACCGGAAAATGGATCTCATAGCGAGCTTCTCTCAGGGCATTGAATGAGAAGCTCTTGAGCACAGGAAACTCGCTGAGCATTCTAAGTATCGATTTCCAGCCTGAGCTCTCCAGTGTTATCCAAGTTATGTTGAGGACACGAAGGCTGTCCCGATAGTTGTGTAATAGCTTGCTTAAGCTCGCTTCGTTGGATTTCGGTACCCCTTTCAGCGTGAGTTCCTGCAGTTGCGAGGTCGTGTCAAGGGAGGAAAGGCGTTCAATGAGTCCGTGTGCTGCCCAACCGTTATCGAATACGATTGTCAATTTACGCAGATCAGTTGCATGCCGCACTATTGGGTCAATCCATTCGGCTATCGCAATTTTTCCCATTGTAAACTTCAACAGGAGAACTTGCAAGTTGGCCCAAACAGCGATGAACTCTGGCTTCCAAAGATCAGGCACATTAAGGCGTTTTAAATCGAGTTCGTTTGCTCCTCCGCGAAGTTCCGGTATGAAATCAACCAGGAATTCTTTGACGGGGATATGAGCCCCGATGATACCATTGAGAATCAGTGTTATGATATCAGTGGACATGAATTGATGGAGACAGGTGTCTTTATCAGACCAGCCCTGCCGAATAAGGTGAAATGACGTGCAGTTCACCAGACCACGCAGAGCCTCAGCCCATTTCTGAACATCTGCGTTCGGTAGTAAATAGCCGGAGGAATGTCGATTCCACGTTAAGCCGTCTCCAAGTTTATCTTCTGGCCTATCGATATATTTTACGGCTAGGGAACAAACATGTGGTGCTAGCTCTGAGTCGTTTGCTATAGCTTCCACCCTTTCAAGGCCTTTGAGGGATAGGTTTGTCTCTATCCTTTCAAAGAATGTACGGCGAAAAATGTACATAGTATTCTTATAGATGCTCTTACAAGACAACCTAAATGAGCACAGATCTTCTGCTGGTAAGCGAGATGCAATCGCTTGCAGTAATTCGATAGGGAGATCCCCGAAATTCGAATTCGAAGATAACATCCTTTTTTTTCTCAGCCATTCTTTTCTCCGGGACCATTTCTTCAAGGACGAAAACATCATCGAAAAAGTTCATAGCAGGGCCTCAAGGATGGATAAGAGATATCAATATGGTTGGTTCATTGGGAAAAGAGTGTGAGAGAGGAAGAGGAGCTACAGAAAGTTCTGACAAACAGGGTCACGTCAGGTGATCACAACACTGGCACAAATCGACGCACGGTTCGCCGTTGATACTACGGGCGATGGAACGTAGACAGCTGATACAATTGCGCGTGATCGTCTAGAGTCGACCGCCACGATAGTTCATCCTCCCGGTCGCAGTCCCAACCCCTTAGATGGATCAGTATGCCAATTAACACTCTAGGAGTAAGATCAGAATAATACCTAAATGATTTCTTAGAGGCTCCTAATCGCCAAGACTGGCTACAGAAGTACGTCCAAAAGCTTGTGGAGGATGGTCCCATTCCCCATAGTTCTATCTCTGTGGTGCAGAATGCCCCACAGTTCCTTTCAAGAAACATCGGAGTTTTGTAAATTGAATGATTGAGTATAGATATGCTGGAGAAGCCCTCAGTCCTTTGCTGTCTTTCAATTTCTTCAATTTCGGCATGTTGTTTATCCATGTATGTTTAGGTATAGTTTTTTACTCGCTAAATACGGAAAGACTGTTCATCATATCTCTCCCTAGACATGTCAGTCTGCCTTGACAGATGTACTGAGCTGCTAAGCAAATTTTAACATTATGTAGGTAATGCCAGACGAAAAAGACAAGCCTCAACACGGACCGTAGTTTTGTGTGCGACTGTAAGGTTGTATACTCGCGAATATCTAAGGTTGTACTTCGAAAAGTCCATATCACAAAGCCTTTTCCGCCTTTTCTTTTTGTTGTCGACTATATATGACTAGATATGTAAAGAGAATATTTGAAAAGACTTCTAAAAAAGACATCGCAAGGCCGCTTATGCCCACTGTTCTTCTTATTAGCAGAGAGAAAGAAGGGAGTAGAATGATTGATTCTCCGAACAGTAGCTAGCCAAATAGCTAATTGGAAGCCCGGCAAATAGATAATTTATCTCAAATATTAACATCCCATGGCTATTGTGCAATAGTCCCACGGTTCCCAGGTGCTGGTGAACTGGCATAAAACCCTCGGCAAATATGTTGTAGACCACTCTTTATTCCTATTAGTAGAATACTGCGCCTTCCTAGCCTCCCAGTATGCAGGAAGCCACCCTGACTGTTCCCAATCGATAATGGCGAGAACGCGATAGGGTTGGGAACTTGTTATCAAGATGTTGCTGCGGTGGAGATCGCCATGCGTAAAATTGATAGGGCTATCGTCGGGCAGATCATCACGAAACGGTTCGATTGGGACGGAATACCGGTCAGGCATCGGTTTTCGGTAAAGGAAGGTGAACCAATTATGGAACTTTTGTACGGTGTCGAATGGCCCCGCTTCGGACATGGAGCTGACGTGAAATGCTCTGTCATAAAGAGCAGTTTTTACGACAGTGCCTATACAGAAGAAAATAAAAATAAAAAGTGTTAGTGATATAATTGGAATAGAGGGAATGCGAAGACAGGGGAACCATGCCTATAAATCGATCGTCTGGGTCCTGTTCGAGTTTGCGAAGATTATCAAAGATTGCCCTAAGCTCAGAATAGATCGAAACGCGGTTGTCGAGCTGCAAAATATCCCAGACTTGCTCTAGAGTCTGCCCAGGCATATATTCCATATAGATGAAGACTTGATCGCCATCCTTCCGCCATCCATATGTCTCTGGAACTGGCACACGATCTTTAAGGCGTTGACCGATAGCATAGAGGGACTGGCGCTCTGAAATTCTTATCCCACAGCCCCATTTGACGAAAAGTCCTAGATCCTTGAAGATCACAGGTGGCGGTCGCACACCATACCAGGCCATCTAGAAAGCTTCTCCATCTGGATAGGCTTCGAGATACTGAGCTTCAGCTTGCTTGCGAACTTCTTCCGGCGCTCTGATGGGGGTTCTTCTAAGTAGACCAAGTTCAGATGATACTATTCGCTTGGGCAGCTCTACGAAATTGATCCATAAAGTAAATCGCTGGATTGATATTGGATAGAAAATGAAGAATACATTCCACTGATTTCGAAGTTTTGAATTGTTTTTGGTATCTTTAGGTTTGTGTACGGTGAGGATATATCCAACTTTCCCCAAATATTGTCAATCGTGCTCCACGGACTGCAACGCTCTTCGCTCTTCAACACCCAGGGAGTTGATGCAGCCTGTGGAGCACAATCATTCCTTCTTCTCGACATCGACAAAAACGTGTCCCAGTGGACCGGCCACATGACTCCATCCTCCATGCCGAATGGTGTACTTGTCGCTTTTGTCCAACACCTCAACCAAGTTTTCGTGCTCTCCACCACGGTTTTCCCAGTGGAGCTCGCAAATCTTGTCATTGTCATGAAATAAGTCCAGGCGACCCTCACTACCGCGACGTCCGCTAGCGCCGATCTCGCCAACGCCATCGGGGGAGATCTTGATCTCGTCGATCTCATCTTCAGTGAGCGACTTGCGGCGATTGCTGGGGTCGATGAATTCGCCACTGCCTGAAGTTAGTAGAGATCTAGTAAATTCCTTAAGAATCATAGTTACCCTTCAATGACAGTGTTCTGCACTAGGATTTCGCCATCTTTGATGTGGTCCCGAATATGGAACGAGACCCACCGAGAGTTGTACTTGTCCATGTTCTCCATGTTGTAAATGTTGTAAATGTTTGAAGTAATTGTGATTGTGATCAATGAAATAGTAAGTGAATTTTAGTAATGTCAACTCCTTTATATATTACCCCAGAATTCCTTGTGGTGATGTAATTCATTTTGGATCGGGTTGTCCAATGGTACGACCGTTGACCATTGTGTCCAATGATCTACCCGAACCAAACAATCTGTCCGGTAATTTGCGGGGTTAACATGAACTTGTTTTATTACATCATTTGACGCTGCGCAAAGTGTTCAGGAGTGGCATGATAATTGGGGGCACATGACATTGTTTTTGTTGGATGACTCACCCTGGTCGTACCATTAAAGAACACAATAAAGTGAGATGGGACCACCGATGTCAGGTGTACAAAAACACTCCTTACTTTATCAAGTCGATTCATATGAGCAATGAGAATTTCTCGAACAGGGGGTAGTAGCTGTAGAGTCAAATAGGGATACAATATGGCAATGTTTGGACCAAAAGATATGCGAGAGAAAGCCGTCTTCGTCTATAATCGATGGTATAAGTTGTGCGGCGGTGCATATTAGAGAACAGAGTTGTTATATGTATGGAGTAATATAATAACGGGGGACAGAATAATAATAATTATTAAAAATAGGCGAAAGGGAAAGGACTCCATCATTCTGCCGTATAAATAATCTTTCAACAACCATACTCCAACCAGCTCCTTCGGTTCCAGCTCTATCCGACAATCTTCTTAGCCAAAGAGGCAAAGAAAGCACCCAGCCAAGAACAAGTGGGATTAGTATCGCTTGGGTGAATAGGCTCAAATGGGGGGACAGTATAGCCGGCCGGTAGTTAAACGATCTCAAACCCAGAATTATTTCGGGGTACTTTGGCCGGGTCTGGTCTCTGGATGAATTGTGGAAGTAAACTTGCTTGGGTTAAGGAGTGGATGTTAGTTTCTAAAGTTCCTCAACATGGTGTCATCATGTTGAGGAAAGTCTGACATGTTTTAGGAAGAATTGCCGTGACGATTTGTGCTGAGCATGCAGAGAGATGATGGAGAGAGTGTTTTCTAGAATCTATAAAGAAACAGGGTATTTATACCCCTGACAAGAAGAACACTAAAGAGACTCCTGGAAAGACCACACGAAGAATGAAGAGATATCTACATCACTGGGGAGGAGAGAAGCAAGAGGTATAATTAGACTATGTAAGAGCACCTATATAGCCATACAATCTTACACAGCTAATAGAGAACAAATAATGACGAAGTTCAATGCACATTATACCTCACTTCATCAACATCTCACTACCGAATACATTCCATAGCCTTGATACTCTCCATACTTCTCCACCATCCCAACAGAACTAATTATACTCCCTTTCACCACAGCAATGATCGAGCTTCACCCCCCATGCTAGTTGCTGAACCTCATTCTATCCAATCTGCAATTGTGAGGTAGATGATTGAGACTGCCCTAACAGTTTCTAGAATAGATGAAGCTGGTAATAGTTTGCTCCCTAGGGAAGAGGACGACTAGCTTCAAGATTCTTCCATATATACCAGAGGTCAACATTGATTTGGAATCCAAAAGCTACCAATGTTGGCCAATATACAAGGCCACCATTCCATGCCAGAGGGCCTGTTTGATGGATGTGGATTCCAGCGCCGAGGGCATAGACAACTGGAGCGATAAGATTGATCAAACCCATGCTTCTAGAAAGCGTAGGGGTGGGGCTTTTATCGCTGAAGATCGCCCACGCAACCGTCCATGTCTGCACCAAGAATATTGGCCATGCCAAAAACGTGGCCATGTAGAAAATGTCGTTCATGAGCTGTGTCAACTCCGGGCCGTAATCGCGGAATGTCATCAGGCTCATAGCAACGGCGCCTAGCATGAAGACGCTGAATGTTGCTGCTCCACCCGCAAGTTGAATGTCGGCGAGGATAGGGTCGATATCAGGGATTCTGCGAATTTGACGTGTGAGAGCTGCTGAATAGACGACGTAGCAAGCTCCGGAGAACATGACGAATACACTAGCGGCATGGGTGCCCTTCAGGTGAGACCAGTAATGGGCGTGAACTCGGTTGGCATCCCACCACGGTGCAGTGGGTGGGATATTGCCCGATATTGCCAATGCGATCAGGAACAATAAGGAGCAGAGGCTACCACAAGCAATACTAACGTAGTCCCACCTTCTGGTGGTAAGGGCATTTGCCAGACGCTGGGGATAGGACTTGTATCCCATGGTGGTGAAATGGAAAATAAAGGTGAAAGGAGGGTGACTTAAAGATGAATGTTTCCCCCTGGGTGATTTATATAACTTATGCGTCTAGAGTAAGAGGGTTTTCCAAAAGCAGTTGAGCATTCGAAATTCCCAACCATCCTCATTCTGAACAAATAATTGTAATCTTCATTGGTGTAGCTCTCTTCGCACAAACATGGAAAGGTGCATGGAAAGCTATCTATGTTTCACAAAGACTGCGATGGTGATACTGAAAAATGAACTTAGAGTGTAAATCTCGCAGATCCCGCCGAGTTCGGTCTTGCATACAGTGAAGTTGGGATTGTGTCCCTACCCCTTCTGAAAAGATTGGAACTATATTATGCCGTACCTATCATTGAGGGCATAAATGTGTGCCGTGGGGACGGCTATGGGCACAGAAATTGGATGACTAGCGCCAAATCGCTCCAAAAACTGGGTCTTCTGATCCCATTTGTGAACATAAGCAGGGTCCATAAGTTCCGGGATAGTCGCAGATACATCTACAGTGCAAGGTACTTTTGCATCCGGGGTGATATAATAGCAAATGCCATTGTGGTCAATAGAGAATGGTTTAGACTCCAAATCGAATGGGAGCGAAGCTGAGAAAAACACGGCGGACCTGAATGGCTGCTCGGAAGGCGAGCTATTCTTCGCATGGTAGAGCATGTAGGATGCAGCCAATGCTGCACCATGCGAAAATGCGAAAACCCCGTCAAATGACCCCTCGTCTGCTATGACTTCGTCCAGGAGCTGGAATGCAGAATGTATCTGTGATGGGGTGCAAAGCTCAAAATACGAGAAGTATGGGCCGGCGAAATAATCTTTAACTGCTAACAAGACCGGAAACAAAAAGGATAAGCATCAAATGCAAAGGCCCCATCCTCATATGGGTGAACAAACCGTTTTCTGGGTCAACTTCGATCTCTCCCTGCAAGAAATGAAACTCATGTTCGGAAAACTCCTTCAATATGACCGCCAGCTGGGCCTCGAAAATGGCTGCGTTGGAACCAACACCATGAAGGCATAAGAAACGCATTTTGCATGGAAAGGGCTCTTTGTTTAAGAAAGATAAACGACAGACCGTTTTATTGAAGATGAAAAAGTGAAGTTCTGTTTCTATCTTGCTTTGGTGAGTCCAACTCGGATAACGTTTGAATTAATGTGGTTCAAATCCTGACCTATAACAACGGACAAAATGGCTATGTCTTTTAAAGGGAGAAAGCATAGTAAATCATGGGTGGTACATAGCATGACCTAATATGGAAGTGATGCAACTTGTAAGACCCTTAGGTACACATTGATGTGACTCCAGTTGGGACGTTTTTTTGTTTCTTGATTGGGCGATATACAGCTTGATTTTATGTTGTCTCCATTTTTGGCCATATCCAAGACATAATGTGGCACAGGCTCAGTATGCCTATGCACCATGAGCCGAATTCATCATGGCATACTCTAGTGCAAGTTTAAACATCTCCATGCATCAACTTTAAAGATGACGGAGATATCTTCCACTGAAACTTATTAAAGACCCATCGACCACTCACCTTTTACCCAAAGCAAACATTGATTGGAATTTGTTAATTTTGTTGAAAGGGTTACCCAATTTCTCACATTATGGTTGAACAAACTGGAGCGCAGGATATTGCCGTAATTGGAATGGCTTGTCGCTTTCCCCAGACTGCAAAGGATGTCGAGAGTTTCTGGGACACTTTGATTGCTGGGCGTTCTACGTCAACCGATTTTCCCCCTGACAAGATGAACATCGATGCGCATTATCATCCAGATGCAGACCATGGAGGCAGTGTAAGCCAGGAAAACACCCCAATGAAAAAAAGGAATGAGCCACTAATGGATGTTCGGGATAGATGGCTTGTCGGGGAGGCCATTTTTTGTTGGAGAATGGTCGATATTTCGACGCACCATTCTTCAGCATCACCAAGAACGAGGCGATGGCAATGGATCCTCAAGGTCGGATTCTAATGGAAAATGTATATCATGCAATCGAAAATGGTATGTTGCATCGTCCGCAAGTGATCAAATGTCGCTGAAAAGCCAACCAGCCATCTCGGGGTAGCTGGTCTCACCATTAGAAATGTTGCATCAAACGATGTCTCTGTCTTTGTCGGTGCATCCAACAACGATTTCAAGCAGATCATGGGAGCCGATGAGCAATCCCTCTGGAAATATCTCCCCTTAGGAACATCTCCTTCTGTTCTTTCTAACCGCATCAGCTGGTTTTTTGACTTCAAAGGAAGTAGTATGACAGTTGATACAGCATGTTCAAGCAGCTTGGTCGCTTTCCACCTCGGTTGTCAGGACCTTAGGTCAGGGAACTCCAAAATTGTCAGTGAACTATCTTTGTTTATGCGCATATGTTGATTTCCGGTGTTGATATCTCTCTCAATTCTTTCTAGGCCATTGTCAGCGGCGTGAATCTGCTTGATGACCCTGACATGATGTATCGCATGAGCCATGTGGGATTCCTAAGCCCTGACAGTATCTGTCACAGCTTTGACCATCGTGCTAATGGATATGCTCGTGGCGAGGGAGTCGGTACAGTAGTTCTCAAATTCGTTTCGGATGCCATTCGAGACGGGGACACTATTCGGGCAGTAGTTCGAGGAACTGGATCAAACCAGGACGGCCACACCCCTGGCATGTCAGTCCCTAGTTACCAACGCCAAGAGCAGCTTATACGCAATGTCTATGCAAAGTCGGCTCTGAAACTAGAGGAAACTGGCTATGTCGAGGCTCATGGTACGGGGACGCCGGTTGGCGATCCCATCGAGGCTCGTGCGATGGGGGCCGTTTGGAAGTCACGGAAAGATTTAAATCTTCCTCCTTTGATCATAGGGGCTGTGAAATCCTCGATCGGCCACTTGGAAGGAGCATCAGGTCTGGCTGGTCTGATCAAAGCAGTCCTTGTTCTGGAGCGAGGTATAATTCCACCGAATCTGAATTTCGAGAACATAAATCCAAAGATTCCGGCCGAAGAATGGCATCTTCAGGTGAGCGGCCCCCGTTCACGATCTGCACTTGAAATTATGACTGATGGAAAGGCAGTTTCCCCAGGTAGCCATGCCATGGGGCCAGGGGTTACGACGGGCCTCTGTCAGCTCATTTGGCGTCGGGGGAACGAATGCCCACGTCATCATGGAGGATGCATATCATTATCTACAGTCCCACAACGTAGAAGGGATTCATTGTACTGTCAGCTCTTCTCATCTTGTGGTTGACGGCCCGAACAATGGCACCGAGGGGGGTGTAACGAATAGTCATATAATAGACCAGCAAGATGAGGAGCTATATGAAAAGTCCCAGAAGCAAGATCACGCCCAGGAGCATGATCAGTCTCAAGTGAACATGATCGAGGAAAAGTCTTTTCCGACAAGGTCCTTCGTCTGGTCATCCTGTGATGAAGAAGGCCTGAAGCGAACTTTCAACCAATTTCACTTTTGGCTCCGTGGCCGTTCTGGGCTTGTGAATGAAGACCAGCTTCTCACGAACCTAGCGTACACTCTGACTGAAAAAAGAACACAATTTTCATGGCGTTCCTTTTTCAACGCCGCCTCCTTAGCAGAACTCCTAGAGGGACTGGCTGAAGGTCCCAAGTTTACTCGCCATGTACGCCCCGGGAAAATTCCCATGCTAGGGTTTATCTTCACCGGGCAGGGGGCCCAATGGGCTGGAATGGGGAAGGAACTGCTCAGATTTCCAGTTTTCCGTGAAAGTTTTGATGACGCCAATCGATATCTGCGTAGAATAGGCAATAAGTACGATATCAAAGGTAAGGATTTTGAAAGGCTTCCGGTCCGTCTATCACTAACAAGTCTTTGAGAGGAACTTCTACGGGATGTCGAACAGTCTCGGATCGACCGACCCGATCTCAGCCAAGTGGTCTCGACGGTGACTCAGACCAGCCTGGTTGACCTTCTGCGCGAGTGGAATGTTCGGCCAAACAGATTGGTCGGGCATTCTTCAGGAGAAATTGCCGCTGCCTACTGTGTAGGAGGACTAAGCCGTGAATCTGCCTGGAAAGTTGCTTATTTCCGTGGCATTGTTGCATCTACACTGGTCAATTCCGGGGGGCGTATGCTTGCAGTCGGCATGGGTGAAGATGCACTACAGCCCCATTTAGAGGCAGTACATCGGGAACTAAAAGGGACCTTGTCCGTTGCATGCTTCAACAGCCCAACGAATATCACTGTTGCAGGCGATGGGCACATGGTAGACCTCCTCTCCATGCGGCTCAGAAGCGAAGGTGTGTTTGCACGCCAGCTAAAGGTCCAGGTCGCATACCATTCTACGCACATGAGGCAGGTTGCTGATGAGTATCGTCGGCTGATGGGTGAGCTATCTGCGGGAAACGAAATATGGCCTAATTCCGAGCCTATCATGGTGTCCTCCGTCACTGGGAGACCCATCAATGCTTCCTCTCTTGCAGATGCCGACTATTGGGTGCGTAATATGACATCGCCTGTACAGTTCCTCTCCGCTGTCGAGCACATGATCAACACTGTTGCCTCGAAAGGCAAACGAACAACCACAGTGGTGGGCGGAGATCATAACCCCATCCTGAATATGGTTGAACTGGGTCCTCATCCCGCGATGCAAAGTGCAACCAAGGAAATTGTGGAAGCAAATTCAACAGCCGCAGGCCGAGTCCCATATTACTGGGCAGTCCAACGCAACACCTCCGCCATGACCCAGGCACTTGACCTTGCCGGCAAGCTATTCTGTGAAGGCTATCCAGTAGCCTTCTCCCTAGTCAACGGATGCTCTAGTGGAAAAATGTTGGTTGATACTCCCCCGTACACCTTCAACCACACTCATGAATATAATCCATTTGGACGACTGAGCAAAAACTTTCTCTATCGCCAGAAGCCTCGACATGATCTCTTCGGGGCACCTGTCCGAGACTGGAATGTAGAAGAACCACGGTGGAGAAACTTCCTCAGAGTCCATGAAATACCGTGGGTTAAGGACCATGAGATCACCGGTCAATTGATCTATCCAGGCGCCGGTTATGTAGTCATGGCGATCGAAGCGGCCAAGACCCTGGTCGATCCAGCATCCACTGTCAGTGGGTTCCGGCTGCGAGACATTGTTTTCAAGGCTGTCTTGCAAATTCCAGATACAACAGAGGGTGTGGAAACCATGATCGCCTTCCGTCGCAAACCGGAGTCAAGTTACAGTACCTCATCTATCTGGTTCGAATTCAAGATCTCTTCATACCAAACCAAATCAGAGGGGTGGACGGAACATTGTACCGGTTTAGTTGCAGTGGAATATGGCAGCAGTAAGAACAATCTCATAGTCACGGATGCCCCATCCGTTGCCATCAAGCAAAATTTCAAGGCTCTCAAAAACCGAGCCAGTCAAGAATGCACTGTTCCCGTTGACATGGAGAAAATGAGGGCGGATCTAAAATCTCTTGGCATGGTGTTCGGTCCAACTATGCGAGGCCTTTCTAGTGCTTCACGAGGTAGTGGAACAGGCCAGGCGTTGGGAATTGTTCGGATTCCTGATGTCCGCTCCAGTATGCCTTATGAGATAATGGAGCCACATATCATGCATCCGGTAACCATGGATGCTTGTACACAACTGTCGATCGTGACGATTGGCGACCTGATTAACCAAGGAACCTTTGCTGAGATCATGCTGCCACGGTCAATCAAAGAGCTCTGGTTGGCATCAAAGATTGTCAACGAGCCTGGGGCGGAGATCGATTGCCACGCTGTGTCCAAGAGAATTTCACATAATTCCGTACATCACGAGGTGACGGCATGGAGCGCCGGCGCTACAATGCCAGAATTCCGCATTTGGCAATATGAAACGGTTCTTTTAGAACGACCCGTGCAAAAAGGCCGCCACTACCAACAGCCATGGACTTTGATGTGGAAACCAGATGTTAATTTGATGGAGCCGCAGGAGACGATAGACTATCTTCGCCAGGCTAGTGACAACAACGGAACCCGCAAGCGTGAGGAGAACGCAAAGGATTCATCAAATGATCTGGATCAGGCGGTCGCAATTCTTGCTCAGAGGGCTCTATTCAGTATCCAATCAAGTGCCTCCTCTTTGCCACCGCACCTCGAAAAGTACCTTGCTTGGCTTCAGGAGATGTACCACCATCTGCCAAAGAATTCGGACTCTTCGGAAAACCAAGATGAACTAATTCAACATGCTGCTTCTATCTCCGTCGAGGGTGAGCTGATGTCATGTGTAGCAAGCCATCTTGACTTGATCATAAATGGCAAGACTGATCTTTTCCACATTTTATCCCAAGACGGCTTGTTGGAACGCTTTTATGCAGAGAATCAGTCGTCTCTGCGTATACAAGAGCTACTCCGCGCATACGGCGGTATCTATGGGCATCAAGCAGGAGATCTGAAGGTTCTCGAGGTTGGAGCCGGTGATGGTGCAAGTACCAAGGCCTTTCTCCCTAGCCTAGCAACTAGCCTGTACACTTACACAGACATATCGACAGCGTTCTTTGCCAAAGCACAAAGATCTCTAGCTGCATGGGCGGACTCAATTGAGTACCGCAAATTCAACATCACACAGGACCCCTCGGAGCAAAACTTGGAGGCGAGTTCATTCGACCTCATTTTGGCTGTGGATGTAGTTCATGCAGCTCCAGACGCCAGTTATGCCTTGCAAAATCTTAAGTCATTACTGAAGGAATCGGGAAAGCTGATTCTGGTCGAAATTTGCAAAACGGATGTTCTCCTTTACCCACTCGTCTTCGGCCTAAACCCGGGATGGTGGTTGAGTGAAGAAGAAACCCGTCAAGCCGGCCCTCTGCAGTCGGCTACTTGGTGGTCCGAGACACTCAAAGTATCAGGTTTCTCTGAAGTTGAACTCTCTATTAGTGATTCTGCGACTACAGCAATTTCGGAGCGCACTTTGATGATTGCTGGTATTCCTGGCCCAGGTGCGGATATCGAGCAATCCGCTGAGATACAAGCGGCGCCAATGATTGTGACAGCACCTGAACCATCGCCTCAAGTCAGCGAAATTGCTGAAATACTTAGTATGAGTCTGGCCTCGCCTGGGAATAGATGTACCATTGTCGATATCCTCAATGTCATACATAATACGGACCTGGGGGGAAAGATATGCATTGTCATGGATACACAAGGGGGTCTTCTTTCTCGCATGAGTAATGATCTAATGATCAATCTTCAACATCTTCTCAAGTCATGTGGTGGAATCCTCTGGGTCCGCGAAGACGACCGATCAGATCCGAATGCTGCTCTTATCACAGGTCTCATCCGGACCGTGGGCTGGGAGCAGGACTTCCGTCAACAAAACCTCGTCACATTGGAAATTGGTCATGGACACAATGCCCAGCAAGCCATTCAACGTATCAAGAGAATCTACCGACATGGGTTTGGGTCAGAAGTCAAGTCCAGTGGCAACAGGAACAACCACAACGCTGAGTATAGGGCTTCCGTCGTCGGCCCCATCCAGACCAACCGCTTGGTATTACAGAAATCCCTGGATAGTTTCATGGCCAACAAATTTGCCACAACAGCCCCCGAAAGTACACGTTTAAGTGATTCACCGAATCGAGTGTTATCTTTGACAACAGACAGCCCTGGTCTTTTAGATCGGATGTATTTTAAGGACTGCTGTGTCTACACGACTCCACTGAAAGGTGACGAGGTCGAATATAGAGTGCATGCAACCGGACTGAACTTCCTCGATGTTATGTCCGCTATGGGTGAAGTGCCAGCGAACAAATTTGGAGGCGAGGCGTCCGGTATCGTCACGCGAGTTGGTCCGAATGTAAAGAGGCTGCGCCCCGGACAACGTATAGCGGCACTCTCAGTCTGCACTGGCACTTTCCAAACAGTTGCTCGTACCGTGGAAAATGCAGCTATCGCCATACCCGAGACAATGAGCCTTCAACATGCTGCAGGCTTTCCAATTGTCTATGCCACAGTGTTCTACTGTTTGGTCGAGGTCGCCCGTTTGAAAAAAGGGGAGTCGATTTTAATTCATGCTGCAGCAGGCGGCGTAGGGCAGGCAGCTCTGATGCTCGCCAACCACATCGGGGCTCGAATCTTTGCAACCGTTTCTTCTGAATCCAAGAAGATGATTCTGCTCGAGTACGGTGTGCTTGAGGAGAACATATTCTACAGCCGCGACCTTGCTTTCAAGCAGATAATCATGCAACAGACCAATCACCATGGGGTCGACGTCGTGTTGAACTCGTTGGCAGGTGAGGCTCTTCGGGCGACTTTCGAATGCATAGCCCCATGTGGTCGCTTTATCGAAATTGGTAAACGCGACTTTATAACGAATGGACGGCTTGATATGGCACCATTTCTTCACAGTGTGACCTTTGCCGCCTGCGACCTCAATACCATCATACAACATGACCCCGCTCGGGCATATAAGCTCCTCCAAGGGGCCATGGAACTCTGGCAACTTGGTGTCTTCCGACCAACGACTCCGTTCACGATCTTTAAGTACTCCCAGTTGGAAATGGCGTTCCGTCGGCTCCAGTCTGGTAAACAGACCGGCAAGGTGGTATTGACCATTGATGATGACGATATTGTCCAAGCTCTTCCATGGCTCCCCCCGCCATATCAATTCCAAAAAGATGCGACATATCTGCTCAGCGGTGGTCTTGGTGGTCTCGGTCGGAGTGCAGCGCGGTGGTTGGCATCTCGTGGGGCAAAACACTTCCTGTTCCTTTCAAGATCCGGTAGCTCCAATGCAGATGCGCAGCTTCTACTCAACGAATTGAATGACGCCGGATGCGACGCACAGATCCTCCAGGTTGATGTTGGTGACTCGGTTGCCTTGGATCAAGCGATCAGAGCTCATACGGAAACAATGCCCCCTATACGGGGTTGCATTCAAGGTGCGATGACTTTGTTTGTGAGTTCCCACGTCCTAGTCTTCCAGGGTGTGTGGTTTACTGATGATAGTTTTTAACAGGATTCTACCTTTGAAACGATAACATCGACTGCCTTTGAAGCCAGCGTTAGGGCCAAGGCACGCGGATCGTGGAACCTCCACGAGGTGCTTCCAAAGGATCTCGACTTTTTCATCCTCCTATCTTCATGCGCTGGTATTATCGGGAACCGTGGCCAGGGAAACTACAACGTAGGTAACACATTTCAAGACGCCCTAGCTCACTACCGTCGATCTCAGGGCCTCAGTGGAACATCACTAGACCTAGGTCGTATGCTTGATGTTGGTGTGATTGCAGAACGAAAGGACAGTTTATTCACAGCATCCCTCCGAGCCGCATTAGGGAACCAATCCGTTTCGCAGGACGAGTTCCATGCTCTGTTAGAGTACCATTGCAATGCGCAAAACACAGATGTGTGTCCACAGACCGTAGTTGGACTTTGTACCCGTGAACAGTTCCTTGCAGACAACTTACCAGAGCCTGCCTTCCTATCGTATCCCCTATTCACTCATCTCTGGCGCCTTAGTGGCTCTGTGGGAAGCGAGGGTAATAATGGTGACGTCCCGAAATTTTCAATCAAGGGGGCATTAGGCAAAGCCCGCTGGCCGGAAGAAGCACTCCAGATTGTGGTTGATGGCATCATTGAGAAATTGTCTAACTTGTTGGCTATATCTGCCACCGAGGTCGATCGCGAGATGGCTCCTTCCAATTATGGTGTTGACTCCCTTGTGGCTATTGAGATTCGGAATTGGCTATCAAAGGGAGTAGGTGTTGAGGTTGGAGTGTTGGATATTGTAGGCAGTCAGTCGATTGTCGACTTGGGGGAGCGGGTGCTCAAAGCTAAGGGTCAAGGATGAGAATGAGGGGATGACGGGATGACGGGATGAGGGGAGAGGGGATGAGGGGACGAGGAGAGGATATTAGAGGAATCCCATGTAAGGAGCCACAACAGACGGGAAGATAGAAGGAGGGTAAGAGGTCTAAAATTGTTAGGATAGCGGAAAGATCCTAAGCATAGAGAGGAGAAGCTATGACTACTCCGTTTATATTGAGATAACAAGTAAACAGGTCACATGATCAGCTTATCATGAGCAATAGGATTACCCTACATTATAATACGCAGGGTTAATTCTTGAAATACTTTATTTTTAATGCATATCCAAAACATTCCGAATGTAGGATCATCAAATCCAGGAACCAACTCTGTCTGCATTGCCTTGCATTGTTAGTACATGGCTCTAGGCTCCCGGAAACGTCTTAGATAACCCGCCGTTTTATCCGCACTTCCTAGGTTATCTCACTCTCACTCACCTCCTCTTTACAATCCCTCTCCCATCTCAACATTTCCACAACTTCTCTCGACTTCTTTCTCTATCCGCTTCTCACTTGACACATGAACGATGCAGGGTCCTGAGGCTTCGAGCCCCGGTGCGCTCGCAGGCCTGCCATCAACCCTGAGAACGCTGATAGGCAACCCGACGACGTCACCGATTGCCTTTGTCTCCTCAACATTACCAATACCAACACCCATACCAAGCGATCCATCATTTTCACAACAAACCCAAGAGAACCTACAGAATGTTTTCTCTTCTTTGTCAATGGAATTCCGTCCCGAGCCTGTGCTGGCAAGTGGCAACTCGACCGGGTCGACCGGCAAAGGCATCTTGATTGGGATCTTGTCCGCATTTGGTTCGGCTGCTGTCGCATTTGTTGTTCTAGCGGTCTTTTTCTTTTTTAAATATACCCGCCCGGGGCGGATTATGCTCGATCGCATTGGCAGGCCCGGTGAATACGACGACGAGCAAGCGTTTTTGCGCGAAGAAGAGGCGGCTCTAGAGTCAATGGATGATTTGGCGCGATCGGAATACTTGCGAGCAAAAGGTAAGACTGGAGATGAATCTACTTATGAGTCGCTTTGATCATTTTACTAACGGCCTACAGCTTTCGTCCAAGGAAACCCTCCCGAGTCCGTGCAAACGGACATCTCCCTATCACAGTTCCTCGCGATCCAAGAAAAGGGCGTCTCTGCCTGGGAATTTCAGCCAGAGTTGGAAATCGCAAACTGCTTTGTGGAAGGACGAACAGAGATTGAGTTCTTTGACTCGGAGTGTAGTGTTCAGACCAATCTGCCAATCCCTAAGCAGAATGATGTCTACTATTGGGAGGCAAAGATATACGATAAGCCTGACTCTACCATGATCGGCATCGGTGTTACTACGAAACCATATCCCCTGTTTCGAATGCCTGGTATGTCCTTCAACAGATTGTTTCTACCGGGTAATTTCTGCTAACAACCGCTAGGCTTCCACAAATCCTCCGTTGCCTACCAATCTACGGGACATCGCAGACTCAACCAACCGTTTAACGCCACCCCATACGGGCCTCCACTTCTCCAGGGTGATGTTGTCGGTGTAGGTTACCGACCTCGATCTGGCGCCGTCTTCTTCACACGCAACGGCAAGAAATTGGAAGACGTGGCTCACAACTATCGCTCACAAAACCTCTTCCCCACCATCGGTGCTAATGGTCCTTGCACTGTTCACGTGAACTTCGGCCAAATGGGATTTGTGTTCATCGAAGGCAATGTCAAAAAATGGGGCTTGGCTCCCATGACTGGCAGTCTTGCCCCGCCCCCACCCTATGGCAGCGAACAAGGCAGCATTTTGCTTGAGTCGGGCCGCGAGAGTGCGGCTCAGATCTCTCAGCGGGTTTACCAAAATGCGAACTACGCGGCCTCAGGCTCAAGTGTTAGGATTCCTCCGGCGCCCAGCCCAGGTCCTTCTCGGTCACCAACTGACATTTCCCTCGCTCAGCTGACTCACATTCCTTCCCATGAAGATGCTGGTGAGGGGTCTAGTCGTTTTGCTTTGGCGGATACAGAGGGCAATGAGGCAGCAGCTCATAATAACGAGGAGCCAGAGGCCCCACCCCCAGAGTATTCTAGCCCCGACGGCAGTCGCAGGGGCAGTGATGCCGCTCTCGAATTTCCACCTAGTTTTAGGGCTTCTGAGGAAGTCAACTCTCCATCCAATGACTCCATGGATTCTGGTGGTCAATTTCTACCCAGTTATCAAACCGTGGTGGAGAGAGACTTGAATGAACACAACTCAGAGGCCAACGATCGGTCCTGATGCAAGATTTATTCCCCTTCCCCATATTTGCTTTTGAACATACCTCCTGGCGCATAAGGGGGTTGTCTGATTATTTCTTTTGTTCAATTTAGCGGGCTCACGGAAGGCGTTCAAGCAATTGGCGAAGGCAGATTTATTGGGTTTTCTGAAATGTTTTCTGGATTGGAATGGCCTTTGTCTATTATCCCTTACCCTCCGGGAGTCAATAAACCATTGTATAAGGGCACAGTCGCTTTGCTATCCTTTTCCCTTTTTGACCCCATACCCTCTTTTTTTTTTATGTTCAATCTGTATATCCATTTGAAATTAAGTTGGAATATTGACAGGTCCGGGATAATAAAAAAAGTTGTTTTCTAAATTGTGGTCAGGCAAGATCGTATTGTGGACGTCATTTGATCTACAAGGAAAGACGTGCGCAGATGTGTGCCAGGTCTGATATCAGATCCGTATCCACTCTCCACTCCACTCCTCCACCTCCCCGTTCTCAAATTATCTACAAATATCATCCAATAGGCACTGCAGTTTACTTACGGCCCCGTGATACGAGAAACATCCCCCACAAAATTCGTCTTATCTGCACCTTGCCGACCAGCCTCCAGATTTCTGTCTCTCGGGGAACTCTGCTACCTAGCCTACTTTCCGTATGACAATATCCAGGTTGTAGTGTTATCTTTGAACAGTTTAAATCTCAATCTGTGTGCGTTATCGCATCGCGACATAATTTCTTTTCTTTTTTTCCCCCTCTGTCTTTACTAACCGCCTCTCATATCCAACAATTTGGCCATCCATTGGAACCTGAAACATTTTGTCGCTGAGACTCTACTATTGGGAACCAGACGCGCTCGGGCAGCTTCACTGGCCCTTGAGCTGTGACAAGTCTAGCTTATCATTCGTGTCTCACATGTCCACAATGGCTGAGACAGGGGGAATAATGGCCGAAAAAGCAGCATTTCAAGTCATTGTCTTGGTAAGTTACACCCCTTTAAAATGTTTCTTGTCTGTTACAGAACCCGTCACGTGCCAGGCCATGTGTCGAGGTTTGATAGATATTTTGCATATTATTTGTTCAAACCTGATGGCGGATTCCAGCAAATGGAACCCCTGCAACTCTCTACTTTGCTGGATGCTGACTCTCTCAGGGCCCGACTGGTGGACCCCGCGAAGATACCGTCACAGGCATTCTTGTCCGGTCAACAGCAACGAAATGGTCTCCAAATTCGGTGGTAGCCGTTGATGCGGGTACCCTTCTTGCAGGCATCATTCGATTACTGGAACGATACATCCCCGAATGCAAGGATGATCGGGGGATAATGACAAGTGGGCCCTTTCAGGGGCTTGAGCTACCCTGCAAAACAGCACAGGCAAATGCAGCTCATGTATTTCGAGAAATCATTGGTGCCGTTCTCATCACACACCCTCATCTAGATCATATCTCAGGGCTGGCTATTAATACCCCGATCCTGGAGGCGGGTAATGGACCAAAGCCTGTGGCTGCTTTACCGTCTGTGCTATCCGCCATCAAAAACCACATGTTCAACGATGTCATCTGGCCCAACCTGTCGGATGAGGATGGCGGGGCTGGCCTGCTCACATACCAGCGTTTGGTGGAAGGTGGAAACCCTCGTTTCGGTCGCGGAGACAGTAGAGGCTATGTCAGGGCCTGCAATGGCCTAATGACAAAATGCTTGAGTGTTAGCCATGGCCGGTGCAAGCAGCGATACCACCCAGAAACCGGTACGCACCATCGAGTCGGGAGTACCGTCTTTGGTGATCATCAATTGATTCTTCCTTCAAGGGCGATTTCATTGGACCATACCGATGGCAGGTAAGCTTAAGGTTCTGCAATCTTTACGCCCACTTTTCTAACCATTTCCAGTTTCTATTCCCCCGCTCGCTCGCCACGTATACTCCCATCCAACTCCAAAGAGCCAGTGATGGCAACAGTCGAGAGTTCCGCCTTCTTCTTGCGCGATCATCACACTGGCAACGAGATCATTGTCTTCGGTGACGTCGAACCCGATTCGATCTCCCTGGGAACCCACAACAAACGAGTATGGGAAGCCGCCGCACCGAAAATTGCCACGGGCAAACTACGAGCGATCTTCATTGAATGCTCCTACAACGACAGCACCGACGACTCATATCTGTATGGCCACATGTGTCCGAGACACTTAGTCGCCGAGCTAGGCATGCTAGCCCACAGAGTCATGGAAATCCGGGATTCCAACACGGGCGAGAAAAAGCGCAAACGTGAGCCTATAGGCCCCATCGAGAGCGGCAGCGAGCAAGTGAGCCCTCGGTCCAAACGGACCTCAAGCTCTTCTGCCGATAAAGGCAAGACGTCCGAGTCGCTTATTGAGCCTCGATCGCATCAGAGCGAGTCATTCGAGACTCCTCAGATACCAAGAGTGGACCTCAGAGATGCTCTGGGAGATCCAGACCCTGAGACTTGGGCTGGTGCTACGCCTCTTCCTCTGGAAGGATTACGGGTCTACATTATTCACATTAAGGAGAATCTTACCGATGGGCCTCATCCGAGAGAACAGATTCTGAAGGAGCTCCAGGATCATGGTAAAGAAGCCCATCTGGGTTGTGAATTCTTAATCCCAAATCCCCTCGAGGGAATATGGATTTGAAACGTACGAGACTACGGGGGAGGCTTTTCGTTTTATTCCTTTTCATGCAGCATCTTCGTTACTCAATGTATATTAGCCCGTATTCATCTCTCAGCCGACTACTTTTAGCCCATCTTTACATTCTGTGGAGAAAAAGTGTAAGTTCCTATATTGACCTAGTCGACGAAGAGCCGTTGGAGATAGACATCCTGTTATGTATTTCTAGTCTGAGTCTGCTTGACTTTATAGACCCTACTAAGTAATTACCTCCCTGTTTTCCCACTAAAACTGACCAAGTTTGAAACCTATTCTTAGTTATTCTATGTTTATATGATCTATAATTGCAAACCTAATGTAGTATAGTACAAATTATATCAGCAAGTATTTTTGATGGAGTGCGGTCAATTTTCAAATTGTTGAAGATTCTAATCACTTTAGTATGGGAGCCACTATATATAATGAAGATTTATGTTGACATTTGGGTTTCAACCAGTTACCACTCAATGGCCATATATATTGGACCATTCGGAATGAAATATTTGGCTAACCTGATAAGAATCTTTTATTGAAAATTGTCAGAAAAATCATCATATAAATTTATTGAGCGAAGAGGGTTCAAAGTTGGTTAGTTTTGGTGGGAAAATAGCAGTACTTAAATGTACTTCTACAAGCCTTACATGATTTTCTATAAGACCATTTTGAAAAAGAAAAACGCAAGACCAGTCTATTACTCTATTAAAAAATTAAATAACCACAGTACCGCCGCCTTCATCAATAAAATCATTCAAACCTTGACCTGATACCGAGGCGCGGTCGAGTGCCAATAGCAGCTTCCACCAACATAAAGCTCAATAGCCTCAAAGTATTGCAGAATCTCCTTGGAAGCGGGCTTCGTCAATCTTTCCTCCTTGAGCTTTGCAGCGAGAGACTCTTGTTCGACGATAACACCAAGCAGCATCACCTTTGCCGCTTCCGCTGTGGTGTGATGCTCCTTCATCAGAACCGCCACTCCATTTCTCATCCGATCCTCCTGCTGGTCTTTCTCCATGTTCCAGCTGAAGTAGTCATTGGTCAGACCGAGGACATTTCCCATTGCAATGTCGAATTGCTCGACACTGGCGTAGTCCTCCTCGCTGAGAGCCATACCCATTCCCCAGCGGACGAAGTAAGAGGACATCCTTGATGATAATTAGTCTTAGAGCCTCGGAGATGCTTTGGAAAGATAGAGAGCTTACCAGTAGCCGCTGTTGGCGATACGGTAGGGCATGTAGTCCTCCATTCGTGTGAAGACTCCGCCGATGCTGTCGAATGTTGCGAGGTATTTCTTCAGCATCTTGATCATAGTCGGAGCTTGGGCAGGATCAATGTCAATCGCCTTCCGAAGGACAGCTGCCAGCGTCTTTTGGCGCATATTTCCCGACTTGAACATGGATTGATCAATGTCAAGTCGAAGGACCTTGGCCATCTCATCGTGCTCTCGGCATGCCTATAGACTGTTAGATGATCATTCATGTATACCAACTTCCAGTGCTCTTACAGAAATATGATCCATCTCTTCTGTCATGTCTGTAGGTAGATTGTGAGCGTAATACATAAAATGCTGAGGATATGGTGGCTTACCATCGTGGACCCACAGCACCTCGGCCAGGCAAGAGAACAGAAGTAGTCTTTCCGGGAAGGCTGAGCAGTGGCAAATGGTGAAGTAGCTGCCGTAGGGGTTGGCATGTCGGACGATCGCTTGGCGTCTTTCCCTTGTGCCTTCTTCGCAAGCTAGCTCGTCAATGCGTCTGAGGGCATCTTCGACTTCTCGAGCAGCAATGCTGATTCCGGCAGGGTAGCGTGAAAAGAAGATGGGGACTTTGTAGCCTTGCACGGACTCAAATACCGAGGGAATGGTTGAGACGGGGCCAGCTGAAAAAGTGGGTGCTACCTGCATCTTGGAGATTTGATTGATTTGCGTTGATCTGGGTTGATTTGGGTTGATCTGGGATTGATCTGGGATTGTTCTGATGAGAGTGTATGAGAGTGTGTGTTGAAGAGAATGTCCTTGAAGGCAACAGCCCTTTTATATAGAAAGAGATGAAGGTACATTGTGAATCGTGAGTATCTAGACCTTACTCCAAAATCAGAGATGGGACGTGTATGTTCGGGGATCTCAAATCGGGCTTCACAAGATCTTGAACCGACCAAACGGAAGTCTTCGCGGATTGACTATAAAATGGGTCCAGCTCGCCAAGAATATTGGAATCAATAGAAAAATATGTAATATGCATGGTATCACATTACTAGCGTTCGATCTACTGCGCTAGTCGTGATAGCCGATGGATCCGTACGATCGGGACACCCTAAAAGGGAATTCAGGGCTGAGTCCCTTTCTATGTATCATCATATATGTAAAATATTTGATTTTAGAGCATAATATGATTTAGCCAAATATAGAAAAAGTAGAATAGTATTGAAATATGTATCATTCACAGTAGATATTGCTTTTTTTTTTTTAACTAGAACTACTGTTTAAAGGATCCCGAAATTCTGGGAAATGCAACTGATATGCAGGGAAGCAGGGCATTGGAAACTGAGGATCTGGACGCATATCCCGGGTATCCCGGGAACCAAATATTCGGGTCACTTGACATATATTGAACTTTTTCAATTCTTTGGTACTTTGGACATCTATATCCTACACTAACCCTATTCATGAGGCCTTGCAGGCATTGTAGATCGCCCGACGAGTAGGGATGGCAACACGTCCACATTCATGCTCGGATCTTCCTTACTTCGGCTGTGACCCGGTGGCAAGAAGGACCAGTTTATGAAGGTGCCTAGGGAAGGTAAAAGAACAGGTCCCCGAAGGCCCACTTCGGTGCTTAATAGAAGCTTTGATACCCTCGTAAAACTCAGCTGGGAAACAAGCACATGATCGCACAGCCACTCGAAAATATGTGATTGGGGCAAATGGTAGAAGCTGTCTTTGCTTTCTATGATCGTTGTGTACATTGCAATGCCAACACAACCATCAAGGCAAATATTATAGATAGATACGTGGGAAGATAAAAATTAACAAAACCAACCCGTCACGGTGGTCTAGAACCTCCCTGCCTAGGTAGACATATTCTGTTTGGCCTGTACGATAATATCTTCCCATACAGAGAGGTCAACGGAGGGAGTCCGCAGGCCCTTACTTGGCGAGACAGGTCCATTTCCCTCGAGCGAAGGGCTGTCACTAGCCAGGTCCAAGATAGGCTCTCCGTCTCGAGCAAATGCGATCAGCTCTTCCTCGGTACCCCATTCGCCCATAGCCATCAGCCCGATAGGCACACCGCCATCGGCTTTACGAGTATAACCAATAGGGCAACTGATGGCAGGACAGCCAGTAAAGTTGGCCAGCCAAACATATTCCATATTTCGCACAGAGGATTTGCTATCTGACAACCCGCGAGACAAGTCCGCCTCACCGCCATCGATATGCCATCCAGACATAGGTGTTGTGGGCGAGACGATGAGCAGCCCAGGATGGGTCTGAAACAGATGCGCCAGATGCGTCATGAGGAGATTGCGCAGCCTTTGGGAGGCGAGCAAGTCCTGTGCGGTAATCTGGTACATTCCCATAGAGACAAGCACCTTATTCGGGGCCGTGAGCTGCCGGATCTTGCTTGCATCAACGCCAGAAGCGATCTCCGCCATGATAGTAAGAGCGTGTGCGCGTTGACCCTCGGGCAGATAAGGGATTGTAGTATCGATGATGTTGTAGCCTTGCTCGCGGTAATAGTCGAGCGCCCGATCAAGCGCAGCGCGCACAGGGCCCTCGGCGCGGTCATTCCAGTCGCGCACAATACCAATTGTCTTCGTCCTCTTAGCATCAGGGTGAGGGGTAACAGGAGAGGGGAACTGCGATGAAATCGGGTCTTCTGAAGCTGGTGCTGGAGTCGCCATGATGCGATAGGCGAGAGCGAGGTCATCGATGCTGGCAGCCATAGGCCCGATGACACCAACACTAGGAGCGAGGCTTTGGGATGGCGCGGCGGATATACGGCCATGCGAAGGCTTCAGGCCCCAGATACCACAAAAAGACGACGGGATCCGAATTGAGCCTCCACCATCTGCGCCAAGCGCAATAGGTACAAGGCCCGCTCCGACAGCATATCCAGAGCCACCAGAGGAGCCGCCACAATAGTACTCTTTATTGTGAGGGTTTCTGGGTGTTCCATAGTTAGGATTGTTGTTGTTTGTGTCTGAAGAGTGTTAGCTACTGCAACTCGGTGATGACCAATGGAAACTCACCCAGTCCAAGCTCATGCATGGATGTCTTCCCGATGATTATAGCGCCGGCGTCCAGCCATTGCTTCACACACCACGAAGTCGCATCAGTGCCGTGCTTGAAATCCAGCTTCGAGCCTAGCGTGCGCTTATATCCCGTGAGGTGCACCTCATCCTTCACTGCGACCGGCACGCCGTCGAGCGGCCCCAACGACTGGCCCTTCTTGTATCGCTCCGTAGATTCTTCTGCTGCTGCACGAATCAACTCGGCCTGAGACTCAAGGAACGCAGTTGAGTGTTTCCCGGGCGGCTGGGTATCACGTCGGACCAAAGGCAAGAGCGTCTCGATGACAGCCATCGGGGTCAGCTCCCCCGACAAGTAGAGCTCGTGGTAGTCAGCAGAAGTATAGTATCCATAATCTCCTTTCCTGCGCTCCACAATTCCAGATGCGGCTTTCGCTGCTGACTCGGTCTGGCTGGTATTATCGACCGGGATGACGGTTGGATCGTAGCGGCCGGCGTACTGGCCCAGGTGGGGGATTTCACGAATGACACCGAAGCCGGCGTTGCGCCAGAAATGGCTTTGGATGAATCCGATATTATGGATTCTGGAATAAACAGCGGAAAATTAGCATGCGATTGCTCAACAGAGCTCTCCGGTAACTTACAATGTAGCGCCGATGGCTAGAGGCGTGCCACGGAAGATCGGTAGGACCTGGTCTTCATACTTGTATGGCACATTGGGACCCTCATGTGCTGGGGGGTAATTAAGAAAAGATTGTTCGTTGGAGGGCATGTTGGTTGCAGAATGGGTTTCAACTCTCTCGGAGCTGGTTTATATGTTGCTCCGGTATCACATGCCGCGGCTAAATGGTTCCTTTACAAGTTTCTACACCAATGAAGGTTTATATATATATATATATATATATGTTGTATCCAGATGCGGAGACACAATATCTTTTTGAACATATTTATATAGGTTGTTCTAAATCGGATAATAGTACATCTATGGGTATTGTAATATATCTACAAACTCAACTTAATATTGTACTTGTCCATCCCCAGTGCAGCACCAGTTAGTACCGCCGCATAGACAATCAGGATACCCATGGCCTGCGGTGTGTTGAGATCCAATGTTGGAATGCTCAGATTCACTGCTCCAGTAAGTAGGTTCGCAATCAGGAAGAGTGCAAGGCCACCGCGGTTGAAGGCATGTAGAATCCGACTAGTTGCAAAAGATGTCTGCTCTGCCTCACCTTCCTTGCTAGTCGCTCGGTGGACCGCGGGGAAGAACACAGTCTCGGTCAGGCAGAATAGGAAAAGCTGAGCGCTATTGAATGCTGCCACCCAGAGCACATATGGCATGTTGGCTAGTCGGCGTGACACTGGGATGTTGGCACCATAACTAAATGCGTAGGTGGAATTGAAGAAGAACATGGTAGACCAAAATATTGTCTGGAGAACCAAGCGCACCAGAACAGACCTCCGCGCCTTCTGGGGCGATTCTGTGGCAGATGTACCACGAGGAATGATGCGGACTCCAACACCCCGTCCAGCGAGGAAGATCGCAAAATATCCAATGAAAGAAAAGACTCCCTCGCGGTTCTTGGACAGCAGATCTGGTCCCCGAGGAGACACGAGAATATATCCCTTGAGATCAGTCGACTCCAGAGTGACTTGGTAAAGCACTGCAATTCCAAGTGCAAGCGCCTCATAGGAGGGGATCAGTGTAGTCAAGGAGTCGAATAGCTCCACGAAAGGAGGCAAAAAGCCAAGCGTGAAGAAGAAGTTCCAGTGCACACCATATTCTGTCACATGTTCCGCATAATCCAATCCTTTCACACTCCACAGTCGGATGAGGCCCAGCACAAGCAGAGGAATAGAGTGACGAGCCGATCCAATCAATCTCTTATGCAAACCTAATCTCGGGGATTTCGAGTTGCGGCCCTTCAGAACCGCGCGCGCAGAGACTACTCCAGCGGAGAAAACAAAAGAGCCTACACCCAAGTCCATTAGAGATGTTCCCCAGTTTTCCACCTTGGCGAAACGACGAGGGAATGTGCGGAAGTCGACTGCGAGAATAGCTATGCAGGTAACAATCATCATAGCTGCGCGGTATGTGGTCAAGAAGGGGTGAATGGGTAGGGCCTGCTGTTCCTCCTGGGAGCTCTCATTTTTGGCCTTGGGTTTGCGGGGCGGTTTGGCTTTTTGGGGTGTGCGTATATTGTTTCGGGTTAGGAATAGGAGGACCGCAGGGGAAAGGAGGAAGATGTTGAGGAGAAGCGGTGCGGAGGAGTATGCAGTCGTTGCAAATAAGATGGCTAGTACATTGAGGATGAAGTCGGTCGCGAGTGCTGCAGGACCGTAGGGTGTGAAGAAGGATAAGCGGGACTGGAGCGCGGACCAAAGGAGGACAGATGTCTAGAGTGGCTGCAGGTCAGAATGTATCAATTGCAAGGTAATGTCTCGAGGTTTCTTACTGATGCAACGAGTGTCACTGCATTGATCTCGAGGATGGTGCTTCCAGCAAGATTAGACACAAAGGCCTCCTTTCGAGCTTTGTAGCTCGGATCCATATTGAGTAGTTATAAATATAGATAGCTGATCGCTGTCAAAAGGTCAAATTTAAAGAATGACGTGGTGGAATGGTGGAGGGTTGAAGCTCTAAATGTTGTGTTTACCCGTGATCACCTGACCGATTTTCGGTCTTCAAATCCCAAGAACAACTGTCAAGATCAATAATGACACTGTGTCAATTATGTCAAAATCTTGTAGCATAATGCCTACGTGGCGGCTACTATAACCTTACAGGGCTTACTCCCGAGGTTGGCTTCACGGCTTTACGGCTTGCAATCAGGATGTGGGCAACTGTTCGCATGTAACTTCTGTATTAATCAATTTTGTGTAGCAGGTCGTAAGTCTCTAGTGTCTATTAACAATAACATTTTAGCACGCTGTGCTTGATATCAATATGCAAAAGAATCATGATCTCGGCTTTCCACGTCCACCACCACGACGTGCTCCACGGCCTCCGCGGCCGCCACGCTTCTCAATACTGCCGCGGTCTCCATGACCAGCTCCAGGGCTAAGTGCATCACGACTCTTGCCACCTCGAGAAGAGTTGCGAGGTCTAGAGGATCCGCCTCGGTTGAAATCATTTGGGTCTGCATAGGTGAAACCCGGAATGCCCTTCAGACCCATCTTGCCAATGACCTTTCTGTCCATTGGGGGAGGCTCAGGACATCCCATGCCTTTGACGGCCATCTCGTTGGCGAGTTGGACAAGGCCAGCCTTGTCGAGACGAAGCTGTCTCAGGAGACCTGATCCAGCGAAGAAACCAATGAAAGACGAGTAGGCACGTTGCTTCGATTCTTCGTCAATGGTGTACATGGCCTGCAAGACAGCTTTCGAGCATGAAGGAGCGCCAGAATTGATGGCTTCGGTATCGGGGTGGGGTTTGATTGGCAAGTGGCGGTTTTGCTTCATGAAGAACGACTCGCTCTCGGTGAGGAGAATGATAGCGCGGCCGTCAGCGCCAGCACGGGCGGTACGACCGACACGGTGAACGTACTGCTCGCCATTTGATGGCAAACCGACCTGGATGACCAAGTCAACGTTAGGGAAATCCATACCACGGCCAATAACATCTGAAGCGAATAGGATTCCAGATTCGGCCTCCTTGAATTGATTCGTGGTTCTTGTGCGAGCACCCTGGTTGAGTCTGGAGTGAATCTCAAACACCTTCAAGTGGACCATACCCTTACAGAAGACTCCTGCGAGAAGAGCAACCATGTGTGCAGTCACACCGAAAACGATGATTTTCGAGCTATTCTTGATTTCAAGCTTGAGCAGGGAGGCGAGGGTAGTGAAGGTGTCTGCCACAGACGGCATCAGCACGTGGTACTGGGGGACTCTCTCATGGGTTGGTGATTCATTCTTATCAATGGTAGAGATGCTGGTGTAGTCTCTCTTCAAGACGATATTGACTACATCCTTGACCTTGGGTGGGACGGTGGCTGAGAAGCACATGCCTTGCCACCCAGTGCTCTTTTGTGGAATGAGTTGGAGGATTCGCTTCACATCAGCAATGAAACCACTCTCAAGCATTGTATCGGCTTCATCCAAAACCAAAGTTTGAATGTTAGACAGCTTCTTGGCGGTGGGAGTTTGAGATAAGTAGTCGCACAGGCGTCCTGGTGTAGCGACAAGAATGGATGGTGCACCCTTCATGAAACGCGAATGAGCAGATGCTCGGGCCGTTCCACCAACTGCAACATGGCACTCAAGGGGAGTGGGAAGTTGAGATGTTAGCTGATCACACGACTTTGCAATTTGCTGGGCAAGTTCTCTGGTTGGGGTAATGATCAAGATGCCGACCTTGCCTTTGGGTGGCGCGGAATCACCTTGGAGCAGGCAGTGCAGTGCAGGCAGCAAGAAAGCAAGGGTTTTTCCAGTTCCAGTTTTGGCTTGGACAAGGCAGTCACTGCGCCAATTTGGAAGCTCAGTCAAAACACGCTGCTGGACAGGGGTCATGTTGGTAAATCCCATCACATCAAGGGCTTTGAGGAGTTTGGAGTCAAGCTTCCCAGCCATGGTTGAGTATAGCTGGGTATCATTGCTGAGCTGAAGACCTTCCATGATGGTCAACACTTTATATTTCTTCAATAAAACTGCAGTTAATTGTTTTGATGAAAATTCAAACTCGAAGTGGCGAGTAAATAACTTTTATGATAAAGCAAGACAGAGAGGAAGGTGCGAGTGAGTGTAATGCTGCTTCCTTCTTTTTTCTTCCCAAGTTTAGCAAAAGTTAGACTTGATAGCTTGATGAGGTGAATCAATCCAACCTTAGAAGTTTATATTTGACAAAGAAGAGATTTGTTGCCAAGCATTTAAGATGGTTCCAAAGTCTGGTAAGCAGCATGTGATTGGTTGCCCTGTACCCACATCTTTCGCTTGATATCACGTGTAATATGGGTCAGTTCCAGCAAGAGGAAACTAACCGAATGGGGTAATTCGCCTCCAGTGGTTTATTTTCAAGTTAAAACAATACAGTGATTGAGGTGGGATACTTTCTCCAAATTAGATGTTTAGCTATATCTTCGGTACTTCTCCTTGGTGGGAATCGCTTCTTATATTGCCAGCTGCTAGGTCAAACATCAGAGCCAACTGGTAGGTTGCAGGCCGTTGTGATCATTTGTGCGTTAAAAACAGGCAGCGATATACTCCGTACAGAGTGGAATGGTCTAGAATGAAGGCAAATCAGTCTGTCAGAACTTACATTTTAGAGAAAAGCTTGCGGGTTTTATCGGAGCCATATCCAATTGATATGATTCGCCCGGCAAAGTCGATCACCCAACGTAGGGCAAAGACCGATAACACAGTACTTTTGTTGTACCATATCGTAGTTCGGAGGAGACAATCTCCGATCATGTTCCTCCTTGCAAGGGTATTGGCTTCGCGTAAGGATACCTCAGCCACACTATACCATTTTCATACACCAAAGCGATCCCTCATTCCCACCCGTGTATGCGGGTCTGGTTTAATTGAGGCAATCAATCTGTGACTGCGTGTTTCTATTCCCACAGACTGGAGTGAAGCGTATTTGGGCGATTAGCCACAAACATAATAATCACGGGCGGTTACTCCGGCTCGCGGTAAACGACCCTTAGAATCCGGCACCAGCATCCGTAATGATCGGCCGGGGACACGGACCTTGTTTAAAATGCAAACATCCACATGCACGGTGCCTGTTAAACTCTTGATATACTGTAGGGCCACCATGTTCGAAATAACCGTGTCCGATTCCCCACTTACAGGCATCCACATGGCGCGCATGGCGATTACGGTTTACAGTGTATATTATAGCATTGACGAGTCGCCTCTGTACGTTTCAGACCATCCATCTAACACCCGCGAATACTATGCTGATCTCCTAGCAGATTTGGGCATTCGAGCAGGGTAAAGCATCATGGGTGCATTGGGGGGTGAGTCTCAAAGTGTCTATTTCTCCAGCATAAGCAATGAGAGACCAACAGGATCATTAGAGGTATCAAAATGTAAAGATCGTCCTGCTTCCCAAAATGTCGTTAGATCGGACATTAGGGCGAACACTGTGCTGCTTGAATAATAGATCTGTGTAAAAGTCCCCTGTTGAGATCCCCTTAGCATTATGATAAACTTAATATTACAATAGAGTCAAAAATTTGCTGCTCTTCAAACAAATACTCTTCTCGAGATATTATTCGTCTCTACGGAGTACGGAGTACATGCACTGTCCGAACAATACCTGTGGATGCGTAGAGGAGCCTAATCTTCGGTGATCATTGGCGTTTAGATGGGGGCCAAAGGATTCTTACTCCCTACATGCTACATCTCCACAAGGACGCGGATCACCAATGGTCATTGTGAATGCCTAATTGGCGTACTTTTAGTGCTTTTTCTGTTACCCCCGCTTGGATGAACACTTGCCCTCAATATCCAAAAATAGCAAAGGAGCATATAGTAAATGCCCACGGTGTCGGGCACAAGGCCCTAATAAGAGTGGCTAGATCTTGGCAGTCCAAAAAAAGCGGACCTATGGGGGCGGCTTACCGTAGTGGCTAGAAAGAGAGCGCTATATCCAGACCCGTAGCTATCCACACAGTTCGTCTATTTCTCCACGCCTATTGGGCGCTTACAGGTCGGGTTGAGGTCTCGCTTTCGCCGCATCATCGGGAGATTTGCTTGGCTTGTTAATCGATCTGGACAAAACGAAATGCGTGTTGACAATATTAAGGTATTCTCAAGGCCACTCCGTTGTTGAGAAGGCTGCAGCCCCTGAAAGCACGGCTATACCTCGCACAAGGTCCTATTTTCCTCTACCCTGTATAGTCGTCCAAGCTAATCTAGCAAGGGCCCTTGATTCGTACGATCTGTCACGTTCTGCCTTGATCCCTGCTCGGCTCGGAAATAGTCCACCCACACGCGGTCTTCGCAAATCAATAACCCACCACTTCCCCTCATGTTAGCTTCTCGCCAGCTGTTTAGTACTAGGTCCGTGATCGCTAGTGGGGGGTACTCTTTGAAAGGCTCTGGGCAACAGAGATAAGTTAGATTGCCAGCACACCAATAACCATGAGCTCTCAAGATGAACCACCTGTGAAGAGACGTGAGTCTCGATCGGGGACAAGGAAAGTTTCGACCCTGTCACTGGAACAACTAGAGCGGAAGCGTGCCAACGATCGAGAGGCTCAGCGGTCCATTCGTCAACGCACTAAGGAGCATATAGAACAGCTTGAATCTCAGGTCGCCACCCTCCAGTCACAGATTGCAGAGATGCGGCCCCAAAACGAGCGGTTCCATGAAGTCATGCAACACAATGCCTTGCTGGAGAATGAAGTGATCCGATTGAAGCATCAAGTTGCTTCTTTGACCGGCCGACCGGAGTTTGCATCAAATAATCAACCGATGGCTCCGTTTCGAAGTGAATGGCCTTTGGAAGAAGCCTCGGATAGTGCATTACCGGGCATCCCAACAACAGGGGCATTGCTACCGCCACACTTCACTGCAACATCTCACACTCAAAGACCCCTGAGCCATTCAGCGCCGCGTCGAGCGTCTCATCAGAATGACTGGCAACAACCATATCTGTCCACAAGATCGCCGTCGCTCGGCGCAGCATCCAACCCGGAATTTCCTAATCGCATCGAGCCATATCCCATGGATGGTCAACTAAATCAAGGACAACCAATCTGCCAACCCCAGCAACAATCCGAATCTTCTTTCTCCCAGTTCACTTACAGCAACCGGTCACTTTCAATGCCGAGTGCAAGTCCTATTCCTCAGCCAAGTCCTGCCCCAGTCTACCAACCCTCCCCATCATCGTACCCGCAACCGACGGACCCGACATACGAGTATTCATGGGCACCTCCATCGTGAATAATGCATGCGCCAGACAGCCGGGGCAATTCAAGGGCATTGATATCCTAGGTGATAAGACAATGCCTCACGAGTCCAGGCCGGAGTCTGTAATCGTCGAACCGATTTCACAGCATGTGAGTTTTGTTGACGGATCTCATTAAAATCATGCGTACTGATCCATGTTATAGATCTCACAGGTTCTCGGACTTAGAAGTCCAAAAATCGCGATTGAATTACCTGTTCTCACACAAAAGTAATAACGGAAATAACAGCCGAGGCGAATAAAGCAACCTGTCGGAGAAGCTCCGGTCCCACCTCCTGAGTATGTATAACATACGACATACGACACTCGGGACTCGATGAGCGGTAATTCCACGCAGGAAGACACTTATTGGAATTGGATATACAAATAAGGCTGGGCACATGGGCATTACTTGAGGCCATCATATGCCTTTACTCTTCTTAGATTACACTGTGGCATTTATGCATCTCAGTGGAGTGAATCTCGAATGGTCACAGGGATAGCCCATGATAGCTCTTCATATTCTGTATACCCCAAAGGGGACCATGAATACATACCTCAAAAAGAAACAAACAATACGCCACAGTGTGCTTGAAAACAAACTATTTATAAGCAAAGCCATCTACGTAGACATCTCGTCTAGTTCGTGTACTGCTTCTGAAGGAGCTTGGCAATGGTCTGCAACTGGATGTTGCTGGTACCCTCGTAGATAGCGCCAATCTTGCTATCACGGAACATCTTCTCGGCAATTCCCTCACGGACAAAGCCCATACCACCCATCCACTCAACAGCAGAGCTGGACACTCGGCCGGCGACCTGAGAGGCGTACAGCTTAGCCATGGCGGCGTCCTGGACGAAGTCCTGGCCGGCCTCCTTCTTACGGGCGGCGTTGTAGACGAGAGCGCGGGCAGCAGCAATCTCGGTGTAGGCCTGCGCAATCTGGTGCTGCATTCCCTGAAAGTTTCCGATGAGCTCGCCGAATTGGCGGCGGTCGTTCCATACGTATCTTTGGTTGTGGTCAGCTGATCGAATCCATATGCACGTGTATATTGTATAGACAAACTCACCGTGCAGCGTTCTCCCATGCGCCGAGAGCCAGTCCGGTCATCTGAGCGGCGATTCCAATACGACCCTCGTTCAACACGCTGATGGCATACTTGTATCCTTGTCCCTCCTGGCCGAGCAGGTTGCTCTTGGGGATGACACAATCGTCAAAGTTGAGCACACAAGTGCTGCTAGCGCGGATTCCGAGCTTCTTTTCTTTCTTGGCGATTGAGAAGCCGGGGGTATCCTTCTCGACAATGAAAGCAGTGATGCCCTTGTAGCCCTTGCTGGGGTCAATGTTGGCAAAGACGATGAAGATACCAGCCTCCATAGAGTTAGTGATCCACATCTTAGAGCCATTGATCTTATAACCATCGGCGGTCTTCTCAGCCTTAGTCTGGAGCGCGAAGGCATCGGAACCAGACGCAGGCTCGGAAAGACAGAATGAGCCGACAGTGCCGGTAGTCAGCTTGGGCAGCCAGGTACGCTGGGCCTGGGCATCGCCATATTTCATGATCGCGGTGTTAACCAGTGTGTTGTGAACATCGACCAGGACGCTGACGCTGGGGTCAACGCGTGCCAGCTCCTCAATCGCGACGATCGCCGCGGTGAAGTTCATCCCCGCACCGCCGAACTCCTCTGGCACCTCAATGCCCATCAAGCCCTGCTCGAAGAGCTGTTCCACGACCTTCGCGTCCATGGTCTCGGCTTCGTCCATTTCCCGTACCTTCGGGCCGATTTGCTCCAATGCGAACTTCGATACCGAGTCGGCCATCAGGGATTCGGTCTCGGACAAAAGGCTGATCGGCGTCGGAGTCAGCTCGGAGAGATCGACCTCCCGCCGGCGGGGGTGGTTGAGAATGCATAAACACTGTAATGGAGAGAAGCTTATTAGCGAATACGTTTTTCAAATAGCATGTGCCCTTGGGCTAGATGGTACCTTTGTACGGGCCGGCCGGCAGCGAGTCGTCCCAGGCGGACCGCGGGAGTACGCGACAAAGGCCGCAATGTGCGAATAATAGAAGCCATTGTGAATAGAGGGGAAATAAGCTCAATTGGCGAAGAAGAGAAGGGAAGGAGGAGAAGGGAGGAAAAGGTCATAATCACAAGGGAGTGAGCCTCGGTTATCGGCGGCGTTGGGGATCCGCGGGGAGTCCCCACATGTCTCTTTAACCTAGGTCCAACGGAAGGGAATATATGTGAATTTACTATCCTCTGTATAGATCACGTATAAACATATAATATAGATTTAAACTACTTTTTGGTCCTTCCTGTCACGCATCAGATCCTCATCAGAGATATTACTAGGGCCCTGACCCTCCGCATCCTCAAAACGAGTCACAATCTCAGTTCTAACCATCACATCTTTCTGTGCATTGACAATATGTTCCTTACTTCCATTCGTTCCACCAGATGTCGTGAGCTCCATCCATCCCAGGCCGTCATCAAATGACTTTTTTCCCCCAAATGCGTTGGACTGAAAGTGTGAATGACTCGCTAGGTTGGACTTGTGCGTGCCATATGCTGCGTGTCCGCTCGAGTTGCGGTACTGATAGGGAGTCGACGTTTTTTTTGAGGTTAAGCCCAGCCGCTGCATCACCCTTTCCATGAGGGGTCGAATGGGTGGTATGCAGCCAACGATAATGACGATCCAAGCTTCCGTCGAGGCCCAGATGAGGAGGGAGGATTGAGCATCTATTAAAAAAGTGCTATCAGCAAAAACACTTTTTTTCCCCCAAGGGTGTAACGATAGATCGCAACTTACAGGTGATATCAGTTGTTTGGGTCAACGCCTTGAGCTCATATGTCTTGACAGCGGAGCAAACTGCGGCTCTGCATTCCGAGAAACGTTAGCTCCGGACAAGCGGAAGTGTTTGGTAAAGTACTTACACCCAACCCAATCCCATGAGGACAGACAAGGCGACCTTGATCCGCAGCTTCATCTGGAGCTTCCAAAAGAGGTGAATCGGGTATGACGCCAGCAAGGCGTCGCTAAATGCGTTGAAGCCTAACTCATCAGCAAACGCTCAAGTCTTGAATGTGCAAATGTAAGAAAACTCACTAGCCTGGAAGAATGAATAGTTCTGATTCATTTTTCGTCCTGGGTCGCATGTTCCTTCAACACTGTCATCCCACAATTTGTGCATTGGCTTGCATTGACCCAGAATGGTTCCAAGAACAGCGATATTAATTGTCCCAATGAGAACACCCAGAATGATTAAGAACCAAGGCTTCGTATCGTGACGACCACGAATCTGGACAAGGAAGGCGAGAATCGCAAGCTTTCCCAGCATACTGGCAGCTATTGCGAGTAACTGGAATACCCATGACCAGTGCAGCGCTTTAACTATTTGCAAGTCCGCGAGATCATCCAAGTGATGGCCCATTCCAGCATTGACTGAAAATTGCAGGAACACCTGGGCAGTGATTTCGGTTGCCTGTGAGAAACACACCAATTAGCATCTGTTATGGAATCGAACCTTTTCACAGAAGGCCAAGCACTCACCACCGTCAAACCAGCGATAGCAAAGTCCCATCTAAACCGCCCGACAAATTTCCAGTTACTCACGAACCGAAGGCTAAAAAGGAATAACCCAACGCATGTTTCTGTCCAAGAAACTGCGAGGATGACCGCAGAATTGTTTCCGGCCATCTCTGGCCTTCAGTGGGAATGCTTCCACGCGTTGCGCAGTATAGGGCAAAAGCAAGAGAAGGTGCGGAATGGTCAAGTCAGATCTGGATGCCTTTGCCTGATATCACCCGCATCTTGTACAGGCCACTCAGAAGCTGGTAAAAGACGCTCCGCAGACTCGGCAAAGTCCTACGCGATGAACAGGGGTTAAATCATCCCATCGATGATTGCGATTGGAGAAGCACAATTTTTCAAATTAGCCCCAGAACATCTGGGAAGGTAGAAGGATTACGGAATACGCTAAAAGGGTGTCTTAAAAAAATTGTCTTCGCATAATAAATTAAAGTCAGTATAAATTAATTAGTTAATAACGAAGTGGCGATACGGAGTACAACATACCGAAGCTGAACCCTGAGTAATAAAATTCTGTTCATCTAGATCAATTCTCGAGCTGAAAAGCTGCGTGGCCCGAACCTGCAAAAGATTATCGTTTGATGATAGGCCCGGTGCCAGAGCTCTGTGCTAGTGTGTTTCGAGGTGATGTGCATAGACTGGAATTGTATGTCACATGTACTGGTCTATGTGAGTGCTGTCCATGCACAAACGATGCAAAGAGGCTGTATGTCGATATATTGAGTACGTAGTACTCCGTAAAGGTTCTAAGGCTGTAAAGACATAGAATTATCAAGCGCCAAGGAATAGCAATGTACGAGTATGTACGACTGCATATCACTTGTGGATCTCCCTAAATGAAATTATATTAGAAGGATCCATTTATTAAAACAAGCGAGAGACCGATTCACAAATCGTAAATCTCTATCGAGATATGATGATCGGCATTTGCATGCATCATTAGGGGCTAAGACATTTTGCGTACGTGTCTACCTTGATAATATGTTCTGCTGTGAGGCTTAGCCCTGACTAGATGCAATATCGTAGATTATGCCACTGTACTTATATTTTCCCCACCGAAAGGGATCGGCGGGGCCGGGAAAGGCACCGGACCCTTTCGATTTGAAGCGGGTAATATCTAACCGAGAAATCGTAACATAAATTAAAAAAGCATATACTATCGCGTATAATGACTAGCCTCTGGGGAAATATATATATATATATTAAATATTCAAATAAGGAAAATTGCGCGTAATCTCACACTAGAAGGGTCCACCCATTCGGGACTAGATGATACCAGCAGCACGGAGGAAATCTTTCTGATGCAACCAAATTCGGATCTCCTTGCCCTTAAGGTAGAAGGGAATGAAGACCAAGTAGACCACAACGTTGATAGCGGCAACTGTCATGAAGACACTCAAGACACCATTGGAAGTGATATAGTCATTGATCACCCATGTCCAGATCCACGCAATGCAACTTTTCAGAGCAGCAATGGTGACCATGATTTCGACGGAAAGCTGTAAACCCGAAAACGGAAACGATTAGCAAGTGTACCATAAGAGTGTCATCGAAGATTCGTTACCTCTTTGTGACAATCCAAGGCGTAGTTCATTCCCAGCGTGGTTCCCATTTGACTTCCTACAGACAGAATACCCGCCCCCACAACAGGCATTGCCCAATGCATTTGATGCTCATAAGCAAGCCCAAACCAAAGCGCGCCAAAGAATGTGAAAAACGCCGCCAATAGACAGGTCGGCAGCCGCATCTCGGGCTCACGAATGCCGTTATTGCGCTTAGTGAATAAGTTGGCAATCCAATCGCCTCCTGGGCCAGAGAAAAAGACACCGAAAAGAGACCCAATGAAGGGCGACAGGAAGAATAGACCCTGGCCGTTGGAATTAAATCCGTAGGGAGGGGGTGCGAAGAGTTGTGCCACCGATGCGCCGAGGATGACATTCCAGCTAAGAGCCATACCGTAAATGCAGCATGACCAGAGGACGGTGGGATAGGCCACGAGAACGAACGGGCGAAGGAAGACGTGGAGGAGATTCACATCTGGATCTCCACTGTTCCAGAACTTGAGTTCTTGCGTAAAGGTCTTTTTGGGAATTAGGCTTGACTCTTGAACTAGGACCTGGTCTTTCTCCCCATCGACTTTGGGTTGGAATGGATCGGGACGGGGTCCGTCGAACTTGGTCTCTGGCATGAAAAAGAACATGGAGACCAAACTGGCACCAACAAACATGGTCACAATCCAAAAGGCCCAGTCCATTCCAAGTGCCTGCACGATAAATCCAGAAAACATAGGTCCCAGCTCATTGCCTCCCAAGACAGAGAGTCCGTAGATGGCGATGAGCTCTCCACGGTTATGCAAGAAGAACATATCAGTCACGGTTGATGGGACAATTGACTCAATAGGCGCTTGGAAGGCGCCCAAGAAGGCACGCCCAACTAGGAAAACAGTGTAGGTTTTGTTGGATGCAACGGCTAGCCAGATACAGGCGATGGCCATGAGGAAGTTCGAGAAGAGGTAGATTGGACGGCGGCCATACTTTACGGCGAAAGGCATCCAGACACAGTTCCATACACCCTGGTTGATTAAGCAAGCTCCGTTTGCATAGGTCAATTCCTGGAGGGGCTTGTCGAAAGTGACGGATAGTTGCATCATACCTATACTCATTAGAATGGCTCAATACAATCAATATAGATGGATAATACATACCAGCTGCCATGATAGGTCCTGTAATAGCACCCATGAACGCGAACCAACAGCCATTGAAGAAAGTCAAGCTTTTCTTCGTAGTGGACCAGTTCAGAGGATCATTTGGATCATTAATCGAAGGTTGCGGGACTAATAACATGCGGCCATCGCCTGTTTCGCGATGCTTCAACTGGTGAAGCCGCTCAGAGACACTTCCATTGTCGCTTCCATCGAACAATATTTCGGTTCCAGGTGCGGCATGAAACTCCGTGACTTTCCTCTCGGGCTCGGGTTCTGAGTTATCTGACATATTGACGATGCCCAAGAGGGGCTAAAAATTGAAATTGAAAAATAACGAGTGTCAAGAACAGGAAAAAAGAAAAGAATGACTCTGAACACTGCGTGAAATAAGGTGGAAATCTCCTTTTTTTTAATACTCGGAATATAGTACATAGCCATTCCCAATTTAGTCCGAGACAATATCGAGATAGTACACTAAAAAAGTCCAGCCAAAACGGCTTTGATACATTCTTTTAGCGTCACAACAATGTATTCTTTAGGGCCAATCATAAGTCCAGCATGATCGACTAGCATTGCGCTATGTAGGGGATCTATGTGGGCTGTCGTAATAAAGTGCTTAGTGCGTGTGAAAAAAAGTAGCTCATCCCGCGCCGAACACACTATGTTTTGGTGGATTCCTCTGTCCAATCTATTCAGCTGAACTTGTCAAATTTTCATAAATTTTGAATCCACCCAATATCCATTCGCTTCCAAGTCTCTCATAGATTTCACTTTAATTGGATGGCATGTTCTGGCCGACTTCCGGACTTCCCCTCCAGCTTGTCTCATACATGTACTCCGTACCCCAACATAAGTCGTTTAAGAAGTGAAAAACAGGACTCTCCAAGGTATTCTGGAAGAAGTTTAGTCGAAATCTAGTGGACAAAGATAATGGCTCCATCCCGAGACTTTGCATCCCATCAGGATGGCTCTAGCGGTTTACCAAGTTCTGTGCCGGTGCTCATTGTGGGCGGAGGTCCAACTGGTTTATTGCAAGCCATCCTTCTGTCTCGACTTGGAGGTATGGATGTTTGCAGAGAAGTCGACAGGAACATTTTGTTGACATCATGTAGTTCAGTCATTGATCATCGAGCGTTATCCCGAGCGTCTGGCTGCCCCAAAAGCTCACGCGATCAATCCCCGCTCTTTAGAAATCTTGCGTCAATTTAACCTAGGCGAGAAGCGTGTGCGTCAGCTAGGTACTTCGCGAGATGATAGCTCCTCAGTCAATTTCCTCACCAATCTTTGTGGGGAAGCGATCGGCAGGCTCCCGTACGAGCGGATGGATCCTGCAGTCTTGGATGATACGCCAGAGGTACTTGTCCGCTACGAAGTAAGAGAAGAATTGGAGAGAAACTGATCAATTGAAACAAATAGATGATCCATAATATACCTCAACCAGCTCTAGAGCAAGAATTGACCAATCTTATTGCAAAGGACCCCAACGTTACCTTGGTCAAGGGATTCAGTATTCATGCCGTGGAACAAGTAAGTATACGACCCATTTCTGTTTATTAATGAATCAACGCGGTTAATTGAAAATAAGACTGAAAATGAAGTCGTAGCGACCATTGAGGAACGGTCAACCGGACAACTCCATCAAACAAAATCCCGCCACCTCATAGCTTGTGATGGCCGTAAAAGCAAGGTTCGTGAGCTGCTCGGTATTGAGTCTGAGAGCGAAGGCTCCGACCAGACAATGATGACTATTCATTTCAATGCCAATCTGCGACCCGTTGTTGGTGACCGCGTCGGTATGCTGTACTGGATAATGGACCCTATAGCTGCGGGCTTTATCATCGGCTATGACCTCGATGGAATTCAGGTACATATCAGCCAGGTAGATGTTGAAGAGCACCCGGTCGAGTCGTGGACGGAAGATATGTGTAGGGCCAAGATTCGCGGGGCTATCGGTAAAGATAACGTTCCGTTTGATATCTTGAGTTATCGCCCTTGGGTCTTCCGTCGCCAGGTTGCTTTCACCTTCCAGGAGGGAAATATCTTCTTGTGAGTATTTGTAGTACATTGACCCTATGGACCTCTTGCTGATGCTTTAGTTTTTTTTAGGGCTGGAGATGCTGCTCATTCATTCCCCCCAACTGGCGGTCTAGGCTTGAATTGTGGTCTTGCAGATGTTCACAACTTGGCTTACAAGATCGCTTTGGTCCACCAAGGGGTAGCAACACCGTCTATTTTTTCGACGTACACTGCGGAACGACGCGGTGTTGCTGATTCCTATTCCAAGCAGAGCGTTAAGAACGGCAAAGAGATATTTGCACTGTTGCGAAGTCTGAAGACCGCTGGAGTTCAAGATGTTGTGCAAGCACGAAAAAATATGATGGCAGCATTGGCGGATCCGGCCCAACGCAAAGAGGTTGAGGCTGGTATTGAGGGACAGAGAGAGCATTTCGATAATGTAAGTGGCTTGGTCGTGGTTTCCTCTATATAAAAGACCGGTCTTTCTCATGCCCTTTCTCACAGCTGGAGCTTCATATTGGATATGTGTATGGGGCTACCAAGCCACCTCCTCATGCTTCCTATTATTCTCCCAAATTTTTGCCTGGGGCCCGCTTGCCTCATGCTTGGATCAGCTTCCCAGATCATCTCTCCCCGGAGACAGAGGCAGCCAAACATTCTTCACTGCCTCAGCAGCCAGTCGACGTGTCCTACATCAAGGAGTTTAACGCAGATCAGATTCAGGCTTGCCAGTGGAGTACCCTAGATCTATGTGGCCCTAACTCTTGGACCTTGATCCTGGGGCAGGAACAGCAAAGTCCTCGCATTACACTTTTACAGAAGCACTGTAGCACGATTGGTATAGCTCTTAACACCTGGCGGCTAGGACCGGACTTTGAAATCGTCAGGCAAAGTTGGTTCGCTGATGAATTGGTCCATGTTGGAGGGGTTCTGGTTCGCCCTGATCAGCACATCCTAGCAAGGATCACTGCCAAGACAGACGGAGAAGACGTGATTTCGGAGTTGAACAAACATCTTGGGATCTAGAAAAAAGAATTGGAATAGAGGCACACGATACATAGATAAATGTCAATTGTTTTTTATTGTGATGTGTACCCCCAGAATATGAAACATTTTAGACCCCCGCCAAGCTACAAGAAATATACTTGACTAGTGAAGTCAACAACCCCTGCTCGTTGGGATGTGACGATGTGATAATGCTCCTTCTGCTCCAATCGGCTTAACTTTGAGTCGCACCTCCATGGAGAGATTGTTAATTTTTTCTCACGTGGCACTTCGTACGATGTATGTTGCCTTGCACCCCCCAGAACATGGTATAACTGAAATTTGCATCGGATATATCAAAATCCAAGCAGCGCTTCGTCGACTTGATCGGTCTCAAAGTCAAATCGGATCAAATCTTCCTTATAAGGAATAAAGTATGTACTTGTGACCCTAAATAACATGAACTGCCATTGGTTACCAGGGACTCGAGGTTTCCATGGGTATTCCTTACCTTTCATGCTCACTGCTAGCTTGATATTCAGCCAATGCTGCTCGATCCTCGTGGTAGCTCACTAGCGCATATTGAAATCCTTTGCTCTTTTCAATTGGGGTTGTGATTGAGGGGCCCCCAACAACAAGCCTTTGACTTTTAACACATGGCAATGACTTGAGTGTCTTGATTTGGGAAAAGAACTCCTGCTGCACTTCGTCTCCGACGTCGGCACGGAATTTGAATAGAACTATTGAGGTTAATTAAGTACTTGATCTCGGGAATGAACCATACCAATATGAACAAGAACCATTCTGAATATCAGTTTTATCTCAGAATAAAATAATATGAGGTGATAGACTGGTTCAAATCGGAATGTCCCGTTTAAATAAGGCGACGGATGCCATCCGTCCTTGGCGGAAGTTTCCCGTCTTCACCCAAACCTTTTCAATTCCAGGGGTTTTCTCTTTACATCTTTAGAGACTCTTCATGATAGGTGTCTTGTGTTAACGAAAGCAAACTCAACGCCGAGGGACCGTATCAGCTCTGTGATGGACTCTCCACGGCGGTCTCGGAACCGCGCCGCCTGTCGGAGGTGTCAGCGACGGAAAATCCGCTGCGACGGAGATCTTCCCCGCTGCGCATCGTGCAGAAAGGCGAATGTAGCCTGTGTAAATGACGGCAAACAAGAAGTTAATCGCACGTACGTATTGTTATCCGACAAGTCACATGGATACTTCTTCCCCCGCTTCTCTGTTACTTCTAATACTCACATCTAATTAGGTACATTGCGAATCTACAAAAGCGAGTGCAGTGGTTAGAGTCCTTGGTGAAAGAACGAGATCCAACGGTCCAGCTAGATAATGGTCCACAAGTAAACCTATCAGATATCTCACAACTCGAACCTACGGAGGAAAGCACCCAGCTCGAGTCTACTATTCCACAGGGCGATCGCATTCGCCGGTCAATAACACCTCACCATGAACAGCCCGGGCCAGCAGACGACCCGCAACCATCTCGAACATATTCAAGACCAGCCCACGAAATTGGACTTGTCTCTCTTTCTTCAGGAGAACCGAGATATATTGGTCCTTCAAGCGGGTATTTCCTAGCAAACCTCGTATTTTCAAGTGCTGGCCGACGAACGGGGCCATCGGGAAATCATGGCAATGCAAACAAGCCAATGTCGCTCTCATCCGAGTTCTTCAACAGCCCAGCACCGCTCCCAAATCGCAAAGAAGATGCTGTTGAGCTTACTTCAAAGTACTTTTCTTCGGTGCATCTCATATACCCGTTTCTGCACCAACCGTCCCATATGACAAGACTCGAGAGAATCTACAGCACTGAAGCACCCCCCAACCCAGTGGATGCCTTTCATGTCTTCATGGTGCTCGCGATAGCAGCCTCGGATGTCTCTAGACGGATTAGAATTCCTCTTCCAGCCGAGGGGTATTATACAGCAGCTACCCAGTATTTCGAACGTGCATGTGCTGATGGCTCTTTGGAAGGACTACAGAGTCTACTCTTACTAATGGTATATGGGATTCACAATCCCTCGTGCGGTATCAATGTCTGGAGCCTGAACTACCAATGCTTGGGCTCCCTTATTGATTTGGGTCTTCAGCGTGATGTTCGCGCATCGTCTACATTCTCCATCTCATTCTTGGAGCAGGAAATGCGGACTCGCATCTTCTGGGCTGTATACAGCTTTGATCGTACATTGGGCACGATGATGGGCCGGCCGATCGGAGTGAGAGATGAGGCGTGCGAGCTTCGGGTAAGTGCTTTGATATGGCGTGCTTCGCCTATAGATTTTGGCTAATAGTACCTTCAGCTCCCTTCAGATGTCTCTGATGACTATCTATCCGAGTCAACCTGCGCCGAGACCTCGGGAAATCGCGTAACTTCTCACATGACATTCTCTATCCACCTGTTCAAACTCGCCCGCATCAACTCTGAGATTAAATATGTCATGCACAGCATCTGCAGAGATCCTCCCCGATACGCCCACCCACCGGTGCCTGACATCTATTTGTGGCAGAAAGGGATGATCGAACGCCTTCAGACCTGGCTTGCAGATATCCCCCGTGGAACCGAAGGTGACGCCATCATGAAAATATGTGAGACCAAGTATCACGAAATGATGATCTTACTGCTAAGACCCAGCCCCGGGATTCCTGAGCCATCGGAAGTGATGCTCGCGCGATGTTTTCAACACGCGATAGATCTTCTCCGCGGATTTGGGGAGCTCTACAGACAGGAAGCTCTTTTATACAGCCGACTCATTGTTCACTCCGTCTTCTTGAGCACGCTCACAATGCTACATTGCTTGTGGAGACTGCCTCATGTTGCACTCGAGGTGCAGATTGATGAAGTGGTTGCTGACACGAGCATCAGTTTGAATATATTAAGCAGTATTGGAGAATACTGGGCTGAGGCTAAGCGTGCAAGGGATTGCATCCATGATTTATCCGGTGTGACTGTTCAGAGACTTATCAGGATGCGAAGCTTAGGAGCCCCTTCAAGCTCGACCAGACAAGGGAAATGCCAATCAACTTCTGACACAGCCAGAGCACAGCGGCAGCAGCCTGGCAATGAGGGAATGGGGCTGCCTTCTGCACTTCGTGCTGACTCTGGCACTGAAACCCTGCCACTGAACTTCTTTATGAATGATTACGGCCCGCACCACATTGACTCTAGTAGCGGGCTGCATGATTCTATGCTTGGGGGTTTTATGGACTTCAGCGGAGCTCCGGAATTTGACACTCTTATGTGGGAGGTCTTCAATGCTAACTGAGGAGAAAAGAAATTTGAAATATTATCACATGTCCAAGAGATCTTCATAAGTCAATTTAGTTCGGTTGCCCAGGTCCACTAGCTAGGCTAAAGAGAGAATCAAGTCAAACATCTAATCACTCCGCTTGAAAAGTAACATTGACATTACTTTCGACGTCAATATCCTGAGGCGTGAGGTCCAGCGGCACAGGGTCCTCCCCACGGTGATCGCCATAACTAGCAGCGACCATGTGTCTCTGAACTCTGTAAGGACTCATTCCTTGGTCGGCGATTTCCGTCACAGAAACATCGCGTCCAATTACTTCCGAATAATCATCAGCTTGTTGAATAGCATCGCCCAGAGCCAATTTGCGCGCATCCGAAGCCAATCGTCTCCCAGTTTCGTCAGTGAGAGTCCAATCCAGACCGTCAATTTCCACCTTAGGATAGACCAGCAATTCTTCGATCGCGTGGTTCAACTTGGTGAAGTCGCGGAACACGGCTTTGAAGGATACACTGGCATGGTGTGGGTTTGGCACGGGCTGGTCATGCATATCTGTTGATCTTGTCCAGGTTCTGATACTTGTGGATGAGAATTTCGTCATCGAGTCGAGATCATCGGTGCCAGAGTAAAAGTTTGATTTGATCCAGTTTTGTAGGTTGGTCGATGATGTTGCCACTTCTTTGGCGACTTTTTCTTGTTCGGGCCCATTTCCCTTTACTGAGAACCTGAGGATGCCACGTTCTGGGGGGTGAACGATGGATGATTTACCCGTGACTATGATTTTTAGAGGGGCCATGATGAAGTGAAGACTTTGAATGGTCGACTGCGTAGGTCGTCTACGAAGTATTTTATAGGGAAAATCACCTAAGTGTTTGCCTAACGCCAAGCCCACAGCCCCCAATCCATCTCTATCATTTTCTATTTCAGATATGTCAACCTTCCAGGGCTATAACCCCCTGTATAAATGGCAATGGCATCTCAACTGCCATTCAGCAAGACTGTATTTATTGGCAGTCTGCCGGACCCTGTTCGTCTTCTCCCAGCCTCTGCCCGAATGGATCATAAACTCGTGAGCTCTACAGAAGAGATCCAAAGATTTTTGAAGAAGGATTTGATGGTCGATAAACTGAATCACATCGACAAATACCTGTGGCTGGCTGGTCAACCCATGCCGCCCAAGCCCCTGAATTACCAGATTGCAACCTCGCGCGAAATTACCGTGGACGAGAGAATCGACATGCACATGGTCTGGGAGCAGTCTCAGCGTATTCATCTAAAGCCATTACCGCGATATCTTCTCGATTCTCAATTTTGGGAGTCGCATCTTGTCTGTAAGGGACCCTGTTGTGATCCCACGCCAGGCGACCGGGTTACTCACGAGCAGACGTGTTCACGAGAGCTATACAAATGTGCTCTTGGTCTCTTATCTTCTTATATGGCCCTTGTACAATTTGAAAGTGATTTCTCAATTGCACAAAACTACCATCTGTTACCACATACCGTCACCTGGGAGATGTGGCTCAAGCTGAACCAGCAGTTGTTGGGGAACGATGCGACTAGCCCCGCGAACATCAACTCACGGTATTTATTTGGGGAGCTGAGATTGTCGCGACTAAACCAAATCTACGCAATTCGCTATGCTAGTGTCTTTAGCGGCTATCAGTTCACCTACCAGACATACGGTGAGCTGTTTTACGACCATCTTACTCCCCTGACTGCGGCCACCGTCTACGTTGCGTTGGTATTGACGGCGATGCAGGTTGGATTGGCGACCGATCGTTTAGCATTGAATCCATCGTTCCAGGATGCTTCGTACGGATTTACAGTCTTTGCGATCCTTGGGCCTCTGATCGGGATTCTGTTGGTCGGGATTATCGGGGGCTTTGCCTTTACCAAAAATCTGATAGTGTCATGGAAATTCAAGCAGCAGCAATTTGCCATGTATGAACTGTCGCAAATGAGGAATCAATTACCTTGATTTTCACCCAAGTACATAACTAAAATACTCATTTACAGGGAAATCCTAAACATCGCACGTTCCCCTCGGTTGGCCTCGACATTAGATACAGAACACACTCTCAACACCAATCGCAGTGTTTCTTCGCAAACGAAATCTCATACGCCCTCCTTGTCCCCACCATAAACATATCCATCCTTTTGCTCTATCGTCGAATCTTCAGCGTCCCCAAATTTCAACGTACTAGTTTACTTGCATATGCGTTGACGGCAGGTAGCTCGAAGTCGAGGGACCATGTGGATGACACTTTATAGATTTGACAGGGATATTGTACCTTTGTCACAAATAAAAATAGCATTTGAACCGACCCAGCCATATACATATTACTTTTATGATTACCCCTGTAAGAATCCCACTTTTTCACCTGATCTGCCACTGTAAGGCTATTCAAAATTACCTAAAATCACGTAAAATCACCTGCCAGGTGATCTGTAATTTTGGAGGAGCTACTATAGGGGATCAGGCCGATAGTGTTTCGTCGATCAGTAAAGCGCGTAGTAAGAAGAGGCTGAGAACGGAGTACACGATGTTGGATTCAGAATGTCTCCTAGGCAAACTCAACACTCAACTCTATTACCGTCCACCTGTGGCTTTTGGATGGTTAAAATTTAATTTGCTTCCCCAATCAAGTTTCACCACGGCAATATCGCGTTGCGACGATGTAGAGAACCATCCCTTCGAGTACAATCGGATCGATGGTGTTGAAAAACTTGAAAGAAAAACAAGCCCGGAGGCTACCATCCAGTCATGATTGGCGATGTTCTCCATGACTACCGCATCGTGGACAAACCTCATCGGAATACTCCGAAATGGAACTATACCGGCCGATCTGCGGCCCCACCCCGCGAACCCCATCCCGCGTCTATAAAAGAACCTCAACAGAACTTGCGACAGTGCAAAATCACAAACCACAACCCCAAATCTGCTTGTAAAATAAATAAAAAATACATACATCCAACTCCAAAATGGCAGATCAATCCAACCAACCCCAACAAATGCACAACGTTCACCCCACAGACCTCCAAAACTTCGTCAAGCAAATCCTCATCGCAAACAACACATCATCAGCACACGCCGAAATAGTCTCCAAATGTCTCGTATCCGCCGATCTCCGCGGCGTAGATACACACGGCAGCAACCGAATCCCCTCCTACATGGAACGGATCCGACAAAACGCACTTGACCCAAAAGCAGTCCCAACAATCCGCCAAGTGACGCCAGCCGTTGCCCAAGTGGACGCGCACAACGGGTTCGGTTTTGTAGCCGCACACGAGGGAATGAGCCTCGCCATCTCCATGGCCCAGACCTTCGGCATCGGGATGGTCTCCGTCAAGCACTCGAATCATTTCGGCATGTCCGCGTGGCTGGTACAGCAGGCGCTGGAGGCTGATATGATGTCTCTTGTGTTTACGAATAGCTCGCCTGCGCTGCCAGTCTGGGGTGGGAAGGAGAAGCTAATGGGGGTGTCGCCGATTGCATGTGGAGCTCCGGCTGGAGAGGGAAGGCCGTTTATCTTGGATATGGCGCCTTCTGTTGCGGCCCGTGGGAAGGTTTATAAGGCGCTTCGACGTGGGGAGAAGATTCCTACGGATTGGGCGCTTGATAAGGATGGGGCGCCGACGGATGATCCGGCTGAGGCTTTGCAGGGTGTTATGTTGCCTATGGGTGGGCCAAAGGGGTCTGCGCTGTCTGTTATGATGGATGTTTTCTCTGGTGTGCTTTCTGGGTCTGCTTTTGCTGGACATGTTACCAACCCGTATGATCCGTCGAAGCCAGCTGATGTGGGGCATTTTTTGGTGGCTATTAAGCCAGATTTGTTTATGACGATCGAGGAGTTTAAGGGGAGGATGGATTATCTTTATCAGCGGGTTGTTGATTCGGATAAGATGGCTGGTGTGGATCGAATCTATTTCCCTGGGGAGATTGAGATGATTACTGAGGAGAAACGGTTGGCAGATGGTATTCCTTTTGCCATAGCCGAGATTGAGAGCTTGAATCGAGAGGCTGATCTCGTAGGGGTCGAGCATTTGAAAGTACAGACTACCATGCAATAAGAGCAGTTATAATCCATATTACAAGGTCTACGTTACATTACACCACAACCCTAGGATAGGTGATGGTAAATTGGGTGAAAATGATTACTTCTGACGCCACTTTAAGCCTCCATTTCATGAAGAATCTTAAAGCTAAAAAGGGATCTTCTAGATGGACCCTCTATATGAGCTACATTTCCCAGCCTGTAGTATCGCCGTTCCAATTTTTGTTACGCCACTCATCCCCAGAGGGTTTTGCGAGGTCAAAGTACACTAGGGCCTCAGGACCGATCTTGATGTTGCTCCGGTCTTTAAGGTTGTCGTTAATGCCGTAGAAGTAACCGATGAAGTAACTGAAGAGAACGGAAAATGTTAGTCCACTTGTTTGACATAAAACACAACATGTAATAACATACAGGGTGCCTGTTTTACTGTGCCAGACTAGGCTTGAGAGACTGGGCACATACGGTGCATACCCTTTCTCGGCGGCCTGACTAAAGTTTACCATTAGCATAATCAGGAAACGGGGGGTCGACATACGGAAGAGCCTTCATAAAGGCCACACGGACATGTTCCCTCTCAACAGCGGGCAGAATCCAGTATGGATCATTCCCAAGCTTGTTACCGAGGCGTAGACCTGGGACCATTTCCCATGCCAGCCAGATCGCAAACCCATTTGGGACCAGCCCTGACTTATCTTGAGTGCTGACCTTGTATCCTAGGAGCTTCGGTGCATTGCTGAAGTCCTTCTGAGTAAGCTCCTGGTTGGCAGTCAACTCTGAGGGGGTGTACGTGTGGCCTGGCGGGATCTGATCTTCGGATCTTGCATTTCAGTGTTCTTAACAGGGATCTGAAGATAAATTCGCATGAAGGCTTTCCTGGAGGGCCTCTTTGGGTCGCAACAGAGGAATTTAGCCGTAGCGTAAGAGTGGATGTTATGGCGACGACACATTTCTTCACTAGCTTGGAAGTTACGTTCATTGAGCTTCTTAAGGATCTTCCACTGCGAAGAGACGGGTTGATCGAGGGTGATGATTGTGCCAGGGTCTGTTCCTTGGTAGGTTCCTTGGTAGAACCAGGGCGAGGATGGGGACAACATTGTTGTAAGAAGGTTGAAGAATCACAAAATTAAAGAAAGAGAATGTTGCGGTAGGAAGAATCCTGAGTTAGAGATGGTGAAATAAAGAGGTGAAAGGAAGAGTCAGGTGGTAGAAGAAGTAAGTATGATTGCCTAGAAAGACGGGGCGGTTCAGGTAATCCGACAAGGGCAAGATTCTGAGTCACTAGGTTATAAAAGGATTTGGTATACAGTCCCGCCTTGGTTTGCCTTCCATGCCGGATACAACAGAGATAACTGTTTCAAGCCCTAATTACATAACCAATATAAACCGCTGCCAAGAGGTATCAATTTCAGCAGTTTGCCACGATTTTGATTAGCCACACCTAGAACCTGCAAAGTGATAAGGTCGACGAGGGCTGAAGAGGAGCAGAAGGTGGACACCATGGTATAGGATTTTGAAGACTTATTCGGTTTGAGCAGAAGGTTCAAAGTTCATCAAACGAAGTCTCTTCGCCGGGTTGGTTGGAGTTCTAGAGACGGACCGCTTAAGAGAGTGTAATAGCGCCCCTTCTTTGGAGGATTTTGATAATCTCTTGATGGCCTCCCTCCGAGGCGGCCTAGAGAGCGTTGCCCCTGTAGACCATCCTACGCATTAACATACTCCCTCTTATCTATAAGCGATCTGACAATCTCTTGATAGCCTCCCCCCGAGGCGGCATAGAGAGCGTTACCGTACCTGCCACCCTGCGCGCTGACGTCCGCTCCCTTGTTCAAAAGCAGTTCGACACTCTCTATCTACAAACAAGTCAAAGAGATTTGGTCGACCCTAGTGGATGACGATCTGTACCAGATGATGAAATTACGATTGACCAACTAGTCGACGCTGCCCAGGAAGCCTAGGAGTTAAATATTGAGATCTTTAAGCATCTATCTGATACTGTGCCTCATAGCGTTGCTAATTTTACTAAGTATATAGCGAGTTGCGCCACCCCCCGGTTCACTCACTAGCACTATAGGCGACCCCAAATTCTGACTATAAGACGTCTTTGACTTTGTATATGCTAACAAGGGCACAATAAGTGCGTGCGATGGTATCTTCCTATGTCTTCAATTCACGAAATTGAGAAAGCCAAAAATATATCCAGTATTAGGCCCGTTCAATGATTCCAACGATCTATAAACTTAATGACTTTCCTCGCGGTAATGCTCCGCTCAAACCCTTCAATGTCACTCACAAACACAATCCGTGCAAGATGCTCATTCTCGGGAAGCATAAGGAAGAAGTCCTCGATGCGATGTCTGAGATTGTCATCAGATATAACGCCATCCTGTGAACGTTTGAGCAAGCGAATTTCCAAAGTTGATTGGGGCGTGGTCTCCAGTCTATCCAAAATAATTTGCCACTGGAGAATGCCAAATTCCTTCGTTTGCATCAAGTCGTTGATCTTGTCGAACTCGAAATACGCGCCATACCACTTGAAGCTGAAGCGATGGTCACGCCCGCGCATGCGCAATACACGGAGGTGTTCCCGGTCAGCCTTGGGAATCACAGCAGAGGCCATATCCGGTAGGGGATGAACGGAACCAATGTCACCGGTGTTATAGCGTATCAGGGGATTGCGCAGTCTTTGAAGAGATGTCTGCACGACGAGGCCCGGTTCACCAAGTGGGATCGGGTTCAGATCGGGCTGAGCTGCACTATCTAGGTCAGAAGGTGCAACGATCTCGATCAGCATGCTGCGCGTGTCAAAGACAAAATCGGTGCTGCTGCCAGTGAGGCTGTGCTCTCCCGTTAGATCGGGGCTGCTGATCGCCCAGGGACCCGCCTCTGAACTACCCAGAAAGGAAAGGATCTTAACACCGCTCAGAATCGTCTGGATGAACACCCGCTGGGGGCTGGTAAGGGGTTCTGAAGTATAGATTATCTTCTTCAGGTTGATACGATCGCGATAATCCTGAGGCAACATCGAGATATGGTGAACAACTTGAACAACTTGACTGCCGTCGCCAGCTAAGACATCGACATGGTAGTCTGCGAGAGATCTAGCAACTTCCGTAGGTGGCATATAGCTCCCGGCGCTCAAAACGGTCGCTCCCGCATTTTCCATGATCTCCGTCGTGAGATCGAGGGACCTGATCATTCCTTGATTAGGTGAACTGTGTCATTTCTCATTGGCGGTCTAGATTCAATTACCTGTAGAACCCCCCGGCCATATGGGTGGATAGCACCCAATCTCCCGGCTCAATCATACCACAAAGTTTGATTAAATTTCCCATCTGGGCCCTCTGCCGACGGTTCTCATGTGCATCCACGGCAAACAACATAGGAATCCCTCCAGAGCCGCCGCCAGTGATGGACATATAAGAACTTTGCCGATATGTGTTCAGGCGGTCCGTATCATGGATAAGCCGCTCAATGACCTTGTACCTGAAGCAAGTTAGCACACCCGCGGTATGAATTACTCGGTATGACATTCTCTTACAGTGTTTTCTTGTCGAGCAATGGCTGTTCCTGGAGAGCGGGGTTCGCCTTTTGGTCAATTAACTCACGAAGTCTCTGGATCGTGTCGGCATCGGGAGGATAATCGACATCTGGATTGTAGAACGGGTGGATTTTGGCCACGGCTAGTACTTCTGCCAATTGGTAACGTTCTGTGGCCATTTTGCACAAATCCTTTGTAGAAAGTTCCGTAGGTATAATTTCGGATCGAAGGGGGTATCAGGATAATTGAAAATAATGGGATTTCGGCGAAAGTAGACAGGGAGAGGAAGAAGAAGAAGAAGAAGAAGAAGAAGAAGAGATAGAGCAAGTATATAAATAAGCGGAAGTGGGAGAAAAAGAAATTATGAAAAAGTAGAGATCGAAAATATTTCAACGATCGTACTGCAGTTACCACATATACAGATTGATTCAATACGGTGCCTCAAAAAATCCCTGCGCTCAGCAGTCGCCCTAGTGTATTGTCACGGCTCGAAAACATAGCGCCCCCACAACGCTAGAAGCCAAAAGCCAATAGCCAATTACTCTCTGCAGTATGTTCGTTCCTTTGTCGTCCCTTGTTCCGTTTTCTAGCCAAGGTAAATGATTTCATAGCTATTAGGAAACCCGTTGAAACGAGAGGCGGCAGAAATCGTATAAGCTGTGTTTCTTCATGTTTTAGCTCATATCGACCTTTTCTGGTCGTGACCGGTAGGACTTACCTCCCATATCTTGGAATCTGAGCCAATCGCCTATCATCATCTCTTGATCCATGACCACCTCCTTGGAAATGCAATCTATACTATCACATGTTGGGCCCCAGATAGAATATCGATGAGGCTTCCACTCACGCGGGGCAGGTGTGGATGTCCCTCGCAGCTCTACCAAGGTGGGCACAAATATTTTGTCCTCGCTCCATTTCATGCTAAAGCATCCATAGAGACCATCATTCAAATACAGCATATCTGGTTGCTTGGTTGTAGTGTCTTTCTGGGTTCGGCGTGCAATGACTTGACACACCATCGTATAGAACCCACTAGCGTAGAATCGTCCTGGTTCGGCGATTAAGGTTACTGGACTAGTGAACTGGCGGGCAATTTCCTCTCGGAGGGAATATGCCATAGTCTCAAAATTGGTGTCCTCAAAGCCACCACCAATGTCCAATATCTGCATGTCAAATCCTAGCGATTTCGCGTCGTCGAAAACACATTTGGCGTGCTGGACTGCCGTGACGAAGGCATTGGGATCTGATGCCCCAGATCCTACTTTGTGTCAGTTACTTGGAACCATTCTTTTATTAAACTGAAGCCAAAAAGAAGAGACCACAATGCAAGGAAAAAGAACCATACCGATATGAAAGCTTACTCCGACAATTTTCAGTCCCAACTCACGAGCATATTCGAGCAATGTTCGTGCAATCTCTATGGGGGCTCCAAATTTCTCGCCCAAAGCGACCTTGGCAGTATGATCTTGCACATAGATCCGCAGGAGCAACTCCAACCCAGGACTGATTTTCAGGATCTTGTCCAGCTCGTCGGAATTGTCAAACGTAGTCCACCGAACCCCTCGCCGTGCAGCTATGTCTAACGCGGAAGGCGCTTTGCAGGGATGAGCGAAGATGATTCGACTTGGATCAATTCCCATATCTAGCACTTGTTCAATCTCTGCGAGAGAGGCGCAATCAAAGTTGACATCCATATCGGCTAGCAGTTGCAGTAGTTTGGGGTCCGGGTTGCATTTTACCGCTGGGATTTTGTCAGTCTTGCTGCTCGGGTGATATAGATCAAGTATTACTGACCATAAAATGGGTGGATATTAGGCAATGCATTTCTCCATCTTTGATGCTGCTGGACGATCTTCTTTGTATCAGCTACAAAGAACGGTACGTCATTCTCGCGACCACATGGGGTTTTGCTGAAGAAATGCAGGCGAGCATGGATCGCATCATCAATCAATTGCTCCTCAATGGATGGCCCGTAGCTTCCCATTTTATTTATTCTTCTTGTCAACGACCCATGTGATATCTTCCCCGGTCGTTTGGATCTGAAGCTTTATATAGTTATTCAGATGTAATTTTGTATTTCTTTTTTGGATTTTAGCAAACTCACTAGTGTAGCCACATGCAAGCGAACGTAAGAAATTGAAAAAAAATCTTTTACTCGCGCAAAATTTTCGAAGAACTTGATCATGCAGCTTGCAGGCTACAGATGCGGTATTTTTCGGCCAAAGTAGGACGCTTATGTGGAGTGAGTGCAATATCAACCTGTAGGGATGGCGACATGTAGGATAAGACAGCAACTGTGGTGTGTCATAATATTATATTTCGCTTCTGCATCCTTATTAGTCGTCTCATGTACAGTATGTATAATTCTTGTGTCTTTTCTCTACCATTCCCAACGTGTTGTGTGGAGCCCCGGGAACATAGTGGAGGTGGGACACGGAAAGCCCGACAAGGCACTAGCGGAATAGGACCAAACCCCAGCAAAGGCATTAATGCGAGATCTTCAAGTATATTCACCGGAACAGTGGGTACCCATCGCGATCGATCGGTGGAGCTAATTATAAACCAGAGAATGCTAGTAAACCTAATATGAAGAATATTACACCACTAGTCATAATACATGCCTTCATCAACCCTCGAGATTATCGTCTTAATTCTCGACTCGCAGGATTCGAGGCCTGGGCTTATTCGTTTGAAGTGGCAAGTAAAATCAAAGCCAAAAAAAAAAAAAGCAAAATGAATATGATGTGTAGTTGGAGATTGACTACACATTACTCTGTACTCCGTACTGCAGGCGGATCTGATAGTTTCTACCCAGCTGTACCTGCATGTAATGCAGCCAGAATCTTCGCCAATCTTGCCGGAAGGGGAAGAATATCTCTAGCTGACTGGGCCGTGGCCAATACCGCGTGATTGTTCGATCAACAATCCTCTTTGTTTACAATTGATAGTTTGAATGGGTCCAGTTCGCATAGTATTACCGCTTCCCTACGGGCGTAAGCTTACCTGTGCAGTGGAAATTAATGGGACATGTCATAGAGCCGAAAAAATGAGGTACATTTCCTAAGTTCTATCGTGTATTCCATTACTGCGTACTCCGCTTGACTGAACAAATCCATGTAGCACCATCAGACACAGCACAGAGTCTTCCGGGACTGCATCGCCAAGTCCCTAGTCCAAGGTATTCTCCGTTGACTGCATGATAAGTCCCGACCATATGGCAGCGCTGGGGGTTACCTTCAGACAGCAGCACGTCATATTTGGGCTGATCTATCTTGCGCTGCACAACGAATAGAGTCTTTCCTGCTTCCAATTTCGGACACCGCATCTCCTCCAGTAGTGCCAGCCAGGTGGAATAAGGAACCTCATCGCCAAAGAGAATACCGGCACCCTTTCCCCCTCTAATTGGCTTCAGGATGTATTCTTTTTGGAGGACTTCTGACGCTATACAAGCAGTGATGAACTGATCAAGGGCCGCAGAGCCCGGTAGGATGGTAGGCGTTATGCCCCGATCAAGGCATTCAGCTTGTCTGCGGGTGATGATGCCTCTAGAGACCAGAGTCTCCAGTTCTTCTCGTACAAGGCCAAGCATCCTCTTGTCGTGGGCAAGCAGGATTGTCCGCATATCGTTAAAACACCGAACACTGATCTGGCGTTTAATCTCCGGATCAAGGGCGTTTATTTCCCGTTGGTGAAGTTCGAGGCCAACTTGATGGACCTCTTCCACAAGTTCACCGGATTCGGTAGTAATAGTATCAACGGCACCTGCTTGGGCGAGGCAGCACAATTTGAATCCAGTATCCTTAGAGGGATCTGGGATGATTCGGAGTGCTTCCGGGCTTATGAGTCGTGGTTTAATACCAAGTCGTTTCTTGGCGAATTCGATAAACATAAAGATATCAATTCCGCGTTCCTCACCTTTGACCAGGTGCAAGGGGAGCTTGTTGTCGAATAGGTTGAATAATCCTCCGAGGATCTAAAAAAGTCAACACCAGCTTCTTCTTTTATAGACCAGGTCGCCATAGTTCCAGTTCTTTTCTTACTTACTGATTCAGCATCGACACAGTGCATCAGACCCCGAGACTCAATATTGAATGCCGAAAGCGAGTCTTGGCCAAACCCTCCATGCATAAAGCCATTCCAGCAAAATCTCGCATTTATTTCGCAGATGCGGAATACCTCCATGCCGGCTTCGTCAATCTCAACCAAGAAGTCCGGTCTCCAGGATCCCTGTCTCTCATTCCACGGTCGGAACAGGCGTGTATTTGAGTGGATCCACTTTCGTAAGGGCAGATAGTCAGTATACTGCAATAACCTAGCACCGACAGTGAAGACTTATAGACCTTGTCGCACGTGTACTTATGATTGAGCATCCGTCCGAAGTCTCATCCCCTGAGTCAAATAGCGATGCATTAGGGGCCAATACCCCACTGCTACTCCGTCGAAATCAAGAAGTTCCATCCAGCACCGGGGGATTTTGGCTCTCGCTGCTCTGCAACGGCCGTATCCTAGTATGTTTGCTTATTACATGCTCGAGTATGACTGTGAGTACGAGCCTTTATTCGACGCTTCCTTCGCACATCCAAGAGAGGTTTGAATGGGGCCCAGGTTCAGCCGGGCTCCTGTTTGCTGGTCTTGCTGTTCCAGGTATTCTGATCGGTCCCCTTGCTGGTTGGGTCCGTGATAGGGTTGGGGCACGATACCCAGCGGTAATCGGTTCTATTCTCCAGGCGTTATTTTTAAGCCTCTCGGGAATTGCAGGGAGCGATAGCTTCTCCTGGTTCAGTGCCCAGACCAGCGGCAAAAGAATATACTCAACCTCTGTCATTGCTATCGGCATATTGCGACCATTTGTGTCTGGTATCGCGCCTGCCGAGCTGACTGGTAAGTGACCCTTGTCCCAAGGATTTGTATGCGACGATAATAAATAGATAGTAACAGCTGCTGCAAAAACAATCCATGAGAAGAACCCGGGTCCTTTGGGGGCCGAATATGGCGTATCACGCGTAATCGCTATGATGGACGTTGCTGCCTCCCTCGGTACGATGATTGGCCCAATCCTGGGCGGTTCTCTTAAGGCACTATTCGGTTATGAGTATATGAGCTTGACGTGGAGTAAGTCATCCAACATCTATGATATTCGTCGCTTATAGTTATAGGTCTTCTGTATCTCATACTCGCTGTGTTTGCAATGTACTTTTTGGAATCCAAGGAAGCGAATAGAACGCCCCACTCTGAAGAAGATGCTTAGTGCTAGGTGCTATTCTACGCCTAGTGCAGGAGAATGACCGCAAGGAACTCGCGATTGATATGGAAACCTTCAATGCAGACTCAAAAGAAAACAGAGATACCACATAAGCTCGAAGACAGATGAAAGCAATCTCTCTGGAATGGGCATAATTCATCACTAAACGTTGTCATGTGTCTACAAAAATTAAAAGCTCGATAAGATATTAGATAAAAGTGAGGTATATCTAAATAGCTATAGTTACTAGCGAAATGACCTAATAACTACCTTAATAGTGGTACTCTTAAAGTCTTCGCTAAAATATACTGACTAGTTCATAGATAATATTTATATAATGTCACGAGCCAGGTCATTTGTTACAATAGAGTGCATTCCAACTAAAATATCAAAGCTAAAGAGAGAAGAAGAAGAAGAAGAAGAAGAAGCAGCAAGCGGTAGATCCCTGGTGATTGAATAGCAGAAGCCAACCCACATGAGCAAACAACCTCTTTCCCAATTAGGCTTATTAGCAATTTAGAAACAAAGAAGGAAGCAAACGACAAACAATCTGGGAGAAGCATGTGATAGGTGAATTATGTAGCAGATCGTAACATATAACGCCTTTTACGTTCTAGAGAGAGTAGCAAACTTGCATTCTAGTAATCGCTACCTTTCCGCGGGTAACAATCTCTTCCCTTATAATAGATGTAGGAGTTAAACGGCTCTTTAAAACTACTTACTATATGTATTATTATCGTCGAGGACACTCATATACGGGGCATGCAAATTGTGCAACACATTGTCAGTGCGGGACCCAAAAGGCTTCTGCAGATTTACTTGACCGAAAGCCAAGGTACACCATAGGTGAATTTTTATTTATTTTTAACACTGTGTTATTGGACCTCGCACAACACAGAAATTGCACAGCCGATCTGGGAATCCCACTATGTTGTTTGTATGCCACTAGGCTAAAGGGCCAAAAGGCACAATGTTTGGTCCGCGACCAAACACAGTTTCACTATGGCCTTGGAATTTAGGGTGTAGAACATGGAGGCCGATTTCGATTTGACATGACCAAGCGTTGAAGATGCACGAATCTCGAAAGACTGGATGAGCTAGAAACGATCGACCCAAGATCACTACCACCGTGGCGAGCAGAGTCGTTCACAGAGATTGAGATCGAGTCAGACCGGGGGACAGCTATAGAGCGTGCTGGGACCGTACAAGCCACATCCGATACGGTCGTCTACTATGATGCCTCTGGACGAGAGAGTCACCTAAGAGCCGCCGTCGTAGTACTACGACGGCAATCTCTTCTGTACAGTGCTCTTCTCCCCTTAGCTTTGATATCTTAGTTGGAATACACTCTTTTCTTATAAAAGACCTGGCTCGTGACATGATATCAAAGCTCCTCTCTACAAAGGCCTGTGGTTAAGAATCGGCACGCTTTCGTACGGCTGTACAGAGGTCTCCTTGCGAGTACATTCTTAGCTCGAAACAACCCTTCTTTTTTATGGACAGCTCGGTGACGTGACGTACCCAAGTGCGTGAACTAGAGATTGGGCTGCTCCGGGACACTCAGTAAGCTGTTTGCGAGAGGCTGTTTGGATCCTTCTTTGTTCTTTCTTTCTTAAATCTACCTGCTATTTTTCTTCTTTTTTCGACCTCATTTCATTCTTCTTGATCTTCTTCAAAATAGATCAACAAATTTATTAACTTCGAGCCGAGCTCCGTGCCGAATTCGCTTCTACTATCGATACCCTTCGAGGCGAAATTCAAGTCTAGTCTTAGTTGATTTTACTCTCTAGTAGGCTTCTTCTTCTTCTTCTTCTTCTTCTTCTTCTTCTTCTTCTTCTCTCTTTAGCTTTGAGATTTTAGTTGGAATGCACTCTTTTCTCGCAAAAGACCTGGCTCGTGACAATACTAAGGAGTTCTATGATATAGTAATGTTTAAAGTCGAAATACTCCAAGGAAAGAAACTAGTACTAAGGTTCCTCTTCTAAGCGATAAACGAACCCAGACACTACATGTTAATTAACTAGCTGTTTCAAGGTATCTACACAGCCCTTCGCCTGGCAATGAGGTATTATTACTGTCTTAAGCCAAGTCAGGTTGTATTGACCACACACACACTACTGGTCCTATAAAATAGACTGAGAACTAGCAACAGGAACGAGGCATGAACTAGTTAGAAAGATCCCACCTTAAAGGAGACACGCATTAGGATACATAGACACTGGGGAGGAAAATGATGCACAGAAGAATGTAAATATTGTCACAATTGACTTAACGTTGACAGAGCCTCCCATAGAGGAACAAAAGCTAAGAGGGGACAATGAGAAGCGAAAAATAGGTTCAAGGATAAAATGCTCTGAAGAACACGAATGAGGACTCACTTTACAGCCAGAGATAATAGTAACAGGAGAAGGGAATGCAAATCACAGGGGTAAAAACCGCAGGAAACAAAAAAAGCAAAACATTAGGAAGCAAGGAAACTGTAGACAAAGGAAATAAAAGAAATGCTAGATAATTAATCAAACACCCGACGGATGAAGAGGAATCGCTCCATGCATAAGAAGGGGGACAAAAGCAGGGTATCACGGGGTATCCAAACAACCTCGCTGCTCTTTCAAGCAACTCAAAAGAAGCAGAATGATAGGTTGAATCTGCTTCTAAGATCAAAGCGTAAACTGCATTGCTTGATCGTTCCAATCTCATTGGCCCTTTTGAGATGGAATGTTGCTTTTTATGTAGTCAAATTGCAAATCAACGGTCATCACCGGCGCGGGACTTGGCACGTCTTCGGAAAAAATCCATGACTTTGCGTGCTGCCCCAGAGCTACCGGAATGGTAAGACCCATCACGCTCATATTCGTAGGCGTCAGCGAATTTGCGGTGGTTCTTCTGCAGAACACCCGGCCCACGTCCTGATCGACCAACTTGCATCGATTGCCTAGGCACGCTGTCATACGGGCCATTGTAATCGTCGTAGTAGTTTGGCTTAGACGAGTGGTTTTGATGACCAGGGTGGTCTGCAGAGTTCTGGTAGACTTGCTCAGCTGAGGGGACTCCAAATGAATCATTCTGGTTATCAAATTGAGAACCCAGGTCTGCGAACTGTTGATCAATATGGGCCTCATAGCTAAGGGGCTCGGCTTGGGTATGAACATCCTCGCCAGGGCCCTCGTCGACTATTCCCATGGCATCTTGAGTGCCATAGCTTGTCGCCCGAGAACGACCCTGCGCCGGACCTGCAGGACCCGTGGCGGGGCGTTGCGGGGCATGGGGATCGACTGGACGAGGGATCTGCGAGGTTTCTTCGGGTGTCTGAGCCCGGGTATTAGAGAAACCTCTGAATGAGAAAGATTGCGGGAGTAATGAGAATCGACGAGGACGGGTTTCGGCGCCAGCCTCGCTTGTCTTGCGATTATGGGGGTGCTGCATAGAGCGGCGGGAATCCACAGATATTCTAGAGCTTTCTCTTGGTAGAGGCTCCTTCATGCTGACAGGTGGGTAACGCTTGTCCTGTTTTGCGCGAGTGGCATTAGACTGCGTACGGCCACCTAATATTGAACCGGAACGGCCGAAAAGCTTCTCGCCTAGGCTGGAAACTGTATTGGATCTCTTGTGGCCCTTTGGCGGCTCTTGTCTGGGAGTCGTGTTGAATGTTGAAGGCAATGGCTGGTTCTGGGTGCTTGGACGACCGATAGAGGTGCTCGATGCCTGGGCAGGATCCTGTGCAAGAGCAAATTGCCGGCTCTTGGGCTGTGCTAGGCGGCCTTCTGTGTTAGTTGCGGTAACAGTAGGAGCCACCGGTTGTCCATAGGAGCCGCGAGAGGGTAGACGACCAGTGTTTCCAAAGGAGTTCATAGATCCACCAGTGGCTGGCCGAGGCCCTTGAGGCATCGCAATCGCCTGTGACCCAGCAAGTGCTGCATTGTCTGAGGTTGAGCGCGGGAAGTGGCCTGGAAGTGGCTTGTTGAGGTTGAGTGCGGGTGCATCTGTAGGTTGGTGTGCAGTCTCTGTCGGCTGCTGCGCCGAAGTCGCAATTTGGGCCTCGGATGGAGCCGGGACTCGGCTGCGTGATGCAGGCGGTTCCGCCGGAGGTTCTCCTCGGGTCGTTTGTGATTGAGGGGCAACATATTCGACTTGTACCGTTCTCCGCTTAGCATCGCGGGGGGTCCTGGACTTTTCAGACGGCGGGTCTTGAGAAACATCTCCAGCATGATGGTTCAAACCACCAACAGCAGGAGCAGTGTTCTGATGTGTCTTCGGTGGTTCGCGCACTGAGGCACTGCGGACAAGAGGCGGTGCTTCTTTTTGGGTTTCTGTAGACCAATGTGAGTGACTTGAAGCTTGACTACTTGTAGAAAGCAAGTCCTTACCAGAGGGGATAGTTGTGTTCGCAATATCCACAACGTTTGTCGTGCTGCTTGTGATGTGAGACACAATGTTCGAGAACTCGCTGAGCCAGCTGTGTCGGGCAACCTCGAACAGGTCCGCGCGTTTCCGGGGATCAGGAACCAGTATCCGTCTCAATAGATCGCGTGCATGCGGTGTGACATATTCCGGGAATGTGAGAGGAGTAGTGACAATATATTTGTAAAGAAGATTAATATTGTCGCCATCTGGGTTCGCTGGGTCGTCGTCGAAGGGCAGGTATCCCGCCAGCATGGCATACTAGATTTCACAAACAAGTTAGTTCAAAGTCAGTTTCTCACGGCTGTAGGAAAAACATACCAAAATTACTCCACAGCTCCACACATCCACCTTCCGGCCTGTGTACAAAGAATCGCTCACAACCAGCTCGGGGGCTGCATAGCAGGGACTTCCACAGCTGGTCTGCATAAGATCGCCTCGCCTTAGCCCATTTGGACCAATCCTGTCAAGCCGCTTCCGTTTCACATATTCTTTGTTGGTCAAGTTGTACTCGGTTTCCTCGTCTAGGGGATCCACCGGGTCGAAGGTGTTGGCGAATCCGAAATCAGTAATGATGATATTGCGATTCCGATCAAGTAGCAAGTTCTCTAGCTTGAGATCACGGTGGACAATACCCTTCTTGTGCAGATAACCAACTCCGGAAACCAGCTGAGCAAACAGTCGGCGTGCAGAATTATCCTTGAGATATCGATTATTTAAGATGTAATCGAATAGTTCACCTCCTGAGGCGTATTCCATAATGATACCAATGTGACGGTCAGTTTCCACCATTTCGTGAAGACGCACTATGTTAGGGTGCGCCAGCTCACGTAGAATGGCGATTTCACGGTATATTTTTGGTAGTCGACTGGGGTTGGTCCCCAATGTGTCTCTCCGGATGAGCTTGATGGCCACCTGGATACTGCCATCGCGCTTCCACCCCAGCTTGACCTTTCCAAACTCACCCTCTCCGAGGGTTTGTCCGAGAATGTACGAGCCGAATGTAGTTTCCTTGCGCTTGACAACGTTTCCATTATTGTAATCGTGACGACTTCGAGGCCCACGAGCCTCCTCCGCACCGTCGGCGCTAGCTGCATCGAATCCAGATGAAGAGGCATTTTCTGTGCCAGCCTGTCGTACCTGTTCTCTCTCTTGGTCAATAACATGGTCGCTGACCGGCACAGAATTGACATCCGCGGTTGATTCTTTCACAAAGTTTTCCTGGCCAGGGATACTGTCCATTTCCGACTCGGTGGGGTTTGTGACTGGTGCCGTCCTTGATTGTTGTACTTCGCGAGAAGTCTCCTCAGGCTGGTGCCTCCGTGACCTGCCATTTCGGTCGTCGCGATTGCGATCACGGCTTTCTTTTCGATCAGACCTGCTCTTGCCTTGTCGGGAGCTACTCGTTTTCTCTGTGGATGTTCCATTTGGACTGCGGCGACTGTGGTGGGTGGAAGAGGTCCTCGGGGGAGGAACTGGTGGCGTACCTAACATGTCGGGATAGGCTGTGCGCCCATTCTTCTGGGCGGGAGGTGATGTGCTGGTCGATACTGCTGGGGCATGAGCGGGGAGTGGCACGACCTGCTGACGAGAAGTGCTCATAGCCGAAAGAGCTGTTCGGGACCGGCCTCAGAAACGGCTATTGGCAATTAGCAAGCTATTACCAAATGGGATGGTTTAGCAGAACGACGGGTACGCGCTGGGAGGCAGTTTGCATCGCGGCAGATAGCATACCTTCGTCTAGTAAATGCGCAAAGCCTTGATAGACTTGCTGTTTGACTGTCCGAAGCAGATTATGGTATCAATTGCGATTGGTACAATTGGCGCGAGGGAGCACAATGGGGCTGTTGGGGTGTTTGGCAAAAAGTCGGGGGCGACCGGTCGCACTCGCCAGATGACGATTCAAAGCGCAATCTATAGACATTGACATACCCGTTAGTTTGACATATTTCCCCAGATTCTTATCGATAGTCGCCAAAAATGTGCCATTTTACCCAAGAATGGGGGGGGGGGCAACTGACAGATCGATCGGAGGAATGGGGGGGGAACTATCTTACAACCAATCGCGCAAAAACCGTTGGATAGAGGTTGAATCTCACCGAGGACGCCAGGTCGCAACCTTCTTCAAGTGTAAAGACGCGTCGACAAACAACAAGTTTCTCGAAAAACGAAAGGGAAGCTCAAGCTACCTGCGCTGTAGTACTCCCAAGAGTCCCCCTCTGTCCAGACCCACGATTCGGGGTTTAGGGTCGCACGCTGTCCAAGAAATCAAGCAAACACGGTAGCAAGTGCCTCGGACGCGATTGCGAACCTGATCAACAGAACTCTGGTTCAATTGCGACAACAGTTGAACATTGTCGAAGATAGGGTGAGGGGCGGACAGGGGGCGCGATGAGGAAAAAGACGGGAAGCACCGGTCGGGGATTCTCGAAAAAGGGGGAAAGAAAGTAACCCCCAAAGAACAGAATCAAAGAAAACAGACCAAAAGAAAAAGAAAAGCCCAAAGGGTAAAAGAGCAAAGGATGAGAAAGTGAAGAAGGAAAAGAGGAGGTGAGATACGAGTGTTAGTCTGGGGGAGGCGGGTCTTTGGTTTGGCTGATATGACCGCTTGGATACATGGAAATTCTATTTAATTACATATAGCTACTTTGATATATTTTATTTATATGTCTATATGTTAAATCTTTCAGCGAACTTATATAACTATAGACATCCATGGGGGTATTGATACATCCAGGATGGTGACGACAAAGACAAGGTAGATTAGTGTCTCCGTATTTGAGAGTGGATTCAATATTAATTGGGCCATATATTGATCGTGAATCCCTTGCGCCAGTGCTAAAAAGGGCTCGACTCCCGGTACTAAAGAAGGGAGAGTATGGATTTGACGGAAATAATAATAGTAGCCTTAGAGGCGCCCAAACTGCCAGCGGTTTCAAGAAAAGGAAAGAAAAAGTAAAATAGGGGGTTTCGAATGCTAGAGTGGACACCTCAGGACGATCGTCATTATCAACCTCTCCTAAAACAGAAGTTCAGATCTCGATTTTTTTTTCTTTAACTGCATAGATTATTTATGGATATCAGATCAACTCGATTTGAAATTTCTATAGGATATGGGGTTTGAGGAATTCAAATGCCCATCTGAGAATGGCGTGCAGTAGGTTCAGCTCCCTAGCTTTGGTTCTGACAATTAGCGCATATTGTTTTTTTCGAGCTTTAACTCTTTGAAGCTAGGTATATTCCGTATAGTTACATTGATTAGTTGAAAGTGAAGATATTCAATACTTTGAGGGGGCTAGAACCAAATCTGAAAGAACTTACTCGAACCCTGGAACCACAGCCCCCAACCACGGTAGAAAGAGCTAGAACCATGGGTTGTATTTCGATCTAAGCAAATCTTGTTGGAGAATTTCGACTGCCTTGATATATGTACGAGTAATGCGCTTCTTGAATAGTCTGGTAAACCTTACTCCATGTATATGTACTTCATCTTTTTTTTAAAAAAAAAAAGTCCTCTTTTGCTACTTCTTTGAACCGGATTTCCAATACAGATAGTCAACTTCTTTGAGATTTCATTGATAAATCTCATTGGGCAAGGGCCCGTGGGCCGTCGACAACTGTCAAAGCGATGCGTTGGCAGTTTCGCCTCTACACTACAACAGTTGTATACTATCATCCAATCGATATCGGATAGATCAGCGTTAACGCATATGAGCAACCCTGTTCAATGGCTATTGCTTACTCCCAACCACCCTCACCTCCTCAATTTTTGTCTGCTGACTCTACTCCATGTACTCCGTACTTCGTACAAATAATCAATTCGCCGAAAAGACGATCTACCGTACTCTCCCTATTTTGGCGTGCCTAGCCAGAACCCAAATTCGGTTCAAGAGGTTCCTAAAGAGTCCCAGACTCAAGGTGGCGGCATATTTCTGCATACATGTGTAGAATGCGGTCGGAACTTTACTGCGATGCGAGCTCACTATCTACATATCGAAAATCGTAAAATAAACAAGCCTTAAACAAGCTTGTAAAAAAGGGAAATCATGCTGCCCGCCCTACCAGAGTCATCAACAATGAAACCCAAATATCTTCATGTACGAGATCTTGTTCCCCCCAAAGCGCTGGAATTGCCATGTGCGCCAGCCCCCAGATTTTTAGCGCTTACCCCCTGACTTGGGCGTCCCGTCGAGGGACATTGTCCCTGACGCACCATATGCAGGAGGCGGTGTGGGGTTAGGCGACGCACGCCGCACAACAGGGTCCCTGGCGCCCAAACCAGAGGAGCGCGAAGCTGCCTGCGCAGCTGAAGGTGAAACATGGCCGCCATCACCACCACCAACGACAACCTGTTGCCCGTCGCGCATTTTTCCAACAACCATGCCCTTGGCAACTGATTTCAGAAGCGCACGACGACTGACACCAGTGGCGTCGATATAAACTAATCCAACGTTCTTTATGCCGCCCGTCAGGTTGGTTGCGACCGAGCCTGCCTCGCTACCGTAGCGGTGGTCGATCATGGAGCTGGCGGCGGTGGCTCCAGAGAAGAGCATGTTCCGGGCGCTCTGCTCGATGCCATCGGCCAAGGTTGAGAATGCGATCATTGATTTGTTAAGCACGCCAGGCTTGTATTCGGGTGGTGGGTTGCGCTTGTCGATGCCTTTCCGGCCAGATTCTTGCTTGCGCGCCAATGACGCACCTAGGTTCTGTGCAACCTTTCCGACTTGTCCGACTGTGCGCGCAGAAATATCCGCCGCTCCGTTAGAGAAAGTGCCAACCTTGCGGATGCGCGCGTGAGTAGCGTCCGAGAATTTCAGAGGCTTAACATTCGGCTGCGTCCTCTTTTGGAAATTCTCCGCCCCACTCGCGATAGCACTCGCCAGATATGTTGATCCAGTTACGATCAGCCGAGATGCTGTGGCGGAACTCTGAACGAGTGTCGAGTTCTTATACGCCGGGTGCCGGGCCATCGCCAGGTATTCTTCGGACACATTGCTAACGCTGACTTGGTTGCCTCCGCCTTCCGCAGGGAGTTCAATTCCTACCGGTCCTATTTGCGGCATTCGTCAGTTGCTGATTTTGGAGGTGCTCATAATCCAATACACTTACTCTTAGAGCCAGGCTTCACGTCGGCATCTTCGACTACATTGTAGCCATCCCCTAGCTCTCCGACCACACTGCCGTTTTCTTCATCCACGAGTACAATTCTTCCATGGGTATCTGCTTTCTTTGTATCTGGGGTCCCAACATAACCCTCACCGGGTGCGTAGTCGGCCGGGTTATAAGCAGTATGATCCCCGGCCTTCGGGTGCGGAGTGCGCTCGAGGAATGCAGTGCATTGCGCAAGGATGGATTCAAAGGTATCAATGTCATCTTGGGACACGTTGCTGGGGCCTGCACCAATGCTAGGGAACTGGATACGAATGAAAGCACCAGCATCAGGACCCATGTCCCAGCGGGGAATCAGATAACTGTCGGGGGGCTGGTGAAAGATTTGTGTGGTCGCTGGTATCGCAATATCGAGCTCAGGTGGGAGGTATAGGTGAAGGTAGAAATCCTCTTCCGGTGAATCTTCAGGGTAATCTGTCCCAGGGCCAGCAGTGGCGGTATTGGTTGGGACCATTAGCAGTGATAGGGTTTGAGGGCCGGACGGTGTGAGTTCTTGCTCTTCGCCATTCTGGATATGGAAAGCACGGATATTATTGACGCTGTATAGCAGTCGGGGATCGTGTGCTGCGCTCGCCATTTTGTTGGTTGCTGTCACAAAATGGGGGGACTGCTCGCAATTTAAGGTGCTGATAACACGGTTATGACGTCGTCCACAGGTGTAACAATGTCTGGTACTAAGCTGATAGAAACAGGCTCAGGAAGACCTCTTAAGGACAACGGAAAATGAGAATCGTTGAAATAGGAGTCAAATCTATTTTCAGACGACAGCCAAGGAGGGGCTTCTTATGAGATCATGCCCGAGCGCTTAGATAAATGAGGGATGACCCGTCCACTGGACAAAAGGAGGCTGTGTTACGCCACACTATATCAGCACCGCCACATATAACCTAGCCACACTTGGCGGGGTTCTGAAAGTGCATCTGATTGGTCAGTATTCCCCAGACATTGAGGTCCATATATGACATCCAAAAGCAAAACTTGCCTCGTTCGTTATACGGTCCAGATGTCCACATTCCAAATATTATCAGATTTACATCTTGAAACTCCCTCTTCATATGATGTGTTCAAAATCTCTCCGAAAGCACCATATCTTGCCCTCCTAGGTGACATAGGAGTTGTCAAGGACGCAGACTTCATTACCTTCATTGAAACCCAACTGCGCCAATTCCAGATCGTTTTCTTCCTATTAGGTAACCATGAGCCCTACTATTCAACCTGGGAGGACACAAAACAAGCCCTTCATCAATACTCGGCGTCTGTCGATCGTCGGCGTTCAGCTATGGAACAAGATGGACATCCGGAAACTATGGGTTCTTTCGTTTTCTTGGATCAGACTCGCTACGATCTCTCGCCAGATGTAACTGTGCTGGGCTGCACACTCTTCTCGCGGGTGAGCGAGGCCCATAAAGAACACGTCAGCTATGGTCTCAACGATTTCTATCACATAAAGCACTGGACCGTTGACGATCACACAGCTGCTCACGAAGCAGACTTGGAGTGGTTGGATGGACAAATTTCTCACATCGCTTCCTCTGAGCCACATCGTAAGATCGTGGTTTTCACGCATCACAGCCCAGTTACTCAGGATCAACGGGCAGTTGATCCAAGGCACGTGAATAGCTCGCTATCGTCGGCCTTTGCCAGCGATCTGTCAGGGCAGGATGCTTGGAAGAGTCCGCTAGTGCGATTATGGGCATTTGGGCATACACATTTTAATGTCAGTTACATTGAGGAGGGTACCGAGAAGATGGTTGTCAGTAATCAGCGCGGTTATTACTTTTCTCAGGCACAGGGATTTGATGGGGAATTAGTAGTTGGAGTCTGATACAATACATTAACAACCAATTCCGATCACACTCTGTATTGACTCGGGTACGATACCGTCAGTTGAATGGCAATAATTCGCTTACTTCCTATGCTATACATTGAAAAGTTGGTTTGCACCTCTCACACCTTTCTTACGCGTATGCTCCTAAAGGGGAAATAATATTCAAGCCAAGCAAATTTCAATCTGTGATCATGCAATAACAATTTTAGACACATCTCGCGACGTTTGAGACTTATCTTAGCCTGTCTTGTTCTCGCTACTGTCTCTATATATATTACAAAATACCATATTTATTGCCGATCCAAGAGAATATAACATATCTGCACTTACAGCCCGAGCAATCCTAACTAGACCTTGAGCGACTACATTCTTCGGTCCGTCCTTTTTGTACTGTTCGATAGTCTCAGCGTTGACCAGTTTTGGCATTTGAGGATCCTCGGGACTATTCCCCCTGCGATGGGATCTCCTTTGTAATTGTTTCCAATATTATCGCGGACATGGATGTGATATTTGAAATCAAGACTACAGGCTTCAAGGCTTGTGTGTTATATTCATTAGAGTCGTATGCACCATGGAAAAGGGGGTCACGGCAGCCATTAGGAAAGTCTTATTATGCCTCAGCCTTCTGCCGAGATGATCACCTTCGCGAGGAAGGAACTGACGCCACCTCTGGACTTCCACACAATGGTATAATCTATAACACAATATCGGCGAATGTAGGGTGGTACCACGACTCGGACGACAGTATGCGTGCATGCATCTCCACCTTCCGAAGCCATAGGAAGAATATGGTGGTGGACTCTGAAGTGGGACTAGGTGCGGACGTGGTTATAGTCGCGCATAGGGCTCTGCTGTTGACTAATTCGGACCTCTCTACTTCTTGAACATCCGCAACGGCTTCAGTTCCGAGATAAACTATATGGTAGTGGTGTGCCCGCAGCTAGACCAGATCTCAGACTCTATGTGAGAGGGAAACAGGTCGACGTTGAAGTTTAGGTGCATGGTGAATGTAAATTATTGAATAGTCCAGAAAGCTACCTAAGGGCTAGAAACTACATATATGAACTTTGACAACACCAGGGATATGATAAACTACTATTAGACTAGTAGTAGGTCGTACGATCCATTCTGCATCCATTGAAAAGGTTTACACCGTTAGTCACATACCTTAGAGGTAGTGAGAGTGGAAAAATGAAAAAGCAAAACGCTAAAGGAAATGGACCGGCAGCGGTTCGAACCAGATTTTGCATGGACTATTATTCTAACAATCGAGTTCTACCACATCATCACAAGAATACACCTACGTACATACCACCCCGACAGAACTAACGATATGTAGAGGGGAGGGTGCTCTGGTTAGTGACTCCATACAATCTTGGAACCTTGGAACGTTCCATGGTTGGCCTCCACGGGTCATCCATGGGTAAGAATTTTCACCTTAATCTCATCGTTGCCTTTCTTTTATCTGATTTATATTCATGCTTAAGCAATTACACCTGTTATCATCTAATAAGTAATCAAGATAGAGATAAAAATCCAATCCTTACCATACAAGACAATAAACTTAGTGAACATTGACATCTTATACTTCCACACAATAACCTCGCACAAACTCCAACCTTGATTCTCCACGATATATACCTTCAAATATATTCTCCATGTGTTCCACTTGGGCGCGTAACTCAGTTGGTAGAGTGTTCGCTTTGCATGCGAAAAGTCCAGCGTTCGAATCGCTGCCCGTCCATCTCTTTTTGCCTTTTGTTTTGTGCGTGCATACGGGGCTTCGATTTTCTCTAGGGCCATGGCCGTCTAACCTTTTTGGTCTTGCATGATTTCCGAAAGTAAAACTAGTTCGCCAATGAAGTAATGAAATAGAGCGAGTTATTCGTTAAAAGCGAGGTTTTCGTAATGTTGAGGTGCAGTATACAAAAGCTGTATTCGATCGTAAAAAACTATGTAGGCTCCAATGGGTGTCTGTTTGTACTGGTAGTGATGTTACATACAAGTACAATGTAAATGACTTCGATCATGTCGATGAATAAGTTCGCTTCTGACGAGCCCAACATCTTCTAAGTCTCTATTCTGGCCCCCACTCAACGATAATTCTTAACAATAATTTTTGAAATTAAGCATACCCATAGAAAGGCACGAACAAGTTAATCGTTAAACTGGTATTCACATTGATAAGTACAAGGCGGAATTAGATACATAGTGAGTTGAACCCGATATTGACCCAGTGGGTTCTCAAAACGTGCGATACTTGGAGCTTTAGATTAGCAGCCTCATATCAATGATCTGCAATGGATTACAATCTGTATACAGCGTGGTAAGGCCCAAGTTAGCGCTGTACCCGCTCCGCAGAAATGACGAAGAGCCTTTCTAAATAAGCTAAGTCTCAGTTTTAGTTTATTCGCTTTTATGAATCCCATCATGGACATAGACAGAAGCATCATTAAGTGCTCAATCCAGACTTCGTACACCAAGCTGAGCAGGATCAGGGACGTCATCATGAACCTGCTCCTGTAGGCGAAAGCGGGTATCATCGAACACGAACGCAACGGCTATAGTGGACGTGTAGATGGCACTCCGGCGTACGAGAGTCCAATCCCCGACAAGACCCGAGATTTGTTGAGGACATCACCATGTTCTCTCCATCCTCAAGTTTATGGGTTGGTCTGAGCAGATGAGGGTGACCTCCGTTAGAATCGTGTTGGCAAACTACCCTTTGGCCCACGCTACGGTGACGTTCGTGCCTGAGTGCATCAATAGACACCATGGCTAGTCAACTGAAGCTAAACACCATCATAGATTAGATCACTAGGATGGTAATGTAGACGTACCTAGACTTAAGGATGAATCTGGATCTAACCCTCTGCACTGACCCCACCCTCTACATGTATGGATTTGCCAACCGGGACGACAAGATGTGCAAGAATATGATCCCATGCGATAAGACCATCATGTGAATACACTTTTACCAAGGTTCAGAATCATGTAGAAGTAAACAGGTCATCAACGCTAACACGATTATAATAGAGGAGACGGCCTGTAACGCAAGGGTGTGATGAACAAGCTCGTGGAGATGTGCGCTTACTCGAATCCTTCGGATGGCACAATTTAGTTGATGCCACCACCACACACGCTAGGGAGTAAGGCCATGATTTCGATCAGGTTCCGGAGGGACAATACGCCCGTGTTCGGGTTGATACGGTAGGGCATGGTCATGCGAGTGAGGATGGATGGGTGGTACTGCCCTTTTTTTTTCCTGCCTATAATTTCTCCATACCATAAATTCCTTTGAGATTAGTGCCACACCGTTTCTGACGAAGACCGCTATTATCGTAGTGACTGCGACGGTGTGGTTTCAACGGTGGCTTGAATATAATTGTGTCTGAGGCACTAAATTGGTGGGGTTTGCGGGATTTGGGTTCGCGCTTGCCTATTATAGGAAAAGGTCCCGCAAGCACATCGAGCCAATTGTATCGAATCCAAACAGTGCAAACATATCGCCTAGATGCGAAATTTCGACCGAACATTCCTCGTCAATAGCGATTGCGAAGTTTAGTGAATAGCTCGCTCCCACCCCTGGAATACGATGGAGCCAGAAACTATGAACGCCCAAGTCTCGGAGGCCAGTGTCGCTGTGCCCGACATGGAGGTTCCAAAGCGCGACGCCGCAAATGATTCTAGCGCTGCGGGCGTGGACGAGCCTCCATCCAAGAAGGCACGGTTGGATGAACCCTCCAAACCCGCTCGTGTTGATATGCGCGATAGGGGAATGGCACCCATCAAGGCAGAGTACGTCCTGCTGCCCCTCAGTAATCGTAACATACTAACTTTCGCCACTCAGGTACCGCATCGAAATCATACCAAAGCCTCGCCCTGCAGATGAGACTAGTCCCGACGATGCCGCCGAAGCCGCTCCCCGTGATGACCGTGATGGTGGCAAGAAGGACAAGAAAAAGAAGAAGAAGGGTCAGAACACCAATCGCAGTTATGGTACATCCAAAGACGCGAAGGGCCTGTGCAGCACGAGAATGTTTGCAAACGAATTTGCCGCCGAAGAGTGCGAATATGGCGAGAAATGTCGTTTTGAGCACGATTTGCGCCTTTACCTGAAAGAGCATAAGCGCGAGGATCTTACCACCCTCAAGATGTGCCCCGCCTACGAAACCCTAGGCAAATGTTATTCCGGCTGGAAATGTCGCATGGTTGGTTCGCACTCAACTGAGAGAGAAACCGAAGACGGCAAGAAGGAATTGATCTTGCTGGAGGACGCAGAACGTATGGAGAAAGCTCGGCCTCTTGTGGCCAATGCAACAGCCGACGGAATTGTCAACATCATTTCCAACGAAGATAAAATTAGTCTTATGAGAAGGCGTGAGGACACCCCTCGGGCTGATGCCTACACCAAATGGTCCACCCAAGTGTCCGCAGAATTGGAGAAGGCGATCCACCAGCGATCCACCACCCGCGAGAAGGGTGAGCTCGTTGAACCGGACGAACAAGCAAAGATCGACATACAGGAGAACCGTGCTCAGTTCCTTGAGCCTCCCTTCATGCCATCAGAGAAGCGTCGCATTTACTTTGGTCCAGAGACACCCGTTTTGGCACCTCTCACGACCCAAGGCAACATGCCATTCCGAAGACTCTGTGGAGATCTTGGCGCGCAGTTCACATACTCTGAGATGGCTATGAGTATGCCTTTGATTCAAGGCTCAAAGTCCGAATGGACCCTGTTGAAGGCGCACGAGTCGGAAATGGCACCGCCAACCGTTATCCCGGGCGACAATATTGTTCAGGGCTATGATAACTCCAAGGACTCCAGGTTCGGCGCCCAGATTGCTGCTAACAAGCCTTGGCAAGCTTACAAGGCAACTGAGGTGTTATCGAAGTATACACCGAACCTGCGCGTTATTGACTTGAACTGCGGCTGCCCCATTGAACTTGTATTCCGTGATGGAGCTGGCTCAGCTCTTCTCGACCATCATTCCAAATTGGAGAAGATGATTCGCGGCATGAACACTGTCTCGCAGGAGATTCCTATTACCGTGAAGATTCGCATGGGAACCAAGGACAATCAGCCTACCGCCCAGAAGCTGGTTGAGCGTATGGTTCTCGGTGGATACGAGTCTAGCGTTCTGGACCTCGGTCCCCCGGGTGCCGCAGCCATTACTCTGCATGGACGCAGTAGACAGCAGCGCTACACTCGACAGGCAGACTGGGGATACATCTCAGACTGTGCAGCCCTCATCAAGCGCCTGAACAAGAAGCAGGATGACCTCAGTGACACCATCCGTGAACCGGATGCCCGCTACATGCCCAATGGTGGCAAGACTTATTTCGTCGGAAACGGCGACTGTTATTCGCATACCGACTACGATGACCACGTCAACAATGCTGGTGTGGACTCTGTGATGGTGGCTCGTGGAGCTTTGATCAAGCCATGGATCTTTGAGGAAATTCAGACCGGACAGTATCTGGATAAGTCCGCGACTGAGCGTCTGGCCTATATCGAGAAGTTTGTCAAGTATGGTCTCCTGGCTTGGGGCTCTGATGAGCATGGTGTTGGAACGACCCGTCGTTTCCTGCTAGAATGGCTGAGCTTTACCTATCGTTATGTCCCAATTGGACTGTTGGAGTACCTCCCTCCCAACATTCAGGACAGACCTCCTGCTTGGCGCGGCCGGAATGAGTTGGAGACGCTATTGGGCAGTGGCAACTACAAAGACTGGATCAAGATCACGTAAGTTTCTTTCACCAACTTTTCTACATATGTATTCATTAACTAACCATCCATCGATACTACAGTGAAATGTTCCTGGGCCCTGCACCCGACACCTTCAAGTTCGAGCCCAAGCACAAGTCGAATTCTTACGAGGCTGAGGGCTAAGAAAAGATTTGCATATAAAATAAATCTCGCATGTCCTAAAATTGTATATAGAATCATTATGAATACTTTGTCAAGATATATTAGCAAGGCGCTCAATTCTTGCACGCGCTAGAAGGAGGTCTTGATGGACTATTTCCCCGGCATTGAAGACATTATATGTGGTCACCGTCTGTCACACCCAGAAAGCCTAGTCGACCGTCAAGAGTTGCTCGTAGAAACCACCAAATCCACGTTCTCGATCATGGAGATGAATTTCCAAAATCCAATGACGCTTGAACCCATCACGGCCCGACAGGCCCATAGACTCATTATTGTCCTTAGTGATATAGAGTGAGATTCTATCCCGCGGGATGCGTTCATGAGGGAACGACCCAACAAGATGGCCCGCAATATCCGCGCCGAAATCCCAGCCTTCTTGTTTGGCAACCTGGCAGGAGATATTGTATAGCTCATCGCCCGACATATCTGGGTTCTCGCGATATTTTGCCTTGACTGTATTCCAGATCGGCTCAAGGGCGTCCCGCAGCTTCAGCTTATGTGGATCATCTCCTAGGACGAAAGTGCGCCCGAAGTCAGCTTCCCAGGCTTCAAATACCGGCCCCAGGTCAACAACTAGGATGTCATCGGGCTGAATAACACGATCCGGAGGGTTATCGTTGAACGGGCTCAAGGTGTTTGGTCCACTGCGGATGACTCGTTTGTGCCAATGGGTCTTGATACCATAGCGATCGAGTCCTAGTTGGTAGATTTCCGCATTTAGGGTCTTTTCGGTGATTCCTGGTCGGATCAAATCGCGTTCAATTTCCTTGAAGAGAGCGACTGCTTTATCTTGTGCACTTAGAAGCTGGGATGCTCTTTCAACCTCTACGGTGGTCAGATTGCCGTGCGTCATGGCTTTGAGAGGAAATGTAAAAAGAGTTAACGTGGGTTGGGGTTTCGGTGATGTCTATGTAAATATATATATTTTCACAAAGCCCCCAAGCTACATACCCCGAATCCCCCACTTCCCCACTTGAGGGGAATCGTTGCCGGTGACTCACCGAATACGACGTACCTAAGTACATACAACATGCGTCAACTGTTACAATTGCACATCGCTCTGTTCTACTCTCTACTTGATCGAGAAACAGGATGTTTGGAGGACTGTTAAGTGGATTATGCCGGTCTAATTGATCAGTTACTCTGTATATACTATGTAGATCTCGTGATGACGACATATACTAGGTTTTAGTCTTATAACATCGCAATAACATTATTAAACATATCGGTACAAACTGGAGCATTCCAATCAAACTAATATAAACAAGTCTAGTCTCAGGAACGAGTGAAGTCAATAATAAATACAGGTGTCCTAATTAGGGTTGATGACAGAATCACGTGCAGATCCTCCGAGGCCATGACGTATTCCTCCGAACCTGAAAAACTTCCCATAAGACCACCTCGTCTCTTGATCTCCCCTTCCATTGCCTCAACTATTTGATCCAAGGAACTTCTATTGCTTTAGTCTTTCTGTGTTTGTGCTTGTTCACTGCAGAATTGCTGCTTCTCACATTTGTTTACATTCCCCCTAAGCTATCTTTCTGAAGCTCTCAAACCCCCGCCCCTTTTGATTAGGCCAGAGACTCGATTTTAAGTACCGCTGGGTTGATAACACGCGGCACAATGACTCTCTACTACTCCCTTGTAAGTTCGACAGCTTCGTTCCTAGCTGCTTCTTGTGACACTGGTCAAGAAAATCGCTGCAGCCTAGTGCCTAAGACTGTCCACCCAACCCAAGCTGCCAACGTCATGTCCCCAGTTCTTGCCCCTATCGATGGGCTAACATAACTCTCTTATATAGGTGTTTCTCCTCCTGGTGTTCGAGATGGCTGTGTTCTTGGCCCTCGTCATACCCCTCCCTCACACCATTAAGCGCAAGCTGTTTGCCTTCATCTCGGAGAGCCCGATTATCGCCAAGCTGCAATATGGATTGAAGGTATATTGTCAATTATGAAGCCTGAAATTTCCGGTCAGACTGCTAAACCCGCTTCCAGATTACATTCATCTTTATCCTTATTTTGTTCCTCGACTCCGTGAACCGTGTGTACCGTGTGCAGCAGGAACTGTCCTCCTTCACTAAGGACGGCCCCGGCATGGGGTAAGTAGCCAATCCTTAGATATTCCAGCAAACCATCTAACCACTATAATCAACAGAGCTGCCCACCTCGGTACCGACCGCATGGAGGTTCAGGCCCGCAAGTTCTACTCACAGCGCAACATGTATCTCTGTGGATTCACTCTGTTCCTCTCCCTGATCCTCAACCGCACCTATACCATGATCCTCGAGACTCTCCGTCTTGAAGACCGTGTCCGTCTCCTCGAGGGCGACAAGAAGGCCGGTGGAAAGGACTCTGCCCGTATCGCGGAGGCTGGCTCAGTCGGCGAGATCGGTCGTCTTAAGGAGCTCATTGAGATCAAGGACCGAGATATTGAGACCCTCAAGAAGCAGTGCGAGGGTCTGACTCGCGAGTACCACAGCCTGGGTGACCAGATTTCCAACGAAAAGGGCGACAGGAACGAGAAGAAGGACAAGAAAGACCTGTAAAAGGGTTGCATTATTCGATTCCGCTGGACTCAGACCATCGAAGCTCAAGCTTTGATAGACTTTCACTCGCGCATCTTTACGTTTGCTTTGGATTGAGGCCTTCTCCGCTATCACGGGAGCCGGAACCCTTTCAGCAACAAAATCACTCGACACATTCTGGATTAAGTACTGTGCATAACTACCCTTTCTCAATGTATGGACTCCACTATTATGCAGAGGGCAACTGGGAATTGAAGTTGGTACGAGTTCTCTCTTGTTGTATTACTTTCCATGTACTGGCAGGTATCTTTTATGATTTTTCGGTGGGACCCATAGTGCTGATTCTATAGCACTTATCACATTCAATTCAATTTCAACCTTCTATATCCAATTGTATATTGATTTCCGTTGCTCTATTGTGACGTGCGGTAATCACAAGTGTGTTAAGAGTGTATGAAAAGCTAAGGGCCGGGCCAATAATCATCACGTCTAGATATCATAAGTTAATCGTAAATGTACATAGTATCCGTGAATCAGCCGATCAACAGCTGGATAGCATAATTCGAAAGTTTAAATCAGGAATGTCCAAAAGCTAGGATATACGAGCTCCTCCTCAAAAATCCTTCGAACCTGCGCGAGCACAAACCGCTCGACCTTCCCAACATTCTTTAGGACCTGCTTCCCATCTTCCTTACGACCAATCTCACTATCCACTCGGATCTCTTGCAATAAACCACCCTGCCGCTTCTGGTCCTTCTCCTTCTGATCAATCCCAGACCGAGGCCGACCATCATCACCGGGATTTTGGCTACCCTGAGACTGTTCAGATCCAAGCAAGGCATCCGCATCCTCTGCCGAAAGGAAACAGAATTGCACTCGCTTGCGGATATACGCGACAACGGCAACCCCGTCAAACGTGATGCCCGTGACATTCAACTTCAACGGAAGCCCCACGAAGCTGGGCATCGGGTAGTCAAGTAAGATTTCCGCGGTCAGAGACATGCGCACGTCACCAGCGTACTTAGCATGGCACAGCACCTGGAAGTCCTCTGGACGGCGCTCGCGCATGCGCGGCGGAATCGGGAATGGTTGACCCCCGGCGGGGTCATCTGGTATTTCTATTGAGGGCTGTGGCGCGTTGATGGGGTCGCTGGTATGTGGATTTGACCCGCCGCTACCGGTGCGGCCAAGGGAAGGATGGGAGGGGAGTGTGTTGGCAGTTGAGGGTCGGGAGGCGGAGTTGTTTGTGTCCAGATCTGGCTCTGCTAGGTGATATGCACCCCCAGGGCGGGCTGCTTGGGACCTGGGCATGGCACCCGAATCCGACCAGCCACTCGCAAATGAAGTGCCGCCTGCTACGGCAGCAAGGGGTGTCTGGGTGCCTGATAGACCGCCCAGGGACCGCATGTGGTATCCCAACGTTGACGTACCGCCAGGGATCCCGGGAGTACTGGCACGGGGTAGAAAATGCGGGTTAAGGTGGTCGCCTAGCGGGGATCGAAGCGCAGATGGTTGGAAGCCTTCGCCAGGGTATGGATGGTGACTGAAATTATGAAGGCTATGCGCGGTGGGGTTGAACCCCATGTCGTCTTCGTATGGGGATTCATGGATTTCGGACATGAGCTCCTCGGAAGCAACGGAGGTATCGGCGTCATCATCATCTTCCTCGTAGAAATCCGCGAACGGTTCGCAGAAGTCTTTTATCTCGAGATCTGGGGCGATGGTCCCAAAATCGAAGGAGTGGACCTGGACGGAGCGAATAAAGCGCGGTAGGGTGATCTCTTGGAATTTGTCGTGTACGAACGACCGGATTCTCTCTGCCAGGGCTTCCCCGTCCGGGCCGGAGGTGGCAGCTGCCCAGTCAACTTCAATTGACATCACATATGCAACGCTATAGCTCTTGATGCTTGTATCTGGGAGAAATCGGAGGTTGAGGAGTCCGTGACGGTATCACCACGTGATGTGCATTATGACATCCCAGTTGGCGCATTCATCGATCTCTGGGACTAATAGCAGCGTTCAAGTACAGGTAGAATGATTCATTACGCACGATGTGCTCGCTAATTACTGTATAAGGGTATATAATTCATTCTGCAGAGCCTTGGGCTTTCCGAAGGATACGGCAATTTTGTGCTTCGTAAAAGACTTCTGGAGTCTTGGAGTTCTTTTTCTAACGACCGTACGACTATAGATGGCATGTATACGCACTGTATATTTTACATGTCCTAAAAGGCGCGCAGCTTTTATTAAGGTTCTTATCTAGCACAAGATCCTCCACATTGATGGGATGTTTAAGACCATGTTGACTTTGTCGATGGAGTGTCACATTTAGGCAATGATCATCTAAAGCCTCGCTGGCCTATAACTCGAGTAAATACCGTTAGGTGCATAATCACGCATAGTGGCGTTGTGACTAGGCGCTTCGGTCGTTTCTAGCCTGTTGATAAGACGGGGGAGGATGTGACTTAACTAATGCGACGCTTTCGCCCTACTTGGCTCGTATCTGAATCTAATCAGTCTAGCGGTCTACGGTACCGTACATCCAAAAGCGCATATACGATCGGCTAAGACTAGACAGCCGGCGACCTTCATTCGTAAGGGATACAGATATAGGAGACGAAGGTTGATATTCTGAATTGGACTCTAGGTAGTAGGTACCCACACAGCGTCGTAGAGCTCTTGCTGCTAATCTGGATAATCAGAAAACGGTTTCAGTCCCTTCGGGCAATACTTTCTAGCGGGAGCGAGTATTGTCCCTGCAGTCGACTTGGATAATTCCCCGGCTATCAGCAGTTTGGGAAGTAAGGTGTGAGAAAAGCGTACGAGTTCCATGAAAGTGGTCATTCGATTGCGCTCTTCGGATTGTTTTAGCCTCTCTCTAACTCGAGGACGAGCGAAGTGAGATATGGGGAGCTACTGGCCATACTGTTGCCAATCATAAAGAGGTAACAATTTGAAGCTGGGGAAAGGAAAGGCTTCAAGGATGATACCTTAGGAATCCGAACTATCAGCACTATTAGGGATATAACAAGCCCTCCTTCCAAGGGGTGCAGCCCAGCACGCCAGAGGCCTCACTCTATAACACAAGGGAGTAAAAGTGACCTGAAAAGTGACCTGAAACGGGTGTATTAGGGTCAAAGGTTATACTTAGAAAAGTCGTTTTGCACAAACTAAGCATTTTTCTGCCCTTCTTTTGCCGTCGGCCTATTTAAACAGAATGATATTCTGAAAAGACTACTGAAAAGCAGAAAAGACATCACAAGGCCGCTTATGCGGCCGACTATTCTTGTCTCTAGTCGATATAAAGTAGTGTATCAAGGTTGCCAATTCTGGTCTGTCACACATCTGCGCCTATTAAAGATACAAAATGTCCAATATTTTCGTCTATACCCGAAACATCCTCCGTTCTAATCTAACCTTGAAAGGTTGGAAGCGAATGTGAGGGCTACTGTTTTTGGCCTTGTGCCTAGACAAGATACCCTTGAATATCCAGCGATTTAATTGAGACTTGCAGTGCACTTTTGCAAATTATTGGTTTGGAAGCCAACGCACGAACTGTTGCCTGGCGTGTGTTAGCCCTGAGTAGAGTACTTCGGTATTGACATCGAGGTCATAGCCAGAATTCACTGATACCCTAGTCACTCTTGAAGTTAATCTAAGGGACAATTTAGGTACCCGTCTTGTTCCGCTGGATTCGGCCAAGTACGGCGCCAAAATAAATGCAGACTGTCAAAGAAACGAGCTTCGACTTGGTCTGCGCCGCGTGGGGCGAACCCCTGTCTGGATATTTTGGAATCGAATTTGTATTCTTCCTAGACCCGTATGATATGGTCTGTTAAGGGGCATAATCGCAGTCCTTCGTAGGTGCCCATTTACCTATGATGTAAAATAATTAATATGTATGTATGGTGGAAAAGTCGACATTAACAAACCAACAAACCCAGGGTTACGGATATTGGTTGATTTTGACTGAAAATCAGCTGATACAAATTATATGCGAGACTAATGCAACTGAGGTGTCTGTGCAGCCTATCGCATACCTTGTACCTGGGAATCGCAGCTGCGTCTAAGATTGCTGGCACGCTCTACAACATACTGACCAGGTTTGCCTTGGAAACCCTCCCAGATCCTGACCATTTACTAGCTCGGGGGCGTTGCCATCTATTACAAGATTCTATTTTGCGAGATAGGCCTAATCCGACTTTGAGTCCCACAATGAGAGGACGGAACCGATTTTCACGCGCCTTTACCCTTGTCACTCTGATGTGACGGGTTCCCAAGAGTATTCGTTTCTACAATCTAGTGTCCGATCGACACCACAGGATACATAATTTACGTATGCACAACGTGGCAAAAGCCCATTCTCGCCAATAGGGAATTTACCTATGTCCGATTTTACCGGCAGTAACGTCACATCCTCGCTAAATCAGCATGGCAGACTTTTCGTCTATGTGCACCCGATACTTGAAAATGCAGATATACCCTACTGATAGGGGTGTTTCGTGCAATTCCAAAATTCCAAAGCATTTTAGACTGTTCAGAAACTTTGGTTCCGTCTACTTTACTACACACAGATAGGCGTAGCGCAACATGCGCCGTCCCCAGTTGTTGGCCCCCATCTTGCACGCACTTCGCCCTGCTACCGCCAACTCGCAAGGATTGGCAATATAACCCAACAGATTTCTTGCCACCAACAACGGAGCTGGGCCATATCATTGGTTATGCTGAGTTCGTGAAAATGCGGCATGCCGAAGATCTTCTAGGTAGATCAATCGGATTTAGGCTTGGATGAAGATGAATATGATATGCCACGAGGACACAGTTCCATTTGCTGTCGCTTTGCATCATAGATATTTGGAATCCGCGACAGCCGCCAACAGAAGCACATGCCTTAAGCCACCGCTAGGTAAGTATCAAGGAACGGTGAACGGTGGGTTTACGGACCCTGTAAGCTAATAGATTATTGAGGGCCATGGGACTATGACCCTAGTCCACGAAGTTCTACAAAGCTGGACATTTTCGTCTGTTTCGCCTCTTGCTTAATATCACTGTGTGATATCAGAATATGTACGAAATCGGCTATTGGAATCAAACCAGAGTTGCAATATAGAAAGATATGAGCATAGTAAAATCAGGATAACATCATATAGTGCGTATTAAAAGCCAAGCTCCGTGGTCTCTCGACTTGTCCACGAGACGGAATTGTCTAAGGAGAGGAAGATCCGAGCACGCGTACATAGACAGATCAATATAGAGAAACACCCGGCGAATCGTGAGAGAAAGAGTGCAAAAAAAAAGCCAAAACAAAGCCCGAAAAGCCAGATATAGAAATTGTCCACCCAGATTCCAGAATGACCGATGTGAGGCAACAAATAAGATTGCCACCAAATAGCAGATGTGATACAGTGGTATCTTCTTCTATCTTGAAGCAGACACAGGTAGGGCGGGGAAGCCAGTCGCTCGATGACCATAGGACAGAGCGATAGATGGCGTCGAGCCTCCGTGTCATTGGTGCCTATAGTGTCTTGTTAGCCAAATGTGTAAGTGATAGCCGCCTCAAAATATGATATATGCAACTCACTTCAAGGGTCACTTTAGCCACCATGACGAGCGCATTGAGCGTTGTCTCGTTTACGATTCTGCTCCTTAACACCTGGGCACTTGGAAGTGCCTTGATGTGCACAAGCGACAACACCCTGTTCTTGCTGCTTGCAGCCGCAGGCGTATTCGAAAATGTAGATGGAACACATATTGACGGTTGAAGAAGTCAAGTTGTAGATAATGTAGAAACAAGTATTGCGAATTGAAGGTCACTGAGTTCGAAGGAGATCTCAAACACTAGATGTTGATTGATATGATGGGAAGCAAGAAGGGGATCAATGCCCGGCTTTATAGCAATCGACGACTCCCTCAATAGACGTGAATTGACTGCGCAACCCAATAGAAAACAAAAAGAACACACCATTGACAGTCTCAGAAACGGTTCGGCCCTTCCATCCTCCCACAAGCGCTGTAACTCACCCATCTAGATGCGCCATATGCAGGAGTAACTTGGTGATCACTTGTTGCGCAGTCAAAGTGAAGGTGATGGAGGGCATGGAAATGGTATTCACATGCGCCATATCCAGGGCATTTGCTTTTACCAACAGAAAGCAGAATTTGTGGTAGGTGGACCGTTAGAGTGGTGTCCCTCCGGGAAGAGCCACGATTATTGATATGCGGTTCGCTAGCAGCAGGGGTTGGCCAAGGCCACCGAAGCCCTAAGAGTGACTACCGATGCAAATTACAAATCCCGCAGGCTGCAGGGAGCACTTGACATCACTCTAAAAGCGCTGCAGCCAGTGTTAGGGCTCATATTCTGAGCGCCAACAGTGACCCCTCTCTAAATGGTACCCCATAGGGTCAACGCTGCGGCCGAAGCGCGGATCAGGAGCATGCTGTGCCCCTTCTGACAAACCTCTATGATCCTGATACACAGCCCTAAAGGCATGGCTCATACTATAGAGAAAGCACCTGCCACAATTTTTTTTCATAATGTATGCACTTCACTAACGGCGCAGGAGGTGTGGCTAATTGAACAAGGCTGATGAGATTGCAACCACTCTTCTCGAATTCCGTATATTGGGATATTCAATATAATTTCGAGAAGTACCTCGAGACCCCGCATGGAACTTAAAGACTCTTGGCTCCAGACCTTCATGATGCAGTGCTGTAGGGCTAGATAGGCAGACCGCTGTAAGTAGCATCAGGAACCAACCGAATTCAAAGAAGGCGGCCCTCCAGGCCAAACTCCACCCCAAATCAGTCTCGATATGGCAGGAGATGACTTCATTGACTTCATTGCAATGGGCCTCGACTTATGGACGTAGGCGAATAAGGCTCATTTCTATGGCGCAGTTGGTGATAGCCGCAAATTCTGCGCGATTAAAATGCGAAAGACTGCATGGTGACAAGGCATTTTTTAATAATATTGAGGTTAAACGAGTAAAGGATAAGAGCAATTCCGGAGCCAAGAAAATTCAGATGTGCTGTGGTATAGTATGGCCGGTGTTGGCCGAGTGTGATATTAACCAAGAGGCGTTCTTTGTCGGATCTAGCGCGATCGTGCAGCAGGGCCAAGGGTGGAAAGAAATCAATGCTGGCCTATCAATCAATTCTAGAGCGCTAATGACTGGTGACAAGCACCAAGTTCCTCAGCCATGGCACAGTAGCGTTCATATGGGTTCGACTGAGGCTCTCCCCTTGCTGAGCCGCCGGCGCACCGGGATATTAACTCCGAGCGAGTAGGGATGCGTGAGGTTAGGGGCGGCAAGGCACAGCAACGCAATCGACACGTCGAGACCAGTCGCTGAGCAGTCTGTTTTGCCGCTGTTGGTTTTGTGTTAGGTATTGCAGAGAAAGGAAAAACTAAAAATTAAATCAATCTAACATTATTGTTTGTATTTTACTGCATGAGAGTTGTACCACGTGATGATTGCTCCCAAGGTTCAGTTTGAAGGTTAAATAAACTTGAAGAAGGAACCTTGGAAACCAAAAATTGTAATTTCAATTCTAATTCCTACATATATGTTCTTCGCACCCAGCAGATCAGTTCTAAACAACCTACTTCCCACATGCCATGTCCCGGACAGTTAATTACCCGAATCTAGACAGCTTCGGTTAACAAAATCTCGAGTCGTGATTCTCAATTCTGGGGGAAATTAGAGTATGATGTCATTTTCGTGTCTATTTTTACCCCTACGAGGAGTGAAGTGTGCGCTATCGGGTGCCCTAAGATAACGGCCGGGGAGATGAAATACCCCAGCATAACCGGTGGCCCTAGCGGCCATGCAGCGAGCGGAATGATTGGCGAAAAGAACTATCAACGAAACAACTCGGAATGTGTAAGGCTTTCCCACCCGAAACCATTATTAACACACATACTACATAGGTGTAGATGCATACGAGAGCCTGTGAAAGCCATTAGCTTTCGGATCTTAGCCCCTCATCCTGGCTGTTGATCTTCCGAGGTCCTTGAGTTTCGGCTGGTAACGGGTTTCTCTAGGCAAAGCATATTGCGACACAGGGCTTAATTCGCCGAGTCAACATATTTGCCATGGCTGCTAGGAATGACTGTCGGCCGCCCAGACGCCCAGACTCTGGTGCGACAATACCAGAGCCAAGAGAGGCGAAGTCGAAGCATTCAGAAAAAAGAAAGGGTGATCGATAGTCGGTCAATAGTGAACTCTTGGCTTTGATCCCCCTTTTTTCGGCCAAGACATGTGAAGCTCTCCAGCATGTTTGGGATTCTCCTTTATGGTTTTAATCGGCGATAATTGCGGGGAGTGGCTTGACTGCATGACTGTGTATCCACTAGCCCCGGCCCAGAGATGATGTGCTAGATGCGCTGGATCGGCATGATTCGGGCCCGTCATTGATACAGCATGCCCCTCACTCTCCAAGGTCCCTCTTGGCTTATCTCGGTCTGGGCTATTTAAGTGAGGTCGAAACTCCCTAAGATTTCTCACTTTCATCCAAACCTCTCCATCTACAACACTCTCTTCAATACCCCAAAGATCCCGTCTTTAACCGAATTACTTATTCCACACACAAAGCCTTCGAAGATTTTTTCTTTTTCAGAATGTATACTTACACTCCTACCCACCGTTTCTTGGTTCTCTCTGCCACTGAGTCTGGCCCCTACAACCCTGCCAACAAGTTCCTCGTCTTGTCTCCCACTGAATCTGGCCCTGATCCCCGCGTCTGGGAAGACGAGTCCCAGGTCGAGACCAGTTCAATTGCGGAGAGCCCTGTGTTGGCTCCTGTCAGCCGTGTCCGCACCAATAGCTCTCTTTCCACAAACTCTTCAGACTCTCTCGATGACCTTGCCGTCACCCTCCCTAGTGGTTTCCTCTATCTTGGTCATGGCAAGAAGAAGCACTAGGCGCTCTATCACCGACCAACCTAATCGCTACAGTCTTCTTTTTCCATTCACATTTCACGATATACAACAATAGCAGCAACTGACGCATCATTGAGCTTATCGTGTGTGTTTTTGTTTTCTTTTACAACCATCAAATCAATTGAGCGACTCGAATCTGGAAGTTTGGGGCCACCCCATCATGGGGTAGGACAGGAAAAATCAACAGGGGTGTTTTTTTGGCGCTTTGGAATTAATCTATGCTTTTCATTCAGAGTTTGTTTACGTTACTACCTATTTCGCTTCTGGGAAGCATACGCATTGCACCGTCCAGCAAGCTAGCAATCAATGAACTCTTCAAACCATCCGCATGACTCTTTCCCACTCCACTTTTGCCACTAAATTTTGTTTTATCCAGCCCGCATGACCAAAATACAAGGTTGTACGGAGTACTCCGTAGAGGATCCCCATCCCGCCCGGACGCGAGGGAGGTCCTACATGCTTGCCAAGTAGTGCCAAGGTGATGATTTTCCGCCAAGCCTTGCGCAATCAGATACTCCCGCCTTGGCCGAGAGGATAGGGATGGACACTTATTGCGGACCATGTTTCACGGCCTAGGCAACAGTGTCTATGATACGTCGTGGATGTGTATAACCCCAAGCATCACCTATTTTTGGGCATTGCCAATCCTGCAAAGCCCCCCCTGTTGCCAATCTTACTGTGACAGCTTATCAGTTCACAATTGTTTTGTTTTCTTTTTTGTTCTCTCCTTGCACGTTGATTGCTTCATGCATTGGATTGGCTTGTCCATTTCGAGAAAAAAAATCATCCCTGGTCCACAATTACCAGGGCTGTCTATTTATGTTTTCCCGGTGAGTCTCCTTCTCCTTTTACCCCTCATCGGATTATTATTTACTTCCCCACACGATTCCCCCGGTGAAAGATCAGGGCCTATCGTGCACTATTTAGTCTAGCAATCTATAGTTTCGGTTACTTTAAATTGCCCGTGTCCAATTAGATTAATTAAATTTTAACCACATGACAGATGTTATACGAGGCGGATTCTGGAAGAAGGATAATTAGCCGAGTCGGTGTTCGGATTTTGAGCTGGAGAACTAGATCCCTGCCAACATACTCAGGGCTTGGGCTAGTACTAAGGTTCTCACCGGCCAATTGATAATACCATCGGTTCTATGAGTAATACGGAGTAGATCTGTGCTACCATGTGGTTTGCTCTTAGTACCTTTTTCCCGTGAGCCTCCTAGGGGCTGCACGTACTTTGTTTTAAATTTGCTTAGGGGCTATCCTACTTCAGTTTGTCAATATATTACCCGTTATTATGTATAGTTTGAGACCGTTGATTCTCGGGAAAGGGGCAATGATTGTGCTCCAGCAGCTTAGGTGTTTCAAGATATAGCCTGAGGACATTGTGTGTCTCGTTATCTGCTTGTCAGACTTACAAATCTAAATTTAAGAGCAACTTCACAATTACCTTCACTTGATGTCAAAGTCTAAATTTCCACGTGTTCTAACTTGATTCGAGTCTGCCATGTCCGTCCCGCCACTCTGCGGTAACGAGATGCTCAGAGACCCTTTCTCACCCCCCACCCAGGTAACTGGGACGCCCAGAGTACCATGTCTAATCATTTGATCTTCGATCTCATCTTAATCGTGACACCCTCATTATGGAGTCTAATCTCCTAAATACTCAACCCTCGAATGTGGCACATTCCTAATTAGATAAGGCTTCCACTTGTCATCCCACTACACATTCCTTTGGAAAATACCTCTACAACCCAAGGCCATACCCCAACGACCAAAAACAGGAACAAGATCTAGGCCATCCTACGCATAACTGTTAACCCCTGCGAGATGTTCGCTACCAGTCCCAATACTCCGTGCAACAAAGGAGCTTATATAAAGTATACCGTGTTGCGAACCGCAAGACTTCCGGCTTCTGGATACTCCAGAAACAGCGCCGTGGCAACAGTAATACCAGTCTGGACAGCCTCCCGGATAAAAGACTTGCTATATACTCGACAGAAGGTGTTTGATAATCGAGTTCGTATTCTAGTCCTAAGTGTCCCTTTGTAAAAGAAATAGTCACGCCAGTGCCCGTTTGCGGCAGAGTGCTGGAATCAGCAGGACAATGAGAAGAACCGCTCTGGTTTTTTCAAATATTTACTACGTAGATTTACAATTACGGCTCTTGCTTTATGTCTGTCATTTACTGTCTTCTCTCAGCTAGAAGATGAAAGGGGGCACTGAGAACAATAGAGATGACGCTGAGAGATTCCTTTCATCTATATATATGGCGTACCCTAGCGTGGTATCCTCCCGAACTAAGTATCGAATACAAAATTCTGGAAAGACCAGATTCGATCGATAGATATAATAAGTCATCTTATAACCATAGAGCGAATCATTTCCTATGCAAAAAGCTGCATTGCGAAGATAGTCCTAAAAGAAACCACTATGCCCCGCTACATACTCTCACTGTCTGTGCATAGCCAAAGCCCTCCCGATTTTGTGGCAGAACCGAACAACATGGAAATAATTCTCCTGATCATTAGTAACACTAGATGATTTTGCTTCAATTGTTGAGGTGATGATGTAAACCGGTACACCAAGTCCTGGGGAACTCAAAAGATAATATAGTTGTAAAAGGCGACCAGAGTTCTAAGACTCCATAACATAATATGTCAAGCAGCTTCTACTGAAGAAGAACTGTGCCTAATCCGGGTCCGAGAACTCAAATAACATCATCTCGTTCAAGTCCGCATACATGCGACAACGGGTTTTGGTGGAGATAAGAGCGCGCGCGTTAGACTTGGTGTCTTGAATGATCTGGTCCCAATTGGGATTTTGTCTTGAATTTGAGGCGATTGCAGAGAACATGAATTTGATTTATTAAATGGACGGATTAGAATCGCTGTGTTGGATCTTTGGATGGTTCTCATAGCTGAACTCAAGAGCGGGAAGCCTCTTTGTGGTGGCTGCAGCATCCCAGGGAAAGATACATTGCACGCTTATCAAATGTGATTATTGATCCGACTGACTCAATCTCAGGTTAAACCCTTTTAAGTATTTCTAAGCGTTTAGGGCAGTCTTGAAAACTATGCATATTTCAGTATTTTACCTGATGTTATTCTCGCAATACTGAAGGGACATGGAGAATTGACCCATGTCGTTATACAAATCAAATCAACTAGGTAATATAAATTAACTTAGGACGTACGCTGTATGTGATCTCGCAGGCCATTAATCCCAATATTTACTGTCGGTTATCTCGTTTCATGTTCTCCGTATCTTGGCAAAAGATGCTATTCTTAGCCACTATCTGGCGGAACACCGAAGGCCCCGCGACCCCCGCCAGTTGAGACAAGTGGGGTGCTGTTCATATCAAAAGAGATTCGGCTATCCATGCCAGCCTGAATCTGACTGCAGATCTAAAAACAACACGTACGACGTGACTTAATAAAAGTGGTGCAGGGATATGACACGGGTTAGTTTCAGCCTATAATGACTCCCAGAGTTATCGAATAAGAGCTGAATACAGGGGAATGAGCCTCGATGCTGGTTAAAGCAGGACAACACCCACCTCTGGTTGGGCGATGGGTTATAAATCGAGACCAGGGTTTTGCATCTGCATCATACCATCGTGAGGCGCATCATACAATATGTCTGAAAATTGGGTATGACATAAACACGGCCTACAATACATAGCCCATGGATACAACCGATACTATGGGTATGCTGTATTAAACAATACGGAGTACTGGAATATATTTCACTTTTAATTACCTTATTTTGAAAATACATTTAACATAGCCTTACCTCAACAAGAAAACAGGTCTGAAGTCGTTGAAATGATGGTATAGCTTCGTTACGGGTAGCGATGTTTTTATAGACCGTTGAATGGAATGGAGATCTCAACCCGAAATAACCCCGAAACGATAGAACGTGTTAGCTTCTAAGAAACGGTATATTTTCCTTACACATGTTCTTTATAACGGGCGTAGGGCGGACTCCGAACCTCGGAAGTTTCATGTCCGGAATACGCGGGTCTTCCGCAAAATATTATATATTATATTACCATAGGGTACAAAATAATAATATTTAACAATATGTATTGTTAGCGTCGGAAAAACAAAACCTTGAATACGAAAGGCGGTGTACTCAAGATACGCGCTAAATAGATAGAAGTCTGCTCAATTGCTTCTGCCGCGTTTCTAGCGTCAAAGCCAAGACCCGTTGTGTTCCAACTGAAACTTGAGAACACTTACGGAGTACTAGTTTTCAATTTTCCCTGATCGACGGCTCTTTTGGCAGAGATCTAGCATAGAATAGGGGGTAGAGTATACACTAAGAGCGAATACTATGATATTGGAGCAACATAGCCCGTTGATGCTTCAAAGGCGTTAAATCCAAAAGCAAATCCGCCACTCAGATCTCTTATCTCAGATCACCCCTTGCAGATGACCCCAGATTTTACAGGGTATCTGAGTTTATCTAACGCTTCGTATATCTTTTTACCTCTAGATCTATTACACTCATTCCCAGCGAAGATGTGTAGAAAGTGGAGCATCTTTCTTCACAATGAACCACGGGAGAGAAGCTCAATATTGGCTGAAGAAAGTGTTGCTAGCTGCTCCACTTACGCTCAACATAATAAATTCATTATCGGAGTAGATGTATCCGGCTGCGTATATCAACATGAATCCAATACTTGTTGGCAGAAGATATTATCCCCCAAAATAATATATCACCATCATCGATTCGGGGGTTTATGTCGGCCACCTACCGGGCCATTTAAACCAAATTAGTCATAAGATACAGTACACTAGCCGTTTCAGGTAATTTGGTACATTACCGATCATGACGTTCCAGATGTCGTCTGCAAGCGGTGTGTAGTAACAGTAGTAACATTCTTACTGTTTATATATCCTCACATATACTTGTACGCTTTTAGTTCTCAAAACCGTGATAGTCAAAGATCTACCAATAGTGTGTATACTATCGAAATATAATTACTCGGGTTGGGGCCAAGATCCGCTAGGGAAAACGGTCACGTGGGTAAATACCGTAACAGCGCTTGTCCCAAACCGGAAACCTTGCCATCTCATACCCCGTCTCCATGAGTCCTTGCTCCTGCTATTTCTCGACTTATCACTATTCGATTGTATTACTCTTTCTAACCCGAACCCTTCTCTTCCCACGATTTGGTCTCCATATTAGGAAAAAATAGAAAAAAGAGGGAGCTGCACTCCTTCAAGTGACTCGACAACTTTCTGCCAAAGCGGGACATCATCCGAGGGTGGACTCCTGCGTGTGAACCCGCCCAAAAACCGCCATCCACTCAAAAGTCCACTCATCGAGGGGCACTGACTGTCTCAAAGTCGCATTCTTTATTCTCCTCGGATTTTATTTGTGTGAGCTTCGCGCCTCAACGCCGGACTCGAAGAAACCTTGTCATCCATAAGCCCCTCGGGTTTTGGCGTGACATCGCGCAAGACCAGACAGGGAACTGGGTTATCGATTCGTCTAACCTCGACTTGGAATTCTCATTATTTTGACCAAAAATTGATACTAGCAGTTCATCACGATGACTGGTTCCACGCCCATTGATATTTCCACTCGGCAGACGACCTCGGTGTCGCCGCCAGGCCAACAGGCATCTAATCTGACCTCGGCGCTGCAAAGAGCGGGCAACGGCGAGCGCACAGGGAGCTTTTCACATCTTCCAGGAGGAGGACTCGGCGTGTTTAAGGCCCCGCCACCTCGTAAGGACTCGATCGGCGCAGCCACAGCACAATGGGGGAACGGGACGAAACCCATCTCCATGTCGGGATCTCACCGCGACAAGGGTCGTCGTGAGTCGCTCGCAGGGAGCTTAGTGGGTGGTATGAGCTGGGGTGGTGTATCCGTCGGTAGTTGGATACGTGATGAGTGAGTGGCCTGTCGGACCTAGAAGCCGTGGGGGAAACGCCCACCGTTGCTATTGTCGCACCGCATCAAGAGCTGACCAAGGAAAATTTCCGCAGTATCATAATGACTGGCACCTCGCCATTTACCTTCCAGTCGCCATCTTTCCACTCTTCATCGTATCTCCCGAAGCTGGAAGCGAATTTTATGCGAGACTTTTCGTGCTGCGGTGTGACGTTACCGACGCTCCATGACCTATTACAACACTACGAAGAAGCCCATGCGACGAAGTCACCCAATCAAGGCCACCGGCCGAGCCAGGGTGAAAATCGAGCTGCCTTGGCGGCTGCCGCTATCGCACAGCAACAGAACCAACAGCATGGCAGCCAAGGACGTGGCTTGCAGCCCGACCGGACCCTGGACATGCAGCGCAAATTGGGCCAGAACCCATCGCCATTGCATCACGCAGATCTAGACACAATCGACGACATGGAGTTGGACGACGCTCTAGGAGACGGAGATGGATCAGGCTCGCAGATTTTCTCTTCTCAGCTGCATGATGGTGGACAGGGTGGATATGGTAACTCCAACCAGCAGCAGTTAAATCTGGGTATGCTCCCAAGCCACCAAGGATTTAGCACACCCTCGCAACCTGGTACACCGATCGGATCTGGACGACCACTTTCACTGCAGAACAATCCGACTGTCTCTTCTGTCAACACCCCAACTCTGATGGCCAACCCGCTCCAAAATTCCCAATTCCGAAATACGCCCGATTCATCCGGACCAGGGACCCCGGCCGAAATTGACGAAAGCATGATGGGTGGATTCGGTGATCTCAGCATGCAAAATAACACCATGGGCGGCCAAAATCAGAATCAGTTTGGCCGATTCAATGGGAACAATAATGACATGGTCGATCTTTGCATCGATGAGCCGGCCAAGCGGCTGTTCAGCCCCAGTGGCGGCATGGGTTCACCTAACGCTCACTTTAAGCTCAGTGGAGCTCAATATGGCCCAAATAGCGATATTGCACGACGGATCCGCGAACAACAATTGCTAGCCGGTGTCCCTGACACTACCGTGATTCTTCCCAACGAAGAACCCAAGCCGTTCAGATGCCCCGTTATCGGCTGCGAGAAGGCATACAAGAACCAAAATGGTCTCAAATATCACAAAGCTGTAAGATTGACATGATACCCCCCCACCCATTCGTCATATCCTTTTTTTCTAACCCCTCGTTTCATTCTAGCATGGCCATAATAACCAACAACTTCATGACAACGCCGATGGCACGTTCTCAATCGTCAACCCAGAGACATCAGCGCCATACCCCGGCACGCTTGGCATGGAGAAGGAAAAGCCCTACCGTTGCGAGGTGTGCGGCAAGCGCTACAAGAATCTGAACGGACTGAAGTACCACAAATCGCACTCACCACCCTGCAACCCAGATTTCCAGCTTGGGGGTCGTAACCTCGCCCTCGGTGGTGGAGTCATGCAAGGGCAAAACATCAACGTTGCTGGAGCTGGCCTCCCCGGAATTGGCGAAGAAGGCCTTATGTGAGCCTGTGAATAAATATGTCATTACGTCCATATATAATTCCCAGCTAATTGAAGCGAACGATCTCGACGGCTTTCGGGGGTGAGAGCACTCTCCTACACACACGATGTCATGATTTTAAATTGGGTCCGGTGACTTTGGAGTTATTGCTTTTCTTTTCCTCTCTTTGAAAATTGTTCTCGCTGGTTTAATTATTGACTGGGCTTTTTGATGCCCCTTTGCTTTTCGTTCTGCTGCCTGGTAGATCCTACTGGCATGGCCGTTTTACCTCCCCGCTTGGTATCCCTCGCCGCTCCCAGATCGTATCTATTTGGCCTGGCAATAGAGCAATCCTTGAGCGATCGAGACCAAGATCAATACCCTCTCAGCAAAGAGTTGTCTAGAAGAAACTGCTTGCACTTGCCTGCTTTGCCTCTTTGTTCATCTTGTTTTGCTTCTTCATACGGCATTCGACATCTTCCATGGGAGACAACTAGGGGAATTGGATATCTCCCAAAACCCTTCTCCCCATTCTGGTATTCCTTTGTTTTCCTGCGTTCTGGCAAGGTCTATCTTCGTGCCTTGTTTCCCCGTTCCCGCCTCCTTGACTGCGTTCAGTGTCTTCGCTCATGTGCCTCTCCCATCGACGACGGTCACTCGCCCGCAAGCTCCGAAAAGCATTGAGCACCTGGAATCCAAACACCAAAAAGTTGGAGAAATGGGATTTGGCTGGGTTTGATTGGAATGATATGCGAGGTACGAGGTTCCGGGGGTTGCTACTCCTCTTCTATCCTCTTTCACACCCAGTCGGTGTTCGCTTTTTCTTCCCTGCATCTCTTCTACCTAGGGATGGGACAGGGACTGGATCTGGGATCTGGAAATCTTAAAAGTGCGGTTTCTCGGCGTCGGATCATTGTAGATATGGATTTTTTGGATACGATTTGGCTCTTTTTGCCTATTGTCACTTATCTTCTTTTTTTCCCCCTTGTCTTGTTATTCATTCATGTTTCTTGACTTAATTTCCGATTACATTTATTATTGTAGATCTGGGCTCTGGACTTAGACTTGGTAGAATAATTGGCCTTTGTAGCACTTACTATCCCAATTGATGGCGTTTCTGTCTTAAACCTCTAAGCGGATGGTTGTACATAATACCTAAGTTAGTGGAAATCCACAGTTTGTTCAGAATCATAGTTTCATTTGTGCTTATTTGCAACTAGCAAAAAGCTCGGTCTTTCAATTGAAAAATCCACCTTGAAGGTACGGCAGGGAGCGAAGATAGACAAGAGAAAAAAAAAAAGGAGAAAAGCAGAATCCCATCCTCACTTGTAAGCGCCGTGAGCTACTGGAAGCTCAAAATCAAAGAAAAAAAGAAAAGCAAAGACCCTTTCTTGACCATGTCAATTTTTGGGTAGTGAGAATCATGAGAAATATTTCGCTTGTACAAACCGTTTCGAGAGCGTGACTGATAAGATGTAGAGATTGGTTTTCGTTTGTGTCATGAGAGCACATGATGAGCAAAAAATTGTTACAGAACAAGGAAAGAGATGTCGTCAATGGCAACCGGAAGACGGGTTGAAACATGGAGTGATGATGTCGTTTTGACTACCATTCGAATTCACCTTGGCCCTTGTGGAAGACGTATCTAGTAGGGTTAGCATATGCATAGTATGGCAGACTGGGATAGCTTACTCTTTGCCACCAGTGGTCAGGATGCCATCCTTCAAGGTGCACTTCCACTTGTTCTTCACCCGCTGAACCTTGTCGTATGTGCAAAGCATGACCTGTCCCTCCGACTCATCTGCGTCATGGTCGTCAGCAACGAGGTCATCTGGATCATCCAGGTCCGAATTGATGGCGTCTTCATCTTCCTCCTTAACATCGTCTTCTCCGCCATCAAACTGGCCAGTGACGCGAGGGGCAGATGAAGTTGACTCGGTAGTGTTTTGGCTGAGGGGTGCGGTGAGAGCCACACGGCGAGCGACCTTTGAAGAGGACTCATGCTCTCCCAGGGGACGAAGGAGACCTCCAGCCTCATACTGAGACATGCGCTGCTTGAGATGCTCACGCAGAAGTCGGTCGCCTTCCCCACTCTCGGCAGCTGCTCTGCGGCGTGCTACCTCTGTCTTCCAGTCGGTCATTGGGTCATCACCTCCACCATCGGTTTGTCCAGGACCCATGTGGGGGTAGTTCTGTTCTTGTTTGATTTGTGGCATTTGGCCGTGGGCATTGGGATGCATCTGAGGATATCCTTGTCCAGCTTGGGCCTGGGCTTGCATTTGGTGGACGGAGTTGGCGGCGGCCGCGCCGTATTTCTGGTGAAGCGCATTTGCAGCACGGTCGCGAGCCGACTGAGGGTTGAGACCATGTGGGGGCATGGGTGTGGTCATGTGCGGCATTCCAGGTTGGCCATTAGATCCTGGCTCGGTCTTGATGCGAGGCCCACCCATGGGCATGGTGTGCGAGGGCGCAGCTTGGGGCATAGGCGGAGGAACATATTGCTGCTGGGGGGGAGGTTGTCGGGGAGCGTTGGAGGGGACAGTAGCCGTGGGGAGGGGAACAGAGTGCTGCTGAGCAGGCTGAGGAGTGGGATCCCAGGGGAAATGAGCGACGTTCACAGAAGAAAGCTTATGTTGCCAGGTCTGTAGATATAATAATTAGTCCAGGTTTCCAAGGTTGCATAATCAAGACATAATCTTGGCGGTCTAAAACCGCGTAAGCGGGTAACAGCGGCACATATAAAGGGAAGACTCATAAGCCCGTGTTCCCCCATAAGCACCGCCTCCCGCACCACCTCGACCATCCCCGCTTTTGGGAAATCCTCCACACCAGACTTTCACAACACAAGACAGATATATGGATAGAAGAATATGGTACTAACCTCGCGCAGATCATGCAGGGTCTGCTGATCGACACCGCTTTCCTCAAAGTCAACCTGGGAGGCATCACAGACCTCCTGGATGACCTTCTCAAAAACCGCACCCTATGAAGCCATGTGTCAGTTCACATCTCGGATTAAAGAAACTTCAAAAGGTTCCGAGGACTGGAGAACACAATTATAAGGGAAGAGCAAAGACTGTTTGCGAGCGACGGCTGAGAATAGGCAGGGTTGCCGGAGAAGCAGCTAGGACTTACCACTTGCTGGTTGGACATGGTTGCTGAAAAACACCGTGATGAGCTGGTGGATGATTATGTGAAGGGACTAGAGAGCAGGTAATTTGATGACGGGTGAAGTGTACTAGGTGATGATAGCTTGACTAGTAAAGTGCTCCGTCGCAACTATCAAGTTGCCGAAGTGCTGATCGATCACCACACGAATGACGCAATATCAAGCAATTTGTGAATCTGTAGTCTGCACACAAATATAAAAGGGAAGAGATGCTTTGAAAGACCGATGCAAGAGCAAAATGTCAGAGGAAATGAGACGGTGAGTTTCCCGATGGGTTGGCGAAGGTGAAAGTCACGGCTCTGCGGTCGAAATCCCACTGTATCCCGGAGGCTTAGTCATCGACCAACCCACCCGTTTAAAGTAGAAGCTTAGAAGTAAATTGAGATAAAAGAGAGGCAAGTTATAGATGAAAGAGAACATGGATAAGCAAAATGAATTAATGCAGCCCTAAGAATGGCATTTGGACAATTTGTACAGCCAGCTTACGGCAAAGTAAATACAGAGAACACCATCAGAACTTCGGAATCATCACCAAAAAAAAAGAATAATTGACCATTACACCGAAATTAATGTCCCAGCCCATCAATGCTTTCAATATCACCATGAACCAGGGTATCCGAACGAGAAAAAGAGGACGAGGAAATGTTGCAAAATATGTCTACCGGATGGTCATTGACTTCGTCATTTGAGCCTTGCTGCCGACACCTCCCTCACGAGCGGAGGAGGCACTGCTACCAGCCTTGCGCTCAAAGATCTTCCAGAACTTCAAGCTCTCATCAGCGGCAGTGGTGGCCAGCATCTGTCCATCAGGGCTGATAGCACTGTGCAGGACACGGGTCTCGTGAGCAGGGATCTCAACGTTGCGGACCAAAGTCGGGTAGCTCCAGATACTGAGAGAATTGTCGGGGAAGCCGCTAGAGCTGACGATCTCGCGGTAGTGATTGCTCCAACGCAGAGAAGTGACTTGGGAGCCAGTGTCAATGCTGTTGGTACGGGCACCGGTGGTGGTGTTCCAAAAGTGAATGTGACGGTCGTAGGAACCACCGCCAGTGGCAAGGAGGTTGGATTGCCAAGGGCACCAACTCAGAGCCTTGACGGCAGCGCGGTGGTTGGTCTTGGTGAACTTGGGAGCGCTTAGAGAGCGAGCATCCCAGATGTTGACGAGGTTGTCATTTCCGCCAGTAGCGAGCTGAGCGCCATCAGAGCGCCATTCGAGACCGCAGACCTCAGAGGTGTGGGAGACCAGCTCAGCGATTTTGTGCTCTGCGATACGAACATCGTGGTTGTAGACGAGACCACTACGGGCTCCAGTGGAGAGTGTGTGCTTATTCCAGCCCATAACACCGACGCGGGAATCGTGGCCGTACATGCTACGAAGCTTGGAACCTTCTTCGACATCCCAAATCTGGACCTCACCGGTTCCTAAGCCAACACCAACGTAAGCACCATCACCACTCCACTTCACGCTGCTCACGTATGTGTCGGGGGAGGTTTCCAAAAGGCAGTTGACAGAGCCAGACTCAGCAGACCAAACATAGACGTTTCGCTCCAGACCGATGGCGACCTGGTTGCCAGAGCTCCAGTCGAGCAAGTTGAGATAGTAGTCATCCAGGAGGCCCGGGGCATCCAAAACCCGTTCGGGTGCAGTTTGCACGCGGCGACGGAACTGGGCAGCTGTAGATTTGGCGGGGCGGAGGGGGCGGTTATATTGAGCACGAAGATCAATAGGCTTCGATGACTCGGGAGGGGGAGGTTTAAAGGCGAGGATACGAGTGTTCATGTTCACCCCACAAGCTTCAGCTAGTGAGGATTTGTAGGCCACGGCATCCGGAGCCGGGCGAGTGTAGCTAGAAGGCTCATTGTCATCCAGACCCAAGCTCTCCAAAGCAGCAGTAAGGTCATCATCCGATCCACGCGCACCAATGTCAAAAGCGCTAGCTGCCGAGGCGAGGACCGATGATCCGTCACCTCCACCACTCTTAGGGCGTTGTTTCTCTTCTGGCTTTGCGGCCCCGCTAGTGGCTAAACCCTCACTTGCGGTCCGGTTGGGAATAAAACGATCACCCGCGTTATGAGGGATGCGCACAGTTGTCTTGCTGGCACGAGCACGGGTGGGGATCTCCCGGCGGACGTGCTCCTTGGAAGGAGTGTTGGCTGTTGTCGCACTTGTACCGGTCAAAGTCCAGTCCGAGACACCGAGCTCCAAGTGCTTGGGTGACTTGCGGGTGCGGGTGCTGGCAATATTCGACTTGTTTGTCTTGGGAGAGTCACGGTGTGCGGTGCGGGCAGCTTTTGAGATTGACTTGGCGAAGTGGGCGGAGAGGTTCCCACCGTATACTGACTTGACTTGACTGCGGCCAGCATCAGACTGGCGAGGAGGAGTGAAAGGTGACGAGTGGCCGCTTGCACGGGGGTTAGGTGAAGGACTCAGAGGCATACGACCTCCAGCAGTCTTAGAGGAGAAGAGGCCATGGTGGCTCTTTACCGGAGTTGATGCAGTAACAGAAGCCATAGTAATATACCAGAGTAGATGTAATGGGACCAACCCCAATAGAAGATGCAATACAAATCGATACAGAGGCTAATGCAAGATTAACCAACAGAAAGGTATGCAGACAATTGAGGATATTGATAAAAATGAGGAAGAAAAGGAAAGTGAGTTCAGGAGAACGAATAAATAGAAGGTAGCTATACTGAAAAGTATGAGGCTCTCCCCATAGCAACGGTTACCTCAGCTACATAGTACACTAACCCGTATTTGGACTAGCGTCAACATAATGCGCTTACCTTCTTTAGTGACGATCGTCCAGGCATTAAATTTCACAATTGTCCTGATTCAGGAAAAAATAAGGTGAGAATCTATAATAATATCTTTCATAGTCAAAGAAGGAAAATGTGGCCCATAGTATGGTTGTGGATCTAATTCAAAGATCCCTTTCACACTCGAATGGCACATCTCCTCTTTCCAACTCCCCCACCACGTTCTCAGTTCCACCGAGACCCACCACTTCACCCTGGGGATCTTCCGAGGGTCTCTAACGTCCTGTTGTACTCCTATGGCAATGCAGGACGCCTACCTGTTACCTGCCAGTCAGTCTGGTCGCCGGACCAGTGCGGATTATCGACCCAGCATAAAAAAGGCTCAGGGCCATGTCCCCGCGTGTCTGGTCAATGCCTCAGTGACGTATTGCAGCAATGATCGCATTTATGCATTCGGGGGGTTTGACCAGTTCACCGATGAAGGTTGATCTCCTTACACCTCTAATCTCTAAAAATGGCACTGATAATTTCTAGTTTACAACCACGTGCTCAGGCTGGACCTAGAGACTTTGCGATGGGAACTCGTTGACAACTACGGCGATATTCCCGGAGTTCGCATGGGTACTCTCTCTTCTCATTCGTCCATATTTAGTGACACTCTAACTAGAATTTTTTTTTACAGGACATACGGCGACATTGTATCAAGGGGATAAATTGATTGTCTTTGGAGGCGAAAATGAACACCGCGAATACCTCTCCGACGTCGTCATCCTTGATCTCAATACCTTCACCTGGGCGCTTCCCGAAATTCGCGGGTCGATCCCGCGCGGCCGAGCCCGACATGCTGCGGTCATTCACGAAGACAAGCTTTTTATTGTGGGTGGAGTGACAGGTGTGGGTGGCGTGACAGGGGAGAAGAATGTGATCTTGGACGACTTGACCTACCTGGATCTACAAACATGGACCTGGTCTCGGACATGGAGCTTCACTGCTCGCTTCGATCATACAGCTTGGGTTTGGGGCACACGACTGTGGATATTTGGTGGATTGGGTCCGAACATGGAACGAACGACTGATATTTGGTGGCTCGACCTCAAGGGATCTCCATCGCTGGCCGGAAACACCACTCCGCAAGGTAGCGTCAACTCCCTAGACGTCAATATTTCCACAGCTCATCTTTCAGACTCCATATCTAGCAGCCCTCACCAAATGTCTCCCCGCTCCGGAATCTACGCCGCCAATTCAGGCAGTGTGCAAGTACGTAATTTGGGTCGGCGCAAGCCAGTTGCGCCTGGTGCCATATCTTGTCTTAGGTTTGATTCTGGTCCCCATGTCCCCTCCCTCTTTTCTGGTACTCATTTTCATTCATTTGCCTCTGGTGTCCTACTAGACCTAATTACGCCTTCGGAGACCGTACGGTCGCATGATTGTAACCTCTCGGCTCTGGACCTCAACTCGCTGCGCTGGCAACGGCTGGCTGATGGTCAAGAGATCTTCCGGCCGGGTCATCGCTGGCACTACTGTACTGTCAATGACACGGGGACCAAAGCATGGCTCTTGGGATGTAGCCTTGATGTCGCGAATGTACCGGGAGGTAGTGACGAGAATCATATGAGTGAAGTCCTAACTCTTGACCTGGAGAAGTATGGTTTGCTAGGGAACGGCCTGTCGGCTGAACCTCCCGAACAAGGTGCACCTTGGCCATCTGATCAAATGGGTCCCTCTCAGGTTTCTGGGCTGGGAACCGATCTAGCCGCCGTTTTTGACCAACCCCCTGAGTCCGGAAGTGGTACGGACTTTGTCATCACTGCGATCCGTGACGATCATGACGGATCCGTATCGGAGGACATGTGCGATGCGCCGTCCGTCTCCCCAACCCAGGCTCAGCCGACCTTTGTGGAACAGAACCCCTGGACCTCGGAGCCCATCCATGTACACCGTATCATTTTGCAGCTCAGGTGGCCACATTTCAAGCGTCTGTACTCCGCCCAGATGGCTGAGTACCACACTAAGCGGATGCACATCCCCGAGCCTTATTCTGCTGTGCGCGCGTTTCTCTATTACCTTTACACAGATAGTATTGCTGGCCATCCAGACTATTGCTCGAGTGTTATCGACGTGGCGGGTATGCTTGTTATGGCCAATCTTTACGACATGCCGAGGCTTCGCCTCCTATGCGTCAATAGGCTAGGTCAAGAGCTCGATGTAGACAACGCGGCGATCGTCTGGGAGCGTGCCGGGCGGACCAATGAGCATTGGTTGATGCGCCGGGCTGCGCAGTTTTGCCTGACATACTGGGGTCGCGTGGTACGAACAGACGGTTTCAAATCCCTCAGCCACCAGAGTCTGATCCAACTCTGCGAGGTGGTGGATACAGAAGGTCGGGTCTTCGCAGGACCTGAATTGGAAATGGTCACATTTGGAACAGATTGCCATGACCGAGACAAAAGTCGATTGCGGCTATCTACTGATGAGATGTCCGAGGTTGAGGACGATGAAGGAATGGAGATGGCATGACACGAATGGGGCACGCATTATATTCCGGGGAGTTCTTGGCGGAGTAACATGTATTGGGATTTGGTTGTTTTGTATTTACATTTTCACCTCTGTAACAAGTTTTGAATATACCATTTTTTAATTTTAATAATCTTTTCTACTCCGTACGGAGTACTCCATACAATGTAGTTACAATGTAGTTCTATAACCGGGCCGTTCAACCGTTCGCAATTGGGCCATTCGTCATCAGCCGAGGTGGAGTAGCTGGAGCCTCTCGGGACATTTTCGACACGGACACAACTCCGGATCGCGGAGGTCATTCCTGTCACGATAAGGAAGCTCTAGAAAAAAATGTTGTCTCACACTTGGTTTCAAAATAAATAAAAATGTTGAAACTACTTAAATGTCGACGTTTGCTCGAATTCGAATTAGTAGGCTTCTACAGCTATTCCTTTGATTGACACTTCACTATGGGATCCACCGCACAATCCACTCTTCCTTCGGATTTCCTCTGGGGCTTCGCAACAGCTGCATACCAGATTGAGGGAGCAGTTAACGAAGATGGCCGCGCCCCGTCGATCTGGGATACATTCTGCAAGACCCCCGGTAAGATCGCCGGCGCTGGAACTGGAGATGTAGCCTGCGACTCCTATCACCGCACACACGAGGATATCGCCTTGTTGAAAGAATGTCGTGCTCAGGCATACCGGTTTTCCCTATCATGGTTCGTGTCTTTGTGCTTCGAGCTTCAATCTTTAGTTTGCTAACCTCTTGTCTAAAACAACAGGTCCCGCATTATCCCTCTCGGCGGCCGGAATGATCCAATCAACAAGAAGGGCCTACAGTTCTATCAGAAGTTCGTGGATGACCTGATCGAGGCGGGCATTACTCCCATGATTACCCTATTCCACTGGGATCTGCCAGATGAGCTCCACAAGCGCTACGGCGGACCTCTCAATAAGGAGGAATTCGTTGCCGATTTCGCAAACTACGCACGCGTAGTATTCGAAGCTTTTGGATCCAAGGTTAAGTACTGGATCACCTTCAACGAACCTTGGTGCGTCAGTGTTCTTGGATACAACAATGGTTCCTTCGCCCCGGGCCACACAAGTGATCGCACCAAGAGCCCAGTGGGAGATAGCTCGACTGAGCCGTGGATTGTTAGCCACAGCTTGCTAGTTGCCCACGGAACTGCGGTGAAGATTTACCGTGGTGAATTCAAAGAACGGGATGGTGGTGAGATTGGCATTACGCTGAACGGTATGTCTACATTCTCCCCGCAAGTATACAGGGCCTTTACTAAGCAAATCATCAAATAGGTGACTGGGCCGAGCCCTGGGATGCTGAGAACCCAGCCGACGTAGAAGCCTGTGACCGCAAGATCGAGTTCGCCATCTCATGGTTCGCCGACCCGATCTACCACGGCAAATACCCAGACAGTATGATCAAGCAACTTGGCGACCGCCTGCCAACCTGGACACCGGAGGATATTGCTCTTGTCAAAGGCAGCAATGACTTCTACGGCATGAACCACTACTGCGCGAACTTCATCCGCGCCAAGACGGGAGAGGCGGATATCAACGATATCGCTGGTAACCTGGAGCTCCTGCTCGAAGACAAGAACGGCGTCAGTGTCGGGCCTCTCACACAATCGCCTTGGTTGCGACCATCTGCTATCGGATTCCGGAAGCTGCTTAAGTGGCTCAGTGAGCGGTACGGACACCCCAAGATCTATGTCACCGAGAATGGTACTAGTGTCCTGGGCGAGAACGATATGCCGCTTGAGGAGTTGCTCAACGATGAGTTCCGCGCGCAGTATTTCCGGGATTACATTGGTGCTATGGCTGATGCCTATACTCATGATGGTGTCAATGTGCGGGCTTACATGGCTTGGAGTCTTCTGGAGTATGTTTGAACCTTGTTCCCTCGCAGATTTTGATATAACATCCGACTAACTTGTTTACAGCAACTTCGAATGGGCTGAGGGCTACGAGACCCGCTTCGGTGTTACTTTTGTCGACTATGAGAACGACCAGAAGAGAATTCCAAAGAAGAGTGCCAAGGAGATTAGCCAGATCTTTGATCGGTTGATCGAGAAGGCTTGAGATGGACGCGCTGATTGATATTTATACCGGTGGACTCCGGCGACTGCCATGATACCTGGATTGTACGAAGTTTTTGAATGCACAGGATAGTTGATTTTCCTATACAGTGAGCAAATGTAGTTCACTATGTAAGAACATAAAATCTGGGGTTGCGGGAGATAGAAAAGCAGGGTTGACTAGACCCTGCGTTTCCCTTCTATGGCCAGCTGGGAGGTCTCGATACAGCCCATCTGAGTAGTTGTATGGTATAAGGACCCTTAGTACTAGGTATCATGTTATTCACTTTTCTTTCAGAAATCATGATGCCACTTGGCCATTGCTGCAAATCAATGCAGGGTATGTTTGCCTGTGTTCAGGCTATATCACAAGCAGGTCATAGCTACATACCTACTAGTATATATATGAAATCAGCCCCCCACCTTTCCTAAATATTATAGCTTTCATCATCGCTCTCTGCATATGTTTATAATCTATATTATCTACATGTGCCCCGGGAATAGGCCGTGTTTATAGGACACTGATTATGTCCAGAGCAGGTATCTCGTGATTCTAAATTGACTTTCATTCAATAGCTAATCGATTGTAAATTTCTGAGGTCACAAAATGCTATATACTTCCAAAAAAGGTAATATCGATGCCTAAGGACTATAAACCTGCCTGAGGGATATGATATCTACCTGAGGATTCACCTGCCCCCCAAAATGTTTCCCGATACTTTGAATATATCCTTTAATTCTCTCGGTTTCATATAACTAACCTTCACCTAGTCCTCTATGTGGATTGGGAGTCACATACCCAATGTGGCTTCTGATATCCGGGAGCTAAGTAAATCCGTCTCCGAATGAGATATCTTCTCCAGTTCCCTGGAGCTACAATTTATTCACATTCAAATTGAGTCATCAAGAACAACATGGATATCTCTCAAATCTCCAAGCAGCTTTTGCCGGAACCCAAGAGATTTCCAGACTGCTGCTTGGCCATCTCCAGCACTTTGATAACCTACCTTGCTTCCCTCCTCCCCAAAAAACCTGGATTCACCCTCTCAGTCGGCAGCGGATCTGGTCTCCTGGAAGGTCTTATCGTGCATCATGATAAAAATGTGTCCGTTGAGGGCGTTGAGGTGGATTCAACTATTAATCGGTACATCGCCGAAGAAGATATGAATGCCGTTGGCGGAGGTTGGGGCCTTTGGCCTCCCGCCCAACAGGCTGCAGCGTGGATGTTTGTCTACCCACGCGATCCGAAACTTATCACTAAATATATTGATACCTATGGTGGTCAAAATGTTAATTTCATTGTCTGGCTTGGGCCTCGGGTCGATTGGCCAGATTATGAGCCGCGCTTCTGTCAATCTCCATTCTCCGAGTTGAGTTTTCCAGATCATATTGGACTAACACCATATGAGACTGTGGTTGTTGCCAGAAGACCATGTTGATCTGAAGTCATTCCACATTGTGACTTCGAAGATCATGTTATACATTACATTAGAGGAGGGTTTCTGTTTTGTAATTTAGTTATAAGCCTTCTCCCTATTTATCTTCATATATTATTACTATTACGATGTCATTCACTAACAATTCCCACATACCATATTCGCTTGTTTTGTTGTCTTATAGACTAGGCTACCCTATAGGCCGGCAATGTCTCCGCTGGGCTAGATGTTCTAGCAAGGACCATTATAGATGGAGGCAGCCCTGAGATCAGATTCTGTATACATTTGTAATCGTTCGCCCCCGTCCTTGTGGAACAATTTCCTGGTCAAGTTCCTATAGTGACGTTTGATGGGCCCAGATAGGCTCTGATTTGGTTGTCTCATCACCCATTGCCACTAATTAACTCTCAGAAGACTCTCTCAATTCTATATCAATAAGAATAGTCGGCCACATAAGCGGCCTTGTGATGTCTTTTGAGTGGTCTCTTTAGTATCAGATATCATTATGTTCACTTGCCTCGTCAGTTTTATAGGTGAACGGCAAAGAAGGCGGAAAAAGGTTTTGTGAAACGGAATTTCTTAAGTATAACCTTTTAAATACTGTCAGGTACCTCCTACTCTTAGATCGCCATTGGCAATTGGCTAGTTATCTCCCAAAGTAATTCATATATTAAATTTAAAGCGCGAAACCAAGCTCAAAGAGCATACCTAAAATGCTTGGACTCCCTATCCGTTATATCCTTAAAGCCATCCAAAATACCCTGAGCGGTAATATCCTCCGAGGTCTCACCACTACCCTCTGCAACCATTGCGGCATCCCTCCTTGCATTCTCCCACTTCATCGACACATATGCCGCACATGCAAGAACAATGATACCCGCATAGCAAATAAGCAGGCCCAGCAGACCCGAGTAATAGCGCGGGGACTCATGAGCAAAGAATATATTTGCTCCAGCAACATTACCGGCCGCATAGAGCGAGAACCAGAGGCCATTAGCGACTGCACGCTTCGTGTGGCCGGCCACATTGGTGGCAAGTAAATTCCATGAGATAATGACGGGGGCCCCAATAATATACTGCAGCCAGGTGCATCCGACTAAAGTCCAGGGGCGGTCAAGGCTGGTGAAACGGATACCCAAAAGACCGGCGAAGGGTATCAGACAAACGACTGCAAGAACGATACAACGTGAATCCTTCACATATGTAGCAATGATACCGCATATTGGAACAACCACCGCTTCGATGGCACCTGTGGGTAGTTGCAGGAGTGTAGCGTAGATCCCGCTGAAGCCAAAGCCTTTGATCAAGGCTGATGCGAAATTCGATGAGCCGCCGTTGATAACACCGCAGGCAATGCCGATTCCTGCGTAGCAGAGGACTCTGAAATCGTAGAGAATTTCCAGTGCCTGGCGTGGTTTGATTTCTTTAGTCTTCACGCCGATCATATTTTCGGCGACGCGCTGCACGGCAACCACGCGCTGTCGGTGGGTCAGGAAGCGGGCAGAACTGGGCGAGTCGGGCATGAGCCAGAGGAAGAGACAGGCGCAGACAAAGTTGAGCAGTCCGATTGTCAAGAAAATCAACTGCCAGCTGCGGAGCGCGGTGTTGTGTGAGTGGCCAAGGCCGAATCCTAGTAGTGCTCCTACCATCGTGGCCATGCCGTTTGCACTGAGCCAGATAGCCATGCGCAACGGTTGTTCGGATCGCTTATAGAACATTGATGTAAGGTTCATCACTAGATAGGGAATAAATATGTTAGCGCACTTCATATCCTTGGTTTGTGCTGTGGGATACTCACTGCACGGACTGATTCCGGCTTCTGCCATGCCCAAGAGGAACCTCAATACCAGCATTCCTGCATAGTTCTTTGCTCCAACATGAGCAATAATGAGTACACTCCAGATAAAAAGCATACCACCCATATATTTTGCGATCGGCAGTCGCTGGATCAGGAGGTTGGCTGGGAGGGCCCAGAAGAGATAACCAATATTGAAAATAGCGGCAACCCATGAATATCGTTGACCTTCTAGACCAAGATCTGGGATCAAAGAGTATGCCGATGCATAATTAAGTGATAGTTTGTCTAGACAGTGTTAGTTATAGAGTAATGGAGAAATGATCAATTATGCATACCGAGGAATTGAATAACATATGTCAGGTAGAGCTATATCACTGTCAGAAATAACACCCAGAAGTATCAGAGTCATCATTCACCATGGGCATAATCCTCCAGTCAATAATCCTCAGCACCGCAGCACCCTCAGTCTCCAGTTCCTCGGCCGTCAACTGCTCTGCCTCCAGATATAGATTTGCTCCGATATCATGGGTCTCGCCGAGTGCAACATGTGTAGCATCTTTCTCTGTGGACTGATCCACTTTAGTATTGGGGTTCATTATGACGGGGTTCACATTAGACAGAAGGGAGTTCCCCCAAGCCAGCCTTATATACGAAACTGGGGTTGAGACCACATCCTATCAGCGCCAAGAATTTAATCATTGTTATTCCTTTATCTGAGAAGTTATCTTTGGCCAAGAATCGTTTGAGATAGCAGCGGCCAATAGTCCGAGTGTGGGGAAGTCGGACTATTCTCCGCTTTCTCCGCTTTATGGGGTATACTTCGTTATATCACTGTCAATTGTATTCTTTTCAATTATCATTTTGAATTCTTTCATTTTGCACAAGAAAAAGAATCCCTCAATGACGCAATCTAGAGACTTCTCGCTCTTAGATGCGAGTATCTCCGAGCTCCAATCCGCGCTTTCTGAAGGTTCACTCTCTAGTGTCGGCTTGGTATCACGATACCTACGACGAATCAGCGTCTACGACGCAAACAGCCCAAAACTTACCGCCATCCCGGTCCTAAACCCATCCGTCTTCGACGAGGCTGTCGCCTCCGATGCCCGGCGGGCAGCAGGTCTGCCGCCCCGTCCATTGGAGGGTATCCCCTACCTTGCAAAAGACAGTATTAAAGTCAAGGGCATGACCGTTGCGAGCGGTTCACCTGCATTTGAAACCCTCATTGCCAACGAAGATGCTGCCTGTATTCAACTTCTCCGCGAGGCTGGCGCCGTGCTTCTCGGCCGGACGAACATGCCCGCCATGGCATACGGTGGTATGCAACGCGGATGTTATGGGCGCGCTGAAAGTCCCTATAATCTTTCATACTTGGCCGCAGCATATGCGTCCGGTTCATCAAACGGATCGGCCGTCGCGACGGCGGCCAACTTTTGTGCTTTTTCCCTAGGCAGCGAGACTGTTTCTTCGGGTCGCTCGCCGGCGTCAAATAATGCCGTTGTTGCATACACACCGTCGAAAGGCCTTCTTCCTCTCCGCGGTGTCTGGCCACTTTATTTGACATGTGATGTCCTAGTGCCTCATACTAGGACTATGGGAGATATGTTTCACGTCCTAGATGTCCTGGCCGTGTCCGACGAAGCCCCGATAGGAGATTTCTACCAGGAACAAAAATTTATATCCCTACCTTCAATCAATACACTCCGACCGCAGTCCTTTTCAGAATTACAAGATGGCACATCCTTGCGCGGGAGGCGCATTGGTATACCGTCAATGTACATCGGAGGCGATGACTCTTCTTTATCCCCAGCCAGCAAAGTCAACACCCGGCCCTCCATAGTCAAGCTCTGGCAGAACGCCAGAAAGGTCCTCGAGGCCTGCGGTGCCGAAGTAATCGAAACGGACTTCCCTCTCGTGACAAACTACGAATCAAACGCAGACAAGGGCCAGCTCGTCACCGTCGCAGGGCTACCAGAAGGCTGGTCCGCGCTGGAGCGGAGCGACCTCGTCGCGCATATCTGGGATGACTTCCTGATTAACAATGGGCAAAAGGATCTCGAGACTCTTTCTCAGGTCGATCCGACGACTATCTTCCCACTTGCGCCGGGGTCTCTCAAGGGTGCGCCAGATGCAGCTAATGCGTTGCAATGGGATGAGATGGTGAAGTATCCCCAACGGAGGCCGGCGTCTATCTTTGAAGTCCCCGGTATTCAGCAAGGAATCCAGGCTCTTGAGAATGCGCGCAAAGAGACTTTTGAAGACTGGATGGATGGGCTTGGACTTGATGCTGTGGTTTTCCCAGCTAATGGTGATATCGGCGCTGCCAATGCAGACTGCGATGAGCCGGCTTCGTTGTTTGCGTGGAGTAATGGAGTTAAGTACTCCAATGGGAACAGACCTATTCGGCATCTTGGCGTGCCTACTATCTCCGTTCCTATGGGTATCATGGAAGATACGGGGATGCCGGTAAATCTTACCTTTGCTGGGAAAGCATATGATGACAGCAGTCTACTTAGGTATGGCTTTGCTTTTGAGACGGCAATGAAGGGCCGTGTTCAGCCACCGCTTGTGCCTGCGCTTGACTCTGATTACATCAAAGCTGGTCAAGATCCTCAGCCGTGGGCTTCTAGGTCAAGTGTTGAGTTGGTGGTCGAGACTCAGACAAAGGAGATTCACGACTCCACCGTTATGGTCCAGATTCAGGGATCAATGGTTCTCAAGGACTCCCAGCTGGAGTCTTTGGAATGCCATATCAACGGTCAAGTGTTCAAGCCAGTTTTAGAGGGAAATACTTGGTTTATCCAGGCTTCCTATCCCGCATCGGAACGTGACCAACCCTGGAAGAGGTGGTCGAGTCCTGCTTTAACACAGACTATCGTAGTTATCACAGCCCATACCAAGGCCGGTTCGACGGCGGGCAAGTTGATCTTATTATAAAGACCTAGTGTCGCCCAAAAATAAAGTGACTCTTCTTTCCATTAATCAATTATGTAGCACTCTTATCTTCACAATATCTGTTTTAAATCATCATTTATCAAGTCCTGATGTATACTTCCCCCATACATCATATCTTCAATCATCCCCAAGACAGCTCGATGCAAATAATTCTTCCTCAACTGCTCCAAGTGCAATTCAGCCTCTTCCAGTGATATGGGAGCGCTAGTATTGGGTTCAAATGTGCCCGAATCCCACATGATCTTCTGTCGTATGAACTCAAGCACATTCATATACGGCATTGCATCCTTCCAACGGTTAACAAAGCCAGCTAAATTAGCTGCACATGTCGCAACGGCTTGCCTAATGTGCTGTTGATTCCTAATATCAGAGACAGGGGCTGTTACCCAGACAATGTAAAGCATCATGATTCCTGCTCGGAATTGGAATACAAGCTAACGATAGATTGACTGTTAGTTCACTTCGAGTGTACTGCAATAGAGAAGAAACCGGGGTCTTGACACATACTGCAGACCAGGTAAAGCACATCACATGTCCCTCTTCCTGCAAGAGCCGGAAATTGAGACAGGCTTCTGCAATCGTCACGAGAATTTCCTCCGCTCCGTCCATTTCGATAAAATCGCGTTTCTCTTCCATCAGGATCAAGAGACTGTAAACATACAGCTTCCGCATCCATATAGGATGGAGATACCCGTGTTGATCATTGTCCGATTCATAGTGTGGAATCTCCTGTCGCCACCTATCAAGAGCGGACTTGAATGAGGAGGTGTAGCCTTTCCCACCTCTGACGAGGGGATTGCGGGGCCGGTTCTCCCGCGATCTTCTGATGCTGGCTTGGATCTTGCGTAGTCGAAACAAGTGCCTTATGGCGGGGTTTGTGCTTAAGGTTGGCTGAAGGGTATCTCCCAGAGTACACATCTAACTTGAGAATTAGTGACCGTGAGAAGCTATATAGAATGTCTTTGGAAATAACTTACATCATCATCAACAGCCCTGTAGGCCGCTGATACTGGTCGATCCCACCCAGAGACAATGATTTCGTTCAGCATGTAGCAAGTGATGAACATGTTCTCAGGCAAAACTTCGATGGGCTCGGTCATTGACCCATTGTCGCAGCATATCGATACGTGCTTTTGGATCTCTATCGTGGTAGCTGTACAGAAAGGTAACACAGAGGAGACGCTCGTTGTGATATCCTCGGAGGAAGGAGAATGCATAGCATAAAGTATCATGAACAGTGAAGCTTGGATTTGTAAGACCATAGATGAATGCCCAACAACATATGGATAATATCTCATGGCCGAGGCATAATATTCCTTTGATCGGACAGAGTGCGAGGGGTCTCGTTGTAAATTACTGCAAAGGGATGCACCAATAGCATATACCATCTGCAGAAAGAAGGCTTTCCATTCATCCTCTCCATCCAGTATTGCTTCGGCATGCCATGATTTCCAGGCTGCTTCGTTCAAGAAGGGCCATTCGCGATGAGTCACGGAAAAATACACATTTGTGTAGAGCTCCTTCAGCCAAGGAGAGTCATCATCAGTCAACGGATACGAAGGTGCCAAGCCAATCCACGGAACGTCGAAAGTCGTCTCCGGGAATAAAGAGAATGCGTCAGGCAAGAAAGATGGTGGAGATACTCGAGGTGACCTTTGGCTGCTGTGTTGTAAGTCTGGCAGAAGTATGAGAGAGCTATCATTCTCTGCTCCGCTTGCATTCTGATCGGCCATCAGGTAGTCTGAATCATTGCGTGGATCATTGCGCCTGTGTTCTGGGTCTCCAAAATCCGTCTGGACTCCAGCATCACATATTTCCACCGTTGTTTCTGTAACACTGGATCCACAATCCAGCTCTGCGACCCGTCTCTCGAGCTGTCTCAAATAGTCCAGTGGAATTGTGATGTTATCTCCCGATTTTCGAGACCGAGCAGGCAAGCATTCAGCACCCTTGCGACGACACTCGCCACATGAAGGTTTGGCATGATCACATTTCCGCTTGTGTCGGAAGCAGCGAGCGCATGCTATATCTCTATGCTTCAGAGGGCGCGACATGCAGCAATTGGGCACATATAGGCAGTGGGAGGAAATGCGGGGAGACTTGCGATAACGGAGTTGATCCGCGCCGATGCGATATTAATTATTAAGTGGCTACAAAAGGAAGGTCTAGGCGATCTTGATAAGAAATGTTTTATAAACTATTCATATGCTTCCTGCTAAGATATGTACTATTGTAAGAGATCTTAGTAATTGTCAAGTCAGGTTGAAGATAAAGTCCGTGGTCATAACATCCATACTTGTCTCCTCGAGGACATAAAGAACTCTCACTAGTTCAAGAAGTCGACAGCAAAATTCAGCTTTTGATCCATTTTTGAGCCTTCACATCGTATCCAATCAACGTAGGGTGAATACGTAGATTCTTGAGCATGAAATCCATCGTGAATCCCTAAGTAAACAATGTCAGCACATAGACTCCACCCGAAACCTCAGGAATATCACAACACATACCTCATCCTCACTCTCACTCTCATATTCGCCATTATTCTTGTTAGTCAGATGGCCGGAAGAATCCTCAGCACCAAGGTTATCATCTCCCCCGTCCTCGTCAATGTGCTCCCGCTCACGACGCTCCTCATCAAACTCCCACCGAGTTGCATTACGCTTTGTCTGCTCTTTCCAAGCTGCCAGTCCTCCCATGCGGTTAACCCTTTCCTTGGCACCGACAAATACCTCATCGGCTGCGTCCTGGCTAGCAAGACGCCATTTGGTAATGAGAGTTGGAATCTCAATGTATCTGGGGTTGGTCTCGAGGTCCCGGGCCTGAGTCGCGGTTTCGAGTTTGGCTATAACTGCATCGACCTTTGCTTTGATGCTCCGGTACTGTTTTTCCAGTTCTAGGACCTCTGGGTCAGAGGTTTGGAATGGGGATGGGGGAAAGAGCTGTAGCGTGCGTCTGCGCCTAGGAGATACCGAAGTTGCTGTCGGACTTGGTGGATTTGACATTGTCTCAGGCTCTGCAGTGGTAAGAGTCGCTGGAAATTTTGTGTCGTCAGGAGTCCTGGATGCAGCAGACTTGGATGGTGTGTCGTCAGTGTTCCTTGGCTCAGGTCTGTGTAGCGGGGACTTAAACGGCTTTGAGAGAGCGGTAGCTGCGTTGACGCGACGACGCTTATTAGACGGTCTTTCCATCATCAGTTGGATGCAGACTTTAAAAGTTCGATGGGTGTTGAAGAGAGAGAAATATAAAAAAGTTGGAGAAGCCAAGTGAAATGCGGAGATGGGGTCTTATCGATAAGCAATGGAATTTATCTACAAACGCTGAAAATGCATACACAACCTCAATGACCAACTCCTCCTGCTACCCATTGCCCAAATTCAGGGTCGCCAGGTTGAGGGAATAATCCATGGTCGTTGGCGTTTCCATTTCCATTCTGGGGATTGGCATTGGCATTAGCATTGTCGTTCTCATTTTGTCGGTTGCGCTGCTGCTGTTGACGGAAATAAACCAAAATCAACAACGTAGCAGCCAATCCGACAATGAGGAGACCCTCGACCATTCCATCGTCGATATCGAGGTCCAGATCGTCATAGTAGCCATCTTCGTGGCCTTCAGATTCCAAGCCACGATATTCATCATTCTCTCCTCGTTGCTGTTCGTAAAGGTCTTCGTAATAGCCCTCCTCGTCGTTCTCGATGAAAGCCTTGACCCATTCCTTGAAGGTACGACGGGGCTTCGAGTCTGGGAATTAGTGTAAGTAAGAATTTAGAGAAGCGATTGATTTCACGAGGTAAGTGAGAAAGAACAGCTTACCTTCTTCCTCGCGGATGGGGTTAATGTTTCCGTTGGTGATGCGATTCCAGTATCCTCGAATCCGGAGTTTGATCAAGCTGAGCTTCACTGGCAGATATGCCTCGGAACTGAGGTCGAGAGCTAAATCATAATACCGCTTGGCCATGTGGAAATCCTGATCTACTGCCACGCCATTCTCATGCATCCAGCCCAGATTCCAGTACCCCTGTGCACTGTGGTGGGCTTCGGCAGCATTGTGGTAACATGTTGAGGCCTTATCAGCATCGACAGGTGTACCCGTGCCAGACAGGTAATAGTCACCCATTTTGACCAAGGAGTCGATGTTGGCCTGCTTCGAAGAGCGGGTCCAGTAAATCAACGCGAGTCTCGCGTTGCGCATCAAGGAGGATCGAGCTTTCTCGGCCCAAGGAAGAATGGAACTGAGCGAGAGCACAGAGCGATGCTCATCAAGCAGATATGCCACATTTGCCTGTGCATTCTCATACCCTTGCTCTGCTGCCATCATCGATGGGATGAGAGCAGCCTCCTTATCACCAGATTCGTAAGCAGCGTTTGCCTCTGCGAAGGCTGAGTGTACGACCTCTGCTTTTTCGGCAACCATTTTGTAGTAGGCGGCGGCCACGCCACAGTGCCGCTGTCTACCAATACCGAAGTTGGCCATTTCCGCTAGGTAATAGTATGCCTCCATCCACCCCCAGCGGGCGGCAAGCTCAAAGTAACGTGTTGCGGTTGCCACGTCTCCTTGATCCAAGAACAGAGCGCCCAGACGTGATTCTGACGCTGGGGAATCCTGCTCTGCCGCTGCTTTGAAGTAGTGAGACGCCTTGAAGCCATCCTGCGGAACCCCATAGCCCTTGAGGTACGCCAGACCCATCCAATGCTGGCAGAGAGAATCCCCGTTCGCAATACCCCGTCGGAACCATGTAAGGGCAGTCGGGTAGTGTTGCTCAACTCCCTCTCCGCGAAGGTACATCAGACCAATATGTCCTGCGGCCTTTGATGCCAGCTTATCAAGCCCTGCAGGGGGTTTGAGTTGACGGAACCATCCTTGTTCCAATACTTCTTGGTAACAACCTTAAAATACCTCATGGCTCGTCGGAAATTCCGCGGCAAGCCCCGGGCGCCTTCAAAATTCATTTTACCGAGGGTGTACGTAGCCTTGAGCTCACCCTTCCGGGACATGAGATCCAAGTACTCCAGAATATCTTCCACGCTGGCCTCGGGGGCGGCATTGGCAGGGTCCCGCGCATTCTGACCCGAACTCGACACACTGGCTCCTGGGCCGTAGACGCCACCCTCTTCATCTGCCCAACGATAAGATTCTCGAACCAAAGCCATACCACCCGGAGGGCCTGAGCGATAGTACTCGACCGCCTTATCCGCAACCTTCTTGTAGTAATGGATCGCGTGGTCACAATCCTTCGGTGTTCCAATTCCAGTGTGGTAGCGATACGCAAGTGTCATCTCCGAACGGATATTCCCTGCTTCAGCTGCGAACTCATGGTACATCAGGGCCTTTGCCTGGTCGGGTTCGACCGCACCGCCGATCCCCGTCGCATACATGAATCCAACCATGTTCTGCGCTGTGTTGTTTCCGTCCAGCCATGCAAGTTCATGGTACCAGCGGAAGGCCTCTTTGAAGTCGCGGGGGTGAGAGTAGTTTCCATAGAAGTTCATCTCAGCTAACAAGAACATCGCATCCGGGTCTCTGTCTTCGTCTGCGGCTATTCTCAGCTCCTCCACTGCTGCTGCGACATGTTTGTTCAGTTTCCACTCGGGCTTCTCGGTGGAAGGGGCATTCAAGAATAGCAGTCGGACCGTTTGGCGGCCATAGTATACAACAGTCCCTAGTAATCCTCTTGACTTGTCGGGTTGAAGGGCTGTGTTCTTTGTTGTGCGAAGGATATCCCAGGCATTCTCAACTCGTTCTATTATCAGACAATAAAGTTGGTCAGTATCAAACATCGATAAGGGCCCGGAAGCTGTCTCTACTCACGAGTCATAGGACGGGGTTCTGCTTCCCCTGTCTGGAACGTAAATTCGTGGTCTGCATCGTGGCCGATTGCTCCGGAGGTTGTTTGGTCAGTAAGCGGCTGACCAGGCCCAGCTGCGCATGTCTGGAATAGCACTGGAAAGAGGAGTCAGCTTCTGTTGCAGTGCAGGTGCGGGCAAATCTTACGCAGGGCCGAAAGAAAGTGTGAGAGCGGCGTCCTCATAATGCCTGCAAAATACTGATGTAATGTCGGAGTGTGAAGCACATTGCGACCCTCAGAGCAATGTGAATCACAAAAGCGACAGAGCTGGGGGGCTCGTGATATGATGTCGTTGCTAGACAGAGTACGGGCCACTTGGCTTAACGGAGCTTCATTTTGCCGAGGGCCAATCACTACATCGAATGTACCGCACCTACAATATCTGCTTTCTATGATATCTGCAAGGCATATATCCTATACGGTATATAATGTTCCAATATCCTTCTGGACTGTCTCATTTGAATCTTCAATTCGTACATAATTCTAAGGATAGCATTAGATTTCTCTAAATCAGTCATCAAATCCTACGTCCACAGGTATATAAGAATCTACATAGAGATAACCTTGTTTTCAACTACAAGTCATAGAAAAATCATTGGAAATGTCATAAACATTGTTGGAATCTACTCGTCCCCTCAGGAGGGTGTGTACAAACGGAAAGCAGCAGTCAAAATACATCCCCGGTGCGCTTTCCATGCAATAAAAAGGATGTGGGCACAAATTCCCCAATGGCACAAAGTCCGCACAGCATCCATGGAGTATGTCCTCGGTTCGGATCGAAGCATGTGCGGTCTTTGCACGATGGGGGAATAGTGCGCCGGGGAAAAGCAAAGCAATCTCAAAACGATGGCGGCTGAAACCAAGCGGGGGCACGCGTTGTTGGTTAATTGGTTAAAAAAAAAAGACTAAACAGATACAATGAATGGGAAGCAATCCCCGATATCGTGAAAAAAATTATCAATCATTTCCGAGATGTGTAGCGCGAAAAGATCTTTTTTGTTTAGTTGTTGGGTTTCAATTCGATGATGGTACAGGTGTGGAGCACGACCCTGAGACAGGCAAGCCATCTTCGCACGATATTCACTGGCGGGGCGACGTAGGGCTGTACGCTGGGGATGTCGGGCTGTACGCCGGAGAGGTAGGCGACGTCGGAGAACCAGAGAAATTGGGAGAAGTCGGCGAGTACGACTGGGGGCTCGTAGGAGACCAACCAGGCGAAGTCGGTGTGTACTTAGGAGAGGTGGGAGATGTTGGAGACAGGTGCCGAGCGCCACCAATTGCTGGGCTGGTGGGACTGTAGCTCGGTGAGGTCGGACTGAACGCCGGCGAGGCCGGACTAAAGCTGGGAGAAGTCGGGCTGTAGTTAGGCGACGTCGGCGAGAACCCAGGCGAAGTTGGAGAGTATGAAGGAGAGGTGGGTGACGCTTGGCCGTATGCAGGCGAGGTTGGCGAATAGGCCGGAGACGTCGGTTGGAACGATGGGCTGGAAGGCGAGAATCCAGGAGAGGTCATCATTCGCGGGCTTGTCATGCCAATGCCAGGAGACGTTGGCGAATAGCTCGAAGATGGAGAGTATCCAGGGGACGTCGGGCTAGTATTGAAGGGACTTGTTGGAGAATAGCCACCGGGGCTGCGAGGCGCAGGACTGAACCCACCAAAGGTACCAGCGTTAGACTGGTACTCGGTGAGACCTCCAGTGGGCTCTTGGCCAATCTGGTGCATAGGCGAGAATGTCACATCAGGGTCGCTACCAGCCATGTAGGGGGAGCTGGCCATGGGAGAACCGGTGTCATACTGAGTGGCAGCACCGTCCGAAATGATGGCATCCTTTGCGCCGACTGCACCCATAAGGCCGTAGCGTGCATTGTTGGACACGACGGTGTTGAGCAAGCTCTGGTCCAGGTAGACGTCAAACTCACCCGTTCCGGCAGGCGCCATCTGTCCGAGAATCAAGTTCTCCGACACACCGCGGCAATCGTCAAGCTCTCCGAACGCAGCAGCCTCGAGCAGAATTTCAACTGTCTCTTCGAACGAACAACGCATGAGGGCACCATTGTCGGCACGATTGATACCATGACGTGTAACAGGAGTCAGATAACCACGAACAGTCATCACGTCGACCAGCAGAGCCAAGTGACGGTGATTAACATAAGAACCGTCAAAGGCAAGAACCAAGGTCAATTCACGAAGCACAGCTGTACGGGCAGCCTCAATACCGAAGACCTCGAAAATCTCAATAAACTGGTTGGAGTACGTGCGCGAGGCGTCGACACCCGGAATCGAAAGAACAGCAGCCAAGGAAGATCCACTGGTCTCCAGAACCCATTCCTTGCAAAGAGGATCGGACTTGCTAGTGTGGAGTGAGCCATCTTCGATGACTCGGACCTTAGACTTCTCGTTGATGAAAGCACGATCGACACCCGGAACACCACGAAGGGTCAAAGTATCCAGCAGGTGCTGCTCGAGCTTCTTCAAGGTGACATCGTACTCAACATCTTCGTCATCATCATCCTTATAGTCTTGGACCTGACGGATACGAATAACTTGCTCGTCGGCGTTGTTATCACTGAAGATGACTGCAATATCACGGGGATATGCCTGCTTAATTCTCGTAGCAACGTCCTGCACCGTGAGACCCTTGTCAAGAAGAGAGCGGCGACTGAGAACAATACGGAGCAACCACTTCGACTGCTGAGATGCGTCGTCGACGTTATCTTCAGGAATGATGAAGTATGATTCCACCATATCCCTATCGTTCTCGATGACAGTAGACTGAATATCGGGATCATAGTAAATCTCCGTCGACTCCGTCACAGACCGCAGACTGGTATGCTCCACGAGACTTCGGAGGAGTTTGGCTCCCTCCTTATCGTGGGTCATCATACCTTCTTGGTACACAGTCATGGATGGTGTCTTAATGTTGGTAGCAACGTTGAGAATTTCCTTAAGACGAGGAACACCGAGAGTGACGTTCTTGGATGACACACCAGCAAAGTGGAAAGTGTTCAGTGTCATTTGAGTCGCAGGCTCACCGATAGACTGAGCCGCGAGAACACCGACCATTTCACCAGGGTTAGCTGCTGCACGAGCGAAACGACTTTCAACTGCACCCAATACGTGCTGGAATGCTAGCTTGTTGAGCGAATAGTCCGTGACAAGTCGGCGGAAAGCGAGGCGACTGCGCAGTTGCGCCTTGAACAGCAAGGTCGCATTAACCTGAGCCTCCCGCGAAATGGGATCATCACCACGAACAATCACCAAGCGATCCAGGAGTTGTTGAACTTGGGGAATGACCTCAGCAGGGTGCAAATCACTGATTGTGCCCTCGCGAATACGGAAAGTAGTTCGGGCCATTTCCAGGATACGCTGGACATTAATGGGAAGTTGCATCATTTCTTCGTCCTCCTTGACCACAGTGCGCAGGAACTCACGGTCTTTCAGAATGGCCTCCCATTCTTCGTCAAAGTATCTCTGTACCTCTATATCGCCGGCGATTTCGTTGGCTTGCTCCAAAATCTCTGGGCCGAGAGTTCGCTCAGGGTCCATAACATCAACACGGAATCTCTCGATGAGCTTAGCATCGGAACACTTGATGAAATCGACACGCTGGTTCTCAATGTGGGCACCGTCGAGACCATCCTCTCCGTAGATGAACTGAATAATATCTCCAAGGGAGTTACGCACAGTGCCATCATATTTGACCATGACTTCCTCAAGGGCCTTGACCAGCTTACGCTGGATGTAACCGGTTTCGGCAGTCTTGACAGCAGTATCAATCAGACCTTCACGACCAGCCATGGCGTGGAAGAAGAACTCGGTAGGAGTCAAGCCACGAAGGTATGAGTTCTCGACGAATCCACGCGACTCGGGAGAGTAATCATCCTTGGTGAAATGAGGGAGTGTTCGATACTTGAAGCCGAACGGAATACGCTTGCCTTCCACAGACTGTTGCCCGACAAGGGCAGTCATCTGCGAAATATTAATTGCCGAACCCTTAGAACCGGACCGTGCCATTTGAATAGCGTTGTTCAGATCCTTGAGACTCTTTTCTGTGGCATCACCAGCTTCGTCACGAGCGTTGTTCAAAGCACGAGAGACCTTGCTCTCGAATGTTTCACGCACATTCATACCAGGAAGAGCTTCCAGTGTGTTTTCGGTGGCACTAGCCGTAATTTCCTCGACTTCCTGTTTTCTGTTCCGAACAGCTTCCTCAATCTTGTTGATAGTGTTCTGATCAGGAATGGTGTCACCAATACCGATACTGAAACCATGGTGCAACAACCAGTACCCAACGATGGTTTGGGCTCCAGTGAAGAATTTGACACAGGTGTCAGGACCGTACTCGTTGAAGATGGTATGAATGACACCACCACCACTGGCACCGACCGTTTTCTTTGAGAGCATACCATACATCAACTGTCCACCGTGAATCAAGAGACCTCCATCGTTCAGAGGACTGAACTTCTCAGCCAAAGGCGAGCCGTCCTTGTCAACTCGTAAAAGGTTGAGACCCGAGGGGAATGCCATGCTGATAATCTGCTTGCCCGTCCAACGGGGGCGAGGCTTGATAATTGCGGGAGGTGGAATGGCACCATCCCAGTCAGGGACCCATAGCATGAGGTTCATGACTTGGTCCTTGGTGAGGAAGGAGTCACGACGACAGATCTTGTAGATACCGCAGAGGGTATCCTGGACAATACCCATCAGAGGGCCGTTACGCTGCGGAGAAACAATGTTCTTTGGGACCAAAGTAAGCTCAGCAAGCTCAGCGCGCGCCTCTTCGCCCTGGGGGACGTGCAAGTTCATCTCATCACCATCGAAATCAGCGTTGTAGGGACTGGTAACAGACAAGTTCATTCGGAACGTGGAGAAAGGCATGACACGGACACGGTGACCCATCATAGATTCCTTGTGCAAAGACGGCTGACGGTTGAACAGAATGTAATCGCCATTGTCAAGATGGCGCTCAACCTTCCAACCGTACAGCAGTTGCTGAGCACCAGCGCGCTTAGCGTGGCGAAGATCGATACGCTCACCGTTATCACGAACAATATACCGCGCGCCAGGGTGAATGTTGGGTCCATTTGCAACCAACTTCTGGAGCTTCTCAATATTGTATGGTGTGACAACTTCCGGGTAGGTGAGAATACGAGCGGTTGAGTATGGGACACCGACTTCGTCCAGCCTCAAATTGGGGTCACCTGTGATAACGGTACGAGCAGAGAAGTCGACACGCTTTCCCATCAAGTTCTGACGCAAGCGACCCTCTTTACCTTTCAAACGACTGCGAAGAGCCTTCACAGGGCGGTTTCCCTTTTGCATCGCTGTTGGTTGACCAGCAATGTCATTGTCCATATAAGTGGCAATGTGGTACTGAAGGAGAGATTCGAATTCACGAATGACGTGCTCAGGTGCTCCCTCCTGCTCACAGCGTTGAACGTTTTGGTTCGCGCGGACAATTTCCGCGAGCTTATAAGTCAAATCATCCTCGCCGCGAGCGCCACTCGTGGCTCCCATTACAACGCTGGGGCGCACGGTCGGGGGAGGGACGGGCAAGACAGTAAGAATCATCCACTCGGGACGAGCGTAGTCATTGCTGAGGCCCATAATGCGGACATCCTCCAGGGAAATGTTCCGGAAGATATTCAAAGCCATTGTAGGAGTGATGACTTTCTTCTCCGGTTGAGCCATCTCATCCTCCATCATAGCCTTGCTAGGCTTCCATGTTCCAACCAGGCAGATGCCTTCCTTCCTAACGGTGGGCTGGGCATTACCGCAGCCACCATGGGAGCGGCCCTTCTGGGAGTCCTTCGAAAATTCCTCATCGTCAGCAGGCGCATCGGCTTCACATACCAGGACATCCTTGGAGAGTCGCCAGATAGAATCGAAACGTCGCTTGGGATCGCGGAAACGGAGGGCTTCGGTAAACTTTGAATCGGCCTGGTATCCATGTCAGCAAAGTGAACCACTCAAGATTTGCCATCCCAGTAGGGATGACTAACCGTGTTGGCCTTGATCTTTCCACAGTTGTGGCAAACAGTCTCCAAAAGCTTCTTGATTTTAGTTAAAAAACCTAAGAGTGGGACCCAGAGTCAGCATTGAACAGAAAAGACGAAAGAAGGAAACCAAGGCAAATCTGTTACGCACCAATATGGAACACAGGAGACGCGAGCTCAATGTGACCGAAATGTCCAGGGCACTCTTTCGGACCCTCTTCGCAAGTCTCGCAGTTGTATTGACGGTCAATGGTACCCAGGCGAGGGTCATTGATACCCTTGGTCCGAGGCCGTTGGCGTTGGTCGTCCTGTTCTCACTTAGCTACCAAGTCGTCGTCGCGCATAGGAAAGGGAGGCCTTGTCTGAAAAGAATGTAGCCGACAACAAAAAACAAGAGTTACTCACCAGTGTCTCAGGGTATTCGATATGGACCACACTCATGCGCTTGATCTCTTCGGGGGCAAAGAGACCGAACTGAATTTCCTTGATGGTGCGCAAAGGCGCCTTTGAGTAAGGGAAAAACACGTTAGACATGATGGCGAAGTTGTGGTGACAAAAAATTGAGGATGAAAAAAAGGCGGAGATGACCGGTCACGTTGGCGTGTCGTAAAACCGGTGTAAACGATGAATGTCGGCTCGTAAATGTCGCAAAAAAGGAAGTGACAGACTCGCTCGCAAGCTACAAGTCAGATTTACACGTAGCGGCGATGAAAAGAAGGTGGTGTGGAAGCAGCTGGCCGGCTGAGGCCTTGGGCAGCCCTTGCCACGAGGGCGCCGGCGACCTAGAGGTCCCGAACGTCACGAAGAAGAAAAGGAGGAGAAAAAGAGCGCGGCAAAGAAGATCGTCTTCGCGTTATCTTCAAGAAGTATCGCGATGGTAAGGCGCGATCCTCCTATTTGTGGAGGCGGTGGGTGGATGGCGTGTCGGGGGAGATGAAAGGGTGATGTTCTGAGGTCGCCTCACTGTGATGGGGCTTGAGTTTTCCCTGCACGATGGTTGCCGTCTAAACGGGAACTCACCGCTTTGGCAGATTGGTGGATACCTTCCCCAAAGTGCAGGCAACGGCAGATTCAATGTATCATTTCACTATGGTAAATAAAAGCGGTGAATGTCTCAGGCATTAAGATTAGGCATTAACTTGGGTGTGCTTTAGATGGGCTTTGTCACCGCCCTAGCATCTTCTAGATTCTAAGGATATCGGCACCGGCAGAAGGAAATAAGATTATTGTGACTACGCAAAAAACTATCTCAGGTATTATTTCACTGTGTCTGGAGTTCACACTGGATGCTTGAACACCAGCTATTATCCTGGCCTATCTAACAGGCTGAGGATTCACTTTGAATTCAAATATCCACCCCATCTACAACACCTAGCGCAATGAATCTCTCACTCGTCGATCCATTTGTCCTGGCGCAGGAATACCCAGATACTTTGACTGAAAAGCTGAGTATGTACTACCCACACTTGCCGACAATGAAGACCACTAACCGAATCAACACATAGGCAGCGGCCATGCAACATGTTTAAGCTTCAACCACAAAGGCGACTACCTTGCCTCCGGACGAGTTCGTGAACCCAATGCCAAAAAAGCCATATATTTATATACACACCTGAAAGACTAAACATATTCTAGGTGGATGGCACAGTGGTGATCTTCGACATTGAGACTAATGGCGTGGCGCGCAAATTGCAAGGCCACACGCGACAGATCCAGTCTCTGAGGTACAATTTCCCCAGACCAAACACAACGATCTACAGTGAAATCCCAAAATACTGACTCCATACCCAGCTGGTCCCGCGATGGCCGCTACCTCCTCACTTCGTCCCAAGACTGGAAATGCATCCTCTGGGATCTCAAAGACGGCTCAAGAATCCGCACAGTCCGATTCGAAGCGCCAGTATACATCGCCGAGCTACACCCGTTCAACCAGTACAGCCACCACAATTCCCCCACTATCCGTCAAGCCATATCAACTAACTCATTCTGTTCTCCAGTCTCCTTTTCGTCGCATCCCTCTTCGAAGACCAGCCAGTATTGGTAGACGTCTCCAGTACAAAACCAATCAAACGAATCCTCCCCTCCGCCCCTCTTAGACCGCAAGCCTCAAAAGACGAAGAAGTCGACCCAGCCGTAGCGTCCAAACAAGCAGCGCAAGACGCCAAGCACTCAACATGCGTAACCATCTTCACAGCCTTCGGCAACCATATAATTGCGGGCACCTCGAAAGGCTGGATCAACATAATCGAAACACAAACCTGCACAACAATCCACTCAATGCGCCTCTGCAACGGAGTAGTAATCCTGCTCCGCCTAGCCAGCAACGGACGCGACCTCCTAATCAACAGCTCAGACCGCGTAATCCGCACGGTACTAATGCCAGACCTATCGCAGCTGGGGATTGACCTAGAACCATCTGCGATAAAATTACACGTGGAGCACAAGTTCCAAGACGTCGTCAACCGGCTCAGTTGGAACCACGTGACATTCTCATCAACAGGCGAGTTCGTCACCGCAACGACATTCATGAACCCTGATATCTACGTGTGGGAACGCAGCCACGGGTCGCTGGTCAAGATCCTGGAAGGCCCGCGTGAGGAACTCGGTGTTGTGGAGTGGCACCCGAGCAGGCCGATGGTAGTGGCGTGCGGGCTGGAGACCGGGTGCATATACACGTGGTCGATAGTGTCACCGCAGAAATGGTCGGCGCTGGCGCCTGATTTCGGCGAGGTTGAGGAGAATGTTGAGTACATGGAGGCGGAGGATGAATTTGATGTTCACCCAGCTGAGCAGGTGCATCAGCGACGACTGGATCAGGAGGATGAGGAGCCGGATGCTGTGACGTTTGATATGGTGAAGGGGGATGGGGATGCCGATGGCGTTGAGCCGTTCAATCTACCTGTCTTGCTGGATGTCGAGGACAGTGATTCTGGTGAGGATGTCGTTGCTGTTGGGCCGGGGACTATGCGTCGGAGGACACCTGGAGCTGGAAGAGAAGGTGTCAATGGGGATGCGGAGAAGCCTACGACTAATGGGGCTACAAGGGGTGCTACTAGGAATCGGCGACGATAGTAGGCTGGTCGTTCTGTCTTTTTGTGTGTGTTGTACTTTCCTTTTTCTGCATGCTTCTCCATTGTTGGAGGGCTGTACTAGCATATTTTGCATACGGTGGCGTTCATTTTTCAGGGGACGATTGGTCTGCAATCCGGCGTTGGGGGGGAAGCCTTTAGGCTTTGTTGGGTTTCGTGCTGTAGCCAATGAATGCATGAGAGATATACAACACAGCCAGGTCATGATGATTAGAATGGTCAGGGGTACCTATATTCAGCATGAGTTACACATGTACATCTCCCTAAGACTCGAGATCTTATAGACAAATGTCGACGAATCTAGAGCTTTTATAGCATTGAACTGGGCTTGCAGATGCAATCTTCCAGATGCTGATCTGTCTCGGCAAATGTATTGAAGCAACGCAGGGGACCATTGGATTACAAGAAATTGGGAAAGAGGTAGAAATAAGAAGAGCAGAAGTTAATTCCAAAGAGACACATTGACTTGGCAGTCAGGTAGCAACTGGAAGTGTCAGAACTATAGGAAGGTAACCTGGGTATATATAAGTCGGAAAGATTTCCGAGGGTCAAAATCCTTGGCTGAAAGCCAAAACGCCACAAGATGCAAAGTCCAGCATGCAGAGAAAAGAAAGAAAAGTCATGACCCGAGAGGGCTGTGGACGCATACATCGTGTCAGCCGTCAATCCCCAACCTCCCCCCCTTAAGAAGTCATTAAACAATGTCCATGGTCCTGTCGGTTGTTGGGACCCATAAGGCCAACATTTTTGAGACAATGTCTCAGTTCTCATTCCTAGACCTGGAACAAAACAAAAATCATAAAACTGTGCTGTAAAGTCGTTGGCTCTGGAGCAACCATCTAGTCGCACTTGCATCAAAAGCACATTCAACGTTAAACTAGGCAAGTGCACACTCTGGGCCAGCCAAAGTCTGTGGGGGACCCGGTCTATTTTTAGTCTGATCAAGCGGGTATAATTTTTGGGCAATAAAGCTAACACTGTCGAGATCACCTTCAAATTGAAGGAGCTGCCCTTTGGTCGACTGCCACGTGGGTGGAATTTACCAGCTTATTCCTCGACAGGTTTCCGCGCTTGGTAAATGTGGAGAAGATTGTATGTCTTGATCTTTTTGTCAAAAGCTTCCTGTTTGACGTCGAATGCAATGCGGTCAATCTGTTCCCTAGACCAAGAAAGAACCCGGCTGAAAGGAGCCAGGCACATTGGCTGAACGCTCTCGGAGATAGCCAAATTGTACCAGCGCGCAACCTTCTGCTCGTGGGAGTCGGGATGCCATGGATTCATGGGCAATCCCACAATCTGGTGGTCGATCTCGGTGAAGCCTGCTTCTTGCAAATTCCGGATGGTCTCATTCGAGCTGTGGGCTAGGGGTCGCATAGTAGCTTCAGTCGCATGCTTCAAGGTCGAGTACCAGCTAGCCATAGCGCGTCCCGGTTCGCCATCTTTGTCCTCAACGCGAGGCCGGAAATCGATTTCGACCTGCTCAAACCAGGCCCCGGGCCGGAGATGCTGGAAGACTCGTCGGTAGAGACTCGGCCAACTTGCGACACTACCACATCCCATCTGCATATGGATGATATCCCATGAATCCTCTCCCATGGCCCAGGGGGCCTCGAAGTCGAATGGGGCATAGAAATCACAGTTCTTTGGGAAATTGGCCGGTTGTATTGGCGCAAGGTCAACACCGACAACGAAGGAATTGGGGTATTTGTTCGCCACTTCGATGCTCCAGATGCCCGTTCCACAGCCCAGGTCAAGGATTTTGGACCCCGGGGGGTGTGGTGCGTAGATCAAGCCATCCTCGGCCCGTGCAACCGTGAACAGTTTGTGGAATATGTCGAGACGGTCCTGTTCTTCCTCATCGCACGGGAGCGGGTAGACTCCTTTCCGATAGCCATGGTACAATCGACCATTCTCTTTGTGATGCGGATATTTTTCGGGTATCCTGTTCGAACAGTGGTCAGTCATTGAATTACACGATTGGAGTATGGAGTGACATACTTGCGATCGGAGATTATGATCGGAGAGGTTCGCGATACTTGAGATGTGTTCGAGGCATGGGATGCCTGTGTGGCTACCGATCCATTGCTGGTAAAGCGACCATTCCTGCGAGGATCTTTATCCTCTGGATCTCTGTCAATCAGCGTGTACAAGTCCATGGCAGAAGACGGTTGTCGTGCTCGGACTCGATCACTCGCCGCCACAGAGTGGGAGTAGTATCTAGAGTGGCCGGCCTCGCTGACTGGGATCGACTCGGACTTGTATCGTTTGGGTGGGGGTGGAGAAGTTATGGGAGGCAGATGTCGTAACCTGGTATCCCCGTTCGTAAACATTTTCGGCAGCGATGTTCGGTCAGGCACAGGAAAAGGATTAGAAGACTCTCTGTATGACATGCTGATATCGGCCATTAATGATTGCACAGGTATAAAGGCAGTTTTAAATCGATCATGCCAGTTATGAAATAGAAAGAAGAAAAGAGCAGAGTAGCTCAGAGACGCTAAAACGCAAAGCACACGAGTGACTAAATGGCAAGAGTAGGGCGAATGGTACGGTCGGATGAAGAATCCCAAAGCTCAGATAGAAGTGGATCAAGGATCTCAGAGGGTGTCGTAAAGCTATTTCCCTAGGTAAAGCAAAGAGAAAAAGAGAGAGACAGAAGGAAAGGATGAGAGGGGAAAGATGTGCAGAAACACTTGCAAGGTTCTGTGCAGAAGTACAAGTGGGAAACGACCCGCGCTACTGGGTATTTAGTGTACTTAAATAGTGTTAGTTATTTTTTATTTTATATGACATATTAGTCAATTATGACAATTTTTATTTTCATTGAATATTTAAACATCTTTTATGTTTTATGTTTTATGTTTTATGTTTTATATTTTATATTTTATTTTATATTTTTTATTTTTTATTTTTTTTATATATATTGGATTGTACACATGCAGAGGAATCCCAGAGCACCGGAAGAAGCTAAACCAATCAGAGCGTTGGTTCTTTAACGTACATAGCCCTGAAATTGTACTATGTATTGTAAGTGTCTGGATTCTCGGTCTCTTGTCTTTATTCTACGGAGTAAGTGGACATCGACCCACGCTCTAGCGGGATGCGGACCGCCTGGGCCTACCATTTCCGCCTTTGGTTTCAATAGTCAGGCCCCAACGGACTGGAACACTAAAGTATGTATCGTGGTTAACGGAGTACTCCGTAACGCGACCTCGGAAGTAGATGTATTTACGCACGTAGGGAATGTATATCTATCTGCATTCTAGACGTAATTTGTATCCCCTCACCGCAATCCAAATCCCCGGGTTCGTGGATGCGACATTAGAACGAATCAGATGGGATACCACATCTTGGCACCTTAGCTTCACCTTGGCCTGGGTAATCATTTACTGGGTTCGGTGCTTTTGTGATATGTAAGAATGACCCTAAGACCGCGGGACCACTCCGTTGGGTCCTGACTCGGGATTTTCATGATTTTCCACAATACAACTTAGGAACTGACATTATACGTGTCAACATTCCCCAAACCCGAAAATGATGGGTCTTTCCCCATTGAGCTTCCCAGTTCCCCGGGTCGGTCTTACTAATACATATTCTATCGGGGATTACCAATGTCGGGAATCTACTTAGCCTTCTATCTCTCCTGTCTCTTCTATATGGTCATAGCGCCAAATCCCGAGATCTGTGTCCCCTTGCATCGTACATACTCCCCCGTATATACCGATTTGTAGATATTCAGAATGATATTTCAATGCGCTTGCCGCGCTGAACTGTCCGGGGTTCAAGGTCGCCGACTTGGATATTTGATCCCAACAATCTTGGTACTGATACCTGGGATTGGGCTTCACGAGAGTGCAGGGTACTCCGTACATTGTTGGTACTAAACATCTAGCATACATTGTACATTCAATGTTGTTCATTTGTACAAGATTTCGGCCCTTCCCAAGAAACAAGTTCCATGCAGTTTCCAATAGGTGTACCGGGAATATTTTACATTTCAAGTGTTGGGTAGACAACTGCCCATAAGATTGGGAGCCCCACTAGGAAATTTTCCCAAACTCCGAACCTCAAAGGAGTTAAATTACATATAAAACTCAAATATCTTCAACACAACGGATTAACCACCCAGAGATTAATATCTCCATATCAAAGTCAAAAGTGAAACCGGGTCTAGACCCCCAAATTCCACAATGCACACACTTAAAGCAGTAGCCTCATCGACGCTGTCGCTACCAGCCGATAATTACATCTACTCGATCGTCCCATCGGCGCCGGGAACCTTTGCCGCAATCTCGTCAGATGATTCGTTGCGCGTGTTTGACGCCACCGATCTCGATCGTGGGTCTCTGGTCTCCAACACTGCTCACAATGGTATCACCGCGCTGCGGAGCTTCACTATGGGCGAGTCACACCTGCTGGCTACAGGTGGCCGCGATGGAAAGGTGAAGGTTTGGGATCCTCGGGCTGGGAATGGGAGTCCAGTTGTGGAGATGGAAACGGGTGAGTTTGTTTCCGTTAAGCTTTTTTTTTTTTATTGTTTTCTTTTTGGGGGGAGGGGGGGTATGCGCCTATTGCCTGTTTAGGTTGTACTCGGGAACCTGCTGCCGTGACAAGGGATAAGGGCTATTCTAGCTTTGGCTACTGCATCTCCGGTGGGCTGTTACTGGTTTTCGGGGAATTTATCGACGCTTGGATTCGAGGGTGGTCTTGGCTTGGGTTTTGACTATCAAATGCTAATAGATTTTTTGTCTAGCGAAAAAGTCGCCTGTTTTGTCTGTGGCTTGTAACCCAGAGACAAACGCTATTGTTGCGGGAACGGAACTTGTCTCTTCACAGGCGGTTGTTGCATTTTGGTAAGTTACATCTTATACTTCGGTTTTGATTTGAATGGGCCCAGCATTATCATTCAATAATTGGATCGGGATATGTCTTCCAACCCTAAGACATAAAAAATGACTGCGCTCTATTATCAAACTGCAGTCCCACTAACCAACAACCAGGGATATCCGGTCCCCCAAGGAATTCCGCCTCCAATATGTGGAGAGCCACAACGACGATATCACTGAGGTAAGTGTACCTCACATTCTAAGCCCGACGCCTCCAACATCCCCCATCCCATCCAATACCCACATGCAGCATCAGCCAGACTAACCATTATATCGGCACCTTGCCTGTTACCGGTGATACACAGCTCCAATATCACCCGACGCGCAGCAACATCTTACTCTCCGGCAGCACGGATGGACTAGTGAACATCTATGATACGACCATAACAGACGAAGACGAAGCCCTGGTGCAAGTGATCAACCACGGCTCCGTACATCATGCCGGGTTTCTGTCGGAACGCACAATCTTCGCCCTCAGTCACGACGAGCACTTCTCAGTGTACCCGGCCACAGACCCAGACGATGCCTCGCAAGAGCCCGAGCCTGTGCACTTTGGCGACGTGCGCGACCCGCTGGGCTGCGAGTATGTTGCGCAGCTGTGTGTCGGTGCGCAGGGGCCGTATATTGCTGCTGGTAATAAGATGTACGTGTTTTGTCCTCGCTTTGTCTTTTTTGTGTTTCAGGTGAAGAAGGCATGGCCCGCACACGTGCTGTGCTTGTGTTCTTCTCGGTTTTTCGTGGTCTGGGCTCGTGAATGTTTGCTAATTCATGTCTTGCAGCGACAACCGTCTTGATCTTGTCCCACTCGTTTCCAGCCCGTCGTGGAAGTTGGACCGTGATAACCTTTGGCGCTTGCCCCGTGCTCATTGCGAGGAGGTTGTGCGCTCAGTGTATTTAGATGAACAGGTACGTTTTTCTGGGATGCTTGTTATGTGTTATATCTGTTTGGCTGTTTTCGCTTTCGTTCTTTATAACCCTCGCTAATCTAACTGCTTCCTCAAGAGTCAATCGGTTTTCACATGTGGTGAGGATGGCTTCGTGCGAGCATGGAGACCTGCTCAGGAGAGTAATGCTCCAGTCCAGTCCGTGTCTGCAAAGGCTCGGCCAAAGGAGAAGAAGAAGGATAGGTTCAAGCCGTACTAGTCTGTGTACAGCGGGTGAATGCATCTGCTGCTGACGGTCTGTTGTGTATCATTGGATGTTTGGGGCGTTGGTAAAAAATAGATAGTCCTGCACTTGAATCATATGAGGTTATGTCGTTATTATTCGAATTATTGTAGTGTGTAGAATAAACTGGTTGTTAGAATCAGCAGTATCTAAGTTGGAAATATATTTCCGGACTGACCTCTATGCATGTAGTTATATATAATTTTGAATGGACGACACCCATTGTGAATATTACCAATTGAACCCAATTATACATGTATGGTTTAAGATCTTCCTCTTTCTAAAAGGCAAAAAAGAAATCAAAGTTATTTATTGTTCTATAATTGAAGGTCAAAAACAAAAAGAGTAGACGCACTCGGGATCGAACCAGGAACGTTTTCGGATTGAAGCCAATTGTGGCCTGATCCCTGAGGTGTCAACTCTTATCTTTAATAATTTTTTACCCGTATCGAAACTTTTCTCCAGGCACAAGGGACGTCCTGGAATTACTTTCCCTCCAATTCCACAATATACTATATACATACCCAAGCCGCAAAACCTCCGATTCAAAAACCAAATTCCCGTTACCGAAACCATACACTAAGGGCAAACACACAAAATGGACGCCCAAGCCTACCTAATCAAGCACGGCTGGTCCGGCCCCGGCAACCCACTGAACCCAAACAAACGACCCGGAGCACATAGCGGACTAGGCCTCACACGACCGCTTCTCGTATCGCGTAAAGCCAACAACCACGGCGTGGGCAAGAAGACGACAAAAGACCCGACGAACCAGTGGTGGCTACGCGGGTTCGAAGATGCCCTGAAGGGCGTCGGGAACGACAGTTTCGAGGCTACCTCTGCGCGGGAGAACAATGCGCTGACGAGCGAGCTTTATCGGCATTTTGTGCGGGGAGATGGGTTGGCTGGTACGCTTGAGGAGGCGGAGAAGAAGAAGGATGAGACCGGGACGTCTACGTCCAAGTCGAAGCGCAAGCGCGAGAATGAGGATGATGGGCTTGATCGTAAGGCTAGGAAATTGGCGAAGGCTGCGCGGAAGGCGGAGAAGGCGGAGAGGAAGGAGGGGAGACGTGTGAAGAGGGCCGCGAAGGCCGAGAAGAAGGAGAAGAAGCTTGCCGAGAAGCTTGCGAAGAAGGCTTTGAAGGAGAAGAAGCGGACTGCTTCTGAGGAAGAGTATCCAACGCCTACGTCGATTGATCAGGAATCTGATCAGACTGGGGCGGAGACCACGGAGACGGATGAGGCTGTTACGCGGTTAGAGGAAAAGGCGGCGAAAAAGGAAAAGAAGGGGAGCAAGAAGGCCAAGAGCACAGGGAGTGATGTTGAAGACTCAAAAAAGAAGTCTAAAAAGGAGAAGAAGGACAAGAAGGAAGCCAAAGCCTGATCTTGTCCATTTGTAACCATTTTGATATTGGAGCGCTTCACATGCATGTCAGGACCATGTACAAAATTTTGCATATACCTGTTTTCTCTTACGCCATCTAGAAATCAAGATACCCTTTTTGTTTGGCGAACTCATGACTCAACCATAGGAATGTGAATGTCCATCTTTCGCTTTTGTGCTGGAGCTAAGTTACGCTGGTAATTTTCCAGGAGTACCTGATAGAATCCACGGTCGTTTCTCCCAGAACTCATCTTTGATGATATCGATATGGTCGATCACGACCTGTGCCTTCCGGCGCAGTTTGCGGATCTTGTCTTGCTGTGACCTTGACTGCTTAGACTCCACTACCGGTATTTCTTCATCTGTAGGTGATTTTGTAGCCTTAGGTTCCTCCAGCTCGTACTATTGAGAGAAAAATGTCAGAACTGGTCGAGACAGAAAGAGATACGGCGTAGAAATTGGTGCATACCTGGCGATAAAGAACAGTGCCCTTTTTATAGATCTCCAGCTCGTTATTGTAGTTGATTCCAAACCGTTTGAAGAGAATCTCATTCTTGTCGGCAGATACAGTGCCCTGATATCAAGTCAATTCCCTGTCATTATAATTGGAAGAACAATAGCCTACCTTTAACTCTTGCTCGGCGTCTGTGTTACTCATCCCACCTTGCAACACCATTGTCCAGAAGGTAGTGTTGTAGAGGTTGTTGATATGACCTAGTAGTTTTGAGTTAGCCTGATGTGGTTCGAAATCAGGGGAATTGCGAGGCTATATTGCCATGACAAAGTCACTTACAATCAACTTGTCTCCAGCTCATATAATCGCGGAGAATTCGGTTATTTGGGTAGATGACCGCACGCCCATCAAACGAGGGCAGATATGGTGGCAGGAGAGGTCTTTCGGGGAAGTACTCGCTCCATTTGTAAATGTAGTGTGCTGTGAATGTAGACACGATGGTAGTCACTAGTTTTCTGGACGGAAGGGACCCTGTCAACGGCCGTTCTTGCAGATTACACCGCAGGATATAGAAGCAAAGAGGAATTACTCACCCATTGCGCCGCTCAAAAAGTTGGCAGCTAGGGTGGAAGACAAAACTGAGGGAGTACTGTTAGTAATCGGGAGGATAGCGATGAAATGAGCTGCACATACCTGAATTCGTCACTGACTCCGTAGGCGATGCATAGGTCTGGAAGCTCTTTCATGACCTCAACTGCCGCAGCATTCATCAGATCCAGTGCCCGGCGGTCATTGGGTTTTGTGAAAGCGTAGTGATCAGAGAGTCTATATATGTTAGACTCTGAATATAGAGATGGATGCATTGGACCATAACAGCATATCTTTGAAATATAGCCATAGAAAAACGGATTTATAGATGCCGTTTTCCCTTCTTGCATAGAAGGTTGCTCATGCATAGGGACATCTCCATAAGGAGAGATGGAGACTCACTTGTGAAATCCTCGTCCATCAATGCGGACCACAATCCACGTATTGGGGAGCAGCACGTCCGGCTGCTCGAAGGACTTGACATACTCAAATCTGTGCTTTGTTAGTGAGTTTAATTTTTTTTAAATTTTCAATGTTAACCTTGAGTTCGCCATTGTTCTGACTGGAATTTGATGTTAAGTGACAAACATGTCCGGAGAATGGAAGTGTCATTTTGTGTGGGCGATTTCTGCCCGCCCGCATTTGCCCCAGTTATTGAATTTTGAGGATTTGGAGTGATTTGGACAAAATTAATATAATTTTCAAGACCACTATTACAATATCTAGAAGTATCCAAGCAACTGGTAAGCAGAATCAAAAGTAAATAAAACTAGTATGTTGTTGAGATGAATATCAAAAACCCCAAGGGAGATGCTTTAGAATCTAGGAAATGAAAGTGAAAGGACAGAACCAAGATGGTCTATAGATACATGTGAGAATCATGATTTCTCAATCTCCTCAGGAATCTCTTCATCGCCAGTCTCACTGGCTCGCTCACTAGTCTCGCTAGCCTTGTCAGACTTGCGGGACTTACGAGAGAAGAATCCTAGGCTGCTGCGGGTTGAGCGGTCGGCAGATGTCACACTTGAGACGGTGCTATCGACACTCTTGCCAAGCTGCGCTTCGCTGGCCGCATCCTCATCAATATCACCTTGCGAGGATTCACCTTTCTTAAAGAAAAGTCCCGAACGGTCCTTCCATGAGCTGAACTTGCTGGAGCTGCCCTTGCGCGTGATCTTTCGAATAAACGACTCCTTAGAGGTATTGTCCATGGACGTCCCGGATGGCATGCGCTCCAACGATTCGTACGAATCGCCAGTGAAAAGGGAGATGGAGCGAGATGTGCGAGACTCCGAAGGAGATCCATCGTACTCGTGAAGATCAAATGGGCTGTCAGGATCATTGCCCTTGCCTGTGTCTATTTCCGACTTCTCATCCGCGAAAACCGCCGTGAACGATGGAGCAGCGGGATTCAGCCTTGGGGTTAGCGGTCGATGAGACGATGACGGACGAGTGCCAATCGGTGCCTGAAGGGGTCGATGGTGGCGGTCAAACGTGTCCTCCACGAAATCAGGCTCGCCCGTTAGACCAAGTGGAAGATGACCTGACGATCCATACTGGATTGAAGGCCGCCGAGAGGGAGCTCGAGACCAATTGGATCGCGCGGCCCAGTCGAATCCAAGCGGGCTGTTGCGGTGCCCAGCATTCTCAGTTGATGGCCACCCGAAATGGCGGTTATCTGTCGAGGGGTGCGGAAGCTGATTCGGTGTGTCGAATGAGGTCGACGAAGGTCGTGGGGACAGAGAACCGCGTCGAACGCCACCAAGAAGTGATGATGGATCAATAGGATCATGTCGAGGACTGAACTGATTGTATCCACTGCTAAGATCGGGATTCCCACGGGTGCCAGCACCACCGAAGCCAAACTTGGTGGATGAGAAGATATTCGAGAAAGCAGCTCGCCGCGAGGGCGCATGATCGGAAGAGCTGTCCATGGTCACACCAGTCGTGTTGCTTCGAGGGAACAATGACATTGGGTTTGCCCAATTTCCAGTATAGCTCGATCGTCGTCGGCGTGCACCAATTGGATCTAGATCGTCAATATTGCGTGGGAAGGATTGACTCTGGCCGGGTTTCAAACTACCCAGCATAGGAGATTCATCTGCCAGGGTTTTCCCACGAGGCCGGTGGAAACCGAAAAGACCGGAAAGCTTTCGGGATGCGCTTTTCGGTGCATCACCAGCAGCAGACAAATGTACACCTTGGGATTCGTCCTGTCGATTTTGAGTTTCTAGTGGGCTGGCAAATATACTGCCGGCTCGACCGTCCGAAGAAACAGGCGACACTGGGCCGTGGCCGAAGTTGTCTAGCGGAGTACTGGATGCCTCCATATTTGTAAACCTTGGACGAGTTATAGATCGTGGGAATTCTGGCGATTCCTCGTCACCAAGGAGATCAGATGGCAAGAGGGCATCAGCACGAGGACTCATTTGCGGGTTATTGAAAGCAATTTCCGTATCTGAGCGCATAATTTCCGGGGGATCAGATAAGCCTGGAAGGGCCATGCCGTTATTGATATTAAAAAATGCAGAGCTCGGAGCAAATGTAGGTGAGTGACCGGATGGGTTGTAGTTGATGCTACTTGGAAACGTTTCGACACCCGGGAAGTTCAGAGGGGAAGACATATTGCTGTTGAGTGAGCTGCGATGGCGACGGGGCCGAATGGTGGCAGTATTCGACATATCGAGATCCAAGGTCGGGAAGGCAAAGGGTCCTGAGCTGCTGGGTCGTTGGGCTGTAAGCCACTTTAGGCGTTCTTGGGCTTCTTGATATTGTTGCTGGGCTTGCGCATGCAGATTGACAAGTGTGGCATAACGTGCATGTAGGTTACCCAACTTGTGCTCCCATTGACGAGCTCGCTCGTTGTCGATCCGATCCAACTCCTTGCCATCTTCACTATCCCCTTCTTGCAATCCCATTCTTTCTTCTTCGAGCTTCTTAACCCGACCTCCTTTATCCTGAATCTCATCATCGATGGTCTTCATCTCCGCCTGCTCTTTCGCGATCTTGGCTCGGACCTCATCTGCGCGTACCGTCCCTTCTTCTTCAATCCTGGCCTTGTCATCCTTCGCCTGTAAAGCATCAGAGTTCATGCGCGAGATCTTCTCCTGCCATCGTAGAATGTCATCCTTGCGCTTCTTGCGCTCCGCCTCTTTTTGCTGAAGAAGTCTCATGCGCTTAGACTTTTCGCCCTGCACGGTTCGGTTGACGCTTTCTAACTTGTAGACATGCTTTTTCAAATCACCACTTGCTTCGTCCTTCTCCCTCACGCGCTTCCGTAATTCACTACGCTGTTTTTCAAGATCTTTCAGCACTGCAATATGCTCTTCTTCCTCCTCTGCCCCCTGCTTCTCCACGTTCTCGTTCTCGTGCTGTAAGGACTTCAAGCGGTCTGCTAATTGCTCCAAAGTCTCATCTTTCGCAGTCTTTGCCCTGGTCTTGAATGTTTCTTCAAAATTGCCATGTGAAATGTCCGTGGTTCCAGCCGCGGGCGAAATTTTCCGTCCCGCCGAGGGCCGCTTCCCCGGTAATTGGCCTGCACTATGCTCGCGAGACATTATTGGGGCAGATGGTGTTGGCAGGCCTACTGTAGATCTGGGGATTGAGGCGCGGATAGTTGGACCTCCGGCGTTGCCATTTTGCTGGGCTTCGGACAGCGGAAGAGATTTTGTTCGGACGTGAAGGATCGCACTGGGGGTCTGGAAGTTGGCGGCACTAACGGAGAGAACACAAATGTGGTAAATGTTCCCAGGTAACAGATTTGATATTTCCACCGCTGTTTCTGCTCGTTTGGATTCGCCGACTATAGACCGTTAGTGCTCTGTTCAGTGGCAGAAAAGAACCAAAGCCTATATTATACCTTTCACATTATTAACCTGAATAATATGCTTATGTATTGAGTTATGGAAGTCGGGCTGTTTCCATGCAAGGCGGATTTCACGAGCTGTGATCTCTTCGAGGGTGACCTCTGGCGGCGGAGGGATGTCGAGACCAAGTTTCTCCACCAAGACATCGTTTGAAGTCTGACAGACTTGCCAGGCACGATAGAGAAGCCTTCATACATTCGGTCAGTCGAGCAAAGGGAACGCTGGAACGGAAAAAGACTAACCAGATCAAAGCCCACAATATCGAGACGGCGAGGAAGAGGGCCATGACGCCCCGCACTCTCACGCGAGGGACCACTGCTGGGTAAGCGTCAAATGCAAAGTATAGCGGCTCATACATCCCAACGTCTCTAACCCATTGGACGTGGGCAGCGGGGATACGAGAGAATTGTAAGGATCGCCCCAATGCTTGGAGTGGGCGGTGGGATATAAGCACGTGATCTAGAATGTTGGCACCCAAAATGGTTTAGCGCCAAAATGGAGATCAGCCGCTACATGACCTCGGCATTCCCCCAAGGCTGACATAATCAGAATTGTTGGGCGTTGAATGTTGACGAAACCAACAAATGTTGGAAGCACGGAGTAATTCGGAATAACTTATGTATGTTCTTAACCAGGCTGATACTCCATATCTCCTTCACTGATATTGTGTTGATATTGCCCCGTGACGGTGGTTATGTAGCCGCGTCCACTTGTCTCCAAGTGTCAGTCACATGGGCCAAAGGATTAACTTCCCGATTCTCCAAAAGCCTGTCTCACTCTTTTTTGACCGTTCATACCTTCTTTTTGCCTCTCTGGATTTCTAAATTTGCTTTGCATTGGCCTGAAACGTTACCCCAACGCCGCTGTCAGAGGTGCTAGACACCATTTGGCGGGATGCAGCTCTATCGCTCTATAAGTGGTTCCGTCTCCAAGACATGGAATTCTATCAACCCGGCCACCCTTAGCGGGGCTATTGATGTCATTGTCATAGAACAAGAAGATGGTATTTACAGTTCTTTGAAAGGTGGCATTCACACACGATACTGATTTAGCTTTTCTCTTTCAAGGAACCCTCGCTTGTTCGCCCTTTCATGTCCGCTTTGGCAAGTTTTCGCTCTTACGTCCATTCGAGAAGAAGGTGGAGTTCAAGGTGAATGGCATCAAACAAGAATATGCCATGAAATTGGGAGAGGCGGGCGAAGCATTCTTTGTCTTTGAAACGACCGATGACATCCCCGCATCCTTGCAGACCTCGCCGTTGGTATCTCCGGCAGCCAGTCCGAGAGCACAGAGCGAGCCAGATTTCCCCCCTTCGCTGCAGGAACCAGATTACCTTGACCTGGACAAAGGAAATGGGGATGCATTGTCAGAGGGCGCAAAGACTCCTCCGCCGATGGCGATGTCATCGCAGCTACGGGCAAACACGGATTTAGGTAGGGACAGATCCCCGACCCTTCCAAAGTTTCAAACTTAAGTCTCTCGTTATTAACCATCCATTGTAACAGGGACAATAACCCCTTTATCGCGATCTCCCGAGGAATCCGATGTGACTCGTCCACGGCATGATTCCTTGGGTACTAAACCGCTACTTGATCATACAATGTCGGACAATGTGCTTTCGAGCCGCCCTCCTGTACTCTCTCTGTCCAAACATGCTGCAAATGGGGAAGACGGGCCCCATGGCATCGAGGGCGAAACAGACAACCGCTCTCGTAGCCCTCCTCTGTCTCCCCAGGAAGCGGTGTCTCGTGCAATTTCGCTGTCAAAGAAGTTGTCTGGTTCTAATATTCCATCACATGTCACCGAGACTGGAGATTTGATGTTGGATATGACTGGTTACAAAAGTAACGAAGAAGACGCCCTTCGTGCGGAGGTTGTTGCGCGCAAGATTCTTGCAGAAGAGCTTGAAGGAAGCTATGATATCGGTGCACTAATTGGAGCCGATGAACATGGCAATCTATGGATCTACAGCAGCGAAGAGTCAAAGGAACTGGCTGATCGGAGAGCCACTCTCAACTCGATGCGGCCGAATATAGGGATGAACGATGATGCTATTTCCGACCCTGGATACCACAGCGAAGGTGAACACGCTGTCTCCGAGCCATCGTTGACTACGCGCCATCACCGAACTAAATCAGACGTCCAACCCGGCTTTCCCACCCCTCCCCACTCACCCTTACATGATTACTTCCCCGTTGAAACCCGGAACTATGCCAAAACGCTCCGCTTGACAAGTGATCAACTTAAGGCCCTGCAACTGAAGCCCGGCGCCAACACGATGTCTTTTAGCGTCAACAGAGCTATTTGCACAGCAAACATGTATCTGTGGAATGGCAACACTCCAATCGTGATTTCTGATATTGATGGAACAATCACCAAGTCGGATGCGTTGGGTCATGTTCTCAATATGATTGGACGGGATTGGACACATGCAGGAGTCGCCAAGCTGTACACCGACATTGTCAACAATGGGTACAATATCATGTATCTTACGAGCCGGTCTGTAGGCCAGACAGATACCACACGGGCCTATCTCCACGGCATCTGCCAAGATGGATACAGACTACCAAAAGGTCCAGTGATCTGCAGCCCCGATCGCACTATGGCTGCTCTGCGGCGGGAGATCTACCTGAGAAAACCTGAAGTGTTCAAGATGGCATGCCTGCGGGATATTCTCAACCTATTCTGCGGCAAAGAGAACCCCTTCTACGCTGGCTTTGGAAATCGATTGACTGACGCATTGAGTTATCGTTCTGTGAACATCCCATCTACTCGGATTTTCACTATCAATTCCAACGCTGAAGTGTCTCTGGATTTGCTTAGTCTCAACAAGTATAAGAGCAGTTATGTAACGATGCAAGAGCTACTCGACCATTTCTTTCCACCAACCAGCCTACTTGTGCACGACGGTGGAGAGGAATATACGGACTTCACATACTGGAGAGACACACCACATGAGCTCGACGACTTCTCGACCACAGACAGCGAGGATGAAGACGAAGATGACGAAGATGACGAAGATGTCGACGAAGACCTGGCTGAAGAAGACGAGGAAGACGAAGAAGATGAAGATGAAGAGTACGATGAAGAGTTGAGCGAGGGTGAAGGCAGCGAGTACCTTGACGAGGCTGAGCTGGCCGAGGAAGATCTCGGCGCAAGCTACATGTCACAGGACTCGGTTCCCTTGTCCGACCCAGCAGGCTCAATAATTGAGTCAGTGGAAGGGGATCTTGTTGTCGAAGAGGGGGCTATCGGTGAAGGGGAACTGTCTATCATCGCCGAGAACCCACAAGAAACCGCCGAGCCGATCACAACCTCTCTTCCCATCCGGTCTAAGATGCCCCAGAATCTTTGAACATATACTCACCGCTGTGCCTCTGTGATAAGGGATCGATCCCTGGGCATTTATTGCGTCATAGATACTCGCCTTGCGAGCGCTTTACAGAGTCAGATTCCGCATTAGACTGCTTTGACAGCGATACATTCACGTTCAACACTATTGCATGCAGACCTGGAGTTAGAGACTGCATTATACACGGCCATTTGTGCCCGACTCTTTCTAATACATGGCATTAATGGTGTTCATGGCGTTTTTGTTTCTTTCTTTCTTTTTTGTACATTCATGGCGCACATACTTGGAGGGTTGAACAAGGTTATGAGATGAATAGGATATAATGAATGAAACAACATTGAAGTGAATAAACTTGTGTAAACACATTGAATAGCTAATAACTTATCTGAGAATTCTGTAGAATAACTAGAATGTAACTCTAACAAGGACCAGGGGACAGGCAGGACCTGGACCTCCAGCCGCTGCAGGCACCGCGATTACCTAATCGTGATATTGGCCGGAGCCCTGGAGCTCATGCTTCTTTTCGGACTCATTTAACCATCAGTTTCTCTCTCTCCATCCCCACACTGAACGCTGCTCACATCTTTGGCTGCTTCCTAGCCCCTGAGCATTATTCTAGGAATGGTGTCAGACTACCTTTTCCAGGCCTTCTAATCATCACTTAATTCAACATTTTGACCACTTTCGCGACACCGCAACACCGCAATTCGCTCTTTGCCTCCTGCTTGATCTTTGATCAGCAACCCAGGACAAAATGGCATCCCCAGTCCAAACACAGGGTCCAGCACCCACAGCACAACCTCTCACCCCACCCGCAGAATCCTCTTCCGCCGCGAATGGGGCCTCCGCGCCCGCCGCAACAACCTCTCAGACCCAACCCCATGTCCCAGTGACAGGCCCTTCAACGACAGTGCCACAACCGCCACCAGTGCCCGGAATCTCGACCCAAGATAGCGGAAAATCGCGACGACCACGGGATGTGCGGCTGGTCCACATGCTCCTCGCGTCACTCGGGGTAACCTCATACCAAGACCGGGTGCCCCTCCAATTGCTCGACTTCGCCTACCGCTACACTGCCAATGTGCTACAAGACTCCGTGCATCTCGCGACAGAAGGATATGCCGCCGCAACAGACGGTACCCCGGGCGCAAAGGGCTCCGGCGAAGTGAATAGTGTTTCTCTTCCCGCATTGCGGTTGGCCATTGCCTCCCGCTTGCACTTCCAGTTCCAGACGGGATTGCCGAAGGAGTTCCTCATGGAGGTCGCATCGGAGAGGAATCGTATCGCTTTGCCCGGTGTATCGCGGGGCTTCGACCTTGCTGCCGGTGCTAATGGCGCCGTTCCTGCAGCGAACCAGAGTGTTGTTATTGGCGGCATGCGCTTGCCCCCTGAGCGCTTTTGTCTCACTGGAATGGGCTGGAATATGAAGGACGAGTGGGATAGTGAGGGCGAGGAAGATGATCTGCCTGATGTGATGCAGCAGCCTGGGGCTGGGAAGGGTGTCGGTGGTGATGGAGCTGAAGATAACCAAGACGAGGATGATAATGATGGCAAAATGGAGGATATCTTCGGTGAAGATACCACTATGGGCGAGGCAGGCGATGGAGATGAGGATCGGAACATGACTGATGTTTAAGGGAGTACGTCCGGGGGTTCTTCTGCCTTTGGCCTTAGGCTGGTGGTGTTTCTGGCGCTTGGTGTTGTCATTCTCTTTTTCTCTAATCTATCATGGGACGGGGTCCTGGTTTTTTCTATCATGGAAAGCATCTATTTCATGACTTGTGCCTACAAATTGGGGTCAAAGTCCCCTCGCCTGACCATAAAGGCAAATAAATCAATGAAGAAGACATCCTTCTGGTCAATTAAACCAAGATATGCAATCGTCTGTGTGTATTGTACATAATTCAAATCCATCCCATCGCTCCGCATTCGGGATGATCATGCAATGTAATAAAGATGCCCAGCAAAACGCCTGCTTTGTTTGCCTTTGTGCGCCGTGAGGAGAGAGAGGGAAAAAGATATAAAGTCCGAGTCCGGGTTGGCCAAGAAAGTCCAGGGCCGATCTGGTATCTGTCCATCAAACCGAGGGCGGAAAGAAGGTCAGGCTGGGCCGCCGGGACTGTGAATTATGGGCCGAGTAATTTGGGACATACAAGGCCCAGCCAATCAGGCAGTCACGTCAGGTAAGAGTCCAACAGCTCCCTTCACCCAAACACTTAGCCCAAAGACGAAAGTCTCGCCCTCCGGCCTCGGAGAAACGCAAGAAGCAGAATACTCAACACGCCGAAACCCATATAGACAAGAAATACTCACACAGGAAATGAAGAGAGCGAGGGAGGGATGGATACATGGAAGAAAGGAAAATCTTCAATCATTTTCCAGCCGCTCGCGTCCGCGCTTCATCCTCGCGCATCATGCTAATAACTTCCGCACGCCGCTTCTCAACACGTGCAAGTTCATCCTCGCGCGCACGTCGCCGCTCCTCGTACCCTGCGAACCATTCCTCACGTGCCCGGTCCTCTTCTTCCGGCTTCGCGTGGGCGACCATGCATGAATTCATTGCGAGGCGTTGCTGGCGGCAGATCCATGTTGCAGTGACAGTGCGGTTAACGGCACACTCGGCGAATGCTATATCATAATTGGGTTAGTAGATTGTTCTAGACATCTTTGAGGCATAGGAAGTGGATCGTGGCTGTGGGTGCTGGAGTTGCTCCTTCGCTTAAGACCCATGACCGGCTTTTGCAAGTTCAAAGTTATACATTATTTGCAAAAAGGTGATAGATTTGGCATGAGAAGCAATGCAAATTGCATACCTTTAATCTCGGGGGCGCAATGGGCGCGTACTCGCTTGTAGTACAGCAGTTTCACTTCTTGTTCTTGGGGGGCTGAGAGCGGAAGCGGATTGCGAAGATTATATTGTTTGGGTGTACTATTAGGTACACTTGTTGAAGAGGTGTCGGGGGATGTGGAAGATGTAGCCATTGGGACTGTATGTCGATCTCAAAGATCGAAGTTGACCAGGTTGAATGTATGGGATGGTTCGATCGGAAAGATTGCTTTGGAGGGGGATTGATCCCGGTTGTGGATGGACAATATGTGAGCTGGGCTGCTCCAGAGCTCAGGAAAAGGAACCGGGAAAGGCAGATGTAGTTTCAAGAGGGTTTTACTGAATGGCTTTGTAGAGAAGGTCGAGACCAAGTGGGAGTGTTGATTGCGAGGGAGCCGAGCTCAGGCGGAGAGAAGGTTACTATTGGCAGAATCAGAAAAAAAAGTTCTCCGACTTTGCATCTCGACTTTGACTACACTCTTGTTCTCGAGACTACGCTTTTTTGTTTTTTTACTTTTTTCTTCCATCCGCAATTTCTCGTACTAGATTTATTGCCTCGGGAATTAGAAACGCCAAAGCTCAGCATGTCATCCATGCGCAACGCCGTCCAACGGCGGAACCACAAAGAGCGTGGTCAGGTCCAGGGCCGTGAGAAATGGGGTCTCCTCGAGAAACACAAGGTCAGTCCTTGAGGAGGAACTTTTGGGTTATTTACCAATGATCCAAGCTTTCTTTCATGGTCGATTTCAAGACAAGTGTTCTAACTTCAACAGGATTATTCGCTCCGTGCCAAAGATTACAATGCCAAGAAGGCTAAGCTGAAGCGCCTTGAAGAGAAGGTGCGGGATCGCAACCCCGATGAGTTCGCCTTCGGTATGATGGGAGACAAGAACCGGACCCAGGGTCGGCATGGACGTGGCACAGGCACAGCACGAGACTCTGCTGCAGCGCGGGGATTGAGCCATGAGGCAATCAAGCTGCTCAAGACTCAAGATAAGGGCTATCTTCGGACTGTTGGCGAGCGGGTGCGCCGCGAGATTGAGCGCCTGGAGCGCGAAGTGCAACTGCAAGATGGCATGAACAAGGCCCTTGGCAAAAAGGATGGGAAAAAGGGCGAGGAGAGTGATGATGAGGATGACGGGTTCGACGATGACTCCGATTTCGACTTCGGAGCCCCAGTGCAACCGAAACCAACCAGGACGGTGTTTGCCGAGGACCGACAAGACCAATTGGCAATGAAGAAGCAGCGGATACAAAAAGAAGAACCTGCTCCGGACTCAGAGGAGGAAGACCAGACATCAAGCAAGACTCGCAAGACACCTAAGCAGCTTCTGGCTGAGCGGCAAGCACTTGCGGATGCTAGACGCGCTCGCAAAATCCGGAAACGAACCATCGAGGCTCGTAACAACAAGCTGACTGCGTTGCAGAAGCAATACGCTGAAATCCAAACCGCAGAGCAAGAGCTTGACTGGCAGCGGGCCAAGATGGAAAACTCCGTGGGGGGTACCAACAAGGACGGAATCAAGTGGAAGATCCGTGAGCGCAAGCGCTGAGTGTTTTGTTTCGACGGAGTTTATGAGTGATGACTCGCTATCATCTTTTTTGTACATATTGATACCAACCACCATAGAGGCAGTCCGGCGCATACAGTAACATCTAAGGAACCCACTTCAGTCCTGGTCATCACTCCTGGAATAGCTCAGTAACACCAAGAGCCTTGTGTCAGGCGATAGCTGGGAGACCTGCGATCTACCGGTAGATTTGACCACTATATAAAGTGGTGTGGCGCTAGATCTACATCTAGGCGTGGTTGTTGAAATTCAAACACGTTTTTATTTTCTGTGATAAAATCTATACTCATCCACAAAGGGTCTAATGCTGTGTCCACAAACTCACGAAAGACACACAGGAATCCTGATCATGGATGATATAGCTATACTATGGAACCCGCATCCAGCGATATAAAGCATGCCGCCATTGTTCGATGAGGGCGCTATAGGCATTGCCTAGGATGCCTAGAGCCGCAGATACAAAACAACATCCTCGCTCATTCAGAGCGAGATTCTGTTTCCCTTGGGTCTCGTTCTAGACGAACACTCTTTATGCCAGACACTAGAAGCACTACATATACCGGAGGATGACGATCGTCTGGAGGCATCTGTGAATATAAAGACTGCGACTCGCCTCTTGCAAGTAGCGGAGGAGCAAAGAAAGCGGTGCAGAATACGAAAAGGTAACGAGGCATGTCTCCTTTAGTCTGGTACCAGAAATCTACACTGGAAAGCGAGCAAATGCAGGATGAGATATTTCAACTTATCATCTTGCTATTAGTCGACAACTCGAGGAATTTCGAGGGTAGGTCTTGATTTGGGAGCCGGTGGGCATTCAACTGTCAGCCCACTTATGAGGTAAAGTTAGGGCTTATCTGATATTTTGATTTCACATCCAGGTTGTATGGTTTAAGAGTCCTATTTTGAAGGGCATGAAAGCTATATCAATTCCCATATCCCATGTGTATGTAGGATGAGTCGGACTAAGGCCAGTATGATAAAGAGTCATTTCTAATATCAAATAGATCCCGCGGACTTCTGGCAAAAGATAGTAATCACACCATCGTTGATAGGCCCCGGAGCCTAATCAGCGACACGCTTAATAATCATTTGCCACCCCTCCAAGGGTTAACTATCTTCTTTCTCTTACTTTTTTCTTCATACTCAGAAATCAAGATGGCTCCTTCATTTGTGACCATTGACGCAAACGATATGGACGTGGATTTCTCCTCGCCCAAGCCAGTCCAGGCCAAGCGCACCCTCCTCCTGGCGCCGCCCTCCATCGCCACTCAAGAGGACAAACTCCGCGGCCTCTTCAGCACCTTCGACCGCTCAACCACAGACCTACAAATGCTCGACCGTCTCTCCACAGGCGTCGTATCTCTTCCCGCAACAACTTACGATCTCGTCCTCATCCTTACCGACGCTGACAGCTCACGGCGCTCCGAGGCGCTACAACTCCTCACTCGAGATGTATACGCCACTCTAGTCCCCGCCATGAAGGCGGGCGCCAAGCTGCAAACCCAAGACTCAACGCTCAATGCCTCCGACACGATGGAAGCCATTTTGGCCGGCCTCGTGCAGTCCGATAACGGCTTCGAGAAACCAAACTTCGATCCCTCCGCCGCTGTCCCTTTAAAATTCGGCCTGAAGAAAAAGAATAAGCCTACGCCTACCGCAGTCCCTAGTATTCCTACAGGATTCGCAGCACCGATGGGGATAGACGCGCCAACTAATCACGACCGCGACGACGATGACGAGCTTATTAATGAAGATACGCTCCTCTCTGAGGAGGATTTAACAAGACCCATAATGCCGCGTATGTCCACACCTCCAAATATTGCATTTCCTACAAGATCTATATCATCTAACACTATCTTCAGCTCCAGAGTGCCAACCGAAGACCGGCCGTCGGCGACGCGCCTGCAAGGATTGCACATGTGGCCTAGCCGATAAGCTCGAGGCAGAGGATAAAGAGCGCCGCGCAAACGCAGATAAAGAATTGAACGTGCTGAAGCTGGATACGGGTGATTTGGCTGAACTGGACTTCACCGTTCAGGGCAAGACTGGTTCTTGTGGAAGCTGTGCTCTGGGTGATGCCTTCCGTTGTGACGGTTGTCCTTACATGGGTCTTCCTGCCTTTAAGCCTGGCCAGGAGGTTCAGATTCTGAATGATGTTGCGCAGTTTTGAGATATAAAACTTGCGTACTTAACGACTGTGCCCAGGTGGGCTACCTTTTCAATTTTTCATGACGGAAGTGGGGGTATTGGGTCTTTGCATTCTGTGTTTCACGTGGGCTTTGAGATTCTTCTATTTTGGGATACAAAATTATGCTAGAGGCGTCTGGCTTTAATCTGATTAAAATTCTACTTTCATATTTTCCATCTACAATCTACATACATCTACATAAAGTGTTGAAATCTCGAGTGGAGCCCAACGTCATTAGACCTCAGATCAGATAGGTGGGATGTTGATCTATTGGAATTAAGTTTCAAAAATATTCAAATGATATTGACTGTTTTCAAGCTCAATTGGCAACCAACTTGCTTTTATATGTATTTGTGTTCATGGCACATCCTATCATAACGAAAATAAAGAGAAATATATATGGTCTACATGGCCTATGACTGGTTCTTTTTCATGTGGGCAACACGGATGCTCACGGCGCGCTTGTGCGCCTCCAGGCCCTCCACAGCGGCGAGAGTCTCAACCGTCTTAGCGAGGCCGAGTAGGCCATCGGCGGTCAAGTTTGAACTGGTGATGTGCTTCAGGAAGGAGCCGAGGTTGACACCCGAGTACTGCTTGGCGTAGCCGTAGGTAGCTGGGAAGGGATATGTTAGCAAGATTTGAGCAGGGAGATAAGAGGGAAAGCACTTACGAAGTGAGTGGTTGACTCCGGCGGAGTAATCACCAACACTCTCGGGGGTCCAGGCGCCGATGAAGACACTGCCCGCGTTCTGGACATCCTTGACAAGAGACTCTGGGTTCTCGACCTGCAAGATCAGGTGCTCTGGCGCGTAGTCATTGCTGAGGGCCATGGCCTCGTCGATGTCGCGCACGACAAATGTGACGGAGTGCGCGAGGGAGCCGCGGACGATATCCATGCGTGGCAAGGCCTTGGCCTGGGCATCGACCTCATCTTCAATGGCACCCAGCTCAGCCTCGTTCAAGTCGACGGCGATGAGGATGACTTGTGAGTCGACGCCGTGCTCGGCCTGGCTGAGAAGGTCGGATGCAACAAAGGCCGGGTTAGCAGTCTTATCGGCGATCACGAGGACTTCGCTGGGACCGGCGGGCATATCGATACTGACGCCTGCGGAGGTATCGTTGGACACGAACATCTTTGCGGCTGTCACGAACTGGTTGCCTGGACCAAGGATCTTGTCGACCTTGGTGATGCTCTCGGTACCGTAGGCCATGGCAGCCACAGCCTGGGCACCACCGGCCAAGACAATGCTCTCAGCACCGACCTTGTGGGCGACATAGACGATTTCGGGGGAGATGCTGCCGTCGGAGCGGGGAGGCGAGGCCAGGACGATCTTCTTGCAGCCTGCCACCATGGCGGGAACACCCAGCATCATGGCCGTGGAAGGCAGCACAGCGGTACCGCCGGGGATGTACAAACCGACACGCTCGATAGGGCGCGAGAAGCGAGAGCAGACCACACCGGGCATGGTCTCCATCTCAAGGGCTTCGTTGCTTCCCATCTGTGCGGAGTGGAAGCGGTCGATGTTGCCAATGCTGATATCAAGTGCCTCCTGGACTTCAGGGGACAGCTTCATGAGTTCAGCGGGGAAGGGCGCGTGGATAACAGGGGAGGTGAGTGATGTAGCATTCTCGAACTTGTGGGTGTATTTAAGAACTGCGGCGTCGCCGCCATCGCGGACTTCCTGGATGATTGGCTTCACCAGGTTGACGATGGCCTCGTTGGATTTCTGCGAAGGACGCTTGAGGTAATCAGTGACCACCTGGGGAGTAGTAGAGGCAGTGATCACACGCTTCATCTCAATTCGGGATGTACGATCCTCGACTGGGGCGGGTGCAGGAGCAGGAGCAGGCTTTGACTCGGGCTTGGCCAGGCCGGCCTTCTCAGCCCAAGGTCCCTTCGCGTCGCCCTTTCTCCGCTTGACCTTCAAGCTCTTGAGGTCAAGGTTCCGCTCGATATCCTCCAGGCTAACACCGGCAGCAGTGCACTTGGTCAGGGCAAAGTACAACAGGTCGGCGGCCTCGAAAGCAATCTCCTCTTTTGTCTCCGCACGGCACAACTCATCAGCTTCCTCCATGATCTTAGCATCGATGAGTTTGGGCTCATTGAACAAACGCGCGGTGTATGATCCAGCCGGAGCATCCGCCTTGCGGGTGTCCAGAGTCTTTTGGAGACGAGACAGACCGGTAGATGAGCCGAAGCAGGTTTCAGTACCAAGGTGGCAGAATCCTAATGAGTCACCATAGTTAGTATACAGACATCATCCATCAATGTAGAGAGCTGGTTCTTACCACGTCCAATTTGTTTAACAACAAAGACCAAACAGTCGGAATCACAATCGAAGCCAATGCGGATCAACTCCTGCACATCCCCGCTGGACTGGCCCTTGTACCACAAACCACGCTTCCGGCTCTGGTAAACGCCGGTGCCAGTACGCAAGGCCTCGACAATGCTCTCGTCACTGCTCCAAACAAAGCCCAGACAAGCTCCCCGCTCATCGGTGACAGAAGTGGCATACAGGCCATTGGCTTGATCAGTAACAGCGCTCGATGCAATAAGCTTAGCGGCAGAGATCTGGCCAGCCACATCCCGTTCAACAGTCAATGCCTCTGAGGGAATGATAGCAATCGCACCCTGCTTTGTGACCTGTGTAATAGTTTCCTCTGAAACTGTTTGAGTACCAAATGTGGTGAAGAGCCGTGGGGAGTCCGAGCTAATCTTCAATTTCTCGGCGGCGGCGGGAATGGTGGCAGGTGCAGTGCAGACACTAGCTTCGCTACGCTCGGAATTGACGGCAATCCATTGCTGGAAAATATCCAACTGGGAGTCTGACAGGGCATTAACGAGCAGACGGGATGAGGGCACCGATTGTTCCTCGGAGAGGGTGGTCAATTGGTCCAAGGTGATCAAGATCTTGGCGGCACCGGCGTTGAGGATATCGACGAGATCGCCGGCGGAGGAGATCTCAGTTGCATCGACAAAGATATCAAGGGTGCGGAAGTTCTGACGCAGGAATTGCTCTGCCTGGGCGAGAGTTGAGACCTTGATCAGTACACGGCCGAAGTAGGAGATCTGCTTGAGCGAAAGTCCGGAGTCGGAGGTGGGGGAGGAGGGGTGGGAGATAAGGAACGGTGTTGCCATGATGGGGAGTAAATGTAGTATAATAGGGAAAAAGGTTGAGGAGAAGAATATCTCCTTTAAATAATTGGACCCTTTTGAAGGTGAAACTGTGGAGGGGAGCGATGACTCCTTGCAACCTTTTTTTTGCCCGGGGTCGGCCCGCTGAATCATCGAGCCCCTCCATGGGATTTGTCAAGGTTGATATTATTCTCTTTCTATCAATTTGTTACTGATTTTCAACTCTATATTAAATGGTTCATTGATCAGGAACCTGGAGAACTATGTCTTAACTATGAATCACATAGACAATAGATTTTATTCTCTAGGTACTCTTACAGCTACTACCTCATACACCAGCTTTTGAGCGTTGGATGTGTAAACAGTCCAGGAACAAGGCGAGCCACGTTTTACAGCAAGAGGAATGTTGCTCTTCAAGATGCTTGCAGGAAGCCTGAACAAAATTCGCTGTTCTGCGAGATATTGACTTGACCCTCTCCTGGGTATCTCTCCTAGTAAGTTGAGTAGGTTTTTTCAATTTGATTATACCATCTGTTGTGCTCTATATGCGTAGACATCCAAATTGATATCGAATATATGCTTGGGAGTAGAGTGTCTCGTATCAAGGGGTAACTGCAAGCGGGACTTATTCGTTAGAATGCCCAGAACGTTCTATACTATTATATGCGGAAGAAGCGAGAACAAATAAGAGGTGTATCACAGATGAATGCGGACAATTGTCCTTTTGGGAGTATCTCGCCATCAGGTTGATTCCTGTTAAAAACCAGTCAACTCCCAAAAAAAAAAACACTCTATACATCAATTCCTACTATGACATTCCCACCAACCCCTACCGGGTCGAGCAGCTCTCACTCCGGAAATTGCCATTGCGGTGCCGTGCGGTTCAACTTCACCTTATCCCCGCCCCTGCATGAGTACCCGACCAATAACTGCAACTGTTCTATCTGCACGAAGAACGGCTATTTGTTTGTCTACCCATTCAACAAGGATTTTACTATCGAAAAAGGCGATACGTTAAAAGATTATCTCTTTGCCAAACACCGGTCGAAGCATCAATTCTGTGGGGAGTGCGGAAGTAGTTGCTTCATCCGTATTCTGGAAGAGGGAGCACCACCGATCACTGCTGTCAATGTAAGTCGAATGGCCCAATTTTATATCGCAGCTACTAAGTTGATTAGGTACGACTACTACAGGACTTTGATATTGACAAACTGATTCTTAACAAAGTTGATGGATGGTCGGTTGAGCCAGCATACAAAGTTTAGAGCAGTTGCCTACATGTATTTATATTCAATCCATTTCCAAAGTCACAAAATGACTTAATATGGTACTACCTGGAGTATAGAAATGACGGATAATGTACATGTATAGTAGAATTCCCAATACTGTGGCATGATTCGGTATGTTCTACTGTCAAACTACTTGAGACAAATGGTTGGAGTTCAAATCCAATCAGCACAGACCTGTGATCGACATAAATATTCCGAGGGGCCAAGTTCATCAGCATCTCTTAAAACCTGAAGGTGACTGAGAGTTGGTCAGACACTCTAGTCCGGTGACAGACCCCATCACATTGAGGGGTACGTTGCATGTCAAAGGACCAGGGTGCTAGTCAGGTACAAAGACATCCTGGATAAGAGCATAAGACGTGTTTTCCCGTCAAGTGGTCTGGTCACCCTTATATTTATGGTCTAAAGGAAAGTTCGAGTAAGTCTAGAACATGAAGTTGTACTCCGAGATCTATCCAAAGATTTCAAATATGTGAGAGCCGACAAGATATTTCACTGCATTCTCCGATGCGCGCCAATAGTTAGCGCCGCCCTTGCAGATCCCCCTGAATCTTGTCCGAATGGTACCTTTTCTTCTCCATAGGAATGGCACCTAATGGTGATTTTATGGAGTTTAGAATGCAAGTGACATGTGGAAAATAGTAAACAAGTCGGGGTCGCGTGTCCGCCCGCATGCCTTCCCTTTCTCTTTGCAACCTTTACTATATATCATTTTCGCACATATTTAAAGAAATTGTCTTGACCTGCTGCATTGCAGTTTAGGTGGTCCCTCGTTGAAATTATTCCTACCGTGCATCCTGCCTAAACCCGTATATCTATACCGACATTCCACCGCGTAATCATGCGCATCTCCTCTCTGTCGCTCCATTTGGCAGTGCTGGGCCTCGTTGGGCCTGCTGCCGCCTATCCCTATCATGAACCGGAGGTGGTTTTGCGTCGCGGCTCGGACAAACAGGCCAAGGCCGATGCTGTCAAGGAAGCCTTCCAACATGCATGGAATGGGTATATGAAATATGCTTTCCCTCATGACGAGTTGCATCCTGTGAGCAATGGCTATGGGGACTCCAGGTGAGCATATCGGATTATACAATACTTGCTGTGGATTGACACGCGATAGGAATGGATGGGGAGCCTCCGCTGTCGACGCTCTCTCAACCGCCATTATCATGGGTAACCGCGATGTTGTTCAAACGATCCTGGACCACGTTGAAACTATTGACTTCTCGAAGACCAAGGATGAGGTTAGCCTATTCGAGACTACTATCCGATACCTTGGTGGCATGTTGTCCGGCTATGATTTGCTCAAGGACTCTGCAGAAAATCTCGGTCTTGATTCAACTCAAGTCGATACCCTGCTTACCCAGTCCAAGAACCTCGGGGATGTCTTGAAATTCGCCTTTGATACACCATCCGGTGTTCCCTACAATAACATTAACATCACTTCCAAGGGGAATGATGGCTCGAGAACTAATGGCCTTGCAGTAACCGGAACTCTGGTGCTAGAGTGGACCCGATTGTCTGATTTGACTGGCGATGATGAGTATGCCAAAATAAGCCAGAAGGCCCAGTCGTACCTTTTGAACCCTCAGCCATCAAGCGGAGAGCCATTCCCCGGCCTGGTGGGAAGCAACATCAACATCTCCAATGGTCATTTCACAGATGGTGCTGTCTCATGGAACGGCGGCGATGATTCGTTTTACGAGTACCTGATTAAGATGTACGTGTACGACCCCAAGCGGTTCAAGTCATACAAGGACCGCTGGGTTCTCGCAGCCGAGTCGACAATCAAACACCTCCAATCGCATCCTGCCCCTCGCCCGGAAATAACCTGGCTGGCGTCATACCACAACGGCCAACTTGATCTTAGTTCACAGCACCTGACCTGCTTCGACGGCGGCAGTTTCATCTTGGGCGGCACCGTGCTGGACCGGCAAGACTTTATTGATTTCGGTTTGAAGCTCGTAGATGGCTGCGAGGCTACTTACAACCAGACTCTGACAGGCATTGGCCCAGACTCCTGGGGCTGGGATCCGAAGAAGGTGCCATCTGACCAAAAGGATTTCTACCAGAAGGCCGGATTCTACATCAATAATGGTGCCTATGTCTTGCGCCCTGAAGTGATCGAGAGTTTCTACTACGCGTACCGCGTCACGGGGAATGAAATCGTGAGTTCTGAATCGTTCTTTAAGTAATGTTTCTAAAACCCTGACCCATATATAGTACCGCGACTGGGTGTGGAACGGTTTCAAGGCGATCAATGCTACCTGCCGCACTGGTTCAGGCTTTGCTGCTGTAAGCAACGTGAATGCAGCTGGCGGGGGCTCCAAGTACGATAATGAGGAGAGCTTCCTCTTTGCTGAAGTCATGAAATATGCGTACCTTGTCCATGCTGAGGGTAAGTTTCTAGCATTTCCAGTTATCTTTCTCTCATAAAGCATTACTAATGTTGGGGTTGGGTATAGATGCCCCTTGGCAAGTTCAGAAGGGCCAAAAGAATGAGTTTGTGTACAACACTGAGGCTCATCCTGTGCGCGTGGCGCACACCTAGTTTATAGGATAGTTGGGTTCTCACTACCGTATATAGTGCATCAATCAAGCCTATATTACCTTTTATCATTGGATTTGATGTAAGGAAAATTAATTCCTTAACCCTCTAAGCCATGATTTATGTATAACCTGCGTAGAAATACTAATCTCTTATTTTGCTAACGAGGGCATTGCAAGAACATATGCCATACCAGATGGTTACCCTGTGCTACACTCACCTCAGCTCTGTTGGCCATTTTTAAAACATGAGAATGACCCCCGTTACGGACTGAGCTGGACCTATACTAATTGATAGCCGAGCGCACGCCATGTGGCTGACTTGGCGACCAAAAGAGAACGGCACTGGTCATTGGTTATTCTTAAGGCTAAAAGATCAAGTCTCTAAGAAATTTGACAAATGGTCTTAGCTCGGCTATATCGAATTGCGCCATTTGCAAACTCGGTGACACAATAACTCGCAGAATGAAATTTAATTGAACATGGATAACCCCCATAAAATAAGCACGCATGTTACAGAATGATGCTATTCACGATGCGTATCACGAAAACGCTAGCTTGCTAGATGTCGGATATTAGCTTCATTATCCGCTCTGTATAAGAAGGCTATGTAATTTCGCCAGTAGAGAACTAACAAAGCTGTTACCCAGAACCATGGCTTTCCTAAAACAAACTATCCTAGCAGCCTTAGCAACAACCTCATTACCCCAAGCAAATACCAACAGCTACTACCGCTCACGACCCGACCTCGTACCACCTCAATTAAACATCACCATCCCCGCCACAAACCCCAATGGCTCTGAATACATCTTCATCGCCCCTTACTCTATGGGCGAGACTCTCGAACGACCCGGTCCATACATCTACCGCAAAGACGGAGACTTAGTGTGGGCCGGTACAGGGTACTACGCCGGGTTCGTGGCTAATTTCCATCCTACCACGTACCGGGGGAAACCTGTTCTCCAGGCATTTCAGGGTAACATGAATAGTTCCCCCGGTGAAGGGTTTGGCCAGCATGTTCTGCTAGACCAGAGTTATCAGCACGTTGTTACCTCGACTGCCGGGAACCATCGTGTTTCGTCCATTCACGAGTTCAACGTTATCCGGGGGGAGACGGCTTTGATTGAGGTCTTTTATACGACCCCGGCAAATTTGTCGGCTTATGGTGGGAATTCTTCGCAACAGTGGCTGGGGAATGGAATTTTTCAAGGTTTGTTGGTTGTGAAAATTGGATGACTTTGTTGATTCTAATTATTCGATAGAAAATGATATTGCCACAGGAGAGTTGATCTTTGAGTGGAATGCGTTGGAACACGTTGATCCGTCTGGTATGATAATTCGCTGTGCCTCGACAAAGACCATATTTGACATCCAAATTAGAAAGTCTAGTGACACTAGGTTCCGGAAATGCGAATAGCGGATTGTCTTCCGCCGAAGCATGGGATTACTTTCACATCAACAGCCTCGATAAAAATGAAGAAGGAGACTACCTGCTCTCCTCCCGACACACGAGCACGATATTCAAGATCAACGGCACAGACGGCTCAATCATCTGGCGGCTCGGCGGCAAGTATCCCAGCTTTTCACAAACCGGCAACTGGACTTTCGGATTCCAACACGATGCCCGCTGGCAACCGCAACTAAGCCAGCCTGGGACCGAGGTAATCTCATTCTTTGACAACTCCGGCGACGGAGCTATCACATTTAACGAGGTGTCCCGGGCATTAGTTGTTCAGATCAACCATACAGATAGCACGGCGACAGTCCTCCGCAAGACAAAAGCACCTTATGATCTTCAGGCTCAGTCCCAGGGAAATGCACAGCTGCTTTCCAACGATCGAATCTTCGTCAACTGGGGATCAGAGGGTGCTTTCACGGAATTTGGTGCTGATAATGAGATTCTATACCATGCCTTTATCCAGACGGGGTCAATCAGCTACCGCGGCTTCTTGGCGAACTGGACTGGTACGCCAAAGGAAATTCCGGCGCTGGTTGCGCTGAAAACGACATCTAATCTCGTCGAGCTTTATGTGTCTTGGAATGGGGATACGGAGACTTCAGCTTGGAGATTCTTTTATGTCAACGGGCAGACAAAGACGCGGGTTGGTCAAGTGAATAGGGATTCGTTTGAGACGGTCTTTCTATGGAAGCCAACTTTTGAACTGTCTTCCTCTGCTAGATTTGTTGCGGAGGCTATTGGCGTGAATGGGGAGTCTCTTGCGCGGACGAGTTTGACAGCTATGACTACCGGTATTTAGCTGCTGGCATGATGGCTAAGATTGTGTGACTGTGGAGTAAAGCAAACCCTGGAAGTGAAACGTTTGAATATGGTATTAGACATTAAATTAAGGGACATAAATTAAGGGACACAAGAACAGTCGGCCGATATGCATCCTTGTGCTGGCTTTTCAGTGGTCTTTCAGATATTCTGTGTATAACCTTTGATCAACCGCACGAATTAAACATTGAATTCCACCCCGTAGTACACCGTCAAATGGGACATACAGCTGCTTCAAAGAATAGCGTATATATCAACCGCCACCAGTGGCCATCACGCGTCGAAAGACTGTCTGGCGTCTAGCTGTTTTCCCGCCTTTCCCGCCTTTCGCAGCTTATGACAGGCGATACAGGCACGTATACAAAGGATAAGGTTGAAGGTACTGAAATAGTAATGCTCCGTCAGACATGAAAGCGTAAAGAAAGAGAGGAGTAGTAAACTCACATTCCAAGAAGTATCATAGAACACCCCAAACACTCAGCCCCATACAATGGATCAACATCATGCCTACTGGAGTAACCATAACCACCAAGGTTCCAATAGACAAGCTCGTGCAAATCAAAGCAGACTGTAATAAACTGGGCAATAATAGCAATGCAGTCGAATGCAATGATTATACCAGGGTGAACAGCACAGTTGCAAAAGACGACTATGAGAAAGACCGCGGACCAGACGAATCCGTACGAAGCCTGATGACAGAAATATAATTAGCAAGCTAAACCTCATAAAAATAGTATATTGATATTTGGACTCACTGTGCCCAGGTTCATGCTAGACCATGCTTCTCCTAGTCCGTCGCTGGAAACGACTCCTTCATGATGCTGAACCATGGCCCAGGCAAAGCAGATTATCGCTACCATGGTGCATAATACTGCGCCAAACCGCAGAGACAGAAGCGAGCGCCATCTTTTCTCTTTTCTTGGTACTGCCTCAATGCAGAAAGGAGGGGAAGGTTGGGGGTCTAAGACTGTAGACATGGTTGTCAAGATTATACTATGGCGATTATAGAAATGAAAGACCAGATAACATGGAAAACCCCATGATTTTAAGAGCACTATATATCTTAACGAAATATAAAAACAGCTCTATGTCATGCTAATCATTGCCCTTTATATGCTAACACAGCCCTTGAGATGCGGTGGCGATGCCAAGGACCTCGGACCAGTAGAATCGATGAACACGAGTATTTAGGGTCCAAAAATACACACGGCCCCCAAACTGAGCCTCTTCCCTACTATCCACTTAAATCCTGCGCGTGATCAGCTCGTTCTTCTCTAAGAATTATCACAAGCGGTAAGTTAGCTCAACTTGAACCCTACGACTTTGTACGTGGTATTTCAACTAGCACTCTTGACCTCTTTGAATGAGGAACTGGTTTTGCCGAACGTTATTATATGCTAAAATAAGTTCTAAGAGAGTAATAGATGACCTCTAGTATTGATGAACGCAAGAATGCTTTTATTTTGTTATATTTCCCGTAGTCTTACAGATATCCTTTATTTTCCGTTTCGTTTCTCAGTCAATCAACTTCACCAAAACAGAGAATAAATCTGTTAGAACTCGTAAGATCATAGCTCATGTTGAGGCGACCTACTCTTACGTGAATATGTTTTCGGCAATGAAAGCAGATGAAAGTAAGGAAATTATGGTAGGCCTAGAGACTAGAGCCTTGAGTTGAGTCTTCATCGTGTCTATAAGATCTGGGACTGGTAATGCAAGTGCGACAGTCTGGAATTTGTGTGCGTAGTCGGCGAATATGAGGCATGCAGCGGCCCTGGTCGTATCCAACTCAACAGACATCGCTCGTTTGAAGATACAGGAGCAGCAGCAGCAGCAGTCCGCTAACACTATATGATATCACCGAAAGGGTGATGAAATGGGAACGAAACGTAAAAGTACAGATAAATAACAAAGAGAGACGAAGACGTTAGAAAGCAAAGACAAAGATTCTCCATGCTAGGAGAACGAAAAATTGTAATTTTCGGGCATTAATAGGGACGGTGCCACCGAGTTCGAAAATGGGTATGTATGCCACTCGGGAATGAGGCTGGAAAAGAACCGAGAAGCAGAAAAGCGCAGGTTAGGTATGTTACCCATAAGGCCCTGCGCAAGTTGGATATTACTCTTGCTATCCTGAGAGGCTAAGACCATCTATGCAAATGTGAGTAAAATGGCTATATAATCTCCTATTAGTAAAAAAATAGTCAACTTACCTCTGTTTCTTTCTGCCAAGCTGATGCAGCACTGGTATTTGCTGAACCTGGAGAGGTCCCGTAAGTTGCCGTTTCCGAAACTGCATACAGTGCTCGGCTTTGAAGCTCCCGACATAGATCGAGTACGTTTTGTACCCCAGGAGCCTCATCACGTTCTACTCGATCCAAGAAGCCAACAAAAAGATCTAGAGAGCGGATGTGAGAAAATGCTTTTGCATCTGTCGGGTCCTTAATTACCGCCCTGAGCAGCGTGATGCAAGCGGACAGAGGATGGCATAGAATATACCTATTTCACGATTAGATTCGAATACCGGTAGGTAACAGTAGGCATAATTACCAAAGCCGCCCAGGTTGTTGGGGAGGCAAATACTCCAATAGGTTGAGAATTTGCGAGGCGGCATGAGTTGGGGATGACCTAAATAACTCCGTTCGCCAGCCCGCTTTATGCGAGTTCTCCTGCTTGAATTCTGCAAGAAAACCATAAATCGTAATGAGAGCCTGATAGTACGAAAAATGCAAAGATATTATAGACTCTCTTGCCATGGGCGGAGTCTCTGGCCAAGTGATATAGCCAGGTCGTAAGTTTGACGGCAGATTCTCTTTCCACTCCTCTAGTCGACGATTAAGCTGCTTCACAACTTCTTGAACCCTTGATTGGCCTTGATTACTGAGTAGTTCCAATCGAAGGTCTTTCTGGATGATATGGGCTATTGCCGCTAATTCAACTCGATAACGAAACAGCACTGATGGGAGGCTTGTTTCGGGATTAAATTGAACTCCCGATAACGCAGTCATAATGGGATCGCAGAAGGGAAGACTTGCGACATTATCGTCGTACGTTGAAGGAGATCCCGTCAAGACAGATATGTCTTTGTCAAGTATGAAGGAAATCCAAAACGCTCGCCTAATGCGCTCCTTGGTTGCAGAATCCAACCCCGAGACGTAAGATTCTTGATGCAATCCAAGTGTTAATGATAGGCGAGCGGCCGTACATACCAAAAGAGATGTAGTCCGCGTATCATTGGTACCTTGCATAAACACAGCCATGGCAAGAAGCGCCTCCAGTGCCAAAATGCTTGTTCCTCGTAGCGAAATGGCAGAGTACACGCTAAATGCGTTTTTGAAGAAGCACCATGATAGTTTCGTCATCTCGCTCCGGGAGTTTGGAGCAGACCGCAGTTGAATTGCGACTGCTAAGGCGGAGTTTATCATAGCCCATCGCGCAGGGTCCTTTCCAGGAGAAGCAACAGGATCAGCATAGTGCCCTTGAAGAAGATTGTTTAGAACTTGAGCATCAAACAATGGCAGGACATAATTAATCTCGTCGAAAGCGATTTCAAACATAGATTCAACCTGAGATTTCGGGGGGAGTGAGATGAAGACAGGGCTGATGAAGGGGCCATAGCTTGCTTCAGACATGAGAGATTTCGCTGTCTGTTGCTCCGGTAGTGCTGCGAAGATTCTATCTTTGATACTCGATCCATCTCGACCGCTTGTAAATGCCGATGACGTAACAGTCTTTGATAGCAGCTCTTGAGATGCCTTTCCCTCCAAATGGACAGCATGCTCGACGGTAGGAACCGGACTTCCACAATCTAAAGCCATAAAATTGCTCGTCTGGGTCCCATTACGGTCTGGTGCCGTCCGAATAGGTGGCGTGCTCAGATATATTCCAGACGTGCTCTGGTAAGAAACGGACTTAGTCTCTATCAGCTGCGAGCCCGCATCTGCCTTGCTCTTTGTAGGTTTGACAGGTCTGTCTGCGGAATGGCGTTGAGAAGTTTCCAATTCTGCCACTCTCGCCTCGAGTTGTTCTAAATACTTGTTTCTATAAAACGATTAACACGAGCAAGAAATATGCATCGATAAGGGCGTACGTCTTTCCTCGGCCTCTTCGTCTCACCGGATGGTAGGTACAAGTTAAAGAGCGTTCGGAACATGAAGAGCAACTCGGAGAGATCCTATCGCATCGTTTCTTTCTCTGTTGACATTGCAAACACGCCTACCACGAGGTTATTAAATATGTCGACCTTTGATGTTTAGTCTCCTTACATTCGAGGCTTTTTTCAAGGCTCGTTCTTTGGAAGCTAAATCTTCATTTTGGTTGTATATTCCCATGCTTATAAGCACGATTCGTCGGCAGAAGTACGATGTCGACCGACAGGAAAGGTTTTTTTTTTCCAGGCTTGGATAAACTTAGGAAGCTGATCAAAAAGCGTGATCATAGACTTCACCTACGTTGGGAGTGAAGCGGTAGTAGACGTGTCGGGAACAAATTGCGCCCGACAATAGCGGATCCAGATATGGAGAAGCGGGAACAAATTGCACCCGACTGACAAAAGATTGCCTCATTTGATAATGCATTGGCCAACCATAGGCGTCCAATATCCACAATATGGTTCTTGGCAGAATGCGTTTCCAAGCAAGATGGTATCAACAGCAACCTATATAATGGACTTGGGTGCTCTCAGTTCTACTATTTGAGCATTCACTTTACCAATAAGTATCCAAGCATCATCAATTCCAATGGCCATCATCGCAGTCGCCGGTGGTACGGGCAAACTCGGTCGGGCGATCGTGGAGGCTCTGAAAGCCACCACTAGCCACACTATCTATATCCTGGCTAGAAAGGTATGATGTCGGCCCGGGATATTTAGCCCAGGACCACTCACTGGGATTTTCCGTAGGAAAACAAGGATCTCTCTGAAGAACTCGGTGTTCCGATTGAACCGACTCAATATTCCAACGTGGAGTCCCTCGCCAAGTTCTTGGAAGACAACAAAATAGACACCATTGTTTCTGCAATGGCAGTTGTTGATGATAATTCGAGCAGCTCGCAGCTGAACCTCATTGCCGCAGCTAATCAATCGTTGAACACGAAGCGTTTCATTCCCAGTGAATATGGCATTGCTTACACCGAAGAGTAAGTATGGTTGGCAAGTATTCACAAGTCGAAGTCTGACCTTCTTAGACATGCAGCCTTGTTTCCTATCGTGGAATACAAGCTTGCTGCAATTCAAAAATTGCAATCCACGGCTTTGGAATACACTTTAGTCTCCAATGGCTTCTTCATGGACTACTACGGTCTACCCCGGGCAAATAGTTACCTACAACCTTTTGTTTTCGCTCTTGACATGGCACAGAACGCGGCTGCTATTCCAGGCTCGGGCGACACTCCTGTGGTTTTCACTCATACCTTTGATGTGGCAAAGTTTGTTGCCGCTTTGATTAGCCAAGCTGATTGGCCTAAGCGTAGCATCATCATTGGAGACAAGAAGACATGGAATGAGGCGCTTGCTATTGCGGAAGAGACCAAAGGTTAGCCACTTTCATGCAATTGTGCATTACATTGTTCTCACCGCAGTTCTAGGCACTAAATTCAACGTCACGTACGATGAACACGAGAGACTGGACTCTCTTACAGTTACCGAGCTTCCATCGCATTCTGCTTTCTACCCTTTCCACCCAAAGAGCAACTCCAATACATCCTGGCTGTCTTTGGTCGGTGGACAGCTGCGGGTGATTTTGACTTTCCCGAAATTGACACGCTCAACAGCCGCTTCCCGAATATTGAAACACGCACCCTTCGCCAGGTTATGGAGCAGGGTTGGAAGGCCTGATTCAAGCTTCTCTAATTTCGTTTTTCTTTTGATAACTTAAGTGGTTGCTAAACGTGTTCATATATTTGCGGCCATCAGGACACAGGAAGACGCAATGAACTAGAGAGTGAACGGGCGGTGGAGAGAAGGAAGATAAATCTACATGTTATTCTCTATTTTACACATGGTCCTCGACAATAAGCTACCGGTGAGAATAGGTATTACTCATAATGTCTTGAAATAAGTGGCAGCGATTCAGTCGGGTAGGTCCGTAACACGTATATAGTTATCCGTGGCATAAACAGGCGAATGGAAGGGTTGCCTTATTAGGCTCGTTTAGCTACTGACACCTGTCCGTAAACGGAAGAAGGAGAGAGATATATAGCTAGTCTTAAGGCCTAACCTTCCTTCCCTGTTAATAAAACCCCGAAAACAATACCTATATCTTGCCAACTGGCTAGTAGTAGCTGGCACCGTCTCACTGACAGCCTTTGTATATTGCTGCCCAGCTTGGGCAGCATTTCTGCTAAACGCTGAACAAGGTAGACGTTCAACTGGCATTTATACATACATATAGACGGACACATCAGAACCAACCCATGAATTAAAGGGATATCAGCATCGGAGTACAGCCTGCGTTATTATTAGCAATACGCAATTTGCAAGCTGACGTGGTGATTCACAGACCAGGCAGCTCCAAGGCACAATAGATCCACATCACAAGGTTAAAATATATACCTTTTTCTCTATTTCTGCTCTTCTTGCCTGGGTTCATCCCCCCTTCTCAGCATGACGAACGACAACCGCGTGGGGAATGAGGGCGCGGCGCAGGATCTATACGGGCTGGGGGTGCGGATCGGACTCTACCTCCAAGCCCTGGGACTGATTCTGTCCAGCCACGGCGGCGGAAAAGAGCGCGGGAAAGGGCTAAAGGTGGCCTCAGGCGCCATCACCGTGTCCATCCTTGGATCGTGGTTCGTATATGCAGCTCGCACGCAATTCAGCCCCAGCGAAGCCATCATCGTCCTCCTGATCTTGACGAGTCTACTGGCACCAGCCACCTCAACATTGCTGATACCCCGCACCATTGTGGGCGAAATACCCGGGCTCGTCGCCCTGATGATCGCTGATCTAGGGATCAGCGCAGCCTTTGTCTGGACGTTTGCGCAGCTCGTCTCGACACTGCCTCTGTTGAACACGACCAACCTGGTCTTTTTCTTCGCGCCCGTAGCTCTGAATGGCTGGTTTCGCTACCTCGCTCTGGCGATCTCGATTGTGGACGCTATCTTCTCCCTCCGGCTGATGTATAAACTCCTCTTGATTATGCGAATTGCCTGGGGCTGCTACGTTGATGGCCGGACGGAGGCCACTGCGGATGAGCTAGACCGGATAAAGAAAACCCTGCGTTGGGAGCAGGCCACGATGCCAATCATGCTTCTACCCTGGGCAACCTGGGCGTTGGTGATCGTCGCCGTGGAGATCACTTTGCGCTGGAACCACCTCTCCCCCTCGACGGACCTCCAATCATCTGGACAGTTGATACCCTTGACGACTGGGATCATTGTGCTGATTGACAGTGTTGCAATTGTGTTACGGAGGCTTCCATCAATTGTGATTGCTAATTAAGCTTATCGAGAAGATGGTATCGTGGGCAAGGCCCCTGATAAGCCTTCCACACCAGATTGGAAGGTTCCTCCCTAGCCAAACCCAACAATGTATGGGTAACCTCAGGCGTCTTGAACTCTCTAAAAATGACAAAACCGCGAATTTAAACAATCTGTACGGACATAGATGACTAACTGTACCATGCATTTTTGTATGGTATCACTGGTCACATGTTTTCTTGGTATTTTACCTTGTGTCAACCATGTAATTAATGCCCCTTAATTACTAACTATTCGACAGTACATTACATCAAACAAAAGTCGTCAAACTGGAACTTTGTCAGTACTGAAAGCGTAAAGTCGCCCATGCCTCATATATAAGTACCGGAATACTCTTATTCTCATAATACTTGCCAAACGAAATCCCCGGCACATCCATTTTCCCAACCTCGATATCTTCGTCCCTGAGCAGCGACGCATCCATCCGTAGCTCCATCACTTTATCATTCCCCTTCTCCTTAACCTGATCCGGAAACAACACCCGGAACACATTGGGGTATTTCTGTGTATCTTTATCGTACTTGATCTGCGGAAAACACGCCTCCTCAACCTGGCTCGTCGGGCGGACCCGCTGCTGGAGGACATCCCACCGCACCCACTCCTTCGAGTCAGATATAGAAGCCTGTTTGTATCGGAACACATACCGCGCGGCGGTTGGGAGGCTCGAAGCTGGAGCGTAGGCAGGGAAGACATCAAAACTAGTCTCTAGGCCGTTTTGGCCTTTCTGCACCCTCGCAAACTTTCTGCCTGGAGTAAAGCGGAGGTACAGCTCGTCACCTTTTGGAGAGCGCGTCTTATTGAAGACCTTAAGACACTTGTCCCTGTGCAAAATGCCCGCCCACTCGAAGATCTGGAGAAGGACTTTGAGATTTAGGCGGGTCCCTCGGCTACCACGACCTGCCATTTTCGGTCCGTGATTGCTGCACCGTGAAAAATACATGGGTAAGCTGCCGCGAGCAAAGGACATGAATGACAGGTGGCGACGAGACTCACTGAATGGCTACAACTGTTTCATGCCCCTTATAGGGCATGAAAACTGGCGATCCGCTCAACCCTTTGCGCGTCCCAACATCGTACTCAAGCCGCTGATCCTGGCCGTTGAAAATGCACTTCCCCGTGTCGAGTTTCGGATCGCCAGGGTCATCCAGCTCGCCGTACCCAACGACATCCAGCTTCTGGCCACGTAATCTTTCGAAAGCAAGCTGCAGCGCAAACCCAAACCCGCGAGATTCGCGGTTGTCTGGCTTCCGTTGTAAGATTGCCCCGTAGTCGTTGATCGCGTTCTGCTCTGTCGGCTGCTTTCGGTATTCAGGAGATATGTAGGTTCCGACTATGGCCTCGGGCTGATGAAGAACCTCAAGTTCCTTGGATAGGCTCCCCTGGTCGTCGATGAGATTATGTCCAGCGGTTAGAATAACGAAAAGGTCTGTATCGGGGATGTTGATATAAAACCCGGTGCCTGTCCGGGTATCTCCTGAGCTTCGGTCAGGTTATGGGAGTTGCGAAAGAGGTTTAAGCGGAAAGTGTGTAACGAACCACCTTGCTTGAACTGGAGCTTGACTGTCCACTTGTTCCTATTCTGCGCACGAGAAGACGCCAGCCCATCTAGTCGTACGGGCTCGGGCACTTCATACCAGCCCGGATGATGGAACGCGGCAGGAAGTTCGGGGAATTCGTCCTCTGAGGCCATAACTAGAGTTTGAGCTTTGCTGCTCATGATTTGGGGAAGGAGAAGCCTGTGCGGGATTGATAATGAACGAAAAGGATTGATCCTGTCTCCAGGTGGAAATTACGAAACGTCCGGCAGTCTTGGTGTATACAGTATTTCGCCTTCAACAAGAGCAGCAGCACGTATGGGGAATTTATCATTAACTTCGTCTCCAAGTATAAATGGGCGTATGAGGATGGATTAATTGCGCGGGGTCACGGCTAGGAACAGCTTGGGAGCAGCAGCCTGATCCGGGAATTCCGCCAGCTGCGATTGGAGCACGGCGAGATGCATCCTACCTTCGCTGGCGGACACTTTGAGCTATCTCCCCGGTCACTATATTTTACACTAAAAACACTTCAGTTGATGGGTTTCCCCTCCTTGAAATTTTGTCCCACTTGACATTTCATCGTGTTCTCGCACAAAATCGAGTTACCCCACAAATCAAGATGGATTTCGACCTCCAAGGCCTTGCTAATGCCCTCAGCGCAAAGGCATACGCATTCCCACATAACGAAACCGGCGTGCATCTTGTCGACCAGAGCGATAACGAGCTGTATGAGGAACACCGAGCCGGATCCCATAACCTTAACCAGTGGCTCATCAGCTTTGATGCAAGAGAATCTACACCCGTGGCGTACCTCTGGGATAAGAACATCGTATGCATACCTACCACCCTCTCTGCTCCTCGTTGTGGACGTGGGCCCCATAAATTAAAATAACACTCTCCTCTCTAGCGATATCTATACTGCCTAGATCAAGACAACGCCCTGCAGCACTACCAGTATAGCCAAACAGACCAAGACTGGATTTCAATCCGCCTCTCTGGTGACAACAAGCCCGTGGTGGTCCACGGCAACACCCGCCTCAGCGGGTGCATCGCGTCGCCCGACTCCCAAATTGTCTTCTTCCAGGACCCCTCCGGTCAGCTGCGAGGTGCGCGAGTCCAATCCGGCCGAGCAGAGCCTCTATCCACGCCGATTTCTGAGCCCTCTAAGCTGGGGACTCCGCATTTTGCTGTTCTGCGCGAGGACCTGCTGCGGCTTTGGTATTTGGCCGCCGACAACCAGGTTCATTGTTTGACGCAGGCACGAGGAAGTGACGATGGCTGGCGCGGTATGCATTTCGTTGCAGCGTGTGCTTCTTTATGCTGGGATCTCCCGAGCTAATGCAAGCCTTAGATCATCCCGTCCCTGGTGCAGCATTTGGGAGTGATAAAATTGACAACTTCACAATAGGAATTGATGAAAACGGTTCCGTCCAGATTATCGTGCTGTCGTCGGAGGGCAAAGTAATTCGGGTCGATCATCAGGGGCAGCGAACAGCACTAGGAACCATAGTGGATGGGATGTTTAGGCCCGCATCGAGTGCTGAGAATTTGGCCCAGTTCGTAGCGGATGTTTGCCGAGCGGCGGGGAAGGTGTTGAAAAAATAGTAGATGGCTACCAGGTGCCGAGCTGAATCCGCGTGGGCCAGATAGGTCGGGCGGCAGAGTTTTCTGTGATTGCCCTCCTCACACATATCAGAGGAAAACGGATTATGAATAAGCCTCGAGATAGACCGGCAAGAAATGAGCAATCTAATAAGGCGGAAGGGGACTTTGTTGGTTCTACTTTGCCCTCTTTGAACGTGCTAAGACGTCCACCACCAAACTTTCTAATTGAGGTATTCGAGGACATACTAGAGTTGGATGTCCTACACGTCAGAATAATTAGATCTAGTTGAAATACAGGGGTTTTGGTTGTTGGGAGTAGCTTCGAGTCTTCTTTGCGAAGGCGAATTTTGATGTGGTGATCCGATGACTCGTGAATTACGTTGGTTATTCAGGATAGTTACATCAAGTGTGGTTTCAAACACCGAGGACTATAGAGCATGTGTTGGGGAGAAAATGTTCTTACAAAGATAGCACTATGAAAAGCACTATGAAGGAGTTTGAATTGTATACTGTAGAAATAATAAAATTGGATCTCTTCATCTATGGAAAGAAGCCCACATTTACTCGTATTCCTCCAGTATGATAGATCAGAATGGACTCAACAAGAAACAGCGAGGATCAACAACAAGAAGCAAAAATGAGCGCAGATTGACTGAATGTAGCCTGAATTGAAACGTCGAGACGCCGATGCACTGTGATAACCACTCGTATACTGAGGACAGGTATGGTGGGATTGGGCATACATGCAGCGTGATTGCTTTGTGGTTAGTAGTGATACCAACCAATTTGAGCCACCATTCAGCTCAGATTGTCCACAACCTTAGGTTCACTTAGCACCTATGTAGGCTATTAGTAAAGCTATACGAGCTGATCAGCATGGTATACCCAAGATGAGGTCCGATCATGCACAGGACGCATTAAAGGCAGGTGTTGACACCATTTCTTATAGCCTTCTACACTTACACAGACAATTTCCTTTTCCCGCTCCGCTTTTGCAATCCCAATCCGTCCAATATGGAAAGCATCTACAAAATCGCGGAGAATGGCAAGCTAACTGACCGCGACCTGGAAGGTAAAGGTCCCAATGAGATCAACAAGGTCAACTATAAAAGCAAACTCACCCCTCTCGGTATCGCGGTCTGGAACGGCCATGTCAAAACGATCAATCTGCTCCTTAAGAGAGGGGCCAATGCCAACGGTACGGCAGATACTCGCCCTCCTTTGTGGGTGGCAGCAGCCAAGACGAACTATCGCGCTGCCCACATCGTCCAGATCCTCCTGAAGAATGGTGCGGATCCGAACCAACGGTCGCTGATCGATAAGAACACAACACCCCTGATTGAAGCTGTGGGTTCAGGAGATTTCCCGGAGGTGGTCAGTCTTCTGGTGGATGCGGGTGCGAAGTGCCACGAACTGGTTGACGACAGAGGGAGAACAGCTCAGGAGATTGCCGAGGCCAAGAAGGATCGGGAGATCCTGCAGGCTTTGTTACCCCGTTCGGAACGGACCCGGAGTCGGGTTGACGCTACAGGCCTAGTTGTTTGTTTGGTTTTAGGTGTTGTCTTTTTGGTGAATAGGAACCCTATGTTCAAGGTCGCTATTGCGGCGGGCGGAGCAGTCATTTATGCTTCAAGAAATGCTATCAAGGAGCGGTTTGATATGACGGGAGCCTTCGAGAAGAGGGTACCGAAGGTATATCCAGATTACAGATTCAATGGCCGACATTCATTCCCCCGTTCTGATATGAAATGAGCAGGAAGTTCAAGAGAGAAAGGACGAGCAGAAGTTTGCCAAGAGCATGACAGACTTCATCAAAAAAAAGAAGCTAGACAGCTTCTTCCCTCCGGGTGACCCCTTCCTGCAGAAAGTGGTCAAGAATTCCGTCCGGCTGAAGAGAGACCCAGATAACACTGCCAGTCCCCATGATCTAGCCCGCCTTGCCCTCTACCAGCCAGTTCTCTACTGTGGTATGTTTCCTGGCAATCCTTCACCGCTGATAGATGGTGGCTGACCCTCGACGCTTCACCGAAACAGACGACAGCGGATCTATGACAGAGGGTGGCCGAAGAGATGCCCAAAATAACATCGTGCAACGTATTACCAGCATCACCACCAAGATCGTTCCCGACGAAGGAGGAATCATACTGCGCTTTATCAATGCCGAGACGAGGCCGGACATGAACAAGCCAAGCGAGGAGCAGATTAATACCATTATGACAAACCTGTCTTTGGATGGATGGACCCCGATTGGCACAAACTTGAGCAGCAAAGTGATCGAGGATTGTGTGTACAAGCCGCTGAAGGAAGACCGCCTGAAGCGTCCCGTTCTTGTTTCTATAACCACAGATGGCCAGCCCAGCAAAGAAAGCCCTGACACTCTAAAGAACGCGATTTTAGACTGTGGAAAGACCCTTGAGAAACATAAGTTTAATCGGAATGGTACGTTCCCCTCAATTTGCAGTACTGTTCTTGCTAACATTTTCAGTTGTTCGCTTCCAAATTAGCCAGATCGGGGTTGATGCCCAGGCTGAGGACTTCCTAAACAGCCTAGACGATGATCCAGAACTCGAAAACGTCCTTTACCGGACGGCAGGTACGGTCCTGGGCCCATACTGTATGCCACCGTGAGCTAACAGGCAGCGCTAGAGCGTTTGGACAAGGAATTTGAAGATCTCCGACAGAAGGACTCTGAACTGGAAGCCTGGGTATGCTCTATCATTCTATCAATATCCTCCCTTTGGTCTTCATTGGACTGACTCCATGCCAGCTCTTGAAACTGTTGATGGGCCCGATTGTGGATGCAGGTGATTATTATTAATGAGCATTGGAATAGGCCATACCGATCTCTGCTGCGAATAGCACTGAAGGGTTTTGTGTCTATGGGTTGTTTTCCATTTGAAGGCAGAATGTCAGCTATAAATTCACTGTACGTGTGCTGTAGACTTGCAATTGAATGCCTTTGAGATTAGGTCGGGAATTCAGAAATTGTCGGTTGGCCAAGGGACATTCCTTCTTTGATGTCAAGGTATTCTTCTCGATCAAGTTCGCAGATTGCCGGGTCACTCTGTCGGAGTTCACCCCGCATAATTGGCGCTAGACGGCTCATTCTCATTGGATCTTCGTTCATCCTGCTCAGCCTCGTCCTCAACCTCCTGTTTATGCTAGAAATTTAGTGATGATAAGCTGAACTGCCTTTCAATTACCAAGTCCCCAAGCCACTTATGCTTGATTCATCCGCGGAGCCTTCGCGTTTTCAATCATGGATTTGTCCCAGCTCGCGGCCCTCCTCCAGGATCTCGGGATAACGCGGAGCTGACAGACCGGGCCAAGAGCGTTATCAATCAATCATCAATCAATCTGAGGCGACTGGTTTACTGCCGCACTTCCACCTGGATGCAGTTATCACGGGTGAATGCACAACCCATATCGAATACAAGGTGGCACATGGCCTGGTTCCCCGAAGGATTGAGAAGAGATGGTACCGAATGAGAATAACCCCATCGGACGGGGCTCTTAAGCCCAAGTCTGGCTGGAGCGAGAGGGAAAATCAAGTAATCAACGGGCAGTGAAAATCATGGAAAAGGATTTGATGACGCGCCACGGAATAGATTACAAGAAAGAGATCTTGGTACTGGCCAAATTCTCGAAGCCTCAGTATTAGCAACAAGAGGTGTTGGTCAAGTTCCTAGGATGGTGCGAACAACCCTCGGATCTGCTTCTTTATATGGAATACTTCGAGCTGGGGGACCTCTAGGATCACATCACTGGGTCAATTACAGAGGATGATATGTATATAGCGCCACCTTACACTACCTCCACCTCATTATCCCAGGACTCACTCCGCTCTTACCCCCCATGGACCTGCTTTTCCATGAAACATCTCAAGAAGCTGAGCCATGGAATCAATCTTTCCCTACTGTTCAAGTCTACCCCCAGAGCTACGCATCCAGATATGGCGTCTCGCTCTACCCGATCGAGACCACCCAGCTCTAAACTCCTACAAGAAGGGCCTATGGCAGCCCCTATACCTCTCACAGAGGCCCTCGCCATATTCCTCTCCTAGGCCTACACACTAGGATACGAGATTGGAAATCCCGTGTCGTCAGCCGTCCATTCGACCCAAAGCAAGGCATACTCTAGATCCCCCATAACAAGTTCGGAGACTACGAGAAATCTAGATAGGATTCAGGGTAACGCAGCTCATCTCTTCTTCCGTAACGTAGCGACCACGGCGGTTGTAATGTCTACTGCCGGAATTGTTCGAAGCTCTACGACGCGGGTCGACCTTTTTCCCCATGCTAGATCTCACGAGAAACCGGATCTGTCTGCAAGAACCCCCGTTCACCGGAACAGCCCCGCATAACTGGGGGGTTCTTCTGTCGTTATATTTGCTGTTTTGGTTCTTTTCTCTGATTTCTTTGGCGCCTAGGGCGGGCATTGCCCACCGGCCTGTCCATGCGCGATGTCGCAGTCTATTGGTATATATACCCTAAGAAAAGATATATAAACTGGTTTCTTTTAAAGGGAATCGAGCTAGGACTTGCGTGTTTATTTCAACTTCTATAGAATCTTACGTTCTTAACACTAATTTCAATCCTTTATATATTCTTACAAATCAACCTATAAAGTAACTAACACAATAGCCGACAAATTAAACAAACGTGACTATCCAATTGTCGGCTACAGTACTGGGATATCCCTAGATCCTTAATACCGGAGCATCTAAGTATGTATATATAGCGATAAGTCTATGTTTTTAACTCTTGAAACTTATGGTCAAGGTAGGGAGTATACATAATAGACTTCAGTTCCAATCTGCGCAGACCATTAATGGTGAAGTATCTAAGAAGGAATAAATGATCCTGGTTTTGTCAATCACTGTCGAGGGCTCACTTCAAACTTACCATCTTGCAACAAATCCATAAAGTACAACCCGACAGTTCTTCCCACCTATTCCAAACATGATGCAGCAATACTTTTCATCAGTGTCCATAGGTCCACGTCACTCTCATTGTGATCTTCAGTCTAGTAGTCAAAACGAGGCTGACCAAGGTAGGAACAGACAAGGTGAGGCAGATCAGAAAGTGAGGGCACGCCAGCTAATCAGACAGGTCCACAACAACCCTTGACTTTGCAACCGAGAAGTCAAAGACCTGTAATCAATACTATCATTCAGAGCTTTGACATACGCTACTACTCTCTCGACGGACACGGCGAGGCTCCAGGAGGTCACCAATTATCCGCAGCACCTCATGGTAGGAGAGGCAACAGCGCTAGAGATGGCGCTCATTCTCGCCAGTCCATTCGGCGGTGTAACGAAAACGAATCATCTCAACAGGCCCCACCTCCACCCCAGAGAGTCCGAAAGCCAGCAATAAGGCCATTAGGACAAACAACGCCAAGTTATCAACTCTGGGACGACACTTCAATACGACCTAGAAAACCTACTGATGGGGGTTCTTCTCAACCTCTGACGCTCCCCTCCGACATCTCCTGGGACGAATATGTTTCAGATAATACTGTCGCCAATTACCGAATCATTGGGGCTCAATACCAAGCATGGATCGCCGGCCGAACCACAACGGCATGTCCTATTCAACGATCAAGAGTCACATGGGAAGACCTAGTCCACCATCCGATCGAAGATTACAGCTTCGAGGTGTATCTAAATGAGTTTAGATCAACACCCGAGGAAGTGGGTAGCATCGAATCAACCGGGCTCTCGACGGGGATCAATTGGCGTTATGTCTTTTTGAGACGTTATGGACACTGGGATGGTGGTCGTGAAGAGGGCTGGACTGTTTACCAGCACCGCACCGGCCTCGGCGCTATCTTCGCTGAGAACATCACAAGACGATTTGGTCCTTACTGGGCTCAAGTGGCTCAGGCGCAGTACCAGCTCGATAACCCGATCGATACACTCCGATATGTGTATTTCACCAACGTCCAGAGCCTCTACACCTGGCCCTACGTGGAAATCCATCTATACCCTCGTCATGGCTTGCACTGGTTTGATGACCCTGAGCCCCAGTGCTGGTCGTATGGTACTAGAGAGTATCAGGAGCTCCTGGGCACGAAGCTGGGAAGGGGGGTGGCTCGGCTGGTTCTAGGCGCTTGGCCGAGAGGCACGCACCGCATCGACAGCATTTATACGTGGACATTTGTCGGCAACCTACAGATGAGGTTTGATATTGAACGAATTTGATTCCTGACTTCAAGCTCCTTGAAGCCGAAGGGCATACTGATCTAAGGAGGGCCAATCACAGAGAGGGGAGAGGCGCTAGCCCCTGGCAGTTTGACAGAACCTCATGGTAGAGCGTCCATTGGCTACAACAGGGAATAGCATCATCATATCCAATAATAGTTTATGCTTATTACAACAGTTTTAAAACTGTATATCGCATGTAGTATAGTAAGACGTATGAGACATAAGCTGACAATGATGCCCAATCAAGCACCTGTGGATTTGAATACTCTCATACGAGCTTTATAGTATGGCCGAATAAGTAATGACACGACGCCCTATAATGGGCCCCAAGCATTATCTCCCAGGAGCTATATTCACACCCAATCCAGGCATCATAGGACTTGATAGGAGCATCCATGGCATTGAACTGCGCCGCATCTCACATTTCTGACCCAGCTTCATCATACAAGCCAATTGCCTGGGCTTTCTATGCAAATTATCCCGTGATATCCTTGAAATCCCACGAATCACGGTGTATTTCGGCTACCTCTAGTCATAAGTCACAGGCATAACTCCAAAATCGGAAAAAGGTGTCACTCAGTTCTCTGCCGACAGAAACACGACGATTTAATAGGCACATCCGCCCAGGATAAATAAATCTTCAGCTGCGGCAACATGGCACGTGCCTCATATTTCCGTCCCATCTTGACCAAACACTCATGATAACCATGCGAAGCCCATACATTACCCGGATGCCTCAAAGCACGGGGTAGAGATGTGTCAACCCCAAGGTCCGCAGAATATACGGCTGCAGCCTCCTCAACGCGATCCTGTTCGAGCAACAACGCGCCTAGAGCGTGTCTAGTCGGCTGCATCCAGCCCCACGGCTCATCATACGGCAACGCATCATCCCTCTTAACAGCGTCTCTGAGATATGAAAACGCAGTATCGTATTCGCCACGGCGATACGCAATCTCGCCATCGAGCATCGCCTCACCTACACCGAGGATGTCGATGCAGCGGTTATTGAAGATCGTCCGCGAAGCCGGGACAAGTTTCACCGCTTGCAGGAACCGTTCTCGCTCCTCCTCCGCCTCCAAAACGCGACTTGTAGCAGCAAACGCGACACCCTTTGCATAGTGCATCATAGCAGTCGTGACGCAATAAAGCTCTGCATCTTCCGGCATCTTTGCAGCAATGATCTCCTCCCAGCGGCCGAAACGCACAAATCCATGCATTTGCATAGCGACAAAACCCTCCAGCCAGTCTGCCATCGGCGGAGACCCGACGCGCAGAAGTGGTTCGGTGATTATCCGCGCAAGCTCGGCCCCAGACTCAAGTGCGACCTTCGATCGGCCACCCAGCATAGCAGCATACATCCTGAAATGATAATCGTGTGCACGGTACAGATTATAGAAATGACCCAAAGGCTGGTTGGCGAGGAACTTCTCATCTGCGCGGATAGCAGAGGAATTAGCCGTGACTGCGCGTTTGTACTCGCCACACAAGACATCGATGTGAGAGGGCATGTGCTCCAGATGGCCAGCATCCGGTACAAGGCCGCGCAGGTACTCCGCTACCGGCAGGGCAATCTCGGGCGTGGGGGACATTTCCATCAGATGGATGTAGAGATGCAAGATGCCGGGATGGTCGAGGGCTTCGTCTCGTTCTAAAATGCGATCCAGCACTTTTTTTGCTTCGAATGTTTTAGCCCCTGGTGCAGCCTCGCCTGTCTTTATGTCCCACAGACCCCATGGAGTCAAGTTCATCAGCGCATCGCAGTACAGCGCGGTCACGTCGAGGTCATCCGGGTGATCATTGTACACTGATGTCATTGCCTCTGCATATTTTTTATCCCATTCCGTGCAGTCTTCTACGGGCTGTTCTTGGGGGTACCGGTGCTGTAATGCCTCGATAAGAGCATTCTCCAAAGGTGTCACGGCAGGAGCGTGTTTCTTCGCCTGCAGGATCGCGCGATGGGCCCGAGTCGTGGTGGCGGAGAGATCTTCTCCGTCAAAGAGCTGCCATGGCTTGTTATAATTGGGTCCCAGGGCAAGGGCAATGCCCCAGTATCCCATGGCACATGTCGGGTCGAACTCGACGACCTTTTCGAAGCATCGGGCAGATTCTTCATGATTGAAGGCGTACGCCCAAATCAAGCCCCGACTAAACCATAATTGGGCATCTTCGTTTATTGTGGTCACATTGCGACGGTAGTCACCTAGGTTGTAGTAGTCCTCGGTGGGGGATGGCTGGTCCATTTTGTTGATGGTGGGTTGTCCACGTTGTAGTGGAGAGGAGGGGTATGGTTGCCCAACACGGCCCTACTCCAGACTCACATCTAACCATTTCGACCACTGGACACTGGGATAAGCGCTTATAGTGAAACGAAGTATATACCAGGGGTTATTTATAAATAGTGACAGATCAGAAATGTGCCTGAGGCAGTTCTGTATTCCTGAGGCAGTAAGGCAATAAGGCTCCAATATGCCCCACATGAGCAGATTTGAGGAAGTCCACTTTTAAATGTGCTCACTCGTGCTCGATCACTCTCACCTTGAGCACCTTGGGGGTTGGTTTATTGAGATCATATTTAGCTGGTCTACCTGTAATTCTCTTCTTTCCTCTGTTACCTACAGTCAATATAGTCATTTGTATATCAACCATCTTGCATCCCATCTCATTTCAACATCTTCACTTTTATAGATCACCATGTGTGGAGAAACCAACCGTCCAACATTCGGAGGCACCATTGCCGTCCTATTCCCTCGGGAGACTCGTAGGAGCTCGAGCGTTTCAGATGCATCTCTGTCCTCGTCACCAGAATCGGTGTCCTCATTTGCATCATCATCATCATCATCATCATCACCATCATCGACTGCCTCAATGTCATCATACTCTCTTTTCTTCCGTGAAAAGGGCGCAACGCATAATACAACAGCGATATTCCGAACAGAAGATGCAGAGACATACTACGCACTCAGAGGGTGTCGAAATGTCAATATGCGCATTGAGTGAGTCAATTGTCTCCCACTAGTTGAGTACGGACAAAGAAAGGCTTACAGTTCATATCAGGAAATATGGCGACCTTTCCACTACATCACAACCCTCCCCGCTTCATCAGTTCAATCTGAATATGGAACAAGGCAAGAGCTCCAAAACAGCGAATATGACAGAAATCGAGTTTGAGCTGCCCGAAAGGCTGGACCTGGGCGTCTCCGAGAAGGGTGTCATTGGCCGACAGGTGACGGTCAGGGAGCAAGGGGGTTCGATCCTGGGCATTGGGGTAGTGGGATACAATTGAGTACAGTTAAGTGACGAGCATCTACTATCTACACATACTCGATAGACATAATTAGGATAGTAAATCACTTTGCGTGAGTTGGAAATACTAGATCTCTTAGGAGTGCACCGGGCCATTGAAACTAAATGAAGCTGAAATTTAGTTAATTATCAACCTCACAGCTTCAGTGGGTTCTCCACGCCAGCAGTGTAGCGCTTCTCTGCTTCCGCCCAGTTGATGATCTTCCAAATCCCCTCGACATAGCCGACCTTGTTGTTCAGATACTGTATCCAACACATTAGTAGACAAATACACACAAGAAGGGAAAGAGGTATAAAAGCCAACCTACCTGGAGGTAATAGGCATGCTCCCACATATCTACACCGAAGACAGGCACATCAGGTCCATTGACAGGGTCCTGATCCTTGGTCGTAACAATCTCAAGTCGTCCCTTGGCACCACCCTTGCTCACTAGCCATCCCCATCCACTTCCCTGTAGACCGAGCAACTCGGTGCTAAAAGCCTTGACAAAGGCTTCGTGCGAGCCCCAGCGGGAGAGAATTGCTTCGCGCAGAGTCGGTGCGCCGCCGATGTCATTTCCAGGTGTGCCAGGGGGGGGTCAGGTTCTTCCAGAACAAGGAGTGATTGATGTGGCCGCCGCCATTAAAGCGGAGCTTTTGTTGCAATGCAATCAAGGTAGGGACATCGTTTAATGCAGTAGCGGATGCTTGAGCGGAAAGTGCTGCGTTCAAATTGTTGATGTATGTTTGGTGGTGCTTCTGATGGTGCAGCTCCATGATCTGTTTAGAGATGACGGGCTCCAACGCCTGTGGATTGTTAGTTTTATGGCAGGAGATTCTATGGATTTATGAGCGGATGATACGTACATCGTAGGCATATGGCAGAGGAGGCAGAGTGTGAGTTTGAGAAGACATGCTGAAATTGGGATGTAAGTGCGTGTCAAGTATAGAGAAGAGTGAAAAGAAGATTAAAGATGGAGAAGAAAGATAAACCACCAAGGTCCCTGAGGTGCCCCTCTTAAGTGACGTTATAGCACGGATCTTGAGGCCACCAAGGTATGATATCCACAGGTGGAGTTGAATTGAGCACATTTCGTCGAAGTTGCTCTAATCTGCTCACCTTACCTTGCCTACAGTGTACTATATAATGTATTCATTGCCCTTTTAGAGTGAATTCGAAATTATATAAAGCAGCCCAGGGTAGAAACAGTAACTGATGTTGATAGATCGCGATCTAGGGGTGACCGGAAGAACCTGGTATAAAAGTGCATCTAAAAATATTAGCTAATTCAAAGCGGAAACAACAAAGGTACAACATAGTATACTGTATGCATACTTGTTGTATTTTCACTCTAGTAAAATGCAACTAATCAATAGATAGGAAACAATTGAAGTTCTACGATGGATGGGATTTATTTATAGATTACTAATCTTCAAAGCCCCCTTGAAGTAGACCAGTAAGCGGGGGAAAGCCAACGAGCCTCGGCCGTTTCGGCTGATACCAATACAAATAGCTAGAACTGTTTTTCCCTAGCTGTTTTAACATAATCGACTTTCAATCAATTACAGAATGTCTGTCGACGAACAAGTCAAACTCTCCAACTTCTCCAGTATCTTCTCCCTTGAGGGCAAGGTCGCTGTCGTAACAGGCGGTTCCCGGGGATTGGGGCTACATGCAGCCTCAGGGTATGTATCTCTCTATGTCAATAATTTCCTAATGATATATGCTCACATTTCTGCAGACTTCTCCAAGCTGGTTGCTCCAAAGTCTACATCACCTCCCGCAAGAAGGCAGCCTGTGATGAAGCAGTCGCAGCGCTCAATGCCATCCCCAACAAGCGACCCGGTGCCCAAGCCGTCTCTATTCCAGCTGACAGCTCAGATATGAAAGAGCTAGATAGACTGGTTGCTGAAGTAGGTAAAACCACAGACCGTATTGATATTCTCTTCGCCAATGCCGGTGCAACATGGGGCGAGAAGTTCGATACACATCCCGAGAAGATGTTCTCGAAAGTTATGGATTTGAATGTGAAGAGCGTATTCTACACCATCCAGAAGTATGTTTCTAGTCTAATCAAAACTAGGGATGAAACGCGATTCTAACCTCGAACTAGATTCACCCCTCTCCTCACAGCAAAAGCCACCATCACAGATCCCTCCCGCGTCATCATCACTGCCTCTGTGGCAGGTATTGGGGTTGGCACAGTCGGCGATAATGCCACGCCGTCTTATTCGGCCTCCAAGGCGGCTGCGATTCATCTAGCGAAGAACTTGGCTGTCGAGCTTGGGCCACGTCATATCTTGACCAATGCTATTGCACCGGGCTTCTATCCCTCAAAGATGGCTTCTGGACTTATTGAGGCGAAAGGTGGTATGAAAGATCTTGAGGCGTTCTCACCGAATGGTAGACTTGGCAAGCCTGAGGATATTGCTGGTTTGGTTGTCTTCCTCGGGTCTAGAGCTTCGAGTCATTTAAATGGTGCTGTTATTACGACAGATGGTGGAGCTGTGCTTAAGGGGAGACTTTGAATTTCTGATTTTGTGTTGTTATGGGTGATAATGGGGATGTTCCCTGTGGACACAAAGAAACCTTAAGATATAAATCCGATCGAGGTGCCATTCCCAAACTCCATCAATAGATTGAAATTAGAATTCTTAATAGACATCCATTAGTCCCTAACTTGTCTTTTACCCCGGTTTGGAAATCTTTAATTCTATGATTTCAGGTCTCCTTTTTGCCGAAGTCTTGAACGAATATATATGTATCTATCTAACCTGATCATTACATTATAAAATAGATACATGCTTTGAGGGCATCCAAGCGAGGGGCTTCCTTTTGGCTAGTCGAAGTACCCGTGGAGAAATACTCCTTCTCCAACGTCTGGGCCGAGGTTATATTGTTCTCCACACTCCCCCGCATTAAATACCACTCCTTCGATGTCATTCTCACTACACATTCATCATGGCCTCCCAAGAACCCCCTTATGTGGCAGTTGCCCAACGCAAGCAAGCTGAGCTTGCTGCAGCTATCCCTGCCGAATGGCGGCTACCCGCACATGATATCCCTGGTGGGATGCTATCAATTTCCGACTCGATCACCGTTGGTCCAAAACATTACCAAAGAGTCGGAGTGATGGATATTCCACGAACGTGTGGTATACTTACACCCAAAGAGTTGGAAATAACGGAGAAATACGATGTGCGCGGCCTTGTAGCAGAGATGACAGAGGGTCGATTGAAGGCCCAGGACGTAGTGCGAGGGTTTTGCAAGGTGCGCTCGCATGTTAGCTGATTATCTCCAGTTAAGTCACTGATATCTATGGTATACTGCAGAGAGCAGCCATAGCTCATCAACTCACCCGCTGTCTAACGGAACCCCTTTTCGGCCGCGCCTTGCAACGAGCCCAGGAGCTGGACGATCACCTCCAACGCACGGGTGTCCCGATCGGCCCCTTGCACGGGCTCCCAGTGTCAGTGAAGGATACATTTAATATAAAAGGTGTGGACTCGAGCATTGGATTGTCCGCTCTGGCATTCAAGCCTGCAGAATCAAATGCCCCGTTAGTAGACCTATTGCAGTCTCTGGGTGCAGTAGTGATCACCAAGACCAACATACCCCAAACACTCGGAACATTGGACAGCTGCAACCACCTTTTTGGGCGTACGCTGAACCCCCTAAACCGGCAATGGACTGCAGGTGGCAGTACCGGCGGCGAGGGGGGCCTTGATCGCCATGCGCGGGTCCATGGTCGGCTTTGGCACGGATATCGGTGGTAGCATCCGTATACCAGCTATGTGCCAGGGTATCTACGGTTTCAAGCCGAGTACTGGACGTGTGCCATATGGAGGCCAACAGAGCGGCCAGATTGAAGGTAAGGGCCGGATGGGGTTGCAAGCAGTAGCTGGTCCGTTAGCTCGATCTGTTGCGGATATCAACGCCGTCATGGCGGAGATCGTGCCTTGTGCGGAGCTGTTCGGGGCAGATTGCATTCCAGGCTCCTGGCCGTCACAGTCGGTACCGGTTACTCTCGCTCCGCGCAACTTCACTATTGGTATTCTCAAGACAGATGGCCTCGTCACGCCTCTACCCCCGATTACCCGCATTTTGAACGAAGTAGCCAACAAGCTCCGTCGTACCCCCGGCGTCGAGGTCATTGACATCCCTGTTCCCTCAGTCCTATCTAAATGCCAAGCCCTCGCCGGTCGACTGATGGGCATCGATGACGGGTCCCATATGCTCGATCTCATCGAGAGCATGGGCGAGGAGCTCATTCCTTGGCTACAGGATCGTATGAAGCGCGGCAAGGCCTTGACTGTGGTTCAGCTGGCAAAGCTGCAGGCCCAGCGTGCCGAAATTGAGGAGGAGATGATGAAGATGTGGAAATTGACTTCACAGGATTCATCTGTCACCCGACGCGTTGACGCCATGATTTGCCCTGTGGCGCCACACCCGGTCCCGGAGCTCGACCGTTACAATGCCGTCGGGTACACTTCGAGCTTTGTGCTGCTAGACTACCCGGCTAGCTCGGTTCCTATCCGCTCTTTCACAGAATCTGATCTTGAGATTGGTCGGGAGATGGATGCACCTGTGTTGGGAAGTTGGGATAAGGCTAATCGGCAGCTGTGTAAGTTTTTGATATGTTGTATACTGGTGGTTCTTCTCTAATTGGCTTCGATAGGGGACGAGAAGACAGTTGACCGTCGAGTATACCTCGGGTCGCCTCTCAGTGTGCAGGTTGTCACTCCTAAACAGCACGATTATCAGCTATTCCAGGCCATGGAGATTGTTGATCGGGCTGTACATGGCCGAGGCTCAACTGCGAAGCTGTAGTTAGAACCTATCCATAGCACGAAAGCTCTGGACAAATCAAGAAATGTGCCAAGAACCTCCAGGGATATCTCAAGGCTGATTCCAGGAAGTTAAACCGATCGGAGAAACCAAAAGCCAGTTAAATTGGATTAGACTAGCCGATAAGCAAAAGTTCCAAGTTTAGCTAAGCCCTGACAAGCTAAAGCCAATGTCGCGATGCTTTTAATTATTGCGCCATAGTTATCCTTTTTACCATCTTTGGACTGGCGTTAAAGATACCATGTTAACACCAAGGTAACAATAAATAAGAAGGAAAATAGAAGAAAAATAGAAAAGGAAAGAAAGTTCGGCCCACGTGTAATTTTTTTCTCATTTGTTTATAATGCGTAGCGTATCCTACCTGCCTAGAGTTACCTTCTTTATCCACCTTCATCATCTTGATCACCTTGATCTTGAACCTAACCTGGAATATGTCGGACAAGAAGGAACCAGGCTACGTCCTGGGTACCGAGACCGATGGAACAGACTCTTTTGATACCATCACTGCTCTGGTCGCCGCCGGTACCGATTGCCCTGCGTTATTATGTCACACTGAGCTGACATTACCTTTCGTCCAGACCATGAACATGATATCAAGCTCCGTACCATGTCGTGGCAGAAGACGGCCTGCTTGCTAGCTGGTGAGCAGGTTTGTTTAGCCATCATGGCACAGTCATGGTCTCTCTCGTGAGTAACCATTTCATTCGCATACCCTATTTCATGAAGCTCACAGGTCAACTTCAGAGTCCTCGGATGGGTTCCAGGAATCATTACTATGATTCTATGCGGACTTTTCTTCTGGGTCACCTCTATCACGATGCATAAGTATATCATGAAACATCCTCATATCATGGATATCTGTGAGTCTGCGGCAGTCCAAGTATCCCAATTTCTACTTTCAATGGAGCTAACAATCTAATTGCCGACAGGCGACTTCGGATACCACGTATTTGGACAGAGCAAAGCTGCCTACGTCTTCTCCGCATTCATGATGCTTGCGAACAATATTCTTCTCATCGGATTTCACGTCTTGACTGGCGCCAAGGTCTTGAATACCCTCTCAGACCACTCATTGTGCACTGCAGTTTTCTCGATTATTACGGCTATTGTGGGAATGGTCATGTCCATGCCCCGGACTTTGCAACACATTAGCTTCATGTCAATGTTTTCATGTGGGTAGCTAATGCCTCTCCAGCTCCCTCAACTGGCCCCAACTGATCCTCTTAAAGCTGCCTGCATGGGTATCGCAATTCTCCTCTTTCTCGTTTTTGCCGGTATCGAAGAAGCCCCTCTCTACGGATACAAAGGCAATTACCCGACAGACGGACCGGTGAAAACCTATGCCTTCCCTCTGCCAGGCACCACATGGGTCGCCTGTCTGAACGCGGTGCTGAACATCACCTACCTCTGGGTCCCCCAGATTCTGTTCCCAACGTTCATCTCAGAGATGGAAAGGCCGCAAGATTTCCCCAAAGCATTGGCTGTTCTCGCCGCGATCTCCGCTATACTATTCGTTGTCCCTTCGGCCATTGGGTTCCGCTACCTTGGCCAATATGCTACTGCCCCAGCCTTCGGCAGTCTAGGAGTGGTATCATACAAGAAATCATCCTTTGGATTCGTGATCGTTCCTACCCTAGTCATCGGCGTGATCTACGCCAATGTAACTGGCAAATTCATCTACACCCGCATCCTCGGCAAGTCCCGACACTCGCACAGCCACACCGTGATTGGATGGAGTGTCTGGATGGGAATAATGGTTGGGATCTGGTTACTTGGGTTCGTTTTCGCCGAGATCATTCCTAGCATGGGTGATTTCCTTTCCTTGCTCAGCGCAGCCTTTGATTCATTCTTCGGGTTTATTTACTTCGCCGTCGCATACTGGCAATTAAACCGGGGCTCACTTTTCAGCAGTCCGGGAAAGACTACTCTGACTCTGCTCAATGTCTTGATCATGATGGTTGGACTATTTTTGCTGGGTCCTGGGCTGTACGCAGCTGTTGAGGCGATCATTGCCGACTACTCGGGATCTGTCACGCCTGCCTTTACTTGTGCCAATATGGCTATCTAAAGGGACACCATTTAATTGCTATTATTGGCCGGATTGGTGATTTGATACCCTCTTTATGTTTTATGATGCAAGGCAAGCAGGCCACTTGAAAACAAGCAGAAATGAACTGGAATATCACCGGCCGGTGAAATTCCAGGTTCGATCTATCATGTATATGTAGAGTTCCTCTATGGGCGATGTTCTGTTTTGTGATATGATTGCGCACTCCGCATATTTGCCGTCATCTCCATCAATTCCTGCCTATGCCCCGACCTACGCTTCTCATCGTGCTCGATACTGATCTATCCCACCTAGAATATCCCGCACTGACTACCATCTATTTCGGTAGCTTATCCTTTTGGATTGATTTTACCAAGAAGAGTTCCCGATGAAGAGCAAGATATGTACCCCGACGCAAATAAGATGAGCCGAGTGTGTAAACAATCGAACACTGAACTGTAAGTAATGCAGTTAGACTAACCTCACCGGGAATAGGAAAGTATCTTGGAAAGAAATCACAAATGGAATTATGCCGACTTCAGCTTCAATCAGACTTTCCGCAACACCAGGATAAGTATCAATCCTAACAATCTTCCACTCTCTCTAGAATCCGCGTGTGCTCTCCACCTCCGTCCTCTGAATCAGGCCGGCATTCATCAAGATCGGAATCGCCTGGTCCTCAATCCACTCCGTACATTTGATCAACGGCCGACGAGGCTCTCCAGGCTCATAAAATGTCACAGGATCCCAACCCTTTATAGGCTCTGTCTTCATAGTGACTTTGTTGAAGGCCTTCTGCTTTCCTGGTGCTGGGATAGACTTGAGAATCTCATCCCAGTTCTTGGGATAGTTGAGGACTCTGGTATGCCCAATGAGTTCTTTTGAGAAGAAGTTCTCGTCGGTCTCGGGGCCGTCATATTGTGCTGGCTCGTAGTGCATACCTGTAACTATGTCGCCGGTGACATGGTGTTTGATGCCGCTATGTGGACCCTGTGCACGTGTCTGGACGAAGAGGATGGTATGGTATCGGGGCTGTGGCATGTCGGGGTCTTGTATGGCGAGTCTCAATTTGACTTTGTAAACTGGGTAGATCTGGGAGGTTGACATGTTGGATGTTGGAGATGGAGACTAGGACTGTGACTTGGACAAGGAGCTATTGCTGGGAACGGGGTATCTGTCTCCCCGCCTTTTCCTTCTAGCAAATGAGGTATCACCGAATGCACCTATCCTAGACAAAATAGAAATAGTAGAGTATTCGTGTCGATATTCAGTATGAGAGCTTAAGATCTTGTCTGCTATGGTATTTCCAACATGGCCAGTCTTGTATTATCTTTTCTTCTCATTTTCAATATTCTACCCCTCTTTCAGCCACATGCTCAACAAGAAATACCCTAGATTGTCTACCCCTGATATAACAAGAACATTGGATATAAGGGGATTTCGCACGGTATTCCTGTAGTTTTACGCTCCAACATTGCTAAACCGTCGAAAACATCAATAAACAGATTAATTCATTCGTATTCTAAACATAGTGAACGAAGTAGAGTGATTTCGATTGGGTGTAGCACATTCTTTAGCCCAAACTTATATTCTAATATTTTGTACCTCGATTCCCAAGTCTACAATATTATTTCCCCCTAGCAAAATCTCTCGTATCCAATTCTCATATTGCATAGGTGTCCAATTCAAGGAAACCCCCAATCAACTTTGACTATAATTTTGGAACATACTTTTATAGCAATGGGACGCAGACAATGAACAAACTGCATGTAATTCGAGCTAAAATATGGCCCTTGGGGCTAAATTATGGTTGCATCTGCTATAAATAGTACTTCTCGTGTTCCCTGTGTTGTTAGTGGCTTATAGGGAAGTATGAACGCAGGAACACGAACTTACGAGAAAAGATCAACCAAAACTCCAGCTAGTGCCTCCTAGATTCCTTGAAAATGTTATTTTTGTAAACACTCATGGAGATCTCGATCCGTTGGAGTCGACAAGGCAATTTTCACGCTGATCGTGTCGGACTAGAGGCTTGAATACGAGTGAAGGGTCGCATCGTGCTGTAAGAGAAATACGATAAACACGAAGCACACAGCAATATGCTGGAGATGTTCCTGTAACATAGCCGTAGCATAGCGTGAATAGTTCGACTATAAAGGCTTCGTTATCTATCGTTGTTCCGATCTTCTTCACCCCAGTCCTTCTCAACCTCAGACAGCAACTCTCTATAACAAAGAGATACAACCAAGCTATCCCATCATGCATTTCATTTCCCTCATTGCCTTATCCCTGACGACCGCCATAACAGCAGTCAGTGCCTACCCCATCAGCGGCGAGACCGTCAACTGCCGCTCTGGTCCTGGAACAAGCCATGCAGTCGTGAAATCATACAAAAAGTCGCACGATGTCAAAATCACCTGCCAAACAAGCGGAGAGTCAATCTCCGGCAACAACATCTGGGACAAGACATCCGACGGCTGCTATGTAGCGGACTACTACGTGAAAACCGGCAGTAGCGGCTACGTGACTGAGAAATGCAGCAGCGGCGGAGGCGGCAGCGGAGGCGGCAGCGGTGGCGGCACTGGCACTGGAAAGGCCATTATCGCTGCAGCCCAGAAGAAGAAAGGCCTCCCATACGTCTGGGGCGGCGGTGGTTGCAAGGGTCCCTCTGGTGGTGGCTTTGATTGCTCCGGTCTGACACAATATGCTATTTGTCAAGCATTGAAGAAGACCATTCCCCGTGTCGCGCAGGATCAGTACAACACCAGCATGGGTAAGCGGTATCCCCGTTCGGAGGCTAAGCCTGGTGATCTTTTGTTCTGGGCTACAGGCGGTGATTGCAAGAACAAGGTTGCACATGTTGGTATCTTTATCAATGATAAGTTGATGATCAATGCTGCTCGGACTGGTACGCCCGTTCGTGAGCAGGCTATTTGGACTTCCTATGGTGGGGAGGAGATTTGTCCTTACGTTATGAGGCATGTATCTGATACTTGTCTTTCTGGGTTATCATACTAACCGGGATATAGATTCACCTGAGCTTTGAATATAGGCTGGTTGGCGATGAGTGAGAGCAAGGGATACTTTGGATATTTAGCCTTTTGTGGATTTGTCGGTAGATACTTGGAATATAGAAATAGGTAACCTTTTCTATTGTTTATATGCATGAATTAGACTGTGAACTTAGCACCGCAAGGGAACTGTCCACTTTACGAAGGTACGGAAGGGTATAAACCCCCCTTCGTCCGTGTCTTCTTCTTTTCAATTTTCTTCTTCTCCCCAACCCAACACTCTCAACACTTATATCTGAGCTAGAGTAATCTCCTGAAATCGACGTATTTTAGACAATATTGAGACGTGATTTGCCTAGATTAATTTATCTTCAAAACCTCGAAACATCCCTCCCAAAGAACCTATTTAACATCCACCGGAAAGCCACACGTAGCTTATTGCGCCAGCTGATGCTCATACTGATGTACGCCATCTTCCAAATGAGTGAGGCAGTACGTCCCTTGATTCCTTCCGGTAGAATGCTGTTTGAACCACGGTCACCTTTATAGGGTATCTGCATCAATGCCCGCTCATCACCAATGTACGCCATCGTGCCCAGGTCGCGGAACGAGAACGGCGGAGACTGAGTTAGGTCAGCTTTGTTCAACCGATCAGCTAGCCACTTCGCTTCTTGGCTGGTGGCCTGAGCTGTTGCAGGCGGGGCACCCTTCTCTGGCATGGCATTGTCACCCAGTGCAAACACGTCCTGGAGAACGGCTGTCTGGCCTGTTTCATTTTGCAGCTGTACCCGCAGATGTCCATCGACGAGAAGAGCACCTGTCTTGGGAGCTTTCTTGAATTTCCATGATGCTTGTTGGGCATCTATAGGTACAGTTGAGGAGCCCTCGATGCTATGGATCGAGTCTGCGGGGAATGCGTCGACTGAATCAAGCGATTCGGTGATGAACTTGGGCATGGCATTACCCGTTGCCCAAACACACATACCAACGCCCATCTCGCCATCTTCTTGGGTTGTAAGAGTGAGACAGCGCTTGGGATCCATCAGGTATGGCGGAAGTGCACCAGGTGGACCCCAGCGCAAACTTTTGACGTGGTAGGAGGTCTTGATATCGACACCCTCACGCTCCATAGTCTCCATCGCATAGCGGGAAAGCGACTCATCGAACATCGAGAGGACCTTGGGCGCAACATCGTACAATGTGATCTTCGGGATTCCCTTAAGAGACGGGTATAGCACCATCAAATCAGAGTAGATGAAATCACGCAGGGATGCGGCAAGCTCGATGCCAGTTGGACCAGCTCCAACAATCGCGAAGTGCAGCAGCCACTTTCGCATCTCTGGTGTAGTGAATGGTAGGACGGCCAGCTCGAAGCATTCCCGCACGCGCCGCTTAACCCTTTTTGCGTCCCCAATATCTTTGAAGAACATTGCATTCTCCCGCACTCCCGGTGTTCCAAATGTCTGGCTGACAGCGCCTACGGCGATGACAAGCTTATCATAGGGCACTTCGAACATTTGTCCCTGTTCCCATTGGCGCTGCGCTTGCATCGGCTTCATATTCGTGGTATCTGGGCCCTCCTCGGTGCTTCGCTCCCCTTCGGATGTTCGAGGTGATTCGGTGACCCCGCTCTTGATGACTGTTGCTTCGCATAGTATTGTTTTCTTTTTCAGGTTAACTCCACGCGCAGCTGCTTGGATGAAGTTGACTTTCGAGCGCGGATCACGCACGGGCTCCACGATGCTCGAGAAGTCGAGGGATCCGCTGGCTGTATTGGTGAGGAGAGGAGTAAAGACAAAGTATGAGCGAGGTGAGATTATGAGAGGTGCGTAGGTCTTTTTAGAAAGCCTGCGCGAGAGAGTGTATCCACCCCAGCCAGATCCTAGGATGACGACTCGCTCTCGCTCTTTTTCACTATCAGACTGATGAGACACGATGGGCTGTTCAGCTTGCGTTGCGAGGCATCTCCGGCCTGATGAATGAACTGCCAGAGCAATCTTGGAAGAATATATGTATGTAGAGTTGAGAGGGTGGGCAAGGCAAGGGAATGGATTCCGTATACGTAGGACCTGGCGGCCCAGAGGGAGCATCGCGCTCAATGGCCGGGTTTGCATGACAATGCAGGGCTTACTCAGTGTATCAGTAGGTCGAAGGTAAAATGTTTAGAAACAATTTCATTTCAGGTCCAACGGTTGCTATCTAAATGCGGCATTGGCGCTCATAACGAAGGTTTCACGGTTCGCTCTTTTGTTGACACACCGATGACTTCACTCGGACCCGTCATCGGCAGGATAAGGAAGGAGATGTCCGGAACGAATCTTGGACCTGGTCCACTTGGTAAGCTCCATAATGGATCGGGTACTCGTGTTCCCGTGAACATGTTTAGAACTGAAAGCTGTTGTGATTGTTCAATCTATCAAGCTCGTGGACACCCGGAACACTTCGGAGCGCGTCGGTGAGAACGGGCTGCACGTGCTGTCGGAGACAATCGGGAGGTTCAGAGACATGCTGTTCACATGGTACTGAAGACTTTGTAGATTCCTATCAGCTGTAAATTATTTCGAGGGGATGGAAAGAAGAGAAGAGAGAAGAATGATATTATGAGTTTGAGGGGAGTGTCGTATGATGGGGTTGAGCTAGGGCTCGGCAAAATCACATGAATTATATAAATGCAATAAGTTCCAAGGGTATTTCAAGGATCTCGGGTATGCTAGCGGCCAAAGCTTTGATGCTAGGGTCCGGATTGTTTTTTCGTTGTCTTCCGTGGTCCAGCGAATGCCATTGTGTTCGAGGAATTGACAGCCCAGCCCCCTGAGCACTGCAAAAAGAGGCTGAGTCCAAACCTGTCCCAGATAACAATTCATCTCGGTAGTATCCGGCCAAATAGCATGAGATTGAAGCGGACTTGTCCGTCCATTCTCATCAACGATCATCGTCATGTCCTGGGTCGATATTTTGCCTTCACTTATTAGGCGGTGGGCAGGGCGGTAATAGCGCAATGGTGTCGTGTGGCACAGCCCAAGTCTTGAGTCAAAAGTTCGGATTTAGGGGCAGATTGCCTAATCGGGATGGTCTTTCTCAAGGTCCGTTGTATACTGACAAAAAGTCTGAAATATGATTTGTACAGAGAAGTGCAAAACTAACTTCACCAATTTGCACTCTTGTGTTAATTCTGCGCCCCACTGATAAGACTAGCCTGAATAATGGTTGCAGTATAGTAGGGTATGAAATGTACTCTTTGATCTAGTCACTGACTCAGCTATAACACAATAGGCTCTGTGGGATCTGGAACCTCGTGGGACTCGATGGCACATTCCATTAGCACTAATGGTTCATTTAAATTCTGTTTTTTCTCCCAGACCTTTCTTTTACAAGGAGAATAGGAAATAGAGGAAGGAATGAAACTGGAAATCAATGACGCCTGCTATAGACGAAATCGTAGGAAAGAAACCCGCCCTGATGCGTGTACCAAGACAAGTGAATCCCCATTAATCGCGAAACAATGAGGCCGAAATTCAGGAGGAAGCCATAGTACCTTTTTGCCGTTCAGGTTTATCCACTGCCCTTGCTCGATGAAGATCGCCAGATACCGATAGGTTGAATTAGAAGCATGACTTTCGTGGCCGGACTGAACATCGAGGGTGCCTAAGTTGGTGCTTATATATGAACCCTCGTGAGAAAATTCAATTTCGGTGACAATTCCCTTAGTGTTCAAAGTCTCTTGTAGGCTACCCGTCGCCGTATCCCAGAACCGTATTGATTTATCGTCAGAGCCGGACGCTAGTAGCCGGCCGTCGGGCGAGAAGGCCACCGAGCGAACCCAGTCCGAATGGCCCTCGAGGGTCTGCTGTAGGCCGCCCGTCGCTATATCCCAGAGCCGTATTGATTTATCGCTAGAGCCGGACGCTAGCAGCTGGCCGTCGGGTGAGAAGGCCACCGAGAGAACCGAGAACGAATGGCCCTCGAGAGTCTGCTGTAGGCCGCCCGTCGCTATATCCCAGAGCCGTATTGATTTATCGTCAGAGCCGGACGCTAGTAGCCGGCCGTCGGGTGAGAAGGCCACCGAGCTAACCCAGTCCGAATGGCCCTCGAGAGTCTGCTGTAGGCCGCCCGTCGCTATATCCCAGAGCCGTATTGATTCATCGTTAGAGCCGGACGCCAGTAGCCGGCCGTCGGGCGAGAAGGCCACCGAGCGAACCCAGCCCGAATGGCCCTCGAGAGTCTGCTGTAGGCCGCCCGTCGCTATATCCCAGAGCCGTATTGATTTATCGCTAGAGCCGGACGCTAGCAGCCGGCCGTCGGGTGAGAAGGCCACCGAGAGAACCGAGCTCGAATGGCCCTCAAGAGTCTGTAATTCTGCACTCCATCTTTCATTAACTTGCGGGAACTGGCATATCCAACTTGGAAGCTCCGACCTGAACTCTCTACGAATTATTGCTATTCGAGGTGCAAATACTAGCCCTACGCAATAAAGCTGAAGTGGTGCTTCATCGGCTATCTAGCGATATTTTAGAACAAAGCGCTTTCTATTATAGAGAAAATCCGATATTACAGAATTATCGTCGCCCTATATCTATTAGTATAGGTCTTAAATAACTTTGTACTATGTTACTTACAGGTATAACTGTGTGGAGGAGATCAAGCATACCCACTACCTCCGATACAAGACCTAGTAGACTCATCGCCTCCAGCCAGTACAGAAAATGCTTCTGGAGGAATAGTAGAACATCTTCTATCCCGGAAGATAGATCCTGACTTTGCTCGAGATGGTGTATCCAGTAGCGACAAGAGTACTGTAATTCCGGCGGTAGATATTGGCGGATATCTTTAGGGTCAATGTCTGCCCTATACGTTCCAGGGCTTACTAGGTTGCAGATATTTCTCTGTAGACGACTCTGTATCGTTTTAAGACATATCTTCGCAATTTCTTTGTGCTTTCTTCGCTCTTCCACAAAAAACTTGCTACTAGACCGGACCAAAAAATCCCGAAATGATAGATGGAGAATTCTAACAGGCTGATCTCGGTCACCGGGAATACTCAAAACAGATCGGAATGTATCCAATCGATTGCTGATCTGGTCTGCTCCTATACCAAGAAACAGCGACAGCGCATTTATAGAAAGCGGAATAGCGAGAAGGATGATAACACCGACTATATCCTGAAACTCTTGCAGGAGCTGCTGCTGCTCCGATTCATCGCTCTCTTGATCGTCCAGTAGTCGCGTTAGAATTGGCAGGTATATCTTATCCATTCTCGATATATATTTGGCTTGGTCCGTTAGAAGCTCTGCGAGGCGCAATTTGGGTTCCCATTTTGCATTTTCGATATAACGGCACATAGTGGCAGCCGAAATAAACAGTAGAACGGATATCGTGACCAGTTTTAGGATGACGTTCTCGCCGGGCCAGTCTTGGGAAATATTTCTGTCGTGTTTGATTTTCGCAAATCTATCCTGCAGGAATAAATGTATGTCATGTTCTGTCACTTCTTCGGGTATCTCATGAAGAGCTAGGTCCTAATATTCATGATCGGCGATCTCTGAAAAGCCGAGCCTGATTGGGAGTTCCGGTCTACTAGTCAAGAAGATCCGAAGGCGAACCGATTTTGGCTTCCGTAGAAGAGCTAGTAATCGAATGATGTTTCGGATATCTTGATCATGTTCGCATTCGTCCAAAGCGTCGATCACTATCACAGCGGTTTGAGGTTGGCGGCCGAGTTGGTCAAGATTGAGCAACGGTTGAAGGAGTAGTTTCTCAAACTGCTCCCTGAGCGATTTTGACGCAATGTCAGGGTTATCGCGGAGTGCGTTGTGCACACCAGACCTCAGCTCAGAAATCATGAGCATCAGTTGCCTTGTTAATGTCGGGAAAAACTTCTTCGCGTTCCCTCGGTCCCCTTCACCCATCTTAAAGAAGAAGCTGGCACCTAGATAATTGGTGTCCTTGAGCGACCTTGCCACAGTCCGAGATATTGTAGATTTTCCTGTCCCAGCCATTCCCCTTAACCAGAAAATGCTTTTTTGGGACGGCGACATAGCCCATTCCATTATCTGCTGGAGAAGCTTGGTCCTAGTGCCTTGGAGACATTGGACTTCGTCTCGGTCGGAGAACGACTCAAATCCTGCCTCCATCGCACCTTCCAACTTCCCAAGGTCCATACCCTGGACCACGTCGACCATCAGAGAACTATGCAGTCTTTAGGTCAATTATACAGAGCCATAATTCCGTGCTCGATAAACGTACGTTTGATCCACCTGTAAAGATAAGAGGAACGAAGATTTATATCTCTCGAGGTTCTGAGTAACGCCCTCCACCTCTGTGCGTTTCAGGGGCCACTTTAAGGCTCGTAATCCCATTTTGCTCATTAGCTTCTTTCCTTTTCCTAGATCAAGTCTCGCTTCTAGGGCTCGGAGGTCGGAGAGGCAATCGGCAATATTGTTGACTAGTCTTGAGGAGGTAGGTAGGGCCTTTCCGTCGTTACTTTGAAGGAATTTCTGCAGGTCTTGGAGAGTCCCTTGGAGGCCTGCAATCGCCCGTTGGAGGGTGAAAATTTGGTCTCGTGCATCTTTCACCTCTTGAATGTAGCCCCCGCAAAGCTTCACGAGGCTTCCCGTTAGTTGAATGACCGCGATAACGCTCGCCGCCGAGGATAAACCATCCATTGTAGACACGGCATAAAAGCCTATGTTCCAAGTAGATTAGGTACGATGGCGACTCAAGTGTAAAAATTCGGGTTAGGAATTATAGGCTGGGCTTTTCTGGCGAAAGAGGGGTAAGTTAGGCGCTGGGCGCAAGGCTGTAATCTCGAGTGCATCTCACGAGCCAATGTGACTTAATCATGTGTTTCCCTGGTGAAAAGCTAAGACCAAAGTTGCAAGGAGAGTAGTTCACAAGAAGCGATGATTGTGATGTTTTTTCCGTGTATTTTCAAATATTCCCTTTAAATGCAGTGGCCTAGATTCTAGGAGCTGGTCAGGATCTTCTACGCTGGCTAGAAGGCAGATTTCGCCTCACGGGCGACTGTCTATAAAGAGACTACATTTCCACCCAACAAATTCTCCTCTCCCCCATCCCTAGTTCTCTGTTCTCTGCCCCTTCTGTTCCTTGTACCACCATTTTGTTCTAACCCTTTGATATCGAAAGATAGAAGCACGGACAGTTGATTGATTCGGGATGAAAAGGCTAATCATTAATGTATATAATATTTGTCGATACAGTCCAAGACACGCATTGGCAGAAGATCAAGAGCACATTAGCATATATAGATATACTGTCATTGTAAGGATCGTCGGTAAGACAGCGATCTCCATAAACCTCAAAGCCGTAGATTGTCAAATAGTACGAGGAACCGAGGGCAAACTGTTCTGTTCGAGGGCCAAGAAAGCCAAAAGTTCCATATTCCCCTTGGTCTGACTTATTGTTATTGAGTATTCGGCCATACGGCGCAATACAAGCTTCGTAATTTGTACCGATTTTCGCCGTATAATCAAAATCGGATAGCTTTAGTCGGTTGCGATCAAGTAGAACATTTACAGGTCGTAAATCACCATGAGCGAGTTTGACGGATTCCAAGAAAGCGATGGCTTGAGCGAGATCGTTCATTCATTCTTTTCGTAGGGGTAGAGGTTCCAACTTTCTACTGTAGTAACTACCATAGTTTGCTGGTCCCGAGTATGATTCTTTTGTATCCTAGAAGAAAGCGACATATCTAGGAGGTAAAAACTTGTCTCAGCTCTCAAATGCCTGATTAGAAGCCCAAATTAATGGACTTTTTACTGCTGTAAATACTTGTAAAAATACCCCATCACTTATAAAATGGTGTCTTCAAGCGCGAGGTCCATCTTGGGAGTCGTATTGCCCCAGCTTTCGTCATTTTTGACGGCATCTCGGCAAAGCTGGAGGATGGCGTTTTGAAAGTTACATTGCCGAAAATTGTTCAGGATCCTGAGGCTGGAAAGAAGAAGACTTTTGTGAAGAATGGTGATTTGGATAATGAGAAGGATTCTATGGTCGTGGATAAGAGGACTCCCACTCCGCTGGGGTCTGAAGCGAGTGGTATTGAAGATGGTGAAGCGAAAGAGTATGTCAAGGTCCATGTGCAGTGAACACAGGTCGACTTTGTGTTAATTTGGATTGGTTGAAGTTTTTGCTATGAATTTTTGCTTTCTCTAGGTTTAATTAATATTTGAAATTGTTTACCAGGAAATGTCGAATCGCCATTCAATATCGGGTGGAATACATGCATACCAATTTTGCTTTCTCGGTAAAGGTCTTGTAGACAAAAGCCAAGTAACCATCAATGTGCCGGACTTGAAAATCACTGAACAGCGTAGGTCATTTCCCACACACCCATCTTCTCGGCCATACCAGCCACTCCCTAAAGCCGGGGTTGATCTTAATCTCAATCTCCTCCAGCACTTGAAGTGAAGTGCCTTTGATGAACCAGGCATCGTTAATAAGATGCAGCAGCACACACCAATGGCTCAGCATCACGAGAGCTGCAGGATGAAATGTTTCCAAATCATCTCGGAATTGTTTGGAAAGTGAGTATGCCCACAACAGGACCATGCCGACCTCCACGTGGGGCCCTGCAAGCTCTATCTGACGAGTCGAGTGCTCAAAGAACTTCAGTGAGTGCTTGTAGTCTGCTCGGTAATCGACAGGTGGTACTTCATCTGAGGCGTTCAAGTTCTGGTGGGACTGTGGTTGTATATGGGGGAAGGGATAATCATCAATAAATCGATGGAGTTGTGATATCCGAACATGGATGTCAGGAGGAAGTAGGGATTGCCGTATGGCCGCTGGGCTGAAATGAGGTCAGTTGTTTCGGTACAACCACTACCATGTGGGATTGCGAGAACTGCAAAGCTCACCTTGCAATGAGCATTTCACTTTCGATCCAAATGCAGTTGACAAGCGGTGCGAGCTGGGTTTTACGAAGAGAGTGCAGCCATGGCTCCATAAGAGTCTGCAATCCCTGGATGACGGAAAAGAGCTCCACCATATTCGATATGGGAGCCGGCCAACGATCCCCGCCCAGTCGGATCGGCGAGGCACAGACATATACCATGACCATATAAGCAAAACAGAAGACAGGCTGCCAGTTACTAGGGTCAACTGGAGAGGAGATGAGCTCCCGAAACTCTTTCAGCCCAGCTGCCTGGTGGTAGGCAGAGGCTTTGATGTTCTTTTCTTTTTGAGTTGGAAAGAGAGAGACACGATGCAGGGCAGCCAGAGCCAGTATGCCGTGCATTAAATATTTATTGGCATATCCCTCCACTGGGAGAACAACGCGCCAGACATGCCGTGAATCTTCACGGATTGTCAGAGTGTTGCATGTCACCGTGCAGTAATGGTGCATGAGTTCAAGATCCGACGCCCAGTCATCCGTATTTAAGGCTTGATTTTCATCTGGGGAGTCGGAAAGAAATTGTAGCAGAAAAGATCTACTCTCTGACTTTGGCTTGGCATCAACCAGAGCTGCCAGGTGCCCGGCAGGGGTTGTCGGGTATGACTCTGTGTTCAACGGTGAAGGCACGTAAAACGACGCCAATGGCTCGGACCGAGTATCCGGAGTCTCAACCGGAGTTGATATGCCACGATCAACATAGGAGCATTGAATGGCGTGTTTGGTACAGTTCGTACATGGATATTTCTCATCGCACTGTGTTGATTAGAAAAAGCTCGAGTCAGGGGAGAGATTCGATGTACCTTTAGTCTTCGAGCCTTGCATTGTGGACAGCCATTTCGTGACTTTCGATGTGCTCTCCTAGGTCCCATTATCAAGTACAAATAGTATAAAGAGGAGGAGTCAGTTTGAGTGCGGTTACGGGAAAACGAATACGGAAACGGAGACGGAGACGAATTCGAAAAACCTCCTCAGCCCCCACATCGCGTCAAAGCTACACAAAAGCCATGGTGTTTTCCCAAATGACAAGAATAACGCTCGAATCAATGCATTCAATTTGAAAGTCGCCTAAACTACAGTGGATCGCGGAATTTGTTTTAGATTCATAAGCTAATGGGCTATGGTAGCGATGTTGTTACCCAGTCGATGGCTGTTGCCCATTTTAATATAAATCTCACTTTGATCTCAATTAGCACAAATGAAATCAACTTCTTCAAACATTCATTTAATATCATCACAAGATGGCCGAACAACATAATGTCTACGGGTACAATCCCTCTCTTCCCGCCGCTATCATCTTCATCATTCTCTTCGGCATCACAACCGCTTACCACGGCTATCAACTCACGAAGTCACGATGCTGGTACTTCATCCCATTCGTGATTGGCGGAATCTGTATGTCACCTACGTAGGCTACTTGTTTGACTTTATAACTGACTCTCAACTCATACAGTCCAAGTTATAGGATACATCTGTCGCGCTGCATCGCATGACAACTTCTATGGAATTCCCCTATATGCCATGCAGACACTCTTCATCCTGCTTGCCCCACCGCTGTACGCCGCATCGATCTACATGATCCTGGGGCGAACAATGACCTATCTTAATGCCGAGCACCTCAGCTTGGTGCCAGTCAACTGGATGACAAAGATCTTTGTGGGAGGAGATGTGTTTTCATTTCTCTTGCAGTGCTCTGGTAAGTAAAGTCCATGACATCAAATGAGACAGCAGTCCAGATACGGACTGAGAACACAAATTCTAACCTACATCTCATCTTAGGCGGTGGCCTCATGGCTTCAGCAGACTCCATGCGTGAAACAGGCTCCAATATAACAATGGGCGGCCTGGTCGTCCAGCTTCTCTTCTTCGGCTTCTTCGTGGTTGTCACAACAGTCTTTCACTTCCGAATCTCGCGTCAGCCAACCTTCAGATCACAGTCAAATCGTGACCAAACCCGCAGCGAGGGCTTCAGACAGCGCAATTGGTTCACCATCTTAATCGGGCTGTACATTGTCAGCTTTTTGATTCTGGTCCGGTCCGTGTTCCGCTTGGTTGAATACAAAGAGGGTTACGATGGGTACACCATGACGCATGAGGCTTTCATGTACATCTTTGATGGTCTTTTGATGCTCATCGCTATGGCTGTCATGAATGTGTACCACCCCGCTGAGATCCTTGGGGATGGGAAAGGTGGGAGTCAGGGTGAGATGCAGCTAGAATAGACGCCAACCTCTACGAGTGGTAGAGCTAGCTCATTCAATTGGTCAGAAGATCTTTGATTCTTCTTCAAAACTTCTTCAATTCTCATCAAATGTTCAATTACTTTTAGCGCTATATAGACACAGGTATATCCAACTTGAGCCCAAAAATTGAAACAGCAAAATGACAAAGATGAAGCGACAAACTATAGGACAACCAATCATTAAGATGCCGTAAAATCATATCATCGTGATCTGTAGTCCTGACTGGACCGCAAATCGTAGCTTTTTCGTACACTGCCATTTCCTAATCCACGGACATATAGATCAGGCCGCCTCGACGTCCCGGTGCCACGTGAAGAAACAGGTAACAAATTACCACCATATCCAGCGTCGATGCTCCTCCGCATACGCGACAAACTTATCATTTTTTCCATCTCCAAAGCCTGGAGCGTTTCGTCACCACGTTCACTTTTCGCAAGCACCTTCTCCCGGCTAGACCGCCAGCGCCGGCTGCCGACGCGGAAGAAACCACCAATATCATCAACCGTGAGAGCGAGCCAGATAAGTGGGATGGAAATTGCAAACCCGATACCAAAGGTATACTTTGACACATAACCGAGACTCAAATTTTCGAATTCTTTCAAGTTGATCGTGAAGACGGAGGCAATAAACGACAACGGCAGAAAAACGATAGTAACAATGGTGAAGACCATAATTGTCTTTCCCTGGCGGGCTGTACCAGCAGCCTGATCACGGGCAAAACGTGCTTCAAAGGCATTGGCGTGTTTTTGCTTGAGATCGAGCAGATCCGTGATGGAGTGGTAGATGCGCTCAGCCTGTTTATCCATGCGGTCAATGTCCTTCAGGTGCATGTCGATCATGCGCTGTTGGTCTTTGAATCGTTTCTTAACCTCGAATTGTGATCGGTGCTGGCCTTGGTAGGTCTCGCAGATGACTTCTTGGAAGTCAAGCAATACGTTATTCTGGTGCTCCAGCACCGTCCGAATCATGTTCAGCTCGTCTCGGATGTCCTTTGTCTCGGCTAATAGGTTTGTTTCCTGACCGATGTCTAGGAGCCGGTCGACAAACAGGGGCTGGCCGTCCTCGTCGCAGTATTTGCTGCTTTGATCGTCGTCTATACCGCCGGACTTTGGCGGAGAGCTAAAGGAACCGTTCAGCTTCCGGTGGCTTTTCAGCCAGTCTGATGCCTGTCCGGAAGCATGGTTGAATTGGTTAAATAGCACGGTCTCTTTGTCCGTAGCTATACCGATAGATGACTCGAACATATCTAGGAACTGGTACTCTTCGTCGCCCAAGCGGTGTCGATCGAAGACTCCCGAGCATCGATTCGTGATTATCATAGCTAGATCATAGACGGATTTGACAGGGTCTCGGGTCTTAGAATTGATATCTTCGATAATCCCATCCAGCACGTTGAGCGGATCATTCTTGGGCTGATCCCATCTCTGTGGAAAAGCTGTTACAATCAGATTCGTACCTAGAACCCACATCCATAGTTGATCAACCATGAATATCTTGGGTTCTACCCCCATTCCGGGGCTCTTTGTTTGGTACCGGTACACCACTTGATCCTGATCACGGCTCTTGGTATCGATGTTTGGGTAGAAAAACTGATCCAGTGTTCGGCGGACATGGAGGGAGGTCGTTGAGGATGACAGATGGGCGTCGATGAGCAACACGTCTCTTGTGCGCGCCCTCTTTATCCCATTGGATACAAACTCCAGCGTTTCTGCTCGTGAGATTGCATCCTGCATCTGCTGCCTGCGCTCCGCGGTCTCAAAGTGTAGATATGGCATGAATACGCAGACATTACATGCAGAAACCAGAGGGTGAGGATCTTTACAAAAGGTTGATGGATGCAGGGGTGATGATCTCGCCTGTTTCTCGCTCTGACCCCACGGTGACTTCCCTTTCGTCTCCTGCTGCTTGGGAGTTCCCGGTGCGCTGCCGGACTTGCCACGCTTTGGATTGTTTTTGCCCTTCTTTCCATGCCCTTCATCGGGGAAATAAGAATCCGCCTTGTCGGGCTTGCCACCTGTACCTTTTTGCTTGCGGGCAGCATTATCCACGATCTTCACCTGCCCTTGATCAGACACAGGCTCCTCCGAAGTATCTTCTTCATATCGGCGCAACATTGTCCGAGGCGTGTTCTGACACAATGGCCGCATAAAGTGCGAGTGAGTTCTTTGACCCCGATGCTGATAGTTAAAAGACTTCTCCAGTCCTTTGAACCCATCAACATCGTGGGCTCCCTCCTCAATAAAAGACTTGGTAAGCAGGGCTTCCACCCAGGCCATATTATTCGCCGGCAAGTGAATCCACCGGAAATCAGTCGCACGGCTATCAGCTGGCACAGTGGTAACAGCCTGTTTCCTAGAATTCTCCTGATCCCTCCCATAAAGCAGATTAAACACTGACATGCGCTTAACCCGATTCTCATTATGAAAGTTTCCAAAATCAACAACAGTAGCATCAAACGCAGCACAAGCCTCTTGAACATCATCGGACAGACTCTCAACATTGTTAAACGGTGCAAGTAGCAGCACAATATCCTTGCGCTTGAATTGCGCCGCGCGCAGAAACGGCGTACTGCCGAAATTATCCCTAACCCTCCGCTTCAGATCCGGTCTCTCGAGAAGACACTTCACAACTTCACTATGACCCCCCTGGGCAGCAAGATGCAGCGGCGTAATACCATTTAAAAGCTGTGCATTTATCTGTGCGCCTTCGCTGATCAAAATCCGCACAATAGCCTCACACCCCTTATCACAGGCATTATGAAGCGGCGTCCATTTACCATCACTCACAGCATTAACAGCAGCCTTGTGCGCAAGCAGCAGTTGAACGATATCGGCCCGGTCGTGAGCCGTGGCAATATGCAACGCGGTCTTGCCACGCAGCTCCACAGCATCGACCTCTGCTGGCCTCCGCTCATCCCCCTCCCCTTCCCCAGTCCTTGTCAGCAACATCTCCGCCAACCTCCACTTCCCCGACGCACAGGCCCAATGCAATGGCGTCCGCCCAAGTTCATCTCGCCCCTCATCCCCATCAAGAGGACACTTTGTCTTCAACAACAACCTCACAACCTCATCCCCCCACCCCCACCGACAAGCCTGATCAGCCGCGAGGTTATGCAATACATTCCTGCGGCGCAGATCGCGCTTGCACGCGTCCGCGCCGCGTAGAATGAGGAGATGCAGGATATCAGCGTGATTCTTCCACGCAGCTGTCATGAGGGCCGTGCGACCCTCTTTATCAGCTGAGTCTGGACTCGCGCCATGGTCGAGGAGGAGACGGACTATTTCGTAGTGGTCGCGCTCGACGGCGCGGAGAAGTGGGGAGGCGCGGTTTGAGGGGACGTCTGTTTTCGCGCCAAGGGTGAGGAGACATTCTGTTGCCGCGACGCATGCTCGTTCTGCGCTGCGCATTAGTCCGATGCGGAGGAAGTTATCGGTTAATTGGTTGCACTCTTGGGCGAGGGCTATTGTCTTTTTGAGAGAGTCGACGTCGTTTGATTCTGCGGCGCGCAGGAGTCGTGGCTCGAGGCGCTCATGGCTGTCGCTCGTTACACTGGAGCGGGAGGGCAGCATAGTGGGTAGAGGTGAGATTGAGGCAATGGGGGCAGTCACGATGATTAAAGTATATATGGTTGTGTATGGGGGGTCGTTAATGCATTGTCGGCGCTTTTGTTGAGTTAATAGGGGTTCTTTGGGTGTTTTTTTTTCCTTTCCCCCGGTAGGACAAAGAAAGGACTTGGGGATGGATGGTTGGAAGAAATTTGACAAGGGTAGACTTGAATCAAGCTCAAGCGACAGCAGGTGGCCCTTTTCCTAGTCTGGAAGAGATCTGCGGGCTTGAATGTCCTTTCATTAGCTCATAGTCCTGGGGCTCCTGTAACCAACAACGATAAATGAAAAGAGGCTGTGTGGCTGATCCCTCTCGTATTGCCTTCGACTCCGTAGTGGGTTTGGCCTCGGCACATGGTTTCATGATTGGATATTTTGAATGGAAGAGATGCAATTTCGGAGTATGTGCAGGTAAATCTCTAGAATGTCCTGATCCAATATAAATCTCGAGGGCCAAAGAATTTAAGAACTTTGGTAACTTAAGCCGCAACCATGGATCCGGGATAAACTCAGCCTATTAAAAAATACTCGACACGTGTGGACTCTCTACAACACAAACCCCTGAAAATGTACAGATATTAATCTATATTTCCATCCAGAACTACAGGGGAATCTGAAGAAAAGAAAAGCAGAAAAAATTAAAATGACAAGGTGAAAAAGAAAGAAAAAAGAAAGAGCCCCCTCCCCCGCAGATGCTGATGCTGATATGCTGATAATTATGAACTTCTCCATGCCCCATCAATTAAAAAGTTCTTACTTTTTTGTTTCCGCTGCCCTTGCATCACGCCAATCCAGCCCATTAATTCGTGTCACACAATGCGCCTATCAACAGAAAAATGAAACGGTCAAGAGTATGGAAGTTGAGAGTCACAAAACGAGTTTGTAGTCTGAATATGCAAGCCCGTATTGTAGTGCCATGGGATCTAATCATAGAGAAAAGACGCAAGACAATGGTATTTAGTGCTTCTTCTTGTCCTTCTTCGGGACTTCCTTGAGAATATCGTCGAAACTCATGTTTGGGTTGAATCGACTAATCGGACGTGTGGGAGGCTCAATGGGAGCAATGCCTGCGGGAAGGGGCAAGGCTTCCAATCCAGGGTAGAATGAGTGGCGATGCTCAGATCGTTGGGCAGCGGCGGGCGAGCGGGTTCGTGGAATGGCTGGTGGGGGCGGGGTGAGCCCACCGGGGACCATCATAGGGTTCGGGTAAGGTTCGGAAGAAGATCCAGCCGACGAATTGTGGCCCGGGTAAGGTGATGATATAGAGGACTCCTCGTCGTCGTATGTGGCGTCTTCCACCATAGGTGGATCAAGAAGGAAGCCCGCCTCGGCCCACTGCTCGGCGACTTGCCAGCAATGGCTGCGGCGGTATACACCTTCCACGCCGTTGATGACTACATCAGATGGCAGGCTAACAACACCAGCACCACCTGCAACTCCGAACCAGCTGCGAGCAGTCTTGGTGTCGTTATGAATCCAGGGAGCGCCACCTCGTGGAGCAATGCAGAGGAAATACTCCACGCCATCGTTGAAGCGGACATCAGGGACGTCCACCACCAGCATGGGGAGAGCTTGGATAACGGCGTATAGGAAGATCCACTGGCCACATCGGAGGTCGGTAATGTCATTCACATTCTTGCCGTGCGCGGAGCGACGCTCGAATTGCATGAAGCTCTCAATAAAAGGAGTGGGCCGCATGGCCTCCCGGGTATAAGATCCCATCAGGACAGCGTTGATGTCGGAGTCCTTGAGCTTCTTGACGCTCTGCTTAGCCTCTTTCTTGGCATCGAGCGGTTTCCGATGCAAGGGCTGCAGCGAGGGCAGCTGGGGAATATCGAATGGAATGGGAGGAAGCACCGGTGGTGTGCTGCGGTCATACTCTGAAAGAACCTGTCGCAAAGCACGAATAGTCATTGCCTTTGGATCAGACGAATCTATTGAGTCACTGCCTGCTCCTGAGATATCAATTGTACGTGTCGTCAGGGACGTGCGGTCCACCATCAAATCGTATAGATCGGTGAAGTCGTGGTACAAATCTAATAGGAGTAGGCGGTTGAGTCCGTTCTCTTCGAACTCGTTCTTCTTCGACCGAGCCTTGGGCGGCCACGAGCCGTACTTCTGCCGGTAGTACTGGATCGTAAAGCGGCGGAATTCTTGGAATCCCGTCTTCCAGTTCTTGAAGCGCACCACCTTGCTTTCCTGAGAGGTAGTCGAGTTGGCAATACCCGAGAAAACAGAGGGAAAATCGAAATCTTCGAGCTTGCCGTAGAGACCGCGCAGACGAGTGTCAAGATCAATGAACGCACGCTCCATGCGTTTCTGCGTGATAGGGTGGATGAAGGTAAATTTAGGGCTCCGCAGTTGCTTCAGCTCATCGAGCTTTCCAACACCATGGACAAAGCCCTCGACATAGAGCGGATAGTAGCGCAGACGCTCACCCAAGACGATGGCCTCGATCGTCTTCTCCCTGCTTCGACGGACATCTGCAAGACGCAATTCTTCACAGTAGTTGCTGAAACTGGAGGTGGCAGTCTCACCGAAATTGGACGCGTCCAAGTTGGAGAACTCGAAACGGGCCAAAAGGACCGCCACGTCCATGAAAATAGAGAAAAGAGTGGATGATTTAGGTGAGGCAATCAAAGACTGGCCGAGTAAGAATGCGAAAAGGTTGCGGAACAGAAGAAGAGTCTCTATGTCCTCTGGAGTGAGCCTCGCTTGCGGGTTGGACACATCGCAGTTAAGCGGAATGGGGAGATAAAGATGAAGTTCCTGCACATCCTCGGGCGAATCTTCAAATGCCATTCTTTGGCTTCCCGCACTGTCATTGTCATTGTCGTTTTCGGGCTGACGGTCTACCGGCGACATAGGCGGAGATATTGGGTTCAGTGATAATGTTCGCGCTGGCTGCTCGAGGCCGCTCTTGCCATCGTTGCCGCGGGCTAGATAGGTGAGGGAGGGGGATTCTGCAAATATAGTAGAATCGACCTTGAAAGATGGGGCACGTCCGGTATTCTGGGGGAACAAATACACGTAAGTGTCACCTTGCTCGTTCCACAGCTCCTGAATCTGTAAAGTAACAAAAGAAAAAAAAGGTTAGCTTGAAAAAGCACCTCAAAATAGACCAGGCTTGTGTATGCATACCTGTTCTCCTCTGGACAATGGTGTCAAATCATAAACAACCTTCTGGTCCAGCCCTGCGATCCAAGCAGCCGGAGTAATGGGTGTTGGTCGCTTATCGATTGAGCTGGCGCGCGAACGACCGGGCATCCAACTTCTGCGCTTCGACGGTGTGCTAGGACGGGAATCTGGGGTCGACCCGGGGATAGCCAACCCTGCTGAGCTGGAGGGCCTGCTCATATCGCGACCTCTGCTCTGCGGGCGGCCAACGGGGGAACTAGGAGCGCTGTTGGCTAAATCTTGGTTCACCGCCAGCAGTGAAGGTGGCGGAGGTAAACTCTCCATGTCGAGGCTATCGGGCATGGTTCGGGGCTCCGAAGAGAAGCTGGGATTTGGGGTCGAGACATGGCGAATTGGTTTTGAGCTACTCCGGCGTGCGTCGATGTTTTCTGTGTTCAAAACTGGCGAAGACGGCGAAGATGAGTCCCGATCTTTGGATCCCAGTGAGAACAGGGACGAGATCCGCTTCGCCGACTTAACGGGAGCTGACAACATGGTGATAAATATGTGAGAATAAATTAGGAAGACCCTGTAGAGAAGGTCAATCCATAGGAAGTCAGGTGATGAGGGGAGGTTTAGGGGGCGGAATGGATCGGCAGGAGGGATTTGGAAGAATGAGGGAAACTTGATGATCTCTTCAAGGGAGTGAAAGGCTAAGCTGAACAGAAAAAAAGAAAAAAAAAAATCATGAGATCAGGGGGAGAAGTTAATAATAAATACTATCGGAGCCTTCTATTTTACAATACTATATAATACAAAAAAAAAAAAAATAGATGCCAATAATAGACCTAAGAACTGGCTGTGCATGTCTTGGATGTGGACCCAATAAAATACGAATTTATATAGAAATATACAATTCCTTTGTTAACTACGGCGTAGAAAAGAGAGAGAGACGGAGTTTGTGATATAACCTTGGAAGTAGAAATTAACATCACATCACTCACGCCATTTCCGATCATCCAATAATAGTTTATATATAAAACACGATCCGACCAAATATAGGGATACAAGTGCATACTAGTTTGGTATCAAGACAACCTTTTTATGACATACCTCGAAATACAACTATTCATATATTTATTCCAAGATTATAGAAATATATAGTTTACTAAACTATTATCTACTCAAGTATTCTGTATATGTTGTACATGGCAGTTCTCATGTTCTGGTTCCCCCCTGAACCGATTAGTTCCCGATCTCGGATCGCCTAACCAAAGCCAAGCTCTCTTAAACTTCGGAGTATTTTCAGCCTGTAAATAAGCACATGATATACATATATACATCTGATATACTGAGTACATCATGACCCTCACGGTCTCCCCTGACCAGCCTATTAATCTCCAAATCGGCTGGCCTAACCCCGCGCTCCTCCCCGCCTCCACCCTCCGCCACTCCGCCACGGCCGTACTATCCAATCCCTCCATCGCAAACCCAGCCCTCCTCTACGGCCCTGATGAAGGATATGAGCCACTGCGCATACACATAGCCGCATGGTTGAGCAATTTCTATCGGCCGCGAGAGCCCATCTCATCGCAGCGCATCTGCATCACCGGCGGGGCCAGCCAGAACCTAGCCTGCGTGCTACAAACCTTCACAGACCCGGTCTACACGCGGAATGTATGGATGGTCACACCGACGTATCACCTGGCGGCGCGGGTTATGGATGATGCTGGCTTCGCTGGACGGTTACGCGGGATTCCCGAAGATGACGAGGGCCTCAACATAGCGGTGCTGGAGAGAGGGCTACGCGCTGTGGAAGATACCGCCCTACTCCTTGGGAATACTGAGCCGGTAGGTAATAATCCTGTGCCCAGTCTGAGCTGGCATGACCGTTACGGTGCCATGCCACTGTGCCATCGTTTATCGAGTCTAGGACTGACATTGCCCCTCTTTCCCTCCAGAAATTGAAACCTCCTAGGCCCTGGCGCAAAATCTACAAGCATGTTATCTACGCCGTGCCGACTTTTGCGAATCCCTCTGGGAAGATTATGTCGTTGCGTAGACGTGAGGCTCTCGTTCGCCTCGCCCGTCAGTACGATGCGCTGATCGTTACGGATGATGTGTACGATTTCCTCCAGTGGTCGGCTAAGCCGGAAGAGGAGAATAATTTCAGCGACCGCGCATGTATTCCGCGGATTGTCGACGTGGACCGTTACTTGGATGGTGGTCCACAGGATGAATGGGGACACGCACTAAGCAACGGCAGTTTCAGCAAGCTGATCGGGCCCGGGGCCCGCACCGGCTGGGCGGAAGCGTCGGAAAAGGTTGCCTATGGATTATCACAAACGTACGGGGCACCTCTCGGGATGACTTAACCCTTTCTTCTCGGGTACGGAACTGCAGACTAATCCGATATCGCAGAGGATCTTCCCGATCGGGCGGCGCTCCTTCCCATCTATGCGCCGCTATCATTAACCAGCTATTCCCCACAGGCATCCAAACCCACATCCGCGACGTCCTCCAACCAAAATACGCCGAGCGCTACCACACCTTGCTAACAGCAATCCACGAGCATCTCGTCCCGCTGGGCGTCACAGTCCCAGCACCCGCCGCCGCAGCTGGAGGATACTTCATGTGGATTGGTCTACCAGCGCCATTACTCGCCACCGATGTAGTTCAGCGAGCTCAGAGCGAAGAAAATCTGCGTTTATGTGCGGGTGATCTGTTCCAGGTCCCGGATCAGGTGACCGATGAGATGTTTACTGATCATTTGCGTCTCTGTTTTGCGTGGGAAGAGCCACGGCACTTGACCGAGGGGATGCGTAGGCTAGCGCGTGTTCTCAACCGTATTACTCATACCCAGGTCTAGCCCTGGAGATATTGTGTTATCCACGCCACATCCTGTTCGAAAGCACGGTCCGTACCGTGTCCACTATGGACGCGTGGCGCATAACATTTTAGAACAATTAAGTAGATAATTTATAACCTAGCTCACGGAGTTGGATATATGTCCATACTTTACAGTGCTCAAGCTTAGCGCTTCAAGGGTTCTTTTTAGGTTAAAAGGCCGACATCGCCTAAGTCTTCAGAGGCCTTGGAATTATTCCTAGGGGCAATCCAATACGAGACATCGAGCCAATCCCGAGCGGGTCTCCCTATAGGTCTCAGGGGAAAGCTTGGCTTTGTCTTTCCCCTTCTCTTTTAACCCTTCAGGAATTCCATCCTGTCATGCCTTTTTCCTTTTCCTCCGTCATAAAGAATCCGTCATAACTTTCCGGAATGTTAATCCATAACAACGCGTCTGACCTTTTCTTCTGATAATATTCGGAGGATATATACACCTTGAACTCGAAGCATCGAGTCTGGTTAGTACTACATCTTTATGTCGCACACCTTTAAAATCATTTGCTATTCTTCAAACATGAGTCTAGTGATAATCTTAATGTATACTATTGCAAAAGGGGATCCACCTGAAGGGCATGCCTCCCTAACTGCAGGTTGGAATGGATGATCCGACATACCCTATTTGGGGATGAATTTGGTTATATAGCGCGTAGACCCTCCCATATTTGAAATAGCCTACTACTGCTATATCTTTGCAATTTGAAACACTTAGGCGCTATTTCAACAACCTGCAACGCCCATCTCCTTCAGCGTTTCAACCCCCGACTATCAAACGTTTCAAGCTTCGTTGTCGCCAGACTCGGGGTTCTGATTGGTGGATTGGTGGATTTCAGGGCTTTGGTGTTGTGTGATTGGTTGAGAAGGGGAAGTGTGCAAACGCCTTTCTTATAGGTATGAATTTCCCGGTGTATTTTGTTTCTTTTCCCTATTCTTTCCTTTCTTCTATTCATTCGATTCATTCTATTCATTCTCTTTGGGCCTATTGTTTTGTCTCTTCTCTTTGGGAAGGTGCATCGGAAGATTGACTCTTTAGATCTTCTCTGCATATCGCTGCTGGTCAAGCGTTAGACTCGATTCTTATTTCAATTTCTGCACTGGTTGCTGAACTATCTTCATCCTTTAGTCCTTTTTGAAACATTTCCGACGCTGCTGGTCCAGCGTTAGCTATTTTCAACATGGCCGTTCTACAAGCCTCCATCGCGATATTTGTCGCCCATATCATCCTTTTGCTCGGTTTTCCAGCCTCTCTAGTCGCAGCTGTGCCAGTTGCCGCCCCAATTTCTCCCGCCAACGTGTTAGCAACAACTGAAAAGAGGGCCCCCTCAAGTTACTGGGTCGCCAATATTGAGCGCCAGGGTATCATCCCCTTTGCAAAGACGCCCGACTACAAGATCTTCCGAAATGTAAAGGACTATGGTGCTAAGGGTCAGTAATTCATCAAAACCCTATACTCTTGAAAAACCTACTGACTATATCACAGGTGATGGCTCCACTGATGACACTGCCGCTATCAACAAGGCTATGTCTTCTGGAGGCCGTTGTGGCAAGGGCTGTGATTCCTCTACCACCACTCCTGCTATCGTCTATTTCCCACCTGGTACCTATGTTGTCTCAAAGCCTATCACCCAGTACTACTACACCCAGATTGTCGGCGATGCTGTCGAACTTCCCGTTATCAAGGCCTCTTCCAAGTTCGCGGGTATGGCTGTGATTGACGCCGACCCCTACGAGGACAACGGCGACAATTGGTTCACTAACCAGAACAACTTTTTCCGCGCCATTCGTAACTTGGTCATTGATCTGAGAAGCATGCCCCCCAGCGTCGGTGCTGGTATTCACTGGCAGGTTGGCCAGGCCACGAGCTTGCAAAACATTCGCTTCGAAATGATCAAGGGTGGTGGCCAAGCCAACAAGCAGCAGGGTATCTTCATGGACAACGGCTCCGGTGGTTTCATGTCCGATTTGACTTTCAACGGCGGTAACTATGGCATGTTCCTCGGTAACCAACAGTTCACCACCCGCAACTTGGTCTTCAATGACTGCCAGACTGCCATCTACATGAACTGGAACTGGGCCTGGACTTTCAAGTCGGTGAAGATCAACAACTGTGAGGTTGGCCTGAATATGTCTACTTCGCCTTCCAATCAAACTGTTGGCTCTGTCTTGATGCTTGACAGCAAGCTCACCAACACCCCCACTGGTATCGTCACTGCTTGGACCCAGAAGAGCATCCCCATTGGCGGTGGTGACCTCATTTTGGACAACGTGGACTTCTCTGGCTCCAAGGTTGCTGTGGCTGGTTATGATGGCAAGACCATCCTGGCAGGTGGCTCTGTCGTTGACAACTGGGTGCAGGGTAACACTTACACCCCGTCTAAGACTATCAACAAACGCGACAGCGAGGCTCAGTCTGTGGTTACCGTTTTCCAGACTGTTACGGAGACTGTCCATGCCTGTGCCGCTTCCCACGGACCTTCCAGCGCCAGCCTTACGGGCGGCGAGGCTCTTGCTCCTGCAAAGACTGAATCATCTGAACCCGCTGCTTCCCCTGTCCCGGGTCCTGGTTCCAGCAGTGATACTTATCGCTCTCCTAAGCCTTCTTCTCCCTCCAGTGTAGTCTCTGCCCAGCAACCTCCCGCGCCTGTCACCTCCACTGCTGCATCTCCTCAAAATACTAGCAGTGACTCCGAAGGTGATCAGAGTCGAGAGTCTGGTAGTGATAGTAGCGCTGGCACTTGCGGCGCCTCGGCCCCCGTTGTCCCTGCCCGCACCCAGAGCTCTATTAAGAGCGCTTCCAAGCCCGCTAGCCTGCTTAAGGGGGGTGCTGTCTTTGAACGCTCCAAGCCTCTATACGAGAACCTTGCACCCTCCTCTTTTGTTAGCGTCAAGTCGGCTGGTGCCAAGGGTGACGGAGTCACCGACGACACTGCGGCCATCCAGAAGATCTTTGACAGCTACAAGGATGGTCAGGTCATCTACTTTGATCACGGCGCCTATGTGATTACCTCCACGATCAAGGTACCCAAGGACATTAAGATCACTGGTGAGATCTGGCCTATGCTCATGGCCCACGGCCCAAAGTTCGCCAACCAAGATAAACCTGTTCCTGTCTTCCAGGTTGGCCAAAAGGGTGACATTGGCTCTGTCGAGATGACCGACCTCATCATCACCACCAAGGGTCCCGCCGCTGGTGCTATCCTCATGGAGTGGAATCTTGCTGGCTCTTCCCAGGGCTCCGCTGGTATGTGGGATGTTCACTTCCGCATTGGTGGCGCTGCTGGCACCGAGCTGCAGAGTGACACTTGCCCCAAGACTCCCAAGGAGAAGACCATTCCCAGGAAGGAGTGCATGGCCGCTTTCATGCTCCTACACGTCACCAAAAAGGGTAGCGTCTATCTCGAGAACACCTGGTTCTGGACCGCCGACCATGAGCTGGATCTCAAGGATCACAACCAGATCAATGTCTACACCGGCCGTGGTGTGCTTATCGAGTCACAGAACCCCGTTTGGTTGTGGGGTACCTCTTCGGAGCATCACCAGCTGTACAACTACCAGATCTCAAGTGCCAAGAACGTCTTCATGGGCCTTATCCAAACGGAGACTCCGTACTACCAATCCAACCCGAACTCACTGACTCCCTTCACCTCGCAACGCTCTTGGAACGACCCTGACTTCTCAAACTGCAAGACAAACTCCTGTCGCAAGGCTTGGGGTCTGCGTGTTCTCGGTTCCTCGGATGTCTTCGTCTACGGCGCTGGTCTTTACAGCTTCTTCGAGAACTACGCCCAATCCTGCCTCAACTCTGAGGACTGCCAGGAGAACATGGTCGAGGTCGACTGTTCGAACGTCAAGCTGTACGGTCTTAGCACCAAGGCCGCTGTCAACATGGTGACCTCATCCAACGGCAAGTCTCTGGTCCCCGGGAAACCGAATAAGAGCAACTATTGCTCCACCATCGCGCTCTTTGAACAGTCTGCTTAGAGTACTCTTCTTTTTTCCTCTGGAATCATTTTTACTCTTCTTGTCTTCGTACATCGTTGTAAACAATACCATTTAACTTCTTTTGTACTTTCCCTACCGTTGTATGAGATTCAATTTCCCTTCCCTTTCCACCTATATTTATCCAAGACACTTCTCTTAGATTCTCGTGAATATTCCTATTCACATGATCTTTTGCGAGATATTACCGGACTCGGTTTTTTCATGAAATAGACTTTGTCTTTTCTGTGATGCGACGATACTACAATCTAACTTGCGACCTTTGTACTTGTAGTCTCCTGTTACCAGTCGAATTGTAGTATCTCTGTGCGTGGATTAAGAAGAAAAGGGGAGCATGAACGATCCAGTGATGTCTTTCATATCTCAATGCAATATACTCCGTAGGTGCCCCGTAGATCATGAAAATCTCCTTCGGCCCCCAAAACCATGTGGGTCTGATTTCCGCTTAATTTCCGAGTCCTATAACTTGAATTCTTTTTATAACAGACGAGGAGTTGGGACTTCGAGGCTCTGAAGATATTGGAAATGAAGAAATAATCAAACAATCCGTAGAGACCAAGTAGGAAAGGAAAGGCCTTGGGAGAGCACACTCTGACATAGCTAATGAGCACTCAGATGGTGATTGGTTATTCGTATTGGATGTTATGCGTCAGGCTTAATATTTTGTTCTTTCCAGAAAGGAAAAAAAACGTAGAGATCTTATGGACTTTCGAATCTTCACCTTCATCATGTTCATGACTCCTTCCCAGACGCAACTGCGCCAGAATACCAACCCCCAACGACTTCCATTTCGAACTTCATGCGATCCCTGTGCAGCATCGAAGGTGCGCTGCACCAAAGAACAGCATGGCTGTTCCCGTTGTACTCAAAATGGCCTCAAATGCGTGTATGGGCGATCGCAGCGAAAGGGTAAACCTTCCAGAAAGACCCATCTCCATTCTTCTCAAGTCCGGGTGTCTCCTCCCGATCCTACATACCCCACAGGCCCGAATTATCATCAACCCAACTATAACTTCAGCTGTCCTTGGTACCAGTCGTTAACGGACCCGAATTATTCGACACGGGAAACAAACACAAGCTCTCCAAGCTTGACTTCCCATCAACAGCCAGAGGATGCAGGAATTTCGAACTTGCCAACGCCAGCATTTTCTTGGTCACATATGGTGGGGTCGGATCTTATGGTGCCTGATAGCGACAACCTCGGTTTCCTTCCGCAGGTGCACGCGGAGCACGACAACTCCGATTATAATGAGACCAGAGAGATAAACAATGAGAACGATGGTCAGGAAGGAGACGATATGCGAGGTGACTCGGAAGATCAACGCGAACCTTGTATCGCGGTAGCATGTCAGACGCTCTCGTCCCTGTACCAATTCATTCAACCGGACTGTGTGAATGGGCCAAGAATCGATACTCGACCTGGTATTCTAAGCCCACCAATACCCGAGGAACCCACAAGCGATATTGTATTTTGCACGACTCGATCCGCCATGGAGACGGTTTCTCGATTATTGAATTGCACCGGAAGATCCTGCGCACAGGACCCTTCGATCCTCCTGGTTATTGGGTCTATTCTTTTGAAAATTCTAAGCTGGTACGAAGCCCTGTATCAATCTGAAATTGGCAGGATAGTCCCCTCTACAATACCGAATGATCGTGAAGACGTGGGCTCGCGACCACATCATTCGAATAGCAGTCAGTCGGGGGGAAAGCATTCTCCAAGTTGCTCACACTCGTCTGAAAGTACGAAATATACTGTCCCGTTGACTATTCCATTGAATATTGGTTTCAATCTCTCCCGCGCCACAGAGATGAAGATGAAAGCCCAATTACTGCTTTGCGAGGTGCAGAATTTATCTCAGCTGTGTCAAGCCTTCGATCGTCGAGTACAGGTTGCTGAGAGTGTAGGTGAAAAGGGTCTGTGTGGACAGTCGAATACAAATTTGCTGCGAAAGTTGGGCGAGCTGCAGTATGTATTGACTGTGGTGTGTACGCAGGTGCCGTGACTGAGATAGAATGTTCGTTTATTTAGAAAGAAAATAGTTGCCTGGATTCCAATGAGGTGACGCTCAAGACTGACCTATATAGCGAAATGTGCAGTGTAGACGGTAATTGTATGGAATTTTGCTTTGGTAGTTGAGGTGGCAAGGGGATGGACTGTAGCTATTGGGTGTATGAGGTACAACGATACACGCAAAGCGTCGGTCCTAACATGCAGTGGATAGGAGTCATAGGACTAATGGGAAATGTTTACTACGTTACCAGGGAAAGCAAGGTTGGTACGAAGGATGTTTTGAATTGTGAATGGATTCTCTATTGTAGTTCTAAAGGACTTGCTTGGTTTCACCATAAAGGCTACTCATCCTGAACACCACGTAAAGGTGCAAGTCTTGTTCAGGTGCCGCACACAGGACCCGTGCAGCTGGGTTGGATTGGGGGGGGGAGAAGGGGAAGGTTGGCTTTGGCTCCCAACGTCCAATGGAGAACGTAGGAAAGTACAGTCTGTATCCGCAGAGGCTCGTAGGGGCTGTACTACGGCTTGCTTCGTGCCATTAGACAGGACCGAAGTCCCAGTCTAGTTTCGGACTAACCTAGGCCGCAGCAAAGATCCGTGGTGTCCTCAGGATCCGTCACCGAACAACAGGCCCACGATGTGCAATGTGGGCCCAGAGCCAAGCCCCGAAGTATTTTCAGGGAGGAAAAAGAAAAAGAAAGGAGAAAAGTGGGAGGGCGCAGGTATTTATACCCTGGCGATTGGGGGGAAGGGGGTGACAACCTAAAAGGGAAGGCACGAGAGAACTTAGAAGGGAAGGCACCACCCAGTTGAACAGACACAATGGAAACCTCACGTAGGCTTAATATGTCTATCCTTTCTTGAGCCAATGCCAACGTCTACTGTAAAGACCTCAAGATCTAACACTACAAGTTACAGAAAGGGAAGATGTCAAGGTATCATGCGTCTTTTTAGAGGGGGGATTTGTCTATTACACAAGAGAACTGAAATAGAAAACAGCTAAAACGCAAATAACCCCCGAAGAAAATTGAATGGATCCCGAGTTAACGCTGCCCAAAATAAAAACGCCAGTCTAAACTTGTGCTAAGCAAAGTCCCTACAGCTCCTTTTTCAGGGAATGCTCAGGCTTGTGGGTGGTCTCATAGTCAACATGCACATAAGCACGCTCAACGTCGGGAAGCGACTCGAGCTTAATCTGGAGCTCTTCAGCAACATCGTGAGTGGCACGCAGAGATGCCTCGGGGTCCATGACGACATCCACCTCGACCAACAGGCGAGGGCCAGAGGTGTATGCACGGACAGTGTCAATGGCAGTGATGACAGGAGAGTGGGTCATGGCTGATAGGAATGTTAGTAAATGGGTTGACCAACAGCTAAAAGAACCGAAAGGGAATGAACCTACAGATATACGTGATAAGCTGCTGCATCTTAGTGTCGGCAGTGACACCGACGAGCAACTGGAACTCGCCATAGGCAGAGTGCAGCCACAGCACACTGACCAGCACGGACAGAATGATAGCACCCATAGGATCAATCCACCAGCGCAGTTTACTACCGCCGACGGAGGTCAGAATACCGAACCCGTTGATGAACAGATCGTTGCGGTGATCTTCCCACAGAATGCGGATCTGCGAGACCTGGTTACGTAGGGCCCAGCAGTATAGGAAAAGACCCAACTTAGTGCAAAAGGCGACGGCGACGGCAATAACGGAGGGGAGGTGGAAAGACTGGGTTTCTTCCTCGGAGCCCATTGCCAATTCGCGGATAGAGAAGGCGATGATGATAAAAGAGACGGCGGTCATAAGGAAGCAGAAGCAGATATTGCCCGCCGTTTCAATGCGGGCCTTTCCAGCCGGGAACTTGCGCGGATCAACGCGGTTGACGGCCTTGTTACACAGCAGGAGGGTCAGGTTGGACATGGGGTCAAAAACGGCGTCAGCCATTGTGGTGAACAAAGAGAGTGACCCGGAAGACACGGCACCGTACACCTGGATGACCGAAAGAATGATATTTGCGGCAAAACTACCGTAAACAGCGATGCGGTACTTGAGACGGTTGTCCACGCTCAACTCGCGGGCGGCACGTCGGTGCTCCTCGACGGGTTTCAGCATACGCTCGATGTTTTCATTTTGTGACTCGTAGAATCCCTGCAGCTTCTTGGTGATAAAAGCCTGCTTCCCAATACGGGCAGTGTCTTTCACTATAGATCCGATTCTCCTGCCTTTGTTTGCAGTGGAATCCCGTTTCCGCGAGGTATTGGCTTTCATCTGCCGAATCTCATCCTCAGTCTTCAATTTCGAGGCAAGCTGGAACGGATCACTCTCGGGGGTGTAACGCGGCGGAGCTTGACCTTCTTCGTCGCTGGAACTACCACTGCGGTGTTGCTGCGTGGTGGTGAGCTCGTGGTCAAGGGCGGTCGTGGTACCTTCATTGATAGAAAGTGGAGTCATTCTGTCAGTCCGATGCGGCGAGCTGCTATGGTGCAAGCTCTGGAAGGGATGAGGGTGGTTAGAAAGACTATGGCGCAAATGTTCCTCCATGATGAATTAGATGAATCTGAATTGGATGAATGGCATGACAGGACTCCAAGAGAGACAAATTCTGTTAAGGTTCTCCTGTGGCAGTGCAGCGCTTATCTTATCATGATCATCTCGCCCCACATTAGCTCCTTGGCATGTTGATGTATGACATTCCAATATGCTGCACCCGGGCAGCGAATAGAGTATTCGTATTCAATGTACTTGGATAATGTGTGTACATATGTACATACGCCTCCCTGGCTCACGTGATCAATTGGATATCTCGATTCTTCAAACTTGGCAGATTGAGGTTTGCCGAGAGTAGTCCTGTTATTAGAGGTTACATACATGCACCTCCACATTAGCATGAGCGACTGGTCGTTATACTGGTTTTCTGTGGCCTGAAACTAATTGAAGCATGCACTAGACTTTCCCAGGAGCCGATGTGAACATACTCAAGTATGTATGTACTAGTAGATATAGAACAGGCAAGTCTTTTCCTGTATTAAGGGTGTGGTCAATTTTCACTATACAATTTCTCACAATTTGTCTTTCAAGTCAGGGTACGGAGTGTAACGCGGCTGCGCGGCGCTGTGCCTGCGCCGCCTTAAATAGACCCTATTCTTTCTTGTCTCTCTTCTTCCTTTTTATTCCTCCCCGTTAAACCCATTTGTTCCAACCTCTACTTCTAGTCCCAGACTACTCTTACGCAAACCAACATCAAACTTCATTACCATCAACGTTGATCATGGCATCCAAAGAGCCATCCACCCCTAAGGCCAAGGCTACCAAGCCAGTCAAAGGAGGGATCGTGAAGCGAACCCCCGTCAAGGTCTCCCCCACCAAGGCCACCTCAGGCCCTACTATTGACAAGAACCTTGTGTTCTTGTGGAAGTGTGTCAATATGTCTACCGGCATGAAGGTAAGTGTCTCTCCGATGTGTCTACATGTCCATATGACAGATGATGACCTGCCACCCATGGATATACTGACTGATTTATGTCACAGATCAATTGGGTCGCCGTCGCCAACGATGCGGGCAAGTCAACTAGCACCGTTCAGAAGCAGTACTCCCGACTAAACGCCAAGTTGGAGAAGTACGTTGCTACCATGGGCCCCGATGTTGCCCCTGACAATGAGGATGACACCAACGACAAGGTTATCCAAACCGTCAATTCCGAATCTGAGTAGATAGGAGGGGAATTTGGTGGCAACGCATGTGGAGAATGATAGGCTGTGGGTGAGCCTTAGGCGGCCGCCCTTTCTCATGTTTCGTACTGTGCTTTGATTCAACTATCTTTCATCTCTCATTTCTATTGACTTGATCTCACACTTTGTGCTCTTAAACATGTGGCCTTAGTCTTGTCCCTGTGGCAACAGCATCTTTTTCCATGATGCCTAGACTGTCTGAGACTCTTTTCATTCGAGAACTCAATCCAACCGACTTTTTATAAATTTTATTCTTAATTCATTAGAAAACAATGTAACTTCTGAGTAAACAAAAGTCCATTCAAAATAAGTTCAAAACCAGTAGAGGATATAATCAGAAGGGGTTTAATCAACCTGACAACCCTCCAAGTATATCTAACTATTTCCAACTATGTAGCGCTTTATAAGCTCAGAGTCCTGCTCACTAGTTCCCAGCAGTGATTACTCAGTGACCTCCACGTCCACGGATCTACCTACCATCCCTTCGAACATTATCTGCAAGGGAATTGTAACCCGAAACCATGTGATCCAAACTACATGTGCAGCTCTCTGGGCTCCACCCCAATTCAGATTCTCCCGGATGTTCGACACAACGAATTGAGACGCATGCCACTCCTGGCCAGAACAAGTTATCCGTTAATGAGGATTATCTACAATGAGAGCTATGGAATCGGGGTTTTGACGAAAATGAGAGAAGACAGTTTGCAAATGTGTCGGAGATCTTGGTAATCTGCCAAGACCACCTGCATAAGGCAAGTTCTAAGACATGGACCATAACTATACCCGAGCCACGGAATTCCCTGGCTCCTTTAAACTTTATAGGAAACGTGAAACCTTCCGTGCCCAGTCACTCCCACCGCTTTTCATTGCAAGTTGGCCTTCCAACGAGAAAGATAATCACCACATTACCAAAATGACACAGAATAGCGCCACAACAGCTTCCTGATATGCTCGGACACCCATGGAATCGACAGTTTACCCGGCTTCAGTCCCTCTGCGAAGCAATATGCAGACGTTGCCATTCACTGCGGAGATCTCACTACCCAATCTCAACTTCATAAATACAAAGCGTCAATCCATTCGCTCCAGGCCATCAACGCACCTTTAAAGCATGTCATAGCTAGTAACCACGATTTCACAATGGACATACCAGTGTTTCACAAAAAGGTCGCAGAGGCCCAGTCATTAGAGAGCGAGCTCGTTGAACAAGCGTATGGATATGATGGAGAGGCTAGGAGATTGTTTGAAGGCACAGGAATTACCTTTCTCGACGAAGGCGTACACACTTTCCATTTACAAAATGGCGCTTTGCTGACCGTTTACGCCAGTCCATACACGCCTTCACTTGGAGATTGGGGGTTTCAGTACCACCCCAATAATGGCCATGACTATATGATCGAGAATGGCAGTGGTACTAACGTGGATGTTGTGTTAACACACGGGCCGCCGAAGGGAATCTTGGACTACACTCACTCAGGTGAACGGGCAGGCTCCCCGGACCTCTTTCGCGCCCTCGCCTGTGCCCGGCCACGACCACGGATGCATTGTTTCGGTCATATTCATGAAAGCTGGGGCGCTAAGCTTGTTACGTGGCGTGATAGAACTACCGCCATGCCCTCTCACCTAACGGATATCGACAATGGACAGTCTTGTACTATTGCGAAGCTCTGCGACATGAAAGGCGGAGCCGGAAAAAGCGGTGACGACGCGCCTATAAAGTACTTTGCTACTAGCCACTGCTCTGGGGATGTCCATCCACTGAATTGGGGTTCTCAAACGCTGTTTGTGAATGCTGCCATTGAGGGGACGCCCCATAGCATGGATAACCAGAAAGAGATTCTATCGATGCAGCTACCATGGGTTGTTGACCTTGAACTCCGATCTTCTCCCCGAGGAGCAGAATAAACAAGCGAGCGGGAAAAGTAAACTTGGTAACCAAACAATTCAATCCCCTCAGGCAAGACCTGCAGGCATCCCTACACTTCAGCTCTTGATCAACTGCCCCACCTTTGCTACCTTCAACAGCAGCCATCGAAGGTCTACAGCTTCTCCATCACCCCACGATCAACCACCGTCGGGCCATTTCCGATTCGTACCGGGTTAACAAATGGCGTGCTCAGTCTTAGTGAGCAAAATGCAAGGGGTGAGCACTAAAACGGAAAGGGAAAGCCACGTCGCGCCTAAGATCCGGTGTATATGTACATGCATAGTAGTATGTCAATTCATATGACCTCATTGCTTCACCCCCCTCATTTATTACCCCGCCCCTTCCTCATCTTGTTCTATACCTCTAAATCTTGAACATCATGGCCAACCCTTATTTTGATATCGAATACACCTCGGCTGGTGGTCAGGGTAGGTTTAATCTTTTGTCTCACTTTAAGATACTAACTCTATGCAGTGGAAAATTGGGGCCGCATCGAGTTCAAACTTTACGACGACGTCGTCCCTAAGACAGCGACCAACTTCCGCTCCCTCGCCACGGGTGAAAAGGGCTTTGGCTATGCAGGCTCTGCCTTCCATCGTGTAATTTCCGGGTTCATGGCCCAAGGTGGTGACTTTACTCGCGGAAATGTCAGTCGCGGTATTTGCTAGGAATCCGAGCACCGACTAATATCTACTTTCTTCAGGGGACTGGCGGCAAGTCTATCTATGGCGAGAAGTTTGCGGATGAGAACTTCCAGATCAAGCATACCAAAGGTGGCTTACTCTCCATGGCAAATGCTGGACCGAACACCAATGGTTCTCAGTTCTTCATCACTGTAAGTCGAAACCATGCTGAAAGGTGGATGCGAGATGTGTTGTTCTGACTGGGTTAGTTTGTGAAAACCCCCCACTTGGATGGTAAGCACGTTGTCTTCGGAGAAGTTGTCTCCGGCCAGGATATTCTCCAGAAGATGGAGAGCAAGAGCTTGGATCGGTCTGGAAAGACTGATGGTACCATTAAGATTGCTTCTTCGGGAACAGTCTAAACTATCATTGTGAAATAGTGCTCTGTTGTGTCGAACCAACTTATTGAGTAGCAACGAATGTGAATTCGTCCCTTCCCCCATGGATCCATGCGTCTCGTATTTTTTTCTATTTCTAGACTTCCACCAAGATAGGTAGAACGAACACTGTAAGTCCCGGGGGAAATCCTGTTGCTATATATGTGCTCTATTGCACGAAAAGAAAATCAGTAATAGAATGCTATACATACACCAGGAGCTCTCCATCAAAGTCAAATCAAGAACTACCTCTCTAGCCAAATCATTTCACAGCAACCATAAACAAACGCGGATACTTCAACAACACCCTCCCATCAACGGAAACAGGATAAGCAGACTGTAAGCGTCTCAAGTAATTCTTCAAGAAAGCCTCCTTCTCGCCATCCTCCAACGGATCCAAGAACGGCCTCAACCCCGTCCCCTTCACCCACTCAATAACAGCCTCATGACTCTCAAGCGAATGATAATAACTCGTCTCAAAAACCGAAACCTGACTGCAAAACGGCTTAACCAAATTATAAAGCTCCTGCGGCGACTGAAACGAATCTCTCTGCACACCAGCAAGTTTCCCCGCCCACGGGCCGTCAGCAGCAGTTTCCGTCATAAGAAGATGCGAAGGCTCGTTCAGATTATGCGGGACCTGAAGGGCAAAGACAGCACCCTCATTCTGGGGCTGTAGCAGTCGCTTAATCACCTCAATACGGTCATCGGCTTTTAGCCACTGGAACACCGCGTTCGAGAAGAAGAGGTCGACCGGCTTAGCTGGGTCTGGCGTGTAGGTGTTTAGGTCTGCGACGTGGAAGTCCCGGCCTGGAAGGACTTTCTTTGCGCGTTCAATCATGTCTGGCGATGAGTCTAGGCCTGTTATAGTTGCTGATGGGTATTGTGTTGCCAGGACTGTTGTTGAGTTGCCTGGGCCGCAGCCTAGGTCGATTATTCTCTTTGGGGCTGTCAGGTGCACATGTGAGAGGAGATCACGGGCAGGCTTGGTGCGTTCGTTTTCGAATTTGAGGTATTGGCTTGCGCTCCAGTCTTTGTTTTGTTGGGACATTGTTGTCGTGAAGTGCCTATAGACTGGTCTTGAGATTCTTGCGGGGTGGCTAAATAGTCTGCTTGCCGTGGAGTGTAGACGACAATACATTGCTTGGAGATTTGAGATACTAGAAAGTATCCCAGTTATATACAAATTGCTTGTTTTTATATTAATATCTTACATTCAATGAAGTGGATCAAGGAAGTGGCGATGTCGGATATTCGGCGATCTCTCCGATATCGCTAGAAACAGCGTTGCATTAGAATCCGGACGATGACGAAAGAAAGGTAAATCTGACATTTAATTTACCGATATATCTAACTACTACTAGCTAACATAGGAGGTTCAGGTAGATGCAAAGCTGAACACAATGTGCTTCCGACATTACGTCACTCACTTTTTAGTGGGTCATTCTTCGCACACCGCATTTAATTACCCGCCAAGTTGCCGAACATAGCCTGAAGCCAGGCCAAGACATTGGCAGCACTATCAGTGGGGAAAGGTACGGCAGCATCACTAGCACCGGGGCTAGCTGCGGCGGTGGTAGGGACTAGCGCCTCGGCAGAGGTAGCCGGTTGACGGGCACTAGTGGCGAAAGTAGTAGTAGGCTGAACAGCAGCCGTGGTTGTGGGCTTGGCAGCAGCCGTGGTGGTGGGTTGAACAGCGACAGTTCCGGCCGGGGTAGTAGCAGTACCAACATCCGTAGAGCTATCGATCGACGAGGCCTTCGCTGACGGAACTGGACCTGAGCCAGCACTGAAGCCAGATCCACCGAGAGTGAAATCGACACAAGACTCATAGGTCTGGTCGATTGACTGAGCGTACCAGTACCACTGGAGCACACAGTCACCGGCGGTGGCACACTGGTCTTGTAGATTATCGGGCATAGTGATGCTGAAGCTGGTCTCATCAGGCTTGACGCCGGTCGCGACGGATGCATAGACAGGCCAGGAGATCAGAGGTGCGCCAATGACAGTGTTGGAAGAAGTGTCCACGACGGAGACATTGGCGACACCGGTGTGTGGGGCGCGAATGTCGACGGTGAAGTCGATTTTCTGTCCTGCCTTGTACGAGTAAACGTTGTCCTTGTTGTCGGCAAACTTGTAGCCCTTGCAAAGCCAGATATCGCACGCAGCATCGTGGTAGTCGCTCTGGCTGGATGCAACTTGAAGCTCGCCTTGGATGTTGCCGTACTTGTCAGACCCTTGGTTGGACACGACTTGCTTGCCACAGGCGGCTTCCATTGCAGTACCGGGCTGTCGGGCTTTGGGGCTGGTAACGAAGCCATGTCCGTTGACCAAGGAGATGATGCTGGCGAAAGCCAGAGCGGGGGTGAAATTCTTCATGTTTGGCGAGTTGGGAGAGTGAATGGGAATAATCGGTAAACCAGACCGAGCAATGAATGTATACTTGAATGAAAGTCTGCACGGTCTCAAACCGGAGGAAATGAATGTGAATGTGAATGAAAATTCAAAAAAAGACTGACCAGCATGCTCAACTAGTCTTGTGTCGCCCCGGCATGCTGCCGCTTATATAGTAGGTAGGCATATTCAAAAGAAGAGCTTGAGCCCTGAGCCTTGTTTGCGTCATTAATCAACTACAAACAGTAGACTGACACTTATCAGAGACGTATCGAACAGCGCATAAGGTTGAATGCACGTATCATGCTGAAACACATCGGATATACCCAAGGGACAGCGGTTCCCCACAAGCAAACGACTGGTGAGACTGGCGGTAAGTGTAGATCAGATACTATCGGGCAAATATGGTCCTCCGATGCATATTGAACCAGGCCGGATGATTGTCTGTCCCGAGACAAGCCCGATGTTCCTGGGCCAGGGTTGCCAAGACTTGCTCCACGCGCCGAATAGGGATGCACCGAGTTTCACGTTGATTGGGAGCTCCCAATGGGAGGGTCCACAGGTGAGACAAGACATTTTGTGCTCTTCACTTTGATTAAAAACGTGGAGATCGTTGAATAAGCTCGGCTTGGCAGTGGTACTTGGACGATCATCCAATTTCTTCTAGACTTGCCCTGACTCTTAGGTAGTCCACTCGGTGTTTGAAAATCAAACTAAATCGTATGAAACTGACTAGGTACTTCTTGATTCCACCTATCAGAGGTCTTGTTTTATCAGTCAAATAGAAATGAATGTAAAAGTCCATACATAGTTACAAAGATTCAACCAACTAGAAGGTACATGTAAACCTCGTAGTTATCGAGATATGAATCACAAAGGTGAATATAAATTCAATTATATTAGCACCTGTCGTCATATATTCACTTGTCATATAGAGGTATACAATCACATGTATATATGATTCTCATCTGGCCTCGTAAATACGAGAGCCTCCACTGCATATATTCGTCTGGACTAACTAACCATGTGGACTTGGAGCTCAGTACGAATATTTCTAAATTCTTTCCTAGCTTAGCATGTATTCTATGTCTATAAACTGAGATTGACATGTCGCAGAAACAAGATACCACGTGCGTAATATCCGACTGTTTCGCTTCGTCTACCTGCTGGGTCTTTTCCTAGCATTAGGCATTCTCACATGCAACGGGTATATTGTACACAATTCCTCCGGAGAGCAAGTAATTCCAGCCTACTCCCATGTATCTGGATGTTGCGATCATCAGCACTCAAACTTATTAGTGTCAGCCTGCCGACGATGTCGTTTCATACCGACCTTGAAAGTGGAGTGCCCCTTGAATCAAGTACTGTATAGAGCCTACTTTGAAACCCATATATAACTAATCAGCTGTTGAATACGTATGAAGTCTCTTACTCTGTATGACATGATTCAGTGGAAATTGGAACAAACAAAATAACACTTGGTGTATACTGCCCATTACTCAGGACCAATCCCTCCATAAATCACAACGATCTTCCATTCCAGGTATCTCGTTTATTGTAACAATTTGCAGAGATAAGTACTAGTGATTCAGTGACAGATCAAAGACAATCTTCCCCTTGGCATGCCCTCCATCCAGTCTCTTGAATGCCTCTTCGTACTGCTCGAGAGGCCAGACACTATCCACCAATCCCCGACACACCCCCTTCTCAATCAATTTCGAAATATCCTCCAACTGGCTCCTCACTGGTTGCATAACAAAGAACAAATCTCTCACACTTTCACCCTTAAAATCCTCCGGACAGACCTGCGAAGGCGGCTGATAGATACTCAGTACAACACCACCATCCTTAATAGTCCACCATGCATCCGCGAGCGCCTTCCCCCCAACACAATCTACAACAACATCCACCTTATTAGAAGGTGAATTGGTAGCCCACTCCTTCAAATTCGCGATTCGATAATCAAGCACCTCCTTTGCACCAAGCGACCTCACAAAGTCCACATTCCGAGAACCACACGTCGCAATCACCTCCGCACCAAGCAAAGTCGCCAACTGCACAAGCCAAATACCCACACCACCAGAGGCTGCAGTTACCAGCACTCTCTTTCCAGCCCAAGCAACCTTAGCAGCCTCCATATCCATCTCTTCCGCATTCCCCTTAGCAAGAGCATGAACAAAAAGAACCTGCCAAGCCGTCTCTGCGGAGACAGGAACCGCAGCAGCCTGGACCCAGCTTAGACACTTAGGCTTGTGCGCTAGTTCGTTCGTAGCGGCGATGGAATACTCGCGCGCATTTCCTGGTCGGACATAGTCTGTGCGTGCGTACACTTCATCGCCTGGCTGGAAGGGTGAGTCTTCCGGCGCTGAGATGACGAGTCCCGCCATGTCTGGACATGGGATTAGGGTGCGCTCTGTTAGCGGGGGGAAGTTTGCCGGCCAGAGGAGCTCGCCAGTGCAGGGGCTGCAGGCTTTTATTTGGATTAGATGCTCTCCCTGTGCATGATTCGGGGTAGGGAGATGTGTGTTTGTTAGAGTGAGGGTTTTGGAGGAGGCGGTCGGTTGTATGATGCTGCGCATTTTGGGGGAGTTTGACATGTTTGATATTTGTTAGTTATTGAGGTTATATTTTGAATTAGGAATGTGCTAACAGTTAGATTATATAGTTGACGTGGCGTGGCGTGGCGTCCGGATTCCCGCATAGCCTACCGAGTATCGGATAGGCTATCTCCCCGCGTCACATATACGGAGTACTTCGGGCATGTACCTACGTTGTACATTCTCTTCATAATAAAATTTAACGTACATGAAGTATGCTGCTTCGTATTTCTCATGTTTTTTCATGTCGGAAATTATACGAATCATAAACCAAGCCAGGTTTTGCCATATCTCTGTGGACAAGTTTATAACTTACCAGATAGAAGATTCACGATATAAAACCGACATAAAGCAATATTTTGGTGAAAAGTGTCTTTGATATATGTGATTATGTCTCTCTGTTTCAGGGAGTTTGGGCCTATTGCACAATTTCCGTGAAGAATAAGGTGCATGGAAAGATGTAGAAAATCGTACATGCACCTACTGGCAGGTGAAGTTTCCTATTTGAGCTGATGCCGCCTTAATGAGACCGCCGAAATAAATCGCCGATATCGTGAACCGATGAGAAACGAATTCGAGTGGATTCATCAGAAGTTCGGTAATGGAAAGTTTTTGCAATCCGGTTGGTTCATCTGTATTGAGACCGATAACCCACCAAAGCCGGTTCTCCTTACACTAGGGTGTATGCCGGTGATTTTTGTGAGAACTGGCGAAACCTTTTTTTGGGCCGTTCCCCGAAGCGCCTTATCCCAACCTACGACTGCCGGACCCTTGCCCTGACCTACGCTGGCCGCCAATGGAATTTCCCACAGATGCGGACAGCGTCGCCTTTCTCAAAGCACTCGAACCGCTGGCCAATGTACGTGCGGTTGTGTATCTGCCTTCGTGGGCTGTCCTGGAGCTCGAATGTGGAGATGGACGTGTTTACGAACCCCAATCACTCCCGGGAGTCATCGCTGGACGTACAACGCTGTATCATCATTCACAGCCTCGATGTTACGAGACCACGGGAAATGTTACCCGGGCCCGACAACTTGATCCGAGTCAACACGTAACCATCTTCGGGCCGTTACCTCAAGACCATTACAATTACCTTCAAGACTCATTTCTTTCTCCTGGTTGCCGAGTAGAGTCTGGCTATGGCTTGCCAGGCTCCCGTTCTGAGTCAACAGCTAGCGCCTCGTCTGCCGGAGTAAAACTCCGCAATTTACGGGGAGAAGAGGTCCTAACTGTCGCAAATCATGCCTTCCTCTATTCGGACGAAGTTTATCATCCGTATGTTCACCACGAAAAGATCGGAGATGTGATCGACACACGACCTGAGCTAGACATTTCTTTCGTCAAAATGACCCCTGCCGTGTCCGCAAAGTTCAGAAACACGTGTTATTTTCAAGCAGAGCCACCGAAGGCATTGTTGGCAGGCACATATCTCAAGCAAGGGTCGTGGGCTGAAGTGGACGGGATGAGCTCGGGCTTACTAAGCTTGTGTGCATTTGCGAGACGGGATGAGAAGCCCATGCGTCCGCCTGGGTACCCCGAAACTCCTTTTCAACAGTGGCAGTCATTTACCCTGTGGGCAATTTGGGGAGTTGTGGACGGACCTATTACTGACGGTGTCTGTGGAGCACCAATTGTTAACTGCGATGACGGCGCAGTCACCGGGTTCTTCCATCTCTATGATGGGGGGAGAAATTGTCTTAGTCCCAACATTGATGATCTGATAGCTGAAGGATGGCAAATTGCTTAAATGGTTAACTTTTATCATGGTCTAAGGGAACCCTAGGTGTGATCATCGTTGGGTGTCGACCGGATAGGATCGGCTCCTTGCGTTATAATCTCTTATCGATAGCTCGTTAGCGAAAACATTACAATTACTATTATATTCGAACACGGCATATCCCCGTAGCTCGTATTAGATCTTATATTATCTGAAACATATATCAACCTACCCTTATTTTTGTTGTTGTGCCATATGCTTTTCGAGACATTCCCCGTTGGATATGGACGCTGAGCGATTCGCTTGACAATATGGTGGAACGGATCTCACAGAGAGACACGGTACCTAGAGATCGATAAACATTAGAGAAGGTTATAAAGGATGGTCGGTGTATGTCTTGTTCGACGTGAGATAAAACTTACCGGGCCTATGGCGGTAAGGCTTCTTGACGCTTCTGCCTTGCCACTAGTAGACTAACCTCTAATAGGGATAATTAGCAGATTGCTTTGCGGTGTTAAACGCGAGGTGGACTTTACCTAGCGGGCAGAGGTTAGTACCGGAGAGAGAGAGAGGACGTAGGCCTCTAAATATTGGCGAGGGGTGTGAGGGGTGCGAGAGATGTGAGGGCTCGTATTGACCGGCATAATGTTCCACCCCACAATTGTACATATCAAAACATCTTAAGCCTATAGGGGTTCTCTCCACGTAGTTCTTAAGGTGGGTATTGGCATAAACCTAACTTTTTAGTGCGTCCGAGGCCTATCTGATTCGCCTTTTGCTCTAATCTTCACTCTTTCTGTATCCGAGTTTCTCCAATGGATAGAATACATACTGAGCCAGAAGACGATATTGCTGTGGTATGTCTATTTTCATTTCATTTCCTCTATTTTTCTGACGCGTATTAGGATCCAACAATCCATATCATAACCGTTTACGGCGATGACTGGCAATCGTAAATATTATCTCTTCGCCTACATGCAAAATATCTCACACTCGCAGGGACACTACTTCGATTGGCTCCTCGCTTTATCGGGGACTAGAGGAGAATGGCCGACGGTATCAAACATTAAGCCAAAAAGAATATTTGTACGCATAGATCTCTGAATCAAGGTATTACATGCTTACTGCCTATCAGGTTCCCATCGGATGAGAAACAGTTCGAAACATACGAAGCTGGGTATTCGGAATCCCCTTATCTATGGTCTTTCAGATGACTTAACCATTGCAGCCACCTAGTAGCTCTCGTTATGGATTCGGACTACGATAACCCTCTTTTCCGAGCGCCTGTTAAAAATCCCAAACATATCCTCGACCTTGGAACCGGTCTGGGTAACTGGGCTATGTACGTGAAAAGAAAACACTATTGATATCCACAAAGAACCATCACTCACCCTCCTCTAGCGATGTAGCCGACATGTTCCCAGAAGGTGAGTCCAGAATCCGGGCCCAATTCCATAATATCTCAACATATTCACCAACCCCCCAGCCAGCGTCCGCGGAGTCGATCTCTTCCCACCACCAGTAACATGGGTACCCCCAAACTGCATCCTGGAAGTCGATAACATCGCCGAAGAATGGACCTGGAACAAACCCCAAGACCTAATCCACATGCGCATCATGATCGGATCCTTCGACGACAAAGAATGGCACCGTCTCTACCAGCAATGCTACGAGTAAGCCACCATCCCTCTCCGCTTCTCCAGTCTAACCAAACCCAGCAACATCCGCCCAGGCGGCTGGATCGAACAACTAGAAGCAAGTCCCTACATCGAATGCGACGATGACAGCCTACCAGCAGACAATATCCTCCGCAGCTGGGGTCCCACGCTATCAGCATGCGGCGAGCGTGCCGGACGCCCACTGGGAACAATCGATATGATGAAAGACGCCTTTCGCACAGCCGGGTTCGTGGATATCTGTGAAAAAGAATACAAGTGGCCTATCGGACCCTGGGCGCGTGACCAGAGATATAAAGAGGCCGGCACTGCCAACTACCATCATTGGATGTCGGGTATGGAGGGCTGGGCGATGTGGTTGCTTTGTAAATTCGGGGCTCCGGAGCCTTGGTCGCAGGATGAGGTTATTGTTTATGTTGCGAAGCTGAGGAATGAGCTTAAGAATCCTCGCTATCATACATATGAGCGGGCGTATGTTTTTCTTTCCCCTTGGAACGGTGTGGATTGGGCTGATCTTTTATGCAGGAGACGTGTGTGGGCGAGGAAGCCTTGCCTTGAGGAGATTGCGGCGAGAGATCAGGCTAATGAGAGGGTTACTATCAAAATTGAGGAGTGAAGGGTGGTATAATTTTGTTGCGGTTGTCAGAATATGGATTATCCCCTGTTTTGGAGGTGAAAAGCTATGGTAGTTTATTGCGATATTTGCAGGCAGGGTGCCTGATATTTGGTCTATTTTGGGATGTCTGGGAACAGCCACAAGCATTTGGGAACTGTACTTTTTGGACTCTTTCGTAGCTGTTGATGACTTTTTACCAATGTATTCAATCGTTTGCTTGTGGCGCGGGCCTTGCAGGGTTGTATATAACCAGAAACTGCCCTTCACACACTACAACACTGGATCACGGAGAGTATAAGACTTGCAAGTATGTGTTGACCTTGGTATATGTACCTAGGTTACAACCCGACCGCGAGGCCCTCTTGCAGGTCAAACATGCTGCTGAGGGCTCGCAGTAAAAGGTTAATCAATAGGTGTGCAGTGGCGAGGTGCGAGGTATCATGGAAAGAAAGACAGGAAAAGAGAACTAAAAGGGAGCCAAAAGAAAAAGGCAAGAGATATCCGCTTGCAGAAATAGACGAACCCACAAGCAGGGTTTGATATAACCAAAAAGAAAGAAAGAACCCAAGCGCTAGGCGACAAATAAAAAGAGACATGCGAGTAATCCCTGCACGACCCTAACGCTCCTTCTCAGTGGGTTGGAAGCGCACATGATCACTGTGTGGCTGCGTATCACCATGCACCCGATGTCTCTCCTGGGCCGAGTCATTCGTGGCATAGTCATCGGCGAAAGGATTCCGCACCTGGAATTCCTCCGCATTGTATTCATACCGGCTGGTAGTTGCGGAGCCTGGCGCAGGATTGGAAGCAGGTGCGCGGCCACCGGGCATGGCCGTCGAAGGAAGCTGTGCCGCGACGGGAGCAGGGAACTCGGAGCTCTGTGTTGCAGTCCGAGCTGGCGGCCCGGGGGGAGGAGAGAAATTGGTAGCGGCCGGTGCGGTAGACGGCGATGTCGGTGACGGACTGTTCAAATTGGACGAGCTCGGCGACGAAGATCCTCTGATCTTGCGCGCCTTCAGCATGGCACGCTGCTGCTGTGACAGTGCCACGGAGATCTCGTCGTTCGTCTCAATGAGCGTCAACAGGGTGTCCTCGTCCGGAGCCGGGTTGGTCGAGTGGATATATCCTTGAATACAACGCGAGCCAGTCCTGCAGCGGTCAATGAACTCTTTGATGAGATCGTTGTTTTCAAGCTCTGCCGGCGGCGTGGACTGCACGAACTGCGTTAGCAGCTTTGCCGAATTGCGCGCCTCCTCGATACGCGCCACTAGTTCTACCGGGTTGGGGAGGGTATTTGCCGGCGCGCGGGGCTGGCTGTATGGTTGCTGCTGGTTCCTGGGCAGGACTTGCGGTGGGATGATGGTATTCATCGGGAAAGGATCGATCTAGCTAGGTTAGAGTCTTGGACAGTGGGCGCGCAAAGATACCAGTGCTCACCAAACCGTGGTGGGCTTTCATCTTCTCCTTCGCCCACATCTGCAGCAGCAGTTTGAGGTCTTCATCCCATGGGCGCTGTTGGTCGAGGAGCCCCAGATACTGGCGGAGATAGTTCTGTACGTGGAAGTCGCGTCCTGTGCGCAGCAGCTCTTTGATGACCGTCACGAATTTGGCATCGAAGTTGCGGGTGAAAGTGTGTCCCGGGTTGTCCACCAGGATGCGCATGAGCATGATCGCATTGTACTGTGTCCGGTTCGGGGTGCCGGCGGGATCTGCGAGATACTTGCGAATGCGTAGAGCCGCTTGCTTGGCAGCATTGGGGCTCGACTCGGCGGCTTCGACGATTTTGGGGAGGTGGACAAATTCGGTTCCTTGCTGTGGTGCAAATGCGATTGTCAGTTTTGAAAAAAGGGGGTCCTGTCATCACCGTGGTACATACCGCGTCGCCCGGGGGGCCATGCGCATTTGTATTTGTATTCGACTCGCAGAAGGCAGTCTGAGGAAGATGTCAGCGTGTCTTACTCAATCTCTCTCAAATCAGCACAAACCAATTCTTTCAGGACAATGGCTTCCGGTGAGTCTTCGCGGTGTTCAAAACTATCGCTGGAGCCTATGACAAGTCAGCGGAATTGCGGGGAGACGTGGAGACAGTAAGACACTCACTTGAGCGCCTGCTCAAAGATCCTAGAAAGCGCTTCATGGTGAACAGTCTGTTATTGTTCAGGGGAAGGTAAAAAAAAAAGTTCAAATTGTCAAAGAATAATTCTCGCCGGGGGCCAACGGCCGAGAACTTAGAACTAGCACCGCCCTAAGGGGAGAAAACAGGAGAAAAGATATATAAAGTCACAATATCCCCAGCGGTCAAAGCCCACATTCCACGCACGCAGCCAGGTGTTCTGCATTGCCAAGCCGAGGTCATCTAGGCTCCAGGCAACTCCCAGGGATGTTTTAATTCCTGACTCAGTCTGCGAGTAGACAATACCTAATATCAAGGTGCATTCAACATATATATAGAAGTACTAGGTACTTGACATTGAGTATTTCTCTACTTTGACAGCATTGGCCATCTCTCCCAAAGTCTCAAATCGCCAATCAAAGATCAGATCCCCACGATTCCCCATCAAAGCCCCAGGCCTCTCAATCCAAACTGACTTGATGCCAACCTTCCTTGCAGGCTGATGATCATGAAACTGGCTTTGCGCCGTCTGCAAAACCTGTCCAGGATCAACCCCAAACTCACGCTTCACAGCGTTCAACATGTGCTCAAAGTTCCGTGGATCAGGCTTATAACTGCCAATATCCTGTGCGGTAAGAATCATATCAAACGGCACGCCCTGCAAGCTACCGGCATTGGACTTGGTGAATGAAGCCCGGTCCACGTTTGATAGCACCACCAGTTTGTAGTGCTTTGATAGTCTGCGTAGGGCATCGACAGTGTCTGGGAAGGCTGGCCAGGTTCCGACGGAGTTGCCGAATTGGCGGCTTTCTTCGTCGGTTGGCGGGTTGAGGCCTAGGCGTTCGGCGAGAGTGGGGTGAATAGCTGATAGTAGGTCTGAGTATGGAAGGTCCGGGGTTGCGATCTGTTGGGCGCTTTCGAGGTCGTGATAGGTTGTTAGAAGGTGCTCGCGGGTAAATTGGGTGGTGCTTTTCGAGAGGATTGGTGCTAGTGCGGCGATGATGCCACTTTCCCAGTCTATTAGGGTGCCATAGACGTCGAAGCAGAGGAGGCGGTAGTCTGAGAGGTTGGTCATTTTGGATTGATTAGGGGAGTATATATGTATAGAGAGAGGAAGTAGATTGGGAAGGAATATCGAAATTATATTCTATTCAGGGCTACTTATACCCGCGCATGTAGATCACTAGTTATAGGTGAATGGTCCCCTTGGCATGCCTATGAAGTTCCTAGATAACGTCGGGGACCGGAAGTGGTATAGGCAGGATTTCCTTGTCCATTGCCAAGGTTGGAATAATCCCCATATAAAGTGCATGTTGGCCCGTACAACCTTGATATCGAATCAAGTCGCTACAGTGATGCATATTAAAAACAGAGAAAATGAGATCATATTATATGACCGAAAGATCGGAGCCTCGTAGATATGCAGCTAGACAAGGAATCGAACTCTCTATTTAAAGAGAAACCACTCGATAGAGTCATGGAGAAAGAACCACGTTTGTATCATGATTGGATCGGGAAGTACAGAATCCTATTCCCATCACCCTGGGCCATATCGTTTAAACTTTTTATTGGGTTCTCCTCCGAGTGTTGGCGCCATGACCTTAAAATCTTGTATGATCCGGTATCGATTCCGTTCCAACATACACAGCTGATGCAAAGAACTCCGATCCTTCCCGTCCACCGCAAAAATCTTTTCATATTGCGTAACCACACGTCCCCTCACACCTTCTTATGGCAATCCGTTTATGCCTCAATGAGAGCACGGCGGATCTGGGTACCACGCTGGCGGGAAGAGAGACGGACCTGCTTGTCGGTGGCGGCCTTCTGGACCTGCTCGGTGGCCTCGGTGAGGATGAGCTCGATGTGGCAGGGGTTGGTCATGTAGGGGTTGATCTGGAAAAAAAGGGTCAGCATTTCTCGATACAGACTCAACCGTAAATCATAGGAAGACGTACACGACCGTGAGCACGGTAAGTGCGGCGGCGACCCTTGGGAGCCTGGTTGACCTGGATGCGCTTGATGATCAAGTTGGCGGTATCGAGACCCTTGCCATCGGCGTTGGCCTCAGCGTTCTTGAGCAGATCGATGATGTGCTCAGCGGACTTGACGGGCCAGCGGGCCTTGGAGACACCGAACTGCTTGCCTATAAACCAAGAATTGTCAGTCGATGTTCGACTCCTTTTAACGAATTTTCTTCCAGATCGTAGATCCACAGCATCGCCAATAAGCCAAGAAATCCATCCTCTCGTTCAATTCATATTTTCCTCATCATTCCATTGCATATCCCAGAGGCTGTCGTATAATTGGCGATGCTGTTCGTCCTCCCCACAATCCATTGAAAAACTGCAACCCGATCGATCCGGAATTTGCTCCAAGAAAAATAAAATAAAAGGGCGACTCACCCTGAGCGGTGCGACCGGTGGAGCCAGCGTAGCGGCGCATGGGAACGGCCATGGTCTTGTTGGTGACGTTCTCGAGGAAAGTGAGAGCCTTGGACAGCTTCATTCCGTTGACGGCCTGAGCAGTCTCACGGGTGTTCTTGAAGCTGACACGAAGGTAAGAGCCGCACGCGCGGGCGCTCTTCTCCTGCGAGATCTCCTGGGCGGCGTAACGGACCTGTGAAAAGCATCGCTCGTTAGCAATGGGATCGTCGTTGAATGTTGGTGATGTTGCGAAAGTCGACCCGGCGATCGGACATTGAATGTGTATCACACGATGTGTATCACACGGGGATTTCGTAGAGAACGGGATTCCGAAAGGTCATTATCGATGACAGGGGCATGCAGCACTCACCATCTTGAAGGAGTTGGCGAGGGGGTGTGATGGTCCTCGGTGATGAGTTGTTGTCGCTTTTCGTCGTCGTCCGGCGCTCGCTTGAGCCACTAGCTTTGGTGCGGTTTTTTTCGCTCTTGGCGCTCTGGCCCTAAGCGAGCCCTAACGCTAGCCATTTTAGGTGGGCTCCGCCTTTCAGTTATGTCAGATCTTAGTCATTACGTTTCTGCCCCACATATCAGGTGTCAATATGGTTTCAACTGTTTCAATTAACTCATATGCCCTTGGAAATTATCCTTGATTTCTTTGATTGAACGCAACAAATTTTATTTTTAATATATCCATGTCTATTTCTTTTGCTCTGGCACTTGTGTAATAAGCTCACCCTTTTCAACAGCCAACCGCAGGTTATCCAGCACCAGAATCTCCATCTCCTTCTGAGTCTCATAAGTTGCAGTACCAATATGCGGCGTCAACATAACATTAGGGTTGTTAACAAGACCGGGCTCAATTTGCGGCTCGCACTCATACACATCCAAACCAGCAGAGCGCACCTATTGAACAACCACCAGTCAGCCGGGATTGTCCGTATATCCAAGTTTAACGCGCAGCATTACATACCTTGCCAGAGTCAAGCGCCGCGACCAACGCCTTCTCATCAATCAGTGCACCACGCGCCGTGTTAACAATCACCACACCATCCTTCATCTTAGTGAACTCGGTCGCACCAATAATATGGCGCGTGGATGCGTTCAAGCCCAAGTTCAAGCTGAGCACGTCGGCATTAGCGAGCAACTCGTCAAATGAGACGTATGTCGCCCCGACCTCTAGATCGGCTGATAGACGGGACCGGTTGTGGTACTGAATCTTCATTCCGAAGGCCTTGGCGCGGATTGCCATTTCCTACTCATGGTTAGTTGGGATCAGATGGTGTACTACCTGCCTATGTGACATACCCGTCCGATGCCTCCCATGCCCAGAATTCCGAGGACCTTGCCCTTAGGGTCGTGGCCCAGGTTTGTTCTGTACTCCTTTCCTCCTACGGCGATCGGGCCTTGCCACTTTCCTTCCCGGAGAGCAGTGATAGGCACGTGAGCCTGGCGCAAAGCGCCGATCATCAGGAAAATGCCCACATCGGCTGTTGCATCGTTGACAGCGACTGGGGTGCTGGACACAGCTATGTTCCTCTCTGTGCAGGCGGCGACGTCAATGTTGTCGTATCCCGCGCCGTTGTGACAGATGTACTTTAGAGACTTAGGCAGAACTGCGAGCATCTCTGCATTGAACGGTCCGGTGTACTATGCGCTATAAGTAAGATATACCGAAGTGAAGGAGTAACGATGTCTACCTTAGTGGAGTTATTGGACCGGTATAGTGCGACGACATCGTCATACTTGCCAGCCTTGCAGTTTGCAATAAACTCTTCTCTGGTTCCGCTAGGGAATTCCTAGTCTGCTTTAGCGGGATTCACTCGCGCGATAGAAATCACTTACTTTCAATGTTAAAAGAGATGAGATGCTCTCCCACTCCTTACGCGCATGTGTGATTTCTCCAATAAGGAGAGCTGATTGTGCCATTATTTCTGCAAATGTTAGATGCGCAAATGATGTCAGCGGGGTTGCTCACATTTGCAATGTTCTTTCTATAGTATATCACAAGAGAAGGGAAAGCAATCCAGAGATTAGTTTGAGAATGAAAAGAGAGCAGAAACAAGATTCTAGGAAATCAAAAGAATTGGAGATTCCGAGATCCCCGCTATCGTACCCCCATGTCGCGATGGGGGCTCCTCCGACGGTGTCTTGGATATAGATATGTAATAGATCACTGTGTATAGATCAACCTTTATATATCTCTACTACATATCCCATTTCTACATTTATCTTTTATTAACTATACTTCACTTAACTTGTAAATCCTTAACTTGGCTTCTTAACCTTCAAATTAATACAAGAACATTGAACTCACCCCCACGTCGGGTATTGAAATCTCCCTTCTTGTCCAATAACCGACAGCGGAGCACCTCCGGGCCTAAGTCTTCCCCCCACGACGATAAAGTGGAGTTGTTTTGTCGAGGGGCATCAACGGGCCGACTTGAAATACCGTCAGAGGTCGGGTTTCGTTTCCTACTTATGTTGTACTTCAATCCTTCTGTTCTCTCACTATTTCCTATACTACACACATCATGGATACAACCAACGCGCTCGTTCTCCACGGCGCTAAAGACCTCCGCCTGGTAAGTAAACCCCATACTATATATACAACTACATCCTAACCCAACCAGGAACAACGCACCATCCCCACTCCATCTACAACAGAAGTCCAAGTAGCCATCCGGGCAACAGGAATCTGCGGCTCAGACCTTCACTACTACAGCCATGGGCGCAATGGTGACTTCGTCGTGCGGTCACCAATGTGTCTAGGCCATGAATCTGCCGGCACAGTAACAGCCATTGGCAGTTCCGTCTCAACCCTCAAAGTGGGCGACCGTGTCGCCCTGGAAGTCGGTCTCCCATGCCGCACCTGCGCACTCTGCAAACAAGGCCGCTACAACATCTGCAAAGCCATGCAATTCCGCAGCTCAGCAAAGAGCTTCCCCCACCTTGACGGCACTCTGATGGAGCGCACAAACCACCCAGCAGACATGTGTCATGCACTCCCCGACAGCGTGTCCGATGCAGGAGGTGCGCTCGTCGAACCGCTCGCTGTCACGCTGCATGCTGTGCGACGCTCACACCCGCCTAGCAAGGAGGAAGTTGCGCAGAACCGCGCTGCTGGGGAGGAGACAGCTGCGCTGGTCTTCGGCGCTGGTGCAATTGGTCTGCTACTTGCTGGTGCATTGGCTGCTAGTGAGAATTTCTCCGCGATCGTTGTTGCTGATATTGATGCGCGGAGATTGAAGATTGCTGAGGGGATGGGGATTGGTCTTAAGACTGCTCTTATTCCTAGGGCGGATACTCCGCCTCCTGCGAAGGATGCGCCTCATACTGAGCAGACGGCGTATGCGCTGGAGAATGCGCAGAAGGTTGCGGCTACGTTGATTGAGGCCGTGGTTGCCAAGGATGGACTTACTGTTCCCGGATTCAGTCGTGTCTATGACTGCACTGGTGTGCCAGCTTGTGTGCAGGCTGGTATCTATGCGAGTGCGCCCGGTGGTGTGCTTGTGCAGATTGGAATGGGAAATCCTATCCAGACGTTGCCTGTTGGTGCGGCGGCGCTGCGCGAGGTGGATATTATTGGTGTGTTCCGTTATGATGGACATGCTTACCCTGCTGCTATTACGCTGCTGGCGAGTGGCAAGTTGAAGAGTGTTGAGGAGAAGGTTGTTACGCATAGACTCACGTTGGAGGAGGGTGAGCGGGCGTTCACACTTGCTGGGAATGGAGTTGATGAGGAGGGGAACCCTGTTGTGAAGGTTATTATTGAGAACCGACGACGCTCTGGTAGCTCTCTGTGAATGTGGCTCTGGTGACGACGGTGATGATGATGAATTGTGTTTGAAAATACCCAGATTGTGACAATAGAGCAAAAGGATGGATGTATATATGGGGATAAGGATTTACGAAATTGAATCTACAAGATTGAAACAACATGATGATACATTGTAGGCGAGAAAGGCCAATCACTTCTTATACTATTCTTCCTAATATTCCAAGGTTGCCGGGTTGCTCATTTCAACCCTCCAGCCAGCAAGAGGCTCTGACCTGTCATGTATCCTGTTTTCACAAGCATAGTCACAACATTGGCTGTTTCCTCGGGGGTCCCGAGGCGACCGAGGGGAATACCAGCCGCTACCTCAGGAATAGCCGCAGCGTTAGGGATCATACCTGTGTCGCCAATCATGGCGGGTGCCACATCGTTAACACTGATATTGAACTCAGCTAGCCGGGTAGAAAGGTTCTTCATCATTCCTGTCAGACCACCTTTAGAGGCAGCGTAATCTGAAAAGAGATGGTCAGCTTGATATTCCCCGGAAAGGAAATGAGTTACATACGACATCCATTGATTCCCCCGCCTTGAGCAGCAATCGAGGACATAAACACAATACGTCCCCAGTTCTGGCTCTTCATGCGTTCGACCACCCCTTTAACAAGAATGAATGAAGCACGCAGGTTGATATTTATAGTATAATCGAACTCTTCGAGAGAGCAGTCCCAGATTTGCGGAAACCGCTTCCCGTATCCAGCGTTCGAGATCAGGATATCAGGTCGGTGGCCATGCTCCGTGTCGATCTGTTGGAACATCGTCTCGATTTCGTCAGCGGAGCCGACATCCACTTTATGGATTGAGATGCAGAGCTTGTTATTGGCATATTTGCTCTGTAGATCAGTCACCAGCTCGTTCATTGCGGTTAGGTTGGTTGCGTATGTTAGGGCGAGATGCACTCCATGTTGGGCAAGCTGGTGTGCACAGGCAGCTCCAATTCTACAAATGAATCGTCAGTTAGTCATTCTCAATCTTGGGGTAACATAAGTGAGTTTGGGGAATAGCTTACCCTCCCGATGCACCGGTGATAAGCGCAAGTCGGTCCTGGATCTCGTTAAGTGACATGATACGACAGAGTTGACGTGTGGTGATATGCAAGGATGCAGAAGTTGACTCTCAAATCTCCAAGTTTGATGTGGTAAAGCAAAAAGAACTGCCCTCGGTTACCCCTCGGAGGCATCTCCGATGGCCCCCCGCATAGCCACCCCGCATCATTTGCCGTCTTGGAGTGTGGGGGTAGCACACGTATCATATAAAGCCATTCCCCTTTAAAAGAGAAGGTTGCTGCTCATATCTCCCATCCAAGCAGACGGTTGCCAGGACTGCGACCGTGGCTCTCCAGATTGGTACATATCGGAACCATTCTGGAACGCATCCAATCCCAACAAGCCATTTGAGATCTGGTCCCCGGATACATAATCGCCCACGGCCTCTAAATCTAACCAGGAGAAGTCATTGGCAGGGCTGAATTGCATGTATCCTGTGTCTGCGACCGGGTTTGGATTCGGGAGAGCTGTTTGCAGTGAGAAGTCACTGTTTCGTTGCGTCTCTGCAGATGAGGTCGATTTGGGCTTCCACAGAAGTTCTAGAAGGCGAGCATACCGCGCCCCAACGTCGTCGGCACCGGCACTTGCTTGTTTGAGTACTTCAGTGGTTCGGCCGACAAGGCCTTGGACTTTTGCTTCTTCTGACGGGACCATCATTCCGAAGGAACGAGCCTATGTATCAGTCAGATGATATGCAGGAAAGGAGGAATTCAACAAGAATCTTACCTTGTAGAGGAAAACGGCAGAGTAGATGCCATACCTAAATCGCATGAGCTGTTTGCCTCCACATAGCACAACGAAAGGGAAACTTACAAGTAGAAGCGGAGAGGCATGAAATGAAGATGCTTCTCAGGATCTACTAGATCCACAAGGATTGTCAGGTATGATTTGGCCGCGTCAACAGATTCATAAATAAACCGCGAATCCTGCATCGAAGCGACATTGTTGAATGTCGACCGTAGATGTTCTCGCTGGCCTTGTAGGTCGGTTTTCGGTTTGGCTAGCGATTGCGAGATCGCAGCTTGGAACGCGAAAGCAGTTGTATAAAGACGCAAGTACTCGTATGACAACTGCAGTGTTGCTCGCATAGGTGGTGAGCCTATTGATATGTCAGAACTACAACATACTTAGGGGCTCAAATAATCGAGCAAAGGTCAACTTACAGTCCAACGACCCCCAAAGTGACTTCCACCGCAGAATCGCCAAACGGAAGTCATCCACATATTTAACATAGTCTCCCATCAGCATCATCTGGTTACTAGTACGCATCCCCGAATACAAAACCTCATGAACATTCCCGTAAAGCTGTGTAAGATCCAGCATAGCCTGAAAGATCTTCGCATAGTCTTCCTCGCCCTCGTTAACCGGCTGTAGCGACGGAAAATCCTGACTGACAAGACCAGTCATGGGCCCCGGGCCACGAGACCAGAAAGCACGTCCAATGCGCACCGAAATCAATCGATCAGAGACATAGCAGCTCGCCCATGCCAGCCGCCGACGAGCCTCACTCTCTTGATCACCATAAGGATCCCCACGGAAAGAAGTGCGATCCATGCCGATAAAATACCCTGAGCGTAATGCAAGCCCGACATGCATCCACGCAGCGCGGTCTTCTTCTCCACGCCCAACACGCTCAATCCGAGGCCGCAGTCCTTGCGGTTCCCACTCGGCAAGCAACAGAAGCGCTTCGACCGCTTCAACATCACACTCCGCGCCCGCAGCAATGCCAGAAATCAGCTCATGCATGTACTTTGAGCAGTACTCGTGGATCTCGGGCTGGTCGACCAAGTCCTTGGAGGCGATCGTTAAGACCGCAGTGAGCAAGTGCTTCTCATTTGTGGCGAAGATGTCTAGGGCGGTGCGCGTGAAATACTTCCGCGGCACGAGGGGAAGATACTGATGGAAGTTCTCCGCATAGCGGGAGATCAATTGCCACACCGTTTCTGGATCTAGGGCGCACGATTGAACGAGTCTATATGATTTGATGCCAGTGGTTGTGCTGCTAAAATCTGGGACAACGCCGTTGCGCAGGCTGTTGTATACTGGGAATGTCGTTGGCTCCGACCGAACATGGTCATTGCGGGGCACGGGAGTTGTCCCTGTGCCTTCCGTAGCGATGCCGGTCAAGCATTGCCAAGCGTCTGATGGATTACGCGGAACAGATGATATAGAGGTATCATCTTCCTCGACAGATGTCGAGGCTGGTGCTGGTGGGTTAGGTGGCAAGAAGACTACCGGCCCAGGATAGGATGCCGATTGCACTCTATGGTTTTCAGAGTTGGTTGGGCTTAATGCTTCGGAATCCTTGCTTGGCGAGTGATTGGCGGGTGTAAAGTTCTTGATTTTGTTCTTTCGGATTCGACGACCTCCGCGATTTGAGCCACCTAGTATGCATTCGCGGTTTTCGCGTACGCAGCGCTGACAAGGTGGTTTGCCTGGGTTGCCGTTGGAGTCTCTGCATGCGATCAGCGCGGAACCAACTATACTGCAGATCCGGGGAAATCAAGGAAGAAAAGAGAGAGTCTTACAGGTCACATCGGGACTTGCGCTGTCTGCAATGCAAGCAAGCTCGAGACACGCGTTTAGCGATATCACGCCGTGAAGCTTCCGAAGATTCTTCGTCCATGGCTATAGAAACATTGAAAAGTACAAAATCAAAGTCCAAGGTCCCCACAAGGAAGTCCTCAGACCCTTACTCATCGTGTCCATGCTCTTGGTTGTGTGGGGGAACGGGGTTGATGCGCCAACGTTAAATGATTTTACCTGCTTTTTGCCTCTATAAAGGGACTATATTCTTACTTTTTAGAACTGGATGATATTAGAGTAACTTGAACACTTATACTAAAATATTAGTGACTTAGCTCTCCATTGCTATCTAATAGCTTCATATTTAAATGTCAAGGAAAAGAACTCAATTGCCGACGGCTAATGACCCCGGCTATAGGTATTACCCGATCGGAGAACCCCCGCGTTCTCCATTTTTGGTCGCTTTTGGTTATTTGGGGGCTCCTCCCTTTTGCCCAGGTGGTTTCTTTTTCCTTTTTATTCCTTTTGTTTCAAAAAAGATCTTTGCTTCATATATCCATATTTACCTTGACAATGACAGACGTAATGTCCCTCTTCTCCCTAAAGGGGAAAACCGCCATCGTCACCGGTGGAACACGAGGCATTGGCCAAGCTATGGCTTTCGGTCTGGCTGAGGCCGGCGCCGATATTATCTTGATTCAGGTGAGTCAGCCGGAAAGAGTTAGAGAGCACGTGCTGACATCTCAATAGAGAGACGACACCAACACATCAACCAAGGATGAGATCATTAATCGCCTGGGACGTAAGGCCTGGATCCACGTTGCAGAGCTCGGGGACCGGAAAGCTGTCAAAGGCATCATCCCCGCATTGATCAGCCAAGGCCTGAAGCCAGAGATTCTGGTGAACTGCGCAGGGATCCAACGGAGACACCCGGCTGAACAATTCCCAGACGAGGACTGGGACGAGGTGAGCCCATATATGAGACCCCTAATATAATTTCCCCTTGAAACACTATAAACTCATTGGTGGGAAATGATTTATAGGTGTTGGAAGTCAACTTATCCTCGGTGTTCATTATGTGCCGAGAATTTGCCGCCTACCTCCTGGCCCGTGACGTTTCTGAATTCCCCCAGGGTCGTCGGGGCTCCATCATTAATGTCGCATCTCTGCTCACGTTCCAGGGTGGAATTACGGTCCCCGCCTATGCAGCCTCCAAGGGTGGCATTGGGCAGTTGACCAAGGCGCTCTCGAACGACTGGATCGCCAAGGGAATCAATGTCAACGCGATCGCACCCGGTTATATTGCTACTGATATGAACACTGCCCTTATCAATGATGCTTCTCGCAATGCTAGTATTATGGCACGTATCCCTGCTGGCCGATGGGGAAACCCTGAAGATTTCAAGGGCGCCGTGGTGTATCTAGCCAGTCGGGCGAGCAGCTATGTGTCTGGTGAGGTCCTCACAGTTGATGGTGGATGGATGGGACGGTAAATGTTTGAATATGGCATGATTTGACTAGAATTTCATATATAACAGATTTCTGTATAAGTTACAAGAATAGTTCGGACATCTCTTTTCGTCCTCCGTACGGGAGTCCTCCGTAGTGTTTTGATCTTTTTAGTACTTAGAGGTGGTCAGTGCGCAGTTCCTGAAACTTCACAGCAATGTCTGACCAAAGACTTCACATGTCGGGTGTTCATCGGATATCCACCGGATAAATTGTGAAGTCTGCAATAGATGATGTTTCAGAGTTACAAGACCTCTCATCCAAAAGCGTCACGCTCAGAGTTGAACTTGGATCTGCAAGGATCATCAGCAAATCACCACTTCTGTCGAAAGGGGCCACTAGTCTCCTTGGAAACACCGGCGTCACTAGTGTCACCAGAGGAGTCCCTTTGATAGGCTCTCGGTCATTTAAACGCCTTCAACACTTGAAGAGTCAAACCATAGGGGGATTGAGGGAAACATGACATGTCTATGCTTACTTTTCTCCTTCAAAACTCCGTCTTCAGGCCGATCTTTCTTTTTCCATTTCCATTCTCTTGGCTTTCAGGCAGTCGGCTGGTTTCGATTGAATACACTCGCTTTATAACTATTGCTTGGCTCTATATATCCTGGTCTAGCCTCGACATTGTCTCCCATTCTTGACAAAACGTGCCCTCCCTTGCATTCCAGATACCTAAAGTGAGCTCTCTATTTTCGATTCTTGATGACGCGCTAATTTCTCTCGAATTCCTAAAAGATCAGGGTTGTTTTTGGGTCGCTTTGTTGACTTCAACCTGGACATTCACACTGAAACAATCCTCATTGTTCATTGTCAACCCCCAAAAACGAACCAGCCACAATGTTCCCATTATTACACATTGTCTTTGTCTGATACAATCAAAGAGGGTCTCTACTATATCGACTTACTTTCGCCAACCCTGTCTATAATCTATTTCATCTGATCTATCCACCATCTTCGATTTCGATTCCCCGCAAACGCCCACATCCAGTCGATACTCTAAATCTTCATATTTTGATCTGAGTTGTCAAGCTCCTTGAAACATAATCCAGATTGACACTCGACTAAGGGGTTGTGCAACGCCGAGAGCACAGCCTTGCATGTGTTCTGCCCAGACGACATCTTTCCTTTTTCATTATCTGCGCCTCTTCAATGGCAACAACTCATCCACATACCGCGGCACGAGGGTACGGGTCGAACACCACATACATATATGAGTACTCAAGGGGCTTGGGTGGCGTGGACGTACCTCGCGATGTGATCATTACTCGGATCATCTACATTTCCCTGAGCGCCGTGGCATTCGCATTGTTCTGTGGCCGAATAGCCCAGATCAGCCATGCCTATCTACGCCAAATTACCGCATCTGGTGCAAACAAGCGCCAGCAGACCTTCTGGGCCCAGGAACAATCATCCTGGTGGTCAAACCTCAAGAAACACATCCTATACGCCCCATTAGGAAAGAAGAGGCACAACCGAGAATTACAACTCTCTTCCGCTGTCAATGTTGGCACCTTGCCCTCCCGACTGCAGACCATCCTGGTTGTACTATACTTCGCCAGCCAGGTCACATACTGCGTCTACCTGGACTATAGTGTCAATGAAAAGGCAGCCCTGGTGGCCGAGCTGCGCGGCCGATCCGGGACGCTGGCCGTTCTCAACATGATCCCGCTCTTCCTCCTCGCTGGCCGAAACAACCCCTTGATCCCTCTCCTCCACATCAGCTTCGATACATACAACCTCCTCCACCGCTGGCTGGGCCGCACGGTCGTTCTCGAATCAGTTGTACACACAATTGCATGGGCTGTCAACGCTGTCGACGAGGAAGACTTCACCCGCATGTTAGCCCGCCTACGCGATACCCCCTTCTTCACCTGGGGCCTGGTAGGCACGGCCTCAATGGTCTTCCTTAGCCTACACTCTCCTTCACCCATCCGCCACGCCTTTTACGAGACCTTCCTACACCTGCACCAGCTCGCCGCCGTACTCTCCTTCCTCGGCGTATACATGCATCTACGGATAGACAGTCTCCCGCAGCAAAGCTGGGCGAGAGCGATCGCCGCAATCTGGCTAGGCGACAGACTCGCACGCCTCTTCCGTCTCGTCCGCCTCAACATCTCAATGTCCGGCACAACAACAATGGTCGTCCAAGCCCTCCCAGGCGAAGCCTGCCGCGTAACCTTCCACCTCCCAAAACTCGTCCAAATCGACCCAGGCTGTCATGTCTTCGCCTACATCCCCAGCATATCCTGGTGGATGTCTCACCCATTCTCAATAGCCTGGGCCGAACCCAGCGCAAGCAACACAGCAACACTCCTCCCAAACACAACCCAACCCCCAACGAAGGGCACATACATCGACCTAGAAAAACAATCCGATCTCCCCACCAAACCAACAAAGCCAACAACCCAAGTCTCTCTCATAATCGGTGCCCAAAAGGGCATGACCCGCCGCCTCTATAATCTCGCCAACGCATCCCCCTCAAAATCCCTCACTATATCAGGCTTCATCGAAGGCCCCTACGGCTCAAACCCAACAAACCCTTCCAGCTACGGCACGACAGTCCTCTTCAGCGCCGGCGCAGGAATAACTCACCACCTCCTCCACACACACGCACTCGTCACACAAGCTGCACAGAACACCGCCGCAACGCGAAAAGTATACCTGATCTGGTCCGTCCGCTCTACAGACCACCTCGCCTGGGTAAGCAGCTACATGGACCAGATCCTGCGACTACCCAATCGACGGGATATCCTCGTTGTTAAACTTTTCGTCTCGAAGCCACGTCGCGCAGCGGATATCGTTAGTCCTTCTGCGACAGTGCTTATGCATTCTGGTCGATGCAGGCCTGATGTTGTTCTTGATGAGATTTTGCCGGGTAGGACGGGTGCGATACTTATTAGTGTTTGTGGGCCTGGGGCTTTTGCAGATGAAGTTAGGTCTGCAGCTAGGCAGAGGATTGGGAAGGGGGCTGTGGTTGATTTTGTTGAGGAGGCTTTTACGTGGTGATCTTTGGTTCCTGAAGCTTGTATGTTTTGTTTTTTTACTCCCCAAGGGGTTGCTTTTCTAGGTTTTGTTTAAAAAAATTTCTTGCTTTTTCTGTGCTTTGCGGTTAGCGGACTCATATAACGTTTAATGTTCAAGTGTATACATCACTGTCATAACTTGTATCTCTAGATTTTTCCTGCATAGAGATGATGACCTCTTATTGAGGGAGAACCTTAGACGAGAATTTACTGTCTAAACTAATTAGATGTGCACGAGATACTTACATTAGAAATGACCAGTATGTAATTGAATAAGAGGCTCTATGCTAGTATATTTATTAGATAGGACATCCCCATCTGTAAGACCAGGTGTAATGTGTAAATAAGAAAAGAAAGTGCAACAAGAGAAGTGGAGAGATTAGAGATGGCGGTCTAATGCAGTCTTTTAAAGAAAGAAACAGTAGCGCTCGGAAGCCTGTTCAGTTGAGCGGAGAGAGAAAAAAAGAAAGAAAGGAAAAAAAGAAAGAAAGGAAAAAAAGAAAGAAAGGAAAAAAAGAAAGGAGGGTGGGTATCAATCAAGCAGTCTTAGTTTTCTTGCTGCGTGTACCCTTGGGCACACGAGCAAGCCAGTAGATACCAACAGCGGCAGCGATATTGAAGAGGATATACACCCACATGAGGCCGAAGTTGCGCCACGCGTCGCTGTAGGAACTGCTCACGCCCATGAGGAAAGTGTCGGTGTTGTCGACGGTGCAGAAAGAGCAGTCGCTAGTGGCGTTGGAGTTCATGAGGTAACCGCCACGGCCGGGAACGTCAGGTGTTCCGAAGATGAAATCGTGCATGTATTCGCCACAGGTCATGCCTACTGTAGGCTCGAAGTGAAGCAACTCGATGTCCTCACAAATGACTTTTGTACCAGATGTGCCGGTCGACAGCATTGCAGAGACTAGGTAAGTGAATGGCGAGAGGCGGTACATAAAGATCCAGAAGCCGGGCATTGTCTGGGGGGTGGCCAGGACACCACAGAAGATCAGACAAAGGGAGAAGAGCAGGTTAGCGAGATTGCCACCTGTTTCCGCGAGCTCAATGCCGGCAATCATCATGTGGGCGAAAGTGCAGGTGAAGAGCATGAAGGTCAGGATGAGGAGCCACATTAAGGCACCGCGCTCGTGGAGGTCCTCGGAACTGGTGTTGCGTTCAAGTCCGATGGGGTAGTACCAGCAGAGGAAGATGAGGACGGACATGAGGGCGTTCCAGGGAAGTTCAACGGTGATATTTGCGGTCATGAAGGCTTGCCAAGAGTATGATTTCGAGGGGCGTTCACGGACTTCGTAGAGGGAGCGCTGGGTGACGAAGTGCGGCATAATTTGTTGCACCAAGTTTCCGAAGACTGTCATCAACATGAAGACACTGAACATCTGGTTCTGGAGACCTTGTAAACTGTTCTGGGCGTGGAAGAAAGAGAAACCGACGTAAAGCGCCGTCAAGGTGCAGAGCGCAACCTTGGAGTAGATATAGACTGGGGTTCGCCAGTACTGGCTGAACACACGAACGAGACACTCCCAGAGTTGGACGGTGAACGGTGCAGCGAATTCGTTGAAGCCGGTTGGGTCGTTGTCGTTTGTGGCAACGGGCTTCAGAGAGAGATTGGACTTGAGCTCAGCGAGGTGGTTGTGAACTTCCTGGCGCTCAGGGCTATCGCGCCACACGGCAGGCCAGTCAATCTCACTGTGGGTTCCGGGTGCAGCTCCAATTACCTCCAACATCCACTCGGCCGGATTGGCCTCGGGAGACAGCTTGGGTGCACCGTTTCGTTCAAAGTAGCTGGAAAGCGTGGAAGACTGCTCGCCGATTTCTCCAAAATAGACGGTCCTACCACCCTTGGCGAGGAATAGGAGACGATCGAATCGCTGGAAGAGCATGGCAGAGGGCTGGTGAATAGTGCAGAGAATAGCCTGGCCGTGCTTGGTCAAGGTATCAATGAGATCCAAGATAGACCAAGATGTCTGACTGTCAAGACCGGAAGTAGGCTCGTCTAGGAACAGAAGCAGTTGCGGCTTGGCGGCCAGCTCGACACCAATAGTAAGACGCTTACGCTGTTCGACATTGAGACCCTCGCCGGGGACACCGACAACAGCATCCGCATAGTGTTCCATTCCAAGAAGTTTAATCACTTCCTCGACGTAGTCGAGTTTCTCCTGGCGAGGAACGTGACGAGGTTGACGGAGAACAGCACTGAAGCGGAGAGCCTCACGGACGGTGGTAGTGTGAAGATGGAGATCCTGTTGCTGGACGTAGCCAGTCTTGCGCTGGAAAGACTGGTCGCGAGGGCGGCCATCAACCAACATTTCACCAGACACAACACCCATTGTCACGCGCGTGGCAAGGACATCTAGAAGAGTAGTTTTACCGGCTCCAGAAACACCCATAAGAGCAGTACAGGTACCAGGCTTTACCCATCCGTCAACGTGGTCGAGAATGCGACGCTCCTCTTTCTTGATGTTGATGTCGTAGCACACATCCTGCCATTGGAAGATAGCAGTTTGTCTCTGGATTGCGGCAGCGGTGGTTTCTTCGTCGTTAGAGCTAGCGCCATCCTTCTTCTCAGCGGCGGACACGGCTTGGGTCTGCTCAACATCATCCTCGGAGGCGTTAGAGTGCTTGGGGGCGTAGCCGCGACGGAAAAGCAGAACTTCGCCCTTGGACTTTGCCTCGGAAATGTACTCAGTACCAACAAGGTAGACGCACATGAAGAATATCATGAACCCAATCATGATTCCCAGGTTCCTCCACCTGTGACTGTTGGAGTACTGGAAACTTTGAGTATAGTAGTCCTCGCCGTTGATAAAGTTTTGGCCGGCCACGGCTCCTTTCTGCGAGCAGATCTTATTGAACTCCCCGACATTCGTGTAGGAGGGTCCCGCCGGGATGAAAGACTTCGCTTCACAGGTGAAGTTGCGACCATGGAACTCGTTGACAATCAAGCTCTCGAAGCCATAAGCAATCGGGTCAATGTAGTTCATCCAGCGAGACCAACCAAGCATGTTGCGGGTTGGGATGGTGAAACCAGTGTAGATAATCAGACCGAGAATCAGGATGGCGGCAGGGACCAGGGCCTGAGACAGAGTACGGGAGTAAGACGCGATGGTACGGAAAATCATGGACATGGTCATCGTAGTCATGAAAGAGAAGAGTAGGAAGGTGAAGAAGGCGCTGGGGGTTTGGCGAAGACCAGTCATGAAGTAGAGTGTGATATTGAAAGTGATGGCGTTGAGAATCTTGTACGGCATGTCACACAGCATTGAAGAGATAGCTTCGGCAAACGGATGATACATGGCGTAGCGAGCTTGCTTTTCGACAATAGGACGTTGCGCATAAAGAGTCAGGATCTCCAGTGCACTGGAGAAAGAGTTGAGCAGGACAGAGAAGAAGAGAAGGGCACCACGAGAGTAGAAACTGGTCACGTCGTCAGGCATCTGGAAGAAAACCGAACCGATAATCAATGCCATGATCGTGTTTCCAATCAAGGCGGATATAGTCAAACTGTAGTCGCCCTTCAAACGCTGGAAACCACGTGTGACACAGATTTGCACTTGTTCGATGACGGATAGAGTGTATGGAGACTTGGCACGCTGCCCCTTGGACTGCATAGCAGTACGAGACTCGATGAACTTGCCGAGCGACTCGCCACCAATAGGGTACTGCGTATCGAACTCGGCAATTTCTTTCTGAAGCTCCTTGTACGCAGCACTGTTTTTCCAAGCAACGGCGAACTCATCAGGGGTACGGGGAACCATGTTCTCAAAGCCAGACTTAACGATTCGCTCAGCGGGGCTGGTAAGAGAGGTCAGGAAATCGGCGGTAGTCTGACGCTCAGGACAGTGGAAGCCCATGTTGGTGAAAAATTCCCTGGCCTCAGTTGTGCGGCCGAAGTAGATCTGTCGGCCCTCGTACAGCACGGTGACTTTGTCGAAAACATCGTAGGCACTCTGGGATGCCTGGTAGATAGCAACCGCACAGGTGGTACCCGAGTACTTGGACATCAAGCCCAATGTCTTACAGAACTCCAGGGCATTGGCACTGTCCAAACCTCGGGTACTATTATCCCAACATTGCAGAGGGCTTCCGCAGAGGGTGGCCTCGGCGATACTGACACGCTTCCGCTCACCACCGGAGACGCCACGGATGAAATCGTTACCGACCTGAGTGTTGATAGTGTGCGAAAGACCAAGCATGGCCATCACGACATCACGCATGTGCTCTGCATACTGATGGCGAGTGACTCCCGGCAAACGGTTGCGCGGGGTACGAGCCATAGCAGCAAACTTCAAAGTATCTCCCACAGAAAGCTGGGGGAAATGAACATCGGTTTCGGCAGTGTAGATGGCCTCACCGCGGAACTCGTTACGCATCTGCTTATCAGAGATTCCTTGGTAGTTCATGTGAGAATTGTCATCCTTGAAAATACCGTTCATCTCTCCTGCAATGGTCTTCAAGAAAGTTGAACAGCCGGATCCAGGGCGGCCGAGGACGACCAGCATCTCGCCGCTCTTAATGAGACCATCGAAGTTGCTGAGGATCTGAATCTTCTGCTTGCCAGTGCCGGTCATCTTGCGGAACAAGGCACCAATTTCCAGAACGGAGTTGGCCACATCCTTTTGGTAATCTGTGGGACTACCAAATCCGTGCACACTGAGGTTTTTGAACCCCAGACCAGCCTGACGCTTCGGATAACGTTCTGGGTCGCGTGATTGGATAGCAAGAAGATTCTTCATCCAATCCCTGGCCTTGAAGTTTTCACTGTGGGGGTTGAGTGTCGATTCCTCATGGGTTTCGATGAATGGATTCTCTGCATTGTGGGTTGAGACAGAGAAGCGTGTTGACTGGCGGGTGAGCTGCTGGGCTAGGCGGGTAATCTCGACCTCGCTGTATCCCTCGTTGCCAATCTCGTTCTTCTCATTAGCGGTGTCATCGGTGCTCACGCTAGCTGTGGGGTCATGGCGGCGAGATTCCATGTGGGCAGCATGTAAGTCCTGCACATCTTGAGTGCCGGTGACGTTGGAGTTGAATGTCCCTAGAAGCGACATGATGACCTTCCAACAAGGTCACTATCGGATAGGAGACAGGACTAATTAAACTAGAAAATATGAATATAAGAGGTGATCACCATTAATCTATTAGTTAAAAGGAAGGGTTTGGAATAAGTATACAAGAAAAAGGAAAAAGGGTGATATGAAGACCCGGACTCGGAAAGACTGTACCCTTTACCCGAGAAAAATAAAACCGGGGACACCCGTTGAAACAAACACGGGCGGAGCTGTAAGTTTCCGTGAATTTTTGTGTTTTAGATTTTTCTATGACTCTAGCTCTTTGGGGGCTTGCCAAGAAACATGGCGATATCTCTTAGGATAACAATAGCTTTGACTTTTCGATACGGCGCGGAACGAAGATGAATACGACATATGACTCAATATTACTCTCCATGTACTTATACTTCGATCTGACCAATAAAGGAATATGTTTATCATGTACATGTACATGAACCATGTTCTTCATCTACACGTGTATAAAGTCAAAGAGTTCCAGAAGGGTTCCGGGAGTGTCACTTTCCGTTCCACATGGCCCCTCGGATGTCCGGGTGTGGTCTATCCGAGCTGACTCAGCTAAGAGCCCTCGAGACCTCAAGGCCCCATTTCAACGCTAAATCGCGTATAAAGTGGACCTCTGGATGGAATCTGATCTACTCCGTACGGGTACTCCGTATTCCGTTAGTAAATATGTTATATAGACCTAGGTAAAACCGCCTAACCCCTGGTATCTACATGTACGAACTAGTACCAAATACTTTCGTCCGCATTTCATCCGAGTCAAGATCTCGGGGGTCTCTGAAATTCCTGAATCTTACTGTCAGATTAGGTGCCTAGGCCTCCCTTGGGGCTGATATGCAGATGGTCCGTGTCCTAGGCGTCAGCAATATTTACGCCATGGCATAATTCTGTTCGGTTAAGCAGGCGATTCAAAATCTGTAAATCAGCCACGAAGGGAAAAGTGAGATATCGAATCATAATCATCTACATTGTACATTGGATATTTAAAATAAATAAAAACAAACAAAGGGGTGTGTCAATCGTTGTTTCCCAACATTGGAAGGAACCCACAAAAGCAACATTCTAATCATGGAAACCAGTCATATTCAAGACTTAAGGCATGTCGGTCACAGCCTCGTCATCCGTGTCTTCATCCTCGATCAATTCCACCAACAGATTGCCACCACGGCCAATCTTCTCTCTGATCGACCCTCCCTCATCAACGGGATACACCACCCGAGGCATTGGTGAGACTAGTCGAAATCCGTATTGGTGCACAAATCCCTCTGGTTCACTCGTCACAGGTTGCTCTGTATCCTGCTCTTGTATGACTTCGTAGCACTCAACCACTGCGTAGATCTCTTCAATGTCCGCATCGGGTGCAAATTTGCGCATGATACGATCGCCCGATGGGAGCCGCACGCTAATACGAACGGCATCCTTGACATCTGGTCCGGGCTCCGCGCTAAGCGATTGTCCGCGCCAAAGCTTCCATTGAGCGAGATTGCGGCGCCGCTGCTCCTCTACCGCCTGTCGGCCAGCAGCTTCCTGTTCTTCACGTTGACGTTCCATCTCCGCTTCCCGGCGCTGGCGCGTCCGTTCACGGTCGATCGCCAGCGACCGCTCGTAGGCTGAATCTTGCTCTTGGCGGAGGCTACGCGAGGCTTGTTGCTCCGCGCGGGAAGATCGGAGTCGCTCTAATGGCTCGCTATTAGCTGTCACGACTGCCCGGAGCTTGTTCACCACCTCGGATGGCGTAGTGAGGCCTGCGATCCGTCCTACGACAGACATGGCGGTTGACGAAACATTCGGGGTATGGACGACGACCGCTGCGAAGGGAAACTTGGTGCATTTCAATGAGTTGGCGACTTGGTATGCCTCGGAATCTCGCACATTGCCACCCCACACCAGAAGGTTGTTCTGGGAGTCGTTGATGAATTCCACTACCTCAGGTGCCAGCAGGGTATTACGGACCCAGCTGTTAGTATCGTCGTGCTCTGGGGATAAGAGAATGACCAGGAGGTACTTCAAGTCGCGATGGGCTTTTTCCAACGCCATGTTGTATCCGTTCTCCAGGAACGGAATCGGGTTGGATTCATACTCCTCCTCGAACTCGCGGATAAAGCGAGCGGCAGTGTCCTTGGGACCGAGGGATCGACGGCCAGTGGTATTCCGGCGAGCGCCTTGCAGCGCAGGGTTCGCCGTCCTGTTGAACAAGCGTGGCAAGAAAGGGAAGAGGGCCCCAAAGAGACGGAATGAACTGCAGAGGAGTCGATAGACCAGATTAAATGGACTGAGAAGTAGACTAAGAATAAATGGAGGTCGGTAGATATGCTGGTCTCCTGATTGTGTGTCAACTCGCGGAGCTGGATCTGTAGCTGTGGCACGAGTAACTTGCGACAAGTGTTCGTTCAAGTCGTCGGTCATTAAATTCTGGGTTCGGCGGTTGGGTTGGGGCGGAGGCGGGCGGTCCATCGCAGCGCGGGCTTCTTCAAGGGGATCCGGGCCTTCCCCATCGAAGAACTTGGATATAGCAATCTATCATGCGGGGATCAGTCAAGTTCGTACGCTTAGCGAGAAGATGGAGAAGATAGACCAACCTGCACATTCCACTGTGACCGGCGCAGCAGGGGAATTGACTCTGAAGGCTCTTGGCTAGTAACAGCCATGTACATTTCTAGCGCAGACTTCTCGCTATCGGAAAGTTGGTCCAGGTCAACCTCCGGTTGTGACATCTTGCTGGTGAAGGACCGTAGGCCATAAACTCAAGGATGGGCGTGATGTCAAGATATATAAAAACGAATAGCCATGAATTGAAGGATCATATAAGATTGTTCATTGACTACGTGCACAAATTTCACGTAGAATGCTAAGAAGATGTCGAAGCTCAAGTGGCCTCAATGGCGAAGCTCATTGATGTTCTGACCGCCTGGTCCGTGCGCATATCCCCCTTCACTCGGCATCGTTTCTCGCCCCGCGTCTTTCATTTTCATCAGTTCTGTCGCTCTCAGTCATTCCTTGGGATGAGAGACGGCTTTGGTCTTATCCTTATATACCATTCATGCTTATTGTTATCGGCTGAGATACCGCCCGACGTCCGTGGGTTCTCCCGGGATTGACCCGCCAATCGCCAAACGCGTGGATCACAGTAACTTGAATTTATATAGGATCAAAGCAAGGGAATGCGGTTTTCACCCAGTAGCATCCTTTGTTCCCTACCGAGTCCGGTTTCAATGGGGATCTTTTTGCGCTGATCCGCACCATCAAGTGGGTATCAGCCAGATATCATGGCGTCTGCCGGAAAGCCTCCATTGGAGGATGCTCGTCGGACGACAGGATCACCGAAAATGAAGAGCCGTGGTGAGTGTGCTTTGAATAGTCTGGCGTATCACTTCCATTTCAGCTCTGAAATGGGCAAGCTGGACATCAATGTCGAATCTGAGACGGACAGAGTTGCTAACAATAATGATTTTGCTTGATAGAGAATGCAAAAGACACATTGTGCCGCAACGTGACCATATACGGGCGATGCCGCTATGAAGATAAAGGTATTGGCAAACCTTGATCACAGCCAGCGTGGGTGGTGAAGCTGATTTGGAACTCTTGTATCTAGGTTGTGCTTTCAATCATGACCCGTCGAAGCTCAATGCAAACCAGTCGGACAGGTGCGATGCAAGATTGGTCTTTAGACGAAAAACATTGGACGAACTGACAAGGACTGTCTCGTTTGATAGCAAAAAACGGTTCAATGTCGACTCACCTAGTTTTACCCCATCCTTGCTGTCTGGGAACGGGGTATCAGCACCAAAAAAGTCCACCGCTATATCTCCTAAAGCTGCCAGTGCAGCTCCTTTCCAACCTCGAACAACATCATCACGTATGTGCTTTGTGGAAGCAGGAAGAGGGTTACAAGGGAAGCCACTGACACGTGAAAAAGGTTCGAACACGAGTACACCAACAACGCGGTCAGAAGCTGTCCAAGACTGGGCGGTAGCCGATGTGCAGGAATTTGTTCCTCAGGGCTTTGAGCACGTGGTCAGTCGTCCCTGCCCTATTTTGATGTCCCTTGTGTTGCTTCTTCTTCTTTCTTGAAACCATCCCATTCTCTTCACTCTAGCTGTATCATTATCATCATCCCATCTCTATCATCACGATGGTTCTGGGTGGCGATAGACTTGTCAACGGCAAATTGTCTGCCCTGGCAGAGGACTTTGATCCTTTGCCTGAGCATTCTCGCCTCCCGTACCTCACCTCGCGTATGAGCCTCGGCGCTGACGTTCCCCAGACACCTCTTCAGGGCAATGGAAACGGAGGAATCACCCCCACGGGTGCATTTGATCCTTTTGTGACTACCCCAACTCCCATGACTCCTGGTGCCGTTGGCCCTGTTTCTGCCAATCCTTATTCCCACGACCCTACTGGCGCGATGGGAGGTGCTTTCTTTGCAAACCAAACTGGATTCCAGCAGCCGGTACGTTGGTATCCACTGGATACACCTCTTTGTTGCTTTGAATGAACCCTAACCGCCCAATAGATTCAGTACCATCTTTATGCCCCAATTGGCCCTCACAGCCAGAACACATTGGGATACCAGCGCAACGTGCATGATCTCTTTATCCCTAACGACTTGCGCGAAGAACTGCAGAAGAAATCCGCAGCTACTCTGCAAACTCTCCCTAGTATGTTGGATCGCAATTGACAGTAATTTGTACTCAAGCTGACGGACTTGGAAGACACTCAACTTCCTGCCCAGGTGGACTATTTCCACTCCCTTGTCCCCCTGGATCTCAGTCATCAGAAGAATGCTGCGACCTTCGGCTACCCAAGCTGGATCTACAAGGCTCAGTCTAGCAAAGATGGCACCTTCTATGCTCTTCGCAGACTTGAGGGTATGACAATCTCCCATCTTTTTCTGTTGCTTCAGACTAATCTTTATAGGTTTCCGTTTGACCAATGAGAAGGCTATTCGTTCTGTGCAAGCCTGGAAGCGCGTCTGCAACGCCAGTGTAGTGACCATTCACGACGCGTTCACCAGCCGCAGCTTCCAAGACAGCTCTTTGATTTTTGTGACTGACTATCACCCACTGTCCAAGACACTTGCAGACCAACATCTAAGTGCTGCAACCGGGCGCTACCCAAGCCGTCCCAATTCCCCTATCCCCGAGCAAATTCTCTGGGGCTACATGACACAGATTGCCAATGGCCTCAAAGCGATTCATGCTAGTGGTCTTGCCGCCCGAGTGCTCGAGCCTAGCAAGGTTTTGATTACCGCGAAGACCCGTATTCGCATCAACGCCTGTGCTATTCTTGACGTGGTGCAGTTCGATACCCAGCGCACCATGGCTGACCTCCAGCGACAAGATCTAGTGAACTTTGGCCAAATGATTGTCACCCTTGGCGCCAATTCGCCCGCTCTCGTCCATAACCCGACTAAAGCTATGGAACATTTCACTCGCGCTTACAGCCCTCAGTTGAAGAACTCCGTGTTCTGGCTGCTGAATGGTCTGCAGAAGGATCAGGAGCGAACCATCGACACTTTTATCACCGGCATTTCATCCCAGCTGATGTCGACTTTTGATTCGGCACTCCACCTGGATGATCAGCTGACCTCTGATCTCGGCCGCGAGCTGGAAAATGGACGACTTGTACGTCTGTTGGCCAAACTCGGGCTCATCAATGAACGCCCTGAATACGAACTTGACCAGCGCTGGTCGGAGAGCGGAGAACGCTACTTCTTGAAGCTTTTCCGCGATTACGTCTTCCACTCGGTGGATAACCAAGGCGACGCGGTGACTGATCTTGCCCATATTATCACTTGTATGAACAAGCTTGATGCGGGAACTGAAGAAAAGATCCATTTGGTCAGTCGCGATGAGCAGAGCTGCTTCATTGTCAGCTACAAGGAGGTCAAGAAAGCTCTTGAGTCTTCCTTCCAGGCTCTGTCAAAGCCGGCTAGACGAATGCACTAGTCGAAACATTTTACATTGCGGTTATGGTGTCTGCTTGCTTGTTTACTGCTTTTGATCACCTATTTGATGCTATCTCTGGAATTTGGCAGGCTGTCAACTAGAGGCATTCGGGGGGGTTAACTCAAGGTTTAAATCTTGTTCTTTATTTTGCAAGCACCGATCTCGCTCACCACTATGAACAAACATAGGAATGGAAATTTTCAAATTGCTTCCTTTCATCGTAGGCCTGTAGGCGCCACAGTTCACCGCGAGTCACCCCAGGTAGGATATGATACCGCAGCAAGCTGGAGATGAACTTGGGACTGAGGCCATTTCGCCCTCGTGAAAGTTCCTCCAGGGCATGGTTCGTCAGCGCGAAGAAGGTGTGATTTGATTTCTGGTTGTACCAATGCCCAAACGACGTCGGATGGCCTGGATGAAAACTGTTCAGTTCTCGCTGGTCCGGTCGTCGTACCATGCACAGACTCGAGAGGCACAACTTGAACCAATAAGAGCACCAGTTATCGCTGAAAACATGTTACATATTCCAATCAAGACTGGAATAGGGGAATACAGACGTGGAGTTATATTTGGCGGTCTCAGTTCCAGTGCTTGCTTTCGTTGAGATCTTGTACTCACATACAATTATAATTCTCTGCTATACAACGAAAAGCGGGCGGTATTAGAAGAAACGGTAATAGTTCCATCTTCCTAGCCAAACTCGAGATATGCATCAAATGATATTTCTCATGTACACATTTCCTTTTTGTGGCATTTAATCCAGGTCCGGCACAGGCAGCCCATTGACAATCTTGACTTTCCGGCCTAGCTTGTCCAGCGCGACCTTGGAGTTGTATTCTCTCAACTTGCTCGTCTCTTCGTCAGACACAAGCACAAAGTCATAAGTGAGGAGGGCATGGCCCTCGGGAACGTTATATTTCTTAGCGATCTCAGCGTCAGCCTTGCCGATGTCCACAGTCAAGGAATCCTTAACGCCAAAGACTGCATCGGATGTTTCGTAAGGGTCGTTGCGGAGATAGAGAGCGCTAAGACTATAGTTAGCATGATATTCGAAGTCGAAAACAATAGAACATACGTAATCAAGTGATCATAACCCTCCTTCTCAAACATAAAGTGCATATGCGAAGGACGATACGGATGACGATGCAATTTCTTCAACAACTTCCCAACAGGCCCATCATGAGGAATGGGATATGGCACCGGCGTAATAGCCTTAAACCAAAACAAGCCCTCGTTATCAGAGCGCATAACACACCTCCCATCAGGAGTCTCCCTACCCGCATACTGGACATCATAATGACCTGTGGAATCCGTCTCCCAGATATCAATCTTAACATCAGACACAGGGTTCCCATTCAGATCACGCAGCGTACAAACAACCAACAAGGGCTCGCCTTTGGGATCATGCGACATGGAATCACCGGCGGGCATTTCCTCCGCGTCGTGCGTGTGGAATGGACCTAGCACGGTTCCCTCTGTGGATCCCTTGGGTTTGGGGTGATCGATTGAGTCGACGAGGATGGACAGACCTAGGACGTCGGACAGCAGGATGTATTCTTGTCGGACTTCTGTGCAGGTCTGGCCGACTTCGGTTAGGAAGCGGAGGCCGGTCATCCATTCTTCGCTGCTGAGACGGGTTTCGCGGGCGAAGTCGTGGAGGTGGGTTACTAGTCGTTCGAGGATGTATTTCATGCGCTCGTCTTCACAGAGGCTGTTGATTGTTATTACATTGTCGGTGATGTTGTCGACAGTTTGGTCTTTCATTGGGGGGATTTTGACTTTGGAGGGGTCCATAGTGAGTGATATTTGGAGAGGAATAGATAAATAGCTAAGAGCTAGAATCTGGGGGCTATATTATATGTGATATGTCATGGTGGGGGTGTTGTTAAGATGAATGGAATACCCGCAGAGTCCCCGCAAGTGGATTTATAGACGGTAGTTCTATAGACCATACAAGTACCGATTCAGCAGATGTATTCGGGGCTGAATATATATCCGGTCCCACATAGAAATAGTTACATTTTGAGATAAAAGATGTATGAAATCAAAAATGAACGCTAATCAGATGGATATCTAACAGTACTCCCACGCCCCTAGGTAAAAACCAAAAATAACTATACACAAATCAATGGTAAGGCTAATTAATATTTTAAGCATGCACCATACGTCGATCACGATCACGATCAGCCTCCCGCTCACGTTCACGCTCTCGGTCGTAAGTACCTGCAGAAACCGGAGCCGGACCTGGAGCAGGAAGAACTGGGTGTTCCCCACGCTCCGCACCACGCTCCTTCTCCTGCACAGCAGCAGCGACACGTGTATGATGATCCACGGTATCCAAAATAGCTTGTCTGAGCCGCTGATTGGCATCGGGGTCCTCATCCTCGACGCGATCCAAGACACGGCCAGAGACAGGAGGGCGGCCATTATTTTCCGTCTCACTCATTGCCCGTCGCGGGGAATTATCTTTTGAAGGAAGCTCCATCGGGACCGTAGATCCAGGAGCCAAGTTCGGGGCGGAGGGAGCCGACTCGCGTCGGTGTTGATGTTGATAGTAGTAGGCGTGGTGCTCTTGTTCTCGAGGACGCTCACGCTCAGCGGAGATCGGGGGCAGTGGGCCCATACCGAACTGGGGTGGGGTGAGGTTTGCGCTGGAGCGGTCATTGTCGATGCGCTCATGGGATACCGTCGATGTCGTGATTCCCGCCCGCATTGCTGTGACTTCGTCTTCTTTGACGTCGCGCCAGGAGCACTTGGCGTGTTTCTTCGTGCAACCAACGCAGGCTGTGAGGTTCTTCAGGCAGTCCATGTGGAGGCGGCGGCAGCGGTCGCAGGGTGGGATTACGCGCTCACCGCGCTGGAGCTCTTCCATGCGAGCTATCATTTCTAGCTTGAAGGGGCCTCCATCATCTTTTTCTTGGTGGATTGATTTTGGCGGTGGGAGGAGAGACGATGGGGTACTTGGGATGGCGACTGGGGTTGCCGTCGTGGGGTTGTAGAGGCTGTAGTCTGCTGGGTCAGAGGCACGAGGCCGAGGGAGTGGTGGAGGGTTGACTGGGGCTGCTGCATCGTCATAGCCACGGGCATGACGGTCAGCTGTTGTAAAAAACCTCTTCATCAAGTCTGCACGGGTGGTTGGGGAAGCACCTTTGATCGATTGCCCGTTGATCATGGTGACATTATCGGTGTTGGTGTGTGAGAACATGAATTGGGATGATAGAGGGTTCTCCTCGGTGTGCTCGCCTTCGGGACGATGAGTGTTGACAGCGACGAAACCAGATGGAGAAGGGTGAGACGATCCATGGCCGTTTCCTGGGCCAGTACCATTTACATCGCGCCATATTTCGGTGACATTTCGGGATTGCGCATGTAGAGAAGCATCATTCTCTCGGCGGGTGACAATAGCATTGCGGCGATTCTTCAATCGATGGTTAAGTTGTCGCGCTCGAGCAGAAACTAAACACACAAGGATTATCAGTAAACACCTAAGCTGATAGATGTATACAGTGATGGCTTACCTTGATCAGCCATTTGAGTTATATGATGCAAGTTCTTCTCAAGAATCTCCAGCGCGCCCAGCTCCTTTTCCTCGTCCTCGATGATAGGCTGGGGTGGGATCATCTTCTGCGGCATGCCAGAAGCAATCAAAACGAAATCCTCCTCACTGATTTCCACGCGACACTGCTTGGTATAGAACTGACAGACTCGCACGCCGTTGCGCGACTTCTCGAGGTTGAACTGCTCGGGCTTATTCTTCGCAAACTCGACCACATCAAGCCAAGTCACAGTAGGTCCATCTTTGCTATGGGATTTCAACACTTGCGGCGGTCCATCGAACAGACGCTCGAAGCGCTTAATCAAGATTGGACCGAGCGGACATGCGCCCAGATTTCCGGCGATGCTCTCGTGGCGATGCAGAACCCCGTCGTATTCACCAAGCAGATGAATGATCGCGGGCATGGTATCATCGACGGAGACGAGCGGTAGGTTGTCAGGGTATTGCCGTGCGAGATAATTTATCTGCAGATGGTTGGAATGCGTTTTGGGCACTTTCGATGAGCCATGATCGGCAGTGGGAGACCGAGGCCGTTTATGAGATGACTCCGCCGTTTGGGGGTGGGATTCCATTGTGGGAGATCCAATATTTAGTTGAAAGTAAAGAGATGGGAAGATAGGAAGAAGTCGCAGAGTCAGATAAAAGTGTGCCGCGGAGATGAACCGGACTTGCGCGGAGAGAAACCGGCAGTTGACTCCTTTTCAAAGACTCAAGCAACATCCATGAAGGAGAAAAGAGAAAAGCTACAGAGGGGACGGAACAGCGCACAGGAGTGGAGAGGAAAAACGTGATCTGTATTTCTGTTGGCCCCGGTCTTGAAGAATTCAATTGTTTTGTTTTTGATGTTGTTTTTTTCTCGTTTATAATTAAGGAATAGTGTTACAGAAATTCCGATTGCAACTTGCGGATATCTTCTAGTAAACTACCTCTTTGGAGCCAGCGGAGTCCCGCCGGAGGGTTCCGCTGGCCTGCGATACGCTGGTTGAGTGTACAACACGCCTTACCTCTTAAATTCTCGCATATTTATGCAGAAAGAAATGCAGAAAGAAGTCCAATAGTCGCAGATCATTCCATATAAGTTTCCATCGATTAACAAAGTTAAGCCTTGAGGCTTGAGGATGACTTGGTTTCGCTGATGCCTGGGCGGACTGAAACATGTTGTTCTCGGAAGCTCGGAGGAAATTACCAATAACCATCTGGCCTAGGATGAAATTGAAGAGAATAACAAATATACACCATAAATATCTACATTTGTAATATACAAAGTAATTGAGAATGTCGTATGTTCCAATGTTGAGATTGGATATCCAAGATACTGGTAATCAACCTGTAAAATACCTCCGAGCGGGATCCCTCAGGGCTACCAAATGCAATCTTACAACCGTAATTGGTAATCATCATACCAAGGCGGACATCTGAATTCCATGCCTGAGGCTAACCACTAAAAATCCCTCATACACGCGCCCACGTACCTTCCGCTATTCCCCCCCCAATACACAGACATACAGACATACAGAGATACGCATCTGTCCACCCTTGTCTATAGATCGAATATCTCGCCTCATCTAATATCCCCCTCCCATTTTGTCAATCCCTCACCTTCTCTCAATTTCACACAATGTCTGAACGAGGTTCATTCCGAGGCGGTCGCGGTCGTGGAGGCCGTGGCGGCCAGGGCCAGCAGAAAAGTGGCGGTGGTGGCGGTGCACAGGAGAAGCCCAAAAAGGAAAACATCTTGGATCTCAACAAGTACATGGACAAGGAGGTCCAGGTGAAGTTCAATGGTGGTCGTGAGGGTATGTTGGATATCTTCTCATATATCCTTCTTTATTTTCCTCTTTGATTCTGCTTTTGGTCTTTGACGACTTCACATCGCCATATATGAAGTATATATGCTAACTCCTAACAGTCACCGGTATCCTCAAGGGTTACGACCAGCTTATGAACCTGGTCCTCGACGACGTTAAGGAGACCATGCGTGGTGAGTTCCAACTTTCTTACTTGAAGCTCCTCCCCATGTCTCTACTTCTTGTATACTAACTTCCGCAGATGAGGAGGGTAACACCACCACCCGCTCAATGGGTCTGATCGTCGCCCGTGGCACTTTGATCGTACTGATCTCTCCCGCTGATGGCAGCGAGGAGATCCCCAACCCTTTCTTGCAAGCAGAAGAGTAAACCAAGAAAAAAAAGCTCTTTCTGACGTATTATCTTCTATCCGGGTTTCATTCTAGGTCTGGATATCATTTCTGGAAATCAACATCTGGATCTGGGTGGAACTTCAAAATCCTACACACCTAATGTCCCACTGGCTTTCGGCGTGCGCCGGAACATACGCTCATCAGTAGCTACGAAGGGAACGAACGCAATATGATGGTTTCGCTTTTTTTCCTTTTCTGTCGACTTGGAACGTGCATAGGACTGCTACTATTGTGCAGTTCTGTCTTTTGTCTTCTTTTTCTTTTTATGGAAGGAGATGATGAAATTGGGGATCGGCCCATGATACATAGCGCCAAAACCAAACTAGAATATAACCAAAAAAATAACAAAGTCAACACGAAAGGTATCAAAGCAAACTATAAACTGCGTAGGTATCATAGATTCAAACGCCAACATAACATATCCACGTATGTGTTCTCCTGTACACTCCCCCTGATCACCGGTCTACTGACCCACTTCCCCAGATGTAGGCCCCACCGTATCTCCAAACTCAGAAGAGTCATCAGAAGCATCACCACTAGGGTTATCAGTTGGTAAGGAAATCCGCCGTAGCCCTTCATCCTTCAACCTTCTCACACCATCTGCCTTTTCGATCCAGGGTCCAACCTTCTCCATGCCATCGATATACTCGGCACCAATGCGCAGATTCAGACCTGCGCTAAGGGCACGCTCGATACGGGTCTCGCGAGTCTGCGACACAAGGGTGCGGAAAACGTACACGAAGAAGCCACCGAGGATATCAACGCTCCAGTCCTCTGGAACAAGATCGAGAACTTCGCGGACATCGAACCATGCCGCGAAGCGCGCGAGGAGATCACTCGTGCGCTCGATGCGGTCTGACAGGTCCTCGATGTGCAGAAACTCGTCGAGCAGGTGGCGGAATAGCGTTGACTGTAGGGTGTAATCGGCCAGTTCTGGCAGGTTACCTGTTGAAGAAGAAGAGCTGCGCGGGCCGCCGAAGAGACAGTAGCGGATTGCGGAGTCGTAGTCACCTAGCCCATGTGTGAGGAGACGGAGAGCGGGGCCGTGGTGGCCCTGTAGTCCGTCAAGTATGATGCATTCCGAGACTAGCTCATTCTGGAACGGCTCGATGCGGGTGAGGACGTTGGGGATTGAGTAGCTGATTCCTGTTGGGGGAGGTTGCGAGGAGAATTGGGAGCTAGAGATTCCACCCAGCAGCTGAAGTAACCGGAGACGAGACTGCCACCAGGGCTCTGCGGGGGTGTTCTCGGTTATGAAGTTGAGATATGTGGGTTTGGGGGCACGCAAGGCTCGATATGTTGAGTAAGACTCGGCCAAAGAAGCCCGTGCTTCGGGCGATGACTCGAGCACGGAGAGTACCGTGTCCAAGTAGTATGAGATCAGGTCATCGGCATATTGCGTGTACTGTATTCACAGGTTAGTTAGATGTCCATGAGCTAAGATGACAGGACGTCTCACATTCTTTGCAAAAACTAAGTGCTCTAGGTAGACCTGGACCGCGTTTGGAGCTCGCTCCTTGAGTAAAGCAACAACATCCGCTGGTTCCAGTCTAACACGGCTGGCATTGTCTGCAAATACCTGGATTCCCAGATTGGGGTTTCGCTCAGCCAGCCAAGAGCCATATTCTTCAACCAGCTGCACGTCCTTGATCTTGACCAAGTACCTGCGCATCTGTGTCTCCACGCCATGCGCGGAGACCTCTCCACCAGCGTCCGTCTCCCCATCGACGATTCGTCGCCAGGTCTTGAGGACATTTCGAGACATCTTTTGGCTTTGATACAAACGGCTTAACACATAGAGCCGCTTGTATGTTTCCAAGAGCATCACTGCTCGGTCAAAATTGCCTTTCCAATTGTCGACCAATCTATTCAACTCAGGACGAATTGGCGACGCTACCCGCTGATCTCGTGTCAGATAGGCATCTTGTTCCAAGGTCAGGTGCAACAGCGCGGCATCCGTGCTGTCCAAAACATATGCCTCATCGGTGATACTGCCATATCCCCGCTTTTGCTGCCAGGAGAGAAGGAACCGCTTCAGCATATTGAGAATAGGACTACGAGAGGCATCCAATCCAGAGGATTCAACACCTATCTTTCCGACCTGTTCGATATATTTTTCCGCCATGCTTGCCAGCCCAGCGTGTAGCCATATACCCTGGGGGCCCTGCAAAACCTCGCATCGCAACAGAGGAACAAATAACAATGCCAAACGCGGGTCGAGGTTACCTGCCAGTAGCGCTTTCTCGGTGCCATCGATTGCTGCGGCATTGCGGTCGTCTGGCTGCATAGAAAGAAGGTCTCCATAAAGCATAAGGCTAGCCTTTTGTTTCACATAGCTCAACCCAATGAATTCAGCCTCTGTTTTTGGCTCGGTGTCCTGGATAGAGAGTAGCATACCCACGATGGCATCTCTATGCAGCACCGTGTGCTCGCCCTCTTCCGTCTCCTGGGCTCTCTGCAATGTGTTCTCCAGCTGGGCTATCAATGGATTCTGCAGTACGCGCCATATTTGAGATCCAGACCACATCACAAGGCTACTTTGGACCTTGCCTAGTCCATGTGCAAATTTCGCTTCTTCTGCATCGCGTTGAGCCTCCCAGCCCTGGCTTGCTGAGCCTTCGCTTTGCTTAGATCCATCCGAGTCGGTCAATTCTTGCGGATCAAACAGCTCTTTCTCTTTTTGGGAGTGCTCGATGGATGCCTGTGTTCTTGAATCGGTTACTGATACATGGGGGGGCAGCGTGGAGTTTTTGAGGCGGACCATCCGCAAGAGCTGCCCGATTTCACTGAGCTCAAGATGGCTAGGGCTGAGGGTATGCCGAAGGCCAACCTGAATGGATTGTGTCTCTCCAGGGGATGGTAACTCTAACCAGCTCTTAGTCCGCTCAATCTCCCCTGGGTCATCGTCCCAACGTTGGATTTCGAGTCTTGTCCGAGACTTTCCAGCGTCTTCATCTTCGATTACAGCGAGAACAAACTCCTCTTTAGTATCGTCGCTGGTCTGGAAAGTTTTATCATGCTCGTTTGTATCGATTACAACCGACTTTGGGAATCTGTGGAAGTTAATTGTACCTCGAACAACCTCACCGTCCATGTCGACAAACATTCCCACACCCGGTTCTGTTTCCTCAGTTCCGGTCACAAGTAAAAACTCAGAGGGTGTTGGGGACACCACATGAGGCTGGAGACGCTTCGAACCTTGCTTTGTTGGCGGAGGTAGAGGGGGTAATGGCTTCAAGCTGTCGTTGGTGGGAGACTTGTTATCTGGTTCTTGGTCACTTGGGGGCTTGGGGGAGCTCTTCCCCTCTCGTTCCTCTGAGCTTGATCTTCTGGGCTCCCCGGTAGATGTGAAAGGATCGGGTGTCCCTGACGGCGATCTATCTAGCTGCGCTGCTTGTGCCTGCGGTGAGAGCATTCCCACAAATGTATTCAAACTAGTGCTTCTGCCATGCCCTGAAGTATCACTCGGTGGGGAGGTAGGGTAGGAGGAAGAGGGTGAACGTTTGAGCGGAGTGCGCGGCGCTGGGTTCATATCTTCCACATGCCCCGACTCAAAGACCTCATTCGAAGATGATATCGGGAAGAGCGGGATCTTTTGTTGGTGTGCCACTTCAAGTAATGAGTATGAATGTGTATCCGCAGCGCATGCGATCGTTCCTCGTCGCGCCGCAGTTAAGCAACCGGGAAACTCGATCTTCTTGATCCGTCGCGCCTCATCCCCAATTTGGACCAGCATGATCCTGTTCTGCACAGCAATCATGATAGTCGGATCCTCGCCTTCCACCGCATCCCAGTTAAGATCCAGCCCACCGATCCAGCGGCAGTGGTTGACCTTTGTAGCTCCAAAAGCCGGACTGAGCTCCGGCAGCATGTAGAACGTAACAGTGCCATTGCAAAGGACACATGCCTTGTTCACTGAGGATAATACAACTATCTGTCGAACTCCTTCTTGATCACTTCCCGCTGGAGGACTCTGGGCGAATAGGATCGGTAACCGGGATGCCAGTATAAAGGTAGGCTCGGCGGCTTCATCCGGGGAAGCTGGCGGGAGGCATACGAAGTGCAAGATCTCAGCTGCAGAGGTGCCGATGTATAGATTTTCATCTGTCCATCATCAATATTAGTCAACCTGGGGGCCATCAAGCAGGCTGCCCCTACGACCAAAGCAGATAGAGCTTACTCCAGTATTCAACACAGGTGATGTAGACGTCGGAGCTATCCTCGGTCGCTAATGGCACATCCTGAAAGAGGGAATGTAACACATAGGGTACAGTCCCTAGCGGACTGATCTTGCGCCTCTTTCGGGGACCAATTCCATCGTCTGAAGCCATCATGAGGCTGTAGTTCCAGGCATCTCCCCGCAAGCTTGGAGAGTGGCGATGTGAGGGCGGTCAGTAGCCAGGGCCAAAGCTCAGGGGGCCGCATTAGTGGTATTTGTCTGGCAGAATCTGGTATAATCTGTACCTTATTCAGGTGCAATTATAACTATCCACCTTGGTATTCAAGCCAATTCACCAATACTTGCGCTTATATAAAACTGACCTTTCTTCCTTTTATCTTTCATGATTCTTATTCACAACCTGGAGCTTTAAATGTGAGGCTAAACTTGGATATAAAGGCGGCCAGCAAGGCGGCCGTCCCAATCTATAAGCCGTTATCTGCCATACATTCCAAGATTCTATTATTGTAAACGGGTGCCTCGGGTCAAATGCTGTTATCTTGAAACAACACACTCATTATACAGCCTGCATGCTTGAGGTTAGTAGATGCTGTCTCGCCTTTGACGTTCACTTTTCATAAATTTGTATCCAACAACTACATATGTCCAACCCCAGATCGTACTTTGCACACATACAGTCGGAACAATATCGGCCCGTCCGCCGCGTGTCCTCGCGATAACAGATCTCCATCTTTCCCCTTGGTGGACTGCTATTTGATGTGGGGTGACAGTGCAGACGCCTGGGGCTAGGACCGACAATGGATTCATTTGCCATTACAGAGGGTTTGCTTCCTCAGGACCAACATGAGGACCAACCTGCATCACCCATGTCTAGCAAATTGACCGAAGAGACCAACAAGTTCCAACGTGCCATTGCAGCGTGGAGAGGTAATTATTATCTTATGTGTTGTCCGAGTCTTACTAACATATAATAGGCATCGATTTGGCCAACACTATTGCAAAACTCGATACAACCGCTACGGATCTAGTCGAACAACAGCGTGTCGCACTCGTGCAAAGAAAGGACCTGGCGCAGAAGACGAAAGACTACAAGAAGCTAGATGATGAATCTAAGCTTTCAGAATATAAAACACTCCTGAAATCCTATCAATCCTTTATCGATCTCTTGACCAACCAAGGCAAGACGTCATCGTCTTCATTCTTACAACTATATTCTTCATTATCCGAGGCCCCAGACCCATACCCACTCCTCGAAGCTTCCGTCGACTCCCTTGTCCTGTCCGAAGATACGGTTCCCAAACTGACCTCAGAACGGGACCAATTGCAGAAGTCGGTGGATCGTCTCACCAGACAACAAGAGGAGACCGAGAAACGCCTACAGGAGGAACGCGCTGCGCGAAAGAAACTAGAGGAAACACAGGAACTAAGAGCCAAGGAGATCGAAGCATCATGGGAAGCTGTCTTGACAGAAAAGACGAATAACTGGGTGGCAAAGGAGAAGACTTTAGAGGAGAAAGTGGAAAACCAGGATCGGTTGATCAAGGAGCTTAAAGCAAGCTATGAAGTCTCCCAACGCCTGGGTGAGGGTGAGAATCAGGGTGATGAGGGTGAAGGTTCTCGGAGTGGCGCTACAGCAGCTGAGCTGGAACTTGTTTCTGCCGATTTAGAAAAAACAAGCTTGAGATTGGCTGATGTGGAAGCACGGAATGAGCAAATGCGGCTGGAGTTGGCTCAGGCTGCATCACATGCATCTGGTCCAATTTCTGTTGAGGACGACCCCGATTATCTACGACTGCAGTCGGAGAACTCTTCCTTGCTTCGGAAACTGGATGCTGCACGATTTGACAAGGACTCGGAACGACACACCTGGGAAGCCAAACTACTTCAATCGGAACGAGCAGCTTCAAAGGCAGCAGTTGAAAGGGAAGAGTTGCGTGCGCGTTTAGCAAAGGTAGCCGACTACGATGAAATCCGCCGAGAGCTGGAGATGATCAGATCGATTGAGTTTGCAGCTGGTGACGATGATGATGCCGGAGACGGTGCTGGCGATGCTGTGGTTGGTGGCAATGGTGAGGAGGCGAAATCCAAAGACAAGAATTCCCTAGAACAACTCCTTATGGCCCGAAATAAGAAATTGACGGATGATCTCACCATTCTGCGAGTGTCGCATCGCGATATCCAAGATCAGCTCGAAACACTACGAACTGAGCTTTCGAGTTCGAAAGGAGAGCTGGAAAAGTCGCGAACCCTATCGACTACTCTTGAAAATGACCTCCTTCGCGTGCAAGAAGAGGCTACCAACACATTCCCGTCCTCGGCGATGTCTATTGCAGGAACCTACAACTCCAGGTACCCCCACTCTGCCCGTCGGGGCGCATCATCGCCCACCTCATCCATCATTTCTGGCTTTGACCAGAGTGCCGTGTCTGCAAACACCATGGAATCTATCCGTGCAGGAGAAGCTGTTGGCGGCGGCTCTGGTCTCCTACCTATGATTCAAGCCCAGCGGGATCGCTTCAAGAAGAAGAATGCTGAACTCGAAGAAGAGCTGTCAAAGCTATATGCCACTGTGAAGTCCCTCCGACAGGAAGTTGCATCGCTCCAGAAGGACAACCTGAGTCTCTACGAAAAGACCCGATATGTTTCGACCTACAGTCGTGGTCAGGGTGCCTCCACATCTGCATCATCGTTCGCAAACAACCCCAGCTCAACATCTATCTATACCTCTGCCGACACGCCTTCGGGTCTGTCCCTCGACCGATACCAGAATGCCTACGAGGCCCGAATCTCACCATTTGCCGCCTTCCGTGGCCGTGAATCAACGCGTGCATATAAACGCATGAGCCTACCAGAGCGGATTGTGTTCTCTCTCACTCGAGTCATACTTGCCAACCGGACGAGTCGGAACCTGTTCGCTGGCTACTGCTTTGCACTCCATCTTCTGCTTTTCACTGTGCTCTACATGATGAGCACGACGGAGATCGAGAAGCATAGCGCTATGGCCGCCGTTGGTAGCGCAGCTGCATTTGGTAGTAGTGGAGGCGGGGGCACGGGGAGTGGGGGTCAGCTGCACGGTGATGATTGGCAGCAAGAAGGTTTCAACTAATGTTTTGTCTGATGTTTACACAGCGAAGAGCTCCGGAGTTCTTTATTCTTTTTTTTCTCTCATGATAATAGTGGCGTTTGGGGTTAAGTTGTACTATTCTTGGATGTGGGTCTGCATCGTGTGTAAATTTGATTAGCAAATATGTGTCTGTGACCAGCGGTGAGATGTAGACTTCGGGCCTTTCCAGGATGAAGTCTTATAGACGTATGTCCGAAAGATAGTCCTACGTTTACATCTTCCAATGCTATGAGGCTTCTACTTGACCTCGTTAGTTTCTTTCAAGCCTGGAAGTTCCAAGAGTTTCCTTTACATGGTTAATATATCAACACTTCGAGGTCAGAAGGTCTATTTGATTGGTCATGTCCTTTTAGATATTGAGTGCTTGTTTATTTGAAAAATATATCTCTCTCAAAGTAGAAAAAAGTGAGTAGGCCCGGCCAGGCTGCACGCGGAACAATAAGCTTAAGACCCGGGCTACTTGTACGAGGGGAAGAGAGTATATTTGGGAAGACACATAGTATGCTCTATCATATTCCCTTGCCAATTTCTATTTTCGGTGATATCCAAGTACTCCGTACCTTTTAGATTGATGTGCATGTCGGAGATTATAGCCTGCCAGATATATATAAATCTCACCAGTGGATCGCTCAAGTCAAAACTAGACAAAAATGCCGACAGTTGATAAAGAAAAAAGGTCAGCAGTCACATTAATAGGTCTGAGCTACAATAATAATCAAGTGGTCAAAGCAAGTTTCTGTGTAAGATGGCGTTGTCTAGGCGCCAGTCCGTTGCAACGGGGGAAAATACGGAAAGCCAAACCCCGCCATGTCAGCCTCCGCATTACCTGTGGACCTGACAAGACAGATTGTGAATAATTTGAAGATTGTGAATAATTTGAATTCGCAAAACCGGAATGTAGTAGAGAAGTCGAAGCTTTGATAAGTACCGGGGTCCCATGTAGTTAATGCCTGCAATTTTCCCGAATTCTGCACAAACTAGGATCAGGACCATTGCCTCGGACACTAGCCTGTACCGGCAATCGTTCCGCATATCCAACCGCCCAAGACACATGGCACTATTCTTCAGTCAGATTTATTAATAGCCCCGGGGAATTTATAGAGCTAATCACATTGGTTCGGTTCAAGCTCCTACAATTGAACCGCCAAGGAAATACCCCGTTGTTTTGCTTAGCGCGTTGCTATCTCCATCTAGTCAAAGTTGTTTGCAGCTGTCGACAAATCAAAAGGCAAAGAGGCTGGAAGGGTCAGCCATGGGCGCGTCCATCTACCAATAAGAGCCTGTGGTCGAGCTTTAATCCCTGCTAGTACCTGCAGGTTGCATCGATCGCTCTGTTAATAGCCACAGTATTGTTTCGAGTCGGACCTGTGTTACTATCTTTGATATATGAATTGTAAGATGATTGCAGTTACCACATCTATATCTGCCCCTCGGCCCGGCCAATTTACCATATCAATATCTCCCCTGTCATTCCTTCTATACGTTTACCCCCCTCTTCTTCATACTCGACTTGAATCAAAGGCTTGCTGGACAATCCTTGATCAATCAAATAAACGTCACCGCTATTGCCCGCCCCTCTACTCCTCTGCTTACTAGCATAAGTACACAGCAATGCGTTTTGCTCCTCTCGTCATCTGCCTGGCAGCAATATCGCTTGCTGCCCCAACACATTTCCTTGACAATGCATATGACTGGACAGATGAACTGGCAGAATTCTATGGAAAAGTGAGCCAGTACATCAATTCTGCAAAATATAACACCAGAGGACCGTATGATTGCGACGCCTCCAAGATTGCTATGCCTTCCTATGCTTCTGGAATGGCCATCCCGTCAGGTCTAAAGCCGAGATACGTCGCACTTGGCCGGGGAACCCAGGTATGACAAGCTTCTGAGTTCTCTTGTTGAGTTATGTCGCTCATTATAAACCTAGAACTACACATGTGAGGACTCCACTTCCAAATCAAAACCCACGGCGGTAGGAGCTGTCGCAAGACTCTACAATGCCACATGCATTGCAGCCAACTACCCCGATCTCCTGGAAGGGGTCCCCAATCTTGCCTACAAAATTCCCCTACCAACCAATGAATTTGCCTCGTTCCCTCCCGCCAACATCGAATTGATGGGTCACCATTTCTTCTTGGAAACAACCCCCGAGTTCAACTTGAACACCACACCCGAAAAGCAGAATGGCATTGTCATGACAAAAAAGGAAGGCGCAATTGATGCACCCCCAGGTGCAGCGTCGGGAAAGTACGGTGCCGTCCCTTGGCTCTACCTCCCTACTACTGATGGCACAGTGGGCAACTACAAGAGTGTCTATCGGGTCAACACTGCCTCTGGGTCGCCACCAACGAGCTGCAAGGACATGCCACCCGCATTTGAAATACAATATGCTGCAAACTACTACTTCTATGGGGAGTAGTTCAAATTTTTGGGTTATGTTTGTATATAGTTACAGAAAGGGGCCTTTGACAGGAGGGTATGATTTTATAATTGCGGGGCAGGCTCTGTCATATTTTGTTAATATTATTACTTTATTTCATGACCGATCATGAGCTGGCATGTCTAAGGAGTTATTCATTATTCTTTATAGTCATCAACCGTAGTGTTCTATCAAGTCTTGTTATTAATTCATGTAAAATAACTTTCAATGGCTAAACTTTGAGGGAAGTAATGGGATCAACCACAAGATATGTACGTTCTATTTTGGTAGTCTTCTCCGTTCACATGTCTTTATGATAGTACCTCCTTCCCTTGTCGGCTTTATACATGGTAGACGGCAAAATAAGAGGAAAACTTAATTTTTGCAAATCCCCTTTCTATATACCTAGGTATATCCTTTCCTCTTTGTCATTCTCAATCGCAGTCTTCCAAGGTTCCATTCAAACAATACAGGGCTTAAGGAACCACGTGACAAACATGGAGGAGGCAATACACGTGATGCGCTCACACGGAAGAAGCGCTAAACCCGAAACAACCTAGCGCCGTTCTGATTTTCTGAAAGATCCCAAAGGCGCAAAAAAAATCTCGACCGCATCAACGAGCAGCTTCGGTACCGATCCGCATCCGACAGATAGTCAGCGGCCAATTCTGTTTGAAGTGCTTGATCCAACTATCTCAGATACGTTGTCATTTTTTCGTCCATCTTTATCGACTCTTTCGGAACTTTTATTCCAATTTTCAACTACTCGGTTTAAGCACTCGGAAACGACAGCTTAACCTTCCTTCCCCTATTTGACTCCCTTTACAACCGAGTTTTATCTCTCAGAACATATACAATGTCTTCTTTCGCTCCTCGTGGACGTGGTGGATTTGGTGGTGACCGCGGTGGTGGCCGTGGTGGTGGTCGAGGTTTGTTCAGTCCAGTCCATTCGAAGCAACAAGGCCAAACGTCTCGCTGGTGATTCTACCGCACCAATGGCGATGATTCTCTTCCTTGTTGCGATATTACAGTTCACCTCGCTGACTTGATAAAGGTGGCTTCGGCGACCGTGGTGGCCGTGGTGGTGGCCGTGGTGGATTCGGCGGTCGTGGAGGTGGCCGTGGTGGATTTGGTGACCGTGGCGGCCGTGGTGGTGGTCGCGGTGCTCCCCGTGGTGGCCGTGGTGCTCCCCGTGGTGGCCGTGGTGCTCCTCGCGGTGGCGGCGGTGCTCGTGGTGGTGCCAAGGTTGTCATTGTAAGTGTTGGAAATTATCATGACCATTGATATCAGCAACTGACAGAATTTTTTTCCCTTGCAAACAGGAGCCTCACCGTCACGCCGGTATCTTCGTCGCTCGCGGCGGCAAGGAGGACATGCTTGTGACGAAAAACCTTACCCCCGGAACCGCTGTCTACGGCGAGAAGCGTATCTCCGTCGAGGGTGCCCCGGCTGAGGATGGTGCTGTTACCAAGAACGAGTACCGTGTCTGGAACCCCTTCCGTTCTAAGGTAAATATACCCTTCTCCTGGTCTAAACAGACATGGCGTTGTTGTCAATTTTATCGAATTTTTCTCGGAATTCTTTAATATTGGCCTGATAGCCATGATCGCCTTTTGCTTAGTTCTTGTTCTAACGTCTTTCCTCTTCTAGTTGGCTGCTGGTGTGTTGGGTGGTCTTGATGACATCTACATGAAGCCCGGCTCCAAGGTTCTCTACATTGGTGCTGCCTCCGGTACCTCCGTCTCTCACGTCGCTGATATTGTCGGACCCACTGGTAACGTCTACGCCGTCGAGTTCTCTCACCGCTCCGGCCGTGATCTGATCGGCATGGCCACTCACCGTACCAACGTCATCCCCATCGTTGAGGATGCCCGTCACCCTCTCCGTTACCGTATGCTCGTGCCCATGGTCGATGTCATCTTTGCCGATGTTGCCCAGCCCGATCAGGCCCGTATTGTCGGATTGAACGCCCACATGTTCCTCAAGGCCGAGGGTGGTGTCATTGTCTCCATCAAGGCCAACTGTATTGACAGCACAGCCAAGCCCGAGGTTGTGTTCGCCAAGGAGGTCCAGAAGATGCGCGAGGAGAAGATTAAGCCCAAGGAGCAGCTGACTCTCGAGCCTTTCGAGCGTGATCACTGCATCGTCGCTGGTATCTACAAGCGTACCGCCGCATAAAGGTCTTAATCTCTGGTCATGTCCATTCCCTTTTGATGTTCCCCTCGGCGTCTCGTGTTCTGTGATGTATCGAATGTTTTCCACCTTTCTTGTGACAGGTCTTTCCGCCTATGTACTTTTGGCTGCGTCTTAAAATCTAGTTTTCCTTTTCGATGAATTTTACACGCTGGAATGTGTCATACTGAGTATCTTGATCTGAGGTGATGAGATAGCTCTGGTTAGCGTATGATATCCGTACCTAGGTAGCAACCAGTGGCCAATACAAGCGATTTAGTCTTGTCAGCATTTCGTCGGCAACAATTAAGCTATCATATTAGATCAAACGTCCAGCCTTGGGAGGGTTCCAAGCTTGTTCTGCTGTCGTCGGTTGACCGATACCTAGTAGAACATGTGACATAGACTTAAGGCACCCCCAAAGAAGCATTATATTGTTAATTATTACTATCATCTAAGAATGAAAAAAGGTCTCGCACATATTTCCCTAGGCCACCTCGCTGTCCCAATACTATTCTCGGACTTGTGCCGGGCCTCCCGGTAATCGGATTTCTCACCGAGGCTTGCACCAAGAAATGGCTCGGAATTGATGCGCGAGGCTCAGATTAAGTGATCATATTCATTGGATATAGTAACACTATTGGCTGATGGGGAAATTATCATGACAGAGCGAGCGTGGGGGGCAGTGACGAAGTCCGCTTCAACCCCGCAAGGTGTGTTACTATATAATGCTAACACATCCATTTTCCGTTCGACATAGTTGACATATACTTCAAGTTCATTGCATCGCCCTCTTTCCAATCACCAGATTGATCTGATCAATTGACCTAATTGCCCAATCTACGTTTTCACATACCCATCATGTCCATTCTCATCACCGGTGCGGGGGGTTATGTCGGGCAGGAACTGGCGGCTTCCCTCCTCGAAAGAACACCGGCCACGACAACCGTGACAATCACCGATATCGTTGAGCCCGAAGTCCCAGAGTCCGCTGCACAGCACGCAAGCCGCCTGAGTTGTGTCAAGGCAGATCTCACCTCCACCAAAGAGGTTGACGAACTGATCAGTACAGCTCGTCCCTACGAGACAGTCTACATTCTCCACGGCATCATGTCTGGCGGCTCCGAGGCCAACTTCGAGCTGGGAATCCGCGTGAACCTCGATGCAACACGATACATCCTGGACCGGCTACGCGCGACCATGCCCGGAGCGAAGGTGGTCTTCACATCATCACTGGCAGTCTACGGCCCTGCGCCAGCAGGATTCGTCATCGACGAAACAAACTTCCCACCTGTGCCCTCTTCCTCATATGGATCGCAGAAACTCATCATTGAGACACTGCTGAACGACTACTCGCGGCGCGGATTCCTGGATGGCCGGTGCGTGCGTCTGCCGACGGTGACAGTGAGAGCTGGCAAGCCCACCCAGGCTGCCAGTAGCTTCGCTAGTGATATCATCCGTGAGCCCTTCCACGGGAAGAAGGCTATTCTACCTGTGGCGAGGGAAACGGAGATGTGGATTTGCTCGCCGCACACTGTTATCAAGAACTTGATCCACGCGCGAGACGTGCCCAAAGAGGCATTCGGAGAGTCAAGATCTGTTAATCTTCCTGGTTTGAAGGTCAGTATTCAGCAGATGTTGGATGCTTTGCTGGAAGTTGGTGGTAAAGAGCGTCGGGATCTCGTGGAGGAGAAGTATGATGCTGCTACCGACAAAATTGTGCAATCATGGACTCCTCGATTTGACACTGCTCGTGCTTTCGAGTTGGGCTTTGCAGCGGATATTTCGATGGAAGAAAACATTAGACAGTTTGCAAGCCGGTTTTTATGAGAAGGGGATGTAGCCAATCAATAGGCACGAAATTGGATGACCGAAATTGAATGATCGGAAAACAAGGCGTGTCGGGATACCTCAGCATCAAACAAATCGTATTTTGATATCATAAATATCGATATAGACAATATACCGAGCAATTTAGACTGTATTCTAGCCCACATCACAAATTAAGGCAGAGTAAGGAAGTATTCGGGATGTCAAGGGCGGTTTGGAAAAGCGGGTTATGTAATTGGCTGAGCTGGGCGAACAATTTCAGACTTCGGAACCTCAACCTCAGGGTGTCTCCATCAGCTCTTTTCTCCATCTCTCCCCTTTTCCCCCTCCCTCCACCTATACAAGTCGTTCTCAATGGCTTCTCGGCGCCTTGCTTTCAACCTAAACCAGGCTCTCCGCACTCGTGCGGCCCTGAAGTCCATCCAACCCGTGAAGCGTGGCTTTGCGTCGCCGGTTGCGTTGCCGTCCACCACCCAGTCCACCACTCTCTCCAACGGATTCACGGTACGACCAAGCAACTCATCTCAATGGCATCGCAATTCCGCTAATTCACTTCTAGATCGCCACTGATCACTCGCCATGGGCCCAAACCTCGACGGTCGGCGTGTGGATCGATGCCGGTAGCCGGGCAGAGACTGACAAGACCAACGGAACTGCACACTTCCTTGAGCACCTTGCCTTCAAGGTTCGACCTCACAACCCCCAACCTACGAAGCGCTTTTATCTGATAAATATGACTAGGGCACCAACAAGCGCTCCCAGCACCAATTGGAGCTTGAGATCGAGAACATGGGCGCTCACCTCAACGCCTACACTTCGGTACGACCCGGGAAACCACCCAACGTCTACCAAACAGAATACTGATCGCGACTACAGAGGGAAAACACTGTCTACTACGCCAAGGCCTTTAACAACGATGTCCCCAAGGCCGTCGACATCCTCGCCGATATCCTTCAGAACTCCAAGCTTGAGGCTAGTGCCATTGAGCGTGAGCGTGATGTGATCCTGCGTGAGCAGGAGGAGGTTGACAAGCAGCTCGAGGAGGTTGTCTTCGACCACCTTCACGCCACCGCTTACCAGGGTCAGCCCCTTGGCCGCACCATCCTCGGCCCCAAGGAGAACATCCAGACCATCACCCGGGACAACCTGACCGACTACATCAAGACCAACTACACCGCTGACCGCATGGTCCTCGTCGGTGCTGGTGGCATTCCCCACGAGCAGCTCGTCAGACTCGCTGAGGAGCACTTCGGTGGCCTCCCCAGCAAGGCCCCTACCTCCGCTGCCTTGGCCCTCACTGCCGAGCAGAAGCGCACCCCCGAGTTCATCGGCTCCGAGGTCCGTCTCCGCGACGACACCATCCCCTCCGCTCACATCGCTCTCGCCGTCGAGGGTGTTAGCTGGAAGGATGATGACTACTTCACCGCTCTGGTCACCCAGGCCATCGTCGGTAACTGGGACCGTGCCATGGGCCAGTCGCCCTTCCTTGGCAGCAAGCTCAGCTCCCACGTCAGCCACCACAACCTCGCCAACAGCTTCATGAGCTTCTCCACCAGTTACAGCGACACTGGGTAAGTTATTATTTTGTTGATATTATATGTGTTTAATCGAAAACATGCTGACTTGATATTAGTCTCTGGGGTATCTACCTTGTCAGCGAGAACCTTACTCAGCTTGATGACCTGGTCCACTTCACTCTCCGCGAGTGGTCTCGCCTGTGCAACAACGTCTCCTCCGCCGAGGTTGAGCGTGCTAAGGCCCAGCTTAAGGCTTCCATCCTCTTGTCTCTCGATGGCACCACCGCTGTCGCTGAGGATATCGGCCGCCAGATCATCACCACTGGCCGTCGTCTGACCGCCGAGGATATTGAGCGTACTGTCAGCCAGATCACTGAGAAGGACGTCATGGACTTTGCTACCCGCAAGTTGTGGGATCAGGACCTCGCCATGAGCGCTGTTGGCAGCATCGAGGGTATCCTCGACTACCAGCGCATTCGTGGAGACATGTCCCGCATGATCTCTTAAGTTGCTTTAGAGTATGATCGCGTGTGAAGATAGCCGCTGAATGCTCCAGGAAAACTGGGTTTTTGGTGGCTTTGATTTGAATGTACTATCAATCATTGCCTTGGGCTGTTAGATCCCAAATTCGTGTGTGAAATAGCAATTAATGGTTTGCCATAGTAGACTATATAGTTTGCTGCGTTTGCAGCAAACATACCAATTATCTCCTTTGTTTGTTCTATTTCGTCCAGTGTGGGTTGTTTTGTATTGCCGTCGCCGTTGCCATCGTACTTGCCTCTGCCGCCTTGCTTGTCATCACCATCTTCCGACTCGTGTTCTCCAACACAGCCACAAGTCCTTGTGTTTCTATCTCCCAGTTCTTCGAATTGATCACTCGCCGTTCGCTTGCAACCCTTAGTGCCTATTTAGGTACTTTACTCTAGATACCTTACTTCGACGATTGATATCTAGTCTGACTCGGGTCAATTCGTAACCTCTTGTATGTGGCCTTAATCTTCTCATTCGCTGATTATTTTGCATCATTGCTTTTCCTTACTTCATTCTTCTAACTGAGATTGATATTTTAGTGACCGAGCTTCTCTCATCATGGCACAATTCCCTACCCTGCCAGCTGAGTTGCGTCGGCTGATTTGGGAGTTTGCACTTCCAGCGCGAGTTGTTGAGATTGGAGAACCGTGCGACCCAGATATTATACCAGAGGAAGACCTCAGAAAAGCATGGATCCTTAACAGGAAGCATACAGCCATTGCTCATGTCTGTTGGGAATCCCGCCAAATTTCTTTGGCCAGATCCAAGCTTCCTAAAGGTGTTACTCTTGCACCGGATTGCATGACAGACATTCGATGGTGGTGGAATTCTACCGACATTGTTCACTTTAATGCCCCTCCTGAGGTGATCGAAGCCAGACAAAGATGCAGGCTGGTAGATAACCTGCTCGACTTAGTGAAAGTTCCTATTCTGAGCAAAAAGGTCTCTATCAGTGCGGACGTTGTTCACCCTTTCCTGCGTTTCCGCAATAGGTCCGATATCCCAAAGTCCTTGGTATGGGAAGTACTTTGCTCAATGAAGACATGCATTATATCCCTACACACTGTCTGTATTCGAGCCACCAACGAGCAAGCTCGGGAGCTGGGCCTCTTTGGCAACGGCGACGAGCCAGCACAGCTGATCGACCCATTTGACAAGCCAGCTATCCAGCGATTCAGGCAGCTCTGGAACAACACAAAACAAGAGGTATCTTCAGTCAAGTTCTTCGACACGATCGACACCGGAAGATTCACCTTTCGAGTCGAAAGGTGGCTCGCGGAGATGTCAGCGGAGTACATCGATTTCAAATGGACCAATCCACCGTTCCCAACTCCAGCAGGACCGCGTAATATAACTGCGTTACTTCGTCGCTACCCAGATCAGAGACACAGCCCCGACGCCAAACAATATCTTGTTGGATTTCCCACTCTGGACCTTAGAATCATGTTTCGACTCTGCCCGCCTGTAGTCGATCAGGTGATTACATAACCATCCCGCGTTTGATCGGGAGATTTTTTGAAGGCGATTTTGTTTGAAGTACACTTTCCCATAATTCTTACCACATCATAACAATGGGAAAACGTGGCGGAAAAAAGGTAAATCTGCCTTTCATACGTGCTATATGAGGTGTTTGTTGTACTGACCGTGTCTCCTTCCTTCCAGGGTGGTAAAGGTCGCGGCGGTGGCGGCGCAGGCCGTACGCGCTCTCAATGGCAAGATATCGCCAGAGAGAACGAGAAGTTTGAACGTTACTACAATGAACCGGAGTTTCTTCCGGAGGAAGAAAAGGAGCTTTTCTGGGCTACCATGCGCAAGGATCTCCCCAACAGTTTCCGTTTCACCGGTTCTCGAGGGTAAGTCACAACTTGGCCTTTTTTTTTGCGATTCGCGCCTCAGGTAGTTTCAAGTAATGTTGACTGTTATCTGACTTTTATTAGACATGCGCTGGCAGTTCAGCAGCGTCTTAAGGACCACCACATTCCCGAAATCACTTCCATCAAGTATGAGGACGAATTCGTCGAGCCCCCGCGCCCAGTTTCCTGGTACCCAGATCAGCTCGCTTGGTCCATGACCACTCCTAAGAATGTCATCCGTCGATTTGCCCCTTTTGCCTCATTCCAGAAGTTCCTTGTCGCCGAGACCGACGTCGGAAACATCAGTCGCCAAGAGGTTGTCAGCATGATTCCTCCTCTTCTCATTGACGCTAGGCCTGGAATGACTGTGTTGGATATGTGCGCTGCGCCAGGCAGCAAGTCTGCGCAACTCATGGAGCTGCTTCACGCAGGTGAGGAAGATGCCATTGCGCAAGTCACCGAACAGATCAAGAATGGCACTGCTGGACCCGAACCTCTCGGTCCCGAAGGACTGAACGACGACGGCCGAAGCACCGGCCTGTTGATTGCCAACGATGCGGACTACAAGCGTGCACACATGCTTATTCACCAGATGAAGCGCCTGAGCTCGCCCAACCTGATCGTTACCAACCACGATGCCACAATGTTCCCCTCCATCAAACTGCCTCCTCTGCCCACTACCGATGGCAGCAAACCCCAGAACAGATACTTGAAGTTCGACCGCATCCTGGCAGACGTTCCTTGCTCTGGCGATGGTACTGCACGCAAGAACGTCGGTGTCTGGAAGGACTGGACTCCTGGCAATGCTTTGGGACTTTACAGCACCCAGTCTCGAATCTTGGTTCGCGCCCTGCAAATGCTGAAGGTTGGCGGACGGGTCGTCTACTCAACCTGCAGTCTGAACCCTGTGGAGAACGAGGCTGTCATTGCCTCCGCAATTGAACGCTGCGGTGGCGCTGCCAACGTTAAGATCATCGATTGCAGCCAGGAGCTTCCCGGCCTCAAGAGATCTCCTGGCCTGAAGACCTGGAAAGTGATGGACCGAGAGGGCCGCATGTGGAATAACTGGCAGGAGATTGAGGAGCACCGAGACCAGGAGGGCATCAATGGTCTTGCCAGACTTGCAGAGGGCATGTTCGCCCCGACAGGCGAGGCTGCCAACCTGCCCCTTGACCGATGCATGCGCGTATACCCTCACCAGCAAGACACTGGAGGTTTCTTCATCACAGTTCTTGAGAAGACTTCCGAAATCAAGGCTAAGCCGGAGAGTAGTAACGTTATCCCCAAGGCTTCCGTTGCAGCTCTCGCCGCGGAGCTTGATTCCAAGAAGAATGAGGTAGATGGAAAGCCTCTGGAGAAGCTCGAGTCACTGGATGAATTGGTTACTCTCGACGAAGCCGCTGAGAAGGAGCTCGCGAAGAATGCTACTGTTGCCGAGTCCTCCCACCAACTTCCGTACTCTGCTACTCTTGATCCACCGATCTCTGTCCCTCTTCCGAAGCGGGATGCAGATGATCTTGAAGAGGCAGTTCCTGCCAAGAGGACTAAGCTAGACAATGGTAGCGAAGTTCTTGTTGGTGACCGTCCCGTCCACGTTCCAGCCCCTGCAGTGGGAACTGGTATCGACACGACTGGTAACAGCACACCTGCTGCCCCCGCGGCTACTACGCAATCTTTCAAGAAGAAGGGCCCTCGTCAAGAGGAGCCGTTTAAGTACCTTGATCCCAACCACGAGGAGCTTCTTCCCATCTATGAATTTTACAAATTGTCGGATCGATTCCCCCGTGACCGCTTCATGGTCCGCAATGCCGAAGGTCTCCCAACCCGCACAATTTACTACACCAGTGCTCTGGGACGTGACATTCTCACCTGCAATGAAGGACAGGGCATGAAGTTCGTCCATTGCGGCGTGAAGATGTTCGTTAAGCAAGATGCACAGCGTGAGAACGTCTGCAGATGGCGTGTTCAGACTGATGGCCTGAAAATCATCGAGCCTTGGCTGGGCCCTGAACGGTCCGTCGTCCTGACCAAGAGGGAGACTATGCGTCGTCTTCTTGTGGAGATGTTCCCCAAGATCAATGACGATGACGATGGCTGGAGGTCTCTGGGCGAGATTGGCGAGCAAGTGAAAGATATCCCTATGGGGTGCAGTATCCTTCGCGTTCAAGTGACCGGCAAAGAAGACGGTCTTCCGTGAGTTTTTTCCCCTTTAATATTCCTTCGAGTGATATTTGCATCTTACTAACATAATCCATAGTGAGGCCATGGTTCTGCCCTTGTGGCGATCTCTGCATTCTCTGAACCTTATGCTTCCCAAGGAAGAGCGCCGTGCCATGTTGCTGCGTATTTTCAACGATTCCACCCCTCTGGTTAACACCACACAGAAGAAAGTTGGCAAGACCGATTCGACCGCTGAGGCTGAGGAGGTTGCACTGATGGAGGAGAACATCGAGGTTGGACAGGAAGCCCAGGACGATGTGGATGAGCGTGAGACATACACCAAGGATGGAGATGAGGAGGATCGCTTCAACACCACTGTTTAAAAGGTTCTACGTTTACATGCTCCTATTATGGAGATCTATGCTGTATCAAAAGCCAACATCATGAATTCTGTATCTTTTTTATGTCCCTGTGTATGTTGTAAACGGCCTTTTCGAGTTTGTTTTGCCTTTCTGGGTTTAGTGCCAAAATGCGCGATATAAACCATTTATCCCTAGCCCCTTGCTCCTTGTCCCCGCCCATATAAAGTTGCTGGACTACTGTCAAAGAGACGAGTTCTCAGTAGTTGGAAGGCTATTGTACTTTGCTTAGCTAGGCTTGGCTTAGGCTTGCTAAAGCGCGTCGCTTCGATAATTAGCCCGGCCGCTCGCAACGTGATGTCGAGGCTACAGCAACGAAGGTTTTGACCGCCGATGTTGATGGAGGTCCTAGAAATTGAAAACTAGAAATTGAAAATGTACGAAGGCACAGTTACTATGGAATAGAGCGGGCGCAGGAAGAAAACACCACAGAGAGCACGGCGACCAAAACAGGAGTTATATCTGCGGGTTCATGCTTCCCAACGCTGTAGTTCGTTCACTAAGAAGGGAGGCAACGGAACGATCAATGGTACACATAGGATTAAGATGAAACTCCCACACAGACAGCATATCCAATCCACAGGGATGCGCAAGTGGTTCCAACGCTCGGATTCCATGTGTAGAAGTTGCTCAGTAAGATGTTATTTTGATCAGCAATAGCTTGGCAACCATCGCCCGACACCACAGTATGCCACTTGTTGCAGTTGGAGGCCTCATTTGGCATGACCTCCGCTGGCGGAGTGGCGATTGTGCTGATGGTGGAGGTAGACGCTGGTGATATCGTTGAGGTCGCAGAAGTCGGAACTGCGGGGGAGCTCCTTTCAACGCATATTTGTTCGAATCCATCACCGGATAGTGCGCTCCAGACTCCTGTATCACAATCACTACCGATCCAAGGATTCAGTGATGTGACAGTGGTGACAGAGACGTTGGAAAGAGACGAAAACATCGTGCAGTTGAAAGCACCTAGGGCGATTAAGTCAGCAACCTTGATCTGATTTTCTTTTGGTCGACAGTATATATCGTCTGGAAACTTACTCTTATCGGCAGCGCGGAGCTGGATATAGCAATTGCAATCAGATGGCTGAACACTGGTTGATGGAATTAGACTACTATTTGCGGCAAAGCAATAGTTGTATGGCAGATGTTGGGAAGCTAGGAAGGCGTTAGAGCTGGTTAAAGCGGCAATAGGACTAGGGGTAAAACTTGCTAGTTGTTTGTCCAGAAACAATGCAGTAACTATATCCAGGCGTGAAAGTACAGTCACTGGCTGATAAGCTTGGGTTCCAGCTAAGAAGATTATCGACGGTGACATCTGCGATGCTGGCCCAGATCTCGCATGAATTTAACGTTGTCGCATTCGCAATAGTCGAACTGAACGCGTTGTTATAAACTGCGCACCCTTCGATAGTACCAGACGCTGTGGGCTCGAGGGTAGCCGTGAAAGCAGGGGTCGGGGTGTATGTTGCTGAGGCAGGCTTCGTGAAAGTGTATGCTGCAGTGGAGGTGACATATCCGGTATAAGTAGCGATATTTCCTACTGCTTCAACACAGTATGACGTGTTCAGCCATAGGTTTGTGTAGTTGGAATCTACTTGTGGATTGAGAAAATAGAAGTCACTCAAAGAAATAGCAAATTTGAGTGAGATCGTCGAACAGTCCTCTCTAGATAAGACCTAGCAGAGTATTAGGGAAATTGAAAGCAATCCAGGCTGACTGTTATCACACACCTCATGCCACTCCGTACAATTGGTGTTGGATAGAGATTGGGCATTAGTAGGGACTGCTACAGTAGTGGTTGCGCTGGTGCCCTCGCTTACAATGAGTGTACCGGTTGGCGAACTAAGTTTGAATTAGTACTGAAAAATCAAGAGCACGCCGAATTTGGACAGAGTCCCTTACCTGGCACAAAGATACCAGCCTCTCTAGGATGCCAAGTTTGAGTATCCTGTGTTAATATTCGGATTCTAGGCCAATAATTGAGCAAAAGTTATGTTGAGATCTCTTACTAGCGAGTCACATGTATCGGTAAATTCCAATTGATATGTTGTGCAGGTCTTTGGGAGACATAGGGTCTTTCCTTCCGATATCCCGTTATAGGCAACATCGAGTGCATTTTCAGAAATCAAGTTGTAGGTTGAGACCTGGTTAGTAGCAGAAATTGTCACGCATGTGTTATTTGCTTGGACTGAGTATGATGATGTTGAACAAGTCGGTATGGTGGCGGATGTAGCCGTCGCATTGAGCGCGTACGTAGTGGGACTCGCGAAAGTATATTTAGTAGCACTGTAGCTAGCAGTTAGGGAGGTAAATTCCTCTGCGCTTTCATCGCTGTAGCCAAATGGTGACTCGAGTTGAAGTTTCTGAAGACCAAGCTCACACGGAGAACACTTTTGTGCCGAAGTATATTCAGACCCATTGCTTGCCCAGTCAGCAACTATTATATCGCAGTATTTATTGGTAGATCTATTGTAGATGTTAGCAAATATACTCTTTCTGTGTTTTTGTTTGACTAACGGATCAGTTAGGCAAGATAGACCGGTGGAATAGAGGTAGCGATCCGTCATGAATGTGGCTGATTATTTTTTAGTACGGCAGTTGAGAAAAACCTTCGACAGCGAGTATCTCACCAGGGTATGCAATCGATCCACCTGGAACCATCACATCCGTTGGTTCAGTGCATGCAGTTTGTATTGCTTGCCGCAGACTAGCAAGATCAGAACGACATGTACTTTCACACAGGACCACAAGTTGATCGCTTGGAACAATAGCAAAGCTCGAGTCTCTGACAAGTGTCAGCAAAGCCGAACCCAATGATTCCTCTGAGTACCATGTTGGGATACACACTCAACTCCGGTATAACCTGCAACCCAGGCAGGACATGATGATACTGTGGTGTTGACTGCGTCGAAGCAGGCACTGCTGAGACCCAGATCATCATATGGCATTTCATAGCCATCGAATTGTTGGCCGTTGGCGAACAGCGCCAATGCAGCCCATGCAAGACACCGAAATATGATCATTGTAGTCCTTTGCAGACACTTGAGCTGAGAAGAGAAAGAAAATATGAAATGAGATAACGGGTCCAATGCTTTCTCCTTTTCTACTTCCGAGGGTTTCCAATAACCGATTTTTTTGAGTCAACAATGCTAAGCCTGAAAATCACGCAAGCGCACTCTATTTATAGGAAATTGATTTCCACACGGATCATACAGTTAGAACTATGAGGCAAATGTACTTTCTCCGAGCCGAAATTCTTACTGGAGCAGAAATTAGACCCAGACCGACACTAGTGAACAAGTAACGAAGATCCGATTCGGGCCGAGTTAGCCCCCGCGTTGGCCCCCGCGTTAGCCCCCGGGGTGTATAGTGGGACTAGCCCTAATTTCCGAGGAACCCCCAGTAGGCCAAGGCTAAGTGGATCTTAGCTATTTTATGTCTTTTAGAGCGCTGTAGGATTCAATGGTTTGTCCCTAGTTCTTATATCAACCTCACTAAAGCTATCATTGAGCCAATCGCTGTACCACGAACCACTAGATACACTCTCGCCGTCTTCCTTAGCTCGTTTCACATATCCGATTCTTCCAGATACCTATTGACAAAGGCGTCGGCGCTTTGCCGAGATGTCCTCTAGCGTGAAAATATGGTATGTTTTTTAATACGGAATTATGTACTCCGTACACGGCAATGGAAATTTTCACAATGTGTACGGACCTCCCGCGTAAGAGAAGCAAAATACGTTTTGTTTAAGGGAATCAGGTCTCCTCTTGACTTTGCTTACTCCCGAATATTCTCTTTCTTCTTAAGCGAGACACGTACTTGTATGGGACTGAACCTTAAGAAGGGCTTGAGATGAAGCTATTCTACTATATCATCTGGCTGCTGTCTTTTTCTCCCTATATCTATGCTCGGCTTGCATATGGTCATCACCATGGACATTCTCACTATGCAGCTATTGCAGAGCGGTCTCTCCTAGATTCTTATCCTGGTGGTTTTCTACATCACCGGGATGACTATAGCTGCAGTGTATCCAGTATGGCGTATCATATTGCCCCTTCTGCTTCTTTGCTGATAGATTTCTTCTCTAGAGCCTTGTGGTAACGGAGCTTGCTGTGGTGGTATGACCCCTTCTTAAATTCTGAGGGTTAGTGATGAAGTTAACCTAGTTGTTAATACTAGCCGGTGGCTATTGTGGCTATGGCCCGACCTATTGTGGTACTGGCTGCGTGAGTAACTGCGGTGCTACTGCTGAATGTGGTAAAGACTCACACCCGGTAAATACCACTTGCCTACTCAATACTTGGTCGGATTTTTTTCTTCTTCTCCTCAGTTGTATGAAAGCTAACTTATGTTGAAGCTACTCGCAATATGGCTTCTGTGGAATAACGAGTGGTTAGTTTTCACTGCTCAATCTCCCGGGCTTCTCTCTAATGATGAGTTAATAGACTTTTGCGATGTTAAAATATGTCAATCGAATTGTGTTTTGTATCCCACCCCCCTAGGTGGATCCCCAAACAACCAGGCCCTTTCGATATTGAATGATTCAATACTTATTTGATTTTCAAGTTCCAATATGATATACAAAGAGGGAGAGCTGTATACTTCATTTTTATAACACCCTAATAAGCTTTATGCCCCTTCTTGTACGTATCAGTTGTTGGAGACGGGCGGTACCGTTCTCTCGACGCCGCTATCTAACTGATCCAGTGTACAAGTGAGCACGCGTAACTGCGCGTGCAGAAATGCAACCATTCTAGTTCGTATACCGCTTAGCATGAAGTTGTTCCTTGGCTCGCTGAGTGTAGGCGATGATCCTACATGGTAATCAATGTCTCTAAGAACCACTTGTAGTTCTTGAAGGATCCCCGATAAAGCTTGACGAATGAGGGCAGTCTCTAAGCCATTCCCCGAACAGTGAGTGCCAATGAAAGAATCACGTATCCTAGTCTTATCTTTGGCCACACTATTGGGTAGGATAATATTGTCCGCAGTCGAATCACGACGCTGACTGTATATATCGAAAACATGCCCGTACCAAGTGGTAATCTTAGAGCATATGACGGCGACGAGTAGGAGCACATTCGGGTTTTTAAAGCACGAACATTTGAGTATAGAGCGGACTGTCCCTAAGGCGGACTGATTTATAGATAGGATTGCATCAACTGCACGCGATAGTTGAGGCTGGTGACTATCACACCGGCTTTCTATGCTCATGATGCAGGACCTGGAGCTGGCATGTATAGACCTGAGGGCCCCTGTGGCGAGGCCGATGCAGCACCCTTGGGCGTTCTGGAGAAGCGGATCCTCCTCGGGACAACTGGCTGTATGGATCGATGATCTACTGTTATCTTCTATAATTAGGGTCGAGGCAGAATTATCAGATGCAATTTTTATGGACAAGGATGGATCTATCTGCCACTTGGGCGAGAATTGTCTGCTACCGAAATCGGAAAAGTCGAAAGAGTAGCTAAAATCGAACGTGTTGCCTAGGAGGTTGTTAACTGATGAAAAAGGCATTTCGGCGTGTAGAAAGCCACTCGGTAAGGGGGGGAGGATCTCCGGTATATTGAAATTCTGGTTGAGCTGAGCCCTCTATATCCTGGCAAGTTCTTTGGTAGTGGTGATATAATAGCGTGGCTAGGTGACTCTTTGGGGTTCGCTATATGTATGAGTTGCGATGGTAGAGAGATATGATAGAAATCTGTCTGTATCAAATGTAATGGTATTTTACCTAGTATTGGAATTCTCTAACTAATAAAACATGCGATCTGTGCCCCTGACTAAACTGACTAAAATGACTAAGCAATAATGGACTTTTCTTAGTTATGTACCGGGCCTGAGATAATCCGGGTAATTTACCCAGTATCGAGGCCGGTATTCAACCTTAGGTATTTGACAAGATAAGATACGCTCTAGAATATAAGCAACATACTATATAAAATAACTGGCCCACCAGCTGGGCCAGACCAGTTACAATTTGCTACGTTAGGCTCAAATCAGCATTAATATCCACCTCTTATCATTAACAAATACTATTTCTTCTCATTAGCCCTCCTCCTCATGCTCATGCCAGCTCACTGGCATCGTTCTAGGTTAGGTTAGCGAGAATGCACTCCAGGAGCTCGAGAGTCATTTGAGTCACATACCCCTCATTCACTTCTCCTCTCCTTATTTGATCCTCCGTGGGCGCCAGAGAGGCATTTATTGGACCAGAATACCATACTCGCAGGGTACCGGTGTAAGGCTTGCAGGTTAAATGGTACCAGTGCGAAGGGGCAGAGAGGGAACAGCTCAAATGCGCGATTTTGCAGGGTTGATACGTGATTGATGTCTTTTTTTAGAACGCTTTTGCCGCCGCTCTATACAGTGTGTTGTAAATTGGAGCTATTCGTACCTCACGAATCTCTATGATTTGAAATCGAAGCTATTCCTATAGGCCTAAAGTCCTACCTGTTACCGTGTGGTTGGTCACGACTCACGAGTTAATTTTTGTGGATAGTGATTTCCATACCATCTTCTTCGTTCGCGTTGGCCCAATATAGCGACGCCTAAGTATCCACACCTGTGGACTTGGGGATGTCCGATTAGCCTGCGGTTTTGACATTTGGAGGGTCGAGCTTCTAACAAGTGCGCCATTTTCATTGGTCTCTTCGGGGAAATGGATAGGCCCTAAGCTTCCGGATGATCTGCTTGTGCTTCAAACCAATCGGGTTTAGGATCCACCACAGAATTCTCGGAGTCCGTACCGACCTTAAACCCCGATACACCCCTGCAGGAACAGGCCGAGATCCCCATTTAGACCCGTTGGTAATCGGTGTTCGGACCTTTGGGACTCCGGTTTGCTGCCTACACAGGACGACGGTGCTATCTATGGAATGTATACGGAATAGTGACCAGGACCAATGGGTTTTGCTGACAATAGCTTACATGAATACCTAGGTAGATATTGTCCAGACTTGCTCCTTCTACCCTCCTTCCCCTCCCTTAGATGTGACACGACTACCTATTTATTCTTGCTCCACCACATTTTCACCGTCAATACTTCTTTCCTCCCGCTCTGTTTTCACATTTGTGCTTAACGGTTTCCATCGACATCTCAGCCTTTCCTATTTGCGTGACAGTGATCCGTTGGGCTATTTACGCGCTGACTCTGACGCACGATACACACTTCCGACCAAGCCACATCGAGACAAAGTGAGCCAAACACTCGAGGCAATGGCACCACCGTCGCCCTCATACACAAAGATCATCCACTCCGCTACATATGATAGTATCAATCCGACTCAGCCTGGCCTCTCCTCTGCGGGCAAGGTTGTATTGATCACTGGCGCATCTGGCGGCATCGGCCGGGCCACAGCCTTATCCTTTGCTGCATCTGGCCCGAGAGCCCTTATCCTTCTCGGTCGACGCGCCGACGCCTTGGCGGCAACTGCTACTATTGTACGCGCTAGGTACGCGGACGTGCCAATTCAAACTTACGAGGCTGAGCTATGTAATGCTCCGAGCGTCCGCAATACTATGAATAAGGTGGCTGCTGAGTTTGGCGGTATTGACACTCTTATCCACTGCGCTGGCGTGCTAGCCCCTGTTATTCCGCTTCTGGAAGCCGATCCAGCTACCTTTCTGGATGGCTACAAGACTACCGTCATCGGTTCGTTAGTGACTGCACAGGCTGTAGTCCTAGCAAATAAGATAGTGAGCCCTGACGAGGACAAACCAGTTACATTGGTCAATCTTACGACGGCGGGTATTATATTTCCCCCGTTCGCCGGTATAGGCGCCTACGTGAGCAGTAAGATGGCCGCTGTCAAGATGTTACAGTCCTTCGCCGTCGAGAACCCGCAAGTGCGTCTTCACAATGTACATCCCGGATTCCTCCAAACAGCTATGTCTGCTAAGCTGTCAGAGTCAATCAAGTTGCCCTTTGCCTTTGATGATAGTAAGTATAAACTAATATTGCCGTTTATGGCTACTTTACCTTTATATTCCTAGGACTAACAATTATTCTTTGGCAGTCTCCCTTCCCGCCGATTTCCTTGTCTGGATTGTATCCCTCGATGCAGAATTCCTTAAGAACAAGATCGTCTTCGCTTCCTGGGATATCGACGAGCTTAAGGCTCGCAAGGAGGAGATTGTCGGTGGCCCGCTAGGAACTGGTGAGCTCTGGCTCGGCTACCAAGGATTTCCGCGATTTGTAGGTGGCCAGCCTTTGCCGGGCACTCAGTAGGCGAGCGGTCCCTTCTATAAGTAGCCGATATCCCAGGCTGAATGAACTATACACGCGCCACTCTATTAAAGAAGTACATGTGCCATTCACATAGACGGGTGCTAGAATAAGGACTCCATTGAAAGGAATTCTAGAATTATATTGCTTAGTGGATGGATGTAGCCTGTTATAAATTGTCCCACAATTACCTAGGCGTCGAACTTGCCCTCTAAGCGTGAGTGTTATTCTCATATGCACTGATGTAGCCACGCTCTCCGAAGTAGACAAAGTATATCACTATATATTAGGTATAATACCCGCGAACTCTATGAAAATACTGTTAGGAACGCTACGCGGGGAATATATGGAGAAAGACCAGGTTTCCTTCCGAGCGAAGCGAGCGAAGGAAAAATATGGAGAAAGAGAGTGCCTAGGTGTGACCGTGCCTAGGTGTGACCTTGCTGTGACCAATGGTGACCTAACAGACGAGACACCCAATACAAACGACAAGACTTAAAGGAACAAGCGTCTTGCCACTTCTTGAGTGACATATTGCAACCTGGATGAAAGGAATGCCCTCACTGGCCCAACAACCCAGGTAGTGCGCCCCCAGTGCGCCCGAGCCTTAGTATCCTGACAGTACCTATCCATAAACTTCAAAATCAGCCTAGAAATCTTAGACAGATCCTCAACCTGGGCGTCACTGGCCAACTTATGCGAAGACGACGGCGGTCGCGACCACATTGGTATATCATGTTCACATGAGCCGAGACTGACGGATGTACCGTCGGTACATATACCATAACTAGTCGATTTGTCGACATTCGCCGAGCCTTGGTCATAATCGGCGCCAGTAGAGCCATGAACGACGTCCAATAGTGAAATGCACCCGGATGCCACCAGAAGCGCAACGTCCACGTGCTCGGAACACGGACATATGAGGATGGTCAACAATTGCTGGCATGCCTCGGTAGCCGTTAGGCTGCCGCTACCATACGTTGGAGTACCGAAGAGCTGCCCTTTGTTACGTTCTAGCTGCTCTATAATTGACAAAGCAGCTTTGACGCAGTCAATCTCGTCGGTATCCGAATCAATCCTGGTGCTCCACGTATTACACGGGGACGAAGGAATTTCTGTAGTTCGGGACTGGTCACCCTGGTGGTGACTTATCGTATATGCTCTGGGAAGCAAGTCAATGCCGCAGCTCATCTCACTTTCAGTCTGACTAGCAAAATCGGTGGACTCCGTCAAGTCGCTGTTCCTAGCATTTCTATCTGGAGCCCCGAAGCATTGTTGGACGCTTTGGCTTTGGATTTGTCTTTGATTCTGATCCTGGTTGCGCCTCTTGCTGCTCTCCTGCCGTACGCGATGCGGTCGACCAGCACGGCGAGCTGGACTATATGTGCACGGATGGCCTAGGTTTGCGCAACGCCTGCAAGACGGCTTTTGCTTGTCACATCGTAGTTTGGATGTAGAACAGACATCACAGGAGCCTTTTAGCTTTCGAGCTGGTATTTGGGTGTTAAGGGTCTCCATGTCTGTGCAGTGGTATCTGCTGCTATGTGACCGCGCTGTACAAGTTTCCTATGTAAAGCGAGAATAGATCCAGGACGGTGGCGCCGAATCCTTTTCTTTGCTCCTGGTGCAGAGGTTTCCCCAAAGGCCGACAAATCTTTCCGATTGGGCAGACCACTGTGCTGGACATGGGTGAGGGCCGCGGCGCAGTGCGTTGGGACTAAGAAAGTTTCCAACGGGTAGAACCGGCTTAGCTGTAGACATATGCAGCACGTTTAATAATAGGTTTTTATTTTTTTTTTATTCTGTCAAATACTAAGGTTGAATACCGGCCTCGATACTGGGTAAATTACCCTGATATCTCAGGCCCGGTGCATAACTAAGAAACGTCCATTATTGCTTAGTCATTTAGTCTATTTATCTGCGCACAGATTGCATGTTTTATTAGTTAGAGAATTCCAATACTAGGTGAAATACCATTACATTTGATACAGCCAGATTTCTATCATATTCCTTTAGGTAGGTTACAACGGCCCTTCGGGGTAGAGGTCGTGCTGTAATGGGGCAGCGGCTCAGTTTCATGGTTCTATACGTCATAGGCCCGTTACACCAATCATTAAGCGTTACCTAGGTTTATTAACGTATTCGGTAAACGAGCTGCGCACACCAACCAACCCATGTATATTTAAATGCAATTTTTAGATCCAAAACGCCATTAAATTAAATAAACTAAAATCATCTATCTAGCTGGGCACCTATTGAATCTATGCCCAGTTTCTCTGCACCCACTACACCTCGCTGGCGCCCGTATACGTGGTTCCAAAGCTGGTTCTCCAGATACAGCGGGGGTAAGAGTAGGTACTTCAACTGCTTCCACCGGCTCAGCAATCAATTGAGAAGCTTCCTGTACAGAAAGCCTGCTTCTGCCTATATCTGCTTCCTAGATCGAGTTCGCTTTTGCTTTTTCTTCTCGTTTTTAGCCCGTAAATCCTTGTTTTCTTGAGCGAGTAAAATCGCGTTCTACATCGCGAGATGGCACCCTTTAACAAGTTGATTTAATATACAGTTCGAAGGACTTAGTGGACTTCGTGATCTTGTACGAAGTAGACCTTTGATTGACGAAGCCTATCGACGTAATTCTTTCTGTGTAGTAGGTGTTTTTGGTATAAAATCCTAGCTTGATTCGCTCTCCCGGCTCCGGGGGGGTCGGGGTTCGAAGCTAAATATCAAGCTTTGAAATCACTCTCTCCGGTAAGAAAGGGACTAAACCGGCTACCCCGAAGCTATTTTTAATAGTCTCCGATTTAAAAGCTATAGCTCGTACGTAGACCTGGCAGTGACCCTCCGGGTGGTCCATGATCTTGGACCCTCCACCCGACCCTGACCCTGACCCTCGGATGCCTAAATTTCGAGCGCTAAGCCTAATTAAGGTGGATAAAACTGCTTATATATCTTAATAAAATACAGTTATTTATATAGTTATGTTTTGTCTACTGGATTATAATTACCAATTTATAACCATCTAAGTTATTAAATAATCTAAAATTATTTAATAATATTATATTTTAAGTATAGTTCTCTTAGTTCTATACTTCTGTGATCCCACATGAGTGGGACACCTATAACATATATACCACTACCGTTGAACTGAGTTTCATAACTCAGTTTGGCTATGCCTTTTGGCTCAATGGGTAAATGCTCGGAGTAGTGGCCGACTGAATCTCAATAGAATATAAATAATATATTTGCTTAATTAAAAAATTGTAAATTAAGGAAGTCGTTTTATATAATTTATTTTGGTGTTCCCGGCTTAAATATAGTATCCCAACCTACTAAGAAAATATATATCTTACCATTAGTATCCAAAAAGCTTCTATATCTCTATTAACCTAATATTTAATACCAATTATCATTACAATTATATATTTATATTATGATAATATAGCTTTCCATTTAAAAACGTAAAATTACCTAATATATTGAGGAGAACACAGATAAAGAACAAATTTTAATACTAAAATACCTTACATTGATACACTAGTGCGGATATCCTCAAATTATCCTCAAGCCTCTTGAGGATAAAATTTTGCGGATATGCCGCAGTCTAGTCGTAAGGATTGAATAGTCGTAGGACGGTTAAATAACGAACGGTCTTAGGACGGTCGACGAAGAACTATTAAATCTAACGGTTTTATCGAACGGTTGTAACGACGGTCGAATGTAAACGGTCCGAGGACGGTTAATTGTTAACGGTCAATAGAATAAATTGTATAAACGATTGATATATATCATCGGTTAGCTAATAAGAAGATAGTACTATATATATAGAACTGTAGAGGTGAGGGTCTCAAGTCTGATTCGATCAGACTCGAAAATGTGACCCACTTGGTGCGACGTAAGGCACCAATTGGAGGACTCAGTGTAAAGGAAAGCGATTAAGCGATGCTTTACTAAGCTAAGACGCTCATAACCTAAGAGACTAGAGCTACAGATAAAGGAATGTAGATAGTCTGGAAAATATCTTGAGATGCGTGAAGAAGAGAAGAAGCTATCTATATATATGGACTAGATAAGTCTAGGAGCAAACGGAAGAAGTCACGTGACTTCTGTCAACTCTAGTTATATTCGTCTTATGCGGCCTTATGTCTTTTGGTCTTTTTAGTGGTCTCAGATATCCTAGGTTTTATTGGTCTACAGCAAGGGAAAAAAAAGGTCCTTTGAAATGGAAATTTCTAAGTATAACCTTTCATTTTCCGGGGCTATCCCCTACAAATACCTATATCTAATCTCAGTAATACAATTCACATTCAATTTTTAAAGCCATCATAAATCCCAAAATAGAGCCTATCCCCACATAAATCCTTGCATTCATCCAATCCTAGGGGTTGAAGCCATTCCAACCGTCTAACCCCGTTTGCTACCACCCGTGCTTCGGGTTGGTCGTGCCTGGTGCCTGGGCCCATTCATCGAATGTCCATTCGTGCTCACAGCCGTGGGTTCTTTGTTCACCCTCACACTCCTGATAGTTCTCCCACCCTGTCTAACAACTCGTCTTGGGCTTGTGGTTTAGTGGTATAATACTCCCTTAGCATGGGAGTGGTCCAGGGTTCGATTCCCTGCAAGTCCATTTTTTTGGGTTTTCCTATATGGGTAACTTGCTTAAAGTGAAATAATATGACGGCTATTCTCGCACTTCTCCTCGTCTTTGCCACTCTTGCCCCCTCTTTAACCCCACACTATGTTCCGCTGCCATGCCTTCTCTGTAGCCTGCCCTATCCCTAACTATGCCCCAGCATCTATCGCTCGCGCTGGTCTATCATTCTCGTTTGCTGGCAAGCCGTAACCATAGATTTAATGATGATCATAACTGGCTCGAGCTCGACTCGTTCCTTAATGACCATCTCGGCATAATCGCTAATCCAGCTTATGGATACGAGATCCTCCTCGAGATTGGCGTGGTCAGGATTTCCAATGATATCCAAACAAAGGATAAAAAAGGGGATAAACTGGTGGAATAATAAGAGACTGTTTGAACAGTTAATCACTTGCGCAAACGAGGAAAGGTAAGTTGCAAGTTTGACATACCTGACGCCCCAAAAGGCATTCGCCGAGGATGCAAGAAGAGATTGGAAGATTTTCACAGATTTTCTGGATATTTCCACAGCTTGGGATGGGAGGATGTGACTCTGGTTGCATTTTTTCGATTGATAGAGAATGATGAGCATTTTGTAGGTGCTGAATAGTACATCGACGCAGAACCATACATCGAGGTGATTTGTAGCCATTTGAAGAAGGCCCTCCTTTAAAGTGATAGATTAGCAATGAACATCTCATAAGTTTTTGTTTCAAGTTAGTGTAAGACGTACCGCATCCCAATCCGATAATATTAGCTGAACCTCGTCGATAAATCTGTCAATTGTCGCATCATGAGAGACGGGATCAGGATCTTTCCCTCTGTCAACCCAATCAAGATATTTCATCACAATGAGCGTCAATCGCATAGATGCGATGAAATGAATCTGTATGAAGCGGGATGACTCATCGTCGACGCCGGTGATAGTTGGGTCGGGGAAATCGACTTTCCACGATCCTGCCGGGATAAGGGTTGGTTTTCCGTAACACATGCGAAAAAGACAATCCGTTCGCAAAATGTGCCAGAATTCAAACCGTTTTCGATTCCGCTCTACTTCTGCCTGGCGTGGGAGAGATTCCGGCTCTGTGGAAAGTTGGTTATCTCCCTCGGAGGGTGTCTCATCTACGGAGAAAAATCCTAGGGCTTTGGATATCCTGCATGTTTGGGCGAGGGCTTTCCAGGATAAATCGATATTGCAACATTCGAGGGACAATGACATCTGTTGAAATTGTTAGTTCCTTGGTGTGATATTGAAAAGTATCTGGTTTTCTTACCAGCGACAATGCTGCGAAGAAGTCGGCTGGGGTATCTTTGATATTTTTCAGCCAGTCTTCGCTGAGAGAAACGCATTTCTGGTATATAATATGGACCAAGGCGCCTCTTCTTGGAAGTGCCTCTTGCCTTATGAGGATGCCCTGAAAAAGAAGGGTGTAATAGATGATTTGGGAGGTACAATCTAGTTGAACATGAGGTATTTCGAGCAGATCAGGAATTGAAGTTAGAAACGATTTTTCAAGAGGAATCTTGAAGCCTTCGAAATGGCAGAAGCTGTAGTAATCTGGATTGGACGTTAGCGAATGAATAACCGAGCGAGGGGCAGATGTGTTTACAGTCTATGAGCTGTTTTGCCAGGTCTTTTGGAATGGACAGCTCTTCTGATGGCTCCGTAGGCTGTGTATCTTGCATGAACTGGATTTCCGACATGGCGGAAGTAATGGCACAAAAGCATTGTTCATTTTCGAGAAAGCACGGTTGAATTTGTTGCAGGTGACAGAAGACATTAGAGAGAAGCATAGATCGACTGCCTTCATCTTTGATACGACTGATGATATCACGGATCCCGGATGGGACTATTGTGGTTGGGGTTTCAGGCAGGGTTGTATTTCGTGTGTTCTCTGATTCGACAGAAGAGATAGACATGGAATCGACCTCATTATCTTGGTTTCCCGCGAAAGTATCCAAGCCACAATGCTCCTCTAGACATTTGAGGCGCTCGAGGACTTCTAGAAGAATACCCTTCTCAAGAATTTCGGTCCTGTGATAGTCTCATCAATAAAAATAAGGAATGTATTAATGTTTCATGCCTGGGCTTCATGCCTGGGCAAATGTACCTTTGTTTCTTAGTTCGTGGCTTTCGTGACAGGTAAGCACACTCAGCTCCTATGGCTTCACATCTATCACATCTTGGTGTAGCTCGATTGCAGCGAATCTACTACGTAGAAGATTGTTATTGTGGCTGAACATTTAAGATGACATTACTGCCAAGAACTCTGTACCTTCTTAGACTGACAACGACCACACTAGGATAGCCTCAAGTCAGAATTCGATCGAGTCACGTGTGCAATCTTTTCTCACCGAAATAGTTGCTAAACGCCCAGTACTCATTATTGTTGGCACTGCTATGGATGTTGCGGGAAAGTGGAAAGACCGAAAGTCCGGAGAGAGAATCGGGGGTCTCGACTCTGATTGGTCACAAGGCTCTCCTTCGTGTTAAGTGGGTCTGGACTCTCGGTAACCCCGAAGTCCCGCAAGCTAGTCCATATTAGGTCACGGCCTACCCCTATTTAGGAACCACCTCGCTCGCCGAGCTTTATGACTCCTGAAGGGTCCCAAGTAGGCATCTCTTTGACCCATTTTGATCCACGTTAATGATGATCTGAGATTTCCCGGCCTATCACAAGGCAGTAATTTAAAACACAGTAGCCTAATCTGGAAATTTTCGTATCCTGTCAAATGATCTAGTTACAGGCAATGTACGTTGACGAGAGCCGCGTGGCTGTCTTGAATACAAAACTTCGAAGGAATCCTTTTCCTAGGATGAGCTCTGTCCTCTACTATCATCGCGATTGCTCTCCAAAGAATGGGTCTCTCTTCAGATTCTCCTGAAGGAGCTGTGACCGAGACAAAATCTATGACGAGCGAGGCACGTTCTCCATATTTGACGGATGAGCCCAATGTTGTCAAAGTCGACGACGATCCCAAGCGAGAACTTGATGCCAAAGATGTGAAAGAGCAATCCGTGTCCCTTAGCGATTATTTCGTATGTGTCAAAGTGAACGAGGGAATATTTCGTCGCTTGTCGCTAATAACACACAGAGGATTCTTTCCTACCTGACCACCAAAGATCGCATGGTCTTGATAGTCGCTCTCATATGCTCGATGGCCTCCGGTATCGTAAGTTGATTGTGTTTCGCGAGTTCAATTGTAAAGTACAAAAGAAAAGGCACTAATCGGTCGCCAGCCATTGCCTATCATGAATATCGTTTTTGGTGAGCTGGTCGGTAACTTTAGTAGTTACTTTCTTCCCGATTCAACAACGACTGAAAGCGAATTCAAATATTCCATTAGTCGACTGAGGTAAGCTCAGGGTCACAGTTTGTCATTGTATAATGGGGCTAATTGTGAAAGTCTCTATATCGTCTACCTCTTCATCGCGAAGTTCGTCTTGACATACTTTTCAATGGTATGCTAGGACATCCCGAGTGAAACTACGGCACTTCCCCCAAAGCTAACCGCTCAAAATCCAACCGCAGTACTGCTTTCGTGTTACCAGCCTTCGAGTTTCTGCGGCTTTACGACTTGAATACATGGGCTCGCTCTTCGCCCAGCCTTTAAGTAAACTGGACCAGGTATCAGTCGGCACGGTTGTCAATGCTATTACGACTTCCTCCAACTCCATTCAGCAAAGCATCTCCGACAAACTGGCCATTTTGTTCCAATCCCTCGCCCTTTTGATTGCCGCATACGTCATAGCTTTCAAGTATTCGTGGGCCCTGACCCTTGCGACCAGCTCGGCTATACTCTTCATTCTAATCGTATGCTGTCTGACGTTACCCGCGATTACCAAAATCCAGCAAAAGGTGGACAAAGCAGATGAAAAACACTCGGCAATCGCGGCGGAAGTTTTTGGTTCCATTCGAACAGTCATCTCACTGGGCGCCGAGGCACCTTTGGCCACAAAATATCGCCAATGGGTCGAAGAGTCTCGGAAAAGAGGAATGAGCATGTCAGTCGTTATGGGGCTTCAGTTTGGTCTTATCTTCTTTGCCATGTACGCTAGCTACGCATTGGCGTTCTGGCTGGGGTTGAGACTGTTTCAGCAGGGTCATATACCGAACATCAACACGGTCATAACGTATGTTTTCTCCCTCCAGCGCTCCTTTGTCGCTACTCACAAATCTGTTCCAGGGTATTTTTTTCGGTTATGATTGCAGTGAGCGTATTAGGCAGTATCGCATCGCCATTAATGATGGTCTCCAAAGCGGCCAGTGCAGCGGCTTCCTTTTTTGAGATAATCGACTCGGAAAGAATTGCTTCTGGCGGAGACCGCGATGCAGCTGCCCTCAGCTCAGGGGACATAGTCTTCAAGGATGTGCAGTTTTCGTACCCTACTAGACCGGATACCCAAATTCTCATGGGTCTCAATGCGCGGTTTGAGAGAGGCAAAACAACAGCAATAGTTGGCCCGTCAGGATCAGGTAAAAGTACTATCGTCGCACTCACAGAGAGATGGTATTCTCCAGAACAAGGAAGTATTTCAGTGGGCCAGCGCAATATTGAGCAGCTGGATCTCAAGTGGTGGAGATCTAACATTGGGCTTGTGCAGCAAGAGCCGTTCTTATTCAATGATACTATTTTTAAGAACGTCTCTTTCGGATTAATCGGTACCAAATGGGAAGATGAGCCTGACTCGGTGAAAGCCGGATTGGTGGAAAATGCGTGCAAAGAAGCATTTGCCGATGAGTTCATCGATCGGCTGCCCAAGGTATGTAAACTGCTCACTTTCCATTCTCGTTGCTAAGAATCTCTAGGGATACGAGACACTTGTGGGTGAGAACGGCACGAAATTAAGCGGAGGTCAGAAACAGCGCCTAGCTATAGCGCGAAGTATCATCAGAGAGCCATCTATCCTCATTCTGGACGAGGCCACCAGTGCGATCGATGTTCGGGGAGAGAAGATAGTTCAAGCAGCTCTCGATCGCGTCTCTAGGAACCGAACTACAATCGTGATTGCTCACCGATTATCCACCGTTCGACGAGCTGATCGGATCATTGTTCTTCGTGGTGGTCTGAACATTGAAGAAGGGACTCACGATGAGCTTCTTGCAGTGGAGGACGGCCTTTATCGGGGCCTGGTCAATGCACAGAGACTTGAAATCGCTGCAGATGATGAAAATGATACAGTGGAGACCACAGAAGCTTTGAAAGAGGAGCTTGAACATTATGTGACTACAACTGCCGAAGACTCACAAGAGGAGGCCAAGAAGACCAAAAAGCGTGGCTTCTTTACCAGTGTGGGACTTTTGATGTATGAGTCCCGTGCTCAAGGGCCATTCTTCCTCCTAGCACTACTCGGCATTTTGGGTGCTGCCTGTAAGCAGTCTTGCCTGAACATTTTTGATCCTGGTTAACAATAAATCAGCCGCGTACCCTTTGCAGAGTTGGCTTTTTGCAAAGCTTATCGATGTGTTCAGTTTTAGAGGCCAGAAACTGACCGACGCCGCCAATTTTTGGTCGCTGTGGTTCTTTGTCTTGTCTCTTGGAATCGCCGCCTGTTATTCAGCAGTTGGCTTCGCGAGCAGCAGACTCGCCATTGTCGGTGGATATCATACTCGAATTATATAATGGATCTAACAGTATTATAGGAAATGTCTTCCACTTGCCGGACGGAATATTTTGAAAACATTCTGAAAAAGTCCGTTCCATTCTATGATCTGAACGACAATGCCTCCGGGTCGCTCGTTTCGCGCCTGGCAACCGATCCCAAGCAGATCCAGGATTTTATCGGGATAAATGGTGTTTTCCCAGTCATCTCACTCTGCAGCATGATTGGCTGCATCGCCATTGCCTTTTCTTTTGGGTGGAAATTATCTCTCGTGGCTACGTTTGCAGCTCTTCCCTTCGTTTTCCTTGCTGCGTTCATGCGCATTCGTTATGAACTGGAGTTTGATTCGATGAATGCTGCTGTTTACTCCGGTAGCTCCCAGTTTGCAACAGAAGCTATAGAGGCATTTCGCACTGTTTCAGCATTGACAATGGAGGATTCCATTTTGAAAAGATACTCGAACCTTCTGCAAGACCAGCAAAAGAAAGCTTTTCGCAAAGCATGGCTCGCTACTCTGGTGTTTGCCTTCTCTGATAGCGTGGAGCTTTGTGCCATGGCGCTTACCTTCTGGTACGGTGGTCAGCTGCTAGCGTCTAGAGAGTATGAGCCAGTTTCCTTCTTTGTTGTGTACATGTCTATCATTCTCGGCGGACAACAAGCGGGCCAATTCTTTAGCTATGGACCTAATATCGCCCAGGGCACTGCTGCAGCGAACAGAATGCTCGACTTCCGTCCAGATTTGAGCGATTCCGAAAAGGACTCTGAAAAGCTCAAGATCGATACAGCTATTCGAACTGGGGCTCATATCGAATTTCAAAAGGTTGCCTTCAAGTATGCTTCACAGGAGAACCCATTGTTCACCGGACTCGATGTTACCATTGAAAGTGGTCAGTTCGTTGCGTTTGTCGGCGCCTCGGGCTGCGGGAAAACGACCGTAATCTCGATGCTCGAGCGATTTTACGATCCTTACAAAGGGAATATCTTCCTCAACGGCGAAAATATTACTTCGATAGATACAACCTCATACCGTCGATCCTTATCGCTGGTAGCACAAGAGCCACGGCTTTTCGAGGGCACAATTCGAGACAACATTACGCTTGGCCTCGACCCATCAGAATACACTGACGAAGAGTTGGTTCAGGCATGTACTGATGCCGAGATTGACGACTTCATTACATCCCTGCCTGAGGGATACTCCACAGATCTAGGCATAAAAGCACAGACAGCAATGAGTGGTGGACAGCGCCAGAGACTTTGCATAGCGCGTGCATTGTTACGAAAACCTACCTTGTTGCTTCTAGACGAGGCAACATCCAGTCTCGACTCGCAGTCTGAAAAGCTTGTCCAGGGTGCCCTTGAACGTCTAGCGGCACGGAGGAGTATGACGATTGTCGCGGTTGCGCACAGACTGGCAACTATCCAGAAAGCGGATATTATTTTCGTTTTTGGAGAAAGTCAGAATGGAAATGGGTCTAAGATCGTCGAAAGGGGGTCACATCAGGAATTACTCCGCAATAAGGGGATGTACTGGCAAATGGTAATAAAACCCTTACTTTCCAATTATCATTTTCTAACCAAATTTTTAGTGTCAAGCAAATGGACTGGATAGGTGAAATCAGTCAATTCTCGGCTCATGTTTCTCCATCCTCTCGACTCTTCAATCTCGACTCCTTCATTTCATCAATCCTCTTTCAGCTTCTCTATTATCTGCATCATTTTTAAATAAAATAATATAATAATACCTGGCATACCTCATTGAAAACCAATGCGTAGGCGATGGGGCAAGAAAGGAGAAGGGAAAGTGCGTCGACAAGTCGAGGGGAGGGCGATTGACGTAGGTATAGCAAACAACAAGAATAGTCGGCCGCATAAGTAGCCTTGTAATATCTTTTTAATGGTCTTTTTAGTGCTCTTCTCAGTGGTCTTTTCAGGTATTTATACCTACTAAGCCTAATCGAGAATTAACCGTGCCAAGCGCCCAATTACGACGGGTGTCGTAATTGGTGCGCCCCACTAAATAGCAAATTTTCACTAAACAGCAAATTTCAATTTATCATCCTATGAAAACCCATATTTACATATACGTAGCCACCGGTAGTATCAATATACCAATTTCCACCATTACTATCTCTTGCTGCCATTGAAGCTTCATGCTCACTTTCAGCTAATTCTCTCGCCAATTGAGCTTGGTGTTGCTGTTCAAAAATCTTGGCTTGTTTTTCTTGGAGCCGATGCAATTTCTTAGCTTCAGTATCCTGCCTTTTCACTATCACTCTATTAGCGCAGATTGGCGATAATGCTGAGTTCCGTATACCAAGAATCGCTTTCCCATTCCTTGGTTTATTTGCCTCTTTTTTGTGGGATTGAGAGCTCTTTAAACTCTCACATGTAAGATCTAGCTGCTGGGCTAAAAGGGTATTTCCATCTATACTCCGCTGAATATACCGTCTTATACGCTTCGAGAGGTGCTTAATATCTTCTAGGTCCTTGATAAGCTTTATATTTAGCTTATTAACCCGCTGAACTGTGTTCGGTGGCGAATTAGTGATAGAGCTTGAGATATCCCGGGGGGGGGGGGGGGGGGGGGGGACGGAGTGAAAATCCTAAGGGGGGACCCTTCTGCTTCAAGCGCCTTTTGATGTAAAGGACTAAGAATAGCCTCTGTATCTAGGGGATAAATACCCCTAGATTTAAAAGAGGCCCTAATAACTCGTTAGGTAAATGCTTGGTCGCGAACCCCTTAGATAATCCTAAAAAAATCGCGCTTTTTACTAGTACTTCTACCCTATATAATAACCTTATTATTAGTCGTACGAAACTAGTGTTTTAATACTTGACTATCGAGGGGTTAATAGAGGTGAGTTGTATAGGGTAGAAAGAAGATTAGGATAATATTTTTAGCGGTATAAAACTGGATAAAATCGATGGTTTTATAAGAACTATAATTATCTATTAAAAGTAGGCGAGGCCTCCCTTTTTAAACCCGAGAAATTGTAGCTCGTAAAAAGAGAAAAGCTATTCTATAGTAGTATCGTTATTAATCTAGCCCTTTAGCGTAGGCTTTATACGATAATCAGGTATAGTATAGCTCTTATACCATTCTTCCAGTTGAGTACTCCCCTTTACTAAAAACTAGGGTAGTATAACCTAGCTATCAGCAGAAATACATTTAATACCGGTAATTGATTCTACTTGGCTACTATTAGGTATATTACTAGTTGTCCTACTAGTAATTACTATACGTACTTTCCCTTGGCCGATTTAAAAGCCGGTTTTATCCTAATTGTAGATCTCGTACGGTAGGAATTGATACTTTTCTATAACCTTTAATAGGTGATTAAACTAGAGAAGTAAAGGACTAAATTACTCGCTATCAATCCTCGCTTTTTCCTTAGGTTTTTAGTTGATATAATTGATCCGGGGGGTAGTCGTTGGATAAAGCGGTAGGCCCAATTGTTACCGATAACCTAATCCGAACCCGCCAATTTCAATAGCCGATTCGCGGCCTTTTGGACTATTTCCGGGGGAAGGTCTGTATAGGTATTATCTAGGGTTTCGACCCAAGATTTCAATGCCTGTTCTTGAAGTAGGTTTAATGACTTGGTTGTTTTGACACGCTCGGAATGGCTGGCGCGACCGTGGACTCGGCCCCTTAGGAGCGAGTACGATATATCAAAATCGCGCGCCAATTTAGAGAGGTTGGGCTTAGTAGTTGAATGGAAGATTTTGACTGCTTCCTGGATTCGATTCTCGAGATTTTCGGTTTGATTTGACATCGTGGTGTAGTAGATAATTGTATAAGAAGTTGATCCAAAAGTGAAAATTTGCTATTTAGTGGGGCGCACCAATTCCACCGCCTGGAATTGGGCGCTTGGCACGGTTACCCGCAACTTTATTTCTATTTACTGCATAACCTTTTAAACTATTCTTCTTCCCAATATATTCCCAGGCCCAGTCTTACGTTCTTCTTTCAACCTCTTCAATCCATTCTGCTATTCTTCAATCACCTCTACCATGTCCTTTCAAGCAACTGAACCTCACTCAGATCTTCCACCCAATCCGGTTGTTTCCACTATCAAGGGAAAATGAGTTATACAACTGGGCATACGGCTACTGGCTTTCCCGTCTTTGTCGTCTGGCGTACAGTCCAACAACCAGGGCGCGAACCCGAGCGCAAGGGTCGAGCTGTAGTGGACCTTCGTCCGCTGAACAAGGTCGTCCAGCGTGATGTCTACCCTATTCCTACAATAGACGATATCATCCTTCTGACCCAGGGTAAGCCGTATATTTCGGTGTTAGACGTAGCAAAATTCTTCTATCAATGGTGCGTTAGACGTAACCACCGTGATCGTATATATGTCGTCTCTAACAGAGGTCAGGAGATGTTTTATATTGCTATCATAGGCTTCTATAACAGTATACCCTACGTCCAGCGCTAGATAGATCTACTCTTAAAAGAATTCACTAACTTCTGCCGTACGTACCTCGACGATCTCGTCGTAGTATCAGATACCTTCGACTTCCACGTCGAATATCTAACCCTTGTCTTAGGAGTACTTGAGAAACACTCGGTCTCCCTTGAACCTAAGAAGGCCTACATCGCCTTCCCCGAGGTCTCACTCTTAGGCCAACGGGTAGACGCGTTAGGTATAACCACGCCCGAGGACAAGATTAAGGCTATCGCCGGCCTAGAATTTCCCCGTACACTACGCCAGTTAGAGACATACCTCGGTATAACCGGCGTATTACGTCAGTACGTTCCGCTTTATACGAAGAAATCAGAGCCACTATAGATCCGGAAAACTAAGCTCTTACGAGGGAGCCCAATCAAAGGCCGTCCGCGTCGAGAGTAGTCTACCCATACACAGTACATACATCCGACGGAGCGCGAATTGGCCTCCTTCGACGCTATACAGGCGGTCTTTCAAGATCCTCGATGGTTGGTGCATTGAGACCGCACCCGGCGGCTGTACTTTGATATTGACGTATCGCAAGAAGGTGGTCATGGCGCAATAGTCTTCCACGTCAAGCGCGATTACAATCATACCAATTTGAAGACAATCCCCCCCCTTCCACCGCCGTTGAACCAATTATGTTTCTTAGTCGCCTATTGACCCCAGCTGAGAAGCACTATTGGGCGACGGAATTAGAAGTCTCCTGTATTGTATGGGTCGTCCGTAAGATTCGCCACATGATCGAAGCGGCGCCAGAGGGCCTGACACCGATTGCGTATACTGACCACATTGCGAAAGTACAGATAAGATGCCTTGAGGCCCGAATCTTCCTGTCCGAGCCTCCAAATGCATCGAAAAGCACCAGTGGGAAGAGTTTCATCTGTATTAAGCGCACCCAGGTCTGTCTCAAATTCATCTACCTCGTCGGCTTCTGCGTCCACTACCACCCGTAGTTTTCAGCCCCATGTTTTCCTCCAAACCTTCGATATCCCAATGCATTTGGAGGCTCGGGCAGGAAGATTGGGGCCTCCCCAAGGCATCTATCTGTTTTTGAGTGGAAACAACCGGACTGGGTGGAAGATCTGAGTGAGGTTCAGTTGCTTGAAAGGACATGGTAGAGGAGATTGAAGACCAACCTTGGAAGTCTGTGGGACTAACGTAATATTCATTAGGAACCTCGAGTTGAAAAAGGGATGAAGTCTGATGAGGACGTGATAAAATGTGATGGAACGGGATGGATAAAAGATGGATTAATTCAAATTTTATTCTGCTCTATCCAAAGAATAGTCTGCCGCATAAGCGGCCTCGTGATGTCTTTTCAGTGGTCATTTCAGCGTAATTTCAGTCGTCTTCTCAGATATCATTATGTGTAGATACTTTGTCAAGGTTATAGGTCAACGGCAAAAAACAGCGGAAAAAGGCTTTGTGCAGACGACTTCTATGTATAAGCTTTGATTGGTGGATCTTATCGATCTGATCTCCAACCTCCCGGACGATCCTCCCGAGGTCTGACCCACCTCCTTGCCTATGGTGTCCAGGGTATCCACAGCGTGGTGAATTCCCCAAGGCTAGGTTTACGCTTTACGATGCCATTTCCTTCAAGAAAACTGACTTCCTGAGATACAATCTGATGAAAACAGGCAGTTAATGTGATGTATCAAGAGGGGTCTGAATTCCTAAAGGAAATAGAAGGTACGAATATGTCAAGTATTGGGATGATCCCCCGTCTTTTTACTATGTGGATATGTGACTTTTCACAATATATTTGCTTACTAATTATGTCTGTCTAAACTGTTAACTTCAGATCATTGTTGTTTTTAGTTAGTTAGAGAATTTTACGATTATAATCTTTACCAGTACGCTCGCTATACACCAGATTTCTGTCAGAATATATAATTATTGGGAAGGCGGGATTAACTCCCCTCCTCGGCATAACAAGTATTCATCTGTCGCAAAATACCATGATAGTTCATTTCCGCGCTACACAATATCCCCTATCAAGTGGCAGGTCGTCCCCGACCTGTTAGGACATCCCGGGAACGGGATACATTAGAACCCCGTAAAACACCTATAACCGACCACTTCAGAGCCTATAACAGATCAAGAGGTGGTAAAAAAGACAAGCTGTAAATAAAAACGTAAAGAAGCCGCTTATTTGGAACAAGAGGTAGAATCGCGCTCTAGTCTCACTACTATTCCACGTTATCCTCTTCATCTCGGAGTGTAACTTTCTCCTGAATCGCATTGACTTGTTAGAGGTCCCGGAATCACCCTAACCGTATTTGAGGTGGCAGTACAGATCGCTTTCTATCATGTTCCGAGCTATAGCAGTGGTTTCCTCCTTCTTAGTTGCGTCGGGGGTGCGCTTGGTTCGTGCATGTCCGTAGCCTTCTCCTATTTCCTCTCTACAGGGCAATTCTTTAAGTAATGCTTATCTTTCCTAGGGAGTGTACCTTGAGGCTCTGGTTTCCTAAAATTGTCCTAGGCTGTAATGTATATCGTGGTAGTCTAGATTGAAGGCGCGATGCCTAGGGTTCTCGAGCTCGGCTTTCGAATCCTTCTAGAGGTACTTGGATTTCTTAACCCGGACTAGGTTCTTTAGGATCGTGTTACCTCGATTCTCCAGGGCTGTAGGGTACATTATATAAGAATTCTCAGTAACTAACCCGGTAACTTTAATTGACTAGATGTTCAAAACAAGTGCTAGTTTGACATATGACTTTCCACGTCTAAGCCATTCCCATTCTGCTTTGCAGGTGTTCTCTTCTGTCGCTTGTCCCAAGCTGGCAGGTTCTGTCTCGCACTTTGGATAGTGTCTCGCTGGGATAAGAAGGCTAGAAAATCCCCAGCGACAACGGTGAAAGACTTGTTGATCCCCAAGGGCCAGTTCTCATTGAAGCACTGGCCTGAATTGGGCTTGTTATGCTTCCTCAAAGTATCTTCATACAGTTGAATTGCATTCTGAAACTCTGGCTCCTCACCCCACATTCCGTCCAAACCCATGCTGACACGTAAGTCGAGTGTGCCAACCCAGACGGCATCAATCTGGTCCCCTACCGAGGTGAGGATGGCGTCGAGGTTCTTGACTCCAAGTTCGGACTCAATTTGGATGATGACTGCGGCTTGATCATTGAGATTTTCCCATAGCGAACGTGATCCATCAACGACAGTCGAGCCCAACAGACCTGGGAGCCAGCGTGCTGGAGGTGCGCTGCGGGAGCCTCGAGAGCGTTGCCCAAATTTGGCGGCGGAAGTTACGTGCTTAGCTTGCTCGACAGTGTCAACCTGAGGGATAACGATGGAAGCCCCTGCATCTAACGCAAAGGCGATATCCGCATGGTCATGGCCTGGGAGTCTAAAAAATTGTTAGTTGTTATAGCAGTTTAACACGCAGCTGGGGATAACTAACCTCACGAATGCCATAGTCCTACCTTCACTCGCTTCTTGGATACTATGGACCACCTGGAATAATGTCAGCCGCTTATTGTTTGACGCAGAAAGTTTTGCTTACATTCGTCATAGTTTCAACACCGCATGAAGAGTGTTCCCAATCCACCCATACGAAGTCAGCACCCAACTGGGCTGCAACCCTGGCAGTGAGAACGGTAGGTAGGGCTAGGTAGAAACCAATCAGGGGGCCAATTCTGCCCTCGTACGCATCTTGGAGCGCTCGCCGAGCCTTGTGAGGCTGAAGAAGCGATGGTGCTCGGTAAGCTTGCATACCCTTAGTGCTTACTTCCATATGCTCTGATCCTGTTGCAGCCATGATGTAGGGAGGGGTAGGTAACTGTGTAGAAAGTTGATGATTTGTTATGAGAGAATAATATGGTATGAATGGTAAAGAAATTGAACAATCATGTCCTTTTAATACTTGTACCAAAACACTAGATGCCTCTTCTAGTTCAGCTTTCGGTTGTTTTTTGAAAAACGGGCCGGTCCATTATTCGAGAAATACCCCTTCGAAGATCAAGTTTCTCTTCAATGGAGTGCCTCGGAGTAATTTTCGCAACTCTAGATTATGCCCCGTGTCATATCTAGCCGCGGTAATTGGGGGCGGGAGAGTGAGTACGGAGGAAAGAATCTAGAAAGGAATAGTAGTGTGGGACAGCCAAGCCTATATTTTGGCATCAGTCTCCTATTTAGGATGAATAAAAGGATGTTTATCTAAAGATTTTCCGTAATTTAATAAAATTTATATATGTAATATATAAATAGACCTGCACGACCGGGGTACATGCCCCTCACTCCCTTAAGGCCCCCCGCCCCTAATCCAACGTCAATATTCTGCCGTATTTTATATGCATGTTTCAATTACACGTAAATGACACATGTACTTTTGTAATATGGAATTATAAAATATGCTAAGCTGTGGGGAAATGGATTGGTACCTTACAAGTCAAATATACATACCACTGATTATGTTGACCGCTCTCAGAGGTGATTCTTACTACATATGCATGTAGGGTAGACTGTTGTGAATCTCATACAGTCTTCAATTTAATTTTGTAAGTGTCATAACCTCAAAAGATCTACCAGAGTCTTAATCTAATCGGCGTTATAGGAGAAAATAACAGCAATATGCTCCCCGTGCAGTCACACGTGCGCAATGCATGTGATGCCTGTCATAAGAGAAAGATTCGGTGTATCATGTCAAGAAGCGGAGGATCCTGTATCCACTGCGAGGCCAGGGGACTGCGCTGTTATTTCTTGCCCCGTTATAAAAGCGGAAGACCGAGAAGACCGAAATGTGACCCATCGCACAGTCACTGTGACCCTTCTGACCCATCACACGACACAGCCGATTCGCATACAACAACCTCTCCGGGCAGTCTCATGAACAGTTCCTTTTGGCCCGCCGAAAATACTGTGCCTAGTGCATCAGCAAAAAAGTCTCCTCCAGGAGCCGACAGCAGCAGCAATGAGGATCTCTTCGTGTGGGATTCTCATCAGGACTTCGCAATTCAGATGGAGCAGCACAACTTCGACTTGCAAGACTCGGACCTGCCGCTAAAGTTCCGAAATGTCTTCAATGGCGCTCTGCTCGACATACAGCAACCTACCTTTCCCAACTTTGCCAATCAAACCGGCCATTCCTTTATAAATATACAGTCCGAAGACTTACCTGACGCTACTTCACCGTCCCCTCCGGACATGCAAACTTCCGTGTCGTCAACAACTTCCCAGCAGCCATCTGATCGTAGCGACCCTCCGAGCGAGACATCCAAAGACACCCGATTTGTTAGCTTGTTGGAACATTGTGCGAGACTTCAGCGTCATATCATGACGATGGAAGAGGATGATTCCACAATCTCGGACAAGGGTACGTCCAAGAAAATTGGAATGTCAAATAGTCCATTGCGGGAGGTGCTAGAAGACATCGACGCCAGCTGCAAGCTCATGTTCGAGATGTGTGACGAGGGAACTTCGTCCAAGTCCACTTCAGCGCAGGTCAACTCTCCTCCGGATTTGGCTTCCATATCTCTTATAACAACTGTTGCCTTTAAAGTTTTTCAAATCTGCGATATTTTGTTTAATGGTCAAGGCCTGAAAATTCGTTCGATTAAGGATGTGCTTCTACAAAAGCGGCTGGACTTTAACATCACCCAGGCGGGGATTGTGACGGCTCGAATCGAGCACCTGGCCCGGGATAGCATACATATTTCGCAGGAACTCTTGAGAAAAGCCGTGCATATTGAGGAAAGATTTACTAGCCAGCGTGGGGGCAGCTTTACGGACATGGGTAAATTTCGTTCATAGTCTATCAAAAAATATTCGTTGGTGAAGAAGTTCAGCTTTCGTGTCCCTCCATCAGAAAATTCAGCAAAGGCTGAAGGTCCACTTGATTATCCACCTAAGTTACACGTACATCTATATAAGTTTATATAAACCTGCTGTACAAATATATTCAACGCGCTTTCGGTGTAGTCAGACAGTCATATGTCAAACCATGATTAGAAATAAATGGTCCGCTCGGAGGATTATACATCATTAAGACAATTTGCATCAAGCAGAGACCAATGTGGCGAAATGCGGCGAAGCACGCATGCTTCTCGCGACCATTTCCTTTTATGGACACAACACGGAGGTCAGCAGAAATCCTCCGCGGCCCGATTAAAATCCTCAGGAGCATTCCTAGGAGGCTTCATCCAGGACTTTTTCCTCTCACCAAGTCACCGTGGACGATTAGCTCGGAGGGCTTTGTCAAGTTGTTCATGAAGCTTGCCAAGGCTATTCCTTTCATCTTGATAGTATAGCATCGCAGTTCATGAGCATGGTACTACTGCACGACTCGCTCTACATATTTCATCCCTTTCCCTGCTTCCTCCTGCCACGAAATTACACCACCAAGTTTCTATCTACGCTTGACTTTCCAATCAGCATCATATCACCATCTCAGCATGTCGCCCAGCTTGACTGAAGCCATCCCTCAGGATCTCATCTTCTCGGAGAAGAAGACCATGGTCACTCCCATTGAGGATATTCAATCTGAAGCAGAACCCGTTCTGGAACCATTTTCGGCTCCCGCTCTAGTCGATGGCGTCCTAGATGATAGCCACGAGGTCGATACTCACACCCAGACTTCGGAGAAAATCCTTGCTATCTTCAAGCCATACCTCCTAACCAAGTCGGTCGACGCAAATGATCGCTGGGAACTGGGGGCTACCAAATTCATTTCTGTGATCCGCAACTTCGTCAGTAAGGGACAGACGGTGCAGATGTGTCTGCCCGCCTTCCCATGGAAATCTGCCAACAAGGTCTACAAGGTGCTCGGCACACTCCCGGACAAAGCCGAAGAGTTGGCCCTGAAACGCTTGAACGGCATATGCGGGGCTATTGGTGAGGTGTATAAACCCGGGGCAGAGCTGCTTATTATTTCGGACGGGCTTGTTTACAATGGTAATACAGTTTTAACTCATCATATTCTCTCCCCATGAGTGCTAGTGCTGACTGACCATCTTTCCCACGTTTTCAGATCTCCTCACTATCCCAGACCGCGATGTTTGGGCATATGGGGAAGGTCTGCGGGCCCTTGCCGCCGATAGCGGCTGCACCCACATTCGCTTCACTCGTCTCAAGGACCTCGTCAACATCCCAAACCTCCCAGACAAGCTCGAGGAAATCACATACATAGCCAATGCTTCGAACTTCCGCCGGGCATTGCTGAATCAGTACGGCAAAGCGGACCTTGACGTGACAAAGGAAATAGCTGAGAAAGATGACACACGGCTGACATACTGTGGCTATACACGCTTCCTGGAGAACGATCTCCGGTACATCTTCTCTGTAGGCGGAAACAGAAGTGGTCACAAGTATCGCAAGGATGTCAAGTATGTGGCGAAGCAGATGATTTACCGCGGATACGTAAGTTGGCTCTTTTAACAGATTTACAAATCTCAAATACACCCATGACTGACGTGACCGTATAGGCATTTGGAGTTGCAGTTAAGCAGAACTTCCCAGACTATCTCCGTCTCAGCATCCACCAGTCCACGGGCGAACACAAGATCTCCATCAGCTTGTTGCCGACAAAGACTTCTTATACCACCCCATGGCACTGTAGCGTGGCATTGCTGGCGGACGGAACCTTCACCAGCGGACCAAAGGGTGACTTTGAGGATAATCCCAAGTTTGAACTTGTCTATGAGAAAGATGGAAGACCGAGTTATTTCAGGGAAATGGAGACAGGGGCTGTGGTTGACGAGGACGATTACTAGTTCTTGTGCCCTTGGGAACTGTGAACCTTTATTTGAGAACATATGTGTTGAGTATCTTATGAGTTTACATGGTATCAAAATTCATCCATATCTTTCTTTCTACCACTGTCTATTGAAATCCAATACCCAAGGCTTTAGGGCCTTGTATTGTCATGGTTTTGTAACTCATTAATATTAGCCCTAATTAAGCATCGATGATACAGCTCGTAATTGACCTAAACATTGATCTTATACTCTTCCATCTATATTCTTAAACAATTAATTTCTACTGGGACAACTATTGTAAAGATTAGAAAAGAAGATTTAAACCAGGTAGAGGGAGGTAGAGATAATTATTTTCGGTATAGTTATCGCGTGAAGGACTGCTAGAATATGAGTATCACATGAAAATTGGAATGCACTACAATATAAATCCTGGTCTCCATTTTCCTAATAGGGGTTCTGCCAGACAGAAATTAATATAAATAATAAATAGTATACTTCGTGTTCCGGACGGCGTACTCCGTACATTGCCAAGCACCTCTAATAAAGATTTCCATCTTCTTGGCGTCCCATTTACCGTCCCCATCCCAACCGGCCAGCCTAGACTATTAGGGGGAGTGGGGTTCACTTTACCCCCAGAAGATAAAAATACGAAGAAAGGATTTCAGGCTGAGGAGAAAACAATGATTAATGGATTCTAATATGCACAGTATTATCTTTTATAGTCATCAATACCAGCTAACGAAGGCGGTGGCCCTCTGCCCTTTAGCCTGCAAGTACTTTGTTAAGAGGGGTCTACAGAGAAGTCTAGATGCATGTTGAAAGTGAGATACATTGAAGAGTGGAGACCTTTAAGTACTGAAAGCTATGAAAGTTTGACAAAATATCTCCAGCAGTTTCGCTATTTATATGGCATGGTAATCTTATAGACGCCGCTCACCTTACTATTTCAATCTTAGCCTCTCCCATTTATTACTGATTGCGAAGAAAACAGCGACACCGGCATAGGCTGTGACAATCAAAAAGACAGCGCGCAGACAATAGAGATACGCCTGCACAATGCCTGGAACAGCATCAGCGGGGAAAACATTGCGGATTTCAGTAGCGCCTGTGGCGATGACGCTGAGCGGATCGACGCCAGGCGCCATGGATGGAAGTTTCGACAAGAGGATGTTACTCAGCACAGATTGGCCAGCCCCTAGGGAAGTTGACGAGCCGACACAGAAGGAAACTAGAGGTAGTGTAAGCTATCAATTAGACTGACATGGTTAGAGTGATCAGGGCTTGACTTACACAGCAGCATGGCTGTAGTTGAGGCAAGATCTTCGGGCTGAGCCTTGGCCTGACCCGCGATGATGGCCAGCGGCAGGCCTGACCCGTAGGCGAGCCCAGCGAGAATTTGATAGCAAATCCACGCGGCAGTGGATGGGGTAACACCTAAGGTGTAGATAAGACCGGAGCCGATGCAGCCACCAGCACTTGCCCACAGCATGAGGGGGACATAGTGCCCATAGAGCGAAACGAGGAGGCCCGCGAGCCCAGAACCTATACCGCAGCTAATGAGCAGCGGGAGATTGTGGACACCGGCATCAGAGGGCGAGTCACCCACAACGACCTGGAAGTAGATTGGGACGTAATAGAGCAGGAGATAAAAGGCCCCCTCGTGGAAGAACCCGTATGCCATGCCCACAGCGATGACACGCTTTTTGAGAAGTCGCGACACAAGGAGAGCATGATCACCCTGGAGATACTGCGAGACTACAAAGGCTATTGCGGTGACGACGCAGGCGACGAGCAAGCCAATGACCTCAGCCGAGTTCCATGCCTTGTAGATACCGGCTATCTCAAGCGCCCGTGTGAAGAAGATGAGCGAGCCCAGGGCCAGCACGATTCCGATTGGATCCATATGCGACAGTTTCTCCTTCAGCGGAACCTGGGCCCGGCGGGCAGACTTGGGGGGTTGGAACAGCAAGAAAATAATAGCAGCAGCTGCGCCACCAACTGGCAGATTAACATAGAAGCACCAGCGCCAGGTCGTCTTCTGCGTGAAGACGCCACCTAGGATGGGACCTAGGACATTGGCAACGCTATAAACGGTGGTTATAAGGCCGGTGAAGATGGGGCGAAGCTGTGGGCGCACAACGACTCCCAGGATGGCGTATCCACCCGACGCGATGCCTGCGCCCCCCGCGCCCATGATGGCTCGCCCGAGAATGAGGACGGTGCTGTTAGGTGCAACAGCTACGAAATGCAAGCTAGTCAGTTTCGGGATTTGGTTCATATTAATGCAGCTTTTGTTTGATTACCTGCAAGCAGCGAGCCCAGTACAAATATGAACACGGCAGCCAAGAAGGTGTACTTGATCGAGAAGAAAGGATACACCTTGCCCCTGCAATTTTAAGTTAGGAATACCTGCGTAGCAGGTGCAGACGACTTAAGGTGCGGAGAGAAAAGAACTGAGTAATTACCAGAAGGGCTGAAAGCAAGCCAGCGCAATAAAGAAGGCTGAAGCATACCAACCAACGAGGTTGATGCCTTTGAATTCATCGGTGATGCGAGGGATTGCAGTTGCAATGATAGTCTACAACCAAAATAACAATAAGAAACACAAGCAACGAGTGAAAGGCAATGAGCCATCATCACTTACCATATCCAAACCGACCTATGACATCGGGATTAGCAATTTCTAGTTACAGTAAGAGAGTGACGGTTAATACCAAAAAAAGGCCTAGAGCAACACCGACAGAGATGCAAGCCGCCCAGAAGGCGTTGGGATATTCGACAGCATCACTGTCACTGTCACTAGGTACTTCCTCATTGCTCGGAAGATCAACCGTATTCTCAGGCTTCGACTCCATTGGTTAGAAGCCTAATGGGCTTAGAGTAATGGAAAGAGAAAAGAGAAGGGAAACTTTTGGGATAGAAGGATCGCTCGTTTCCGAGAGAGATCCAAAAGGGTTACGGCATAGCCTAGTCATAACTAGGCCTAGCCAATGCACACGGACAATACGGACAACACGGAGAGTAACGGACAATAAAAAATCAGCCGAACTCCGGGCCGGTTTTTTTCATTCTCTTGTAACTCATTTTTGGGAATTGCTACATCTTATTTATCGGCCTAATATCTTAAAAAGAAATGTAGGAATAACTCTTTATAGGGCTGGATGCATTGCTCTTCAATATTTTGAATGGTACAAGCCCGGTAATAAACGAGACTGAAGACTCAAATCCTTCAATATACATGCTGACCATGCAGCGCATTAACTTCGTCTGGGGTAAGCCGGCACCCTCACTGCTGCCAGTGGCCAACCTTTCGCAGGCGATCCAAGACATTCTCACCGACCCAGCAGCAGCCACGGATGCGCTAGAGTATGGCGACCCAGCGGGCCCAATTGCGCTACGCCGCCAAGTCGCCAAGTCGCTGTCCGCCTTCTATCGCACCCCCAACGCCGCAGATGAGATCTGTATTACCGCCGGTTCTAGCCAGGGCCTGGTTACGGTACTACAAGTACTATCAGACCCGTTACTCACGAAGCGTGTCTGGCTCGTTGCACCCTGCTTCCACTCTGCCTGCCGCATCTTCGAAGACGCTGGCTTCACAGGCAAGCTGCGCGCTGTACCCGAGACCGAAAATGGCATCGACCTGGCATATCTCGAGCGTGCTATGATGCAAGTCGAGTTGGAAGACAATCCCGAGTACGAGGGTGCAGGCATTAATTGTGTTCCGCAACCCACAAAACCCGCCGATCCCGCCCGCAAAACCTACACCCACCATATTTACCTTGTGCCCACCTTCTCCAACCCATCGGGCCGGACCGTCCCGCTGTCCCACCGCCGCGATCTTGTCGCACTGGCCCGCCGTTTCGATGCCCTCATTATCTCCGACGACATTTACGACTACCTGTCCTACTCCGCCGGGCACGTCGCCGACGCACCGTCCCTTCTACCCCGTCTTGTAGACATCGACCGCACCCTCCCCACCCTGTCCACCGACCCATATGCCTTTGGTCACACTCTCAGTGCCGGCTCCTTCAGTAAACTGATCAGTCCCGGTATTCGCACGGGCTGGATCTCGACATCCCCGTCACTAGCCCGCGCCCTGTCCGCAGCGGGCGCCAGCATTGCCGGCGGTTGCCCAAGCCAGTTGGGAGCTGCGGTCGTGGCCCAGTTCCTAGCCACAGGGCAGCTCACGTCGCACATATATAACACACTGATCCCAGCTTACACGCACCGGAGGCACCTCATGGCAACCACAGTGCGGGAGACATTGGGGCCGCTGGGCGTGCGGATCATGGAAGACAGCGAGGGTAGGACAGGGGGCTATTTCCTCTGGCTGAGGCTGCCAGGGCAGGTAGATGGTAGGCTAGTCGCGAGGACATGTGCGGAGCAGGAAGCTTTGGACATTTTGCCTGGTGAAGCCTTCGAGGTTATTGGTGATACGACCGTCAAGCTTTCATCGTATTTACGGGTGTGCTTCTCATGGTCGGATGAAAAGAATCTTGTCGAGGGTATACGACGCCTGGGAAGAGTCATCTGTGGACTACTCGAGGAATTTGAGAAGGAAAAGCAATGTACTGGTACAATGCAATCAATTTCGAGAATATAACCAGCTAGATATGGCCCAGTTTAGACATTACATACTGCACTTGCACATTTTTGGGGTTTCCAATACAAAGTTTTATCGGGCTTAGACACAAGAGAAGATTTCACGGAGACCAATGTCCAGTTTTAATATATAGGCCTCACGGGTATCTGTTCGCCTTTTTCGGAAAAACTACCGTCACCGTAAACAATACTGGAACGACCTGAGGCAGAATATTCAAGTTACAAAGGTCTGAATGCCTTGCGACAGAATAACTTTTAAAACCTAAATATTGTTGGGAATACAGAGAGGGAGATGAAGGAATGAGATAGATCTCTATTGCAAATTCTATGAAGGGACGGAGTATCTATACCCCCCAAATCTAGCAAACAGCATAGCAAACAGCAGGGATGAGACCATCCAATAGTCCAGACAGCAATCTTAGCAGTTTGGCATAGATCTAAGAACACAATGACGAATGCGATAAGTTTCTCTAAATTCTGAAAGGATAGAGCGTAGCCTAACATAGGCCTAGACTTGATGTGTCTGTTGAATCTCCACTTGAGCGGGGGATTCCCGGCCTTAATATCAGGGCCGGTCATATTCCGCACGATATTCCAAAATAGGTAATCCTCCGTGTCTATAATCCTTCCATACATGCCGTCGGTCAATTTGCGGCACTCCTCAGATTTTACATACTGGCATTAATATCATTATTTTTACCTTTGTTAAAGTCTGTATAAAGACATTGCAGTCCAAAGGGGCTGTTGCTCTTTTGGAAAGCATTGCAATCTAAGCACGCTCCAGCTTTTCTCAACATGGCGATTAACAAGGACTATGGCAGACGCCTTATCATCACGATCGTGGATGAAATGGCTCGTGACAAGCCTGAGCAGGCTGTATACTCGCTCGCAATTTCGCAAGATATTTCCAAGGGACTCCGTGATATCAGCGCTTGTGACTTCGCAAACGCAGTCAACAGGACTGCCTGGTGGCTCGAGTCCGAACTGGGGAAGGGATCGCAATTCCCAACGGTTGGGTTTTTTGGCCCTCGTACGTCTAGAGTAAGCTGATTTATACCAATCTATACTAACACTGAGCTAGGCAACGATTTTCGATATATATTGCTTATTTTTGGTTGCATCAAGGCAGGATACAAGGTAAGCATAAGTCACCAAACCTTTCTAGAATTTGTCATGGTAACTTCTGTAGGCACTTTTGCCATCTCCGCTCAACAGAATCGAGGCTACTGTAGCTGTTTTGAATGCGTCCAAATGTGACATATGGGTTTCTCCAAAGGAGCAGCCCGAGATGCTGCCTGAGCTCCTATCCCACCGCTCAATGAAAGTAATCCAGATTCCCGAAACGGATGAACTCTTGAACCCGGAGCCGGTCCCAGACTATCCATATAACAAAACTTTCCAGGAGGCTGCCAGCGACCCTTTTTGCGTGTTGCATACCTCCGGATCGACTGGCCTTCCCAAGCCCATTGTTTGGAAAAATTCACTTCTCGCCACATTGGACGCCACACGCCTTTTGCCAGAGAGTGATGGACGCCCTCCTTGGACTGTCATCTTCGAAGAAGGCGATCGGTTCTACTCAGCATTTCCCCTCTATCATGTGAGTATCTTTTTAAAAAAATACTTTTCGAAAAGAAGTCAAACTAACTTGAGCTACTAGGCCGCAGGATTGATCATGAATGTCTTGGTCAGGGCTTTTTATCGTACAAGCAATGTGATTGGGCCCGTGGGTGTGCTCTCAACAATCAACCTCATTGATTCCCTTATCGACCACACAAACATCAAAATTTGGAGCATTATCCCTTCCATAGTAGATGACATTGGCGAGACACCTGCCGTCTCTGCCAAATTCGCAAGTGCAAAAATTATAATCGCATCTGGCGGTAAGAGAACTGAATCCCCAAAGTATATCGTGATTTCTAACCAGCACAAAGGCCCAGTCACCCACGCCAGCGCCAACAAAGCGACCAAAGATGTTAGAATATACAATCTCACCGGTACTTCCGAGGGCCTTTTCCAAGGCAGTCTCCTTGTGGAACGCGAGGACTGGATATACTTTTCCTTCCACCCCTATGCCGGATTCGACTTCAGAAAGATCGACGAGGGTATTCATGAGCACTGGGCGGTTCGCAACGAGGAGCGCGCGGCCCTTCACCAAGGAATTTTCCATACATTCCCGGATACTAAGGAATTGACTTTCAAGGACCTGTATGCACCACATCCCACAAAGCCAAATTTGTGGATCTATAGAGGGAGAACAGACGATATGCTCGTCTTGTCGAATGGAGAGAAGCTTCGCCCCGTCACTATGGAAGCAATCATTAATAGCCATCCAGCAGTCAGCGCTTGTCTAATAGTAAGTATAAATCGCCGAGCGTTAGGTATCTAAGGAGCCGGCTTTTCCATTTCTCGCGATATGTTATGGTTCAGTCGAACTTTGTTTCTGATGAAATGGATAGGTTGGAACGGGCTACACAATGACCTCACTTCTTGTTGAATTGGCAGTTCCCGAGCCATCATCCACAGCAGAGCGTGAAGCAATTTTGGATAGTATCATGGAGAAAGTCCATGCTGCAAATGCCGTTGGGTCTAAGCAGGCACGCTTATTCCGGGAGTACATCTGGTTTGCGAAGCCTGGCAAGCCGTTCGTTCGAACCGATAAAAACACCGTCAAGCGCCGCGACACGGTTATCTTTTACGAAAAAGAAATCGAGCAATTTTATAAGAGCATGGAAGAAGACGGCAACCTTGCAGCCAACATCGACATCACCTCCCCTGCCACAATTTCTAAAGGCATTCACGATCTTCTCGTAGATGCTTTACCTGAGTTTAAGGAAATCGGTCCAGATGTTGACCTTTTTTCTGCCGGCGTCGACTCCCTTCTAGCTTTCAGTATCTCCAACTCCCTTCGTTCGGCTGTCGGGAAGCACAATGTTAGTGAAGAGAGGAAACTAGCCGTAACCTCCAGATTCGTGTATAGTCATCCAACCATCAATGCACTCACAGAGGCGGTATACGATCTGGTCCACAACAAGATGAGTGGTACCGAGACTGCCGTCGATTTGCAAAGAAAGAGCGTGGACAGATTCCGTGCTAAATATACCGCTGGCTTGGGGAATGGCCACACAGTCATTCTCACAGGGAGTACTGGTTCTCTGGGGTCTTATTTGCTTGAATCGCTGCATCAACAGCACAATGTGAAGACAATCTACTGTCTCAACCGGGCAGAAGACGGAAAGGCAAAACAGACGGCAGCAAGTGAATCCCGAGGACTGACTACAGATTGGCCATCACAAAGGGTCGAGTTTATACAGGTCGACATCTCTAAACCAAACTTTGGACTTGCGGCGGAGATTTACAACACTCTCCTCGAGCAGACAACGCACATCATTCGTGAGCATCTTTCTCTCTACATATATGAAGTTCTACATAGTCTGGTAACTAACGAAACTCGTCTCGGCAGACAACCAGTGGCCGGTGAATTACAATTGGGACATCGCCTCCTTTGAGCCTCACGTCCGTGGAGTCCGACACTTGATTAATTTCTCGCGTAGCAGCAACCACAACGCATCCTTGTTCTTCGTATCGAGCGTCGCTACGGTCAGTCACTTGGGACCAGATGGCGCCGTTCCCGAGAAATCAAACTATATACTAACCACCGAGCTTGACGGCTACGGCTCTGCAAAGCATGTGTCCGAGCTCATCCTCGACGACGCCGTGGCGTTGTCCGGTATAAATGCCTCCATCTGTCGGGTGGGACAAATTGCCGGACCTGTGTTACGCGGGGCGGAGAAGGGCATGTGGGGGAAGCATGAGTGGGTGCCAACGGTATGAATACCTTCACAGTACGCACGATAGCATATTGTTGCTAACATTCTGCTGTGTTATAGTTGATTGCAAGTTCCAAGTACCTCGGCGTCCTGCCTTCAACGCTAGGATCTCTGAGCCGGGTGGATTGGATCCCCGTGGACCTTCTCGCCGACATACTCGTCCAACTGGCTGGTGCAGCGACAGATGGAAGCTCTTCGGCCACTGCACACACGTTGCCCGTATACCATGCCGTTAATCCCAATGCCGTCGACTGGGCAAGCCTGGTCCCAACGGTGGCAAAGCACCTTGGCCCATCCGTCAAGATTGTGTCATGGGCTGAGTGGATGGACGCGTTACGAAATTCCAGAGGCAGCGCCACGACAGCGGTGAGCTTGAAGCAGAACCCGGCGCTGAAATTGTTTGATTTCTTCGATTCGGTCGCCAAGGCGGCTGAGAAGGGTGAGGGATGGCCTTCTTTCGAAACGAAGGAGACACTGAAGAAGAGTCCGGGAATGGCCGAGGTCAAGGCAGTTTCCGAGGAATGGATGGAGCTGTGGTTGAAGCAGTGGAAGTTCTAGTTCCTTTATGGTCAACTGAAGGGAAATAATGGCCTATATGTAGATTGGCCACTCTTTATGGATGGATGTGAGAGTTTCTAGTATCAATTATTACAATTGTTTTGATCATTTTATTGGGTAGACCTAGTTAGATATATTTCTGAGTAGTTCTTTTCACAGTGACAGGTGCATTGGGATACCATAATAATTTACACAGTTGAGGATTGCAGGTGTAGACACAGCTAAAGGGGCTAGTGAAAGTGCGCCCGTAGCATTTATCTTACTATTATCTTTTACTCATTTTCCAAAATTAAGGGATTCTATAGGGTTAAAACAAGTATAATAAAAAGTGAAATACAATATTTTCTCTAATAGAGCTCTAAAAGATCCCTCCAATTATTAGTTGGTCTTATGGTCTAGCGGTTATGACTGTGGATTTTGATTTCTTTGAAATCTTCCACCAACCCCGGTTCGAACCCGGGTAAGACCTTTCATCTCTTTTTTTGTTTTGTTTTTGTAAATCTATAAAAGCGATAGTTATCTGGCGTCTATTAGTTAGGAAATTATTAACTTCTTAGCCTAGTTTTCGATTGCCTGATTAGCTATCTAGAATATGGAAATCTACCCTCGGAAAAAATGGTTAGAATCGATGTCGCTTCACGGAGTATATATTGCGCAGAATAATTGCGGCACAACCCCATTTACAAAAACGAGGTTTTCTATTATAGCAGATCTCTGGCATCTTTGTCTCCTAGAGATGACGAGCCATGGAGAAATATTTGCATTTCAAGTGGTATGGGCTGGTAGCTGTACCATAACCATTACTATGAGAAAATAATCTAAATAGACTTCGAAAGCACCGTCTAATATGAACAGACAGATTTGATTTGATTTGGTGTAGAGTGATCAGAACAATATGACGGTGCCGAGAAGACATTGGTATACGAAGAGGAGATGTAGATGTACTACCAGATTTGAAGGTTGCTTCTCTATGTTGTATCAGGTATGTAACCGATCATCCACGCTAACCATAGTGTGTACGAGATCGTCTCTTCTAACACTATCGATTTCATTAGGATCTCAGGATTTCAAACTGACCCTACGTTTTGAGGTCAGGATCTGTCCGGTTCGGGCCTCCTAACTCTACCTAATTTGAAGACATGCTGACTTTCCCAGGTTTCTCTGCGCAAATGTTAGAGAAGGACCACGGACTCTTTACCTCGCGACAGCGGGAGACCTACCCGAAGTAGCTTAGTGAAAGTGTGTCGCAATATAAAGAGTCCGTAGTTCTTCTATTATAGCCATCGTTAAAACCGGCACTGATCCAAAGGTGATTTGCTGTAATATACACATGCTGCCTTAGGGCCATTGCGTTTCTAGAATCTGACTCAACTTGACATGACCATGACAATGAGGCAATGGCTCTCTTTTAAATACATAGTACTTATTGTGTCGTCACCTGACCATTAGTTGGTCTTATGGTCTAGCGGTTATGACTGTGGATTTTGATTCTTTAAATCTTCCACCAACCCCGGTTCGAACCCGGGTAAGACCTTTTCTTTCTTTTTTTTAGTAGAAAGAAGAAATGCCTGAGATAACAGGAAAAAGGCAGCTTAGAACTGTAGATTAGAAATTATTTATCCATTTACGTATGAAACTTGGCATCTACCAATATGCTACTTGAAATGAGCAAATTTCCCAAAGCACAACATCAGATATTACATCTGCCATCTGATATGTGGAAAAAATCAGCCCCCAGGGGATCTTCGGTCCGGTTACCGTGTGAGGTTGGGGACAACATTTGAACCTTGGAAGTAAGGGCCCGTTACCCCGGGATTTTTAACTATAACATACCTATGTATCCCCTGAATTGGTTTGGAATTGTTGGGTGTGCTTGCTACTAAATGTCCTAATTATACAGAACCATGTTAATACTCTTTGTTTTAGTGAGAATATCTCCGCAATATCCAACATCTTTAGCACGGCCCCAAGGTTTATACCGTAGTGGACCTCCCCGCATATGCAACACGGAGCATCCGGGGGACACCCTCAATTTGTCTGAAGTAACGAAAGGTCTTGCTTGGAAAATGGGTCATGGTTACAGTAGTACGGCAATTGCATGTTGCCTTGATTCGTGTCAATGATGTCCCGAGTCTCCGTATATGAATAGCGTATCCCCTGCGCAAGGAGATTGGACTTGACTCAAAAGTACTTCTTCCTCCTGTTCCTAGCACCCCGCTTCACCCCGCTTCACCACTGTGTGAACTGTCGAGACAGCATGAAGCTCTTGTCGTCTTGGGCCATTGCCTATCTGGCAGCCCAGGCCGCTGGTGCTGCTATTAGCCATTCATGGAATGGGTTTACTATCACCGAGCACCCCGATCCAGTTAAGCGGGATTTGCTCCAAAAACATGTATGTTAGGTGTGGATCTTGGATTCGGATGGTGGTGTTGACGAGTACATTGTATAGGTCACTTGGGATGACAAGTCTCTCTTTGTCAATGGCGAGAGAATCATGATCTTCAGCGGTGAAATCCACCCATATCGGTAAGTTAGTTGCATCAGTTAGCTTTTTCTCAAGGGTGAATTAATGCTGATCAAGATCCCTACAGATTGCCTGTTCCATCTTTGTGGATTGATGTTCTTCAAAAAGTCAAGTCTCTAGGATTCAACTGTGTTTCTTTCTATATCGATTGGGCTCTACTGGAGGGTAAGCCAGGTCGATATACTGCTGAGGGAGCCTTCGCTCTAGAGCCATTCTTCGAAGCCGCCAAAGAGGCTGGTATCTATCTTCTGGCCCGACCTGGTCCCTACATCAATGCTGAAGTATCGGGCGGTGGTTTCCCGGGATGGCTCCAGCGCGTGAATGGAACTCTGCGAAGTGGTGATGAGGACTTCCTGAAGGCAACGGACAAGTACGTGACCCTACCAAAATGCAATACTATACTGACATCGTTAAACTAGCTACATGGCCAATGTTGCCGCAACGATGGCCAAGGGTCAGATCACCAATGGAGGACCTATTATTCTTTTCCAACCTGAGAACGAGTATAGTGGCGCGTGCTGTGGATACGAAGATTTCCCTGATGGAGCTTACATGCAATACGTGCAGGACCAGGCTCGCAATGCTGGAATTGTTGTTCCTATAATTAGCAACGATGCCGGGACTGGCGGCCACAATGCCCCTGGAACTGGCGAGGGTGAAGTGGATATCTACGGCCATGACAACTATCCTCTCGGCTTTGACTGCGCAAATCCTTCGACCTGGCCGGCGGGGAAGCTGCCCACTGATTTCTATAAGATACACATGGAGACGAGTCCTTCCACCCCATACTCTCTGATCGAGGTAAGGTATATGGATATACCAGTGGGTTATCAATCTAATCGGAGTATAGTTCCAAGGTGGTGCCTTCGATCCATGGGGAGGTGTTGGGTTCGCCAAGTGTGCTGCCCTCCTGAACCACGAGTTCGAGAGAGTGTTCTATAAGAACAATCTCAGCTTTAGAGTTGCAATCCTCAACCTGTACATGGTATGTTCTGGCTCTCGCGTTATGCTCACTAATTCTAATCTTTTATTGCTAGATCTTTGGTGGTACCAACTGGGGTAACCTGGGCCACCCCGGTGGCTACACGTCCTATGATTATGGTTCTCCAATTACCGAATCCCGCAACATCACCCGTGAAAAGTACAGCGAGCTGAAGCTGATTGGCAACTTTGCAAGAGTGTCACCGGCCTATCTTCTATCAACACCAGAAGAGTTGACCACTTCCAAGTACACCACCTCGTCTGATCTAGCCGTGACTCCCCTGCTTGGGGGCAAGAGCACGGCTTCTTCCTTCTTCGTCGTCCGCCACTCCGACTACTCAACCCAAGCCTCCGTGGACTATAAACTCAAGGTACCTACCAGCGCCGGTGAAGTGACTATTCCCCAGCTTGGCGGAAGCCTTACTCTCAGCGGTCGTGACTCCAAAGTTCATGTTGTTGACTATGATGTGGCCGGCACTAATATCCTCTACTCTTCTGCCGAGGTCTTCACCTGGACCAAGTCTGGTAAATCCAAGATTCTTGTGCTGTACGGCGGCCCTGGCGAGCACCACGAGTTGGCTGTCTCTTCCAACTCGAAGGCCTCTGTTATTGAAGGGTCATCGTCAAGCATCACCACTAAGCAGGTGGGCAAGGCTGTTGTTATTGGCTGGGATGTCTCTACCACTCGCCGTATCGTGCAGGTTGGTGATTTGAAGATTGTTCTTCTGGGTAAGTGCTTCCTCAAATACCACCCTGCTTCATCGCAACTGACTAAACCATCAGATCGAAACTCTGCCTACAACTACTGGGCCCCTCAGCTCCCAGCCAAGGGTGAAAGCCCTGGCTATAGCGCCCAAAAGACCGCCGCCTCATCTCTGATCGTCAAGGCTGGCTACCTCGTGCGGACTGCTTTTGTAAAGGGCAATGACCTTCATCTCACTGCTGATTTCAACGCCACTACCCCAATTGAGGTGATTGGCGCTCCATCCAGTGCCAAGAACCTGGTTATCAATGGCAAGAAGGCGAATGTCAAGGTCGACAAGAACGGAATCTGGTCCAGCAGTGTGGCTTACACAGCGCCGGAGGTCAAGCTTCCAACTCTGAAGAGTCTGAAGTGGAAGTCTATTGATACTCTTCCCGAGCTCCAATCCTCGTACGATGATTCCAAATGGGTTTCGGCAGACAAGCCCACCAAAAACAGTGGCCATGCACTCAAGACTCCAACTTCGCTGTTCTCCTCCGACTACGGCTTCCACACCGGAACCCTCCTCTATCGTGGCCACTTCGTCGCAACTGGCAATGAGAAGACATTCTCCGTCCAGACCCAAGGCGGCAGCGCATTTGGAAGCTCCGTATGGCTAAACGAGAACCACATAGGATCATGGAGTGGAATTGGCCCTGACGCCGACCACAACGGAACATACAAACTACCTACCCTGAAGAAGGGCAAGTCGTACGTGTTCACCGTAGTCGTGGACAACATGGGCCTGAACGAAAACTGGGTTATTGGTGAAGACCAGATGAAGCTTCCCCGCGGTATCTTAAACTACGATCTGTCCGACCACCCCCCGAGTGACATAACCTGGAAGTTGACCGGCAACCTGGGTGGCGAGGATTACCTGGATCAAGTGCGCGGCCCGCTCAACGAGGGTGGTCTCTACGCCGAGCGCCAGGGCTTCCACCAGCCCAAGCCGCCGACTCAGAACTGGGAATCCGGCAGTCCCTTCGACGGCTTGTCGAAGCCTGGAATCAAGTTCTACACTACAAGCTTCGATCTGGATATGGAGAAGGGCTGGGATGTTCCTATGTACTTTAATTTTGGGAACAGCACCTCATCGCCAGCTTACCGTGCCCAGCTCTATGTCAACGGGTACCAGTACGCTAAGTATGTGAGCAACATTGGTCCACAGACGAGCTTCCCTGTTCCCGAGGGTATTCTCAACTACCGGGGTACCAACTATTTGGCTTTGAGTCTGTGGGCGCTTGATTCGAAGGGCGCTAAGTTGGAGAGTTTCGATGTGATTCATACTACTCCTGTGCTGACAGCGCTGGGTGAGGTTAAGCCGGCGGGGCAGCCTGAGTATAAGAAGCGTAAGGGGGCTTATTAGGTATTCAATAGTAAGTAGAACAATAGTTCAGATGAGAGTATACAATAGTAGCGAATAGTCACAATAAACAAACATGACATTATTAATATAATTTTCATATCATAAGCCAAAGAGATCATCCAAAAGGTCCGAAGTGACAAAAAGTAGGGCAACATCTCCACTTCTCCATCCCAGCCACCCCCAACCTCCTCATATCTTCTACTTCGTGACATTTGCTTGGACAGTTCTTATTTTCTTGCGCTTTGAAATTTATTTCTCTTAACCTCAAATCATTGTACTCCGTATTTCTAAAATCTACACCTCTGACACGGCATATGTCACCAAACCCCACAAGCACACATCAGCTCGCAAGTTGACCTCAAACCATTCGCTCGAATCGAAATATCGAAATATCCAACCCCTACCACGATAGTCTCAACATCTACCCACATTCACAACCTCCAAAACCAACAAAACAACTAGTCACCATGTCAACTCACCCACTCGAAGGCCTCGGCCTCGACCTAGACCCAACCAAACCAACCCTCAACACAAGAGACCTAAACCCGAACCTCCTGCACACAGACACCTCCCTCCAAAAACGCTACACAACAATCTCAATCCCCTCAACCTACGGCCGCCTGAACACCAGTCCCGCCGCAAGCACTGTAGTGGGAATCGTACTCGGCAGCGTAGGAGGCTTCGTACTGCTAATGTACGTACTCTTCCTTGCGGTGAACCCAGGGGGTATCGCGCGCGGCGGGGTCGCAGCGCCAACATCATCCTCGATATCGATGTCGATGTCTATGTCGATGGATGATGAAGAGATCGTGGACGTGCGCAGTCGACGCGGGCCGGCCGCTGGACGGCGACAACGCGATGCCATCGAGGTCACCGAGGAACGGGAGACTTTCCGTGATAGTTATCGACGTCGGCCGTCATCGAGACATGATCGGGTCGTTGTTGAGGATTCTTTGGCTACTTCTACGACTGGGGAACTGGATCCGGATGTTATTGAGGTTGAGGAGGATGAGTCTAGTGTTCCTTCTGATGTTTCGCCGCGTCCGCCGCGGAGATCCAGGAGGGGTGGGGTTAGGCATGTTGATCCCCTTGCTTATGGTGGGGGAAGTGATTATAGTAGTCAGAGGTGATTTGGGGGGTGTTGGTTTTCAGGTTTGGGATGTGATACCCTTATGTTTTATGTATTATGATTTACCTCTTTTATTGATGATGCTGGGAATATATGGAATGGACCTTCAAATAATGATGGGAATGTTTTCATCTCTTGATAACGCGCATGAATTTCCCTTCAAGTCGCATCAACTCAATCTATAAAACTTCTTATATCGGGCTGTACTGTATATATAGTGGTTGAGAAGGATAAATTAGGTAGAACATAGTGATCCGGTTTAAGGGAGAATAAACATAAAAGTAGGGCATAAGAAGTGTAGTATAATTGAGGCCGAACCCCAGAAGCCAATAACGCCGTGTCCTGTTTTGCGCCAGTGAAAAGTAATGAAAGTCAAGGATATATGTACAGGGGCAAAAAACAATAAAACCTGAGACGGCTTCCCAACCCAGGATTCACTAACCAGCACCAGATCCTGAGTCAAAAGCCAATCCCATAAAAAGGCCAGCCTCTATCTCTCGAAATTTTCTCAAGAGTTTAGCGTGTACATGGCATAGCGAGTCGACAACGCATCCCAACACCAGCCAAAAACCAATCCCAGTAGCGTGATCGCGTATTCAAAGCCAGGACCAAAGTAGGTCTAGAACAAGATATCCAAACAGCAGCAACAAGCCATAGCAGCCATGATACCCGCGCAGATGCCCCCTGCACCACCACCACCGGAGTTCCCGCGGTCATCGGCATAGTAACCTGGTTGCTGTTGAGGAGGGTAACCTTGGCCCTGCTGCGGGGGGTAATACATAGGCTGGCCTTGGGGGTAATAGCCCTGCTGTTGAGGCTGTGGCTGACCATAGCCTTGTTGAGGTGGGTAGTAGCCCTGCTGTTGGGGCTGGCCGCCACCGTAGTAGTCGTTCGCGGCGCCAGGGCTTTGGCCCGGTGGTGGGGAGTTTGGGTAGTATGGGCCGGCGTCGTGGACTTGGGCGGGGTAAGAGGGAGGTGGGCTTGTCTGGAAGATATTAGTATTTGAGATTTGTGCTTAAGGATTATTTGCGATTGATTGCTTCTGTGAACTTACGGGTTTGTTGTAAGACATGGTGGACATTGAAGGTGGAGTTCCCGAGAGATGTCAGACTTAGTGCAGATTTGGCGGCGATTTCGGAAATGTGGATATGGTAGGTGTTTTCTCTATCTGATGGGTTCGGTGTTAACTCGAAACCCTCGATCAGAAGGAGAGAGAGAGAGGGGTGATATGAGGTGACAGAAATCAAGAGGAAGCGCCGGAATCGAGAAAGAGTTACAGTGGCGCAGTTCGGGGCTTAGTCAACCCTTTTCCAGCGTTTTCCACGGATTTTATACTTACGCGGCCTCATTTTTGGTATTGACCATAAGATATAATTTTTAGTTGTTTTTCTTGTTTATGCTAGAAGAAAACCTCTTTCTAGATGTCTTGTTTATAGGTACTCCGTACATGTAGGTGCAATATATGGATTATTACAGAGTAGTGGCATATATGAATGAATGTAAGCGGACACTACCTGGACATATCTACAACTTCCTCCCCTAACTCGACTCGAAAATACAGCCATTCAAAGATTGGATTCATCTAGACATACAAAGACACGGCAATTATGTAAATTCACAGGCAAACCATCCCCCATCGCAATCCCCTAAAGCAGGAGAAACTTCGCGCCTATACGCCATGCTGCCCATAATACAAGGGGGAGACCAAAACTTTTTTTGTGTTTGAATGTGAGTTGATGAGTGAAAAAGATAACTCCCAAGTGTCCACTTCTGGCATCAGCTGCTCTTTCTCGACTGCCCATTCGGTATTTCCTGCAAAGCTGCGTAGTATGGAAAGCAGTCATATCAAAGACAGTGAAGTGGACCCGATGCAATTCGAATTTGTGAAGTTGAGGTTCACAGGAAGCGGGTTTTGACTCTTTGGGTTTGCAAAACCCCCAAATTAGAGAAAAAAAAATAGAAGAGAAGAGAATGATCTAGGGTCAATTGATGCTGAAGAGTCACATATCAATCTTCCTAGTCCATTCTTATCAACCTTGTTTCGCAACTTAAATGACCCAGCGGTAACTGGCATACCGACCCGCAGTCTCAGACTTGCGGATGATCTTAACGACCTGGCCACGGCGCAAACCGAGATAGCGGGCGACAGGATCGGAGATCTGTATGCGGGGCAATTGGGACTCCTTCAGACGATAGCGCTCCAGGAGCTTGGCCTTCTCCTCGGGGCTCAGCAGGACGTGCTTGGGGACCAGCTCGTGGCGGGTGATGTTGACAAGCAAATCCTGTTCCTGGAAGTGCTCACAGATGCGGCCGGGGACACCGGAAAGCAGGCGCACGGCAGAGGGTGAGATCGGCGTCTGCGTAATGAAGATACCGGTGTGGAAGTTGTTCTCATCGACAAGGTGGTTGAAGGCGCGCACCTGCTTGGTTCCGACACCTGAGGAGTCGGGGCAGAAGTCGACGTAGATTGTGCCGCAATCGGGCTGGGGGTTTGGGTTTGCTTTGCTGGGCAGTGCTGTATATTTCAGCTTCATGGTGTCGGTGGGGCGGGCTTGGATTTTCATCTTAGTGCGACTGTTGTTGCGGAACGGTTTGTTAGTGATGTGTGCTTCTTCAATGGTGTGTATTGGCATCGTCTAGCTCGAATTTTCACTATCTCAAGACAATGGGACGGTAGAGGCAAGGGTTTCGCATACTCAGGGTAGCCCAGAGGGTCAGCATATTTTGCGCGGAACTCTTCTAGCGGGAGGGCCAGCTCGTTATCAGATACTTCGTAGCCCTGGTGTATCGCCGATGGTTAGCCTGCATAAATGGGCATTATGGGAGAGACACTGAGAAGTCAGGGACTCGATCTGAAGTGCCTACCCGGTCAGCGAGCAGTTCATAAACTGTTCTAAAGGTGCGCCAGAGCCGAGTCATCTCGCGCTCAGCCTCCATGGAGTGTGCTGAATCCCCGTCCATAATGAAGTGATAATTGGATGACTAGAATAGAAAAGGAAATAAGAGGTTATCACGTCAAGATAACACAAAAAAAACGGGCAGAGAGAGCTCCGGTGGAGAGATAAAGGTGAAGTCGAAAAATCGGCGGGAACTTTCTGCCAGCGACAGTTAAGCGGAGAAACCGACCGAACCATTTTAATTATCTCAAGTTTCCCCTTTTCAGTTTCCTTTTGGTCTCGTTGGTCTATTTAATCCCTTCAGGTTCCTCGGAAGGCAATTCATCCTTCTCTGTCTCTCTTTTCACATTCAATTCGTCACAATGGCTGCCACTGATGCGGAGCGGGTTAAGCCCACCAAGCCTGATGAGGCCGCCTACAAGGCCAGTCTCGCTCAGGCCGAGAAGGAGCACACTGCTGCTCAGGAGAAATTGGTATGGAAGCCTTTCTTTTTGGACTATCACTTGAGCTTTCATCTGAATCTGGGTCGCAACGGTGATCCTGACCCACTCTGATTGTTGATTGTTAATTGCCCTCGTGTTCATTATTTACTTGCATACCATGTCCTCGGGCCAATGACTGATATGCGCAACAGAACCAGATCAAGGCCAAATTGGACAATGCAAAGCCGAACAACCAGGATTCGCCCACCGTTAAGAAGCAGCAGGAGCTGCGCGCCGAACTCTCAGCCATTCGTCAGAAGCAGTCCGGCTTCAAGTCCAGCCGATCCTCCATCCAGGAGAAGATCAACGCTTTGGATGCCAACCTTAAGGCCCGCATTACTGAGCAGAACAACTCTCGCGGACGTCTGTCTTTCAAGAGTGTCGAGGAAATCGACAAGGAGATCGCCCGCCTCGAGAAGTCCGTCGACTCTGGCACCCTCCGCTTGGTGGATGAGCGCAAGGCTCTCACCGAGGTCTCCAACCTGCGCAAGCAGCGCAAGAGCTTTGCCAGCTTGGAAGAGGCACAGAAGGGCATTAACGACATCAAGACACAGATCTCCGAATTGCGCAAGACCCTCGACAACCCCGAGGCCAAGGCGCTGAGCGACAAGTATGCCGAGATCCAGAAGGAGCTCGATGCCATCAAGGCCGAGCAGGATGCTGTCTTTAAGAACCTGAACGCTTTGCGCGATGAGCGCACTAAGCTGCGCAACGAGCAGCAGGAAAAATACACTGCTATCCGCACTATCAAGGATACCTACTTCAAGGCCCGCCGTGCCTACAAGGAGTACGAGGATGAGGCATGGCGCGTGCGCCGTGAGCGCCAGAAGGCTGAGCAGGAGGCCTTTTTGCGCGAGAAGCGTAAGAAGAACGCTGATAAGAAGCTGGAGGAGGCCTCGCAGCTTGCCTACGCCGACGAGATCCTCACTGCACAGGGTCTGATCCGTCACTTCGATCCCGCCTATGACTTCTCCACTCTGGGTCTGAACGAGAAGAAGGATGAGGGCAGCAATTTCCGTGCCGGAGTTGGCCGCACTGTTGAAGCCGCCGAGATCAAGGGAATGAAGGTCGTGCGCAAGAACGACGAGGAGGACTACTTCACCGGTTCCGGTGGCAAGAAGGGCAAGAAGGGCGGCAAGAAGGGCGGTGCCGCCCCTGAGAGCACCAAGTTCAACATGAACGTTGGTATCATTGAGGACTTTGCCAAGGTCAAGATCGACCCTCCTATGAACCAGGCGGATGTCCCCGCCTCCGTGGAGAAGCTGGCTGCCAAGATCACCGAGTGGAAGAAGAACCAGGCCAGCAAGACGGAAGAGGTAAGTTTAATTTTTTTTTTTCCAAGGTGGTCGGTTGTGATCAGTTGCTAATACCCCGCAGAACATCAAGAAGGCCCAGGAAGAGATTGACCGCCTCGAAGAGGAGGAGACCAAGGCCAACGCCGCCGTCTCCGTCCCTCAGACCAACGGCCGGGCTACCGATGCTGCCAAGAAGCCCGCCCAAGAGAACGGCGCTCCTTCGGCGGAGGCTGAGCTGGCTCAGGAGCAGGATGCCGTGGCTGATGTCGAGGATGAGCTGAAGAAGGCCTCGATCGAGGTGAAGGCATAGATTTGAGGAGGTTATCCGTACATGCTCAATGCACTTATACATGAAGTCTAGCGTTTGTCTAGCATTCTCTCTGCGTCTTTTATTTATTTTTTTGTCGTTTGGTTCTTGCATATGCATTATATCTAAGATTTTATAAATGGACAGCTGGCCGTTTCCAAACTTTATATAATCGAAGCCTTTTTTTACCATTCAATCTCCAACGAAAGAACCTTAGAATAAAGCCTACCCAGGGTTGTATAGCATCATGTGATATGACATTATATTCACTTAGGTGTATTTTTTGTAAATGTATGTAGATAGTAGTTATGTATGGGTACACTATTAGCAAGGCTCCAAACCTTGGAAGTGGAAGAGTGACAGTCAGGTCCGAGCCTTGGACGTATCCAAAGGATGTCGGAAGGTAACTCCAACACCAACGTTAACAATCGCATGAGGGGGAATAGAACAGGGAGCAGGAAACAGTAAACAAAGAAAATACAGTATGCGAGATAAGTCGCAAAAACCAAAATGAGAGGCTCCGACCCGATATTCCACAGGAGACAACCCAAGTCCAAGAAGGAAGAAGGATAAAAAGAAAAACAGCCGTCACATCATGTCACATCACATCATAATATATCCAGTCAATGATCATGTCGTGATAACAACCCACCAACATCATGAAGCTCGACATTATTATCGAGTGTTAAATCGGAAGAATCAGACACCGAAACCAAACGAGAATCACCAAAAGCAGCCGCAGGAAACGGCAAATCTGGAGGACCAGAAAGCGGCGGCCGAACCGTGAATGTCGCACGCGGTCCAACAATCCCCAGATCTTCCAGAAAAGCCCTACTCCCGCCACCTCTCCGACGCTCCATGGTTTCTACGGGCGATGACAGAGAAGTCTGGGCGCGCACATGACCAGATCCAGACTCCGGCAGTGCTCTTGTCAACAAACCGCCGACATCTGAGAACGAGACGCGACGCGGTGTCTCTGATGTCGGTGAGACCTGGCGTGGGGATTGGTTTGTGCGTAGATACTCGCGTGGTGAGATTTTGGGCTCGAGACTACCTGTTGTGGAGGTGTGGTCGTCGTCTGCTGAGCGACGGGTTGTTGTGAAAGACCATGTTGGATCGATGGTTCCTGTTCGTGCAACTGCTAGTGGAACTTGAGCTGGGGCGATTGGTGTTCTGGGCAGACGTATTCCGTCTGAGGATCCGGGGATGCTGTAGATATCTGGATCGAGACGGATGCAGAGACCCGTTGCGAGTTCTGAGTCTGAGCCCCATTGGTTTTGCATGACGGTGTTCCTGCGGACGAAGGATTTGTCCATGCTTTCTGAGACGGAGGCTGAACCTTGGGCGCGTTTGTATTTTAGTTTCTTGACGCCGCGGTCTCGCACGAAGGAGCCTATGACTAGAACGTTTGAGACTGCTGTTGCGGCAAGAATTTCGAAGGAAGCGATGAGGGAGCGGTATTGTTGGGAGCCGTTGTGTTGGATTACGGAGGGGACACGGTAGGAGGTTATGGCGACTAGTATCAAAGATAGGCAGAAGAGGATTGATAGGGCGAGTCTGCGCTTCAGAGGCATTTGGGCCATGAGGATTATGGGTACTGGAATGGCAATGAGTAAGAGGTCGGTTATCACGTCGCAGGTGCCCATTGTGATTAGGTTGATGTAGCCGGTGCGGCAGGTTGGGCCTGGGTCTGGGACGACCTGCCAGTAGTGGTTGAAGGGTTGGCATTCTGATAGGGTTGCGATGACCACGGCTACCAAGGTGGAGAAGAGAAATAAGGAGATGAAGCGGAGGAAGAAAGTTGTTGAGCGGCGCCAGGTAAGACCTGTGACTCGCTTTAGGAATTCGCACACGGTCACTTTGGCTGTCCAGATGCTATATTGATTTTGTAAGTCATTTTGAACTAGCAGCAAGATGAAGACAAGAATGTGTCTTACAAGATGGCGTAGAATATACGCGCAGCAAGAACCAGCTTACTCCCCAGCTCTCTATCTGATATCTCCTTCTCCGTCAAGCCTGTGGTGATGGTATTGTTGGTCCCCAATATGAGAACAAAATGCACGAGGATCATGCGAATCAATAGGGGAAAGACGCTGGCCATCATGACCTTGTCCTCGATGAAAAAGCGTTCAACACGAACGTAACGACCAAATAAGCGCACGACGATGATAATCAACGAGAATACAGTAGCCCACCAGCTCATCATAAGTGTCGGATTCATCTCGCCTCTGGTCTGCATGGCTGGTGGGGTATCCGAATAGATGCCACGCGCGACTAGCGACATGGTCATGGAGGCCATGGAGACCATTATGCCGAAAGAAAAACAGACGGTCGCAGAAAGCGATTCACACGATTCTTTACATTGCTCACACGTGCTAAAGTGTGGGGTTTGGGATAACGGTTATGGGGCGAAATGCGGAGGCTAAGAAGCCAGGACGATCCTAAGATCTCAAAGATGTACTCCGTACATTTGTCGGAAGATATAGGGGGGGGGGGTAATTAATAAGTTTAGGATAAACGAAGAGAGGGGAAACTTGGAAGCCTTGGAATCGTTTAGATAAGTTTACAGCCACTGAGATTCAACTGGCTAATCTGAGCTCCTATCACAATTAATCTGACTTTGCGGTGAAACAAACCTTGAAAGGATATACCTTTTAACACATTGTGATTGTTTGATGGTTATCTAGAACCATGTTCCCTGTTCAGGGGACTTTGAATATAAATGGAGGTTATAACACACACTACACGTGGACTATTACTCATTCGGACTATGTGGACGTTACATCCTAGAAGTTCACAAGATAATCTTTTATAGCCCCCAAATATTCTAATGTGACAATGTTATCTCCTGAAACCTTATGCTCTTCGAATTTATTTAATCGCGCAGGTCTCATCCAACCACAGTTGCCGCCGACTCCTCCCGCTCAATATTCGCACGCAATCTACTCAGCACAGACCGTAACTCCCCAAGGAACTTAGTAACCTCTCTCTCGGTGCCGACTGTGATACGAAGACAACCCTCACACCCAAGTTCCTTCCCACGGAAGCGGACCACTACACCACGTTGCTCCGCCATGGCTTCGTAAGCAGCAAGCGCAGTTACATTACTGGGTCGGCCGTCGGAGTCCAGGATCTGTACGAGCAAGAAGTTCGCGTCGCTACCGCCAAGGAACTGGCCCACACCGGGAATCGTCGGCATTTCACGGAGCAGACGATCGCGTTGCGCGATGATCTGCGAACGGAAGCTGTGCATCACCGCCATATTTGGAGCTGTGAGTGCCGCGGAAGCGATCGCGCTTGTTGGGCTAGAGATGTTATAAGGCGCTTTAAGGCTGTTGAGTAAACGGGCCACCTCCGCACTGGCGTAGGCCACGCCCAGGCGGATACCAGCCAATCCGAATGCCTTGCTGAGGGTCTGCATTACAACTAGGTTGGGCCACTCGGTCACCCACTCTGCCAGGCTGGATCCTTCGGGCGCAAAATCGATATACGCCTCGTCAACGACTACAATGCCGTTCCATGTGGGGTGCTCGAGTACCTTGCGAATGTCCTCTTTGCGGATCAGATTCGCGGTCGGGTTACCCGGCGAGCAGATGTAGGCCAGCTTAATTGATGGGTCCGCTGATAAGGCCTCGTTGACTTTATCGGCTTGCAGGTGGAATCCGTTCGTAGCGTCTAGTGGTACCTTGACGATCTCGACGTCGTTGACCTGGGCGCTAACGCTGTACATTCCGTAGGTTGGAGGGCATGTGAGGATCTTGTCTTTGCCAGGAACACAGAAGCAGCGTAGTAGCGCGTCAATGGCTTCGTCTGAGCCAACGCCGCAGAACATGTGCTCGGGGAGGAGGGTTTTTGGGGTGTGGTGGTGGGTATTGCGGAGGTTGCAAAAGAGCTGCTTCAACTCAATCTGGTGACTGGAAGGTTGTCAGTCCAATTGGTCCCTTCAATGAGACGCAGTAGAATTTCACTCACGGATCGGGGTAGCGGTTCAGGCCAAGGAAGTCAATCTCCGCCTTGGAGGCTCCCGTGGCATTGCCATTTTGGGAGGATTGCAATGCTCCCTCATTATTTAGGGCAAGACTAGGGCCGAAGGCATTCTCGTTGGCGTCGAGGAGGACGTTCGTCCCGTCATCTTTGTAGTCACTGACTTGTTAGCCGGTATCGGTGCAGATTTGGAAAGGGCAGCATACTCTCTGGCACATCGATAAGGCTGCAATGCCAGGATATTAGGACGGGCACATGTAGCCAAATTAAAGGGAGATTTTGAAGCCATTGTGGTGAGGAATGTGAAATGTTGGAGCAGAGTTGGTGGGGGGGGGGGGCGTGGGATTTTATCGCGGAACTCTTATGAGTCAATCGCCGATCTATACAAGGACCCCCCGGGGAGTACACTCTGTATTACATTCCACATTTACATTATAATTCTGTCAATGAAATAAGGTAAATTTCTTATCTAGGCTTGAAATTATGAGAACATTGGCTCTGACTCATTAATGAGCGTAACCTTGTATCCCACTTATATATATCTCGAAATCCCACCTAAACCCTGTGGTCGGGGCAATCTCTAGATTGTAACTATTATAAGTAATAGGAATATCCAGAAGTAAGGGAGGGATCTTACCGGTATATGATCAATACCTTGATCATCTCCCAAAACTTGGAGGTACCTCCAAGCGTCGGCTCTTGGGCTGGCATGGTAAAATCTAGTTGCTGAAAGGAATTCGAAGCTTGCCTGTCTATCGAGCCGGAAGGTGTCAAAGGAGTCTGTTGTATATACGCGGATAACTGTCAAGTCGAACTTCGAGGTAATTAATCTGCGCATGTTAGTGAAGTGCCTCTCGAGGAATAAATAGTTGAGCAAAGGGATACCTTTGGAAGTCCAAAAGAAATGTAGGTACGTAGAAGACATTAGATGTTCCGACACGGAATCATAAATGAGGGCCACAAGGATATAGGACTGTTGGATAGTTGTGGGAAGAATACTCCTTCCAGATCCCAATATATGTTCAACTTTAGAGATATTTGTAAGGAAGTGATGATGGCTATGCAGTTACCTTCCCTTCTTATACATGTACAGTGGATCTCGGTAGAAGAGCAAAAATCTCATCCAAAACAAGTTAAAGAGATTTGTAAACATAATGACATTTGAGAAGACCACTAAAGAGACCACTGAAAAGACATCACAAGGCCGCATAAGCCGACTATTCTTGTGAATTTAGACTGAGATTTTTGTTTGCTAGATACAGTATAGATACCCTGCTATCCCATAGACTCTTCACCTCTCTCTTTCTCCTTCGTCTCTCTCATCTCTCTCTCACCTCTCTCTCACCTCTCTCCCCCCTGTCTCTCTCCTCTCTTTATCTTTCAGCAAAATCACCACCGTGGGTACTACGTCACCGAGCAAAGCAGATTGTGGAAAGTCCGCTTCCATCCCTCCAAATTGGGCCCTACCATACCGTTCCCAGTGCACTTCAGCCGTAAAGCGCCTTAGGTGAAGGACCATGGAGAGACTTGAACATTCTTGGTTTAGAAGAAAGTATCACTGATACAAGACCCCGCTATTCAGCAGCATATACGATGTGGGCTGAAGATATGATCGAGTTGGAGCGTCCACCTTTAAGTAACGTATTCGGTAAGCGAGTGACGCATGTAACCGAGTGACGCACCCCATCTAACCCATTGATTTTAAATGCATATATCTCTACCAAAACGCCATTAAATTAAATAAACTAAAATCATCTATACAGCTGGGCACCTATTGATTTTATGCCCAGTTTCTCTGCACCCACTGCACCTCGCTGGCGCCCGTGTACGTGGTTCTAAAGCCGGTTCTTCAGGTATAGCGGGGGTAGAAATAGGTGCTTCAACTGCTCCCACCGGCTCAGTAATCAATTGAGAAGCTTCCTGTACTGAAAGGCCTGCTTCTACCTGTATCTGCTTCCGGGATCGAGTGCGCTTTTGCTTCTTCTTCTCAAGTTCCGCCCGTAGTAGCTTGATTTCTTGCCCTTGTAAAATATGATCTTGTATATAGCGCTGGAACCCTTTTACTAGCTAGTCTAGCGCACGATTTGACGGGCTAGGTGGGCTTCGAGAACTTACACGAAGTAAAGCTTTGATTGATGAAGCCTACCGACGTAGATCTTTCTCGGTAATAGGGGTTTTTGGGGTAAAATTCCGGCTTGATTCACTCCCCCCACTCGGAGGGGGGGTAGGGGTTCGAAGCCGAATATTGAGCTTTGAGATTACTCGGTCGGGTCTAAATAGGACTAAACCGGCAGCTAAGAAGCTATTTTTAATAGTCTCCGATTTAAAAGCTTCAATTCGGGCGAGGGGGTATACTTCGAGGAAATCAAGTTTGTCGATATGATTTATCCCGACCCGTATTTTTGATTCGACTAGCCGGCCGTACGTACGTTTTAATACCGCAAAATAGCCGATATCGAGAGGCTATAAAAGATAAGAGGAGTAAGGAGGTATACAGATTGGTATAACCTTATTTTGCTTACAAATTATATCGAATTTAGCGGTCAAATGGCTTCCGTGTCCGTCGAGTATTAAGAGCCGATACCCCCCCTTTATACGCGAAGAAGTCGAAGGAATAAAGAGCTTTTCAAGCCAGCGAAGTCCAATTTCATCGGAAGTCCAACCGTTAGGACTAACTTCAAATCGCCAGTTACCCGGGAGGCCGTCGAACTAGGATTCAATAAAGACTTTGCCTTTAAAAATAATACACGGAGGGAGGGCCCAACCCGAGGCATTTGTACATTCAATAACAGTCACCCATTCGCGATTTCTAGGTTGTAAAAGTAATCTCCGACCGTAGTATTCACTCCTTGTAATAACCCTTGCAGTTGCCGTAAGTCCTATCGCAAAACCAGTCTTATCGAAGTTATAGATATCATCGGGGTCGATTCCAAATTGAAGGATCGTTTTTTGAACAAGATTAAACCACTCCCTAATGATTTTCGGGTCTTTACATTTCGCACGTTCATAATTATAGCGTCTCGAGAACCGGGACGAAAGGAGAGGGCGCCGGTTTACAAAATTGTATACCCATTTTTCGCCGACCGAAATAACCGGGGTGGTTCCGCGCTTTTCGAGGAGAAGGTTCGCCATTTCTCGTATAGTAGAAGGCCGGGGGGCAGCTCCACGAGAATCCATAGAAAGAACCCATTTTTAAAGAGATTCCTCTTCAAGTTCAGTTAATTTTCTCGAATTTGCGCGTGAAATCGTACGGCTTTCAACACCGCGGAGGCGTCGGCGTAGGGTCGCCTCAGGCACTTTAAAACAGCGTACTACTCCACGGATTAAAGAGATTTCTTTATTCTCAAAAGCCTAGATAGCTAATTGAATACTACCCTCTTGCTCTATTAAATTTTGAGAGCTTTGAGAGCGAATTGGTGGCATAGTAGGTGGTTGAATTGACGAAGTGCTAATTCATGGACGCGTTTTGGGTGGGGTGCGTCACTCGGTTACATGCGTCACTCGCTTACCGAATACGTTAACCCACCCGATATTTGATTACATAACAAACTGTTTCTCCCCGGCCGAGGTCGGCCCTGAGTGCAAGAGCTTCCTAGATAGGTAGTTTCGTGATCTTCAGTGACCTCAAACAAACACTTATGCTCAAGAAATCATTGTCTGATCCTCTATATTACCGTGCTCCTTCTACCACATTTATTTCATTTACAAGCCAGAAAACCACAATTGCTTCACATTTCTGATTTCATCATTTCAAGCACTGCAAATCACTACACTTGGTGACTCCTGCGTCTGTAATGAACGAGATGGCACTTATGGAAACATCCATTCTACCAGTGGATATCATGGAGTCCCAATTGTCCACTATTGACCTCCTGGTGGCGATGTTCCCGTCTCCAGGCGAGCTGGAAATCCCCGAATCCACAACGCAGTGTGTTGAGAGACTCCGCGACTGGTGCGAGAATCCAAAATCTATACCTCCTAGAGTACCGTCAAGTATCTCTCTCACTGTCTGTCTACCAATTGCAGATGGAGATAGATCAATACAAGTCAACATCTCCGTACCACTGCGGTGTGATAACCCAGAGACACTTGACAAATCACCGTCATTGGGGTATTCGCTTCGACAACCAGAGTGGATGTCCAGAGCCGAAGTTGCTAGACTTACTGCCTCAATACCCCAAGGTGATGATGCTCTAGAGGCATTTGAATACATCCAAGCAGAAGCCAGCCTGTTTCTTGAAAGCAAGCTGTCTCAGAACGTGGCCCCAGAAGACACAGACAGAGGGCCAACTGTCCGAGTCTGGTTTTATTTCCCGTCCCTGTCAACCCGTAAAAAGAGGGACGATATGGTCAACCTGGCACCAGGATATGCTCTGACGGGCTTTGTGCTGGCGGGGAAGCCGGGTGTATTGTGTCTTGAGGGTGCATCGCCTGATATTGACTCCTATATGAGTTTCATCAAGACACATTCCTGGGGCGATATCCCTAGTCACCAGAAAAAAGTCAGCGAGAGGTTTCGAGAGACAGACGGTGTTCAGAGAGTGTTTTCGGGGATGGAGGAAATTACCGACTCGCTAGGAGAGCGAGGTGGCCAACGGGCCAATCGGGGTGATATGCAAGCGCTGGAGGCGTGGTTAGGCAGTAGAGGACTACAAGAAGCATTTGAAAAAGTTATATTCTAGGTGGCCATGTAGTTTGCCCTGCTCTGCATGTCAGCTTGATAGCTGAATTGGTCCTCTTACAATCGCAAGGGCGTACATACGTTGACCCTCTCTGCATCATTCGGCGATGCCTATGTAGGTAGGTACACTCGCTATATAATATAAGCGCCTTCCTTGTAATAGTATCGTTGTGGCATGCAGAAGGACAAGCAAAGGGAAAGAACTAAAAAAAAGAATCCGTATGGTTTATTCAACAAATGAAAGGCTCTATATAGTCCATATATATTGGGTCCGATAAATATTTCCTGCCGATGCACACATGCTAGATATACCAATGATGTTGATACATAGGTCACAAAAACCCACAACGCCTCTCTGTATCCCATGTCTGCAACCTAGGGCCATTCGTCAACATACACTTGAGTCGCTTATTCTTTCTTTGCCTCCTTCGGCACTGATGTCTTCGGTGCTTCGGTAGGTTTATTCGCCCCAGGGGGGCTTTCAAGTGCTGAAGCGGCTGCCATCTGAGATTTCTTGTGCTTATCACGTTTCTCCTTCAGGTAAGTCCAACTTTTGCTAAGGCCTGCCGTGAACGGTGCCTTGATCGTTTGAACAGTACTCGGCCAGCGGATTGTCTTCTCAATGGACTTGGCAACCTCCTCCTGAAGGAAACCGTCCCCAGCAATCCGTCGCTCAAACGAACCGCCTTGAGGCCGGCGAAGAACCTCGTCCGAATCCTTGCTCTCCTGAACCATCTTGTCAAAATCGGCCCGAGGAATCCCAAAGCGAGACTGGTACTGGAAGTACAACTTTTGTCGGAAAGATTCAGGCAGACGGCGAACCATGTTACCGCGCTTCACCGGATCCATATCTTGCTCCATGGCTAAGATGGCGTTCGGGTCATCAATCCAATCCGCGTTGTTACAGCGGGGGTCCTGGAAAGTGACATTGGGCAAATTGTCGATGAGTGGTGCGTAGAGTCGGCGGAAGTGCGCCATTTGTCCTGAAACAATATTTCGCACCTTGCTGGGGTCCTCGGCCGGGAGGGCCATGCGTAGATCTCCCATATAGCTCATACCTGCAATTGTGCTGTATAGCTCAAACTCGCTGAATCTTTCAGGGAGTAGCAGCAATGCGACACGCAAAGCAGACAACAAGTTCATCTGGTTGGCCAACCGGACCTTCGGGTGGTCCCGTAAGATCTTGACGGGCTTCTGCAGGCGACCGGCGAGATACATGGTGTCCCACTGGGTGAGGTCCCGGGATAATGTATCAAGGTTCACCACACCATATTTGATCATCGTCCCGTTCACGGTGACATAAGGATGGAAGTAGACACCCGCGCCGAAGCGGTCCTGCACCTGGGAGACCATGTATGACCCCGTCGAGCCCAACGCAGAATAATGATCACGATGTTGGTTCAGATTGATATCATGCCAATGCTGGGAGTATGAGACTCCAAAAATGAAGTCAATCATCTTTCCCGAACCCTTTTGCATATTTGAGATGGCTGTGGGTGCTGACGGGTGCAGTGAGCTGGACGGAGCTCCGCTGCCATTTTGGGGGAAGACACCCGATCCATATGCAAATGCGTATCGAATTGGTGCTTTAAACTGCCAAAGAATCATTCGCAATGCCTCCTTGAAATCTTGGTTTATGATCATGTGCTGGTTGACTCCGAAGTCCTTAGAGGGAAGTTCCGAGAAATTGGTAATTGCCAAGTTCGGATTCTCGTCCCAGTTCGGGTCGGGCAACAGCAAAGATGAAGACGTCGAGAATGAGGAGGAGGACGAGTTGTTGGTGGTCACCTTACATAGCAGACGCGATGTGGAAGGGCCGTTATTTGCCAAGAATCGGCCATTGTAGGGAGTAGCCGAATGACGATTGAACGATAGAAAACGAGCCGAAGAAGGAACAATGCGTGGGGACGAGAGAGGGGTACGAGAGTGCCAGAGAGAGCTGGGTTTAGCTCGAGAAGCAACCATCTAGCAGGTAAGTTGTAGCGGAATCATCGGAGACAGTGGGGGATCTGACATACTGTTACTCCCGGCATAATTGGGGTTAGGACAAAAGAAATCGAGGCGCAGAGCGCAATGAGTGAGCCAGATCAAAGAGCATGAATTGTCCCGCATAAAAAGCAAATGAGTGAATTGACGTGAAGCGAATTGGGGCGCTCCGTCAACATTTCCGGCACTGACGTACTCCCCGTTCTGCTCCCGAGGTCCCGTTTTAGTGCTGAGTAAGGGTCACGTGGACGCGTGCCGATGCGTACCTAACAACCAAAAGTAAACAGACGCGGAGGGTCAACAACAACGACTCTTTCGACAATATTCGCCTACTTCCTCCACAAGAGGTGTCTTTGCATGTCGGATATCGGTATCGATTATCTCTGACTGCCCGGATACTTAGTCATGGGCTCGGAAATGGATACTTTTGCGGCCCGCCTAGCCAGCTTTGATATAGTGTTGAAGCCGGAGAAGCGCAGATCTTCTGGCACAAAAACACCCAAAGCGATTACATGGCCGCATCAACGACCTTCACCAGCTGAGGTATGTTATTCCTATGAGATATTACACGTGCCCATTTCCAGGTGATTGACTTGGCAGGATTCTAGTTGGCACACGCTGGATTCTACTACAAACCATACGAGACAAATCCCGACAACACAACCTGCTTCGAGTGCCACAGGGCGCTGGATGGCTGGGAGGAGGATGATAACCCCGTCACAGAGCATCTTAAGCATGCGCCCGACTGCGGATGGGCCATCATGATGGACCTCCAACAGAACAGCTCTAACCCTGCCACAATTGAAGACCCTACGGGCGACCGGATTACACAAGCAAGACTGGCAACGTTTGGTACGGCATGGCCCCATGACGGGAAAAAGGGCTGGGTATGCCAGTCTGAGAAGGTAACGCGCGACTTGACCATATTCACATTCTTTTGACTCACATTGACGGCAGATGGTTGAAGGCGGATGGTATTTCTGTCCTACAGACGAGAGCAATGACCTAGCCAGCTGTGTCTATTGCAAGTTGTCTTTGGATGGCTGGGAACCTAAAGACGACCCATTGTGAGTATTCATCGCTCTTTCCCAATTAGACGGTTGCTAACTTCCCAGCGACGAACACTATCGCCGCTCCTCAGATTGTTCGTTCTTTGTCTTCGCCCAACCGCCAGGGAAAAAAAGCAAATCCGCCCGTGCTAAGAAACCTCGGGTTTCTAAGGCGTCCTCCCGGCTTTCATCCCAATCCATTGGCCCAGCTACATCTGAAGCGCCCGATATAGAAATGGATGACTCGATGGACCAGAGCATCATGTCCCAGGCCACCACGAAGTCCAAAACTACAAAGAAGGGACCCAAGAGCAAATCAAAGGGCGCCAAGACCAAGAAGGAAGAATCAGTGGAGGTGGAAAGCCAGATTGAGGCCGACATTGAAGAAGTGGCCCAACCAGAGCCCATCAAACCCAAACGCGCAGGCAGAGGGAAGAAGAGGGCCAGTGAGGATACCAAGGATGAACCAAACCCAGTTGCCATAGAGGAAAGAGAGCCATCGCAGCCGCCAGCAGAGCCCCCAGCGAAGAGACGCGCCACAAAAACACGGAGCAGCAGCATTGCTCGCAACTACAATTACGAACAAAGTGACTCCGCAATGGCGGATGCAGAGCCAGTGGATGACGCAGCTTCTGAAGCAGAAACCAATAGAGGTCGCAAACCCGCAAAAAAGAGAGCGTCCAAGGCTCGCAAGGTGTCCGATGTGCCTGTTGCATCCAAAGTCACGTCAAAGGTGCGAGCCCCTCGTGACTCGGAGATCGACCCGGAAATCGAAGCAGGCTTGGAAGTAAATATCCCCGAATCTGTTGAACCCGAGCCTCAGATCGAGGCTGAGCCAGAAGAGCCACGGGCAGCGAAGAAAAAAAACCCAGCAAAAAGTCCAAGGCTGTGGCTAAATCCCCCGAACCGATCCCACAAGATAAAGTAGATGTCAGTGATCACGAGGTCCGTCCAGACCCTCCGGTGGAGCTGGTTCATGATGAACCGGAGGCACCTGACCCGCCAGCTCCAAAGACTAGGCCGGCAAAAGGTTCCAAGAAAAAGGGGACAAAGAAGACCAATACTGAAGAGACGATAAAAGCACAGTCGCCAGAGTCTCGAGAATCTTTAGGGCTCAGTGGCCCCGATGTTCGGGATGATTCCGAACGACAAGACTCCTTCATCTCCGTTGAGATTGTTAGCAAGGAGCCGGAGCATGCATCGGAACCTGAAGAACCAATGGCGGAGGCTCAATCGAAGAAGATTTCCAAGAAGAAGGATGCTACGTCAACCAAAGAGAAAAAGTCAAAGAAATCCGAGAAAAAGACAAAGCAAGCTCCTGTTCCTGAACCCCCAGTTGAAGCAACTCACGTCGAACCGTCGATCGAGGAATATGATGATGAATTCGAGACTACCGATGATTTGCCTGACCAGCTTGAGATGGTCAACCCTCCCCAGAAGCCTTCTCCCCTCCCACAAGAAATGTCTCCCGAGCTGCAATCCCACCGGGGGACTCCCAGTCTACCGCCAAAGACCGCCAAACGCTATAGCGATATCCCCCATGAAGAGCATCTTGCGGAGACCCTAGTCCAAAGCCGGGCCTCCCCTCACGAAATGCATGACTCTCGGCGGAATTCAAATCGCTCTAACCGGGCAGTTTCACCACTTCCACCAGCCCACCAAGCTCACCAGAACACTCCCTCGCCATCCCCCCAGTCATCAGATGCCGAAAACCGGCCTCCGTCATCCCGGCCCTCAGCATCCCGTCCACCTGTTCAATCAACACCCAAGCATCCTGAGTTCCGAGCCCCTTTGGGAGTCAGTACCCCATCACCATCCAAACGCAATGCCAATGGTGGATTCGGACCTTCCGGACATCCATGGACACCGGTGGATATTGATGAAGTACTGTTTGGAGAGGCCAGTGACAAGGAAAACGCAGATTTATCTGGACTTTTCAAAGGCGTGAAAGGCGGCTTGACTAGCCCAGAGAAGAAGATGACGGTCCAAGAATGGATCGCGTGGAACGCAAAGAATGGCGAAGAACGGCTGAAGAGAGAATGCGAGCGACTTGTCGGTCAATTTGAGAAGGAAGGCGGCCGAGCAATGCAGCGACTCGAAGCTATCGAGTGCATCGACTAAATCAACAGTTGCACTATGTTTTCGGAAGATATGATTTGCATGTTAGGCGTTATGTTAGGCGTTGGGAAACCCTTGTTAGACCTTTAGCTCTCAATTTGAATTTCGGTAGTGCCATTATTGCACATAAAGAACATGATCAGTAAAAAAAAAAAGCCTAGGAAATATGCCAAAACACCATGGGTATCAAGAATAAAACGCGCACCCCGAGAACAATACTCAAGAAATGATTCCCAACCGGCCCTCCCAGCTATCATCCTCCTGCTTAACTTTGTTCTTCTTCCGCTTTTCATTGCGCTTGAGCCTCTTCTCCTCCCTCTCCTTGGCATCAATCTCCTCCCGCTCCTTAAGCCGCGCCCCCAGATCAAGCTGCCAAGCCTTACGCTCTTCCTCATCCCTCTGACGTTTCCGATGTGCAAGCATCCTCAACCGCAAGCGCACGTCCTCAACACTTGCCCTCTTCACCTCGCCACTCTGTCCCGTCGCAATCAAATGCTGCTTGCTATTCAAGTGCTCCACGAGTTGCAAGTTATCCTTGTAGGTAAGATCGCAGTCCTTGCAGTAAAATCCAGCGCTGCGGCCGCGTTTGCCCATCCCCGAGCTAGCGGGCACAATCATCGTCTTGCCCACCATGGATGCGACGTCCAGGCGCTGGTTGCGGGCTGTGGTATCTTCAAGCGTGCTGTAGTCGACTGGTGCGTGGTATTTCTTGCCCAGTAGCTTTGCTTCGTAGCGGGCTTTGCCTTCGGCTTTGCGCTTTGCTTCATCGTCGGCCGCTTTTTTGGCGTATTCTTCACGGTCCCATGTTTTCCGGAAAGCTGTGTCCGACACCGGAGTGCCGTATGCGTTTGGTCCTGACATATTGGTATGGAGGTTTTGTTTCGAGGAGATGTAGTGTGAGGTTGGTGAGTGGCGATCTTTAAAAGCTGAAGCTTCCAAGTTGAGGCCCGGGCCCGCGATATTGAAGATTATGTCAGCGACACTGATTTCCGTGCAAGGTTCCACTCACCTTGAATACCGGCCCAAAGCATCTTGTCTTTATTCTGAGCGTATGTAAATTGGTTATTTATTACTTAGAACACGTTTTACCGGGAGAGATAATTCTTGTCTTGAACTGCTTACTAGGCACCATAATACGTAAGGTCTTAATGATCACAGCCCCTTTAATTATACCTTCTCGGATGCTTAAAATAGACAGCTATTTTGGATTACTCGTATTTGATGATTGTATCTGGGGAAAGAACTCCAATGAGAATTTACCGTGTTTCAGGCAACAGTTTCCACCCCGCTCGTATAAGATGAACATCGCCCTCACGTCGAGTTTACACAGTTGAACTAACCAACAACCCCCAATACCAGTCCAAGATGGAGCCATGCCAGCCCCCCTCAAGTCCCCAATCAACCAGCGCCAATCTAATGACCCTCCCATCGGAACTCCACATCCAAATAAGCACATACCTTTCCTATCCAGACGCCCTAGCCTTAAAACACAGCAGCCGCCACTTCTACTCGATAGTTTACACAGGCGTGCGGCTGAAGGTTGATTGGTTCGTAGAGCGGTTTGAGAATAAACTCGAATGCCCTATGGAGAAGTGCTCGTTCAGGACGGATGAGTCGTTTTGCAACGGGCGTGTGCGCGCCATTATGGAGCGCCGTCGGTGGCACCTTGAGTGTCGCCGAGTTAGAAATGGCTGCTTGGTTGTTAATGGCCACACTTGCCAGACAAATTTAATGTCAGGTTGGTTTAAAGTGAGGGCACAGGGAAATAGAAGAATTGCCAAGATGGCACAGAGCTGGGGGCATGAAGGTTGGTTCCCTCCTTGGTTCTATCTTCATCTCGCTGATAAGACATTCGCTAATATCGTGTTGCATAGCCTTTATAATTGGCATCATGGCCCTTTTTTTGAACTTGCTGTGGCATTTGGCTCAGAGGTGAGACATAGTTCTATGCCGTCTTGCGTGTGGGTGGAAGACCTTACTGATTGAAACCATCAGGGCTTGGTACCTCGATAGCAGATTGAGAGGATACATCACGACTTCCCATTGATTGATGAATTATATTGGATTTGGTGTGTTGTCTCATGGCAGTGTTGAGCTCGGAGGTAAATTGACGAATGTCAACATGTTTTGGTTGAACTGGCGTACGTACGCGCACCTCATTTTCATGAAAATGACTCGATATGCGACCTAGCAATTACACCCACAAGAAAATACTCATGTGACACTGTCACAACGGCTCTTTAAGAGACATTCTGCATAGGCATGATGTAATGGATTCGCAGAGTCTCCGATGATGAGCATCGAGATGGGCCCTGATGGAAATGCATCCCCGCAATGACAGAGCTGTGGAACCTGATTTTCATAGTTTCTTGGATGTTGTGATGCAGTGAAGTCGAATTTGACCTCACTTGATAGCCCTGATCCTGATCTTATCGCTGACGTCACATTTACGACCTTGTGTACATAGTTCCTATATAGATTCTTCCTCCTTTCTCGAGACCCTCTACTTTAATATATTCATTATTTGAACATCAAACAAATATGTCTACCGCAGATGCTACTATCAACACCATGTCGGGCAACCACCCCGTGGACCCCTACAAGACCCAGAACTTCGAAGACCCGCCTCTCGCTCAGAAGATCGAAGAGCTGGTTGAATTTATCACCAAAGTTAAATTTGGCATGCTGACGACCAAGCAATCAGAGGGCGACTATTTGGCCTCGCGATGCATGGCACTAGCCGCGAAGGTATGACCAGTGCCACGACGAAGTAAAAGAAACGTGCTAATCCATTCGCCAAAATAGGAGAATGGCGGCATTGACCTCATTTTCCACACAAACCTCTTCTCCGGCAAAACAATGGATCTTACCGTGCACCCAAAAGAAACAAACATGTCCTTCCTCGATCCCATCAGCGGAGCCTGGGCCTCCATCTCGGGAACTGCATCAGTGATTGGTGACCCTGCCATCGTGAAGAAGTACTACTCGCCCTCACTCAAGGCATGGCTCGGGGATATGGGCGATGGTGTCCACGACGGTGGGCCCTCAGATACCCGTATCGGTGTTATTAAGCTCGAGGCCAAGCTAGCCACGCATGTTGTTGCGCACAAAGGTCTGATTGGCCGTGCTTATGAAACTGTTAAGGGTGCTGTTCAGGGCAGCGTTCCTTATGTTAATGGCATTCGAGAGTTGAGTATGCAGGAATTGGCTGAGTGTATGCTTTCTTCTCTTCCTTTTGGCATTTTGAATATGTGCAACTTAATACTAACCAGTTTCTGCAGGGCGGCGGACCCATCAGGAGTAAGTGTATTCTACTCCGTTATGAACACCTAGAGATTTGCAGCTTTAGCTATGTTATGAGCCAGTTCTTTTAATATAAGAGTGCATTTAACTGAAAATACTAAGTATAGAGAGTGGAAAGAAAGAGAAGGAAAGTATTGGTGGACTGCTGGGATTTGTGGGTCCTCGACCCCGGCATGCAAACCCTGTAAACTAACAACCTGCTCGGTTGAGACAATACCCCTAAAGAGGAAAGAAGTAAGACGGTTAGGACGACAACGGTTGTGTTACGATCTGTTCTGCTGTCACATGCTTTTTCCAGATTGTTTGTCGTTTGCTTCCTACTAAGCTTAATCGGGAAAGAGGGTCAGCTATTTAATCCTTAGGGAGCTACCACTTGCTTTCTTTTTCTTCTTCCTCTTATCCCCTTAGCTTTGTTATTTTAGTTGGAATGAACTCTTTTCTTCAAAAGACCTGGCTCGTGACAGTTATCCTCTGACTGAGACTGACTGTCTGTGGCAACTATCCGTTATAGCAGCTTCACCTTACGCCACCATCCAATACAACTCGGAACAATTTGTCGAAAGCTGTGGGGCGATCCTGTTCGACCTATCCGATAGCCAGAATAAGAAAGTGTGTCTTATTTATTACCGCGCGAAGGATGAATGGCTCCTCGCGAAGGGACGTCGTAACTGCGGTGAATCCCGGCACGAGGCTGCACTACGCGAAGTCTGCGAAGAGACCGGATATCAAGCCCGTCTCTATCCGGTCACGATGTATACCCGTGCACCTCCGATAGACGAACAGGGATATATACCGGACAAACCTCGCTCTTACCAGGATCTTACCGAGCCCTTTATGGTAACTATACGGCAACTGGGCGGTGACAGTGTGAAAGATATCAAAATGATATGGTGGTATATTGCTGCCCTGGATGAAGGGGTGGTTGATGGATGCGGTAGTAGTGTGGAGGAAGAGTTTTCGTCAAAATTCTTTCCCTTATCGGAGGCGAAGATGATGCTCAGCTTCCAGAATGATCTTGCGGTCCTTGAGAAGGCGATTAAATTAGTGGAATCTTAATAACTAGATCCTAGCAGCGTCAGAAGCCTGCCGAAAGGAGCGACGTGGGAACTGAGACGTTCCTTCCAGCGAAAGGCTCGGGGATGTTGTTAAATTTGGCACATGTTAATGGCGAGAGGTGAGTATGCAGGAATTGGCTGAGTGTATGCTTTCTTCTCTTCCTTTTGGCTTTTTGAATATGGGCAACATAATACTAACTAGTTTCTGCAGGGCGGCGGACCCATCGGGAATCAGTGTATTCTACTCCGCTATGAATGCCTAGGAATTATAGATAATACCCAATACCCTTATATGCTACAATTCTTCGGCATATGTGTCAGAAATAGGTTTCTGTGACTATAAATTACGTCCTGTATCACTAGAATCTAAGGTTTCTGGTATGCCAGTTTCCTTTTTTACTTTGGTCACTACATATGTGAATTGTGTCACGAGCCAGGTCTTTTATGAGAAAAGAGTGCATTCCAACTAAGATATCAAGGCTAAGGGAAGAGAGGAAGAAGAAAGCAAGTGCCGCTTCCTGAGGATTAAATAGCAGGAGCTGAGCTGAGCAAACAACCTCTTTGCCGATTAGGTTGGAAGCACAAACAGACAATCTGGGAGAAAGCAAGCAAATCGTAACAAATTGTCTGGATTAGGAGAGAGACATGATTTACGTCGTACGACTCAACAATCAAATTGGGTATTATACACTCGCTATGTTCGATTTTACTGTATATAAAGAAAGCGAGAATAAGGTGTCGTAAGATCATTAAGATTAGAACAGGGGTATACCCACACCTATTCATCCTTTCCGCCCAGCCGTCCAGTTTTAGCTCTCAAATTCAGTAGCATGGCAGGCCAGAATGAAAAGAATACTTCCTGTTCAGTTGACCTCCTTATCGTCACGCGCCCAAGCATGGCTGAGGCTGTCCCTGACTTGCTGAAGGAGGTTACTAAAGGTGTTGACAGTCTAACCACTGGAACTGATGAGAACCGCAAGGATCTGCTAGTCAAGTGTCGAGCTTTGACTCAAGCTCTTGAGACTCCGCGTGAAACGATGGCTGACCACTGCTGGGGACAGGTAAGTGCTCTTGACTGTTATTGTTCGAACAGAATAAGTGATATGATAGATGGGTGCAATCACTGCTATAGGTTTTGGCGTTGACTCGGGATTATGGATGTTGATGGCTCAGAATGGCGATAAACCCCAGAAGGTTACCGACTCGGCCGTGAGCCTTGGGGTCGATCCCCAACTTCTCGGTGGGTTTCACTTAACCCGTCGCACTACTCTAGTTAAATTTATTCTAGGTCGTCTGATGCGACATGCCTGTGCCATGGGACTTCTTGTCGAGACCGGTGAAGATGAGTACAGGTCCACAAACTATACCAAGGCGCTGAGCCTTCCTCAGCTTGGGCATGGGTATCTTGGCCTGTAAGTGCTCGCTTTGGCTTATGTCAGACTCCACAACAGTGCGACTCATACATCTTGCCACTCACTTAGTACCGCTGCAACTGGTGCAGGCACCTTGAGATTCCACGAGTTTTCCCGTAAGCGGGGCTGGGTGAATCCGACAGATTGCCAGGATACATCTCTGATGTATGCCTACGGTACCGACAAAAACATGTTTTCTTGGGTGCATGATTTGGGCTATGGAAAACACCTTAATGATTATCTTGGTGGTTACAACATAGGTCGCCCATGGTGGATGGACCCTTGTGTCTATCCTGTGAAGGAAAGACTTATCGATGGGGCCGATTGTAGCCCAGACGCACCATTCCTCGTGGACATTGGTGGCAACGTGGGCCATGATTTGGCGAGATTCCACAGTCTCTATCCGAACACCCCTGGAAAAACCCCTGGAAAATTAATCCTTCAGGATTTGCCTATGATGATTCCACAGATCGAGGATCTAGATCCAGCTATAGTTCGAATGGAGTATGACTTCCATCATGAGCAGCCCATTAAAGGTAAGTGCTCAAAACTCCCCCAATAATTCCATTTTAGCTCTATGAATTTCGGACAAAGTTGCTTATACTATGGTCAGGAGCCCGTGCCTATTATATACACTCAACACTACATAACTGGTCGGACGATGTATGTGAAAGCATACTTGCACGAGTGAAAGAGGCTGTGAAGCCTGGATATAGCAGACTATTAATCAACGAGAATGTTATACCGCACACTGTTGCCCATTGGGAGGCTACGGGACTCGATATGATGATGCTAACCCTATTCTCTGCCGAAGAGCGGACTACCGCAGCGTGGTATGACTTGGTCGAGAGGAGGGCGGGTTTGAAAATCATTAATATATTGGGCGCTGGAAATGGGGTAGAAAGTGTGATTGAGTGTGTAAATGACCGTTTAGTATGAGTATTATTAGTCAAAGTTTAGATATGGAAAAGAAATTGCCAAGGCGCAGTGAAAAATTGCAAAAGAGTAATATTAAATGTTGTATAAACTACCCAGACGAGGTTCATCGTATGAAGCACAAGATAATTTCCTAATGTAAATGACAGTGGAACGTATCAGACAAAGTAGCCTCTCTAGGCCATGAGCAGGAACCTAGGTTATTGCTATGGTCCAGCGATTGGATTCATCAAAACAACCAGTTGGCCCTTGAAAGTAACGCAAGAATTGATAGTGCCGAAAACGAATCCAACCGCATCGGCCAGAGAAGATGTAAAGATGGATGAATATAGCCTTACCCACTTCACTTCTCATCAACGACCCTACTTTTTGCTAGCCACTGCCAAATCTTTATCATCGCTACCCGGAGACTCGTCAGTAATGACCTGAAGCTCCTTGACCTTCCGAATGTCCTTCCATCCAAGTCCTGGAGAAAATACCAAGACGGCGACGCTGACAGCAACACCAAGATACATGACTTTGTCAATGCTTTTAGTGTAGGCGACGAGAACAGCGTTTAGTTCGGAGCCAGATACCAAGCCACGGATGGAGCGGACACCAGCATTGATGATGGCATCTGGAGAGAGGCTAATTTGTTCCGCGCGTTTTTGAAGCTCCGAACGAAGGCTGTTGCTGAAGATGGCATTTGCAGCAATTAGAGAAGTGGCAGCACCTATGTTTTGCCAGAAGATGATGATGGCCATGGCAAGGGGAATCTGCTCTGGAGCCACGAGGTTTTGTATAGCGATATAGGGCTAAACAGAAGATACAGGTCAGCTGACGGAGTCATTATTTGAGGAGAGTTAAACTTACGGCCGCAGTCGTGCAGCCACTTCCAACACCGTAGAGAATCTGATACCCAATCCATTTTGCAGCTGGAGTCGTAATACTCAATGTCGACAAAAGTCCGTAGCCTATGGATGATACCACACTCCCCGCAAGAACAAATGGGAGATAATAGCCCAAAACGGAAACTTTTCAGTGTCAGCAACGATTTATGGATAAAAAATATAAGGGAGAATAAAGCTGCGACTAGAAGCACTTACTCAGGGTGCCCGATATCATGGTAAATAGAACCATACTGAGGGTGATTGGGAGCATGTGAACACCGCTCATCAGAGGTGTGTCGTCGTGGATTGCCTGGAAATAAATTGCAATGTAGAAATCAGCCACAAGAACACTGGACAAGCTGAAAAACATTGTCATTGCAGCCGACCAAATGATTCGGTGTTTGAGCATGGCAAGTGGCACCATAGCATTGTCCCCTTGATGCCACTCCCAGACAAGGAAGACAGCAAAGGTAGCCCCAGCGCCGACCAGCAAGCCTATCACGACTGAACTGTCCCACGCATATTCATTACCGCCAAACTGGAGCCCCAAGAGGAACATGGCGACCGCTGGGCAAATGAGCATGAATCCTGGGAGATCTAGAGACTTGATAGCAGAGCCAAGAACCTGTAGAGGCGGATCCTTGGGTTTCGGTTCAGGGATTGTGTTGAATAGAAGGAATCCGCCGATAATAGCGCCCAAAGGAAGGTTGATATAGAAGCCTAATGAAAGAAAATTCAGCCGTTGAAGATCTCAAACGTAAGGAATGGAATAACATACACCACCGCCAGGACACATTCGTAGTAAACGCGCCTCCAATGATGGGCCCTGTCGCAAGACCCACCTGTCCCATGCCCATATTGAGCCCCATAAAAAGCGCCTGCTTTTGTGTTGGGAGGACGGCAGAAATGGTTGTCATTGCGCCGTTGGCCACTCCAGCAGACCCAATACCAGCGATAACACGGCCGACTATGAACATGGCCGACGAATGAGCTGCTCCACATATGGCAGATCCAACTTCGAAGATGACGAAGAAGACAAGAAATGTCCACTATATAGTGATCATGTTAGAATTTGATTTCCGGTCACGATGAGTGAGCCATGAACCAAGACGTACCTTGATGGAAAACCGACTATAAATCTTACCGCTCAAGGGCTGAAATGCAGCACTTCCAAGCTGGTAGGCACCGCCATACCTAGACAAGATAGATCAGTATCCTGTAAAAAACAAACACCAGTCATGGCATAGCCCAGTAAATGGTTATGTACTCACCAACCGACGTCCACCAACGAGTCAAACTGGGAGGTAATGGCTGGGGTGGCCGTGGAAATGACAGCAAGATCAAGGAAGAATAGGAAATAGGCAAGAGTAACTGATGTCAGGATAAGAGTGACCGCCAGGCCTGAAGGATATTCGCGCTTGAGCTCCGCATCATCGCTAGGGGAACTGATCTCGGATTCGTTCTGCTTTTCCACCAAGTGGTTCTGCCAAATCCCGGATGAGTCTACAGGAGGCTCATCCAGCGAAACTTTCTTCTCGGCCATTGCAAGACAGAAGGGCCTGTTAAGTGCTGCTGGTGAAGTACTTGTGGAGCTGGTATGACACTGTGTTGACTAGACCTTGATCAAGATTTACTGGAGTCATGTCCTTTTTATTCGAATGTTGATTATAAATTCACTATTGCTATATCCCAGATTCCGCCCCTTAGGTATACAATGAAGTGGGCTTTGCCTCCGAAATCCGAAATCGACTAGGGGCTTAATTTGCAACTATGCGGACTTAGCCGGAGTGTACGACTCGGAGTCTGCTTTCGAAATCCGAAGCTTATTTCGGCCCAAGTCCTAGGTTCGAGCATACAAGGGTTTCTAGACTCCGCGCGTTCTGCAGTAATATAAATTAATATGTAGAGAGTGCTAGAGCCGCCCGAAGTGGATATTCTTATAGAAGGCTACATTCGAAGGGTTTTATCCTAACATTTTGTCACATAGTAGTCTCTGTACTGTGGATTTCAAATATTGTACTTGTTCTTTCTAAGATGCAATAGAGTATATTGCATAAACATACAATCGATATCCCGTACTGCCTTGATTAAATCCGTCCTTGACACTAGATATCTTCTGTCACTAAGCTAAAGCGTCACAACAAGTTTCTGTCCCGAGACACCCTTTCTCTGGAGATGGAGAGCCTCTTGGATCTTGTCCAACCCCTTGCCCACAACATAAGGTGGAGGAGCTGGGACAAACTGGCCCCTTTCAAGTGCCTGCGGCAGGAATTCCATGTAGATATGAGAGACAACGCTCTCAGGGTCAACTAGGCCATCGACGATGATGAATTTGGCTTCCACCCCGGTTCTGATGCGCGTCCCAGCCGATTTAATCATACCGCCCATCATGCCCATCAAGTATGTGCCTTTGCCAACAAATGTCGTGAGCTTGTCGGCAGGTATGATGGCGCCGGCCGCGGCAATGAATTTTCTGGTGAGTTTGGGATCGTGTTTCCTCATAACCGCAGTACATGCCTTGACGGCACCATTACCAATTGTGTAGGCACCAGCCAGCTCCTGGCCATTCAGAGCGTGAAGTAGATCCTTGGCCAACGTTTTACTCTTGTAGTCGAAGACTTGAGTGGCACCAAGACCCTTGACATAGTCAAAGTTCTTGGGAGATGACGTAGACAGGACTTGGTAGCCAGCGGCCACAGCAAGCTGTATAGCGTTGCTACCAACACTAGAAGCACCACCAGTGATGATGACAGTGCGCGGCAAGCCTGACTTGCCCACAACATTGGTAGGTACCGGGATCCTAGGCATGTCGAGACCCAGATAATCCGAGTGAAAGAGGCCGTACGCCGCAGTTCCGAGGCCCAGCCCTAAGATACAGGCCTGTTCATCAGTGATACTTGGTGGAATTAACGTCAACATATTCTGTCGCATTATTGTATAGAGCTGGAAAGCTCCCTCGGCAGAGCGGTTGACCTCTTTCGCAATGGCGACAGCACTACTGCAGACTCGGTCGCCCACGTGGAAACGCTCGACATCGGGGCCGACCTCGACTACTTCGCCAGCAACGTCTGTGCCAAATATGAAGGGATATTCGATATAGCCAACAAGCGCTGGGCCAATGTATTGCAATACCCAGTCGAAAGGGTTAATGGCCACGGCGGAGTTCTTGACTACAACCTGGCCCAAGCCAGGGCGGGTGTAGGGCGCGTCGCCGACCTTAAATGGCAGGACTTTTTTTGCGGGTATCCAAGCCGCCTGATTCAGTGGTGTCATTTTTGTGAAGGGATAAGGCGGATAGGCAAGACGAAGCAGGACGAATTAGACCCTATGGCGTGTATAGGAAGAAACCGAAGCAAAAGCGAAACCCGCCAGAGACCTGAGCGGAGTTATATGTACACGTATTGCCACGATAGTACTTAAAATCTCACGAAAGTACAGGGGTTACAAGGCGAGTACATACAACGAAATTTGCTCGGTGTTCAGAGGACTGAAGTCCGATTGAGGCGCTCCGCCAACTTGGACATTTTATTCTAACCTGAATGGTATATCATTCCATCTTTGTCCCCGGGATCGACAAGATAGTTGTAGCAATGTCTGTCCGTTAGTTACTTACCGCAGCGAGCAGTTCTATTCTGAGACATGCAGTCTGTTTGAAACTCAGAGCCAGATGCAAGCTATACCTAGGCTTACGGTCTCTCTCTCTCACTCCGTCGCAAACCCAAGCCGGATTGCTTCTGGGTCATTGGGCCTCTGCGAATAGGTATCTATTAGGCTAGGCTCTCGGCTAGTCGTGGTTTTCGCTTCATCTGCCTCTCTGATATTGATGCCCGAGTGCCGATCTGCAATTCTTCAATTTAGTCTCTTGCTCTTCTTTATCGCCTCCCTTGTCTTTGTCTATGAATGTCGAGTCTAGCGAGAATTTTTTGATGTCGAGAAGGGGAGATGGACGTTTTGGCTGCCTTCAGTATCATTTTCCCTGCCTAAAATGATCGGCCTCTGATGCCGCAAGAGGAAATGTCTATAAAAGGAAAATGACATACAAGGAAATACCTGAAAAATATGCAAGTTAAGGCAAAAGTAATACCTACGGGGTGTCATCAACGGACTTCGGGCTAAATCCGACGGCATCTCATAATGTAATACGGAACATTTAGTAAACCCGACGGAGTCATCTCCGTTCAACTCCGTTCAATAAACAATGAGGTATCTCTGAAGCCTCCCCACCCCCCCAAAGCATCTCCGTGCCATCAGTTGGGATATCCTGACTATGCGTATGTTGTACCAGTCGCTATGACTATGGAGAAATCGAAACCGAATCCTAGGCAAACTAGCACCTATGGCCAGGCTTGCATCCATTGCTACAAGGCAAAGTCCCGGTGTGTGCGTACTACAAATGGAAATAATTGCGAAAAGTGATTGATATCAAACTGTTGCTCTTTGACACTAAGCTAATTGTCTACTAGATGTATTCGCCTTGGGAAAAGGTGTGAGCCATCAGAGTCGGCTCGGAAGCGTAACATTCAAACAACTCCAGCCGACGTATCCGATACGCGCATCGCTCGGCTGGAGGACAAAATGGAGAGCTTGTTATCTGCTATGCAATCTTTCATCGGTTCCACAGGTGGTTCTGGATCTTCAGTCAACATTTTACAAACCCCTTCTCTCAACAGTGACAGCATTTCGTCAGCCACCTCTTATTCAACTAGCAGTCTGATAAACCCCACGAGCACTAATCTGGGCTTTAACGAGGGGCTTGCATACTCAGCGGACTCCATTACCACAGGATCGGTGAATCCAAACCCATTCATGTCTCATGTTTACCCTCTATCGCCCTCTGCTCCATCTCCAAATCAAGCCGAAGAACGGCTCAATTTCTTCCGATCTCGAATGCTGCCATTTTTCCCTTTCATCAACCTTACCCCAGATATGACGAGCTGGTATCTCCGCCAAAATAGGCCATTCTTGTTCCAAGCCATTCACACGGTTACCACGTTCTCGACACAGGAAAGATTGACTCAAGTTGAGGAACTGAAGCAACATCTGTTCACATCTACTTTCCTCAAAGTCGAGTCAAATATTGACCTGCTGCTTGGCTTACTAACTTATCTAGCATGGAGTACCGACGCTTTTCTTGGCAGGGCAGACCTGATCTCTCGTCTCATGATGCTCGCCATTTCACTAGTATATGATCTACGGTTGTTCAAACCGTCTTCGCCACATGTCAAAGTCATGATGACTATTACCCAGGGACGGGATGACGAAGATGGTAACAGCCCTGGCAATGAAACACCCTATAGTTTATTGGAAGGGCAACGGGCGGTACTGGCATGTTTCATTTTGAGCTCCAAGTGCGCATAGCCTTCCTTGTTTTTTTAATTAGTGACTATAATAACTCTGTGGGCCAAATTATACTGACGTATGACTATGTGTAGTGTTTCGTCACACCTTGGGCGTCAAGATGCTATACGATGGACTCCACAGATGGAAGAGGCACTTCAACTCATCACAATGAACAAGGCATGCGCTGCCGATGAATTGTTCGTCGCTCAAGTACGCTTGCAGCTGTTGAAGCAGAGAGCGGATGATGTCCGACAGCAGGACGAGACAAATTGTGCTCGCACAGGAACAGCTCCGGCGGCCTCGATTCCTCGCATATTATATCTGAAGACTTTACGAAGGGAGCTGCATGAATTAAGATCTTCATTTCGTATAGATATTCAGCAGATCGGTAAGTGGTTTCTTGGATAAAGTATATTGCAATTTACCTTCGCTGCAAGATGGCTAATTCTTTCACCTGGGGTGAACTGCAGACATTCTCAACACACATGCGCAATACGTCGAATTATACATCAACCAGCTAGCGTATTCCATTAGTCAAGATGCGCCTCTAGATTTAGCTGGACGAAGGGGCGACGGTGGGATCCTACTAGGATTCGAACGCCTTGATTGTTTGTGGCAATCCGTCGAGAATATCAAATCGTGGCTGGACAATTTCTACAAAATCCCCGGCTCAAAGCTTGTCGGCCAGCCCTTTCACTTTTGGTCACAGATGATTTTAAGTATCACACTCTTGAAGTATCTTTCAACACTTAAAGATCCCGAATGGGATTGCCAAGCGGTGCGAAACACAGTTCACCTAATATCGACGATGGATTGTATGATTCAGAAGCTTGATCTAAGCAGCAAGGAGCCGGAACTTCAGTGCAACGACCATTTGCTGAAGTTTCTGTCCAAACTTTTATCCAAATGTCAGGTGTGGGGTGAAGCTCGATGGAACATGTCTTCTCAGTCAAACCATGATACTAGGCCATGTCAGAGTGACTCTCACAGTAGCCATATCCCGGATTTAGATCAGATGGTCTGGATGCAGTCTATGGATTTGGGAAATGACCAATGGTTTGAAGATGTACTAGGTATGCCCACAATTTACTAGGCCTTCCATTATGCCTTGCAGTATGAGAAAGCAATCCAGATCTTTATATTTGTTAAGTTCAAGTTTCTATATACCTACGGAGCACCTAGGTATGGAATTCTCTCACTAATAAAACATGCAATCTGTGCGTAGGTAAATAGACTAAAATGACTAAGCAATAATGGACTTTTCTTATGCATTTCTCAGGCCGTCGGGCCGTGGATATTCCGGGTAAATTACCCTTAGTATTTGACACATTCCTTCCCAGTAATCTTTTTTCTCTCGTGCCAACTGAAGTCAAAATTTCTGGTCAAATTCATCAGTCTTGTCAGTTTTCATCCAGACCATCCTGGAAGTGTCCGTGTGTAGAATTTTCCGATCCGAGGGCAGCTAACAGAGTGGTCGGTGGGTCCCGATATCGAGTGGGGATAGGCGACTGGTCCCGCTGCAGAAACGTTTTCGATCCACAACCAAGTCAGATATCATTCGCCCACATGCAGAGCTCGGGCCACAAACGTCGCGAGACAGCGGGGTTTGCATACCCGGCCATCCCAGCCAGGGACCAAGACATTCCTCCCTATGGTGCCGCAAATAAGCCAACTTCATTCCGAACTGTACATGGTATGTCGGCGCCTCTCCTATTGCGAGGTTCGTTTTTCCAGCGCTAACCAAGTTCCTTCTATCAGTATCCTACACTGGAGATAGCTCGCCAGCAGACGTTTTTCGCGCGGAATCAGTAACTCACATCAACAAAGAGAATGAGCAGTTTGTCAGAACCTACCATCCAAGTCTATCTTCACAGGAGGATGTGTGTGTCTCGGAGTCTGTGTTCGGAGAGCCTGTTTGGCTTGTCCTATCTCCTCTCGCCGCGTCCCAAAGTGTATATGCTGGCGGTCGACCTATCCACTACTTCCCCGGATATTATACCATAGATACATCTTATGGTCCATTCGGTCCACTCACCCCCCGATCGCCTGAAAAATACAACCAGCACTTTGACCGATATATCAACCCGAGGCGATTCCTAACACCAGCTGATCTCGACAGCCTTCGAGAATTGTTTCCAGAGGCGGTTAGTATCTACCTACTGATCGCAGGCTTCCTGATTATCCTGTTTGAAGAAGAACGACACGTACAAGATACGTGCAATAAGGCGTGGCCTCTCGAGCTTGCCGGTCTTCAAGTCTTTTTCCATCTCACCCCCTCGAGATTTGACAAAGGACTACGAGTATTTGAGATGATGGTCGATCAAATAAAACAGAAAATGCGACGGTTTCTATCCTTTATAATAGGAGAACATGATCGTGCCTTGGTTGTCAGCCCTCCTAGCTATCCGTTAGTGATAGGGTGGGCGAGCTATTCGGAAGCCTTGGATAGACAAGACTGTTATGTCGTTGCTCAAAACACTAGTACTGGGGGTATCCGGGAAGTTCGAGGTATTATCAACTCGAATCTCTTCCTTAGGGCAGCTGTGCTTGGGACAGGTTACTCCTGGGACAAAATCCGAAAACAAACCAACGCGTTTCTGCTATGGCATACAGAACATTCGCTGGCCCCAGTGGAAGGAACTTCGGGGGCCCTCCTCTGTTTAGGCCACCCATCGGATACGGTCGCCCGAGTAGTGGTGTTTCAGAACTTCGAGCAGTCCTATATCCTTGCCCATATGGTTGGGAAAAGGAACAAGAAACAATACGCTCTAGTTAAAGGAGGGTTCATTCTCGCACAGGAAATCAGGGATTCAACAATTCTTAGCGGCGAAACACCAACCAGTACCGCCATGTTCAATGCCCTAACGGCAGGGAACCGAGCATCAACAGAACACGAGTATCAATGACGTGTTTTTTCGTCGTTTGCTTGATTAGTCTTAGCTAGCACCCCGTTCTTCACAACTTTTACAGTTTGCTATCGAGGGACGAGAGAGAGCTTTAAGCGCGTATTTGACTTCAATGAAATCAATATTATTGCTATAAGTTTCAAGTTTCTGCTCGATAATATTTTATATATTACCTCTAGGGTCGTTAGACCTCCGCAATAGACCGGGTTCATGTAACGAGACAAGTATTTTATGAGAAAAGAGTGCATTCCAACTAAGATATCAAAGCTAAGGGGAGAAGAGGAAGAAGAAGAAGAAGCAAGTGGCAGCTTCCTGAGGATTAAATAGCAGGAGCTGAGCAAACAATCTGACATATGATAGCAGATTGTAACAGGCGAGGCATGATTCAGCCCAACACTTCTACCCTAGACCGAATGTGATACCATAGAGAAATCAATCAGGCCAAAAAAAAAAAACAGTGCACAAAAGCAAAGGCACTACACTACATTGAACTAATCAAATTAGAGGTGAGTTCAGAAGGAACAAGGGATCTTTAATCCGCCACCAAATGCACAAATCAAACAAGATAAAATTGGGTATCGTCCGCAAACTCCCGCTGCCATGCGCATAATTCATGAAAGGGGATCAATTTGAAATTGATGCCCAAGTGAGCGAACATTTAAATCTAATGAATTTGTTAGCATAAGAACATACAGTGAAATTTATGACTCACCAAAGCAAGAGGTTGACGGGGAGGAACACGGCCATTGTGCAACAGCATAGCGATCGACTTCTGGGGAGTAGCCTGCAGCTTACGGTAGGCCTCGCGAACGTGCCGTGGCTCAATAGGAGTGCGCCCCTCCTCGGGGGGGGTCGAATAGGCCGGTCTCGCGCTTGCGCTTCTTGAGGTTCTCGCCGGCTTCAGCGCCACCACGACGGTGCTTCTCATTGTCTTCCGCCTCCTTAACTTTGAGTGCCTGTTCGGTCAGGGTCTGGACGATTTCGAATGTGAGAAATCCAAGGATGTCCACGATGTCGTCGTTTGGCTTGGATTCGGTCACAATGCCGAAGCCTGCCCATTCACGGAAACGCTTGCTCTTGCGATAGGTGAAGGAAGCCTGGCGACACTCGGACCAAAAGACATACTCCTCTCTGGTCATGTTGCGGGTGCGTTCATCGGCAGCCGCAAGGCGCTGGAGAGTCGCGTAATTCTGCTCCTCCTCTTCTTCGTCCTCTTCATCTTCACGCTCGGGGACCTGAACTGAGTAGAAACTGTTGACATCCCATGCAAGTCCGACCTTGGCGCGCTTGTTTTTGGGCTTGGGGGCAACGTCCTGGGGGCCCGCAACAACACCAGCCGCATCGTCGGCGGCAGCAAAGTCGGCGGCGTCACCACCACCCTTGTCATCGGAGTCCTTGACATTCTTGCGGACGTCCTTCCAGGACAGGAAGGTTCGCAGACGGGAAACCTTGGCCTTGTCATGGCGAATCAGGAAAATCAGGTCGTCAGTAGAGATCGAGCGAACTCCGCGGCGAGTTGCCAATGCGGTGCTACGGCTAAGCTATTTGACCATTAGTGACAAGAGCTTCCAGGCGGAGTGACTAGTACTCACAATCTCGATCACTTGTTGGCGGGTAATCTCTTCAATCAAAGTAGTGGTCTCAGGAGACGGCTCTGCTGTCTCTCCAGAGACAAACATCATCTTTAGATTGTCGTTAGTAACTGAACCTCCAGATACGTTTGCGTCCACCATCTCATAATCTTCCAGGCTCTCGATAGTGGTTTCGGATGGAATCGTCTCGATCACTAGACCTCCAGACACGTTTGCGTCCACCATCTCATAATCCTGGCTCTCGATAGTTGTTTCGGATGGAATTGTTTCAGTCACTGTTTCGTTGGTCGCGGCACTGTTCTTCTGAATACTGATGGAGTTGAAGATACGGATGCTCAAGCGAAATAGAGACCAAAGACGAACGAGTTCTTCCTTTCCAGGATCATGATGCTGGGTGTTATGATCGGAGGACACTCCCATGACGATGTCTGATTTGGCATCGTCCGACAGGTGCTCTTGATTCGCACCAGACACATCTTCAACATAATCCATGGAAATATCGTCAGGGATATCCAAGCCCAAATCTGAATTTGCACTAGGCGCATTGACAGGGGTGGCATTCACAGGAGAGGTGACGATCCAATCACTCATGGTATCATCAGGATCGCTCGAAGCCGTATCAGAATCACTCAAAGCCATATCAGAATCACTCGAGACCATATCAGGATCAGTCAAGGTCCTCTCAGAATCACTCAAGGTCCCATGAGGATAACCTTGCATGTATTCCTCATTTCGCGCACGTGCTTCCCGGGCCTGTTGCCAGTGCTCGGCCATCAACCTGCGATCCATGGAGGAAAACATGGTGGACAAATGTGGGAAACAAATGAAATGCCAAAGGATGCGTGGGTGGCGAAGGATGGTGAACGGAAAGTGAAGGAGAAGAACAAATGAGATATCCAGGCATCTCGGCAAGCAGATAGACTGAGTGGCAGCCCTCCCAATGTCGATATCGATAAGAAGCTAGCCTCGTGACCCCCGCAATATACCAGAATGGAGCAGAGAAGGCACGGCCGTGTTGCCAATTGCTCTCAACTCTTAGAACCCTCGAGATCGTCATTGGTCTTCAACCCAGTATCTCTCATTGACTCAATACCAAGGCTTCGATATTAAAATGACCATTTTCTGAGAGGACTTAAGCATTTCGAGTATTGCAGTTTCGTTGATCGACGTCAAGATGTTCGCATGCCAACAATCCAACAGTGCAAGGCTGAAAGGCCCAGCTGGATCACGACATGGTATGAACACATGTGTATAGACCCAGTAACGACCTTCACTATGAAAAACCCAAGTCGACAAGAATGCATAATGTTATTCCAGCAAATGAGGACGTTCGCAACACAAGTTATATGTCGCAAACCCAGCCGGACAGCGCATGGACATCATATTTGCTAACTTGAAAGAAAGCTTCAAAGTTCCCAGTATTGCTTCATCCCATGGAATTCGGTGGATCGAGGTAACTGTGGTATTGTTCCCAAAGACCGTGTGTTTGCGCCATGCAGGTATGCTGTGTCGCCAAACCAGCCGACAGGCACAATGAGGTCTTTACGGACCTGACGAGAACATGCGATTGAAATATTCGAGAGCCAGAAAGACTGAGATACCAACAACCACAAACAAAATGAACCAGAGATCGGGGATGAACTCACCTGCTGTATCTCCTGCCGATACTTCGGATTCCGATCAGAGCTCATGATGGATGGCGGTAACCCTACCAGGGGAAATATATTTGACAATCGAGATGAGGGCTTACGCGGGTATTCAACCAGGGAGGAATGGGCGTTGTTGGATTGATTCAAAGCAAAGTCAGCGAAGATGGTCTCAAGGAGGATGGAGCTCTGGACGTGCACACAGGCCGATCTGGGGAGATAACGATAACCGGCTATTCTTTGATCCGGCGGTGGCGGACCATTCTGCCAGTATCGCGGGGCACAGTGATTCTTTTTTTCTAACTGTTTGTTATACAGTGAGATCGCTTGCATTTTCTTCAATTGCATAACGAGACACTGTACGATCAAGATGCTTCATTTAGTTGGACTCGGTCTCGCCGATGAGACAGATATCACTGTCCGTGGTCTGGAGATCGTGAAGCGGGCCGAGAGAGTCTATCTAGAGGCATACACGAGTATTCTTCTTGTCGATAAAGAAAAGCTGGTGAGTTGGGTTCCAAGTCTATACTCACAATCCCGTATCCCAACAAACTATTGCATATATTCTGCGCAGATGGACTGATTGAACATAATACCAGTAGGAAGCGTTCTACGGCCGCCCCGTCATCGAGGCAGACCGTGAACTAGTCGAGACCGGCAGCGATGACATCCTAGCTGGCGGCGACAAAGTTGATATTGTGTTCCTAGTAGTGGGAGATCCATTCGGGTACGGTCTTTACTCACTTTACCCGCAAGATCTATAGCTGACACCATACTACTACAGCGCAACAACGCATACCGACCTCGTCCTCCGTGCCCGTGAACTTGGCATCGAGACCAAAGTCGTCCCGAACGCCTCTATTATGTCTGGAATTGGCTGCACAGGTCTCCAGCTGTACAACTTCGGACAAACAGTTAGCATGGTCTTCTTCACTGAGACCTGGAAGCCGTCGTCGTACTACGACCGTGTGCGCGAGAACATTCAGATCGGCCTACACACACTAGTTCTGCTCGATATTAAGGTCAAGGAGCAGTCTCTGGAGAACATGGCGCGCGGACGCCGCATCTTCGAGCCCCCGCGTTACATGACTGTTGCGCAGTGTGCGGCGCAGATGCTAGAGACCGAGGAAGAACGTCAGGAGGGTATCTATGGGCCAGATAGTTTGGCTGTTGGCGCAGCGCGAGTTGGCGCTGCCAATCAGCAGCTCGTTTCTGGCACGCTCAAGGAGTTGGCTACTGTTGAGATGGGAGCGCCATTGCACAGTCTTGTTCTTCTTGGCCGGAGGACGCACGATCTTGAGAGGGACTATATTCGTGAATACGCAGTCAATAAGGAGACTTTTGATGCGAGCTATGCCAAGGGATACGGTGCTAGCTTGTGAGAGTTGCCTTTTGGGGAAGAGATATGATTTCAAGATTAAAATACATGATAACTACTAAGTTACTTGCTTCAATATACATACATATTTACTGAAGTCGTCAGAATTATCAAGCTTGGAAAGATAGTATTTGGTATATTAGCGTTCATTCAATTTGATCCGATGACCAACTGACCAGAGCAATGTCTGGATTTCTCTATTTTAACATATGAAGACAAAATGAAAATGCTGTGTAATGAAAGATGCAAAACAAATGGTATCCCAGAAACAAAAATGGGAATAGTACATGCAGGAGTGATATCAGAAGTTCAATATCCAAAACATCACTGCCAACCGGTGCAGCAATAAATTCAAATAGGAAAGATATCAGTCAGAGATATTGAGGTGACCTGCACCAGCAAGACAGCGAGGTCGAAGCGTAATATAAGAAAAGGCACCCAACCAACCGACACCTTATGATATGCAAAATGTTGAAGCAATGTACAATTGAGCTCTTGAGAAAAAAGACACGCTCATATTGGATCACATCAGATCTCTTCTTCCTCGCCAGGAAGAATAATCTCATGTCCAGAACCTTCATATACGAAGACAGCTGCAAGGCAGCCAAACACGGATACCAGTGCAATCATCCACCAGGCGAAGCCGACCATGCCAATATCCAGGCCATATCCATACCACGCACCTGAGAAGATAGGTCCAACGGTACGGAAGGCCGACGAGACAGACTGGCCAATTCCATGAATCGTGCCGAGAACCGATGGGTGCGGTGAGCAGTTGTTTAGCAGGATGATGGAGGTTGGAAGAGTGAAGGTTCGGGCGGTGACCTGGAAGAAGAGGACGACGATGATCCAAAACCAGACCAAGGGGCCGTTGGCTTGGCCAGGAGGGGGAATTGTAGATGGAGCCAGCGAGATATAGGGGGCGATGAAGTATGCGATCGGGAAGAGGGAGAGGAAATACTGGTAGCTCTTGGCTGTTCCCAGACGGCCGTTAATGGTAGGGTAAATGGTGAACTGGAGGAACATGCCAATCACACCCAAAATAGCGGTCGCGAAACCAACGCTCTGCGGCAGCATGCCCAGCCCGCCGGTGAAGGCAAATGGCAAGCTCTGGGCGGGGCTTGCGGGGTCATTGGTATCATAACGGGGAGTAGACAGGAAGAGTAGCCAGAGGTTGTTGAAGGCGCCCATCTGGAAGTCGAAGAAAGCCTGTGCGCCAAGTGTGCACAACACGTTCTTGGTCCAGATTCTTCGGAAAGGCAACACACGTCGAAGGCGGGCAGGCTTGTGTGCCTTTTCTTCAAGCTCATAGCTTTCGGAGTCGATAGGCCGGCCCAGCAAAGGCCCGTCCTCTTCGTATTCGCGGAGCGGAAGCCTTGTATACGAGGATAATGAAGAGGGGACTGCCACCTTCATGCCGCGCGCAAACACCCTTTTAGCGAATGCACCCAGGCCAGGTTTGCCCTTGCAAGATGCCAAAGTCTCTTCTAATCCATATGCAACCAAAGCTGCAGTTAAAGATAGGAAACAGAAGTTCGCAAACATCGGCAGTGCATAAGGGTACGTCTCGAGCCATTGCACTCCATCCGCACCCCCGAAGGAAGAATTGGGACCAAAGAGAAGGGGGTAGCTCTTAATGGGGTCAGCCAACATGCCACCCATCACTGCGAAACTGGTTAGCTGGGTGTCGCATAACTACGAACAGCATTAACAGAACGAGGTACTCACCTGGCCCAAACAACGAAGCTATGTTGAAGCCAATAGGCAAAATCAAAAAAGCCCGCGAGTGATATTTCTTCTCTTTAACATTCTCTGCAATCATAGTTCGAATAATACCAACGGTTCCGTTGATGCCGCCACCAAACGAGCGCCAGAACACGGCCTGCGCGAACGAGGTCGAATATGCGACACCCAAACAAGACACCGCAGTGCCAATCAGACCAACAAGTAATACGAACTTCCGGCCACCCCACTCAGAATCGGCAACACGACCCCAGGGAATCGCCGTCGCAAATTGAGCAGCGGTAAAAGCACCCTGGAGAATTCCCGCCTGGGTCGCAACATCGGAGTCGGAGAGGTTCGGGTCAAAGGACTTAAGCTGATAGAACATGTAGGCCTGTAGCGAGGCGATCTGCAAGAAATCAAAGACACGGCAGAGTCCCAGCAGCGCCAATTGACCCTTCCGCGGCAGCGACATCCATGTTACGAGCGCGGGGCGCGCCGGCACCCGCACAGTCGGGACTTCATGCCCCTGCAGTGTCAATACCTGCGGTTGGCCATGGTTAATGGAGCGGCCGCGCATATGTTGGGTTTTGCGGTCACCACCCAGATCCATTGAGGTATTCCTTAACATGTTATCATCGATGGCGCACGAGTCGAGCGAGTCGTGGGAAGAGGAGCGTTCTTCAACACTGGCGAGGGATGTGTTGGACTCGCGTCGTCGGCGGCCTTGCGCGTTTTCGGAGGATTCGCCGGTGTTCTGGATGAAATGGAAGCCACTTGACCAAGATGTCGTACGCGCATGGCGGGCATTATTCGTTTTATTATTTCCTGTCCTAGCAGGCATTGAGGAATGTACTAGTGTAAGCCGAGGGACCGTAAGGATCAAAAGTAGTAGTCTGCCCCTTTGGTTTCATGTATTTTTCGTAGCTTAGGTGGCCTCGTGGCTTGACTATTATTGGCTATAAGAGAGAAGAAAGAGAAAGAGTGCTGTTTTTCTTTCTTTAATTCCTATATGCTGTACCATCAGGGGAATTCGATGACGTCCGTACCTTTTTATTGCCGGGGTCCACCAGGAACATAAATGTTTTATTACCGTACAGGTATTATATCAAAGTTACACTAGTATCTTTTGAAGCTTACTGTATTTTAAAATCTAAAATACCGTGAAATGCCGGTAATGGACCGAGCGTGACATCTCCTAGCCACGATGCCCACCCCTCTGGTTAGAGCTGGGGCTGTGCTACTAAACCTGTCCCCAGCACAACTGGACTGTGCACGTGCCCCGTTCGAGAAAGCCGTACTCCTGCATAACCCCTTAAGTCATGCTCATAGAGCGCATGTGGGGATGATGGCCTTCGCCAAACTACGCATCTACCCACATTAGAGAAACTAAACTTTGCCAGGAGACTGTCTTACGTGGTCCAATTCTCACTTGTCCTTTGACCGGTTTAGCTTCTATAGCTCTGTATACGGTTTGAAGCAAGAATATTGTAATGATACAAGAATTCATTCAATCGTTCCTCTCATCCATCTTACTAAAGGAAGGACTCGATACATAAAATGCCGTTCTGCAGGCGTACCATCATGATAACTCTCTCCGACTGGCTTGGGACCCAAAAGCGACTGCATTCGCGCCCAAAACACCTCATTCTAAACCAACTTTCCAACAGGCTTCACTGTATCCCGCTCTCTGTCCACAGATTTTTGCATCAGGCGCCCCTTCACATATCGGCTCCGGGCCATCTATCCATTTCTTCCCTCCATGAAGACACTCATCTTTCATTTCCTCCAAACTTATGTTGATCATACTCTTCCAACCCCCACGCCCCCCCGCCCCAGGGGTTCTCCAGAAGAAACAACACCAGCATGCTCAAGCATTCTAACACCAGCGACCCAATCTTGACAATCTCCGACGCCGAACTCGGGGATGTTAGATTCGTCATTCTCAAACGCAGAGATCAGGCTCGCAGCTTGTTGATTCTGTTCAGAATCGAGAGAAGCAAGCCCACAGTGATGTTGAAGAACCGGGTCTTCGAGCGGCTGCGTCCGCGGATCGTAGATGATGTCTTCGTCTGTGGGGTTGCGTATATGGAGCATTTCGCAGGTTGAGCAACCGTCCTTGTAGATAACTATTCCCATATGGGAGGGACCGTCGCCGAGCTTGGCGTCCCCGCGGCCGTAGATGTTTATTGGAAGACCGTAAGTAAGGGGTCCCATGGCTAATGCCGGTAGAGTAAAGGAACTATCTAGTCGTCGGCAGTTATAAAGATCTAAATGTCCCAGTATGCCCCCACACTGATCAGGCTGACTAGAACAACATCCATGCAAGCGATCAATCTTAGTTAATTTCTATGTAACGGTGACAAGAGCTTTATGAAGTGCCTCGGCGCCTATTGAGGTGCATCAGCCCTAGTGATAGGCACATATACTGGTTTCATTGGTCTACGGTTTACCTCCAAGCATGGGGGTAGCAAATCAGTGGACTAATCACATCCAATATCAATCTTTAAGTGACTGGCTAATTAAGCCCACTGGGCCGCTCAGAACATCGAGAGAGGGCTCTTGACTACCTAGTTCACACAACAAACATCTCATATATAGATACACTATTACATACTCTCTAATACTATACCAGTAGATCGACAATGACACCCGGCTTGCGACGACTACTCCACATCCTTCTACCGTTGTATCATGACTCGCGGACTCGACGTGTATTGACGTCGGAACTCTTGGCATATAAGGCACGAACCAAGGACGAAAAGTTACATTTTTAAGCTTTACTTACTCCGTACAGTACTTTATGATCTAATCCCTATTGTGTATAATCAATACACGTAGATGTGATTTTTCTTTTGATATGAAACTTATGCAGGAAATTATGTATTTAAGTCTCGGTTTCATAATTGTTTCAAGTGGATCTTTTAAGCTTGAATATATTGAAAGTTTGAATATAATACAAAATGATAACATATCCGCCAAGGTTCTAGAGCCAACACCAGCGGCAACAGCTAGCGCGAGCGTTTCAGCCACATTCCACCTCAGTAAAAGCTTTTGTAGATCAAGTACAGAGTAAGTACAATACAGACTTATACCTCATCACCCAGTCCTGGTAAAGTCTGTAGCTTCCAAGGCTCCCTTGGCATATTTTGATCGACATAGTGATAGGCATGTATAATTTACATACCATGTAAATCCTGTATATGTGTGCCACATCTGTAATAGCCAAGCACTACGGAGTACAAAAATTTAACATACTATTTCTCTATAAAGTCAATACGAAGGATGAATGTCCAGCGCTAAAGTTATCGAACAACTCCGCTCCGGAGATACGTATACCTAGTGAGTATCCACTACATACCTAAGTGTGGGAGTCGGCTTTATGTATTTTCGGGAATATGTATTGTATTACACATGATGGGAATGGGAGATCCATGGATTATTCTTACATCGTGCCGCGTTGTTTTGCCTACTGTGGACTGTTTGTTCTATTCCTAGGTCTATGACATGCATGATCCAACTAGAGATTTTTTCCTATTTAAGTAACAGGCGCAAGAGACGGTGTGCATAGCGATTGAATATATGGTTTATTGTATGCTATCATAGTATGTATACAAAGTACAGAAAAAGAATGAGATATAACTATTCGCTCCGCTCTCGTTCACGCCTGTGGCTATATGGACTCCACTCACCCAGCGGGAAGTAGGAGTTTGGGTCGTCCTCTTCGATCCACCAGCGCCAATTCCACCATGGCAGATCGGTGGCCTGCACGGAAGGGCGCTTCCGCTCAACCATACCGTCCATAGGCCCAGAGGTCTCCTGATCCCGTAGTTGGTTGGGCGAACCCTTGGTATAGTATCTATGTGCGAGGAAGATTCCAGCCAAGAGGGGGACCGCCAAGAGGAGAACGGCGCCCCAATCAAGTAGGTCTGTGAAATTGTCAGTTTTGCTTCTGTTACTTGAAATATTTGTTCGAGATATACTCACAACTAATATTCCGTCCGTTCGAGGGCTTTGCAGTACCAGAGGGGTGTGGATAGCCCAATGAATTTGTCCAAATATTGGAGCCCGGGTTATTGGGGTGTATCCATGGCACAGTATTGATACCTACTGGCGGAATGAAAGGACGGGCTGCCTCTTCGCCGGGGAACCCATATCCCTTTGCGTCCAAGCAGGTTGAGGTAGCGCAGAGCTCGCGCAGCTCAGACGATGGCACGAAGGTATACTTGATCTCAGACTTTCCCAGCACAATGCCCTCGTGATCCACTGCTTCGACCTTTGACCAAAGGAAGAATCTAGGGTTGGTGTATTCAGTCTCAAAGCTGGTCTTCGAAATCTCGTCCAGCAAGGTCCAAGGTCCGGTGATATTCATCGTTCCCCAAAATCGCCACGTGTTGACGCGGGTTGCGCCGTTCCAGCTGACATAGAAGCTGGTGGAAGATGTTGGTTCCGCGGTTCGAGAGTATGTCCATAGAGCAGGTGAGTCTGTTGGTTCACCGTCCCATTCAAACTTCAATGCGCGGTAGTTCATCACAGTGTCCTTGGCGAAAGAGCCCCAGAACAGTAGATTGCCCACCTCGTCGTGCTCGGATATGAACGGGTTATTTCCCCATCCGATGAAGGCGTTTTGGTTAGGGAGCACCTGTAGATTTCCTTGGCTGGAGCTCACTAGGTCGTTTTGAATCGGGGCATAATCGCGGAGCTGGGTGGCCGTTTTTTCCACGTGGTTAATCATGATGATCATGCCCGCTGAATAGGTATGGGTCTTGTTGAAACCGTTATACCCATTGTTGTAAAGTGAGAGAACTGTATGCGTATTGTTCTCATGCAGCCATCGGGCGTCGTGCTGCTGTGAAAAGCTAAAATTGATATTTCGGAAAGAGGGCTGCGCGCCGTGAAGCTGCCACATCACCAAGCCGTCTTTACCGGAGATCTTGTAGATTGCAGAAGTATGCCGCGACGAGATCAGATAGTCACCAGCAACATTTTTGTCAACTGAGTTGATATGGAAGTAATCCCAGGGCTCATGCACGTTCAATCCCGTTCCAGAAGTATCCGTGTGAGAAGGCCATGTATAGCTCGATGATGGATCAACATGATCGAGTGACCGCCATTCAAACAAGACTTTGTTGGTCTCCACATCAACCTCCTGAAAAACACTCTCCATAATCCAACCTACGCCAGTTTTGACGTTCCACGGTGTCATGTCGAATTGCCGTTGCTGGTAAATAGTCATGAGGGCGGTTCTACCATTATTGATGGGACGGAATTCGTGCATGTCGCTTGAGGCCATTCCTCCACCTGGCTGAACTGACCGCACAACTCGGTAGTTTTTATCCATGATAATACCATGTCCACGGCAATATCCTTTTTGTTGGTTGCCCTGGAAGAAACATAGGTGATCGGAGCCGTTGTATTTACACACGTGCAGACCATGAGCGTTGCCAGGCCCCGAGATACCCCAGCCACTCCATACTAATTCCTATTGATTGCGTGGCGGGTTAGCCTTTCCATAAACTGCGATGATCAACCCCACAAAGTAGAGACCTACCCCTGTGTTATCGTAAATGTACGGGCCAGGATTCTGAAGCTCATAAGGGGTGATGAAAATATAGCCCGGGCTGAGCTTGTCTGGATCGGACTTCTCGACATTGAAGACGGGTGGGTATATGTCAGGCCTCTGTTGCACCGGTAATAAAGTCAGTGAAAATGTACATTTGGGGGGTATTGGGCTAATTCAACTTGCCGATTTATAAAAAGAAATTTCCTCTCCAAGCGCACTGTCAACAGCGCATATGCAGAGAATACCAAGAAAGAAGAGCGACGGTACAGTTCGTAAAGAGGAAAACATGAAGGCCCCCATGAATCATTCGCATCACTCCCCGATGCACGATATACAAGACCTTGTTAAGCCGAACAGAAAGAAGATCACCCAACACAATGTATACAAGTGAGCTTGTATAGAAGGCAAATCATGAATTGATGCAGGCCAAAAATAATACTCAGCTAAGGCGAAATCGGCTCAAGGTGAGCAAACAGTGTGTACGAATACCTCCCCACCTGTCAATGCATGCTTTTTACATATGCTGTACACATAGTTGATATGGTGGGGCCTAAGTTGGGTTGATCGTCTATGGTCATTGGCTAAAAGCTATTTAAAGCTAGACAAAGTGCTTAGTCAAGTGAAATTCAACCAACACCTGTCCAGTGCCAAGATGCCCAGTCCTGCTAAAAAGTTGTGCTTAAGTTGCGGGGGAAGTGTTTGAGGATTTGATACTATACGAGAAACATCAAGGCTAAACGATCAGCATCCCCAAGATTTGGTGGTCCTACCATCGCTACGGAAAACCTTGATTGTTGCTTTCTTTTTTACTCTCAGTACGTGTCCCAGACAGTGACGGTACGAGTATTTCTCAGGGGCCACGTCATGACCGCAAGACTAATGCGATGTGGCTGCCGCTAACAATCCCCGAACAATAACTCCGAGATCATACCCATTCTATATACTCAATGGCCTCAATTCACATAAAAGGCGTGGGGCCGACACGTCAACCATGTAACGTGGCTCAGGAATGGGACTATGGATGAACATCTAGTTACCCGCTAACCAAACTCAGATGGACAGCTTAATCCCGGAAGTGACTTCCCTCCTCGGGGGGTGTAACCAATGGATTCGACTTCTAAGATTCTACCTAAGTACCCCGATAAAGCTAAACACTAAAAGCCACGTGCATGTGGCTGAGAAGCATCAGTCGTTGCGTACGCCAGTGAATTGAGAGCGAAGGATTGGTTCATGTACAGTGGTGTCCCATAGTGCGTCGTCAGAGCATACGCAGGCTATCTAGACACGTTAGATTTGAAACTACAATCGGCATCACATAACTGTAAACCATTCAACACTTGGAGTTACTGTGAATAAATACGACAGTATACGAAATGGGATCTTTTACTCCTTTCAGCACACCTACAGGAGCTAAACAAGACTTATCAGGTGTCCTTGACCACAGCTAAAATACCTCTTACCCAACGTAGTGCAATTCCCAGAATCACCAGCCCAACCCCAGATAGCCCCGAGAATCAAAGTTCAATGTGCCGAACCTCTCAATCCCAAAAGAATCTAGTTTGCGAACAATAAACTCATCACTCAATGTGCAAAAATTCACGTATATCAACCCAACCCCGTCTTTATTACCTATTTCCGTCAAGTCCTTCAAACTATCTAAATTCTCGCTGCCGAGCCTAGAATGAGATACGTAAAAGTCTTGAGCCCAGCGTATTTTTGTATACAACATATTGGAACGGAGAGAAGCAGTTGCTAAGTATGTCTCCCTGTGTCCGTTACAAGGTTATAACAGTGATAACAATACAGTACCTTTATGTATTTTAAGTACCGCATAGTCCACCTAATTAATGTGGATCAGTTTCCCACCATGCCAAGCCACTAGTTAACAAGTTCCCACGGCACTTCTCCAATAAAGTGTGGCTGGTATGTTTTCTCTTGGTTTCATTTTTCGTACGAGTACGAGTGGAGACTTGGGAAGGGCTCGAGACCGGGTGTGGACAGCAGGATTTAGAGGTACTGGCTTCAAAAGTTAGAGCAGTTACTACTCCGTATACACAATTGGTAGCAAATCCCTGTTCTCGTAGTACACGTTCGAAGCTCAAAATCAAATATTCACTATATACATCGCGGCCTTATATGTTTTTGATAAATGGATCTCCATGTGCGCCTTGCATTGATCCCCATTGAAAAGGTCGGCGGTAAGGCTTTTCTTGGCTAAGATTTTAGGCGCCCCTTGCCTCTGGCCAATGCCCTGTGGTTTATCCCTCGATTTGGAAGGTACGCTTTACTGCGCTTGTCCGACATTGGTAAGGGCTATGCATTAAAAATGGTAAAAATGGAAGAAATAATATATACTGTTTTATTACCGGATTGTTCTCCAATAAGTCCCTCGTTAAATCAATCATGACAGGATGGAGATGCCAAATCAAGGAATATTAGAGACTGATGTGATGGATATGGTCTGTTCCAATAATAGAAAAAAAGGCAACAAAAACGACCACGGGGTATGGCAACATACTAGAGGCGCCTGCGCACACTAGCAGCCAGCAAAAATATGAGATGTGGGGAATATGAAAAGCAAAGAAATGTGTAAGATAGGACGAGCATTTTAGCGAGGAGAGAAACGTTTGAAAGCCAAAGTAGCAGCGAAGCCAGCGGCAAGCAGTGATCCACCAATAGTGACGGCCTGGAGGGCAGCGTTCATCATCTGGTGACGGTTGCGGGTGCTGCAGCGCTTGTAGAAGTCGGCCATGTCGTTACCGCGGGGGAATGGCGTGTCGGGGACCTCCTCCTCAAGGAACTCGCAGAGCGGGGCCCAGCCGTCGTTGATATTGTATTCGAGCAGACGCTCGGGGGGAACCAGGCTGCGAACCTGGGCGACGTGATCTTCGTAGACTTGCTTGCCCTTTCCGGGGAAGTCACCGCGGAAGAATGTCTCGAAGAACTTGTTCAGCATGGGGTAGTACATGCCAGCAGCCCAGCTGAAGTTCGACACGAACTTGTGCTCTGGGTCTGAGACACGCCAGAAGACGGTCTTCATGACGGAGCTGTTGGTTTGTTAGTATGGTGTTTTTTTGGACCAGAAATACAGATGTATCCGATGTGAGTGTGACTTACGCGTGCCACGGGTCGACATCACGGGTGGTCAGAATGACCTTCGCATTGGGGTAGGCCTCGATTAGCTCCTTTGCAAAGGCACAGGCAGGCCAGTCACAGACGGCCTGGCAGTCACCCAGAAGCTGGTCCCATTCCTTACGGCCGAACTCGCCGATTCCGTTGTACTTCGCGTTCAGGGCATCGTGCCACATAAGGCAATCCGGCGGGTTCTCAACACTTGCGCACATCATGTGGTAGCACTTGCCATAGCCCAGACGCTCAAAGGCCTTGCGGAGAGCTGTCAAATAATTGTTAGTTTATATGTTTGTATTTCCCATTAAACCCGGTATATACACCAATACACCAAGTCCAACGCAACACAGCACATCATACTCACAAGCAGTTCCGGTACGGCCAACACCCAAAGCAAGGACCTTCATAGGCACTGTGCGGTGACACTTTCGGCGGTCAATGTTTGTGTCATCGGTGAAGATATCGGTAATGGGCTGGGGAGCCAGATTATCGGAGAGCATGAGAGACATGTTTATGAGCTCAATTGTAATTCAATATAGTTGGTAACTTCTATAGAGGGTGAAGAAGTGTAGGTATAAACGAAGGGGAGTAATAGAGCTGGATAAAGAAAGGACAAGACTGGAAAAAGTCTAGAAGGAAGGGGGTTTTTAAGAGATTGATATGCAGATAAGGGGAAGAATAAAGGAATAAATGAATAAATACCAAAAAAAAAAAACCAGACCTAGCTAAACTGATCCTCAAGGGAGATAGAAGTGAAGTACGGAGTAGAGTGGGAATTCATAGTGTGCCAATGACGAGCCTCGAACCACTTTTCCGAAGTACTATCCCCGCGAGTGGCAATGTCGCCTCTAATTCCTTCATTCCTGGCCTATTGTACCCCATTTGGGTTCTAAAACCGAGGGCCCATGAGTGTATACAAGGCGTTCAAAGACATCGGGATACATACCTCCAAAAGCCATATTCGTATACTCCGTACGAGTGCATAGAGACACCCGTGGACGACGTCACAGGCTGACGCACAGGGTCAAAGATTGTCAGGGGTGATCGTTTTTTATGGAGTTGTGTATGGTATTGTATGGTATCCATACGCAAAACTTGGGAATTTTGGTAACGTCAAATTACCGAAAGGTATTGTTCCGTTGTCTGCCCTGCCAAGACTGATCCACGTACACTCCGAAATTCGAACAGTCAAGTTTTGGCGACGATCCATGCAATGTCGGTTATTGGTGGACACTCAAATGGAAACGCGTACACCTTCAATTTGTGGAGGCATATTTCCGAAATCATATCTGTTTCCTCAGTGCATCATATACATCGTAAACCCATAGATCATCCTGATCTACTATGTAAGAGCCTGCAATGTTGTGCTGTTATCTCATATCCAGCACACAGTGAAAACCACTGAAATTTATCTGCCGAGCCTGGCCCACAATGTTCCACGCAGATCAATCTCGCAGCTGTCTTGCCCCGGGTACGAGAATCCGACGCCCCCGCTCCATCAGATTGATTGCATTTGGCTCGTTCGAGACTGTAGTTGCGAGCTCCACATGCCAAGTCCAGTCCAATTTACCCTCAACAGCGCGGAAATTATGTACAGGTTTCAGCCTGTCACGATGGGGCCGTTCTCCTAATCGTCCAGTCATGCTGCCTATCACAGGAAAGGCCATCTGCTCGATGTGTCGCGGGCACAAGGCCGTTATCATCCAAGTATTGATCAGGGAGTGGGCATTGGGGATGTTAGAATCGAAGTTTCACATGGTTCTAATCGTCAGGGGTATCGGCGTCCGGTCTGTACGGAGGAATATGTGAAGTTTTCCGCGGTACTGCTGTCACGCATCAGTATTGTCACGGTTGAACTAATCGTCCCGTGTTGCTGATATATTTTTCATTTGAGGAAACTTGTCTCGTGGACTCAGGGCCAGACAACCAGGGCTTTGTCACGTGTCCAGCAAGACGCAGATGTCTGTGAGGCTATGTAGGCAGCTAGTACGATGTCCTAGTCAGTCTATAACGGATGGTGTTGTTCCGGTAAATAATGCATATATATCGCCTGGAACCTGCATGCTGAAATCAGGGTAGGATAGACTCTTTGTGGATAGTCGGGTGTAGTAAAATCGTAAAAGCAAAGAAGAAGACCTTTTTAAGGGTCAACAGCGACCGAGTTCCTTAAATGTGCTGTGCCAAGACCCTTAGACCAACGCTCGCCATCGATGGCTGCGATCACCTCACCAAGGCATGACCAATTAAGAAATTCCTCCGCAAAACGAAAACAAGGTTAGCTTTGCAATCTAATCTGAGCTTAATGCTCCTAGATCCAGCCAAGTTTGCGCATTCCATCTCCAGGCATGCACTGCCGGCAGTGTTTTCGGCAGTGACAAGATCTGCGGGCAGCCATATTCCGAACCCTGCGAGAAGAGAATACGAGGGAAAAGCTTGGCACTGGCAACATGCGCAGATTGGTTCGATTGGGCAGATTATCTGGTTCATTATCTCAGGCCTGGCAAAGCATGCACACGGAGCAGGAAACGATCCTGACAGTTGGAGAAAAAGAGATTCTAATCAGATACCGAGTAGGCCAACGTGGAATATGTAAGATTTAGCATGTAAGCTGGAATCACTAGTATGAATACGAAATTCGGATGATACGCAATTCATGGATGGAATTGATTTAGCTCAATGAGCCGAGAATGGCTGCTGTGGGTTTTGAGCTTGAGCCTACAGAGCTTAATCGGTATCCTGCCCGGATAATGTTGGGTTCACCAATCCTTGAAAGCAAGACGCTTACTCTGGACTCCCTCTTCATCCGCAATAAGCAGATAGACTAGAGAGAGAGAACTATATGCAGCGTACTCGCACGGCTTGTGATTTCAATATTAGCCTCTTAAGTGGTATGAGAATCGATGATTTGATATCTCCAGCATAATCCCTAATATGAACATGAACAGCACAAATATTGTCTGAAAGCCACCGATACACCTGAAACTCCATGCAAATGACTGTTTTGATTTGATTTGTCCAATGCAGTCGGGCCCGTAATTGATAAGGGTATCGTTCCCGAATCCGAGTATCACGGCTTCTACTCCAATTTATCCAGGTGTTCCAATCGCGTGAGAACGACCTGCTTGCTTGTCTCTTGAATCTCGCCTGCGAGAAAGACTTCATCCAGGATAGCGTAGACCTATAAATCCGGAACACGTGGTTAGTATCATGGCTCATGAAACTCCGATCTCACGCCAGCCCTGGTTCATGCTGAGGAATGCATTCCCAGCCAGTTGGACACACCTTGTAAAAATTGAAGACCAAATCCAACTCGCACACATTACCAAAGAATTGGTCCAGTACTTCGACAAAGAAATGGATAGCCTCGAGATAGGCTAGCTCGTTGTCATTCGCATCGACGCAGACACAGAAGAACAAGCCCGCATATCTTCGGTAGACGACCTTGGTACTCCGGCGGAACTCAACAAAGTTGGACTGGTATTTCTGATCTCGGGGGGCGACGAGGCGATGGACCTAGATGGTTGTCGGTGGTTAGTTGGATGGGAACCTCGGAGCAAGTGCGGATGCGGGTGGTATTGCGTGGACGAACCTCGCCTTTCAATTTGACTTTCTCTTCATCCTGTAAGCTGGTATCAGCTCAAAGTCCTAATTCTGTATTGACCGGGGTTCTGGCAACACTCACACTGTACGGTGAATACCATTTCGCCAGGCGCGTTTTCCCCCTATACCGTCATTAGCGTGGAAATTCGAAAACAACGACCGGCGCAGCCACTCACTGACGATTCTGAACCAGGATAAATGAGAGGACCATTGTGATTAAAAGCCAGGATGTTACCTGGTCAGCATTTATGAAACCACTCGGGGAGTGTTGCGACAAGCTTTGGATGTTTCTCCGCTGTTCCCGTTATCGAAGCTCCCCTCCCATATTGCCTAGACTCACCGCCCATATCGGATTCTTTAGAGATGGTGAAATAGAAGCGCATATAGAATTATAGCAAATTATTCTATTAAATCAAGCATTTGGTTCCCATGAGATATCCAATACATCAACTGAACTAGTATAACAATATTTGCAAAACATGGAGTATCAACAGACATAAAGCGTAGAATTCGTTAAAAGCTTCCATCACAGCCCAGGGTAACACATATAACGAGGCAATCGAGTAACACTGCGTAGTGTCGGAATAAATCGATATTATTTGCCACGTTCCATAGCGACCACAGTTCTCACCCCGAGCTCATCCGATTCCAGAACCTCGTCAGACGAGTCTAGATATACTCCATTAGCAACCATGTAGCAGTGAGACCGAGGGAAATTTCGCAAGAACAAAACTCCCCAGTAGAACAGTAATTGAAATGAAGGAACCAACATACCGTATAGCTCTGTGGACTAGGAGTCTCTGTAAAACTACTCCTGCTCTCCCTCTGGCTCTGAACCTGACTCTGCTGAGTCTGGGTTTCATCCTCAAACTCCTCCTCAGAGTCGTAATCCTCGTCCTCAGAATCAGGATACCACCGGTCAGGGTCCCCATTGTAAACAAGATACCAGCCGATCTTCTCACCGGGAGCTAGACGATCGCGCAATTGCTCCAGCGCGGCCATTTGGTCGTCCGTCAACCCAGATCCCCGTTCCACACAATTCTCAATATTCTCCCCACCACCACTCCCGTCCTCCGGAATCTCTAAAACCCGCGTTGAAATATATGCATGGTCCTGGCTGACGGTGCCGCTCGTCTCGTCGGCGGGGTCATACTGCTCAATGAATGACAACTCCGGCAGTCGGCTCATGAGATCCGCTTGTGTTTTGTGGAAGGATTCTGCAATGAGCTCTGTCGTCAGCGGTTGCTGGATGTATTCGGCTGCCGCTTCTTCCAGATTGTGGAGTACGATGTATACGCGGATCCCCGTGAAACCGGCGCGGGGCCAGCGGAAGCCGTGGAGCATATAGACCGGCATAGTAGTTGGGCCTTTTCTTTGGGGGTATTTTCGGGGGTCGGGGGGCTTATCGCAGTGTCTAGCGACTGCTAGAGGAGGACGGTTAGATTTGTAGGGAATTCGGAGTTCATATTAAGTCTGTGTCATGGCTTGCGTTTTCGGAGCGGAGTATGCGATTGGGTTTTGCGGGTCCCGTGCGTAGTTTGAACGATTCCGATTTGTACTTCAATGCAAAATATTGGTGTATTTCATTCCGTTTTAGCCAGGAAACGGCTCTGAGGGTCGTCTTTCTATCACGTGGCAGATTATGTCTGGCCTGGATTGGCTACAATATAGGTTCTTAGATGCTCTCTGTTATCCCAGTTAATAACATCTTTCTAGAATAATCTATCCAACTGTGCTAAATTCCAATGTAACGTTTCGGGTTCGTTTACCTCCAATGCTAGAAGTCCGGAGTACGTATCCTCCAACTGCGCTCCGCACTAAACATGACCTGTCATATTTGGGGAAGTGGACCATCTGGTCTAATTTACAAGGTGGCATTTCATAGGTAGCCAGTAAACTGCAATTAAAGTGAATCATTTAAAATGAGAAGGAGGTATTGTGCAGGGCTAGAAATAAGACATTCGACCTAAGCCCTGTCCAAGGCACCGGAAAGGAAACCAACATTGAAAATGGCTAAAATCAAGACGCTGAGTATCGGATTCAGGTGGATATTGAGATAATGAGCTTCTCAATCATGGTCTCCTCTTCAAATCCGCAAATCTTCGCGTCAGTTCGTCCAGCTCGGGTATCCCACTGTTGTTACTCTTGCTCTTAGAGCCATCATCCTTTGGAACAGCAGCGGCTTTCCCTTCTGTACCGGGAAGCTTGACTCTGGGGTTGGGATTATCGGTTCTGGGAGCTGGCGGCGCAACGCTGACGGGACTTCGGCCCGCAGTAAGTCCACGTGGAGGCGTAGCTTTCGTCAATTCACTGGTCTCTGAGGCTCGTCTCGCTTCAGAGAGGTTCGGCCTCAATGCTGAGTCCCCTTGCTGCTTGCTAGGTGTTTGCGGTAATTGGGGTTCCTCTGCATCACCATCACCAAGATCGTCCACAAATTCTGGCGGCGCACTTCCCAGCTCTTCTTCAGCTCCACGCCATTCAACGCCATATGCTTTAGCAATTTCTCGGAGGTAACTTTCAACAAGTTCCTGTCCTGGCGGGCGCAGACGCAACCCCTTGAGAAGCCGATCAGGAACCTTGACAGTATCGAGTTTATTATCTTGCGCCAGAGTCATGAACTCCTTGCCGTATCGCTCGCCCAACATAGTGCGGAGCATGGTGAATTCGCGCACCTCATGCGGAAAGCGGTGCCACGCGTAGAAGACCACAGTAGCAGCCTCATCGAGCGCAGTATCCATGTAGGGATTATCTTCATCCGCAAGCCCATCACCAGAGTCATCCGCGCTACCAGATGATGTAATGGGCGCTCGCTCCGCCTCCTTCTTTTGCGCTCCCCCTCCTAGCCAAGAGAACCCGAATCGCGAGCCAGTATTTTCCCCAGCGCCCTTGACGCCTGCGGTAGTGGACGCCGTAGCACCGGCTTGTTCCTGGGTGCGCTTCTTAAGCAATTCCTTGGCGCGGAGTCTGGCGCGGGTCCCCTGGTCACTGAAGGCCATCTGATCCAACACGTTTGCGCGCGCCAGCAGCAGCTCGCAGTAGAGCTCGACCATCTCCATTACCTCCACTGCGATATCTGTTGCAATGACATTTTCGACTCGGATACGCGCTGATGCATCGCGGCCTTCGCTGAGGAGTTGGGAGAGTTCGCGGCGTTGGGCGACTGAGGAGGCTGTGTCTTTCTTTTGTAGGAGGCGGAGACGGGGGATAAGCAGGCGGAGGGTAGAAACTAATCTGGTCTTGGATTCCATTGTGTTAATTGTTTTGTTTCTATGTCAAAAGCGTAGGAGTTGCAGTGCAGGCGTTATATAGGCAGTGCGGGGTAGCCTTGGGAGCTCTAGGTAGCGAGATTTATGGGAGGTGTCCCCATCATGGAAAGTGTATGCAAAGGAGAGATAAAAAATAATGGATCATTATGGCTTACCGTTTGAGCCGAGGGGGGCATTTTGACGTGAGTTGTTAGAAGAGAAGTTGTGAGGGGGAAAGGCCGGGGAGAGATGTTGGGGTCGATCATCACTTTATCGGCCCACATTCGAGAAATTCCACAAAACTCAATGAAATGATGGCATATCAATAATGGATACGGAGTGATCTGACTGCTCTGACTGTTCTCGGTGTTCTGGGAGTTCCAGGAGTCCATTTCATAGCTTTGATATCCGCGCGTTGTTTCTTGAGTTTCTCCTGCTCCAATGTATTGGTGATAGTCTGTTTAAAATCCTTGGTGTAAAGAAGCCATTTATCGATCTCCTTTGTCTGTTTGTTGCATCGAGCTGTGATCTCATCTAACAACAAATTGAACTCATTCGAGGTGGTCTCGACACTCTCGGGCTCTGAATATCATCAGGTTGAATGTACTCGAAACTTAGACAATGACTTACCCTGGACAGGGTCTTCCTCCATAGTGAAGAAGTGGGGGTTAAAGCAAAGAGATGGAATAGAGGAATGGGATGGGGAGAAGATATGACACTCTAAATTCTGCAGCGACAAATATAGTTGATCCCTTGCAAGTTGACCTTAATTCTAGTGTGACCTTGCAGTTTTGGCTCTGTCTTGGATATCTTTCTCAAACTTCAATAATTTATGTCTTCTGAGATCCTGCCAAGATATCAAAAATATTCTATCGGACATCTACATACGTTTGTATGTAAAACTTTTCTATACTTCTATTAACTTCCGTTTTAGGAAGTTGACGGGAGTGGGTCTCAAGTATTTCCAAGGTCGAACCTCATAGAGATATAAATCCCCCCCCTCTTCCCTTTCTTTTTTTTTCTCTTCTAAGCAAAAGATTCTTAAAGATGGCCTCGAATAACGCCCACCCTTCCACTAAAGCATTGCATGCAGACGATACCCTAAATCTAGTCACTGACGTCGCACCCCCAATCCATCTCTCCACAACCTTCAGATACCCCAATGATCCAGATCAACTCATCCCATCCGAGGATCCAGTGGTAAGTATCAATCCAACACACAGTCATATCCCCAACTAACAACCCCTAGGATGAATTCAACGGCAAGAACTATGTCTACTCTCGCGAATTTGCCCCAAATGCAACCCGTTTCGAAGCAGTGCTCTCATCTCTCCTGGGCGGGCAAGCAGTGAGCTACTCAACAGGTCTAGCTGCCCTGCACGCCGCTCTCACACTGCTCAACCCGCGCCACATCTCCGTCGGCGAGGGATACCACGGCAGCCACGAAGTTATCTCAGTGATATCGCGTCTGTCTGGACTACAGAAACTCGCCCTTGACTGTCCTGCCGAAAGTCTAGGGTCCGGCGATGTCATCCTACTAGAGACACCAGTCAACCCGTTCGGGACGGCATTCAGCATCGAAGAATACGCGCGGAAAGCGCACTCCCGCGGCGCATTCCTTATTGTTGATAGTACGTTTGCACCGCCTGGACTGCAGGATCCGTTCCTCTGGGGTGCGGATATCGTGATGCATTCCGGATCAAAGTATTTCGGTGGACATAGCGATCTCCTCTGTGGTGCGCTTGCTACAAAGCGAGCTGATTGGACGAAGCAGTTGTTTGAGGATCGAATTGCTCTGGGGAGTGTTATGGGGAATATGGAGAGTTGGCTCGGAATCCGAAGTCTGCGCACCCTGGAGGTGCGGGTTCAACGGGCTAGCCAGAATTCAGCTAGGTTGATTTCCTGGCTTCATGGTGCTATGCAAGCTGAGTCTCCTGCTGTGGATAGCGAGGAGAAGGTTGTTCAGTCGGTCGTACAGAAGATTTACCATGCTAGTTTGCAGACTGAGCCGTGGTTGCAGAAACAGATGCCTAATGGGTTTGGGCCTGTCTTCTCTATTGTCTTGCACAATGAGAAGTTTGCGAAGGTTTTGCCAACTAAGCTCCACTTCTTCCAGCATGCTACTAGTCTAGGCGGAGTTGAGTCTTTGATTGAGTGGCGCGCCTTGTCGGATTCCAGGATTGACCGGAAGCTGCTGAGAGTTAGCGTTGGGCTAGAGAACTGGGAGGATCTCAAGGATGACTTGCTCCAGGCATTCAAGTCGCTTTTGGTATAATAGCTAGGTTAATATTACGTTTTTCATGCTAGATAATACGAGAGATTTTGGTACTATTCAATGCTTGGTATGTTATATCAGAAGACAGTCACGACCCAAACGACCAATATCAAATATCCACCGCGACGAACCCTCTAAGCCTTCTTCCTGGTCCCAATAATCTTTCAGGATCTTCGCTGCGGTGATAACATTCGAACAGCTCGTATCAGTCCAAAATTTCTCTAAAGATCCAACCAAAAAGTCCTTTTGGGCTCGAGACCGACACTCCAAGCCTGCCACAAAGATAGCCCACAGAACACATTTGAAGAGCGCCTCGTCGTCTTTCAAAACAGCAATCAGACCCAACAGCTCAGAGACCAAATCGTCCTGCTCGGTGATTGTTTCTGTGAGTGCATCAAGAACGCGTCTCCCATATAGCAAAGCCCCAGTTTTGAATGTCTGCGACAGTTTGCAGAGATTATTTATTTCGGCTGTGGAAGGCTGTCTCGAACGTTGAAGACTCAAAGCCCAGGCGTAACAGTCAAAGTTTTGAATGAGCTCTAGCATTATGGTGGTATCTTGGATATGTGTTTGGAGAGCGGCGCCGTCGGGCCTCTTTCCTGCGATGGCGTCCCTTTCGTTGGAGAGAAATTGTATCGCCGACAACAGGAACTCCGGACATCCAAGGAAAGATTGCTCAATTTCTTCTTGAGGTTGCCTTTCCGCTTGGCCGCCCAATAGAAATTCTGACAATACTTTCGGTCGTAAAAATGTTGCTCCCAGCGTTTCAATTCTATTTTATAACCAGTCAGTCTCTCACAAGGATTTATACTCCCATTAGGCTTAGTCTAACTCACAGATGAATCTGATTGGATATAAACGCCCAGATCTCTTGTACCGTCTGGCCAGGTCCAGCTTGCGCCTCCAGTTGAGGCCGGTGCGATGCAATCAAACTCTTAGCACCCTCGAGATGGAAGTTCCAACCACCGCTGCCGAACTCGAGAACATCCAGGAAAATAAGGAGAAATATGCTAGCGACCGTTGTGTCACTTTTCTCTATTGTTCTGTCACCAAGTACCCGGGAGAGAGCTTCCATGGCTTGGTGTTTGAAAAGTAGCGCATCGCGATTGGCATTAATGAGGCTCGCAGATGCGGGGGCTTGAAGTTGATGGAATGACTGGCCTGTATTGGCATGATGACGCGCTGCGAGAGCAAGTATGCCCTTCTGTAAGACCGGATCTTTCAACCCGAGAGCGATCAAACTCCGGAATGGATTTTTGGCGCTGTCATATACAATGAACAATTTGCATATGCGTTCATTATCTGGATGCGGTGTCAGCTATTCCCTTACATTATAATTATCAAAGACCTGCAAATCTTACAATAATCTATATAATATTTCGAAGTTTGATCCAGATGTGACATAGACGGGTCTTGCAGGGTAACTGGCAGGCCGCTACTGGCAGAAGCTTGGACCAGCGCGTGATATGATTTCTTCGGTGTCGATGGCGCGGTTCTAGTAATTCTTGAAGTGTGCACAGGAGACCCACTCGATATGCCTCCATGCGTGCGGCCCTGCATCTTCCCACGAATCGCCACGCCTTTAACCCACCTCAGAGGCCTTTTGTCGTAGCATTCTATGCCGGCCTTCTCGCACTTGGTGCATGGTGTCCCAGACTGGTCGCATTGGATGCGGCGACTGCGACATGTCCAGCATGGATCGCATACTCTCTCCATTTGGATGTGGCATAAGGAATGCGGAATGTGGCAAAAGGGTATACGATTCGCAGTTCACTTTTGAGGATTTGCTGACCGAGCGGTCGGATTACGGTGGCTTTTTGCGGCCATCATGATAATAAGCTTTTGAATCTAGGTCTTTTGATCAGCTTCACAACTTCAATGCATGCTTAGATCTGTGTTTCTTTTTTGTTCTGCTAGAAGATCAAGGTAAACATGAGAGAACATGGAAAGAAAGAACTAAAAAGGACAATACAGGATCCAAATTATATATTTTGAGCGTCAACACACAGGATATTAGAGATGATCCATAGAAGTCAGTTGTAGGCTAGGCAACCCTTCAAAAGGCTTTCGGATTATACTTCAACGAATATTTCCCTTCTCTCCCACCTTAATGTAACCCACATATAACGAGCCTAATGTGGTTATCCCCTCTGATTGACAATTCAAATCCCTTCAAAGGCCATATGGTGTGTCACAAACTATATCCTAGTGATATGGATAAGAGTCCATAAAGTTGGGTAGAAAGATACATTCTTGAAACTTTGACAGAAGAAAAAAAGATGGATATGGCTAGGTTGAAGTATTCACACCACGCCATTGACATTTCGCGACAGCGGGGCTCAGGGTCACATTTGACGAATTCTAAGATTAGGAACCGGAGAGACCGAGCTATCTGAGACATGTCAGGAACCAAGAACTCTTTCAGCAACCCCCAATCCTCAAATTGGGGCTCGAACTGGTGCAACAGATGCGGACCCAGAAAGAACCCGAGCGAGCCAATTAAGCACGATACACAATAGAATCAAAACCAATAAAATCGAGGCTAGCCCACTATAGAAGATTAATCTGTAATTTGGGGCCGAAAGCGCGTGAGAAGAGAGAAGCCTACTCTCTCCGGTCAAAACCCGTACACATATTTAGAACATTTAGTCTGTTTAGCGCAATTTTAATTGGTTGACCCACCTGCCATTGAGCCACTCTGATTGGTCCGCTCGGTTCCTGATGTCATTGGCGAGGGATAATAGTGGCGCTATGCCTATTTGGGAAGAATATCACAAGTGTATGGTTCATTTTCGCAGTCTCTTCGGGTTTCAGCATTGCTCGGCTGTAGATGTAGAAAATAGATAGTTTAGCGTGTAGTCTTTGCTTACTTATATAGCTGTCAGGGATCGCACACTGAGTATCTGCTGTTTCCTAGCTCTATAACCCAAATCTCCCCTCGCAACCATTACTTCGAATCGACATTTTCTTTTGACCATTGTATGTACCTATTCAGCCTCACATGACATATGTCCCTATCTTCAACAACTAACGAGACCCCTTATCTTCCACAGCCTCTTCAACCCTCTTCAAACCACAATGCCTATCATCCAACGCACACTAGAGTCAACAATCACACAAACATCCACAATGAATGACGCGACAAGCTTGCTCAAGCGCAGCAGCATGAGTAACCCGGACAAATACCCCCTCTACATCTTCCTCATCATCGCCGGCTGCATTGTAGGCGGACTCATCGGCTTCAGTATATACACTATGTACCACGGCCTTGACGATTCAGATACATTCAAGGATACGTCCCCTGAGCAGCGAAGATACATGCGCGAGGTCAGGCAGCAAAATTTGAACCGGTTGGCTGTTGAGGCGAGGAGACCTGATATGATTATTCCTATTAGGGAATTGGATGCTTGAATCGGTTAGGTTTGGCCTTTGGGACTGGGATGTCTACATGTGGATTGAGGGCAAGAGCTGCTTGGTCTCCGGTTGTTCTATCGGCGTTTTATTTTGGTGTATATTATATGTGACCATCTGATGTTAATGGTGCATGTACATGGCGTATCATATATCGGAATTAGGGCATTTTAATGTCTTGTTTTTATTCAATTTACCAAGTGCCTGGCCTGAAGAGTCAATCCGAGGATGAATAGTAAGAGAGCACTCTATAATCTATGAGAATCTATTTAGGATCTTAAAAGATCCTAATGGTAAGGGTTGACGAACAAAAAATCAGATAGTATTTTTTCTTATATCTAACCAAGAAGACCTCCTATTTGGTTTCGGCCCAACCAGTCGTCATATGTAACCAAAAACAAACCCCCCCCCCTGCGTACCAGAAGCAATAAAAACGATATTCAACAAGCTGAAAGAAAAGAAGAGCAATGCTGAGGAGCCAAGGGATATAAAAGTCATGAAGCAGAGTAAAAAAATCCAACGTTGAGCGTCGTGAAAGGTCATCCAAAGGATGTGAAGAATCGTAAAAAAGGGGGATTATGTAGAAAGAAGAAATTAAAAATGTGAAAGAATCAAACAATAATAGATGCCCATGGAGTTTCAAGATTGATTACCGCAGGCAAATATAGTGCGGAAAATAGGTCGCAAGGTGGTGGTGTTTGTACACACCCCGTATACATATATGCAATGTGCAGCCAATATAGCCGTATCAGTCGAAGCTGATTTAGACGCTCGCGACCATGGCAGCAATGGCGCCGAAGGCCAGGGTGAACATGGAGGCGGTGGCGCTGGTGGCACCGCCAGTGGAAGATGTGGATGCAGCGGCAGCGGCAGCGGTCGTTGTGGAGGCCGGTTTGATATCGGCAGAACCAGTCAGCACGTGCGGTTCGTAGGTATAGCCTGCCGGGCTCGACTTGGGCAGGCGGGCGGGGCTAGTGACGCTCGACATGTGAGTCGTGGAGCTGGAGGTAGAAGTACGAGTTGAGCTTGAAGTCGAGGAGGGTTCAGACGTGGAGGATTCAGACGTGGAGGATTCAGATGTGGAGGATTCAGACGTGGAGGTAGAGGTCGGTTTCTCAGTAGTGCTGCTGCTTGTCAGAGCAGTTGTCGTCGAGCTGCTGGTAGTGGAGCTTTTAGTGGAGGTACGAGAGCTGGTGGGAATCTCGACGGTCTCGGACGAGGTGCTGCCGCTGCCCTCCTTGTCGAAGACGATAATGTGCGCGGTCTGGCCCTTGGGGATGGTCACAACGCAGCCGGTAGCGCCGCCAGCGCCAACGAAGGGCTTGCCGATCATCTCGTTGACATCGTTGACAGCAGGATCGATCTTGCAGGGCAGGCCTTGGCAACCATCACCCTCACATTCAATCTCAACACCGAAGTCAGGCTTGACATTGCGGAAGGGTGTAGAGGTTTCCAAGTAGATAGGGTTCCAGCCGATCTTTAGGAAGGTGTTGCCATCGTCGTCGGTGTTGGCACCAGCGGTGTACGGGGACCAGTTACCGACGGGGTTCTCGGAGGTACCCCAGACACATCCCTCCTCCGCAGTGACACCAGGAGGGTTAATGTAATACTGTGCAGCAGTGGAGCACCAATAGGACATGCCGGGGACAGCCAGATCGGCCAGGTCCTCAACCATGGTGGGGATAAGCATGGCCTCATTTCCGGGCAGCACAGTCTGGCAGAAAGAGACAGCCTTTCCACACTTGTTGCGAGCCTTGAGAACACCAGCGGCCGACTCACAGTAGTCACGGTTGGGGAAGGGCTTCTGGATTTTGCCGCTCTCGTCACAGTACAGACCACCCCTCATGGACATAGGGTAAGAATAGGAGGTAGCCTTGGGATCCCACTGCATAGATACCTCACCGGGAGGGCAAGCGTAAGGGCAGTAGTTGCCTGGTTTGCAGGGCTCGTCGGGGCTCATGGCCCAACCGGCGTTTTCCTTATGCGGGGTGATCGCAACTAGGCCAGCGTCGGTGGGAAACTTGCACTGACCACTCTTCTTCTCCAGAGCCACATCACGAGCCTCGTGGTTATGGCTATGGCCATGGCTATGTTTGGCGGCTTCGGCGCTCGCAATGAGCGCGATAAGTGCCGCTGCGCGGAAGGATGTGATCTGGAACTTCATTGTGTCAGGGGGAAAAGACTTGGCAAATTGATAAATATCAAATAAACGAATGAATATGAAGCGAATGGCTAAGTCAAACGAGTGACAAAAGATATACGGCCGACGGCCAAGGACAGACACAGTGTTCACAGATAATGAAGGTCAAGACGAGAGAAAGGAAAGAAATGGGGAAAAGCACCAAGAAAAGGGACACGGCCTCTGCGAAGGGTCCCGGCTCAGGACCACGAGTGTGCTAGCCTGAAAAGGCGTTAGATCTGAGATTATACGCGCGCAATCCCAGCACCAATAAGGGTGCAGGGCAGGGCATCCCCGACTCTTTACGAGCGGCCCGTCTGTGATTGCCCGTAATTCTCATAATTGCTCCACGAAACTGGAATTATGCGGGCTGCCTTGGACCCCCAAAAAGCTTTGCCCCTGAAGCAAACTCCACTAGTAGACAGCCACAAGAGCCACTAGACACTTAGTGTCAGGGGCAGTGGTAGCCTGCAGCCAATGATGAACGGCATTACCCCGATGGTTCCTGCTTGGCAGGTGGAGAAAAGCCAATAAGCTGAGACATATGATTTTGTGGAGTTATCTCCCGAACTCTTTCAACGGCGAAAGAAAACAAAAAATATGAAACAAATAACGAAGAAGGTGGAGATGGAGGAAGAGGAACACGTTGCTCGGCGTAATTGGGGAATTGGATATCCTATCACATGACATATCAACATCCACTACCCATGGACATCTACTAGATATTGCAACCTTTCAATTGTTAGATACATTGAAAAACAAATAGATATACCAAAAAGGAGAGAACACTACCGAAAATGGGGGAAAAGGTAGCTTTTTTAGCCTCGTAGCCCGTCAATCCTAATGAAACCCACCACGCTGCACCAGTCTAGGTCTGTTGATCATCATACAATCCAGCACATATCCATTCCTGGAGCCAATAGCACCAAACCTAGGGAAAACTCGGATTCTCGCATCTCTTTGATAGGCACGGCATCACATGGGCAAGAGTTCCGAACCCTTAGAGTGTGTTGGCCCATTGCCAGTCATTTCGGGGCTTGGTTAAAGCTTGGCCTGGGAAAGTATGGAGATCAACAGGATCACCGCTGTGATCACTTTAATCACAACCCTACAGATGGACCTATCAACGCCTACACAATACATGTACAAGACACCTCGGACATGCGCAAAATGTAAATTGCGTGGTGAGGATGCGGTGCATAGGGGTATCAATGCAAAAAACATGGAGCCGATTTAGTACATAAGACAACTGGCTTGAGCCAATTAAATCAGATCATCCAGGTCTCCCAGGGCTACATCAACGACAAAGACCGAGTTATACTTCTTGGAACTTTGCTTTGGGTGAGATATTTGTCAGGTAGCTCAGATGCCCTAAATGATAGCGATCCTTGCGTCAGCTTCGATCAAATTCCGCTATAGCGGGCTCTCAAAGTGGAAGAGGGCATTGCATCACGCATTAACAGCACGTCTCTTTTGACTTTACTGCAAGGACAGTTGATGTTCCTCGCATGGTAATTATCAACTCAGCCTATCAGTTGGCTTTTGCGGGGCTCCATGCATTTGACGATACATGACATGTCGACACGACCACACCGTTACGTATACTCAATTTCTCTGATGATGAGCCTCATAGATCTGCAGTTAGACCAAAGTAAAGGTGTAAAAGACAGAGACCTAAGCTTGATATCCTAGTACTGCATCGTGTTGGGCAGGGCGATTTTGGTTTGTCTTTTCAGACATGCATCATGACCTTTCGTTATATATAGAGCGGTATCATCAGACATCAAATATTCACAGATGAAACTACTCGCCTTGTTGGGCCGCTAGGTCCTTCCACCCAGCAAAAGCCAGAACGTCATCGCGGTCTCTCCATCCCCAAGCAATGCAATAATGCCGTGCAAGCAACTCCCACTCCTCCATCTCATCGAGCATCTCTAGCCCTGCAACTCTTTCCTTCTCGTCCTCGTTAACCCACTGCTTCCAAATGAATTCAATATCAGCCACAGCCTGACCATTGCCAAAGCCCTGCTCTCGGAAGCGGCCTCGCTGCGCCTCGAGCGACGCATACGTAGGGAGTGTCTTGAGCTGGATCCCCCGCGCCGCAAGGTTCGACACCATTGTACGACCAAATGCATCATTTGGTCTTATAGGCTCATAGAGAATCAACCCCAGTGGAGCGACATCTGCTTGCGCCTCCTGCAAGCTGTATTCAGGTCCAGATGCTGCATGCCCATGACCAAAAAGGCGTTGCGTGAAGAACGCGACCACCTGCTCCGCCTCGATGGGCGATAAATAGACCAAACAGCACTCGGAGATCAGCAAAGTCGGTAATCCCGTCTCCACACCTGGCAGTACTCCAGCAGGGTCACTGCACCTCGGCAGCGACCGCAGATCAACCGGGTGGACATGGTACGAGGGCGAATGGAGCGCGTCGCCGGCTTCCGACACAGTAACTCGAGTATTCTTTTCCGTCGAACCCTCCGATGAATCAATCCCTAGTGCGCGCTGCAGTATAGGTGCGGATCTAATCGCGCGGATCTTATCCGCTGTGTTAACGGCGAAATCGAGCTCGTGGTAAACGAAGTCCGGGGTTTGGCGCGACGAGAGAAGTCGGAAGACGCGCGTGTCGGACCCAGCGCCTAGAGATATGATCTGTTTCTTGTGTGTATTTTCCGGTGAGCACGGGCCGAGGAAACGCGCGACGAGCTGGTCGATGGCTGTGGTGCGGGCGTAGGTCCCTGCGCGAAAATGACTCTCGGTCAGTCATAGGCTCTCTTGTCATTGGGGATAGCATAGTTCGAGAAACCAGGCTCACCTCTGTTAATAATAGGCAATCTCCGCGTCGCTGACCCAGCAGGTGTCAATGCTGCTGCGTACGCGTCCTCCAGGTACCCTAGCTCGACCGCGCTGAGGCGGGATACGCTTGCGTCATTGTCTGTGCCCTGAACGATGCGGTCTTTTCCAGAAGGCAGTTCGGTTTCTTCTGTGCGACCTATGCGGCCTCGGCCTCGGCCTCGTCGGAGAGTGTTTAGGTTGGGAATATGAGAGGCCATGATGGAGGAAGCTTAGAGCTTGGAGCTTCCGTGGTGGGGTATCGGGGGGATATCGCCTCTTCTCCCATTTATCCGTCTCTCTGAATATCCAACTTGTCTAAAATATTAATATCTCCAGCTTTCAACTTATATATTTTTATCATATTATTCCATCCTCGTCCCTTTTGTTTGATCGACCTATTGATTCAAGCTCGTGCTTACAAGACCAATCCTTCCAAGTAATGTTCAACGGCGCAGTCAATTGCAGAAACTATGTATACATAGTAAACATCTCTCTGGAGTTCAATATTCACTACTGCAATCTGATTCTGCTGTCAAGCCCACCACAGTACTAGGCCTATTTAACACTCCCAAGCACAATATCCCTGCCAATAGATCTATTGGTAGCGCTGCCACTAGATAGCTAAGCAAACTTACTTTTCACAAAGGAAATAGCCTGTGCGCCATACTTAGCTCCGTAGCTCTGGTGGGTCGCTTCGTTATTGCCCCTGCAGCAGTACGGATCTTGAGCGTCGCAGTAGGATTGAATCTTACTGGCCGACGGGCAATTGAAGCCAGAAGGACGTGCATCAAACTATATCTCGAGTGTTAGATCCAAAGCTCTCCAAGTTCAGGGTGGGATTAGGCAACTCCATACCCCTCCAGCAGCACAAGTTCCAACATCATACGGCAACCCTGCCACATAAAGTGGATCACCCATGAAGATGGCTGCCTTCACCATGCTGACAGCGGCAGTCGACAGCTGGACCGCAGGATTGGTATAGCCTTGGTTGGGAACGCCACCGCCGCACAAGGCCGCATCCATGATTTCACCACCCTAATGCATGGTAAGAAGATGGTCTTTCAATTTAAATAACCGAGGAACTATAGCTCACCTGGGAATATCCAGTCAGAACAAGTTTAGTCGACGGACACTGCTGGTTATACGAGTTCACAGCCGACGCGACAGCTGCGATACCCCGGGCAATTGAGCCGGAGTAGCTTAGGCCGCCGCAGGACGATTGTCCCCCACATGCTGGGTAGTTGATGGGCTCGGCTGTAGAGCCAGGGTAGGCACTGAGGAGACCATTGACCACTGTGTTGGATGCACCGTATCCGGGAGGTTCGGTGGTCCCACGTGCGCCAAAGATGTGGACGCCTGGGCAGTTGATACGTTTCTCGATGTCAACCTCAACCGGGACAGCGAGGGCACCAGCAAGAAGGGAGAATGTTAAGACTTTGGAAACCATAGTGTTAATGTATATCAAAGTCAAACAAGCGAGTTGTTAGGTTTAATATTCTTATATATGCAAGTAGGTTTAGTTTTATAAGGAGAGAGCATGGGTGCTTTATATGCACCGTAGATTTAGAATGTCCCCTCATCAATTGGAGTCAGAAGATCATTGCATTTTGCCGTGTATCAAGTTATCAAGAAACGAAACATGTTCCTTTGGGCCGAGATTGCTTTTTGCCTAATGGTTGAGTATGAAAGTTTATCTGCAGGATCGCCAGTTTCAGCCGTGAAGAAAGTGAACCTGACACAATTAGGCTGAATCAACTGTGTCTAGGCCGGAGAAAAGCGAGAATGGCTGAAGCATGACAAGGCCATTGGGTAAGGGTGGAAATGTGACACACTTGCATCAAGCTTGTGTCAGTTCTCCGTATTATTATAGGCAATAAAATCGTCAGATCTTTCTGGGGTATAGGGATCGACGGTTTAGGACGAACTATAATTCTTGATATTTCGGCAAAAAGATCTATTCCCAGGGCTATAGGCAGATGTAGAAACTATTTCTACCTATGATAATAATGTGATGATAATACAATTACTCAGAGATGATTTCATGGACGATCCAAAGGAAACAAATTCAACTTCCCAATCGGGTATGGCTCGAAACGTACTGAGTATCTCCTTGTTTCATTAGTCTCAGATATATAGGGGGATAGTAAATATAGGGTACTAAAGGTGGGTACGGGAATCTGCACTGGAATGCTTCTTTCACTGCTATCGGACTGAACCCGGAGGGACCCTGCCCTATGTTTGTCATGTCATGTCTCTTATGTACAAGTGAACTTAAAAGTATCTAAACATAAACGAAGTTGTTTCGGCAAAGAGGACAAGTGCTCTGGTTGCTGCTCTTGAACCAGCGGAACAGACAGACGGAGTGGAATGTGTTCTTGCAAGTGGCGCACCGCTTGTTCGGGGTCTGCATGTCTGTTGAGATAACAGAATAACAGATAGCACACTCGCTCTGGCCCTTCAGGGCACCTTGGACGTTTCGTCGGAAGGCCAACAACCCATCAACCAGGTTGCCATTGGCAAACATGATAACTCCCTGGATCGTCAGCAGCCAGCTTTTCCATTTCTTCTCGTCCACGAGCACGCGACTGCGACCAACAACTAACGCGGGTTGAAGCGGGTACGCGGGTGGGAGAGTGATAGAAATGGCAACTGGAGGCGACTCCTCGTCGACAGGAATGCTGGCAATGATCTCGCCTGTCTTCGGGGAAATCTTCACCTCCAGTGCGCGCTCTTCGTTTGCATCCTGGGTGGCAATCCAGTCGGTCACGCTTTTGAGTGCATCTTGAACGACGAGCGGGGAGATCTGGGAACAGTGTTAGTTAGTTACTCGTTTGAAAGGGCCGATCACCAAAGATCACTCACGTATCTTTCTGTCCATGTTTCCACTGGACCCTTGATGCGTTTCTTGGTGTCAATCCACCAATTCTTGGTCATGTTGGCAGAGTATCTCAGACACAGATAGTACAGATGTACCAGTAGCCATTGTGTCTCCTTTTCGGCACTCTCGGACTCATCTGGCTCAAATGATCGAATATCAAGTTTGGATGCATCGATCATCTTTCCGTGCGATTTTTGAAGGAAGTCAAACGTGAATTCCAGCAATGGGATGAGGATATTGTTTTCTCTGATGCTCGCCGTGTAGTATTCTTGAACAGGAAGCGACTGGACAGGATGTTAGCAAGTTTATCTTACAATTTGTCGCGGAAGAGTCAAAACATACAGCATTGGAGAAATGGTCGAATACCACCTTCCAGCTGAGAAGGTATGACCGCATACTGGTCCACATCTTGTCATCTCCGTAGGCAGCAGAGACCATTTGCATTGTTGGGGGCTCAAGCAATAGAGAGATTAGCTCATCAGGAAGACTGACTGCAGTCTTTGATAAGGCGACCTCGAAAGATACCTTCTCTTGAGCATGGGGGATATAGTGATGGAGAATTGTGTAAGCAGTTCGTTGAACTGCTCGACTGTGCGCAGTCAGAAGATGGAACGTTTCGCTGACATCCTCCAAGTTGTCAACGGGGATTGTATTAATCAGGCGTCGTAATAAGTCAACAGCAACATCTCGAGGTTGATGGAATGTGGTTGAGGAATCTAGATTTCGTTAGACATATCAGTGATGAGAGAAACCTAAAGCGCTTACCAAACGTGTCAATGGTGGAGGCCAGGGTATTGAAAAGACCAGCCTTTCGATCTAACCAAGCATCTTGGACGTCGTCATTGCTGTCACTTTCCGAGATAGACTTCAGTCGTGCAAAGAGTCTGAAAGATGACACCAGCAATGGTAGAGCCTCTTCGCCTCCATTGGTTCCCTGCAATACAGACTTGAGAACGGCCATGCTTTCTTCCCAATGGGACCCATAAATTTCGCGGAGAGCTGGAAGTACAAGAGACAAGGTTTGGATGACTTCGGATTTCAAACCCAGAGACATTGAGTCGGATTGGAGACATTCAATCAAGTTCTTGGTGAGGAAAACCAATCTCTGTGTCGGAATGGTGGAGACAACATCTTCTTCCCCAGATAATAGGATATTCAACAGAGCCAGCTTCCGCAATCCTGCGTACAAGTTAGTATTGATGCTATGTCTGCCAATGTGTTATCAGAAACCTACCAACTTGGGAGGAATCCTGGGGCTTGAGTCCAGTGGAATCGGCGACAAGCTCATTGCAGATTCTGTTTCCGATGGGATTTGAAAGTATGGAGCTTCGCAACACTGCAAACCAAGATGCTGAGCGGATGAGATTTGCTGTCCGGGTCTCTCTACAGATCTTTGCAACGTCCTCCGATGATTTGGACTTTTGTAATGAATCCGCAACAGCCATTATCTTGACGAAGGCTTCACCAACCCTATAATCCAAGGGCGATGTGCCCTTTAGTTCCTCTAGTCTGGTCTCCCATAACTCGGAAAACGCAGAGGAAACGGTCTTCTCGGGTGCGAAGCTGACGGGTTCATTGTCGCGGATCCAGTTACCAACAACCTTTCGGCCAGCGAAAACAATCTCCATGTACTCTTCTCGCTGATCAGCCAACTCGAGACCTGAGATACCATTGCAATTCTCAATGCTCAAATCATCGTCAATAATTTGAATTACCAAGGGCAAGAAATGGAACAATGTCTCTAGATCCTCCTGGTCCAGATGTTTCAGTAACTCAGAAGTAGAGAGAATTCTGGTGGTGAAGCTTGCCAGGCGGAATGCAGAAGAGCGATGCTCTGAATCGCGAGGAATAGTCGGCCATAAAGCCTTGAAGGAATCAGATAGTTCACGCTGGATCAAGTGAACAGCGCCCCCTAGAGGACTTGTGATAGCAGTGGAAGGTCGAGGTGGGATTTGGAGAAATGGGGTCAGAGATTCCTCCCATGAGCTACGAGAGGGCAGGATATCTTTCACAGTACCAGCTGCACCTTCGGCCGTAAGACCTGGCAGCAATTCATCTGCGATAGCAAGGAGTGATTCAATGCTGAAACAAAGTTAGCACAATTCTCTGCAGGTATGATGGAAATGGAGCACTCACGACAATGATTCTTCATCCACATGACTGAATGCATGTTGGAGAATTTCGATGGCTGACTTGGCAGTTGTATCTCCAACACCAGATTCTTTCAATGATTTCAGCAACGCTGACGCCAAGCTTGCCACCTCTTCAGATGATGATTCTGTGAGGAAAAGCAGCTTTCCTGCTAACTTCGATCCAAGAGCTCCATTTTGGAACTCCCGAACTGAAGATGGTGCAGACTTTCCAATATGAGAAAGCCCATGCAAGGCATCAAAGACTTTATCATCTGAAGATAACGCCTCGATCAAAGATAAGAATATCTGATTCATCAATTCGCCGTGTGATGTTTTGTTTTGAAGAACTGCAGTTATAATAGGCCAATGGGCATGGCTTCCTTGGCAAGCTTTGCCAAGAGCCCGCACAACAAGCGAGTTAAGCTTCGCTTTGTGCTCAACATCGTTGAAATCGAGAGAAGAAAGTAAACTTTGGAGTACATGCACATTGGACTGCTCTGGCTCCAGGGCCAAGGCTCGCTCAACAATGTTCTCGAAGCTAGATGCAAATCCATCCCATTCCCGACATTCCAAGATGATTGAAATCAATCGATCAGCGGACGGTGAAAGCAAAAGCTCCGGTGCATCATTTTGCACAAAGGTTTGGAGGCCTTGGGACTTTTTGGCGACAGATGGCAGGCTGCGAACACACTCCACCACCGTGGCGGCAGCTCCATATGGCTTCCCATTACGGGTGCGCAGAACTTCCAGACAACCTTCGAGAAGGGAAGTGCTTGTTTTTTCAATGACATCCGATACTTGAGGCTCAACCTCAGTATCTGCGACCCGTGAGAGAACAGCACACTTCAAAGCCAAAAAGCGTTTGGATCGGGCGCATATTGAGTCTTGGGATTCACGGAAGTCCTTTGATTGTTCTGGAGATGACAGCTTCACAGCTTCTAGGAGGCCATCGGAAAGGGATGTACATAATGATTGCAGTTCCTGGGTTTGCTCAGTGGAAGCCAGAGTGGAAACATAATCCACACAAATCGCTTCGGCTGACTGGTCCGGGAGTGACCATTGTGTCAGCTCTGGGTCAATCTGCACGTAATGCACCACCAAGGGAGACATCCTCTTTGCGATGAATTCAGACTTCTGCTCCTGGGGGATCAGTGTTGCAAGCCATGTTCCTATCTGGATATAGGATTTCCAACCGACGGCAAGGTTTGAATGCGGCTCTTCTCTCGAGTTGAGGCCTTCTTGTAAAGCCTCAGTCAAGGCAATTGCGCTGATAGAAGTAATTCCAAGGTCAGCAGTGGCCTTGTCGGCACCTGCTAGTACTTCTTGGGGGATGGCTCGAAGCAATTGGTCTAGATTTGACCAAAAGTTCGAATGCCCACCCTGGGACCCTTTTTGCATGTACTGGCGCAATCTCTTCGAGGCAGATGACTTCCCAGTGTAGTCATCAGTCCATATTTGAGGCCTTAGCGAAGTTAATAAAAGGAGAGACTCTGACAATTCGGTTGCTGATCCAATTTGCTGGAGAGACAAAGATTTCCCAATGATGGCTGAACTGAGAGTCTTCCAGTCAATCCATCCAGGCTCTCGAGAAACCGCAGATCGGAGCAGGATGTATATAGACCGGCGAACATATGGATCATCGTGGTAACAGAGAGCCCATAAACTCCTGCTGGCTAGCAGATTCTCGATTTCTGGTAGGTTCTTCTGCAAATCTTCATCGGATGAATTGCCTAGAACCAATGAATGGTTAGAGATATAGTCTTGCAGGTAGAAACAATTAACATACCCAGTACGCGGTTGAAGAGCAAAATTGCGGCTCCTGCAACACGTGCATATTTCCCCTCGGCGTCGTCTCTCTTCACTGTCCTTTCATCACTCAATGTCAAGGATGTTTGGTGAAGAATAACATCATCTACAAAGTCCAAAATGGAGCTTTGGTAGATCCTCCACACGTTGTTTCTTTTTTCTTCGGTTGTAAAGACTTTCGTGAACGATTCGAGGGCGGCACGGTGGACTGGTCGATCGTTGTCGTAGATTCCTGCGATCCATGCTCCGATGACCTTGGGTAAAGTAGGCACGATCCGCTTCCCAACAATACCAGAAATTGTACCCTGTATAGGATGGGCAACTTGGCGCACTCGGCGAGACAAATCAATCGAGAGTCGGGGATAAATTCTGACCTGGGAGAAAAACATTGTTATTACTTGGCCATTGAATATAGAAGCAATCTATACATACCCATGCATCTAGAAACCCATCATCTAGAGTTCCCTTCTTTTTTTCCACTGTTGATATATAGTCACGCAGCTCCTCTAGAGCCTTCAATCGTGTAATGTCATCTTTCTTCAGTAAATTCTTGAATGCGATAACTAGTTGCTGCTCCGCAATGCGAGAAAGATCTGGCGGTGCTGCAATGTATGTGAGAGCGGACGTCTCCTTTCCTTCGCCGGAGAAACTACCGGAGAAGCCCCCAAATGATCCAAAGGCACTAGCAGCAGCCCGACTGCTGGAGGCCTGGGATTTGAACTTTTTGCTCATGTGGGGTATGAGGTCAGCGGGATAAGGAAGTAGTGGGGGAAGACCTCAAATTTGAGGATTTGGAAAAAGGCTCCGAAGAGAGCAAGGGGCTCTGTGAATTATGGACTATGATGTGACTTGAACACAGTATTCACTCTTCCATTGCGTGTGTGAAGCTGCAAACATTTCAACTCGAATCTCCAAAAGATCCGCGGGACCAAGATACTAATCACGTGAGTTTGTGTCATCGCTGTCCCAAATAGGGCAAGCGTAAAGGCGGAGCCGCGAAAGATGAGAGCAAGTACTCTTCTCTTATGATTCTTTGCCCTCTTGCGTTTTGCATCGGAGCCCAGCCAAGATGAAGTTCTTCATTGAGTATGTCCCCTGTGTATGATCCTATCTAGTCTCCAAACTGACCATATCCGTCTGTCACAGTGATCTTCCGGTGCTGTTTCCGTATCCTCGCATCTACCCCGAACAATATGCCTACATGTGCGATCTCAAAAAGACCCTCGACGCAGGGGGTCACTGTGTACTAGAAATGCCCTCGGGGACTGGCAAGACAGTTTCGCTATTGTCGTTGATCGTCGCCTACCAACAGCACTACCCAGAGCACCGTAAGCTCATCTACTGCTCCCGGACCATGTCGGAGATCGAAAAAGCTTTAGCAGAGTTGAAGGCTTTGATGGAACATCGTGCTAAGGAGTTGGGCCATGTGGAGGAGTTCCGTGCGCTTGGCCTGACCAGTCGGAAGAACCTCTGTCTTCACCCGTCGGTAAAGAGAGAGAAGAGTGGTACTGTTGTTGATGCCAGATGCAGAAGCTTGACGGCTGGGTTTGTCAAGGAGAAGAAGGAACGTGGTGAAGATGTTGAACTTTGCATATACCATGAGGTAGGACTTTATCATCTGCAATACAACGTCCAAACGAGCTAACAGGCTTAGAACCTTGACTTACTCGAACCACATAACCTTGTCCCCCCAGGTGTTTTCACACTGGACGGATTGGCAAGGTACGGAGAAGAGCACAAGCAATGTCCCTACTTCTCCGCTCGGCGCATGGTAAGATATCGAGTATCGCATACAAAGGTGTCCCATTTCTGACAAACTTTACTAGATGCCGTGGTGCAATATTATTATCTATTCCTATCACTACCTTCTCGATCCGAAAATTGCGGAACGGGTATCCCGGGAGCTCTCGAAAGATTGCATTGTGGTCTTTGACGAAGCGCACAACATTGACAACGTCTGTATCGAATCGCTCAGTATAGACATAAGCGAGGATTCCCTACGAAAAGCAACTCGGGGTGCGAACAACCTGGAACGCAAGATCGAAGAAATGAAGAGCACGGACGAGGAAAAGCTCAAGAACGAATACACAAAATTAGTGGAGGGACTACAGGAAGCTGAGAAGGCCCGGGAAGAAGATCAATTCATCTCGAATCCGGTATTGCCAGATGACCTACTCAAGGAAGCTGTCCCTGGCAACATCCGCCGGGCTGAGCATTTTATCTCTTTCTTGAAGAGATTTATCGAGTACTTGAAGACTCGGATGAAAGTCACTCATACCATATCCGAGACACCTCCCTCTTTCCTTACTCACCTAAAAGATCTTACCTATATTGAACGAAAGCCTTTGAGGTTTTGTGCCGAGCGTTTATCGTCACTTGTACGGACGCTGGAACTCGTTAACATCGAAGATTATCAACCTCTTCAAGAGGTGGCCACCTTTGCAACACTGGTCGCAACTTACGACAAGGGATTTGTTCTTATCCTTGAGCCCTTCGAGTCGGAAGCGGCAACTGTACCAAACCCCATACTCCATTTCACATGTTTGGATGCCGCTATTGCAATCAAGCCAGTATTCGATCGCTTCAGCTCTGTAATCATTACCTCGGGAACTTTGTCGCCCTTGGAAATGTACCCGAAGATGCTGGGGTTCACCGCTGTTCTCCAAGAGTCGTACAGCATGACACTCGCTCGACGATCTTTCTTGCCCATGATTGTGACTCGAGGCTCAGACCAAGCACAGGTTTCATCTTCATTTGGAATCCGTAATGATCCTGGTGTTGTGCGAAACTACGGAAGTCTGGTGACCGAATTTTCTCGTATCACACCCGATGGTGTTGTCGTTTTCTTCCCCTCTTACCTCTACATGGAATCAATCATCAGTATGTGGCAAGGCATGGGTATCTTGGATCAAATTTGGAACTACAAATTGATTCTCGTCGAAACTCCTGATGCACAAGAATCTTCACTCGCCCTGGAGACCTATCGAACAGCGTGTTGCAATGGACGTGGCGCGATCTTGTTCTGTGTCGCTCGAGGCAAAGTTTCCGAGGGCATTGATTTCGATCACCATTACGGTCGTGCAGTTATTTGTATTGGTGTTCCCTTCCAATACACTGAATCTCGAATTCTGAAAGCTCGTCTCGAGTTCTTGCGCGAGAACTATCGTATTCGGGAGAACGACTTCTTATCTTTCGATGCTATTCGGCATGCCGCTCAGTGTCTAGGCCGTGTCCTGCGTGGTAAGGACGACTACGGAGTCATGGTGTTGGCGGATCGTCGATTCGAGCGAAAGCGCCCCCAACTCCCCAAGTGGATCAACCAGGCAATGCTGGACAGCGAAACCAATCTTAGCACTGATATGGCTGTATCAAATGCCAAGAACTTCCTGCGGACCATGGCCCAGCCTTTCAGAGCGAAAGATCAAGAAGGCATTTCTACCTGGGGCTTGGCTGATATCGAGCGCCACGAGGCAAAGAGGAGGACCGAGGAGGAGCGGATGATAAGAGAGGAGGTGAATAACGGGCACGCCATGGGCGGAATGATCCCATCTGCATCCCGGATCGTCGAGGACGAATACGACGACAATATTGATGCGGACCTCATGATGCTCGATGCGCCATAAAATAATATTGTTTGTTCTTTATATAACGACGCATCTACTGGCATGGGCAGGGCGTTTAGACTTGGGCATAGCGCCATTTAGCATGGACGGCGTTTCTTTACCTGGCAATTGAAGACAAATCTCTTAAACAATCATTCTTGGAACGTAGTATGAGACTTATTACATCACGGCAGCTCAATTATCTCAAGAGTTATTGCTTAACCATCCATTCAGAAATTCCCATTTCGCAGTAGACCTATTCACTTATCCGCCTCAAAGATGACCTTGTGTGCTCGCATATTGTCGAAATCGTCATATCTACCAAACGGTCAATCACATGGTGTCAAGGTCTGAACGTGAGGAACTTACGCCTGAACCGCCTGCGAGAGTGGACGGATATCTTGAGTCATGAAGCTAGTGATCATTAGATACCCGCAAAGCAGCGTATGTTGGGTTAGCCGAACTCACTTAAGGATGTCCTGCTTCTTTTCAAAAAGGTCCATGGCCTGACCAAAGATACCTGGCAAAAATTAGCAAGACAGTCAAAGAAAGATGTAGAATCAGACATACTCCGAACAGGACATCGGCCCATCTGTATACGAAGATTCTTTCCGTAGGCTTCATTTCCAGTCCACGGGATATCTTGGTTGTGGACGCCAACACTTGATATACGGCCCCAGGGCCGTAACAGATCAAAGCCCATCCTGAGAGCGCTACTATTTCCGACGACCTCGATAACGATATCCGCTCCACGACCGTCAGTAAGTTCCTTAACCCTTTGGCGTAGTCCTTCTTCGTCCTCCTTGAAATTCCACGGCTCGGCTCCTAGACTGTGTGCAAGTGCCAGTCTGGAAGGCACACTATCAATTGCAATCAGGTTCTTCGGCTTGTAATCCAAGGCACTAATAAGTGCACAGATACCAACAGGTCCACAACCGAATAGGAGTATGGTGCTTTTTTGGATCTCCTCCGGAGTTGAGTCGGAGAAAGCATTCAGAGACGCGAAGTACCCAGTCGGGAATATATCGGCCATAAGAACAAGCTTCTTCTCGTCGATGGAAGCTGGGATTTGGGCAAGAGTCGAATCGGCTAGTGGAATACGTACGTACTCGGCCTGTCCACCGTCAAGTGCAACAGTACCGAATAGCTGGCTTCGAGCGCACCGAGAGGAAAAGCCTCGCTCACAGTAGAAACATTCTCCACAGCTTGCAGTGAAAGGTGAGACTACTCTATCTCCCTTTTTGAAGTTCTTGATATCCGATCCAACCTCGACAACTTCACCTGTAAACTCATGGCCCATGATAAAGTCTGTGCCAGACTTTTGGTGGCCGCGAAAGACATGGAGTTCACTTTGCAGGTATGAGCAGTTGTACGCTGTTAGAGATAGTTGGTTTCTTACCTGCCACATAACGCAGTGTATCGCACCTTTAAGATGGCATCTGTTGGATCTTGGATCTGGGGAATGGGCTTTTCCTCGATGACTACCTTGGACGGGCCCTTGAAAACAACGGCTTGCATTTTGGAGAATATGCTGTCTCCTATGGTTCCTGCAGGGTATCTTAGGGTGCTTGGTGGTTTCACCGCTGAGATCGTAGGGGTCGATCTCATTTAAGTGGCAGGGATGCACCTAGTCATGGGACATCACCGAGGAACCTCGGCAGATCTCGACTATATGCCGGCGCGGCAGGGAAATGAGTATAAACAACATTTTGGGGTGGCTGCAATGAAAAGGAACAAAATGTATACATTCAAATTGAGACTTGAAGTGAATTAGAAACAAAATTGAGCTTCATCCTTACAATGAAGGAAGTATAGCCGTTTTTGATAGTGGGGGGACTTTTTGCGGGGTAAAAAGACCTGGAGATCCTTCGTCAACTGGTATACTTCGTTGGTCAAGGAATGTAAAAGGAATATAAAACCATGTTACAACATCATTAGGAAAAGATCTATTTGAACTAAGATGCTAATATGAACAGGACTTTTTGGTTCCGCTGCACAACAAACTCCAGATCATCGACACATCAAAGATGAAGCGAAAAACATAAATAATAGCTTTGCACGAACACAATATACACATGAGGAAAAACAATACACATTTCAAAAACTCCGTCCAGTCAAGAGACTATGCTACAGGAGCAAGAATGTCGAAGGAACCAGTGCCGACAGTACCGACACGACCAACAACAATTCTAGCACTGGGACTCTTAAGGTTATCAACACCCCTCTCGAGCACAACGTCCTTCAGGGCGCCGACAGTAGTCTCGAAACTGGCCCGTGCGAAAGCAGACGAGGCATCCTTAACCAAGCCGTTACGACTGAAGGCCTTGAAGCCACCAGACTGTGTCATCACATCACCGATCAAGTTCAAGTGACGGTTGTCAACGGAGATACTGTGACCACTGAAAACGGCATCCATTTCGCGGACGATGGTGGCGCGAGCAGCTTCCACACCGTACAGGTTGAGCATGTCGTGAATGGAGTTGGTGTAGATCGAGTGAGGCTTGATGATATCCTGGTAGTCACGCATGGCGAGAAGGTTGACACCCTCAGTGAGGATGTTGGCGGGATCACCCTTCGCCTCATCGGCCTCAACGTAGACACAGTTGCCCATGCCGGGGATGCACTGGATGACGGCCAGGTGGAGAACCTTCTCAACCAGGGGAAGGAGGAGAAGCTTGGGGGTCTCGACGTCATACTGCAGTTGGATGGAGCACGTGTTGCCCTTCTTCGGGTCGAACTTGAACTTTGTGATCTCCTCGAACTTGCCCATGACATCCTCCTCGCGCGCCTTGCTGTCTTGGGCGGTCTCGTCATCAGAGTCGGAGTCGGAGTCGGAGTCGGAGCCATCCTTCATTTCTACGTCGCGAGTGCGCTTGGCAGGCTTGGTGCTTTCACCTTCTTCGTCTTCGTCTTCATCGTCGGTGTCTTGACGTCTGATGATATCCTGCTCGGCGGCGTCGGGTCCTTCATAGGAGACTTGGTTGCCTCTGTTCTGAGCTCCGGCAGCTCGCTTGGCATCATCCTCATCGTCTTCATTGTCGTCGTCGGCTGGCTGGGCCTCGGTGTCAGCGCCTCTCGGTGCCTCCGCGATTTTACCGATTGAAACACCGATTTCAGGCTGAGAAGTTGTGCCCTTGACGCCCTTCTTCTCTTCATTGCGCTTCTTGAGCTCGGCCTTGGTGAGTTTCACCAACCGAGGGATGAGCTTGGATTGCAGAGCAATCAGAACATCCTTGGTTTCAATGGCGTATTCCTTGGTGTATTCTTCGGAGGGGAAGAAGTCGATCTCGATGTCGTAGATCTTAGCCTTGGCGTGGCCAATGCCCGAGCCAATGCGTTCCTTAACTTGCACCTTATCAACAAGTTCAGCAATGCTGAGTTTGCTGATGGCCTTGGCGAATTTCTCCGAGTCGTCCTTGGAAATCTCCTCATTGAGAAGAAGAGTCATCGTAGGCGTCATAATCTTGGCACTTGCAGTCATAACAATTTCACGTAGACGGGGGATACCCAGTGTGACGTTCTTTGCCGAGTGACCAGCCAAATGGAAGGTGTTGAGAGTCATCTGTGTGGAAGGTTCCCCGACGGATTGACCGGCCATAATTCCGACCGCCTCGCCGGGATCAATGATAGACTTCATGTACTTCATGTTCATCAGGGCCTCGAAGGTCTTCTTTGAAACCTTGCCCTCGATGTTCTTCTTCTTGTCTTTAATGAGCTTGTTCTTGTTGACATCCGCATACTATTTTCAAAAGCTGTTAGCATTGCAAAGAATCACAGGGGAGATATAGCGGGTCCATACGTTCTTGAGCTGCTGGGCGAATGCTTCGGATGTACTCCCAAGGTTTCCTCCAGGGGGAAACGAGACAACACAGGGTCCACAGCATCAATCTTTCCGGTCTTGCGGACAGCCTTCATAGCATCCTTGTGCCAAACCGTAACATTATCCTTCGCCAGTTTGTGGTAATCATCGGCTTGGACTTGCTTGGAAATAGAGATGTGGTTCTGAGCAAGGAAATCGAAGTCGTTAAGGTGCACCTGCTTAGTGATGTCGAGACCGTCCTCTCCATACAAGAACTGGACAATAGAACCATCTGACGCTTCACGGACAGAGGAGTCATATTCGGCCTTGAGGCCTTCCATGCCCTTAATCAAACAACGTTGCAGGTAACCAGATCTAGAGGTCTTGACGGCGGTATCAATCAGACCCTCACGGCCAGCCATGGCGTGGAAGTAGTATTCTTGGGGCTTGATTCCGGTCAAGAAACGACCAGAGACGTAACCACCAGCCATTGGGTGGGTGTCGAAGGCCTTGAATGACGGAAGAGTCTTTCCACTGATCATGAGTGGTACACGGCGACCTTCAAGAACCTGTTGGCCGAGATTACAAGAAATCAGGTTGGCATTAACACCGGATCCCTTGGCTCCAGATATTGTCATAGACTGCATTTGGTTCCAGGGGAAAGGCTTAGCAAGGCCGTATGGGAGACAGGCACTGGTGATTTCAGAGGAGAGCTTGGCAGACCGGGCGTTGGAAACACTATCCAGGCCACTTTGCTTGTCATCATCACGAAGAACCTCCTCCAATCGTCGGTTCAATTCGGCAGTTTGGTCACCAGGAACCTGGTCCAAAGTCACATACTTCAGAGCAACTTCGCGACCCATCTGAGGAGCAGTGGCCAACTTCTCCTTGCGGATACGGTCACCCTCCTTGGTCAATCGAAGATCGTCAATACCACAACTGAAGCCCCGCATATTCAGGACACGAGTAAGGAGTCTTCCAAGAACACCGATGAGTTTACCAGCGGTGCTGTATCCATAAACTTCATGAATGGCATCGATGAGACCACCGGCAGTGGGACCAAGCTGTTTCTTATCAAGGATACCACAAAGGTACTCTCCATCCTGGAAGATAACATCTCCTTCTTCGTTGCCCTCACCCCATCGATTTCCAGGGGTTGAAGACTTACTCTGCAAGGTCAAGCCTCCTCGCTCTGGGGGCTGGATGTTCTTGAGAATTGTCGTGATGATCTGCTTTCCGGTCCATAGGCACTTGGGCTTTCGCATGGCAGGCTCGACCAGTTGGATCCGGTCAGTGACAATATGCGAATGCTCTGGTCTCAAACAACTGTACAGCAGCTGGTGATAATCCTCCTCGTCGTAGAAACTGTCACGGCACGTAACCCACGTTCCCATTGAAATATGATCTTGAATCAGACCTCTCAGCGGTTTTCCTGATGTCGCAACGAGATACTGGTGGTCGGCATCGGCCAACATTCTGGCTTCCGCTTGAGCAAGTTCGTTTTGAGGGAAATGCATGTTCATCTCGTCACCATCGAAATCGGCATTGTAGGTGTTACAATTGGCGTAGTGCATGCGAATAACCCGCTCGTTGGGGAGAACACGAGCCTTGTGGCCCATGATGGAGGGTTTGTGCAGTGTTGGCTGACGGTTCATCAGGACGTAATCACCAGTGGTGAGATGACGGTAGACCTTCTTGTTGCGCGAACCCTTCTGGCGCCAATTTGATGGTGCGAGCAGTTGGTTGGCAAGTGCTGTTCGCTCTTCCAGGTTCTTGAACTTGAGGTTGATGACTTGCCCATTTTCGTTCTCGATGGAGGAAGCACCGGGATATTTGTCGGGACCGTTGATAACAGCCTCCTTCAGCTCCCAGAAGTTGTGGTTTGTCACAGGTTCAGGGAAAGTCAACTTCTTAGCGAAGACAAGGGGTACACCAATCTCATTGGGCTCGATGTTAGGATCGGGTGAAATAACACTACGAGCAGCGAAGTTGACACGCTTGCCCATCATGTTCTTTCGGAACAGACCTTCCTTCTTCTCGAGAACCTGCTTGATACCGTTAGGCTGTGATAAGGCAGCTGAGCCGGTGACCGAGGTACGATCGCGGTCAATCAAACCGTTCACCACATCTTGGAGCTGAACAATAGCTTGAAGGAGATCACTGTAGTTCCGTGCCCGAGACATGGTCTTCTCTTCCTCGTTTTGGATCTCCTTGCTGATTTGGTTGATGGTGTCACAGCCCTTCAGAATCGCATTGAATGAAGTGTTCTGTTGTGCCTCCATGACTGTTCCGGCACCCTGCTGGACTGCGGGACGGTACTTGTTTGGCGGCACCATAAGACTCTTGATGAAGAACATGTCCGCCGACACAGGGGCCACTCCCTTGGGCACAGGCCGAGAGTTGTAGACAAGGTCCAGGATCTCACTTTCCTTTTGGAAAAGAATATGAAGAGCTCCATAGACTTCGGAAGAAGACATGAACTCCTGACCAGTCGATCCCTGTACCTCCTGCACGACAGCTCCACCACGGCGGATTTCCTCCTCGGCACCGTGAATCTCAGAAACACCGTGCTTGGACTTGGAGTTCCGTTCTTGCTCAAGAAGGACCATAGTATTCGGTGCCTGGAATCCTCCTTGCAGCATTGCAAGCTTCTGCTTCTCGGGTAATTGCTTTCGGAAGATTTTGTTGTAGCGATCCTTTTTATAGGCGGGAGACACTCTGCCATAATGTTAGCTAAAAAAGTCAAAGTCAAGGTCGAGTAATATTGTATAACGTACCCGCTGCAGCTGACACATTTCTTGAATCCGTTGATATCCTTGAAGAAAGCCTTAAGCAACTCTCGTCTGGCTTCTGCGGCAATAGGATTCTGTCCACCAGGCATCAATCCGTCCAATTTGCCCTCCTTCTTGGCTTCGCGGATGCGCCGAGTGACATAATCAGTCCTCTTTTGCATATAGTCATCATCATCGGGATCGTCTGAGTCGTCCGAATCGTCCTCCTTACCCTTGGTAGGCTTCGACTTAGCACCTTTTACGGCTCCCATCGCATCGACAATAGCGACTTCGTCGACCAAGCCATATTGCAGAAGGCGCAATTTGCAGGTGTACATGTTGACCTGGTTGCGACCCATCTGAAGGCGAAGACAGTACACACATTGTGCTCGGAGAAGGCGGAAGATGTGATCGAAGAAGGTGACATTATAGAATGGTACTGGCAGTTCAATGTGTCCAGGATGTCCGGTACAAGTGAAGGAGTTCTGGCGACAAGTAGTACATCTGTAAAATAGAAAAATCTCCCACGTTAAAGATTGAACAGTATACTAATCAAATCAAGACTTACACATGATCTCCCCAAGCACCCATAGCAGGGTCCTGAAGACCACCAGGAACAGGATTGTTAAATGAATCCAAAGTCGGAGTATTGTGAATTCTTTTCACCGAGAGAGCTTTAATCTCTTCCTCGGAGTAGACATTGAAGTCGACCCCATTAATGGTCGAGGCGACCGGGCGCGCAAAAGTTGCCATTGTAGCCTGCAGCTCCTTGAGCAACAGAAAACGCTGGCGCACGAAATCAAAGTGCTCGGATTCAGATCTCCAAGTGCTTTTAGTTCTGGAGCGAACTTTTTTTTTTCCGGAGGAGCCAACTTCTTTTCTGTCTAGCTCCACCGCCTTGCCCTTTTTGGGTTTCTGCGTGGATCACTCTATCATACACAACTTTGGCTGCTCGTCAATCCTTCACCCATTAGACCTTTTCGTATTTTCCTATCGCGACAAGACCGAGTGGGTCAGAAACCATCTACATTATGGCCGACGCATCAGGTAATGCGCTGAAGCGTCCTCACCCTGAGGATCAACACGACAACTCCCAGAAAAGGACCCGCTCCAACCATGGGTCACCAGTACCAGGTCAAGGAGCTGGTGCCTCGGGCAAGCCAGATATTGCGAAAATAATGGCAGAAGCCAAGGCAAAGGCAGAAGCTGTGCGCGCTCGTTTACAAGCGCGTGGTGCGCTGACAGCGACGCCAGCGCCGCCCGCACCGGATTCAGCAAGTCCTCCGCCGCCAGCACCCACCCATACAATGTCGAAACTAGAACAAATGAAAGCCCGAGTTGCTGCAGCTACTCAACGAGCCAGCGCACCCTCTCAGCCGCGACCCAGTGTACCCGCACCATCCTACCAGCCACCGGCCCGTGACGACGAGGGCATGACCAAGGCTCGCGGTGGTCTGGATGTTGGCCTTCATCCCGCGCTTCTCTCGGATACTCCACTGGAATATCGTGGCGCAAATGGACGACAGTCCAAGGCAAAACGTGCTGGTGGGCCTCAGCTTGACCTGTCTGGTCCGTCCATCGAGGAAATCAAGAATAACCCTTACTTTGACCCGTCTATCAACCCCAAAGCAACGATTGCGAAGCCCCGACAAACCCGAGAGCTCCACTTCAATGAAAAGGGCAAATATATCCAACAGGCAGCGGCTCTGCGCACGCAGGCAAAGATGGAAGCTATGAAGAAAAGAATCGAACAGCACTCGCGACAGGCCGGACTTGACGAGGATATGGATGTGCAGAAAGCATTCCTTGTCCCTGCTCCTCCCGATATAGAGTGGTGGGATGCACAATTGATTAACGGCAACGACTATGACGCAATTGATGACCCGCAAAACATCAAACTTAATACCATCAACAGCTATGTCCAGCATCCTATCGAGCTCCAGCCTCCGCAAGAAAAGCATATGCCTGCGCAAAAACCCATGTTCCTTACTCCGAAAGAACAAGCCAAGATTCGTCGACAGCGACGCATGGCAGACCTGAAGGAACAGCAAGCCAAGATCCGACTGGGACTTGTAGAAGCACCGCCTCCAAAGGTGAAGAAATCCAATCTCATGCGGGTTTTGGGAGAACAAGCTGTGAAGGATCCCACAGCTGTGGAAGCTCGTGTGACCAGGGAGATTGCAGATCGGAAGGAGGCGCACGAGATGGCAAATGAAGACCGCAAACTGACCAAGGAGCAACGTCGCGAGAAGTTGGCAGCTCAGCAGGAGAAGGACGCCTCTTTGGGCATCTTCCAATCAGTGTATCGAATTGACAGTCTGGCGAGCGGCCGGAACCGCTTCAAGATCGGAAAAAACGCACAACAAAATAATCTGACGGGCGTATGTGTCATGCATCCCCGGTTCAATCTGGTGATTGTCGAGGGTGGCAAACACTCCATCAACAGTTACCGAAAGCTGATGCTGAACCGTATTGATTGGACTGAAAACCCTGGATCCGATCGAGTTCCTGCAGACAGCCCTGAAGCTAAGGTTTCGTGGTTATCCACTGAGGATGAAAAGGGAGAGCCCCGGGATTTTAGCGCGAACACATGTAATCTTCTCTGGGAAGGTCAGACCCAAGGCCGGGCCTTCAAGAGATGGCTTGGTGCTCGTATCTGTGAAACAGACTCTGCTGCCAAAGAAGCCCTGGCCCGAGCCAAGATGGAGAACTTCTGGACGCTGGCGAAGAGTGCTAAGCCAGCTGAATATTAAGAAAAACACATTTCCTATGGCTGATCATCAAGGTCTAGGTCTATTGTACTTTTACAGAGAGCGAACTTGCTTCTAGCCATTATCATTCATACACATATTGCTTCAGATGGTTACTGTTTACTGTCCTGCACATACCGTAAATTGTCTAAAACAACACTCAATTAGAGCTATGAAAAACTTTTAATCAAAGAAAAATCCCTACCGACATAAGACCCGCTCCGTATGCAAAGCAAATATTCCGCCAAGATATCACAGATCACAGAAGAACATGTATAGAAATCAAAGTTATCAGGAAGGAGGAGGACCCTGGTTCCCGCCGTGCAGGTTTCGCAGCAGATCCAGCTGGGCTTTAACTTGATCAAAGTTCATAGCCGGAGTTTGGGCCTGGGAAGGCTGATGCTGTTGTTGCTGGTGCTGGTGTTGAGGTTGGTGCTGAGGCTGTTGGTAATGCTGCTGAGACTGTTGGTACTGCTGCTGCTGTTGCAGAAGCTGCAGGAATTGTTGCTGTTGTTGCAAAATAGCCATAGATTGAGGATTGTATTGAGCACCCTGCTGCAAGTTCTGGAAGTTATTGGGCTGTTGTTGTTGGAAGGCCGCATATGGAGGGAACTGGAAGGGCATCTGTGGCTGCGCTCCACCTTGACCGAATTGTGGCTGTTGCGGGTTCTGGGCTTGCTGCTGTGCGTATTGCGCATATGGGGCGAAGGACTGGGGCATCCCGTATGGCTGCTGGGGCTGCTGGTACATTGGCTGGCTGTAAGGAGCAGCGGGCTGGGCTTGAGGCTGGGGCTGGGGTTGGGGCTCGTGGGTTGAGCCGCCAGCCTGCTGAGGACGACGATCCTGGTCCCACTCCCTTCCTCCACGTCCACCTCTGCCCCGTCCACCACGTCCACGGTCACCCCGGTCACCCCGGTCACCACCCCGGCCACGACCTCTTCCGCCACGGAACCCGCCACGCTCGTTGCCTTCAACCGGTGGCTCGCGGGTATTCATCATCTCGTGGAGGTTGGTAGGGCGTGCAAGAGGGGTGTAACCCTCCTCACCTCCGGCATCGTCGTAGTTCAGCTCAGTCTGGTTCAATTTTGAAGGTCCTGGGGCTGGCTTCTTGCCTCTGGGGCCTTCCCTGGCTTCCTTTCGCTCTTGTCGTTTCTGCTTCAGTTTCCGCTTGTACTCAGCCTCCGCTTCATCATCGGAAAATTCCATCTCTTCGGCGGCAACTTCCTCATCGTGGAAGTTGGAAGCATCACTTCCCTTCAGTCCTTTGAGCGGCTGGGTGAATACAAAGGTTGAGTGATCCTCAACATAGAATATATCCTTGCCCTTGACCAAGCCCTTTTCCTGAACTTCGGAGGCTGTAGCATATGAGACGGTATATAAAGGATTTTCCACTCTGCCCAGGGTCTCTGCTACTACACCAATGGTCTGGCGGTCATCAGAGCAGAGCAAGGAGCCCGACTCAAGTACCTGATATTCTCCAGAGGTATTAGCCTCGATAAGAACATTGTTATCGATAGCGGCATGAACTTTGCCAAGGAACACAATCTTCATCTCGGGGGTGATCTTAACGTCAGGGATAGGCAGGATCTCTTGTTCGATCTCGTTGGTGGTCCGCAGTTGTCCGCCTGGTTTCCCCTTGCCGTCTCCCTCATCGTCAGAACCACCTTCGGCCCGCATGAGAATCTGTGCTTGCTCCTCGGCGCTAAGGATGGGATAGTCTTCGTCGTCACTATCATCGGAGTCCGAGGAATCAGAGCTGTCTGAAGATGACTCGTACGGAGAGGAGTCTTCCTCCCACTCAGGATGGTCATCTTCGTTGACGTCGCCAGTCCGGCCAGTGGCTTCAATCATATTGTCTTGGTAGGTATCTTGCGCGACATCCATAGCTTCGTCGAGGGGAGCAGTGGGTTCGTTTTTGATTTGCGCCTCTGGCTCCTCCTTCATCACTGCCTCGGTAGACTCGAGCTGGGAAATATGCTGGGTTTCCTCTTGCTTAGTTTCCGTCCCTGCTTCTTGGTGGTTCACTAGTTGATCTTGCTCTTGCTTGATTGTATGTTCGGCCAAGTGGGAGCCATTTTCTTGTCCGGATAGGTGGTGAATAAGGTTCAATCCAGGGATCATATGGCTTGGCTTCGAGGAAGTAGATGGTTCAGCTGCGCTATTGCCAGTATTTAGGCCTGTTATACCCATGTCTGGGGTACCTGCAGCCAAGGGAGTGTTATAGAAATCGCTGCCGTTGTCGGGGGTCCCTGGGATAGGCGTCTCGATAAGACAGGGTTTTTTCGGGGCAGGGCCATCACCGGCACCTGTGATGTCATTGGATGGATTTTGGTGTCCGTCCATATTGAATCTTCAACTCAAATATTTATTGAACAAAACCAGCTGAACTTGAAGATCGAAAGTCGCACGGGAAACTTTTTTTATTCTGCCAGGCTCCGTAGGGCGGTCACTAAAGTCTTATCGGTTATCGTAGCTCTATTCATTTGGTGACTTTCTTAAGTCCAACTTGCAAGATGGCAGGGAACGACAATAATGCCTCGGGGGATGCCCATAAGCCCCGCTCAAAGAAGCAGTATGTGTATTAGTATGCGCTGGATTAAAATGACACTAACCTATGTATAGACCCCCACCACCTCCCTTCTACATTCCCCTCAACATCGCCCTCTACCTATTCCTAGCTGCCAACACTTTCGCCGCAATATTCTCTCCAATTCAAGACTGCGATGAGGTGTTCAATTTTTGGGAACCTGCACATTATCTTCAACATGGATATGGTCTTCAAACCTGGGAATATGCACCGGTTTATTCTATCCGGAGCTGGCTCTACGTGTCGCTCCATGCTGCTGTAGGCAAGATCGGGTCTTTGGTAGTCCACAGCAAGACAGCTGAATTCTACACAATTCGCCTATCTCTTGCATTTTTGTGTGCTGCCTGCCAGACTCGACTATACTCTGCGATCTGTCGTACACTCAGCCCCCGCATCGGTCTCTTGTTTGTGATGATCGTCACACTGAGCCCTGGCATGTTTCATGCTTCAACTGCCTTTTTGCCCTCAACTTTCACCATGTATATGTCTATGCTTGGTCTGGCTTCGTTCCTGGATTGGAAAAATAGCCGGAAAACAGCTCAGGGAATCATGTGGTTTGGGCTGGGGACAATCGTTGGGTGGCCATTTGCTGGTGCTCTCATTGTCCCTCTTTTGGCTGAGGAAGCTATTGTTAGTATAATTTCTGGGTCTTTTGGCTCACTATTGTACAATGTCTTCGATGGTATCATTCGCTGTTTGTCAATTCTGGTAAGTGACACCATACTGGTTTCAATATCTTTACTAAGATGTATCACAGGCTCTTGAAGTAGCAGTTGACTATGCTTTCTTCCGAAAGCTCGTTTTCGTGCCTTGGAACATTGTTGCATACAATATCCTGGGGGGAGAAGGTAAGGGACCGGATATTTTTGGAACTGAGCCATGGACTTTCTATGTTCGAAACCTCTTGCTCAACTTCAATGTCTGGTTTGTCCTCGCCATGCTGTCCGCGCCCGTCTTGCTTTTCCAAATTGTCTTTCGATCGCACACCACCTCCTTGCAAACCTCATTGCGGTCCATGGCCCTGGTCGCTCCCTTTTATATGTGGTTCGGAATTTTCTCAGTCCAGCCACACAAGGAGGAGCGGTTTATGTACCCAGCATACCCGTTTTTAGCACTTAGCGCGGCTTTGAGCTTCCATATTATCCTGACCTACCTTGGCTCTACTAACCAGAAGGAACTGATCGGCCGCGTACCAACTAAACTAAAGATTGCTGCAGCCATGTCAGTTGTTCTAGTTGCTCTGAACGCCGGCATGCTGCGCACTCTAGGGATGGTTACGGCTTATAACGCTCCATTGAAGGTGTTCGAGCCCCTACAGCATGTGGATGTCGCGCATGCGGGAGACTCGGTGTGTTTCGGCAAGGAGTGGTATCGCTTCCCATCATCATATTTCCTTCCCAACGATATGCGCGCCAAGTTCATCCGAAGCGAATTCCGAGGACTACTTCCGGGCGAGTTTCCAGATTCGCCGAGTTATCTTGGGCGTCTGGATGGTGCCTCACAGATTCCATTTGGCATGAATGATCTCAACATCGAGGACCCTGGCAAATACGTAAGTGTCTCAACATGGCGCTGAAACGATTACCCCTATCCCTATGCTAACTTTACCACAGGTTGATATCTCTCAATGTTCTTTCCTGGTTGACTCTTACTTCCCTGGCCACGATGCAACCGAGCTAGAGCCCCATTACCTCTTGGACAAGGCACAGTGGGAAACACTTTCCTGCGCAAGCTTCCTCGATGCTTCCCAAACAGGTCTACTAGGTCGTTTGATCTGGATTCCTGATTTCCCAGTCATCCCGGCTCGCTTCCGACGCAGATGGGGCGAATACTGTCTTCTCCAAAGAACAGCCGCAGGCCATGTATAGATACAGCCTTCTGGATAAAATAGAAGCATTCTGTAAAAACATCAGCGCGGAACATTCGTATCGAATGCAAGCCTTGGAATGTGACACCTGGGGTTATGAAGTACAAGTGTAGCATCACCTTTCCCAATTCGGGCAAAAGATCCCTATCAATTTTTAGTTTTACTCCGCAGATAGAAGAACACTCTGCTTCACAAAACGACCAACGACAGACGGCCAAAAGCATGCAGCTCCGGATTTGACAGCTCAAAAAAGACGGTATCCCCTCTTCTCTATGCCCTGCCACGATTAACATGTTGGCCAAGTGTGGCCTATCTCGGATCAGATTAGCACAGCGTTTCGCATGAAAGAACCATCTAGGCAGTTACTATGCATCCTTCCCCGCACTCCAAACTTGATATTCACTATATACTAAAACTACTTTGGGTTCCTCAACTTTCTGTTTTTGATGTATCCTCGCACTGGGTACTGCCTAGAAGTATCTCGCTATGACTATGTCGGTACTTGACTCCCTATGGGGAACTATCTTATCAATCTCAACAAAAATGGTCGTGAATATCCTTCTCATTCTCGGTGTCTGTATACGGCTTGTTATCTTGGTATCGCGGAAGTGGCCTTCTAACACGTCCGGAGCTTCGAGAGGTAATCTAGAGAAACCTGCTTCGGGTGTGAGAGGAAAGGTCACCAGGGCACCGGGTGGTAAGTGGAATATTAGTTCATGCAATATTGAGAAAGACTCACTAACTCTTGCATAGAATGGACTTCATCAGACTTCAAACGGCCAACAGCGTCCCCATATCCAGGATGGGATGTCCATTCGACAAAGCCAATTCCCTACCGGCCGTTTAGATATGGCCCGTATGTGGACAAATCCATTAGAGATATTGCTGCCTTTTAACCGTTTCCAATAGGAACTACTATATCACACTAGGTCTCAGGAGTATGAAGTGGGACGAATGGATCGGTGAGTCGCTTAATAGTCATATCCCACCAGTCCATGGACCTAATATATCCGAACACAGAGCTCGACAACCACTATTTGAAATACCACGCCGACAAAGCACGCCGCATCGAAGAGCGCGGGAGTAAATGTTGCCATACAGCACCAGAGGCAATGGATGCGGCAATCGAATTACTCGAAGAACTGTAAGAGCAAGCGAAAAACATACACATATACAACCCTATCCTAACATCTCTCCCACAATGTAGATGCACCTACCTCCCCGAAAGATACCCAAGCATGTTCACCAAAACTACAACTGGAATCACCAACAAAGTAACCAACGAAACCTTCAACATAACCCAACGCCCACTCCCCGAAGACCCAATGGTAACAGCAGCACGACTGGTCCAAGATGACCTAGCCCTAATGATCGAGCGTCCAGACGGTGAATACTACCTGCTCGCAGGGGCGATCCTGCTAGCCGGGTTCTGGCGACTGAGCGACAAATTCGGGATGCGACTGTCTGAAATCCACACATCCGGCGACGTGCCGCAGTTCAAGAGCAAGCTCGAGAAAGGCATGATGAATTTCTTCCGACGACTACGACCTGAAGAGCCTGTTCTTCGGAACAACTATTTCATCCAGGTTGACGATAACCTGGCGTGGTCTGACAGTATTGGGTCTGAGGATGCGGAGACTATGTCGTGGAATACGGCGGAAAAGAACCGGGCTATTGAGAATCATTTCTTTCGTTCGGAGAGGCAGTCGCTGAGGAGATTGCCTAGATCTGGAGCTGTGGTTTTTACAATTCGGACTTATTTTGAGCCTGTTACTGGTATCGTCGAGGAGCCTTATGTACCTGGGCGTTTGGCGGATGCGATTAGGAGTTGGGGGGATGATGTTAGTCGGTATAAGGGGAAGGAGAGGTATCAGGATGTTCTGTTGGAGTTTTTGGATGAGCAGCATAGAATACAGGTAGAGGGTGGGTTGGAGATTGAGAGAGAGGATGAAATTAGAAGTTATCCTCTTTGAGTGGAAATGTGATATATGAATGTGTTTTGTTTATTCAACTATTTTTGTACTTCTTCCCAATATCAGGATGGATGAGAATAGCATGCTCAAAATGTAACCAACTCCGTATTCTTACAATCGCTGAACGTGTTTAATGTAACTCAGACACAAACCAAATCATATATCCGCAACAGACCCTCTTCGACCTCCACCCCGTCTCGCATAAGCCATCTCACGCTCCTCGCGCCAAGAGCACTCATCGCGGAAGTCGCACATCCGACATTTCCACGCGTCCATGATATCCACGCCGCGTGGATCTCGCTCACCACGCCACCAGGTCACCTGGTCGGAGAGGTGGGAGGTGAGGGATATCGGATCAAAGAGGAAAGATCGGCTTCCAATGAGCTGTCTCTCTAGGTCTTCATTGGCGGCAGATGAGAGATATCTAGCTGTGAGCACCGGGGAGAGGAGGGTTGGGTATGATTCTAAAAGCTCTGGCTGGGAAACTGATGGGATAGATGGTGCGATTGATTGTGTGTTGGGGGAATGCTCGGGGAGGAATGTGAGGCGGAGTTGTTGTATCATGAGACTCCAAAGACGGGAGAGATTGTTGTGTGTTAGGAGGAGGCTGGTTGAGTCCTCGCTAGCTTTAGAAGGACCCTCGTTCTGTTCGGACTCTTGGGAGGAGAGGGCGTCGAAGAATTGGTCGTTCAGGCCTCCAACCTCCGAAATGAAGGCGTTCGTGAAGGGTTTTTGGGCGTCGAATTCGTAACGAGTGGCAAGGCGGTCAATAGTGACATCGTCACTCGTGATCATCCGGTTTAGCATATGATAGTAGAGTTGCAGCTGTAGAAGAGTAGGCCGGAACCCTGTGCTCTTGACAGTCGGTAGCGATCGGTTGCCCTTCGTCTTCACGTCTGTCAAATAAATCCGGCGCAGGTTATATACCTCTGGAGGCAGTTCCGGTTCAATATGTCCCGTTTCCTCAAGTTCATTCTGCCCCAAGTCCGAAAGCTTCATCCCGCCTTGCGAAGAAGAAAGCAGATAGTCTGACAAAGACATCTGATACTCCGGCACGGCAGCACGCGACGCTACAGCATCCGCATAATACCCAGCAGCAGTAGCCTCGAGCTCCGAGTTGGGACATTCGTATGATAACTCATCAATAACACCATTGACAAATTCCCCATCGACAACGCCCCAAACCTCCAGCTCACGCGTAATGCCATAATCGCGCAGCATGCGCAGTCCCTGAATAACATTCCATATCCTGAGACCCCACGCATCCTCTTTAGTCGTAACTTCCACGGGGACAGTGGTATATATCTCATCCTCAAGCGTCTTGTGCATAGAGCTACCCTTCTTCATTGCAGCAGTCGGCTTCTTCCGCCCATGTTTGGTCAACGTGAGCCAGTACTGCAGCTCGCACCAAGCTGGTGAAACGAGATCAGTCACGGAGAACGCTTTGTTGGGTGCTTGTCGGTACCGTTCGACGGGGGTTCGAGTGTCAAGGGCCGCGGCAGTGGGATCCTGTTGTATCCATTCGGCCTCGCGCACTGCGTTGCGCTCGCGTTCTCTTTCTCGGCCCTCAGTTGAACTAGAGTTCTCGACTAAACGCTTCGGAGAAGATATTGTCAGTTCAATTCGGGTTGAATGTAATGGGACCAATTCATAATAATAAAAAGTGTCTCAACAAGGGGAGAGGTAAAGACAAAAAGCATACCAAACGGGCTGTTCCTGTTGCTGTTGTGAGCGCACGTATTTGGCCTACCCCTTGCACTCGCATTCGCACCCCATCTAACCGCCTGACCTGGTCGAGGCTGCGACTGCCGCCATACCGAGCGAGGCCTTTCCCGGCCCGGCACCTTAGGCAGGCGAACGCTGGGCTCATCCTCGATATCTGCAACGAGAGCCTCTAGAACTGCCGGTTGCAATGACTCAAAATCGGCGAGTTCTGGGGATTTTGGCGCGGCGATCTGTTCGATGGGCGTTGGGGTCGAGATCCAGGTTGTCGAGAACGAGGTGGCGTCGGCGTCGGCGGTCGCATATTCCGCGACGGCTTTGTTCAGCAAATTGTTTAGCAGATCCTCTTCATCTGGTGTGAAGTCGGATCCGTAATCAGAGTCCTCATTTATCTCTGGGCAGGACATGCCTGCGACCCGAAGGGTATCATATCCTGTATAGATGGAGTTGATGTTCGGGTGCGTCCTTGCGTTGTGAGCCTTAAGAATCCCGTTCCTCTTACTGGCTGGCCACGTACGTAGAAAATATTAGATATTGCATAGAATGCAAAGTAGCAAAAGAGACTGTCTATTGATCTAAGTAATTGCTCTTGGTATCCCATGCATCGCTCCAAAACAAAAAAATGAAAACTTCCCCCATATTCGGCAGGGATCGATAAATCTATACGTCCACTCAACCTCAACTGTACTTTTAGTCTATTGTTCATGCATTCATACAGTCCCAGCAGAGACCATATTTTCCCCAGAAACAGCATGCAATGCACCGTTCGTCCCCTCTGCTGCTGCACGCGCCTCAGCAGCCGCAACCTCCTTAGCAGCCTTCTGATTCAACCAGCTCAGATAGGTCTGCCAGCCAACCGCAATGCCCCCGGAGAAGATATTCCGGAACTGTGGCGGCACATACATAAACATGAACGCGGTAACAGCCGGCCAGAGCTTGGCGCTGTTTTGGATGCTAACTGGGAGAGCTTTCTTCAACCGCTCCCAGGTCTCGTCGAGCGTCGCGCCAGCAAGCAGAGAGTGCACGCTAAAGAAGTACGTGTTGAAGATGGGTGTGAAGCACGTCTGCTGCACGACGACTTTCGTCAGGATCGAGAGGAACTTGCTCGGGTAGTTGAAATGGTTTCCGAGCCACATAAACCTAGGGTGGTTATATCAGTTAACTGGTACATATTCATACCGAAATCCCCCACATGGTAACAACCCGATGTAAACCACTGGTCGCATGTCACATAACCGCATCACAGAACATACCATTTATAAGACGGAATACTCGACCCAGCCCCAACACACAAATGCCGCAGCGTTCTAAGCGGATCATAACCAGCGCTCACAGTTTCCCCATCCACACGCGCAACCACATCCCCATCCTCCGAATCTGGTATCGTAGGCGCAGGAACCTCCGAGGGAAATAGCATCTGTGCGCTCAGATCCCCACACAGGTATATAACAATCGAACTCCAGAACTGCGTAGTGTACGGCTTGCGCTCCTGTGCGCGCGCATACCATCTTCCAAACTTCCCCACCGGACCTGCCTTTATCACCTCACGGAATCCACGGCGCACGGGTGTAGTCGCTGCTCCGGCTGCAGCAGTAGCGGCGGGAATAGTGTCTGGCAGCTTTGGTGGAGTGGTGGTTGAATGGTGCGAGTATGAATGTGACAGTGCGGGTGATGTATTTCTCTCGGGTGCCTTCCCTGTAGAGGGGTTGGAGTTGTAGCGGCGTTGTGGGCGTCGGCGCAATAACTGGGGTTGGGATCTGGGGGTTATCGATCGGCGGAGGGAAGAAGTTGAGGGTGAGGTCGAGGCCCTGGATAAGAGGCCATTTTGGAGGAGGCTCATGTCCAAGACCACGCCTAATTATTTAAAAACTGCAAACAGTTGAAAGTGAAAGAGTTAAGAAGATCAGAAATTCGAAAACAATGCGCTTTGAAATCCGACCTCGGGGTTTGTGGCGATAAGAGCCGAAAAGCGGGTGAAATCAGTGCCGGATGCAGGTTCCGATTGGATTTGGGATTTACTCAGGATTTACTTAGGATTTACTCTATGAAAAGATGTAAACTTGAACTTATTTGCACTGATATAAATGTATTTCTGTAAAAATCAAACTCCAGCTCTATATAATGCATCCCATAAAAACATTAGTCGGATGAGGTTGCGCTCAGTATGATATGAACGGGTATCAAAATAAAAACAAACGCATAACATGCAAATAGGGAACTTTTGGTAACAGGAGAGGAAAAATGTCAATAGAAACTATGATTATAGTCACACAGGCATGTATAAGTATGACAAGCCCGGACAAGAGATGGTAAGGGGAGAGGGGGTATAAACAAGCTGCTCAGCAGCCGTCTATTGCTTGAAGGATTCACGAGTATGAACACGATCAATATCGTAAGGGTTTCCCTCATAGGTAATTGAGCGAGCCAACGAGGCAGTAGTGCGGTTGGAAGCGACAGATTGCGCACGGCTGCGAGGGCGTTCAGTACGGGGAAGTTCGTCAACACCGTCCTGGGACTCGCTGGAGATTGAGCCTTCGAGCGCAGGAGCCTCTGTGCGATCGTATTCCACTTTCTCCTCTGCGGGTGGTGCACTGAAAACCTGTTCCTGCATCTTGCGCATGAATGCGTCGGACTGGGCGGCGAACTTGCAACGGGTGCGGATCGCGGGACCGTACTTGTAGAACAAGAATGGGAAGGGTACGCAGGCAAGCGCTAGGAAGGCCGGGATCGATGATGCCCAGTGAATACCTAGGTTCTGGTACATGTAGGTGGTGAAGAGAGGGAAAGCAGCACCGAAGAGGGAACGGATAACAGAGTTGGCAGCCAACACGGAGGCGGCGAAGATAGTGTAGGAATCGATAAGGTAGTTCATGATGCTGAGGAAGACCAGGACCATTCCGAAGCCAAAGGGAACACCGGCTGCGATGCTGACCATGAAGTGGACTGAGGGGTCGTTGGTCCATGCGAACCAGAATAGGCCAATTGGGATTGCGACAGATGCGAGGAGGCAAGGCGGGAGACGTGCCTCCGGTGGTGCGAAGCCCTTATGTTTGTTGGATACCCCGATATAGCGCTTGTTGTCCCAGATGGAGTAGGTGACAGCAAACAACATGCCAATCATGATACCGAGGAAGGCGAGGCCGCCAACACCCTGGTTCCAGCCGCGAGACTTCTGGTAGACAATAGGGAAGGCGGCAAACATCATGTACAAGGTACCGTAAACAATAGCCATGTAGAGAGATAGCAAGAGCACGATAGGCTCCTGGAACAAAAGGATCCAAGGACGGGAGAGTGACAGCTTGAAGGACTCCTTAAGATTGATCTTGCCTTGGTCGATTTCAAGCTTACTCCGGTAGACCTTGCCTGACAGCTTCGAGAGTCTCTCCGCACGGCGGCGGAGAAGCACAGGGGCATAGGTCTCGGGGATCAGTAGACCACCAATGATCCAGACTGTACCAGAAAAGGCGGCAAGGAAACCCATAACCCATCGCCAGCCACCGTCACTCATACCAATAAATCCACCAGCGATGGGGCCGATGATAGGACCAAGGAAAGGTGCAGCGGCGAACAAACTCATAGCGATACCTCGCTGCTGAGCGGGGAACATGTCCGCAATGACACCACCGGCATTGGTCAAAGGCGAGGATCCAAAAGAACCAGCGAAGAATCGGAAAATGATAATGGACCAGGCATTTTGAGAACCTGCAACACCGGCATTGAAAGCTGTGAGGGCGGCGTAGGTAGTAACGAACAGGATTTGGCGGCCAAACAGCTCACTCAATGGAGCCCAGAGCAACGGTCCGATCTATATCAAAGCAAATAACGTTAGTATACATGCAAAGCAGATTACGAAAGCTCGAAAGCTAACATCTAGGGTGTCGATGTCTTACCGCGAAACCGAGAACGAAAAGCGAGACACCAAGAGTGGCAACTTCTTGCCCGATGTGAAATTGCATCATGATCTCCTGAATACCGCCGGTGTAGGCAGATGATACCAGTGAAACGGCCAATGTTGCGATGGCCACCAGCATAGTAAGAGTCCATTTCCTCACCTCACTGAAGTTCATGGGATTGCGGGGGTCATTGGCAATCCATGTTACTGCATAAGGATCCTCATCTGTTCCTGAACCAGGGTATGGGTGATCGATAATCTCTTGAGTGACGGCTCCCTGGTCAAAGACCAAGCGCCAGAAGGGGATTTTCGTTGGAGCAGAGGGCTCAATCTTGTCCGAGATGGACTCCGAATCTGTCATGGTGGGGTAGGTAATGAACTTGCGATAGATGACGAAGTATATAAAAAGGAGGTGGGGGACACCTGAATCTTTGCGGGACCTCCAAGGAATGCCGAGAAAAGATGAGAACTGGAGAGCCTTCCGGTCATATATAAAGGGGGCGATCAATTATATGCAGATAAAGTACAAAGTGGAATCCGGCATAGGTGGGCCTCGGACCCGGACAAGGTATCTGACCCGATCCAAGGTTATGAGGATCTGGGCCATCCAAGGTTCCAATGTATAGATATCAAGCATTTTTGCTTTTATATCGATTTCATACCTACCTATATCAGTATATAAATATACTATAAATTAAAGGCTATAGTACAAATATACAGATTCAGCCCTGGAGATGCGGCGGCAACCCTGAATGGAACCGAGCTTGAGATCTCTGTTTGCAGCCACGTTTTTGCGCCACGTGATTTATGAACGATTTATGTCAAGCCACCTCGGGTATACGGCATCGATTTTATTGGTTCACTTTGACTAAGGTTCCACACTTCAAAGGTTCTATTTCTGATCGATTCTGCCTATTCAACGACGGAGGACTCCGTTAAAGAGATTAATTTCGTAATTTCTCTAATATCCATGGATTATCTAACATATTTCACATACGAGTGGTCCACATAAACGAGTGGTCCACCTCAAAACACCACAGTAAATGCGATATACAATATGATGTATATAATGTGCATAATTCAACAATCCCAGTGTTGCATAACTCGGACCTGTCCACACATTTGGACATTCGGCATTGAATTGCCCTCCAAACTGACAACAGATCTAAAGTTTTATCGGAATATCTAAGATAATCTCCGGTGCACGTTCGTGGACGGAGACATAAATCGGGTTTATAATCCTTATGACCGACTAAACTCCATACACATATGTACTCCCTCATTCGGGTATAGTATTATGATTATCAATCCTTTATGGTCAGCCCTGGAGCCTCCCGGCCTTGTGGACCGATGTATATGCATGGTGGAGCTGCAGCTGTTGAATGCCGCAAAGTCGGGGCATAACTACTCCGTACTCCGTCCCGGTGTCAACGGCGTGACTTGCCTTTGTACTTGTCTCGGCGATATCTTTGAAATCACCTCGCATTCGGGCCTTAAAAAATACTATCAGACCACCAGTACCCTCCAAAACGGCACTAGTGCTGCTCTCAATAAGCCATATACAGATACTTATCTGTAGAGGGAGATGCATGTATTGATCGCTCAGGCCACATGGGCCATAAAATACGTCTATCTGACACCCACGGACTGAATCACCTGTCATATTGGGCACTCAATTAATGTACACAATCAATGGGATCAAAGGTATCTCCAACCCTGGATTGCAGGTTCTAGTTTCTGCAGTTAATCAATTATCCCATGGATCGACCCTGAAGAAAATTCTGCAAAGTACATGTAGATATAAAATGTCAGATCTCCGAGATATTCCCGCTGCACTGTTTGCTTGGTAAAACCACACCCCGAAGTGGCTTGCAGGGAAGAATTAAAGACCAGGGAAATCGAAACCACCAAATTGTAGACGCTAGAATTTTCCATAGAGGCTTGGCATCTTCTTTTTCGCCTCAGGCCATTGCTGGATTGGGCTGAGAATAGATACATTTGCCACCAGACTACACTACCTTGATCTTAGTACCCAAAATAGTTATACGTGTCAATTCGTATCAGTAATTACTCCTAAGCTTCAGCTATCTAGTTCTCTAAATTCAAATCTTTTCCATTTCTGTTGTCAGTAAGATCAAAGAAACAAAACACGCGTTCAAGTCACTCCGTCCCCACTTAAAACTGGCATGACAGCTAGGATAACCTGAACCGCCATCCAGCCTCTGGTTCAGCCCTGGAAGTAGATCACCTGCCCAGAAATCCATGTACGCAGTATCAGACCATTAAATACATTGCCGTAGAAACGTGCTCCAGTTGCCTCTCATTTATATACTGATATTGATACCAGGGACTGTATTCATCTGATCTACTTTTTGTTCTCCATTCGAGCTCGGTCATCTGATACTATCTATCCTACACGGAGAATCCTGATTCATTAGGGAATATTCCTCGTGATATGAAGAATGAGTCATTCTCATATTCTACAGCACAGGGCTGCCTCCTTTATGACGTGTGAGCTCATTGTGACTCAATCCTGATCGATTCGCGATCTTGACTTGGAGCTGCTTGTGTGGCGATTGGATCCTGCTGTCTGAGCAGTGTAGTATGATGTATGATGGGTGTGAACTAGGAAACTCGAGTCCAAGTTGCGTGTTGTCTGCTCTTTAGTCCCTTGATTGTGTTGTTTCGTTCTTAGATTTGATTGGACTTCCAAGTCCCAGTTGATTGTTGCATCAGGGTCAAATCAAGGTGAAGTCATAGTGCTTTGGATACCAGTGTCCACGTTCTTTTGGCTGTTTTTCCATAGTCAATAACTGTTCCAATTTCCAAGTCGGAGGTCTGTTTCTTGTTGTCTACTTGTAGAAGTCTCATACTATGATGTTACCTCTTTGTTGTGCGATGGGAGGAAACCCTCCGGCATGATTCGGGGTGGAATTGTATGTAGAATCACTTGTTTCCATGTTGCCTTAGGAATAATCATGCTCAAACATGGGGTACTCTATTATTGCTGGTTAAATAATTTGCCACCTCATTTTGGATAGTACTAGTACTAAGCCTGGAGAGGTCACCAGTCTAGATGGAAAGGCGACGTTGCGACCGAGGTTCGCCTGACGCGACATTGAATTCCGAATTCAAAGAAAACATAGAAGGCACAAGACCCCTCGGACGAAAGGATGAGCGGCCCAGTATGTATGGAGAGGACGCGTCGCAGATAACTATATGTTACTGTTTACCAGGAAGAAGAAGGTTGTTGAATCATAGAAGACAGCATTAAAGCGTCTTGTCATGAGATGATGCGCGCTAAGGCATCATGTGAAAGGGAGGCCCATAATGTACATGCCCATGACTGATCCATCAACCGATGGCTAGCAGCAGCATCGATAAAAAAGCAAAATTGCGAAGCAACCCGGTGCCGAAACCCATTGATATTTGAAAGCAAACCCATCATGTATCGCCAGTAGTCATGATAAAAAGATAAAAACAAACCCCATGATCGCCTTTCAGAAACCCAGCTCGTTGAAAAGAGAAAAATTACGAGCGCTCGCCACGGAGACGGCGGGCCAACTGGATGTCCTTGGACTGGATGGTGACACGCTTGGCGTGGATGGCGCACAGGTTGGTGTCCTCGAAGAGAGAGACGAGGTAGGCCTCAACGGACTCCTGGAGAGCGCCGATGGCAGAGGACTGGAAGCGGAGGTCGGACTTGAAGTCCTGGGCAATCTCACGGACCAGACGCTGGAAGGGGAGCTTGCGGATGAGCAGCTCAGTGGACTTCTGGTAGCGACGGATCTCACGGAGAGCGACGGTACCTGGGAGTGGAATGTTAGAATATGTTCTAAAGTGTACTCGGTATATGTCTTATTTTGACATGAGATGGAACTTACCAGGCTTGTAACGGTGAGGCTTCTTGACACCTCCGGTGGAGGGAGCGGCCTTGCGAGCGGCCTTGGAAGCGAGCTGCTTACGGGGAGCCTTGCCACCAGTGGACTTACCTATTTGAGACAGTTAGTAAAATGTTTCTCAACGCGTGAACGCGTCACCAATCCTCTCCTCATGGAGATGACTAATCAGGCGTCGACGAGGTGGGACATGGTGGTTTTTATATAATAAAAAGAAATACTTACGGGCAGTCTGCTTGGTACGAGCCATCTTTGATGATAGACTTGATGTAAAAGTGGTTTTGTTGATGAAAGAGTTGGTTGGTGGAGGATGGATGTAAAAAGGAAGAGAGAAGAGGGTGGGGGAAGAGTATTTGTAGGAGACGGGAGGGGGGAATTGATCTGGGAGGGTAACCACGAATCAGGGGGAGTGAGCCGATCAGGATCAGTCATGAAATCCAGTGCGTAAGACTGGGGACTGCGTAGCGTGTAGCCCAGAGACTAATTTGCGGTGAGCTCTGATTGGTTGAACTGGATCAAAGTGCTGGTACTGCCAACTAAGCGAGTCTTGAACCAATAAGAGTGCAGGATCAGGGAGTATAGAATGTCAACCCTTTGAATTCTTGATCTTGCAACCAACCTCCCTTGAATGAATAATTAATGCATTCTGAAGTATTTGCCATGATTGGGAATGTATAATTATTATATTTTAATTCTAGATTTACATTGTTGGTGGCAGATTATAGGAGGATCAAAGATGGACCACACCAAAGTTGGCGTTCCGACTCTGGGGTCTCCCGGTAGATCAAGGTTGGTCTGTGATCCTGCACTCTCATTGGTGGATGTCATCCCTAGCGCGTGATTTCCCAATCTTCGCTGATTCCCGTATCATACAAATATCCTCTGTCCACTTCTGTTTCCTTTCCCTCTTTTTCCATCAATTCCAACGATAATCTCCCAACTACCAATTCCTCTTCATCCCACTTCTACAACCCCCTTTTTCTTTTAATCCATATTCAATATGTCTGGCCGTAAGTTTACCCCACACTTCTTCACAATAAACGCGTTCTAACGCGTCTCATTTCAGGCGGCAAGGGTGGAAAGGGTCTCGGCAAAGGTGGTGCCAAGCGTCACCGCAAGATTTTGCGTGACAACATTCAGGGAATTACCAAGCCCGCCATCCGTCGTCTCGCACGTCGTGGTGGTGTCAAGCGTATCTCCGCTATGATCTACGAGGAGACCCGTGGTGTCCTCAAGACCTTCCTCGAGGGTGTCATCCGTGACGCTGTTACCTACACTGAGCACGCCAAGCGCAAGACTGTCACTTCTCTTGACGTTGTCTACGCTCTCAAGCGCCAGGGCCGTAAGTTTCCACGTGTCTTTCCGTTTACAGAACGCGTCTCTAACCTTCCTCTTCAGGTACCCTCTACGGTTTCGGTGGCTAAATCATTTCTGCTTTTTTTTTCCGGGCTGGTTCACGGTACGATGGGACGTTGGGGTGTTCTCTGATTTATTTTACTATCATGGGTCTCTGGGTTTGCTTTTCATAACACTCGATTACCACTATTGCGCGTCCATAGTGTTCGCTTCTGAGCTTTTCTGTATCATAGCAGCCTCTTTACATCACGGCTGGCACCATGGACATGGTGGGATCAAGCACTCAAGTGCGATCCGATACGAATACAATCAAATCTTGAAATATTCTTTTACTCCTTACATCTAATACTTCCTAGTGTACATCTTTTGTGTCTTGTCTCTATTTGCTTCGCTTGTATTTTTGGTCCTTGGCACCCTCTTCTTGCCCGTTAAGACTTGGTATTTTTTATGTTCGTAGTTGATGTCTTGGTATTTTTGCGTTTGCTTGACGCGTTGTTTTGACTGTCTGAGGCCTCCTTTGCAATGCTCAACATATTAGTCCCTCGTGTATTCCAAGGCTATGGAATTTTATTGTGTATCAGTCTTATTGACACAATATAGCTATTTTTAATGGCCGTCAATATATGTCTATTTTACTTTCTGCCATGCCATCGTTGGTTTTGGGTAAATTGATAACGTGCATGGAATACCATATACGCGTGCCTATACCAACCTCATCTTGCTTTTTTTTTGTATTTCCATCTAGTACATATAATCCAATGACCGTTTTATCTGCTTGTGCGGCATGATGTCTCGGTATGGTATAGTGAAGATTGTGTGAGGAGTACGTGTAGGTGGTTATAGTGTTGCAAATATATATATACTAGTGCCACTACTTGACTGAACTCCTGGTCGATACATCGAATGGTATGAACCCCATACAAATCAAATGCAAATTACATGCAAAGAGAACCGACAGGTTGCTAATCGCCCAATTATCCATACTGACTATGTACATAAACTACTATGGCGTTGCGTGGAAGACAGTACTAGCCAAAGTTGAACCCCCGAAAAAGGCGGTTCAACTTTACTTGGCACTGTGCAACACGATAAATCCCCATTTACCAACAAGTAAGCCCCAAATGTACCCGTTCTACATAGGAATAGATTGAACAATGAGGTCCAAACTGGACCGTCTCTGCTTTCCCGTTGAAATGCAACAGAAGCCCATCTGCCATACTAAGATCTACTTGAACCCCCCCAAGAAGGGGTTCAATTTTTCCCTGACATCACAGCCGTATACTAGGGAAAGTGTGGAACCGTCGACACCCTTGCAAAAATTCAAACGAACACCAAGATACAAAAGGAGACAAAAAAAAAAGAAGGCGGCGACAGATTGGATACACCCGACAGCGAAAGACAGACCATAGGGCAGAAATGCAGGTCAACAGGCAAAGCAAACACCAACCTGCACGACTGCTACCACCCATTGAAGAATGCATATAAACCCCCAGAGTTCCTCCCAGTTCTTCCCCCCACACCCTGCCCTCAGCCTTACCAGTAACCTAAAACCACAAAAGCGTCTGAACCTCTTACACCCAGGGCCCACCACCGTCTTGCCACAATGAAGAAAAAGAAGCCTCCAAACCAGCAACCCAACGCCCAGAATGCGCGGCCAGGGAAGAAGAAGAGCAGCAGCAGTAGGATGAGGACGAGAAATACAAGACCCCAGTCAATGAATTCCTGCACGCCATAGCAAGGTACCAGATGCCCATACAAAGACCGGAGACGCCACCAACGATACAACAGTATGCACCATAACCCGAGATACAGCGACCTGACCATTGTGTGTGGAGGCAATGAATATCATGTACGCAAGTACATAGTTTGCCCACGGTCGGACTTCTTCGCCAAAGTATGTGACAATGGGTTCCAGGTGAGACATGAAGGTGGCAGGAACAACATACAAGTTTTGCGCATTGGCTAACCCAACCAAGGAATCATCCACCAACAGGGTTGCACGACAAAAAGAGCCGGTATTGGTTAGAGGAATGATTGAGTATCTCTATTATCTGGACCACAAGGTGCCACCTCGCGAAACGGACGTATTCATCAGTCTCGACAATATGGCCTCGGACACGGACACGGGCGGCATGGGGATTCATAGCGAACCACCCGAAGACACAGTGACGACACTCGATCCCATATCGGTCCATATTTTGATGTATTCCCCCGCAGACCGAATGCTAACTGAAGGGCTGAAGCTTCTCCCAAAGGGCAAAGTTGAGCAAGAGCTGGGCCAGCGACTGATCCCGGGAATATTCACGCATGCCATGACCCAGATATACAACTCGACACATGAAAGCGAACGAGGTCTGCGAGACATGGTAATTAGAGCGACAATGGACAACTTCAAGGAGTTGAGAACGGCAATCGTACCCCGGGTCTTTCCCCCTGTCTTTCCGGACAGCTTGGTGATATCAATCCCACAATTTTCCTCCGACCTGGCAGTGGCGATGGTAGAGAAGACGGTATCCGACTGGGAACGCCATGGACAGTGTACGACAGACTGGAGAAGCCCATACTACTAGCCACGAAGTAAGAATCCGGAATGCTGAATTGACACTTGCAAGGATCGATACAAGGGATTGGTTTACCATGCAAGCAGACCTTAGGCGATGTAGTTGAATACAAGGAAACGAGAATATCACACAATCAGTACACACAGGTTTCCAAGAAATGCCACAGACCGAGGTTGACAAAACAATACCAGACAAACAGAGCAGCCATGTGGGAACTAAGGTGTCAATCCCTACACCCCATGATGACTCAATTACCACTACAAAAACCATATACCAGCGTGACCATATGCCTACACCACCACACAGACTACAGACAGCAAGACGACTGACGAGATCCCATAACTTGACTGCCTCAATCAACAGACAGCACAAACAACTGTTGAAGATACACACATCCAAAACCAGAATAATCCTGACCCTGAATCGCCTGCCACCAGTAAGGTTGACGAGACCTAGTCTACTCATTTCACAGGCCTCCAACCCGCGGGTTATACGTCAGCCTACCCGGTCATTATTGTAGACATTCCCAGATGCCCCCAGAAACGAGCCCTGGACGCTGCGAAACAGAAGACGAACTGGGGTATGGCGAGAAACGTGGCCAAAGACGACGCTACACACAGTTGATAGGTAATGGATCAACATGCTTGGAGACTTGCTCCGGACACATCTATGCATATGGCCTTTGGTGTTCACCAGGGCAAGTGACCAGCCAATTGTCCGAACGGGGCTTCTAAATACCGAAAAATCACGATGACAGAGTCAGCTATGCCCTGAACCGTGCAGGACAGGAATATGCTGCAATGTTTACGATTGATTCGACACATGCCACTCGGCCAGTCTGCATATCAACTTGTCCGGCACTGACCCAACCAATAACCTTTACAAGAGACTTGGACATTCAAATTCGCACGTCAAGATAGTCGCAAATACAAACAGGCAACCGTAGCCGTGGTGGAGGCACCATCTATGTCGACATGGACCAGGGCGTTGCATTTTATGCATAAGGGCTCATACATCGGACGGGCTCAAGAATGAATATGATTCAAATACCTCCCCATGGCGCAATAAACGCTGAGGTGTAATATTTTAGAGTACAAAATATAAAGAGAAATCATATGAAAAGAAAAGCCAAAATAAAACCAAAAAAAAATATAGACATAGCATGTCCTGGTTTCGATCCAGGGTCCTCCGGGTTATGAGCCCGGCGCTCTTCCCCTGAGCTAACATGCTGGGATATTGAAAATTGAGAAGATCTTTGACTATATTAGCCAATTGTTTAAAACACTAAACAAATGCCTCTTATGGAAATAAACCATCGAAGAGCTTGTGACTCCCTCTGTGCTGGAGCCAACCAACTTCCCCAGGTCACCTAGATTACGTTTAACTCTGATCTAATAATCAACTATATGAATGAGATATAGACATCACTGTCTACTCGCGAAATAGCTATCCTGAAGTAACGACCAGTATGTCGATTCGACTCCCTGTAAGGCCCAATCTTCCGCTTCAACGGCCATATCTGGGAATAGCATGCTGTCATTGCCAGGTTCAAATTCCATGAACATGCCATCTATGCTAAAGTCCATGGACTGTTCTGGAAGCAGAGAGGAGGGAATTGGCCCTGGTGTATATGTGGCGACCGGGGGTTGCCCTTGCTGGGCGTGCATATTGTTGTTGACCCCAAGACTTTCTCTGGGAGAAATAGGGATTGGTGCTGCGTTTTCCCCCATGCTTGGGTGGAAATTAACGGCCCCAACGTAAGGGATGCTCAGACGGACAAGTCCGGGGTCAGTCAGATTTGTGTTTCCGTTAGGCGACGAGTCAATCGAGTCCAGAATAGGCATCATCTGTTCAATAATTTCGGCAGATGCTTTCGATACTTTATCGTGGTTCATAACTGCCAGAATCCTCTCCCTGACCACCATGATCAACTTTCTATCCTCCTGTTGCTGAGCGAAAGAGAGTATGGGTTGTGGCTGACTCGTATTCCCGTGCTGCTTGAGATAGCTCAACAACAAAGTCATCGCCGCAATTAAAGCCGCGTAGTCGACATGCCGACAGGAGAAGGGACTGTTCACCAGTGCCCGGAAGCTGATAAAGCGCTGAAGGACCTCTCGACTTGACCTGGTACAAGTTGCTTTGCTGTAGTGGTATCGATTCTCAGTTGGATCGTGGAGCATGTAAGGTAGGTGCAGCAGAACCAGGAGGCTGTAGTGGTGGATTTGAAGCAAAATACACATTATACGGCTTATGATGACATGGTCATCATCTTCAAAGGTTTGGACACTGGGTTCGGCCCACCAGCCCGTCTCCATGCTCCGAGCTGCCGCCTCCAGGTCAAAATCGATCGCCTGTGTCACCACGTAGTCTTGGGTGCTCTTGTTTCGGTTGCGTTCCACGATGCGAGCGCTTGCCACTGTTTGCAGTCGCTCCAGCCGTTCCATGGCCGTAAGCCCCTGCATAGCTTCGTCACTAGCAAAGTTGCTGTCTAACGACCCGACTGGCAGGCCAAGTATGAGGGAAAGATATCGATCGCGATAGGTGATTCGAAACCAAATAATCTCGGGTGTAATCCTCTTTCTGGGGTTGGGGGAAGGGTCGGCCGAATTCAGAGTGTTGCACTTTGCTCGGTCAATGCCCATGAACTGAGCAACACTCATGGCCCTGCGAAAGGTAAGCCAAGCCTTGCGGAGGTTTCCGGCATTTTCATGCCACAAGCCTTGCATTATGAGGCATTCGAGGCCCTCCTGGGTGCATACCAGGTTGTCGTTCGACGTCACATTGTTCGCAACGATGTTGATTATGCCAGCCATGACCTCCGCCCGGGACGCTTTGAGCTGTAGATTCTCGTAGTCAAATTCAGGCCTCAACTGTTGGATGCAAATCACCAGCTGCAACAATTTTCGTGCTAATACAGCAGGGTGACTTGTAGCCGGGGGAATATCGCAGATAGCCGATGACATCTCTGCTTGGCCTTGAATGATGTCACGGAACGAGTAGAATTGCGAGGCTATGAAGTGACTGCCGGTGCTGAACTTGATGATGGTGTCCACACTCTCCTGATGGGGAAACAAGGCGAAGAGCGTCCTCGATAACTTCTCGTGCCGCGAGCTAGCTTTTCCTACAGACGGTTGGTTTGCGAGGAAAGATTCTGGTGTCATCATGCCCTGGCTCGATTGTGCTGCTGTGTTCATCTGCCGTAGGTTGAGAAGCAGTCCGATGGGAGTATCATCGACTCCAGATGCTTCAAGCATGTCCAGCCCTCGGTGAATGTTGCTCTCGGTTGGCAGCGTTGACGAGTCTCTGCGCAACCTCTCTGTGCTCGGGGTGCCATTATTACCTGAATCTTCGGGTGTAATCTTCTCGACTAGCTTTCCCATGACTCGCTCCAGTTTTTCCAGTCGTTGAGCCATTCCTCGGTCGGGCTTTCTCCTGGGCAGGGTCTCGTCGATGAACTCCTGGCTTCTACAGGGGCTGCCTCGGGTTCGACATGGAAGGCATACATTATCGTCATCTGTGCTGAACTGGCATCTTATCTTGCGTCTACGACCTGTTCACTGGGTGTCAAGGGGAGAAAGAATGAGACAGCTGGCACGACAGTTCGGCTTACACTCCCAGCAACTATGAGTCCCCTTGCGAAGCTTTCTCCGTCTCGAAGCAAAGTCAGCCCCGGTAAATTGGCCTGACATCCCGAGTGCTAGTCCGATGGGTGCTCGTAAGCTTCAGATGAGAGGGAAGGATCAGGCCAACTGCGAAATGGACGAATCACGGACGAAAATCAGCATCTGTGGGGCAAATGTAGACCAACACCTGTTAAATACAGGCTGAGCTCTAATCCAACTATATCTTCTTAGACTAGGTAAACTTGAGGAGCAAAGTGCACAAGAGAATAATGGATTCGTGTCGATAGCATTCGTCCGTTCGGACGCCGACTCCCGTTGATGTTACCCTCGATCTAACCTGATTAGTACTTTCGCCTAAATACCGCTTGACGGCTAACCCAGGGTCACCTTTGCTGATTCTCTTATCTTTGGAGATGTTGGAATACATTAGAACGATGAGAATTCAGAGTAATAGGAAAGCCATAATACACTACTGGGAAGGTCAAAACTAATTAAATCGCCAGGGCAAACAAGGCAAACATCATTCCTTTGCCCACTGTTTCCCACTCCATAACGATTCCGTTGTCCACAACCAGTAGTCTCGTCCCTTCATCAAACACACTAGGAAGCTAGGGAGTCGGTATCCCATTGCTATGCCGACGCCATTACTCTTTCCGATCGGTACCAGTTGGCTTGGACGGTCATCCTCGATAAACACACGGTCCTCACCGGACGCTCTGTATTGCCCGGGAGCCATAGACAAGTCCCGCTTCATGTTGGCGCAGAGGATAGGGATGGCCTTGAATAGAGAATGTACAGCTGGTTGCTTTACACATGATGCCACGTCGCCGATGGCGTAGATCCGAGGCCCAGCTTCATCCACCCTGAAGGCTCGACTGCAGTTGACACGGCCGTCCATCGTGAGGAGAGCTTTTGGAATGAAGTCAGTGTTAGGCTTTGTGCCCGTAGCCGGGATATATAGGTCGGCATTGATTATATCACCGGAGTCCATCGTCAAAACCGCCTTACTGCCTACGCCGTCGGCGCCTGGCTCAAGTGGTGCCACACTTGTGACTCGAATATTTTTCCAAACAGTCACTCCAACTTTTGTTAGGCATTTCTCCGCTTCCCTCGCACTAGAGGTTGGAAGAACTGCAAGTATCCTCGAGCTTGCAGTTATGACCGTGATTGACACCTTAGGGTTTGGGGGTTTCGACTGGAACCAGCGAGGAGGGCCATTCAGGAATTCCCCCAACTCACCAGCGGTTTCAATTGCGGAAGGGCCTCCCCCAGAAATGACGATATTTTTCGCATTTGGCAGGGCTCGTCTGAAGGCGGCCCAGTTCTTTCGTAAGACATTTTCGTCTTGGTTGAGTCCAAGGAGCGGGGACATTGTTGACGCTCCAGTCGCAATGACTAAGGCGTAGAATTCGACCTTCTCCGTCACGTCGACCTGAGTCTTCAAAGAAATGGTCACATTGCGGTCGACCGTATTCAGCTCAGTGGCTGTGCCATGTATAAAGCTGAAGGAGCCTTTCGGATATTGGTCGAATAATTCTGGAATGTCCACGAAGAGTTTATCCTGCGGGAACATGCTGTCCGACAGCAAAGCACGGGGACACGCCTGTCTGCAAAGGGCCTGCGAAGAGGCACTGACAAGGGTGATGCGATATGAATTTTGATTTGATACAGGAATGACATGCTTAAGGAGGTAGTGAGCCGTAGATATACCACCGTAAGAACCACCAAGGATGACAATGTTGTGGTTGGGCTGTATCTTTGATTCTGAGACCATTTCGGCATATGTGGTACACTTTCAGCACAATAATAGATGATAGCCGGAATCAATGGGCGACTGGAATATTTGAGTAAGAAAATGAGGATCATAATATTGTTTACGGAAGCCGCTCGGACGGACGAATCCATTCAATTAGTCTCTCGGGCGGACGAACATGGAGGGGATAATTAACCAAGGCCCGCCAAAGGTCAGATGGATCATGGAATAGTAATAGGTTTTTGTTGCTAAAGATCCAAGCATACTCAAAAATCCAAGAAAGTTCAACTTTGTTTATTGATTCGTCCGTCGCGGTCTCCGTGACTGGGAACTCGTGTTTCGGAGTTCAGGGTATTCACGTCCTCGTACTCAATGACCTCAATATTGGGATCTGATTTGAAACTAAGGTCATCTATCTATAAAGAGAGTAGCTAGTGAGCCTCAATTGCATACGTCTATTACTTTGGCAAAAATTTTCCTCTGAACTTTTGACATATCAATATACTATAATAGCTCTAGAAACTTGTCTGTAGGAAGTATACACTCTGCGCTGTCACTTCCAGAGATCAGACTTCAACGTTGTTTACGACTGGACACCACAAGATCTAGAAGTTACTTTCTCTTTCCAAATCAGGAAATACAGATGTTGTAGCTTGCTACCTCGTTCTTGAGACGGCATCCTGCAGCCCCAACCTATAGGCTCATTGTGATCTGTGGCGCCTAGATTAGGACTGTTGCATGATTCTATTACCTGTGCCACTGATAATTTCAGTGTAACTATGTATTTTTGTATCGCCAATTAACAAGGCATTGAAACAACTCTATATCTACCTATAGACACCGGCTTTAGGGCCTCTACAGTCAAACAAATAGCAGTTGAGCTCCTATTTATCCCAAGACCAACTAACTAAGATGTTTCAAGGGATCTGTCAAAAGGATCGTCACAAGAAATTGATCTGGAAGCTGGGTCATGATGTGCTTGGTCATTGATGGGCCCCTGGCTTCCAATTCTATACTGTGCAGGTATCAGATACCAACAAAACATAATTACGTACCATCGTACTAACAGAGACCTGTGGCGTTCCGGAATGCAGAGATAGATCGTGGCTAGCTTCTAAAATTCTGGAATAACGTGCACATAGATAGGCAACTAAGTAAGGCATTTGCCATCCCTTGCTGTCATGAGCTGCATAGCCACATCTCTTTTCTCAACAAAGGCCCTTGGAGGCTCCTTTAGAAATTTCTGACTCAAGATGACGAAGCATGCTCCGTATAGTAACTGTACCCATACGTGGCGCCCCAAGAATCTAAAGCACACACGTGACAGCCCTTTGGAACTTCCCAGGTGTGAGTCAGAACAATTAGTCAGTATTCAATTGGTCAGTATTGAATGATTGAATGACCCCAAATGACGAACGTCGGAATAATCAGTAATCAGCCACAATCAGATATGCAAAGCGAAAAAAAACTTATGAATCTGAAAACAGGAGCATAGACCTCCGACAATGTCGGCGGTCGCCGACATTCCGGGATGAAAATAGAAATCTTCCAGAAGAACGAAAGGAACGCTTTACTGAATGTAGCACTAGTGGCATGCACAAGCCACCAAAAATTCCTTCTAGAACATACGAGATATACCGAATACGATTACCTGTAGACTGTGGCTGCAGCAAGTGCTGTATGGTAACAGGTTAAACCGGCAACTTGAACGGCGTAACGGCAATACCGAGATGTGGCTGTGCAGCCTTGGCTGTTACAGCCAATCATTTACATTGAAAAACTTTTCACAGCTGCATTAGATTGCTACTAAATATGAACCTGCATGACAATCTCGCAGACCCGTCGCCGAAAAGCCCGATTAGAGTGCTGACAATTTTTTTTGGTCGGGATTGCATGCCGGTGAAAATTTTTTTCTCCGTGACCTTCTCAGATATGCAGGGGCCTTCTCTTGGTAAAGGATTGATGCCTGCCCAATTGAGAAGCAGATTATGGACATTGTAAACAAGGATGCCTTCGGTACGCAACTCCGTCCTCAGATCACTGCCCTAAAAACACCTTAGATCTACATATTCCCACTATAATTCCACTATATCTGAGTGGGCCATTGAATCTGGATACTTGGATCAGCTGAGGCTGGTTTGCCACTTCCCCGGACTATGTAGGGCCACGTTTTGGTGTAGCCTTTGGAATTCGCCAAGATCTTCCCGGGCCTGTCCACGGGAAGAGGAAGATCAAATGAATTTGGGCCAGACTGTTCCGTAGATACGGTAGACTCCCGGACCCGTTTCGGCGTGTCCAGACCGAGAAAATCACTTAAACCCCGAAAACATGCCGGTCGGGTTTATCACTGCGCTAGTGCATTTCAAAGGGAGATCCTTCAAGGTCACATGGCACCTGTTGGAATACTTTGTCCGTATTGTTGCTGCCTCCTACTTTCGCGCCCAAACAATATCTAAGCAGGAAAGTCGGGGTTTGCCGGTGCTTGCCGGTGCTTCGCTCGAAGCACCGGCTAAGAGGCCCTTGATCTGCGATCTGATACCCTAGCATTTAGTGTCTAAGCCATATGCATATGCACGGTTGACAACGCTAAAGCGGAAAATTTCGAATGTAACCCGCCGTACAGAGTACATGGCATTCTTACCACGCTACTCAAGGTCTTCCGCTTGCTACAAAGACCGCGCTAACAATTTAATCTTGAGCATCCGTGCACCATGAAAATATGAAAATATGAAAATATGAAAATCTAAAATTTAAATTTAATTACTCTCAACAAACAGTTTCTGAGTCAAAAGAGAGAAACATATGATTCACATGTGATCGAATCAACAATGCAGACCAGAAAATTAAGGCAATCAGCCCACAGTACAAAGACCATGTGACCATGATGTTAGAGCCTTGTGCATGAAATCCTTGTGTAGCCCGACAATGATAAACCCAAAGTGGGCAATTCCCACCGAGGCTACAGCAGAGCTAAGTCCTGTAGAGACAAGCGCTTACACCTGGGAGTGTAAGACATGGAAAGTATACAGAGTACAGCACTTACAGACTTCGCTCAAGATAAATTTTTTATTTTTGAAAAAAGGGTATCTCAAGATCTGGGGTCAGCTGGTCATCAAGTTCTCATACAAAAACTAGAACCAAGGACCCGTGTCCAACTTCAGCTTATCATGCCATTATGTGCATGGTCAGCTGACTATCGCGTCTGTCGAACTAGAGCGGAACCCGCCGATTGGCGCGTAGTGGGGAGACACTCGGAAGACAGTTTAGAGACAAGTGCTTCACAGCCACAATCTTGAGTATTCGAGTCTTGGAATAATTGGGACAAAGAAATTGAGAAGAATGTGCTCTGTAAGGTTTCCCCAGGTGTTGTGCAGGAATGCTACACCGTTGGGACGGTCGATCCGAACCATTGGGCACCAGCCACATGGCTCTCGATGTGGCTAGTGCCTGCAAAGAAAGCTCGAAAGTATATTTGAGTTAATATCGGCTGAATAACTCTCCGGGTTTCAATTTCAAATTTCTGGGCATTCTAATGCGTTCTGACTCACCGGAAATAGTAGATCAGGCCGAAGATGCCAATTCCCAACCAAAATTTACTATGGGAAAGGGTAAAAACTAAGGTGTGGCTCAGCCCTAGGGATATCTCCTCGGCATCTCCACCCCCGTTTTCCTAATTTTGGCCCTGGTCACCCGAGCGTAAATCGGAGCTAGTCCAAGACTACTTTTTTCTTCTTCTTTTTCTCTTTCTAAGCGACGTACTTGTAACCCTTGGCAGATCATTTGTCCCGAATTCTAAAAAAAAAAAAAAATCTATATTTATTAACAATATTAACTAGATAAACGATTATAATTGACCAAAAAGCCAAATCTCATAGAATATAGGTATGGTGGATACCCGTGGACTTGTGGCTTTTGTGTACATCCTGTAAGCCACAACTTCACAAGGGAAAAAGTGAACGAAGATCCCCAGATCAGATCAGTGGGACTCGGTAAAAAATTGGCGTATTTTCGTGATACGAATACCATCCCAATTTAGATTAGCCTTGAAATCAACAATAAATTAAAAAATGATTATTTTGATAATTACCGCTAAATATGGACAATACGGTAAATTCTTGTTCGGAGAGACCGACACATCTGGAAAGTGAGGTCATCTAAGTACATATATCAACAGGGCTCTTCTTTATTAACTCACTTCTTCCTCTTTCAACTTCATTACTCATACTCTGACTCTTGAGATCATCATATCGAGTAAGATTTACTTTTCCTCCGGTCGAGTCATTCTCCAGAACCAAACTCATCTCAACCATAGTCAACTCCATTAAAGTTCCAGCCTCTACTATCTCCATTCGATCAACCTCCCGACGTTTCCAGACTCTTCGCTACCTGAAGCTTTGAACCAAAGTGTCAATCCCAGACTTCCCCAAAAGCACGGCCACAATTGATCAGGAAATCTTAATCGGAAATTGTGCCGTCGGGTTCTATAAAAGCCCGCCTTTCCTCGGTGGCGAATACTACCCACTTTCTCTGACGTCCCCAACTCGTGATAACATAATGCTTATGTACCCACGTAAGGGTCTCATCACCGATCCATACAACTCGGAGGACATCATCATACAAGACGACCAGTACCCACCTGATTTTTATTCCGAGAACGCCTTGCACTACGCTCAATCTCGCTTGCAATCACCCTTCCAGTGCCACCTTGTACAGCTCTCCCCGCCATCTTCCACACCTTCCTCGCCTACTTTCTCCTCTCCGACCTTCTCGACTTCTTACCCGCAGACGTCTGAGGCTCAGTCTTTCGGGGCTCCTTCGATGACCCCGGCGTCTTCATACGACCCGTCGTACGACATTCAGGGTTCCAACTCGCCTTCTCACTATCTGCCTCAATATACTCATCAATATTATACGCCCATGTTGGTACAACAGCCTCTCGCTGGTAATCAGGGTTGGGATAGCAACCTGCAGTTGTTGAGCCCTGCGCGAATCCCATACCCGGGTGTGCAAAAGAGATCTTCGCCCTCGGCATCCTCGCGCTCACTCCCCCCAGGGGCGTCAGCCAACAACTACCACCGCCGATCCAACAGCGCCAACAAGCCGCTGCCCAGCCCAGTGCAAACCCCCCTCCAAAACTCATTCCTTGCGACTCCCTTCCAACATTTCGATCCCTCGTCCCAAGATGGTCAAAACGCCGAGGCCGAGTCTGCTATGAGAAAGGCGATCATGGACCAGCAAAAGCAGTCACCCCCGCAGCAAATGCAGAACGACTACTCACTGGCTCCATCGGTGTCAACAATGAGCCATAACTCACCGGTGACCCCGCAGACGACCCTCGACGAACTCGACGACGCATCCAAGTCGATGACCAATGGTGAGAATGGAATTCCCGATCTAGATTGGGGGATGGACCAATACTTACGTTTCGATGCACCTCCAGAATACAACGGCGCCAATGGTGCCATGTCAATTGGAGTCCCCAAGCTGAACAGAACCATTTCCGATATATACCAAGACGAATTATATAACCCCTCCATCATGGCAGCGCCCCAGATGTCTAAGCCGATGGGACAGAACCACCTCAACCCGCGCAATTTTATTGCCGATCGCCTACAAGCCGCCAACCAAGGACACATGTCTGCCCGTTCACAATCACCTTCCAGCAGACGGGATCGTTCACCTTTCCGTACCTCTTCCCCGTTCGCCGGTGACATGAGCAACAACGCCCTTCAGCAGTCCCAGTTGGCTACCAGCATTCCCATGGGACAAAATAGCATGAACGGCATGAACATGTCCCAGACCTCCAACACTGGAGATATCAAGACTATGTCGCCCAAGGATGCAGTATTGGATTTCCAAGATGGCGATGATTCCATGCCTCTGTTCCCCCCTGGTCAGAGTGATTTCAACCTAGGTGATGCGCTTGGCTTGCGACGCGATAGCGGCTCAATGCGACCGATGGAAGCATTTCCTCAATATACGGCACCCAGCATGGCGCAACCACAGTTCGCATTTTCTGAACCCCAGATGCAGCGCCCTCAGAGCAATCTCTTGCAGCAGAGTACCGAATTCCCTTCGCTTCCAGCAGTGGAATCTACGGAGAGCTCTCCTCCAAGCCAGATGAACATGCCAAATACAGAGGGTATTTCTCGTCCCGCCGACACATCTTCGGATGCGGGTACCTACACTTGCACCTATCACAACTGCTCATACCGCTTTGACTCCCCCGCCAGACTCCAGCGACACAAGCGCGAGGCACACCGGCAAACAACACCGGGCGGCCACCTTGTTAGCCGTGATACCTCGCTCCGTAACTCCCAGGCTGGTCCACACAAGTGCGAACGCATCAACCCATCTACGGGCAAAGCATGCAATTCCATCTTCTCCCGGCCCTACGATCTTACGCGACACGAGCATACGATTCACACCGCTGGGAAACAGAAGGTGCGCTGTCATATCTGTAACGAGGACAAGACCTTCAGCCGAAACGATGCTCTGACAAGACGTAAGTTTTTTTTTTCTCCCCCTTTACCCCTTAAGTTGACCATACGCTAATTACATTAATTACAGATATGCGAGTGGTTCATCCCGAAATCGACTGGCCTGGCAAGCAGCGCAGGAGGAGAGACTGAGAGCGCCTGCCACGTCATTAGTCCACCGGATCGGCATGCCGAACGTCATAGGTGGATCCACTTTGGGTCCACCAAAAATCCGGGGCCTCGTCATCATGACGACATCAATCCTTAATTCTCATGAACTCTCTGTATCACTATTCGGATTCCGATTTTATTTTATGTGTACGATTTTACGTTGATGATTTATTTTTACATGCGGATCCCCTTTAGCATTGGCCGGTGTGCTTTTTTGGTTTTTATTTTTCTGTCATAAGGCTTTTGCTCCGGAGAACAAACAGTTTCGGTGTTGTACATTTGTTGTACATGGTGTTGCTGCATTTTTGACCCCAGTACAGTGTGTCTCTCTTGTACTATAGTACATTCCTCCAAAAAAATGTATATTAGCTTTGGATATGACATGAATTCATTTGGTAATAATCAATCGCTCTCTCCGCACTCTACTATAACTCTGGAAACAAGTGAAAACACCCCCTCCCCCGCCTTGCTCTGAAACAATCGAGGGTTGAAGGATTCACTTGAATCCCTCGCATCCACGGTGCATGGATGCTTACCCACTTAGGTCGGCCATGTTAGCTTCTCCGCGCAGATCAGTAGGGAGATTTACTTGTATAGCAATATCATAGGTACTTTGTGTACAATGTATATTGTCGACTAATTAGGGTTGGCAAAAACATCCAAGTATGCACCACAGGTAAGGTTATGGTATAACGTATTTGCAATTAATTAATATCCACGGGTGAGTCCCGATTCGCGTTGATCATATATTGTATTCTGTATTCCCAATAGCAATTACCTATTAGTATGTTTAATTGTACATTTGCAAGAATTCCAATAGGTATGATACCATGATTGCGTAGCTCCATCCAAGTCTTGGAACAAACCCAATCTCGCCCAAACTCTAGCCTGATAAGGAATTTAGCTACCGGCATCCTGGTACTCGGTACTGGGATTGTTTGGGCTGGAATGTAGTGGGAACTTGGTTTGGGGGTTTGGGGTGTCGACGTAATATACAATGTAGCAGGATCCTAACTCGGATTTCAGGATTTGTCGATGTCCATGTTCAAGTAATGGAATTGCTTATTTGAGTATATGGTACATGGGGGCTATACCCATTCCGGGGTGGTCATCTCCAATTGCCTATTTGATCGGGTAGGTATCTCGCTGTCATTGTCATTGATTGTCATCATCATTAACAATCATATCGTATTTAAGCTTCTGTATGTAAAACTCTCCTTATTTGCAGATTAGACCAGTATTTAACTTTAGTTTTTACCTTATAACGTATATACAAGCCACCGTATATCCCTATATTGCTTTATACTGAATACGTTAAAGTGATAGACAATAAATGATAGACTGTGATATACATTGGATGGATCTGTGGCTTAACAGTGGGTCTTTAATACACCCCCGGGGCCCGTTTGTATTGGGGTGGGGGGGGAAGTCGGAAGGTGGGGAGGTGTGGAACAATTGTGGGTGTGGCTTGAGACGAACCTCTGTCATTTGTTCTAACGTACGATCATCGAGTCCCTGATGATTAGTTTCCATATTAGGGGTGATGGCTTCTGTTGATTGGTTTATTTTACTATTTCCGGTTTTCTCCATTGCACTATATCCCTTGCGTGATGGAGATCATATGATATGTACCACGTGATGTGATATCGTGCTCCATACGGAGTAATTAGATGCTCTATGGGCTAGCGGTATTGGAAAAAAAATCATTAATCATACACCAGCCACAGAATACCCCTGATACCAACGTATTATCACTTCCCCTGCCAATCCTCCGTAACTTCAAGAGGTAACACCCCGCATTCCAGCTCATGCAAGTGTACTCGACGCCTGCAGATTCCGATCGGATGACTCAGGCGCCTATATCACCTATCTCCTTGTATGTAGGTGGAAATAATATGCGCTGGAGAGGGATATACTGTAGAGTCCTCATTCCTGATAAACGAGGGTGGTAGAAATATACCAGACTTGAAAAAAAAAACTATGTCGACTTTCAAGGGCGGTGCTTTAGACATTCTCTCCCATATACCATCTTATATAGCTTGCATCTGAGGTTTCAGTTATTCAAGCATAGGTGGAACAAACTAGGGATGCAATCAACTATATATGAAACTCGCCTGATTCGGGGATTAAGAAGTGACTGGTGAGATCTTCACGGAGAGCAGATCCTCGGGGCATGGATAAGGGGAAACCAGCATGACTAAGCAGCTCTCCTTACATCGCATTCTGGGAATCATGGAAGCTATCAGACTGAGGTCAGAGCTGGTGGTTCCAGGTTCGCTGTTTTCATAATGCTTGGGCTTAGTCCCCATTATGGAGATGAAGTTATTCCTCGTGGACATCCTAGAAGGCTCTTCTCCTGTATTGACGGATTCAAATCAGTCCGCCAGAGGATCTGATATGCCATGACTCGAGACAAGCGATATTGATGGCATATGTTGGTGTAGTACTTTGAATGAGTTTCTGTGAGCGACCTGCAATTTAGTGGGGTTTATTGAATCGAAAAAAATATAATGGATTCGATGAATTTGCACTAATAAAAATTAGAAAGAAAAAGAATTTTTAAACATAGCATGTCCTGGTTTCGATCCAGGGTCCTCCGGGTTATGAGCCCGGCGCTCTTCCCCTGAGCTAACATGCTGGAATGTTGAAAATTAAATCATTGATAAGTATATGACTCTATAAAATTAAATTTTAAAGACTACACCATAAATTACTATATATCGTAATTGTTTCACCAGGAATGAAGATAAAGAGAAAACAAAATCATCTACATAGAGGAGTGGTAAAAAATCGTCTAGCTATCCTGAGACTGTTTGAGGGGTCACATGACCTATACCGTTTGCTCCAAGTCTAGCTGTAGCTCACCACATAGCCATAGCTTTTCGCACCTTAATGCACTCGATATTTTCAAATCTTACTATCTAATAGCTTTACCTGCTGCTGCATATGTTTTCCTCAAATTGAACTGATATTGCACTAAAGGAATAATTATTCCACCAATCAGCATGTTAGCTCAGGGGAAGAGCGCCGGGCTCATAACCCGGAGGACCCTGGATCGAAACCAGGACATGCTATGTTTAACTTTTTTTTTTTTTGCTTCTTCTTTCAATTGACATAATACGTCAATATAACTAACTGGGAAACGTAGAATTCCTCTGAGATTCAACCGCTGGTATCTATGGCTATATAGGTTGTTCCCTACCTATGTGCATAGCTGTTCATTCTATTTTATCTCTTCGTTCTATACTTTGCAGTTTATAAGGCCCGGCTAAACAATTCGATTTCGATATAGAGGACGTGTTGGATATATATTACCTACCTCCTAGATGTTAAGATATATTTTTAACATTTGCAGGTGAATCGTATGGACGCCCCAAATGTCCAAGCCCTGCGCAAACAGGGATACCATGTTACCCTGCTAACCCAATGACATGAGAAATTCCGATATTTCTAGTTGATACTAGCTCTACATTTTCGACCCCAATGCCAGCATACTCTATTCAACTGAGTATGCTCGTTTTGATCGAGGGTACACAGACATCGCTCGATCCCACCACTCACTGTAGTTACCAATGAACTACTCGAATACAACTCACTTCCTATCTGTGGTGCAACTGTCTGCTGCCTCAGGCCGGAGATCATATAGCTCTACCAACACTTAGACACCGTGGAAATACTTGACATGTGATCTGTTACCACCAGTACTTATGGTATCACACCTTAAGCTTCACACACTTGACTCAATTTCCGTCAAAAATCCTTCAACGCACAAATCCGAAAATGCTAATTCATCGCTAGCCCCCGGTTATACCGGGGGAGGGGGCGATCAAAGTGGGGGCGGGAATCTCCAAACAGCCGGAGTCTCCTATCTGGCATTTATATCCGTCAAAGAAACATAATGTCACTCAAATCCTGTTCATATGTCAGACATAAATACTAGAACACCTAGCTCTATGAGCTCGAATATTTCTAAACAGCAAAAATAGCCAACATCGTGGAAAAAAAAAGAAAATAAGAAAAAAGAGGGTCAGCCAACCTGAAACCAACCAGCAGCCAACACCAACACCAACCCAACAAACCACCCTATACAGACAAAATGGGCCAGAAAGCCTCCGTTCCACAACCCGGCGCACAAATCCAAGTCATCGGCGCCGGACTACCACGAACAGGAACCTCATCATTCAGCCAAGCGCTAGAAATCCTCCTGAACGGACCGGTGTACCACTGCGGCACACAAATATCGATAGGCCCACCAACGGAGATAAAAAGCTGGATGCCAATTCTGCAAAACTGGCTCAAACAAGACGACAGTACAAGTCGGGAAAAGATGCTCACCCTCCTGCGTCACCGATTGGCCGGCTATGTCGCAATCACCGATTCCCCAGGCTCCGAGCTCGTCCCGGAACTCATGGAGCTGTACCCGGATGCCAAGGTTGTCTGCACAACCCGTGACCCCATCTTGTGGGAGACGAGTATGCTCCACGTGCAGAGTTTGACTGGTGTTTGGTTTGCGCGTGTTGTCCTTCTACCGCTGAACGGGTTGAGACATTTTATTCCGTATGGATATTTGCTTGCCGCGCTCTGGGAGAGGCTTTATGGTGGCGTTGCTGGTCAGCATGGGAGGGAGACCTATGCGAGTCATGTTGCTTGGTTGAAGGAGGTTGTGCCGGAGGATAGGTTGGTTTTCTTTGACGTTAAGGATGGGTGGGGACCGCTGTGCGAGGCTCTGAACATAGAGGCACCGGTTGATGTGCCGTTTCCCCGTATCAACGATTCAGAGGCTATTGAGAGGTCTGTGAATCGTCATTTCCGGAGAGGCCTTACGCGCTGGGCTTGTATTTTCGCTGTCTTTGGTGTTGGAGTGGCAGCTCTTCGCATGTGGAAGTGAGAAGCGGATGATGATTGTAAAGTGTGATTGAAGGGCGAGAGGCGGTTAATTGGTTTCTTTGTTGGTTGCGGAGATTGGTGTGGATTTGTTGGGGATTTTTGGAAGCTGTTTGGTGTTGTCTATCAATATTTTAGCGACTCGCATGCCTTCGACGATGTTGGTTTGTTTCAGGACCAGGTGGTGCGTCAGACAGAGACTCACCACGAAAAATTCAGATAGATCGATCTGTACTGTCACTTACATAACCATTTAGACAAGATTTATGGGATCCATGCCCTCTGGAATATGTTAGACAGGATAGAACCCGAAATATATTGCCCCGAATATTATACACGAAATTTCATATCAGCCCCCAATTCGTTAGCATAAACCCGATGTCATTGACGAGCCCGCTCGAGAGACGATGAACTTGCACGATAATTTCTTTCAAATGTAGTTTCGATCTCCGTGTGGGTGAAGATCTTGCCCTGGGGGATAATGCGCTCCTCGCTGGAGTTGCTGGTCGCGCCAATCTTGGTGCCCATGGTACCATCCTCCGTGCAGTTGATTGTGTCCATCGTGATGCTGTTGGGATCCACCTTGCCGAATCCAGATAGATACCGCGGGGAAGCGTTGTTGCTTGACCAGGTGCCATATTTCTTCCCGCTGTTGTATTCGCCAATGAAGCGGGGCAGGAAGCGGGAGGCAATCGCCTTGAATGACGGGATTGAGGCAGCGAAGATGCCGACGTTGGTTTCGATAACCGACCAGTACATGGCACCGCTGATGGCGTAGGTGGAGTCCTTTGAGGTAAGCATGGTAGGTATGTAGGTGATTCGGATGATCGAGGAGACACAAGCGCTGTGAAGGGAGTGCGTTAGCAATCGTCTTGGTGGAACTACTAGGACATACTCACAAAAGACCAAGACAGAGGATAAAGGCCAGAATAAGCTTTTGTTTTTGAGGCATCTGCAGACCGAAGATTACCTTGATGGGTAAGGTATAAGTCAAGATATCGGTGACAATGTTCAAGGCAGCGTTGCATAGGTAGAACAGGTTGATGGTGACGCATTTTCCGGGCCCAGTGCCAGTCCAGGCCATGCTAATGGGTCGACACTGGAATGCAGCCACGAGAACAAATGAGGTTGCTTGTGCTGTAATAACCCCCATCATAATCCAGGATAGGCGAGTGAGATAGCGATCTCCGAGGCGAGTATAGAACCACAGGACGGAGGTTTTGACGAATCCAAGTGTTGCGAGATAGAACATTGAGCTCAACCAGACGGTCTGGGGGAGAGGTTAGAAATGAAAAGCTGCACGAGACTGGGATTCGCATGCTTACAAAAGCATAGTCAACGAGCTTGGTCGGGTCAACATCCTCAATGTGTTTTCCAAGTCCATGTTTGATCGCTAAATGGTACTATTAGCTTCCGCACAGAGTAGAAAGCAAAGCCAGAACCTACCGACAAGCGTGACAGCAATAAATGACCACGACAGTGCCTATTTCCATTAGTTCTAAGCCTCACTGATGATAGAATCGACTTGTTCTTACACAAGCGCCAATAATGAGGTCTGGAAGATGTCAGTATAGTATTGGCTTAGATCAAGTATAATGCACTTACAGTCATCAAGACCCATTTGACCCAAGACATATATTCGTGAAAACAGACGAAGAGCCAAAACAATAAAGGTCAAGATGGCAAATGCCACACAGACACCTTGGACCACAGGGCCTTGAGATCCATTGATACCAGTCATGACGGAGGATGATACAGCAATTAAAAGAGAAGAGAAGGACCGTAAATTGATGGGAAGGAAGGAATTCGTCTTAATGAATGACGTAGACAGTCGTTTCAGATGTCCATCTCACGGAGAACAGATGATAAGAATATCAAAAAGAATGGCCAGCGGTGCCCTCTACAATTTATAACGAGATTTCTTCCAGATGCCCCTGGAACTAGTGGGAATAAAATGACTGTGCACATCAGAGATGCGCCTTGTGCATGGCTCTAGTAGTCCCCGAGAGATCCACTGTATACCGCCAAAGAGGCCGTTGACAAAAAAGAAAAAAAAAAGAAAAAAAAGAAAACATGGCAATTCGCAAGACCTTCTATTTTTTACTCCGTGAGTACTCTGTAGACTAACACGAGACAGACGAGACTGTCATGGCCGAACATCTCCACCACTCGGGATATTCGTTGATCTACGGAGTACTCGTGCTAAAATACCCCGTTTATGGAGAGGGGCCTCAGTTTCACGTTCGAGAGAAACATAGAAAGAGACCTGGTGCGAGATATTTTGCCACTCAAAGGCAGAAATGCTGTCTCCAATTCTCGAGCAATTGTTGGATAGATCCAAATCCCAGTACCTGTTCATGGGGTTTGTTTTCGGGAACAAGAAAGCATTGTGTTTTAGCTCTAAAGATGCCCACCTGAAGACCGGGGTGGGATTGGCTCGAACCGGGATGGCTAGTGGTGATGGGTCGACATATTTGACGTCTCGGAGACGATCATTGTGAGTTCCTGACTATTGGAAAGTGGTCGATTCTGGAAGTTTGGACTTGTTAACCAATAGTAAAGGAAAACAAACTAGAATGACTTGATAGAACGAAAGCAAAAAGAGTCTCGGAAGATTCCCCCGGAAGATGAGATCTGATTTATATTTGCTTTTCAGGAGATGTCCGATGGCGATCTTAATATATCTCAATCTGCTCTAACTTGGATGAATCGTACATTACAATACGCCTAAATTGAACTGAAAAGGTAAATTGGACGAGAAGATCGAATGTAATATTTCAAGATTTTATGAAGGGCAAATCCACAGAATAATAATCTCGAGGAGAGAACTAAACCAGTTTTACTCCGATCTCTGAATAAAATGGCTAACCGAATTGAAGCCCTCTCTGATCTACACGACTCCATTTGCCCGCCTTAGTGGGGATAGGTGTTAAGCGAAAACGAAATTTTGGTTAGACTGTACATGATTTGGAAATCTCATATGTGATATGAGTTCTTAATGCACCTGGACGGTGTACAAAGTACAAAGTACGGATATTCTTACATATCAAGCCCTTTTCCGCGAGTCAATTTATTCACAACAGAGAAGTTGACTATTGCTTCTAAACCAATTAGAATATAGTCAGGTTTAGTCATAGTAGGTCTCATATTGGAATGTTCTTTGGATGTTGTCGGTGCATGAAGACTGAAGCATACCGGAGGATTGATTTATCCAATGCTATGATATTTCTTATGTAATCAGAAGTGTATAAATTGCCCTAGTGGAGACAGCCAGAGAATTTGACCCAATTTGACACCTTTGATTGGACCCCTACATTTTACGACACGGAATAGACCAACAGATGTCTCCCGCCTGAATTTCGGGGTGCCTTTAAGACACTCGTTCTACCGCTCACCGCCTTTTTCGAGTCCTCATAAAGACAGAGAGGTACTTGAAATATATATGAAAGCTGCTAACAAGAATAAGTCACTTCAATCTGATATGGCAGAACTTCAAGTCCTACTAGATTTGGAAGGCGGTACTTCAAAGGCAAACCAAAGGGCCACTACATGTGCATGTTCTGTACGTATATGTACAGAGTACTCCGTACCTACATACTTTTACCGGTTTTCTCTTTCTAAATTTTTTTTTTTTTGGAGAGAGATTGCTGTTAAAGGTCAGTGTCTAACTTATTTCAAGCAGTGAAGTCCTAACGGCTGACATCTATCGTAGCGAACTATTATTAGCCCTATCTTCACGTCATCAAGAGAACGTGCTCAGCATATGCATTCGGGTTGAGAACAATCGTGCACAACGGCCCGTCATCTACTTTAGTCTACAGAGCCCCAGTGAGAAACACTGGCTATTCCATAGTGGAGAATGCCACGACAGCAGCTCCACAGCCAGAGCCGCCACAGCCTCAGTGCGAGGTGCTTTGTTATTCCATATAGATTTGTGCAAATGACCAACACCAAAAACCTGGTCTCGTACTTGGCGAGAAACCCCCGAGCACCCCGAGCATGTAATGTACTATGCTGATCATTGTCTGAAATGTCGGGCTACGGCACACCCGCACGGCCCTCTCTGACAGACAACGTCTTTCTCCATATCCAGAACATCTTTACTGCTTTAGGCGCCTATACGGGATCTTTACCAGGAACGCAATGGACCACAAAGCTATCTAAATTAGCAATTACTCCGTACAAGTTCGATGCACCTATTACCAATGCTCTAGGGCAAGGAACACAAAGAGGGGGTCGATGCACGAGCCGAGCATAGCTTTAACGGTTTAGACCTACTTCGGTTTAGGCCTGCAGAATTGTCGTGGGGTCCTGTAAGCTCGAAGCCCTTTGGCCAATGCCCTTTTGGCCCCTTACTACAATGTGCTTTTTAATGCGAAAGGTCATTGGTGGTTTATTTCCGGGGCCATTTCTTTCCCTCGATCAGAAAGAGGGGTTTTTTCATCTTCTATGATTCTCTAACGCCATGGGTCTTGAAAATGTCCTGTCACTGGTGACCGTGACCAATGCCGTCTTGGGACTTGTCGCTTATATCGTCCTCAACTTTACCTGGCAAGTTATTTACTATCGCTTCTTCAGCCCGCTCGCGAAATTCCCTGGCCCTTTCTGGGGCTCTGTAACCCGTCTCTGGATCGCATGGCATAATCTGCTGGATACTGAGGTGCCAACTGTTTATGCGCTTGCTAAGAAATATGGTTGGTCTTGATCCTATCTCCGAAATGTGTGTATCTAACCCAATTCTCTCAGGCCCTGTTGTTCGCATCACCCCGACATTGTTGCTGGTCAACGATCACGAAAAACTCCCAGAAATCTACCACCGCAATGCAGACAAGACCGGACACTATATCACTGGAAGCTTCGGCGAGACCGAGTCTCTGTTCAACATGAGATCTCACAAGACTCATGCCGTGTTCAGAAAGCACGTTGCTGGACCGGTATGATGATATGGTTCAATCGTAGACGTCAAAAACTGACCCCCAACACAGTACAGCTTTAGCAACATCAAAAAGATGGAGCCATTGATTGATCTGCGTATCACCGCATGGACCAACAAGCTGACGGAAAAGTTCGCGAAGACCGGCGAAACCTTCGATTTCTCCTGGTGGGCAGTGTAAGTAGCAACGCAAGCCAAAAAAAATAAAATAATACTCCGACTAACAATACAACCAGCTACATGGCCTACGACATCATCAGCGAAATCGGCTTCGGCGAGCCCTTCGGCTTCGTCGAAAAAGGCGAAGACATCGGCGGTCTAATCCAAGGCTTCCACGATGGTCTCCCGGCCTTCGGCCTCCTAGCCCGCCTCCATCCCTTCACCTCATGGGTAAAAACTACCGCCCTGAAAAAGTACCTTGTCGCCACACCAGCCGACGATTCCGGCATCGGCGTGTTAATGCGCTTCCGCGACCGACTCATCGACCAGCGCATCAAGGACATCCAAAGCGGCAAGAAAATAGACCGCACAGACCTGCTCCAGACCTTCCTCGAGGCTCGCACAGAAGAAGGGAAGCCCCTTGATCTGGAGTACATCCGCGCGGAGGTCCTGCTCGTTCTACTCGCTGGTGCAGACACAACTGGCACTGCCTTCCAGGCCATGGTGAGCTTCCTCATGACACATCCGGAGGCGTACGAGCGTATGATGGCGGAAATCGATCACGCAGCCCGTAAGGGCCTCATTTCTGATATGCCACAGTACAATGAGGTCTTAGAGCACCTGCCTTTCTATGTTGGCTGTGTGAAGGAGACGATGCGTCTGTGTCCGTCTGCGCCGAATATCTTCCCCCGCTATGTCTCTGAGCCTGGGATCGAGCTCTATGGTCGATTTGCGCCGGCTGGTACCGAGGTTAGCTGTAACCCGTACCTTGTGCATCGGGATCCGAAGCTTTATGGGGATGATGCTGAGGAGTTTAAGCCTGAGAGGTGGTTGGATTCTGAGAAGGCGAAGTTGTATAATAAATATAACTTTTCGTTTGGGTATGGGTCGCGTATTTGTTTGGGGAGGGATATTGCTATGATGGAGTTGTTCAAGGGTCCTTTGCAGGTGAGTTCTTTGTGTGAGATGGTTATTCTAGGGTACTAACGTGTTTAGTTCTTCCGTCAATACAAGCCGGAGACTGTAAAGGGTAAACCTGAGGCCAAGTTCATGATCAAAGGTGGTATTGGGTACTGGAGAGACTTGTGGTTGACTATCTCCCCCCGGCCAGAGGTAAAGGCAGAGTGAAAGGCAAAGTGAAAGGATGGGGGAATATGGACATTAGAACTGAAGATAATTAAAAGACTCAAAGGATTCAGCTCAAATATCTCCAATTCCATGCCGCTTCTTGTCAGAAGATCTAAGAGCCCCAAACTACACCGCCATAATATACCTGGGCAATTCTTCTTAACAATGCAAAGGAAGAGCAATGCGACTCATAAAAGCACTTTGGACAAAAACTATATACAATATTGGCGAATGTCGCACGATTTACATGGAAATATTACACAGAAGTTCCACTGGTTGGTATATTCTTGGTAACGTCGGCGTCTGTCGTTTTAGATGTTTTGGGTATTTTCTCCTGAGCTTTACGGCGGGAAAAGGGTTAAAATGTGCAGAGGGCTTTTCATGTATAGCCTTTTGATGTAGATGAGAACTATCGTATAAACAAAGCCGAGATGTGAGCCAGGACATGTTTTGTTGAATGCTTTTAGGACCTCAACCAACGCTAGAATGGCGTCAAATATGAAAGATTGAGAAAGGAACCCGAGATATTCATGATAAATTGGTGATTATTTACTCAGCAGTACCCATGACGGCGTCCTAAACACAAATGTTAGTAGAGTTAGACAGGGAGAATATAACGGTATGTGCTTACTCTTGCCTCATGGTACAAGGGAGTGATACCAGTCCAGTGAACGAACTGGTGCACACCCTGTCCAACAAGGACCTCCAGTCCAGGAATGGTGCTCCAACCCGCGTCAGATGCAAGCTGCATCAAGGCGGTGACGGTAGGCTTGTAGGCCATCTCAAGGAGAACACGGGGCTTGCTAGACTCGGAAGTACTGTCGATCTCCTGAGCGCGCTTGAACACCTGGCAGAGGGTCTCGCGCATGGTAGGGTCGATGGGGCAGTCAGCGGGGATGGTGCCGATAGCGACCTGAGGAACGATGTCAAGCTGGGTCTGGTTGTCTACAACGCGAATGTTGTAGTTGGTTGGGAAAGTCGAGGCCATGCCCTCGAGCTTGCTGGCAGTACGGCCAACAACGTAGATTGGGGAGAAGCCCATGTCGTGGAGGGCGAAGATGGCAGCACGAGCAGTACCGCCACCACCGATGACGATGGCACTTTCGTTGCCGGTGGAACCGTAGACGCCTGCATTGCGCATGCATTGGATCATGCCTTGCCAGTCGGTGTTGTAGCCGATCAGACGAGGGGGCTTGTCGCCGTTGGATACGGGCACGACGGTGTTGACGGCGCCGATGATTTCAGCTTCCTGGGCGACTTCGTCGAGCAGGGGCATAATGTCCAGCTTGAGGGGGATCGTCACCGAGGCACCACCGAAGTCGGGGGCGCGGATGAAGTCCTTGACGTCTTCGACGTTGGTAGTCTCCAGGCGAGAGTACTCGTGAGGAAGACCCATTGCACTGAAAAGGGAGTTGTGAAGAGCGGGAGAGCGCGAGCTGGAGACAGGGGAACCGAAGATAGCGAACTTCTTGGCCTTGATCTCACCCATCAGAGAGAGACCGCGGCGAATCTCGGCAGCGGAGAGCTGACCAGGTGCCGCCTTGAATGGAAGGCTGGGGTGAGACACTGGGGTCATGAAGCCGTTCAGGATACGGCTGAGCTGACCACTGTCGCCCATGTTGATCGCAATCAGTGGCACATCGTGGGCTTCTTCAGCCCATGTCTTGAACTTCCGGAGGGCAGTGTTATCATCAAGGGTATTGGCAACACCGACGAGCTTGATCACATCGCCGTACTCCAGGGCACGGTTGTAAGATTGTATCCAGGACATGTTGGCCCACGACAGAGTGCCCTTAGGATCATGGTGTGAGGCGATGATTTTAGAGTAACCCTTCATCTCAGTAACGGCACGGAGCATTGCATCGGGGAATGCGATTTCAAGATCCACAAATTCACAGCCAGAACGGAACGCTAGTCGGTACAGCTGCATTGCCTCATCATGAGCATCATCGGGGAAGCGGCCACCTTGGCTCTTGGTGCGGATGGTGAAGATGAGCGGCAGGGTGGTACGACGGCGAAGGAGAGACATTTGCTCGCTGACGTAGTCAACTGAGGGAATGTCACCGTCAACAGAAGGGTCCTTCAACAAATCCACCCGCAGTTCGACAGCATCAGACCCGACACAAGCCTCAGTGATAATATTGCCCGATGGTTGGAGATCAGGTAGAGTCAATGAGACGAAGAAGCTGTGCTTCTTCTTCTTAATGATACTAAGGCTGTCTACTTGGCCAGTGACTACCCGCATGAAGCGGGTAAAGTCCTCTGAGGCAAGGGCCAGGTCTGTCGAGCTGGCGTGCTGGCTATAGTACTGGATGTTACTGCACTCTTGGAACCAAGGCTTACGTCGTAGCCACACGCCCATCATGTCCTCCACGTAGGCAGGGCGAGTTTTATCAATCTGGAGGAAGTCCATCACGAGCTTGATGTCGCGCATGATGAGGAGCACGTTGCCCTTGCTCTTGTGGTAGTCGGTAAGCAGCTTCCGTGCCTCTGGCATTTCGACAACACCCCCGCCGCAGGCGAAGACATACCCAGTAGGATGGTCCTTAATGACGCGTCGAAGGACAGCGAGTTCTGCGTCTCTGAATCCCTCCCAGCCGCGTGTCTTGATAATGTCGGGGATAGTGATACCCTCGGAAGTTTCAAGTTCTGTGTCAAGATCGATGAACCGGCGATCAAGAGCCTTAGCAACCCAGTTGCCAGCAGTGGTCTTTCCAGCACCACGCATACCGATGATGAAGACAGAGGCACTGCCCCGCTTCTCATCGCCTGAGGTGGCATGTTCAGCTTCCTTCAGTTCTTTGCCATTAAGGTTCACGCTGAACATTTGCTTCAAGGCGTCCCACCAGCCAGGCCAGGTCTTGCCAACACATTCTTTCTCCAGAATAAGGGTAGACTGGGGAGCGATAAGAGAAAGGACACTGAAACTGAACGCGACACGGTGGTCATCGTAACAGTAAACTCCACCGGAGGGCTGGCGAAGGGTAGAACGCTCGATGCCGTCGATCTCAAGACCGTCGTCATGCTCACGGCACACCACCCCGAATTTAGCCAATTCGTCTTTCATAGCCTTGATACGATTGCATTCCTTGACACGCTGGTTTGCGATACCGTATATACGCGTTGTGTGGTTGGGGCCTTTGCCTCGGGCAACGGCCGCGAGAACGGAGGCAGTAAGGAAGGCATCTGTCATGGGCTCCATGTCCACATTAGGCAGCGGCTGCAAAACGCCATCAGTAGGCCCGGTAACAGTGGTGGAAGTATCAGTCTGCACAACAGAGCAGCCCATAGGCCTTAGGACATCCACCGCGAAGCGAGCATCGCCCTGAAGAGACTTGGAGCCAATGTTAGGGACGGTGCAGGTGGTGCCAGTGACAGCAGCGATGGCCAAAGGATAGGTTGCAGAGCTTGCATCGCTCTCCACAACATATTCGGCAGGGTTCACGTAGTGAGCCTGAGGAATGTGGTAGGTGTGCTCCTCGGTGGTAGACTTTTTCACATCGACGCCGAAAGATCTCATCATCGCGGTGGTCATGTCGATATAGGGCTGTGAAATAGGCTTACCACCAACCAGCTTCAACGTTACTGGCTCCTTGGCGTACGGAGCGCACATGAGCAGCGAAGAGACGTACTGGGAGGAAACTTTAGCGGCGAGGTTGATCTTTCCTCCCGCAAAGCCCCCAGAAGCAGCGATCTTAAGAGGAAGACATCCCTTGCTTTCCATGTACTCGACACCAGCACCATTAACGGCAAGAGCGTCAACAAGATCACCAATGGGCCTTTGCTTCATGCGGTTGTTGCCGGTCAAGACAGTCGAGTCGACACTGCTGGGAGTGGCCAGTGTAGCCACGGTGGTGAGGAATCGCGAGGCCGTACCGGCGTTACCCAAGTACAGAGGAGAAGGACTTGCGATAATCTTTCCGCCTTTGCCGTTCACAACAAGGACCTCACCTTCCTCCTCCCAAGAGAAAGTCGCCGCACCGAGTCGCTCTAGGGCATTCAGCATGACCTCAGTGTCGTCGGAGTGCAGGAGATTCTTGATGCGACAGGTCCCAGAACCAAGCGCAGCAAGCACAAGGGCACGGTTGGAGATACTCTTAGATCCGGGTGGTGCGCAAGTGACATTGAGCGACTTGGGCACTCCGGGGTGAACCTCAACGCTGGGCGCAAGGACGACACCAATGTCTTCATTAGAGACGACACTGGCCTTTGGCTCGTGAGTGCGGCCAATCGCAGACAAGAGAACAACCTTCTTTTTTGGCCCATCATTTTTCTTGTCCAAAGCCATGTTGAATAGCAATTGGTCTACAGAGCAGTGCTTACCAGCAGTCAACTTACGAACCCGTGGATCTTTCATGGAAGTGGGCAAGCCGTAGGCCGAGATGCACTTTACCACACGAGCGACGGCAACACCCTTCAGGATGCCCAAATGTCTCGCAAGCTCTGCCTCCTTCACCATGCCGATTGCGACACATTCACCGTGAAGGATCTGAGGGGTAAGGATCGCCTCAATGGCATGTCCAATAGAGTGACCCCAGTTGAGCAGGTTGCGAAGGCCGCCCTCACGCTCATCTGCGGAGACAACAAAGGCCTTGTGACGTGCCGATGCCAAGATTCTAGCCTTGAGGATATCTCGGATGTCGTCGAAGCGACCTTGGCCAGCCTTCGGCTCGCTGCGCACAGCAGCCAAAATTAAATCTGCGTTATCTTCCAAGGCAGTGAACTCCTTTTCACTTGAGATGGCAGCAGTCTTAATAACCTCAGCCATGCCATTGATAAACTCTCGGACGGGGAGAGTCTCGAGGAACTCGAGATCAATGTAAATTCGTGATGGCTGCCAGATAGAACCAATGAGGTTCTTACCAAGCGGAGTGTCAATAGCTGTCTTTCCTCCAATTGAAGAGTCCACCATGGCAAGGAGCGTGGTTGGGACCTGCACGAAGCGCACACCTCGCATGTAGGTAGCTGCAACAAATCCAGTCAAATCACCAATTACACCACCACCCAACGCAATTATCACTGTGTCTCTACCGCATGGTGGGTTCTGGCTCAACATCCAATCTTCGATGTCGGCTTTTGTCTGCCGTGACTTGGAGCTTTCTCCGGGGGCCGCATTGTGGATGAGGAGCCGCGGGGCTGGGCTGATGGAAGCGGCAGCAGCCTCAAAGGACTTTTGGAAAGCGGGAGTATAAATAGATCCGAGATTGGTATCGGTGATGAGGACGTAGGTTGTCGAGGACAAGCCACTGATCAGGTCTTTTGCGACAAAATTGCGCCAAAGGCCAAAATCAGCGACAATGCTCTCCTGACCCAAGATACTGATCTTGGTAGGTTCAGACATTATGGAGGAGGATGGAGATGGGGACTCGGTAATGGCAAAGTTCAATGACTGCTCATTTCATTCTGTGACTTGTTAGTACCTTGACTCACAGTCCTGTACTTGATCTATTTCCACCCCACTATGAATCTAGGGATGGTGCACAATCATTGGGGAAGTGAAGGATTAGGGGTGATTGACCAACCTGGACAGAGCTGATCCTAGAGCCAATAGTGTATCAAGAGAATGTAATCTCCAAGTCAAGAGCCAACAAGACAAAGGAAAAAGAGTATTGTTTCCCCTCCGGTGTCGCGGGCAGTTTCTTGACCGCCCGGTGACTCAATCTGTCGATCTACAGACCCTTGAACGTCTACACTATAACAGATCATCTACGATTTATATCATAATATGTACTCATATTTGCAAATTTCCTAGTTTAGATGAGTTCCAATACTATGCAATCAACAAGTTCTCCAACATTTGCCAAATTTCACAGCTCAACTGCAATTTGCAACTTGGCCGACATCGCCCTGTTCTGAACGCGAACCCTTTAAATAGCCGAAACTGCCCTAGGGATTCTTCTTCTGTCAAATCAGTTTCTATAGCAGAGTCTAACTCGATTACAGTGCTCTAGCAAACTGCATTCAACTGGTCTGGCGAGTTCAATGTGCCTCTCTATTCCGAATTGAATGCCGCCTGAATACGTTCATTCGAACCTGTGTTGTGAACTTTCGATAGTCGAGTCCTGCTTTTCGAAACACCATTTTGCTGGCTGATCTGTGTCTTTAGAGCAACCTGGGAACGTTTGCCGGAGTGCTTTACTCCGGGACTAGTGTCTCCGCCAGGGCCAATCTCTTCTCCACGGTCTCCCAGCGCTCTGATTTTACATGTGAGCACAGTAACTGGCAATTTGACCCAAAGCCCAATTATTGGTGGCGACGTCCCTGGTGCAACTACCTTCAATTCTCTGGGTATATTGCTAGGCCAGCTCATCGATCCCAGCTCACTGACTATTGCCATTTTCATCTCTCTCAGCTTCGTCAGATTCGACCGAGCGTCGGACCTGCTCAAATTGCTCCCATAGCTTGCCAGCAAATTGATAGAGCATTTCACGAGTACCACTGTAATCACTGGTGGCTCCTTGTTTAGATGAAGCTTGATAGAATAAGCTTGAGCCGCGTTCTTCGATGAGTATGGGTAGAAAAGTGAAAGGGAAGCTGGGCCGATGTGAACAGGGGCTTAAATTGGCACTATGGCTTGCTTGCTTGCTTCAGGAAGACGAGCCTAATGATTGGATGTTGGACGCTCTTCTGATATGTTCTGCTCATATAACGTCCATGAGTAAGGAATGGAAGATGTTAAAATAAAGTCAAATGATCTTTTATTAGACGCCACGCTCGCTTGGAACCCCTACTTACTCCCAGGTAGGTAAAAGCTATGGGGAACAACGACGTGGAGAGAGCAGGGAGAAATAAATCAGCTCTGGAACGATTCAAAGCAGCTACCTACTCAAGCCGGGCATTTCGTGGCATCACACCGTGAATCACTGAAGAACTGGAACCTTGGTTTGCCTGGCTATTTACACATAGGCACATGTCCATCATTCATCTTCCTCATCCTCATCATCGTCGTCCTCAGCCTCCGATACTTCCTCTCCAAGCTCCTTGAGCCGTTTCTAATAGTTGTTAGTCAGATTCTCAAAATGTAAGAGCAGCCTGGGAATGTATCGAGCCACTAAACGTACCTTGTCTTCCGTTCGCTTAGCCTCAAGGTCTGCAAAGACAATCAACAGGTCTTCCAGTTCAGACTGGGCTGACTGGCGAGCCTCCTCCTTATCTTTGGCTTCAGTTTTAGCCCTGTCGACCTGGGCCTGGATGCTTTTGAGGGCTTCGGCCGCACTGCGAGCGTGGGTCTCGGCCTCCCTGGCCTTGTCCTCAGCCTCTTTAGCTCGTGCTTCCAGCGCAGAGGTCTGTGATGCAGTGCCTTCTTGGGCTGTTTCAAGATCATTGCTAGACTTCTGGGCCTTGGCAAGGTCCGACTCCCGAGCTGCGACATGTTGCTTTAGAGTTGCGATCTCAGCTTCATACTCTTTTTTGGCTGCGGTGAGGTTCGACTCGAGAGTCTTGACTGTATTAATGTGGCCAGTGGATTCGGTCTCATATTTTTGCTTGACTGTAGACAAATCAGACTGCAAGGTTTCAATCTTGCTCTTGTAGTCACCGACTTCCGCTTCGTGCTTTTGGTTGGTTGCGGCCAACGTAGATTCCAAGCTCTGCAACGTTTTGGTAAGATCGGCAATTTCTCCATCATGGGTTCCCTTGATGCCTTCGTAGACCTTGATTCTCTTGTTGAGGTCGGCCACCTGTCCATCATTGGCTTTCTTGGTGTTTTCTAGCTCCTGAATCTTTTTTTCAAGACCGGAAACCTGTTTACCGTGGGCCTCTTTGGACTGACTGATCGTGTCCTGCAACTCCTGGATCTTCTTGTTGAATTCATCAACTTGACCACTGTGGGATTTTTTGCTGCTTTCCAGATCCTGAATCTTCTTTTGAAGATCAGTGACCTGTACACCGTGAGACTCATTGGACTGGCTGATGATAGTTTCCAACTCCTGGAGTTTCTTATTGAGATTGACAACTTCTCCTGCATGTTGTTCCTGAATGCGAGAAAGCTCTGATTCTAAGCCACGAATGGTTTGCTGTAGACCAGCAACCTCTCGCTCATGGTGTTCTCTCACTTCCTTTGCTTTGCTACTCTTGCTTTCAGATTCCGCCGAAGTCTGCTTGAGCTGATGATCGATGGCACGGAGCTGATCATTATGTTGTTTGAGCAACTCGTTCTTGGAATGCTTATGTTCGTTTTCGAGCGTTGATAGCTGTTTTGATAGCTCCTGCGCATGGTGTTGATGTAGAGATTGGTTGTTTTGTTGAAGCTTCAACAACTCGATTGCGCTAGATTCCTTCGTCTTTCGGTGGTCCAACTGTTCTTGATCAAGCCTTCGTTGGATGCTAACGAGATCAGACTCCAATGTTTGAAGGGTCTGGGTGCGGTCTTCAATTTCTGCACGCAATGAGTCAACAAGCTCACGCGAAATTCCCTTTTCGACGCCATTGGCAACAACAGAGATCTCAAACCCGGGTTCACGGTCAATAGCACGAAGCAGTCGGCTAAAATTATCTTTGAGGAACTCAACGAATGAACGATCAAAAAACACCTCCGGCAGTCCACCCTCGAGCTGAGGACCAGCGGTTTGGGGAAGGACCTCGAAGTCGCGAACCAATGGACATTCTCGAAGTCTTGTGATCTTGTCAATATACTGTTCCCTGCCAAGCTGCTCGATGAGTAGCTTGTGGAGCGTGACGCGAGGGATTGGGGAGTCTTTGGTGGAGAACTCATATATGATACCCAACAGCACGGTGCAAAGGCCGGGCACCAATTTACTAGGGGTGCGCTGGTGCTTGATTTCTTGCAACAAGGTTTGAATGCAGCTACCCTCTCCAAGAAGGTCATTCACGACGTCTGGGTCTTCAAAAAGCCAACCACAGAGCAACATCAGATAACCGACGGTGATTCTTTCATCATCACCACGCTGTAGACCAGTAATCAGGTTTCCAACAACAGATTGGACACTGGTGACCACTTCTTCGCCGCTCTCAGCATCGCCTTCGGTGACACCCATAGCTGTTGCCTTCGCCTCTGCATCATCAAAGAGCAAATGAAACATCAGAACACAGGCCATCCACACTTGATACGGATCGGCATTTCCCCGAGCTTCAGGTGCAATGAGCAGTACAGATAGGATATTGGGAATCCGATCCTGCCCGCTGGTATGCCCTTCAATCGCTCGCCTGAGCACATGCATGCGAATTCCAGGATGATGGGCAAAAAACGCTTTCATACATTCGCAGGCAGCAAGTCGTGCGTCCAAAAGGTTGTTGGGAGCAGGTTCGAGACTGAGCTTTAAAAATGCCTCAATGACATTGATGCGTAAAGGTTCATTCGCATCACCATTGACAGCCTTGTCGCCGCGGGGGTAGGAGCCCCACAGGACTTCGATATCACCGAATCTTTCTTGTAACGGTGAGTTTCCGCGAATCAGATCGGCACATGTTGACAAGGCCTGGGCTTGTTAGCCAAAAAATACGGACAAAGTAGGGTAATAACAACATCTCACCTTTGAGGTCACGCTAACACTGAATCTTTGACCGAATGCAATGCTAAGGACTTGTTCTGTTACACCATTCTGCCAGAATGCAGTCTGGTTAATGGGTGTGCTCATGCCACCGCGAATCAAGAACAACTGAATGATGGCCAACAGGCCCCAGACATTCTTATCTCGGTGGGCTAGAGTCCACTGTGGCGCTGACTCGTTATCTTCTGGCTCCTGCTGACATTCATGAAGCAGCTGTGTTACTCTTTTCACACAACCAGTCTCGCGGAAAAACGATTGGTTGGAAACATTGAACCTCAACAATTGAGCCAACAAGGAGAGGCAATCTTCCACTACCTCGGTCCCATGAGTCAATGCTCCCTCGGCCTCGATAAGGGAGAAGATTATTTCGAAAGCATTCTCGAATGCTACAAGTTTTTGAAGCTCTTCTGAGGCGGGGGTCAGGGCAATCAACAAGACGAGAGCCTCTAGCGAATGAAGAAAACAGTTTGTCAGCTCCAACCTTCATGTTCCACATGGACGCAAATGTACAACAAGACGTACCATTCCTTACTGGTTCCCTCGCATCTGTCAGTACACTGACTAGTTTGGAAATACCCAGCGGCGCTGTGAAAATGCATTCTTGTGTTCGCTCCGGTCGTGCGCTGCAAATGTGGGAAATCAATTGGAGCGAATATAGGCGGGAGTAGAATTCGCGGGCTTCCAAAAGGTTGAGTAGAGTAGTTATATTATCTTGTCGCTTTAGAAATGTCAGTCCATAATCTCGGGACCGAGGTCACGATGCGTACCTGAGTGAATTCATCTGCCAGCCACAGAGCTATTTCGTCTGACGCTTCAGGCTAAGCATATATATGAGTAACTCGAGTGCAATTATCCAGAGTATAAGATACCCACACTAGATTCATCAGGCGTAAAGAGCATCAGAAGGGTCTCGAGGACCACTTTGATGGTGTCCACATCCTCACTGTCATTGCGTAGACTGCTGATCAATGACCGCAGACCACCAGAAGCGACTGATGCAGGGTAGACTTTTGCAAAACTTCTTAATCCTTGGATTGCTGCGCGACGATCTTCCAACAATGTAGCACTCTGCAGTCTACTGCTTAATACGTCGATTGTGTCCGTAGCCGTTTGTTTGGCCGGAGCTTGCGACTCGAGGATTCGGAACATCGTAGTTGATTCGCAATATCATGGTCATTGCCGGCCGAGAGCGTAGGAATTGGTAGTCATCTATGAGAGAGTAAAAAGTGAAAAGGTGGTAAGATGTTCGCTGATTGCAGTAGAAAGCTGTCCTCCTGTACTGCCAAGGGGGGCTAAACGCCGATCTTGGCTCAACCCGCAGAATCGCCGACCGCCCGGAATTTATCTTTTCGTCAACGGCAAGCTATCGTTCGCTACTCCCAGCCTGCACCGCGATCGTACCTGCGGTTGCATCTCTTTTTATCTCTATTATATGCTTCATAGGAGTCTATATCTCATCTGAACTGGCTCAGATTGCATCTCTTTCACGAACAGAGAGATCGCGCCTGCGCCTGCACGCCATCAACTGATTGCGACACAGCAGTACCGAAACTCCTCAAAATATTGACCTCGCCAGTGTCGCATTACCATCATGGGTGTCCCCGCGCTGTTCCGATGGCTCTCCAACAAGTATCCGAAGATCGTCTCTCCGGTTATTGAGGAGCAGCCCCAAGTGGTCGACGGAGAAGAAATCCCAATTGATATCACTCGTCCGAACCCTAATGGCGAGGAGCAGGATAACCTTTACCTGGACATGAATGGTATTGTTCATCCTTGTACTCATCCCGAGGGGAAGCCTCCCCCAGCGGACGAGCAGGAAATGATGATGGAGATCTACAAGTACACCGATCGAGTGGTCAACATGGTGCGCCCCAGAAAGCTTCTCATGATTGCTATCGGTATGTGTATATCTATATTCCAAGGGAGCTTGAAATCCCCTTATATTCTTACAATTGACTATTTCGACTAACCTCAATCACATGTATAGATGGTGTCGCCCCGAGAGCGAAGATGAATCAGCAGCGCGCGCGTCGATTCCGCTCGGCGCAAGAGGCCAAAGAGAATGACCAGAAGAAGGAGGAACTCCACAAGATGCTTGCCAAGCAGCATGTTACGAAGACCGGCGACCAGTTGATTCGGGAGGAGGTTGTTCAAAAGACGTGGGACAGCAACGTCATCACACCAGGAACGCCTTTCATGGACATCCTTGCTGCCTCATTGCGGTATTGGATTGCCTACAAGCTTAACACTGACCCGGGTTGGGAAAATGTATGTTTTGATCTAAATTTTGGTACTAATGAACATACTGACGTTGACAGTTGAAAATCATCATTTCGGATGCCACAGTCCCAGGAGAAGGAGAGCACAAGATTATGAATTTTGTGCGCTCGCAGCGAGCATCACCCAATCACGATCCCAACACTCGTCATGTCATCTATGGTCTGGTAAGTTTGTAGTGATTCTCCAAATCAATCTTCTCAGATCACTAATCTCGAATCTGACAGGATGCTGATCTGATTATGTTGGGTCTTGGTACCCACGAGCCTTATTTCCGAGTACTGCGCGAAGATGTGTTTGCCCAAGACTCAAGGCCTCGGGGGTGTAGACTTTGCGGACAGAATGGCCATAAGGCCGAGGAATGTCTAGGCCGCCCAAAAGAGAAGAGTGGTGAATTCGACGAGAAGCAGCATGCTGCCCCTCTGAAACCATTTATTTGGCTCCATGTCGCCGTGCTAAGAGAATATCTTGCCGTAGAGCTTCGTGTTCCTCAGCAACCGTTCCCATTCGACCTGGAACGTGCACTGGATGATTGGGTCTTCATGTGTTTCTTCGTCGGAAACGATTTCCTTCCTCATCTGCCTTCTTTGGATATTCGTGAAAACGGAATTGATACGCTGATCGCGATCTGGCGTGACAATCTCCCCGCCATGGGAAGTTATCTTACCAAAGATGGAAGCGTTGAGTTGAAAAACGCTCAAATTATCTTGCAGGGGCTGGCCAAGCAAGAGGATGCCATCTTCGCACGTCGTAGGCAAGCGGACGAAAGAAAGCAGGCAAACGAGAAGAGACGCAAGGAGCAAGATGCGGCCCGAAATGAAGAGCGTGCTCAAAAGCGCAGACGGAGTTCCCCCCAGCGTGACTTGACAGCTGGCGATCGCTCTCGCGGCGAGCCTGCCCCTCCCATGGAACTCATTACCCCTGGCCGAGGTCACTTGAACAAGGAGACCAGAGAGCTGACGCACAGCATGGTCATCAACCGCGGAGCTGTGTACCGTGCTAACATGGAGAATAAGAGCGCTGCTGCTGTGCTGAAGAGTAGACTCATGAAAGGCAACCAGGAGGAAGCTGGAGACAGCGAACCTCCAGTCACAGATGGCGAGGATGTATCAAGCGAAATCCCTGAGCAGACTTCTCCTGGGGTTCTGGGAAAACGGAAGGCGGATATAGTCGAACAGGAGGTTACCGATGCAGGAACACCGGGCAGAGACTCTCCTCCACCTGTTCCTATTGCTGCTGAAAAGCCAAAACAAGATGAGGCCCAAGAAGACACCGTCAAACTGTGGGAGCCAGGATACGCCGATCGATACTATGAGCAAAAGTTCGGCGTGGATCCTAAAGATTTAGAATTCCGCCACCAGGTCGCTCGCGAATATGCGATGGGTCTTTGTTGGGTTTTGCAATACTATTTCCAGGGTTGCCCCTCTTGGGTATGTTCACCCCTACTCGATTATACAATTGAGATTCGCTAACTTGATCACAGACCTGGTATTACCCAAGGCACTATGCGCCATTTGGTAGGTTTTCCCTTTCTATCCCCCCCCCCCCCTTCTTATTTCCCAGAAAGAAGCTAACACATAACGTACAGCCGCTGATTTCGTTGATATCGCTGACATGGACGTCAAGTTCGAGAAGGGCACGATATTCAAACCATTTGAACAGCTAATGGGAGTCTTGCCTGCCGCGTCTAACCACGCGCTGCCTAAAGTTTTCCATCCTCTTATGGAAAATCCCGACAGCGAGATCATCGATTTCTACCCAGAGGACTTCCCTCTGGACTTGAACGGCAAGAAATTTGCCTGGCAAGGCGTGATTCTGCTCCCTTTCATTGACGAAACTCGTCTTCTAAACGCCATGGCTAAGGTATATCCTCTTCTTACCGAGGATGAAAAGATCCGCAACTCTCATGGTCAAGACGTTCTTCTGCTATCCGACCGAAACCCCTTGTACCAAGACCTTGTCGCGAACTTCTACTCCAAGAAGCCTGGTCCGGCACAATACCCCCTTAAAGAGGATGTGAGTGGCGGCCTGGCCGGTATCGTCGAGCGCAGCGACACATATATCCCCCACAGCTCGCTGGTCTCGCCCTTGGAGGCACATGGAATGCCAGGAGTTGATGACGATCGTTCTCTCACGTAAGTTTAATCCTCCCGTCTCCGCAGTTTGCCTTATATACTAACTGATAAAAGGGTCCTATATAAAATTCCAAAGTCTTCTCATGTCCACAAATCTATGCTTCTCCGCGGGGTGAAGCTACCGACGCCAATGCTGGATTCAAATGATATCAGAGCCACCCAGAACCGATCCCAAAACTCGGGCCGATCATTCGGTGGCGCACCTTTCCAGGGCAGAGGACGTGGCGGCCGGATGAACTACTCGAGTGACCGTCCGAACCCATTCGCTGCGCATCTTGACCCGAAGTTCAACTCCGGCCCACAAGGTGGTCCCGGCGGTGCCCCCATGGTACCTCCTGGATGGGTTCCCCCTGGCCAAGGGTACGGAGGCTACGCCAGAGGACCGCCTCCCCCTCCACGTGGCGGAATGTCACACCAATACCCACCACAACACCCACCTCAGCACGGCTACCAGCAGCCCGGGGACTATTATGGCCAGCAGAACAACCAGTACAACCAGGGTGGTCAGTACAATAACGTGCATCAGTCGGGCTATGGCTCGCAGGATTATCGCGGAGGCAGAGGAGGTAACCGTGGAGGCCGCGGCCGTGGTGGGCAGAACCGAGATCACTACTCCCACAATCAAGGTGGAGGTGGATATAATCGGTACTAGGAAGTAAATGAGGGTTCAGATTTCTCTTCGCCTTCCTCTGTGACTATTTCTGCTACTTTCAATACGTTATTGGTATCTGTTGACACGTTTGGGGAATTGGGCATGAGGGTCTGGGGAAGAAATGGAGTTTGGGAAAATGTAAAATGAATTCAGTCGATGTTCCAATGGACTCTTTGTTTGCCATTTGTAGAGCATGCACGGGTTGAGCCCCTGGGTGATACCTCAACATCATGTAGATTGCTCGCCTCTTCATCGCAACCCTAACATGATGGTTGTAGAAGGCGGTGTGCATAGAGGGGTCAATCAAGGCAACAAGGCACACTGGCAAAAAAACAAGGCGGGGTGACTCACTTGCAAGCCCTGAGAGGTTGTTAATCGCAGTCTTCTCTCCACTTTCGTAAACCACTGGAGCCACCACATCATGGATTTTCCTGCGGAAGAAGAGCTCGTGCTCGCTCGGTGGAGGGAGATCGATGCCTTCAAACGCCAAGTTGAACTTTCGGCTGGAAAGCCACGCTATGGATTCCTAGACGGCCCTCCGTTCGCTACCGGAACCCCTCACTACGGACACTTGCTTGCTTCGGTAAGATTAAAGCGAAAATTTTGCGAATGAGTTGCGAGTAGCTCTAATACTTTCCAATAGACAATCAAGGATGTGATTCCCCGTTATTGGTCTATGAAGGGATTCCACGTGGAGCGTCGTTTTGGTTGGGATACACATGGTGTGCCCATTGAGTACGTCCAATTCAATTCCAGACAATAACTAGCTCAATACTGTGTAACTTGACTTTTACTGACATAAACTAGATATGAGATTGACAAAAAATTGGGCATGTCTGGTCTGCAGGCGGTCCAAGAGATCGGAATCGCCAAATACAACGAGGAGTGCCGATCGATTGTTATGAGATACGCGACTGAATGGCGCGAAACCATCGAGCGATTGGGTCGCTGGATTGACTTCGATAATGATTACAAGGTGCGCTCGAGTACGTCTGATCTTCTGCGCCATTGTTAACGTTCTTTTTTGTCATTTAGACCATGAACCCATCATTCATGGAATCCGTCTGGTGGGTTTTCAAGGAGCTCTTCGATAAGGGCCTTGTCTACCGCGGATACCGTGTCATGCCTTACTCCACCGCCCTCAACACGCCGCTCAGTAACTTCGAAGCGCAGCAGAACTACAAGGATGTGCAAGACCCCGCCGTTGTTGTGACATTCCCTCTGCTAGATGACCCCGAAACATGCTTGCTTGCATGGACTACCACCCCGTGGACGCTTCCATCGCACACCGGTCTGTGTGCCCACCCCGACTTCGAGTACATCAAGATCTACGATGAAGCTACAAAGAAAAACTACATCCTTTTGGAGGCTCTTCTCCGGACCATCTACAAGGACCCTAAGAAGGCTAAGTTCAAGATCGTCGACCGTATCAAGGGTTCTGACATGCTCGGATGGAAGTACACACCCCTCTTTGATTACTTCTATGAAGAATTCAAGGACTGTGGCTTCCAAGTACTGAATGACGAATATGTCACTGCTGAGGATGGTGTTGGTATTGTTCACCAGTCCCCTGCCTTTGGTGAGGAGGATTACCAAGTCGCCATGAACCACGGTGTCATTTCTGAGACTCGCCTACCCCCCAACCCCGTTGATGCTCAAGGCTGTTTCACCGCTGAAGTCCGTGACTTTGTGGGTCAGAATGTCAAGGCTGCCGACAAGGGTATCATCAAGCTCCTCAAGGGCAACGGTCGTGTCCTCGTAGACAGCCAGATTACTCACAGCTATCCTTTCTGCTGGCGGTCCGATACCCCTCTGATCTACCGTGCCGTGCCATCCTGGTTCGTGAAGGTTAAGCCTATCATCCCTGACATCCTTGATGGTATTGATAAATCCCACTGGGTCCCCTCTAATGTAAAGGAGCGGAGGTTTGCCAGCTGGATTAAGAACGCTCATGATTGGAACATTTCTCGGAACCGTTTCTGGGGCACACCGTTGCCATTGTGGGTCAGTGAAGATTTTTCAGAAGTTGTTGCTATCGGTAGCATCGAGCAACTCAGGGAATTGAGTGGCTACGAGGGCGAGCTCACAGATATTCATCGGGATAAGGTCGATCACATCACGATTCCTTCTTCTAAAGGAAACGGCGTTTTGAGACGTGTTTCTGAGGTCTTTGATTGCTGGTTTGAATCTGGCAGTATGCCTTTTGCAAGTGTCCACTATCCCTTCGAGGGTGCAGATGAGTTCGAGGACCGTTTCCCAGCAGACTTTATCGCCGAGGGCCTTGAGTGAGTTCGATATTTTCTCCTTCTCTGTTGGTTTTCACGCGCTAATATTGGATTTTTAGTCAAACACGAGGATGGTTCTACGTACTCAGCGTGATTGGAGTTCACTTGCGTCAAAAACTACCATACAAGAATGTAGTGGTGAATGGCATTGTCCTCGCAGAGAACGGTCTCAAGATGTCTAAAAGGTGTGTAAACACCATCTCGATATTACCATAATCCGAATCCTGTCTAATACGCTATTTTCACAGGTTGAAAAATTACCCCGACCCATCGCTGATCATGAATTCATATGGGTAAGTTCCGCAATACTTTTCATGCTCTTCGGGAGTTTCCTCATAAGGATTATCATTAACATTATCTAAACAGATCGGACGCTCTTCGATTGTACATGATCAACAGCCCTGTTGTTCGTGCTGAACCTCTCAGATTCAAAGAGACTGGCGTCAAGGAAATCGTCAGCAAAGTGCTTCTCCCATTGTGGAACAGCTACAAGTTCTTCGAGGGCCAGGTGACCCTTTTGAAGAAGGCTTCCAACATCGACTTTGTCTTTGATCCTACAGCGGAGAGCACCAACACAAACGTGATGGATCGTTGGGTCCTTGCGAGCTGTCAATCACTACTTCTGTTCATTGACCAGGAGATGGCCGCTTACCGTCTGTATACCGTTGTACCCAGGCTCCTAGAGTTGATTGACAACACGACCAACTGGTATATTCGCTTCAACCGTAAGAGACTTAAGGGTGAAAATGGCGTTGATGACACATTGCACGCCCTGAACACTCTCTTTGAGGTTCTCTACACTCTTGTCAGGGGCCTCGCTCCTTTCACCCCATTCATCACCGACAATATCTACCAGCGCCTTCTTCCCCACATTCCTGAGTCGCTCCGTGCCGAAGACAGCCGTTGCGTACACTTCCTTCCCTTCCCCGAAGTGCGCCAAGAGCTCTTTGACGAAGTTGTTGAACGCAGAGTTGCTCGGATGCAGACTATCATTGAACTCGGCCGTATCTCGCGCGAACGTCGGACCATTGGTCTCAAGACCCCTCTGAAGTCACTTGTCGTGATTCATAATGACCCGCAATATCTGGAAGATGTCAAGTCTCTCGAATCTTACATTCTCGAGGAGCTCAACGTTTTGGAGCTTGTTCTGTCTTCTGACGAATCCAAATACCAAGTTGAATACTCAGTGTCCGCTGACTGGCCTGTGCTAGGTAAGAAGCTGAAGAAGGCTGTTCAAACAGTTAAGAAGGCCTTGCCTTCTCTCACCAGCAATGACGTGAAGGGATATCTCGCGGACAAAAAGATCTTGGTTGATGGAATTGAACTCGTTGAGGGTGACCTCGTTGTGAAGCGAGGAATCAAGGAGTCCGACGACTCCAAGGGCATGGAAACCAACACGGATTCCGACGTGTTGACCATTCTTGATGTGAACTTGTATCCAGAGCTGGCTCATCAGGGTCTGGGTCGTGAGATCATCAACCGTGTCCAACGCCTTCGTAAGAAGGCTGGTCTTGTTGCCACCGATGATGTGAAAATGGAATACACCGTGATTTCGGACCCGGACAATATCGGTCTTGATGAGGCTTTCAAGTCTCAGGCTCAAGCCTTTGAGAAGGTCCTGCGCCGCCCAGTTGACCAGAGTGCATTTAGTGGCGATAGCCTTCCAACCGGAGAGGAAGAGGGCACTATCTCACAGGAAGAACAGGAGGTGCAAAACGCCACTTTCTTGCTGCGCCTTCTCAAGATTTAGAAAGTCAACCAAAAGACCATATGTAGATATCAAGTCTACTTTTTAACTATTTTTTTTTGTTATGAATGAACTAGCCTTTCATCAATAGTTCACCTCCAATACCTAGCGGAATTTCTAGAATAATTTACAAATGCTCCTGCTTGCGCCGCCATATCGCAAACAGCTCCAAATATCTTAGTCTTCTGATGCTTCCGACATATAATCTCAAGGAACCTTTAGCCCTTTTTGGATGCCGCCTGGGGTTGGTTAGCATGCTGAACTACACAACACCCACTCATCGCCTACCAGGTAGCAATTCTTTAGTCGCATGAATTCTTTGGCACACATATCTTTATGGACCGAGTTGTAATCCGTAACGACACACTTGCCGTATGCCGCAACCTATCAAGCTAGTTAGTTGGGCAATGCTTAAGTTCCACAGAAGGTGCACACCTCTACGGAGCATTGGGCTGAAGCTTTGGCAATCTTCTCGACTGGACGAGTTCTTCCTGGCATCTTGTAAGGATGGGATGATGCAGCCCTGAAATGCAAAGTAGCTGAATGTTCCGATGTGAAGCCAATAGAACCTTAGAAATCCAAGATGTTACATAAGACCACGTGACCATACATGTTTCTGTCGCGACAACCAAAACAACCCGCTCAGCCCACTGTTGCTTCGATTGATCGCGCATGGGTTTAGTTTCTTGGTCCTGTTCTTTTGGAATTTCTAATTTCAGAGCGCCTTTGTCTGCGCATGTCTTTAATCCTCGCCCCCCGCTTTCGCGATGATTTATTTGGTCCTGCAGCTCTATGACCCAGATGCGACAAGCGCGCCTTAAGATCGCGAATTTTCGATGCCTCCGATACCCTCTCAGCGTCGAGCCGTGACCGAAGAGATCCCATCTCTTTCAGACGATGGTAGGGTGCAATCAATCACTTAATTTAAACCGAGCCTGACCTCTATAGATGTCGGCTTTCTCTACCAGGTTATCGCTGGCGCCGAGACAAAACCCGAAGCGGATCGACTCCCATTCCGGGCGCTTTTCGAAGCATACGACGAAGTCATTGGCGAACATGGTGTCAATGCGGATCCAGGTCATGCATGCTTGCGCTTCCTGTTCAAATTGGGAAGCAAAGGTGTGCGCGGCGACACTCTCTACGAGAAATTCGAGAATGCGCTCCATCAGATGGGAATCTTAATCGAAATCGGCGAGGAGGGCTCTACGAACCTGAACGAAACACATGACTATGATCAATATACAGTGGATGCCACCCACGACCAGACCGTTGACCATGACTATTCTCCAATTATGAATGGAGTGCCACCGACACCCAAACGGCGCGCATCGTTCAACACTACGTACGACATTGGTGAGGATGCTACCCAGAGAAGTTTAATCAATCGCCCTAGCTCTCGATCGTCAATGTCACGGCTTGAAATTGGCAAACCAGAGTTTGCTAAACCAAAATTGTCACCTACCCCCAGGCATGACTCCGGGCCTACCAAATCGCCAGATCGGACACAGTTAATCAGCCAGTTCTTGGATGTCGGTCGGCGCCTGCTGAGCAGATTTGACGGAACAGAAAACAAGCACGGAATCACGGAAGAAACTCCCTTGACCAATGGAGTGGTTGCGAGGTCGGCCGTTGCTCGTGATCGTTCGAAGCGGATCGCCAACGCCTCAGGTCCCCGTCGTTTAAGCTCGTATGATTCTTCGGACAGCTCTGCATCCGAAGAGGTGCAGTCAATCATGTCGCAGAGCCCAGAACACGATTCTTTTGACAAAGAAGAGGTGCCACCAGAGTTCATTTATCGCCCGCAACTTTCGGATCTACTTCGGGATGCATCGACATTCAACATGTACCGGCAGCGATCGATCTGCCGTCGAATTTTGACACAATGGCTGAAAAAGGCCTTTCAGGCGCGCCAGACTCGCCAGACGAGGGAAACAATCGCTGTAAACTACGACCGCGGCCTTCTCATCCGACAAGCCTTTGATCCATGGCGAGGAGTAATTCAAGAAAAACGTCACTCAGCTCGAACAGATCGATTCTTCAAACACCTTGAAACGCGTGCCAGTCGCGCACGGGATTTATATCTAATGACAAAGGCGTTCAGTCACTGGGCCCAACTTACGTCGGAAGAAGTAGCTCGGACCTCTGCTGCCCGGAGACATGTGCTTGGTGTCAAGTATTTCAATGCCTGGCGCGAGATCACTGCCGTCAATGAGTTGAAGGCCCAGCGTTTTGCGTTACGGAGGCCTTTCAATGCGTGGCGGAAGAAGATCCAAGATTTGAAGGCAGCAGAGACCCAAGCAGTCACTGTCCGCAATACAAAAATTCAAAAAGCATCGTTTTGGGACTGGTGGTGGTGCTTCTGCGACCGGCGTGTTCTTGAAGTTTCTGATTATCGACTCAAAAGACGATCACTTCTTTCCTGGCTTCGGAATTTGCGAACTAATCGAGAGCGCGACCATGAAATAGACCTGCATAACAAACGTTCGTCTCTGAAGTCAGTACTTCAGATATGGTCTCATCACTCGAGAACGATTGCACTTGCAGATCAGGAAGTCCAGGCTTCTCGGCGCCAACATGACCTCAGAGAAACCTTTAATGATTGGAGAATTCAGTCCCGGCTGGCCCCGGCTACTTCTCGGGTTTCTGAGATGGTCGATACCAGGATTCTACGGAATGCACTTTCACAATGGATTGAAAAGGCCCAGATGATCAGACAGGCAGAAGAGGTAGATCGACATCGAATCCAACACAATGCGTGGATCTCTTGGAATGATACGCTTCGCTGCTTGGCTCTTCGTGCTCGGATTGACGAGCGTATGAAAATGGAGGCAATGTACAAATGGATTTTGATGGAAAGATTTGAGCTGATGCGAAGGATACGCGAGCAACGCATCAAGCGGGAAGTATTTTCTCGATTTGTGACAAACACTCGAGACACTTACACCCGTTTACTGTTTCATGCTGAAGCTCATGAGGACCATCAGACCGAAAATTTGGTTCGATCTAAATTTGCCATTTGGCGTGATCAAGTGCAACTTCAACGCGAGCGGGAGTATGTAGCAGCTGAGTTCTATGCCCCACGGCTTGCAGCTGAGTCTCTTGCGGTCTGGCGATCCAAACATAACCAAGTGATCAAGATGGAAGGCTGGGCTCAAGATGCTCGGTTCTATTTCTTGATGAAGAAGTACATGAAGCAATGGCATCAGGCCAAAGTGGACTCTGGCAAACGACGACGGCAAGAATCGTATGCTAAAGTTCGGCGGAAAATCAAGGTTAACCTCGCGTCTAAGGCGCTAGCTGCCTGGTCATCAAAAACTCGAATCATCATGGAGATGGACCAACAAGCTGGTGATGTTGACCGCGAAAAACTGCTTGCCGACACTTCCGAGATATTCATCCAGTGGCGCGACAAAACAACCAAGAGGATTCAAGATTGCCAGGACGCCGATGATTCCTATTTCCGACAAGTCGCGTTCGACCAGCTGATGCAAATGTCCGAAACCTTCATCATTCGACGCGAGATGGAAGACCAAGCAGACAATGTATACCGATTGCATGTCCTACGACTGGCGGCAGCTTCTCTTCGTAAGCTCAGCCTTCGTATCTTCCAGGTAGGCAGTACCGTCGAGACTGCGGAAGCCCTGCGGGAAAGAAATCTGAGGAAGCACTCGAGAAACATGCTTCGCGATTGGGTGGATAACGCCCGAATGAAGCTAGAGGCTCGAGATTCTGCCGGTCCATCCTTCACGCCTGCACGAATGTCGACCTTTGGAAATGGCGATGGCGTCGGATCAGCGATGTTCGACCCTTGGTATCAAGAGCAGGCGGAAACGCCTTTCAAAATAAGCGACTTCACAGCAACATCTCAGGCAACATCTCAGGCAACCTCCCATGATCCAATCTATGCGAGCCCCTTGGCAACCCCCAATTTCACGACTTCTCCCTCTAAACGAGCCGCCCGGGCGCGAGCCCTCGCCCAAATTTCTACCACACCCGCTACACCTCTACGCACACCTTTCGCAAGTCGACTACTTCGAGCTGGGACTACTGCTTTATCCACCTCTTCCAAACGGCCACGGACTGGTCGGCAAAGCTCGGTTGGGAATAGCGTCCGGTTTGTGGATGAAGAACCTCCGGAGTCTCCAACAGATGGTCGCAGATCAGCGAATCGACGAACTTGACGTTCTTGTTTGGTATATGAACTTTTTGTAGCTGCTTTAGCCTCATGTATATCAGCGATGGTTATGCCTTTCTCTCTCGATATGTGCGATCACGTTTCATTCAATGCATCATCCGGCGCAACATATAGCGGGTTCAAGGGTTTCTGGGTCTTTGGTATACTGTTTTGTACTGCAATGATTGAATGTGATACTCAGTTTATGAAAGGGCTTTACGAAAAGAAAAAATGGCCTTGTAGGATACGATGAGCTATGTAATTGTCTACTATAGGCATCTGGTCGATCCCGAGCTAAGATACAGGTAAATGCTTATCGGGAAGCTCTATAGCTATGCCCCCAAATCACTTAGAGCTCTTTGAAAATTATCACACTAGAAATACCATTAAAATGGCAACATGTTTATGACCACAAGCTCCTTATTGAAATCGAAGGTCATCGGTCCGAGTGGAGCGGGAGCGTCATCATCAGACTGGTCTCTCCCGCCTTGTCCCCTGCGTGTATCCAGACAACCCCCGAACATCAATCTAACCTCTCCCTTGCGGCTCCGGTTACTCCCAGGCATAATAATCTTTGTCCTGGCAATGTTATAACGTGTTTTCAAGCGCAACAAGCGTCCATCAACCGAACGTCAACCGCCTCTATGCGAGCGGTACTACCGGGGAGACCCCCAGCAAAGCTTCAGTCGTTCAGCACGGCGCTGTGGGATGGTTTTCGTGTTGTAGTGAGTACTCACAAATTTTGTCGGATTTTTCCTGCAGCTCTACAGCTCGTTTAAATCCCCCTGTTGCTGACCCTTGGCCCCGCGCGCTCCCCAATAGGCATACATCTCCGGCCACGCGGTGGTTATCCTCGGCGGTCCGCAAACGCTCCTCCAAACAATCTACGTCGACGATACAGATACCCTCGAGGCCATAACGTTTGACGAAACATCTGGCAGGATTGCTGTTTGTGGTGGCTCTGATGTATTCGTGTACCAGCCATACGGCATCCGGGGCGAAACCCTCAAGGTGCGCATACAGCCCCACTACTCGGAGCTTGGTCGATCAGCAGCACAGTGTCATTATGGCAATAACAATTGGTGTTGACACATAGCTTCATTTAGTGGTCGTTGCTTTATACATTCCGCGCCCCTGATGACGACGAACCGATCTATACACTATCGTGGGGTTCCTCGAACGAGCTCCTAGTAGGCAACTCCCGCCTTGCTCTTTGGTTTATGAACGACGAACCACGCCTTGTATGGAAAAGAAAGCTCGCGACACCAGTGAAATTTGCGCAATTTTCTCCGGACTCTTCCTTGATTGTTACAGTAGGGCAATATGACCGCTTGGTCAAGGTATGGAGACGGCTTGCCTTTGGCGCAGACGAGGTTCGGTTTGAGAACTCGTATCTCCCTCATCCGAATGTCATCACCGGGATACACTGGCGATTACCTCGGCACCCCGAGCAATCTATGGATAATGTTCTGTATACATTTTGCGCCGATAACAAGATTCGAGTATGGGCAGTGACGGACGTCCATGCGCTTTCTGCTCTACAACTCTGGGCAGAGATCGACATGGGTGAGTCGGTTCAACCTAGGCATGCATCAGATGAAGATCAAGGACCACAACGGCGGTATGGCTTTATTTTGGATGGCCGCGACTTCTGTGTCGCGACTGAGCGTGCTGTCCAGAGAACTACAGGAAACAAGGAGAATCATGCACTAGAACATATCATCGAGGTTGCGAGCAAAGCCCCAGAGATCTGTGTTGTCATTGATGGCCAGGGCCATATGTCTGCGTGGGCTTTGGAAGATATCGGTTCTAAAGCAAAGACCAACTTGAGCGTCTTCAATATTCTCCATGTCGAAGGCTTGAACTTGGGATTTTCATTCGATCAGTCACCGCAAGAAGACTACGCTCAAATTCGTGCATTCCAGAGTACAACATTGGACGACAAGCTCAGTGTTTTGGTCCATCACTTCGACGGTCGGATCGAGTGGTATGATTCTCATGTGGATGTTCTATTTGATCCTGCACCACGCACGAAAAGAATCACCCAAACGGCGTCTTGGTCTGGTCATACTGCCCCTGTGAAAAAGATTGTCCGAAATGCGATTGGAGACACACTTGTATCACGTACCAATGAAAATAAAGCTACTGTATGGACACAGCAGCGCCAGGATGGAAGATCGATCTTAGCCCACAAGAGTGTCCTTCTCTCAGATGAGCATATTCATCGGACATGTGTGCTGGAGAACAGGGATCTTCTCATCAACCTCCACTACAATGGGGTTTCCCTATGGGATTTCAGCTCAAACCATGCCAAAAAATTGGCTTCTTTGCCATTCAAACTGCCCGGCAAGCCACTGTGTGTGCTGCCAATCCCCAGCACTCAAGCGACTCCAGGTTTTTCCTACGTTGCAACAATATGGGCAGATATGCACGGAATTGCATGGGAAATACGAGGCCCAAGTCAGGAAGACCAGAAAAGGGGCTTTGAAAATGATCAAGGCTATCAGTTACGAGAATTTTGCACCTTTGACATGGGGCTGAAGGAGGATATTGCATATATCCTTCCCGTGGACCCTGCAGGTCCTAAAACAGAGGCATCGGGCTTCTTTGATTCTTTTTCTGCCGACATTGCTCTCTCCTATACTCACAGTGGAATTGTGCGTACATGGACGGCCACGGTCGATCCAGCGAATATGAAGGTCGATTGGCTACTTCAGTCAACTGTTGATACGGGTATCATCAACCCGTCAATGGCGAGTGGAAGCTCTATTCGCAAGGCAGCTCTGGTTGACGAGAACCGGACTCACCTCACAATCTGGGACACCAACAATGCTCAGCTGGAGTTTGAGGAACATTTTGCTCCACATGACATTATCCGGGATTTGGATTGGACGTCAACACCAGACAAACAGTCCATCTTAGCCGTGGGATTCCCACACAAAGTTGTTCTCTTATCTCAGCTCCGCTATGATTATCTAGATTCCCGTCCCTCGTGGACACAAGTTCGGGAGATCTGGATCCGAGATCTCACACCTCACCCTATAGGAGACTCTTGTTGGCTGAATAACGGCCATTTGGTCATTGGCGCTGGCAACCAACTGTTCGTTTATGACAAGGATATTGATGTTGGAAACCGCCTGGTGTCTGAGCTTCGGATGCCATCTCGAGGACTGTCGTCTGTCGATCTCTTCGACGTAGTCAGCCGGCTGAATGGCCCGTTACCTGTATTCCATCCACAGTACTTGGCACAGTGCATTCTGTCTGGAAAGACTAGTTTGGTACATTCGATTCTCTTGAACTTACATCGAAAGCTGAAGTTCTACACCGAGGGTGATGAACTAGATGGTTTCTTGGAGATGCCGGTAGAATATCTCTACGAACAAGATGTAAGTGCGCATCATATAATTTTTCTTCCCAATACTAATAAAAGTTAGGATTCCCAACAAATGCTCTCCAAGGAAATGCGCTCTTCCTATGTTGATTCTACCGATGAGGAATTGTCATATGTCATAGACGAACAGGCTGCGGCCGCGCTTAATGAGAGTTTAGCACGGGTCGCCTTGCCCCAACTGTCTAGCCACGAACAATTCCGCTTGGCAGATACCATTGAATGCGTTGCCATGGTTGAGAAGCACCGACGCTCAATGGACGATAATGCAGCACGCTATCTACTCTTCTTCCGGCAGCATATGCTGCGGCGGACCCAGGGAGTCGCTAACAAAGATACTGTCTCATGGCGAGAGATTGTTTGGGCTTATCATAGCAGCAGCCAAGATATTCTCACAGATCTTGTCTCCCGGCAATTCAGTGCCAAAATGACATGGAAGGCTGCTCGTGAAAGCGGTATCTTCATGTGGCTATCGGATTCCGTAGCTGTGGTGCGTGTCTGTCATATCATTTACTTGGCCACCAACTAACGAGTTGATTAGAAAGCACAACTAGAAATCATCGCCCGATGTGAATACACCAAGACGGAAGAGAAAAACCCCATCGACTGTACTTTGTATTACCTCGCTCTCGGAAAGAAGAACGTCCTTCAGGGTCTCTGGCGTATTGCACACTGGAACCGCGAACAAGCAGCAACCCAACGCTTGTTGGAAAATGACTTCAAGGAACCGAGATGGAGGACATCCGCGCTCAAGAATGCATATGCATTGCTTGGAAAGCGACGATTTGGTAATTTGAAACTCATATTGTCTACGAATGAACACTGCCAGCTGACATTCAAAAGAATATGCTGCATCTTTCTTCCTTCTCGCCGATCATTTGCGTGACGCCGCAAACGTCATCATAAACCAAATAGGTGATCTCCAGCTTGCGATCGCAATCACTCGAGCCTCAGAAGGGGACAATGGACCGGTTCTTCGGGAAATTCTGGAAGAGAAAGTATTGCCTGCGGCCGCTTCCGAGGGCAACCGCTGGATGGCCTCTTGGGCTTTCTGGATGCTTGGACGACGGGATATGGCAGTGCGGGCACTGATTGTGGGTAGTTTTCTTCTCTGGCCAGCAGACCCCAACTAACCAGATCTAGTCACCGGTCGAGACCCTCTTATCACCAGCAACCCCAGTCACCCCGGGAAGCCCGGGGCGCGGAACCCTTCAGTCCAAGTCATATCTTTCCAACGACCCTGCCTTGGTAGTCTTATACCACCAACTCCGCGCAAAGACACTCCAAACCCTCAAAGGTGCCTCCAAAGTGCGACCCAGGGAAGAATGGGAATTTGTTATTCGCAATGCCCGGCTCTACGACCGTATGGGCTGCGACTTCCTTGCTCTCGATCTTGTCCGCCACTGGGAGTTCCTGGGTGGACTGCCTACTCAGGATGCGTTGCAGCCTAATATATCCCTAGATATGGATGAAAACGGAGTTGATTACCGGAAAATGCTTCGTCGGCGGAGCAGTCTCGTAGTTGCTGATATGCCGGTGCACCGAGCAGATTCCTTGCAAGGGCCCACAGTCACTGAAATCATAACTGGGGAGGAACCGAAGAAAGAAGAACCGAAACCGAAACCGAAGCCACCTCCTACGATGTTTCATGAGCCGGATGCCAATTCGTTGCTGGACAGCTTTGGGTTCTAGGTTAGAGACTTATGACATTGTACTATTTTGTGGATATACTACATCCGGTTACTATCAAGTGAGAAGGACATATACACAGTAGCATATCCCATGTCCAAGCAGTTCAATAATACCAATCCTGTGAGAGAATCCCTTGTAGCACTTCAATGGTTCACGTGACTCGCACAGAAGGGTAACTCCAATCTCGGAGCTTCACTGAATTGTACTCGGCACACATACGCTATACAACATACTTCCTCATTCTAATGTTTTAAACTTGAGAAAATAAGGGGAAGTTGACTAATTCAACACTGGGAAATGATCCTCTGCAGAAAATGTGATGTAGCAGAGAAGGCTGGTATGATGTCAGCCACTGTCTACTAGCCTTACAAGGCAAGACTTTCATGATTCGCTCTCTCCAAGATTCCACTTATGTTGTACGTACGGAATACAAGGTCTGTGTGTGATTATCAGCTCACCTAGTTGGCAGGATAATGTGACACAGAAGCGGTCAAGATGCGCGAAGATGAATCCAGGAAGATGCAGAGAGGAAAAATCAGCTTTCAGCTGACAATTGTGCTGAACCCTATTGAGCTCACTGGCCTATTATGAGCCCACTGGTTGTACTACAGCCCGTAGTGCGCTTTAGCGGTTCAAGTGGCCCCAGATGGGCTCCATATGACTGCAGATGGGGCTCTAGAGAGCTAGCGGATTGCCTATCTCAGTGCGATCGGCGGCGCTAGTCTGCGCTATTACATCGCGATCGCGCCGATCCTTCAGCATCCAACCAACCTTCTGGTGAACGATGGAGACATAGGCCGAGCGTGAGATCCCTCTTGCGCCAATGGCGCAGATCGCCTTGATTTGCCAGGAAAACATGCAGACTTCCATGCAGACTGAAACGATGCTATAAGGCTCCGCCCACCCGCTAGGAGCTTGAAGCTCTTCTCCCTCTGACTTTTGATACCTGTTTGTGTATACTTTTGTATACTAGCGATATCCCCCCGTCCTTTTTTTTCCCCAACGACAATGCCTACCAAAATCCCAGGACCACCCGGAGTTCCCCTCTTGGGTAACATCTTCGACGTAAACCCCAATGAGACGTGGAACTCACTCAACAAGTTGGCCAAGCAATTTGGTATGCCAGCAACCCGTCCACGGACTTAGGCGACACCCAGCCTCAACGAGTAATCACTAATTTTTTAGGCTCCATTTTCAAGATCAATGCTCTCGGCCATGAAATCGTCTTTATCGGCAGTGTCGCCCTGTTGGAAGAAATTTGCGACGAGACCCGATTCCGCAAGTGTGTGACAGGACCAGTAGTTGAAATCAGATACGCCGTGCACGACAGTCTGTTCACAGCATACGACCATGAGAAGATCTGGGGTATCACCCACCGGATCATGATGCCTCATCTTACGCAATCTGCGACCGACAACCTCTTCGGTGACATGGCGGAGATCATCCCGGACTTGACCAAAAAGTGGAGCGCGGGAACTAAGACACGCACTCTGCTCTCCAACGACCTGGACCGTCTCCTATTTGCATCCTGCATGCAATGTTTCTTCAACCAGCGTGTGCACGTGCTCGAAGGTGCTGAGCCACCAATGCTCAGCGCGATGGATGGCGCCACCATGGAGGCGATGAAACGACCCACCCGCCCCAAGTTCCTGAACTGGCTGTATCAGCGTAGATTCGAAAAAGACACGAAGACCATGCGCGGGTTCGCTGCGCAGGTAATCAAGACCCGGAAAGAGCACCCAGAGACCGCCCGCAAGGACATGCTGGATGCGATGCTGAACAGTGCCGACCCAGAGAGCGGCGAGAAGCTCACCGAGTCACAGATTATCGATGAGATCATCTCAATCTTCATCGGTGCAGCCACAGCACCTAATCTCATCTCCTACGCCCTGTACTACCTGATGAAGAACCCGAGCGAGATTACTAAGGCGCAGGAGGAGATCGACCGCGTGGTCGGTGACGGCAATATCGACCTGGAGCACCTGCAGAGCCTCAATTATGTCGAGGCCATCCTGCGCGAGTCGATTCGTCTTTCTGCCACCGCGCCCGGCTTCAACATTGAGCCCATTCCCTCCGATGATAAGAGCCCTATTCTTCTGGGCGGTGGCGAGTACCAAATTGCTCACAACCAGCCCATGATCGCGGTCTTGAGTCAGGTCAACCGCGATCCGACTGTCTTTGAGGACCCCGAGGCCTTCAAGCCCGAGCGTGTTTTGGGCGAGAAGTGGGATCAGCTCCCTGCTGCCGCGAAGAAGGGCTTCGGTAACGGCAAGCGTGAGTGCATTGGTAAGCTCTGGGCTTGGCGGTGGTCGTTCTTTACTCTCGCCAGCATTATCAAGGAGACCACGTTTGAGCTGGCGGACCCTAAGTACAAGCTTGAATCGAACGGTGCATTCAGTATAAAGCCGCTTGAGTTTTACGGTCTTGTTAGTCCACGGAAGTAATTTGGAATTGAGATTTTGATGGAATTGGGTCAGCGGATATGGAGTCGGTAATGAATTTGTCGATATACTCCAACGATATTATGAAAGGGTCCCAGAATATGACGAGCCTAACTCTATTTTTGTTATTTTCTATCAAATTCTCTATCAAATTCTGAAACATGGGCGGTTCCTGAAGATGAGTTAATGGCGTGTGGCGGCTACGTATGTTCCCACGTAGTCATTGCGTATACAATTGCTCACCCACGTTTTAACACCACGCGGCCATCTGAGACTCCCCAAACTCCGAAAGATCTAGATTTTTAGAATAGAAAAGAAGTATTTGAAAGAATGTGTTATATTGTGTAACCAAAAAGGACCAGCCTATAAGTCTCTATATTGACATAAGAAGCAGAAACCATACCAGCTGGGTATAGATCATCCTCCCGAAACAGAATAACCCAAAGAGTCTATCTTCAAAATCATTTAAAAATCATTTAAAAATCATATCTCAAAGAGAACAAATTTATCCGCTGTAATCAATGGTAACAGCCAGACGAACAGGACCAGCGCCCAAGTTAGCACCAATACCACCGACAGCAGTCTCGGCAGAGGTGTAAGCATTATCGACAGTACCGGCATCCTTGGTGACAGAAGAGCAAACACTGCCAAGGGCATCGCAGATCTTCATACCAGAGATGGACATGCCGGCATTCTGGGCAGAGATAACAGACACATCGAATCCAGACCAGCCGCTGTTAGTGGTGGAACCAAAGTCGAACTCGCCCCAGGTGGAGGCGTAGCCACCCATAGAATCAGTGGGGATGGTGGAGCCTGAAGCGGCGGCAAAGCCACCATTGGTATCTTCATCAAAGGCGACGTATTTGGTCTCGCCGGGGGCAAGGGTGAAAGTATTACAGGCGTTGCCGAACCAGCCTGTCATCTTGCCATCGGGGCCGTACTTGTTGAAGATGGCGACGGTCCAGTCATCGGTGTTGTGGCCTGTGAACTGCGCAACGTACTTGTAGTTACTGGCGGAAGCGGCATCAACGGTGATAATGTTGCTGCCGTAAGGGTTGCCCACGTTTCCGGCGTATGTTTCGCCTGAGCCTGATGAGCTGGTGGAGGAGCCGAAGCCATCAGTCGAGTATGAGCCACTGGAAGGAGTGGAGGTCCAGTCACCGCCGGAGGTGCCTGTAGCAATGGCCTGGCGGCGCTCGAGGGTGGTTTGTCTGGCGAATGTGCTGCTAGTGAGGGCAGCAGCCAACAGAATGAGAGACTTGGTGAATTGCATTTTGATGTGTTTTGAGTGGTTTTTAAGTCACAAAAAGGAAAGTAAATATCAATGAAGATAAAGACGATGTGATGTGGTTGGATTGTAAGGATTGTAAAAATTGTAAAGATTGTAGATTGAAACGAATGAATGGTAGCACCAAAAATGAGTGTGGTTGTTTGAATCAAGAGAGTAGAAAGGAGGAACAAGGACAGCTATATATACCTTCTAGAACAAAATCTTTTTCCGCCACGCTTGCCTCGTGAGATGAGAGCAAAGGTTGAACCATAAAGTGTCGGGTACCTGACTCCATACCAACGAACCACTGGGGCCACACATACGTCAAATCGCCTGAAAGGACTCGTACACCACAGATAGTTCTAGAAGGTCGAGGCTCCAGGGCTATGGATTTAACATACAATCCCTGGGTCGGTGGATACTGGCTGGGTGTAAGCAATACTATTGGATATATAAATTCCATGGTTCATACTGTAGATTTAGTTCTGATTGGGTCCTGTAGATTTTCAGCCAGTAAATCGAGACTTCTAGATTATTCGGACCATTTTTCATTGGCGAACCAATTAGAATGTGGATCCATTATTCACTTGGACATATCCCGGACTAAGGTCGGGGTCATCGGTAAACCCATTTAGGCAGATGAAAGTTGAATTGCATTATCTGGGTCCAAGTAAGGATTAATGTGGGACCCAACAGGGGTCAGATTGTTTTATCTGGGGCTAAAGGCAACGGAACTATTAAGAACTTAGATCCGGGATGATTATAACTGTGATTGCATTGTCATTGTATTGTCGAGCATAGCAGTTGAACACATCGCACTCTAGCTTCTTCTAATGCCTCATTAATTCAGTACTCGGGGCATCCTTTCACTCCCCGAGAGGTCTCCGAAGTCAATTATTGATGGAATTCCGTAGAATTCGTGTGTCCGTGGACATCGATATAGTGGTCCAGGAGAAATGCAGTGTGATTGGCTGAAAATATAAAGTAGTTCAACCAATCATAGTACATTAAATAGTCTTGGCAGGGCATGGGTCATATTGTAACCAATCACCCTTTACCACTGCTTACTCTGGAAACAATCCATGGTTTACAACTGTGTGCCTTGGATTCTGTCCAAAAGTATGCATTTTCTTTTAAAAGCCGCAATTCAGGCTTGGCTCCTATTCCACATGCAAGCCAACTAAATCTATTAGGACGCCACCATCTTCCAGCGGTTTAGATTTCCCCGGGTGGATCGTTTGATTCTTTCTTTCCGCAGCCTTCCACCGCAGCGCCACTGCCCAGGCTTAAACCAGGAAGACGCGGATTCAGATTCGGAGTCAGGTTGTTTGAAGAGTAAATCATGGAAGGCACTCGGTGTTCCTCGGGATTAATGCAATCGCCCAAATCTGGAAACAGGCCATGGCATGTATCAGGTTCATTGTTTCGGAAATTTGAACCAAGATTGGTCTTTTCTTGAGTTAAAACGGGTGGAAAATAAAGTTAGACGCCACGCAGAACAAAGGCCCCATAAAGTGATCAGCATTGTGAGACTTGGCCGAAATTGTGGGTTCCTAAGACAAAAGACAAAAGTCTAGACATGTAAAAGGCCTGGAATGATCTAAAATAGTTGGCTAGGCTTTGGGATGCTTATTGAAAAGCTAACTTGTCAAAGGCGCTTTCTTTACTTTCAAAAATGCAGTATCTGCGCAATAACAGCCACGGGCGTTTTACTATGCATTCTATCCACCAACATCCATCCCAAAATTGAATAATATATAGCATGTCCTCTGTTCTACAATGCAAAGATAGAATAATTGTCAAGAGTCAGGTATAGTCAAGCTCGGCGCTTTTATACCTGTTTTATCAGGCCTTTATCTGACGTCAGGTGTCGATGCCATAATATAAGGTCAACCAAACAATATCCAGGCTCCCGGCTGGCAGACAGATAAAGCAGCTACAGGGATGCGTACGTTGTATAAATCTCGAGGAAACACAAAGCACAAGCCACATGAGACATGAATGGGGATCCTTATATATTCAAAGGTTATACTTAGAAGAAAAGTGCATTTCACAAAACCTTTTTGCCGTCGACCTCTAAAACAGACAAGATGTCTCAAGGAAATATCTGAAAATACCACTGAAAAGACATCACCAGCGCCTGACTATTCTTGTTCTACCCAATTTAACATGATGGACCCTGTAATTGCTGGTAAGTCAAGTGTTTTCATGTATCACCCGAATCGGAACGGGTGACTTGGAAATGTTCAGATAGTAACTGAGATGCGGTGCAATGCTCTAATGTAATCAGCTTATCGTTTTGAAGGAAACTCCAAAACCAATCTCAAGCCGAAGTTTAGCCCGAGCTTAGGTTTTTAGCTAGAAGACTGAAGAGAAAGTTGCATGGGTGACAGTGAAGACTAGGGATGGAAAGAACTATAGGTGATGAGTAAGGAATATTATAATGTTTTATGGAGTAGATATCAAGGAAGTCCTAACCATTGGGGCCTCAGGCCGTATTTTATTAATCTACGGAAATCCACGGGTATATTCGTTTGTTTACAAGATTGATAATTCAGATATTCAAATAATTCTTAGATTCTTAGAATACTTATGGAGGACGTAGAAAGGGGTGAGCAATGACGTAGGGATTATTGTTGGATCGGCCCAACTCCGAGAGTACAGACGCCAGCAGTCCCCACTTCCTTCCCCTGATATAAATTCCCGATCTTCCACTTCATTTGAGTATCGTTCTACGTACTACTTGGCACTGTCTCAATGACTTCTCAACTGTCCTCGCTAGCTACGCTGCTGCTTCTAGGGTCTCTCCTAGCACCAGTCAACTCTAGCAATCTTCCTGCTCAAGCGCAGTTGATCGACCAAAGAGCCTTCAATGTCCTAGACACGACTCAGCCCCCAAGCGAATTTAATGCGAAGAGTGTATGAGACTCCTCATTTGCGGTCTCCAGTAGCACATCTTACTGATCAATGCATAGCTATTTGTGCCCCCGGGGTCAACAGGAGAGAGTCTAGCCCAGCAACCTTTCCATGTATACGATAAGGAATTCCTAAGGATTATTGGAGAAGCTCCAACTTTAACCAGAATCGCACACTCCCCAAAAAGACCCTCTATTCCATGAGGCGGTTGTATGGTAGGTAACCAACATTCAAATCAAATACAAGCCGAGGATACATAGGGTCTAACTTTAGCCTTTAGGTCCAAGGAAACGGATGAGATGTTTTTCGTCCAAAATGCAGGTGCTAAGAACGCCAGCACCGGTCTGAAGAAGTCGGCGATCATTGAGAAGATTTCCCTTGCGGACGCTGCTGCTGTCTCCCATAAGTCGGATGCCGTCGGTCTTGTTGATGTAACCACCGTTCCCTCATCCCCAATGGTTCTCAATCCGAATGGTAGGCACTCAGCTATTCTTTGGGGGGGTTAAAGACAACTGATAATGCTCTAGGAGCTACCAATTACCGGGGACAGATCATATTCACCGGTGAGGGTCAAGGGGACAATGAACCGCCTGCTTTGTGGGTCATGAACCCGAAAAGTCCATTCAACACTACAAGTTAGTACACACTCGCTCTTTGGATTTCGCGGGCTAACGAGGTGACCTATAGTTATCCTGAACAACTACTTCGGCCGACAATTCAACTCCCTGAATGATGTGGCTATCCACCCGGAAAACAAAGATATCTACTTCACAGACACGATCTATGGCTATGTACAAGACTTCCGTCCTGCACCCGGTCTACAGGATCAAGTCTACCGGCTCGACCCCGATACAGGTGCCGTGACAGTTGTCGCGGATGGATTTGACCACCCTAACGGTATGGCATCAAGAATGTGTACACGCTCAAGAAGGAAAGTGCAACTAACATTGTAGCAGGCATCACTTTCTCTCCGGATGGCAAGTACGCATATATCGCCGATACCGGAATCGATAGCGGCTTTTTCGGTCTTGACTTCACCCGCCCTGCTTCTGTGTATGTACTGGCCTTTCACGTGTTCCCCGATTTGGACTTGGAGCTATTTACTAACTTGCATATCACAGCTACCGATTTGATGTGAAAGCCGACGGCACCTTCGAGAATCGGAAGACCTTTGCGTTTGTTCACTCTGGTGCACCTGATGGTAAGTCAAGCAAGCTGTAATCAACATTCTGTCACTAATGTTTTGAAAAGGCATCCACTGCGATTCATGGGGTAACGTCTATGCTGGCTGTGGCGACGGTGTCCATGTCTGGAATCCATCTGGCAAGCTCATCGGCAAAATTTATCTTGGATCTGGTACAGCGAATTTCAACTTCGCTGGAAAAGGCAGAATGGTCATCTGCGCCGAGACAGACCTTTACTACGCCACGTTAGCTGCGGCCGGAAGTTATGTTGACAGTGAGATGTGAGAACCAGTGGACCGGTTTTGGTTTGTTATATTCAACTATGGTCCTCGACATAAAACAATGCTGAGTGATATCGCAGAGTGGGCTCACGTCGTGACATGCGCCACAGAGTCAAAATTGTACGTTATATTACATGTTTATATCATAAAATAAAGTGAGAGAGAGTACGGGACTTCCTCTCGGGTATTTACTCCGCCTAAACACCATGCACGCCGTTACCGATATATCGTCTGCGATGGTAACTCATGGACCATATTTTCGTCTCGACCAGCCAGCTCTTGTGGGCCTTCGGGGCCTTTGTTGTAGTACTCGACGATATTCGACCCGGAGACACTCGACACAGGAACGCTCGGTCCGGGAGAACTCGATCCGGGAGCACTGGACATTAGAGGGCTTGGGTCCGTAGGTGGTTCTATGCTCTTTGTCCGGTTTCGACGACGGAGTACGAACCAGAGTAGACCAGCCAGAATGGCCAACCCAGCTACTCCGCCGACAACGCCGCCAGCAATGGCCCCAGTATTGGATGACGAAGACGAATTCTCTGGTGGACCTGCAGCGGCAGTTTCAACGGGAGAAAGGGAGGATTGTGTAGTACTAGTAGTGGTCGTGATGCTGGACATTGCACTGGATATTGTCGACGATGGTGTGGGCGTTGAGGTAGTGGCTGTAGATCGGGGTTTAAAGGGTCAGATCAACGAGTCTATGACTTTGCAAGACAAGTTCAGGCCACCAAAGCCTTACGTACCAGAATACCGGATTTTCAACAAACTCAAATTACGATCCAAGGTGGATATATCGTCGGTGCAGCCGACATATCCGTTCTTTTTCTGGAATGCCGATTCTCCATCAGCACAACAAAACCAACCACTGGCCTTGTAGACGTTTGCCGTGCTGTTTGCACAATGTGTGGTATCAACCAATTGGGAGCAGTCGGCGTCTGATGGGCAGCACTTCACGTTGTCTTGGCCAGCTGGGCATTTCGTGCCGTGGGGGCAACAGGCATGGAAGGGTGCCCAGGTTTGACCGCAATCCTCTTCGGTGCTGAGACAGGAGCCATTTCTGCGGACGGAGAGCCCGTATGGGCTACTCAACATATCTGACATCTCACAAATAATCCAAAGAGTAAACCAAATCGAAATATTAGGAGCAGGTCAAAGGGTATTGGAAGTTTGGAAACAACTGGACCCAGAGGAGGGTTGTTGCTTATATTACACTGTTCCTGCCTTCAGTTTTCAGTATTGGAATAGACATCGAATGAGGTGTACTGCTTACTAGCGCATACCAAAGGGTTAGAGAGTTGGGGGCCATTTTCTATTGAGCTGCATGATCAGATATTTGTGGAGGAAATGCGCGGGGGAAAACGGTGCTATTTCTTACACATACACTTCACAGCTGATGTGTAAATGCCATGTTATAGTAATCTACGGAGTACAAAGAACTCGCTGTCAAGGTCAGTAAGTTAGAACATCGCAGGCAGCATTCATGACCTTAACTGGATGCGATCGACATCTCCCTCTCTCGTATAACTGCTCATCCGGTAATTTATAATCTCCGGAAGTTAGCAAAGGGACCCAGTACATATCCGACCCAAGATTTTGGTGAGGAAGTTGACATGTTATATTACTAATATTAGTTTATAGGAGTCTCTTGACGGGGACTATATCAGACGCATCACGAGTCATACTCTGTGGAGAAATCGGTGGCCTTCTTACAGAGTACAAGCATCATAATATCCATTAAACGCTAGTATGATAATCGGCAGTCATTTTATTTCTTATTTCTTGATCCACCATTAGAACGCATCAATCAGTAACTACGTAGTGGCTCCAGTCGAGATGGGTTTATACTCTAGCGCATCGTCGCCACAACCCTTTTTAACTGAGTACCCCAAACGGATGTTTCTAGGTTATTAATTAAAGAGTCCGTAATCTGGAACCTCCATTTGAATGGCAATAGATAGGTAGGTAAAAGCATAGGAAAGTGCAAAAACAAAAACAAAAAAAGGATGTGCAACCTGTGGGATTCGAACCCACGCCACTTTCGTGACCAGAATGCTCACACAATAATCAGTGAAAGAGGAAAACTCTTGAGTCTGGCGCCTTAACCAACTCGGCCAAAGTTGCTCCATGGAGATTTAAATCCTTTCTTTATGCTTCCTCTTTCTGATCTTAGAGGCACTTAAAATGGGGACTTAGTATATCAATCTTGGAAGGTTCTGGAGCCTGTTTAATCATATTAACGTGGACTGCTTTGGTGGCCTGCTAATCTTCCAACCGGTACATAAAGTAGAAAGTTATATGTGCTTGTCGTTAAGACCATTATATTATAGTACTCCCTTAAAATCCAAAACGGAAAAAAAAGAGATTGCAAACTGTGGGGTTCGAACCCACGCCACTTTCGTGACCAGAACTCATGAGAAATTATCTTAAGTCTTTGAAGAAATGTTAGTATTCAATACAAATTACTTTTGGTTAAAGTAAGACGAACCTGGCGCCTTAGACCCACTCGGCCAAGTTTGCGAATATGTAACATCCTTTGTCGATAAAGCGAGTAGTTATGGTAATTCACCTTCTCAGTTCATTACATGTTCCTTTCTTTTATTCAGTCGTTGGATGTATGTCGTACATGTCTATATAGGTTTCAATTATTAAATCTTAATAAACGTTTAAAACTTGACTTCGCTTGGAAAGGGGTTGGGGAATATGTTGTGGATGTATATTTGGGTGGTTAGAATCTATATGGTTATATGTTGTGGACAATTGTGGACAATGTTAATTAAACCCGTTTGATATTGATACGATATGTTCGATTACTTCGTGAAAGCCCACATACCATGTATGAACCAGCAGCTACCTCCAATCCTTACGTCTAATTACAATTGCAAGATAAAGCGAAAATGAAGAAACGACGTACCGGTCCAAAGCCGACCAAACCCATAAGGTATCGTGAAAGGTGATAGTCGCAGAGGCCGGGTAATTGGGTATGTATTTTTGTAAGATAAGACACTTTTAAGTGATCTTTGGTCGCTTGTTCGTGAAACCAGAGTCGGGACGAGATCGCTTTCGCTCCATTGCTTCTATCTCCTCCCTCATAATCCTTTCTTGCTCAGTCATCTTCTTAGGTGCCGTGAAAATAGAACCCTTCTTCCCGGCTAAAGGGTTCTTCTTAGCCATAGCAAACACGTTCTTCGGCTTCTGTGCGCCCATTGACATCGAAATCTTGACCGGCGCGGGAGGCGCAGACGAAGCGGGAGATTCAGTGCTTCCGGCTGGTGCATCTGTATCTTCCAGCGATACCGTTGTTGTCGTCGTAGGAGGCGAGGCAGGCTTTGTATCTGTCTTCTTCGAGCCAAGTCCAAGATTCAATGTTATCTTTTCTCCGTCCTTCCTCTGCAACAATCTTGCCTCGGGTTCCACGTCTGCATCTGTCGTAGCGTTCGCCATTGCCGCCTGCTGGGCTCGCTTAATCTGGTCCTGAATCAAGCGCTGTTCTCGTTCTTCGTCTCCCTTCTCCTGGCGTTCTTTCTTTAAGATAGCCTCCCGGCGGCGAAGTGTGTCCGGGCTGTTATCAATCCACGCTATGACCAAGCCCTTCTCGGTTTCCTCGACTCGGCATTTTCCCTCCCGGCCTAGATAGGCCGCAAACTGTGATAAACTTTTCCACTCTGCCGTCAAAGTTAGCATTCGTCCTTGATTCTGCTCCTCCTTTCCGTCGGAACATACCTGTGCTGTTCATGTGAATGTGCTATGAAAAGTTAGCCAGATTCAGTGGAAATAGCGAAATATTAGGGACATACCTGCTTATCGGCCACAATCTGATTATAGAAATGATTGACATTGATGGGTTTTGTTCCATGCGTGGTTCTGAGGGTATCGAGAAAAGTTCGCTCAAATTCGCGACTGAACTCTCTGATGTGCTTGCGCGGGTCTTCACCAATGATCATCATTTGTCGGACTAATACAAAGTTAGCTGGTGGCTAGGGCCTAGAGGATGGGGGTTCAGTACCATGCGACTCGGTCATAGTGTGACATTTGAAACCGTTTTCATCTCGACATTGCTTCTCGCATGCTTGGCAAAACCATCGAAGGCGACCCAGTCCTTTGCTTTTGATCTTGTTGCCGATGGCTTTTGTACTGCCAGCCTCCGCGCGGCCCATTTTGTATGTCGGTAAATGGAATCAAGAGCAACGTTCAAGAAAAGCGACGAGAGGGGAAAGCTTCGAAGAGTCAAGAGATCAAACAGATGGGGTATGTTGAGAATTGTACGAATAAAGTTGTGAGAGAAGCTTGGAAGTGGCGCAGATCAATGGCGATAAGCCATATTACATAATATACCACGTGACACAACCAAAAGAGGCTTAGTTGATTAATTGTTTTACCTAGTTATGGAGTAGTATGGATGAATATGAAACGAAGCTGAGTACTTGGGTTCATTGAAGTTTGTTCCGACCAAATTAAAGAAAACTCCCCAATTCCTACGCCTGCATGCTGGGATCGCTTTCGACCTAGGATCATAGCGTGCATAAAACAATAAAGAGATATATCGGAAACAAACCAGCGAACTTCGCCAAGGCAAAGGTGTTCAATGGGCGGAGAACTGTGCGAGAAACCGGAATGAGTATTAAATCATCGATCTGCAATCACAGGATGTATTCGTGGATTGCAGACGGTCCGCTCTCATTGTACTCAACCCGGCTCATGTAGCCCTTGCTGAGACCCTGATCAACGACAAAGAAAACCTTGGCAGCCATCTGAGCGCCGAGGAAAATGGCCTCTTCCATTCCATGGCCACCTTGAGATGTGCCGGGCGCGCCTGGGTTACCCCCAGCATTGCCACTGCTGGCGCCGGGAGCGTTGCTGTTGCCCTGGTCCTTGAAGTCCGGGAAATACTCAGGAAGCTTCAGAGTCTTGACTGAGGTTGGAGTTTGGGAGTGGCCAGTTGAGCGGTAGTGTGATACCATGCTGGGATCCATGGAGGGCGTGCCGGGCATACCGGGATTATTGTGAGTAGCAGCCACAAGGAGAGGGTTTACTCCATGTGCCGCAGGGTGGTACATCGGGGCGGGTTGACCCATAGGAGCGGGTGTGTTAGCGCCGGTTGGAAGGGGTGTGGTGAAGTTCGAAGGAATTTCAGATGTGAAGATGGTGGCGGATGGAGAAAGGATGAACTTTTGGGTGATGGCAGCTAGCAAAGCCTGCGTGAAGCCTGTTTTAATGTTAATAAAAAGACCTAAGCTGGGTATAGTAATGATAGAACATACCCTTGACCTTGCTTCCACATCCAACGATAATTAAAGAGTCCCAAAGCTCGCTTCGCTTTGTAGCATCTGGGACGGAAAGAATGGTGTGGTGAATCTGGGTCGCAATGTCTTCGAGGATACCGCTAGTCAGGCGGTTTCCGACCTTCGAGCGCGGCGAAGTCAAAAGGAAACGCTCAACACTGACTTCAATATCTCGAGTATGACGAACGTACTGCCGAGCACCGTGGGCTGCTGCCTTCTCTCCTTCCAACTGAACAAACTCTTCAAACTGGAAAGACGACTTCTCTTTCTTCGAGTTTGGCAGACGGGCTCCTTTGGGGTCAACAGCGCCTTTCTTGGTAGTTGTCTTTTCCTTCTCGACATTGGCAAGGTATTCAGTGGGGTTGCCGCTGACAATCGCAGCGACATCGAGAACACCTTCATCTTCTTCAGCATTATCTCCCTCTATTCCTGTCTGAGTGCCATCTCCTGGGCCACGTGGAGCAGACTCATTTTCATCTGATCCCCCGGTCGAGGCAGCAGCAGCCGGGTTGGCGCCTTGGCGCGCAGTAGCAGAAGAGCCAGGCAGTGGGGTTCCTGCGGGCAGAATCTCCGTAATGTTGCTTCGCTTGAGCTGCTCGCACATCTCTCTAGTGAATCCCTTCGGACCCAGCAGCTCAACAAGACGGTCGGTCATGGCGTCTCCACCACATCCCTCCAGTGCGATTCCCCTGCCGTGTTCGTTGACTGCAAAGTCGGTCACAGCAGTGACATCAACCTTGCCCTTGCCAACATCGACAACAGTGGCTGTAGCTGTACCATAGCCATAGCAAGCCGCAAGAGCAGAGTCCATAAGACTAAAGGCGGGTGCCTTGAACTTCTCAAAGACGAATTGAGTAATTGCTTCGCGATCGCGTGCGGACCAGACGGGCTGGCCAACAAGCATAATAGGGGTATGGAAAGGTGGGCCCAATGTATTATGAATGTGAGTGAGCAAGGCGAAGAAACAGGGCCAGTCGACGATGCGTCCGTTCTCGATCGGATAGATTGCCCCTTCGTCAGATGCTGGGTCCTCCTCGTAGAAGACCTCTTCGATAGTCTTGGTTGGCTCGCCATTGTTCTGGGTATCTTCGTCGGTCTTGATAGTGGTTTCTGTGGCTGGGGTACCGTCGGCTGCGACGGGCTCAGCATCCTTCATTTCCACATCGGCCTTTGGGGTATCTGTGCCATTGTTGACCTTGACAACTTGGCGTCTCTCGTGAACACGGTAGGGCTCATATTCTCCCTTCTTTTCAGCAGGGAACATGCGAGTTGGGAACCGAAATCGTGCGGGCGTGAATGTTTCGGGTAGGCCGAGTTGCGCCAAGGTCATTTGCGAACCGGGCGCAATTAGCTAGATGGACAGGTTAACTTTGGGCAAGAGAATGCAAACAAGCAAACGTACCAAGATATGCTCATCCTTAAAGGGAGGCATTGTTATCACTGGCAGTAAAGAGTGATGCGACGGATGATGACTGCACGGAGCTCCGCGATGGCTCGATTTGCGTTGGTTACGCTTTCTTCCCATTGTAGTTTAGCGTATTTTGGCCCTGATCAAAAATCACGTGCTAATGGAGTTAGGCGGGAAATAATATATCCGACCCCGTGGAACATTTGGAAATTTATGAAGCCTTGAACCTAAGGCGAACATATGTGACAGCCCTGGAGCAAACTTCGATTTACACAGCATGAATGCATTGATTCAGGAATATTTATTCATTCATCTATCAATATATTGAATGCAGGATTAAAAAAATAGCTAATTTATCCAAATTAAGTTGAAACAATATGATTGATGATGACAATGACTATACAACAATAGAAGATATTGCACAGTACACTGCGACATTGCCACCTGGGCAGGATTTGTCTATAAGTGCAGCCTGAATAAGATCTGTGGATCCCGAATATCATGAATGACCGATACACTGGTCTTCATTGAATATACGTGTTATGCCATTCGGCCTTCTAGAGAGAGAGGTCAATGACTGTAAACATTCAAATCATATGCAAGTAACCCATGCACTGTGCGCTTTCGCTTCATTAGATAGTACATCTTGCCCACAACTCATCCTCTAAAAGCAGAGGAAGGAAAAAAAAATCAGAAACCATTTGAGGAAAAAGAACTCCAGACCCACATATCCGGTGGAACACACAAAACGCCATCATCCTTTTCACTCTATGACCAGCATGAGTCTTAGGTGATTCTATTCTGGGACAGCATGGTATTTGTCAGTCGCTGACCGGAAGAGCTCCTGCTGTTGCCTTAGAAGCTCTTCTTCTGTCAGACCACTTTGCTCCATCTTGCTCTGCTTCTTCTCTCGTGACTATAATGAAGATCAGAGGTCAGTATGCGCTTTTAAGGTGTTACAAATTCCAAATAAAATGGCATCATACCTTCAACTGCTGTTTGTGTTCTTCGGCAACAGCGAGTACATCGGCGATATAGTCACTGAACCCAAGATCCCGTAATGCCTTCTCCACATGCTCACAAGCGATAGTCTTCTTGGCCTCCTTCTCGCTGATATCGTTTGCTTCGGAGGAGATTAAGGTGATGAATTCGACACAGCATTCCATGAGCAAGTCGCGCGCATCTTTGGAAAAGGTCTGGCCGGAGCTAGGTGGTAGAATCTCGGTAATAATCTTCTGGACCGTCGCTATCACAGAGTTACGTTAGCAAATGCTAGCAAACGCGGATGTGAAGCCACAAGTGCATATGCGCGTGATGCGGCAAAGAGCTTCACAAAGAGCTATGTATACACATTCACAGTGTATTGAACCGTACCTTTAGGCAGCGATAGGTCATCGTTTGCTATTCACGTACAGGTCAGCATGCGCGTAGGCGGCCAAGATCTAGAGATCACTTACAATTAAATTCTCGGTCAGACATAGCGAATCAGGTGATATGATGACGACGAATGAATAGCGAGTGTCAGATCTCAAGAGAGAAGCGCAAAATGGGATGGCTTTAATTTCTTTGATCTTTTGCGTGGGGCTCAAAGTTTCAAGGCCCATCTCAGGCGCGCGACGGAGTTAAGTACAATTTCTTGCCGGCAGAATTCTACCGCTTTTGATCACATAAAATGCTTCGAATTTTTTTTCTGGTTTTTATTTCTTCTTCATCAGTCTTCGCTTTCCTCCAACTACCTTGGAAAGAGTCCTTTAAATGAGATTGACTCTTTCCAAGGCTGAACACTAATGGTAAGCTATTGCTCGAATCCCTTTTCCCAATTTCTATCATGATGAATTTATTGTGTTCGCCCCTATCATACATTCTATGGTGACCAAACCTGTCCTAGCCAAACGGACTATCTGATCTACATCAATTCTGCCTATTTGCATATCACTTCATTTTGAAGCTATTGCTAACTTCATTGAAGAATTTTACAGGAAATCAATTTCGTTGTAGCTTGGAGCTTTTATCTTGGCTTGAATTACATTCACAGAATGGGGTTGGGAGAATGGGAATCTTTACATCTGTATCTAAAGGTACGCGCAGAAATTTTTGCTATATTTTCAGTTCCAATTACATGATGTATACCCTTACATTCCATGCTAAACATGAAGGTGTGCTGCACCTAATGCTTATAAAATGTATTGCTTTTCATCTTTCGACTGACTTGTAAACAATCATTGTCTCAAATCTTGCACTCATTGTTCTATGGCGATCGTTACTGACTTGCTATAAAGACCACAGATATATGAACTCGAAAAAAATATACTAGCTATCAATGATATTCTTATTCTTGGAAAACTTCGAGCTCCTTGTCGTTCCATCTGCCAATTATTAGTATTTCTCGCGTAATCTGAGTGGGATAGCACATACGAATAGAAACGACCGCTGATTTCCTTCGGCGCATCAAGCACCAACTTGGCCATGACATGGCCGGGCTGCTCGGGCTTGAGGAGTTTGCCGTCCTTGTGGACTCCAGTGAACTTGGAGTGCATTTCGGCGTCTAATGCCGTAGCATGATCCTCCCGCAGAGCGCGCTGCATCTCGGTGTCGACCATCCCAGGTCTGATAGAAACGGAGGTGACGTCGGGTTCTTCGGCACCCAGGCTCATGGCAAAGTTGTTCATGGCAGCTTTGGTAGCAGCATAAAGAGCCCAACCGCGGTAACCGGTGACTGCTGCACCGGAAGAGGTAAAGATGATTTTTCCCTTGGACTCACGGAGAGCCGGGAGAGCTGCTTTGGCCTAGGCTCTGTTAGTAGTGCAGGGTAGATTTGATGAAGTAGCGTACAAAAGCAACTAAGCTGATAAAATTGATATCGAAGCCTTCCTTCCACTGCTGCACATCAGCGTCGGCAATTTTGCCGATCTGGCCTAGCAGGCCGTGGTTAAGGACCATTCCATCGAGTTGACCAAAGGTCTTGATGGCTATGTCGACGGCCTGTTGGGCAAGAGAAAAGTCTGCCAGGTCGCCATTCAGGACTGCCACCTGTTTTCCGTATTGCTCCTTGAGCTTTTGGAGGGGTTCAACGCTGCGGGCTACCACCACCACATTGTGGGATTGGGGTGCCGTGAGCAGATACTTGGCCACAGCAAGACCGATACCTAGAGGGATAATTTCAGTATATGACGGTTCACAAAACTCGAGGGGTGGTACCTCTTGAGGCTCCTGTGACAATAATGGTTTTGGCTGCCATTTTAATGAATGCTATAGCGGTGTTAGCGAGATATGAAGCTTCCAGTAGAAAATCAACACCCCGTCAAATAAAAGCCAGAGAGGCTGCTGAGTTCGATGTTATAGCAAGAAGTATGCTTAGCAGTAGGTTTCAATAATATGGCTTTGTATGTTAAAAGTCAATGCCATCGAGGAATCGAAAGTTCCATAAACATGAGCTGTCTTGTATCAACCACGGGGGAGGATATGAACAAACACTGTAAAGCCAGCCCAAAAATAGGAGAACTGGATCTGGTATTAACTTACTTTCAAATGTCTTGCCGAATATCAATTATGACAAGGAATAATAAACAGAGAGAGCGAAAGATTTAGTGCGGGGCTTATTAATCCCGGAAGGTTTCCCCCCAGGTGTAGACGTCACACCTTATATACAGCTGTATACATATTGAATAGAACCCCTAGGAATATATTCCTATAGTCCAAGTCATTGATTAATTTACAGAAAAATAAGAAATAAAGGTATCGTCCACGTGGTTTCATAGCTCTCGGACTCGAAATCACTTGAACCTTAAAAGCATAAATCTATATTTAAAGAAATAGGTCAGATGGACAATCTATATATATCATGAAGCAGTGCATCATATAGAATACAGCGAAGTAATTAGAAGATGAAGCCATTGCCGATTTCAGCGAAGCGATCCGAGAGATCCACTTTTGGTCGAGGATACTTGAACGATCGCCTAAAAGAGTCAACTTTTGCGATCAGCTCTTATCCTACTATGCCAAGTCATGGAATTGCTCCCCGCTAACCAATCCCACTACATATCCCCGGCCCGGTGTAAAGGAACCGGAAAGGAAAATCATAGGTTGCCGAGGAATATAGCGAACGGTTCCACCTGCAATCAATTGCGACCAACACTTCATTCTGACAATCTGCATTGATAAGCGCTTTGAATTCTGCACAGCTATGTCGACCGTTATCCTTGGAGGAGGCATCATTGGAGCCTCAATTGGGTACTACCTATCTGCCAACCAGTCAGAAGGCGAGATTCACATCGTTGAACAGTCCCCGGAGCTTTTCACCGCAGCCTCGGGATATGCCGCGGGCTTCCTAGCCAGAGATTGGTTCGAGCCATCTCTCGCACCTCTTGGTGCTATGTCCTTCGACTTGCACCATGAGCTCGCCGCAGCGCAAGGCGGGGACAAAAAGTGGGGGTTTATGAAAGGAGCAGCATTCAATTTGGATACCGTAGCTCAACGCAAGCGAGGCGGCCCCCGCGGCGACGATTGGTTGCGAACGGGTACCAGTAGAGCAGAAACCGCGGCTGGATCGGAGGATACCACTCCGGCTGAATTTCCGGAATGGTTGACTATGCAAAAAGAGGGAATACTGGAGAAAATCAGCCAGGGTGAAACTGTGGCTCAAGCGTGAGTATCAAATTCTAGTGTTTTGCAGATGATTTGCTGATTGTGTTCAGAGATCCATTACGGTTGAGCCAATTCCTCATTGACGGTGCTGTCTCCCGAGGTGTTAAGGTTCATAATCCAGCCCAGGCCACTGAAGTGGTCAAGGATGGAAATGGCACGATTACCGGCGTTAAAATATTGTCTTTGGACTCCAAGAAGGAGTCAATCATCCCGTGTACGAATCTTGTTCTGAGCATGGGACCGTGGACCCCACAGGTTCTCAGAGACCTGTTCCCCTCCTCTCAGGTATCATTTGATATATCGCCGTTAGCTGGCTATTCACTAGTCGTTCGATCCCCTCGGTACACAATGGAGCACGAGAAAAATGTTTACCATGGAAGCAGCCATGCTGTATTTACCACACACCCTCCATCATGCGGGTTTAGCCCTGAGATCTTCCTCAGGGAGGGTGGGGAGATTTATATTGCCGGTCTCAACAATCCCGGGATGAAACTTCCACCTTGTTCCGCTGATACCAGCAAGCTTTTCGATCCCTCTGAGATGCAAAAACTCAAAGATGTTGCAGTTCGTCTCATGGGAGATCTTCCCAAGGGTGCAAAGGAGGCTACGGAGGAGATTGCCAACGCAGATGACTTGGAGGTTATCCGTGAAGGGCTGTGCTTCCGCCCAGTGGGAAATACTGGTGTTCCCACAATTGGAAGAGTTGGAGATTACTCTTTGGGAGGAGTGAAAGCAAACCCCAAGGGAGGCATCTTCATAGCTGCTGGGCACGGTGCATGGGGAATCTCTTTGTGCCTGGGAACTGGAAAGGTTGTTTCTGAGATGATCAAAAAGCAAAAGCTTTCAGTGGATGTGAGCGGGTTGGCTGTTCAAGACAAAGTTCCTAGTTCTAAGCTGTGAGTTGATTTACAAATATGAGAGCGCTATAGACGTACTTTCTCTCTGAGGTCACTAGAAAAACAACGTAGCCATGGACGTACTTCTTTGATTTCATACTGTTCGAGATTGACGTCGAGATGCTCAGACTCGATTTCTCCGAATTTGACATTAAAATCATCCCATGACTCTTCTCTTCGACACCACAGAGAATCATCTTTTAGTCGAAATGGGAACTGCGCCTGCATACGAACACGCGTGATTATTTACGAAAGACAACTCGGCTTAGACTATATCTTGGAAGATCTTGGAGCTTTCAAGTCATCGGCTTTGACAACATGGGTTCCACCGATGAACTCCAGAGCCTTATGGTTTTAGTTTCAAATACCTCATTATCAACCACGCTGTCAAAGACATCGTCTGGTACTACGACTATGCAGACTCAACTACTTCCCTCCCTCTTCCTACGGATATGTTGGTCTATCTCGTCGATTCATTCTGATCTATCTAATAAGATTCGTGAACTAGGCTGTCTTTCGCTGTCTAGGCTCATGTTTTCTCCTATTGCTTACTTCATTATTTTGTCCTTTGTTGGTATCTCATTCGCCAGACACAAAGGTGAGTCTACCATTGAATCTTATTTCCCTCAATCCAACTGATAATAGCAAATATCTAACTCAGACTGTATACCCTAGGAACGCGAACAAACTAAAGACCTCTAACTCCCATCCATATTAAATACAAGAGTTACTGAACATGTCAGACCCTGCAACCACCCGGGCCTGGGCTCCACCATAAACCTATCATTTGACAGCGCCAATCGGCCCGGATCAAAGGTTATGCTCAGAAAATTCCATTTCATAAAGCATTTTCTCGCCTTTCCTTCGACCTATAAAACCGGCAGGACAATATCCGAGAAGACTACTAAAGATACCACTGGAAAGACCACTGTGAGGACCGCTGAAAAGACACCACAAGGCCGCTTATGCGGCCGACTATTCTTGTTCTCAATAAACAACCTGAAAATCGCCGCCCGCCCTTCTACAGCTATTCATTTCGCTTTCCCACTTTCATTTCTCTTCTCTTCTTCAACCACCCGCATCTTTCTCGCTTTAATAGACAGCCTTCTGTGATTTTCATTCCCTATATCTACGCTATGTCCACTGCTTCTGGTCTCCGGCTTGTCATTCGCCGCTTTCTTGAACACCAGAGTGACGTCTAATACATGGCAAGAACCATGGAGGCTACTAAGAAGCTCGAGCTCTTCGCAGAAACCTCGTTGAGTCTGCCAGACATCCAGTTCCGTAGAATGTCTCTTCAACATCATCTAGTTCTTTTTCATTTTTTAATGTCATTTTTTTGGATATTTTCATGTTCCTTAGTGCCATAGCTATTGGAGTAAAACTAATTAGCTGTGAAAATATAAAATATATGTAGTGAAAAGGTACAATGGCTATGCTGCATGTATACAAGTAAGTATTTTCATTAGGACCTTCAAAGTATTGGACAGCATTTTGTACCTTCCTATATCAGGCAGTATGTGAGGATACAAAATTGCTGCCAAAAACTTCGAAGTCCCCGATATACCCGGAGAATAGATAATCCGATAAAGCAGCTCCCCGGGTTTAGTCATCAAATATTCGCGCCACTCGAGCTCTCCAGAAACTTCATATCACTCAGCTTTCAAAGCAACTTCGCCCTCCTTTCATTTGTGCTTGTTTCTCCTGCGAACCGACCCTCTCATCTCACCTTTCTCAGATCCTTCTCAGCCAACGTCAGAGCTTGACAGCAAGCAACCATGGCTAACTACCTTGCATCCATCTTCGGTACTGAGCAGGACAAGGTCAATTGTTCTTTCTACTACAAAATTGGCGCATGCAGACACGGTGATCGCTGCTCTCGCAAGCATGTCAAGCCTTCGTACTCGCAAACCATTCTCATGCCGAACATGTATCAGAACCCGGCCTACGACCCTAAGAACAAGATGAACCCCAGCCAGATGCAAAACCATTTCGACGCCTTTTACGAGGACGTATGGTGTGAGTTGTGCAAGTATGGCGAGATCGAAGAGTTGGTCATCTGCGACAACAACAATGACCGTAAGTGGTGTTCTGTTTGCAATGTCCGACTGTCTACTAACCATCTGGTCTCCTGACAATAGATCTCATTGGCAACGTCTACGGCCGATTCAAATACGAAGAGGATGCGCAGGCGGCTTGTGATGCTTTAAACTCACGTTGGTACGCAGCGCGGCCTATATACTGCGAGTTATCACCCGTCACGGATTTCCGAGAAGCCTGTTGTCGTCTCAATAGCGGTGAAGGGTGTGTACGAGGGGGCTTCTGCAACTTCATTCACCGCAAGGATCCTTCTCCCGAGCTTGACCGCGAACTCCGACTCAGCACCAAGAAGTGGCTCAAGGAGCGTGGCAGAGATCCCCGCAGTGCCAGCCGAAGCCCTAGCCCTGAGCCTGCCCGCCGGAGATACTAGTGGTACTGCTGCGCTTGAATTTTCTCATTGTTGTTTCCATAATTCGATCCCTTGGCGTTCGGCGATATCAGTCGGTGATTCGATTCCACCTTCCTTTGCGCAGCGGCGCATCTAGGGCGTGGGGTCTCGGTCTTTACCTTTGTTGATTCGCATTTCCAGTTTATGATATCAGACTTGCGCGATCAATGAAACTCACAGCTAGACTGCATGTACAAATCTTGCTCAGTAATTCCCGCGTATTTTAGTTGAAGCCGAATCTGGTACGTTGACCAGCACCCACTGAGTGATATCGGTCAAAGAAACTGATTCAAAGGCACAGCATTGAAACTTCTCTAGCTCTGAATTCACAAATTCCCTCATTACTAAATTACTAATATCTTCACAAATAATACGCAGATAAACCTGATACATGATTTTGGCACACCGGTTATTACTTAATGGTGCTTTCCATCATCCGGCGATAGTAGCTTGTCAATGAAGGCATTGAGACCAATTTCCCGCAGCGCATTGTGAGAGATGATTCTTGGTGTCTCTGCAATCTCGTGGACTGGGTCGCTTCCCTCAGCCTCTGCAGCTTGTTGCATTCCTCAGCAAGAATGACCCGAATGGTCCTTTGGAACAGACTGGTATCGGACTTCCCTGGATCATCCAATCCATCTTGCTGCCACCACTTCCAGCTCTTCCAGAGTAGGAAGATGACACTACCTCCAATAGCACCGGCGTCTACAACCAACGCCTCCAACAACAGCAACCACAATTGCACCAGGAGAAGTCGACGAGCTGGAACTGCCGCTGGATGCCACCGTATAGACATTTGACACAAAACTTGTGGTATCGCCACATAGTCGGTCAGGTAGCACCTGGCTATACGTATGTCGCGCACGCTGGTGCGGTGGAATCTGTGTGGAAACAGGCGAAGACCGTGTTGCCTGAAGTGATGATATACATACAGCTGTAGTCATTGTAGTCAGTTAGGATTCGGCTCGAAGTTTCAAAAGTATAACGATGATGTAACTTCATTTCTGGAGTGGGCTGCGGTGGCTTGGAGCTAACATACTGCGCGCCGGTTGGTTGGATGCTCGACAAAGCGATTGCATCCAAACCCTGTCACTTAGCTTGTGTTCACAGACGAATCACATTCATGATTTAATGCCCAAACCCCGCTTTTTGGCCAGTTAGACGTCCCCAAGTGCTTACTATCCCTGACGAAATGATCTACCTACAATGCACCGGGCACTATCGCCCTGCATTCTGATTCCTACTAGCGTGTTTCCCACGTTGATACGAGTCGAGATGACCTTGACAGCATACTTAGGGTCATAATGTCTGAGTGGTTAGAGCCGTGATTTTATAAGTGCTCCATTCTAATCATAGTTGGAGCCTTATACTCTGGAAAAAGAGTATGGGAATTCTGGAGGTAGGAACATACAGAATGCAGTTTCAACTACTTTGGTCCGCATGTTTGTATAATCACGCTATTACATAGTCCTATGTAGGTGACAGGAGCTTTCGCCATCTGAGTATATGCTTCAACTGTGCTTCATCGATGTACCTGGTAAGTCGGACGATACTATTCACAGGTGGATGTCCGAGGCATCAAGCACTAGTTGAGATGCCTGGGCTCTGGACCTCGGGATACCTATTTGCTCAAGCCATCCTAGCTGAGTTCAGAGATCCATTTTCCTGGGTCTATACCCAATTTGACTAGGAATAGTTTTCCAAGGCAGATCACACACCAGAGGGCCTGATTTTCGCTTATATAACGACATGTGATCATTTTTCCAAGGTTGGTAGCAGATTAGTGCCTCAGGAATCAACAAATTTACTAAGCTTCCTTATCGGACGTTCTTATCTTTCTTTCATCTAGAGCCGCGTCTGAGTCGCGTCAAAGCCAGTGCTCCGTTGGCACAAAGGACCTTGAAGTGACTGATATTGCGACCTCTGAAAACCACCAGAAGTCATCGTTAAAATATGCCCGAATACAATAACAGCAATCGTGCCTTCCTCCAGGCGTTCATGGCACGCTCGTCTATGACCTTTGAAGATGCGCAACCCATTCTAGCTGCGATATTAACAGTATCTGGTACTTGACTCCTGCTTAAACTTCTTGCCATGAATTGCGCTCGCTGACATTGAAATTATCGAGCAGAGGGGCGAACAGTGGAACCTGACGAGGTCGAGGAAGACCAATTCTCTGACTTCATCTCCGCCGCTAACACCGCTGTGTCACCTTTCGACCTCGAAATTAGAAGCGCAATGCCACAAGTCCCTCAATCAGCCCAGCAAGATGCCGCAGCCACATCACCGAGGCGAGTGTATGCGCTTGTAAATACTACGAGTGATGCTTTGACACAGCTCGCGACCACTTATTCTCCGGACGAGATCGCGTTTCTCAAGCGCTTGCTTGACTACATGTTTATGACAAATAATACACGACTATGTGAAGCAATGGTAGCTTCACAGATGCAAGCTGTCCAACTCCATAAGGCTCCGTCTAGCGAACGGCAACCCACAAGCAACGATTCGACACAGACCCAAACCGCAGCGGTACAGTCATTGCGTATGACCCAAGCAGAAACCATGATTATCCACTTGATTGAAGAGGGCTGGCTGCAGAAGAGCCTGAAGGGATACCTTAGCCTCACGCCACGAGCACTGATGGAGTTACGGGGCTGGTTAGTCTTGACGTATAACGACGAGAGTTTCGATGGACGACCTGTGGAGCGGATCAAGACTTGTGCTGCTTGCAAAGAGATTATTACCGTGGTAAGTATGCTTGATTCAATTTGTACGAAACAGATCTGACGGAGATATTCTAGGGGCAACGCTGTGAAAACAATAAGTGCAAGGGCCGGCTCCATGACCATTGCATGCGCAATTTCTTCCGCATGCAACAGGCAGAGAAATGCCCTGTGTGCAAAGAGGACTGGCCCGGTGATAAATTCGTGGGCGAGAGAGCGCTCACTTTGAACTCGAGGCCAAGCAACGCTGTTCAACGACAGAGGGAGTCCTCGTCTGCTGCGCCTAGTGCGCTTGGCGAAATTTCCGAGGACGAGAACGACGACGAAGAATAGACTTGAATATCGCCGGCATGGCAGATAACCCGTCTTCGTCTTGATCCTTGCCAAATCTGTTTAACCAAGCGATAGTTACGACGCGTGTGTCCGCATCATGGACACGCCCATGTGAATAGTAATGAATGAATGAATGAATGACGGAAAATATCGACCGAGTATTACTGTTGGCTTGTTTGAGGTGACATCCAACGCGATGTCCTATTCCCGCCTCGACCCTATTCCTAGGCTTTTTGACAAGGATTAATCTTGTATCTTATTTCAAAATGTAGATACTGAAGATCATGTGCAGAGTAGGTTCCACTGGGAACCAGGTACATGATCTGAGATGAGCTATGAAATGAAATCAAATCCCTCATATTTGATTATATGTATATTTAAGCTATTACAAGATAAAATAGAGAGATAGGAGTGTTCTAAGGTAGACACCTGAGGCATCAATATCTCCTTCACTTTAGCCTTTTGACTCTTTGGACCTTTTATCTCTTCTAATATTTGTGCAATAATAATCTTTTAATCTTTTAATCATTTTCATACTCTGCCATAAGTCTATAACTGGGCTTTTTATATTTACTCATGTCTCTACATGTACTCCGGAGTACGGAGTACAAATGTGAGGGAACTCCCCACAAATTCCCTCCAAACCTTTCCTACGACGATCTCCTAACCCGGGCAAGTCTTGGCCGTGAAGTGGAAACTTTTCGGTGTTTATAGCCAATGTTACTTTCTACTTTCTATTCCAGGGCCATTATCCAGAGATGTTTATCCCCTCCCCCCCGCTCTCCTCTCCCCGCATTTCCCGGTTTCCCGAGTTCAGTTGCAAGACATCCGTATATAAGCCTCGTACGACATTTCTCCTTGGCTGATGCTAGGCCTCCACTTACTAGAAAAGACGTATAATTAAACCGAGAACAGACTTGATTTCCCCACGTTCCTGGTTCAAGAGATTTTGAATTTGTTAGATCGTCTTATTTGTTGCTGTGTTAGGAAAGTGCCATTAAATTCTATCTTTCCTTAAAACCGAGGTCTTCCTCCTCTCCCTATGTATAATGCCGATCGCTTCTTCTCTTTCAACTTGATTTTAGGTGGCTTATTAGATCTAATCTGGTTGAGCTGGTGTAACTGTGATATGCAGTTCAAGGTAAGTTCGTATTTTTGTATGCCTTTGCCCGTCTCACATCTCACATGTTTTAGTCCTTCACGTGCGCGCTATTGCCGCTACTTCTCAATCTTGTCAGCGGCTCCCCCGAAAGTCGTATCACAAGATGCCTTAGAGAAAACACAGGCTCTAACTCGGCAACGAACTTCAGCAAGAACGTGTACCAGACTGGCTTCGATGGCGTGACCTGGGACGAAGATAAGTGGCTTCTGAGTACAACCAACTTGGAACAAGGCCGCTTTCAATCTCGAGGATCCGTGGCGAATGGATATTTGGGAATCAATGTTGCTAGTGCTGGTCCTTTCTTCGAGATTGATAGTCCCGATGACACCAACGGCTGGCCTCTTTTCTCTAGACGTCAGACCTTTGCAACGATCAGTGGGTTCTTTGACTCACAGCCTACCACAAATGGCACCAACTTTCCCTGGTTGTCCCAGTATGGAGATGACAGTGTGATCAGTGGTGTTCCCCACTGGGCTGGAATCATCTTGGACCTCGGTGATAATACTTATTTGGACGCGAAAGTCGACAATAAGACCATCTCCGATTTCCGAACCACATACGACTTCAAAGCAGGTATCTTGGTCTGGTCTTACAAGTGGACGCCTCGGGGAAAGAAGGGATCATACCAGATTACCTATCGTCTTTTCGCCCACAAGCTGTACGTCAATCAGGCTGTAGTTGAAATGGAAATTATCCCGACCACAGGGTCGGATGCGACCATCGTGAATGTCATCGATGGAGCTTCTGCAGTGCGCACCGACTTTGTGGAGACCGGCGAGGACACTGGTGCAATCTTCTCGGCAGTGCGACCGAATGGGATTGCTAATGTCACAGCGTATGTCTACGCAAACCTAACTGGGTCAGCAAATGTGGATCTTTCCTCGCGCAAGATTGTGTCCGACAAGCCATATGTTCACTCCAACAAATCCTCCATTGCGCAAGCTGTGGATGTGAGGTTCAAGCCTGGCCAGGTAGTTCGCGTCATCAAATATGTTGGAGCTGCCTCTACGGATGCCTTTCCTGATTCGAAAAAAACGGCCAAGGACGCTGCCTCCGCTGCGATGAGAAATGGCTACACTAAGTCTCTTCGAACCCACATCGTCGAGTGGGAAAATGTTATGCCCGAAGCGTCCGTTGACCACTACGCGTTCCCCAACGGGACATTGCCTACCGATAGCCATATTATTGATTCCGCAGTAATCTCCGTGGCCAACACTTACTACTTGCTGCAGAATACTGTTGGCAAGAATGGAGTCAAGGAAGCTGCTGGAGCACCAGTAAATGTGGACAGTATTTCAGTGGGTGGTTTGACCTCTGACTCCTATGGTGGCCAAGTCTTCTGGGATTCGGATGTATGGATGCAACCTGGTCTTGTTGCCTCTCACCCAGAGGCGTCCGAGCGCTTTACCAATTTCCGTGTGGCCCAGTACGCCCAAGCACAAGAGAATGTCAAGACTGCTTTCTCTGGCTCTAAGAATCAGACACAATTCAGTCCGTCAGCTGCAATCTTCCCTTGGACCAGTGGTCGTTTTGGCAACTGCACAGCTACTGGCGCTTGCTGGGACTACCAGTATCACCTGAACGGAGACATCGGAATTTCCTTGGTTAACCAATGGGTTACAAGTGGCAATACAAAGCTATTCAAAGAAGAACATCTCCCAATCTACGATTCGGTGGCTACGCTCTATGCGGACCTGCTTGTTCGAAACGGGTCTTATTGGACGTTAACCAACATGACTGACCCGGTAAGTTTGGCGCCCCATTTCTTTCAGCATCGAAAACTAACATACATAATAGGATGAATATGCCAACCACGTTGATGCAGGTGGCTATACAATGCCGCTCATGGCGGAGACCCTCCGACATGCTAATGTCTTCCGTCAGCAATTTGGACTCGAAGAAAATGCTACCTGGGAACAGATGGCCGACAATGTCTTGGTTCTTCGTGAAAACGAAGTGACTATTGAGTTCACTTCCATGAATGGAAGCGCTGTGGTCAAGCAAGCTGATGTGGTTATGGTCACCTATCCCCTGGGCTATACTTCCAACTACACCAGCCAAAATTCGCTGAATGATCTGGACTATGTGAGTATTTGATTTCCAGCAAAAGATTGTATCAAAACTAACTAAATCTAGTACGCAGGCAAGCAATCTCCTGATGGGCCTGCCATGACTTGGGCTATCTTTTCCGTCGTCGCAAACGAAGTGTCGCCTTCTGGCTGCTCAGCATACACATATGCGCAGTACTCATATAAGCCTTATACCCGCGCGCCATTCTTCCAACTGTCCGAGCAGATGGTAGATGACGCTACCATTAATGGAGGCACGCACCCGGCGTATCCATTCTTGACTGGCCACGGCGGCTCCAATCAGGTTGCCATATATGGCTATCTTGGACTGCGGCTGGTACCAGATGACATCCTTCATGTGGATCCAAATTTGCCCCCGCAGATCCCATACCTAAAGTATCGTACCTTCTACTGGCGGGGATGGCCCATCTCGGCGTGGTCAAACTACACACACACAACCATCAGCCATGCCACAGGGACTGCCAAACTGGAGACTGCCGACCAGCGATTTGCCAACAAAACAATCACCATTCACTCTGGCCCAGAAGCCGATGCCACCATTTATCATCTGCCTCTCAAGGGTTCTGTTGTGATTCCTAACCGACAGAATGGTTCAAAAAACACCGTGGCAGGCAATCTCGTACAGTGCCAGGCTGTTTCTTCTTCGGATGCATTCGAGCCTGGTCAATTCCCTATTTCCGCAGTAGATGGTGCAGCCTCGACAAAATGGCAGCCCTCACTGGCAGCCGAGGTAAACTCCGTGACAGTCTCCTTTGAAGATGAGGCCGGTGCTATGGTATCAGGCTTCTACTTCGATTGGGCGCATGCACCTCCAGTCAATGCCACAGTGATCTTCCACAATAAGACACTGGAAGATCCTGCAATGGCGCTGCTCACCCCAAGCTCGGACTACAAAGTTGTCCACAGCATGACAAACGTCATTCAGTCGAATCCATACGATCCCGAGACCACAAATCTTGACATCATTGCCATCCCTACTGGAAACACGACAAATGTGACTTTATCATCACCTGTACCGGCGGCGCGCTATGCATCTCTGCTGATCGTGGGAAACCAAGCGCTTGATCCTGTTGATGTGGAGGCCAAAAATGGAACCGGCGCGACTGTTGCTGAGTGGGCTATTCTCGGGCAAGAAAAGACGCGCACTCCTCCCCCAGGCCGTATATATGCAAATAAGAAGATGAGCGTGCGTGCAGCAGCAGCGCTATCAGATACAGATGCCTTTATGCGTCGGCGTGGATAGTTTCTGTTCTAGAGGCTGATTGCTTGCCCTGGAGTTTACCTGGGGGTTTCCCGATGAACTCAACCAAGAGTCTATCTTATAAATAGTTTTCATTGCTATTTGGTGCTCTGCCGGCACTTCCCTCACAATACAAACTTATTGAGTAGATGCCTAGATATAAAATGTGCTCCAAAGTGTAAACTTCTAGTTGCAATTTGAGACAAGTTGAACAGAATCGCACCTATTTAAATTTGATATATCCAATACATACAATCATAATCGACATCCCCTACTCATCAATCGCAAACCGATCCAAGAACTTGAATGTCCGAAGTCCATCCTTAATATCCTTGACAAAGGCATCCTCAGGGCTGCCAGCAGTATACACACCTTCGCGGTCCGAAGAAATGAGCCCAGACTTCAGAGCTTCAGATCCCTTACCAAGTGCACCAACTGTCTTGCCGAACCGGAAAGCATCGAGCAAGATATCCAAAGGTCGACCAGCGGGATACAAAGTTGAGGCACCGGAGCCCTTGCTAGGCAAGCTAGTGAAAGACTTGGATCCAAACAGACCCTCCGCACCATCCGCAACAACAACAGCATCAAACTGCACCGCGTCAGACGCAGAATAAGTCTGATCAACTTTATCCGCGAACCTCTCCGCAACAACAACGACATCAACACCCGCATCAGAAAGAGCAGACTGCAACTTCGCGCCCTGTGCAATAGACGCAGGATTATCCACAGTCGCAAGAAGTCCAACCTTCAACCCATCCAACTTGGTGAGTTTCTGTCCGAATGCACCGATGTTCGCGGTCTTGTTGTTGTGGTAGTAAGAGTCGTCTGGCTTTGGTGCGTTGACGCCAATGGCCTTTGCGACGCGCGTGGCGAGATCGTTGCTGATGCGGTTTAGTTGGATGATGACGTTGTTGCGGACGACGCTGCTCTTAAGGTTGGAGGTCTCAAATCGCATCGCGTCGACGATGAATTGCTGCTCGGCGGCTACGAGTGAGTTCCAGAATAGTCGTGGTTGAGACCAGGCGTCTTCGAAGGTCGTGCTGACAGTGCGTTGGAGCTTGCCGCTTGCTGTGCGATCTGGGGCTGTAAAGAAGCCCTTGCCAACGGTTTGGTTGGCTTGTTTTGGGGAGCCTTTGTTTTCCGTGTTAGGGGAGTAGGCGTTTGGGTTTAGGGGGATGAACATTTGACCTGGGTTTGTTAGAAAGGGGGTTTGTGGGTGGGTTTGGGAGTTAGGGTACGTACCTGCTCCGTCGCGGTTGTTGTTGTGAATTGGCGCACGGGGACGGTTGATGGGGAGCTGCTCGAAGTTGGGACCGCCGTGACGGTTGAGTTGGGTGTCCAGATAGGAGAAGAGACGGCCCTGGAGGAGAGGATCCTCAGTGAAGTCGACGCCGCGGACGATATGGCCCGGTTGGAACTGAATAAATTAGTATCACTCGCTGGTGATAATAGGTCGAGACATACCATGACTTGTTCGGTTTCAGCGAAGTAGTTCATAGGGTTTCGGTTCAACTGCATCTTGCCCAGCTTCGTGACAGGAACAAGTTCCTCGGGGACAATCTTGGTAGGATCCAAAAGATCAAATCCAAATCGAAGTTGGTCCTCTTCCTCCATGATTTGAACACCAAGCTAACAAAATAATGAGTAAGAATTGCGATATGTGGGGGGGTATTACTTACCTCCCACTCAGGGAAACGTCCAGCCGCAATTGATTCGAAAAGATCCTGACGCATGAAGTCCGCATTTTTACCAGCGGTCTGCTGTGCTTCTTCCCATACAAAGCTAGCCTTGCCCTGCAATCCCTTCCAGTGGAACTTGACAAGCTTGGTCTTTCCATCGTCAGTAACCAGACGGAAGGTGTGCACACCAAATCCATCAACATGACGGAATGACCGAGGAATACCGTGGCCAGCCATTGCCCACAGAAGGGTGTGAAGTGTGCTAGGCTGCTGACTGAAGAAGTCCCAAGCCGAGTCATGCGCGGTAGCAGCCTGGGGGATCTCGTTGTCGCCGCGGGGCTTGACGGCGTGAATGAGATCCGGGAACAAGATGGCATCCTGGATGAAGAAAACAGGGACGTTATTTCCAACAATATCTACATCCAAATCAGTCATATGCTTTGTTTGTCAACAGTGGTCAATCATACCGAAGTTTCCTTCATCGGTATAGAAGCGAGTCGCAAAGCCGTGAACATCACGCGCGGTATCGGCGCTTCCGCGACTACCAGCAACGGTCGAGAAGCGCGTGAACATTGGGGTTTGTTTGCCTTTGGCGGAAAGGAAGGATGCGGCAGTTATGTTGGACCAATCGCCGTAGGAGGTGAATGTTCCGTGAGCGCCGGCACCTCGAGCGTGAACGGCGCGTTCCGGTACCTTGAAAACCATATATGAGCTTTGGAACTTGAGATACAATGAGGAAAACATACTCGTTCATGATCGAAGCGTTGGATCTTCTGGCGGAAAATGAAATCCTCCAGCAGGGTGGCTCCACGCTCTCCTGCACTGAGACTGTTTTGATCCTCAATGGGTCCACCAACGTCTGAGGTCAGATACACGTCTTGGTCCTTGAGGTAGAATTGGGAGAGAAATTCTTCAGTGTTGGCAGCAGCATCTCCATCAGCTCGACGCTCGATGTGAGGATTGTTGCCGGCCTCGCCCGTCATATAAGGACAGGCAGCATTGGCAATGCCAACAAGGCCCGTAACCAGGGCCAGTACATGCATTGCAATTAAAATGATAACTGTACGTAGGAAGACCCGAAGTTGCCAAAGGTTCACACTCCAAAAGGAAGATTCACAGGCCCGAGACGGACTTTATACTATTCCAGAGGAAATTCAAACTTTGTGTGATAGGCAGCTAATGGGAAGCTCCATAAGATAATCCAGGCACTATTAGGGGTTCAACTTGATTATTTCAGCACCACGGCCGAGACCAGTGTGATGAGATTGAATCACTTGCACATAGTGGGGCAAGTTGATCGTCTCTCAAGTCCAGATGGAGAGTGTTGGGGAGAAGCGATATATGCTTTTTACTCCGAAACCGTTAGCTCGCCTGAATGGGAATAATCTGTATAGGCATCCATATTGTACTCGATCGAAAGAGTAAAAGATGGACAACAAGCTGACATGAAAATGAATAATCAGACTAGTCGGATAAAGTTGAAGGGAAAGGGAGAGTGCAGGGGGGAAATGTCTTGGCGGGCAAGCGTCAACGGTCGAGGCCACGATGCTTGGTAATTGGCTGAGTTACATTCTCTTCAATTGTGATGTAGGGGAATCTCCCTAGCGTCAAGGAATAATGTCTCATGAATGACTTGTATTCTAGAGTAAACATTCCGCGGCACACTATTGAATTCCTTGAAATTGGGACCTGGCAAATTACAACAGGAGGGATTAGGCGCAGATTACCAAGACCGACTTCTGCACCTAATCCCTGTCTACGCACATCTCTACCGTTTTTAGAACGCGGCAATTCAGTAGGGATCATCCATGAAAAAGCCTGTGTTGGTGAGAGCCACGATCCTGTGTTCTCCGAGGTGACATGATAGTTAATTTTAGATATGCGTGCTTATGTTGCATGAGAGATATTACCAATGGACGGTGGCTTATTGCTCGATTCGGGGGGGATATGACGATCTGCGATGCTTGGCGAGGGGGGGAAAAAAACAAAAAGTTGACTTCGCCTTGAAAGACGAAAATCCTTTGTCATCTTGGCAACTATGAACTTTGCTATTTTTAATGTGATATATGTGATAGAGCCTTCGGCCGGGGGTCCGGGGTACACTCCCTACGGATGCCCGAGGGGTTGGGATATCTTTTTGATTTTGTTTGTTTTTTGTTTGTTTTTTGTTTTTGGGTACTTTGTTTCCAAATGCAGATGGAGCTGTTGAATGGAATATCGGCATTCGATCCACGCGAAAAAGAGAATATACGTAATTGGAGGTCCTCAATGTCTCAGTTTGACTCCCGTACTCCTTTTGTCTATAATTCAAAAAGCCGCAACTCCATGGAGTATGTAAGCCGATTGTTATACCTCTGGATAACATAGATCTATCCTCGAGCCATCGAAACCACATCACTTGGTGTAGTGGGGTCACTGCGATCCACAAACCCATGTTTCGCATACAGCGGGACACCAGCTTTACTAGCATCGATATATACCCGAACACCCTCACGATCTGCAATTTCGCACCCCCAGCGAACAAGCATAGAGCCAGCCCCACGACAGCGGTAGTCGGGATGCGTACCGAGCATATCAAGGTCTATCCAGGGCGTCAACAAAGGTACAATCACAGAGTGGGCGGCTAGTCGATCCAACTCACAGTAATGCTTTCGATCACCCATCACACGCATGCGCTCTTGGTCCAAACCACCAAAGAAAGCATCACAATCCTGCCCAGGCATGTCCCCGTGCCAAGACGGGAACCGTGGCCCACGCTCGTCGAGCATGGCTAGGTCCCATTTCGCGTATGCGACTATCCGTGCCTGCCCTTGCGCATCTTTAGTGTTGAGGTCGATGATTTTGATGTACTTTTGGTATGGCTTTGTGAGCATGTCGACGCGGTTGGCTTCAGTGAACCACTCGCGCGTTCCTGGTGTGTCTGGGACTAGCTTGCGCATCCCGGGATCGCTGAACACGGTGAACCATAGCTCTGTAATGGCAGGGAGGTCATTGAGAGTCGCAATTTCTAAGACTAGAGGGTTTGGAGCAGACATTTTGGGTTCGCGAATTGGGTGAGGGGTAACTGTGGGAGGACAGTGGGGGGAACAGCGCTAAGTCAAGCTTAGAATATTCCCCTGACTATTGGGTGAGCCACACGAGTCAGACGCAATGTAAGGGAATACAGAGACTTCGTTAGAGACAGGTCGACATTTTATAAAACTCTAAACTCTAAATTAGAAGTATAAAAAAAAATTAAGTGCATGGCTCAGTCTCTTGGGAAAGTAGTCAACTTCCACCTCTTTCCACCCCTGATCAGCTGCGAATCTACACCATTGCTACCACGGCTAACATACAGCACTTTGGAGAAGGCCACCTCGGTGTAATAAGTGAAAACCACACCGGAATGAAAGCTACGTCGCCAGTGTACAAGGTCGCCACAGGGTAGTCCCCGATCTGGATCATGAGCACACCTTCCAGGACCTCGAAGGCAGTGGCTCCAGATAAGATATAGGTGGGCGCAGTATCCTTGGTCTGCCGACTGAGCGAGATGGGTGAAAGAGTGTAGTTGGCATCCTGGGACTGCCTAGCGACCAGAGGCTGGATGACCTGGTACCCGTACTTGGAGTTGAGGTACTTGGGATCGTATCCATTTGCAACAAAGTATGGTTTTCCAGAGCTACGGAGGGAATTATCACCGGTGTGCCACTTAGAGTCATCAACGGGAGCGGTGCCGTTGACCAGATCATGACGGGGCTCGAAGCCAAGCTGGGCGTAGACGTCGAACTTCTGCAAAGCAGGCATCATGCTGGGGTCGGGTGTCGAGCTGTTGGATACCGCGGGAACGAAGGGGGTATCGGTGGCTGAGGAGTAGTTGGCCCCGATCGCATAGAAGAGTTCCCTTCTCAGGTTAGTCAACTTTAAGCGAGTTCGTTATATGCAAGAATTACTCAAAGCCACCAGGAACAACGATCCCAACCATCTCGGTATCAGGGTCCACAATCTGGAAGGTATGGGACGTGTTTCTAGTGACCGACGCATAATCACCCTGTGTTAACAGGCGGGCTTGCTGCTCTTCTTTGCCTTTCTGCGCCCAGAGCTGAAATCGACCCTCGAGCGTGAAGAAATTCTCAGAATGCTTCTGATGCATGTGGGGCAACACGCCGAGCACTCCGCTGGAAGGCGCGTTGGTGCTCATCAGAGTGAACGCATTATCCGAGGACGGGCCAGTCACTGTGAAGCGGTACAGCTGATCCCCAATGGTGACGGCATGCGAATTTGCGTAATGCGGAATGACATAGGGGCGTGGAGAAGAGGGCGCATTTTGGAGATAGAGTTCCTCCAGGGTAGCGGACTGGACGATGATGCCGAATGAGGCCAGCAAAAGCAGGGAAGATGTCAACATTTTGATCTCAATCAAACTAGGTCCGAAAAGTAATCTATGTATCCAGGAACTTGCTTTGGTCGGAAATATTTCTCTCCGAACAGTGTATCGAAAGTTTGGAAATGAAGCGAGGATGGGAGATTTGCCTAGGGCCCGTATTGGTGGAATATCTAAGCAATATGCCTGGTACCATGTAGATCATATGTATGTTGTATTGGATTAAGTGAGCTTGACATGCATCGCGGAGATACCATGTGCCGTTGGGATGACCTGGAAGACTTGTAGCAGCTATCCACCGAGTCTGTTACCTATATGAGATGATAATTTAACTGAATCATATGGAAAGAGTTCTTATATTGCAGTCCTGTTTCGAATTAGCTTGGCGGGGGTCGTGCAACAGTTTGGACAATCTAAAACGACCTATATTTCCAAGGTGAGAAGTTAGGGTATCGAAAAGAATAAAGGTGATGTTTCATAAATCGATAAATTGATACCCACTTCCCGAATGGCGTTTCTTGTTCAACGGGTGGCGTCGGCTTGAATTTCCGGAACAGGAATGCGATTAATCCGATGAAAGGTGAAATGAATTTTGATTTCAGTTATATCTACAATTCCTATTTACATTGAATATTAACAGATCGATGGACAGCAAAAAATAGACAATCTCTGCCTTGAACAGATCGTCCTACCGTCCACGGATCAGCACCCTTGAGATACACGTCTCAAGCGAGCGGCAACAAGAATGCGCCAACACTATGTCAAGAATGTTAACAATCGCATCTTCAAGGAATAGATAGAGTGCACATACGAGATAGCTGCAAAGCAGGCACATAAGATAGCCCCCTCCATATAATTGGTCTTTCCTTTGAGAACGATGAAATCGACCATAAGAACAGCACCAATCAGTGTGACCATCTCGAACTTGTCAAAGTGCAAGGTCATGGGCTTGTCAAGAGCCCAGCCAATAACAACCATTGCAGGTGAAACCAACAGACCAATTTGAATGGCTGACCCAAGAGCAACACTGATAGCAAGATCCATTTGGTTTTTGGAGGCCACAACAATCGCAGTAACATTCTCGGCGACATTTCCGGCGATGGGAATGACGATTAAACCGACGAATGATTCACCGAGGACGCCCTGTTCATTGAGTGTTGAGAAGCTTGAGGCGAAGAATTCGGCGCATACAGCGATGAGAATTGTTGACAGGGCGAGGAGTGTTACGGATATCATTCGGTTGGATATAATAGCATAGCGTTCGCAGGAACATCCGAGAGCGTCTCCGATAGGTAGTTCCGTTTGTCCGTTGAGGCTTGTTCTTCCTTCGGATGGCTCGTTGTGAAATAGTGGCATTGCTGATGCCGTCTGTGCGTCGACTGAACAAGACCGTGATCGCACCTCTTGCATCTCTAGATGGGCAAGGTCTCTGCTTGTTGCTCTTGCGAGCTCGGCGGGATGCGATTCGAGGTCTGTATATTCATGATCGTCGGTTGATTGTGGCACTTGAAGCCGCGTAGAGAGGAACAAGTGAGCGTGCGATTTGAACTGGAAGAAAAGGTATAAGAAGTATGTGGCGAGGAGAATGATGGACACCCCCCTGCTGAAGGATAATGACATATGATCAGCAGAAGTGACGCTTTTCACGCTGCCATAGAAAGCGGTCTATGTCCAAAATTAGAATCCAATGTAATTAGGACGCCTGAAACATCGCCTTACTGGAATCATAAGGCAAGAGATGGTGAGATTGAGAAGTCCCACAAATGAGTGTGTGAGATCAGTATTATACGTTACATCACTCTTCGAGATACAGCCCGCTATGATTGCAGACCCAAGGACGAGCAGGAGGTTCACAAGGATCGAGCCAAGGAGTGACGATTGAACTACTTTAATGTTGTTTTTCAACAAAGCAGTGCTATAGAAGATTAGCTTTGACTCGGCCCCAAGGCAGACAACCTGGCACTATATGGAAACTTACACGCTATATGCTGGTCAGTATATAATTGATTGTGGACAATGGGACTTCCAAGATTGGGACTCACAAAATAATAAGCTCTGCTAGATTCCCTATGGTGATGTTGAGGAGAGCGCCAGCGGTCTCACCCAAATCCTTGGAGATCCTCTCAGTGGCTTCTGTGAGCGTGATCGACAGCGGCACAATAGCAAGGAGGTTCCATATGAATATTACAAGCGCCGGGCTTTGGGTATTGGAGATAATGATTGCTGATACGGCGAATGCGCCGGAGAAGATGATCCTAGGGTTGAGAATCTGTCTCGTTCGTTGTTTGAATATGGATATCGAATTGCAGGGTCTGCCGCGGTGGGGCCAACCCGACAAATTGTCGTCATCGGGAGTCTGTGCTTTGTCTTTTCGAAGAAAGTTTTTCACTTTATGAAAGATGGCGCTCTTGTCTGAGCCTGAGTTCGTGGAGGCCAGCTCGGCTTGTCCTTGATAACGATAAGAAATTGATATCAGCTTTATCCAGAGGAATTGAAGGGCACACAGGACTCACTGCTCATTTCATATTGACAAGGATAGGAACCACTAGACCTGGGGTCGGATTCAAAGGAAGTGTTTAGGGCGGCATGCTCGTCACTGGAGCTTTCAGCGAAAGGATTGATGTCATGCAGGTTATTATCGTTTGAACCATGCACTGTGGTCATCATGAAAAAGCCCTCAAAAAAATAAAAAGATCGAAACCACTATATAAATGCCAAAATTGAGGTCAGACTGGCCATCTGAAACTGAAAACGAGAGTTTTGAAAATGAGCGTGTTGCATTGGGGTTGCGGGAATTGATTATCGACACGCGAGATGATCGCGGCACAACCCCCTTTTCTTAGTGGCACACCTGTTTAAACCAGTCTTGACTTAGTGGCTCTTGGCTACTATTTAATTCGATATAATCTTCCCCTTATACAGCTCATTGTGGGCTATGTGGGGGCCATATGTCTAATTACCGCCTACCATAGATATACTAGTGTGTTTTCTGATCAGCGGAATATTGAAGGAAGAAGATCTATCTCACAATTTCGTAGTAAATCATATGTATACAATGACGATCATATCTGAGTTTGCTTTTTCCCTCCCTTAATATTTATTAATTGTGAATTTGATACTCCGTGTAGAAGAAAGTTGATAGAAGACATGCTATTTTAAGACTGGCAGTACCGACGTAATCAAAGGGCGGTGACTCTTAGATCCCCACTTGATGCTTAGATGGGCAATCACGTGCAAGTGGGGGCTACTCAGGCTAATCCTAAAGTAGCTTAAGGTGGTGCCGCAAATAAAAAGGGGTGTGCGGGTACGAAGGACATTATCTTTCATCCTGATATCACTGGGTAAGAACATATTCAGCCATATTCTACCCCCCACTAGGGAATCCAATCATGACTTAGTTAATGAACCTCCATTACTTGGAAAAGAAAGAGTGACGAAATTTGTGTGGAGAAAAGCCATTTGATGATCTATCTCTAGTTGGATGTAAGAATCCCCGCAGAGATTGGCCTAGCGGGCTGACAAAATATACGATTACGCGTGGAAAAGGGGCTCAGCCCTTCAAGGCTGCCCGCGGAAGGCCATATTTGATGACATAAAGCAGAAAACTGGGGTCCCAGGCTGGTTCGTTTAATCGCTCATATACGGAGTACCTATTTAGGTATCTCCGCGCGTGCTCAAAGCCATCAGACGACATTATACTTCCAAGATTCTCCTGATACTTCCTAATTGCCATGATGGTGCTTACATCGCTTGGGACAAAAAGACTCTCTCAATAAACCGAAAAATCGAACCGTTACCATCCGTGCATCTTTGCATCTTACTGATCCCGGGAATGCATTTAGTACATGCGTATTTTCATAAATTCTTAATATAGTTCGAGTTCAGCTATCTGAAAAGCCAAGTAAGATGAAATTGTACTTCAACGGGGAAATATAAGTGGGGCCTTAACAGCTACCAACCTAATACAACTCAAACCTTATGAATGTGCATAGGGCTGAGCGCTTAAATAATATCCGATGTAATTATATGATCTCACGATATATGTACATTACACTGCGAGTTTTCGAATCTGCCTAACTAGATCAATCACAGTCTCCTTGAAGGGCCGATATTTCACCCCCAACTCCCGAGCTACAGTCTCCCCATCGATCCCATATGAGCCAGTCGGTTTCTCACCCATCTTATAATTTGTAGTCACAGTCTCCTTTGCCCAGTCGAACTCGTCGCGGATGATATCAGCAGCATATCCGTACGAGAATGGCTCCGGCGAAACAGCCACAAATCGCTTGCCACCGGCTTCGGGTGTAAGCAAAGCCTGAACATGAACCTCGGCGAGGTCGCGAGCATCAATCCAGCCGGGAACCCGCGTTACAGGAAGTGGATCTGCACCTGAGGCCACACTCCAGAGGACCATGTTTGACTCGTTCAGCTGCTGCACCGTTGGCACAGGGTGTACTACCGGACCGAAAACCATGGGAGGACAGAGAGTTACCAGATCAAATTTGGTCTTATGCTCCTTGACAAACTCCCATGCTGTGACCTCGGCGAACTTCTTAGAGCCACGGTATGCGGTGACAGAGTCGGATTTCGGGTCGATTGCTTCCTCGTATGTCAGCGGGTTCCAGTTCGCGGCTGTATACGTGAATCCTGGCTCTGGAGTGCTGCTCGGGTTGATTACTGAGGCGAAGGAGGATGTCATGACAACACGCTGGACTTTTGATTTTGGCTGGGCGGAGGCGGAAAGAATCGATTTGACTCCGTTGATAGCGGGCAAAATCAATTCCTGCTCGTTGTTGGTGGTATCGTAGAAGAAGGGCTGTGAGATATGTCAGCACGTTCGAGTCAGTGGTGGAGAAGAATTGTGAGTTGCTCACGCTCGCGACATGGATGACTGCGTCAATGCCGTCCATCACGGAATCGAAAACACCAATCTGGGTGAAGTCTTCCACAACAACGAAATCAAGCTTTGAAGCGTACTGCGGGCGTGCAGCCTTCATCTGTTCTCCCTTTTGCTTTGATCTTGTCGAGCCTCGGACTGAGAACCCGCGAGCCAGGAGGTTGTCGACAACATGGGCGCCAATGAATCCCGTGGCGCCAGTGACAAGGATGTATCTGTGATTATGAGCATTGATCAGATGGTTAGGGATATACCAACTTACGAGGGCATTTGAGAAGACATTCTTATTAGGTATAGGTGTCTAATTGGAGGGGTAAGATGAATGACAAGTGTTTTCCAGGAACGAAGTTGTTATAGTAGTGCTCACCCCCGCGTGGGGGGAAATCTGGGCATCTGGCTCGGGGTTGGTGCGAGACCCGAGATTTATATCCACAGTTGTTGTTAGTGTGGGGGAGCAAGATATGGAAAGATGGGGTGGACAGAGGGGAGGACCGATTCTTGTTGATCTAATTGATGGGTTATATCGCCTATCAAGCACCAAATATCTAATTATACTATACATTATCACTTTAAATTCACTTCTTCTCCTGCAGTACCTCCTCTGTTGTACGGACGATAACATCAAAGGCATTGCGAACATACTTCTCTTCAGCCATAGGGTTGGCACTGACCAATCGCATAACACAGACGCCATCAACGACCGTAGAAGTGAAGAAGATCTCGCCCCTTGCGTTGACCAACTCGGAGATCTTCTTGGTCAGACCGTTAGCAACTTCATCTTTAACCACGCGATCAGATGCCTCGTTAGATACAGCATGCGGGTTCTTGGCGCGGAAAACAGTCAAGCCAAAGCCTGGCTTTGTGACAATCTCAAATAGATCGGACCGATTGCGTACCAATCCAGCAAAGAGATCACCAAACACGATCGTCTTACGGATGTGCGCTTTCATGCCGTTGAGACCATAGCTCCGAATCACGAACCAGATCTTCAGTGCGCGGAATCTGCGACCGAGAGAAATAGACCAGTTCCGGTAGTCAATTACTGTTCCCATATCCGAGTATGGATTGCGCAGATATGTTGGTGTGATATCCAATGCGTTCGTGAGATCCGAGCGATTTCGGACAAAGAGGACGCTTGGGAATGTTAGCCAAAAGGTACAAATTCGCTCATAGATAATTGGCGAAAAGCTTACCTAGCATCAAAGTTGACTAGCAACCATTTGTGCATGTTCATGTTGAAGCTGTCAACACCCTCCGCAAAGTCCTTCGCAATATACTGCCATTCATCCGCAACGAGCGATGCACCCGCATAGGCGGCATCAATATGCACCCAAATACGCTGCCACGCTGGCTTTTCTTGCAGAACTGCCTTAAGCTCTGCAAAGCGGTCTACGCTGCAGGTATTTGTTGTGCCAAATGTCATAGTGAGGTGGTACGGGGTAAGACCGTCCTTATCGCACTTCTCAAGAACCTCACGGAGACGAGGTCCAGTCATTTCCATGTTATCCTCCAGTCGCGTGGTCACGCCACGGAAGCGAGTGCCCGCAATCAAAGCACCCTTAGCAGCACTGCTGTGGGTTTGATCACTGGCAATAGCGACCAGCTTGGCTTGGACATCGAACTTGCGGTCCTCGTACTCCGGCGTACCTTCCTGAAGGCCTTCGACAAGCAGCAGCTCCCGCACACGCCTCTCTCGTGCGGCGACAATAATAGTTGCAATAGCATCACTCGCACTGTTCTGGATCACACCGCCGCCGTGTGTCTCTGACGTACTCCGGAAACATTCGGGTAATGCCAGAGCTTTCGCGACCCAGTCCATAACAATGGTCTCCATCTCCGTACATGCTGGCGAGCACAACCAGTTGAAAGCAGGAGCGGTGAATGTTGCGGAGTACATCTCACCCAGAATGCTGGGGTATGTCACGCAGGCGGGGTAGTATGCCATGAAATTTGGAGACTGCCAGTGGGTCAAGCCAGGCTTGATCTTGGTATCAACATCTTCCTGGATTTGTGCCCAGTCCTCTGGCTCGTCAGGGGGGTTCTCTGGGATCAGAGGGCGAAGGTAACCGGGCTCGACGGCGGGTAGGACTCGATGCTCGGGCACGCTGTCGAAGTACTTGACGACTGCACAAAAGCTTGGTTAGATTGAATGTCATTGAGGGTGATAATTGTATAAAGATAGGACCATGCGTACTGTCGTCAATGGCAGAGTGAGCCGCGGTCTTGAACTGGTCGCGATCCATGCTGCACGGCTAGAGATCTGCGATGCGGGGTAATTTAACAGTGCAGCAAGTGCGGCAATTGGTGGCACAGGATAATGCAATATAGGAAAAATATGTAGAATAAGAGTACAAGTAGAATGTTTGAAATTAAGGTCACAGCGGATGTTTTAAAGCACATGCGGGAAAAACTGAAATGTCGAAGAAAAGGCGTGGAAAATGGAATTAATTCCGTCGGAAGCCCTATTCCGCATTCCGAGAGCTCGGAATCTTCCGCTTTTCCGAGAAGTATAGAGCAGAACATTCCTCTGCATTCCAAGTCTGCACATCCTAGGTCAATCTTCCTCTTCCTTGGGATCATAAATGTCGCCTGCAGGCGTCTTCTCCAATCTCTTTCCATCCTCCGTCACTATCTCTTTACTGGGGATAACCACCACAAAGACCCGAGCAACATCCTTGCCTCGATTCACCCATTCGTGGTTTGCGCCGCGGCAAACAATGACATCGTGCTGATTCAGGATCTTCTCTTCACCTCCATCTGTGATGAATCCGACGGTGCCAGACAATACTACAGCGTAGTCCAAGCTCAGCGTCCGATGGAACCACCCTGCATCTGCCGGGGGTAGATCAAGGATGCGACAGGAAGGTCCCTTTGTGTCAGCCAGCGGGACGAGAGTCTTGTGCGGATCGGAGACCTGGCGCGTATTGTCCACTGGAAAGCCACGTGACCGATGAATTTGGATAACCCCGAACCCGGAGTCAGGCCCCGGGGTTGAGAATGCCGGAGCGGTTGTGGGATCGTATGGTGTCAAAATTTCGTCGGAAGCGAAATAAGCCTTCCCCTGAGCATTATGGCCTGTGATAACACGACGGATTGGAGTGTCCATTGCAAGGAAAATGACTATATGGAATGAAATTGGACAAGAGGAGTTGAGAGAGTGTCTTCAAAGCGAGGAGTGAATAACAGAACAGCAGAGAAGAGAAAACAAGTTGGGGATTTGCCCCATTTATATACCCCGTGGATTGAGGAGATAGCTTTAATAATATAGAGATGAAGATATCAAATTGCTTCAGAGCTATGCCGACATCATGGATGAGACCCATAGTTCGGATTGATAATCATGGGATTTGTAAGATGGGGGCTGAAGTTTTACGAGGCTCCAACGACAAGCTCTCGAGGCTGACACCTGGGTAATCTTGACTGCTGACAAATTTCGATCAACAGCTCTGGAATATGGCCTCGCTGTTGTTTACCTAGCCGCTTTCTAATTCCCCTGAGCGATTTCTTCGTCCGGTTTGTCGAATCCCTCATCATATACCTCAGCTTCCAGATCCTTTCCTTGGATATTCAACTTTTCCATTGGCAAATAGACAAACAGCATGCGGCACCATTTTGTGTCACTTCGGTTCCGGAATGAATGTGCAGTACCCCTTTGCACACTCACATCGCCACGATGCATACTCCGACTGGCACCTGAGTCCAGTACGAGATCAACCTCCCCCTCAATTATGACCCCGTAGTCAACGCTCACTGTCCGATGCATTGGAGTTGCCCTTCCAGGACGGAGATCGATTAGACGGAAAACGGTTCCGCCGTCGACTGTGATTCCAGGGGGTTGATGCAGGAACTCGTCGTACATGGCGACATCTGCCTCAGAACCAACTGAGGCTGGCATACTAGTCGTAGCGTATAGCAGAGCAATCTCGCCATCATCCCCGCTTGGAGTCGAAGGGAGGTAGTCGGGAACTTGCGCATGGGAGAGAAATACTGATTCGCCCTCGGTATCGTGGGTGGTGATGTAGCGGCGGATATAGGGGAGGTCATTCTTATGGTAAGGCATAATGAGCTGATAAAGATGGCATTTGATTAAGAGAAAAGTGAGATTTAGTCGCGAATACGTCAAAAGTTGCAAGTTTGGAGTTGGGAAGTTGCAAATATACCCTTGAGGAAATGCCACATCATGGTGGCATCATTCTTTAGACCAATGAAATATCCAAGTAGAATCAAGCACAATCCAGAGCAAAATCAAGCGACACATGTGTATTCTATGAGTGGACAGGAGTTTTCGCCATCTGCTCAAATTTAGTTTTCAAATGGTTCTCCAACATGCGTTTGTGCCCATCCGACACCTTCATCTTCTCCTTCATCCCACTAGCCAATTTTTCAATGCACTCATCTAGGCTTGGGCCACCGTCAAATCTTTCATCGTCCTTCTTTGCAGCGACTGCTTTTTCCCAAAGATCGTTCAAGTCCTCTCCCCACCCAAGTGCATCAGCTAGTTGACGAACACCGTCGTCGCAGCTCCCGAGGATGCACACATCTTCGTCTCGATTACCCAGATCTCCTGCTCTTTCATTGTTGATTAAAACCCGAGGAACACCATCCTTTACTAGAACTGGCAGCCTAGAGCAAGGTGCCACTCTCAAACTAGTTCCCATGACAAGCATCAAGTCTGCATCGAGGACAAGTTTCTCCTTGTCCTCAAATTCAGCCGGCAGAGATTGCCCAAAGAATACAACATTTGGCTTCACTGCACCCCCGCATCCGGTCTCAAGACAATATGGCACTTCGCCCTCTCGAATTGCTTTATTCATGAGGTCGTCAGGATATGGCGACTTGCACTTATAGCAATGTTGACTCTTCCAGTTTCCATGAGCCCAGAGAACCTTTTCAGGTGGAACCCCAGCATCGTGCTCAAGCCCATCAATATTCTGGGTGAAAAGGAAATGGAGGAGATTCTTCTTCGCTAACAGTGCCAGGAACGCATGAGTGACTGTCGGCTTGAGATTTCCCGGGTGACGTGCCTGGGCGATTGCGTAGAATGGCTCAGGTGTGTGGGAGAAATAATTGATGTGAAAAATAGCCTCTGGGTATGGGAGCCTCAATGGAGCAAGTTTATCATACAGTCCTGTGTTTGGAGATCTGAAATCGGGGATCCCAGCGCCAGTGCTGATTCCAGCGCCAGTCAGGACGACAATTCGCGTGACATTTCCAGTCTTGATGCGGTCGACGATTGATTGGATATCGGATTTCATAGTCACTGTATGATTTAAGATCTCGGACATGTCTTCAAGTTGTATTGTTATGGTCTTGGAAGTTGATTGTTTTGATTTTGAAGCAAAACAGTGGGGTTTCTGTCAGCGTATCATGGCAACCAGGACCGCGGTCTTGGCTTTTATTGCCTGCAGAGAAATTTGCTTTTATTTCATAACTTACTATATAATATTCAATTGAATAAGTATCGATAGTGTAGATATTATAAAGTAAAAGTAACTAGAATGTGCATTCCATGGCAATTGTGAACAGAAATTTGTAGACATCTTGAAAGACATCTTAGAAGAGATATCGAAAGATAGTAAAAAAACCGGTTGACGTAGTAGAATTGTCAGATTACTCGAGTCGTATCTCATTAATTTAGAGAGACTGTATAAGCGACCGAATATTGTGCTTCTATATAAGTGATTAACCTACCTACCATATCACTCGCTTGGCAAAGTAACATTCGTCAACTCAGTGAGCAAGTCTGTCCAGTCTGGTGTATTCAGCTCAACATTACCGCTGGTTTCTAGCATCTCCACCCATATGTCTTCAAGCGGCAATGGACTAAGCAATGAATCTGCCGAAGGGTACACTGTAGATTGACCATGGGAAGTTCCTGGAGGAAATCTGACGTTCTTGGAACACAATGAAATAGGCGTGGGGATATCCGGCCGTGGAGCACCGGCTCTTGTCGCATTTGGATTTGAAGAGGCAGAAGGCTCCTGTAAGTCGCGAGAGCTTGGTCTTTTTTCGTGCTTCCAATGCTTTCGCAAGATCCCCATCATAGCATTGATCCCCTCACGGGCGGTGGGTGAGGAGTGTTGTGCCCGGCTGAGCATCCGACAGGCGTCGAGTACTTCCTCTTTTCGCTTCTCAGCCAGAATGTCATCCCAGTTGAAACAAACATCTATCAGAAGAATGGCAGCCGCCATGAAAACGTGGTGCATGACTGCCCATATGACTGAGCTATGTGGTGTGAATACAGGCTCCTCCTCATCCATAATGCGTTTTACTTCAAGTACCTTGCGCGCAGATTGAAGAGATACGACATGAGAGTAGGAATATTTGGGATCCTTTGCTCCGCGTACGAGGTAGTGGCGATGCAAGCGACACAGCCGTGTATGGAAGCCCTGCTGTATAAGAGCTCGCTGCCACGCAAGAGCTGGTCGCTCACGATAAAGGGCCGAGTAATCACGACGGGAGGTTTGATCAAACCGAAAGTAACTGGGGACTTCAGCGTATATTTTTTGAAGCTTTTGATCGAGCCCGAGTATCTTCTCATAGGGCACCTCTTGTCCATGGAAATGGTAGTATGACGTTTCGTCCACTATTTGGCGACACACCACAGCCAACTTCAATCGACATAGACTGAATGACATTGCTGTTGGAATAGACAGAGGAACACCGTTCTCACTATGGCCGATTTCCTCATCCTCAACATTGAGAGGCTCTTGTACAACCATATGCTGAGGTTGAATCGAGTACGTCCACTCTTGGGGTCCGCTCAAAAAGCCTATTAACCTTCAAATCTCATCAGTCATAGGACCGGCAAGGTCTCTGGCTAACAACGTACCAGTCATATGTTGCCAAGTCCCACCATAACCGTCGTTTGAGCTCAATATTGGTTTTATCAAATCCATTGGCTGAGCGTTCAGCCACAGCCCGAGGGGAGTCCACAAGATGAAGTCCCATACCGGTGGCTTGACTCAAAAATGACCTATGCACGAATAAAGGACTGACGGAGGAGGGCAAGTTCATATTGGACAGATGATGACCAATGATCATAGTCGCTTGCAGCCCTTCGAGACTGGGATAGGGGATATAATTGCTCTGGATCAATGCGGCACCCGCCAAAAATATGCTTTCCTGACTGAATGGTTCTGCATGCTCAGGTGACTCTATCAGGAGTTGGTAATACAAGGCGGTAGCAGTGATACCGAACAGCAGCGCAGTATGGGCCAAATTGATAGTCTCATTTCGTGCAACACGGTCATAGATTGTCTGAATTTGTTGTTCCACACGACTGGGTATGATGACATGATATTGGAAGTCAAGGTATTTACAATAATACCGGAATAAACCCAGGGCTTCTGCCAGCGGTGGCAAATACGACGGTAGATGGATAGTCGATGGATTTTCACGCGAGGCGAGCCGTTCATGCATCGCATGGAATCGATCACTAGGTGTGTTATCTTGCTGTGTAGGCGAGTGCCCAGATTCCCGGCGTTGGGAAAGCTCCGCCCTCAATGTGGCGGGGACTGTGCTCGGGATGCGGTGTCCCATAACAATCGTCTCAAGCCAATCGGCCGTCAAAAGGGGCTCGTTTCTATTGCGGCTCTGTGTTTCCGTGTCCTGTTGTGGAGTCCACTGTAAGATTCGAGGTGACCCAGACACGCGGTCGTCCAACATGGGTCTCTGATCTGTTTGACTCATGGGGTGTACAGGGGTTGTGCCCGACCCGTAGCCACCATAGCTGCACTCCAGCTTTCGTGAAGTGCAGCTACTGCATGGAAGCTCTCTGTCGCACTTCAGCTTCTTCTTTCGACAGGACTCGCAGGAAACGGGGTCTTGTCGAGAGGGTCTCTTCGAGCCTGGGGTGGTGACCCCAGAATCAGGTCGTCGTTTCATCCTGCGAGTTTGGCCAAAACTATTTCAAAATTAGTCGAAGCAGCGAAAGCAAAAGGTAGGATCATCGTTTGTCTTGCGCAGGAGAGAAGACCTGTAGATTGTTCGTCCGGAGATTCCGCGGATTCTCCGAGACGCTAAACCACATCTGGCGATTGTGCCTCCGGACAGTAGCTCGGAGACTCCGAGGGCGATTATTTACCTTGATGGAATTAGTCGAATTTCTTATAAAGAACATGGCCTTCCACTCTCTTTTTGCTTCAAAGAAAAGCAGTTTCTTCAGCCTTGATATTCCCATTGACCGGCTAAAATGGCACCGAAAGATAGCCCAACTGAATACACGTACGTGTAATATACTTCCAGCTACGATATAGCTGATCACTAACCTTTCTAGAACCCGAGCATGGCTGGTAATATTCGGCGCCTTCACGTGTGCCTTTTGCACTGTGGGATTTATGAACTCGTTCGGTATCTTCCAGGAGTACTACACAAAGAATCAGCTATCTTCAAGCTCCACATCTACCATCGCATGGCTTGGGGCTATATCAATATTCTTTTTGTTTGCTATATCTGTTGGGGCAGGAGCAATGCTTGATACTTTTGGACCAACTGTAAGGATACTATTTGTGTATCGTTTAACGAGCAACTAATCATCCTTTCGAATAGTTTATGGTATATGTTGGTTCATTCGGGTGTGTTTTTGCACTTATGATGACTTCACTATGCGAGGAATTCTATCAATTTCTACTCGCTCAAGGGGTTGTGCTTGGTATTTCTATGGGTCTGGTGACATGGCCAATGCTCGCATTGGTCGGACAATATATCAAAGTGAAGCGTGCTGCGGCGATGGGCATTGTTCTTGCAGGCTCCTCGCTCGGCGGAGTTATCTGGCCCATTGCAATCGACAGAATGATCAATGATCCCAACATCGAATTTCCCTGGACCATGCGAATTGTGGGATTTGTCATGATTCCTTTCTTCATCTTCTCCTGCGCAGTTGCCAGATCCCCGGATCAACCTACAACCAGTATGGAGAGTCGCAATTCAAAGCAGGAAGGCGAGGAAAATATCACCGAGGAAAAGGATAACCCACGGAGCCACAAAGGAGAGGCCCTGGCCCTTTTACGAAAGCCATCTCTTCAGCTACTGTGCCTCGCCATGTTCATCACGTACTTTGGCATGTTCTCGCCGTTCTTCTACACGACTTCTTATGCGGTTGAGAAGGGATTCTCGACATCCTTGGCATTCTATACCGTTTCAATTGTGAACGGCGCTTCATTCTTTGGCAGAGTGCTCCCTGGTGTCATTGCTGATAAGTACGGAAAATTCAACTGCTGCATCATAGCCACTATATCTGCAGGGATTATTGCATTGTGCTGGACCAAGGTGGCATCTGTGGCCGGTCTGATAATTTGGTCCGCTGCATACGGCTTTGCATCTGGAGTAAGTTGTTCTCGAATGATAATACACCTCAAATACTAACTAAATATGTAGGGCATTTTATCACTCCAGCAAGCTTGTGCCGCCCAGGTTGCTACTTCTACCACACTCGGTTTGGCAATAGGCACTGTCACAGGCTCCACAGCTCTATCGTATGTCCACCTTTTATTGAAAGAATAATGTGAGGTTAACACGAACCGCAGTGCTATGGCAAATGTGCCCATTAGTGGTGCTCTGGTTGAAAAATATGGGTATTTAGCCCTGTCAATATTTTCAGGAGCATCTTTGCTGCTAGGTGGTTTTCTTTTGATTGCTGCGCGTCTGGTGCAGAGCAGACAGCTTCGAGCTATCGTGTAATATGTGGCAGGGTGAGTTTGTGTTGTCGTATTCGGTACTCCAAGCTATTCTCTCAAGGACGGAGTTCAAAGGAGGTTAGCCTGTTAGTAGTACCAGGCAGGCGACAATATTGCTTAGCGACGACTGTGACTGAAAAAAAATTTAAATTGGATATATCGTCCTGTATATTAGAAACATAGATTAAACATGGATTCTCGTTTATTATCGATGTGGTGCTTGGGGCATTGCTGGTGCTCTGAACTGGAGAGTTCTAATATAGTACGTTCTGTGTCAATATACCGGCCCAGGGCTTAGAATCAAGATGAGTTAAATAACCAACTAGTTACTTAAATAGCCAAAAGGAGCCTGAAAAACAAGCATTAGTGTATCTGATCAATGCTCAATCCACCTATTCCAACACATTTACCCCGACCTTTCACTGGGGAAATATTCAAACTATGACCACTATGTATATCCATGTACATATCCATAGACTGTATTAGAGCCTCCTGGAAGAAGTAAAAGTCTCGACTGCAGTCAAGAACGGCTTTTTACTTACTTCCTTTGTGGCCAGGCGTCGTACAGTCCCTCGAAAACCGCCACATCTCCAAATGTCGCTTCTCTCACGCCATTGTGGAAGAAGTTAATTTCAGTCGAGTTGGCGTACCAAGACCTTCATGCGGTTAGCTGTTGACCAATCTGTTGACCAATCTGTTAGAAATAAGATAAACTTACCGAGCCCAAGTGCTCAGAGCAAAGCGTCCATTGGCATATACTTCTAGGACCCCATTATCCACCACAACGGTGAGCTCCAATGTCTCAATTTGTTCTTTTCCGTTGTGCAAGACGTCAAAGAGCCGCAGACGGCCTGCCTCGTTGTCACTGCTAACTCCATTAGTCGTTTGCGCTGCGGAACTTGTGTTGCTGCGGTCGACGATGATGGACTCGTTGGAGAATTGATAGTAGATAGTCGTGGATTCAAGTTCGGAGGACAATATCTGGAAACCGGCTTGAATATCGGAGTCACGAGCAGACTTCGGGAAAGTGACATTGGCTGTCAGAACAAAGAACTTGGTTGACGGTGAGGTGTTGAATGCTACCGATCCAGCCTTCGATAATGTTCGACCAGATTCCACAAAAGAGGATCCAGACGTCAGGGCGCTGTAGGTCTCCCTGGCAATTGAGATTCCCATAGTCTCGAGGTCAATTTGACCATGTCCCTCACGGGCAACACGCCACGATGACAACGACTCACGCGCAAGTTTTTTATCTACCACATTGGGGATAGTGCGGACATTGAGCTCCCGCGGAAGCAAGAGGGTTCCTGTCCAGTTCTGTTGAGCGGTAGGGAATCCTTTCTCTAGCTCATATAAATCTCCAGTGAGCCAGAGGTAGGAAATGAAACGATCGGGGGCACTGCTTTTTATAGAAGCCTGAGAGCTCGCTGGCAAAATCTTACCCGCAGCAGCGTACGCCGATAGGCCCCAGTCAAGCACACCCGCCATGGTTGGCTTGAAGGCGACAGAGCCATCATTTGTGACATTTCCGGTCACCCACAGCATATCATGAATCGAAGAGACTTGAGGAACGATGGGGAGTCCGGTACCCTCGGTACCGAGGGTCATAAAGATTTCGCCGTCACTGCTGTACCCTTCTGCGTTCAGACTGAAGACATTGCCAACCTCAAAGTTGAAGCCCCAACCTCCGGCCCAGTCACCAGATCCCCAAGTTGTATTGGTAGGCTCATTCCACCATTGCCCGAGATATTCCCAATATTGGAAGTCCGCGTCATGCTGGCGATAGAGGAACTGGCAGGGTCCGACATCGTGGACACCGCCAGAGATGGCGGTATACCAGGTCCCTTGGGTACTGTTGACAGCTGTGTCCAGAGCCGGGCTCTGGAAAACATAGGGATCACGGAAAGCAGTGACATTGACAGCAAATGGAGGCGAGGGGATCACCGGGCCTTGGTTAAGTTTGGTGAAGTTGCGTCCACCATCATAGGAAACGGCTAGTGATTGGGTCTCGCTTCCCCGGGTGTAAGGGATAGACCAGTGGATTGGGAGATATGATACAGAAGTATATAGAAGAGTTGGCATCCCGTCAATACCACTTGGAATGACGGAGCCGTCGAAAACGGCAAGGGGGTCGTTCTTTCCTCCCGCGATAATCAAAGGGGCTCCATCGGGATTGAGGTCTTTATAGGTAGCGAGATCATCGGTTGTAGCTCCTGCAATTCCATTGTGAAGCCAGCCAACATGGAAGAGGCCAGTCTTAGGATCGGTGTAATGCCCACAAGGGTCGCCTATCTTCCCAGACGGAGGGAGCAGATGGGCCTTGGGTCTCCATGTGTTGAAAAGTGATGCATTTGACAAGGTAGAAAGGTTTGGGGGAGCGGAGTTATAGTCAATTTGGGATTTATGGGCAGCGAATGCGCAGCTTGCCAAACCCACGGTGACTGAGCCTGATAGCTTCATGATGTAGATCTATAATCATTGTCATTTCTCCGGATATATACACTTTTATAGGTCTAGTAGGAATAAATTTGACCGAGACTAGATGAAGGTGGGATCCAATCGGAATAGGATCTCTTTCAATCTGGATCAACATACGATGGTTCATTTCCTCTTTCGGTATACTCGGTGGTTTGCGTCAGCGAACGGTAAAACCCCGGGGAAACTCCGGATCTGCACTTGGATGCCTGGATTTGCTACAAACATGTTAACTAGATACTGTTGCACATATCTCTGAGAAGTAATCGTGTGTTTAATTGTAAACAAGCCATTGCGGCCAGCGCCAAAGCTAATGCCCTGTACCTTACTCATAGTCTATATCGTCTTTACACTTTAAGAAAGAGCTTCCATCCTACAAGATACCACCGGCAAACAACAAAAAGCCCCGTACCAATCAGCATAGTCGCGCCAGCAAACACCTGCAGTCCCACAAACGCACCTTCCTCCCGTGCCTCGAGAGCGCCACCAATTGGACTGGCGACCAACGCCGCAATCGCAACAATCAACCATAACATGCCCGATCGCACCCCGATTTCCCGAATATCGCTGATCTGTGCTGTCAATGGCAGGATTAGCGAGATGAACGCTCCCGAGGCCAATCCATACAGCGCTGAAAAGATGATGATGGGCGCGTTGGAGGTGCCGGGCAGCCACAGTGTTAACACGATGATACCAGCAAAGGCACACATGGCTATCATTGTGTCCAATCTGCCCATCATGTCGGCTGCTATGCCGGGTATGATGCAGCCGAAGAGGCTGGCGCCGTTGAGGATTGGGATAAGGTACCCGGCGAGCACGGTGGACATGCCTTCGTATTCGGCTTGGACGATGATGTAATTAAAGGGCAGGTACATTATCAGGTAAAAGAGCGCACAGCCGCCACTGAGTGTTAGGAAGGGTATTTCTTTCAATGGGCGGATGTTGTCCATGACCGAAACGGGTTTCGGGGCTGGGGGCAGACGCGAGGTCACGGTTGGTAGAGCAATGGCCAGCAGAGCGAGGTTGATGAAGGTGCAGACGCGAATAGCCCAGCCAAACCCCAGAGAATTCAGCAAATGCTCCAGACAGATGGGCATGACGACGCCGCCGATACTCGTGCCGGTGAGCAGGATGCCAAATGCAAAGGCGCGTTTCTTATATAACCAGGTACTGGCTGTGCTGAGTGATGCGGTAAATAGTGCCGCATCGCCGAGTGAGGTGCACACGCCTGGATATTCTTAGCACTGACTGTTTGATTTTGTGTATGTGAGATTGGGAAGTACCCTGGGACAGAATAAACTGGTAGTACTCGGTAGAAATACTGCACATCATCATTCCGAAGAGATGCAGGAATACTCCAGGATAGATGAGCACCTTGGGGCCATAGTTGTCGTATAACTGAAGTCATTTAGTACAGATATATTCTGCAGATGACCGAGTCACTCGTTTTGCCGGCCACAATACCTCCCCCGAACAGAATAAACGTTTGGATAGAGCTGTAGACACATCAGTAAACAATTTAGTCTAAATCAATTGAGACAGTACGAAATCTAAGAAATTTGAAAAGCCGAATAATCCTTGAGTTGATGTTCCTGATAGTAACTCTGAAACACACCAAACGCTAGATGGGTTAGCACCAGTGTGTCAAATAGACAGCCACTACTCACCATTCACCCACCCATCCAAACATGGAGAAGAAGATACACCACCCGCCGACAACATTCAACCATGCCTTGGTGCCCCCATCGGGGAAGTTGGAGGCACCGTGGATCGGTTTATTACCGGGAGACCAGATTCGTTGATTGGCATCGCAACACCACTATCACCTGGCTTGTGAGCGCTTTTCTGACGACCAAAGATAGTTCGGCCTGCATTGCCGGCTGAGGGAAAGAACTTCATGGGGGAGGAAATGTCAATGGACTAGTAAATTGGAGAGCCACAGGAACTACTCCAAGACCAGGGCTTTGCCTTTTAATTGCATCTCTACGGATGCTATCTATACCCCAAAACATAACACTATATAATTTCTTTCTTGATTTATCAGCCATTATCTTTTGAACCCCATTTGTCAGCCAGTCATTCATTCAAAAACATCCCGCCGAAGGAAATGGCCCCCGGTGCAGGTAAATCCGGGCCCACCCTCTGTTATCTTCGACATGTATGGATTGGTAACTTGACTCCGAAGAGATAAACTAATAAGAGAAAGTAACCAAACGGCCTTTTCCAGCATGGGTATCTTCAAGGATGATGGTAGCATATTTGAGCAGATCGCTGTGATTTGCCCATTTCACAATCCTCCTAGTGCTGTCAGGGTCTCCAAATATGGTGGAGGCTCTTATCTAGAAAGAATGAGACAAGAACAGTTGCCAGTATTCAATATTTATATAGGAGGGTGCCCCTGAGACCACAAGGATGATGGGAAATTCAAGTAAATCAATGCTGATACATGGAAAAGTCGTCACAAACCAACATATATTGATATCTAAGAAGACCACTGAAAAGAGCGCTGAAAAGACATCACAAGGCCGCATAGGCGACTGACTATTCTTGTACAATAACCAAGAGCCTTGCTGTGACTTGATCATTGATACCTAACAAATTGAACACCTATTTCGCAACGAGAAACAAAACGAGCATCAGAATTCCCCGCAAACAACTAGACGGTGCGATACCAGGTCTCTAACTCCAGTGTCGCCAAAGGACCGCGATGCTGGTAGATTCCTCCAACAAAGTTTCTCCCTAATCGCCTTTGAAATTGCACTGAGCGGCGTTACGCCTATCTTGGGGGTTCAAGACCATTCTCCGTGACTTCATCCGGAGATCGCATATTGGCAAAAGTCAAGTTCGGTTTGCCACAAATAACGCGAATAATAAGCTTTCCTAGTTGATATTTGCGGAGTTCAGACGGGAGATTAACCCCACGCTTACTATAAAAGACAAGAGATTTTCATTCTGAGCTCGGCTAATAGAGATCTGGATATCAGCTGGCGAAAGGGATTCAATGACAGAATTTGGGATAGTGATATGAATGATGACAGTCGCGCTGCACACGCTACGGCGTTTAGTATAGCAGGCGTAATATTCGGCTACTTCTCGATCAACAGCGAAGTAGAGATCTGTATGTCTTCCCGAGAAATCAGAACGTAGGTTACGCAAGACATCCAAAGTAAAGCCTGGAATGATCGTCGAAGAGGCTATTAACCTGAGCTTGATCGATACCCCTATATATAGTCGTATAGCCCGGTGAATTTGCAGCTGCACTTGTTACAACTTGCGACAAAGCAGTTTCCTGTGATAACCAAGGGACCATCATTGAAGAAACCGAGATCGATTGTTCAGGACGGGAAGCTTCATGTCGACTAGCCATATCACGTTCACGAGAAGCTTCTTGTACCGCCTGAAGGCCCCGGTATCGCAACTTGAAAGTGTCCCGGACCCAAAACTTGCAAGATTTAGTTAGGCGGATTATGGGGAAACTTCGGATCCATGATCGCTTACTGGAGCTCGCTATTGATCCCATACAGTTCTATACAGTAGAACCATCTGGCATTATCGTCTTCGCAGGTATCGAGGAATTTATAAATGTAGCCTTCAGCGACGTCAATGAACGGTACACCATGGTAGATATCATCAGACTCTCTTGGGTTCTCCGGAGGACCAGTTGGTTCAATGTTCCCAAATGCGAGTTGCACTTTGTGAGTTGTACCCAAGATGCTCAAGGGTGGCAAACGAGATGAGGTGCTCTGGGATACTGACAAATGAATTAGAGATTGAGGTACGCCACATGGAGGAAAGCGAGAGATGCTGTTCTTCTTCGTCCCTAGACCGATTCAAACGTCGTTTATGCATTCGACGCGTGCAGTCGGATAAAAGAGGATTGACAAGCCCCGATGTTTGTAGGATTACTACATCATCAGGGGCTATAATGGTTGTCCACACGGCTTTCTCATAGGTCGACATGATGGACTATTGCTGTGCAGAGATGATTTGGTGAGGTATTTTTTAGAAAGAAATCAAGATATGGATGCGATGGAGATGATAGACGAGATGGTTGACCACGGCGAGTGTGATGACATAGAAACCAATTGAGATGGATGGAATACTTCTGCTGCCAATTTCGGATTTCCGCCCACAAAAGCAGCTAAATTAGGAAAAGTTAGAAATATCCAGGCTCTTTTTTAGAAGTCTATCCATCTGCTTATGTTATGGTGTCGAAGTCATAGAAGTGAGAGCAACATCAACTTTGAAGATTTGAGTATAGCATTCCTCTCACTTCGCCATTGCCATACTCGTGCTTATGATACCAACTAGCTTACAATAGTAGTCGGCCTCTGTCCTTGGTGACATAGAGTTTATAATCTGATTTATCTGTTTCAATATTGGAAGGATATCAAGAACATCATATGTCAGCTAACACTGTACTGCCTTTTCACATGTCATTTCACATGTTTTTTTCTTCGTGTTAGAGCTAAAGGGTACCTAATAATCAACAGTACAGAGTGGACATGTTGGTATCATCTACAACATGGGAAAGTAATAAGAAGGATGAACCGTATAGATCACCTTTTATGTTCTATAACCAGGATTTAGGTTCCATTTAGGCATTGCGTCCCTGGGCCATTTCTACTCCATCGGCTTTCATGCAAACAATTTTATAATATGCTCACTGCCACATACAGCAGCAACATCCAAACTGGTCCTTTGACGTGCATCCTCCAGCATAGGATCAAGTCCCCGGCTCATCAGAATCTTGAAACGCCGGACCACGTTGAACGGGATTTCCGTACCATACCCGCCACCTTCCTCTTAGAGGCCAGTAAATGGAGCAATGAGGAGCCTGCATTATTTGGCGCAAAGAAATCAACTCTGGCCTCTTCGAACATGCCAAAGATGGTCTCGGTGAGGTCATCCTCCTTCTCAAAATGTTCAGGCTAGCTCGTGTTAGGAGTTACCACACCATTCTCTATATATTTGAAGAGAGGTGTGTCGCCCTGGCAGTTCCGAGAGTTAATATCCACATCCGCTTCCAAGAATCGCTTGAAGTGAGCTTGTAACTGATTCTCTCTAAGGTGCTTAGCCAAATGATGAAGTGCCGTGTCTCCATTAGAGTCCGGCTGGAGAGGATCAGCCCTCATTTCAAGGAGATCATCGATAATATTGAAGTCCCCTAAAAGCAGGATGCGGTGAAAGAATGTCTCGCCCTTTCGATCGCGCTGATGGAGAAGTCCAGGATTTCTTATGATAACTTCCTTCAGAGTTTTGAGCAGCTCCGAGTCAACCGTCAAAGGAACAATAAAGCCAAAGGGAACCCTTGGAGGACGTATATGATGGAGGATAGTATTACCATCATTGTACTGTGCCATGACATCGGCACCACGGTCTATGAGCTCTCGGAAAGTCGGGTTTGTAATGCTTGATCTACCTCTCAGCATCATCTCACTCTGGGATGCTGCAAGAAGCAATTTACAACCGCTTGAATCACGTAGTTCAAGCTGCACGGACGGTAGTTGAAAGAATGGGTTGAATACATGCCCTGATTTCAAAATCTCATGGATGACAGTCCTTCTGTGGAGTTCAGGATCATCCAGATCTGAGTCAGATTCTTCTATGCTGTATCCAGGTGAGAGTTCCCCAACATATGTAGTAAATGGATCTGCGCCATGGTTGAGCAGTATTGTCATTATACGGGCGTCGAGTGCATCTTTGTCCAAATTGTTTGAACGGGGGTGGCTTTCTAACGTCAGACTCAGTGAATCGCAGTGTAGGGGCACTGGCAAAGAGAAGAGGTGAGACCTCAGAATCAAGAATGTCGGGCGCATAGCCCCTCTTTGGTTGAGGAGTCACTGCCTCAGATCGCCTGGGATTGGCGTAATCACCATGTGATAGCAATGTTTCCAGTATCACGGTTTCGTGCAATTCAATCGCAGAGAATATAGCTGTTGCATTAACATGGGCGCCGTGCGCTATGAGCAACTTGGTCATCTCTATATCAGTGCCAGCTTTCGATAAACATGTCTGTCCATCGGCGTCAACGGTATTGACATTTGACCCGCTCTCGATGAGAATCATCGCCGCATTCCTGCGGAAGGGACCGCATCCAGAATCTCATCCAGACGAACTGTATCGTGCTCCGTATCTCGCTGGCTGCAACTCTCATTCCTATCAGGGGGATTGACGAACGACCTTTCGTGATCGCTGACTAGAACACCGGCTGCATGGAGGCAATCCATATGCGATTTCCTCTTATGACCACTCCATAGTTGGTCCTCTGCCTCGAACTGCGCAAATGCCCTGAAAGGCGAACGGCTTTTGTCTCCGTTGTACAATATGGTGGGATCCGCGCCGGCTTCGAGCAATGCTTGAACAGTCTCAGGGCGACCCGAACGGTAAGCATAATGAAGGGCTGTTTCTCCTTCCTTGTTCTGTTGGTTCACAATTGCAGCCCGGTCTTTGACCCTGAGTTCTGCTAGCCTAGAGCAGAAAAGAGCCACAATATTGGGCTGGCGGTCTTGAGCTGCGATATGGAGCACTGATATCCCTTCACGTGTTACTTTGAACATGTCTGCACCGGCATTGAGAAGTTTGACAACGGAAGACTCGGATATTGTGGCGGCTAGGTGTAAGGGCTGAACACCGTAGCAGTCACTAGGATTCAGGTTCTTGCAGACTCCAAGGACGTAATCTAGGTTGTCTTCTTCTGTCAATGAAGGCGAGAACCAGAGTTGCGCCCTAGCACACAGCACGTGCAGTGTAGTCCTGCCGCAATGGTTCGGTTGATCTATGTCCAACCCTAGGGATATCAAATGTTCCATGATAGCAGGCTGCTTGTCGACGCCCTTGGTAGAGGCAACCTCCATCAAAAGCGAATTGCCTTGATGATCCACTGCAAAGGGATTGAGGCCGAGACTTATCAGATAGTCCACGCGATCAGTGTCATTGCAACAACGATGTAAGAGAGTTCGGCCATTAGAATCCCGTGTATTTAGGCAGGCGCCAAGATCAATCAATGTCTGGAGACATTCTTTATCTCTATTCGCGTGTTTGAAAAGAGGTGTCTGGCCATCGTGATTTCGAGCCTCAAGGTCTGCACCAGCATTTAAGAGCTTGGAAATGAATGGGCCCTGTTCGCAGTTCATGGTGTGCAATGGGGTATTGCCTTCATTGTTCACCGCATTTGGATTGGCGCCCAGAGATATCAACGTATCGATAACACGACGATGAATCTTATCGTGGGCCCTGTAAAACACCACAGCGAAAGCGTAGTGTAACGGACCATCGCCCCTGGCGTCAGAGATATTCACATCAGGCTTATACTCCAAAAAGGCAAGTGCTTGGCCTATACTAGCATATTTTTGACGCCGAGCTAGTAATGGTGTTTTCCCAGACTTGCCAATGACCTTGTTGATATCGACCACCCCTGTGCCTAAAAGCAAGGGAAGCAGCTCTGCATCTCTCTTTCCTTCTGTATGTAATGGTGTGGTTCCAGAATCATCTTCCGTCAGCTGATCAAAGGAAACACTGTGGCTGAAAGAGGGCAATGCATTGCGTCGGCACCTGGCTCAAGAAATGCATCCATTGAAAGCTTGGCATACAAGAAGAGACCATTCGCTCGACCAGGGATGGCCTCCTCTATGACTCTCCATAATCCAGGGGTGATAGATGATTGGCAAAGCTTGTATTGTACGTAGGCCGCGATGTCAAGATCGACGAGGCTCTCTTCCAATCGAATCTGGGGAACGGAGAATGGTCTCAACGAATTCTCTACTATTGATACTGGACGTGAAGTGATCAAGACCCTAACAATTGACGGCCGCCACTGGCCCAATTTCACCAAAGCTTTAAGGAAGTCATCGTTCCCTTGGTCCATCTCATCCAAAGCGTCTGTAACACAATATACCTTGGGGAATGTGGCTAGTGCTAGCCTAAGGTCTTTCCAGAGGTTGCTTGAGGACAAGCTGTCCAAAGTACGTTTGCAATCGATGTATTCCTTCAGCTTGGCTTGGAGGGGAGGGCTGTAATCTAGGACTTGACATAGCCAATCCCGCAACGCAGCCACAGGCTGATGCTTGGCGTCGATGATCTGTCGGAAAAAGAAGAAGATCACTGGGATGCCATCTTTTCGTAGTTGATTGATAATCCAAGCAGCCAAGACAGACTTGCCGGAGCCTGGGATACCTTTGATCCACAAGAGTCCATCGTCACCTTGGTGCCACTGTTGATAGTTTGTCGTGGAGGTGAGCCATTTTCCTGTCCCGGGGGAGATGTGAGAGGCGGTGTCTGGAGTATTCACTTCCCTCCAGGTCATATGCGGTTGGCTGAAGCCATTTCCTGATCTCCACAATGTCGGTGGTAGGGAAAGGGAGGACGTTGTCCATGTTGAAGTCACGAACATCATCCAGGCCAACTAGAATGTCATCATTCTCATCGTAATCTGACGACGACGACGTAATACTCTTAATGTCCGCTTGTATTTTTGTGAAAGTTGAAAAGCGAATACAACCTTAGAGGAGCGGGGGGTGGCTGATAGCTTCTAGCTGATCATATGAGGCTCTAGGGAGGGTGGGCCCCGCTTTGGGATTTGGGCCTAGCGCATTGCATAGCCCGAAAGGCAGATTGTAGATTACATATACGGTGCTCCAGATCTGGCACTTGCTGCGTGTCACAAGGAGGCGACATGATAGTAGGAGATCTGGTAATGGGGCCTTGATATGACAGGATACAACGGCATATTGGACTCCCTTTTGAGCAATATAGGCTGAAATGATTAAAGAAAAAAAATAAAAGATGGCTTCCAGATTATCCCCAAAGCATCAAAAACGGATATGCTTCCTTTCGAATATCCATATACACATTCAATCATGAGAGAAACCATGAACCTAGGTCTTATTCGAACAATACAAACGGATCGGCACGCCAAGATCATGCGACATCGTAAGATTAGATAGTTTAACAGGTTCCTGTCGAGGATGGGGGTCCGCGTTTTCGAGGGTATCGAAGTGCTGCATCAGACGAACGACGGTATAGCTTGCCTCAGTGAGAGCGTATTGCTCTAAGCGGTAGATTGTTAGCGAAGCATTCCGAGTGATATTCAGTTTCGTCCGGAGAAAGACAGCACAACTTACGACCAAGGCAGATACGCGGCCCACCATTGAAAGGCAGGTATTCCCATCCATGCTTGGCATTTTCCTCCCAGCGCTCGGGTCGGAAAGAAGTCGCGTCCTTACCCCATAGATCGGTTCGGCGATGCATAGCAAAGACGTTGTAGGCAACCATCGTACCTTTCTGGATGGTTTGTCAGTCGGAGGGATTCTCAGCATGATTGGGGTCACCTTGGAGACAAACCTTGATGTAAACCGGGGATTGGCAGTCTGGGCCACCGCCGACCGGTAGTGAGGTATCTTTGGTCGCAACCCGGAAGTTGATAGGCACAGGAGGTTGGAGGCGAAGGACTGGTTTGGGGTTAGTCGGATATCTAATGGAGTATACAGTATCTATTCCAAGTGGACATCAACCTACCCTCATTCAACACATATCTTAGATAAGAAATATCCTTTAGCATTGTTTGTGTGATTTCCGACCGTGGGTTTTTCGCGTCTCCGAAAATATCAACGATCTCACGACGTAGTCGGTTCCACACATTAGGGTAACGGGAAAGGTAGAAGAACGTGGAGCTCAACAGACTGGCCGTGGTGTCGCGGCCGGCCAATAGAATATTGAGCATATTATCGCGTAGGATCTTTGGGTCTTCTGTATCGGCTGCCAGGGCTTCAAGGAAGATATAGCGACCGTCGGCGTCCTTGTTGCGTTTTGACTCCAAAGCGAGATTGACATAGTGATCGACGACTTCATGCACCTGTCGATTTGCCTCGCGGAATTCCTTGGGATTGACAACCCAATATAAGCCCTGGGCGCGACTTCGTGCAGCGAGATAATCCTGGGCGGTTCCAAAGGCGTTGGCGAAACCCTGTGCGCTACCGACGGCGCAGTTTTCTAACACGCCTGTCTTCCCAGAAGGTGGAAGCATACACCCGACGGATTCCCCGAAAAGGAAGTGAGTTGCGGAATCTAGAGTCAGTAGGAAAAATAAACGTTGAATGTCGAAACTGCTTCTGTCTTTTGGGATTAAGTTGATTAAATTGGAGATGTGATCATCTAACATAGAAAGATCAGCGACCTATATAACTTTTGTCAGTCACATATCCATATAAAAAAAATTCGATCAATGTACCTGCTCCCTTGTGAACTGTGGGCGCAATAATCCCCGCGCATGGGACCACCCAGCACCATCTAGAGTGAAAATGCCATCGCCTAGCAGTGGGTAGAATTGTTGGTGTCTTGTTCCAAGAGAAAAATCTTTAAATTGAGTAGCGAGAAGTGCCTTGATATTTTCAGGCTCAATAGTGGTCATTAAATTTCGAGAGAGAAATCTCTGTTGGTAGGTATTTCCATGGACAGCATATTCGTTGGAGAGATAATCGATCCAGCGCTTTTCACGAACAGCCTTGGTCAAGCGAATAAAACCTGGAATACCGAAGAAAGTCGAGGAACCCAAACGAGGTGGTTTGCAGTGTAGCGCATTAGATTGTTTACGGTGATGGTGTAGCTGTGCGAAGTATCGCACCAAGAAGGCCACGAACAGCGCAACTGCGACGACAGTAAGGCTGATCATATTTGTTGTTTTTTTTTTTTTTTGATATATAAAAGGAGAGAATGTAGTAAATTAAATATGTGAAATTGAAAGATGTTCACCTCGGTAACATTCCACGTGAGAAAGTGGGATCGCAAGCTGATACAAAAGGGGAATAGGGCCAAACCATGAATTCACTTGGCTCCAAAACATTTAAGCCACTCTTTTAAAGCGCCAGTGAAATATCCTCGGGAAATCGCTCCAGGTGCAAATGTAGTGCGGAAATCAAAGCAGTGCTCTGCATTCTGCATAGTATAGCCAAATACTGTGCTTTTATCGGTCTCCACATTGCATTTGGGGATATCTGTCGTGGAATTTACTCCCGCCGGGGCTAACCTTGTACCGGCTGCTAAGGGAGACAAAGTACGCCAGGGATCAAATTGGCCACCACTCCAATAAACGTTAGACGGACGAATACTCCATCCGCCAGTCTCGGCATTGGTCGCTTCAACCTGAGGACGTTCAGGGAACAGACCCTTCTTGATAGCCTCTGGGAAGTATCGGTTGCAGTATTCCTGCGCATAATCAAGGGTTTGGAATTTTGACAACAGCGAGTGAGGTCCAAAGTTGTTGGTCTGGAAGTATCCCCATTCGGTGCAGTACTGCCATGTCCAACTGATGGTATCCGGGTCGCTAGACGGCGCCGACAAATCACAGACTAGCGGCTGGCTAGTTTCAAGCTGTTTGCAGTTGGTGTCGAAATACGAATTGGTCAACTGCGTGAAAACCGGCCATGATGCATATCGATGCGCGGCATACTTCTTGCCCCGGGTTGGGGCGAATCCATGTGGGGGCGCCGCTGCGCCAGTCTCCGGGTCGGTCTCCATATGCGCACAGAATGCGTCCAAACTGCCTGTGCCACCGCCGAGGCCATAAGACTGGAATAACCAGTAGATTGTCTGGAGCGCGGAGGAGAAATCGCCATTGGTGTTTTTCTCGGCGCCTTCGCCGAGGAACCGCCGCTTAATGGCTGCCGACGATTTACTATTCGATAGTTGCTCATCGATGTACTCCAGTGCAGCCTTGATATCCCTGGTGCAGTTCAAATGTCCATTTGCTGCCATGCCATCGTACACCTGGTCGAAATAGACACTCATGTCGATCCGTGCTTCCACGGGGGCGGAGGAAGCATAGGCAGCATAAATCGTATTGGGATACAAATGACGGGTGAACGCAGACCGCATACCGGCGTAAGAGCCTCCGACCATGACCCATGGAGTTGCGCTTGGGGTCAGGTCCACATCACTGTAATTTGCACGAGTGAACTTGGCCGCAAAGAATGGTATGTCTGCCAGAGCCTGCTTGTTGTTGAGATACATGAAATTCTCAGGCTCCGTGTCAATGCTGACATTGTAGGGAAGAGATTCCCCGTAGTATCTAGTTGATGTTAATTGAATTCGGCCTTTTGCTAGGGAGAGGATACAAACCGGTGCTCCCAAACGATACCAATTCCACCAAATTCCTCGATCAGCTGATAAAAGAAGCTAGTCGAATTGCCGAGAGAGGATTGAGCTGAGGCCGCGGCCGCTTGCTCACCAGCATCATACACGAAGACCGGTCCTCCCTTCTTGTAATGCTGCTCGGATACCCAATAACGGTTCAGGTAAGTACCGACCGAGGAGTTGCTATGATCAATCGGGAGCTACGAATTGTTAGCGTTTATCCCCTTCGATATAGAAAACCACACGTACCGAAATATGCTCTGGCTTAATGGCCCCATCAAGCCAAGTACTAGCAATAGCATGTACTGAAGTCTTTTGACGCAGCAGGATATCCGGATGAACTCCCAGCTCAGCAGAAAGTCTTAGATCTCGCTTGAATTGGGACGTCGCAATCCCTGCAGCTGTACCAGACAGCACAGCCAGGACCGCAGTGGAAAAATGCATATTGACAGCGGATTATGAGTCCCTCAAAATCCAGGGATACACAAATACAGTGCAGTTTGCGGTCTCCACTGCCGGGTCCGTCACGGAATATATATGGACGGAGACGGGTGACGATTGAGGAAATGATAAGACGAATGTACATTGGGCCATTACCCCGAGAACAATACGATAAGAACAATATGATTGCGTTTATGGCAAGCCTGCAGCCATCTAGAACGTTAGCTGCATAGATTCAGGGGATCTGATAGGATCGAAGAGTGGACATAACAAGGCACACAAGGCACACCCGAGACATAGCCGTCGCGTGCGGCTGTGTCTGTATGACCCGGGACGAGTAGAAGTTAACAGAGGCTAATTTCTGTGTTGGATGTAACCTAACTAAGGTGGCAGTCTCGAATTAATTAGACAGTTACCCCTCATTTTTATTGCTCAACTTATGACCTTATGCATCAGCGTGCATGGCATTAGTGAAGGTGTGCTCATACTGACTATCATTTCCTAATTCGGCAGGAATGCGATCGACAGATTCAGCGATGAAATCTTGAAATCCTCCAGAGCTGTTATATCGAATGCGATTTTAGTTGTCTACCCAACAAATTTCCGCATCTGGGTTTATCTAAATAAAGACACCACCCGACTCTCGTACCTGATCCCGAAACTGGGTGTGGAATTGGAGATCATTGGTCACCGTGAGAAACAATGGTCAACCGGACTCCGAAAAATAGCCCGAGCTTAGTATTGTTTGTGTTTTAATTGTTTAATTAGATTTCTCATCTCTCTGCGAATTCACATTATTGTCTCGGGATCTTATGAATTATGCCTGGAAACGATGGTAATAGTGGAATGTTGATCCGGAATGTTCTCAGGTGGAAAAAAGAAAGCCATTTAGCAGAGAAACATAATGTATTATCCCGATAGGATTGACATGGAAATATTATTCCAGATGTCCCCTGTTCTTTGTTCTACACGGAGCTCCGGGCCTATCATTCCCCCCTCTTTTCCACTATTCTTTTCCGCTTTTCTTTTCCCTTTTCAAGTCGTAATGTGACACGAGGCTCCCGTCAAATATACGAAAGGAACAAGGACAGAAAGGATAGTTAGAGAATATTGCGATGATACTATGTGGCGATGTGAATGTGGTAGATTTACGAGGATACCAGAGTTACAGGTACAGGATATAGACGCAAGGCTGTCTAACAACCTACCCAGTTTAGAATTATCTAAAACTCGATATTCAAAAAGACTATTCGTGATCAATCTAAGTCTAACATATGCTTCTACCAACTGTGTGCAAGGTTGCACAACAGTTACCCCTTTCTGGATTGTAGATGTCCAACCCGGCGATATAGGCAATAAACATATATTCCAGGATGCTAGACTGTACCCAACTTCCTCCTACTCACTCTCAGCATAATTATTTGAGAAAATGACATACTTGGCGTACGTTGTGGCCAAAAGAAAGAAAAGAAGACCATTGTGTGTCCGAAAGGGGAAGGCAAAGCGAGCCCTCTCGGCACGCCTTCCGCATATTCTCATCCCATCACAGGTTCCCTGCTGTGTTGCAAGCTAAATCAAGGTTCCCTTGGTAGACCAGGAAGTGCACATCATGAGGACGCAGGATAATGATATGGTTGGATGTCAGGACTTTGCGCGCTATACTTATATGCATCGTGGCATGTTGGCAGCTATGATATCGCACCGGGTCTGATTGAACACAGGCGTAGAAGCGCCGGGATTGTCGATGCAAAGCATCTCTCAATAGCCGAAGGTCATGTCATTGGATGAAATGAAGCCAATACCTATTAGAAATCACTTGTGGTTGATCTGACGCTCGGAGGGATACTGCTGATTGTTAGTCATAACCTCAGCCCGGAGGTATGGGATGCACTGGGTCGAGCCCGCAGCACAGATAGGCTCATTGTGATGTTCAATGCGTATCGAATGGGGTGAGCTTCTCCTCTAGAACGTGATTAAGTCCAACGCAGGGGGCTCTAGTCGGAGCACGGTCTTCGAGGCATGGCCCACGCTGACTAGGCCAGCAAGCCCAAATTCGCACATTTCAGTGATGAATGAAAGGTATTTTGGAAATAATGGCAGAACAGATTTTATAAAGGCTATTGGTTAGCGTCACATTGAAAAGATCGCAGTTTGGACGTCGGAGCTAGCCGATGTCGTATGGGGAATCTGTTAGTGCTAAAAGGGTTTAACCCTAATTATCTTTGCCAGGGATTATTCGCGTAGATAGGTTGGCCGAAGCAATCATCTGTCAAGTCTGCGAGATTGCAGACCTGGTGATCTCTCTAGGGATGCATCACCAGTGGACAACATTCGTCTCAGAAACAGCGAAGCGACGCTTATCCTCGACATTTCTCCCACGGCTATCAGTAAGCGGTATAATCCGTAAATTTGTTCACAAAACATCTCGTTCGTGTCTTACCTTTGACTCTCGGGGCTGCAAAGTCGTTGGATATTTCCAAACTCGCGCCTTGGGGCAAGGGTTTATCATCTTTTCTCGCACTAGCTGCGGATAGGTTGGCACGATGAGATATTTACGACGAGGAAGAAAAGACTACGAAGAAAGATGTGTCCAAAGTCTCTCCCGAAACACATGGATCTCGTCTATCTTGTCATTGTTTATAGTCTCTCTCACCTTATCCCAGGCATACTGTATCGTCACTCGCAACTTGGGAACTTTGCAGAAGTAATGCTTGAACGTCAAATAATGGAGGCAATAATAGTCGGCCGCATCAGCGGTCTCGTGTGTTTTCAGAAGTCTTTTCAGTGGTCTTCTTAGTGGTATTCTCGAATATCATTCTATCCTCATCTATTTGTGTAGCAAGTGGGTGCTCTTTACTGAGATTAATAAGCAGGCCTTCCATTGCGACTTCCTTAACTCGGATCAAATCATTTAGCCATGCTGGAATTCTTCCGACTTCTTCCCAACATCTCCCCGTCAAAATGAGATTCTCTCGCCCAAATGAGATTGCTACACGCTTATTCGAAAGACTCTTGTTCAAATCCCCTGAGCCGATGGGCCTCTACCGCTCTCTTCGAGCCTTTGGATCCGGCACTTGCGTTGCTGACAACAGCTCCGCTAAACAGCCTAACTGCCAGCTTTTACCAAAGACACTCCCTGGAACCCGTGAGAATAAATGGCCCTCGCTTGTGGTGGAGGCAGGGTTCTCAGAGTCGCCCTCCAAGTTGATGTCAATGCGCAGTTCTGGCTTGCCGAATCCAAGGGGGAAGTCCAGATAGTTATTGCAATCAAAATCGGTCGGAGCACGCCCGAGATCGTGCTAGAGTCGTGGGAGCTTGTCAACGATAGGGCCAAACGAAAACAAGTTGTTATAATTAGCAAAGGGGAGAACAATAATCTGCACCTCCGGGGCCAGCCGCTTATCATCGAATTCGACCAGCTCTTTCTTCGCCAGTCAGACTTCCCAACGGAAACCGATACACTTTGACACTATTTTGGAGGAAATTGCCTCAGAAGTTTGGGAGGAGCAGGGTTTTTGAGAGTGTGCAACTCAACTTTGCACATGTTGTTTGTTTTGTATGAGTTAATACCTTTGAGGTGTGGTGACCCCGAGGCTGACGGAGATAAGTATATAATAATGAACTGTTACTGCTTAAGAATAGTACCTAAACATCTCTATCCAAATGGGGTTAGGGTAGTCAGTCATCCATGGTAACCAATAAACACTGGCGGAAGACCCACTGATATTTGATACACTAACCGTAAATAGTTAGTGCGCTGTCAGCATCAGCCTCTGGGCACAAATATTACTCTCCTCGCGGACTTAAGAATTCGAAATGGAGCAAACAAAATGTATATAATAGACGTTGCTCCCAGGTTATTGTTTGATTCCCATTCCTTTTTTATCAATCCAAAACAATTCCATTTCCAAAATGCATCTTATTCTTACTGGGGCAACTGGGCTAGTTGGGTCTTCAGTGCTGGACGCCATGCTCAGAAGCACAGCAGTGTCCAAGATCTCCATCCTGAGCCGGAGTCCCGTGCAAATGGCCGAAGACGCAAAGGATCCACGTGTGCACATCATTACCCACAAAGACTTTGAATCTTACAAGCCAGAGCTGCTCGATAAATTGAAAGATGCGGATGGATGTGTTTGGGCCCTGGGGATAAGCCAGACCAAGGTCGGCAAAGAGTACGATAAACCCCCATATTACATGGTTATCAAGTCTAACAAGCAATAGGGAATATGTTAAGATAACTAAGGATTATGCCCTTGCCGCTGCCAATGCGTTTTCCACAATCAAGCCATCAAACCATCCCTTCCGATTCATCCATGTATCGGGTGAAGGTGCCACCCAAACTCCCGGGCGATTTTCACCGATCTTTGCGAGAGTAAAAGGGACGACCGAAGAGCTTCTCGGAACGCTATCAGAGCTAAATCCAACCTTTCGGGTCGATAGCGTGAGACCTGGATTCGTTGATCCGGCGACACACCACGCCATCAAGCCATATATTCCATCTGGAATTGTCTCAAATCTTGGATTGGCTTTGCTAGCCCCAGGTTTACGGTATTTTATGCAGTCGAAGCATTCTCCAACAGAGCACCTTGGGTCTTTCTTGACGGAAATGGCTATGGGGCGCCATGAAGAAATATTGCAGGGCCCAGGTGTATTCAAACTAGGAGGAGGCTATGTCGTTGAGAACTCTGGAATGCGGAGAATTTTGGGGCTGTGAGCATCCAATGCAGCATAACTGGCCGAGTATCCCTGTATAGTGTAAGTATATATTTGAAATAAGCATGTATTGGTCCAGAATTTTCCATTGGATATCCGTCAATTGTGCTGAAACCAGTGAGCTTTCCTACTCAAAAATAAATGAGAATTTAGTGCCTGCTCACGACAAGAAAGACGGGCGATCCTAAATTGAAAAGGAATATTGACAGGCCCAAAGCATGCCAAATGCTGTTTATAGACATGTCTATAACCGTCTATTGAGCCCCATTTTGGGCACGAAAGGCGCGAGACGCGTAACTGTCAAGGATTTGTGCTGGTTTCTGTTCACCAACGCAATATTTTTTTACTTTGTTAACACAACATAGGATAGACTTGGAACTTTTTATCCAATCAATCCCATGCTCTCAGGCACATTAGACCTTTGTTCGGGGCTCACGGGACGCTGATTTCGACCTGTAAACGTGAGTCAATAAATGAGTATCCTCATATGAATAAGAAACCTCCCAAAGAAACACTCTACTGCTTATGTACTACGTGTCACCAATTCTTCCCTAATTAGGCATATAAATAAAGAGATGAACTGCTGCTGACACCACATTCTACATTTCCTCTACACACAATGAATTACTTCCAATTTGGCAATATCCTCGCTCTATGCATGCTTTTGGCGGCCGCAGTTGCAGACGCCTCTGATAGGCCATGTATGCAAAAAGGAGGAGGACCAAGGAAATGACTTTGCTGGGCACTGAGTGTGGGGACTTCTATTAAGGCCGGTCTCATCAGAACAGACATGCTCGTGCAAAAACATGTAGGTGCTATTCTGAAGCTTCTATCTTAAAACCCAAGCTTACTCGTCTCTTAGCCGTGCTTCTGAGCGTGTTTAGCCAACTTGTCTAGTCAACCCCTCCGCCTGTCTTGCACTCCTATTTGGGATGCATGTATTTGGTGGAAATGCTGGATTGTGACTTTTTGCTATTTGTGATTTCCAGGATTCGGGTAATTTTGTAACATCTTAGCTTGTATCACCCAATATCTCGGAATATCACGTTGCTTTGATCAACATGCGTGATTCAATGTTAGTTCTTCCGATAGGAAGCGATAATTACATATAGTGCCTTGTCCGTAATCCTTTACTATTACAGTTTACGTATTTTCTTGATAGCCTGACTTTCATCTTTTTGTAGATTCTAAGAGAAATGCCAAACTTGTATAACTTCGGTAAATATCATTTCCGCGGGACATGCTTGCTTTTGGCCTGGATTATAAGGCTGGAAATTGTAAAAATTTCTATCATTTTTATGATTAACAGCATATCTAGTCAGCTCATTCATTTTTCCATTAGAAAGTAATTCAGACTTCAAAGAACTCCCACATGACGTCCAACTTTCCAATTCCCACCTCGGTCTTTCGGGAAAAGAGGGTCCGCACTCCAAGCACTAGAATCATCCCCTTTCTATTCCATCAAATTAAAGTGATCGGGGAATTATCTGTTTGTACCAAGGTATTCAATCCGCTTCAAGATGTCTCAACATGAATCATATTCCTCAACTAGTACAGGTTCCCGATCGCATTGAAACAATCATCCCACACGGAGTCCCCACACGGGGTTACAAGGGGGTCTAGGTAAAAGCTTCGAGCATTCGTTCAGGGGAATCTGTACCCCTCCCAGAAGCTGTGTCTCTTTCTAAAACGTTTTAAGCCAGGTCTGCAGACTGTTCCTGAAATGGAAACCACCCTGTTGCGAAGTAATCAGGAAAGCCACGCATTGGTGGAAGTATGGACAAATTCACGGACTCTTCAGGAACGGAGCATCAGCTAGCTGCCAAATCTCCACCTTTCAGCATGCAGAGTTTCAGTAAGAAGCTAAAGCCCTCTACCATATATCATGCTACCCCTCTGCCCTTCATGTATTGTGTGAGACGAGTAGATTTCTCTGAAGTACACGAACATGATGTTTTTCAAGTCCTTGGCGATTGTTTCGCTAGCCCTTTTGGCTAAGCAGGCATCCGCAGCCTTTGGAATTACTACTAACACTGCTTCTTATATAATCGATGCTGGCTCTTCAAACCCCCTCAAGTTTACTGTCAGCCGGACAAATTGTGACGTTACTTCGATCAATTACTATGGATCCGAGCTTCAATACAAGTCGACTGCATCTCATATTGGATCCGGTCTTGGTAGCGCAACTGTGACTGCGACTCAGAGTGGTAAGTTGAGACAAAATATATTTTGTAAGAAAATGCCCTGATCAATATAGGCGACTACATCAAAGTGACCTGTGCAACGTCCACCTTGACACATTACTATGTTGTGCACAAAGGAGATTCGACTATCCACATGGCAACATACACAACCGCAGGTTCGTGCCCTTTGCGCTCAGGTGTAGTGTTGACATTAATTATTTTCTTTAGAACCGAGTGTTGGAGAACTTCGATACATTGCCCGCCTGAATTCAGATCTGCTCCCGAATGAAGAGCCATTCGGCGTTGTGTCCAATATTGGAGGTGGTAGTGTTGTTGAGGGAGAGGATGTGGTAAGTTTTCTCTGAACCCTTTTTTCAATGAGCTACGAACAGCTAACAGGTTTCAGTTCTTGGTTGGTGGACAGACACGAAGCAAGTTCTACTCTAGCGAGCGGTTTATCGATGACAAGATCCACTGTAAGGCTATCTATGCCCTGTTTAATGCGACTGAAATTAACACAAACAGGTGTTTCTGGAAGCGCACACCGCGTGTGCATGATCCTAAATCAATACGAGACATCCGCTGGCGGGCCTTTCCATCGGTAAGCTTCTCGGTCACCATTCCCTTACCCTGGCTAATATGCACCAGTGATATCAACACCAACAATGTCGGCTCTTACACTGGCCTATACTGGTACATGGTATGTGATTACTGTTGCTGAAACCAATAATGGCATCTTACTCTATATAGAACTCCGGACACGTTCAGACCGAAACCTACCGCCAGGGCCTGCACGGTCCGTACTCGATGACCTTCAGCCGAAGCGGTACCCCCAGTTCCAACATTGACACATCTTTCTTTGGCGACCTCGATATCAAAGGATACGTTGCCACATCCGCAAGAGGCTATATTAAGGGTACTGCATCCGGGGCTGACTCCGCTTTCAAATGGGTGGTTCACTGGTATGTTCAATACATATCGTACTGAGATGAATAACTGTCTAAAGGCAAGACAGGTATAACTCTGCTGCACAGTACTGGACGTATACTTCATCCTCCGGTGCTTTCACCTCCCCTGCGATGAAGCCTGGCACCTACACCATGGTGTACTATCAGGGCGAGTATGCCGTTGCCAGTTCCTCCGTGACTGTTACTGCCGGATCAACCACATCGAAGAGTATCTCTGGGTCTGTAAAGACTGGAACAACAGTCTTCAAGATTGGAGATTGGGATGGGACGTAAGTAGATTGATTTTAGTCCACGGAACTGTTCTGATATTGACTACCATATAGACCAAATGGTTTCCTCAACGCCGCCAACCAGCTGTGCATGCACCCCTCCGACTCCCGAATGTCCTCCTGGTCTCCGGCTACCTACACAGTTGGCACCTCCAAGGTCTCTTCGTTCCCCATGGCTCTCTTCAAATCCGTGAATTCACCTTTGACAATCAAATTCACGGCAACTTCCTCTCAGACTGGAGCTGCAACTCTGAGAATTGGCACAACTCTTTCCTTTGCGTCTGGCCGACCCCAGGTTGTGGTATGTTCAAGCCCCGTCATGTAAATTCAAGCTCCTAGCATGCATCTAACGCTTTGCAAAGGTCAACAGCTATTCCGGCTCCATCCCGGCCGCCCCGACTAATCTTAACTCCCGTGGCGTGACACGCGGCGCGTATAGAGGTTTTGGCGAGGTTTACAATATTTCCATTCCGGCAGGGACTATCGTCGCTGGAACTAACACCGTAAGAGGTTTGGGGCTTACTTAGATAATATGTGCTAACTTGGTTTAGATCACTATTAGTGTTGCTTCTGGTAGCTCTGGAGAGACTTACTTGAGCCCTAACTTTGTGAGTATCTTTCTCATCGTCTTGTTATTTTCGATGAAAGCTTACCTACTTCAATAGATCTTTGATTGCGTGGAGCTCTTCCAATGAATATCTGAGGCGGATTTAGAACGCGGCAGAGGAGCAGAAGATATACTGTTCGAGAAATCAAGAATGCAAATGGCCATGTCTTATCCAACGCTACTTAACCTCCTCCAGTATTCAGATGCTATTACAAGAAAAGTATTAACCCCGAATATCCAAAATAATATGATAAATGTGCACTAGACCCTGAAAATGGAATGTAATAGAGATGTAGAGATGAAGTCCTAGCCCAAAAAATACATAAGCAGTCAAGCTCAAGGGACACATTCACCACTCAAACCCTTGAATGGACCAACCTCCCCCCAACCCAGACAGCCTTCACGTTCCGATCATCGCCACTCCAAACCCACTTCTGAATCTTCTCCTCCCAACTCTCCATCCCGAACAGATCAACATTCCCTATAGGACCAGCCTTCACAAGATTTGAACGACTATTAGAAACACCCTCCAGCGGACTCTTCTCCACCAGCTTAACCTCACCAAGCCGAATCAACTGCACGTCCCACAACATCCCCATATCGAACCCACCAACCTCACTCGCCATGTCAACAACCTCCGCTCCACCACGTGTAGCAAGATAAAGACTTTCTGCAACAGAAAGTTTCTCCCATCCATCCGCACCCGGGGGATGATCCCTCTGCCACGCAGCCGATTGACTCAATAACCGCGAAGCTAGACAAGCCTGCCGCACCGCCTCCAGAATACTAGGACTGTACCCACCACTAACATCCGTGCCGAGCCCAACCGTAATCCCTTCATCAAGCAGCGCCCTAACAGGACATATGCCCGACCCCAGTGCCGAGTTGGACGCCGGACAGTGTGAGATCTTTGCGTCGCGCGCACGAATCAAATCTCGCTCATTTGGCGTGAGATGCACTGCATGCGCGAGGATCGTGCGCGACGTGAGGAGGTTGTACTTATCGTAGACGGCGGCGTAGCTGTCCGCCTCAGGGAAGAGCTCTTTGACAAGCGCGAGCTCGTTTATATTCTCCGAGATGTGGGTCTGGATATGCAGTGGGGGCGAGTAGCTTGCTGCCAAGTCGCCGAGGCTCTGTAGTGCGGGCCTCGTGCATGTGGGCGCGAAGCGCGGTGTGACGATCGGCTTGACTAGCTTGCCGTCTGGATCCAGGGTGTGAATGTACTCGATTGTTTGGCGGGTTGCAATGACGGAGTCGTCGGCGCTGGAATCGCGGTAGTAGTCTACGCAGAAGTCTGGGTTGTCCATGCATGCGCGGCCGATAAAGGCACGTTGACCGCGGATATGGCAGAGTGATGCTAGGGCATTTGTGGCTGGGACATGAATTGTTGCGTAGTAGGAGGCGCAGGTGGTGCCGTGAGATAGAGTGCGGGAGATTATTTGGTCGTAAATTTGCTGGGCTAGGAGGGGTGCGTCTTTGGGGTGGGTAGAGGTTTGATGCCCCGTTTTTGGGTCGGGTGGTGACCCGAACCGTGACTCTACTGGGAATGTGTAGGTCTCTAGCCAGTCCAAAAGTGTTGATGAGCCGAAGAGGCCGGCGTTGGGGTATTGAGGGGCATGAATGTGGGTGTCTGGAAAGATATGTTAGTATCAAGGCTTAGGTTCTGAGAATTATTCTGGGATCAAAAAGTTGGGTTTAATGCATACCAATAAAACCAGGGAAGAAGAATTCATTTTGTTCCTCGCTGGCGATAACAATCCTCACTCCGATTTTGGAATCATGACCATTTACTTGGCCGTGGGCCTTAACGGCGTCGATATCCACCCACCCACTTCGACTCATCAATTCGGCGAACCCATTCTCATCACATGCTTGCCAATCCCAACCTTGAATTCGGCCATCAGAAGCAGAGACCCATAATGCACCTCGGTTGCGAGACAATTCAGGTTTGGAGCCCGAGTCTAGCCGATTTGATTGAATGAATGTGCCGCGATAGACAGTGAAAGCATAGTCCGTTGAGGAGCCCATATTCCTTTACTTAAAAAGACCAATTATTGGCACTGATATGATCGAGTCAAGTATGAACCTGCAAAGTGATGTATACCGGTCTGCAGGAACAATGATCGGATGTATATTATAGATGCAAGCGTAGATCAGTCTCCACAGTGGAAATACAAGGAGGAATTAACTTAACATCAAGGCGAGAAAAGGGGGTCGGATACTTTATATATGTCTTCTAGTTTCTTCTTCTTGTGCCAAGCAGTAGGCCCGGAAACCGTAGGCATCGAGTGGAGAAATTCAGAATGTTCTGGAGGTGAGGTTGTAGTGGGTTGGTTTGTTGATTCAGGCTGACCGGTTACAAGAGGGCGGGGGTCGGCCATCTCCGATGGTGATACAGGAAGAATACCGTATTTGGAGCGGATGAGTTTGTTATTGATAGTGTAATTTATTGTATAGTGGTTCTGTATGGTAATATAGCGCCGATAAGGGCAAATCGTCAACATTGAACATTGGTTACATGTAAAGCCACAGTCAAGATTGTGATTATAGTTGTTACTCTTATTCTTTAAAAATTGTCTTGAACTGAAGACAAAATGTCTAGAATACTTTTGATTCTTTGAATTGTATTATTCTTGGCATACTGGATGATTATGTTGAATCAATCCAGCCCTCATAAGGACGTAGTCCGTAGGTAGTCTTCTTCTACCCTCATCAAAAATAAGAAATGTTGAATGTATACACAGAGAAGAGGCGGGCATCAGAAGAATGAGCCCTCGTATAAACAAAAAAGCAATTAGCGCAGCATGGGTATCATAGATCTCTCTAGATCTGTCTCTATTCGGTGTCCTCGACAGGTCCGCAAGTGCAGAACAAGTTCTGGTCACCAAAGGCATCATCGACACGAGTCACCGTAGGCCAGAACTTCTTCTCCAAAAGCAAAGGCAAGGGGTAAGCAGCTTGCTCACGAGTGTAAGGGCGGTCCCACTCAGAGACGAGCAGGTCACGCTGAGTGTGCGGGGACATCTTCAGCACGTTACCCTCACGAGGCTGAGCACCAGATTCGACCTCGCTGATCTCCTTACGGATGGAGATCAAGGCATCACAGAAGCGGTCCAGCTCATCCTTGTTCTCAGACTCGGTGGGCTCGATCATGAGGGTGTTGGCGACGGGCCAGGACATGGTCGGGGCGTGGAAGCCGTAATCCTGGAGACGCTTGGCGATATCGATGGCTTCGACACCGCAGGTTTCCTTGAAAGCGCGCACGTCAAGGATGAACTCGTGTGCACAGCGGCCATGGTCGTTGGTGTAGAGGATCGGGTAGTAGGGCTTGAGGCGGGAGAGGATGTAGTTCGCGTTGAGGAGGGTGATTTTGGTGGCATGAGTCAAACCGCGGTCGCCCATCATGTTGATGTAGTTGAAGGTGATGGGCAAGATGCTGGCACTGCCCCATGGAGCAGCGGAGATGGGAGGGGAGGAGGTATCGCCACGCTTCGACTGCAAGTACTCGCTGGTAGGGTGTGAGGGGAGGAAGGGACGAAGATGCTCGCCGACACCAATGGGTCCGACACCGGGGCCACCGCCACCGTGGGGGATACAGAAGGTCTTGTGAAGGTTCAAGTGGCACACGTCTGCGCCGATCTCACCAGGAGAGCAGAGACCGATTTGGGCGTTCATATTAGCACCGTCCATGTAGACCTGGCCACCGTGCTGGTGTACCAGGCGGCAGGCCTCCTTGGCACCGGGCTCGAACACACCGAAGGTGCTGGGGTAGGTGATCATGAACGCGGCCAATTCGTCCTTGTGCTTCTCGCACTTAGCCTTGAGGTCCTCCAGATCGAGGTTACCGGTCTTGGTGTCACACTTGATGGTCACAACGCGCATACCAGCCATGGCGGCACTAGCCGGGTTGGTACCGTGAGCAGAGACAGGGATCAAGCATAGGTTGCGCTTGGCATCGCCCTTGGCCTCAAAGTACTTCTTGATAACACGAAGACCGGCGAACTCACCCTGGGCACCCGAGTTGGGCTGCACAGTAACCTCAGCCATGCCAGTGATATCGGCGAGCTGTTGCTCCAGATCGTCAATCATCTTTGTGTAACCCTTCGCTTGCTCAGCAGGCATGAAGGGGTGGATCTGGGAGAACTCGGGCCAGGAGACGGGGATCATTTCCGTGGTAGCGTTGAGTTTCATGGTGCAAGATCCGAGCGGAATCATAGAGTGGGCCAGGGAAAGATCCTTCGATTCCAGGTGGTGGATGTACCGGAGCATCTCAGTCTCGGAGTGGTAGGTGTTGAAGACTGGGTGGGTCAGGTAAGAGGAGGTACGCTCAAGGCTGGCGGGGACAGTGGTGAGACCAAGAGTGCCATCAACCTCGACCGGAGAGGCAGATTTGTGAGCGGCAAAAACATCCAAAATGCCCTTCACCTCATCCCGGCCAACAGTCTCGTCTAGAGAGAGGCCGACCTTGTTTCCGCTCAGCCGGCGGAGATAGACAGAGGCAGCGCGAGCTTCGGCCATGATGGCATCAGCATCAACAGCAGTGGGAAGTTCAATGGCCAGAGTGTCGAAAACAGCACCGCCGTCAGCGCTGTTGGAGCGCACCGGGACATCATAGCCCAGGCTGACAAGCTTCTCGCGCAGCAGTGAAGTCATGGACATGATACGCTGGGCAATGGACTTGAGGCCAACAGGGCCGTGGTAAATTGCATACATAGCAGTCATGTTAGCAAGCAAAGCCTGAGCAGTGCAAATGTTGCTGGTGGCCTTCTCACGGCGAATATGTTGCTCGCGAGTCTGCAGAGCCAGACGCAGAGCCCGGTTACCGAGGCGGTCCTTGGACACACCGACAACACGGCCGGGGACCTTGCGCTTGTACTTGTCGGCACAAGCAAAGAAGGCGGCGTGGGGGCCACCAAAGCCCATGGGAACACCCAGACGCTGCGCACTGCCGAAGGCAATATCGGCGCCAAATTCGCCGGGGGCCTTCAGGACGGTCAAAGCTAGCAGATCAGTGGCTACACTGAAGGTACCACCTTGGCCATGGATGGAGTCACCCAGAGCCTGGAAATCGTAAATACCTCCCTCAGTATCGGGGTACTGGGCAAGGACACCGATCAGGTGGTCCTTCTGGTCCTTGACGATCTTGAAGTCATCGGCCAAGATATCTCCGATCACGAGGTTGATTCCGAATCCCTCGGCGCGGGACTGCATCACTGCAATAGTCTGGGGGTGGCAGAGGTGAGACACAACGAAGGACTTATCGGCCTTCTTCTGCTTGGAAGCGGGCATTGTGGCGAAGGACATGGTCATGGCCTCGGCAGCGGCGGTGGCCTCATCCAAAACCGAGGCATTGGCGAAGGGCAGGCCAGTGAGATCAGCGGTGAGGGTCTGGAAGTTGAGTAGAGATTCCAGACGGCCCTGGCTGATCTCGGGTTGGTAGGGTGTGTAGCTGGTGTACCAGGCAGGGTTCTCGAGGACATTGCGCTGAATGACTGGGGGCACAATGGTGGGATAGTAACCGGTTCCAATATAAGTCTTGCCGGAGATATCGATCTGCTTCCGGTAGGTGTCCAGCAGCTTGAGCATATCGGTTTCGCCCAAGCCACCCTGAACACTGGAGCGGTACAGGCTGATATCGGCCTGGGGCTCGGTGACCTTGAGGTCCTTCTTGGAGAGAATATCCGCAGGCAGGACCTGCTTCACGAAGTCATCCAAGGATGCCACCGGTGGGTCGAGCACAGCAAGCATTTGTGCCGCGGCGTCCGGGGAAGGGCCAATGTGGCGGCGCGGGAAGGTATCGAGAGGTTGGAAGATATCCTGTGGGTGGGGATCTCCATGGTCGGAGATGGAGCTAGTATAGACACCACGACGGGGCGCGGGCTGCGAGGTATGCAATAGCCTCCCAGCATTCAATGGTGACAATGAAGCTCGTGCAATTGAAGGTACGCGAACACGCGACCGTAAAGCAAGCTGTCGGCCGCCGCGAAGGGCAAACAGTGATGCCGCCATACTGAGACCGGATAATGAGGGCTTTAGGGAAAAGAACTCAACACATCCGCAAGTAAACCGGTAAATTAATGAGTTAGAAGGATGAAGAAGACAAAAAAGTGCCAGACCTGTAGAAATTAATATTTATTGCCCACATATACCCTCTTTCCCTGTCCGATCCGATGACGGAGAACCTTTCGGAAAACTCACAGAGGCGATAAGAAACTTTCTTATCCAACCAATCACAGCTGACCCATTTTGCCATAGACCCCAGCTCGGGCACTGACCGCCTTCTAATCGGAGCAAATGGCCGGTTTCCCGTCGGAAAAGTCACTGCCTCGGTCTCGAAACTACATATTCTCTCCAAACGAGGGGGAAACTTGATGTCTTCCTTGAGCTTTAATTTATGGTCATTTAGGAATACATATTCAAAATGGAAATGGCCTGCTTTCGCATTACTATCTTGAGCTAGGACATGAATGCATATATATACACATGTACCCTTGACCTCAAATCGTGTATCGGAAGGCCGCATCACCCTCAATGACCCGCTTTCCCCGGTTCGCCTGCTTATTACAGATCCGGAACCATAGACTCAAAGCAAGAACCAACAAGATGATGAGAATGTTACACCTGGAAACACAGTCAGTAAATGAGCACAATGTGAAACGGAAGAACAAGACATACGCGATAGCAGCATACATTCCCGGCCGGTACCCGGGTGCGTCCTTTTCCCGGAACACCAAGCTACTCACGATACCACCGAGACCTCCAAAGCCTACAAGTGTAGCACTAGAGAAAGCACGCGTCCACTGGCCTCGCACATTGTTTGCCTGATATGCCATGCAGGCTGGGATATTAGCGTTGGCACCGGCAACCGTGAAGAAAACGCCCAGGTAGCGGACGGCATCGCTCTCAGCGAATCCCATCATTGGCAGACCAATGATGGCGAGCAGGGCGTTGAAAATCAGAATTGGTGCGCGCATGTGGTACTTGTCTCCAACCCAGGCCGTACCGTACATGACAATTCCTGCGAAGGCGTATGGCGGCGCGACAAGGCATTGGGATTCGCCGACGCCGTAGCCCATTCCGAGGCTGAGGATGATGGGTAGGAAGTAGGCAATGGCGTAGGTTACGGTGGTGAGGCAGCTGGGATAAAGTTAGCATGAATCGGGGTTTGTTCGGAAAGGCAACGCACAAGAAGATCATGGCAAAGGCCCAGATCTTCAAATCTAATCCAGGTTTGAGGAACTTCTTGAGAGAAAAGACTTCCATATCGCCATCATTTCGGTCTTTGTTAATACGACGGACGATGAACGCGCATTCTCTCTCGTTTAGGAAGCGCCAGGACTTGTGTGCGCGGTCAGGGAAGTCGACGAGGAAGAAGAAGCACAGGATGCCAATAAAGCCAGTGATCTATATTCATTGTTAGCTCCGTGATTTTATTTCAACCGAATCAACTCTGCGTACCACTCCCTCGAGGATGAAGATCCATCTCCAGCCGGTCAACCCATGCCTTCCGTTCAATTGCATCAGACCAAACGCAAGGATACCAGCCAAGGCAGAGGCGACACATCCAATAAGATAGAAAACAGAGAATCGCTTTTGGACGTCATCTTTGAAGAGTCAGCACTGTAGAGTCAATTATAGATTGGCCATTGCTCTTACATCGGGTATACCAGCAAGATAGCAAGTAGACGCAGCCAGGGAAGTAACCAGCTTCCAATACACCCAAAAGCACACGCGTTCCAACCAATGCGCCCCAGTCCTTCACGAATCCCATTCCCTATGACAGTCAGTAAACCAGAGTCTTAATTTTCAGGGACCGGAAAACCCTTACAATCATGATCCCCGCCCAGCATATAATAATCGAGGCCAGGAAGTATGTCGGGCCAACTTTTCGGATAATGACCGTCATCGGCGGCTGGAAGAGAACATAGGGCACGAAGAACATTAGGACGATAATGGACTATTCAGGGATTAGCAATCCGCCTTCTATAAAATGTGATCCATGTGTTCGAACGTACATAACGCTCGCCTATATCGAGTCGCAATTCCTTTTTCAACCTATTCAAGGGATTAGCCATCGATGCACACAATTGCCCTACAACGACTACTTACCCTGCAACGGCGGCCATACTCAGATTTGTCCGGTCCATAAGCGATATGCAATAAGCTAATCCGGTCATGGTCACCAGACGCAAATCAATTCGTCGAATAATCTTCTTCTGCTCCTGTGGCGTGAACTCCTCCTCATAGTCCTCACTCGGAGGGCCTTTCCCCCCAATGTCCTCGATGCGATCTTCAGCAGGCGGTTTCTCGTCGATGGGAGCCATGGTTCCCATGCTGCTGTATCCGAACTGAATTGGAGGGTATAAATTATAAGAAGGGGAAATAAGTAGATCGGAAATAGAAGAAGAAATAAATTCAATTTGACCAGAAATCAAAGACAGAGCTGCGGCCTTATCTAGCAAACGACAAGATCAGCAAGACTCATAAACTATATCCTATGGATTGCGCAAGGAGCAATAAGCCCCGAAATAATTGCACTCCATTCCTAAACCAGCCACTCAAGATCAACGCTCGCCTATTGCAGCCCACTTTAAACTACCTAGGAAAATCTCCAAGGAAAGAAGACCATCGAGAACCCAATAGCCGACAGTAAGTAGTCAAGTGCCTCGGGACAAGTACGGCTATCGTATGGGAAGACATAGATCAATAATGTCCGAAATAAATGAGGGGGAGGTCACCCCCACTTGGAAATTACCTCAACGAGTAATCTCTTTCATAACTAAGTTGGTTAAGTTTGGTGGTGGCTACTTCTGGGGATAATCTGGGGGGAAAGGGCAGTAAATGCGGGGAAAATTGTACTTGGCAACTTGGCAGGCGTATGGACTACGTGATTCACTTTTGATCCCCTCGTTTCTTCTCACGACAGTAGCTTAAGGACGTCACTTTTGTGGGACTAGGGATGATCTGTTCTGCCAAGGTTTCATTGTTTCTCCCTTTGGACATGCTTTTTAAAATTCCAGGTTGAGTAAGGAGGCAGAGCAAGAGATATGAGTGTATAAAGGAAGTTTAGCATTCAATGATATCGGGGATACCGAAGGTATAATTTACCAATGACATCCCTTTTAGTCTATACCTTGTATTTGATATCACTCTGCACGCATAACTGAACATTTCAAGTTGGTTCGGAATGTAGGTCCTGTGACATCATGTGATTGAAGTCATACTATAAGAACAGCTAGAATAGACGATAAGATCGCGTTGGAAATTGAATTTCAATTTTTTATACCTCGGTTTAACCTAAAAATGTTAATCTGGTCAACGATAACTTTCATCCTCTTCATCCTCTTCCAAGAGAAGTCTCTCACGTTCCTCATCTACCCGACCCTGATCTCCCATCTGTCTCACAGACACGAAAACAAAGATCACGAGTGCCGTTCCAACAATGAATCCCCCGATTGCCAAGGCGGCATTGATGGGAATTGGGTTTCCATCAAACGCATGATGTGTCAATGCGTCGAGCCCATACTGAGAGAAATTCGCGATTCCCGAGAGGCAAATGATGGCACCGTATACGCGCCCAAATGTGGCAAAGCCGAAAATCTTGGTAGTATAATCGCTAGAGCCAAAATTAGCACGTGGAATGTAGCATGAGTGGAAAACAACATACGACATGGCCGAGTAATACAGAGGCCGGAGTAAGACAAAGAGCACAACGGTCATATAGCCAGCCCAAACTGCCGGGATGGAGTTCAGCACACCGATGACCGTGGTGCAAAGCACAATCAGCCCAAGCATGGTTGGCACACTGAGGCGATCAAGAAGGTACCCAATCGCAGGTGTGAAGACAACACCCCCGAGCGGCAATGCGATGTCGAAGAAGGCACCGATTTCATCTGCTTTCTCGACAGATGCCAGCATGTATTCATACTGCGAGCGAATCGTTGCGATAAAGTAGTTCATGCGAATCATCTGCAAAACAGTCATCAGCGTAATAAAGATGAACCAAGGCGTAGCTATCTGCCTGTGCGCCGGCAGGCCGTGCATTACACCCCAGACCCAACTCGTCTGCTTGCGATCCTCTTCTCGCTCCGCACGCATCTGTCGCTCATCTTTATCACCAAGCACCCCATCGATCAGGCGGATCTTGTTCTTTCGCAGCTCCGCTCGCTTCTTCCGCACCCGGTTTAGCTCCGCCGTGCTCTCGATTTCATCGTCGGAGTCGTGGACGTCGCGTGTGGCATCTTCGGCCTTTTCTATCTTGTTCACCAATTGCAGGGTCGAGACATAGTCGCGTGCTGGCATGATGGTCACCAATGCGATGAGAATACACACGGGGACGATCAGATAGGCCAGAAAGAACTTGTCCGGGGTAAAAGACCTGCCCGACGCGTCATATATGAGCCGGTAGAAGAGGATCACAACAGCGGAAGCATCAAATGCACCAGTCACCAGCGCGACGATCGACCCTGCATATTTGGGGAACGCATTCGCAATCTGGAACGATGGAACAAAAAGGTACCAGCGAGAGCGAGGAAGAAATTCCCCGCGATATAGCCATCGAAAATGGGTTCGTGGAATGCAAAGGCCATGATGACACCACCGATAGCAAGCAGCAGACAAGCAATGAATCAACAGACACGTGAGCCACATCGATCTAGAATCGTCCCAACGGGAAGAGCAGAGACATTGGCTGTTATCGACGCAATGGTGAAGAAGAGGTTGAGTCTAGCAATGGTTACTAAAAAGCACAACTCGATACGGTCTATGAAACATACCTCAGGTCCTGCTGTGCGCATAGCTCAAGTCCTTCATCTATTTCGGCGGGTGTGCAACGCTCGTGATAAACGCCTTGGTCAATCAGGATAGGCTTGAGGGCCGCGAAGCCAAACACAATCCCCGACGCGCTCCAGCACGCGATAACAGTGATGACGACCTGAGCTGGATGATATCAGCAGTTTGTCTTTTCTCTGGATGAAAAGCCCATACCTATTCTCTTTGCGGGGGAGTGTTTGTACGCTGGTGTTCCAGGGAGTAATTCTGCAACCGGGATAGCCTCGCTCGGAGGTTGAATGACATCGTAGCTGATTTGTCGGCGAATGGGGACGAAGTCACAATCATCAACTAGGTCAGGCTCGGGTTCACAATCAACACCATTAATGACAGAAATATGCTGCACCAGTGACATTGTTGAACATGTGTTGGGGGGCGGGGAAATCTTATCGTGGAATTGGAAAGAAACTTGGTTCTTTCCCTTTCCGGCTAGGGCAAGTGACTACTGTTTATATATATTGAGCATGTGGTTGAATATTTACATGTTTTATAGATAGCTGCTGATTTTGATGTTTCGCAAAAACTTTGCTACACAGGTCTAGACTCTGTATACTCTTTATACTAAAAACTATGTGTACATTTACAGGGATAGTATCAAATAGGACTAAGTTAGCTATTTGCCACTGATTCCTGTTTCGCCTGAATTGCCACCTTCCAGGTCACAACTATTCTGGCCAATCACTATTTATCTTTTGCGAATCACATATGTCAATAGATCATGGGACTTAACTATTCCGTGATATATATAACAGGATTACTTGATCATAAGTTAAATATCTAACCCTAGCTAACATTCTAATATTTTGAGTGAACAATCTAGAAACTTACCTCTTTACCATATAATGTAACATTCAAAACAATATTCAGGAAGTCGTGTCGGACGATTTCCCCTTGATTGACCTCCATTCCATCGTCAGTGTGGGGACAATCATCAAACAGGACACCGCCACGGCAACAATGAACGACTGCCGGAGGCCATCATTGTATAGGACCAGAACCTCAGCCAGCTTGGTAGCTGGAACAGCATTTGACAGACCTGTTGCCCCGGTACCTAGAATCTTGGCCACATCAATTCCCTGGATGTGGGATAGGTTTGCACCCAGGTAATTATGGAAGAGCGACTGCGCGACAGCGATAAAGACAGCTCCGCCGAGAGATTGAGCGAAGAACATGAGCGAGACACCAATGGCGACCTCATCCTTAGGGAGGATAGTCTGGGCAGCCATGGATGGCTGCTGCATCCCTGTACCTATGCCGATACCAAACAACACCTGGTACCCAATCCAGGCGGCGTGGTTGGTGTCCACCTTGAAGGTTGTCATCAACCCTGCGCCCGTGGACATGAAAATTGCCGCCACGAACATCCAAGGAACGTAGTATCCTGTTGCAGTAATGATTCCACCTGAGATGATGGTTCCCAAAACCAACGCCAGCACCATAGGAATCGTGTCAATCCCAGATTTCACAGCTGATGTGCCGCGCACGCCCTGGAACCAGAGTGGGAGCGTGTACAGCATGGAGATTAGCCCCCCACCCACACACAGCGAAAAGATGACTCCACTGATGATGCTCCGCTGCTTGAAAATATGAGGCGGCACCGTTGCGCCCTTCTTGAGTCGGATTTGCACACCGACAAAGGAGATGATCAGGATCCCTGAGATGACGAACAGGGCGATAATACGCCCGTTGCTCCAGGAGTACGTTGTGCCACCCCATTGTAAGGCAAGCAGGAAACAGATGACAGAAGGCAGGAAGAGCACGCTGCCCAGGGGGTCGAGGCGGAAGATATGTTGCTTCCAGGTGCACAGTTGGGGTTTGTGGGGGACAGCTAGGAAAAGAAACAGGATAACCATGGTGAAACCGCCGATGGGCAGGTTGATGTAGAAGCACCAACGCCATGTTACATTATCTGTTAACGCACCACCCATCAGCGGACCGATGATTGACGAAAGCCCAAAGATAGACCCCATCAGCCCGACGTACATCGGCCGTTTGGCCAGCGGCACAATCTGTGCGATTATCACTGTCGAGCCGGAGAATATGCCCGCCGATCCAATCCCTGCTATTGCGCGTCCCACGATGAAGGCCTTGGAGTTGGGGGAGCCCCCGCAGACAGCCGATCCGACTTCGAAAATAAGTATCGCGATCAGGAAGATGGCCTTGGTAGAGTAGAAAGTGTACACCTTGCCCCAAGATAGCTGAGTCGCACAACTTGTCAGCAGATATGCACTTGCATACCAACTGATATCGTCAAGGGCATTGAATTGGGTTGCGATTCGGGGGACTGCTGTGGCAATGATAGTGCGATCCTGTAGTATTAAAAGTTTTGTTAGTATCCACGTTGGGAATAGGAACACAACATTCATACCAAGGCAACTAAAAACATAGCGAACAGAATAGAAATAATAATAGCTAGCAGTCGGGTGCCCGTTGGTAACTGAGTCTCATCTTCCTTCACCTTCACCTCGGAAGGCTTCTCGGTTGAGACCAGGTCCGGTTGCTGGTCATGCTGCTGTTCTATCGATGGAGTCATGGTATGTTACCTAAATTGTGAAATAGTCAACAATTAGATCTTTCATACTCTAGATTAACACAAGGGAAAGGGATATATTTATAAGTTATTGAAGATAGTTCGGAATCTCGGTGGTGAAGATTATCTCGGCGCCGAACAACTTCGGTTCGGCGCCGAATGAGCTTTGGAAGGAACCAAAATGCCCTAAGCTCCTTCTCATTCGAAATAGACAGAAAATGTATCAGCAGCCGATAGAGCTCACATTCCGAAGCTGAGGACGGACTCCAGTATTTGCATGTCCTCGCACTACCACCGACAGGCTCATCTTCGACTACAGCATTGACAACCCATACGCGGGCGACAGATTCGCGGGGCTCCTTCGAACCACATATATGATACGATAGAGAATCCCAGTCGGTTACCATTCACCCAAGTCGTAAAAGTCCTTGCTACTGCGGCAGAGGTCAACTCTGGGACTCTTTGTCGTCCCAATGACAGCCCGGTGGAACGAAGGACAGATCGGTTCCCACAGATTCTTTTGGCGATAACTGCATTAAGATGCATGTTATCGAGAATGACCATGAGACTGGAGTACCGACGATTGATTTCACCATCCCATGCCAGATCGGCACCCTGCCCGAGTACAACGTCCACCTGATACCACGTTCCCCTGTTGTCTCTGACCAGGTGTGTCAATAATCTCGGTTTCCGATAGCTTAGCTGCAATGTGGATATTCTGTCACAGATATCTTGTCCCTAACCCCCGTGCCCACTACTCTGGTGAGTTGCCTGAGATTATCTAAGAGGATAGAACACGACAGAGAACCAGGGGTGCCCAAAAGCTTCATCTCATCCGCGATATGATAGTCAGCCCTCCATCGCGTCTCGAATGGTCTCAAAGGTGTGAGGTTGGTATCTCGCGTATCAGCTGTTGTCTTCCCCCGAAATTTCGTACTCGTGTCGTTTCTGGGCCCACCATTCCACGCAGGGTGATGACCCAAAGACATCGCATGAAGTTTTCTCCTTCTGGCAGACACAACTCCTCTACTAGATGGAGAAAATAGGGATCCTGGGTCTTGCACATGAAGCTGTGGGAATCATTGACCTCTTGCACTCTTGGGTGGATGTGAGTGTAAGTTTCTTGCCCGTGCAATGCGTACCCACGATGACCTTTAACCGAAAGACGCTATAGCTCCCAGTACACAGCTGCTTCAAGCAATATTCTTGTGCTCGGGTCAGGAAGGGTAAGAATTCTATCGTCTTCAAACCAAATCAACCTGAATGTCAATGCCAAGAAATTTAATTTAAAACTGCCATGTTCTATGGATATAAAGGATGACGTATCCAGACGCCAATGACGTAGAACCCCGGTCTATATTAACTTGGGCTCAACCACTTTTTATACCTGTTCTATATTATTAAAGTTTTCATATTCTTTCTGTTGACAAAAATCACAGCACAAGCATAATGGCCAACATATCAATTAGCGCTCCTGGCCTGAGCAGCGGTGGGTTTCTTTACAGCAATGGTAACAATAATGCACGACTATGCATCACAGCGGAGTCTGAAGATTTCGACCTGGAGATCATCAAGAACTGGCAAGAGGAAGGATTCGACGTCGTATACCTCCCTTATAACGGCGGAGGAAAAGAGTACGCTCGCCGGCTGCAGTCTGTAAAGGATGGTCTTGGTGTAGGCGAAAACTATGGTGTGATCGGTATATACAGAATTCTCCCTAAATACCATGAAGATGAACTGACGGACCCGATTCCTAGCCTATGGTGACGCCGCGGACTACTGTCTCGACTACTATCTCAATTCCATCAACGCCAGTCGACTTTGCGCCCTGGTCGCTTACTACCCCAGCCTGATCCCCGATACACGATCGCGATTCCCACTCTCGCTCCAAGTTCTCGTGCACTTGGCAGGCGAGACTGTGGATGTACTTGTTCAGCCCGTCGCGCTTGGCTTGCAAGGAAAGAAACGCCGACAGACCCGCCCAATCAATGCTGGTATCGGGACTGGAGAGCGTTTGGATCTAGCATACCCGGCGTTTACGTATAATAATGCCGAGCCCGGGTTTGCGGAGACAGATTTGGAGGAATACGATCATCTGTCGGCGGACCTAGCCTGGACGCGGACTCTGAAGGTCCTGCGGAAGGGATATTCTAGGGATCCGGATTACGAGCAGCGGTATGAGCAGCATGTGGATGGTAAGTTACAACCGCAAAAGGGGTGAGCGATGACGGACTAATGTTTTGTTAGGCAAGTTTTTCTCGGCGAACATCAAAAAGACCATGGACGGTTATGTGCAACACAAAAACCCCGGTATCACTTATACGCCGACAATCAGCGGCGGGACCGGGAAAAAAGCCTTGCGCCATTTCTACGAACATTACTTCATCGGCAAATTGCCCCCGTCCATGCGTCTCCGACTGCTATCTCGTACCACAGGAGCCGACCGCATCGTGGACGAGCTGTATGTAAGCTACGAGCACACACAGGAGGTTCCATGGATGCTACCGGGTGTCCCGCCGACAAACAAGCGAGTCGAGATTATACTCGTGAGCATTGTCAGCATACGCGGCGGGCGTCTTTACTCCGAGCACGTATACTGGGACCAAGCCAGTGTCCTTGTACAAGTTGGCCTCTTGGATCCCAAGCTGCTGCTGGAGGGAGTCCAGGGTGTCGATCGACTGCCCGTAGTTGGGCGCGAGGCTGCTCGTCGCATCCTCCATGAGGATACGGAGCTAGAACAGGAAGACTACCACAACAAGATGATTCGTCGTGCACGTGCCCGCGCAAGGAGAAGCACGAATAAGAGCGCTCGCCCGTTGCAGGCTGGGGATGAGTATAGTGACCTGAAGAGTGAGGCAGAGCAGTCGTTGCCTGACAGGAGTCGGAATAAGGGCAAGACAGTTCAGGAAACGAAGCCTGCTAGTCTGAAGCGGACGAACACGGAAGCGGCTGAGCACGAGGTTGACGACGGCAGTGATACAGAGACACAATCTAAGGCTGGCGATCGAGCTGCCTATGTCGAGGACGGGGAAGATGATAGTAGTGAGAATGGGTCGAAGGAGACGTGACTTCTCACTTCTACTCCTCTTTGTCAGGATGACCATGAAGACATTGCCATGGCCCTTGCTCTGCCTCAAGAAGAGGTCAAGTCCATGTATAAAGTAAGTTGGGACTGTTCTTTCAACATTTTAGGCGACTATTTTTTGATTATGAGTGATGTTGTGTTTGTTGATTTCTTCTCTTTAGCATTAATGGTTGGCAGTATTGTGGATACGATAATGAATGTTATATATATATTTTTGAAGAAATGATGCAACAATTTCAATGAAGTTTTGAGTGCGGAGTACATTGAAAGGTATCGGAGAAACCATTAATCCGTGATTGTCCCTACCAATTTTCCCACACCCAATGAGCATTGTCACCTACCTATCCTTTGGACCCCCTATCCGGCAGGGGTAACGTAACCATGGACCATTATATACAGTGTAGCATGTCGGATACACTCAATGACACTTACATTCTGCTACGCACACGTACATAGTACTTAGTCAATTACCACCTTTCAAAGTTATTGTATAAGGGAACATATCTGCCTAGGTGTGGTTGCTATTTCAGGTGTGGAGTGACGCCGCTTTTCATGTACAGCATATCTAACATAGCGCTGACGTCGACCTCTTCAGGTACGGAACACACCCGGATTGAACGTCACACTTTCGGCGGTTACTCCGAAGGAGATTATCGAAAACTAAATCTCATGTGCATAGAGTCATCTCCGAAATGTGTTCCTAGGGGCTGAAAGATTCAGTCTCACCTCGGCCTTGGCCAATATGACGCGGCGTTCACACTTCCAGACCGGTCGCAAACCTCGAGGTTATGCTGGCTTCCAACTAGATGAGACTCGCGTCACGGGCCCAATATCCTTTCTAAACCCCACCTCGGCACACTATAAACCTTTCCAGAACCCAGAAGAGACTCGCCCTCCCCCACAAATCGAGCGTCTCTGGCGATCTCGCGACAACAGAAAAGGCCGCCATGCCATTCGCGTCGATACAGAGGCATTACCCCATGAAACGGGAATTACAACACCAGCTCTCACGCAGTCCTTCTCAACGGTAGCCAGGATCATTCTCCGCATGGTGACCTACGTCCCTTATTGGGACGTGTCATATCTAGTCGCCATGAGCTTCACTATCGGGTCAGCAGTCTTCATCGCCAATGGGTTCTTCGTGTGGTTGCCACTCGCAGACAAGAAGACCGAGTTTCGCGGTGAAATTGTTGTCGCCGGCGGTTGGACGGGGTTCGTCGGCGCGACTATCTTCGAAATCGGAGGTGTATTGCTGATGCTTGAAGCTTTTAATACCAATCATACTGGATGTTTTGGATGGGCGCTTGAGACTGCTGTCGAGAAATCTATTGAGGATGGGATTCCTCACCGTCCGATGAATAAGATCAAGCCGAAGGTCTCGGAGTGTGAGCATCATCATGCGAATCGGAAATCCTTTCTCCAGGAGAAGCACTATCATCATGCCAATGACAACGCTCATTTTCATCGGGATGATACTGGTTACATTACTTCGTCACCAGATGGCAGGACATTCCGATGGATTCCGTCAATGTCGGAATTCCGTACGCATTATGTTCATGAAATTGGCTTTCTAGCTTCTCTGATCTTATTTTTAAGCGCTACTATCTTCTGGATTGGTGCAATTGTTGGCATTCCCGATATCATTGAACACATGAGCAAGGGACTCACTGATGGCCTCTACTGGGGTACTAGTACTCTTGGTGGGTTGGGATTCACTGTGAGTTCATACATGTACATGCTTGAGACGCAGTCAAAGTGGTATCTTCCTGCTTGGCATGTCCTGGGCTGGCACATTGGGCTCTGGAATTTGATTGGCAGTATAGGGTTTACCCTTTGTGGTGCGCTGGGACCGGCGAGTAGCAACTCTGGCGCGAATTATCAATCGTCGCTCGCTACATTTTGGGGATCGTTCGCTTTTATGATAGGATCTATGATCCAGTGGTATGAAAGTTTGCAGAAGCATCCTGTTGAGAAAAAGTGATGATAAGCTTGGATCGAATCAAGGCATGCATGATGATTATAAGTAAATTAGATATACTTGCCACAGGTAGTGTCTAGTCAGGATGTACTACATAAAAACAAATGTTGGTTTCCTCATTAAAAGCTAAGTGGAGATCCGCTCTGCTCCAAAGCGCCTTGCTAAATTTCTACCTCAAAACTGAGACAGTTCGATACGTTCATGGCCAAATCAATCATACTGGCGTCTTCAGGGAGTGCACTCAAACCAATAGTTGTCAGCCTAATTTGGATAAATTCGCCAACTCATAGGACTCATTTCACCTGTTGCATATGTAACTGTAACCAGTAACGATGCTATATTTGCCCTCAGCACACTGTTATAATTCACCACCATCTGATGACTCTGACCAACTAACAATACACGGGTCCCAGCTAGGGTGTTGCATTCAAATCGTCTCACACTAGATGCATACCAAGGTTCAGGGCTTAGTCCAATCCACAACACCCCGTCTGTCGCATCCCTCCTTCCCTTCCTAACCCCAACGATAACCGAGTGGAAGAAGGAACAGTTATTGGCGGGGTTCATTCCACATTAGCAGACCAGTTGGATACCGTGAATGTAGCTTCCCTACCAGTGAATGGCTCTGTCCCAAATTGCACGGCTGGAGCAGGTGTTAACCCATTAGCATATTCCATGCTTTGCAACAGGTATCATTGGAGTTACATACTAATGAGATTCTGGGTGCTGGCTGGATATTGTTCCTTCTCAGTCAGGTAGTCAAAAAATTCCTTGACATCCCCGCTCCAAGACGTAATAGGGCTTGAAGCGACAAAGCTGTACGTTTTCTGCGAGCCATTGGCACCATTCCAAAGCTCCCAGGTGATGCCCCCAACAGTGGCCGTCGCGATCTGGGAACCTATAGGTTGGATTTTGCCGTATCTAGCGAGCCTGTTTGTTTGGTTTCGTTAGCAATCGACGACAAAGGTCCGAGGCACCGTACATACCAAATCATGAGCTCATAGTCACCACTAGAGGTATCGTGGTCAATATCCGCTGCGGTAAAAATGTCATATGCGACGTCGGCGCGGATATCGGTGTTGTCATAGCTCCACTTCACAGAAGTGGGAATGCTACCAATGTCGCTGACGGGTTGCTTCTTCAGGCCAATAAAACCTGAGTAGGGGTAGCTCTTCACACTATTGTCACCACCGGACCAGTTCCATGTGGTGGACCAGGAGATTCCTGAATCCAAAACGGAATTGACGTAAAGGCACTGGGAGCCAGTCCCAGAATCCATCCCCCAAAGATTGTTGTTGACACTGTAGCTACCGCTAGAATAGTAACCATACTGTTCACATAGCGTCTCTATTTGACCGAATGCAGTCGAAGCTAGTGCAATCAACAAAGAAGTGGACTTCATTTTGAAAAGTTTGTAACCAAGCCGTAGTACTGTGAGAAAGAATTGGGATGGACTTCCACATCCTCGGGGCGATATCTCCAAAGACTTTATAGTTGTAATAGCGGACCTGGCTCCTTTTCCCTTCTGGCTATAAGACCGATTATCAACGGAAAAGAATGTAAATTCACTATAGGATCGACATGAGTCAAGTTGAGGACTCCATAGTCTAGGTTATAAAGGTTTCGAGTATAGCTAGACCGACGCTCATCTTCCGGCGAAGCCTCCGTATCGCAAATCTCTCATACTATTCAGGAATCCATCTACGGACACATTGTGGTGGGTAATTATCGGATGACTGTAGATGTTACAGGAAAGCTTTTTGTGTCTGATAACCACTGAGTTCTCAGAGTGCTGTTGTGGAAAAGGCTTTTATGATTTTAGGGCTTAGGAACATTGCACGATAGTACAGCAAGAAGATATCGAGTCTGTTACTTAGTTTCTAAAAGGATATTCATGCATTTTGAACAGGAGACTGGAAAGCAATCATTATGGTCGATGACAGATTTACGACAAGGATGATCACATCCCATTAGAGCCATAAAACCTCATCAAGTTCTACTAGCCATGGATTCTTATCCCGGGAGACAGCCACTGGTTGAAAGAACCGCCAAATTTACGCAGCCCATAAGCAAAGAAACCGTCTGCAACAGGGTTTGCTGATTGTAAGGATTGAACTCACTGGGAGATAGGCCTATTTTGACTATTGACCTGACACACAGAAGCCCGTTACAAAAAGGGAATAATGGGTGTACGGCTAGGATTCGCGTGCTAATTTGATGGGGCAAACAACATTAAGTATGAGGATTCCGGAGAGTGAAGAACAATCTCCCTTTTCGGCAGTTGACCGTGGCTGTATTGCCGCGCATATTGTCAAATTCGGAAAGTCGTCCGGGTGAGGTAGTAAGCTGGCTGAGCCATTTTGAATGGGTTCTAATGGAGTATGCTCCGTATATATTTTATTTGACTTAGATCAGTGTAGTCCTTGTCTTAAATCCGTGTATTCAATTCCCTTAACTTAGAAAACTACATATTGACTGCGGGGGTAGCGGGAAGTGGGCCTAACTCTATTCCAAGGTTACCATGCAGGAGTTCCCATGTTTCGTAATGTTGGAGGTTAGGTATAGGATAGATGAGATGAAAATTATGAACAAGATATTGAAGATACGCGTAGAAGAGTAGACTCCAAAACCCAGAACTCGGCCCGTAACCCGAACCCGATGGGTGGACCCCGAAACCCGGTTTCCCGTTAAAACCTGCTACATAATTTCCCTGGAGATATGCGAAACAAAATAAAATTAATTCATTTTAACAAAGGACTATAGGAAGACAGTTTTACTTGCACACTAATGCGCTAAGCTACTTCGGGTAAGTCCACCGCTAGTCGCTTCTCCCAGCCTGTGTAAATTACTGTGGTATTTAGCAAATATAGACACCTAGTGGTACAAGTGGTATGGGCCAATCCGGTCGTGGGCAAGTTGGTGCTCTTCCGGAGTCAACCATCGTGTTGTTAGTGGGTGATCGGGCAGCATGAATATGCCAAGACCTGCAATACCAAATGTAACTGCACCCTCGATGATAGTGTCGCTGTTGTAGGATTTATCATATCCTGCGTGACACTAAGCCCTAAAGGGGTGCTCTGCCTAGTGCTGGTGATGTTCTTTATGCCTATTGAGAGATTATCGGGATTGATCTTGTCCCGTGTTTTTATGTCTAATAAACTACAAGAAGAATGGCGGATCAAAGCTGGTTATGAACCTGTGGGTTTGGCGGCTTTTAAGCCGCTAATGTGAATCATGATGCGCACGAGAATGCTTATTGGATATTAACTGAAACCATGGAGGAGATATTTTAAGGCTCTATACAGCAGTGACTGATGGGATTTAGATTTAGATTATTTGGCTTATAGATAAGTATATGACGCACTTGTATCATTTGATATCTGCTTTCAAAGACAGGCAGTTTTCTCAGAGGATTCCTAGATCAGCTCAAAGTTTAATATCGCCGTAAGGTAACGTCAACCGTGGACAAAGTCATGTTTCCTATTCAACACATCCTCCATTTCCATGTCTCGTGAAATTGCCTGAGGCTTTCTCCAATTTTTACCCACAAGCAGAGCTGGATGTAGACCGGTCAAGCAAATACACGCAATTAAAACCATAGCGCCTTCGAGGATCATCAAGGCTATCTCGTCGTTGGCCAATTTACTGTGAAATCCACCCTGGAGCTCGGCCACTCGGAATGAAGATCGAATCAATATAGTTAGAACGGCAGATGTCAAACCTGATAATCAAACTCGAGTCAGTGGAATGCCCATAGAAAAGATCGAGGTGATATACATACCAAGCAAAAACGATCTCCTCATCCAGTTTGCCGGCCGTTCCTGAGTAGGGGTATGCAGGCGTTTTCCTCGTAAAACCCGGACTCCATACTCAATCGCTAGAATAGAGAACACTACCAGCGATGCAACTTGAAAGACCAGTCCAGCGATCATGATGTTGACACCAGTATCGCGAAGTGACTGTTCATCGGCAATTGAAGTGATGGCTCCACCGGCCGCTTGCAAGATCAGGGAAATCAAATCGCAAGTCACGAACAAGTAGGTGTAGGTTCTTGGTTTCAAGCGTGAGAACTCTTCGCCGTAAACTGTAATAATACGACCGAGGCATAGATAGATTCCAGCTGTGAAGAATGCCGGAGCAATGGTGAGACATATCAAGTATCTAATGTATCACGCCTCGGTCAGTATATATTCAATCATGTGGTAGGCTCGGTAACTTACATCAAGAAAGCATCGAAGCTGAATGGGTTATTATGTAAGAGAATTCGGCCCAAATATCCTATGATCTCCAATATAAGGCCCGCGACCATTGGCACCATGAAACTCCAAGATCGAAATACGATACCCGTACCGATCTGTCCAATGAGTAAGATGGCGAAAAGAGCGAGATAAAAGATGTTTCCAGCCATGTTAGGCTGATACTGGATGTAAGCATCACTTAACGGACATGTTTGCAAAGTGCAATCATCCGTATTGGACATGATCACGTATAGTAAAGAACTTTGGAAGATTATGTAGGCTAAAATGAAGTTTGAAGACAATGAGTGCTGCGATTGAATTGATATTAACAAATCCATGATAGATTCGTCACTATTTATATGCAGACCCAAAGATGTTTGATGCTGCCTATCCACAATCAATAATCATTATGAGGCTGTGTGGGTATTTTTAAAACTTCAACTTGAGGTAATCTCACTCCCAAATCCTTCGAATTTCTAGTCAAACCAATAATCAACGCTGCCATGAAGATTGATACGATATAGTGGATCCCAAGTTAAGCCGTTGCCTGGTCACCGATGCCAAGACTTTGCACTTCGACCGTGTCCTTGTCCGTGTCCGTGTCCTTGTCCTTATCCTCTTCAACTCGCCCATTTCCTTGTCCTGATGTACCTTTCACCAGAACAGAGTGACTATACTCTATTTGGAACATGGCACCTACGTCGGGACATATCAAAACGTGTCAAAACTGTGCTCGTGGCAAAATCCGATGTATCCGAACTTCGGATTCCTCTATCTGTGATCGGTAAGTAGTGAAACTTGATCATCATTTTTATACTCAGCTATAACCATATTCTAATATAAGGTATTAGATGTCGCCGCCTTGATAAAGAGTGCTATTTTCGGGCCGCTCGACCTCGTTACAACCCCGCTAAGAAGGGGACGTAAGGCTCCCAAATTCCATCTGATTCGTGACAGTGAATATAAACTGACGGAAGCTTAAAAAATCAGACGAGTCGAGGCCCTCGAAGCCAAAGTGGATCAACTCTTAGCGCGAGTCGTTAATAGCCAGCACACCAAACACCAGCCTGATGTTCCTTTAGCCCTGTCTGACCCGGAACTTCATTCCATCCCAGATAAACCCCGAGATGTTATTGATCGCGGGATTGTGAGATTTGATGATGCCGTCACTCTTCTTGAGTCTTTTCGGGAAACCTTGATGCCATATTTTCCATTCATCTTTATCGCACCGGAAGTGACGCTTGCTCAGCTGCGAGCGGAGAAACCGCTTCTCTTGCTGGCTATCCTCAAGGGCTCATCATACAAAAATGCAGCCGCTCAGCAGATATTGGAAGAAACATTCCAAACAGCAGTTGCTGATCAGATGATCTTCGCCCATAATCCATCCATGGACGTATTGCTGGGACTCCTTGTGGCTTTGGCATGGTGAGTCTAATTTAAAGTGGTTTTATTGAAGACGGCACTACTGACTCAAAGCCTCAATATCCCAGGTTGCAGCATCAGTCTCAGCATGAAAGATTTTCTAGCTACCTTCATCTTGCTTGGAGTATAGTCGGTGATTTGCGGCTTGACCGGTTGTCGGAAACCCAATCATTCTATTCACGGATGGCTATGAGCAAGGTCTCTTCAGATGAAAACAGTAGTAGACATTCGGTGAACGAGAGAAGACGAGCTCTGATTGGATGTTACGTGCTATCCTCATGGTCAGTAACAATGCCCATATCTACCTAATATTACTGACTGAGTATGGGTGTGTGCAGTCGCTCGACAATATTGCAAAAGGATCGTATGATGACTCGGCTGTCATTTGTTGAAAAGCATGCACTTGAATTACTATCAAATGCTGAGATTGCCAGTGATCGCTGCTTAATACAATTAGTAAAATTACAACAAATCTTTGAACGGATCGATGATGCTGTGGTCACTACTGCGAATCCAGTACGAGAGGCTGATATGCATGCATTCCAAACCGAAATCAATGAGTACAGAACGACCTTGTCGGTAACGTTTTCGGACAATTGTAAGTGACACCGCTTGTGAGTTTGATTGATTAGACTGGAACTAATACTAACTCAACGTCTATAACATAGCCCTACTACAATTTCACCTACACACTCTACAATTGTTTCTATGCCAGGCTTGCTTATTTGATAAAAATGGAACAGCCAACTATTCGGCTTCGTCCGCGCCTCGCTCCCATGTAGACTCAGGGCTCCCACCACATCTCCAAAGTGGCCACCAACCGTTAGACTTATCACCCTTCCAGGTTGAATTTCTCAATCGCGGCATGACTGAAGCAAAGAAATTCTTTGATTACATTTTCACATTTGCTCCGGATACTTTTCGACTAATCAGCTATACGCAATGGCTGCAAACAGGCTTTAACTTGGTTCTAGGCTGCAAACTGGCCGTCACAGGGGCAAAATACGCCCCACGCAGTCCACATGTTCGTGCCCTATGCTCGGATTTGAATATGCCACACGTTCTGCGGGCCGTGTTACAACGGATCCAATGGCTCAGCGAGGACAGAGTGACTGTAGATGGGAAACAGCACTCCAAACACTTCTACGAGGCATGGCTGTGGCATATTCTTGAATGGTTCGAGCAAAAGTATCACCTGGTGCCCTCTGAAGATACGACCCAAATGCCTACAGGATTACCCGATGGCGGCCTCAGACCGTCTACTTTGGCCAACAGCGCAACCTCGCAGGATGTCCCCCTGATGGGTGAAATTTATGGCGCCACACAAGTAGCACAGGTAGATGATACTGCCTTATGGCCGGACTTCCTTTGGAACATAAGCACGGATGACATACTCAATGGGTATATGGGGTTTCCGGATATGCCGTATCCCACATTACAGCCTGGATATGACGTGCCACTGCCATGAGAACAAAAGACATTAGCGCTATGCGAATACATAACACCAAAAGAGACCAAATAAAGAAACCAAGGGCTTGTTCCCCCAATAATCCAAGCTCAACAGGAGCTGATTTGATTTGGTCCTCTTGGATCTCGCGAATCAACGCATTACTCGGGTAGTCTTCCAGATCCAGATCCATATATCCGCTGGATGCCCATTTCCTTCCTAAGACAAAGAAGGAATGTCTATTGATACTCCTAACGCTAAGGATTCTCAGTAGGCACTGCGTTGCGTCTTCCGCCTATGCAAACTCTACCCCAACACCAGAAACATGCTTGAACGCCTCATCCGACAGAATTTTTGTATTCACATACCTTGTCACTTGATCAGCAATTGTAGTTCTTATAATAAAACGGCCTTGCTTACTATAGGGAGATGACGATGACCCGACTACTATAGAAGAAAGCAGTTCTTCTCAATGAATATATGATCCCGCGCATGGCCATTTGCTCGCACAATATTGAGGGGCCCGCGGACAGTCCAAAAAGGTTGCCCCTGATCTAATCAAATGTATCTTCTTGCTCGGGTGAGTTTTTCGTGCTATTTTAACGAATGAAATGGTGGGCGCAAGACCCAGGAAGAATGGATCCGTTGGTGTATCGCATTTGAGACTAAGCTGTGTCAGGCGCTGTAAAGCCAGATCCTCGAGTCCAGAGAGCAAAACCTGGTGTACAACGCAGTAAACCTTGGTATACATAAGAGCGATGTCACCAAGGCCCTCATCACAAGCACTAGGCTCCTTCATGAACGCTGCTGCGGCTATTTGGATAGTCCCTGCTAGCAAACCAGCTTGTAAACACTGACTCAAAGGTGTTAGCGGTCGTTCTCCCGAAAACGCTTCGTTTAAGATTTTGGAGTCTATATACCGAATATAGGTACAGATTAGATGGTCTATTTTATAATTTTTATAATTTTTATATTTTCTATATATGATAGCCATCCTCTACTATATGGATGAAAAACCGGTTTATTTTTCTCTATTTTATTAAATTTGTGGTAGTGGTTTGAAGTTATCGAACTGGGCGGGAAGCTTTAGTCGAAAATTCGAAATTTTGGTCTATAGGAGTATATACTTACGTACCTAAAAGTATAAGGCATTCCTATGGAACGTATATATATCACGAGGTTAGTCATGTTTACACTATTTATAGTGCTATAGTACTCCCGCTGTAGCACCGCAGCATAGGACTAAGTACTTGGTGCTACTAAGCCTTAGTGCTACAGCACCTGTCAAGTCCTACTATAAAACAGAGGCTGTTTAAAAAAGAAGTATAAATAAAGCAATTGGTAACTCTTAAAGCTAGTAAAAGATGAAGCTTCAAAACCTAGGGGGTGTGTCGAATACCATAGAGTAATATATGGTAGAAATCAGGGTTTCGAAACCCAGAAAATTCTTGGACCGCAGATTCGCCTGGTCCATACAAAAGTGTTTAGTAAGCTAGTTCGCATAGATTGGAAAAAGAGCGGATTTTGTCATTTTAGTTAGAGTCATAGTTACATATCTTTCATGCATACCGTACGTTGTTGTGCAGCCATATTTCTGTCAGTAAGCATTATTACCTTATTACTTCACTGATAGGGATTTCGGAGGATCACGGCGCGAGTCTCAAGTTTCAGAAAGTCCCTCATCAGTAATGGTACTGCAGCTATAGTGGGGCCTTACGCATACTGTAGGGATAATGCACATATATAGATACAAGTAGTTATTATACAGTACAGTAGTCCCCTGAAACTGGCCATACATCCTGCATGCAGTATGCATCACCGGAGTTTGAATAAAATGGACCTCCGTCGATCTCCGACTCAAATCTCCGAGCGAAAGGCTTGTTCGTTCTTAGCCATTGCCGATCGTTGCTTGCTTTCTTTCATGCAGTTTGCGTCCCCCGAACAGGGTCTGGATGAGGGGCTTCGGATACTGTGTCTTAACTCCGCCCGAGGTGCATCGTTCTCCACTAGTGATCAAAGACCTATCTATGGGATTACGTTAGGGGTTGGCTAGCGGCATAGCTTAGAGGGGCTTCTTTATTGTATTTCAGGCTTATCTTACTTGGAGTTCACCAACCCTCTCAACTCACTACCAGCTACGCCCGTCGACCCTCCGATCTTAGCAACGCGTCGAACATAAACACAACATCTTTGAAAACAATCGAACTACAAAAAACACTTCATCATGGCGGAACCGACTCCCCCAACTGAGCTTGGACGCCTACGCGTCCTCTCGTCTACCGCCGGTGTGCGTGTCTCTCCTCTACAGCTGGGTGCCATGTCTATTGGCGAGGCCTGGGCTGGCATGATGGGCTCCATAAACAAGGATTCCGCATTCAAACTTCTGGATGCATTCTATGAGGCCGGTGGAAATTTCATTGATACTGCCAGCGTCTACCAGAATGAGCAGTCGGAACAATGGATTGGTGAATGGGTCGAGGCTCGACAAAACCGCGACTCGCTAGTGCTAGCCACCAAATTTAGCATGGACTATCGTAGCCATGCTATTGGCAAGGGCCCCCAGGCGGCTAACTTTGCGGGTAACTCCCGCCGCAGTATTCATGTTGGTGTCCGCGATTCGCTAAAGAAGCTACGTACCGACTTTATTGGTGAGTCTCTAACTCCCTAGTATCGTTGACCTATGAGCTCCCCCTTTCTGACTTGTATCACCTCCTTCAGATATCTACTACATTCACTTCTGGGACTTTACCACCTCGATCAAAGAGGTCATGGATGCCCTCCACATTCTCGTCGAGCAGGGCAAGGTTCTATACCTAGGCGTATCCGACACCCCCGCCTGGATTGTGGCTGCTGCTAATACCTACGCTATCGACCACGGAAAAACTCCCTTTAGCATCTACCAGGGACGTTGGAACCTTCTTAACCGCGACTTCGAGCGCGACATTATCCCTATGGCCCGTCAATTCGGCATGGCTCTTGCACCGTAAGTGTCTAATTATCCCTTTAATTCCAATAATTAATAACTAACCTATGTCACAAATAGCTGGGATGTCCTTGGTGGAGGCAAGTTCCAGTCCAAGGCCGAGCTCGAGCGCCGTAAGGCTGCTGGAGAAGGGCTGCGTGCCTTCGCCGGCCGACCTCCCCACCAGACCGAAGAAGAGATCAAAGTCAGTGAGGCTCTGGCAGAGGTGGCATCCGAGCACGGCATCGACTCCGTCACCTCCGTCGCACTAGCCTATGTTATGTCTAAGGCCGGCAACGTGTTCCCTCTGATCGGCGGCCGCAAGATCGAGCACCTCAAGGATAATATCCAGGCCCTGAGCCTCAAGCTGACCCAGGAGCAAATCGAGCATCTAGAGAGTATTAAGCCCTTTAACCCCGGCTTTCCACATAACTTCATCCCCGCAGACCCGAATGTTACTGGCTCGTCATTCCTGATTGGGCGGACTAACGCCATGAAATTTCCCAACGCCCAGAAGCCGACCTCTCTATGAGAGATCACTACCAGCGGCATGATGCTATGTAGTATAGCGAACAGGGATCATGGCATTCCAGAGCTGTAGTAACACGTATAGCTCTTGATCACTTGCTCGATGTGGTAATAATAACTAGCCAATCACAGTGAAAGTCTCCTCAGAAAGCATGCTGTTGTGATATGAGGCTGGTGCAGATCAGGAAGCAAGCCGCACCATCGGAATTAGCTCCGAAATGTCTATACCGACAACTAAGTTGATTTACAATCGGAATCAACTTGGCTCCGTGTTGTATGTATAGCCTCATCTTTCTCTCCAGAATAGAATGCAATTCATACCTCTGAACTACAACGCATGCTCGCCTCTCAGGCTGCATGCCTGCAGCAAGTAGAGTGCCCTGGGCGTATTCGATTATCGATTGTAAATATACTATATCCGCGCCGATAAACCCAATTTATATGATTGGATGATAATGGAGTGCTTGGTCGGACAAGCGGAACGAGCATGGTCAGATGCATGGGTCGGTCGTTGGGGTATATGCATATCGATATCGGTATTGTTACTGTATGAAATATAAGGTATCATATCATATGCTAGATCCCCGTGATATCTACTGAGTAGGGCCGCGGGCTCGTTTGTAGGTGCCTAGAATGACGGACATGCAAACGCTCAGACCATGCAAATTTGACTTCGACGCTATGTTAACCCCCTACTGTGGAGTAGACAGAGACCGCCGTACCTACCTGGCAGTAAAGCCCCGTGAGCATCCCCTTTCAGACCCCTGAAGCATAGCAGAAAACACATTTTTAAGGGAATTACGATGAACTTGTGTAAGGGGGATTGTCAATTCACGCCACCGTATCCCGTACATGTTTACTCCACTTACTATGTTATGATTTCGCCCCACCCATTTCAACAAACCAATCTGCTCTCGTGGCAAGGATGTATATAATCAATGTCGGGTATTCCCAGCGATCAATCCATATCAGTGACTCTATTGTGTTGAACAGGCGGATTGGGCACCTCAAAAGAATAGAGTCACCTATGTATATAACCATTCGGGTGAATAGCTCGACCAGACACTCACACCAGATGTACTACCTGCTATGTACGCCAGGAATCCATCGGGTAAATTCAGAACAAATAAGCAATAGAATCTAGACTGCCCATTTTATCCTAGATAGATCACTGATTGATGGAGAGATCGTAATTTACTCGTTGTCTAACATGAATCATTTATTTGTGTCCCTCGCGACATCCGAAAGTCTTACATCGTCATAGTGTTCACCATTACGTGGACCGCATTCCAGACAATTGGCTGTCACGCATCGGGTAATACTACTCATTTAAGGCAGATTGCGAAAAGGCGTATTATTGCACTGGTTATTGACAGGATGGGTGGCGTGGTCTTGATGTAAGTTACCGGATGCGCATCATAGGTCACGAAGTCAATCGCTCAATTTGATCCCTTCTATAATCCTTTCCATGTTGCTAAGCTGGGTCGAGGTGGTATTTAAAGGTAATGTGTCAGTTTTCCAATAGTCATTTTATTCAGACAATTAACCTGTAGATCAACCTCATCTTCTCGAGTAAGATAACAACACAGCTCTGTAACAAGCACGAAGCCCTAGAGAAATTATACCTCTCCGTTTAATTTGATACCTACTGAAGTTACCTCACCGCTCTTGTGACATGAGACTCATTATTCGCCACATGTAATTGTAAACAAACTTTAAACTTGACGGTTGAGGTAAGGAGTTAATTAGGCCCAAGTATGACTATAACCACAAATGGTTGGATTGGACACCCAGGCATAAATTCACACAGGGGTTTAAATGTCGGTCTGCAAGCCCCGTAATCTCCCAGTATAAAGTCCGGCACAGACCACATGTCTCGAGATCTTTTCTCTAAAGTACCCACTGTCTAATTCCACATGTCCATCCCAAATCGTTCCACTATGGAGACTCGAGCGAAGTACACAAAACCGATCAATAACCGCCCCGATGAGTGGATGATTGAGCAAGGTCTCGCTGCTCACAAACTTCCCATCATTGATCAAAGTGGCAAATCAGTTTTCTTCCTCGCTCCGCCCGCGGAATCCCCTGTCACAAAAAATGAAAAAGCCATCCGCGCTATTGGTGACCGAAATAAACTCTTTGCTCGTGAAAAGTTGGGCTGGACAGGGTACGGTTTTTCTTGACAACGTCTGGTTACCAGCAGCTCAACTAATCCATCGCGCAACCTGCCAGCTACGTTGAGTGGGAGGATTACCCTGAAAAGAAAGCTAAAGCACACGAAATCTTGAAATCGCAAACTTTTCCGCCCTGTCCTGACTTTCAATGGGGACCCATACCTCCCACCAACCCAGTGTTACCAGGTGATGACTTCAAGTCATGGCACGTCGCACTAGGTGGTGAGCTAACTAGAGTCGCCGATGATTCTTGGAAGACGGTTCTGAAAGAGAAACACCCCGAAATGTTGCATCTGTTGCAATTCCCTTACAACGGAGAGCCACCGAAACGATTGGTTACAGACAAGGTTATTACTCCAAACTCACTTCACTTTGTGCGTAACCATGGTGGTATCCCCCTCATCGACGAGAAAAAGTTCGAGTTAAAACTCGATGGTTTTGTCAAGTCGCCCAAAACATATACTATGAAAGACCTGATGGACGAGTCAGTCTTTCCGCATATGGAGAAGACCATTACGATGCAATGCTCAGGAACTCGTCGCATTGAGCAGATCTCTACGTACGCTGGCCAAGGTGACGGAGTTCCCCAGGCTCCATGGGCCGAGGGTGCCATAGGTACTGCGAGATACAAAGGCATAAGTCTCAAAAAGTTGATCAAAGATTGTGGAGGGCTGACGAACAACGCCAAGCACCTTGAATTCTATGGTGTTGAAACATATGTGAAAGACCTTAATGTTGGGAACTACGTTGTTAGTGTCCCATGGTCCAAGGTCAAGAGTAATGAGGTTATTCTTGCGTGGGAAATGAATGGTGAACCACTTCCTAAGATTCACGGATTCCCATTGCGAGTGATAGTTATGGGATATATTGGAGCTCGCAGTGTGAAATGGCTGTATCGCATAAAGGCCATTAAGAGTCCATCCCTGGCACCTGTACAAAGCAGGGAGTATCTGTATTTCAACCAACAGATGGGTAAGTATAACCAGCGCCCTATGGACGGAATTCAGATTCAGGAGATGCCTGTAAGCTCTGCTATTATGTCTCCATGGCAGAACCAAGTGATTATGCACAGCGGCAGTATCCATTGCAAGGGTTGGGCTTACTCTGGCGGTGGCCGTTGGCCCGAACGTGTGGAGCTGTCAGCTGATGGGGGCTTCAACTGGTACGCTGTTCCAGAAGAGAAGCTATCGAAGAAGGGCAAATGGACTTGGAGGACATGGGAGATAGACCTTCCTTGTGATGTGGAAGGTTGGATTGAGATTGTGTGCAGGTGTTGGGACAATTCTTTGAATACCCAACCACTCAATGTGCGAGCAGCCTGGAACTGGGGTCTGCATGTCACATCCTCGGCACACCGTATCAAGATCTACAGCGTCAACAAAACCCACAAGTTCACGCAACAAAAGTTGGCGCAGTTCGAAGAGCACGACATTCCACTTGCTCCTCTAACCAGATACGAGGCCGTTCCGGGCATTACCGACCGAGAAATTGAAAAGTACCAGGAGGCCCACCCTCGCGATGTCGACGAATGATTTATTGTTTTCTTTCGAGCCCGACAAGCCCCTGCCCTACAAGGGTCCCAAACGCAAACTTTACAAAACTTCCTGTTCACTAAGAAAATTATCCAGGTCAAGCACGTGCCTCTTTCACCAGGGCTTGTTTTGGGGTACATCAACTCTAGCAGTTGTAAATGGGATGATTTGAAAGATCTGGGCTGAATCGAATTTCCTTTTTGTGCGAACAAAAGCTGATGAACCTTTTTTGTCTATCGTTATGTTATTAAAATGATCTTTCTGATTAATGATTCTTGTGATCCACCTGAAAACAACTCACTTAGCGGACCAGAGTGCTCAGAGGGCAAAAAGCAACGCTTAGTGACCACGAACGAAAGCGCAACACCAAGACATAGCATAGGAAATCAAGCGCATAGGGCGGGGAAGAACCGATAACCCAGCAAGACACGTCCCGAGTATATCTAGAATGACCGTAGGAGTTAAGGCGAGGAAATCATCGTTTAGAGGGCTAGATCATCTGCTTTTGGGAACAATATTAGACTTCTATCGCTTCAATAATAACCTGTCTGGGTTCGAAGCAAAAGAGAAGATTCAGGGTTGAAAAATTTAGTAATCGAACTCTGGATCGTGGTCGAGTTTGAAATAGCGTCAACGACACTCTCTTTCTCGAGACCTAAGCAGTAAGACATGAGGTAATCGTCTTCCCATCCCCACAAGCATTCTTGGGATGGTTCCCGCCATTCTATTTGTCAATACCCCATCCCATGCCTTTATCCGAAAGTGAAGACGCACTCTCTCAGATTTAATCAATTATATCACGCTAGCATGTCCACGAAAAAAGAAACTCGCTAGTATACCGTGTAATATACTCCAGATGATGCACGTTCTTTTGCAGTGGCAGGACTGTAGACTATATCCAAATCGCAAGCTAGCCCAGATTTCCTATAGTGGTGCGTACCCAGAATTTCCGCAACTCTTCGCGTATAAGGATTACTGAGACCTCAGTCATTCAGCCGACAAAATTGAATGGCCCGTGGATGTTTTTGAAAGGACACATACGGACGTCCGTATGAGGTCTGGTAGCCCTCTTAATGTCAGGCATGCTTGTATTCTAGGGGGTGGGAAATTCCGGCAGGTGGCCCGGGAATGATGGTTGGGCATCGTAATAATCTCACGACTCTGAAAAGAACTGCTCCACAATAAAAAACCAAGTAGAGTCAAACCAAGGATGCACTCCAGTGAAAGGACAAATTTCAATTTGGAATGATAAGCAGAAATTGGCGTTAGCATAGTAATCAATTTTATTTGGACAGCGGGGAGGTGGATAGCGATGTAGCCCAAGCTCGTATCCTCACTCTCATGGATACCCAGTCTATTTGTCATCGGTATGGAAACCGCTTACTCTCTCATACTAAAATACAGGGCCGTTGGCAAAACCGTGGTTCTCCCGTCGAATAGGAATTCACCACAGAGATGCTACTAACTCTATTCCCGTTCATATACCTGCCAGGTATATGGATTTTGAGTGATTTGATTGGCTGACGGAAGGTGGGTCTGGCTCAGGTATATGGGCTCTAGATATACCTGAACTCCTGTACTCGGATCGGTCTGGAAATTTATATAGTTCTATTCTATCTGTATATAAGGCTACCTTCCAAATTTGGGACCGATAGCTGCCCGGGAAGGGGGTTGAATATTAAGTTGAAAATCGATCTTTTTTTTTTGGTGGGGTGCGACCGTCGATTTTTAATACGGGATCCCGTACAAATTGGTATCCGTCTTATCTTAGTAGGCTAGTAGTAAAAGTATAATACCGTATCTGTATTTACCCTATCACGTAATTTTGATAGCGGCCACTCTAGAAATATATTCTCTTTTGATTATTCCTAAGGTGATATACTTTTAGAAAAGTATATGAAAATATAAAAACATAGTATAAGATAGAGCAAGAAAAGGGCTATAAAATGTACATTTTAATTTTTAGATAGGTATTTAAGAAAGGGAGATATTACCCGATTTATATATAGTCAATATAATATATAGTATATAGACTATGAAGTTTTTTATAGGAATTTATAATAGGGGCCTATAGCTAGGAATATAGGCTAGTTAGCTAAGGGGGGCCGATATAGGGGCCCAGAGCTGGCATAATAGGCAAATCAACTGATAGGGGACAATATAGGGGCCCAGAGGTAGGATAATAGGCCAGTTGACAGAGGGGGCCAATATAGGGGCCTATCCCATGGGGGGTGGTTGCAGTCTAGTAGACTGGAATTAGGACTTTACCTTAACTATGGTGGATAAAAGTGGGGCCATGAGTAGACTGGAATACTTTTCGTGAGTAGACTGGAAAAGCTTCTCGTATAAGGATAAAGCTCAAAATTTGTAAAGTTCTATTCTATACTTTAAAGATTATAGTCACCAAATTTTAGAGTAATTGATCAAGTTCTAAAGGTGTAGTGGCTGATTGAAAATCGGAATTATTTTTGATAGGGTGCGACCGTACGAAGGGCCAGCACTCTTCAACTTTGTTTTAAAATATCTATTTTAAGTTAGGATTACTTATAGATTCATATTCTAATCCATAGTATATTTACATATTGTCCTATTATTGATTTTTTCGTACAATTCAAGCTCCAGGTAGGACTGTTAAGATTGTTTAGTCCATAGGATATTTATACCTTGTCCTATTATTCATATATCATCTATTAGTGATATCTCGTACGATTCAAGCTCTAGGTAGGACTGTCACAATTGTTAGGTCCATAGTATATTCATAGCTTATCCTATTAATAAAGGCTTGTCCTATTAATAAAGGCTTGTCCCGTTAAGGAAGGCTTGTCCTATTGATAAAGGCTTATCCTATTATTTATATATCGTCTATTGATAATATCTCGTACGATTTAAGCTCCAGGCAGGACTATCACAATTGTTAGGTCTATGGTATATTTATAGCTTGTCCTATTGATAATACCTTGTCCTATTGTTTATACCTTATTATATTATTGATATCTCGTACAATAAATGCCTTAGGTAGCAATATTCATTTTTATAGCTATATAAGGTAATAACATTACCCAATTTAGTAATCACCTCTATTATTATCTAATAGATATTTAATTCTTAGTTTTCCTCCTACTTCTCTCTTTCTCTCTCTCTATAACGGATAAAGGTCCGTACAACTAGGGAACAAGGATATAGACTCTAGGCATATACTTGATAGTATCGTGGACGATCCGTGCGGGGTTCGTCAGGTGATCGCCACGTCAGCCTTCCTAATGATTTTCTGTAAAGATATACTGTTTCCAGGTGTATGGCCTGTCAACCGGGTAAGATACAATGACTAAGGAGGGGAATGCAAATTGTATTGTCTCTGTGTGCCAAGACTAATTCTGCAAGAATTAGGAGGGATCTCGGGGGCTTCCTGATTATAAGAAAATCATCGGGAAAGCTGACGTGATGATCACCTGACGAACCCCGCACGGATCGTCCACGATACTTCCAAGTATATGCCCCGAGTCTTTATCCTTGTTTCCCAGTTGTACGGACCTTTATCCGTTACATTTTCCTATAATCAGGAATCCCCTAGGATCCCTATCCCATGGGGGTGGTTGCAGTCTAGTAGACTGGAATTAGGACTTTACCTTAACTATGGTGGATAAAAGTGGGGCCATGAGTAGACTGGAATACTTTTCGTGAGTAGACTGGAAAAGCTTCTCGTACAAGGATAAAGCTCAAAATTTGTAAAGTTCTATTCTATACTATAAAGATTATGGTCACCAAATTTTAGAGTAATTGATCAAGTTCTAAAGGTATAGTGGCTGATTGAAAATCGGAATTATTTTTGATGGGGTGCGACCGTACGAAGGGCCAGCACTCTTCAACTTTGTTTTAAAATATCTATTTCAAGTTAGGATTACTTATAGATTCATATTCTAATCCATAGTATATTTACATGTTGTCCCATTATTGATTTTTTCGTACAATTCAAGCTCTAGGTAGGACTGTCACAATTGTTGGGTCCATGGCATATTCATAGCTTGTCCCATTGATAATACCTTGTCCCATTATTCATGTATCATCTATTAGTGATGTCTCGTACGATTCAAGCTCTAGGTAGGACTGTCACATATGATATTTATGGCTTATCCCATTGATGAAGGCTTGTCCCATTGATGAAGGCTTGTCCTATTAATGAAGGCTTGTCCCATTATTCATGTATCGTCCATTGATGATATCTCGTACGATTCAAGCTCCAGGCAGGACTGTCACAATTGTTGGGTCCATGGCATATTCATGGCTTGTCCCATTGATGATGCCTTGTCCCATTGTTCATGCCTTATCATATTATTGATATCTCGTCAATAAATGCCTTAGGCAGCAATATTCATTTTCATAGCTGTATAAGGTAACAATATTACCCAATTCAGTAATCACCTCTATTGTTGTCCAGCAGATATTTAATTCTCAGTTTTTCCTCCCACTTCTCTCTTTCTCTCTCTCTCTCTCTTCCTCTCAAATTTCACTTTTATTTTGATTTTCATCAAGATGCCTTCTCTGTACGAAACCCATTCATCCTGCAGCTATATCCTATATCATCCTGCATCAATATCCTACTTCCTGCTTCTGGTAAGACCTTTGTTTGAATCAGAATATTCACTAATGCTTCACTTCGTACGATCCAGGCCTCGCCCTACTGGCTCCCGCCCCCCCCGTCCCTAACCTCCCCCTTGGTCCTCATACTCGGGTACGAGCTCACACACACGAAGCTTAGGCTGCGTTTGCCAGGTTGTGGGGGTTAGTTGATGGCAATATTGACCCGGTCGGTGGGTGGCCTACTGCCCTACAATGGCTGATTGAGTTCTGTGAGGGGTATATCCAGACTGGAGCTGAATTTGGATGGCCTGTGACCTCCCCAGGTACTGGAGGGAATAACTCTCTCGTACGGTATGCTGGTCCTCGAGGTGGTGTTTCATAGACTCTATTTCCAGTGGGAAGCCCTCTTTTTGCCCGTTTCGTATACAGCGACGAAGGCCGCGCCTTACTTGCCTTGACCGGCTATGACGTCCCGTTTATGGTTGGCCGTATTCGGGGCGCCTAGCTTGCGAGTATGCGCCCGTCGTACGTGAATGCTTTGCTGATACAATCTCGTGGATGGGAGCTTATTACCGAGTGCGATGAGTGTGCTGATAAGCGCCGTCGTATAGGGAGCCCATCCCTATTCCCGATCTGCTCCCGTGCACCGGGGTATTTCGACGGAGCATGCGGCAACTGCAAGTTCCAGGATCATGGATTCCGCTGCTCCGTACGAGACGGCACTGGTAACCGGAACAGGACACGAAGAGCGGCCGCTCTCCCAGCTCGGAGCCCCCTTCCACAGTCTTAGTTGGCCATTGGGATAGCCGCCAATCCCGTCGACCTGGATGATGACGACGACGTCATCATCATTGACTGAGTAAGCATACCTTTTCTTTTTATTCCCCTATGCCCTACCTAGTCGTACGGGGCCTGTGTACGACACCTGAACAAACTTGTACCTTTACGTGGTGTTCAGGATAAGTAGCCTTTATGGTGAAACCAAGCAAGTTACAATAAATACAAGTTATTTTCTTATGATCTTTACACTTTATTTAGAACCTGGGACTTCGTACGACTACTGTTTATTGAACGGTGTAGATTTCTCTTCTGGCCTGGGCGGAGTTTTGCATTTTTCCATGGCTTCATTCTTAGGTTCTCCAGTCTTTGTTTTGCACCTAGGACTTTGTACGAATGTGGGATTTCTATTCTGGTCAGTGGAGAGTTTTGCATTTTCCATGGCGATATTCTCCTATTCTCCAGTCTTTGTTTTGAACCTGGGACTTCGTACGAAGGCTCTTTATCTAATGATGTGGGATTTCTATTCTGGTCAGTGGAGAGTTTTGTATTTTCTGTGGCTTCGTTCTCATGTTCTCCAGTCTTTGTTTTGAACCTGGAACTTCGTACGAAGGCTCTTTATCTAATGATGTAGGATTTCTATTCTGGTCAGTGGAGAGTTTTGTATTTTCTGTGGTGATATTCTCATATTCTCCAGTCTTTGTTTTACAGTCAAGCCTACGTACGAAGGCTCTTTATCTAATGATGTGGGATTTCTATTCTGGTTAGTGGAGAGTTTTGTATTTTCTGTGGCTTCGTTCTCATATTCTCCAGTCTTTGTTTTGAACCTGGAACTTCGTACGAAGGCTCTTTATCTAATGATGTGGGATTTCTATTCTGGTCAGTGGAGAGTTTTGTATTTTCTGTGGCTTCGTTCTCATGTTCTCCAGTCTTTGTTTTGAACCTGGAACTTCGTACGAAGGCTCTTTATCTAATGATGTAGGATTTCTATTCTGGTCAGTGGAGAGTTTTGTATTTTCTGTGGCTTCGTTCTCATGTTCTCCAGTCTTTGTTTTGAACCTGGAACTTCGTACGAGGGCTCTTTATCTGATATGGGCTTTTTATTCTGGTCAGCGAGGGGTTTTGCATTTTTCTAGGTTTAGGCTTATATTCACCATACTACATTTAAACTCGACCTTTGCCCAGCTACTCTGGCTAGAAACAACTTCAAGCAAATCCAGCCTTTCTTATATATTCTTATTTATCTCATTATGGCTTCCGCAGCTAGTGCTGGTCCTCCTGGAGGACCTCCTCCCCCTCCCGGATCACTTATTCGTACGCCAAGTGACCCTTCCCAGGTTACTCCTACCGCTTCGACTCTCTTCAGCCTTGTACGAAGGGCGACTACAGCAGAAGGGGGTGCCGAGTACTATATTGTCCGACTGACTGCTCATAGGAATGCAGCGCTCCGAGAGCTCTGCCGTACCCCAGAGTAGCGCGAGGTCTGGTCGTGGCCGTCGTACGAGTTCCTCGTGAAGATAAAGAAGGACCGAACTCCAGTTATCTCGGCTGATCAAGTACGTTGATATTCTTTGGGTTGATACCAGCCACTAATTCTCAATCTAGATAGATCCGCAGTGCACGGCCGTCGTACGTCAATGGACTCTTGATCGCTTCTCGTGGAGTTCGTTTCCTAGGTATATGCCATCGGTCTCGCCAAGGCCACCCATTTGGTAAATCTATCGTACGATTGCCTGGTACCTAGGAGGGATGCTGTACCAATTGTAAGTGGAAGGAACAGATAGCGTAGTGCAATGTACGAAACTCCAACGAGCCGCGATACATCCCGCAGGCGTCTGCTCCTCTACCACCCCCAAGCCGGGTTAAGGAGCTGACCGACTCGGACGAAGCCAATGACGACAACGGTGCTAGTGGTGACGGCGGTAGTGCTGGTACTAGTGGTACTGCTACAGCAGTATAGATCGGGATCGTACGATAGGTATATTGGTGGTATTGGTAGCTTGGGTGAGGGGATAGGGACAATACACTAGGTAGTCAAAGTAGGAAGTTTTGGGCTTGGGATTCAAGAGTTATAGAGTCAAGGTATCGTACGAATACAAATTTAGGTATATATTGTCCAATCCTCCACACCCTAGGTCCCGATATACCAAGTTATTAATATCGAGATTTATCCTTTAATTTGATTATTCACCGATTCCATATATACTCCGTACAATCCTTTTGAGTTTAATCCTATAGGAGATATATATTTTATTGTAGGTCCTCCACGTGAACTTCTTGGCTATTCCCCCCTTTCTATCGCCAAAAAAAAAGGCTATAGCTTTAGACTTATAAATACCCTACTTACAAGTAGATTTTATCTTTCGTACGATTTTATATAAGGGACAGCCTTTAGAGCCTATCCTTGGCTATCACTATTGCAATGGCAGAGACCAGCCCCACAAGTCCACAATTTATCTCACTCGTACCCCGATTTCCTCTAGTGGTTTGTCAGTCCTATTAGGTAGCCGTACGACCAAAGCAGATCACCTACCATCTTACCCACGATCCTCATCGGCTTTCTCTACGCCACGCCCAGGAGACTGCGGCGACCATCGGAATATAGGAAGGTATCTCGTCCGATCCAACCACTCTATAGTACCCTCTAAGTGTCTAGGACCCAATCCAAGCTCTATCTATCTATACCGACGGCATGCTATATACTATGGCTGCCGACTATCAGTATGTCTGTCGTAGCCTAAAAGCGATGAAGGAGCACTAGCGGACAACGCATAGATTCTCTGTCCGTACGAAGCCTAGGCACCCTCGAGCTCAGCACCAGCAGAGAGCTAGAGATCTCCTTGATCGATCCTGGCAGCAAGTGACCTATCAGCGGTTCTTCGTACGAGGGGCAGGCTTATCATACTTTTAGGTGCAGCAGCCTGGGATCACCCATTTACCGCAAGCGCCACCGATCCCATCTAGCCAGGCCGAGGAGATTGTACGACAGGTCGAGCAGCGCTATACCGAGGCCCTCTCGACGGTCGAGCATACCGTCGAGGCGGGCCAGGTCGATGACGCTAACCCATGGCTTCGCCGTACGCAGTGGCCCACGTATCTCCGGGGCATTCTAGTACCGCCCCTCCTTCAGTCGCTCGAGACTCCGGCGCCTAAGGGGGTAGAGAACGAGGCTATCGTACGAGTGATTTGGGACGTGATAGGCTCTATCGCGGCTATAAGCCAGCGTATCACCAAGCAGTACAGTCACTTTGCCCGGACCGAAGCCGCTCGTACGGAGCAGCACGAGAGCCCCTTTACTCCCCTCCTAGCCTACATGGACGAGGCAAATATCCAGCGCTATATCGAGCCCTAGCAGCGGATCCTGGTTTTCTTTGCTCGTACGTAGTAGCCGTATGACTGGTACAGCCCTCAGTACCAGTTTACACCCCGTTAGTCTCGTACGTGGCGAGAGCTCTGGCGACTGGCCCAGGCCCAGGCGGAGGTACCACCAGGCGAATCATCTACGACCGCTCGGAGCCAGGGTTCCCTATCCTATCCCGACTCGCAGTCGTACGATGCCTTCTCTGCAAGCCCGATCTAGATCGCCTGTATGGACTTTTGTATTGAACTCCTTAACCAACGGATCGGCGTATCGGAGTATGAGAGCGCCTTTGTCTGTGCCTTGGCTGTCCTCGGCCGCACTTCGTACGGCTGGATGGATACCGACAGTTACCCCCCGATCCTATCAAAGATCCTTAAGATTGCCCGCTTTATCGTCCTCTATAAGGCGGTCCGACTTGATCCGTACGTGGACGAGCTGATTGCCTCCTTCCGGGGCCATTCTAGTAAGCTGGTTCTATCTGCTGAGACCCCGTTTGACGAGCCTGGCTATCTCCTCTCTGGGTACGATAATCTTTCTCGTACGATAAGCCTACAGACCCCCTCGCTATACGGGGAGAGCGACTTAGAAGTCGAGTAGGACTAGGCGGCGCCTCTCTAGTTCACCTAGGAACAGCACTAGCGGCCACGGCGGTTCACCTAATGGCTCCATCTGATGGTTATACGGTTTATGGTACGAGGCTCGTAGACACCGATCCAATGGCTACTCGATCTCCGTTCGTACGGCCTCAAGGTCCACTTTAATAGTAGTCAGCCTAGGTTTATTACCTAGACTAGCGAGGACCGGATTCTCTACAAGGATCTCCACTTCACCATACGGGACTTTCGTGCGTTTATCTATGGCCTAACCCACGCCCTCCAATAGATCCTATACGAGGAGCTACTGGTCTACGGGGCCGAGGCCCTTCCCCCTATCCCATGGGATGCTTTGATAGACGATCCCGCACAAGGCTAGCCGGGCTGGTGCTTTCTCGATGACCCTCGTACGAAGCTACCGGTCAACGGGGCTGAGTGGATGATGATACGTATATCCAGAGAGGCTAACCTCCAGCGACTCTTCCTCGACTCCTAAAAGGGCCAGTTTCGTACGACTGCAATCCGGAGCTATCTTCGAGCGGTTGTCCGTTTCCGAGAAAAGCTGAGTGTCGCGGTTTATATCACTAGTGGACAGCCTAGCCGGGCCCCTAAGCTTCTCTCCGTACGACATCGTAATATAGAGACTGCTCACCGGAATATCTTTATCGAGGATCGGCTTGTTGTGATTGCGACCAGCTACCACAAAGGCTTTTATACACGGAACGATACAAAGCTGATCCATCGCTATCTTCCACGTGAGGTCGGCAAGTTGCTCGTACGATATCTCTGGCTAGTCCTTCCCTTTCTTAAGCGGTTGTAGGTTTTGACCCTAGAACAAACTCCGACTCGTACGGCAGAAGTATATATCTGGGCCCCAGACCCCAGCACCGGCCGGGTCTGGTCATCTGGTCGGTTCCGCGAGGCTCTCCGCAATAAGAGTGCGATTGGGCTCCATGGCCACACACTTAATATCTCGTCTTATCGGGATATTGCTATTGGTATCAGCCGCCGCTTCCTTCGTACAGCGAGCGCCTTTCCACAGAATTCGTACGAAGAGGGCGATACAGAAAAGGAGATTAAGGATGGTGACAATATTGACCTAGAGGGATCGACTAGCTTCAACAGTATCCTTAGCCATATCGCCGACCTCTAGGTAGCCCATTCATCCCACGTAGCTGGGTTTATCTACGGACGAGAGATAACTAAGTAGGCTGGCTCCACCGTACAACGACGGGAGTTATTCCGTCAATCCAGTATAGATTGGCATCGGTTCCTCGCCTTCTCATCCATCGAGTCACCGGTTTACCAGGGGTTTAGGAAACGGAAGCGTGCGTCATGGGAGTAAGACTATGAGGAACGTCGTACGGGGCGGCGTTATCTCCTCCGGGAGACTAATCTGACCGATGCTCTCTAGTCGTTTTTTGGAGATACCACCGTACGATTCCGGGGGATCTAAGCTCGGGTACTTCAAGCAATTGTGGCGGGTGAGAGTCCAATTGTTACAGTTATGCCTACTGGGGCTGGTAAGAGTCTCCTCTTTATGCTACCCGCGTGGGTGGCAGGGGGCCTTACGATTGTCGTAGTACCGCTAATTACGCTTCGGGTAGACCTCCGGTAGCGTTGTACGATACTTAGGATTTTATGCGTTGAGTGGGAAAGCCGACGGCCTCCGGACGAGGTATCGATTGTCCTTGTGATACCCGAGTCTGCCCTCACTGAGGAATTTCGTACGTTCCTAAATCGCTAGCAGCTTATACACTAGCTTGATCGGATCGTTATCGACGAGTGTCATCTTATGCTCCACCAATATAGCAATTTCCGGCCTACCTTTCGAAAGCTTAGCCAGCTTACCAATACCAACGCTCAGCTAGTCTTACTCACAGCCACACTCCTACCAAGCGCAGAGCACCAACTCTGGAAGCGGCTTCATTACACAAGGGAGAATATCTCACTATATCGGGATCGTACGAGCCGGCATAATGTAGCCTACCGTATTTAGAGGCCTCTGATTAAGCGTGGCTTCGAAAGCATATCCCAGTGGATCCAGATGGATTGTATGGCCCGGTTTATCTATTAACGTGTGTAGGTCGGCTTCCCAGGCCGTACAATTGTATACTGCAGCACTATCATATATACTCGTACGATGGCCGGTCTCCTAGGCTGTGAGGGCTTCTTTGCCGAGCAGGCTGATCGTGCTGGGATCTTGGAACGGTTCCGTGGCGGTATGGGTAAAGTCCTTGTGGCCACTAACGCGCTTGGGATGGGGATTGATATTCCTGATATCCGGTGTATGATCCATCTTGGGTGGCCCCGTACGATGCTCGACTACAGCTAGGAGAGTGGACGGGCTGGACGAGACGGCCAACCCAGCGAGGCAATCATTATCTAGCCAGATAGTTTCTATGAGCCACTAATCTGGTTCCAACTACCTACTGGAGCGGATGAGAAACAAGTGCAAGCCTACTAGGCCGATATAAGGCTCGTACGAGAGTATCTTGATGTGCCACTAGATAGGTGCCGACGGGTAGTACTCGATGGATATCTTGATAGGGACTTTGATGGGCGTACGAGGATACACTGTGGTGATATTATTGTGTAGGGGGTTGACGAACAACGGTGTGACCGATGTCAACCTGGTTGGTTCTATGGGCTCTCGTACGAAGTGACACGGGCTATCCTACCGGAAGCAGAGATATCCCACCAGCGTGTTATCGTGAGTGATAGCTAGTAGCCACTCCGTATAGCCACAGCGAGTGTATCTCGCTCGAGGGCATCTAGTACGGCCAGTACTAAGAGCTTCCAGTCCCAGGTCCCAAGAGGGATTCGACTAGTAGCTAGTCCTATCTAAGGGCCAGTCATATCTACCAGCGAGGTCAGGGCGATTCCCACCGAGGTACGGTACGAACTCCGATAGCAGGATATCGTACGAAGGCAGTTTAGGCAGCAACGGCGGGAGGAAGGGCCTCCGGCACTACAATTGATAGAATTCCTCGAGGCAGAAGTCCAGAGGTGGTAGGATCGGTGCTAGGTCTGTACGATGGATAGAGGTGATAACGACCATGACTTATATCAGTGTTATGCGCCTAGCAATAATACTACTCGGCAGTGGTATCTTCGGTAGCGAAGTAAGATCTCGTACGGGCGAGGGGCATGTTACTTTCGATGTGGTATGCCACAGTAGATTTGTCGGGTTGGGTTTGAAGGGGGGGAGTGTATATATAAACATATCTTACTCCCGATGTACGCGATGATGGTATATAGGGTGCCCTAGCGGGACTTGAATGGTACAAGGAGTATATAGGGGCTCTGGGCTAGGCGGCTTCAAGAGCGTGGAGTTGATTTTGGTAATGAGGCTAAGGTAGTGAGATTTTTAGGACAGATAGTAAATGGGTGGACTAACTGTACAGAGTTAATCTAGGGGGTTATCTGGCTTTGTAAGCAATATAAGGGGATTGATATATAGATAGTTATAATATTAGAAGTAAAGTTATATATATATATATAGAACGTACGAACTAGGAGTTAAAGTAAGAAGTTAGGAAGCGTATAAACTAGAAGGAGAAGTTAGATAGTATATATAGAGTATATATTAGTATTATAGTTCTATCTCCTAAAGCTCTAGGTAGCTACTCTATAGTTAACTATATAAGTCTATTACTATTATTATTAATTAAGTTTCTATAATATTCTTTATATATTCTTTAGATAATATATTTAATAAGTAATAATATTCGAAATTTCTAATAAATATATTATATTATACTATTAAAAGTACGAAGTTAACTATAGCGGGCGTAATCTATTAATAAAAATAATTATAGATATTTATTACGGACCTACCCGTTACCAATTAGCGGTGACCTATAGGGTATATAGATAGGCCACCGAGAGCCAATAATATTATCTATCAGTAGATCACGTACAATATCCAATACTCTAGCATCCCTAGGTATTTAGGAAAAAGAACTACGACTATAATTAGTAAGCAAAGGTATAATTACTCTAATTAGGGACCTACTATTAGGGACAAAGGGATATATATACACTTATCCGTACCGGATAGTACCTACACTAACAACTACCTATTCGGGGTATTTCCGAATACGTGACCGTAACTATCTACTAACGCTAAGAAGGAGTAGATAGTTACTATAACTCTAGTAGATATACTCCTAGGGAGTATACCTTATAGAGTAGGAACGAAGGATATATAAGGACACTCCCTTATATACTTAGTTTAGTTCTTCGTCTTTAATTATATATTGTTACTTGTATTTACCTTTAATAATACTATAACTCTTTAACTTGAATTATAACCTAACAAACCCTACGAGTAGACTAATACCTCGGTATAGATCTACTCGGCGCTCTATACTAGTATCGGTTCCTCGATCTCTTAATAGGACTTAGGCTATAGTAAGGCCCTACGCGGTAATAGCTTAATTGCAACCGATCGTTAACGTTAGACAATCGCGGAGTATTAAAGTAAGTATACCCGGAATTACCTAACCTAACCGTGACTAGTTAGTAGTACGTAATAATATCCTCTATCCTATAGGGGTAGTTATAGTCTAGTAGACTAGAATTAGGACTTTACCTTAAATAGTAGATAAAAGTAGGGCTATAAGTAGACTAGAATAGTTTTATAAGTAGACTAGAAAAGCTTCTTATATAAGGATAGAGTTTAAAATTTATAAAGTTCTATCCTATACTATAAAGATTATAGTTACTAAATTTTAGAGTAATTAACTAAGTTATAAAGGTATAGTAGGTAATTAAAAATCGGAAATATTTTTAATAGGGTAAGACTATACGAAGGGCCTATAGTCTTCGAGTTTATTATAAAATATATATTTAAACTTTAATCTTATATATATATATATATTATCCTACGCCTAATTTTTTATATAGGATTAAATATATAACTATAAGTTAGAGCTAGGAGTTAAAACGTACGAACTAGGAGTTAAAGCTAGGAGTTAGAGCTAGGAGTTAGAGCTAGGAGTTAGAGCTAGGAGTTAGAGCTAGGAGCTAGGAGCTAGGAGCTAGAGCTAGGAGCTAGAGTTAAAGCTAGAAGTTAAAGCTGAAAGTTAGAGCTAGGAGCTAGAGTTAGGAGCTAGAGTTAAAGCTAGAAGTTAGAGCTAGGAGCTGGAGTTAGGCGCTGGAGTTAGGAGCTAGAGTTAGGAGCTGGAGTTAAAGCTAAAAGTTAGAGCTAGGAGCTAGAGTTAGGAGCTAGAGCTAGGAGCTAGAGCTAGAGCTAGGAGCTAGAGTTAGGAGCTAGAGTTAAAGCTAGAAGTTAAAGCTAAAAGTTAGAGCTAGGAGCTAGAGGTAGGAGCTAGAGCTAGGAGCTAGAGTTAAAGCTAGAAGTTAAAGCTAAAAGTTAGAGCTAGGAGCTAGAGTTAGGAGCTAGAGTTAGGAGCTGGAGTTAGGAGCTGGAGTTAGGAGCTAGAGTTAGGAGCTAGAGCTAGGAGCTAGAGTTAGGAGCTAGAGTTAGGAGCTGGAGTTAGGAGCTTAGGGCTTAGGAGCTAGGAGCTAGAGTTAGGAGCTGGAGTTAGGGCTTTAGGGCTTTAGGGCTTTAGGGCTTTAGGGCTTTAGGGCTTAGGGGGCTTAGGGCTTTA